>OY755054.1:5002500-10002500 GCA_963576755.1 Noctua janthina | reverse complement strand
TGGGTATACTGTAAATAACACCTCTGCCTAACCCTCTGGTATTACAGGCATGTATTTGGAGACACATGAAGGGAGCTATTACAAGAAGAAACATTTTTACCTGATGATACAGAGCACGACAGGCATCACATTCTACTAAGCGGTTGCCAACTTGAACTGAAATCTGTCTGCAGACGGCACAAGTCAAATCTTCTTCCAATAAATCAAGAGACAAGTCTCCATCCATAACAGAGCCATCATCATTTTCGCGCTCCGGTATTTGTAGTTGCTGTGGACTTTGTTGAGGTAAAGCTACAGTGGCAGGTTTATTTGAGGACTTATCTGTCTTGTGCTTAGATCTAGGAGATTCCAACTTTTCCTCAGCCAAATACTTCTTCGGCAAAACGTTGCCAAGGGTTTTAGAACTTCCATAGCCACTTTGACGAATGTGTTCGTCTAAAGTAAGCCGTAGTTGTTCAGTAGAATCGGATGCGCTTGAATGTAAATATTTTAGGCAAAGCTTTATCGAAGGATCAAAATCTATAGAAGACATTGCTCGACAAGTTCAGGTTGTGCAGATGGCTGAACGCTAGAAAGTAAAAAAAGTCACTAATCAATTCACAATTTATTTATTTTCATCTTTTAACAATCACAACACGCTACAGTTTTGGTTTTATTTTTGCTTGACATTGACATTTGAATTACTTTTTTACTAAGGGGACCATAGACGATTGGTTTCTAATATTGTCATTGTTTACCGTTTCGTAAACATTGTCCCGCACATAACTCTATACTCTTTGCATAACGCATTCCAGTTGTGTTTGTAACATACGTCACTAATTTACTGCATATTTTCTGTATACACAATGACATATCTGTGTCAACAAACTCAACAGTCAACATGCAGTCAACACTGTCAGTGTCAATGATATCAACATTATTTTTAAATCGTGTTAATGAAAAAAAAAATATTTTATTCATTGTTTGTACTGAGAAAAATTCTGTCGGTTCATAGAAATGAATTACCACTTATTAGCTTTCGTTTTGTTAGGGTTTTGCAGCATAAGTAAAAGCGCTATACAAGATGGACCGGACCCTTGGAACTACGAAAGTACGCAAGTACCAGATAAATCACATGAAGCAGATATACCTCCAGATCTTAGAACTTCTTTAAAGAAAGAAAGACAAAAAGAAAGTAAATTCGTCTTTGGAGAATGGTGGTTTAAAAGATTACTTGCAATAATGCTAAAAAGAGGCCAATTTAAGGTTAATTATGCATGTTGATACTTATCGTTTTTAAATGTAAACATTACTCTGAAATATTTAGTTTTAATTCGTACTAAAAATAAAGTACACTGTAAACCTATCTATCAAACATACTTGCTACATTTCCTACAATTTTTAAATTTTTCCAAATTTTGACTGTTATTTCAAACCTATGAAAATTATAATATTTACTTGTATGAAATTACAGAAAAGTGAAGATGGTACTGTTGATATATCACTACAAATGAAGTTTGATGCTGACAGATGGGATGTATTAGACCAGTGTTTGAGGTCAGAGTCTACATTGTCTGATGATAAGTTCAGACGTACTGTGGGATATGTTGAAGATGCTATTTACAAACCAACCATTACTGATCAAATTGTATTAGCATGGAGTGATTACATTCAAGTTTATCTTATGGAATATAAGGTAACAATATACCATATTTTTTTCCTTACCATGGTAATGAACTATCTTTAAATTATCTTCCAGGTAAAGATTAAAAGATTGTTAAATAAATGTTTACATGTATTTTGTGTAGGTACTGAAAACATGTATGATTTCAATTCTATAAAACTGTTATTTTTATTATTATACCCATGTTGAATTCAGAATATCTAAGTATAGATGGCTAAGCCATAATTGTTATACTAATGCTTTATAATTTTAAACTTTTCAGATGTACATTACTTTACTACTTGGTTTATTTGGAGCTGTTGGTGTAGTAATTTGGCTATTTAGACACATGTCTCACAAGCATGTTGTCATCATTATATTTGCCTTGTTATATATTTATGAAGTATTCATATCCTACAAAGTGAGTATCCCTCAAATACCAAAAAAAAAACATTAGTTAACTATAAAATACCACCCTGTGTTATTCCACTGCCTGATTCTTAAAGATTCTAAAATGGAATTGGGACTAGCAAAGTAACAGTATTATAAAATGCATTTTTATTTTTCAAGGTTGGAAAAAGACCTTTACTAATAAATAATTGGGTATAAACCTAAATCAAGGTCATGGCTGTACGGCGAGTTATGGGCTAGCTCGCCGTCCAGCCGTCTTATGACGACAGGCAGTGTCGACGGCGCGTTCGTGTTCCACGCGCGCCTCAAAGAGATGTCAGCAACCGAGTAGGGGTCCGCATGGGCCGATGCCTGTCAGAGCTGCGGGACTGTTCGAAAGAGACACCGTGGCCCTGGAACACAAAGGGCAAAGAGGAACATGGATGGGTTTTAGTCAGTACAAGTCTGACACTCCCTTTCGCTCCGCCCAGAGTGGGGGGGGTCATTTGATGATTTCCAATCCGAAAAAAAAAAAAAAAAGTCTTAGTGAAAGAAAATTATCTCACAGGAATATATTACTGAGATAAGTCTCATGGGAAGATATTGTGGTCTACCCATGTGCCATATTTCAGCCAAATCTGTGTAGCTATTTAGGTGCAACTGATTAACAAACATCCAAACATACAGAATTTCACATTCGTAATATTAGTAAATAAAAGAATATTAAGAAAAGACTATTCCTTTGTTTCTCACAAAGGAATAGTCTTTTTCCAATCTCTGTTTGACTATCTTCTAAAATATAAATATGAAACATTTTCATACTGTTTTTAAAATAAATCCATAACTATGAGTTTTCTCCTGCCCTTTGGTACCCCATGAGTATGGTTTAATTATTATTGTCATACATGATATAAATGAATTTACTTTTTGTCCATAATAATACAGAAATATATTTCAGGAAGCTGAACAACAGGAGTTTGAAAAATTTGTTTCAGCTGTTAATACTTGCAAATGGTATTTCTGGACATCACATTGCACCGTACCACCACCAGACCCTATTTTATTCATGAAGCACATGAACCCATTAAAAATTGCCATCAGAATGTTTACATCTTTGATATCTGAACCAGTTCTTGCTATTAACTCTACTATAAAGATAATTATTCATGGTGTCACTGGTAAGAGAAATTCGTTTTATACTAAACTACCATAAAAGTTTGTCATTTGTGATTCAATAAAGTGAAATGGCCTTATTTTTAATTATTAATAGTCTGTGGTAAAAATCAGTAAATTTTCAGTCCCCTATATTCATATTTTTTAAATTAAAACATTGTTATTCTTCTTTCTGCTTATTGCTAAATAATTTAATTGTCTTTTCCAGATGGACTATGGTTCCCCTTCGATAAGATTGTGTATGGATTTTCAATCCTTGTCGTAAATATTTCTCTGATATATCTGCTGGTCATGATAGTGTTCAATTTTATATTTAATATTCCATTCAACTTAAATTTCCTCGGCGTCGTGAGTATTGGTGTTCGACAAAATAGAAGATCAATGTTTCCCACAAATACAAATGAGCAACTAGCACAAGTCGGAGCTGATACAGACAGAATAAGTGGCGATAGATTGGATAGACTTTTAAATGTTTGTTCACTAGCTTTAACAAATGTTAATAATGTTCAAAATAGAACTAATTTACGATTGACAAATAATGACAATCGTCCAGGGTTACAAAGGTCAGCTAGCACTGGACGGTTACCTAATTGTTCGTCAGACAATAATAACGAGCAGCTGGCTAGAAACTGCAACATTAGAAGAAGACAAAACCTTGCAAGTGGCGATCATTGATAATAAATAACTTGTTGGTCGAGTGGTCACAAGCTGGACTCCTGAGCATGGGGTTCTGGGTTTGATTCCCGGGTCAGCCAGTGTCACTGGGTTTTTCCACCAGAATCTCAGTAGCAGCCACGGAATCTGGAGGTTTGTCCGGCTGATTGCAATAGGCTCGCCCCCTATTACATGGGACTTAAAGATAACTGGCGAAATGTAAACGTACTAATAGGTACACCCCTTCGTATGTCAAATTGAAATGTATTGGGCGACCTGACAACAAAATATCAACCTCGCATCAGTTGGAAATAAATTGATCTCTATTCATCCGAGAGAGCCTCAAAGCAGCCAGAAGTATTCATTTCGGTATTTTTTTGTTACAATAGCAGGTCGCTCAAAGTAAAACATTAAAGAGCTTTATATCGCTTCGCTTCATCGCACACACAATACATTTACATTAGATCTGAATTACAAAAAGTAAGTAAAATAGTATAATAAGAGCACAAAGTATGGGACGCCGCCGTTCGCATCCCTTTGCATCGAACCGAACGTGCTACTCTGTCGTCGATCAATGTGTCGTGAGTCTAAGTGACAATGGTCAAGTCGAAAGTGCCAGCTGACATTACGCCATGATCATCGTAAAACAAGTTTTATTAATGTAATTAATACTCCACTGTGATAATTATTATGTGTAATGTTAAGCTTTATATTTAGTTATTAATTAATCCGCCATTTTTTTTAAACAATAAAATGAATCTTGTAACTCAACTTGATCTATGCTGAAATTGAAATAACTCATTACAATAAACCACTAACTTTTAATACCTATGTAATCAATCCTGAATTCGCGTAAAAATGCTGCCATACATAATGTTCACATCACAACAGCATGCGTTCATAACTCAACAAAATGTAGGTAACAACAACTGTTTCACAGTGCACCATGAATAATGTTCGCGGTTCCAGGTTTTGTAATAGTAAGGAGTTATTCTAATCTTGTTTACAATAAAATAATGATGCAGGTTTTAATAATTTTGTACTTACAAATTAATTAACTTTTATAAATATGCTTATTTTTATGTATACAGAGGGCCAACGACTAAGGGTCAGTGCAGACAGAACGGAAAAGTCCTTGCGCAGGCTCGAGCCTCTGGTCGCAATTCACACCAAAAGCAGAAACGTGCTTCGACACGGTGCGATATTGGGAGTAGACTCGAGACCGCGTTCGTCGGCTCGCCTACGCATAAAACTGGGGTACCGTTGTAGTATGAGCACAACAGAACTTGCTCGCGCTGTCTCGTCTATTCTCGAGGACTTCCGAGAACGCGTGTCGATATTCTCATACAATTTCCTACTTCAAAAATTGGTTATGCGTTTCTATTTTTAATGTAGCCAGAAAATTGGGTGTACCCCTTCGCCCGTGGCCCCACTGGTGGGGGCCACCGGGAATTGATTAAAATAATTAAAAATTGTTCCCGTTAGCCCCACCGTATTTTTAGTAATAAAATATTACTCGAAAACATTGCATGGTATCGAGTAGTGTTAGTACAGTTGTACTAGTTATGGGCAGTAACCTTACGAACAGTACTAGGCTGGTATGAATCCAAGTAGGTATTTATTATTTGAAGAAACGCATAAAAAAAAAACGAATAACGAAATATTATTACAAGAAATGAGTCCATGAGAGACTTGGGAGTCATATTCGACCGTAAGCTCACTTTTCACGATCACATCTCATCCACTGCTAAGGAGTCCTTCAGGCGCCTTGGCTTTGTTCTAAGGAACTGTCGTGACTTCCACAACCTCCACGTTATCAAGCTTGTTTTTGGGGCATTGGTCCGTAGCAAACTTGAGTCTAGTGCATGCGTGTGGAATCCTTTTGAGAAGCAATATGTGTTGGCTTTAGAGAAAGTACAAAAAGCATTCCTCAGATATCTTTACAAGCACATGTACAAGTTTTATCCCTTCATGTATCCTACTAAATTTCTGTTGGGTTGCTTAAGTTTCAACTCTCTAGAAGTAAGACGGTCGCGGGATCAGATGACTGTAATATTTAAAATTATTAGAGGGATTATCGATGATCCTGATCTGCACAATGAAATCTGCAATCTATTTGTCCCAGACAATTACTGTCGTGGCAGAAAACACCGGTTACTGGCTGTTCCAAGTAACCGTACTATTGCACACTCCAAGTCACCTATTCCTCGGACAGTAGCCGCTATTAACGCTCTCCTGGACTCAAACACAAGTCTTGACATGTTTGCGGATGAACGGAAGGTGATACTATCAGAATGTTTGATTTTTTGTGAGAAGAATGCATGACTGGGTTAAATAAATTAGATGTTAAATAGTGTAATTGGCTTCGGCCGTTCTATTTAAGGCGAGGTTATCCAGATAAACGTCGTTTTGTATTGTGCTTTATTCCTATATGGCACGGATTTAAATTCTGAAAAAAATATATTACATATTTCACACTTCGATCTAGATATTTCGGCACAGCGATACACGATTACTTGCACTTTGTTGCATCCAATTAAATCGCAAAGACAAGTCTAAATGATGGTTTTTAATATTACTTCATTTGAGTTATATTAGGTTTTTAACAATAAAACTTATACCATTATAAAGGTCGTAAAAAATGTGACAGTACACGGCGATCATAATTTGAAATATTAAAAAAACCTATACCACCATTTCCAAAATGTGCTATTTTCATCATTTCATACTCGCATCGCGTGCTTCAGTCCCGAGCGGAACGCGTTGGAGGTCGGACGTGTGCCAATTTTTCGAACCCGCCCACCCCCTCTAAGTTCTGTTACGAACTGAGCCAAAAATAGTTTGTAAAAAATAATACTTAGTAAACACCGAGCCTAGGTTTATTTGAAATGTCATTTGTTCACAAAAGTACAGTAGGTACCTAATAGGGAACGTAGTCAGAAGGTATAAGATAAGAGTTACGCATTAGAAAGAGGCAGCTTCTAGGAGAATATAACTGTAGATAATTAGCGCTGCGCGGCCTGAATTGAACTTTATTATGTCGTTGCAAAAGTCGCTATTTATGATTTCGCAATATTATTTATAAATTTCGGTAACTTTGGAATGGGCAACTACAGTACTTTCACAGTTATTATGCCTTTTGAATGGGACTGTAGCTCCATTTTATTATCTTTTTTTCGACAATTGGAATGGGCAACTACAGTACTTTCACAGTTATTATGCCTTTTGAATGGGACTGTAGCTCCATTTTATTATCTTTTTTTCGACAATTCAAAACTGCCTGTAACTGGCCTACTAAAATCAAAACATTTATTCCAATATTTTTTTTTTGTAAGGAGTTCTAAAAAAGTTTTGTAGGGAGCCCGGTAAGCCGAAGATTATCGAGTTCGACATGGGCAGAAAAAGAAAGTATGTAGGGGAGAACGAGATAGAATGAGTAATGGTCGATATTGTATTTTGTACGCACGACGACCGATCAAGCTGTCGAAAACCAGTTTATGCCGATCTCTCATTGTATAGGAAATCTATACAAAGCGAGGCCAATTTATACTGGAAATGACAGCTTCATGTGCCGCCGTGTGTACCTACTAGTTTTTTTTTATTTTGTTGACTTATTTACATTTTAAAGATGAAATCACTTTAATTTTTTTATTTTACTTCCTCTGCATTTTATGCTTTACTTTTATTCGGTTTTTTCGTCATGGGTGTCAATTTCAAGGTTTTCAGGGTCGCTGATAACGAAAATTAGGTCAAAATGAAAATCCAAGATGGCGCCGACAAAAATTTTTGGTTTTGTCGTCATGGGTGTCATTTTCGTGCTTTTCTGGGTCGCTGATAACGAAAATTAGGTCAAAATTAAAATTCAAGATGGCGCCAATGAAAATTTTTGGTTTTTTCGTCATGGGTGTCATTTTCATGGTTATCGGAGTCGACGAACGTTATCAGCGGCCCCGAAAACCATGAAAATGACACCCATGACGACTAAACCGAAAATTTTCATTGGCGCCATCTTGAATTCAAAGTCAAATTTCTTTAATAGATTTTCAACCTAAAAAAGTCGCTATCTATGTCGAGACTGCAGCCCCTGGGGCTGCAGTCTCGACATAGATAGCGACTTTATTTCGAAACCTTAAGGACAAAAATCGGTCGTTAAGTCATAACGATGTCAAATTTCTTTAATAGATTTTCAACCTTATGGTTTGGAAATAAAGTTGAAAATTTATTAAAGAAATTTGACATCGTTATGACTTAACGACCGATTTTTGTCGCTATCTATGTCGAGACTGCAGCCCCTGGTCAAGAGTTCACGAACTCGGCTAAGCGCCCGCGTAATTTGTTACGTATCGCCTCTCTGTGCGGGGGCTGGGGTAAGCAATCATTTTTCTGATCTCAAGGTAGTGGGGCCAACGAAACGACGGTTTTGATTTTTCCCGTTGGGCCCCACCCATGGCAGTGGTGGGGTCAAGGGGAATTACCGAAAATTGCACGAGGATTTTCTGTTCTGTCAAAATTGACACTAATGATGTCGCCAAAACTATGCATCATAGAAATATGGGCTAAACTGTAGAAGTCGTTAGCTCAGATGATCCTGATTCAGAGTAGGTAGGAATAAAAAGCAGCACTGAGTGTCAATTTATTCTGCCCCACCCTGATGGTGCTTTTTTTGCTCATGGCCCTGGTGCGACGGTGCGGATTTATGAAAACTTTTCGGAATTATTCATCTAAATGCAGAAGATAGATAAAATACTCTTTATTACGTGCACCATACAAATGACGTAGATATTTCTATTATTTTTTAAATCGAATCTATCGTTTATGTATATTCTTATGTTTTGTCGTATTGTTATGATACAAAGATGTTGGTCGTTAGCTTTGTATCTGTTACGTGTCGTTTTTAAGAATTAAAACCAGAAAATAATATTTTTACAAGTATTTTATTTTCGTGATGCCTTAGTGAGAAGTGTCACAAACAAGATCAATTTAAAATATTTTAATACATAATTGGAAACATATAAGCATAAATAATTCTTACGGTATCAAGGAGATATTAAGCAAATTCTAGTCTTGATTTGAAATAAACGCTTACACGTATACTGCTATTGGTCAACAAACATTCGCAACCTCAGTATAAATAACATTTAAAAAGAAACAATATAATTATGTACAATACAACTAGACCATACGACTCCCAACAAGGTGATCAGAGAATGCACTGACTCAATGTTTATCCATACACTCTCTGACCTACCTGATCAAACTTTCATCGTGATCCAACGAGGCGCTCCTATCCGATTACCCTAATACTTAAGTAATGTAACCCAAAGCAAGTATGTAACTTCGACTGATGGACGATGAAAAAAAGTACACTAAGTTTTGCTTGGAAATCGTCAAATGTTTGTTGTTTGCGATTGAAACTATAAAAATATAAGGAAACTTAAGCAATACTTTATCTAGGTACATAGTCATTATTATTTCTAGTAAAATTTTGGATTTCTATGCTTTCTAGATATAATCGGTTAGATTGCAAAAGGGATGCTGATAATTATCCTATTACCTAACTTCCTATATTATTATTGCCGTGACATACATTGGGCACCATTTTCGAAGATTATAAGGAAAAGAGCAGACAAAGATAGCAATCTCATAAGAAACGGAATGTTTATGTTTGAATGCAGTAAATATAATGTAGAAATTTGTATCAAAAAATCTATAATAGATGTTAAGTCATCCTAATTAAAAGCATGTGCTATATTATAATGCAACTCGGGAGCTTAAAATTAATGTACCACCGAGCCTTTTGAACAGTTAATGGTTGAAATGATTACCTATCGTATTGACCATGACCACTCAAAGTACCTATACAATATAAAACACTATTTTTGATTATGCTATGTTGATCCTTCGTTGATTACAGAATTTCTCTAAAATCTAGCTACCAGAACTACGATTCCTAAATCCGTACTAGTTACAAGTAATGTTAAGTCGATTATTTAGAAACGAGAGGACGAGAGAATTGAAATAATCGCTTGGATAGCCAGCAGATAAAAACAGAACATTAGACGCTGGCACTATGAAACCATGAAATAGAGGTGCCAAAATTAAAAGTGGTTTCCCGGTAAGTTGAGCTCATACACGAACAAGTGTTAGATTGGCAAAGGGCCCGCGGCCCATAGTTTTTTTCACAAGGTCTCACAAACAAACTAAAATGCTACAACTTACGGCTGTCAACGTAACTTCACTAACTACTCACTCTAATATAGTCCAACCTGAGATTTGAGATTTTAAAACATTGCATGTAAAGGAGAATCTATATCTTTAAAACATACAGAAGTTAGTGTTACTGTTATATGCATTACGTTTTTTTTACTTGAGCTCATGACTGTTGGTTTCATTCCAGGTGTGTCAAGATATTATATTCCCATCACACAGTTGGTAGGAAAGCATGTGTTTAAAAAAAAAACACCCATATTTTGGGAAAGAGTAACACGTCACTCAGAAGTAAGAACATAGCAGACCCTAGCAAACCCTAAAGCGAAGAAAATCTAGAAGACAGGGCTATGCCGAGAAGTGCTATTTTTATTTTTTTTAAGCACCTGTGCGGTTAATGGCAAAGTTTAATACGACAATTATAGGTAATCAAGTGTTAAGGAAATAAGAAAATACCAAGAGTACAAAAAATAGATACACCTACTACACTGTTAACTTACGTCAATCAACACGAAACAACTTTGGTCCAGCTATAACAATTCAGTGTTTAACAATTTTTTATCTCTATAAATACAATATTTTATAGATTCTGCCAATAAGCAAATATTCGTAATTAAAACGTGCAAATACATTATCAACTTATGTGCATAATATTGAAATGTCTTTAGAAATACATTCAAACAGAATAAAAAATATGAATAATAATCCTAAATAGTACTGATATAGAAATAATCACATTTGCAGATTATTTTTTTCTTGGTTATTTTGTGAACTTACAGTACAATTTATAATTATATTGTTAAGTTAAATTGTAAATAAATGCCCTGCTGACCAATCAAATGTGACCGAGCTTTTAAGTACCTACATAAATTATGAAGTATGGAATGAAAAACATAGCATCACAGGATATAAATAAACTGCCAAGATCAGTATGCGAATGATACGGCTACAAGCCGAAACGTGGCTACATATTCTTTAATCCGGCTGGAATTACCAAGCAGTGAATACGACGAGTTTCGCTGGCGTGGTTCACCCGATTGATAATATGAGTAACAAGCGATGATTGGACCCAGGTGTAGCTTCGCTTAAGGCTCTAGCCGTATTGCACAAGCATTTCAGCCACTATACATCTTCATTGCATACAGATACTTCAATATATATTAATCGTACAATAATAATCGACTAGATACTTGTATATCATGGACAAATCTATATAACTGGATATGTGAATGATATTAAATAAAGTGCTTTATATAACTAGCGACAGCTACATTTAAATATTATGTCTAGATAAATATTTAACCGTGAACATTGTCCATCTATAACAAATAATATTTAACCTATAGAATCTAAAATAAACGTGGTACAAATCGATAATGTCATCGCGAGATCAATCTTTGTGGATACTACAGTACCTATCTAAGTAATAGTATATTATATTGTCGAATATTTTTAATACAGTGCTTATTCTATTTATTTAATGTAATGTGTTGTAGTTGAACCAAAAAAGGAAATTACCAAAATTGGTGCTTTTTTTATTTTTCGCGGCCGCTAACGAAACGAGATACATATTGGAAACAATAGCATTACAAACAGTATTTTGTACGTTGGTAAAGCACGGAACTCAGTCCTGACTAAGCTAAATCAGTTTATCCAGGCTGATGTTTACGACAGTTCATCAGCGCTAAATCTGTAAGTAGTATAGCAAAGTGGTCAAAGGAATCATAATCTATAGGGCTTGGAAGATTTTTGTATGAAGCCTGGCCTAACTTCCGTCATTTTCTTTTTTCAAAGCTGATCAAATCAAAGTTGTGCTGGAGATGCCATCACTGATGGCTCATCAACGATGGACAATGGACTTTCAACTTTGGTAGCTCTTATCTCGGAAACGTGACACTTTAGAACTTTTTGTCTCATACAAAGCTTGTTTATATTGATACCAGTTATCGATTAAAATAGGTTTTATGCATGGCCGCAACTTTGAAAAAAAATGGCGGAAATTAGGCCAGCCGTTTCATTCAAACCCCTTTTGGAGAAGAATAAAACAGCAGTATTAGTTTTTTGATAAAGCTTTGGCCGGAGCCAGGTACCGAACGTGTCATTTTTACAAAAACAGCATCCTATATTATTTCACTAATCGAAGGAAGCCGAAAAAAAATAAAAAAGCACCATTGTACATTTCGGTCTTTTACTCCTGCAATCTAGCAAAATTTTCTTACAACAAAAAATATTTCATTCACATAAATTATTTTTACATTAGACATAAAATGTTGTTAGCATAGACATAAGATACAGACTTCATGGAGGCGCTCCACTAAAAGGGGAATTTTTTGGCGCGCTACTTTCCTGAGAAACTGGAGGACTCATACTTTATGCCTCTTGTCATAACGTACATAATATTCTTAAGCCACTGTTACTCTCTCGTGCAACAATATTTTAAAACAATATATATAGTCAAATTCCGCGTCTTAAACTAGAAACGATGTTTAGTGGAATTTAAATTAAACCATGCTTCTCATGTAGCTGCTACTATTTGGCACTGTTACAACTTCCCATAATGACATTACCTACCTATCGTTTATAATAATACCAAATAAGTATATAATATTCAATTCTAGGTCTAAAACAATCATGCCATCACATACAACCATTCCCTAAAAAATGGTTGGAACAGATAACATTGATATTTGAATAACAAATTAATGTCTTTGAAATTATTATAAAAAATAACACTGAAACACATTTTAAGTACCTTACCTTCCCATGTCACTTTAATTTATTAATGTCATGTTAGTAAAAATAACAAGACATTTTATACTTAAATGTTATGCAATGTAATGCTTGTCATATTATGAATGTGTTTCATACGCAAAATTCTTTCATATAACAGCTCAGTATGTATAATTCATTAACAGTAAGTCCTAAAAGACTTCATTTCGTTGTATTTCACACTAACAATATATGGAATATTTCTCATTTCTTTGTCATGTCAGTCATTATTAAATTATTAGTAACTAACAGTTAGCAAAATATTTAGGTTTTCAATGACTTCTAAGCTCCATTACAATCGGAACTAATATTGTTTAAAAGGCATTGTAATTACTATACTAAGCTATCGTTTTTAAATGTGATACTGGCAATACTTATATCCTAAATCTGGTAAATAACTCGGCTGGGATATGGATTTAATGACTAGGATCAAAATGACTAGGAATTATTGTTATACAATTGGTGGGATTAGATATTACTGGAGTTTTTTGATATATTTACATAATCCGACATTTCTCTCTTCCACTGGCAGATGCTTCTCCACCGTCTTTTGCAACTTTATCTTTCTTTTTTTTCCCTTTGCCGTCTACTTGAAGTGACACATTTCTGTTCTTCTCCATATTTAATAGTTCCTGCAATGATAGTTTAATATAATAATTTAAAAAAAAAACGCAGAAAGGCCTTTGTTGGTATTTAGTAGGTTATTTGTATTATTTCAGTAACCTCTGTGCTGCCACCGACGATGCCGTAAAAGTGGCCGAGTTCTGGGCTAACAAAATTTAAATACTGTTGTGCCAACGACACAAAAGAAGAAGTATTATTTCAAAATATATTTGTACAATTATCTGCTAAAGTGTTTAACTTTCTATATAAAATGAAGAAAAATGTATACCTGAAAAAGTTGGGTAACATTGTGGTTTGTTTTAGCTGATGTCTCCATGAATGAGATGCCCCATTCTTGAGCTTGGGCTTGTCCTTCTGATGCTGAAACTTCCCGTATCTCTGGGCTTTCATCACATTTGTTACCTGCCAGCATCACTGGTATATTTGGAAGCTCTGTACCTTTTATTTCCTTTATTGTTTGCCATATTGGCTTCAGTTCTTCTAATGATTGTCGACTGCTCACGGAGTACACCAATATAAATGCATGTCCCTGTAAATAAAACAAGAGTAAATTAAATTTACGAAGGTCTTCGATATTGAAAATCGAGTTATGATACTCAAATAGAGCTGGACAGGACACCTAGCAAGGTGGCAAGGATGGCAGGTGGAGTAAAAGTGGGCTGGAAAGAGAAGTGTTGGTCGTCCGGCGGCGAGATGGGCAGACGACATTGTTACCATCGCGAGAATATCCTGGATAAGACTGGCACAAGAATACAGAGCTTGGCACAAGGAAAGAGGGGCCTATACCCGGCAGTGGGTGAAATCGGGCTGTGGATGATGATGAAATTAAATTTTAATAATAATGACTTTATACCTAAACTCCTTTGATAAGAATACTCTAGATAAGAATCACAAACAAACTCTACAATGCATTAAGAGCGAACATTTATCTGGGTGCTTTCAAATAAGAACAAAAATTTGAATTCTAGGTGCTAATTCATAATCTAGTGTGTTCTGGATCAAAGCAAAAATCCATACACTAAGACCTCTGGGAAAATTCTACTTAAGTGCAGTATTCTCATTTTGTTAAATATAGTTTTACCTTGCTAATTGATAGCCTTTGCATAGCAGGGAATTGATGTGATCCAGTTGTATCAGTTATCTGTAAGGTACATATTGTCTTGTTGCTGCTTATAACCTGAAAAAAGAAACATATTATTATTATGGAGTCATCCAAAAATATCATTTGAGGAATTTTCTTTATGATTTATTTCGAAGGAGTAACTCTGTCTGTTGCCTTAACAGCTGAACAGATTTCACAGACCTTATGACCAAAATGTATGGAGCAATGTTGCCTTTTTTTAAGTGGTCTCTAATGAAACTTTATAAACTTACAAGAAAAGAATTTTGAATAGCAGAAAAGCTAGCCGCTAGCTAGGTTGTTGGCTCATTATAGCTAAATCCGAAATTATGGGAACCACAACCTTGGTTTTGGAGGAGAATACAACCCCAGTTTTAGTTTTATGAAGAAGCTTTTGCCAGGGCATGGAATCCAACCTGTTTTTTTTCCATATGATGATATTATAATAGGCACATATAATGTGGCATTTACACCCCGTAACCAATTCCAACAAGGCTACATACCAATATTTTCCTTGTAATGCAAAGTATAATCCTGTCTAGGTTATGGGCCCCAAACCTTTGCAGGGTATGAGCTACTGGGTGATAAATGTTTGTATTAAAAATCTAAATGGGTGATTAACTTGTGATTGGGTGATAATTTCTGCCATTATTGATTTTTGAAAAGAACTCCTCAAAAGGGGAGTAAAAAGAAGTGTAGGGTTGAAGTTGGTATGAAAAAGAAACCTATGTGATCAAATCAACTTGAAACTCAGTAGTAACACAAATGACCAAAAATAAGAAATTAAGTGTTCTAAGGTTTTTCGAAAGTTAACCCCGTACAGGTTAAAAACCTTGGTCAAGTCCATAGGGGAGGATTTTACTGTGGAACTTGATTACCCTAAAAAAAAAAATTATTCTCATCAACTCTCAGTTGGTACCAGCCACCTTGCAAAGATTATTGCTCCAACTAGCTTGAGGAAGTACCACCTTACGCTTACCGAATCCCGCATTAACTTGTTCATATTGATTACTGGGTTTTTGGTTAACAGAAAGTAGACCTCCACCTTTTGTCAGTACATTGGCATAATTCAGATCAAGGTGAATTATATGCAGAAATAATACAAATTCAATGAGTCTGTTTCAAACAAACAATCGTTCTTACAAGGTAAAGATAAATGATATGCTTCAATAAATTTCTACTTTCTTAATAGAATTTACAGTAGCTCTGTTAGATTTCATGAAATTCTTCTACAAATACACAAAACAATCGGCTTGTTTCTTATTCTTATTCAATACTCGTAGATACCGTGTATACAATCAAATACACAAAATTAATGAACATAAATAATGTTACCTGTCTGTAAGTATCCTCGATGGTAGGTATGTAAGATTCCCTGAATGTTCCCTTTACAAATCGAAGCACTAGAGAACTTTTGCCAACACCACCCGCACCAAAAACTACAACACGATAATCATTACTTTGCTCCGGCATTACTTAGTTTTAGCAATAGAATATCCTTTGAAATCAATTCAAAATGCAAAATACTGCTTAGGGTGCTGTAACAACTCTAAAACATTTTGCATACAACAATATTGTTTCCGGATTAAATTTTATTCGCTCCAGCATGTAGCAATGCTCCCATGCTAATTTCCCATCTTTTCATAGAATTATTATAATTCCCTGGTTTGGATTTACAACGCCCCAATGCAAAAAGCAAACCAACCAATACAAATTATTCCATAGCACTATAGACACACAGACTAACAATTTTTTGTCAAGATGACAGATTCGAGATAAAGCGCTTTTGAAATCAATCAAGATATACTGATCCTTAGTCGATTATTTTTTTTATAAATAGAGTAAAATGAAACTTGCTTAGGTATACATGTTATATCTGATCTGCCGCTTTACTCTGTGCGTGTTAAATAAATAAATATAATTAGGTGCTTCCTATGTCTGCCGAAAAGACCGAGTTTCTTTCTTTAGGCTAATAATAAATGTTTTAAATGAAGCATAACACGTTAAACATAGAGGAATAAGCTTAGAGATTGCATAGCTGCCCGATTGCTAGCTTAGAGATTGCATTTACCCTCTACCAAAGTTCAGTAGCAATTTGACCATATACGTTATATCAAACAAAGTACATTCGCCAAACGCCACTATTTTGTAATGTATTTATATATTTTATTAATTGTGGCAAGAAAGAAAAAAAAATTAAAATGAAGTTGTTTCAGTTCTCCTGTATGTCTTCTACCAAATGAAAACGTAATTTGAGTATAGCAAAAAAGAAAGAAAGTCGGCTGGAGCCATATCTGGTGAATACTCGATGGTATTTATTGAGTTCTTGGTCAAAAATTCGTTCACTGTGATGACCTCGTGCGAAGGTGCATTACCGTGGTGCAAAATCCAAGAATTTTCTTTCCACAAATCTGAAATTTTTTGTCGAATTTGCTATCTTAAACGCCGCATAACACTCAGATAATATTTTTTATTTAATGTTTGACCTTCCGGCAAGAATTCCGACTGCACAGCACCGCGATAGTCAAAGAAAATGGTCAATATGACTTTCACTTTTGATCGTCTTTGGCGTGTTTTTTTCGGTTTTGGCTTAGTTGGAAGGCTACTAGGTTGCTAGGCTACTTCAAAGCTTGTTGACTAGTTTGCATGTCAAATTCGTAAATCCACGTCTCGTCACCAGTAACAATGCGTTTTATGAATGTTGGTTCGGAATTGACTCGTTCTAGCGTGTCCTCAGTGACTCTTATGCGATTGAGTTTTTGGAGAAAATTCAGTTGTTTTGGGACTAGCCGAGCGGCAATGTTTCATACACAAGTGATCATATAAAATGGTACGGATCAACTCGTGAGACAAGAAAATTCAGCGGTTATCTCTCTCAAACTTGAATGAGGATTTTGAGTCACTATATCCTTCACTTTTGCGATGTTATCTTAGTTTGAAAACGTTGATAGAATACCAGAGCGAAGCAAATCTTCCATCACATCTTGACCGCTTTTAAACGCTTTGTACCACTCATAAGCACGTGTTTTTTATCAAGTCGATTCACCGTAAGTCTACTGTAACATTTTCAGGGAGACCGAACACGAAATTCCATTAGCGTTGCAAAATTTAAGACAAACTCTTTGTTCGACGTTTTTGTGTTTTGTCCATTATGAAATACGCAATATACACTAGATATGATCTAACTAAAAACATCGCTGTATTTAATCTAAATAACACATCAAAACAGTTGTGCTAATCTAACAACAAATAAAAAAAACGAAAAATTTAATTTGGAACCGTAAACAAATCATCTATTCCCTATACTTTTTTGACTTGAATGTACAATTTAAAATTACCAAATAGAATATGAAACATAAAATATTCATGAAGTAAAAATATTAATGAATGTTAAAATTCATGATTTTTGTCCCAAATTACCACCGTTTCCCTAAATACTAACTATTTTTTAAAGCGTGACAACACCATCTTTGGCCTAAGTATGTTCGATCGTCAATGTTTTTTTTATGTTATCACTACCCTAGAAGCGACCTCCCGCGCCCGTGTGTTGCTCAAAGAGTAAAGTAAGTATAGAAGGAAAGAGTAACAACTCTGTGGTAAAATTTGCATGTATAAAAAGTGCTGCAACCTTGCGTTTGGTGAGTAACCTAAAGCTACACACCTACCTATAGGTATGCATACTTAGATACTATGAAGATTTAATTTAATAATACTATTCAATTTACAGACATCTCACTCTCACATTTCAATTAAAAAAAACACGTATGAAGTTCAAAATCATCATCATCATCATTTCAGCCGAAAGACGTCCACTGCTGAACATAGACCTCTCCCAAGTGTCACCACATTGACCGGTCCCGTGCGTCTCGCATCCATCGGATCCCTGCAACCTTTACCAGGTCATCGGTCCACCTAGTGGGAGGCTTTCTAACGCAACGTCTTCCGGTTCGCGGTCGCCACTCCAGAAGTTTTCGGCCCCATCGGCCATCCGTTCTGCGAGGAATGTGCCCTGCCCACTGCCACTTAAGTTTTTCTATTCTTTGGGCTACATCGGTAGCCTTGATTCTCTTGCGGATGTCCGCATTTCTGATTTGATCACGCAAGGAAACTCCGAGCATAGCCCTCTCCATGGCCCTTTGAGTGACTTTAAGCCTTCTGATGAGACCCACTGTGAGCGACCACGTTTCGGTCCCGTATGTAATCACTGGCAACACACTGGTCATAGACTTTCGTCTTGAGACACTGCGGTAAGTTGGACGAGCAGATACCACGCAAGTTCCTGAACGCTGCCCAGCCGAGTCGGATTCGACGATTGATCTCTTTCTCGGAGTTAGACCTACCTAACTGGACCGTTTTTCTCAGGTAGACAAAATCGTCTACAACTTCGAGTGTAATCTCCGATCTTGATCGGAGTGGGTGTTACATGGGCATTCAACATGACTTTGGTCCATGTCACTCTACTGAGGTCATCGAGCATTATACTGCGGTCCTCCATGGTCTCAGCCATGACCACTATATCGTCGGCAAACCGCAGGTAAGACATGTACTCGCCATTGACGTTGATGCCTAGCCCTCTCCAGTACAGAACCTTGAAGACATCTTCCAGTGCAGCGGTGAACAGTTTCGGAGATATGACGTCTCCCTGTCTCACACCTCTCTGCAGATGGATAGGTTTCGAGGTCTGAACCTGAAGTCGGACTGACATGGTGGCATTTTTGTACAAACACTTCAACACCTCGATGTACCGATAGTCAATTTGGCACCGTTGCAGAGACTGCAGTACAGCCCAAGTCTCGATCGAATCGAAGGCTTTCTCGTAGTCCACAAACGCTAGACAGAGAGGCCGGTTATACTCTTCGGTCTTCTGTATAACCTGTCGCAGCGTATGTATGTAGTCTACGGTACTAAAGCCTTTTCGGAATCCGGCTTGTTCGGGAGGCTGAAAATCGTCAAACCTGCGCGTGTAACTGATGACTTCGTGATGACTCTTGAAAACAACTTGTAGACATGGCTTAGAAGAGAGATGGTTCTTCAGCCGGGCATTGTTGCCCTTTTTGAAGAAGAGTACCACCACACCCCTGCACCATGCCTGTGGCGTTTTCCCCTCGAGTATGACGAAATTAAACAGCTTCTGAAGGGCCTTAAGTACCGGTTTTCCACCCGCCTTCAGGAGTTCGGCCGTAATTCCGTCATCACCCGGTGCCTTGTTGATTTTAAGCTGTTTCAAAGCCATCCTAATCCCGTAAAGGCTGACATCCGGAATGTCTTCGGTATAGTGTTGGGTCAGTCTAGCTCTTGGGTCGTTTGCTAGATTTGCAACGGGTTTACTGGTTGAAGTGTACAACAACATGCCCATAAAAACTCTCGATCTCCCTCAGCAGCTCCGGTTTGGTGGATACGATCCTGCCATCGTTGATCTTTAGTTTCGTGAGCTATCTCTGCTCAATAGCCAGATCTCTTGAAAATACCTTGGAGCCTTTATTCCGCTCAATAGCGTCTTTAATACGCTCGGTATTAAAGCGGTTAAGGTCACTCTTCAAGGATTTAGAGATACGTCTATTGAGCTACCGGTATTTCCACGCCTCGTCTGAAGACTTCAGGATCATCTCACGCCGCTCCTTCATGAACTCGAGAGTATGATCAGAGAGTTTTTTGTTTTTATGTGCACGATGTGCCTTGAAGAACTTAGACCCAGTCGTAGGGACAGTTTCCACGAACCCATCGTTGTATTCGTCCACTGAACTTCCTAGGCACTCGAAACGATTCTGTAGTTCAAGCTGAAAGCTCTCGGGGTTTTGGATCTGGATCTGTGCTTGACGGAGCATAAACTTCATCAGTCGAGACGTTTCAAGCTTGATATTGATGTTCAATGTGCCTCTTACCATGCGGTGATCGCTCCCGGTTTTCACCGAATTAATCACAGAGACATCATAGAACATTTGATTCTTGGTTGACATGATGAAGTCAATCTCATTTTTAGTTGCACCATCGGGACTCTGCCACGTCCACTTCCTGTGCTCACGCTTTTTGAAGAAGGAGTTCATCATATAGAGGCCCTCCTTCTCCATAAAACTAGCCAGTTGGTGACCCCGGTGGTTCCGACGTCCAAACCCAAATTGCCCCACCTGCAGCTCATCCCCGTGTCGTATGCCCAGTTTCGCATTGAAGTCCCCCATGACAACGGCGAAGTGATTTTTGAAACCATGCAGGGCTTTGGAAATATCCTCATACTCATATCGTCGGGGTGTGCCGAGGTTGGGGCGTAGACCTGTATGACATTCAGCAAATATCTTGAGGATATTCTGAGTATAAGGTACGCCACCCTGGTCGACACACTCTCGATCTTCACCACGTTATTCACGAGGGACTTGTGGACGATAAACCCAACACCACCCTGGGACTGCCGGTCACCCTCTCGGAAATAGAGCAGGTTACCGGATTTCAGGATTACCCCCTCTCTTTGGACTTCAGATAATCCCACAATACTCCATCGCAGCCTGCTCAATTCCTCTTCGAGTTCCGTTATCGTTTCGTCGGTCCCGAGTGTACGCGTGTTGTATGTTACCAGGTCAAGTCGTCAGTATAAGCAGCCTGATCCCTTCTGGAGATTCTTCGCACCCCTTGCCACGTTGTAACCTCGACCGCTACCATAGTCGAGGGTAGACGGGCTGCCGGGTACTAGTAGCCATTTTTGTGTTGCGCTCCTCATTAGGGGGTTTTGTCATATTCGCCACGCTTGACAGGCGGGTTGACGATCGCAGTACGGTTGTTACAATGCGCACAGAGAACGCTGCTGCCCATTCTCTGGTAAGTCCTTTAGTCGCCTCTTACAACACCCACGGGAAGATATGGGATGGTGCTATTCTTTACGTCCGACACCATACGGAAGTTCAAAATACTGACTTTTTATAATAATCGAAGAGAAATTATTATTTATTCGTTTTATGCTTATTATAATATATTTAAGCTGCTATTTCTTCGGAGTTCACTCATGATATCAAAATAACAAAAATTACCAACGAAAAACAAAGTGATAACAGTATTATGAATCAAAAACAAAATTTAACAAAAACAAACAGAAACAATATTAACAGAATTAGCTGAGTTAAACTCGAAAAGCGCATCAATGTCGGGAAATATGGAGTTGATTGACAATGACATTGCCGAATGGCGACTATGACATTTGTTTGATAATCTGACAAACAAGATAAGATGGCTGCCAAGTTTTTTATCGCACCAAACTCCAGATGTCGCTGTCGTCTATGTAAATTGATGACAGTGCTAAGTGTGCCCCCCCTGGTGTTGCCCTACAAGTTTCCTCATTTTAGTACATTTTATTTAATTTTCATTGGAGAATTTCTTTTTTATTTGTTCTCCAAAAAAGATAACATTAATAAAATCTTATCTCAGTACCTAATAGTACCCTCACGTATCGAACAGTTTTTTATTTTATATGTATGTATGTGTTTGTAAAGAAACACATTGTGTGGTTGTTTTTTCTTCGTGTGGATTTTAGCAAAGAAATAAGATGCATGCCTCTAAGTGTAATTGTCAAATTCCCGTAGTGTGCTGCACGTGTTCACTTCGCCACCCGCAAAAAAAAAAATATTTTAGTGATTCAGTCGTGGCTTTCTCCATAGCTTATTCCTTTATAACTTTAAAGTAAGTAATTAACTGAATCATTTAGACGCTTTCGCGACTGTAACAAATATGGGTTTACAGAGTTATAATCATTAAATCCCCATAAACTATCCATTAAACAACAAACCCATCAATCATCCATCTAACCCTAAAGTTCATTGAATACCATTGAATGACTTTTTCAAGTCAACATACAACCTGACACTGGCCTGCAAATTGTAAAAAACGTAAGAAAATTTGAATTTCGCGGGCGAGCTATGGTATGTGGAGTGATGATCTTGGCAAGGTAGCTGGCTGGTACCTAATACTGCTGGCCACAGAGCATCATATTTAATACTGGTACTGCTGGCTGCTACTTCCCTGAAGAAAAAGAGTGGCACAGGAACGCGCTCAGAACATGGCTCAAGAACAATCAAATTGAAAAGCTTGAGCTCTTGGACATTGGCATTGGACTGAATTAAGGCTGCTAGTGTAAATCTAAGGCTTGATCTAAGGTTATTACTAAACAATCGATTTAAAAATAAATCGATTGAAAATCTCTTTCTGGTTTGCTGGCTCGTACATACATACCAAAGTGACATTCGTAGCGAAAAAAAAAATTACAAATGGCTTCCGTTTTTAACTTACGCCTATCGTAATCCTCTGTTGGTATGGTTTTTTATTAAGGTTCGATAGTTTTTTCTTATTTCCATTATTTCTTTAGTTTCCATAACTGTAAAACGTTTTCCATGTAGAATTACAAATTGATCTTAACTAATTTGACCTTCGCCAACTACGTGCCGGTAACTTTCGTATCTCAGTATTAGACTTCATTTAGACTTACTTTTAAGTAAATTTTGTCGGATTGCGCTTAACTGATGAACATTTAGTCATAATGCATCTCAATTATAAGTATAATTTGTGATTGTTTCCTAATTTGTGAAAACCATCGACCTACTGCTTACCGTCAAAAATATTTTTTTCTCTTTCAGGCTACTAATATATCGTGACGAACGTGTTAGATCGGATAATTACATCGTTTATTTGAAGCAATGGGTATACAAGATCTACAAACGTTTTTAGAAAACGAGGGTGTTGGGGTTGATTTATTCCGAATAGCTAGAAATCATGCCGGCGGGTTTCGCTTGGTTCTCGACGCGGAAGGATGTTTAGATCGCTTATACGGAGGATACTTCTCAGGTAAGTGTATAATACGCTAAAAATATACTGTCTCCCCTTGCGTTACTTTATAAACGAATCATAAATATTTGTTAAAAATTTTGCACCCGATGAAGTTATCCAGAAATCTATTGCTATTATAAATATTCCTTAATTTGTTTCTAAATTTGCTAAAACTTGGCTAATTCTTACGTTTCAAAGCAAAAAGAATTACCAAATCATAAATCATTACAGATTGGGCATGTGGAGGCCAGTGGGCACGTTGTGTCCAATTTTTGACCACGCTTGCCCAGGCTCTTGCTGAACATCAAGTTGCTTTATGTGTGTGTTTCAATGGTGCACATCCTACTCCACCTGCATTGCCACAGCATTGGATACAAACGCAAGCTACATATCGCCAGAGAGTCAACTCTGTAAGTGTTCAATCTGCTCAATTGTAATCTAATAGTTTTAAGATTTTCTCCCATTGACTTTGTTGGTGCAGTGGTGCTATGCTGCTCTAAGTGAACACCAAAATGAGTGAGACATTTAATAAGCTTTCACTGATGGGGAAAACAAATATTATTTTTTCTAATAAACTTGTCTTTTTTGTACTCATAGAAATTTCATGTTGCATCATAAATTATAATTATATTTTAGAAAATGGATTTTTATTCCACTAACAAACTTAACATTTGTGTGTTTAAAGTATTTAGTAAATAAATCTTATGTAGAGGGTGGAAGGGGCACTAACTTACAAACAGTTACCACATATTTATTACATCATTCTGAATGCCCCACAGAAATTTATAATAATAATAAAAAAAACAGCAGTCCCCTACAAATGCAGATTTAATAATTGAAAAATTTATATGTGGGGGCTCAGAATAATATACGGAATACCATGGTAACCATTTGTGCATTGGTGTCCCGTCCACCCTGTATATAAAATAACATACATTCCCCTGTTCGTAAGACTCCTATAGCCTTAACCGCTAAACACACAATAAGTTTTAGTTTGTCACAGAGGGGTACTTACTACGAAAGGATTTTGCTAAAATCAATCTGAAATTGGGTGAAAACGCTTAAAAGAAACATCTTATTCCTTGGGCTAATAAACTTGAAAAAACACATTAAACTTTATACTCAGGTTTTTCGAAAATCACATCTCGACTAAGTGAAAAGGGGTAATCTATATTTTAAGGAAAGTATTTTACTGCTTGCTTCGATTTACTTTAAATTGGTATAAAAAATTCTTAAATACATAAAGGAAACATGCCAAACAATTTTTTTAAATCAAAACTTCTATTGGAGTTAAAATCAGGAATACAGTGTGTATGAAAGTTCTTATTTACTCAGTTTAGAAACTTTAAACGTGGCACAAATACTTCTTTATGAAAATAATAATGATTGCTATGATAAATTTACAAAAACAACCCTTTAAAGTGGGTGGAGGGGTATTGAACTTATTTTTGAGAACCTATAATCAAATGACACCCATGATGCAACCCACCCCAGAAACTGTAAGCTCACCTTCCTCATCATAAATTAAAAGAGAAAGAACACTGAAGAATTCATACAGTAGGGTTTTTTGCAGCTATTTCTTAATACAATTTTTATTCAAAGCCGCTATTTTGAAAATAAAATAAAATGGCGGAAGTAAGATACGCCACGCTTCTAAATTGGTTGGGCAGCCTTAGTCTACTCTATTCTCACCACATAATTACATAAGTATGTCAGGCTGAGGTGAAGCTTGTACCAGAGACGTGCCTAGTGGCCAAAAATACGGCAAGCTCAGAAACGCTAACATCATGAAGAGTAGTAGAATGTAAGGGCAAGCCAAGCTTTTAGACTTCTATGAGAGTACCACTACTAGCTTGTACCAATGTAATCACACCTAAATATTTCTCTAGTATTGTGCATGCAATAGTTTGTCTTGTAATTCTGTTTTTACCTATTAGGCATATCTCATAAACTCACCCTGATTGAAGACATTGCCACTTCTTTAAGAAAATAAAACTCTATTTTCTCTTATTGGGCTTACAACTAATTCTCAGCTAGTCTTAAAATTTTATACAGGTGCTCCGCCACATTGTAACGAAAGGCACTCCCCCTCCTAAAGTATGGTGGGTACCACCAATGGGTCTACATTCCTGCCTCAGAACAGCACTAAGATATCTAAACATCCCAATAGTAAGTAGAAAACTTGAGAACTTGATATAAACATGCTATATGCTATTGAATTTATACAAATAATTTTGTAATTGCTTTTCAATAGATGGTATCTTCTGATGATCATTGCCAAGAAGTGGTTGGTCTTTGCCGGGAGAAAACATATGCTGGACTTGTTGGCTGCTCTGGAGAATACTTAGTATTTCAACCTCCAAGATACTTTAGCTCTTCACAACTGAAGCTTACATACAGGGTAAGATCTAGAAGTTTCTTTGATACCAAAAAAAAAGCTGCTTGTTATAGCCAGGGAATTCGATTGTTAAGTTTTTGTTTTTATTTCAAACATATTACTATAAATTTTGATTGATTACATTTTTTTTAAATGTTACTATGTATGTGTTCATTGCAGTCATCATTGGAAACAAAAGAGTACATGGTACATGAACTGCCGCAAGTGTTAGAGGTACCGCAAGACCGGCTTTGCCTTATGGCTGCCTTACTTGGTGGGACTATCCTCTCCGAGCAAAGCTTAGTTGATTTCTATAAACGTTTGGGAATCACACAAAAAAAGGTGCGCAATCATTTTATAATACTGCAATAAACATTTCAAGTTTTTTTTTATTTCTTGATAAATAGATTATCATAATTTTGCTTATATGAAAAATATAAAACTAAGGTGAATTTTTAAGACATTGCCTGTTTATGTCCACATTCTGGAAAGTCATGGAAAAGTTAGGGGAGTTCACCTGGAAATTAAGGGAAAAAATTTAAATTACTCCAAATCATCCAAAATTTCTCAGTGATTGTAAAATGAGGGATATAATGAATAAAAGCTCTAGCCCGTTGGTTCACAACCTATAGACCGCGGAAAACTTTCGAGCTCGCTTCGCTCGATCTGGCAAACTTGCTTGTTTTACAAATTTCGACAAACCTATTCATATTTCTATATGGATCAAAGAAAATTCATTCTAATCCAGGCAGGGTTAATTATAAATCTAGCTCACTTCGAACGCAGTTGCATTGTAAAGAAAAATATTGGATATTGCAGACTTTTTTCAAATATAGCTCGGTTTCGTATTCTATTCTTTATTATCTGATGAGAATAAGGAAGTGCAAACTAGAGTTCTCTATGAATAATATTAATATACTCATTGAAGTGACCAGTGCTAAACTAATAAAAAATAATGTACATTACATTATTTTAATAAAGCAAGGAAGAAAATTAAAGCCTATAACATATTTAAATAATATATATCATGCTATATCTTTCTTTAAAATGAATATAGTTTGTACGGCTAAGGTACATTTAAATGTGTAAGTGATGGAATTCAACTTGTGCATTAAAAGTCTGAAAGAGAGCACAAAAACACCCAAAACGGATAAATGATCATCTCGCGGCGGATGAGCCCTGTTGCTGTTAACCTAAACGATGCTATGCAACAACTGATAGCTAACTCAAATATGCATATTTTATAGATTCTTTGAGCGTCGATGTATAGAATATAGAATTGAAATACACGGGTAAGCTTGTACATACTTAGTCAGGGAAAATTGAAATAATGGTCAGGGAAAGTCGGAGATTTTTTTGAACAATAGCAGTGGACAAGCTGTCTAACACTAGAAAAGGATAGGAGGTTGGAGAAATGCGATTCCATGCTGCTAGATGAGATGCATCCCTTATTGTTTTTTAACACGCTTTTATTAGCTTCATCAGTAACTATGTAAACAAATCTTAGAAGTTATATTTGACCCACTTCCCGGTTTCTGAAATGCTGAAATTTTGCATACATGTTTAGTTTCGATGACAATGCATGGTTAGCTAAGTGAGATGAGGATGATGAAGATGGCTGACTAATTATTTTCTGTGCATTTCCATGATATGGGTATCAAATGATAGGGTTTGCTGAGAATACATGAAAGCGTGTTTATTTATTATTAAATGTGTTTTTTTTAGTTTTTATTAATAAAAAAAAAACAGCTCCATCACATTGCTAAATTCCCATCATTAATTTGAAAAGTACTGAGTAAATGTTAATGGTTGTATGAATTGTCTCTGTCGGGGCTGCAGGACTGTTCGAAAGAGATACCGCGGCCCTGCAACACAAAGGGCTAAGAAGGAACATGGATGGGTTTTAGTCAGAACAAGTCTTGACACTCCCATCCGCTCCGTCCAGAGCGTGCCCCCGTCACTTGATGATTTCCCATCCGGAAAAAAAAAACAATTGCCTAAGACTTTTAAATCGTATATGACAATTATTTATAAACAAATTCTGAATAGACTGGAAGCCGAAAAGGCTCTACATCATTATCATGATGATATTCCATTATTTAGTTATTTTAGCACAATAATTGCTTTTGTTGTTGGAATTCAAAGCTTGTCAACATTCTTGATTCGGCTTTTTTTAAAGGCGGCAGAATTACTGTTCCATTCAGTGGGATGACGCTAGGGATCGATTTGTATGGATACTGCGTCACTAAATTTCCCCACTGAGAAACTTATAGAGCGAAACAGGTGTGATTGCTTAAGGGTTAAACGTTACCTAACCTGGTGTGCTAAACTTGACGTTAGTGTAAACGTGCATAAGCAATACTTATTTTAAATAATCAAAAATAAAGTTTATAACAAGGGTAAAATATTTTCAGCAGCAGGTTCCTCCAGAAGGTTTAGTAAAAGCCATTTGTCAATATGTCCGAGAATTGCCTTCGTCTGATATAGATGCTGCATGCATTGATGTATTTGGTGACCTTAATGATCTCCGAGCTGCCAAACTGAAACAAGCTGTACAGTATTATTTGAATGGTACTAAAGATGGATTTTTGAAGTACAGAACTGCATCTGGTGAGACAATATTCGTGAGAATATTAATTTCATTTGTCATGTTTTCTTAGTCAGTTTTAAAAACAAACAATATAATGATATTTTAATTTCAGGCCGTCGTCCTAAGAGTAACAAAAAAAATCAAAAAGCTGATATTAGCCCACAGACTTCTCCTTCCGACTTAGACACCTCCAAACTGGCAGCTGAATCGTCTGAACACGAGGTTTATATTTTATTCTAACAAGTACAAAATTGCTATAGTCATCCACGCCTTTTACATCGTCATCAATACCATTGGCATTCATTGGCAAATCGTCAGATATTTTTGCATGATCACTAGTTCTAAATTTAAATAACTATTGTCTAAGTGCAAGTGACATATTTTTTAATCAGTTATTTTTATTCTCCCTATACCTTTTTGTATTTTATCCCCTTTGTTATTTACACTAAGCACTTCAGATAGTTAGAAAAACTGCAAACTCAATAAATTGCAGCAAAAAGGCTTGGACGACTACAAATTGGCAACAGCAAATGCATCAATTAACGCCGACTTTAGCATGGAAGAAAGACCTTCTGAGATACAGCAGGGACTTGCGGCGGTATCATTGGAGTCCGGTGACGCGGGCGCAGCCAAGCAGCAAACTGTCCATCCGGCTGATAAAAATGAAAAACCACAAACTGCTCCTAAAGAGGTCTGAAATATGTTTATGTGTGTTCTTGACTCTTTCAGGTTTGATAAATTAAATGTAAATACAATTTATGTGGTTCAAGTTAAGCATTAATTGGTGTGAAATGAGTCATGTGGCTCATTTGCCTTTCTAAGTTTCCCTAAGCTTGTCTAGTATACATTTAAAAATAGCAATAACAACCTTTGATGAACCTTTCGCTCCTGCTGATTTTAGTGAGTGTGTATGGTTCGATACCAGAGGTGGACGCTGCTCGACACTTATTTATTTAATAAAATAATTTGGTGGCACATTGTACATAAGTATTTGTTTTATGTTTATAGGGGCGCCCGAATTTGAAGCAGGTACCAAACGAAGACAATTGTCCCCCGGCTCCTGCTGAAGTATTACGTACATGTGCCGAGCGCCACGCGCGCGGTCTCATGCACCCTCAGATGTTGTCGATACTGACACACCGTCAAGTGACCTTGCCGGTGCTTATGGAGGATGATAATCACCGCGAAATACCGTCGATACATCATTTCTTTAGACCTATCAGGCAAAATGTGTATTCTATTTTGTATAACATGCATCATCACCGCTTTATGGCACAAAAAGCCAAAGGTAACCTACTGATTCATAACATTGTATACTGAAACATGAAACATTGATGGTTGACGGTGCTTGTGTTTTTTTTTAGAGGAAGGCTCAACAAGCTCTGTGAATATCGATCGCCCTTGTACTGTTCAAATATCCGAATGGATATATTCCCGCGTGAACCCTGGGAAGAGTCCTGAAACGGTGCCGGGAATCGTTCTAGAATGGCCTGTACCAACAGTGCAAAGGCTTTGGTTCGGGTGAGCTTATATCTTTAGGTATTTTGCTCATCATTAGTCTACCTTCGTTTATGGATATACCTGCAAAGATACTAAATGTAATTAATATTATGTAATTTAGATAAAAAAAAATAATTTCTAAATTGTTTTTCCTACATTGCAACTCCTTACTATTGAATAGGAATAAAATACGTTATTTTTATTCAACTGTTACAGAACTGCCCAAGATGATAAATGTCGCCGTATGAGAGCATTCCTCTCTTGCATGCGTTCGGATACTCCATTGATGTTAAATACGTCATACGTGCCGCAACATTTGCTTATTTTAGCTACTGTCTTAAGGTGAGACACTGCACTTTTACTATCAATATTTCTCTATTTAGCCAATGTGCAGCGTACAACTAAGCAAGTAACTTATTGCTAACATCGTAATATCGGAGATGTCCGTAGTCGTCTGTCACCAGTATTCAAATCGCACGATTTTGATCTTTATTAGCATTCTGGTAGAAATTTGCTAGCATTAACAAGCGTGTGTCTGTGTATCCACGAGATCGCGCACTGTGGGAAGCTTTTTTTGAAACATCGATGTTAGTTTAGGTTTTTCTGTAGTTGTGACCTCCACACCAATTTATAAGTGAGAATTTCTCTTGTAAAACAGTTTAAGACTTATTTTTCATCTTGATCAATAATTTACAGATTTATAATGACATCTCAAATTCAAATTTTGAGGCGCCAGGAGTTGGATGCATTTTTAGCTACAGCTTTTTCAAATGATCTCATGAATGCACTTCATTTGCAAGAAATGACCGTAAGTGTGAAAAGTGTCAGTAACGTTCTATAATTTTATATCCCTATGGCCGACAAACATAAAAGTGTTGTGAAGTCACTTCGCAAATATCGACGTCGTCACCCGAAGAGTTACTTGAGAATTTTATATGAAGATTTTGCCCTGCGACGTCGCACCGCTGTTATATTTGTCGGCACTTATTGATCAGCGCTTTAATGTTAAGCGAATAATGTAATGAATATTTTAGGTGAATGGTATAAACTCTCGTGGCGTGCAATTGGGTGCGCTAGTGATGGCGGGAGCGGAAGCGGCTCTGCTAGCCAACGACGCGTGCGGCGCGCCCGTGCCGTGGCTGGTGGCGGCGCCGTGGCTGTACTTCGACGGCAAGCTGCTGCAGCGCAACCTGCACCGGGCCAACCACTGCAAGCACCTCGCTCAGCTCTGCGATAACCATCTGGATACGGTGGTGAAGGTCAGTCATTAAATTCGCCTAAAAATCATTATTTTCTAAACAACAAGTATCTGAAAAGTGTGGAAACTGAAAAACTTTCTGTATGGGACCAACATCGTAGTCGCGAAAAATTAAGCAGCTGTCCCATACAAAATTTCAATACATGCTGTCTTTCAATAAGTGCTTAAGAGGGTAATTTTTCTTTTTTCAATACACCAACGTTACCATGTTTTATGCAGTTAGTGTTGATGTTGAGTTTTCATTGGAAATTTACACCAACACAACTCTTTTTCAAGTTACTACTGTTGTGATCAATAGATTATTGTTTTTAAAAAGTTCCCAGAAACTTGCTTAAAATCATGACTTATTGATTTTTTTATCAATAAGGATGCATTTTTTGTTTTTTTTTTTTGTTAATTTACGTGTTCGCAGCCTTAAACTGGTAATGTTTCCCGTATAATGCAGAAATATTAACAATAACCGCCTCGTTGGTCTATTGGTCGCAAGCGTAATTCCTGAGCATGAGGTCTTGGGTTCGATTCCCGGGTCGAGCAGTGTTATTGGTTTTTTCCATTAGGAATTTCTCAGTAGCAGCCACGGAGTCTGGAGTTATGCCCGGTAGATGGCAATAGGCTCGTCCCCTATTACATGTGGCTTAAACTGGGGCTGGTGTCCGCCACGCCCAAGCGCGTATTTTGCGTACTCAGGAAAATTGTAACGGCCGATGTATGTCTGTACATTCAAGATATTGAAAAAAAAAATATATAGGGGTCTTTATTAGAGCAACACAAGCTAAAACAACAGTTTTTAGAAATTTTGTCTATCCGTCTTTCTGTCTGTATGTTTGTACGCGCTTCACTAAAAAACTAGTGCATGGATTTGAACGCAGTTTTCACCGCTGCACTGCTAGATGCTTAACTTAAAATATAGGCTACATTAGATATAGTTTTGGACCCGATAGGTGGCGCTGTGCGAAGCAAGGGCGGGTCGCTAGTTAACAAAAAAATGATTAAAAAAAATTGAAAAAACCTAGGGTGGCTCAATTTTTTTATTAAAATGATAGTCACATTATCTTAATGTGTAAAAATTGCTTCAGTCTCAATTATAATAGTCAGTCAGATCGAATACATAATAAGATTAATATGCCGTTGCATTTAGGCTAATGTAGAGTCTAGGTGGCTAATCTTAAGTTCATTTTTACACCCATCATCTTTAGTGCTAACAAATACTGGGTGGGATTTTGAGATGAGGCAGTAAGGGCCTTAACCGTTTTAGCTACAGGAAAATGTTGTTAAAGAAACTATCCATAAGTTTTGATAAATTACGGTTGTCATTCGTAGACTTTGGGGAAGTACTCAAGCCTTATAGACCCATGTTCGCCTGGAAAAGTCCCTGCAGGCGAGTGAAGATAAGATAAGATGTTTATTTTGCAAATATGGGTATAAACACGGTGACATTAAAATATAAATAGGAACAGTCATATTTTACCAGAAGACATGCAAAATTACAAAATACTGTGGAGATAACATAATAACAAACAGAAACAAAACATTGTCAATACTTATAAAGATTGATGTACTATAGTTACAATTTAATTATTCAGAACTTCAAAAAATTAAATTAAATAAAATAAATTAAAATTAAATGTCATATTTTCCTTTTCCTAATTTCAAATAATTATATACATTTCTCCATTAAAAATTCCGTCACACAATAGTACGCTTTGTCTACTAAAAAATTACGAAGTTTTTTTTTAAATAACGTCAAGTTTGATTCTTTCCAACTCTTCGGTATTTTATTATATATAAAGCCGCTGGCGAAAACTAGTAATTTATGCTCTTTCTGTAAGTGATGCAAGAATTCGTTCGTGTGCGTGTACAGGTAGAGCGCATGCGCAAAGCGATCCTGGAGGGCCTGGAGGTGGAGTTCGCGATGCCGCCGCTGCCGCTAGTGGCGGGCGTCGTGGGCGGCTCGCTTGGCGGCTGGGCGCGCGGGCGCGGCCGCGGCGCGCGTCTCGAGATCGCCGGCGTTGTGGTTGGCCAGTGGGGTGGCGGCAGCTACCCAACGCGCACGCCGCGCTACCCGCAGGTGAGTCTCATCTACATGTGATGTTTTTTCATTACGAATTTTCGTACGTGATCGACAACCCTAACCCTCAGAAGAATTCAGGCAATATTTTATTATAAAAGTATGTTAACGTTATAGGTACAAAGTGGAGCAGGACTATTGACATTCCTTCAAACCACGTAAAGAGTGACATGTTCTTTACACGTATACAAAAAATCAATCAAATCCAATGAATACTTTAGCCACAGGAAATTATTTTTCATTTTCTTATTTTACAACATGATGTAGATCTGAGTCCGTAATAATAGGTAAACATTGTTAGGTCAAGAACCTGTGCAAAACGTACGATTCTATTCTCTACGTCTCAATATGCTTGAAAGACAGATAAAGGTGTAATACGCTTCCACTCTGACGCGCCCCGCCCAGTGACACAAAATACTACAATTAGAAAGAAAAAGAAATATTACTTACGCAAATTATGCATTAGTGGTGCATAGACCATTGCGTATGTGTGTGTGAGCGGAATTTTTTGGCAAAAAGTCTCGCACTATGTCAGTCAGTGCATAGCGGAGAGCACACGCCTAATTTTTTTATCACGAGACGAGCCGCGCGCGTATTGTCGTGATTTTATGAAATGATTTAGTTGTTATTGTGATTAAAGACGATTTATGACAGTTGGATTAGTGCATAGGTTAGTGTGACTTACTGTTAAGAGTTAGTGCAATATTAGATAGTTAATAAAGCATTTAATAGGTAGCTAGTTTCGTGATTTAGGTTAGGTTTGTAAGTTGTATGCCTTTAATAAGGTACCCAGCTGCCGAGTAGTAGACCGACATGGTACTTACGTAAGGAGAATGTAACCAAAATGCGGCTTTACCATTGCATACATATCGGGAGAGATATGGTGACACACGAACGTTTGATGGTGTAAATTCTGATTGTGATGTGATATTATGTGATTAATTATTCAATCAGTGATCTTTAAATTAACAACGCACAATTTAGTGAGTTTATTATGCCGCAAATTTTGTTATTCTCCAACTAAAGTACCTACCCTACGTCCACCTAAGCCCCGCACCGCCGCTGCATGCTGCGCCCCGCGCATCCGGTCAGACAATTTTCGCAAATAAAGCGTGTTTGCAGTTGATTCTGCTATTTATTTTGTTTGAAAATTGCAATTTTTAAATTTTCGTGTTTTAAAATGTTTAGATGGACTATAACTGTGCCCGTTTTAATTTAATGTCGTAGTTCCAGATCCACATTGTATAAGTGTCATCTTCGTTGCAGGTGAGCTACGTGGGCTACACGCCGCCTCCCCGCAACGCGTACGGCGGGCGCGGCTGGCGCGGGGCGCGCGGCGGGCGCGGGCGCGGGCGCGGGCGAGGCGCGGGCCCGGCGCCGCCCGCTGGCCGCGCCGCGCGCCGCTCCCGCCGCGAGCAGGACGAGCCCGCTAAGCCCGCTACTCTCACTGTTAACGGGTAAGATATTAAGCCAAAAAAGTTACCTCGCCTTACTGGGCACATAGTGTTAAACAAACTTGCGCGTGAAATCATAAAATGATGAATCACGATTGATTTTCAGGAAGACTGTGAGACCTGAGGATGTTAGCCATCTTGAAGAGGGCAGCCCACACGAGGACCCCTCTGCCCACGACACCGATGCTGACGGTTAGTATCACTTATTCCTGCAGGACTTGCTGATTTTTTTTTGAGTTAAGCAAATACGCAAAAAAATAACAGTTGAATCATGAGATTCAATGAAGAGGCCCGAGTGAAAATGCTGGCTGATTATCTTATGTATTCACTTTATATCTATAAAACTTCACGACAATAATTATCAAGGAAAAATTTCGTTTATAGGTGCCCAGCCTCAAAAAATTAAGACTGTTAAAAATGCCAAGAAGAATATGGGCAAAGGAAAAAAAAAGAGCTCCAGCCAGAAGTCTGATCCTGCTCAAACGCTGGAACCTAACGGCCCACTCGATAAGACTAAGGTGACTGCAGAGTAAATTACAGCAACCGCACAATGACGACAAACAAATTACGGAATTTACAATCGAGCTTTCCTATTCATTTTTTTTTTTATTTATCTTCATGGCCAGTTAACGTGACAGCCAGACTTATTTAATATGATGATATATTTTAGGTGGCGGAGCAATGCCACAATTCTGAAAAGGAACACATTGGTCAAGGTGATGCACCAGTTTCAAACTAAAGTATTCATTTCTTAAAGGTAACTTCGTTATTGTTTAATTTTAATTTAGTATTGATTGATTTGAAATCAACTTAGTTTAGTTTTTTCGTGGCTTGTGTTTTAATAGTTCAGTAATATTAATTTAATTTTTTGAGGAAAGCTTGCTATACCTATAAGTCATACAGGAAAAAAGGCTATTAACATTTTTGCAATACATAACGGTTTTTAAATCGTATCGTAATTAACATACATAATACACAATCAAAATACATAATGTGTTTAAACACTTCTTGGGAAAATACGTCGGAATGCGATTATTTTAGCACGTATTTGTGAGGTTGCATAATAATATATTCCTAAACGGGATAATAACTAAATCTATTTTCGAGATTTGGTTATAGCTTGGATGGTGATTATCCACCTTTTAAAAAGTATACGTGCCTGAAGATCTAAAAGACTTCCCTATTTTGAGACTGATTTTGTATTACTTTAATTGACACAATAAGTGTTCAATTAATAATATTATTAAAGACAAGTGACATAATATTGAGGTCTATTTTATGCCCCAATACACCCTAATAAGACGAATATGGCTCGATTATTTTGTATTTTACTACAATGAGACCAATAAATGAAAAACAAGATCTATATTTCTAGAGAAATAATGTGACCAAAGGGAATTAGGTTCTATTAATTGAGGTAGCAAATGTCTCTTAGAGTAAATAATAAGGACCGAAGAGCACCCATTATTTGACAAGTGATATTTAAAATATAATTATATATTACTAAATTGACCTGTTGATTGTTAAGTCATGTTTTATTAAAAAGTGAGATGACTTAGTACTTCATATGTTTTATTTTTAGGCATATGAAGTACTAAATCAATATTATTTATTTACACATAGTATATTTACAATTTACCAAATCATAATTTTTTTACTTTTAAGATGGTTTGGTCTATGAAATCTCTTCAAAATAATTGTTTAAGAGTTCTCATGGAATATTAAATTAAAATTTCAATAAACAAGCTGTAGCTGTTCACGCATTTGCATCACTATTAGAAATAAATTTCAAAAACCTTGTAGTTGATTGCATAGACTAAACCAAAATACTTTCAGACTTGTTTTTGGGATCTCTTGAGTCATTGTTTAGGCGTTATTGATGTGTGTGTGAGTGTTGTTGTGTTATAATAAAACATGTCTGAATTACCTTTATATAAGACGATCTCTGCAGTGAATATAAAGGTACAACAGGCGATATCAATGTGGGAACTGTGATTACAAAATGTTAATTGTTAAATGTTCCAGTCAAGGGCGAAACTCTGGGAAATGGAACACTAATGTTAGTATAAAAAGTGCATTTATTGAATGATATGTGGTGCTTACAAAATTGTGGGACTGCCTGAAACGAGTCTGAAAACTCATAGATTTAAGTCTAACGATAAACGTTTATTAAAACTGAACGAGCATTCGCATTTTGATAATTCCGCGTAATATAGGGTATTATTTCGATAGGAAATCGTAGATTTGTTATTAGTGATATATTTATATGCATTTTTGGGAATTTCAACATTGCGAATGTTCTTCAATTTATCTGTATTTTTGTAAATTTGTTATATTGTTATACTTAAATTTAGCTGGAATGAGAAACATGGATATAAGGACAGTCTTACTAAATAACTCGAATGGTGGAATAACTGTCGCAATTGGTTACGTAAATTAACATTCCATTCAGATCTTTCCAACGGTAATTGCACAGTTCACGCCAGTCGGGAATGGAACTAAATGAAGACTTTACAATTTTGAACGCTTTAAACCCTGGCCAGAACTAAACACAAAATATGTTGCCACAATAACATATAAATAAATATAATTGAACGAATTGAAAAATCAACTCATGATCAGAACTTGAGTGCTGTGCACACATGCAGCAGCCACTACGCTGTTCCAAGACACTAAATGCAAATCAAAGTATATGCCTCTGACTTCGTAACGTCGCCACAATGTGGCAGGGGCGCTGGACTGTCGTCCTTCGCCTGCAGCTCGAGCGTTCAACTTGCATGTGAACGCTCACATTGCAAAGTATTCGCAAGCTGTCGCCCAGAGCGATATGCACTTTATATTATACATTTAAACATTTATATAATTATTGCTTGCTTATTAAATAGACACCATGTTAGCGTTTAGAATTTTAACTTCAATGTATTTTGATTTGTTTAAGAATTATGTATAACAATGGTAAAAGCATGTGAAAAATAATAATCGTATAATACGGGAGATAATGTTTTCTGATTATAAAATGTTAAACGTCACCACAAAAGGTTAATTTTTTAAATGTTACCGAAACCTTATAAATTGGATTGTTAAGATCATCTTCGTTATTCTCCATTTTCATGCTATAAATTGTCACATACTTTTAAAAAACTAGTTGTTCAAAGGAAGGAAGTAGATTTTATTTATCTCTTTTAAATCCATTATTCACTATAGTTTTAGATTATTCTCAACAATATAATAACTTTTACTATCTACATTTATAAATTTTGTTTGGTGACAATGGTCATGATTATCAACATATAATAATCAAAATATATTAGAATACTTGTCATGTTAAACATACATTTTTCGTAATTGAAGTAGCAAACGTGGAACCGTGGCTTTTTGAAAACACTTATAACTTAGAACCTACGTACGTAAACCCGCAATGTAAAATTTTAAAATTGTTCATTACTTTAGACTATGAACATAAAAAAAAAGTTTGGATGAAATTTAAATTGTAAAGAGTTGTATTTGTCTTCAAATAAAACGTTCCATTACTATACCAAGATACTTTATTTCATTCCTTTAATTGTAACCTTTTATGTACCTCAGTGATGGTGGTTTCTTCTAAATTAGCAATATGATTAATGACTACCTGAGCTGCATCCTTAATATCGTTGTAATGATGAAGCAGCCTCACTTGGACATATTTTTTCTCATTGAGCATTTGATCAAGTGCAGTTTCCGCCTCAATCAGTTTGTTGTAATGTTCTTTCATGCTTCTGGACATTGCTCAAATAATTGTTCCTGTTGAATAATAATTATTGTTCTTGTCAAATCAATAAACTAAAATCATCTCCGGTTGAGTTGTGTGAAAGTCATAGTCCCTTGCTGGACATTGGCCTCTCCAGAAGCGTAGCTAGGCGTGGGTGAAGCGGCCCCGCGCACACGACCTCGTGCTTAAGGAGGGCCTTGGTCAAATAACAAAATTGATCATTTAGGAAGAATCTAAATCGAAATTTTCAAGCTCGCTTCGGACGCCTTGCATTCTACAACTCTCAAGAATTTCGGAACTTTTATACTTAAAAATAACTTCCGTATTCGAATGGTCAAAAGAAAACCTAACCATTTATCTAATTATTATTTTTGAAAAAGTTCACGCTGATTACATTTTTTTTTTAACATGCATTTCAATATTCTCCGAGCACTTTTATTTCCCTATCGTGAATGTGTAGGATCTTTGCATTGATCTTGGGAATGAGTATTCAAAGAAAAGGGCCTCGCTGATGTGACTATGCCCACGTCTAAATTAGTCCACACTACGCTACTTGGGCCTCTCCCAAGCTGCGGCACAACATCCTGCCCTCCGATTTCCGCATCGAGACATAATTATGTATAATAACAACAAGAATTATGTATAATAACACAGTTATTATTAGGTTATTTACGTTCGAGAAACCCTCTTGCCTCCCCTTTCGTCATGTTCCTTCACCAATTTTGCTTATCCATCACGAATACTTTTGTTTTCCAGCAACTGCAACATTACTAGCAGCGGTGGCCCAGTGGTGGCGGTCCCGACTTACGAGCAGTAAGTCATGGGTTCGAACCCAGGCAGGCGCATTACTTTGTGTAATTTATTTCATCACCACTGCTCTCAAAACGGTGAAGGAAAACATCGTGAGGAATCGGCATGTCCTAGAACCTAAAATTCGAAGACATGTGACATCTACCAACCCGCACTGGGCCCGCGTGGTGGATTATAAACCATTCCCTTTCATAGAGAGGAGGCCTGTGTCCCAGCAGTGGGAACATTATAGGCTGCTGCTATGCTATGCAACATTACTATACACATAATATATTTATTAGAATAAAAGTATTCGTGATCAACAAAATAACGCAACATGGGGGCAATAATATTACGACTGTTTACAAAGAATACGAGGCTTCAGGGTCCAGAAATATGGTCTAGGAGTTACAGCTTTCAACTCAAGGCTAAGATTTGGACAGATCAAGAGGCTGATCGGCCGCTAAGGGAGCGCTTTCGTCACATCAATGCGAATGGTTGCGTACGGCCGTGACCCTAAGGCGGTCTGTTCGAAGATAAAAATCAACGGTGCTGAGTATCCCATTATTTTTTGATCTTTTATACAATCTTGAAGTAGCCCCTTTCCCTCAGGGCTCTTATGGTGTCCTATTAATATCTAAAACTTTTGAATTAATTAGTTTTGGCGTTCTCTCATCACGCCCCACCCGTCCAGGTATCAGGTAATGTATGGAGTATCAAGTTTTCAACCACGTAATCTGGGCTCCTGAGCCCAGATTCCGTGGTTGTATGTCACTGTAAACATGTTTTACACTCGTACTGTACATATGCAATCGTTCTAGATATTATTTTATACTTTATTTCGTTTCCATCACCCTAAAACTCACACGTCTCATCTGACCCTTCTTCTTTCTTTATCGTGTGGTTAGTGCATAACCTGGTGTCGAGTTTTACATGCCGCTCATAAGTTCTGACTTGGCTTTACATGCCGTCGAGAAATATCTCTCAGGCATGCTGGTTTCTTCACGATGTTTTCCTTCACCGAAGTAAGTGATGATTACAAAATAGGCACATGAATTCGAAAAATCAAAGGTGCGTGCTTTGGGTTCGAACTCGAGACCTATGACTTGGCACTCCGATGGTTACACCACTAGGCTATCACTGCCATCTGACCCTAACAGTAAGGGAAGTGCTGCTTGATTTTTAGAATGAATTTATATACCGAAAAAAAAAACATTGTTGCAAATTGTTTCGACGCGTCATGAAATTGACATGATGTAACTTTAGTCACCCCTACTACTGGAGCTACTATTATTGATATGATTTTCAGCTGGTCCTTCCGTTTACAGAGGTTGGATTATTATTTTAAACTCACACTTCCATCCCGTCCTTACCAAATGCAAATATCCGGTCGTTCCCGCTGATTAATACCCCGTGGTTAACACTTAACTACTGGGAATGATGCGTTCTACTGGTTAACAGTGTTGACGAACGCGACATTTTTTTCCTAATAGTTAATACCCTCCTCTCGCGAATAGTTCAGGAGTCAGGTTAAAGAAAAGTAAAAAGAAATCTATATCTATACTGAATATTATAAAGCTGAAGAGTTTGTTTGTTTGGTTGAACGCGCTAATTTTAGGAACTACTGGTTCGAATTGAAAAATTATTTTTGTGAGATTAGCGCGTTCAACCAAACAAACAAACTCTTCAGCTTTATAATATTCAGTATAGATATAGATTTCTTTTTACTTTTCTTTAACCTGACTCCTGAACTATTCGCGAGAGGAGGGTATTAACTATTGGGAAAAAAATGTCGCGTTCGTCAACACTGTTAACCAGTAGAACGCATCATTCCCATCATTTAGGGCAGGGTTATAACTAAAAAAGAAGTATGTAGGTACATAAGGAAATAAATTTTATTCAAGATCATTGATGTCAACTGGTTCACTGACACCCATAGCACAAGCTAGCATAGTATTTATATGTCTACCTTCTTCAGCTTTAAAAACATATCCAACTGATTTATCCACTAATTTTCTAATATTTAGTAAACTCTCTGCTTTACATAAATTAACCAATTGAAAAGTAACTAAACTATAATCTTCAATTATGGAGACAAAAGCACTGTTTAATTTCTTGTATTTACTTGTAAATGCATCAGTGTCTAGACTGTCCAGCAAATAATTCAAATCGAGCACTTCTGTATAGAAATCTATCCCGAACTGCAACTTATCCATATGTTTCTTTAATAAATCGGCCTTTGTTAATAAATTGATATGAGGCAATCCAATTTTTAACATAGCATTTAGTGATAACATTAGAGCTGCAATAAATTTTCCGGCATCAGAACAATGGTGTGAATCCACTAAATGCACAACACATAATTGTATGTTTCCATTATTAGCAAGTACAGAAAATATGTTGCTCAAACTTTTATGATGACAATACAGTTCTACTTGTCCTGGTAAATCAAATATAAAATTTGTGTAATTGTCACCTTGGATTTGATTCAGCAACCAATCAATATTTTTCTCTAAAAACTCCATACAGTATAGCAGGGCTCCATTAGGACCAAGATTGTGTTGATCCATCACTTCCTCAAGAGCAATTAATTGTCTGATGTCAATATCTGGTTTGTAAGAAGTTATATCATTGGCTGGATCTAAATTGATGACTACAACATTTCTTCCCAATTTCCGCAACAGTTCTGCCATTTTGCAACAGTAAGTTGTTTTTCCAGCACCTGGAGGCCCCAAAACCAGTTGACCATAATATTTTTGTACAGACTTAAATCTTTTAGCACTTAATGCAGCCATTTTACGATTCTGCTGCTTTGCTTCTTAAATCTAATATTATGTCTTTACAGGCTTTGACTGTTTCAATGTCATATGATTTAAGATTTACAAAAATACAAAGAGGCTTTGTAATTTTTATTGCTTCTGCCAAGTATCTCGCTGCAACTTGCTGCTCTTCTCCTGTAGCACCAAAAATAACTTTTGTAGTATAAATGTCATTAGTACCTAAAGGACTATGAACTTGATCTTTATGTATCATTAACATGCTTCCAATCTTCTGATACTGAGATACAATAAGCATTATTTTATCAGAATACTCAGCATAGACTATTTCTGTAGGAACATCATCTATATCTGCAGCTATGGATTTGAACAACTGCTGTTCACTTTCATTTGGTATTTGTTTTATAGTTAAACTTTTCATAATATCTAGAAGTTCCATATTCACAGATATCTAAAAGAGAAAAGTTATTTTAATCTCTGGTAATTTTTCTGTTTAAATAAATTAAATTGAGTTTCAAGGTTCTTTTAATAGCATGCTGTTGTTGTTACAAAAATTATGAACAAAAGAAAAAAAACAAGATTAACTTAGGCTGTGATCTTATTTATTTTCAAATAAATAATCCTGCAAAAATAAGAACTGATCCCATTCATAACAAAATTTAAGTGAAGCAATATTTGAGAAGAATATTAGTTAATAATTGTTTTGTCGAACTTATACTCAGCATGTAATTGTCTAATAAATATATATCTGGAATACTCAGCATGTGAATGATTTAAAATTTCAGAACAGCCATGGGTCCAATTAATCAACGCTTGTGAATCACTAGCTGCCTAGTCTGCAGTATTGTTTAAAACTACACAGCAGATTTGATCATCATCATCATCATGATTTAATCAACGCTTGTGAATCACTAGCTGTTGAGTCTGCAGTATTGTTTAAAACTACACAGCAGATTTGATACCATAGTATTATTTAGATAATTTATTCTGTTTGTTTATTATTTTGTTTATGTATTATTAATGAAAAACCGTACTACAATCTCAATGTTTTTTCTACTGGTAAAAACTAAGTGAGTACAGTATAAACTTGAAAGGACAATTATGGCTTAAGAGCTGAGCAAGCTTAATAACAGACTACTTTTTAACTAGACAAGTTGAATAAAGCTATATCCCAAATAATTATTTACTAAGAACACAATGACATGCATGAAAGATAACATTACTTGTCCGTTTTGAAGCCAGCTCCGTCAGCTTTATTTATTGTTTGTTTGCACATTTACGTACCTTTCGACTTTACTTTCTGATGTATTCTTCTGGTCGTTTATCTTGTTGGCAATGAACCAAAGATCTAGATCATCTAGCCCGCCTGCAGCTTTTAAAGTTATTTAGATTAAATTCTTAGCTCATGACTACCTTCACTTACTAGAGGTTGCGTTCTTGTTGACAGCTTAAATGAGAATTAATGACACTTGAAAGCATCATGACATGACATGGCATGCGGGCATGGCAGACGATAGTTGCGTACAATCCGTGGGGTTGACTGCGGCCTTTTTTTTTGTGTATGGCATCTTGCAGGCCTCCAGCCAGGGGCAAAAAAACTTAAAAACTAAGTGATTACACGCTAAGGGCACCCCTTGTGGAGTATGGGCCTCTGCTTAGGGCGTCGCTAGTCGAGGACAGCAAGGAACAAGCTGGATCGGAACTATTGGCTGCGTCCCATTGAACCAAGCATTAAACAGTTTTGTTCAAACTTTTTGGCGGCTCGGAAGTTAGCTGCGAATATGCGCTTAAGATGGAAGTTAAGTTGTTATAAAAAAACCGGCCAAGTGCGAGTCGGACTCGCGCATGAAGGGTTCCGTACCATCTTAGTAGGCGAGCCCTCTTTGATAATTAATTTATTATTTGTTGTTATGGTTTTCCTGTAATTTATAGCCAAGGAATTATTTTTTGTATTTTTTTCAAAATCGGCCCTGTAATTTCGAAGTTAAGGGGGGAATGGTCAATTTTCGCCTATTTTCTTAAATAACTTCAAAGCTATTTATATTAAAGTTATGAAAAAAATATTTGAGACGCTCACAATAAGCGCTTTCATTTGATATGTAACACGATATAGTTTGCAAAACTTAATTTTAAATTTTCTTGTTAACCCCCTAAAAGTGGCCACCATGTTTAAAATTCATTAGTTTACGTTACACGTCCGTCTTTGGGTCACCGACTTACATATGTGTACCAAATTTCAACTCAATCGGTCCATTAGTTTCGGAGTAAATTGACTGTGACAGACGGGCAGACAGACGGACATGCGAGTGATCCTAAGGGTTCCGTTTTTTCCTTTTGAGGTACGGAACCCTAAAAACAAATTCAACGGTGGGTCGTCTTAGGGGCGAAAGTAAGTACTTTTAATATAAACTACTTGTAGCGTCATTCTTATAGGAAAGGTACAGGCCACGCCCGGGGGCATAATTGAATTATGCAAATACTGTTAAAATGTTATATAAAATAAAACAATCGTTATCGTACATGTTGTGTTTAATACTGACCTACGCAGTTTCGCAGGTCATTTGTCATATTGTGTATTTATTTATTTGCGAAATTAATCAAGTATAAGTACAAGAAAATAAAATTATAAGCACACCAAATTCAAATTTTCTTACAAATGTTGTTACAGGGTTATAATAATTAAAATCATCAAAACAACCCTCGAAGTTCATTTACTCCCAATTAATGACTATTTTATGAAAAAGTGGGTTAAATTAACTAGGGTTCTAGTTGGTTCTGATGATGATTTTAATGAACACAACTCTGTAAAACCATATTTGTGACGATCGTGAATTATATTTTAATTAACATACAACCCGATACTGACCTGCAAATTGCAAAAAAACCTAAGAAAATTTCAATTTTGCGGGCTACCCTGGCGCTTTCACCTTAATTCATGTTCACGATGCCATTCAATCGTTGTGGCACAACACTAGCAATATTTGTTTGTTGTCGTTGGTCAATATTGCATGCATACATGCTAATTGGTCAATGTGTGCGAGTCTCTTTATTGTTTGGTTGGTTTTGCTTCGTGTGATTTTGTAGCATAGAGTGTCTCTTTGGTGAAAAAATAATCCCAACGAGTGACACGATTAGGTGTGACTCGTTGAGAACCCACCGTTTCTGTGTGTCATCTTATAAATATTTACCTCGCCTCCCTCAAAAAAAGGCAGATTTTGTTCGGCGTTTCGTTCTTCGCTTCCTCCATAGGTTATTCTTCTATGACTTCAACCCACTGTGCGCAATGAAATAATTCGATACAACCTGGCAGCCCTGGATTTTTTACATTGACAACTTTCAATTTTCTCTTATTCTTTCTGGTAACATTATCTAAGCTGTCTAACAGTTTTGTTTTCTCTTGGCTTGTCAAATTGTGACAAGATGGTACTGTATAGTTTTATATTTTAAAAATCTAAATTAATCTCTTAAATTAGATAACATTTCCATCTATTTTTGAAATAATCACTTGTGAATTAACTATGTAGAATTAAAATTACGCATATTAGTGGTCTTCTGATGGGTTTCCAATCATAACCTGTAAATGTTGATTTCAGACGAAGGGTACTTCGAGCTTTGGTAAGCGTCGTAACAAGACACACACCTTGTGCAGAAGGTGTGGCAGGTCCTCGTACCACATCCAAAAATCCAAATGTGCACAGTGCGGATACCCCGCAGCTAAGCTGCGTTCCTGTAAGTACACATACATATACCGGCCGTACTAAGTTTTAGTGTTGTGTGAAACAAAATAGGTTATTACATAGATTAAATTGATTCCTGAACATATACTTGTAGTAATAACCATAAAATCTTGAATAGTAAACATTGTTATTGTACCCACACGTTGTATGTCTGCTGCATCTGAGGCTGTGTCTGATAGTAGTTACTGCTGCAACTAGAATGTATGATCTGCCTATAGTCTATGTCTATCATTTAACTAGGGTTTGTACGTATTTATAGACAAAAAATCAAGGGTCTCGTTGTTGCCCCATTGCCACTGACCTCCTTAAAAAAACCTAAATTAGATATTGGGTCTGATAATGATAAAACTATAGTATTAAGGTAGCCATGGTTTTAACTAACAGGTATATCCGTCAGGTAATCTTCAGCTGCCTCTTAAGGAAACCTGCACAGTTTTGCAACATACATGCTCCAATTCATGTTGTTGTTACTTCCTTAAATAATTATATTATTGTGCATGTTAGTTGTGAACAGTCTTAAGTAGTTGCCATTGTTGCTTGTCTCCGAAATACAGATCTATCCTGGAATCCACTCTTTTAACAGTTATTATTTGTGGAAAATGAAAAAATACTGGTATTCAGCTGCATCTGTTTGACTGGAAGCCAACTCCAACATAGTTGGGAAAAGGCTTGGGATATGATAATGATATTTGTGCAGTGAATCCCACTCTGATTGAAGAGATATTTCCAATATAGAATGTTTCTTTGTAAAATGTAGGTACACTAAATTGAAATTGATTATGATTAATGTCTTATTAACATTTGTTTGATCATGTAAATTCATACATTTCATTCCAAATTATGTCTTAAAAGTTGCCTGTCTATTACAGAGCAGAGCTGAGTTGAAATAAGATGAACTGAGTGTAAATAAGCCATCATTATTTCTACTGCAAACCAACACCGGCCTCTTAGCCTAGAAATAGCTACCGACTAATTGCATGCGCGATGATCTGTCATTTTGTCGATTTTTCCGTTGACAAAACCCGGTCCTACGGTAGTCACAATATGTGTTTTGGTTTGAATAATTTGGCTTGTAAGCCCGGCTAGCTCACAAGCCATGCTTTGCCACTACTGTGCACTGATCCCAAACTCTTCCCCTACTCTATTGGTGAGGCAGCCTAACACCTGGATTTACCAAGCCAATTGAATTTTTGAACCTGTTGAGAAAATATTTGTGTATGTTTAGTTCCTTTAAATACATTACATTGCAAAAAAATTGTAATTCACTTGCTTGAGCCGACTGGTTGCTGTTGATACAAGTGTAACATGTCAAACTTTGGTGATTGTCTCTTTCCTTCAGGAGTCTGAAAACAAAAATCCTTATTATCTTAAATCTCTTTGAGGTCAACTAATCTCAAAGGTAACAGCTAACATGATATTTGTTAGAATATTAATGCTTATATCAAAATATTATTTTTACAGACCACTGGTCAGTGAAGGCTAAGCGCAGGAAGACCACCGGAACTGGCCGCATGCGTCACCTGAAGATTGTGAGGAGGCGTTTCCGCAATGGCTTCAAGGAGGGCAAACCCACACCCAAGAAAGCTGTAGCCTCGTCGTAAACTTAGTGCTAAACTAATAAAAAAACACATCAATTTCCATCTTTTATTTATTTAATACCATTAAATTTTTACATGTCATAATCTTGGCATACATGAATAAACAGTGTTAGATGTCTATTCTGTCACTGGCACATTGATCAAAAATCGGCCAAGCGCGAGTCGGCCTCGCGCACAAAGGGTTCCGTAGCACCAAAACAATATTTTTCAATGTTCATTCATATGTGAATTTAAATTCAACTGCAAAATTAAACTTGTTTTTATATTATGTTAATGAAAAACATTGTTACTGCTGTAATTTCAGGAAAAAGTCCCATATCTCAAAAATTAAATATCAAATCTTATTCAAACCAAGTTTTACAAAACCATTTCTTTTTCAGAATTTTCCTCTAGAAATTAGGGGGGGATTTTTCAACTTTCATTTTTTATATGTAGGTGCCTAAGATGCAAGTGCTACCTGCCTACCATTGATTTTGTTGAAGTATTTTACAATGGTTTTTAATTTTTCGGTTTCTATGTAAAGTTTTTCGGTTAATTTTTTATTATGTAGGTCGCGTTGGAAGTGCCAGGGTAGCCCGCAAAATTCAAACATTCTTTTATCTATTACTAGCTTATGCCCGCGCCTTCGCCTGCGTGGAGTTCAAAAATGTCCCACGGGATCGTACTACCGAGATACCGTATCCTATGTGTTAATTCACTATCCAGGTTATAAACTATCTATGTGCCAAATTTCATCCAAATCCGGTCAGTATTTTTTGCCTGAATTGATCTGAAGAAATACATAAATACGACTTTAACATATTTTAGTTAGATACCTCTGTGAATTAGTTGAAAAGAAATAATGACACAAAAGTTAATTGTTTAAAAGTAAATGAAAGTCTAATTTTACGAAAACTTCTGAACGGAGGGCTTAACATTTTCGGCTTTATTGACTAGGCCAACCGAGGACAACCTCATAGATTAACGCAAATTAGAATAGGTTTTTGAACTAAAATGTAACATCTCGTCCGTTCCTCTAAATACCATACTTTACGAGAAAACAGATCATCGGTTCACCTAGTGGGAAGCCTTCCAACGCAACGTCTTCCTGTCGGCGGTTGCCATTCCAGACCCCGTCGGCCCCATTGGCCATCCGTTCTGCGACCAATGTGCTCTGCCCACTGCCTCTTGAGGTTGGCAATTCTACTACTAGGGGTCATTTCTGTGTTGCGTTCATCATTAGGGGGGTTTGCCATAATCGCCACGCTTGGCAGGCGGGTTGGTGATCGCAGTACTGTTGTAAGTCCCTTAGTCACATCTTACGACACCCACGAAACGAAACATGAGTAACGAATCGCGAAACAACGAAAATATGGGATTTTTTACGTCCGACACCATACAGTAGTTTAATAAAACTTAGTAAAGCCATATTTGTTACTGTCGTGAATTTCATCATACTTTAATTAACATACAACCTGATACTGACCTGCAAATAGCAAAAAACGTAAGAAAATTTTAATTTCGCGGGCTACCCTGGCGCTTCCACCTTAAGGATGTAGTTATTTTTTAACTAATTTCCAAACTTTTGATCGAAGTGACCAGAGATTTGAGTGAAGTGATCAGAGATGAGGTTGAAGAGTTCGATGTCTCTTGACTCTTGTCAGATGAAATTTAACTTAGCCTATTTTATGTACTTAGCCTCAATCAGCCCAAGCAACGTTTGACGCATTTGAAAATTAAATGAAAGTCAAGTGGTATCAAGTACGCCGTCAGAATAGTATATTAAGGTTTACGGACTTAAAATCTGGAAATGGTTTCAGAATCAGCTTAGGTTCATTTTTACTTTACCTGCCGTGAATCATATTTTGTTCAACATAAAGCCTGACACTGACCGGCAAATTGGAAAAATCTAAGAAAATTTGAATTTCGCGGGTTACCCCGGCGCTTCCACCTTAATTGCACAATAAATTGGCTCTCTCAATATAGAACTTATACATATGCCTGATTGGTTTTTTTTTGTGTTCTGTCACCAATTGGCAGAAACGGAACCCTTATAATTTTGTCCGTCCGTCAAGATATGACACAGTCATTTTACTCAGAGCCTGGCAGTATCTCGATGACAATAAATTGGAAACAAAACCGGCCAAGTGCGAGTTGGACTCGGGCACCGAGGGTTCCGTATAAACTTAATACCTATGATACAGGTATTTTGTTTTTAATAGTAATTTCAAGTCGATACCTCCACGCGTTTCCGAGATAAAGGGTCTTGACAGACAGACGGACAACTAAGTGATACTATAAGAGTTCCGTGTTTTCCTTTTGAGGTACGGAACCCTAAAAATGTGTTATAGACGGAACGCTTTAATGAGTCCTCCGCCTTGCCCCATCAAAGACACGCGTCCACAAACTCCTAATAATTCCACAAAGCTTATTTGCTTTAAAATAACCATAATCCACGTAGGTATTCTGATACTAATTGAACCAATACGTGATCAACCTTCAGAATATTCCACTATTCTTAAAGTGATACCTTCGCGCGGTCGGTCTGTAGTAACTTCCAAAGTCTTTTCAACTAGCCTCTGCACTTACTCGTACCTACATGGTGGCAAATTATGAAGAAATTGAAAATTGATAGATAGAACATTTTCAACATAAACATAATACATTATTTTCGAAAAGGATTGTTTTTGGTTACAACAACAAATAATTTTGTTATCAACGAACTTAAAAAAAGAGGAGGTTCTTTTGTTTTCTTTTTAATGTTGGCAGAGTAACTTCGCACGGTGGTCCCTTATAAAACATTAAAGTGTAGGTATTGTATTTGTAGCGAAATAAAACCTAGATCGCCACTTATAAAAAAATTAAAAAATAACAATTTAAAATTAAAAAAGTGAGATTTTATGATAGCAGATTTAATAATTATATGTATGAGTTTAGCTTCTTTATTACTTATGATTATTTTGCCATGTTGTTTCAAAGCTTCTTGAGGAATACCTACTTTGAAATATAAACTTATTTTTGCTATCATCCCAACTACGGAACCCGTTACATTGCGCGAGGTTTGACAGGCACTTGTCCGTTTTTTTTTTAATCAATTTCTAGTAGGGAAACAGGTACTTACTTTAACTACCTACTTTTAATAACAAAAAAACTATAGCAACCAATGCTGCAAGTTTATTAGGTAATTATCTCCTACGTGCTATTGTAGAAATGAAAGTAATAATATAATGGACTTGTGCGTGCTGCTTGGATTCCCAGTCAGTCTTAAGTTAATAAATAAAGACACTCTGCTTTTGTAATAGAATCATCTGATGACGTAGGGCGCCAACGGTACAGGGGAGGCGCGGGCGCGCACCGTGTTTTCGTTGCCGTCATAGCGTTGAGCAGGCAAGGCAATTCACCGACCGTCAGGCAGTCAGTCGTTCGATTGTCGGCAGAGCGCACTTCGCGTCGCAGCCCGTTCCAAGTGTACTCTCGATTAAACATCGCATAATCTAACCCAATATCGCTATTGGGTGATAACATTATCATGTGCTATGACGCGACGATATATTTTAAAGTTCTCTGAAGATAAGCGACTGTGTAGTGATTAAAATTATATTGTGCACGGTTAGAGAATGTGTGCGCACTGACGTTCTCGCTAAAGGAAAACTTATTACCGTTACGTAGTGCTCTTTTACTATGTCGTTATTTAAGAAGAAGGCTCCTAAATACACGCCGCCACCAGTACCACAATCTCCTACCGAGGACCCTCACCAGCAGGCCAACGGAGTGGATAACAACAATGGATCACAGAAGTCACAGTTGGTGTTCCACTGTCAACAGGCACACGGCAGCCCTCTCGGACTCATATCTGGATTTTCTAACGTCAAGGAGCTTTATCAGAAGATAGCAGAATGTTACGACTTTCCACCAGACGAGGTAAGACTAATTATTTCCTAATAAGCCGTAGGTGAGTAATTAGTTTTAAAACTTGTATTGGAAGAGCAACATTCCTCATGAACGAGTTTCTGAGTCATTGTTGGTTGGATGAATGGAATACCTGGAACCACGGTTGTGGTGACTGGTGACTCGCAGTCTTGGTGAAGGGCTCTGCGAGATACCTTTAATACGAATCGAATTATTATCGCTTAATCATCATTAATATCATTTTAATTGCAACATAAATCAGGATGATTTAAATGTAGGTAGGTACCTAAACAACAGAACGTTAGAAGGTACATCAATTTGCCTTCACAAGCATTTCATGGACAGCCACTAAGTACCTAGCACACTGATAAGAGCACATTATACGCCATAAGGAATGCGTCATTGGTATTCCAATAAGTGCCTAGCTTCTTTTTAAGGTTTCACAATCAGTAGCACAACATTATGAAAGATTTATTTAAAATTAGCTTTCGGTCATATTTCTCATCTAATAAGGCTCTAATAGCGTAGTAGTAGAAAGAACGACCAAAGAGTCGCGCGTGTCTGGCGCCGGGTTCGATTTCCGCATCTGGGACACTAATTGTATTGGTTGTTTTGAACTGAATGCTTGTAACACAGTTAAGGTACACACAATGGTGGCATTGCTGTTGTCATGACTACAGTGAGCAGGTACCTAATAATGAGTGTGACGCTTCTTTTATTTATAGATAGGTACATTGTACGAGTCTTACTGCTCCCATCAACTTCTTTAGCCCGTTAATGGGAGAAATTGAAAAAGCCCTTTCTAACGTTTAGGAGATGATTCCATTACGATAACTATCTACAACTACATTTATCAGAAATCGCGTTGCTGTTGCAAAGGCGATAACGCTTTAGGATACGATAAAAATGCACCTACCTAACCTACCTATAATTTATATAGCCTACCTATAATTTCCCTAGACTGGTGCTATGGGTCGAGACTTGGGAGGGATCACGGCTACGGATCATTTACATAATATCCATGTATAGGTTGGATAACCAGACGTATTAGTAATACTACTTTTTGCATACACACATTACGCACATACACACATATAATCAGCCTACAGGGTTCCCAAAGCTGAGATACAGGCGCCTTCTCCTCGGGATGGAACTTTTTGCATAAATAAATTATAATGAATGCATTTAAAAGAAGCATAATATGCTACCTTACCCTACCCTAATATGTACCCTGGGTAGTTAGTAAGTATAATATAGCTGTCATCATTATCAGCCTACAGCAGTCAGCTGCTAGACTAAGGCCTATTAAATCGCACGCCACTTTACTCGATTCTCGACAACTCTCATCCAGTGGCTATCAGCCAGTTCAGCCAGCCTGCAAAGATCGTCGTTCCACCGACCAGCGAGCCAGAGGACCTTATGCTTGTCGCGTCGCGGTCTCCACTAGAACACGTCTATCCCAACGGTCATCGGTTCTACGGCTAATATGGCCGGCCGATTGCCACTTCAGGTTACTTATTCTGTGAGCTATGTCGACAAGTTTGGTTCCTTGTCGGATCACCTCGTTCCGGATTCGATCCCTCAGCTGCAGCAACTCGCTGAGCTACTTTGAATTTTCGGACCAACCGTACCGTGAGTGTTCGCGTTTCGGTCCCGTAAGTCATAACAGGCAGGACGCAAGACATAATTCTTTAGCTTCTGTGCAATACGCGACGAGAAGACTCGATAAAGCTTCCCAAACGCTGCCCAGCCCAGCTGAATTATTCTTCTATTACCTTCCCGCTTAAAGTTGTTCTTACTAAACTGAAGAGTTTACCCGAGGTAAACATGGGTATTCTCGGACAACCTTGAGAAGACTGCTATTGACAACAATAGGTCCTAGATGTTTGTGCGTGGTATTATAGCTTTAGCCATTACGATATTACGATGATCAGATCAATACCCAATGTGAAAGCAAAGCAAACAAACAAACGCAATTTTCATAGATATAGGAAGGAAACAAAGGATAAGGAAAACAAGCTTGAAGTCATCGCCAAACCTGAGTCATGTTATTGTTTGAAAATATTTCTGTTTAATGGACGTTCAGTAATTATTGTAACATCAATTTGTAAATAAAACATCTAGAATCGATTTTACCTCAGAGCCGACGTCAGAAATTAAGAATCAATCATGGTCAGAATTAGAATACATAAGTACTTACCTACCTACTTACTTACGAATCTTCTTAGGTACCTACGTACGTTACATCACTGACTTGTCATCATCAAGCACAGACAGCATTAAAATTCAACAGTCAGTTTCACTCTTTGGCTGAGTTTGTCATTTCTGAACTGAGTCGGTTCAGAATGTCGGGCATGATAACAATTCCTCATGGAAGTAAAAACTGATGTAAAAACGGTACCTTCCATATAAGTATTAACTATTTTCAATATTTTTATACGCAAACCCTGCGTAGGGAACTATAGCTGTTTTGTAAATTAGTTTGGTATGGCGACTTCTATACAACATTGATTTGGCTGCAATGTCAACGTGTTGGTTTAAGTTAGTTCAATACTTTCTTAAATAGATGGCGCTAACGTCACCGTAAGACGTTATTAATGGAACGAAAATTTCGAGAGCTGTGAGCAGGGTGCGATGGTCTAATTGGTTAAGACATCCGGTGTACTGAATCGGAAAGTCGCAGGTTCAAACCCTGCTCGCACTAGAATTTTTATTTCCATGTCAAAACAGCTAAGTATTAACTATGATGAAATATGCTAATCTTCACTCGGATATTTTTTGTGGGTAAAGGATTCAGCAGTTTCTTCGTGTTATTTTTGTTGTTTGAGACTGAGTCAATGTAATTATTATGATAATTATCAATCAGTTCAATGGATGACTATTTGGTAGTTCGGTACCGGTACCGGGCGCAAAATCTGTGGTCAAAACAAAATGAAATTGATGACTCGTCATTCGAGGTATTTATTCTCTGTCTCTAATGTGACTCCGTGCCAGCCAAGTCAATGACGCAATTTTAACTTCCGATATTACTAGTACCGAAGTACCTACCTTGTTTTGTTTTTTAATTTATCAGTAAACAGGTGAATCGGAAGATCAGAATCGAATGACTTAGTTATAGGCACTTACCTTGATTGATAAGATTTAATCGTTAATTTAAAAGAAAGTATCTACCGTTACCGTGTTGCATTTGAAAATATTTTGCCAATGCATGAGCCGTAATGCTCAAGAGTTACTTATTTCTTTAAAGGGTTAGCCTTTTATTTAGACCAGTAAGTAGCACGGTTATATTTTGTATGGGTAAACACTTTCTTACACAATAAAGGGGTTAACCCCATAAATCGATATTAGAAGGGTTACCCCTTTATTTTGATTTTGTCGTCTCTTAGTACTTTAATAGTTCTTCTTCTCATGTTGAGGCTGAAGTTATAGACTTGTGCAAATTAATTTAGATCATAGAATTCTACGTAATGCGTTCAAATATTTTAATGGACATTAGACAAATGTCTCAATAATGTCGTAACCTAATGATTTGCTAATTACGTCTAGCTGTCATTACAAATTTACATATTTAAAATCGGTAAATAACGACCTTATACTTTCTACAAATTCTTGTATATAATCAATATTATGATTTTGCTGATTAGGTATGTTATCTATTAAAATATCTTGCCGACTTGGTCCAACGACCGTTTTGTTCACGCCTTAAAGGTCAGCAGCGAAAATGGCACGGACGCTAATTTCCTGATATTTCACGGCTTGTGAAAACGCTCAAGGCTTATTCGTTGTCATGGCCTAGTCGTGAGAATGAAGATAATAGAGTTTACACCATTTTAGTCAGACTGTAAGCGGTAGTATACGTATCTATGCGTTATAAGTAGGCAGCTGGTTATGTAAAGTAAAAGAATACCGGACGAGCACTTAATTCTTGTAATTTACACGGCTACCTAATAGAAAGTACCTACGTTAGATTTTAAGTAGATAGATACGTACCTACCTGTGTCTGTTATATTTTTTACTAATTGGACTCCAAAAAACATGACACAACTACTAGGTTAGAAAATATAGTAATGTACGATAACTACGATACTATAACGAAAGCCACTCTATTAATTACATTATACGGCAACTAAACGTGCATTAGGTAATATGTAGCTGGTAGAAATAACGTGACAGGGAAAACAAAGTAAGACATTCTTCTATCTAATCTTAGATAGTGCATCACCAATTCATTATAATATCTGTCGCCCGCAAGGCGCCTGTATTGTTGAACATGGGACTAAACTGTTATATTTGTCAGAGTAGGTTCATGGCCTAACTAAAACAATAGTTTTTGTAATTCTGGTTCTGAATATACATAAAGAGGTGATAATTTATCAGTCAAGTCATCATCATAGTTATATGGTGTAGCTCATGTTACTTGGTATCTTGGTACTAACTGTGTTAACTAACGAATAAATATATTATCAGAAAAAATATTCTCTTCAACTTTTCACGTTTTGTAGCAATTACATTACGTGAAATGTTTAGGAAAGATAAATCAGTGTAACTATGTAGGTAAGTATGAAAATGTCACAGTGTGCGGATGTACGCACGGCTGAGCAGCCAGGAAGTGGATCAGCCCAGGGGCGCAGTCTCTCGTTGATATGAACGCGGCAAGTGACTGCAGATACGCTTCGCCGCCGTATGTGTGCCTGTGCGATGGCCTACTACACGTGGGTCAAGGACCGGAGCGCGGTCATACCTGCAACGCATGCCTTGTCATGCAAGCATTTCGCACTTACACTGTCGCAATTCAATCAATAGTGCGTTTTACTAAAATGTAAAACAAATTTTATTTAAGGTTATTCTTAAATTACTAGATACTACATTCGGCTCTGAACCTGAAACACAGTTTACTACTCAATATGCTATGTTATCTAAAATCTGATAAGTGATTCCTGATTATCAGCAAACATATTCGATACCTAGTTAATTTAATAAACTTCAATTTAGGATAATCGCATAATTTAATTGGGAGAAGTATCAACACAACATGGCCGGTTCGAAGATAGTTTGTCATTTTAAATGTTTAATAGTAATTAGGACTAAATACAATCAATAAAATGGTTTGCATTGCCCTCTAAAGAATGTCGAATGTAATAAATTCAAGGTACCTATTAGAGATTAATAGGCTCGAAAGAAAAATAGCTTTCAGTCACGCACCGAAGTTAGGCGTGGTTAATTAGGTTAGTTGTATTATAATATTACCAATATAGTGCTATGTCCATTAAAGCTAACAGTGTATTTCTTTGGTTTCAGATTCTCTTTTGCACGCTGAATACTCACAAAGTGGATATGAAGAAACTCCTGGGTGGACAAATAGGATTAGAAGATTTCATATTTGCACATAGAAAAGGCCGTCCTAAAGAAATCGAAATAGTTAAAACTGAAGATGCTTTGGGATTAACAATTACAGATAATGGTGCTGGATATGCTTTTATAAAGAGGATAAAGGAAGGCTCTATTGTAGCTAATATACCACACATCGAGGTACGAAAATATTTTAGATATTATGTCTATACCATGGTATCTCATGCTAGTTTTTGTAGAAATAATTAAACATATTTTTGAAGTGCTTCCAATTATAAAAATATTTTGACCAAAACCAGGATTTTTAAATAGAGGTAACCTTCACTAATAACGTAATCATGAATCATTGGAATGCGATTATTATAATGAATCTTTAAGTTCATATCTTTTACATAGATAAAGATATTTTTTTGACTGTTAATAACCAAACCTAGGTAAGTTACACACTAACACCACAAATGACTAAATAAATTCTAGAAACAACTTTTTCAATTCAATATTTAAAAACATCGTAGGACACGTTGTCGTTCCGTAATAAATAGTTATTTTGGAGATAGCGACTTCGCTTGTTAAATGTCAAAGTCAAATTTTCTCCCCCTTCTTTTACGCCATAACCACACCCAAATCATGAAATAGATATTTTGCAGGCATAAACTAACTAAGAGTATATAATTACGGGTTTATACACAACCCCACTAAACATTTAGGTCGTTTAAAGGGTTAGCCGTTTAATCGGTTACCCTAATAAAGCATTGATATAGTGTATTAAAAAAAAATGTACTATGTCAAGTGTCAACCTTAGCCGCGATTTATACAGAAACGGCGTAAGGTGAAGGTGCAGCTTATAAACCCTGGTTGCTTGTAAAATTAAAGTTTTGAATGGGTCATAATTATTGTTCTGGTTACTTACTGCATGATGAACAATTCGATTGTAAATTTGGTCTATTTTCTGTCTTGGAAAAAAACGAGTTTTTTTTTTCAATTTTGCGATGGCTTTTAGAAATTATGCTATATAGCTTTATCATACGTAACGTACGTTTATCGTACTTTTAAACGTAGGTGCAATACATGCGGCCAGACCTTAGTTTTTAACATTTTCAAATCCTATCATCTAATGTAAACCACAGTGGAGTTCCCCAAGGGTCAGTGTTTAGGCCACTTTCTACAACTCTATACAGAAGGGTTTCATGAACATGCAGTAACCCGTCTTCTAGCTCACTTCTGTGACTTCTCACTACTTTCTTACGCCGTTACATAATGTAGTACCTAATCTTGATAAATCGAACTAAAATCTATCTATCTATCTAGTAGAACCAACGTCAGTCCCCCCTAAGTTATTTAGTTCATAACGTACATTTTTATTTAAAATACGTAAAAGTTGGGGGAAGTTTCTATCCAGTGATTAAGATAACACGCGGATATCAGTTAAGAGTTTTGGCCCAGACTAATTGACATACATTATGAAATATGGAGTTGTTTTAGTTCATAAAGCGTTAGTAGGTATCCCGTCCCCAGTTAATCGTGTATTATGCAGCTGGTATACATCATCGTTTATTCATGTAGCTGCCATCCGTTTTGTAATTGCTAACATTCGGGTACCTACCTACAGTTAAATATAGTCTTGAACCTGATCTGCTCATCTGCCGTTTATGGTTTAAATAATTGACCTTTTTACCGTACTATCTTGTACGGTAAAAAGGTCAATTGTAACGTATACAATGCATGCATAAATTACTTTTTGATTTAGAATTAAAAAACACGGAGCTTATCAAACTAGTACGGTGGTGGTATGGTGTAAATAGTGGGCGTTATCCTGCTGCGATATGGAAGCTCGGTTTTTATCGCAATACTAACTAAACGTGAGTCGGTACCTACCTATCTTGCGTAAGCGAGATTTCATAAAGATGCAGAGTGTGGTCGTTGGCCTTGTTTAAAAAATTCACCGGAAATGACCGATTGTAGTATTAAACTTGTTCACTTTCAATTCAGGTTGGAGACCACATTGAGAAGCTGGATGGAGAAAATATGGTCGGCAAAAGACATTACGAAGTTGCTAAGATATTAAAAGATATTCCGAAGGGTACTACTTTCACGATTCGATTGGTGGAACCCCTTAAAAGTGGATTCGGAAGTATTGGGCCCAAGACAGGCGGTGCAAAATCTGGAAGAAAACAAAATTATGGTTCCGGCAAAGAAACATTGCGGTTTAAGGCTAACGGTCAGGCTACAATAGAAAATGATGTAAGTTATCATCGACCTACTACTAAAACACTTGCAAACATGCGTTTCACAGCTCATCAAATACATTGGTAATGATAAAGTACCATAAATCGCTTTACGATTCCAATACAAGTCAGGTACCCATTAGCAGTTGAAGGTAGTTTGTTGTTTCCTTTTTAGTGGTCCGTTGTTATAATGAAATAGGGTACAAATGTAGAGCATAAAACACAACAGAAGAATCACCTTGACAGCGAAAGAAAGGACAATTTATAGTTGCCAGCTTTTATAATAAAACGCTCGAGGCTATCGTGAATTCATGACTAACGAAGCATGTCCAAATATTGAGAATTACTAATATAGTGAGGCAAAGTTGTTTTAAAGAAGAAATCGATCAAATACCTTACATGTGTCTGTTAGGTCATAGTAAGACTGGATTCCGTCATCTTGAAATCACGTTGGCAAGTTATACAGAATCAAAGATGACGTAACGTAATGTAAACAACGCAGATACACAATATCTATGAAGTATCGTATAGGTACATAGATTGCTCCATTTCATAAATACAGGATGTAAACGAACCCTTGACGAAGCCGTCAACCAAGCATTCTGTACATCAAACTAAGTAACTTTACGCAAAAAATATTGCTGGGAAACTTTTTTTTTTGTGGTGAAAAATCATGTTTTAGGGTAGAACTCAATGTAACGCACGTAAAATACTGTGCTGATGGATTAATTGAATAGTAAACAGGTCATAGAGGTGTTTAAAGTAAAAATCTTACATTAAAAACTAGTATTAAAAAAAAAACTTGTAAAAAGGTTCGAATTTTGACCCCCAATGTCTCACGTATGTCGCATCTAGGTTCCTAGGTATGTAATGACGGAAATTTAATGGATTGAAATTGAATAGAATTTTTTTAATTTTTCAGCACGACGACAGATCGAAAGCGGGTATCGAGAAGATCAACAGCCTATTAGAATCATTCATGGGCATCAACGACTCCGAACTAGCATCGCAGATGTGGGATCTTGCCGAAGGGAAAGCCAACTCTATGCAACTAGCAGACGCCATCGACAATAGTGACTTACAAGAATTTGGATTCACAGACGAGTTCATAATTGAATTATGGGGTGTTATTACTGACGCTAGATCTGGTAGACTCAGCTAGAAACTGTTACATTTATTTAGATTAGGTAACACGGAAGTTTTAAATATAGATAAAACTGTCTTACTGATAATAAACTATTAATTTTAGACTCTTGGAATAACGGTAAGCGACCTACTTTCGGGCTGCTGCATTCAACTTATTCTAAACTTTACTATAACTGCTTCGTTTCGATCTACTCGTATGAAATGATTTTATATTTTGGTAGACTGTGGTTCTGATATTATTAGAATGTATACTTAGTACTTTGATTATTAATCTCTGGTTATTCTTGGAACGGAGTAACATGAATGTAACCGGTCCGTTATTGAAATAGTTGAAAGTTGCGACCAAGTAAAACCAAAATAAACATTTACGACTTTTATTAGTCCCACAGTCCTGCTTCGCTATTCACATCACGAGTTCACGTGGTGAATTCTTCTCACTCATTGTAATATCAGCGTTGATTATCATAAAAGTAAATGACTTAATGCAAGGCGTATATTGTATATATAAAATTAACGCACATTATCACCAACTGAAATGAATGTTCAAATAAAACCGAAATGGAAATAAAAATAAAATTACAAATGAAATCTACCATAATTATTACATATTGCGAAAAGGTATATCTACCATATTTCTTGCGTTAGTTTTAACTTTTAAATGATGTGTAGCTGATTATGCCGCTAGTGCCTTATAAGAAAACTATGTTTATCAGTCTAACTGAATATGTAGTGAATTGAGCCTATTATACCTGGATGCCAAGATTCTTCAGTCTAAAACTACTATCTAAGTAAGTGTATGTACCTACCGATCGATCATTGGGTTTATGATGCATATTGAATTATATAGTTATATTAGTCTGTGCTATAAATTCCTAAGAATGTTCATTATACCTAGTTAGAGTTATCATTATTCGAGTAGAAACAAGGCAATTGTGGGTACAAAACATAGTTTTTTACAAATTTATGTACAAAGATAGGATACCGATTGGGGTAGCCATGATATATTTTTTTTTAATATTTTTTATTTAAATTTTTGCTCTAAAGTAGGTTTTTAACTTTTAAAATAAAAGCTATTGCGAGGTGACAGGTGCTGCAGATTTATGAATATAATTTATCTGCCAAAGAAAGCTCCATTTCTTAGGGAGCTCAGTTAATATTTTCCTGTATTATAAGTACGAGTAAGAAGGCACTTGGTAGGAGGCGTTCTGTAATATCTGGCCACCCCCTTGAAAAAAAAAGCGTTAGTTTATGTAAGTTAAACGTTAATGTATTCAGTTATAAAGACAGTCGTATCTATTGTAATAATATCTAGGTACTGTCATTAAAATGTAGATAGTAATATCGTTATCTGCAAATAGCGAAGATATTAATGAACGAGTCATTCATAAGGTAGTTAGAGAGTAAATTAAAGAGTAGCATTAGCATTAATTGCGAAGCCTGTTTTTGTGTAAAAATAAGTAAAAAAAAAATGACATTTATTTTTCTAAGAGGCATTATCATAGTATCATCGAGGAATCCTCTTCCTAAAAGATGCCATGTGTTTAGTACATCATTCTGATCATCATTTTTTCAATCAGCTGTTTCCTACAAAACTGCAATACCTACACGGTCAAAATGTATGGAATAGCTGTTTGTTTTTAATAACCAATGAAAAATTTCTATATCGGCGGGCTCAGAATGATGTAGGTAATGAATACGTGGTAACCGTTTTCGCGTTTGTGTCCCTTCCACTCCGTAATTATAGTGAGCGTTCAAAGTTATAATTTTATGAAATTCAGCCTTGTCAAATTGGTACAGTATTTATTTGTATTATGTTATGTGGTATTATTATTTTTTGTTTTGATCTAGGCGATGTAAAGAATAAGGTACCTACGTAATAAAAAGAGTATAGTGCCTAGGTATTTCATATCATATCATAATTCAGGTGAAAAAGATTTCTGTTGACTTTACACATAAAATTACTTTGTAAATGTGACTAGATTATTAAACAAGTTGAATGTTTTTCGATACTATACAATATTATGTACAGTCATTAGATAGAATGTATTTATAATAGAGACCCTTATCGATTAAATTGCTATTGTGAAGTACTATTTAACAAAATTGTTAAAGTACATAAGTAAGTACCTACACATTATTTATGAAAATAAAAATATTTTTCTGTATTATGATATATTGTTTTAATTTATTTGTTGCTTAACTGTTTTAAAATGTAGCAAACAGATAAACATAGAGAAAAGAAAACCAATAAAGTAGTAGTAATTAAAATAATAAATAAAGAGTGTTGACACGAAGACATAAAAGTTCATTTTAAAGGGTTAACCTTTAATTTGGTACCTAACTCATTTTGATGACGTATTTTGTTTTTTTTTTCATGTTTTTGCTTGGGAACCTGTGGCGACATCTGTACCGTCACATACGAACCAAACTAACATACGCGTTATTTATCGATCGCGAGGTCACGAGAGAGAGCTAGTCTTTTCACAATTAATCTACCTCTGACTCTGACAGCTGCAACAACAGCAATGAGAATAAAAATATCTGTCTTGACAGACTTGTCAGTAGAAACAATCCAACCGCATAGTTTTTTTTTCCTTTTAGCGTTGCACTATTCGTGCTTATTGCCACTGACAATATTTTATTTGATAATAATAAAACGTGAGAATCGATTACTCGCAAAATGATAAAATATTACAACGGGAAATTAGGAAATGGAAAGGAGATTAGTTGTTATTAAACAATTTAACGCCACTAGGTGGCCCAATAAAAAGGCCGAATCAGTGCGTCTCTCTATACAAAACTAAAAACTAATTCATAAATTATGTAATAATAATACATTAAAATAATTACTCGTAGTAGAGGGAAATAAGACTTTGAAAAAGTGAGGAGTGGTCATAAAGAGGGCAGGCAAAAATAGAGTGCGTTAGATACGATTGCGCCGCCAAGTTATCAGAACAGAAAAAAACTTCGCCAAAAAATTTGTCGACATTTGTCAAAATTGAAGGGTACAAACCAAAAATTTGTCAAAGTAGAAATAAAGAAGTTATAAAGGTTTTAAGTTGGCCGCGCGAACGTAACGTGGAGGATTGCGCGGCCATGGATATCTCAGCAACTACTTGGGTTAGAGATCTAATTCTTTTTGTTAATTGAAGACTGAATTTGTCAAAAATTGTCGGAAAAAGAATTATAAGCTCTGGATCAATATTTTACGAAATATTCACCTTGGAAGTTATGGCCGCGCAATCCTCCACTTGTTGTTTCTTTATTGTTGATTATTTCTTTAAACCTATACATACATTAAAACTGTTACAAGAAAAAATGTCTTAATTTGTCAAAACTAACGAAAGCAATAAATACTACTAAAGTTTAGTTAAACAGATGAAATAAGTCCAAAACAAAAGGTACTTGGCCGCGCGATCGAAACGTTACTTTGTACGCTGATATCTCACTATCTATAATTGCTAGGATTTCGGTGTGAACATCCATTTATTCGGCATTTTAACCTCATTCGCTTATAATTCTTTTTTCGACAATTTTTGACAAATTTAGTTTTCAATTGACAAAAAGAATTAGACCAGTCTCTAACCCAAGTAGTTGCTGAGATATCCATGGCCGCGCAATCCTCCACGTTACGTACGCGCAGCCAACTTAAAACCCTTATAACTTCTTTATTTCTACTTTGACAAATTTTTGGTTTGTACCCTTCGATTTTGACAAATTTCGACAAATTTTTTGGCGAAGTTTACTCCTGTTTTGATAACTTGGCGGAGCAATCGTAACGCACACCAAAATAAGGTGGTTCAGATCTCCCACCTCAGCGCCACATTAAAACACAGGGTTCTGCACAATGCCGAACCTGGCAAGCTGAGCAGGAGTGCACACATGACCCAATCGCACTTGCTAAACCAGGGTTTAACAAAAATGGATGGCTGAATAGAACGATAAAATTTCACTTTCACTGAAAGCTGACCCCAGGATTCCTGTATATCGTCCGTGTTCGCTAGGGTTGCCAACATTTCTTGGGCGAAATATAGTATTTTTCAAAATAAGCAATAAAAATATAGTACCTAGTATAGTATAAAAAAAATAGAGTATTTTATGGAAAAAGCAAAAAATAGACAAAGATATCGTTACTTATTTATTTTAAAACCATTTTTTGGCACTTTATTTGTTTTGTTTTTGTCTAAAGTAAAGTGTCGTACGCTTTATTATATTCAATTTAAATAAATATAAATCAAAAGCTCATTTTATATTAATGAGATACTACTTCTGTTTCTTTCTTCTCGTCATTACGAATTTATAAACGAAAATATCCTTTCTGTAAATGCCGAAGTAGCGAAAATAGAGAACAGGAATGAAATAACTTTAAATGAATTTGGTAGGGACAATGATATTATAAAGAAAGATACGCTACGTACGTGCATACTGAGCGGCGTTCAAATATCGTTGCGTTGTTACGACTGCGATAGATACTACGATACTACGGTATGTATGATACAGAAACACATAGCTATTGCGCTTGAAGTACTTAAGTTACGACAATTGTCTGAATTTGATTGCAAAAATTTGCGCGCGCTAGTGCGATATCTATAAATCTATCTAGCCTATCATTTAAATTATAATATCGTTGGGTAGGTAGATAAGTTATTTTTAGTATTTTTTAAATGCTCCAATTTTGTCCTGTTACCGAAAAAATGTTTCGGTAAACTCACTACTTACAATCTTTTACGTTTGACACATGACTGCAGTAAATACACGCTATGGCAGCAGTCAAAAGTTAATGTAAACATGTAATTATTCAAATTTAAATGATTGATTTGTTTGTTAGATTTCGGTGTTGAAAATATAGTATTTTTGCATACTATTTATTTTTTCAACAGTATATAGTACGCAGATCCGGAATATAGTATACAATATTATATACATGTACGGTTGCCAACCCTAGTATCCGCGCGAATGAAACCGGACGAGCCACCGTAGTCGGCCAGCAATCTTTTGTCTTGTCAGAAAGAAGAGCGGTCCTCAAGTCACGAAAAAGTGGGCTTGTGCTTGAGAAACTTGAATATAATACCTAATGCCCCTGCAAAGACTGCGGTAATAAGTCGTGCTTTCAGAGAATTCCGAAGCATTACTATAAGGACTTGAAATTGATGATGTTTTAGAGTTGAACTTCATCTATCAGCACGGAATCACGCATTCCTTTTTCTGTCGCTCAGAACTGCTCAGAAACAGAACGTGCTGCCGAGCGCATCGTTATTCGTCGATGCTGCCGCGTGCTATAGTATTCCCGCTGTTTCTCGCTCTAGGAAAATACAGTTTTGAGTGACAGAAAAGGATAGGAACATGGAAAAGTGCGATTCCATGCTGATAGATGAGGTCCAACCCTTAAACGTTAAAGAGCAGACGATAATCTTTTACATCAGAACCTATTATAGTAATCTAACCGGGTTTCCGGGGTAGGAAATCTACGAATTAATGAATCTATGAAAGAATTTGCATAATCATAGCTTTTGTTTGCACCGTACGGTAAAAAATTTGATGATTGACGAATTAAAATCTCGATTGTTTGAAAGATCGGTAATCGTGTAGGTATGTTTTAGGTACTTAAGTATAGTACGTATTTGTTGTAAAATATTTATTACCGCTGAATAAGTAGTAACACTTATAGCAATAACCAAAAACACGTATTTTAATCACCTGGGGTTTTATGTTAAATATTTCTCGCCAAACAAGAATATCAGGATGGGTGAGAGGTTGTATTAAAAATAAGTTCTACGTAGGTATGTACCTACCTATATAATGTTATTAAGTTGCAAACATTTCTTGTCTTGAATGCCTCCGAGCCCCCTGTTGACCTCGAGATAGTGAAACAAACAACTGCTAAATCTCATCAGTCAGTCTCTTTATCTCCTTTATCGTGGTTGGTAACATAACGGTTGCACAATAAAAAAACAATTTGACACATTTGAATAAAAATAGGTAGGTGGTTCCTAATACAAATTTTTTGTTTATTTACGAAGTTAAATAGTACTTACTTAGTTATGCTTTACGCGTTCTTGAAAAGATCTCGGTGTAAATTTGTGAATGATCATATACAAATTAATTTGAGTGAATGGAACGTGTTTTTGAACGTGACACCGACTGTTTTTATAATTAGATTTTTATCTGTTAATTAAAATGTTTATATGATTGATAAGGATAACATAAGTTTTATCAAGTGTAATTGTTATTTTAGAGCTAACACCATGGCAGCGACAGTGTTAGGGAGGTTTTTTGTGATAAAATCGCATGCCTATTCAAATAAAAAAGTTTACACCATCGCAAAGGTATGAATTATAGGTACTACATTATTTTTAAAGTTTTAAGTTTGATTATTTTTTTGTAAAATATTACAGTAAAATTGATATTATAAGAATAACGAACTGGTTTTGCAGATATTTTCTTGCGCCAACTATAGCACAGTAGTTCGCACAAACAAAATCTACGAGAATGCTAAGGAAGCTGTCAGTGACATACAGGATGGTTCCAAACTCTTGGTTGGTGGCTTCGGACTTTGTGGGATTCCAGAAAATCTCATAGTAGCTGTAAACAACAAAGGTGTTTCTGGCCTTACTGTGGTCTCCAACAATGCAGGTTGAATTAATTTAAATACATTAATTTATTATTATTCCACTTACAACATAATTGTATACTGCAATGCTAATTTAGCTGTTTACTTGTGATAAGCAGTTATTATTATATTTTCAGGAGTGGAAGACTTTGGTCTTGGAATTTTATTGAAGAGTAAACAAGTGAAAAGAATGATTTCATCATATGTTGGTGAAAATGCTGAATTTGAAAGACAATTTCTGAGTGGAGAACTAGAGGTTTGTACCTTCTTGTATTACATAACTACTGCATAAGAATGCTTAAGTCGGTAACAATGAAATTTCTCAATGATTCCAGGTTGAACTAACTCCACAAGGCACTCTAGCAGAACGTATCCGAGCAGGTGGTGCCGGGATACCTGCATTCTTCACACCAACAGGTTTTGGTACTTTGATACATGAAGGTGGATCGCCAATTAAATATACTAAAGATGGAAAGGCAAGCTTTATACTATATTTTAAACAAAAAGACATACATTTTTAAATATTAGATTATTATATAATGCTTGAGTAGGTACATAAAAACATTTTTGAAATTTAAGGTTGACATCCCAAGTGCAGCAAGACATGAACAGCAGTTCCATGGAAATAACTACATCATGGAAGAAGCAATTACTGGTGATTTCGCACTTGTCAAAGCATGGAAAGCCGACAGACATGGCAACCTGATATTCAGGAAGAGTGCTCGGAATTTCAACCCAGCAATGTGCAGAGCTGCTAGAATCACCATTGCTGAGGTAGAAGAAATTGTAGACGAAATAGACCCTGATTTTGTACATGTACCATCAATATTTGTACACAGACTTATCAAAGGGGAAAGTTATGAAAAGCGAATTGAAAGAAGGACAGTTAGTAAGCCAGTCCAGCAAGGAAAGGGATCAGACTCAGTGAGGGAGAGGATCATTAGAAGAGCTGCTATGGAATTCAAGGATGGAATGTATGCTAACCTTGGAATTGGTAAGGCTTTTATATAATTATATAAAGCCAAGCAGTGCTCTATTTAAAATTCCTAATACCAGAACTTCAGTTAACAACACTTTTATTTATTTGAGAAAACATGTACAATATTACAGAAAAATTCAATCTTTTGCGCAGTTAAAAGAAACATATTTACAATAAATAAAGAATGATAAAAACATTATAAATAAAAAGCAATATTTCCTCATAAACATGTATATCTTTTCAGGTATGCCCATGTTGGCAAGTAATTACATACCTCAGAATGTTAAGGTTCTCCTCCAGTCAGAAAATGGTATTCTTGGTCTGGGTCCTTTTCCAACAGATGAAAATGTGGATGCCGACCTTATTAATGCAGGCAAAGAAACTGTCACTGTATTACCAGGTAGGTAATTTTATATTAAAATGGTTTGTTTATTCACTCAGACATATATTACTGATACTGATATCCTGTGATATCCCACTGCTGGACAAAGGCTTCTCCCTATGACTTCCAGTCTATTGATCCAGGGCTAAGGCAGACCACTGGTTGTTGGTTTTGTCCAAAATACAAGATATAAATAAATAAATTAATTCATTATTTTACAGGTTCATCATTCTTTTCATCGGATGACAGCTTTGGCATGATTCGTGGAGGTCACATTAACTTGACTATTCTTGGTGCAATGCAGGTTTCTCGTTACGGTGATTTAGCTAACTGGATGATTCCTGTAAGTTTAACACAATATAGGTACAGCAAATACAAAATCTAGTATATAACCTATTTTTTGTTATAAGCTGTTATTACTTTTTTAATTTCAGGGTAAAATGGTAAAAGGTATGGGTGGAGCAATGGACTTGGTATCAGCGCCAAGAACCAAGGTTGTCGTAACTATGGAACACACTGCTAAGAACGGAAGTCATAAAATACTGCCAGAGTGCACACTGCCACTGACTGGGAAAAATTGTGTGGACATGATTATAACAGAAAAGGTAATTTAGAACTTTACCTTAAGACGGAAGCGCCAGAGTAGCCCGCGAAATTCAAATTTTCTTACGTTTTTTGCAATTTGCAACCCCATTGAATGACTTTTTCATAAAATAGTTTTTGAATGGGGTCACATGAATTTAGAGGGTTGTGTTAATGATTTCAATGATTATAATTCTGTAAAACTACATAAGTTTTACTGGCGCGACTCATTTTTCATCAACAGAGAACCTGGCGCTTAAACCTTAATTGCTTAGCAAAAAGTATAGCTCTTTCAATCCATACTAACATAAAAAAAAATACAGTAATGTTAATGTGTTAACAACTGAACTGATTTGTATGAAATTTGGCAGACAGATAGACAATGATCTTCTTCTTCCTCGTTTCCTCATGACTGAGGGTCGTGACCACATGAGATCGTTGCTTTTTCCACCAACGCTCTCCATGCTTGACGATTTTCGGCCATGCGGACAGATGCCTGGAAATTCACTCTACAGACTTCCTTTACCACATCTTTCCATCGGGTTGGTGTTGGTCTTCCACGGCCCCTTTTTCCTTCCACGTTACCAGCCACAATAAGCTTCTCCAAGCTATCTGGCTCGATCCTTGCCACGTGTCCGAAGTACTGTAGGAGTCATTTCATACAGATGGTCGATAGGCGAGATCTGACTTTCAATTCGTTCAGAATCGAGGTGTTAGTGCGGAGCGCCGTCCAGGGAATGCCTAACATTTTGCGCCAGCACCACATTTCGAACGCATCAATTCTGTTACGAATGCGTGCTTTCAGTGTCTAGGTTTTAGAAGCATACAAAAAGATAGAGAAGATCAGGGTCCGCATTAACTGTACTTTAGTACTTTTCCTGATTCCTCTGTTCCTCCAAATCTTCTCTAATCGCTTTACCGCTGACTTGACTAGACAATTATCATGACCTGAGTAATAGCAGTGTTAGGACTTAGTATAGAAGGTTTTTGTCTTGGTAAATTTATCCTACCTCCACGTGGGCGAAGCCACGGGCACAGCCTGGTATTTTCTATAATCTGTCCCCTTTATTTTAATAAGAAGATAAATATCTTTCTCTTTTCAGTGTGTGTTTGAAGTCGACAAAGAAAAGGGGTTAACATTGACTGAACTGGCGGATGGAGTAACGGTAGAAGAAGTCTTGGTAAGCACAGGCTGCGAAATCAATGTTGCCGAGAAAATTAAGAAAATGGGTGATGTGACTCAACCAGAGAAAGATTCTGAATAAGTTTTGTCAAGTACTTAACTGAAAATTAAATACTGAATGCGTTTGTAGTGCCTTATTATTGTAAAAGTTAGGTACTATATTTAATCCTATTATTAAGAAATCTTGCCAATATACATTACTTTTATACTTGTATTTGAGTAGATACTTTCAAAAATGAATGTTAATGTTCTTTATAAGGATTATAGAAGTATGCAGCTGCACAACGATATCACATTATTTGAAGTGAATATCATACAATAACAAATTTTAATAACTCACGAATCTATAAATATTTTTTTAAATCAGGTATTTATTTTAATCAAAATTATAACGAGTGGTTGGAAGATTTATTTTCGTATCTATTTATCGGATTTACGGTTTTACTTGTTTATCTTAACATTCCGATTGAATTTCTATTCTTGTTACGTTTTCAAGCTTATTGTATTCTAGTCTCTAATTAAGTTTTATTTACATACTCCATTTTCAATCGCTTTAATTCCATAACAGTGATAAAGGAAACTAATGCAATTTATAACTTGTTTTTTTTTCATATACCTGGGTACTTTAAATATTGTTTTGATTTCGACTATTTTAAATATACGTATTTATTGTATAATGTCAAATCAGAGTGTTATTCCACATTAGTTAAGTAACACGCACCCCCCACTTACTGTTACATCCCATTTTTCATGGTACATTAACTTATCCAGTAAGACGTTAAAATGCTGAATATCAGGCTAATTTGAATAAATGAAATGTGATTTGGGATGGGCGAAAGGGTCTGAGACTATTACTAACTAAAACCACACAGTGTTCTACTACTTTTTTTTCCGGGTTTTTGAAGTGAGAAAATAGGTTTTTCTTACTCCGGCAGGGTCGGGCCCCGTCCCCATATAGTGTATTATCTATGGCGTCCCCTCTGCGGCCATCCACAGACGCAGGTTATCTTGAAAGGCGCCCGCAGACCACGGCGTGCCGTCGTCCGCTGACAGACTTCCCAAATCTGTCGCCTGCAGAGACCACACTCTATAGCGTTCCCGTAGACGCCCTCGTATTCCCAGTAGACGCACTTTGATCGAAAGCTCCCTATTTATAGTTTATACCTAGCGGAGGAAAGTACGGTTAATCCCTTTCTGTCAGTAACCGCAGAGTCGGACAGCATTCGAAATTAATACTAATTAAATATGCTGTGTCACGCGCTGGACCCATCATATTTCCTGTCAAATGAAGGGTATCCGGTATTAGAAGATAGGTGTGCAGCTAGGCTTGAGCGCGGAGATCCTGTTGACCCTGTGGTCATACACACAAAAAACTTATCTATGACTATCAAAATCATTAGCGACCTCATATTAGCTCATTTCCCTTTATTTTTCAAACAATTTTGATTACAATCTTGGTCTATGATATCACCAAATTGCCAAAAATATACTTATGACAGCAGTGTCAAGTTTAAATGTATGGTTTTGTTTTTTTTACGATAAACATACACAAATAGATTTAACAAACGTTTAGTAGGTATAGGTTTACTTGGTTTCTACAGGTATTTGTTGGTTTTAATATAGAGTTTACCCTTTTATCATGATGACAAATCTAAGCACGGTGACGGCCCCTAATCACCCCTTGATGGTGTGGGAATCCTGTTTCTTGTGGCTTCTTTCTATGTTTTCTATAATATGGTCTCTTCTCCTATTCTTTTGTGAGTATGTACACTACCTATACTACGACTACGTTCATCATGTCAGTTATGTACCTATAGTAGTTATGAACGTATGGCACACTAATAGAACGTCTGGTATCAATCGAGTTTGATACCTGTCCGGGTTGGGCGAATTGTTGGGTTGTTCATTTAGGGTTGAACCTCATCTAGCAGCACGGAATCGCACTTTTCCGCGCGGGCGGGAATGATATCGCACATGGCAGCATCGACGATGCGGTCGGCAGCACGCTCTGTTTCTCTATCAAATGACGGTTCTGAGCGACAGAAAAAGATAGGAACATGGAAAAGTGCGAATCCGTGCTGCTAGATGAGGTGCAACCCGTATGCAATTATTACTATTAGTAGGAGCCCGGAGTTTGTTTGTACTGTGTTTGTATGTTCTGTGAAACGAAATAAACGCACCCCTTACTATATGGGGCTTACCTTACCAAACTACATATTTAACCTTCACGGTCAAAATGTACGGAACAGTAGATTACATTTTCAGGGATTACCTACTGGTAACCCAACTAGCAAAAAAGTTATATAATATTAGAACTATACAACTAACAGACATGTAAGGGCTTTATAACAATTTTGCAGCAACTAAACAGTTGTAAAGTAGTATTCAGTTCGACGCATTAGTTATAATAATTTAAGTCTTATTAATGTGTCCTGTAAACGTCATCTCAATAATTTATATGACGGTCACATAACGTTAAGTCGAGTAAACGTTTCAGTCAGAAAATAGTGATGAGTCGCCATGTTTTGTAAATTTAGAACCTTTTATTCAACACTTAAATAACAAACTGTTATATAACGATTTTATAGTTAACTATTATAGAATCGTCATAATAGGTCGTATATACCACCTTTAAGTAACTTTTAGGTTGAAACGTTATTTTAATATAACTTAAGAACCCTAATTGCAACCGTCATGGTGGACGCCATAGATGATACAAAAAACATGTATAAGACCAATAGTTATATAGATGTCTAAATGCAGTCGCCCAATGTCTATTGGCAATATGGCGGGAATTATTGATGACAATTATGTATTTTATTTTTATAAATAATATTGAAACACCAATATTATGGAGGCCCATTAAAATATTAACGAAGATAATCATACATATCATCGAAAATTTTAAATTCCCAACTAAAAGGCACCGCTCGTCATCTTCCACCACAATAAGCTTTCTTTACATTAAATTAATAAATAATATTAAAACATTTGACTTCTACTTTTTTTTTAAGTTTTATAACAACACAATAGATTGTCACACAAATTGTCTAGCTTGTACCACAGACCGACCACCAGCATAAGAAAACGTCAATACGATGATATAGTTACATAAGAGTATTACTAGAAACTATTATAAACCTTACTAGTTAAACTTACAATGTCTACGTGATTTTTACTAAACGTTATTGTTGCTGACGCGACTGCAAAACGACTCCTACACGATTAAAATGTTGTATAATCTGCGCCCAAACCCCCGTTATATTTACGTATAAAAAACTATTATAAAACCATTTTAATATGGTTGGAAGTTAAATAAAAAACGTTATTGTACCATTTATATGACATGATTTTGCTACTTGGGAAGGGACTGATGGGTAACGGTATGCTATGTCACTCTTATCCTAAGACATTTAATTACCTTAAATCTCATTGCTCTTATCCAAATTATCTAGGTGGGCACATCTACGGCGCCGGCAAACTGGTGCGGATAAAGGAACTTCTATTCAAGAATCACTGGCAATGATGATGTATTACTGAGACATGACGATGAGTGATAAAATCTCCGAACCCTTATGTCAGAAATAAACTGCTTTTTCTAGGTATCGGTGATATATTAGTGCTAACAGGGACAGACATAATTAACGCGATCGTTTTGCTCTCCGGAATTATCATGCTACCAACGAATGTGCACATATTGCGCTCAATATCCCATGGCAGGAAGATTGAGTGAGTATCAGCCTATGATTTCCACACTGCTAGGACACACGTCATCTATCTACGAGATGGAGTGTGCCGTAAACGACAACGTCCACTATCCCACGGTGGTGTCCCACCGCGGGGTAGTGGATTACTCACCAAGTCACAGCTACATTTTACAAATTGTTTTACGCTGCATTCTTGTAGTAAAACAAAGACACACAGACACAACAGTGTGTTTGTCTATCACCGGTTACCGATACTTTGAGTGCATTTTGCTTTAAGGGGTGTTTTTTTAATAGTTATATAAGTTAGTTTAATTTAGGACCACGCTAATGCATTAGGAATTACCTGTAATGTTAGCGTTTGTGATAAATAAATAAGTAAAGTAAATTTTTTTTAGGCTCGTTTTGGTTATTTTTCAGGAAAATTTATTTAATAATGTGATAGCCTCGGCGTTTACCCTAGCATTAAGACCATTTGCACGTTTCTAGCTCTAGGTCTCTTAGATTCAAAAATATTAGCATTTCATTGAACATAGCCTAGATCAAGCGATTTAAAAAACAAGATGGCTGCCTTTCGCGGGCTGAGGGGTAAGAGTATTTATTCATTAATTTATTCAACATTTTTGATAGCTCTTAATATTTTTGTGCGGTAAGTTTTCTCATTGTATTTATCGATAGAAATGAGTATTTAAAAAGCTCTTAAAGTATCGGTTACCGGTAGTCAAACACACTGTATATAAAATGAGAGTAGTAAAACAGCTGCAGGTAGCCAATCATAGAAGCGAGTTTATTCACTTTGAGCAAACACGTAATAGTTACAGCCGCTGGCAAAGCGATCCAACCATTACACCAAACGTTTGTCATTAATTTGAATTTACCCTCTACCTACCTACTTAGTTACCTAAACGAAATTACTTATTTTATTTACAGTTACACGTCAAAGGTTGTGTGCTGCCCAATGTGGTTATGCATCATGTGGATTGTAGTAATAAATTCATTGGGAGTAGGGTTCTGTATCCATAAGATGTACTCTGGCAAATGTGGAACAATTGAAAAAATAAACAGGACTATGAAGCATTATCGGAGCGGTCCAAAATTCAAACATTTTGTAGATAATATACAGTGGTCTTTGAAGTGTTGCGGGGTACGCTCATCAAGCTATTATTATTTTTTCCTTAAGTTTAATTTAACTTTTTTCTTAAATTCAAATAATAATTAACATTTCCGTTCGAATTTTTCAGCTCCATTCGTATCAAGATTGGTTTGAGCGCGACTGGTATGATAAAATACGTGATTACGAGTGGGATCCTAATGTCATGAGACGGAATGGGCGTAAAGGGCAGGCGATAGAAGTAACTGACAGCGTTCCATTGAGGTTCGATTTATTACTACATTTTTTCGTTGATAATAATGGCAAGGAATGTTCTTAGTTAAAATATTTATAACCTGCGTAGTTACAATTATAAGTCAAGTCTGGGTGAAGTAACAATGGTCAATAATTTATTCCGGATCTTACTTACATGTTGGATAAATGTTAGTGAGGTCCCGGGTTAGATTCCCAGGTTGGGCAAAGTATTATAGTTGGGGCACCAAATTAAGTAACTGGGTCACTAAGAACCTCTCCCATGATTTGGAAATTGAGAGGGAACGTAGAGCATTGGCAGTGAGATGCAATATGCTGGCGCGCAGGTTTGCGAAGTGCACAAGATGTGTTGAAATTACTCTGATTAAGGCGTACTGCCAGGCATTGTACACCTGCAGCCTGTGGGGCCTTTGATTAGAATCAAAGGCCCCACAGGCTTTTTTTTTTTTTTTTTTTCCGGATGGGAAATCTTCAAATGACCGCCCCCGCTCTGGGCGGAGCGGAAGGGAGTGTCAGACTTGTACTGACTAAAACCCATCCATGTTCCTTCTTTGCCTTTGTGTTCCAGGGCCACGATATCTCTTTCGAACAGTCCCGCAGCCCTGGCAGGCATCGGCCCTTGCGGACCCCTACTTATTTGCTGACAGCTCTTTGAGGCGCGCGTGGAACACGAACGCGCCGTCGACACGGCCTGTCGTCATAAGACGGCCGGACGGCGAGCTAGCCCATAACTCTCCGACCACAGGCCCGCGCATACGGTGGCCGGGAGCCACCACGTGACCCCCGACGCCCAGGGCGTCTCCCGCGGCGGCTGGGACGTGAGGTTCTTTCCCTCTCACGTCCCACCACCTCCTTCACTAGCATGACTGCTTCACAGAAGGTGGTGACGGCTTCCCATTCCCTCTCGCTCCGGACCATGGCTTGACCCAGGGCCGGACGCGAGAGATCGCCGCCGCCAATCGCCGCTACAAGGACACGGCGGTGCTCCGCCCAAGCGGGGCAGACCTCTACGGTGTGCTACACCGTGTCCTCCGGACGATTCTCGCAGTGGAAACACCCGGGCGTTTCCTCCCGCCCGATTCGGTGCAGGAACCTCCCGAAACAACCGTGTCCGGTGAGGACCTGCGTCAGACGGTAGGTTAGGGCGCCGTGGCGCCTCTCTAGCCACTCCTCAAAGAGGGGACTTATCGCCACTATGGTGGCGTGCCCTGCACGGGGTTGCGACAGTCGCTCTCTCCATGTCGCCATCAGATCCCATGGCGGCAATTCGGCAAGGAGGCTAGCCGCTTCGCCGGAGATCGTGCGGTACCCCCGGATAAGCCTTATGGCTATTACCTTTTGGGGCTCGTTCAGGTAGTGGGCGGCTTGCCGCCTCAAAGAACGCGCCCACACCGGGGTCCCGTAAAGAACCATGGACCGCACGACCCCCGCGTATAGCCTCCGGCAGGAGGCGTTTGGACCCCTCAGGTTGGGCAAGAGCCGCTTGAAGGCAGCCCCTGTCCGTTCCAGTTTGGGAGCCAAACGTCGGAAGTGCTCCACAAAGTTCCACCGGCTGTCGAGGACAAGTCCTGGGTACTTCAACGTCGACCCGACGCCGATGGAAACCCCTCCTGCCGTCAGTAGGGATCCCGACGGTGGCGCATTCCGAGGCCCATGAAAACACATGGCCTCGGACTTGTGCAGTGCCACCTCGAGACCCAATTGCCGGATCCTCTCCACGACTATCGCAACCCCGCCTGTCATGTTTTCGGCCGCCGCCTCGTGCGACCTCCCTTGTGCCAGTACCAGCGTGTCGTCAGCGTAGCAAACTACGCTGACGCCGGTAGGGAGGTCGGCGCGCAGCACCCAGTCGTAACCGATGTTGCACAAGGCCGGCCCCAGAACCGATCCCTGTGGAACACCGCAGGCCCCACAGGCTGCAGTGTCGTGTCGACCATACAATTCTGGACGGCAATCCACTACAGAAGGAATTATATTTAATTATATAAATGTAGGTACAGTACAGTGTAACCATTGCAGTTTGCAGTATGTCGGACTGTAGGTACGTCACCCTGGCAGCTCATGGAGGTACGAGTAACTGACTTTCGATTGTTTTAACTCTTTTTTAGCTGCTGTAAAAGCGGTTCATGTATATCAAATTATCTCCTGGAACTGGGAACTCGCTATATTAACACTAAAGGATGTGGGGATGTGCTGCATCGCATTATAATGGCATCTATGATAGCGCACCTTGTTTTGTTCTTGTCTGTTATTTTACTGGAGGTGAGTTGTTTAATTAATTCTGTCTATTTAACTTTATTGTAGGTAAACAGGTAGGTAATACATATTGTTCTCCATTACAAGTGCGCTCGTATTTCAAGTACCAAAAAATACGTACCTACATACGAGCAAATTTTAAATCGTGATAGATCTGCCATTTTTTTGACTCGTTGCTTCTTCTTTATTCAACAGCTTTCAATTCTGAATTTAATATATCGAACAAATCAATCTCAGAAGGCCAAAAAAATGGACGACGTGAACGTTAGACATATAATGTCCAAGAATAATCGTTTTGCCGCCTCCAGCAACTCTTTAGATATAAACCATGACGATTATGATTATGAAAATGAAGTTCATCTTAGAGAAATAGAATTATCGGAACCCGATTCCGTTCCAGCCAGGTACTTAATAGTCGTTTCCACATAAACTTAAATCGGTGCATGTTTCGCCAACTAAGTATAAAGTTCATCCGTCCATTACGACATTAAGAGCTCTACCGTGGGTCTGCTCCGTAGTCTCAAGCAAAAATAAGAATTATTTATTTAAAAAGTATTACATAAGTGTACATTTAGTCGCAGTAGGTGGCTGTCGATTAATATTTAACGTTTTCCTTAATTTTGCCGTGTCATTACTTCCCAGAATGTGATGCTAATTCGGGCTAGGAATAATATTTTTTTTTTAAATCCAGTTATACAGTTTTAGGTTTCATCAAAATCGGGCACCACTTGAAAAATTCACTTTGTATACAGGTCTTGGGTCACCTGTATACAAAGTGAATTTTTCAAATGACGTCTAAAAGAATATTTTAGGAAACCTCTCTCCGACTTCTCCAAGGGCTTGACAAAACTCTCCCATGTCTGTTCCGCGATTATTTATAGTTTGGAACTTGACGCTATTCGATCTTGTCACAATTTTGTTTGTACCGATTTAATTTTAGATAATTATTTTTTTCAGAGCGCGAATGACTACTACAGTCAGTCGTGTTACCGTCGATGACGAAGATTCTGAAAGCCCTTAGGATACAAAGAATAATAAAGATTGATTTTATATATATTATTATTATAGATTTAGTTAGATAAAGAAATTAAATAATAACATGCATATTTTTTTTCCATCAGTTTACATTAGCTAGACCCGCCAGCGGGCGAATGACAGACCTCTTGCAACACGTGGTAAGAAGTAATGTAAAACAGTCCGAACTACTACTTACTATGGTAAAAGACTAGTTTCCAATCCGTATACAAGAAAAAGTGGTATCTATTTGTCTATGAGTGTTGAGATTTTTTGACAGATTGTACTTGGTGCTTGACAGTTTATGTCTATAATATCTGTCTCGTAGATTGTCGCATTGATTTTGTGTTTTGAATATTAAAAGCTAAGGTATAGCTTGATTTTTCATGTAATAATTTGTGTACCTGTCTCAAAAAATACTTTGTGATCACAAAATTATTTGCTTCAATTTATGTGTTTTGTAACACAACCTATTCACAACATAACCTCATTAATTTCAGCACAATGGTATTCCTGACAGTTGCTAACTGGGTCCGTTCCCGTGGTCCTGATGAATTTTGGAGAAAAAGAAGGGTATTTAGGCTTGCTGCACATTATATTGGTCGTCGCAGAAACTGTTACTCAGTAGCAGTGCGTAATGTCCACAGAGCGTTAGTTTACGCAACTAAAGCTCGGAAGTTGAAGAAACAAGACATGATTGATCTCTGGTCGACAAGAATCACTGCTGCTTGTGAACAACACAATATATCACCATATGTTTTAAAAGAAGGTTTGGACAGAGCTAACATCATGTTGGATCGTAAATCTTTATCAGATTTAGCCTGCTGGGAACCACGGACATTTGAATGTTTGGCTGCAGTAGCTAAAGAGAAGCTAAATCTTGAGGGTGTGATTGACAATGCTGACAAACAGTACCCTACAGGAGTAAATCTAAAACTTAAAGATGTTATGCTAGAGGCTTGGTTAAAAGAAAAAAAATAATAACTCAATTCAACATTATAACTACCTATTATCTAGTTACTTTATTTTAGTTCCACATTAGTTCTGTAAATAATAAATATTGCCTTAATCAGAATAATGCATTTGATTGACTAGTTTCCTAATTCCTTTTTCAGTTTCTTAGTTAATTCGTTTTGTTTTTCTAATATGTACAGGTTTTCTATCTTGCGCCTTTGTTGCCTTTCAACATCCTTTATCACACCTTCATGCATTTTTTCCCTGCAACAAAAGTGCAATAATATATCCTACTAATGTTATGCAAAAGTTTGTGAGGATGGATGGAAGTTTGTTACTCTTTCATGCAAAAACTACTGACCAGATTTTGATGAAATTTGGTACACAGATAGTTTATAAGCCGGATTAACACATAGGTTACTTTTTATTCCTGTAGTATGATCCCATAGGTCAATTACCGAACTCTATGTAGGCAAAGCCGCAGGCATTGGTTAGTTATTCCATATTTTGTTTGAAGAAGTAATCACACACAATGACCTCTTCGACATTGTGTGTGCTTAAGAGATAGATAAATATTTTCTAATCGATAGTTTGCATGGCTCCTCACAAAAACACTCTCCCGACACAAGAGTGAATATTTATAAATTTAGAAGTAGACTAAATTTACACACCATTACTTTTTAGTACCTACTATTAATTGTTTTTATATACAGGCATTTCAACTCAAACGTTGGGTTTCGTAATCATTTAATCATCTGTAGATAAGTTATTGAAATATATGAAAATACTGACAAATTGATGTGTTCACCACCTCATTGTTACACAAAAATTATCCTATTTCAATCACAGGTATCAGAAACTCGAAGTAACATGTTATATTATTTAGTAAATAATAAGTATTGTTAAAATAATTGATAGATTACCTATCTGATTGCTGCTTAATGTGAACATACGATACAATTCCAATCGTTCCGGAACAAGAAAGCATCAAAACTAATTTTGAAGTTGGTGAAGACATTTTCACTTATTGTACTTGGGCTTGGTTGAAAAAAAATCAATCCACATTGTTTTAATTGCAGATAAATGACAAATTATTTCAGTTTCATGCAGCCAGCAGAAGCACAGTAACACAGTTTATTCATGAATTTTATGTCAGGTTGACAGCATCTGTCAGAGTTTGACGTATTGACGTTTTCAGAATATTCGTTGAGAAATGAATGTTTTACTATGGTTTTATGAAACTCGGAGATCGGATATCACACGCATCTTTTTGCCCTTGAGATAAATTAGTGGTGATAAAGGTAAACATTTGAGATAATGACGGTCTTAGTTCTGGCTGTGGCCACGCGCCAAATGCCGTCTACAAGTATTCATATCTATGGCGCGCTCCACTGGACAGTAGCGTAAAATTTCCATAATTCATCATCATTCTCTTGCCCTTATCCCAATTCATTTAGGGTCGGCGCAGCATGTCTTCTTCTTCCATACTTCTCTATTACTCGTCATCTCGTCAGACACCTCCTTTCTTGCCATATCATTTCTTTACACAGTCCATCCAAAGAAACGATTTCTTTGGTCTTCCTCTACTCATATACCCATCCACATTCATACTCAAAACTTTCCTCACAACATTTTCCTCATTCCTCCGCATCACATGCCCATACCACGACAACCGATTACCACACAACTTTTCAGTCACCGGCGCCACTTTCAAACTTCCTCTTATATACTCATTTCTTATTTTATCCATTCGCGTAACACCACACATCCCAGGGCACGCCACCATAGTGGCGATAAGTCCCCTCTTTGAGGAGTGGCTAGAGAGGCGCCGCGGCGCCCTCACCTACCGCCTGACGCAGGTCCTCACCGGACACGGTTGTTTCGGGAGGTTCCTGCACCGAATCGGACGGGAGGAAACGCCTGGGTGTTTCCACTGCGAGGATCGTCCGGAGGACACGGTGGAGCACACCGTGGAGTTCTGCCCCGCTTGGGCGGAGCACCGCCGTGTCCTTGTAGCGGCGATTGGCGGCGGCGATCTCTCGCGTCCGGCCTTGGTTCAAGCCATGGTCCGGAGCGAGAGGGAATGGGAAGCCGTCACCTACTTCTGCGAAGCAGTCATGCTAGTGAAGGAGGTGGCGGGACGTGAGAGGGAAAGAACCTCACGTCCCAGTCGCCGCGGGAGACGCCCTGGGCGTCGGGGGTCACGTGGTGGCTCCCGGCCACCGTAGGCGCGGGCCTATGGACGGCGAGTTATGGGTCAGCTCGCCGCCCAGCCGTCTTATGACGACAGGCCGTGTCGACGGCGCGTTCGTGTTCCACGTGCGCCTCAAAGAGATGTCAGCAAATAAGTAGGGGTCCGCAAGGGCCGATGCCTGCCAGGGCTGCGGGACTGTTCGAAAGAGATACCGTGGCCCTGGAACACAAAGGGCAAAGAAGGAACATGGATGGGTTTTAGTCAGTACAAGTCTGACACTCCCCTCCGCTCCGCCCAGAGTGGGGGGGGGTCATTTGATGATTTCCCAGCCGGAAAAAAAAAAAAAAAAAGAAAACCACACATTCCTCTTAGCATTCTCATCTCCGCCACATGCAAATGCCTTTCATTCATCCCTTTTGTGGCCCAACATTCTGATCCATACAAGACAGCAGGTCTAACCATTGTTTTATAAATCTTCCCCTTAAGTTTAAGAGGAATGCGGGAGTCGCAGATTGTTCCCGTGACCTGCCGCCATTTCATTCATCCCGTGTTAATTCTGTGCTTTACGCTACGATCTATTTCGCCATCGCTTTGCACGAGTGAACCGAGATACCGAAAGTCGGAGCAGACAGGAAGTAACGCGCCATTTAGCGCTATGGCTCCAGAACTGGAGAGACCACCAAAATCGTAGAACATGTATTCCGTTTTGGTTCTGCTGATTTTCAAGCCAACATTCTCCAGCCTCTGTTGCCATTTCTCCAATCTGCTCTGGATCTCAGATCCATCTTCACCGACAAGAACAATGTCGTCGGCAAACAGCATGCACCAGGGTGCCTCTTCCTGTATGTCCGACGTCAAAGCGTCCATAACCAACAGGAAGAGGTAAGAACTTAAAGCCGACCCTTGATGCAAGCCTATAGCCACATTGAACTCATCGGTGTTGCCAGCAGCTGACCGGACGTAGGTACAAGATTGACTGTACATAGCACGAATTAACTCTATATACTTCCCAGGTATACCTTTCTCTTTCAAGGCCCACCACAACACATCCCGAGGTACCCTATCATACGCTTTCTCCAGATCAATGAACACCATGTGCAAGTTTTTGTGTGCACGTCTATACTTCTCGCACAATTGGCGGAGTGCAAAAGTGGCGTCCATTGTTCCTCGACCTGGCATAAACCCAAACTGATTTTGGGTAATCTCACTCTCCTCTCGCTCTCTTTTCTTTCATTTTCTCTCATATTTTCATACTATGTGACATGAGCTTTATCCCCTGATAGTTGTTGCAGTCTTGCACATCACCTTTATTCTTGAAGATGGGCACTAGCAAACTATTGCACCATTCTTGTGGGATCGCTCCTTCATACAACAACTTATTGAAGAATAAAGTCAGCCACATACATTCGTCTTCTTTTAAGCACTTCCATACTTCTACTGGTATTTCATCAGGGCCCATGGCCTTTCCATTTTTCATACTTTGAACTGCCTTCCTCACTTCATCCATGCTAATTTGCCTCACCAAACCCATATTTACTTGTACCTCGTTAAGCACACCGCTCCATTCATTCTTTTCATTCATTAGCTTTTCAAAATAACCCTTCCATCTCCTTTTTATTTCATCATCTTTAGATAAAACCTTACCAGCGCCGTCTTTCATACATTTTATATGATTCATATCTCTCGTTCTCCTTTCTCTCGCTTTTGTAATCCGGTAGAGCTCCTTCTGGCCTCTAGGACTGTCCAGTGAGTCATATAACTTCTCCTGTGCCTTAGCCCTAGAAACTGCTACCGCCTTTTTTGCCTTTCTCTTCCATTCTTTATAGATCCTCTTCTTTTCTTCTTTTTCTTCTTTCAAACTGTCGTTCTCGTTTGCTACACCCTGCCATTCTTTAAACGCAATCTTTTTCTCTTTCAGACTCTTTTGCACCTCTTCATTCCACCACCATGTATCCTTATCTATCATACCTTTCCCTTTGGATTCTCCAAAAACATCTTTTGCTACTCTCCTTATACGATCTGCCATCTCTTTCCAACATTCATTCCCAGATTTTCCTTCTATATTCTTCATTTCAATCATCTTATCTACTACTTGACTCTTAAACATACTTGTACATTCTTCATTTTCAATCATACGCCATCTGGTTTTGGGTGGGGGCCGTTCTTTGTTTCTACTGGCCGAAACACTGTCTTTGACCTCCATTATGACCAATCTGTGTTGGGAGACTAAGTCTTCGCCTGGCAGCACTTTACAGTTTTTGACGTATTTAAGACTGTCCCGCTTGACCAGGAAAAAGTCTAATTGCGTCGCGTGGTGGCCACTTTTATACGTAATGAGATGTTCGTCTCTTTTTTTAAACCACGTGTTTGTTATTGCCAGGTCGAAGGCAGACGCAGCTTGAAGTAGTGCCTCGCCGTCATTGTTACGGTCTCCATACCCCCAGCCACCATGCACTCTCTCATACCCATCCTTCATTCTTCCTACATGCCCGTTGAAATCACCCCCCACTTACACTTCTTCACTCTCTTGCACATCCAACATCACTCGATCAAAGTCTTCCCAGAACTTCTCTTTTACGCTGTCTTCACTTCCTGACTGAGGTGCATACACACTAACTATATTTAGCACCAAACTATCCAGAATTACTTTTACAGCTATCACTCTATCGCTCAATCTTTTAACATCCACCACACATTCTTTCAACTCCCCATCTAAAACTATTCCCACACCATTTCGCTTGCCATCACTGCCACAATAATAAAACAGATATCCTTCTCCAATTTCTCTTGCCTTCTAACCCTTCCACTTAGTCTCTTGCAGACACGCTATTTTTAAAAAATTACTATTAACTATTTTTGTAAAATTTCCATAATTATGTCCAAATATAAAATTCATAATTAACTCACAATATAAATTCATATTCAAATAAAACCACCACGATTTCCACGCGTGGTGAGTAATGAATGACTGTAAGTGTTGACGCATAGTGTAGTCGCTGTAGTGTTGTTTGAGTTGGGCTGACGTTTTCGGGCTACTTCGATCGCTCTCGATCATCTTTAATTTTTTTAATTAATAAAGCTGTTCTTTTAAAGTTGACAAAGTAAATTCTGTTTCTATATGAATGGACCAAGGAAACCTATTTTATATCCAGGCAGGGTGTTAAAATTGTAGAGCTCGCCTCCATCATTCTCGCACACTGCTTTTTTTGATTCTTAAGTTTTTAGCCATAATTTGACTTAGAAAATATAGCCTTTTTCTAGGTTCTACCATAGGGCAAACGGAGCAGCCACTAGTACTCCAAGTGCCTACCCAGAGGAGGCACCGAACCAGAGGAGGATGAGCGCCCCTCTGAATTTGAGAAAATAAAAATACTGTTGAAATACTCTTCTTCTTCCACTTCTGGTTTGGCATTGGCACACCTATTGAATTTTTGTATGATCTATAGATAAAATTTGACAGGCTGGAATAAAATAGGCGCCTGTTGTTTCTAATACGAATTAGGACATTATACAAGATTGCAAATGATCGTAGGTATTGTGATTGAAATATGTAATATTTCCTGGCATCTATGTCTATCCGAGGCGGTGTAGTTCCTAGGAAAGTGTTTAATATTTCAGATTCCGTGCGCTCGCTCTAGTAGACTATATTCTCGTAATTGTTAACCTTGTCCAGGGGCGTAGCTACCGCCGTATTTAACTTATCACGGCTTAAAAAGCTCCAATTTTCGAGCTCGCTGCGCTCGCTCTTCAATGATAACTTAGCTTATCACGGTTCAGAAAGTTCAAATTTTTCAAGATCGATTCTCTCGCTTTTCGATGAAGACTTGTCCTATGATCTACTTACATTCCCTTAGTAAAATCAATGACACTTTATGCGATGCTAGTCATAATCCTATTTTAATTTATTTATCAAAAATCGTTATTTCATATTCTCTTTTTGGGCTTCGCCGCACTCAAAGGGTCCCCAAAAATATTGATACAGGGCCCTATTAGACCAAGCAACTTTTGTGTGAAGTTGTCTGGGACAGCATATAAGAATTTTTGAGCCCGCTTCGCTCGCTCTTGCGTTCTAAATTCTTGTTAGGGACTGTATCTGCACCCGTTAACAGTATATTATTATGTGCAGATGAAGTTATAACTAATTAAGAATGACCCTGCGTTCTTTTTCTGACTCCTAATTTAGCAAAAACCAAAAATATCACAATTTTCAGATCTCCCTTTGCACTAAAACTAACCTTGAACCGATACTGCTATTCGAGACTGGTTCCAAAAATGTATTCGAGCTCGCTTCGTTCGGTTTCGCATTTCCAGCTTGCAGCTGATTTGTCAAATTTGTCAAAAAATCAAAATCAAAGCATTTATTTCATACTGGTGGTCGCGAGAGCTGACGTCTTTGCGCAAGGCGTGCGTTGCCACGCGGCGCCTGTACGCCAGGCATCGCAGGCTCCGCATCCGCCCTCCGGATGCGGCAGCCATTGAGGCGGAGCTGTACGAGGGGTACAGAGCGGCGAAGACCGCCCTCCAAGAGGCTGTCCGGCGGGCCAAGAACTTGGCCCGCGAGGAGATGCTGGAGTCTCTGAACGGAGATCCGTGGGGGCGCCCTTACAAGATGGTGCGGGACAAACTCGGGACTACCTGACGGATAGAGCCGTCGTCTACCCTGGTCAAAGCGGAGAATGGAACCGGCGAGAGATGTCGTGCGGTGTTCCACAGGGATCGGTTCTGGGGCCGGCCTTGTGGAACATCGGTTACGACTGGGTGCTGCGCGCCGACCTCCCTACCGGCGTCAGCGTAGTTTGCTACGCTGACGACACGCTGGTACTGGCACAAGGGAGGTCGCACGAGGCGGCGGCCGAAAACATGACAGGCGGGGTAGCGATAGTCGTGGAGAGGATCCGGCAATTGGGTCTCGAGGTGGCACTGCACAAGTCCGAGGCCATGTGTTTTCATGGGCCTCGGAATGCGCCACCGTCGGGATCCCTACTGACGGCGGGAGGGGTTTCCATCGGCGTCGGGTCGACGTTGAAGTACCTAGGACTCGTCCTCGACAGCCGGTGGAACTTCGTGGAGCACTTCCGACGTTTGGCTCCCAAACTGGAACGGACAGGGGCTGCCTTCAAGCGGCTCTTGCCAACCTGAGGGGTCCAAACGCCTCCTGCCGGAGGCTATACGCGGGGGTCGTGCGGTCCATGGCTCTTTACGGGGCCCCAGTGTGGGCGCGTTCTTTGAGGCGGCAAGCCGCCCACTACCTGAACGCGCCCCAAAAGGTGATAGCCATAAGGCTAATCCGGGGGTACCGCACGATCTCCGGCGAAGCGGCTAGCCTCCTTGCCGGATTGCCGCCATAGGATCTGGAGGCGATAGTCCTCGCACGCCTGCACGAATGGCGCGCGGAGGCACTACGTCGGGAGGAAACTCCGCTGCCGCGGCAAATTGCCGCTCAGCGGACAGACCTCCGGCGTGATCTCATGGCGACATGGAGAGAGCGACTGTCGCAACCCCGTGCAGGGCACGCCACCATAGTGGCGATAAGTCCCCTCTTTGAGGAGTGGCTAGAGAGGCGCCACGGCGCCCTCACCTACCGCCTGACGCAGGTCCTCACCGGACACGGTTGTTTCGGGAGGTTCCTGCACCGAATCGGGCGGGAGGAAACGCCCGGGTGTTTCCACTGCGAGGATCGTCCGGAGGACACGGTGGAGCACACCGTGGAGGTTTGCCCCGCTTGGGCGGAGCACCGCCGTGTCCTCGTAGCGGCGATTGGCGGCGGCGATCTCTCGCGTGCGGCCTTGGTTCAAGCCATGGTCCGGAGCGAGAGGGAATGGGAAGCCGTCACCTCCTTCTGCGAAGCAGTCATGCTAGTGAAGGAGGTGGCGGGACGTGAGAGGGAAAGAACCTCACGTCCCAGTCGCCGCGGGAGACGCCCTGGGCGTTGGGGGTCACGTGGTGGCTCCCGGCCACCGTAGGCGCGGGCCTGTGGACGGCGAGTTATGGGCTAGCTCGCCGTCCGGCCGTCTTATGACGACAGGCCGTGTCGACGGCGCGTTCGTGTTCCACGTGCGCCTCAAAGAGATGTCAGCAAATAAGTAGGGGTCCGCAAGGACCGATGCCTGCCAGGGCTGCGGGACTGTTCGAAAGAGATACCGTGGCCCTGGAATACAAAGGGCAAAGAAGGAACATGGATGGGTTTTAGTCAGTACAAGTCTGACACTCCCTTCCGCTCCGCCCAGAGTGGGGGCGGTCATTTGATGATTTCCCATCCGGAAAAAAAAAAAAAAAAAAAAAGCATTTATTTCAAGTAGGCCAGTTACAGGCACTTTTGAATTGTCGAAACAAAGACAACAATGAAATATAGCTACAGTCCCAGTCACAAGGCACAAAAACTGTGAAAGTACTGTAGTTGCCCATTCCCTAACGTAGATCTCTATGGAGAAGAACGGGCAAGAAACTGCATGGACACTCTTTTAAATCAGAATACTTTTACAAAACCTTGGTTACATTATTCATGTTGAGATGGTACATTATGTGAGAACGATGTAGCAAGATGTGTTCGTTAAAAGTGGCCATAGTAAAAGCAATTCAAAAATAAAATAATTAATTCAAATACCTATTTAACTTGTGGAGAGCAAGTATTGAGTACCTATTTTTTAATTAAATAAGCTGCCTCGTCTGGTGAGCTAGGTCCTGGGTTCGATTCACGGGTCGGGCAAATTGTTATTGGGGTAGTCTGGATCTATGCCTGGTTGATCGCCCCCTATTACATGTGAGTTAAAAATTATTGGCGGAATGTGGGTGTACTATTAGGTACGCCTCTGCTTAACCTTTCGGAGATAACAAGCCTGATGTTATGATGGTATAATTTACGAAGGAAGGGTATCAATTATCTTTGGATTTAAATAAAACAAAACAATCAAGGGTGCTTATGGTTTATTTCCGGGGGGTGCATCATTAGCTTTCAGAAATTGTGCCAATTTATAAAGATATATTGAAAAGAACGCAGAATGCCAGAGCGAGCAAAGCGAGTTCGAAAATTTTAGCACCCTTCCTCGGATAAATTGAGTACTTTTGTTAATTCATACTGGAATGAGTATATGAGGAACTCTGTCAACTTATGTGTGTGTGAGCTGGAAAATTTTTGCACCACTCCTTTTTTTAATTTATACGGAAATGAGAATAGGATCACTCTGCTAACTTTTGCAGAATTGAAAATGTATAGGATGTATTGGCGAGCGAATCGAGCGAGAATATTTTTGCATTCCGCCTCGGATAGGTTGATTCCTTAATAACTGTCGGAGATTTTGGGGGGTTGAACCATTACCCCTGCCTCTGGCTACGGCCCTGCCCCTAAGATAGTTAAATTTTTCAAGTTTTAAGATGAAGAGAACGCAAGAGCGAGCGAAGAGAGCCGAATCTCTATTTATTTTATTTAAATCAATGAGTTCAAATGATCACAGTCGACCTAGGCCCAGCCCAGACGGGGTGGTCGTGACGCCCGGCCAGGACCCCGGATCCGCTCTTGATACTAATAGAATGCAAGAGCGAGAGAAGAGAGGTCAAAATTGAAGCAGCCCGCCTCCGCCCCGTGTATTAGGTCCTATTTGTTCATTCATGCAGATATGAGAATAAAAGTAACTCAGATGCATTAGCGAGCGAAGCGAGCTCGAAAATTTTAGAATTTTGCCTTAACCTTTTTTGCCAAAAAGGTTAGTTTCTCTTGTTGGACGATTAAGCAGGAAATTAGGTTATAATTTATGTCCGAAAAAAGCTACTTTAAGAAGGTTTATCAATTTGACGCGTATGATTGGGGGGGGGGGGGGGTCATAACCCCTGGGACCGCGCCTGCATTAACTATGGATGACAGAGTTCGATCAAACTCAGTATCAATTTTGCATTACTGGCGTTATATACATTGATGATAATGATTAGGTACTTAGGTAGGTACCAAATTTTTTTTCAGTATTTATTGGGAAATCTTTATCTGGTACTGACATTCTCTAATCTTCAGAATATTCTATTCTATGCTGAAGACGTGGGTGCTCCCTGTCCAGCATCAGGATGTAAAATCTGTTTCAGAAAATGCAAAATAAAAAAAATTGTAAAATAATGTTTTTATTTCAGAATTTGTGCTGATTTGTTTGATGTAAAGATAACATAGCAAATAATAGATATTGTGTTTTTACATCTGGCATCCAACGTCCTACCCTACATTTATTTAACATGGTACATAAGGTTTCCTATTATGTGTTAACTATAAGAACATTTGTACAGTTAGCTTCAGTAAGTCTCTACCTAGTTATCAAAATCAAATCTTAAACACGGAACCAATTTCATTAAGGTATGCTGTTAAAATAAGTTGTACTAATATCTTTGTTATCAGTTAACTCTAAAGAATTGATTACATTACATTTTTTAATGATGAGCAGATAGATACCTAACATCTGTTTTGCTGAAACATGATACCTATTTAGATGATAGGTACGTAAATGTAAAGATGATAAGTTTTTCTTGTTTATGAAGTTGGTCCCTGTCACAGTGTTTCCTAAAATCAATGGCTAGGTGCAGCCCAGATCCTCGCTGGACTCTTGGTTGGTGGCCATTGAATCAGCAGCCGACTGTTGCATGTTTACCTGCATTACAAGTGAATCAGCGATGAAACAGGCTTCGTTGATTAATTTTTTTTTCGATGTAAATCGATCACCGAACTTACAAAAATATAAATACAAAACTTAAATAAGTATTTACAATAGTTTTTACTACTTTCTAACTATATTACAAGAACTTTTGAGTATTCCACTAATCGTAAGATTATAATATTATACAAAGTTAGGTTCAGTCAGTTGCTTACTGAGATTATTGTAACAAATAACAATATAAATATCTGAATATAACATAGATTAAGACGTTCAAGATTTCATTTAATAATCTCGAAAAATCCTTAGTTGAAATGCGTAGACTATTTACAACATTTTATATTAGTTGAGTATTAAATAAACAGTTGAACTGTTGTAGTTTACAGTCCAAGATTCAAAATTTAGCTCGTGTAAATCTAAATCTAATAAAACCACAAGTGTTTATAATTTAAATTAACGCAGCTAACTATTCACCCTGGAACAACTTCACGCTTGAAAAGTTTCACTGATTCTATTTCGACGAATGTTTCCATTTCGTTACTTTGTCCACTTTTCATTTAAAGCTTTCTCTCAGAGTCTATGTAAATAGACTACAATAAAGTCTATAGTGGAATGCCTACGTTTTATTTATGGCACAGCTACCTGCCGCAGTTGTCATAGAAACTGGCAGAGCCCCGGTTAGGGATTTCAGCAAATTCACGTTTTGGCGTGCACAGTTTGGTGCTGAAGTCAACGTTGCGCTTCCTGCAATAAAGTAAAGTATAAAGAAATATTAGAAAAGTAACATGTAGGTGACTCTATCAAATTAACCAACACTGTTCTGTATTCAAGGCTGGGTTCAGGTTAATATCTGTTCAAATAAAAGCTATAATACTAATTGAATAATATGCTAACCCTCTGCTTGGCAGTTCCATTTGGTCGACGAGAACTGACTTGACGTACAGGCGGTCATTACACCACAGTATACAAAGAGATCGCGGCTCCAGTACATTCATGTCATACTCCCACGATAACTCCACCTGAAAATTAAAATATGAAAATTGACTTTTAATAACTATGAAGTGTCGTGAAAAGTCTAGTGAGCAAGTCCATAATTAAATTGCCACGAAGTCTAAAAGTGTTTTCGACACTGTCCAGGCAGGAAACAGTGCATTGTAACTGTGTATTGACAGTGCGTGTAGATAAGAACATCATCTTCCTCCCCTTGTCCCATGTTACTTGGGGTCGGCGCAACACCTTTTCTTCCATTCTCCTCTGTCAACCATCACGTTATCAATTACTCCTTTTTCTTTAATATCATTCCTCACATAATCCATCCTTCGTTTCCTTGATATTCCTCACCGTCTCCATTCATCAACATTTATATTCATCACTTTTTTTCACATGCAATTCATCCCGCCACGTGCGTCGTCGTCGCGTGTAGATTTTATGGTAGATTGTTTAACATTTCTAAAGGTGCATTTATAACGAATTGACTTTATGGAACAACGTTTACATGTGTGGGAGCACGTGCTGCTCTAAAAAACGTCAGTGTGGTGCAATAAACACTCGGGAAAGCTTCAAAATCTTGAATAATTTAAAACAAAGCTTACCTTTCTAACTTTCCCACCTAAGTCCATGGGGTGGGTGACTACTATGGTGTACGTAGTGCCATGCTCAAGTCTGCAATAAAATAATTGTAGGGTGGTTTAAAAAAACCAAACGTGGAAAACTAAATTTTAATTATTAGCTTTAAGTTGTAGTGTTGCTTACTTCACGTAGTTGTTTGGTGTTAGGTCCATTCCTCGAATTACGCCTCTGTCTGACAGCAAAGTTACTTTTAGGAAACCCTGTTGATTAGAAACATGGTTGTATTACCTTTTTAATAGTTTGACAACCCAATTTTGTTAATGCTCTATATAACATGTTCTTTGGGAGCTTTACGATAAAATTGTAATTAAATCATTGTACCTGCACCCATGATTCTGCTCCTTTGGGATTTGCTAGTTGGATAGCCACCCGGTAGTGTCGTTCTGGAACAAAATTAATAATTTATTATAATTCGAATAAATAAATGTAGTAAAAGAAGACATACTTCTACGAGAGTATAATGCAAAGACTATATGTAATTGGGTTTAACTCTCAAAAGATCAGGTTTGTAATATTAAAAAGGAAAAGTACCTATTGCTCTTTTTTACAGCTACCCTTTTTTTCTAAAGTCTTGAAGAGCTACATTAGCCCTGTTTTTAATGACATTGCCGTACAAAGGAGCTGTTTTGTATAATGTTAAAACTGAAGTTACCACTTTAAGAAGCCTAGGAAATCCATAAGCAAATGTCATATGACTAAACCACATTCTAAATTGGTAAGTATTGTGTTGTAACATGAGGTTGAAAGCAATCAACCACACGCTGTGATTAGGGAGAAAGGAACCTCATTTTAGATGCTATGTTGAAATGAGTAGTTTGCTCGGGGGTCAACCCCATCTAGTCGTGATGAACCCTTGCTAATGAACAGCCATTGCACAACAACTTGATGGGCCAAAGCATGCATCCATCATGAATTCATGAATATCAACGTACAAAAGCCATTAATCCCTTATCACTGCTTTGTTTTATACAGTAGCTTCTACCTGCGGCTTCCCTTGCGTTATGGTCCAAAATTATCCAACGGGATCGTTTTAAATGTAGCCTATGACTCGGGGATAATGTAGCTTACCATTAATGAAAGATTTACGGAATCAGATCAGAACCAAATGTATAAACATACCAACTTTGCCTCTTTATAATATTAGTCTAGATAAGTACTAAGTATAGAAAATAAATAATTACGCTGTTTACAAATCAATACTAACGACAATACGGGAGATCTTTCCCTGTGCTGAGGTAGTACTTGGCTCCGATCGTATCGTGCTCTTCTGATGGAAAGACCTCATTCTCCGACTGATTGTTCTTGTCCGTAATCAAACCGGGAGAACTGTCTGCGTGGAATCTACGAAATTATTCAACGTGAAATTAAAAAAAAAAACATAACATAATATCGCGTCATATTTCCAGAAGGGTAATACAGAGGTGTACCGGATAATACACCCACATTTCGCCAGATATGTTTAATGGGGGCGAGTCTATTTTCACTAGCCGGTCATAAATCCAGTCTCCGTGGCTGATACCCGAAATTCCAGATGATCCCAATCACACTTTGCCCGACCTGTGAATCGAACCCAGGCCCTTATGTCCAGCTGTCGCGCTTGTGACCACTAGACCAGACTTGAATGAAAATAAGAACATACCCCATAATTGCACAGCCGTGACCGCAATGGAAACACTTTCCTGTCTGAAAATGCTGGAATGACGGGCACTGGTGTCCTGAAAATGTTAAACACTTTAACACTGATACTCCCAGATTGAAAAATATTAATTAATGTTTAGATACGTACCTGAAAAATAAGTCGTGGAAAGTGGTATGAAGAAGAAGGAATATAAATAAGTAACTTTACTCAAGCTAACCAATTTTCCTTACCTATATAAGAACACTTTCCGTTGATAGATTCTGTGAAAAGTTTAATGGCTCTGACATGGTTGCAGGCCACAAGGACTCTTGAAGCCTCTTCAAGTCCTTGCTTTACGAGTGTCAGCGGAACGAGAGGTCCTTCAGTGAGGTCACACCCTGGCTGCTCCTTCCCGTTGTTCGGATAGAAATCCAAATGACCCACGGGTTGTGACATTCCATATCCTGCCATAAACACAAAATCTGTCGCACGCGTGAAATAAACCGTCAATTAATTAGTTACCATGTCACGCGATATATAAATACTCAGATATACTATACAAATGAATGATGAAAACGAAAAGCAAATAAGCGTATGGTACATATTTACATATAATAAATACATATAAAATATATAAATAAGGGTTAGTAGTATGATTAGATGGTAAAGCGACGAAGCTTAATCTTGTTAACAACAAACGCCATATTATTACGTATTGAACAAATGTACATGAATACGATAGTGCGTGTGGATTATAAGAAGCATACGTGCAGTATCACGAATGTACACAGAGTTACGTCCAAGGCATTACCTAAAAGGAAAATGCTCTTTCCGTCAGTATGTATGACGTCGACGAGTTGCGCGTCAGTCGGGTCTAGTCGCACATGCGTCGGCATTCCTTGGAAGTAAGGCTCGGCTGGATCCAGTCCTGTAATTCTTCCTAAACCCTATGAAACGAGAGGCTGAATCAAAGAAAATATGAAAACGATATACGTAACATCATGTAACGTACGATTTAGTAAAGAATGTTACAGTAATTTGCACTTACCTGTATTCTTTCGCCTGCGTAACCTGCTGTGTGGGCTCCTAGGGAGTGGCCTATAATGTGGACATCTAACGGATCTACTCCGTGCTCTTTCTGTAATGTTAGTTATATTTGATATACAACCTATTATTTTGATTAACTACTTACAATTAATTATTGTTGTGTTCCAGATTTACCTGTAAAGTGTTGATGAAGTGTGCTACTTCCAGTCCTACGAGCCTAGTGTTGGCTGTAGCTTGTGTGTACAATGGTAGACTCCCACCGGCCCAGTCTACTATGACAACATTGAAGTCGCCTGCTTTCACAAGCTCATCTTTCATTTCACTGACCTGAAAGACAAAACATTAGGGTTAATTTACTGCTAGTTCAATTATATAAAACTATAATTTATTATTTTTGATTGACATATTAGAGATATAACCACATACCCAGTTAGAGAGTGGTGTATCGATGAATCCGTGAATAATCATCTTTGTAAGTCTCTTTGAATTGAAATTGGACTTCGCTATTGTTTTGTTCACGTTCACGTTTAACAATTGACCATCAGTTGGGTTCTTCTTTGTGTATAAAATGAACCTGAAATTGAAATTTCTCTATAATCGTGTTACAAAAGATTGATTTAGGTGTAACCTTTGCAATATCGTGTCGAAAAATTAGCAGCGGTTTGTGACGGACCGTCTACTGTTTTCTTACCGATCTCTACCGACGATTCAATAGAAGTACCAGTTCAAGACATAGCTGTCTTGAACATTACATTTATTATGATGACCGGTTATTATATCCGTGTTTGGATGAATGGGACATTATATATTACCTAGTATTGATGACAACTCTCGGTAGCGGGAAAACATTGAAGGGTCTGTGAATGAGGTGGTACCAGCTCCTTGTGATGTTCAGGCATCCTAGCTCGTCATAGCATCTGGTTTCATTTTCAACTGAAATGATAAAAACAGTCAAATAAACAATCGGAAAGCACAAAAACATTTTCAATTTTTTGTCCAGATGTATGTGACGCATTTTGTCACAAATGAGGTGAATACAAAAACCAACATACATGGTAACCAGGGAATGTTGACCTCTATCCGGTCTGAACGCGCCCAGTTGAAGGGGTCCAGGATACCAGCGAAGGCTGGCTGCAAGCCGAGGAGAATGCACCACAGCATGACTCGAAGGTGTCTGTCTGTCAAGTAAAGCCGTCGCATGCTCTGAGGATCTGGAAACAAAGATTATCATAAGATAACAATGAACTGGAAAAAGTAAAAAGAACGATCCTTTACTCCTAACACGAATTTCAAACAAATATGCATACACCGTTATGGTTTCGCCTTTGACAATATTTTTATTGCCATGAGCATATTTACTCTTAAACTAGTATTGAAATCAAGGTTAGTTAAACTTAGGAGAAATGTTTGATGTCATTATTGGTCCTTTTTGACGAAATATTTTGAGTTGTGAGAAAGATTCGGTTTAAAGACATTTATTTCTCAAATAACAAATTACAGTTCACTCAAAGAGAAAGTTAACTTATTTTTTTTTGAAAATTCTTTGCCCCACGCTAGGATTTTTTCCTGTATCGTGGGTGCATTTACAAACATTTAAACTCACATACACAAACAGACAGACCCGGAACAAGTACCTGTAGGCCATACAAATATTTGTTCCGAGCGGGAATCGAACCCGCGACACGCAGCGCAGTAGTCAATCGCTCAGCCACTGCGCCAACCGCGCCGTCAAAATTAACAGTAGGTGTAGTTTACATTACGAAGTTCAAGCCATCCAAGAAACTGAACACCATAGTTTCATTTATAAAATAGCAAGTACAGATGTAGTGAAATATAAATAAAATACAAAACAGTTCACGCTAAACTTATATGTCTAATATATAATTCCTTAAGCCTTTTTTAAAAGTTGGTATGCTTGTATACTCTCCCGCTTTTTAAGGATTGTTATTTTCTATGTATAAACATGACGTTGATAATCATAGCCTGACGTGAAATAAACATAGCCTACTAGTAAATGACATGGTAATATTCACCATGCTATAGGTATGTACAATCGTACGTAGTTCGTACCTACTCTATTATTAGTGTGCTACCTACGATGGTAGTTAACGTGATGATCCCATCGATGACTAATACATCTACACGATCACGGATGCTATTTACTATTAAATTATTCTCTTTGTCACTATTTGCTTGATTTGAGATGCGGGAATTCAAAATACGAACAACTGCGTACTTAGGCGTAGTATTAGTTCCTTGAGTAAGTAAACATGGGTAGGTTGAAGGACTGAATAATTCAGTTCTTATACCTTCACAAAGGCACTAGCTTTTGGCCGTTTCTGCTCACGTTGTAGACGGAAATTAACCCACGAGGAAGTCCTGTTTTTTTTTAAATTTACCTTTGACTCTCGACGATAACGTAGCTTATTATTAGTGAAAGAACTTTCGGAATAGAATCAGTAGTTCTGAAGAATACTCCCCACTTTCAAACTTGCAAACTTTGTCTCTTTAAAATATTAGTGTAGATATAGCCAAGAGCCTGTAGCATGCGTGTATCCCTTCACAAAGCAGAGATAACAAGCAAATGGAAAGTAAAGTATATTCAAAGTAGTTCGTGTCGTGATCCCTGAGCCAGTAATTTACAGTCATGCTCAGATCGCGGCTTTTGATTGGCTTCCCTTGCTTGGGCTCGCGGCTGGCTTCCTTGCCTCGGCTGGGTACGCGGAAGACATCCCCCCTTACTTCTTATGCAATGGGTGGTGTGAGCGGTGGTGATACGATGTAATGTGTTAACATAAGAGAGGGTACGATTTATGTTATTTACGTTTGTTTATTTTTCTGTATTGCTTAATTGTGCTGGGATGATATATCTGCTTGGCTATGTTGTAACAGGTCATAAAAGTGGGAATTTATTATAGGAACAGTTTTAGATTTCCAAATAAATATATATGTGTGTGAACATCTTTACCATGTAGATATTCGTGTATAAAGTAATGACTGAAACTTCAGTTTCAATTTAATTTGAAAATATTATCCAAGTGAAGGGGTACATCGTTATTGAAAGTCTTATCATCAGTAACCTTATTAAAACTTGAATAATAATTTTCCTAATGCATTTTAAATGATTGTTTGTTTTGTGATTCCTGGCAGATAAAGTTAACATATTTCGCGTAGCAAATAGAAACATGTAACCTTACTTTAAAAGCATCCAATGTATGTAGTTCTGTACACGCACGAAAAATGTGTGTGTGTGTTTTGTGTGTATATAAATAAATATATAAATAAAATCACTCGTAGACCTTCTAGCAGGATATTCGATACTTATTTAAGATCGAAGTTTGTAGATCTTTGACAGTCGTTAGGTAGTCAGTGGCCCAAAAAGTCTGACAAGCAGTCTTACCAAGGGTTATCGTATTACCCAGTACTAACGGGGTTGTGGAGGTCAGATAGGCAGTCGCTCCATGTAAAATACTGGTATTCAGCTGCATCCGGTTAGACTGGAAGCCGACCCCAACATAGTTGGGAAAAGGCTAGGCAGATGATGATGATGATTTAAGATCGAAGTTTAATCATTGGTTCTTAGTTCATATTATTTGAGATCTTACAGAAGCCTCAAACAGGTACAAACTCTTTGAAATATTGACATTACTGATCTTTCTTTATCGTGTGGTTAGTGCCTTAACTTGTGTCAGAGTTCTTATGCCGCCCAGGGGCCGCTGACTTGGCTGTACATGCCGTCGAGAAAAATATCTCTCAGGTATGCTGGTTTCCTCACGATGTTTTCCTTCACCGAAGCAAGTGATAATTATACAATACTCTCATGAATCCCAAAAATCAGAGGTGCGTGTCTTGGGTTCGAACTCGAGATCTATGATTTGGCAGTCCAACGGTCACAACACTAGTCTGACTGGTCTAATGTTCAGTAATCTCGAAATCTTCTCTTGAAATTGCAATATCAAAGTCGAGTAAAGATTTATGAATGCCTCTGTTAATTTTTGAAGTAACCTATATTTTCATTGTCCAAGGCGACATACGTTATTAATGTAAAGGTCTATTACGAAAGTATTCATATTTACGAATTCACTGCACGCGCCGCTGCCCGTAATCGTATTGCTAATATATGCGAGTAGAATCTGAGTGCCTAATGATTGCCAATAACAATAATATCATTCAATTGGATACGGAGTATTTTTTTTATCGTACTTATCTGAGATGCCAACAAGAAGAACAAGATGCAAGACAAGACAACAACACAACACACAAGATAGAACAAGGGAAGATGGTAAGTTCCCTTTATTTGAGGGTCACAGAGTAGTCTGCCTATTCACATCCAAATTTGTGTTTAGCTTCAAACTTCTACGATTCTATCCACCAAAGTTAGTGTTAGAGTCGAGTGATCTTGGAGCATTAAACAATTGCCTCAATTTTCAGATTTGCACCTACCACTGTTTGTCTCTACATAACCTCAAGGTTGACTGGCAGTAAGTCCAGCTCCGCAGTTTGTGATTTAAGCCTTCTATAAAAGTATTATATAAATAAACACGACTAGTAGAAGTTTAAGACAGCATCTTCAATTAAAATTGTATACAAGAAGTCTACCCGTTGACGGCTGGAGTCAAGTAAGGGTCCAGGCTAAAATTATTACTAAATAGTTTTAGAACAGTCTCTACTCTCTAGTAATGAATGTTTAGCAGACACGAGCTATAAATAAGTTGGTAGAGCTCTGATGCAGAGATGAAAGAGCTCGTCGAAATTCGTGTTTCATAAAGCCCTTTTATATTTAAACTAGATGTTGCCCGTAACCTTTGTCCGCGTGAAATTTTATAGCCTATAACCTTCCTGAATAATTGGACTATCCAACACTAAAAGAATTTTTCAAATCGAACCGGTAGTTCCTGAGATTAGCGCGTTCAACCAAACAAACAAACTCTTCAGCATTATAATATTAAGTATGGATTAATATAATACTATTAATATGAATTTTGTTGAATCATGCAAGTGTGTGCACTTCCAGAACATTCCAACGGTTACTTCAGGTTTCGGTAGTTTAAGCTCTATTATGTGGAATTATTTCAATGATAAATTCATTACATCAGCGTGAAGTAACCTAAACTTGTATTATTTAATAAGTTTAAAATAAATAGAGATTGAACAGCTAACAGCCTATTACATCTATTGAATAAGGCAAGTAGAATGTATTGTAAGTAATTGTATAATCCAAATAACTTCATAATATAATTAGATGGGACAACTCACTTTCACTCTTCATTTGAACAAGAATTGGAGCTGATTGCGTTGCCAGATAAACAACCGGAAGACTACAAGCAACTCATCAAATGATTCGATGAAAAAACCGAACCGCCATCGCGTTACAAATAAAATAAGGCACTTCCCTCGGCGGGGCTGCGCGGGCGCCGGCTCGCGCGGAAGTAGTACCGCGCCGGTGATGCAATGCAGCGCGAACGCATTGTACCTTAACCTGCTAACTCTGATATAACTGTTAATGTCAGTGTGCTCGACTTATGGCAACTTTATGTAAGCTGATGGGACTATGAAAGGCTTCCTCCCAACAAATGACAACCTGTAATTTATTATTGTCCTCCCCTATCATGCTTGATGCAATCCAAGAATGGCAAGAATCACTTTATATAATGTAAGGGCTGTAAATACTGCGGGACTGTTCGAAAGAGATACCGTGGCCCTGGAACACAAAGGGCAAAGAAGGAACATGGATGGGTTTTAGTCAGTACAAGTCTGACACTCCCTTCCGCTCCGCCCAGAGTGGGGGGGGTCATTTGATGATTTCCCATCCGGAAAAAAAAAAAAAAAAAAAAAGGACTGTAAATACAAGGCAAATATATACCCATACTCGTAAATATATTTGATCAGTTCGTATCATGTAATGTTGTGATTGTATAATATTTTTGCAATTGTCAATGCTGGTATTACATGGCACACAAATATCGGACGGCGACCTTCTTCTGCAGTCGGTATCTTGTTGACCTACATTAAGTGTTGTTGTGGTCAATGTAAATTTAACGAAGCGAATGCAACACCCAGAACCGCCAGTTTAAAGTTTTTAAATTATGACATTTTTATTACATTTTCTGAGATAAATGCTCATATTTTGTGGAAATAGGAACTCGTGTGGAAAACTTGCGTTAACTAACGCACTTAATTTTTTTGTAAAGTAAAAACATGTCAAAAGCTTTCTCGTTGAGTATTGTTTTTTTTTTATCTAAGTAAACAATATTTATTTATGTTGTAAAGTTAATCTCTGTATACAAACATGGCATAATCTAGGAAATACGTACGTAACACTTGATTGATCTCAAATCTGTTGATTATACGGCCGGTTTCAACAGATGTTACACTTCGTCGTGAGACAGTCTTGCAACTCTTTTGCTCGTCGTTGCGAATAGCTTTCGAGAAGACTATTGAGACAGAATGTAGACGTGAGTGAACTATCGCCGTTCTCATATCGTTTTCTTATGTTACGACAGTGGCTGTTTATTTGGGACGCGAAACAGCGGTGCAAGCTACGATCGGTTTGCATATCGAATTCCGCAGTTGCATTGTAACTGATTTCTGTTAAATTATTGCAGCCACTCTACTGGACTTTCAAAGACTTGTTACTAATGCAACGTTGCAAAATCGTCAAATAGTCTGACTACAGAGTAATAGAAGACGTTCTTCTATAGTCATGTGATTTTGCACTGATCCATTCATTCTTTAATTGCATGGCAATTGTCCATTACAGGCCACAATTAGTACATCCAAGGGAAATGGATAATTATGTCGCCGTAATCAGTGGTCCAGTCACCCATAATTATTAATTATACGCTTTAGCAACTGTCCGAGTTGATATGACACCGTTTTGTATAGCTACGTGACTCGAAGTTACCCATGTACTAAGTAACGCCAGTTTGTAGTTACTGACTGCCGCGCCTTAGGTTAAAGGTGTACAGTCCCCAATAGTGGAATACCGTACATAACATTTTAGTTTCGTAAGTTTGTTGACAAAGGTCGTTAGCGACAAATAATGTTCTAGAATTATAGAGAAAACAAAGTGCTTTAACCGCAGTATATTTGAAAGAGCCCTTTAATAACCCACACTGTTTTCCAATAGCAATCGAATTGAGAAATCTGTTGAGTAAAATAAACATAACCTTGACATAAGACACATAAGACTGTTTCAACAGTTACGTAAAAATTCGGAATGGAATCTGTCAATAGTTACTCATCGTAAAGTTTAAAGTTAATAAATTGACGTAACAGTTGTACAGCCAATACTAGTTGTGCTATAGGTAATTTCTGAACTGTAAAAATAATTAAATTTTATATTGAAAGGTCAAATCCAACTTCATGGCTTCCGAATTTATTATAAGTATCAGGAAATTAATATTTTAACCAGGCTTGTAGGTGAACATTTAATTTGTCAGAGATAGTATGCACTAAACAATCTTTTTAATACATAACAAATATGATTTAAAATTAAATTATGTTTTAAAATTAATAAAATATTTGTACGTTTCTAATGCTAAGTAGTTGATTGATACAGATTTAATATTTTAAATTTTATGAATTGAGATTTGTTTGGAATCGGTCGATTTTATCGAGATTAAAGACTGAACATCGTTTGAGAATTCAGACTTGATCTAAATCCACTATTACTTCATGAACATTTGCTCATAAAATACTATCGCGACTACATAAGCAATTGTAACTTTGTGTAATAAAGTGTACATTGTACAATACCTAAGAAGTAATATCTGTTGGATCTTCAACAGCCTACAGTCTGGTAAATATTATAATATGATACTTAATACTCAACCAGTTGGTGAACAAACAAAGTTAAGCAATGCAGAGCTGAAAAAACAAGATATCTATTTTTGGCGCCACGCAGCGCGCCGCCGCGCCGTGCCGCGCCGTCAACACTTTAAAAAAAATGTTGCGAATTCATGCGAATATTGCGCATACACTTAACATTGAATTGAGCAGTCTTTTTAGCTCACTGATAAGAAGAACCACACAGCTTATTAATGGCTTATCAATGAAAATCTATTTAATTACTTTTAATGCCTATTAATTTATTTTAATTCTTATGAATTTATTTTAATGCTTATTAATTTATTTTAATGCTTATTAATTTATTTTAATGCTTATTAATTTATTTTAAAGCTTATTCATTTATTTTGACCATGGTGTTTGATCGGAATAGACCATCCTCTATTACCGCGGTGTAGCAAAAGTGGGCATTCGAATTTTGAAAATTTTCCACGACTGGCGATTCATCAATACGCTTAATTTTAGAATAGTGGCAGTACAGCATCACAATGCTACCAACCTAGTTCTCTAGATATTTAAGTGCATGTGAAGAGTTTTTTATGGGGACTAAAAGATTATAGAGTTGGGCAAAGGTATACAAGTTAGGCATGCAAAGTTTGAATAAGACGATATTTCTCCGCGACTGTTCACTGCATCGTGAAGACAATAGCAAGTACTTCCATTACATATGTGCAAATGCTGCAATAATGTATTGAGTATAACGTATAAATTCATAGTAATGTGTAATTGCTCATAGATTGGTAATGTCTCGTACGATTGCCGCATTGACCCGATTCCCTCGATAACTCTTGGGTTTAATAATAATCCTATTACAAATCTGTTTTCATCTCTTTTATGTACAAATTTGGATGTAAAATTGTGAAATTGAAAGGCTTGACCGTCATGACTAAGTATGTTTATGTCAATACCTGAACATCGGGGCCTTCAACCTGTGCTTCAACTAATCTTTTCAATTTCAACGGGGACGTACCGAGAGTGCGTACCAATTGTAGTGGTATGTAATTACGTAGACAGTTTTGATTGTCTATTATGAATGTAGGTCAAATAACTTATAATTTTTTCTAGACCTAGTTCATATTAGTACAAGTACGTACATAACATCGAAATGATGTGGCCTAGCAAAGTAAGGTTTTGCACTAAGCAGAGAGTATATCGCGGAATTTCAGGGTTAGTTTTAATGACCTTGTACATGATCATTAAATAACTCTTCAAAGTTATTCTCGTATCAGCACGTAATGACGAGAAAGCAGTCTGAGGTAGCATAATAATTAATATGCATCTACTTGACGCAGTTATGATGTATCTGCGTTCGAACTGAAGTGATATAAAAACTAGTTCTCGAGGTCTTAGATAACATAACATAACAACGCGCTTGTCCTCCCCAAATGGTTAAACAGAGGTGGACCTAGTAGTACATCCACATATAGCCGGTGATGTTTAAGTGTCATGTAATAGGGGGCGAGCTTATTTCCATCAACCGAGCACAAATCCAGACTCTGTGGCAGCTACTTAGAAATGCCTGGCGGGAAAATCCAATAACACTTTCCTCGACGTGGGAATCGAAGCCAGAATCTTATGCTCAGCAGTTGCACCTGCGAGCACTCGACCAACGATACAGTAGATAAGTAGATATTATAATATTGAATTCTTCATTCTAAATCACATATTATCCAAATTTACTACTAGACATTCCTAGAACAAGGATATTCTCGATACTTGCACACAAGACAAGTCGTTGACATCACACGCTACTTTGTTTACACGCATTAAGGAAATGCCGTGCTCTGCATTGTAAATGTAGGTATCGATTTAAATTCTGCTTTTCTTCGCAATCGATTAAAAAGCAATTGTTTTATTTGCTTTTTAAAAGCTCACGTACTTAGTAAGAATCTTAAAGTGCAATCATTGCATGCATCAAGTGTGAAGAAAATCTTCAAAAATAGAATGTCTTGACCATTGTCTTGTTCACTTAAATTTTATTGTACAGAGAACCTCGTACAACTTCCAGTTACAGTTAACAAATTATCACATTCTCTTGATTTCACAATTATTGTTGTTACAGTAACCAAAGAGAAATGAACGGCCTTGCCGAAAACATTCATAACACAATATTGATAAGAAATCAAAATAAATGTTCCCATAAAAACAAGCCTTTGTAATTTTTCGTAGCGGTTCGGTGTCGGCGTAGCGGTTACGCTTGCGTTAATAGAAGACATCAACGCACTCTGAAATCGTTTGCCGTAGCATGTTTACATGCTAACTCAATGCATGTAACGCTAATGTTCTGGAATTAGAACTATATACTTTCATTAACTGTATTTTAAGTATGTATTTCTTTGGTTCAAGTTTAGTAATAAGTTTTTGTTAATTTCCTCAATAGATCACCATCTGCCCAGTTTTCCAACTATGTTGGGGTCGGCTTCCAGTCTAACCGGAGCGACTGTCTATCTGACCTCCACAAGTATTGGGTAATACGATACCCCTTAGTAAGACTGGTTGTCAGACTTTCGGGCCACTTACTACCGGTATAACGACTGTCAAAGATCTACAGATGACAGCATAAATACTCGTAGATAATGTCAAGAAATTGATATGAACCTCATACTATTAGTTCAGTGTTAAGTGTTTATAGTTGGGCGACAGACCGTTTCCAAAAAGAAAAACAACGTGTTAACAGTGGTACAAACTAAATCTAAAAAGTTAAAACCAATTCACATAGACAAAACAAGACAACAATACTTGCTCAATGTACGAGTATATCGTAAACCGACATGTACACAATCACACTTTACGAAAAGAGATTGGCATACCGAATGTATATTACCAATAATATTTATTACTAGCTATGCTAACATTTCAATAGATGCATTGCGATGACATTAAACCAATTCACTATTTGTACAGCGCGACTGCTAAGCATGAGCTCCTGGCTCAGGTCGCTCGGTCGGGTCAAGTGTTATCGAGTTTTTTCATTAGGAATTTTTCTGGAGAATAGCAATCACGGTGTCTGGATTTGTGCCCGCTTGATGACAATAGACTCGTCCTATATTTCAAGGGACTTAAACATAAGTGGCGAAATGTGTGTGTACACCTCTGCCTAACTCTTCGGGGATTACAGGCGTGTTGTTATGTTACTATTAGTACAGCTCACGATTGGCACACGAGTGCGAAGGAGATGGTGTAACGGCGCAGGCGCAAGACTGAGTGCACCGATACTTTCTCCTCTTGCACTTGTCAATGCGGTCACTGTCACTTTTGTATATAGCACGAAAGCTCGACCGCACATACCTATATTCATGTTATTTTTTAATTTTGTTAATAATCTGTGGTTTCACAAATGAGTTCGAATACCTTCCGTTTTCAAACTTCGTTTAATTGGTCCTTTCTTTTCAGTAGAAAACGTAGCAGGTTTTGTTTGTTATAAGTACATAGCATTGTACGATGCCAGTACAGCGGTGTTAATAAACTGATGTAGATATTGGGCAACTTCTTAAGTTAAATTCATAACTGATAAGCAAATTGGTAAGTAGAACTGCCAAGTAGGTCTCGAGTTCGAACCCAAGACGCGCACCTCTGAATTTTCAGATTCATGTGCGTTTTGTATAAATATCACTTGCTTCGGTGAAGGAAAACATCGTGAGGAAACCAGCATGCCTGTGAGATATTATGTAAAGCCAAGTCAGAGGCCCATGGGCGGCATAAAAACTTTGACACCAGGTTAGGCACTAGCCACACGATAAAGAAGAAAGAATTAGTAAGTGTATAATTCATAGTAAAAGCTTTTTGAAAAAAATATACTAAGTTTATAATTATCTGTGTGATTCTCTTTTATCCTTAGCAGAGGTCCATACTCATGTTCAGTATTGTCTGGCATTGGAATGCCTTGGACTGTCAATGCGTCTTCTTTGTTTCAGTTACGTTCATCTCTGTTCCCGTCCACTCCTCATAAGACCTGCGTACACGCAACTGAAATAGTAATGCTATTCAAACACGCTTTGAATGCAAAGTAGGAGGAAAAACCAGTACAATAAATTAATCTTTTAGTGAACTGTCGTTCTATTGAAATATTTTGTAATCAGCTTAAAGGACGTATTGATTAATGTGTGTGTAATGACTTATGTAAATATTATTACACTGTCATGGCTGCACATATAGATTTTGAGGGTGAGGTCAGGCGATAGTAACATGGCGACGTAATTTGCGTCACTTAAAATCTGGGTGTGGATGTGGAGCTACGCCACAACTAGTCACAAACTGGTTCACCTCCTATCCTTCTCTCAGTGCCCCATCAAAACTGTCCTTTGCAATTGGATGTTTAACAAACTATCGTGACAGTGCCAGCGACACGAAGAAAATGAATAAAGGGTGTTAATAGACCCTTAACATAGCCGAAAGGCACAAAAAGCAAAGGCTTGTTCTCCCCGTCTTTGCGATATTTTTTTTGTTCGAGACCATACCTGGGAACCTTCTAGTTACGGAGATATTGGGGATCAAAGTCTCAACTTTTTTTTTTAAATACATGTTTTTAATGTAAGATTTTTACACACCTCCACGACCCCCGTACTATTCAATCCATCCATCAGCACAGTGCTTTGAGTGCTTTCCATCGCGATTTTCACCCCAAAAAAAAAAGTCGATTCCCTGCAATAATTTTTGCGTAAAGTTACTTAGTTTGATGTACAGAATGCTTGCTGGACGGCTATGTGAAGGGTCTGTTTACACCCTGTATACACGCTGAAATATTATGTTTTCCCAATTTTCTTTTGACCCGGCTCATAATGTGTCCATAATAGCGCCGACTGCAATAAAACCGAATGCACCGTGTTTTTGTAACTCACCTTGAGCTGCTTTAATTGCGATGGGTATACTTTCGTCAGCCCCTCTTTAATATATGCATAGTCATAGTGACGTGACCAGTTCATGAAGGTTCAACTGCTGCAACTTTTTTTATGATGATATTAGAGTATGTGGAGCAGCGGTCAAAGTCACGCGACGCATTATGTCATAAATTTTGATGATGATGTAGGTATTCAACGGCTACGTTCCAGTGGCATCATAATATTACATTTATTTATGTTATAACCAGTTATTTATGACAGAAAGACAATGTAAATGTATGTACAAATACCTAACATAAATAAATTCCTCTTGGTAGGTACATATTACGTCAAAACAATTTAAAACCTACTTAATACAAATGTAAGTTTTCTACTTTTTAGCCTTCAAATGCAGTATGTAGTGTATGTTTACTTTTTTAAGTAAATACTTGTTTGTTTTATGTAAGATATAATTAAATTGAGCATAAAAACACCTATTAGATGCATTGTCTGCATAATTATTAAATTACTTGGTCGTTGTGTGAAGTTATGTGCAGATTTCGCTTTACTTTTTAAACCATTCGCAAAGTGGTGCATGTGTTTTCCCATGATGGTTAATAACTCGCGAAATCTATATATAGTAAATGGTAATGATAAGTCAAGACACAGCCCAAAGCGCTGGTCCTAGAGACATGAAACTTGGAGGGTGTGTTCTTTGTGAAGAGTAAATATCCACTAAGAAAGGATTTTTGGGAATTACACCCCTAAAGAGGTAAAATAAGGGATGGAAGTTTATATGAAAGTCAGCCAGTTTTGAAGTTAGGATCTTCAAATTTTATGTATATATATTCTGACGATTGAAAATTAATTTATACGTGTCTCAGAGTTTTTATAATTCTACCCCCGAAGGGTTAAAAAGGGGGATGAAGGTAAGTAACTATGTTTGCTCGGTACGTTCCCGTCGGATATTTTTCGACATCCACGCGGGTGAAACTGGGGGCAAAAGCTAGTAATAATAATTGAGGATAAACATTAACATTCGTAGGACCGTTTCCCAACACTTGTTATACTAGTGTGACGTAGGTAACTTAAAACTTGATAATCGGAAATAAGCTATATTTCATCACGATAACGTGGTTTATGCGAGAAAATTGCAAAATTGTTGATAAGTTAAAGACGACTTTCGAATAGGTCATAGGACCTCATATTATGTTATTTAAATTGATTATGATAAAATCTAATGACGTGTTTGTATGAATGTTAAATGGCATATAATTTATTGAAAAATTATATAAAGCTGCAGTTATAATAAATTAGCCACCATAACGCAGCCGGAGCTTAGCGACAACTTACTTTCTCCACACGATTTGGCAGTTTCGCACTATAATTATTCCTCGTTATGCTAGCTTGTGAGATAACAAGATATGTTGACAACAGACATAACTTTGATAAAAAGTTATAGATATTTGTTATTCAAAAATGAGAAACGTTGATCATAATTCTAGAATTATTGTTTGAGTTTCGAAAATGTATATGTTTAAGAAAAAAAAAAAAAAAAACCTTTGATATTTTGTATGCCTTTTGGCGGGGCACAGCTCGGTCCTAATTTATTTATAACATGTTTTGTATACACCCTGTGTTCACGAAATAAATGAATTTAAATTGAATTGAATTGAATTAATAATCACAGCAAAAAAAGACTAAAAATAAGGAACCATAACATCACGCCTGTAATCCCCGAAGGGTTAGGCATAGGAGTGCCTAATAGTACACCCATTTAGCCAGTTATGTTTAAGTCTTATGTAATTGGGGGCGACCTTATTGCTATCAACCCGGTACAAATTCAGACTCCGTGGCTGCTACTGAGAAATTCCTGATGGAATAACCCAATAATACTGCCCGATCTGGAAATCGAAGTCAGGTCCTCATGCTCAGCAGTTGCGCTTGCGATCACTAGACAAACGAGGCAGACAAAGAACCATTTTTACAATAGTCAAAAATTACAGTATTTCTACCTTATCATTTCCTACACCTACAGTAAAGAATTGTTAACTTACCTACAGTATGTTTATAATTTTTTTAAAATGTTGAACTAAACAGTTTACTAAGCTGCACCTGGGTGTGCTTCGTGCTAAAATAATGTGCATATTTGCTCACAATTAGTTGGCACATGTTCGCCTTCAAATGCCTCTGTGCTGGACACAGAACACCTGAGAGCCATTCTAAAAGCTAAACGAAGTACCGTAGAAAATATGAGAAACTATGAGGAATACTTTAACGAAGATTAGACAGTTTTGGACATGCTGATAAATTATATGCCATAAGCTTACCTAATAGGTATTTTGCGTCTTTGGTACGATTGTTAAGTTCCTAATAAACCATTCAGGTGGCCAGTGTGGGAAAGAGACAGAGCTATACAGGTCGTCTAGCGCCGTCTCTTTCCCATACTGGAATTACTCCTGTTTTAAGACGTCATGGTAGGCCACCTGAATGTTTTATTAGGAACTTAACAATCGCACCAAAGACGCAAAATACCCCAGATATTATTTTATCCTATATCGTCCCCTAACAAACAGAACCTCAGCATCCCTCGATGATATTCCATTGAAACGTTCCGAAAACTGAGTAAGCAAGCTTAGTAGATGTAAACTAGGGAGCTGCAATTGACTTGGGAATAAATAAAGTGTGTTAACCCCGAGAAATCAACCAGTGCTCGAGACTCGAGAGATGTTGGAATTAGGGTCATGATTTAATAGGGACAGGCTCCGTTCTCGTTGAAAAGACGTGTTTAGTAATGAGGTCACAGGTGCAGAGAAAGCTTCCATCGGTGCAGTATATGCAGTAATTACAATAAAGTGTGGAAGTTCTTTCCCTTTACGGGGTGAGTCACCTCTTAAGGAGATAGTTGTATAAAGAATTTTGGACCAGAGACTATTAGATCTGTGGTTCAATGTTATGTGTAGGTAATGGCGTTGAGATCTGATCGAAAAGTTTAGTTGACCGCCGCATCGCCTCCGACTCCTTATACTGGATGAACACAATGATCGCAATATTGACAACTGAATTAATTATCATTTAAGCTGGAAGTGCCAGGGTAGCCTGCGAAATTCAAATATAATGATTATTTCATGAATAAGTCATTCAATGGTTATATGAAGTTACAGGGTTGTATTGATGAGTTTAATGACTATAAATCTGTAAAGCCATATTTGTAACGGGCGCGAATCATATCTTAATCAACATACAACCTGACACTGACCTGTAAATTACAAAAAAACGTAAGACATTTTAAATTTTGCGGACCACCCTGGCCACTTTAATCGTTTACCATCTCAACATGCTAATATTGCTAATGACTGCAGCATTCGCGTGTAATTAGCATTATTATTGTTTTGATAGCCAAATTATTGATCGATTATTCAAATGAGATCTGCTTAAAAATTCGTTTATTATTTGGTTATGTAATTACTGTTCATGTTTTAGAAATTATTTCTGTTCTATTTATAGAACTTACATTTAAAATGCTTATTCAAATATTTTCATTTTTGTAAAGTGAATAATGTGTTAAATGACAAAGATACAAGCTTCCTCTTGTTAAACGGTAGGTAATGAGTTGCCAACGTCAGATACCTAGATACTGTTCTATTTAGTGAATATACTTTAAATTATCATTAATATTTTCTGTTATTTATCTCTGTACAAATTACATATTCTTTAAAAAAAAAACAATGTGCAAAAAACATTTAAAAATATAAAAAATTGTAGACCACCGGTATCGGGAACAGGTTTCAGAGAGAGGAACCTCTTATCAAAACAAACCATGTCCAGGAGTACCGCTTTCTGAACCAAGCCTTTGATCCAGCTGCCTAACGTGAACCTCCTTAGGTATTGATCGAAGCTCTTGGCAATTTAGCCATGGGCTGATTATCAATTATTATTATTTTCGGAAAATGTTTTTCTTCTCAGCCCTTAGACTGGGTTTCAGCTACATTTACGGGCCGAAACCAAAGCAAATTTAGAGTGTGGTGTGTAATGTTTATGTGTTGTGATGAGGTCCTATTTCGTTTTCTATTAATTAAATTATCATTATTATTATGTGATGGACTTTCTCACTTTGACCGGTCAATGTGGCGACACTAGGCCTATGTCCAGCAGTGCACGTCTTTCAGCTGAAATGATGATGAGGGACTTTGTTATGTTATGTGTCTACAAACATTTTTTCATAACACCTTAATGAATTATTATATTATTATTACATTTTATTGTTACTCTTGGTATTCAAATAAATAAATAAATTATTATCTTTATGCATTTTCATCTAATGCGAAAATATGAGAACGAATTTTTGCTAAAACCTGGCGTCAACGTGAATAAATAGTTTAACAAGCACGCAAGAGCGAGGTATAGCGAGCATGAGCCAGGTATTACTATACTATACTAGTCCTCATCTCTTTGAGTATCACATTCCCTTCTACCGTCCTAGGATACCTATCATTGCATCTGACTTAGGTAAATGAGGTTTTATTGTAGATATTAGCTGATTATATCCCTCGCCGTGTTACGTAGTCTATGCTATACCTCCTTTCCAAACACGTAATACTTTATTGGACTTTTCAACACTGAAAATATTTATTCGAGTAAAAGATTTTACATCGAGATTTTATTAACGCTAGCTGTTATAGAAGTTGATTTAAAATAATTTGACAAGATTCTATTATGACATTGTTATAAAACAGATTTTTTGAATACACTATATACGTATCTACTTACTTATAAATTAAAAATTATTAAATTTTTATGGCATTCATAATTCATGTCATTTTTAATAAATCAAGTGTGTGAAATATAAAATAAATCATAATGATCTAATCTATTGTTTTATACCAACTAACTAGAAACTACTGCAAGCTATTAATCTTCTTTCTTACTGATAGGATTAACTTGATGGCATTAAAAACCTGCTCCAGTAATCTTGAATGGAGAAAGTATGGGACTGTTCTCACAGTGCCTACTTCATGCCTCTTATTTATTACATAAACACCCATGGATGAGAAGATTTTCATTAGAGATTGTGTTTTTTTAATTAAGAAATTAACTAAATACTTACAGCTGTTATGATTTTGACAGACTTATGTAATCGCATTTTTTCAATTGTGTTTTACGGCTAAGTTTTGCAAAGTCAAGTTCTATGTTAAAATCTTACCATTAGAGATGTGATTGAACATTTCACTTGAACAGCAGAATATTATGATAATATATTATAACTTTACATAGTGCATTAGAAGTGCTAATAATAATAAACGGCGTACCTGTACAGCGAGGGCGATGCAAAGGCGTATGTACTTTAAATAACATTGTTTTAACATTCCCAGTGACGAAATATTTATTTCATCAATTCAAAAAATATTTTAACGTGGCTAATTTTAATTTGGGTTATTGAACATCAGTAAAATAAATTATTTTGTTAAAATATTTTTTCATCGTTTACCTACACGGTCAAAATTTATGGACAAGCTGATTTTTTTTTAAATAACCAATGAAAAGTTTATATGTTAGGCTCAGAATTGTGTACTTAATACGTGGTAACCGTTTTCGCATCAGTGGCCGTTTACAGTACAGCTTGTATGTGTGACTGTTATTAGCTCATATGGTATTGATGGCTTTTTCTTTTATTATAATTCCTGTAGCTACCTACTGTCTTTTTTAACATAGCTAGAAGTGCTGCCTGGGCGGCATATAAACAGTGAAACAGTAAGTCCTTAGTCCTAGTATAAAATAAGACATGAGTAGAAAATAAATACATGTTACCAATTACAATTTAGGTAACTTTACGCACACTACACACTTATATTACGTCACATACCATGAGTAACATTGGAGACAGGCACTCTTGGGCAATGGTTTCTTTTCCTCCCAGCTGATTGAATATCGTTCAAAATAAAAAGACGTGGAAGTGCGCCGGCGTTCTGTATTACTTCCTCTTCGTGGGTGGTGCGTAATAATATCTATTGTTGATTTCTATAAAAGCAATCCCAAGTGCAATCATTGAAAGAATCGCTGTTCGAAGACAAGCTGTGACAACCTCCATCTACTATTTGGCCAGTAACGAATGATAATAGTATCGAATGCTTTATTGAGACACAGTGTTCTTCCTGTGAAAGTTGGCTTACCAGATAGTTAATAATATGAAAGCCTATGAGACGAATAATCTGTCTGCTGAAATAAATAATTAAAGCTTGTATTAATGATAGCGGTGACCAAGCGTAACGTAACAGTCAATTGTACGGAAAAAGCTCCGGTTAGGCGAGTCTTAATATCTAGTTTTGCTCGTTCACCTAGATTGGTTTTAGTTTTTTTTTTAATTAAAGAATTTAGTACGATTTATAAGGTAGATAGTGATTGATTGATGGACTTTCTGCCATATCGGTGTGAATTACTTGTAAAGTATATTACTTACTTGTTCCATTTATCTATCAACATGTACGTTGTTATTTATTTTTCTAAGTCGCAACTATGATTAATGAATTCATTTTGTGTTTTGCTACAAAAATATAGTTAAATAAAATGTCTTTTGACCAAAAATCAGAAATTCAAACCTTGAACTTTATAGCAAGTCACCGTTTCATTAAACTTTAAGTGAAGAGAAATCTTTCTATTAATTGATTCCTATCTTTGGATAAAGCTATTTTAATTCGTTCGTCATTATGCTGTATTTGCATTGGCAACGGGATATCCTCATGATGGTAAACAAACAATCGCATAAAAATGAAAGTGGAAATCCGGAAGATATCATGAAAATTTAATTGGTATTCAAAGATACTATTTCCAATAAAACATTGTTAATCGCAATTCTGTTCCCTCTAGTATAAATAGAAGAGAAGAAGAAGCAAGTTCAAAGTTTCTAGATAGGAAACTGGTTCGTTAACAAAGAAAAAAATAATGAAAGCTTTCTGCATATTTTGGAAGAAAAAGTGACAGACGTAAAGTGTATTTAAAAATTAATTGATCAACTACACGCCAAGAAGCGCGAGAGCTGTCTAAAAGTGCAACAGAAAGCACTGAGTGCACCGACCACCGACCTTGTCGGCCGGTCGCTTGCGCATCTTTCACTAGAATAGTAAGCCACGAGGTCACACGTACCGAACTTTATGGAAAACAGGTAAACCAACGAGATAAAAAGTATGCCTAGTAGCTTTCTTTCATCACGTCCAGGCAACGGCATTGATTTAATGAAAACGTGCCGATGAATCTGGTTCAAAGGCAGCTATATCTCGAGTTGCTTGGGTCGCGTAAAGTCATTGTAAATTCTACTTACAACACTTTAGTGCTCATATTTTCAGGAAGATTTTATAATATTTAAGTGGTTGATTTGTAGTCATAACTTCGAATTCCAAAGATTTATCTTACATGATATAGAATGGAAAGGAATGTTTATCGATTAAAATCCTATTCTTAATTCCCGCCTTCAGAACAATGACAATGGCAGTAATTACGAATTAGATTTGTTTAAAATTGCAGACAGGCTGTAGACAATATTAATTTTACAATTAACTCGGCGAAACAATACAAATTATTCAAACAAGTTTGATTAATTGCTGTGCTCTTGTTAACGTATCCATAATTAGAAATAAAGGAACTTAGATAAGCCATTTTCAGACATCGAATGAATGAAAAATTAATATACAACTATAATTACTACAAGTGAAATGCAACACATTGTGTGGAACATAGCATTTTAATTAAGAGTTGTAAGTATATGATTTCATGAGTAAAAAAAACACTTAACATGAATTACACAATTGTCTCCACTCTTGTAATGAGAAAAACGTTTCCGAAACTACATACAAATTAGTTCTTATTAGAGTAGACTCCTCTGTTGTAAACAAATTCATTAAGAACAGACGTGTATTCACAACAATACACGCCATTTGCATGTTTACGCCACTCTGCTGGGAATTTTCTTTTTCTAGATGTTTTATTAAACAGACGGTTCTATGGAAAGAAATTTGCTGTGGTGAAACATACACAGTGAGGAGTAGGTACCAAGTTGTTACGTAATTAACACAAGTCAAAGAATGGCTGTAAGTTGAAACCACATTGTGATAGTAATAGTTGTGTTGGCGTGGGAGGTAATGAATGCAGCTCTGATGCTGTTGTACAGGACTGGGTCAGTTGGCAGTCAGCGAAAGTATTTGTTTTCTCTTGAGAGACGGTCTGGTTTAGCTTCTCCAGCGGCGACCGTATAGAATTTCTTTTTCCAATAGCACGATGAAAGTTATTAGAAAATTGATTACCTATAGCTTTCAGGTTGGAGGTGAGGATCTCATACGTTAGTCGGAAATTAAAGAAAACTTGCCATTTTAATCACGTTGCAAAATAAGGAAAATAAGTAAATCATTTAGAATAACCTCCGGTACGCAATGGAACGTACTATAAGAATAATAAATGTTGAGCATATAATCTTTAAAGAGGTAATCGTGATGTGAACACAAAATAAGCTGCTTATGACACGGAGTAGAGATACATGCATTTATTATTCCACAGAGTGTTTTACTTAATCATGCTAAAGCGTTACTAAATGTCAGTGCAACTTTCATAAATGTAAGAGTACTGCAGAAAGCAGCAAGTTGTCTTATCAGTGCGTGATTTCAAGCTGTGCGAGTACAAAGGCAGTACCTACACAATGTTTCTGCTACACTGATTCCAATAGAACTTAGCGTGATTCATAACGCAATTACACTATTTGCAGATAACAGGGTAGACACAGTATTAGAAAAGAATGATGGATCAAGGAACGTTGATGATTGTGTAAATAGTGCGGTAGTATGAAACGATTGGCATGCAATAGGCGTTCGAGCTGAAACCCCGATCATTGCTATGCGCGACGCGGTCTGATAAGCCAAATAATTTATTAACGCATCTAGAAACGTATCTACCTATGTGCAGACATTGTCACATTGTATGGGAATTTAATTTATGACTTTAGTTAAAATGTTTTCTGGTAAGGCGTCATGCGATGGAGATTTTGCACAGTCAACCAGTTTCTTTACTATTAATAGCTTGTGGACTTCTAGTAATGCAGGTTTTGCTACGTTGGAGGGGTTAACAAGAACATTAGTAATGTTGACCACTTCTTGCTTGTATTCTTTGATTGGTTTATTTACATTAACTTTTATGTCAAGGAAGGAAGTCAAGAGGATGCTGCTTTTTAGTGGTAGTTAAGATAAGGTAGCTGCTATTACCGTTTACCTTAATTTACAATTATAGAGCAAGGCATTTTCATCTTAAGGAAGTTCTCGTCAGTATTTGTTTATGTATCTATGTGTGAGTAAATGTATTTGTGTGCTTTTATGTATCTCTGTGTGTAAGGACCATTAAAGGTCTAGGAAGTTTGGCTTAAATAAGGTTGAGTTGAAGTCGAGAAAAAATATTATGAAGTGCTGGTAACCTCACTGATCGCTTGTTATTTAATACAATCTACTGGCCCTAGATGGTCGCAAAAACCTTGCTTAGATTAACTATTCGTTGTGCACAAGGCTAGTTTCTAACGAAACGAGTGTGATTGTCATGTATCAATATTGCTGATTCAGTTTTTAGTATGCATTAGAATTGCATGTACAGGTTGTACCATAATAAACGCAAGACCTCTCGTGTGGTATCTCAGACCATGAAACTGAACACCTTTTGTTCTATGACTTTGGAAATTCACATTTTTTCTTAGTCTTACCATACATTTTGATCAGCTGATCGCGTCAGTTCCTATAAAGTCCAATTTACGAATTCCATGATCTCGTAGAACAAAAGTTGTTCAGTTTTAAGGTTTGAGAGACCACACGCGAGGTCTTGCGTTTATTATGTTACAACTTGTATATCTGTGTGAAAAACCGACAATGCATTCGTTATGTATCGGATATCTACACCGTTTATCTTAAAAATCACTAACTTACAAGTCCATGAGGCCGTTTACACATAATATTTGCTATTCAAATGTGTCAAATGTCAAGTTAAAATGCTAAAGTTGCGTGACTATATTCGAGAAAAACATCGAACGTAGAGCTAAGCCATTAGTTCAAGGCAATGTTTTGACAACCTAACGATGCCGAAACCGTCACAAATATATATAAGTTTAAGTAAGTTCATAATAAAACTACCATGTTCCGGATACAACGAATTATCGGCTTGTAGGTTGTTATAAGAAAATTGTCTCTTGATGCAACAACAAGGAAACAGATGCAATGCGTTGCTGTATAGGTTATTATGAGACACAATAGTTTGGGAGCATCGGACTAGAACTCGAACGTAACACTTATGACTGTTATGTCACGTCATATTAAGGTCGTTGGTAATGCGCCGGCATTAGGCCACGCTTTTCGAGGTCTCACGAGAAAAAGAGGACCGAGTCACCGAGATGGATTACTGTTCTACATTGATAATGTCTTTTTAAATTATTCGTATTGAAAGATCAATTTCGCAGGTTATTGTTTGGTTTGTTTGTTGGATAATGTGTCAGCACCTGGGAAGTTCAATTTTGTTTTGTTTTGTATAAAAAAAACTATAAGTTATAAGTACATAAGAATTTAATATGATATAGTGTGTATCACCTTAACTTTGGTTTCGAATAATTGAAAAGTCGGTTTGTGATTCATTCATAATTGATCAGAACTGCTTGTAATTGATGTTGTGAGCTTTAAAGAATTTGGTGTTAACTCAACCTGTCTAAATATAAAATTGTATTGTGAAAAAATAGTTTTCACAAATCTGATTTGTGACTTTAAATCCTTCACAGTAAGAGCCATTACAGGATACGAGTGCGAACTTCGTACACTTGTACTTAGTACAAATGCGTATCCAATCGTGCACGGTGCAAGCCACAAGAAACATCGTGTCACTTTTGTTATGGTGTCGGCTAATGCAAAGAACGTGACACAGGGAAGGTTACAATTAAACAAAAATTGTAAATAGTCAGATAGCCTCGTTCTAATATCTAGTTTTGTACTTTTGTAATAAGGCAGAAATGACTTGACATTTATCTGTTATCTATCAAATTTATTAACAATTATTTGCGTAATAAAGGGTGTAACAAGCCCCTTAACGAAGCCGAAAGGAACTTGTTCTCCCCGTAATTGCGATATTTTTTTGTTCTAGACCATACCTGGAAACCTTATAGTTACGGAGATGTTGGGGGCAAAGTTCCAACTTTTTCACAGTTTTTTTTAAATACATATTTTTAATGTAAGATTTTCACTTTACACACGTCCACGACCCCCGTACTATTCAATCCATCCATCAGCATAATGTTTTGAGTGCGTTCCATAGAGTCCTAACGTAAAACGTATTTTTTCACCCAAAAAAAAGTCGAGAGTCGTGAGTCGTTTCCCAGCAACAATTTTTGCGTGAAGTTCTTTAGTTTGATGTACATAATACTTGGTTAACGGTTTGGTGAAAGGTCCGTTTATTTCACCCTGTATTTTAGAAAAGACCCGATAATCGGTGTTAATAATCAAATTATCCGAATCATTTGTCACAAAAGGCGTTGTTGATAATCGTAAAATTAACTGTAAAGTTATAATTAACGTTGTTATATAAATGGCAGACAGTGGTCGATTGTCGAGCGGATAGTAAAACTATAATGTGATATTGTTTTTATCACGCTACGATCGGCGTGTCGCGATTTCTGCAACACCAATTGTACCTGCTGCCTATATCTGCGTAAATTAAAAACGAAGTAGATTAATGGCTATTGGCCAGAACAATCTGAACCAAGGCAATGCACTTATATGTAGGTGAACGACATTTTTGTAAAAGTCAATCCTTGACGCCATCTTAACTTAATCCATTCGTTTTTTTTTTTTAACGAAAATGGTTTGATTGCCTTGATATCGTTCAATCAACCACATCTAACCAGATTTATTGGAAACTAAAAATAGGCATGTGTTTCATTCATGTCGTAATATATTTTCTTCAAAATTTTACGATCAGCTCTGTCCTTATGTGTAGTGATAATTTGAATTAAACGATCAATGAATCAAACTCGAGTCACGCTGAGGATATTCAGGTGGAGTCATTTGACCAAGAATGAAAACAAAAGAGTCTGATAACAATTTTGTATTAGTGATTCATAAACGTTTTTACGTGGTCTTGTGTTAAACATTCTCTGCAAAACAATCTAGTAATAGGGATACTAACCAGCTACAGTAGAATGGAAAATAAGCTGAAATAACATGAAATTCCGAACCAGACTTTCCACGAATAGAACAGACAATAGACTTATCTGATTAAGATATAATTGATTACAACCTTATTAGCTACTTTATATCGTTCAATCTTCCAGTTTACATTGTGTGGAGATCGATTGACACGTCATAGAGGAAGGGACATTACTTCTTAGTCGCATCACGTTTGGTTTTGCATTACAAACGATACGATGATCGTTGATAGATTCAGTTTATGAACTAGAAGTCGTATATCATTTGATATTGACTCAAAGGGAAGTTTCTCTTCGTATAATGTTACAGGTGTTTGAAAATATTCGCAATAAGTATCAGCTTAGACATTTATGGAAGTAATGTGATATAATACAGGGTGTAAGGGACAGCCCTCCACAAACTGACAGGGTGCATTCAGCTCCTTATTTTGAATCATATTCTACCGGAAATTTTCATTTTTTAAATTTTTTTTTCAGTTACTATTCCTTTATTTCAATGTAAAATTACTTTCCCTTTATGCAGCACTCCATTTATGTAAATAATATGGCTAAAATAAAAAATCCAACAATGGATGTTGAAATACTCTAACGAACGACGCGTGAAATCAGCTCTTCACTTCCCGCCTAGCTACAGAGTTCATCAAACTCGTCATCGCGCTTGCCGTTCGCTACGTACGCCTTGGCACGGTAACGATACATTGCTTAAGAGGAAATAAAACAAATCAAATTTATTGGATACCCATAACATTGCTGAAATAATTTCTTGTACCGGTCATCTTAGTATGATATTCTGAATTCACCTCACCTATCAGTTTGTGGAGGGCTGTCCCTTACACCCTGTATAAGTACTTGGCAACTGTATCGGAACTGTTACGGGTAACAGTTGGTTATCATCCGGCAGTTATTATGTTGTTGGCAGCTAAGTAATATTTAAGTTTGACCGTAATGGCTATGTAACGTGCCGTAATGAGTCGGTAAGATCATAGATTACTAGACACGTAACCTGCTGGTAATCGATACTTAACACGTGTATTTTGGTTTGGAAGAAGGATAATTTAGTTTATTTGAATAACTTATATTTTCCTGTACCTATCTATTTCAAGATTGTTCAGTTTAAGCAAATGCGTGTGTTTAGAATTGAATACACTTGTGTCATTTACCAACTTTGTCGCGTTGTGTCCTTTTGCTACGCCAATTGTTGTGAAAGACAGTGTAATCGAACCGTAACCCGGTTTTATCTTACACGGCTGTGTTCGTCTAATGCCGTAATGCAGAAGCGGAGCATTAAAACGCAGGGACGTAATGTTCTGCAACCGTTGTGCAACTCATTTTACATATTCACCTACTGCACCGCACAGCTGCCGTATCAAACGATACCGTTGTGTAATTTACTATGAACTTTCACACTTCACCAACTCGTCTTGGGGACCTATTGACAGAATTACGCATTAAAATGTTATTAAAACCGCATTAGATCGCAAGCAACAGACAAAAACTATTTTGTACAAGTAACTAGTAGTTACTGTTATGTTATATTACAACAACCCATCCATCATTATAATAGGTACTATGATATTATCATCATGCAAAGTTCATCCTGGACTCGACTACCGCTTCCTTCTAATTTATTACCAGCTGGAATTAATTTGGCTCAGCAGACACATTAATTTCATAATATGCGGAAAACAGAAATGACTGAATTTCTAGAGCTTGAACCAAAAATGATCATAGAGCTTAGCATAAATTTATCTAGTCTTAACTAAAGGTTAACATAGCATAGGTCGTATAACTTTGCCTGCTTTGAAATCAATGAAACTCAGGAAACTAATAGTGCTAATAAGCATTAAGTGTAATCAATTATGTTCACAGCTTTCTAATAACAGTTCGTCGGTTGTATCTTCCAATTATTGACTGAGAACATTAATAACAGGCGGTTGTAGTTTCCTGTCATTCAGATGTGAATGAATGGACCATGAGAAAATTTGTGGTAAAATGCGATGAAGACATTTGTGTAGGGGCACACGTAACGAATACATCGCTCGCGTGTGAAATGTCGCATTCATTAAATCACATGCTTAGCGCCTACTAACTGAAGTACAATTTATTTTAATTATATCACTTTTCTGTATTTTCGAAGGTTCTAGTGATTAGAAAGCGATGCGTTTTGCAAGCGGCTGGTCGCTGCGGGCCCACCGCGCGCCGGTATCGACGGCTACTTGCTTAATGCATCATACGTGCTTTGCGTGCGGGGCACACACACTCAAGGATTCATGACAACAAATATTGAGTAACTGCTGACCGTCATAACGATCTATTGATATATTCAATTAAATGCAATCATGCACATCTGGAAGCTAATCCTTACTTACCTGTTGCGAGATTGTCACCGCATTAACATTTGCTGATAAAGGCTTTACAGGTTCTATCAAGTGATATTCATTTTAATGAGGAAATAGAGAACAGGTATATCATTAAATAGATCTGTGGGCTATCACCGACGTATCTGAAATTAACGTAACTACGTTCAATTTCAGATCTTGATTGGATAGAAAGTTGTTTTTATGTTTATACTTATTCGTTTAAGTTAAAAGAAAATGTGATACGAATTAAGTAACTTAAGGAGCAGGTTGCTTTAATTTGAATTAAGCACAGATCAATTCTTTTAGTGGATCTCGTAAGGAAGCCTGAGAGATTATAATAAGGGAGATGAGCAACATCCATTTGTGTAACGATTCCATTGTATTGTGATCGTATGGTCTCCTGCCAAGCGTGGCGAATGTCTCTGGCGATTTTGTAAGATTTTTCAGCCGCTTCATGGCCTATAGAAGTAGGTAACTTTCTTTTTTTAAATAAATGAAAATAAAAACGAAAGAAAACGTTAAAAACTGTACCTATGTATATAACATTTTCTTTGGGTTTTTCGTATTCGAATGGATAATTATTTTGGTGCTGCTCTATTCTTGTGAATTTCTAAGAGCAAACTGTTGCTCTTTGGACTTTTTGTAGCAAGTTTTAAATAATTTATCAATATTAATTAAAGAGGACTGTCTCGTTGGTCTAGCGGTCGCAATCCCGACTGCTGAGCAAAAGGTCCTCAGTTCGATTCCCGGGTCCGGAAAAGTGGGTTTTTCTATCAGGAATTTCGCAGTGGCACCCTCGGAGTCTGGATTTGTGCCCGGCAATAGGCTCGCCCCCTATTACATGGGGCTTAAACACAACTGGTGAAATGTAGGTGTACTATTAGTTACACCTCTGCCTATCCCTTCGGGGATTACAGGCGTGATGTTATGTTATGTTCATTGAAGGTTGCCCAAAGGGGTTTGAATTTAATGGCCGGCTTAACTTCAGCTATTTTAGTTTATTTTCAAAGTTGCGGCCATGCTTAGAACGTATATTAATCGATAGCTGGTATCAATACAAACCAGTTTTGTATGAGACAAAATGTTCTAAAGTGTCACGTTTCCGAGATATGAGCTATCAAAATTAAAGTCCATTCACTGCTGGCAACTTTAGTACAACTTTGATTTTATCAGTCACGCATAAAACCTATATCAATTGATAGCTGTCATCAATACAAACAAGTTTTGTAAAAGGTAAAATGTTCTAAAGTGTCACGTTACCGAGATGTGAGCTATCAAAGCTAAAGTCCATTTACTGACATCTTCAGCAAAACTTTGATAGATGATATACATATATTATCACTTTACAACATTTTGTCACATACAAAACTGATTTGTATTGATACAGCTATCAATTAATATAGGTTGTTAGCGTGGCCGCACCTTAGAAAAAAAATTAAAATGGCGCAAGTTAGGCCGGCCAGGCTTCATACAAAAATGTTCCAAGCCCTTTGAAAAAGTGCGTCGTGTGTTTTGTTTGCCTTCCAGCTTACAACTCTAACGCTTATCCCCAACTACCAGTAGCGAAGGTTCCATACAAATCGATTCCCACCGGATTCCCTTTGAAAAATGGCACAGCCAGTATTGTATAGACAAATAATATAATCACATTAAAGATATGTACTCCAGCTTACCTCTTACAAAAATTGACCCTTCGCTACTGCTAACTACACCATATAGTTATTTATTTAGAGTTCTAACTTCATGATAAGGTAGTTAAAGGTACTGTCACGTTGTCATTAAACGGCAATGGTAATGGAGGTGGCATTATTTACTTCAGCAGCCAAAACTATTTTGTATTTCAATAATTTATTTGGAAAATGTGTAGTTAGTTTTTAATGTGTTGTCAGTTCGGTCTGAGGAATGATAAAAAAAATGTTGTATGTTTCTGCAAGGCTTTTCTTTGAATAGAAGTAACGTACCTGATAATCTTCAGGTGCGTTACAGTACCTACTATACGGGGTGGAAGGGACACATAGAAATTTTTCATCTGTTATTAAAAAAAAACAGCTGTTTCCTACAAAAGTGCAATCCCTACACGGTCAAAATGTATGGAACAGCTGTTTTTTTTAATAACCGATGAAAAATTTCAATATTCTTTATTCAGTTCATCATTCTGAGCGGCGCGGGGGCGGCTCAGAGTGATGATTGTACTGAATACGTTTACGTGGTAACCGTTTTCGCGTCGGTGTCCCTTCCACCCTGTACATCTCTTTACTGCTTTGAAAGTTAGTAAACAATGCAACAGTATGTTATTAGCATACGGTTACCAGATCGATGATTTTTTCTTCTTTCGGACTTTTTCTTGTAATTTGTGCAGTTTAAATAACCTCAATTTATTTTGTTTGATTTTTTTTTCTTTAGCCTGTATTGTCCCACTGCTGGTCAAAGGCCTCCTCCATAGCCTTCCACTCTTCTCTCCGTTTGGTGTATTTTCTTTTAATATCAATAATAAAAATCCACAAATTCTGGACGTTTTAGAATTCCCGCGAACACTGTGCTAAAATTCCGGACATATGGCAACCCTAATGTAGCACCAGTAGGTGTTACGGTAGACGCGGTCATTAACCTTGTTTTATCGTAGCATACAAATTCCTTGTGTTTACTATTCGCAGAATTTTAGACAATTTCAGGCAGCTTCCAAACAAGGAAAACAATTTATTTTGCTATTTTGTTAACTTCTTAATATTATGTGTCGCTTTATACTTCTTATGCAATGAATTAGGTCCATAGGGCGCTCCCTCACCGGAGCATTGGCCTGTCATGCAAAAACCCAAGATCCAATTTTAGAAACAAGTGATTGTTACGGTTCTCCTCACTTTCTGATATAATGGTCGAATCTGAACTATTAAATTAAAAGCGAATGTTGTCTTTAGGTAACTAATGAGACTTCGGATACTTTAAGCCTTATCAAAATGGCGGAATGTCTTTGCTCTTTGATCATAAGAGCATAACAAACCTAGCTCTTAAATTCAACCAATTTGTTAGGAATTTGTTTGCAAAAATTGATAATTTTTGTTACTTAGAACTTAATGATAAGAGAACAGCCCTCTTTTGTTTTGATACAAAATAAGTTCTAAATAATGATAAGAAGTTCAAACGATGAGTTTATACAAAAACAGCTTTTTGCAATGAGGCTGATAATGAAGAATGGCGAGTTAACGTAATGATAGTTTTGAGTGATTACGTAGGAACTTGGAAATTGATTGCGGTTCGCATTCAGGCGTAGATGGTTTTTTCATGATTCGCTGTATTGGTTACGAACTCGGAAACAGTTCCTCGGAATTATAGGTTCGTGAGTATTTCTTGACATAACGTCGTTGGCGTCGCCGCCTTCGCTGTTGTTTTTTGTTTTTTTTTTATTCTGACATTGGACTCGAAATCTCTTTTGGTTTTCTTCACATTTGTGCCCTTTACTTATTACTTCTAAAACATAATTTGAAGAACACAAGATGTTACTGCTTTTCTTTGGTTTTAATGAAAACTGTGGCAACGATTCACGTGGATAAACTTGCTCACACAAATGTGCAAATAGTCTTAAGATCTAAACAGTCTGAAAACTTGATTTGTATTTGATTGATTTGATTTGGTGTAGAAAGTCGCCCTGCTGTTCTAATTAATAGCTATTGTCAATTATAAACGTAATTAATTTTTGTTTTTATTGTGTTATTTTTATTTATTTATTTGTACTCACAAAGTCACTTTTGTTTTTAAAGTTAATATTGCAACAATTAATTTATGGCTGTAACACCGAGAACTCGTTACATATTTCACGTTTAGGTGCGCGGTACACATACGCGGAATAATGAATACCTATGTGTAATAACTGCACAGTGAAACTATTATTTACTAAAAAAAACCATACGTATTTCATAATTACAGCCACTATAAATAAGTATAGACATTTTCTCGCTCACCCAAGATCCTGCAATCAGTTTGTTTGCCGGTAGATCCCAGATTTTCCGCTTTTCTCTACTGTTTGTTACACCGCTGAAAACTGTCGTGTGTACACACGAGGCTCACATAAACAATCACGGGATGAGTCTGACAAAAGCCCGTTACTTAATAGTTTCTTAACAATCAGTCGAATTTACTTGTAGCTACACTTTGAATGGGAATGGCTTTAAATGGAATCACGTAATTTCGGAGCGTTTCCGAGTGTTGTAATACAGGCGAACGTACGCGCGTGCGCGGTTCGGGAAAGTGCTTCGTGGACTGCCTTGCGAGTCGCCGGCGCGTGCGCTGCCAGACCGGCTGCAGACGCCACACCACTTTCATTGTACCTAGTGTGCAACCTGACGAACTGCGAGAAGTCACTTCAGGCAAAGATAAGCCTTTGCTAACGCCTTTATTTCGTAGCAGCAGAGGCGTTTTTCGCAGTTGAAAATGACCGTACATATCGTAATTTAAATTTGATTGATGGCTAGATGATATTTCAAGATCGTGAAATTGTTTGATTGCGATCTCTTGTGTTGCTTTGCAACTGTTAACGCAGTGCGTCGATAGCCAGGGAGACAGGTGAAATAAAATGGCTGTGAATAAGAAAGTCTTCAATTTCATGCAGCTAGGTATATGTTGTAGTTGCGCAAGTCAGATTTTATATCGTAGAGCTTTTCCAGATGAAAATTGTAAATTGATTGAGGCTCTTTTTTGATGTAGGCTCTTATTACCTAGTGGTTTTTCACAAGCGTCCATTCTCTATATTGTTCAAAAACTTCGTAGTGACGTGTCTTATAATGGTTAGCCACTTCTAAGACGCTACGAAGAATTCCACAAATAGTTTTCGGGCACCCATACCCATAGATCTATGATAGGTTATCTATATTGTTTGTTTTTGGCTTGCCATCAGCAATCAGACCGGATAAATAAACTAAGAACGATAGTCTTCGTAGCCTTGACACAGCAGTGGGTCAAGAGAAATGAGGTTGTTGTAACGTTTTGGGCAGTTAATTGCGATAATAACATCATTATCGTTATATTCAAAGGTAATGAGATGGTGTTCTTAATTTAAATTTAAACTGCTTAAGCCGTAAGTTTAGCAGTACATGAAGTTTTAATTTAATTTTTGACGATTTGTTACAAAATTCTGTTTCATAAAACAATATAGAGACTATATGAAAAAGTAACCTACGTAGTTACCACCAATGTGATTGATCTGTCTTTTCGGTATAGGTACAGTTATTGATTTAACCCATCTCTTAGGGCCTGCGCAGACGAGGGACTTTTGTCCGCAGACTACCCCAAAAATATTCATATTTTTATTTCGTTGAGGTAAGGTTTACGGATAAAAGTCCCTCGTCTGGCAGGCCCTTATAGTGACTCCTCTATAAGTCTCTGTACAGTTTCCAGCGTTCAATGAGACATTCTGTGTTTGCCCCTTGAATGGATTAACAGGAAAGTTACTTGAATCAGAGTATTTCAAAGTACCTGTTTGAAAGTACGAAACATTCATCAATAATTGAGAGGTTCTCCCATGACGAAGGTACCTGCCTACATTATTTCGATGTAATTCCCAACACGCGTACGATCGTAGCGAAATGAAAGGGATAATCCTGAGGAAAATATAAATGTAGGGTAAAATGTAACTTTTAATACGTAAGAAGGTAGTAATTAGGGTGTCGGGAAAACCCCTAATTCCGTCAACTACACTGTTGTTTGTGGCAGATGGTGTTATCTGTGTGAACTAGCCATCCATTTATCTATCATTAAAAAAATCTAGATTATTTACGTCTTTAACTAAATTAACATTTCTAACGAAACAAGTTGCAGACTCTTAACATACCTCTCTAGTTTCATGTTTATAAATAGGTCCATTGTTCAGCTTCGTTTAATTTAAACAGCTGAAATACTACCAACGCGAAAGTAATTAATAATGTCGTTCCACCAACAACAAAGTTTTTCTCACAGAACTGCGCAGTCAGCCAGTAGTTTGGTAGCAGGGTTGATTGCTAACTTATGTTCCGTCACTGGAACCAAGTACCTTTTAGTCTACCAGAGCATACAAAATGTTTTGATGCCAACGGCCGTCAATAGAAAAATGGGCATTCTGCAAATATTATCCCTGGATCCCGAATCGTTTAACTCCCTAAAGTCATCCAATCTACGAACAAACAGAATCAGGCTAAGACCAACTAGCATCAAAATTTTCATGCGAATGCGTTATATTGTAAAATATCTGCAAAGTTGGAGTGTAAAAGGTTAAAGGTAAAAGCTGAGGTAGGGTCCTGTGGGCCTACAGCTACGATCTTCGTCAAAATCTGCTAGATAGTTAGGTAACTACTTATTGCTCAGCCTCCTGGCCGTTACCAAATCTTTTTCGCAAGATGTTAGGCACAATGTACGTTCCAAATAGATTTCGTAAAGCTCAACCAGGCTATTCCTCTCTATCTATTCTGCAATACATAGCCAGACGTAATTATTATTATGCAAAGAAGACGAGAGATTCATTCGCCAAACTACGCGGTCACACGCGATGCAGTTGGTTCAACACTTCCAGTATTTTTGCTATAAATGCCAGTGTTTGTTATATAATATAAGACGTACCTTCTACATATTGCTACAGCTATTATCTGTCTAGCTCAACCAGTTTGCATGCAATGTCCAATAATTTGTTGCAACAATCTGACAAATGGCGCCAAGTCTGCAGTTAAAAATTGCAAAATTTTGGTTAGGTCACTCTTTTCCGATCACGCTCTTTTAATGTTGCCAGTTACTGTGTCAATAAAATATTAATATACGAATGAATTCATAATTTACGTGAAGTTATGTCTGTACCCATTATGATGCTGTATTATTTATGACTGCTGTATATTCTAGATATTTTATCAAAATATTGTAACCCGAAATAAGTTAATACAATGTACCTACCTATTTATGTAAAGCATATCAGCAATTTGCTCAGACAATTACCTAGAATGATTATATACTCTGGTCTGTATATCTATGTACCTGCTGTAAATAGCAATATCAACTGTTACCTACATAGGTACCTAATCTTACTATCAATTTAACTTTCTCCTGTTTTTTTTTTTTAAGCGCCTTTTTAATACAACCTAACAATTACTTACTTTGAAATGCATGATAGTAATTATAGGACTTACACTTATACTTAGTGGTAAATATAGGCATGCCCAAATAGCTGTCATAATGCTTGTTATTACATGATATAACTACTGATGATGATGCTAATTACGTGCCTTATTTAAAAAAATTACGTAGGTGTGAACAGCCAAATATGGTTCTTAGGTGCAAACGTCGCGTGATCGGTGTTGTGGTAAAAAGACTAGTAGAAGTACTTTTGTGCAACAAAAGTACTTCCTCAAAACTGGATTCCACGTACTTGACAATTTGAAGCCATCCTCTCGATTGAAATTTCCCGCGATCATGGCGCTTGCAACAGCGTCGAAATATCGGGAGTTCAAAAATAATGAACAATCACGGAAGATATCCCGTAAGTGACACTATAAGTTTACATGAGACAGTTCTCCAAAGTGCCCGTCCTTCGCCAATTTCCTAATGTTTTAGCTGGGAAGACGAAGTGGCGGAACAAAGTCCTCAGCACTTTTACCCCACCATTTTACCTAATTGTGTCAAAGTCGCCATCAAAGTTTAGCTATGGCAGCAGGTCAACATTTTTTTGGAGTAGGTACATAGTTAACCGCTTTAGCCATAGACGTATTTGACTAAAATGGTGTTACAATCTAATGGCCTCTCACTCCATATGCATGAAAACGACAAGGACAGGAATGAAAAAAAAATGTTTATGGTCAATAATCATAAAGCTCAATCATCACTTTGACCCCATAGTTTATGGATTCCTATATCTTCAAACTAGGTCTTTTCTTACACATTCGTAAAGACAGATGCGCAGCGATAGTTACATAAGTTAACATTAATGATAGTGCTACGATTACGGCACCTGCCTACAATTTGCGTTCCATTTGGCTTTTTGATTTATCTAGACGCTAATATGCATGCATATGTAATTGTTACCTGTTGTCAATTAAGAATAAAAGAGCTGTAATTTTTTTGCAGTGCGAGTTGAATTCCAGTGAATTTGGCTAGCTTTAGTAACAGATAAAGTGTTGATCTTATGTAACCGCAATTTAACAGTTCATAGAACTTTTCTTCGAGGAAGGTAGCAAGGTATTGCTCGTATCCAGTTAGCTTCCAGAGCTGAGAGATCTTTTAGGCCTCTAGCTTACTTAAGAAGTACTTGCATCACGGTCCTCACTATTGCACACTAATATGGTTCTAGATATCTACTTTGGTACTTTGCTTACAATAATAAGTGGGGATTTTAGATGATAAATACGTACATATGAAGTGAAAAATTTCAAGTAACTTTTGGAGGCCACTGTATGTAACATACAATTTGGATAATTCGAACAGAAATATGATATATGTACTAATTAGGTAGGTACCTACTTATTTAATCACATAATGATTGTTTCTGTAACAAATTTTGTGATTATTATATAAAATTATTAGAATAGTAACTAGTGTAGAGAAGTAGGTACCTATGTACTAACTTGAAATATGACCACGATTAAAAATTCAGTTTCCGAAAAACAAACTGTTGTGTGCCTAAAAAGTAGGTACACTAATCTCAACACTCTACACCAGTCTACTAACAACTTTCAGGTATTTCAATACCTATAGCATATAGCATAGCATAATCAGCCTATTAATGTTCCCACTGCTGGGACGCAGGCCTCCTCTCTATGAGAGGGAATGGGCTATAATCCACCACGTGGGCCCAGTGCGGGTTGGTAGATGTCACATGTCTTAGAATTTTTGGTTCTAGGACATGCCGGTTTCCTCACGATGTTTTCCTTCACCGTTTTGAGAGCAGTGGTAATGAAATAAATTACAAAGTAATGTGCCTGGCTGGGTTCGAACCCACGACTTACTGCTCGTAAGTCGGGGTCTCCACCACTGGGCCACCGCTGCAGGTATTTAAATGGTCTGTAATAATCTAGACTTCGTGTGTTCAAACATTAGAAAACTGTTCTAAGAAGAAAGTGTCGATGATTACTGGTTATTATGAGAGGTCAGGTCACCGTAAACCTTATTATTATTTTAATAGACGGTATGTTTGTAACGGAATCCTTGCCTGACACGTAACTCAAAGTTTTGCTTTGCTTCGATATTTTTCAATATTAGCGAAATTATTACATATTTCGTACGTCCTCACTCACCTACACCCACATTACGCCAGTTATGTTAAATTCCCATGTAATTACCATCAACCGAGCACAGATCCAGACTACGTGGCTGTCTCTGAGAAATTCCTGATGGAAAAACCCAATAACATTTTGCACGACCCGGGAATCTAACTCAGGACCTATTATTACATGGGACTTGAAACATAACTGGCGAAATGTGGGCGTAATATTCGGTAGGGACACCTCAGCCTAACCCTTCGGGGATTACAGGCGTGATGTGATGTACTTACCTAGAGGTCTACGTTCCTAATTGAAGTACGTAACAGGTTAAACATAAAACATGAACAACAGTTCTTTAACGTTATCGCTAGACATCAATCGTGTTAGTCGGTGACACCGATGTTTGACGTGAAAATTTTAATTAATTAGTTAGGTAACACGACTATGTAGATTAATGCATTTCTTGTCACACTTTGGCATTTTACAGCCGCTGACCATTGTAACAAGTGATTTGTTAATCACAAAACTTATACTGTCACTTACTCTCACTGGATATCTTCCGTGATTGTTCGTTATTAATTGAATGTTTATTTTTTTATTTTTGATTGTTTTTTATTTGTTTAATATCGGGAGCTCAAAATAATGAACAATCACGGAACATATCCCGTAAGTGACACTGTGACAGTATAAGTTTAGTTGTAAACCGTGAAAGCTTAAAACTTTGTTAATCACGTTGTAAGTAGGTACCTAACTACGTAATTTAAAACTCAATAAGTACATTTCGTAGACTGCCTCGTTGGTCCAGTGGCCGCAAGCGCGACTGCTGTGCATGAGATCCTGGGTTCGATTCCAAGGTCGGGCAGTGTTATTGGGGTTTTCCATTATGAACTTGTCTGTAGCAGCCACGGAGACTGGATTTGTGTCCGGTTGATGGCAATAGGCTCGCTCCCTATAACATGAGACTTAAAAAACATAGCTGGGGAAATGTGGGTGAACTATTTGGTAAAACTCTGCCTAACTGGATTGCGGGGATTACAGGCGTGATGTAAATAAGTAGTTGATCCGTGGAGTGTACCTATAGCATATTGAGCAAGAAAAGTGCTCAGGAGCTACTGATGGCTACGAATCAGAAAATTTTGCTACGAACGTTTTCAGCGCAGCTTAGGAACGTTACTCCTGTGCTACGCTGAAAACGGTCGTAGCACGGTAGCCAATTTCTAGCTTGACGGACTGTTGAGTTTCAGCAAAACCGTGAGGATTTAACCAAGAAATAAAACAGGCATGGACGAAGAGAATATATAGGCTCGAACTCTGTTGCTATAATTATTTACTCCTGTCAATACGTCGTGTAACAAGATAGTGTTAGAAATCGTCACTGTTAGACCTTATGACATCTCTAGAGAATGTATTCCTTGTTAATATGTAATTAAGCTCGTCTGATTGCCCATTCATTCATAGATCAGGATTCTTAGATACGAGACCTGCATACAGGGTGTAAAAAGACCCATCATAAAGACGTCAACCAAGCATTCTGAACAAAGTAACATTTCGCAAAACATATAGCTGGGAAACGCCTTTTTTCGTGTGAGAAATCGTCGTTTACGATAGTGCTCTGTATAACACACTTAAAACATTGTACTGATGACAGCATTGAACAGTACCGGGGTCATTGTGATATTTATTTAAAGTACAAGGTTCAAATGTATTTTTTAACGTGTGATTACGTTGGAATTTTAACCTTCATCTCATTTTATCTCCGTCGCAAATGGAAGAACAAGTGCTTCTTGGCTTCGTTAAGGGTGTTTATAAACCCGTTATACAAGGTAAGATTAGCCAGCGAAACTTAACCGACGAGATGGGCATTGATATTTTACTAAACAAGTTTTTTTGACACGACCAAGATTTACATTCATTAGGAACCATTCACTAGCGCAAACTATATATAGCAGCAAGATGGCCATACATAGCAGCAAGATGGCCATCTTACTGCATGCTAAGCTTGGTTCTTCCTAACCCAAAGACTCGACAGAGCTTTCTTTGTTATTATTGAGTCATTTTCAATATGTGTACAATTGTACATAGACAAGACCTAGTTTTTAAATATAAATGGGTATATGTGCAAGTATCTTTAAGCACCTGTCCAATCACTGGTTAGTAGTGAGAAGTGAGTAGAGGCAGAAACTGGGCTGCGGGACTGTTCGAAAGAGATACCGTGGTCCTGGAACACAAAGGGCAAAGAAGGAACATGGATGGGTTTAAGTCAGTACAAGTCTGACACTCCCTTCCGATCCGTCCAGAGTGGGGGGAGGGGGGGGGGGGTCATTTGATGATTTCCCATCCGAAAAAAAAAAAAAAGGCACAAACTGAAAACGAGTTGTTTATTTGACAGGAGCTCGCCGGCGGTGTGACCAGTCAGCGACATGAGGGACCTACAATCCTTTGAACGTTTCATGTACATAAAAAATGTATTTGTACATTTGAAATTTCAGCCAAGCGTGATCATATTCTCTGTGGTCTCGGCGTGTAGCTGGTGGTTGCTCGAGGTGGACGGCGCGACCTCGTGGTGCGGTCCTACGAGGCAGTACTGCAGGTTACAGCCAGTGTCAACCGTCGCTCCGGTGTACACCACGCAGTCTTGGAGGACACAACTGAGGACAAGGGACATTTATTTATGTAGCTTTTTGGTATTTACGTACATAAACTCACGCCTTCTTGCAATGGGGATAGACAAAACCGCAGAAAGCCACCTGCTACATACTTTACATGCGTAGAGATAGTTGGTATTTTATTGTATCATATAATGCATAGCTTGAGTGCTCTATGCTCCACCTTATGGATAGAACCACCGCCAATAAATACCACTAAAGAGCTTTACTAATCCTCGATATAACTGACAAATAATGTCTATTGTGCCTAAACTTTATTGGCAGAAATAGGAAAGGCGGTAATTCCACAGTGGTGTTTCGAACAGCTCTACAACAGTCAACTCTAGTGCAAATTTAGTGATTGATATGAATTGATTGAGTTGAGTGAGGTCATAATTTCACGTATGTCAAATAACATTACAACTGTTTTTGAACAGTCTCATGCATTCTACCAAACATCCAACTAGCGCCATCTAGCTTCAAATTCGTGAACTATGCAGACAACCTAGACACACTCTTTTGCTTCAAGTTGTGACCAAAGGGAAGAACCTTTGATACTGTTGACACCATGCAAATAGTAATGTATTGTTGATTGAGTTGATTCATCATCTGACTAGCCTTTTACGAACTATATTATGGTCGGTTCCCAGTCTAATCGGATGCAGCTGAATACCTGTATTTTACATGGAGCGACTGCCTACCTAACCTCCACAACCCAGTCAGTACTGAGTAATATGCACACTTACACTAAACTTTCAACTGGTTATCCGACTTTCGGACCACTGACTACCTGCAACAACTGCCAAAGATCTACAAATGACAGCCAGGACCAACGGCTTAACGTGCTTTCCGAGGCAAGGAGGAAATTCGGTATATGCAGGGGGTCACCCATCTACCGGACTTGCCTAGGCAAGCGCGGCTTAACCTGAAGATCGACCCGTACGCCTGTTATCATTTTAGTCACGAGTTCCTTTAAGTTATTTTCGTAATAAAATTAGCTTACCCTTCTTTAATAGTCACATTGTTCATCAATATACAGTTGCTCAATCTAACTTTGTTCTCAACTGTACAATTGGCACCAATGAATGTATTTTTGATGGAAGTCTTCTCACTCACAAGACTTTTCTCTCCAACTGTACTAGATTCATCTATTTGCTTTGTTTTCACTTCACTGTCTGGGTGGAATCTATCAGTTATGGGAGTTCCAGTCAATTCTTCCCATTTTGACAATATCTGGAATATTAAGAAAATAAAATTAATACCTTTTATTATTTCCTTTATTCATTTTAACACATATCTTTTTAAATATTCCTTTATAAAATAAATAAATAATATTCAAAAACAAACATTAAAAAAAATGAAGTATATTTTTTAATCAATTTAAATATTAATATTAAATAATTTCACCTTTTATTATAACTAATACAGATTATTCATTTTAAAGGAAAACAGAGAATCATTTAATAGTCATTGTAATGAATGTTGTTCTGAATGCAGCTACACTTAGGTACTACAATGTCCAAACTTTAAGAGGGCAAGAGGGGTTAGCTTTAATAATATAAAGTGACAAAAACTAAATAATATATATAGATTTCCTACCTTATTATTTGATAGGTAAAAAGATGAAAGCGTATTAACTCTTGTACCAAACGTGTTCTTACTAGGTATATGGGCATAGCACCTCAACACGTCATTGTAGAAGACTCCTTTACTTCCCAGTTTATGATCATTGTATGCCGTGAGCTCTCTTATCTTGCTCTCATAACCATTCTCTACTGCAAAGTCAAATATATCTTTTGTAACTTCTACATTTTTTTCAGAAGTGCCCTTCTTCTCTGCTGGGTTTTTAGGCTTTGACAATTGTTTTTTCACAATGTGAGGAATAAGCTCTCCTTTGATAGATGTAAACTTATCAGACTCCACAAGATAGTCCATGACCCACTGCTTCATCACATATACATGGGCATCTAACAGTCGGCTGTACATACTTATAGCATCAAACTTCTTCACTAGCATTCTTGGTATTGTTACATTCTCCTCAAAGTCACTAGCACTGGCCAGGAAGACAAGTCTTTGTGTTTCTTTGTCTATGCAAACAAGATCTCTGTCTGGTTTAGCCTTAGTTTTTGGTCCCGGTAGTTCAATCCACTCATCTGGGCCATTGTTGAAGAATAAAGTAGTGAGTGCAGCATCATACTTTCTATGAACATTCAATACTTCATTGAGATTGATGTTAGTGATCAGATCCCCAGAGATGACCAGTAGGTCAGTGGTCACTCTGCTACTGATATGTTTCAGTGAATTTGCAGTGCCCCAGTCCTCATCTGAAGGGATTACTATTAATTCATATTTAATTTTTAAAGGACATTTTTCTAGAGCATTCCAAATGTTAGATTTATCTTCATCCAGTACAACAACAAGAGTTTCTGAAAACAAAAAATAATAATTACGGACTGAAATCTTGAGCTTTGATAAAATTGTGTATCATGGTTACTGCAGAACGGACAATTATAAAAAGGATTAAAATAAACAGAATTTTCGCCTATTATCAAATTCTTCTGGCCCTCCTGTAAACAAATAAAACAAAAACGTACCTTGGAACCCAATTTTCTCAAGCAAGTTCAATGAGTACCACAGCACTGGATACGGCCCAACGGGTAGGAGACACTTGGAGACCGAACCACCTACATCAGGCAACCGAGAGCCTCTCCCTGCAGCCAACACAACAGCTTGAAATTCAAGTATTTTATGCATTCTTACAAACGTTCAATCTTGCTGAAAATAAAGTTTAAAACACCACTTAGTACATGGTTATTTTTTAACTTCGATATAGACGTTAATAGATGAATTAGGTTACTGTTGAATTAATTTACCTTTTATGTCGGGCAGTAAACAAAATCAAAATAATTCTCGTACAATTTTCATCATAACCCCACAAAATTCCGCAATTCCATTGCAATTTACGTCAGAAAGATACGTCAAAGTGACAATGACGTTGACACTTTTTGTAACAAATACAGATAAGTAATGAACTACGCTGCGCCGACGCGACGTGGCGATGGGCGGCATGCATCTTGTTTATTAATCTAAGCTGGGCAGCGTGTGAGATTGTGTTCGCACGTCATGACACCGTGCGACCGCGCAAAAATGGTAATCATTTCGGGTCCTGACGGTTACTGCGCTGCAACTCCACAGTAGTCTGTGTCCTGTATGAGTCTGGACGCAAACACCTGCCCTGTGACCTGCTATTACTTGGGACGTAACGATATCGCTGGTGAAATAAAGTGGTCGTTCGAAAATACACCTCTGTCTATCTCTTTGGGGAACGCAGGCGTAATGATGTTAAAAATGAAACCAATGTGTGAACGTACAACGTACGTGTAGGTAGACTTCATAACTCGATCTAGTCTTATTTTAATATAGATCTTATTAGAATATAGATTATCGCTTACAATAATAATAAATGTGAATTTATTATTATTGTAAGATATATGATATATATGATTCAGAAAGCGGTACTCCTGGACACGGCTCGTATTGTCAGGAGGTTCCTCTCTCTGGAGCCCTGACCGCCGGTAGCTTGGACCCTGTTCCCGATACCGGTGGGCTACAATTTTTTATATTTTTAAATGTTTTTTATATTGTTTTTAGTTTAAGAAATATTTAATAATGTATAAAATTTGTGTAAAGATAAATAAAGGAAATAATGTGAATTTAATTTAACCTATTTCTGTAATGTCCGCTTCTCAAAATGGATGTAGGAACGGGTCCCGCGGTACTAAGGAGCTACTCCTTATTGATATGGCCATTAGTCAACAGGTTCGCCGTTCCCGAAAGGATCTGTCGACATGTTGAATAGACTATAAGAAGGCCTATGACTCGGTGCCACATACATGGCTCATGAGGGTGCTAGAGTTGTATAAAGTTGATATATCTCTGCGCACCTTCCTGATATCATGTATGTGGCAATGGAGGACAGTTCTTCGCTATCCAGGATGTCGGCAAATCCAGAGGAATAGCGAGCCGATAAGGATAGAGCGAGGTATATTTCAGGGCGATAGTTTGAGTCCACTTTGGTTCTGCTTAGCCTTGAATCCTCTTAGCACGCTGCTGAAGGATTCAGGTCTAGGCTATCGGTTGAGGAGAGGAGGTCAAGTTATATCTCACCTCCTTTACATGGATGACCTGAAACTCTTTGCCCCCAACGATTTGCAACTGATGGAGCTACTGAAGGTAACTGAAACTTTCAGTAGCGCCATCAGGATGGGATTTGGTGTGGACAAATGTGCGGTCATGCATGTAAAACGATAGATTCCACAATCTCCCCTGATTGTGGAATCTGTGGGAACCCAGCTCTCAGATTCCATAAATAATCTTAGATCTCTCTCAGCAACCGAAACCTATAAGTATTTGGGTATGTCGGACGCACTGGGCATCAATGTTGCTGACATGAAGCAATCGTTGAAGGAGCGTTTCTTTGGCCGCCTGAAAAAAGTATTTAATAGTCTTTTATCAGGCGGAAATAAAGTACGTGCCTTCAACGGTTGGGTCATGCCGGTTTGATGTACTCTTTCGGCATACTCAAATGGACTCAAACAGAACTAGACGCCCTAGATTGGAGGGTCCGTACATTGTTGACGGCATATCGAATGCATCACCCGCGTTCTTCGGTTATGAGACTGTATATCCCGCGGAGGTGTGGGGGTCGAGGCTTTTTAAACGCTAAGACTCTCTACAATCGCGAGATATGCAGTCTCAGGGAATATTTCCTTGAAGCCGACGTGGGGATGCATCGAGATGTGGTCGCGGTGGACAAGGGGCTCACCCCGCTCTCCTTGGCTAAAGAGAACTGGCCCAAACCGGTAGTGCTTGACACTAACGACCGCATGGAGGTATGGCAGAATTAGGAGCTTTACGGACACTTTTTTCGGGGTCTGCATGGGTCTGATGTAGACCTATCAGCGTCCGTAGCCTGGCTACGTTCCGGGGACCTCTTCGGAGAAACCGAAGGTTTTGTCTGTGCAATTATGGATGAAGTTATGATGACGAATAACTACCGGAGATTTATTGTGAAGGACGGTACGGTTGACATATGTCGGGCATGCCACCGTCCAGGCGAATCAATCCGTCACATTATCTCCGGGTGTTCTCGTCTGGCTAACGGAGAGTACTTGCATAGACACAACCTTGTAGCCAGGATTATCCATCAGCAACTTGCTCTAAAATACAACCTTGTGGAATCGGAAGTGCCGTACTATAAGTATGTGCCCGACCCAGTTCTCGAAAATGGCAGCATCACATTGTACTGGGATCGATCCATCATCACTGACAGGACTATTGTAGCCAATAAGCCTGATATAGTGGTGGTGGATCGATCAGAGCGGCGCGCAATGATTGTTGACATAACGGTCCCACATGATAAGAACCTCGTGAAAGCCGAGAAAGATAAGCAAATCAAGTATCTTGACTTGGCTCACGAGTTTGTCGACATGTGGGATGTGGACTCAGCGATCATTGTGCCGATAGTTGTATCAGCCCATGGCTTAATTGCCAAGAGCCGCGACCAATACCTGAGGAGGCTCTGTTAGGCAGCTGGATCAAGGGCTTGATTCAGAAAGCGGTACTCCTGGACACGGCTCGTATTTTTAGGAGGTTCCTCTCTCTGGAGCCCTGACCGCCGGTAGCTTGGACCCTGTTCCCGATACCGGTGGGCTACAATTTTATATATTTTTAAATGTTTTTATATTGTTTTTAGTTTAAGAAATATTTAAAAATGTATAAGATTTGTATAAAAATAAACAAAGGAAATAATAATGTGAATTTAAATAACTTAATACCATCTAAACCTAAGAAGATGAAGCCTACGTTAAATAAATTCCCTCCTTACGAAATGGAACCTAGGTGCGATCAAAACAAATATGAGTATTCTACAGCATCTACCTACCTACACATCTGTAAACTAATACACAGCTGATGTGGGCAACTCGAATTTGAAAATTTTTGTACAAAACTCGAAAAATTTTGTAACTCATGTCGACTATGACCAGAATATCCGTCAGCTGCTACTGGTACTACAGATGTGAACTGTCAGTGCGTAGCGCGAATTGATTTGAACAATCGTACAATAGATAGGAGAAGCGGACGTGACATACCTACCTACTTAACTGTTGCAGATACACGCTGTTTCTCAGAATTTCCTTACCTACAGATAACTAGTCTTTTTGTAGGTAAACAACACTGTTAGTGGATCCGTAGTTGAATGATGTTGAATCGAGGATGTCTTTCTCAATTCTTGCTGACACTCTTTGCCTGCCTCTTTCTGCAGCTGGTGGCATGTAAACTCCATAGTCCTGGTGCCGCTGTACAGCACCCAGGATAGTCTGCAGACATGGTCTTCTCCTACGGTTCACAATCTTTCGACAGATTACAATCTTGCGAGATAGATTATAATCTAACGGTTTTTACAATTTTACGGTGGCATAATTATGCATACAATGGGGGCTAGTGCACATGAATTCGCCACTAGAGGCGTTCCTGTAGCGTAAGGTCTTCAGAAATATCAGAAGTCAGTGTTCTCGCGTTTCGCCCTTTTTTATCACACTAACATTCACGATTGTGATCAAGATTGAGCCATTCCTGATTAATTATGAGAGATTTTAAGTAGCAAGGTTAGGATCTTATTTGTTAGTTCTTGGAGATAGAATGATTTTTAAATGTTTCATGGTTGCTAATTTAGGGAAAATTTTGTAAATATGTATCTGAAGTTTTCATTATGTTGGTATACGTAATAAAATTAACTTTTTAGGACGCTATTGGTACTTTAAAGTATAAAATAGAATTAATGACAGGACCTTACTCGACAGTGGCGTCATCTGCTTAGCTCAAAAACGATAACTCTCAGTGGCCCTCTTTGTCCTACGACTACAAAACAAAGAGTGCTAGTGATGTGACACAACCAATGAGGGGTTAGTATTTCATTCGTCATTCATGAATGAATGAAGAAAATTATAATTTTATTTCAATTTCTTTTACTATTTTATTATGATAAGTGACCAGCAAAACTGCTTAGGTAAGTAATAATGACCATATTAACATTATTTTTATAATTAAAACATGCCCCTTTGCTGGGCCTGCACTATTCCTATAAGAATGATGATACAAGTGGGTTATACTCAACGTGTTACTTATTATACATATAATAATAATTAGTTTATCGTGCTGAATATTATTCTTGTATAAACCTCTGGGGTCTCCAAGGAGTTGAATTAAAAACCGGCAAAGTGCGAGTCGGACTCGCGCATGAAAGGGTTCCGTTCCATTGTAGTTGGGGGGCTCCCCTACTACGATTGACCCTTTAATTTTTAATTTTATTTTATTATTTGTTGTTATACCTACAACGGAAATACACATTCTGTAAATTTTCAACGTTGGTTACCCTTCGAGTACGGAACCCTAGAAATGAGTTAGTGTTTGTTATGACGACCGACATTTGCAGCGATGCTTCCAAGAATGAGGTACAAAAATAAATAAAAGTGTGTTTATGTTAAGGTATAATTATTATTTTATTAAATTTAGATAAAATTAAATAAATTAGCATGACAAATTTTGTGCGGGCGGAGTCACAGAAATTCCCCCTAATTCATCAAAGATAACAATTGAATCTGTTGAGAAGACAAAAAGTTTATTATACAGTTCGAAACTTTGAAATATGGTTTAGCTACCTACGAGATACTAATGCCCGCTGTACATACGGGGTTTGATAAATACACTCAGGGACACGGAATGAGGCCCAAACATAAACAAACCGATATCAGGTAATTTTGGTATCGCGTATGAGAATTCCGAGTGGTAGTTTGTCAGGACATTTGTTTTGGATGATTTAAGAGGGTAAGCATAAATAAAAAATATTTATTTTTATTTCTGTGACACTAAACGTTAGTAAGTAGATTTATTTTTTCTTTAAAAAGTTTAAAATACCGATTTTCTTTCGGCCCATAATAATATTTTTTACACAAACAATTAATAATTAGAATATCAAAACAAATAGATAGATGTATTTGGTGTACGCGATGTTTGTGTGACGCAGATATCGTTAGTTTTTAGCGAAATAACGCTGTTAGTAACGTTAATAGTTATCGTGGCAAAACGTTAATAACGATGACCGTACCTGGTCACCAGCGCCTGAGGTGGTAATACCCACTATTAATTTTAAGTACCAAGCTTTATTTTGTACATTTATTTTCTTTAAACTTAGAGCATAATGTATTTTTTGTAATTTTGTAAAATTTTAATAAAGTTAAGTTCTTTTTTTAAAATTAATCATCCGCATTTACGAATCAAATAAACATTTTAGTTTTACAACAAAATGAAAGCCTGTTCCGCTTTTCATTTCGATAATAAATCACTTAACGCGCTTGGGCCACATTCGGTGCCGATGAGTGTATATTCTACTATGTAATTACTATACTAGAAGAAAGAAAGAAAAACTATTTATTTGTCGCAGGGACATGACGACATACACAAACACCACACACACACACTATACACTCACACACACTATGTGTGTTCGGTTTATACTAAACTAGAACACATGTGTCATGAGAGTGGCTATGAATGGACGGATCTTTTGCCACATAGCAAAAATCGGAACTAACACTGAATGTTTACCAACAGCGCAGGAGGGAGGGGGCGTTGGTAAAAATTCAGTGTTAGTTGTCCTTCGATATTGATAGGATAGAAACCAATAGAGGACTTTAATAGTAGGAAAGCCTTGTCATTAACCAATCGGACACAAAAACAAACTCCAGGCTGCTACTGAGAAGTAATGAGCAACCTAGTTATAATTACAGACGCCTCCACATCAAGCTACCCGAAGCTGTCAAATTTTCCCAGTCAACCTTGAACCTAATGCTTCAGCCATAAAGTAAAAAATCTATTAAAGAAACTTGACAGATTCTAGTAGCTTGATGTGCTGGCGTCTGTACATGAATACTACTATTTGCTAGTCTACAAGGCTTCTAAAAGTGTAAAAAATAAAGCAAATATTTCGCTGTCACAAAGCGATAACTAAATTAATGCTATAATTAAAGATAAAACTTGGATAATCACTTAAGCGTCGAACATTTAAAATCCAACAGAGTTTTTTTATGCAAACGGTTATTAGTACCTACCTCGTTTTGGAGGCTCCGGTTCGGGAATAACTAGTGAGGGTGTTGGCATATTGCATGCCAAGCATGGTACTTTTTTGGTTTGCTCATCCACCATATATATCTAGAATAGATTTTTTTTTTTTAAATAAGTTTGTACATCATCATCATCATCATCATCTGCCTAGCCTTTTCCCAACTATGTTGGGGTCGGCTTCCAGTCTAACCGGATGCAGCTGAATACCAGTATTTTACATAGAGCGACTGCCTATCTGACCTCCACAACCCAGTCAGTACTGGGTAATACGATACCCCTTGGTAAGACTGGTTGTCAGACTTTTTGGGCCACTGACTGCCTAACGACTGTCAAAGATCTACAAATAACAGCCGGGACCAACGGCTTAACGTGCTTTCCGAGGCACGGAGGAAACTCGATACGTAATGGGCGGTCACCCATCCACAGACCAACCTAGGCAAGCACGGCTTAACCTAAAGATCGGCCCGAGCGACTGTTATTATTTAGCCACGAGCTCCTCAAAAAAGCTCTAAAAAGCTCTTAAATAAGGTTGTACATAGGCAATAACCTAACAAACGAAAATGTTCATACCTTTCCATCAGTCCCAGGTGCAGTACTGAACGTTCTGTTGATTGGCTGCACATTCAGGCCTGGTAGAGTCCGTTTTAATCCGTCAGTTAAAATAGTATGTGAACCGCCGCAGTACCGTTTACATATATGAGATCTGTTAAATATACCAATGTCGAATAAAACAAACGTATGATTACTATAAAAGTATTACTATTAAAACAATCTATATCTTTATAACAATAATTATTCTAAAGTCAGTTTGCGTTTCATTGTGTCATTTACCTCGGGTCCCTTGGGTGTGGTATAGGCATATCAGGATAACAAAGTCTAGAATCTCCGCCTCCTTTGGTTTGTGATTCTCCTTCAGCCCCTTCCGCTGGTTCTCTGCCCGAAGGAAACTTTGGCAGGGCTGGTACCTTATTCGGTTCTTCTAAGTCCATGTGTGCTGGACTACTACAAGACAGACACGCAGTGTCTCTGAATACTTTCTTGCTGACCATCGCACTTTTCGGTTCTCCAACAATGTCTGCTATAACTTGCATGCGTTCTTTTATTCTGTTAAGATGCTGGTTGATATTGTCTTTCAAAGTTTCCAATTGAATCAGATCCCCTTTTTCATTAAGCACTTTAACCAAGTCATCTATGAATTTCTGAAAGAATATTAAGATTGAGAAAGAGTATAATGACATTTAAAAGGATTTTAAAAGTAGATTTAGTCGTTGACTGTCTCGTTGGTCACCAGTCGCTGAGCATGAGTCCTGCCGTTTATTTAGATTAGAAAGGAGAATGCCATAAAGCAGGTTGTAGCTGCGTGTTTACAAATTTTATTAAAAAAAAAATCTTTTGAATTATCATTTCACTTTACATTTATTTTCAGTCTAAAGCAAACGGGGGCTTAGAAGATATTATATTTTTAATGGAATAAAAATAGTTATTGTACGGATGAATCATAAAAATTTAAATGCAGATATTTTTTTACAAACCATTTATAGAACATTTTACAAGGAATTCTTTAAAAAAATTGGAAAGTGGTTAAAAATAACGTACTTCATCTACCTACACGCTAATAGTGTTTTTTTTTAAATAAAATAAAAAAGAGCTTAAATATAGGTATAAATTTTAATTATGCTGGTTACCTTATTTCATAGTAAATGTCAATTTGCTTGACACAAATGTATGTCTGGTATAAATTTTAATTATGCTGGTTACCTTATTTCATAGTAAATGTCAATTTGCTTGACACAAATGTATGTCTGTTATAATTGTATAATTTTAATGTTTTGATTTGCACCAGACATTTCAATACTCTTTTTTTACTTTTATGTTAAATCTGTGAAGGTCTACAAGAGGAGACGAGGAAGGACGAAGATGCTGATTTCCTCACGATATTTTCAGTCTCTTTGGGTAAACAAAGATATTAGATACCCACTTTTTCGCAGGTAGTCATAAGACGACAGCACAATAATTGGAAGATTAAAAGTTCGATTTATACCAACTGTCTTAGAATTCATAATAATGATTTTTAATTTACATAAGCTGGACTACATTTTCTATATTTTACTGCCGAACTCCCAATCAAAATTGGGCATTGTCCTTTCTTAGTAGTAACTATATAACTGACGAAGTGCGGAAGTACTGTAGATACACCTCTGCCTAACACTCCGGGGATTGCAAAGTTTTCGTATTTTGCAAGCGAATACGAAAACTGACCTGCCAGACATGCTCCTGATTGTTAAATTTATCATATGCAGCGCCAATTTGTTTTTCAAAATCACTTCGCACGGCTTCAAATTGTTGCAAGGCAACTAGCCCGTTCAGCTGACCGATACCAGCCTTGTCTCGTAGAGCGTCTGCTACTTCTTCTCGGTCCGACTTCGTATCCCTCAGCATTTCTATCTCTTTCCATAAATTCTGGTGAAAAATAAAAATATCTTCAATACTTTGTTTACACTAATACACGTTAAGCCGTTGGTCCCGGCTGTCATTTGTAGATCTTTGACAGTCGTTAGGCAGTCAGTGGCCCAAAAAACCTGACAACCAGTCTTACCAAGGGGTATCGTATTACCCAGTACTAACTGGGTTGTGGAGGTCAGATAGGCAGTCGCTCCATGTAAAATACTGGTATTCAGCTGCATCCGGTTAGACTGGAAGCCGACCCCAATATAGTTGGGAAAAGGCTAGGCAGATGATGATGATGACTTTGTTTACACTAATATTTTACTTAAACACTAGAGAGGTAAAACTTGTCAGTTTGGATGTAGGGGTAATCTATGGAATTGTAGCGGCACTAAAAAAAGTACTACAGCAATATAGTACAAAAGTACTACAGCGCCACAATGACACAAATGAAGAACTAACTTCAAAATTCTATATCGCACTATCAAAGTTATCCGCGACTTAGACAACCCGACAACAACTTTCGGACTCACCAGACCCCGCTGCGTGACGTGTTATAAGTTAATATAGGCGCCGCGCAGCTAAATCATACATGCACCTCTCTAAACTCGAGTAGACTCACGCGTTGACGCGCGGCGCGGGCTCGCGGCCCACGCAGACACTGGGCGGTGTTACATAAGACAATACCACCCACACACACACGACGGCTCTTTAGTCTGAACCATTACTGGCAAGCTCTGGTAATGGGACGGACGGGAGCCACACACCCACTGCAGGTGCGTCGTAGTCCGCACCTCTGTCGCTGGTCCTCTCCCGCTGGGCCTGCTCTGGGCAACTGGAGGTCTCACTCGGCGGAGACCGATCGCCGGGTGTGTCGTGAATAACAGTAAACGTCCCAGCAACTACAGACATACACACACATAAATAGGCCACACAATGACTGGCCCGTACTTATGGACCAAGGTAAAGCCTCCACGGCCAGGGGGCGATGCCCCGTGTCTGCTAGCCGCGCCCCCTTAGATCGATTGGCGTGGTAGCTGTGGCTGATCGATGTATACTGGGCGATAAACAATTGACTAATCCATCACATAATCCATTGACTAAACGTCGACCAATCTCTAAGATCGATAGACGCTAGATCGATTGGTGTAGTAGAAACTGTCGATCGACGTCGACTAATCCATTCTACCATCGAACGATGGCATCGATCGACGAGCGATCGATTGTGGTGGCAAACCCCTTACGCTGCAAAAACCCGCTGCTCACCAGACACAACACTCGTCTGGTCGGAAGATCCCTTTTCTATAGGAGATCAAGAACTTGTTCTTTGTACCCCCTTATATACTGACCCGATTCCAAAAAATTCATTCATTATACAGGGTGGAATTTTGAGATGGAGCAGTGAGCTCTTTAACCGTTGCAGCTACCGGAAAATAGTATTAAAAACAAACCATAACTTTTTGAGAAATTTTGATCTGCGTTTCCGTATAATTTAAGACCATAACACAAGCCCAGCCGCGAGCAATATCTAGTGTTCGTTAAAATAATATTAGGTCTTTACCTATGAAATTGGAGATTTGTATGAAAATTTAAAAAAACAAAAATTTTGGTAGTTTTTTTTATTTTAGCTAATGAAAGTACTGGCCCAAATTATCTATACAATTTTGCCATTTTGATGGCAGGTTGTTTATTCCTTTACTGTAGAAGTCTTTCGGACGGGAGGCGATGAAGTCAGCGAAAGCGTTTTGTACTGCCTTTCGGCTGTTGGATCTTTTCCCACTTAAAAAATTGTCTAAATTTTGAAAAAAAGTAGAAATCTGTTGGGGCCAGGTCCAGTGAGTACGGTGGGTGACGGAGAGTTTCCAGCTGTAACTCTTGTAGCTTTGCGGTAGTCTGTCGCGAAGTGTGAGCTCGCGCGTTGTCGTGGAGAAACAATGGGCAAGAGCGATTAACCAGTCTTGGTTGTTGAATTGCGAGTTTCTACATCATTGTTTGCAATTCTTGGCAATAGACTTCTGCCGTCACTGTTGTGTCATTTGGTAAGAAGCAGTGATGTACAAGTCCACCAGACAGTCGCCATCATCTTCCTATGAGTAATTTTTTTTTAGCGCACTGATTAGGTGCTGTACCCGGGTCCATCCAATGTGACGAACGCTTTCGGTTGTCGTATAGGATCCACTTTTCATCGCAGGTAATAATTCGATTTAGAATTCCCTCGTTTCTATGCCGATTCAGTAGTGCTATGCATGCTTCGACGCGTAAATCTCGCTGTTGGTAGCTTAGTTCGTGTGGCACCCACTTATCTAGCTTTTTTATCTTTCCGATTTGATGCAAGTGCTTCAATGTTGTTTTGACACTAACTCCAAGTCTCGCAGCAAGCTCAGCCGTAGATTGAGTTGAATCCGCTTCCACTACCGCGTTCAATTCGTCGTTGTCGACAATGGTTACTGGCCGACCGCGAGGCTCGTTCATCAACTCAAAATTTCCAGATTTATAACGATACAACCAATAATGAACCGTGTTTATGCAAGCAGTGTTAGGCCTGTACACGTCACTAATGTTTCGCGTTGTTTGCGCAGCGGTGTTTCCACGTAGGAGCTCATATTCGAAAATTGTACGAATTTTCAGTTTATCCATGGCGCCAAAAACTACCACAATTTCACAAAAACAAAACACTATCTAAAAACAAATGACTGAATTTGAAATTAAAAGAACACGGCTTTCGAATAAAATTTATTTGAATTTCGAATTGTGCGCTAGTCCACAGATAATTAAATCTGAAAATGCTGGTTATAAAATCTCCAATTACATAGGTAAAGACCTATTATTAAGAAAGCGGCAATACTTAAATACTAACTTCGAGATCATACGCTGTTGAATCTTGAGTATCCCTCAATTCTTTCTGTCGGAACGCCATAACTTCCAAGTCTCTTTGAAGATTCGTGAAATTCGAATGCAGCTCAGCAACCGCTGTAAATGATAAAAAAAATATTCTTTTTAGAATAGTTAAAGTATATTGTTTAAGCAAGTTATTTTCAGGTGCTCAATTATTTACCTTCGACATCTCCACTAGCGGTAGCTAACAATTCAGATATATTTTCCATACCCATTTCCAAATCATGTTGCATTTGCGTCAATTGTTCTTGGTAATTTGTCATCTAAAACCAGAAAAGAACGCAGAATTGTATTCACCTATAATTTAAGTTTAGCAGCATCATCACCATTGTTAGTCTTGTTCCAGCCACTGCTAAGTATCCCTATAAACCTTCGACCTCTTGTGCCATCTTCTTATCCTCGAATCGATGACTCAGATTTTGTCTGACCAGTACGTAGCAACCTGGACTGCTCTGTCGTTTGCCTCACTGAAGTTCTGGAGGTAACCTGACTCAACTCTTGTGCCATACTTCTCTGATATGCGCGAGTCTCAACCAGGTTTTACCAATATAACTTATTTGAAAAGAAAATAGAGCATTGTACCTGAGAGGTCAGGCCAGTGTCGAGTGTAATTACTTGATCTGCATACTGTTTAACTGCATTTTCCAAATCATTCATACGCGATGTAAACATTAATGCACGATCGAGTTTTGATTCTGTTGATCAGATTTAATTATGCTTTGATTAGGTTAATATGGCTGGACAAATAAAAGCGAAAAATGGAAAAGAATTTGTTAGGTAAGTAAGTGAAAATAAAATAAAATAAGTGCTATTTATCTGCTGACCATTTTCTAATAAAACATAGGCGCTTCAGTAGCTGACAAACGTGCTGAGGTGCTTGTCGACGTCGGGCTTCTCCTCGGGTCTTTCTCCTCACCTATCTTTCTACAAAAATCTTGTCATAATCCATAATATTTTTTGGATCTAGAATAGCACACTGAACGTGAGTAACTAAGTACCAAAAAAAAAACAATTTACCTAACTTCACTGCCATCTGGTACGCATTTGTGGCGGTGATGGTAGTATGTGTTGTGTCGGATTTCAGTTTTTTTAATAAATCTTTATATAATTGCCTGGCTGCTTTCCTGAAATACAAATTAACTATCATGATCTGAATTTTGTTAAAAATTTACTTTACACTGTGGCCGCTTTACTTACTACTTCGCAAAAAAGTAAAAGTTAACACTTGCGTACGTTTAACTGCACGTTTAAGCCTCAAAGATAAAATGTTATAAAAAAAATGTTACATGAACTGAAAAATGTAATGTACCTACCAATGTTTTATGAAATGTTTTAAATCGCATGAAATATGTACTACTGTTTGATAAAAAACGTTAAATGAAGTAAGAAATGTAATTTTAAATGGAAATTTAAACAAATAAAATACTAAAATATGTAATGTTAAATGAGATGAAATGTTAAATGTATTGTTACATGTAATGTTTAACGAAATGTTAAATGTAAATAAAGTTAAGGCAAATAAAGGCTAATAAAAAATAAGCCTCAAAGACGTATAATAATATGTTATCGGCAGTCTACATATCCCCCCTCGATTTGCTATTTATTACCACTTGGTCTTTATTATTAACTTTGTTTACAATAAAAATATGAATATTTTTTTGTTTTCGTTTTCTTTGTGTCACAAACTCATAATGATAGATCAGATTAATATTTTTTAACAACTGATAGTTTTATTAACCGATGAAATTATTGATTAGTTACATTGAGCTTTATTAGTGAGATTGAGGTTTGTGACGGAAAAATTAAATTTCAGTGCATGCTTTGACGGTAACATATACACGGACAATAATGTGTTCCATTTATATTGTATTAATATGTGGCTACAATTAAGTACCTAATGTGTAAGATGTTTTGTGGCTGAAAATTTGGTACAATATTATGGCACTAAGATTGTAGACAATGAAATGAATTCTTGTTCTTGTTCACATCTTTTTGAGGCAGTTTGTACCAACATACGAGTATTTGGTTGCGTTGACCAAAACTTTAGAAGCCTTTCAGAAAAAAAAGGAAAATTTCTAACTATTCTGTGCATAGGTATCAAGATAAATCACAATAACTCACTTTAAATCTGAAAAACTAACGTAAACGCTATCTTTTGTTTCTTCGTCGGACGGTTCATCTTCATCTAGTGTAAAACCCGTGGCTGTTTGAGTTTTTTCAGTTGGTGCATCGGTGTCGGACAGTGAAGTTGTTTTTTTAGTTGGTGCAACGGTGTCGACCCCTGAAGTTGTTTTCTTAGTGGAGGTGGCGGGGAAACTGGGGAAACCTTCCTTAGGACTTTTCCTGCTTTTAGCAGCACCACCATCAAACCCTGGAGTTCTGGGAGCGTCAAATTCTCTCTGGCTTTGCCCGATTTCGGCAGTACTTACAAAAGTTGGCTTCTTGCTTTCCTTTCGTTTAAATAAAGATATTATTCAGATGATAAAATAATTAAATATCAATTAAAGTTCAATACACATAATTACTATTTTTTTACTTACATCTAAGCCCACGCCTGGTGTTTGTGACGCTAAATCAGTGACCATTGTAATCATTTGACCAATAACTTTTTCTGTGGCTTCTAGCCGAGCAGAGAGCTGTAATGCTGCCATAGCATCAGTTAGGGAAGCACCTTTCCGAAGTTCTTCCATAAGCTCAACATGGTCTGGAAATCCAGGGGTGCCAATAGGTAGAAACTTTTTTTCAAGCTGACGGACAGCATTCGCTAGTTCTTGAAATTGTTCTTGTGTTACCACGGATATATGAGGTCTGCGTTGTTGTCCAGTTTCTGGTTTTTAAAAAATACAGAATTTAAACATTTTTTGAGTAGTTAAAATGGTATAAATAATTTGTGTTGCGTGATTGCGTCGTAAAAATTACCTCCTGATCTTGATTCTTTACTAGGCACTTTTTTAACTGTAATACATATTTATTTTTTAATAATTAGATTTTTTCCATAGCAAGGCATTTAATGTAAAATATAAAACAGATATCATACCAACAAGTAATGTTTCATACTGTTTTGCTGCAAAAAAGAAAATAAGCATTAGTTTAGTTTGAGTTAGGTTTGATTTAGGCTTTCATAAATGCACATACACTCACGAATCGAACTAACTGAGGCCATTGGCGTAGGCGATTTCGTTGCTTCTTCGAAAGAATCAGCTCTCTAAAATTTTATTAAATAAGTTTCAATAATTATTCATATTTTTAACCGCAATCCCTGCGTAGGAACTACAACTGTTTTGATATGGAAAGAAAAATTCGAGTGCGAGCAGGGTTTGAACCACCGTAAGACATTATTAATGGAACGAAGATTTCGAGAGCAGTGAGCAGGGTGCGATAGTCTAATTGGTTAAGACGTCCGGTGTACTGAATCGGAAGGTCGCAGGTTCAAACCCTGCTCGCACTCGAAGTTTCAATAAAGCTACAAATAATAAAAGGTGTGATGTTATAATTGCTACTAGTAAGTTGTATGGTGAAAAGCGTTTATAGTAAGCGAGTGCTTATAATGTGCTTTTGAAACCGGTTAAAGCTTCTGGGTGCCACCATATTTCATGCAGAACTGGTATTTTAAGTTACCCAGTTAGCTGAAGGCTATGGTAATCATTGTTTAACAGGTGGTTGTAATATTACGTTCATAACACATTCGATTTAAAAAAATTAAATTACTTACCAGAACTCCAAATAAAAAACAGGTAAAAAAAACAGCTTCATAGCTATAAAAATATATAGAAGAAAGAACAACAACGAAAAAAAATGTTTTTCTTATACGATGAATTTTATTGCACCTGATGAATAATACGAAGCACTCTCTCCCTCTGCTCCTCCAAGGCGCTTAGGATATCAGGGTTACTGTATGGCTGAAGAATATATACACTCATTATGCTGCTATTTTTCTTAATAAACAATATAGGTAAGTCTAATTGAAAACAAACCAACACAGTTACCTTTTGTCCCCTGGCCTCCTGAGCAGATGTTCTTGAATTTTTTTCCTTAGTAGTACCATCCGAGGATGTGGTTTTATCAGTAGAAGTCCGATCGGTCGATGTAGACGTAGACGTTTTATCAGTGAAAGTTTTTTCTGAACCACTAGATTGTTGTCCTGGCGTCTTTGCTTTAGTGCCTCCACTGGCGCCACCACCTACACTGACGCCACCACCTCCACCGGCACCACCAGGTTTTGCCCCAGCCGCACCAGCCCGTTTAGGTGTCTTCCCTGTCTTTTGATTTGCATGTATTTTCACTTCAGTTATACTCAGGGTATTGGCAGAGGGTGATGGAAGATAAGGACCCATTTCAACTTCCACACGTCTCTCTAATATTCTCAATTGTCTAGCGATAAGTAAAAGTACTGTTTGCAATAGTTTAAAATTCACGGTGTTATCCTATAACAAGAGACGTAAATAGTCCTCAGTTCTACTATAAATGTATGCATACTAACTGCTTTTGATTAATGTATGTAAGAATTACTTACATCGAAATCGCCGAAAGCGCATTCAATTATTTCTCTAACATTCATAATATCAGTTGATGGAGCCTCTTCAGCAGCCGACATGATTAAATAAATAACAAAGTAAATAAAGAGCTAAATAATTAGAATTCAAAATAATTTCAATTGATTTCAATATTGAAATCAACTCTGAATTCGATCCAGATGGTATTGCTGTGACAGACAATATATTACAGAAATTAAAAAGAATATATTTTATTTAAACCTCTTTTCTAAAACCTTTTATTGTTTGTGTATTAAATTGTTCAGGGCTAATCTTGCAAACAGAATTCGAACAACTTGCTGTCATCCTACTGAGTTGAAATTTTACATGTTTTTTCTGTTGAGATGACAATACTTTTTATGTTAGGCGCGATCTGATTTTACTCCTAGGATTGACTCCAGCCGAGGGAACTCCAAAATGAGTTTGGCAACTGTGAAAGTTATAGCACTAGCATAGCTGGTCGCAAGGTTGGTTTGTTTTGGCTGAAAATCTGGTAATGTCATTTTATATTTCAAAATAGCTTGACCTCATTGGTCAGATTAAGACCTAGCTATGGTCGCGCTATCTTCAATTAGTTTTTAACGGTCTTGTTCATTGTCAACAACACAGACATAAATTTTGTGTACGCTTCCAGTATTATGATAGCTCGTTCTAAAGTCCACCACAGCCTAACTGAAGGGCCCAGGGTTAGGTCCAGACAAGACATCTTCTCAAAGGTTATTTTTGTTAGTAGGACAGAATAAATGTTATAGAAAAAAATATATAAAGTGCAGCATGCTTCTTCTGGCACGAGATCATAGTTGGGACAAACGCGGTCGTCTTGTTTCTTCAATATACTACATTAGCTTTTGCCCGCGTCTGCGCCCGTGTTAATTTAGAATTTGACAATTAATTCGGGTTGTACAATGTTGTAATATTCAGTCATGATTCGAAAGACACGTGGCGCCATCTATTATATTAAGAACGTTATTCTTGTTTTCCTCGGCTTAAGTACTCTTTTTCGGAACGCGTGTAAAAACCGCCAATAACCACAAAGGCACCTGCGTCATCTAGTAGAATTTTAAGATACTTTCGGGGATGTCTTTGTTGCCCCAAGTGTAGGCATGGTTCAGAGACAGTTTGGCATAAATAACTCGATTTTGCAGTTTTGGCTATTTGTGACTTAGTTGCACCGAAGGTGCGGTATATGCAAAATTTCAGAATGATCGGTTTAGTGGTTTAGGCGTGGAAAGGTAACACACAAACTTACTTTCGCATTTATGATTTAGTTAGGATTAGGATAATACAATTTCGCAAATATTTATCAACAGCGCCCTGACAATGTCTCAAGTGCGATAAGAATCATGCTGCAACATAATTGCCGTCGGCCCAGGTGTAACATTTGATACGGCGGATTATGGCTGTTGCTAGTAGATTATGCTTTTGCTGCTTTTAATCCTACCTATCATTAGTACGTATACAATGTGTAACGGACCCTCCACGAAACCGTGAACCATGCATTCTGTACATCAAACAAAGTAACTCAACGCAAAAATTATTGCTGGAAAACGTCTTTTTTTTTGAGGTAAAAAATCACGTTTTATGGTAGGACTCAATGTTACGCTCACGGAACTTTGATGGATGCATTGAATTGTACAGAGGCCATGGAGGTATTTAAAGTAAAATTATAATATTGTGACATGTAAAACTTGTACATTTTTAAAACTTGAGAAAAAGTTGGAACTCTGACCTCCAATATCTCCGTACCTAGAAGGTATGGTCAAGAACAAACAAATGATCGCAATTACGGGGAAAACAAGTATCTTTCGGCTTCGATAAGGATCTTTTACACCAATATTAATAGTCTTCGGTACAGAGCTTTCTCGCTCACAATCTAGGCGTTATAAATCAATAGCTACGGGTACTGTTATCAGGTTATGTCACGTGGTCGGGCAGTCTTCTCAGGTTATGTCATCATGAGTTTTTCAGTAGCAGCCCGGAGTGTACTGCAACAGAACTAGCAGAATTTGTATACCATAGTGTAACCTGTAACCCTGCGCGAATTTCAGGCGTGATGTATGATTAGGTATGCCCTGATTTTTTAACCTTGTACTCTTGTTTCTAGGAGTGGGTGGAATGGTAATAGTAATGTAGTCATTCCCTGTCTAATATTGCTTAGGGAAAATGAAATAAAAAGCTATAGAAACATCAAGTATATTTTACGATATTTACAAGGTTTCCTTCATAAATATCCATAGGTACTTATAAAAAGACATGAAAAATTTAAAAATATTATGATATCAAAAAATCAAAACTCGTACATATTTACAATGTTTATAATAATTAGAAAACATAATATAAATACTAAAGCTCCCTCCGAACCGGCCTCACAAAAAAAAACATTTGTGTTTGTTAAAGTTTGAATAGCTTAAAGTTGGTTTAAAATTAAATTAGATGACAATGGACTTTATGATCCAAGCAGAAGTTATTAGTCTATTAATCATTATCACCACCTATTCGGAGGGAGCTTAAAAACGACTTTTTTATAAGAACACAAAACTTTCAAGACTACAAATTCTCAATTTTGATTTATTTTGCAAACAAATCTTTTCACTTAGTGACTTTAATAGTGCGCCTGAAAAATTGTTAAAAATTTTCTACCTATCTAAATATGTAACTAGGTATTTATCTATTTATCGTATAAAGTGAGCTAATTTAATTAGGCACGAGTCCGACAGTGAGTAGAGCGCGAGGGGGCGCAGGCGGGCGCGGGCGCCTCGAGGAGCGGCGGGGGCGGCGGCGAGGCGGCGGGGGGCGCCCGGGAGGCGTGACTAGAAGTTGTCTGCAGCGCAGACGCCGACGTCGGCTTGGGCTGTTCGATATTACCAACATTCGTTTTGTGATCTCTGTGAGTCTTCTCCTCAACTAAATCGTTCTTCGACAGTCTATCGTGTTTCTTATACTTGTTCAGTTCGTGAGGCACTAGCACTGCCAGTGGTGGTACTGGTGGATTGTAAGCGTGGGGCTCGTAGTTGTCGTCGACGTAGTCGTTGGGGTTCCAGACGGCGGTCGTGGTCGCCAGCGACGCCTCACTGGCCGCGATCCTGGTGGTCGTCGCTCGAGACGTCACTGGCGACGTTGTGATTGTCGTTTTTTCAGGAAATAATTCGGATGCCACAGTAGCTGTGGACGGAACTGTAAATATATTTCTATTTTTATTAGACCTAGTTTTTCGTCGTTTTTGTAGTTTTGGCACATCGAGAAAGAATGGATCAAATAACAGATCAGATTCTTTATAGTCATCGTAGTTTATCGGCACTATTGGTTTCACCGCGCTCACAACGTTACCAACTGTATAGTTTAGTCTTTTGCCATTGCTATCACTGACCGACGCACTAGCGGTAACAATGACTCGCGGGGGGCTTTTTAATTTGATCTGTGGTTTTTCAGTCACATTTGGCGGAGCGACAGATCGTGCTGATAGCGAAGATTCTGTGCCTGGTGCCGCATCATCACTTCGTTTGCGGTCATAGTAGAAAGGATTAAAAGACAAAGGTCGTTGAGGCAATGATTGGGGATAATTCTGAGGTCTATTTTGCTTGACAGATGTTTCGTGCCGCTCAGAGGGTTGAGAAGTAGGTCCGGGACGTAATAATTGATCCCGTGGATCAAGTGTGGTTGGTCGGAACGGTGCTGGTTGAGGTCGTTGTATAAAAGGAGCAGGTCGCTGGGGCGTTGGCCTCGGAGCGGTTCTAGACGACTCATACTGGAAGTGGTCGAACTGCTGCGGCGGTGCGTGCGTTATGTAAACTCCATCAGCGGGCCGAAAGCTTTGACGTTGAAAGGAGATGGCTTCAGATCCTGGTCCTCGGTGACGGTATATAAATTCTTGTGGAGAGAGTAAGGAAGGATCTAGTGTTGGTAAAGATGGCGCAGAAGGCGCGGATGGGGCAGAAGGTGCGGACGGAGCGGATAGGCCGGACGGGGCTGAGGGAGCGGATGGGGCAGAGGGAGGATATGAAGGCGACGGGGGAGACAGTGAGGATAGAATGGGGGAAGGCGAAGAAATGAGATGTGGTATTGGAGACGGGTGACGAGAAGATGTCGACGGCAATATCGTTGTGCTCGGTCTGGCTGTAGTTCTTGTTGTCGTAGTGGTAGTTGTTGTTGTCGATGTTGTGGTCGGTTGCGTCGTCGTCGTCGTCGGATGACGTGCGTAATCTTCGTAGTCAGTGTCTTCGTCTTCTTCTTGGTACTCTGTAATCATAATAATTGAGTGTTATTGTATATAAACACTGGTTTGGTTATGGAACTACTGAATAGGATGAATCTTTTATATATTGTTTTTTGTTTAACTTTCTTTCTAAACTTTCAGGAGGAGCTCGTCGTTAAATAAAAAAAGCCGCTCGGGTCGATCTTCAGGTTAAGCCGCGCTTGCCTAGTTTGGTCCGTGGATGGGTGATGATGTTTCCTCCGTGCCTTAAAAATACGTTAAGCCGTTGTTGGAATCGGCTGTCATTTGGTGCACCTCTAATAGTCATTACAGGGAATGGCCCGAAAGTCTAACAACCAGTTTTATCAAGGGGTATCATATTACCCAGCACTGACTGGGTTGTGTATAGGTTAGATAGGCAGTCGCTCAAGGCTAGGCAGATGATGATTCTTGCTAAACTTATTTACAAATATATACTATTTAAACAGCTTTAATTTGCTATACAGATATTATCTTAGCAGCGCGTACCTTCAGTAAGTTCCTCATTATCTGAAAATGGTAATGGCGGGTGTGTAGGTTTTGTTTGTTGTATTTTTGGCTCATCTCTTTTTATATCCTGAATTGGATCCTCCGTTGAGTCTGTAGCATCTGTCGAATGTCCCTGTGTTTTATCTTGTGATGTCGTTGGACTATCATCTATTGATGGGTCAGCTTCTTGGTTTGGTTTAGTATGTTGTTGTGATTGCTCAGTTGGTTGTGCTTGAGGTTTCTGTTGGTCTGGCTGTATGATGGGTGGCAAAGTACTGCCATATAACTCTAAATTTAAACCGTAGAACTTTTCAGACTTTGTACAATCTACTTCGTCGACTCTCTCACACACTCTTGTCTCCTGAAATCAGAAATTATGTTTGTGAACATTGTTTCTAGACGCATTTATTGAAATAAATAAAATGGATTTTATGGTTGCCAATCTTATAAAGTGCATTAGTGCACATGTAAATATTAAATCAGATTTTGGTAAAAGTAAGACGGCATCCAAGTCACACATCTTGAGAAACGCTCTAATGCAACACGTTGCTGTCAACACACTGCTCAGACTACATGGTGGGACCATACTTTGGCAACATGTACACAAGTTAAATTAGTTGCAAACCGTCCAAAAATTAACCATTATAATTAACTGAACAATTCACGTACGTTATCAACTCACCTGATCAAAGACGGTGCCATTAAGGCAAAGGAACTTGATGTCCATGGGCTCTTCATTCTGGCCCACTGTGCACACGTGGAACATCTGGCACGAGGTCTCCAGGTCCGCGTAGTACCCGCCGATAACCTTGCCCGTGCACGTGAAGTTAGTTTCGGGCAAGTTGTCAAAGTCCAAGTACTAAAAATTAAAAAAAAAGACGTAGGCAAAAAGTTTTTGGGCCACCTTCGGTGTATTGACAACAATAGAGTGAGTTCAAGTTTGATTGACTGAAGTTTTTTGTGAATTTCTGACACAGAATTGACTTTATTGTTGATAAAATATTCATTTTTATTTAAGTTGTCTACGTGCACTTTTATAATATAATTGATACAATCATTTGGTTAGGTTTCAGTTTTTTTTTTAAAGTTTTTTTATTGTACAATATACTCACACCTGGTTGAATTGACCGGGATATTCGAAACTCGTTCTGGAATATGAATATCAGCAACCACAGCCAAACTGAAACCGAAACATCATCGAATATTATCATTTATTCCCGTATATATTCACACAAGCACGCATCACTCGTAAAAGGTGGGTGTTACTATACACCTCTGTATAACCCTTCGGGGAATACGGGCATGATATTATATTATCTTCACTTCTCAACATACCTACATAGTCTTCTAGTTATTTTAAACCTCGCACATCTATTCGTGTTATTGCTGACAGAAAACATCGTAAAGTATACAAGGGCACAAGACCCAACAAACGTCCAACCTATTGTACAACCTTTTCTTAATAACGTCAAATAAATCTTAAATCAAATTAAAATAAATGTTAAATCGGAATTAAAACTCAAAAATGTCAATGAAGAGTACCATTCCAGTATACAATTAACCTTTAACAGTTTATAGTAAGAACTTTAGTCGTGATAAATGAACGAGAATTATGATAAGTAAAAGTTAAATTAACATATCTTGAAGGTATCTTCACTAGAAACTAAGTACTGTCTTAGAATATTGAGCAGTGATGAGCTTGATTTCTCCAACATTTCTGGAAAACGCGGGAAACGAGTCGGTCATAAAAGTCGCAACTTTAATGCTTTACGCTCATGACTGTTCTGTGAAAATGGGAAGCTTTGAGAAAATTTCTGTTACTTATAACTTGAGCGAGAAGAAAAGTCGTTTTTGTCTCTTGGTTTATTTTCTACTAATTATTATGACACTATTACACTCGTTAACAAATAAATGAAAAATTAGTACACTGAACTTTTATAATATAACGTATTCAATTTTGGTAGGTACCTATCGATTTCAAGTCGTCAAATTTTGAGCACTTTTCGTCAGGGTTCAAAATCTGTTCAGGTTTTTGTTAATATTATTAGTAATTCGTTTTTATTTAAATATAATGTTTTGTACTATGGTCCTAGTGTATCATTTGTGACTTCAAGTTATTGCTATGTATGTTAATATTATGTATAACCCATAATTGCACATGTAAGCGGGCACGCCCTTTATGCCTGGAGGTTTTGTTTTTTTTATTGGTGTGTGCTAGCTGACATGTCACAGTAATTTAATTTAATGGTATTTTTTGTTTATATTAAGTTACTCAACATTGTTACCGCTACCTCTTCTTCACAGCTAAAACACGGGAGGTGGCCAAGGGCGGGCGTTATGGAGGACGGTCTCTTGTAAACTTTGACTTTCAAAAAGTGCTGATTATCAGCCTAATTTGAATAAAAAATTATGAACAATTATGAAAAATTATGAAAATTATGAACCGCCAAAGATGGCTGCGCGGGTTTTTGAAGTTCAACCGATCAGCGCAAGGTGCGTTCCGTCACGCGTCGCAAGTAATGTTGATAGCAGTTCGCAATTTGTCGGTTTGCTATGGATAGATTATAAACTATCGAAAAAAAATGTGTTGCTTTGTGAATGGTTGGTTCCTGTTCATAATTTTTCGATTGTTTATAATCTCACGAGATAGATTAGAACTAACGATGTTCATAATCATACGGTGACATATACAAAACATGCTATGTACAAAACAAGCTCGACCTCGAGCCCAAGCTCGTTTAGATTGCACGTTGCAAGCATTTGCCATAACAATGACTCAGTTCACTGATAGTGCATAAAGTAAATTTCCTTTCAAAAATAATTTACCTATTTAATAAAATGTTTGGTTTAGTTAGAAAAAGTAGCGAACCTTGTAAGGCAGAGGCGGTGCGCACGACAAGCGCGCCGCCGCCTGAGATCCGAGCCTGCCGCCGCATCTGAAATCAAAAGGAAATTATTCTATTAATACAGGGAAAATAACAAATATACGCAGCAGGTGCGGCAGTGGTGGCCCATTAATAACGGACTTACGCGATGAATGTCGTGAATATGAACCTAGGCGGGCGTTACTTTTTTTAATCGCATTTATAATAAAATACCTAGGCATTTCAAAGCTTTAAATGCAAAATTATTTAAAATTAAATTTCATAAGTGGTTACTCGAGTGTAGTTTTTATAGTTTAAAAGAATTTGAAGATAAAAAATGTTGATGTTAAAAAAAAAAAAAATGATTGTTGTTGCCTTAACTTGTCTTTAAAATTTTGCATGCTATGTTTTATCCTAGCTAAACATGCTTGTGCCTCAATTTGTATTTAACACCCTTGTATACCATGTTTTACGCAAATAAATATTCTATTCTATTCTATTCTAATTTATTTCATCACCCCTGCTCGCAAAACGGGGGAGGAAAACATCTTGATCGTCATACCAACCCGCACTGGACCTTCATGGTTTATTACAGTATTTTCAGCCTACTCTTTTTCTCATAGTCTTGTGTCCCCATAGTTGGAACACCGTGAGTTCATTATGCTATTCACTGCAAAATGTGCTATCGGGTGAAAAACAAAACTGACGACATTTATTGATGATAGCTTCAGATAACTTTATTAGCTCAAACATGTGTGTACATACAAGGTGTTATAAGTACATAGGGTTGTGCTAATATGTTTACCATATTGTCATGGTGTGCAAATATTAATAGAAGTCAAGTGGTTACCAAGCCCTATGCAACTGAAAAGTAAGAGGTTTCACAGGTGTAACAACTGCCCAATAACAAAATTGGAATGTCGTGATGGCGAAAAGTAGTATCAGAGCGTATAGGCACATGGGCGTCGGTATCCTTTGTAATAATGAGCGAACTGACGAAATCTACATTTTATGGGCTAAAGAGCTCAACATTTAAATAAATGATCTTGCCATACAGACTCTTCCTAAAAAAATGCTCTCAACACTTTCAAAAGTAACATTCTATTAGCGATAACCATGTCGTCAAAAAAGTGCCAATCCCGTAATGGCACTCCCTCACCGGGAGCATTAGCCTGTGATGTCACAGTTCAGATTCACTTGTTTCTGTACAAAATCGAATCTTGAATTGAATGGTCGAATCGAAACATTTAACTATATCGTACAGCCTTTCTCTAAAAACACTTTTAAACTTACAGATTTTATACAAGATTGCTGTCATATTAGTCATTCCAGAAGACTGTTAACGGAAATCAATGTTTTCTCCTTGTATATAAGCAGAGGTGTAAACAACAAAACAGAGACAATAGGTAGGTCGCGGTGTTCGCACGCGCATCTACGGAACAATTGCGTTGCAACACCCACAATTAGCCATCTACAGTGAGTTGTTCCGATATGCCTCATCTGAAATTACATCATTTTATAATTACTTACTTCGATGCATAACAATGATCTACTTTTCCATTTTTTTCTTGGGTATTGAGCATCTTTTATCGAGAATGGCGACGCGTGAAATAATCATGTCATACTCCGGTAAAATTTGGTAAACATCTCAACGATGACTTTGGTCATCTATTTAACGACCAATTCCTGAATCAGTCTTAAACGATAATGTTATTTATCCATCCACATCCTGTTGAAATTGACCCTGACTTTGGAAAGGTCAATGGGAGAAATAAGAAATAAGTGCTGAAGTCATTTTAAAATATTTAAATCGATTTATACTAACATGTTATCAAAATCTATTAATTTCCGGGTTTTGACAAGCTCGAGTAGGTAAGTAGGTAGGTACTGTACTCATAACATTTATATCGATATGAAAAAGTGACATGGACATAAAAAAATGTGATTAAAATGTCAAGGTCTTCCAATTGTCAACGTTAAAGAAAACATGTTTAGGAATGCGACATAATTTATGGAGATCATCTATATTTAGAAGAGGTGGAAGATTACCACAAAATATAGGTAACATTTTAGGCTTTTATAATGACCAAAATAAAATTTTTAACAAGAGATTTCATACGGTAAGTTAATTGTAACTAAAACTTTTATAGCCAAGAACGTGAGATCTGGCAGCTCATTTGTTTGGTATTACATGAGCGCCTTTCTACTCCAAATAATTACACACGTACCTCTGCTCTTAATACCCGAAACGTGCACGTTGATCGAACATAATAGAAAGTATGTCCGACATTTATTAATCCCTTTTTACTAATAAAACCATTAACAAGGCGATTATTGTGATGTAACGCCCATTTAATTCGTAGCAAACCGATACGTTTATTTAGAACAAAATATGGGTATCGAGACTGCGTGCTTTTGAACTAACGATATACTATAATCGTTACGAAATTCGATTATGAAATAAATAAACTCGATTCGGATGATATCATTCCGAATCTAGATCCAATAAATTTTTAATTGTTGGTCGCATTACTAAGAATTTGATTGGGAATTCGGACGTTTTATTAGATCTGTCGCGAATTTTGTGATTCAACGTATAAACCACTGAGGTATTTTACCGGTAACGAATTCACTATTGTGAATTCACCTTAGGTACTTGAAATTAATGGTCCTTGTGTTTTTTGTGCTACGTTGATCATGTTAAATAGAGCAAAGTTAATTAGTCAGCCTAGAGTAACGATGACTTTTAGTTGTGGGTAACATTATTGTATGAATAATTATGCCCTATAAAGCGATTACAGGAATTTGAAGCGGACTAGAATATTACTATGAAATGTTGTTCTGTCAGTCAGTATCATAATGTCAGTATTTGCGCCGTAAGAAATCGCGGCTTGATTCTCGGGACAGTCTCTATTCCTATAATAAAAATACTGAACAAAACCAGTGATTTGCTCACTGGTGTCTGCGACATATAATAGCGTTGAACGTTATTCGATATCGTGAAAGCTGTTGCAATGGGCAGTTGTGTCAGATTGTCCTAGGGCGTGGTTTCCTTGATGTAAGCAGTAAGAGCGACGGCCGGTGGACCGGCACGAAACTGGAGCACTGCGAGCGACACAAACACTAAGGCTATGTGTAGATGTCGTTGTGCGTTAAGGACATAACAGTGAATAGAACGTTTGTAAACTAAACACGTAACCGTCGCCTCCAAATAAGGAAAATTGTGCTGAAAAAATATTTCTGTGTGGGTTTCATTATTTTTTCTGTTGGCTAAATTATGTCATAACATTCAACATGAACTTTTTTCTATTTTCATGGGAGTCATTATTCAGACCTTCAAACACCTCTTTTGAAATAAAAGCATATAAGGGGTCGTCCATTAATCACGTGAGGCTCGAAAGGAGTGGAGGGGCTTCGGAAAATCACGAAATATCACTAGGAACCCCTTCCTAGTGATATTTCGTGATTTTCCGAAGCGGTGTACATATCACATGTATTAAATTTTCTTTGAACGCGTGATTTCTAAACCGAAAAGTGGTGCGTGACCTTATCACGTTACTTAATTTTCCAGAATTAAATTACATTATAACTGTTAACCTGTATTTAAAGATAATATTCTGAATTTTTATAAGATATTTTGTACCAAAAAAAATACACGTGATTTTGGGTAGGAGGGGAGGGGTGTCTAAAACCTCACCACGTATCACCATGAGGGGGTTAAAAAGTTTTTAAAAAACATCACGTGATTCATGGATGGCCCCTAAGTCTATCAGAATTTTAAATTGCTTTACGTCTGTGCCTCACCTAGACCAAGTCGCGACAATATTTTCACAAAACCATATCTCCCAGACAGTCTAGAAATCTGTCTACAAAACCTGTTTTATAAACTCGTAAAGAATACTTGGCAGGTGTTATGTGTTCCTAATGGCGATGTAATGGCTAAACCGGAAGCAAAATTAGGCTTATAACCATTATGATCCAAGCACGAGGTGTTTAGTAATGATAGCAATTTCACATTTCGTAATCTGATATTATACCATTAATTAAATTGCAAGGGAATGTATGTGTGTAATTGTAAGGGGACGTAAGTACTGGGTGCCACAGAAACGAACTTAGTAAAATGGTTTACGATTTTGCGTAATGCCATGAAATGTGACTATTTAGTGTGCTTGTAGCAGTTGCTGTTATTTCCTTTTACGACAATATACGGCCTAAATGCGAGCACAGCACCCCCGAGCCATACGCAAAGTACGGTTGAATTTTATTGCCGATAAAGTGCAGAACAGTGGCACAATATTGCACTTTAAAGTACAAAGAAATTGCGTAACAGCCGTAAGTATGTTCATATTAGGTTTCTCACAAGTATACTGATTTACGGCTGAGTGGCTAATATAAATTGACAAGCGTATGATATGTAGCCTTATCCAGCGGGATGAACCAACGACTTCAAGTACTTAAATGGTGTTTGTTGGTGTTTATTATAGGATTCGCAAGGCGAATGGTCCTATGTGCAGCAGTTCCCAGCTGCCTAGATTCTAGCTCACTTAGCTGTTTTTTGTATTTTTCCTACCAGAATGATCAATACGAGCGACCTGTGCTAAGTGAGCACAACAAAAAGATGATTTGCTTCATGGCGCCACCAAGATTCTTCCTAGACTATTCCATGTTTGTAACGGAAATCAGGAAGCGTCTACCATAACATAACATTACGCAAGACAAGAATGATATATGACGAGAACTTTTATTAAAACAATTGAAGCAAATTGCTGATTGTTTATCTATACTTATATCGTGAGTACAATTAAATAAACAATCTGTTGAAAAGATATAATGGCTTTTATTATTGTTAAACGCAGTTGAGATCGTATAGTAATTAATATGAACTTGTAATTGTTGTGTCCGTGACTGTACTAATCATATTATGCGCAGTCTTCTAACTTTAAAAGTACCATGTGGAACGTACTCCGCTTGCAAAGGTCACTGAAAAAGCATTCTACTCACACAGTCTTGCATATGCGACGGTAGTAAATTATCAGGATTTTCTAGCTATTATGAAGAGTTAATGTGCTGCAGAGCAGCGGTGGCCCAGTAGTGGAGACCCCGACTTACGAGCAGTAAGTCGTAGGTTCGAACCCAGCCGGACGCATTACTTTGTGTAAGTTATTTTATCACCACTGCTCTCAAAACGGTGAAGGAAAACATCGAGAGGAAACCGGCATGTCCTAGAACCAAAAATTCGAAGACATGTGACATCTACCAACCCGCACTGGGCCCGCGTGGTGGATTATAGCCCATTCCCTCTCATAGAGAGGAGGCCTGCGTCCCAGCAGTGGGAACATTAATAGGCTGATTATGTTATGTTATGTTATGTTATGTAATATGCTAGACAGCGCGGAGATCAGCATTTTAGACTCATTTATAATAATATTTATAAACAGAAGAAGCATGGAGTCTGGATTTGGGACCAGTTGATGGCAATAGGTTATCTCAATATTATATGGGACTTGAGACATGGCTGGCTAACTATGGTACACCTCTGCCTATCCTTTCAAGGAAAACAGGCGTGATGTTATGTTCTGATAATGCCACTGCTTCACTTCAAGTCAATAGGCGAAGACGATGCGTCATATATTTTCGGACATTCAGAACCTTGTGACAAGGTAATGTTTATTCTTCAGGGTTGAATGTTTGTAATAGCACTAATAGCCATTGTCCTCTGTAAAGTTGATAATTGAAAACATGTTGTGGTGTATTTATAGCGTCAAATTGTACTGTGGCCGAATTATAATGATTTCAACCACGAGGGATATTGCACTTTGTGGTCGGTTTCTGATTTGATGTCGGAAGTTTTGACGGCACGGTTGCAGCGGCTGAGTAGTTGGCTTTTTTTTTCCGGAAGGGAAATCATCAAATGACCCCCACTCTGGGCGGAGCGGAGGGGAGTGTCAGACTTGTACTGACTAAAACCCATCCATGTTCCTTCTTTGCCCTTTGTGTTCCAGGGCCACGGTATCTCTTTCGAACAGTCCCTCAGCCCTAACAGTCCCGCCCCAAGTAGCAAAATCATGTCATATAAATGGTACAATAACGTTTTTTATTTAACTTCCAGCCATATTAAAATGGTTTTATAATAGTTTTTTATACGTAAATATAACGGGGGTTTGGGCGCAGATTATACAACATTTTAATCGTGTAGGAGTCGTTTTGCAGTCGCGTCAGCAACAATAACGTTGAGTAAAAATCACGTAGACATTGTAAGTTTAACTAGTAAGGTTTATAATAGTTTCTAGTAATACTCTTATGTAACTATATCATCGTATTGACGTTTTCTTATGCTGGTGGTCGGTCTGTGGTACAAGCTAGACAATTTGTGTGACAATCTATTGTGTTGTTATAAAACTTAAAAAAAGTATAAGTCAAATGTTTTAATATTATTTATTAATTTAATGTAAAGAAAGCTTATTGTGGTGGAAGATGACGAGCGGTGCCTTTTAGTTGGGAATTTAAAATTTTCGATGATATGTATGATTATCTTCGTTAATATTTTAATGGGCCTCCATAATATAGGTGTTTCAATATTATTTATAAAAATAAAATACATAATTGTCATCAATAATTTCCGCCATATTGCCAATAGACATTGGGCGACTGCATTTAGACATCTATATAACTATTGGTCTTATACATGTTTTTTGTATCATCTATGGCGTCCACCATGACAGTTGCAATTAGGGTTCTTAAGTTATATTAGAATTACGTTTCAACCTAAAAGTTACTTAAAGGTGGTATATACGACCTATTATGACGATTCTATAATAGTTAACTATAAAATCGTTAAATAACAGTTTGTTATTTAAGTGTTGAATAAAAGGTTCTAAATTTACAAAACATGGCGACTCATCACTATTTTCTGACTGAAACGTTTACTCGACTTAACGTTATATGATCGTCATATAAATTATTGAGATGACGTTTACAGGACACATTAATAAGACTTAAATTATTATAACTAATGCGTCGAACTGAATACTACTTTACAACTGTTTAGTTGCTGCAAAATTGTTATAAAGCCCTTACATGTCTGTTAGTTGTATAGTTCTAATATTATATAACTTTTTTGCTAGTTGGGGCAGCCCTTGAGTAATTGGCTGCTGCGCTGCGTGTCACGGGTTCGATCCCCGCACGGAACAAATATTTGTATGATCTACAGGTAGTTGTTCCGGGTCTGGCTGTTTGTGTATGTGCGTTTAAATGTTTGCACCCAAGATACAGGAGAAATTCCTAGTGTGGGGCAAAGTTATATTTAAAAAAAAAAAAACCTTGGAATGGTATATTGGAATACTAAAACACAAATTGGTGAACTACCTAGGATGTTACCACTTGTGAACTGTTTACATTGGCTGCTGAAAGTCTATTGCGAGGTGTGATCCAAAAATAATGAATATTAAACACGGTGATAATAGTTTTTTTTTTTTTTTACACTTTGCCCCACAATAGTAATTTCTCCTGTATCGTAGGTGCGTTTACAAACATTTAAGCTCACATACACAAACAGCCACACTCACTTACTTGTCAGTGTCACTGTCTACGGCGTCTTGATTCGGTTACGTTCGGAAACACGCATTAGTTTTAAATTTATGTTGCCAACAGTCTGCCGGCAGGTTATGCAATTAATTCTGAATTTCATTTTACATTTAAAGTCATATTATTTATTATTTGTTTGCGTATATTATATTTATTTTATTAACTTTATAATAATTATGTCTGACGACGACTCTTTTTATTCATGTTCTTCCAAATCTTTTGCAACTCTTGACGATTCTCTGTCCGTGAATAGCTTTCTGAGTAGTGAGTGCCAGCGATTTAACAAGTGTTTTCATGTATGTCATGTCAATGCTCAGAGCATTCCTCAGCACCATTCTGAGTTATTGGATTTATTTTCTGACGTCACTTTGCATGCTGTTTTAGTATCCGAAAGTTAAAGCTAAAACCTGAACTTTCCTCTAACCTGTACGGTCTACCTGGCTTTATTTTAATTCGGAATGATCGAACAGGGAAAAGAGCTGGGGGTGTTGCCATTTACCTGCGCAGTGATATCCCCTACAAAATCTTATCTTCTTCGTCCCCAATTTATAATGGCAGCCCTGAATACTTATTTCTTGAAATGGTTGTTAAAGGGCTTAAGGCCGTTATAGGAGTTGTTTACTGCCCACCTGATATAGATTACTTCTCCACCCTAGAATCTCTCTTCGAATCTGTTTCCTCAGAGCACAAACATCTCATAGTCATGGGTGATTTTAACACTGACCTCTTGAAGGATAACACTAGATCACGTAGGCTGAGTGCGATCCTGGAATCGTCGAGTCTGTCACTTCTTAAACTTAGTCCGACTCATCATAACTTTGACTCTAGTGATTCCTGGCTCGATCTCATGCTTGCGTCTTCTGTGGATCTCGTTGCCAACCATGGTCAGATCGCTGCGCCTGGTTTATCCAGACATGACCTGATTTATCTGTCTTACAAAATTAAACCCCCAAAGCAGCGGCCTGCTATTGTTTTTATCCGGAATTTCGTAAGATTAAACAAAGTGAAACTCAATACCGATGCACAAGCTCTTGATTGGGTCGATATTGCCCAGTCATCATCAGTGAACCAGAAAGTGGTAATATTTAACAAATATGTTCTCCAGCTCATTGACACGCATGCGCCACTGTCGCGTCAAGCGCCCCCCAGCTCCATGGATTACCCCTGGAGTTCTCTACTATAAAGCTATGGAACGCGCTATCTTTTGGAATTAAAAAAGCTGAAAGCAAATTTAGTTTTAAAAGAAAAGTGCGTAACCACTATTTAAGTCAGAATAAATAGCTCTCTCTCTATTAGAAGTCGAGTCATGGTAATTTTTATTAGGTTTCTCGTTTTTAATTTTGGTATTTGTTAAAATATGTATTAGTTTATTTTATTTGTATATAAGTATTAGTATCTTTATAAGTGCCTATATAAATTTTCGATAGCAAGAAGTTATTTTTATATGTTTATTTTGGTACCCTATCACAATGTTTTTCTTATTTAACCCAAAGGTTGACTGGTAGAGAATGCCTTGTGGCATTAAGTCCGCCTATGTATCACTACTGTACATGAAGTTTAAATAAATAAATAAATTTGCCGTCAAATGGTGGCCGTGGTATCTAACAAATAATTTATTATCATTACTTTTGGATCACCCTTCGTAGGGACTTACGGTTATTTAAAAGATTAAGAGGCTTCGCATTAAGCCCCGTGCATAAAGATACATTATGAATATAATGATGAGTATGAATACATTAAGATAATTTTAATATTACAATTACTATAACCTGTAGTAAATTGCTTAGGTCCTCTGTCATTAACGAACGTACGCTTGCTTCTACTTAAGGTATTGCGTGCACAATGGTGTTTAACAAATAATTGAAATTAATATAGGTAGATCGAAAAACTATAAATGAGGTAAATTAAAAACACTTTCTTCAGTAATCAGAATTAATAATTCACATGATAGAAGAATCAAACACTTCGAACGAGGAAGCGGTGGTTCATTATACGAATAAGGCGTAATTAGGCAATTACGGCTATTGTTCTGTTAATTAATTTGATTCAAACCGACACCTAAGTATAGCTTGTCAACATTTTGATATCGTTACTCTACTTACGTATATCGGGATCAAATTATCGCAATACTATATCGTTTATGTAATTTTATTGCCGTCGGAAATAAATCTATAATCGTTTCTTAATTTAATAGTCGTACAATTAAATTTAAATCGAGACGTGACTACGTCGTTAATCTATTCATTTCTATTGACATTCATGCCTAAGTGCGGACTATCACCGCTATGTCAACTAGTGTGGATAATTTGACTTGCAAGAGGTCAAAATACCGTGAGCTTCACTAAAGCGCGAACAAATTAGAATTTTAACGGTAAATAGTGCTAAACGAAGAGTTGTTTTTGATACCGAAAAACCAAGACATACGATATATAGTAGCTGATTTAATTTCGTCGGTAACACTTTAGATATGACTCAAAACAACTTCACGGATATTTTGAAAGAGAATTCCACCGTGAAGGTCGTATCCCACTTCTAGTTTATCGTCGATCATTTGATTAGCAATTTAGCTTTATTTAAATGGATGTGACCGAGATTGATTAACGGGCGTCTATTGGTCGTGACTTAATCTCGCAAGTTTGCACAATGCACTACGTCTATTAGGAATGGTATTATGTGTTACGTGGAGATACAACAAAAAGCTACGCATGAACGGTGCACCGATGTAACGGGCCCGACTGCCCGAGTCGGCCTCACTCCGTTATGTCATCAAGTATGTTGAGAGTAGCGTCCGACGATCCGACGATCCGAAGCACCTGGTAGCCGACAGAATGGCGGTCACTAAACTACTTCAGACTACACGCACCACGCTTCATCAATTACTCGGTTACGGTACTCGATACACCCAATTAATTTTCAGTTCGGATATTTATGAGAAATATACGATCAATAATAACAAGTTGTTCGTCTTCAATTATTGCCTTGCCTACATAATCTGCCTAACCGCAATCGAGTTATATAATGTTTTTAGTCATAAACCCACGAACAGGTATAGTATCCTCGCGGACTGATATGTCACGTCTTGTCTTTCTCGTAACAAATGACGCCTAACAAGTACTGACGATCGGTGACGGTCGCTCACGAAACCACTCTGATTTCTGACCCACAAGATCCTTTCAATATGATAATGTTACATCAATATATCGTTTTGTATTTGGACCCGATAAACACAATGATATTCAGGAAGATAATCGTGACGGGGAAAATACGATAAAAGAATCATTGCATAAGAATAAGAGTGGCCTTTGATCGACGATATGTTTCGACCACATTGGTATGTCAAAACCGTCTCAGTGGTCCAGTTTTTAGGGTATGACAATTGGGGTCTCGTAATATTACGACATAATAAGTATAAATAAGGAGTAAGCATGAATAAGTCAGTCAGGTCTTAGATAGAGCACGCGATAGTGACAAAAGCACAAACAATAGGTCGCCTACTCACTAAAGACAATTAAGTTAATAATTGTGACCTATGTCGACACGCGTGGCGAATATTACCTGTGCCGTATTAGGACCGTTTAACTACCGGTTGTGTACTTAATCCCGGGCCTGATTCACGCCGCGATAATCCTTATCAATTACAGAGACGCGTTCGCGCCTACACCACTCATATGCTCAATTGTTGTACGTTTATGGAAGTAAAATATTTTTATTGTTAACTCATCTTAAATCACATCTGTTGAAGTGACGCAACCTGTCTTTAAGGTCGAAGTACAAGCATGCAACGGTATCAGGGCACGAGTAAAAGCTCTCTACGTACCTGACTGGTTTAGTGTAGCTGTGATACTGTTTGTACAACAATATATAACGAGAACCTCTGTCCTGTTATGGTTGGTGACAATACTAAACACGTGTCGAGATTGTTTATATACTTATAGTATACTAGTACTAAACAGTTGGGGTCTCCAGTGCTGATTGACAGTGACTCACTTGTTACGCACGATCCTCATATTCACAGGATATGGAACAATTTATGTTTAACCACGGCTAACTAGGTGCTGAGTAATGTTTTTGTGATAAGTACCCATGTTTATTGTTACGCAAGATACTGTAAGTACATCTCATGAAAATTAACTATTCATAACAAGCAGACGTGGAAATGAAAGTAGAACAGCATGCCTTACATATTCCTGCATTTATAATTTCCCTAAGATTACGAACTATGAATGTACTGGCGATAACTAGTTAAGATACTACTTGTAATTAATATTGTTAAATAAACACGGATTGAATGACTCGTGACGAAACTGAGACGGGAAAAACACTATTCACAGGACTGAACCGCAATGTAGGAAAAAAGTGATTGTCTAAGAGTCAACTAGCAGAGGTCGTTGTCCGCCAACGACTTGGCAAATAGTGCGTATCCTGGATGACTGGTTGGCTACATGGAAGAATGCGGGATGAAGGTCGGAGAAATACGCGAACGAGACGGGATGAGAGACGGTGTGTGGGTATCGAGAGTTAAGGCCACGAGCGCACTGATGAGCGATAGCGAACGGTTTAACTTTGACAATTTTGACTATAGAAAGAATATTTGAAAAAAAATCAAAAGTGAAGCCGTCTTCAGAACTTACTAAGAAGAATAAGAAAAACAGTGAACAATAAAGCGGAAATTTTACTTTTTGTAAGAATTCAGAGGTTAATAGATATCAAAACATCATTTGCCTTCGATTAAGTATTTGATAGCATAACTGAAGAAAACTTGAATATAACATCCGTAATTTAAAAAAAAAAACATAACATAAAAACTACCTGCAGTATTTCTAGTTGTTTCATTGTTAATTTAAAAAAGTAAAGAACGCTAATCGTGTGCACTAAGCTCGTCTCCATTGTGCCGCCTCCGTCGCATTCCTCGACGTTTCCTCTGTCATTCACAAGTTTTTTTGTTTGTTTATTCCTCAATTTACAATGATGGATAAAATCTTCATTGAATAATTGCAGTCACGTCGTCATTATATTGTTTCATTTTTCTGATGACGAATAGTGAGATTGAAAACGGATGGGAGTGCTAGCGAACGTTGATACTCTCATAATTAAATGTCAACTGTTGCAGTCAGTTTTACTTCACCGCTGCTCAGATCATCTTCACGCATAATTTACAATTATTATACTTAATATACTTAGTTGTTTCATACATGTTCCACTGCTGGCATTTAGATTCTAGTAGCAATTTCGACAGAAAAGTTCCCATGCGTCCGCTTACGGTTATATAATAATTTAGAAGAAGACCGCGTCAGACATTTGACCTCACTGAGCAATACCGAGACGTGGTGCACTTACACGCGTATGTCCCTGCATTGCTGTCTAACTTTATGGAATGGCACACTGTCTGCAACGTATTTGTTTATCTCTTCCAAATCTATGTAAACATATTTGAATTAACTGAGGTTAAAGACGTCGTAAATAGTTCTCGAGATTTGAATTGGGCGACAGGTCTTCATTATGTCACACCTTTTATGGATAACGATATTTTTATCTATCCCAGATTTATGGCACGTAGATGGCGTGGCGACTTCTAAGCCTTATTCTCATTTATTTAACAATAAAGTAAATGTTAATTAACATTATTTTTAAATGTTAATAGAGTGTTATTTTTTTGATGTAATCTTCCAAATGAATTATACCTATCAGCTCGGTAAATCCAGCGAAGGATTATTATAAAGAATGTTACCTAATTTAAGATGAATAGTAGCTAGTAACCTACTGACTACTGTATAGCTGTCATCGTATATTTAATAAATTCTTGAAATCACTATAATGAGTTGGAATCATCGAAAATGTCTTGAATTTCGTCATAACATGTGGAGATAAGTTTTTACGTAACTTTAGTTTTCCTTCGTCGGGTTTGTTCAAATTTCGTCCCAAGGATTGTTGTTTTTTACTCTATTTCTTCAAAACATTTTTGCGTTGTTGTAAGTTTTGGTGTACAAAGTGGTGAGAGGAGCACAAAAGTATTTGTTGGTCGTTTTTTTTTGTGGCTGCTTCCATATTACGTATATTGTGTTATCTCTACATCCTTCTTATATTCTTAAAATCGTTTTCTTTTGTGCACAGTTTCTTTATTTTCTTGTCAAGAATTTAATACTAAGTATTACATAGTAGTCGTAAATCAGAATAGATATCTACTGTTTTCTAAAAACTCCGTATAAGTCCGTATGACATATGTGTGAAGTGAACACATGATTATGATAGAAAGTCTCATGCTTTTTATACCGACAGATATTTCAGAAAAACACATTTAAATTCAGTTAGCATTTGATTTTCATATTTTTTCGGCGTGTTGTCAATGAATTATAAATAAAGTTTTGCAATACTAGTGCAATAAAGCCCTGGCAGTTATTTGTGAATTAGTTACAAACTGTGTCTGCATACCGCGGCAGATTTATAACTACACTAGGTAGTAATTAAAAGTTTTGTCATTCAATCCTCCGCATGATGTTCTCCTCAGCGGAAATCGTTCCCATGACCTTTTGTTTCGTGGCCATACGCTAATCTTTTTTATTTACGAGTCAGCCACTTGCCTTCGGTTTACGAACATATGTACTTGTTAAATATCATTTATTGCGCTTTTGTAAATAGGTCGAACAGTTGTTAATTTGTGTTTCAAATTAGATAAATTTTGCTATATGATTTAATATCCTTTTTCCTAACAATTTGTATGCTGAAATTATCATATTTGATACGAGATTATTTAATTAAAATGATATGTTAAATATGATACAAATGGATCGAAATCTAATAGGTTTAACGCCCTTCAAGTAACCTGAGAACATTGGCCTGGCGAGGTCTTAAGTTATAATTTAGACAGTTTATTAGATCACAACCGCAGACAACAAATATCTGTTGAACAACATTTTATCATTAATGTATCTAGTGCCGTAATTTACTTGTTTGATATTCAGCTGACAGGTTAAGTCGTCAGTATCTAATAACCAATAACTTTGTACATTCAATTAATTTATTAGTTGTGGAAGGGGAGGTCACCTATGTCACGGAAAATTTCTCAATAAATTTATAAAGTTATCATTTCATGTCGATTTGTGAGTGTAAGAAATTCGTGTACACACCTACACCGCTGATTATCGCTTTGCACAACTTCTATCGGGTTCACGCAAGTTATAATCGTAATTGAGGAAAATACATGAATTAACAGGGCTCAGGGAGATTTTTAGGTCATTGTAATTATTATAACCTTTGCTCGCGTGTATTACAAAGCTACCGCACACGCTAAGTAATTATGAAAAGCTAACACAGTCTCATGCTTCATTGAAATAAAAGAAAAACATATCACCGACAGAATGCGACTGTCGCGCACGTACAAAAACTCAGAATGCAATAAAAAGACGTAATATGATATAATTAATGTTGTACAATTTGTGTTGTAGGAAACTTCACGGGCGAGCAAACAGCGCGCGCACGCTACGTGATGGTAGACCCACCACGACTTCCGCACGCGGTGAGAGCGCACACGATCTCATCGACAAGGGATGACGCGCAAATTGCTGCAACACGCCTTGCTTTGCCATCCTCGCATGCAACCAAAACGTGAATGAGTGCACAGATGAAAGGGAAATTAAACATGACTGTATCTGACTCATGATAGGTCTTCATTTCGTTGCAACTTAAATGGCAGTTCAAGATGGGTATCACATTACAAGAGTTTCCTCATTAAAGCATGTCGTTTAAGGAAGGACCCGCTAGTTATGTATTTGGCAAACACATTTGGCACACAGGAAACGTGTAATGGAAAACAATAATGACATAAAATGTACGTAAGAAAAGCGGGAAATGTTCAAATTAAAGGGAAATTATGTTCCTATTACATCGGAAAAGTATGAAAATGTTCAAGTCCGGGCGTTCTTCCTGTATTTATTGTATCGTTATTTAGCTAATTTATAACATGGGCGGTACTGTCGATTTGTCAAATCTCAAGAGACAACGTGTGACGATATGTGGGGCGTGGCTCGTTTGTCGGTGGCGGCGTCACCCAAACAATGGAGAAAGCAGAACATCAATCGAAATCATCTAGTTGAGAACATAGACACAACAAACATACGTGTGGAAGACAGACAGTGTAATCACTCTCAATGTTATTTCAAATTCGGTTTCTAATTGTAATCGCGAACAAATATAGGCTTTTAATTGTATTGGTTGGTTCCTGGTCGTAACCATTCATTTGCCTGTTATTAACGCAGTAATTAGATGAAAGTGTAGTTAGTTCGATATGTAAAGGCCATTTACGTCTGGAAAAACTCGTTTGCTTCGTTTGGTGAGCGAAACGTGAAAACTTTGATTATGTGAAATTTTACTAAGATTAAATTAAATAAGTTACTTTTTATCATGTGGGGTAGTTAAAAAGCAATGAAAGCACTTTTTCATGGGAAAACACTTTCACAATGTTTTATCGATTATGCTTCATACGGTACATACACGCTTGAAGCTGAATTTCATATTTTGATAATTTCCCATGAGGACTCAATCAAACTGAGAAGGAGAAATCTTAATCCAACAATTCACACCATAAAAATCTGTGACTTAGCTTCATATCCATCAATAAACAACCAATTCTACTAAGTAATTATTCAAGCGGCCACAACCACAACATGGAGTGTACTGAAGCGGCGAAAGGCCCTCATCTAATAAACCTTCAGCTGTAAAACCCATAAAATGACAATAAAACTTGAATCGTGAAATAAAGCGCTTTCATGTGTACTTCAATGGAATTCCTATGATTCATTCATAGGATGCGGGGTTCGATGTAGTGGGTGGTGCTGTGCGTACGCGTGCATCGACTGCAAATCACTGCGGCTTTCCAAGGGCACAGTATTCTATGTCTTATTGTAACCTTCAAGGTCGTTTTACATCATGAATATACGTAGATTGACAGATAAATTGTCTATGTGTAGATGGATGGGCCCATCAAGTGTGAAGATGAAGATTACTCATGTACACGCTAATCTATGTACAATGGTAAGTGTTAATTTAAAAATCTGATGTTTGTTAATTTACTTTGTAATTTTATGGTTAGAATACGGCTAAGACACGAAATTATTAAATTTAAATAGTTAAGTTATCAACATACATCTGCCTAGCCTTTTCCGAAAAAATATGTTGGGCTCGGCTTCCAGTCCAACCACTACCAATCTGACTTTCAAAATCCAGTAACTGGGTAAATACGATACGCCTTGGTAAGACTAGTCGTCAGACTGGGTTACGAGTAGTTAAAAGCTCGAAAGTACGACAACCAGTTACGAGGTAACGACTGTCAAAGGTCAACAAATGACAGCAGGCACCAACGGCTTAACGTGCTTTCTGAGGCACGGAGGAAGTTCGATATGTAATGATGGTCACCCATCCAATGACAACCTAGGTAAGCACTGCTTAACCTTGGAGATGGGCCCGATGCGAATGTGGCAGTTATTATTTAGCCACGAGCTCCACGAGATAAGTTATCAACATAAGCAACGAATATATTAAGGTTTGAGGTAACACAAATGACAAATATTTTAAAGCTTTGTGGTTCTCAAGGAGGTAGAATTTACAAAGGATAGCGCACAAAATCTAGCTTTCCCGAGCTTTATCTTCACCCGTGTGCTGTTTGATCCTACGGATTTACGAGGTTTCTACGGTAATCTAGTATAGTCGGTACGTTAAAAACGCCAGACACTTTTGTGTGGTCATGAATTGTCTTTATATTCGGTACCTAGTCATTGTTGAATTTGTCCTCAAAATCGTAGAATGTGAGCATGACTATGGCCGTTAATTTCATTATTGAGTGAAACCCATGTCAAACAGTGGGCTTGACTTGGCGTAATTTGGCGATGATTACCGGCCATTAATTACAGTTTTGGGTGAGGCCCAGGCCCAGCTATGGGCTTCAAACACCGAGGAGTGGTCTACTGGCATGCCCGCCGCTGCAGGGCGTCGTGGCGGGCGCGTGACGGCGTCGCGGGCGCAGCGTTGCGCAACAAACAACGCACTCAACCCGCTTTTACTCGCCGCTCGTTTACATGGAACGCGTCAATTACGTAAAATTGTATCAAAAATTGTATTCACGTACCACTAGCACTGGTACATGCTCGCAACGAATCGTTGCCAACGTTGCCACATCTCTCGATAGAAATTCTGATATAATGATTGTTATTTAATTAGCGGTTAACAATATCCGATACAAGTGCAGATATCGGTTGTGAAATTGTACATCGCATTGTAAATGTGCGTAGACGTCTAATAATTATAGAGCAAGACAGCCAGTCATTAAAACAATAATAACATGTTCTGTCGGTAATAATGATACATCTCAGAATTGAGTAACATTCCTTTTAGGGTGGCGTAACGATAGGGAACTATCACACGAGTATCACGTATCGATATTTGTGTAAGCACTAAATTCCTGAAATGTTTGTGTGATTCCTGCAATATACTCATGTCTCTCTAAGTTATTTCTTATTACCCTATATGTGTAGCTTACAAATAAGACGTGTTTTAGTATTTAACAAGTGAACAGCTATTCTTTAAAGTATTTGCACTACTAGATTTGTTCGGATACCGCAAGTCTACTTATGCAAGACAAAGCAACTTTTACTTTCATCGTGACGCGAATAAGAAATAAAAACAATCGTTTTTCTCACAACGACGTAGTTTTAAACGAAATAACATAGTTATAAAACTGTTAAGTTAACTCGACACTGCATAGATTGACATTGGCCCTGATATTTGAACCGTAGTTTAGTGATCGATTATGTCTCGTGTCGCGACTTGCATCCATGATGGTAATTAGGTAGTCGTTAGGGCTCGCATGGCGATAATTTTAACTTAAGTGTCTGTGACGTCACTAGGTAATCGCAGCTGGTTATCACAACACAACCCACTTCACTGCCTCATAAGGGTTTGTGGTACAAGGCTCTTTAAAATTCACTTCGGGATCATTTTAATGGATATGGAATATAACGGCTGAGGAACGAAAAGCGTGAATAATTTGAGAGGAAAATTTAATAAAGTCAAATTGACTCTCTCTAAGTAATCAGTAAGTTATTATTTAGGGGATGTTTCACAAATCATAATGAATAGTGAATCATAGTGGTTGCGATCATCATCAATAAAATAATAAAGAATAAAGGGTCATAATTAAATACCGTTTGCCGTTGCTTTTTTATCCAAGGACCGATTACAGAAAACATTTTTTTTTGCAATAAAAACAATAAAATAAACCAATAACACGGCCATTAACAAAGGAAAAAAATCACATAACAGGCATTAATTAAACGTATTAGGTAAACATCATTTCTTCAGTAGAACAAACAGAGCTCGGTCGTCGGCGCTTCGCCCATGACATTTCGTTACACTTCTCCGGTCGCGGCATAGACAACAGACCTTTAACTAAATTCCTTCATCTTCTAAACGAATACATTTCAACTTAAATTTTTGCTAATTATTCACGCTCGAAAATATAATTCTTTTTTCATTAACTACATCGGATGACAGGTAGATAATATCTGTTGGGTCTCTGTTTGACCTACGCTGTGTCTAAATTTTTTTCTTCGTGTACCTAAGAGCTAGTCTGAGTGAACGGGTTTTGGTGCAGTTTTATGATGCAGCAAGGTTTCTAGATAAAAACTAGATAGTAATGTTGTAAGCTTTTAGTTTTTGATCTAAATAAAATCAACGTGTTATAGTGTAGCCACATTTTATGGGCACAGCATGAAATTAACATTTTAGACTTCAAGGTTATTGGAAAGTGTAAGAATGAAACAATTCTTCCAAAAAGATTTGGATCGCGAAACAATGTTGTATATTAGGAAACATTTCAATTTACGTGAACTCCCGCTTTTTCGAAACAGTTATTAAAAGTGTCTTTCATAAGACTTCAGTGCAAAGTAGGTTCATGTCGATTTTATTATCTCATTAACCCTCAGTAACCGTCCTACTCTTAATATGGACTTTCCAGTCTCAGAAAACTGCAACACTGTATTGAATAGTTGTGAAGATATGAATACTTATCAATCTACGTTGCGTCTACACGGCGCGTACGCGTAGCAATAACTACGCGGCGAAAGGTGCCATTGTGACGTCTACACATTGTCTACACTGTGTCGCATACGCGGAGCATACGCATTATCTTCATCAACGTCTACGCAGCTCCAACGTCTACGAGTTCGAATACCGTACACATTTTTTTGGATTTATTTTTACAAACGCCTCGATTGTTTATCCTTTCTGGAGTTTATTCATTAATGCTGGTTCATGTTAAAAGGCATTTAAAAATCTATGGTTAATCAGTCACTGGTCACTAATCAATACTTAACTATAAGTAGCGTTTATGAATAAAAGATTTGAAACAGACCTACACTCAACATTGGGTGGTCAAAGGTTGAAGGAGATGAATAAACCTGTAAAGTACTGAACTTAAACGTATGTACGTAAGGAGAAGTTCTATAATTCCCGGGATCAACTTACTAAGTATTTAATACACGTGCTTTGTCCACTTAGATTTAATAGTGTAATATTAAGGACAGCAGTGCTGTGCCGGTATGTGAGTTCCGGTAGCCGCGGGTACAATCGAGCACACACTGCACACAAGGTCGGCGCCACTCGCGGTGTTTGGTTGGCTGTCAATCACTACTCACACTTTTGCGTTTGAACAACGCTGCAACGTAGAGTGGTGTTTGTTGAACAACGCGTTTCAACTGTTTGTTTCCTTTGTACTTATGGATGTTGTTTGAGATTTTGGCTTTAGCTTTATAGGTTTTCAAAACGGCAACTGAAGGAATTGTGGCAATCACTATCATAGCGTTTCGCGTTTCTGTAACGACTTTCAATTGTCAAATTGCCAATCCCGTTATAGTTATCGCTGATAGAATATCTCTTTGTCTTGGCTGTCAAGACAACATAAACACAAACAATAACAAACAACACAAATTACGATAAGCAACAAATAAACATAAACATAAATTACGGCTTCGAAATAAAATAATACATTAATAATAGGTGATTACCTAGGGGATTCAGCAGTGTCTTACGTCACGGACGCTATTTTGAATGTTACAACATATGTATCTAGGGTAGTAACATATGTATTTAATATAATTAACTTTAATGTCTCGTAATGGCATTACATCAACCCCTATTACCTTACGTAGAAATTAATCCCTAAAGTTCCAGAGTTTCCGACAACCCTTTGGAGCCAAGGCGGCTTTTGAAAGTCAAATCAATTTAACTGTTGTTAAGTCTCATGTGAAGTGATTTGATTTACTTTTGTTATCTCAGACAACCCGACACAGCTAACATGAAGATCTGTGGTCTTAAGTACGACAGCGATGTAAACCGATTTCTGCTTTAAAATATAACCTGTTCTTAACCCTCCAGCATTTTGGTGTTCGACAAGTATAATAAGTATTATCCACAGATGTGAAAAAAATCTTAAAACTAAATAGATTTTATGTGCGGAACGAGTTTTCTAACACTAAAATCGGTCGCATTTACGTCACGCAGTCGTACTTAGGTCCTCTGACATGAATTCACTGATTAGGGACTTGTTCAGGCTTTCAGTAACCATTGGAGTGATTTCCAAATAATATTACCACTATGTTATGTCCGTAATATAAATACCAGATACGATGGACATGTTGTTGTAAGTATTTTTGTAAATTGAACTAGGTGCTACTTGTTATTGAATGCAGTTATTTTCCTTACTGATAGTTCAATATGCATTCGGACTAACGCATGCGTCAATGCGTACATTAATAAACAATTGTGTAATAGGAAAATGTTTTATTTATCATATTTTTCATGTAACAGGTAAATAAGTCTACGGTAAAGTTGTGTTTTAGTGTTTGTTGATGCGTTGCCAACCATTGAGACAAATGTAAAATGTCTTAAATGCAAGGAACAAGAGGCAATAATATAAGCCTTTATTTAGACACAGAATTTTTACATTTACTTTAAATCTTAAAATAACGACTCTGTCGAGTCGGTGACACCGACAGCCCGGTCTGCTTGCCCAAGCCTCCTCCAATTCTTTCCACTCCGTTCTATTTTGCGTTCTCCTAGTTCACTGGAAAAGAACACGAGGAATAAACTGGAACAAGAGGTATAAACAGCTTAATTACGCTATTTAAGAAATATAATGGGTGTAAAAGTACTCTTAACGAAACCGAAAGGCACTTGTTCTCCCCGTCATCACGATATCTTTTTTGTTCTAGATCCTGGGGATACCTGAAAACCTTCTAGTTACGGAGATATTGGGGGTAAAATATCCAACTTTTTCACAAGTTTTTTTTTTAAATACGTGTTTTTAATGTTACAAAACAGAGCTCGGTCTTTTTGGATTTATTTTTACAAACGCCTCGATTGTTTATCTTTTCTGGAGTTTATTCATTAACGCTGGTTAACGTAACGAGGCATTTAAAAATGTATGGGTCTCTTTCAAATGTAATTTAAATACTTCCACGACCCCCGTACTGTTTAATGCATCCATCAGCACAATGTTTTAAGTGCGTCACATTGAGTCCTACCATAAAGCGTGATTTTTCACCCCCAAAAATATTTGTTTTCCAGCAAAATTTTTACGTAGAGTTACTTATTTTGATGTACAAAACGCTTGGTTGACGGATTTGTGAAGGGTCCGTTTACACCTTGTATACAGGGTCGTTGATTGGTGATTGGGGGCATTCCTTGAAATGGGGCCTAATTTGCAACAATTTTGATCCAGATACCTTGGTGTCCAAACTGAATTGTTTTTGTTTATAGTTTTCCACCTCTTCACCATAAACTGCTGAAAATTTAAACCAACCATCCTGTACATGGTACCTAATACTTCCTTATGGACAAAGCTTTTCTCCTGAGTAGAGTTGGTATGACAACCACATGGCAACGAAATGCATAATCGTTTCTTTGGTTTTAACACCATACAATTAACTCAATATAACAAGCAAGTGTTGCGTAAATAAAAATAAAACAAAAACGTTGTTGAACCACATAAATAAAAAGAAAATCGCGTTTGCTTGCCACATAATCCTACGTTTTTTGTCCTTACAAAAAATGATTGTTTACAATTTGTTTCGTTGTTGCCACACATAATATACGTAAAGTTATAAGTTATATTTGTGTTCCAATTACGGTTTATTTGCTTGAACTTGTATTATTGTATAGAACAGTACTAACGATGTTGGCTTTCATAAACATAGTGATTAGTCCTTCTGCATTCGCAATAGAAACGACATTTGAGTGTCTGTCCACGGCCATTAATTAACAGGCGGTCACTTCACATGAAATGCATATTAACGGGAAAAGCAGGATATAAAGGGAGTAAATAGACCGTTAACCAAGCCGACAGGCACTTGTTCTCCCTGTCTTTGTGATAATTTTTTTGTTCTAGACCATACCTGGGAACCTTCTAGTTACGGAGATATTGGGGGTCAAAGATCCAATTTTTTTTGTAAATACATGTTTTTAATGTAAGATTTTTTACTTTAAACACCTCTACGACCCCCGTACTATTCAATACACCCACCAGCACAATGCTTTGATTGCGTCACATAGAATTTTACCGTAAAACGTGATTTTTCACCCCTAAAAAAATCGTTTCCCTGCAATAATTTTTGCGTAAGGTTACTTAGTTTGATGTACGGAATGCTTGGTTGACGGCTTCGTGAAGGGTCTGTGTACAGCTAAAAGTAGCGAAAGGAGTTTGTACAATTGTAGATGTGTAATATAATAGATATAAATGCACATTTGATTGATCGATTGAGACTGCTCCGTAAAAGTGGTTGATCCAGATTCATTTAAACGGTCGTGTGTCGCAAAAACTCGGTTATCCGCACTTTCAGTCTACAGTGAAAGCACTAAGGTAAGTGTGTAAGTAAGCCGAAAGCCTTGTGCTAATTACCTACAGCAAAATCTGGTTATACGACAGGTGCTAAGTAAAACAACTTAGCCGGACATAAACTAAGATAATTTTTAAGATAAACAATTCCATTTTATTTATGATCTCAACTTAATTATGCTGACAGAACCATTTATTAGGCGGTAAACAAAATTTAATTACATTGTGCATTTAATTACATTTAATTTTAGTGTCCACTTTCATACTAAACATTTTAATAAAACGTTCAACAACAGTACCAAAATTACGCAAGCTGCTCTTTTGATGATAATTAATAGTGTAGGAAATAACTATTTCGAATAGTTTTGTGAAAGTTTAGTACCTGATGTTGTTACCGGAATATTTGTTTGGTGGTGTTGGTCTGAGTTAGGAGTAAAAAACGAAGTTTCTTTTTGAAGCAGACTTTGTCATAACGACTTTTGAAACGATCACGGTGTGGTTTTAGACGAGCGCGTTGGTTTTGGAAGCGGAACAAATTGACAATCGAATTATGGATTCCTGCGACGGCGCCACTATTTTACAAACATTACATTCTGACTGTAAAGTAGGTCGTGACAATATGGTTTTGAATGTCTGATGTTACCATTCGCGAGAGTCATTAGCGATCAGTCGTATAACGCCGGCCATGATGGATGACTTTGATGAGTATCGATCGTAATAATATCGCAATCACTTGCAATAGAATAGAATTATTGTTTTGTAAAGTTGTATGAACATTTAATAAGTTCAAGCGGAGCGTAACTGTGAGGCGGTTACAAAATGTTAAATCTGAAGTAGGTACCTAAGTAACACTTGCTGTGAACGAAAATCATTTAAAATCGATATACGTAGCGGTTAGTAAGCGCATTATCTACCGATGCAGCTTACACAGATACTGTAGCGATAGAACAGTTAAAGTAATTACCAACAGTCGTGTCTTACATCATATATTATCTATATTTTGTTGTATACTAAAAAGCTAAGCAATTAAGCTCATAACAAGCTGTAGTTTGTTAGCAGTAAGAAGCCTATTAAGTGGATATTCTAGCTACAATATGAGCTTAATACGTGACACGTAACGGGGTCAATGAGCAGGTTCATACTATAATAATGTAATATTGTATTGAATACGGTTTTATAATATAACAAAACGTTACGCGTTGTGTTGTGACTTTTGTTCGTAGCGATTCAATTCAATGTGAGGAAGTAAGGCCGCAAATTTGTGATGCAGCTTTGTGGGGTATCATGGCGTCTGCGAACGCGTGCAATGACTCCGCTTTAATTAATTACCCACATGACGGACGCTCGCGTTGCAGACCATTTACAGTGGAATGGTTCTTATCACAAGACATTAGTAAATGGAGCTAATTTTAGATCGGCGACGGCGCGACCGGCTCGTTGACCTATCAACTTGCAACTGAGCACTCGTAATACCTATTCGATTTCAATGCAATGAGATGTCAGACGCTTTTGCAGTTTCAGTATTATTATTTCCTGCTCCACCTGAAACATATTTTGAAACTCTGCTATAATGAATCGGTTAAAAGCGTCCACTCGTAAGAAATACTTGATATCGGTGAGCGCTGCAGTCGCATAAAAAACGTGACAAACTGCGAATTTGTAAGCGCAGTTCGGTGCGGCAAACTCTCTCTAGATGTAATATCAATTTGTTGGGTGGCCTTGGCACACTAACGTATTAGAGTTTCTCTTGACAAAATGGGGGCAGAACGTTTTGTTTGTGACTTAAGATGACAGCATGAATCGTCCGGGAAATCCTAGTTGCAGCGTCGCGTCGCGTCAACGTAATGTTTCATCGAGCCACTCATTAAACCGTCTGTGCGAAGTTTGTCGCAATGTCTGTTCACCTAGAACAGTTTGTTTACAATGCTCCTTTGAACGACTGTGGTTTGTCAATACAACTTGCTAAAACAAATGGGCGGGTGTGTGCTTATTTGGTGACTGACGGTGTAAGTATGGCGTAATTAGTTAGCAAGTTGATATCAGAATTAAAGCACTATATCTAAAATACTTGCTTGTAAACTTAGACGGATACTGACACATTAATTGCGTGTTGCTATTATAACAATGCCCTGGCTCTCAGACAACAAAACCAATAACATGTGACTTTCATAATCCTAGCCTCATTTCTATTTGATAGGTAGATATATGTGGTTGACTCAGCTCGGTGGGACAAAAAGCGCAATGAGGCCGTATGGCTAGTCGGCGAGAACTTGAGAGCAAGCCGCTATTACGTGATAGTCTTATTACTTCTAAAATGAACAATCAACTGTCATGTAGAACTGCATAGGTACGGTAGGGATCAACCTCTTTTATATGAACGCTTGGCCCACGACGATAAGGAATTGAAAATATGGAGGAGTAGAACTATGACAATGATATAGTCTTGGGTTGATCGTTTTACTACCTTGGTCAAGATTTATCCAAGTCTTAGTCAATTCTACGGTGCAGGTCTACGGCTACAGCTTGAAATAAAATAAACAATGTGGGGTTTATGGAAAGATCTTATATCTTTCCATAAACCCCGCATTGTTTATTTTTTCGATGATGATGATAAAGTATGTCTTTGTATTTGGTGAAAATGTAAAAACTCTTGAAGATCTTATTGCAATAATATACTTTTAGATGTAGTGATATACGTATAATTGGTGTCTGAGCAACGCCTCTAAAGTCATTTTAAAGTTTTAAGCCTACTGGGCCCAAACTCTATGGTATAGATGTCCCGTCGACAAAAACAAGAATAAGAAGATATAGTGCTGCTTACCTCAGTATAACACAAAGCGCAATGAGGCCGTGTGGCTAGTCGGAGGCCACTTGAGAGACCGCCCGCATGGTGGTGGTCTTCACGTCATAGTACGACCGCGCGACACCGATACTCCCGGCGAACCATGTCCTGGAACAAAATGTACTATGATAATTAATGGATAAGTACTTCAGGTTACTTCGTATCGTATTAGCGAGTAACTGTGTTGTAGAGGTGAGATAGGCAGTTGCTCCAAGTTAAATAATTGTATTAAGCTGTATCTGGTTAGACTGGAAGCCGACCACAATGTAGTTGGGAAAAGGCTAGGCAGATGGTGATGATTACCAAGGGACCGAGTATAAAATTACGCGGACCGTGCTTTCAAGTACATCGGTCTGAAAAACGTAATAAAAAGGAGATAGAAAATTGATTTACAGATTTCGGAATCAAAAACGGTCGATTCAGGGTAAAAAACTGAACCCTAGAAATATACTGCACAAGAAAATCCTTTGTGCTGATTTTTAGTAAAAATCAGAAGTATTTACACATAGATGTTATTGTGCAGAATTTCAAATAGTATGAAAACACTCTAAAAGCAATAAGGAACCTGCAACCGAAAATAGTTGGAAGATTGTATAAATCTTTGTTAATTTTATCGGTACTCCAGTATTGGAAAACCGTAAAATCGAATTGCCTTTACAATGTGCGCATGGACCAGGTTCGGTTATTTGTTTTTATAAATAAAGGTACCAAAAGTTGTATTGAAAGGAAACTAGTTCTACGGGGCAGTCACCCTGCGACCGTGAGCCACAGTAACGTCGGAAAATGAATAAAAGTTGCACCACGAAACAAGTTTTACATATTTGAAAATTAATAATGACGTAAACATTAATATTTCCTTTGTTTTTTTACCAAGAGCAGTAAAATATAAGGAAATGTTAGGACAATAGCAATATAAGGAATTTCGCGATGCGGATGTTATTTTGTTTTGTCTCTGCCAGACAAAAATTTCTGCATGGCGATCTTACTTGCAACATTAAGTATGTATCGTACATATAAACAGAGTATGGTCATCCCTTTATTTTGAAAAGTACTATGAGTACTTTTTAAATCATATTAAAATCAAATACCAGCTGATTGGTGTTCTGTAGGTAAGCTGTTGGTAACATGTGCGGTATTACCTCCACAGCTGGGTGCACATAAAGAAACTCCGTGAGATACTATACTTTATTACGTCCGGTGCACTCAGGACAGTTAGTCCCTCTCATAACCTTATTGGATCTCAAATCATTTCGCCACAGGAGCTATTTTCGAATAACTCATGTCCATACTAGAGAAGATTGCCAATATGTCAATAACACAGGCTAGAAAAAGAAGTCTCTTTATCGTCACCCGTACAGGACACGAGCACAAAGCATCGTCAGTTATACAGGGTGCAGCACAGTATACAGGGGTTGGTTTATTCGTATCGATGTTGTCCTTCCAGCTGTGATTGACTCATTCGAGAAAAGGAATAGTAAGCTAAGTTTCAATAGTGTTTGGCTTTGCCTTTTTTATTTGTTGGCTCATTTTTGGCATTTATATTTTCATTTAGTGAATGTCAATGCTGCTGTGCTGATCCACATAACTAAATGAATATTTATTACCAACAGATTAATCTAACCAATCATGATTAAATTAATCATGAGCCAACGACTCAAACGCATTTAAAAGATAAAATTATAATTGATGTAGGTTAGTAATTAGTTCAATAAAATAGTATAAGGTAAGTAGTCATGTATCTATTGAACTAATGACTTGAATGTCATTTTAATCAGAGTCACCTGTGGTTGGTGATTCTGATTTAAATGTCAATTAAATATAACATTGGAATGCATCGATGATAATAAATCGATATTGGAATGCCATGAGAAATCGATAGGTTTGGATTTGAATCGATAATCACGGGTCAAGTCGTGCCGGTGACACTACGGTGCTACGAACTGCTACGCCGATGTTCCGTCTAATTAGCATTAACTTTTAATGAAGTAGACAAATAATTATTGATCGTAATGTTGCTTTGTTTATTACTTACAAGCTTTTATTTGTATTTTTTTTTGGTAACTTGAAAATAAGTTCGCTTGACAAGTTTGTTATTTTGATTATGTTTTCATGAAAACATTTTATTTTCCATTATAAGTTTAGTACGGAAAAGAATATGTAATTATTTTAATTTGCATAGGCATGTAGGTAAGATCACAATCTTTGGAAGGCATTTTGTGCACCTGCGTTCAATTAATTGCCTACATTTTTATTATTAGTCAGTAGCTCAATAATTGACAGCTGATAGCTATTTATAGTACAATCATGACGTCTTTGTAGGTCAGAGAGCCGTTACCTATGACCTCAATGGGGGTCACTTGTCGAGACTACAATGCTCAACCTGTCAAACCTATTCACTGATTGTTGCCTATTATCTGATGACTTTTACATAACTCGGAATCATTATAAATTATACCTCTAATGTTGACGGTGACAGCGGACAATGGCAATCAGATATGCCTGCCGTTTGTAAGTACCAGATGGTAATATTCTAAACGAATAGACGTCGTACTATTCTATCTTAAATAAACGATGTTTGAGACGACGAAATTCTTTCAAAGGTCACGCGACTTACGTAATAGGTCTGCTTAGCCGAGTTTTTGGCAGGCGCACGGGAAATGCCAAATAGTCAGATTATCTATGGGGACAAATAATTTGCAGAAATCAGGTTTTTCTTAATGGGCGATGGCGAAAGAGGTTGGGTCATCTCATTAAGGTGATTGAGAATGTTAAAGTTGATAACTGGTCGAATGCCATCCGACCGGTTGGGTTAATGTCGGCTGCGCCTGCGTACACGCACGAAACTTGATATAACGTTGCTAACTAAATTATTCTTTTTATCCTTTAAATTAGTTTCTAGGCGACTGTGTGGCTGTGAGCGAGTGGGCGCCAGAAACGTGAAAGTCGTCAATGTGTCAATAGGTAATAGGTACAGACAACTCAACGAGGTCATTAAAAGATTATATCTATCATAATATATAGGATCATTGATCTTAAAGATAGACAAATGGACGCAAGACTATTTGCTGGGTGACCAGACTGTTGTCCGGTGATACAAAACGCCGGAGTTTCAAGGCATGCCGCGGGGTCGTGCGCCTCACGCCCCGACCTCGCCTACCAAATAATAACCAATCATTGACTGCAATAATTGTTCACTCACCGTGAGCAGCTAATAGACAATAAGTAGACATCACTAGGAAAGTTATCTCGGCTCGTTTAACCACGCGGGGTGCCGTAGATGTGATAGACGGCTATAGATAACATGTCTCAATCAGAATAGCAAAAAGTGTTAAGGTAGCTAATGAACTATTGTTCGATTTAATTCAATACGCACTCGACATAACTGGGGCACATTGTTTTAATTAATCTTATATTATTTTTGTCAGTGTATCGTGTTAAGGCCTCCCACTAGGTGGACCGATGACCTGGTAAAAGTTGCAGGGATCCGCTGGATGCGAGACGCACGGAACCGGTCAATGTGGCGACACTTGGGGGAGGCATATGTCCAGCAGTGGACGTCTTTCGGCTGAAATGATGATCGTGTTAATGAGGAGACCGAGAGAGAGATGGCTCACTTAGCTTTAAACACGTTCTGTCATTTTTGAAGTTCCGAAATGTTTTGTTAACTAATACGATTTAGCTTAAGTAAATCGAATTGTTTGTGGTTACCATGCACTGGGTTCGAAGATTTGGTCGGCAGTTCAAGTGGATTATGTGCAAGCTTACCGATTGCTCACACTAGGTTTGTGTGCACTCCATTAGTGAAACGAATCGTAATTCATGTTATTTGCACGTTTCATCCTCATTGTTGAGCCTTCAAACCTTGACGAAACAAGATTAAGGCTATTCTTTGCACAATTCGGTAGCGTTACAAACATCGAGTTTCCGCATTTCAAAATCAAACAATAGCGTTTTCGACTGGTAAGTATCACAAGGCACGGCTAAAATAAAAAATTGTTTGTACATTTTGTATTCGAACAGGTTATAAGGATATCGAGTTTGTCGTTAGCTTATTCGATTGGTATGTGCAGTCATTATTTTTGCAGTTTTCCTGGTGCGATAATTTCCTTTGGAGGAATTCCTACACCGGCGTTGGCGCCGTTTTCACTTAAATGAGGCTTCGCTAGTCGCTGCACGCATTGCTTAATCACCATCGTTTTATTGAACAATACATTACGCTGAGTGCACACACACTAACATGATGTCACGAATCATGATGCGTACCTATTCTAAGTAATACTTGCTACAGTAAAATGTTAATGCGAAATAAAATGTGGCAAAGAAAACGTTTTTCGTGTATGAATGAAAATTGACGGTACAAAAGAAAAGTCGTTAAATAACTTTTTTCATCCCTAAAATATTGGATCCTAAAAAGAAAAGTTTCTTAAACGTATGTTTAAACAAAACAAATAACTTTAATAATTTTTGAGAACCCAATACAGAGTGACTAAATAAAAGACCACTAGGAGTCGTTAACTAATATACTTAACCAAAAGTAAGCCTAAAAATATTGAAATCGTAACATAAGATGACATACCACTTTTAACATAGTATGCGCGAACATCTGTCGTAAATACCGGACTTAATTATTGAACTAGACATACAATGGGCACAGAATGCTGGCCGTGGGAAAGGAGCTGACATTTAGCTGCAAGCGAGACCGAACATCTTCGGTTACCTAACGACGCAGAGACACCTCGTAAGGGCACACCAATCATTAATATATTTAATGGATTCACATTTACTAAGTTCTGTGACAAAGATCTGCTTAGGATTTGATATTAGGTACTTGTGCAATAGCCAAGTACTTAATATCAAATGTAACAATAGATACTGCAGTCACTGTCATTTGTTATTTTCATGTTTCACAAATTGAACAGCTAGTTTCTGAACAAAAGCGTTTCCTTACAAGCGTCCAACTATTTGTTCTCCTGCATATTGCTTGGAAACTTTGTCGATTTATTTTACTTTTCGTAACTAATGAACAATATACGAAGTAAATGATTTAAGATCGTAAAGATCATGTATTTACAAGTAAACGATTGTAAAGGTGACTGGTAAAATAACAATCACTGGTATTCACTAATTCGGTAGCTTGTTTGACGACGTTGTACACGATTGGTTGAATGGCGACTTAGCGAGTTACAAAGTAGGTCTCGGTAAAACAGTGGCTCGTCTCCCCAGCTGTATTGTCACGGTCACGTCAAGATAACGTCAAACATAATTTGTAATAGTTGAAAATATTTTGACTATTGAAGTTACAAAATGCGTAAAGTTAACAACTTATGCGGCAGTTTGTAATGCTTCACGTGGCTTGCGAAACGTCGGCGGTCCGTTGATGGAATGTGCTTGATATGTGCTAAGTAATATCGTACTTTATGTAAATAGAAAGGTAAGCCATTAAGAAGTTTTGATGCTCATTCATTAAAATATTGATTACTAGCACTACGTCATGTTTGACGTTACTTTGGAGTTATTTAAATTAAATAGAGTCGAAGAAGATGAATGAGTAGAGTGAGTTTATTCTTATTTTGCTCATATATTATATTCAAATTTTATTATTCTTAAGTTTATTCTTATTTTGCTCATATATTATATTGAAACGCCCGGGTGTTTACACTGCGAGGATCGTCCGGAGGACACGGTGGAGCACACCGTAGAGGTCTGCCCCGCTTGGGCGGAGCACCGCCGTGTCCTCGTAGAGGCGATTGGCGGCGGCGATCTCTCGCGTCCGGCCCTGGTTCAAGCCATGGTCCGGAGCGAGAGGGAATGGGAAGCCGTCACCACCTTCTGCGAAGCAGTCATGCTAGCGAAGGAGGTGGCGGGACGTGAGAGGGAAAGAACCTCACGTCCCAGCCGCCGCGGGAGACGCCCTGGGCGTCGGGGGTCAGGTGGTGGCTCCCGGCCACCGTAGGCGCGGGCCTGTGGACGGCGAGTTGTGGGCTAGCTCGCCGTCCGGCCGTCTTATGACGACAGGCCGTGTCGACGGCGCGTTCGTGTTCCACGCGCGCCTCAAAGAGATGTCAGCAACCGAGTAGGGGTCCGCATGGGCCGATGCCTGCCAGAGCTGCGGGACTGTTCGAAAGAGACACCGTGGCCCTGGAACACAAAGGGCAAAGAAGGAACATGGATGGGTTTTAGTCAGTACAAGTCTGACACTCTCTTCCGTTCCGCCCAGAGTGGGGGGGTCATTTGATGATTTCCGATCCGAAAAAAAAAGTATCGTTTCTCTGAAGTAAAGTTCATGGTCATGAAATTAGTACTTTGATACCCATCATTATCATCATCTGCCTAGCCTTTTCCCAAGGAGCGACTGCCTATCTGACCTCCACAACCCAGTTAGTACTGGGTAATACGATACCCCTTGGTAAGACTTTTTGTCATACTTTTTGGGCCACTGACTACCTAACGACTGTCAAAGATCTACAAATGACACGCGGGACCAACGGATTCTTTTTTTTTTTTTTTTTTCGATGATGATGGGAAATCATCAAAAGATCCCGCCCACTCTGGGCGGAGCGGAAGGGAGTGTCAGACTTGTACTGACTAAAACCCATCCATGTTCCTTCTTTGCCCTTTGTGTTCCAGGGCCACGGTATCTCTTTCGAACAGTCCCGCAGCCCTTAACGTGCTTTCCGAGGCACGGAGGAATCTCAGCATGTAATGGGTGGTCACCCATCCACAGACCAACCTAGGCAAGTACGGCTTAACCTAAAGATCGACCCGAGCGGCTGTTATTATTTAGACACGAGCTCCTCAAGTACTTTCATCAGAAATCATTCAGTGGGCTATATAAGATAATATATATATATTTATGAGAAATACTAGTTCCTACAAGACTTTGTAATGGAATACTTGACATTGGCAGTCGATAGCTCTTCTAAAGGAATAAAATGTGTTTAAAAGGCATTATGCACGCCAAGGAATTTTATTAATTAAGTTTCTAGTTTGTTGGGCGTGTGCTTGACCATGAATGATACATGTATAAGGAATCAGATAATTAATTGAATAATTCGTTATTTACTGAGATAACAGAAGAAACGATGGTGTCATTTGTAGATCTTTGACAGTCGTTACAGGTAGTCAGTGGCCCAAAAAGTCTGACAACCAGTCTTACCAAGGGGTATCGTATTACCTAGTACTAACTGGGTTGTGGAGCTCAGATAGGCAGTCGCTCCATGTAAAATACTAGTATTCAGCTGCATCCGGTTAGACTGGAAGCCGACCCCAACATAGTTGGGAAAAGGCTAGGCAGATGATGATGAGAAGAAACGATGATTTAACTGTGAGAAAGAAAATATAGCCAATATTAGCCATGTCATCTTTCACACAGTCTATCCAATGCTTCTCATCGTAGAATCTTCATCTTTCTGGCGAGAAAGGCGGTCGATATAACAGAGAAGTATGAAAAAAGAAGACATGGTCGAACCCCAAACAATTGGCAGGAGAATGATGGTGATGGTATTGAAATAAAAGAATAGATCTACGTATTGTAATTTTACTCCTTAAGGAGAGATTCGTACATTTGCTGTCAACTTTCGCAACATGACAAGATCGAGTTAGCTGTTGTAAAAACAACGGTTACAGGTTCATTAAAATAACCAATGATGTCGAAGCAAAGGAAATTGTATAAAGTTACTAAAAAGATTTCTTAACGTTAAATCGCAATTAAAATTCTTCGAACTTCTTGCGTATAAAACAACAGTTGTGATTCATTTGTTTCTATATTTTGGTTGTTACTACGTCTGGCTAACCATCACAAAATATATTGGAGATCCAACTTGGAGGCTTAATCAATTAATTTTTATTAAAGTTGACCGGAACTGTATACGTTTCAGATATGGTGTTGTGTAAAATCCGTTGCAAAATGTAAACATGATCAGTAAATTACTAGCTTCGGCGCAATTACGCTGGCACGCAACAGTTTTCTGTACATTTGCTACACCCCGCCTTGATCGTTGTTATTTCATTATGTTTTTATGAAACTTCTTGTAGTTCACTAAAATGGTTATGTACTAATTGCAGTTTTGTTCGAGTTACAGTTTTTCCGATAAACAGTTATATTATTGTTCGATTATATCGCATCAAAAGCGTGAAGCTATTACAATCAGAGAACGCTCGCGATACGATGGCACATTTTAAATCTTTGGTATATTAAAATGATTTCATCGTATGTTTTCGTAGCAAGCCAAGTAGTGGGTTAATCGGGTTTGGGTCGATTCACTCGTTTTGCGAAACAACTATCCACTTGTGCGACAATCAAATTTTGCCTACAGCTATTTATTTTGTCTTCATCATTTTTAAAGGTCGACGTGAATCGTCTCTACAAAGGTCAAGTATTTAAAAAGTTATTCATTCAGTCACATAAAATTTACTTATTCATCGAATTAAACGCTCACGATCAATAAATTGAGAGGACAGATCTCCGTGGTCTTGTTTAGTGGTCTCTGATAAAAAAACACTGTAGACTAAATGACACAGACAATGCAGTAAGTTTTAAAAATAGTCATCAGGTTTGTGTTGCCGCTTGATACGAATTTCACTAGAAACTAGTCACGACTTCTTACAACTTCTGTTTGCCACTGAATTTTTACTTTTTGTGACACCTGGCGGAAGCTTACCGTCACGATACAGCTATTAAATCCGGCACTCTATTATTGCGTCAAGTTGAATAACATTTTAGCTACGCCTACCTGTACTGAGCCGGTACGGACACGGACGTTTATTGTACATTATCACTGGCTTGTTCAAGTTTCGAGTGCCACTCGGCTTGATTTCAGTCCCCGCAGAGAATCAAGGCGCGTCACTCGGCTGCCAGTCAAAATTTGCGTTGCTCTATCAAAACTTTCAACTGCGTAATCTTAAAATGTTCTTGTTTTAACAACAAAATGCAACAATAAGAACCCCTTTAATGTTGCATTGTGCAGTTTCGTTTTATAGGTGCAGAGAATATCAGGAGATCGTCTGCGAGGTGCAGCGGAAGGCGAATGAGTAAATATGTCGAGAATTCCGATGTGTAAAGTTTAAATGGAGGAACAATAGAGCTGTGGCGGGTCGCGTGAATACCGCGCTGTTACAGTATGGAATGCGGTGCTATTTTGAAAGGGGTACGTGCAAGGTCAAAGGTGCAACCAGCAACCGACAGACAGTTGTGTCAAGCAAGATATCCGTTCTAATACGTCTACGTTAATCATTCTCTTGCAACAACAATTGCTAACACTTGCCCACAATATCGCCGATAATTTATTTGTTTTATTGCAGTAAATCACCCCGGCTACGATCGACTTTATCGACACTCGTAATTATGTTGTTATTTATAACTTAGCTCGTAATGGTGGTGCGTTCGGGCTATTATTAGATTTTTGTCAAGAAGGCTATTTGCAGACGAATGGTAATAGATTAGGTGAATTGCAAATGTAATTGGACTTATTGTAGCAGTTGATGATAGAAAGTTAAGGATGGTAATAATGAGCGCAGTCGTGACTGACGACGATGGCGATAACTTATCACGCGGACACTCGAACAATTAGCTGCCTGCGCCTGCGCAACACTTGCTATAGTGCGCCCGGATCATGGCGCATGACGTACGCAAAGAGTGCAATACTCAAGGCGCATCTACATACACCATACAAGTAAGCTTTATACTCGAGCCAGATAAACATTTTGCATTTGAAGTTATTTTGAAACACCGTATTTGGAAATTGGATATCACTTTAACGTTACATGTTTTGCTAAATCTGGGCATTTAAGCAAAAAAGCGAGATAAACCCTTTTATAATTCTTATACAGTAAGTCAGCGACCTTAGAGGTCAGGCTCCGCGATATCTTACTTTATTCGTGGGTGGGCACGGCTAACAGCGTATATTTGCAAAAAATTGCGACGTAAAAACTATGTAGGCGCAAAATTTGCGAAGCGTAAACTTTCACTACTTATTTACTGTGCTGCGTGTAAAAAGAACCAAGAACGTTTATATAGTGTAAGTACAATTGAATAAAGTATATCCATTTTACATTTGGTTCTATGGTGCTAAAGTTAGACTGTAACGAAGAGTAAAAGTTATGCATGCATGCGACGCAGGAGACGGCGAGTTTGCAAATAAAGCGAAACTCTGCGAATGGTGGTGATTAACTAAAATGGACTTATTTGTAACGACATTGGTTTTCAATTACAATGGCGTGTATGGAGGTGGCATGCGGTGCGACGTCACCGCTGGAGTATTTACACACGGTGTGGGTCGTCGACCCGCGCATCTCCGCCGTCGTGTGAGCAGCCGCCCCGTGATTACTTATCGCCCGTTATTAATAGCAAATAACAATAATTCCATTAATTGTACGCACTACACACTACTGCTTCTATATCACAGTAAAATTCAGCCAAATACCTATTGTTTTATGTTGTAGAGAAATACTGCTCTAGCGAATAGATTGAATATTTCGTTGTCGCTAATCAATGTTTTCCTGAAAGCCAGTCTAGTAATTGTATGGTCCAGATAGATTCACTGAAAGTGTGCCGAAGCTTTGATGCATGAGGGAATGTTAAAACAATAACAATTAGTTTTACTGTTAGAAATGACAGTGGGGACAAGATAGGTAGCAATTCCTCGTGGTTTCATTTCTTGCAGTGTAATTACAGCAAGCCACTCGGTCTGTGTTGTGCCATCAAAAATAGGACAACAATTCTCGAGCAGAAGCAACTCTTTAATAGAGGATCTTTGTAATCTCTGGTTTCAGTGCGCAATCTCGATCTCGATCTCGATCTGTTGTGATAATACGTTACAGTAATCAACCGCATTGTTAGAAAATGAGTTTTTTACATAAGATTACGTGTTATTTTTCAGACGAATTATGTAAAATAATTTTATGATCCCAGAACACGTTAAGTCGACAAATGTTATTCAGTTTTGGTTGTTTATCACTGCCAGAGTTTTACGACTTCCTCGATATTGACGAAACGAAAACTAGGAAGTTCTTAGACGATGTCAATAAATGGCAAGTGGACAATATAAAATAATAAATATTTTTATTTTGCTCATCTTTCCTCATTTCACACGCACTTTTTCTTTACATTTTAAGCCATTTTTTGGTCCCATTAATTAATCAGTGCTTGAATAAAAAGGCCAAGGCTCACATCTACATCACGGCATTGCTCAGAAACGGGTTGTGGTGTTAAATAGGTCGTCTCCGAGTGCGGTGGCACGTACTTGCACGTAACGTTGCAGTTGCTTCACCGTGCGCTTGCGTCAGCGGGCACGCGGCGCGGGCGCAGCGCCGGCGCAGCGCGGGGTGTCTTCCGCGACCCGACGACCTTCACGACTCACGAAACTAAGTATTAACTATCAAATCTTCATCTTTCGGCTAAGAGAAAGATGTCTGTGATGGCAGATCACGATCGTGACAAAGAAATTACATGAGGGTACAGAGAGAGTTGGTGCAGTTAACTGTCAAAATTATATGCGGAGTTTTTTGTCTTGTCATTTAAGTTTTCCGGACGACGACATACGAATTTTTACATTAAAAAAACTTGTTAAAATTACGATTACTTTGATTAACTTTTAGCTGTATTTAATTGAACCATCAATAGGAAATTAATTTATGAATTTAATGAGTGTCTTTAATTAAAATACTTTTAATCAAAAAATTAGGCACGCCATTTTAAGACAAAAAAGTTCGGAAAACAATTTATGATTACAAAAAAGTGAAGGCCGGGATGAGTCAAAGTCATCACTTGTCGGATACATTAGAGAGCCGGGCCGAGGTCGCTGGTCGGCAGTGGTCGGCAGTGGTCGGCAATGGTCGGTGTGTTGGCCGCATGCTAAACATCTGTCGAAACTCCTCGTTATCCAATGTTGCTGACAGAAAACACATATTGCACTACTACTGGACGAGATACGTATTGTCGTGTTACGTACAAGAATTTATTGTGTTGTACCATAATATTGTATTGTGTTTAGATGCAATAACAATGTTTGTTTATAACCTGGCTGGGTAACTTAATAAAATGCTGTTACTGATTTATTATTTTATTAATCGTTTGTTCAGGCTCTAGATTTCAGTTATTACAGATAGTGTTATCAAGGTTGCTTTTTTTTAATTTTCAGGTAAAATATTTTCAAGCTTTTGTACGCGTTGGGGTCGTGGAAAGTGTTCAGTGAAGCGGAACGCGGGTGCGCGCATTTATTAGTTACGCCACCACTTAGAGGTCGCCGCTACTCGACTAGATTGATTGCTTTAATTTCAATTAGTTTATTATTGCTCTTTTAAATTTAAGACGATTAACAGAATCATTGATATCAGTTTAAGTACCAAACCGACCGGTCCAATTTGCGAACGGGCGTTCACAACCAATTTCCTCACATCGAAGTTAATGCAATTTCATAAGATATTTAGAGCACCAATATTTTGAAACGCTCCAGTTGCTAACTTGAGATCAATCGGAGTCTATTTGCTTTTATCGACAATTTAATGTTTCATATGAAACGACTCATACATACTTAGCATTTTAGAACATGAACAAGACAAGCAAGCAAGACTTTAAATGCGAGCAATATTGTTTTATGACTTCGAAGGATCTTGTGAATGCAAAGAGTGAGGAATGTGGGTATTGCGTATAAAATCTAAATGTTTTGTTCTGCTACGTGACCTGACTGCCAAACAGCGGAGTGGCAGACATTGCCATCTTTGAACACCAATTATGTGTAACATTGATCGGTGGTAATCACTGTATTTATCTATGCGGATGCACTCAACAAGGAAATGTTAGAGGTAAAAACAATCTAGAAAATTCTTATTAATTCAGTAATCAAGACTAAGCTTTTATATCTTACAATAGAACGATTGTATATTTATAAAGGGAAAACGATTCAAAAAACGGAGTCGCAGTTAAATGTAGCGTTACTGTATCCTAATGCATTGCAAATCAGTAAGGGAAAGCAAAATAATGGAGCATGTACCTATAGATATCCGTGAGCGAAATATGCATTAGGCGATTATGGTTCGCCTTGATGTTTTTTGGACCTGAAGGATTGCAATATCTTTGAGCTAATGGGGGTATTGATAACAATATCTCATGAAAGCGTTACTGTTTAAGTAAGTTAGTAATTTTAATTTTGCAAATATGGGAACAGTACATGGTGATAAACAGCAGCCATATTTTACCAATAGGCATGCAATAGTTATAGTTTGACTCTAAATTAATAAAGACAATCAACAGACACATTGAATAGTTTTAAATCACAACTTATCTAGAACACAATTTATATTATAAAGATATACAAAAATTCTTTCTCGGTAAGGAATTCGCTGACAGTGTGCTTTATCCGTTGCTGCTGTTGTTTTTCAAGTTTATCTATCATTATCATTGTTATCATTGAGATCAATGGGTCTTCAACTTGTAAATAGATTGCTTGTCGTCTTTGATTAGTGGGTAGGTACATCTCTAATCATGTTGTAGACTATGTTGTAATTGGTAAAACAAAATAACAACAACTAATCAAATCCCCTATCTTCTTCACCAGAAAGAGATGGCGAACTCGACTCCTTTCACAAGGATTGGCGTATAACAGCACTGGATAGGGATAAGTGGAAGGAAGGAAGGGGGGCTTTTGCCTGGGGACTCAAATGGCTGATAATAAATAAAGGAAATAATAATGACATCACTTGGATGACATTTAAAAACAGATCATATTGAATACAGCTTTTTGAGATAGTTTTGATACAGATTGTGGAGTTATTTCCAGCCCAACGTAAGGCAAGTTACTCTAGGCAAATGAAGATGACACTTAAGAAGATCTCAAGTTTCTAAATGAACTATGTCTGAATAGTTAATTTAAATTTTTTCAAGCGCTGTCAAATTTTAGCCTTTTGCGTCACACCTAGAGCTAAGTTTTTGTTTACTCAACCAATGTGAGCGAAGCTTTAAGTAAATATATGAACATTAAGCTTGAAAAATTGCATAAACAATATTTGTTTATGCATAATTTAATGGCTAAAATGTGGATATATTTGTTGACACAAATGCATCTTGATTGATACGTAACCCTTGCATGCATTACAGTGATAACTTCGCAAGTTATGTTAACCTGATGAATGCGAAAACCGTTTTTATGAATATCTAAGTTGGAAGCCGTTGTCACTGGTAGAGCAAACATTATTAGGTAACAAATATCAATAGAGAACGTAATGCTTATTTATATAGAACCTGTTACCACAATCAGTTTCCAAGAAGTATCGTGGAACTTGATTTACCGGGTAGGCTTTGTAAACTAACGCTTTGATATTTTATATGAGGCTAACAAAGTAACAGCAGGATAAGACTTTTTTGGTCCAAATCTGTCTATTTGTAAACTGTTCTATATACATCGAGTGTCTCAGCAGCAAGTACGCGACACGTGTCTACAAGAAGTTTGAAACCAGTTCTATGATCCGATTGCAAGTTGATTTAATCACTCGCTCACCGACTGGCCGGGTGACCACATAGCAGGCGCTGGCGGGAAACGCACGACCACTTTCATCACCTCATTAATAATATATAAGAATATCGTTCAACAAGCCACTACATAAATATACGACGTGCGTACAAATACATGAATAGCTATGCGAAGGAAAAATGTTCGTAAGTAATAAACGGAACTACAGATAAAAACTTAGGTAGAAGGTTACAATTAAATACCAAACAAATAAAAAAAAATACTTACGTTCAAGTGAGCGTAACATCCAATATTGCCGGCAAGTACAACAACTATAAAATATTCAAATTCTCATTAACGTTATTGAACTTTTGCAACGTTATAAAATAATCACGAAAGTTTTAGTAAATCACACAAATTATCCAATAGGAAGCACCGAAAATATTTGTACGCGACACGTAGCGGAAAACTTTTTATAGTCTACAAACTGCCACTGACGTTGGTTTCGATTTCGGAAAAGTAAAAGAGCGATATGTGGTTGCGCGCGGCTGGAGTTCGCAAAACTGACGTACGGAGCGCGCAAGCGCCGCCAAGGTATTGTTAAAAGTTACTTTTACTTGCGAGACTCGCGGCGTGCTTGCGCCTGCGCCTCTAGCCGCGCCGCCACTCGGGGACCTTGCGACCGTCGCGCCACCCGTTTCACTCTTTACATGACCACGAAAGAGAAAAACAGAGGTCTCTCTCCTCCTCTCTGATACACCATTTGGAAAATTTATATTTGTTGTACGCCTAGGAATACATAAGAATATTTGTGCAAGATTAAATTATTGCTATGCAAAGTAATGGTCACGGTTCATTGAAATTTTAGGTGAGTATTGCCTTATTTCCTTGCGTGGCGAGGCAGTGGAATGAACGGAAAAGTGATGATTACCAGGGCGTCAAACACCGTAATTGTTGCATGGAATTTGTTAATTACCGTGAAGCAGACCTAACAACCAATAGAATTTTCATTTAACGTTTATTTGTACGGTTAATATTTGCATTGATAGTGATGCAGACATTATCATTAGCTTTACAGACTAGACTGATCTCATTTGCATGCGTGAGCAATGTCACGTGAATTAAAATATCAACATCGAGTGAATGATAAACCTTGATCTGAAAGGTGTCTGTTACCAACCACATTTGAGTATGTTTTTTTACGTAAAATTATAAAAATGCAACAAATCCGAAACGAGTTACCGTTTAGAAAAAAAAAACAACGTGTCCCTATAAATATACTAGAATTTGTGAAGCGTAGAATACTGCTTCTACCTAATCCTACGTATATAAACGGAAATGGAACAGAAGTGCGTGATTCCAGTGTGCAGCAAATATTATACGGGAAAAATCACGTCAAAATGTTTGAAAAAGCTTTAAAAATCCGGGTAGAATACGAGGAACAAGATATAAGATTGCATTTTACATTCTATGGTACGATACAGGCGTGAGTGTGTAATGAATAAGTCAAAGTGCATTATCGTTGACACATTTACCTCCTGGCGAGGTTAATCAAATTGCTGAGTTAGCTAATAAGTTGTGTTTAGCGCCAAAATGCTAAAGAATTGGTGTTGCAACATGTGCTCAAGGGTTTTCATCATTCGTATTGTCTATGAGGTGATGGAGTGGAGAGCCTGGCGCGGTCGTGCCTGCCGCGGCCTCGTACGCTACCAAATAATCTGATACAGTTGATCCGCCCGCATTGATTAACAAACCCACTAGATATATGAGCCTGATTCGAAATTTCACTAAATACCTGCCGCGTTATACGTGACCAGAACTTTTGATCTACTTTCGCAATTGATCGTCCTAAATAAAATGATTGAAAGCAAGTGCGATCTGATAAAGGAATGTCATAAGTAAAGATTGGCGCCTAGAGTTCGAACAGGATATCAAGGTAGGTAACTATTCATAAATCTGTTCGGTGCTATGTTGTTTAGTTGCTCACATTTATCAGTAACAGTACCTATGATTAGTATGAACGGCACAAAAAATATAAGCAACAAAAAATTGTGTTTCATAAAGTCATGTGAAGAATTGCCGTCTAATCTAACCACAATGTAAAAGAAAAATGCAGAATATTTTTATTGACCACTAATAACATCAATTTTCATATCTTAATCCTTGAATAAAGGGAGTGTACCACTATATTGCATGTGCTGCAGCTGTTCTAATACAAAATGTATCTTTAAACATAAATGTCGTTCCAAAATGGGAGGTTTCACACGCTACCGAGCGATCTTGGTACCTAAATAAAACATTATGTACGGCAATCGTAGTTCAAGTACTACTTTATCACTGCTACCCCACTTATCCACTTGAAGATTATAAGCCTGAAATTATGTATGAATATAGACGAGAATGATATTACGGTGTGATAATGTATAGAACCACTCGAGCTAAGAGCTTGTCAAGAAAACTGGTCCAATGTATACTAAGAGCATTTCTATAGTGACATCGCTGACAGCTCACAAAGGTCGCGTCTTGAGTATGATCTCGCCTTCGAACGTTCGGATATTGAATCCAGCGATGTGATTGGTCAGTGATTTATATTTCTTTCGTACCTGTCAACGAACAGCAGGGGTCTGGCAAATTGGTTAAGAGCTACTAGACTGAAATAATAGTTACGCGTTGAGTTTTGCTAAAGATGTCTGCGAGTTTTCTTTCGAAGATTTTTATAAACTTCTTGTTGCTTTAGAAACTTTCAGTAAAAAGAGAATCGTAGATCTTTGTTTTTTTTTTTTCCCAATTAATAGAATTTTTTCACGGTCGTAACTCTTGCAAAACTAAAAGTAGATAGGCAACCAAGCCAGGTAGCAACAGTGACAACTGACATACAAAATTAAGTTTTCATTCCCCGTCCAGTGGAGACTGTTACGAACCGCAGGCGTTCAATGGGCTTCCTGTCTGCTGCCAGTTTTTATGTGACTTACGCCTTCCTGATTGTTATATAGGTATCACTTATTATGCGTCTAATTATGGTTTCGTAAGTGGATATGGCAATCGATTTAACTAATAACTGGAAACTATTCAGAATACATGAACTTTACTTTTGCAATTTCTTGCGTAGTAAAGTTTCCAAGATCATCATCTGACTATCCTTTCCCAACTACTCGTATATTGAGGTCGGATTCCAGTCTAACCGAATGTAGCTGAATAGTGAATATCAGTATTTTACATGGAGCGACTACCTATCTGACCTCCGCAATCCAGTTACTAACTTGATTACGGTAACTTGATATCCTTTGGTAAGACTGGTGGCCAGATTTTCAGTCTTTTGACAACTTGTAAAGAATGTTTCCAAGATAATATGGGCGTATTTAAATTTTAAATATATATCGCTGTGGTGTTAGTTCGTGAGGAAGCCCACACGTTAATAATAAATTCCGTCGGTGTGTGGCGCCATGGTAGGGTAGGTTGCGCCACCTGTCAGGCGCGGCACGAACTACCGCCGAGCGCCGAGCGCCGTGACGCGGTGCAACCAAGTGCCAACCATTTACCGCGGGAACTGACATTCTATTGAATACGTGTATGAGAAATAAGTGTAATGATACTTTACTTTTTCCCAATAATGTGGCCTAATAAATATTCGTAAGTTTTTACTTACAAATAAAAAAAAACAAAAGTCACGGTGTATATTCTTGCAGGCGCAGTAACTCTTTTTTATATTGTATGCACTTGTGGCTTGTGCCAAATACGCATGTTTTTGTTTTTCTTTCTTTGTCTTCCAAATCGAACTGAGATGAATGATGTGAAAGAAAAAGGAGTAAATGATAGCGCCGACCACAAATAATATGGGACAAGGGCGAGAAGACGATGATGAGTAACCGAACTGAGATCATTTTATTAGATGGTTAATTACTCAATTAGTTTTAAGTACCTCCATATTAATTTGATACTAAGATTACTTCAGGATCATATAGAAAATCAAATCTAGCAACTTGCGGAAGACAATCTATTCGATTAAAGTCCTTCACCATTACGTATGGAATGCTCTTACAATGACTTTCATAATTATATACAATGAATTACAAACTCACGTTTTAAATAACACCCAGATAATTAATAAGTCTGCTACATTGTTATTATCTATAACGACTGCATTATAAGACAAATCAGTTTCGTTCATTGCCATGTCGATCACGGTCATTAGGAAAGTCGAAACATAGTTATGGTACGTTATTTTGATAATGTCATATGATGTGTCACTGCGCAATATACCACGTTAGTCAGTGTTCCTGACATTTTGTAAGATCAGCCGAAGTTTGGCCATAAAAGCTTTAGTGATAGACTAACTCATGACACGTAAAAGGTCAATGCTATATTGTTCCACCTGTATCTATTATATTTATAGCTATATTATTAATTATTAATAGGAAACATAGACAATACGAGGAAACATGGCAGAAATTAATATTTTTAGCCGTGAGGGACAATGGTTATTCATCTTTAGCTCTGCTTATTTGAAAATGTCTTACTTAATAGAATTTAAAACCTTAAGCTGTTTTGATATGGAAAGAAAAATTCGAGTGCGAGCAGGGTTTGAACCTGCGACCTTCCGATTCAGTACACCGGACGTCTTAACCAATTAGACCATAACACCCTGCTCACAGCTCTCGTAAGACGTCCGGTGTACTGAATCGGAAGGTCACAGGTTCAAACCCTGCTCGCACTCGAATTTTTCTTTCCATGTCAAAACAGCTGCAGTTCCCTACGCAGTGTTTGCGTATAAAAATATTAAAAAATTTAAAACCAAGCTCTTTACTGTCGAGGTAAACCGACGAAACAAAATAAGATTCTTTCGTTTGACCCGAAGGATAATCAATTACTTATATTCTACAAAGGCGGGAAATATTAGTCACTAAGTATGCCAATATATGTGCATATTATGTCACTGTTGTAAAATATCTTATTAAAATTGCTATAATAAATCTAATACTTGACAATATTATTCTGACGCCTCTTCTTAATTAATTTGATATTTTAAAGTCTTTTTTTGGTACTATTTTCAATATCATAACTTATAAACATACATTTTGCTTGTTGTGTCTTACCTAAAGTCCTACAACTTGACCATTTACTACAAGTAGTTGTTCCGGGTCTGGCTTTTTGTGTATGCAAATTTAAATGTTTGTAAACGCACAAACGATACAGGAGTAATTCCTAGTGTGGGGTAAAGGTAAAAAAAAAATAAAATTTTGTTGCAATTTTTCTCAGTCAATATTTTGTCAGTCATAAAAATATATATATATATTATACAAAGCGGGAGGGACACCGACGCATACACAGCTACAACGTATTCAGTACATATTTCTGAACCACCCCAAAATAAATTTTTCTTCGGTAATTTAAAAAAAAGTACAATACAAAAAAAAAAAAAAAAACCGATGAAAAATTTCTGTGTGACCGTATAGGATAATGTGCGACCGTACAGAATACGTGGTTACCCGTTTGTACGTCGGTGTGTTCCACCCTGTGTTTAAATTTATACCATAAAACCACATGTTTATGAGTATAAAACGATTATAGAAATCTAACAGCGAATGTCATAATATCCTGTTACATATTTCTCAGCAGGAAAGTAGTAACAAGATAAATATGGTAATGTATGAATATATTTGGATAATTGAATTAAATTGATACTTACGTACAATAGATAGCTGTAATAAATATCTGTCAACTAATAAATCAATAGGCCTTGCACCTATTAAGGCACACTTAAGTAGACTTTGCTTTAAGTGGGTGGATTTTAAGTAAGAATTAAATCGGTCAAGTGCGAGTCAACCTCACGAAGTAGTTCGTATAGATATAGTGTTAGTTGCTTAATGATTCATAATGCACGTTACTTTACTGACGTATAGTTATAAGAAATGGAGAAACATCAATCAATGCCTTTTAGTTATCTGACATCACTTTATTGAAGACTTTATGTTACTGGTTTATGTATATTTAGGTATCTTTAAGATTAAAAGTGATTGTATAAAGTAGTAATTTAATTAGTACATAACTGAAAAATAAAAAAAAATAAAAAAGGGATTTTGTAATTGGTCGTAGACGTTTCGTATACCCCTCTACGGGCGAGGTCTACGAGAACGTTACAGATGCAAGATTTTTAAAGTGTCACATTTTATTTAGGTCACTTACCTAAATGTTTTTGGTATTTTAGCAACCTATCAGACAGTAGATTACTTTAGTACTATTTACAAAAACACTGGACGGTGTTATGAACAAATATAAATAAGAGTTACTAACTCTTTACGACGTCGGCAACCACTAAGAAGAGATTTTTACAATTCCTTTGGGAACATAAAAAACATAATAGGCAACTTTTGACATGAACAAAAATGGGGAACATCCCTACTTTATTTACATAAAATATTCTGTATTTGGATATAACGAACCATATAACTTGACGGAAAATATAAATAATATAGTTCTGTGTCGAACATCAAATGAGAAAAATGAATAATATAGTAACAAATACATGCAAAGACTGAAACTCATATTACATTTGATTCTAGTTTTGAAATGGAATGCTTATTTATTTATAACAGCTTAGACTATTATTACAGGGTTTACCCTAATGCGACAGTTAAGAACATAAACTAATATACTAAATTATATACTTATAATAAAAAAAAAAAACAAAAAATTAAAACTAACAACATTATTAAACTATTACACCATTAAAACACAAAACAGCATAACATAATTATTTACATAAACATAGTACAAGCCTAAACACAAATATAATTTACTAACATTAAAAAAATAAGTATTATTTTCCTTGTAGCATAATATAAATGAGAGCAGCGGTGGCCCAGTGGTGGAGACCCCGACTTACGAGCAGTAAGTCGTGGGTTCGAACCCAGCCAGGCGCATTACTTTGTGTAAGTTATTTCATTACCACTGCTCTCAAAACGGTGAAGGAAAACATCGAGAGGAAACCGGCATGTCCTAGAACCAAAAATTCGAAGACATGTGACATCTACCAATCCTCACTGGGCCCGCGTGGTGGATTATAGCCCATTCCCTCTCATAGAGAGGAGGCCTGCGTCCCAGCAGTGGGAACATTAATAGGCTGATTATGTTATGTTATGTATAATATAAATCCCTTGCGAATTCACTCCAACAACATGTTAAGAAGTTCTGTTACAGCTACTGTTAAAAATGTGCATATTTTGTTGTTTTCTGACATAAACTACCAACCCAAAGCCTCTCTGAGATAAGATCGGTATTACAGATTCATCCAAATTCCATATAGTTCAGAATATTTTAGGCAAGTTATTTCTTTTTTTTTTTTGTAAGAAACCTCACACATACCTAATACCTACTAAAGGGAAGAATCGAACGCAATTCGCTTCAAGACAAGTCATTGTCAGAGAGCAGATTTTGGCGTCAGTCCAGAATGAAAGATGAGAATGTGTAAAATATGAAAGGGAAAAGAAACTGAGGAAAAAATATATAAGATGAAATATTACACATGACAGTGGGTTTTATGAAAAGATTTCTCGCAAAAAATGCCAATGCAGTGCTCCCAAACGTATTGTTCGAGGAGAAATAGTGATGTGTTCTTTATGTAGTCAACTAATAAGCATAATGACATGCTATTAATTCTAACGATAAGGCTCATCTCTGTCGTTGCAGAATATTGCCCCGGGGAAGGCAATGTGAGCATTCGGAGCAATGAATAAGAGCTATTTAAAATTCAAAATTGCATCAGTGCGGTGATTATTGTAATTGACTGTGCATATTATTATCGGTTCGCGTTAATTGAATAGCTTTGCAGTCCGGTATCAATTATTTTTGCTTGATAAACTACCTACGAATTTTGTTTGTTTTGCATTGAAAAGGTATGATTAAATTATAGAGTAAATTAGCATAGATTATAATATTGTGGTAGGTTTTTTTGTTATAATATTTTTAAGAGGTAAAACAGCCAAGCAAAATATTATCTGACGATGTCACTTTAGTACAACATTAAATCATTTGTGTGTAGGCAAAAAAGGAAAAACATTTAGAAATAGGTTTTCTTAATGTTTAGTAGGTCAGAACTAGTCTCAACTCCATTCTACACACATCCCCATTCTACATATATATGTAGAATCATCATCATCATCCACAGCCCGCCATCATCCACTGCTAGATATATGCCTCTGTTTGCTTGTACCAAGCTCCACGTTATTGTCCCGAACTATAATTTGTAGAATAGTAGATAATAAATTGTACTACATCAAAAGTATAGCAGATATCAATAAAATAAAAATACAAGATACAAACCACTTGCTAGCACTTTTACTTTGTGGGTCAATTTTGCGATATTAACCTGCAAACCAGACTTGCATCGGTGTGGGCCACTAAAACACGATTGAAAATACATTAAAGTCGAAAGACCATAAATCGAATATTCGCCCCTAGTACATCACGAGCAAGTCCGTATACTAAAACCTCGATAGCCTGAATGTTCGGTACTCTGTAGACGCCAGACTGAAAGTGAAAACATTGCCTGAACTGGGTGAATATTACTTTTTTCATGACGAACGAAATTAAAATTCAGTTCAGAGGCTGATGTAAGCCTTTTGTTGAGTTAGTAACAAACTGGGACTGTTTTATTAAATAATACGTTATTATTTTGCATAACTTACCTAAATCTGGCAATGCTGCAGGCTGGCCCTGTGCGGGTTGGTAGATGTAACATTTCTTCGAATTTTTGGATTTAGGACATGTCGGTTTCCTCGTGATATTTTCCTGCACCGTTTTGAGAGCGGTGGTGATGAATATATTATATTACACAAAGTGATGTGCCTGCCTGGGTTTGAACCCCCGGCATACAACTCGCCGGAGCCGATAACTCTAGGCAAACACTGCTCTGCGTTTCTCCTACATCCTTCAGAAATACTCGTACACTAACAGTTTTCGTGCGATGAGTAATAAGCTCTTTTGTACTCGTCTGTTACATTCCAACTAGGAGATTGTTGACCTATGAATGTTTCCAAAAATATTTAGCATGTTTTAATATCAAGGCGTGCATATAAAGCGTCACTTTACATATTCTTGTGTCGATGTAAAACATGTAGAACTCTTACTTTTTACTAGAATATATAAATACGTACACTCCCCAGACAGGGAGAGCTGCTTAATTTATTTATATTTTAATTTAAATTTTTATATAAATATATTTTTTCCTGTTCAGTAGTTTCATCATAATTAGAAGCATAAGATACCACCTACGGGAAGAGTGAGGCAGCCCCGAGACAAGTATTATTGTAACTTACTGGAGCTGCTTCAGTTTATGTATGACACAATGTTTTGAGATAAAATTTATTTTTGTATTTTTATTTTGTACTTTTAAAACAACTTTTAATTTTCGTTGAATACCTAAGCCACTGACTTAGGTATACCTAGTTATTTAAAGATTCACTAAAATTCACGATGTTTTTTTTTACGTTGGGATTGAAATGATTAATCATCATTCAAAACCATATAAAAATCAATTACACATCATTAAAAAATTCTTCATCAATTGGGTACCTATGTTCCCAATGTATATGTGTCCGTGTGTGTGTGTGTGTGTGTTTTTTTATACAAAACCATGATATTGTTTTTTTTTTTGTTTTCTACAACAGAGCGTGGCTAATTTTATTTCATGTTCTAGGTAAATTCAAATGTTGCAATGATCTTAGAAACAGCTAGATGCTAATATTGATTATATTTTATCCTCATACTTTCCTGTGTAAAATTAAAAAGCTCGAATTTAGCCATATTTTCAGAAAAAAATATAAAACTGTGAGAACCTGAATTGAACTGTGTAGACAAGTTGTCAAGCAACCATTTGGAATATTGATAACTTAGTCAATAATAAATAGTGAAGTATTTTTTATCAGACGATTTTTACGACAGCTTTAAGTGGTCGACACATCCCACGTTTTTGTTTTATCAACAAATTAGCGTTAAATCGTAAAAATAGTTTTAACGAACTTTAATAGTCCACTAGTATTAGTTGCATGAATATTCATAACCACGAACTGCTAAATAATGAAGTGATTATGCATTCTCTATGGCGATTAGTCACATGAATATTAACATAATTACTAAATCTAGATAATATAAACGCTGCAAGACAGTGCTTTTACCGATACCGCTGGTATTTTAATATCTTTGACAATAGCAACACACAAACATAACATCTTACTATTTCTTTGATGGTTATTCTTAGTATTATTTCACAAATCCGTATTTGAAATGATTCCTGGAACAGTATTCTGTGAGTGATATTGGCATTTGGCTGTAACCGGAGCCGAATCGAACAACACGAGATCCGTCGAATACCTATCTCATGTACATGTAGTGAACGGCAAGGTCGCGGGGGTATAAGTTTATTTCCAATTTTATATACACGTATAATCTCAGTTATGTATGTGTTAATAGTGACGTTAATAAATATTTTAGAAACAGGTATTCTCTTATTACCAGCCAGCTCTATGGGGCGTGATCGAAATCGATTGTTTATAGCGTGTAATATTTTTTTTTTTGTAAATGTCGTTGTTGTGACATTGGAATTAAATATTTCATCACATTCACGGCACTCAATCTACGGCTATTAATTACCAATGCCATAATTACATAAGACTGGGGGTAAAATAAACGACGCATTATCAAAGTATTCGTATATTAATAACATTAATCCCGCTTGGGTTCCCAACGGGTTAAGCAGAACTAAATGAGAGCTAAAACACTCCAAAGCCAGACTCGGCATAAATCAGGCGAGTTAAAAGTCGATAAAACACAGACTACTTTGGCATGTAAATGCGCGCTGCAAGAAATTACGGTCTTAATTTAATGTCCAGTCAGCAAAATGATTTGTAGAACTAAAAGCCACTCAGACCGTGAATATCCCCTTTTTTGAGATAATGAAATTTAGCATTATACTTGAAAATTCCTCCCTTCTCAAAACTTCGTGGCCGTGACATTGAATTAATGGGACACATTTTTAATTCGGAATTATTATTCGTACCTTTCTTCTCCAACTTTGAGACAGTATTGAAATAAGGTGGAATTTACAAGCAAATATCTAACTTTACAATTCAATTTCTTTAGCATGATTTTAGCCAAACACCGAACTTTGATAAAACATGCATTTTATGAGGAAAACAGGAACCCAGTAAAGTCTACAAAAATATCTTCAGCACAAAGTAGCAGCAATGTCTTGTAGACTAAAGTAGCGCCATCTGTAGTCATAACTTGCAATTGATTACTTTCCTTGGGTCGTGGTTTTGCTCACAACACTAGCTCACAAGATCTTTGTACACGTTAAATGTAGAGGACGTGTCGTTCGACTCGTGGGTCGTGGCAGTAAATCGCGTTCGCAACGTGATTGGAATTGGTTTAAAAAAGACGATTTTATTTAAAAAAACGCTGTAGTTTGTCACATGTAGTAGCGGGTTTGATTGGAACAAAAAGAGTTTAGCTACACGCGTCTACCTAGTGGTTCTATGTAGGTAAATATGTATGTATATCAGTGTGTATATGTCTACTATATTACTAAGCTGTGGTTATGTGTACACAGTGAATGAAAGTTTCACAATCATGTAAAGTTATGGTGGTAGTTATTATTTTTAATAAATGTTTGTATGAGTTTTGTTTATCTTAACATGGACTCGGGTCAACCTAGACGTGAAACTCATGAAATATACGTAAACGTTTCGTACGTTCAGCTTGTAACACGGATGGAATATGTAAAGTAACGATTTCACTGCTTCAGCTAATGTGTTGTTAATAATTCATGTGATTACCTAATTACGTTCGAGTAATCAGATATCTATAGTTTGATGATATTTCTGCTAATATCCCTTACCATAATTGCATAGTTATAAGTTATTGTAATGGGGTTGGAAGTAGTTCCATCCAGAAAATTCAGTCACCATCATCATCATTTCAGCTGAAAGACGTTCACTGTTGGACATAGGCCTCCCTAAAGTATCGCCACATTGACCGGTCCCGTGCGACTCGCATCCAGCGGATCCCTGCAACGTTCACCAGGGGTTTTTTTTTAAATATGTATTAGTTTATTATTGTTCAAGATTATTTTTTGTATTTTATCTATGGGCCTCAGTTGCCTGATATTAAAATGAATATAATATAACGCGAAAAGGGTTACCACGTATTCAGTACATCATTCAGCCCCCTACATAGAATGATTCTACCAGTTCTTTAAAAAAAATCATTTGTTCCACACATTTTGACTGTGTAGGTATTGCACTTTTGTAGGAAACAGCAGATTTTTTTTAATAACCGATGAAAAATTTATATGTGGGGGATATATACGATGCTTTTATTATATTTTTTTTTAAATTTATATTTTTAGAATGATGTAGTGAATTTGTGGTAACCGTTGTCCCTTCCACCCCCTATTATTATTATTAATAGGCTCACCTCCTATTTCACGGAACTTAAAGAAAACTGACGAAATGTGGGTTTGCTATAAGTATTCCTTCCGGAATTACAGGTGTGATGTTATCTATGGGCCTATTATTTTTCTTCCTTTTTTAAATAGCTTTGACAAAGCTTAAATACTCGCTTCTTATAAAAATACTGATGTAATTACGCTCAAATGAAAGTTACAGCCGGTATTATAACACGCGTTATTATTTTAAAGAACAGCAAATGCGACCTTGCAATGTCGATGAAACGGTGTTGCGGTATAAATGCTGTTGCGTGTGTGCAAAATTACGTTGCTTAGTTTTAGTGCTCATGCACTTAATCCAATGTTGTTTTTAGGTACCTATAAACTAAAATTATCTACAGCTTCACAGCAGAGATGTGTTGTTGTTAAATTAATTTAAGTGAATCGAATTTAAAATTATTCTTGTCTTTATCATATTTGCATTTAGATAGGAAAGTTTTTTTTAATTTATGGTATAAATACCGAATGTTTCTTAATTTAGTGCTTGTGTTCATTTGCTTTAGTTTTGCTTTGCTTAAAGTGTTTTGTTTTGCGATTTGGCGCTTTGCACGTGTATCAAATACGTGCTAATGGTCAAATCAAAGAAAATAAATAATAAACCAACAAGAGGATTTTGAGCAGGAGGATCCGTAGTATTTACAAATTAAAATTCAAACGAAGGACTTTCGATTCGGGGGTCACGTGGTGGCTCCCGGTCACCGTAGGCGCGGGCCTGTGGACGGCGAGTTATGGGCCAGCTCGCCGTCCGGCCGTCTTATGACGACAGGCCGTGTCGACGGCGCGTTCGTGTTCCACGTGCGCCTCAAAGAGATTTCAGCAAATAACTAGGGATCCGCAAGGGCCGATGCCTGCCAGGGCTGCGGGACTGTTCGAAAGAGATACCGTGGCCCTGGAACACAAAGGGCAAAGAAGGAACATGGATGGGCTTTAGTCAGTACAAGTCTGACACTCCCTTCCGCTCCGCCCAGAGTGGGGGGGCATTTGATGATTTCCCATCCGAAAAAAAAAACAGGACTTTCCGATATACTAGTTATTCTGTACTACTTACAACTGCCTTCTAACAGAGGACTGTTAGCACAGCCTCCACAATATATGACAAGCTACTCGACTTCCAGAAACGCACGAGGAATATTTGTTATAATTTATTAACTGAAAACCTTGCCTAGAGCATGTTACATTAAATAATACATTACATATAAGGTAAACCACGACGCGTGAAGTTTAGTAAACAATGCTATAATTTTCCGACATATATTATGTAGAAACAGGCGAAAAGCCAGCAATTCTTATAGTAAAGCAAGTGGAAGTTTCTGATCGATCATGTAGAGGTATCAAGTTCGACGGAAGAATTCCATATTAAGCTTTCACGAGGCGCATTCACACTCACTATCAAAGACTTATACGTTTACTCCCGAATGAAGGGTCAGTTACTTTATTGTATTTCAGTAAGGTTGAAAATACACCTACCTTGCATGCCGTACCATCCTAGTCTTATGGTAAACGTTCTTCAGGTTTATTTCATCCTTTTCAAGAAAGGTATGGGATGGCTGTAGGTTGTCTTCATCTCGGTAAACGTTTCTTGCGCTAAAGTTATCAGAGACTTAATAGACCGTAAAGGCCGGGTACTGCGGGTTAATATATCTTTGAAGTCATATGTAGGGACTGGAATTATAGTCAGGTAGGTATGTACAATGAGAATAGGATCATTTGCAGTACTTACTTCTTGTTACCACGTGATATGTATACCTTTGTCCTTTATTTTAACACTTAAAATCGCATGTGTGTTGTAAATGTCATTTATTCGAACTTCTAGTAAATCTTATCTGAAGCGACCTCGTAGTCCTTATTGTTCGCCTTACAAATATTTGTTGACTAAGGTATTCCAGTGCACTTGACTTTACCGCTTTCTGAAATTGGAATTTCAGCTGGGGCTCTGAGTTAATGTAAGCAATAATTCTTTAATACCAAATTTTATTCTGAAATCCAAAACAAATAATAATGTTAACAAAAGTCATCTAAACGCTTAGTAAAACGGTTTCTTATTAAGTATAAAAGGTTACAGACTTACTCAAGCGTGTTATGATTATGATAAGATCAACAGAAAATGGCCGCAAAAGTCGACGTAGATTTTTTCGCACACCACGAGCAGGTAGCTGGAACCAAATTGTCGAGGATTTCATTTCATTTCACGGATACCTCCCATTTCATGAAATTTTAATCAGCACACTGTGTATCTACTGGATTAATAAAGGTGAGTACACACGTAACAGTTACATGTCAACTAAGACGAAAATTGAGGAATTTTGATACTAAAATTATTAGTGGAACATAAGCTAGCGGAAATAGGTATTTTTCCTCGCCGCGCTGAGTAAAATAAATTATTTTTACACCAATTGGAGCGTGACAAAACCGATTGGAGGCGAAGTTTGGTAATTATCAAGTTTAATCACTTTCGGTCGAAGTTGTGGCTTGATGTCAAAGCGAACTAGTATAATGAAAGCTTAACAATAGCACGTTTGTAGGTGCACTGAGTCAATCCGATGGCAAATGAATTCATGTTGGACGCCGCTCGCTAATAATCTCACAACCCCAAACACATAGTTTATAGTAGCCTAACTGCGAACTGTGTGAACGAATTTATTTCAGTTAATCTTTTTTTCATAGTTGCCTATAAACAGCTATGGGCAGCGGCAATAAAGGCCTTTATTTTTTCCGGAATAGTTTCGGAATAAAATTATTCTTTCAGAAAGGCTTTCACATGTTATTTTCGTGCGTAGGAAAAAGTAACCATACCTATTCATTTTAAGGTTCAAGATCATTGTGTGAAAATATCTGGGAGTATATTTTACTCACGTGAAATTTTCTTGGAAAAAGCTGACGGTCTGCGTTGCACTATCTTTAAAGAGTTCGATCCAGACAGCGTTAAAGCGGAGCAGAGTTATTAGTTTTGACTGTAACACTAATGTAAAGTGCAGAATGTTATTCTTGACATGAGTAAGAACTAAGAAGCTTTTAGCGGCGCCATAGGGAAACAATATTATTTGAGGGGTTCCGCTGGTGATTTTATAAGAAAAGTGTAGTCGTAGGTGATATTTAAACCCGTTGAAAAATTTATGGCTTTAGTCCCCCAATTTTCCCACAAAAACATTTAGTTCGTGTGCAAATCGAACATTTGGTCTTGGTGCAACATTTTAGAAAAAAAGAAAGAAAGAACAGAAAGAAAAAGTATTTATTAGACTCACACAAGACAAAACAAAAAAAAAATGTTGTTGAATTCACAATAATACAAAATTTATATTAAAAGTAAACATTAGAAAAAGATAAAACAAATTAAATTGATCTGACGAGGCCAAAAGGTCCCTATCTCAGCATGGTGCTGCAATATTTAAAAAAAAAGTTACAGCGTTTTTAATACACCATCATCATGATGACGATGATGACTCTTTTTCACTTATAGGGTGTTACCACACCAATCGATCGATCATCGATCGTGGCCATCGATTGATGGTAGAATGGATAAGTGGACGTCGATCGATAGTTTCTACTACACCAATTGCTCGATCGTCGTCATTTTTAAGGCGATCGATCGATTGGTGTGGTAACACCATTAGGTACATTTTTTTTGTAGATTTTTAACCAAATCTTGAACTTAAGCTTCATCAAAACACTTCCGTAAGTATTTCAGAGCTATGATCTGACATGAAGTTCTTGACGAGAGTAATATTAATTTTGCAACGCAATTATAAGTTAAAGTAATTCTACTGTCACGATGTAACCATTATGAAAATTAGAAATTCGTGTGTCACCTTGTTTGTAACTAACTGCTCAAATTACTGACAGAACATTTACCTAAATTGAATAGATAACTAGGAATTTATGTGATTAAACCTTCACGGAACAAATGTCTTTTATATCAACGTTCTTTATGTGACACCTTGTAATGGGGAAGTTCGGTATTTTTAGATTTCTGCCGGAAATTGTGCGATAAAAGTGTTGTGAAAGATTCTTTTGTGTAAACCCAAACTTAATGGAAACTGTTAGACAAATAATAAACACTTTTTGGCGTTTGCTCTATGGCTACGAATTGTAAAGAGATAGTTTCCTTTCGTTATTTGAAGCATCGGTTTTGCTTTTATGACAAAAAAAAACTTTTTCGTAGTATAAATCATTTCAATCTCGATACTCATTTGTTTAAGGCTTGATTTTGTTGATTCCGACTGGAGTTTATGATATAAATGAATAAAGCTACAATTGGTAAAACAAAGGTTACAATTTATGTTACGTTTATCCAACAAAAAAGCTTATTAACATTTTAAAACGTTAAAAGAATTCAGTAACCCAAAAAACAAAATATAATATCCAACATAATTCCAGGAAGCGCGTTTTACAACGAATTAATTATCCTTCTCTTTTTCTGACCAAAGACCGTGGGATTATTTATATTTAATTTCAGTATCTAACCGCCGCAGACTGCTTTACGACTTTGTTCCTTCGCCATTCTTGGCGGGAAATTAAAGCAATAAAAAAAGTTTGGCTAGCAATGGAGATTTCAGCTAATCAAATACTGGCCAGCTTAAAAAAAAGAACATTAACTGGCTTCAAAATGAAAATTTAAAGTAAGATGCGGTCAAACCGATCGGACTGGCTGCGGAATTTTGCGGATACCAGACTATGAAAGATATTCAGTACACTCTCTGTCACCTGTGTTGTGTTGTGTTATGATATGTGTCCGCAGTCCTGTCCAGATTCCAGTCCGCTCGGTTTGACAGCACTTTTACGCACATAATTTTATTTATAAATATTTACAAACATAAACGTAACAATTCCTCTTGCTTATGAGTAAATTATGCGTAATTTGGAACTACCATCACGTTTTCTTCAAGGAAATAAAGTCATTTTCTGTTGCTGAGTAAATGAAAGGCATATAAAACTAATGGAGCATGTTTTATATCCTTTTTATTCGTGCTAGTTCTAAGCTCTATGTTTTTCTCAATTCTGTACGAAAAAAGAACTGCACGACACAAGCTAGTCACAAGCTTTAACGATTTGGTTACTACTTTTATTAAGTAGGTACTTATTAAAGACTGTTTTTCTTCGCTTATTATACAGGGTGGCGACGACAATACAACAATAAATTAAGCTTAAGCGTATATACCTCATGACGTTCCCAGTCTGAATACAAAAATTCAATCGAATATATTCACACAGTTTTATGTTATTTAATTTCTTTGAAAAAAAATATATTTTCTTAATTTCGGTGTTATGATTTATTTGATAGTTTAAAAATATTCCTAAGAACTAGTATTATTGTTCTCATTTATTGTCGTCGACACCTTGTATAAGTTAACGATGACCATTTCAGCCATACTAAAAAAATCCTGTACGTAAACGTAAAACTATCTTTTTTCCAATAAAACTTTTGAAGCTTCAGATGACAGTTTAATAAAATTTGGGGAAAATATTTTGCTTTATTTCCTATTATCTGTTTATCTTAAAATATAAAATATGTTTTTAATATTTTTTTATCTGCTGTAATAGATCTGTATGCAAATAAATACTTCTTTTCTGCCTAAAATATTGAATTGACACGTGTGAACGTAGGTTTGTCATCAAGAAATGCGCGCGAAAATATTCAGCTAGTTTTCTTTCAACTGGTTTACAGTCGCGTGGAAGTTACTATTTATTAGAATGTAGAATTAGATGAATAAATTGTTTCATAGTAGTGGTTGAGTCGCGGGAGCGAGTAGTGAGTGTGGGCTCCTGAGTGTGCGATTCGTGCGAAACGGGGTGTCGGGGCTGAGCTCCGTCGGGCGGCAGTGTGGCGGATCGCGCGTGACGTCAGCGTCCGGGCGCGGACATGGACGCGCAGGCGCCCGGCCCCCTCCCCCCGCCCCGCCGGCCCGCGCCCCGCCCACACCCTCGCCCGCCACTTCTCGGGCGGCGTGCGACACCTGCACCCGCTCGTCCGCCCACCACAACTTTCGCCTACCCGCGTCGATGCAATAAAATAAACTTTCCGTTAAAAGTGCGTGTGGCAATTTATCGGACTTGGACTGAAATTACTTTTCAGTGACATTTTCGCTACTTCTGTGTTTTGTTAAAAGTTCGGATGTTAAAAGTTCAGGTAAGTAATTTTGCGTAGTTAGAAATAAATCTTTGTTAATTTATTTTCGCCATTAATCATTTTAGTAAAATCATGAAATAATTAAAAAAAATCGGGTTAACATTTTATTTCACTGAAGAGAAATTCACGTAATTGTCTCTACACACGACCTATGTCTAGATCTAAACTACAGCTACGCAATTTTCGCCCTTTTTTTTCTGAAAACGTGTTCATATGCACAACAGCGGGAAAATTGTCTCGAATAGATAAACAAACGGTTGTCGGGCCCCGATGCCAAGTGCATGGAGTGCGGTGGTTGCGTAACCGGCTGCGCTGAGATCAAATCCGCGACCCCAGCGCTGATCTTGTCAACATATGCGATATTACGTACTAAAGGAAAATTATCTTCGATAAAACTTTCACAGGAACAGCGAAATTTTCTGAGACCATGCGGGTACTTAAGTGCTGAAGTTCCTCCGACGATATCGGTGTTAGTTTTTGGCGTAGCTATGTAAAATGGAAGTTGGCATCGGATTCCCGCCGTGAGAATCGTTTCTGTGCCAATTTCTGGGATCCCTATTAGTGGAAGAGATATAACAGGCAACAGCACTATTGTGTATGGGAACAAGTTAAGCCATTAGAGATAATGGTGCGGAACAAGTACAAAGACAGTGGAATTGTGATGGCGAGTGCCATTTTGATTTCATTTCGACTTAATACGTGTTTCGCGAGATAATCCCTACTGATTTTGGTCAATAGACTTTCGAAGGTGGTATCTAGATTTTATCTTTAGCATTAGGTAATATTGCTAGGCAATTGCTAGGAAATTCGGGGATAGGACAATCATGGTAAGGTGGGATTATTGATTAGAGGGTTTCAAAGTTTTGTGGTCCATTTCAAATCCGAGTGTAAAGTATAGGCATGAAGATCACAACAATTGACGGTGTTGTAGTACACATTCAGTATCTATTTCATAAAATCTCAGTTCTTTGAAACATTAGTAGCATTTGAGGTAAGATGGCGCTCATGAATTGACTAGTTTTAATCTTATTGTTACCTGAAATATCGTCATGAAATCTGCCATGATTGTCAATAGTATTTGGTGTCTATTGGCCATTGACGGAAATATTAAAATTTACTGAAATGGTGTGTTATCGTAGATATCTGCGTAAATATAGACATGGACAAGTAAAAAGAAAAGTTTATTGTGTTTGGTCTGTACCAACATAAAACCATTTTATAACCTGTGAACCACGGTACTTATATCCTGCCATTAAATATATTACGGTTTCAAGCAGGGGTTTTGCACACACGGTAAATAACATAGCTCAGCACACATGAGGGTGTGTAAGCGAAATTTTTCTCTCTTTTTGTGCAGCCTGTTTTTTTAATACCTGCGATTTGAATTTATGACTGTTGTAGGTGTTTTGAGAAGCTAGTGGCTGAATAATAACAGCCGCTTGGATCAATCTTCAGGTTAAGAGCTCATGCCTAGGTTGGGCTGTGGATGGGTGACCATCCATTAAATACCGAATTTCCTCCGTGCCTCTAAAAGCACGTTTAGCCGTTGGTGCCAACTTTCATTTGTAGATCTTTGGCAGTCATTACAGGTAGTCTCTGGCCAGAAAGTCTGACAACTAGTCTTACCAAGGGGTATCGTATTACCCAGTACTAACTAGGTTGTGGAGGTCAGATAGGCAGCCGCTTCATGTAAAATACTGGTATTTATCTACATCTGGATAGACTGAATCCAAACCCCAACATACTCGTAGTTGGGAAAAGGTGTTTTATTCATAGAACAGCCTTTTTAGCATCATGTGGAATTGCTACAAGACGCGTTGGAATCTTTCAGCACTTATAACTCGATAAAAATTGACATAAATAGACTTCAGCGTCTCAGGAAACGAATAAGAGAAATGTTTTTACTTTATAAAAAAAAAAAAAAGAACTCTATTTTGCGATATTCGAATTCTCGAATGCTTACATTTTATTACGGGATACGAGTGTTAAACGTTAAAGGCGATGATACTTGTCATATTACATCGCTGATAACATTATCAAGATAATTTCATCCGACATCGCTGACAGTAATTTCAGGGGCGAAGAACCTTTCTTATAGAATGACAAATTCGTATACAAATTAACAAGTTAATTAATTCCTCCAGAGCATTTCAATGGACCGTGTCTATCAAATTACGATATCAATTTCACATCTCGGGCCCACGGAGGAAATTTTGAGACATGTGTTAATTAACAGTAATCAAGGCATTCGTACATTAATTAACATGATAATTCATATGAATCCCTTTTAGGACGTGATTTCATTATTTGTTTTATTTTTATAACAAAAGGACTGTTTTCGTTCAAAAATTAAAACTATGTGAGTGCTTTCACGCTTGTGTCTACTTTTTCAGCGACAATGGATACTATCCAAATAAGATTCGTATTTTTGCGCTTCCCTCATGCTGCAGTGGATTGTTCACGTAATCCTTGCTTTGTTAAGAGATTATTTAAAAAGAGAGAATTTTTCTGTCCTTGTAATTAACTTGGTTTACCACGAAATGTTACGTACGACTGAACAATATCCCGCAGTGCTAAGCGTAAGATAGTTCTGCGTCGTCTCAAGTTAGATCCAAGTGTCAGTAATTATACTGGATGTTATATTGTGTATATACAGTTCTGGGTATTATTCACCATTAGGTTTTAATCGGAAACACGTCTGGCCGGTGTTTAAACAAACCCCACTCACGCGGTACGTTTTGGACAAACACACTGACCAAATGTGTACTTGACTGAATCCTGTTTGTGTACCAAGGTCGCTTACAGATCCATTCTTGCTTGTGTTTGCTGCCCCTATTTCATGTGTGACCATCCACCCGTGGCCTAACAGCTCTTAACCATACCCAGTTTCTTTATTACATTCTGGAATTTCCAACAGCATTCGTTAAGAAAACTTCATGTCGTAGTTTTCTTCATTTTTATTATTCTTGTTAATGCCCGTACTAATAGGGGCCGTAAACACTTTCATAGTTACTCTAAAAATGCTTTCACGTTGATATATAATAATAGTAGTGCTTGAATCGTGTCATAATTCTGGTGTGAACTTGCTACGATCATAAAGTTTCTTGCAAGGAGGTTATTCAAGATTAGTTGTTCTTATTGTTCGTAAGGCAATTTCGTTGCAATTTGTTCTTTGTGAGCTTTAATTAACTTTATTTAAATGAGCTATTTGAAGTCCCCCTTTTCGTAGTAGAATTTTGGTGCAGATAAGACTGCTCTGTTGTTATAAGTACAGGTACCTGCTCTAGTACATCTCTAAGGCCGAGTTCTATAAACGTAACTTAAGCTAAGCGTTATTCCTATCACTGAAGAACAACTGACAAAACACTTGCTAAGTAACGTTTATAGGTTTTGGCCTTGTGATTCTATTTACGTGGTGGGCCAACAGGAGTAGTAATTAAAGAAAATGTAATCGCGACTTTTATCGTGATGAGTTTTTCTAAAAGTTTTGACATTAATGTTTGTTGGTTTCGTTTTGCAGTGTTCAAGTTTTTTGGCACTGTTCCGTTGGATGCTTTTGAATGATTCCGTCCCGTTCTCTTCCATTTTTTTATTCTTACAAAATTGTAGGTACCTATTGCAATAATACAGGAGACGAAAGAATTACCAACTCAGTTTATTCTTCAAAAATCAAATTTAAATTAGCTCTTTGTGATTAAAGCCCTAAAATGCAAAGTAACAAAAAGTCGCTCGAAACGGTAAGCTTGAAGAAGGCTCACCCGAGCCTCCTTCAAGCTTACCGCTTCTAATTGCTACCATAGATATTTAAAAAAATAATTTTAATAATTTCTGGGTGGAAGTGAAACTGAATGAAACTCTTTGGTTATTGTCATTATTTTGTACTTGTCGCAAAAGTTTGAGTTCTAGAACAGACTTTGTCAGGTCGTCGGTTAAAGTAATGTGGCTGTGAACCATCTTGTGGAACGCAGTTAGTATTATAAGTTGAATTAAAGAATTCAATATACTTTCGTAGTAAATTCATTTAATAAAAGTTTGATGAAAACAATTTCTGTTATTCAAAATAATTCATATTTACAATGGTGATGCAAACAATTATTTGATAAATGAATAATTATGTGGTTTTAATTATTGGAGGGTTGTCTGTATAATATGAAACAGCGTATCCTCGGTGTTTGAATAAAGCCGGTCAACCACCTGCTAGTTCCTGGTATTATTGCATGTTCCTGAGTATTTTAACAAATATGCATTCATGCAAAATAATATAGAGAAGATTTTCATGGAACCGATGTTATAAAGGGTGTAAATAGACCCTTAACATAACCGAAAGGCACTTGTTCTCCCCGTCACTGCGATATTTTTTTTGTTCCAGACCATACCTAAGAACCTTCTAGTTACGGAGATATTGGGGGTCAAAGTTCCAACTTTTTCACAAGTTTTTTTTAAATGATTTTTTTTAATGTAATTTTTTTTACTTTACACACCTCCACGACCCCCGTACTATTCAATACGCCCGTCAGCACAATGCTTTGAGTGCTTTCCATCGATTTCTACCGTAAAACGTGATTTTCACCCCAAAAAAAAAATCGATTCCCAGCAATAATTTTTGCGTAAAGTTACTTAGTTTGATGTACAGAATGCTTGGTTGACGGATATGTGAAGGGTCTGTTTACACCCTGTATAAACCCTACTAGTATTTTAGGTACAGCAATCGATATCAAAGCATTGGCGGCACTTTGCTGATTCCAGTATGGTTATTAATGGAAATTTAAGATTTCTTTTCTATTTTGACTTTCGTGGCAAGGAATATCTAACGAGTTAAAAAAAGGCAGCTCATGCATATTGATCAGTCAATTTATAATTTGAATTTATTGTTGACATAGCCTGTTATTTTAGTTAAAAGCTTTGAAAAATCGCACGTCCTTGGCGAGGGGTCCTTGTCTTTCTGAAGTTATTTCCAACTGTCAGCCAACATTTTAGTGGTCTAAACGAGGTTGTAGTTTAGCTCGTCCCGGGTGAATAGAGTTGAAACAAAGCAATTCCGTCGTGACGTCATTTCCACAGTTCTGTCTTCTTTAATCTGATGTAAAGTTTCATAATGTCGTCATCCTTTTATCTGCAGTCGCTGTGATTTATTTGTTGGCTGCGAGACTTGGAATACAATTAAGTTCACCTGTAGTTAGTGGAGCTATTTGGCATTTCAGGAGTTTATTGTGAGACAGTAATTCGAGTAGCTTAGCGTTCATTGCTGTATGAATTGTTTACATTTATATACTATGTCAGTTAATTACAGTAAAGTAAAAAATAATACTAAATAAATTAAGGCCCGTAATAGGTACCTTGTAAAACGCTAAGGTAACAACTCAACACCAAACTTTATTTAAATTACATTAAAAAATAGAGGTAAGGTATCAGGAAGCCCCTATTAAATAGATGAAATATAAACCACCTCTGAAATCGCCGCCTGAATTTGCTAATGTCGTCTGATATTTTCAGAGCTCTTAATACCGTATTATTTATCCGGGCAGTGCGCCCCATAGGGTCATATTTTAGTCAAAGTCCGTGACACCCGGCGTAGAAGGGATCGTTTGTAACGGCACTCGCGGTCATTATCTCATTTCATTTATACTCCACGAACAATGCTAGCTAGACGTCTGAAACAGGCCGTTCTCTGAATGAACATTAATGATCATAGTTCCAGCGTAGTGTAACTACATGACTCTCATTTGCGAACACTCAGCCGCAACAGAAATGGCGTAGCGACAGAAAATAAAACAAATCTAATTAATATTAAAACTCTTTAATATTAATTAGATTTGTTTGTAGGAAAAGACTCCTAAGAATTAACGCAGACAGTCGACCAGCCCGGAGATATTTTTTCATTAATTTGGAGAAGGAAAAGTTTCGGGAAATTAAAATACTCTCAGATCCTGTGGATGAGTAAGTGCTTAGAGTTGTACGGGAATACGCGATATTATTATAATTTATTAAAGTTGAGAAGTGTCAAAGTCTATGAATAAATAGAGGCTGACAGTATTTTTAACATGGACAGAATAAAATAGCCACTTCTTAGAGTTTAGTAATTGAAGGTGTACGACAACACACATTTACCTAACCCGTCGAGAAGTGGAGAGGATGACGGTCAAGAAATAAATTACTAAGTGAGACCGACTAATAACGAGTATGTGTGTAGTTGGCAACAAGAAGTCTCGTTGACCAAGTCCAAAGTAGGTGGATTTATGTGAATCTACCGAGTTATGTGTGGTCGGTGTTTGTGTGCAAATAGACCGTTTTGTAAGAGCCGTGAAAGCGAGACGTCTCGCCAAGTGGTTCTGTTAAGATTTCCACGCGGTTGAAGGGTAGTTAGCTGTAACTACTCACCGCTGGGACCACCTGCGTTGCAATGAATGCACTCTGCATGCGAGCGCCACAGAATTCCCTCGTGGCCTCGCTGCTTAATTAATGTCTTCATCCGAGCTACCAACACTTTACGTAAATTGTTTCTACTTACGTATCTTGTTCCTTGATGGTGGCATTTATTAACTATTAACTAGAACTAAGCAGATCAATACAGCTCAGTGACACTGATTCGCTCTTGCTTACTAAAATTAACTCCAAAAATCCTAAGCAAAATGAAGTGTTTGTTAGCTTTGTGTGGAGCCGACAGCGCCTACAAAGATTCCACAAAAGCTAAGCGGATAATTAAAATTAAAAATACACTGCAAAAGTAATTTAAGGTGCTTAATTTTAAAACGAAAACGTACTTTGTTAACAAACACTTGAGCTGTGGAGTGACGTAGGTCGATATGAGTTAAAAGCTTCGGGCGCTTAGGAGCGCGCCCTACGAAAGTTTTCGTATTTTCGCTCGACTTGCGCAGTTATGTACGTGTCGGTGTACCTAGCATATTATATTATACACACAGTGACTTTAACAACAGAGACGAATGACGTTGTATTTACCAGTAACTTTATAAACTTTACTTACTTATTTTTCTTTACAGCCGAGCAGGGACTGAAATTGCTACCCACACTTGTTCGACCCGAGATTTCTTTTTTCTCGACAGTAAAGCGGGATTGACGCCACGAATACGAAGTGTTAATTCCCGTTTAAAAATTCAGGGCAGGTAGCAGTGTATAAAAAGGTTTCATTATTAATTATATTATGGACGTAGGGGCGGTTAATCAGTTTATTAACGATACAGATTAATGTTTTAAAGCGGCGATATTTTAACCAATTTTACAAAAGTTTTAGAGGTGTTGAGGGGTACTTTTATGAGAAAAGCTACCCACGGCTGCAACTTAGTACTTGCATTAATTTGAAACTAAGTTATTTTCAATTTTCCACGAAGATTTCCAGCTTACTTTATCTTCATTTTTTCCCCACTGCGGCGGATACCAAAAGCAGGCTAATGTTTGGCCCGAGTGACCTGATTTTAATCTGATAAAAACGAATAAACAAGACAAAAGAAGAATAGTTAGCATTTAAAGAGCGAGAAACGGTTGCAACATCTTTGTGATTTATGATAAAAGCACGTTATATTGTTTTCAAACAATGTAGCTAGTTTATCTTCTATGAAGTCGTAAGCGTTTTATAGTGGCTTTATAAGTGTGCATGTCTTCTAAACCAAAGGTTTATGTCCACCACAATGACGGTCGATTTGCAAGGTACAACGTGGTACAAACAGTCACGTTACGACTAATTGTTAGTGGCTAACAGGTACGCACGTTCCATCGCTGTTACGTGATCATTTGGCTCAGACTCAGGGTAACAGTTATATAACTTACGGCATTTAGATCCCTATTCAGTTAGAAGAGCACGTAAATTGCAGAAGCCTACCACTGCACGGTATAATCGTACGTAGTACCTATGTAATAAGTTTTAGGCTATGAGAATTGAGCACTAATATCGGAAGTCTCATTTTATACGAATGTCATAATAGCTTATGCTGGGATCAAATATTAGCAAGGTGGTATTCTAGAGGGCAAAACGAGCTGGACAAAACCAACCACCATTGGCAGGTATTAGCCCTGGATGGAAAGAACTGTGGGGAGGCCTTTGCCAGCAGTGTGATAATGTAGGCTAACAGTAATAGGAACTACTCAAGGCGTGCCGAAAGAACATTTAAGTGAAACCACTTGTTTCGGCCATTTTAATTTTGATGTACCCCAAACCTGATCATAAACGTACAGAAATAAAGAGAAACATGAAAGAAATTGGTCTGCAATCAAATGAAGATTATTTTTGTTAACAGTAAAACGTTAAGTACCATAACAAAATAAAAGGTTCTTAAATAAAATTATGCTTCAAGAGTGTCCGGAGTAAGCCAACGAAATGTAACAACGAAGTGGATTTAGATGAAACAAAAGGACTTTGAGAAAGGAATAAGATTAATGATCAGAACCTGCTGCTTCGCGATTATCCCAAAGTGATGTATAACGATTTGTTGTAAAATGTGGCAGCACTCGTTTGGAAAACGAAAACAGAGATTTTATTGCATAACAAATACAAACACATAAATTAGGTTTTATAAATAATTTCCAATGAAATGACAATAATAAAGGGTGTAAATAGACCCTTAACATAGCCGAAAGGCACTTGTTCTCACCGTCTTTGCGATATTTTTTTTGTTCTAGACCATACCTGGGAACCTTCTAGTTACGGAGATACTGGGGGTCAAAGTTCCAAGTTTTTCACAAGTATTTTTTTTTAAATACGTGTTTTTAATGTAAGATTTTTACTTTACACACCTCCACGATCCCCGTACTATTCAATCCATCCATCAGCACAATGCTTTGAGTGCTTTCCATCGAGTCCTACCGTAAAACGAGATTTTTCACCCCAAAAAAAAAAGTAGATTCCCAGCAATAATTTTTTCGTAAAGTTACTTAGTTTGATGTACAGAATGCTACCAAGCATTCTGTACATCAAACTAAGGGCTATGTGAAGGGTCTGTTTACGCCCTGTATAGTGATTTCACATATAATTAGGTTTCATAGAACTTGTTCAGTGAACGACCAGTGGTTTACATTGGCCCTGGATCGAAGAATTTGGAAGTCATGGAGAGAGACCTTTGCCCATCAGTTGGAAGACACAGGCTAACAGTATCAATAGAACTTGTTTGGTGTTTATCGTTGAAAGTACCATTGAGAGTCCGTTCAACTAAATGTTTAATTTAATGGTTATGTACTCACTCATAGATAGGTATTTTAAATTCTTCTGTTCAGTCATTAATCCTAATTATTTCAATAATATTTGTGGAAAAAATGGTATTAATCAGATTTCAATGTAAAATTAATTGCTCATAATGATTGAATATTTATAACTGAGTTTTGACCACAATTAATATAATATTCGCATAATTTTCAAATGTCGCTTTTTTAATAGCCCCGTTATTAGGTTGACTTTACATATAATTTGTTTGTACCTTTTTAAAAAGTCGTCTACACTCTTTTATGGAAATCAACTGCATAGCCTTTTCCTAAACTATGTTACGGTCGGCTTCCTGTCTAACCGGATGCAGCTGAATACCAGTATTTTACATGGAACGACTGCCAATCTGACCCATTCAACTCAGTTACCTACTGGCTAATACTATACCCCTTGGCAAACCTGGTTATCAGAATTTCGGCCTTCTGACTGCTCGTACTGTCAAAGATCTACTGTCAAAGATCTATTGTCAAAGAACTATCGTTCTGTCAAAAATAAATAAATAATATCTACAACTGACAGCCACTAACGACTTAACATGCTTTCCGAGACATGAACCAAACTCGGTATGTAATGATGGTCATCCATCCACGGACCGACCTAGGCAAGCATTGCTTAAACTTAGAGATCGACCCCTGGCGCTGTTATTATTCAGCTACTCGCCTCTCGCTTGCACTCTGTTATGGAAATTTCGAGTATTATTATTTTTGTTCAAGTTTCGTATGGGGAAGTTTAAAAGTAGCAACTGTCGCCGAAAAGTTGTGTGAGAAGCGGTTGTCATGGTATGGGCATGTGATGCGGAAGAATGAGGGACATGTCGAGAGGAAAGTTTTGATTATGAATTTGGAATGAGTAGGGGAAGACCGAATGAACTTTGCATGGATTGTGTGAATGATGTAATAACAGGAAACGTGAATACTGAGAGGACAGCCTGCTAATCGGAAGCCATGTATGGACGAAGGCGTGCTGTGCTTGAAATAAATAAGGTCGACGACATGAACATCATCATCTGATGTTCACAGTTTCATGTTTCACTTAGGCTGTACATTTTCAGTCTGTTTTGAATTCAATTTATTTATATATAGAGATGGTTATTGCTAACATTATATTAATATGTGAGTTCTCCTACTAATCTATAAACATCTACAGACTGAGGCTTACCGCTTATTAATTTTTATTGCAATAACATCAGAATCCTAAATAATATTCTTTAGCAAACATTGCTGTATAAACACATTACTAACGTTTGGTTCTTGTGGATCCATGATCAACAAGAACCAAACAATCAAGTTGTATCCATGTTGAGAAAATTATTTGGGAAAAAAACAATACAGGATAATTAATGTTTTTGTGTTTGAAATGGAAAAGGATTGTTTTTCGGTTAACAGCAAAAACGAAACAAAATAAAATTAGGAAGGTATGTAAACTTGAACCTAATTCCTTAACGATAAAGTTGAAAATCTATTAAAGAAATTTGACAGATTGTAGTAGCTTAATATGCTGTCGTCTGTACATATCTAAGTTTTCAGTAGATACGTAATATAAGTTTCACATAACTAATTCCAAAGTTTCAGAAACGTTTGTTATAATTCATGAAGATGTTTTAAAATTCGACAAGCTGTAAGTTACGCGGATACGGAGTTCTTATCTAAAAGGAAATTTTGCTCGAGTCAACTTTGCCAGTGTTGATTTGAAAGATTAATGCGCCTTGTCTTTATAAGTCATGGATCCTCCGAAACTTTGGACGTGTGAAATAAAAGGTCGGTTTAACAAAATATTGCTGTGGTTATATCGTTTAAACTGTAAACTAGACATAAGTTCGCCCCCTTATATGTGACTTAAATATAACTGGCGAAATGTTGGGTATACGTCTGCCTAACCCTTCGGGGATTACAGGCGTGATGTTAATAGGTTACGTAACACTAACGTTCATGCTACCAAGAAACTTAACCTAGAGCTCTGTGATATAGACAATCGATTCCTTGAGAGGCTTTTTACTCTGAATCAATTATTTTCATAATCGTTTTCTTCTAGTTGTTGCAAAATTGATTCTGACGTAGCTGGTATTTCGTTGTCATAATACCTTGACTTTTCAAATTACAGCAGCCATATTTCACCCCGTACCAATTAAAAAGTAATAAAATCGAATGTCGGTACCGGTGGAGTAAATTACAGGAGGCTTTTATAATTAATTCAGTTTCAGATAGCTGTAATTATCGTAGCGAAGTTTTCAGGATAAAGTCCTGCACCCCGACTACACAATATGAAGGATTTTGAGATAATCCGTTCATGCTTCACGTTTTTTGGGAAATTCAAAGGAATTTTCCAAAGATGTAAAGCAACGTAAAAACGCTATGTATTGGGAATTTGAGTATACAACACAATTACCCTGTTGGTCGAAGTAAAAAAAACTTTGTTTTTAGTAAATAAGTTCGACGGTTTTTAAAGACAAAAAAAAAAAAACAAAACAATAAGTACTGTTTGCTGAACGTGTTAGCTGCTGCGTCAAAAAAGATTTGGAATTTTCAAAACCATGTTTTTAAGCTTCATAAACTGTCAAAATATCCTGTTACGGACAACAAAGCCGTGTTCAAAAACAACAACTATTTTGATCCTACGCTAATAATTGAACAAATAATTTAGTGTAATATCAGTATTCACGTGGAATGCAATATCAGAGGCTTTCATAAATTCATTTTCAGATAACCGCCATTAACACGAACCGCGGGAATTTAAATCGGTCGTTGTCGTTAATTACAGATTACACTTTTTATTTATATATCTAACTTTTGGTGCGGCTTTAAATCCCCTGATTAGGGACTATATTGGCCAGAGCTTCGAGGGACAAGTCGTTTGTAATTCAGGTGTTTTCAGTATTTTTAAAAGTAATTGGCATATTAATTCGAGCATTGGCTTGAATAGTTAAAAGTCAAAAGTCGACGAAACCACATTTTTTGATGACTGTTTAAAAAGGAAATGTCAACTGTTTATTTTGAAATAATTAATGTAAGAAATTATATTTGAAACGTTTACTATGAACGCTGAGACACGAACGTCTAGAATTTCCAAGAGTTCGTAAGCCACATCCGTACGTTCATTTTCTAACGAGCTTTGAATCAAAGAAAGCTTTAACAAAAGAATCTTTTAAAGTAAGGAATAGGTTACCAGCTTAAACTTATGTTTTACTAGTTTTTGGCCGTGGCTTCTCCGTTTCGTTGTCGATAATTATCTCAAAATAATGTACTACCACTTAATCGAAATCTGTTCAGGCGTGAAAAAGTAACAGGCGGACAGACGGACCGACAAACAAGCAGAGTTACCTTCAAATTTATTATACTACTTTTATTCATTAATAAAGGTAGCGAACCTTTCAAATTGGATTTGATCCATAATACATGTCATGGAATAAAATAACTGTGTTTCCAACCAGTGTTCACTAGACCCAAATCGAGAGCTTTCAAAACTTGCTTGATTGGATATGAATTGAAGGGTCGGTGGGTTTCATAAACATCTACAGGTAAGATAAATTTGGATAATATCACGCAATGTGGTTTTATTTAATTTTGGAATAAATCAACAATACTTGCAAAAACTGACTGAAAACTTTGTGGTAGGCAGGTACGATTGTATTAGAATTTTCGAGTTCGAACACTCGTGCACAACTTTCCATAACCTTATTATGGCCAATTGTTAAGATTCTACAACAAAACAAAGTTATTTGCTCATAAAAAGATGAATTAAAAACGTCAGGTCGCAGTAAGGGTCAAATAATTAGCCATTGAGTACATAATACACCGAAAAAATAAGGCCAAGTAACCCCACAAATCGCTAAACACTTTTAACGCTAAAAGTTTAAAACATCACTCTGTCTTTGTCGTATTCAAACGATTGACAGAAACAGAACGATGATTTAAATTCGTTAGTGATAGAGATAACGATTTCAATTAACAGAAGAGAGACGGAGAGAAGGGAAGAGATAAATAGAGATTTAACATGTCTTATATGAATTTCTCGCACAGATACGAATATCAGAATTGTTTCTTATATACTGTGGTCGGGAACAAGGAAACAGTGGCCAGGTGCCACACTACATAACAAACCTTAAAAATGATGATGATGTAAAATATTGTAGCTCGACATTTTTTATTAAAGGTGCTTCACCCTCTGACCCAAGATCTTTGACAAAGACCTCTCATACTGTCCTAGCGGCCTACGGGCTTAATTTAATGTTAATGTATGATACGAAGAGCGGACGTAGGTATAAAGCCATAAAACAAATGGGTCAGATTTTTGGAGGGGACGAACGAAAACAGTTCCGTAACAAAAAGCAAAATGTAATTCTCCGCTTCGATTCTTATCAGGCGATGTTACATCTTTTTCAGCTTTATAAACGAGCTTTTTTTAAGATGTATTTTTGGGAACGTGTCGGCGAGGATAAATAAACCTTTGGACATTCAATTACATTTGTAAATTTTCCAAGGTGTAACGGCACCAGGCATGCAAAATTCATGGGTGCATGATTCTAGATTCAAAAATATTTAAGGGCTTGGAAGATTTTTTATGAAGCCTGGCTGGCCTAAGTTCCGCTTTAACTTTGATAGCCCATATCTCGGAAACGTGATACTTTAGAACATTTTGTCTCATACAAAATTGATTTGTATTGATACCAGCTATCGATTAATATAGGTTTTATGGCCGCAACTTTAAAAAAAATTAAATGGTTGAAGTTAGGCCGGCCATAAAATTCAATCCCCTTTATTCGTCGGCAATAAAAAAAAGGTCTGCTTTTTCAAACATTTCTGTGTAGATATGAATGATATATTTGTTCAAACAGCATCCCACTTCTAGTCTTCCAGTGTGGTGAACTCGTCAGTGTGGGTGAATGAATGTTGTCTTCGCATGAACGTTTTCCTTTATCGTGTTCCCTCGTGGGTGTGCTTATAAAAACAAATCCCACACTCATAGGCATCCACTTTCATATGAATTTATCTGATATTTTTGCGATCGCCGCGGGCAAACCCCAGCTCACGGCGAAACGCCAAGCTGACCCCTTACTACCGACGTATCAATTTAGATGGCAAACCAATTCCGAAGTAAACCCAATTCGATTAAGAATCAGTAGGCTATCTATTATAATCTAATGTAACATGAGGACTGTTCTAAAGCCGGCACAGCCATAATTAATTGAGTTGAATCAGTGCAACAATGCCCAAGTTGGTAGTTGATTGCTCACAAGTTCTCGTAACAAGCAAGTACTACAATTTCCATGAAACAAGTTTCTGTTATAAATCTACTATATTAATAGACAGATTCTATAATCGATAATAACTGAGCTTATTTCCCATGACAATCTAGTAGGTTCATTTGATCAAAATACCTTCAATTGAAAAGGTATTTAGATTAATAAGATTAACGAAAGTTAATCTTATTAATCTAACAGGAAACTGTACGAAAAATTGAACAAAGAGAAATGGAAATAAGCAAATACTTAAATATTTTTCTTGGCTTATCTTTTCCTTGGAGGGCAAATTTTGCCATTGAACCAAAAATGTTTTCGTCCTTTGATCTTAAATCGGAAGGATTTCCAGTTATTGTTAACGTAACGTGAAATGAATTGTCGTAGTTATCTCATGTTTTTTGCAAGTGGACCTAATCGGATATTTTTGGAAGTAATATTACGTGAATCAATTTACAAGATATTATTTATAAATCTGAACTAAACGCTGTGACATCAAGTCGTCGTGGACCGTTCGCTTAATGTCACCTAAGAAAGTTTTTCGCCAGAAATAATTATAATCATCCATTATACTTTGTCAGTTCTCGTCGACTCTGATCCTTTATTATAATTAAAGCCATCAATCCTAGACTTTTTTCCTCAAGACAAATAATAATTATAAGCCCTGTTTCATTAGACGAAAAAATACAATATCTGTTGTGAATTTCTGCTGGAGGATTAAGGCCACTTAAATGAATTAACATTAATTAAAAAAAGGGCCTGAAAAAAAAAAATCATGTATCCATTCACAATTGTAAATGGTCATCCGAACCATAAAAAACTTACAGTACAAAAAAAAACCAATAGCAGATATATAATAAAACACGTTTAAAAGATACGTGTTCTAGTTTGTTCGCACTAGATTCGCTGTAATATTTTCTTCATATTACGCTCAAACGATATGACGTAGGTAAAGTGGAAAAAGATGTCAGGTGTAATAAAAGCCTAGAAGATCCCTGCGCCCGACTTTTCATCTTTTACATCCCTAATCACATGTAATGTGGCATCAAACTATTCAAATGTAGTATAATAAAATCTCTGTGTAATAAAAGTTTTTCCACTGCTGCATAACTCTACGTTGAAGCTCGGGCACCGTATTCAACTCGCACCATAAGCCGAACTTGATTGGACGATTTCGAATGCATCGAACTGAGTTTTCACTTCGTCTCGTAGTACTTGGAATCTAGAAATTTCCAGAATTCTATTTCCAATCCGTTCAGCACCGTATTCGGGAACTTACCGGGATTTTACTACATAATATTTGGTATTGTCAGTTTGGGGCAAAAACACTTTTCGTGTTTTTGTGCCAGAGGAGAGAGCTTTTCTAGCCCATTAGTTTCTGTGGATACAAATTGCAGCAGTGGACTATGATTCATGTACTTGAAAGTTGCCTAAATTATGACCAACATTTGTTTTTCTCCGAATAGGTTTTCAGTAATATGCTGCCATATTCACAACTTGAAGAAAAGTGCTCAAAACAAGTACAATAACTTTACCGTCGCTGTAAAGGTATTTGAAGTATAAGCAGTTCTTCGTAAATCTGTACATAGTATAAAACAAAGTTGTGTACGCTTAAATCTTTTAAACTACACAACGGATTTGAATGCAGTTTTCAGCAATGATTCAAGAGGGAGGTTTATATGTATATTGCACCCATGCGAAGCCGGGGCGGGTCGCTAGTGCTTGATAAAGTAAAAAATATGTCAAACTTTGTTTTATTTTGGCTGCCTGTCTAATACGGATCAAGGAAACTACAATTTTAACAACTGCTAACTGGTCTTACAATGCTTTGTTATGAGAACATTTGAAACTAGTGGAACTCCAATCACAAATTCCTGGTTCAGTTCCGACTTCATATGTCGGTCGGCGTTCCGGAATCCAATCATCAGCCATCGAACCCTTTCCCTGCTACGTGGGATCAGTTTTTGCTCGATTCCAGTCGGAATTTAATCTCTTTAAAATATGAAATGGATTCTGCGGCTACGTCAAATATTACCGGCCATCAAGGTATAATGTTCGAAGCTAAGACCCGCTTATATCATTCTACTTATCAGAGCAATTTTGTTTTAGAGCGGCCGTTATGAGCAGTATCAAAATAATTGTTTTTATGGTTATGGCTCTAAAAGGACATGGAGAATTGGCGGGGGCGTGGATGTAATTGTTTTAATTATATTTTATGTGTGCTCATAATCACTTATTATGGTTTGGATTACATTTATAGTGTGTTCTAAAAGTAGTTTTTGTTGTTGGATGTGTTTTTTAATTGCTTAGTTAATTAGGGATATAATCCCGTAGATCCTTCATAGATAGATATATTTATACGTTTAGTTAGTACGAGCAGCGGTGGCCCAGTTGAGAGCAGCGGTGGCCCAGTGGTGAAGACCCCGACTTACGAGCAGTAAGTCGTGGGTTCGAACCCAGCCAAGCGCATTACTTTGTGTAAGTTATTTCATCACCACTGCTCTCAAAACGGTGAAGGAAGACATCGTGAGGAAACCGGCATGTCCTAGAACCAAAAATTCGAACACATGTGACATCTACCAAGCCGCACTGGGCCCGCGTGGTGGATTATAGCCCATTCCCTATCATAGAGAGGCCTGCGTCCCAGCAGTGGGTACATTAATAGGCTGATTATGCTTATGCTATGTGTTCTAAAAAGTAGTTTTTGTTGTTGGATGTGTTTTTTAATTGCTTAGTTAAGAAGGGATATAATCCCGTAGATCCTACATAGATAGATATATTTATACGTTTAGTTAGTACGTGTAGATGGAGGTTTCCATCATTAGACTCGGCTCTGATCAAGCCGAGGTGCGATAAGTGTATGTCAACAGGGATTAAGAGGGACGATTAATTGCTTCCTTTGCTCTTCGCAGGAAATACTTGTACTTATATATTTGTTGCTAGGGTAGAAAGGTTTATTTTAATGATATTTTTTGAGTGGTAAACAAGCAAACAGCCCATTATTGTTAAAGCTTAAGTGAGAAGTTATTATTACAAAACTGTCAGCCGAAAACAAACGGTGTTAAACATACTTTTTACAAGAACAGAACAAAAACAACGCATGAGCCGTATACTTCATATTTCAGACACTGTATCTACTTACAACCCTCAAATACTGCTCCTTCATTATTTTAGGTTCCCAAGCCGTCTGTTGTTACACGTCATGTTTTGTCGTTTTCATGTAAAATAATGTTTCGGAATATTGTGAACTGAAAAATGTTTCTCACTAGTAATCTTACTTGGTTCTATTAAGATTTTCAGGCGTCATATCTTCTTATTCAAGAGCACACCCGACAGAATAGTTTGGTTCGCGTTCATATTACAGACAAGCTGTTGCCCGCGACCTTCGTTCACATGAAATTATTAAAATTTATTAATTAATTTAAAATTTAATTGATTTTGTTACCATAAAAGGCCTTAACTTCTTTGCACAGAACCCTAATTAGTTTTCTAAAATAAAAATAGTTTAAGATAGACCTTATAAAATCAGCTGCACGTAAAAGTCCCTTCAAAATCGGTTCAGCCGTTTCGGACATTAACTAGAACACACAGACAGACAAAAATTGAAAAAAAATTGTTTTGGTAAAGGTGCCGTATACCGGGCGTAAACAGACCCTTCACATATCCGTCCACCAAGCATTCTGCACATCAAACTAAAAAACTTTACGCAAAAATTATTGCTGGAAATCGACTTTTTTTTTGGGGTGAAAAATCACGTTTTACGGTAGGAATCGATGGAAAGCACTCATAGCATTGTGCTGATGAATGGATTGAATAGTGTGGGGGTCGTGGAGGTATAAAAAATAAAGTTATAACATTTAAAACTTGTCTTTAAAACAAAACTTGTGAAAAAGTTTAAACTTTGACCTCTAATATCTCCGTAACTAGAAGGTTCCCAAGTATGGTCTAGAACAAAAAAAATATCGCAGTGACGGGGAGAACAAGTGCCTTTCGTTTATGTTAAGGGTCTATTTACACCCTTTATATTTTCAATATACGTTTAGTAAAAAGCTGTTTATACTGAATTTATACTGAATTTCGTCCGTGCATCGAAAAGCACTTTAAGCCGTTGGTCCCGACTGTCATTTGTAGATCTTTGGCAGTCATTACAGGTCGTCTGTGGTTCGAAAGTCTGACAAACAGTCCTACCAAAAAGTATCGTATTACGTAGTAACTGGGTTGTGGAGGTTAGATAGGCAGTTGCTTAATGGAAAATACTGGTATTCAGCAACTTCCTTTGGGTTAGACAGGAAGCCGAGCCCAACCTAGTTGGGAAAAGGCTAGACAGATGATGATGATTATGCAGGATTATGATTTGTTTATGACCGCCCATGGGGCCTATTCTAGCAAGTGTCAACGCCATTGTTTTCATAAGTTAGAGCTATGAGCGTTAATTCAGTCTAATAGACAGTTTGGCTCGGTCTGCTTACAGCTCGTACAAACAGCTTTCTGGGCGTAGAATTGCATAAACATTCTAGCTTTCTCTCAAACTCTCAAGGGATGTTTCCATACATATTTGGATCAGTAGCTGGTAAGTGGCCGAGTGCAACTTAGATTGTTAGTTTTCTCCCGAGACTTATATGCCTACAGTGTTTGTTTGTGAAAATAGAAACGTAACCTAATTCTTATTTTCTAGGAAAGGTAAGGTTTTACTACAAAGTCACGGTCTCTATCATTGAGATCCTTTGTAATGGCGAAAATAATGATATATTTCTTGCCACTTCAAGATATGTAACAAAACTTTAAACAATATTTTTTCAATGTTAGCTAGTTGCTAGTTCGTAGTGTGTCCTCAAAAAGGTTCGCAATTTCCCTTTTCAAAGGATCGAGAGGTTTCTATTATGTGGGTCTATAAAATGGCCGGAAATGTAAAGATAATAATATTACTAGCTCTCTCACTTATGCTAAGGGCGCGATTTGCGTCACATACTCGCGAGATGTGGGCTATTTTATTAAAACTAATGGATGGATAGATTCACACAGGCGTACACTAGTAGGTCAGATAAATCTAGGAATTTAGGTCATTTGTTGGCTATGTGGCCACTTAGGATTCTTGTTAATGGGTTGGATAATCCGTGTTATATGTTTCCAGTCTTTGAATTATGACGGAGGGAATTGCTTTTTTCATCAACTCTTAAGTATTTTATCAGTGTTATTAAATCACTTACAATTTTATTTTATTTTTATTTACTAATTTTATACCTACTTACGGGATATCTTCCGTGATTGTTCATTATTTTGAGCCTCCGATATTTCGACGCTGTTAATTAATTGTTAGGTGCAGACAAATCTGTCTACCTTCTTTCTAAGTCTTTTGCTACGCGCACTACTGGAACTCGACACTAAGTCACGTCAAAACACACTCACGGTATCACTAGGTTTTGTGAAGTCCTTATTACGATGCCGGCTGTTACTTTTGAGCTTAACACTGGATTCCACGTACTAGTTTAACAATTTGAAACCCTCCTCACGATTTTTACTACACGTGTTTTACCCCTATTCTCCAGTCATCCCGCGATCATGGCGCTTGCAATAGCGTCGAAATATCGGGAGCTCAAAATAATGAACAATCAAGAAGATATCCCGTAAGTGACAGTATAAGTTTTGTTTTAAACCGTGAAATCTTAAAACAGTGTTAAAAAAAATGTTGGAAAAATATCTAGTACTTTTCGCTAACCATGTAAAGATATAACAATAACGCAATGAAAACAAACAACTGCAAAATTCTATAAATACAATTATAAATTACTACCAAAGGTCGCCGCGTCGATCATAAATGTTCGAATTGGTATGATGCGGTTTTTATCGTTTCGTGGTAAAATTCGTATTCCGGCTGTTACCAAATGTAGATAGCTCGTTGTAATAGTAGCTCTTTCTAGGAATTATTGAGTCGATTTAATTTGCAGGGGTGTTTAACTTGTATAAGTTTGAATTCAGCAGGGTAACTTGGTGTACATACGTGAAGTGTTTCAGGAAGTCCAATACTGGTGTGCTCACAGAATATTAATTAAATTAAATTTGTAACGACTTCCTTTGATCATTCAAATATTTGTATAATTTGCACATTTCCTGAAGGGCTTCTTAGAAAAAGTAAGGTTGCTTTTGAATGAAGTATATTAATATAATTTAATAGGTATTTGTTTCTTCCCATTCTCACTAAAACATTTTTGAAAAATTGCAGTATTTACAAGTTCTGTTTCCGTGATAAATGGAAACCTTAAAGATCGCCAAGTGAACCATGACGCAGATATATTGAAGCGATAGGTTCTACCGATTCCTTTATGTGACACGCGGGTCTAAGCTATTAGTCTTCTGCTGGTAGGCTGAACGAATGACTAGGCCAACCTATTTCATTTTTATCGAATGGTGAATTACGAAAAGAAATGGCTGTTCGTAGATAGATTCTATTTAGATAGATATGAAATGATTTTCCAGACGAGCATGAAAGTTCAGTGGCAATATAGTATAAAACATAAAAAAAAATATGACAAATATTGAAAATCGATTGAAGTTGGTCTACAATATCCTAAATAAAGGCTTTAAAACATTGTCTTCCTTTGGGCTCCGTCGCAGTCGGTTCAAAAGAAAAAAGAACACCACACACATCAGAGATAAATTCTGAAAAGTAGCTGTAATGCATTGAAAATGGCGTCAGTGACGTCACTTGTCTTCCCGTCCAACATGAAATATCGGCGCAGCGTGTATCGAGAGTCATTCATTCACCCACGATGACTGGGCACTTGAATAATCTCTGTTCTTTTGTTTCTACCGCCAGAGAACGATCACACTGAACGTCTGTCGCTTCGTTGTCGACGGCTAAATGGACGAAATTCGATATTTTGTGTGACACGTGTTCAATTCTGTCCCCACAAAACGTTTGTTTGGTGAAACAATAGTTAAGTACAGTATTGTACGCGTTAATTTGGATAGTTTAGGATGTAATTGCGTTATAACTGTTTGAATATGACAGAGGTGTTGTTGGGTCATTAATGAATAGGAAAATGTTATTGGAGTAGCAGAAATAAACTAATAATGTTTAAATAGATTGTATTTTTGATTTATTTTCGGACTGAAGTTGAACTATGATTGTAAGTAAATAATAAGTATAGTTAAGTTTAGCTAAAGTAATGACTGATACGCCATACGGTAAATGCCAAAAATTCTCAAGTTGGTATACATCTTGTTGATCTGAACTTAGCGTTAAGCAAGTTAACTCATTTATCAAACAACTTGAGTATTGGGTTACTTGTTAGTGCCTATCTATACTTACAGAATTTATGTATACATACAGACTACAGAGCAACTTCAAATTTAGTGAGCGAATGTACTCCTACTGCCTACAAATTGGAGTTAGTGAATAGATTATGTAGGAACCTACCTATCAGGTGCTACGGATTACAACATCGAAAGGCAAAAACGGTTGTTTTTTCTTCTTTCGTTTTAAATCCTATGGCTTCGTAAAAAATAGCCAGTACAGGTTACAAATAAGATAAAAAAATTGGTTCCTGAACTTTTTCGCGCAATATTTTCGGACCAATAATTTCGCTCAGAGGAGTGCCATAAATCAGAACAAAGTAAGCTCCTGATAAAATCGATACCCCAAGTCGAAAAGCATCCGCGAGTAAAATACCGAATAACGAGAAAGTATTTCCGAACATAAATATCTCCGCCGCGATTTGTGTCGTTTAGCATTCGATCATTACTACAAGACAAGATATATCGTGGTCTCTGTATTTGTCTGTTTGTGCAAGTACTTAAAATATACTGCCTTGTTTCTATGATATTAAAACCGAATAGACGTTGTCGATGGATTCAATAATAAAATGGAATAGTGACTTTTGCGAAGCGGTTGGAAGTTAAACTGTTTTCGTACAATTCGCGGGCTGCCCGACAACGTTCGGGATGTCAGGAGACCCCAATTTCTATTTTAATTTAGGATCGGTGGTTACGTCTCTTTTTAGATGTATTTTCCAGTCACTAACCAAGTTCTTGGTGTTTTTAATTTCCTGTTCAGGTAAGTCTTAGTTTACTCGGTAAGAATGGTATGATTTATGAAAGGAGACTAAATCCAGTAGTGTTGTGACAGGTCACTACAGACGCGCACATTTTATTAAATGTAAGATTTATCTGGGTTCCGAGGATTCAGCTTTTGAGCTCAAAAACTGTCACAGTCACACCTTGGCGAGCTTACATTGGCTACACATTGTCAGACTTGCGACATATTCTCAGTCGCTGGAAAGCTTTGCACCTTATCTTTATCCAAAAGAAGAATGTCCGGGGACTTATTGGTTTGTCTGCAACTGAACAACTAATTTAAAGTTAGAACTAAAACTATCGGGAGAATAAAACTTTTCTGCTAAATAAACGTAAAAGAACTTTGAATGTGGGTCGCATTATACAACATTTTTCGGCCCTTACTCATCACGAAAATGTGAAAGGCACATTAAATATGAACAAAGGCAAATAATATTTTTCCTTATCAAGTAGTTGTGTTCTCATAGCGACAGTGTTCGGGTAAGAGGGTCGTTGTAATACAAAGATAAAGATATTACTCGGAGCAATCCCAATAAAGCAAAAGATCAGGGTTATGTTTCAGGTCAGGGAATGTAAACAATTAAATCCTTGGGGCGAGTGCTTACTCCGGCTGCTACCCGTGTAATCTCTCAAACGAACAGAGACATCGCCCTACAGAGGTTTGCGTGACGTCGCAATTTTTGTGTACGTTATATAACTGGATTTTGCGACAACCTGCACTGATGTATTAGAAACTAAAACCATTGTATTAGAATTGAAAAAGCAGGCCTTTTGAAACATGTCACATAAACACAGATAAAAGAAGTCTTGAAACAATTTTAAATATGCGGTAGATTTCGCACAATACGATAGTGGAGCACAATTTCCGTACCTAACACACCTAGGTAACACATTATGATGCTCACCCTGTTATTCTTCTCACCCCGCTTTTGTGTTTTGCGCAAAAAGATAAGCTCAGCTTATCCGTTGTTTTTCCTTCGCTGTCTGATCTCAACGTAGTTAGAAGTCCTCTTTAATGTTATTCCGCTTTTATTACTAGGGTCCGATTTCGTCTGAAGTCATCTTTGCAATCTCCATTTTCCTCTTTCAAAAACTAACGGAAACTATGTTCAAAGCTGTACGGTATTAGTCCCGTCAGAGGGCTCTACATCTTCGCGACGTTTGAAAAGGGTCAATTGTTAAAGGATCACCTGTTTGGCTTAAAGCCTGATAGTTCTTGATTTATATCCGAAAATTTTCGGATATTCGTTGACAAACGACATGGGTGAAATTGCTTTTGAAGGTTTTGCATTTTTAATTGTTACCGTTCGTATTAGAATTTTTATGATCATTTACACGTTATCCTCATTAAATATGCGTTATCAACAACACCATGTACCCCAGTGGCCGTTTGCCTGTAGACATTACTTATTTATAAAGGGTGAAACAAAAGCTATCGCTCCCATGCGTCATATTAAAAAGCGATTTGCAAGATATTCCTAAAGTGCAAAAAACTCTGAGCAGAGCCGAGGAGTGAAACTTTTTACCGTACCGTTAATAGGAATGCGAAGTTGGGATCCGTGTACTGACACGGTACTTAGATGACCAACTTGGTAATGTTATTCTCAGCCGTCCCATTTTTTTTAGATCGTATGGACTTGTACGTAGAATGGTTCAATAAAAAATGGGTCTTGTAGTCCCAGAGACGCAATATCTGAGTCGGTGTACATTTTTTTATTACCTTTATCCCTTATAGAAACTGCCTACTAATCGTTATATTTTAATTAGCCACCGAATGGTATTACAGAAACAAACTTTACCCACGCTTGTAGCCCTGGGGGTTTGCGGAAATCTATCGGGTTACTGCGCCTTGTTAGTTCTAGTTATAATACAAGCATTTATATAAAGGTCGGCACGGTTGGCGCAGTGGCTGAGCGATTTACTGCTGCGCTGCGTGTTGCGGGTTCGATCCCCGCACGGAACAAATATTTGTATGATCTACATGTAGTTTTTCCGGGCCTGGCTGTTTGTGTATGTGAGTTTAAGTGTTTGTAAACGCACCCACGATACAGGAGAAATTCGTAGGTGGGGCAACGTTTTAAAAAAGGTAATTAATTTTGTTTTGTATTAACAAAGAAAATTTGTTATTTTCGCTCGCCCCCTATTATTTCGCAATTAAATAAAACTACGGTTTATGAAATTTTTTTCTCAAAAAGAATACAATTCATTTAATATTAGAAATACAAGGTAATCTAAAAAGTAAACATAAGAATTACTTATAAAGAAGGTTTAATTAGTAGACACACAATTTTTATAGTGTTGGGTAAAATAAAAAAGTGAGTGAACTATTACGTAACGATTCTTGAAGGCAAGTCAATAGCAATTAAACATTGAACTGTTTATATGTACTGTAATGTTTCGGAAATACAGAGTGAGAGGTATTTCAGTTATCTTTATACTTAGCAAATTAGTAAATAATAATAATTGATGTAGATGTAAATTAGGTGATGTGGTGGGTTAAATTTTAAACCTAAAGAAACCTACTAACATAGAGGTAACTGGCGAAATGTGGGTGGACTATTAGGTACACCTCTGCCTAATCCTTCGGGGATTACAGGCGTGATGTTATGTTATGCGATCTATTGTTTTCATAATATTTTTGGTATAACAATCCTTTTTCTCTACAGGCTTGGTTATATTTGAGACCGTGTGCAAACTTTGTCTTAACTTTCTTTTAATTATTTTAATATAAAATGTTAAATTTAAAGAAGATTTAAGTAAACTAATAATTGTTAATACGGTTATATTAAACTAGCGATTCGCCCTTGCTTTGCAAATTTGACAAGAAATTGAGATTTCTTTATTATCATTTGTAATATACCTTATAACGTTACAATATAGCCGTTATACCGTATCCGTATAACCGTTTTAAGATATATTTGTTTATTTTCTCAACCACATAATGTAATAGTTGATACAGTACGAACATGATTATGTTTACAATAATACATTGATGTTGTGGAAACTGGAGCGTATACTGAATACCTGTGTTGAAGATAATTAATATTAACTGTAAAGGCTGGTGAAAACTAAAACCACGTGAAATGGTTTTACATGAACAATGCAAGTAAGTAGCTAATTTCAGAGTAAAATCTCTGAAATTAGTAACACTAACTTTAGAAATTTTACTCTGAAGTTAGTGTGATTAACGCAATAAAAAAAAAACTTACACTGCTATTTTAAAATTCTCCCAGCTCATGGTCAGGGTAAACATCACATAACTATACATAGGTGCATACATATCAACAACAAGTCTAGTTCATCCAGTTCATTGAGTTAGCCACTCCGTTCGACCATGGTTTGACGGGATTCCAGTTTTACGGAGTGAGTTAAACAAACCCTTGGGAAAGTTATGTTTTCCCAGTTGGATGTTATTCGTGTATTTCCTCGTATCCTGGTGATAGTATAAATATATATAATATAAAAATAAATATAATGATTTAACGCACAACCCTGCAACTTGTAACATTAGCTTTCATTCAGAATTCTATTTACTTCACGGACCATAACACTTTATACGCCCTATGTCAGATACGCAAAATGTCAGACGCGCAAAAAGTCAGAAACGCAGAAAGCCAGATACGCAAAAAGTCAGAAACGCAGAATGCCAGGTACGCAAAAAGTCAGGAATGGATCAGATGTTACATTACCTTTCTTTTTTTTTTAGTTTGGTTTGACCAATTGAGTGAAGTGTAATTTATCGGTACTTAGAAATCTTGTTCTACGCATTCTGATGTGGAAATATAATTGAATATTCAGCTTCATAAAATATTGTTAATGTTAATAATTATTAATTTCACATCTCTTGTTTGCCTTTCTCGATGTCAAACGAAAATCACAATTATATTGCAATGAAAATAATTTGAGCCGCGATGAGTGACGAATTTGCATTTTAAACCGATGTCAATAAATTGGAAAGAGCGATGGATATAACCGGTATTGTGTTATTAATTACCATCGTGTAAAGATGGCGGCTATAAAAGAAGGGAAGCATAATTACATAGCAGTGGATAAAAGCGAGTCTAAATGAAATTAATGAATGGCTCGGACTTAAATTTAAGAAGATGTTAACATTTTTACTACCTGTTAAATGTTTTCAAAGGGATGTTAATTTTTCGCTTTTAAGGTATGCTTTCAAAACAAAAGCGTTGAATGTTATAATTAAAGGCAGAAATGTACCTCTGAGTACTTACCTACTGTTTATATCAGAAAATCTTTTTTTTTTCTAACGGCCTCAGGCACAGCTATCATCTGTACAAACAATCGTCTTCACTCGCAACAAAAACTGTTACTTTCCCGTGGCCTTCACAAAACCGTATTATTTGTCCAATGGCCACAATCAGCGAATGTTTACTTGTACCTGCGAGAAAAATGTTTGTCCGTAGCGTACAGAGCGGTGAGAAAACAAACATGGAATTAATTCCAACATGTCGACTACGCCGCGTTGTTATACTGTATCGCGGCTTACACGTGTTGTGTACACAATAGAGTATACACAACTAATGAAGAATAAATCTAATCTTTAAACATGAGTTCTTGTTGCAAAGTTTCTGAAAAAGTTGGGATAGGCGTTCTGAATACCAATTGTTCTAACTTACGAACCTTTAGGTATTTTTAGAACCTTTAGGTACCTTTAGAGCCTCGGTATGGCAAGTTCTTATTGCTAATGTTCCGTGAGAAAAAGTAGGCGGGATTCTGTTGATGAAAAATGTTCTAGACGGAGTTTTTAATCTGTGTGGATGACGGTGCGTCTTCGAGACTTAAGTGTGATCTATTACTTATCTGGTTTTTCCTTTAGAAAACAAAAGTTTTCTAACCTTCGACTAGTAACTATTCATCTGTTTGTTTATTTTATTGTGCCTTCAACACATTGATAAAGCATGTGTCGCCATGACATAGTGGGTACAAGATGTGTCAATATCGGAATCCTATTTATCCCGGAAAGTAGAAATTCGTGATGATACATATGGGTCTCCAATATCTTTATCATTTGATAACACCCGGCAGTTAGAACCCGAAGGTATTCCATTTATCGGAGTCCGTTTGCCGATCAAAAAGGGATTTGTTTTGTATGTACCGTTTAGGCGCCGCAGGTATTTTAACTATTCGTTGATTCAACGGTTTCGAGTCTAAAAGAGTTTGATATCAAAAAGGATTTCAATTATTCTACGTATGTGAGAGATATTTGAATATTCTAAAGAATAGTTACAAAAGAAAGATTAAAGTGAAAAAGAGATTCTAAAGCACCGCTTCTGTGTTACACATTCAGGCACTGCGCGTCCATAAATCTAATTAAATGACGCATCTTTCACAACTTGCTCTGCAGTACACAACAAAATATTCCATGCAACCTAATCACATTTAAAGCTTTAATCTACCACTCCTCGAGTGACGTGGGGAAACGCATTTAGCTTAACTACTGGTAAAAGCGGCTCGTGTCGTGCAAAATATAATTAATATTATAATTCTGTGTAGGTTTCAGAGACGATTCTGCGACGATCATTAACATGAGCTGATAATATTATATTTTATTTGTCAATTAATGAAGGGTGTTTTATTATGTCGATTTATGTGGCATAAAATAAAATTCCATCACCGTCACAGGCGCCACACTTGACATAAATCATGTTTCAATAGGACGCACTCGGCTCGGATTTGTTTGCTTAGTGTTGTTAATTTGGCGGTATTCTCTGGGACGATCATTAGCAATGACAACGGTATTAATTACATGCTTTGTTTTCGATTGAAGTGGGTTTGCGAAAGCGAGGGAATCGATTTTAGCGCAAGACGCAAAAACATCGGTCTGGGTGTTCGGTAAATTGATTCTATGTAGTTTTGTTTAGGTGTTGGAAATGCCGCTTGGATTGTATATACCAATGTTTTTGGAGATTGCAGAGCGAGCAAGTTAAGCTCATGCATAAATCATGTTGGCCAAACGTACTTGTAGTTGCAGAACTATTTCCACTAGGCTTACTGTAATTACTCCACTTAACGTAGACATGCAAATTCATATTCCGTTCCTAAGTTAGCAGGATTGTTCGATAACTAAGTTGGTATCATTACGGTGTACATTTAATGATACATGATGTTGGCAGCTGGTAATAACAGTTACTTCGATCTTTAAGTTATAAATGTCAACGCCCTTAGTAATAGGTTTGGACCCATTTGCGTCATTCAGATAGTAAAGGGCACAATTTTAAGGTCCTGCGATTCCCGATATTATTGAGTCGGCCCCATTTACTGTAATGATGTCGCTAAATTTATGGACCATGTAATTTTACTTTGAGGCCTACCTCCTTCATGTCGATATATAGGTAAAAACGCTGTTTCATTTATAGTTATATAAGTAGGTAATACTTTTGGGATGTCAGTTTGAAAATAGTAACTAAGTTTATTTCTTGGAATTTGAACTAAAAAGAGCAATTTTTTAATATTAAAATATTTATAAAGTTTTCGATATTAATACGTAATGATGGAAAATTTGCTAAAAAAAGAGAAGTGTTATTCTACGTAACCATGTCAATTCGCTTCACTGACGACGGGTAAACTTTGAGGAGTGCCCCAAAGGAAATACCTATTCGTCAAAATATTTACGAAGCCAACAGACGTGAACATCGGAAACCTTGTTTATCTATCTAACCAATATATCCATGACTTTTTTATTCGTTCTGGAAAACTTTCTTTGTTTCATCTAATAATTACCTTTCTAATTGATTTCAGTGCAATTTAGATCAATCATAAAGTTTTGAATTTTATGACAAATCTTCCTCAATTTTCGCTTTATATATTTGTCCGTACTAAACTAACATGTCCTTAAATTGCCAACCGTAATATCAGGACCATAAATTACAAGTCTGGGCTACAATAAAATAGGTACAATGTAGACATACGAGGCCAAAATTTCCCTTATATTGTATCTAGGCGATGAAAAAGGAATATCGTGAAAAGGTTATAAATGAGTGCGTTGCCGCTCTTGGTCGGGAAGTAACAATTTTTGACCCACATATTTCACTCGTCCCCTTTCTTTATAAGTTTAAACGAAGTCATTCTATGTCACTAGGGATTGCGAACATTTTTAAAATGGTTAAACTTCGCTTGATTGTTAACTTAATTTAACTACCCTGTTTTAAAAAAAATATACGACGGTACATGGATATTTGTACGTATGAACGCACGTGTAGCAATAGAATCACATTTTTGATTGTTTTAAAGTTTGCGCCGTGTCCGTTTTGCATTTTAGTTTTTAGTAAAATCCGTAGCTTGTTTTATCGTTTGAAGCTTTACATACGACGTACAACAACGACATATTGTATTCAAAGTTTGATCATCAATCACGCTGAAGATATTCCGTTTTATATTAAATACGAGAGTAGGTCGGTAGAAGGAGAGAATCTCCATAAGGTGAAAGTGGTGCGCATAAAATCATGTAGGTTGAAGGTTCGTTGGCGTTAGTGGTAGAGTCCCTCGAGGCAGCGAATAGGAGTCTTCATATACATGTGGAGTAGACAACCCTCCTCCCACAATAGTGATTTATTTTGATAGATGCTACGTTCTTGCTGAGTTTCCTCCAGACTTTCGACGGCTCATCTCGTTTTAATTTGAATAAGGGAAACATCAATTGGCTGATATACAAAACTTATTTGAGTTAACATCTTTGTAAGACATTTTACGGAGAAAAAAATTTGGCTAGATGCTTTCAAATACGTTGCCAGTTTAATAAAGTTTAAAATTAAATAAATTCTTGTCTAGTTGTCTTTGCTGTAACTGGAGTTGGTCAGAAAATGCTCACTAAAAGAATAGAGAAATGGTTTAGACATTTGTGTGGGACGCAGAGCCTATGATGTTTCCCGCGGGGCTATAAACAGACGGGTTCACAACCATGATAAAATCGAGATTGCTTTGAAAACGTGACACGATTTATTTGACGGTTGAGCGAAGGCTAAACGACTGAAACAGATGCATTTGTTTCAAGTAAGTGGTGAAGGCCTACATTGTGACTATCTGCACTTTATTGACGCTGGCGGGTAGAATGGCAACTTTTCAGGGAAGCGTAAAATGTAGTAAATGTTTATTCAAATGTTTTTTGTTGAGTTTAAGGAAAAAGTATTAGCTTTACTTATGAGAAGAGAGAGAGTTTTCTTCTTGTGAAGTTTATATTTCTAAATCCAACAATGTTAACTGAGCATAATGCTGCGTTTGTACACCTTTATTTAATTAAAATATACAAGTACATTTGCACTGTGCGTACAACTCCCCTTGGCAACAAACTGCAGATCATTTCCTTCAGGACGTAGTAAATGTGAGAACTCCTTCCCTTCCGTTACACAAAAAAATGTTCCTTTGTTATTTAACATATTTTACATTTGATAAGCATTGTACCGAAAAATAACACACCCTAAAGAAGGATACAGTTTATTGTAACAACCCGATGTATGTTTATTTTGCGGTAAAAATATTTCGAACCGTAAAATAAAGGTTTTGGTGTTATAGGCTCCGGAAATGTACGGAAAATATATGCTTAAATTATGTTCGACCAAGAGATTTCTATTTATTGTCCATACTTGCATAAATCTCTATCAAAGAAGATAACTTTTGATTGATTTAAGAGCACTCAATGAAAATTTATTACTGTTAAACGTTCGCTGGTTAGATTTCCAATTGAGTGTTGTATGTAATTTGTGCTTGACGATAATTTGTTTCGACTTACTCGGGAAACTTGGCAAAGGGCGTGGAAATGTAACTTATTCACAGATTAGAGCCGTTCACGAACGAGCTTTATAGAAAATGTTTACCTACTCTAAACAACGAGAAAGTACACTTATTTCACAAGGTAATTTACGAAAACCTAGAAAAAAGCCTCATCATCATCTGCCTAGCCTTTTCCCAACTATATTGGGGTCGGCTTCCAGTCTAACCGGATGCAGCTGAATACCAGTATTTTACATGGAGCGACTGCCTATCTGACCTCCACAACCCAGTTAGTACTGGGTAATACGATACCCCTTGGTAAGACTGGAACCAACCTAGAAAAAAGCCTAGCAACAAAAATTATACGAATAAGAAAACAATAGTAACAAATGAGCAATCATAAAAGTAGGTAGCAAGAAAATATATGTAAGTAGAGAAAATATTCGGCCAAGTAGGTTAAAGTACTTACAGAGTTATAAATCATATCAGCCACAAAGCATCAATGAGGCGTACAATGAAAAAACCGCAGAAATGGCCACCGGGAAATATCGTAGATTTGTGTGAACAGCGGTCACTTTTGTAAATGTTTTCAAGCGCTCAAGCTTGACTGTGGCTGTCTACTTGTCCATTTAATGACGTCACTACGAAATTTACAAAAAAAATGTTTATGCTCAACTGAAAACGAGTGAAAGCTCAGATTTTTAAATAGGACTTGAAAGGACCTGTCAAGTACGACCTGAGGCGTGAATTATTATAGATGTCATTAAAAAAACAAATATAAAAAGATTATGTAAAGTTTGTAGTACACAAATGTTTACAAAATGGACACTTGTTTGTTTTGAATGAATAGTATTTATCGTTTGTTTTATTTTGTCCTTTTGTTTTTTTTTTGTCTAATAGAGAGAAAAAGTAAGTCAGTGCACGTTTACTTAGCAGTCTGAGCTTAATTTAGACTCCTGAGAGAGCAGGTTTTAATTAATTCGGAGCTTGGATAAATACAACTGTAGGAAATGCTGATCCTGAAGATCACTGTGTACAGTTTGTTCCCATGTTTCTAATCTCGGTCTCATGTTAATATATCTATTGTTATTTTGATTGATTGGCTGCCTCATTAGCCTAGTGGTCGCAAGCGCGTCTGCTGAGGTCTACTGATAAGGTCCTGGGTTCGATTCCCAGGTCGGGCAAAGTGTTATTGGGAATATTATTAATCAGGAATTTCTCAGTAGCAGCCACTGAGACACTGAATTTACCACTGGATTTACGCCCGGTTGATGACAATAGGGTCGCCCGATATTACATGGGACTTAAACATAACTGGCGAAATATGGGTGTACTATTAGGTACACTTCTGCTTAATCCCTTGATTATAGGAGTGATGTTATGTTGTGTTATATTATTTTGATTTGATGTTTTCTGATGTGGTGACTTACGCCTAAATTTACTAGAAGAAGATTTATTCCCGTTACCGGGAAACTAAGCCTGAAAATGAACAAGTATTTTTGCTACTATTTCTTTTACCTAGGCATTTCATGTCTCGTAAGAACCGGGTTTTATTAATCAAATCCTCGGAGATTTATACGTTAGAGATAGACTAACATAAACCTTGTCTCATGAAAAACATTTCCACTTTCTTTCCTCATTGACAGGACCCTGAAAGTGTGCAAACTTTTACGTTGTACTAAGCATATCTTTGGAATACTTTACCTTTTTATTTCGACGGTTTGTTTAGTTGAATAAAGTTGTTAAAAAAGGCGGAAACTTTGAATAAAGAATACAGTGTTAAATATTTAAGCAGATTGTTTGTGGATATTTCGAGCTTTTTTTAAAATAGTCATGAAATAACATGAGAAAATCACAGAGCCTTGTCGGCAAACAAGTATTTATTTTCTTAATCAAAGACATAGATTGCCTCGTACAAGAAATAAAACGAATGCTCCTTGCCATAAAATAAATACTTTCAAATAAAGCTAAAGCAGATCAGAGCATCTGTAGTGGGTGTTGGTATATCTTATCAAGGAATCGTGAATCTAGCGAGCAAGAACGTGACTAGACGTCTTTACAACACTGCTTAGCTTCAAAAAGCCATAGAGAGCCGATTGCAGCCTCTATGCGAAAGAAAAAACGTGAGTGGGGGAGAATTATAATAATAGGAATATTTAGGACTATTGCTCAGTATTCACGAGGAATAGCAATAAAATGAGGCTTTTATTAAGTTACGGCCAACTGAGCTCAATAAATCCTAGAATTCAGAGTAATGCGGGTGGACTGTAGTAAAAGTTAGTTCCAGACTAATTAACTAGATGCTCATAGAAATGTAGGTGGCAGAAAAAATAAACTGTCGTCCGTAGTGATGAAACAGGGCTTTGTTGGTATTTTAATGTTTTGTTAACAACAGTCACTGTTAAAGTGAAAGGTTAATCGCAATATTTTACGCCTTAATTATTTTTCATTAACTATCTTGTGGTTATTTTTCATTAACTACTTACCAGAGAATGGGCAGCAGCGTTCTCTGTGTTTATAACAACCGTAATGCGATCGCCAACCCGCCTGCCAAGCGTGGCGATTATGGCAAAACCCCCTTTTGGGGGAGGCCTATGTTCAGCAGTGGACGTCTTTCGGCTGAAATGATGATGACGATGATGAACTATCTTGTGGACAATTTACACGGTTTTTTGGTATTTCATGAAACATCGAAGTGAAATATAGTCCACAGTGAGGTAGTTTTAAACGGGCTCAATGTAAGTATTGTGTTTTCGGAAATGTGAGAGAAAAACGGCGTAATAAACTTGGCCGCAAAGCCATATAAGTGGGGTACTAGTAGCTGGGGCAAATTGGCAGAGATTCATCATAACATTACTCAAAAGAATGAATGGAAAAACAAAAGACGATGAAAAGTGTATCCTAGTTGTGACCGCCCATTGTGTTCAGTAGCGAATGTAAGTGTCACCCAAAACAAATAGTCCCGGAACTATTCGGCGAAATGAAAAAGAAAACAGGGTGGGTCACCCTTTATTGCTAGTGGAGAAATTCTTTTGACAGGACTTTGCTCAGGCGATGTCGGTCGTGCCTCATGGACGGAGAAGCGTCCCTATTATCTTTGAGGCATCGGGTCCCTGTAAACGAGTGGTTGGCGCCGCCTCATCAAGGCTGCGGGCGTAACCCTCCGAATGTCGTAGGACATAAAGATACAGTCAACAAAAAAAGATAAATAGATAGTCAAATCACACGAGTCTTAAATTTAAGAAGCTATCTCGTTTCTCATTTACCAACCCGCACTGGGCCCGCGTGGTGGATTATAGCCCAATCCCTCTCATAGAGAGGAGGCCTGCGTCCCAGCAGTGGGAACATTAATAGGCTGATTATGCTTATGCTTATGCTCATTTGCAGTAACAATGAGTAATTTCCTGCGTAGTGCGAGCACTTATCGAGCCAAATATGCCATAGTGAAATGGCGACAAAAATCCTCAACCGTAACCTGGCTCCTCAAAACATTAACAACTCTCAAACAATCTATGAAATGTAAAAAATAATTCAGCAAACTTTTTGAAATGAGAAGTAGTAGGTAACGGTCGTAAAATGTAATGGCTAGTCTCTGGTCTGGGAAAAACACATTACTAATATAAGTGAAAGACTTAGTTTGTACTACTCTTTATTCCGGCAGTGTGATGGTGTTTGTAGGTTTACAACTTCGCCAAGTTCAATACCCTCTTTATTTTCAGCTCTTTCACGAGAGACAGTGACGACAATGTACCAAATAGATTTGTTTAGTTTCCCTTCAGTTCTTTAGATTTTATTTTGTAAGAAAAAGCTTATATGTAGGTATTCTTTTAGTAAATTTTCTTTCGTAAAATGTTTATGAAAGAAACTATACTAATTACGGTACTAATTTTCAATAGTGCATGAGTGAAGTGTTTCATAAAGGAAAATAATTTTCTTTTATTCCTTTAACAAAATGTTTTTGTAGCTAACCGCTCCTTTTTCATTTTTTATTTAAATTACATTCAAAAATCCCTTTTTCTGTTTTATAGAATGTGCTCAAATTGGTGGCATTTTTTCATCAACACTGGTCAGAAAACTTTTAATTGAACATTTTCCTGCTACAGTAAACAAATTCAATCCAGGTTGTTTTTTTTTATTATGAAATATATTTAATACCTGTTATTATTATTTCCATTAATTCCAGTAAATAGTAGTGTGAGCATGAAATATACTCAACGGTCTCGGTGAAAACGCAAACAGCACTGAAAAAATCCTTCAGTACATAACAATATTGATTTTTTTTGATTGTTGATTCTTAATGTTATGTCTTGTTGAGTATTTTGTGTGTACATAAATAAATAAATAAATAAATAATATTTTAAAGGCGATTCTCAGTATTTGTTCTCCGACCCGTTAATTGAACTCAAAAGTTGTTTCGCACATATTTTTATTGAACGAAAAGCAGCCGGAGATACAATGTAAGCCCGGTTTAGCCAGAAGTGGATAAAATAATATAGGTTTATAAATAAGCGATAATATGACAGCCATATTTTACACCTCGGTTCGTATAGGTTGATATCATAAACCCACAAAATGCTGTTGTGATGAGGTCGAAGCCGCGGAATAAATTGGCATTTATGTGAGAAGTGCACCCCTTTATGTTGGTGCGCAGTGTAAATGAATTGCGTTTACAGGAACAGCTATATTTGTTCGGGATGAAAGAAGGAGCCTAAAGGTGGGAAAGGGTGCCTTTCGTTAGCCTTACTTACGAGTACTGTGTGATGTTTGAGACTAGAATATTACAAGCCGTGTGTACACTAGAAATCCACAACGGAAAATTCTTGAACTTCTGTATATAAACTTTTGTTTCATTTTAGAGGATGACTGAAATAAAATCAGCCCTTATTGCCAACTTTCGTTATTTATTGAACTCTGGTGCAAAAGTTCATGCTTCTATGCACAGCGGTATAGGCTTACGTGGTCTGTCAGTAAATGAAGTAGATGTTACTTCATATCGTGAAATATTTCCCTTATAAAGACACGAATAACATCTGAATAGATGGGCGAACCAGTAGCCAACTTGATTAGCAGTCATCCCGTTAGCAACGTTGCTGATTAGCCACAATCTACACGAGTTATGCGACAATAGCTCATGCAGACATGACAGAAATAAGTGTATTATTTACTAACCGATACCACAGATTATATAATACTACGCCGATACTAAAAGATAGTGAAGATAAATTTATTATAAGTTTGAGTTTGAATCATTGTTGTGAAGAGATTAGTAGTCAACGTAGACCCTCAATTATTGAATATTTTTGTGATCTGAGTCTAGATTATAATGACAGTCTATCAGGGATAGTAATGATGAGAAAGTCAAAATTGAAAGATTATATCAATCATAAGGAATCGAAAATGTATATGTCAATCCTATTGAACGCGATAAACACTTGTCTGGTTCCCCAGGCAAGTTACAAGAAGCTCTCTTCACGTCAGGCCACGAAAAATACATTGGAAATAGGTAAGAGACCAATTATTGCCTCAGTTCTAAGAAATCATAAAATTGATGCCACCGTTGTTCATCGAAGAGACAGCTAGACGCTACAAAGTGTCTTTACGATTCACCGCACATTATAAAATAAAATAAGTACCTATACCTAAGTAGGCAAGCATCATTATTTAAATGTTTTCTCGACTTTTTGCCTCGGGTAGGTCATACAATACGGTTCTTTAATCAAGTTAATTTCAGGTACAAATACAGTACCGAATTTCGTTAAACAGATCGAACAAAGGGGCTTAAGACTATTTATGGTTATTGCGAAATTTGTTCAATGTAACTTACTGTTTTTTATAGAAAAGAGAGCTTCGTGGATTAGAATACAGTCAAATTGGGTAACCTAGTAAGTTACAATGAGAAATGAAGGTACAAGGGTGATTACAGGATTGTGAAAACTGTTCGGGAAACAAAAATGCACTCGAAAAAATTAAAATATTTGCACGTAAGCCGCGCTTCATTTTGATGATTGAAATCTGATTGAACCAAACGATTTATTTCACGAATTCAATATAATGAAATAGCAAAAGTATTGAATATGAATTCATTTTGAAACTGAAAAATCAGACATGTTGTAATTCAACTGAAATAGACATAAAGGAGAGCAGGCAAAATAATACACACCATAATTATATGTAAATGTGAAAACATGAACCGTGTAACGAGTTGTAGGGAAGCAAGGAACCACTAAATTGTACCATTTGTACCTCATCTAACGGTTATGAATACAAAGCAACAGCTTTATTTTTAAAATTCATTTATCTTGTCAGCCGGAAGTCCGTTGGACGTCCCTATAGACGGTAAGGTAACGGGACAATTTGGGACGGCCACGCTTGGAGGGACGCTCTTCCACAAAATACTGCGGGGCAGAAGGTAAATTCCAAGCAACGAGTGAATGCACACAGGCACATTGGCACTCAGGTGCGTATGAACCAGGCCCGAAGACACTTACGAAGCCGATTCCTGCCGGCTTTCCTTCGGGAACAAGGCAGTGTATGTACAGATCTTTCTAATACCGAAATCAGACTGCACAGTGTAGTTCATTAACTCCGAAAAAAAAACATTCTTTCGAATGTTTTTTTGTGTTTTACTCCACGTTCACTATTGATCCTTTTTGTGTTGAAATATTCATTCATCATTCATTCAAAAATTCATTTTGTGATCTTAGAGTGAAAGACGACAAAAGTAAGAAAAAAGGAACAGAATGATTTCGGCATAACTATCGCGAGTATGCTAGCACTCGCTGTACGTGAAGCGTGCCTATGTGTGTATACGTATGCCTTTGTAGTATGGCGGCTAAATATCGCCGGTCTTCTGTGACTATCTATTATGTGGCTCCACGATGTTAACACAGGTTCACAGGTGAATGCTGCTTGTTTTCCCTTGGAGTAACTTGTTAACAGGATATTGCAAGCGAAAATGAAGCCTCTGTTGATGAATTGTTAACGGTAGAATTGAAAAAGACTTCTTGAGACAAGGACACGCAAAAATAAATTTACCGCCTAGAGGCTAGCGAGTTACCTAGAGAGTAGCGAAGTAGCGAGCCTCTAAGCGCTACGTAAGCCAATGCGTGCATTCGTAGCCTTAAGAGTATTTATAAAGGTGTTTTTTTTTTCAAAGTAGTTTAAACGTGATAATGAGATTGATCATCATTTTAATTTTATAATTATCAAATTTCTAAAATTAGAAATACATTACCTATCGCCATTCAATGAACAAAGAATCATGTAAAAAAAAATAGTCGTTTCAAAAAAATATAAGCACGGTATCTACTCCTTTCTTGAAGCGAAAGCGACTTTAAATACAGAGCCATCGTAGTTCGTACCTACAGCGCTCCTGAAAATCCATTACCGCAAAGAGTTTCCAAAACAAACTTCTGTTTATGTAACTGTCGTTTTTTAGAATTTTTTTTTTTACATATTTGTAAATAACTACTATTCCAATTTTAGTATGCCAATTATGAAACATGCCATTTTATTTAAAAAAAAATGACATCATTGAAATCACTGAATTCTGCCAATCAATTATATGAAAGCAATATTCAGATTCGGGTGATTGAGTGTTTTGTACAACATGCATTTTAATAACTACGTATAATATGGTCTTTTTACGAAATCCTTTTGTAAATATTGTAACTGATCTTTATAAACCAATATCAAATCACTAGCTGTTGCCCGCGACGTCCGTCCTCGTGAAATTTGACGTTTATTTTTAACCTTTCTCGATAATTGGACTATCCAACACTAAAAGAATTTTTCAAATTGAACCAATATTTCCTGAGATTAGAGCGTTCAACCAACCAAACAATAAAACTCTTCAGCTTTATAATATTAGTATAGATAAAATATGTATTTGGTGTGCAAACTCCTGCCCCGGCAGGCGACTAATCGACTATTTTCGTTTAAGAGACGTCCCGTGTCAGAAAAAGAGATACAGATAGTTCGTCGAGAACTGTTGTCCATACTGCCAGCGCAGACTCTTTCTCCACTAGGTAGTTAGTTTTACACACTAACAAACAGCTCGTTTTTAACTTACAAGTAAAGCCTGCTTACTCGTAAGCAGAGGAAATTAGAAGAAAATTGCTTCGAATACGGTCACGGTGCCAGTGTGAGAATCTTTAAATCTGCCTCTTGAAATGATTATAGGCTACTAGATCTTGAAATCGGCACAATTCAATCAAGAGAATAAATTAAAGAGGATAAGATAGCGTACATTCATCATCATTCTCCTGTACTTATCCCAATTTATTTGGGGTCGGCACTGCATGTCTTCTTCATAGCGTATTGTTTATTATCCTGATAAAAAAACCTCCTTACCAAAGAAAATTCTTACGATACAAGTGGCATTATTTCTAAGATAAACCACGGGATTACGGATTTATTGGACCGTTACGTAAAAAAAAAGCTGAAACCACGAACTGTTGGTAAAGTTTGATTTATTCCTACTTATGGGATAACTTTGCATCCGCGGCCTGTGTGTGAGCGTCGCCGTCCCTGAATAATAGCTTTTATATCTAAAAGGAAAATACTATACGGAATCGAAACTAATCCCAGTTGATCAATAGTTGTCAGTAAATCCTAAACATAATAGTAAGTGTTTTACAAGCTTTTATTTATATTGCAATGTGTGTATGTATAACTAATGTGTGTTTAGGTCAATTCTTGCAACTAAATTTTAAAACAGTTGTAGCGGAATATCCCTCACAGTAACATTTTAGTATGTAGGGTACATCGACAACTTAGTTCGGGCACAATATTGTCGATGTACCCTACATACTAAAATGTAGGTGCGGTAGTCGCCACAAACACGAAGGTCGCCGTTTTTCTTTGGTACGACGTGTAGCGGGCTGGACCAAGGACTTTTGCTTGGCCGGCAGATTCCTTGCTGCATCATCAACTCGAATTCCTTCTTCACGGACATGTACCGATGTGGTGGTAGTGGTCTGCTCTTGCTGTGTACTGGTGGACCGGTAGTTTCAATGTGATGTTCTACACGGTGTTTGGGAGCATCCTTCATGCATGATGGTCGTAGGATGTCAGGAAACTTGCTGAGTAGCTGGTGATATGGTTGATCAACGTCGATACTTCTTACGGTAGGCTCAGCGGAGTAGGTGACTGGTGCCTTGACTACGAGGTTGGTAACTTTGTCGACTAGACATCGGCCGGCTATGTCGACAAGAAGTTGATGTTTTTTCAAGAAGTCGGCACCGATGATGGGTCTGCTGACTGCAGCGATGATGAACTTCCAGGTGTATGGTCTTCGTAGGTTGAGATCCAGTTGTAGTGTTTTCTCTCCGTACGTTGGGATTACCGTGTTGTTCGCTGCATACAAGCAAAAGTCTGTTGGCGTAGCTTTCCCGCCTTTTCTTCTTGGTATTACGGAGACGTTGGCGCCAGTATCAATTAGAAATGACAGACGTGAGTTTTTGTCTGTTATAAATAGGCGGTAAGAAGTTTGGTTTGCGCTGGTTCCCGCCTCAGCCAACGCAGGCGTTAGTTTCCCGAGGGGGCGCTGCTGTCTTCGTAGTTACACGGACGCGTACACTTTCGCGCCTCTTTGCCGAACTTGCGATGATAAAAGCAGGTCGCTGATTGGTCGTTTCGGGCGCGATTGTGATTGGCTCTGCTCGATGAACGCGATCTTGAGCGTCGTCTGTCGAACGATCTACGTCGATTTTGATGCGATCGGTATGCTTTTAGCTCTGCGATTTCTTTGGTGAGCGCGTCAATTTTCTCTTCAATTGACGTAGATGCACGTGGGGTAGTGGGAACGGAGGAAACTGAAGCGACTGCGCCGAGTGGTTGTGTCTGCTCGAGGATTTTATCTGCCATCGTTGCCAGCTCGTGGATATCGGAGTGTTTCGCGATGTTTTCACTGACGGCGAGGACTGCTCGAACAGATTGTGGTAGATGGTTGGTCCACATAATCCGCAGTGCTGAGTCAGAGATATTGTCGGCGGCGAGGTTTTTCATGCGACGTAGTAGCTGTGAAGGCTTCATGTCACCGAGTTCTTGTTCACCGTCTTGTGCCATGATGAAATCTTGATCTGGAGGTATCTTCTTAATAATCACGTCGGGGTCACCAATGTAGCGCTTAGGTGGTGTGGAATAATACTCCAGATGATGACGACGTAGTATATTTAGGTTTGCAAGTGCTGAAGCTTATTGGAATGTGGAATGAATGTATTTAGAAAAAGGCGGTCCCTTTTATACAAAGTTTGTCATCACAAACAAATATTCAACTCAAGAAAATCGTCATACCCGGCACTAACAAGCCAATATTCTGCGAAACGTCTACGTCACACATTCGTCCATACCTACCAGCTGACTTTCGCCGCATCGCATTCAACGCCGTGCACAATGTAAGTCACCCTGGAATACGAACTACGCGCAAACTCATGCAAGATCGTTACTTTTGGCCAGCAATGAATACAGACATTGGCGAGTGGACGAAAGCATGCACTTCGTGTCAGCTGTCCAAAGTTCAACGACACAACAACAGTGACGTCACAGCATTCCCACCGAGCGAACGATTTCAACACATTCACGTTGATATTGTTGGACCACTACCTACATCTTCGTGTGGACATCGATACCTACTCACGATGATCGACCGCTGTACACGTTGGCCCGAAGCAGTACCCCTTCATGAGATAACCGCCGAAATCGTCGCAAGAAAGCTGTACGAAACATGGATATCTCGTTTCGGTTGTCCTACAAAAATAACGACTGATCAAGGACGACAGTTTGAAAGTCGACTATTTCAAGACCTCGCACAACTACTTGGAGTAGAAAGAACCCGTACTACTGCCTACCACCCGCAGAGTAACGGCATCGTCGAACGCTGGCACCGAACACTGAAGGCCGCACTCATGACACGACTAGCAAACAGCAACAAATGGATCAACGAGTTACCTATTGTTTTGATGGGGCTACGAGCCGCCACGCGCACCGATACCAACACAAGTGCCGCGCAGCTCACCTACGGCCAAGCAATACGGCTACCCGGCGATTTTATATCACCATCACCAGCCGCAACGAAGATTGACCACACCTACGTCGATCAGTTACACGACGTGATTACGAAGCTGACACCTACATACAAGCCGCATTCAAACAAGCGATGTATGTTCGTGCACAACGACCTACCAACATGCAGCCACGTGTTTGTACGCGATGACACCGTCCGAAAACCACTGCAGCATCCATACAAAGGTCCATACAAGGTCATCGAACGCAACGAGAAGTATTTCACGATACAGCTACCAGGCAGATCGAGCAACATATCGATCGACCGTCTCAAGCCGGCATACACTATCAACATCGAAGATAATCACGAATACACGAGTACTGAGACACGCCAACCAGCTGCAGCTACCACTGAAGATCACTCCAGCCTGCTTCCAGCCTCGAACACCAACGACCAACGTACAAGATCAGGCAGGATCGTCAAGATGCCCGTACGCTTCGCTAAGGGGGGAGTACTGTAGCGGAATATCCCTCACAGTAACATTTTAGTATGTAGGGTACATCGACAATATTGTGCCCGAACTAAGTTGTCGATGTACCCACTATGCATTGATTTTGTGATGACAAACTTTGTATAAAAGGGACCGCCTTTTTCTAAATACATTCATTCCACATTCCAATAAGCTTCAGCACTTGCAACTTAAATATACTACGTCGTCATCATCTGGAGTATTATTCCACACCACCTAAGCGCTACACAGTTATCCCCAACCGATGGAGCTGAAATTTTGCACACACGTTTAGTTTGGATGACAATGCATGGTTAGCTAAGTGATGTCATTTTAAATCCAATATGGCGGACCTCCAAAGATAGTGGACTATCATAATCTGCCTAGCTTTTTCCCAACTATGTTGGGGTCGGCTTCCAATCTAACCGGATGCAGCTGAATATCAGTATTTTACATGAAATGACTGCCTATCTGACCTCCACAACCCAGTCAGTACTGGGTAATACGATACCCGTTATTAGGACTGGTTGTCAGACTTTCGGGTCACTGACTACCTGTAACGACTGTCAAAGATCTACAATTGACAGCCGGAACCATCGACTTAACGTGCTTTCCGAGGCACGGAAGAAACACGGTATGTAATGGGTGGTCCATTCACAGATTAACCTAGGCAAGCGCGGCTTAACCTGAAGATGGATTCGAGCGGCTGTTATTGTTTAGCCACGAGCTCATCTCATAGATGGTGGACTATATGTGTTATCAATTAAAAGGGTTTGCTGAGGAGAATATTGAACCAGCTAAAAATTAAAAAATATTAAGCTTTTATTTAAATGCTTTAAAAAAAAAGAAAATAAACTTTTTAAATTAAATCCGACAAGCTTTAATATCATTTAATTGTATAATTGATTTATACAATTAAAATGATATAAGATTTTAAACTTTCATGGTCACTAAAATTATTATAACTAGAAGACGGGATATTTACCATGTTTATTGTTTTCTTAACATGGTAAATATCCCGTCTTCTAGTTATAATAATTAAAATGATATTAAAGCTTGTCGCGAGAATAAACACACATGTAAATCCCGCGACAAGCTTTTATATACTAATTTAAAAAAACAATAAAAATTGTTACTTAAATTTTATTTTACCATTAATTTATTTTACAAAATTTTGCTTCTTTTGTCTTTGTAAGCGGATTAAACAGAAAATTATGGCATTTTATTATATATTTACACATTAAATTAAGGTTTATTTATAATTAACAGCTATGCATTTTCCAACTTTATTCTAGAAAATCCCTCGAAAAACATGAACAGTAACAGAATTTAAAACATTTCACATGATTTTTCTTCTCTGGCTTTCATTTTTCCACTGAGGCTTCATTTTACCAGCCTTTGACAAGACCAGCGGAATGAAACAATTATGTATTCGGCCCATGCGGAACTTATTATTTTTAAATAATGGCCGCTCTGTAATGAATGAATCATTTCAACTTTGTTTAATTAAAAAGTCTTGAATTCTGACGCTTTTTAATAAGATTCAAAGCCGTTATGAAATTAATTAGTGGGTTTATTTTATGACTTTTTAAACTGGCCTACTGAAAGAAAACTAGTGAAAGCAATTTGACTTCTAACCGTTTCAAATGTTACAGTGTTTTATTGATCTCTCCTACATGTTAGTTTTATTCTTATTAGCCAGTTGGCTGGATTCCAACTAATTAGTTCCAAGCCATTACCCGAACAGTGCTCCTTCGGCGGAAGTATCGTTAAAAACGTTAAGCTGATTTATTACAACTTAATAATTTTGAGTGTTGAGTCTAAAGCTGCTTGAGGCAATAATGTAACTGAGTACAGTACTTCACCACGTATACAAACATTATTCGTTACAAACACGTTCGCCTTTTCCTTTAAAATTATTTCTTTGAACTCGTTGCCGAATATGAAATTGTGAAGCGTACGTGAAATTTTATTGGTATATTAATGGATTATTAAAATATCGAATCACAAACATGGGAATAATTTTAATTGGGCTTTGCGTGATCAATTACTGAAAGACATTTTTACCTACATTTCTAAATTGAATTAATATAAAAAATGGAAAATAGAGGCATCGTAGGGATGATGATGTGGGAAACGGTTACGACATATTCAGTATATCATTCTGAACCCCGTACATATAAATTTTTCATCGGTTATTAAACAAAAAGAACTTTTTCCTGCAAACAAAAGTGCAATACCTACACGGTCAAAATATATGAAACAGCTGTTTTTTTTTTAAATTACCATCATCTGCCTAGCCTTTTCCCAACTATGTTGGGGTCGGCTTCCAGTCTAATCGGATGCAGCTGAATACCAGTATTTTACATGCAGCGACTGCCTATCTGACCTCCACAACCCAGTTAATACTGGGTAATACGATACCCCTTGGAAAGACTGGCTGTCAGAATTTTCGGGCCACTGACTACCTAACGACTGTCAAAGATCTACAAATGAAACCCGGGACCAACGGCTTAACGTGCTTTCCGAGGCACGGAGGAAACTCGGTAAGTAATGGGTAAGCACGGCTTAACCTAAAGATCGACCCGAGCGGCTGTTATTATTTAGCCACGAGCTTAAAAAATTACCGATGAAAATTTTTTATTTGGGGGGAAGGGGGGGGTGCAGAATGATGTACTGAATACGTGGTAACCGTTTTCGCGTCGGTGTCCCTTCCACTGTATACTTAAAAAACATGATTGTGATGTATAAAACAAATGCGATAAGCGTACTCATGCGATACTCATGTACTCAGACAACATCTAAACTGGATTTAACAAGTTAGTCTAATATCATTACATCCATTTTTTTGGCTTCTACCTCTTAGTACAGTCGTAGAAACTAAAGCCTTACTAATAAATGTAAAGTTGTCATAACGGGGAACTTTTCTGCGACTACAAAAAAGATTGGTCTTGTTACAAGCATTTGCGGCACTCTGGGCAAGCCTAATCTGTTTAACTTTAAGATTTTGTTTCGTGTTTTGTACAAGTAATTGAACTTGCACGTTGTTCAAAGCAATTGCTTTAGGTTTTATTCTTCAGTACAATTTTATATTAGCTTTTCAAGTTATTGTATTGAAGCACTAACATAAGAAAAATGCTTAGCTTGTTACACTTAAGATCGAAAATATGTGTCACACATTGTTAGTAAATTCTTTGAGTATGAAACATATCTATCGAGATTCCTATGAGGCTCGGCAAAAAAAGTATGTAGAACTTCGTCAACTCAAAAGAACTTTTAACTATTGTATTTTGTCGAAGGGAAAAGAACTTTTAATGGTGGATTTTTCTGCTTTACCTAATCTTGGTGTACCCTAGTACAACTTTATCTACTTTAAGAATATTCCTAAATACATAATGTATGTACTTTCCACAGTCACGTATGAAAGTGCAAAAGTAACCCATTTATCTGTACTGATACCTACAGACGAAAGAGTCTCCATTAAAATGTAGTGCCAAAGTACAAAGACGGAGAAACAGGTACATACCATACCGTACCTTTGCTGGAATATGCTCTTATCATCCCCTTTGCCTCGAGTCCAGTGTATCGTGTAATAAGAACCTGGAGCTTTAGAGCTTCTCGTAGAGACCATATGTTTTCGATCTAGTATTTTCTGTAGTGTGTTGGAGTGTTACAGGCTTGCCAGCTACATCACGTCCGCCGAGATTGCCACGATGTTTCTCGTTGTGAATCGTCTAGTTTCAGACCCATACATATTTATTCACCAACTTTGGGAAGCTGATTATTTTCACCCCATTTTTATCATTCTCTTCTCCTTTATCATACACACACGCGTGTATAATAAATCGTAACGGAGTGGGGCCGTAATTTATGGATGCGTTTAATTTTTCTCCTGCGTTGAGCCGGTTTTTTTGTTTGTGAACAATACAGAACGTGCAAGCCATTTTATTGAATTATCGTACACTCTACACTGAGGATCCGGATCTAATATTTTGGTATTAAGACTTAATACATTTAGATTTATGAGACTAAATTGCTCACAAGCTAGTCATTAGTAATTATTATAAAGTTTCACGTATTTTGGACTATTTGTATGTTTTATAATATATGTTTGTTTAATTTTATCTGTATCATTAGTATGTACCTATTAATGTATTTAATCGTATTTTTCTTGTTTATTTTTGTACTCTAGCACAATGCTGTCCTATTTGGCCTTGTGGTATTAAGTCCGCCTATGTATCACTCTTGTACAAGAAGTTTAAATAAATCAATAAATTTACTGGTATCTAAGGTGCAAGTGAATTTTTTAACACAAGTTTTTAATGTTATAACTTTACTTCCACGACCCCCGTACAATGCATCCACAAGCTCAATGTTTTGAGTGCAGTGCAGTGTGTAGATCGAGTCCTACCGTAAAACGTGATTTATCACCCCAAAAAAAAGTCGTTTCCCAGCAATCATTTTTGCGTATAGTTACTCAGTTTGATGAATGCTTGGATGAATAATTCCTACCATTATCCTATCGATTTTGTTATATTATGTTAAAATTAATAGGAAAGGCTAGCGGCGCCCAACTTGTCGTATTCCGCTGTTTTCTCTCTAAAAACTAAATAAAAATAACACATTTTCCCACTTTGTAATCTATATCCATCCCTACGATGTCTCTATTGTTTTGATTTTTTTCCAATTTTAAAAATATATATTTTTGTTAATAAAAAAAGATTTAAATACCAGTGGATTACGTTTGTATAGGCTGTCACACGAATACACATACTTGCACACTAAAGTTTTAGCTCATATTCATCGTTTTTCTCTTCGGCTGTTGAACCCCTGAGGCATAAATTCTTGGTAAACCCTTGGGACGACACGAAAACACCCTTTATAAATTACAAACTCTTTTTTAGGCCTTTTTTGATGATCGTAAAATATCGAGTTGATAAACAAAAACCGTGTGATGAACGGCGGCGTAGTAAAACGCCAATGACGCTAAGCGCTGAGTGGCACGGCCGGTAGGTTATGTGCCGTTTAACCTACATGAAGGAAAATAAAAATATCTCAGGCCTTTAGTATCCACTAAAGTCTACCCTCTTTTAGTCATAATTATTATAACGTTTCAAAGGGGTAGACAGGCTACAAAATTCTACATTCTACGACCCTAATTCTTTTATGCATACCATTTTTTTGCGCCAATAAACATTTTTAATAACCATTTTTAACATTTGAAAGGACTAAAGAAATTGTCACACTTTTTTCCTGAATCTGCAAAAAAATATGATTGTATTATAACTCTGCTTTAAAAAAGGGAAAAGGTAAATGTAATTTTTTAACGACGTCAAATGAAGTCAACCTTTCCTAGCTCCAACTTAAGTGTTTCCAATTCTCAGCGCGAAGCTTTCAGGCGAGTCACATTCAGCCTCTGTTTTATATTCATGTAACAACAGCAAAACAATAAATTGGCATTTGTATGTTTGTAATTTGTCACGTAGGTACTGTTCTACTAAGTCGTTATAATTCTATTGTTGACTTTACCGCGAGTTCGCGATAAAGAAAGTAAAAGCTATCATAAATCAGTCGACGATTTCGGTTGGATTAAATCGATCAGAGTGAAGTATAATTGTATGGGAGCACAAAAATTGTCTACAACCAAGGAATAGGAAGGATTTATTCTGCCGACCGTTATCTGAAAGTTGTTAAAGACAGATTTCGTTAATGAGTTTTTGTTAGCCTTTCCCAGATGTTGGTTATCAAAATCACTAGGCATTATCTGTCGGGATTTAACAGAATAAAGCTTATCATGTTCTTTTGTTATACGTACATTATTCAAAGAACTTCTAATGACTTTCATTTGTAGTCGCTACTAACACGCTATTTATTATTTTAATCAATAGATAAATAAGGTGGTAGTAGGTACCAAATAAGAAAACTTATTTTTAATTTGTAATTTTAATAGGAATAGCTTCGACAGTAGAAAACTTACTTATGGGTTTCGAAGAAGCCAGCGTAAGTTAAAATCAATTTTTGGTTGCTTATTCAGAAGCTCACGTTATTTATGTCTTTTAACCTAGCAGCTAGAGAGAAAAGTGTGTATGGTTTCTTAAGTAAATTTTCTTTATTTTGCTACGGAGTCATTAAGTTCTTTGTAAAGCAAGCTATTGGTTATTCACGAAATAAATAAGTATATGGAATTTAGTAGCAGAAACAAGAAAATATTCTGGAACAATGCAAGTTTTTTTTTTGATATCATCATGGAAATGTTATTCATCATATCAGCATATAAAAGGCAGCGACAACAAAAAATTTCGATCAGATATGTTAGTATTACGAGCTTCTAGCCGTTGCTTGATTAATGAACATAAGTTCGAGAACCGATACTTGAATATAGCTCAAAGAGTTTTTAGGTCGCGAACATTCTTAAAGCTGAGCCAACAGAAGCTTTTACTTGTTCTCATTAAACTTAACTACGCCACGTCTGTAAGTGTGAATAAGTATACTTTTACTACAGTCTTTTTAGCATTTTAAAGTCGTCAACTTAAGGTCTAGGTAAGTTCGGTTATGTCAGCAACCGAGTAGGGGTCCGCATGGGCCGACGCCCGCCAGAGCTGCGGGACTGTTCGAAAGAGACACCGTGGCCCTGGAACACAAAGGGCAAAGAAGGAACATGGATGGGTTTTAGACAGTACAAGTCTGACACTCCCATCCGCTCCGCCCAGAGTGGGGGGGTCATTTGATGATTTCCCATCCGAAAAAAAAAAAAAAAAACAAAAAAAGGTAAGTTCGGTACTTGATTTTACATAGCAGATCAAAGCACTCGATAAAATCACAAATATTTTATTTTCAGTATTAAAAGTAATCGCCATATATTCGCAATAAAAATCTTATCAACAAAATCAAACGATTCAGCGGTGTAATTTTTATGGGGCTGTAAAGACAGCGGACCTTTTTCGCAAATAAACACCTAAACTCTGCGAATACAGTTTCGTTAGGGTGGAGTGCTTGTATATAAGTACCGTTTATATACCATTTTCATTAACACTAGAAACAGGATATTTACCATGTTTATTTGTTTTTTGTGTGTTGTTTTATTTTGTTTTTGTTGTCTGTTTTTTTAACAGTAAACATGGTAAATATCCCGTTTCTAGTGTTAACGACAATTATATAATTTTTCCTTGGTACTGAGATCTTTTTATCAGGTTTAATACATTGGTTTAGACAAGACAGTTAGTCTTGGTCTAGATTTAGGTCGCCAATATTCTCAAGGTCAAACGGTCCCTCTAGTATTTGGTCGCTTAGGAATTGTCTTGGAAGACAAAATGGCGAATAATCTCGACTACTAATAGATTGCCTGTACCCAAATCACATGGGTGCGATAAGTTAGATTAATTACAATCTTAAGTGAGAGGCAAGAAGTTACAGTTTTATCTAAAGAAGGTCTGACAGTTCAATGTCTAGTACCTACTGTCTTTTAATTAGGTCTTGCCTACGTTGAAATATTTTTAAAGAAAATTCATGAATACCTGCTACTTTTCAACTTTATTGGCTCTCGTCTGATGAGACTGAATATTTCAGCAACCCATTTTTAAGTCACAGCTGTATTTCGTTGAAATAGTTTTGTGTTCTAAGTCGTGTTAGAGGCATAAGCAAGTATATTTTAGTAGCTATGTTAGTTTGAAGAAGTAGCGTGTAAAAAATCTGTTCTTTTCACACACAAGTACAAAATCATGTTATTGATAATTTTAAATTATCTACAATCTAAGGAGTTTATTGTTGTATTCATTTCTAAAGCCAAAAATAAAAAATTAAAACTTTCTTTTATTTTTTTCTATGTTATCACTTATTTTTGTGAATGCTGATTAGCTAGTCTTTGGCGACTGACTGTCTAAGTCTAAGACTATAAAAACTCATACTTCAGATATGTTGCAGAGAAGCTGTTAGTGAACCTATACAGGGTGTAAGGGACAGCCCTCCACAAACTGACAGGGTGCATTCAGCTCCTTATTTTTTTTTCCACCGGAATTTTTGCCCGATTTTTTTTTCAGTTACTTTTCCTTTATTTCAATGTAAAATTATATGCCCTGTAAGCAGCACTCCATTTATGTAAATAATACGGCTAAAATCAAAAATTTAACAATGAATGTTAAAATACTCTAGCGAACGACGCGGGAAATCAGCTGTTCACTTCCTGCCTAGCTACAGAGTTCATCGAACTTATCGTCGCGCTTGCCGTTCGTTACGTGCGTTTTGCCACCGTAACGATAAACTGCGTATGAGGAAATAAAACAAATCAAATTTATTGAATTCCCATAACATTCCTGAAATAATTTCTTGTACCGGTCATCTTAGTATGATATACTGAATTCACTCCATCAATTTTTGGAGGGCTTTCCCTTACACCCTGTATTAATAAATAATGAAATCAATCTATACTTACATTATTATTAATCCTATAAGTCGCTTTCCGCATCTGTCTGTGATACAACGTTGTTCTTCGGAACTAAACAACGAATTATTAAAAACAGTTTTAAAAATCACTTAGGTTATTTATTTCGGAAGGTTTATGTGTACAAAACATTAATATTAAACTAACATGTAATACAGAAATCTACATTTTTTGTCGAGTCGTAAAAACCGTGCAAAGCGGGGGTGGGCCGATATCGTTATGTAATAATTGACCTTTTAGAAGATAACTTTAAAATTTAACGTTTACGGAACGCAAACAATCACTGAATTTAGATTTCCTCATTTGAATCGATCATTTCGGCGGACCAATGGAATTTGTACATTGCGCTCCTTTTATATTAGCATTCGGAACGAGACCGTGGTTTGAATCCGATTCGGTAATGACTGGGTAAACGATACCGGTTTCGGTTTCTTGAGATTTTTTAGGTCATTAGATTTAAGCTTTCTTTTGTATTTCGACGAACTTATAAGTATAACAAACAATAAGTTAAAAAAAACCCGGTCCGATCCGAAAGGGGCATATAGGTACACCAATGACATTACCAAATAAAGTAAGACACATAAAATAGTCATGAAAGTAAACATAGTAATGAATTTTAAAATGCATGTTTTTTGTGCCCAAATTACTACCATTTCACTAAAATCTATCGTATAATCTTCGGCGTTAGTACGTTCGATCGTCGATTGTTTGTTTATGACGTCACTACTCGAGAAGCCACTATATTTCCTTATTTTAATATATCACCTTCCTGCCCTTGTCCCATTCTATTTTTCCCTCATTTTAATATATTTTATTTATTTTTTATCGGGGTTACGTAATCCTTTCTATTTAAGAAAGGTTTTTTTTTTCGTATTGGAAATCATCAAATGACCCCCCCCCCCCCACTCTGGGCGGAGCGAAAGGGAGTGTCATACTTGTACTGACTAAAACCCATCCATGTTCCTTCTTTGCCCTTTGTGTTCCAGGGCCACGGTATCTCTTTCGAACAGTCCCGCAGCTCACTTTTTAGAAAGGATTACGTAACGTAAACAGTTTCTAATCTAGATACCTAATAATATCCTCACGAAACAGACAGGGTTTTTTTTAAACATTGCAGATACATACAATAACTACAGAACGCCAGTTGCAATGATCATAACATTTCTTTTGCTTAGTTCACGTTCATACATAACAATACTAGCATGCTGAAACTTCTGCAAAATTAATAAGACGAAATATAACGAACTTTAGCAGGTTGTCTTTTCATAAGATGTGCCTCTTGTGAACTCAGTATCTTACTGTGGATGAGGTTCTACGGTCAGAGGTTTTTTGGAAACACTCAAGTTTTCTTAACAATGCTAGTTTTTGCCCTCGTATATATACGTCTGAAATATAAAATCATCGTCGAATTAACACGACCAAGTTGAAAGGATCTATAAAGAATCTATTCTTTACATTTATTAGGTCGTAAATTTACCTTTAAAGTACACTTTAAAGGTGAATTTAATTCATATTATGGGCAATTCTGCTTTAGTTTTTTTAAACTTCATAGACTTCAGTCGAAAAATTAACATGAATATCTACAGCAACTCATTTTTAATTACCGTGAAATATTCATGTGGCGGGAGGGCGCTAAAATACTAAATTAACATAAAACTTAATTGCGTGCACCTCGTTACTTTTTTACACTTGTTTCATCAAGTTGTAAATGTTGTTGCGAATGAACGTTGCTTGATTTATGTGCAGCCAGTCTTACCTCGAAATTTATTCTGAATATATAGACTTTTATTTTTTTAGGTCAACCTAAGTACTTGGCTCAGAATATCCTTTTCAGGGCTCAGAGATGAATCTCGCTCTATCTACTTCTGATCGTGACAGAGACAAATGTTTCAGTAAATTGTATTTTTATACACCAAAATGTTTGAACATTAATCTTAATTTTTGCTTGTTGCATTTTTTCATGTTATTAACACGATGAAAATGAACAAAGAACTTGAGTGGGAAAGAGTTATTTTGTGTCGAGTTTCCTTAAGCGGAATAAATAAACATCCCTTTTTCGCGAAAGCCTATTTCTTTTAGTATCTAAGTGAGTAAGTAGATTAACTCGATTTATTAGGTATGTGATGTTTGGGGAGCAAATTATAAATCCTGGCTATTAAAAACGTGAAGACAGCATCAGAATTAACTGCTTTTCTCCTCGTAAAGTTGTGGGAATAAATTCCCTCAGACGACATTGTTAAGTCCTGCTTTGATCGTGTGTAAGTTTGAATTTATACTACGTGGAACTTCATACTTACTTTGAAGAATAGCACTTATAAAACTTAGGGTATAAAATAAAGTGATTTTGCGGCGACGTGAGAGTGTATCGATATATTTTATTAATCGTTTTCTGTGTTGTGGTGCTATGGCTGTATCAAAATTTACGATATGGATATTGCAGAAATATTCAGTTCGGTGTGAAAACGAACAATACTTGGGCTCGTAAGCTGTAGAGCTTATGGGTAACGTTCGCTCCTCTCTCTATCCAATCCGTTAGCGCTGAGCTGTTGAGTAGCCGATATCCATAAATATTGTACTTGGCAATGAAATAAGAAACAAAAAGTCACAGTCCTGCGTAGACTTGTAAAGAATTTTTTGTAGATGATAAAATACGTAAAATACTGTATGTGACCATCATCATCTACCTAACCTTTTAACAACTATGTTGAGGTCGGCTTCCAATCTAACTGGATACAGCTAAATACCAACAACAACCGATATTTTACACAGAGCGACTCTTTAAATCGATCTGGTCAGTATGGTGTAAAACGTATCTTCATCAAAAATACCCTAACGCCCCTTGAATTACTGTAACATTTTTGCACTGGCATAATAACAAGCATGAAATATAAGTACCTACTACCTACGTCCCCGGATTAAGAAGAGGGCAGTAATAAAGAACAAGAAAATGGTCAATTCTCTGGCCTGACGTACGAGAGACAATATCCGTACAAGGACAAACGATAAAAGAAAGAAATTCGTTCCCGGAAAGCTCGGCCTTTAAATTGAAAAGGCCTATAGCCAACATTAAGCTGGGATTGAAACCAAGATTATGAGAAAAGTATGTGATATTTATTTCTGCTTCAATGATGTCTGAATTTTTTTATACTCGGGTTTCTTGTAAAGGTTGAATATTTTTTGTAAGATTTTATTGAGCGTATTCTTTCGTGAGTGTTATTTGCCATTTAAATATAAAAAAAGTATTTTAAAATTTTTAATCGGCGCTAGATGACCTTAATATACCCGGAGGAGAAGATATTAAACAATATCTGATACTTAAAAATACCACTTTTGATTGCACTTGTTCATAACAAAAATACAATAACGTCACATCTATTTTCCCCGCTAAAATGAAAATAATCAAACAATTCCGTTCTATATCAACAAAAACCCAAACTAACAACGTAATTGCCAAAAAACCACCAACTTACACGAAAAACAAGCAACTTTTCGACCCACCTAAATCAATAACAAGCTCTCTAAGTTGCCTGCAACTAAAACATTGGATAATGTAAATTAGTTTAGCGCCTCAAGCCGTATCGGGTTGCTATTCCATCAGACGGCAGACCCCGAGTAACCGAGGTACCTCTACTACTTTTTACTCGATCCCTGTTCAAAGTTTCTTAGTCGGGTAGGCAAATAGTTAATACAGTCTACTTCTATTTTATAAGTAGGTACTCTTGTAAGTAAGTTGGCTAAAAAACCTTTAAATTTAAAATGCTTGTTTGAGTTTCTTTGAGCAGTCTTAGACTGACCTGTTAATATGGAATGGGCTTTCGTCTGAGATCTTTCGGTGGAAACATGCTTGTGGTATATGGTTCCTTTTGTATTGCCTCAGTGACTTACCAAGGTTATACCATAGGTGTGTAATAGAAGGACATTTGCTACCAATCTACTTTAATGGTCACCACCATTAAAGTAGATTGGTAGCAAATGTCCTAAGCGTTAAATCCGCCTTTGTACAGAGCCTTGTTCGTTGTTTTTTTACATGTGCGTAAAGTCGAATAAATAAAACTTTCGATGCGGTGGGCCGCCATTTTGTTTACCACTTTGAAACCTAGTAAACTTGTAAGATTTGTTAACCGAATTTACTAACATGCGTTTAATACATTTAAAATAATATCTATTTATTTCATTGTATTACCTACTCTGTCCCGCGTACGTGAACTCTTCCTCATGAGATTAATTAATGCATTCTATGCCCCGAAGCTGTACGGTATATGTATACTGCTATCTACACCCTCATTATACCAGTTATGTTTTAACTTACGTGTAGGGAACACAGTAATAATAAGACTTGTATATAGTAGGGAGGAGCATCAATTCTTTTTTACATTTTCGTATTTGTATAGTTCCGGAATGTTGCATTAAGTTACAAGGAAAACAAATAAAATAAAAATTAATATTCGAACCCACTTTTAGCACTCCTTTTATACATTGACGCTCCACCCTATTATGCAGGGTTAAACTAAATTAGCTAGCGGAACACCGCAGATGTAAAAATTATAAAACAAAACAAAAGTATTTTAGTTACGCTATTATTATTTTGACTTTGTAACATATCATCACGCCTGTAATCACAGTCAGATCGGGGATTCCCGAAGAGTTAGGTAGAGGTGTACGGTCAGGAGCACTAATTATGCAATTTTTAATTATAAAATTTCCCTAAATTCAATAGTAATTTTCTCGTGAATTTTCTGTTTCTACTAAGAGATAAGACCCATATCGTAATTTAAAATCGTTAATCAATAGAAATAGCGAATCACGTTTAAAAGTTGCTGCGGTTATTATGTTACCGGAAATATATATATATATAATCCGGTATTATATAGAATACCAAGGCATTCTATAGAATGCCTAAAACGTAGAAGTATACGTAGTTATTTGCCCATAGTATTTCTGGCATACATACTGATTTTATTTTTTAAATTTATATTCGGTATCTCCCATCAGATTTCGGTTCCCTCTCATAGAGAGGCGGCCTGCGACCCAGCAGTGGGAACATTAATAGGCTGATTATGCTTTATTCGGTATCTTCTTAATTTTACTTGTTACCTGATCTCCTTAAGGCATAAAATGATAAACAATAAATAAAATATTTTATACATTGCCTAGATGAGCTCTGCATTGAATATATTATATCGACTAGGTAGGATAGAATTACTGAAGGAAGTTCGATGTAATGGGCGATCCTATTTCCATCAAACGAGCACAAATCAGACTTCGTAGTTGCTACTGAAAAATTCCTGATACTGAAAAAACCCGGTAACACTTCCCAGCAATACCTATGTATACTCCACGTATATCGAAATCGAAATATTACTATTTGCTCGAGTGGAGGCCAATAAATCGATGTTCTCGCAACACATCGACTGAGAACTAATTCTGTTATTGGCACATCGGCGATGTATCCCAGCACTCTTTCAATTCTGCTGGGAATTTCAAGTGTGCTAGTTAAGATTATTTTCTGATTAGTTATGACTTAGGTTATAAATCAGTTGTAGATGGGGCGTTTAAATAAGTTGTAGAAAGCTGCTGAATTCCCAGAATATTTTGTTGAATATTAGTCTTTAATAAGGTTACCTATTCTAAGTATATGCGAAACGAAACGTTAGCCACATACTTGATCGTGTGAAGCTTGATTCGATAATCCCCTTTGAAGCCAAAGTATAACCACTTCAAAGATAAACTCCCTAAGCTTAAGAATGTTCCTTATCATGTCTTGTTTACATCAACGATTTCACAAATCGTTAAAATTTCACGTCACACGGGTAATGTGGCACGTGGCTCCCAAATTACAGAGATTAAGGGCATGTTCCACCACCCTGCGTGAGGTAAAGATGTTATACTTTTACATCACACTTAAGTTCTAACGTATTCGCAATTTGTCTATAAAAGTGGGTTATGATTTGACAAGTAAATAGGAATTTGACGCGATGTTAAGATTAGATTCATTGGATAATTCGTTAATGAGGTATATGGAAGACTGAGGAGCTTATATGCGTAATATATTGTTGGATTCGCTTTTTATCGAGCAACACGCATCATAAAGCAAAGTGATTTCAGTCCAGACGAAATATTGTAAATATTAATATCGATATTGATCTCATCGTGTATCCATACGACGTCCTCACAAAGTGCCACTACAGCTTATACATACTCAGTGATAATGGATTTTCCAACTCGAAAGAAAAATCTGGTAGTCTTGGAAAAACAGTCTTGCAATTCAATCGTGGTACACAATGCGAAATGCATTCGAGGCTCCATTTTGTCTGGCTGCACACATCAATTGATTTTTAAAGTGAGAATAAATTGGCCAATCTTTGATAGCGCTTTTTTCGAGTGCGAACGTATCAATAATGCGATTTTTAAATGGAGCATTTTTGGTCGCATTTTGGTGTTCCAACTGAAATGTATTTTAGATTGATATCTGATTCTAGATTTAGTATTAATGGATGGCCAATTTAAATTAAAAAATCCACTTATCAGTAGAATTTAATAAATGTTTTTAATAATGACGTCGATTTAATACACGTTAACGTAATTTCTACTTATTATTGCTCAAACAAGGTTTCAAAGTAAATGCTTCGCTTAATGCTCTACTTCCCTTCAAGACTTTAACGACGTGTGTGCAACGAGTATATATTCCTTAATCACCTTCGAACCCTGTACCTCTATAGATGTAAGATGTAAACAATCGATACAGAACGCGGGGTGTGAAAATCGAATACATACTTGACTGGTCTTATTTTATTCAGGAGAACTCGAAATTGTACGTACGTTCGTATGTACTTGTATACCGCTAATCTATTAGAAAGGTTTGCATAATTCCATGTAACGCATTTAGTTCTCTATGTATGAGTCATTGGTTCTCTTTGGTATTGGATAATTGTGGCTGTCTCTGATAATGGAATTGATGTCGCGGATTTTGCATAAGTAGAGTAGTTTCATTAGCGATTTAATAAAATGGAAATGGAATTATTGCTTCGTTTTATTTCTGGATTGACAACTTTAATTTTTTACGACACAATGTTTTATGATCTATTCCCTTGCTTTAAGGTACAACTTAAGACAAAATATGACGCTCGTCTCAAGTCTATAAGGCTTATTAGCTCCTCAATATGAAAATCCCCTTACCTGCCGTTAATGAAGTCTGGAATAGGTAGACGATAAGCAGAAGTTTTGAATAGTTTACAATATAATTAGAACTCTAATAATATTTGCAAATAGTTGCAAATGAGTATTTCAACTCAGTCTGACAGATAAGTCAAGATTAAGGGATTTGTGTGTTCGTAAAATGGGTGTTTGCCAACTTTCCATGTAAATAACAGAGTGTTTTGTAAAATATAGTGAAACTACCCTACTCAGCAATCGTGACAAAGAGAACAAATAATGGCCGGTTGTAATTTTACTTTGGCAGAGAGTAAACATGAGCTCTCTGTGGGCCGGGCATAGGTAATGACTCTGCGAAATTACATACACGTTACATAACTAGTATATAGCATAATATTACAGTAGGTACCCAGTAACTATTAGGCACAGATGAAAATATATTTGTATTCTTTCTAGGTGTGGCTAGTTGTTTTTTTACTATTTTTAACAATATTCTTAGAATATCAAGTCAGTGAACATATTGGTATACTTAACTACATATTTTGTACTTTTCAGAATCTATAAATCTATCTTACTGTTGTACCTACGTTGAAAAAATATTCCTTACATCAATATTTAATGTACATTATTAGCCCATTTCCATGTGAAAATGGCCAGCGTTGATAAATAATATTACCAATGGAAATACATTACGTACACGAAATTTAATTCGCTGAAATCGCACGAAACATTTGGTAGTCATATAATACCTAACTAATATTATGTATTAATTACTAGTAGGTATCTACAGTCATCATCGCCCGCCTTTTCCCAACTATGTTGGGGTCGCCTTCCAGTCTAACCTTATGCAACTGAATACCAGTATTTTACATGGAGCGACTGCCCATTCCACTTAATATTTAATGTTGAATACTTATTGGTTATCAGACTTTCGGGCCACTGACTTATAACCACAGTCAAAGATCTACAAATGACAGCCGGGACCAACGGCTTAACGTGCTTTAATGGATGGTCACCCATCCACAGACCGTCCTTGGCAAGTGCTGTTTAACCTTGAAGACCGACCCTTATTAAAAGCAACAGTGGGTATCAACAGTAGGTACTTATAGTTTTATATAATATTATTATACGAAAGATAGTAAGCAAAGATAAGAGAAACACGGTTCTGTACTCCAATTGCCCTGGGGCACGCTCGCGGCGGCTTTGTACTAACTGGAATTATTTTTTTATTTATTTACGAACATACTTTTGAATTATATAACAGTTTATAGTGCCTCGGGCATAAATACATAATATCAAGCGTTTGATGGTTACGGTCAATAAAGAGCAAAAAAACAACGGCACAAGCCCGGGAAGTGCCTATGACGGAAAAAAGAAGAAACCTATACCCAGTAGGTTTCTTTTGGTGAAGGCTAAACATGTAAACGTGCATTTTTTTTTTTTTTTTTTTTTTTGCAAGGGGGTGAAACGGGAGATTTCCTTTGTAAGATTATTTTATTCTGGAGGACACGGTGGAGCACACCGTGGAGGTCTGCCCCGCTTGGGCGGAGCACCGCCGCGTCCTCGTAGCGGCGATTGGCGGCGGCGAACTCTCGCGTCCGGCCCTGGTCCAAGCCATGGTCCGGAGCGAGAGGGAATGGGAAGCCGTCATCTCCTTCTGCGAAGCAGTCATGCTAGTGAAGGAGGTGGCGGGACGTGAGAGGGAAAGAACCTCACGTCCCAGCCGCCGCGGGAGACGCCCTGGGCGTCGGGGATCACGTGGTGGCTCCCGGCCACCGTAGGCGCGGGCCTGTTGATGGCGAGTTATGGGCTAGCTCGCCGTCCGGCCGTCTTGTGACGACAGGCCGTGTCGACGGCGCGTTCGTGTTCCACGCGCGCCTCAAAGAGATGTCAGCAACCACGTAGGGGTCCGCATGGGCCGATGCCTGCCAGGGCTGCGGGACTGTTCGAAAGAGATACCGTGGCCCTGGAACACAAAGGGCAAAGAAGGAACATAGATGGGTTTTAGTCAGTACAAGTCTGACACTCCCTTCCGCTCCGCCCAGAGTGGGGGGGTCATTTGATGATTTCCCATCCGAAAAAAAAAAGAAAAAAAAATATTATTTTATTCCTTAGGTTGATTATTTTCTTCTTCTTCTCATGTGTGTAATGTGGTCAGAGTTTTTATGCCGCCCATGGGCCTCTGACTTGGCTGTTACATGCCGTCGAGAAATATCTCTCAGACATGCTGGTTTGGTTTACTCACGATGTTTTCCTTCACTGAAGGAAATCATAATTTTGTCATACAATACGCACATGAATCCGTAAAATCAGAGGAGCGTGGCTTGGGTTCGAACTGGAAACCTATGACTTGGCAGCAGATCACCACTAGGCTACCACTGTTTATTACTAATTTATTTTGTCATACAATATTATTAATTTTAAACTTGGCTCGAATACAGATTAAAATTTTACTTCTATTATTACAATCTGTTAAAGGACATTCAGCAATAGTTAGACGATGGGATCACTGCGTGACCCCTGCTCATTCAGACAGTAAATATTAGTATGCCTAACAACGACCCTCTGTCCATAAACTATTGTTTTAGCTCATATAGTATTTGCCAAAACGGAACTTTTCGATCTCTTAACGTTTCATAAATAAATTGTTTTGATTGAAAACAAATTAAAGCAACACCAGACAATAACATCTGAACCCAAGCAAATTAATTAAGGTAGCTTTAATCCTTTCAATTGTTTATTCATTAAACGACCGAACATATAATATGTATATTTATAGAGGTATGTCTTTAAATGTTTCGTTATTTTTGAATACATACAACTTAAGAGTGAAGTCTCTTTTTAGACTACAGTACGCCATCTGTTAAGATTCTTACGTATACTACTTTTGTGTCATCCACGTTCATACATGAAGTTAAAGACGCACGCCAGTTGCGCATAATCGATCTGACCTTCTGTATTTTTGAATAGCATAACATAAGCATAATCAGCCTATAATGTACCCACTGCTGGGCCACAGGCCTCCTCTCTATAAGAGGGAATAGGCTATAAACCACCACGCGGGCCCAGTGCGGATGTCACATGTCTTCGAATTTTTGATTCTACGACATGCCGGTTTCCTCACGATGTTTTCCTGCACCGTTTTGAGAGCAGTGGTGCTGAAATAAATTATACAAAGTAGTGCGCCTGCCTGGGTTCGAACCCGCGACTTACTGTTCGTAAGTCGGGGCCGCCATCACTGGGCCACCGCTGCTCTTTCATTTTTGAATATTCTGTTCTAAAAGAGAGCGCCATACACGTCTACATAACCACTTAAATGTGTTATTTTATTGTTGCAGGTAAAAAAATATTTTGAACCCTACCGCTGTGGACAAAAAGACAAGAAAAGAAAAATCATTAAATCATAAGAGCTCACAGTGGAGGTAATCTCCAAAATGTATTTCTTGCCAGTAATTATTTACCGAGTAGTTTATGTGCTACGCACGTATGGCAAAAATGCCTTTTATTACGACGAGCCTCTGAATTATGGGCTCTATCTGTATGAACCAGCTTCTGTTTACACTTGATTGTGAGACCGTATGTTTGTATTACTAACCAGATACTATAACTTATACTCTGCTGTTTTTATTATGATTGATGACTATGATGACACACATATAACATATTTTTTTGTTTTCCCGCTTTTTTACTCTGCAAACACTTATGCCTACGTGGTATTTCATTCCTCGCTCAAGAGATATCTGACGGTCACGGCCCATGTATAAGAATCAATAATCGAATACGAATCTATTGGTCTATTAATGTTATGCTTTTAACTTTATTAATATCAAGTTAAAAGCATCTCCTCGCTTAAACGGTGCTTCAAGTTAAGTGCTGCTAAATCATACATTTTTTTGCCGATTAAAAAGTCTTTTGAACTTTTTTGATATTTGTCTGATTTTTGTTTTTGTTATTTTTTTCTAAATAACTTTATCATACACTCGAGTATTTTAAATTCGGATAGAATATTATTGTCAAAGATAATAATTTACTTTTCTTAAATGTTTTGTACCTAAATAACGTGTACATTGTATTAGGTATTTTAATTTAATTTTAAGTTTGCATGCTGAATAAAATCAGCGAAATATATGATACCTTTTAATTTGTAATGTACCATATTTCATGCAAATAAAGAATCTTGAAGTTTTAAGTGGCGTTTATGGGTAAGGGAGTTTCTATGTGTCATATTATTATCAATCATTCTAAAACGAACAAAGTTTAGTAATACGGGAAATGACATCTTCATATCACAAACGTTTGTGTAAATATTGGAATAATGTGGACGAACCGTAAAGATTACGAATTGCGAACAACGCATTGTTTGAACGAAGTTAAGGGAAATATGGTATTCGTAACATTTGCATTTACCTTCATAAACTATTGACGGAAAAGAATACTGTACATTCTTTACTTATTTTATCTTTCTTTGTACGTAAGAAACAAAATACTTTAGTTGATCTAGAAACGATACAGGTATTTTTCGTAAAATTATCGTTCATAAATGTAATGCTACATTTCTCAAATAACCATCTTCATGCATCATAAATTAAGTATTGTAAAATGAACACAGAATGGAAGCTCACGAATTCGCGGGAAAATCCATAAAGGAGAGAATCCCAAACCCGAAAAGGTACAGTTTAAAATTATCCGGGAAGCTGCTCCATTTTGACACGCTTTAACGCTTGAACTTCCAGCCTTTCTCTCCACTCACGGACGTCTTGAAACACGGAGATATTGCAAATATTTCTCACATTTTGTGTTTGGAAGTATTGCTATTTGTGCTGAAATAGACGCTGGGTAAAACAAAACTAATTCCAGAATTCAATCTCAGTCAATATTAATTCTATTTGCATGTTATTTAACACACAAACATATTGATATACAGGGTGTAAACGGACCTTTCACGAAGCCGTCAAACAAGCACTATGTAATTTAAAAAAATATTGCTGGGAAACGATTTCTTTTTTGGGGTGAAAAATTACGCTTTATGGTAGGATTCAATTTAACGCACTTAAAACATTGTGCTGATGGATGGATTGAATAGTACGGGGATCGTGGAGGTGTTTAAAGTTACAAACTAGCATCAAAACAGGTATTTTAAAAAAAACCTTGTGAAAAAGTTGGAACTTTGAAAGGTATAGTCTAGAACAAAAAAAATATCGCAATGACGGGGAGAACAAATGCCTTTCGGCTTCGTTAAGGGTCTTTTTACATCCTTTAGAATATTTCATCGAACACAGTGACAGGGATTTGGCGGTAAGAGCACGGAGATAAATGTTCCTATAGTAACTGGTATTACGGTAGGTACGTGCAGAGGTTTACTGCCTGCCTTTACGAAGATAACCATTCAACCGTAGTACGTACACAGATAAAAGCTAGTGATGTAGTCGGTATGTATGTAAGTAGCTATGCAAAGATCATAGTGGTTGGCATTCGGCTCAATGAGTAGCTTCCTACTACATTTCAGTAAAATTATATAGGATTGTTTTAATTATACGTAAGCTGCTCAGATATGCGTCGTCATTAACCCGTGGCCTCGAAAGCGGTAGTTCGGCGCGACATAGTAACATTGAGCCACTTGTCTCAAGCTCCTCCACTTTTGAATATGCATGATGAGCCTCCAGCCTAACGGGCGCCCATATAGACCTACTCAAGCGGAACCCGTTACTAACTCACGAATAACTGAAAATGAAAACCAACAAGAACAAAGAGCAGTGTATTGCTCAAAGTGAAATTAATCCTTTAGTCCGATCTGTATCTGCCACCCACATTTTCTATGATGAATATGTAACGGCCTCTGTGGATCGTTTTACATTCATCAATATAGGGTTAGTTTGTGTGCGTAACGATTAGTTGGCAACTGAACTTGTTTATTTGTTGCCACAAACATAAGCCCGCACTGAATACACATTAATTGGGAATTGTTTTTTTTTTGCATACCTTACTGGCTGGTATGAAGCTTAAACTCAGATGAGCTCGTTTTAAAGTGTACGTTTTACGTTATAGCGACTATAAACAGTTTGGTTCGTTAAGAATTCAGCTCGCTTCAGTGTCGACCTTCAATTTGCAGGCACGTCGCGGGATAGAGAAACTAGAGCAACTCGGCTCGTAAGAATTATACAGATAAACGTCTTCATTCCTGTTGATGACCTAAACTCAATTCAGTTGGAAATCTTCTTCCATATAAAAGCATCTCGGATTTATACTCTTGCACTGGAATGTCTGGTGGTTTGTGCTCCTGGGACAAAAGCAATTTTCGTTAAGAGGCTATTTGGGGGCTTGGCGGGCTCCTCTCTATTTATTCGGTCATACAATTTAGTAGTTTATACTTACTGGCATTTTAGCAAAATGAAAAAGTCTATCAACGAAATTGTAACTTCATTAAGCAAATTGCTACATGGTTTCTTTTGAGGCTAGTTTAGAATATAAAAGTAGACGTTGAACACCGCAAACCTTGTAACAAAACAATGCAAAACAGCAAAAGTTTTCTCTAATTAAATACAACTTCGCAACTGGCCTATTTATTCTAATTAACAACTTTTAATTTTATAATCTGGAAAACAAACTTTCATTTTTGTTCTTGGGGAATCCAATAAAGTTCCGTGGTGTAGCACAATCGCTCAGGATCCCCGCGGTGTAGTTAAAGCACCCTTTTTAATAAAGATGAGCGTGTCATGTGCCACAATACCTGTGCTCGTGACGCGCCTAGCCAACTCTTGTATTGTTTCAATATTCGTGTATTTTCCACAAAATACTGCAGCTTCACTTCATCTTTTTAAATGAAATCTATATCTTAAATGTGATTGGATGTATTTTTATTTTTTTACCCGTACCATGTTGCCATTATCCCGCCAGAATAACGAAACGGTAAGAAAAGGGACGTACAAGTTGTTCAAGTCCTTTTCTGTGATGTAAGCTTTCTCCGCCGATTGTTTGACCGTCGTATTCCGCCACAAACGCGATTGAATAACAAAGAAAACACGAAACATTTTCGCATTTAAATATTCAATTGTTTGCGAAAAAGAGCAGTATTTAATCGTGCATTTTATCGAACAATAGGAGCTTTAAAATTATAAACTAATTTGTGGATTGCACGCTGTGCATCGAGTATTATTATGTAGCCCGTATTATTTTTGCTTCAAGAATTTTCAGTTAAAATAGGTACCTGTGTAAAAACATTGATCGGAGTAATTTTATATGTAGAGTAAAAGACCTCTATCAAATACAACGAATACTATTTCATCTAGTCTCGGAAGTCGCATGTATCATTTTATCGAGTGGACTTCCAGCTTCTAAAATTCATACAGAAAGTTCTCGAATATTTAAAGTATATTTTACCATTCAAATACGACCTCTTATCATGAAAAGCACATAATATTATATAACTTATACATTCACAGGGACACAGTTAAATTTCAATACATTGTAAACTGGCGACTTCTACAGACACATATTTTTGCAGCAGTAATTATTTAAATAAGTAAATGGTGCCTATAGCGGTGTATAAAATATTTATACGGAATTATCATCAGTATTCAACGAGCCGGATAATCTTCTTCTCGTTATTTCCATAATCACGCCCGGTGCGATATTCAACTCACTCGACTAAATAATCTCGACTCTTAATTCTGACTTAACAGATAGTGTGTATTAAGTCTGTTGTCTTATATCTGAACTATCTTAAGTGCTCATTTAACTGAGTACTCTATCTACTTGATGGCTAGAAGCAGCTCTTAGGAAAACTGTGTTTCAGGTCAATTGTTAAACTGTTATGAGTTTTGTTTTACTTCCGAAATATGGAACTTTCGGAGCTTTCAAGTGCTTTTTAGAGTTCCGTACCCGAAGGGTAACCAAGGGGACCCTATTACTAAGCCTCCGCTGTCCGTTCGTCTGTCTGTCAGCAGGCTGTATCTCCTGATCCGTAATAGGTAGACAGTTGAATTTTTCACAGAATGTGTATTTCTGTTGCCGCTATAACAACAAATAATAAATTAAAAATTAAAGGGAGCTCCTCTACTACGATGGTACGGAACCCTTCATGCGCGAGTCCGAATCGCTCTTGGCAGGTTTTTTTATAAATTTAATTCTGAGTCCTCCAATTTCTTTGTCATATTGCTAGTCAACGTTTATTTATTATTGTAATAAGATTGAAGGTTTTCGCAGATTAACTAATCTCTAAATTGATCAGTCTCAGAAACTGTGAGTTATTGGTAATATTTTTATTTAATTATAGCTGTTCATTAGGTAGCTACCTAACCCGGAGCCTAGATTTAAGTCCGGTTAATGGCAATAGGCTCGTCCCCTTATTACGTAGGACTTACGCGTAATGGGAAAACGTGATCTCTAACTACCCCTTTGTTACAAACAGACTTACAGTTCTGTCGGTAAATACTTTACTGAATTGTTATTTCGATGTTATATACGGTAAATACTGTTTTAAAGTTCCGTAATTATACAAATCCATATTCTATACTAATAATATCAAGAGGTAAAATTTGTTAGTATATACGAGGTTATTTTCGGAACTACAGATCAGGGTTCTGAAAATTATTTCACTAATGGGAAGCTATATTATCCCCAAGTGTCATAGGCGATAAACAACATCAGGTATTCGGCTGCGTCCGGTAAGACTGAAAGCCGACCTCAACGTAGTTGGGGAAGATGATGATGACAAAAACAAGCGAAACTAACTCAGTCCGTCTATTGATCTGTCTGTCACTTCTTCAAGTCATAACTGCCGAACATGATGCAATTTGGCACACGGGAGTGCTTTTATCCCTGTAGGTAGCACGTCCCCGTGGGGCAATTTTGGCAATTTCGAAATCTGCGGGCAAAAGCTATTACAATAATAAATACAAGCGAAAGATACAAAGAAAGAAAAAAAAAAAAAAAAAAACTACATAAAAAAACGAAAGCAGTGAACTAGCATGACGAAGCTCATATTTAAGGTAACCCAGGACAGGTTGTCCTGGTGCCAGCCGACCCCATCTTAAGTAGAAGAAAAAAAAACGTACAACTACATTTTATTTTTGATTTGAATTGTTGGGGACAAAAATAAGCACATTACTTAGAAATACATTTATACACAATCTATTCCATATTTATGTTACTACACATGTAACCCACAACATTGTCCACGAATTCACAAATAAAAATTTGAAAGAAGAAGAAAGAAAGAACATGAACCACGAACTAGGATAAGTTAGGGGCAGGAATACAGGATATACCCACTTATTAATTTTCCATAAACGGAAAACACGATTATTTGTCGATTCATACATCCATCAGGCTCAACACTGCTATATTGCATTTGTTAAACAATACATGTGTCACTAACAATTATTTGGAATCTACGGTCACCAAAAAAAACTTTTAAGGTTGCAATTACCAACGAAGATTAAACTTTGAACGCCTGTTGAGTAGAATAGTAAATTTTTTGATAATGTTACAAATAGCAAAACGCAGTCGGAATTTCTTGCGTTAAAAACTTATCTAGCATTGATTGTTGCTTGCCCTATGCAAAAAAGTTATTTCTCTCTAAACACAGAACTGATTTGTTGACTGTACTACAATTTCCATGGATGTAATTGAACATAATATGCGGCGGTGCTGTGTGATTTGTTTGGTACATTCAACCCGTCGGACGATCGTAAATATGAGCATTCCATTCTAATTGTTTTTTTTTCCCGATAATTGGTGTAACATGTCAGTTTTGATACCTTTTTCGGGATGAAGCCTGTTTGACATTTGTTCGGAAACTAAATGCTACTGTTTTTTCGTGAAAAACTCGAATCTCTTTGCCATTTTTCCTATTGCGACTGGTGACAGCAATGAAACAGTGATTTTCAAATTGTTAATAGTCTTGTAGCTATGTTTCCGTCTGTAATATTACCAAAGGAGTTAAAAAAATATCCGACTGTAAATAAGTTTTTACGCCCTCGTTATAATATAATAATAATGATGAATGAGCTAACTCAAATTCAATGGCGTGGTGGCAATCAAATGGTAATGAATATTTTCTACATTTTGCAAAAACGTACGTTGCCACATAAGTTTAGGAAATTTTAATAAATTATTTATGAACAAAGATTTTCAGATACTTTACGACAACATTCACTACATAAAATAAAATTAAAGGTCAAAATAACAACGCAGAACAGTGGTTGCAGTCTGAAATGAAATTGAATCAGAAATGGTAAACCTATTCTACAGAAACTGTGGAAAAATAAAACAAAAATAGTAGCTATTTGTTGAATCCAGCAAACAAGAGGTCAGACATTATGCAGATAGGTTGAAGCAACTAAAAACAGATCAAATGAATTCGTTGGTGTAGTTTCGGACGCAACGACCGAAATTAATCCGTTTATTTCACTGACGTCGTTTTATTTTTTTAATTTGTGCGTGAAATACAATTTTTGCCAGCCCTGCCCGTAGGTATAGCCGTGTTGTCGAGTTACACAAGCCATTAAGGGAGGGTCTTAATGGAACGACACCCGAAACGAGAAGGTCCGTTGTCGTAAATTGACGTTCTGCCACCGACTTCCTATGCTCTCAATCTTGGGATAAACATTCGTACACACCGAAATTCCGGTTTTGTTTTACTTAACAATGTACACAGCGACCCATTCATTCAACCCAACAATATAAGAAGTAAAACCAATATTGATTTATTTCTTCAATCTTTTATAAAGCTTTTGTTCGCGAAGAGTTTGCCAGAAAAGTTAGATTTTCAATGGAAAGTATTTGGCGGAATATCAGGTTACAAAATTAATTAATTTTGATTTTGGGAAGCGGTGGAAAGTGAGTTAAAATTATCCATAATTTTATAGAAAAATTGCATAGAAAAGAAACGTATAAAGTTTTGTTGTGTGGACATTTCTGAGAGTAATTAATTACGTAAAGTGTTCTGCTTAATTTTTATTATAAAAGTAAGTCGTAATAAGTTGTGCTGGTAAGTAAAGCACTAAGCTTTATTAATTTATTTCAATATTAAATATCAAAGTAGCAAGTCAAACTACATTTCCTCTTTTCTTGAAATGTCTTTATTTTTAGTAACAAACTTGTCCCTATCTGGAACGGTATCAAGTGAAACTTCATTTGAGTTGTAATATTTGTCGTGGCACGGAATAACTTAGACAGTTTAGCGTAGTTTCAAAGAAGATTCACGAGATTTAAAATTCAGATGAGTTTGTAATATATTGTACGGATGTTCTGCAATCTACGGACAAGTTTACTCTGTATTGAGAATGTTCTACGTGAAGCATATCCGCCGCGAGCGTCACTCGTCCTGGTTCTCTTCTTCTTTCTTTAATTCTTCTTTTACAAAAATGAGCCTAACCACTGCGGAAAATTAAACATTTTTGTAACGGGATTCTTTTCTCAGGCGATTAACAAAATAAAAGGGCATTACAATTATTTAATCAGGCAAATAGCGGAAGTGCCCCGCATTTCAAATCAACTAAATGTAATTCTCCGGAGACATTCCGTCTAATTCATTCCGGCTACCTGTTCAAACTCTTGAAGCTCACAAAAGTTTTTAGTACAGATTGTCAGATACCGTGATACTTAATTTAGATAAATGTAACCGTTTTGTCCCTATGAAAACCTTTATTAAAGCTTTACCTAACTTTATCAACTTTATTTGAGTTGCTACTATCCAAATATAATAAGACGAAATTTCATCCCAAACTTTGGCTTTAATATTTAGTTAGTAATGGGGACAATATCCATCACAACAAAGCCCCGAGTCAACTAGTATTAAAAGGTTATTTTCAAACGAAACTGGGGTGTATTATAATGTTAATCTGAGGGCTTTTTACCAGGGAACCTATTTCAATAAAATTATACGTTACTAGTGGGGAGGCCCCACATTCAACAACATTTGCATTGATATTGGGTTGAATGAACGTACCCTTTGTAGTGGGCAAGCGTGCTCATTGAAATCACACGAGCTTGCCGCAAGCATCAGCTGCCTTACAGGTATTCATCAATAGGCTATAACACGTCATAGGCCATTGTGAAAGCTTTGCATGATAACATGGTGATAATCTGATATTCTTCTTCTGAGTGAGTTCTCTTTCTATTGTCACGTCTTCAGATGTTGCTCGATGCGTCTTTGTTTGAGAGTGCAAGTTACAATGAGTGAGTGGGGAACTGGATTCTGCAGTGTGATAGTGTCTATCAATAGACAGCTGCATTACACGTGCTTATATACTTTAGGGACATCATTTTCATACGAATAGTAATATACTCGTAGGTCTGTTTTCATTTTTATTTTTTTTTTAGTTTTTACTCATGTACAATAGTTGGTACATAGGCGGACTTAATGCCACAAGGCATTAACTACCAGTCAACCTTTGGGTTAAATAGGAAAACGTTGTGTTAGGGTGCAAAATAATATTTAAAAAAACGGTAAACTAACTATAATTATACATTATTAATTAAAAACTATTAAATAAATTAACAAAAAACTATAAAAGGGCATCGAAAAACTCCTCAACGCTGTCAGCTGGTAATGTGCCCAAGAGAATGGCGGCGTTGCCGCGTTTTAGGGCAACACGTAGCCTCTGGCCAAAGCCAGCAATTAAAAAAAAAAACTTTTTTTTCGTAAATTGATATAAGTACTTAAAATAAACAAATAAATAATTAACAATAAAAAAATAAAAAAACAAGAAACCTAATAATAAGTACTTTGCAAATCAAGTATCTTGACTTGGCTCGCGAGGTTGTCGACATGTGGGATGTGGACTCAGCGATCATTGTGCCGATAGTTGTATCAGCCCATGGCTTAATTGCCAAGAGCCTTGACCAATACCTGAGGAGGCTCTCGTTAGGCAGCTGGATCAAGGGCTTGATTCAGAAAGCGGTACTCCTGGACACGGCTCGTATTGTTAGGAGGTTCCTCTCTCTGTAGCTTGGACACTGTTCCCGATACCGGTGGGCTACAATTTTTTATATTTTTAAATGTGTTTTTATATTGTTTTTAGTTTAAGAAATATTTAAAAATGTATAAGATTTGTATAAAAATAAATAAAGGAAATATAGTACTTTGATTAGACTTCTAACTAAGAGCTATTTAGTCTGACATAAATAGTGGTTACGAACTTTTCTTTTAAAAGTGAAAGTACATGTTTGTTGTCATTCAATCATTTAAAATATTACATGATTATCCAGTTTAGTATAAACTTGATGGAAACCTGTGCAAATTCGGTATGTCTTTTTGACAATATTATACCTCATGTTTTCTTTTTATACCATCTAAGTTGATTTAACAAGGTACTTTTAAAATCTCTAAACGGTCTTCCAAGTCAAGTACATAATAAAGTAATGGTTCGTCTTTTAAAACACTTGACTCTATTTCCGTACAAGTGTCAATTTAACCGTAAATCAAATCTTCAAGAGTGCTTCTTATAAGTCTACAGTTAAGAGACACTGTTATTTTATCTAAGTACTTTTATTTAACGGATTTGATTTAATAAGTTTTTTTTGCAATACTGTAAATGAAAACAGAAACACATAGGATTAAAGACATTTATTTCTCAAAGAACTTATAAATAACAGTTCACTTATAATGAGATACAGAGTTATTCCTAAAAAAATAATATAAAATTTGGCTCTGGGGCGTTGGCGACATTATAAGGGTACCAGTAGCGAGGAGTCAATTTTTGTAAGAAGTAAACCGGAGTACCTATCTTTAATGTGGTTATATTATTTGTCTATAGAATACTGACGGGCCACTTTTCAAAGGGAATCCGGTAGGAATCGAGTTGTATGGAATCTTCGCCACTGTATGGTACATACATATTTTTTTTAGTGTACTCTTAAATATGTTAATATTATTAATCATTGAACAGTTCTGCTCCATCCACTAATACTGTTTTTTTGTAGTAATTAATCCGTGCACGTTTTATTCGAAACGAGCAAAAACTAAATATACATAAAAATATTTAACTACATAGCAGGTTTGCTGCAAAAACTCCATGAACGCTATTCCGCGTAAAAATAAATAAACTACAAAGTGGTCCGCTAGTCACGAATAAACATGTTTCCGCCATTACAAATTGTCTACTGAACTGCACCCGTTGGTGAAAATATGGGAACACAATCTGACCTTTCAAACGGTCTTAAAGAGGCTACTTTGCATACAAAGCACATTTTTACAGCTGTCGTTATCGTAGGGCCATACCGGTCGGTAAAACCAACCGACCGGCTCCCTCGGCGAGAGTTTGTGTTCACGAGCGATGGACTAGTGAAGTTCTCTGTAACGACTACGATTTATTTGATATACAATGTTTTTGTAGTGGCTGACCCCTCGGGAGCGAAGGGACTGCGTTTGTGTCTACCCACGTCCCGTTATAATAGGGGCAATATTGATTGTCACTTGTCCCAAAGAAAACTTAGAGATTTGTTTCGAGGGACACTTCTATATCTTTCCAAATTGTTAGTTATCCGGGACAATGTTATAAGTGTTTAGGAAAAACGTTTTCTTTAGGTTTGATTTTCAAAGGGGTAAGTCAAGCCTTTAGGCAATGAAATAACCGATAAGACGAGACTAAAGACTAAGATAACATTTATGAGACTGTGACACCGCCCTCTGTGATCATGGTAGGTACTTCGACATCGATGAAGACTGTCTCCGAGGAAATCGAAGCTTCTTTTTCTTAAATTGCTCTTGGGGCAATTCCCAAAAGATTCGAATGTTGTCATCAGCCCGGGCTTACGTTTCGTTTAAACGGAGATATTGGATAAAATCGAGCCATAATTTAACTCGGTTAATTTTATGACAAATTGTGACATATAAAAGTAACCTTTTACGTAGCGAATAACGTTAAAGTGAATCAATAGTCAATTCATCAAATCAATTCAATATTTTTTTGTAAATTGGTTTTACAAAACAGTTTTAAATGTAATATTATGTTACGTTTTAAAATTAGACTGACTACTCTGAGAAGACATTGCATCCTTCGATTTATGTCATCTCTAAAATCTGCAATAAGCATGCATTGTACAGCAATGGAGTTATATAATTCTACTTAAGTATACAAACATCAGTATCGTTAAACTCTGTTTACCAGCAACAGGTAAAACTAAAAGCACTAATGAAATCGCTACAGCTAATAGTTTCAGTTCATCTATTTATGTCCCCCCCAATACGTCAGCTCGTAACACTATTGCTTTATCGTCTAGCGAGTAATCGAATCATCAGTCTCTGAGGTTTGGTTCCACTGGCTGAAACGTATTCCTGAGCTACGTGTACATTCCAGTTCACTGTTCCCACCATGCATGATAAGTCACAAATTGAATATCAACATTTTTTTTCGGCTAAGTTATTTTGGCCGTACGTCATGATATATTTTGTTTATGAGATTTATTATCCGGCCTACTAGTGATGGATAACTATTAGCTGACGTCATACTATAACTTTTAACTTTCCTGTAGTTGTTTTTTGGGTAACTGTGCTACAGCTACTTTGTGATGTATATCGTCGGTTGGATGACTTATACGGGACAGCTAGGACGCTACTTTAGTGCTGGCCTTCCATTTAATTAAGGGTCAGACTAATAGCGTAGCCGCTCAGTTTGAAGATGCACTCTCAACTAAAGTAGGTTTTAATTAATGAAACTAACTTTCGTTTCGGAAGCATAGTACGTAATACATTCACGTTCGTTAGTGACACATAAAAAACATCATATTCAAGTAGTTTTAGTATGTAATATGCAAATGATAAGCTCAAACGTTATGTCTCTGCTCGTGAGTAAATTAACGCAATTTAAAGTAAAATTTCGCTCGTTTAATGGCGACGAGCGCGTCTATAATTTACTTTAAGTTTACAAACTGGAAGCAGTGCTCATATCACATTTATCTCGCACCACGTACGTTACACTGTCATAGAAGTTTTATCTGAACCTGCCGTACATTATCCAGACAAACTCAATGCTGTGTAAAAACTAAATCTAAATTCTTCTGTAAGTGCAAGGTAAGGCGAACTGGGGAATCTCTTGGTGTGAACTTATAAAACGTTCGGTGAGTCAAAATATATCGAGCGTGAAAATGTGTTTTCTCAGCAAAGTGATCTCTTTGGCTTTCGTCACGAGTGTCATGCTGATGGTCGTTGGCGTAAGTAAAGGTGCAATTTGACATTATGGGCAATTTGCATGATAAAAAACGAAAAATTATCTCGTTGGATATAACTAATGCCGCCACAGCTGTCTTTCTTAATTCCATTCGAAATAAGCGGGCCGCTGCTACACGTCCAATTACAGCGAGCCGAGCTGGGCGCTCGACGAAACCTCGGGGCTGATTTTAACATGAAAGTGCCGTCGGTTTAAGTTATAAAGACTCGTTAAATAGTCACCACTGAGAAATCAAATGCCGTGTAATAACAAATTTATAAAACCATTATTTATTCCAACAAGTATCCTCATTTCAATGTTTTGTGAAATTAAATAGAAGCTTATACAGTATGTATGAAAGTTATTATTCTGTACAAAAAGAGAATTTCGATTTATCTTCAAGAAACGTTATTATACGAGATAGCTGTGTAAGTCTGGAACTGAATACTCGTGGACGGATATTTAATTAGATGAATACCGAAGAGTTTCGTAATGCCGCGGGTAACGAATAAAAATGGCAGTGTGGGAGCCGAACACTGTGTTTTAAAATTACAAAGCTGATATTTTTATATATTCTAAACAAGGACATAGATAAAATATGCCGCTTCCTTTTTTTCATCAAAATATTATTCGAAAAGTGTCAACCCGCTTTCATCGTTGAATATTCAAATACCTACCCATTGGGATTGTGATGGCCAGACAAACCGGGAGTGTGCCAGTGTGATCGATAAATAACAAACACGTACTAGCATTTTACCATTTCAAAAAGGAAGACTGGTATCTGCTAGGTATAGAAAAGTGAAAGAATCTAGATTTCAATTTTGCAATCCGTTGCCCCATCAGGTTGACGCAGCCATAAAGTTAAAGCTATGAAACATGTTCAGGATGAATAATATTTCATGCTGAATGCGAGTGTCTACGTAGCAAATTTTGTAAAGTACGAGTATGTTGTCCGTGCAACAGTAAACAATGCAAATTAGAGTGAAATTCTGAGCAAAACTGGGTTGTATTTGCCAGCCCGGAGAAATATAACATTGAATGGCTTTTGAGGACTACTGCATTCATTTACAAGTCTAGTTTCACCCTATTCAGTTTCTAACTAATTGGAACACTTGGTATTTATCAGCCCGTTAATGTGACAAAGTTCTCCCCTTTGATTACTTCAACGACTGATCTCAGTCAGCAGGAAATAAGTTTTTCGAAAATTGAAAGCCTTTGATTAATCAATGCGCCACGGAGGTTGACCGGCGACTGCAGAACCCGTATCGTTACTCCTTTTTGGGCAGTTATAATCAGACCTATCGCTTACCAGGTTTAATATCCGGATCGTTGATAAAAAATCCTCACCGATATTAAACAGATAGGTGGATTTATATCCTCTCGTTCCGAAGTTATTTTTAAGACACCCACGAGAACTGGGACCACGCAATATTAGGGTACTTAGCAAACTGTAAACTCTTTCCTACCCCACCTAGATAAAGACTTGCTAACCAACTTCGTGCTCTGAATTGCATTAGTTGTATGAACTAAGCTTAACTTGTTAGCAATCACTTACTAAGTTCGGATTAAAACTAAGTCTAGCTGACCGAAACCGACGTGGGCTCATAATGCGACCGCAAGTAATTAGCAATTAATTAATCATACATCCTACTCAATCCTTAACTAAAACCGCGTATTAATTGTAGGTTTCTAGTAGCTACTTATATCAAAGGAAAATTCGATTAATGAATAAAAAGCTTTTACAAATGGAGAAAATATAGAAGGGAAATTAGAATTTGTTCATTCAATTCAAATATTGAAGTAAGAGATGCTCTCCATCTCGGTGAGTGGGAAGATTCCTCTAAACAAATCTTTGCCCTCTCGAGACTTGCCGTTATTTTTGTGGGAAGTTTAAATTAAGATGATGTGTAACTGCTGCTGCTATTGTCATTGTGCTGTTTCAATTTCAAATTTTCTTACTTAGAGTATGTATTTCATCTGCCGACAAAATGGCGTCGGCTTCCAGTTATACCGGATCCAACTGAAAACCAGTATTTTACATGTAGCTACTGACTGACCTTGACAGCCTTGTAACTGGATAAAGTATTTGTGAAAGCAATTTACTATATACAACATTAGTTTTAGTATATGCGAAACCTGAAACACGTGTCTAGTATTTTTATGCAAAAAATCTATGTACAAAATTTCAAAACTGTATCATGAAAAATCACAAAGTTATAAGCTTGGTCTGTTACCTGGTTGTCCGCGCAAAAACGTGGTCACCATGCAGCGCGCGCCTCCAGCGTCGTCTTGAGCTCGTAGATAATAATAATTTGGCAGTAGGTAGCTAAATTATTGCGATAGGTACTTACATTAGCTCGGTGTCCAACTTTTAACTTTTTTAAATATCTTTGGGAAAAGATATAACATGTTTTAAAAATGATTGGAATCGATTCAGTTACTTATTCTGAACAAACTATATTCAGGTTTCGCATATACTAAAATAATGTTGAATAAAATCATCAACCTAAAATATCTCAAACATTGTTTTATATACCTGCCCATAATGCTTAGACGTGATGATAGTTCAGTAGTACATAGTTTACGTACTCGTACATAGTTTCAATTAGTAACATCGCGAAGACGTCGTTTGACGAGGGTGTGTTTTGAATCCAAATCAACACTTCACACGGTCTTGACATTTAATCCTAGGGATTTAACTTTGTGCTAGCTTAATCATATTATCATCTATTCAGAAGGAAATGTATAGGAGCTTATAATTTATTGAATGTGGGTATATAATTGTTTGTCTATGATTAGAATGTTATTTAATTAATCTACAATCTTTCAGTTTCGGCCAAATCTGTGAGGACAGATTGCGACACTGACAGATGAAGGGAACTGGCGAAAAACAGGGAATTTCACATAAAATTCTAATAAATGAAGCATCAAATTTTGATGAATCAATATTTTAATTCCTTGTCCCGATATAAATTTGGGAAACTTATTACGTTAAAATATTTTTTACTCCAAATCCTGTTTTTGTGACATTCCTTGTTTTTGACCAGTCCCCTTCAGATAATTCAAAATTATCGGTCAGTACTGGTTGGATTGAACTGCTACACAAAGATCATGAACGTCAAAAACTCTGTACTTACTTCGAAAGTCTCAATATGTACTGAAATGATGATAAAGAATTTTCCATAAAACAAGCTAGATGTAAGAACTTTCATGGAATATAAAGTAAGAGCCAGTCGGCTATAGTATATAGCTTTTATTAATAGGTTATGGTCTCTAATATCCATAACTACGAAAACGTGGCATCGTAGAGTATTTATGGGAGCATAAAACTAATTATGTTTATAGGCCCTTGCAAGTTGCGTAATAGCCTTATTTGATATTAACGAGAGCGTACTTGGTGTTTGCCTCGTTCGTCTAGTGGATCATAGGTCCTGCGTTCGATTCCCAGGTCGGTCAAAGTGCTATTGGAAGTTTCTAACAGGAATTTCTCAGTAGCAGCCACGGAATTTGGAGTTGTTCCTGGTTATCGTGGCCTCTGGAACGTTTACATAACTGGCGAAATGTGTGTGTTATGTTATGAGTACGTATTTACGTGTTCTGTAATGCCCGTAGACTGACTATCAAAATAAATAAGTTTATAGCTCCACCAAAATAATTAATGAGACCGTTAACTGAATACGGTATTTCGTGAAAATAAATAGGTTATGTCACGTCAAGACCTCGCTAAAATTGACCGGGAATGGGGTTACCATCTATCCGGATTTTGTTCGGGCTTGTCCGACTTCTTGACCCTTTCTCAGTCTAAGCTTTGTCCAGTCTTGTAAATTGTCCGGACTTTTCTGAATGGTTTTTTTTAAAGTAGAAAAAAGTTAAATGGGTTCTGAAAAACAAAGGTTTAAAATTGAAATAATAATAATATCAGCTTGTTACTGTCCTACTGCATGACTAAGTCATATATAAGGTCTATCTTTTCATACACGAAATATTTTAAGAGTAACTTCTATATGTCGTAAAGTCGCCATAGCAACGAAAAAAAAAAATATCTGAGTGTTTTTTTTTTTACAAAATTATTATAATTCTAAATTTTTTTGCGACTTTTTGCATAAAACTTTTACTCCCATATTCTAACAATGACAGTAGGTAAATACGACGTAGTAAACTAGCGTAATGGATGCTTAAAAATAAGGAACCAGTATTTATTTTGTGGGTCAAGTAATTTTAAATTATTTATTTTTATAAAAATACACTCAGATAAAAAAAAAATCCCTTAAAATGGCTTTGTTATAGCCGTTAGATAATTCCCTGAAAATATTTCGTGTATGAATAGTTAGACCCTATATAGAAGCCACGAGCTTAAATCACCTCGATTAATATAAGTCTAGGTTTATTTACAATGTTTTCCTTTTGGAACGTCCAGACTCTTTTTAAATGTCCGGCTTTTCGAATATCGAAATAGTAACCGTAACCGGAAACTAAATTGAGCCCAACGGCGAACAGACCGACGAAAAAGTGTGATAACGATGAACTAAAACACTGAACAGAAATGAATTAATGTATACTAGCTGTAAACAAGATTATAACTGCGCTGCTGTTACTTGAACCGGGGACCCCTGTAAGTGAATAAGGGCTCTGTTACTGACCGTCTGTTATAAAATGAGAAAGAAAGTTTTATTCACCAGAAATGGTAGTTTTTTTGTTTTTTTTTGTACTGTTTATTACCCGTTTAAATAATGATTTCTGAAAATTAGCATCTAGCTGCCAACTAGACGGTATCAACAACATTGGTTATTCAGTAGCAAATATATTCATCCTTATCTGACTCCCAAACATAATAAATACCAACATGATTGGGACTGGGGTGAAGATATGACATACCATTCTAAACTGACGTAGGTACCAAAATATCAGTATTATCCTTAACCTATTCACTTAAATCGTTTGACGTTCTCTTGTCCCGGACCAGTTGTACTTATAACAAGGTATTTGTATGATAACTAGGATCAACCATTTGACGGCAGCAAAGCTTCCCAAACACGTAGTCTCGTAGCCACTTGCTACGCAATTCTCCGTAGCACTGCTACGCAAATGTTAATATTGATTAAGCCTAATTTGTAATTACAATGTTCTCGTTAAATACATTACCATACAAATAGATGTCCTCCTTTTGTTACAGATACGCAAATGAGCCGAGTACCAGGGATCGCGGAACGGAGAAATATAAAATTTAATTATGATTTACCGTCCATAATAATTCTGAACCATAAACAGTAACATTTCATCGGGCAGCGTTTTAGAACTGTAAATAACTGTTGTAAATAACAAGTGCAGTAAATGTTGGGGTGGGTGACTGTGTGTGGTGGGACGGTAGCTTGAGGGTGGATGGTGTTGGTGGGGGGTGTAGTATGGCGTGGCGGTGCGGGGGGCGGGGGGGGCGCGGGCTGCGGTGAGGCTCGCAATGCGCGGGCGCCGGTGGGCGGCGTGCGCGGCGTGGTATGCGTGGTGTGCGTGCGCGGTGCTGGCGGCGGCGGGCGAGCTACGCGTGCTGCAGGCGGACGCGCGCACCGCCTTCTACGTGGGCATCGCCGCGCCGCGCTCGGCCGCCGACGCGGTGCGGGCGTTCAACCGCTCGCTCACCGACCTGTCTCACACGTATCTGGCCGGCGACTACCCGCTGCATCTGCGCAACATCACGCTGCTGCCGCTGTACATCGAGCTGCCAGAAGATGAAAAGTAAGTGTGGCTTCGGTATTTGTTTTAAAGTGTTTAGCTCCTAACTTAATTTTTCGAAGGACGCGCCGGAAGATTATACGAAACGGCTTCTGATCCGGTAGTGCTGTTACTATCTTTCATTTCAAATTTCAAGCCAATGCATTTAAATTGGATGCAATCTAAATCCACAAATTTATTCTAACAGCTAACACTTTTGAGATCCTATGTTGGATGCTCTACATCCCGAGTTGGCGGATTGTTCCAATCCCCCAGAACATGTCCGATAAATGGAAATAGGCTCGCTCGCCACCCATCACATTGTAGCGATTAACTAGGCTGTGGGTGTTCGAAACTTTGATCATACCGCTAGGAGATTAAAGCAAGCCGGAATCTAACTATCCATACTGATTGAGCTTACAATATTTCTAAAAGCAGTAATAAATTGAGTTAGGCTTAGTTGAGGGCTTGAGGTATGATGGGTTGACACAGGTACAATTACATTATCAGTGTCAAATGGGGCATCGAATTGGGAAACGCTGCGAACCTTTAGGCAGGGGTTCGATCCCCAATTAATAATCAAAATGGATGAAAAATGTATATAATTCAATTTTCTTTTCAGGAGTAGGTATTAATTGCCAGTTATAACTCGGGGTCCCGAGGTGGGACAAAAGCCCATTAAATTGTGAAAGGCTCTCGACCTATCATATGGGGTCTTTGAATTACTGGTACATTAGGATCGACTTTTTTGTAATCAAATCTGCTGGCTGGCTGGTTCTTCAGTCAGAATTTTGCCTAAGAAGTATATACTCCTACTTGACTAACTTTTGGTATCAAATCTCACTGCTCCAGTTATGATATTTTGACCTTTGAACTTGTGTTGGAAATCATAGATTTCGCTTTGAGAATTTGTTTGGTTTCAAAATGTAGACAATACAAACGACCAGTGGCCCACATTAGCCCTGGATCGTAGCAACTGGAAGTCATGGGGAGAGGCCTTTGCCCAGCAGTGGGATGACGCAGGCTAACAGTATCAGTATCAGAATGTAGACAAAAGTAAATATTTTCTACAAAATCTTTGCGTAAGCCTTTGATATCCTGTCTTTTATATCAAGCATCGAATCGGAACAAACTACAAAGATACAATTTAAAGGCTCCGTTGAAATAGAACCCGTTACATTGAAGTCAATTGATCAAAAGGAATTTCCAGGATTGTGGCTCAATAAAATGTAGGCAAGGCATGAAGCAGCCGTCAATTTATCTCCGCAATATAAACCGACATGACCCGTCAAACAAAACTATTCACAAGTTTCGATTTCAAACAAACCCGATACGCGTCTTGTTCGGGCAAGCACTTTATGGATATTGTTCGAGTTGTTTCGATTTGATCGGGACACGTTGAGGCGCCGCGCCGGACCGCAATAGTTTCACAGTCGGATGCGGCTTTTACTCGTACCAATATTATCTTGGATGTTACATTTTCCAACTGATCAACTGCTGCATTTTCTGACTGACTGAACTGACTTGGTGGATGAGAGACCACTTTTATTGCGGTTGCTGCAATATTCAGTGGTATTTATTTAGTAGTAATCTGGGTTCACTTTCGTCTGTGTCCGTATTGCGTAGTTTGTTATATTTTCAAATTGAATAAGCAATCTCCAAAAATAAATACACAAAATGAAAAAATGAATAAAAACGAAATATTCAGAAAGGCGCCATTACGTCATCTTGCAGTTAATCAAATAGAGTGTTTGAATTTGTTTCAATTTTCTTCACCTCTGTAGGTATTTCATTGTGTCATCCTTCCATTGTGTAAAGGATAACTTTATCCCTCAATTTTCCCTTTAAAAACAAAAAAGAGAAGACTAGTCTTGACATTTACAGATTGAAATATTCTTTCAAGAAGCCTTGTTCACTTACCTCAAAGGTACACTCGATGTTCCTGTCTTTGAATAAATGTACTGATAGTATGAGGATTATGACGACCATCTAAGAGTCTCTTTGCTTTGTATTGAAAGGACGCGTGCGTATATTTTCCTAGCTAGTTTTAAGTCACACGGATTTTTCAAATTAAAACCTTTTAGTACTCAGTGGCGGATTTACAAGTTTTCAAGGTATAGGCTGTACAGTTTTTGCCGCCCTTGCGTCTATAATTGTTCTATCCTACAATATTTTTACAATCCATCAATTTCGTAGAAATTGCACGTACAATAATTTTATAACTGGTTGGGGGGCGGCGAACTAGCTGTTTTACTCTGGAATATGGATTGCTACTCGGAATGTGCAATGACAAGTGAGAGAGGAACGTCATCGGCAAAATTTGTTGCAGACTATCTGTAAAAAGTCAGAAAACCGTCATGCCAAAATGTTTTTGATTTCTATGAGATAGCAAAAAAAAAAAACATTCGGTCCCCAAATTTGCTGCCCCAAAAATCTGCCACCCTAGGCTCAAGCCTACTCATCCTGCTGGTAAATCCGTCGATGCCTGCGATGTATTCGTTTAAACAAAATAGTGATGCGGCGATACAGGTCTCGTCTATTGTATTAGTGAATTTCTTTCTATGGGTGTTCTAGTGTCCGATCGTTCACAAACTTCAGCCGAAGCCGAAGCCGAAGGTTTAATAGGGATATTAAAAAATTCAGATCAATATTGGCTAAAAATGAAATATGTAATTATTTTTAAACATTTAAATTATCAATAATTGATATTACCTGTGTAAGTGTTTTATGTGTACATAAAATAAATTATAAGTTGACTGCATATTATGAATGTTTTATGTGTACATAAAATAAATTTTAAGTTGACTGCATATTATGAAAGACTTAATGAAATTATTAAAATGACGTTGTAACTTTTCAAAAATTATAACACTGAAATGTGCGACCCCTGCCCCCAGCGCGTGGCCTCTTCCACCACAAAGCTTCGGTTTCGGCCAAAACTTTAAAGATTTTGCCGAAGGTGTTTTTTTTGGCTGAAGGTGGCCCAAATCTTATTTTGTAACCCGATTTCTAAAACTATTTAAGCATACTCTTAACTACCTACCCGTACACATCTATATTAATGTAATATAATATTATAATATATATATTATTATATATATTAATGTAATATAATATTATAATACATATATATAATATTATTAAGCCGAAGAGTTTGTTTGTTTGGTTGAACGCGCTAATCTCAGGAACTATTAGTTCGAATTGAAAAATTCTTTTAGGTTTGGATAGTTCAATTATCGAGGAAGGCTATAGACTATAACATCACGCTATGACCAATAGGAGCCGAGCAAAAAACCCAAATCAGAAGCGGCGGGTGAAACCACGGGGCATAGTTTAAGATAAAAACAATAGTCTATAGTAATCAAAAAGTTAACGATTCATAAATCTCAAACCACTTCACTAATTACAGTAAATGTTATTTTCATTACAGGAGTTTTGTAATGTACGTATAAAATAAATTCAGTGCGATAAAAGCGAAATAAAGAGAAGAAAAGAAACAATTACGACTTTATATAGAGTTTCCTGTGCATTGTTACTTCGCCTAACTAGAGTCACATGTAGCCTTAGAAACGCTGGCTCTTCCGTTAACAATACAGCAAGTTTTAAAATCTTAGACCATCTTAAGACAAATTGAAATTATCCCAGTAATAAAATGGAAGAATAACAATCTGTTGGGTAGTTTATAACAATTCTGTTCAAAGTACATGTCGCTGAACCAAATCAAAAATATATCAATTGAAAGTTAAATTCTATATTGGTCACTAGAGTAGCAGAATAAAAACTATTTGGTCCAATAGTTATGAACACTACACTTATCGTTTAGGTACCTCCTGATATGTATTTGCAGCGGCCTTTCGAGTGAATGTATTAAAACGACTGGATTAATTTGATATAAAGGGTGTAAATAGACCCTTAATGAAACCGAAAGGCACTTATTTTCCTCGTCATTGCGATATTTTTTTTTTTCTAGACCATACCTGGGAACGTTCCAGTTACGGAGATATTAGGGGTCAAAGTTCCAATTTTTTACAAGTTTTTTTTTAAATACTTGTTTTTAATGTAAGATTTTTACTTTAAACAACTCCATGATCCCCGTACTATTCATTTCATCCATCAGCACAATTTTTTGAGTGCGTTAAATTGAGTCCTACCGTAAAATGTGATTTTTCGAAAGTCGTTTCCCAGAAATATTTTTTGTGTAAAGTTACTTAATTTGAAGTACATAATGCTTGGTTGGAGGCTTCCTGAAGGGTCCGTTTACACCCTGTATTTTATGTTGCGACTACTCTGCACTATTAAAATGCTTATTATTACAAATATCACCAAATGATCATGGAAAATTTATACAACACAGAGAAACAAGTACAGAGACGATACAATGACAATTAGCGGGATCTAGAACTCAGGGTAAGTCTAGATAATATGAAATGATTGGTCGTGTACTTGTCGGAAAACAAGTACTTCCTCAAGCTTTCGAGCAGCGAGTCATATAGCCAGCCAGCTTCAAATCTATATCTGACCACCAGCATGCAGTGGAAGTACGTTCCTGGTCAGCACCCTCTGCCTCATCAAGCAACCTTGGCACATCAAACTCTCGGCCGGTTGATAGCTAGAAATGCTCACCTGATCAACGCCAACAGTCAGCCACATCGCGGCGCTGTACCACGTCCGACGCACCGGAGTAAACGCAGCGCCGGCCCCGACCCACTGGGGTTCGCATCACCGCCGCATACAGTTCCGAATCACGGCGAACAATGCGACAACGAGCTTCCACTGGCCCGGCCAACATCACAAGATGTATGGACGACTCATTCCACCACCGACCCTAGTCTCCAGAAGGGAGTGGCACTACAAAAAGTAGACTATTGAGATAGTATGAGTAGTACTACTGCCACAAAGTACAAAAAGTACTACAGCGCCATCTACAATATTATTTTTAGTATATGCGAAACTTGAATATAGTTTGTTCAGAATAAGTTACTGAATCGATTCAAATCATTTTTAAACCATGTTATATTTTGTCCAAAAAATATTTTTTAAAAGTTACAAGTTGGACACCGAGCAACATTAAGTACCTATTGCAATAATTTAGATACCTACTGCCAAATTATTATTAGCAATGAGCTCAAGACGACGCTGGAGGCGCGCGCGCGGACTCGCTGCATGGTGAACACGTTTTTGCGCGGACAGCCTGGTAGCAAGGTAACAGAACAAGCTTATAACTTTGTGATTTTACATGATACTGTTTTGAAATTTTGTACATAGATTCTTTACATAAAAATACTAGACACGTGTTTCAGGTTTAGCATATACTAAAACTGAGGTTGTATAATACAAATAAAGAACTAACATCAAAATTCCGAATCGCGCTATTAAAGTTATCCGCGTCTAAGGACCATTTAGAAAAACCCGACAGCAACTGTCGGGCAGTAGCCCTCCAGACACAACACCCGTCTTTCGGAGGATCTTTTCTTTTCTATGGAGTATTGAGGAACTCTACTCCCTATAAGATTTTAAACTTTCTTGGTCACTAACATTATTATAACTAGAAGACGGGATATTTACCATGTTTATTGTTTTCTTTGAGTTCCCGATATTTCGGCGCTGTTGCAAGCACCATGATCACGGATAAACACAAACAACAAACACAATCAACACACAAAACACAACACAATAAACATGGTAAATATCCCGTCTTCTAGTTATAATAACTCTACTCCCTGTTCTAAATGATCATCATCATCATTATCAGCATTCTCCTGCCCATTCCCCAATTTATTTAGGGTAGCGTGTCTTCTTCTTCCATACTTCTCTATTACTTGTCATCTCAGCAGTCACCTCTTCTCTAGTTATATCATCATTCACACAGGTACAAACAATTCAATATAATTGAAGTGCCTACAGTTTGTTAGTTAAGACGTAAATGCTTCAGTCCCTAGCGTACCTCAACCAATTAGAATTCAAGTGGAATGCAATGGCGCTCATGGTTATTCTACGCGATAATAACCTACACGTTATGAGAGCTCGTGTTGCGAATGACATTTATGCGTATTTGTTATTTAGATTAGATTGTAAATAAATGTTTTTTTTCATCATCAGCTCCCAAGGCCAGCCAACGGAAAGTCATTCTGCTGCCATCATGCTGGACACTGGTCTTTTCCAAGCGACGTTTTGTCAACCGTTCCTGTATTTCTCGCATCTGGTAGATTGTTGCGGCCTTTATCAGGTCATCCAGTCAAATTGATTTAAAAGTTACATAATTTTGGGAAACATTTTTTTCTATCGTTAAAAAATTAAAAGACTAAAATGCTCGATGTTTATTCGCCTTTTGATCCTTCGAATAGCTTACTGCTAAACCCACGGTACATGTTTTTAACGTCCATGAGTCTCAAAAACAACATCACAAGAAATCGTAGCTTCCCCATAACTATAATGGGGCACTCCATCTTCCACTCAATAATGTGTCGTAGGCACAATTGAATTACTACGCAGTTGTACAGTCTACGTATTACATAGCGTGCTACGCGTCGTAGCACCTACGGGCTACGCCATTCAAAATAAATAGGTACGATACATCAATGTTCTAAAAACCATATTCCGGGTAATCTGAATCTGAATGTATGTTATTCATACCTAATATTTATAACTTATCTTGGCAAGTTGGTTACCACGCGAAAACTATAGGGAAATACCGCAGCGTATTACCATAAAGTAATATTTTATGATACAATGTTCCGATATTAAACCTTCGGTTCTACCCACGCTTTATCGTAATGACTTTATTGAGGATAACATTTTGAACATGTAAATATAAATACATGTATATATTATGGACACGTGCCCACATCAGAAAGTCTGGTAGCGTATAATGTTCGGTCTTTAAATCCTTTTTCGTAAAAATATGCTTTTGCAAGCAAAAATATAAAACTTGCTTGATATTAAGTATTCTTTCAGAAGATACTACTACAGCAACAAGTTTGCGATTTTTTTGTATTCGATATTTGACGGTAATCAAGAAAAATGGCAATCTGACAATCGGCAGTCTTTCATTATGTGAAAGTAGGCACTCATAATTGTGGTTTTACTTTACAATGGGACCTATTGCAATAGCCAATACATAATCAGCCTAATATTCTCAATTTTTATGTCATCTATGTTTATGTTTTGGTTTTTAACTTCGGTACAATTTGTTAGGCGTTACATTCACCGATATTATTTCACATAACAGTTGGCATCCAATTGTTTGAAAACTAAAATGAATTGTTGTTCAGCTGTTGACTTAGTCCAGTGTTATGTTTCAAAGCTATTGCCGCTATAAAATTATCTTGTTGAACAACGATCCCGTATTGTTTTTTCGTGTTTGGAACTAACAATTTTTCTGTTAGTTGTTAGTTAAGTACACTTTAATTGGCGTCCAAAGAGTGGAAAAAGAAATATGGGTCGCCTGGCGGCGACGTGGGCAGCCGCCATAGTTGCCATGGAGCGTATAACCTTGATGTAGGTGGCACAGGAACGCGGAGATTGGCATAAGAAAAGGTGGCCCTATACACAGCAGTGGGTGAATTCAGGCTTTGGATGATGATGGTGATGACCGAAAGACAAAAAACAAAATAGTCTTCATAAATTTAAGCATGTACTTCCAAATCACAATGTCAAATATGTACTTGGTATTTGGTACCAAACCAATATGAAAAAGGCTAATATTAAGTACTATCTAATAAAATTAGGTGCTCAAAAGAAGGAAGTTATAGTTTAAAGATGCTTCATTATAATAGCCATTGAATTTCAAACTTGTCAAATTTAATAAGTTGAGTCACAGATGAAATTGCAAAATAATATTATTTTAATTAGCGAATTCAAACGAAAATTTCTCGTTCTGTTCACTCTTCCACAAAGAGATTGGTTGTTTTATTATGTCTACATATTCACATTATTTAAATAATTATTCAAATGTCTGTATGGATTTATTATCTTTCTCTGGTCGCAGTAAAACTGTTTAAATTGATATTGTGATAAAGTTATTACTCAAGCTTTATTCATAAAGGTGGATTCCACTACCGCGAGCTATGGAACGGGTTATTCTTGGAGTCTCTCTCTGAGGGATCGCATCCGAAACGAGGTGATCCAACAGAGAACCAGAGTTGTCAACATAGCTCGCAGAATAAGTAAGCTAAAGTGGCAATGGACCGGTCTTATTAGACATAGAAACGATGACCGATGGGGTAGACGTGTTTTTAAGAGGAGACCGCAATTCGGCAAACATAAGGTGGGACGCCCTCAGGCTCGGTGGAGTGACGGTCTTCGCAGGGTGGCTGGTAGCAACTGGATGAGAGTTGCTGAGAATCGAGTTGATTGGCGGGCGATTGAGGAGGCCTATGTCCAACAGTGGACATAGGCCTCCGGCTTAACGTGCTTAACGTGCTTTCCGTGGCACGGAGGCAGCGTGCCACGGAAAGCACGTTAAGCCGTTTGTCCCAGCTGTTATTTGTCGATCTTTGACAGTCGTTACAGGTAGTCAGTGACTCGAAAGTCTGACAACCAGTCTTACCAAGGGGTATCGTATTACCCAGTACTAATTGGGTTGTGGAGATCAGATAGGCAGTCGTTCCATGTAAAATACTGGTATTCAACTGCACCCGGTTAGACTGGAAGCCGACCCCAACATAGTTGAAAAAAGTTAGGCAGATGATGATGAATCCATCTCATTTCACTCTGTTTACATAAATTTATTTAGTGGAATCCCATTAAATAAATTTATGAAAACAGAGTGAAAATTGTAGTTAAAGTAATTTTAAACTGGCAGTAAACTTTTAATAACATTCTTACTTTCATACTTATAAGTGATGTTTGTTACTATCATCAAATAACCATTAATTTTGCAATGGAAATTGCTAGTGAAGGTAAATCTAGGACAAGCAATGACTATTAATTTTGTATCATGCAATATTGTATTTCGAAATTTAATATGAAATAAATTTAAATATTGATGAAATTTGAATTTATTATTTTTAAATTGTTGACGTAATTTATGAAATTCAATTTATTTTAGTGTAGTTGTGTAATTTTTTATGTTTAAATTCAGATACAAATTATTTGTTTATGACTATGACTAATATCGTAACAGGATCAAGTTTTTAACTTAGTAATTATAAATCACAAATCATATTTATTTCTGTAAATTGGTTTATAAAACTCTTTCACATGTCAACATGTTATGTTTTAAAACTAGATGGGGCCGGTGTTTTGTACCTGACTACTCTGAGAAGAAACATCCGAAACAAACTCAGGTCTCACCGTATCTTTTAAAGTCCAGACATTGCTCAAGTCATATGAGGAACATGTAAATTAATGTCTGAGATGGCCTTTGAAGAAATAACCACACAGATTTGTGTGGACTTTTACAGACAGTGCAATCTTTTGTCAGTGATCGTGTAGCTCGACTCATAACATAAACTCCAAAGAAAGGACATTTGGGTAGGCCGCATATAGTCCTCAAACTGCCAGACAATCGTGAAACTAACTAAACTAATATAATAATAGTATGACCCACGTGGTCCTCATATTCACAGTAATAAACAAAATAATTATAAAACGACACTTGAAAAAGTAAATAAAGTCAAGAAAAAAAAAAATCATAGTGACAGGACTATTGTTGCCAATAAACCTGACATTGTGGTAATAGATCGATTGGAGCGTCGCGCAATGATTATTGATATAACGGTCCCGCATGACGAGAACCTCGTGAAAGCAGAGAAAGATAAACAATTCAAATATCTAGATCTGGCTCGCGAAGTTGTCGACATGTGGGACGTGAGTACAGCAGTCATTGTGCCGATAGTCGTGTCGGCCAATGGCTTAATAGCCAATACCCTCGAACAACATCTGAGGAGGCTCTCGCTTGGCAGCTGGATCAAAGGCTTGATTCAGAAAGCAGTACTTCTGGACACGGCGCGTATCGTTAGGAGGTTCCTCTCTCAAGAGCCCTGACCACCGGTATCTCGGACCCTGTTCCCGATACCGGTGGGCTACTATTTTTATACTTTTAAATGATTTTTTTTTATATTACTTTGTATAGAAATATTTAAAAATGTAAATTATATGTATAAAAATAAATAAAGGAAATAATAATAATGCCATAGGTACTCGAAAAAGTAAATAAGGTATATATAAGGTCCTATTATAATAGATGGACAAATTTAACACAGCGGTCAGTACGTCTAACCAAAGATATCCAAGCAAAAAAAACACTGATTAAAGTGATTTTATTTTGACCTAAAATCATTGGGTTACCAACATTTTTAGTGTATTTTCGTTAACTGATTTTTTTTTCTTGTATGTATCTAATGAGGTTTACTTATTTTTTTTTTAACCATTGTCCTTATCTTGGTGGTCTGAATGTTTTCTAAAAGTTTATCCATCAATTTTAAAGGGACCTTATATATTTTTTTCACTGAAACAATTAAAACTAAGACGCTCATTAAAATAACAAAGTTAGGTTTTTATCATCAACCCATGACGGCTTACCTCGAAAGAAAGGAAAAACTAGAGCACTGGGTAAATATTTTATTAAAACGCAGAATATCATTTTAAAACTGTATAATAAAATAAAGGTTATACTGCCATGTATTACGTACATTTCATGATAGGAACTTGATTACGAAAACATTTGTAGAAAAAAACAACACCAATATTTTAAATTAAGAAGAGAGAGAGAAGGGTTTTTATTTTTTTTGCGGTAAAACCACGACTTGTTATTGCGATGTGTCCTGAAATATGGCCTCGAGGGCATTAAAAAAGAAAAAAATGTGTTCTCGCAAAGTGAATTGGGGTCTAGTTTACTTGTTACTGTTTATTCAGTTCGGATAGCGAATATTTTCAGGTCTTCTGTGTCTGAATCAAACACTATATTGCAATGTTTTCCAAACTTTTTGTAGGGGATGTGGTACAAGCACTCCATGCCCGCTTTTTCAGCTGCTCTTTGTGCTTTTGCACTTGTAAATATTCCGCCTGTTGCACGAAAGCCCAGGTTCTTTGAAACATTTATTCTGGAAATTAAAGTGATACATGATTTAGCTATAAATCCTACGTTTTGAGTAAAACTACTTAACTAGTTTAATAGTAGTCTGGAACGCCAGCACATAGTTATTTTCAGTTGCCCTCAAATGGTTTGCATTTCGTAGATATTGACATCGGAATGCAGTTGCGGTGGCTGTCCCTCTCCACAGCCGGCTCGAGCGCACAGTTCGGAAATATTTCGGGACGTATTTTTGTTTACTTACAACTTTGTCGCTTTCGCCCCACAGTTCGACGAAACTTGATCAATGTATTCTATGTAATATTTTTCGGACAAGTTTTTTCACAACCCTACATTTTTCCAATTTAGCTTAGATGCCACTAGGCGGGATATGAGGGCGTAGATTACCTTGTAGACCTTAATAGTGTTACTAAGGTCCTTTAGAAATGTCACCCTTGCCGCAGCTACCTGACGTGAGTCGGGCCGTAATTACGGGTACAGTATATAGGCTGGCCAATGGGCAGTTTTGTGAGGATTAAGGTATATCATTTACCTGGCCTTGAGCAATTCCACTGCGATGCCCAGCCTCCGGTAGTCGGGTGCGACAGATAGACCTGCTCCCATGAGGTACGTTTTCACGTTGTATTTATCATAAATCGCTGTCACTTTCATGGCCTCCGCGAACATTCGCAGGGATAATAAACCCGCTTTAGACTTGGGCTGTAAAGTAATAGCATAGTACATTATGTATAATGTTGTTTGCAAGATGATAATAGCAACGTGTATTTACTGCGGATTTAAAAATTATATGCAGCGATAAAAAAGATTTCATTTCCGTGATAGAGGCTCTGGTTTTATAAAAGTACAGCATCCATTAGTTTCAAGATAGATGTGTGAAAACTAGGTCGCCTTTGAATACATATTAGCAAGAGAATGAATAGAAATGGTTCAAGAGACACGAGGTAATAATAAAGGCAAAAAAATAAACAGAACAAAAGTTTTACTGTTTCCGTAATAACGTGCATTTTGAAAGGTCTCGCACAGTAGTTTAAAAATAGAATTAAAGGTGGTTTCAAACCGTGAAATGATAGGGAGGGCTGAAAAGAGGTTAGACAACCGTTATTACCGGCCTGTGTTCAACGAAGCGTCCCTTTTCCTGCGGCAAGCACATGTTCACAGCGACGAGTGTGCGTCCTGAGCCGTCTCCTTCGGCGAGGAAGCACGCTATACTCATTTTCTGCCTAATGATCGATGTCAGCAGCACGCGGTATTCTTGTACAGCGTCTAAATCCTGCGCTGTGCCTGTCAGTAAGATTAGTACAAGATTAATTATCTACATCCTATTAATATCTTCGCTTCAAAATTTACAAGTAGCTCCTCCTAACTTTGCATGACCCAATTCGTCTTCGCGCTTTCACAAAAATAAATATGATTACAGTGTTCATTTCAATGCCACTGATATTCGTAATCGTGTTTATTAATCTAATTCTGTGAATGAAGATTTAGTTTGTCGACATTATTTAGATTATGAAACTTTTTCTTTGAATTCGAAGTCGAACTTGGTAATCTACAAAATTGATCTGTTGTGATTTTAATAGGTAAGTTCTAAGGATTCATGATCCTATCCTAAAATCGTTTTAGTCTGTAGATTTTGACGAAGTTTTGTCGGTCGGTGATAGAATTAATTTAGTTGTTCTCATAGCGTTAAACAAAGTTTAAAATTCAGAAGTCGGACGATAAGAAAACTTTCGAGAAGGGTGCCTAATGACACCACATTTAAGGTTTTTCTCGGCCTCGAGATAATTGGGCGTCGGCGTGGGTCATACTACTGCTAATGACTTGGGTATTTTCTTGCGTAAGAAAGTGTGTGCTAACACGAGACGAGATTTTCGTAATTGCAAAAAATAACCACTTATTTACGCCACCAATAGATTGGACATTGCCTCGGTTTTTCTCGAATCGAATCAGATTTTGCGAACTCACCAGCAGCTTTCCACCACACATCTTCTCGGATGTAGTTGCCAAGCATAAACTCAACTGCAGTACTCCACATACTTTCTGGTATATCTTCTATTTCGAATTTCAGCATTCTACCGTCTTGAACTATTCGTTCAAAATTACTCCACACGTTAGGATACCCATGGGTAGACATTGCTTTATATCGCAAGAGCAGGGACTGGAGCCTGAGACGCTTTTAAAGCTTTAAATTTAAAACGACTTCTGTGGCACTGAACGACTGGATTGAGACTGAAGTGTACTAACGATGCGGCCCTTTTGGTTACTATATTACGATGTGAAACAAGGTCTGACGCGTTATTGGATAACAATATAAACAGGGTGATTAAAATGTATCAACATATGTCTTGAAGTCATTTGTATGCGTTGTAGAAGAATTTTTAAATGATAAAATATGACATTACTAACCTTTTTAATACAATTTACCTATGACATGCATGTAACAATAAATTATAATTGATTAATTGCCTAATAACAGTATTATTAATAGACATTATTTATTCGAACTTGACTTTTTATTGTATAAATTCAGACTTATACCTAAAAAAAATGAATAGATTTGTAGGACATAGAGTTCGACTAAATTGTATACCTAAGACCTTTATTGTAATACCTATGTTCACAAATAAAGTTTAATTGATTGATTGGTTGTGTCATTCAAAATGTAAAATTTATACAATAATTTGTCATTGCGTTATCAAAGCAATGTTAATCCTGTCATAGATTGACCTTTTACATAAATTATTAGGAATAATCCAATCTCGGAGCTAAACATTAAAGACCGTTTGAAACAGGCTGTATGTAGTTACTAATGCAAATAGGTCAATGCGGCGTTGTGATCCGTGTAAATGATACTCGGAGAACTAATTGTGGTCATAATTGAGTTGTAGGTACACTTGGTCATTCATACTTTCTTCAAAAATTCACAGTACATATTGTACGCGGAGAATAGCGTCAAGTACAAAGTCACGGCAAGTGCTGGCTTACACAATGTTGTTGGCATTATTATGAAGTTGTTACTCGTACGTTACAGCCGCGCTACGACCCTTCTTTGTTTGTTAAACTCCAGTTTAAGCTGGAATAGTTAAGTGACGAACTCTGCTTAAAATAATGAATGTTACAAGTACAAGAACAGCGATTTAAACAGCGTCACATGTTTTAAATACGTTCTTGTTATGAATAATGTGCTCCAATTTAATCTATTTCACAATGAACGCGTGCTTCATAATAATGATCCAAAATGTGATTTAACGTACGATTTATCTTCAGCCTGTCTAGACATATTAAATTTTATGAAAAGTACCTATCTTTTCACAAAGGGTTTATATTAATGTGATATTGTTTCATTATTTTTAGTAGTTAAAACTAATAGTTTATCGTAGGGGAAGATTGTGGTATTATAACTTCAATCCTGGTGTAATGTAAAACATGAGGCACATAAATTAAATTGTGAGGCAACCTCATCTGTTCGTAGAGCTATATTAAACTTAAGTTATGTCACCTGCCACCTTAGAAATGAATTACTGGCTTAACGCAGAGTTTCAGACACTCAGCACAATGATTGGCACAGGATTATATACTGCTTACAGCCCTCGGGATTTAGCGTGAATACATTGTTTATAATACATTTTTTTATGAGCACATAGACTTTTTAAAGTGTAACAAATGACTCTGTTTGAAATGACTGCATAAAAATAGAACACAGTTAACTCGATGTGTTTTTTTCATAAATCATTCCCCTCTGACAAATGAGGTTTTATTCGATTTATCCAACCCGTAACAGAGATAGCCTCAAAAAGCTCGATATTTTTTCGTAGGCGGGTTCAAAAAAGTGTTTCATGAAAGGTGACTCCTAGACGAGGCTCTGTTATTAAACTGTTGGCAATTTTGTGATTCATTTCGCTCTGAAAAACGAAGAGTAATGAGGTTTCTAAAATAACCTCTGAGAGTTCACTATTATACTTTTTAGGTTTATCTGCGGTTATTTAGGCTCTTGTACAACATGCGCCATTTAGATTAATATTAAGATAAAACGTAAAATATTATGATACAGTGTCTAAACAAATGTTCCATTCTACGTGGATAAATATTTTTTCACTGGAAACACGATTTTTTACCCTTCATAGCAGAAGCACGAACTCAAATATTTTTACTTGTATTAAACGGCATTGACTCTTCTTTTGTACCGCCAAAAGCTCGGAATCTGTGAACTGTTGTACTAAGCTATTCATACAATTTGGTATCGTTCAATTGAATATTCAAATTATTCGTGGAATTTCATTGGAAGCAAGTATTCCATTATTGGTATTAAAATTAAAGATAAGAATGAAAAGTTTATCTGTAAATTTAATTGAAAATTGTAATCAGAAAGGAAAGGGTTTTATTTCGATCGAATTTGAGAGGAGGTATTTTCAAGTACTGTAATGTACTTGATTATTAATAAATAGTTTAAATTAAATAATTTGAAGTCATCGATGAAATACAAAATGATTCATCATCATCTGTCTTGCCTTTTCCCAACTATTTTAGGGTCGGCGTCCAGTCTAACCGGATGCAGCTGAATACCAGTATTTTACAAAATTAATCAATACATCTAATTACCGTAGTCAGTTTTTGACCGAATAAACACGGCATTTGAAAGAAATTGTTAATTTCTAACTATTTGAACCTAAGATGTGTCGGACAGGCTTGCAAACAAACAGACAGACATAGGTATCTTTAATTGCATCCACACCGTAGTAACTTTTTGTAGAGCAACATTTTGCAACATGATAACTTAAAGTAACTTTAGCTATCCGTTGTTGCTTCCTTGCAAACAAAAAAAAGGTCAGAGAGTAACTTAGTGCGGATGCACCCCTTGTTTTCGTCGGGGTTTAAAATGCGAAAATCATCAACTCTTCTTGTTTTTTTTGTGTCTTCTAAAGTCCAAGACCCTTTCTTACTTTCTGTATGTTTGTTCCCAGGTTCGGTGTTCGAGTGCTGGAGCGAACGTGCTCGGCGCTCGACGGGCGGCGGGTGGCGGCGCTGCTGGTCTGCGGGGGGGGCAGCGCGGCCGCAGCGGTGGTGATGGCGGCTGTCCGCGCAGGCGTCCCCGTACTGCGCGCCTCGCCCACTCACGCCCACTTCTCCTATGCCATCGCCAACGTAAGTACATTTCACGAAACAAAACGAAGAAAAATAGTTACTTGGTAAAAACAATTAATTTAGAATTATATTGGTCCGTGCTGTCCCAATCCTAGACATGGAAATCCCTCCACTTCTTCCATACTTTACTCTCATGCGTGTCACACAGACATGTGAGTAAGAGAAAGAATATATATAAAAAAAGAATGACTGTTGACATCATAAACTACAAATCACGGACCTTATAACATTCATTACACACATACATTTGGCCTTTATGCATTCTACTAAGCCATTCTCCGTTTTAGTAAACAGGGAGAAAAATTTTCCTACAAGTGCATATTTTAAAAATTTCTCACTATTTGCCTAAAATTCGTACGAAATTATTGTGATAAGAAGTCGTTTTGTACATGAAAGAGAAGAACACTTCAATACTTCTTACGTAGTGAAGTGTTCGAAGCATATCTTGCAAAACTATCACGGGTCTAGAATTTATTTACCCTAAATTAGCTACCTGTCGGGAAAATTCTGGAAACAGTTTTCTGCTCCTACCTATTTCAACTTCAAACAGTTCTTTGATCTTTGCTACACGATCCATCACCTTTTTCACGACAGCTAAAATACCATGAAATTGTATTTTTAATAAAGGGATTATAAAGATAAAGGGACTGTTGGCTTCAGTCATTTGTTAACATTTTGCGCCCCCCCAACAACAAATTGCCCGGAGGGGTACTTGTGTAATTGCCTCTCTCCACGGGGGAATTAGTTATTAGTATCGTAAATACTACTGACCGGACAATATTCCGCCACTGGTATTGCTATTTAAAACCGCTGGGACGTACTTGGTGGTTTTATCAGTTTCCACTAAGCGAACTAAGTTAGGTGACCGGATTACTCATTTAGCAATATTCATAGACAAAAAGCGAATTTCAGGCCATTAAATAGCGCATTATAATACATAGTTTAGCATTTAAATTACACACATCAGTGTATTTCGTTTGAAAATATTTAAAAAGACGTTCTTTATTCAACGCCTAATTGCTAGTTCGTCGATTTTTTTCATAGCTACGAACAAACTTACCCGAAGAGATTTAAGGTATGCCGAAGTAATTCCATAAAAATAAATTACATACAAAAGATCCTATGACTTATTGAGGCCGTATAGCAAAATCACATAATTAATTTATACCTACTACTACATAATTATATGATCGCAGTTTTCTTTTCAATTGCTTCCAAAATCTTAAAACAAAAGTTGTTGTTAAGTAGACTGTCCCGACCAAAGTGTACTCGTATATTTTAAACCGCGATGGCAGTGACGTGTGACAGTTGATGACAAACGTGCCTCCATGCACGATGCCTCCTTATTTACTCTGAGAAATGGAATCTACTACGTCAGCTTCAAGACTTTTAACTGAGGCGTCGTTGTTTGGGGAAAATGTTTTGTGAGTAAATAATGGAGTTCATGTAGGAACCCTTTTTGAGTATTTAAAACAAAAAGTGAGCATTTATGGCAAATTAAATATTATACTGGCTGTTCCTTACTTTACTGTTTTAGAAGAATTCGAAAACAATAAGTTATATTCAGCGTGAACTATAGGCGGGGGACTATCGATGATAGTCGACCCCTATTATCAAAAGTTTACGATGCCATTACTCGACTGGGGTTTATATGGAATCGCATAATAAATCCTTTCGTGCTCTCTGAAACTGACGCAGGACTAAATTCAAGATAAATAACATGCGATAAAACAAATATTATACGGTTGTATCATAAAAAACACGGGTTGTCGTCGGTGTCGTCGGTTAGTAGACTGCCAACGGTTCCATTTATGCAGAGCTATTAATCGTCCTTGCTATGATAAAGTCGGGAATAGCCAACCAGCCAGTGAAATAATGCGTCTACGTGACGACCGCACCGACTGACGGTGCGCGCGACACGTTCCGACATTATTTATAGGATATGCTGATGACATTATTAGATATCTTTCTCCTTACCTTTTCTTTGAACTCCTAGGGACCGACCAAGCTTCCTAAATGAACCTTAGTTTACAACATAAATCTTTCTATCTCAATATTCCCGGGACCACCTTTTGCGTGTCAGCGAACCGTTTTGTTACGCGCAAATAAAATCGCGTCTAGAAAAACTTTTCAACATTTTAACCTGCGTTTTTCAACAATGAGTTTACAAGCCTAACAAAAGTTCTTTTGTCTTTACAAAAAATATTCTTTACGGTGTGCTCGTAAAATGAATGCAAAACCGCATATTACCATTGTTGGTTTGAGAAAATATTGTTCATTCGCAATTGTGAGATTGTGAGGGAATGTGACTTGCAAATTCAAAGTTGGTGTTTAAAATGCTCTGACAGCGTACGCAAATTAGTTTGCCACCGTCGCTTAAGCTGTGTGTGGACGTGGGTTTATGCAGAGTTCCCTGAAGTTGACGTTTCGAGCGTGCGGAATCCAGTTATTCTCTCACGGAGTGAGGTCAGGAATGCCCATATCATCTTAGTGACTAACTTCTAATGTCACTCACAATAGACAAGTCCGCGTTCGGATATACAAAGATATTGTTATGTTGTATTATTACGTGTACAGTTACTCGAATAGGATACCTAGGCATAATTAATTGGCTTGTAATTAACTCTATGATGTGGATGATTGTCATAAGCAGACGTGAGTTTATAGGGTACTATATAATATATTCAAAGGTAAATTCGATAGGCACATTAATAAATAGACTCCTGGAAAATATTAATTGCTTAAAATGCATAATAGATATAATAATAACGAAGCGGTTTGCTAAATTCATATCCAAAACAGATGTCACTATAATATTTTAGGTTTCAAGTTAAATAGCTTGCTCTGTTTAGATAAAGAAAATTCCCCTGAAATTACTATTTAAATAACTAGACCTACAACCATTCCGAATAAGAACAAACAACGTGAGAAGTAGTAAAACCTCGCCAGTGTCTTAAAAAACAAATAAAGATACGCGCGAGTTTGTCACATGTGGAGCAAATCAGATTTTTATGAGGTGCATAATATTCCTGATGTGCGGACATATATTTCCGTCGTTTTGTTGGAAAACTTTTTTGCCAGAGCTGAGATATTCCTCGCAATATCCCGCATTCGAGCCGCGAACGCAGGACGGGTGTCGCGGTAAATTATGGCCATTTATTACCCACTTTCGTGCCGATTACGACTCGACGTAGACTAATAACAACCTCAAAAAGCGTGGCATGATTAGGATATTACCACTCAATTACAAATTATAGAGATTATGGTCAAATCCTGATGACATGAAGTGTACACAATTAAGTGTGATGAGGGTCGGGGTACGGACATTTAAATTAAGTGAATGGTTATTGTAATGCAGCTTCTTGTGTAAACTTACGTAAAATTGTTTTCTTCACAGGAACTGCTTCCACTAGAGATTCGACTGGAAATCACTGCCCGAGAAACTTTACACGCACTCAGGTAAAGTTCTCTCCAAGTAAAAAAAAAATATATTTTTTGAAATGGAATATTATGAAAGTTTATTCTTTTTTTTCAGAGCAACATTGCTGCACACCCACTGGCATTCCTTTACTTTGCTAGCAGAAGAAGATATTTATACCACGCTATCCCTACGGAAAGATTTGTCTTCAATAATAACTGCTCCGCCTTTAGATCCGAAATGGCTATCGCTTCCAAAAAAGTTCTCCCGCCACGTTCTTTTCAGGTAATTAAATTGATTCTGAATGGAATTCTTATAAAAACTTTCTGAACGCTTTAAATTGTTATGGCTTGTAACTACTGGCTATCGAACAACAATAAAACCTTATTGGTTGGTATTACGAGAGCGTGAGCAATAATAGTAGTCCAATTTATTTTGTGTGTGCAGGCGGCTAGCTGAGATATCAAGGCTGACCCGCGGCGTCGTTGTCTTGATATGTGATGTCAATTACGCTAAGCTCGTTATGGATGAAGCCAAGCGTCTTAACATGCTTGAAGGAAACTTTTTCTGGATCTGGCTAGATGCTTCAAAACATGTTGATATCTTCCACAATATAAGTAACAGGACCCTTTATACCGAAGATAACGAAGATTTAGAAAGCTTAAGGGATAATGATGAAGCACTAGTATACGAACGCTTTGACCGCAGCAAACGAGGCGATGCTGACAATAATACGATAGAAGATCAAAAAGACCCCGACACTTTGAAGCAAACTGATGAAAATGTAGAAGAAGGTTTTGTCAGTGATGAATTTTATGTAAAAAATAGTTCTATAAATTCAAAATTTCGTCGTTTAAATCGAAATATAAATATTTCTGAAGCACACAGTGTAAACAACAAATTATTATATTTAAATTTTAGTAAATCGTATGTTAGTAATCGCAATATTAGTTCGGGAAGTATGAGAAATTATAATGTAAATAACAAAGGCGTTGAAACTTCTAAAATCGAAAACAATTCAATTGCGAAGGGAATGCCCTTTCATGATAGAAATAATAGTAGACGTAATAGTTATAGGGAAATGAAAAATGAATCATTTAATAAATATGTAAATAGCATAGATGTAGATGATGTGAATGTAACTAAAAATGTAATGTCCGGACGAGATAATATAAATAGAAATGATGATATTAGAGAAATAAAAAATAGAATAGATTTATCAAGTGATATTAGTAATTTCATAATGAATCCCAAGGTGCATGCGTCTTCGGTGCATAATTTTAAAGACAAAACTGAAAAAAGAAGTGACAAACATCTGAAGAAGGATGAAGTATTAGACAAAGAAAGAGAAAAAAATAGAGATAATATAACTGTGATCTTCAAAAGCCTTCCTGTTGGACTATTAGCTTTGCATCCGCAGCCAGTGAAAATAGGTAAGTGGCGAGAACCCGGACATTTTAATTACCAGGTGAATTCATTTTATTTTTAGTTTAACACCCTTTTTATCATTAGTCTTTCGCTCTGAACTGAAATTCAAAAAGAATCCTCGCAATTGGAGGTAAAAAATCTTTGGAATGCAGTACCTTGAACCGACATGGCATCCTGTGTTCGATTTCCAGCAAGATTTAACTTTAGATTGATGCGACCAAAGTTTTGTGCTTAAAATGCTATAGCGGACTCAATTGAATGGTCCTCTAGATTAACGTAGTTTTATACAAAGGACACTAGGAACATAAAAGGCTTAGCGTGAAAGCTTGACAATACGTGACGATATTGGGATGCGATTGAGTTGAGTTCTAGTTGTGGTCCGCTGTGATTCGTGGATTGAGTCGAGCGTGAAAGTTCTGTCTGCCGTCTCTTACACAGTTTCAGCGGACATTGACCTTTGTCTGTAAGTTGATTTAAGTATCAACTTTTAGAAACGGAGGTCAGTGTTCGCTCAAATTTTAGCTTTTACCCTTTATGATTGGTCAAACAAAATCACTAATAAATTAACCAAATCTTTACCAAGTTTCCAAGGCGGAAAGAAATTGAGTAAATCTATTATTTTTTTTCCTTTATTTATGGAGCAGTTGCTTACTGTACTTACAGTTGCTCAACACTTACAGATGACATAAATAAACTTACCCTATAGATAAACATAGATAACTTCATTAAACTCATAATAAAATCTAGGCAACAAATTAAACAATAAACTGAGAACTTTATAATATCGAAAACTTTTTCAATCACTTATTTTCTTATTATTATATTTTCTATGGCCAGAACGAGCGTTTATACGTGCAGCAGTACGCATGACAGTCGGTGCGCTTCGACGAGTGCTACGCGCTTGCGACGCATGGTCTGCTCAGGCGCAGTTTTTGAGCGATGCCACTGCATCCTGCTGGGAAGAAACGAGCGATGCTTCCGCTGACTTTTCTACAGAATTTGTAAGGTAATCTATGAATAGGAGTTTTTTTAAATTACATATTATTTTTATTTATTCACTATGTATTCATATAAGGTTTATTGCCCTAAGGAATCCAGGCTAAATCCACATTAATATTATAAATGCGAAAGTAATTCTGTCTGTCTGTCTGTCATACAATCTGTCTGTCTGTTACCTCCACGCCTTAACCGCTGAATGAATTCCGATTAGTACACAAACCTGGTTTGTGATAGAAACGGTGTGCGTTCACTTAAAATGTTTTCCGTCCTCAACACGAGTGAAACCGCGGATTATAGCTACTACCTTATAAGCCGATTTATCTGAAGCTGGTAATTGTTTCGAGAATCAATTATTTACTTCACAAATTATTTTTGATGTATTGTACGGATTACAGACAGCAGTGGCGCAGCATCCATTGAAAGATAACTTAATACTCTTTAATACTCAGTACTGTCCTGCATCATTTTAATAAATACAAATAAATAAAATTGACAATTAACTGTTTGCAATTTCAAAATAACATGATATATACATACGGTACTGATAATTGTTGTCTGTCTGTTTGTTCCGGATAATCTCCGAAACGACAGGGCCGATTTTGACTGGACTTTTACTGACAGATAGCTGATGCTATAAGGAGTCACTTAGGAATTTATTTTAGATTGACTTAGGGTTCCGTGTAAAAAAATTAAACCCTCGAAATTGTTAACAAAATTCGATTCAAACAGTGATAATATTTTTATGATAATTTGTCACGGCGAAGGTCGCGGGCCACAGCCAGTTTTAACAATAAAACCAATGTTACTGTCAGATATAATTATTATAATGACACGGAAACCATTTTCTATAATGACTATTAAAAACTGAAAATTTTCATCGGCGGCGTCCAATAAAATAGATAATGGTGCCGAAATTATTCAGCAGAAATATCTTTTGTCAACTGCTGAACTTTGCGCTAAGTTATAAAGCTGCTAATGACCTCGATTTAAGTTAAGAAAGAACCTTGAGGTTATCGGGAGCAGCGGCGGCGGTGAGTGATTGCTGCTCACACCATGACGGATCCTTCCTATTGCTGGCGCTTTATTAAAATATTAATTTTGATATCGTTGAACGCCTGAGGTTGTGAACCGCAAATTAATGGATGTCGATTCTTTTGCGCTCGCAATTATAAGGGAGATAAGGGAATTACAACAGTGCCCTTGATATCGAGGCCCATGGTGATAACCAGAAACTCCATGTGGTATGTTTATACAGTTAAACACACTACCTTACCTAAGCCGTGGATAAAAAAAGACAAAGAACTCAAAAGTTTCAAAATTTGTAAAGGCAATCTTACAAGCTCAGAAAAGTAGTGTTGTATTTACAATAAGTAGGTTGAGGTTAGTAATTGAATCAATACCATTATTGACACGTTAACGATGCTCAGTGTTGAGCACAAACTTAATGCTCTATCAATAAACATTAACTTCACCAACGACTTAATTAAGCGTTAAACCTTAACAGACAGCAAATTAGTACTGAATGTGAACGTAGGTAAATAAAATTAGAATTCATTGTGGACGGTTAAGGGAAACAATTAAGACGTTTTACAGTTATTAAGTACTAGCTTATGAACGCGGCTTCGCTCTAAGAATTTGACTATCAATTCGGGTTGTACTCTGCTTGTGATAATATAATTCAATCATAATTCGAAAGTGGCGCCATCTACTATCATAAGAACGTTATTGTGGTTTTCCTCGGGAACAGTACTTTTTTTCGGGATGAAAGGTGTCCTAAGTTCGTTTCTGTACACCTCTATGCAAAAGGTTCCGTGGTTTAGGCGTGAAAAGGTAACTAACAAACAAACTTATTTTCGCATTTATAATATTAGTTAGAATTGAGACATTCAAGCAACGAATGATAATAGAAGGGTAACAAGCGCGGAACATCACCATAAAAGCAAATTGACTAGCGGGTCTAAGAACGAGGCGAGATTACTTTTATAGTGTCTCTATCTTAAAGAGGAGCAGGGTTTATATCGGTGGCCGCATTACGCTACATAAAGTCTTATCTAGTAGACATCGTTGGTCACCCGCAGTAACCTACACCATTCGTTTCGTGTAACGTAATCCGATTCTTGGCATTGTTACATGAATGTCCACCACTTCTGTCGTGTGAGTTTAGATCTTAAATCGTTTAGTTGCGGCGTGAGTGGCTTGGCGTTGTGGAGGTGCAGTGGGTACCTTCTTGTTTATTAGCTTCGCCTCAAAATACTAGTCAGGTTATTTTTTTAGTTCTGAAAATATACCAAAGCTAAGTAAATGCTTTTCCCCCAGACATTAAGAGTTACTGAAGCTTGTTGGTATACCTATAAAGGGATTAAAAGACCCTTAACGAAACCAAAAGGCACGTCTTCTCCCAGTCATGGTCCAGAACAATAGACAAACAAAAACCTTCTAGCTACGGAGATATTTGAGGTCAAAGTTCCAATTTTTTTTTAAAGTTTTTTTTAATACTGCTTTTTAAGGTTTTAACTTTACCTCCATGACCTATTACTATTCAAAGCATCAGCACCAAGTTTTGAGTGTGTTACATTGAGTTTTAACTTAAAACGTGATTTTTCACCCCAACAAAAAAAGTCGATTTCCAGCAATAATTTTTGCGAAGGCTTACTTAGTTTGATGTACCTAATGCTTGGTTGACGGCTTAGTGAAGGGTCCGTTTACACCCTGTATACCAACAAGCTTCAGTAACTAATGATTACTCTAATAAATTGTACCCGATATTTCAGGGTTTTCACCAAAAATAGGAAGTTCGGTATCGCAATTTTTATTATGATTCTGTATGAACGACACCATCCTTAATCACAGCTTTTTTATCACGTCAATCATTTTTATTGTGACACAAATTAAAACTATGTATATATGTAATATGTCGTCATGAAAACCGGTATTTCATATTTGTTTAAATATTTTCCATCAGAATTCAACCAGAAAAACAGCAGTGACATTAATCAAAACATGTTTGTTATAAAAAAAGATAATTAAGCCTGGCTTTATGTAAAGCTCAGTTGTTTTTTTTTCAATAAACCGGAGTTGACCGCATTCCACTTGATGCCAAACGGGAGCACTAGCTCCGCAATAGATTAGTATACGCTTGAAATACGCTCGGAAAAAATCTTGGCATATTCCAATCGTATTACTTTTTTTTTGTTTTACTCTAGTTTACCGCCAGCTCCATTCACTTCTTTAATAAAGTTCCGATTAAAAAGATCTAGAATCTATTCATCTTTTCGCAGAATCTATTTGGAGAGAGAAAGAGAGAGTTGGAATTACCCTTTGATTAAAGTTTATGAGAGTTAAACAGAAAATATCAAGTCAATTAAATGCGGGGTTGATAGTAAACTGGTTAAGTTTATTTATTGCTTCGTCGTGCGGTCCGTCGCGTTGCGCCGCATTACCACCTGACAGTGACGAGGGTGTTATGGCCACCAAATTGCGCAGACACCTCACGGAGTTTATGGTGCCTCTTAAATAGAACAGTCGTGTAGCCGTACAACTACTCGGGTCCAGCACATTTTTGGATCCATCTCAATTAATATATCACCGACCCCAACACATGTTTGACCTTTAGACCCAAAGGATGGGTATTCCATGGTGTTTAGCAATAGTTTCTAACATATTTCATTCAAATTCGGTTTTAGTTTGTGACCCTAACTTAACCTCAAGGGTCCCTGACAATTTAGACGGGTAACGGATGTCAGACGATAGTTTACTACATGTGCTTCCTTTGCGAAATTTTAATTAGCTTAGCTACAAGTGCTTTCCACAGATGTCTCGTTAATTTAATTAACATTTAAACAGTAACAGATTAACACTAAAACTGAAAAGCCCACAGAAACAACGCGAAATTCATGCAGGTGTACACACAAAAATGTAACACAGAATCACGCTACACGGTACACGTAGCGTGTGAAAAACGCGTAAAAACAAAACAGTAGCGCGTGACATGTCACGTTCACGTCATATCAGTAGCCTTCATATTTCAATTCAAAAGAAAAATATATGAAACTGCAAACACGTTCGGAGTGTCGCGGTTCCCACAAGCTCCCACTAGATCCAATATGTGCTGAGGTCAGAGAGTTACAGCAATTTCACAAACATGTCTCTTCGGGTCTCGGGAAGGCCACTCGGAGAATCAATGGGATACAATATTTTACTTTTGCCTTCCCACTTCATTTATCAATGAACTTGGAACTTTGTGAGCTTGAAACTTTAGATTGCGCTGTTCAGTTAGTTTAGACTGTTACTTCCTCGTCCAGTTTCAGTCTGTTTATTAATTTGAAGTTACAGACGCTTGGAATAATTGGTTACTTAATTTTCTTTGGTAACGAGGGAAAGTTAACTTTCTAGAAACTGCACTATCCAGCAGCGACCCATAACCATCGCTTACCATCATCTGCTTAGCCTTTTCCCAACTATGTTGGGGTCTGCGTCCAGTCTTACCGGATGTAGCTGAATACCAGTAATTTACATTTAGCGACTGCCTATCTGACCTCCACAGCCCAGTTAGTATTGGGTAATAACCCCTTGGTAAGACTGGTTGTCAGGTTTTCGGGGCACTCACCACCTGTAACGACTGTTAAAGATCTACAAATGACAGCCGGGACCAACTGCTTAACGTGCTTTCCGAGGCACGGAGGAAACTTGATATGTAATTGTTGGTTACCCATTCACGGACCAACCTAGGTAAGCGCGGCTTAACCTAAAAATCGACCACAGCGGCAGTTATTATTTAGCCACGAGCTCCTCCCATAACCATCGCTTACCATCAGATGATAACTTATAGTAAACCAAAAACGTGGATAACAAACAAAAAGGTACTAATCACTAACATTGCCAATCAAGGCACTAGACCTATTATTATACCTCTTAAGTACGGCCATAAAAGTAGACAGATACTTATTTCGGAATATACCTCTACCTTAACAAAATTCTTCGAAATAGAATGGAAGGAATTGGTTCTAATTTGGCTCTTACGTGATTCGAGTGTAAAACGAATGATGTAAACTTGGTAAGGATTTTGTTGGGTAGAACCTACGTCGCATTTAATTTTAAATGAGGAGATTCGTCGATCTGTGGAACTGAGTACTAGATTTACCCTGAAACCTAGGATACAAAATTTGATTTTCAATACACTTTTTCGAAAACTGGTTCTTAGGTTCAACATGCAATTTATTTCGCACACGTGGAATTTTAATATTTTTCCGCACACGTGCGGAAATAAAAAATCCACAGAAAACTAAACTTATACTAAGTCCAAATGCGGTTGTTTTTTTATATCTCGGCAATGAGATATGCGTCTTTAGGGTGTAAATATTTTTTTATTATTTACACCGTTACTTACATTTAATTCCCCATCAAATGCAATAACAAAGTTTCCCCACTTATATCAAAATTAGTACATTTTTTACTTCTGATTTTCGAAATATATTATAGCATTAAATAAATTGCACCAATGCGGATCCGGCGCGCCGACGTGGGTTGCTAGTTAAAAGTTAAAAGGGTAGTTTTTAAAACAATGTGAACAATTTGATGTTGTCAACGCTTAAATTGTAAACCCAAAAAATGAACGAAACTATGTTAAAGCAGACTTTTTTAAATCAGTGTATACTAGTGAGGTTAAGTACGAAGGTTTTCGACCCATTTTGCATATTTTCATCATAAATATTAAATAATGGCCACTATCGTGAAACAAATAGGAGGAGCTCGTGGCTAAATAATAATAGCCGCTCGGGTCGATCTTTAGGTTAAGCCGTGCTTGCCTAGGTTGGTCTGTGGATGGGTGACCGCCCATTACATACCGAGTTTCCTCCGTGCCTCGGAAAGCACGTTAAGCCGTTGGTCCCGGCTGTCATTTGTAGATCTTTGACAGTCGTTAGGTAGTCAGTGGCCCAAAAAGTCTGACAACCAGTCTTACCAAGGGGTTATTACCCAGTACAGACTGGGTTGTGGAGGTCAGATAGGCAGTCGCTCCATGTAAAATACTGGTATTCAGCTGCATCCGGTTAGACTGGAAGCCGACCCCAATATAGTTGGGAAAAGGCTAGGCAGATGATGGTCACTATCGTGAAACAATTTAGGTTTATATTGCTTAATTTGAATTTTTAGTGGTGATATTACCTAAAATTGATTTCCACCGTTGTTTTTATTACTGGGATAAGCTTAACTCAGTGAACCCACTCGCCGTTCTAATATAAACTATCAGCACGTCCCGTTTGTTATTGGTAAGGAAGACGTTAGGATTACTTATCTTCAAGGGTCAGATCCCAACCCCCATATTACTCAACTCAAACGATATAAGTGTGCAATTATATCTTGTTCGTTTCCTACGATAGTAATGCTATTAACTACTGAATATACGCACGGATAAAAACAAACGTTTTTTTCAATGCCATTTGTAACTAAAAAGCTTGTAATGAGTTTCTATTTTTCATTACACAAACAATGAATTAATCAATTAGCTTTTATTTCTAAAACAGTCTACCATACAACACATAACATTACATAACATTTCGCCATTTGTTTTTTAAGTCCCATGTAATAGTGTGGGAGCCTATTGCCATAAACCGGGCACTAATGCAGGCTCCGTGACTTACTGAGGAATTCCTAATGGAAAACCCCAATAACACGTTGCCCGATCCTGGAATCGAACCCACACTCTTGTGACCACTAAACCAACGATTCCAATATTTTCAAAATAGACTACCTACCGTAAATCAGGTCATGTATCTAGGTGAGACATTCAAGGACCCCCGCTCTTGACCCCCTAATACTGGCGTTGGAAGGCACACGCTTCGAGGAACGTTATTCAATAAAATACGTGATCGGCATCCGATCTTAACCCTATTCAGAGATTGCCGTAATGTATCTAGAAGAAGCGCGTAAATGCTTGGGATCCACCAAATGATAAATGAAGCTTGTATCGAATCAATTCTGTTCTTTTTTCAAATCACGGGCTTGTACGATACTGATGAGAGTTTTTGTTCAGAATATCACCGCCATTTTGGATGTTTATTATCATGTTCGTTTTGATATAGCCGTTTGTAAACGTAATATTTGGACAAGCATATCAAATATTAACCTTTTAAAGGCACACGAATAAATTTTCTACGAATCTAGGCATTTAAGGTTAGCCCTGAACATTGTTTTGATATAATTTACATTATTTGTACGAATATGTGTATCACGTATTACTTAAATATAATTACGTTGATTAAAATAAAAAAGTTGAAGACCTGTACACAAGTTCTGTGAACTTTAAACTCTTTTCTGAAATTACTTAAGAACAAACAAACAAGACTGAAAGTAAGTATTTTATTTAAAACTCTCCCGCGTACATTTCCAAGTAGGTACTTTTAAAACTTTGCCATCGTTAGTATTGTTTTCTGGGCGGCCTGCATCTAGTAAAAAATGTATGTTTTAGCGGCAAGTTGGTAACCTGTTTTTACTTTCCCCACTCCATGTGAAATCACCGAGTTACTTTAGAACTTGAGAAAATAAAGGATAGCTCCTGAGATAGTTTGCTCTCTTACTACGACAAGTGACTAATAGCAGTGCCTTCATTTGCTGGCGCTTAAATTAGTTCGTGCTTTCTTCCAATTTGAAGCTAAATAGCTCGCATTCCGTCTACCTAAGTGGTAGGTAATATTAAAATCCCTGAACTCATAAAACATTCCTTTTCTGTTAGGAACTTTGGATTTAAAGAAAGTAATTTGCCTTGATGTTTGTAATACGATGTTATTAAAATACGAGTATTTTGATGAAAATGGAAACTGTCTGGAACACCAATTCGTTTAATTAAATCCTTCAAATACGGAGTTAACCAAATAATTAGACTGCGCACAACCGTTTTTATTAATTAGTGTTGCCGGACAGCGCAGTCATCAGGGTTAATCAGCCTACATTGCGGCAATACATCGCTGTCTACTCCATTGTTTATTATGGCAAAAACTTAACATTGCGTAAACGTGTTATAACTATACAATTATTATTATTGTAACTCACACAATACATCTTATACATTTTTCTAACCAGAGATACACAGTAAGTATATAATATTTTTGGGTAAAATCCAACTCGATTACATTATCATAAATCGGTCGGAACTGCACGGCAGCGAGTTTTGGCAGCCGGCCAGACTTTGCAGGCTGACTCGACGAAATGATCGCCATCTATTGACATGACTTGACGCAGATAGTTCCCTTTTTAGTTCATTCAGAAATTAGGGCAGCTAAATAGGTCAGGTCACTGGTGAATACAGTTTTACTCACTCTCGGCTTAGTGGCCATTACAATGCTTCCTTATCCGCAATCATTTTCTTTTTTATTAGACATGTCTGGACAACTTAATCTTTTCTTGTTAGATAGCAAACCTCCATTATTTTCTACACGTTTTTTTGAAGAGTGCCTACTGGCGCTCATTTGTTCGACTCGATAAAATTTAACTATGCAAACGATGTCCTTACCAACGAAAGTCGAAAAAAGGCAACGTTGATCAGCTTAAAATACTTTAACAATATTGAGTGAGGAAAGTATTAGTAGATAAATAATGCCTTTAATTTAAACTTTTTCCGAAACAAAGTTCTTTGGTGTGTTCCGGAAAATCCCTTTGGTTTTACGCACAAGGAATAATAATGGTTGGTAGACATCTGCTGCTTTGGCTTTGGGAATCTCGTGTTTTGAGCCGGCTAGCTGGGGAGACGTCGGCGGGACGTTTGCCCCGAGTCTAAATCCCGGATTAGAGATGAGTGAAACTTTCAACAGCCTTTGGCGACGGCCCTTAAACGTTTGTAATACCTATGTTAGACGGAACCGGCCACCATAATATATTTGCTACATATAATGTATTTTGATTGGCAATTAACCCTTTTTAATATCTTATAATAATATGCATATGAAATTATGTCACGAAATTGTAACGCGTCAGAGTAGCGTAAAAATGAGTGACAACGATTACAAACCGTGGCATGTTCAAGCGGCGGGCGGCTTTCACAGGAAGCTTACTTTATACACAAGCATTTTTTATTACTTTCAGCGATGTGTGTAATTTACGTCGCCATATTTACATTGATGTAGATCTTCCCTATCGAAATGAAGAAATACGAAATCGACTGCTTATTTCAATTTATTGTATAGATGAGCCTACATACCTAAATATTTATCCATTTAAAATAGTACCATCAAAACGCGTTCCTGGGTAGGCAATTTCAAGAAGAATTATGTTTAAAATAGAGCATTAAAATATTGAAACAGTCCGGTTCGTGTAGGCAGTATTATTTTATCATTTTGTGTTGGCCGGGCTCGGGTCGAATACGGGTATCGGCGGGCCGACGCGGATATTGCATGTTCACACCCATTTCCTCGGCTGAGGGCAGAAAACCACGCAATTTTGTAACTTAACTAGTTCTATAGATATATACGAAAACATATTTCGAAGCTCGCGTGTAAGCTTTGGGAATTAAAGGAAAATACTGTGTCAACCGTTTGTGTCGGATGGTTTAAGGAATTCGCCCGTGATCTGTTTTCTAAACCTTCATGGTTATTACCGAGTACTTAACTACTATTATCTTTTAATCATTTTGTATCCCTGCATTCCTAGAAAAACCATTCATTTTGAAATATTTCTGATGAAAAAATGTATGATGGTAAAATTTATTCAACTTATAAATAGGGGTCAGATATTCGGATGCATATTTACCTAAAGTTTGAGTGTTGACTAGTATGGAGCGCGCGTCAGTACGGCAATAGTCACGGTTTATTTAAATAAATTGTTTTTTTTTTCATTTTATTGTTGTAATTCAAATAATTTATGCCCAGTTATATTTACCATTTAGTCCTTTGCGATATTTCAGCAGCAAAATTTGAATTCAAATAGATGTAGGTAGTATTTTTTTAACTTGTTATTTTTAACAAATTTCTTGCCTGGTTTTAAATATTTTATAAATATTCATTACCCTTTTAAGTACTACTTTGTATACACTGAGTAATTATGAAATTCCACGATCCCGGGATAAAACTTGGCATTTAAAGAAACCACTTCCATACTTTTGTATTCTTTGCCGGGAGAATACACACTTTAGGTAAATATGCATCCGATTATCCGATCCCTACTTATAAAGCATCACTGCGTATATTATTCCCGTCACCGCATCTTATATGAAATTAATAATTCCCAGGATATAGCTACCGCTAATTTTAATCCAAGCTGCCATACTCCATGTATTTTAAAATGTCCTATATCCAGCGCTTACTTCTTTGTTATTTTATCTTTGGAAAAATATTGGTTTTTACTGAAATTGGGCGAGTGATATTAAATCTATTATTATCTTTATCCGAGGTTGTTTTGACTTCGTTTCATGGCGGTTTCGAAGTATTTTGTAACATAATGCCACCGTATTATAAATAAGCCCTTAATTCTTGTCGATTCTTCGGATCACGAAAATAAATCCTTCATGCTCCTGGCAATTTACTGGGTGTATTATTTTAATATTTAAAAAAAAAATATCTGCTCTGAAAATTATTCTGTGTTTTAAGTATTACAACACTAGTTTTTGAAAAATCAGTATCTAAAATCTAACGAATTTAGGTACATACCCTGGCTTCATTTGACCTATTTCCACATTCTACGCCGAACATCATAAAAATAAATTTGCAGTGCGCAGTCCAATTGATACTCCCCGAAGATTTTTTTTTAAGAGTTTAACATTATTTTAGTAATTTATTTATTTTGTTCACAGAGAGACGCGGATATCTGCAGCGGCGGTACTTGCCGGAAGTTCGGAGCAATCTGAGCGATCTCTGACGGCTTCATTCGCTCTTCTAAACTTAGTACCTTCAGGAATTGAAGGGGAAAATATGTGGAGACAAGTTGGACGTGTGCTCGGTCGTAGCGTGAGGTTACATACGATCGTGTGGCCAGGAGGAAGGCTAGTAGCTCACGGACAATCCGACGGTGCTCGCACAATATTCCGCATCGTCACGGCACTCGCTCCCCCTTTTGTCATGGAAGGCGAGCTCGACGAGGATGGCCAATGTCTCCGGGGCCTTCTATGTCACCGACCACAAACGTCCGACCGAGATAATCTAACCCTCGCGTTCAATGAATTGGAAAGGGAAAGCGATCAAGATGATTTTTTCTTCCCTACGTCTAAACCCGTATTCACCAAAATGGAAACGCATTGTTGTTACGGACTTGCAATGGATCTTCTGGAAAACATAGCTCAAGAACTAGAATTCGATTTTCATTTATATATCGTAGAGGACGGATTATACGGATCCAGAAAACTTATCAAACCGTTTCACCGAATATTTGAATATAAAACGGTAGCGAGCGAATATGCCCCGATAAATTATCAGAGTTATCGTTCACAATACCGTAACGGTTACAAATCACTGGAGGAGGACGCAGAAGAAACGCCATACCTATTTGATATTGAGCCAGATGAAAGCGTTGAAAAATGGAATGGTATTATTGGGGATTTAGTGTCCGGGGCCGCTCATATGTCATTTGCAGCTCTGAGTGTTTCCGCAGCTAGAGCAGAAGTCATAGACTACAGTCAACCTTACTTTTTCAGTGGAGTGTCAATATTAGCCGCACCTAATCAAAGACCAGACATACCGCTGCTTGCATTCCTTCTTCCGTTTTCACCAGAGCTATGGATCGCAATATTCACATCTCTAAATGTAACTGCTATAGCTGTGGCCATTTACGAATGGCTCTCACCTTTTGGCTTAAACCCTTGGGGACGGCAAAGATCAAAGAACTTTAGCATTTCCAGTGCGCTGTGGGTTATGTGGGGACTTTTATGTGGACATTTGGTGGCATTTAAAGCCCCTAAGAGTTGGCCTAATAAGTTTCTGATAAACGTTTGGGGTGGATTTTCTGTGATATTCGTCGCGAGTTACACTGCTAACATAGCCGCTCTGATTGCTGGATTGTTTTTCCACAATGCGGTTGATGACTACCAGGGTCGAAGTAATGTAAGTTAATTAACGTGGGTGTGGTATAAGTTTGGTGTCTGCAGAGTTACTTACAGTTATAATTATATTGTAGTGGCTGTCTCTACGAGTGGGGACGTCCAGGTCGTCGGTGTCTGAGTACTACGTCCAACGAAATAATCCGCAGCTGGCGCAACAAATGCGTCGTTACGCCCTTCAAGACATTGAAGAAGGCATTCAGCGTCTCAGGTAAGATATTATACGAACCTTTTCTATAGACGCGGGCGGCTATAATAAAGTTCGTGCGTCTGGCTTCTAAATTATAATTTAACTCAGCTCAAGTTATAAGTTCAGACGTAAGATACGCATATAAAATTGCCGAGTTGCTACTTTAAACTTATTACGGTGTAGTTTAAAACTTTGTTTTTAAAGTTTTAGGATACTATGATAGCTATCTAAGTGGTATTATTAACTAGCGGAATACAAAATCTATGGTCACTCTGTTGAAGCAGTTGTGAATTAGCAGAATTGGTCACGACGTGTTAACGTGATAACGTCCACCGGTGGACGGCCGACCACTATAATAAACGGACAATGGGGAAAATCCGTAATTACCACCTTTGACATGGGTTGGTGATTGCAGCTTGTTGATATTATCAGACCTTTGGAGAACATCGGTTACTCAAACACGATTTAGGAAAAACCAGTTTCATGCTGTAGTTATAACTGCATAATATAAACTCTCAATATCGCACGCGGTCAATGAGATTGCCAATCTGTTGACATAATTCTATTGTGCAGTCAGGAGCCAGACCGCAAACATCAATTATTTTCAAATGCATATGAAACAAGCCTCATCAGTAACGTTATCATTATTAATTCTATTGTAACCCTTCAGAAGTAATTAGCTCAATAAATTGCTTTTAACTCAAATCGTAACATTAATTTTAATGAAAGGAATCCGAATATCGATAGCGGACTCGGTAATTTGATTCAAAAAACGCTTTCAATTTTATTATCTCGTAAAATTTTCAAGCCCGCAGGACTCCGATCGCCACTTAATACCTTTTAGTACATTTGTTTTATAGTCAGATTTAGTACCCGCTTTCGTATTTCACCAATTAAGCTATAAACTGTCACCAGTCACAACAAAGGGACCCGTTTTAAGACCGGAAAAGCTTGAACTTTGTCAACTAAAAGTATTGAGTCGTTGCAATGTGTCACGTGAGGTACTTTGTTGTTAGATATGTTGTACCTTATTCAGACGTCGGATTAAGTTAACATTACTCTGAGAAGTATCTGTTTTTATTGTAGTACTTTTTATAGCCGTGACAGGCATTATATTTATTATTCCACTCCGAGTTTTAGGGATCCGCTCGCTTACGGGTTAACGCTTTACGTTCATAAGACGGGCGCTTGTTTACTTTGTAAATATTTCCATTGCCTCTGAAAACGTTATGAGCAGTGTCGGTTTCCAAATCGTTTTCCTGTAAAAATCTAAAAATGTTGCTCTCATTTTGTTGCAGGAACGGTACTTTAGATCTTTTGATAGCTGACTCTCCAGTCTTAGACTATTACCGGGCCACCGACCACGGATGCAAGCTGCAACGTATTGGTGATCATGCTCTTGCTGAAGATGCGTATGCTATCGGTATGGCGAAAGGATTTCCTTTAAAGGTAGGAACACTGACACAACAATTCATCATTTTCAGCACTTACGTTATGCCTACATAGGTAAAATAGTACACAGAGTTAATGTGCCCTAAATTAAGCGGAGTGTGACTAAGCAGCGTCTCTAAAGAAATGTAGCGTAGATTTACATGAATTGGAGGACTTTAGGCGTCCTGAGTGGTGGGGGCAACTCCGGATCTTTGCACGAAAGATTGATGGATGACGCACACGAACTCCTAATGGTGTGATCGATAGTCGGGTGTCATGTAGCTCCAGCTCAACCGATTATACGTCATTTTATCTTGACGTTGTTATATATACCCCTGAGGTTTATCCGAATCAGTGACATAAATCAACGGATCCGAATGAGAGTTTTTGTTTCGAGGCATGACACGCTTTGAGATTTTCCCTTTTATATTTTGACGCTTTGTTATACAGAAAAATCGACGCAGATGTGACGCTATTGTTTTTTTTTTAATCGGTCGCGCGCGCTCCGTTTGTCCGGACATTTACAAATATGTCCACTTGTATAACATTTGCATTTTGCAACTCCCGGGTCCGGTTTTAAAAATCACTTTCGTTCTTTTTGTTTCAGGACAGCATATCGGCTGTGATAGCTAAGTACTCATCCAACGGGTACATGGATATTCTAACTGAGAAGTGGTACGGCGGCTTGCCTTGTTTCAAACTCAGCCCTGACTATGGAATCCAACCAAAGCCACTCGGTAAGCTTTAGGTTATAGAGATAGTTTCACTTGTTTCCAAGAACTTTTCAGTTATACAGACAGAAGCCATTATATTTGATAGTGCCCAATTAGTGAAACAAGCTTTGTTTGTTTCGGGTTCATGAATATTTGCGTGTTACTTTGTAAAATCAAGTTTCTGTAAAAGATGTTACGAGAATCTTGTTAGTGCCTCGATTTGGGTGGAGCAGTGTGTTTTACTATTTTAATGTGTATTCGTAACGTTTACGTAGTCGGATGGCTCGTCTCTGGCGGAAATTTCATTAGAATTTATCGCCACCCCCACGTTAATCCGACCCCTCAACGTCGCGCTCTGAAGGGAGAAGTATTACCACCAGGCGACCTAAAAGATTAAACATGGGATTTATCGTTGGAAAAAATTGAGCTGACACCGACAGTGTGTTTATCTCTTATTTGGGATAAACTCTCGAAGGCGCGATTAAAAGTAAAGTGACACGAGGGAATTGGGTTATGTTATGAATTTTTTACCGTCCTATTTTATGGTAAGATACTGTTTCAATTCCAATTTCCGTCATCTCTGAAAATATTATGTACATTTACTTAACAACGCACTGTAAACTTTTAAATTATCTTTATTTGGCATAAAATAACAGAATACTATCAGCATTAGGTAAGCGCTATTGTGCGAGCCAAGTGATCTGCTATCTGGTAGCGCATCTTAGAAAGCTATAAAACTTCGCGGTTCGCTATGGATGTTCGCAACGGAGCCTTTAGGTACTCAAGTTTTCGTATCTATATTTGATATTGTTAAAGTTTCTACACAAAATTTAACGTAATATCCACGAATTCTCCTAACAATTTCAACAAATACCTAAGAGTGATAAAATTTCTAAAATCTTACAGGAGAAGTTTGTTTCACAATATTTTACGTACAGAGGAACGTTGATCATAAATAATTTAGTGTATGTAACATGTGTGTTTGACACAGTTGTTCTGTTGTTATTTTATATTCACTTGGCAGATTTTTGGGATAGATTAATGATATACTCAAGTTTCAGACAAATAAAATGGTGAATACTGATGTAACCGGTGTGCTGATGTAGCAGAGTAAGAAATAACTTCGTCAAAAATGAAATCCTATTTAACAGCCTATAATCCTATTTTAGCAATAAAACAATGAAAGACATATCGTTGTATATCTAGAGTGCAAATAACGTCTCATTTTAGATCAAAACCTTCTACATTATAAAAGATCGATCAATTTAACAAGCCCCCTTGGACATGGCACAAATTGCCAATCTGATAGATTAGGTAATGGCCCATACATCGTGGCAAAAGCGAAATCAACTTAATATCGAAATAATTCATCCATAATAGATCAATTCTTTGATATAGATCTGAGAGGAAAAATGGAAGAAATAAATCTCGTGATGAATTTTGATAAAATCTTTTTAATGTTCGGAATCCTATCCGAACATTAAAAATAATTCTGATAATTTCTCTGCTTAATTGATCGTGTAATTTTCGTTGTACCTTTTGGCAGTCGTATTAGAGGACCGATGAATGATTAAATTACCCATTGGTTAACATAAGGTGGTGGGTACATAGGTAGGATGGCATCCTATATGTATAAACATTAGTTTATAATAGTGTTCAGTAGAATGTAGATATAATACAGCTGTCTTAAAACAGGTATTCTCTCTACCTTATAAACTTATACTTAAAATAATAGCTACTTAGAAAAAAATAATTACATAAAAAAGCTCAAAAGGCTTTCAGGTGTTTCAGAGGGATTAAAAAAGTATTGAAAAACCGGCCAAGCGCGAGTCGGATTCGCGCATAAATGGTTCCGTACCATAGTCGTCGGGGAGCCCCCTTTAATTTTTGATTTATTTCTATTATTTGTTGTTATAGCGGCAACAGAAAAACACATTCCGTGAAAATTTCAACTGTCTACCTATTACGAATCATGAGGTATAGTCCGCTGACAGCCAGACGGAAGGACGGACGGACGAACGTTTGGACAGCGGAGGCTTAGTAATAGGGTCCCGTTGGTTACCCTTGGGGTACGGAACCCTAGAAAGTGCCAAAAGAAAAAATCGTTTTAAATTCATGAAATAACCATAGGAACTTGAAAACTGGGAAGTTATGTTTAATTTATGGAGTATATTAAATACAAACATTTTCCTGAAGATTACTGAAAACGTTCGACCTTGACGAAATTAATATGAAAGTAACAGAGAGCAATTTAGTAGCCCGGAGCATTCCACTGATAAAATGTCTGTTTTAAATTATGATTCCGAGCGAAACTTTTGCTGTTTTCTTGTTTAATTAAATAAGAAACAGTTTTTAAGCTTTCGAAGTACAAACAATCATAATAAAATAAATTCTTGATGTTTATACTTGACAGTATTATTTTGATGATTATTTATTTATTTTGTTCTACTTCGAAAGTTCAGTTTAAAAGTAGCAAATAAACCAATTACCTACATTTTCTTACAAGAATTTCGTGGACTTCGTTTTACTTATTATTAGTTTCCAAAATAACTTTAAAATATACTTTGAATATAAAAAGGTGAGATAAGTGAGGTCCCGGCAACACCGGGTCTTTTATTAATTGATGAAGGTGAAACTATCAAGGTTTTATTCAATATGAAAATGAGTCCACAAAAATGAAGCTGACACTTTTCTTCTTTAGGTATTTGTGGCAAATATAATTACACAGGTAGTGTGAGCTCCTTAAAATTATGGTATTGTTAAAATTTGGTAATGGCTGCCAACGTAAATTGTCTGCATATTGAAATACCATTTCAACGTTGGGGTTTTTTTTGTGGCCGTTTGAAGAATGATAGTTATCATTCTTCAAACGGTAAAAAAAATCATTGTCTGTTAATATTGTAACTGTGAATGTAACATAGGGCAAATACAAATAAAGGGTGTAAATAGACCCTTAACGAAGCCGAAAGGAGCTTGTTCTCCCTAACTTTGCGTTATTTTTTTTGTTCTAGAGCATACCTGGGAACCTTCTGGTTACGGAGATATTGGGGGTCAAAGTTCCAACTTTTTCATAAGTTTATTTTTAAACACATGTTTTTGATGTAAGATATTGATATATTCAATCTATCCATCAGCACAATGCTTTGAGTGCTTGCCATCGAGTCCCACCGTAAACGTAATTTTTCACCCCAAAAGAAGAAGTCGTTTCCCAATCGCAATAATTTTTGCGTAAAATTACTTAGTTTGATGTACAGAATGTTTGGTTGACGTCTTCGTGAAGGGTCTGTTTACACCCTGTATATAAAAGAGGGCTTTCCAAATTAGTGTTTTGATGCACGGCAATATTGTTTCAACGTCTGTTTAAAATAATAAAAATAATGTTTGTCCAAAGGTGTGGCAGCTGTCGCTGGTGTATTCATCCTGCTGGGGGTCGGGATGATCGTGGGATGTTTGATATTGGCCCTAGAGCATTTGTTTTATAAATACACCCTGCCCGTTCTACGACACCAGCCCAAAGGAACGATATGGAGGAGTAGGAATATTATGTTTTTTAGTCAGGTGAGTTATTGTTTTGATATTTATATTGGTTTACGTAGAAACATTCATCGAATATGTAATTGAAACATTTCTAAACATCGCTCAGATCAACTAGTTTTATTGTTCCTAGTACAGATTGAAATAGCAAGTTATCATTTATTTCTTCACATTGTCACAAAATATAAACAAAAAAAGACTACTACGGTCTTTCACATATGTTTGTCCAATTTAATGAATAAATAACCTATGCCTAGGTACCTTCCTATTCAAAGTAAAAGTAGTGTATTTGATTATACCTTCGATTCTAAACTAACTAGTTTCAGGTTTTGTGCTATTTCAATTCCACTTTGTATTATTTGAGAATCTACCTAAAATACACTACTGCAGTGAGTTTTCGAGCGGATCAGTTAACTATTTGTATTTACAAACAAACCGGGGGTTTGTAAATACTCAATTGTCGCTTCAATGTAAAGATCTCGAAACATTTAAAAATGCTACGTTGCATGGAAGATAAGATAAATATACATATCTTTACAATGACAAAATGCTTCCAAATAATGCTTCTAAATTGAAAAATCTAAGTTTTTGTGTTGCTTATTAAACCTAAACTAAGAATTTAATGTAATCGCTTTAAAAGTAATTGCAACCAAGAGAGTAGCAACCGAGGAGCATGTTCATACCTAATGAATGAAGAAGCTTGTCTGACATTAAACTACCCAGAATGTTCATCATCGGATAATGATATAGAACTTGAATGAGAAAATCGCCTTAGATTAATCTTGCCTCAAATATTATCCAAAAAAACTTTTTAACGCGTAATTGTATGTAAATAAATCTCAATTACCCACACGAAACTGTTAAATAAGGCTTACTTTATTTCAATAACTACACAGTACACATACTACACTAGTACAGGTAGTAAACCTGCGTGAAATAAATAAGTAGCCTTTCTGTGAAACTTGAGGACAAATAGCGCCATTGCGTTGTAGGTACGTCGTTCTTAAGTACGTAAAATGTTTGTAATAACGTGGCTGTTAATGTTACAACCTAAAATAATCCTCTTAACTAAACTGTAGGTAATGTGTAGAGCTGTGCAAGTCAAAGGCTATCGTATCATCGTAAGTTCGCCCGGGGCGTCGGCCACACTCTGAGGGTACTTTGTTTGCCCTACTCAACCGTGAAGCCATCATGGCTTCTTCTAGGATTACGTCGACCGCGTCACTGATCAGAACGGCTTTTAACTCTGAACGAGCGCTACTCTTAGCCGCATTGTCTTACAGAGTTGCATCTTCTTACATTGTTGTCTACGTTTCTTTTGTCTTTTTTCAAGCGATGCATGTCGATCTTTTGTTACAGAAACTGTACAGATTTATAAACTGCGTGGAACTTGTCTCACCTCATCATGCGGCCCGAGAACTTGTCAATACTATCCGTCAAGGACATTTTACTTCCCTATTTCAGAAAAGCGTCAAAAGGGTAATTGCTTTTTAAGTTATAAACAATGAAATTATATTGTAAGTTGGTCAGATTACGATAGGAATGAACGTTTGTTTCAGAAGGAACACGAACAGCGTAGACGTCGAAAAAGTAAAGCACAACTCTATGAAATGATTCAGGCAATTAGAAGGTAAAGAGATTTTTTGATCTTTTAAATTGTATTTTTCATTATTTTACCTTACTATAGTCTCTCAACAAAACTGTTGTATCCAACAGGGTTCAGCAACGTGATCACTCATTAGGTTCCATAAAAGAACAAGAGCCAGTAGAAACCGAAACTGAAGCATCGGAAGAAGTAACAGAGTGTAAGTTTTTATCTCCGTCCCCCGACGTGTCCAATCGTTCACCGCGGCCTGGACCAGGGAGATCCCCTCGACAGCTGCGGTCACCGAGAGGCCGAAGAAAAAGATGCAGTCTTGCAGGTCTCAATGTAAGGCGATTTAGCACTGACTCAGTCCTTAACACAGACTCAGTCTCTAATATCTATGAACGCACAAGTCATAATATAGGAAGAAGACTTAGTCGAGATGTTCTGAACAGCTCGCCTCCCGATATAAACACTCGTCTTCGAACACCCTCGCCGATGGTCCGGAGAGCAGAAGGCTCTTCCACTCGCTCTTACCAAGATGTTTCAGACAGATCTGATAACTACCTCAGTGCCGACTATCCTACGTCACGAGCTAGTGTCGAGATTTTAGTTTCTCAAGACGATTCAGACTTACCACCAGCTCCACCATACCCGAGGGTACCTCCCGTGGGAGGAAGGTCAGAATTGTCATTATTATCGGAAGAGGAACTAATAAGATTATGGCGTAGTTCAGAACGAGAGGTAAGAGAAGCATTGTTGGGAGCGCTTCAAGAAAAGAGGGCTAATTTAGATCCCAAACAAGATCCGGGATGAACAGAAGGCTATAATCCGCATTTGGAAAGGAATAGGTCTGTTCAGAATCACTTTTCATCTCTCATTGCCGCTCGGCGAGGGAGCGATAAGGAGTATCGACCAGAATACGCCCGTAGTGGTTGAGTTAGTGCCTTTTTTACATTGTTTGATGCGGACACGTCTCACAGGCGTTAGTTAGTGAATCGGTGTTCATTTCAGTGTCTTGATATTATTATTACATTTGGAAGGCTGCCTTACTTTACATTTAATTGCTTCTTCAATATTGGATCTGCGTCAAACAATTTAAATAATGGTACTCGGTAAGTAAGTTAGGTACGGAGATGTTGACGTCCAGTAAATTGATATAAGCTTTTTATAGGCGTAATATAATGTATGAGTAAATCCGTAGAATTGATATTACTGATCGTATATGTTATAAATGTGGGAAAATATTAAATAGCTATGACCAGACAGATTTAAAGTGCTTTAACCATATAGTCTAGATCGTGATAGATATTTCATTTGATGACATTATTGTATTTAGTAAAATGTTAGAGTTATAAATTAAACCATTTCAAATATCAAGACGTTTCGTCGTAACGGGATTTTGTTTAGTAATTGAAAAATGTAATCTCTGGAAGTTGAATGGTATAATAACACTAGAATGTTCAATAAAACCAATTAGTAAATAAATAAACGTTCCTAATTTTACTGTAGCTGATTTATTAGCAAAGACAATGATGGAATTCATAGCAAAGGACTTTAATACTGTATTAAGTAAAAAAATCCTTTATAAGGGAAATAGGACTGCGTTTGAGTAATAAAATCAAATTAATTTGGTAAGGGGAAGACAAGAAACCAGTAATGTATGATAAAGGATAGTACGGTCTGAGAGTAAGTACCTTCGATGTGATACAAATAGAATTGCGATTGCTGATCGGAATTCCTCTGTTCATACAATTTGATGAGTTTATCAAAGAGAAGAATAACCTTATCCACCTTCTTTTATGTCAAAGCCCACTCTAATTTTATATATATTTTCTCGATCCTGATATCAATTTATGAAATGTCTTTCATTTATGGATGTAATTCGACTGGATCGGAATTTTGTTCGATCCATCTTTTAGCGGCAACGTAATGCATTAGCACAGTTTGATAAATGATTATCGAATATCAACATCGTCTCTTTAGAGCGTTACTTTAGGAACATGCATTGTAAAGCGATTGGTGAAAGTAAGCGGAGCGAACGATGTGGCTAACCGTAATCGTGGTGGCCCGCGGCCATATGAGACTTCGGTTTCCTTGTACCCTGTTTAAATACTATCTAATTTGTTTAAAGCATCCCCTTTTCGTAATCAATGTTAACTATACCTTACTCTCTAAATTAATGACTAATGAAACTATATTTTATAGTTAGGATTTTAATTAAATGAACATACTGCCAAACATCGGATTAGGTGTTAATATTAGAGTTCACTTCTTCCTAGAGTTGCACCCTAGTAGCCTTTAGTTTAGAATTTTCTCTCTCTATTTATACCCACACATATTCGTATGTGTATTATATTTATCCTGTCCTTTGTCTTATATCTTTCATTAATATTCCCTACTTGATAAGTCTAACAAGTTAAACTGAAGATATAAGCAATATTTTCCGAAAAGATTTTTATACTTACACTAGGGTAACGTTTATTTTCTAATTCAGTTTTCAGTTGTCATTGTATCTTTTGTTCCTGGATTGTACAAATGCCTGTTGCTGGGTAGCCACTTAATGAATCAGACACACTAAATTATCCAATTTTCATGAGCCGTGACAAAATTCACCCACATTCCATTCACTCTTCCTGCAGCGTGAATATTTTGTGGCTGCGTTTAATAACGCGTCGCGTAAAACTATTTGGCCAGCTATTTAAACACCCGGTATTTTGTGAATTTCTATTTATTTTTCCACCTCTGTTAAATTATGTTAACAATCACATTATGCTAACGATACTGTAATATTATTTTCATTCATTTGTTCTAATTCACTTATAAATTAGCTAGTTATTTCGTTACCAAACAAATCGAAATTGCATTAATCTCATCAATTCGTAAACCTAAAGTGTATAAAGGAACCTTAACGAAGCCAAGAGGCACTATTACTCTCCGTAATTTTTTGGTTCAATACCATACCTGGGAACCTTCTAGTTACGTAGATATTGGGGGTCAAAGATAAGGCCAACTTTTTTACATTTTTTTTTTAAATCCTAGTTTTTAATGTTAAAACTTTACTTTAAATACCTCCACGACCCCCGTACTATTCAACGCAGAATTCTTGGTTGACGGCTTCGTGAAGGGTCCATTTACACCTGGTATTTTCGTCGCCATGATATTAGCGCCTTACTGCACTACTAAAAATACCTACTCACGAATCGCTCTTGGCTTTTTTAACTTCAGCCTAGTTCTTTTCTGTATCTGTTCTGTCTCAATTTCTTTCTTCTCTTCTAATGTTCGGCAAAACAACGAAACATTCATTTGCAAATACTTTATCACCTATTCCAATTTCGGACCAACATAATTCTTTGAAATAAATTAATGGATTAAATCTATTGGATGTGAGTCATCTAGTGATATATGAAGTCTTATGCATTTCTCTCTCTAAATAGTAGGTAATGTGTAATGTAAAAGTAAAAATATAATATTGATTTTAAGCATTAGTCGGTATGATAATGTTTTGTAAAAAGACGGAGGGGCATGCTCTTTCAAATTATTTAAATAAGTAGGTACAAGAAAAATGGATAAACGCAAATGAATAATCTAAGCGAATATAATTTGGTTAATGGTTTAGTATATCCGTCGTCAATGATGTCCTTTATTTGAATGTTATGCCTTTTATTGCTTGAATATTATACTTGATTGCGGAAAAAAGATAATAGAGGACATTGAGTGTTATTAACACTTTTATGGCAATCATTAGGAACGTATTAGCTGTAAAAGCCAATATTTATTTATCATGTTTATTATAATATTAGGCATGAGCTCATTGGGTGAGATCGATAAACATTATTAGATAGATACAAATTAATTACTTTGTTTTTTTTTTTATAAATGCTTATTATGACAAAGGTTTTATCCTTTTAGGTTTAGAGTGATTAAGGTGGTGATTGACTGGTGTAAGTAAAAATTCATTTTAATTTTAATAATATTAAAATACCCTTCGGTTTGTGCGGGGTTAGTTGTAAGGTATATATTTATTCATTCCTAAATATATATTTAAAGTAAAAGAAAGTCACGAAAAACTAGTTTTCATGACTTTCAAAGGTGTAATTGGGTTTTTTGGCTTTCCTACTGGCCTCTAAATATTTCGATCAACTGCGATGTCCAACGTTTGCGTTTGCGTTTGCGTTTTTTCCAAAAACGGAAGAAACAAAGCTCCAAAAGTCACTGAGTTAGGCATCTTGAAAAGCCATATGTCAAGACTTCCGCGTCATATCAGCTATCACAAGTCAACGTCGTTCGATTGTATCAGCTGACTGATATCAATCTTATGGCTGTCAAGTCGAACGGACGCGCGTCAAGACTAAACTTTCTCTGCATTGTTTTCAAAAATATTCGACCTCGAATAGAAACAATGATATAACGGTGATACAATTTCTTTCAAACATTTTTCCGATCTTCGTTTGTTTTCCTCTAAGTATATCGTTTAGACTTAGCCAACAACACGCAATGGCATTTTGAAGTAATTTTGACAGTGGTCCGTATTGAGAGCAATATGCAATAATACTCGGCGTATCTCGGGATAAGCTAAATTGTCTCGGAAGCCGCTACCAATTTAATCAAAACAAAGCAAAGGGAATGGAAAAAAGTAACGGCTCCATTTTCCTCCTTCGCAAAGCGGGAGACAAAATGAACGATAATATTTTTCATAAATATCACCACTATTATCTGAAATTACTACAATACGAAGCTAAAAATAAAATCCAGTACAATTTTTTACTGGTAGCTCTCGGGAACTCAGTTATTCCACATGAAATCGAGTCCCGGGACAAAATAATATCACAATCCGAGTATAATGAACTGTAGGGAGACATCCGGGTAATTTTCAATTTAAACTCAGTAATTCCCAGCCAAACGACCAGAAAGCTTCTTGAAACGAACAAAATTAAATATCTTGAGTCAGTCACCACTTTTATTTTATTTGTTGAACTTAATTATAAAGATGAGACGCCAATTTAATATAGAAATTACATTGTATAATTATCCAATATCTTATCTGTATATTATTGTAAATATTGAATGACTTAATAGGTATTACAATTAAAATGAATGTGTACTTTGGGCAGACATTCGTTAATAGGACAGTGATGTAACAATTATAAAAAAAAAACTATAAGAAATTATTGAAACACTTTTGCTCATGTGTATTTTAATCATGTGTGATTATATTCAACTGTTAGGAATTGATAATTAAACCGTAGTAAGAACATAAATTGTGTAGATGTGAATAATATGAATGTTCTTAAAAGAGCGAGTTAACAGAATAAATTTTTAAAGTATGTTAGTAGAGTGTAAGGAAACGATTACTGTCCTATTAATACATAAAATGATGATTATATACTTAGTTGAGAAAAATAAAATATTTGTGCCAACATTGTTCGTTTTATTTGAGTACCAACGAATTTTTATTCCCCCTAATAGGTACCGGGGCCGATAATAAACTCCCAAAATGGTCTGATTCTAACGTAGATACCGGTCAACCAAAACTGTCAAGTCACCTTTGTATCTGTGATAACTGATAAGGCAGGAGAGATCTGTTGCAACATGATTGTAATCAGTGCATCTACAGGGGGATGTCGTGGTAAACCAGCTTGACATATCTTATGTATAGAGCGACTGGTAATTAGTTATCGATACTTAAACACGTGATTGTACTCATAATAACAAACAACTTTCCCAAAGAATTTTTTTTTTTGTTGTTACCGATGCAGTTTTTGCATAAAAGCTGAAGTCGAACGAATGGCTCCGCAAGCTACACCAGTCCATCGGTCCACCTAGCGAAGCTAACCAGAAGACCTCCCAGGCCTTCCAACGCAACGTCTTCCGGTTCGCGGTCGATAGTCCAGAAATTTTCGGCCCCATCGGCCATCCGTTCTGCGAGCAATGTGCCCTGCCCCCTGCTACTTAAGTTTGGTAATTCTTCGGGCTAAGTCGGTAGCCTTGGTTCTCTTGTGGATGTCCTCATTTCTGTTTTGATCACGCAAGGAATCTCCGAGCATAGCCCAGTCCATTGCCCTTTGGGTGGCTTTAAGCCTTCTGATGAGGCCCATTGTGAGCGAACACGTTTCGGTTCCGTATGTAATCACTGGCAACCTACACTGGTCATAGACTTGAGACACAGTGGTGAGTTGTACGAGAAAAAATACTAATTTAAATTGTTGAAATAATGGAGACTTTTGAACATAAGGAGTTGTACTGTCCAATACTACAAAGTACTCGGGACGAAGGTATTACTATCTATAGAAACAAAATCGTAAATCCCAACACCTAGCTATTGAATCATTTTACAGTTTAATGGGCGAACCTTACCTACACATTATTGTTTATTAAATAAACCGGCCAAGTGCGAGTCGTACTCACACGCACACAGGGTTCCGTAGCAGCAAACAATATAATAAAAATATTTTGAAGGCTCATTCATATGTTGTTGTGACTGACTTGTAGGGTGTCAGCAGAGCGGAGACCGATTATTGTCTTGAAGGCAAAGGAATAAAATGACGCTGCTGCTCATTCCAAAATGGTATAATGATACAGCTAATTTTAAGTTTAGGTTACATAGACAATATAAAGTCACAGACAAAAAAAAGATGATTATTGACTTTGGAAGTGTCTATCTTCCAAACGATTGAATTTGAGAAAAAATTACAATTTTAAACATCTATAGACGCGCACGTATAGCTTTGATGAAAAAAAAAATAGTTTCAGTTCCATGTATCCCTTAATCTATATTTTTTTTTCGCGGTTCCCAGAATACATCTACCTACCAAGTTTCAACTGTGTAGTCCTAATAGTTTCGGAATAAAGTGACTGTGACATACGGACGGATAGACAGACAGACAGACATGACGAATCTATAAGGGTTCTGTTTTTTGCCATTCGGCTAAACGGACTGGAACCCTAAAAATACGATGCGGATAAGTTTTTAATCAACCAAACCTCTATAACTTTTGTATAAAAATACCTAAAAGACCTAAACACTCATAACTATGAAGATTGATAAACAATAACAACATCTTTATTGTAAAAAGTTAAGCTACCTGTATTATCGATGTAATAAACAAAATCAATGAACGCATTACAAATAAAACGTCGCAACCGGTATTACCAAGCAACACAGTTTAGTTTAGTCGCTTCTAAGCCGCAGTCGACGTCTGAGCACAAGTGAGAACAAATGCACGAAGCGATAAAAAAAATACCATAATGAAATCGTGTATCATCCTATTGGTGATAGTAGCACTATGTTCTATACAAATTGTGACATCAACTTTGTGTTATTGGAACACGGGCTGCCCTTACAAATATTTCTCGAATAAAACCCCTTACAACTTGGTAAGGGGTGACATAAGGGATTCCCTAGTCAAGTTAGCAGGTGAGTCAAAACATTTAATTACTTTCAATATCACAAAAGTATATAAATAATAACACTGTCATCTATCTTCAACGCCAGCTTTATCTATGTAGCCCTGATTAATTAATTAATTGGCTAAATAACCTTGAACTTTACAAATACATAATTATGCTCATGTCTGGTTTTCTTATTAGCAGAACAAACTTTGTATCTAATTGGTATTGGCTAAGAACTGGTTTTAATAATAACTAACATCTGACTTTATTAAAACACATAAAAAATATTTTTATTTCCAATATTACTCTATCATTTATACATAATAAAAGTTATCGAAAGTTCTATAAATAACAAATCTAAACAATCATGGTCAATTTTTGTAAGAGGTAAGCCGGAGTACCTACATATCTTTAATGTGCTTATATTATTTGTCTATAGGATACTGACTGTGCCATTTTTCAAAGGGAATCTGGTGGGAATCGAGTTCTATGGAACCTTCGCCACTGGTAGGCAGAAATTACCATACTTCCTCACATACTACTCTGTCAAGAAAGTACCGAGAAACGATCAATAATTCACAAATTGTTAGTTATTCATTTAAAGTTATTTTATGGCCTTCAAAGTATTCTCCTTCAGACACGATACACTTACGCCAACGAATAATCCTATCATCAAAACATTTTATAAACGCTTTTTCCGGAATTGAGTTCAGTTCTCGCCGCGAATTCTCCTTTATGTCTTCTACCGAATGAGAACGGGTTAAACGAAGTGGTAATTTGAGTTGAGGAAAAAGAAAGAAGTCGGCTGGAGCCATATCTGGTGAATAAAGTGGTTGATCGATGGTATTTGTTGAGTTTTTGGTCAAAAATTCGTTAATTTATCATAATGTCGGATGGCGCATTATCGTGGTGCAGAATCCAAGAATTTTCATTCCACAAATCTGGCGTTTTTCGTCGAATTTGCTCTCTTAAACGCCGTATAACGTTTTTGTAGCACATCTGAGATGTTTGCGCTGAATCGAACTGACTACTTTTCTTTCGAATAACAAGACTGCGGGACAGTGACAACAGTATTCTGAGGACAGTGGCGAAGAACATCTACTCTCGTATTCTGAGACGTTTTGTGGGGGTGATGAATGAGTGAAGTACTTTCCATTCGCTTGTGCGTCATCCACATGAAACGAACTAAAATAATTAGTTTTAAATAATACTTTGTAATAATATTTACTAACATTAATAATTATAACAATTTTACAAACACAGTGGATCATATGTTGTTTTTTTTTTTAAATAATATTCTTTGTTTACTGTTTGACCTTCAAGTTAGAATTTCGAGTACACAACACCACGATAGTCAAAGAAAGCGGTCAACATGACTGTTGATCGACTTTTGCGTGGTTTTTTCGGTTTCGGTTCTGTTAGAAGGCGCCACATCGAAGCTTGTTGATTAGTTTGCATGTCAAACTCGTAAACCCACGTCTCGTCACCAGTAACAATGCGTTTCATGAATGTTGGGCCGGAATTGACTCGTTCTAGCATGTCCTCAGCGACTCTTATGCGATTGAGTTTTTTTAGAAAATTGCCCACTGCCACTTAAGTTAAGTTCGGCCCCATCGGCCATCCGTTCTGCGAGCAATGTGCCCTGCCCACTGCTACTTAAGTTTGGCAATTCTTCGGGCTAAGTCGGTAGCCTTGGTTCTCTTGCGGATGTCCTCATTTCTGTTTTGATCACGCAAGGAATATCCGAGCATAGCCCAGTCCATTGCCCTTTGGGTGGCTTTAAGCCTTCTGATGAGGCCCATTGTGAGCGACCACGTTTCGGTCCCGTATGTAATCTCTGGTAACACACACTGGTCATAGATTTCATCTTGAGACACTACGGTAAGTAGGACGAGAAGATACCACGCACCGAGTAGGCTGGGCAGCGTTTGGGAGCGTTCGGGTTTACTATTACACATATGAATGTAGTGTTTGCACTATGGGATTTTCGAAATAAAACGGGGCAAGCAAACTTTACTTCTTATATTTTATTTTTCAATATTTTTACAACATAACCAACGTAACGTCTTTTCAATCGTCATTCGTCTTTTTCACTCTGTGTTGTCATCCATCATCTTACATTCCCTTAAACAATCAGTGTTGCCACATAAATTAACTTATATTCCCACATGAATTAAAAATTGTCTCAAGTGCAAGTGCCCGGATTTGAACCCATAACTGATCTGAAGAACTCCCATGAGAGGCGAGGTCATCACGACATCACAAGACCGGCCCATCGCCTTTTCAGCTTGCTTATTTCGTGAGCTATGTCGACAACTTTTGTGGGACTTTCGGATCAAATTCGATAATCTCTTAATTGTTAAGAGAGGACTTATTGCATCCAATGCATCTTTTGAATTCATTTTAAATCACAGTAATGACATAACATTACAGGTTGCGAACCAGTTAGCATTTGGGGGCTGGTCAGACATGGCCAAAGGTATCCTGGTATAGTTTTCGGGGAGTCCATGAAAGCAGCTTTGGTAATAAAAGATTACGTCGTGTCTAGCTACGAGAGAGGAAACAGTTCTCTTTGCGCTCAAGATGTGGAAAATTTGCGTAACTGGCAACTTAATCCAGAGATGTTCGATAAACCTTTCCAACTTACTAAAGAAGGGTATGAAGAATCTGAAGGTATTGGACGAAGACTGAAACAGGCTTTCCCAAAATTATTGGCAAATCTGGAAAATAATGATTACCAGTTCCGCCCTGCACCTGGTGACTGGATGGCTGGTAGTGCCAAGGCCTTCGTTGATGGTCTTTATGATAAGGATCTTCCTATAGAACCACCCAAGACTGACTATGACATATTGTCGGTGAGTGTTACCAATTCCATTTAAAAGCACGGACTTAGGCCATATTTTCAAACCAATGCCAAAAAAAGACTTGGCCAATTGTACTAATTAGCAATTAGTATTACAATAGTAAGATAATAATGAATTTTATTTTTCAGCCCTATGACAAATGCAATAAATATATCGATGTGAAGAAAGATCCAAAAACGTACGCAGAACCGTCTAGATATCTGAGCTCATCCGATTATCTTGCTGTAAGATACACAACCATTTTTTTTTTAAAATACCATTTTTTACCATTTTTTTAAGATATTTCACTGAAGAGCATTTTAAAAGTTTCGATTTCATTTTCAGTCAAAGGACAGAATCCAAAGACGCCTTGGAATTGATTACCCTTTAACAGATACAAATGTTACGGCTTTGTGGGACTTGTGTCGATACACTTCATCGGGGCTTAGGCTCAGTCCATGGTGTGCTCTGTTCACGACCGAAGATTTGAAAGTGTTGGAGTACATAACTGACTTGAGGCATTATTACAGAAGCGGTTATGGAATACCCATAAGCGAGCTTTTCGGCCAGATTACTTTGACCGACTTGCTCAAAAGTTTCCAGGATGCCAAAAACGGCAAAGGAAAAAAGATAACAACTTATGTTTCTCATGCTACTATGATGGACATGATATGTACAGCCCTTAAATTATTCAAAGATGATGCCCCCTTAACTGGCTTACTGAGAAATCCCGATCGGAAGTGGAGAAGTAGCAAAATAGCAATATTTTCCACCAATCTAATGGTCGTCCTAAACAAGTTAGTATCAGTAGAAATTTTATTTCTCTGTTAAATTTAGTTTTAGGTCAAAGTCATTGGCAATTGATTCGTTCAGAAAGTGTTGTCTCAGTTTGTGCTGTCTTTTGGAAACGTGCTCAAACGTTTAGGTCCAGAACAAGCCCAGTATTTTATCATAGTTGTAAGTTCAAATAGTAGCCCGCGGAATTCAAATCTTCTTCGACCTGCACTTTGGAGTTCAGTGTCAGGTTGTATGTTGATTACAAAATGATTCACGACCGTAAACAAATATGACTTTACAGAGTCATATCCTTTATTCATTTTCTATACCTATTTTACACAATTTTAAATATTTCTTAAAAAAAAAAGTAAAACAGCATTTAAAAATATAAAAAATAGTGGTCCACCAGTGTCGAGAGCAGGGTCCAAGCTACCGGTGGTTAGGGCTCCAGAGACAGGAACCTCCTCACAATACGAGCCGTATCGAGGTGTACTGCCTTCTGAATCAGGCCCTTGATCCAACTACCTAAGGAGAGCCTCGAAAGATGGTCGTCGAGGCTCTTGGCAATACAGGTATTGGCCGTAACCACAATCGGCACAATGATTATAGCCGAGTTCAGTTGACATTTCACATGTCGACAACCTCGTGTGCCAAGTCGAGATATTTTATTTGTTTCTCTTTCTCAGCTTTCACGAGGTGCTCCGTCATGCGGGGTGGTAACATCGACTATCATTATTAAAATCATCGATACAATCATCTGAGTTCATTGAATCCCATTGAATGACTTTTTCATGAAATGAGTCATTTAATACAGCCTGACACTGATCTGCCAATGAAAAAAAAAAAAACATAAGAAAAATTGAACTTCGCGGCTACCCTGGCGCTTAGCCCTTGGCGCAATGAATAATAACACACACAATCTCGTAATAATTACCGTCCGTTTAGTTTCACGCTGATCTTGGTAACAGTTAGCGTGAGAACTTTGCAACAGTAAACTTAGTTTTAACTAGTGCGATGTCATCAGTGCGAAGATCACATTTAAGCTCTTACAACTTGCATGCTTAATAATTTTTGACATAAGTGAGACAAACTTTATTAACGTCCGTTGACGCTTCCCCTGCATCTAAGGATGACTTTTTTTTTGGCCACCTAAATATTGCCATCCTTACAACGTGGCAATGCCGCTAAACTTTTGAGCGTATTACCAGTCGACAGCGATGTAGAACAATTTTAATTTATTTATTTTATGTTGTTACAGGTGCAACCAGGGAGCCGACGAGTATAATGTTGTTTTTTACTTAAATGAGGAACCTTTACAGTCAATTTGCAAAGAAGGAGTATGCACTTGGAGAGAATTTGAAGATATGCTGACACCATTCCTGAATACAAATACCGACTTTTGTGGATAGTTCCATATTTGTGTTAGATAGTTTCAGTACACAAATGTAAATACCTAGATAATTTATACGATATTTATGTCTATTTAAAATCTATTTCAGAGCAATAACTATAGACGTATTAAAAATATCAAATTATGTATAATATATTATCTTATTTTGAAATCAGTCGTAGTTAAAATATTTTTGGAGAAACAATATTATGTTTCCTTCCTACTTTAATAAATTTATGAAAAAGGGTACCAACTGTTTTCTATTCTGGATCAAAGGCAAGACTATTTTATTTCTGTAAAATAATTTGATCCTTTTGAGTTTTCCTCTTTTTCTAGTTAAACTGAATCTAGAATTGGATGAGTAAAGTTAAACTAATAATACCGCCTCGCAGATTATAATCTACCGAAAAATAATGAGTTAAATTGCAAGCAGTATATTACGGTTCACAATCTTTCGTCAGTTTACAATCTCACAAGATAGATTATAATCTAACGGTATTTGCAATTTTACAGTGACATATACATTCGTAGAATTTTTTTTCAACTCCCAGTTATTTGTATAGAAGGCCATCCCATTTTTTTATTCGTAATTTTACACCACTTTTATGTAGCGGTTCATAGAAAACACCAGCTCTCTAAATATCAACTGTGTGGTGCCAACAGTCTCGGAGTTAAATGGCTGTGACAATCAGACGGACAGGACGAATTTATAAAAGTCGTAAAAACTACTTCAAATATTCCCCTCAAGATTACTCGTAGGTCTCAATTCTGGCGAGCGGTACCTATTGACCGGGCGTTGTTTATACCCAAGTATACTCAGCAGGTTTACTCAGCAGAGTAATCAATCAGATAGAACGTCAAACTAAATTATTCAAGTCTGTATTTGCATTCCATAATTTTTAAAGATCTTACCATGAGCTAAAAGCTAAGATACAGTTACAGATCCTATAGGGAACAGCAACCACTATACAGGAGTGTTTTTATAAGCAGTTTCGGTAAAAGAGGTTCTGGTAAGTAGCATTTCGGAGCCCGCTGGATATAGATTGGTGAAGATGTTCTGCAGAGAAGTAATGATGCATTTACGTGATTTGTTCACTAAATGCGGAAATGAAAATGCGAAAATTATCGACATTTGTTTCACTTCGCTACTCACAAGGTGACTCACTGGGCCCCAAGTCTTAGGTTTATTTCTAAAAAATTCGAAACAGTGACGGAAACCTGTAAATATCGTAGCTTCATCGCCTCGTTTCGGGATCAGCTAGTAATTTGCAGACACCGAGCTCTCTGTTGGTTGTCCACCAGCTTACAGTGGGCTGACTACCCACTTACGACAAGCCGATATCTTGCTCATGTAGGGTCAACACCACCTTCACTGGCGAGGCAAGGCCTAGCTGCAAGCGCGACGTCAACCTCCTGCAAGCGGAGTTACCTCCACGTGTCATATAATCCATCCGTAGTACTAGTGCTTGCGTTGGGTAAACGCCTGGTTGAGCCGATGAGTCGACGTGGTCCGATCCTGTGTACCTAGTGGTTATTACTGTAGGTTGATCTTTAGTAGAAAGCAATTAAGCTTGAATACCGAATGTTGAACGTGTTTTTATGCTATAATAGTCCTGCTGACTCTTTTACTGTGTAACTTTTGGCGGCACGGCTGGCGCAGTGGCTGAGCGATTGACTGCTGCGCTTCATGTCGCGGGTTGGATTCCCGCACGGAACAAATATTTGTATGGCCTTTTTTGTAAACGCACCCACGATACAGGAAAAATTCCTAGTGTGGGGCAACCACACTAGGAAAAAAAAAAAAAAACTGCGGCCAATGACAGCGGAGATTAATCGTCGGTGTAGGACATATTATAGCGCACAATCGTTTGCGCAAACACAGGAGCACTCTCTCTACCCTCACCCTCATAGTCCGATTGGACAGCAATACGACATGACCGAAGAGAGATCAGGCGCAAGATAAACGGATTAGCATGCTTCTGAGACACGGGGTTATCATACCGCCAACACCTAAAAGAGGATAGCAACGCCTTACGCAATCTGGGGACCACACTTAGTGGTCGCGTACATTCGTAAAAATACTCCCAAAAGATAGGTCTCGGTCAAATTAAGATGAAAGGTAATCACAACAAACTTTTATAACATTGAATTTGGCTAGAATAACATAATTTATAAACACACTTGTCGCGTGGTCAAAATCAGAACTAACGCCGCCATCTTATTTTTTCAATACATTTCACAAATGTTTGGCAACAGCTCTCTCCTGTCAACCTCAAAGGAGCGTCAACAGATCCATGTAACACTGTGGGATAGACAACTACGTCAGCCGTAATCATCATTTTCCTGCTCTCGTCCCATGTCACTTGGAGTCGGCGCAACACGTTTTTTTCTTCCAATCTCCTCTGTCAACAGTCACGCTATCATTTACTCCTTTAACTTTCATATCATTCCTCACACAATCCATCCATACGTCAGCCGTAATGTCATCCAAAAATATTTTCATTATACAGTCCAATATCCCTTATATTTTATTACGCTTCTGAAATTAACAGAGCCCCACACAGCCGATCTTCTTTCGAGCTGCTGCTATGAAATTATCCAATATTTTATCTGTATATTATTGTAAATATTGAATGACTTAATAGGTATTACAATTAAAATGAATGTGTACTTTGGGCAGACATTCGTTAATAGGACAGTGATAAAACAAATATTTTAAAAACTATAAGAAATTATTGAAACAGTTTGCTCATTTGTGATTGATGCAACATGACAGTAATCAGTGCATTTACAGGGGGATGTCGTGGTAATCCCGCTTGACATATCTTATATATATCAGTCGCATTTACGTCAAACCTGGGACGAGGAGACATCGACGGATACAATTATTAACAAGGGTTAGGTACATCATAATATTTCCTCCATATTCTTTTACTATTTATAGAACTCGCCTCGTTAGTCTGGTAAGCATGTGGGTTCGATTCTCAGGTCGGGCAGTGTTATTGGGTTTTTCATTAGGAAATTCTCAGTGTCAGCCACGGAGTCTGGATTTGTGGCCGGTTGATAGCAATAGGCTTACTACCTAATACAGAGAACTTAAACATAACTGGTGAAATGTGTGTGTAAGTACTGTTAGGTAAACTTCTGCCTAACCCTTAGGGTATTACCGGCGTGATGTTATGTTATGATGATTATATTAAAGCTGAAAGGAAGTATGGAAGAAAAAACCTGTTGCCACGACCCAAACTAATTTGGGACAAGGTCAGGAAGATGATACACCTAAAAAAATAATAAAAATAGTTTTAGTTTAGAATCGATTTAAATGCAACTATAGACCGAGCGCTTTAATGAGTACTCCACCTTGCCCCATCAAAGACACATTAAGCGTCTACAAAGTCCTAACAATATCACACAGATTATTTGCTGTAAAATAACAATAATCCACGTAGGTATTACGATACTAATTGAACAAACACCTGATCAACCTTATAATATTCCATTTTAATTGAGACCTTCGCGAGGACTCATTAAAGTGGTCAGTCTATACATGGGTAGGCTGCATCAACCAGCAAATGCTAGTGGCTTTTTACTAAAGGTTAGGTTAGTATGTAAAAAGCAAGTTAAGTGGATTGTATATTCCTGTTTGGATAGAATGGTTTCAAATGCAGTTTGTGCATAAAAGCTGAAGTGCCGAAGTCTAACGTATGGCTTAAAACTCGCTGTAATTTAATCATCCATTTACTGTGGGCTGGGACACTACCACGTAAGTGATTTACACTTTGAAAAAATACTAACTTTTGAACGTAAGGAGTTGTACTGACTTATTCGTCAACTGGCGAGAGTGAAACTCGCGCGTGCACGCGAGTTAGCACCGTCCAATTTTACCTGTTTTTTGCCGTCAACTTAGACTGTTCAATACTACAAAGTACTCGAGACGAAGGTAAAACTATCTATAGAAACAAAATCGTAAATCTCAACACCTAGCCATTGAATCGTTTTTCAATTTAATGGTATACAGGGTGGTTGGTGCATCGTTTGCCAAATTGAATTGTCCGAATGGAGAGTCATTTGCTATCTCTTCAGGCCCAAGAACTCATTCTTGGCCACACCGGTTTTTTTATTCGGTTTTTCTAACTTTTATTTTGAAAAATAAAACCACGGAAGTAGAACCTAGTGATGATTTAGTCCAACGCATTGAGGCGGCCTTCATGACCATCAAAGCAGAAATGGGTTTACGCACCACTACAGTCAAAATAAGACGAATATGTCGCACGTGCATACGCAATAGTGGCGGACAATTTGAACAAGATTTGTAATGAGGTATTTATTAAAAAAAATATTATTTTAAATTTTCTCTTTCATTTCAAGTTCGAGGAAAGTTAGAACCCTATGTAAGAAAGAGATAAGAGACTGCATAAGAGTGAAATAACAGTATCTACCTACTTACAGCATGTTATTTATGCGAAAAGTAGTGTATTATCTTGAATATGGAGTAGCTTGATGATGCGTCCCAATACACAAATTTAACGAATTAGCGAAGTTATTAAAAGATTTTTTTAACATATTGCATACCGCTCGAAAGAAGACAGACTAGAGAACTTTTAAAAAGAATTCGAAGATCTCGATCGCTTTTAGTTTTTTTTTATAGCAATTTAAAGTTGAGTTTTAAGATTATTTTTTCTTCTTCCAAAAGCTTTGTGAGTTATTAAATAAAAACTAGATGTTACAAGCGACTAGTTTGGAATTTGATAGAACCATACAACAGTATGTATAAAAATTAAAATGTAATTTAAGAATTATACTAATACCTTTGTTTTTAATTTAAGCTTTAATGCTAAGTTTGAGAATTTATCAAAGTAAAGATTAGAAAAACCGAATAAATAAACTGGTGTGGCCAAGAGTGAATTCTTGGGCCTGAAGAGATAGCAAGTGACCTCTCCATTCGGCCAATTTAATTTGGCAAACGATGCACCAAACACCCTGTATATGGGCGAACCTTACTAATATGTAGATATTATTATTTATAAAAATTACGATGCAGATAAGGTTTTAATCTTTTTTTTTTTAATTAAAAATACATATAAGACCTAAACGCTCATAATTATGAAGATTGATAAACAATAACAACATCTTTGTTGTAAAAAGTTAAGCTATCTGTATTATCGATGTAATAAACAACATCAATGAACGCATTACAAATAAAACGTCGCAACCGGTATTACCAAGCAACACAGTTTAGTTTAGTCGCTTCTAAGCCGCAGTCGACGTCTGAGCACAAGTGAGAACAAATGCACGAAGCGATAAAAAAAATACCATAATGAAATCGTGTATCATCCTATTGGTGATAGTAGCACTATGTTCTATACAAATTGTGACATCAACTTTGTGTTATTGGAACACGGGCTGCCCTTACAAATATTTCTCGAATAAAACCCCTTACAACTTGGTAAGGGGTGACATAAGGGATTCCCTAGTCAAGTTAGCAGGTGAGTCAAAACATTTAATTACTTTCAATATCACAAAAGTATATAAATAATAACACTGTCATCTATCTTCAACGCCAGCTTTATCTATGTAGCCCTGATTAATTAATTAATTGGCTAAATAACCTTGAACTTTACAAATACATAATTATGCTCATGTCTGGTTTTCTTATTAGCAGAACAAACTTTGTATCTAATTGGTATTGGCTAAGAACTGGTTTTAATAATAACTAACATCTGACTTTATTAAAACACATAAAAAATATTTTTATTTCCAATATAACTCTATCATTTATACATAAAAGTTATCGAAAGTTCCATAAATAACAAATCTAAACAATCATGGTCAATTTTTGTAAGAGGTAAGCCGGAGTACATATCTTTAATGTGCTTATATTATTTGTCTATAGGATACTGACTGTGCCATTTTTCAAAGGGAATCTGGTGGGAATCGAGTTCTATGGAACCTTCGCCACTGGTAGGCAGAAATTACCATACTTCCTCACATACTACTCTGTCAAGAAAGTACCGAGAAACGATCAATAATTCACAAATTGTTAGTTATTCATTTAAAGTTATTTTATGGCCTTCAAAGTATTCTCCTTCAGACACGATACACTTACGCCAACGAATAATCCTATCATCAAAACATTTTATAAACGCTTTTTCCGGAATTGAGTTCAGTTCTCGCCGCGAATTCTCCTTTATGTCTTCTACCGAATGAGAACGGGTTAAACGAAGTGGTAATTTGAGTTGAGGAAAAAGAAAGAAGTCGGCTGGAGCCATATCTGGTGAATAAAGTGGTTGATCGATGGTATTTGTTGAGTTTTTGGTCAAAAATTCGTTCATTTATCATAATGTCGGATGGCGCATTATCGTGGTGCAGAATCCAAGAATTTTCATTCCACAAATCTGGCGTTTTTCGTCGAATTTGCTCTCTTAAACGCCGTATAACGTTTTTGTAGCACATCTGAGATGTTTGCGCTGAATCGAACTGACTACTTTTCTTTCGAATAACAAGACTGCGGGACAGTGACAACAGTATTCTGAGGACAGTGGCGAAGAACATCTACTCTCGTATTCTGAGACGTTTTGTGGGGGTGATGAATGAGTTAAGTACTTTCCATTCGCTTGTGCGTCATCCACATGAAACGAACTAAAATAATTAGTTTTAAATAATACTTTGTAATAATATTTACTAACATTAATAATTATAACAATTTTACAAACACAGTGGATCATATGTTGTTTTTTTTTTTTTTTTTTTTTTAAATAATATTCTTTGTTTACTGTTTGACCTTCAAGTTAGAATTTCGAGTACACAACACCACGATAGTCAAAGAAAGCGGTCAACATGACTGTTGATCGACTTTTGCGTGGTTTTTTCGGTTTCGGTTCTGTTAGAAGGCGCCACATCGAAGCTTGTTGATTAGTTTGCATGTCAAACTCGTAAACCCACGTCTCGTCACCAGTAACAATGCGTTTCATGAATGTTGGGCCGGAATTGACTCGTTCTAGCATGTCCTCAGCGACTCTTATGCGATTGAGTTTTTTTAGAAAATTGCCCACTGCCACTTAAGTTAAGTTCGGCCCCATCGGCCATCCGTTCTGCGAGCAATGTGCCCTGCCCACTGCTACTTAAGTTTGGCAATTCTTCGGGCTAAGTCGGTAGCCTTGGTTCTCTTGCGGATGTCCTCATTTCTGTTTTGATCACGCAAGGAATATCCGAGCATAGCCCAGTCCATTGCCCTTTGGGTGGCTTTAAGCCTTCTGATGAGGCCCATTGTGAGCGACCACGTTTCGGTCCCGTATGTAATCTCTGGTAACACACACTGGTCATAGATTTCATCTTGAGACACTACGGTAAGTAGGACGAGAAGATACCACGCACCGAGTAGGCTGGGCAGCGTTTGGGAGCGTTCGGGTTTACTATTACACATATGAATGTAGTGTTTGCACTATGGGATTTTCGAAATAAAACGGGGCAAGCAAACTTTACTTCTTATATTTTATTTTTCAATATTTTTACAACATAACCAACGTAACGTCTTTTCAATCGTCATTCGTCTTTTTCACTCTGTGTTGTCATCCATCATCTTACATTCCCTTAAACAATCAGTGTTGCCACATAAATTAACTTGTATTGTATAACGGGCTGGTGTCCGCAACTCCACGTCAAAGCGCGTATTTTGCGTGCGGTAAATTAACTAAATTAACTTATATTCCCACATGAATTAAAAATTGTCTCAAGTGCAAGTGCCCGGATTTGAACCCATAACTGATCTGAAGAACTCCCATGAGAGGCGAGGTCATCACGACATCACAAGACCGGCCCATTGCCTTTTCAGCTTGCTTATTTCGTGAGCTATGTCGACAACTTTTGTGGGACTTTCGGATCAAATTCGATAATCTCTTAATTGTTAAGAGAGGACTTATTGCATCCAATGCATCTTTTGAATTCATTTTAAATCACAGTAATGACATAACATTACAGGTTGCGAACCAGTTAGCATTTGGGGGCTGGTCAGACATGGCCAAAGGTATCCTGGTATAGTTTTCGGGGAGTCCATGAAAGCAGCTTTGGTAATAAAAGATTACGTCGTGTCTAGCTACGAGAGAGGAAACAGTTCTCTTTGCGCTCAAGATGTGGAAAATTTGCGTAACTGGCAACTTAATCCAGAGATGTTCGATAAACCTTTCCAACTTACTAAAGAAGGGTATGAAGAATCTGAAGGTATTGGACGAAGACTGAAACAGGCTTTCCCAAAATTATTGGCAAATCTGGAAAATAATGATTACCAGTTCCGCCCTGCACCTGGTGACTGGATGGCTGGTAGTGCCAAGGCCTTCGTTGATGGTCTTTATGATAAGGATCTTCCTATAGAACCACCCAAGACTGACTATGACATATTGTCGGTGAGTGTTACCAATTCCATTTAAAAGCACGGACTTAGGCCATATTTTCAAACCAATGCCAAAAAAAGACTTGGCCAATTGTACTAATTAGCAATTAGTATTACAATAGTAAGATAATAATGAATTTTATTTTTCAGCCCTATGACAAATGCAATAAATATATCGATGTGAAGAAAGATCCAAAAACGTACGCAGAACCGTCTAGATATCTGAGCTCATCCGATTATCTTGCTGTAAGATACACAACCATTTTTTTTTTAAAATACCATTTTTTACCATTTTTTTAAGATATTTCACTGAAGAGCATTTTAAAAGTTTCGATTTCATTTTCAGTCAAAGGACAGAATCCAAAGACGCCTTGGAATTGATTACCCTTTAACAGATACAAATGTTACGGCTTTGTGGGACTTGTGTCGATACACTTCATCGGGGCTTAGGCTCAGTCCATGGTGTGCTCTGTTCACGACCGAAGATTTGAAAGTGTTGGAGTACATAACTGACTTGAGGCATTATTACAGAAGCGGTTATGGAATACCCATAAGCGAGCTTTTCGGCCAGATTACTTTGACCGACTTGCTCAAAAGTTTCCAGGATGCCAAAAACGGCAAAGGAAAAAAGATAACAACTTATGTTTCTCATGCTACTATGATGGACATGATATGTACAGCCCTTAAATTATTCAAAGATGATGCCCCCTTAACTGGCTTACTGAGAAATCCCGATCGGAAGTGGAGAAGTAGCAAAATAGCAATATTTTCCACCAATCTAATGGTCGTCCTAAACAAGTTAGTATCAGTAGAAATTTTATTTCTCTGTTAAATTTAGTTTTAGGTCAAAGTCATTGGCAATTGATTCGTTCAGAAAGTGTTGTCTCAGTTTGTGCTGTCTTTTGGAAACGTGCTCAAACGTTTAGGTCCAGAACAAGCCCAGTATTTTATCATAGTTGTAAGTTGGAATAGTAGCCCGCGGAATTCAAATCTTCTTCGACCTGCACTTTGGAGTTCAGTGTCAGGTTGTATGTTGATTACAATATGATTCACGACCGTAAACAAATATGACTTCATTTTCTATACTTATTTTACACAATTTTAAATATTTCTTAAAAAAAAAAGTAAAGAGCATTTAAAAATATAAAAAATAGTGGTGGTGTGGTTAGGGCAAGCTACCGGTGGTTAGGGCTCCAGAGACAGGAACCTCCTCACAATACGAGCCGTATCGAGGTGTACTGCCTTCTGAATCAGGCCCTTGATCCAACTACCTAAGGAGAGCCTCGAAAGATGGTCGTCGAGGCTCTTGGCAATACAGGTATTGGCCGTAACCACAATCGGCACAATGATTATAGCCGAGTTCAGTTGACATTTCACATGTCGACAACCTCGTGTGCCAAGTCGAGATATTTTATTTGTTTCTCTTTCTCAGCTTTCACGAGGTGCTCGTCATGCGGGGTGGTAACATATACTATCATTATTAAAATCATCGATACAATCATCTGAGTTCATTGAATTCCATTGAATGACTTTTTCATGAAATGAGTCATTTAATACAGCCTGACACTGATCTGCAAATGAAAAAAAAAAAAACATAAGAAAAATTGAACTTTGCGGCTACCCTGGCGCTTAGCCCTTGGCGCAATGAATAATAACACACACAATCTCGTAATAATTACCGTCCGTTTAGTTTCACGCTGATCTTGGTAACAGTTAGCGTGAGAACTTTGCAACAGTAAACTTAGTTTTAACTAGTGCGATGTCATCAGTGCGAAGATCACATTTAAGCTCTTACAACTTGCATGCTTAATAATTTTTGACATAAGTGAGACAAACTTTATTAACGTCCGTTGACGCTTCCCCTGCATCTAAGGATGACTTTTTTTTGGCCACCTAAATATTGCCATCCTTACAACGTGGCAATGCCGCTAAACTTTTGAGCGTATTACCAGTCGACAGCGATGTAGAACAATTTTAATTTACTTCTTTTATGTTGTTACAGGTGCAACCAGGGAGCCGACGAGTATAATGTTGTTTTTTACTTAAATGAGGAACCTTTACAGTCAATTTGCAAAGAAGGAGTATGCACTTGGAGAGAATTTAAAGATATGCTGACACCATTCCTGAATACAAATACCGACTTTTGTGGATAGTTCCATATTTGTGTTAGATAGTTTCAGTACACAAATGTAAATACCTAGATAATTTATACGATATTTATGTCTATTTAAAATCTATTTCAGAGCAATAACTATAGACGTATTAAAAATATCAAATTATGTATAATATATAATCTTATTTTGAAATCAGTCGTAATTAAAATATTTTTGGAGAAACAATATTATATTTCCTTCCTACTTTAATAAATTTATGAAAAAGGGTACCAACTGTTTTCTATTCTGGATCAAAGGCAAGACTATTTTATTTCTGTAAAATAATTTGATCCTTTTGAGTTTTCCTCTTTTTCTAGTTAAACTGAATCTAGAATTGGATGAGTAAAGTTAAACTAATAATACCGCCTCGCAGATCTACCGAAAAATAATGAGTTAAATTGTAAGCAGTATATTACGGTTCACAATCTTTCGTCAGTTTACAATCTCACAAGATAGATTATAATCTTACAGTATTTACAATTTTACGGTGACATATACATACGTAGATTTTTTTTTTCAACTCCCAGTTATTTGTATAGAAGGCCATCCAATTTTTTTATTCGTTTACACCACTTTTGTGTAGCGGTTTATAGAAAACACCAGGTCTCTAAATTTCAACTGTGTAGTGCCAACAGTCTCGGAGCTAAATGGCTGTGACAAACAGACGGACAGGACGAATTAATAAGGGTCCTAAAAAAACTACTTGAAATATTCCACTCAAGATTACTCGTAGGTCTCAATTCTGGCGTTACCTATTGACCGGGACACACTTGTAGCGTGGTCAAAATCAGAACTAACGCCGCCATCTTATTTTTTCAATACATTTCACAAATGTTTGGCAACAGCTCTCTCCTGTCAACCTCAAAGGAGCGTCAACAGATCCGTGTAACACTGTGGGATAGACAACTACGTCAGCCGTAATCATCATTTTCCTGCTCTCGTCCCATGTCACTTGGAGTCGGCGCAACACGTTTTTTTCTTCCAATCTCCTCTGTCAACAGTCACGCTATCATTTACTCCTTTAACTTTCATATCATTCCTCACACAATCCATCCATACGTCAGCCGTAATGTCATCCAAAAATATTTTCATTATACAGTCCAATATCCCTTATATTTTATTACGCTTTTGAAATTAACAGAGCCCCACACAGCCGATCTTCTTTCGAGCTGCTGCTATGAAATTATCCAATATTTTATCTGTATATTATTGTAAATATTGAATGACTTAATAGGTATTACAATTAAAATGAATGTGTACTTTGGGCAGACATTCGTTAATAGGACAGTGATAAAACAAATATTTAAAAAACTATAAGAAATTATTGAAACAGTTTGCTCATTTGTGATTGATGCAACATGACAGTAATCAGTGCATTTACAGGGGGATGTCGTGGTAATCCCGCTTGACATATCTTATATATATCAGTCGCATTTACGTCAAATCTGGGACGAGGAAACATCGACGGATACAATTATTAACAAGGGTTAGGTACATCATAATATTTCCTCCATATTCTTTTACTATTTATAGAACTCGCCTCGTTAGTCTGGTAAGCATGTGGGTTCGATTCTCAGGTCGGGCAGTGTTATTGGGTTTTTCATTAGGAAATTCTCAGTGTCAGCCACGGAGTCTGGATTTGTGGCCGGTTGATAGCAATAGGCTTACTACCTAATACAGAGAACTTAAACATAACTGGTGAAATGTGTGTGTAAGTACTGTTAGGTAAACTTCTGCCTAACCCTTAGGGTATTACCGGCGTGATGTTATGTTATGATGATTATATTAAAGCTGAAAGGAAGTATGGAAGAAAAAACCTGTTGCCACGACCCAAACTAATTTGGGACAAGGTCAGGAAGATGATACAACTAAAAAAATAATAAAAATAGTTTTAGTTTAGAATCGATTTAAATGCAACTATAGACCGAGCGCTTTAATGAGTACTCCACCTTGCCCCATCAAAGACACATTAAGCGTCTACAAAGTCCTAACAATATCACACAGATTATTTGCTGTAAAATAACAATAATCCACGTAGGTATTACGATACTAATTGAACAAACACCTGATCAACCTTATAATATTCCATTTTAATTGAGACCTTCGCGAGGACTCATTAAAGTGGTCAGTCTATACATGGCTAGGCTGCATCAACCAGCAAATGCTAGTGGCTTTTTACTAAAGGTTAGGTTAGTATGTAAAAAGCAAGTTAAGTGGATTGTATATTCCTGTTTGGATAGAATGGTTTCAAATGCAGTTTGTGCATAAAAGCTGAAGTGCCGAAGTCTAACGTATGGCTTAAAACTCGCTGTAATTTAATCATCCATTTACTGTGGGCTGGGACACTACCACGTAAGTGATTTACACTTTGAAAAAATACTTACTTTTGAACGTAAGGAGTTGTACTGACTTATTCGTCAACTGGCGAGAGTGAAACTCGCGCGTGCACGCGAGTTAGCACCGTCCAATTTTACCTGTTTTTTGCCGTCAACTTAGACTGTTCAATACTACAAAGTACTCGAGACGAAGGTAAAACTATCTATAGAAACAAAATCGTAAATCTCAACACCTAGCCATTGAATCGTTTTTCAATTTAATGGTATACAGGGTGGTTGGTGCATCGTTTGCCAAATTGAATTGTCCGAATGGAGAGTCATTTGCTATCTCTTCAGGCCCAAGAACTCACTCTTGGCCACACCGGTTTTTTTATTCGGTTTTTCTAACTTTTATTTTTAAAAATAAAACCACGGAAATAGAACCTAGTGATGATTTAGTCCAACGCATTGAGGCGGTCTTCATGACCATCAAAGCAGAAATGGGTTTACGCACCACTACAGTCAAAATAAGACGAATATGTCGCACGTGCATACGCAATAGTGGCGGACAATTTGAACAAAATTTGTAATGAGGTATTTATTAAAAAAAATATTATTTTAAATTTTCTCTTTCATTTCAAGTTCGAGGAAAGTTAGAACCCTATGTAAGAAAGAGATAAGAGACTGCATAAGAGTGAAATAACAGTATCTACCTACTTACAGCATGTTATTTATGCGAAAAGTAGTGTATTATCTTGAATATGGAGTAGCTTGATGATGCGTCCCAATACACAAATTTAACGAATTAGCGAAGTTATTAAAAGATTTTTATAACATATTGCATACCGCTCGAAAGAAGACAGACTAGAAAACTTTTAAAAAGAATTCGAAGATCTCGATCGCTTTTAGTTTTTTTTTATAGCAATTTAAAGTTGAGTTTTAAGATTATTTTTTCTTCTTCCAAAAGCTTTGTGAGTTATTAAATAAAAACTAGATGTTACAAGCGACTAGTTTGGAATTTGATAGAACCATACAACAGTATGTATAAAAATTAAAATGTAATTTAAGAATTATACTAATACCTTTGTTTTTAATTTAAGCTTTAATGCTAAGTTTGAGAATTTATCAAAGTAAAGATTAGAAAAACCGAATAAATAAACTGGTGTGGCCAAGAGTGAATTCTTGGGCCTGAAGAGATAGCAAGTGACCTCTCCATTCGGCCACAACACCCTGTATATGGGCGAACCTTACTAATATGTAGATATTATTATTTATAAAAAATTACGATGCAGATAAGGTTTTAATCTTTTTTTTTTTAATTAAAAATACATATAAGACCTAAACGCTCATAATTATGAAGATTGATAAACAATAACAACATCTTTGTTGTAAAAAGTTAAGCTATCTGTATTATCGATGTAATAAACAACATCAATGAACGCATTACAAATAAAACGTCGCAACCGGTATTACCAAGCAACACAGTTTAGTTTAGTCGCTTCTAAGCCGCAGTCGACGTCTGAGCACAAGTGAGAACAAATGCACGAAGCGATAAAAAAAATACCATAATGAAATCGTGTATCATCCTATTGGTGATAGTAGCACTATGTTCTATACAAATTGTGACATCAACTTTGTGTTATTGGAACACGGGCTGCCCTTACAAATATTTCTCGAATAAAACCCCTTACAACTTGGTAAGGGGTGACATAAGGGATTCCCTAGTCAAGTTAGCAGGTGAGTCAAAACATTTAATTACTTTCAATATCACAAAAGGATATAAATAATAACACTAGCATCTATTTTCAAGGCCAACTTTATCTATGTAGTACCTAACGGCCCTGATTTATTAATTAATTAATTAAGTAACCTTGAACTTTAAAAATACATAATTATGTTCATGTGCGGTGTTCTTATAGACAAAACAAACTCTGTATACCTAATTAATTAATAACTGGCTTTAATAATAACAAACATCTAAAACTATTAAAACACATAAAAGTTATTTTTATTTCCAATACAATTCTATCATTTATACATAAAACGTATTAAAAGTTCTTTAAATAACAAATCTAAACAATCATGAGTCTCAACATGTACCTAATACTCATATATTAACTCACGCCTTTACCACATGGAGGGTAGGCAGAAATTACCATACTTCCTCACATACTTCTTTTGCAAGATATGTAAAAATGGGCAACGCAAAATGTTAATAAAATTTCACGGTTTTTTTTTTATTGGGTAGGTACTATCCCACAAGATGCTAAGTAACACTTTCATTATTAAAATGGTCTTAACTCTGTGAATAGTCTTTATTTTGGGTTATGGAGGTCAAAGCCCGTTGACCATAACTTCACAATGATAACCGACAATCACTTGTCCACTGTAAGTTAGGTACAGGCCTCTCCTCACACACATATGAATTAAAAAAGTCACATAGCACATGCCTGGATTTTAATCCATAACTAACCACGTGCATGAGAGGCGAGGTCATCGCGACATCACAAGGTCAGAATGAAATGACACTTGAAACAAATGTAAAATCAAAATACTAGAGCAAATACTGCAGCACTTTACATCGTAGTTGTTTGTCTTTTTGTTTTATTTTTGAATAGTGGTCAAATACAATTGGATTAAAACGTTCGAATCGATACCATGATCATCTATCATCACCCAGCGCCTCCACCCAGAACAAGTCTACCACAACGATCTCGGCAAATATGCCGGGGACCTTTTGATTGCCTCTTCAGCTTGCTTATTTCATGAGCTATATCTACAACGTTTGTTCCCTTTCGGATCAAATTCGATAATCTCTTAACCAATGTGTTCTTTGCAATGTCGTATATTTTTATTTGAAATCACAAAAATTACATAATTTTTCAGGTTGCGAACCAGTTAGCATTTGGGGGCTGGTCAGACATGGCCAAAGGTATCCTGGTATAGTTTTCGGGGAGTCCATGAAAGCAGCTTTGGTAATAAAAGATTACGTCGTGTCTAGCTACGAGAGAGGAAACAGTTCTCTTTGCGCTCAAGATGTGGAAAATTTGCGTAACTGGCAACTTAATCCAGAGATGTTCGATAAACCTTTCCAACTTACTAAAGAAGGGTATGAAGAATCTGAAGGTATTGGACGAAGACTGAAACAGGCTTTCCCAAAATTATTGGAAAATCTGGAAAATAATGATTATCAGTTCCGCCCTGCACCTGGTGCCTGGATGGCGGATAGTGCTAAGGCCTTCGTTGATGGTGTTTATGATAAGGATCTTACTATAGAACCACCGAAGACTGACTATGACCTATTGTCGGTGAGTGTTTTCAATTTCATTTAAAAGCACTGACTTAGGCCATATTTTCAATCCAATGCCACAAAAGGACTTGGCCATTTGCACTAAGTAGAAATTCGTGTTACAACAGTAAGATAATAATGCATTTTATTTTTCAGCCCTATGACACGTGCAATAAATATATCGATGTGAAGAAAGACCCAAAAACGTACGCAGAACCGGCTAGATATCTGAGCTCATCCGATTTTCTTGCTGTAAGATATGCAATTATGCAACCATATTTTTTTCTAAACATTGATATTTCATTTGAAGTGCAATTATTTTTTTTATATTTCTGTTTCAGTCAAAGGACAGAATCCAAAGACGCCTTGGAATTGATTATCCTTTAACAGATACAAATATTACGGCTTTGTGGGACTTGTGTCGTTACACTTCATCGGGGCTTACTAGCACACTCAGTCCTTGGTGCGCGCTGTTTACGACCGAAGATTTGAAAGTGTTGGAGTATATAGCTGACTTGAGGCATTACTACAGAAGCGGTTACGGAACATCCATAAACGAGCTATTTGGCCAGATTACTTTGACCGAATTGCTCAAAAGTTTTCGGGATGCCAAAAGCGGCAAAGGAAAAAAGATAACGACTTATGTTTCTCATGCTACTATGATGGACATGATATATACAGCCCTTAAATTATTCAAAGACGATGCCCCCTTAACTGGCTTACTGAGAAATCCCGATCGGAAGTGGAGAAGTAGCAAACTGGCAGTATTTTCCTCCAATCTAATGGTCGTCCTAAACAAGTTAGTATCAGTAGAAGTTTTATTTCTCAGTTGGTCGCAGTTCTGTAACAGAAAAAAAACAAAGTTAATTCAGCCTCAAAGTCATTGACAATTGATTCGTTAAAAAAGTTTTGTCTCAGTTTGCGCTATCTTTTGGAACCATACGCAAACGTTTTGGTCCAGAAGATGGCCACTTTTTTATCATAGTCTGTTGAGGTGGAAGCGCCAGGATAGCCCGCAAAATTCAATTTTTCTTAAGTTTTTTACAATTTGCAGGTCATATCAGTGTCAGGTTGTATGTTGAACAAAATATAAGAAAAACACCTAAGAAATGTAAATTTCACAGGCTACCTTGACTGATTCTCGTAATAATTCCAGTCGGTTGATATTCACGCTGATCTTGGTAACAGTTAGAGTGCGAACTTTGCAACAGTAAACTTAGTTTTAACTAGTGCGATATCATCAGTGTGAAGATCACATTTAAGCTCTTACAACTTGCCTGCTTAAGAAATATTTCGTCTTAAGTGAGACAAAATATCTCAACGTTCGTTGATGCTTTCCCTGCATCTAAGGATGACTTTTACTTTGGCCACCTAAATGTTGCCATCCTTACAACGTGGCAATGCCACCAAACTTTTGAGCGATTTACCAGTCGACAGCGATGTAGAACAATTTTAATTTACTTTTTTATGTTGTTACAGGTGCAACCAGGGAGCCGACGAGTATAATGTTGTTTTTTACTTAAATGAGGAACCTTTACAGTCAATTTGCAAAGAAGGAGTATGCACTTGGAGAGAATTTGAAGATATGCTGACACCATTCCTGAATACAAATACCGACTTTTGTGGATAGTTACATAATTGTGTTGGATATGTACGCAAATGTAAATACCTAGATTATTTATACAATTTGTATGTATATTTAAAACTATATTTAACAGCAATAACTATAGACGGGTAAAAGTGTTAAATTATGTATAATGTGTTATTTAATTTTGAAATCAGTCGTAATTAAAATATTTTTGGGGAACAATATTATGTTATCTACTTTAATAAATTAATGTATAAGTGTACCTACTGTTTTCTAATCTGAATCAAAGGCATTTTATTTCTGTAAAATCATTTGACCCTTTTAAGTTTTCCTCTTTTTCTAGTTAAACTGAACCTAGAATTGGATGAGTAAAGTTTAAATTATAAAACCGGCCACTTGCACTTTGGACTCGTACACAAAGATTTTCAAAACAATACAAACACCAAACAATATAATAACAATATTTTTAACGCTCATTCATAGGTTTATTTACACTCAACAACAAATCTAAATTTGTTTTTCATAGTGTGTTAATGAAATTCATTCATACAATTATTTATTTATTCATTAACAATTTACATTGTGTTGAACATTACGTATGAAATAAAATTATCACATGCAGAAACAAATTCATTTAAAAGCCTATTAAAATTGAAGTGAAATGTTTAGTTCAAGAGTCAATTAATTTAAATTATGTCAACAAATAAATACAAAGTCAAATTAATAGCAGGTATCAGGTCAATGTCAAAATATTAAGAGAACAATATCGTCAAGGTCCTAGTAATAAGCATAGTGCTTAATTCAAAAGATAACTTAAATTAAAGCTTGTTCACTGTTACTATTATAAGTGACTATTTTAATCATTTGACAAAAATTCTGATACCGAGTAAAAGCATTTTTCCAATAAAAAGTCTTTTAACTTAGTTTTAAATGAGTGAGAGCTATAAATTAATTATTTTAAATCAGTCAGTAACCTATTAAATAACTCCACTGCTGGGTGTCTAGGTTTGTTAAATATTGGTGCCATCTTGTATTTAAATTCCTTCTTTCTTGTGCTTATAATTATAGCTGTTACCCCAAAGCATTATGCTTTATCTTAATCTAGATTCTACCAGCGCGTAATTGGATGTAAATCAACTCAAGGCTATATGCCTTGAGTTGCTTTAGATACAACATATCTCTAAGGCTCCTGAGTGCATAGCATGCTGTTGAAATTTAAAAGACAAAAGCAGCTAGCTCCTGTTTCCAATTTAAATTCCTATAAATTTGACTTCGTCCACTAATTCAACCTTGTCTCCTTTGAAGTGTACATGTAAATTATCATTATGGCGAGTTGTAGTCTTAAATAAAATGATGTTAGTCTTACTTGTGTTTAGCAAAAGGTTATTGACTGTAAACCAATCGGAGAGATCTTGTAGAGTTTTATTAACATTTTTGGTCAATTATTTTAAGTAATTCGCTCCAATTATTATATTTGTATCATCTGCAAAAGCAACAAGTTTACAAGTTACAAGTTTTACACAAGGCTAAACATAATGCATAAAGTTAAGCAAGTAATTAATAATTAAATTAAATAAATAGTATAGGTCCTAAAATGGTTCCTTGGGGCACACCACGTTTCATATTTGTAATTTTAGAGGTGAATATGACTTCTTGATTACTTTAATTGATGCTTTTTATTTCGACAAACATTCGTTTATTTTTTAAGTAGGATCTTAATCGTTGTAGAGACCTGCCTCTGATACCATAATATTCAAGTTTAGTTACTAATCATTCGTAATCAATCGTATCAATAGCGGAGTTAAGGTCGATGAATAGCCTTGCCACTTTCATTTTGTCATTTAATTTATTAATTATGTCATTTATAAGAGTGTTTATAGCATCTGAGCAAACGACGCCTTTCTGATCACTGATTCTGAAACTGTCTTAAATTAAAAAAAAGAAAAACAAAAATACTTCTACAGTTTCACGAAAAATCCGTGAAATATTTAGTAAAAACTGTATGCACAAGTAATAAACTGTACTTAATGCCAAAGGCATTTTCTACCAGTCTACCTTAGGGTGATGCAGATACAATATACAGTAGGTGCAATAACAGAGAAAAAAGACTAGAAAATATTTATAACTAAAACATATGAGAATAAATACATATATACTTACATATAACAAAATTTATAAAGTTAAGAGAGATAAACAAGAAAAACTACAACAACTTAGTTCTACGACTCGAGCTTTCACTTTGACATTGAACCGACTGGTCACCGTCCTTATACTCAGAGGGAGCGCATTCCAAAGAAAGAAGATTTTATAAAACCAGAGCGATGTGAAGGACATCGTAGAAGACAGTTATTAGTGGAACGAAGATTCTTGCTGTGCGCAGAGCGTTTATATTGGCAATTAGAAGTCAGATAAGAAGGAGAAGTGGGTTTGTGAAGAAGAAATATTCTCCTCAAGATAGTTTCTCGTAGGTCTCAATTCTGGCGAACGTTACGTAATGACCAGGCGTCGTTATTTCCTAAGAATACATAGTGGGTACCTATAATCAGCAGAGTAATCAGACAAGTTAGAATTTTCTCGGTTTAGGAACGCCAAACTGCATTATTCAAATCTTTATTTGCATTCCATAATGTTTATAGATCTTACCATGGGCTTAAAGCCAAGATTCAGCTACTGATCTTGCAAGGCACAGCAAAAAGTATACAGGAGTGTTTTTTTATCAGTTTCGGTATAATAGGTGCAGGTAGCCGGTTAATCAATTTCGGAGTCCCCTGGACATAGATCGATGAAGATGTACTTCTGAGAAGTAGTGATGCAGTTATCGTTGTTCGCTAAATACGGAAACGAAAATACGAAAATTGTAGAAAGTTCGTTTCAGTTCGGTAAGCAAGGCACCGTAGTCAGTGCATACGTAGCCTTAGGTTTCTTTCCACGAAACTCGATACAGTAACGCACACCTGTAAATATCGTAGCAGCATCGCCTTGTTTCGGGATTAGTTAGTAAATTGCAGACACCGAGCTCTCTGTTGGTTGTCCACCAGCTTACAGTGGGCTGACTACCCACTTATGACAAGCCGATATCTTGCTCATGTAGGGTCAACACCACCTTCACCGGCGAGGCAAGGCTTGGCTGCAAGGGCGACGTCCATCTCCTCCGCTTTCCTGCATGCGGAGTAACCTCCACGCGTCACCTAGTCCATCCGTAGTAAGTAGTGCTTACGTTTTGTAAACGCTTGGTTGATGAGCCGATAAGTCGACGTGGCGCTGAACCTGTGTAATACTGTGTAATGCTTATAATTGTATGTTGACCTTTAGTAGAAAGCAATTAAGATTGAATACCGAATGTTGATCGTGACTTTTATTTATTTATGATATGTATAATAGTCCTCCAGATTCTTTTACAGTGTAACGGCGGTCAATGACTGCCGACAAGTGTGTGCGCAGACAGAGGAGCACTCTCTTTACCCTCACCCTCATAGTCCGATGGGACAGCAATACGACACGTCCGAAGAGAGATCAGGCGCAGGACCAACAACATGCTTCTGAGACACAGGGTTGTCATACCGCCAACACCTAAAGAAGGATGGGAACGCCTTACGCAATCTGGGGACCACACTTAGTGCTCGCGTACATTTGTAAAAATACTCCCAAAAGATAGGTCTCGGTCAAATTAAGATAAAAGGTAATCACAACAAATTCCCGGACACAACAGATTTCCGGCTGCTGCTATGAAATCCTTAATGGAAAAATCCAATAACACTTTCCCCGACCTGAGAATCGAACACAGGACCCCAAGTTCAGCAGTTAGGAGTGAGGAATGGTGTTGATTATTTAAGCTATACAACTCACTTATGTTAAAAAGTGTAAAAAAATACTCATAATTATGTGTGGACAAGGCATGAAAATAGCCAACTGAAGACGAAGTTGTGAGTAATTTTTGGGTGAATGTTACTCATCCATAGAGTCATCAATTAAAAATAATGGAGACAAATCAAGTCTTTTTTTGTTGTTGCCGTTTCACTTCAATCTACTTGAAATATCATATTTAGAATCGGTTTAATTGACAAGCAAACATCAGCAAAACCTAACCTAACCTAACCTTTTGTAAAAAGAAAGAGAAGTGGATTTTTATGATTCTGTTTAAATAAAGAGACCACTGGTGCTGTTTGAAAACAAAACAAGATTAACGTAAAGGTACATTATTCTTTCATTTTGTGTATGGAAATCCTCATGTACGTCCACTCCTTGGGACGCGGACGTACAGTCGAGTCTGTCAGAATCTTGCCGTCTTAAACCACACATTGTTCTTCATCTACTTTAGGCCGGGGTGCTGGGTCACTTACACGGAACGTCACGATTCCCCGGCCAGGTGATGACACACGTGTGACTTTCATATGGACCCCGTCAAAGGTTGATGTCACCTCAATGCATTACAAATAAAATGTTGCAACCGGTATTGCAAAGTGACGGTTTTAAATATTCTAGTTTAGTCGTCTCTAAGAGCTAGTCGAAGTCTGAGCATTAAAGTGCTAGAATAGATAAAACAAATTATCATAATGAAAATATTGTTGGTGATAGTACTACTATGTTCGATACAAATTGTGAAATCAACTTTCTGCTATTGGAATACTGGCTGCCCATACAAATACTTCTCGACGAAGACCCCTTACAACTCAGTTAGGGGTGACATAAGGGATTCTTTAGTCAAGCTAACTGGTAAGTGGAAACAGTTAAATGATTTATATTGTAGGCCTGAGAGTCCAACAAACATTCGTATCAAGGGGTCATAATCAACCTATAACCTTCTCACTGTTGGGACACCCGGCTCCTGTCTGTAAGTGTGAATGAGCAGCAATTCTCTACTAGGACCTTGTGCGGGTTGGTGAATGTTATATTTCTTCCAATTTTCTGGTCTAGGATATACCGGTTCCCTCAGTTTGTGAGGAAACTTTCTTCAATGTTTCGAGAGCAGTAGAGATAAATAAATTATACAAAGTGCCTACCTGAGTTCGAACTCAGGTTCTATTACTATAAATCGGGGGCATTACCATAGGGCTTTCAATAGTCTTGAGCCACCGGTGTCGTGAATCCAGTTACCCAGATAACTGGGTAGTCGAGGACTTACACAGAGGCACCCTAACTGCATAGTCAGTTGCTATACTTAAAGTTATGGGACTCAGGTACATCATGTTACACAGGAAACTGACTCCAATATAAAAGAAAAAGAGTAGTAATAAAAGCTCCGAAAAAAAAAACAAAACGGGCATACACAAAATAATGAAATTTACTGCTTTAAATACTAATCTTGCGACAAAGAAACGACCGAATAAAATGCTTAAAATTCCGAAAATCAATACAGTATTTGCTGACATAATATTTTTCCACCAGCTTAAATTGCGTTTTAACCTGAAAATAAATAAAACAGGAATAAAATCAACGTCAAAAAACGCGAAGTCCCGCTACGCAGGGCTCCTATTTCTGCCTGCAGGGTTTAAAGTAACCTAACGTAACCTGAAGTCGGGTGCCCCAAATCGAAAGAAGATTTACTCCTTAATTTCAATATTATTATGTTTTTAAACAAAAAGCGCTTCATCCTCTCCTCTAAAAACTAACTTGCTGTGCCCGACAGGGTCCATAATTGTTTCTCTATAATTTACCTACCAGCCTTGTATACATTATGGAATGCAATAAAGTATTGAGTATTGAGTATTGAAAACTTAGTATTTTTTTCGGATATTTTGTTTATTTTTTTTCGTAGAATTGTAATTTGAATAAGCTCATGCTTGTTTGTTAAACGCAACATTTTTTTGCCTGTTAATTTTGTATAAATTTTTCGGTAATTAATTTTAACCAAGTTTAGTTACATTGTTGGAAGTTTTTTTTTTCGGAAGCTCTATTCTTTACCAAAGAAAAAGCAGGATCGTGATGACAACAAAAAAACAAAAAGGCACTTTCATACATCAAGGCCGTATTCACCTTGTAATAATTCTGATCTATTTATTAGTTTTAGAAAATAACCTTGAACTTTTAAAAAGTCACAAATGCGAGCGATGTTCGTGTAAACAGGACAAACTAAAAGCTAACAATAAACTACATTTGTCACAAAAGTCTAAAACATGCGATTAGACAATGAGCACAACAATTTTAAAACTAAATATAAATCAGAACGTTAATGTTACTGATAAAAAACAGTTTGGGTTATGAAGATAAAAGGCCACTGACCTCAATTTAATTAGAAGAAGAAAAATATGATTCCCTCGTGATAATCATGACCTACGAACCAACTTTTTTTTATGTTGCGGTTTAGCTTAGCATTATTATCATTATTACCATAAGTAGTGGTCAAAAGGAGAAGACAGAGATGAAGACCCAGTTTGATCTGTATAAACGATAATTTATTATTTTACTTAATAATTTTGAGATTCATTGCAGTTTCTTACTGCATTTGTTTTCAAACCTAAGAACAGTAGGATGTTGACAAGTAATTCCAATTTTAACCGTACATGCCTGACAGTACCGTGTGAAATACAAAACGAAAAAATATCATAGCTTCTTACAATAAGCCAACTTAACTTTTTTAGACTGTCAATGTAGACAATTAAGAATCTATAACATCATCTGCCTAGCCTTTCCCAACTATGTTGTGTTATGTTTACATCGAGCTACTGCCTATTTGACCTCCACAACCCGGTTAGTACTGGGTAATACGATCCCCTTAGTAAGACTGTTTGTCAGACTTTCGGGCAACTGAATACCTGTAACGACTGTCAAAGATCTACACATGACAGCCGGGCAGCAATGGTTTAATGTGTTTTCCGAGGCACGGAGGATACTCGGTATATGGGTGGTCTCCCATCCACAGTCAAACCTAGCGCGGCTTAACCTGAAGATTGATGATCAAGAATCTATCACGTAGCACTTTATTCAGTGGTAGACTGGTGGTGACAGGCACCATTTACGAGTTTATAGGTCGTGAGTTCGAATCCAGACCGGCACATCACTTTGTGTAACTTATTTTATCACCACTCACTGCTCCAATTTTTTTTTTTAATTATCGATGTTGACAAATCATCATCTGATTTTTACCAGGTTGCGAGCCAGTCAGCATTTGGGGACTCGTTAGACATGGCCAAACGAATCCTGGTTTAGATTTTGGACAGCACATGAAAGCAGCATTAGGCTTAAAAGATTACGTCGTAGAAAGCTACGAAAGAGGGAACTGCTCACTTTGCGCTCAAGATGTAGAAAATTTACGTAACTGGCAAGTTAACAAAGAGCTGTTCGGTAAAACTTCTCAACTTACCAAAGAAGGCTATCAAGAATCTGAAGGTATTGGGCGAAGACTAAAACAGGCTTTCCCAAAATTATTGGCAAAACTTGACAAAAATGACTACCAGATCCGCCCTGCGGCTGGTGCCTGGATGGCTGACAGTGCCAAGGCCTTCGCTGATGGTCTCTATGATAGGCAACTAACTGTGCAAACGCCTAAGACTGACTTTGACATATTATCTGTGAGTATTGTTTTATCATTTCACAACAACTTAGAAATCATTACAACATTATGACATTTTGTTTTATTTCAGCCCTACGTCACGTGCAATAAATACAACGATGTGAAGGAAGACCCAAAAACGTATGCAGAATCAGAGAAATATATGAGCTCTTCCGATTATCTAGCTGTAAGATATGCAACAAATGTTCTGCAAAAGATCATATTTTCATAGAAAGTGCAACTTTTATTATTTTTTTTGTTTTCAGTCAAAGGACAGAATCCAAAGACGTCTTGGAATCGATTATCCTTTAACAGATTCGAATATTACGGCTTTGTACGACTTGTGTCGATACACTTCATCGGGGCTCAGTAGTAGGCTCAGTCCTTGGTGCGCGCTGTTTACGACCGAAGATTTGAAAGTGTTAGAGTATATATCTGACTTGAGACATTACTACAGAAGTGGTTATGGAACACCCATAAGCGAGCTATTCGGCCAGATTACTTTGACCGACTTACTCAGAAATTTTCTGGACGTCAAAAGTGGGAAAGGAAAAAAGATTACCACATATGTTTCTCATGCTACTATGATGGACATGGTGTATACAGCGCTTAAATTATTCAAAGACAGTGCCCCCTTAACTGGATCAAAGAGGAAGCCTGATCGGAAGTGGAGAAGTAGCAAAATAACACTATTTTCCTCCAACCTAATGGTCGTTCTGAACAAGTTAGTATCAGTTGAAGTTTTATTTTTGTATCGTTCGGTCGCAGTTCTAAAAAAATAAAAGAGCAAAAGTTAGTTTACGACGCCTGAAGTCATCGATGGTAGATTTGTTTAGAAATATTTTCATTTCAGTTTACGCTATCTTTTGTTAACGTACGCAAATATTTAACACCATTCACCCACCCACTATTTCATCAAAAATTATCAAAGGCATCCGCGTAATATGAAGTGTATTAAGTTAATACGACAGTCAGTGTAGTTTCATGCTGATCTTAACTACTGTGTATGAACTTTGGCACAATCAACTTAGTATTATTTATCAAAATGACAGCAATGTGAAATTAATAAAATTTTACCAACTAATCTGTTTATAAGTTGAATTTGTGTAAAACAAAAAAATAATAATACATAAATGCTTGACTGCCTCGTTGGGCTAGTGGTCGCAAGAGCGACTGCTGAGCATGAGGTCCTGGGTTCGATTTCCAGATTGGGCAAAGTGTCATTGGGTTTTTCCATCAGGAATTTATCAGTAGGCTCGCCCCCTATTACATGGAACTTAAACATAACTGGCTAAGTGTGGGTGTACCGATTGGTACACTTCTGCCTAACCCTTCCTTCTACTAAGCGTGAGGGTAGGTTATGTAAAATGTTTGCATTAATTTCTTTTTTATGTCGTTATAGGTGCAACAAGGGAACCACCAACGACTATAATGTTGTTTTCTACTTAAACGAGGAACCATTACAGTCAATTTGCAAAGAAGGAGTATGTACTTGGAGAGAATTTGAAGATAAGCTGTCCGCATTCCTGAATACAAATACCGACTTCTGTGGATAGTTATTTATTTTTAGTTGGTAATTTTATGCATTAAACTTCCAAAATTATTTATGTAAATCAAGTAAGACTAATGTTGCCTGTTTTATACTTTAAACGTTTTAAGTATATGCTAATCTTTTAATCATATATTTTTTTAAATTCCTTCCTAAGTAATATATTGTTGAGGAGACAATAATTATGTCGTGTTAATAAATCTTTTAATAAGAACTGTTTTTCTATTCTGAACCAAATTCTTTTTAGAATCATCATCATCTCAGCCTAGCCTTTTCCTATGTTGGGGTCGGCCAGTCTAAGCGGATGCAGCTGAATACCAGTATTTTTTATATAACGAAATAAATTCCTGTTACATTCGTTTCACAATTTATCAATACAATATTATTTTGTATTGGTTTACTCTTTATTTATTTATTTATTTAACACTTCAAGCACATAAGTACAGAGGCGGACTTAATGCCATAGGCATTTTCTACCAGTTAACCTTTTGGTGATGCAAAGACAAGCAGTGGTAGGTGTAAATCTGAAAATAATTTTAAATAATAATAAGATTAACTACAAGGATACATAAAATACTATAAATATATATCAAATACTATAAATATATATCAAAATTAAATTAATGTAAATAAACATTTCCACGAATATACCAAAATAAAAACACAAACCATGGGGAAAACATTACCGTTGTGACGAAACTCCCAGCTTCTTCCGAATGTACTCACGAACTTTAATTTTAAAAGATAAGCGATTGGTTGCCATCCTGATTTCCTGGGGAAGCGCATTCCACAGAGAAATAGACTGTCTGACTGTCTTTAGTTAGTTTAAACTGAACTGTGTGAATACTTTTTTAGACAAGTAACATTTAATTAAAAATTTCAAAAAACCCGTCATACTTAAATATATATTTGTAATTTCCTTTATTTTGATACCCTACTCGATAGGTTTGGTTGAAATAAAATTATTAACGACTAACAATTTATCGCCAAAAATCCGCCATTTTGATGTTTTTTAAACACCTATCTAAGGACACTTGGGTTTTTGAGACAAATCTATTGATACCTTAATCGTCGAAATTCATCAGGCCATTTGGAACATACGAGGTAATAAAGAAATTTATAAAAAACAAACAAACAAACATACAAGATACGCGCGAAAAACATAACCCTTCCATGGCAGTCGGGTAAAAACTGCTAAGAACATTTCCCTCAAGGAACATAATTTTTACATAGATCTAAAGTCTATCAAGCAGCCGGTAGTAATGACCTACCTAAATATACTCAGCAAAAGAATCAGGTTATAATTTGCCTGGTATAGTAGCACCACACTTCAGTGAAAAGTATTTTTTTCGGTACAGATGCTCAATCCAATCATAGCCAGTTCAGTTGAACATTGCATCTAGGCTCTTAGTTGCGCTACAGAACCCGATTCTCCATCGCCTAACCTATCTATACCAGCTACCTTTACCAGAGTCGTCTGTCTCACTCCATAAATCAGTTCATTATCAATTTATTGTTTTAATGCTGTTTTTATTTCCATTACATAACATGACATCACGCCTGTAATCCCAGAAGGGTTAGGAAGAGGTGTACCTAATAGTACACATACATTTCGCCAGTTACGTTTAAGTTCCATGTAATAATGGGCGAGGCTATTGCCATTAACACGGCACAAATTCAGACTCCGTGGCTGCTACTAAGAAATTCTCAATGGAAAACCCAATATTAATTGGCCTGACTAGGGAATCGAACCCGGGATCTCAAGCTCAGCAGTCGCGATTACGACCAACGAGGCAGATTTATTTACTGAATAACTAACTATAAATACTTAAAAAAAAACAGTGAAATTACTTAAGCTTGCAAAAAACTAAAAGATAGCATTAAAAAAACTCCACCTCAACACCGTCAATCGGTAATGTGCCCAAGAGATTGGCGGCATTGCCACGTTGAATGACAATATTTAGCTTCAGGCCAAGGTTCCCATAACCCAGCCCTTGGGTCACGGGAAGGTCAAGCGTTTGCATAATTATGTTGGAATCTCAATTTATTTTTGCTTCAGTTTAATGACACCGATGTTTAGAAAAATATCTCAACACATATTCATAACAGTACGTTTGGGGTTATTAATAATTTTGATAAACTTCCTAACTATGATTATTTATTATATTCTACATAAACATACTTACATCGTGAATGTTATTGAACCCAACTACTAGAGTGAATGTTGAGTGTTGTGTCATAAATAGCGTTTAACTTTCCTTGCAAGTTTCATTTGATTTATTCAATATACAATTTACATTGTGTCTGAAAGTTAAAAAAAAAATAAAAAATAAGGTTAAAAAAAATAATTCGATAAAATCATCTAAATAAAAAGTGGTAATTAAACATGAAGATTTTAATATCAGTAGTGCTAATTTGGTTTTTCGCAAAACATGTGCTGACCCTAGATTGTTTCTGGAACAATGGAAACAATTACAAATATTTTGCAACTAAAACTCCATACGAATTTTTGAGAGGTGATATACGGGATTCGGTTGTAAATCGACAAGGTAGGTTTGAAAATTGTTGTATAAATCATCTCACAAGTCACATTTTCCCGGTTTTTTTTGAGAAGGGAGTCTGACCCGAGTAATGTAGATATATATACATACGCTCTCGTGACAATCTACATAGTGTACCGTTTGCCTAGTGCTTTCCACTAATATGAACGAAATTTAATTGAAAATAGCCCTTACGTGCCTTTGGTCATAACTATCTATCTTCTGGACACCAATGTAGGTAATTACATTATTTTGAAAGATAATTATGTCACTTAACCATGCTTCTAACAATTAAAATCCTTTAGTTTCCAATATTGCTTTTTTTAATTGTCTCCAGGTTGTGAACCAGTTAGCATTTGGGCACTTATTAGACATGGCCAAAGGAATCCCGGTAAAGATTTCCAAACACAAATGAGAGAAGCTTTAGTTATAAAAGATTACGTTGTATCTAGCTACGAAGAAGGTAACAGCTCGCTTTGTGCCCAAGATGTCGAAAATTTACGTAATTGGAAAGTTAATATGGATATCTTCGATAAGCCTAGCGAACTCACTAAAGAGGGATATCAAGAATCGAAAGGTATAGCGAGAAGACTGAAGCAGGCTTTCCCAAAATTATTGGAAAAACTCGAAAACGATAGTTATCTGATCCGTCCTGCTCGTGGATATTGGATTGAAGAGAGTGCCAAGGGTTTTATTGAAGACTTTTCTGATAAGCAATTGACTGTACAACCACCCAGGATTGAGTTTGACATATTAACTGTAAGTTTGTTGTCAATAATAAACGATTTTGACTTTTACTTTTTGCACGAAAAATAAATATATATTCGCTTACTGATTTTTAATTTTCAGCCTTACGCTACGTGTAGTAAATATCGCGATGTCAAGAATAGTCCGGAAACGTATGCAGAAGCGAATAAATATCTGAATTCTTCAGAATTTCTTACTGTAAGTTAAACGATCGTTTTTTTATCGTAGAAAAGCTCCTCAGACCTAATGAGTATCGATAAACAAACAAGGGATAAAGAACAAAAAAACAGTGCTGGTTTCGGAGGTCGATGATATGTTTAGATATGGGACAACATCCCTCGAGTTTTGCTAGCTAATTTAATTAGACCCTATAATTGCTGTAAAATTGCTATTTAAATAATTTCGTTTTCGTTTCAGTCAAAAGTCAGGATCCAAAGACGTCTTGGAATCGATTATCCTTTAACAGATTCAAATATTACGGCTTTGTACGACTTGTGTCGTTACACTTCATCGGGGCTTACTAACACACTCAGTCCATGGTGTGCTCTATTTACGACCGAAGATTTGAAAATTCAGGAGTATATAGCTGACGTGAGGCAATACTACAGATGTGGTTACGGGACTCCCATAAACGAGCTATTTGGCCAGATTACTTTGACTGACTTATTTAAAAGTTTTCAGGATGCAAAAAATGGGAATGGAAAGAAGATAACAGCTAATTTTACTCATGCTACTTTGATGAAAATGGTTTATACAGCCCTTAAATTATTCAAGGATGATGCCCCTTTAACTAGCTTACATAGAAAGCCCGATCGGAAGTGGAGAAGTAGCAAACTAACAGCATTTTCTGCCAATCTAATAGCCGTTCTTAACAAGTTAGTATGAATTGGTGTTTTATTTCAGTATCTCCGGGAACTTTTTCACAATCGTCGTTTCCGAAAAAAAGTTGCAGGAGTATACAAAAAACGGCCTACCCCAAGGAAGTGCTTTAGCACCACTCATCTTTAACATAATGTACCAACGACCATCCATCCAGTCTAAAGGTGTCCCGCTTCCTCTACGCAGACAACCTAGCCCTCAGCACACTACCCATCACCTTTGAGAAGGTCGCGGTCTGCTTGTCTGATGCTCTTGTTGACTTAGCCAGGAACTAGCTTGCTAATTCACTTAGCCTTTTCCCAACTAAGTTGGGGTCGGCTTCCAGTCTAACCGGATGCAGCTGAATACCAGTATTTTACATGGAGCGACTGCCTATCTGTTACCTCCACAACCCAGTTAGTACTAGGTAAATAATCCGTGGTAAGAGTGGTTGTCAGACTTTTTGGGCCACGGACTACCTGTAACGACTGTCAAAGATCTACAAATGACACCCGGGACCAACAGCTTAACGTGCTTTCCGAGGCATGGAGGAAACTCGGTATGTAATGGCGGTCACCCATCCACAGACCAACCTAGGCAGGCACGGCTTAACCTAAAGATCGACACGAGCGGCTGTTATTATTTAGCTACTTAAGCCCAATCCGTGCTAAATACAGTATTGCATTTTCCACTTTGAGAATAAAAGGCAGGCAAAATTAACGTCGTTTGGTTTGGTTTTTAACGTGGTTGTTTATGTATCACAGCAACTTTCCAAAAGTAACTTAGAGTTTTTTGTCCTACTCCAGAACAGATGCACTTCATCAAAGATCTTGTTCTAATTAAATTATATTGTTGTTCCAGGTGCAATAACGGAACCGACGACTATAATATTTTGTTTTACATGAATGAAGAACCATTGCAGTCGATTTGCAATGGAGGAGTCTGCACTTGGAAAGAATTTGAAGATAAACTCTTGCCTTTCCTGAATACAAATACCGACTTTTGTCAATAGTTATTTTGTTTTGTTAAAACATGGTATTTTTATTACTTATAATAATAATAAGTCTTAATAGGTCTTTAACTATGAAATTTGTACTTTTGACGTATAGTTATATTTTTTTGCTAATTTCATTTTTATTTTATTAATTGTTAAATGACGTACCTTTTAGAGTTCAAAAACCGTACAAGTAGTTGCATATTACCTCATAGGGTAGTGTGTCAAGAAACCTGTTTCAATGTGCCGTCGGTTTCACTACTTCACGTAGGTATTTTTTTGTCATAGACTGTGTTTTGAGAATTTAAGATACGCAGTGCAACGCAGCCTTTTTCACTTTAACTAATAGTTTGCAATTGCATCATAATCGGTTCAGAAGTTTCCAAGAAAAATATCAAAATGTTAGTATGGAAATCACTTTTCACGAAATCGTCTATACAAATCGGCAATTTCATACTTTAACCTAGGTGTGTGGAATTTTATTGTATTTTATTAGTGTTATGTTATAAATCAAGCACCTTCGTGCTTAAAGTCCCGAAAAATAACTGCAAATGGTATTGTTTTGGGAAACTGAGGGTTCGTGAAAATTACTTTGGGGTATTTGCCACGGGAAAGTGTATTTAAAACTGTTAAACTATACGAGTACATAATCGCTGAACATACTTTACTATACATTTTCACGCTAAGTATTTATTTTTGGATGTCTGTTTATGGGCAACCTGTATAAAAATTTGGGTCATCTTAGTCAAGCGGTAGATCATTTATTTTGTTTTGATTTAGGGGATAATCGGGTATATGGACGAGTTTTTTTTTGGACCCGTTTATTAAATAAATTAAGAGACAAATATGGGTGTTACACTAAAGTAGGTTACAAAAAAAAACCGACTGCGTAAAAAGTTAACTTCAAATAAAAACTGAAAAGAAAAAAATAAGTCCAGGAGTTCAAAATTTTGAATTACTACACCATTGAAATAGTTTCATAATCGATATACACACAAAACAATTAATAAATTCTAATCCGGAAAAGAGCGACTGGACCCATTACTATCTAGATTTGAGCCGTTCTAATGTTTAATGGTTCCCGACGGACGGTCTCGCGTCGCGTTGAATGGCGGCGAGCTCGCCTACCTGCTTTTATTTTGTGCAATGCGGTGTCTCGTGTGCTAGTCGACGCCGTCTCACCGCACGATTGAGCGGAAGGGCGATTGGGCAGAGAGAGATAGAGAGGCGGCATACGGTCGAGCGGTGTACATGTGTTAGTCATCAACGGATTACATACAAGCCATTGAGACGTAATATCCGCTTCACCGCTTGCCGCGTTGGTACGCGGCGTGGTGTAAGAAACGCTTTACCGTTATGTCTTCAGCCACAATTTCAATAGCCTTATTTTTTTTCCTCACTCATACGTTTTCTGATGGTCCACTTGTTGTTGGTATGTGGGCCAAATAGATACTAAGTGGAGCCATGACACAGCCAGGAGGGAACGTGGTGAATCCGGTAGAAGATGGCTAGGCGAGCTGGATAAAACCAAGAGCATGTTTTACTGATGTAAAAAAAAAATCTTTTTTTACAAAAAATAAAACCGACTTCAAAAACACAGAAAAGTAAAAAATAACTTTAGCTTCTAAAGTCAGTGACTGTTGTTTGTTTAATTCAGTTTTTTTTCTCCATTTGGTGACAATGGGACTACCGCAGGAGTATAGGCTTTCGAATAAAAAAAGAATTATGAAAATCGGTATACAATTGGCGGAGAAATCGGTGAACATAGGTACATTAAAAAAAATACATACCGTCGAACATAGAAACTCCTCCTTTTTTTTAAGTCGGTTAAAAATTGTCAAAGGAGTTTTGTTGAAACATTAATGAACCGTTAACAATACATGCCATGGTAATAGGCTTATCTCCAATAATGGAACTTCTAACATACCTAACTGTTGAAATGGGGGTGTACTGTAGACTGATCACATCACAGAGCATTCAGATTATATGTTATGATTTTGTGTAAACAATGAATATCCAAGCGATTGCAGCCATCGCGACAGATTTGCTGTCTAAAATTGAGGAGTTCCATTGTTTATCTCCGAAGATCAGCGTTAGATCTTCACCAAATAAAAAAATGGGACCAATGCGGAGTAATATTCTTCCAAACAAAAAAATAATCATCAAAATCGGTTCACAATTGGCGAAGATATCGCTGAACATACACAAAAAAAAAAAAAATTCAGTCGTATTGATAACCTCCTCCTTTTGGAAGTCGGTTAAATAGGTTATTTTGTGAGAAATCTGCGAGAGCAATGATTAAAATGTAATATAATTTTACGGTATAGTTTGGTCAACTCTCCCTTAGATTGAGAATATTATAAGAATAACTTCTTGTAATTTTGCCTTATTTTAAGATCATTGTCTTGCGGGCAAGTTTTTATATTTCTCGTGATAATTAAAATGAAGTTTTTGATACCAATAGTGCTGTTTTGGTTTTACCTAAAATATGTGCTGACATTTGATTGTTATTGGAATAATGGATGTAATTATAAATATTTTTCAAGTAAAACCCCATATGAAATTGTTAGAGGCGATATACGAGATTCGATCGTACAACAAAAAGGTAAGTTCAGTCATATTTTGCTACTTTTATTCCGTTATTTATAATAATTGGGCAATTATTTTCAAAATTTGAGCGTTGCCTCTAGTACTGATTGGTGGCGGCGGTGAACACCCCCCCGAGTGGGCTGTTGTCTTGTTGGACATCCAGTAACCTTTTGAATTAAAAGCTAACTAGCATCAACATTTGATTGGTGTGAAGCAACTCTAGCGGTCTGTTCACACATCTCATGAAAATTTAAGATTTAGTGATTCGCGAGTGCAATATAAAAACTGGTATAACTAAAACCACGATCAGGGTTGTAAGCAGTTTATATTTTATGAATTAAAATTGTCTCCAGGTTGCGAACCAGTGAGTATTTGGGCACTTATAAGACATGGCCAGAGAAATCCCGGTAAAATGTACGGAGAGCACATGAGATCAGCCATATCTATAAAAGATTACGTAGTAACTAGCTATGACAAAGGAAACTGCTCACTTTGCGCTCAAGACGTTGAAAATTTGCGTAATTGGCAAGTTAATATGGATATATTCGATAAACCCATCTCACTAACGCAAGAAGGTTACCTAGAATCGGAAGGTATAGGACGAAGACTAAAGCAAGCTTTCCCACGTTTATTGGAAAACATCGAAAGAAATAACTATCTGATTCGTCCAGCTCACTGGCCATGGATTCAAGATAGTGCCAAAGGTTTTGCTGAAAGCCTAAATAAACAATTGACTGTACAACCATCTAAGACTGATTTTGATGTATTAGCTGTAAGTTATCTGTCTTGTTTTAAAAAGTCGAAGGTGTTAACGCCATCAGTGCGCGTAACGCGATGTAATTTTGATCTATAATGTAGCAGGTGAAAACCTGTCGTTGCGTATGTTTCTGTAGAAGAGCCACTAGACTTTAAAGATACTTTGGTTTGGACTGTCATTGTCAAATCACAATTGACTTTTTCAGTGCAATCCTGTCCCACAGTATAGAATAGCTTGTAATCGCCCTTATTATCGACAACATAGCTTCACGTCCCTTCTTCCGTTCAAAACAAAACTGTTGAATAAAAACAGAGCCATTCAATGATTTAAATTTTCAGCCTTTTGAGACATGCAGTAAATATCTGAACGACGTGAAGAACAATCCAGAAACATATACAGAATCGGTTAGATACCGCAGCTCTCCAGAATTTCTTGCAGTAAGTTGTCATTAGAGAATTACGTAGTATGTACGCAGTTTTCCTAAGTGCTAATAATAGCTAATTAATTATGTGTTGAATTTCAGTCAAAAGCGAGGATTCAAACACGTCTTGGCATCAAATATCCTTTAACAGATACTAATATTACGGCATTATATGACTTGTGTCGTTACACTTTGTCGGGACAGGCCAGCAAATTTAGCCCATGGTGTGCACTTTTTACGGTTGAAGATTTTAAAGTTATGGAGTATGTAGAAGACTTGAGGATTTACTACAGAAATGGTTACGGAACGCCCATGAACAAGCTACTTGGCCAGATTACTTTGACCGACTTACTCAAAAGTTTTCAGGAAGTAAAAAGAGGGAAGGGTAACAAGATTACAACATATCTCACTCATACTACAGTGATGGCCATGGTATACACAGCTCTAGATTTATTCAAGGATGATGCCCTATTACTAGGTTTACAGAATACCCCTGATCATAAGTGGAGAAGTAGCAAACTATCAGTATTTTCCTCCAATCTAATCGCCGTTCTTAACAAGTTAGTATCTATTGTGTTTTATTTCAGTACTTTATTTAATCACTAGATGTGCCCCCCGGTTTCACTCGCCGCATGTGACTTTTTTTTTTGCTCGGCTCTTATTGGTCATAACGTGATGTTATATAGCCTATAGCCCTCCTCGATAATTGGGCTATTCAACAATAATAGAATTTTTCAATTCGAACCAGGAGTTCCTGAGATTAGCGCGTTCAACCAAACAAACAAACTCTTCAGCTTTATAGTATTAGTATAGATGATCGCAATTCTTTACCGGTAGGAAAAAGAGTTATGTAATTTTGAGAACTTCTTAGGCTAAGTTGTATTTTATAATAGTTTAGTTTGTTATATACGACAAGCCGTATGTAACATTATGCTTTGTATTAGCCAATGTATAGGTATCTTTTGACATGTTGACCTTATAGGAGTCAAAAGATTAGATTTATAAATAAAGCATAACGAACAAATTCACAATAAATTATGTTTCATTGACTTGCATATATGTTGTTCCAGGTGCGATAACGGAGCCGGAGACTATAACGTTGTATTTTACATGAATGAAGAACCATTACAATCGATTTGCAATGGAGGAATATGCACTTGGAAAGAGTTTGTAGACATGCTCTCGCCATTCTTGAAAACAAACACAGCCTTCTGTCAATATGATGTGGAAACATCTACTTCTGATTTAAAAAGTTAATGTTTTTAATAGGTTTTGTGTGATTTTTTTAACCTATATATATTTTATTTTACTTATTTATACAGGGTGAAAACGGACCCTTCACGAAGCCGTCAACCAAGAATTATGTACATCAAACTAAGTAACTTCACGCAAAAAATATTGCTGGGAAACGCTTTTTTTTTGGTGTGAAAAATCACGTTTTACGGTAGGACTCAATGTTAGGCACTCAAAACATTGTGTTGATGGATGGATTGATGGGGGTCATAATACACCCGTATTCCAGAAGCCAACTTAAGTCCATTTTTGAACTTAAGTCGACATTTGTTGTCATAGCAACAGCAACACCCACTCAATGATGTTCATAAGATGTAGACAGACTAGCTAGAAGTTGCATTTGTAACAAGACATCGAGCCACTTGACACTTTGTTAAAACTTGATTTTGATTTGCTTGTAACATTTCATCGAGCAAAAACACGAGCGCGGGCAAATCGTACAACATGGAATGAGGTGCGTGGACTGAGGGGTCGTGCTGGTCGTTTCTTCTCCTAATTCGGTCAAGCAAGTAAATGACCAAGCCATCCAAACATATTCTTTTAATTTTTTGTTTCTACATCTTCTTTTCAACCGCAACCTTGCATTATATCATTCCTCAATTTATCAACCAATGTTACAATACGTGGAAATGCTCATAATAGTACTCACCTTAATCTACCTTTTTTTTTTCTGATGGGAAATCATCAAATGACCCCCCCCACTCTGGGCGGAGCGGAAGGGAGTGTCAGACTTGTACTGACTAAAACCCATCCATGTTCCTTCTTTGCCCTTTGTGTTCCAGGGCCACGGTATCTCTTTCGAACAGTCCCGCAGCCCTGGCAGGCATCGGCCCTTGCGGACTCCTACTTATTTGCTGAGATCTCTTTGAGGCGCACGTGGAACACGAACCCGCCGTCGACACGGCCTGTCGTCATAAGACGGCCGGACGGCGAGCTGGCCCATAACTCGCCGTCCACAGGCCCGCGCCTACGGTGGCCGGGAGCAACCTTAATCTACCTCAAAAACATGCTGTCCATTTCAAACCCAAAAAAGTATGTTGCATGAAGGTTGCAAACTGCTTTGTATACTAAAAATGTTATATTAAAATACGTCACAATGCTAGAGTTATCATAAATTGATGTTCTACCGAATGCTCTTGGTTGACATCATTTGTCAAAGAACTTAAAACCTTAAAACGGATTTACTTGAAAATATATATTTATTTTTTCGTGGTTCATTTATAAGATTTTCACTTAAAATAATAGCATCAAGAATTTTCTTTTCGGCTGGTGAAAAGTCGTGCGTACAAAAACTTGTCCGCAACTACAAGCTCCATCAAAATACCACGTTGTCGGGCAGCCCATCAGCGAAAAAATGTGCTTGGGCTCGCCTAACCTAGCGAGCCCAAGCACCAGTTACATCTGCTGAAAATGGAGGAGCAAAAGTGGCTGGTGAAGGCAGCAGAAGAAGCATACCAAAAGGCAAAACTCGAACGTTTGAGTGCCGCCCAGCTACTTCGATTCAGCGAGGTTACAAGGGACGAGGCCGAAAAAATAAATTAAATTATTATTATACAAGCCAACTGGTTTTTATTTTATTTAAAAGTAGTATCACGTATAACAAATAACAAAATTATCTAAATTACACGTTTATTGACAAACAAAGGAAATTTTTAATTTTCATTCACGTAGGACTACGTTAGACTGGATCCAGTCTCTAGGTTAGTAAAACCCAACAACACTGCACGGTCTGGGAATCGAACCCATAACCTCACACCATGCAGTTGCGCTTATAACTAGTTGACCAACGAGAGAGCAAAAATATAAATATGAACATCACACAATTATAAACATACTAGCTGTTGCCCATGACCTTCGTCCGCGATTATTGAAAGACTACCGGTGATAGAGGTGTTTAAAGTAAAAATCTTACATTAAGAACATGTATTTATAAAAAAAACTTGTGAAAAAGTTGAAACTTTGACCCCCAGTATCTCCGTAACTAGAAGGTTATCAGGTATGGGCTAGAACAAAACAAAATATATCAATGACCTCGTCATTGCAATATTTTTTAGATATTATTTTAGAACAAGTGTCTTTCGGCTTCGTTAAGGGTCTTGTTACACCTTTTATTTAAAAAAATTAAAAAAAAATTAAGTGTCTGTTTGTAATCTATATTATGTATGCAAATAACGTATACATGTATACAAATAAATAAAACTGTAGTGTCCGTTTGTAATGTCTAAATAACAGCTTTTTACTGAATGTTTTTTTATTTCTTTATGTCTGTCGGTTTGTTTGTCTTTCCTATCAGATTTTTTACAATAGTTTTCAAACCATTTATACATCTTTTGCTCAGTATAGTTACAACACAATATTTATGTCACTTGTTTAATTTAATATTTTACAATCTTTTCGTACCTTTTCTTTTTTACCGATTGTTTGTGAATGTGTGAACATTCTAGCCTGTGTAGATTCCCAGCTGCTTGATAACTTTTTATCTTGTTTTACATCTTTTGTGTAGTAGGGAACGACTTATTGTCGGGCCTACGCTGTCCCCCATACTTAGTATAAATGCTGTAACATGATAATATTGTAATACCCAATGATTTTGAAATAGTAACCAAGGAGTTTCTTGGACGTTCTTCTCCATAGAAAACGACCAACCCGAACCATGCACCTTTTTGTCGACGTTTTGTAAGTTTCACATAGGCCTAGATGGACTTCTAGGCCTATGTGAAATAAAATATTTTGATTTTGATTTGATTGTGTCTATCTGTCAGTGTTTGTTCTGGGTAATCTCCAAAATGGCTGGACTGATTTTGATGGGACTCTTACTGGCAGATAGCTGATTTTATAAGGAGTAACTTACTCTACTTTTATTAAAAAGGATTAGGGTTCACAAAATCCGGTTCAAATAGGAAGTAATATTTTTATAATAATTTCTCTCGGACAAACGTCGCGGGCAAAAGCTAATGATTTGATATAAATGAATGGATAATTTATGCATATTTTATAGCCTATTTAGAAGAAGGACTATAATCATGATAAACATAATAATGATATTAATAGTAAATTAATCCATATCCTTGATTTATTTTTAGGAAACCAGTTTTTCTTTGACCAATTCAATTGAACAAATTCAAGAAACACACCTCTGATTTTTCGGATTCTTATAGGTGTTGTATAAATTACACTTGCTTCGGTGGAGGAAAACATCAGGATGAAACCAAACGATGCCTGAGAGATATTTCTAAACGGCATGTAAAGCTTGCCATGGGCAAATAAAAACTCTGTAACCAGCTTAGGCACCAACCGCACGGTTTCCGGCGACTGGGACCGCAATTAACTGGAACCGTGGTCCCAGTTGCCAGATCCATTTTATTTCAATATTTTTCTTCTGGCGACTAAACGAAAAAAAAAAATCTATTGTTCGATAAATGAAAAAAAAAATCTATTATTTAAGCCAAAAAAAAGTACAGTGAAACAAAAAAAAAATAAAAACCTCTTTGATTCAAAATAATCATTGATTTACTTTGAATTTGAAACAAATATAGCGTCGCCGGGCACATGATGTTCAACCAAATTGGTTTCGTGCGAGGTGCGTTCCGTCGCATGCCATTTCACAATTTAACGGTTTCACTTCGAAAGACAAAAAAAAAATGCGTATCCGTGTGCCGAAAAATAATGCGTTAAATTGTAAGCAGTATGTTACGATTCACAATTCGACCGATTACAATCTCGCAAGATAGATATAATCTAACGGTTTTTACATTTTTTCCGTGACAGATATTCTAGAAACGACGATGAAATGAAACAAAAAGTATCCCACAAACATACCACACCCTGTCCTTGACGTTCGCAGTCGGGTAAAAAAACCGATACACTGTTTGTCGATTTCAGAACCTGTTTTAATTGCATAAACTTAAATACCCATTTTGGTACGTGTTGTAAAGAGACTTGACGAATAATTTCCTGGAAATCAATAGTTTTGTTATTTTAGAGAAAACGTACTAGTTTTAGCAAACGCTGTGCCGCACAACTCGCGTTTTTTGTAATATAGTCTGTCACAACATCCCCTTTGCGGCCGCACCGGTGTTATGTAGCAATTAGGGACCTTCTTAATTTTTTTTAACATATGTAATCTTAAACCGTTTCTTTAACGTTTATTTTTGTGAATTACTACCAGAAATAATAATTAAAAAAAAAATGCTATCTTTGACTTAAAAATAATATAGTGGTTCAGACAAATACGAATTGAAATAATATGTTAAAAAACCTGTCCGTTTTTAGTTCCGTCAGTAGTTTATATTCTAGCTTATTAAGACGATCAGTGTCAATGATGATTGTGGTGTGTGTTTTGTAGTATTATTTATGTGACTACCTGAGAGGTGTTATTAATCTATTAAGTTGAACGTCCGTGAATAAATCAAAATGAGGTTTTTAATTTTTATACCAGTGCTCATTAGCTTTGTCGTCAAAAATGTTACGACTCTGGATTGTTATTGGAGTACCGAATGTAAATACAAATATTTCTCAAGTAAGACTCCGTATGAAACTGTTAGAGGTGATTTAAGAGATTCGATCGTAAAAACGGAAGGTGAGTCCCGAAACTAGCTACTCTATTTATAACGAGCACAGTACTGTCTATTTCTTTGCTATAAGGGTCAGCGCAGACTGAGCGGCTAGTGCTTGAGCGAACACGCGTTTCCTCGAATATTCGCTGCGTAAACTCGGAACTTTTATCTACACACACGTGGATAACAATACAGAGTATTCAATTATCTATATGAAAACCCTTAAAGTTTTTTCTCTATGGGGTATGTATTTACTCACGTGATGTGGCAGCAACTATTCGCAAACGAGGTTATGTTCGACCACATGTCACGAAGAATTATAATCAAACACCATTTCTGCTGCATTGCTCGAGCAAATAGTCAATCTTTCAGTGCTGACTAGGGTTTCTCATCGAGATGTTATTTGGTTTATATTAATTTATTTGTGCGTACAGTTTTTGTTTGATGACAACTCATTTAATTTTATTATTCAATAAAAACCTTATTTCAGTACACAACTCAAACATTTGAATCTACAAAACAATTGTAGTGAAAAAAATAACAATTAACCTTTGGAGGTAACGATAATTCATCGTATTATTTTTATTCAAATTATAAATATATCAATATACTGACAATTAAATGAATTTTGAAAAATAAAAAAAAAGTCTCGCAAAATTCTAAAGTCGGAAAAAATAAGTCGTGGAAATTCCTAGTGCTGGCCCTAAGAATGATGTTGGCAAACTGAACTTACCTAGGGTTTTCACTTCCATTACGAATATATACATGAATTTTCAACCATCATTTTTTCTTAGGATGCGAACCAATCAGCTCTTGGACCATAATGAGGCACGGAAAAAAGAATCCAGGAACAAAATTCTTACAAGAGATAAATGTGGTACTGAATTTTAAAGACCATATAATTTCAAGTTACGATAATGAAAACAGTTCGCTATGCGCTCAAGATATAGATAACTTTAGAGAATGGGAAATTGATGCAAGTTTTATTAATGAACCAAATAAAATTATGAACGAAGGATACCAGGAAATGTTTGGTATTGGCAGCAGATTTAAAGAGGCTTTACCAGAAATATACAATGACCTCCATGAGGGAGAGTATTCATTTCGCCCAACTTTCGGTCCTCGAGGTGAGGTCTCGACAGAGGCTTTAATTGAAGGACTTGGGTATAAAGACTTGATTATAGAGCAAGCTGAACAAAACGTCAGCGTCGCCAATGTAAGTACCGGCTTTATTTGCAATTGTTTCCATAACTCGGTTGAGTTAAGTTTGCACCTTGTTTCGATGGCCCGCCATTACAGACTTAGCTCGACCGGGTTGTACATTGTTACGTCCATGCTCTGTAATGGTGTTACTTTTTGTTGAGCAATATTTTGCAAGATTTTGTTTAATTTCAGTGGCTTTTACTATAAGTTTTGTTGTCCGTTGTTGCCCACTCACACTTGTAAAATATGTTGCTCCACAAAAAGTAACTTCAGTGTGAATGCAACTTAACAATAGATGCACTACTTATTTTACCATCCGGATTTAAAAAATTAAAGAAACAAAGTTGCTTTATTAACTCATTAATTCTAAAAACATAATATTTCTGTGTGACTAGTAACTTCTTACCTCCATAATTATCTTGCCCCACTGCTCGGTAATAGTTAAAAATAATATTGGTATTCCAGTTATTACACGTGGAAATAAATTGACTAACCTTTTAAATAACTAGCAAATGGCACATTGACACCAAAGTACCTAACATCTACAACCTAAAAACCAATTAATAAATAACTTTTTTTGCAGCCCTATGGAACGTGTCGATCATATCTAAAAGAAGTTTATGGAAATCCTGATACTTACAAAATATCACTTCAATATATGGAAAATCCAGAATATATAAAAGTAAATACGACTTAAAAAAAAACACACAAATCTTAATCTTTGTTTTATTGATGTTTGATTCTTAATATTTTGTTTCTAGATGAAAGGGAGGATTAACAAAAGATTAGGCCTTAATTTTTCCTTGACGAACAAGCATATTATAGCGATCTACGATTTGTGTCGATACACTACGGAGGGAGTCGGCAACAAACACAGTCCCTGGTGTGCTGTATTCTCCGACGAAGACCTGAAGATCATTGAATATGTCGGAGATTTAGAACATTACTATAGAAGCGGTTATGGAGCAGAGAAGTATAGCAGAACATTCAGTCAGATTACGTTATCAGATTTATTCATAAACCTAGAACAAGCCAAGAACGGGCTAGGCAAGAAAACTATTGTATACTTTACCCATTCTTCGATGATGGACATGCTCCTGATTCCTTTCAATCTTTATAAGGACGCAAACCCCCTTACGGCGGCTCTTAGAGACTTGGACAGAAAATGGAGATCCACATTTCTATCTACTTTTGGAGTGAACGTGATTGCAGTTCTGAACAGGTTTGTAAAAGTGATAATTTATCATCGTGGCAAGCACTTAGCGCCGGCGAATGTTTTTTATTTGGTTATTAATGTTGTCAATTGATGAAAAAACATAGGTATTCGATTTATACTGTCGAATTGAAGTTACAATCGATTACCCATGGTAAAGTTATTTATTATACCTAACAATATGTCTTCCGACCATTTCAGATGTGGATTATCTGATGGAAAGTTCGACCACAACATCTCGTTCTATCGTAATGAGAGACCGTTTTTAGAACTGTGCAATGGAGTCTGTTCGTGGCAAGAGTTCGAGGAAATTTTCAAACCATTCTTGAATGCAACTTTAGATATTTGTGAATAAGTTTTCAAAAAAGAATTTTTATAACTATTTGCTACACTTTTTTTTTTAACCTTAAACATGTAATTTTATTTCATTTTTATTGTCTATATACAATAAAATTTATTAGAGAGAGATTATTAGAGCTTACCATTTTAGTAAATAGTATTTTTTTTGTTTTTACTACTAATAAATTATTTTTCATAATCCATTGTGATACTTTTTTTCAAAAACCAACATTCTAGTTGGTACCCTACTGAAAAAAAAGCTAAATTCCTTCAGTCTAACCTAATGAAATTGAAATAATCCTCCACAACACAGTCGGCACATTGTCAGGGTCGGTTACTTTTAGCAGCGTGATGATGTCCTGTATGCTATTCTTAGTACCGTCACGCTGTCGGGACACCACCTGGTCACTCTTGTTGAGCAACTGGTACAGCCGCAGCTTGGCAGCAGCGATGTCGTATTCACTGAAGATCGTAGCGCAGATTTGGACTGCGAACACCTCGTCCATCACATCCAACTTCTGCTGCAAGAACGTCAGTAACTCATACGCCACTAGTGGTTGAACCATGGCGATTAAAATTACGAGCGATGGCTTGCGCCGCGCCACGAATACTATAATTAATACACGTCAGCAACACGTCCTCTCCGATACGCAGCTACTGCAAGACTGCAGTAATGTTTAAGTCCCATGTAATACATCGCGAGCCTATTGCCATCAACCGGGCACAAATCCAGACTCCATGGCTGCTACTGAGAATTTCCTGAAAGAAAAACCTGCGTGACTATCTTACAGCAACATTTCGCCTGTCATGTTTAAGTCCCCTGTAATAGGGGTCGTGCCTATTGCCATCAATCGGGCTGCTACTTAAAAATCTTCATGTAAAAACCAACAACACTTTGCTAGACCCGGGAATCGAACTTAGAACCTCACTCATGCGATGATGTTTTAATGTAAGGCTACACGACGTTATCATCATTATTCTGCCCCTGTCCATACTTCCATACTTCTCTATTACTCATCTCAGCTGTCACCTCCTTTCTATCCATATCATCTTTCACACACTCCATCCATCTTGTCTTTGGTCTTCCCCTATTCTTATAGACACACACATTCATACTCAGAATTACAAGATGATTGCAAGATGGTCAGAAGATCTGACATATGACCTGCAATAGGGAATATGCAAGAAATACATACTTTTTTTATTTCCAAAAAATGCCTTGTCGATGGCCCATAAAACATTGTGGTACACTTGTTTAATTTTCTAATAAAACACTTATTTTACAATTTAATATTTTATGTAGTGCGTTTTTGGTGAAACGGAGCGCAAACTTAAAACGCATCGTCCCTCGATAATGACGCCAAATACTGTGTCAAAGAAACACGTTTATTTGAAAAGTAGGTACTTACATAAAGTTTCACTAAGATTTTGTTATAATATTGTGCTTGCAATGTATACTTAAATAAAGCACATAAAATTAGTATAATTATTATATCAAGGGTAAAAAATTACATGTAAACAAGGCAGATAGAGATAAAAAACGTCACATAACATGACATGAATGGTCGCGTCAGTCACGGACGTTTGAACTGTCGTGACTTTTTTCGAACCCCCCTCCCCCCCTTTCCAGCCTCACGTGATTAATGGACGACCCCTAAACAAAAACCGCAATACCCCTTAGGACCTTCAGACCCACAAACTGGAGTACTTTTCTTAAGGAACGTAGTCCAGTGTTAGGCCATTTTTTTAGTCATGGGTCTAAAAAAATGGTGGGTCACCGTTCACACTGACATCAATGTTTTTCAAAGATTATTTGTAAAATTTTGGTCCTCCCATACCAAATATTGCATCGCTGACGCATTTTGCACGAAGAGTCCATTTTTTTTCGACCCATTTTCCTTACGGAATACCTATAGACAGTATTTCATGTAGGTTTTATTTATCTCACAAACCTGTAGCGTAGATTTAATGTTTTCATCTTATTTATTGTTTAGCCGTAATTAAATTTCTCAGTTTTTATTCACAAGGACGTCGTTCATTTTGTAACCATAAATTTATGAGTCAGAAAAAGCTTTGTCGTAATAGGTAAAAAATGTTTAGGATATTATGTTCAAACGAAAAGTTGTTTTTTTTTTTTAATGTTACACTTAAATAATTTTGCTGTTATTTTCAAACTTAAATAGCAGCGGTAGGGTAAATTGTACATTCTCAATAGAATAGTAACAAATCTTGAGGGTGATATTTACCATAAGTAACGGTTTTTTTTTCTAACGGGCTCTTTTATTTTAGCATACAAAATGATCGAAACTTAACACATTGACGGACAGTACTATCCCACTAGTTTTAGCTGTTAAGACGGTACTCATTTTCATACATTGCCTAGAGGCGTAGTGTCATATCGCGTGGTTAAAACAATTAAAATGTGTATGTGTGCGTGGAGGTACTTTCTTTGGACGAGTTTTTAACAATGTGTTGTGCCAGTACGATGGTCCTATTTGTACCTTTGGTGACAGTAGGACATGCCATGCCTTATGATAGTATGAAAAATCGACCGTCGTGAAACGTACTGATTTTACACAAGTCAAAATTTTAACGTCGACAAACGTACGGTACTGTCGTATAACTTTTAACGCCTTGACGCCTGTCGGCGGTACTGTCCGTCAACGTGTTAAACGACGTCCTTATATTGATAGGCCATTATCATACCAAGGTAATTAATTCCGTGTGAATAATACGTAAGCAACCTATAACCAATAAAATAATATCATTCCTCGTGAATATGTAAGATTATTTTTAGTAAAAAACAAGAAACATCTCGCTCTTAGATCAAGATTTTTCACGCTATTTAGGACGTATTTTGATAAATGTTATTCCTGTCATTCTCAAACTTAAAGTAAAAGACAGAGACGGGAATATCTCTTAGTCAAAGTTAGTGCTAAGTAATATAAATAGATCTCAGGATTAGATCATCTCTTCACATTTGCTTCAGATCTCTTAATATCTCAATGAATATTTGAAACCTAATATTAGTTACTGCTTAATGATAATTAAGCAGTAACTAATATTAATATAATTGCAGCATAATAGATATAAGTAATTAAGCAGATAAGTTACGATTTACTAAATCGTGTTTATTTATCGTACGAGGGCCAATGTTGAGTGTAGTGTTTAAACAGTAATCTTTCCTTGTGACGAACATGAAGTTTTTAATACCAACAGAGCTTGTTTTTTTTTACGTAAATAATGTGCTTACCTTAGATTGCTATTGGAATACTCACTGCAAATACAAATATTTTTCAAGTAAAACTCCATATGAAATTGTTAGAGGCGATATAAGGGATTCGATCGTAAAACCGGAAGGTAAGTTGCTTTTCATTCGAAGATTGTTCTGACATATTTTGCCATCTTTATTTCTCTGGAATATTTTTGAAAATGGAGCGGTCTCATCCAAATTTATTTGTGAGTTGCTTCCATGAAACTGTGATGTTATTTGGTAGAAATTTTAAAAATTTTCGAATCTCTGTTTTAAATGACTTTACCATAACATCTACTTCATTTTTGTGACTAAATCGAATGAAAATATTTCCGGAACTTGTCCATATTTTTAAACTATTTAATTCTTGAATAGGATGCGAAGCAGTCAGTGTCTGGGCCATTTTGAGGCATGGAAAAAGAAATCCCAGTCAGAAGTTCGGACAAGGCATAGGTGACATACTTAAAAATAAAGACTATTTAGTGTCAAGTTACGAAATTGGAAACAGTTCGCTGTGTGCGCAAGATGTAGAAAATATAAAATATTGGGAAGTTGATAGGGCTATGCTGGAAAAGCCAAATATAATCTCTAATGAAGGGTATAAAGAGTTGTTGCGAATTAGCAACAGGATAAAGGAGACATTTCCTGAGTTGCTGAACAATCTTCAAGAGAGAGATTACTTGTTCCTTCCAGGTTTTACCCCTCGTTTGGACGAGAGTGCCGAAGCTTTCGTTGAGGGTCTTAATAGCAGTAACTTGGCTGTACACAAGGATACAAATTATTACAGGATTATATCAGTAAGTTAAAGTTAGTGTTGAAAGATTAATCTGTTACATAAATTAATTGCGTTATTGCGTATCTAGTTATAGTTTTATATTTTCAGCCCTATTCAGCATGTGGAAAATATCAAGTAGAAGTGCGACGAAATCCAGATGTTTATCACGAAGAAATGGAATATAAGAAAACTGTGGACTACTTAAATGTGAGTTTTTTTTTAACTTTTTTAATAACTTTCTGGTTTAGTTATTCCGGAATTCGTATTATTATCAGCTAGTTATATTGTGCCACTACCACTTCTCTTACCTACATATACACCGTGATATTTAAGTCGTCTTACAACGGCAGCCCACTTCATGTTTCCAATGACTACTAAACATTATTTTTAAAAAAAATTGGTATTTTGAGATTTGAATAATTTAAAAATAAAAATATGACGTAGTTGAAACACACTGTTGCGAGCGATGATCTACTCGACTCGTGTGCTGGTTAGGTATGTTCTACCGTTTGACACGTAAACACTATTAACAGGATGTTTCATAATTCTAATATATTATTTATTTTTCTTTTTAATAATAATGTGTATTTATAAAAATAATAATAATATTCGTTTATTTATAAAAAGGGGCACATTTACAATAAAATATCTTAACGAATAAAATGGAGCACAGTTGTTTATTGCCTGAACTAGGTTGAACCTGTGATTCAGGCTACAAGGTGCATAAATACCTACTTAAAACAAATAAATTAACATTAAATGAAAAGTTAAGTCCTGCAATTAAAACTTACATAAAATAAACAAACATAAAAAACAGCGTGTCAGCAGGTTACTTGCAGACAGCAAGTAACCTGTAAAGTCTTCTATCTGTGCATACGATATGGGTTGTAGAAAAGTAATTATAGACTTTTCACAGTTAAAATAATTTAACTTATATATTCTTTTAATATTAATGGTAAAATTGAAATAATCGCACCAAGAGGTATTTTATGTTGGATACATTGAGTGGATCACCGTTGTAAGATGACTAAAAAGTCACGGTATACAACATGTAACATAATTAACGCACATCCTGAAATTAGTTTGTTCAGAATCGTTTACTGAATCGATTTCTATAATTTTTGTTATAGGTATTTTTTTTTCCAAAAATAATTAAAACTCCGTAAATTACAGTAAAAACTCGTTAACTCGTTTCGAACGCGAGCGAATACCTACTAGGCTAACAAGACCCTCATACCTACGTGTGCGACTGTCTGCGTTCGTGGATTTGTACTGTGACCACAACATTCTTCCGGAATTAGTATAACTAAATCAATCAATAATCAATGCTCATATATGTTTAACTAAAAATTCAGTGTATGTATTATGATTATAACATAATATACTAATTGGGGTGTCTCAGGGTGTGCGTTAATTACGTTACATGTTGTATATAACGAGTGATGCTTGCTTTGCGTAAACGTTCACGATTTGGGACTTTTGATATCCAGACTTCCTTTAACACCAATCAGTCAACTTAAAAGGGAACAGGGCCAGCGAGGAATTTGGAAAATAGGTATTTGAAGAATCTATTACCGTTGCACTGCGTCAATCTTGCTCCCGTAGAGTGCGGAACAGCTGCAGCTGTGGCCGATTCATCATCATCATTTCAGCCGAAAGACGTCCACTGCTGGACATAGGCCTCCCCCAATCCCCTGTGGCCGATTATATCACAAAAAATTTGACGAGATCGACGTTTCGTATTCCCGTTTTTTCTCCTCGAAAACTGAGCCGATTCAATATTTTTTTACATTAAATTTTAATAAAGTGTATATTCCTATAAATTTCTTTTATGTTAAAATTTTTTCGAATGTGTCGGATAGTGCTCTAATCACGGCCGTAAAAAAAAAAACTGCTTTTTTTGTCAAAATTGACAAAAAAAGCATCAGCTTTTTTTGTCAATTTTGGAGGGTGATATTTTCTTTACTTATTCGCTGCTGAAAAAAAGGAAATGATAGCTAGGGACGTGTCTACAGCCGATTCTGATAATATGGAAAAATGATTCCTCTAGAGGCACTATTCAGGAAGAAAAACGGGGAATACGAAACGTCTATTTCGCAAAAAATTGTATGGAGAATCGCAGCCCTGTTCCCTCTTAATACGATTAAAATTGCTTTAATTTTCAGATGAAAGAACGGATCGAAAGAAGATTAGGCCTCAATTTCACTTTGTCGAATGAAAATATCACAGCTATGTACGATTTATGTCGCTATTCCTGGAACGGAATCACCAATACACCAAGTCCGTGGTGTGCTGTATTCTCAGTCGAAGACCTGCAAGTTCTTGAATACGTTGACGATCTAAGACATTATTATAGAAATAGTTATGGTATACCACAGTTTAGCAAACTGTTTGGTCAGATACCTTTAGCCGATTTGCTGAGAAACTTTGAGAACATGAAGAACGGAAAGGGCAAGAAAATCGTGTCATACTTTACTCATGCTACAATGATGGATATGATATTAGTCGTGCTTAATCTTTATAATGACGCGAACCCACTTGTGGGAGCCAATAGAGATATAAATAGAAAATGGAGGACTTCGTTCTTATCCACGTTTGCCAGTAACATGATTGCTGTATTAAACAGGTACTTAATGTTGTAAGGACTTATGTATTAACCTAAGTAAAACCTCATTTTATTATTATAATCGCAGGATAATATGTGCACTGACAGGTCTTCGAATGTGACCTTCACGTTATCCTGTTAGGTTCTTATATATCGTGTTTTTGTCGGTTGTTCTTCATTATAGGTGTTTGTTGAGTAATTATCCATTTACTTTGTTGGAGCAATGCGAAACAAGGTCATTCAATGATTAGACTGACCGAATTTTAGCACATAATATATTTTACCACAATCACCGTTACACAAAATGGTGTAGCTGTGCTAAATGTTCTTCGATGGTAATCTAAATTGTGTCAGCCCAGAACTGAGCTACTAGTTTGGCGCTTTCGGTAGCGTGCATCAGTTCCTGTAGTGAACAAACAACAGGACACGCAGGACACGATATTATGTGCATATCGTTTGTAGAACAGCACCACATTTACACTGCAAGGCAGAGTCATTAATGAATCTCCACCTGAGCAGGTTTTCCTTGCTGCGACCAACCTGAGTCCGGAGTCTATTTAAAGACTTTCAGGTCAGCCACGGCAACTCATGTTTAAATGTTTATCCATATATTTACATGATCAAAGTATTCATTTACAGATGCAGTATACATGGAGAGGACAATAATTATGATTATAAAGTCGCATTTTATTGGAATGAAAAGCCGCTATTAGACCTGTGCAATGGTGGAGTATGCTCGTGGCAAGAGTTCGAGGACAGTTTCAAACCGTTCTTGAATGCAGCAGACAGGCTCTCAGACTTCTGCGAATTTAAATGGACGGCTATCGATTAATAAGTTAATTAATAGAATTGTATTATTATCTCTGTGATTTATATGTTTAGATATTTTAATGGTAGGTTAGGTTGTTGAATAAAATAGTTCATATTAAAGTTAAAACTGTTTGTGTGTGTGTGTGCTGTACAAACTGTATTTCAGCAAGTATAGGTGCTGGTGTCTACATCAAGTTGATAGAAAGCAATAGTGAACACAATGGAGCAGCTGTGGCACACAGACACTAAAATACAGTGAGTCAGAATCCTTACACTAAGTAATGGTTGCCAAATAATTTCCAAGTTGAACGCAACTGAACCTCATTTTATCTTCATCAGGATAAAGGAGACTATTAACCTTGTTAGTTACAACACAGTACAAGCCGTAAATTGATGCATTCTAAGAGATGCATTAAATTTTGACGAGCATTTGTCTCGTACATTCAACAAAATCCTAATAACTTAAGTTTGTTTAAGCACTTAGCGCGGGCTCGACTAACGAATCCCGAGCGCGTGGGGTTGAATATCGTCTCAGTGGATTGCTGCCGATATGAGTCCCATACGTACAACACAAACAAAACTGAACACTTTTCATGTGTATGTAAAGTACAATTTTGCCCAACATGTAAATAATACACAGAACACCGTCTTCCAAATTTTGCCAAATTAATTCGTTTAACATATTTAAAAAGTTTACGAAGAGCGTGGATTTATTTACAAACACGGCACGTCTTTTTTACCATCACGATATGATGTATTTTATGGGCTTAATTTAATTTGGTTCGTTTTGGGGGTCCTTTATTAGATCATGCGGTGAGATTCCATGCTGGAAATGACTTCCTTTCATTAAGATTTAACTCGGCTATTACATTTCAGATATCTTGAAAACTTTCACAGTAAAAGTCAGTTTCTATCTAATTCATGGACATTATGGTGGAAATTTCGATGGTCTTAAAGTTAGTATTAAATTTTCTAATGTTGAATTTACGTTCTTAGTCCAGTCATGTTAACTCATGTCAAACGATAAAGATCGTTGCACTACAACAATAAATAGCAGTACTATGTTAGCTTGACACTTAGAAGTACGGTGATAATTTGTTCCCGTAATAGACTCGTAGCGTACCACATACTGGGCGCGAGAATGGAGCGACGACACAGTACCTTAGAATATTATTGTAATTCGCGTACCACACTTAAGTTTGTTTCAATTGTGCGCATGTTAGGTATTGTATGACATAACATACATAACATAACATCACACCCATAATCTTTGAAGGGTTAGGCAGACGTGTAACTAATAGAACACCCACATTTCGCCAGTTATGTTTAAATCCCATGTAGTAGGTGGCGAACCTAGCATATTGCCATCTAGTGTCAGGTATACAAATCACATACTTATAGGCAGAAAATGTTTTATTGCTTTTCTAACAATTTACGTCAATTTACCAGTAATAAAATAGGAGTACATAATGAGTAAATATCTTTAGAAATGCTCCCGTTGCACTAACTTTTATGCCAGCTAGAATTTTAGCGTGGTCGTGCTGGAAATGAATCTTCCCAGCACGACCTGTATATTTACGATAATTGAGAGGTATAAAATTTCTAATTAGTGGTATAAAATAGTATAAATTAAAAGGATTTTATTCTAAAGTTACAATGAATTCGTTCATGGTCGTGCTACGAAGTACAAAACCCGTTATCGGAGTGACAAACGCGCTTGAATTTGCTCTTGAATTTATTATCGCGCACGTTATTTCTTTGCGATTACTCCTAAAATGTTCATTTAAATTCTATGGTAGAACAGATTAAGTTGATAAGGATTAATACTGTATGCGTCTAAATAGCGTTATAATTACCACATTGCTCGTGACCATATTTTATGATAGAATGAGTATAGTAAGCAATCCATAAAAGATATAAGTATACCATCGCAGTCTTTTTGTAGATCTATATAAGAGGAATAGCCCACCATGGATTGTTTTGTTATATCTCAAAGAGATTAGTCAGCGTTTTCGATGAAAGCTCACAGGCGGCTTAATTTTTTCCGACACTTGCAACAATTATACCAATTAATATTTCAAAAAATTTACACAAAACCTTAACAAACTATATACGTAAACCTTCCTCGTGATTCACTTCATCTATTGGTGAAAACCGAATGAAAATAAATACGTTCAGTACTTTTTGAGTTAATCGCGAACAGACAGACAGACGCTGCGGACTTTGTTTTATAATATGTAGATGGACATAAGGTTTTTACGATATTGTTAGATTCGGTGATCGTTTTCATTCGGAAATGCTCGTAACTTCCTCAAGTGATGGTTGAAGGCGTCGAAATTATAGATGTCATTCACATTCAAGATCATTTCACAAAATATTGCTACACTTACCAAAGAAGATATGATTTACATAAAATTTAAAGGTCGGTCGTCCTGTTGACCTTTGACAATTTTTTTATCTTTATTCAACGCATGTAAGAAATCAGCCAAGGTCGCATTAATTCAAGAAACTCTTTTAGTTTTTATAGGCATTTTGCTTTTTTAATAAATTGAAACGTCTAGATGTATCTTGCTGTCCTTTATATGAACTTGTGCAATTGAGTTTTTTGTTACGATTTTTAGATGTTTTCCTATGCAGTCTTCAATAACGGTCAATGACACGGAATCTATAAAACGTGTTTTAGATACACAAAGTGATTTTCGTAAAAATAGATTTTAGTGCATTTCAATAAAATTATTTTCGTTAAAACTCTTGTAAAGAAATCCTGTGCCTTGATAGTGGGTAATAAAAAGATATACTCCTGTACAGTCCATAAAAGAAAGAATATCTTAAGGGTTTTTAGGGTTCAATACAGTAAAGGTGAAAATGAAAAGTTTATGACGCTATTTACTTTTCTTTTTCTTTTTTAAGTTAGAAGGCAGCGAGTTCACAGGTTGTAGGTACTAAAATGGAAATCTAACAAGAACTACAACTAAAAACCTGACTACTGAATAAAATGTAGTCTGTTACCTAGGCCATAATAACGAATCGATTGACACCTTATTCAACAAAATCATGAACGGTTTAGGCGCTAAGGAGGAACATACGTAAATACAAACATACATACAGAGATTGCTAGAATCATAATACACAACCCTTTCTTTTCGCTTCGCCGTAGACGGGTAAAAATGAACTATTAATATGGCTCAAACGGAAAGAAAACAGTAATATTGTAGAGAAAAGGAAAGATTTTTTTAAAAGCTTAACACCAAAATCTTGCATGCTGTGCGAGAATCATCGAGATATACAACGTTATTTTTAGTAAATGCGAAACCTGAATATAGTTTGTTCAGAATAAGTAACTGAATCGATTCCAATAATTTTTAAACCATGTTGTATTTTGTTCCAAAAATATTTAAAAAAGGTTACAAGTTGAACACCGAGCGATACTAAGTACCTATAGCAATCATTTAGGTACCTACAGCCAAATTATTATTATCAATGAGCTCAAGACGACGCTGGAGGCGCGCGCCGCGCGGTAACCCCGTTTTTGTGCAGACAACCAGGTAACATAACAAGCTTATAACTTTGTGTGTGATTTTTCATGATACAGTTTTGAAATTTTGTACACAGATTCTTTACATAAAAATACTAGACACATGTTTCAGGTTTCGCATATACTAAAACTAATGTTGTATAGGTAATACATACACATCTAAATTCACGACTTTTACCGTGTGGTTAGGCAGAAACCACAGAGCTTCGTTCGCTTTCACACATCTCGTTGAAAGTGCTACGCACCTGATCTTTCTGAAGTACATCATTTAGGCCAGTGTATGAGATACCGTAATACATACATAACATCACGCCTATTATCCTCGAAATGTTAGGCAGAGGTGTACCTAATAGTTAACCCACATTTCGCCAGTTATGTTTAAGTTCCATGTAATAGGGAGCGAGAAATGAGTTTATAAGAGGAAGCTTGAAAGTGGCGCCGGTGACTGAAAAGTTGTGTGGTAATCGGTTGTCGTGGTATGGGCATGTGATGCGGAGGAATGAGGAAAATGTTGTGAGGAAAGTTTTGAGTATGAATGTGAATGGGTATATGAGTATAGGAAGACCAAAGAAACGATGGATGGACTGTGTAAATAATGATATGGCTAGAAAGGAGATGTCTGGCGAGATGACGAGTAATAGAGAAGTATGGAAGAAGAAGACATGCTGCGCCGACCCCAAATGAATTGGGATAAGGGCAAGAGAATGATGATGTAATAGGGAGCGAGACTATTGCCATCCACCGGGCACAAATCCAGACTCCGTAGCTGCTTCTGAAAAATTCCTAAAGGAAAAACCCGATAACAACTTTGCCCGACCTGGGAATCGAACCCAGGACCTTATGCTTAGCAGTAGCGCTTGCGACTAATAGACCGACAAGGCAGTCAACCGTAGCCGAGCCAGGATACCGTTACCGGTGCAAAATAATTGATAGACGGAACCCGATTGATAGTGGAAAATAAAGTGGCTTTCACTTGTTCATTCATAGACGGCCTTTCAACGACGTCTGGAAAAGCTCTTCAATGAAGAGCCGTGTCGGCAACTTTGGTTCTGCTTTCAACTTCATTACTCCGTATAGGCACTGTCTTGAGGAAAACGTAAACAGTCATTGAACCTTTATTACTTTAGTCAAGTTTGTTTAAATGTACAGTCGCCAGCACACCAAGTTACCACAAACTGTCCAATTTCTCCAAATGATTTTAAACCACAAAATGTTGAAGGTTAATTTCAAAATCAAATGAGAAAATTGTACAGTTTGTGGTAACTTGATGCGCTAGCGACTGCACAATCACGAGCACAAACACATTACATTTATCTCCGAATGATTTAAAAGGGATTACCTCATAAGTATTCAGACATATGGTTTCTAAATGTAAGTTGAATTTAACGAAGTGTAAGGTAAGTACGTATGTGTTCGTAAGTAAATCGATTGTTTGATTTAAGGCTCGTGTAATAATCTTATATTATATCCAAGCGTCGCCGTCGTCCTTAGCATTAGCATGCTAGGTCAAGGCACAGTTGGCGCAGTGACTGAGCGATTGGCTGCCGCCCTGCTTGTCGTGGGTTCGATCCCCGCACGGAACAAATATTTGTATGATCTACAGCTAGTTGTTCCGGGTCTGGCTGTTTGTGTATGTGAGTTTAAATGTTTGTAAACGCACCCGCGCTACAGGAGAAATTCCTAGTGCGGGGCAAAGTAGTTGAAGAAAAAAAAATTCAGAACACGAACTACGCAATGTTTCAACATCTGCGAAGAAAACTCTCAAACTCAAACAGGAAACTGAAAGACTGTTGGCAAACATGTCATACTGTACCTATTAGATCGATAGGTTACACATTTTCAATCCTCGAAAGTACCTATCCTAGAAAATAAACCAACGAAGTCAAAGCTATCTATCTCAGTGAAAAGAAAGCCCACGTAGCCTCTATGCATCAAGTAGTAATTGTGCTCCACTTTAAAAGACATTCATTTAAGTGAGACTCGTCTATTTCTCCACAGGATATCCGATTCCGTTGTTGTGTGTGTGTTTTTTCCTTTAACGATCTTTTATATTAATCTCGGTTTAACAAGATAGAACTTAGTGTCAATCTTGGTCTGTAACTGCTTTTTTCTTGTTTCTCCTTGTCTATTTGTATGGTAAACTCATAGACGTGTAATCCCGTGACGTTTAGGCAAAAATGTATGTATGGTACACGCATATTGTGCCAGCTATGTTAAAGTCCCATAACTAACGAAATGTATGTAATAACGACGTCTACTTCTGCTGTGGTACATAGGCGGACTTAATGCCACAAGGTATTCTGATTATGGAAATCCTGTGACTGGCCATTGATGGCCAGTCATGGCCATTGATGGTTATGATATGATATAAGCCTATTGATTTTGATCTCAGGCAAATCTTAGGTAGGTACCTACCTAAATTATAGGCTAAAGTGAGATTTAGCTAATTTATTGAATAGAGACTTCTCTGACTTACAATCACAGATGTGCTAAGCTAGGAGGAGTCGGATGGGAGAAAACAAAAGGTTTTTCAGTACGTTGTCAACTAAATTGTTTGCAATTAAACCTTATCCATTAAAACTATTTATTGACTCATTCAATAGTTCTACTAACCCCGTGGTCCAAACAGTCGTGACGATATACACGTATACTTCACGTCAAAGATGGCTTTATCTTAACAACGTTTGGCCGTTGTCCAAACCGAAGCACGTGATAGGTCATGAATTGTGCCCACACAGCGAAGGACACATCGGCTAAATGTCACGTCTGCCACACATAATGACCTTGGGTTTTAAGACAATGTGGTCCTCTCAGATATATCGTCTTAGAGGACTAATCTTAGGACCGCTAGCACCATACATTCAGAGCTAAACGCGTTTAAAGTATAGTTCCATTTCTGTCATTAATTTGAAGTTAGAGGAGACAGAATGACGTTTTAAATACGTTTATCTCTCAGTACGTTTTTTTATTAGTGTTGCAAGCGTGTTATCTAAAATTATGTAATTATTATCAGAACAAAACGAAAATATTGTGACATTGTTTTCGAACAAAATGAAAACATTTTACGAAGTCATAGAATTACGTAAACGTAACGTTATTTTTAATTAAGCTAACAAATGTTAGGTAGGGTATTTTTCTCAACTCCTGGGATCCCTTCACAGTGTTGTTGAGCTGCTAAACTTCCATTGGTGAAAACATAACACAACAAAAACACAAGCCTATAATATTCCTGCTGCTGGGACATCGGCCTTGTCTTTATGAGACGGGATGGACTTTAATCCACCACGTGGAGTGCGGGTTGGTATTTCGTCACATGTTTTCGAATTTTTGCTTCTTGGATATGGACATTCTCACGATGTTTTCTTCACCGTTTTTAGACTAGTTGTATAGGGTCTGAAGAACAGGGTGTTAAATTCTTCATCCCTCGAAAAGGGAGAATCCTCCTACCAGAAGGGTGTTGTGTCTGGTGGGCTACTGCCCGACAGTTGTTGATGGGCTTTTCCTATTATAGTCTTAAGTCGCGAATAATTTTAATAGTGCGATTCATAATTTTGCTTTTAGTTCTTCCTTTGTGGTTTAGATGGCGCTGTAGTACTTTTTGTACTATGTTGCTGTAGTACTTTTTGTAGTACCGCTACAGTTGAGATAAAATAAATTACCAAGAGTAATGCGCGTGCCTGGGTTCGATCCCACCACCTACAACTCGTTAGTTAGACCACCACTGCTCATTCACCGCTCACCAGAGAAAACGTTATATCTACTCATTGTTCGTCTAATGACAGCATTGAGTTTCAATATACCAACATAACTGGCAGCCCAGTTATTGCTATTATTGGGCACAGTTCCAAATGTTCCAGCCACGGCCACTACGAAGAATTCTCTAACAAATAGCCCATATTACACGTGACCTGGAGACTAAACTTCATGATTTGGAGGTATGGTTTGAAGGCAGCATCATATTGGAATGACAATAGAATATACACCGTGACTTTTTAGTCGTCTTACAACGGCAGCCCACTTCATGTATCCAATGACTACTAATCATTAATATAAAAAAAATAGTTATTTTTGAGACTTTAATAATTTAAAAATAAAAATATTATTCAGTAACATGACGCATGGCGTAGTTAAAACACCCTGTTGCAAGCGATGATCTACTGAACTCGAGCGCTGGGTAGGTATGTTCTCCCGTTTGACACGTAAACATCATTAACAGAATGTTTCATAATTTTATTCTAATGTATTATTTATAATTCTTTGTACTTATTACGGTGGGAAAAAAAGCAAAAATTGTACATTGAGTAGACCACCATTTTAAGACGACTAAAAGTCACTGTGTATATATCAATTAAATTCATACCTTGTTTTAAATCTTTGTTTCGTTGGAAAAACCCTATTAAAAGGCAAAAGCAAAACCAATCGGTGCCTATTTTGCCTTTTTATACATTATAGCATAAAAATATTTATACCTATATGCATAATGCATACTTTGGCAGGACTTATCTATCGATGCTCAACTCAATAAAAAACAATATAACGAATATAAAAACAAAATTAAAGAATGTACTAGTATATAATACTCCTCTGTATTTGAAAGAGTCCAGAAGATTACAAATATCCCCCAAAAAAAATAACTTAACATAGCTAACATCACCTAATAGTACCTACACCCACAGTTTGCCAGTTACGTGTAAGTACCATGTAATAGAGGGCAAACCTATTCTGGTCGCACATATGCATTCAATAAGGGTTTACCTGAACTAACGTATACACTAGTATTCTAAGACCTTTGCAGTCAATTGCTTAGCTCAGTTAGACTCAGATGTCATGACAACGGTTCTAAACGCCCATCGAATTGTATTCTTAGACACAATTAGTGGATCATTAAATTGGACAGAACTTTCCTCATGGAAACTCTTGAATCGTGGGCGTTTATGTCAATTTATAAACAAACAACAGCTGTCAATGTGTCTAACGGGTGACAAATTTAGGGCGTGTCGAGTTATTCTTGAGCTGAGTCAGCCACTAAGAATACCAGTGATAATCTGGATAAGAAATACAACAGACATTGTTATCCCAAAAAGGTTTAAATTAATCAAATTGATAGGAAGATTTTAAATATAATTGAATACCATAAGTTACCGAGTTCAATAAACTGATTTGTAACCTTCCTCAATGGCGAAAGATACCGTACCTATTCATTTAATTGGTATTAAATTAAAATAGACTTTTATTACATGTCGTAAAATTTTAATCGGACCATTTTATATTTTTCTGTGCATATAACCAGTTTAAATAAAATATCTCCTGGTTGCGTTGAATGTCATTTTTGTCATAATTAGCAACCATACCTATTCTTAGATGTTCGTATAGTAGGCTCTATAACTTATTATTTGGTGACATTATCTGCGTAGGTACTAGTTTTTCCTCTTACTTTACTTGCGTGAACTTATCAATGGTTTTACTGTAGTTATATTAATACAGGGTGGAAGAGACATCGACGCACAAACGGTTACCACGTATTCAGTACATCATTCCGATTGTCATTGGTAACTAAAAAGAAGAAAAAAAAGGAAAAATATTAAATAAAAAAATCAATAAATCTCCTGTTTCATACAAAAGTGCAATACCAACACGGTCAAAATGTATCCATTCTGTATTTTTGCCCTGAGAACGCTCAGAATAAATTATTATCTAAGGTAAGAAATAAATAAATCAAATAATAAATCACCTACTTACCTTAATTCGACAAGTAGGTAGTTCTCGAGTTATTAGTGATACACATACAACAGACAGGTACCAGTAGCGAAGGGTCAATTTTGGTAAGAGGTAAGCCGGAGTACATATCTTTAATGTGATTATATTATTTGCCTATAGAATACTGACTGTGCCATTTTTCAAGGGGAAGCCGGTAGGAATCGAGTTGTATGGAACCTTTGCCACAGATAGGTAACCTATATACTAAATGATATTGTGTTCTACAATTTGTGAGGAAACTCTTTGAACACATTGTGCCTACACTTGATGCATTCCTTTTCGTGCAAGGAAACATGTCTTCAGGTAAATCATTCATGCTGTCTCAGTTGCATGACCGATTCGACGCTTTATCAGCTGCATGAACGGTCGATCCATACATATTTTATCCTTGAAAAGACATGCATGACATTTTCAACTCAACATATTCCTCGCTAGAGAGATTACTTGAAATAAATCAGATAAGCTGCTGAATGCAGCAATTTTCTTTCAACTCTCAGATCAAAATGTACGCAATATGTTCAGAAGTATAAACTTAAAGACATGGCTTTAGAATGATTCAATAAGAAGTTATATCGCACTCAATATCAGACCGAAGCAAATTCTTTAAGGACCTACAAACAAGTCTGACGAAAAAAAGCGTCGGGACTTTGCGATTCCTAGTATATTTAGGTAATATAAAATAGCGTTTCGCATTTCGCTTAAATAGATTTCACGAAGTCGCGTCGCAAAATGGCATCGCGCCTCTCTGGGTGTCGGAATCAACGTCGGTTGTAGGTAAACAGTTTGTGTACCTAGGACGACCCTTTTATACAGGAAAATCTTAAATCAATGATATCGATAGATAGATATAAGTGTCTCCTTGTTTCCTGGTAAAGAATAGACGATCATGATTGTATTGGCATAAAATATCCATGAAACTCACAAGAGATCAAGCAGATTTCAGATATCTGATTTCCTTAAGGGTTATAGAAAGAATAAAATATTAATAATATTTATCTTGTTAAATATTCCACTCTCCATTTAAAGATATATCAGGAATTTGTTAAGTATTTATGCTTTGTTCTGAATTTCAGGATCGATACAGGTCAGTGGCCTATTATCCGAACTGGTTCTTTCTAGAATTTAGTCGACGCTGTAATAGGTAATGAAATATACTACAAATGAACACTGAACTACTACACTACTGCACTACTGAATCAGATAAATAGCCGCTATAACCTAGAACACTAGCGTTCTAGCGGCTATTTATCTGATTCAGTCACTTGTTAAATTTTCTAAAATCTTAGTACCTAAAACTTGAGGTACTAATTGGCAAGTAGCTCTATATTTTTTGTCATATACGTTTTTAGCACGTTTCGTGTTGAGTACTGTTAAGATAAAGAGATAAAGGTAATGTGTAGGTACTTATTTATTTGGATTATTTAAACAAAGATTTCTTTGTTTAAAAAATCCTAGCAGGCAGGAGAAATTAACGGAAGCTTTGGAAAAAAATCTCTTAATAGTCTCTCACGTAGAGCTTTGTACAGGTAGCTACATAAATTGGTATCTATATAGTAATATAATATAGGTTTACGTGAAGGCAGTCTAGGCAACAGTGGACAGTGATATACGGAGCGCTACGGCTGTTCCTCGAACGGCGACTAAAGCTACGTACTGTATCAACTGATTGGAATATTCGCCGAACTTGCAGTAACTTATACTAACGTATGCCTTACATGTCTATCAATAAGTAGACGTATCTTTCTTGAGAAAGTCTATAGTATAGGCCTTAGTGTAAATGATATTACTAGACGAATTGGTACGTAATCTAATCTGCACAAATATGAATTATTTCAAAATTTTACAGATTTTACTCCCTAAATCTAACCTTTGCGACTGAATTTACTATGTCAAAGAACATGTCAATAACCTTAAACTTTATTACCACCAACAAACCGTAGGAATTCAATAAACCACAGCATAATATTCCGTCAAAAGTTGCCATATTTAAATATGTAGCAGTAAGCATACTTTCCCCTAATACATTTGGTCATTAGCATCGGGTATCGGGTAACAAACAAGTCGAAAAATGCATGAGGTTCGGATAAAATTTACATTTACATGAAGAATTACTTAGCATAACACGGACTCATATTTTTTGTTTGTCATCGATGCTAATGCTTTATCATATCGAACAACCACGAATGAGCAAAAAAATGATACGAAAAATTACGCGTCACTTTAATGTTGTCACCTTTACAAGTTACAAACGACTGATATAAAGATCGTCTAACTTTATGGAAGGAATCCGGGGTGTCGCACAAAATAAGATAAAAAAAAAGAATAATGGCGAGAAAAGCCGGTTCCGCATAGAATGCACGTAAACTTAGTTCGAAACTTAGTGATAAAACGTAATAATACCCGCGCGTGACATATTTCAACTTAGAAGTCCAATTGTCACAAGATAAAAGTTTTCTTAACGTTGTTTCGGCGTTTTTCACGAAATAAAAATGGGGAATAAAGTTGATGCAAACAATGAGGATAAAATGTGTTTATTTCTAAACCTGACCTGTTTACAGTGTTACGAATATGTACAAATAGAATCGTAAAACGTACGCGCGATGTATAGCTGAGCTTTGAGTGACATTTCACTGATTAGCTGGCTTCCCTTGTCACGCAATCACTAAGTGAAGGCTGGTTGACAAAAACAGAGCGGTAGGTAATTTATGAAATTGGGTTTTTCACGCACGGGTTTCTGGGCGTCGTCGACCGTCATAAGATTATTTTTACAACACTCGCGGTTTAGCTCAAAATAAATTGTGTTTAAAAGGATACTATAACATGACACATTTTCATGGGTGCACCCCGTTTTTAGTTTCGCATTTTCTTATTGTCAAAGTAATTTAATATCTGGAAATATTCTAGTTATTTTTCGCAGTTAGTTTTTGTTTACTTTTTTGTCGCGAAAATATATGCGCAGCCTACGTAATATAGATCTAGGAACGGAGATAGGATTCGTCGTAATTGTCATCGATCGAGCTCAAGTTGTAAGTTTCAAGTTACAGAGAGATTTGGCTCGTTAAACTAATGCGAGCAATCAGATACGCACTGTTGTCATTATAATTACGCACATCTGTGAACTTTGACAATGATCAATTCGTATTTCCTTTCCGAGATTACCTATAAGCACAGTTAACCTATTCATTGACGCGTTAACAAATGACCGGATTTCGATTCGATACAATTTGGACAAAGATAGACCATGTTGGATACTTTTTATCCTAGTAAAACGTTTTTGTGGGATCATAGCGAGGTGGACGAAGCTAGTCAAATAACATTCTTGTACGTTCTATTGCCGCAAGAAGGACCTAAATATGGACTGTATTCAGATGTTCACCATTCTGAATTCTGTGTGACGACAATCTCTCATTTCGAGCCCCATGCGGGCTGTCAACAGCCTGAAATATGAACACTAACAAGACGTATGCTGTTCTTATTAGGAACTGTCTCCTTCGGCGATTGCATTGGCAAAGTATAGTCGCTTATTGAGGTCCTATTTAAAGAGTTACTACAATGCCGTAATTCAGCTGTATGTGGTAGGCTTCACTGGAAGCCGACCCCAACATATTTGGGAATATTTTAGGCAGATGACGACCATGAATACCCAAAATATATAAGTACTAGTACCAACACGCCAAATTCGCTTAAATCTTTTATTTTATAAAAATGGAACTAACAGTCACGTGCATGCATACATAATAGAAGAGAGCGAATGCATTTTTAAGAAAACAAACAATTCGTCACACCAACTAGCGAGTTTTGAACAAAGGAAAATCCAAATATTTCCACGGAGAACTATAACATTTTTAATCCAAAAATATTCGTTCTTTGACCTTTGTAAGGGAATATCCTTAACAATGTTCTATATATGTAGTACCTTTAGAGGTATAAAATATTCTTGTTCTATCTATAAACAGGGTAGCGGATGTGTCTCCGTTTACGATTCTGAATGTCATGTCGTATCCATAAAAAAAATGTCCTTCATCGAACTAGTTTTTTGATTGTTCTTATTCACAAAAAAAAAGGAAACAATAGTAGACCACAATGTTAAACATAAGATTGTTTTTCAATATCAAATACTTTATTGTAAAGTTTAAAATATTGGTGTTTTTTATTTACACGCTAGACGAGCCATTAATAATGCATAAATAAAAATGCTCTGGCTTTGCACTGCGCAACAGAGTAAAATATCGAGATGCTCAGGATTCTGCCAACTACACCGTAGTTACATGACCGTGCTATGAACGTATTAGAAAAAAAAAAATCTTTGTATTGAATAGTATGATACTATGCCTGACGTCACACCAGTAGTGGGCAGACTCCTTTAGAACCATATAAGTGTCGCCTAATCTAAGTGAAGACGAGCATTAGTAACAAATAGACATATCTTTACGACTTTAACGAACGATTAGACGTTTGTATTGTATTGTATTGTATAACGGGCTGGTGTCCGCAACTCCACGTCAAAGCGCGTATTTTGCGTACGGGTGGGAAATCTATTCGATCCACCCTAACTCCCCGAGAAAGGCCAGCAGCGCCTTGGTGTTGCTGACAATCTCGCGGAGAGTACCTGGGGTACCGAAGTACTTTGCCCTGTATGTTGCAACCACTGGGCAATGTTGAAGCACGTGGGCTGCTGTTTCGTCTTCCTCCATGCAGGCTCGGCACTGGGGGCTGTCTGTGACTCCTATGACAAAGAGGTGACGATTAGACGATAAAATAATTCTACATTACTTAAACCACTACACCATACAAAGTTACTAGTTTAAACACCAAGATTTGGGTCCCTTACAAAGTACGCAGAGCAACCATTAGCGGCTAAGCATTACCTACTACAAACTACAATGATTGTACATAGTTTTGCGGGTGTTATGTAAATAAGATCACAGTGCGTAGGTAGAGGGGTTGCCAGCCATCTTTTGTCTAGCTCTATTGATCCCGGTTTTCGTCAGGGAGATCTGATAGTCGGACTAATATACGGTGACCTTTTCCTCAGATGACTTTTCAAATGTAATGTTTGTTTTACTTGTCTTTGTTGGATCCAGATTTTGTTTTCGTTGTTTATTTGTAAATTGATATTGATAGTATACAGGAGGATTTAGGCGGTATAAAAGTGTTTATTTTAAAATAATATCGATATACAAATGGGCCTGGACGAAATGACACTATCAGCGATGCCATGGAAACGGCAAAAATGTATTGAGTAGACAAAATGTACCCAAAAGCTAGTATAGCAGTGATAGTCTAGTGATGTGACCGTCGCACTGCCAAGTCATAGGTCTCGAGTTCAAACCCAAGACACACCTTTGATTTTTCGGTTTCATGTGCGTATTGTATAATTATCACTTGCTTCGGTGAAGGAAAATATCGTGAGGAAACCAGCATGCCAGAGAGATATTTTTCAACGGCATGTAAAGCAAAGCCAGAGACCTATGGGCGGCGTAAAAACTTTGGCACCAGGTTGGGTACTAACCACACGATAAAGAAAGAAGACCCAAAACTTATGTCAAAAAATGTTGAAAAAATTCGAAAGGTTTTGAAAGTAATTACCACTTCCACGTATAAATAGGATATAAATAGTGCAGAACATCTTTTAAACAGATTTTCATTATCGTGTATAAAAGTTATGCTTTCATAAACCAGTACCGTAAACTTTTATCGTTTTGCTTGTAAAGTAACTTATAAAGCAGACGTGAGACATGTGGGAACAATATGATTCTGCGATGGTATCTCTGAGACCCGTAGCGGAACAATTCCAGAGGGGTTTGAAGATTTTGAACTCCACTGTACCGTGAACTCACGTCTTTAGAAAACCGATTATATCGTCCAATTAGGTACTTATTCAAAGGTATGTCAATTTTTTTTGAGGTAGCTTCAACAAAAATGTTTTGCAATTTAAAAGGATTTAAAGGTTGGGGTTCAACGGGGATGTCTGTTGATTCGTATAAGCGAAGGGTTGCGCGAAACCTTATGAAAGGAAAATTTAGCTTATTTAGAGGGGTCAAACTCAATTGTTGTGTTTCACGTTTCAATAATTATTGTAAGGTTTGAAAGTTATTGTTGCTGGCAGAACATTAGATCCGATTCGAATTGTATTAAGGGAAAATTAATGTAGATATTATTTATTTTAAATTATAAAGGGATAGAGGCATATCGACTGTATTCACATATAGATTCCACCTTTGAACCATTTTACGGCGCAAAACGTTGTTTTCTTCCATTCTCCCCTGTCAATCTATCATTTAGTACCTTTTCATATCTTTTTATTTTGATCAATCACTTGGAAACAAGATTCAGGTTAAAAAAAGAGAATAGGTCCATTTACTCCATTCTAAGACATGTAACAATAATTCTTCTCAACGTTGCCGCAAAACAATGGCGTCGTCACTTTCTTTTCTTAATGAAAATGTCAGAGTGATTTATATAGGAGCCCTACATCTAGGCTACAATATCTTTGATTTATCTACACATAGGCAAAGAACCTACTTAACTACTGTACCGCTCGCTGAGTTAGATTAATTGACGTGCATTATGTCTTTTATTCTTCTACACTAATTTGGGGGAAAAGGGAAAATCTCCGCGTTAGCAAAAAGTTGACGATGAGAAAGGGTTGGGTAGACCTCTCGTTTCTGTTTTTGCTCGATCATTGATTATATTATATGTACTTATTTATATATTACTTGTTTTTGCACGTGGATTTGATCGCGTTTTGAACGGAAACTATTCCAGTATCCGAACATTTTAAATATCTCCACATTAGTGTTAAATTTTTTTGGAATCGGGTCATTAGTCCGAAGGTTACCTCCTTCATCCAAACTAACAAACATACGAACTTAACATCTTTATTATATTAGAACTGACTATGTATATCGCCAACTGCCAAGATCGTGGTCGTACACGTGTTTGTATGGGCAGTATGATAGCGGTTAACCGCGAACCACACGGCAACCTCACCCACCCTGACCCACACACATCATGTTATGCATGCTCTATTTGTAAAGTGTTATCCATCAGTCTTCTTCTTAGCGTGTCGATGGCAAATTTTTATTATATATGTTTGGCCCAAAATTCAGCTACGCAAATTCCGCTCGCTGATGCAGTCATAAGATCGTCAAGTGTGCAAGTGTTAGGGCATGCAGCGCAAGATGGAAGATGACCCATTGTCTGTGGAGACACGCCGCATAAACATTTGAGATCTGAGCCGACCATGAACCCCCATCTAGAGAGATTATCCTTGGTACGGCCGACTTGGGTCCATCAGTCATACCTCGCTCTCAAATCTTCCAGGATTTGCTACATAAAGCCCGGATGGACATGAAGTTTTTACTACGATATAGTTTAGAATTTATGGTGCATACAATACCTGCCTAAAATGTTTCAGTACCTATTCAATATTCCATTGTTTTTATTTAATATACGATGCCAATATAAAACACTAAAACTACACAAAGGAAATAATAATTATATCTCGAGGCCCACTAGTGCGAATACCAGCAGGATTGAAGTACATAACACTTTTCTGTACCAATACACTTGTGAGCTGAGGAAGTTTCGAGAGCTAAACAATGGACTCTCTCGATTTTGCTGGCCGGAACAGTTTCGCGGAAGTCGAGTGCTTCAGCTGCTTCGAATGGTGTTCTATTTTTTATACGTGGAACCAAATAAATTTTCGGATTTTGTTTACTTCAATATTTATTAATAAGTCTAGCTATTCTGGGTAATGCAGCTTTATATTTTCGAGATATTATCAAATAAAACTACATGGTATGTGATGCGGAGGAATGAAGAAAATGTTGCGAGGAAAGTTTTGAGTATGAATGTGGATGGGTATATGAGTAGAGGAAGACCAAAGAAACGATGGATGGACTGTGTAGAGAATGATATGGCAAGAAAGGAGGTGCCTGACGAGATGACGAGTAATAAAGAAGTATGGAAGAAGAAGACATGCTGCGCCGACCCCAAATGAAAATTACATTTTATGTTTTCACTTTCCAGGTTTAACTCTTTTTGACCAAAACGTCACAGCATATTTCAGGAAAGACTACCTACCGTTATAAAAATCATGATAACTTTATCAGTCACCTGCCCTTATCGCAGTATTCCTTCTCCTTCTATACTTTTTTACGTCATCTTAGTACTTACGCACTTTCTAGACATATCATCTTTTCAACAGCATTTCCTGTCCAAAACCATGCAGCCGAAGTGATCTTTGCGCTGTCACCGACGACGCGGTGGAAGTGGCGAAGTACTAGGCTAAAAAAAAAACTGTCGTGCCAGCAATACAAATAAAAAGAAAAATAGTCTATCTATACATCCATCCATAAAAAGATGACAATATTATACAATGTTAGTAGGTATGCCACCTGTCTACATTACCCGAAGCTTTAAGCTAGCACCTCTGTGAAGACTAGAGCTAAAATATTCTGATAATGTAGGTTACATTATTACGACAAGTTGTCGTAACTATGAGGCGAGCGTTTAGAAGCGTTAGTCGCACCTCGTGTTATGTGCACCACACACTTCGCATACTAACGCAAGGAAATCTAGTAATTTAGTCGGAGGAACTTACATTCCATGCTACTGTGACTCTTATACTTGTTGTTTTGAATGTTTCTACTTATAGTTTATATTATACAACATAATTTTTAGTATATGCGAAACCTGAATATAGTTTGTTCAGAATAAGTAACTGAATTGATTCCAATAATTTTTAAACCATGTTATATTTTGTCCCAAAAATATTTAAAAAAGGTTATAAGTTGGACACCGAGCATTAGAAATTACATAACATCACGCCTGTACTCCCCGAAGGGTTGGGCAGAGGTATGGCATAACTGGCGAAATGTGAGTGTACATTCGCCAGTTATGTTAAAGTCCCATGTAATAGGGGGCGAGCCTATTGCCATCAGCCGGGCACAATTCCAGGCTGCTGCTGAGAAAATCCTGATGGAAAAACTCAATAACACTTTGCCCGACCCGGAACCCAGGACCTCTAGCTCAGCAGTCGTGATTGCGAACACTAGAACAACGAGGCAGTTAAAATTATCTCACACACACTACTCACTTATTATTCACTTTAACATTATCTCACTTAAACGTCGGTACTATCGAAATATAATTCGTACCTATATTTAAATAATGGTACGAATTATATTTAGGAGGTAGTGTGGTGTTACGCGAATGGATAAAATAAGAAATGATCAAAAGAGTACATTTTTTTTATGAGGAAGGCTGAAAGTGGCGCCAGTGACTGAAAAGTTGTGTGGTAATCGGTTGTCATGGTATAGGCATGTAATGCGAAGGAATGAGGAAAATGTCGTGACGAAAGTTTTGAGTATGAATGTGGATAGGTGTAAGAGTAGAGGAAGACCAGAGAAACGATGGGTGGACTGTGTGAAGGATGATAGGGCAAGAAAAGAGGTGTCCGATAAGATGACAAGTATAAAATCTGTCTAGCCGTTAAGCCGAGAAGTTAACAGTAGACCAACGGTCCGACTGTTAATTTCTCATCTCTCGTAGAAAGCAAGATTAATGCCGCTTTAAAAATATTAACAGAAAACTAACAACATCTAGTAGTGTGTAATAATTTGGAGAAACTCGTCTCCAGATAATGGAAATGACACAGTTTAAAAAATTTGTATCTAGACAATAAATAAGAAAATACAATATTGTGTAGTAAATAAATAAAAATACCTTGAAGATAGTGGGATTAGGAAAATACACAAAATGTTCAACTTTTATAAATAAGTGTGAGAAAACTGTACAAATGTTAAACGCAAACAATTTGTTACTGTGTGGTTGATAAATCTGCGGGTTAGCAACGGTCATTAACTAGATGGGTCCCCTCGATCTTTGAACAAAGGGCAATTAAATTGTGTGTCACGTTCTGTCAGGAATAACGCGGGAAACTTATCCTGTCACTTACGGGATATCTTCCGTGATTGATTCGTTGTGATATCGGAAGCTCAAAATAATGAACAATCACGGAAGATATCCCGTAAGTGACAGTATAAGTTTAGTTGTAAACCGTGAAAGCTTAAAACAGTGTTTGATAACGCAGGAAGTTTAGTGATTTCAGGCAAAATAATTTTTAAGTTACGCAAAATGTTTATTTCAAAATAAAACGTTTATCCTAATTCTTCCTAATTAATATTGTAAATGCGAAAGTGAGTTTGTTTGTTTAACTCGCCTTAACGACTAAACGGATTTCAAAGAAAATTGCTAAACAGATAGGTACATCATGACTTGAGTTAGTTTAGAACACAGAATACTTTATCCCGATAGAAAGTTTCATATGATGGTTTCCGATGGACCGACAGAACCTACGACCAAACCCTAGTATATTAAAATAAAAGCAGACAAGAAAACAATGACGTCATAATTTAATAGTTAAAGTCACACTTTTAACGAATTCATAACTTTTGTTTAAACGTTAATAAAAAAGATAATTTATCTCTTTTCGCAGAAACGAAACAATGCTAAGTTAGGTACTAAGTTAAGCTTAAACAGAAAGCTTTATTAAAAGAAAGCTAAGCTAAGACGTTGACACAAACTTAATCTTTCTAAGCTTTCAAAATGTCTGTACAGCAACGCCATCTGTTAGAATTTCTTTGAATCTCAAAGGAGATTGCATACCTGTGTTGGAAAATGAGATTTTAAATTCATAGAGCTTAGTCTTCAATGGAATATAACTTAGCCGTCATATACATATCTTACATTCTTACAGTAGCTGGCGTAGTACTAAGCTAAAACTGTTTTATCAGAAACAGAACATTTTAATTCAGTAACAATTAAACTAAGTAAGTAATTAAGTTTTTATTTAGTAGTAGTTTTATTGTGTTTTTTTTACTATGTTGATAGGTACACATTTAAGGCTGGGCAATCTGAAAAATGACAGGATCGATTATTGCTCTAAAGTACGAACTGCATTATTAATCAGTATTAGAGAGCGATATTCCATAATTTAATAGATTAATTCAACTTTTTTTAACTTTTTTCCGCGACATCCTCATAAGAATACTACAAAACATAGCAGCATTTAATGGCCAGTATTTTATAGTTTGTTTCCTAATACTTATAATAAAACGCGAATATATACAGCATATAATTAATAATATAAGTGAATATAAACAAAACTAAGTATCAACTGCAAGAAAACTGAACAAAATAGAAAATCCCCGGATAAAAAGGATTAATTAAAGTGAAACAGGCTTTATGACAAGCAACAAAACAAATACAGACTTCCTGTTGTTGACTATAGGGCTCAAAATAAGTAGATGAAACTAGGTTTTTTATTGAATACGATAGTCGTGGATTGTAGTAATGTAGCCTTGACACTATCGATCGTGTGCCCCACTTCAAATAGTGCTGGAGAAGTTTTTTACTGTCGTACTAAACATTATAATATCGTTTTACGACTTTCTCCTTTTAGGATGATAAGAGAGTAGTTGGTAAGTAATATATGACGAGTTTTATTTAGGTTAAGGCTAGCCACCGGGAAAGTATGGATATTAAATATATTCGTCTCGGTAAAAATAAAAACAAATAAATAATATTTTATAATATATATTTTATTCGTGAATCTTTACATGGGTGTCTTTAAATAATTCCTTTATTTAACACACAACAATAATTATAACATACATTTACATACAGCTAATTGATTATAATTTCAGATTTGTGAGCCAACATTTTGGAATGAGATGAAAACATCAAATGCGTATTAGCACATCCAGTCGAGTCATACGTCTGTGTATAAGAAATTAAGTATAAAACAGTGGTAACTACGCAAAATGCTAAACATATGCTACTAAAGCCTGTCACTACGATATGCCTTTCCGCGCCCTACAGGGCTCACACACACTGCTAGTTATAAGTACATATACTTCTACATACACCTTCCAGTATATTTAATATTCAATAGACATGGGACACACTTTCTCACACAAGTATACTTCGTTACGAATATTTGGGATATTTGTGTTCTGTAGCAGAATCTAGACACGCGGTAGCGTGTCAAGCCAAGTTCAAGCTAACAGAACTGGCGAGCAGCACCGTGTGTATCATCAATTTCATAATATTATTAAATACATTTTCCTATAATCAGGTATGTCTGTATTCTGGAACGAGATTTATCATAAGACTTTTGATAGTTTTGACGACAAACTGATTTCGTTATTAACTTCATCAATTCAGCCGAAAGACGTCCACTGCTGGACATAGGCCTCCCCCAGTTATTAACTTACTGATCATCAATTTATCACTATTTAATTTAGTCAAAAATGCGATTTTCTAACACCGAAGCTCTATTCTGTGTTATTCCAAATACGAGACAATATCAACAGCATAGTGTGCTTCCCATGTCTTAGATAGCTATTAAACATTCCTCTTATCAAGTGACTTTGGGTCCATAGGATGCTCTTAATTGATTACGTCAAATTGACTTTTTATATTCATTTTATATAGACCGCTAATTTCATACTATTTTTTAAGTATAAAGTCAAGGTTATTGTAAATAAAGCCTTCTAACTATATTGCAATTAAGTAAAGGCAGCATGAGCGAAGGTAAGCTTCCTATGAAGTCTAGGGACAAATTCCATCAAAATATTATGTTCATCAAGGTAGTAGTCACTTAATAGTACAATACAATTGTATTTTCCGATATAATAATATTCATATTTAATAAATTTGGCTTCATAAGTATTTTTTCATAAACTTGTAAAGTTTTTTTGTAATAGGTGGGACTTTACGTTCCAAAGAAGCGATGAATACGAGTCACTGATTAGGATTTAGGTATTATTGTAATAAAATTGTGTACGTATATAGTTTATATTCCTTCGAGCAGATGTCGACACGTTATATCTTAACTAATTTACCTAATTATAAGATTCTAAAAAAATAATGTGCTCATGTTCCAACAGAATTTGATATAAATTGTATTGTCTATGTCGTCTACAGATATATAGATATAGTGTCGCCGATACAAAGCAGACACTATGAATACTTTTAAAACTTTCTCGATTTACGTCGGTACGTATACGCTACCCGAGTGATGCGAAAAAACAAAAACTGTAAAATGTACCTTATTTATTCCTAAACATAGTGATTGAAATAAACACCTATAGTTATATATTAACATAGCATAGGAGGTAACAAGAATACAAACAGATTTATATGTAGGTAGATATAATACTATACAATTATTTATTTATACATTTTGGTAAACGTATTTACAAACACTTTAGGTAATAGATTATACCTGATTTAGTTGAATTTTCATATTCAGGCCGAGGGGTACCGAAGCATACAATATGAAGTTACATACCGAAGATCACATTAACTTCAATATTACGCCAAAGTATAACAACGAACATTGATCAATTAATCTACTAATAATGAAGTAACAATTCTATTTATTTTAGTGTATTTGCGATACATCCACACAGAGAGAACGAAGCATTGAAAGGCGGAAAACATGCGCCTACGCACGAAACGCAACCACCAAACATATTACACGTTATTTTTTAATTTTAACTAAACATATTTGCGCCTTCTGAACTTTTTTTGTAAATAAATAGTAAAATCTGTCTTTGGTCCAAATGGTAACATTACACTTTGGGATAGGTATCTTTTTCAACTCATAATCGCGCGTAATAATACTCGGATATCACTAAGAAGTTTAATCCTTATCAAAATATCTCGTTGTAAATCTTGAATACTATAAATAATATCTAAATGACGTAAAGTAAATAAACAAATGTAACACATTTACGACTAAAATTCATTATGTAACGAATCCACGACACAAATCCATTAATGATAAAATTTAACAGCTATAAGAAGTATCAGATCCCTACTCCAGCTCGCAATACGTAGATAGCTAACACCTATAGATTTAATAATACTAATACATATTTTTATTGTTACACATGTTTTAACAATTATTCAATTTTGTTACTTAAATTAAAATTTATGCTTGAAACCGTAACAAGTAGAGAGTAAAATTTATAAAAACTCATTAATATTTTCTGATTGAGATACTTTTGTAAGTATACTCGGGGTTCGCCATATTTTAAAGTAAACTACTTTTAAGTAAATAACATATTACGAAAGTAATATGAGAAAAAATAAAGCTGCGAACAGACATTTGCTTAAATAATACCTAATTGTTTTTGAAAGAAACGACCCCGATACAAAGATAAACAGAATTTTCTAGAACGTAAAAGGAATAAAAAGTGGTACTTTGTCCCGGTTCGGACATTAACAGTTACAGTTGGTGGTGGAGCTGCCTTGCGCCGGTTCTGTGAGGCGCTGGCCACGAGCGCCGCCCGCCAGCATGGCTGGTTCAGAATCCAGGCTCTCCGACATTTTATCGCAAATTATGTCCACCAGTCGCTCGAATACAGCCTGTAAAGAGGAAATAGTTATGAGTAAGTGCTTAGCTGTTTTTTCCAACTGTCTAATTGGTTTTACGGTTTTTTCAGCTGATTACAGAAGCCTAGAATGTACCTAAAGATCAAGACAGGAAAACTTGACGAGAAGGGACCGTCTCAAAGCTTTAAAATGATAAATTAATGACTTTAAAATACGTAATAGTCAAGATCTATAACAAGGTGGAAGGGACACCAGGGCTAAAACGGCTACCACGTGTTCAGCACATAATTCTGAACCTACCCCACTTCTTCAGTTATTAAAAAATACCACATGGTCCAAATGTATGGAACAGCTAATTTTTTTTTTGTGTGGTTTCCTCCCACCCTGTATAACTTGACGAATATTTTGCCTAGTCTTCTTTTACTCATCCGCGTCTTAGAAGAAGAAGATAAAACAAAAGCAGCAGACACTAGAATAATTCTTTTGTCACGCTTGTTGATAACAAAAAATAGATTGTTACTAAAAGATACAACACATTTGACTTTATTAGTTACTTCTTCGTGTAGATGGTACGATCCTATAGGCAGTTAAAGTACTGCCAGGTTCTTTTAGTGCAGCCTTAAGGCTTATTCAAACCTGAGCGGTATTTCCTGCCGCTGTGGGTAGAAGTGCATACCTCGCGGGTTTCGCTCAGGTATTTAGTATCAAGTTCCGCAGACGGTAGCGAAATCCGCTTTGGTGTGAACAGTAATATTACCACATACCCACTCGGTTTTATCTACCAGAGACGGTAGCGAATACCGCTTTGATTTGAATAGGCCTTTAATCGGATCTAACGTCGCCATATTTGTCTATAGAGTTTCCACAAACAACTTCACAAATGTTTACGATAGGATTCCTCCTATCACTGCCATTCAAGCTCGGATCCATGCAGCATTATAGAATTAATTAGGTATTTTTAGCAATACCTTGACGTATATGTTCTCCTTGGCACTGGTCTCATAGAACTCGACACCGAGCTGCTCAGCCAGCTGCATGCCGCGCTCAGTGCTGACCACGCGTTCCTCTTCCATGTCGCACTTGTTTCCCACCAGAATCACCTGCGCGTTATCCCACGAATACGTCTTGATTTGTGTCACCCTGGAAAATGGGAAAATCGAGTTTTGAAGTTTCAATACCTCTGTTACGATAGTGGGTCCTGTAGATTATCATTTATATTTCCACAACGATAAAATTGAAAGGCAATTGGATTGCCACACATTCTTTACCAGTGCCAAAAGTTCCACATTTTTTAAATTCATACTAGCATCATCATCACCTACTTTATCTTTTTCCAACTACATTGTGGTCGGCTTCCAGTCTAACCGGATGCAGCGAAATACCAGCAGTTTACATTTTATTCAGCGACTGCCTATCTTGCCCTCCCCAACCTAGTTCAAAGATCTACAAATGAAGCTCGTTAAGCCGTTTGGTCCCGGCTTAACGAGCTTTCCGAGGCACGGAGGAAACTCTTGTGTAATGGGTGTTCACCCATTAAATGGACAAACCTAGGCAAACGCGGCTTAAGAGGAAACAGGGCCTACGAGGTAGGTATTTGAAGAAACTATTGCTGTCGCGCTGCGTCAAGCCTGCCCCCGCCTCGTAGTGCAATAGGGATAGCTGCAGCTCAGACCGCTTATATCACAAAAAATTTGACGAGATCGACTTTTCATATTCTCCTTTTTTCTCCTCGAAAACTGAGCCGATTCAATTATTTTGGACACTAAAATTTTAAGAAAGGGGATGTCTAGGTTCCTATCAATTTCTTTTATTTATTTTAATCATTTAATTCGAGCAGACTAATAAGTGTTAGTAACAATGTACCTACAAACTGTGTTAGTAATACACTTACAAAGACAAAAACAGAAACAGGTTGTCACGTCATTGATTGTTTTTTTTTATTGTTTTATATTAAACGAATTATCATTGCCATTCAGCGTGGCAATGCTGCCAGTCTTCTGGGCACGTTTTCAGATGACAGCGATGCGGAGGAGTACTTTGACGCCTAAGTGTCCTATTGTCGTCGTTGTTTAGATGTTTATATTTTCTTACTTTTAGTCTTATTTTTATCATTAGTGTAGTTCTATTTGTAGTCTGTATGTAATAATGTAAATATAATAGAAAGTAAAAAAAAAAAAAAAAAACAAAAAAAATCATTACTTATTACTTTCTGAAAGAAAAGAATTAACGGCGTATCTACAGTCGATCTTAATATTCTGAAAAAGAAATGATTGCTCTAGAGGCATTATTCAGGAAGAAAAAAGACGAAAAAAAAAGACATTTGTATGGAGAATCGCAGCACCTGTTCCCTATTAACCTAAAGATCGACCCGAGCGTCTGTTATTATTTAGCCACGAGTTCCTCGTAGTTAAATTCATAATAGCGTATCAGTCGCAATATAATAGGAGATTACTGCACGGAGTAAAAAATTGTTCGTATACATATGTGGTACCACAACGAACGAGTACCTACGAATATTTTGTTCAATGGCAAGTATAATGACGCCACAAACCGTCAATTTTCCGTTAATTATTCTTCTTCAAAATCTACAATAATGGAGTCAATGATCGGCTTTCCAACAGAATTGCTTTAGCAAACTATGCTGCCTGCACTAAAATTGTAGAAAGTACTTATTTTCGTTCGTCGCTGAAATCTTTTGATAGTTTAACTGTGTTAAATTAAACAGCTACCTATAAGAAGCTATAACACAAGCATACTAGTTAGAACAAATGATTATATGAGCCGATCTCGACACAAAAAGAAGCCACGTCAACACGTGTCATAACTTGATCCTGCGGAAATTGAGGAAAATCCGGAGCCGTCGTATTTTCTTTATAGCCAACTTATTATTATAGAATCCATAAAACCGATAGCAGTCTATTTTAAGTGATTGTCTTCTATTGTCGAGCTCCTGGCTACATAATATCAGCCGCTCGGGTCGATCTTTAGGTTAAGCCGTGTTTGCCTAGATTGGTCTGTGGATGGGTGACCACCCATTACATACCGAGTTTCCTCCGTGCCTCGGAAAGCACGTTAAGCTGTTGGTCCCGGGTGTCATTTGTAGACCTTTGACAGTCGTTAGGTAGTCAGTGGCCCAAAAAGTCTGACAACCAGTCTTACCAAGGGGTATTACCCAGTACTAACTGGGCTGTGGAGGTCAGATAGGCAGTCGCTCCATGTAAAATAATGTTATTCAGCTGCATCCGGTTAGACTAAAAGCCGACCCCAACATAGTTGGGAAAAGGCTAGGCAGATGATGTCACGATGTTATTTTTGGAGAGAAACCGTATCAAAACTAAAGTGTTTCCGCTTGATTCTATTAATCGTTCTATCATTTACAAACACGCACACAGACATCCTCTAAAGTAAATATAACGTGAAAAATTAAATAATTGAATTATTCTCTGTCGAATCCTATATAACAAATCAATCCTTATAAATCGTTGGTTCTATCAATCACTGGTAAGTTACATTAAAAATTCTGGTAGGACACTAAAAGCAGGATTACTGTTACACCTCGTTATATTTCCACTTTCTTTCTATTCATCATCGCCTGTAACAACACATTTTGGGATTTCCTATTTGATTTTAAAGTAAATATCGAGTTCCATAATGGATTTGTTTTTTGAGAAACATTTTTTTTCCTGGAATTACTACGATTCAGACGACCATAACTCACCAATCTTGGACGCTATTGAAGCTTTCCTCATTGGTTATGTCGTACATTAAGATGAAGCCCATTGCGCCTCTGTAGTAAGCTGTGGTGATAGTGCGGTAGCGTTCCTGTCCTGCAGTATCCTGTAATAGAGATACCATGCATAGATTAGTAACACTAATAGATTAGTAGATACGTCTTTTTGAAATACACTTAAAACTAGCTTTCAAATAAAAAAAACTGCATTCAAATCGGTTCACTCGTTTAAGAGCTACGGTGCCAGAGACAGACACACACACACATTGCGGTCAAACTTATAACACCCCTCTTATTGCGTCGGGGTTTAAAAATAAAATCATATACGTCATATTAATTTAAAACAACATTCTGTTACAATAAACTTTAAAAAATGACAGACAGAGTGATGTTATTAATATATTTAGAGCTAGACTTCTTGAATGATTTGGTTGGTTGGTGCAATGCAAGTAGGCCTAAAAACTTGATGGTATTACTAAAGAAAAATCAGGAATGGTTCTTCTTGCTTCGGTCATAACTTTACATTTTGATAAAACTATTGTAGGTATGTAATATTAATATAGTATGCCGTAAACTCTTTTTTTTAAACATGTGAATACGTTGGAACTTTGGTCTTCAATATCTCCGTAACTAGAAGTTTCCCAGGTAAGATCCAGACCAAAAAAATGCATTACACCCCGTATTAGTAACCGTTGTTGCGACCAGGTGCCCTACCATGACGTCTTAAACCAGGAGTAATTCCAGTCTAGGAAAGAGATAGCGCTAGACGACCTGTATAGCTCTGTCTCGTTCCCACTCTGGAATTACTCCTACTTTAAGACTCAAACACCATTGCAGCGACCACTAATTGCGCTTTATCGTATTGTACTTGGCCAGTTTATTCTAATGGGAAACCCCCTAAACGATTAGCAATAATGGTTTCACCGTTTAATCTCTACCAAACAATTACTGTTCGTAATTATTTAGTGATTTAGGAAATAATACCATTTGGATATTCAAATTTCAGACTAATAACAGTAATCAGTTTCGAAACCAATGCGGAGCCTTTACTGAAAAGCCCAATATTACTGATGTACTGACACTGCTTCAGAAATAACGATGTTTTATCGCGTCCCGTCTTACGCAGTATCGAAAAATTACCAAGAGCCTTTATTTCATCGCGACCTTCACCGGAAAAAGGCGCTCGGTAAGATGTGATTACCGACGATGCCTGAAATGATTCGGGATGTGAGGGTTGTCTTACAAGAAGAATTATTATTTACTCGTACAGTCTCGAGCACCAATGTGTGTTACACACATGTAACTTCTTTTAATCAATTTTTTCCAACTGTATTGATTGCAACTTGAAAGAAAGAAAAGTAGCTTTTGAACACACGAACATAGTATATTAGAAGCGTATTTCCCTTTCCGTGTTCAACTGGCGACACCGGTCTCGCGAAATCCACACGCTTTTGTTTTACTACGGAATCCTACGATCCCGTGTTCAATTCGCGTCAACTGAGCACGCCTTTGTGATCAAGTGGCGCTGCGTAAGGTTTAACAAAATCGTGTGCAGTTGAACTGAACACTTTTTTGACTTGACTCTTAGACTGTTTGAGTCTTCAAAAGCGTGTTGAATCAGCGACGGTATTATTCTATAGTAGACAGTAGGTTGTATTATTAACTCAATATGATTTCAATGAAATATTACATACAATACAATTAATGAAACATTTATTATCAGCAAAAAAATAACAAAAAAAACACCGACAAGACAACTATTTTGCGGAACGTTCGTTTTGGTCTATGGTCACAGCGATATTGTGTGCACGTTTCTTTTTAACAGGACGGCCGGACTGAATTCTACCACTGCTGGGTAATTGTTTTTGATGCCGTCTCGAAATAGATGTAGGTTGGACCTTTATTTTTCGTGAACGTCGTATTTTCTTATCATGCATGTATGAAACAATAGAGGAAGGAGTCTGCAGTCGAGGTAGTTCAGATGAATATTTTTTCAGTATTTGTGTGTTTACTGGATTTGGTTCTTCTTTAAGTACTTTGATTATTCTCATAAACTCAGACTCAATTGCGTCTACAGTAATCATATAATTTTCTTGAATTGAAGACTCTGTGGAAATATTATTTTCTGTGTTATCAGGTTCATTAATCGGCAACGTAAACTGTTGCTGTGAGGTGCCTTGACTTTTTTCAGCCATCTCCACGTCATTTGAATCCAGTGTTATATTTTGGAAGAAATAGGGGTTATATTCGTCTCCCAATGCCAATTTGGCCAAATCTTGGCGACAATCTTCAGTCAAATTTAACGATGTAGTAATCGTTATGCCAAACTTTAGTTCCACAGCACATACATGCTTGCAGTAGCGTCCACCTTTCCCTGATAAACAGTCACACGTTCCCATTTCAGAATCAACTACATACACGTCTGTTTTTTCTTTTATTAAGTAAGACGTGTCATCAAGTGGTGATATTTGAGTTATCGACTTACTTTTCTGACAAAATTTTTCGTAGCTTACTGTTAACTTTCGCTCTCTCCCATTAGCAAATTGCAACAATCTTTTTTTGTGGTAATTTTCAAACGTGTCAGTGATAAAATCCAGCAGGGCACACATATTGAAAACTTTACATCTTTGCAATATAATATCTTTAAAAATTCTTATAGACGCCACGCAAAAGTTGTTTGTGTTATGTCCTCTATTGATAATGTCATGCCTATATGACAAACACCATTCTTCTCGTCGGGCCCACATATTAGTTAAATAATTTTGCAATTTATAATTTGTCGCGACTTTTACATCTTCATTCAATATGGACATATTTAATTCGGCCTCTGCTATAGTATTTGAATACATAACTTTGCGGAACAGTTTCATTATGTATTGTTTGTCATCTTTATTAACATTATGCTCTGTTTGCCAAAGCCAACGCCATATTGCTTGATTAACGTGAAATATGCAAAGCAAAAGCCGGGTGTTAGGTAAAACTGACTTCAACGCATTCCTTTCAGCTCTGCTGTCATCGGTCATGGCTACACTTGGCTGAAATAATTTGTTGAATTTATTTTCGAGGAACTCTTTCAGAGTTTTGAACGCTAAACTGTATTGTTCTTTTGTCTGATTAGCGTGTAAAATTATTGCAACAGGCAACGCACCAATATTAGAAGCTGCAAAAATAAATGTCACACATGTGTTTGATTGTTCGCATGATCCGCTGGTATCTATAAAAACTATTTCATCGGCTAATCCTTTAGTGAAAACTCGCTGCATTATTGGTGTAATAATTACACAAATAGTAGGATTTTCCAGTATGATCAAGTCTATACCCAACTTCCCTAACTCGTCTTGTTTTCTTTTCAAAATTTGTAACACAGTCTGTTCATTTCTATTTCCATAATTTTGTTTACGCCATTGTTCGTAAAGATACACAACTTGACGATCTAGAGGGTTGTGCTGAGCGTTAGCTAAGATTTTGTAGGCATCGCTTTCATAAGTACTTATAATATTTAATTCATGGTACATCTTAGCGGCCGCGGCAGTCTTACCTCTATCGAAATAAAATATAAATATTTGTTTCGTATCGTTCGAACATCGGAGCAAGGATAACGATTGAGCTACATTAACTCTGTGGGAATGATTGAAGTGGATGTCAACTATAACATTATATCCTTTTCTCAGCAGGGCTGAACTTCTCAGAGTACTTGGTGTAGTTTTCAAAAATTTTATATTAAGAGACGACTTGCAATTAAAGTTTCTGTTAACACCTTGCGTTTTATTTATCAATTTATTTCTTTCCGAAAGATGGCATACAAACAATTTTCTGAATTCATAACGTATGGGTTCTGCAAACCGTCTTTTCATAACCCAGTTAGAATTTGTTTGTTTTGAAAAACATTCCACAAATCTAGCACATTTTTCGTCGTATTCTCCGTCATAATGTAATAAGCACTGAACTTTACACTTATAACTGTCACTCGACTGTACGGCATAGTTGAGTATTTCAAAATCTTTAGTGATTTTACTGAAAACCCTTTTAAACTCTTCCATTATGCACTATGTAAACAAAACATAACCTTGAACGCACAGTAACAAACAAATAACAAATTGCAATGAGAAGCGCGCGAATCCAACTTCGGGCGCTCTCGCCTGCTTCGGCCCGCACGATTTATCCCGAACATTTACGAACGCGCTAAATCAGTACGGATTTGTTTCGAATAGACAGGTTAAAAAACCGTGTTCAATTCAATTACACACTGTTTTGTAAAACTTCTTTTAACGTTGCTTGATCGCAAAAGCGTGCTCAGTTCACGCGAATTGAACACGGGATCGTAGGATTCCGTAGTAAAACAAAAGCGTGTGGATTTCGCGAGACCGGTGTCGCCAGTTGAACACGGAAAGGGAAATACGCATATTAGAACAGACATTATTATTAAATAGGCTCAAAGTTAAAATCGACATTTCACGAGAAAATTGTTTTTGAATTTTGCTAAATGTTCTATGCTCATGAATTCGTTCCTAGACACTGACGCTCCGCCTATTGTACCTAGTTCTCGATTTCAACACTCGATACCTTGATTGATGCGAGTTTGCTTGTTACCATGTAGCTGAAACTTACCCAGAGAGTTATCGGTCACGAATCCAATTTCAATTTCAGTCTGAGAGTTTCCATGTGTAAGGCGTGATACATACTTGTTCGAGTAAGTTTGATTTGGCTTAGCTGGGCTACAAAATACAGCGTGTGTCAGAAAAGTGTGGTCATGAGTAAGGGTGGGAAACAGACCATCAAACTGAACGTCATTCATTGGACCAACATCAAATACAAAATTTCAATACTTGCTCGACAAAATGCACAAGCTCATTTTTTCGTGATTACTTTGTTGGTCTCATAAAGAAAGTTGTTCAATTCAATGATCTACACCATTTCTTCAAATATGACCACAGTTTTTGATACATGTGCCGTATATTGGCAGTAATTCCATACATGCCTAAAAGCTTTTTTTTTTCGTTTATTTTTTTTTTTCGGATGGGATATCATCACTCTGGGCTGAGCGGAAGGGAGTGTCAAACTTGTACTGACTAAAACCTATCCATATTCCTTCTTTGCCCTTTGTGTTCCAGGGCCACGGTATCTCTTATAAGTCTAAAAGCTTGGTTTGTCCTTATAACCCACTACTTTTCACGACGTTAGTGTGTCTAAACAGTCTACTTGCCATATTTTTGGCCCCTAGACACGCCACTGGCCGTTAACATTCGATTTTGGCACCCAGCCTGAGCGGAATCATGCCAAATCAGGTCATCTACTCCTAACTAAGCGATATTAATCTGAACTGTCAATTATAAATGACATGTAAGCTTGAACACGTTTCAACTCCTGGTGTTTCAGTGTCCTCTCTGAGCCGAGAAATGAAAGGGAGGGAGAAACTAATTAGTAATGATCCCCTGTAAGGAGCAGGAGCCAATTGAGGAAAACGGCTCAATGTGGCTCGTCGGCGATAGAACATTTTCTTTTTAAACGTTTTATACGGTTTATCGTTTTATTTCTTTAGTCTTATTATGTTTTTGTCCTCGAAAGTGACTACTCATCAGACCCGCACGTTAATTAATCGAGGTTTGTCGTTAAAAGGTTTTTACCACGCTGTTAATGCTGGATAATAATGTGATATTTACGATTTAAACTGTTATGAAATGTCATATTACATGACATTTCATAACTTAACTAAGTAAGTAAGTTATGAAATGTCATATAATATGAGATTTTTTAACTTGGTGTATATGTAGATATCTCGTACACATGCCACATAAGAAAAGCGATTACAAACATTGTTCGAACACCTTCTCTTTACCTGCCGCTTCTATACGCAAATATTTTTATCAATTTCGTTTATAGATGCTAACAATGTATAAACATAGTTTTTTTTTTTTACTTTACTAACGTAAATACTGATAAATTATACAAAACATAAGTTCACAGTGTTTGGTGAACTGTTTTATCTGAAATATTTAATCATTTCGACGTAATTAATCAAGTATTTATTGATTAGCGGTAGGAACATTTACTCGTAATTGGGTCCTACTTTGATTCAATTAGCATCCTGTAATTTCAGCCTATAATTGCCCACAGCATGTACCTGTTCCGTTAAATGTCAAACCATTGGTCTATGCGGGCTCTGTACAAAAATAATTACTAAAGGGCGATTACACCACTGAAGTTTAATACGATCAGCACACCAAAACCGTGTTTAAGAGCTGTCATAAACCATACGATGATAATGATAATTCTAACATGTCTTAAACTCAGTTTTGATGGTGATCGAGTCCAGTTTCAATAGTGAAATTCGCTCTATGCAGGCTGTTGTAAGACAAGCACCCACCACCACCCGACTTCTTAAAATCCAAAAATCTTCTGCCACCTGGACGAGATTTGCATTCAGTTACGCATCTAGGTAGGCTACTACAAATACGGCTTGGCAAAATGGGAGATTGTGTCAGACGGGTCTACACCCGTCTGACACACAATGTGAGTGCGGTGCTGTCCAAAACGTTACCCAATTACTGGACTGCCAGTGTCTATAATACAATTATAGTTTGGAGGACCTAATGATCTATTGACGTGGCCACTTACCTTTCTGTTCTGCAGCAGAACAGAAAGGTGAGGTCAGATTTAAAGATGTGCTATAGAGCATCAAACTGAACTATGTTCTCCATGGGACCAATATAGTTATCGCAAAAAAAAGGCTGCCCCACACATTTGGGTCGAGTAGGTATAGAAATTATGCATGGGCAAGCGCCATACACAATATCTATACCTACTCAGGCAGGGCAGTTCAATATTTTACGAGTACGATGGTGGTCATATGGAGAAAGTTGTTCAGTTTGATGGTTTATAACCACATCCTTAAAATAAAATCAAAGTTATTTTATATTACATTGGCCTACATGGCTCGCATAAAACGTCGAGAAAAGGTGCACGGGTCGTATTGGTCGTTTCCTTTGGAGAAGAACCGGCTAGAAACTTCATGGTTACTCTATTAAAATTATTTGGTTTTACAATATTATTATGTATGTGTATTATATTCATAATTTCACCACACCATTCTAATACACGCTGTATAGAGTACCGTCGACTTGACAAAAAGGGAAGAACTGCTAATTACTAAAAGTTCACTCACCCATATCTGTAGTTTGACGCGCTTATCGTGGCGGAAGACCGTCTTCACCTTGAAGTCGATACCCACAGTGGACACGAAGGCTGAAGTGAATGAGTCGTCCGCGTAACGGAACAAGAAGCTGAAATAATGTTGTCATAAGTTTTAGTAAGCTATTCCTAACAGTCATTAAAGATTCAGGGCCGTAATTGGTGGAAGAATAAAATATGAGTGTGTAAGTTTCTGGAAGTTTCGCTTTATGTCAAATGTGAACATAAAACTGATAGTGAATGGGCTTTAAATGCATAATTATCCTCGTAAAAACTAGAACGAAGCTATTGCAACTTTTTAATGAATTTGGATTCCTGACGGTAAATTTAATGTTAGCATAGGGTTGGAAGGAGTGAAGGGAGGCCTTTGCCCAGCAGTGGGACAATGTGGGCGAGTTATAATAATAATAGGGTTGGAAAATAACTTAATCTCTTTGTGAAATGAATACAAGTATTAAAAATTTAATACAAGTATCAAAACCCGTTAAAAGATTGTGCAATCTTCATCTATGTATAGATTCTGTGTAGATTATCATGGGTCAGCTGTACTGTGCCACACCTTTGTAAAGTAAACAAATAAAATGATACAAACAACAACGAACGTTTAGATTATCAATTTATCATTAACATGTTTAGAAAAAAATATTTAAGATAACTCTTTCTGTTCAATAACTTGAAAAGAATGTCAAAACACATCAATTTAACTAAAGTTCCTTTTAAAACACGAAAGTAATTACAAACAAACTCACAAAAGTGACCTCAAAGTCTTTACAGTTCCGCCATATTTTAAAAACTTTCGCGTCCGATAAGCAGGCCCGTACTTTGAAGGAATGGCCCAACGAGTAGATATAAAAACGTGACCTAGCTATAAATACATGTCTTTATATAGGTATCCCTTAAACAATAGGTGTGGGAAGAGGGATATCAAAAGGATCCCTATAACCCTCCAAGTAATACTGGCAGGGCACAAAGTAATGGCTCCATTTTCACCGTTATATTATTTGAAATAGGGTATTTTTAGACTTGAACTTGTCCATTTCGGCATTTAATTGTAAAATAGATTCACAATTAAATTCCGAAACGAACAAATCAAAATTAGAAACAATGTAAGAGTAGATTACGTAAATCTCTCACCGAAATAATTTTGAACCATAAAGAATAATAACGAAAATGTTATGAACATTTTTGGTTGATGGGTACCTAAGTGTTAAGTTGGATATTTAATGCTTATCTTTGTTTATATCATTGAACACTGATTTTGTATTAAGCTTCTGAAGGGTCAACTAAGTTAGTCTACCTTTGTTTAGTAATGCTACAGGTTTCGTCCTCGAACTGCAATTTAGAGGACGAAATATTTGTATTATATACGAAATATATAAAATATATTCACAACAACTCTACTCTGTCTTACACTTAGAACAATAAAATAAATATTTACCTAGTCTTTCCTACGGAACTGTTTCCTATGATGAGCAGCTTGAACATGTAGTCGAAATTCTGATCCGCCGCATCCTTCTGCCATTTTGCATCTCCAGTCATCTGTTGTACAAAACATTCAGTTTATTTCAAGTGTAACGTCCTTACATCGATTAATATATTATTTAATACTACATCAACCTCATCTTCAATTTCAATACTATTGTTATTGGAATGTTCGTGAATAGTCTCCATTATAACACAATTTAATAAAAATAAAAACGTCTATTGTCACCACTGACACGGCCACATCGCTTTAATGCACTAACAAATATATCGCAATTGCAAAACACGATACGTTTCCCATACGTAGTATTGATTAGCAAAAATCGACTTTGCTACAATAGGTACTAACACGCAAGTAAGCCCACATTAGCTTAACATCGTTCCGAGTCATCGAAAAGTCTTATCAGTAATTTCCATGAAATGCAAAATCAAACTTAATTTCGTTTGCAATACCGTTTGTTTTAGTTTGGTCTTGACTATTAAATTATTCAAAGCCGGGAAACAAAAATGACTTTTAGATAATGCCACCGTATCGTCACATCCTACCGATAGGGCAATTTTAGTGTGTCCTAGACACAGACAGGAAAGATAAGCATAATACAGAATTGGTGATGTATTGTGGTAAGCAGTCAATAAATACAAAAATATGTATATAACACGTAATCTAACTTTAATTTCATCGTTACCAATTCTCAACTCATGGATTTCAAGTAGGTCCACTAATTGGCTGACTGTGCCAATTAGCGCTGTAGGAAATCAGGATGCACGGGAACAAACCACAAATAAAAAGAACGACCACAAAGTAGAATGCAGGCTATCCGACAGAGAATAGACGGTAGCTGATTAAATAAAGTTCAATTTCCAAGCTCTGCAAGAAACTCGGTAAAGTTTTTCAGAAAATTCAACATGTGAAGAGAGTGAGAATATATATAATTCAAGAATGTTCAGCATGGTAACGCCGTTCAATGGGTGTGAGGCTGTAATATTCAAATAAGTGTTCTATTCAAGACGGGGTTGGCGTCAACTGGCCTATATCGAGATGATTTCATCTACGTCTATTAACTCCCCGTTATGACATCAATAAGATGACGCGTGGGTGGTCCTTTGTACGCTGTTCAATTAAAGCCTTCTTGTCCCAGCAAAGTCAACACGATATAATTTCAAAAGAAACTGTTCTAAACACAGACTGTGACCAGTAGTGTCCTATCTTCATAAAAATACAGTTATAATTACAGCTGTTTTATAAAACCCATAGAATAAAGGGTGCAACAAGACTTAACGATGCCGAAAGGCACTTGTTTTTCTCGTTCGTTTTTTTTGTTCTAGACCATACCTGAAATATTGCAGTCAAAGTTCCAACTTATTCACAAGTTTTTTTTTAAATACGTGTTTTTAATGTAATATTTTGATTTCGTTACATTACGTCCTATCGTAAAACATGATTTTTCACCCCAAAAAAAGTAGTTTCCCAGCAATAATTTTTACGTCAAGTTACTTAGTTTGATGTACACAATTCTTGGTTGACGGCTTCGTTAAGGTTCTTATTACACCCTGTATGGAATCGCTAGGTTACCTACTTTCCCAGACATACGAAGAACATTCGCCAACTGATAGGAAATGCGAGGAGAATGTAGTCAATAATGAATATTTCGAATAATCTAGAACGAATTTCCCCGAGCATACTTCAACGAGATAAATCAGATTCTACATTGAAAGTTTGTAGCAGCAATGTGAAGGTATATAAATCCGTAGCAAGTCTGTATGTAGGCAACCATAGATATTTTATTCACAGCTTTTACTTCGCGGTGGGAAAGCATAAATTCATGATGCGTTAATACCGTTTGTAGCCACTTACGGTAGTAAAGTGCCGGGTTTATTTTTATGTCCATGTATAGGTATGTGGGTACTAATAGTCTTCGTGTGATTCTTGGCAAAAAACCCACGCTTGTGTCATACGTGGGTGTCCCCTTCACAGGTGACTATAATCGCACTAAACGGTGGGTTTTTTTCCCAAAGGCTGAGTATCTGTAATTCTACGTCCTTCTAACTGTTTATTATAGGATTGCAAAGTGTCATCATATTGATAATATCCTACCTGCCACTACAGAACCTGACCTTTCATTTAGAACTGTCTAAAGACACATGAATTATTTGAAACGAGCTAAACTTACAATGAAAACAAACGAGTGTGATATAGGGATGATATAATAGTAGGTAATAAAAGAGTCTTTATATTAATTAGTTTAATATAATGCTTTGCGTAGAATGAGAGGAAGGTGCTGCACCCAGTACAGCGAAGTTCTAAAGTAAGAGAAGGCCAATAAGAAAACTTACGAAACTAGCAGCATATTAGGTACTTTTTGGGAACTATGGCTGATGCCGAGGAAATAACGAAAGTATGAAGAAGACAATTTTGAGGATATTGTTGGTAGGTTTTAAGATTACGGAAAGATCAATTATGGAGAAGTAAAAGACACGATGGCTAAATAGGGATGACAACGAATAGAGAAATATACCCGAAGAAGACATGATAAGCCCAAATTAAATGGTATAGGGGCAGTTGATTGAATTATGAATGATGATATCTTGAATAAGTCGTAGAATACCAAGATTAGGCAAAACGGATCAAATTATCAGACACACTTTAACATCAGTTTTGAATGTGACTTTGGACGACCGAGGTTGGTACAAGCTCTTCTTCCCATTCGTATGGAAGGACTCGGCGTCCGCATAACTTCTAGTATTAGTGTACGGGTTTCATATCCTCGCTCCACAGCACTGAGAAATTAATCCGGAATATCTTTGCTTCCACACTAATTGATTTTGATGTGCCGTGCTTTTCCGAGGCCTCGCTGCTTTTCTACGCCTAGGAGCCCCATGTTGTTCTCGTCATCGCTGTCACTGTGTGAAGTTGTCAACAGCCTCGGACACCACGGTGTGTCATGTAGACCATTTTACGCGGGACGCGAATATAAACGACATCATCCGACGAGCTCTTGTCATCATCACGTTCCAGCTGAATTAGAACCCAATGGACGGACCCACCAGACGTATATTTTTGTCTCCATTGTAAATGGGTAGGTCTTTAGTGTGGGACATGTGTTGATACTCCTGCGGCATCCCGTCTTCCTAGCTCATCATGCGGTGATGCGCTGCGTACGCTGCCGCTGCGGAGAACCTCCAGCGGCGAAAATATAGTAACCTTATTGGTAACTATATTTTCGAGCAGTTTGGGGTTGAAACTCTAGGATCGTGGGGTCCGAGGGCTAGATTCTTAGTTAACAGCTCCCGTGACCCAAGGGCTGTCTTTTACCGTGGCCAAAGGCTAAGCGTTGTCGTACAACGTGGCAACACCGCCACTCTCTTGGGGATATTACCAATTGAAAGCGCCGAGGGGGAGTTTTTTGACGACATTTTTTAGTTTATTATTAAGTTAGTTAAGTTACTTTAGGTTATTTTAATTTATAAATGTATACCTATTATATAAGGCTAAATGTATAATTGAAATGTATGAGTTCATTATTGTACTTTTAAGATTATTTTATGTATTCTATATTTATTTTCTTTCGTTACCTGAAAATAAAGTGTTCTTGGAAATGAATATAAGGCGATTGCTATTCGATCTTCGACAACATTCAACTAATGAGGGTCCTTGGCAGCTTCCTATCTCTAGTAAGATCCGCTAGTTGTTCTATAATATTACTTGGCTAAAGGAACAACGTCTATAATAATATCTTAATGACCCATTTTCCTTAGCGACCGTACAACTTGCTAGAAAAACTTAGAGGTAAAACTTTGAACAATACGTTTTTATTCAGATGTAAAAATTTCGTTCAGAAGTAGGGTTAGCTGATTTCTCTAGATGCATTGTTCTTTAAAAATAACCGCAAATGTATAGAAAATCTTTGAGAAAAGCTGAAACTGGAAATGTAAGAACCTACTTTGACTCTAAGAATTAGTAAATAAGGGTACTAAATTCAATCAATCAACTTCGTTAGAGAAGACGAACAGAATTTGAGTCCTATAAATTTTCATGACGAGAATAACAGCGAATAAATTATGCCACAGATATAATAAATTGCGTTAAGTTTGTACTAAGTCTGCGAGGTAGACTCATGGATTTAAAACCCCTACGTGCTTGTTTGCGTTAAGTAACTCCCTGGGGATGATATGTTTCAAAAGAACATCAATCTTGTGGCTTGTATTTACCTTGCTTATATGTAGTACATGTTAGTTATTATAAATCTTTGTGAAACCATAGATTGAAATTATATAAAAACGAAGGTCTCACCTGCGCTAGTAAACCACAACGATGCAATAGCCGCAATCAATAAAATACATAAAACCATTGGCAATGGTACAGATTGCCGGGTGATAACAATAAAAAGCATAACATATATCAATAGGTACGCACCTTTTATCAGTCTTCGTATATCAACCCGAATAAGGGACGTCAGGGGCGCCTATCACTATTATTTTTATCGGTCGAACGACTCCGAGCTACTTCACAGGACACGTCGCTGTAGCTATCTCTCTTTATATTCACACCACGCAACAATAGCGGGTGCAACTTATACTTTTATCGATTTTTCTCCGCTATATTCCAGACTATGCAACACTCGATTATCTTTCTAAAACAATATGAACAAACACCTTCAACCACAGTGCCACCAGGTTTGTCGATTTGAAACATACAAAATCGATAATTCGGTAATTTTATTTCGTAACTCACTGTTTTAATAGTCGACACTATCGGGAACTGAACGTGTGTTCTTCCTTCCGTTTCATTAACTTTGTAACTGTACGTTTAGAAGTCCTTTTTTTCTACTCAATTGTTTAAAAAAGTAACCCCTAATATAGGGATGTGCTGTGTTTCGCGCTCACAGCTGTTACGAGCTCCCTCTTCTGTTGAAATGGGAATGGGATAGAAAGCCAAGATGGCGGACAGTTGCGCGCGCATTCTGCCCGCGCAGCCTGTCAAAACTCTACACACAAACAAATCTGTCTTTATTGCCCACGAATCTGAAATTTGAACCACAATTTAATATACTTATATAATACAAGGCGTTTATGATTATCATGATAAGATAAAAAACTTTTCACCCCCTTGTTTTCAAGTTTAATTGAATTTAGAAGATCTTGGGAGTTCCCTCGTGAATAAATCAAAGCGCGGCGGAGGTAGCGCTCCGGAATATTGCTTGTATTACGTGTTACAAATACAAGCGAAAACGTTGTAGGTACTTTACATAAGCACAAAGCTGTCCACGCGATGTTCCCAAGCTATTTTTGGATCACAAGCCTCCCAGTCTTGACAGTTATTCGATTTATCTCCACTTTTCTCATAAGTTTGTGTAAAGAGACGCGTACAAGGATTCTTTGTTTTAACGATATTTACATATTTTGTACAGCGAAGAAAAGTTTCATTATTCTTTGGAAATTGTATTACAATGTAATTTTGCAAATATTTTAAGAGTTACTATAAAAATAAAAGCATAATGCATGAATCATAATGCAAGACTTGGGAGAGAATATTCTGTCGAAGAACCCTTGCAAAGAGCCTTGACCCCTATGTGACCCAATTACCTACATCGACTCTCATACATTGATCATGTACTCCGGGTATCTGGATGTTTATTAAGTCTTAAAAGATAATTTCACACTGTTCGTGTACCTGTAAAATTTTGTTAAATTAGTTTATAAAGGGTGTAAAAAGATACTTAACGAAGCCGAAAGGCACTTGTTCTCCTCGTCATTGCGATATTTTTTTTGTTCTAGACCATACCTGGGAACCTTCTGATTACGGAGATATTGGGGGTCAAAATTCCAACTTTTTCACAAGTTTTTTTAAATGCGTGTTTTTAATGTAAGATTTTTACTTTAAACACCTCCACGATCCCCGTACTATTCAATCCATCCATCAGCACAATGTTTTGAGTGCGTTACATTGAGTCCTACCGTGAAACGTGATTTTTCACCCCAAAAGTTTCCCAGCAATAATATTTGCTTAGTGTTACTTAGTTTGATGTATAGAATGCTTAGTTGACGGCTTCGCAAAGGGTCCGTTTACACCCTGTGTAACACAGGAAAACTTTTGCGCGAACTTTTGGGGAATAGATGAAACTGATTGTTTAATCCACAGTTTAAACTAAACTTTTCGTACAAACGTTTTATCTACTTGCAGTTCACCGCTATCCACAGCTTCAAACTGAGAAAAGTTTAACATACTCTCATCTTACCTGATATAACTATTGACCCACCCTAGCTTTTCACAGTTGACATGACGAGAACTTTATTGTATTTGAAGGTTTCTTGTTTAATTTTCTACTTAATTACAATCTAAATATAATATACATTTATAAATTAAAATAACCTATATTACCTAACTAACTTAAAAATAAACTTAAAAAATGGCGTCAAAAAACTCCGCCTGAACGCTGTCAACTGGTAATGCACCCAAAAGACTGGCGGCGCTGCCACGTTGTATAGCAACGCTATTGTATTTTAGTTTAATATTATTTTATAAATTATACACATAAACCTTTCAGTATACATTCTCTAAATGGTAATAAAATTGTATCCAAATCCGTTGCGATGTTTAGAAGGACTACGCGGTCACAAACTAACTCAAAAACTTTTATTGAAATACTAGCTGTGCCCCGCGGTTTCACCCGCCGCTTCTGACTTGTTTTTTTTTGCTTGGCTCCTATTGGTCATAGCGTGATGTTATATAGCCTGTAGCCTTTCTCGATAATTGGACTATCCAATACTAAAATCATTTTTCAATTCGAACCAGTAGTTCCTGAAATTAGCGCGATCAACCAAACAAACAAACTCTTCAGCTTTATAATATTAGTATAGATTTAGTACAGATGTGAAGAGTTAAAACAGTTCTGTTGATCCAATGATCCAGACGTGTTCTTCATATGTGAGAAACAAAAATAAGTACCATTACTTGTCTACAACATACCCAATAGAATAAAGCAATACTAAATTGTGATGTATGAGTGAGCACTAAGGTAGTACCTTTGCTCGGTGGTGAAAAGCTTTACTTAACATCTAAAGTGACTATGATCCTATTGAAGAATAGGATTATAGTCACTTTAGATCTTAACTAAAGCTAAAACAATAATACTTAGCAAATATAAAAAATCATCACGCCTGTAAGGAAGGGTAAGGCAGATTTGTACCTAATATATAGTACACCCACATTTCGAAAGTTATGTTTAAGTCCTATGTAATAGAGGGTGACCCAAGAAATATATATAACATAACATCACGCCTTGTAACCCCCGAAGGTTTAGGCAGAAATGTACCTAATGAATACACCCACATTTCGCCAGTTATGTTTTAAGTTCCATGTAATAGAGGCTCCTCTTGCTATCAACCGGGCACAAACCCAGACTCCGTGACTGCTACTGAGAAATTCCAGATGAAAAAACTCAATAACACTTTGCCCGACCTGGAAATCGAACCCAAGACAAGACAAAAACACAACTAACTAAAAACAAAAATATCAATTATCCTACAAAAAGTAAGGGAAACAGAATGATCCAACTTTCTAGAAGAATTGTAATTGTAAATACAAAACCGCTCTATTTCTTGAATAAACAACAAACTGATCGAACCCTTTTTCTATGACGTCTTGTGTCAGCCACAGACGGCGAAGGAAATAAACAGGCAACATCCATTTGTATGCTTATGTTGTCATGATGTAACCAACAACCCTCGATTTCTTGTCTTGTTCTATTGAGCGATATTGGTTTACATGGTTTATTGAGGATCTGATTTGTTTGTAGTGGCGTAGCGAAGGTATCATACCGTTAATAAAAATAATATAATAATCATCATCACCTGCCTAGCCTTTTCCCAACTATGTTGGGGTCGGCTTCCAGTATAACCGGATGCAGCTGAATACCAGTATTTTACATGGAGCGACTGCCTATCTGAGCTCCACAACCCAGTTAGTACTGGGTAATACGATACCCCTTGGTAAGACTGGTTTTCAGACTTTTTGGGCCAGTAACTTCCTAACGACTGTCAAAGATCTACAAATGACACCCGGGACCAACGGCTTAACGTGCTTTCCGAGGCGCGGAGGAAACTCGGTATGTAATGAGGTCACCCATCTACAGGCCAACCTAGGCAAGCACAAAAATAATATAATAATAATAAGTTTATTTCGTAATCAAAAGGTTTTAACAGATACATTGTAGAGGAATTCTTTTAAGTATAGAAATGCCTGTAATAGAAGACCTCCCTCTTCCATATTTATGTGCAAACATTTTACAAAGCCTGTTAATAATTATGTTCAATTCAATGTGTAGAATACTCTTACTCGTAATTATTATCTTTATACTTTTTAAAGAATACAATAATGATGATGATGCCCATTATTCATTCTCCTGCGCTTATCCCAATTTATTTGGGGTCGGCACTGCATGTCTTCCATACTTCTTTAATACGTCGTCTCATCAGTCACCCCCTTTCTTGCCATATCATCCTTCACACAATCCATCCAGCGTTTCCTTGGTCTTCCTCTACTCTCATATCCATCCACATTCATACTCAAAACTGTGCAACCAAAGACATTATAACATACTGGAATGAAATACGGGATAACGCGAAAAACTATTACTTGCTTACTAGAGGATTAATGGCCATTGCTCACTCGTCTGTAGACCGACCGCTTTAATGAGTCCTCCGCTTTGCCCATCAAAGGCACATTAAGCGTACACAAAATCCTAACAATATGCCACAGGTTATTTGCTTTAAAATAACCATAATCCACGTAGGTATTACGATACTACAATTAGTATCGTAATACCTACGTGGATTATGGTTTTTTTGTTTTTTTGGTTCAATAACCAATACGTCATCAACCTTCAGAATATTCTATTTAAATTAATACCTTCGCGAGGACTCATTAAAGCAGTCGGTCTATAGCTCTGATGCAACCTGTCAAAATTGGCAATTTTATTTCAAGGCGCCACTGAGACGTGGGATCAAGTTATTTCTTCTGATATCCTCTCTTAACCTTAAACCTCTTTGGCTTGGGGCCAAAGACAACACATACATTTGAAAATACCGTAGTATTGAAATAATTTTTACTTAGAACATCTAAAAAGAATCCCATGTTCACCAAAAACGAGCCTTTGTCTTCCACCCTTCAGACGTCTAGGTAGGTACTTCTAAAAACATAAAAAGACTTTGGAGACCCACACGTAATCGCTTCCGTACAAAGGAAATAATTTTACTCAGAAGTCTTTTGAGATAGCTCTAAAGACATTCAAGTATTTACGAGCGATAGACGGAACAAGACGACGAAAATCTTAGTCTAAAACTGCTGACTACTTTGTAACACGTCGGTCTGTCTGTCCCGCCCGCGATTTAAAAAAATATATGTCAATATTCCCAAATTCCGCTCTATAACTCTTTTAAATCTCTTTAAATAGACCAGTTTAGGATTGTCTAAATATATTCAATCTAAAACACAAAAAAAAATTAGGTACGGAGTAGGAACTATGTGCAATTCGATATTGTTATTAATAACATTATCCTCCAAAAATTCTATAAGAGAATATCAAAATCGGTTTAGATGAAATATTTGTCGTCATCATCAAATCTACCAGAAAATGTTCACCCTGAACATAATTATGCAGTAGAGAACGACGGACAGACTCGTAGGCGTAGGTATGTGATTAGCTGAAACAATCAATTGTTTCAAAAAACAATCAATTATTACAAATCCTGAACACACATGTTCTAATAAAACATTCCAATAAGTTAACCACCTGAAAACATCTGAAAATCGTTCAACATGCCTAAAACTTTACTGGCATTTCCATGTTCATTATTCAGGTGGAAATTATTGCTTACATCATGGTGCTATAAAATTCACGTTAACACAAGCGAACTGTATTGTTATAATTTATTGAGTTGACCAAGAAAAGTTGTACCTATTGCGGGCATTTCCATAAAGACATTAATATTGTAGTTTTTCGTACATGTCATGCCATCTGTGAAGAACTCAAAGAATTAATTGGGTTACGAAAAATGTAGGTGTGTAGCTTCGTAGTGCATCTTCGTAGCGGTCGTCTACGAGACTACGGCCACTACGTTGTCGGCGTGGTTTAACATTCTGTTTATAGATGGCGGTAAATAACATTTAATCGGACGAAGGGCTTTTATCTTTTGTGGCGTTGTCGACTACCGAGTTGAATAGGCCAAGGGTTCGTGTGTTCGATTATCGGGTAAAGCAATAATCTCCTTTTTTAAGCACAGGGTTTTAAGAAGATATAGTTATGTGACTTTTTAATTTGTGTTCTTTCTAAGGTAATCTCGTTTACTACAGAAATTAAGGTCCCTTTAGAACAAAAATCAGAAATACGTTCAGCGTTAAATCCATTAAATGATATACGCTAACATTCAAAACATAATTTTGTCCGTACAATCTTCAAACGATTAATATAAATAGAACGTTGTTTTCAATTCGTTTACCATTAATTATGCATTTAGTGACTTATTGTACAAGTGGGTTAATGGAAACATCGTTAAAGAAAAATCTGTGGTGTACTGGTACATTGAGTGAGCAAGTGTGGTAATTAATGCTCGTTCCTTATTGGTATGACAAGGTGCCTTTACTCTGCTGTAGGGCATTAACAGGGCAGCAGAATTTTATAATAGCCTCAGATGGTTGGGGCAAATAATTATGAGCTTTGTCTTAGACATACACAAGGTCTTTTTTGCTAAGAAAATTTTTATGCAGTGTGCATTTAAATTTTCCCCAATTGTTATTATATGAGCAAAAGACGAGTAAACGATTAGTAGACGAGCTGTTTGTGAAATTGACCTTTGAATGTCGTCAAATATATCTGGCTTTTGTCGCGTCGGTGCGCGTGCGTCGAGCGACGCGGCCGCGGAAATGTCGCGGACGAGAATAGACGGCACGTCGACAGCCGTGACGTCACGTCACGACACGTCAACTCTTGCGCATATACACATTTTTTCCGACATCTTCCTTCCGAAAATTATTTTGGAATACTACATCACTTCGTTGCAATTTATGCCGAATAAACTCGCCCATTTGTAGGCGATCATGAACTAAATTAGTTTTATGACAGGTGTAGTAAAACTGAATTATTCCTTTATATTTAGTAGGCATAACGTTTATGAAACTGAGGTTTTGAGCACGGTCCTTCAGTGATGCATTATTGATGTGAGCTGCTCTTATTACAAACGTTGCTTTTTTGTAAGCTTCAGTAGGATAGGAATAAAAGTAAAGAATCAATCGTGTTTACCTTGTTATTTTTCGTGCAATTTTTGATGAAGAAGTGAAGTGATATCAGAGATTTGACTGATATGCAGGTACTTGGTACTAGGACTTGATGTTCTTCATGAATCATCCATTAACTTCAATCACGGAACATTGTGAGGCGTTTTCAACACAATATAATATAATGTGTGTAAGGTAATATATTGAAAATTGCGTTGATCAATGAACGTCTTCCACTAAATTAAATTTATGGAACAGTTTACGAGATTTGTAGGTTTGATTAATTTTATTGCGTTGAGTAATTATTTTAAAATTAAAGAAGAGTCATTTTCTATTTAAAAAATAAACTTTATTTCGATTAATTTTCGAAATAAACATTATACTAGTATTAGTTTGAATTTATATACCTGTTTTAAAATAGGCAGTCGTAAACAAACACGAAGGTGTACCCCTCGTAAACAACAACAAGTATGTTTGCCTAAATTATGTAGGTAGTAAGTATTCGTCCAATAGTCACAACAATATTTTTGGCTTATGCAAGCACCTCAATTAATGTAATTTTATAAAATTTAAGCACACCTTTAATATCAAGATTTTATATTGTAGACTGCATTATTGTCTGATTTAACCAGGCTAATGATTTGTACTAAGTATTGGCGACAGCCTGCGGCGACGACCTTTTAAAATTGCACGGAGTATGCATGTCGGTAGTCGGTAGTCGGTTGAGCGGAGTGCATATCAGCCAGGGTTGTCGGGCCAGGGCGCACGAGAGCACGGGAGCACGGGACACGGCCACACGCGCGGCTCCGCCAGTCCGTCGTCGACCAGCGCGCCCGCCGCCCGCCGCGCCCGCCGCGCTCGCTCGCGCCGCCAACCCATGGACTACGATCGACCAAGCGAACTCACACTTTATTTTATCATCACCTCCTTAGCACCCCCCGAAACCCATCGAACGAATCCTACGAGCTTAAAATGACAATGAAAAGTCACTTACAAGAACTTTTGTCGACTTACGAAAACTCTTAGTGATCGTCATTACCCGCTAAAAACCCGCTTCAAAGTTGTTTTATTATTCAAAAATGCTTCTCAGAGTAAAATTATATCGGAACCTATTTATACACAAGAAACGACTGAAATTTTCTGATTGCAACCTTTAAAAAGTTTACACACGGTTTATGAACTATTTACACTGTTTTACAAATAGTTTTGAACATTTATTTTTATCCTTCGTAAAACTACCCCTAGAACATTAAGCAACTATGACCAAAGACATTTAAATAAACATAATATATTAGTGTGCGTTTTAAATTTCTTAATTAGAAGTGTTGAAAGACAAACAATTAAGTGTGTTATCAATAGATTAGTTTTACTGTAAGACTAATTAGTGGGTGTGTTAGTGTATTCGTAAAATATAATCATCATATAAACTACGATTAATCATAATTAATTTGGTAAGTATTTTATCAGATCTTTTATAGACATAAGTACACCTAAATAGACTGAAATCAACAAGAATTTATTTTACAGCCTGAAAACGTACAAAATACCCACTATTTTACGAGCAGGTATTCAATTCAAACATTTAAACTGGACGAAGTGCAGTCAAACAAGTGACTGTTACCATTCAAATTCAACTTTTAATTACAGTGTACTGGCTTTCCGTACACTGTTCAAAATGAACGTAACACTACTCTTACACAAACATATTCTACGGAAGTTAAAAATTTTACAATTGTATCTTAAAATAAAGTTGTTTTCAGACGAGTGCCAGTACTCATGCTATTTTTTTAATAATGAGGACACATACAAACTCTTTGAACTGAAAGTGAAACCGGGTCACACAAATTTATTCAAAACTAATTTTGACAATGTTATGAGTACTCGTAAAGAGGATTATGTGTTGTAACCAAGCGTGGTATATAACTCGTAAGTAGGTGTTTTATATAGTGATCGTAATACCTATCTAGTCGTCTTGTGCCAAGTCCAATGACATCGTGGGATATTTATAAAATAATTTTATAATGCCAAACGCCTTCTGTGGCTTTAAAAGAGTAAGTGGTACATTAATTAACGTGAATTATTTCATACTTAAGTTTTTCTATAAAATCAGAACATTATTCAATAAAACAGACTTAATTAAAACCTCCGTGATAATTGAATTGAAATATATTGAAAAAGGAAACGAATGGACGTTTCTTTTTCATGTTCAACGTTTCGCATACATTACGAAAATTACAAATATTTCAATCGGCAGTAAAAGCTGTATACTCTATTAAATTCGCGAACCGATGAATTCAGCCGTTTTATAAATAAATCGGCGGCAACAAGCTGAATTGACAACAATAGCCAAATAGTCGGGTAGGATAGACTACAGGGCGACTGACATTAGTTTTAATGCTTAATGGGAAGTTATTTAAATTAAATGTCGCGTAGTGCTGAAATGACAATAGGTACTCGCAATGTTAACATGCTTTTAAATTATTTCAAATGGTTATAAAACAACAAAAAAATAAATATAGTTCATAAATTGGTTCATCGTTCACTATTCATCATAATCTTCCTGTGTTTGCTATTTTATTGTAAATTGTAATAGTGAACAATTTACAATTATTTTCCAATATCCATTTAGTAATCCAAAGCTTTTTATTTTAGGAAAATGTACGTATTTATTTGTTTTGTTTCTGGCGAATACCTTTAAGGGGTAACGCCAGGCCCTAATAATTTGGTACTGACTTGCAAATTACAAAAAACGTAAGCAAATTTGAATTTAGAGAGCTACCTAAGCTTTCTTCTTAACAATAAAGAAAAAAAAAAAATGCAAAACAACTTTATCGTTTAAAAAAGAAAGTATTAAGGTGGTAATCTAAACCCAAAAACGTATGTCAGAACAAGCGAATTAATAGTTGAACTACGTTCAGCAGTCTGGAACTATCTATATTATTTTCCGTAAATATTGCCATTTCATGACTGAAACTTTATTCATTAGAGACACAATTAAATCTGAAACTGCGATTCAGTCTAACAACTTGTATACCTACCACCTGTTTATGTTTACAGTCAAAGTCATTAAAATAGGTTTTTAATACTTTATGTGACTTTTTGATTCATTTTAACTCATTATTGAATCAGGCAACCTACTTAAACATTTTAAACGAATCGGGAATAGGGTCCAGTAAAAATAAAAATGGGTTCAAAATAGGTTCACAATATTTAGGTAAAGCTAGTTTTTTATAAAACTAGCTTTTGCCCGCGGGTTCGTTCGCGTTAATTTAGAATTTGACAATTAGTTCTGCTTGTACTCTGCTTGTAATAATTATAATTCAATCATGATTCGAAAGACACGTGGCGCCATCTATTATCATAAGAACGTTATTGTTGTTTTCCTCGGGAACAGTTCTTTTTTCGGGATGAAAGGTGGGTTCATGACCGTTTCTGTACACCTGACAAAGTACATGCAAAATTTTAGGATGATCTGTTCAGTGGTTTTGGCGAAAAAAGGTACCCAACAAACAAACTTACTTTTGCATTTATAATATTAGTAAGGAAGTAAGGATAAGGATTTTAAGCAGCTTTAAAGTGTTCAGTATAACTAACCTAAAAAAAGCTTCAAGTTGATGCCAAACTACTGAAGTTCAGTGAACCATGAAGTTATGTCCTAGACAAAAACTAAAATTTCACCGAAGTAATGAATTAACTCATTAACCTTTTGACCGTCTTTGTCACATATACGTGACAAGCAAGCGCGTGCCCTGTACACCAAACGACACAAATATGTGACAAAATGGTAGGTGATATTGTGACTTGGCGTGGAGGGCATGCGCGTGCGTTTATACTGTGGCGTTCAAAAGGTTAAACAGTTTACTGATTATTTTACGAAATGACAAGACTTGATTTATCATGTGCTATATTTTAAAATTCTATCTAGACCGGAAACACGTAATAATCATGAATTTCTCTCAACAGTTTTTTGCAAAACAATCATGGGTTATTTATTTTTAAACAGACTTGTCTTAAAATTGTATAAAAACATAATGTTCCAATTAGACGTTCTCGGATAGCGAGCGAGTAATGAGCCTCATTTCTTTTGCCTACCTTCACATTGTTTGGAAAAGGACAATTTCCATGGGCCTACAAAAAAGAGAAACATTTTGTTGAAAATGCTTCAAAGAATAGCTCAAAGTTGCTTATTAATGTTGTTTTTAGGAGCACAATTCATGAAAGACAAACAATAATCATGTAAAAAACCGTTTTTAGGACTGAAACAAATTGCTTCTTGCCCGTTTTAAATTACGCTGACATCAGCAATCTTAATACGCAAACTCAATTTGATAAATTTGAGCGTCTTCAGAATATTTGTATTAGGTTTTCCTAAATGTGATCTTGATCAAATCTGGTTTTCGCATCACAAATACTTCTCTACCATGTTCAAAATACTGTGTAGTTTTAATGAGTTTTCATCTTTAAAGCCAGCATCAAGTGTTTCTACTTCGTATGGGAAACATGAAATGCATTCAAAGTTCATTTTTAAATTCAAGTCTTCAGAAAAATAAGAAGACTTGAAATTAAAAATGCCGATGCATTCTTTGAACTATCTCAATAAATCCTTTAACTATCCAGGTCGTCTACGGAATGCATTGAATATAACTGATGCTTTGAAAAGAATATACGGTTCTCTATTTATTCATTAAAGTGCCTTTAGGTATCACGCACGAGAGGCGATTCCTAAGTTATATAGAATGCATTCCGCATTTAATATAACTGATGCTTTGTAAAAGAGTAGACGGTTCTCTGTTTATTTCATAAATGGCCTTTGGGGTACCACACACGTGTGGCGATTATTAAATATAAGTCCAGCACACCATTGGCAAGTCAGTTTTTAGTGCTTTCTTGAATTACGAAGATTTTAACCGTCGCGTACGCTTGTCTGATTTAAATCGTTCCTGGCGATACTAAAATGAATTTGAAAGTTATATTCAGTCTAGCCAATGCTGACAAATTGCGGACGTCTTTCCGGACATAGACACCTCCATACAAAAACTTATTAAAGTATTTTCCGGTGTTCGGTATCCGCAGCCGGTCCACACTCTGTCCTTACCAGTTTCACTGATCTTTTACGACCAAATTCCTTGTTTAATATTTTTGCATGAGAAAAATATTGTATCATAAACATTTCCATCCTCTCCCATGAGGGTCATAAAGAGGCATGAGGGATGTATAGAGGCATATTGAATACACCCGCCTATAGTAATTTTTATAAAAGTTTCTATCGAAATACATCGCGACATGTAGACAAGAAGAATTACCGAAGCGTGCAGTTGCTAAAGAACGCAAAAGCAATACCTTTTAGTTATGCGGAACTTGGCAGTAGGCCGTCGAGAGTTATTTAAAGTACTGTCACACATAGCAGTATCCTAAATAGACACACAATCAAACTATCATTGAACATTCGCTTCGGTATCTAATCTTGCAACACAAGTGTTGGGTCGATACATTTGAACTAATTCCAGAAAGAACCAGAATAGTCTTCTATCCGGAGTCTCTATTTAACACATCTGGCTTATGTTTCGGGGTATACCTGTGAATGGACTTCTTTAACGGTTCAGTTTGGTCTGGTTTAAAGTTATTTTCGATGTTAGCCCACTTTGGAAGATGTCTGGAGTCTGGACTACTATTTTTGCCTTGATAGTCTGTGTAGTTTCATACTGGACTGTAAATGGAAGAGAAACAATATAAGTTAGTTTTATGTAACAGCGCGCGTTGAAAAGCTAACTGAGATAAATGGACTAAGTATTTTTATAGAGGCATTGTAAGCTAGCGGTGCTTGACCGCAGCGGTGGCCCAGTAGTCGCGGTCGCGACTTACGTGCAGTAAGTCGTGGGTTCGAACCCAGGCAGGCGCATTACTTTGTGTAATTTATTTCATCTCCACAGCTCCCAAAACGGTGAAGGAAAACATCGTGAGGAAACCGGCATGTCCTAGAACTTAAAATTTGAAGACATGTGACATTTACCAACCCGCACTGGACCCGCGTGGTGGATTATAGCCCAAACCCTCTCATAGAGAGGAGGCCGGTGCAACAGCAGTGGGAACATTATAGGCTGCTGCTATGCTATGGTGCTTGACCAGAGAGCACTATAAGGAACATATCTTCAGTTTTATAAGTACTTAGTATGAAGAAAAAGTTTCCCTCGAGGCTCGAACAATCAGACGGATATAAATCTGACTTTAATCAGAAACACGTTATATCGTAGATAGGGAAACTAATCGGGACTATTCCAAAGAGACGTACGATGAAAACGATTCAATAAAGAAGACGGTGCCCATGTGCGGTCGGTAACTTAAAGTAAGTAGATTGTGGAGGTTCCTTAGTGAAGCTCAGATTACTTTTCGCAGTGGAAACGAATGACGGTTTCCATGTTACTAGTAACTGCAATAAATTACTCTTACTTATATGAGATGAGTGTGGAATTGAATTACTTGCCTTTACATAACATCAAAGCCTGTAATCCCCAAAGGGTTAGGCAGAGATGTACCTCAAACCCACATTTCGCCAGTTATGTTTAAGTCCCATTTAACAGGGGGTGAGCCTATTGCCATCAACCAGGCACAAATCTCCATGGCTGCTACTGAAAAATTCCTGATGGGAAAATCTTAATAACACTTTGGCCGACCTGGGAATCGAACCCAGGACCTCACTTGCCTTTAGTCACAACTTAAATACATAGTAAGCCAAACTTTGTTATTCTATATAGCTTCAACCACAGTGTAATGTTGGGTGCGGTTTGCGGTTTTAAATGTGGGAGGCGGTCTTTCCACACTTATTAAAATAACCATTTTAAATCCGCGGTCAAAGCCGTGGCTGGAATTATGCCCTTAATGGTAGAGAGACTATGTCAGTAATAAAACGGATTGTTGGACAGTATTATTTAAATAGTGACTATAAACTTATGTCAGGTATATCCTAGGCAGTGGGTTTGTTACTATCTGTCTGACTTCCTTTATTTGTAGACCATCAGCTATTCTTACAAATATTTAATTTAGATACAAGACAGGAGAAATAACACTTTTCTCCCTGTGTATCTCTAAACAGAAACCAACCGAATACATAATATCTACTTTTTCCAATTCGGTTAAAAACAGCTGAAGACTACGTAAACGATCGTGCAATCAAAATGACACCGACCACCAAAAAAGTTGCCTTCACAAAAAAAAAACAAAAGAACTACAACGTCAAACGTGAAAATTCCAATTTCAAAAACGTCACGATACCCTGCTAGTAGGTACCTATACATCGTTTTGCCACCTTGACTTAATTGCAATGTGTTTAGTGCTCAATTCATCGCTTGTGAAGGCAGACAAAGACAGGTGGTGCACCTTAGAGTAGTTCCCAGAGCTTTCGACTTTGGAATGCATTATTAACGTGTAGGATTTGTCTCTGTTTTCCTTCGTGGCCTTAAAGTTTGGTCGAGAACTTTGTGGAACTGTTCCTGGGGCACGTATGTAGGTCAGCATTTTGTAAAATAATACGAGAACAATTTTGTTTTCTTCTACCGTGAACCTTCAACCATCGAACGATGGTTGTTTATATAAGTGGTTTTAATAGGTTTTTTGGAAACACTAGTACTACACACACACTAGTTAGTAGTAAGTATTAAGAATGTGTAAGCTTTTGAGTAGCGAAAATAAGTGTCTGAAAGTTTCTTACCGATACCAATATGTTCATGAAATAAGCTACTTTTTAAAGATTGTTTTTTATCCTAAAAAAATAGGCAAACAATTATTTTTTTTATATTTGTATCAAACTGACAACTTTTATTATTTACAAATTGATCTAATAGTACCTACGACATAAGCCATTTATCCTTAATACTAACATCTACTCTTCACCCGTAGATGAATTCACTACACAATTCTGTAGTTCTTTTGAATTAGCATTCCTTGTTATGATTTATGTCAGGAGGAGCTCGTGGCTAAATAATAACAGCCGTTCGGATCGATTTTTAGGTCAAGCCGTGCTTGCCTAGGTTGGTCTGTGGATGGGTGACCACCCATTACATACCGAGTCTCCTCCGTGCCTCGGAAAGCACGTTAAGCCGTTGGTCCCGGCTGTCATTTGTAGATCTTTGACAGTCGTTACAGGTAGTCAGTGGCCCAAAAAGTCTGACAACCAGACTTAACAAGGGGTATCGTATTACCTAGTACTAACTGGGTTGTGGAGGTTAGATAGGCATTCGCTCAATGGAAAAATACTGGTATTCAGCTGCATCCGGTTAGACTGGAAGCCGACCATGAGCCGGCAGTGGCTGAGTTGGGAAAAGGCTAAGCAGATGATGATGATGTAATGATTTAAGTCATAAAGCAAGAATTGCGTCAATTATTTTTTTGTTTGAACGATAAAACTATACCTTGTTTCTGTGTGCATAATCCAGCCGATACCGTTCCCACTGCTGTGATGATGTTTTTCGTCACTGCTTTGTGATCACTAAGCAGTGATGAAATAATTTATCACACAAAGTAGTTGAGTGGATTAGAACAGTAGCTCACGACCTCGACCCGGACCACGGCAACTCATAAGTCAGGGCGATATCAACAGTCAGTTACGTGTAATTTTGTTATCAATTTGGTCGCAAGTGCAATTGTGGCCCTTTTCACACTCTTAAGGTACCGCTGACGCTGTGACGAATGGGAAGTCTGTGTATAATCTGTGAGAAATTTTCTAAGTACGTGAGGTTTCACACACAGCTTTCATCCGGGCCCCAACTATGCGGCAAAAAGGGGTTTACTGTAATGTAAAATAAAGTGAGCTGTAATTAAAATAGGAGCTGATATAATAATGAGAGTCCAGGTACTTTATAATTTAACAAAAACATTCTCGATAAAATCGTAAATCGTTTATGAAAGTTGAGCTTTCCGTCTGAAAATAAATAATTAAACATGATGAGCTGCCCGTGGTTCGGAAATAATGTTCGGTAAATTGTTAACCCTCTCCGCGAGACCAAATATCGATAATGCGGTACATCAATAATACGGTTAACGGTTCTACCAGAGGAATAAGAACACAAGAATATTTTTTATTTATAACCCAAAAAAGAATTCGATTGGTAAGTAGTAATATTTCATGAATTGAAGATGTAATTCCTACACAGACGGCAGATTAAGTGGTTGTATTTCTTAGTGAATTTTTACTTGAACCATGCATGAAATCTTATAATTTTTTTCCTACTCTGCAGGTACGACCATCATAATAAATGCTCATGGCGTTTAAGGCCTTCGAATTTCTTTTCGGGTGTATCACACACGTGCTTGAATTTGCAGCGCTACTAAGTTTTGTTATTTCAAGGCAGAAAAAACCGGCCAGTGCTGTCGACATGTAGTCAATGCGAGTGAAATAAAACAACTGTATAGGCCTTAACGGTGTCAATAACAGTTCAAACAAAACTAATGAGCGTCCGTTTTCTGAGAAAACGTGTTTTAATTCTTCTTATTACGATTGTAAAGAGTGCACATTTGCACAACTAGTAGTACATACAGGTACCGTTCGCACCAGATGGTAGTAATAAGTTTAACACGTCAGAACTCGAGACTTGTCGTGTCATAGCTGTCTCATATATTTCCGCGTACATCTTAAAATGTTACAAACACGCGAAGTGCATCGCGTGTGCTCATAATATTTCGTCTTATGACTGCTGTAAGACCCGAGGCTTGTGCTAGGCTGAAATAACAACCCATAATGGCGAACGAAGTACAAGACATACGTGTTCCTTGCATTTTCTCGTCTGTTTATGCCGTAATTATTACTGAGGTAGGGACCCCCACCATCTTCGCATAGTTTTTGCGACTTGACAAAACAAAACAATAACCCATGTGTGTAATACATCAAAAATAAACTTAAATTATACTAAATAAATTAAAAGTTTAAAAACAACTCGGTCCCTCAGGAAGCCACGAAAAACGACTTTTATTAATAATATGTTTTATTAACTAACAAGCATTTTCATTTCATATTACGTACGTCACTTAAGTAGTCTTATTATATATACCTCATACCTTCTATTTTTAACATGTTCCCACAAAGTAATTAATTAGACCTAAAGCCTTCTATCTTAAGTCCTTGTTCTATTTTAATGATGAAATTCCCATATTAATTATTAGACTTTAGTTGAAAATACGTCAAAGGATAGTGGAAATATACCAAATATAATAAATGAAAACCTGGAATTAATTTCCAGCTTTTGAGGTATTTTCTGCTGTATCATATTTAGTTCACAAAACATTAGTAATTTGGAAATGTTCATTCGTAAACTGCTTTTGAAACTATGTGCAATAAAAACATACACACAAACACATTATTGAACTAACTTATGAAAACTAACAGCGATTCCAATTAAAGGGTTCGGTAATATTATTTTTAGAAACAGAACCTTACCATACCAATTAGTGTTAAAATAATACTAACATAATTGCATACCGCTATTAAAACATATTATAAGTTTAACATCTAATTGAATTCGTTCTAATCGATACCTGTACAAACCGTCCGTCTATTCGATTAACTGTAGTCACGAAATGTCTATAGTTCAACTAGTAATTATAATAGAATTAGGTTGCTTTATAAGTTACACATTGGTAATTGATTGATCTGACTATTCGTCGGTATTAAGTATACCATTTGGGCATTCAGACACCATCGCTAGTGCTGTAGGTACAAAAAAACTTTGATAGAAGTTTCAATGTTCGTTGTGGTGAGCAGTAACGAACTACATAGGTAGCTTACCTATACCAAGTATTGTCAATAGGAAAACCTATAACAAACAAGACCACTCGTTGAGCAGCTCTGTACTCATAATTAAAAAAAAATGCTAATAGATTCAGGTTCTGATTAAAATGACTAGAAAAATTTAATCCTCAATACTGTCCAAAGAAATTAGGAGCGCATGATCTTTACGCAAAACAAAACTATATTGCACGTTTTGGTTCCCCGTGAACTTGAGAACGCACGGATGGATAGCTGAACTCGAACAGAAGTGAATATTGCATGTGTCGCAGTAAAATGTTGTCTTGACGAATCTACGGTTGCACCGTACATGCTCTTATGTGGGAAGATGAATTTGAGATGAAAATATGAATATTAACACGGTAATTTCACTTGTTCCTCATGTAACATTCGGGTCTCCACGTGAACTCACTTTTACGAGAATAAGGCTCTGTAGATTTGTCTAAGGCTCTGTAGATTTGTCTAACGTATGCACCTAAGATTTTGCTCCTTTACCATCTAGAGTAAAGTGTTTGACAAACGTATGCGCTGCGTTAATGCTACGTCAACACTACGTTAGTTTCGACATAAAATACTACGCAACGAACAGTCTAACTTTTTAAATACTGTTGTGTTTTTTATACTATTTGTGGGTCGGCTACCTTCCAATTTTACCGGATGCGGTGGAATACCAACGTTTTACATAGATTGACCAAGACGAAGTATTTCCACACGTTTTCACAAAAATGTGCACGATTTCGGTAGTTCTCGGTCATTGCACCCGTTTATCGGCCACAAAAAAAAAGAAGATAATTAAGTCATAATGTGAAAGTAATCGTTCCTCCAACATCTGCTGAACCACTGATATCGGCAGCGGAAATGAGACGCGTGACGCAATTCCAGCGATCGTTCACTGACAGACGTGTCTTTGATGAGGGCATCATACCTTTATCATAATTCCGGAGTGGTTCTTTGGGCAAGACGGTTGTCATCTTTTTCCCTTGTGAGTTCATGCGTCATGAAAATTGCTTATGAGTTGTGCACCTCAAAAATCTCAATAAAATCTTAGTTTTTTTATAATAAATGTATCTTCAACACAAACTATGGCTCACCTCCTGTCCTGCTCTTTGCGTTATTCCACTAGCATTTTGAAGGACGTGTCCGAAGCCACCAACAATGCCGTCGAGGTGCTAGAGTTCTGTTCGAAGTTTATTTGACCCAAATATAGGGAGTCATCCACAAGACGAAGAGAAGAGGAATACATAGTATATAACAAAGTCACTTTTCATTTACTTATGTATGTGTGACCGCTTAGATCTTGTAAATTAACAATGAATCACAGAAATCTGTTTTGACATAATATCAATTTTGCGCCCACACGAAACAGTGGTGTGTAGTTAGGATAATACTTTCCCTCTACACACTTGTGACAGAGGATCAATAGAAATAACACGTTTCGTGTAAGATAAGATAAAGGTTTATTTTTTCACTACAGTATATAAGAACATTATTAAGTTTCGTGTACATTACATGGTTTTATTATACTGTAGGACACTGGTGCCTAAGCTAGACGAAAGGCCTGTATTTCAGGACACATGCCTCCACCCCTTCGGAAGCGCATTTAATCAGAATTATACACACGACAAAAATACACTACAATATTGATTTTAGTGTAGTATAGGTTTATCTATGCGATCGATTTTCTCTAATGAGCAGCTTCACCCTTCGTCTCTGCTGCGCTGAAACACATATTATCCTTCCTATGCACGATACGTTATAAAAATGCAGCAAAACAACTTTTATCCTTATTAATACGGTGATAAGATTGTATTTAATGACGGCACACGTACCCGATATCGTAAACGAGATCATAAGCCGAAGGATGAGCCGCATCGCCTCGCCTCCTAATATCTACGATACTAATCCTCGTCGTTATTACACCAACACCTATATGACCGTTTGTTGTGGTTTGCTACGGGCGAAACTATTATTATGTATTAGATAGCTATGTAGGTGGGAGGTACTATTATTATACACGTACAGAGGCTGCTATGTACAGTCACGAGCAATGCAATGTATGCACTTACGAAAATTTAAAAGTGATTTTCTTGTAATTTCCAAAATACTATGTTCATGAAAACGTAATTCGTCAATCTGTGACTCTATTGAATGTATCTCATATGTTTGAAGCAGTGTATTCAATTGTTGGTGAGCCAAATAAATAAAATAAAAATAAATAAAAAATCAACATAGTAGGAGAAAATTTACTTGTGTCTTTACAAATTAGTGCTAGTGACTGTACATGCACGTAAGCTTATATTTTAATAGTCAACAAACGAGAACTCAGAAAGACACTGCTAGAATGCATTCAAGCGTCGTCTTTCTGTGATCTGGGCAGACATGTGGTCTACATTAATTTGATAAGGGCTGATTTTTGTATGGTCAGATAATTTTTATCTGAAGAATAAATATTTTAGTTTGACACAAAGTTCTGTGCAAAAGCTGTCCAACTGCAATTTTTATCCTTAGGTAAAGGCTATCTGAAGTTTTTAAATTGGTTCAATCTCATCTTGACAGACTTTTGTTTAAAAATAAGGAACTCTGTACCAGCCCGTAACTTCTTACAAATGTTTGCGTGAATTATAGTAGGTTTGTAGATACACTGTGCATGGAGATCGGTAATAAATTTTAAAAAATTATAAACATTTTTAAGTGTTTATTATTAACATCAGCCACTAGGATCGACTTTATATACTAATGAAACGATCATTATTAACGACCTGGGAGTGTAAAAAAGTCATAAAAGCTTAGGCAGTAATTCAATCCCAGCCGCATACAACGGGACGAAAGAGTTTCATCCTAACGTTGCCCGCTCTCTGTTAACTCTAAATTAAACCCTTTTTTATTATAAAATATTCGTATTACTTGGAGCTGCATTATTTTTTGTAAAAATCTTTTGCTGATCGGGGTGGTATGAGTTCATTAAATTGATTTCAATAATATTTCCATTTTACTTGCTAGTTTTCTCAGATTCACTCTCAAGATAAAGGGCAAGGTGTAAGTATTACAGGTTTCGGGTTAGATTGATTCTGGAAATTCAATCCGACCGTTACATGAATAAATTAGAATAACATTTTCTTAGTAGTTCTCAGTTTGAGTAAATCCATTTATCAGCTAAACGAAACGTCAGACGTGAATCGTTGTTATAAAAATACAAAGAAATTTTGTACTTCGAAGCTCAAAGAAGCGGACGGAAGATCACAAATAGAACGGTTTAAACTAAAACCCCGAGATAATTTCACTAGTTATTTGAATGTAGTCCTAGTGTCAATCCGGAAGACAGACAATCATCTGGCGCTTAGAGATTTTAAAGGTCGCCGCTTGAGGAAACCGCTGAGCGGCCAAGAGTACGTCATGAACAGCTGAGCGTCAAGCCCCGGCCGCAGGTGGGCCGCCGCACTTATATTTAGCCAATGAGTCGTTGTGCGTTCATTGTCACCAACACAACACGCGCCAAGGCCCAACTCCAAATTGTTGGCCCATCTGAGACACCACACACTAAATTAGCATTACGTAATTTTGGCATTTAGCGTCACGATAATTGTTATTCCCTTTTTTTCGGGTGAAGAAAGTGTACTGAATTTTTCGACAAGATGGTAAACAGATGATTTACTGGTGCAATCATTTTGTAAGTTATTGCACAGTTTTATTTTCACGCTGTTGCACTGTGCCTATTTCTGGTCTCGTAACTGTTCGATGGCTGAGTAATAAAATAATCCATAATAATCATAACGCATGCGGTACTTATGCTGTATCAATAATTTACGACTCTGGGCTATGTGCTAGCATGTTTATGAAGCGTCTTGAAAAATTTAAAATGCCGTCACAAAATTAATAAGCTATAAAACGGCACCTTCCCTGAACATAAAATAAGGTTATACAGGGTGGAAGAGACACCGTCGCGGTTATTTAAAAAAAATGTGCTGTTCCATATATTTTGACCGTGTAGGTATTGCACTTTTGTAGGAAATAGCAGATTTTTTTTTATAACCTATAAAAAATTTCTGTATGTGGGGCTCAGAATGATGTACTGGATACGTGGTAACTGTTTTCGCGTCAGTGTCCCTTGCACCCTGTATAAAAAGGGTGAATCAGACTGAAAAAACATTCACTTTAAAATTAAACAACGATATATCAAAAAGGAATCTGTTAATGAGACAATAAATAATTTAATATAAATTTTAAATATTTAGGAACATAATTGAGCACGGGATATTCCAAAAAATGAGTTCAATGTAATGAAGCGTCTTGATACTGAATTGACGAAAAGTCATGATGTTATTATGTCACGTGAAATGTAAAAATAAACACTGTGCTCATCTTTTTGTACTTCTGTGTAACTATAATTAGACGTCTGAGTAGATTTGCCTATATTTACAGTACTTTTGGTAGTCAAAACATCATTTAAACTACCAAGCTGCTTTCACAGCTAACTTGGTAAGTAATCAATTTTTTTTGACGTACTCACGTTTCTAGAAATAAATGTCTTGTCTTGTCTTGAATCAGAATCAGAACGACGAAAAATATGAAAACGAAAACACGAAATGATTTAGCAAAATATGATATTATACAACGAAATACGAGAAGAATAAAATACTTTGCTGAAAGCCAACACACACGTGTCGCTTACAACAATGAAGTTAACTAAGAACCTACTTTTGAACAAGCGTTGTTTGAAACTCTGTTAAGAAACACCGCAGATGATCCATCACAAATTAGTGTAAATTGTCGGTACGTGATCGAAGTTCCTAGACGCGTAGGTTTGTGTATTTTAACGTCACTTTATAAATTAGAATTATCAACTCTTAAACAAAGAACACTGGCAAAAAAATAAAAAATAAAAGAACAGACGGAAAAGGACCATTCTGTCAAACAAAACGCCATCGAGAAAATCCGTCTTCGATTTTCTATCCTCCAAAAAGAAAATTTTTTCGATTTTCTTTTTGCTACACCACGTAATAATAAATGACCTAGGTACATTGTTATGATGTGTCTTTGCAACATAGTCGTTTTTACAGCTTGGTGGTATTAGCAAGAAGTGTTTATACACTTCGTTCGCCGTAACCTGTAAGTCTGTTTACAGTCTCCCCGACCATAAATTGGTCATCAACATCAATGTAGTTCTTGGCACTACGAAGTCCATAACCCAAAACATTTGATCATTGATCTGGCAGCTGACATCCAATAACATTGCAACTCGTAATTTGAAAAACTGTTTTTTTCGACTGCAGTGTAGGTACCAAGGTGGGTACATACAGCACTTCTCGCGAAGAATGATAAAGGTCGATGGATCAATGGATTCCATGTTTAACCAGGCTTACTGTCCCCAACAGGGCATAAATCTAGGCTCCTAGCTATCCCCTGATAGAAAAACCCAATAAAACTTTTCTTGATGAGTCGAGAAAATTGCACTTACCTTCTAGTCCTGGGGGAATTGAAACCAAGTTCTCACTCGGAGCAGTTACTAGGCTAATGAAGCAGTTTTTGTTTTATTTTTATAATTTAAATCGTTAGTTTACTTCCTTGCTTTAAGAAGATAAAACGACCGCTTTAAATTTATGTTCAACCGCGATGGCGCTGAGTTCCGCAAAGCGGCGTCAATTCAATCAAGGGGAGTCTAATACACAAGCTAAATCAATCTAAGTCGTCTCAAGTAAGAGCGGTTTAAATCACACTCCACTATACACTTAAATGGCATGGCTAACATAAGTACTAGTCTTGCTAGTTTATAAATGTAAGTCTGTATTGTTGTTTAGAGGGAATAAACTACCTTAGTAGTTTATTCCCTCTAAACAACAACAACAACAACAACAACAGTTTTTTTTACAAGGTAAGCCTTGTAAAAAAAACTGTGTGACACCCTATAGACAAAAACAATGACGGAAAAGTCAAAAATGTGTCTATGGCACTTATACCGCCTCGTTGGTCTAGTTGCCGCAAGCGGGACTGCTGAGCACGAGGTTGATTCGATTCCTAGGTCGGGCATAGAGTTGTGATTTTTAATTTGGAATTTCTCAGTATCAGCCACAAATTCTCGATTTGTGCCCGGTTGATGTCAATAGGCTTGCCCCCTATTACATGGAACTTAAACATAACTGATGAATTGTGGGTGTACTACGATAAGGAACACCTCTGCCTAACCCATCGGGGATTACAAACGTGATACTGTAGTGTTTTGTTTTTTTAAAAAGCACAAATTTTGAATTGGTCAAGAATCATGGAATCATAAATCTATGGTAAAAGTTCGTGCCACAACGTCCCTTACACTGTGTATTTTTAGCAATCACAGGTTCGTTGTCTCTAAAGTTATTTCTGTTGGCCGCCGATAATTAGGTATAACGGGACAATATAAGACTCGCACGATTTTCCGCACGTGACGATTGTTTGTTCAATTATTTCTAGATCAATTAGAAATTATGTGACTTTTATTAACAATTTTGGTGTGTCTTACAAAGTAATTTATTGATTAAACATTAACGAGAGATCGTAGATAGTCTGGTTGGGTACCTCTTTGCTATTTCTGTTAAGGTTCAGATTGCTGTCTTTATCTCTCGTTTTGCGAAGTATCTTTTGATGTCTTTTGCAAGTAGGTAGTAGTAATTGAAAAGACTATTTGATTTCCTTCCTGATCATTCCCACATATGTCTGTATTTGTATACCCTTGATTTGACTTACACGTGCCCGAAAGTTTCTATTTTTGTATCTTTGATGGTTATGATGGTATTGTAAATGATGGCATTATTTTAGGATTCACAATATTTGTACTTAGAAATATTTTATTTATATAATATCCTTTAACTTTTCTCGTAAGCTCAAAAATCTAGAAATGACAGCCAGGACCAACGGCCTAGCGTGTTTTCCGGGGCACGGAGGAAACTTTGTATGTAAGGAATGCTCACCCATCCACAGACCAACCTTGACAAGAGCTGCTTAACCTTGAAGATTGACCTGTGCGGCTGTTATCATTCAGCTACGAGTTCCTAACGTACGCATCCATCAGTTGTTTAGTAAACGGGAACATGGTTACGACTAGCCAGAACTCAATGCCACAAAGTTCTGATTTCAAAAGGATAAGGTGAACGAGCTCATAAAACAGGCACACCTCACTGTTTATGCTAACTTCACTCGTAATTAAGTTCGTAACAAAACAGTAACGAGGTGTCGAGGCCGTTTCAGATAATTCATAACTCCAGGTGAATGAATGAATGAGTTTGCCGCAACAATCGGTCATTACTGAACGTTATTGCAGCACATAATGTTACCAGCAGTAAATAAAGTCGTTTGAACAAACAATGCGACCAATCTACTGAATTGGATCGATACCCTTTGATAATATGTAAATTACGTTTTTACAAATTGAAATGAAACAGTGGAGGTCGTCAGTCGGGTTAATGTAAGGTTGGAGTAAATCAACTTCAATTATTATTCGTAAGGCAAATAGTATTATAAAATACATGTCATAAATTCATGTCGTAGATCTTTACCTGTTTTAGGTTAGTTTCCTTTCGTTTACCTTAAATATTCTGAGAAGCTCGTGGCTAAATAATAACAGCCACTCGGGTCGATCTTCATATTAAGCCGCGCTTGCCTAGGTTGGTCCGTGAAGGGGTGACCACCATTTACATACCGAGTTTCCTCCGTGCCTCGGAAATTGTAGATCTTTGACAGTCGTTACAGATAGTCAGTGGCCGGAAAGTCTGACAACCAGTTTTACCAAGAGGTTTCGTATTACCCTGTTCTAACTTGACTGTGGAGGTCAGAGGTAGTCTCTCCGTGTAAAATACTAGTATTCAGCTGCATCCGATTAAACTGGAAGCTGGCCCCAACATAGTCGGGAAAAGGCTAGGCAGATAACCGATGCTAAATAAATAAGAAATAAATATTTTTATAACAGACAGTTCATTTCCAATCAACAACTATCAAACGGTTGTACGTACATTTGCTACCGCCCTTATCAAATTGCCAAAGATACGTTCCGTAGGTACCTACTGAAATAAAAATCTTTAAGTTATGTTAGTAGAGGTTTGAAGAGTCTAACAAGATTACAAGGCAAATAACAGTAAACCGGGAAACCGAACATAAATCAGATTGGTTGACGTAGCCTACCTGCATAATTTTTGTGTTAACTTGAACACGATCTAACGAACGTTGTCCAAAAATATCTAAGCTTTTCTTTTTAGCCAAAACCTCTCGATTTCTTTCATATTTCACAGTTATGCTTAAATATAATAATATTGCAATAACACCTTTTGAATTCTACCTGTAAAGAAACGAAGGTTAAAAAGTTAAATTGTCTATTAAAGTAATTACAAGTCGTTCCTTTTTCTAAAAGGATGACAGAATCAATTGAAAATTACTGAGTCTCGGGTAAAAAAAGAAATTAAAAAGCTATTCTCTCTAACTTTACTTGGAGACGACAATCAATGCCTTTTAAAAAATACTGTTTTATTCAGCTTCAGAGAGCTTTGTAGCTAGATTTCTTATTTACATCGGGGCAGAAAATTGATACCTTAGTTAATTAAAAAGGCAACTATTTCTTTATAGAGAATCGATTGCCCATTCATCAATAATAATTTTGGTAAATATGCACTCAGGACAAAATTATTACGATAGCGTTCCAGCAAGCAAGCAAGCGAGCAAACAATTTTTTTTTGTCTTGTATTAACTACGTATATTTATGTACCTAACATTTGCACGTCACACATGGCAGAATGCGAAAATTGATACCTTAGTTAATTATAAAGGCAACTATTTCTTTATAGAGAATCGATTGCCCATTCATCAATAATAATTTTGGTAAATATGCACTCAGGACAAAATTATTACGATAGCGTTCCAGCAAGCAAGCAAGCGAGCAAACTATTTTTTTTGTCTTGTATTAACTACGTATATTTATGTACCTAACATTTGCACGCCACACATGGCAGAATGCGAAGAGACCACTGATTAAACGTAAGAACGATATAATGAATTTGAATTTGAATTTGAGCGTTAATTAGGCTTGATTATCGATCCTCATTACACACTGGTTAGCTTATTACCGTCTAAAATACTTACGGGTATACCACTGACGTCAATACGCATTTTCGTATTGATGTAAAGAAATTATTTAAACAGAAATAATACTACACACCTTTGGTTCCCATTCCCACAACGCGAGAATTTCAGTTATTTTGATTAAAAAATGACACTATTTTGCGACAAAATCGGACAAACCTTTTCATGAAAGCTTCGTTTCTCAAATATATCTTTGTAGAGTTTCCCTTCAGCTACAGTACACGTAATAACACGTCAACGTTTTCACAATATTTCTGTAAAGTGAAAAATGTCATATTTTCAGTAAGCGAGACAAGTGAGTACCTATAATACGCGATCTCGCGAAGATCCCGTGATATGGACGCATCTCCTCATGTCCCCGTTTCGCAAGTAATATTATTAAATTTAGAGGGTTCGTTTAAGTGTTCCACAGCACGCGATGCCCCCATTTTAAACCCGGTCCTCAACTTAAGTGCCAGTGTTTACATTTGCGGACACTTGTTTAGACTTCGCTAAATATAAGGAGAATTTAGGCTCACGGCTGTAATTTATGTGTGTTTAAATACTCGTGGACAAAGTTTCCTTTCAGGTGTAAGTAAAAACTTGTGGAATCTCAGCTTTTGGAATGTTGTTGTGGTTTCGAAGATTTACGGAAACACTTCTTGAGCAACAAGCGTGACACTTTGTCACATACATTTTGCCATATGACTATACATTTACATATTTTAATGAATTCTTTACTTTGAGAATTTATTAGCTTAATGTTATATACATTTATAAATTATAATAACATCGTCACAGCGGCAGGCTCAAGAAACGCTGGCGTGATGATTTGGAATCGTTCCTGACTGATTGGCCAGAGAAGGCAACACACCGGGAGAGTTGTAAACGAATGCCCAGCAGTGGGACAGAATAGGCTAATTTAAAATAAACTAATCTAACAAAAAAACTTAAAAAATCGCGTCAAAAACTCTTCCTCAACGCTGTCAATGATAATGTACCCAAGAGACTGGCGGCGTTGCTACGAGTACGTTGTATGGCAACGCGAAGCCTTTGGCCAAAGTAAAAGCCAGCCCTTGGGTCACGGGAAGTGTCTTTACTTTTATGATACACAAGCTTAAGTCACACATGTACATCAACAACGATTTGATAGATTTGAGCTCAAACAGTTTATCTGTAGCCATACCTACTTACGGAATGTATGGTTATGCCTTTCCTTTTCTCTGTAGCGTAGTTAAAGATAGACTTCCACGTCCACAAAATAACAGTTTTCCAGCAAAATTTTATCTCAAAACAAATAACTTACTTTGTAAAATAATGTTTTTTAAATTAAAACAGAGGTGGGTATGACCGTGAGCAAGAGGAATTAAAAACAACTTCTTTATTTTCTTTCTTCTTTTTTCTTTTTTTGTGGCTGCAAGTTAGAAAGTTGTCTCTAAATGTTTCACGTCTGTCTGCCAGCTACGGCACAAGTTTACGGTCGCTGTAAAATATTTTATCTAACGTGTGCATGTTCTTACATTGACTTCTAATGGCAAATGTGTGAAGTAAATACTGCACAAGTCATATTAACCAAGTTTTTATCAATCAAGGGTAGTTTTTACTTGGCAGTTTTGTAACCTGCTGAAAAATAGAGAAGTATCGATGATGAAGACATGCTGGGGCAGGAGAACGATGATGATGATGGTGAGAAGCTGGTGATGAATACATATTTTTATGAAATTTCAAACAGTACACAGACAGTCAGACAGTTACTCTCACGAAAGAGTAACTGTCTGACTGACTTTTTTTCGGATAGGAAATCATCAAATGACCTCCCTGCTCTGGGCGGAGCGGAAGGGAGTGTCAGACTTGTACTGACTAAAACCCATCCATGTTCCTTCTTTGCCCTTTGTGTCCCAGGGCCGGGGTATCTCAGACATCGACTCTTGCGGATCCCTTTCTTGTTGCTGACATCTCTATGAGGCGCGCGTGGAACACGAATGCGCCGTCGACACGGCCTGTCGTCCTAAGACGGCCGAACGGTGACCTAGCCCATTTACTCACAGTCCACAGGCCCATTAGGTACACCTCTGCCTAACCCTTCGGGGATAACAGGCGTAATGTTATGTTAAATCTCAAGAGATACGTATCTACTAGTGGTTCCGTGCAAATTCATAAAGCAGGGTTCTTCTTAGCGTGTCGATGGCAAATTTTTATTATATATGTTTGGCTCAAAATTCAGCTACGCAAATTCCGCTCGCTGATGCAGTCATAAGATCGTCAAGTGTGAAAGTGTTAGGGCATGCAGCGCAAGATGGAAGATGACCCATTGTCTGTGGAGACACGCCGCATACACATTTGAGAAAGTAGGTGGCGAGTCCAAAAAAATGGACTACCTCAAGGTAGTGTATTGGCCCACTACTATTCAACATCTACACTAACGACCAACCAGTTAGCCCAAACACAACCCGCTTTCTATACGCAGACGACCTTGCACTAACCTGTCAAAACACCAACTTTGAGGATATTGAAGCCGTACTTTCCACAGCTCTTAGTGATCTAAGCCACTATTATGCTGAAAACGCTTTGAAACCAAACCCCTCAAAAACGCAATCGTGCGTTTCCACCTCCGAAACAGACAAGCGGGTCGTAAACTAAATATCTCAATCGCCCATAGTGATCACCCGAAATACCTCGGTATAACTTTAGACCGGTCGCTTACATATAAAAATAATTGCCAAACTATAAATAAGCAGGGTTTATTATAATATTAATGTACTACATTCGAAAGAATTTCATTATTCTGTCTACCTCCTTTGTAAATTGAAAGAATTCTATTTAATTTAGAAGACACTTTAAAATAATCTGAGCACAAAGGCTAAGAACTAAAATAACACAAGTTCTAAATAAAATACTCTCTCATTTCTAACCTTATATTATTTTACAATAAATGACAATCACAGTAACTCATTATTTTCACATTGCAACAAACAATATTTTGATATACAAGTTGACACATGTTGTTGTTACATGTTGTTTGTTAAAACTAATATCTCAATGATTTTATTTTCAGAACACAAAAAAAGCAGAGCCATATTATTGTTTTCAACTACAACAAGATAAAGAAAATAGAAACCCCTTATAAATACAGTATGAAAACATCGTACATACTCCAACAAATAGAACATTATTATGACCTTAAATGACGAGGCTAATAAATCTGACTAAAGTAACAGAATCGTTTGTCAACAATGGCTTGGATGATATCATTCGCACTCACTTTGCACCCTTATCGCCTAAATACTATTGTATTTCGTATATTTCAGATTTAATTAATGTTTTGGTTTTGTTTTAAGTTATACTTTAATACGTTACGACTTGAAAATATAACGAGGGTTTGGCAAACACTCTCTTCTTTAAAAGATTGAAGTTATTACCATCGACTAATCAAACAATTTTCTACAAAAATAAACATTAATCACTCGTAGATATAAGCAGGTAAAATATCATGGGTATTATTAATTTGGTTTTGTGATTTGCTACGAAAAACGTGATTTAAAAAATGAAAATGTAAAAATGCTTTGTTGTGAAATTTCAACCCTCGGCACGTGTTTTCTTATCCTTTTATGCAGAAAAAGGGGTAAAGTAAAGCTTCGTGTTGAACACGGTGACCACCTTTACGTAATATCTTATTAATGAGTAGTACGCGTGCCGTGGGATTATTTATCCGGGACGCACGCCCGGACGGCGACGCGACCGTGCCGTTAGCTCGACACCGGCTCACGACGCCCGGCGTCGGAGAACACGTCACCGCCCGAACGTGTAGAACGTCACTTGATTATTCACACATTTCACTCAACTTATAATGTATTCCGAATTTACAAGTACCCATAGTTGGATTTGTTTCAGAAGTTTCAATCAGGCTCCTGTGTTAAAAGTTCGACGCCGACGGTCAATTGTTTTCTCAGTCCCTTGTTTGACTTTCGGCAAGTGAATACAATCAAAACTTGCTCTTTCATAATGAGGTGCTATAAATCTGAAGTGCCAAAAACGGGCCGGCCGGAATTTTTCAAAAGGACTTTGACCCAATAAGCGAGTGACATAATTAGCTATTCAAAGCTGCTAAAGCAATTTAAAACTGAGTTTCAGTTATGTTTAACTTTGTAATTTTTGTAATTCGGTGTTCAAATTGGTGTTCGTATCAAAGTTTTATAGGCAGCTAATATCAAAATGTCAAACGCGACGACACATTTTCCGGTATCGTGAGATCGACTAGGTCTTGGCACGGTTTTCCCTGTTCATAAAACATCAAAGTTCTCGATAATGACTTACGTATAGTGTTTAATAGATTGACGGGTGTTAATTTAATATTGCTCCTACATAAATGCATCCTGAAAGCGTGTTATTCCGTCGGTATAAACTAGACTTAGGGCACGGTCTAATATTCATGTCATACTTACGAGTACGATGTACCCTTCTATCATAGTCGATACATAGTATAAAACAAAGTCGCTCCCGCTGTTTATACGCTTACATCTTTTAAACTACTCAACGGACTTGAATGCAGTTTTCAGCAATAGATAGAGTGATTCAAGAGGAAGGTTTATATGTATATTGCACCCGTGCGAAGCCGGGGCGGTCGCTAGTTTCTTATAAACAAACATAATATATAACATAACATCACGCCTTGTAATCACCGAAGGTTTAAGCAGAGATGTACCTAATAAGTACACCCACATTTCGCCAGTTATGTTTTAAGTCCCATGTAATAGTGGGCGAGCCTGTTGCCATTAACCGAGCAGAAATCCAGACTCCGTGACTGCTACTGAGAAATTGAAAACCCTGAAAAACGAAACTGATTGAAAAACCCAATAACACTTTTCATGCCCGACCCGGGAATCGAACCCAGGACCTCATCACGCTCTGCAGTCACGTTTGTGACCACTAGACCAAAGAAGCAGTAGACAAATAAAATGCGGTTATTTTTTCTGTGCTGAGGTATTTTTTCACGTTGTATACAAAGGAAATTAATTTCGTACATTTTACAAAAAAGACACGATGCCGGAAATTGTTATGAACAGGGTATTTCTCACCGCGAGAACAAACGACCGACAGACCCATGTTCATTGAGAAAAAAATAAAATATAAACGATTCGCTTTGATGTTCCTATTTAAATCCACGATGACAATTCCCATTCATAATAAAAAAATGAAATGAAAATATATTACATATGTACTTATCTTCGATAACATACTCAGATAAAATAACGTTCAGTTGATAAAAAGACTATCTACTCCATAACTCTAAAAATCAATCGACGAATAACAATTTGACAACACTTTGATCCCCTGGTTACCTAAGTTAAATAAGGGCCTTTTTGAGTACATTACCCTTTCTATCATATCCCTGTATGGAACGCCGCACCGGTCCTAGTAAATTCACTGAAAAAATGTTCTTCTCCATCCCTAATTGTTTCTACAAAGAAAAGCTATTGAAGTTTTTCCATCTCTCATTAAAGTACAAAAAAGATTTCCTTTTGAACTTTTATGAGAGTCTTCATGATTAAGTACAATTGTTTACTGTTCACAATTGGATGTCCGTCGATTTAATAAAAACATGAAATTAAAGAAACTGTTTACAACTTCTGTCTTTATGAATTTCTTTACTTTTAATGTAATAGACATTAATCAATACTATCGGCCGCATGCATTGTTTAGCAAATATTGGCTCACATTATCAGGATCCACGATTTAGAGCTTCTAATTCCGTCGTATAATTACTCCAAATAATTAATCTTTTCATCAAGTCCATTGAGGTGGTCACGTCAATGAAATATGTAGATTTTCCGACGGCGCATATCGCTACACTAGGTAATATATTCATAGATTCTGTTGAAAGTTCGTATAAAGGAATAAATAATCATCCCATATACAAGGGTGGTGTCAATGAATATGTTCCAAAGGAAAGGTATACCTGTACCGCTGACCACAAAACCGCAACCCCGAACGATTCAAGGCGTACTTTACTTTCACCGCTGAAATGCCTGTTAATTTTGGTGTCGGCGATCAAAGCATATGCTAGTTGCACTACACATATGAAGCTGGTTGACTCGTTGCCTAATATTCCCACTGCTGGGACACAGGTCACACAGGCCTCCTCTCTGTGAAAGGGAATGGGCTATAATCCACCACGCGAGCCCAGTGCAGGTAGGTAGATGTCACATGTCTTCGATTTTTTGGTTCTTGGACATGCCGATTTCCTCACAATGTTTTCCTTCACCGTTTTGAGAACAGTGGTGATGAAATAAATTACACAAAGTCATGCGCCTGCCTGGCTTCGAACCCACGACTTACTGCTCGTAAGTCGGGGCTGCCACCACTGGGCCACCGCTGCTCTTTGTTCCGTTGCCTCAGTCCAAATCATAATAACAATAATAGACAACCAAAACAGATGAAATTGTCGAATACGATAGGAATTTGACGGGATCCTATTCATAGAATCGATTAGTAGTAATAGGTCTTTACCTATGTAATTGGAGATTTAATAACCAGCATTTTCAGATTTAATTATCTGTGGATTGACGCGCAATTCGAAATTCAAATAAATTTTATTCGAAAGCCGTGTTCTTTTAATTTCAAATTCAGTCATTTGTTTTTAGATAGTTTTTTGTTTTTGTGAAATTGTGGTAGTTTTTGGCCCCATGGATAAACTGAAAATTCATACAATTTTCGAATATGAGTTCCTACGTGGATATACCGCTGCGCAAACAACACGAAACATTAACGACGTGTACGGGCCTAACACTGCTTGCATAAACACGGTCCATTATTGGGTTCAATCGTTTTAAATCTGAAAATTTTGAGTTGAAGAATAAGCCTTGCGGTCGACCGGTAACCTTTGTCGACAACGACGAATTGAAGGCGGTAGTGGAAACGAATCCAACTCAATCTACGGCTGAGCTTGCTTCGGGCCTTGAAGTTAGTATCAAAACGACATTGAAGCACTTGCGTCAAATCGGAAAGATAAAAAAGCTAGATAAGCTAAAATAAAATAAAAAATACAAAAAAAATTGCGTTTAAAATTTTCATACAAATCTCCAATTTCATAGGTAAAGACCTAATACAACAACAGCTTAATCGAAAACTTCGAGTAGTCTGAATTCCAAGCGTCTATAATTTAAATTAGAATAGTCAAACTTAAGTGGCAGTGGACAGGGCACATTGCTCGCAGAACGGATGGCCGATGGGGCCGAAAAGTTCTGGAGTGGCGACCTCGAACCGAAAGACGTTGCGTTGAAAAGCCTCCCACTAGGTGGACCGATGACTTGGGGAAGGTTGCAGGGATCCGCTGGATGCGAGTCGCACGGGACCGATCAATGTGGCGACACTTGGGGGGGGGTATATGTCCAGCAGTGGACGTCTTTCGGCTGAAATGAAGATGATGATGATGATAATTTAAATTGGCGATCATAATTTGTTTATTTAGTATAATATTGAAAGCGTACACATATGCGTGGTTCTCGTAAACGACAACGAATGAATGTGACGGTACCTATTTAGAGAATCGTTTAGCAAACCGATAAAGCTCATAATTGCTCGTACTTACTCGGTTTACAAACGCTTCTGTCTGGATTCTTAGAATCTGTAGTCGAGGTTCCTCTGGCACGGATAGATAATGAGTTGCCAAAATAGCGGGAAGATCGCAATGCGTGTGACACACATTTTGTTAGGCGGCCAAGAACAAGTCCCAAATGTCGGTCAAGTTTGTTACAAGTTTGCTGTAAACATTATAATATTAACAACATTATGAATACGTGTCGTCATACAGTGTAAACAACAACTTACGCAAATGTAGTCGCATAACGCTGTCTCGTTTACTCACGCGTAAGAAATTTCTTACATTCCGATGCAGTTTGTTCCACAAAAGCAACGATACCATGATTGATTGAACCAAAATGCAACAAAATCTTCCCGTGTATTTTGCTCAGCTATTTGTACGTACAGATGCAAACATCGTACTACGAGTAAATATCACAATATTCATGTAGTTTTTGTTCAAGTAAATACACAAACTACAGCTCCCACCAATAAACCAAAACCACTAACATTATGGTAACAGCATTATTATTTAGTATTCTGCGGTAACAAGTAACTTTCCCTGCATTGTTGCTTAATATGCATCGCACAAGTTCACATTATGAATAACTAACAAACTACGAAAAAGGATTCTTAAGAGTTCCTTGTTAAATTACTTCAAGCGCTTTAAAGCCTTAAAGGTTTAAGACACCTTGTATGGCTGCAGCGATGCGTACATTAATATCATTACGACGCCTTTACGAAATATAAAGAGGAACATCTACTTATCTTCACACGGAAATACGAATCGAGTCGAGGAAATGGGCTCCTATAGTGTTCGCAGACGATAGATTGCCAATTTCACTGCACCATTCCTATTCTTGAATACCCGTATTACCGCTAAATGTAGCTTTAACAATTGGATCTACTTGTACTACTTGGAATTTATTCAATGTTTCGTACCGTAAAGTTGTACTGCAAACACATTATACTTGGGAATTTTGGTACTAACAGCACTTACAACTTGAGTTATATCTCCTATTATTCTTTTCTCACGCATGACTTTAACAAATAAGGGTAATTTTTCAAATAGAGTTAACAAACATTAATTATGGTCGAAGGGTGCTGGCAGACAGCGACTCTCATCGGTATTACTGACCGTCATATAAATTTTCATTAGCGAAGCGCTCTGGGAATTCCTTCATTCGTAATAAACACACCGTACGTGGGCATATTTTTCCACTCTTAGGAATGTACCCCCTTGGGGGAGTAAATTGAGGTAAGTTGAACCTGAATGTTCAACCAACATTCTTGATGCATTGTTTACAAAGTATCTGGTGCATTGAAAAGTTTACTCATACATTGTTTACCAGTCACTTTTTCATGAACTTAGAAAGAAAGAATAAGTATTTATTTGTCCCGCACAGGATAAAACAAAATGATTAAAATTAACAATAAAACAAAAATTAAACATAAGAAAAGCTTAAAAACAAGACCTACATTAAACTAAATTGGTCCTGTACGAGGCCAAAAGGCCCCTTATCTCAGCATGGTGTTGTAACATTAGCAACAACACATAACTTACAATTAGGTACAGTTTAAGAATCAAGGCAGAAACTGTTGTGGTTGGACTATGTTTATCATACCTCGTAGCGGTTTGCCGTAGCCTGGTAGCTACGGCGTAGAGGCAGCGTATATTCGTAGCCTGATATTGACGTCCAATAGGTAACAATGTAATTGCGCATTGAATACATTATCGGGATTGTATGATTGAACACTGACACACTCTCTTTGTTGACAATTGAGCATGACACTATGGGGTTCTAGTTAGGATTGACCTAATGTCAGATTTGTTGGTATGTTGCTGTTAATTACAGTAAACATTACTTATGTGGTTATGTTAGTACACTGTGAATAATAAGTATTGTGTATTTCAATGACATTATATTTATAGTGATCTTACCAGAATACACAAAACGTTTATTAAATAAATATTAATATGTTCCATATTGAAGTCATTTCAATTAATATTCTGCTTTTCGATAAAAATAGATTGGTAAAATAATTAAAATATTTACATTACTATTAATATTTTGTATGCAGTGAAACCCTGGAACAGATAATTGTTAAAAGTATTATTTATATGATATACAAATCAGAAATATAAATAATTAATACCTGTTTATATTATCTGCTGTCGACGTATACAGGGTATAAGGGACAGCCCTCTACAAACTGACAGGGTGCATTCAGCTCCCTATTTTGAATCATATTCCGCTGGAATGTTTCACAGAATTTTATTTTTCAGTTACGTACTATTCCTTTATTTCAATGTAAAATTACATTTTCTGTACCCAGCATCCAATTTATGTAAATAATACATCCAAGTCAAAAAACCGACAATGAATGTTGAAATACTGTAACGAACGACGCGTGAAATCAGCTGTTCACTTCCTGCCTCGTTACAGAGCTCATCGGACTCGTCGTCGCGATTGCCTTTCGCTACGTGCGTTTTGCCACGGTAGCTATACATTGCATATGAGAAAATAAAACAAATCAAATTTAGGTTTTCCATAACGTTCCTAAAATAATTTCTTGCACTGGTCATCTTAGTATGATATACTAAATTCACCCCATCAGTCTGCGGAGGGCTGTTGCATCCTGTATTATAATTAATGCTAGTACTTTGATATAAACATTCTGAAATATTCAGTATTTCATTTTCAAAATTTACGGAATCGGGAGGTCTAGTCACGCCCATCCTGCATTACCACACATGCCAGAAACTTCAAAGTATTTCAGGCTTTCAAGATTCAACGCCAGATCCCAAACCTATATTTGTAATATTTCGTAGCCTTTGAAACATATTCCTGAAGGAAATAACGAACTTCTGTCAATTCGTGCGACGAAAATGCTAGTGCGAAACGGAATTTGAATATCTTCTTACATTTTGCAACTTACAAGTCGTCAGAAAAATTGCTACGGAAAAGTGAACCATACTCACCTCTAATGGTGTTGCAAATTGACTGTAGGTGCATTTTGCAGTGATATGCATTACACGATAAATATTTGTATATCTTGAAGGACCGTTAGTTGTACCTTAAGAAGTCTCTTACATTTTGGCGTTACGCTAATTTCACAATTTACCTAAAAGACATATAACGAAAATGTATTCTATATTATAAAAGTAGGTATAGATGAAAAAAAAATGTATGGATTATATTCAAAATGTCGGATATGTCAGAAATTATTCCGTTAGGGTCGTACATCATGTGGGCAGACGATGGGTTTCGTGCTATTAAAACACATTAGGTGCGATACACTGTTTATAATAAACTAACAAATTACTTGACATTACAATTTAATACGGCTCAATGAATCGGGTACAGTTCCAGGACGTTTCAACTCCGCTGCGATCTGACATTGACTGTCCTCCTCGCCTGGAGATGTAACATCAGGGCTCTGTAGAAGCCACGCTGTGGTATGGGTAGACTTGTAAGTGATGACGCGTGACGTCACTACCAGCGCACTTGTGATTCCTTTTATGTCCGTACTAATGACCGGATCCGACAAATATATAATAATAATTTTTGCCTACACATGCATCGGGAGAATAATTATTACTAAATAAATAAATAAATAAGTTATCCAAAATTCGCTTTATTATTATCGTAGTAGAGAAAACTAAATATTTTCAACAAGTAATTATTATTTTAAGCAATGAACGAAAAACATACAATTTCAACGAAGAAACCTTGCAACTTTGCGTTTCTTGAATGATGAATAAATTGTAAATCAAAACACATGTACGTTATAAAAGGTTATTACAAGCATAAGCGTTAGAAAAGGTTATTCATATCATAATTAATTGTTTATTTGGTACAAATAACAAACAATATTTTAACCAATATAACTAGCATTCGTTATAATCAAAGACATTCAATTATTTATGAGCGATAGACGGGACAAGACGAAGAAAATTGTAATCCAAAACTTATTACTACTTAGTAATAAATCGTTCTGTCTAGTGTCATACGCCCGCCTGTCACACACGAATGCTACCTGCATTCGTGTGTCAAAATTGAAAATGTTCGGGATCAAAAATTTTGTGTGAAAATATATTGTTTAATCTGGGAATTCGCCTGTATTTCATAGAATCACCGTCTAGATGTAGTATCCAACAGATTTAACAGACACAAAGAGGGTGTAAGCCATATTCCCTTGTAACATCTAACTGTCAAGCACAAAGCAAACCCAGTTATAATCCACAGTTAAATGGATACTGACCTATATGAAAGGTCAGCTTAACTCGTAGTCTCCCAAAACATTAACTATGCTTGTTCTCTTGCACTAAGCTTAATCAAACATAATATAAACTGATTAATGTCGTAAATGAGGCTAATTAGGTTATGTACGATTTGGGGGTGATAGTATGAAATGATTCCAAGGGGTTGAAGACTTCCCAATGAGTTTCGAGTTACGCTTTAACTTTATTTATTTATTTATTTAATTAAGGTTCACCAAGAGTTGTTACAGATATACAGATAGGAGCATAAAAGTAATTGTGTCTTAAATCTAACTGCACAACCAATTACAGGCAAACACCACATGCAAAATGCTCTTTTAATTATGAATTTAATTTTAGAGACTTAATGTATTTAAATTCTAGATAATTATAAAGAAAAAATAAAACTAATACTAATAAAGGAAACAAAGAACAAAAAATTAAATACTAATACTAATAACGTCTGACAAACGTCGATATTGAGTCTGCGTGGACGTCAACCAGGTCGCTGGGTTCGTTTATGAGTTTGCACATGCGGGGTATAGGCGAATTAACACCAAATAATGTACGGCGAAGAGGTGGAGTTAAGGGTGTTATAGGTTTGCGAGGTGGTCTACGGGGTACTCTAAAATTGAACCTACATACCAATTGTGGGCAGTCAATGGTGTTATTGAGCTTGGTTGTGGAGCTCTGTTAAGTAGTTACTTCATGTAAAATACTTGTATTGAACGACATCCAGTAAGACTGGAAGATGATCTCAAAATTACATAGTTGGGAAAAGGCTAGACAAATGATGACCATCAAAGGGTCAATTTCTTCAAATTAATTATTATAACCGTCGATCGGTCGGCAACGTACTACAGGTTTTTTTATTGTATGTGTTACGGCTAAAAGCCGATGTAAGGTTACACCTAGTTCTAGCCGGCTAAACCTAGGTGCGGTTATGTATCCTTCTTTATTGCTAGGACACACCGACCAAATGGATTAGGTTAGGTTAGAACTGTGACCAAACGCGCGCGAGCCGAGCGAGCGTAGCGAGCGCTACATCTAAATTGGTTGCATGTTCTAACCGAAAATAAGTAGGATACATCTAAGTTTAACCGGCTGCACCTCTTGTACCCGGCTAAAACTAGGTGTAGCCGCACTTTGGCTATTAGCCGTAACATATGTTTATTTAGGCAGGGTTTATAGTCAAAATGGTTGCTAACCGCTGTTGATACAATGCACTGTTATAAATATTGCCACATCACTGAATATAAACCGGTTTTCCTTGTCGTAATCACTTACTCAATAATGTTTGCCTCACAGCTGACACACGAGACAACTCCCAACTTTTATAAGTCTTCCGAACAACAACCGCTGCTCGAATATAATCCTCTTTTCTCAACTGTTTACTACATCGTGTTAACAATTCCCCTCTCATTTGTATCTATTCATAAAATGACTCCTGCGTTTAACAAAAGGTGAGGCAAAGCAGTATAAAGGGTGTAAATAGACCCTTAACGAAGCCGAAAGGCACTTATTCTCCTCGTCTTTGCTATCATTTTTTTGTTCTAGACCATACCTGGGAACCTTTTAGTTACGGAGATATTAGGGGTCAAAGTTCCAACGTTTTCACAAGTTTTTTTAAAAACACGTTTTTAATGTAAGATTTTCAATCCATCCATCAGCACAATGCTTTGAGTCCTGCCGTAAAACGTGATTTTTCACAGCAAAAAAATAGTCGTTTCTCAGCAATAATTTTTGCGTAACGTTACTTAGTTTGATGTACAGAATGCTTGGATGACGGCTACGTGAAGGGTCTGTTTACAGCCTGTATAGTACAAAAACCGATTCAATTACCTTCAAACGGGCACAAATCCAGAGATTCAGGCTGCATCTGTAAAATAAATTCCTAATGAAAAGAAAACTAAAGCAGTGTAGTATTGTATTGATTATATGACTACATAATCAAAACAAAAATAAAATAAATCAATTAATACATTTAACAATAATTGATCTATTTTTTTGTGAAAAAGCGATGATTTATCATTTTCCTGTCGATACGGAAAAGGAGAAATGACAAACAAGGCTTATCAAACGAAATTTATTGTTGTTACGAAGGGCTCAATTTGGTGTCTCAGTTATTTCTATTTTCGTACCGCAAAAGTCTTCACACTGAAAGAAATAAATGTCCCTTTTACTTTTGTTTGTCGAAAACAAATCTCTTTAAATACACTGTATCAGTAGCTATTAACGATAAGTACCGATAAGCACGAATATAAAAGGTTAGTAAGGAAAATGTAAATAGAAAGCCGTAATTAAATTGAGAGTTGTATAAACGTAGACTATTTTAAATTGGTAAGTATTAAGTTCTGGAGTGGTGACCGCGAACTGGAAGACGTTGCGTTGGAAGGCCTCCCAATAGGTGGACCGATGACCTGGTAAAGGTTGCAGGAATCCGCTGGATGCGAGACGCACGGGACCGGTCAATGTGGCGACCTTTGGGGGAGGTTTATGTCCAGCAGTGGACGTCTTTCGGCTGAAATGATGATAATGATGAAGTATTAAAAACCGAAAACTTTTTAATAACATTCACAAATAATTAATTTGGCAAGATTGATAACAAAACCTAAAAATTCAATTTAAAATTGGGCAATAATAATTATCAAACTATTCGCAAAATTTTAATCATATCATGAAGTCTATTTCACTAATAAAATGAAAAGAAAGGTGAATTTTCGCAGAATTTTATGACAGCAATAAAGATGTTTAATGCCTTTATAACGGAATACTGAGATATTAATAGTTATACATGCGTTATTTAATGCTGACACATCACTATTTATTGACTGCGATATCTTCCTGATTTCGGGATTGACAATAAGTTACCTATGTTTCCGCGCCGTGTGTTTTAACGTCGTTGTAAATCTGATGGATTACATCCTAAATCAATATAGAAAAAAGTATTTTTTTAACGCCTACATTATTTGATTATTTACCAATTATAGCAACATTACAGTCCAATACGATGCTATAAGACACAAAATAGAACAATATAAATTAAGTAAAATTACACCCAGTAAAAATATCAATATCAATACTATTAGTTAAACATGACGATGTTTATAGTTGCATACCTATTTCAATTATTATTAGTACACACACACATCGTAAGTTATAATGTAAAATTGTAGACGTGAGTAAATAAGATCTTGTTTGCGCTTACTTTGGGCTTAAAGTCATCGACGAAATAACGGCGACTCATTTTGAGCGACGAAAAAGGTGCAGGGTTAGGTTATTCCTAAAAGATGAAGAAAAGTAGTTTTATTTTGTGGGAAATTCGAAATGAGTTTAGGTAACCTTCTAGCCTACATTTCAAGTTAGGAGAGATGCATTTTTCATGTGAAGACACTCAAACGTGTAGTGTTTCCCGAAATTCGACCCTCAGGGACGAAAGAGGGTTAAATGTGTTTCTATAAAACTTGTTCAGCCTTCGGTCACTTTTGAAGAGAAATAAAATATTAACAAGTTAGGAACTGAATTCGTAAAGATACCAAGGGACAAATACATTCGCTTTTATAAGTTAGATAGCCATTTATATTTTGCTGTATTATTTCTAAAGAATTCTTTGAGTAGATAAACAAAATAACCCTTCTATTGCAGTTGGGTAAAAACAAACCAATTGCATGTTTATTCATTTACTTTAGTTCAGCTTTTTATGAGCCGGTAATTTTTTTTGTTATTTATGCATTTAAACAAGTTCGTTTTTGATTCGAAACTCGTGCTGAAACATTTATGGTCGTTTTTGTAACTTATATTATTTTTAGTAGGTAGATCAGTACCAACACGTATAAGTGGGTTTAAATTATGTACCGTGGCGGGACTGTTCGAAAGAGATACCGTGGCCCTGGAACACAAAGGGCAAAGAAGGAACATGGATGGGTTTTAGTCAGTACAAGTCTGACACTCCTTTCCGCTCAAATTTGTAGAATTAGTTAGAATTAGTTTCTTGAGAAAACGATAGTCTCGAAAACTAAGTTAAACTTAAACAAAGGAAAACTATCGTTTAACATACATGTCTATAATTACTTTTGTTTTTACTGATTTCAACTTGCAACTTGAATAAACAGACTTTTTCATCGAATTTAAAATAAATTCGTAATTACTTTCAAAATCTACACGTAGCAAATCTCAAAAAGATCCACTTCGTATAGTACATAATTCAGCCATCAGCAGATTAGAAAACACAATGACCATTTTCACTCTTCGCTGAAATATGAAGCTGTTTACTTCCGCTTCCCTTTGATAGCTCAAACACTTAGATACGAAAACTAGAAACACTATTCGAAATTCGTAAAGGACTTTTGTGAAATGAAATTCTATTACTGCATCCTACTGTAGCCAAGTAAGATACAGGCATCTAGTAGGTAGGGCTGTCCCTTACACCCTGTATGTACATACACACGTAGACTGATGGGGTGAATTCAGTATATCATACTAAGTCGACAGGTACAAGAAATTATTTCAGGAACGTTATGGGAATCCAATAAATTTGATTTGTTTTATTTATACGCAATGTATCGTTGCCATGGCAAAACACACGTATCGAACGGCAAGCGCGATGACGAGTTCGATGAACACTAAAGACAAGAGAAGACAGGTTTTTGATTTGATGTATTATTAACATAAATGTAGTTCTACGTACAGAGAATTTAAAGAATGTAATGCACATTGAATTAAAGAAATAGTAACTGAAAAAAACGATATAAAATGAAAATTGACCTGAGAAAAATTCCAGTGGAATATGAACATTCTGAACCTCATTAATAACTACATACATCATTAATAACCGACGAAAAATTTCTATGTAGGGATTCAGAATGATATACTGAATACGTGTTACCATTTTAGGGTCAAATTTCCGTCCAATATATTATACTAGAATATTTACATTATAGGTATACGAAAGGACCAGAACTAACTCACGTGTTCGAATTGGTACAGCACATGTAAACTATTAGTCAATTCAATACCTTAAGGTGCATCTACAAATCATTATTATTTAAAGTGCAACGTTTGTAAGTGTTAGTGGGCCACAACAGGTAACAAAAAGTTATTTATCAAAAGCCGCAAACATTTAGAAAATTACGCAATGTTATCCATGTTGCAAAAATCTGTTCTCTACAACATTAGTATTAGTATATGCGAAACCTGAAACACGTGTCTAGTATTTTTATGTAAACAATATATGTACAAAATTTCAAAACTGTATCATGAAAAATCACAAAGGTATAAGCTTGTTCTGTTACCTGGTTGTCCGCACAAAAACGTGGTCAACATGCGGCGCAGCCGCTTGCGCGTCTCCAGCGTCGACTTGGGTTCATTGAAAATAATAATTTGGCAGTAGGTACCTAAATGATTGTGATAGGTACTTAGAGTCGCTCGGTGTCCAACTTGTAACCTTTTTTAAAAAAAATTGGGATACAATATAAAATGGTTTAAACATTCTTGGAATCGATTCAGTTACTTATTCTGAACAAACTATATTCAGGTTTCGCATATACTAAAAATAATGTTGTATAAGTAATTTCGATGTAGATGCATCATAAGCCGATTCTCACACGACACTGCTCGTCCACGCGCAGCAGGGTCGGGCGGAGGCGGCGAACAGAATGTATTTGCCGTGCATCGAGCGTAGTAGCGTTGAACGCTGTTCGGTAGGGCGGTCGGGCGGTATCTTGTGACAACCGCCAAAGAATCTTTGTCAAGCACTAGTTCTCAAGTACCCCATGAGACGACAGTCAATCATTATATTCCACTCTGCTGGACATACTGTCGTAAATCTGTTCTCGCCCAAGCGACGACCTAGAAAAATAAACATGAGGAACATAAAATAAGACGTTAAATGGTTTAACTTTGATTTGATTTATTTACCGCTACTGAGATTGTTACATTGATTTAAGATTGACTTTTATTAACCTAGCGTATTATAAGAAACCGAAATTGTTCGCAATTCTTTCAAGGCGTAAGCGACTGAATGTGAAGTCTTTTTACTAACATCATCATCATCATCTGCCTAGCCTTTTCCCAACTATGTTGGGGTCGGCTTCCAGTCTAACCGGATGCAGCTGAATACCAGTATTTTACATGGAGCGACTGCCTATCTGAGCTCCACAACCCAGTTAGTACTGGGTAATACGATACCCCTTGGTAAGACTGGTTTTCAGACTTTTTGGGCCACTGACTACCTAACGACTGTCAAAGATCTACAAATGTTACCTGGGACCAACGGCTTAACGTGCTTTCCGAGGCACGGAGGAAACTCGGTATGTAATGGGTGGTCACCCATCCACAGACCAACCTAGGCAAGCACGGCTTAACCTAAAGATCGACCCGAGCGGCTGTTATTATTGCCATGAGCTCCTCCTCGAGTCTTTTTACTAACAATATTAACAAATATATCAAACTAGCTTATGCTGGCGGCTTCGCTCGAATTATGTACGGAAATTAACCCACGTGTACATTTTAAATGTAGCCTATGACACTCGGAAATAATGTAGTTTCCGGTTAGTGAAAGAATTTTCGGAATCATATCAGTAGTTTCGAAGATTAAAAAACAAACAAACTTACAAACATATTTTACCTCTTTATAATATAATATAACTCGAGCACCTCAGTGCAAGTATCTTTGGGCACTTAATTAAACCATGCATGTTACGTCGCATAATCGCATACAAAATTGGCCTAAAAGATCAAAAACGTAACATTAAAATATGAATTTATGTGCCTACACTCTGCGGTACTGTCATTTACAGCTATATTAAAGTCACAAAAGTGATGCTTCGTTTACGTTTTATACCCCACATAAAGTTAACAGCTGTTTGTCAGTGGGTAAATGTGTCTACCAGTAGCGAAGGGTTAATTTTTTTAAGAGGTAAGCCGGAGTACATATCTTTAATATGATTTTATAATTTGTCTATGGAATACTGATTGTGCCCGTTTTCAAAGGTAAGCCGGCAGGAATCGAGTTGCATGAAACCTTCGCCACTGGTGTCTACGATAATGCCCTGAATATTGACTATTTTTTTTTTTACCTCACCAGCTGATCATGTTGTGAACGTATTCATTTTCTATAAAATATTTTAACTGACTGCCTCGCTGTTCTAGTGGTCGCAAGCGCGACTGTTGAGCATGAGGTCCTGGGTTCGATTCCCAGGTCGGGCACAGTGTTCTTGGGTTTTTCCATCAGGAATTCAGGAATTTTTCAGTAGCAGCCACGGAGTCTGGATTTGTGCCCGGTTGATGGCAATAGGGTCGCTCCCTATTACATGGGACTTAAACATAACTAGCGAAATGTGGGTGTACTGTTAGGTACACCTCGGCCTAAACCTTTGGGGATTACAGGCGTGTGATTATGTTATTTTAACTGTTAGTTATACAGGCCGATATTGAATCTTGCGCCGGTTTTTATTTATATCTGTCTTTTTCATCTTTGTCTTTTGCTTCGCACACTTGCGCACTATAATATTTCCTGCGTCGATGACTCGTTTCCACTAAGATTGTCCGCCATAACCGAAGAAGGACAGGAGGTATATTATTATTTCTGTCTTTGACTGAATCATTGTAATCTTCCAGGAAAAATCTTGACCTAACTTTGAAAAACCAAAATATATTAATGTGTCGTTTCACACACAACTGTAATAAGTATGAACCCAATGATAAGGTATGAATCAGATGCGTTTTTTTGCTATTTCAATAATGATCATAATTATAGTAAAATTTGCCAATGAATTCAAAGTCAACCTATAAATTGTTAGTCATTTAAAATTCACACTCTTACATACATAGATAAATATTATATTATTATTATAAAATCAGTTTTAATTTAATCTAACCAAAGAATTATTATGTTAAAACTGATCTCAATCAAAATAAATGTTATAATTTAGTTAATTAATATTAAGGACATGTTTTAGAATTGTTAATTGATTAAGTATTAATTTAATACTTAATACTTTTTGCTGTGTCCAATACGTAGCTTTGCGCGTACGTTAACTTTAAGCCCATTGTAAGATCTTCACACATTATGGAATGCAAATATGAATGTAGGGGTTTTTAGGGTGGAACCCAGTGACCGTTATAATCCCGTTAGCCACGTCCATATTATTTCAGTTCTCTTTCAAACAAAGCCGAACAATAAAAAAAGGAAAAGAAAGAAACGCAAATAGAGTTCGCTGCAGCTCTATCTTTGTTGGAGGAATAATGTGGAGCAAATAATTCAATTCTATAGAACACAATCGTTTTTCTTTTAGCAATATTTCAGAAAATAATAGGTAATGTATGCGATTAGGTGTTTGATCATGTCCACCGTGTATGAAGCCGTATATGGACAATCCGGGTGAGTACTTAGAAGTCTGAGTACTACACAATCAGGCTAAACCTAGTTTTCCTATTTTCGTTGAATGATTTAATGCGCTTATAGAGGAGCTCGTGGCTAAATAATAACAGTCGCTCGCGTCGATCTTAAGGTTAAGCCGTGCTTACCTAGGTTAGTCTGTGGATGGGTGACCGCCCGTTACATACCGAGTTTCCTCCGTGCCTCGGAAAGCACGTTAAGTCGTTGGTCCCGGCTGTCATTTGTAGATCTTTGACAGTCGTTACAGGTAGTCAGTGGCCCAAAAAGTCTGACAACCAGTCTTACCAAGGGGTATCGTATTACCCAGTACTAACTGGGTTGTGGAGGTCAGATAGGCAGTCGCTCTATGTAAAATACTGGTATTCAGCTGCATCCGGTTAGACTGGTAGCCGACCCCAACATAGTTGGGAAAAGGCTAGGCAGATGATGATGATTTAATGCGCTTATAACATTCTTCTTCTACCTACCCTTGCCCCATTCTACTTGGAGTCGACGCAACACGTTTTCTTCTGCCATGCTCTCCAGTCACGGCATCATTTACTCCTTTCTCTTCGATATCATTCCTAACACAATCCATCCAACTTTTCTTTGGCCTTACTCTCTCTCTCTCTATCCATCACCATTCATATCCATCACTCTTTTAGTCACATGCGCTTATGACATTATTCCCAAGTAAAATATGACGCATATATATTATGAGAAAAGGGATTTGCGAGTAAAGATGCATGATCGCATCTGTCCCAAAAGATTCGAAGTATTAAAAGATTACGTTCTTGTGGTAGCAATTTTCTGACGTAACTGGGTAGGTAGGTATGTATAATCATAACATTTACAAAGGATCTTTCAATAAGTTTTAATATAGGTTAGTTAACCGAGTTTCGCCCGTGCCTCGGAAAGCACGATAAGCCGTTGGCCTCGGCTGTCAATTGTATCTTTGACAATAGTTACTATACAGAGTGTAACATAAGAAAAGCAAGACCTCTCGTGTGGTCTCTCAGACCATGAATCTAAACAGCTTTTGTTCTATGACTTTTGGAAATTCATAACTTTTTTTTTTAGTTTTACCATACATGTTTATCAGCGGATCGCATCAATTCCTATAGAAAATCCATTTTTTTTTTCGAATTTTTAGAATTCGTAGAACAAAAGTTGTTCAGTTTCATGGTCCGAGAGACCACACGGGAGGTTTTGCATTTATTATGTTACACCTTGTATTAATATAGTCTGACAACCAGTCTTACGAAAGAGTATCGTACTCAGAACTAACTGGGCTGTGGAGGTAAGGAGTCGCCCCATATTAAATACTGATATTCAGCAGCATCCGGTGAGACTGGAAGCCGTCAATGATGATGATGACTTTTACAAAACTTAGTACCTAACGTATTTCATACCTACTGGATATCAACGTTCTGCACTATTGATTGTAGAAAGGATATAACTTCCCTAGGCTTCTAGTTATTCTTTTCAGCTTTAATATTCTGTGTTACCAAACTATGGAATTCGTTTTAGTCACACAGATAAAACCTAAATTGATAGTCTGAACATCTACCGAAACCAGCGTTTTCGTCATGTTTTAAAATAAATTTATGCAAGAAATAGCCTTATCAACGCAATAAAAAAACTTCCTTATGTTTACTTACTTAACTACCTAATCAAAAGAAAATTTTATTACCAAATATCACGGAGCGGCACTCAAAGAAACATTCAATTTAATTATATTGGCCACTCAGAGGGCAAGACCAGTGTGTACATAATTATTATATGAAGTGTTTTCTTTAGTCTCTAATCTTTGACATACATAAGCGTAATTATTTAATTGACGATTATGATTAGAGAGACTTGACCTTAAATAACTTTTATTTAATCAAATAATCTAAAAGATCGCGGGTTCCAACTCGGGCTGACATTTACTTAATGAAAAATATTTAATCACCACTAGTCTCAAAACATCCTGCCTTCTCCTGCCTTTATCCCAATTTATTTGGGGTCGACGCAACCAGCATGTCTTTTCCCATACTTCTCTATTACTCGTCATCTCAGCAGTCACCTCTTTTATAGCCATATCATCCTTGACACAGTTCATCCGTCGTTTCTTTGGTCTTCTTCTACCTTATCACGCCTGCTCTCGAAACGATGAAGGAAAACATCGTAAGTAAAGCAGCATACACATCTTGCTGCATCGTTCTCACATAATGTACCATCTCAACATGAATGATGTAACCAAGATTTTGTTAAAGTATTCTGATTTAAAAGAGTGTCCATGGAGTTTCTTGCCCGTTCTTCTCCATAGAGATCTATGTTAGGGAATGGGCAACTACAGTACTTTCACAGTTTTTGTGCCTTGTGACTGGGACTGTAGCTATATTTCACTGTTGTCTTTGTTTCGACAATTCAAAAGTGCCTGTAACTGGCCTACTTGAAATAAATGCTTTGATTTTGATCATGTCCTAGAACCCAAAGGACCTGCACTCATGTACAGCGCTTATTATTTACACTAATTAAAATCCAAAACATCTAAAGATCTGGTCTTTAGTGTATACCCATTGCAGTCATGCAAACTTTATGAACAGTTGAAGACGAACTTCAAAGTCGAACACAGCTCCTCGACTACTAAGACTACCGACGAATACAAGTCCGAGATTTAGCTTATACTAGTAGTTGAAGTTGCGGCTTGTTCAGTATTTAATGTAGGAATTACTAAAGTTTTCTGTTCAAAAAGTCTGCAATTAAAAAGACTCAAGTTTTTTTTTAGAAAACATGTTAAAAGAAACATACTTACAATCAGGAATGATAAGAATATTAAATAAAATATTAAAAAAAAACAAGAAAAAGTCATCTTTCGTGCATCTTCTCACAGAACAAGCACAAGAAAAAGTTGTCTATCGTTCATCCTCTCACAGAAACTCAAACATCCACGACATATGTACGTCTAACCATCTCGAGGCAATAAATGTTCAACTCCCATTAGAAAGAAAAGAGTACCATGATACCATTAAAGTCCCTACCGCTCAGCATTGGGACGTTCAAGATCAAGAAAAAAACTCATTTGATCTGAAGTGATCGAAAGAAAATTTTAACAGTGTTGGAAAATATCACTGAACAATGTGTCGTTACTGGATTCACAATGCAGTACGTTTTTCCAAGTCACATAAAGCAACCAGACACAAAACGTTTATCTTCCTTTACCAAAGAAGAATTTATAGCCGCGTCAGCCATTATGATAACGAAGCAGGAACATAATTGTGTGTTCTGCCTCGAGCCATGCAAATCGGGAAACACATTACAAATGCAATCGAGCTTTCGACTCTCGAATCGGAAACTGATGTCCTGTGGGGAATGAGGTGCACCTCGCAATAACCTGTTTCCTCTACTAATGACGCCGCACACATAGGGACCTCGCCCACGACAATTTTTTGCAGACTTATATATGCAAAACGGTCGCATTACAGTTGCAAAGCTGCCACTGACTGTGTAGCTACGCCCACTTCAACTCGATTTTGTATAATTATCTACTATCGCGATGATGTCGCACTTTATTCGTTGCTCCCTGCGAATTCGTCAGAAACAGTCGCGCGTTTGAATCGCTTTTATCGCGCATTGGAAATGCGACGAACGCGCGACAGCTTTGCATTGCAGAAGCGCATTTAAGAAATGAGCTACAAAAAGTCGCCATGGGCGAAGGTCCTTAGGTACTTACCTACTTTATTCGCCATACCCTGTTCACGTGTTTTCCAGCTTAATTTAATGCCAGGCGTCCCTGTATTTTCCATTATGCCAGAAATAATTTATAGAGTGGCGCTAAATTGTTTCCCTTGGCAGCTTAAAATAAAAATCGAAAAACAATGTCCGCTATGATTACATTCCATCATTTCGTTCAAACAACTTACTAAGGAGGTTCCCATTTCTTTCGGTAAATAAATATCTTATTACCTATTGATGAGGCGATGTTTTTGTAGAACATTTTACTGAAGAAAATGTAAGTTTATAAAATCTACTTTATGTCTAAGTTTACAAGTCTCAAATTAAAGTTTGGATGTCCGACGACAAGCTTACCTGCTATTCTAAGGGATTGGGGTCTGTAATCAAAGACCAATCTAATATAAAAACGTATTAAGAAAAGATTGGATCGCGAATGTGATACATGTTACAAATTACTTTGGTACCCTTTTCTTTTCAATTTGGCTTGAGAATAAAAACATTAATAGCAGTTTCAATAAGAAGCTAAATTAAATGCATCATTTTACAAAGCTCGTTGGACAAAAATGCACTATTGTTGATAAGATCAGATTTCTCAGACGTCTAGTTACCTTTATAGGTAAGCCTTTTGAAAGTTTCTTTGAATCTCTGAGTCTGACTACCTCATAACTACCTCTCTTTTGTAGACAGATTTTGTGCTAAGAATGTATTCAAAAATATCACATCGTATAAATATGAGTCAATCGATTTTGCTACCAATTTGACAAGACTGACTGCTTAGCGTGCGGAGTAGGTGTTTAATATTTCCTCGCCAGTTAAGGCTCTTTAATGCACCCTATCCATCAGCATTAGGAAAGCTTGACGCCTAAGATTCCACTGACATTTAAGAGCACTTTACCAACGATCACAAATACCTACACGATCAATCTCGCATAACACGACACTAATCAGCATCTAGAACACACGACAAACATGTACACGACATTTTAATGGCTTCCTTATTTACAAATTAAATTATATCTAAGTACATTTAGTTTAGTCAAGCGCTACTGCAGAGCCTGAGGTCCCGTGTTCGATTCTCAGACGAGGCAAGGTGTTATTGAATTTTTTCATCAGGCATTTCTTAGTAGCGTTCTCGGAGTCTGAATGTGTGCAATGTTGACGTCAATAGGATTGCTCCCTTAAATGGGACATAAGCGTAGGTAACTGGCAAAATATGGGCGTTCTATTGGGTATACCTCTTCTCTTGTAATAGAGAAGTATGGAAGAAGAAGACATGCTGCGCCGACCCCTAATGAATTGGGCTAAGGGCAAGAGAATGATGATATTGGGTATACCTCTGCCTAACCTTTCGTGGATTAAAGGCGTGATGTTACGTTTAGTTACGGTACTCTCATTAATAATAACTACTTCCTCTACGCACCTTTACAAAAACGATCATGTGACATACGACCTTGTCGTTCTGAAAAATAACATCCGCTGCAACCTAATTCAAGGGCTTGGTGTAAGAATACCGATTTATTTTCGTCCAAATGTCGGCCATTTAGATCATTAACGAAAGATAAAGTAATTATTTTCGTGTCGCGTGAAGTAGAGAATATATTTCTGTGATATTTTATGAATTGCTCGTTTTATAAATTAACTTTTCATATTTATAAACTGATAGCTTTCGTTTAAATTTCAAAATCAATCATTGATAAAAATGAATAATTGCAAATTAACTATTTGAGTCATTTTGATTAGATACACTAATCAGCAACATCAAAAAGTTTTAAAAAGAGATAATTTACGGATTTAGAAATATCCACGACCTATTTTATCGAATGTCATTTCTCTGTCACTTTTACGGAGATCAAACCCGTGATAAAAATAAAGAGATTCTAAATAAAAAATATTTTCGAGGGCTTCCCCCGCATATTACATCATTTTCGTTTTCGTTATCTTATTAGAAGTAGGCGTATTTTAGGGATATAAATAACCAAGTATAAGCGTAATCGTATAAAAAAAAATCGGTAAGTATTTACTGAAATATTTTTTAAATGTGTACGTTTTTGTAACTGTCTTCTAGATTTTAAAAAGCTAAACAAAATGAGATGAGCTACGATTATGCTGAAATTCTATTTGAAGTTATGTTTGGCATAAAGATGCTAAGTAAGTTTGTTTTGCTTTTAGTTTCAGTACTTTAGCCAGGTTCAACAGAAAATGTTAATTAGCGTTATCTAGATTACATATTCGTGGGTACCTACTGTGAATGGTAAACACAGTTTATACATAGAATTAAATTAGTTGCTACAGCCAAATAACTTTATACATAGTTGTAAATGTACTAAATTAAATCATCTATTTTACAAATAACATTAATTATGTAAGTACTACATTACGTAACAATAAAAACCTCTGTTAAACACTTGACTCTTTTGTAACATAATAATTTTAAACAGACCACAAAATAATCAGCAAAAAATCTTTCAGTTAAATAAAACAATTTAAAGCCCAAAAAGTCCCAGTTCGGTGTCCCAAACCTTGGCTAATAAAACCGTTTTACAAATAAAAGCTCAGCTTGGGACTAGGTATTGAAGATAGTGTCACGTTGAACCCTCCCAGTCTCAATAATGAGATGCCGGGACGTCTCCGCGAAGGCATGCACCGTTCACATTATAAGAACGTAAGGGTACCGTTCTATCTTTCTTTTAGTTAGGATCGGTCACTTAAATGTCAAAAGCAGTAATAGCCTAGTGGTGTGACCGTGGGACTGCCACATCATAAGTCTCAAGTTCAAATCCAAGACACGCACCTCTGATTTTTCGAATTAATGTGAGTATTGTATAATTATCTCATGCTTCGGTTAAGGAAAACATCGTGAGGAAACCAGCATGCCTGAGAGATATTTTCAACCGCATGCTGTAAACCCAAGTCAGAGCTCCATGAGTGGCTTAAAAACTCTGACACCAGTTTAGGCACTAACCACACGAAAGAGAGAAGAATAAAATCACAATTGAGTTATACCCTTAATACTTTTACGGCGAGTTTTACCAACGAAGCTAAACGCGATCAAAATCAGTTGTAAGCGACAATCTTCCACTCAAACTTAAAGCATTTATTTTAATTTAGACCATTACTGGCACTTTTGAATGTCAAAATAAAATAAAAAAAAGCGAATCTAAAGTGTCAGTCACCAGGCATAATAACTTGAGAAAGTACTGTAGTCGCCCATTCCAAAGCGTAGATCTCTATGGAGAAGAATGGACAAGAAACTCTATGGACACCTCCACAACAATGATGACACTAGTGGCTCTTGAACAATGCGTGATGTGCTTACCACTGTCAGATTTATTGGTAAAATCCGCCCTTTACTCTTAGACATCTAAGTCCTGAAGTTATAAGACTCAATTTCGACATAAATACTTTCGACTCTTAAAACATAACAATAGAAAACTTGAGAGCGTTTGTATACTTCTCAACTACAAGCAAAAACTGCTTGTCTCAATTTTGAAGTTAGGATTAGTATTTTGATTGGGCCGATTGTTTGAAGTGGGAAAGCTTTTTGCACCGTCCCACGATACAATTGTGGAACTGAATTTGCTCACGTGTGCTGCGAATTTGAATGTTTCGCATTTTAGTTTCGCTAAAAGCGCGTCGTCTGTTTGTTTAAAAACCACATATCAACTCTAAAACGCAATAAATATTTGAATTGTAATTCCAAACGAAAAGGCAGATATTTAGACGATATTATGTTTAACTGCTTTATTTATAACTCTATAAAGTTTAATCACGAGAATAATACGTAATTGTCCCGATTATAAGTAAGACAAACAGCTTTGATAAACATCGAGTATTTATCAAACAAAAACAGAACTAAATTAAGCTTTAAGAACAAAGGAATAGGTGTAACATTTATCTAAAAGTTTTTCTGTATCATTTTACTTAAAATTCCACTCACTTCAATAAGCGCCCCCAACTTTTGCAATAGAAAAGTTTTTACAGGGACTTTTAGTTAGGTGCTCGAATTTTTCGCAATACTAATGAGGAAAGGGTGCTCTCGTGACCGCGAGGCTCCATTGTGTAGAAGCACTCGACCTTTTCATCAGCAACCGGATACCGCACCACTAGTGCATTTTTTGCTTCGTCAACAATATTCACACTGAATTCAACGTCAAAAATTGTAACTCTCACTCCGTTTTACAAACTGTGTTTTGTAAAATTGACATTGCTTTGTCTTGAAATGAGAGGGAAATACTCTCAGCGGATGTTAAGTGTCTCTGCGTTTAGTCAAGTGTTTTCCTTTTTACAGATACAACCTTTTCGTTATAACAATCTTCGTTTAGAAATAAACCTCAAAACTTTGTGGCAACTCAGAGGCGAAATAATTTATTTTCCTTTTCGTGCACACTTCCGAATGGTTTGAATGATGAGCATCGAACACTCTCAATGATTTCTCGTTTTCTTTTCCTTTCTTTGTTACTTGGCAAAACAATGAGTTTGTTTTCCCATGTCGGAATTCATTCATCTCTTTGTATAGATTCAAACTCCAAATCCGTTTGCTTACATTCACACAATGACCTACTTCGATCCACTTCTGAAATTTTAATTTCGTGCGGTCAACGATTTTATTTCGGATCCAAGTTTATTTCGATTCCTGTCTCAAAATAAAAGTTTATTTCAGTATTAATGACATTTATTTAGGAATGTTCTTCAGGAAATGCCGCTTGTTTATTTCTAAAAGGACGTTATGAGAAGTCTGGTGGGTACTTTGTCCTTTTCATCTTAGTACCTTTGTGAAAGGTTTTTGCAGTTGTTCCTGTCTTGGAATGACACTGTAAATAAAGGGTGTAAATAGACCCTTAACGAAGCCGACAGGCACTGGTTCTCCCCGTCATTGTGATATTTTTTTGTTCTGGACCATACCTTGTAACCTTCTCCCGTTTACTATTCAATGCATCCATCAGCAGAATGTTTTGTGAGCGTTACTTTGAGTTTAACCGAAAAACGTGATTTTTACTCGAAAAAAAAGTCCCCAGCATTAGGTTTCGCGTAGAGTTACTTAGTTTGATACACAGAATGCTTGGTAGAAGGCTTCGTTCGTTGTAGTTACGTTTAATTTACAGAATTCGTATAGATTAAATCACATGGACTAAATACAGACACACACTCACTCACATTTCAGAAAGTCATCAAATTATGTATATTATCCCAAACATTTGACATAATCCTATAATTAAATGTCAAAAGTTTCTTTAGAAAGTTTCGTTCGTTATAATTTGAACCGAACTAATATCAGTATACAACTTCCTTAATAATTCTTTAAAAGGAAAATAAAGTTGTCTAAGTAATTAATTATGAAACTTGATAAATTGATGATTAATGAATTCTTAATTAATATTTGGACAATGAACTTAAAATTGGTCTAGATTTAGGAATAGTAGGTATTATGTTGAAATACGGTGAATGCAAGTTGTGGTGCGTTTGAAGCCAATATATGTGACTATATGAGTATATGTGACTCAGTAGTATTTGAAATCTGTTATACTTGAAATATTATTAGGTGCCTTACTACCTGCACACATAACGTAATGAATTACATTTAAGCATAATTTAAATACACTTTATGAAATGTAGTTCAGTATCATATTTAGTAGCTAGATTTTAAGAGGCACATGTGAAAATTACCCAATTTATCGAACTGTTTATGTGTTATTTGTATGTTTTTCTAAATAATGTCTTTAAACTACTGAGGAGCTCGTGGCTACATTATAACAGCCCCACGGGCCGATCTTCAAGGTTAAGCTGCGCTTGCCTAGGTCTGTGGATGGGTGACCGCCTATTACATACCGAGTTTCTACCGTGCCTCGGAAACCACGTTAAGCCGTTGGTCCTGGCTGACATTTATAGATCTTTGACAGTCGTTACAGGTTGTCAGTGGCCCGGAAGTATGACAAGCAATCTTACTAAGGGTATCGTATTACGCAGTACTAACTGGGCTGTAGAGGTCAGATAGGCAGTCGCTCCCTGTAAAATACCGATATTCAGCTGCATCCAGTAAGACTGGAAGCCGTCATCAATGAATTTGGACAAAGGCTAGGCAGATGATGATGATGATGACTATACAAACTGCTAACTAGACTTTAGATGAAGTCCTATATCCTGTTCCATTTCTTTACTCCAAAATACATCTGTTAGAAAAAGAATAAAGTAGAAAGCAATCTATTGAACCTTGAATTGTTCACAACTTTAACCATTGAGCACAGGCATTATTACACCAAAATACTTCTACAAAACTGATTTATTTCGAAACAAGACAGAAATATTTTCGCACGTGTGTTTCATGGTTTCAGTACACACTAAATATTACGTTATTGTGAATTATGATTTTGCTGTACCCACGTAAATTCACACAAAAAAATCTTACTCAACAAATACGTAGATAGACGTCAGTCAGTGACGTCAAATGACGTCAATATGATAGTACCTGATATTAATTTCATAACTCTTACATTCTTATCGAGAGAGACTGGAGAGTGTTTTGTGCGAACTTTGTAAAATAATGTACAGGCAAATGAATTGCAAACAGTGTTTTAAGTTGCCTATCCTGCGAGTCCATTTTCCCGGGACAAAAACCAATTTATTTCTCGGACTGTCTAAAAGACGTTCTAGAAACCTACTTACAAAGAACACTGTCATGTGCAAATAAAAACTTAACATTTCAACCGGTGCATTTTTCACAAAATTTAGAACCAAGGTTATGTAGTAATCTGATCTAGCGAGTTATTTAAAAAAAACAACAATTATAAATAGCAGTATATTGTATCCGTTATTCAGTTTTCGCAAAAACGTCTCGTAGGCAATCCGCCAAGCCATTCGTTGAACCCTGTATACGAATCTTTATTTACGTAGTGTAACTCCGTTTTACTAACAATACTGAAGCCGCCATTAAAATGCCGCCAACAGTATGAGACTCATATAAATCTCGTACGTCTAATTGCTTTACGTGATCTGGAACTAAATGGGTCAATTAACGATTGAGTTGTATCTAGTAGGGAATTGCGTAATTATTAATAGCTGTAATGATGAGCGCTTGATATTGAGAAGAAGAACTTATGATTTTATAAAACAAAACTAAATTTCCAACTGTAATTCCAAATTTAAAAGGTACGCAATATAATATTAATTCCCTACCTATTGAAAGAAAATACGAGAAAATGTTGTTGAAAGAAAAAACAACCTAAGTGCTCTACAGCAGAGTCCATTAACAATAAATTACTAATTGCACCCGCACCAAACATTTGAAGGCCGCTAAGAAAAAACGCCAGCCTTCCTTCAACGTTTCGACACAAAAACCTCCATGTTTAAAATTCTAATAAAAAGTCCTAGTCCTACATGCATATTCTGACCTCATTAAAACGTGTGGTTACAAAGCAATCCCTTATTAGCGTGAGCAAAGGAAAATTTAAATGAATCTGTGCAGAATCGCCAAGTTCGTAAAAAATTTTGGAGAGGTCCTCCACTTTGCTCCCCCTCGCCTATTGTGGTGATACTTGACCCGTTTGTCTAAGTTTCCGCCTAGTTTACACTTTAGCTGAACTCTACTTGTACCTACATTTTAGACGCTCCGTAATTTAGTGAGAAAACTTTCGTTCATTAGGAACACATCACTCATATGATTATGATTGGAGTAGGCTGTAGGCATGATGTTTTGCTAGCGTAATTAACGAATTTGGTTCGGTCTTTTGTTGCAAAAGGATTCATGAAATTACGTTCTCCATTTAGCGATTTACATAATAAGGTAGAAATATTATGTGACCGCTATAGTACATACTACTGGTTCCAAATACTGAAAAGGACTTTGAATTTATGGATTCTATGTTCGTTGAAAGAAATTAAAATGTTATTGTTGTAAAGGCGTATATTACCTAAGTTGTAGGTGGTACCTATGTATAAGTATGTAGTAGTAACCAAGTGTGTGTCGGTAGTACGTATGTTACAAATGCAATATTTGGAATGTAAACAGATTGAAACAAAATTCATTTTCGCAATATTGTTCTAAATATTTCGTTGGTATTTTTGCTATACAAATAATTGAATGTTATTCAAAATATTATTTGATTTCCAAACAAAAAACAAATCGGTACTAAATACAATGCATATTTATACTTGCTAAACTGATCACAATTTTAACTTTGTCGGTTCCTGCATTCATTACGTACTTACGTGTGTATGCGTGTCAGCATATGTCAGCCCTGCGTGTACAGACACTATTTGTGTTTTTGTTCTATTTGCTACAAACATGAGTACGGAACAAAATGAGCCTGCAGCGACCATATTTTCAAAACATTTTCCTCTTTTCTTTCACAACGCACATGACTTTTATTCTCCAGGTAATAAGTATTACTTTTTTTTTCCCTAGGTTGAAGATCCGTTGTACGGAATTGGCAGACATTACACGAAGAAACCCTCCTACCCTACCTACTATGGCTCAAGATCCCTTCCATAAAACATTCCTTAATCGTTCTTCAACTTACATTGTAGTACGCAAAAGGCAATTTAACATTTAAAAACATTCCAATCGACATAAACTTTGTAAGTTATTCCTGTGTAAAATCCGGTTGTAACGGGGAATAAAGGACCGGACAGAGATACTTGGCACTAGATCCTAGTAGTAGCTCAATTGACGCGCGTAAACCTCTTCGGAGGGCGCGAGGGGCCTGCGCGATGCGGTCTCGCCAGGGATGTACGTAATATATCCTGCGGACGAAGTAGTTTCCCTGACATACCGCTCGCAATCGCTGCCTCGGCCACGGCAGCGGCCTACGCTTGACTTGATCTTCGGGCCGCCGCCGCGAGCGCCGTTCAGCTCGCTACCCCCGCCCCACACCCCAACCCTCAATAAACCCAGCGACAAAACCCACCTCAAAACGGCGCCTCCGGAGCCTCTAGAGCGCGCGCCGGCATCGCCGACGCCGTCGCTCGAGCGCCCAAAGCTGCGCGAGCGCACTAAAGCGAAGCTGCTCAAGAAGCTCGGCCGCCATGAGGACAATGAATTTGGCAAAATTGTTAGAACCCCCGCTCCCGATGAATTCGAACTGCCCGCTCCCCTTCCTACTCCAGCGTTCTCCAGAAAGAACATTTTCGATCGCGACTTCGATGCACTGTTCGAAGTTGCAAACTCACCGCAGTTTGGTGCACACATCCGAGTCACGACTCCGGAACCGGACTGCCGGTCGGACCTGTCGGCCGCTCACTTCCCAACGCTCACAGCTTCCACGCTGAGCCTCCTCCCACCGCGGCCCCAGTCTGAGCCGAGCTCGCGCGCCACCTCCGCTCGCACCTCCACGCCTTCGACGCCAACACCACAACGTTCGTCAACTGAAGGTTCTGAATGAGAGTGCGGTTTGAGTTTGAGAACGCGTGATCATCCGACTAACCCGATTCGTCACATTAATTTAGCATGGTTACTTGACGAAATAACAGCATTAATGCTTCACTAGGCATGTATCACGCCCATGAGGTTTTACATAACTGTGTGAGGGTTGTTGAATTGATTAATGAATGACTTTCAGAAACTTGCATGTTATTTAACGCTAAGTTTACTGTTTTTCACAGGTCCAAATACTAAGTCGAAGAAAGTTAGTTTCTTCCGTAAGCTGAGTCGAGCGAGAGAGCAGCCGACGCCGCCGCGTCCTTCCAACATGCAGCACCAGCCGTCCGTCGAGATGGCGCTGCGAGAGCTCACACATCCTACACATAATGAACAGCTCAAGAACCAACAGCAAGTCACATTTAAACTGGTCAAAACAGGTGAGTGAATAATAATTGTAATTCGTTAAATTCTCTTTTGTAATACAATACAGGATAAATACGATACAGCGAAATACGTAAAACATTTCATTCCGCAGTAAAATGCTCTCGGACAATTCATTTACGATCTGTTAATTGAATTTGTCTGCAGCAACCGTCAGTTAGTTTGACTTGACATTGGGAAATGTTGATTACACATTGGATTATTCCCGTGCAACGTGGATAATACCGTATGTGTTGAACTGAATAATACATGTTCTGACCCAAGCGAAGATATCATGCATATTTGATTACCTATTAAATGTATTTTGATACAGTCTTCGTGGCAGCAGTAAGTCATAAACTTGTTATATCGTGGAGGAAGGGAATGACCAGTTTATGTAAGCTCCTACTTCGCGCTCAAGAAGTCGCCATTCGTATCATCAATAAGACATTCAGAAACCGTTCATAAGGATTCGGACGTAAAGTTTTGGTATTTTATTTTGTTTGTATTGATTTTAAGAAAAGTAGTATACTTAAATAAATAAAAGTTTAATAAAATAAACAGATTAAAAAGTTTACCATAAAAGAATATCTCACATATTGTTGACAACGCACGGTACGGGATAAACACAAATTATTGATAACCATATTACAAGACATTACAGCGAAGAGCGAAAACTCTTACGAATTACTTACAAATTGTTCACCGGCACTATTCTATTCGATTAAATCTCGATTCACGAGAAAACGATCAAGTGTGAACATAACCTAAAGCAGCTTTAGCTAGTGCTAAAACAGTCTGCAATGAAAGTAGTTACGTACTTGGCAGTTTGAACTCGTTTCTTTTTACTTCGCACTTCGAAGTGGAACAATGTCAGTATTTCACGAGCCACGTATGCCACACAAAGGACGGCCTATTATTTGAGTTCTCCAGTATAGCCGTCAAACTAGAATCATTCGCTGACTTACTCCCTTTGTGTAGTTTTTTCGGTGAGTTCCATGCTACTGGCTCACGCAAATGCCCCGGGGTGGCAGGTGACACCAAACCAAGGCCACAAAGAATTTCCGTCGCGTTATTTTGAGTAAAGGCTTTCGTGAAAGTCAAAACGCGAAAGTTTTGTAAAACAACGTAGTGAACAATTAGTTTCTAAATTATAGTTTGAGTTAACATTTTGTTAACGGAGGTACGCATAATTACCAAGTTTAAAATACTTTCCTAAGTTATTATGATTAATTTTGAAATCTTAAACGCAAAATACTCAAGATAATTAAGCAGGAAAAGTCTTTGATTCTGTCCTGTTTCTGAAGACTTGCCGAGAAGTACGTTTACGCTTCCGGAGAGAGAGTTCGTGCCCTGAGTTCGAAATGCTCAAACGATAAATAAACGCCGGTAAAGGTTTGGCACGTTAATAGAGGCGTTTTGTAAATACAAGGCTGATGAGAAAGAATTTCCATAAATCAAAAAGGAAATCAAAGTAAATTATGGTAAGTACCTACGGGTGTGAATATGACAGATTGGCTTGCAGAAAAAGACTTTCACGCAGACTAAACAAAGCAATACCTAAGTATTTATGAAACTATGTGCTATGTAATTTTTTCATAGCCTATTTTGTGTCCCACTGGTGGGAAAAAGCCTCCCCTTTCTCCCTCCAAAACTTTCTGTTTTGTACAATTCCTGGCCACGCTTGCCCTGCGAAAAGGATCAGATCGTCACAGCACGTTCGCCGCGGTAGACCTCGTCGGCGATTTCCAACCTCCCGGTACATCCGTGCGACGTGGCCAGCCCACTCCCACTGTGGCTTAGCTGTTTAACTCCAACATCAGCTATTATATACACATATTATGGGAAATGTGGGTGTACTATTACGTAGACCTCTGCCTAACCCTTCAGGGATTACAGGCGTGATGTTATATACATATTACAAAAAAGATATCATTTTATGTTTTTAAGAAAGAGGAAGTCTGCAAATACTGCTCCGATTACAAGCAATCTTTCACTGATAGACAGCTACACTATTGCAGAGGTATTAGGTATATGTTTTATGCTACAATTACTTTTATAATACGTATAGGGTAGTCGCGGGCAGAGGCTAGTATGCAATATACAGGGTGTAAACAGACCCTTCACATAGCCGTCAACCAAGCATCCTGTTCATCAAACTAAGTAACTTTACGCAAAAATTATTGCTAGGAATCGACTTTTTTTCTTGAGGTGAAAAATCACTTATTACGGTAGGACTTGAAGGAAAGCACTCAAAGCATGGTGCTGATGGATGGATTGAATAGTATGGTGGTCGTGGAGGTGTGTGAAGTAAAAATCATACATTAAAAACATGTATTTAAAAAAAAAACTTATGAAAAAGTTGGAACTTTGACCCGGAATATTTCCGTAACTAGAAGGTTCCCAGGTATGGTCTAGAACAAAAAAATTATCGCAAAGACGTGGAGAACAAGTGCCTTTCGGTTATGTTAAGGGTCTATTTACACTCTTTATACAGCCGCATACTGTACCGAGTCGGCATTATTCATTTTACGAGCTGAATACGGTCGTCTCAACTCGCTGGTCGAATCTCGTTGCTCTATCTAGCAATGCAATTTGTAGGTCGGCAGCAGTGGTTTCGACGCGGGATTACCTCTGTTACTACAAAGAGCAAAACACTTTGTTACAGTACCGCTTTTTTGGACGAATTTCCCGTTTGATGATGCCATCCATTCATTTCCGGCGATAGGAATAAAAACCTTTGCGGTGAAGTTACACAGAGTGCTCTATCCCGCACGAAGTGAAAAATTGTGAGGGGTTACAGAAATACCATCGTTTATTACCGCTTGTTTGTGGGTTATTTGTACACGTCAAGTAACAAAACGTACCATAACATTACGCCTCTAGTCCCTGATAGATAAGACGGAGGTGTATCCCAAAGAACACACAGATCTCTCCACTTAGTGACGTCCGGCGACGTCCGGAGTCGAGCCAATTGACATGAACCGGGCACAAGCTCAAACTCTGGGCTACTGAGAAATTGACTTACAAAATGTTTAGATTAAATTACTACAATATTAATATACCACATATAGGCACATATCAGGTTTCGTCAGAAAATTATATCCGCAAAAAGTAAAAAGAAATGAATTTTCCTTCTCACACAAAATTGCTGCGAGCGCCGTTTGCAAATCATATTAACAATCAAGCAGCCCCACTTGTTACTTTTACTATCACATCCTCCCTCGGCTAGCACATTCTCAACTTATATTGCTATCTAGGAGTTTAAGAGCCTCATAAATAACTGAGACAGCGATCCTGTCTTCCTAAATTAGGGTGTACCTGCGTACAAACTCTTGCAATTAACTTTTAACAGCAAGAATTTATTATTTTTTCTGATCCACTTCTTGATCCGTTTAAGTAGTTCCCAGAGAGGTCTAATAAATGTGTGGTGAAAGTTTACTTTGTTGAAAACTGTTGTCGAATGAATCCCTGGACACAAAACTTCGTACATTTATTTGACCTCAATAACCTCTGTGTCTACCACAAGTTTCCATTTGTACAGTATTATACTTAAGTGAATAAAGAAATTAGGAGACAACTTTCCTAAAGTAAAACAAAAGATAATTAACACACGGATGATCCGCGCAGTAGTGCCGAGGTATTATATTTTATCACGGAAATTGGGTGTACAAAACAGTAATTTCATACTATTTGAAATGCTAAACCATTTTGCTAAAACAATACAAATATTGCAAAGGCTGTTCTTTGAAAACCAACTGGTTTTTAATTTTAACACACAAAGCACCAGATCTACTTATTCATCTGAATGTTGATATGTCTAACCGACTGATTACATACAATGAGGAAGCGAAAAAGCGCTGAATAAATTAACAAATGTAGCGGTCCAAAAAAGCAGACAGATTGCAGCCGAAGACATAACTGGTTTAAAATCCGCTGAATGCGCTTTATTTCAACGAGATTATGTTGGAATGTGTGCACTGGAAACTGGAAACAAAGGGTTCCATTGTATTAATGAAAATTTTCAACATTCTGGCGATTGGTGTTCTAGTTAATTTGTAATAGTTTGCCATATCATGAGAACAACAGAATAGCAGTGCTATTTTAACATACACAAACATTTTCCGTGGAACGTTACATAGGTAAATGGAGTCGGCCATGCCTAAATAATGCAGTGCTCAGCCGTCGCGAACTAGTAATAAAGTTGCCAGTTTAGCATCGCGGTTGAATAATGAATTGCAAACTGTGGAATGAACCAATTTTTAATCAGGGCTTTACTTGAGAACTTGTGTTAATATTTTCATAGTTCGGAACCTTTCAATATTATTCTATAAATCAGGTGAATCTGTAATCGTAACGATTATGTTGGTAAAGGTGACGTGTTCTTCGATAGCCAACTTTCGTAAAGTTCGACCCATGTCTATGTCCTTTCTAACTGAATATTAAAATGGTAGCACTACTCACGTCACTCGATAGCGTTGACAACTTAGTTTGCAGAAAGTTTGATAGGTCAACTCAAATAAATATTTAAATGTTTTAAAAATAATATATATTTTTTAAATATTTTATATCACATAGGCCTACATGGACACTTCAAAAATGATAAAAGGTGAATAGAATAGAATTTTATTTTGCAAATATGAGTAATACACAATAGTTTTTATGAAATATCAAAGCTCAGCCATATTTTACCATTCGGTATGCAAACAAAACGGTCAAAATGTTTGAACCGTTTTAACTATAGAGCCTGATATTATGCATGTACCTACCTAAATACATAAACCTTCCTAGATTATTTTGATCATGGCGTTATGTATCGTAATTGATGGGGAAGTAAACGTTATCTAGCTGATATGATAATGATGATGAATGAACCGTAATGAACTTTTAATCGAGCAAACTTTCATCAAAATATTGTTTTGGGTTGCGACCACGTTTCTATTGTATGCCTTAATAATGGACCATATTTTTCTACTTTGCACGTACATTGTTTTTTGTTATCAGTTTATGCAGGAGAAATTAATTAATAGAGTGAATAGATATTTTAAAATAAATTTAAAAAGCAATTTATTTTTTGATAGGCTAAATTGGGCTGTAAAGTTTCTTCAAAAGTGGCATACTAAAATGCATGTCAGGTGTACTAAAATGTAGCTTGCCTAGTTATTAGCCATTTCTTTTAAAACATCAACTATTTTCGTATATGTATGTGGATCGTGCCGAAAAGATAATAAATAGGCTAAGAATTTAATATTTTAGTCATGGTCAATTAAAATTCAAATGATTTATTTTAGTTATAACGCACATTTAGACATCAAAAAAGAAAAAAAAAATTGTTTATAATCTAGGTGGTTGCGCTCTCCAAAAGATATTTTCGTATGAAGAAGAATGAGCAAGAAACTCCATAGTTAATTTGAATCAAAATAATAAAGGTATTAAGGTACAATGTTATACGAAAGTCTCCTTGTTTATTCACGATGTCATGTGGAAGTAGGCCAGTATGGTTCAGGACACCGACTGTGTTCTCTTTTATGCACGGTTCACTCTCTTTATGTATTTTTAATTGTGCACACACGGCTTTAGCATGACTATTCTGAAAAACGATTAGGATTTTTATGACAACTAGAAATACATGTTGTAGTCTACAAGCTAGATTGTGTATTTCAGAATCTATTTCATTATAATATTTTGTAGTAACTTTTGACTTTTTTTTATGCTAAGGCTTGCGTTTGGCAGCAACTCGCCTCATGTGAAGCGATGACGCGGCCTAGGGTGTAGCACGCTTGCCTAGAAGAAACCGATTCCCTCGAACTATGAATAGACCTAGCTTATACTGAATTCCACAGACTGCCGGTTCGCACAATAAGTGTGGGAGCATAGCGCTTTAATTGTTGGGGTTCGTGGAACTTCGACTATTATAGCGGTGATGCTTCGCCGTATCTCTGCTCGTCCGATGATAGAATGGGGATGGAGGAATTAGATTGTGTAATTCCAAAGCACACACACTTTTTTTGCTCCCTATGTTGTGTGCCACTACTTGGTAGAGATTCCCTTTTTCCTTCGAACCTTCTTTATCTTGTGCAATCTCTGGTCGTGTTTGTCCTACACACAAGATCAGATCGTCGTGCTATCTTTGCCGCGGTCTACTTCGACTGCGGTGTCCTTCATCAAATGTCCTGATTGACGATCAGTGTACATCATGGCCAGCTTATACTTTTACTAGAATATTAGAATTGCCTAGATTTTTAACAATGCTCGTTTTTTTTTGTCCGGAAAAATCAACTCTATTTTTAACAACAACACCACAATGTCAGCACTATCACGAATTCATGAAACCCACTCAGTTGTAACTGACAGCTAGCTATTGTGGTTTCCCTTTATACGCATACGTCACAACATATCTTTGTATGGTAATCCTGATACAGGGTGATGTTTATTGTACGCGCATTGTTAACGTCTCGGTTTACAGTCAGTGCGACGATGTGGTTGACACCTCCACACCAACGTTGAGGCTTCTAAGGAACTTCAAGTAGGAGTGAAAGAGACAGCGCTAGGATTAGCAGTAAATCTCACACCTTTGTGATAATTACTCGCTGCTATTAGATGAGAATACAATTATATCTGAGCCCCAAATCGTTCAAAGTTTCAATCCCAAATTCTAAGTGTAATTGCTATAAGTACTTCCCACTTCCTCTCGTTAAGGAAATGTTCACAGATTAATTAGTAGGTAGGCACCACATTTAATTACGAAACGAAAGTTTCGACAGATGGCGAATTAAGCACACAAAAGACGCATTAACAAATTAAAATGGAAACACGCAATTTGTCTAATACCTATTAATTGATTGGCAATGAGGTGAGCGTTTAAATCAGTTTTAATACAAACTTACAAAACAACAAAAAATGTTTCGGGGCTCGGCTAGGACATATTTTCTAGATGCACGATGCATCATGCCACGGACCAACGTCAACGTTGTGACTCACGAACAAATGGGGGGATAAACATCCATCACGGTTATATCTACCACGAACAACGGGTAGCAACGTACCTAAGCGGAATGAGGAGATTAAAAGCTCATGTTGACATAACCGAACACGATGTTCGTGCTAGGCCTGATTCCTCAGAACATGTCTACGTAAATTGTAAGCGCGTGTCCTGAGGGTCTACACTAAGCGACATTATACCATAATAATAATTATTTTGAAAGAATCAGAAAAGTACTTGGAGGTGTCTGGCGAGATGACAAGTAATAGAGAGAGAAGTATGGAAGAAGAAGACATGCTGCGCCGACCCCAAATGAATTGGGATAAGGGCAAGAGAATGATGAAGAAGATGAATCAGAAAAGTATTTGAATGTATCAAACAAGTTGATTGTTAAGGTTGGGAAGCACCACGGTAGCCTGCGAAATTCAAATTTTCTAACGTTTTTTGCAATTTTCAGGCCAATTTCAAGTTGTATGTTTACTGGTTTTTCACGAAATAGTCAAATGGGATTGAATGTACTTAGAGGGTTGTATTGATGATTTAATGACGTTGACCCTGGCGCTTCCACCATAACATTTAAAAAAAAATTCCTTGACATCAGCTACCGAAAAACTTACATCAATCGTGCTGAAAGTCATTGTTAAAATACGGAAGGCTGTTGACGCAACAATGCACACTGGGTAATATTTCTCGTGCGTATTTACGCAAGCAAAACCCGTAGAAATATGTGGTTGGAATGTTAGGCTCTTAACACCTATGAATACTCGCCTTTTATAGACTAACTTAGCTCATCCAATCAAGTACTGCATGTTGAACAGACGTGCTTTTATTTCAAAGGTACATGAAGAAATATCAAGGAGCAGAGGTCGCACCACATCCGCCTAATTTATGAACCTCTTTAGTGTAAATGAGATCCGTTTCTCTGCGGTTACCCGCTTCCTTAGTATGGAGAATTTAACCTTTAAGTTTAGGACAGCCCTATGACTCAGCTGAATTGATATTTGCACAAATATTATGACAACTCACCCCCAGGAACATATTTCAAACAGCAATGCATTGTAATCATGAAACCAATTATACAAATGGGTCATCCTTACCGTCATGTTGGTGATCAAAGTAGGACACGTCTATACGATAAACCTACCTTTTTCAGGATCGATTATTTCAACATAGCAGGGTATTGTCGTAACCCACCGTAATATAATAACAGGTTTACAGAGCTCCTTCCGTTTACTGAGAGCCCAAAACAAATCTGCTGCCAAATCTCATGTAAGCTGTTGTGATTTAAGTTGAACATAATAAGCTTTCACAGCTGTACATAGAATTATGTTGTCATAGGCATACTCTACTGGGTGTAAACGGCCCTTCACGAAGTCGTTTTTTTTTTTTTTTTCGGATGGGAAATCATCAAATGACCCCCCCCCCCACTCTGGGCGGAGCGGAAGGAAGTGTCAGACTTGTACTGACTAAAACCCATCCATGTTCCTTCTTTGCCCTTTGTGTTCCAGAGCCACGGTATCTCTTTCGAACAGTCCCGCAGCCCTGGCAGGCATCGGCCCATGCGGACCCCTACGTGGTTGCTGACATCTCTTTAAGGCGCGCGTGGAACACGAACGCGCCGTCGACACGGCCTGTCGTCATAAGACGGCCGGACGGCGAGCTAGCCCATAACTCGCCGTCCACAGGCCCGCGCCTACGGTGGTGGCTACCACGTGACCCCCAACTTCACGAAGTCATCAACCAATCATTTCGAACATCAAACTAAGTAACACTGTGCATAAATAATTGCCTGGAAAGACTTTTTTTTTGTGTGAAAAGTCACGGTTTACGGTCAATGTAACACATACATAAAACATTATGATGATGAATGCAATGAAGAGTCAAGGAGGTATTTAAAGTAAAGTTATAACATTTAAAACTCGTTTTTGTTAAATTTGAAAGGCCTTTAATATCACCATAGATAGATTCCCAGGTATTATACGTTTTTAAACTGTCATGGTCACTAACATTATCATTAATACTAGAAACGGGATATTTACCATGTTTACTGATTTCTTTGAGTTCCCGATATTTCGGCGCTGTTGCAAGCACCATGATCACGGATAAGCTGAAGTTATTTCAGGTGGGTGTTTATGAGCAGACAAATCGGTCTACCCTCTTTCTTGTTCGTTTTTTGCAATCAGTACAATCAGTAAACATGGTAAATATCCCGTTTCTAGTGTTAATGATAATATTCCCAGGTATTGTCCAAACAAAAGAAAATATTTATTTATTTATTTGTTTATGATCTCCACCAAAAAATGTACACAAACACACGAAATGAATAATTGACGACAAAAGTATCACGTAGGTGTACTCCTTCACTTACAGGAGACCACAGCATGCTTACGCATATCACAATGATCTGGGAATAACACACGTCTCGGTTTCGGTAAGAGTGTTTTTACATCCGTTACGAATATGGTTTATGGGTATTACTATAAAGAAGGTTACTTGGTAAATCTGGACCTCCTTGGCCAAAGGTAATTTATTTTTAATTGACCGCCATCTAGGTTTCACGTCGTTCAAATCTCACTTCACTAACGGATATTGCCTTCTAAGGAAGAGGTCTGTCTCTAACCTCAGGTTTATTAGTTTTTTGGCCTGTAGTAAATAAATCTCACACAAAAGAACGTTTCCTTGTTGCCATGTAAGATAATTGGTATTAAATTACTTTTTACTGTTGATTTCTGCTACTAGTATAAATAAAACTTATGCTGTCACTTACGGGATATATTCCGTGATTGTTTATTATTTTGAGCTCCCAAGAAGAAAAGGAAAATGGAAGAAAAAGAAAGAAGATAAGGAAGAAGGAGGACGGAAGATATCCCGTAAGTGACAGTATAACTTTAGTTGTAAACCGTGAAAGCTTAAAACAGTGTTAGTATCAATGAAATTAAAGCTTACGATATTCCATTTTACAGATATAAACTTTACACCATTTTATTACAAGCAAACAGTATTTCATCATCATCATCATCGTCTACCCAGCCAACTATGTTGGTGTCAGCGTCCAGTCTGACTGGATGTGGCTAATACCAGTATTTTAAATGGAGCGGCTGCCTATCTGACCTCCACAACCTAGTTAGACTGGGGTAATACGATACCCTTTGGTAAGACTGGTTGTTAGACATTTAGGACACTGACTACCTGTAACGACTGCCAAAGATCTACAAATGACAGCCGGGAGTGCCGGGACCAACGGCTTAATGTAACAAGCAAACAGTATTTATCAAGAAGAATTTCCCATCCAAAAGACTAATAAGACTAATTCTTAATGGTTCTTGACTGCACTTGTTATGGCTCCCAAAACCACGCTTATTTGTCTTTTTGTTGCCTTGTTTAAATTAACTTAAGTAGGTACGCTCGACCGAATGCCAACTTCGGTCTGACCTACTTTGTAAACCGTTGGAATTTGTAATTCATAAAACCATAGGAAATGTTAATTAAGGTAAGTTTAATCAGTTTGACGTTTTCAAAATCACATAAGACTGATGAGAAAAATTAATTTGTAAACAATTATCAACTTGACATGTCGTCAACATTACACATAACACATTGACAGTATCTTCTTAAATTCAATGAACAAAATAAAATAAAAAAAAACATTTTACTACAGTTCTTTCAGTTATTTTTCCAGTGTCATAATAAACCTTATGTAAACGCAAATAAAGATTTATTTACTGCCAAATTAGAGGTTTAATTACAATGAAAGGACTGATATTTAATTGAAAAAACGCAAGTAGAGGTACTAACGGCAAGCAAATAAATAACGCTATCTTTTTAGAAGCATATATGTATTCAAAATTTTGAATACATATATGCAGGACTACCCAAGTGCCTCTTCACATTGGATGGCAAGACACTAAGCCCGTAAATCCTACAATAATTGGATTTCATGATAGAATTTCGTGAACACGCTTGACGATGTTTAGAATTTCGTACATATAAATATTTTGTAAGCACACATCGACTACAGCTACACACGTTTCCATATCGTTACATCAAATATTTTCCCTAACAGATTTTGCCTATAATTTTAATACTTTTCCTTTTTTAGATTAATTTTTGACCTTCCAATACCATTCATGGCTATTTGTAGCATCGAAGTGGGTGTAGTTATTTGCCACTAAATGGTGGGTGAACCAATTATTGAAACCGATATCTTTTTTTGCAAATAATCTTAGTAGGCGTCACCGACGTCATTCAAAGAAAACTCAAGTATTTTCTTTCATCAATTATTAATCGTTTAGATTCTCGAAGTTTCGTCTCCAAAACTCATCCATTAATCATGAAGGTTTGTCCAACAGTCTAACTGAAACCAACTGATTCAAGCGAGGAAATCTAATTACTACGGTGACATTGGAGTGAGAACTATACGAGTTCCAATCCTATCATAATCTGGTTGAACTACTTCAGGATTAAGCTCGCTCCACCATCCATAATTCTCTTAAATTAATTCTCCTAACAATGCATTCAGGATTCCATTTAAAATTATTTTTTCACTCTACAACGTAACTACATTAGTGTTTTGAAACTGCACTGTTGTAGCACGCGAATTATGTGGTTTACGTAAGCACGTAATTAGTTTTCATGAAAAAAGTAAGAACATATGCATTTCCAGTACGCGTAGATAATTTAAAATGGCGCGAAGCCAACATCTTTTATCAACATTAGACATTTAATACTTTTTAATTTTATACATTTTTCGTGTAGAAATTGAGGCGGAGTGATCGTTAAGGTTGGATTTCCACCGATTAAACCACGCGGTATCCGTCCACGGTTTGTAGGTAAGGAGAATCCCGGATCACCGTTGGAACGAACCGATGCGGATATATAATACTTGAAAGCCTCAGTTGTATTAATAAAGGGTGCAAAAGGATTAAATTTCTCATGCATTCCCTCGGGATAATATGCCGTGAAATAATTGAACGCCTGTAGTCAAAGAAGTCGAAATATTCTATTCAATTCTACATCGTATTTTATATTAGAAGACAATAGATAATCAAGATCCATTAGGCTCGGTTCAAACATTTAACCTAAATGTCCACTTTGTGTCTAACCTTTTATCTTAGTTGGGCCGATTTCACAATAACGTTATTTTTTGTGACCACTTTCTACGCGACTTTCGTGAAATAGAAAGACTTTTTCAACACATTGGAACGGTTTATATGTTGCGGTCTTGTATAAAAGACACTCATCATCTGCATAGCCTTTTCCCAACTATGTTGGGGTCGGCTTCCAGTCTAACCGGATGCAGCTGAATACTAGTATTTTACATGGAGCGACTGCCTATCTGACCTCCACAACCCAGTTAGTACTGGGTAATACGATACCCCTTGGTAAGACTGGTTGTCAGACTTTTTGGGCCACTAACTACCTAACGACTGTCAAAGATCTACAAATGACACCCGGGACCAACGGCTTAACGTGCTTTCCGAGGCACGGAGGAAACTCGGTATGTAATGGGTGGTCACCCATCCACAGACCAACCTAGGCAAGCACGGCTTAAGCTAAAGATCGATCCGAGCGGCTGTATAAAAGACACTAAAAATCAAAAATACAATCGTTGTGAAAAAAAAAATTAAAGAAACTACGCTCCTGATTATGTTAAGTCGTGCCAAACATTTAATAGAGTGTGGTATTTTCAAAGCAAAATAAAAAAAAAAAAGTTTTTTTTACTTACGAGTAGGTACAAAATAGAAGCAACTATGGTGAGTTTTTGGTGTTGTCCTAAAAAGCAGCAAATGTGTTCATTCAGATCAGTTCGTAACAACAGATGACGATTACAACAAGAGTACTGTATATAAACAAGTTACAAACAGTTCTACAAAATTGTAAATTATCTTTTTTTCAGCGTTGATAATTTTATTCCCATTTGTACGTACCCTTGCTTCTATTACGTACTACGACATTAATTAACGTTATGTGTATTATCCACATCTAAAACATTAAGCAAATGGATTCCTTTCGTGTGTCCATTAAATCCACGCATTATATAAATAACGACCCTTTTTCCAATCTACCATTCTGACTCTGATTACACTTCTGGTTAAACCAAATAAAAGCTCCGCAAAATGAAAATATTCAGTAAAATCAAGGAACACATATTATTGTTTTACCATAGGCTTAAACATACTTGTAAAAATCTCACTGTTCATGGACCCAGCTATCTTGTCCGTAAAGATGTGCACTTCGTGTACAGATTTGTATACTTCGTGATTTACATTCACGTGTGGATCATCGCCGTGGCCACGATACGCAAGTACTACGATCACTATCAGGAGAACACCATACGGTTTACGACGCGCACTGATTACCTCGACTGGAACACAACATTTGCGTCAGTCACCGTCTGCGAGCTTGCCAACATCGAAAAACTTTGGACCGTCAGCAAGCTGTTCGACATTCGTGACGGAGAAAAGTATGATCGTTTCCTCGCTGAAATAATATTCTTCAGTGGAACATGCCACAGTTGCACATCAACGTGCCAAAATACAACTTTGTGTTCACGTGATTTTTCTGAAATTGTATCGAAATTCCGTACATCCTGTAAGGACCTATTTAAATCATGTAAGTGGAATGGCAGAGAGATTAATTGTTGTAAATATTTCAAACCTCTGCAAACAGAGTATGGGAGATGTTATACGATTAACAACAAGCACGTCGGTGGAAATCACAAAATGTTTTCCACGTCCGCTCTCGCAAAAAATCCAGAGGCAGGCGTTCTCGAAATAACTCTATCACAAGATTACGAGTCATTCATTCATTCACCCGAGGACATACCCTTTTGGAATATGGAATATGATCGTAGAATAAGGACGCTATACGGAGCTGAAGCCACAGTAAGGTTTTCAATTATGGATGTGGTGAATGAGCCGGAAGTGCCTTTGATCGCCCCCGAGGTACGTCAGTGTAGATTCCCTGACGAGGTCCCAGTGAGCTACATTGCTTTCCAACAATACAGCTACTCTGTGTGCATTATTCAATGTCGCATCGAGGCCCAACTGGAGCGATGTAACTGTACACATCACTTGTCTCCGGTCCAATACAAAGATCGATATTGCGGCTTGGATGGATTAAAGTGTTTGACAAAACACTACCAAACACTAAGAAAGCTGCAAGTTCCGGGCACGAACGAGACGGGCTTGAATTGCAATTGTTTGCCTTCGTGTACAGAGCCGGATTACAATGTGGTGTCGAGAAAATTGCTGGAGCCTGAAAAGGAGTTAAAAGTTAAGCCTGCCAGATTTATCCTGAACAACCGCCCATACCAGCGGGTGACGCGGCAGGTGGCGCGTACTACGCTGGACTTAGTCGTTGCCATAGGAAACTGCTTTGGACTTTGTTTTGGTGGATCTTTACTTTCAATCGTTGAAGTAATTTACTATCTGTGTTTTAAGAGGTGGAAGTTTGCATAAAAACCATAAAATTAGTAGGATAATTTTACGTGTGTAACTTATTGCACCTGAAAAGTAGAAAAAGCCGTCACAAACTCAAAAGCACATTTCGAGTTTACAAGTGTGTAAATAAGGCTTTTATGCGCCACGTTTTCCTCAAACAGATGCAAACACATGTGAAAGATTGAATTTGTTAAAGGAATTTATCGAAGCCAGCTGTTAGCACATCCCAGCTAAGTCCATTCGTCCGAAATTCGGCACAGACAAAATCGGTAAATAAGTTTTATAAATGAAGAAGTTCGACGTTCGCACTAATATTAGCAACAGAAATAGTTTATAGATGATGTTTATTATTAGTTTTTCTGTGTTGTTGTTTGAATGTTACTACCAGCTGTTAGTAGTAACTGTCATTTAGGGTTTAATCATGTATTTGCGTCCCAAATTGCCTATGTAAAGGATTTGTGTGTTTTAATAATATCTAAATGTAGGTAAATCTGCGGTAAAATAGCGGACAGCCAGGAAATGGTAGGATTTATTGGTATCTTGGGTATTACGATTGTTTATTTAGACATGTGGTTTCAAAGGGAAAAAAGGTTTTACGATTTCCCTTTAGACGGATGGAAAATTCTTAACCAATGTTATTTAAACTTATAAATTGATATTTCGTTGAAGAAATTTATCTGAGTTTTTTTTAGATTTTATAGTTTTTACTAGATGATCATACAAGATAAATCTACAAAAAGTACAAAATCTGTCAACTAAAACAATTTTATTTTGTAATAAATACAAAAAGAATAAGAACAATGAATATTCTTAAACATAACAAAAGACACTGAATACCTACTTAAAAAGAAGAATGGCCCGAAACGTAAACATGTTTAAAATGCTGAAGGATTTAGCGTTTCCATTTTCCGGTCGTTTATCACTTTGTCAGAATCGTAATATTACGTTAAATTGTCATAATCACAAAACAAAATAGTTACATTTTGAAATTAGATTTACAGAAACTATTGAATTTTTATAGAAGAAATATTTTATTTAAGTAGTGTTTAGGGGACGTCGGATCAGGCGTAATTTGACTTGGTGTTAACGCCGCCGCGACGTGGTGACAGAGCGTAGACGCTTGACTAGCGTATAGAAAGTGACGTCGCGTCCGCAGCGATAGCGTCGCCTAAACGCAGCGTATTTGTTCGACGCTCATCACGCTGGACGCAAAGAATACCTACGTATTAATTAACCTGTTCTATTACTTTTAATTTTAGTGAATAAATTATTTTCACTTAATTGTTTACTGCTACAAATGCTAATAAACTTGTAGAAATTATACGTATTTTATTTGAAAAGTGTATGGTAACTTACTAAGTTATAGGGGACAAACTGTGTCCATTTATAGATCATGATTTTATCCTAACAAAAACCGCTTTTCATCAAAAGATTTAAAATCAAGTTATTTACTGAAATGTTGAGTGAGCAATGAAATGCCATTAGCCTTTCAATTCCCAAGTAGATTTAATTAGACTGATAAAAGTCTGAGAGATTATACAACATCATCCGGGGAAATCGTGGCTAAGTTTGATTAGACATGTCAAACAAGAAAAGGATGGCTTAACTAAAGACTTGAAATATTACATTAGATCATAACAATCATCAGAGAGATCAGATAACAGGATAATCATCATAACATCACGCCTGTAATCCCCGAAGGGTTAGGCTGAGGAGTACCTAATAGTTCGCCAACATTTTGCCCGTTATGTTTAAGTCAGACTCCGTGGCACAAATCCTGACTCCGTGGCTGCTACTGAGAAATTCCTGATGGAAAAACCCAATAACACGTTGCCCGACTTGGGAATCAAACCCACCTCATGCTCAGCAGTCGCGCTTGCGACCACTAAACCAACGAGCAGTCGAGCAGCATAAGTAGAGTATTTATATTATTTGCCTAATCTTCAAGGAACATTTCAAGGTTACATGAGGATAACACCTGCCTCTAAAATCCCGTTTTTTTTTTTAAGATTCGTAATAAAACTGTTACCATAAAATATATGTATGTATAACTATAAGAGAGAGGTATTTTCACATGTAACTTAATTCCTTGACGTTTCGGTAAATATACCTATTCCGATCTCTGATCATAACATACTTTGCTTTATAGAAATGTGAACAAAACAGCTTGGACTTCCAATGAAAAATTGTCAATGTAAGTGTCCTACATATTCAATAAGTTCTTTGTTGGATTAAAACCTACATGCATTCTCGGAGAATACAGTGAAATCATTTCACCGTTTTTGCGCATTCATTCGCTGACAATATGTCCCCGAAACAAAAGCCTGGCTTTAATAATCCCGTGATATTTTTTTTCACATTTCTTTGGTTCCATTTGAATTCATAGAATCCAATGGATATATCGGCCAACGCAGTTTCCAATTCCCATCCGTAGTACCGAAATTTTCTGCTCTCCTAACAAATTTTCTGCTCTCCTAACAAATTTTCTGCTCTCCTAACAAATTTTCTGCTCTCCTAACAAATTTTCTGCTCTCCTAACAAATTTTCTGCTCTCCTAGCAAATTTTCTGCTCTCCTAACAAATTTTCTGCTCTCCTAACAAATCTTCTGCTCTCCTAACAAATTTTCTACACAATATGCGAAGGGTCAATTTTGTCCCTACGATTTCTTACTTCAGACCCTCAATTTTTTGTGACAGATATCTGAATAAAGAAGTATTGAACGAGTAAGTTTGAATTAAGTAATCAGATTCGAACTTATCTTTCAAACTGAATTATGAACGAACTTTTTATTCTGGTTTAGTAAACTATTTGTTTCAATCATTGATGGTCTTCTTTCTTCATTATCGTGTGGTTAGTGCCCAACCTGGTGTCAGAATTTTTTTAAGCTGCCCATGGGCGTCTGACTTGGCTTTACATGCTGTCGAGAAATATCTTTCAGGCAAGCTGGTTTCCTCACGACGTGATAATTATACAATACGCACATGAATTCGAAAAATTAGAGGTGCGTGTCTTGGGTTCGAACTCGAGACCTATGACTTGGCAGTGCGACGGTCACACCACTAGACTATCACTACTTTGGTGGTTATTCAGTTATTTCATATGATTAAATCAAGTTGGAGGTATAGGGCACACCGAGCAATTTTTAAAGGTATTAAAATGAAAGGGGTCTTTCTAAAAATATTCGTGCGAGGAAGTAGTTGGAGCCTTAGCTGTACAGTTACGAGCACCAATATTTTTACACTTTCCTAAAATTAAAAGTAATAATTCGCGATAAATAATTATTGTAACTTGGGTCTTAGGATCTTTCATAAAAATATGAGTTCCAGAACACTATTTTCGTAACAACATGAAATTTTAATCAGAACAGTACAAGAAAAACACTTTTAAAAGTTGTTAAGTGTTTACATATTGGTGCTCGTGCCGGGCTCCCGCCATGTGCAAAAGATATGTCCCATCTCGTCTAAGTGAAATGAAAATTTTGAAACTCTACCAGTCATTTTTATCGGTATATATTATTATGGGCAATAATAAGCCTGACGGAGGAAATAGCCGTCGAAGTAGACCGCGGCGAAGGTAGTGTGACGATCTGATCTTGTTTGTGGGGCGAACATGGCCACATATCCCACAGGATAGAGAGGTTTGAAAGGAGAGGAGAGAGGAGCTTGTGGATAAATAATAACAGACGCTCGGGTCGATCCTTAGGTCAAGCCGTGCTTGCCTAGGTTGGTCTGTGGATGGGTGACCGCCCATTACATACCGAGTTTCCTCCGTGCCTCGGAAAGCACGTTAAGCCGTTGGTCCCGGCTGTCATTTGTAGATCTTTGACAGTCGTTAGGTAGTCAGTGGCCTAAAAGTCTGACAACCAGTCTTACCAAGGGGTATCGTATTACCCAGTACTAACTGGGTAGTGGAGGTCAGATAGGCATTCGCTCCATGTAAAATACTGGTATTCAGCTGCATCCGGTTAGACTGGAAGCCGACCCCAATATAGTTGGGAAAAGGCTAGGCAGATGATGATAGAGAAGTTTGAAAGGAGAAAAGAGAGGGCTTTTCCTTACAGTGGGGCGCATGACAGTCTAAGAAAAAAAAGTGTATGCACAACTGCACTAGATGTAGGTACGATAATGTTAAAGTTATATGGTCAGACAGGTGGGCTATCTCCGCTATTTCTTTCACTGGTCGTAACAAAATGCAATTCCATCTCTGGGCAGCATTTGGACTTCACTCGTCGTAAAAATTGCGATCTCATCAAAGTCTTCCGAAAGTTCTATGAAATATCTATTCACTGGCGTTTTCTTGAAGATGCTAAAATATTTAATGATTTCTGTGATAACTGCTGACAGAGCCTTTAAAAACTTAGCACTTACTTTCTGAATTGTGTATGACGCACGTTCTGTGGCTGGAGTCTTTATTTTAGAATAATACTAGCGACCCGCCCCGACTTCGCACGGGTGCAATATATACATATAAAACTTCCTCTTGAATCACTCTATCTATTAAAAACCGCATCATAATCCGTTGCGTAGTTTTAAAGATCTAAGCATACATAGGGACATACAGACAGCGGTAAGTGACTTTGTTATATACTATGTAGTGATTTAATGTTACCCCAAACATTTCTCAAGACTGAAACTTTTTTAATACATAGTTTGATTTAGTGTGTCCTTTTTTTCCGGTCACTGTATCTACTAGAAATCTAAAGATAGAATTCAATGAAGTACCGAATACAAAGCGTCTGCTACACAATGTATCTACGGTCAAACGCAAGTCATGTCAAATACGAAAACCGCCTTTGCAGCAACGAAATAAAGACGTTGCCAAAGTGTATCTTATCTTACTTCTTACTACTATTATAAATGCGAAAGTTTGTCAGGATGGATGGATATTTGTTACTCTAACACTGTTTTAAGCTTTCACGGTTTACAACTAAACTTGTACTGTCACTTACGGGATATCTTCCGTGATTGTTCATTATTTTGAGCTCCCGATATTTCAGCGCTCTTACAAGCGCCATGATCGCGGGAAAATATCGGAAGCTCAAAATAATGAACAATCACGGAAGATATCCCGTAAGTGACAGTACAAGTTTATTTGTTACTCTTTCACGCAAAAACTCCTGAACGTATTTGGATGAAATTTAGCAGACAGACAGTTTATAATCTAGATTAATACTTATGATACTTTTTATTCCGCTAGCATGATCCCGACGCGGGCCAAGCCGCGGGAATAGGCTAGTTGTTGTCATAAATATGCTGGTACAAGACTACAGTGACTCGGGAGGAAACGCCCGGGTGTTTCCACTGCGAGGATCGTCCGGAGGACACGGTGGAGCACACCGTAGAGGTCTGCCCCGCTTGGGCGGAGCACCGCCGTGTCCTTGTAGCGGCGATTGGCGGCGGCGATCTCTCGCGTCCGGCCCTGGTTCAAGCCATGGTCCGGAGCGAGAGGGAATGGGAAGCCGTCACCACCTTCTGTGAAGCAGTCATGCTAGTGAAGGAGGTGGCGGGACGTGAGAGGGAAAGAACCTCACGTCCCAGCCGCCGCGGGAGACGCCCTGGGCGTCGGGGGTCACGTGGTGGCTCCCGGCCACCGTAGGCGCGGGCCTGTGGACAGCGAGTTATGGGCTAGCTCGCCGTCCGGCCGTCTTATGACGACAGGCCGTGTCGACGGCGCGTTCGTGTTCCACGCGCGCCTCAAAGAGATGTCAGCAACCGAGTAGGGGTCCGCATGGGCCGATGCCTGCCAGAGCTGCGGGACTATTCGAAAGAGACACCGTGGCCCTGGAACACAAAGGGCAAAGAAGGAACATGGATGGGTTTTAGTCAGTACAAGTCTGACACTCCCTTCCACTCCGCCCAGAGTGGGGGGGGTCATTTGATGATTTCCCATCCAAAAAAAAAAAAAAAAAAAAAAAGACTACAGTGACTTATGAATGCCGCAAACTCTATCATATGAATCTATCATCTTCGTTGACCCTTATTATGCGAAAGGACTCTGTGGTCACCGACCCGGATTAACTGGATAGGAAATTTAACACACTTAAACAATTAACAAACTTCACAACTATTTACTTGAATATCCTGAACGTTAAATGTATCAGACACTAAACTGGAGGGTCGGCTAATGTAATAGGAGGTCGCCTATCTGTGTAAACCGACAGTTTAACAGCCTATCATAATTGAGACAATTTATCTTAATTATGTACTGAAAGCTGAAAACATCGCCGAAATATTAAAACTTTGGTCCTCTGTAGCATCTGTTAATGTAGTTAAAAGTTAAATTATGCTTTTACACGGTGGGCCAAGGGCACCTTCAAATTAGGATGTTATACATTTAGTATATTACCTAGCTAGGTATGTATGTAGGTAGGTAAATAATAATCTGCATAGCCAAAATTCGTGACTTGATACGACCTTCACAACTGCTTACCTGAAAATACCTATAATTCTATATCTATAATTTAGATCCCTTAGAAGGAAATTCGCAAAATATTCCACGAACTAATATTACAAGTTAGGTCTGGTAGTATATCGCTCCATTTTCGAAGTATTTCGTTAGGTAATTATTCTTCGACCTTTAACCATAATTTAAATTGCTAGCAAATCAAAGATTTTATAATTCATTAATTGTTGTTTTCGAACTTGATGAGGATGTCATTTTAAAATGCCGTTTTATAAGACTTGGCTGATCTTTTGACTTATTCCTAGGATTTGACTGTAGGAGTATTTGTACCTAAAGTTTGTCTTAGATTCCGGCTTCAGTTTCATACAAACTATAGTTTGTTAAGTCTGAAAACTAAACGAATTTCCTTCCGACCAAATTCTGCCAGCAATTTAAACTATAAATGCTTCAAAAGGATGAAATAGACTCCTTTGGAAACTACACTTTGATATTGTTGTTGTTGTTCCGTTGTAAGTTGTTAGAGACTCGTATTCAGTCGGTAAAATAATTAGAATAAGTACGGCCGTAGTTAAACGGTGTAACAGTACGTTGATTAAAATGAAGATTTTAAGATGCGATCTTGCTGACAGATGGTTTGATAATGATCATTTTCTATAAGATCTTATTATACCTGATCAGCGATACAGTTTACAAAATAAATACAATGAGAAAAATTAAACCTTTTTCGTTCCTAATTCACTCAGAAATTACAAAACTTTTTCTAAGCTTACAATACAGTCTAGACGCATCGTAGTTCTATCATAAAACTACAGGTCGGGCAAAAATAGACTGCATTGTCTTACTTTATACGTAGAATACAGCAGAAAAAATAAACAGTTCAAGATAAACCGGGAAAAACCTCTGATTAAAAAAATGCAATCAACTGACTCATCCTATCTACTGTCAGATTAACCCTTAACGGCATAATGTATAACCTTATTAGATAGTCTCGCGGCGTCAGATTAATTTTACGTCCAAATTGTCTAAACAAGCGGAGTGATTGACCTTAGAGCGTTATCACACTGATGCCTTGCTGGTATACTTTTAGAGAGGTGAGAACCTTTTGGCAGTTTAGTTACTCGCCGTGTTAGCCCAATGAACGCTAGAAACCTGCTATGCGTCCTCAAAATCTTGCATATGCCCTCTCATAACCCACACGCAGGGAAAACGTTATGGAGCCTACACGCCAAAGCCGCCGACATGTCAACTGAAGGTAAGTACTCTATACACACCAAACCCATCCCCCGGCACATGTCAGCGGGAAGCCAACTGAACGCATAAGAAAGTCCCTGACCATGTCGAAGACTTTGGTGTGTAGTGTCTAGAACGCGTGCGAAAGTTACCGACATGGCTTTGGTGAGGCGAACATGCAACGAGTGCGATGACCGCTCGCTTCCATGAAAATACACTCGCAAATCGTCAGTGTGATAAGGCCCTAACCGTCTGCTCCGACTTATGAACTCTATTATTCAGCTTTTGCCTACCATCTGTTTCGTGTGTTCACTTTACAGAAGAATTTGTCGGTTCACCCGAGATCCCTTTGTGAATTGTTTTAAAATTCACAGTACGACAGCTGACGGGAATCGAATTGTTTCCATCGGAAAGAAAAGTGTTTTAGCGGCTTGTTTTATAGCAGTATCGTTTCAACGTGTTTGTTTTTTGCTGGTGTTTGTTTACGCTCTGTTTTGACAGTCTTTTAAAAAATCATAATCGTTTACTAGTTTCGTTTTCGACGTGCATAGATACCGCGACACTCGCGCACATATCAGTTTTTCAAGCTGCTATTTTCATTTAAAAGGTTGATAGTACGAATTGCAAACACAGTGCAAGAAAAAATTATAAAGAACCTTAACCTTTTTATTCCACTACTATATAGAAAACCAAATAACCACTCAGCATAATACCTTCTCAACTCCAATTAGGCCATCTCATTCGAAACTAAAATACGTTTGCAACAGTTTTGAAATGCAACTTCCGAAAACCAAGCTCGCATTTCGATGGAAACTTAGTTATTAGTACCTACCTAACTACTTTACATATAAAATTGGATTACGACGGTGAAATAGTAGATAGAATCATTTTCACGCATTCTATTCCAATGTGGAGACAAAGATAAACTCACGGAATTATGCCATCGGGCAAAAATATCGGAGAGAGATCGCTTTCATACAATGAATTGAATAGTACTCACTACGACCACGCACATAAACTCATCATTCACTTGTTTGTGTAGTTACGAGCTTTTTGCCGTGGCGTCGCTTGGGTGGATGTCGCAAATTATCCCAAGGGATACAGACGGGATAAAATAATCCTATATACTAACAGTCCAAGGCATGGCTTACCTGTATAACACATCGGAATTCGCTCAGCAGTCAGTAAAATTAATATTAGTTACAGCAAAGGTGACCACTCATTACATAACGAGCTACCGCCTTGCCTCGGAAAGCACGTTAAGCCGTTGTTCCCGACTATCATTTGTAGATCTTTGACAGTCGTTACAGATTCGAAATTTCGACAACCAGTCTTACCAAGGGGTATCGTATTAACTGGGTGTGGAGGTCGGATAGGCAGTCGCTCCATTCAAAATCCTGGTATTTAGCAGCATCCGTTTAGACTGGAAGCCGGCCCTAACTTTGTTCGGAAAAGGCTTGGCAAATAATGATGGAAGATTAATATAGGTTTTTTAATAATACTAGGCAATTAACCTCTTCATTTGCCTCGTTATGTAATAATGTATATGAATTATCTCAGTTTACAAGCACCGACTGTCTAATCAATTGATTAATAATTTTCCCAGCACTGTAATTATGTGTACCGGTAAATTGATGTATTAATTAATTATTATAACCCTGTGCGAGCAGATAATTTGGTTCATATGCTAATTATCCTAAGCCCTCGTTGAATTGATAATTAAAAATGTACAAGCACCATAGAACATAGTATGGTCGCGTTTAATGTTTACTTTTTACCTCATCTGTGCTTTGAAAATTATTATTATTTCCTTTATTTATTTCTATACAAATTAATTATATTTTTAAATATTCTTTACAAAAAACAATATAAAAAAAACATTTAAATAATATATATATTATTATTTTACTAAATGGGCCTGCTCTTGACCTCGATCACGCCTGATGGAAAGAGATAGATGAGGTCTATGATGGGTCGAGCGTGCCCAGAAGATGCCTGTTCACTCTTGCTTTGAAGGCTGACGGGTTAAATGTGGGAGGGAACACAGAGAGTTCATAAATTTATTAGGCATAAATTGATAACCCAAGCTTTTGGAATATTTATCACCTGTCTAGCCTTTTTTCAACTATGTTGGGGTCGGCTTCCAGTCTAACCGGACGCTGCTGAATACCATTATTTTACATGGGGCGACTGCCTGTCTAACCTTCACAACCCAGTTAGTACTGGGTAATACGATACCCCGGGATAATACTCGTTGTCGGACTATTTGGGCCACTGACTACCTATAATGACTGTCAAAAATCTACAGATGACAGCCGGGACCAACGGCTTAGCGTGCTTTCCGAGGCACGTAGGAAACTCTGTATGTAATGGGCGGTCACCCATCCACAGACCAACCTAGGCAAGCACGGCTTAACCTAAAGATCGACCCGAACGGCTGTTATTATTTAGCCACGAGCTCCTCCACTTTTGGAACATTCATAAAACCGGATGTCGTAAAACATTGAATTTATTTATTTACGAGTCCCGTAGACAAAAATGAATAAATCTTCCGCAAATTCTCCCTGTTTCTATGCATGACTTTATATTTAAAAAGTTTGTGGGACCGTTCTTGCCTTCGTAGAATATTCAGAATCGAAAGACTTTGGTTGGTCAGGGCCGGGCGTCTCAAAAGTTGGGACTAACTTTTAACTTTATTTTTATGCCCGCCTAACTAGAGTTCCAGTTTTCTCACAGTTCCGAAGATGTAATGGGAACCACGGGTACTATTTGTTTATTTTTTGATCACGCTACCACATTATTTTTCAATAAAAGCTTAGGTTTGTCGATTTTTTTGAATATGATTATGAATGCCTCCAAATATGTCAGGAATGAGTACGAATATATAAAAGAAATATATTCTTTAGAAACAAGTAATCATTTCCGCGTTAGGCAGCTAAGCCCAAAAATAAACCGTACTTGACAAAAAAGGTTCGATTCACTGCATTGGAATATTGATCTCACCGTTGTAACATCTTGACGTTTTACCATATTTTGTACATAATTCATGAAAACGGTCCTTTTTACATAACAGCACAAAATATTCTCTCATATTCAATTTGCTGAATATGATTTACGTCAACATTTTTTTTCAAAATCTATTAACTTTGGCAGAAGGTTAAACGCTATCTTCCTTTAGCGGTTAAGTCAATTACCTGAGTAGCTGTGCAAGTTAGGTTTAATAAGAGCTCAGATAGCTACTAAGTACCTACCGGGTTAATAGAAAAGCTGTTTGCGACTACGAAGCGGCAAAATGCTGCGATCGTATTTCTTTGAAAGAATCTCGCGAGTGTAATAAATCATTAAGTTTTGTAATGTTTTTTCAATGAATGATTGGATATAATTGACCCTTCTTTAGTCTACTTACTTATAGAAACCAGCACGTGCTAATATTTAGCTTGAAACTAGGTACATAGTCAAAGTAATTTGTGATTACCATTTTCAGTGTTTTTCAGTGTCAGTGAAGTGAAAGCAAACGAAATTCTACTTGCATTCACCCGCTCACTGGCCTGAAAGTAATCAAATTAGGTTATAACATAAGTATACCTACGTTACTTTAAAGGGGTAGATTAACACCGGTCGCTACGCATTACCAGAATACTGTTTTATGAAAAGTAATGATTGCGTAAGCAAGAGATTCCTAATATAAGATGAGAGCAATTTGTCGTTTTAAAAGAAATAGACTTATTTAATGCTACTACGACTTTATAGAAAAACAAAATGTTTTAACAAGTTTTATGTTGACGACCTAAACGTTGAGAACCTAAAGCATACTCGTCTCCGTGTTACAACGACACGTCTAGCCTTTTCCCAACTATGTTGGGGTCGGCTTCCAGTCTAACCGGTTGCAGCTGAATACCAGTATTTTACATAGAGCGACTGCCTATCTGACCTCCACAACTCAGTTTGTACTGGGTTATTACCTAGAACAAATAGGGTTGTGGAGAGTTGGGGTATCGTATTCGATACCCCTTGGTAAGACTGGTTGTCAGACTTTTTTGGGCCACTGAAGTAAGGAGATCTAGTTATTTAATCCTGGGAAAGACGATTTTAATAGAGACTTTCTCAAATGAAACTTGAAGACACGCGTAAGACAGAGTAGATTAAAGTTTTCAGATCAAACAATTGAAAACTAGACGATAGCAATGCCTACGTATCTCGTGACCCCGCTTATTTCGTCGACAAAACTTTAAAGAGAGCACACCAAGAACATACAGGGTGTAAACAGACCCTTCACATAGCCGTCAACCAAGCATTCTGTACATCAAACTAAGTAACTTTACGCAAAAGTTATTGCTGGAAATCGACTTCTTTTTTTGGGGTGGCCAATCACGTTTTACTGTAGGACTCGATGGAAAGCACTCAAAGCATTGTGCTGATGGATGGATTGAATAGTACGGGGGTCCTGGAGGTGAGTAAAAACAAGTATTTTAAAAAAAAGTAGTGAAAAAGTTGGAACTTTGACCCCCAATATCTCCGTAACAGGTATGGTCTAGAACAAAAAAAAATATCGCAAAGACGGGGAGAACAAGTGCCTTTCGGTTATGTTAAGGGTCTATTTACACCCTTTATACACATAGCACTGGTCTTAACATTAAGGAAAAGTTTACTTTCAAAGTAATACATGTAACTTCTCGTGGTAAGGTAAAAGCGTTTAATTTACCTCCTGAGAGAGCTTGTAATGAACCGATGTATTGTACCATTATGTACAATACAACTTTTTTAACTTATAATGAGTCTTAAAATCACGTGTATTGGGTGTATGTTTGAAGTAAAAGTTTTCGATAACATGATCCTAAAGTTTGAGGAACAAGTGTTTAACTTCATGTGGGATTATCTTTACTTCGCGGTCGTGTGTAGGTACAGACAGCACATCAACCTACTACAATCTGTCAAATTTCTTTAACAGATCTTTAACTTTATCGCTACATTATTAGGTTCAAGATTAACTGGGAAAATTTGACAGTTTCAGGTAGCTTGATGTGCTGGCGTCTGTACATAAGGGACGTTATAAGATTTTAAACTTTCATGGTCACTAAAATTATTATAACTAGAAGACGGGATATTAAAAAAATCGGGAAAAGCGGGAAATATCGGGAACTCAAAGAAAACAATAAACATGGTAAATATCCCGTCTTCTAGTTATAATAAGGGACGTTTTTGTTTGGCTTTGCTCATTGGGTCAATATTGATCTTACGTGAAATACTAAGAACTATTCTTGTAGTTACAATTGATATACATACTGGTGGGTTTTTGTTGAATCACGTTTAACCATGGGTATTTATAAAATAAGCTAAACCGCGGAAACACTTTTACCCTGAATTGTATGGTGTTGGTGGTGTTACGACGACTGAATGATGTCATTTGCACCACTCGTGATCCTAGGTTGTTGAGTTTAGATAAAGATATCTCGTGATGAGGCCCGCTGGTGATGGCGGGCTAGTAGCACCCTCCGACTAGTGGTAGTAGTAGAAATCATAAGGTTTTACTTAATGGGAGTTTTTTTTTCCCATAAATAAAAGGTTTCCTTCTCAAAGGTTTGCTATTTCTGATCTCACCACAGATATGAAGAAGCTTTTCGAAGCATTTCTATTCATTTTCATATTTCTATATCAATGTACTTGTTCCAGTGGCTGACTTCACGACGCAGCTGTCCCAACTGTACGAGCATCACTCCACGGAACTGCAGGTCCTCGTCGCTGGCTTCCGCAAGCGAAGCAGCGAGCTGAGGAAGGAAAGGTAAGCGTAGATAATAAATTATGGGAAACGAAGGCGTCAAGAACCGAAGAGTTCCGGCATACAATTGTGACTTTCTTACTGCACACAAAAAAATGTGCGAACCAGTTTTAAATATAAATGGATATAAAATTTATAAAAAAAAAACCGTTACAATAGTTTCGAAACTTAACATTAATTATGAAATCAAAAGTCATTTATTCAAATTAAATTACAAAATTATGGCAGTTCTCCTAAAAACTTGTGCTAGAGAAAAAAAAGTACGGACCAAACTCACCAGCAACGCATCTGTCAAAAAGACCAATAAATTGATTAACGTAATAATTTACTATAGGTACAATACGTAAGCTTCCCCATACATACCTACCCAGGTATGCCTACCTACCTCAAAAAGTACAGATACATCCCGGCAAAAAGCAATCTGTGCCGCAGTTGAATAGCGATGGGGAAAGCATACAGGGCCATCGCTTTTAATTCGTGCCTTTTTACTATCCAAAAAGCTGCAGAGATAACTAGATCAGCCTAGAATAAACCGGATAACCGTATCGAGCTTAGTTTGAAAAATTGGTTTATACTGTATCTGGATAAATGTACATAGTGTGAAATGATAAACTTTTCGATAGAATTCGATGAACCGGTTTGTATCGCATCGAGTAAACATCAACTTATGGAGAATACAGACAAATAACAACACAAAAATGCTCTAAAATTTATAATAGTCTTTCAACAAAGTCACAAACAAATTTAAAAAATATTTATAATGACAAACACGAGGAAACTTTTCTCGATAAATAGAAAATAATATAAACAGAAACGATACTTGAAAATACTCCCATCATAGTCGATTCGATTTGCAAATGGACGACGTCGCGCGATAATTTATTTGAGCTGCTATTTCAATTTTTAATATTTTTATACGCAAACCCTGCGTAGGGAACTATAGCTGTTTTGACATGGAAAGAAAAACTCTAGTGCGAGCAGGGTTTGAACCTGCGACCTTCCGATTCAGTACACCGGATGTTTTAACCAATTAGACCATCGCACCCTGCTCACAGCTCTCGGTGCGATGGTCTAATTGGTTAAGAAATCCGGTGTACTGAATCGGAAGGTCGCAGGTTCAAACCCTGCTCGCACTAGAATTTTTCTTTCCATGTCAAAACTGCTATTTCAATGTTCGTCAAATTTGAAATCAAAATTGCAATTCAGATAATTCGATCGGTGCCTATATTCGCTTAGGCAGAAATCACACTGACCACATCGTCCGCAGTGGTCCTGACTCACGTACTGAGAATATGCTTGCCAAGCGTGGCATTGCCTTTGATGGTTGATGATGGCTAGCAGTGTAGTTCTAGGTAACTGAGCAGTGAGCAGTGGCTATTCACTGGTTATAATGATGTCCATTTGCTGAAACAGACAGTGTATGTATCTAGTGTGCACTGAGAAAATCACGTTTAATTGGTGTGTCTATGTACGTCATTTTGGACCGTATTTGCCTGTGACAGATACAAAGATTGTATACTTAGTGAATTGTTACGAATTTAATCAAATTGGCAGATTTAAAATATTCTCAACTTTTTTTATGATTGAGGATCATTTATTCAAAAGTTTGGAAAAAAGTCTTGTTAACAGAGACGCGCTTCAAGAACTAGTAACGTATTCTCTTGAAGCGCGTCTCTACGCGTTATAAAACAGAAACATAACATTAAAAAAAAAAAAATGCTGCTTTTTTTTGCTTATTTTTTTTTTTCAAATGTTTTTTTAATGAACCAGGACCAATATTACCCTAATCTTGTGTTTCTAAATCTCGCGATTACACAGTTGCGTATTTAAAGTCATCCTTTAGCCGAGGCTTCATAACATTAAGTGTTTAATTAAATGAAGGCCTAGATAAATGAAAGCCATATTTACTCAGAGGTCCGACATAACTCTACCGGTGACGTCATTCAGGTACCTGACCCCGAGCTCGTAAATATACGATACAAGTAAAGAAAAATGTTGCCATCTTGATAATGTGATACCTAAATTCCGTGCAAAGATTAGATCTTTAGCTTTTTTCGCTATTTCCTTTTTGTAGGCTGGAAACAGAAAGTTTTTTTTTTCTTTGAAATTATATTTCATTTGAATTATCCTACATTTTGGCTAGATCTAGGTTCTGATTGTAAAGATCTAATTTCCGTTCTTTAAATAAATGCAATAAACCAAGGTGTCTTTTGAAACACCCTCTAAGAGATCGGTAGATAAATACGTTGGCCTATTCTTGATCAACAAAATAAATGAAGGAAATAAACACAATTAACAAGTTTGTCAGTACGTTTCATCAGTTTTCCTCAACGAGTTAGTAGATGGGCAGAATTCCAAACTGCACCCACACACTCATAAATGACAATGAATGAGGCAATAACTTATAAAACTAATCAGTTACTGACTATTAGTTCAGTATCTAGGAGGACGTATTACATATCGACTATTGGGTCTCACAAAAGGCCGCTTACACACTTTTATTAGGAACATTTCATTTAAGTACATTAGTCTATAAGCTACCTAAAGGTAATCAATTCGTTTAGAGTGGGCCTTTGTATCCTAGTGGTTCGTAAGGGTGATCGATCAGAGATATTCAATCAAAGATTATTTTTCGATCTCAGGTTTGAAACAGATGACGAGGTATCTTATAAACCCACAGTACCCAACCATTATTTGAACAAAAATACTATAAACAATGTTTATGGAGGCTTCACGTATTTGCAACACATAATAAGTTTTTCAACCCTGACATGATCTAACAGCTAAAACAAAGCAACACCTGACATTTTTACTACAGATTCTTCATCCCCCTTTTCCTTTCATATCATACGCATACACAATTTTCCACCTCCATCAGTAAATAATCGACGTATGAAAATCCTTAGCGTGACAGACAGATAGACAATACCTAAAACCTTATGCAAACAACGAACTTTTTGATATTCGTACCTGCGTCAACCTTTTTGTATTATCGTTCGCTGTCTCGACATTATATTTTGCATGACTGTCGATAATATGGGTACATGAAACATTTACATATAATTGTTTCTAGGTTAAATATTTGAATATTTCTTTAATGGCTCCGTTATCTTTGACATTAAATATACGCACATTTATTGACAGAAGAGCGAAACAAATGAACGTTAGACATAAAGTTCTTGAATTACATTCAACATCCACTGGTTTCCTCGACATCTTTTGTATCAAAAAGTGGTACGTTGAGCAAGAATGTGCCATATTTATTTTATATTTTATGTACACGCGTACCTATGTATACGTAGAACAAAAGAAAATACTTACGTACAAACATGATGTTTGTTTCTAAAGAAACTTCAAGCATACCTACTTTTTATATCTCTAGCAAATCAATACGGTGAAGACAAAATAACAGTGTATTATATCTTATTTCTCACAGCCATTTCGCTCCAATAAGTTGAAGTAATAAGCTCATCCGTAGGTGCCTTGTCAGCGCATCTGCGTTTCCATCTCACAACAGTTGCTACTAGTTACATATTCGCTACCTGCCTATATTTCTTACATAATATATTATAACTCTCACTTGTAAGAACTGCAAAATCTTCACAAGATATTGACGCAATTCCAATAAGAAAACGCAAGGTATTTTGAGATCCGTAGATTAGGTAAAGCACACGTATGTCGTAAGAAAGAAGTACAGACATATAAGTACTGTACAATTTTTTAAGGAATAGATTTTTTCCGCAAGCCAAAAGCAAATAGGTACCTATTAAATATTTATTGCATTCTCAACACAAAAGCTGTTTCCATCAACCTTACAATTGAATAAAAATAAAATTCGTTTTGTTACCCAACCTCAACTGTAGGTATGAGGAAAACGTTTTGTTAAAATTGCGTTTAACAACCTTCCTTTATTTACAAACATAAAAATAAAAAAGCGATGCTTAGAAAATGTGTATAAAATATGCAACTTAGGCCCTAGCACGAGTCCGCGGTGTAAATGTAACGCAAATGCGTCGATTTTAGAATTAAAAATACTCGTCTCACATAATATTTTCATAATTTTAAGAATATATTGATATTTACGGATGATACTAATCAACAATTTATCAAAAATGGGACAATTGTATTTTCAATTAAAAAATCGACGTTACGTTTACACTGCGCGCTACGAGCTTCATAATGCCTTCAAACAATGATGTTATAAAGAAAGATACGCTACGTGCATACCACATACTACTAGCGCGCATACTAGCGGCGTTCAAATATCGTTGCGTTGTTACGACTGCGATGGACTATACGGAACGTATGATACAGAAAGAGACGTAACGTGTTGTGCTTGAAGTACTTATATTACGACAATTGTGTTAATTTGACTGCAACAATTTGCGCGCGCCAGTGTGATACCTGCCTCTTTTTCTTCTCTCAATTTTAATATCAGCGGTTTATTAAGAGGCTACGATATGAACTTTTAAACTTCAAGTATTCATGAAAAACGTATCACGAAATAAAATAAAAAAAACAACAAACTCACATGTTTCAAGTTTCCCGACCGAAATATTTACGAATACCTTTGAAACGACGTGCCAAGCCTTTGTGAATCACAAATGGCGGCAGTAAATCAACTCATAATTTATTCAGCAGTGAAGAATTGTGAGCCGACAAGTCTATCGGAGGCGACTACCTTCAAACAAGTCCTTCATTAATTGAAACATGACAATTCAATTATTCTCAAGGAATCAAATCCGAAGGCACTTAACTCAGCCATTACAAGAAAATAAAAGAAATGCTCGATTCCCTCGGCTTGATGCAGTGGGCGACTGTTGAGGGAAGTTACTCGTTAGCCACAAAGATAAAATAAATCTCAGAGGGGCTGATGTTGTAAAATGAACTTTATAGATATTGTATTGTCTATTCCAATGCCCATTTTCTTTATCTTCGAGTCTGCTAGCATTTTGTTGCAGTATCATTTATTGCTAGTTGTTAAAACAATCGGTTTCAAAACATTTGATTTCTTTACCAACTTTTTTAGTACGGAGCTCGAATTATCTTCTTATAAAATACTAGCTTTTGCCCAAGGCTTCGCTCGCGTTAATTTAGAATTTGACAATCAATTCGGGGTGTACCTACTCTGGTTGTAGTAATATAATTCAATCCTGATTCGAAAGACACGTGGCGCCATCTATTATATCATAAGAACGTTATTGTTGTCTTCCTCGGGAACAGTACTTTTTTCGGGATGAAACGTATCCTATGTCCGTTTCTGTACACCTGACAACGTATATGCAAAATTTCAGGATGATCGGTTAAGTGGTTAATTACTTATTACTTACTTATTAGAAAACTAAGGATTAGGATTCATGTAAGCGATGACGTCCTAACCACTTGCTCTAAAACGGACTTGAGTTAAGATCGGGAGCGTTTTTCCGTAACCCTCTAAGGAGGCCGTCTAATCATCTGGTGTCCTTAATTCGAGCTGCCGAAAAAGGTTTTATCGCACGACTCAACTGGGGCCTCGTATATCTATTTATGAGTAGGAATAGAAACATACGTTGTTGTGAGACTTAACCACCATCTTTATGTACCTGTCCCAATAAAATTTACTTACTGCGTCCCCAGAGGCCGTCCCAAACTGTCCAGAAATACAGCCAACATCTTTATTCTTTGAAAACTTTCAGGTGTAACTTTAGTGATGATAAATTTTCGAAAAGTAATTTTTAAGATAACTCTTCAAGTTCGTGCTGAATCGTTGTTTCTTGGCAGTTGTAGATAAAACCGCCAACTTGTTGTTACGAGATCTGGGTGATTTTAATGAGCGAAAAGTGAAAAGCGATATCGTGGGACAAGAAAATAATAAATTCAAATTTCGTTATTTTTCTCTGATGAGTTTATGATAGAATTTACTTATCGACAACCCACCAAATATTACTTTCGCCCTACATAGTAACGCTTTGAATTTATTTTTATTAAATTTATGGTCTGGCTTATTTTTAAAGTCGGTTGTACATAATTCTTCTAAAGTCAAGGGGAGCGTGACTCAATTATGCTTAGGTACAAAAAGTGTCCTTGTGAAGTAACACTACGCACCTAAGGGAATACTTGCTACTAGGCTGCGTGTAAGTACCTACCTTTACAAGTTCACACTGAACTAATTAATACCGAAACATACATAAGTGGTGCCTACATGGTAGTACATTTGTCAATGCCATGCTAGTGGTCCCCTAAGGTAACGTTTAATTTTGTATTGGAGACCCAACAATTTGCTGATAGTAGGTCAAATTAATAACCTTAAAACGCCAATGTAAGGCCAGGCTGAAGCGAATAATTTCTGTGAAAGACCAAATTAGAGCTTGTCGAAAATAAAGGACCATCATTCCACATCATCATCTGTCCAGCCTTTTCCCAACTATGGAGTTAGTTTCCAGTCTAACCGTATGCAGCTGAAGAGATACCGTTATTTTTCATGGAACGACTGCCTATCTGACCACCACAACATAGTGGGTAATAACGATACCACTTGAACGAACAATCCACAATTTTCAAACTTAGAATTTTCAATGTCGGGATTAAACACAAGCAATACATATTTCCTGTCAGTTTTTTTATATTGCCAGCACTATAAACAAAACTCCAACGATCACAAACACGCGACAGTTCCAAAACTACAGTAAATACATGCTGCAATAAAGAACTAGCTGTGCTGTGACCCATAAACAGAAATATTCAAATACTGCGAGCATTGTCCCAAAAGCTAGCCCATATTTTATTCAACGCTAGGTGGCGCCTGCAATCAGAATAAGGAAACACACAGTCACACACACACAGACAAAAGAAAATTATATCAAAAATGCAAATTGTTGTACGTCGTGTAGTTCTGGATAATTCACTTCCCTTTGTTGGAAGATTTTCGAACCCGCTTCTGCAGTGATTCGCTCTTTTATTCAATACAGAAACAATAGAGATCAGACTATACTAGACTTGAACCGAGCTGAATAAGTAATTGCAGCTTTAAGTTAGGTAGTCAAAGAGTTTACTTCAATTCTATTGAAAATCAGTATTTATTCGGTGTTCATAATTTATGTAGGCATTAATTTAGTTTTCAGGGTAAGGTTACCTACTCAAAACTGTTTAATTAAATACCAAACATCTAGCAGTCATAGCCTAGTGTTGTAACCGACGGACTGCCAAGTCATAGGTCCCGAGTTTGAACCCAAGACACGCACCTCTGATTTTTCGGATTCATGTGCGTATTGTAGGTATAATTAACACTCGCTTGCTTGCTTAGTGAAGGAAAACATCGTGAGCAAACCAGAAGAGAGAGAAAGAGATATTTCTCGACGGCCTGTAAAGACAAGTCAGAGGCCCATGGGCGGCATAAAACTCTGACACCAGGTTAGAAGCACACGAAAAAAAAAACAAGAATACCAAAGAAAACCTCTAACCATGATAGACCAATTCCCTAAAGTATATATTTGTGGGGCACATAAATAATTGCCCCATTTAACATCTAAGGAGACTGCTTTCGATTAATATTGTGGTCACATAACCAATCAATGGGTGACTACGCCTTTCTGACGAAGGGAAACTCCCCCGATTTCCCGACTTATGTTTTCAGAAATTGGACTCAAGACTCAATAAGCTCTTACTGATTATAATTGCGTTTATATATTGGTGTCAATCTTCGCACCAGGCAGAGAGCACTTAATTGAATTTCTGTAAATATAATACTATATAGACCTCTAGATTTCATTTTTGGATCTTTAGGAGTAAGAGGCCAAATATTGAAACGTTAGTTGCCGGGCAGGTTTCGAGGGTCTTGACTGGAAAACAAGCCTAATTAAATACCTGAGGTCGTAATTTAATATCGCAGTAATTACTTTAGATAGGACCTTAGCTGTAGTTACGATAAAAACCAAAAGGTCATACCTAAGATTTGTTTACATAAACCTGATACAGGTACAAAAAATAAATGTTCATGACCTTTAAAAATGGATTGATATCAAAATAATGTGCATTACACCAGAACTAAGTAAAAAGGGTTTTTCTAAATATGCCTGTATTTTTTTATGAAAAGGGGCAACAACCTTAATTACCTCGATTGACGGAATCGCAGGAAAAGCGCTATCATTTTCTTGTTGAATTATGACACGCTGAAGCAATAAATCATCAATCAACAAATGCACGAACAATTCTGGATCATTTGTCATAATTCTGCTAATAACCGTGCATAACAATGATACATTTGTAATCAAGAATCGTTTCTCGTCAGCCATTGGGCTATTTTCATCGTTTTTTGTCGCCTTGTTAGACCCAACACGTTTTCTCATTTCTTAAATATTTCATGTATGAGGGAGTATCGCTTTTTTGCCCTTACGCTGAGCGGTGCCGATACAAAATGTATTAGAACCTTTTTATACTTTTAGCATCGAGGTAATGGATTTAAAGATTACGGTGTATAACAAAAACCTTCGTTTAACCTCCTTTCACAATTGAATTTTATATCGTTTGCGGTTTCTCGGTTTGAAAACCTTATTTTAGGAATATTAAGTACTTAGAGTGCTTTTGTTCTAAAATAACTTGTATCTCGCCCACTCTATTAACGACTGTGCTTCTATACCAAAATCGGAATCAACCGTTAATTCGTTCCTACAAATACAAGGTGTGAACAGACCCTTCACGAAGCCGTCAACTAACCATGTACATCAAACTAAGTACTCTACACATTTTTTTTAGCTGGGAACGAATATTTTTTTCATCACTTTTTACGGTAGGACTCAATGTAACGCACTCAAAACATTGTGCTGATGGATGCATTGAATAGCACGTGGGTCATGGAGGTATTTAAAATAAAGTTATAAAATTAGTATTAAAAATTGTAGAAATTAGACCTCCAATATGACTAATTATAGTACACTCGCATTTCGCCAGTTATGTTTTAAGTCCCATGTAATAGGCGGCGAGCCTATTGCCATAAACCGATTACAAATCCAGACTCCGTGGCTGCTACTGAGAAATTTCTGATGGATAAACCCAATAGCACTCTGCCCGCCCCGGGAATCGAACCTAGGTCCTCAGCAGTCGCGCTTGCGACCACTCATGTTTAAGATTTTAAAGACCCAGGTCGATTATAAAAAAGTTTTGAAACGGGCTGAACTATCTACTGATTCCCTTCCAGTCTTTTATTAAAATAGAATGAATAAGCTTGGAGTGACTTCTCAATTTCATATAAAAAAATAAATACAATAAGACTCGAAACGCGTAGTTGACGCTTCCCGTGACCCAAGGGCTGGCTTTTACTTCGGCCAGAGGCTAAGTGTTGCCATACAACGTGGCAACGCCGCCAGTCTCTTGGGTACATTACCAGCTGACAGCGTTGAGGAGGAGTTTTTTGATGCCCTTTTATAGTTTGTTGTTAGTTTAGTTTATTTATATTAGGTTATTAAAAAGTTTTTAATTAATTATGTATTTAGTTAGTTATTCATAAGACTTCTGCAAAGTGCATTAACAATATTAAATGTTGAACTATTCAATAACAGAGAGAAAATAGTAAAAGAGATGATAACATATATTAAAGTCTGTTTGTTTATAAACGCGTAACTGAAAGTAAATAGAAAATATTTCAAACTTCAACTTGTATTTATACGTCATAGTTTCAAACGTTTAGATTAAAAACCACACGAATTGCGCTGTCTGTCAACGTCAGCTTTCTAACATGGCAACATTTGTACACAGTGCCTTTTTTATTCATCAGTCAAAAGCAAAATAAATTAAATGTGTACAGAAACTGCAGGTACGCGGGATACGCGGGAATATAATTCTGCATGTCAACTTAAAACTTTGTTTGTGCCTGAAAGCTATAAAGCTTAAGGCTGCGGTTCCACTGAGGCGGAGCGGAGCAGAGCGGAGACGACCTGTGCCGCGATTCACCAATCACATGGCTTTAAATCCAACTCGGAATCTCTTTACAAGCCATGTGATTGGTGAATCGCGGCACAGGTCCTCTCCGCTCTACTCCGCTCCGCCTCAGTGGAACCGCAGCCTTAGGCCCAGACTCCACTAAAGCGGAGACGAGCGGAGATGTGTGAAGCGGAGAGGAGAGGAGATGCGTAACAACTAGGGTGTTTTCACCGAAGCTGTGCAGGAATGTGCATTGCGGAGAGAAGAGGAGATATGAAAGCGGTACGCCCCTCACAGCACACCGCTCACGGCATTCCGTTCACATCTGTTCTCGTCTCAGCTAGCCTAAACAATTGCAAGACATCTCCTCTCTTCTCTTCTCAACCGTTTCCACTAAAGCTAAGCGGAGACGAGAAGTGTAAATAACAAAATTCTATAAATTGTTTAAAACACATCAGCTCCTCTCATATCGTCTCCGCTTCGGTGGAATCCGGCTCTAAATCTATGCAAATACACCCACCCTTTTTAACCAAATCGTCCAAAAATAATAAGCATTTAAATGTAGGACGTCTTATTAACATCCACAAATTCGAGCAAACCTAATTACAACAAGAGAATACCGTTTCTAATTTGGATAATAAGACTCCCTTGTGCCTAAACGATTTTAATATTGTCCCTTATAAATTGGAATGCTGCCTTATAATATTTGCTTTCTAAAATAAATCCATGCCTCGTTGGTTTATTGATAGCAAGCGGTACTGCTGAGCATGAGGCACTGGATTCGATGTCCAGGTCGGGCAAAGTGTTATTAGGTTTTTCTGTCACAAATTTCTGAGAAGTTCTAGTTTGAGAGGCAGAGCTCACTATAACTGTATACAGACTTCTGCAGCATTAATTAGCATCATGTTAAACAGTGCATACTAATGTATGTTTCTTTGAGACAATAAACTATTTTATTATTTATATTATTATATATAGAAGCAGCTATGCAGGCTGGATATGTACCCGGTTAATGGCACATGGCTTGGCGGATTTTCCATGGGACTAAAAAATTAATGGCGAAATGTGGGTGTGGGTACCAACTATTAGGAGAGCTATTAGGAGGATAATTATATCGGGAGCTCAAAATAATGAACAATCACGGTATAATGTAAATGACACTATAAGCTTATCTATTAGGTACGCCTCTGTTACCACTGTCCTTCGAAGATTAAAGGTGCGATGTAAATAATTTTCCACGTGTAATGCCAACTCGTAATTTTACATGTGTGAGTGCTAGCCCGGATTTCGAAGCGTTCGGTCTTTTCATAGTTCAGCGATTTCTCCACTTTCATGATACAGCTCATTGAAGCGTGTAGACGCCCGGCGTTGTAATTTTATATTTATTTCTACATTTGTGTTTGATATGGTTTATATAACTAATTGATTCTTAAACCAATTTTAGGGTCAATATTTATAAATCAAGTCTCAAGTTAATTCAAAATAAAGGTAGATTTTTTTAAGAGATTTTTTTAATACTTTTTGAAGAAAATTGGACATGTTCTATGGATAGATAATGGAATGAAAATGGGCTACTTAAATATACCATTTCGTGTGCACACACCTTTTAGCGCGTATGCAAACCTAAAACTATGGCACAGGTTGAACCGCATTTTACAAGTTTATAAAGCAAATTGACATTTATGTCCTTCTGTAATAATGGTTCATATTTGCATGTCGTTTATTACAGTCGGATGCTGTGGCACTCGATTGCGATGCGATTATTTAAGAACCGTGAACGTAATTCTTAACTTAAAGGCTTCCTAAACATGATGGCTTATAAGTAAACTACAAAATTTCAGTGAAACCACGTAATCCACCACGCGGGCCCAGTGCGGGTTGGTAGATGTCACTTGTCTTCGAATTTTTGGTTCTAGGACATGTCGGTTTTCTCACGATGTTTTCCTTCACCTTTTTAAGAGCAGTGATTTAAATTACAGTGAATTAAATTACACAAAGTAATGCGCCTGCCTGGGTTCGAACCCACGACTTACTGTTCGTAAGTCGGGGCCGCCACCACTGGGCCATCGCTGCTCATAAATAAGTCATTATCATCAATTTTCCGCCCTTATCCCAATTTGTGTCCGTTTGTAATTTCAAAATAACAGCTATTTACTGAATGCATTTATAATATTATACGGTAACTATAACAAAAAAAAAACTGTCTGTTTGTTCCGACTAATCTCCGAAATGGCTGGGCCATTTTAACGAGACTTACTAGCAGATGTCATACGGAGTAACTTAGGCTTAGGCTTTTATTTTAGAAAAAGGGTTAGTTCCCAATTCAAACAGGGAAGTAATATTTTTATTATAATTTGAAGGGGACGGATGTCGTAGGCAGCAGCTAGTTTTCATTAGAAAAATAATGAGAGTTTAATGAGAGTTTATACTTACCTTTATATTAAAAAACGTAGGTATAAACTCTCATTAATTCCTCTCTATTCTTTCCAAAGCTCCTTCTCTCATCGACCGTAACATTCCAAAGCATACTAGGCGCCAATAACCAGCCACCTCTTAAGATTTAACCCTGCACAAGTGCATCGTCTCGGGGCACCTTTGAACTTTTACCAACCCGTGACCTGCCTCCCTTAGTTGAACTTCGAGCGGCAAACTACCACGATAAATGCTTAACTTAGTGTATCCAACGCGCTACGTAAAGAATATACAATGAGAAATTGTGTGTTCTTTTGTAGCAAAATTTGTCGGTATTGAGTTTCAAAGTGAAAGTAATAATGTATTCTTTAACTTGCATGCCAAATTATATGGTAGCAACAATTCAGGGTTATAAAGAGGCCATGGCAGTTCAGGCCGTAAATCGATGTGCAAATATTACAGTACAATGTTACAAAAACCGTCGAATAATGGTTAAATATGTACCCTATTGTTCTCTCTGTAAAGGTATTCAGACGTATGGGGTCGCCGACTTGCGTTCTGCATTATGGATGAGGTCAAAGCCTAAATTCGAATATGGTCGCAGTGCGGGCTCTAAACCAAATCCAATTGATTTTTTGTTTCTATTATCCTAACAATTAGAATCAAACAAAATGGAAACGATAGCAGACTCTCATGTACTAGACCCTCAACGTGTTCGGAATCTTCAATTTCCCGCAAAAAAACATTGAGCAATTTATTAATTCAATAAATAGACAGAAAACATGAACAGAATCCTTAGAGTACCAGCTTAACCACTGACAAGAAAGAATTAGAACGATCTGTCTAGAAAGTACTTACCTAACTTTTCCCAAGATACACGCCACGTGGAAAAACGCCACATTATTCCCAGCTATTTGATAAAAGGCAGTAACTCCCAGTTGTTTCAGCACATATTGTATATCGTGGCTAGACAGTTACTAATTAACTAGAGTTGTGAAACTATTTACAAACTATAATGCTAGTTTTTAAGACCAAAATTCATGTAGGAACCCGAATAAATCAATATTTAAACAAGCTCTTCACCCATGACTTAGTGCGCGAGGATTACGTATGTCGATAACAGTGCCGCGTAGTAGGTTCAACTCCAGGTCCAAAGAGTCCATAAGTCACAAAAACAACAAAAATTTTCAAGCCGTTTAGGAGGAGCACGCACACCGGAATTGCTTCTTACGCTGAAGAAGAATCCTAAGACAATTTATCCTATTGTCTAAGGAAGAATCTCAACAAACCTCCTCAGAGGAGTTTTCCGTAGGTACTCATTTGGGTTTTTCTTTCTACAAAAGTTTTTCTTGAACTGTAATCGAGTTATCTTTCATGAAAATTACAATTTTCGTTTGCCACTAATTTAATTTGTAGACTCGTCTTCGTTTTGTTTTTCTACCAAAATAAATGGAGCAATTGTATTTTGGGAAAAAAACTTATGGAGCGGTGAATCTCGCGCCCGCATGAAAAGTAGGAGGAATCCCCCCTCCGTATAAATTTAACTTTGCATCTGCAGTTTGTACAGAGCCTGTGATGTCAAACCACATGAGTTGCTTGATTTAAAACAGTGTTAAATTAGATCTTTTCTTGTTAACTTTGGAGATGTAACCGCATGCGGGGGAGCACTGGCAGGCCATGGCTTCATCAAGTGTTTTAAAGAAAAATAAAATGGAAATATTAAAGAATTGAGCTCAACCCTATAATTACTAACGTAAAACACCCATTACCTACACAAATTCCGCGATTCTTTCCCCTCACCCTCCTCCATATCCCATTTAACTGTGATTAAGGTTAAACTGCGGCCCTGATAATTAGGTACGTTTCGACAGCTGTTCAGACCATCAGTCGAGCGTATTTTTTTATGTACCTACTACGAGTACATCATCGAAAGGTTGGCTTTGAAGTCTCATTTAAATACAGCCTTGAAAAAATAAATGTCGATTATGCTTCGGTAATACGTTCCTACCGGATACACACTGACTTTGATTTTTTGCTCGCTTTAATCCCGATAAATCATAGAAAACTCGTGACATAGACACATTACTCAAGATTTAAATTGCCTGAATGCTTCAGTCTACAAGGTTTTTTCATTCACGCGTGAAGGAATTCTTTATAGGTTCCAAAAAAAACACAAAATTAGTTTTATCTCGGTTCAAATTTTAAGAACCAAACAATCTGGATCTCTTAAATAATATTAATCTTCTTTATTTCAGTCAACAAAAGATTTTCATAAACTGATTAATGGTGAAACATAATTCTTTCTTTTCAACATTCACCCAGATATTTTAAAGAAAACATAGAACATCTGTATTCAGTAGAATGTATGACATCATTAACACTCAAAAGATGGTACAATCGCGTTCGATAATTTCAGCTGTTTTAGTGTCTAGTTAATAAATCACTATAGTAAGCGATGCGGAAAGAGCACGTCATTTCTAAAGCAGAGCTTACACGTAATTTTTTGGCAATAATTGCCTGACAACAGTTGCTGCAGGTACCTATTAGAATGGAGTAATAAAGCATAATTGAATATAATCTTTAATACTACAGCCCAGCTACCCCTAATTGCGTCATAGATTCCGAATTGCCAATTAATCGCCTAGTTTAATAGGTAAATTGTTCCATATTGTTTAATAACATGTGGTACTATGCCTAGAAAAAAATGACTACATGATATAACATCGATGTAAATTGCAGCTGTGACGTCAGTATTGACCAATATTGCCCAGAGTTCGACAACATGAAAGTTTCCGTGTAGGCGTACCTTTATAGACGTTCTCGTGGAGTGCCGGCACCACACGCCCGTCATAATTAACCTTGTCTACGGAACGCTCTTGATCTTGACAGTACAGTCGCCATAGCGATAAATTAATAAAACCGCTGGAAGAGCCATTTTTATTCGTGAAAACTTTGTATGATTTCTTTAAAAGTTTTGCCTGTTAACTTTATTTTAGTACGAAGGTATATTTTGTTAGTCTGAACTGGGGAATAGGCACGTGTATTCAGTAATATTAGAATTGCCTTTTGTTTTTACTTATTGAAATTGGTATAACAGTCGGGCAATGCAAGGACTGCCAGATCCTGTGTTAGAACGTAACTGTCACAATCACACAAGCACATGTCGGCCTTCAAATCCAAAATATATGCACGAGCAATTCTCTGAAACAACTAGACAACAATTGTCGTACCTACACTACAAATCATTCTGTTAAACACTTATCATTAATTCCAGATAAAATAAATCACTGGACAAACAAACTTATTGTCCTAACACCTTCCAGTAGCGAATTTAATGGTAGAATGATTGCGTAGCCATGTGACATCGTTAATACGATTGGCTTCAGTATTACGATACGGGGACGAACGCCAGCCGTTGGCAATGTCCCAGATAGAGACCAGATGACAGACGAACGGGCATTCATGCATTGTAAACTGTTCGCGACATTGAATAGTTACGCTTTATTTACCTAGATACTATTTAGGTAAGGTGACCAGTGATCAGACTTTTAGGCCGCGCCCTGATGTGTCGCAAGCATTATTGTTTTGCTGAATGTAACCAAAAGGGTACTAAACACATATTCAGCTCAGCACGGTTCGGAACAGACGAGCTGCGAAATACATTAAATGTAGATATACGTTCTTGAAAGAGCTAGGGGCCTAAAATGGCCCCTTAAGCAGGATCATAATAGGATAATAATATGAATCACATTTATTGTTTCTTAAATGGTCACAGACGCAGTTAATATTATGAATTGTCATTTAGTGACCATTTTACGAATTGTAAAGTACCTATTATTATTACACTGTAATGATTCTGCTTAAGCGGCCATTTTAGGCCCCCTGTTCGGTTAAGATCAAAAAGTGTAGAGATGACCCGAATATAATTCAGCGATGGTTGACGACGAATTGAGTTTGTCGATTAGTACGAACCGAATAATAGAATATGTGTATTGCATGCTACGGTTTGACTTTTTTGAACAACAAATAATGCCGAATTGAATGTGTCGAGACGAACAAGCGTCTAACGTTACTTATCCAGGGCCGCCTACATTTCACTAAGCCCCTCGTATTAGTCACTTTTCTTTACACGGATTGCTGACACAGTGAGGCGCATAAAGTCACCGGTTAAAAAATTACGGCGAAACAAAAATTCCGTAATAATTTTTGCAAAGTATTTTGACATGTTGTATAAGCATTCTGTTTTAATTGTAGACGTGTAGTGATTCGGTGAGTCTGATGCGGAACAAACGTTTTAGTATGTTTGAATAATAGCAGCAGCTATTTGTATATCGAGGACAAAGCGGAGAATGTTATATGAGCACTATGCTATATGAGTGATAATTGACATTTTCATTTATTGTTTGTCTACTCAGCACTTAAATTCTCTTTCATCACAATCTCTTAAACATAATATCATGCCGGTTTCTCCGAAGGATAAGACAGAGATGTACTTACACATCTACATTTCGCACTTTATGTTTAAATCCTATGCAATAGACCAGCCTATTGCCATCAAACGGGCACAAACCCAGACCCTGCAACTGAGAAATTGTAGATGGAAACACAAAAGAATTACTCATTTTTGAGAATTGAACCCGGAACCTCACGGTCAGCGGCTTACCTTGCGGCCACTAAACCAAAGAGGCAGACTAGACAATTTTTCAAACTAAGGTTAAAAAAAAACTTTATTTTATGTGGTTCCGACGTCGTAACAACTTCTAGACATACGCTTAGAATGGTTTCAGGATTCCTTACGGTTAGTTGTATTTGAACGGAGCTACATACGCCAGCTAGTAGGTAATGTCGTAATTCTTGTTTGGATGGCCCATAAGTAAGTTTGCATAGGAGGCCTAAAACAGCAAACATATGGGACGTATATTTTCTTAAGGCGAAGCTCAACATGACACCAAATGGTACCATGCGATGTCACGCATGCCAATAACGTATCGAGTTTAAATATCGAATTAGACGGGTCGGTAACTCTATGCCTTAAATTATCGAATGATGGTATGACGGTAAGTACCAAAGTTGTACTGATAAATTTGAATTTTATATCTAAATTCAGTTCAGATAGGCAATCGCTCCATTAACAAGCTTTCTTCAATCTGTATCTTGTATTGGATATCTATGGTTTTCTTTTTGTCAAAGACATTCAAATATTTACAAGCTATAGACGGGACAAGACGACGAAAATCTTAATTAAAAACTTGTTTCTACTTTGTAACAATTCGGTCTGTCTAGTGTCATAATCGAAAATTTTCAGGATGAAAATAATGTTATATGTCTGCTCTAGAACGCTTTTTGTACATATCATGACAAACAATTGTGTATCAACATACTACAGATTGAAGTAGCTCGAGGCTAAATAATAACAGCCACTCGGATCGATCTTTAGGTTAAGCCGTGCTTGCCTAGGTTGGTCTGTGGATGGATGTGGGTCACCCATTACATCTTACATACTGAGTTTCCTCAGTGCCTCGGAAAACACGTTAAGCCGTTGGTCTCGACTGTCATTTGTAGATCTTTGTCAGTCGTTACAGGTAGTCAGTGGCTCAAAAAGTCTGACAACTAGTCTTACCAAGGGGTATCGTATTACCTAGTACTAACTGGGTTGTGGTGGTCAGATATGCAGTCGCTCCATGTAAAATACTGGTATTCAGCTGCGTCCGGTTCGACTGGAAGTCGGCCCTAACACAGTTAGGAAAGGCTAGGCAGATGATGATACTACAGATTGAAGTAAATCCAGTAGATGGTCTAGATAAGTGCGAACAGCTTTTAAAGCTTTAGGCGGTTATCACACGTTCGCGCGGTCGATCAGTGAAGCGGATCTCAAGTCGGATATGAAATTCTTTGAAGACTAAAGCCGGCCACAGACGATAGATAAATGCAAGTGCAGTTTTGCCTGAACAGTCAAACTGTGTGAGAGCGTGTGGGGTAGGTAGCATGCACAGTTTTCAGCTATTTAATATTTTTTACTAGATTTTTTTTTAACGTCGTTCTATTTTTCTAAAATAAAAGTAGCCTATGTTAGACCTTATAACATCAGCTACCTGCCGTTAAAAGTCCCATCAAAATCGGTGACCAAACAAACAGAAAGGGTGGTCAAACAGAAAGACAGACAAAAGTTGAAAAAAATGTGTTTTTGTTATAAGTAGCATATATATTTTTATATGCATTTAGTAAAAGCTGTTATTTTGACAGTACAAACAGACACTTCAATTTTATTTATTTGTATAGATAAGAAGTAATAAACCCACTACAGCACACCTATTAAAACAAAAGCAGATTTGACTTTAACTTTGACTTTTAGACAGTTTTGACTTTGTTAAACAAACATAAACAACATTTATATCAGGAAATAACTTAATAATTGCTTTTACCAATTAAGCTTTTCAGGAATACTACGGATCGAAATAATTAATCTGCCAAATGTCAGTCACGCAATTAATTATAACTGGTACAACAATAATGGATATCATGAAACGAGCTATTCACAAGTAGGAAATTGAGACCTGAAATAATTTCAGACCGTATAAATTATTTTGGCTTCGATTCCCGGATCGGGTAAATTGTTTTTGGGAGTTTCCATCAGGAATTTCTCAGTAGTATCCACGGAGTCTGGATTTGTGCCCGTTTGATAGCAATAGCTCAATCGCCCCCTATTATATGGTACTTAAACGTAACTGGCGAAATGTGGGTGGACTATTAGGTACCTACACCTCTACCTAACCCTTCGGGGATTACAGGCGCGATGTTATGTTATGTTAAATTATATTGTACTTTATAACAAGGCAAACAGAGAGTATATTAGCTAAAAGAGATGCTCAGAAGAACCTAATTAATTCAACAAATTTTCTAGCTATTAATGTGTTTGACTGACCCTAGTGAGTTTATAAGAAAATTATCTACTTACAAGAAAGTTAAAGCCATTTTGTGTAATAAACTGCAAAGACAAATGCTGGAAAACACACAAGCGAAACGGACGAATTTATCTTCTAGGTCCGCTTGCACCACACGTCTTTGAAAAGCGCAAAAGGAATTTAAAACATCGCTCTATTTCAGTCTGTTGTTTGAAGTCGACGGAGACAGAATGACGTTTTAAATGTCTTTAATGCTAAATGTATCCTAGTGATATTTGGTGCAAGCGGGCCTTATCTGATGGATGGGTTAGTATATTTCTTACAACTGTACCTAGAAATAATAGGTGTACAAGGAGTTTATTCGTCCCCAGGGCATCGTAATAGCCAAGTTTTGGGAGATATTCAAACTTTACACTCATTAAGATCAATTCGTAAATCGTAAAGTTTTTGAAGTTCGTCCGCAGCAGTGTTCTCTAGTAATTACTTAACTTTTAAACTTTGTATTACTGAATGCTAACTTGCTAAGTGAGATTATTATTAAAAATAGTGAAAGTGACTTACAGACCAATCTTACCACATAGTATCTTAAATAACCTTAGACAGACGAAATAAATGCCTCATTAGTGTGTACAAAAATATAATTAAAAGCTCAAGAAGCTCAGAATATATATTTTAAATTCTTTTGCCAACAATCAGTTTCAATTATCCGAAAATGCAATGTTCAAAAAATACATAGGTATATTCTATTGCTCCGACTGCATGACGTAGAAGTACAGACACGCCCACATTCTTTACTGTATCTAGTATTTATTTTCTATCAAATGTAATATCTACGTAAACGTCGCATGACCAGTTGCTTTTTTTTCTTGTTTTCAAATAAATTGGAAATTACGAAACACGCACAATGTCTAGAGGACGTCGTACAAATAATAAATACGCAAGAAAACACTCCGCACAATTTATTTAAATGACATTGAACGTTAAAATGTAAAAGAAATAAGTAGATTCTTTGATGTAGAAGTGTTAAATAATTATTACAGGCGTAAGTGGAAACAGAATTGGATAATTCACATTTTGCTTGCATAAACAATAGGTTTTTAACGACTCAAGCTGTGGCGGGACAGGGCTTTTCTACCCAACACATTTGTTCCACATGTTGAAAATCTTTCACGTGGACGTGAGTATTATAATGCCATGGCTGTCCTGGAATTTTTTAATAGACTCGAGACCCAGAAAACCTGTTCAAGTGGTGTTTCATAGATCAGTCTGCCCTGGAAGTAAGATTGCCATCGACACGCTAAAACCGTGAGATTCTGCGTATTCGTAATTATTTTTCTGGTACAGAAGTTGGTGAAAACAGAATTGTATAATTTACTTTTTCTAACATTTAAAAACTCTTTTTGATAATAGGCCTGCAATTTCTTTTGTAGAAAGTAGCACAGACTTCAATGGAGACAAAAAAGCGATAAAAACAAATTCGCCTACACAATGCGCTCACAATAATTTTGTCACAAATGTGGTTGTTGCTTTGAGGGATTTAAAGAACAAATATAACATTGTATTTGTATTACTTTGCTCATCATCTTGTGAGTGACGAATGCGAGGTGATATGAAACCATTGAACTATGCAGTTCTTTTAATATTGTAGATAACAGCCTGCACAAATTAGCCAAGGCAGATAATTTAAATTATCATTTAAAAACAGGAATTTAACCTTCGAATTGCATAGGTAATTATTTAAAATTAAGAAGTGGACAAGACTGGGTTGTGGAGGTCAGATAGGCAGTGGCTCCATGTAAAATACTGGTATTCAGCTGCATCCGGTTAGACTGGAAGCCGACCGCAACATAGTTAGGAAAAGGCTATGCAGATGATGATGATGGTGAAGTGGACAAGAAGCAATTCAGATTGATTTTGTTTTCCGCTAATTTAATAACTAAGTTTCAGTTTGATGAAAATTGCGATATTGAACCTAACGGTACTATAAACGTAAGAACTTTCGTCAAAATCAAAATCAAAATCAAAGCATTTATTTCAAGTAGGCCAGTTACAGGCACTTTTGAATTGTCGAAACAAAGGCAACAGTAAAATAAAGCTACAGTCCCAGTCACAAGGCACAAAAACTGTGAAAGTACTGTAGTTGCCCATTCCCTAACGTAGATCTCTATGGAGAAGAACGGGCAAGAAACTCCATGGACACTCTTTTAAATCAGAATACTTTAACAAAACCTTGGTTACATCATTCATTTTGAGATGGTACATTATGTGAGAACGATGCAGCAAGATGTGTACGTTAAAAGTGTCCATAGTAAAAACAATTCAAAAATAAAATAATTAATTCAAATAAGCCGTGGCAAATAAGAGATGACCAGTCACAACTGACAGCGCCCGTTCACGAACATGACGCATGTATCAGCACCATTAAACTCAACCATTTTGAAGGGAACTAAATGATCCGACACACGTGCCACCATCAGCGAGACATTTGAGTGAGCATGACATACTCCTAACCGCCAGGGCACATTCAAGTCAAGAAAGGACGCAGGTTTCCAGCGAATGACAGCTTTCTAGTACATAGTACTCACACAATATGGGCTAGGCGGCTATATAATACAAAAGAGATTGAATCTATACAATGCAAAGATAGTTATACAATCTTCAGCAGCTCCAACAATACTATTTAATGCTATCAATTTAGGCGCCCCTGTTCTTGTGGAGCAGGACCGGCATTGAGCCAAGCATTTTTATCAGTGATATAAGTGAAATGAACCCACCGTGATTACAACATAATAACATCTATATACACCAAACTTTTCTTACGACACGGGCGTAGCTCTCGTAGGACGCTGAAAGAAGCGCATTTCAGTCAACATTACTACACAAATGATAGTGTTTTGTTTATAAAATGCTAAACTTTATGTACAGTCATTTCGTTGTTATCTTACCTCTGTTTTTACAGTGCAGTGATCTTTATTTTCGTTGACATAAGGTTTATGTTGGCAACAAAATAATTGTGAAAGGACTACAGTATCAGTACCGTGTTTATGTATCTAGCGGTATTCTGTGATGTATCGTGAATCTTATAGTGACTGCTATAGACATTATGTCAACGTCGTAAGCTTCGTCTTTCGTTTATCTCTGAAGTAGTCCCATTTCTTATTCACGTACAAAGTCTATTGTGAACTTACCCTGATTTAGCTCTTCGGATTTAACAGCTAAGTGGACAAATACCTAACAATTGAAGTGTCTGAACATCAGGATTTACGTAATACGTAAAGGATCAAACGACTGTATCGTTGGTCTAGTGGTTGCAATCGCGACTGCTGAGCAGGAGGTCCTGGGTTCGATTCTTCGGTCGGGCAAAAAGTGGCATTCGATTTTTCCATCACGAATTTCTCAATAGCTCGTTTGTATTATCAAAACGAGATTTGGGATAAACATTACATATTACCTAGTCAAAGCAATTGAAATACTATCAGAAAGGCAGTCTGGAATTGGAGATTCGAATTACGAATAGAAATTGGTCCGGTACCCTGGTATCATAATTACTTGGGTATTTTTAAATTTCCTATTCCAAAGAAGAACCTTTTTTTCACTAACACCCTTGGAAAGGTATTAAAAATATTATTAATATACTTTGGACACTTTTTCACTACCCACGCGAGCAATATTCACCGATATTTCGCGTTCAAAGTAACCCAAAAACGAAGAGAAACTTTTAGGCGTTTACTGCTATAAAATTCTATTTCATAAGCAATGTTTTCCTTTACAACACACTGAGGGATAAAAAATAAATTCAGTTTGTGAAATTGAAAGTTTTTTCCTCACTAGAGATTATCCCCAATATTGACGGTGGCAATTTCAAATGTCGTAAGCGACATTTAGATCTATTGTCCAATTTTCACCGTCGATATGTGTCGGTTAATGACATTTAGCATGGAGGGTCGAGAGTTGAGAGGTAATCCCGTATTGCTGACAGTGATAGCAAGCTATGGACTGTTGGTACCAGATAAAGGCTCTCACCTCATTATATCGGACAAGTGAACAGCAGTACCCACTCTAAATAATTAGTGAAATCTCGCTTAATGAATTTCAGACCGGGAGTTGAAATAATTTACGCTTTCCTATGCAAACAACTGAGTTTATTTCTAGGAATATTTTCTTCTAAATAGGACCTAATAGTATTAACGTTGGATTGTTTTTACTTTTTGTCACAAAAACAAAGAGAATAGCAAAAGAGAGATTTTATAAAAATCAGTGTTTAGCTCATTCTTAATTACATTTTACTAGAAAGCAAGAATATTAAAGAGTCTCGTATTTTTTTTTTTTAATTCTTTTTGATAAAGTTTATTTCTTTTTTTTTTTGTGGAATAAAATAGTAAGTTTTAATTATATTTACAATATATACAGACTACAAATAGAACTAAACTAATGATAAAAATAAGACTAAAAGTAAGAAAATATAAACATCGTTTATTTCTAGAGTTAGTCAAACAGAAAATTAAACCTGTTTTTATTTCGTGTTTTTTTATTGGAATTCATGGAATATCGAACTAATTATAAAAGTTAGCTGCCTAGCTTTTTAAATTATCTTATATTTTTTAAAAGGCCAATCTTCCTAAGCCCATAATATGGAATCTGCAATCGAAAATACACCTTAAAGTAAACAACAGAACGTAATCTTTATAACATCGTTAAAAGGGTCTCCTGAAAATTGATTTGACTAAGTGCCGATTTCTTTTAATAAGTCAAGAGATATTTGAGCCTAACGGAATAGAATGATGCTTTTGGGCTCCGCCACATAAAGGCCTCGTTACAGGATGTAATACATTAGAAACTTATTCAGAGTGCGAACTGGGGTACAAGAATCATAGAGAAATGGGATAAAACATTTTCTTTTAAAGAATGAGTACTTTTTCGACCAAGTCAAATGTTTCTGATTTCCACGATTCATTTTCACCCTTTTTTATTCGTTTTTAATTGGTAGAATTAATTCAACAATATTCTAAACTTCCTAAGTGACATTACGTATATGTGAAAGTGAGTTTTTTTGTTTATTTTTCACGCCTTCACGTTATACCGACTCAACAGATTTGAATGAAATTTGGCTCTGGGTTAAACCATGACCGGATTATTTGGGTAGACCTATATCCTACCCAAGTACTCAGGTTTTCATCCTGATAATGAGTTCCTATGGTATAATTTCCGCCATCTACGCGGGTAAAAGCTAGTAATATCTATAAGCTTTAGTTACCGACACAGCAAGTTCGACACCTATTGTACAAGTTTAGGTCATTAGTTGGCCGGAAATGGTGTCGTTAACACCAAACTGTCAAATTCGAGCAAGTTGTTGTTGAATGACCTGCAATTATGTGCCAAAAGGGAGGCAAAAATTGGTATTTTGTTACGGTATTTTGTAGGTCTTGTAACCATTTAATACCATCGTGTAAAAACAAGATATTGTAAATTTCAAGTTTTCTCCTGAAAGCAGAAACATTTGTAAAGATGAGAGGTTAAAAATATTTTCCCAAAAGTCTTTTGAAACACGATATAACACAGGTAAGTTTCCTGGCTATTCAGATGACCAGTAACGGTGTAATTTAAAACGTAGATAGATACCTATTTGGCTACTAGCAACCGTGTGAATAGCAGCAATTTTTTTAGCTTCGCAATAAAGAGTAAAAAGCAATTTGTGGGCATTTAATTACATCATTTAGCAGCGTCATTTCCTGAAAAGATAATTGGGTAAGAGCATCTTAAAAATTTTATCCTTTACATTCGGTTGACAATAGCTAGGAACAAACGTTCGATTCCTTCTATGAATACAAGGTACTTAATTACTTCATCATCTGCCTAGCCTTTTCCCAACTGTGTTAGGGTCAGCTTCCAGTCTAACCGGATGCAGCGAAATACCCGTATTTTACATGCAGCGACTGCCTATCTGACCTCCACAAACCAGATATTACTAGGTAATACGATACCCTTTGGTAAGACTGGTTGTCCGACTTTTTGAGCCACTGACTACCTGTAACGACTTTCAAAGATCTACAAATGACAGCCGGGACCAACGGCTTAACGTGCTTTCCGAGACACGGAGGAAACTCGGTATGTAATGGGTGGTCACCCATTCACAGACCAACCTAGGCAAGCACGGCTTAACCTAAAGATCGATCCGAGTGGCTGTTATTATTTAGCCACGAGCTCCTCCAAGGTACTTAATTACTTATGTTCTTCAATATTAACTTGTGTCTAGTTGATCACTCTGGTACTATTTACATGCTCGTATTTATTGACATTTTGTTTCTATTTAGGAAATAAGGCTGTCTAATAATCATTTTTTTTTTATATTGGCCTCGATTTTAGACAAACATTTTTAAAAATATTTTAGTATGAAGTTTTGAGCCAAAATTTATTATTATTTTATAAATGTCTAACCGTTATGTTTTTAAGCCCACATTTATAAACATCATTTAACGGAGAATACCTTAAAATTAACAAAATTCCCCCATAAAACCCACGTTAATAATAAAACCCTAAAATAAAAGAGAGGCTGTAAAATAAAGTAACTTTTTATTTCGTTATCAGTGACAAAGTATCTGGGCATAATTTCGGCTATCTGATGGTGTGTCACTCAGAGTGCTGCGGGTCGAAGGATGCTATTTTCTCTCGGGACACATTCATTTTGGTTGGGGAAAACAGAAAAAGAAACCTCTTAAATACCTACCTAGTACCTACGTTAATTTAAGCCAAGAAGGTTATTATTCTATATGGATTAACTGAAATTCAAACTTTCTACAAATGTTGCGGGAAAGTTTTGTGTAACAAAATACATTATATAACATCACGCTTGTAATGCACGAAGGGTGCGACAGAGGTTTACACACACATTCGCCAGTTATGTTCAAGCCCATGTAATAGGGTGCGAGCCATTCCAGAAACCTAGTAACACTTTGCCCAACCTGGGAATCGAACCCAAGACCGCACCCACAAGACCAACAAAGCAATTTAACAAAAAGCAAAAAGCCTAGCCATTTAGGATAGCTCCTGTCCTAGCTTTCTGACTTACTTACATTATACATATACGAGGATTCCTTATTTCAGCGTCGTGTAATCAGCCTCTCACTGACAATAGTCACAATTTCATGAAGATTTTGTTCGTTTTATTTAGTCTTGTAACTTTGTTTAAAAAAAAAAAAAAACAATTCTGTAATACTTTTCTCTCTTTGGTCCTTCAATAGCCCTTTTGTTCTAAACTCGATTCACACTTACACAAAGTACCTACAACTCTTTACATAAACAACATTTAAGCGGCAGGTAGTGGTGTGACAAAGCGTTATTTGAACTAGGTGTTCCGTGTTCCACAAATACCTGTTGCAAAAGGAACAATGTATCGATTTCTTGTATAAATAGTATTGTGGGAACTAGACAGCTGTTTAATGCTGGTTAATTTGCTGCTGATACTGCTCCATTACGTTGATTTATTTAAGGCAACATCGGTATCGGTATTAGACTTACATAAGTGTAGGATGAGGACTAAAATAACTACGGCTGATCGAAATAGCTTATTACTTATTAGGTTTTAGAACTAATAATAACTAAATTAACCAACCAATATAACTTTACTTCTAGAATAACTTAGTTATTACTAGTAAGTCTATAAGTTGAGCAAGCTCCTACCCTGTATTATTATTCAGTAGATATTTATGTCAGGCTCTCATGTCTTTGATATATATTTTTACAAACAAAGTAACACAATCCTCGGGATTGATGCTTGAAATCACTCACACAGAAACTTTACGAGGATGCTCGAATAGTTCCGAAAACGTATAGCTAGCTACTCCAATCATGCGCTTTTATAACACCGTACTAAAGTGCAATCGGAAACGATAATGTCGATCAAAAAAGATAATTATGTCATTGATAAACACCAATTATGACATTAGTAACCCCCGTAGGTACCTAAATTGACCATAGCGAGCCTTCAAACTTGATAATGTCAAAATCATGTCAGATAATTGGTAATCACAGTGTAATTGTATTAACCCAACCAATCTTGCCAATGGCAATGATTGGCATGCTCTTTCAATGTTAGACAGATTTTAGACGCCCACAAGTGTGTAGATTAAAACCTAATCTATTTCTAGACCAGACCAAACTGGAAAACAAAAGCTAGACATGTTCGAACTTTGAACTATAATCTGCTCGTATTTGTGTACCTACCAATAACAGAGTAAGGTTGGGTATAACTTTACTTCTAGAATAACTTAGTTATTACTAGTAAGTCTATAAGTTGAGCAAGCTCCTACCCTGTATTATAATTCAGTAGATATGTATGTCAGGCTCCCATGTCTTTGATATATGTTTTTACAAACAAAGTAACACAATCCTCGGGATTGATGCTTGAAATCACTCACACAGAAACTTTACGAGGATGCTCGAATAGTTCCGAAAACGTATAGCTAGCTACTCCAATCATGCGCTTTTATAACACCGTACTAAAGTGCAATCGGAAACGATAATGTCGATAAAAAAAGATAATTATGTCATTGATAAACACCAATTATGACATTAGTAACCCCCGTAGGTACCTAAATTGACCATAGCGAGCCTTCAAACTTGATAATGTCAAAATCATGTCAGATAAATTGGTAATCACAGTGTAATTGTATTAACCCAACCAATCTTGCCACTGGCAATGATTGGCATGCTCTTTCAATGTTAGACAGATTTTAGACGCCCACAAGTGTGTAGATTAAAACCTAATCTATTTATAGACCAGACCAAACTGGAAAACAAAAGCTAGACATGTTCGAACTTTGAACTATAATCTGCTCGTATTTGTGTACCTACCAATAACAGAGTAAGGTTGGGTATAGACTGTATCAAAACATCCAAAACTTTAGACTTTAGAGACCTATCGCTATTTGAAAACAATGATGGTTTGCACACTCCTAGGAGCTCGTGGCTAATTAATAACAACCATTCGGGACGATCTTTAGGTTAAACCGCGCTTGCCTAGGTTGGTCCGTGCATGCGTGGCATGGCATGCATGAAAGTGAGACTGAAATCACGTTAAGCCGTTGGTTGTCATTTGTAGATCTTTGACAGTCGTAAACTAGTCAGTGGCCCGGAACTCTGACAACCAGTACCAGTTACCAAGGGGTGTCGTATTACCCAGTACTAACTGGGTTGTGGAGGTCAGATGGACAGTCGCTCTATGTAAAATACTATTATTGGTATTCAGCTGCATCCGGTTAGACTGGAAGCCGAAATAGCAAGACAGATGGCGATATTGGTTTGCATACTCCCTACTAATAACAGTCACCAACAAGGCCTTAACTCTGCCGCCATGGGATCTGGAGGCGATAGTCCTCGCACGCCTGCACGAATGGCGCGCGGAGGCACTACGTCGGGGGGAAACTCCGCTGCCGCGGCAAATTGCCGCTCAGCGGACAGACCTCCGGCGTGATCTCATGGCGTCATGGAGAGAGCGACTGTCGCAACCCCGTGCAAGGCACGCCACTATAGTGGCGATAAGTCCCCTCTTTGAGGAGTGGCTAGAGAGGCGCCACGGCGCCCTCACCTACCGCCTGACGCAGGTCCTCACCGGACACGGTTGTTTCGGGAGGTTTCTGCACCAAATCGGGCGGGAGGAAACGCCCGGGTGTTTCCACTGCGAGGATCGTCTGGAGGACACGGCGGAGCACACCGTGGAGGTCTGCCCCGCTTGGGCGGAGCACCGCCGTGTCCTCGTAGCGGCGATTGGCGGCGGCGATCTCTCGCGTCCGGCCCTGGTTCAAGCCATGGTCCGGAGCGAGAGGGAATGGGAAGCCGTCACCACCTTCTGCGAAGCAGTCGTGCTAGTAAAGGAGGTGGCGGGACATGAGAGGGAAAGAACCTCACGTCCCAGCCGCCGCGGGAGACGCCCTGGGCGTCGGGGGTCACGTGGTGGCTCCCAGCCACCTTAGGCGCGGGCCTGTGGACGGCGAATTATGGGCTAGCTCGCCGTCCGGCCGTCTTATGACGACTGGCCGTGTTGACGGCGCGTTCGTGTTCCACGCGCGCCTCAAAAAGATGTCAGCAACCGAGTAGGGGTCCGCATGGGCCGATGCCTGCCAGAGCTGCGGGACTGTTCGAAAGAGATACCGTGGCCCTGGAACACAAAGGGCAAAGAAGGAACATGGATGGGTTTTAGTCAGTACAAGTCTGACTTTCCCTTCCGCTCCGCCCAGAATGGTCACTTGATGATTTCCCATCCGAAAAAAAAAAAAAAAGGCCCTAACTCTTTCACAAACAATACAGTTTTTGACCGATAATGAATACTCTAAGTTGGGCAAATTTTACTAATAACTGGTTGACGAAACTGTTTTGAAAACTGGTGTGCGCACTGCCTAACCAATTTGTGCATCTGTCAATACCTGGGTTGCACAAACTAACTGAATAACACAGACTCTCAAAGTCGTAGCATGTTGGCAAGTATTCACGTGTGAGATTCCTATTCTGGAGTGGTGATTGATTGGATTTATAGGCAGCGAACCTACGTTGTTTTGTGTACCCTAGTTTACACAACAGAAGTGAAGCTTTCTCAACTTCTGTTGTGTGAACTAGGGTAACAAAATAACTCAAATCAGTTATTTAATACTTTAGTGAGTGTAGTTTATTGTTCGAAGGAAATCAGTGATCCCATACGTTTGTAGATTTATAACTATACTTAAAGATACATAAACACGCCTATAATCATCGAAGGGTTAGGCAGAGATGTACCTTATAGTACACCCACATTTTGCCAGTTATGTTTTAGGTCCCATGTAATAGAGGCGAGCCTAATACTATCAACTGAACACGAATCATCAGATCACGTGAATTTCTTGATGGAAAAACCATATAACACTTTGCCCGACATGAGAATCGAAACCAGGACCTTAAAGATTTGAAAAAATATGAGGAAACGGGGATGGAAACAAAACAGAGCGCGGATAGTGAGTAAGATTAAGGCATGGGGTTCATAAATAATGTCTGAATTCGAAAGTCACAAGAAACCAAACACTTCTCAAACAGCTTTTAACCCGTTAATAACGACCTAGCCAAGTTAACAGGGCCGCAGCCGTTGAGAACTTAATAAGACCAATTACTTATGGCCGCTTGACGTAATGGCCGCCGACTGGCCATTTCCACCTCACTACAACACTGAACTGGATATATTTTGACTTGCTAGAATAAACCTGGACATCTTTAACAGGCTATTAATTTCCTAACCCTTTGTAACGTTGAATTTGTGACGTAAGACTTACTAGTAATTACTGTAATCGTTCTGAAACAATGGTCATAGTCATCAAAGTTATCCCTTTTTAGAAAGGGAGGCAAGTCTTGAAACTTTGTTAATTAAAACCGTTCATTAATGATCTATTGTGTTGTCGTCCGCGGTAAAGTTAGCGCCTTCTGATGAAGAAATGCTCCTTAACTTTTTGCAGTGCCATTGTTGGAAACAACTTGTCTGTCTGAGCGTTTCCATTCTTGAACAAATTACAGAATTAGAAAAATCAAAAACCCGACTGCAAATATTATTATTATTATAGTATTCGTAATTATTTAAAAATATAATTCATATATATTTTTGGAATCCCCTTTTAATTTCCTTTATTTTTTTATCAACGTATTAATATGACGCGCTAAGAAACCGCCATTTTTTTTTTTGCAAACGCCTGTCAAACACTTGGGTTTTCAAGACGAATATAACGATACCTTAACTGTCGAAATCCATACAGCCGTTGAGATTATAAATAAAACAAAAAAACATACAAGATGTTCGCGAAAAACATAAGCCTTTCTTGGCAGTCGGGTAAAAAGACTCCGGTTTTTATAAGTTACCTTAAGTCTTGTCTATTCCTGTTTAGTGGTCGCAAGTGCGACTGTTGAGCATGAATTCCTGGGTTCGATTCTCAGGTCGGGTTAGTTATTCAGTTTTTCCATGAGAATTTTCTAAGTAACAGCCGGAGAGTCTGCATTTGTGTCCGGTTGATGGCAAGAGGGCGCCTTTCTTTACATGAAACTTTAACATAAATGGCAAAATGTGGGTGTATTGGATACACCTCTGCCTAACCGTTCGGGGATTACAGACGTGGTGCTATGTTACCTAAAGTCTTATTTATAGACTTCCGATGTAGAAGCGAGCTTTGGCAGTAGGCAGTAGGCAGTTATTTACTCGGCGTGTAGTCACCAGAGAGACTCAAAGATCTCATCTCCCGCGTGGATACGGAATATCAAATCAATTTTGGAATGTTAGTCTCGCTATTTCAATACAACAGCATAATGTTGTTTTCTTTTTGTGTTCGTGTTAAGTATAGTTTAAGGTAAGTACCTAGGTAATTATAATTGAATAATTAATTCAGGTTTTAATGTACCGACGACTTATTTTGATAAACCACTTTACAGCACGTGAACTCTGTATTAACTTAGAGTTATTATATTACATACAGTATGGTAGGGTATACAAGTGGTATAAAAATCCTTAGGTGATTAAAGGTCTTACGAATATATAGGTTTTTTGTTCAAAATAAGTTATTAATTTTAGTCCTTGTAGACTGTGCTTATTCCGAAAAAAAAAAAAAATTACGTTGACTAATGATAAATGAACAGCATATCTCACACTCTTACCCAATTTTCTTCTGTTCGTAAACCATTTCATTAAACGCTTATTTACAAAGCGTTTTCTATTTTCTTTATCGCTGACAGCAGTATTTCTCTATGCCCCACATGTGTAAGACGAATTGTCTATATCAATCTACTATCTTATTTACTTTCCGGGCGGGTGTGATTGTATGTCTCGGGAGACCAAACAACTTTGATAGCTGTTTGTGCTCGTAAAATATAGAAGGATAATAACAACAGATATAGTTTTAGGAAGAAAGTTACTTTAAAAAAATGACCTATATAGATTATATAGTCCTCCTTACCGATTTCAGTAACGGCGACCTTTTAATGCTATTTGATTATGACTGGCCAGACCGAATTTGCTCTTAAATACCCAGTCACAACTAAAGAAGTAGAGTGGACCGGTAGAGTTATAGGTGTAGGACGGCTTAGGTTTCTCTTTCCGTATTTGGTGCTTTTAGTTGAATGGGTGCCAATTTTATACAAGGCGAAAGTGACATCGTGTATGACACGAACTTTTATAAAAGATTTAGTACATGATACTTGAGACAGCCAACCAGTGTTAAAATAAAAAAAGAAAGAAAAGAAAACTTATTTGTCGCAGGAACACGTATACACAAATAACAAAAAAAAAACATACAAAGCATTAGGTACAATTATTTACAAAAATACAAAGGGGCAGATCAAAAAAGTTGACAGCTTGCACGTCGTGACTGCAACAAGCAGGTTACCACTCGGCATGATGCTGTGCTATGGGGGCCGACTGCATAGAGTTGGTTTACAGTAATCACCCAAGACAGGGCAACCAGCGAAATTCAAATTTCCTTACGTTTTTTTGCAATTTTCAGGTACAGAATTATAAACATTGAAATCATCAATAAAACCCTCTAACTAAGTTTATTTTAGACCATTGAAAGAAAGAAAGAAATAATATTTATTTGTCGCAGGGACATGCATGACATGCATCATACAAAATTACAAAATATAAACAATAAACTCTAAATTCAACAGGACGGAACAAAAAAAAAGAAAAAAGTTAACAGCTTGCACGTCGTGACTGCGACAAGCAGGTTACCACTCAGCATGATGCTGTGCTATGGGGGGCCCACAACACAGCGCTGATTTTTTTATTTTTTTTCATTGGGGGACCTCTTCATGAAATAGTTATTGAATAAGCTTAAATGAACTTATACTTGCGCGAATCATATTTTTCTGACACTGACCTGCAAATTGCAAAAAACGTAAGACTCAGGTTACCCTAGCGCAGTGCTAAACTAAAGCGATCAAAATGTGTGATTTAACGCTGAAGAGTCGAGCCATGCACTAAATCCTTGGTAAAAGTTGGTAATCCAAATACAATCCTTCTTCGTGTATTTTTCACGAATATTGTAATAACTGGATTCCACTCGCGGCGTCACTCGCGATTTTTTTTTAACAATGTCTTTATGACTTATAACCTATACAGGGTAGAAGGAACTACTAACTGTAAAGTTTCATTAAAATCTGTTCCGCTTTTAATTAAAAGAAAGTACGGTCCTCTTTTGCATAGGTACCAATTTTTCTTAATTTTTATTTAAACTGACGCTCAGGTGTCTGTAATTGGTCTTTGCAAGCAATTAGTATGATAAACTGCAAAGTACTTAAGTTTGTACATTAGCATCTTGAATCTCCGTAATAAATATTGCAGGTATTCAAATACTTTACATCTCTTAGAGAACTGTACAGAAAATTATAATAATTGATTACCTCTGACGCATTGAAATAGAGGTTAACATCAGCCGTACAACACGAATTCTTAGTATAATCCAAGCCTCCGAGCTCTTTGTTGTAATATAAACTTTATTCGAAGCACGTATCAACACAAAATTACATACCAGAACACAAAATTGTCACCTTAAACTCGGATTTGAAGACACTTCTTGTAATTAGAACTTTAACAGACGAGATCGAGGATTCAAAATTACTCGATAGTTTAAACTTGAAGCTTCTTTTGCAGTAAGCCCGTAAAAGTCCGTACATGCCTGATTCAACAACAGTCCGGTTAACCAATATAGCAACACAATACCGCTTTACAAGCTTACATTTTTCCTGCGAAATAGGCACAGGATTGCCTAAACTGAGCTCTGAATTTCAATTGCGCATCACGTTTGCTCCATTGAGCATTAGCTGAGTGAACACTGAAGGCTTATTGTGAGCGTATGTATCCAGCTCTGAATCTGAGATGCATCTGAGATGGGTGAAGGTCGAACTTAGACGGTATTTCAGAATATAGCCAAAGCGATCGTCGAACAAGGCACCGTTGCGTTTATTTTGTTCGGAAAGTCCAAATGCGTGGTCGCACAGAAAGGGGTTTATTTTTAAATTGCTATGATATTAATAATATAACTGATTGGCTATGACATTTGTTTATTTCTTATATGTTTACGTCATTTAATTAACTTTATTTATTTATTCAAAGTAGTATATGCCTGTAAATTGACGAAAGTGTTGTTTTTAATCAAATATGGGTCAATGACCTGAATTTAATGTTTTTTTTTTAAAGGGTCTACACCATACACATATGAATACATCGTATATTCGTATAAAGTAAACAAAAATTATACCTTCACAGGATGGCGATTCAGTCACCTTCATCCTTCATCTTCATCTCTTCTCGTCATCCATATCACACAACTTTCCCAAAAAAACTCAAGTACGATTCGTGAAAAAAAAAACCTACACAACTGTTTCGATGCATGTATGAAATTTTACTTCTTTTTTTCTGAATCGGATATGAGTTCATTTGAAAAAGGAAGGTTTAATATTACGGGTAGACTCACTTCCTTGACGGACGAGGTAACTAAATCGCCACCGTGTATAGCTATTCCTTAGCTAAGCCGCTTCTTTAATTTTAATATTTTTGACATAAATTTGAGTATCTGAAATTCAAACTTCCACTCAGGAAAATTAAGTCAGCTGCGTCTTTAACAAACTTCAAGCAAGTTAGTATTTGAGTATCAGTTCAAATTTAACTTAGTTATGAAGTAGGGAAAATATTTTAAATTACTGTTCATTTAGGAGATATACCACTTGTCTTTCTCTTTTTTATTACTTACTAGCAACCCGCCCCGGCCTCGCACGGCTGCAATTTACTAATGAACAATATTTTATTGAGATTTCATACAAAAACCATCCAAAGTGTTCCGATTTTCCAAAAAAAGCCCTTCCATGCAAATATTGTCCTGACAATTAACACAAAAATATCAGCCAAATCGGTAAGCTGTTCTTCAGTGATGCTACTTCGTACAAACGGCCATTCATCATCATCATCATGCCTATGTCCACTGCTGGACAAAGGCCTCCCGCAAGTGTCGCCACATTGACCGGTCCCGTTCGTCTCGCATCCAGCGGATCCCTGCAACCTTTACCAGGTCCTCGGTCCACCTAGTCGACCCAAACGGCCATTAATTTTAATTTATACATATTTTTCATGTAGGTATGTAGATATCTACGTAAGTACAAAATTACTCCTTATAGAGATAAAAGGACACAATATATAAATATCCTTAACCATACTTTATACCTACAGTTCTTTTTCTTAACAAGAACCAACAAAAACTCATTTCAGTGATAAAATCTTTGATATGATGTCTCTCAATAGGTCAGGCTAGTTTGTCCGGATACTTCGCGAAAATCAATCAAACGCTCTTCAAAGTAAATTATATTTCACTGTTCACTGTTGACGAACGTTTGTTCAACTTGTACGTTTCAGTATTTCATTTTGCACTATGTAACTGAACCTCTACGGTTGTATTTAAATTGATTTTTTCAGGGTATTGGTTCATTGTTTTATTTCAGTTATAAAAATATCCAGTACCTTCCATTCGGATTTACAATTTCGCTCTACAATAGCTTTTTCTACTGTGAAATCTGGGTTTGTATTCCTTTATCTGTGTATTTTTTAAGGAAAAAATGGGTAGATCAAATAACTGCAAAAAGTATTTTTATTACTTTTTAGGTATCTTTCCCGATACTACTCGACTAACGTCAAATAGCAAAACTCCTTACATGATAAGTAGAACCTTTATTATTAAAACCTTTTGCCCGCGTTATAATTAAGACTAAACTAACACCACACACAATTAGCTTTTCGATTATACATGCGGATTTCCGCCATCAGGTTAGAGCTCAAAATTACGTGTAGTACGTAGTTAATAACTCATAGACCATTCGCCATTGTCGCTTCGATAATGACTATACCCTATCGAAGCAACAATGGCGAATGGACTTTTATCCCATTCGGTCCTCATCATCTGCCTAGCCTTTTCCCAACTATGTTGTGGTTGGCTTCCAGTCTTACCGGATGCAGCTGAATACCAGTATTTTACATGGAGCGACTGCCTATCTGACCTCCACAACCCAGTACTGGGTAATACGATACCCCTTACTAAGCCTGGTTGTCAGACTTTTTCAGCCACAGACTACCTGTAACGACTGTCAAAGTGCTTTCCGTGGCACGGAGGAAACTCGGTATGTAATGGGTGGTCACCTATCCACGGACCAACCTAGGCAAGCATGGCTTTACCTAAAGATTGATCCGAGTGGCTGTTATTATTTAGCCACGAGCTCGTCCTTATCCCATTCGGTCCTATTCTGATGAAATCGCCCGTTGGTTAGTTTAAGCCGATCATTCCGAGAACCGGCTTTAAAGCATCACATGTTGGGTGAAAAGTATTCCAGGAACGACGGCACGGTTTACGCAGTGGTTGAGCCATTGGCTGCTGCGCTGCGTGTCGCGGGTTCGATTCACAGGAGACACAGGATAAATTCCTAATGCGGGGTAAACTGTAAAAAAAAGCGTTCTTGAAGATAATATGCTTACTATGTAAGCATAACCATGATACACACGATATAATGTTTCATAAATTGTTAGCATGGATTAAGTACGTATATTAATTCTAGTCATAGATCAAGGCATTGAACTTTCCGCTGGTTATTTAAAATACGGGTACATTGTTTGGAACAGCAGTTTTTTGCTGATACACCTTGTATTTTGGAATTGGAATAAGCATTCATTGTATGCACTGTATACAGTGTGTTCCCTTACATGTAGTAATGGTAGGACTAGAAATAAATATACACCGCACACCTTTTTTTATGAAATACTGCAACAGGAAAAGGTTAAAGGAAATTGAGACATAAATTAAGTAAGTACCTATATGTACAAGCTTGGCAGCCTAATTGCTACACACAATGAACACACTTTTTCCATAATAGGATATGATAACCTGTGTTATCATATCCTATTATGGAAAAAAGTGTTTTGACGTTGGCAAACCTGAACCTCAATAAAATTACATAGCACAGTTTTAATTATAACCTGAGGGATTCTTCAGGTAATTTCTAATCCATTGATTTAAATATTTACGAAAATTCTTCTACTCGACATTATAAATGTTTTGTAAACATTATAACTAAGACGAAAGGCTCTTCTTCTCCTCGTCATTGTGATATTTTTTTTCTTCTGGACCATACCTGGAAACCTTCTAGTTAAGGAGATAATGAGACGTCCATTATCTCATCACTTGTAAAAAGTGTGAATTTTTTTTTAACGACAACTAAGACATATTGGTAAGGAAGCCCTTTGCCTAAAATTAAAAAAAAAAAAATGTTATAACTTTACTTAAACACCTCCATGAACCCTGACCCTATTCAATGCATCCATCAGCACAATGTTTTGAGTGCATTACATATGGCCTACCGTAAACTGTGACTTTTGCCCCTAAAAAAGTCTCTCAGCAATTCTTTTTGCGTAGAGTTACTTAGTTTGATGTACAGAATGCGTGCTTGACAGCTTCGCGCAGGGTCTCACACCTAGTAGAACGCAATTAATGTTGATAAATTATTAAAACTAATTGCATTAATATTAAATTATCTATGGTAACGTTTTTTCCCAAGGAGTTTCAACTGTGTGACTAAAAATAAACACAAATGCAATTAATTATGAGTTCTGCATGATTGTTACGTAATTACACTACTGATGAAACAAAAAATCCAAAACTAAAAAAAAACTAATTCATAATTCAAACGACATTGCAAAGCAACCACGGCATTAGATCAATAACGAGCTATGTAAACGATTTCACGGTGATATGAATATTTGTCCAACGTTCTACCGTACGACAGACACGATATACCACCGAGTTCATTGACCGACCCTGTTTTTAAACTAAGTTTAATATCGATTGATATAAACGGCCAGTATTTACAACAATTAATGAAAGTGTCATAGAATTAGAGGTGAGTTTTTTTTTTTTTTTTTGCGTTTTTCATAACCGAGGTTTCAGATTGAGTGATGATTTGCTATGGTTTTTGATTTTATCTTCTCGCGTTCATCAGTAAAGAAAGTAATTAGACAATATTGTTTAACTTTCGGGTACCAATAGTTAGGCATATGGAACTACAAGGTACCATTACTTACAATAAAGTGTACAAGTAAACTACAAGCTACATAGCTAATTTTAGAGTGAATTCATTCATTCTGTCATGCTATTAATTAAAATAATAAAATGCAAATTCCATTTTACATCAAAGAAACTCAGTCTTTAGAGACATCCCTGTCATCAACACAAATCTTTGAAACCATAGACTAAGTACTTAATATACAGTGCAAAATAGTTAGCTATAGCTTTAATGCAGCCTGAAAAAAAACACGATTTTCCCTTTTAACTTACTATTTTTCTTTTGACCAAAAAACATTTTTATAACAAAATGGGAATATTCCGTTGAATAGATACTACCCACACTCAGAATTTTCAGGTACATGTGTGTACGTATCTTTGAACGTAAACAAAACACAAATCGCATAGGTCACGAATGGAGCCTGAATAATAGAATACATTTAGCCGTACCGTACCATGTATTACGTTTTCGTACCGGTAAAGAATCGCGCTAACAAATTCGAGTGCAAATCAACGAGGACTTATTTGAATACAGAAATACTGTACGGTCAAATATCGTATGTGAAAGAAAAGTATTCAATAAATTATTGTATTTACAGGCCATCAAGTTTTTCAAATTTAGTAGAAATATCGTTTACAAAAAAACATTGTATGTAATTTTAAAGGCCCATAACCACTTCGGAAACGAAATACAACAAGTGTTCCATTCAATTATTCATAAAACTGCGTTTCCATTTCACATAAATTCAGCTCACCGTTATCAAAACTAACGTACGAGTTCGAAAATCAAATATGAATTCTGCAAAAATCAAACTTGAATATTGTAACCGAGCTTTTACGGCAAAGATTTTAGTATTATCAGAAACTCTTTGTGGTAGTTTCGCCCGAAGCCATCGCCAGTCGCCTAGTTCCTACGGAAATGGGACGTTAGACGCAATCTTACGCTTTTAAGAACCACCAATCTCTTTTTCCTTTATAAATTGCACGGATTTTTTTTTTTCGGATGGGTAATCATCAAATGACCCCCCCCCCCCCACTCTGGGCAGAGCGGAAGGGAGTGTCAGACTTTTACTGACTAAAACCCATCCATGTTCCTTCTTTGCCCTTTGTGTTCCAGGGCCACGGTATAGAGATACCGTAGCCCTGGAACACAAAGGGCAGTCGAACAGTCCCGCAGCCCTGGTAGGCATCGGCCCATGCGGGCCCCTACTCGGTTGCTGACATCTCTTTGAGGCGCGCGTGGAACACGAACGCTCTGTCGACACGGCCTGTCGTCATAAGACGGCCGGACGACGAGCTAGCCCATAACTCGCCGTCCACAGGCCTGCGCCTAAGGTGGCCGGGAGCCACCACGTGACCCCCGACGCCCAGGGCGTCTCCCGCGGCGGCTGAGACGTGAGGTTCTTTCTGTTTCACGTCCCGCCACCTCCTTCACTGGGATGACTGATTCGCAGAAGATGGTGACGGCTTACCATTCTCTCTCGCTCCGGACCATGGCTTTAACCAGGGCCGGACGCGAGAGATCGCCGCCGCCAATCGCCGCTACGAGGACACGGCGGTGCTCCGCCCAAGCGGGGCAGACCTCCTCGGTGTGCTCCACCGTGTCCTCCGGACGATCCTCGCAGTGTAAACACCCAGGCGTTTCCTCCCGCCCGACACTACAGCACGGCTAAACACTACAGGCTCAACTACGACTCTAAACGTACTTACAGACTGATCTTTGACTCAAAGCAAGTTTGAGTTTTATTTGAAAAACAATTTATGTATGCGTCGGTATGGGCACAAACGGAAAGTGGTGTCCGCATATGAAAAGCTTGACCGTTCTTAGAAGTTTGTGTTGGTAAAGATTTCAACGACGTAATACATAAAGTCAGAGAGCTAATTCAATGGACACATAAGTAGTTAAGTGCCATAAAGTTCCAAAGTGATTTTCGCTTTCTTCAGATGTTATCACCATTAATTGTAAAAACTATAGACCAGATAAAGCAAACATAACCTAACATAATACATTTGGGCTTCACTTTGGGCCCTATCAGAATACAGCGCATATCAGCGCTGCGACTTTTTTTTAAATGTTGCAGCACCATGCTGAGATAGGGGTCTTTTGGCCTCGTACAGGACCAATTTTATTTGTTTTATCTTTTTCATATGTTTACTTTTATATTTAATTTTTGTTTTATTGTGAATTCAACCATTTTTTTTTTTATTTTGTCCAGTTTGAGTCTCATAAATAGTTTTTCTTCCTTTCATTCATTTTTAAGGTATTTCGATCTTCCTAAGGCAGTCTAGACTCCAGGGCTTATTTGTTCCATAGGCCATCGGGTCTTTGATAAACGCGGCCATCCTACAGTCGCTTTAGCTAGACTATTAGGATTAAATATTCATAACTCTATTCAGGTGGGCTAGATTCACCGAAATAGTTAGTATCCAACTTAACAGAGGAAGTTGAAGTGTCCAAAATTGCTCTCAGTCGTAGCTGCATGCATAATTAGAGCATTAATTATGGAGGTTGAACGGAACAAGTTCGCACATATTATGTATACTAAGATTTGGCACAAATATACGTCAGTTTAACAAAGTTCATCGTTAAAATGGATTCTGTTTGTCTAAAAGGATTGACAAATTATATTATTTATATTTCTGAACTGGTTTCGATGTTTGGCACACAGAGAGACCATAACCTGGATTAGTAGAACATAAAATACTTTTTTATCCTGTTCCTGTGGAATAATTTCCAATCTCCAAGCGAGTGAAGCCGTAGGAAAAAGATAGTCTTAAAAAAAGAGCAGCCATAAGTTGTAAACACCATAAACAAGGTATAACGTAAACGCACAATCTCTTTTGTGGTGGCGGATCATGAAACTGAACAACTTTTATTGATTTGATAGAACAAAAGTGGTTCGGTTTCATTTCATTTGTGAAAAGGCATCGGACAGGCGACAGGCAGCCAGGTAGAAAAACAAAGTAACTTTTGAATGTATGCATCTATATCAATAAATAAAATTGAAGTGTCTGTTTGTTATATCAAAATAACAGTTTTGTTACTGAATGCATATGAAAGTATACAGTACCTACTTACAACAGAAAACTTTTTTTTTTGTTTGTCTTTCTTTTTTTTTTTGTTCCAGCTTGTCTCTAAAACGGCTGGACCGATTTTGACAGGTATTTTACTGGCAGATGGCTGATGTTATAAGGAGTAACTTAGGCTACTATTATTTAAAAAAAAGTATTAGTGGTTCGTGTAAAAAAAATATAATTTCGAAGGTCGTGGGGCACAGCTAGTTTAAAATATTAATGAGTCACTTTCAGATAGGATAACAGAAACTTTTCATACTAATCCAACAAGTTCAAAAATATAATTTCCACGGTGTATTATTCAATTTTCCATGAGTAACAAAAGGGATATAATTCTTAATCCCTAATTAAGTCACCCTTCCATGTAAAGGGTTTCATGTGGTTCGAGGAAGTGCGCGACTCGTTCCAGTAATTATAAAGAACTTACATAAAGAACTCGGCTGTAAATACATGTATTTACACGTATATGGCACGTTGGGATTCAGAAAAAGTTTGGCTTTGTAAGTCGTAGTCTTTGTCTCTCATAACCAGAGGTCGGAAAATAATAACTGCAGCCGCTCGGGTCGATCTTCAAGTTAAGCCGAGCTTGCCTAAGTTGGTCTGTGGATGGGTGACCCACCATATACCGAGTTTCCTTCGTGCCTCGGAAAACACGTTAAACCGGTGGTCTCGGCTGTCATTTGTAGATCTTTGACCGTCGTTATAGGTAGGTAATGGCCTGGAAGTCTGACAACCAGTCTTATAAGGGGTTTCGTATTACCCAGTACTAATTGTGTTGCGGAGGTCAGATAGGCAGTAGTTCCATGTAAAATACTGGTATTCAGCTTCATCCGGTTAGGTTAGGTTAGGGCCGACCCTAACATAGTTGGGAAAAGGCTGGGCAGATGGAATCAGAGATCGGAAAAGTAAACAAACTAAACTTGAAGGAAGTAAGTAACAAGAAGATAATACCTCCCTATAAAATCCCGGAATGATGTTTAAGTTCCGGAATAAAGCTGTTAAATGAGAGGAAGGTACTTCCTTGAAGTTTAGGCAAATAAACTCTACTTATACCTACATTTCGAATAAAATGTCGTTTTTAAAGCGGACTACAAAACGGTAAAATCACAGCCTGAATACAATCATCGCACAATAGTCTGCTCATTAGGAATTTCTCAGTAGCAGCCACGGACTTTGGATTTGTGCCCGGTTGATGGCAATAGGCTCTCCCCCTATTACATGGGATTTAAACGTAACTAGCGAAATTTGGATGTACTACATCGATGTGGATACGATGTGGATTGGGCACACGTCTGCCTAAACCTTCGGGGATTAGAGGCGTGATGTTATGCTTTGTAGTCTGCTCAGTACCTTAGGCTCAAAGCTTGATACAAGCAAGAATTAGAAAAATAGACGATGGTCTAAAAGACCTGACTGTACGTAGGTACGGTACGACCAGCCTATGAAATGAAACCTATAATCTAGACTAGGTCCCAACACGACAATTGATAGTACAGTAATTAAGGCCAGGCTAATCATTCTTGTTCATATTTAATTAAAAGTGGGTGGTAACGCGACCTATTCAGTTAATAATGTATATTTCATTGGATTTTAGCTACTGCTCTGGTTTCAAAACAAAAAGATTTAAATCAAAGATAAATTATTTTTGAAAAAGGTACTACTACCTACTAAAGCATCTTTCACGTATTATTTCAACGCGGTGAAATATTACTTAACGAACAGATTTCTCTTTGTCTGATTTGATTGTCTTACTTTTGAAGGAGCACAACTCTATAATATTATCATTAACACTAGAAACGGTATATTTACCATGTTTACTGATATTTTTGATTTCCCGATATCAATTTTCGCAATAACTTCAGTTTATCCGTGATCGAATCGCTTGCAACAGCGCCGAAATATCGGGAACTCAAAGAAATCAGTAAACGATGATAATGTTAGAGACCACGATAGTAAATCTTATTACTCTATAATAAATTACCGTCCTTTATAAGAAATCTGTACTCTTTCAATGCATTCAAAACTTAACTTAGCGAGCACATAATTCCGGATTGATCAATTCTGGAGAAAGGAATGCATTGGATGGGTAACTGTTGTAACTGATGACGAATTTTCTGTCGTTTGTATGTATGTTTTTTAGTATTATTTTCAAGTAAGTGACATAGCATAATCAGCCTGTTAATGTTCCCACTGCTGGGACGCAGGCCTCCTCTCTATAATCCACCACGCGGGCCCAGTGCGGGTTGGTAGATGTCACATGTCTTCGAATTTTTGGTTCTAGAACATGCCGGACTCCTCACGATGTCTTCCTTCACCGTTTTTAAGAGCAGTGGTGATGAAATAACTTACACAAAGTAATGCGCCTGGCTGGGTTCGAACCCACGACTTACTGCTCGTAAGTCGGGGTCTCCACCATGGGCCACCGCTGCTCTTCCGTAGTAAGTGACATAATTATGTCTTTATTGGGAATAAAGTTTCTTTAAACCGAAACTGAAATCGCGGTCAAATCAATGGGTTACACCATTAATACAATGTAGACAAGACTTTAGAACTAAGCTAATATGATATTCAAGATCAACCCTTTTCAGTAATTTATAACCTGACTGTAGTGTTGGCTTCAATAGCCAATGTCTACTTTTGCCTAAATCAATAACCATGTAATAGTTCAAGAATTTGTTTCATCGTCATCATTTCAGCCGAAAGACGTCCACTGCTGGACATAGGCCTCCCCCAAGTGCCGCCACATTGACCGGTCCCGTGCGTCTCGCATCCAGCGGATCCCTGCAACCTTTAGAATTTGTTTGGATTACAATTATTAACAATACATAACATAACATCACGCCTGTAATCCTCGAAGAGTTAGACAGAGGTATACCCATTATAGTACACCAACATTTCATTTAAACCCCATGTAATAGGGACCTGCTGCCATCAACCGGGCACAAATCCAGATTCCGTGGCTGCTACTGAGTAATTCCTAATTGAAAAACCCAAATACACTTTGCCCGACCTGGGAATCAAACCTAGGACCTGATGCTCAGCAGTCACGCTTGCGACCACTAGACCAACAAAGCAAATTAGGTCAAAGAAAAAGCCTAGCCATTTAGTATTGTCATGCTTGGTTATTAGCTGTTAAATGGTTCAAAAGTTACAAAGGTCCAATCTCTCGATATAAATTACAATGCTGCACTGCACTGTTACCAACTCTTTCACGTAATAAAAATATCGTTCACAACAAAATAAAACGTTATGAATATGTAAATATTGGTTTCCGGCCACGATCTCCACTTTATCATGAAATGAAAATTATTGATATAGTGAAAATTCATCCATTATTTTATATACCTCACTTAAAAAAAAACGGTTTTAACTGGGGATGTTAAAGTTAGGCAAATATCGTCGTTTTTCCACTGGGTTACATTGCTAAGACTAAATTTTAATTCAGGACATTCGGGATCTATTAATAGCAAAGACATTCAATTATTTATGAGCGATAGACGGGACAAGACGAAGAAAATTGTAATCCAAAAGTTATTACTACTTAGTAATAAATCGTTCTGTCTAGTGTCATACGCCCGCTTGTCAGGTAGCATTCGTGTGTCAAAATCGAAAATGAACGTGATCAAAAATTTTGTGTGAAAATATTTCTAATATCCGCTCTATAAGTATTTTAAATCTCTTTGATTAATAGACTAATTAACGTAGTTATACAATGGGTGTAAAAGTACCCATAACGAAGCATAAAGGCACTTGTTCTCCCCGTCATAACGATATTTTTTTTTGTTCTAGACCATATAAGGGAACCTTCTAGTTACGAAGATATTGAGGGTCAAAGCTTCAACTTTTTCAAAAGTTTATTTTGTTTAATACAAGTTTTTAATGTTGTAACTATATTTTAAATAACTTCTACCAGCACAATGTTTTGAGTGCGCCACATTGAGCCCTACCGTAAAACGTGATTGTTCACCCGCAATTTTTGCGTAAGTTTGATGTACAGAATGCTTGGTTGACGGCTCCGTGAAGGGTCCGTTTACACCTTATAATTAGGTAGTTCTCTCATCTCTTCCCACTTACTTTCTAAAAGCTAGAACTTAGAAGTCACCGACCCCATTACGTGTTGCTCTTCCTTAAAAGAAAACACTCCCCGAAATTACCTCACGGTTTTAAAAGGAGCGCCTTTAAAAGAGGTCAAAACTCGCAAGATTCATATTTTGGCATGCATGCCTCGAAATGGGGTTAATTAGTGTAGCATATAATATGTAGGTAGATCACAAGCATGGCGCTATCAGGCAGTCGCACACGTCGGCACATGCTTAATTGGATGACTCGTGCATAAGTGATACTAGGGGGTACGTAGTTTAGGCACTAGACGACGCGAGGTCAACGTCGCGAAGCCTCTCTGAAACTACCGCTCTCATGTAATTATGCGGAAAGCTTTACTACTTTACAATTCACTATACAAGAATACTGGAGCATACTCATTATTATGATATAATTTTATTAGAGAAATTTCAAAAGAAAATGCCCGTTTTTCAGATACCCTTGAACCCCATTTTCATATTGCAAAAAATACAACGCTTACCCAGCCTCAAATCCCTAGATGCCGCTATAAATATGAAGCTAATATCTTTACAGAAACATTATGTCAGCTTTGAACCACAGGGGCCTTACTGAAACCTGCTTTATTTTTCGTAAATGTAATAAGTTTTCGTATAACAATGTGGACGTGAAAATAAACACGCAATTTACTTTTAGAACTTACACGAATGTTGTTGGTGTAATTTTTCACACAAACACGACAAAATTGAGTTCATGCAGCCGAAGTAATTAAAACCGGGGTAGGTGTAACAAAGCTATTCCTTTGAAATATTAATTGAAGTTACTCGTACGTTAAAATATAACTTAGCAATGCAATGCCAATCAAAGTTATGAATACATCGTAGTTTCGTACGCACGACGGCGAATCAAGCTATACAAAACCAGTTTATGCGGATCTCTCATTGTATAGGAAATCTGTACAAAGCGAGGCCAAGTTATACTGAAAATGTACAGCTTCATGTACCGCCGTGTGTATCGAGGTGTTTGAGATTTTTCATGGGAGAAATACATTATCATTCTACGGCGTGTACCAGAAAAGTGTGTTCATATGTCAGGGTGTCTTTCAGACCATCAAACTGAACCACTTCATCCATGGGACCACTATCGAAATCACGAAAACAAATGCAAAAGACCCAAATTTATTATTGAAAATGGATTCGATTTCTCACAGTGGTCCCATGGAGAAAGTTGTTCTGTTTAATAATTTGAATAACATCCTGAAATATGGCGGCCTCTTTCAGGTACATAGAAAAAAAATTCGAACCAATGCATACGTGCATTAGTTCGATATTTTTTAGGCTTTCTAAAAAAACTAGTTGATAGAACTACTACTACTACTACTGTACTAGTTGATAGATATCCCGTAAGTGACAGTATAAGTTTAGTTGTAAACCGTGAAAGCTTAAAACAGTGTTTAAAACAGTGCGCTCAACTAGCGCAAATATTGAACGTCAAAATGAAAAATTCGTAGTCACCTTCACAAAGCTCAATTTCTGTCGAAGTAGAGTTAAACCGTTTTTGCACAAATAACCCCGTAATTTGTTGGGCAACTGCTGAAAGTTTTAAATTTCGTCAAACCCCTCTGAAACGGAGAATGGATATTAATTTATTAATAGTAGCAAGTTGCGCGTACCGAATTGTGTTAATAACTGAATAAATTATGGGAATATTCAATGACATCATAGCTCCATTCCATGAACTTTGGGGCCTTTAATATGCCAATTCTATTACGAATATTCAACTAAACGTTGCTAATGTTATTTTAATGTGGTACCTACATTTAGTTTTGATAAAATATTTTACTATATACGGGAAACCGCAAAATGTAGAATAAAATAAAATATTATGATTTGCCTTCATCATCATCATAAAGACGTCCACTGCTGGACATAGGCCTCCCCCAAGTGTCGCCACATTGACCGATCCCGTGCGTCTCGCATCCAGCGGATCCCCGCAACCTTTACCAGGTCATCGGTCCACCTAGTGGGAGGCCTTCCAACGCGACGTCTTCCAGTTCGCGGTCGCCACTCCAGAAATTTCCGGCCCCATCGGCCATCCGTTCTGCGAGCAATATGCCCTGCCCACTGCCACTTAAGTTTGGCTATTCTTCGGGCTACGTCGGTATGGAGAGGGCTATGCTCGGAGTTTCCTTGCGTGATCAAATCAGAAGTGAGGAAATCCGTAAGAGAACCAAGGTTACCGATTTGCCTTCAAAATAATGAAATTCTGTATCAATTTGATGCTGCAGTCAGTTCAAGAAAAATAAAAAATAAACCCGATTTGCACAGCAGAATACATTTTAGAATAAAGACTTTTAAAACAATTCCTAGCGAATGCATTAAACTCCGTGAGTAGTACAAAAGTAGTGTGGGGCTTGACGTAATTCTGTTTAAAGCGATTAAATACCATGACATGTCCTAGTTAACCAGTTAGGTATTGGTATTCGAATTTTGAATTGTAGAACTGTTAGTCCCTACTGAAATTAAGGCGATTAGGAAAATTATAATGAAATGCTTTAGTATCAGCCAGGTTTATATTCAAATATTACGTTTTTTGGACAATTAAAAAACTATCTTCACTAAAAACGTGTGAATAATGAGTGAAATATTGTTTTATAAAAAAATGGAATTCTAGCTTTTGACCGCGGCTTCGCCTGGAGGTCGGAAATTATCCCACGGAAATATAAAAAATATCCTATGTCCTAATCCAGGTCATAGAATATTTTTGTGCAAAATTTCAGCCGTTAAAGCCTTCAAAAGAGAACATACTTACAGACAGAGTTACTTTCGCCTTTATAATTTTGTATTTCTTGCTCGGCTTTATTAATTAATAGTCTTTCGATACCCTTGGCTCAATTATATCGAGACAATTGACATCAGTCCCATTGTCTATAAATACCTTCAAACTGTGACGACCAATTAATCTATCAACAGTTGTGATCACAGCAATTTTCCCTTTGACGGTTCAATGTAAATTGTATCAGTCTCTTTAGCTGATTTTATGATGGTATACTTTAATAATAGAGTCCTCCTGACCGTTTTAGGTCGCGACGGACGACCTTATCGGAGATAAGCCATAGAAGCGGAAGATAATGTAGTGTACAAGCGTGTGCGCAGACACATTCTCTTTTCCCTCACTCTTATTCTTCTTCTTTTTGTTTTAAATAGTTTGCCCCAAACTAGGAATGTATCGTGTGGGTGCGTTTACACACATTTAAACTCAGATACACAAACAGCCACCCGGAACTACTACCCAGAGCTGTGCAAAATACAAATTACAAAATACTATTTCGCATGTATTTAAAATACGAAATAAAAAATAATTCGGGTTGTTGAAATACAAAATACAGTATTTTAAGTATTTTATTTAAAATACAATTTACAAAATACAGTCAGGTGTTAGGTTATGTGAATAGAATAGATTAATCCTCGTGACATTCGTACTTCTTTCTTTCTTCTTGTTTATCGTATGGTTAGTGCCTAACCTGGTTTCATTCGTACTAATAATAAGTTTATTAGTACGAATGGGTAAGTAATACACAGAAGTTTCGTGAAAATAACCGATTAAGAATGAAAATGACAATTGACAAGATACTTGACAATCTGACATACGGTACAAGTGCAGTGTTGCCAACTTTAAAGGTTGACATATTTAGCGGTCGCCATTTTGCTTACGAAAGCTATTTTCAGCGTCAGGCATTTGAAATACCAATTATAAATTACATTTTTAAAAAGTAATTGAATTACAAATACCAAATATGTATTTGTATTTCAATTACGTATTTTAATTACAAGTAATTCAAATACTGTCCAACCCCGCCTGTAGGTAATACAAATATTTGTTTTGTTCGGGGGATCCAACTCGCAAAACGCAGCGCAGCAGCCAATCGAGCGCCACTGCGCCAACCGCCACTCTCCTAGTCGGGGGAGATCAGCTGCATTACGTTGGCCCTGACTTTTGGTCGTTGGTTGGAAAGCAAGTTGGGTTTAACTTGCTTTCCGAGTCACAAAGGTCTCATACCACCAACTTCCATACTCCGAGCAGGAACTGAGAAATTCCTAATGGAAAAACTAATATCCACTTTACTCGACCCGGAAATCGAACCCAAGACCCCACGCTCAGCAGTCACAGTACACCAACAAATGACATGAAGTGTGTAAACAAACTGTAATTATTAAACAACTGATTAAATATGCAAGCACCACGTTTCATTTCACTTGACAGCTGACAAAATAGTGTATGATGAGTTTGTTATCATTAATTAATTACTTACTGTTCATTAGAGGATGTGGTCCATGGAAATATTATATTTGGTTGATACTAAATAGTGGATAAACTAACTGACTGGGCAAATGAAACATGTCATTGGATTAACAAATTGTTAAGGAAATAAAAGCGATATCCCTAGTTTTACATCATTTACAAAATATAAACTTAACATGACATAACATAAAACATATATGACTTAACAAAAACTAAAATTCAATCGGTATGTTTTTGAGCCGTTTGGGGTTGAAACACTAGGGCTCAGTGGCGAAGGTTTCATACAACTCGATTCCTACCGGCTTCTCTTTGAAAAATGGCACAGCCAGTATTCTATAGACGAATAATATAATCACATTAAAGATATGTACTCCGGGTTACCTCTAACAAAATTTGACCCTTCGCTACTGCTAGGGCTATGGGGTTCGATGCCCTCACCTACTTTTTCGGGATATCGCGAAGCTATGGGTCCGGCTCATCACGCTACCGGCTGGCCATTTTGACCAAAGAATCAGCATTGCAATCCAACCAGCCTTCTGGGAACTTTTCCCATTGACAGCGATGCAGCCAAATTTTTTATCAATTTGTAATTCTTTTCTGCCCACTAAATTAAAACTATTATTGAGGAAAAAAAGATACATATCCGATAAACGAAATATTTAAAATGCACAGCAAAGAAAAACCTCATTAAACGAGTAAACCAAATTTGTCAATTCGCGGCAACATTTTTACTCCGAAGAACCATCAATCAAATATAAAAACGATTTCGTTGAATAAACGACGCGCGCTGCCAATTTCCAATATTATGATCGAATTTTAATTGGTAAAAATCTTACACCGGTAACTAAAGCTGGCAAAAATTTAGAATACTTGAAGCAAACGGTGATCTTAGATTTTTAATCAATCATTCCACTACTAACTGAAAAACTACAGATTACTATATTTTCATTTAACTCTTCTGTTTTAATTCAATTGCATATCTGTTTTTAATACTTCTGTAATTGAACTTTAAACAAATAATGTGTAAGTAGATGAAGAATGGAAAGAGAAGTGTTGGTCGTCCGGCGGCGAGATAGGCAGACGATATTGTTGCCATCGCGGGAATATCCTGGATGAGGCTGGCACAAGAACGTGGAGTTTGGCACAAGCAAAGAGAGGTCTACACCCAGCAGTGGGTTACGACGGGCTGTAGATGATGAAGTAGATGAAAATCAATTAATTAAAGAGCTATGGGTAATGATTGCATAAATTAAATTATCTACATCATTAATTTGACTGACAGACTGTTAACGTGTTTTTAACAACAACAAATAAAACCAATACAAATATTCGTTGAATTTGATTTTACAAAACGTTTATCATTAATATCATAATATTTACTTACAAAATATTGCAAAGCTAGTAGCTAGTAGTTTGTACATTTAATAAAAAGCGATACAAAGTTAATGTTGACATTGGGCTCACCGCAGTAGAGTAAGCTCGCTCGCTCCGCTCTCCATTCTGTCAGTTGTGGCGAAACTCCATTAAGATACCGAACTCAAATACAGTTAGCTCATTTAATATTACATATCGTATTTTACAAGCCAAATTCAGTACTGAAACGAAATGTATCGTGAAAAGTGACATTTGTGTCAAACGGGCGCCATTATTCATATTTGCGCGGGAATATATTACATATCAACATTATTTTCTGTTGAAACAAACAGATACACATTATTTCCTTTTACACATAAAGGTATTTGAAAATATGTGAGAAATATTATTTATTTACCTTTCAAAATGATTACCGTCGTTATTGATATGATATCTGATTCAGTGAGTTTTGGTCCTAAACAAACACTCCTGGCCACATTCGAATGTTCAATACATTTACGAGTATTTGCGTGGATAGATCTGTTAACTGATTGTGTTAAAACATAAACACTTTTACAAGGTAGAATACATTATTTTCACTTGTGTATTTAATAACACTTTAGTACTTTCATCTAATATTCTTAGTTCACAAAGAATAGAACCCAAGAGCCCGATTCTCGAAGCTTTTGTCATTCGAATACTAAACTTTTTTTACACATTTTTATTTTCTTACATAGCAGAAAAACGTACCTTTAGAAATTCAAAGGTAACCGCTTTGTACTAATAACGTTAAAGAAATGTAATAAAAGCTTTAAAAGCTGTCACGCACAAAATTATTTCAGATATAAAAGTACAATGAAACAGTTAAACAGTTATAAGTATGTCCCATATTAATTCTTGGGTCTACTTGAGGCTTTGAAAGTTCAATTTTGTCGGTAGTTACCAAATAGGACTTAATTTAGTTCCTCGACGTATATTCTCGACATGCCCTTTTAGCGGTAGACGTCGGTGATTAGTTTCGGGAGCCCTTAACTGACATGTCGTCCTGTGAACCCTGTAGCTGTCAAACGTTGATAGATGACTTCCATACTAGTTGGAAATTAAGTTGTGTGATCCCTGCTAATAGCTCGCTAAATGGAAGAGCTGTAGTTAACAGTTAACAAATGTTTGTTAAACAACAAAAAAACAAACTTAACAACCTGGAGAGCTGAGGTGCAGAAAAGTTTAATCAGATTGACACTAATTTGTTGCAAAGCGCTTCCAAGTGGAAGAACTTTCAGTTTGATTTAAAAATAAGCGTTTTCGAAGTTCTAAAAGAAATTAAGACTTTTTTCTCGGGATGAATAATAAAAAACCTCTTATAACCACTGAACAAATCCTTTAACGTTATGAATATTCAATGGGGCAGAGAGAAAAAGCGCTGCAACAGAACTACACAGACTGATAGATTTTTTATAGGACTTTGAAAATTAAGCTCTATTTACGTCAGTCAAACGGTCGAGAGTGTAAAAAGTGGACCTCCGTCTAAATGACTGGCAGTAGAGAAGACAAATGGCCATTAAAGTGTTCCTAGTACTAGGAAGATAAAATGGTTTACGAAACAACTACTAGCTGGCAGTTAAGCGTAAACTTTATGACATGTAGTGAAACACTAGAGTAAATTGGAATTTAATATTTACGCAAGTTGTTTGTTTAAACCTTTGTCGGAAAGTGGATTATAACCTCTAAGAATGCTTAATAGAATACATGATTAGATGTTAATATTTTATTGCTTACTGTTCAACTACTGTGTTATACACAGTGTAAACAATGAATTCACTGTACCACTGTACCAATATGATGATATTGAAAGTTTTCGTCGGTTCTTGGAAAAAAATGTTGATCCATACATTTTGACAAGGTAGTTTTTTTTATAACCTAAGAAAAGTTTATATGCTGGCTGGTGAGGTTTAAGTCGTAAATGCACTGAATTCAGCAACAGTGAAAGTACTAGATTAGTATTTAAGAGGTTGACGAGTGAAACGCGATCACAATTATAAGCTACCCAAACTTCACAATTAAATTAGGACAAACTAATGCCCCGCGCTTCTGCCTTGTTTTTTTTTTTGCTCGGTTCATATTGGTCTTAGCGTGGTGTTAGCCTGTAGCCTTCTTCGATAAATGGACTATCCAACACTAAAATAATGTTTTAATTCGAACCAGTAGTTCCTGAGATTAGCGCGTTCAATCAAACAAACAAACTCTTTAGCTATATAATATTAGTATTAGTATAGATAACAGCGCAAAACAGGAGAAAAGTAAATCCAATTATGCAAGCAAGTGTACTCAAGAAGAATTTACAATTCGTGTTAACAGATTAGCAGTTGTTTTCTTTTCTCAGTTAGAACCCGAGGCGACAAGCGACAGGAGACTTAACTGTTGTTCGTGTCAATACAAGCAGTGTTGTTCGTAAGAAAATAACGCTGTCGAGTGAAATGTGTGCTCAGTGAAGTGCAAATCAAAGTTGTTTATAAGATTTTTACTGCAAAGTTCCTGTTGCTTTCAAAGATGCCCATTGTCTGGTATAAATAATTTTAAAAAAGTCTGACAACCAGTCTTACCAAGGGGGGTCGAATTACCTAATGGGTTGTGGAGGTCAGATAGGCAGTCGCTCCAAGTAAAATAATGGTATTCTGCTGCATCCGGTTAGACTGGTAGCCGACCCTAACATAGTTGGGAAAGGGCTAGGCAGATAATGTCTGTATAAAGAATTAAGTAGGTCAGTTATTTTTTTTTAAAGTACTACCTTTTACCCGAAGCTTCGATCGCGTGGGTGTCGAAAATTATTCACGGAACCGTACTACCGGGATAATAAAAGTATATTGTATGATCTCACCCAGATCTACCCGTGTACCACATTACTTTTCAAGTCAGCTCAGCCGTCATGGCGTTAAAAAGGAAAAGAGACAGATCAACAGACAGTGAGACAGACTTATTTTCGCATTTAGTTAGTTACCTTACAACGTGCGAAACATTAAAAAGAATAAAACTAACGGTTTACGCAAAATCTATAGACTGTCCGAGCCCTCTCCACAAACATTTGTCAACGTTTATTTGTTAATGGCACTTCGCTTCTATAAGAGGATAAAACAGGATCTTGGTTAGCCAACCGGTAAATGGGTTTTTGAAATACGATATCCACTTATTATGGAAAGCCATATTTAAAACCTCATTTTTGTTCATTTCATTTTTATGATTGTTTTACTGAGTTTTCTTACCTGCCTGTATCTGTGATCGAATTATGTAAACGACAATGCCTAAAGTATTTAAAATCAAATAAAACCGCAACTGTCTTCAAACAAATCTTGATTGTTGGGACTAAAAATGTAAAGGAATTCTCAAGCAATTTGTCAAATCAACAAACATTTACATTTCAATTCATCAATAGGCACGGAAAGGCTGATTATGGAATAACACAAGGTCTGGCCTTGAAGCAGCATCCTTTGAAGGACTTTAAGCAACAAAAGATAATTGAAACTAATCTATGCGATGCTTCGCTTTTTCCAATAATTCCAAGTGTTGAGCGGGGTCCACAATATCCACTCCAGCACGTCTGTTACTGACTGAGGGCCCTCCATGTCGTGTCGTTATCCGCTGTGTCATGTAAACCAAGCCTTAAAAAATTGTCCAAAACAAAATAAAAGGCAATGTTAGGTCAACTGCACAGTGGAACTTTTCGACGAAGTTGTGTTTCTATTTCCCTGATTTATCTTTGCAAATTTAATGTTTTGCATTTTAAGTGCAAGTTTCCAGTAAAGTTTACGAGAGCAGTCTTTAGTCTTTATTTTTTTTAGTTTCTAAACGTAGAACTTTAGTTTAGTTTTATCTAATAAAATTCTTGACATGGGTATATAAAGAGTGTAAATAAACCCTTAACGAAGCCAAAAGGCACTTGTTCTCCCAGACATTACGATACTTTTTTTGTTCTAGACCATACCTGAGAACCTTCCAATTACGGAGATATTAAAGGTCAAAAATCCAACTTTATAACAAGTATTTTTTTTAAATACTATATTTTAGGGTTCTAACTTTACTTTAAATACCTCCATAAGACGTTAACCGTGTAACTTTACATTAAATACCTCCATAAGCCGTTAACCGTGTAACTTTACTTTAAATATCTCCATAAGCCGTTTAACTTAACATATTGTGCTGCATCACTCAGCACAATGTGTTGAGTGCATTACATTAAGTTTTACCATAAAACTTGGTTTAAAACGAAACCATATTAAAATAAAACCCAATCATATTCATTCAAAATTATATTCAATAAACCTTCAATATGCGATGAAACAAAAGTCTTTAATCTCTGAAGTCCCAGTGGCGAGCTTTTACCTAGGCTCGACCTAATTTGGTGGATTTGAAATTCAAATTAAAACTATGTAATTGCCGAGCTCGTTGTCCACTATGCAAAGTGGAAAACGTTTCAGAGTGTGTTTTATTTTATAAACTAATTTTGAGGTTTGGATTGAAGGTATCATTATCTTGGGTTGCTTTTAACATAATCGTATGATCCGATGTTAATGTGTGTATATATTTAGGTCGCTTTGACAAAATTAATATTGGTTGATTTATTAATTCAGCTTTCAAGTACTGTAGTCTAAAAATAAGTTCCAAAGTTATTTTTAGCAAAAGATAAATTTGGCTAAAACATTCACATACATTTTCAGATAAAGGGTAATACCTGATGATTAAAAAAGTAATATCAATATTTTTGCATCAAGTATGTGCCCTAAATAGTGCATATCAAAAGCCTGTGACCCGGTTTCCCGCGGCAATGGCTGCTATCTCCCCACTTAGCGAACGTCAACTCAGAACACGCCAAGCGACAAGCCGCTGCACTTATTGGCTAGCTATCGGATATTGATAAAAGTTTTACAATGTGTAACCGCCTTTATTTTGAATTTTTAAACAAGGAACCTTCGGCTAGGGTTGCCCGCTGCGTGGGTTTTTTCTGTGTCCTAGAAACTTATACAAAGTGTTATTCAGTTCACAGCTTTAAGTTTCAGGATAGAATGCGATTATCTTAATACAAAATTAATGTTAATTGTATTCATGTCTCTCGCCAATGTTTTCTTACATTTTTGGTTTAGTTTAATTTATAGATAGCTTTATAATATCCGTAGTTTGTACGACCATCTAAAATCAATTAGTCCTTTGTCATTTAGAACGATAGTCCTGACAGATATTACTTTGTTAGCGTGTAGTGTGATGAAAATTTAATCATTATTGTGGAGGTACACGGGTTGAATTGGTTTTATTTGTTTTTAATATTTTATACGCAAACCCTGCGTAGGGAACATAGCTGTTTTTGACATGGAAAGAAAAATTCCAGTGCGAGCAGGGTTTGAACCTGCGACCTTCCGATTCAGTACACCGGATGTCTTAACCAACTAGACGTCTAGTTGGTTAAGACATCCGGTGTACTGTAACCAACTAGACGTCTAGTTGGTTAAGACATCCGGTGTACTGAATCGGAAGGTCGCAGGTTCAAACCCTGCTCGCACTGGAATTTTTTTTCCATGTCAAAAACAGCGATTTTATTTGTATTTTCTAAAATTAAAGAAAAGTAAGTTGCGAAGAAATAAGTTTTCAGACAAAAGTAATCGTAGTTAGTATTTTCATGTTTTAACATGAAAACATTTTTAAACATGAAAATATACAAAATCTTATTGTGGCAAGAATTCTATGAATGATAAAGTCAAAATTGTTTCCTTAAATGTTTGACTCATTTAAATCTGATCGTGACAAGTTTCGACTCATTAACCTTCATCGTAATAATTGACAAAATGAGATGTTTTAATATTGACAAGTTGCTTCCTTTGGCAGAAAAACAATAAACCCAAAACCACCTAACCAAATAACAGACAGGTCAATTTATTATTTCAATAATAGCTTTTAAAATCAATTTATGATATCGTTTCAAGTTTAATTTCACTAAAATCATGAATTGTTTTAAGCCGGAAAGAGCGAAAGGTTTCGATAAAACAAACACTATATGAAATAATAATACACTAGTCGAGTCGCGGGATTATTAAAGTGGTAGCTTTTAACCTTACAATATGCAGGCGGGAAACTGTTTCATATATACACACACATTCATACACACACACATAAACATACACACACATACATACCTGCATGCTGAAATAATTATCTTGTATCCATACTAATATTATGAAGGTGAAAGTAACTTTGTTTGTTTGTTACCTTTTCGCGACTAAACAGCTGATCGGATCGTAATGAAATTTGGCAAGGATATAGATTATATCCTGGGGAAGAGAATAGCCTTGTCCTTCCTCAGGATAAGGGAAGAAGAAATAAAGATATCTTATGTCACATAGGCTAATTTTTCTTTTTCTATATCTTACACATACATATCAAAATTTTCACGCTAACGAAGTCCCCGGCAACAGCTAGTGGTCGGCGACTTCGTTAGCTAGAATTTAAAATTCTTTGTATATTTTGTTAAAATCTTACTATATCGGAGATAATAAAGTTTATAGCCGTTATTAAAAAAAACAACATTGAGTTTCCAATTAGTTAGCTCTTGATGGGTTTTCGTGTTGTTTTTTCGCTCCCGCGGCAAACGACGTCACAATTTACTACACATTGGAACCGTTGCATGCACTTTCATATGAACAATTTTATTACTACGGCTGACAGCTAAAGTGGTTCGAGTTCGGAATTAATTGTGACAGATTTTTATTTGTGCAAAAGCTTAGTAACTTAACCGTGTAGAACTGTTGTTTTTTAGAATAGGTATAACGTTTGTTAAAGACCTTACACATTTTAACCTTTTGAATAAGTTTTTGACTCATACTGGTATTTTGTCCCGGCGGAGTGGTTGATGGTACTCCCTAGAAAATGGATTACCACGATTACATGTGGCATCAGTCACACACACGAAAAATTGTGCTCCTGAAGTTATGAGTCGAGCTACACGATTACTGAAAAATGCTTGCACTGACTGGACAGATCCACTCAAATCTGTGTGGTTCTTTCTGCAAAAGACCATCTCAGGGACTAATCTGCATAGTCCTCGTGTGAGTTGACCAAGATTATGTCTAGACCTTAAAAGAGACAATAACCTCAAGTTTGTTTCAGCTGTTTCTTCTCAGAGTAGTCAAATATGAAACAACAGCCGGGTCCAGTTAAAAAAAATACGTGTAAAAGAGTTTTTACACACCTATTTGCAAAATAAATTAAAAATAGAATAAAACAGTCCCTGAAATCTACGAAACAAATAAAAACATCAACAAATTAACCGTCAAGTTTGAAATGGATCACAATAATAAATTACTTGCAGATATTGCACAATAGGATTAGAACAATGAACTAGTTTCGTAATCCACCGATATGCCAGCCAACTGAATTCCGTAATATAGCACACGACGGCTCCAATAAGATCGATGACATGTTGAGTAGATAGGTACCACAGTACCTATGGTACGATGAGCTATGGGAAGTAAATTACTTTGTCACCCAATGATAGATCATTATTGATCACCAGTCAAGGAATACGAACGCAATTACAATGGCGAACTAATTTTGCAAGCCAGTACTGCTGTCCTATTCTGAACATCAGTTCTAAACTTGAAAGGTGTCGAGGTGTGAACCCGCGATGATTTATGTCGTCAATTTTAAAACAAGTGATTATAAGTTCAAGAACTGGAAAAATAAATGTATGTCATCCGGGCGGCAAGATGGGCAGAAGACATAGTTACCATCGTGGGAAAAACCTGGATGAGGCTAGAACAGGAACATGGAGTTTGGCACAAGAAAAGAGAGGCATATTAGCAGCAATGGGTGAATTCAGGCTGTGGGTGATGATGATGAATTCGATATCGATTCGAGCACAGTTCCAAGAGTGTTTGCCAGTATAGCGCTACCGAGAACACATAAGTTTAGGAACCTTATACGCGGAAAAGGGATTTCTTTTTTTTTAAAAGGTATTTGGTGGGTTTTTTCCGATGACCTGGTGAAGGTTGCAGGGATCCGCTGGATGGGAGTCGCACGGGATCAGTCAATGTGGCGACACTTGGGGGAGTCCTATGTCCAGCAGTGGACGTCTTTCGGCTGAAATGATGATGATGGATGGGCTTTCGACCTATAGAAAGGCTCTTTGACTGAATGTCAACTGGAGTTACAAGGAAAATGTTAACTTGATAAGAGTAACACAGAGAGAAAATGGATGTTTCAGAGTAAATAATACGCCTAATTCGTCTAAACTCGCTTTTAGAAGGATTAGGTGCATGTCAAAGGCTTATCGTAAATCTGATGTGAAGGATAGACACAACGTGCTGCAATATCATTCGATCCTGCACCTGCAGTAAAACTGTCTTGTTTGACATCAATTTCCATGACCCGTCTATTGGGAGCGTGAACTAAGTACCTACTTACCACGTCGTTTTTATAATCATACCTACATATGTACATGTATTTATGTTTATAAAAAGGACGTGGTAAGTACTTAGTTATGAGTGATAGCAATTAGCTGACCCACCTTTGCATAAATGGTTGAGATTTTATAGAAAACGAATTGATAGAATTTTATAATTCTTTTGTATTTTGTTTATTTGAGCAAAGTACATAAAATATAAAAGAATTATGATGAGATGTACGCGTCGATAGTGATGTTCATCACTATCAAGGCGTACAACATACACGATACATGACCTTCCCAAATTCCGCTGCAGGAAACGCTCAATAATCCCGCTTGGCAGACGCATTGGTGACCGATATTTTCCAGACAAGATGGCGCCATTGCCTCTTGATCCCTTAAAACAAATTCCACCAACGAATCAGCACAATGGCAAATGCCCTTGCAATGAAGACACTAACAAATCTTAAACGCAGTTTAAATAGTTTCACTGTGTGTTAATCACGTTTAGTTTTATTGGTGTTATTCACCTTCATTCAAGTAGTTTTTTCTGTTCTTAACTCAATTCTTCTTTTTCAGAGCAACATGTCCATCATCGCTCTTCCACACGTGGGAGACGTTACTCCAGGAGGTGGAAGCTGACGTGCTAGGATTCAACAACGCCGCCCAGTCGCTGGAGAGGCTGGTGTCAACGCCACTCATAGAGAAGACCTTCCACATGAAGGTGCAGGCTCGGAAGCTGTTCGCCCATCGGGAGGGATGCGAAGTCATTCTCGGGAAGGCTGACGATCAACTGAATAAGGTAGTTATTTTGTGATCTTCAATTGTTTTTTTCGAATTACCTAGGCATTTATAACAACGGTATGGCCGGTGTGCCATTTGTTTTAAAAATAAAGTTTCTAATGCCATTCCTTTTTAAGTGTCACTATTCAAATTATATACTGTTTCCTTCAAGTAGGTGGGAACATATTGGTAACATTTGGTATTATTAATGCTAAAAGGCAAATAATGTAGCAGCTCATTTCAAAAACAAACAAACAACAATAAACTGAAGCCCCTTCGAACGACTCATAACAATATTTTACGAACTTTCAACAAAGTCACGTTTAGGCACTTAAACAATAATTTACGTATTGATATGGGTCCACTAGATAAAACTACTGACCTAATTTTATAGAACCCATACAAATTTTGCCGGTAATTGTAATAACAAACTTAGCAAGTCACGCTAATAATTAATTAATTAAGGAATATAACACCAGCTAAGTAACACCTCAAGCCCTGAGGAGTAGGCAGACGGGGCAGGAACGAGAACACGGAGTTCCCACGAACTTTTGACGCCGTAAAAGCCCCTAACCTGATAATGTACAGAGCTTTTAGGGAACTATCGCCTCTTATCGGCCGCATTATGTATTTTGAACAAAACTTTTTTAATAGAACAACATTGAAGTACGGAGTGTTTTGAGTGGATGGTTTGAAGGTAGCTTTAATTTTCGATACAACTAAATAACGATGATAAACATGATGTTATAAATATATAGATCGAGTGTATATTTTATCAGAAACGAAACTACTACTACTTTATCGTCGAAATTCATCACAGCTCTTTTACAATGTTTTTAAATCTATGGGTTCAATGGTGGTCTTATCGCTGATTATGTGACAGTGATAGGCGCTATGATAATATTATGTGACGTCCAGGAGATAAAGGAACCCAAAATACCAGAATATTTGCACAAGTGTTGAAATTTTGATGATGTAGATTACGATTACGCGCTCACAAACGACGGCCTACCGCAAACTCCCATAGATTAATCTTGAACGCTGAAATGTGCCCAACATAAACCGGAAAAATGGCACAAAAAATATAAAAAGGCCATTCACGTGACAGAGCATTGATTTTATCTTAGCCTCTAAAAACTATAGCGTGGAAACAGTAGCGAATCTATCCGGAAATACCAAAAGAAATTGGATTTAAGCGTCTATCCAATCCCCGAGCGAAGTGTGAGTGTTCGAATCTATTTAACGCTCCCAAAAGGACACCGAGAGGTGTTAAAACGAGATTACTGGGCCATTCCCCTTTGAGTTAGTTTCTAGGACTAATTTCTTCTAATATCCTTTAGAAAACTCTTAGACCTTGGTCTAAGACCTACAGTTTACATAACGCGGACGATTTGAGTAAAACTGGTCCATCTAATCCACTTTTTTCTTCATTTTCTTCAAAAGTGTGACGATCCTACAGACTTACAAAGAAAACTCATACTGTAAGTGCCTATAAATAATTCATGGCTGAATGTTCCGTGCACAACTAACCTCTAAATAATGCATTTGAATATCTTTGAGATCGAGACGAGGTTCTATTAATCTTTTATAACTTTAACTCTTAGCTCAAACGTTGGTGACGACGATATCTCCCGATTATATCATCTGCCTAGCCTTTTCCCAACTATGTTGGGGTCGGCTTCCAGTCTAACCGGATGCAGCTGAATACCAGTATTTTACATGGAGCGACTGCCTTTCTGAGCTCCACAACCCAGTTAGTACTGGGTAATACGATACCCCTTGGTAAGACTGGTTGTCAGACTTTTTGGGCCACTGACTACCTAACGACTGTCAAAGATCTACAAATGACACCCGGGACCAACGGCTTAACGTGCTTTCCGAGGCACGGAGGAAACTCGGTATGTAATGGGTGGTCACCCATCCACAGACCAACCTAGGCAAGCACGGCTTAACCTAAAGATCGATCCGAGCGGCTGTTATTATTTAGCCACGAGCTCCTCATCCCTCCCTCATATCTCCCGAGTATATGCTAACTTTAAATCTGTTCGAAAGCTAAGTTCCTAATTTATGATCGAATATTTTTTAGAACATCGACTAATGTTGTCGAAACGACAGTCAAACACGTACAGCGACATAAAATCAAAGCTAAACTCTTTACATAATTTGATGTCGGTAAACCGCGCGCTTCCACCATTTTCTCATTTTTTCTTCCATTCGATAAGTACACAAATAATCACGAGCGGTTGGAACATTTTTCTTTTAAATGACTTCATGTCTACTCTCGGCTTTATAAATTTACAATTTTAATTTCGTTTGTTTTATTATTTCGCCCTCTTGGGTAATTTAAACATAGTAAACGACTGGATTTAATATTTGCTACTTACTCTAGCTTTCAAAGTTTTATCCCACAATGTAGGTTTAAATTTAGCTCCATCATTAGTAGAAGTTCGCGCTTCATTGTTCGATAGTGATGCACTCGCCATACTCATTTTAATTTATTCAGCCAGCGACAATCGCTTTTATATGGCCTCGTTCCGACAGCATAAACCGACAAAAAAACCACGATCGCTCTATCGCATCGCGTAGTCGTCTATCCAGGTGGGGCTATGCAAAAATCGCCATCGAGAAATTAATTGCGATCGCATGTGATCTTTGTATGCTTCGCCGGGAGCACACTGGAAGCCAATCAGCCGTGCGGTGGGACGACCCGCTATGGATTGTCGAGTATCGATAAAATTGTTCGCTGTACTAAAAGCAGATATCACATATACCTACGTATTTCGTTGATCATTTTCCGTCGCAAAATGCAATACAGTAAATCCGCTGAGGGATTAAGTAAGTCCATAAATTGAACAAAGCTCCGCTTGTTACAATTTTACGATGCAAAACTAATGTTAATTGTCATAAATACACAAATAGATGCACAATGTCGGTATTATTGTGTGGCCGTTTTGAAACAGCTCAAGCATTGTTAATTTCCGTGAGAGAATGTATAGCAGAGCCAAATTTTCGTAGCGAACATTAATGGAATACGACATGTTAATAACAACGTTTAACTTGTTCGTAGTAGGACTGTACGACGCCAATGTGAACATTTTAATGTGACAACATACAATAAGCGGCTTACGTTCACAATACACAAGTGAAACAATCAGCTAATGAAATCAGAACACGTACGATATTCCATGTTGTAAATCTGTTGCTAGGAAAATTCTGATCCAAGAATGAAGAAAAGCAAAACCATAAAATGAAACGTATGTGAATCTACCAGACAATATTGAAAGAAACAGATTGCTGTTGATTGTGATTTTCAGTTCCGTTTACGACCGAATGCAACATGTTGTGCCGTTTCAGACGTAAATACCTGAACTGCAGATTGTTTGCCTTGTGACCGATGTAGCAACTTGCAACAACATCGAAGTAGTTCTACATAGTCGTTCACAAAAGCCTGATGAAATCTCTGACCAGTTCTGCTATCAAATCTCAAGTAAGCAGTTTTATTGCGTGGAAATAAAAGCAGCCAGTTAAATAATTTGACTCAAATCACAACACGGGTATCTAATTAAATGAACCTTTAGAATCTGTTTAGTCTTTAAAGGTCGACCTGAAAAGATAGATACCAAATAGATATTTAGTACCAAAATTATAGGTAAATATTTCATGGCTTAAAATGTAGTTAATTAATAGGAAAATAAAATATTACAACGTTGTAAGAAACAAAATTACAAACATTTCTTAATTAACTCAAAATATAGGTAAGAGTCTGTTAATTAATTATCTTTGCGAATACCTGTGGGCAAAAAACTAAGCTCACTCGTACTATAGCGTAATTAATAATTTTCCCTAAGCATTAATTTTATTGCTGGGAGCAACATTAATTACTGACAACTACATCATCTACACATTTGCCCTACTATATGTTTTATGGCCATAAAGGAGATTGGCAAACGCCCATAGTGAAACAGTTTAGGTAATCACAATAATCACTAGTAGAAAACACAACACTAACGATGAATAGATTAATATTTATCATGGAAACAAAAAGATAATCAAATGTAAATACTACTTTTTTTTTGTTAAGTAGGTGTAGGAAATAGTATGTTTTGTTCTTGTTGGTTTTTTTTTTTCGAAAATTATGGTCGAGCCTGCAATTATTATAAATAGTTTATTTAATTGGTAAAGGCGCACGAGTGCAAAGGCTAATCAAATGATTTATGACATTTGATTTTATTTGTCCTCCAGACTTTTGGTCTAACACATAAAAAGATGCATGAAAGCGTTTTAAAATAAATAAAACAAGTGCGATATAAAACACACTACCCCATGGCTTTCGGACTGTTTACAGACAACTATAAATAGTCAAACCTGTATGCGTTTTTTAGGTATTTCAGTCCGCTAATTTATATTTATGTTTGAATTTTGGGCTAAACATATTTAAACTTTTTGCCATCGATACGCTAAAAAGAAGAAGTAGAATGGACCGATTTTCACCAATGTCCTTAACATGACGACACGTTAAATTATAAAACATTGACTCACATACCGTTTTCTCCTAAATTGCCAATATAAAACGCAAGAGAATGCAAGCGCAGTTACATAAAATAGAAAGGCACATAAAGTTGCTCGTTTCTACGGATACTTTAGCCACTTAGGCCATAGAATATTCATCGTGAATTGCTTCGAAGCATCGCATCGTTTATGAAAATAATTGGTAAAATGCAGTTTGTTGTTTAATGTTTTATAGTAATTATGAGATGACCAGATAAAACAAAAACATTTTTTTTTTATATCAGCATGCACACCGACTGCAATCAAACGTCCTGCTTTCAACGATCAGCCTTTTGGTTCATGGCTGACACAAATGAAAACGTTGCGACAACGTCCCATCGCAGAAATCAGCGACATCAGGCCTAATTTCTCAAGGAAATACAGAATTATTCAACGATTTCGCGTTACGATGCGACGTCGCACCGCAAATATCGGCGACTTCACGAAGAGTTTCTTAAGGAAATGTCCGATGGTTTTTTGCATTGCGATGTCCGTCACACAGGTTTACGTATCCGGCTTATATTGTCGTAGCGTCACTCGGGACTAATACTTGGACAAGATTCGCAGAATTCTTGACTTGACTCTTTATCAGGGCATGGATAGAGGCGCTCCCTCACCAGGAGGATTCGCCTCTGGTGTAACAGTTCAGTTTCGAGCGTTACGTCAGAGAGTGAGGAGAACCGAACATTACAGTGTGCCACCCGTAACGATACAATTTGTAACATTCACTTGGTTTTCTACATAATCGAATCTTGAATTACATTACAGGCGAATGCCCCCTCACCGGGAGCGTCTATTTGTAACACTCAAAATTGAATCTTGGATTGTTACTAGGGCATACACCCGGCTCTTCATCGGGTATACCCGGTTCTTTCAAGGTATTTGTAGAACCGGGTGCATGTCCTAGTTGCATTGTTATATTACAGTCGAATGTTTCGGTGAAGGAGCGCCTTTAGAGGATTTATAACCTATCACCACAGCAAAAACAAACTGAGACAAAGTTGATAATTCAACGTTACCCTTATGTCTCTTACGACATTTCTCCACCCATCAAAATACTTACAATCAAAGTTTTTTCTTTCGAAATTCCAGAGTCGTGCAGATTACAGAGGGGCTTTCCTGAACTACTGCAACAACCCGACACCCGCCAACTTGGCCACGTACTATGACTCACACAACACGTACGTGCAACAACTGACAGCCACCAACGCCATGCTGGATCAGTACCATAAGCATACACTGCCGACCATATTGCAGGTAAGCAATGACAAGCAACTCTGATAGTTATAGCTTTTGGGACTCCGAGGCCAATCAAGCCTATACAGGGTGGAATGAATACCGACGCGAAGATAGTTACCACGTATTCGTCCTTTTTAATTTAATTTAATCATAAGTTACTAGTCCAAAACTACTTTATTTGAAGTAATCTGTTAAATCTTTGAAAGCTTTTCTAGACGAATAATAGCCCTAGTTTCCAGAAGTAGACAATGTTTGTCTAAACATTGTCTACTTCTGGAAACTAGGGCTACCTACCCTCGAGTATGCAAACATTTTGGGGTTATATAAAATAAACACTGGTTAGTACTTTGTTTTCGGATAAACACGTTACGTCTGTCCGAAGTACTACCACAGGTACTATTTCTATATTAGTGTTTCCTTTTTGTTTGTGAAGGATTTCCAAGATCTTGTGTAACACATTTGATCTATGATCTGTTAGTATTTTGGTTACCCAATATCTCAACCCACAAGAGAGTCTATTTTTGTTGTAAATTAACGTAATGTCAACCATTAGGTAACACTTCATACTGAAAATCATTTTTCAATAAAAGTCGGAAATTCGGTGCTTTAAAAGGAAGTAAACTGAATTAATTAACTTTAATTAACGCTTCACGGCCAATAAAAGCAATAATATTTTATATCTACAATTTACAGGAGGATACAGCCATTTTATACCGTCGTAAACATTTCAATCACTTAACGTATTACTTAGTATTTAAGTAATAAAGCTTATACATTTTAGTAAAACATATATATAAGTACTAATGTAATAAGTTTAGTTAGGTCCAGCCAATTTTAATAATGGGTACAGCGCTCGATAATACCTACGATGTAGGAAGGCACTCAATACAAGTTCCGGAACTCGAAGGTCAATATAATTATTATACTTGTATTATAATGTTAGTGATGTTCCCATCCAACTTTACCTTGCGGGAATCTTCGGGACAAAGACAAAATACCACTAGTCAAACTAGGGTTGAAGTTTCGAACTCGATACCACGGACTTTCATACTGCAAACAGGAATAGAATCCTGTTTGAAATACGAAAATCCGTGGTATCACAGAATTGCCTGATAAAATTGAAAAAGAACCAGGTCGAATCCCAAGACAATTGCTATTGACATGTGACAGCGAATGGGTCGGTATTCGTACGTAGATCGAATTCGCGGCGTTTGACAGCCCTGTACGGCATCCGTAGAGTTGAAGGAGCTTCGGGCTCCAAACAGACTCCACTAACTCCTGCTTTAATTAAACTGACGCTCGCTTAGATTCAGATGTCAGAAACCGATTTTATTGTTGAATAAATTAATTTATTCCTCTATCAGGTTGTGAAGTATTACGACAGCACAAAAAGTATTTAAACAGCGCGAGATCGGAAAAGAAAAAAAAGAAATCAGTTACATACCTAATCGTATTACTTATCAGTTTATTTATTTACCGTTTCTATTTTATTTCAGGAGTTGGAAGAGATACTGACCGACGTGACCGCAACAGTCAGTGAAGCCATTTGTCAAGAAGGAGAAATTGTCACGGATAAGGTAAATACTATTTTTTTTTGTAGATAGATTACTGAACGAAGAAACGTAAAGGTTCTAAGGAGAAATAAATTCTTGTTGAAAACGAAGTTTCTTAACTTTTTCGTCGGTCATCACAATTGTGTAACTTTCTTTTTAATAACTTTTACATAATGAGGAAAATGTAGAAGTAATATAAAAGTAAGTGTGAAGTAAGAGGGTCTCTTACTTTGCGGTAACAGAGTTGAAAACGGAGCGAAAATTCTTTTAATCATATTTCTCAAACTAATAATATAAACCTATTAACGTAGTAGTACGTAGTATTATATTATCTGTGGTAGTAGGTAGTTAGGTTGGTACATCGGATTATGCTATGATTACACACACATTACCAAATTGCCCTTTTTATGCCTTAACGATAACCAGACTCTCCCAAAATATTCCAGAACTTTAGTAAATGCTCCGTCATGTCAAAATGACAGTTTGGGAGTCATCCATCTTGTGTTCGTATTAGTTGCTTCTTCAAGTCGGCCTGCCTGATGAAGTTAGACAGTTATTATATGGATCCATTAGATAACTTCCGAAGATAAAGTGGATTGGCCTGTATCTTTTATCCCTGAAGGGGGAGAGCGGTCATAAAACTACGGTCGGAAACTCTTGAGATTTAAGAGATTAAAGGTTATGGCGTATAAGGTAGTGATAGTTTGTTGGATTGTGTTGCTGACTGGAATATTGATGTTTGAGGTTTTGCGCCGGAAGTTATACTATTAAGAGGTTTCATTAAGGTGGAACCGCCAGGATAGCCCGCGAAATTTAAAATTTCTTACGTTTTTTGCAATTTACAAGTCAGTGTCAAGTTGTATGTTGATTAAGATATGATTCGCGACCGTAACAAATATGGCTTTACAGATTTATAGTCATTCGCACTTCATTATACACGTGCAGCCTGTGGGCTAGATGTGCGCAAAAATCTTACAGTGCTCTCCGCGTTCAATATAATAATGCGTTTAGGATGCTGGTGGGGCTGCCTCGCTTCTGTAGTGCATCGGGGATGTTCGCGGATGCGCATGTGGATTGTTTTTACGCAACAATGCGTAAAAGATGCACTTCCCTGGTGCGCAGGGTGTGGGGCAGCACCAACAGTATCTTAAACATGATTGCCAGTCGCCTGGACTGTGTTTTTGTGGGTCACTGCTGTGCTATCACTCATGGGTTGTCGCAGCAGTGATCCACCGTTATTTCTTGTGTTGTATTGTTCAGTGTTTACTAACATAGTCGTAAGTTTTACTAACAGTTTTTGAGTCATGGATACTCGATTGAAGAGAATTCTATTCTATTAAACTCATCAATACAACCCTCTAAATTCATATAATCCCATTGAATGACTCTTTCATGAAATAGGCTTAAATGAACTTAGAGGGTTGTTTTGATGATTTTAATGATTATAATTTTGTTACTACATACGTGTTACGGTCGCGAATCAAATTTTGTTTCACATATAACCTGAAACTGACCTGCAAATTGCAAAAAAAACAAGAAAATTTGAATTTCGCGGGCTACTCTGGCGCTTCCACTTTAAATAAGACAACTAAACTACTGACTCAAAAAAATATCGATACTTTGCGACTGCAAAGTGTCAACGGCTAATCTTACCCATGATAGATTTTATTTACATAAGTATTACTCAGATTTGCAGACCCTAAAGAGATAAAAGATACTGCATGTAATTCTCAATCGTTACAAAGAATACTACACCCATTACGAATTTCCAGCAAGCTAAACCAACAATAAAGGGAATTCTCGTAAATGTCTGTTATATCGAGCTCATTGCGGTTGCTAACAGGCACTTCTTATTCAAATAAGGCAATTAAAATATCCTGTTTACACAATACGGTACTGATATTATATCGGGATTTGCACAACAGTTGTTCCCGACTTGCAAATTATTCGGTGTGTTCAGCTGCCCAACTTTTGATCTTTGTTAGTTGGGAACCGATATCCGAAAATACATTTAATAGTAGATACAGTATAGGTACCTACTACTCCTCGTATTTAACGTTGTCTGTTTGGAATTCAGAGCTGTCTTTTACATGTGTTTATATAGTTATTTTTTATTTACATAAATATCTGTATGACTTTCGATCTGAGGGTCGTAAATCACGCTGGAGATATGACTTTTCCATTTGATGTTTTCCATTTCCATGAATGAATGGCCACCGTCTAAATCACGTTTGTCGTTAGGAAAAAGTAAAATCAACATTTATATAAAATGATGAAGGGTACAATCATATGCATGGAAAAAGAAGGACAACTTCAATCTTGCCTTTCAATTTAAAATGTTCTTTAGATATCTTAAAACTTACTTCAATCAATTATGAAGCAATTGTCCTATTTTTGATAAGACGCAGTCAGTAAAACCGAATAAGAATAAAGTTTCTTTAGAAATCTCAAAGTACAGAACCATCAAAATGGACACGACAATGAAACTGCTATGCGTTTCAGAAAAGCTTTTAGAGGAACACAATGTCTTTCTACGACCCAGATAGCTGTGAGTAGTTTGTATCAACCGCGGGGTTCAATTCCTTGTGCATCTAGGGGATATTTCACACGTTTAATTTTTTGGGTACTCATAATTACCATTAATTTATACATCAATGTTTTTAACTGAAGCTATGATACTTACTAAAAAAATATAAAAATATCACATTTGAATTCAAAACTGAATGCAAAGCGTCATCAACCACGGATGTAAGTTGTATCAATGTTGTTTTAGCTCTGTCTGTATCATTCACTAATCGGGCATTATATCGTGTCTGTACTATTGCCGACTATTCACCGTTTTAACATAAAATGGGGAAGCATCGAGAAAGTGAGCCTGAAAAATTTTATACTTATTCATTTTTGTCTTCAACAGAGCAACAACCAACTTCGTCGCTACGAGTCACTGTGCGCGCAGGCCCGCGCGGTCTCCAGCACAGCAGATCTGGCGCATCTAGCAAGAACCCTACTCACTGCCACGCCCCCCATGCGACCGCCGAGGAGGGTCTTCCTACCACCGTACCCGCCAGACACCGATGATCCACCCCTGGATGTTCCGGCGGTAATGTTTGAATAAATAAAGTGTAAGGGAAATGACGAGGGTTGAGGTTCCCTGTCAAAATTGAAATTGATCTCACTGTTTTGGAAATTGTTTTATCGTAGGAGTCATCTTTTGCAGGCTGTTCCGATTTGATGGTAGGTGAGATATAATATGTAATAAAGCTTTCCTTTCTTACCTATCCCAAACAGTCTCTTGAATATTCACAAAATTTCGAACCAAGAGGGTTTTATGGCTAATAACTGCTGCACATGGTACATGCCGAGATCGATACGTGGATGGGTGACCAGGTGCATATTGAGACACCACCGTTTCTCGGCAACGACGTTTCGATCCTGGCTGTCATTAGAAGATCTTTGACAGTCGTTACGGGTGGTCAAAATTTCACGTAGTTAGGTGACTACCTACGTGATAGTTAAAGTGCTACCCGACTGAGTAGAACTTTAATAAAAATATAACATTAAACGATTCAAATAGATTTGTTCGTCCATGAAGTCCAAGTACCCAGCAATAACAAGTGCCATTACTTATTTATCGTTTCTAACCCAAAGTTGCCATGAAGAGGGATTACTTCAAATTGCTTAGGGGATTAAACGTCCAACTTCGAAACGGACGCGATTAAATTATGATCCCATCTTTATTTTAATACACGAAATTGATATCGAATCGACGATGAGGTAACATGTTGCACGTGATTATGAGTTTTATTTACTTGTAAGTTAATAAAACCCATAAAGTCTGACCATCAAATAGCAAAAAAAGGTAAAAAAAAAAAAAAAACTAATTTTGTGGTCTACCCTACCCTGCACTTTCACCTTATGCCCTAAGAGGCTCGTTCCACGGGTTTCACCTGTACCTACTTACAATCGCACATAGAATATTATGCACCTCATCATCATCATTTCAGCCGAAAGACGTCCACTGCTGGCCTCCCCCAAGTGTCGTCACATGTGTTGCACTCATCATTAGGGAGGTTTTGCCATAATCGCCACGCTTGGCAGGCGGGTTGGCGATCGCAGTACGGTTGTTATAAAACACAGAGAACGCTGCTGCCCATTCTCTGGTAAGTCCCTTAGTCGCCTCTTACGACACCCACGGGAAGATATGGGATGGTGCTATTCTTTTACGTCCGACACCATACAGGACCGTATGTACCTACAATGTACATATCAACTCGATACAGTTTCGCAGTCAACGTGTTTAGATTAATGAGGTCGTTTCCTTATTAAGAACTTTCCGGGACGACATCCCTAAGGACTTACAGAAAGTACCTTACCTAATATTGTTTGAACCTACTTTGTAGGTAGTTGTTGGGTAAATTAGCGTTGTTCATAAAACAAATAGTAGGTACTGCCTAGGTTCTTAAAGATTACCAACAGGGAAAACTTGGTCGACAGCCCTCCACAAGCTGATGGGGTGAATTCAGTATATCATACTAAGATGACCAGTACAAGAAATTATTTCAGGAATGTTATGGTAATCCAATAAATTTGATAGGTTTTATTTCCTCATACGCTTTGTATCGTTACCGTGGCAAAACGCACGTAGCGAACGGCAAGCGCGACGACTAGTTCGATGAACTCTGTAGCTAGGCAGGAAGTGAACAGCTGATTTCACGCGTCGTTCGTTAGAGTATTTCAACATCTATTGTTGGATTTTTATTTTAGCCGTATTATTTACATAAATGGAATGCTGCGTACGGGGAATGTAATTTTACGTTAAAATAAAGGAATAGTAAATGAAAAAAAAAAAACAAAATTTTGCTGAGAAAAATTCCAGTGGAATATGATTAAAAATAAGAAGCTGAGTGCACCCTGTCAGTTTCTGGAGGTCTGTCCCTTACACCCTGTATAATTATGTCATTAGGTATTACGAAATTATGAAAATCGCTATGTTGTATAAATTTTAAACTCAAAAAGGTACGAATCATCTTTTTTTTCAACATTTTCAGTTTTCAAGAGAGAACTCACCACATTTATACGATACTTTTTGCTACTGATATTATAAATACGAAAGTATGTGAGGATGTATGTGTGTTTGTTACTCTTACACGCAAAAACTACTGAACGGATTTGGATGAAAATTGGCACACAGATAGTTTATAACTTGGATTAACACACTTGGATTAACATAACAGATGCATACTTTTTATCCTGGTAGGACGATCCCGTGGACAATTACCAAACTCCACGAGGCGAAGCCGTGGTCATAATATAGTACCTTATAAATCGCTTAAAGATCCTTTTTCTAACAGCTGATACATTAGTTTAATCTAGACTAATCTGTTCCTAATCTCCACTTGAGCCTTATCCTACGAGATACATCAACATACCTGTATACCTAATACAGTAATTCTGGTAATGAAAGGGAAATCGAACATTCCGCCATATTTTAGGTGTAATTAAGATAGATTACCGAAGACAGTGCATACGACACGGAGCTTATCGTAGTCAGAGATGCGGGTGTTCTGAGATGTCTATTGTTCTGCTAGCTTAATTGATATGTAGTGTATTGTCGTCATACAACGCCTTGTCATTATCTGTGATTATCATGAATGCGTTTATAAATAATTAATACGTAACTGACGTCTGTATCTATTCCCCAAGAGGACATAAGTACACACCAGAAGCGAAGGGTCAATTTTTGTAGGAGGTAACCGGAGCACATATCTTTAAGGTGATTAATATATTATTTGTCTATAGAACACTGACTGTGCCATTTTTCAAAGGGAAGCCATGAGGAATCGAGGTGTATGGAACCTTCGCCACTGGTAAGATCATATCTGTCGTACAGGAAGACCTAGGCAGCGGTGTGTCTATACCGGGTGTAAACAGACCCTTCACATATCCGTCAACCAAGCATTCTGTACATCAAACTAAGTAACTTTATGCAAAAATTATTGCTGGGAATCGACTTTTTTTTTGGGGTGAAAAATCACGTTTTACGGTAGGACTCCATGAAAAGCACTCATAGCATTGTGCTGATGAATGGATTGAATAGTACGAGGGTCATGGAGGTGTGTAAAGTAAAAATCTTACATTAAAAACATGTATTTAAAAAAAACTTGTGAATAAGTTGGAACTTTGACCCCCAATATCTCCGTAACTAGAAGGTTCCCAGGTATGATCTAGAACAAAAAAAATATCGCAGGGGAGAACAAGTGCCTTTCTTTTATGTTAAGGGTCTATTTACACCCTTTATTTGGTACACCTACCCGCTAGTTAGGTTTAAATACTATAGAATAAGGCGAACCTATTGCCAGTCATAAATATTCTGGGCTGCTTCTAATAAAATCCTGATGGTATAACGCCATACCAGGGACTTAGGTATTAAATGAAACACACACATATCGTTAGTTCTTAGTTAGAAACAGGGATCGAAATTATCTCATTGTCTTTGATAAATATTCAATGGTTATCAAATTAAATTATCAAAATTATTTAAGCTTTTTGACTCTAACCATTTTTTTTATTTCACCGCGCTCGAATTCAGTACAACAGGGTTTTTATTTATCGGCATTTTCGTAATTACTATCACTGGCCCATTAAATAGGAATAGTAACAAACAAAAATAAACAAAAAGGACCAAAAATAGTGTTTGCAGATGAAACACGTTTGTGACCGTTTTTATGAAGTTGACACATAAGTCGTAAGCATAACGCTTTTGGATACGCACGGAAGCTGAAAATCGCGATCGGATACACGTGAAGTGATGAGTTTTGTTATTATCAAAATAATTATCACTTAGATAATATTATCAATGATAATTATCACTTCAAACCCTGATTATAATAAAGCCGCATGTTACGGTAAGAGTCGATTGTCTATAACCGGACACACGCTTAGACTCCGTAGCTGCTACTGACTAATTCCTGATAGAAAATCTCAATAACACTTTGCCCGACCTGAGAATCGAACCCGGGACCCCAACCCAATGCTCAGCAGTTGCACTTGCGACCACTAGATTAAGGATGTAGTCAACACCACCAGGTGCTCTTCTTCTTATGCCTCTCCAATTACTGAAGGTTGACCATCTTTACTATTTAGCCACCACAGTGATAATTTAAAACTTAGATTAACTTGTAAGATGTAAGGGCACAAAAAAAACTACCTATTCTGTCGAGAAACACAGGATAGGCAATGAATATATTTTGGCATATAGCAACATAAGTCTATACTTCCATAAATTTGTATAATACACACTACATACATTCAAATGTCGAGTTCGAGTCTTGTCAACGCGTCCAGACAAACGTGTGTCGGTTAAGCTTCGTTTAACCACACTAATGACCTCTTAACTACAAGGCAATTCCTAACTAATGAATGCAAGAAGAAAACGACAAGAAGTGACGATGTCATTTGCACGAATTAGGCCCCGTTCCCAAAGTTGTTGCACAGGAAACGTTTAACTTTTTAAGTGTAAATTTGCGCGATGCCTAGGTTTTATAATCAAGGGGCATAATTAAACGTTAAATCAAACTTCTCACGAGAAATGGGTTCATTCAAAAGTCGTAGGTACTTAAGTTTATGAATGTAGGTAAACGTTTACTGCTGAGATACAATTCACAAGCTACATGAGTAAATTGAGTGCATGACTGGAGGTGGTGGTATTTACTGATGGTAGATACCTACGGCAGATACCAAAATACCTAGTATACCTATACTTAACTTTGATTTAAATTATTTCTCTTAACTTCAATCTCAACGGTTTTTTTCCCATATAATAATTACTTTTTAGGTACGTACTTACTAATTTTTGTTACGACCAATCCCACAATTAGGACAGACCAAAACAACGCAGTTTTCTTTGATAAGACCATAATTTATTCAAATAAAACCTGAAATAATGGAAATCATAATCAACCTCAGTATTCCTTTGTTCCTTCCACTTGTTTAATTTTATCAAGAACTGTTGGCATAATTGATTGCTTGCTTACATTTTAATAGATTCCGTCTGGCAGCGGCGCCGAAAGAAAAACGAGGTACCTATTATGCATGTAGGTAGGAAGTAGAGGCCGCGTCTGATGGATTTTAGAATTGAAATGTCTGTAGATTTATCTTGGTCATCTTGTTGAACCACATAGGTACCATAAAAATAAATTAATATTCTTCCGCTTGTGTACTTATCTACGGCACTACCTTTTGAGTCTGCCAGTTACAAAGATAAAAATATACTAAGGGATTCTGTTACACATTAACTAACTCTTCACCATTATTTTGTTAGTTGACTAAATGTACAAAATACAGCTATAGTTCCCTACGCAGGGATTGCGTATAAAAATATTAAAAAATTAGTTGAAAAAGTTAATGAGTGACGTTTTTCTATCCTCCAATGTCACTACAATCACAGAATAAATAATTGTAGCTACTAATGTACCAATATCAACATACTAACTTTTGTGTAGATTTCCCGTACAATGTTAGTTCTGCATAAACTGGGTTTGTATAGCTTGATTGGTCGTCGTGCGCTATCTTGATATCAATTCGTCATAATTTCATGAACAATTGGAACAGAACTTTGTCAAAGGTTAGGCGTTTACCGACTTGCAGAAGTCGGATCTTGATTTCCACATACATATCTCAATGTCTCAAGTCAAGAGACACATAATTATTAAAAACATCTGAAGTTAAAAACTGATCACGGTTGATCGTTTTTTTTTCTTTTCAACAGGAATGCATGCCGCCTATACTTCGTGGTGAGATCCTCCTGGACCGGATGGGCCCACAAGCACGCGTCAACTACGAGCAGCTAAAGAAAGACGCTCTAGAACTAGAATTACAAATCAAACAGCTACAAGTTAGTAAAATGCCAAAACCAATATTGGTGTTACTTTTTCATAAAAGGGCCAAATTTCAGGCGCGTTCAAATCAGATTATTCCTCATACCTACTTACTTTGCGTTCACTGACACACACATGGAAGTGTGTAACTGTTAAGCTATAAGGACAGTTTTATCCCTGTACTGATTAAAAAATAAAAACGCTATTTAAAAGACAATAATTAACATGGGAAAATTGACTTCGTAAGTAGAGAATAATGGAAAATAAATTACACGGCTGACTAAAAACTCATTTTAGAAGAAAAATCTTCATCTGTACCTATCACATAATATACCTACCTACCTACGCTTTAGTTAGATAATTCCCTAAATGTATCAAGGTGTTAATTTTATATTTCTTTTCAGGAAAACCTGGATTCGCTAGTTCGTCATCAAAGCAGGGGTATTGAAAGTAATCTTTACAACAAAGTTAATGAAATACAGGTAAGATAATGTAGGTAGGTATCTTATTAGACATAAAAACAGAAAACCTACCAAGGAACAGTGTAGGTAGGTATTCAATTTCAGCAAAATCAAAGATAGGACGGAGCGGTAAAAAAATTGGACCATAATGTGTAGAAATGTTTTCTCATACTTTGATCGAACTAATCAAAAAACGGCAAAAGCCACCGGAAACAACCCTTGCAACTAAACTGAACTATATCAAAGTTCAAAAACGTAAGCGAAACCTAGAAAAGTGAAGTCGCCCGTAAAGTTAAATCGAAAACATTTTTGGAGCGAAAACAAAATCGGCCTGATTTCGACATCATTAAAATTTCACGCTTAGCTTGGTATTGAAGAATAGGCAAAGCACAATGGAACTCCAAGTGGCAATACTTTACAGCTGTTGCTTACCCACACTAAAATGCCTAGTTAATTAAAAAACGTACGTAAATTGGTTGGTAAAATAGTACCTATTTCCTACACCTAACTAATTATGACTACTGGTACCTAGACCTACCTATGTTAAGTGTAAGAAAATGTTGGTAGCTAAATGATATTTTATGCATACCTACCTACTACATCACATAATTATTATACGCTTAAATTCTCTAGAGATCAAGTTTAACTTCTTAGGTTCGTCCTATATAAAATTGCGAACTACTAGAAAGTTAGGAAAACTTTTGCATTGAATCCAGTAGAGACATCTATTCAAAATTTTTTAAATTAATCAGAGACATCTAACGTGAACGAAACGCGTTTTAATGAGAGATACGGCGTAAAGGAACGTCCTTCCTACGAGCTTATTTAAACTGCCGATAGATGTCGTCATTTCTATATCTGCAGGAGCTTTTTCACAAATAAATTGGAAAAATAAAAACAAGAAGACAAAAAAACAAACAAAAACATTTCAAATAAGTGTGTTTTTCATTTCCTCTATGTTTAGAATACTTTTATTGTGAGGCCTTTTGTTTGTTTGAATTCTTTTTTTTTTGTTTTATCATCGCTTTGATATTTTCCAGGAATAGGTTTTTTCTAACTCATATTTTTACTAAACAGGAGGACATGTCTGTGAAGAAATACGACTACAGAGCAACGCAATTGCATCTTGCAGCCGTTAGAGCTCAGGTTAGTTGAATTTATCACATTTTAAAGGCCAATAAAATTATCTACGTCGCGTTGCTACGTAAATAGCAGCAATACTTAGGTACATTTGGATACGAACTGTGTTGACGGAACATTGAATTTTAAACCTTATCAATTATTATACCTACTTATATCTTTATTTGTGTTTATTTGATGCCTGCAACAATAGTAGATTATGCACCGCGGGGTTAAAAATAAGTCTTATCATGTCACGTGTTCTATTTTGAACCTCGAATGTAACAAGGACGTAAGGCACCCGAGAGTAGCGAGAACGCTTTAAATTTAGAATAGAAAAGTTTTTGCGAATGAACATAATTTTATATCTCCGTTTGTTTCGTTTTTTTTTTGAAAAATAAAATTGGGACAAAAGTGGCAAGACGTATCATTTTGGGGAAAAATATAGACTGAATATGGGGAAAATTTAGAAACTTGATATAGCAACCGGCAGCTGTTTCGATGACTTGCCGCCATTACCGCTACAGGGAATAAAATCCTCATGGAGAGTCAAATTTAATCTAATTTTGAATTTGACCATTGCAGAAAACAATTATTGTTTTTATTATACGGCAACTAAAACCTACGAAGTGAAATCTCTTTGGTAGTTTTCGTACATACTAAATTCATGACCAGCGGGTAGTATTTATTTATTTGTTTAAACCATAGACATATAAAAAGCTCAATGGTTTAAACAGATACTTACTGTAATGAAATTCAGTACAATACTACTGTCCGGCTGGAGCTTAGGGCAGTAATAAATAAAAAATAACTTGCTTTACGTTAGGTTTGCATGACATACATAAACGGACCTTTCAAGAAGCCGTCAACCAAGCATTATGCATCAAACTAAGTAAGTTTACGCAAAAATTATTGCTGGGAAACGACGTTTAAGGTGAAAAATCACGTTTTAACGTAAAACTCAATGATACGCACTCAAAACATTGTGTTGATGGATGATGATATGATTTATGATTGAATAGGGGGTCGTGGAGGTGTCAAGTGTTTATAGCAAAGATCTTGAATTAAAAACATGTCTAAAAAAAATCTCGTGAAAAAATTGGAACTTTAACCCCCAATATCTCCGTAACTAGGTTCCCAGGTATGGTCTAGAACAAAAAAAAAAATATCGCAATGACGGGGAGAACAATAAACTGCTTTTGAGCTTCGTTAAGGGACTTGTTACACCTTTTATAATTTGACATTTGCGAGCAGGTGGTGTAAAAAAATATTTCATTTAATTAGGTATGCTATTTTTCAAAGTTGTCAATTTTAACTAAGATGATATAAGCGTCCATGTAAGCGTCACAGTCAGGTTGCGTTTTTGGCATGTCGATGAACTTAGTGGCGAAGCTTCAAATTTCTCGAAAGGGAAGCCGAAAAAAAAAATGAGAATTTTATAGTGGGACACCCGGTTGGAACGAAATTCTTTTCAGGTATGTATTTCGTCAGTGACATCTTTGATTTTCAGTATAAACTCATTTTTATCAGCGATCAATAAATTTGAAAAATTTCTCATTTTCGCTATCGCTGATAGTGATAAACTATTAGAAACACGTATGAGGAAAAAACTGAAAAATATCTTCGGCTTCGGCGCCATCTGGAATTATCATTTCGTTTTTTAAAGAAAAGAACCAAAAACAAAATGTTGCTACCTGTTGTTATCGGAATTCGGAGTTGAAATAATACAGCGTGTATCAGAAAGGTGTGGTCATATTTAAGGATGTGATTCAGACTATCAAACTGAACAACTTTGTCGTGGAAAACTGGAAACCAACATCGTAACCGCGAAAAAATTAGCAGCTGTTCCATACATTTGGGTCAAGTAGGTATTAAAGTTTTGTATAGGGCAACTTCAAGATTTCATAAAGAAAGTTGTTCAGTTTAATGATCTGACTGAATCCCTTAAATAAATATGACCACACCTTTCTGGTACACGCTGTAACACATTTTTGTATTGTTTCCAATCCTATGATCAATTTCCTTTCGGCCGGCAGGAATGGAATCGGGTTCTTAAGTTCCTATGGGCCTGGTTGGTAGTTAAAAAAAGTTAGGTACCTACCTACTACATATCTTAATCAGATACTGAACCTACATAATCTGTACCTTCTTACCAAATATCTTGATATTTTTTTATAAAATGTATTCTTAAAATTGCAAAAATATTAACACTGGTTACAGCACAGAAGTAATTTTCTGTGCTGTAACCAGTGTTAAAATTTTTGCTATTTATTTAACAAAATAATGAAAGCTAAATCTTCAACATCTTTCAAACTTTACGAGCAAATTTTTCAGAACCCAAGTTAGGTTGAAAATAACTCGTAAAAGATAATGAATGATGGGGCACCCCTAACGGAATGCATACGAAACGACCAAGACAAAGCGTTCTCATTAAAGTTAATGGACAACATTTTACTTTTCTAGTACGCGACCCTTGTAGAGGGCTACCTAACTAAACCATTCATAGGAATCCCTCTAGTGCGCACGCCTAGCCCTCTCGGCTCTAGGCACATGCGAGAAGACGTTCGCAATTCAAAAATCAATAGATTCAAATGTTCCCGCGATTGCGTCAAACCAAAAGAACATTCTGCTTGATTGTATGTTTTTAACTTGTAATGATTGAATAAAACAATAAAATGCTGTTAATCTTAGAACTGATAAAAAATGCAAATCGTAGGAAAGTTTTTTTCAGACACTAATTAACTTAGCTGAAGTCATTTGAACTATTTTTTTAGTGATTGTTAGTTATATTTTGCAGTACTGTTTGTTTTCTCTGCATACGTGAGCACTTTGTTAAAGCTTAATGTTTTGTAGACAACCGCGTTGCCGCATTGCGCACAGCCTCCCACTCGGTCCGAGAGCAGATCTCGTAGACCGTCATAACCTCCCAATTCGCGTCGCGTGAAGCCTCGGCTTTAACAACATAGCGCTTTATTTCGCTGTTACTGGACATTTGAATAGGTGACATTGGTGTTGTACTAAAATCGTTAACCACGGATTATCCAAAACGTAAACTGAAGTTCCGTGCCAGGATGGGGTGGATTTCCATGAAAAATCATATGGTAAGCGAAATATTTTATTGAAACAGCTGCTAAGTGATACCCAAATAATTTTGTAGTAAATGATACTCGTATTTTGATACTTTTCATTTATTATTAAGGTCAAATCTGCAAAAACAGACGGCTACAGACATGAAACCTATTCATTTCAAAGTCTGTGTGCTCAGCGCAGCTTTTGTACACTATTGACATAACGGCCCCTATTCTAGACGCCCAGGTAGCTGCTAGAGCAAACAGTTAGGCATCAAAGACTACCTACGTTAAAATATACGTTAGGCAGTTTACACTGTTATGGCATAGATATATAGTATTTCCATTGTAAAGTAAATATTCTTAAAATTCTAGTTAATATGATTTTTCCTTTGAGGATTCCTAATATAAAATTAATCAGTAGGTAGGTATTTAATTTGTATGTAGGTACCTACTCAAATGAAAAATTACGTACCTACTAACTTATTAAATTAAGTTTATGTACCTAGATATCACGAACATAAATAGGACACAATTTTATCACTTGTAATGAAAAATGATCAGGTCACGTACCTATACACATAAATTAAATTTTACGGCTTAATAACAATCACCGACCTACATAATTTATCGTGTTTACCTATTTTATTTTATTATGTCATTGCCTTTTATTAGTTCCAATCAAAACATAACAAATGGTTTAAGCATTTTTGTAGGTTATAAGTATTATTATTTATAGATATACTGTATCTATAAATACAATATTATATTACAACTCCGATGCTGCAGAGCAGTTACAGCGAGACTGAATCACCGAATATTGATCAAAATTACCCATAATATTTTAAATATAATTATATTTCTGAACTATTTTCTATCATAGATAATTCTGTGATAGAAAATAGTGAAAACATCTAATCCAATACCTTGTTACTGTATAATTCTTTTACACAACATTGCTTCATTTGGATTTTCCACTTTCTGAACGCTCCTATAGTTTTCCCGCGCGCGTCATCTATGCCTCTAGCGGATAATTTTGGAAACACTTTGCGTCATGAACACTCCAAATCGTGCGTGTCGTGTTTGTATTCGTGGATAATATTTATTTATTTTTGACTCTTGTGATCAACACAGTGAGTGAATACTTGGTGAATAATAATGAAACTTAATAGAGGTAAGTTTTATTTAATAAAATATTATGATTATGTAATAGTAATTGCCTATCAAATGCTAATGATGACGAGACATTATTCTAAACAAAACAATGATTTAGCTAACATAAATAATATGGTTACTGATAATATACCTCAGTGAAGTATGATTTACACTAGATTTAACTACCACTAGATAGATTTATACGATTTTATTGAAAATATAAGTCTCATAACCTCAAAATATTATTATCTTCAATTTCCTCGCTAATGGATCCTGTTTGATGTAAATAACGTTTCTGTTTTATGCGTTGTGTGTAAATATTCTCTAGATAATTTATGTTATTGACATTACTGTCACGATAACAGCTTTATTTACGCGATATAGTTGACCAATGTTTACGCGGGAAAGCACTACCTTCGCGAAACATCTGAACCTCATCGGACTAAAGTCTCCTGATACAGTTTTCGTTAGGTTTTAATCAAGCCCTTAGTTAAGTTAATTGTGGCATTTTATTTAATCATCTCCTTTTGTCTCATTCCAGGTGCTCTAACGGACTGTTAATCTAATACTGATACTAAATAATCATATCAAGACAATGAAACCCGTATCTGTAGATAAGTCGTCATCTAAGAAAAATGGTTACCAATCAGATGATGACAATGTAAGGTACAAGTTAAACACCAATTTCTTCAATAATGCTGGTAAATCTCCCAAACTGAAGAAGATAGATAAAGTGAAAGAAGAAGATGACAATGTACGCTATAAATTTCCTACAGTTTTAAACAAACCAAAGCCTGCTGAGCAGAAGCCTAAACCTAAACAGAGAATCAAGGTTAATTTCTGGAGCAACAAACAATCAGTGAGCCGACTTCATAATTCTGAATCAACCAAGCACAAGACAAACCGTAGACATACAGTAGGAGCTACGGTCGAGGACAGAACTGCTACTAAACCAAAAAACTCAGCCGTGAAAGTAAGAAAAAGGGTATCATTCCTGCCGTCCCCCATATTTTCTGAAAATCATGCACCAATGGTAACAGTGCCCGATGATTTAACTATACATTTAAATGAAGAAGAAGCTAATGATCTGGCTGAAGATTTGAACCTGGCATTTGTTAACAGTGGCAGTAGTATTGATAAAGCTAATCATTCACCAAAAAGAAAAGCTAAAAATGCAAACCTGAACAACCCTCGGGAGGCTAAACGTAAACGGAGTTTAGAGGCTGAACCAAGAAATCATGGTAATGAGAATGAGCTAGAATTCTTCTCTAAATATGTTGTTCAGAAGCTGAGGAAAATGGAAACAAATCAACGTATTTACTCTGAAAATTTAATTAATACTGTCCTTATGTTAGGTCAGCTTGGCAAATTGAATGGTAAATCAAAGATAGCAGAATCATAATATTTTAAAGCATTTGTTTATTAGTTAAATGAAGTTAATAGATTAGCATAATATTGTTTGATAATAATTTATCTAAATATCAAGGACCAGACTATTCACAAAGACATCAATCATGCTTAAGTACATTAGATATCATGATTCCCTCATTTTCTTCTAATTTATGGTGCTTGTGTGTTTGCCTCATATAGAGGTTACTCTTAATGAAACTATCTTTTTGAAATCAGTTAATAATAATATATTTTCAAAAAAAGTACAATTAATGCAGTTGATAAGTACAGAATGTTAAATCAATCAAATTGCTGGTACTCTAATATATTTTGTGTTAGTAACAAGAATGGTGTGTTAAAAAGTTTGAAATTGTTGACTGAGAGATGCAGTTAGCTTTGCTTTTGTTTTTGTTGGTACTTGTGTATGTATCATTGTTACCACTTAGTTTATCACATGTTTCCCTCCTTATCTTAATGGCATATCAATTTTAACTTTAACTTAGTTATTTTATTCAGCATTAAATGGTCACAATGGATTCAAAGAATTGATTTGATCATTATTTGATTTAAAACTCATTTTTCTAAAGCACAATGTCATTTTATGTAAGTAGGTATACACAACAATGTTGAACTTTTGTCATAATTTGATGTGAGGGATATCATGTACACTGTAAAAAAGTAAATAAGGATAAATGTTGATAACTTGAACATAATTTATTTACTCAGGCTATGCTCATGTCAGGTGTTTTTAACTTTTACTAAAATCAGTAAGGTATTAACTTATTAAGACTAGAAAAACTAAGGTTATTAAATTTGTCTTCATAAAAATCTATATTTTGTTAGTTTTAATACATATCACTTTGCCAATTTTATCTGTGATGAGCGTAACTAAAATGTCTGCACATCTGTTAAAAATCATAAAATCTTTTTGATGAAATCTTGGCAATTTGTTGGTGTTATTTTGGCAGATTAAATATTTACACATGTATTTATTGATTGTTGTATATTTAAAGGGACTAGTAGAAGAGTTATGAATTGGTCTTTTGACTTTGAACATATTTGTCTCAATTTGTGAGAACTAAGGTGTAATTGTCTGCCTTAAACTACTAATAAAGTATTCATAGTTATAATTTGATTGTTTAATTTATTGTATACCAAATGAGCTGTAATTTAATGACTACATGGAGTAGGTGCATAGCAAGCTGCATTATTGCATGATTAAATTAATGTTTGTGAGCCAATGCAATGCGACAATCAATTACGTAAAGTTGTTATATTTTATGATACAATTGTCATGATCAGATTTATGTCTATCAAAAATATGACGTAAGCACTAAATTTTTAAACCGACGTGTAAAGTAGGCCTCTGTGTTTATCACTTCATTCATAGGGAAGATATTTTTGAGTACCTACTTATTAAGTACTAATCAAGCCAAGCTACCTCCAATTACCTTTTATACTATTGATGAAACTTGTGACACAAGATAAAGCATGTCTGTGCTTTTTGATATTTCAATAGAAAGAGGGTAGCAGAATGAAGATCGAAAATGGCGACTTGTTGGTACCTCTCCAATTTTGAAAATCGAAAATCTATCTTTATACGTTCCTGCCGAAGTACCCATTAAAACTCAGACCTCAATTTTGACTTTTACCCATTCGATGCAGAAAATGTCAGTCAGCGTATTTTATTTCCTTAACACGTGCGGGCTGCAGTGAAGAGCATCGGCGTATAATAATAATGTTCGAGCAGTAGTTCGCTCGAACAGTTAGCAGCCGAGAGCATCCACTAAGGCCGCCACTTTTTTGGCTCTCATTCTCATCTCTTACACATATTGATACAACATCACGCCTGCGTTACCCGAAGGTTTAGGCAGAGATGTAGTCCTACGTGGATTATTTTGCCAGTTGTGTTTAAGTTCCATATACTGGTTTACAGCTGCGTTCGACGTTCGACTGTAAGCCACCATCAGCATAGTCGGAAAAGGCTAGGCAGATTGATTTTTGATCGAGTTCCATATAGGGTGGGAGTAAGCTCTAATAGCATTTAACCGGGGACCTCTACATTCAGCTCCTGGATGATTCAAAAACACCCAGTAACAGTAACTATACCCGGGATTTCAATCTAATACCTCTAGGTAGGCAAAGTGAGCTCGGCAGCGTATTTTTGATTACTGGACCACCCAGGCAGTCGGAATTATTATGTGTATATGAGTCCTCTTCTGCATATTATATAACCTACAGGCACGCGTACGGCGTACCGTACTAACGTAGATATAATAATATTAGGTACCTATTTTGTTTGTGTTTATGTACCTACATAAATGGCAGCATTTCCAGTAGCGAATTACTAATTTGTATAGATTGTTGTGTCTGGCAGCGTTCGGCTTACATTAGTCACTATTAAGTGTGTGGCTTCAGGCATTGATAAAGCTTTAGAGATTAGGTTACCTGACAACGGTTAGGTTAGTTAGGACGGTAGGAGACAAAAGGTTTAAATAATTGTTGTCGGACAAAGGATCGATCTAATTGGATGCAATTTTTCTGTCACCTTTTCCGAAGAGATTGCAAGTTGTTTGAAATCCTTTTTGCTAATGTTGCTATAAAGGTATGTTATGATTAAAACTTATTAGTTCCATCACTTACCCCCCAAAGGTTCATTAGAAGACCAGCGTAAAACAGCATGACCTGTCTAGCATGAATGCTGAAAAGGACTTTTTCGGCGCAGCCGTGAGGCACACAGCACACACCTACCTATTATGTATTTTCTATTTCCGTTTTTATTTTTTTATTCGTCTTTTATTTTGTATCTTTTTTTATTCTGTGTGCTTGATGAACTGACTTCAAATGAACTTTTTTCTTCTTTTCTTTCTTTCTTTTCTACCGTCTGGATACTTTTTCACCTCATAGAGTGCCTAACTAGGTGTGTTTCCAACTTTGACAGTGAGTTGTGTCTGGTATGTTTGTGAATTCGTAAAACTGTCTAGACCGCCGTGTCACACTGGTGCGGATTCTTTAATTTGTTAGTCTGTAGATTGAGGATTACCAATCTAAAGTAGGGACTGGTAGGTTCACCAGCTATGTTACTTAGTTTAAACCTTTTTCACGGGGATTTGGTGGAGCCTAAGTTGAGTGGAATGTATGGAGACTGTTAAGCGAACGACCAAACAACCCCCTGCACCAGTGGAAAGTTAGCCCAGGACCTGGGCTAACTTGTGTCACCTGGGCCCCAGGTGACACATGTGTGAGTACCTACTATGTACTGCAATCAAAGCTACCATTTACATTTATTTATCTTTCATTGACTCGTATTTACCCTGGTGGTTGAGAGAATGTCATGCTCACTCAAATGTCTCGTTGATGGAGGCGCGTGTGTCGAATCATTTAATTCTCTTCAAAATGGTGGAGTTCAATGGTGTTGATCCGTGCGTCATGTTCGTGAACGGACGCCGTCAGTAAGAACTGGTCATTTCTTAGCTGCCATGGTTTATTTTAATTTTGTATTGTTCATTATATTTTTAACTCTGGACGCTCTTAACTTGCATGTCTTTCTACATCGTTATCACGTAGGTATATGTATAATCACAACATCAATGATGTAACCAAGATTTTGTAACAATATTTTGATTTAAAAGAGTGTCCATGGAGTTTCTTGCCTATTCTTCTCCGTAGAGATCTACACTTTGGAATGGGGAACACTTTCAGTACTTTTTCCAAGTTATTATGCCTTTTGACTGTAGCTTGCCTTTTTTTGTTTTTTTGACATTCAAAAGTGGCTGTAATGGTCTAATTAAAATAAATACTTTGAGTTTGGTTTTTCAGCAAGCATATTCAACATGAAAACTTGATAGCTGAGTAGGTAGGTAAGGCGTGATGAGCCAAAATTGTATCAGAAAAAATCCAGATAGGAGACCTCCGGGTAGCCCACTTTTAGTTTCAAACAAGGCTAAAATTTGAGAACGTGATATTCAGCGACGTTTATTTTCATTATTTCGTACGGAGCATGAACCTAAACGACTTAAACAAGCAAAACTTGCCGAAGATATTGTGGACTTTCTCTAAATCCAACGAATACTTTCATCCCTTCCGACCTACTCAGCTACTAAGTTTTCATGTTGAATATGCTCGCTGAAAAACCGTCTGAGGTTCCCTACCACCAGGTACCTACTTAATTATCTACCTCCTATGCACGCGTAACGTAGCATGACCATTTCTACAAGTATTCTACGAAGAGAAAGTGGCATTTCTGTTCTTAATTTTTGTCATCACGCCTTGGAAATCTGTTCTATTAGGTACCTACCTACTTATCTGTGATTTTATCTTTTGTTTCTACGGGTCATGCTACGTGTGCATTTTATTTGATAGTATTGCAATTGTCCTTTGGAGAAAAAAGTACATTTGTATGATTATAACGTAATGATTATGATTTTCATTCAAATTTTAGCTACATATAAGTGTGGAAAACTTGTCTCCCTATCTCACCACCCCCTTAGCAATTGTTTTCAGTCTCCATACATTAAAATTCCGCATAAATGAAAGTCCTATTAGGCTGTATATTTCGTCTATAAATCTAAACATGGAGAGGATTGCGTGTTGTTTGCAAACGGTTGCCGGGTTACGTCGGATCGCCGCCACGCGACATCCGGCGCTCAGACCACAGTCACTCCGCGCCCGCCCTATCTAGCGGGCGCGTTACTCGGTCGCGGTGGCACTCTAAGTTTCTAACAATCTCGCCTAGATACAACTATCCTCTTCTTCTTATTTTTTTTATGTGGGAAAGTAAATTCTCCTTTTATTTCCAATGCATTTCGATTACCTACTGAAAAAAAACTCATTGTCTTTTCAAAAACTTTTGGAATAACTTATAAGAACAATATTTATACCCTATTTTTACAACCTAATGTCAGAGAACACGAAGGACGTTTTCGTGAATACAAACTTAATAAAATTTAAAAAAAAAAATACGAAAGTTCCATTAAAATTAATTATTATTAATTAAAAATGGATATAATTCATCGGTTACACTACTTAGTGTTATCGCAGAAATCTGATCTGATGACGATGGACCGTGATCAAAGGATGCGAGTGCGGAGACAGTCCAGCCTCCCTGAATACAGCAAAGCTAACAAGACTCGACAGCGGTTGGAACAAGCTTATTTCAATGATGTGAGTGTTTTGGTGAATCCAGCTTCGTAGATGTAGCCTTAAAAGTTGGCCAGCTTCTGGTCTTATTCCAAATAAACAGTGGGTAGATATACAATGTTAGATTGTACCATAGATAGTCTTACGTCTCCTCGTTTGTTTTAGAGAAATCTTATTTTTGTACGGGCCTCTATGGCTTGCCTTTTTATTTTAACAGAAACTTGGTAGATTTAGGTATCCTGAATTGTGTTACTAGGCCCTGTTTCTTGTCTTAGTCCTAATAAGCAGTGAGTAGTTATAAGATGTAGATAGTCTTGTTCCACCACATCTGTGTAATTGTTGGGGGTCACTTTATAAGTTGTGTAAGATGTCCTACAGGGGCCGCTAATACACGGCTATAATTTCTTTATTTTAAACGTGGGTATACTCTCGTAGGCTGGCCCTCGAAGAGTTGCGTTACCAGGACTTGCTTCTGCTTTAGCCCTGGTAAGCAGTAGTAAGAAGATGTAGATGGTCTTGTGCCACCTCATCCATCAAGTGATTGGGTAAGTTAATAGATTAATTAGCTCATTTGGTACGGACAGAAGTATCTGTAGTCTCGTAGACCTCACCATAAGTTTTATGTCGTGTTACTAGGGAACTAGAACCCAGTTCAAACAAGCAGATTGTTTGGACTGGGTTCTGGTAAACAACAGGTAGACAGGTAGGTAATGTAGACTTACGTCACCTCATCTGTTGAATTTTTGGGTCACTGTTATATTGTTAATGTAGTTAGTTCTAATATATTGGTAAAGGTTGTTATCAACAATGTGATCATTGACATATGAACCTATTGTCTTCCTTAATCTTGTCCGTTGTGAATTTCCAGTCTCGAATTGGAGTAAGTAGGCAGTTTTCATAGCACACAGACGTCGGCTACTCCGGGCATTTCTTTGTACGGTCTTCACACGTTGTACTATAATGTTAATTATGTATTACACCTATTTATACAGTCCACTAGTTTGTCTTATAAAGTCCCAACCGAGTCGAGGAGAAGCGAGGTTTTTTCCCCTTCATCATGAATTCTTATACTGAAAATTGTTAAAAAGGTTTGACTGACCAAGTACATTGTATTAAAAATAATGTTTTTGTGCTTATGGTTTTGTTTTCATGGAAGACTTTTGAAGGTAGACAAAGATTGAGTATGGCATGTTGCCCCATTTATTTATTTATTTAACAATTCAAGCACAAAGTCCAGAGGCGGACTTAATGCCATAGGCATTTTCTACCAGTCAACCTTTGGGTGGTCCCCATTGGCGATTCTCATCCGTTTATGCTCTAAATACCTAGGTCCCTACTTGATAATGCTTTCTGATGTGAAAGTAGGCGCCATTTTAGTAATAAAAAACACGATTCCCTAGGAATACTTCATCCTGTCAAGAGCAAAGTGATATTTCAGTTCCCCACGGGAGCCGCAACCTCTCATAAATGTAAATTATGAAGTATCCACCGACCTATCTGTCTCGCCGTATCTGTAAATATTTTTCAGCTCTGTAAGGTGACAGGTTATCATTTGAGATAAGCTACCGATGATTTTTTTAGGGCATTGTCGGATCGGTTTTAATATAGCTATTGGATAAGATAAAGTTATCGGAAAATCTGTTAGGTAGGTAGGTACAACATACAGTTACCTGCCTATTTGAGTGGTTCGTCCGGTTCGTCATTACAGGTTCCTACCTAGAGAAAAATCACAACGTACCTACATAGGTACAGACCTACGGTACCCTATTAGGAATATTTCACCGAAAAACAACGAACAATAAGTGAAAGACACCCACTTTAAAAATTCCAAGGTAAAGGAGTAGATTCTGGAGCCGGCTTGAATAAAAGAGGATATAAAGGGTATGGTAGATAAGTCGCTTCACGTCATCGTCCATCCGCCGCGATAAGGCGCTTTATAGTCCCGGCCTTTATTTGAACTTGACACGATTCTTCTCTATCTTGATGCAGTTAAACTTTCAAAGACATAGACGTGCCTTTGTTTATGGCCACGTTTTAAAAATGTAGGTAGAGAAACGTCTAGTTATGAATGAAAATATATTGGTAAATAGACCGTACTCGGTGAAAGGGGAACTTTCGACAAAACAAACAGACTGTTAACTGTTAACATGAATTCAGCAGTGGCGAAGGTTCCATACAACTCGATTCCTACCGGATTCCCCTTGAAAATGGTACAGTCAGTAGAATATACACAAATAATACAATCACAATAAAGATAAATATACTTCGGCTTACCTCTTACAAAAATTGACCCTTCGCTACTGGAATTCAGCACTTGATTTTAGACCCCAAGCTGAGCAGTTAAAAATAAGTCGTTTAAATCAGCTCTTTAAAATGTGACACCTACACAGCCAAAATGTATTGAACTTTAATACATTACTGAACAAAATCGAATTCTAATAGTCACCTACTTACTCTTCAGACCCCCCATGTAATTATCCCAGCAAACTGCCATTTATTGCGCACCATTACAAACTTCAAGCACTACGAGAGTTCTGAAACTTTTCCAACTGAAAAATCCAATAACAACACTTTGCTCGGTCTGGAAATCAAACTTACACTTTGATATTAGTAGAACAACGTGGCAGCTGAACAAAAATCACATCTGAAAAATAATGGCTCACGCAATACTTTTCGGCCAATGAACGCACGGCACCGTGTTCGCATCGCATGACCAATAACGTGATGCTTTTAGTGTTTCAAAGTCATAGGGCTAATGTTTTGTGCGCAACTTAATCGATACAAACTTTTATACTGGCCTACTCACCCCAAACTGACATTATAAATACCGTCAGACAACCTCCAGGAATCTGGAACAGCAGTATTTACCTAAATTATCATATCATTTAGAACTTCAGTCAACTTTATTTTGAGAATGAATGAATATTCTATGACTCCTACAAGTTGTTTTTGCCAATCGACTTCCTTTGTTGTTGTAGAATTTATTTTTTTGATGTTTCTTAACTTACGGTTGCAACCTTGGAGGTCCAGTATTGACCTTAGTTTTCTCTAGTTCACTAACACTGGTTAATTGGCTAGAAAATCGATACGCCCTCCCTAACTAATTACAGTTTCAGATTTAGCTAGCATGCACTAGGCCTTTTGCTATGTTTTCAGTCTTGACACGTCTTTTGTCTTGTCATTTGCGTACTTACTTTTAACCCGATCCTGTCACTCTGCGATCACTGCTAATGTAAATTATATTTCAAATTCAAATTACAGTCTTGTATTATGTTAACATGTTCAATTTCTAAAATCATGTTAGATTAAACTTGTAATTATTTGATGTCACATAATACAAATTTTCATAAATGAAACTGCTATTTCGCTACGGAAACATAATTTATTCTACTGTCGCAGATCTAATACATAAATATTTCAGCCTGTCGACAGGGCCGACGTACAAATTTAATTCAAAATTTAAAATTTCTCCGCAAAAAGTTCAGAAAGGCTTGAAGAATGAAAGGGATGTAAATAAGTTAATTTGCATCACATAGTGCGCGCAAAACTGTGAGGCCCATGGTTCATAATACTGGTACGAAATTCATTCATAAGGAAGCCTTAACTTTTAGCTCTTTTTATTTGAATATTTCTTGGTTGCGAAGGTCAGATAGAAGCAGTCACTTCATGTAATATATTGCTATTCAGCTGCATCTGGCTAGAAGCGGATCCTATCGGCATAGCTGGGAAAAGGCAGACAAGAGAAAACATCTCTGAAAAAGAAAAGCCTATTGAAGAATGTCAAGTTAAAGTACTTGAGAGGTAGGCACGTAACTCGATCATTTACTTTTGATTAAATGGCACTCTTTACTGCCTACATGCTAGTACTCTACCCCACGAGGGACTTTGTCTAAGTGGGTAAGTAGGTACTTACCAGACGAACAATATAGGTACCTACTTCCGATGAATGTAATTTGATCCTCTTCGTGTTTGAGTACTTTATTAGTATAACTAGCGACCCACCCGAGTGCAATGTAGATACACATATAAACCTTCCTCTTGAATCACTCTATCTATTGCTGAAAACTGCATTAAAATCCGTTGCGTAGTTTAAAAGGTCTAAGCGTACAAACAGAGGGAGCGACTTTGTTTTACACTATGTTAAGATTACTTACAAGTATAGATACCTAATCAAACTTAAATATTGAATAGAAGATAATGTAAAACATACAGCACCATCACCAATGATTAAGCGTTAAAAAGTATTTTTATAGCTTAATTATTAGTTTAATTCGGTTTTAAAATAACATCAATAGTATATTTCAAATTCATTAAAAAAAAATTGATGCGGTTATCTGTTGTATCTTATTTTTCCAAATAAACCAGGCATAGCAGCTGTAAACGTAGTCTCAAAGTTACACCTACATATAGAACCCTTCGCAACAACTTCACTCTACATCTCATACAAAAGAAATCCCTGGCACGTGAAAGCTACAAAAAGCGTTTCGAAATAAAAGAAAAGAAAAATCTTTTGAATACTGGTTGGCCGTTTTTCTTAGCGGGCCCTACCATCATTAGGTAAACGAAACACTTATGAAATCCCTCGCTATATGTATTATGTCAGCCTATTCCTGAGTCAAGGACCTGGCTGTCGACCTTTCGATGAAGACTTACAATTTTATACTTTGTTTCGATGATCGAAAATATTTTCATTGTTTAAGAAATGCTCAAGTTATTGTTATTTAGGATGTAGGTAACACCTTTCGTGTTGGTAAGTATACAATAAATCTATTAGTTAGGTAATATGGTGAAGCTTCTGTTGATATTCACTGTCGGTCTGACAATCACAATATTAGTTTAGTGTACTGGCAATTAGCATTGAATTAACGTTGCTAGGCAAGCCGTAAGATTCCTAGTAATTTTAATAAGCTTCTCGTAAAATGTTAGTTCTACTTAAAGAAGCCAATCTGTACCTACCTACAAGTAAGTAATTACTTTTAACAAGATTAGAGTACCTACCTGTATCAACTACCGATGGATGGATACAATGAAAATTCAGCCTATGCTTGTAAGTCTCTGATTTATAATATGTATAAAAAAGTCCAATCAGATTTTTAAAAAGCTTATAGAAGCTAAGAAATCAGATCAAGCATTAAATCCTTTTAAATAAGCTGCGACGCGCGATCGGCTCCGTTCGCCTGTTGTCGTATCCGATCGGAACTCTTTCGGCTGTCGGCGCATGTGCGTACGGTAAGAATGAAATTTTTTAGCTGGTGGAAATCATTATTTACTGGGTACAATGTAAAATAACAGATCAAATATATTTTAGTATTAGAAAAAAAAAACAAATCATTATTTTGCAATGAACGCCAATCACGCCAATCGCAATTTCTCGGAGACAGCCCTATGATGTTCAAAAAGCTAGATATTACTATAGATCATATTAACACGTGTAGAAAATAGAAACATAGATACCACTGCATATCTCACTTGACGACCAAATCAAACAATTTTATTTGATTGAATTTTTAAGAAACAAGAACTATACATAACAAAGTAGGTTCATTTCGACGAAACAGGAAAAATAAAGTAGGTAATATTTTGCGTGACTCTTTTTGCAAATCAGTCTACGGAGCAGTCTATGAATTCATTACTTTGCGAAGCTAAATTTTGTGCTCTCTATCATTCGATGATTGATCGAAAGTGGGTATACCCTGTATATTAAAATGGAGTAGGTTCTTAGGTTCCATTAAATGGCTAAAATGCTAGCCTAGTTATGAAACAATATTTTATAAAGGTTAGAAGGATTTGCCGATCAATTACTTATAATTTAATAACTTATGACTACCTCGTACGTCTAGTAGTAGCAAACGCGACTGCTGAGCATGAGCACGCTTAAAATCGACAAAATGACAGATTTCTTTTGTTGATCTGTTATTTTGTCGAGTCTTCCGTCAATAAAACCCGTTTCTACGGTGGTCATGCTAAGCGTGGAGGTCCTGTGTTCGATTCCCAGGTCGGGCACTGTCGTTAGGCCTTTCCAAAAGGAATTTTACAGTAGCAGCCACGGAGTCTGTATTTGCGCGCGTTTGATGAGAATAGGCTCGCCCCCTATTACATGGGTCTTAACATAACTGGCGAAATGTGGGTGTACTATTAGGTACACCTCTGCCTAACCCTTTACAAACGTGATGTTATGTTATGTTAATAACTTATCTACTTAAATATTCTCATACATTTTTGAAAAAAGATAAACTTGTTCGTTTGTTTTAAACTAAAAGTAATATCCACATTCTGGATAGTCAACTTTACCCGCGTTGTAATTCGAGAGATAGAAATATTCGTATTATAAATCTCCTCGTGTCGGAAAAGTCCTTGGCCACAGTACTTCCCTTTGAATAATGTTGTGTAGAATCGAGGAATTTTCCGACTGCGACTATGAGGGACAGTCTCTGGACAAAAGCTTATTAACTATCTATTTTCATTATCTCGATTGAGAGGAAATGTGTTTACGTAACTTAAACTACTTTTACTTGTTGTTATATAAATGATTTTTTTTAGACTTTTAGATAAGTAATTAATGAATTATTTCAAACTACATTAATATTATAAATTGTACAACTTCTTTATGCATGCGGAGTTTACCTATAAGTGATTGTTGCACTGTTGCATTTACATTTATACATGTTACTTTAAGCATAAAACCTGTGTAAACAATTGTTGGTAAACCAATACATAAATAAAAACGAAATAAAATAATTAAAACTATTTCATACATAAATTAATTTGTTTTGGAACGGAACAACAGTGACTCATAATCATAACAGAGTCACCAAAATTTGACGACCGAAAATATATTTTTAGATAAAATATCAGTCGTTAGGTAGTCAGTGGCCCAAAAACTCTGACAACCAGTCTTACCAAGGGGTATCGTATTACCCAGTACTAACTGGGTTGTGGAGGTCAGATAGGCAGTCGCTCCATGTAAAATACGGGTATTTAGCTGCATCCGGTTAGACTGGAAGCCGACCCCAACATAGTTGGGAAGAAGAAGGAAAGGCTAGGCAGATGATGATGACGATCAGTTGTTTCTTAACCGGTCAAAATGTATGGAATAGCTGTTTTTTTAATAACCGATGAAAAATTTCTATGTTTGGTAATATGACGTACTGAATACTTACGTGGTAACTGTTTGGGCGTCGACGTCCATTCCACCCTTGCACCCTGTATATTTAAGCCATTTATTTAAGTTATAATGTTTAAACTATTGATTGATATTAATATTTCTTAAATCCCTGTTAAAGGCATAACACGTTGTTTCCATTATTATAAACAGAATAAGTGGGTAGATAAGGAGCCAACAAAATTCATAAAAGCGCCATATCAAAATGTAAAACCATTTTGAGGAAACAGACTCATAAAAATAGATATACGGCAGTAGAATAGTGGAAAAATGGTTGGCAAGCATCGTTGGCTTACTCTAGCTAAATCCTGCCATGAGAGAAGCTATAATACAACAAGATAATAAATGGAATAAAACCTACCTTCTCTTTTTTGGCAAGATATATACTTTTCGTGAAAGATTAAATAAACAAGAATTCGTGAACTTAAAGATTTTCCTTCTTATTGCGCTTGCAGCCGCTGAGTTAAAATTGTGATGCGGAAGAAGAACGGATGAAAATGTCGTGTGAAAAGTATTGCCAATGTATGTAGATGGCTACAAAAGTAAAGAAAGTCAAAAGGAATGATGAATAAACTGTGAGAAAGATGACATGATTACAAAAAAAAATAATTATTGAGATTACGCGGATGCTGATGATTATTTACCAAAATCGATCCGTCATTTCATCTATTGAAAATAGCTATTTAGTATTTTTGATATTGATAAATGTGAAGTAGAGTCTTCTACTTCTTTCCCTGCCTGTCTAGGTGAATGATGAATTATGTGGAAAACCCAAAGTCATCCAGCACAATAGTTCGTAGCCCTAACAATGTATGGTACATATAGTTCGTTCATAATAGCTTCTCTCGACCAACGAGCACACTGACCTGTACCTAGCTATCTATATCTATCTTGTATGTTCCTGAATTCCATTCTCGAGGACAAGTCTGGTCATTCAATAATGTCAATCGACACTGCAACGAGCCAATAGAGCAGATTCTTCAGATACCTACATGTTTTATGGCATTATTGGTTAAATTTCAGCTTAGTTTTTTGTTACCAAATGTTTTAGTATACCGGGTGTAAACAGACCCTTCACATATCCGTCAACCAAGCATTCAGTACATCAAACTAAGTAACTTTACGCAAAAATTATTTCTGGGAATCGACTTTTTTTTTTGAGGTGAAAAATCACGTTTTATGGTAGGACTCGATGGAAAGCACTCATAGCATTGTGCTGATGAATGGATTGAATAGTACGGGGGTCGTGGAGGAGTGTAAAGTAAAAATGTAACATTAAAAACATGTATTTAAAAAAAAAAACTTTTGAAAAAATTGTAACTTTGACCCCCAATATCTCCGTAACTAGAAGGTTCCCAGTTATGGTCCAAAACAAAAAAAATATCGCAGTGACGGAGAGAACAAGTGCCTTTCGTTTATGTTAAAGGTTTATTTACACCCTTTAAACCTATTAGTTTTTACCTGGAAGTCGTTTGTCTTGGTATGGACCTGTAATGAGGAGGGATGAAACGCATGTAACTTTTAAGAGTGATAGACATGAATGTTGACATATGGAGAGGGAGAGGAAGGCCAAAGTAAAACTGGATGAATTGTGTGAGGAATGATATGAAGGAGAAAGGAGTACATGATGCCGTGACGTCTGACAGGGGAAAATGGAAGAAGAAAACGTGTTGCGCCGACCCCAAATAGAATGCGACAAGAGCAGGAAGATGATGACTTGCCTGAAAGTAAGGTGTTATCATTATTATATTTTAAATTTAAACTGAACACAATGTTATCTTACCTCATGTTACATTTTATTTTCTGATCTTACTTTTTATTACTAATGCAAACGTTTGTGAAGATGGATGGATGTTTGTCACTCCTTCACGCCAAAACTACTGAACGGGTTTTGGATAAAACTTTATAGCAATATAGCTTATAGGTATACATCAAAATAAACATAAATGGGCTAGAAATAATGAAGATATTATTTAAAAAATATATTTTTTTCTTTAATAAAGAACTAGTGACGAATACTCTTACTAAGCCAAATTAATAGTTTACACACAATTCCAACACACTTCGTATCATTTAATTTGAAGGTCCTTTGGATAATATATTTCACCCTCTCCATGAGAAATGATTACATGAAAAGGCAAGGCTTTCTTATTGAACGATTACCTGGAAAAGGCACTTACCGCCGCGTGAGACTTGACAGCGTTGTATAATGTACCTAGGTAAACATTATTAAGTAAAAACGATGACATAAGATTTTTTTCCATTAACTTGTGTGTGGAATCATTTACATTCAATATTATTTCTTGATGCCTTCTTCGATAACTGTTGTTATATTGGAGCTGTTGTTAATGATTCGAATTGTACAATCTTCGCTGTTCAAACCGTAGGCTTCCCATCCACTTAAAGTCACAGTCGTCTTAAAGCAACAGCGGTTTCAATGTGGAAGAGGGAAACCTGTGACAGTGAAACGTGGAAGAATATGAGGGAGGATTATGCTATGGCAAAACAATCTTCAAAACCGATGTCAAGATTTTTTTTTTTCTTGAACCTCATGGCTTGGCACGCGACAATGGCAAAAGACCAGACGGCATGTCGTTGTTTCCTTGGAAGGTGGGTAGGCCTTTAGTGTAGGACTCAACATGCGTCGATACTCTTGCGCCATAACATCTTCCAAGCTTATCGTGCTGTGCTGGCGCTGCCGTTGCGGCTGCAGAGAACCTCAAGCGGCGTAAATATAGAACACTTAGTAGTGATTATATTTTCGAGCCGTTTGGGGTTGAAACTCTGGGGCCGTGGGGTCCGAGTGCTCACAGCCTGTTTATGGAAATTTCGAAACGCGTAGTTGACGCTTCCCGTGACCCAAGGGCTGGCTTTTACTTTGGCCAGAGTAAGTATTGCCATACAATGTGACAATGCCGCCAGTCTCTTGGGCACATCACCAGCTGACAGCGTTGAGGAGGAGTTTTTTGATGCCCTTCATAGTTTGTTGTTAGTTTATTTATTTTAGGTTATTTAATAGTTTTTAATTAATAATGTATACATATAGTTAGTTTACTTTTTTTTCTTAAATAATATACGGGTAGAAGGGACACCGACACCCAAACGGTTTCCAAGTATCCAGTACACTGAATATGTGGTTACCGTTTCTGCCGACCGACCCACCAGCAAATTGTTAATATAGTCTGTTAATATTGTAGCAGACCACTACTGAGCAAAGGCCTCTTCAAGCTGCGTCACAACACCGAAACTTTCCCTAACAAGACACATTTTCTCTTGTCAACAGAGAGAGCTGTTCGCGGCTAAAGCAGACAGCGGCTCCGCAGCAGTCGATCGTAAATTGTCTTCATCATCAGCTGGAAGCATGAAAAATAAGTGGCTAAAGGCTTTCCGTAGCCTGAAACCCCCAAGCGCCCCTCCACCCCTAACAGCACCCCCAGACAAGTAAGACAAAACTTTTTAATCCTTTATTCAAAAAACATTGACTAATTAAACACAAAATTTCATAAATAAAAGCATGGGAATTCAATTACCATCACAGGTTACAATTTTGCTGTATGTATTATCAAAATGGATGCTGAAACTGAATTAATGTGGTTTGGTGTTGAATACGTAGAAGGTAATTTGTAGTACACAGCCGTAATTACATTTTTACTTAGTATTCGTACCAGTGAGACTCGACAGTATTATAAAAAGTAAAATCATACACACGTCAAAATATAAAAAAAACTTCCTCTCTTTGTTGTTTCAAAAACTTTGTTTCGAGAAGATGTAGAAAGCACTTGGAATCCTGTGGAGACTGTGAGAGGAAATTATGCCACGGAGCAATAACCGAGGCCAGGAAATAACAGTTCGTAATGGCTTACACACACGTGTTCCATGTCTATCTTAATTATGAATTTAATAGGTTCAATTTATGATGAAAGTACGTAGTAATGGAAATTATAACTGTGTACCTACTAAAATTAATGTCAACGGATTTCGGGAGAAAGACTTTAATATTCCTGAAATCAAACTATAGAAACTATAGTTTTTTTTAACCTTTCGGTTCCCCCTTGGATGTCTTTACAGGTTTCCAGATTTTATTACTCTTTAAACTTCATAACTTTACGCGTTACGGTGAACATAATTCAATAAAGTCTAGAGTAGCCCTCCAATTTCCTCATTTATCAAACTCGCCGGGGCAAGTTCCATTAAACAGGGCCATGTACGCCGAAATTGAACCTGATAGATTTAAATCTACAAGGCACTCGCTCCATACGTGGTCAAACTTTCAGTTGGAAAATCTGCAAAACAGACGGTCCAGACGTGTCACAATTGTCAGAGAAATCAGATTACGATTATTGATCACACGCATTATGTAAGAGCCTAATGTCTCGTTGCAAACAAGATTACTAACGCAAGTATCCGCTTTACAATGTAAGGCTTCTAAATGTACTTAACAAAGTTAATTATTTGAAAGAGAAATGAAAAACTGTTGTGGCTCTAGCTGATTAAGCAAAAATAGAAAATCCACCATCCAGATGTTGTAGCTGTCAACTTAGTTAATTAATGTTTTTGGGTGGGAATGTTTGAAAATATAGTTAAACTATTTTTCTGTGCGAAAATGCGGAAAACCTTCAGTTTACTTAACATAATGGTAGTGATTGTTAGATTGCTAATTATTTCAGTTTTATGAAAATAGTGAACAATGGAGACTAGATATAAATTAATTTAGGTAAATAAATAGCATCAGGGTTTTAGGAATACGAAAACAGATAATTTCAAATTACTGTATTTATAATAATAAGTTAACAACGGTGTCTAGTAAACGTGTAAATAAACAAGATAATTCAATCGTAACACTGAATCTTTACGGAGGGACTTGAGTTTCTCCAAAAGTGTAACAAATTACGCTGCTGGCGATATTTCGAGCGCTCTATACAAATAATGGAACTCAAGATAACGAGATGCACACAATAGTCGCAGAACTACGACTTGAGTGTTGACACAATACATAAGGAGTGCTACTTCACCGAATATCATTCTTATTTTCTCACTTCAGTTTTCTTGTGTTCACGAATTTGATTTTTTTGTTTTGGAGTGGACTGAGTAGGCGCGACGTCGTTATCATTTTATTCAGTATTATTCACTTGCTGTAAATTGCTGAAACAAATACACAATATAGAAATAATTTCTCAAGCTTCATCACGCTGCGTTTTTAGTAAATGTGCCAATAATTATTATTCTAAATGCTTATGTCGCATAACACCAAACCTTTTATAAGATAAGTTTATTTTGTTATACGTTTCACATCCAATTTGAAGCTGATTTTCAAAAATTAATCATGCCCTGTGCCTAGTGATGGCCAATGCGTTGAGTGTAAGTCATTTAATTGCATCGAAACACATGTAAAACTGTGAGTAACCTAGAGTTATAACCACTGTAGTAATTGAATCACTTACACTGTCTAACTGTAATCTGTGATGATCTATTATAATAATACTCATCGAAGATAATATCAGAAACCTTTGTTAAATACCATTTGTTATCAAACGCATCGCTATCTCACAGGTTTCTGCACTAATTGTATTTGATCACGTTTATTTCGTGTTATGTTCATCTTGGTGTTTCTCTCTTTTTGCATCAATAAAGAAAAAATCAAATGTACCACGCGGTGTCGACGGTAATGGCAATGAGGTAACTGTGCCCCGTAGGTGTGAGCCTATCTTTGTAAATGTTTCATTTTATCCAGATATTGGAACTATACGCTCATCCTTTGACACGTAGAACCAATCCCTAACAGCATGTGTATAAGTATTATTTATGCTTGTGTACACTGACACACAATATTTATGTTAGCGATCACTTTTCACCAGCTTTTAGATTAAACAACACACACTTCTGCCAAGTAATACGCTTGGAATCCTTCAGTTGTAAGTTGTACTCAATCCTTTCGGCTTTGAATTCAGTTTGCAATAAATAAAAATCAGTGTGCTTGCTTTGTTTCCAGTCTGATTCAATGTTAATTGATAACGTAATCTGTGGTGGAGGCAGTTCGTGTTTGGAACAAACCTCAAGGCGAAGGGAGGCCATTACCTAACAGTTTATTTGGTGTTGTACCGGTGTCGGCAGGGGACTGATTACCAACCACCTCGCAGACTAATCCACGAGCTGTCTCCCTTTGACCTTCAACGTCATCGGTCGATATTCGTGACGTACAAATATTATAATGTGAAAGAGCCTACAATATCAAATTAATAGATGTCCTTGTTCAGTACTTTAAGGCACCTTGCTAGGGTATCAGAAAAAAAAACTCTTTACTGCTAAAATAATAAGATGGAAAATACTCTAAGACTATCTTCTGATCTATTAGAAACAGTAAGCATGTAGAAAAGCTAAAATCTGTGTTTGAATTTGAGACTGAATCTTTAGCTGACTTGATACCGTCTTCTAAAATGTACAATAATAATTATTCGAACATTAGTGTTTACATGTGGACTGTTTTGTAGGAGGAATGGCGCGGCTAGAGACGCAATGCGCGCCGGCGGAGATTCCGAGGCACATAACTTTCAAGAATACACGTACAAGAAAATAACGCCTTGCGATGTCTGCTCACAAGTTCTTAGAGGTAAGAAGAACAATTATTATAGCAGGAAATGCTCATTCATTGGTATTAAGAAGTACAATATTGTAACTTAACATCCCGCCTGTAATCCGGGAAAGGTTTGGGAGAAGTGTATCTAATAGTGCATCCACATTTTACCAGTTATGTTTAAGTCCTATGTAATAAGGGGCGAGACTATTGCCATCAACCGGGCACTAATACCGTCTCCTACTTAGAAATTACTGCTGGAAAAACCAATAATAATTTGCCCAGCCCGGGCGTCGAAACCAGGACTTTATGCACAGCAGTCGCGATTGGCCGGTGGGGCCGGAAAGTTCTGAAGTGGCGACCGCAAACTGGAAGACATTGCGTTGGAAGGCCTCCAACTAGGTGGACCGATGACCTGGTAAAGGTTGCAGGGATCCGCTGGATGCGAAACGCACGGGACCGGTCAATGTGGCGACACTTGGGGGAGGCCTACGTCCAGCAGTGGACGTCTTTCGGCTGAAATGATGATGGTGATGAGTCGCGATTGCGACCACTACACCAGCCACGCAGTCAATTATTAAGTACAATATTGTATATCAGCACAATTCCCTTTCGTATGTAGAATAAACCTTAATTACATTTTAGGCTCGTTCATTAACAAAGTAGGGCAGGAAATTACTTTACCACACTTATTTTATGTTATAAAAATGCTAAAACAATCCTACTAATTAAAACCAGGATGATGTGGACAGTAAATGGTTGTGTGTATTCCCCAGGGTAGTAAGAACGACACGCCTTATCACAAAACTGGTTTTTTTACTAGCCATAGTAGCCATATAGCCTAATGATGGTAGTCACTCACTATTATGTATTATTATAACTAGTGCCATGTTGCTAATTGTTTTTATTGGATTTACATATAAATTGAATCGGTAAGCTACGAGTATAGTGAATGTGGACCCAATTACGAGAAAGCAAAGCCATTAGTGGGACACGTGATTCTTGTTTTCAACATAGATTTATATAGGTAAATGAAAATACCTTGTTTTGTGAACAGTTATGATACGATACCTATTTCCAAATATTTTAAAAACATTTCTGTAGAGTTTTACAATCGTTACAAGTTTTCCCTCAGCCAGCCACAATAATTGGGATATAAATCCATTCAATATTCCCAAAAGCTCTGAATTTGTCACTGACACAAGACAACAATGAGTTCTTCAAGTTTACAGTTATTATGTGCCACGATATCGTTAAATCTGAATAAAGGTTTTATTGTGAAGGCACAAACCTTGTTTGCCAGACAGGTGTTTTTGAAATTGGAAAAGGTGTCCTTCTTTATCTTTACAAGTGTTTCTAAACACGTTAGGTCTATATATTCGCTGTTGTGTGTAGTGCTTTGCACGATATTGGCAAGTTTATTGAAATAAAGTACATTTTATATGTACTTGAAAGCGTGGCTGTGAGACCGTCGTTTTTAATATTCAAGGTTATACCAATGGAGTGAGTTATCCTTTACTTCAAAGCTGAAGTTACCATACACTTGTCCTGGAAAACAATGAGCGTCCCCAACTCCTCAGTGGTGTTCACACATGGTGATAACATGACATTGGGATTCTTTGAGAAGAACTCAAACCCAGTACTTATCTGCCCACATGGTATTTGGAATAATGCGAAGTCAGAATCGACATCATATTTGTATTGATCAAGGGCAACCAAAGCCCGCGGGCCCGCTTTCTTATTATACGTCTTCAATTCATAATGTATTTGCGAAAATTCTGTATCTTCGTGTTTTTAAGCTTTCTTTTCAACCGACTATTTAAGAAGATGTATAGAAATAACTGTGACAAAGTGACAACAGCGTGAACATTAGAAGAATCAATATTATTTTCGGCGTGCGGCGTCCTTGAATAGGTCTTTATAGAATGTGTCAGACTTGACAATGTTTTTACTTTATTACCCGTGCTTTGCTAGTTCGTGATTGCGAAATAAATTGCCTCAATTTTCAGTCTCATGACATTGAATATTGAATCAGTATGAGCCGTGGTATGAGTAAGCAGTTTCAGCGAAACTGTAACTGCTTGCGATGACTCAATCAGAGAGACAGGTACACGAATGTGACTGTACCTAACTTGGTACTGATTGATGTTGATTGCATTTTCGCGTGGGAATTCTTTCTTTAAACTTTTCTTGCTTTAGTATTATATTTTTCTTCGTTACAGGTAAATTATTGTTTAAAATAAGGAATAAATTAACTTCTGTCTGTGAATATTTACCTGGATGTTTGATAAATTTTGACAAACTTTCCGTTTTTCTTTTTCATCAATAAGTTGGTTTTCTGGCCTTTTACTGCTTTCTACCTTGTCTATATCGGTATCTACCTATGCTCTCATTTCTTCATCGAACTTGCTTAGTTTGTATAGTTCAGTTTTCAAGAAAAGCTCATTCCGTCTCAGAGATGACGTTATGTTATCAATTTGCAAGTAGATGTTAATCTTTTCCACCTGATATAATCTATTGTCGCTCCGTGTAAAATACTGGTATTCAGCTGCATCCGGTTAGACTGGAAGCCGACCCTAATATAGTTGGGAAAAGGCTAGGCAGATGATGATGATAATCTATTGCGCGCCAACACAGCGTGAGAAGGGGCTAAGTTATACAATCTACAAATGTACAAACAATCCACGCCAGATTTGTGTGTGTTATATCCAGTATAATATTGTATTATCCTAAAGTATTGGATGCATATCAGTTTGCTCAGCGCTGCACCAGTAGCGACATTGCGTAATTCATCGTTCCTTAAAACGTAGATTAAAGTGAACAGTTATTGGTGTAAATACATCTTTTCTGAGTAGAGAAGTCAGCCAAAATTCCGCTATCTCCAAGGTCCCGCTTCAACTACCAGTGTGTCCTGCCTACAATGACGTACGGTGCTGAAACATGGACGCTTACGCAGGAGGCTGTCTACAGACTGAGAGTTGCACAGAGAGCGTTCCATGCTCGGCATAAACCTGGTAATCGCGTTACAGAACTCAAATGGAGGAAGGCGCATTGATGACAGGTGGACCAAAGCTGTCACCATTCCAAGAACGGGGAAAAGAAATGTGGGTCGTCCGGCGGCGAGATGGGCAGACGACATAGTTTTTTTTTTTTTTCCGGATGGGAAATCATCAAATGACACCCCCCCACTCTGGGCGGAGCGGAAGGGAGTGTCAGACTTGTACTGACTAAAACCCATCCATGTTCCTTCTTTGCCCTTTGTGTTCCAGGGCCACGGTATCTCTTTCGAACAGTCCCGCAGCCCTGGCAGGCATCGGCCCTTGCGGACCCCTACTTATTTGCTGACATCTCTTTGAGGCGCGCGTGGAACACGAACGCGCCGTCGACACGGCCTGTCGTCATAAGACAGCCGGACGGCGAGCTGGCCCATAACTCGCCGTCCACAGGCCCGCGCCTACGGTGGCCGGGAGCCACCACGTGACCCCCAACGCCCAGGGCGTCTCCCGCAGCGACTGGGACGTGAGGTTCTTTCTCTCTCACGTCCCGCCACCTCCTTCACTAGCATGACTGCTTCGCAGAAGGAGGTGACGGCTTCCCATTCCCTCTCGCTCCGGACCATGGCTTGAACCAAGGCCTGACGCGAGAGATCGCCGCCGCCAATCGCCGCTACGAGGACACGGCGGTGCTCCGTCCAAGCGGGGCAGACCTCCACGGTGTGCTCCACCGTGTCCTCCGGACGATCCTCGCAGTGGAAACACCCGGGTGTTTCCTCCCGCTCGATTCGGTGCAGGAACCTCCCGAAACAACCGTGTCCGGTGAGGACCTGCGTCAGGCGGTAGGTGAGGGCGCCGTGGCGCCTCTCTAGCCACTCCTCAAAGAGGGGACTTATCGCCACTATGGTGGCGTGCCCTGCACGGGGTTGCGACAGTCGCTCTCTCCATGTCGCCATGAGATCACGCCGGAGGTCTGTCCGCTGAGCAGCAATTTGCCGCGGCAGCGGAGTTTCCTCCCGACGTAGTGCCTCCGCGCGCCATTCGTGCAGGCGTGCGAGGACTATCGCCTCCAGATCCCATGGCGGCAATCCGGCAAGGAGGCTAGCCGCTCCGCCGGAGATCGTGCGGTACCCCCGGATTAGCCTTATGGCTATTACTTTTTGGGGCGCGTTCAGGTAGTGGGCGGCTTGCCGCCTCAAAGAACGCGCCCACACCGGGGCCCCGTAAAGGGCCATGGACCGCACGACCCCCGCGTATAGCCTCCGGCAGGAGGCGTTTGGACCCCTCAGGTTGGGCAAGAGCCGCTTGAAGGCAGCCCCTGTCCGTTCCAGTTTGGGAGCCAAACGTCGGAAGTGCTCCACGAAGTTCCACCGGCTGTCGAGGACGAGTCCTAGGTACTTCAACGTCGACCCGACGCCGATGGAAACCCCTCCTGCCGTCAGTAGGGATCCCGACGGTGGCGCATTCCGAGGCCCATGAAAACACATGGCCTCGGACTTGTGCAGTGCCACCTCGAGACCCAATTGCCGGATCCTCTCCACGACTATCGCAACCCCGCGTGTCATGTTTTCGGCCGCCGCCTCGTGCGACTTCCCTTGTGCCAGTACCAGCGTGTCGTCAGCGTAGCAAACTACGCTGACGCCGGTAGGGAGGTCGGTGCGCAGCACCCAGTCGTAACCGATGTTCCACAGGGCCGGTCCCAGAACCGATCCCTGTGGAACACCGCACGACATCTCTCGCCGGTTCTATTCTTTGCTTCGACCAGGGTAGATGACGGCTCTATCCGTCAGGTAGTCCCCGACCACACGACGAAGGTAGGTCGGCACCCGGTGATACCGGAGTGCCTCCCTAATGCAGCTCCAGGGCATGGAGTTGAAGGCGTTGGCGATGTCAAGAGACACCGCCAAGACGATGCCGCCCCGGGACACCGCGTCTCCCGTCGTGAGGGCTCTCACGCGCATGATGGCGTCCACCGTTGAGCGCCCCTTGCGGAAACCAAACTGGTGTTCCGCAAGATCCGGCCCCATCCCCGCAAGATCCGGCCCCATCCCCGCAAGGTGCCCGGCGAGGCGGTTGGCAATGACTCTTTCAAAGAGCTTGCCCACCTCGTCGAGCAGCACGATGGGCCGGTATGCGGACGGAGAGTCCGCAGGGCGCCCTGGTTTCCGGATGAGGACCAGCTTCCCCGTCTTCCAACGAAGCGGAAACTGGCCTCTCTCCAAGCATGCGCTTAGGAGCCCTTCCAGTCGGGGCCCGAGAGCCTCAGAGGCCAGGACCCAGGCTTTGCCAGGCAAGCCATCGGGTCCCGGGGCGGTGTTTCTGGTTTTCAGCCTGCGTACCGCCACTTTCAGGTCTACCCCAGTCACCTCCGGAACGTCGTCATCGTCATCGGTGTGGTCCGCTTTCGGCACCGCACGCGGCGGCGGAGCCATAGGCGGGGGAGGATGCTCCCCTCGCGAAGGGAACAAAGCGCTCACCACGTCCTCCACGAGCTCAGGCCGGAGACTGCGTCAACGGGGGGGCCCGGGTGCGGAGTTTGTCCCGCACCATCTTGTAAGGGCGCCCCCACGGATCTCCGTTCAGAGACTCCAGCATCTCCTCGCGGGCCAAGTTCTTGGCCCGCCGGACAGCCTCTTGGAGGGCGGTCTTCGCCGCTCTGTACCCCTCGTACAGCTCCGCCTCAATGGCTGCCGCATCCGGAGGGCGGATGCGGAGCCTGCGATGCCTGGCGTACAGGCGCCGCGTGGCAACGCACGCCTTGCGCAGAGACGCCAGCTCTCGCGACCACCAGTACACCTGATGCCGGGCGCTTCCTGGCCGAACTCGGGGCATTGCCACGTCGCAAATGTCGGACATGGCCTCCTGGAACCAACCCGCCTCGTTGTTGATGTCGGCAGGCCTGACTGGTGATGACACCCAGGCCTGCACGATCGAGGCTTCCAGGAGGATCGCCACCGGGGGAAAAACCTGGATGAGACAGGCACAGGAACGTGGAGATTGGCAGAAGAAAAGGAAGGCCTATTCCGAGCAGTGGGTGAATTCAGGCTGTAGGTGATGATGACTACCTAACATTGACGCGATCTTGGCCCACGTCAACGGACATCCGCACCGTGCATCAAGCGCTATCAAGTGCTTTAGGCTACAGTATTTTGAATAACCGCAACACCGCTCCCACGCGTTTAGTGTACACAAGCGCAGTCAAGTGCTTTACGCGGCGTTGGTTGACGAAACGCGAGTCTACTGCACCGCTTTGATTTATTTGTTTTACGCATTTTTTTTTCATTTTTGGAACACCTGTGCTTTTAAAGATTTAATATGAGTTGCTTTGCTTGTGATAGCGCAATTCATGCATATGACCAATTACTACATTGTACTTCGAATACATGTAATAATTTATTCCATATTATATACCTGCCATGGATGTGTTACGCTCAAAGACCGAAAAAGCTCACTGAGCGAAGAAAACGGCAAAACACAAAACGATCACGAAGTGAAATACGTGTTTTCGATGTTTTCGGGGTGGCTAATAACGATAGGTAGGTTGAAATGAGAATCCAGCGCTCCTGAAAACGCCGAAAACGACACCCTTGACGAAATTTTGAGAATTTTCACATCCGCCATCTTGGATTTTCATTTTGACCTCAATATCGTTGTCAGTGCCCCCGAAAACAAGTTGCGGGATCAAAAGCAAACTCAAACTCAAAGCATCTATTTCAATTAGACCATGATATGATATTCAAAAGTGCCTGTTGTGGCACTTTTGAATGTCAGAAAAACAAGGCATAATAACTTGTGAAAGTACTGTAGTTACGCATTCCAAAGCATAGATCTTTACGGAGAAGAATGGGCAAGTAACTCATTGGACACTCCGTTCAATCAAAATATTTTTACAAGATCGTTGTTACATCATTCATGTTGAGATAATACATATATGTGAGAACGATGTAGAAAGACGTGTACATTAAGAGCGTCCAGAGTAAAAGATTAGCAAGGTTACCTTCTATGATATGACAAAAACGGCCTAGTTACATGTCAGGTGGCAATATTACCTGTATGGTTACCGACAGACGGTAGAAGTGTTGGAAGATTCATTCAAAAGATCGCGGATAAGACCTGATTGAGCCTCGCGAAGACCAGGGAGGAATAGCACAAATAGGAAGGCCTATACTCAGAACAAGAAAATCAATGATGATGATCGTGGCAATATAAACGCTGCTCACTTGACTACAAAACAGTTTTGTCTAGACGAGATGATTAATTTATTACGCTTATTAGGTACTTGGGTATTATGTAACATGTAATATAATAACCTAATTACATATTAAGAGGTTAACGATCAATCCCCGTAAACTGGTCCCAGTTATACAATATACATATACCTGTCTATAAGTACAGTGCTTACAGTGGCGTGTTGTTTACGATTTAGGTAATCAGGGGTGGAAAATCAGGAGTAACTTAGATTAAAACCACCGTGCGTGCTACCATTTTCTTGTAAAAGTTACAAACTTTTATAAGACTTCCAGGAAACAAGGCGTTTGATTGATATCGTTACTATTTCTGTTTTAAGAAATATTATTCTCTGATAACTAATTACAGGGTAATAACTTTTTGTTTTGGGTCGAAGTAATTTCAGTGTCTTATTGTGAAAGTCGGAATGGTTTTTGGCTGGAAAAATATTTACGCTCCCACTGAGACTTGAACTTCGGAAAGACTTTTCTCTCAAGTTTGTTCATTAAATTGACTTCAAAGTAAGTTTGACCTTAATATTATCATTTTTAGGGCTCTGCACCCTACCAGTTCTAACCAGAACCCTATTCGTAAATCATTTCCTACACTGTCTGACTGTCTCTCACATGGTCACTGATATTTTAGCCGGAACTGGCTAGTCTAGCAAGTAAGTTGATATTGTGAATGAAGTTGAAAATTCCAGTAAGTACAGCCGTACTGTACTGCTGTTGACTTCCTCGTTAGTCTAGTCGCCGCAAGCACGACTGCTGAGCATTAGGTCCTGGGTTCGATTCCCGGGTCGTGCAAAGTGTTATTTTGTTTTTCCATCAGGAATTTCTCAGTAGCAGTCACGGAGACTAAATTTGTTCCCGGTTGTTGGCAATAGGCTCGCCCCCTATTACATGGGTCTTAATCATAACTGGCAAAATGTGGGTGTACAATTAGGTGCACTTCGAGTATGTATGTAATGTTACTTTGGCCTTCAAAAATAAAGCAAACTCCATTAATGATGGTAGTACAGAATTCTTACTACCGTGCACAAGTCCCATTTGTACTACTGGCCTGTTGTTGTACCTACAGACACAAAATTTTCTGCCTCAAAAAGTCCAGCCTTTCGTTTTGCCATTTACTCAACCCTAAACTTATATACCCTTCCGTTTTCACATTTTTTGGGTCACTGGCTACTTAGATAAGTTAGGCGTAGCAAGTTTAACTAACCTATATAATTTGATTGATGTGCAGTAATAGAGTTGCTGACAATCAGTTCGTGTTTAAACTTTGTTCGTACCTTATTGAAAGGGCGTGCTTGCCATCCATCACTTACTTTTCTTTGCTCATAACATGTTTACTTTATAAATTACTCTAAAAGTATAGCTGGGGAATTATGGGCTTAAAACACGAACGCTGTGAAAAGTTTGACAAAGTTTTGATTTAGTCATTGCAGTGGAAGTGAGCGCAGCTTTTAACCATACAACTAGAATTCAAATTCGAAGTCTCGATAAATATAAAAAGAAAAGTTCTGACTTACCAAGACTGACTTATCAATGTCCAACCTAGCTGCAGTCCCTTGGACCCAGCAAGCGGTTTGCACAAAAATTCGACACGGGATACCAATATAGAGTATTTGGAAGTCGCTGTGTATGTGTACAGAACCGGGAAGTGTGACAGAAGAAAGGGGAGGTATATACCCAGCAGAGGGTGACTGATGTGACCATGATGATGATGATGATGATGATGATGAAGAACCTAAACAAATTCTCTGTGCCTTCACTACTTAGTCACTTATCTTATTTTTGACGGCACGGTTGGCGCAGTAGCTGAGCGATTGGCTGCTGCGCTGCGTGTCGCAGGTTCGATCCCCGCACGGAACAAACATTTGTATGATCTACAGGTAGTTGTTCCGGGTCTGGCTGTTTGTGTATGTGAGTTTAAATGTTTGTAAACGCACCCACGATACAGGGGAAATTCGTGGTGTGGAGCAACGTTTTTAAAAAAAAAGAATAGAAAGAAAGACTTAGGCATTACCGCGATGTTAGCAAAACAAGCTTCATTAATCACCTTACTTTCAAGGGAAGCGGCTCTCGACACCGGATTCTCACAGCATGTACTGTATCTGTAGTACTTATCTGTCTGTACCCAGTGTCCTCAGCCAGTTTGCAATCTGTCCGTATCGTTTTGTCCGAAAATTTACAGATTTTTTTGCGTATTTCTTCCTGAAACGTTGTTTTGATGTAAAACAGGAGCTTTCTAATATTTTGTGTTTTTTTGTTCGTACAGGACATACACGCCAAGGGTTGCGTTGTCGAGTATGTAAGCTGAACGTGCACACCGATTGCATGCCGCAGGTCGGCAGGTGTCAGACCAAATCCCGACTGCTGCGCAGGCAAAAGAGCACCTCCGAAATAGAGTCCCACAGAATATTAGAAACAGCCTTCGACGACGAAAGTAAGCTCTCATTAAAGTTTTTATTTACAGCACTCAGTTTTGTTACAGAGTAAATTTTTTGTCAAAACTAAAATCAAAGAAATTAATATTGAAATGCTTACTAATCATGCCATAATATTATGAAGTAATTTCATCATAAAATCAGTCAAATAATGAAGAAAAATAACGAGAAACGAATTAAAGAACTTTTGATATTGTCACATTTACTCTTTACTTAATATAATAGACCATGCTTTCAGAAGTTATGGTAAGTTCTGTTAAGGTGTTTGAATTTTGAAATTTTTGATCTATAACAACTTCAATCATTGAAACAGTTGACAAATTACCTTAATAATGACAATGATTTTGAGAATGTTAATTTTAACACAATGCTATGAATAGATAGATGACTGAACCACTTTGAAAGTGAGAACATAACTACACAGCCTCATCGAGCTTGCAAAAACACACAAAGATCATAATCACGTAAAGCTATGAACACAGTCGGAAGCTAACCTCACGTTGTCCAGGGGTACAGGACGGGTGGCTGCCGGGACAGAGACTCACCAAGATCTCGTTCAAGGGAGTCGAATTCGATGATGATTTCGATAGCTACTGTGACTCGGGTACGGTATCAGACAGAAGTGACCCCTGTGCACCCTCCCGAAGCCGAGCGTTCGATATGACTAACAACACTCAACGATCCTCTGCCCAACTACAAATACTGTACATAAACGGTTAACCTACTAACAAGCGAGTTCAGACATGATACGCCACTTCGCACACCATAACAGTTCGAGTATCACTAGACTGTCGTAGTATCGCGAACCTGAATCTAATCCCCTTTCGCTCGATGCTCAGAGGAGGAAGTGGATCAGACCTACCAAGTTCTGAAGCGGGCCAACGAAATTGGGAAGCCGGGCGGCGGCGGGGAAGCGCGCGGGGGCCCGGTAGTGCGCGTGTCGGCCCCGGAGGAGACGCCGCCCGCGCGCTCGCCGGCGCGGCCCTCCGCCGGGCTGGCCGTGGCGCCGCAGCCCGTCTCCTCTAGCTCAGGTCTGGCGCCGCACCCGAGCTCGCTCGCTTCTCCGCTCGAGTCGCGCCGTAGGCCGGGGGCCGTCCGCGTCGCGCCACGACGCGCGGCGGCCGGACGGCAGCTTCACTCAAATTCACTCGTTTTCAGTAGTGTCGAGTTGTTTTTTGCACGCATTGTATAGTCGCGGGCGCAGGGCGGGGCGGGGTGCGGTCGGTACTGACGCTGCTTGTCGGTAGGCGGGGCGACGCGGCCCGACGGCGGCGTGCGGCGGAAGCTGTTCGCCGGTGTCAAGAGTTTGTCCTTGTGGGGCTCGCGGTCGCGCCGCGGCTCGCCGCAGCACCGGTCCATTTCCCTGCCAGAAAGTACGCGCCCACGGCTGCCGTAGCGCAACGCTCCCTCAGTCTCACAGCTTTGTTTGTCCCGTCTTCTGGGTCACTACGGTGCCACGTTTACGTTGTGTGTTCAGTATTTTATGTTATTTTTTTTATTTCGCGATTGCAGTGTTAGATTAGAAAATAGGACTAAACAATAGTCGAAGCTCGGCAAGCACCCTAGATGCTTTATCCTGTCCCTGCAGGGTTCATCTACCTTTCCTGAACAGGCATTTATAGACTATCCGATTGGCCCAATGACATACTCGATCCGAACATTTTCCCTTTTTTTCCTACTTTTTTGTTTTTATTTATGTTACTGTATAATTTATGTTATATGTTGCTTTTATTTATTTTGTTTTGTCCGCACGTTGTCTTTACAGAGACGGAGGTGACGACCACGCGACCTTTCGGGCAGCCCCTATGTTTAGTTAATGAAAACGGCGATCCACCGCCTTCGATTCTCAAGTCCACAGCGAGCGTCCGCAAGAAATGATTAGCAACATAACAACCCCAAGGGATCGAGACAATGATCATTTCGCCTCGTAGGCAAGAGCACTGACTCAGCGCGGCAGTTTGGCATGTCCTCTGTAACCGCTTCTCGGATGTCTTTGTTATAACTAGCCCGAAGCGCCCCGCGTACTGTGATATATATAATTATATTGTTACTGTTACAATAAACGACAAAATTAAGCTTCCTTTTCTCTGATTACCCTCGAGCACTCTCTTTTACTCTTGATTTGGAGTCGTCTGTACATTATCTGCGAGTGCGTTTTGATGTAAGTGGTGCATGGCTTAAGGCGTCGTGCCGATGATTGCATGCGTTTTAACATCGGCGGTACACACACTTGACACGAAGCCTCTCTTCTCTTACTGCACTCACGACCTCTCACTTGCCTTTCATGATTCGAACTCCACTTCTATCGTTTCGCGATGTATCAAGCTCACGTTAACCCGTAACTAACACGCTGAGCAAACATCACAGAACACGCAACTCTCTACTGACCCCACCTAACCGCTAATTGACTGAGGTTTCGTTTGATTTCGCTTTCTTTAGGATTTACCCAGCGTTTGATTTTAGATATGCGCAAGGCATCACCCGCAAAGGAATAAGTAGAATTAGTATTGAAATAATTATAGACTGGCTCCTGTTTACTTGTCCACACAGGTTCAATGAAGAACTCCAAGAGTGCCCAAATGTTGAGGCAAGCAGACCGCACCAGTCCCTTACCTGGTACCGATATTGACATCGTATATAAGCGAATCCCCGTAGATTATTTCCACGTTGTTGGTTACAACATACTTTGCATCAATGAGCATTTTGACAACAAACCTCATTCATGATGCCACATTTCTGTTACTATCTGAAAGCTGCTGATGACAAGCTGTATCTGATAATAGACTAATGAGCCACTAGTTGTCACTCAAGTTTAAGCGTCACAACCAAAGAGTAGCTTTCACTATAGTAGTCTCAACTTACTACTCTGTTTGTAGCTGATAGGTTTTACTATCGTCTTACTTTTTGCATCTCTATTCTTCTCTTATTCTAACTTTACTTTTGTTCGCACTGCTTACGCACATTGAATTTTTAGATTGGTTTTATTTTATAATTATTATGTATTATAGTTTGCCTGTATTCTCGTTCTGATTGTGAACTTACCTAAGACCTTATTCGCAGTCTCCACTAATTTGAAGTTTCTTTGTTTGACTTGCAACCTTACCATCTAAAGTCGGAGAGTGATTCACAAATGCATGAAGTTTGAAGTTGGAGATTGTGAATAAGCAGTCTTAGTAATATCAATATACTGTACAAAGCCATTAAAATTCAGGAAACTTGAATACTTGCCCCACAAAACAAAATTTGTTATCGTTTCACCTATTAAGCTAGAGTTACATACAATACTATACTTACAAGCTAATTAAAGCCCTTTTGTCCTTTCATTACAAAATTCATGAACAGTACATTACAATTAGACACAAGGTCAAGGTTTTCAAAACTGAAATCATAACAAATGCATGGTGTGGGTAAGTATTAGGCTGTAAGCTCATACTGCATCAATTTTATAGCGCCGCATTCTCCGAGACGACAAAAGTTGAACCTTAGGATGAAGAGTTTGTCGCTGGACTCCCCGGAGTGTGGCGAGCTGAGGCGGCGGCCTGCGCGCGACCAGACTGCACAGGGCAGCCGCGTGCTATGTACGACCTGACAGTAATACACAAGCCTGGGTCCAAATAACCTCACGCTTCTATTTATCGCTTTTCAGGAGTCGTTCACTTGACCTCATTCAACTGTCCTAAGTTAAATATAAAGATGAGTGAGTTCTGTTCTGCCGTGTGATCATGGCTCCACATAATTTTAACAAACTGGAGATAGAAGCGTAGATTATTATGTTCAACAATAGGGACAGTTGGTTAGATTAAATGGACGTCTCCTCTGCGCAAAGAGCTTCGCTTTGACGGCATCACTTCGGAGTCGCTACACAATCTCCGTGACGAAAGAGGCTTATAATTTGGCTGACCATTTTGGTTCTTTGGACTCCGGTAGGTACTTGATGTCAAGCTGTGTTGTAAGCACAAGCAATGTTCACCTCCAATGTCTATCCCTCCGGCTTAGCTTGTGTGTGTTAGTACTTTGGTAGGTACCCACTCGTTATTTATTCTGTCTAGACATTCTTGCAGTATTCGACGTCGTTCTGAAATGAAAAAGTAACTGCTGTCTGTGGATTTCTCGCCTCCTACGTCTTTCTGATATCTGCTACGACGTGAACAGAATTCCTAAGTAATATTGGTATTTAAAGAACGATATTCATAATCGAAAATGTATTCGTCTATTATCTGGAAAAATCACCTCAATATAAAATGAATGTTTCATTAAAATTCTGTACACTCTCTGCTTAATAACCTATTAGATTATTCTACCACGATCAAAGAGGTAAGTAATGTCTTTAGCATGCCACTTATGATTTTGTTTTATTTTTTCTAGGTAACTGCAGAGCAGTTTGCATGAGGCATGGCTTTAATAGAATAAATAACTATTCGATTCAAAGTTATACACGTTCATGTACGTTAATATTTTATTTTGAATTGTAGAAAAACAGAAAACTATGTGTGTAACAGTAAAAATGTTAAGAATGGTCAGAAAAAATAAAACAATAGAGCTTTTATGAAGTATCCAATAACAAGCGAATGGCTGTTTGTTGTCAAAGATAATAGATAACATAACACAATACCCTGTACAAAGATCGCATATTCATTAGTAGTCTTATCGATTTACTGATACAACATTGTTTTTCAGCGTTATTTAATAGATAAGTAGCCTTAATCTAATAAGTCACTTGAGTTTTTATGACACTTGTAACATTGTGACAAACTCTGCACATGTATATCTACCTATCTATGCGTAACTAATACTTCTGTTTTACTGGATTTTTAATTAAAATACCACCTGTAAGCAGCTACCGCAAGGCAAGTGATCACCACTGAAGATTAATCTTCTTATAATGTTATCGTACGCAAAGCAAATTGTCTAACCCGATTTAAATTCGAAGACAATATCATTTTGGACAGGGCTACCTTTTATAACCAATGATTTATGCGTGAACTGAACCAAAAAACCCATTTGAATACGAAACGTTACAATGTGACAGCATTTCTTTTAATGCGAAAGAATCGATAAGAAAATAGGTCCCAGTTATAAATGGATGTCCTTAGTTCAATGGGATTCGCTGACACTAACGCTATTTGTCAAAGGCATTGGCCAACTGTGAAAAATGATTATATTTAAATGGGTAAATTAGGTCGGGTCTGAAACTCTGAATTCTGACTCGTCGCGTGCCAACGAAAATCTTTTTCCTTTAGCAAAAACTTGGGTAATTGAACCTTATTAACAACCAGTTTAGTTTTTGTATTATAAACTAATCTAAGGAGGATTACAAAGTTCAGAAAAGTAATTAAAAGATGATTATGTTCTCAAACATTTATTCACAGATGGCCAATTTCAGTGTTATTTCATGTGCTAACAAGTCAAGCTGTGTATTGCAAACTATATCATTATTTGACGATGTGCAGCGCCCTCGTCGCCGGTGCACAGCCGAAGGATGCTGACTGCGCGCATTGGAAGGATGAGCAGCGTAGAACTGCCCGATGAGCCGGATAAGAGCCTATCTTCCAACAGTGCCAGCCCGTGCCCTTCGCCGGTTAAGCAGATGAGCGTAAGTTTTTATTAAAGAAAATTGAACTTTTCTGGGTTGATAAATTCTCGTGATACTATGATTAGCACTTATAAAACTGGATATTTACCTTGTTTATTATTTGTTTCGACTTCTCGATGTTTTGGCACTGTTGCAAGCGCCAGAATCACCGAGTGATGACTAATGATAGTGTTAGTGACCAGGGTAACCCGCGAAATTTAATTGTTCTTACATTTTGTGCAATTTACAGGTCAGTGTCAGGTCGTATGTTGATATGATTCGCGCCCGTAACAAATATGGCTTTACAGAGTTATATTCATTAAGCTCATCAATACAACCCTCTTATTTCATATAATTCCATTGAATGATTTTTTCATTAATAAAATAGTCATTAAACATTTTAATGATTATAATTCTGTAACTACGAGTACATACGTGTTACGGTCGCGAATATATTTTGTTTCACATATAACCTGAAACTGACCTACAAATTGCAAAAAACCTAACAAAATTTGAATTTCGCGGGTTATCCTGGTGCTCCCACTTTAAAAACTTATATCTTGAGACTTGCTGCCGCCTTAATATAGGAAGGTGGAGGATTATGTCGGATATCTTCTGCCTAATAATACACTGTGGCAAATGCTATCCATGGAACTTCGTTTAGACAAACATAGGTTATCTTAGTTGTCTACAATAGGTTAGGTTAGGGGGTCACTTAATTTGGCCCAAAAAGTCAGACAACCATTTTTACCAAGGGGTATCGCATTACCCAGTACTAACTGGGTTGTGGAGGTCAGATAGGCAGTCGCTACAGATCGAATACTGGTATTCAGCTGCACCCAGTTAGACTGGAAGCCGACCCCAATATAGTTGGGAAAGGGCTAGGCAGATGACGATGATGGTTCACTTAATTTAGTTACTTATTAGGTTAGAATAAATTGATATTTTTTTCTTTTTTTTAAATAAAACGTTGCCCCACACTAGGAATTTCTCCTGTATCGTGGGTGCGTTTACAAACATTTAAACTCACATACACAAACAGCCAGACCCGGAACAACTACCTGTAGGCCATACAAATATTTGTTCCGTGCGGGAATCGAACCCGCGACACGAAGCGCAGCAGTCAATCGCTCAGCCACTGCGCCAACCGTGCCGTCAAAATATTGCTAATGACTATTGAATACAATATGTCGAATAACACGATGCCTTCTGAACTTAAAAATTATAGGTGTCTTACGTTTGCACCAAGTTCAAAGAACCAGCTTTTCTTACAAAAGCTACGAACCAACGACCGTTTCCTAATGGTACTATCTTTATTTTGCGATTTTTCTTTTTCGTGTCTTTCTCAGAGTACAAAAGCAAGCTTCGTTTATTTATCAACCTAATTCCTTACAATTTCTGATTCGGTAAATGGCACACACGTACTTTTCTCCCTAGCCACACCTCAGATACAGAAATCGATTGTTTGTTGAGCTAGCAACCGGGCACAATCCATTGGAACGCAAACAACTGCCCTGAGTTGCTGCTATGAGCTTTTGTTTTCTTTTCACTGCTCATATGTAGGTACCTAGGTACTGTAAAAGAGAACACGTATTCCATAATTAATGGAAGCATAAACCTTTTTTTACCTACCTACCAATATAGGCATAAAATAGCTGAGAGCATAGAAACAACACACAGGCTCTATCTCTACGTACAAATAAATAACATTTAAGTGTCTGTTTGTAATATCAAAATAACAGCTCTTTACTGAATGTATATGAAAATACATACAGCCTTATAACAAAAACACTTTTTTTATCAGTTTTGTCCGTCTGTCTGTTTGTCCTGGCTAATCTCCGAAACGGCTGGGCCGAGTTTGACGGGACTTTTACTTTTTTTCGAGCAGATAGTTAATTTTACAAGGTCTAACATGGGTTACTTTTATTTTAGAAAAACAATTAGGCATTAATAAAATTAGGGAAAAATTAAAACCCTTGAATTGAAAACAAAATTCGATTAAAACAGGGAAGTAATATTATTTTATAATAATTTCACGCGTAAGAAGATCAGCAGCGCAAGCAACAGCTAGCTATAAATAAAACAAACTGCAAGGTAAGTTAATAACCGCAATTTAAGCGGTGGAAAACTAGCCATCTTCCAGAATACGATATCCGTGTAAACAACCAAGTGCTACAAGATACATAAATAAGATAGCATTTTATTACCATCTAAAGCTGTAAAATTCCTGAAATAGATGCGAAAGGAAATGTTTATGTTGACATGTAAGGAAAATCGAAGTGTTAGTACCTAGAAAGATATTTATCTCCCGGTTTTATTCGTCTAGGTTCATCGTACTTTGTAAAGAATGCTTCTAAGACAATGCTAAAATGCTCGCATAGATTTTAAAGCACACTTTTTCCAATCCACTAGTGTAATAAATACGCTCGCTATTCATAAATTTACAGCGAGAAAACCGCTTGGATTTTATTTAAAGAAAATCTTCTATTTTATGTTACTAGTTATTTGTCGACAATTTGTAGCATTGCGCACGTTCTTTGAATATGCAGTAGACGAACGTAGAGTAATTTTTAAAGTAAATATGAAATATACAGTTATGATTGCAGAATAAAGAGATGGATTTATTTACGAGGCCTTGAACGCTTCGTGCATATTTTATGAAGACATATTCTATTTTACGTATCACATTGTGCCTACAATAAATACCACACGTTCTATTCGAGAAACTTTTTCTAACTTACGTTTTTTAGACATATCAGGGTTATCAGATTCTATTATTGATGAAACACAAAAACTTTTCGTTATTCCTACAAGTTTCCTTCATACTTAACTTATAAATTAATAAAATCGAATAGACTTAGCTCACGAATAATGATCATTAACACAGCTCGTGGCTAAATAATAACAGCCACTCGGGTCGATTTTCAGGTTAAGCCGCGCTTGCCTAGGTTAGTCCGTGGATGGGTGACCATTCATTTTGCATACCGAGTTACCCGTGCCTGGGAAAGCACGTGAAGCCGTTGTTCCCTGATGTCAATTGTAGATCTTTGACATTCGTTAAGTAGTCAGTGGCCGGAAATTCTGACATCCAGTCTTACCAAGGGGTATCGTGTTACCCAGTACTATCTGGTTTGTGGTTACTGCCGATCTAACCTAGATAGGCAGTTGCTCCATGTAAAATACTGGTATTCATCTGCGTCCGGTTAGACTGGAGGCCGACCCCAACATAGTTGTGGAAAGGTTAGGCAGATGATGAACACAACCAAGCGTTTTTTTGACCGAATCTATGTTTTTTATTCAGAAGCACCAGCGCCTACTACCAACAAATCTGTACGTGGTGTTGTACAACTTCAAGTCTCGTCATGCCGACGAGCTTGACCTTAAGGCCGGCTACAAGGTCACCGTGATCGACACCTCAGACCCTGATTGGTGGAAGGGCAAATGTCTTGGCAAGATTGGATACTTCCCTTCCAAGTACTGCACCAAACTGCAAGCTGGTGAAAGGGCACTGCAAGTCACGCATAATCTTCAGGTAATGATGAATCTACAATTTTTTTTTTTTCTTCACAGATATTTTTCATCGTTATGACTTTAGACAGAAATTTACTGTGTAAGGGGCATCTCATTAGGAAATTTTTTCATCTGTAATTAAAAAAATAAGCTGTTCCAATAATTTTTGACCGTGTAGATTCACTTTGCAAAAAACAGCTGTTATTTTAACACTCTTTTATTAGCTTCAGTAACTAACTATGTAAAAAGAAGAAGATTCAATTTTACCCACTTCGTGGTTTCCGATTGAGGTAAAATTTTGCGTAAATGTTTAGTTTGGATGAAAATGTATGGTTAGGTAACTAGGCTAGGTACACTTGACTATTTTGCAAATATCATGATATGACACTTCAAAATCCCATTCATTTTATCATACCGTCTACAGCCGTACTACCATATTACCAGTGGCGGGGCAAGACCACAATAAAATAATTTTTACTTCTTTATTATAACAAAGACACTGCAATCCAAACTATTTTCTTAGCCTAACATTAACCCGACCCTTGAGAGTGTCAGGAAGGGTCAGGGGTGCGTAGCAGCACGGTTCGGGGAGATCGTTGTAGTGGGAGTCTACTTCTCCCCGAGCCGAACTCTCGCCGAGTTCCACAACTCCCTCACGGAGTTGAGTGTCGTCATCGGAAGCCATTCCCTCCCCGTGCTTGTGCTCGGGGACTTCAATGCAAAGAACTTGGCTTGGGGTTCTCGTTACACGGACGTGCGGGGTAGGATGGTGGAGGACTGGGCTCTGGAGACAGGCCTGGTCGTCCTAAATCGGGGTTCTGTCCCCACTTGCGTGCGGATGCGGGGCGAGTCGGTGGTGGACATCTCGTTCGCCAGTCCCGCTCTGTCACCGCGTGTCGTGAACTTGCGCGTCATGGAGGGGGTGGAGACCTATTCCGACCACCGGTATATCCGGTTCGACATCTCCACCCAGACCTCAAGCGCGCCGGTCCTACAGGCCCCGAGTGGTCCGCGATGGGCGCTGAAGCAGCTGGACCGGGAGCTCCTCCTGGAAGAATCGATCGTGCAGGCCTGGGTGTCATCACCGGTCAGGCCTGCCGACATTAACAACGAGGCGGGTTGGTTCCAGGAGGCCATGTCCGAGATTTGCGACGTGGCAATGCCCCGAGTTCGGCCAGGAAGCGCCCGGCGTCAGGTGTACTGGTGGTCGCGAGAGCTGACGTCTCTGCGCGAGGCGTGTGTTGCCACGCGGCACCTGTACGCCAGGCATCGCAGGCTCCGCATCCGCCCTCCGGATGCGGCAGCCATTGAGGCGGAGCTGTACGAGGGGTACAGAGCGGCGAAGACCGCCCTCCAAGAGGCTGTCCGGCGGCTTCCAAGACAGTTTCCGCTTCGTTGGAAGACGGGGAAGCTGGTCCGCATCCGGAAACCAGGGCGCCCTGCGGACTCTCCGTCCGCATACCGGCCCATCGTGTTGCTCGACGAGGCGGGCAAGCTCTTCGAAAGAGTCATTGCCAACCGCCTCGCCGGGCACCTTGCGGGGATGGGGCCGGATCTTGCGGAACACCAGTTTGGTTTCCGCAAGGGGCGCTCCACGGTGGACGCCATCATGCGCGTGAGAGCCCTCACGACGGGGGACGCGGTGTCCCGGGGTGGGGTCGTCTTGGCGGTGTCTCTTGACATCGCCAACGCCTTGAACTCCATGCCCTGGAGCTGCATTGGGGAGGCACTCCGGTATCACCGAGTGCCAACCTACCTTCGTCGTGTGGTCGGGGACTACTTGACGGATAGGGCCGTCATCTACCCCGGTTGGAGCGGAGAATGGAACCGGCGAGAGATGTCGTGCGGTGTTCCACAGGGATCGGTTCTGGGGCCGGCCCTGTGGAACATCGGTTACGACTGGGTGCTGCGCGCCGACCTCCCTACCGGCGTCAGTGTAGTTTGCTACGCTGACGACACGCTGGTACTGGCACAAGGGAGGTCGCACGAGGCGGCGGCCGAAAACGTGACACGCGGGGTTGCGATAGTCGTGGAGAGGATCCGGCAATTGGGTCTCGAGGTGGCATTGCACAAGTCCGAGGCCATGTGTTTTCATGGGCCTCGGAATGCCGATGAAAACACAGCCGCCCGCCCGCCCGCCCGCGGTCAGTAGGGATCCCGACGGTGGCGCATTCGCCACCGTCGGGATCCCTACTGACGGCGGGAGGGGTTTCCATCGGCGTCGGGTCGACGTTGAAGTACCTAGGACTCGTCCTCGACAGCCGGTGGAACTTCGTGGAGCACTTCCGACGTTTGGCTCCCAAACTGGAACGGACAGGGTCTGCCTTCAAGAGGCTCTTGCCCAACCTGAGGGGTCCAAACGCCTCCTGCCGGAGGCTCTACGCAGGGGTCGTGCGGTCCATGGCCCTTTACGGGGCCCCGGTGTGGGCGCGTTCTTTGAGGCGGCAAGCCGCCCACTACCTGAACGCGCCCCAAAAGGTAATAGCCATAAGGCTAATCAGGGGGTACCGCACGATCTCCGGCGAAGCGGCTAGCCTCCTTGCCGGACTGCCGCCATGGGATCTGGAGGCGATAGTCCTCGCACGCCTGCACGAATGGCGCGCGGAGGCACTACGTCGGGGGAAAACTCCGCTGCCGCGGCAAATTGCCGCTCAGCGGACAGACCTCCAGCGTGATCTCATGGCGACATGGAGAGAGCGACTGTCGCAACCCCGAGCAGGGCACGCTACCATAGTGGCGATAAGTCCCCTCTTTGAGGAGTGGCTAGAGAGGCGCCACGGCGCCCTCCCCTACCGCCTGACGCAAGTTCTCACCGGACACGGTTGTTTCGGGAGGTTCCTGCACCGAATCGGGCGGGAGGAAACGCCCGGGTGTTTCCACTGCGAGGATCGTCCGGAGGACACGGTGGAGCACACCGTGGTGGTCTGCCCCGCTTGGGCGGAGCACCGCCGTGTCCTCGTAGCGGCGATTGGCGGCGGCGATCTCTCGCGTCCGGCCTTGGTTCAAGCCATGGTCCGGAGCGAGAGGGAATGGGAAGCCGTCACCTCCTTCTGCGAAGCAGTCATGCTAGTGAACGAGGTGGCGGGACGTGAGAGGGAAAGAACGTCCCAGTCGCCGCGGGAGACGCCCTGGGCGTCGGGGGTCACGTGGTGGCTCCCGGCCACCGTAGGCGCGGGCCTGTGGTCGGCGAGTTATGGGCTAGCTCGCCGCCTGGCCGTCTTATGACGACAGGCCGTGTCGACGGCGCGTTCGTGTTCCACGCGTGCCTCAAAGAGATGTCAGCAACCACGTAGGGGTCCGCATGGGCCGATGCCTGCCAGGGCTGCGGGACTGTTCGAAAGAGATACCGTGGCCCTGGAACATAAAGGGCAAAGAAGGAACATGGATGGGTTTTAGTCAGTACAAGTCTGACACTCCCTTCCGCTCCGCCCAGAGTGGGGGGGGGGGGGTCATTTGATGATTTCCCATCCGGAAAAAAAAAAAAAAAGAAAGCCTACATTAAAGAAACAGAAATTTCCTGCTCTTAACCTTACTTAACTCCTTAATGACTGTACTGTAATTAAACTTAGATGCATGTTTTAACCTAAATTATAGCCTAACTCAGTACATCATAATATAATAGTTACCATTCTTCAAACAAAGTTTTGAAATACAAATAATAATAAAATCGCGTGGACTAAATTCGTCCGCACCGTTAGTGCAAAATATATTGCGACGCAGAGTGTAAACAAATCATTTCACAACTTCGAAATCATAGCTAAATGGTATGGTAAAATTTCAGAAATTAAAATGGCTTTCTGTCAGTACAAGAACGAAGGATGTCGCAGTGTTAGCAAAATCGAAAAAAAATAAAACAAAGTGCGCTGTCAACAAAAAATATTTATTGACCAAAATTGACCATGTACAGTTTAGAGTTTTATTTTTCGTTCCGGTCCCAATTTTGGCAATGGGTTTTCGAGGTGCGAGGGTGGTGCGAGGTGGCCCACGTAACGCGAGGCCGTAGGCGGTGGCCCACGTCGCCTACGCCTAGCGCCTCCTCTGCATATTACATATATTTTTACATTTTAATACGACAAATACGGCCACAGATACGTGTATGGCTCAGTCTACGCGTGGTCTACGCCTGTCGGCGGTGTGAAAGTGTTGTTCTGGTGTATTTAGCACTGCCTATGTGTGTGTTGAAAAATGACTCGAAAAGAGTTTGCCGTGACACCTACGAACGAATGAAGTTGCGTGTTGTGACACTAGATCATATGCTTCCTAGGAATGTTATGGGCGAGCAACGGCTATCGACGGTTTGCCAAATGACATGAAATAAAGTTCACCGCCCTTAGCCGTACTGTCACGTAACCATATACCGAAATAACATCAAGAGGCGGTCTGTCCCGCAATGTGTTAATAATTAAATAAATGGTTATCAAATGAAAGGGTTTGCTGAGAAGAATACAAAAATTGCCGTCACTGTAAAGCGCGTTTTTTAGATTTTTTTAAACTATAATATTATTTAATTACCGATTAAAAATTTCAATGTGCGGGGGTCCGGAATGATTATAAATGTTCGAAAACGTGATAACCGTTTGTGCGTCGGTGTCCCTACAGCCTAAAAGCCTATTAAAAGCCTTGGTATAATTGTTGACAATTAAAACACTTAAGAACCGTTCAGAAATAGAACACGCGCGCCACGACTCTTAGGGCATAACAGAAGTACGTAGTATTATATTATCTGTGACATAAGAGTAGCTTTCTTTTCAATACCTAGATGTACTCACGATAGTTTTAAGTGTCGTACCACCTACACGTACTCCTCAGATTTCTGGAGCACTTAAGGATCTGATTTATATCTACCTTCACGTGTCCAGTCACGAGCAATGAAATGTAAACACTTTTACTTGTGAAATAACGATTTCTACTTTGAGATAAGACCTATAGTAATAGTATGACTTCCAAAATACTATGTTCGTGAAAATGTAAAACGTTAAGGTGGAAGCGTCAGTGTAGCCCGCGAAGTTCAAATTTTCTTAGGTTTTTTGCAATTGGCAGGTCAGTTTCAGGCTATAAGTGAAACAAAATATGATTCGCGACCGTAACCCGTATGTAGTTATATAATTATAATCATTAAAATCATCAATACAACTCTATAAGTTCATATGCGAGTGCGACGACACGGTTGGCGCAGTGGCTGAGCGATTGGCTGCTGCGCTGCGTGTCGCGGGCTCGATCCCCACACGGAACAAATATTAGTATGATCTACAGGTAGTTGTTCCGGGTCTGGCTGTTTGTGTATGTGAGTTTAAATTTTTGTAAACGCTACCCACGATACAGGAGAAATCCAAGCGTGGGGCAACGTATTTAAAAAAAAAAAAATATATATATATAATTCCATTGAATGACTTTTTCATGAAATAGTCATTTAATGGGATTATATGAACTTAGAGGGTTGTATAGATCAGTTTAATGACTATAAATCTGTAAAGCTATATTTTTTACGGTCGCGAATCATATCTTAATCAACGTACAACCTGATACTGACCTGTAAATTGCAAAAAACATAAGAACATTTAAATTTCGCGTGGTACCCTGGCGCTTAAAATTTTGCTAAGTGTTTACATTTCATTACGCGTGACTGTATAATCTTCAAACTTCTTCCGATCCCAAAAGTATTCTTTGCAAAATTGGCCAAAGGTTTATCCTTTACTAGCGACCTGCCCCGGCTTCGCACGGGTGCAATGTAAATATAAACATATAAACCTTCCTCTTGAATCACTCTATCTATTGCTGAAAACTGCATTAAAATCCGTTGCGTAGTTTAAAAGATCTAAGCGTACAATCATCGGGAGCGACTTTGTTTTATACTATGTAAAGATATAGCTTTTCGTAACTATACATTAACAGTGGTGGATTTACCAGCAGGCTGAGTAGGCTTGAGCCTAGGGCGGCAGATTTGGGGAACGAATTTTTTTTTTTTGCTTTTCTTAGAAATCAAAAAGATTTTGACATGACGGTTTTCTGATGTTTTACAGATAGAAGTCTGCAACAAATTTTGCCGATGACGTTCCCCTCTAACTTGTCATTGCACATTCCGAGTAGCAATCTTCCATATTCTAGAGTAAAACAGCTAGTTCGCCGCCCCCCAACCAGTAATCGGCCTCTGCGTTTAGCTCAAAAATATACCCAAAAATTATTTTACGTGCAATTTCAACGAAATTGTTGGATTGTAAAAATAATGTAAGACATGACAATTGTAGAGGCAAGGGCGGCAAAAACTGTACAGCCTATACCTTGAAAACTTGTAAATACGCCACTGTACATTAAACACAGGAAGAGAGTGGTTATCCTTACCTTAACGAAGAAATAAATACAAATTCATGAAGTAATTTATTCAATTCGACTCTATTGTCTTGTGTTCTGTATTTGTGGTGAGCGGAAGTCCGAGCGATGAAAACTCAAGGTTATTGTTGGTGCATTGTTAGCAGCCTACAGTTATATAACATTCTTGACAGCTGCAGTGAATAAATAATGCCACTTCCACTACCTAACCGACGAGTCCGAAGTTTACAATTTACGTTCTAAAATGAAGTCGATTAAAAATCATTGTTACACTTACATGACGTAGTTTCAGGCCTCTGTTCCCCGAAGGGTTGAACTCAGGTATACAGGGTTATTTGTAAAACACCAACAACCTCGCAGGAGTAGATTACTAACAACATAAACAACAACATTTGTTCTACGGCTTTTCCAAAAACAGACAAAAAAAAAACGACTTTTCATACTTTGTGTGAAAAGTCGTTTTTTTCGACTCGATCAGCTGTTCGGACTTATGTATGGAGAGTTAAATTTTTTTTGTCTGTTTTCGGAAAAGTCGTAGAACAAATGTTGTTGTTTATGATGTAAGTAATTTACTCCTGCGAGGTTGTTGGCGTTTTACAAATAACCCTGTATACTCACATATTTCCAGTTATGTTTGAGCTAGATATATTAGGGGCGAGCCTGTTGCTGTCAACCGGAACCAAAGCCCGATTTCGGAGTGCTTCTGAAAAGTCATATGTCCCAACTTGGGAATCGAAAGAATCTCACGCTCAGCAGTCGTGGTAGTGACCACTAGACTAGAAGACAAGAAAGTTATAAATGAAAAGCAGTTAATGTGGGTGCCTATTAGGCACACCTCTGTCTAACTATTCGGGGATTACAGGCGTGATGTAATGTTATTTCATATAAGCAGTCGTTATGTTTTTGGCACATTACCAATATGCACTGCGAATATACACTGCGATTTTAAATGTGTACGTGTACGGCGCAGTATATTATTACTGCTCACTATCCACGGTCACTGAAAGCACTGTGAAATAAATAATGCAGCAAGATATTTTAAGTCTGCAATCTAAAACCTGATGTTAGGAAAACCGATAAAAATGGTCTCATCTTAAAAACGCATCCTTGAGATACTTTTTGCAGCTATGTGCACATTTGCCAAGATCTACTTATTAGTTTTTTTTACAAAACAACAATCAGTGCTAGTGTTGCAATATTTTTTGCTAACATAAGCACGTAGAATGTAGTCCATCTCCCGTTTCCAACAGGTTTTTGTGCGAGTCTGGCAACATTACCAAACGTACTGCGCATTATTTGTTGCCTTGTCAATATACAACTCAAATTATGTCCAGCAATCAAACCAAATCAAACAAATCAGCAGTAAACTCAATCAATATGACTCCACTGCTGCACATGACTGTTCCTAACTTGCCATTTAATTCGTTACAAGCTACACGTCCCTTCACATAATTAGCGTTTACACGAGAAGTTATCATACTTTGGACCCAGTTCGCAGACCTCTCTGTGAGAGAGAATGGACCATAATCCACTACACAACTGTAAAATGTTGGTTCTAGGACATGCTAGTTTCCTGAGAGCAGTCACGTTTGCAGTCTTCATTTAAAAATCCCTAATAATTTAATCCGCAGGTATCAGACGGCGAATGCGGCATGATGCTACTCCGCGACCAGATCGTGATCCAAGTCGGTGAGGAGGTGGACGGCATGATGCTAATCCGCTCCGGTGACAACCGCCAGGCCGTGTGTCCGGTGAAGTTTCTTCAGGAAGTGTGACGCTTCAAGCTGCCCTATTTCGATTTTATGCGAGTAAGTTTCAATACATCATGATCGTCCGAACCGTCTTTTTCTTTAGAAAAAGACGATTAGAGAGGCGTAAATATTTTTTGATTTTTTAAATTGTGTTTATATATAGAATATCATAAATAAACATGATTATTTGTGTTCTAAATTCAAAAATATTTGAATTTTCTATTTTTCACATTAGGCTGTTTAGTGGCTTCATACCTTTGTTTCTCCTTCAACCTGGCGAAAGCATATAGTTTCCGTACAATTCATAACAAAAATACTTTTCGTTCTACTAATACTGAAAGTGTATTAAAAAACATCGTTTGATACACGTGGGCATTTGTTACTGCAGTTCTCGCGTCTATAACAACCTTGCCTGCGGCTCGGTGTGAATTCCGCCTCGACTGCAATAACAAAGTTTCCCCACTTATATCAAAATCTACTATTTCCATTTAGTTTAGTTCTATTTGTAGTCTGTATATAATGTAAATATATTTAAAACATAATTCTAACATACATAGTATTTCCATTTTAAAACTGCACTAATAAATGACAGAGCATGAGCAAATTTGAATAGAAATGACAATCAATCAATCAATCAATAGTCTTTATTTGTAAACATAGGTTATAACAGTGTGCAAGATGTTACAATAATTGTTATGCATTATATAGTTTCTCTATGTTTTGCCATTTGGCGTACAAATATACATTTAAAGGAGGCTTTTGCCAGTTAGGTAAATTAATCTGTAGGTGGTACTAGTATTATAAAGAGGTAAAAGTTTAATTCGGAATATCAATATCAATTTTAATATAATGCATTAGGTAATGTCAGGTAATGTCAATCTTGAATGAAATAAGATAATGTCAATATTAAATGGTTATGATGTCAATAAGTTACTGCTAAGAAAAATATCTAAAATTGATATTGTCCACAGAACTGTGAGAGTTGTCATGCTTTTATAGTCATGTTACGAGCATACAAATATTTTATGTCAAAGAGATGTCATCAAAGTAGTCGCTGAGAGAGTAGTAACATTTCTGTATTAAAATAGTACATAATTTACGCTTGAAATTGACTAAATTTAGATTTTTTATTGAGCAAGGTAACTTATTAAATATCCTTTGGGCCATACAAAAAAAGCTTTTCCTCATTAAAGCCGTACCTGCATTTGGTACTTTAAGCTCTAACTTATTTCTGTCACGTAGTTTCCTATATTGACTTTTAAAAGCTATTTCATATAGGTGCATGTTTGTTTTCACAAATACATTTACCTCATAAATATACAGAGAAGGCAAGGTTAAGATATTGAGACTTTTAAATAGAGGTTGACAGCTGTCGATACTTTGTAAACCACACTTAGCTCTGATGCATCTTTTTTGGGCTTTGAAGACATAGTCCTTATTTAATGAATTGCCCCAATATATTATGCCAAATTTTAGTGTGGATGCCACATAGCCATGGTAAGCCATTAAAAGAGATTCTAGGCTAACAATTTTAGCCAGTTTATAGAGGGCATATGCAAATTTATTGAGTTTTTTACAGATGTCTTCCGTTTGAGGTTTCCAGGTCAAGTTATTATCTAAAACAACACCAAGAAATCTAGTCATAGTTACCGACTCTATTTTAGTGCCCAGGTAGTTAATGTCAAGGTTTATATTAGGAATCCTTTGATAAAAGTGCATTATTTTAGTTTTTTCTAGATTTATGACAAGATTATTATTATTTAGCCAAGTAATTATTTTATTCAATGTCAAATTTATCTCTGCTTCGTATGTATTAGGATCGTCACATTTTACTACTACCCTGCTGTCGTCAGCAAATAATACCATCGGATGCTTTATTTTTCTAGGCAGATCATTTATATAAGTTAAGAATAGTGGAGGTTCCAACACACTACCTTGTGGGACTCCGTACTTAATAATCCTACTACTAGATCTGTATCTTCTTTCGAAACCAGTGCATGGGCATATACGTTTTATTTCCAAAATCTGCTTTCTGTTGTGTAAGTAAGATTCAATAAGATTCAGAATGTTGCCTCTTATACCATATTTCTCTAATTTATTTAATAGTATTTTATAATTTACGTAGTCAAAAGCCTTTGTAAGGTCCATATATATAGCACATACGGCATTTCTTTCGTCTACATTTGATAAGATAGGGCGTATCAGATCATGGATAGCCATGTTAATTGTCCTGTTCTTGCGAAATCCTTTCTGTTCATCGAGTAGAATGTTTGATTTCTCTAAGTAATTATAAAGTGCTTTATATATGACTTTTACAAATATTTTTGCAAATATGGGTATCAAAGCAATAGGTCTGTTATTTTTCATAAGACATTTGTCTTGCTTTTTATATAGTGGAGTAACTATGGAAGTTTTGAGATGACGTTTAATACATGACGCACTTTCACTACGTTTGTTGACGTGTTTGTGTTAATTTTTTGACAAACAAAACAAAATGTTATTTATTTATAAATCCATATACAATTTCAAATCCAACATCCAGTTTAGCCCTTGAAGGTAAACCCCTCATACTTATAGTATAGGCTGATAAAAAAACACTTTTCCACAACAAGTGGCAATTACAAATGTGTGGGTAATTAAAATACCGATATAAGAATATCTAAAGCCTTCATGAGTACATACTTGTGTTACTAACAGGTACTTATGGCTACATTGCTTACCTGTAATATCGTTCACGTGTTTCACACCAATCGCGACTAACTTAATTGGATTAGGTTTAGCTACGTTTGGCTACGATAATAACGTAGCACTGATTAGCATGAGGTTCAAAACGTATTCTACAAACATGTAATTAAAAAATATATCTTAGTTTATTTATGTATTTATTGAAAAAATATTTTTATTTATTTATTTTTATTTTATTTAATTTTATATATTTTTATTTATTCATGTATTTATTGATCAATCTTACAATGTTTAATATTTTTTTCAGAAACGCGGCTCCCTATCTGATCAAACGATACAAATACGCTCTATACCAAAAACAGCCCGAAGCGCTCCAGTGACGCCATGCGAGAGCGAAACGTCCACATGGTCGGACCGGAACCGTAGCAAAACCGGCTACGACTTACCGTCGGGCTCAGGAGCAGGATACGCCAGTAGCTACGGCGACTACGAGAAATCGAGCTACAGCTACGACAAATCGGGCTACGAAGCTAGCTACGAAGCTTCCACTTCTACGGCGTCGGGGTCGCAAACAAAAGACAATTACGAATCGGGGGCATACGCAAAGAGTTACGAATCGGGCGGATACGACCGCGAGGGCTCGTATAGGACTTACGAAGGGTCTACAGGGTACGATAAGGGGAATGCGAATGAGTCGGATTTCAAGCACAGCTATGAGCCGGAGGGCGGCTGGTGGTGGCGCGGCGCACGGCGCGCGTCCTGCCGGCGGTGCGGCGCGGGCTCGGGCGCGCGGTGCGGCGCGGGCTCGGGCGCGCGGTGCGGCGCCGGCTCGGGCGCGCGGCCGCTGCGCCTGGCGCCGTGCGCCGGCGCGCCCGCCGTGCCCGAGCCGCGCGCGCGCCGGGCGCACTCGCGGGACCGACCGTTGCTTTTCGTTAAGCAACTCTTTTTGTAATTTTTATATATCTATGTATATTTCGCCAATATGTGTGTGTCCTTTTATTTTCATTATTATACGTTTGTAATTTTTACAATTAAGTATTTGTCATTTTGATAACTTAAGTACTTGACGTACCTTTATTTATACGAGTAAATGTTTGTTTTTAGCTGACCGGGCTAAGGCAACAATGACTAGGTATAAGAACACGGCCTACGATGACATATTACTTTTGGTGGTTTACTTAATCTCCCAATTTACATAATTTTATAATATTATATAATTATATATTATACACATTATAATAGGTCCATTTACGAAAATTACTTGGCTACATATCATTTTTCGAACAATGTGATTAAAACTTAATTTAATTGAAATATAAATATTATGTACTATTGTATAAAATAAGACTTATGTAAAAAATGAAGCGTGATCTACAAACGGAAAATACTTTGCTGATTAATTATGTTGTGTAAAAATTAAATTGAAATGGTTCCCAATGCTTAAAGCTGGAGGTAATAGACACGAAGTAAGAGAAAATAGTAATAAGAGAATATTGGTAGGTAGCGAAGAAATAGTAAAATAAATTAGCGTATCAAAGTATAGATTAGAACCGCACGTTGTTTAAGTTAAAAATATCATTAGTTATGCAGGAATGTTTAGTTTAGACATTAGCCTTACATTGTAATTTGAAGTAGCCGATGGTATTGTTAATAAGATATACTAATGTGAAGTGGGATAGTACCCACTCGTTGTTTAGGAAGTGCAGACGCCAGCACATCAAGCTAATACAAATTTCTTTAATAGACTTTCAACTTTATCGCTAAAGCATTAGCTTCAAGGTTGATTGGGAATATTTGACAGTTTCGGGTAGCTTGATGTGGTGTCTATACATATGCCATATAACTGTTACATAAAAACTGTTCTCTATCGTCATCGTTCCGTCTCAGGGCAATGTCCGAATCCTTCCACTAAACAGTTATTTCTAACTTCATATGAGATAATCGCCAAGATATTGCTGAGTCAATTTTCTCCTTATCTTCAATAAGACATCCTACAACTGATTCTAAATACTTGTATTTTTGCTGAAAACTGTTTTTAGTATTTCTATGCTTGACCAATAAGTAGATAGATCTACCCCATCAACGCAGCTTTTTGATTTTAGCTTTTTTCAAGATATACATATTTTGCTACACCACCTAATATTGATTCGTTGACCCTAGAAAAAAATAGACTTAGAACTATTCCTTGGGCAGGTAAATCTCGATAAACCTTAGTCATTGAGACAAGTAATTATCACACTGTTAATTAGAATATATCCAAGTGGCCTTTATTTTCAATACCTAAAGATGAAAGATGGCTAGATACATTACCCCTGGGTGCTGAAGAACTAGCACTTCTAACCATCCCTAAATATTAATATAATATCACAAATAACCACAAAAATTCTAAATATAGGTAGTATCAGAATAATATCAAATTCGTAGGTGAAATAAATATAATAGTTAATGTAGAATATTTGATTGAGGCGCTGCATGGCAAATTATTTCATTAGTTTTACGTCAATATGTGTGTATTTATGAAGAACGGAGTAGTGTGCGTTCACATTAAAATATACACACATCAATAGGTTGCAATGGAGTATTTACATTTTACATCTTTATTATTACTAAATTTCACTTATTATCGTTTACAGTATACTTACTAATGTCGGACTCGAACTCAGTTCAGTCAGTTTCGTTCGAGGTCGAAACTCTATGAAAAAGGTACGTGAATTATACTGTAAATTTTAGTCACCTAAATAATCTTTTTATATTTAATTTATATTCCATATATTCAATAATAAACAACATAAATATAAAATATGTAATCATTATTTATATTTGGTGTCACTATTTCTGCCTTTTATGTAAGTAATTGTCCCATAACTCGGGCGTCGTAGATAATTTTCAATAGTTTAAGTAATCTCTCACAGCATGAACAGCTAAATTAATGAGACAGCCAATTAGTTTATATAATGAAGTGACGTTTTTATCACCTTGACATAATTATAAGTAATTAGTAATGATTTATTTATTCATTAATTGTCTTAGCTGTCTTATTCCTTGTTGTCTCAGGACAAACTAAAATAACTGTCATACTTATTAGTATTTTTTTTTCTGTATCCATTATTGTCGATGTAATCTTAGATGAATTATAATAGGACATAAAGCGGTATTTAGAAACGCATTAAAGTGTTGACTTTTCATTTATTTTTTCAAAATATTTAGATTCAATTGAAAATACTTACATATTTATGAAAACTATTTTTCCTAACCTGACATTATAGAATTTTCCTATACTCCTTATATTTGCCACTCAAATATTATATTTACAATATTCTCTATTTCTAATTTCTTGATAAAAAAGAGTAACTATTTATTTCCCAGATTTCCAAACAAATTCACCATGAAAATATCCTAAATTATCGATAACTTTATTAATGTTAACGCATTATTTTAGTTAACACGTTAAGCCGTCCCCTGAAGTTTTAAGAATATATACGTATATGAATATATAAAATATATACATGATACCAAATTATGATAAGAGGCACATAACATAGATAGCTTAGTACGTAAAACGTAACGTAGGGATGGGCGTTGAGAGTAAATATCAGATTTACTGATTTAATGGCGATTCGTACTAGCTGCTCGGTATAGATTGAATGAAATGATGGCACATCCACACTGCACTGATCTTTTAAATGGGTAATGCACGATGCTCGCTACTTGTCCAAAGCATATAAGTATCTTGCAGGCTATTCTGACATCAGAAATTGTTTTAACACAATAGCATGCAAGCTACTTGCATGCATCGGCTTAAGTAGCCACAATTATTATATAATAGTTTTTTTTGCGGGACGCGGAAGTTGATAGCAATTGCCTGAGAACAATAATTCATTGGTAAATGTCCGACCTTGTTGAACCACAGGTAAAAAGGTAAAATAACCTTGTGAGAGAATAATATTTTGTTAATAAAGTTGGCTTAAGAGAAATTTTAAGTTAATATTTTACATATTTTACAGTAGTTTGTTTTTCAGACTTTTCAAAGTGTATTTATTATTTTATGTGTGTGTGTGTATTTATTTTAGCTGTAGATAAAAATGAATCAGGTTCCTTGCAGACGTTTGCATAAAATGCGCTAGTGTTATTTAAATTACTTTTGTATTATTAAAAAAAGCTTTATAAAAGTTTATTTATTAAAAAATGAAAATTACTTGGATGTTCGATGATGATCGATAAAAGAACCTGAATTTTTTGACGGAATACGGATAAGGTTAAAACTGGGATACTTTCTTGAAACTGATAAATCAGTCTATTAGTAAATAGATTCCAGTTATAAATGAAATAGAGATCTCGTAAAAAATATAAAAATAAATCAAGATGAATGATGCTATACCGAATGGACTCCATATTTTAAATGCCGTACATTGCAATAATTACAATATTAAAACGTTTTAGTGTTAAGACATACTATGTATACTTTATCTTTCTTTGATAAAACATGGATCATCACATCCTTCCTCTCCAATTTCCATTTTTTCTGCTAAAAAACACCCTTTGAGTACGATAATAATTATAACTCAATATTTTTTTAACTAACTAAATTGATAGGATGTAGCTGAACTATTTTGCTACGAACTTCAGTCAGAAAGTTAACATTACCTTACAAAACAACATGAAACCTACGGAGGCACATTATTAAGTTGGTTATAAATCGACAATTTCAGATGAAGTCCTGTATCCATCGGATATCAAAAAATACTGGTGACCTAGTAGTAAATAATAAAGTAATAGTTATATTTTACAGATTGAAGATTCATTATTTACCTTATAGACTATATAACAGAGTTTATCTAGTATCCGTATAGACTCATATATGTAGGTGTAGCAAAGTGCTGCGGAGTGTAACTATCCACTAGAATAGTTAGATGTTCGTGCTAAATGTTCTAAGATATCCAACACTTAGATGGTGTTCCATTATGAGGGTACATTTTGAAAGTTGACAAAGTCGCATGAAAATGTCAAATATTGCTCTGTTTTCATCAATTTATTATTGTTACGGAATGAAATCGTGTAGTATCTTTCTGTGTTGTACTAACATATTGACTATGAATTGCAATCATCAATAGTGTGATATTGAATATTTAGTTAAGGGTGGAAAAAGCCACTGAAAATCTTTCAAATCAACCCATAAACTATATCATTTACCTCGACTTTTACCAATTATGTTGGGGTCTGGTCTGGGTCTGGTAGGCAGTCTTGCCGGATGCAGCTGAATACCAGTATTTTACATGGAGTGACTGCCTATCTGACCTCCACAACCCAGTTAGTACTAGGTAATACGATACCCTTTGGTAAGACTGGTTGCTGGTTTTCAGACTTTCGGGCCACTACCTGTAACGACTGTCAAAGATCTACAAATGTCAGCCGGTACCAACGGTTTAACGTTCTTTAAGCACGGCGGTAAAACGGTAACAACCCTTGAAACGATAACAACACCTAATTCATTTGTTGCAATTAAATACCAAAACTGTAGTGCAACATAGAGCGATGTAACATAATTTAATACAGTAATATTAAATTTATTAATCAAAATAAAACAATATTTGACATCTATAATTTGCGACGTTTTCAACTTTCAGAATATACAGCCTTAAACTTACATGTTAAATACTATCCAAATAAATATTCGTTATATAAGTATAATAAAAATAATAAAAAAACACTTACGAAAAACGGAACCAAATTATTAAATATTATGTATTAGCATAGGCCCTAGATACCTGCGAAACGAATCCCAAGTGAGATGTTTGTAAAATAATTAAATGGATATTTTAGTAATAAATGATGATATATTATTATTGATGTTTCGGTCTGTCTCTAACTATGAAGTATAACAACTACTTACAAAATCGTGATTTCATGCTCCTTTGGCATTTTTTGTGAGTAGAGCATTTAGTTCGAGGAACTGTTATTGAAGGTGGAAGCGGCACGGTCGCCTGCGAAATTCAAATTTTCTTACTTTTTTGCAATTTTCCGGTCAGTATCAGACTGTATGTTGAATAAAATTTGATTAGTAACAAAATATGGCTTTACTGAGTTATAATCATTAAAGTCAGCAATACAACCCTCAAGTTTCTTTAATTGCATTTAATGGCTTTTTCATGAATAGGCTATATGTACCTACCCTGGCGTTTCCACCGCAAGCTTGGCTTTTTTTCTAAAGGAAATAAAACCTTATTTACTACCTATTAGATAGCAACCTACGAACTACTTTCTTGAATCTTCCACTGAATATTTACCCTATATAAAATATTTATTAAACTCTATTTAATCAATCCAAATAAATGAAGTTTTTGAAATTATATTGATAAGATTGTATTCAATTGTTTCAAATAAATTTATAATACCTAAATATTCCCTAAAATACTTAACTATGTAATTATAATATTCTAATTTAATCCCAATTCAATTTAAGTGTGAAGACTGAAAATATCAAATTGTTGTAAAGTTTTTGGACGGAGTAATTATACTTGTAGTTAGAAATGGCCACACTTAAATGTTAATCGTGAACACGAATTATCCAATGAGCTATTATTGTAAGTAACACCGACCTAGGTTTAGCTGACATGCAGTTTCTTGCCTGTTTTCACCAATACTAGGCAACACCAAAGTCAACCCCTAAATAAAAACGCGTGTAATTAGATTACCAACTTTCGGTTCAGCGCCGAATAACTTCAGTGTTTAGGCATTCAGTTAGGTGTTCCCTAGTCTGAGAGATAACAGGTATAAGTGACTTATCGTTTAGTTTAGGCGAAAACCTAATCGTAAAGAGAATGATTGTTTAGTAATTGTCGCTTTTTTCTGTTGACGATGCGTTTATTTAATTCCGAAGTTTATTGAGAATGTTGTGTTAGAAATAAAGATTGTGTCTTGAAACTGTAGTTTTTTTTCATCGTAGATTATTTATAAAGTATTATTTCTCTGAAACGAATACAACGGAAAGTAAAGTCTAACCTAACAGACATGTTTGTTCCGCCACTTCTTCCTAGCACAAGGAAGTGGCGAAGGGCGAGTTTCGGGAGACTGTCTGTTGTAAATTTTAACGTTCATAAATTGATAATTAATTATTAGCTTAATTTGAATAAATTACATTTGATTGGTTACTTTTTACAGTCAGCATAATTGTGAAAAACAATGGCCGATTTCAAACCCGTTTCTGGTCCCGCCAACGTATAGTTAACCCCTCTCTCACAGTAGAACTATTTACCGAACAACGAGCAAGGTTGTTCTGCATTTATCACAAGTAACACAGCGCAAAATGATTTCGCCCTAAATACTTATGCTCGCTCTAATTGAAAACATCCCAATAATCTAATTGCACAATGTCATCTAGTGTCAGGAATTCAAATAAACAAATGACAGTGCATGTGCCTCGAGTTGTCGGTAGATGGCGTTAGCTGTATTGTAAACGCTTCGAAGCAAGTATGCGTTGGGTTTTACAACACATACTAGTGATGAGAGATACAAAGAGAGCCGTCGACAGATGCACAGCTGTTTATCAGCGGCCAATTGATAGATCAGTACATAAAAAGTAAGCTTGTATAAAAGTATTTTTATGCAACGGTTACAGACATTTACGTCCCTCGTTTTTGGTTACCATAGTAATAAGAAATGTAATTTTCTTACGTCATGGTCGAGAAATTCCATAATCTTAAATTATAAATTCCAACGAAAGTATCGAACCGAAACAGTGTGTTATGCTACATGCGCAGGCCGGCATGGCGGCAAGTCGCTGCCGACCCTACTCCTCGCCTCCACGCCATGTGTCGATAACCCTGCAGCAGACGCGGCTTACCAACATCACGCCTGCGCCGGTGACGTCTCCCAGCGGCGGCACTAAACTGGCCGCATTCCAATGAATTCGCGAACGCGCCACGACACTTTCTTATTCTGTCTAAGATCCCAAAAAACTTTAAAATAAAGACTTATTGGCACAATGTAACAAAGGAACACCGTTACTAAACGTTTTATGTCGCCTATAAAGTAAAGTGTTATCTAATGAACCTGAGGGGAATAAAGTCTGTACTGCTCCAGTGTGCCGCCTCTCGGCGGCTTAACATTTTTTCACATAGATGGCAGCAGTGAAAATATTTGACATTCCTTGGATTCCAATCGCAGTGGGCTCGGCTCAAATGTCAAACGCGACTATTTCGTCAACAGAGTCGTGGCGCGATAGTTGGATTTTATGAAATAACAACAAATACTTCTACACAGTGCGTTTGACGGACAATGGATAATAAACGATAGAAGTCAGTATATTTTTTTGCGTCGCAGAGGTAACCAGCGTGTCGTGTTAATCTTACGAATGTATTCAGAGTTTGTTGCGATTTCGATACTTACCTATTGATTTTTGTTCTTCGCCGGTTTTGTAACATTGTCATGAAGGTTTCAGTTGTTTAGAACGCTATCAACTTTACAAACTTTAACGTAACGTCGTGCTCATTGATTTAAAATATAAAATATTGTGTGAATCAACATTTCCCTTGGTCTCATTGAAGAACATCGTGGGAAAAACATACATTGTGTAAGTACCCACACTGTTTATTTGTTATTTATAATAGTGTTATTATAAAAAAATAAGTATAAATTATTTGTGAGTAAAAACAACGTAGTTTTAGCAGGTGTTAAATAATATCTTGACTTGTTTACGTTATGTACGAGTAGACAGTGTTCACGGATATTTGAAACTTAAGTAGGTAAGTTATGTAGACATGGCAACCTCAATTTAACTTAATTGAACCTGAATGCTGCCTGCTTTGTAAACAAATAAAATGCAGATAACAATTGAGTAGCTGTATATTAGTGCTTATGCGACTAAACGGTACTGATATGATTACATTGGTTATCATACAACATGACCCACCATCATCTAAGTGGTAGCCACTTAGATGATGATGGAACGCTGCTATGCTATAAGTAATGTAATGACTAGTTACCTACCGGTTTGATTTGCGAGCGCGCCATGCAAAAAATTTCGCCGCTATACGGAGCGAAGGCAACAAGGTATTCAGCGAAGCTACATGGCATGGAATCTCGCGAACATAATAGTGTGGAATGCGACCGTACGCGGCGTACAAACGCTCTATTCCCACACAAGCGCATGTAGCGGCCGTACTTCGTGATAAGAGCACGATAAACGTCGCCCGATTAGCCAATGTTGACGGTGACCCCGTACGGATTCCGTCAATTGTATTAGAACTACAAAACCAAGCAGACTCGACGCTAGACTTTTAAAATTACTCTCGAATTTATCATAGTGTGAGTAATCGTTACGGCTAAATGTGACTGTGTATACCAAATCAATTTCCCTAACAGACCATGTGACGAGACAGTCAAATATTTACATTGACGATTGCCTGGAACTGTACACACAAAGAATTTCGTATCCAGGAAAACTTAAATTAAAAAAGATAACTGTTTGTAAAATACATGTAACTCATTTAACAGTTTCAATGTTCAGTTATCCTAATTAGACAGAAGAGACTGCAAGACAAATTAACATAGCTAACGTAATTGAATACCTAGTTAAAATTGCTAACGGTATTTTTACGCGTAATGATTCCAAACTCGGAGTAACAGCGTTACTTTTTGGGAGCGGCGACAATACACGAGGGGGGCTCGGGAACCCTACAATAGTAACATCTGCCGGTGTCCCGGCCCCAAGCCACGTGCGCTCCATCACAGCAGGGGTAGCGACCGTCGTAAAAGAATACGCCTCACCCCAAATGCGGGCCAACCGACAAAAGAATACTTTATACCGTCCATACATAACCCTAATCCCTAGTGTTAAGGCGTAGTTTCAAAAGTTTTACGTTAAAACTGAAATAGATTATTATTTTTAACATTTGGAATGTCAAGGTTCGACCACCATGTGGTTTACGTTCGGAAACTGGCAGGTGATAACAATTTAGGTTGTATTAATTGGTGTTGCCTCCTCGCATTGTAAACTTGTTGCTTTCAGCCACTACGTGTAATTCACGATGTGAATAACATATCAATTGTGAATAACATTCAATATGGATTACGAAAAATCTAATGACATTTTTGCCCTCGTCACACTTGTGATAACTTACAGTAGAATATAATTTACTAAGTAGGTACAATAGTCAATAAATAACACAATATCAGTTTGTATTTCTTTTACGTTTTCTTGATTTAAATGTTGTCTTTAATTGTGTTCTGTCTAGCAGAGTGTTATTTATTATTTACTATAAAAGGTTGAATATTCTAGATAATAATTCTTCGCAGATGTTGTACAGCTGCTGTAATAAAAGTAAACACAGCCATCCTTATTTCTTTGCAGGCATTTACTTCAGCCTGATCGCACTGTAATTAGAACTACTATTAATTTTATATTTACAATATTTCAGATATATCATCCTCATAAATTGCAATTTATTTGGGGTTGACCTAGTGGCATGTCTGTTCTTCCGTACATATTAGAAGTTACCGCTGTTTTTGCCATATCATCTTCTAGACAATCCTTCCATCATCGCTTTGGTATGCTCTTAAATCTATCCACGTTATTACTAAAAGTTGCATGTTGATCAATATTATTTGTTCCCTAACAAATTCCAACCTGACTTGTACCGAAATACAATTTTGATTTCCTTGAATAAGTATATAAGTTTTATGCAAACGCTTTCTATCAATTCTTCAAATTCTTCTTGACCACAAAGTTATTGGGAATGTTAATGATAACTAAGCATTCTACGAATTTTGTGTTTTTACTTTCATACATTACAAATTATAATGTATCCACTTATCCAGTTCTGATTCACTTAATGCAAGTAATGCTTCAAGAATTCAAGCTTGGGATTAACATTTTTACCGAGAAAATTATGTCCAAGTAACTTTTTAATGGAATTTACATGTCAAATTCCATTACAACTTCCATGTTCCGTTGAATGGGTTCGTGACCATCTGACTATGTGTCGAATGATCTATTCGACGTGTGTATACCGACATACCAACACTCACCGTACTCGTGACTCCGCCTCCGGCCAGAAAAATTCTATTGTGGTTAATGTACCAAATTCCTCATCATTAACGTAGTCATCGCATCACTCGTCATTCCAATGTTTTGTTTACCCTTCCCTTATTCCACACCTATCTACCTTATTCGAGAATAACACCGAACCACGTTACTTTTAAATGTAATGTCATTATTTTCACATTCCAGGAATCTAACCTCCATTTAGATTCGTTAGTGGCATTTGTTTATGAATTATATTCAGTACTCGCTGCTCAGGGAATGCGCTTCTTCGCTTCATTTGCTTTATTGTGTCTTTAGTATCATTAATTACAGTCGGTTTACTGCTTTTTTTTTATTATATTGCTACTGACTGTCAGGTATTCAGTGAATTAAGCGATGACATTGTTGTCTATTTGTTTTGGTTGGCATGACCGTCACTAAAATATGTTGCTTGGTATGCAGATTTAACTATGCGAATCGCGTTTATTATTAACACAAAATTTTGGACTGCGTTGTTCAATAATATGCAACGTTCTCAGATTGGCCAAATTATAAATAAAATTAGGATGAAAGTTCTGATATCTGTTCTAAAATATGCGACTCATCAATCATTAGACTAATTAAGGAAAGATTCGAGTCACACGCGGTAGTGAATATCTCGGTAATCATTAATATAATATTTCGCACTACTTGACAATTAATACATTAAAGATGTAATAATGTTCTGGGGCTTCCACTGCATTCAAATAGATGGTCTTTACGATTAGCTTATTAAGTTTAAGCTCATTGGCGAAGATGTGATTCTAGTAATAGTTACCTATCTATTACTTGTTCATAAAAAAACTAGTAGGTAAGTCGTAGATAAGAACCACATAAATCCGTTAATTGAAGTAGGTATAATAGTGCGCATTAAAACAACCAATTATACTGTTGTTTTATCTTTAGTTCTTCCGATGATTGTTTACTAGTTTCTCGCTAACGCCACTTGAGTTTTCCGATATCTGTAGTCATCGATTCTTAAAACTTATGATAATAGATACTCGGAACTTATTCTTGAAGTTGTATTGTATTGTAATCAGTGATTTATTCAATTTAATAGTTAGGTTTATCACCTTAACTAACTCAGTATTCATTAAACTGTCCCGAATAACTGGGTTTTTTTTTAACGTTTATTATGGGTCATCACCATGCTATCAACCTGATTGGATCCTAATTTATGGGGCGCGAGACATGGCACTGTCTTCTTTAGATCTTCATTAGAGTCCAGGTCCACTAGTCACCCTTTCCAGTCATGTCATCTTCTACACCATCTATTAATTGTTTCTGTTTTCTTCCTCTACTCTTATAGCCGTCCACATTTACATCCATCACATGCATACTCATTTATAACCCGTGCAAAAAAACCAGTGGTTGCAAGTTAATTAAAGATGAAATGCTAATATTTTGGCGTAGCGTTAGTGTCTGATCTGCGATACAGTGGTCCATTGGCTTCGTTCCCGGCGCGGTCGCGGTATGCGGCCGATTGCCACGTTTCACAACTCTTTGTTTGATCATCTGATTCCTCCCTCTTATTTACGTGGTGTTCGTACGACTCGACGCACGTCTGTCCACCGTCTAGCCGTTTACGTGCCGTGAGGAATTTCCGCCGCTTTGGTATTCGCATGCCTTTATGACTTTTAGTCTGCGATATTTAATTCCAAGCCAAACAGCTTTTCGCTGCCAAACATGAATTCCTTCAAATATTTAGACTAAATGAATGATGTCTCGACATCTCGTTTCCGAACAAAAATATCTTTGGATGTTATTGGATTGTCATTTGTTATGATAACGTATAATTTTCATGTAAGCTGTCAAATGATTGTCGTAATAGTTTCATTCGCTGATATGGGTGTGACATGACATGATCTATGTATAAAGAAGACTTAACTAACTGTGTGTTCTTTGTTGCATCAGGTAAATATGGAGAAGGTGGAATCAGCACTAGACGTGTTATCACGCGCTGCGACCATGGTGCAGCCGTGTCCCGCGTACCCTGCCAGCGATTCAGACAGCTTCGGTAAATATTTATTTACAATGTTTCATATCCGTGTATGAGTTCCGAGGGGACACTTTTTCATTGGGTTTACATGTATGATTTTGGAAAACTACTGAACATTAAAAAACGAGGACAAAAGAGTTATAGGAATGCGAAGCGCTTGATTTACACTTACGATGACGATACCTTTCTACAAACGAACGAAAATAGTTGTCACTTTATAAAAAGCAGGCAAAACGAAAATGATAAAAGTTGATATAGCATCCGCTGAATATCGACTACCTACCGAGATGGCACGCGGCCTTGTAGGCGGGTCGCATTCCAGATTCCACCTGACATTGTTTAATAGACAACCAACGAGACCGTCGCGTGCTAGTCGCTCTCTATGAAAAGGAATCTATAGCTCCTCACACATTATTTTCATTTATTTTTAGAAACTTTTACAGTTCAAGCGGCCGTTTTGACTGCATGTCGGTTTTTGCTCTGCAAACTCCATTTTAATAACCATCATTGCTTTCCATAATCAGTGTCGTTCAACTCTACCGAATAGCAAACAATTCGACTTTTTGTCGGAACTGTTGCTTCAAGCGGATTCGGACCGACAATCGTTTCACAAAGGATACTATTGTTTATCTACTTGGACTGGTTTCGCGATGAAAGGCTTCATTGACGATTAAACCTCGCTTCCTCGCCGATGACCGTCTGAATATGACGGTCACGCCGGCCAATTTTTCTTGGTTACTCGAGCGTCACATCCGGGTTAAATGTGGATAATTCGGATTTCGCATACATTGGCCGTAATTATTATGAAGTCGTGAATGATTAACCATTAATAAGCCTTTCTCTCTAAGAATAACTTAACAATGGAGTTATACCCGCTGAGAAAGCAGAGCTTTCTGTGAGCCATCGCGAGAACAAACCTTGGTATGTACGTGAAACGCGTCCCGCGCAAATTTCGCCGACCCACAATCCGGTAGCCCATCCGGCTTACCTTGCATCCCTGTAACAAGTATCCGCATAACATAGTTACCTTACTTGGGTATTTAAAACGTCCAACGTCCTTAGGACTTAATTAGAACCCGCTAATTATGCTCGAGCCATTAACCAATCGAACAATTTAATGAAATTAGTACTCAAAAATTAAACAGCTATTAACGTTTGTATTTTTAACATTCAAGTATTGTTAACATTATCATGTAGACAATTAGTCTGAGGAATTTCTTAGATAAAAAATGTGTAATTTTAATTCCACTTAGCGATACAGATTTGATAGGCATACCTATCTAATCAAAATTCGGTCACGCTATTTAAGTGATGTGTTCTTGTTTATTGAGTGTTTACAAACAATGGTCGGATCGCGGATAATTATGCAACGCGATGACAGAGGCGCGGGCGCACGCGGCTCGGCGCTCACTTTCGTTGGTCTGCGTGCGCGGGCGCCGAGCACGGCCCGTGCGTGCGCCCCGGCCACCACCAGCACCAGAGAAAGCGTTCAGGAATTTGGTCGGACCATGCTCTCTACCGACCAACAAATTGGCACGGCTCGTGTTTTAGGGCTGCCTCGTCAACTACAACCACACTGCGCCCGCGCTACGCTTTTGTGAAGCGAAGCTTACAAAAATGTAAATGCTGTTTCATAAGATCAACGAAAGATTTATGATCGCCCAAAGCCTATGAGGCCGTCAGAAACCTAGTAGAATTAGGCAACAATTGAGTTATCTTGGCCACTATACTTCAAGTTTACTTAGTTTGAGTATTCAAATGATTACATAATAGGTACGGACGCCCAATACTTAAAACTACGAATATTTTGCACTTGGAAATCTAGAGTCGGTTATCAATTTATCATATCAATCGCACATTACTTTGTGTATGTAGTTTTACAGCTCTCTAGAAATGCAATACCTGGCATTCTATCACATGTATCGAATTGAAATAGGTTTTATTGCGAAAGATATTGGGGTGAATGTGGCATGAACGAGTATATCCGGAACGCAGAGGCGGCGTGTTACGGTTTCGAAAAGAATGCTGAATGTAGGTTGCGTTGCGGACTACAGTTACGAGCATTCTTAGGACGGTATGCAATCACTGATCACTATTGTTGTAAGTACAAATATTATTTTCGGACATCGTAAATTAAAGTTTTGCATAGTTGTGTACGCCGATAACACTGCGGACTTGCGAAGTGCGAACAACAAAACAATAAATAACGATGATTAGTATCTGCGTTGTGTACTATGATACCTAATACCAATGCCCAATTAAAATATGAAAGCTTTTATAGTTAATAAATTCCAACAGTTATTGGTCGGAAAAAATGTGAGTGCGTGTTACAGTGACACCTGAGGCGGGTGGACACGGCACGCGCTGAGCTGAAGGAATCCAGATAGCAATGAAGTCATCATGTACAGTAGAATTTCTAATGGCAACGGATTCCATTTCGTTGGCAGCGAAGCGAGAGTGCAGCTATTCCAGCTATTCGGGCCGTCTCGCATATTGTTACAATGATCTAATAGAGGCTGCTAACTAGACGACAATGATATTTCTACAATCTTTTTTGTATTATTATCACTTAATTCTCGTTACGTAGCATGAAAGGAATATTTCGAAAATATCAAACACAAAATAGCTGTACGCTGAACTGACCCGTTTGTGTGACATTGAACGCGAATTGATATTTTATGACTCTTTGGTTGGAGACACTTTATTGTAATATTCATTCGTAAATCGTGGTGGACGTCAACAAAGGACGACTAAACAGATTTATAAACAAATGAAACTACTATTAACATGGAAATCACTCCCAAATATTTGAACCTTTATTAGTAAACTGTCCGTGACTTCGGATAGAGAAAAATAATGGTCCCTTGGTAAACTTTACATCAGTTATGCACGTATTCTTGTGTATATTAACGAATTTAAGAGCTGCATTAACCGTGATGCCCATTACCGATTCGTTCCGCGATTCCTGCGACATGACTTGATACTCGCATCGACTGGTACTTATTAATAAGTAAGGAATGTTAATAGCCTTCGGAGGCGTTTGATTTTTCACTTGACCTCTCTTAGAGTCATGTTATCGTGTCTTCGAATACTTGAATGTTTACGCCATCAGGAATGCACAGTTTGTACTCGTTGTAGATAATAAAATTCTCAATAAACAGTAAGTAGACAGACACTAAACATGCATGGATTCCAGACAACGCCCGTGGCCGCGGTGATGCAACGTGCAATGTCGTGACGCCGGAACAACGTCATTTTTTACACTAAATACTCATTTTTTAAGTGCCATGGGCGATAATAAATCGTAGAAAGTTCTTTGGAATGATTAATCTAGTGACTTTGCCCGATTATGTGCGACGTTTATGAATTGAGACGTTTTTCTCTGCTCCATTAGGCGTTATGATAATCCGTTTTTTTTTATCCGAATTCCATTCGTATGCGTGGTTGGATGTTGTATGAAACATTAGGCCAACATTATAATCCACATAAGGGATCTCCATGTTGCGATTGAATTGATCGAAGCATGTCAGGGCTACCACGTATACTCGAATGTACGTGGTGCTATGTTATGTTATGTAATGATAAGTTCGCCGCATACATAGCGGGGTTGAGGGACTACCTGCCCGACTGGACGCGACTGCCTCTTGCAACCAATTCTAAATATTTTGCAACTTTGTTGTGGTGGGCTGTGTGTTCTCATTATTATTCTTTCTGTCACATACATAGGTACCTTTAGTTAAGAGTCAAATAAAATATAATAATTAACATTTATTTTCCTTCTTCATCCCAAAAACATCAGTGTGATAATAAATATGTTTTTAGAATAATTTGTTATCAATACTATCAATATTTCCTGTTTTTGTGCACTATAGCAGGTCATACTCAATACACATATGTATAACATGGAGTTTTTCATAGAAGAAAATCATAATGCATTCCTGTTTTGTTGATTCACCCAAATTCTGTGCACAACTTCAAACATAAATTTGCACGCGGTTTAATTTTATGACCACTGAAAATTACTTCAGTATTAATTGCTGAATCTCCTGAAAATTTACACTAGCTTTGAAGAAACTGCGTTCTATCAGAGAAAGCTTCGGAAAAGCCTTACATCAAATCGGTAACACACGGTCTACCGTGTGTGTAAGCTTCTAAGCTTTTATAAAATAATAATACAACCGTTCAAAACTGGATCGATTCAATATTATTATCATGTTTTTCTAAAATAATAATAAAATCTGACGATTCTTATCTACTAAGACCTATTCTAAGCGAAATCGCGCTTCTCAGCTTATTCGAGGCTTATTCCATTTTGATCCAAGGCTTTGCGAAATATTGAATTATTTCTGACAGTTTGTAAACTACATAGGTACTTCCTAGTTTGGTGGCTATAAACTAAAGCATCTACCTACGTATTGCACTTGCCCGATATCATTCCGTAGGCAACTAACTAAAAACGCTTATTAATAAAAAAAAATAAAGATAAGTAGGTACCTTTTATTAAATAAATTCATATTATCTACCAGAATGAATGATAGCATAAATTTTAACAAAACATTCAAGGAATAGGTAACAGGTTCAGTTTGTATTGTTTCAGTATAAGTTAGAAAATTTTCCCTCAATCGAATCCCTCAACACGCGCGCGCATCTTCAAATGTCATCCATTATCATAGAAACTCCATGGTAGTATTCGTAGTAACTTCTGCAAAACAACATCAAACAATGATTTGAACCACGTAACAGCAATTGATGTGCAGTTAGTCGGTTTTTTTATCCTCTGCCGCACAATTAGCAGAGTTGACGGTCCATTGTATTGTTAGTAAGCTAGTAATCATGGTAGGTTGGGTATGCGTGATACTTTATACTCTGATCGTTCAGGCTTCCATATAAAAATTACGAGCTAGCTACCTTGGGGGGCGACATTGTTAATTATTGTTGAATTTTAATGCTGACCCTGATCCATGGATCTGACTTAGATGATAATACTACTTACTATACAAGGTGCAAAGGACACCGACGCTAAAACGGTTACCGCGTATTCAGTACATCATTCTGGACCAGCCCACATGGCAATTTTTCGTCGGTATTTTTTTTTATCTGCTTTTCCTTACAGTTCTGATACCTAGATGGTGTTTTAGTTGTCGATTTTTAGTAAAAAGAACATCCCTAAGTCTCAAAACGGTGAAGGAAAACATCGATCGTGAGAAAACCATCATGTCCTAGAACCAACCAATCGAAGCCATGTGGCATTTACCGATCTGCACTGGGCCCTCACAGTGGATCAAAGACCAATCAAAAAGAGCAGACCTGCAACCCAGCAGTCGGAATATGGCTGATGATGCTTATGCTGTAAACATGGTATAGGTATGCGTGGTACTATATACTCTGACTGATTTTTTTTCTGACGTTCTGGCTTCCATATAAAAATTATCGATCTACCAGCTACCTTGGACGGCTGCATTGTTAATTATTGTTGAATTTTAATGCTAACCCTGATCAATGAATCTTACTTAAATGAGAATGAAAGACTGGTGTTGATTTTAAAATTATTTTAAACCTGAATTTTCCTACTTTTTTCTACATAGGGCTATTTGGGACAAATTTTGTTCAAATATTCTTTTAGATAAATTCTGTAGTAAAAATGAGGTTAGTTAAATGATTTGGCAATTTCACGTGATCTAAATAATTAATGATTTAATTACTGTCTAATTACAAATGACATTAACTGGATCCTACTAAAATAAACAATAACAAATTCCTCAGTAACGTCATTGATTAATTGCTTTTTCATTATAATTGATCGCTTGATTGATGACATCTGAATGTTTGACTTTTTGTCGGAATTTTTTAAATTTTTTTTTTCAGCAGTTTTTTATTGGTTTCCATATGTGAAAGAAATATTTTATCGGATTATCTTCCCTCAAAATTCAGGATCTTCAGGATCCTAATAAATTCGTGCTATCCAATATTTCAGTTGCTGTATCTTTTATACCGCCATTTCTAACTTCTAAAAATAATTGACTCTGGTTTTATATTTTGAATTGTAGGCAATCCATAATACACCTTACATTCTCATTAAACTAAACACAAAGTTCCATACATACTTGATATACTCGGAAGGTCACGGACGAAATATTCGTTACGCAACCAAGCACATTCGACCGTCATGCTCCGGCTGAAACCCCAGGGTGGCTACGTTAATTACTACCTAGTACTTACACTACTCATGCTTTATGATTACATTACTGTTACTAAACTAATCTCGAGTAATCTTGGTTAGGAATTAATAACAATGTTGGCAGGAACGGTACTTGCCACTTATTATTTCTAAGAGTAGAAGAGGAGCTCGTGGCTAAATAATAACAGCCGCTCGGGTCGATCTTTAGGTTAAGCCGTGCTTGCCTAGGTTGGTGGATGGGTGACCGCCCATTACATACCGAGTTTCCTCCGTGCCTCGGAAAGCACGTTAAGCCGTTGGTCCCGGCTGTCATTTGTAGATCTTTGACAGTCGTTACGCAGTCAGTGGCCCAAAAAAAGTCTGACAACCTGTCTTACCAAGGGGTATCGTATTACCCAGTACTACCTGGGTTGTGGAGGTCAGATAGGCAGTCGCTTCATGTAAAATGCTGGTATTCAGCTGCATCCGGTTAGACTGGAAGCCGACCCCAATATAGTTGGGAAAAGGCTATGCAGATGATATATTTCTAAGAGTAGAATTCTAATGATCGTAGCTCGTAGCCTTCTCTGCTGCCTACTAACTTCAACTGTTAATTGTTTGATGATTTTGTAATTAATTTTTTGTGCACCGATCCTTGCTACATGCTGTCAAGGTTTAGCTTGCCACTGAAACTTTTTATGTCTTGGTTGTGTTTTGTGCTAACATTTCGTGTACAAAGTACTAACGCCTTATTTTTTTTAATATTCCCTCACTTAATTGTTATAATATGCTTCCTGAATTCACATGTAAGTCTTGGCATGGTTCGAAGTTTTGTTTGCTTCGTAAGGAAAACCTAGCAGTGAATAAGTAAATTATTAACATTCAAGCATTCCTTTTGCATTGCGTCAAGCAGTTAAGTTTTTATTCGGACTCAAGAAGTCAAGATGTTTTTCCGTACCTAGTAGAATTTCCATGATCTTATTAATATTTAATTGTGTTTTCTGATGAAAAGTCATGATTATTTACGAAATTCCTGTTAGGTATGTGCAAAAGAGGTTAACTTGCATTTCCTGGCATAAGATCTAGCTCCCAATATACTTGAAAGAGATTTGTAGAAGGTAAATGTTTATAAAGTAATTTGACAGCAGCTGTACATTACAACCCGTTTCACTGCCATATGCATACAATAACGCTTATCAGACGATGAGTAGAATGAGTACACGAAAACAGTTTCTCACTGTTTTTTTAGCCCTAATATCGATAGTGCCTCCATCTTTTTGGAACTATTCGAACTACATGTTCGAAGGCCTGTTTCAACTTGCCCATGGATACAGCCTGTTAGTACTTTCCGTGAAACTAGATGGCGCTTACCCAAAATGTGGTTTCAGGTTGTATTTTTGACACGCTACAGAGGGCGCTACTCGTATCAGAGTAACCTGCTATTGATTTTTTTGTATGTATTAGGGTTGGTTAGATAGAACCGCCTTATTACATATGCAAGACTTGATTTATACAACGGCAATAACCTTTGTAAACTTATTCAGTGTGAAATAAAAGAAATATTTTCCCAGATGTCGGTGAGAATTTTCCTTTTAACATTTTACCTAGCCAGTAGATTCACGTTCGCACGTTTGTCCCTTGATGTCATTGTTATACAATTTTAAGTTCTTAGCATTTTACAGCCTGTTTACTGATTCAAATCTGACTTCTCGTGAACATCTAAAAACTTGCGCATTAATTAACCACTTAAAAACCCGCGAATTCTTTAAAAGCAGCAATCCGAAACGAATGCAAAGAGTCACGATTTGAATTCAATTAGAATTGAATATACACGTAATAAGTTATCGAAATGCGTAATAAGAGCGCAATGTAAAAGAATGCAGGTAACATAACGATTGCAGAAATGTGGCAACGAATATTAATTGAAACATGTCATCTAAGAATAATTAGATTAATTAAAAATTATGACGGAGGTAAATGCCTAATTAAATAGAAAATGGAAAAAAATATCTTATGTCTGTACAGGGTGGAATGAACTCCGACAAACAAATTAAAAAAAACAGCTGTTCCATACATTTTAACGCATAGGTATTTCACTTTTGTAGGAAACAGCAGATTTTTTAAAATTCCCGATGGAAAAGTTCTATGTGGTTCAGTCAAAATGGTGTACGTGGAAATCGTTTCTGTGTCGGTGTTCCTGTATAGGTTCCTACCTACTAAATAATTCATCTAAGCAGAAACCTATTAATAAATATCATGGGTAAGTTTATGTGTTTTAAACACATAAAAATAATAGACAGAACATTATACTAACCAGCAAACGATGATAATAAAACAGTTATGCTAATTACCTACAGCTTCAGTTGATAGCGACATAAAATAAATTCTAATTACGTTCACTTGAGTTTATAGCTGACATACTATGACGCCTGTAATACGCCAAGGGTTAGGCAGAGGTGTGCCTAATAGTACAGTCACATTTCTTCAGTTGTTTTGACGTTCCATGTAATAAGGGAGAGCAGAAATTCCTGATGGAAAAACCCAATTAAACTACCCGACCTTCGAATCAAACCCAGGACCTCATGCTCAGCAGTATATTGCTTGCGACCACAATACCAACGAGGTGCTTAATAGGTCATCATCATCATCTGCCTAGGCTTTTCCCAACTATGTTGGGGTCGGCTTCCAGTCTAACCGGATGCAGCTGAATACCAGTATTTTATCTTAAATGGACATCTGAGTTTGTTTCGGCTGTCTCTTCTCATAGTAGTCAGGTCCGAAACTCCGACCTCAACTAGTTAAAAAAAAATACGTGTAAAATTGTTTGTAAAAACCTATTTGCAATATAAACATCATTTACCTCATCATCTGCCTAGCCTTTTCCCAACTATGTTGGGGTCGGCTTCCAGTCTAACCGGATGCAGCTGATTACCAGTATTTTACAAGGAGCGACTGCCTATCTGACCTCCACAAACCAGTTAGTACTGGGTAATACGAAGCCCCTTGGTAAGACTGGTTGTCAGACTACTGACTACCTAACTACTGTCAAAGATCTACAAATGACACCCGGGACCAAATGCTTAACGTGCTTTCCGAAGCATGGAGGAAACTCGGTATGTAATGGGTGGTCACCCATCCACAGACCAACCTAGGTAACGGCTTAACCTAAAGATCGACGAGCGGCTGTTATTATTTAGCCACGAGCTCCTCAGAGGTAGTTAATAGGGTTTAGGAGCAGAAGGCCTAATTCTCAAAATGTCAACAGAGTCGCAAAAGGACTAGTTCTCGAAATGGCAAATTCTCAAAAAGCCTAATTCTCTGAATGGCCAATTCTCTAAAAGCCTAATTCTCTGAATGGCCAATTCTCTAAAAGCCTGACTATCTGAATGGCCAATTTTCTAAAAGCCTAATTCACTTTTGCAGTTGCCATTTTGAGAATTAGGCCTTCTGCGCCTAAACCGTTAATAAGTATAGCTATAAAACTGCTCCTATCGCCAATCATAATAGTATATACAAGTCTTTATGTATTGGAATGCGGAATGATCGGTGGCGCTTCCCTAACTTTCGTTTCACACATCCGCCTTCCAACTGCACTAGCCTTTACTTCGTGTGTTATGTAAACAAATCACTCGACACATCTTTACAGCCGTGTTCAGACAATAAGCCATGTTTTGTAAACAGACTTTAATATCGTGTTATGTGTTATGTCAGCTATCGATAGACGAATCTGTTTTGACTAACCGATGTGTTGGGTGCCTATTTCATGAGCTCGTCACCCCGGCATTGTTATCATCTGATTTGTGTATTGTATAGAACATTTCAGGAATTCAAAACTACCAATTGAATTATTTGGGGGTTATATCATCTTTATAGTTATTATATAAACAAATACCGTTGTATTTATAGTGGAAATTATTCAATCATAGGTAGGGTAAGCAGTGCCAGCTGCATCCGGTTAGACTGGAAGCCGACCTCAACATAGTTGGGAAAAGGCTAGGCAGATGATGGGGTAGGGTAAGCAGTAAGCAAACGCCAATCCTGGAAATTCAACTGATGTGTAGAGAATTATAAAGTTTGTGTTTTATTCACTACGAGCTGTTGCCCGCGACCTTCGTTTGCATGAAATGATTATATAAGAAATTATTACTTCGTTTTTTGAATTTTTTTACCAATTTCAAGGGTTTTAATTTTTTTGCACGGAACCCTAATACTTATTCTAAAATAAAATAATTAGTCCTTATAACATCAGTTATCTGCCAGTAAAAGTTCCGTCAAAAGCTTTCCAGCCGTTTCGAAGATTGGCCGGAACAAACAGACAGACTGACGACAGACCCAAAATGAGTTTTTGTTATAGGTGCCGTATATTTTCATGTGCATTCAGTAAAGGGCTGTTATTTTGATATTACAAACAGACACTTCAATTTTAATTATTTGTATAGAGCAGCGGTGGCCCAGTGGTGGAGACCCCGACTTGCGAACAGTAAGTCGTGGGTTCAAACCCAGCCAGGCTACTTTGTGTAAGTTATTTCATCACCACTGCTCTCAAGAACGGTGAAGGAAAACATTGTGAGGAAACCGGCATGTCCTAGAACCAAAAATTCGAACACATGTGACATCTACCAACCCGCACTGGGCCCGAGTGGTGGATTATAGCCCATTCCCTTTCATAGAGAGGAGGCCTGCGTCCCAGCAGTTCGAACATTAATAGGCTGATCATGCTATGCTATGCTACGCATAGATCAGCCTTTTTACATGCTTATGGCAGCAGCTCTAGGTACTGAAAACTATGAAAACAGACTTCCATTCTTCCTGCCGAAATCTGTAAACAGATATAAACATGAATAAATTGGACACGAACTATTTAAATTACACAAACAAAGCAACATAATTATAGCAAAAGTAATTGATAGATAAAACAGCAACATTGCACAATACGAGCAATTTTGGATTGAGGCACCCGTAGTCAATCAAACTCTCAATTCACTAGTTTTAGGATCCACAAGCTTGCATTTAAATATGTAAATGAATGCTTTACTATAGACAATATCTATAATATAAATAATTTAATTCCCGGCTACCGAATCTTCGTGTTGTAAAATATGCCTCCGAGGTGCGCGCGCGCTTCCTCGATAAACGAAATATCAAGTTGATGGTTCTGCCCCAAGACACGGACGCTGCTACCGGCTCCATGCAAACGAAAACGAGATTTTAAATAAAATTAAATAATTTAAAAGGAAGGCTTTCCGGCTTCTGTCGGTAGCGATTTGCTGCACGTAAAGTGTTTATTTTTTGTTTATTGTATACTTAAATAAATTAATAACACACATATTTATATGTAGATATGTTTTGCTTTATCAGAAAATGCACAAAAAAAGTCTCTTATTTTTATTAATTCGTAGTTTTTTTTTGTAGGCACATATAATATTTGTCAATTTTAATGCCATTCGATCTAGCATCATTTAATCGACTCCAAACAAAATTATCAGTAATTTTAAACAACAAAATAATTAACATTTTCCTCATTTATCAACAATTTGTAATCACAAATTGCTAAGGCATGCGGAACTGACGCCTTTAGCCAGTTAATAGTTATACATACATAAATGTACTTAGGAAGCACAAGCTGCGGCTTGTAGCAACGCGGAATCACTGATGTTTTCATGTAATAGGCATGCGTGATTACATGAATACGAATCCGATAACAAATTATGCAAATGTCTCACACGTAGTCGAATATGTGGATTATTTTCGTAGCAGCTTATGAGTGGCATTTTGTTTATTTGGAACCATTCGCATTTTTTTAGCTGCCTACTTGATTTCCGACGTTCCGATGACTGACCTATAATATTCTTGTGGTGTTGAGTAATCTTGTTTGATGAATAAATTAAATTTACTCTTTGCTTTTCTTGGACGTCAAAAGACATTTCCATTATAACATATATAAGGTCTATCTTTTCATACACGAAATATTTTAAGAGTAACTTCTATAAGTCGTAAAGTCGCCGTGTTTTTTTTACGAAATTATTATAATTCTAAAAATTTTTGAGACTTTTTGCATAAAACCTTTACTTCCATATTCTAACAATGACAGTAGGTAAATACGACTTAGTAAACTTACTAGCGTAACGGATGCTTAAAAATAAGGAGCCAGTATTTATTTTGTGGGTCAAGTAATTTTAAATTATTTACTTTTTATAAAAAAAATATACACATATAAAAAAAAAATCCCTTGAAATAGCTTTGTTATGGCCGTTAGATGATTCCCTGAAAATGTTTCGTGTATGACTAGTTAGACCTTATTATACTCTACTTGATATCCTATGTGTGATGCTTCGTTAGGCTTCGTATATGTAACAAGATGTCCTCTGGTTGTCTACAAATTAATTCACCTTTGACATGCGTAGCGGTCGTAGCGGGTAGCTCGAAGCCCGCAAATTTGACTAGCGCTCCAATCTTAGCTATAGCTCCCACAGTAATTGGATTGCGGAGGTCAGGTAGCAGTCATTCGGTGTATGAACTTGTAACACTCGAAGGTGACCGGCGCGTACTTGCAAAGAGGCTCTACTCAGGTCTACGCTGATTGAAATTCCTTCGGGTACTTAGCTGTCTACTTAAATAGCATGAGTTTCTCAAATTCAACGATAGGCCTACTTAGTAGGGAACCGCCGTCAATTCCCCTCAGCAGGGATTAAATCATTTCGGCACAAAGTAGAGGTATTATTACGCGAACGTAGTCACTTAACCTTTGCTCAAAAGGGACCCCCGAATACTTCAAACGAATATTTATGTACGTGCAGAATTTTACGATCCCGCAGATGTACTCTGCCGTCTGCGTAGTCTGCGTACCCTCTCTTTTAAATGATCGATAGGCGTGCAAATAAGCAGGGCCTTAAGCAGAGCAGTATTCCGCAGGAGAACGGATGGGCACCCCAGGCGTTTCACCGCGCATGCGCCCACCGAATTACACCTCGCTCCCTACCAAAATATTATCCCGTTTATATTGAAAACAACACGCAAATTGCTGCTAATTTTAACTTAATATTTTATATCCGTTTTATCGTTGAAAAATGATTTGATGCGTTTCCGTTAAAGTCTTTTCGCTCCTTTTTAGCGCCCATTATGGTTATTACGGGATCAGATAGGCATGATCGTGAGGTAATTCTTTATGAGAAAGTATTAGCAAGTTTGCAAGGCGCGTATGACGTTGGTACTAGTACTTGCTACTGTAAAAATAGACATGAACGACTAGTGGCTTTCATTGCTATTTATTTAGTGTCAAGGAGCTTCACTGCGATGTGTGGAAAGGCCAGATAAAATGTCAACTAATTGGCAAAAAAGAACAAGTCTGCGATAAGAAGTCAGAATTAATCGTTTGTTAAATAAGGCACAAAAAAACAAAGGAGTCTTCAATTATTATTTTACGTGAAGAACATTTGTGACTAGCTCTACTACATATTTGGGGAATTTTATATTATAGGGAATAAATCATAATAAATATGCCTGTCGAATGCAATTTTTGTGGTTTCAATAGATGGCACTAATGACTGTTTTGAAGATGGTCACCCATCAGGTCTGTCGTTGAAAACCTTCATTTCTCTCAGGAACTAAAGTTCATCCTTTTGCTGAAAATTGCTTTTAGGATTCCCGTAGTACCTACCTTTCCCTGTTATATCATTTCATTTTACCAAATCTTCAACGGTCGTTCCATCAATACTAGGCCAGCGACGCGGCACAGAAATCGAATCCCGAGCAACAATGACCGACAAATGATCCGCTTCACTGGAGCCAACTCACAAATAAAACGAAGAAAAAATTACATTTAGGTACTACTTGACAATTACACCTGCCCAATAGACGTTTTTGTAGTATATGAAACTTGATTAGGTTTGTCAAAAAACGTTTGTATACAACTTGGCTGGAGTAGTAGGAACTTTCTTATCGCTCTTGAGAGCCTCAGAGTGTTTCCAAAACTTATGGATGGCTATACCTATGGTGTAGGCTTCCATAATAAGCATAATCAGCCCATAATGATCCTTCCAGCTTACAATGAGTCCTCCTATCTTTGAGAAGAAATGAGCTGTAATAACAACGCGGGCTCAGTGCAGGTTGGTCATATCCTAAATCTGAGGACTTTACCAATGCGGCACAAAAGGCTACCAGAATGTTACTGCTGGTTAATTCTTTAATGATGATGGCACTATCGTATGTTTCCACATACGGTCGGCGCTTTTGTCAACGTTCATTAGTTGACAAAACGTGAGATGAGTCAAGGTTTGTAACTTAATACTTACCACATTAATACCTGAACCGCCTATAGAACTTCACCAAGTCGAATTTGTCTCGACTTCGCTCGACTGGAGTGCGTAGATTCGGCTTAGGGCTCTCCTGTCATCAGTTAGAGGATCATCATTAGAAGCTGTTTGTGGGTGTCCCTAATTGTTTTTCTTCATTTCTTGCCGCCCTAGTGAAATCCTCAAATTAAATAGAATTGTTTCATCTATCCTAGATTAAACAATTCTGTTTAATCTCATCTCATATTATATTATGTCGCCGTTATCCCCGTAGATCAATAAGGGCTCTTTATAAAGGCTAAAACTAAACCTATTAATTTAATCCAGCTAATCCATATAAGTTTATAAACGTCATCTGCTGAGGTTAAACCTTGCGTAAACCTTTAGTTAATGAACTCGTTTATCTAACCTTACAGGCATAATATTGTCGAGCAGGATTTATTGATAACTTCACATAAACATCATAAATAATCGTGGCTATAAATCTCTTATGTTGTTGTAGGACAAAATCTGAAGCCGTATGTCTCAGTTTTGGCGGAGAACGTTTCATAGGCATAAGTTATTTAGAGAAAAATAATTGTTTTCTCTGATCATCGTCTATAATAGCCGTGTTAATTCCCTTATTAATTAACCATTTCTATTGGGCGAAATCCTCAGACATAATTAAAGCACGGCGCCAAAGTCTACCTGGCGGTGTACCTTTGCCCGCCGCTCTATTAGACAATAAAAAAGTTAATGCCTATACGGGCCTGCAGAGATGCGGCAACTTCTCACAGTCCCCCACCCTCGCCCCTCCCCGCACACCGTCAACAAAAATAAAACACAACCTTCCAAGGATACCACCACCGTAATTTTAAATTCAACATAACAACATAAAATTGGCAAGCAAAATTCAACACTGCCACTTAAGACACAACGCTCAATTTCTATGCTTACCTTGCAGCTTCTGTACCATGTTAAAGCACAAACTGTTCAAAGCTTTATTGTCTTAAGAATACAGTTCAGTATTGCAAGGAAGTTAAGCAAATAAGGTTGTAGGCGCAAAGGCAGGGAGAAGAGTAAAGGGGGTTCATTAATCCCCGCGCCCTGCGCGCACGCACTTTCATGAATGGACCGAACAGGTTGATGTGTTTCAACTACAGGGTGATTCTTAAAAGTACAGTAATTAATTAGAATACTTATCTTCGTATCTCAATTTATAAACTCAAAAATAAGATTTGAGAGACCAAAAGATGAAATTTGAATATTTGTTTATTCTACAGGCACATTTCAATGCATTTATTCGTGCCGGCCGACTAACGGAGATAATAAGGTCACTGATCATAATTACAAAACAATGTTTTGTGTGATATCGCGAAGTCTTCACTGACTTCCAAATTGTGTGATGTCATCAGTTCCTTTGTGTTCAGATAGTGGGCACAGATGACCGTATTTGCTCTCAATTCTTTCACCTTTGCCTCTGGTGACAATCGTCGCAGTGTTGTCAAAATCATTTGACGTCTGGGGTTTTTAACATTTTATGATTTCATCAAGATTTTCATAGTTAGTGTCTTGTAATTTGGCTTGTCTCGTATTCAAAAGCTCTCTTTTATCAACTTTTCACGTCTTAGTCTATAAAGTTTTATCTGTGACTGGGCTCTCCGCAGTCCGCAGTAATGTTGGCGTGCGTGCTATGTGGCCAAACAGGTCGTTCCACTAACATCCTGTGCATGGAAGGTTCGAAGGAAGCGCCGCAACGTCCGGCCGCGTGGATGTAGCGTGATGCTCTTTTTCCTTTTCGGTTTGTTTTTTGTTCATCTCATTTATTTATTCCAATGTAATCTCTTCCAGTTCATTTTTTATTCAGTCGGCCTTCAGTGTTACCTGTGCCGGGACGCCAAAGCCTTGTCTATATTATCGTCTTAGCACATTTGCTAAAGGAACGTTTTGACTAAAATTTTCGGTGTTGTGTTTGTTGTTTCTCCGAATATTAGTGACATTTGTAACGGTTCTAGTTGTAATTTTGTGGACATGTGACTAGTGTCAGTTGATATCTAGTGCTGATCTTGTGTGCTGTGATGATGGAACTACCGCACTATCTGCTTCTCTTGGCTCGGACTTCGCTGAGTAACTTGAATCTCCTCTCGATGGAACCTCCACAGTCGCCTAAGTTTAATGTGCCTCTTTGGCAGCCGTGGGTTGCGTCTCCACAGAAAGGTACCTAGCATTTATTTGTTTGTTTTTATTTACGGATTGTTTTGGGTTGCAATTAAAAATTTTTGTTTGACTGTTTGTCTTGAGAGCTTCCAAGTGGACAATTTAATTTACAACAAGTCTCTAAGAGAGACTCAGTAATGTAACACTGAGTTCTAGCATCAACATTAATCAGGTATAATTTCCAATTTGTGAAATTTGTCACCAGCTTCTGTTACCTAAAGGAGTATCAGGTTCTAATATACGAGTAGTATCGGATTGTAAACTAGTGAGCAAAGGTCTGAAACCAAATACCAATTAACATCGTACGATGGAAAGCTATTAGTTAACTAAGGTCTGAAATTGGACCTAATGGTCCTGCCTCGATGGCACCCAATTATTTTACTCTTAATGCCTAGGTTACTCTTATTTCTTTAGTGTTAAGGTTATATGGAGTAGTATTTTCTGAGATAGAACTTCCAATAACATCATTAGACTAATGTTATCATTATAGGACTGTTAATTGTTTGCTGTTGATAAAATCTATCTTGCCTATTAAGACAGGAACCCCAGTTAAAGGGTCCACACATCCTTTGCAACTTTTCCTTTGCCAGACATGGACCAGCTTTACTTATGGATCATTTTTTTCTAGAAACCCCGAGTACTGCGTCCAGTGGCGAGTCGGAAGGTGACCGCACCCTGTCTCCAGAAACGCCGCGCGCGCAGCCCAAGGAGCTCACTGGCAAATGGCGCAGGGAGAGACGGAACACTCGCCTGCCTGATTATAGACCCAGGTGAGCAAATATTTATAATTTAACTTCCTGGTTTTAAGTTCGTGCTTCGGCACTGTGTTTAGAAAAAATCCTTTTTCTCGTCACACAATTTTAGAAGAATGTTGTCTCAATTAATGCATCTTTTTTAAGAGTAGATATTTGGAAAAAGCTGTCATTAATTAGGAATCATTTTAAATATGAATAGCGCGAATAGCGTAAGGTAATTTAAACCTAACTTTAAATGTTCAAAATTCCGGAAGCTTGTTTCCGATCGTTTCTAAAATTACCCAGTAATATCACGTCTAAAAACAGTAGCTGTTTCGGACGACATTCCAGTGGAACACAAAAATAAATCAGATTGCATCTTCCGATTTAATTTCCATAAATTAAATTTGTTTCCAGGGAGAACGGCAAGATGGCGCTTCGGTCGCAGTCGTTCAACGAGCGGCGCAGCGTGGCGTCTGTTGCGCGCGCGCAACCGCACAGCGACGGGGAACTATCCGATGAGACCGATGAGGGTCCCGCTAACTTAGCTATCAATGGAAAACGTAAGAATTGTTACAATCTAATTCAAGTTATAGGTACATTATACTCTACGATATGGTAGTATCTCAAGAAAGTTGTCTGTCTATATGTTTGATGAGGCTAGGTTACGAAATAATGAAGACCTGTATTATCGTATTCGAGAGTTCGAAATGTTCAGCAAATCTCTCCAAATGGATAGTCCTTTGAAGAGATTGAAAATCGCAGAAGTTTTAGGAACAACCTTTAATTTGTTTACCGTAATGAAAAAAATCCGAATTGCTTCCAAACCAATCCCATTTCGGTCGTGTCCTTCACAACGATTGCGGATATCAAACAATAGCTCGGTTCCACGGCCGTGGAAGTTTATTTAACGAAAAATAAATTTAATAGGAATTGCTTAGTAAACAATTTTGCTAGCTAAACAAGCAAGACGTTATTCAACAACCTTGATTGGATTTTCAAACAAGTTTGACAAAATGTGAAACTAAGCCAAGGACGCGATAGAACAACGAGACGAAGCCAATATAAAACTTCTTAGCAAATCCGATTCCCTACAAATCCTAACTAATGAAATTTGCCATCCTAATCTCTTCAAAAACGTGTATAATAATACCTAGTATTAGGTTTGTTGTTCGTCTTTGATATCCATAATTCAGTGTAAGGCGAGGCCAAATCAAGTTACGTGCGAATCCGGGCGGTTGGCAATCTCACATAAGTATATTTACTAGACTCCTTTGATATATAACGTGTAAGTACAAAGAACAGACCTTTCTTTAATAGATAAACCGTCTTAAGTGCTTAGTCCTTTACCTTCTTTCAAGAATTACTTTATTGTGTTCTATTATGGATTGTAGCTGGGAGTTTCTATTTTGATTGGCGTAGGAACTAAGATGGTGAAATCCCTTGAGGTGTGCTCAACTTAGGATTAACAAAGTAAGACAGTTTCGACTAAGAATTATGTATTCAGACATAATTGGGGTGATATTGGATTTCAGAAGATTAATTACGTGATCCTGAGTAGTGTTCTTTTGTGTATGTTATTTTTATCGATATTCCAAAGTTAAACACGTAGGCACCAGGTATTGAGTCAGCCATAGGTATTGTTACCCAAAATATTGTGTTTATCAAAGTAATTGTGAATGACAGATAAGCTCACAATTGACGCATTTAGGCTTGTTGTTAATCGCTCAGATATTTATGGTATTCAGTGTGATTTCCGCTTGCTGTGCGGGCATGATGAATTCATTAAATATATATGCACGATGCATTTAATTACCTTGATTACAAATAGCTATATTTGGTACCGAGGAAAATTTGTTTTCGCACTGTGATGGAGGCATTCATTCTATATTATGGCGTCAAGTATCAATAGGCTTATCTATGGTATTGGGTCCTCGATAAAGGCTTACCCAGCAGTCAACATTGCCATAAAAGGACGAAACCCTTCTATTTTAGTGTCGTGACGTTGGTCCACAGCATCAGTTTGTGCTGTTATTATTGCTGCACCTAGTACGTCGCGGTTTGTTGACTATTTCTTCTTCTGTCTTCCTCTATCTATGACACAATTATTTACAACAATCTCAAAAACTGTTTTAGCGATAACGATTGGTTTGCTAGGAACATAGGCAGCTGTCTATTTACCTCTAGTTGTGGATCGTCTCTGACGTAGCCATAGTTCGGTGTTACTGCGATATATTGTTAACCATACCGTGAACTAATGTGTCTCATGCTTGTTACAGGAGCGCCCCCAGAGTACCCGGTCGGCAAGCACGAGGCACCGATAGACATGCGCCTGCGATCCCGCCCGGCGCCTCCGCCCTATGTGAGGCCCTCAGTCATCACCAAGAGCAATGATACGCCCCCTGGTAAGCACTCGTAGACTTGAAACAAATCAGGAACTTTAAAAACGTTACACCTACGCCATTTTGATATGAATAAATTTCAAGTCTATCTAGAATATTTTAGATCATAAACCATAGCTATTTACTTTGAATATCTGAAGTATAAATGTATATAGTATCATGATAATATGAATATCAACATTTTTCTTCAAATAAGTACAAACAAAACAAACAAATAAAGCACAAAAATAGTAAATTGTATTTTTTCCACCAGGTTCAATGTCGATGTGCGACCCCGTCATCGACGAACATTTCCGGCGTTCACTGGGCGATGACTACATGAACTTATTTAAGAAAAACAATCCAGAAATTCCGCAATCCGCACCAAAACCAAACATGAAAGACCGCGCCAGCAGCCCCATACAGTTCAAAACTGAAGAGCTCCCGAAACCAGCGAAAATAATTGCTATGGAAGTCGACGACGCAAGTATGTCGGTAGACGATCACTTTGCAAAGGCTTTAGGTGACACCTGGAGGCAAATACAGACATCAAGGTTAAAAGATAACGAAAAAGTACAGCCAGCGAGCAAAGGTGGCGTCGACGACCACTTCAGTAAAGCCCTTGGCGAGACGTGGAAACAAATTCAATCGTCCAAACTGAACTTAGACACGGATAGCGAGAAACCTAAAGATCAAACGACGAAAATTATTTCAAGGAGCGGAGTGGTAATATAATAACGGTTGTTATGCCGCTGGGTGGTTCGGTTTACGGCTTTGTAAAATTTACGAGGCATTTTCATGATACTAACTGGAGTATCAATAAATTCCCACTTGTTTTACATAAAGAAAGCTATTATTTTGATAATGGGCACGGAGCGTGTGCCAGTTCTGATGGTGCCTTCACACCTGGGTCTTACCTAAAGATTTATTCCAACATATTTTCGTTACACGGCATATTTAGAACATGGCTGCTAGCTTTTTGGCACTCGCCACTGTTTATCGTAAAATGTTTTCAGTGTTTCAGATAACAAAATGTCAATAACATGTTATAGCAGATAATATAAAATTGTTAGGAGCAATGTTAACAGTAGATAGATAAGAAAGTTACTCGCGGGTTGAAAGCACCTTTATGTTTAATAAAACCAAGATCCATGACAATTCTGTTACCTTAGGTTTTGGGTAATATTTTTGTATTGTTATTTAATTGTAAATGATATATAAATAGTCAATTAGTCACCAGTTACACATTGTAAGTTATTACCTCAATATGAGCGCTTTTGCACAATTCACTAATAGGTTAAGTTATAATGTTGCAAATAATAGTCATTGTATGGTTGGGAGCGACAGTATGAATATTTATGAAAGGAGATATTTTAGATATGTTTGACTAACTGTGTTTCATTTCAACATTAAATGTTCCTCGTGTAAAATGTGTGTATGTGCAAGTAAAACTTCGGATGTAACGAAATGCCCATCGAAATTTTACGTCAGATGTCGCGTCAAAGTGTAAAAAATACTTTATTTTGATATTTGATTATAAACTGAGTATAAAATGTATATGTTGAGCTAAGTTTTAAGGACACGAAAAAATAATTTATAAAACTTACTGGGAAAAATGATAGAAACAAATGTATCTTGAAACGCGCATTTGTAATGGCGTCAATTACAGGCTTCACTAATTTTAAATTTTATCAACTTCACCATGAAATACATTTTACACATATCTGTGGCCGTTTACAATAATTTCATTAATTACTTTTTCTGACGATCTGCATCCACAATTATAAGAATTTTTTTATTGTTGGTGTGTACAATACGCCTGTGGCCATTCACTGAAAAATAATCTTAATTGACTGGGCAATGCAGCCCTAATTACGTTAATCTGATTATTATTTTTCTCACCAAACTTCTTTTATTTTAATATATCGAGGAGCAGCTGGCTGTCTCCTTGTGTCCTACGACTTAGTAATATAAAACCGGGGTGGAATGGACACCGACGCGAAAACGGCTACCACGTATTCAGTACATCATTCCGAGCTAAAAAAAGATCATCTGTTTCCTACAAAAGTGCAATACCTACCATCATCATCATCATCATCTGCCTAGCCTTTTCCCAACTATGTTGGGGTCGGCTTCCAGTCTAACCGGATGCAGCTGAATACCAGTATTTTACATGGAGCGACTGCCTATCTGACCTCCACAACCCAGTTAGCACTGGGTAATACGATACCCCTTGGTAAGACTGGTTGTCAGGTTTTTTGGCCACTGACTGCCTAACGACTGTCAAACATCTACAAATGACAGCCGGGACCAACGGCTTAACGTGCTAAGTGCAATACCTACCAACAAGGTCAAAATGTGAAATAAGGAACAGCTGATTTTTTTTTAATAACCGATGAAAAATTTCTGTTTGGGGGGGGGGGGGGCACAGAATGATGTACTGAATACGTGGTAACGGTTTTTTTCCCGTCGGTGTCCCTTCCACCCCGAATACTTCGGTTTGATGTATGTAAATAACGTTTTCCTATTTATGCACTGTAATTTAAGTATAATGTCGTTAAAGACGAGCAAATACACATAGCCTTTAAAATTATGCGTTTTATTTTATTTATTTCTTCAAAAAACACTATTTCATAAGCCCTGAAGTATAAGTAATAAATTTGAAATAATGAAATAGTTAAAATGCCTTACTCACGCATCATCAGCTCCTAATGCAGATGAAGGTATGTAATTGTTTCCTCAAGACTCTTCACAAACAGCAAAGAAATAGCGAGTACCGATTGACATGTTAGCTAGCTTCACAATATTTCCTTGAAAATTGCGAAATTTCAAACCTGCACCCTGACGAATTAAAAGAATTCCTGGAAATTCTGGTGCTTACAAAAAGGAACGATTGTTCTAGAACTTTCTAAAACCAAAAAGTAACTACCTAAGATACTTTAAACGAATACTTTTCGTAGGTAGAGGTACCAAGTATCTATTAAAATATCCCGATTAATCCGAAGTCTCGCTCAAAGTTACGGAATCTTACCTTAAGTACTTCCAAAGTATTAAGCCATCACCGAACGGCTTATTTGTAAAAGATTACAGAGAAAGAAGAGATAAGAAGATTCGAAAGATGTTATTTAATTCGGCAATTGCAATAAATGTTATAGCTAGCCCATATTGTCCCACTGCTGGGAAAAGGCCGCCCTCCATTCTTTCCAACGGTCACGACTCTGTGATATTTCTTTCCAATTCTCAAGGAAGACTTCCAGTTCGTCCCGCCATCTCCTTCGTGGTCTGCCGCGACCCCGTGTCACTGTTTCAGCCCTGTAAAGGTCAGGAACTCAGGATTGGTGCCCACCAGCCCTGACATTTACAGGCCCACAGTTCGTTCGGCATGCGACAAATATGTCCTGCCCAGTCCCATTTAAGTTGGGCAGCCTTTTAAATGATAAAAAAAATAAAAATTGCGAGCTTTTAGATAAAATTAATTCTTGTAAATGTAACATTATACTTAGGAACAAAAAAACAAGCAATTAAAAGTCCCCTTTTTATTCCTCCTTTCGTTTTAACAACAGCTAATTTCCTAAAAGAAACTGTCTTAAAGAGTAACTGTCCTTCTAAAGTGGAAGTTCTAATTCAGTTACGCGAATTAACATAATTGCAGCCAACAAGATAGGAAAGGGAAAACAAATGGAATTTTACTTGAAGTCATGGCCTTAAGTAAACAGTCTTGTAAACTCATACTGTCACTTACGGGATATCTTCCGTGATTGTTCATTATTTTGAGCTCCCGATATTTCGGCGCTGTTGCAAGCGCCACGATTGCGGGTTGACAGGAGAATGCGGGTGGATGGAAAATAAATTGTTAAGAGCAGACAAATCTATCTACCCTCTTTCTATGTCTTTTAATACCGAGAGCTCAAAGTAATGAATATAATGAGCATATCGATTACTATTAACATGCTCTCAATGCATGTTAATAGTAATCGATATGCTAATTGTGATAGTAATGGTAAAACATTTGATATGCTTATATTTACAGAGATATTTACAGAGCAAAAATAGACATAATAGAAGGCCTATTTTTAGTTCTGCGGTCTGTGAAGAATGTGTTGATGGTTTAGTTAGAATCACGAGCCTAAAAATGATATATCCATTGGTCTATCAAAATCTAAGTACCCATAACTGGATAAAACCTCTTATCTGAAATCTAACACTACATGAACCATAAAAGTTCCTAACTTAATTTATGTATAAATTCAGTAAGAACTAAGAAGCTTTGTGCTGTTCTAGAAAATATTTTGAGCATAAATAGACCAAGTTAGTCGACCTACTTCACACCGTCTAAAAAAATCCGAATTCGTTTGTATAATCTAGCGAAAAAACCTAGCCTAAGTAGAGAATTTATTAAAATTACCTTCTTTATACCAATTTACTGTGAGTTTGCCGCCGGTTACGAAAGCAAATTGTAAGTTAAATTCCTGAAAAAGATAAGGCGGCAAGTCTGTATTTAAGGTGACCCCATTAGAAAGTAAATCGTAGGTTAATTTGGTGAAAAAAGTAAACGTAATAAACATGTTTTATTCATTACTTTTCCCCAACCACCTGGGGACATTATAATTTGTGCTTCAGTAAACAAAACACACCTACAATACAAATGAGTCTACCTTCTTAGGTACTTTATTTGTTTTTTGTACGTAACTAGGTCATCATCTGCCTAGCCTTTTCCCAACTATGTTGGGTTCGGTTTTCAGTCTAATCAGAAATACCAGTATTTTATATGGAGCGACAGCTTATCTGACCTCCACAACTGGTTAGTACGATACCCCTTGGTTAAGACTGGTTGCCAGACTTTCGGGCTTACCTGTAACGACCGTCAAAGATATTCTAATTACAGCCGGGACTAACGGGTTAACGTGCTTTCCGAGTATGTAATGGGTAGTCACCCATCCACGGACCAACCTAGGAAAGCGCGGCTTAACCTGAAGATCGACCTGAGCGGCTGATATTATTTCGGCACGAGCTCTTCGTAGCGTAACTAAGTACAACCTACGAATGACTAAGAAAAGGTGTTATTTTTATTTGGTACCCGATGTCACCTTTATCTACATTATCTCTAATGAAACCATCCTATTTCATTGGATTTCGATCTTGGTACTTATGTAGTTTTCCGTATTGCTTTTCTGATTAGTTAATATAATCGTGCCCGTCTCGTTTGTTCGATCGACCATATCCAGCAGTGAATGTGTCTTGTTGTCAGGGCGTAGGTAAGTCCCTGAACACTACATATCTTGTGTTAAGAAAACAAACAAACTTCTATCTAACTCTAAATCTAGCTTGCATTGTTTCTATCGAATCTCTGTCACACATATTTTAACAGTGGCCACCACCGCTCGTAGCGGACCGTACCATATAAGTCTTGAAATTCGCTATACAATATTAGAAAGTCTGGCTGCTTTGCCTGTCGGTACTATTAATATAATTAAGGAGGTGTGTTCCTCATTAATTCACCTTCCCACTACAAGAGTACATACTTCATACAGCTTGCTAGACATAATAAATCACGCCCGCTCATTACCGGGCGTTTATGCTAATAGCGTAAATTAGAGCCTAGCGAAACTGTCAAGCGGCATTATTCGCTAACTACTTGTGTTATATGATAATGTTATGTAATTTCAAAGTTAATAATAAATATTCCTGAGTTAATTATTTATTTGACCAATCAAAGCTTAAGTGGGACTAAGCTGGCCATGTCTGCCATATGCCCGACGAGCTGTGGGTCAAAATAACCACGATGTGGAGCCCGGAGACAGCCAGAAGGTGACGCGGTAGACCTCGCAGGAGATGGCAAAACGCGCTGGACAGAACAACAACCAGTGGTCCATATTGGCCCTAGATCGAAGGATTTGGAAGTCATGGGGAGAGGTCTTTTCCCAGACACCGGCTAACAGTAATATACCAATCTTGCGTAACTCTGAGGATTAGGCAGTTTTCCTAGACAAAACGATATTGTAGGGTGAATCTTGTTTTTGGTGTCCAAACCTGAATATTGGACAACAAAAATTAGATTATAATGTTGCATGTTCTGTAATATTATGAAAGTACGAGCCGGAGTTTTCCATGGGCAAAAATGACGAACTACAATACATGTTTTCATCCCTTAGGTACTTGTTAAAGGAACCTTCGTTATTAAAAGGCCTCTTGTGCAAAATTTCAAGCTTCTAGACCCAGTTTGTTTTCGTTAGTATTCTAACATTTTTTAAATAAAGCAAGTGTCTAGGTGTAAGTATATATCCCTGAACTAAGTTACAGTTCAGTAATATACCAATCTGAATACACGTTAGATACTGATATCTTCAGTTAATAGCGGTCCACCTTTACAGTCTACATACCTAATAAAACCGATTTACCTAACAGCATACACTTATCTATTCGAGATGTGGAGATTATCTGATTATTGTCTCGATTGTCTAACGTAGCATGTCATTAATCATGGAGCCCGTAAGCCCGTAAGCCTCCATTACCGAACATGGCCAGGATGATACTTCAGTTTTAACATTAAGAACCCGTTTCACCAGTGAAACTGAACGTGATCAATACAATCAAAACTGCGTTCAAGAGGTCTCAGTGACAGCATTGCTACAGTGGCGTGCTTAGGGGCCAACAATACGGCAAGCCCATAAGGCAAGCAGACTGTTTCGAATCCCTAATATCATGAAGAGTGGTAGGTTATAAGGACAAGCCAAGCTTTTAGGTTTATACGAGGTACCTACCGCCACTAATTGCTATAAATATTGATAACCCTTAAACGCGTTTTATATATGCTGAGCGCGTTCAGTAATGTTAGCGAAATTCGTCTCCAAGGTTTTATTTCTAAACGCTAATTAAATTAAGTAACGATTTACGTTTACTTAAACACATATGTTTTGAAGTTTAAACGTGTCTTGTTAAAAGTTTATGAAAAAACTACTAATAAATAATATTAATTTGATAATTAACGTTATTTTTTTTCTCATCATTGGTTGATAGTACCTTATGTTAAACTTTTGGGTTTACGTGATTGAAAAAACATTCTGTAGTACTTATTTTCATATTCAAGATCCTGAAAACAATCCGAAGCGTCACTTGACCTTATCAAATACACAAATTCAGCAAAATAACGGATTACTAAAAAGACAACAGACGTTGTTGCGTGAAAGAAACCTTATTCCTAATATACGATGTAAATGTCATGTAATAGGAAAACTGTATCTAAGGTAAAAGGTGAAGCCTTGTTCAATATGTTTCCAATATCGTAGCGTTTGTATCACAATCGTACAAGTGCGGTATGAATGTCGTACAGGAAAACACGACGATATATATGTATATCTCGGTGACTGAAACTTGGCGGTTGCGAATCAATCTTATGAAATATTCGGGGCCACATAAAAATTTACATCGGTTTTTTAAAAAAATCAGCTGTTTTTTACAAAATTTCTAAGTACTGACCTCAGAATGATGTACTGATTACGTGGTAACCGTTTTCGCGTCGGTGTCCCTCCTACTCCATATAGGTTGTAGGTATACTTGTAGAGATCAGTAAGATTTGTTTTTTTTTAGATTGATTCAGGAAAGTTGTGGTTGGTAGCCTTGAAACATTTATGTAAAAAATAGTTTATGGTAATTACTATTTGACGCTATTGTTAGATTTCATTAACTAAACAAGACAAGCAACGATTTTGGTTATATAATACATTTATGAAAAAGTATAGCGTTTGACCATGATACACAATTATGGTTAAAAGTAATATTAATTATTAATAATATTCTTCTGAAATGTAAGTTTTTTTCTTTCTATAACGTTGCATGTTGTAAGTTGGTGTGTTTTTATAGAATAAAACTACGGTATCGATTGTCAATTCAACATATCATTACATCATTTATTCAAGGTAAAAATAGCAATAAAACAATGCTCTATCACGCTATATCTAGAAAGTACAAGGTAAAATAATTATCTGTTCCTTCTGCGATGAATCTGTAAAGTAATTTGTTAAAGGCAACGTAACATAAACGAAAAAAACAAATTAGTTCCGAAGGAAGCAAAAAATAAACGATCTTCCGTTTTCAATTTCCTTCATATTTGACGAAAATCCACATTCGAGCACTGAATTCGAATGGTGCTAGAAAATGAGAACACTCTACCCACACACTCGAATACAGTTGTCAAATTATGGATTTATGGTTTATTTCCATCTTCTTTCTTCAAGGAATATTCTTCTCCTGTCTTCTCTCCGCCGTCAAAATCTGCGTTAGTGTAAGAGCTATCGATCTTTTGCAGGTAAACGTGTACGGCTCCTTCAAGAGTCATACTCCTTCTGAATTATACGGAGAAGAAATGGGGAACCCGACCATGGGGTGCGGAACTTACATACAAAAGATCTGTGATTATAATTATAGCATGTATTGTATTGGTTGAATTTTCCTGTAACGAAATGTCGAGAGGGAAAGAAAAGGTTTAATTTGAATGTATAAAAGTATCGATAACTCTTTGATTCTTGTTTTGGATTCCTTGTTCTTCGCTCTTTCCGGACTCTGTAATAGACAAAAAAAAAAAAATCTTTTACCATATCAAACTTATTTTCTATAATTACTTTTCGATCAATTTCAAACCGAACGGACACCGCAGATTCATACGCAAATAACTCAAAGTTTGCGAGCTTCTAATAACGTTATTTTAGAAAATGTCGCAAAACTAATATCCGGAGGCGGAAACTATTTCTTGATTGGAGATTACATGCCTACTATGTGCTATGTACCCACCCTGGCCCGCCAATATCAATCCTACGAAACAGCCATGCAGGCAAGAAATAACTTTGCTACAGAGGTCGGACAATTTTTGTATCAAGTTAATTTTGCAAAATGTTTACTGTTGAGTCGTGAATTTTATGTTTTGATCTTTCAATCATCATAATTGGCGTTTAATCTTATGAATTTTAAATTAAAAGCCTTGCACTTGAATAATATTTTTATTTTTATTATTATTTTTATTATTTTTCAGTTACAAAGTTCTGCGTAATTATTATTAATGCATCGTTTCCTCAAGGTGAGTAATATAAAAACGTAATTGGACCTAGTCAATGAATAATAGAGATACTTTTCCTCGAAAGGAGTCGTGATACCGGTGAATAGCTATAAAAAGAGACATGGCGAGCCACGTGCCACATCGCATCTGATTGCTATTGACATTTGACACGAGGCGTCCTCAGAGGGCTACGCTGAACGCTTTCATTATTTACGTGTAGTGTACCTGTCCGGCGAGGTATCGATCGCGCGGTGCCGCCCCACCCCGCACCCCCGCCACCGCCACATCCCCTCACAACTGACTAAATATGAAAATAATTGGTTCACGTGTGCCTAATATGATTATGACACGGAGTGGACCTGAACTTGAACGCTTCACAGTCGAGTAAAAATTTCACTAGGTTATTGTTTCAATCCAATGACCAATTTGTAGGCTACATTATATTTAGTCGAATTATAACGTATATAAAATTGTTCAGGTATAATATTGTCACTTGATTTAGCTTCTTTCGATATCATCAAGGCGCCGAACACGCGATTCGCTCACGATTAATTTCAGATCAGAATTGAGTTTTGAGTTCGCGCGACGAATTGGGTCAATATTATGACGCGACAGTTCGATCATTATGAAGCCTTATTTCTCAATTTCAACGATAAAGTCATGAATAACTGCCGCACTTAGAAAGCGATGAATTGAGTATGCATTAAAAATCTCTTAATCAGTTTACCCTCTGTCCTGAATTTTTAAAGTAAGGTCAATGTAGAACGAAGTAGAAATTGATTATTCATGAGCATTTTAAATTTAAAAGATGTACGATTTGAAAAACCGTTGGGGTAGGTAGTGAGGCTATTTATAAAACGCATGGTGTAGGACGTAGGTACACACCCACTCGGGGCTAAGTCTAAAATAGTTAGAGTCTCTAAACGTGATCCGCTACTCGATGAGTGGTACAATCCCTGTTTATGTATTCAGGGCCGAAACGCGAAAGACTGTTTTGCTTTCTTTTCATTGTAGAACTTTCATTAAAATTTCCCTTCTTTATTTAGGTACGTAGGTATCTAAGTATTTTTGCCGGCACTTTACCCTGGGGTATTTATAATAAAGGAAATACGAAAGTTAAGAAAATGAGTGAATAAAGTAAGAGCAATTAGCGGGAGTCGTTCTTTGCGTTTAGTTTTTTCACGGTCTCGATATCTATTGTGTCTCGTGTGAATTTAGTTAGTATCGTGGACTGTGGAAAACCTTCAACACGTCAAGCACGTGCAAGCTAGATAAATTCTAGCTATATTATGAGGGTTGTCGTGATTATATCAACTAGATGAACGGTGCTTTACTCAACGATTGTACTTCATATTCTGTACACAAAATTCTCGAGCTATCTGCGGTAAGTAATGTTGAGATATGAACTAATTTATAGCAAATTAAACCTAAGCCTGAGTATTTTTTCGTCTTTTCACTGTTTTAACTTTGAACACTCGCGGATTTCGATGGAACTGTGAGGTATTCCTAGTGATGCTTGTTCGCTGTTGTGATGATACTGATGCTGCTTGTCCAGGGATAGTTATTTAAAGCGTGGAGATGTTCCGCGCGAGAGGTCCAGGACAATTAGGTGGGCGCTCGGCGTCGCGAGCTACCGGCCTGCATACAAAGCCTGTAAGGGGATACTTCCTCTAACAAAGGTTTCAGTCGGTTCTTGGGACGTTCTAGTCCGACGCTAACATGAATAGAGAGCTCCTCCACAATAACCACACAAGAATCGTCTCGTTACTCAATCGTACCTCGAAAATGTTTCCAAGAAAATTCGTTGATCTTTTTGAGTCGATGTCTCATGTTCTGAATTGTTTTTTTTTGTACCTACTCCACGTAATTATTTGTAATTAGAAGCAAAACAAGTTACATCACATGCGCGTAGAAGGCTACATAGGTAGGTCCAAGTAATTAATTCTTGATTGACGAGTCGCAGAGACAGCTGTTATTTAGTGTCCACCGTCTAATGGAGATACAACACAGTTGGGAATCATTGTACTTGCCTGTTTATTATACCTACGAGCATTAACGCTCCCTGTAACGATCCAAGGAATTTGAGGAAAGCCCTAATCAATTACTTATGACACTTGATAGATTTATCAAGCATTGGGGATTAGAAAGACCTCCCAAGGCTCAAGAACTTTCATAATTTATTATCAGAGAGTTTCATTAGGTACCTACTATTGGTTATCCCTCACGCAATCAAAACGTAAAATTTTACTCTTTAATGTAGCTTAAAATTTAAATTGTCGTTAAGTTAAAACAAATAAATAGAAAGGACGACGATGCCTCATTGTGGGCGGCCCGTGGAGGCGCCAGGCTTTGTCATTTGATGCTACAGATCGCGTTGCGTTGGGATATACCGTTATGAATAGAAATTGTGAGGCATCATATTTTCTATTAGCGTCGAGTTAATATTCCGTTTATTTCCTGAAAGTATCGTACATAAGGCGGTAAGGTAACTAAACTTCACCAGCTGTCACGTTTACCTCCACCACTTAAAAAAAATGTTGATTCCGACCCCCGAGCTTTTACTGAGACTGACTTTGTAATCAAAAAGGCTGGATTAATTTTGGAAAGGATTCCACCATGACCGCTAGAGGCGTTCCTCGAGGGTATGTTTAAAACATTGCTTATCTTGTGGGGTCACAACGAACACGACCCTTTATTGAACAAGATTAAGACATTCTGCAGTTCGGGTCGCAAAATGTATCTTAAACATTTTTCTTCTATCTCTATACTTGTTTGTTCTTAACATTTTGTGCAGTTATCTTATGTCAAAACACATCGTATGAATTATGGTGGGTACATGTATCTCACCCATCTTGAATAGCACTATCGCGAGAAACCAAAACAACAGCAGTATTTTGTACCCCCACGATGGATGGGTTAGTAACATTAATGAGATATAGTGACACTATTAGTATACATGCAAAAGTGCTAGCTTCCTTTTTAATGGAAATTGCCCTTTAAACTTATATATCTTCCGTGATTGTTCATTATTTTGAGCTCCCAATATCACAATATCCCGTAAGCGACAGTATAAGTTTAGTTGTAAACCGAGAAATTGCCCTTTGCGCTAAATACAATATTAACTCAGCAGATACTGAAGAGAGTAAGCAACATTTATAGCTTCTGAGGTAGTACAAGAAGATAAAGCGAGCGTACAAACAGGTGCCAAGAACGTACACCTGGCAGACAAATAAATAAATTAAAAGTTACTCCGACAGAAATAAGTATAATGTTCACTTTCAGTCACCCAAGACTGCTGGCGGAATTGTAGGAATTGCGACATTCATAGCTGTAAATACACTGGAATATAGGTCGCCGAAGCTCCACCAAGTTGAATGGCTATTTAATAAAGTAAGTGTACGTCCAAGTCGGCGAAAGTGGGTGGGCTGTTGAAGGGGGCTGAAGTTATTCCGCGATACAGTCAAGATATAAAATGTTCCCATTTCGCGACGGCGCGGCGGGCGGTTAAAGTACTGCATTAAAAGTTAAAACTAACATATAGGTAGTGTTGCTAGCACTCTCTAATACTGCATAGGACTTATATCAAAATTGAGATTCAATAGCAACCATAAAACACATATACCACGAAATTATACTTATTTCTGTCCTATAGGAAAAAACCAAGCGCGTTCAGAACTATTATCGTTATATTTTATTTGCTTTTCACCACAAGCTATTTCAGCGATAGCATTTATTTGTAAAGAGTCAGTCAATCACGCGTCTACCATTAGTATAAAGTACCGACGCTTGTACGATGATTGCGAAGAAACAAACATTTCATTTTATTATTAAACTCAGATTTGTAGAACATAACTCAATTTTCCAAAATTTTACAATATCTCCTCACCGTAATGAGACACCACAATACAACAAAACAACACAACAACAACACCAATCCTGGTAATTTATGATGACTTTAGGCGAAAGAATATATTTTAGAACTACCTTGTTACCTAACTACATATGTAGGTAAATACTTGTTGTTAATAAAAGACAAAGTTCTACTAACATAACATCAAAAACTTCCAGCAGCCGAAATAAAAGGTCAGGCAAACTTCCGAAGAGTTTGAAAGGTTGTTTCATGAAAATCAGTACCGAAATACAACCTCCTTAGGAGAGAGCTTAATTTCGGTCGTCAGGCGAATATCCATACGTCGAACAGATACAGGCAATGTGAGCACCACACAAGCTCTAGCGAAGTCTTTGTAAAATCTCGATGGGTAAATGAATCTGACTAAAGTGGGGACAAAGAGCGGGAACAATAGGACCCTTCGTAAATATCTTTTATTATCTGTCTTGCTTCCGCATCCTCGCCCGTGCTCGACTGCCTGCTTGCAATGTTTGCCGACTTTTAGCGCTTAGCGTTGCTTGGCTTAACTCCTTCAACCAGTCTTGATCGAGTAAGCATTTACCCGTTAATAATAAGATTATCCCGAAATATGGTTTAATCTTTCTCAGGATTTTGATGTAGGAGTTACGAAGACTACAAAATAGTTGAGAAACCTTTAGATAGCTAGAGGGATTTTGGACCCCAAAGTTAGTAATGAAAGCGCACAATTTGGAAGGCCCAAATGACCCTACATAATTCGCTAAACAACCATTTATTGGAACATATCTACAAACGGAGCGAGCCAAGCGGCGTAGTAAATATAAATTCAGTATATTGCAGTTCCAACATTTATTTGGCAAAAAATATTACAATATACGAGTTTCGTTTTGGCTCAGTTTTAAGTTAACAAAAAAACAATACAACTGCAGACATATTTTATGTAAAAGTCTTTTTAAGAAAAGTGTGCGCACCTAGCTAAATGTAAAACTACGATGGAATAAAAAACATAGATATTTGTGAAGGCGGGTAATATTTGTAGAGTACTTTTTGGTACGATCAGGGGGTAATGTGTATTGGCAGGCGACCTGCAGGTTTCAGGGTGATCGTCGACATGGCAAACAGCGAAACTAGCGACCTGTAAACACAAAGCGGTAAGCTACTCATGCCTGCTTCGATTAGCACTGCCTGGAGCGTGTGACGATATAAGGACATCTTGTTAATGCACACTTTGTATGATGAAACCTTAATGACAATTACTATGCTTCATTTAAATTACCTAATGGCTTATATAGGTAAATAATGTTTAGTAGCTCGTGGTTGAATAATAACAGCCGCTCGGATCAATCTTTAGGTTAAGTCGCGCTTGCCTAGGTTGGTCTGTGGATGGGTGACCACCCAATACATACCGAGTTTCCTCCGTGCCTCGGAAAGCACGTTAAGCCGTTGGTCCCGGGTGTCATTTGCAGACCTTTGACAATCGTTCAGTGGCCCAAAAAGTCTGACAACCAGTCTTATGAAGGGGTATCGTATTACCCAGTACTAACTGGGTTGTGGAGGTCAGATGGGCAGTCGCTCCTTGTAAAATACTGGTATTAAGCTGCATCCGGTTAGACTGGTAGCCGATCCCAACATAGTTGGGAAAAGGCTAGGCAGATGATGAGGTAAATGATGTTTATATTGCAAATTGGTTTTTACAAACAATTTTACACGTAATTTTTTTTAACTAGTTGAGGCCACAGTTCACAGTTTCGGACCTGACTACTCTGGCGTATATTTTAAGATACAGACACAATCTTGGTCAACTCACATGTGGACTATGCAGATTAGTGTCTGAGATGGTCTTTTCAAGAAAGAACCACACAGATTTGAGTGGACCTGTCCAGTCAGTGCAAGCATTTGTCAGTTATCGTGTTGTTCGACTCATGACTGAAGCAGCTCAACGACATGGGTGACGACTCTATCGTTTTTCCAGTTCCTATGCATGATAGTATGTGTTCTAAAATTACTGAACAGTTAAGCTACTCACGTTTTAATAATTGTGTAGGATAAAACAACATTTGTATGTCTAATTTTTTAATTACATAATGTCACAGATTACAGGAGCTTGCGTGTTACAGTCTACTCGAATACCAAATGTCTGACATTACAGTTATCACCCTTTATACAGAATTTTTTATGGGGGCATAAAGTTTTAATAATTATGTTTAGTTTTAATTTCTACATGACCATCCCTACCTTCCTAGGTAGGTAAGTAGTTAGCAGAATAAAATGTATCCATAAGGAAAAAAGGCAGATACCGAAATACCCCCCAAATCGAACGTTGACCCCGTCTTACCCGTGGATTAGATATATACGCACATTAACTAACTTACCTACTTTCCAAGTAGGCATTTTCTTTGGCTTCGCTGCTTGTACTACAGTAGCGACACGCTCTTCTACTTTTGATTGATATATAAGTAGGTAGATTTTTTTGACATTGGAGTAGGAAAAGTTTTTGTTCCAGAAATTTCCAGTCGTCTATTTCACTCTCACACTGATAGAAGAGGCAGTAGACCGAACCCTCAATGTATTTCTTTTGTTAAAAACCTTAACGACAACAGTCTGGCACAATGTAGCGACAAAACTAGAATAGAATGAAGATTCAGGCCCCAAGATAATGGATACAAATTGATAAACGTTAGATTATTCTCGCCCAGGTGATTCTGTGTTGTAGGTAATTGAATTTTACGGCAACGGGACACATTTACTGAATAAAAGCAGCTATTTTTAACGGGGAAGTATCAAAACAGCCGAACGGAACATAAGCGGGAATAATGGGACAATGTAAACAAAATAAACATAACAGAGAGGTATAATGGCCGCTACTAACGTGTGATACACGCCTACCCTTTATCGACTTGTCCACACGACACGGACCAGTGTGTGACCTAATAAAGTAACCGGCTGAAACGCACACACCGACAAAAATTAATTTACCTGCATTAAACTGACACTACAGCCGAGCTACATTACGAAGCACGAAGTATTCCGAGCTCATAATATTTCTTGAAAAACATTTTTTACTTCTGACTAGGAAATAAGTGCAAAAGAAGAACGCGGCACTCTATTTAACTGAAACTTTTCGCTTCACGGTTCGCGACTTTAGTGCAATTTAAGCTTTCATAATAGAAACGTTTCAAAGTTCTTTCTGAAAGTCAGCATCGGCCTCTGAGGAGCCGTTACATATTCACATAAAATGTTACAAGAGTGTCGATTACACGAAATAAGTTTTACTGAAGGAAACCTTTTAAGAAAAGATTTTCTTATACATTAGTAGCCAGTAAATTTAGGTACTGATATTGTCGATAGGGCACGGACACTCATCCTAAGCTTAATTAGTTTAGTGTCGCCGGCGTCAAATTGCCGTGAGACTACAGCCATTAGGCGACAAGTTTTTAACTTAATGAAAAGGAATGACTATATCGGTGACTTAGTTTTGCGAATGATGCTTTCTTAGCCGGTTCAGTATTTTGAAGTAATAGTCGCGTAAGTTACAGAGACAGCGTAGCTTATTGGCTCAGATCCAAATGTAATGTCAAGAGAGAAAATTGACGCAAGTAAGCGGGTGACGGCCATCATTATACTGGAACAATCGCTAACCGGATTCTGCTTTCTGCGACAACCCTTTTTGCCACTATTTCTCCTTGCACTGTCGGTATTTGGGAAGGTATCCATTTATATTTTTAAAGCAATTTTAAAATAAAATTGCTTTAGAATAGCGTTTGAAAAATTACAAGGGCGCCATTCTAAATTCTCTGTTGTGTTGTTTATATTTTTTTCAATAACTAGCAATAACATGTATTTCACTAGGTTTACACGTACGATCGATAAGAAAAACAGGCGGCAGACCCCGGGATGTATTTCGTTCGGTCTAGTGCGCTGTACCTACACTTCGATTACGTTAGATATTTATTTAGGAACGTTCTCGGTAGCCCGTCACGTCGTAGCTGCGTAGGACGCTGACACAAAAAAATACCTGTATACCTTGTAACAACTATCTTTTGTCTAGACTACTTGGAGATAATGTTCACTTCAAGTTAGTAAATTGGACAAGATCTAGTTAAAAAGCAAAGTCTGATCATACAAGAAAATTGGTAACGAAATGAACGAGGAGGAAAACCGTCTTACAAATTAATTGAAAATTTAATTGAGTCCTCAACATTGCCTGATTAACTTGCCTGCAACTATCTATTTTATTTATTTATTTAAACTTCATGTATAAGAGTGGTACATAGGCGGATTTAATGCCACAAGGCATTCTCTACCAGTCAACCTTTGGGTCAAATAGGACAGCATTGTGATAGAGTACAAAAAAATAATGAAATAAACTAATAAATCTAGTTATTTTATGGAATTTATTTAAAAATTCTCTCGCTCTAAGATTTTAACATTAATTTTTTGATCATAACGGTCATTCAGCGTGTCGAAGGCATAGAAAGTTTGAGTAAGGTCACTAAAATGTCGAAAAGCGGACGGGTATAAAATGATGGAAAAGTTTTAGAAATGTTAGGCGAGCTATTGCGAAACATAAAAAGAGAACCCTATAGAGACCGAAATAATTTTGTCGCTGAATTTCCTCTTCCTTCACCGCGAGCTTTTCAGTAAAATTAAATACATTTTAAATGTCCCTAAGCAATGAAATATTCATACATTTTGAAACATTTCCGACAGAACCTTTAGACAGACAGTGTCAAAAACAGAGTTCATTTATTTTATCACTCCCTCAAACTAAGCCACGCCAAATAAATCAATAATAACGAAGTTCGCTCACGTAAACAGTTAACACAATAATTGCGAGCGAAATTGCCTACCGAATTGAGTAAGTATTTCTACTTAACCGTTTACAGGGAACCAAATTGTCTAGAAGTATCAGAATATGCAAATGGCGCCCTTGGCCCTTGACGAAAACTTTTGGTAAAGAAAAGTTGAAAGGGCGAATAGCGCACATAATGAAAGTTTTTGGGCAGCCAATCCGTATGTCTACTATCTGTAAATTTGAATATAATCAAGGCCATTTTGGCCTATAATAGTTGAATATTGCTACCACTGAAAGATAAAATAATACGCCTAACGACTGACAATTCACGCTAATCTCCGGTCAGACCGCAACGCCCTCCAGAGCTGTGGCTACGTTTTATATCTCGCTCTAACATTGCGTCATTTTATAACTCTGGCTCGCTCTTATCTCTAGAATTCTGAAATGGCAAATGTCGATCTCGATCGTCCGTCTGAAGTACTACTAAAGCCACGAGATAGCCTTCCTGTTTCAACAAGGCTTGTGTTCAAAGAATTGGTAGAAACAACAAAAATAGATCTATTTTTCTTTCTAAAAATAAAAAATGTCACTAGGATCATTTTTAGCTGATTTGACTTTAAAGAAAATTGTATTTGTCAGGAGCATCAAGCATTTCGGCAAGTCCCCATCCAGATTCCTATCGACGAAGTAAAAAATAAAAGCAGACCCTTACGAAATAAATATTATGATAAAATCACTAAAAAATAAAAAAAGTCACGGCATAGACGAACTTCCCCCCTGTTTACTCAGACAATGCGCTGATGAGCTTACACTACCATTTTATAAATTGTTATACCAATCTTTTGAAGATGGCGTATTCCCTGATCAGTTGAAAATAGCATTAGTGAAACCTTTACACAAGAAAAATGACAAAACAGAGCCTAGTAATTACCGTCCAATAGCGTTACTGCCTACAGCTTCAAAGATTTTCGAGAAAGCGATGTGCAATCGCGTGTACACTTTCTGCGAAAAATACAAAATATTTGATGAATGCCAAAACGGCTTTCGGAAAAATCGATCAACGGCATTAGCAGTCTATAAATTCATACAGGAAGCTCTAAGCATAATAAATAATAAAAAATACGCAGTAGGGTTAATGCTTGACATGACCAAAGCCTATGATAAAGTACAATATGATATTTTATTAAAAAAAATATATAGATTAGGAATCCGAGGTAAAGCCTATGAATGGTTCAAATCCTATCTGGAAAATAGAGCACAGCTAGTAGAAATAGAATACTTCAATAGCACGATAAACGAACTTCAAAAGTACCGGTCGGACAGAAAGGCGATTAGCGCGTCAATACCACAAGGAAGTGTTATTGGATGTCTGTTGTTTCTCATATACATCAATGATCTCCCAAAATTTATAGCAGAAACCGGACCTTGCGTTTTATTTGCGGACGACATCTCCATTCTCACCCAATGTCATGACAACATAAACCTAAGCGCTACCTTTAATGAAATTCTCAGCAAAATAATAACCTGGATGAACGAACACAACCTTGAAATCAACTTTACAAAAACTAAACTCATAACTTTCCATCCCCACCAAAAAAATCCTTTAAATGTATCATTTTCTTTTAATAATCATATTATAGAAACAGTCAATGAATTCAAATTATTAGGCATAACCATAGATAAAAATATAAATTGGAAATCACATGTACAAAACATAAAATCAAAACTTTCAAAATTTTTATACGCTTTTCGTGAAATCAAAAAGACCACAAATTTACAGACTGCCCTGGTTGCATACTACGCCTATGCTTATGCCTGGCTTAGCTACGGCATTATAATGTGGGGATTCAGTACAGATGCACTAACACTGTTCACCGTTCAAAAGAAATTTATCCGTATCCTGGTATATATACAACAGATAGATAGCTGCAAACCCCATTTTATAAAACTAAATATTTTAACTCTGCCGTGTATATATATACTTGAAATATGCAAATTCGCTCACAAACACCAAGACTTTTACACCAAACGAGAAGACATACAAACAAGATACACACTCCGACACAAAACACGACTCAACCTACCATCATCCCGCTTAAAAATACACTCAACAAGTCCTCTGGTTATGTCAATAAAAATATACAATATGTTACCCGAATCAATAAAAGAAGAAAAAAAACTCCATCTATTTACAAACAAGTTAAAAAAGTTATTATTGAGAAAATGTTACTACAGCGTCAACGAATATTTACATGATAAATCCTTGAAACTTGAAAATTAATGTTTTTAGTGATTCAATGTCCATGTTATTAGAATAAGTTAAATTATAAGAACCTTGCAAGTATATTTAGTTCATCATTCCTGACAAGCACGGTGCTCTTTGTAATAATAATTAAAATGTAATTGGACTTTAAGATAAAATTAATAATTTATTTTCTATTTTTATTACTAATTTAAACTGACTTGTTTTGTACCCATTGACATACCTACTTAATACCTATTCCCAGTGACATTTGATGTAATATTATGACATTTTTATATTAATTGTGATTAAGAATTATTTTACATGAATTTTAGTAATATTTTAATTGTTATTTAAATGTAAATTAATTGTTAATGATTTGCATACCCATGTGACGGCAGAACAATGGAGAACTAACTTCATATCAATACCAATGCACCAATTTGTATACCCATGTTCGCAAAGAAGTTTTATGATTTATTTATTTTAATATTCTTGATAGGTCCTCTCCAAATTTCTTTTGCTGTGCCCGACAGGGTCCATGATTGTTACAAAAAATGTTTACCACCTAAGCCTACATTGTGGAACGCAATAAAGAATTGAGTATTGAGTATTGAGTAAAATCAAACCCACAAATGAAGCTCGACTTTTTCACTCGTTATTTTCCTTTCAGTACCTAATAAATAACATTACGCTGGCACAACTTATTAGATTTAAAAAACAAACATTTTTACGATTCGACGGTACAGTTACGTAAGGGTTTTCGAAAGTTTACCTTTGACAAACCACAAACACAAGTATGTTCCACCGCGTTCCTCCGCTAACAAAGTTACTGTCCGACAATAAGTAGGTACGAGTACGTTTACGTACAACCTTAATTAAACAAACAAAGGTACTTACTACTGTGTTTCACAGAGGCATTAGCATTTTAATTATAATTATGAACGTATCTCATTGTACAAAGACGTTTATTAACTTTCATTCTTCAGCCAGTGCTTCAACAAGTTTCTTAGTTCACTGAAGGTGGAGAAGATTGCTTCGACATCGTATCTGTGCATGTTTGTATAAGAAATTAAGAAAACAGATTTATCAAATTCATTTTCAGGATAATACTGACGATAAGAAAGCATCGTAAGATTAACTTGAATAAGACAATTATAACACAAATTAGAATTTCTGTGGACTAAAAGTACGAGTACATTAAAGAACAATCATGTACTTTTGTTATGTAACTTACCTAAAAACTCAATTAGTTAGACTATGAAATTCATTTCATATCTACCCGCATCAGCAAGCACTTAAATGAGCAGTGAATATCGATAATTACCGACGTTATACAGGCCGGCCTACTTATTACTCTTATTAGCAACCTAATTGACATTTACGCTCGTTCGGAACTTCATTTATTACCCAGTATTTTATTGTGAAACTTTACCAAAAACTACTTAGCCAAGTCCTCCGACTGCCGAGCTTACGATATCTGAGAAGTTCATGCGACGCCATTTTATAAAACTTGTGAGAGAGGCAGATACAAAACTTTCCTTGATTACAATCGATTTGTTATTTTTACGATGAGAACTAAGTACATATAAGCTTGAGTAGCAGTGAGTAGGTATCTTCTACCTCTAGAGAAACAAGCAACAAAACCAACATAAAATTTCGGGGAGAAGCGTGGCTAAAGGTTACGGTAGATATGGTAATATTGCAAATTGCAGTATAAATTAAGGAGAAACGGAGCGAGTGCGTCTGCTCCCCAGTTCGGAGCGGAAATTTGTAAATATTTGATGTCGTTAAACTTTCACACTTCGACCACGTTCTCACCTCGTGTCGACGGCTGCGAAATGGTCCAACATCAATTCATAACTAAACACGAAGCTTGTTTGACTCACAAATTCAGGAGTTTCACGAATTCTAGCAAAAGTAATTTGCAAAATAACGGAATTGTTACAGTACGTATGAAAGCGAAATAAGTCTGCAATTTTGTAGTACCTGTACTGCATACAGGGATCCATTCCTGTTTGCTTCAGTTGAGTTTTATTACTAAAATCCTACACATTACACCTATTCTCATTGCAAACTGTGAATTTAACAAAGTAAAGTAGGTAATCAGGCCAACTATTTGTAGGAATAGTTAAATAATTTGCTCTCAAACCCCACTGTTCTGCCAATGACAGATTTGACGAGGGCTAATAAAGGGGTTGATGGGGCCGAAGGACGGAGGTGTAACTGACGTCACTTATACTAAAATACAGTTTCATAAACATACATACATTATACAGTGTAGGTAATTATAGTATTATGTTATACAAATAGAAGAACAGAGGCTTTTAGTTTTGGTAAAGAAGATTTAAGAATCAACTTTGTACCTTAATTGACATTTTTTTTAAAGATTATTCAGATAGGTAGGGAAACTTCGATATATAGGGTCTAACTATTCATAGGTACACAAAATATTTTCAGGGAATCATCTAACGGCTATAACAAAGCCATTTCAAGAGATTTTTTTTTTATCTGAGTATATTTTTTTATAAAAAATAAATAATTTAAAATTACTTGACCCACAAAATAAATACTGGCTCCTTATTTTTAAGCATACATTACGGTAGTTTACTACGTCGTATTTACCTACTGTCATTGTTAGACTATGGGAGTAGAGGTTTTATGCAAAAAGTCTCAAAAGATTTTAGAATTATAATACATTTTGTAAAAAAAAAAACACTCAGATAATTTTTTTTTCGTTGCTCTGGCGACTTTACGACTTATAGAAGTTACTCTTAAAATATTTCGTATATGAAAAGATAGACCTTATACAATTGGATTCTAATTTAACTATGCAACACTAACGTTATTTTGTATTCATTTAAACGATACAGATGCAATGATGTAAACATTCTGCACAGTCCTTACCGTCCTACCTGTGTAGACTGACTACAAAAAGATAATATATCTGATTCGATAGTAGGTATTGATAACATAAGCTTTTCAATAAAGGGAAATGTTTAAAAGTGATTTTATATGGCAGATAAAAAATACATAAAGCAAACACACATTTACAGGTTTAATTTCACAGTAGATTGCGCAATGTAGCCGATCAATGTTAAAGACCACGTTAAAATAAATGTTATGGAGGACCGACAAACACAATTCCAATTACGCGTTCAAAAACTTTTGTTTTCGTTTGTTTGGAGTATTCTATCGTGTGTAAAAGTAAAATATGGGAAATTAAGCTACTGATAAATTCATCATACCCCACAATGCATGATTTATTCATTTTGATAGCAGCTCCGATTACTAAAACGAAAATCAGAAACAGTCATTACGTAGATAAAATCCGACAAATTGATTTGGAAGCGCTTATTTTGTACCTAATCGCACCTTTTATTTTTTCCGCTATTTAAATCTGTGGTCGAACTGTTCCTTCCGAAAATAATTAGCAATGCTCTACTTTATGTTGGTAGTCTCACAAAATAGAAACTAATTAGATAACTACACGGACTGAAATACTAGATAGCTTAACTTTGCTAGTTATCAAACTTTTGTAATTGCAGTTGTTCAATGGTGTAGACAGACATACCTACTACCTATAGACATTCTATTATTTCATCTATTTGTGCTCAGATCGCCTAACCTAAGGCTATGACTGCTGTTCATAATTTCGATTATACTTCCCTAGTCTTGAGATTGCCACCTTAGAAATTTTACGCCACAAATATAATATTTTCGAATATTATTATGATCATGATTATGTGTGAATAGTGATTCGGAAAGACAAGTTTTCTATTAACTCTTGGCACCTGTCGATGGATTGAGCCTTTAAACACCTATTAAGTAGACACTAATCTGCACTAAAGGCCACAGGTCTATGCAAATTCGTGTGATCTATTTCTGCGTTGCGACTTTTATTTTATAACTAGCTGTTGCCCGCGAACTTCGTCCGCGAGAAATAATTTTTATAAAAATATTACTTCCATATTTGAATCGGACTTTGTTAAACAATTTCATGGGTTTTTGTTTTGTTGCACGGAACCCTACTCATTTTTCTATCTAATAAAGTACCCTAACTTATTCCTTATAACATCAGTTATCTGCCAGTAACAGTCCAGTCAAAATCGGTCTAGCGATTTCGGAGATTAGCCGGAACAAACAGATAGACAGAGAGAACGACAGAAAGACAAAAAATTACAAATAAAAAATTATATAAGTACCCTAACGTATTCATATCAGTAAAAGGCTGTTATTTTGAAATTACAAACAGACACTTCAATTTTATTTAGATATTTGTAATTGTGTTATAAATGTTTTTGGCTATGTACGCGACCTAATGAACCTAACCTTTTTTTTTTTTTTCTCGATATGGAAATCCTCAATGGATGGCCTCCGCCCTGGGGAGAGCGGAGGGGTCTGTCAGACTCGTACTGACTAAAACCACACCGGTGTTTCCTCGCACACTTGCGCCGGGGGGCAACGGAATCTGATGCGACTTCCGCTGCCCCAGACAAGTGCCGGCCCGCCTAACCTGCGGGCCTCGTCCCGGGGGGGAGTGAGGTGTAAGACTCCCCACGTTACGTCTGAGAGAGGCGCGCGTGGAACACTACGCGCCGCCGTCTCGGGTCCAGTGTGATCGGGGCAACGAATCCATCGCCCCTGGACCTATTTAGGGGGGCGGAAGAGGGCGTTGTCCGCCCTCTGCCGACGCCCGGTGCGTCTGCTGCGAGAGGGGCGGGAGCTCGTTATCTCCCTCTCCCTTTCCGCAGCCTCCTTCTGCGACATGACGGTTTCGCAGATGGACATTACCGCGTCCCAGGACTCTGCGCTGCCGACCATCGAGCGAACGACGGTCGGCAACGACAGGTCTCCTCCTACCTCCGTAACGAGCGTACGGCGCGGCTCATCCCACGCGGCGCACTCGGCCAGCGTATGCCGCGCCGTGTCCTCTAGACAGTGGACGCAGTGATGGCACCGGGCGTCCGGCTCTCTGCTTATACTTATTTATTTATTTTAGTACATGGAGGACTTACAGCTAATAAAAACACGCAAACAAGGAAACCATAGTCACCAGAAAGCCAATTACAAATCCTCACGTATAGACTTTGAATAAAAAATAAAAATAAAATATTATGGTGTGAGCACAAAAACAGAAAATACACCGCTTTAATCAAAGTAAGAAGAATATAAATACTTGGCTTGCAATTATATGACTAAAATAATAGGGAAAAAGTAAAAGTAAAATAATAAAAACAATAATTAATCTACCGCTACTTGAAAAATTTGAGGCTTAAGCACCTTCTGGCCGAATTCACACTAATTGTGAACGGATCTAAATCATATTCCCTGCATATGTCATTGAAATTTCTGCTTGCGCGCACAATATAACTGTTCTGCCTATAATTCGAAGATGTATGAGGTACACGTATGGGTGGATTAAAACGAAATGTTTTACTTGGCACAGTAAAATAAAATTTCGACAATAACTCAGGGTTATCAACATTGTTATTGAGGATTTTGAGCAAGAATAAACAGTCAGCAATTTTACGTCGATCTACCAATGGTAGCAGATGATACTTTTTACAGAGTCCAAGATAATCGGTTGACTGATGTGGAATCTTTTGATGAAAGCAAACATATTTTATGAAACGTCTTCGGATGTTTTCAATGCGGTCAATATATTTATGATAACGTGGATTCCATATCTGAGACGCATACTCAAGCTGACCTCTTACAAAAGTGCAATACAAAATTTTTAGTGTTTTAGCATCTGTGAAACACTTAGATAGACGTATTATAAACCCAAGCAGTTTAGAAGCTTTTTTGACAATTGCATCAATGTGGGTGTCAAAAACTAACTTACTGTCTTGATGGACGCCCAAGTCACGAATAGTACTGCACCTTGGCAAGATCTGACCCGCCAGAGTATAAGTAGTGGCTAGGAGAGCACGTTTTCTAGTGTAAGATCGAGTTTATTAGCCCGACAATACTCTTCAAGCCGATGCAAGTCAGCTTGAAGTGCTAGTACATCTTCAAGCGTTGAAATAGTGGCAAAGATTTTCATGTCATCGACAAAGCATAATAGTTTGGATGAATGGAGGCACTGATCGATGTCGTTCACATAGACTACAAATAAAAAAGGACCGAGCAGCGGGCCCTGAGGCACTCCGCTTGGCACTTTTACCCGACTTGACATATAATTATTGAGTACTACTGCTTGTGACCTGTTATCAATGTAGGAAGAGAACCACCTCAAAAGATCCCCACGGATCCCCATGTAGCTTAGCAAAGAAGCTAAGCTACATGGGGATCCGTCAGGGTGTTGTGGTCGATCCGATCAAACGCCTTGCTATAATCTGTGTAGACCACATCGACCCGCTTACCATTATCCATAGCATCCGTGATGAAGTCGTTAAATAAAATTAAGTTAGAAGTGGTAGACCGTCCTTGAAGGAGCTGAACGAGTTAGCAAGGGCGGGATATAACTGGTTATAGACAATCCTCTCAAATATTTTAGCTATAATGCACAGCTTCGATATAGGCCTATAATTAATAATCTCGGTTTTAGACCCCTTCTTATGCACGAGTGTAATAAAAGCAGATTTCCATACTTTGGGGACAATACCTTGAGTCAAAGACTTGAAAAACAAGATTGAGATAGGCAGGGCAATGGAAGGCGCGCATTTAATTAAAAATTTAGATGATATGTTATCAGGGATTTAGCTGGAGTCACAACATCAACATTCACTTCTATGTGACAAATGTCAGACGAAGTTTTGTTAGTATCAAAAGGGAAAACAGGAGGTGGACTGGGAGCATTAGATGAAGTGGGGTTGAGGAAAGTCGACATGAAATAGGACGAAAAAGCCTCACAAATAGAATCTCCGGTGAATAATGTCTCATCGTTATAATTTAATGTATTAGGTATAGCATTAGAATTATAGCGATTTTTAACAAAGGACCAAAAGTGTTTAGGGTTATCTTTAATAGATTTTTCAGTTTGATTAAGATAATATTTATAACATGAGGCTTCCATAGTCTTGACTCTGTCACGCAGATATTTAAAAGTTAACTCGTCAGATTTATTGCCGTAGATCTTGATTTTTTTTAGATATTTATATTTTTCTTTAATGTTTTGACGAGTGATGAGCTGTACCAGACCGAGTACTTTTTATTACGTACTAGCTTTTGTGGTACATACTTGTTTTGATTTTTTTTTATGGTGTTTATGAAGTACTCAACCGACTCATCCAACAATCGGATTGAAAACTCATGTTCCCAATTAGTGCCTGAAATCTCATTATTTATGGAATCAAAATCGCCTTTACTATAGATATATTGCAACCGCGGCGTATGGTCAAGGGGAGGTATTTCAAAGATGTCAATATTGATTAACAGCGCAGGATGATAGGGATCAATGGGCACTAGAGGGTCAACACACTTACTAACACGACACAAGTATTTCCCGAAGCAGCCGTGCCCCGAGAGCACCTGCGTCGCCCGGAACGTCAGGGAGCCGTGCTTCCTCCCGAGCCAGTCGTCAAGTACTGGCCGGATCGCCTCGACTGTGTCGAAGCCGGCGGTAGGGAGCTCTAGCCTCCCTCGCCATTCCGCCACCATGACCTGTAGGAGCTGAGACCGGTACAGCGTGATCTGTCGCTGCACCAGCCTCTCGCCCCGATCATTGGCCTCCTCGCGCCACTGGTGCAGTGTGGCGAGGGTCTTCGCCTCCAGGTCCCACGGCGAGGATCCGGCCAGTACACAAGTCGCCTCGTAGGAGATCGTGCGATAACACCGAATGACCCTGACGGCCATCGTTCTCTGCGGTCTTCGCAGAACCGCGATAGTGCGGGCCGTCAGATCTGTCGCCCAAATCGGGGCCCCGTAAAGGGCCATCGATCGCACGATCCCCACGTACAACCGCCTACAGGCGGTGCTCGGGCCCCCCAGATTGGGAAGCAGCGTTGACAGCGCGCCCGCCGGGCCCATCAACTTGGGCACCAGCCTCTGAAAGTGGAGGCCGAAGTCCCAACGGCTGTCGAGCACCAATCCTAAGTACTTCATGGTTGACTCGACAGCGATCCGGACCCCCCCGACCACAATGTGTGATCCCAACGGCGGCGCCCTTCGGGGGCCATGAAACGCAATGGCCTCCGACTTGTTGAGGGCCACTTCCAGCCCCAGGCGTCGTATGCGGCTCACCACCTGTGAGACCGCAGCCGTAGCCAGCAACGCTGGCTCCCCCGAGCCGTGACCAGCGTATCGTCCGCATAACGCGTCAGGTCCACTCCCGGCGGGAGCTCGCACCGCAGAAATGAACCTAACCTAACCTAACCTTACTTATATCTCCAAGCTTCAAGTTAAATTTATTCCTTTAGGTTCACTTTGTTTTCTTCATCGATGTTATTCTAGGCACAAGAGGCTGGGTACTTTATAAAGACTAAAGCAGCATAGATAAGCCTATTTTACGCCTCTGAAATACTGCAGCGAAACGGCTTACTTCATAAAATTAATATGCCAAGTAGCCCGTAGTACGTAGCCCGTTGGTATCCACGTGATCTTGAAACGCCGTTAGCGAATGTTAGGCCCCATACCTACTAATTAGGTAAAAAGAAAATGATAATATAATCATTATCAGGATACTACTACAATATTTATGTAAGACAAGGTTATATCTTACTAAAATTCGTACCAACATAAAACCTTTACTTCTTTTTATTATTCGTATTTTATGCATTTTACGACATAGATACCTATGTAACCTTAAAAACCATAACCTTATAACCATAGATATATCACAAACTGAAGAGAGGAGCTTTTAACAGTAGAAAACACGGAGTAGGTACCTAAGCAAACTCGATCAGAGCTCGTTCCTTCTCTGTATGAAAATTAAATTAGGGCTGACGGTGAGGGGTAAAGGATGATCTCCACCAAACGGCTTGCATCGCATCGGAACGGAACGGATTTTACAATCTTTAAACGGTATCAAATCGTATAAACAGTATTTAAAGTCTATATTACCAAGCTGCGCACAGCAGCTTGATGGCGGGCGTCTACCGCGACACGCGATCGTAGCGGAAAGAATGCTGCGACACGCGATCGGCTCCTTTTGACTGTCGTCGTATACGATCGGATGAAATGAAACTATTTGACTAGGCGCAGAAACGGATATGTTCGCAAGTGACTGTACGGAGCTGATCGCATTCGTCGACATCCTGCCGGACGCGATCGGATGTGCCGCATTCGCCCGTATCTTTTCCGATCCGATGCGATGCGAACCGTTTGGTGGAAATCATCCTTAACACTAAACAAACTGAAAGGAAAATACATCTAGAACTCGCATAGAACTCCTGATCATGTAAGCATAATGTTTTATAAGTAAACAACGCTTGCAAACCTGATTTTCGTACCAGGATAGCGTTATTTACTTGAGCTTAATTAGTAAGGTCACAAATATAATTTGTTCGTCATATCCAGTTTTCCTCGATAACTTGAGCAAATTTTTCTCATCAAGGTCTTAGAGCAGCTTTCTTTATTTGTAGTTATACTTGTGTGTTTTCCCAAGAGAAATTGCGTAGGTAGAAAGAAGAGCAAATTGAAGATAATAAGACGAAAATATGGTGGTTGTTATTCTGTATGTTTCTGTTTTTTTTGTATTAGCTCCTACAAAGAAAGTTTTACCTACTTACGACTATATTGCTTTAGATACTTACTTATTTCTAAACGCCTACTTATCCCCACTTAATTATCATTTTCTTAATTACAAGACCTACATTCCGAAAAACGGCCCTTAATAAACAAACATCCTTGTTCCACGGCATAATTCATTAAAAATTTCTTGTGAGATCTAAGGAATACTTTATTACTGAAGTTTTTAATTAATTTACTTTACAGAAGCCGAAGGACAAAAGCTTCAAAAGATTGGCGGTGTATCGACAATGCCAAACGAAAAAAATTACCTGCTTGAAAAGTAAGTACAGAGCTATTTTGTTACATAGACGTTAAATATTTATATTATGCGATAACTTGAGTTATATTTACGGTATAAAAGAAAGCTGTCATAATAAATAAAATGATGTCTAGATAATAAACGGAGCTGGGTCTGGTCCCTAAAGGAAAGTAGATACAATCTGGCGTCGTCCTTCGTTTTAATTTGACAAACTCCATTTCGGCGCACCTTTATTGTGGAAAATGCGACACGAGCAGAACTAGATATTTATGGCAGTGACCTTGTAGAAGATAGTGTTTAGCCATGAAGCAATAATTGTTTATAGTGAGAGTACGAGTTAGTTGTTCCTGGCTAATTGGCTACTAAGTAACTGGGTATTAAGTAACATGTGGCTACTGCGCAGATCGATTGTTCTACTAGGTGTCTGTCTAGCTGAGGTCATGCTTTAAATGGGCGATAACTCTTTCCACACCGACACCCCTCCTAAAAGAATTCATGTTGCTAAGGTAGGCGGACTGAGTTGAAATTAATGTAAAGTTTTATTTAAAGAATTTCAGTGTTACCCACAGTCCCAGTCTATCTTGAAGTCGTCGCTACCCGAAGCGCAGTATTGTAGGCTAGACGAAGTGTGACTACGAGTGGAAATGATAATTATATTGGTGGAACGAGGCATCTCTCGTTTTCAGCAGCGCCGGGGCAACAATAGCGCTCATCCACCCCTAAAGCGTTGGGTCTATTCTCGGCGGGGTTGTCATTGACCCAGTTCTGTGAGGCAGACAGGCGCCGAGTTGCAACTCGCTTCTGCTAAATTAATACTAATAAAGGTAAATGGCTTAATGCAAACAGTGGTACCAGCCGGCGCGGCGCCACGCTCATGCCTGATGCACAAATTTCGTTTACCGCACGTTTTATCTCATTAATGTGTGGCATAAGCCTTAGTTGGATTATTTTAATGTTGCAAAAACTTTAATTGAAGTTACGGTTTCAGTGAGAGAAATGTTTGGAACATTCGGCTCTCTTTTGCGTTAGCGCGAGCCAGAATCGCTCAAGCCTTTGTAGAAAGATTTGGCATTCAGAAAAATTGGTAGCAGGGCTAGTGGCCTTAAATTACGAATTGATCAAAGACAGACTTCACTTTAACAGAGAACTTATTAGAGACAATATAAATATGTAGTTGAAAAATTGACTCCATCAAAATCGGAAATAAAAATGTTTATAAAAGAGTGCAGATTCTAATAAAAACAAGTTAGCGGCACCGTACAAAACGGTCAACGGAGTCTGAAAAATGCCAAGAATACAAGCAATAAAATCTACTATGATATAAAATTTGCCCAGAGCACTCTGTAGAAAATAAGAATGCGCCGTACAAATGTTGCTGTAGTTTATTTTCTTTCCACGTTGATTCAAGCTTCTATAAACCTTATAGAGTATCATTTCCTTTAGAAAACGTGTTGCTTTGTGTTTATGTTACTGACAATTTATTGGCTACAATAAGAGTAATGAGTAATTCGTCGATTCTTTTAAGAGCTTCGCAGTAAACATCCGCTTTCATTGCTGATTAAAGACCTGTTGGTACTATTTCATTATCAGGCATTTCCCGATTCCCGCTTAATCCTACGATTATTCCTTACATACACATAAAATAATTTATTGACTGACTGACTGTCAGATACCGTTCAGGTTAAATCAGTGAAGGTACAAGGAACATGGCATTCGGAAGGATATGTCCCAAATAGGGCGCGTGTCATCATCGTCATCCTGTCCTTATCCCATTACACTTGGGGTCGGCAGAAATACGATGGCGCATATCCGAGAGAGTATTAGAAACAATTTTTCCTAACTTACTCCCTGAGATGCTCCAAACGGGGTTCAATGTTGTATAGGAATGAAGTCACGTGGATCCCCCAGTATACGTACCTATACTGCAATCGTTCCGTTGCTATTTTTAAATTTAATTCAATTAATCAAGATTTCATTACAATTTAATGTCGGATCCCAGTATAAATTACATAAATGAAAGCTATTAGCAGTCCGTGTATCAGGTAAGTGAGTCGTCACCTAATGATACGATATGTGTTTGATCAGTTAATTACCTATGCTGTTTTATAGATAACGTGTGTCATGACGGATATTTACTTTATTCGATTTCTGAATATTGTACCCTAATTTTATTTGTCGCAAATAAACATGGCGTAACGTATTTATTATTTGTACCTGAACATAGTATATTTAGTATATTTCGTTTCAGTAATTCGATTACCTACTTATTTTACTGAAGACCTTCCTTTTTTGCAATAAAAGCTTAATCATTTATAAAGTCTTGTCATTGGCATCACGATAATTGTTGGAAAACCTTGACTTCAGGTCGTAACCTAACAATGCTGCAATGCCATGAATCTTTTTATACTGAGGTTAGTTACAAGTACTGTTGAGGATTTAATAAAGGAAGAATTAAACATAAAGAAAACAGAATCATTTTTTTTTTGTTTTGTCGAGTTTGTGTGTCGGTGCAGTTTCGCTAGCTATGGGTAGGTATCTATACATATATTAGAAAGGTGTGTCATGCTTAAACATGTGGGTAAAGGCCATCAATCTGAAAAACTTTATACATGTTGCAAAAAATCGGCTACTCGACCCAAACGTATATGGCAGCCAATATTTTTCGCGATTACCTTGAATGGCCACATGTATAAAGTTTTTCAGATTGATGGAACTTGTCTACACCTTTTTGATACATAGGTACCTACTACACCCACATCTGTCAATATGACCATTGACCACACTTTCTGATACTGTATACCTACGTAAATGGGTACCTACGTGTATGTCTAATGATTAGCAAGAGATAATCGACTTAACAGATGCCAAAGTTAAACGCCCTTATCTCATAAAGTTACGAAATCTAAATTAATTCAGACAGCACATTTTTCCCTCAAAGCTACTTTGACATTTCCAAGACATGAAAGAACGACAATAAGAACAAAAGAATCCGCAAGTACACTTGTGTGTAAGTAGTTATAACATGGTTTATTTTTATGTGCTACTTCAGCCAAAGGGAGCGGACTATTTGATGAAAAAAACAGATCTGTTTTTCTACGAAAACTCGACGCTGAAAACATATTATTGTCCTTGTTAAAACTGTTGTTGGGTTTGTTCTAAGTTATTCTATTAATTTAGATGTTTATTTGTCCAATCTTAATTAAGAAGACGCCATTTTAATCACCAAAACCCGACATCAAAACTGAAACTTTAGATGAATCGACAGTATTGGGTTATTTCTCCAACCATCGGCATCGCGCTCGTAAACACGTTCCAATTATAAATAGGATCCTATCAAACATTCGAAATCCATCAATAAAGTAAATAACATCCGTTTGCGATCGTTCCGGCAAAATATGAACGACTAAATGAGTGTTTTCGATTTCACTTAAAACGAAAACGGAAAATAATTCTTTTATAAGGGTTCAACTCAATTACACTCCAGAAACTAGAAGAGCCTTTGTTTCTTTTTTCAACCTGAAGTCGTGCGACGTTAAAAAGGAAAAAGCGAGCCCAATTTTTTCTAATTTCTTCACGAAAATGTACCAAGAAGGCCCTGTAGCTACTCGTATAAGAGCTGAACATTTTGAAACTGGTTCCAGCAATTTAAATGAAACGGAATGTATGTTCAGTTGAAGTTATTTAAACAATCTTACTCTGAATTACGACGAAGGCATAATCTATCAAGCATTCAAGCGCAAATCGTTCGATAAATCAACTTACATAATGAACACTAGACAATATAGATATTAACTAGGCAGGTCACGTGGTGGTGAACTACATTGCTAAGGCTGGGTGTTCCTTGTTATTAAATAACTTTTATCGACCTACGCCCCGCCGCTTTGCGTTCGCGCTACCGACCAAGCCCCGACCGGGGAACTTATTACAAGAAAAGATCTACAAATAAGCCATATCAGAGGAAAATGAAATCATAATATAATTGCAATTTGTTGCCGATGATATGTTGCTTTTTGTGAATTGATCCAAAATCTTATTTATTGAATACATCTATTAGGAATGAACCTAAACAAATGGATGTCATTTTTACCTAACTGACCCAGGAGGGTCTGTTTTTCGCGCGCATGAATGTGAACTTTTATTTAATTTAAAATGTGCTTGTTTTTTTGCTTTTCAGTTTATTCAGTCGGGTTTTTTAGTTTTTAATTTTTTTTTTTTTTACATTGTGAATTGTTATTGCTCAGATTCCTGAAAACCTATTTGAATATCAAAAGATAATTCTAAACAGTGCCTCGTCAAGTATTAAACTAAACCAAACAATATTACTGGTATATTTGATACACAAACTAAATATTTCCCTCATTGCCGAAGCCCTACTTAAGTTCAACAAACGTTTGATACGTTACACTTGGCATGATTGCTTAGCTTTTACGACCGGCTACAGACGTAATATTGATCTGCACTTTATGGTATCTTAAATATAAGCACCGAAACCTCTTATTGTTACCATATAGGTAGCATAAACAAATATATAGCTATCTACTGTACATAAGCAGAATAACAAATAACGGCTACTAACGCTAAAATTTACGGGCTATTATTATGATACTAAAGCCTTAGAAAAAAGAAACTATAACGTTGAAAAATTACTTAACATTTAATTTAGAACTAAGAAGTACATTTATGGCGTTTAACACGCGTGTTTAAACGTGCTACTATTTAAATCAGAATTTATGAACACGGTCTGCATATTAGATGTAGTTTTAAAATAAATTCAGAGAGGATTATACAATATTAGTTTTAGTATATGCGAAACCTGAAACACGTGTCTAGTAGTTTTATGAATCCATGTACCAAATTTCAAAACTGTATCATGAAAAATCACAAAGTTATAAGCTTGTTGTTACCTGGCTGTCCGCACAAAATCGTGGTCACCACGCGGCGTGCCCGAGCGCGCGCCTCCAGCGTCGTCTAGAGCTCATTGATAATAATAATTTCGCTGTAGGTACCTAAATGATTCCAATAGGTACTTAGTGTCGCCCGGAGTCCAACTTGTAGCCTTTTTTAAACAAATTTAAAATTATTTTTGGGACAAAATATAACATGGTTTAAAAATTATTGGTATCGATTCAGTTACTTATTCTGAACAAACTATATTCAGGTTTTGCATATACTAAAAATAATATTGCATAATAAAAAAGAATTTTGGAAAAAAAATATTATATGAGTGCAATCTACGTTCTAAAATAAAATTCCATTTTGAAACTTAACTCAACTCAAACTCTAAAACATATTTGAATCAAAGAAAATCGATGTTAAAACAGCCGCTTTCAAACACAAGGAATCAAAGATCGGCTTGATGGAGGTATTTGATCGGCGCGATTAAGCAATCATTGGCTCGGATTTAAGTCAAATTGGTGGTGTTTTACAAATATACATATACTATCTATACGCAGCATCTTCCTCATTCAAAGGCCTTCGGAAAACGATTAAGTTGGCACAGAAGGTTTTCTTTTTCAAATAAACGAAGTAATAAAATGGGTTTTCCTTTGGTCGTGGACATGAATTTATATTATTTGTCAATATTTTAGACTTTTATTCGCCGCGATGTCTCGGGTGCCGAAACAATTCTACGTGTTTTGTATTATAATTTGGTGTTATTAAAGTGGTCTCGGTCGTAAGATGAAGAGGTCAGCTGTTGGCGTCACGCTGTCTGCGACCCTAACATTCGACACCATCTACATAAACCAACTTACGACATTCCGGACTCCGTATTACACAGTCGCAGGGCACTGACGTATTTCATACTATGTTAAAGCTAGACTCATAAATGTGGTGTATTAGTTTTGCGTGAAACGAATGAACTCTGAGACTGCTAAGATAAGATGTCGCATAGACGCATTTGTGTGACACTAATCGGGCACTAAACGTTCTTTGGCAAAGTATTTTTCTTAATAAATAAATATACAGGCGAATTCTTAGTAGATCTACGTAGTAACGTATATTTGCATTAGGCATGAAGATTTATGGGTATCCTATGTTTAGTTAATGCGACACTCACTTTTATTTGCTTAGAGGAGATGAAATAAGAAAAGCTGGTTGGAAATAAGTGAATACCTAAAATTCAACACCCTGATCTTTCTTTTGAGACTAAAGTGAACATGATCTCGTAGAGAGGACGGAATCTCCAATATTAAACGCAATTCCGCATCTATCCTCCATAGAGGTCCCTGTGCGGGTCATCGGCCCCCTAAAGCGGTCCTTGGTTGCAAATTTCCCTTTGAGATTGTAATCACTTCGTGTAGAACTCGCTGATTGTTGTTTTTTCAACATTTTTACAAGAGTATCCTATGTCTTTTTAGGTACATAGATTAAAGCTGCCTTTATAATAACTACATTACGAGAAGATCTACGTTAAAGTGTTACTCAACAAAGCTTTTAAAAGCAAAATAAAAATAATTAAAATGATACGTGTACATCTAAGCTCTTTGGAAGGGGTAGGCACTGAGGAGGTAAAAGCCTCCACATTGGTAGATAAGGCACGCACGGACGGCACTGCGAATTTCATCACGACCCTCTTTGTTTGCGTCTTTATTTACTTGGAAAATAAAAACAGTGTTACAGCACGTTCGCTTTTTATAATAATCCTATATAGAAGCAAACGTAATAAAACAACATGGCCGAATGTTTTTCACGATTTTCATTTCAAAATCAACATTAAAATCAGAATATTTTATTTCACACAGGCCTACATGAAAACGTCAAGCTTTAAGAAGTTCATGATAGTCTTGTACGATGTCTCGTCTATCTTCGACAACGTTACTTGCAAAAATTTGTATTGAAATACTAAATCCAAACTTTTTTACAAACCTTTTTATACAGCCTTCAAATAACGTCTTTCGTAAAAACGCGCTGTGTATCGTTGCCGGAGGGTTCGACCCCACGAAGCCGGGATTGACATTAATTTTAACTTTGAGGAAAATGTGAAGAGGCATTGATCACATTACCGTTTATATTCGCTTCGGAACCAATGATCGTGATATAAAGAGTCATAAAAATATTATATAAAACGTATTCATGTCCCCATTCGATCCTGTGAAACTCGTTTAACAAAAGGATTAATGTCAGCTAAGCGGGATCACTAAAGGTAAACCGCAGACGTCAAAAGCCAGAAGCTCCGCAAAAATTCATGATACTAAGTATATTGTTCAAATTAAGCTAAAACGAAGCCTTAATCCTCACTTTTATCTATCCGCAACTCATTTCTTAAAACAATATCTAACGCTACTATACGTATAGGTACGGTATAAAAAAATATTTCCTTGCTTACACATAAACTTATTCAGAATATAAACTTTATGAAGGTCTGTCGCAAATAAAACAATAAATCCCCAGGCCCGTCTGGAATATCGTGAACGATTTGTATATGGGACAATAACGTGAACGAGGAATTCCTCAATATAAAAGAAACTGGATCTAGATTTTTACGAATCCAAAGACATTTCGATAATAGAATTTCTTTCGTATGCTTATTGGGGTTCAATATTGTCGACCATACATGGCAATTTCTTTTGATTTAATGTTCTAGACCCTATGATCCAATCTCAATAGATGTGTTTGTGCCTACACATTTAATAAGTAACAGATTACAAATTAGGTGTGCGAAACTCGTCCCAAATCCAGCAATCGGTCGCAATCTACGTAAAATCATGTCACATTTACATAATTCTACTAAATTAGTGGGTTCAAACAGAATGAAAGGTAACTGATTGTTCTACGAGATTTTTTTTAGGAGAATTTCCTTAAAATATTCCCGACGTAGCAAGTAATAGGTTGTATTATCCAGCAGGAGATAGATAGCACTAGATACTGATGAGCTTTTTGTAAAGAATAAAATATTTTATATTCAATCAAATAAAACTTAGGTCTCGCAGAGAATTTTTACCTATATTTAAAAAGAATATGCTACTCAAACAGAGAACTATGGAAACAATAGATGAATAATTCAAACACAAATCTGTTGGTAAGATCCGCATGCGGAGCTAGTGGAACGTCTGATGCTCCAAGCTTGTTTTATCGTATTCGAATTTTGATCACGTAAAGGGAAACTTTCAATTTTATTCCTATCTTCATTATTAAAGCTTTGTGGTAATTTCAGGCAAACGCACTGGAATACTGAAAACGAGCGTTGATAGATTTTCAAAGACGATCGGCCATTTTGTTTTATTCGGTACTCGTTATCGTGAAATCAACTGCTGTGTAGCTTGCAATAATAAGCAAGGGATTGTGTGTAACCGGAGCCACAGCAGTATCCGATGTCGACCAACCGCCCTACGCATACAACTGTGTTTCATTTACAAACACAACTATAGAATATCAAATATCCAATATATTGTGGAAATACAGAAATGGGTTCAACATAAATCTGCCTAGACCAAAGACTGGCGCAAGTTTCTCGTAGGCGTGGAATATGATATAATTGGAACATCTTAAATATCTCTAGTGAATGAGATTACAAACTAAGTTGTTACAAATTTTTGGAGTGCTGGATGTCTTTAGGTACAAGCATAAACTATTCATGCTATTCAAAACGTTTCTTTCATGTGATTCCGTTAAACTGATGATACAAACATAGTAAACATCTTATCTAGGAATTAGCATTTATATTGAACAAGCCTCGTCCTACAACTGTATGTCATTCCATATCTGTGTGACATGAGTTATCCTGGTTGTATTCCTGGTTTCACAACTCGGAAGCCCGCAGTAATATTATGCGCGTGTTAAAATTTGGAATAGCAACTCCCATTATGGTCTCGATAAAATATGTAAATGTGCTGCTGTTGGCACCAAGCGTAGATATAAAACAAAGCAAGAATGAAAAGATAATCCATGTGATATAAATATCTATAGATACAAGGTATTCTTCATGGGCTTAGAATGACGGGTACACAGCGCGGGTCATGACGTCAACATGGCAGACGTTGGCCGCTCAACCCCACGATCACAAGGCTTCCGCACACTTTGTGCTACACGCACACAGCTACAAGTTATCTACACGTCTCGGTAAGCTTGCCGCCGCCGTCCGCACGGTTTCCGTTTTCCACATGGTTTCAGCGGTCAGCTTTTACAAACACACTTGTGTAAGGCCCTGCGGCGTGTCCCTTGGTTTTCATGTCAACGCTCACCATCGTAATACCATGTACGGTGGCAAAATTAGTTCCAACCTACACCGTATTGTTGCTACAAGATATATAACAATAAACATCATTAGGTGAAGTTTTTATATCTATCAAACTCCCACAAATCTAAACCTCACCTAACGACCAGTACAGTCGGCCTGAAAACGTGATTGGGTTACATAAATGTTGCCGAGTTACACAGAACATTCCAGAAAGCCGATATCAAAATACATAGGCACATGACTGCCTAAGGTATATTTGTGCAGGGATTAGGTAAGTGAATTAGGCGAATGATGGATAGTTTGGAAAGTCGAAATTTAGCAAATATTATGATAGTAGAGGTTCCATTTTCCAATATTTTTACGGTGTACTAAAGTTACCAACATAAATATCAATTTATTTAACATTCCCTCCGAAAACATGGTCGTCAAGATGCTGTGAAAATGTACGAAGTTACTCGTGACTAAAATATTGATATCTGAATTTCGCGCGACACTCTGCTCTGGGCTGGGTTGGCAGTAACCAAAATAAATATTAGAGGTACAGAAAAAAAGCTTCTATAAAACGAAATCTTCTAAGCATGTTTTTCTTGTATTATTTTACTAAATGGATTAAACCAACCAATTTTTAAAATGTATCCATTCCTTTCCTAAAATCTACATTTTCATGACATGCAAAATACTTTTTTCTACACGACTATTTTTAACCACATGCCAAACAAAAGGATTGTACGTAAAAAACAAGTTTTCCCAACACAGGGTAAGTACACAAATATTACCTAACTATCCGTCCCCTTCTATTCTTAGATCGATAGGGTCGGCCTGCTAGGTAAACATGTTTCCTAAAACCTACAATACTTTATTTAAAGGTTTGTTATAGACCAAAGTTCCCAAGAAAAATACTACGTAGGTACCTATCTTTTTCAGAACTTGGTAGACTGAATTTACATAGTAAAAGACAAACATCGCATTTATCAAGGATTTTCCCTTATGAATATATTTTTCACCACTTCTGTGGCTTAACGCCGAAGTAGGTATGCCTTAAAATATTCCAGTCGACTTGCATTACCTCGGCTGCATAATTAACTTAAGCCATGTTTATAACCTCATTAATTTGAATTAATTATTGTAGCAGTAGAATAGAAACGCTAAAACATATCCAAGTTGCTAAAACTATGCATTTTATAAGTGTACAAGAGAAAAGTCTTAAAATCGTTAATTACCGTCAATAATTTCTTTTACATACAGTGAACGTAGGGTATATGTATAAAAGCAGCAATTTTTTACTAAACGTTTCACTATTAAACTGATAATTCACCGTTTAACGTACCTACTATATAGGTACATTTTTCAACATGATCTTGACTTATTACATCCATTTTGGTTATTGCACAGGCAAGTATACTATTTGAATCAACCTCATTTAGGCCCACTTTGCACATATGAAAAATTGCAGCGTGTTTGTCTCTGTCCCTAGTGAGTCACCAGTGGGTAATAAATTAAAATAACTTTGAGTTGATATAAGTTTAGATAAGTAAAAATAAGTAAGGAGCCCCAAAAACACAAAGCTTGCTTTTGTATTTACAAAGCTCTTTTACATCGCCTGTACTGCTTGCCACGCTTTTATTTGGCGAAACAATTTTGGCGTCACGAGTTCATTGACCTGTTTCAAGCGAGCTTATAAAATATCGTTGTCAAATTTGCATTGTCCTGACAGTACTAGGTAGTATTTTATTGTCAAATTTTACACGATAAGTATATTTTACAACTAAAACTTCACTTATGTCTATAGTCTATATCTATAGGACTATATTGAAACACAAAAAAAGGGTGGTAGTAAATAGCAGACCAGATTTCGTGTTTCAACATATTCCGTCCATTCCATCAATTCCTATTAAACCATCGCAGTATTAGATACCATTATTTTCAAAAAGTGTGTACAAAATGTAGCCAAGTTATCAATCACAAATCAAGCTGTGGGACACTTACGAAAAATGCCACAAACAATGGCTTCAAAACCAGCAGAAATATGCCATCATAATAAATCATAATTAATTTACCCAATGACATAACAGAAAGTATACATATGGATTAAGCCCATGCCAGAATAAAAGTAATATGATGATGTTCGTGAACTTACCAAATTCTCCTCATACAGATTAGCGCGTGACCCGACTCCCGCCAAATTGAAGCGATCACCGAATACACAGAACGCATTTCACGGATAGCGAAGTAGTCCACGATCGATAATACTCGTTCACTACAAAGGCGTGCGGGCGCTGCACGCGGCACGCCGTGCGTCCGACGCTCCTACCACACATATTATTCTCAAGTTATTATTTTACACGCACGTCCACTCATGAGAAAAGCAACTTGAGACGACCGCAGCGTTCGAAACCTTAATACTTCCCTTCGCTGCAAATATTAGGTGACAGAATCGAAGACGGAGCCAATTGAATACCTTCGAGCGAATAATTTGCACTGCTTCGAACCCAAGATAGCAACATTCTTCAACTAAGATTTCAAACGACAATCTATGCTAACAATTTACACTAATACCTTCAAAATTGTCAAAGTTTTCAAAAGTAACGGCACAGAGATACGAAAACTTCGTAACGCGTCTAGCGAATACCAAAATAATATGAACAATATGGGGACAGGAACCGGAGTCGCGTAATAATAAGAGTGCTTGCGTGGGGATGGTACGGAGGGTGCATTGTGCACCGGCGAATTTTGGAAGGGCCCGTTCCGAAAGCCCTTGTTTGCTCCCCCCTGCACTTGCGCAAGATGCGAACCAGTTTTGATTTTTGTGACTCAACTCGTGGAGTTAGCCCGTTCACAAGGGGGTCTTTCATCCCAATTCGCCGTTAGAGACCGGTGTCAAACTTTTGTCATACACCGTGCGTGGCTGATAATAATATGCGTATAATCTAAACTCGAAACTAATTTTAAGATCTTATCAGAAATAATGTAAAAACTCAGACAAAAGCGACCCTAATTTTAATAATATTATTTATTTATGTATAGAACAGGAACGAAGATAATACTTTTTTGATTTGCTTGAAACTCATGGGTCACATTTAATTCATTCAGCCAGATGCTAATACGACTAATATTAGGTATGTTCATGTTCAAAACTCCAAATTAGAAACCAGTGTAGGTAAAAATCTTTTTCGGTCTTCTGAAAAAAAAACCATATAATCCAACTGACAATCGAGTCTCACGATTTTACTTTTAAACTTCTAATATGTACTACAAATAAAACCTTTGTAATAAAAATTAAAAGGGTTTATTATTAGGGGTCCATACTCCCAACATTGCCGTCAATTTATAAAACATGCCAGCTATACAATCCTGTCGTGTAGGGTCCGGCCCTGATACACGAAGGATCATTGTAGGGACGCCATAAAAGACAGAATCTATTGAATATTTAAAATGTTGACCGATTCATTGTGAATCTTAACCAACTTACCTATTTCTACTGCTAAATAACGAAAGAGTTTCTAACACCCAGTGATTCTGATTTGAACTCAAATCAAGCACAAGCTCATTTTGACTAGGTGCTTTAAAGAAATTCAAAATGTAAGTAAGTAAAGTTTTAAACTTCAATTACTCAATTTAGAAACCAGTAACAAGAGATGAACACTCTTAGAAACCCATCAGCTGTATATTTATATAAACAATCATTATGTTGCCTACTGTTCTAATTGTAAATACCAGATCAAACCATATCGCACTTCTGAGGACCGACGAGAAGCCACTTCTGCCACGATTGGCGTGACCATCTACTGGGCATTTCTAATATATTTTAGATTCGATATTGTTCCCATCTCTTCGAAAATAAAAGAAGATTGTAAGTATCTACAAGAAACTGATGACCGCTACCAACAACGATGGGTTACTACAAATATTTAGCTCCGTGAATCCTTAAAATTTTTGCCATGATTCGCCATCACTTGGGATGGCGAAACAGTGAACATATGTTCACTGTTTCGCCATTTTCCAAAATAGATGTGATGACAATAAAGTCAAACAGCGATGAAACATGAGCTAACATACATATTATTTCCATGGTCTGATCGATTGATCGACGTACGGGGTAATGATTGATTAGACTTTTTCAAGAACTTAGTTTATACACTGCTACATCTATGACGGATTACCAATTGCTTAATAGTCCTTTGTTCATTAATAATGTTGAAGAAATTGCAGTCTGGTTCAACGTCCACAATACTGATATGATTTGACAAACTCCACAAGGTGCATGCTTCTAAATGTAACATTATTAATGAGTTTGGCGCCACTGGTGTATCCACGCTTATTGCGGCATCGTCTCCGGGCTCTTCAGCGGGTGTTAGAGCACTTTGGACAATCTTAATATAATGGGGCATCGTTTAGTATGGATCATCTCAATCGTACTGGGTATTGTGTCGTCATCGTGTGACCTAAACCTTAAGAAGGATACGCTAAAGTAGCCCGCGTAATTCAATTTTTCTTACGTTTTTTGCAATTTGCAGGTCAGTGTCAGGTTGTATGTTGATTAAAATATGATTCGCGACCGTAACAAATACGGCTTTACTGAGAAAAATAAATAGAATACAACCCTCTAAGTTAATGAACTTAGAGGGTTGTATTCTATTTATTTTCCCATTGAATGACTTTTTCATGAAATAGTCGTTCGGACCACAGAACCAGACCACAATCTTGATTTGACGCTTTGACTGGTGCCAGTGGCATCAGTAGCATTGCACTGGCTCGCGCTCACTTCCAACATGCCTATTGCGTTCATCATCTCTTTTCTGGACAAATGTCGGCGTTCTGTGGTATAGAAAAACCACCAGTAAGTACTAATTATTAGATGACAAAATAAAAGTTTAAAAAGAAATGTTTTAAAACAGTTAAATCAAAAACACACAAGAGGAAGAAAATTTATCGGTGTAGGTACGGTAAATTTATTATATTTTGCCGCCTCTGTTATATTATTTTTTTAAATTTGTATTTGGAATAAAGTAAATGAATTTACCAGCAGTAAATTGCCGTTTAAATCTTTTTGAAATGGCTAGTAGGTACTTTTAAAGTTATGCTAAAAATGTGACATATCTCTAGTTAATGTTGATGTGCGTATAATTAGGCTCAAAAAGAAAATCTAAGTCTTATGTTTTTTTTTTTTATATTTGCCAATTTTTTTTTATATCAAGTTTGTCTCATCTTTATACATGGTGGCGCCGACAATACGTCATTAAATTAAACTGCGTATACCTCATGACGTTCCCAATCTGCATACAAAAATTCATTTGAATATGTCCAGTAGTCACAGGACATTATTTTTCATTTTCAGCATTTTCTTCATAATGTAGATTAATAAGCTAGCACCGACAGGTTGACGACCCCCGCATCGGTATAAACACTAAACTCTAAACACATGTTGCCAACTCGCTGCTTCAAAAACCTTTGCCAACTTCGTTCCTTAAGTTTTATTTCCAGGCGCGAATTAGTGCAAATTATACCTAAGATTAGTAAACCAATATTTATAAATGGTGTTGTAATTCGTTAACAGTTTTATGCTTATTAGTTTGTTTGGAAAAAAATATTTTTTAATTCGATGCTAGGATTTATTTGATAGTTTAAAATATTCTTATGAACTAGTGTTACCAGTGTTTTCATTTATTGTCGTATTGTCGGCGCCATCCTGTATAAATGAGATTTTTCGCAAGAAGACTATCCGTCCGTGAAAGGAGACATAGCAGTAGTCTGTAGTCCTTGATTTGGTCCCAAATCGACGAAAAAAAGATAGAAAGCCCTTAAGGCGACCCACTGCCCACGCGTTTCTACAAACAATTAGAATAATAAATAGTGGTGTTTCTGGACATATCACATTTGACAATTACGTTTTAGCAGTTAGAGGCACTTGCGAGGGATATAATTTTGGAAAAAAATTAATATCAGTAGAATATTTAATTAGATTTCTTCTTTTACTTTTATTGTGGCTTGTCACTATACTACTCACGACCCTCGATCTGAATTTTGTACTATTTTCCAAAAATAAATCGAAGCGGCTCTTAACAGCACTTCGGAAAACAAAACCTGAGACAGTTGTACGAAGACTTGTTAAATACAACTAGCTAGGTACCCGCCCTTGCTTCACATACAATGCAATGGCCTGTCCAAAAATCAAGATGTCTGTGCTGTCTAAATTTAATATTACTTTCCCGAATAAAGGCTCTAAATAAGTCTAAATGTTGGTGAAAACCGCAACAAAATCCAGAGTTTAGTTCATAATAGCTGGCACACAGACAGGAGGTGACATGGTTTTACACTATGAATTATGTAGATATGCTAAAACATAAAGTAGGTAAGCACGCACACCAATATTTTATAAATATCTATCTATCCCTATGGATTTAAATAAATAAAAAAAAACCAGCAAACTACGATCGTTTTGTCCATGTACACATCTATAAGATTCGTCACAAACAGCGAAATGACATAAATATTACTTTAAAAATATCTATGTGATAAAATAATAAGATTAGAAAATGTATGTTTACGGTTTTAACTAATTCAATTAATTAAATGAATGTGACACAATTTTAAGGTACTTGATAAATTCTCCGGTGAATACCTACTATCATTCCAATTACTCATGAAGGACATATCGGATATATACCATGCGTGCGCAAAGTTTTTCAAAAACCCACCTACATTGCATAAAAGTTACATGAATGTTATTACCGACACTATTTTTGTTGAAATGATAAAACGAAACAATGACATAATTTAGCCTCTCATTGGTGGTATTCAGTAAAGCATGGTATTAACCGTTGCTCATCCTCATCTTAGTCATTAATTGGGTTTCCAAATGTTACGTTATCACTACCATTCGAACAGTTTAATTATTTAGTTTAGTTGTTCCCGAACGAATAATTTAGTTCTATCTATTTTCTACAAGATGGCGCAGTCTACAGTTTCATAGGTTCTCTTTGGTTTGGCGTTGCGCTAGTATATCGATTTTACGAACAACACTCAGTATTGACACAAGGAAAAATGTTGGGAAGGAAAACAATTTTACCGCAATAATCTGAAGTGTATTTCTGAATCATTAGCGGCTATAACGTTTATAATGAACACGTACAGCTGTAGATACACCTTGTGTTTATAGAAATGCTACTTTGAAAATTTTGATAATGTGTAATTTTAAGTGAGCCTTCCTGGCAACACACAAGTGTCTATGAATTTGACCCCGAAGCTCGTGTCCGGAGCAGAAGGAGAGTGTGGTGTAGGGCCAGGCCCTTCGTATTTGATCTTCATCTTGTCGAATATTGTGTAAAATGGGCACATAATAGGTAAATAAGATATTTTTATACGCATTTCGCGAGCGTTTTTTCCTTCTATTCGGATGATGTACATAATTTGTTCCATTTAAAATACATCGCGAGACATACGTACGAGTTCGTAACGCTAAGAATATCGTCCAAAGTCGCGTAATGATAATTTTATTAGTAAAAAAAAATAATATCAGTGATATATTTAAACCATTTGTGGCTATGTGTTCGGGATTTCTCTCGTGATCGGAATAGATGTATTAAATACATTACAGTATAATGTCCTCGGGATTTTGGTGAATGTGTTGAGACAATGGTGTATCGATTATTTTCCGCTAACTAAATGTCATCCCGGTGCCGTAGTGATAATATTAGAAGTCTATGTTTGTGACCACGATTACTATTGTCTAGGCATCTACGCGTTTTATATTAAGCATGCAGAACTTCAATTTAGCTTGAGTGACCAAAATAGTGCCGACGTTTTTCATTCGGATAAATTCATCCGCTCCTTGACAATATCTATTTTCTGACTATATCGTGAGTGGAATAAGAACAGCAAGATATAACAGAAAATATAAATAGCGCTTATAGTTCGAGTCATGGGTTTATAAAACATTTCATATTTTGGAACGCTAAACTGCACAAAAAATTAACATCAGATCGATTTACGTACGAAACTTATTTTTTACATGATGCACTAAAGACGTATTTTGTATTGATCGACTTTGTGTTTGTACCAAAACACCATTTTATTTGTTTTCATCATGTAAAATATATTTTAAAACTGCCACTGTGAAACTTTTATTCCGTAAAATATTTATTTGTGTAATGTCTTATATTTATAAAAAGCATAGTCTTGTTTGACCGTTGTCAATTTTTGATATCTTTTGAAATAATCCAATTATAGAACTACACTACGCAATCATGACATGACATTAAAATAAAACTAGTTTCTTTCAATAACACTCACGTATATTTTTTTTTGTTGCAGTTACATACTCAGATATTGAAGTTCGTGCTCAAAGTTTCCGCAGTAAGTTAACGATTACAACCTGGTGAAGTAAGTATACTGTGTTAAAATGTCCAATCCAAACCGTGATGGTGTGAGTACGCGATTTTCCGATAATTATGATCTGAAAGAAGAATTAGGAAAAGGAGCATTTTCAATCGTACGACGTGCTGTTCAAAAATCAACTGGTTATGAATTTGCGGCCAAAATTATAAATACTAAGAAACTCTCAGCCAGAGACTTCCAAAAGTTGGAGAGAGAGGCGCGAATTTGCCGAAAACTTCAGCATCCCAATATCGTAAGACTTCATGATTCTATCCAAGAGGAACATTTTCACTACCTGGTATTTGACTTAGTAACGGGCGGTGAATTATTTGAAGACATTGTTGCCAGAGAATTTTACTCTGAAGCTGATGCATCGCACTGTATACAACAAATTCTTGAATCTGTACACCATTGTCACCATAATGGAGTTGTGCATAGAGACTTAAAACCAGAAAATCTTTTACTAGCCAGCAAAGCTAAGGGCGCTGCTGTGAAACTTGCTGATTTTGGGTTAGCCATTGAAGTTCAAGGCGACCAACAAGCGTGGTTTGGTTTTGCCGGTACTCCTGGCTATTTATCACCTGAAGTACTTAAAAAGGAACCGTATGGTAAGCCTGTAGATATCTGGGCGTGCGGTGTGATCTTATACATTTTGCTTGTTGGATATCCTCCATTTTGGGATGAAGATCAGCATCGGCTGTACGGGCAAATTAAAGCTGGTGCTTATGATTACCCATCTCCTGAGTGGGATACAGTGACACCCGAAGCTAAAAGCCTCATCAACCAGATGTTAACTGTAAATCCAAGCAAGAGAATAACGGCTTCCGAAGCCCTCAAACACCCATGGATTTGCCACCGCGAACGTGTTGCATCTGTTATGCACAGGCAAGAGACCGTGGATTGCTTGAAGAAATTCAATGCACGGCGCAAACTGAAGGGTGCCATCTTGACAACTATGCTTGCTACACGCAATTTCTCAGGAAAATCTATGGTGAACAAGAAAGGAGATGGGTCTCAAGTAAAAGAGTCGACCGACAGCAGCACAACATTGGAAGATGATGATCTGGACAAGGATAAGAAGGGCGTAGATAGAGCATGTACTGTAATTTCCAAGGAGCATGATGAGGATGCTTTAACGAAAGCCGATTCGTTTGCAAAAGCTCGTGGCGACAGCAACGTTTCTTTGCGCCGAGCAGAAGTAATCAAAGTAACCGAAGTGCTCATAGACGCAATCAATAACGGTGATTACGACACCTATTCCAAATTATGTGACCCTAACTTGACGGCGTTTGATCCTGATGCGCTAGGAAATCTCGTGGAAGGCGTCGAATTTCATAAGTTCTTTATTGATAATACGCCGACACATGTGAAAACCAATACTACGATCTTAAATCCTAGAGTGCATCTGCTCGGTGATGATGTAGCTGTAATCGCGTACGTTTGCGTAAGGCACAGTGTGGACGCCGAAGGCCGACGGGCCTCACAACAGTCGCAAGAGACTCGCATATGGCACAAACGCCACAACAAGTGGACCGCAATACATTTCCATCGCTCCTAACTAGTCCCTTCTACAACCCACTCCTGTACGGTAGAGGATAATGGTCTCGCAAATCAGATTATCTGTAACGGTGATGCCGTTGCAACAATTGTAACTTTTCAAAGTATTGAATCACCCATGAAACCACGAAACTACGATCCTCTTCGTCGTACAATATAAAATTTATTATCCAATTCTGCTATAAAACTTACACGAATTTTATTAGAATTCTTTGTAATCCAAAAAATTAAGTTAATTACTTATAGGTAAATGTTATTGACACCGGTGTAAGCGATTCGGAAGTTGATTCTTATCCGTTAAAGTCACTTAATAAAAATTTACGATGTGGCTAAATGTGATACCGTTAAATTCAATGCTTTGTGCTAGTTATAGTAGAGTGTACAAACAATCTGATCTCTGACAAAATCGAAGATATGTCAACTTATATCAAGGCAAAGTGTTGTTTATCAACATAATAAATGAAATCTCAACATAACAACAGATCTGATACTAATGAATCTATATTATAAGTAAATCAGCAAACATTTTCAAGATTTAGAATATTTAGCACATTTCTCAGTAAGTCTCTCTACATTTTTAACTATGAATGTTTTGTCGTGCTTAAAAATGGTGTTCTATTTGTTATCAAATACCTAGTTATAAGATTTAAGTAACTAATAAATCATGCAGTTATTGGCACTATGCACTTAAGAGTTATCTGAACAGTGAGGTCGTAGTTTAATAAAATTAACTTTCATCTATATCTTTGTAGAATACCTCAAGTGAATTACATTTTCTTCAACTACTTAGAACCTCGTGTATGTATTAGCTAGTGCAGCATCAATGTGCGTATTATATTTTAAGTGGATTATATCAATTTCGTCAATTTTAGATTTTAATGTTAATGACATTATTCTGCTTTTGGCTTTACTCATCTGAGCATTAGTGGGATATGATAATTCATTTAAATACCATTTTAATTGAGCTGAGCTGATTGTTTGCTGTATTGGTTCCGTACCTGATTATCAAAACAAATCGTACTTGAGATAGCTTAGAATTTTAAAGTGATAACTGTGCAAGAGAATGGTCTGCTTGTTGGTATTTGTATGAACTAAGAGGAGCTTTGTCAACAGTGATATTAATGTAATAAATGTAAAGTGTTTTTTGCACAGTTTCACTTAAGAAATGTGCTTTAAATATTGGATCTATAACTGTAAGTCTGCAGTAAATTCAGTATTTCCTATAAATATAATTAGATATAAAGGACATTTAACCACGTTTTTTACAATTTTGTAATATATTTTAGTATAGTTAGCAAAACTTAATTTACAAACATCAAAGGGAGTTGGATTTATAAATATTAAATGCATAATAAAAAATACTACATTGTTAATCAACTTTTCATGTTGGTATTTTCACTGTATACAGAGTACATAGCTGTGCCATTATCATTGAAATTAGTGCCAATAACTGTAAAAACTAAAAATGTATTCTAGTCTTTATTGTTACCTACGCATATTTAGTAATTAATCAACATTTTTAAATTAATTTTGAACATATATATTTACATACATAGGTACATAAACTTACATTGTGTACATAGGTATTGATTTGCACATTGCATGTTTAAAAGTGTCGTCTTCGTCATTAGATAAATAAAATATTTTCTTTGAAAATATTTAATGAGGGTTTGTTATCTAGATCATGTTGAATTTATTTAATAATTTACTTCTAAATAGTGGCTCTCCGTTAATGTTAAATAAAGGACTAGAACTCGCTCACGGAGCTTGCCAGACCCCAGAAGGCATAGATAGATATATAACTAGAAACATCTGTTGTGCTAATCCCTCGTTGGAAAATAGCGTTACATAGGCATAACACAGCTCGTTAGTATTTTAAATTCAGTCTGTAAACATCACAGTATGTAATTTTAATGTTTTTATTACTAAGTTATAAGTTAAAAAAAATATTTTTCATATGTTGTACAGTAGCCCAACAGCTAACGTCAATACGTTAAATTCGCTTTATGTTTACCTTTGTATAATGTATAACTATAGCTGACAGTTTGCATTGGGTCTATATAAATCCCTTTTCCCAATAAAATCTTTTGGGTACTTATCTACTAATAATATATATGTATACATTTTGAAAGTATTAATATTCATAACATTTCAAATCAAACACCAACATTATTGCTGGTATTAAATTATCTAATATTTTATTAAATAGATAAATATGTTACATGACTTTCAATGAAATACAATATTTACTATTGAACTGTTAAATTTTTGTCAGAATTTAATCAAATACTAATGTAAAAATGTGTTGTATATAATATATACGTACCTAATTCAGTATGATGCACAAATGATTGTATCTTCCAGAATATCTCACAAATCTCTTGAGAACAAGAATATTTTAAGTATTTATGTTCACTTTTAGTCTTCCCTGGACATAAGTCCAAACAACAAATTAAAGGGATACCTACACAAGGCTACTATCAGCTTAAATTCAATAGTTCAACTTTTTGAAAAATTTAATCTGCTCTCCGCAAATTGTTAATAATGCACATTTACCTGTTTGCATGCATTTATCTCACTGGCTTGTACATTTAGGGGGGCTTTTAAAATGACATTTAACTTTTTCCATTGGCTGCTTTTTATTATGTACATTTATATACTTATAATAAATATATAATAATAAATTATTTTACCTTAAAAATGTACTTAAACTTTACCATTATGCGTGATCATTTGTACCACCACACCAGTGGTATAGTGGCTTAACACAATGAGCTATCACAGATGCCTGTGAGGCCGGATACAAATGGTTTCATGACATTAAAATTATATACATAATATGGGTGCATTGCAAAAGGGGTACATTTTTAAATATACTAGAATAAAATCGTTTTTGTGTCATAATTTCCAATTAATAATTACTTGTGTAGTAAAATTGCTGATAATCCTCAATAGATTAACATTTATCTATATTCAGCTAGAATTGTGTTTAATGTTTTGAAGCCAAACATAATATTGCGAAGTTAATATTTGTAAGGCTATATCAGCATTAACTTAAAATCATTATTAGGGTGTTGAATAAGTGAATATGAACAATGTGTTTAGTCGAAATTCCAATCAAATTGCACCCTTGCTTAGGTATGTGGTCGAGATTATTTTATAATATGTTTTAAAGTTAGAAATGTTACTTACCAAAGTATTTTATACTTTAATGCACCACAAATTTCATTTATGATTTGCTCTGTTTAATTATGAAGGCTAAGTTTGTTGTAGAATAATATCCAAATGTGGAGTATAGGTGTATTAAAGAATTGTCAGTATATTTGTATTCAACATAATTTCTTGGACCTCTGCATTGCCGATTATCATGTAAAATTCTCTAAAATAAAGTTCTTTTGATCTACAATAACATGTGGTATTTTCTTTAACATTTTACGCTGGTTGCCTGCCGCTACATCTACAGTATTATCTATTGAATAATAAAACAATGCTAATGACCCTGTACTCTATTTATTTACATAACACTACATTTATTCAATATACACTATAAAATATTATACAATGCTACTTAACTACTTGTACACTACACTGCGCAGCTGTCTTTGTTCACAAAACTAAGAACATACCTCAAACAATATTCAGATATTTCATCTTAGAGTGAACACCTTTACAGCCATCAACAGTCACATTGAAGTTCTTTAAGATGTCCTCTAGTTCTTTGTCACCAAGTGTTCTGTCACCCAACTCCTGCTTAATACACTCCTTTAGATGTGTTTTAGTCAGAGGTTTAAATTCTACCAACCTCTTTAATGCCTCTATCTCAGCAAAGTTATCCAGTAGTCTTCTATGAAATGACTCGTCACATTTTTTTATAAACTCTTTGGTTGACTCATAACAATTGTATATTAGTATCACAATAATCTCTTTCCCTAAGTTCTCACTTTTCTCTGTTAATTCCTTGATTTGTTTCTTGATATGCATATCATCTACAGTCAAATCATCCACTATTATTAATGAGGTCTTACACATAGTCAGACCATACATAAAGTCTGTAGAGAATGTAGTGGTGAAACTGGGCATGGTATAATGATACACATTTGAGCAAGGTCCTGTAGTTTCTAACAGAATAGAAGAGGCAAAAGTTTTTCCAACACCAGTTCCTCCAGAGAAGAGTAAAAGTTTACTTCTTTCTTCTAGTTCTAATGTCTGCATAATCCTATTGACTGCGTCTGACTGACCAAATATTTTTTTTGAAAGTGTGTTTCTTAATTCTTCAATATTGAATTCGTCAAAGCACTTTAAACTATAGATATGGAGTGCAAATATTGACATTAAGACAACTACACCTATGGATAGTGTCTGAAATACTACATTATTATAACTTTTTATTGGCTTCTGTATGTTGATGTGAAATTTCTTTACAATAGGCTGACCTTCTGGTCTTTTATTATTATTGGTTAGTTTAACCTCATCAGTGCGATCCACTTTCTCAGTCTTAATAAAAGTCTTCATTGGATAAGAATCATTCAAAGAAATATTGGTTAGATTAACCTCTTCAGTAGGATCCACTTTTTCAGTCTTAATAAAAGTCTTCATGGGAAAAGAATCATTGAAAGAAATATCCATTTCTTTGACAGAATTACCACTTGTATCAATATCCATTGGCTCATAGCTTAAGTTATGATTCTCCATCATATAATATATTTAGGCACACTCTGGTACCCACATAACATCTGCGGTGATTAGTGATAAGAATCAATAGCGCAAAACATCGATAAGTTTTTAATTATTGAAGAAATATCGAGTTGTATGGTTTTCGAAATTAACCACCACAAAGATTATTGACATTGACAGTAATGACAGTAAGTGGCAATGACAGACTGACAGCTGAGCTAAGCTGCCAATGTTGCCTGGAGATTGCTATTCTATATTTTTTGGCTGTTACTTTCATCATCACACTGTTCCTCTCAGCCGTTATATTACTTTACTCTATGCTCTCAGCACTACAATACATAGTCCTCACACTAAACTATTTATTTTAGGGAACGCTAACGGCTACTTTCCGCAAAAAGGTAAATAAAAAAAGGCCGTCCATTGAAAAAATTGAGGTTTGTGAAGCGTCTCCCATAGTCGTGTCATGTTAGTTTCGGGGATCCTAGATAATCAATCTAGTGTCAATCTAAGTGATATTATACGTTAATTAAGACCAATCCAATATAAATCTTGCTGGTCATGATAAGATCTAGTTAGTACGTTCATACGTTAGGGATAAAGTTGAAAATTTATTGTAGTAGCTTGATGGGCTGGCGTCTGTACATACCTACCATAAATCGTAAGGAGAGGGCATAGAATCAAGCCAATCTGGCATAAGTTCAATTCTTGATTTATTTATTTATTCGAGAAAACATTTACAATGTTGCTGATTGATGAAAGATTTCAATCTATTGTATTCGTATCAATCGGATTGACAGTCGATTGATTGAACGTCTAAGGTTCCCTTTTATTTAGTTATAAAAGACTTTTATCTGAAGCGATCAACCAACTGATCATTCTGTGGTGAGACAAGACGGAACACGGAGAAGGCTCAGCGCACGCTCAGCGGTCAGTTCTTGTCATTTAAGCGTCACTTTTCAACTCATCATGAATTCATGGAAAAAACTGATGGTCAGAGACAATTCGCCGTGAGAGCCGAAACTTGCGTTCAGCTCTATTTGCGTGGTTGCGAATAATATTATTATCGTTTTCGGTACACTTGGGCCTGAGAGGTTAAGAAATGGTGTATCTAGTCGTCACCGTTGCTATGGCTCCATTCTTTGCTTATGTGCTTTGTATCGTACAAGGTTCTTTTGGACGTGGATAAAACCGGATCAAACGCCGCCGTCTTATTTTTTCATACAATATCACAAAAAGATTATTTAACTGCCTAGTCAAAGCTGTTCAAGCTAGAAATCCGTGCAGTGGTTCATGCAGTCGTGAATGAACTTAAAGTTTAAATCGCCTAAAGCTTAAATGATGTTTTTTTACTGTTATATTCGACTACAGTAAATTAGTAAACTATCTTTACTTTTTGCTTAGGTCTGACTGGACGTCTCTACTCCATTCTGACAGTAGAGCAAGGAGAGGTCATTGTGCCATGTGTGTCACGAAACGGCATCAACAAAAATAACGTTAATTTCGAAATGGGTGATAAAAATGATTGCCAAAATAATATTTACAAATCAACGCCTCCGCCAACAAATAGAAAAGTACGAAATCCTTTTGATAAAGCATTGATTGACAAGTTACACAAGCCATTATGCAGGTGAGTACGCAGTCGTTTTTTACCTGTCGAGTTTGAAATTGTGAGGACAAAATGTGAATTTTCTAAGTGTTATTATTTTACCTTTTTATTAGTCCGGGTATGTGCAAGATATACAAGAAAAAGAACAATGGTTCCTTCCGCTGGGATATTGACCAGGCGTGCACATTGGTCCCAGCAGACATTGTGGCGTGCAACAGTCAGTTCGAGCCTACGCCCGATCCCGCATTAGAAAAGATTGCAGAAGAGGCTACTGACAGGTAATTACCAATATCTTGCCAGTAAATTAACACAATAATTAGCTCACGAACATCAGAGCTATGAGAGAGAATGTTCGAATGCATTTTGCTAAGTATCTCTACAATACTGGAGCTGGAATAAATTGATCTAGCTTCCTATAATTGCGTATCAGCATTCATTTATTTCATACATACAACTTATTTTGTGATCCAGTTTCTAAAATGTACAGCCAGATAAAATAAAACAAAGAAAAGAGAATCACTCAATGGTAATTAATTCCGACTTAGTATTTCAAAGCTGTCAGTGAGAAAGTTGTCTTAAAATGTTCATAGGAAATATCCAATAGTTGTTTTTTCATTTAATTTCTTCATAAATCTGTGTAGAATGAAGACCTCATGATGATAACTAATACCTTGCAACCTTTATAAGTGTTAGGTCTCTTGACTTGACTCCTACAGACCCATTGGTGTGACTTCAAAATCCTACATACACTAAAGTTTTTCTGAATATTTTCAGGTTCTTCTCCCAAGACATGGTCATGCCCAGTCCAGTGATAGAATCTTCCAAAAAGGTGAAGCCGCTGGTTCAAACATCTGTTGAAACCAGTATCCACATTGATAGTATAATTAAAGAAAAAATTGTTGTTACAAAAGAAGGTAAGTTTTTAATTGAAACAACATGCTTTTTACTGTTGAATGCTTTGATCAAGAACTCTGATCGAAGGTTGGTTTTCATGTTTTAATTGAAAACCAATTGATTTGTGGATTCAAAACAATTGTAGATTTTATATGTGCTGATTGAGAATCATAACTGGATTCAGGCAGTAAGTAGGTGTTTAGTACATTAAAGCAATGTTTCACCAGTGATATCTCAGTATGTCTCTTAATAAAGGGTGAGGTTATTGCCATTAATCTAGGCTCAGAACTGAAATAACATTGCAACAAATGATTGCATAATGTCTACTGACTGAATATCTTTTGTGTCTATGTTTACGTCAATTATACATTTAAACACCATGTAATATGTAGAACACCGTCACTACATAGTATAAAACAAAGTCGCTTCCGCTGTCTGTCCCTATGTATGCTTAGATCTTTAAAACTTCACAACGGATTTTGATGCGGTTTTCAGTAATAGACAGAGTGATTCAAGAGGAAGGTTTATATAATATAAAATGCACCCGTGCGAATCGGGGACGGGTCGCTAGTAAATGATAAATGATGTTTATTTTGCAAATGGGTTTTTATACACTCATCTTTTTTTTTTAAACTTTATGTGGCCCGTGTTTTGTAGCTGATTACTCTGAGAAGAAACAGGCGAAACAAACTCAGAGGTCATAGTTTCCTTTAAAGTCCAGACATAATCTTGGTCAACTTGCATGAGGATTATGCAGATTAACACCATTTTTACTACTTCAATACATAATTATACAGGCTGTAAGGGACAGCCCTCCACAAACTGTCAGGGTGCATTCAGCTCCTTATTTTGAATCATATTCCACCAGAATTTTTCTGCAGAAAATTATTATTTTTTTAATAATGTTTTCAGTTACTATTCCGTTATTTCAATACACATATACATTCCCTTAGCAGCACTCCATTTATGTAAACAATAAAAAACTAAGGTATGGGCTACAATGGTTTTGTGACACCAAAATTTTAGTTTCAGCACAAACGGTTCTCACTCTGCCACCAGAACTGCCTCCAGAGCTTGAACTTCTGCTTCAGCCATTTTGTACATTTACACAGGTAAATTTAAACATCTCTAGGTTTCATTCACTTTGACGGCATGCTAGTCACTGATTCACATTACCGTCATAATATGCAGGAGGAAAAGTGGAGTAAGTATTAATTTTGCAGATACTGAATTATTTACATTATTGACCTTTGTGAGCAGGACTATGAATCAATATGGTACATATTTGAAATGTCTTGGTACTGAATCATTGCCCTGCTGATACTATTTTCATTATGAACACTTAGATTCATTGCCCTCAATATATAAAAATATCAAATTTCAAAAATGGAATTGTGAGCAGTAAAAAAATGAATTAGTGCTGAATAATGATTCAGCACTAATTCATTTTTTTACTGCCCATCCAGTATCATCCAAAAATGTAGTCTACGACATTTTAGTTTCTAAGTTTTTCACGAAATCTAAGCATTATTTGTTCTCAATACATGACAAAAAATGTGAAAAATCATTGTTCATGGTTGCCTCAATGTAATGCTCAAAAATCATTGAGCTTGTCGTGTGGCAATGGATTCCTTTCCGTCATATTCTATTACTGTTCACAGGAACAAGACATGTCAGGTGAGTACGAGGTCACAGCAAATGGGTCTTTATGTCGGAAGCTGTTCTTCGAAGAGCACAGTGATATGGAGCACTATGATTCTGAGCAGACTGATGATGAGATCCATGCGGAACAACGACCTCCTTCCAGCTACGAGGCTCACACTCCTGTTATATTCAGTCCTGATCTTGTGAGTATAGTAAATTGTAACAATATTAGTAATCGGCACAACTATTAAAATACCATAATATGTGATTAAAATACACGTTTAACATAAAAATTGTTTCTTCTTTATTCAACTACTTAATTTTTGGTTTCAATTTCTGCCTTTTTGAAGTGTTGTTCTTCTGTAAATGGATTTAATGCAGGCTCAGAAATTCTATTATTTTATTGCTGTACTTACCAATCAATACAATCTAGAGACCGAGTAATATGAGACCGCAAGTTACAAAATAGTGATTTAAAGTACTTAGCCAGCCCATTTGATTGTTCTTTTTCACACCTTTAGAACCGAGACTGCATAACAAAAGGCATGAAGCGTACTTTCGGCACGCCTCTCAGGAAGGGTCCGACCAGCAACAGCAAGCCGTGCTATCGTAACAAGATCCTGGATGTGGTGGACTTTGGGGAGCCATGCTTCAGTCCCATAGGGTTCCGGACACCGCGCCGAAAGGAACTTGTGCAGAGTCACGGGTCGGCTACTTCGTCATCCTTGGCTTCCATCTCACCAGTTCTAAAATCTATGTCCAGCGATGAAGAGGTAATGTTTTTGATTATTATTCGAACTAGGTTTTATAAAATTGTTTTAGTACTTACAACTCTGTTAAAGTATAATCTTCGACATCTACATATTATGCAAAATTATATAGGTCAAATAATATATAATACTTGTTTTGTTTACATTTATGACTGTATTGATTAAAAAACAAAAATTAAAATCAGCAACAAAACTTAATTATTTTTTACCTTTTTAGAAAAACAACTTCACATCACCCGAAACCGAAACAATGGCCACCTGCCTAGATTGTATTGAAGCAGAACCGAAAAGCGAGAAGAAGGGCCCTTGCTTCTGTAAACTAACTCCGAACAAGATAAAACGAAGCACGTCACTCAAGGAGTCCCCGCCTAAGAACAGGAAGAGTTCCTTCTCGTTCTCTGAGAAACGCAGTCTTAGCATGTCGAGTCTGCATCGAAGTCGCTCGGTACAGAAGTTAGACTTCAGTATGGACATGAGTGTTGACGGCTCCTTCCAAAACCATTCACAAGGTACCTAATTACAATTTTTTTCTCAATTTTTTTTACATTATTTCTTTTAAAATCGATATGATTCCGTGGACAATAGTGTGGGTTGTGCGTTTGTTTACTATTATACCTAAACTAATTATTAATATTGTAACATATAACTGTTTTTTGTCCCAAATAAATAAAATATTATTTTATTTATTCGGAAAAAAAAACTGCTGAATTTTGATAACCGATAAATGGAATGTTTCTCAATTATTTCAGCTGATTCAGAATCCAGTTCGCCACAAAGGAAAGAAGAAGCTTGGTCAGTTGTAGGAGAACCCAGCATCGATCATTTAGTCAAAGTGGAGACGGCTAAATGTCCATCAACCGACATACAGTCATCGACTAAAATTAGCATTAATGTTGACATCGACAACACGCCTATCAAAGGCAAATCGAGGAGCAGTATACGCACTCATGAGATTAGTAAAATTCGAGCACCAATGCCTTTGAGCCCGCTCCACATGTCACTAGATGATAGTTTAGAAAATTCAGATAATCCACTCAGCTTAGAGGATAAAAAGATAGACTTTAACAAAGTTGATCTCAAATTATTGACTGAAAACATATCTCAATTTGATTATGCTGCCAACAACATGACCAAAGTCGGTGCTGATTGCTCAACTAGTTTTAAGAGAGTAGATAGTGGATTTAATGAGAACACATTCTATGCAAACGGTTCTAGTTACTATGAAAGTGCCATAAAACCGTCAGAACTGACCGTGACCAACGTATCGAAGACTAACAAAAAGAATGCTTTGAAAGAGATCTCTAATATAACTTGGATGAGAGTTGATAGTGGGTTTAAAGATGAAAATTCTTCGGACGGTACGCAGTTTTATCCCGCGCATGAGAACTCGGCGAAGAAATTCACGAGCTTCCACTTTTCCGAAGCAAAGTTGGAGGATAAAGAGAACTTGGCTACTGAGGACTTTGACAAGTTCCTGGTTCAGTCCACCAACAAAAGTGAAACCATGTCAATGTCTGATATCTTCACCGACGACATGGCGTTCAACTGTAATTTCTCATCAACTCCATCTAAGAATAAGTCACGCAAAGTTCTTTCGTAATTTAGTTAATTGTAAGCTTTTTTTTGTAAGACAATATGAATTTATATGCATTTAAAAAGCTAGATATTTAATTACTAGACTGTTTTTGACACTGCTCCATTATTGTGGATTATTTAATTGTGATGTATTGATTATGTAGGAGATACGACTAAGGAGTAATATTTTTGCATGAACTAAAACTATTTTTGTGACTTTTGAGATGACTTTTGTTTACTTGGGTCAAGTAAAATGATTAAATAAAGTTTCAAGACTGAAATAATGATGTATAATATGTGTATTTTCCTTGGCTTGATTGATTTGTATGTAATAATATCTCACGAGGAATTGCGCGGTGTACGTACAAGTGTCCATCACGAGTCCGTACTATTTGTCTTCTGACCTCTTTAATTAATAGGCAACAATATCTGCCAAGATAATGTTGACTATTTTAAATTTAACTCCGGTGTATCCTTCAATAGATTGCGTGCAATTAACTACATAGTTATTTCTGTAATGTTAATGTTTACTCAATATTTAATTTCGTTAATTAGAGGGCATTATCAATACGACCGCTCCAAAGTCCGTGGTTTGTTTACTCTTATTTTATTGTTATTTTATCTTATTTCTTGCATCCTGGGGTGTTTTTTTTAACATAATTGCCTTATCACCTCCTAATTAAATGTGGATTTTGAATAAATTGGGATTAAATTTTGTTGGTGGGCAATGCATAATTCCGAATTCGTTATTTATTTGTGAACAGATCCATATCACAGTAGCTCCAATGCTCTGACGCCAGATAGCGAAAGTGATAATTCACTAATGAAGTCAATTATCCTTATTTACAAATCAGTAAATAATGCTCATCTTAATGTGCATTAATAAAGTGGAGTGCTGCATACAATAGTAGCTATTACTACACGTATACACACAACCGTCGAGACTGTTCGTGCGTCAATCGTTTTTAACAAATAACCGAACGATAACGTTGTAACCTCTGTTATCGCCGTATCCCGGAACGTCTGCGAACCACGAGCGCTGGGGATACGTTAGGTAACAACGGCGGACACTGTACGGTGCATTTACTACTCTCTATATAAACCACCGTTCTGCTCCATACATGTCATTTCATATTACACTTTGATGGTGACAATTAGCAACATCGTTTTGTAAACTACTGCTCGGACAGATCATATTTCTCGTTGCTCGGACATTGATAACGTACGCAGTGACGTATGCACGTGCCCTACGGTTAAATGAGACTTTGATTGAAAAAACTTTTATATATTTTTGTGAATAATTGTGCACGGTCGCCAAAATGTATAACAAGACAAGTGCGACGCTGATGCTGCAAACCATTATGGTGTTAATGGATAAACAGAATTCGACCGATGTCACCAACTTCCCGGGTTCTTTTAGCGGTTTGTTGTTTTGTTTACTATAACTTTAATGACTAGACTTCATAAATAGGCTTTCAAAATTTTCTTGTCATTCCTGGAATTTCATTGTACTTTGCACCCACTTACGTGTACCGATATGCTTCCAAGCTCTTATAACCTAAGGGAAAACCTCAATATACGTATTCATCTTAAAACTGTATGTCTGTTCACTTTTTGCATGTAAAACTCTGTTTTCATTATAAATACATGTGATACTGTTGTTCGAAAAAATATTATCGTATCCGGTGTAAAAGGGCATGTGCGCGCAAATTTGAAACTATTCAATTACGCTGATAACTTCCAATCGCTTTATTCAATTTACTCATTGTTTTCTATATTTTGTGTATTTTCGACTCTTTTCGTGTGGCTATATTCTTGTATCGCTTTAAGTTTTGTTTTTAATAAAAGATTCAAAATATCTAAAAGATTTGTTTGTTTTAAAGATGACGCGGAGTTGGAGCGTTGCTACGGCATTTATGGGTGCTTCTCAAAGGCGTATCCGTGGACGGAAAACCGGCCTGATAACTATTTTCCTGTATCACCCGAAGCTATGGCTGTGCGGTGAGTGATCACTATATGAAAGTCTAGATTAGAACATTGAAAAGGAACCAGAGCCCAGAATGTTTGTAAATACTCATTCAGTTTGCCCCGACGGCAAGATTTCATGTAGAATAATGTTGTGATGGGCGGCCAAGAGCGAGGTAAGACTTGAGAGCCGCCACCAGTCCGACTTCTCAACGTGATTACGAACCAGTAGTCTATAGCATAATCGGCCTATAACTTTTCCCATTGCTGTGACGTAATCCTTCTCTCTGTGAGTGAGAGATGGCTCATAATCCAACATTGCGAGTTGAAGAGTTGATAGATGTGTTCGTATTTTGGGTACCAGGATACGCCGGTTTCCTCAAGATGTTCTCCTTCACCGTCTACCACTAGTAGTATACTGTTCATCAGTAGTTCATGCCATGATCAAAATATTATCCAGTGGGGGGTAGCAGGGTTGACATCCCAAGGTTCGCTAGACGTACATTTTTAAGTATCACCACTGGTCATGCTGTCTCATCTTATAAGATTCCGCTTTGCCTTTAGAGAACTGAAGGTTTCTAACCACCTGTAATCCCCGAAGGGTTCGTCCGAGGTATGCCTGAATAGTACACCCAAGTTTTGCTAGTTATTTTTAAGTCCCAGTAAATGTTAGGGGACGATCCTATTACCATCAACCGAGTACAGATACAGGCTGCTACTGAACAAATCTATTTTGCCTGACCTGGGATTCGAACCCAAGACCGCCACCAGCTCAGTAACCACTTGATTAAAGAGGCAGTCCAGACCAGAAGGTCCAAGCAGACTATCAAAAGAAGTTAAAAATAGGCTCTTTGGTATTCAATTGCCTTAGTAAATAAGTATTATGCGCTTGGTTTCGTAAATCTCTAAATATTCTCCTTATAAAAAGATTACAGGTATAATGATCGTGTTATCGTATGGTATATTCAATATTACAAATTAAACTGCTCCATTTCGCCCCTTTTCGCAAAAGGTGTAATCACCTATAAGTGCTCATTATATGCTGCTTGGCAATAGACTTTCAGCTTATAAATGGGACTACTAACAGGCAAAATGGGTGTGAAGATACATCACACAACTGCTTAACCGTTTTGTACAATACAGATATTTATGTATTTGCTACTCTGCGATTATTCCAGAAGTATTCCTGAATGGGCCGTCGCAGTAGACACTGCGATTTTTATACTTTTTATTAGTCTTATTAATCACCCTGTGCTCGCCCTTGGGTTGCATTGCATTAGAAATATCAAGAAAATCCTTATTTGGTTCTAAAAGTTACTAATATCCACGGGTATACTTGGGTATACCGCCTATAGGCTCTTTCCGAAGCTTCGACACAAGTTTTAGATGTGTCCTCTAACTTGCAAAGAATCTAGGTAATAAAAATAGATTTATGTTGGTATATGTACACTGTGTACTTATTAAAACTACGATACTGGAATAGGTATTAACGATTTCTAGATCTATCCGGAAACAAGGTTACTTAATTAGGTACGAGTCAATATTGATTGTTATTATTACCCTACTCAAAGGTACCGGGAACTCATGGAATGTAATCAGTGTTCATTTCAACTTAAATAATAAAGGTAAATACCTAAATGTGTGCCGTCATGGTTTTTCTAGGGGAACAATGAATTATATTGATATACCTACTGAAAACATGGAAAATTATCGAACTAGGTATTACTGAATAATTTTATCAAATTACTTTTGAGTTTTGTATTTTAATGATACTGAAGATTTTACTGATTCAGGCACCTCTATATTTGCTCAAACTTCCGTTAAAACGCAGAAGCGGTTGGTAATGGGTTCCATAAGACTTGTAGGTCGTTGGTCCGACTTCGACTCCAAACAGTCACTATACTTTGTGTAATTTATTTCATCACAACTGCTCTCAAAAATGGTTAGAAACTGGCTGGTCCTAGAATCAAACATGAGGAGGTATGTGTTATCCACCAATCTGCACAGAGCCCGCTTGTGGATTACGATCCCTTCCCTCTCAAGAGAGGAGACCTGCGTCCCAAACTCCCAGCAGGTATAGGTTGGTACCTAATGTGACTACATTAGGTACCAACCTATAGTGTAATCAGCGGAATTATTGACTTAGGATAATTCCATGTACTTTGCCATCACCTTTCTGATCTAAAGTTACCTATTAAAAACGTAATATAGTAATTAAACTAAAGGTCAGATTGAAGGCGTGGACCTCCAATGATTCCAAGAAATTATGTCACTTAATCCAAATGATAAGAGTTGTTTATTCTTTGCAGAAGCATGCATCGATAGAGGCTAAGTCTAGAGGCCTCATTAGTAATATATAAACTTGGTATACAAGATCCGCTTCGTTATTTACTATCTTATTTGTATGTACAAGTCTCGGAGCGATAAGGCCGGGGGCTCGTCCGTGACATCAATCAATCATGAACGGAGACAAAACAAATGTTTACGTCCCATAATTGCATAGTGACGTTCGCGTTGTTATCAACTATTTTAAACAATGCGTTTTTGTTGTTGTTGCAACGCAGGCACTTTTATCGGATGCATGGTTTATTCGAGGTCTATTGACCTTTGAACGCTGGAAGTGGAGTCGTGGACTATTCGTTCATTATAATTTTATTGATAACGTTCGCTTTGGGTTAGCTCTCACAATAATTTGTGATTTGTAAGATTTTTCTCAAAAAATCTAATATGAATTCAAGTTGTCATTATAACTCCGTTTGCTAACTCATTTTAGCTTGCACAGTGTCGTATTTTAATATGGTCCCAGTAACGGCTGCAGAATTGGATAAAATCTACAAAAAAAAAAAAAATATCATAGCAACAAAACGCATAAAAAGGAAGCTGACGAGTTGGGCAAAACTGGCTTGCTTAAACCCATCTTAACTTACGAACAAGTGAAACTTAAATAAAAGCTCACACAACACAAAATTCTATGTTCAATTTGTGTTTTTGATACAGTTATCCCGCATTTACAAGAAGAAATCGCAAGATACCTGTCTTGTTTGAAGCAGATAATAAGGAAAAAATAGCTAATGCAAATCTCGATCCTAGAGGACCATTCTACTTTATATCTCACGGGTTCCTGGAAGGTGGACATAAAATATGGGTAAGAATCGTTCAAATCTGCGCATACCGTTTTTTTAAGAGTACTTCGAGTTTATTTCTATTCAGTATAGAAAGAAAGTTATAAATCAGCGAATTACTAAAAAAAAATTAAGTGTCAAAATTTTTGCAAAACAACTTGTCATTGTCAATAATTGTTATCGAAGCTTGTTTCTCGTAATTCTCTTATCTTCTTTTTGCACTGAAGAACAAAATAAGATCCTGGGTTATTTCGTGCACACGCTAATTATATGACTACAGTATGAAGATAGTAAACAAGAATAGTACCTAATAAATTATAAACTGCGCAGATTCAAAATATGGCGAACGCTCTTCTAAATCTACAAGGCAACGAAGCTGCGACTGTGATCGTAGTGGACTGGCGAGGCGGGTCCCAACCTCCTTATGGCCAAGCTGTGGCCAATATCAGGCTTATTGGCGTCATGACTGCGCATCTGATACATAATATTTATGTAAGTATACTAAAACGGTACACGCTTTCATTGTATCTGAAGCAAGAGAGGTTTTGCAAATGGCCCGATTACACTTAGTCGTTTGCCCGTATTCGGATGTTCGAATGACGTGATGCATTTATTACATTTGTCATCGCAATGGAATACAAGCTAACGACTACGAGCAGTTTGAACGAAGTCGAGTAGCTGCGCCCGCCGAAGTGAAAGGAAAATTGGCGTCGGGTATCTGAATTCGGTACCCGAAACTATGAAGCCGGACGAGATTGTCCGTAGACGGGCTTACTCGACCCCGTTCATTTAAACTTGTACGTCCGCCCGAATTCCATAGGCAGTTGAATTCGGGCGAACGACCAAGTGTAATTGCGTCAGAAGCCTGTAGTGTGATCAGCAAAAATAAACATTCGATTTCTGTAGTTTTTGAACCGTACTTCGACATCTCATAACATAAAATTACGCCTTAAGTCCTCGAAGGGTTAGGCAGGGATGTACATAATAGTACACCCACATTTCGCCAATAATTTTTAGTCCCACGTAATAGGGCGCGAGCCTATTGCCATCAACCGAGCACAAATCCAGACTCCGCGACTGCTATTGATGATGGAAAAACCTAATAACACTTTGCCCGACCTGGGAATCGAACCCAGGACCTCATGCTCAGCAGTTACGCTTGCGCTTCGCTTGCGCGCTATAGGACAAATAATAACTTTTTCTCATACAGCTATTATTTCACACCGTCGCGGTCGGTCATTGTTTACGATTCGATCTTCTACAATGCATTGTTTCTATTACAGGAAGCCTTGGGGTTGCAGAATATAGACAACTTCCATTTCATTGGCCACTCTTTGGGAGCTCATTTAGGCGGGTACTGCGGACATGCATTACAAAAGGTAAGAGTTACGCCAAACTAACTAATAAAAGTTCGGTGAAACCGGCACGGACAGGTTACGGACCAGTTGCGGACACCGGACACTGACAGACAATTCAGTACATTATCTATCAAAGTCCAGTTCAGGGGGTCTACTCTCTAAACACTAAACCCGCAGTTTCGGCCGAGGTTACGGGCGTTACGCACCTAAGACAAGATAGGGGCCCGACCTAAAAGTTAATGACAACACAATTGGACAATTGTCTCTTCTCCAGATGTGTTTTCAAAGCTCATAAATTCGAAAATAATAGAGAGTAGGGTACATATCGGTGTGTCGAGCTAATTTCGGACGGGCCCAGAGCCGCGTCCTAAGTTGGACCGTTCCTGTTAACTTTTGATATGTTGTTTTTCAGTCAGTTTTGATTGTAATATCAATTTGTTTTCCTTTCAGAGGTTCTACTTGAAATTGGGAAGGATAACAGGCTTGGACCCTGCAGCTCCTTATTTTAGTAAGACAGTAACACTAGTGCGCCTCGACCGGTCGGACGCTAAGTATGTGGACATTATTCACAGTAACGCGGTACCGCTGTACTTCTCAGGTAAATAAATGCTCCTAACTGTGGCCCAGTGGCGGCTCCGACTTACGAATAATAAGTCGTCTGTCGCCTGCCTAGGTTCGAACCCAGGCAGGCGCACTACTTTGTGTAATTTATTTCATCATCATTGCTCTCAAAACGGTGAAGGAAAATATCGTGAGGAAACCGGCATATCCTAGAATCAAAAATTCGAAGACAAGTGACATCAATACCAACCCGCACTAGGCCCGCGTGGTGGATTATAGCCCATTCCAGAGGAGGCCTTGTGTCCCAGCAGTGGCAACATTATGGGCTGATTATGCTATGCCTAAATGTAAGACATTTTATTAGGTATTCTGTTTGAGCTATGAATCAGAAAATCTTTTGATTTTCACGATGACTTTCTTTTCTGTGCGATCGGTAACGTAACTTGGTAGCTAGTCGTATTTTTAGTTTAGTTTTTTCCTTTCACAAAATCAGTGGGGATGGTCATAGCCCGTCCTGTAGACGAAAAATGGCTGAAGAGAGATCATAAGGAATATTAAATGCAATGAGATCACCGTCGCAAAAAGCGGTAAAGAAAATTGATGAAAACAGGTGTTATTAATTAAACAGGTATTTTGTTATGAGATCAATGAAAAACCTGTCTTATTTTATATTATCTAGGTTTCAATATCAGATATCTTGTTTTACAGGTTTCGGTATTTCCGAGGCAATTGGCCACGTTGACTTCTACCCTAACGGAGGGTCAATACAGCCGGGTTGCAAGCAAGCGAGTTCTCCCAACGGTGGGTCAACCGACCTCTCGTACCAACAAGTCGTCAAGTACGTGGGATGCAACCATGAGAGGAGTTACGAGTACTTCATTGAAAGTGTGGATCCAACTTGTCCCTTTTTGGCTGTGCAGTGCGACTCTTATGACGTGAGTATTGATTTATCCCTTTTACCGACAAGTAAGATCATTCAATTCAGTAAGGTGGAGCTCGTGCCTAAATAATAACAGCCGCTCAGGTCGATCTTTAGGTTAAACCGCGCTTACCTGGGTTGGTCCGTGGATGGGTGACCACCCATTACTTACCGAGTTTCCTCCGTGCCTCGGAAAGTACGTTAAGCCGTTTGTCCTGGCTGTTATTACACACTAGTCTTACCAAGGCGTATCGTATTACCCAGTACTAACTGGGTTGTGAAGGTGAGATAGGCAGTCGCTCCATGTAAAATACTGGTATACACCTGCATCCGGTTAGACTGGAAGCCGACCTCAACATAGTTGGGAAAAAGGCTAGGCAGATGAAGATCATTCCACTCAGTCGTCCTCAGTTCACTGCTAGACATACGCCTCTCCCAAGCTGCGCACCAACACTTTGTCCCACTGCCCCACCCAGCCTGACCCCGCCACCAATAAGATGCGACGTCGTAACTTCGGTAACTTCTCTTCTTCTGGCAGAGAGCTACATGCTCTCACGACATGCGTCGACGGCTACTGCCGAGCAAACAAATGAAGAGTCGGCGCGAGTAGTTGTAAGAGTCGACGCACTAAGCGTATTCACGCCAAAGAAACAATTGACGTGCGCGCATTTCTCTTCCGCTCGAGGCCGTGGACGGAGGTTACATTGCAAAAAATTGGCGACGCCACTCAACCCCAATTATACCTACGGCTTTGATATGTATAGACAACACGAGTATTTTATCTTTGACATCACTGTCATGTCTGACCAGCAGTGAGGGAAAAATCGCGAGGATGTTTTTGATATTTTTCTCAAACCACTAACACGGAACGAGTGTTTAGATTAAAGCTCGTGCCCTCTTTGAATAAGTGGTATTTGCGTTTTAGGCCTTATTTGCTTACTTAACCTGACGTAGTAGGTACTAGCGATCTTCTAACCCAGACCCACGATCCAGAATCATTTATTTGAAAGGATTTTTCATAATATGTTTTTAGTCCAGATGTGGAAGTGCCAAAGCTCTAAAGCCATCCTAAGCTATGGTGCCAATGGTGCCATAATAAGAATAAGTTCTAACCGTAAACAGCAAATTTATTCTTTACCAAAATAGATTTACCTACACGCGAGGTCGTTTGGGCCAGTCAATATTCGATAAATGAATAACCGTAAAGGCCAATTGGGATCAGATAAATACGAAATACGCCTTATTTCTTGTTATCGGTGAAAACAAACATTGTTATGTCACGCTGTTGTTTGACGTCACATTTTTTTTGGGTAGGCCGGATATCGGTTTACAAAATAATTATTAAATTGTGCAATAAAAACATTGTTTGAGATAAGATAAAAGACATAACTGGCGAATGTGGATCACATCTACTTCTGCCTATTCTTTGGGGAATAAATACAGGTGTTATGTTATAAAATGTAAAAAAAGTCTGACAACCAGTCTTACCAAGGGGTATCGTATTACCCAGTACTAACTGGGTTGTGGAGGTCAGATGGGCAGTCGCTCCATGTAAAATACTGGTATTCAGCTGCATCCGGTTAGACTTGAAGCCGGCACCAACATGGTTGTGAAAAGGCTAGGCAGATGATGATGATGATGTTAAAAAATGTGTTTTTTTTAATAATAAAAATTAAAGGGGGCTCCCCTACTACAATAGTACGGACTCTTTCATGCTCGACTCCAACTCGCACTTGGCCGGTTTTTTTGTTCTGGAACATACCTGGGAACCTTCTTGTTACGGAGATATTGGGGGCCAAAGTTCCAACTTTTTCAAAGTTTTTTTAAATGCCTCACCACTACCCAGTTTTTAATGTTATAACTTTACTTTAAATACCTCCACGACCCCCGTACTATTCAATGCATCTATCAGCACAATGGTTTGAGTGTGTTACATTGAGTCCTATCAAAAAATTTGATTTTCACTCCATAAAAAAGTTGTTTCCCAGCAATAAGTTTTGCTTAGAGTTGTTTAGTTTGATGTACAGAATGCTTGGTTGAAGGCTTACTGAAGGATTTTTAAAGGCTTCTGTTTACACCTTGTATCCAATGATTTTCTACTATTTAACGATCCGTCTTCAGTACACCAAACAAACCTATTTTTTCAGGCCTTCGTTGCTGGCAATTGCACAAGCTGTGACAAGCATCACTATTGTATACCGATGGGCTACCACTCTTACAATAAATACAAACTGTTACAAGCGGGCGGTCTCGTCGATACCAACTCGAATATTGCGCTGTATGCTCTGACAGGCAATTCTAAGCCTTATTGCAGTAAGTAGTTTTCTTGTTAATTGAATGGTTTTCGCTGATTACAAAACAACTGACGATCGCAATTTGTTCGAATAGAATTTTGAATAGGCTATAACTATAACACGGGTCTTAGGACGCTTTCAAATTGGAGGCGAGAGGAAGCGCTGCAGTTACGGTGCTAAAGAACCTGTGTATTATGATACGCGTGCGATATGATATTTAGCGACAGTTAGTATGGGTAGCGATAGCTATCGTTTACAATTGCAAGTTTTATAATGCATATTCACTTGTTTTGCCTAGTTAAAGCGATTTGACAAAGGCGCGCCGCAGTGGCTCCACTGCAGCGCTTCTTGACGCCTCTAATTTGAAGGCGCCCTTACACATAACTGAGGTGGATGTACCACAGGCAAACCTATGTCTAACCATTCGGGAACAACAGGCGTGATGTTCGGAGTACTGTAGATTGCCTTAGACCCCTCATTCGTCCTTCCACATTTCCTCTTACATCTTTGTTAATATTTTTTCAGGGGTACATTACGAGGTGGTAGTGAAAGTGGCAAACACGTCAGCAAGCATCACTCACGGCCCGGAGTCAGGAAAGCTATCGATAAAATTAGTCGACAGAAACAACAATAAGAGCGATCACATGTTCTTGGAAGAAGAGCAGTAAGTTACAATTCTCGAATGTTTAACTTACCGATTGGCCTAAAGCCGCTACTTTACCGGGAGCATTCCCCTGTAATGTAACAGTTCTGCCCCCGTAGCACGACCACCGTAGACAAGGATTTCTTTGACGGAAGAATCGACAAAATGACAGATTGTGTCGACACAATGACAGATTTCTTTGCACTATCTGTCATTTTGTCGATTCTTCCGTCAAAGAAATCCTTGTCTACGGTGGTCATGCTACGGGGGCTGGTTCGAGCAACATCAGTGAGGGAGGAGAACCGAGAATGACAGTGCGCAACCTGTAAGTATACGATTTGTGCCAATCACTTGATTCTGTATAAAAGCGAATCTTGGATTGATGTATTACAGGCGAATGCTCCGTCGCCGAGAACGTCTACACACGAATTTTAAATTGGTTCATCACAGGTGAATGCTCCGATGGCGTCTTAATATCTCAGATGGCAGCGATTCCCCTGTATACTATTGTAGGTGCGAGTGGTTTGACTCTGTAACAACAAACCTTCTTACTAGCCAGTGTTTTATAGCCATTCCATTAATTAGCGTTCGCCGGTGAGAGCTGTGATTGATTAAAGAACAAAACCTAGTCGTCGGTAGTTCCGTATTTATATAATTTCGTATCTTAAGCGTTTAGGGTCATTTCATTTTTGAGATAAACTTGATAATCATAATGATGTTTATAATTATGAAACAATTGGAGCGTGTGAATGTGAAATCTATTTAAATGTAATATTAATATTTTATCGTGATGCGTGCAATGAAAACAATATAAGATTGTGGCAATAGGTAATTTTTTAGGGTTCCAAAATAATAAGGAAAAACGGAACCCATAGGAGCACTTCCTTTTCCGTCTGTCTGTCAAAACCTGTTTTCTCAGGAACACGTGGAGGCACCCAAATTGAACTTAATATCAAATGTTCAGATTCTAAATCTTGCATTATTAGTCAACGTAATAAAAAAAAACATCACTATTTATGTGCCTACTCGCAAGAAAATAATAAAAGAAAATATTTGAAAATAGTTATTTTGTGGATATATTACATTATCAATATTTATCGTAATTTTGTTTTTATTAAGAATATGAAATGCGTCAACTGACAACAATATAAGGAAAATAATAACTGTTATGTGTACATAATATTGATTATTGAATACAATAGATGATATTAAAACCATGTGACAAAACGCAAGTAAAAGTTATACAAATTTCGCCTTTTTTTCGTACAATTTTTCGGTAAGATCATAATTATATAGTCCTTACCTAATTTCGGTAATCACGGCGGCCAATCTCAATGGAGAATAGCCAAGTAAACACGGAGCACTCTTTTTTAGGATTCCGTACCCAAAGGGTAACTAACGGGACTCTATTGCTAAGTCTCCGCTGTCCGGTCCGATCGTCAGTCCGTCAGTCTGTCTGTCAGCGGGCTGTATCTCCTGATCCGTCATAGGTAGACAGTTGAAATTTTCACAGAATGTGTATTTCTGTTGCCGCTATAACAACAAAAAATAAAAATTAAAGGGTCCTACGATGGTACGGAACCCTTCATGAACGAGGCCAACTCGCACTTCATGTTTTTACCTTTACTCTCATTGTCCGAGGGGACGGCAATCTAACACGTCCAGGAACTCACTAATGGGTTTACTTGCTTTTAGCGGCACGTTGGCGGTTGGTGTCATCCAACTTCCAACCCCCGGTCTGCTTCTGAGTCCTTATGTAAAACCCCAAAACACTTTGCCCGTTCGGTACCCAAGAACCCGCACTCAGTAGTCGCGCTTGTGACCACGGGACCAATGGGGCCTTTGATAATACCAACAACCTCTTAAGCTAGCCTAAAAATCAGTGCCTAAGGTAGTCTAAAAAAAATTTTCTTTTCCATTGCAGGAAGTTCTACAAGCCTGGAGTGTTAGAGACCAAAATGGTGGCAGTGAAAGATACCGGCCACCCGCCTATTTTTGTAATCGTTGAGTGGAAGTACGAGACGAATTTGTTCAACCCCATGACTTGGAGGCTGTTGAAGAGTCCCAGCATTTATGTCGAGTACATGAAGTTGTCATCGATTGAATATAATACTGAGTGAGTATAATTATTTTGGTGACCTTTCTTTGGTCCTCTATCGATAACACTGTAGTATACCAGTACAGTCCTGCTACAAATCGCGTATACAATTCGTTTCAAATAAGAATGGGATTGACCACGCCTCATATTGTGACGTCATAGCTGTCAAATCGAATAAGTTAGGGTCAGCAAAAAAGATAATATGATTGATATTGAGTTTTTTTGTTTACAAAATAAGATACAAAATTTGTTTAGATTGGCCTTAACTAGGCAAACACAGCGAGAGTTTATTATTCATCATCATCATTTCAGCCGCAAGACGTCCACTGCTGGACATAGGCCTCCCCCAAGTGTCGCCACATTGACCGGTCCCGTGCGTCTAACATCCAGCGGATCCCTGCAACCTTTACCAGGTCATCGGTCCACCTAGTGGGAGACCTTCCAACGCGACGTCTTCCAGTTCGCGGTCGCCACTCCAGAACTTTCCGGCCCCATCGGCCATCCGTTCTGCGAGCAATATATATAGCCCACTGCCACTTAAGTTTGGCTATTCTTCGGGCTACGTCGGTAACCTTGGTTCTCTTACGGATTTCCTCATTTCTGATTTGATCACGCAAGGAAACTCCGAGCACTCCGACTCCCTCTCCATTTCCCTTTGGGTGACTTTAAGCTTTCTGATGAGGCCCATTGTGAGCGACCACGTTTCGGTCCCGTATGTAATCACTGGCAACACACACTGGTCATAGACTTTCGTCTTGAGACACTGCGGTAAGTTGGACGAGAAGATACCACGCAACTTCCCGAACGCTGCCCAGCCGAGTCGGATTCGACGATTAACCTCTTTCTCGAATTTAGACCTACCTAACTGGATCGTTTGTCCCAGATAGACATAATCGTCTACAACTTCGAGTGTAGAGTCTCCGATCTTGGTAGGAGTGGGTGTTACATGGGCATTCAACATGACTTTGGTTTTGTCCATGTTCATTTTAAGACCTACTCTTCCGGAAGCTCTACTGAGGTCATCGAGCATAGTACTGAGGTCCTCCATGGTCTCAGCCTTGACCACTATATCGACGGCAAACCGAAGGTTAGAGATGTACTCGCCATTGACGTTGATGCCTAGCCCTCTCCAGTCCAGAACCTTGAAGACATCCTCCAGTGCAGCGGTGAACAGTTTCGGAGATATGACGTCTCCCTGTCTCACACCTCGCTGCAGAAGGATTGTTTCCGAGGTCTGGTCCTGAAGTCGGACTGACATGGTGGCGTTTTTGTACAAACACTTCAACACCTCGATGTACCGATAGTCAATTTGGCACCGTTGGAGAGACTGCAGTACAGCCCAAGTCTCAATCGAATCGAAGGTTTTCTCGTAGTCCACAAACGCCAAACAGAGAGGCAGGTTATACTCTTCGGTCTTCTGTATAACCTGCCGCAGCGTATGTATGTGGTCTACGGTGCTAAAGCCTTTTCGGAATCCGGCTTGTTCGGGAGGCTGAAAATCGTCAAACCTGCGCGCGAGACGATTCGTGATGACTCTTGAAAACAACTTGTAGACATGGCTTAGAAGTGAGATGGGCCTATAGTTCTTCAGCCGGGCATTGTCGCCCTTTTTGAAGAAGAGTACCACCACACCCCTGCACCATGCTTGTGGCGTTTTCCCCTCGAGTATGACGGAATCAAACAGCTTCTGAAGGGCCTAAAGTACCGGTTTTCCACCTGCCTTCAGGAGTTCGGCCGTAATTCCGTCATCACCCGGTGCCTTGTTGTTTTTTAACTGTTTTAGAGCCATCCTAATCTCGTACAGGCTGAAATCCGGAATATCTTCGGTATAGTTTATTATTACTTACAAAAAAAAAACTTATTCAGTGGCTTAAACATAAAACAGTTGTGGTTTTTTAAGATGTCATTTTTGGTATCTACTATTTGAGTCATAAACTTTTTTAGCCGAGGCGGCTGATTGCTATAAAATTATCTATATGAAAATTGCATTTATAAAGAAACTGGTCTGCGTGAAGAAACATTACTTCCATTCTATTACTGTTTTCTTTTTTCAGCATCACGGTGTGCCCAAAGCGAAACAAGCCGGTTGTCGCCAACCTGCCTACAATAATGAAGCCAAAATATTGTAAATTTAAAAAATAACTAAATAATCTATGATGTTCCTGGCTACTAACGAAAATAATTCGGACAATGCACTTAAAACAATGCAAAACGTCTACAAAAAGTATTCTTTTAGTATTTTAATGTTTACTGTTATTCTAGTATAAAATATGTAAGGATATTCAATTAGGTGCTAAAGTTATTATACATATATAATAGCTGTACATAGGAAATAGATTCTATTTTTGTAAAACGAATTTAATGTAAATAAAATATATCATATGTTATTCGCAATTATATTGTTTTCTTTGTATGTAGCTCTGAAATAGGATAAGCTTCGCATGCGCCCGTGCCACCGAATTTTAGGGTAGCCAAAACAGACACGAGAGTGTTTAAGCGGACGCTCTGAGAAGTTTCAGATAGGTGCCGTGCGTGCAGGGGCCCAGATTCCAGATTTAAAAAAAAATGCATCTCATCGTACGGGGCGTGAAATAAAACGACATAAATAGGCAAATCAGACGTAGATATTGAGGGCTTTCATTCTTTGCTGAATCTGACAAATTTGAATATACAGTATGTAGGTATCAGAAAGGTGTTTTCATATTTGAGGGTGGTACATACTTACATGCAAACCATCAAACCAAACAACTTTTTGTATTGGACTAATATAATAATACTCAGCTGTCCCATATATTTTTTCACGACTTGCCTTGAATCACTGGTTATGACCATACCTTTCTGTTACACTGAATAAATACATGTGAATGGCTCGAGGGATACCGAATGTATCACACTAATATTATAAACGCTCAAACGGCTTAACGGATTTCGATGAAATTTGGTATCAAGATAGCATAAATTCTGGATTAACGCATAGGCTACTTTTGATCCCGGAAAAATGCGCTGTTCCCGTGTGATGATCAAGTAACTCAAATATGGTTTTCCCGACTTTTGAAATATTGACTAAAATCGTCTTTTTGGCGAGCAAAAGTACTAGACCAGCATAAATTCAATGTGTTGTTTATTCAAACGAGGTAGGTAGGTAGGGTAGGGTAGGGTTTAGTTTTACTACCTACTTAACTTTTAATGATTACTTTCAATTGTTTCAAACTTTTAAATACCGATAAATCTTTCTGCTTTTTTTCCTTGCTTTTTTACTTTTTTCGGCTTGGCTGCTGGTTTAATAATATTTTGTTCGCTCCGTCCGTGATGTGTAACATTAACGGTTGGTATCAACGCCCGGTCAAGTTGAGTTTTCCACAGGACATTTTTATTAGGTTTACAAAATAATCAGCAATTGTTATTATTATATAGGTTAAAGTAACAGTATCGCTGGCATACAAATGTCGTGGTTGCGACCGCGGTTAAGGAATTCATATAAATAAGCCGGGCAGCGTAGAAGCTTTTATTCCTTGAAACGGAGCACGAAGCTGTCGTTGTTTTTGTTTCATGAATATAGTTTAAAATAAAAATGAAGTCCATTAATCGTTTATTGCCTTTTTTAGTTTTTGTGACATTATTAGTAATGGGTGAAGTTTGGGGTTCGGGTTCCAATGCTGGGAGGTAAGTAAATTTAACATTAAATATTTTAAAATGTATAAATTACTGCTTTGGTGGCTAGTGGTCGCAAGCTCTACTGCTGAGCCTGGGTCCTGGGTTCGATTCCCGGGTCGGATAAAGTGGCATTGTATTTTTCCACCCGGGAATCTCGGTAACAGCCCGAAGTTAGGATCTGTGCTCGTTTGATGACAAATAGGCTTCTCTCCTATTACACGGGACTTTAACGTAGGTGTACCCTTCTGCCTAACCCTCTTACGAACAGGCTTGATGTTATGTGATATAGAAATTAATTAGCAACGAAAATTAAATTGTCTATGGTCAAAAAAAATTTTTTTTTTTACCCGACTGCCATGGAAGGGTTATGTTTTTCGCGCTTATCTAGTAGTTTGTTTGTTTTTTGTAAACTTCTTTATTACCTCGTATGGTCCAAATGGCTGAATGGATAGATTCTTCTCAAAAACCCAAATGTCCTTCGATAGGTGTTTTAAAAAGAAAAAAACAAAATAGCAGGTTTTTGGCGCTAAATGATTGTAAGTCGTTAATAATTTTGTTTCAACCAAACATATCGAGTAGGGTTTTAAAATGAAGGAAATTAAAAGGAGATTACAAATATATAAAATTATATATAGGTACATGATACAAATTGATGTCGGGTTTTTTTGATACTTTTAATTAAATGTTACTTGTTTATATTTTAACTATAACAGATCGAAGTCTCATACATCTGGAGGAACTAATTCCGGGAGTGATAATTCTGGGAGACCAAAGTCCAGTGGATCTTCTTCCGGTAGAACTCAAACTTCAGGCCAAAATCAGCGTAGTGGAACTTCAACCAGGAGTCAACTACCGTCTAGTAAAACTTCAGCTTTGCATCAAACTCCATCTGTTGTCTCTTCAGGGCATCGTCCGCAATCACTTCCTCCACAGCATCAGAACCACGCTAAAAATAGTCGTCATCAAACATAAGCAACTCCTGCATCTCCAAGCACTAGTTCTATGCGCGTGCCTAATCATCCTGCAACAACAACACATTCTGGGATCAAAACAACTCCTGCATCTGCAAGCACCAGTTCTACGCGCGTGCCTAATCATCCTGCAACAACAACACACTCTGGGATCAAAACAACTCCTGCATCTCCAAGCACTAGTTCTACGCGCGTGCCTAATCATCCTGCAACAACAACACACTCTGGGATCAAAACAACTCCTGCATCTCCAAGCACCAGTCCTACGCGCGTGCCTAATCATCCTGCAACAACAACACACTCTGGGATCCAAACAACTCCTACATCTCCAAGCACTAGTTCTACGCGCGTGCCTAATCATCCTGCAACAACAACACACTCTAAGATCAAAACAACTCCTGCATCTCCAAGCACCCGTTCTACGCGCGTGCCAAATCATCCTGCAACAACAACACACTCTGGGATCAAAACAACTCCTGCATCTCCAAGCACTAGTTCTACGCGCGTGCCTAATCATCCTGCAACAACAACACACTCTGGGATCAAAACAACTCCTGCATCTCCAAGCACCAGTCCTACGCGCGTGCCTAATCATCCTGCAACAACAACACACTCTGGGATCAAAACAACTCCTGCATCTCCAAGCACTAGTTCTACGCGCGTGCCTAATCATCCTGCAACAACAACACACTCTGGGATCAAAACAACTCCTGCATCTCCAAGCACCCGTTCTGCGCGTGCCAAATCATCCTGCAACAACAACACACTCTGGGATCAAAACAACTCCTGCATCTCCAAGCACTAGTTCTACGCGCGTGCCTAATCATCCTGCAACAACAACACACTCTGGGATCAAAACAACTCCTGCATATCCAAGCACCAGTCCTACGCGCGTGCCTAATCATCCTGCAACAACAACACACTCTGGGATCCAAACAACTCCTACATCTCCAAGCACTAGTTCTACGCGCGTGCCTAATCATCCTGCAACAACAACACACTCTGGGATCAAAACAACTCCTGCATCTGCAAGCACCAGTTCTACGCGCGTGCCTAATCATCCTGCAACAACAACACACTCTGGGATCAAAACAACTCCTGCATCTCCAAGCACTAGTTCTACGCGCGTGCCTAATCATCCTGCAACAACAACACACTCTGGGATCAAAACAACTCCTGCATCTCCAAGCACCAGTCCTACGCGCGTGCCTAATCATCCTGCAACAACAACACACTCTGGGATCCAAACAACTCCTACATCTCCAAGCACTAGTTCTACGCGCGTGCCTAATCATCCTGCAACAACAACACACTCTAAGATCAAAACAACTCCTGCATCTCCAAGCACCCGTTCTACGCGCGTGCCAAATCATCCTGCAACAACAACACACTCTGGGATCCAAACAACTCCTACATCTCCAAGCACTAGTTCTACGCGCGTGCCTAATCATCCTGCAACAACAACACACTCTAAGATCAAAACAACTCCTGCATCTCCAAGCACTAGTTCTACGCGCGTGCCTAATCATCCTGCAACAACAACACACTCTGGGATCAAAACAACTCCTGCATATCCAAGCACCAGTCCTACGCTCGTGCCTAATCATCCTGCAACAACAACACACTCTGGGATCCAAACAACTCCTACATCTCCAAGCACTAGTTCTACGCGCGTGCCTAATCATCCTGCAACAACAACACACTCTGGGATCAAAACAACTCCTGCATCTCCAAGCACTAGTTCTGCGCGCGTGCCTAATCATCCTGCAACAACAACACACTCTGGGATCAAAACAACTCCTGCATCTCCAAGCACTAGTTCTACGCGCGTGCCTAAACATCCTGCAACAACAACACACTCTGGGATCAAAACAACTCCTGCATCTCCAAGCACCAGTCCTACGCGCGTGTCTAATCATCCTGCAACAACAACACACTCTGGGATCCAAACAACTCCTACATCTACAAGCACTAGTTCTACGCGCGTGCCTAATCATCCTGCAACAACAACACACTCTAAGATCAAAACAACTCCTGCATCTCCAAGCACCCTTTCTACGCGCGTGCCAAATCATCCTGCAACAACAACACACTCTGGGATTCAAACAACTCCTGCATCTCCAAGCACTAGTTCTATGCGCGTGCCTAATCATCCTGCAACAACAGATTCTGGGGTCCAAACATTAGGCGCAAGCAATGAAAAGTGTGTGGACGATAAATCTCCTGTCGACAGCTGCTTCGACTACTTTACATTGGCTATGGTTTGGTCTCCAGATTATGCGTACAAGCAATCACTAAAGGGTCTTAGTGCTCATAAAGGAAAAATATATTTTCAGGATTATATTTACTTTGACCGTCATAGAAATATTTTGAAAAAAAATGAATTATAACGCCATAGTAACAATGGAACCAGGGAACTATGAACTTCGAAAAAAAATCGTGCCATGACCTTTATATCGCTTATTTTTTAAGTCAGATTACTTAACTGACAAATTGTATTTCGAAGGATTTATTCGTTCATGAGGTAGTAGGTATCAGAAAAGTATCAGTTTAACATCCTAAACGGCGAAGATTTCTCACAAGCAGCATTTTATGGTGGAGAGGTGAAAAAATTCCAAAAAACAACCCTGTTTGGAGCCCTAGTTATCGGGGTCAAAAATGTAGCATATTAGGTCTAGTATCACCCATTTCAAGGAATGCACCCAATTACCAATCACCTTGTATATTTGTGAGTTTTTGTAAGTAATTTATCTCAAACGCTGAAGAAAGGTGCGCTTCTATCAAGTTTCTGCCCCGGTTCAAAAAAATCGGAGTTCCGGGAATGACGAATTACTATTATGAATAATAGGTATGCGTTTTGCGTTTTGTATTATAATGGCACCAACTGATTGTAACTATGGCCCAGTAGTACCTCACGGCTTCGACTAACGAGGTGTATAGGTCGTGGGTTCAAACCCAGGCAGATACTTTCGTTGTGTAAGAGGTTTGGATATTTAGTATGGAGCCTTCAGCCTGGTCTGCAATAAAATAGTGGGATAGTAATCCCACTATTTTATTTTCAAAATAGCAGCCACACATCAAACTTGTATTAATCAACAGATGACATCAATAGAAACTTTAGTATCTCGGATGATTGAATGAGGAAAAATCTTCTAAAGTGTCACATTTCTGAAATATAAGCTATCACAGTTGTACTGATGGCAATGATTTTAACTTTGACAGCTTATAATACTCGCTTTACAGGAAACTACTACAACTACGAGTAATGGTAAGATTTGGTCTTCATCCGTAGCTTTTTTCAAGGCTTTTTGAGCCCAAGTACTTTTAGAAGCCATCACCTTCCTTCCTTCCTATACGGCAGATAAGTCTTGTAAGAGCCGCCCTTATAAACGGTCACAAGATGTCATAGCTCTAATCTCTTTTAATTTTTTGTCGATTACTCAACACACGTTAAAACAAACTCTACTAGGTAGTCGACTCATGATAGCAACACTAGTAGTCATCTTTTTGACACTTCGCTGACATTTCAGTGACATTACGTTACGGATGTTGATGCTGTTGTGTTATTGAATTCTTAATCATAATTCGACTCAATACGTAACACATAATATTTCGTTATATCATCACAGTCCGCCATCATAACCATATTGTAACTACACTTTGTGCTTATCAGTCTACAGTATGGGCGATAATCGGAAGAAGAAAAAGTTTTACTTTCGTAAACGCAGAAACAAATATTTCTTGGAACCCGGCTTCAGGGGCTTCTTTTGCACGTGTAACTTTAGAGAGAAAGACTGCGTTAAAGAAGTTTACAATCTGCTGAACGAGTATGCTGGGAAGCTGTATCCAGACCTCGGGCTGGAGCAGCAGACGGCGATGCCGGAGTCCGCCGCGCCGGAAGACAGGTCAGACAGTGAGTCCGAGGACGAGACTGACATCGGAGACATGCTGAGGCGCGAAGTGGATTCCTTGAAAAAAGATTCTCAGAAGTCTCTAAGGCATAAAAGATTCCAGGTGGTGGAAACAGGTGCATCCAACTGCATTTTTGTCAAAACAAATTTACCTAGTCCAGAAGAGCTGACCACGGCCATAATCAAAGATTTGGTGACAACAAGGCTCTCAAAGACACGGCATGTGTTACGTCTGCTTCCAATCATGGCAACCTGTAAGGCCAATTTACCTGACATAATGGAGTGTGCCGGCAAGCTTTTTGATAAGTATTTCTTGAAACAGTCATCTTCGTTTGCCATCATCTTCAACAAGCGCTTCAACAGCAGCGTCTGCAGAGACTTGATCATCAAGGAGCTAGCCGAGATGGTTGTCCTGAAGAATGCTAACAACAAAGCTGATTTGAAGAATCCTGGACTCTGTATAATAGTGGAAATTATAAAGGGTATTTGCTTATTAAGCATTGTGGACAATTACTTTACATATAAGAAGTATAACTTGAATGAGCTGTCTAAAGATGAAGCATCAAATGATTCCGAGGGTACTCAAGCTAAGAAGTTTAAGGGTAATGTGGCCACTCCATCTGAAGAGAACAATGACACTGAGGTCATCAACTTAGATGTGACTTAGTTAATTTAAATGCTATTGTAATACTGTAACTCAGGTTAACAGTAAGCTGACCATTAATGTTAAGTCTTTATCTTATATTTCTACTCTACTTGTATTTGTAGTCCTATTAAATTTCTAGGTTGTACCTAGAACTTCGATACCAACTCTTATACCAAAATTTGTCTTATACCTAAATTTTTTCATAAATTATTATAAACCCATATTAAATATACATGTGAAGTAATGTTTGGTTTCTTTAACTAGTTATTCCACCTACTCATTCATGAGGAAGGTAGGTGTTTTTATTCTTGGTTACGTAAAATAAATGAGTCGAGGTCGTGGTTATGTAACTGGGCGTATAACGAGCTGTTAAGTAATTTTATGAGACCTACATAGTAGGTACTGTCGTTACATAATCAACAAGCGACAGGCTGGCGAGGCTAGCCGGGCGGGAAGGCGTGCGGCATGTGCGCGCCCACAACACGTGTTTCAAAAAATTCGACGATTCATACTGAACTCTATTTAAAAATGGTAAACATTATTTAATTCAACTTTTTATAATTATCTTATTCAATCTTGTCGTTTGTTTCAAAAGGAAAAAATAACGGTAAAGGCTGGAACTAACGACGTTTTGATGACACATCGTCTAGACCGTCCCGACTAGAGTCCAGTTGCTTTACGTAATTTAAGTCATCTGCAATAGATGTCTCTTATTGATAAAAGTTTTGTTTGCAATTAGCATCTAAATGACATTATAATAATATTGTATTGTATTGAATATATTATCACTACATTGCTAATAATCCTAATATGTCGCGGCTGCCATTTATTATTAATTCAAATCAAATTATTACTACTAGATGTCGCTGCTTGTATAACTTTGTCAGTCGTCTGTCGTCGCATGGTTGAGCTTTAGAACTGGGATACTTATGTAGTTTCAAAAAAGCTCCATAGACTATTTACTTACTTAGTTTTATTAAAGTTCTTTTTCTTTCTCTAATGATCTGTGCAAAAGTGGCAAGTTAGTAGGTAAGATATCGCAGAAATTTTAGTATGTCAATGGTTTAAATATGGAAGTAGGTTTGTAGTACTTACAGGAGTTTTCTTTTTTCACATGTTTTTTAGAGATTCTACTGAATACGGTTAAGTTTACACAGTTGCAAAGTTTAACCAGGTAGTGCGTGTTAGGATGCGCACTCATGGGTCTAATGATTAGATTCTTATCGGTCGGTGACCATTATTCAGTCCGGACTGGACGACCCAAAACCCGAAACTTGGTTTCCGGAGCCAATGACCGATCTACAAAGTAAGTAAATAAGACGTAGGATTAGATAACACAATTACCGTAAACCTGACTTATTTTAGGAACGTTAACAAATGTGTTGGTGGTTGCAAGTGCGAAAGCAGAGGAATAGGGTCATGAGTTCGATTCCGAAGTCACCCAAATTGAATCTGATAGTTTATTGTAAAAAAAACAATTGCAATCAGCCGGGGAAGCATCCTGACTCTGCTCAACTCAGACTGCTGCTGAAAAAAATCTAAAGCCCAGGCCACAACGCCTGCTAGCGAACGAGGCGGGCGATGCGTCGCCTGCCTGGTTTCACCTCTTTTCATACTTTGGTTCACACCGCGAACGACGAAAGAGTGTGGCCGGTGCTTTAAGGTTTAGCGATGTTATAATGTGGCGATGTGTGTAGGTAGGTATGTAAATATCAAATTGTATCTTCTTTATCGTGTGGTTAGTGCCTAACCTGGTGTCTTTATGCCGCCCATGGGCGTCTGACTTGGCTTTACATGCCGTCGATAATTATACATACAATACGCACATGAATCCGAAAAATCAGAGTTCGAACTTGAGACCTATGACTTGGCAGTGCGACGGTCACACCACTAGGCTACTATCACTGCTTGCTTTTAGTATATTCTAAGATACTTGCAACGTGTATAATACCATCAAAACATTCATAGAGTATTCAGTTTATATTATTTTAGTCTAACGCATAAAAAGTATCTAAGTAAGTAGGTACCTAAGTAAATAACCCAACCAAAACTGACAGAAATGTAATTAATTCAGCGTGAAATTAATGACTTTACGTCTAAAAACGAAAGGAGGATTTAACTCTAGTACGGGCTATCTATTCTCCCGTGTGAGTTGGACAATCCCTTCACAGTTATATTACCTCTAAGTTTTGATTCACGTTTCAAATTACATTGATTCTTATTTACATAGCATTAAGGTTGTGGTTAGGTTGCTGTAACTGACAAGTCTGTTAAAATTTCAGTGATCTTTATTTTTGCTACTTTAAGGTTGCTTTTAGAGGTAAAATAATGAAAGGACTGTATTGAGTGCGCTAACGTAATGGGCTATTTTGCACTATTACCCACCTATCTGAACCCAATACGTTATTTGCGTTACGTGACTTATACAGAATGGATGTTCCTTGCACTTTATAATGGGATGGAACTTTCCACTTCCATGCGGGAAATACTTAGGAAACTTTTGCTTTGCTTACGTGATGCAGGTAGCATTATAAAGTGCCGAGGTTTTTGCAGTTTCGCTAGTGCTCCGTTACTTTAAACCTATCTCATCATCAGAATAGGTAAATAGGTACCTAAATACATGGTATAATAATATACTTCGCCGGGTATTCTCTTCCCACGATGGCCCAAGACTACGTCACGATTAGTGTTACCATTGATTGTCCTTTTCAGTAAATTTAGGAACTCTCATTTAGTGAATGAAAATAAAATAAATTAATAACTAGCTTAACTATTTAGTAACTCGTGTGATTCATCTATTTAGTTTTAAATTAATTTACATATTGAATTATTAGTTCATAATTGCTTTGTTAAGTTAAAAAATTCATTTTGCTCGGGTAATTCAATCACACACCGTGGCAATCGACAGCATCGCAACTGATGACGTATTCTTGGGCCAGCTGTCACGGGAAGAGAATACCAGGCGAAGTGTATTATTATACCATGCCTAAATATATCGTTGACCTGGTTGTCAACGATTAAGAAGTCATTAAAAGTTTTTCTACCAATTCATTCTGCCAAGGAATGACTTTTTTTAATTCTTAGGTGACAATGCGATGGTCCAACTGATTGATAACCGAAGCGAGATGCCAGTGAACATCTGAAATTTTACTCTAGTAGGATCCAGATTATGCATCCCATGGAAATAGCTGCGAAAAAGGAATTTGGTGACAGTTCTTGTTTCCTGTCGTTGGCGATGGTGCTGGCACGGTTCAAAACTTTGCAACTTACACGACGTCTTTGGTGGCAGCGCAAAGGTCAGTTTAACTGCATGTTGTGAGGCACAGAGGGCAGGATAGGAGTGGGTATGAAGGTGGAACATAGTTTACGACACAGCTCATTAACCGCAACCTGCTGTCGTTTCGTCGAAGAGTCTGAAGAAGTGAAGACTTTCCACCAATCACATCCACAGGTGGCGTGTGGGTAGTCTTCTTTTCATTGCGCGGATCAGTCTACTGTTGCTTAGTCTTGTACCTATTGTAGTTTATTTACACATAACATCTATTCCAACTACCTACTAATTACTTACTTGGTAATCGTAATTAACGTTCAGCAGCTTACCCGCGTCCGTAATGAATTCCCTACGTTGAGAAAAGCTTACAACCCTATTTTGGTGGCTAATTTTGTAACACGAACTAAGAAAGACTGATGTTTAACATTCTGTTCAGTTTCGGCATCCAAAAAGCGTTAGGTTCAGTAAATAAAATTAGCTAGATGCCTACGGCCAGTTGCTAAAGCATCTCTCCCTCTCTGTTTGGTCCAATGGACCGCCCTTCAATTTCGGAGTAGATTTGTTTTTAATTTGAAAAGTGCAATGACAGAGTTACACTCCTTCAGTAATTGTTTGTTAGAGTGGCCAATTAAAAGTTTCCAAGGGCTGCCGGAATTGGAATTGAGCCAAATACTTCTGTAATAAATTGCTGTCCGTGATAAGAATACTCTAACAATATAATTTGTTCTTTCATAGTGTGCGGGCATGAAAAACTTTAGGTTGTGGGAGGTAATGAATTCCTGATGTAGAACCGCAGTAAAAAGACCGACCGTAATGGATTGATACCTTCCTAACTTTCTTTTTACTCAGCGGGAATCCGCGTTTATCTTAAGAATGAATTGCATGAATGAAAATGTTAGTCTGGAAGATAAATAAGGCGCCATGGTTTTCAAAGGTATTAATTAATTGACTTATTAGTTTTCTACAAGTTAAACTTTTTTTTACATTATATGGCTCAGTTCTGTCACGGCACTCGTGTAGATCGCACGCACGCGACTATCGATTACGGTGTAGAATTAACAAATTCATTATATTGACGCGCTCATCAGTCATGCAGGATTATACCTAATAATGGCTACAGATGATCGTGGACAAGAAAAAACTAACTTTGATCAGATTGATACGGAAGTGAGGCAGTTAGGTGGATGGATGGCACAAATAGAAGATGAAGAAAATAAAAGTGATTTGTTGGATAATATTAATGACACAAACTGCTATGAAGTACAAATTATGGAGGAAGAAGTACTAGTAGATAAACCGATAAAACGAGGAAGAGAAGAGGATGAACAAGGCTGGACTAAAGTTGAGGGTAATAGAGGAAAAAAACTGAAACAAATCAAGAAAGAGGTTCTTATTTGGAGCAAAGAGAAATTACCGAAACAGTTTGCTATCGCAAAATTGTTTAACAGTATGGGTTTGACTGATATAAACAATATTAAATATATTAACCCATATAAGTTAAAAATTGAGGTTTCGACTGAGGAATGTGCGGGCAAGATATTGGACTGTCAGGAATTCCAAACCAAGGAGTGGAAAGTTTATAGTGCAATGGACGTAAACATTTCCTACGGTATTATACGGGATGTAGACCTCGAGCTGTCCGACGAGGAGGCATTACAAGCGATCAAGTGTCCTAATGATATTCAAATCGTAACATTAAAAAGACTTCAAAGGCGAGATGGAGAAGGCCAGTGGGTGCCTAGTGAGGTAGCCAAGGTGGGCTTCAGGGGTTCATACCTGCCAGCATTTATATATATAGACTGCCTACGTGCCAAAGTTGAACCTTATGTTTTCCCGGTAACACAGTGTTCAAACTGTTGGAAGTTTGGTCACATAAAAGCAAGATGCACGTCCAAAAAAACTATATGTCCTAAGTGCACAGAAGAACACTATAACTGTGAAGTTACGATTTTTAAATGTGTGAACTGTCGGGGTGACCACATGGCGCTGAATAGAAGTTGTCCAATATATGTTCGAGAGAAGCGCGTAAGGGAGCTTATGTCAGAATACAACTGTACATATCACGTAGCCTGTAATATGTATGTTAGACCCAAGTCACCGATTAGTTTACAAACAGTGAGAGATAACGTTAAGTGGAAGACGGACACCACCAACAGCTTTAGTGGATTATTAGAAGAAACGGGAAATAATCATAAATATACGAGTCAATTCCCACCTTTGTTTACGCAGAAACGACCGAAATCACCGCAAGCAAGTAATAAAAATAAGCAATTACATTCGCAAAGCATCGGTAAAACGGATTGGTGGGGACAGCGGGAGTCACCGGACTGCATTCCAAAGCAACCAGCTGCTACTGATAACGATCTCGGTGACAACGTAAACAATAACCAGCAGGTACATCTTGACGAGTTAATTACACGTTTGAAAAATATTATTTTTATGCGAGATTTGAGTTTTAAAGAAAAGTTTAATAATGTTATTAAGTGTTGTATTGAATGGTTAATAATAGTTGTGGTAGATCGTATATCTGAGTGGCCTATTTTAAATAAGTGTTTAGAGTTTATTTTCGGACTTAGTACATAATAGATCCTAAAAATAAAATTGTTAAGTTAAAGTTGTTGCAGTGGAACGCACAAAGTTTAAGACCTAAAATTAAAGCCTTTGAGAATGTTTTATTGATAGACAAAATTCACATTTGCATCATATCAGAGACCTGGCTTGAACCAGACAGTCATCTGAAAATTGGTAATTATTGTATTTTTAGACAAGACCGGGATGATTCATACGGCGGGATTGCAATTGTAGTTCATAATTCCATCAAGGCACAGATCACCAATTTTAGCTTACGTAATCGAAACATTCAAGTTCTCCACATTAAAATATTTAACTGTAACTACTTAGAAAATATTGTTGCGGTATACTGTCCTCCTAATATTCACACTACAGATGAAGATTGGAAAATGCTATTTTCTAAATGGTCAAATAAAACTTTTATAGGGGGAGATTTCAACGGGCATCATACAAATTGGTCATACAAAAGCGATCGCAGGGGTTTACAAATTCACGATGCAGCTGATGATTGGCATTATGTTTCACTTAATACTGGAGACCCCACCAGACTTAAGTTAGTATTAAATCAGCTTCAAGAAAGTTCGCCTGACGTCACGTTTGCGTCATCAGATATAGCACTTCGGTTCAAGTGGAATGTTGTACATGAAAATTTAGGTAGTGATCACTTAATGGTTCTTATAACCACAGAAATAACATGTAATAACTTTATGAAATCGAAACGTAATTTTAAAAAGGCAGATTGGCAGAAATATAAGGAAATAATAACAAGTAAAATAAGTAAAATTGGTTTAACAGGTAACACGCAACAAATTTATGATGATCTTATAGATTTGATTAATTTTGCGTCACAAGCATCAATTCCAGACATTAAGATATGTGAAGATCCTACCAGTAAGTTTATTCCTAGATCATATTGGTCCCCCGCCTTATCTAGAGCAGTTGCGGAGCGTAGATTGGCATTAACACAAATGAGGAAGAACCCTATCCCCACAAATTTTATCATTCTTAAACAGAAGGTAGCTACAGCACAGAGACTAATGCGTAAAGCTAGTGCAGAATCCTTTCATCAATTCTGTGACAGTATGAGTGAGCTGGTATCTAGTAGCGAGTTGTGGAACAAAATGCGATGGCTCAAAGGATATCGTACTGGTAGAACTTGTTTGGATGCAGAGAGGGCTGGTGAGTTCTTACGACAATTGACGCCAGATTACGTTCTACCACTAGGTCCTGTTTTTAGTTCAATTAATTTACAGCTGGAGGCACCGATTTCTGAGCAAGAGCTCTTTAATGTACTGAAGATGAAGGATACCGCTCCATGGGAGGACGATATCTCTTATTCGATGATTTATAATTTCCCCAGCAAACAACTGATAGTTGATTTATTTAACAAATGTTTGTCTGCCGGTGAGGTCCCAAGACAGTGGAGGAATGTTAAAGTAGTGCCTGTGCCGAAACCTGGGCGTGATCCAAGCAACATAACATCCTTGAGACCTATATCACTCATATCTTGTCTTTGCAAAACCTTGCACAATATTATAACGCGACGTCTTGAATGGTTTTTTGAAAATAATAGTCTTTTTTCTAAGAACACTGTGGGATTTAGGAGATCACAGTCATGTCTCGACAATCTTGTACGATTAGTTTCACAAATTCAAATAGGTTTCACCAATAATCAAAAGACGTTAGGATGTTTCGTTGACATAGACAACGCATATAATAATGTAAATATATTGAAAGTAGTATCTAAACTTGACGATATGGGGGTGGGGGCTTCTATATGTAAATATATATGGGAATACTTAAGAGAGAGACATTTAGCTGTGGCACAGGTAGGGAGTAATGGTTCGATTACAAGATGGACATGCAAGGGTTTGGCCCAAGGAGACCCTATGTCTCCAATATTATTTAATGTAGTTACTAGTGATATTTGTAAAGATATTATGAATGTGTATGTATCCCAATACGCCGATGATTTCGTCCTCTATATTTCTGGGCAAGACATTAGATTTATGACCACAACTCTTCAGGAAGCTATAGATAATTTGACGAATTTGCTGGGAGTATTGGGTCTAGAACTATCTCCCACGAAAAGTAAAATATGTTTATTTTCTAGAGGAAAGACATTACTGCAGGCAAACGTCAATATTAACAATGTCAGTTTGGAAACCGTTCCGGTTGTTAAATATTTAGGACTGTGGCTAGATTCATCATTGAGATGGCGCAAACAGATCAATGAAACCTATGAAAGAAGTATGAGATTTTTAAATATTATTAAGGTACTGGCAGGTTCGTCATGGGGAATTCATCCATTGCATTTAAGACGACTATATATTGCAATAATTCGCAGTCGGTTAGATTATGCAAGTTTTTTAATCGATAATAGCGCTAAGACCAATATTTCGAAATTAGACAAAATTCAAAACCAAGCCATGAGAGTAGTTGGCGGTTTTTTAAAAAGTTGCCCAATCCACGCGATGGAATCGGAGTTATGTCTGCCACCATTGTTTATTCGACGGAAATATTTAGCTGCAAAATTTTTCTTAAAAGCTAAGTCTGTTGTTGACGGTGATACCATTTCAATGATATCAAAATTAACATCGATATGCGAGCAGGAATCATATTGGCGCAATAAGAAAAAACCGTTGCTAACTATCGTATATAGTGAGTTGTCCAATCAAACTTTACATCGCTCTAAAGTTCTAGAGATGTTCTCGCTGTCGACATGGATGGCGAATATTGATATAAAAGCACACATTAGCTTAAATATTAATGATATAACAGGACCTAAAAGATCTCATACTTCCGTAGCACTTTTGAAGAAATCTGCAGAAACTATCACACGAGACTATGACGGATTCTATCGAATTTACAGTGATGGGTCCAAGGACGATAATGGTACAGGAGCAGCCTTTTTTGATCCTCAATCTAATACAGGAGCAAGTTTCACATTGAACTACAAAGTATCCATAATGGCAGCGGAATTGTATGCTATTTTGGAAGGTTTATCGTACTTGATGTCATGCAATTATTCTAAATTATTAATACTTTGTGATTCAAAAAGTGCTTTGCAGCATATAGCTCGGTGCACCTCGGGCATACGAGGTCTACCCGTAGCTTATTCCGTATTAGAATTATATTTAAGATTGAAGGAAAGTGGCAAAACCGTAAAATTCCAATGGATTCCATCACACGTTGGTTTGATGGGAAACGAGCAAGTGGATAAGTTGGCAAAAATAGGAACCTATGAAGGAATATCTGTCAGTCATCTACCCTTCTTTACAGATATATTAAGAGATGTCAAAGAAACTTGTAATAACATGTGGAAGACTTACTTTGACAAACGATCTGAAGAGAAGGGTATATGGTACAGGACAATTCAATCTGAACCACCAAGAATTCCTTGGTTCTCTGAAGTACAGATGAATAGACGATTGTTAGTAACAAGTTTGCGTCTGCGATCCGGGCACCTTCCATTGAATGCGTTCGGGCATCTTATGAAGGTTGTTAACACCCCCAATTGTCTGATTTGCAACAAGAGGGAAGACACCTACCACGCTTTGGTGGAGTGTGCTCGGGTTGGAGAAGAACGGAGAGCTTTGGAATCAGAAGCAGGACTTAGCTTAAGGGAGGTTGGAATTTGTAATTCGATTTTGTCTAAACCTACGTCCAAATTAGCTATTAAGTTATATCAATTGATTGTTAAATTAATTAAGTTAAGATCCTAGTTATTTTATAGATTCTAAGTATTTTGTAAAACTATGAGGCTGACATAATCGCTGCGCGATTAACGCCTTTTCTAAAAAATAAAGATTTAAAAAAAAAAAAAATTATATGGCTGATTTTGTATACACTTTAGGAATTCAGTCATGCTTCTTTCTTATGTAAATAAGTTGTCACGCTAGCGTTTGGCGTTTTATTCCAAGTGCCAAAATAATTCATTCGAAGAGAACTTTTATATCCACTATCAGTAGGTTCTCAGCTGATCGAGTTACTAATGACTGACTCGATCAGATCAAAATCTAGCATGCAATCAACTCAGCCTATTGCAGTCATCTGCTGACTCACCATGTTGCACTTGTCAGTTTTTAAAAATACATTAGTACCACGTCTTATATATTTTTGGCACAAAACCCTGATAACAACAGGCAGGCGTTACCTACGACCATGCCACGCCACGACCACGCCAGGGGCATCACAGGACCGTTGTCCGGTGGTGCCCCCCCTAGCGTGGATTAGTTACCTTCAGAAGGCGTTGTTAGTTTGCACAACAAAATCCGAAAAAAAACATGCCCTCGAGCTAAGTCGGAAGCAGTAGCCGTTCCATAAAAATGCAGTTATAGCCAGTTGAGCATACCTAAGTTAGTGACCCAGGCCGTCGTGTCGAAGATATCCCCACTTACATTCCAGATGAGTCTAATTCGAATCATGCGGCAGTGGACATCAGCTAATGACATCCCCTGACGGTCGTTAAGGCCGGCTCCTCGTTTTATTTTTTCCCTTGAGTGACTAAGTCAGCGCGTTTCCTTTTTCAACGGTTTCGCTTCCACGAAACTAGTGAAAATTTTGCGCAGTAAAATGACGATATTTTTTATGAAGTATTTTGTAGATGGCAGCATATTTAGAACCTTGCAAGTTTTCTTTAAAAAAGATTGTACCACAACAACACAGAACAACAGGAACAGCTTCTAAATATTCGGTTCATTAGATTAGTCATTCGTCTTCGTCAAGTGAGTGCAAAATACACGCTAGTCTAAAATTTAAGCTGCTTAGCACGACAACGTAAGGGATAATGTTCCTTCCTCCGATTACTAAATGCACCGGAGTTAATCTTGCACCCGCCAGATCCACCTTCTCTCCTCAAGTATTGCATTTCACTTTGATGTAGCCGAGAACATTCGCGACGATGTGTTCACAACGTCGTTAAGGCAAAAGCAACAGTATCGCGAGCATTGTTTTAAAGGATTGCTTTGACAAGGATAAGAAGCTAGTCAAAGGTCCTGAAACACACAACAACAAATATAATTCGTCTTTGTTAAGCTGTCTTACAGGTGATGTATTGGACATAAGTAAAACTACTTATGTAGATCAACTTTTGGTCTTACACGGACGGCCTGATCTCCTCTACTTAAGCACAAGTAAATCTCAAATCTTTCAGGTGGTAAATACAAAAATAATAGAAACAATTATGGACCCTGTCGAGCACAGCAATTTTTTTAAATAAGTAGAAAGAGGAAAAGCGCTTTTTTACTTTTCCTTATTGTTAAATTTGAATTATTTTATATCCTATTAAGTATTTTATATTTCCATTAATTTACTTATAAGTACGTAAGCACTAAGCTACCTATTAGGTTTTCTCAGTTCTTATTTTTGTAAACTGTTTCCTATTTGTCGTAGAGTAATTTCATAATCGTCTCTTACTAAATCCAAAGGACGGGATCCAATTTCCGTCTTTTGGCACGGACTAGTGTTCACACGGGATAAGGAAATCGGATCTCGAAACAGGGAGTGCTTTTGGCGGTATCTTTGATTTTTTGCAGGTAAGCCGTTTTGTGAAAATATCTTTGAATGGCTCCGGATCCGAAGGTTCTGGAGGGAGGGGGGTCCATTTTTTGTAACCACACAAAAAAGTGTATCTTGAAGAACTCGATTTGGTTCATTCAGTAGGGAGAGAGTTTCCCTCCAGTGTATGAGCTAAACTTAAGCTTGCGCCCGGTCTGGCAGCGTTGGAATAACAAGCACAAAACGGACACCGGCAAATCCAACCCAAGTCCCGGATTTGTAACAAAGTACGGCTTATTCCGCTCACTTCTACATAATATGGCCGAAACACTTGGAGCGCAGATGCTTGCTGCAGATTTTCAATGTGGTTTCAATTTCTTAGCGTCGTCTTTTCCCAGATTTGTGTGAGGTAAATAACGTACGTACGATGTAGGTTAAACATGTCAGACACCCGAACATTTTGCTGGAGTAAATTTTGTTTGCGCTTTGCGTGCACCTACTTTGCTTTTTAATTAAATTGTGTTTGGTTTGTGCTACTGGTAGCAAATATTAATGTTGATCACACTTATGTATGTAGGTAGACCAGATTTTATGCTTTACGAGTTCGCTATGTCTGCCGACATTACAGAAATTTTGTTGTTTCATTTCACTAAAATTGTGAAAAGGCTAACAACAGCATTTGTGCTCTGTTTATTTTTAATTTCCCAAAGTGTTCCCAAAAATTGCGCGCGAAATGTTCAACAAAATATGTGAACACTTATGCATACAATTACATGCACAGCGCGTGTAGTTGTGTACCATTTGCCGTCACTTTGGGAAAAATTAAAAACGCTTTTCAGTAATAACGACGTACCACAATAGGCTGGATGTGAAGCACGTGCAATTTTTCACTATAAAAGTAATATAACCCAATTCAGCGGCTTTACATCGCGACAGCCGGCCGCCAATTACCAGCCAGCAATTTGTCGTGTCAAGCGGACAGCGGCGCGGCGAGCGGGAACATGACACCATCAGGAAGACTCCTCTCCACACGATCATGATCCACCGCGATGCCGAAATAAACCAGACTGGACAGTTTACATTACTTTGTACGTACAGGTTGTTTAATTCGTATTGCAACTAGTTCTCTAAGCTTCGTTGACAGGGATCAGACACTCAATAGAAAAGTTGATATACCTATTATTTTTCTCGTGCTAGAAGAACATAGCAATTTTTAAAAAAACTTTGTGTAATGTCTGGGTTACCAAGATACAGGCTGTTCATAGTCTGGAGTCTAATAAAGCTGTCAAGTTTTTTAAAAGTTCCAATTTAACAGCAAGTTTGTTGGAGGTGTAAGCTAAATAAATGAATTTGAATCTATTGTACCTACGCATCAAAACCGCAGTGAAATTCTGTGCATTGATGTTTATTTTGCTTTGACACAGCTAAATTGTTCGTAAAAATGTAGACCAGCCGTTTCATGAATTTGTTTTGTATAGCCTTTATACAAAATCACCTTGATTTCATAATGAACGGCGAATTTCAGCAGTGATAGATTTTTTTCTCACTTTCGACTGTTTACAAGACAAGCCAAGATGGAAAATCCGCCGAAACGAGAGACAAATCTACATGATGTTGTACTGATATCTAACCAGGTCTCTAAGCAGTTCCAAAGCATGTCAGTCAATACTTAGTAAGTTATTTCTCTGCGAAGAAATGTAAACTAGCATTCATGCAAATTAGGTATTCATTTAATTTGTACACACATAGGAAAATAACGTAAGAAAAAACTGACATTGACATTGTGAAAGCTTAAAACAGTGTTTGAACATTATAAGATTTTAGTAAATAAAGATACTGCTTAATTATTGTGTAAGGTGTTTAGGTCCCTACCCATTCGCAGCGGTCGCTCTGATAAAGAATTAAATGACACTCTTTTAATAGGAAATCTGTAAGCATTTCATATTAAACATAGTCATAAAAGGTTTGAGGAGAGTAACAAAAGAAAAACTTACTCCGACCACTGTGCTTGAAACTACAAGTTTTTATAAGAATGTTATCGTTATGAAGTTACACAGAACTTTTCATGAACTTATTCTAGATTTATATTATGATTTTTGCCTAAGTAGCTTTGTAATTATATTCTTTTCAGAAGTGTCTTGTACTGAATGATTTATACGCAGGAAGAATTAAAAAACAAGAGCCAATATATTTACTTAGAATTATATTTTCCACCAATACCCAATTCTGGGTTAAGCTCGCCATTGTACATAAGCTATATTATTGCAATTTGTTTGTATATTTGTTATTTTGTGTGCAATAAAGTATAAGAATAGTTTAATTATTAATGAGTATATAAGAGGAAGTCTGAAAGTGGCGCTGGTGACTGAAAAGTTGTGTGGTAATCGGTTGTCGTGGTATGGGCATGTGATGCGGAGGAATGAGGAAAATGTCGTAAGGAAAGTTTTGAGTATGAATGTGGATGGGTATATGAGTAGAGGAAGTCCAAAGAAACAATGGATGGACTGTGTAAAGAATGATATGGCAAGAAAGGAGGTGTCTGATGAGATGACGAGTAATAGAGAAGTATGGAAGAAGAAGACATGCTGCGCCGACCCCAAATGAATTGGGATAAGGGCAAGAGAATGATGATGACGAAATCTAATATATAATATTTATGAAGAATTTTTTTAGAACTAAAGATAATCATAAACTACTGGGTCTATAAGCTTGAAATTGTGAAAAAGAGTTCCTTCAAATAACGTTAGAAAGCATTTCTGGGAAGAAAGTTTGTGTTGAAGTTCGCCATTTTTGCTGTTGAGAAATTCCATAGAGACCGTGCTTGCGTTACCTACTATAATCTTTGATGTATTTTCCGGCTACTTCTTTAAAATCAAAGTCGTTGAATTCGTTGCTTCAAATAGAGTGAACCAATAAATAGTAACTTTAGAAATAATCACACACGCAGTTCACTTCATCCTCAACGGCTTCTAAACCACCATATCTGTCGAAATAATATTAAAAATAAATATAGGGACGTTATTCTATACAGAGTTGTGTCCAGTGGTCAGTGGGTGGTCCTCTTTCATCAATATCCGCTCAGCCCGCGGGTTATTTTGACGTCGCCTTTGTCAGCTGTCTTAGAATTACATTCAAGTCATTCCCAGATATATTATAACTCACATAAAAATGTTATTAGCTGAATTATGGGACTATAAAGAGATTATAAAGATTTATTTGAGCTCATTATACGTATTGCTTGTTGGTTGGTAACAATCTGATATAATATATGGTATTTATATTTAGCGTTTACATTGAACCAGATGTCTAGTTTAATGTAAACGCTAAGGTGCCTGTGTCGTATTCGAAAACATAGATTAAAATTATCTATATAGATAGCTAGGTACGTTACTGACCTACTGAAATAAACCTAACGAGAAGCTGAAATCTACATATATAGGTACATGATACAAAATCGGAACATTTCAAGTTTAATTTTACATAAGCAAACTATTATTATAAACAAATATCAACAATACTCAACATTTATTGTGCTTACCTAAACATTTACACGCATAATTTTAAAATATCTTTCAGTTAAAACCGCGCAGTGTTTGTTTGTATCAAGGGGGAAAGTAAACTCGCCGCACTTGCTCGACTTGCTTCCTCCAACAACACAAGACGAAAACATTTGTGGGGAGTTCCGGGATGCGTTTGAAGGCTCATAAATGCGGTTTGGAGAGGCGCTGCAAGACTGCGTTCACACGGTATTGTAGTGAACGCTATTTGCAGTATATAGACTTGGTTCACACGACGACATCCTGTTTTTGATACGTTTAATATTGGATACTGTTATATAAATACCTCATCGTTGGTCTATTGATCGCAATCGGAACTTCTGGGCATGAGGTCCTGAGTTAGATTCCCGGGTCGGGCAAATTGTTATTGGGTGTTCCATCAGGAATTTCCCAGTAGCAGCCACGGAGTCTGAATTTGTACCCGGTTGATGGCAAAAGGCTCGCCCCCTATAATAATTACAAGAGATATAAATGTAACTGGCGAATTGTTGGTGTACTATATTACGTACACCTCTGGCTAACTCTTCGGGGATTACAGGCGTGCTATTTGACATTATAGGCACCGCAAAATCCATAGGTTAGCTAAGTAGAAACTCTTTTGCAGTCATCGGGTCTCGTCGGCGATTCATTGTCGCAACGCTTTTAGTGGGCAATGCTCTGTAAAGCGTGCAGTAGAGGTACAGTTCTGTGTGAACTACCGGTAACACTTTAGTGACCGAGTTAGAGAGCTGTGAATGTATGACCTACGACAAAACGTAGTACTAGTGAGAACAAAAACCCGATTAGTTTTAAAGTAGAACAAATGGAAATTCTTGGTCCCACTAGTTCTACGATTTTGTACCACCTGAAATCGTAGGACTAGTGGGACAAAATATTCCCATTAGTTCTGCCGTAGAACTGTTTAGTAGAACTAAAGAAAGAAAGAAAGAAAGAAAGAAAGAACGAAAGTTAGAAAAAAAAAGTATTTATTAGACTCACACGTGACAATACAAAAAAAATGGATGAGGTTACAATAATACAAAAATTATATAAAAAAGTAAACAACTAGTGGGAACAAACCGTTAGTTCATAATGATGACCTGTAATCATGTTTAATTGTAGACAAAAATGTTGTGGTATGCACGACGGCCAATCAAGCTTTACAAAACCAGTTTATGCGGGTCTCTCATTGTATAGGAAGTCTATACAAAGCGAGGCCAAGTTATACTGGAAATGTACAACTTGATGTGCCGCCATGTGTACATGTTAACGACTGGACTTTGTTGGATGTCAGACCACAACTCGCACACTCCAAACTTTGTTTTGTTGGTCTCCAGATACCTATATGTTTAGTTGGTTGCCTATAGCTATTGTAGAAACTTGACAGCTCTTGACGTGTAGGTAAGCAGATACAGTAAAGCCTGGCCATAAGTAAGAACACACTTTTAACTGTGGTATACTACTAGGTACTAAAATTAAGACAGTTTGGAAAGTCATAAATAACTAGACTAACAGGAAGAAAATACGTAACACTAGCTACACATTAGATACAGCATGTGGTCGTAAAAGCTCTCATCAGGAAGTAGCTCATGAGTTTGTAAATTTCTTTAACGGTATACCGTAAAAAACTACGGAGGCTAAAAAAACCCGACCACTGAAAAATCACGCTCAAATTAAAATCGGGTTTTACAAGGGAAAATCGACTCTTCCTATTGTTGAAGTCGGTTAAAATATAGCTTATGCTGCCAGGGCAATAATAACGAATCGATTGACACCTTATTCACCAAAATCGGATGAATAGTTTAAGCGCTACGGAGGAACATACGTAAATACAATCATACATACATAGATAGACTGCTAAAATCATAACCCTCCCTTTTGGCTTCGTCGTACTCGGGTAATAATAAAACAAGACTGTAGATACATTTATGTATAGCGACGACTCTGTACAAATTCGAACTTTTTTGAAAACTGATATTTAATTTGTTGTCTGATACTGTACATCTCTGTAGGTACCTCTACTTTTCACCATTAATAATAATATTCTTCGAAATACTGTAAAGCTTGATACAAGTTTCTTGGTATTTGACTCTTTGGCATCGCGTTTTCAACGATTTAATATTTTGAGAACCTGTGCCTCGAAGCTTCGATATATTGACATCATCAATAACTCTGTCTGTTGGAACAATTCTAGGAAAACTCAGTTTTGTTACTTAGGGTTTCAGGGCCGATTAGGTTTATATTCGCTTTGATATCAATTTTGTGTTTCAAAGCTTATGAATTTAAGCTTAGGTTTTAACAATAATTTTGATGATATCTGTATTTTCACCAGATTTCTTGTTCTCCGGCCGTAATTTTATATAGTAGGTAAATAGCATACTTTCTTTTGGGGTCGCGCCCGTTTGGTAACGCTCCCGTTTTGATCCCATCGGAATTTATTTAAGTTATTCGTGATTATGATATAAATTATTGTTGCTAACGCTAATGCTAATGTGTTGTGGTGCAAACAGGCCTACCTGTTTTTACCACAACACAGAATAAATGCAAAATGTCGGTATTCAGTTGTTATTAAAAGCATATTTCTGTCCCTGTGCTCGTTTTAAAGCACAGCTTTCTAAAAGAAACATATGTTACAATTCATACCAAAAACGAATCTTAAGATATCCTAATAATATTCTATTATATGCTTTCAAAACTTCTTACATCTTCGTCGACACACAAAACACGATAAAAAAGTTATCCTCAAACACAGAATTATATTATTTACCGTAGAAGCTTCTACCTAGAATCGTAACTAAATAAATTAAGTGCCAGGAAGATTGAACATCTGACCTTCGCTTAAAGCCCGACTGAGTCTACTTGGGCAGTCTAGATAAGAATAAAAGTTAAGAAAACATTTAGGAACAAATTATTTTCGCTGGAATTTGTTTTAAACGCTTGAGTGACTATGATTGTTATATTTTTCTTGAAAATTTATGTTATACCCAAAAATCTTTCTTATTACGTTACGTTGTTGCGAAAAGCAGCTACACCCATGGGAGGATCGAAAGTTTATTGTCTAATTAAGAAAAAACAAAAAAAAAATCTGCATATTACCACCCCATGACATTCATCAATACTTAAGTCACAATGGGTATGTGAGCTATATCTCTGAGCATGCTCGTTCTGTCATAGACCTGATGGAAAGCGAAGGATGAGCCATCGCTTACCATCAGGCGAGATCGAGGTCCAGAGCAGACCCGAGGTTAATATTAAAAACAAAATGCAATCAAAAACTATCTTTATCTTCATATGAAACGGTGAATTCCTTCAGTTTAGACAAGTCCACCGCGGCCACCCATGATAACCGACATAACCACGGTTTTGTATCTCTACGGCGATTCTCACATTTTCATTCATGAATGGCATCTCGCAGGTCATCCTAGGGTCCTAAGAGGTTGTCGTCTGCTTAACCGGACACGACACCGCTCGTCGTGGCGAAGATTTATATGGTGGTGGAGAGGCGGTGATCGCCGCCCGTCCTTGGGGTGCCGCCGGGTGTACGTGTATTTGGCTTCAATAGATTCAACGTGAGATCCGCTAAGCACCGTCCGACCGCACAGACAACCGACATAATGTGCACAGAAAAAGTCACAGTCGTGGGCGAAAGCCCTTAGAGAGAGTTTACATAACGATGCGGATGTACATATGTAACAAAAGTGCTTGCGATTATGACGCGGAAGTTAGGAGTCGCTTAAAAGTTTAACGAGTCGTCGTTCCAACGGAACGTTTTGTTTATGGACGATATGAGACCGCGTATATTTAATCTGGAACATGCGGTTACATGACACATGCCATTCGCGATACATAGTTAAACATATAATTTGACTATGTGGGTGGTCAGAACCCTGAAAGTCTGACAACCAGTCTTACCAGCCAAATAGTCTTACTTCTTGTTAGCGTGTCGATGGCAATCTAAATTGTTTTACCCCAAAATTTGTCAATCAGTTTGGCACTTTCAGTAACTAAATAATGATTCTGAAGGTTTCAATATAATGGAAAAATTCTGGGCAGATGATGAGTTAAACATAAATTTTGAATACTTTATTTCTATCAAATTTTCCATTATGAGCTCCTAGTTTAGACATTGTAGGAAAAAAGAAGTAATTTTGTATAGTAGCTTAGGAGCTAGATCTATTCAATGAAAACCAATTTATAATTCATCAAAAAATTGTAACATTACTTATCAGAATAGAGGTCAGGTCTTTTAGAAGGAAAAGGCAATGCCCTAAAGAATAAAGAAGAAAATTCCAAAGTTTAGTATGAAAATTTCTAACACAATAAAGACGAGTTACAATGAAAACAATCATCTTTGTGAACAAAATGGCGCAAAATGGTATATCTCTACTAGTGATTCTGTTCTCCCCCTCAAAAGTAAGAAGCGTGAATATAACGAAACTAAGCAAACATTTGATATAGGTAAAGTTTATGTCGTCTTCGGGTTAAGTTACAAATTAGGAGATGGGCCGTTGACCCTCCAATGACTTCAGAAACGGCCAGAACTAGGATGGATTACACCCCAATTAGTTACTAACTTACTACATATACATGAGTATGTATATAAAGACTTGTACGAAAATTTACTACGCACTTAACACGCGTAATAACTACAGGCTGTGTTCAAATATGTAATTAAGGGACTGCTTGAAAGTTTATGTTAAATTAACTGGTGCTCCGACCGATACTTGATGTTCATTAAGTTTCATGTTTTTAATAAAATACTCGTCACGCTTTCATTTGCCGCGTAAGTAGATTAAATAGCGTTTAACGTTTGCGTTGAACAGAGAAGAGGCATGTGGAAGAGGTTCTTACATTCAAAACAGCCGTACATGGTAGAATGCTGTTTTCAGTATCGTACTGAAAACAGCATTGAAACGTACCTAACTTTACGTTTTTAGGGTTCCGTACCTCAAAAGGAAAAAACGGAACTCTTATATAATTCGCGTGTCTGTCTGTCTGACCGTTTGTCAAAGCCAATTTACTCCGAAACTACTGAACCGATTGAGTTGAAAATGTTGAAATTTGGTACTCATATGTGAGTCGATGACCCAAAGACGGACGTATAACGTAACTTAATGAAATTTAAACAAGGAGGTAAAGTAGAAAATGAAAAATAATGTTTTGCAAACTATATCGTGTTACATATCAAATGAAAGGGTTTAGCCTACTACGCTGGTACGGAAACCTTCATGCGAGAGGCCGACTCGCACTTGGCCGGTTTTTAATGTTCGAATGGACACATGCCTCTACAGAAACGTTCACCTACTCGGCAATTAGGTAAGTCTTTGGACAAAATTTAGCTCACGCTGGGTAAACAAATTCAATACCCGGAAATTGAACCCGGCAATCCCATACACCTCAAGTTCGGCAGCCTATCATCAGCTAGACCATTTCATCATTGGACACATAAAATGTTTTTCTTTATAATTGTAGAGCAGTCCAGGTAAAAAAGTACATATATCATATTATTAATATTCATAATGCTTATTACAATTTCCATGAATGAACCTATAGGTACCGCCGTACCACGGTACGTCCTGTAAGCCCCAGTTAGCAAATAAAAGCCCCGCTATGGGATAAAAAACCCCGCTTATAGTTTTAATGCTTAAACGAGGCAAATTTCCTACTTACATGGCTGGTTGAAACCTTTCAGCAATGCCGCGAACATTCATTACATACTTAATTTTAAGCAAAATCTTGTACTTTATAAGTAAAGCGCTTTATTTATGTTTCGTGTTTTCATCCCAGCTTAATGTGATTCGGATTTTGGTAAAAGAATAAAGATGCATTTACTTTTCAGCTAGGAAACGGTAATTGTTTTATTTATGTCTAGCATGCCTTATCTTGAAAGATGGGCCTAAAGATGTCCAAGACCAAGATGATGACCAACATAGTAGACGCTCTAAAGCGGAGATGGGTAGGGCACTTGGCAAGACGAGGTGACGGCAGTTGGAGTATAGCTCCCACTACCGTGAGATTACCAAGAGATTGTAGAAGAATTGTTAGCAGATCAACAAGTAGATGGCTTGATGATCTTCAGAAGATCGCGGGTAAGGCCTGGTTGCGAATCGCGCAGACCAGGGAAGAATGCAATGAATGAATGAAGTGTGGAACAAGGCTCCTAATGATGACAACGATTATGATTATAATTTAAAAAGAAGTCTAACCTATTCATCATCTGCCTAGCCTTTTACATAGTTGGGACTATGTTGGTGTCGGCTTCCAGTCTAACCGGACGCGGTTAACACCAGTATTTTACATGGAGCGACTGCCTATCTGACCTCCACAACCCAATTGGTACTGGGTAATACGATATCCCTTGGTAAGACTGTTTGGTGAAAAATCTAATCTAATGTCTTTTTCAAAGGTCAAGCTGACTCTGTATCGCATCATGTATTCGCATAACCGCACAAACTAACCAGACTTACTCAATCTCTTCCCTCATCTTTAAAATAAACAGGAACACAAGATACCTTTGTTTGTGTCGTTGTTTCCTCAAAGATAAATGAAGTTTATTATGTTACTGAAAATATAGATCCATTTTCACAAGAATGTGAGTTGTGATGGTGAAATTGAATCTAACGACAAAATGGACAATGTTTTTTCGGGCATCGCCGCGGGGCGTCACAAGCCGTTCACAACTTTCATATTATGGGCTTGTTGCGGTTCTATCAATGTCTGAAATATAGGGTTATTGAAAATAATATTTATTATAAATAGAGCAAGTTTGTTCTTGCTTTTCCAAATAGATACATTTTTTTAAATATTTGAAATCTATATTTGTATTTTTAACTTGGTAAAGGTTGCAGGGATCCGCTGGATGCGAGACGCACGGGACCGGTCAATGTGGCGACACTTGGGGGAGGCCTATGTCCAGCAGTGGACGTCTTTCGGCTGAAATGATGATGATATTTGTATAAATCTCAGTTGTTTTTTAAAGAATATTTTAGTTCTAAGCTTTTGTTAAGAGATTTAGTAATTGATTGTCTTTTCGAATCCTTTTATTTTTGTAAAGAGTCGGACTTAGTTCCAACAATTATATTTGCAAGTGATTTCTTGAAGTGTGATCCCCCTCAACTATAATCCATTCTCCATAGTAGTAGTTTAAATCTGAGTAATTAAAACAGAAAACATAAAGTTGTATCTCCAATCTACATTGTAACAGATAAGTTTCCCCAAGGCAAGGATTAGTAGTCCCGTAATTGATTTTAATTGCTTTAATTGCATACGATATACCTAACATAGATCATCTCATTTGGCCAACAGATAACCCATACATAGATAAAATAGATTAAATTGGACTATACATAGATTACTGGGCTCACAATCTCATCGCCAAGGATTCTCGGGTACAAGCCAAGTGGAAAAGACTTTGTAGGAAAGCGGACTGTAGAAAGTGCTTCGAATATTATATACCCTATTCAGGGAAAAAACTAGTGTACAGACGGCAGCACGTCAAGCTACTACAATCTATCAAATTTCTTTAATAGATTTTCAAGTTTATCGCTAAAGCATTAGGTTCAAGGTTGATTGTTAAAATTTGACAGTTTCGGGTAGCTTGATGTGCTGGCGTCTGTACACAAACATAATATAGGGTGTAAACAGACCCTTCACACAGCCATCAACCAACCATTCTGTACATCAAACTAAGTAACTTGAAACGACTTTTTGTTTGGGTTGAAAAATCACGTTTTACGGTAGGACTCGATTGAAAGCAGTCAAAACATTGAGCTGATGGATGGATTGAATAGTACGGGGGTCGTGGAGGTGTGTAAAGTAAAAATCTAACATTAAAAACATGTATTTAAACAAAAACTTGTGAAAAAGTTGGAACTTTGACCCCTAATATCTCCGTAACTAGAAGGTTCCCAGGTATGGTCTAGAACAAAAAAATGATCGCAAAGACGGAGAGAACAAGTGCCTTTCGGCTACGTTAAGGGTCTATTTAGACTCTTTATTTCTTGTTTACTAAGCGTAAGTTTCTTGAACGATTGAAGCCAGAGGCATCTTGGGCGGAGCACCGCCGTGTCCTTGTAGCGGCGATTGGCGGCGGCGATCTCTCGCGTCCGGCCCTGGTTCAAGCCATGGTCCGGAGCGAGAGGGAATGGGAAGCCGTCACCACCTTCTGTGAAGCAGTCATGCTAGTGAAGGAGGTGGCGGGACGTGAGAGGGAAAGAACCTCACGTCCCAGCCGCCGCGGGAGACGCCCTGGGCGTCGGGGGTCACGTGGTGGCTCCCGGCCACCGTAGGCGCGGGCCTGTGGACGGCAAGTTATGGGCTAGCTCGCCGTCCGGCCGTCTTATGACGACAGGCCGTGTCGACGGCGCGTTCGTGTTCCACGTGCGCCTCAAAGAGATGTCAGCAAATAAGTAGGGGTCCGCAAGGGCCGATGCCTACCAGGGCTGCGGGACTGTTCGAAAGAGATACCGTGGCCCTGGAACACAAACTGCAAAGAAGGAACATGGATGGGTTTTAGTCAGTACAAGTCTGACACTCCCTTCCGCTCCGCCCAGAGTGGGGGGGGTCATTTGATGATTTCCCATCCGGAAAAAAAAAAAAAAAAAGGTTTCTCATACAGAGGGGATCGTGCGTTAATTTTCACGCAATTTTAGTAGTAGGTCTTTTCGGTCTAGAATTCCCTGCGTTATTTGAAAACACAAGCGAAACCCGGATGTACTACTCTGTCAAGAAAGTACCGCGAAACGATCAATAATACACAAGATGTTAGTTATTCATCCAAAGTTATTTTATCGCCTTCAAAGTATGCTCCTTCAGTAATGGTCAAGAAATCATCAAATGACACCCCCCCCCCCACTCTGGGCGGAGCGGAAGAGAGTGTCAGACTTGTACTGACTAAAACCCATCCATGTTCCTTCTTTGCCCTTTGTGTTCCAGGGCCACGGTATCTCTTTCGAACAGTCCCGCAGCCCTGGCAGGCATCGGCCCAAGCGGCCTCCTACTCGGTTGCTGACATCTCTTTGAGGCGCGCGTGGAACACGAACGCGCCGTCGACACGGCCTGTCGTCATTAAATGGCCGGACGGCGGAGCCCATAACTCGCCGTCGGACGTGAGGCTCTTTCCCCTTTAATGTCCCGCCGAGGTGGCGGGCTTTACTAGCATGACTGCTTCACAGAAAAAGGGGAGACGGCTTCCCATTCCCTCTCGCTCCGGACCATGGCTTGAACCAGGGCCGGACGGGAGAGATCGCCGCCGCCAATCGCCGCTACGAGGACACGGTGGTGCTCCGCCCAAGCGGGGCAGACCTCTACGATGTGCTCCACCGTGTCCTCCAGACGATATTACGGAAACACCCGGGCGTTTTCTCCCGCCCGATTTGGTGCAAGAATCTCCCGAAACAACCGTGTTCGGTGAGGACCTGCGTCAGGCGGTAGTTGAGGGCGCCGTGGCGCCTCTCTAGCCACTCCTCAAAGTTGGGACTTATCGCCACTATGGTAGCGTGCCCTGCACGGGGTTGCGACAATCGCTCTTTCCATGTCGCCTTGAGATCACCCCGGAGGCCGCCATTCGTGCAGGCGCGCGAGGACTATCGCCTCCAGATCCCATGGCGGCAATCCGGCAAGGAGGCTAGCCGCCTCGCCGGAGATCGTGCGGTACCCCCGGATTAGCCTTATCGAGCCCCAAAAGCCGCCCACTACCTAGTGGGCGGCTTGCCGCCTTGAAGAACGCGCTCACACCGGGGCCCCGTAAAGGACCATGAACCGGATGACCCCCCGCGTAGAGTCTCCGGCAGGAGGCGTTTGGATCCCTCAGGTTGGGCATGAGCCGCTTGAAGGCAGCCCCCTGTCCGTTTCAGTTTGGGAGCCAAACGTCGGAAGTGCTCCACGAAGTTCCACCGGCTGTCGATGACGAGTCCTAGGTACTTCAACGTTAACCCGACGCCGATGGTAACCCCTACTGCCGTCAGTAGGGATCCCGACGGTGGCGCATTCCAAGGCCCATGAAAACACAAGGCCTCGGACTTGTGCAATGCCACCTCGAGACCCAATTGCCGGATCGTCTCCACGACTATCGCAACCCCGCGTGTCATGTTTTCGGCCGCCGCCTCGTCCGACCTCCCTTGTGCCAGTACCAGCGTGTCGTCAGCGTAGCAAACTACGCTGACGCCGGTAGAGAGGTCGGCGCGCAGCACCCAGTCGTAACCGATGTTCCACAAGGCCGGCCCCAGAACCGATCCCTGTGGAACACCGCACGTCATCTCTCGCCGGTTCCATTCTCCGCTCCGACCGAGGTAGATGACGGCCCTATCCGTCATTCAAATAATATTCTTTAATTACTGTTTGATCTTCCGCGATAGTCAATGAAAACGGTCAACATGACTTTGACTTTTGATCGACTTTGTCGTGGTTTTGTGACTAGTTTGCATGTCAAACTCGCAAACCCGTCTCGTCACCAGTAACAATGCGCTTCATGAATGTTGGGTCGGAATTAACTCGTTCTAGCATGTCCTCAGCGACTCTTATGCGATTGAGTTTGTTGAGAAAATTCTGGTCTGTTGGGACTACCCGAGCGGCGACATGTTTCATACCCAAGTGATTATTTAAAATGGTACGGATCGACTCGTGAGACACAGAAAGTTCAGCGGCTATCTCTCTTAAACTTGAATGAGGATTTTCAGTCGCTATTTCCTTTACTTTTGAGATGTTAACTTCAGGTGAAGACGTTGATGGCCTACCAGAGCGAGGCAAATTTTCCATCACATCTCAAACGCTTTTAAACGCTTTGTACCACTCATAAGTACGTGATTTTGATAAAGTCGATTCACCGTAAGCTTTCTGTAACATTTTCAGGGACTCCGTACACGAAATTCCATTGGCGATTCAAAATTTAAAACAAACTCTTTGTTCGGTGTTTTTGTCCGTTATGAAACTCGCAATACATACTAGATATGATCTAACTAAAAACAGCACTGAATTTAATCGTTTTTGAATTGATTTGTACCACATGTATGTAATGTTAGCCCTGGAAAGATGACCAAAACCTTCGCCCAGGTCGACCTCACCGGCGCTGTCCTCGACGGCCTTGTCCTTTGCCCATCTCTCCGGATGCATCCGTACCACTTCCACGTCAGCCTGATAAAGTAGAAATATAAAACAAGTTGGAATTTTATAGGTTTCAAAAAATAAGAAACCGTGAAATTTGTGATTTTGCTAAACATCCTGTCGCCAACATTCATAACTGAACTTCAGTACTTTAATGTGCTCGTTAAGTTCAGTAACACACCGATAGGAAGGTTATTCACGACATCCGTGTAGGTTCCGTTTTCCTCACAGTTTCCCTGTTCGTCGGGTTGCACGCTCGTGTGTCCCCGACTTGAATTTCCTTTGATTTACTGTACACTTTGATGATACTTTCTCTATTAGATATGAACAAAGACCATGATAAGTGGGGACAAAGAAACAATATCGAGTTCCGCATCAGTTATTTAAATGTTTGTTATTTATTTTATGTGACTCTTTCAGATCAATTTTATTTTGCGGACATGCGAAAAGTTGTGGACGGGTTCGGTAGAATAAATTAGCTACATGAAACAGTACAAAAACACTTTCACAAATATGCTTTGGTAAAACATTTATTCCTACTTATCTCAGTGCTATTAGTAAACCCCTATAAAATACCAACCTGCCCCTCCCGTATTTTTATACACCTTAATATATATTTTTTACTACCAAACATCTCTCTGTACACTTTTCATCCCGATAAGGATGGGCAAAGCGTGAAATTTTACGCGTCCAAAAGTATTATAGGTAATCTGTGTCGTTGTTTATGCGGTAGTATGGTAATCTCACGGGAAGCGATAAATAAGGGCCGTATTCAGAAATGTCACAACTTGCAGCCTCTCTTTCTCTTTGTTAGCAACTTTTATGCTTTGTTATAATTGAACGCCGGAAAACTACGCACTGAGAGGGCTGCGTTATCGGACGCGGAGTCGGCCCGACTTGCTGGAAACTTGTGCTGGTAATCAGATACTTCCAATTCTTTTTGTCTATCTTGAAGAATCGTTTATAAGAATGCAAAATATATTAAAATCTAAATTTTCCTTTTCGAAATGATAACGATTTCTTCGTAAATAAAATAAAGAACACTGAACAATCTTCGCAGCTGACCTTCAGTCTCCTTTTTGTCAGTTAACTCTCAACAGGAATCACATTATTCCAGCCACTCGTGTAATTTTAATGAGCGCCTGTAAACTATTAGCCGGTTCGAGAGGCCCGCATGAAGAGGAGCCGATGACTTGCGAAGTGGGCGTGATGAACGCGCGCCGCGGAGATGTCGATAGCGCAGGTTCGTTCTCGAGAGCCGTCCTTACCACGTAGTATTATGATGTCCCCGTTTACACCACGCGCCAAACGAACACTCCCGTCCTGCATGCTTTCAACGCTTTCCTACGAGTAATGACGTCAAAAACTCACAATTTCTCATAGAAAAAGTTTCGAGCGCACACATATCGCACGCCGCACGAAGTTTTTGTCCGTTTTAAAAATATCCGTTACGTTTGAAATGCGAGCTCCACGTAAGCGCTTTAACTTTTTTACTAACTTTATTTCTACATGAATTTATACAAAAGCCAGACACAGCGGTAATGTCTTCCATTTGTTAAAAGACGAGAATTACAACCGCGACGACAGAAAAGAATAAAAGGGTTGTCTTTGTTGGTAGCAAGAGGAATACATTTTATGCAACCGCTCGAGCGGTGCGCGTACCTTTCTATCGTATAATAACCCTGTTGTACCGTCTGTTAGATTTTATACAATTTAAAATATATTTGCTAAAGGAGTTCTCGTAGTCAAGCCAAGCGGCTTGTTCCTGTCGTGTAGCTTGCTTCGAAAATGCATCGTTATTGAATAGAACTATGAAGAACGTAACTATACCTAATCCGCATACGGTAAAATAAAATTATACTTGAACTGTAGGTCGATGTCAGCTCAGAAATAAATAGCGACGACGAGGATCAGTATTTCAAAACTAATTGTCTGATTGAAAATCATCGACCTTCCGGATGGTCGAGCTTAAGCTGGACCCGAGGAACTGTAGATCATGATATACCTCAAACCCGTCATATTTATTATAATGCAGAGCCAGTTTCTGCATAAAAAATCTTTTGTTATAAAAACCTCTGATTAACTTTGACACAAATCAAGTAGCTGCCTAATGATGTTACAACTTGGTGTATAAACTGAAGGTTACACAGACGTAGTTATGACCTGTAAAGACTTAATATTCTTCGAAAGGGATCTGCCCTTTATTCCCTTATAATATTATCTCGCAGCATACATAAATAATTCATAAAAGAATAGGATTTTCATATTATTTCACTTTGCTTCTCCACGGAGAGTTTCGGCGCGTTTATACACCTCACCGAAATGACACCGGAATAGCTATGAGTCAGGGCAGTTAAATGAATTATGATGTTCTTAACAAAATTAATGTCGTAAAAGTGTTCTTATTTTGTTTATCGTGTGGCCGTCCCTTTTTGGGGTTGGATGGCAATTTACAAAGGATTTTTTCTCGAGGAAATTCTTACCTTTTGTGAAGTTTTAGAATTTGTAGACAGACAGAATCACTTTGAGAAAGTAATTAAATATTTAAAGGAAGTAGGCAACGTCTCTACGTAGCAGACACTACCTCCCAAGTACCTACCAAGTAGTATCTACGTATGTTCCTACTTAACTACAGAATACTTAGAAAGTAAGCAATTAGTTTGTACCTTTTGGGCTGTTGGTTATTTTTTTTTTTTTAATTACTTACTTTGCCCCACACTAGTAATTTCTCCTCTATCGCGGGAGCGTTTACAAACATTCAAACTCACATACACAAACAAACAGACCCGGAACAACTGCCATTGAAATATTTGTTCCGTGCGGGAATCGAACCCGCGACACGCAACGCAGCAGGCAATCGCTCAGCCACTGCACCAACCGCGCCGTCAAATTTCCAATAAAATATTCATTCGTCACTATCGTCACCCATGGGTGACAGTTGCAGTTGCGCTTGCAACCTTGTGGTTGTGGCCCAACGAGGCATTAACAAAATAATCGTAATTTAAATATATTGGAATAATATTGCCAACTTGCTCTATTTGGCTCATGATTTAATAAACCATTACTTGAACTTTCTATAGTAAAAGAAAAGATGTCACGAGAAAATATTTATTGCTTCAGCGGAAAATTCACTTGAAACGTGAATATTTTACTTCGGGACAGGTAGCCAGTTAGTTTTCATTCTTAGTCAGTTCTTTATTATTGCAGGTAACATTAAAATTTCCTTCGAGTATTCGTGACCTCAGCGCTGCAAGAATTTTTAATAATATCAACTTGAAAAATATCTTCGTCAAAAATGTCGGAGCTGTATTTATTCGGCATTTATTTGTAAAAGAATGCCTCTTCTATATTCTTTTAATACTTCTCTTTCTTTGCCTGAAAACTAGATACACTAGCTTGTAGTATTTTTAGTGAATATCTTTACTTCTTACCTTTAATCCTTATAAAACTAGGTCCTGTTGTTTTTATAGAGATTTTTTTTTGTATTTAGGTCACATAATTATGTGCTATATAAAGAGTTGTGTCTTTCATTATTATTTACACATTTTTTAGTTATCGTATCTGTAACATTTTAATAACACCTTATTCAGAAAATGTTAGGTAATTAATACACGCGCGTCACTCTCTTGTTCAGTGGTTAACGCAACACCGAGATTTCAAGTTGAGTTCGAATCGGATTACCGAACAAAATCAGCTTGTCATACGCAAACAACGTGTTTCCTGTGTCGTAATAGTCCGCTCAGCGATTCAACAGTCTGCTATTGAACAAATACACGCCGTAACTACGCTGTACTTCAAACAAGTTTTAATCGAATAGCCAAATTAAAGAGATAAAAATACTTTTATGAATTTTAGTAAAATAAGGACTTACGTACCCTTCAAGAAAAAATCAATTCGATACGAATCAGTAATTTCAAAAGCTATTAACGCCAATCTCCGCGTCCTATCAATATCACAAGACGTTGATTAAACGACCAATAATAATAATTGTTATCAAGCTGAACCGCATTTCTCATCAAAGTTCATTACAGCACTGAATCGGAAGCTTGTATCAAAAGGATTTAACTCAAATAAGCTTTTCATCTGAACATTTTATGAGCCCCCGGGACTGCCTCACCACGGATTAAATTCGTGATATTTAACTTAACGAAATTCTAGTTTGAGTGCTTGTGAATAGGAGCTTGAATACGTTTTTAGAAATTAAATGAACGCGGATATTGTAAAGGCGGATTAGCGGCTTCATAATATTAGCTTTTAAAGTAATCATTTCGCTTGAGAGGCAATTAATTACTGAAACAAAAACTTAAAAAAGTGTTCTATTGAGGAGCAGTTTTGAGTGCACAAAATAAAGATTCTCTTCGTGAATAAAACAAAGTGAGCCGGTTGTCAAACTCATTCGTCTAATTAGGTTTTTGTTTACGTCCGCTTCGAATAGACAACATTGAATGGAACTGGCTACATTTTGTTTCACTGGCTAAAGAGTAAATTTAATTAAGTCAAAAGGGCTCTTGAGTTTTTTCAATCTGTAAGGCTGGCCAATTAAAAAGTTGCCGAGACTTGTACCAGGGTAGCGACAACCGGAGGAGAGTACTTTAACTTACTCAGTGCAACTCTGGGGCTACATTAACGGTGCTTACTACCTAACTTAATAAATTATTGCGGGACCACTCTTTAAAACTGAAATTTTCAGGCCTACTTGCCTATCATAGTGTTATTTTCATAAAATGCTTATAAATATTTTTCAAGCAAATGAATTTAAGAAAGAGAAGAAAACAAAATACAAGATACCTAACTATAAAATATTTAAAATAAAGAAGTATAAAAATAAAACTTTAAAAAGTAATTTTACCCTCCTTATAGGCTCTAACATTATCCTACAAGCAAACCGTCACGACACATGACTGGTACAACGTTAAACACCAACATTTATCAACCGTTTTTCTCAAGTACTTAATCAAAACCACTCATTACCCGAACGCTAAGCGATTGTTACCCGAGTACGTTCAAAGTACGAAGAGTGCGCCTCGTAGCTGTCCGATAGAGAGACGCCAAATCGTCTTACGACTCGCTTCGGGGAAGAGGATTTTTAAATATTTATAGAACCGTTTTCACAAACGTTGAGCTGTTTGTTCTATTTGGAAAATTCTTGAATTGCAAGCGCGAGCTATTTACCTATAGCTTCCCCGGTGCCGCTCTTACACCTCATCTTTAGTAATCCTCGTTTTAGTGGATTGTTATGCTGAATATTCGCCGGGTTATGTTGTTGTTATTGCAGTAACGACACTGGTGCTGTTTCTATGAGTAAACAAAGACAATTTAAGCTAAAAAACCTTATAAAACGGATCTGCTTTGGACTTTTCATTAAATTGGACACGAAGAAGCATCAAAATCAATATTCTCATCTCAGTGAGCGGATGCTAGAAGGGTGAATTTATTTTATTGCACCGTCTAAAGGTGCTTAATCGAGGAACCGTTAATTTATGTGCACCGTTACGAAAGAGCAGAAAAGATCGCTTTTCCTGAGGATGTGCGGAGCTCGGACGAGTACATATTAGTATTCCGATTGAATAATTAAGTAGAGACACAGGATCGACGCAAGCATCCATTATTTCCAATATGCCGCAAATAAATACCTACTTACAAGGGATTGCGTACTCGTCTGCATTTTATTGCCATATCTTTGTAAACACCAGACCTAATTTTGTGGATGAGTGCTTATCATACGAACCAGCGTTCTCACAAAAAAGGAAAATATAAAAAAAACTGCAAAGAACGAGCCAATTGTTTTTGATTTATAGACTAGTTTCACAAAGAGATGTTCTATTTAGATGCGAGGAGGGGTGACCCGATGTTACAACACAACGGAATGTAACTGATTCAGCAGTAAATGTTACTCGTATCAATTCTGATCTGCCCCACAAAGAATGCCAAATTACTAATGGAAAAGTTTTTCTAATGAATTGAGAAAAATGCGGCCTTGTCGAATACTGATGTAATGGTACCAGCTTTAATTACGTAAGTAGAAAGTAATGATCGGATACTCTAACTTGTATTTATGACTACACAAATCAGTTACGTACGATAAGTTATCGGAGAAAAACTATTATTTAACTTACTGTGTAGTTCTTAGTTATTTTCTAGGAGTATTTCATTAAATTGCTTTGGTTCGCCATACCTACGAGTATAAATCGCCTGGAACGTCGTTAGAGGCTATAAAGTAATTATGTTCATGGGCAAAGCAATTGCTTTATGACTAAGTTTCCTAGATATCGCATTGTTTACATCATTTGAATATATGAAGAAACTGATACCGATGAAACTGAAAACTGATATCGATGAAAATGATCAGAAAAATAAAAAGAAACAAAAAAACAGGAAACAATAAATGACAATACTTTTCCCAACGGTGGGGTCGGCTTCCTGTCTAAACGAATGCAAATAAATACCTGTATTTTACATGTAAGCGACTGCCTATTTAACCTCCACAAACCGTAGTTAGTACTGGGTCATACGACCCCTTGGTGAGACTGGTAGTCAGTCTTTCGGGTCACTGACTACCTTTAACGACTGTCAATCTACAAATGACAGCCGGGACCAACAGCTTAACGTTCTTTCCAAGGTACGGAGGAAACTCGGTATGGAATGGGTGTTCACCCTTCCACGGACCAACCTTGGCAAGCGCGGCTTAACCTGAAGATCGATCCGAGCGGCTGTTATTATTTAGCTAAAAGCTATTTATCCTAATTCCTAACATTCTTGCATTATTTTGACCTCAATCAATGCCAGCATTCAATAGCGAGGCAAGTGCGTCTTAACCTGAAGATCGACACGAGGGGCTGTTATCACACCTATATTCTCTAAAGCCTACCCTACATAAAAAAGAATGTGTGTATATTATAAAAATGTTGAATCAACAGCAGTTTGAATGCTAATAAATACTCTAATATGGAACGTCTAAACCTGGAACACAAGCATCTATAAAATAAATGACCAAAAATATAGGTAAGCGTAGTAAACACCCAAAACTTCGGCCAACGGTGCGGACGTTGTGTAGTAAATAATACGATACTTAAATAAAATGAATTCCTTCCTCAATGTGACACTATGACTGGCATCATTATTCTCAGCAACTTTGCCACGCGTGTGAAGCAAAAATAAGTGTCGTAATAGTAATTTGTCACGGTCCTCCCTTCTCACTAGGCGTTCTATACGGCTTTTGTAAAGGTAGTTTATGTTAACATATAGGACCTGGCAAAAAAACAACAGATCTGTGTATTTGTAAACTTTATCTTAAAATAACGCTAGATTTTTAGAGGGAGGAAGCGATTTAACTAGGTTTAGGAAAACTCATTTAGGAGGTAAATATGTGTAACCAACGTCCAGCTTCAGGACGTTACCGAACTAATATAGTGGTGGTTACCCGATATGAAAATTAAAGTTCCAATGACCGGTTCCAGTAACGAGGGCAACTTCGAAAAGGATCGAGATTAAAGCTTGTAGACGTTAATAAAAGTAATTTAGTAGGGAGACGCGTCAACATGGAATTTTTATTGCGTAAGCATTCCACCCCGGACTAACAGATGAAGACATATTATCCCCGAAGCCAGGCTACCCTTGAAGTGATTACAATGTTACCCCTGATGTGAGGTTAACAGCGGCTACAGATAATTAATAACGGTAGAGTAGAAAAGGCTTTTCTTTTATTTTACCTTAATTAATATCTCGGTTTCTCAGGACTCCATTTTTGCTTAGTTACCGTGCCCAAAGGGAGAGCTAATTTTAACAACTATTCACTACATTTTCTAGAAATAATTGCTAAAGTAATAGATTAAATATAAAGAGATTATTAATAACAAAGAGTACCTATAGTATTAGCTTTTACAATTGAAATCTGATATGGAAAAGTATGAAATGTTGTTAATACATTGTTAAATGAACCAATTTATCACATGAGCAAACTGAAACTATGTGTTAATTGGTTCATTTACAGGTAAATTAATTAATTTTGATAATATAGACGCATTATATATTTGGATCTCCTTTTACCACTTCGGTATCGTGGGAATATTATTTCAGTCCTTTCATATCAATAATTAATAGTAACGAGAATAAAGATCATTTTTATTTTGATAGTGATGGAAAATCACAGGTAAAATAAATAACATCGAAAGCAAATTAAAAATTAAGTGTACTTCCTTGAAGTTTAAGCAAATAAACTGTACCTATTTCGATCTCTGTTCATGAAAAGCCATTAAATCAATTGAGTTGTTTGCAATTCAGTGAAACAACCAAAAAGATACACCGAACACACTCAACAAACACGTGTTCGAGCATTCATAAACCGGATAAAAGTGAGCACCTATCTAAATGTTAAGAACTACTGACTATACCCGTTTTAGCCCGTGCGTAGGCGGAGATGTGGGTAAAACCCCGAAATCAAAATTAATCTACTTACTTCTCATATTTTTAGACCGTCTGAAATAAACCGAATTATCTATATATATAAAATGGTAAACTGACTGACTGACTGACTGGGTGATAAATCAACACACAGCCCAAACCGCTGGTCCTAGAGACATGAAACTTGGATGGTGTGTCCTTTGTAAAGAGTAAGTATCCACTAAAAAAGGATTTTTATGAATTACACCCCTAAAGGGGTAAAATGGGGGATGGAAGTTTATATGAAAGTCCGTCAATGAAGCTAGGATCTTCAAATTTTGTGTTAGGCTGACGATTGAAAATTAATTTATACGTGTTACAGCGTTTTTGATAATTCACCCCCGAAGGGTTAAAAAGGGGTATGAAGGTAAGTAATCGGATATTTTTCGACATCCACGCAGGCGAAGCCGAGGGCAAAAGCTAGTTATTTATAATATTCTTAGTAAGTTAAGCTTTGTGTAGGTAGTTGGTAGGTACACTAACTTATTTGGTAATAATTACCCATGCTACTGCCAGAATCGTGTCCAAATACAAATACAAATACTTTTATTTGTTGAACATAGGTAGGTACAGATGTTGTAATTATTAATGAACGCTATGTCTAACCGTAATCGGCGTACAAATATTATTTTACACACATGCTGATTAAAATAAATTATCAAACAGAATATTTAAAAAAAATAAAAAATTAACATTATTAAATAATTCTAATACAAATTGTCAAAACAAAAAAAAAACTAACATTATTATCACACATTAAATAATTTTAATTCAAATTGTCAGAAACAAAACTAATATTATTATCACACATTATTATATAATTCTAATTGAAATTGTCAACACACTAAAAAAGAAAAAGAAAAAAAATACATTCCAAAAAAATAAAAAATAAGAATTCTAGTAAAATTTGTAAACAAACAAAAAAAAAAAAAATTAAATAAAAAGGTAGTCATAATGTGTTAGTTAGGTATTCGTTCACCGTATAGGTAATATGTTTTTTCATGTAATATGTTCAGGAAAGCCTTTTTAAAATCGTGTATGTTTTTAATTTCTGATATTTGCCTAGGGATCTTATTATAGATCCTATGTGCCATTCCTAAAAAACTTTTTTGAAAAAGAGCAGTGCTATGTTGCTTAGCGCATATCTCTCTGTTGCGACGTTTAGATCTCAATGTTTCAAACAGATGGAAGTTGGATTTGACAAATACTGCTATCTCAAAAATGTACAAACAGGGCAATGTTAGAAGTTTAAATTTTTTGAAATATGGGATACATCTTTCAGTTGGTTTAAGCTTAAACACAGCACGCACACATCTTTTTTGGGCCTTAAACGCAATTTCCCTGTCAGTGGAATTTCCCCAATATATTATTCCAAAACGCAATGTAGATGTAACATAGGCTTTGTAAGAAATTAGAACAACGGACTCATTTACTATCTTTGCTAGATTATAGAGTGCATATGAATACTGGTTTAGTTTTCTACAAACAGTATTGTCTTATTATAACTAGAAGACGGGATATATACCATGTTTATTGTTTTCTTTGAGTTCCCGATATTTCGGCGCTGTTGCAAGCACCATGATCACGGATAAACTGAAGTTGTTGCGGGTGGGTCTACTAGTTATAATAATGTTGGTGACCATGATAGTTTAAAATCTAGTATTGTCTTGTTTAATATTCACGTTGTAATTGTCTACTCATCGTCTTCCTATCCTTGTTCCATGATATTTGAGGTCTGCGCAAAACTTTTTTTTTTCTATTCTTCTGTCAACAGTTACGCTTTCATTTAATCCTTTTTTCTTTCATATCATACTTCATACAATGCATCTATCGTTTCTTTGTCTTGTCGGTCTCACTCTCCCTCTCTATCCATCTACATTTGTTTTGTATAACGGGCTGGTGTCCACGTCAAAGCGCGTATTTTCATTTGTATTCATCACTCTTTTAGTCCACACATCAAGAGAGAGGATTTTCCATCTTTACTGCAGCTAGCACAACTTTCAAGCTTCCTCTAATATACTGTTTTTTTTTACTTTATCCATTAATTGTCTAATGCAGCATGTAAATATGGCGTCTTTAATCAGCTTTTAATGTTCCCACTATAGGGACTTTTTCTCTAGGACCTCTCCTAGAGAAAAAGTTGCTACCTAGTGTGAGCGTTAACCCATCAGGAGACCCCGTGCGGGTAGGATGTGAAAATAAAGACTTTTTGACTTTTTATGTACTCGTATTTTCATTAGATTTACTACAACTATTTGTATTAGTATAGTGTTAGTAGTATATTTATAGTAGTATTTTTCATTTTATGTAAGTTGAATAGAAGATTTCGCAACGTGAGGAATCCGCAGAAAAACAGCGATCCTCTTTGGTTTAACCTCGTTCCCCCAGCTAGCAACATCACGTGCTGTTATGCAACGTTGCCAAACGTGTCAAGCGTCACGTGTTGCGCGACAATTTGTTGTCGCCAGTGCACGCCTGACTTTACAATTATAAAAGCGACTTTGTGACTTACCTGGAGTTCTAGAAGAAATGACATTCTGTCAGGGATTTTAGAAATGCGACGTTTTTGAAAGCGAGTGGTACTTGTTCCTAGGGCCAACTATCTCCTCTTGTAACGTTATGATTTCAATTTTACAACAACAGAGAACATAAAGAGACGGAGCTATATAGGACGTCTAGCTCCACTTCCCGCCCACACTGAGTGACGTTAAAGTTATACTGCTATAGGAGGTGGAGGTACAAGCCCAGGCTGCTGGCCACAGACCAATGGGCTGATATCACAACACTGAGATCAAGCCTAAATCTTTTGAAGATAGAATGACATATATTTCGGAGATGTTTTTTAGTGCAGAAATGTGATCAAGAATTTTCAAAACCCTACCCCCCTTCAAGGGGTGTTCGCAAACGAAGTCACAGGAACATCAGGCAGTCAGATTACAGACCGCTACATTACTATAACAAGGAATGGACTCCTTTATTGAATTTGCATAAATCCAGACTTGTACTTACAAGGTTTTGTTAAAGTATTTTGATTTAAAAGAGTGTCCATGGAGTTTCTTGGCCGTTCTTCTCCATAGAGATCTACGTTAGGGAATGGGCAACTACAGTACTTTCACAGTTTTTGTGCCTTGTGACTGGGAGTGTAGCTATATTTTACTGTTGTCTTTGTTTCGACAATTCAAAAGTGCCTGGCCTACTTGAAATAAATGCTTTGATTTTTATTGATTTTGATTTTTGACTAACTCGAATTTACCAAGCAGGAAACGAGTATTTAATGTTGATTACTATCATAAATTAGTGTACTAAACATACTCTAGAAATTACAAAGTCTAATCATGAAAATCACCGAACAAATAACACGTAGCACGTAGCAGAATAAACTCTGCATGCATTTGATGTATTCGAGTCGGTTTCATTTGATGTGATTCTGATTAATATCTGCAAATATATCCATTTCAAATTTGCTGCAATATTGACAGATGGGCCCAAACGATTACGAATATACGATAACGTAGAGCCCATAATTTTACGTTTTGAGCTTTTAGTTTCAATGCTATAGGTAAATTATTAAGATTAACTTATTTAGTTGAAATGACCAATCCAAAATTAGATACCTAGGTATACCTCACCTATTACCTAATTAGTTGTGGTTTTGTTTATAATTGTTTAACGGAAACAGGCTACTTGACTGATTAGTTTGCACGCTTTAAGAAACACGACGGTTAAAAACTTCAAACATTGCATAATTTTCGCCGATGGCGATCTAACGTGTAACTTTGTTTATAGCCGACTCGAAGGTTCATTTACGACGTCTTGAGCTACCCAACCGTATGATTACGTTACATACAAGACAAAGCGTACCGACAAACCTGAAATTTCCTGAATATAATACGAAACATTCCCTATTCTGAGCATCACTGTTGTAGAAAAACAAAGCACAGCTGATAAAATATTCAAGCCATACATTACGAGATTGATGAGCCGAGACACAAAATTATAAACAGGAGAAGAAACATCGCGAGAGTGCGGTTGACTTCTTACCCTCATTGAGGTAATCTTGTGGGAAATCAGGGCAACCGCGACCGAGCAATTTGTTATTTCTCCGACAAAACCGAGCGAATGAGACCTCACAATTGTCATGATTGCCCGCAGATCTTGTCTTAGGCCGCAGCTCACAACTTTGTGGTTGGAATACTGATGTACATTATATATGATGCCGTAGATATAGATGAAAACCGGCGCTAAATGGTCATATATGATGAAATAACTCGATGTAGTCATAGGAATGACTGTGCAATACTGCGCACGTCAGCGAATGATAATAATATGATGGGAACATTATTGGATATCGGAAGCAATACAGAGACAATTGAGCTACATTTGCGTTATGCGGCGAATGCTTGTTGAACTGAATGTAGTGAATGCCTAATGATATTCACAGAATGGGTATGATTAGGTTTGAAGCTATATTAGGCATCTGTTACCGTCGTGTTGATTGTTTAGTCTTACTCAATTATTGTAATGTTCTAATAGTTAAGTTTCTCTCACTTCCTAATTCTGACTATGAATAAGACTGATAATATTCTACTAACAAAAACCTTGGGTAAGACCTCGATTGGAGTCATACAGATCAGGGAAGTATGGCACCAACTAAGTAGACCTATATTCGGTAATGCCTGTCTCGTTGATCGTTGAATAGTAGGTACTGAGCATAAGGGGTTCGACTCCCCGATTGGACATAGTATTATTGAATTTTTTCATAAGGAATTTCTCCCGCCTGAAGTCTAGATTTGTGTATGGTTGGTGGCAATGGGCTCGCTCTATATGGGACTTAAACATAACTGGCGAATTGTGGGCATAGGTACTATCAACCATGCCTAACCCTTCGGAGAAATGCAGGCGTGATGTTATGTTTTGTTCGACAGTGAATAGAATATGACTGCCAATGCTGATGTATTTTAGATCTGCATCCATCTCTAGGAACTAAAAAATAAAACAAAAAAAAAAAAAGTAATATAATGTAGCAGGCAATGCAAACTTTTTGTTGTTGATGGCAGTCGATTGGCGGGCCATCGAAAAGCATTTACATCACAAGTCCTGGATCGACGTGTTGCAATCATGACCAACAATGAACGAATATGAATATTTTATTTGAACGACCAATTGGCTGTCCTGTCGTGCAAACATTTGATATTCACTGTGAATACCAAAGGTTTGCTTATTAATTGGATTGTCGTACCACGTACAGAGTCCAACGACGGAAAATCGGCCGATGTGAATTGCTCTTAATTCGCTGCCCAGCTTCCGATAAAATATTGGACCGCATCGCAAACGGGATATGAATAATAAACAAAATATTAAGCTGCAGATTAATGTAGCTAGTTTATAATATAATGGAATTATGCTACCATGGCATGGAATCATTTGTTTTAATTTCCAAAATGATTTATTAAAGAGTTGTGTCCGTTGTGATGGCTCAATAAACGCACGAGATTACACGTTCGAAACCTTTTTAGTTTACCTCTATTCTATTTTTACCAGGAAACCCGATAACTTATCCGGTGAAATATCCTTTTTCCCGTCATAATTTCCAAATGATGGCATCTACGCGTTTAATGAAGTCAGGGGACCATAATATTGCCAGCTCCAAATAACCTTAGCGACTAAAAACATTGTCAATGCAAAAAAGTCAATTTATTTATGCAAATAAAATCAAATTCGACGCGACGAAACACTGGGGGAGATGGCTCCTTAGAGATTTACGGCATATTACGAACACCTAGATACCATGATAGGTACCTACCGTGAATTTAATTATGTTTGCATTAAATTACTATACAGAGAGTTCTATGTATAGCTTCCTCGTCTTGTTGTCATATTGTTTATATAGAGTTGCCTCATTTGTTCGTAAATGCAATGCTGAACCCGACCAGGGAATCAAACGCAGAACGGGCAAAGCGTTATTGGGATTTCCCGTCAGTAACAACCACGCAGTCTGGATTTGTTCCCGGTTGATGGCAATAGGTTTGCCCTATTTCATGGGACTTAAATATAGCTGGCGAAATGTGGCTGTACCACTATACCTCTGAATAACCCATTGCGGATTCAAAGCGTATTAATAGTTCAATATTCACCCTCAAAAAATAATATTATTTGGGTAGTAATTAAACCGACTTCTATTTAATAGCCTTTTTCTCCTCCAAAAAATTACCTTATCCTCTAAACTACTAAGTCAGCCACCATCAATGTGCATCTAAAAAGTACTATCTCAGCCACCATATACCATCGGTGTAAGCTACTGTAAATACATCACTGCATCGTTGTTATTTTATAGCATCTATATTTGTGACATTTATTCAAGCAATAAGCTTCTAAAACAACTATATACACCAATAAAGTATCGCCTTATAATTTTATAACTTAGTACGTTTAAGACTTAGTTAAGTATGACTAATTCATAACTCGTCCTATAATTTATTGTTCATAAAATATACCTAAAATAATCATTAAAAAAATTAACTACAGCCACTAAATATCAAAAAAAAACAACCGTAGCTTGTTTTTTTTGGTAGAATAGACTCTTTCTAGTGTTTAAATTCACCAACAGTTAGGTTCAGCTAGGTGCTAGCTAGGTTCATGGGAAACAACAATATTTTGTGATAGGCGAAGTCGACTTAGCCCCGCTAGGCGGGGCTCCTATTCCTAGCTGCAGGGTTTGAAGCAACCAAACACAAACCTAAGATGTTGCCTTTGCCGCAATGCCTTTTTTACGATATTTATTGTAACAAATTGTGTTAATGTTTATTTTAACTAAATAAAAAAATTACTATCTAGTGGACTATTATTGTTCTTATTACACGAAACGACTCGTCCCCGCGTGAATCGAAGGGCACTCTCTCATTGGTGGTAGCGCGTAGTGGTCCCCGTCTCGCTCTGTCGTTGCAGTTTCTAATTTTATGTTAAAATAATACAATGTAATATTTTAAAAGCTAAGTTAAATCAATGAAGTTTTCGAGTTGATGCCTGAACTATATTTTTTTAAAGCACTTAAAATGTTGGCGAGTTGCAAAATCCGTGGCTGACTTAGTAAATTAGATGGTGATGTATAATCAAAGAGGCAAGTAAAAATAATTGTTGCTCTTAACTTGACACTTTTAAAAAAGACGAATTAGTTTATTAGAGGCTTTCTTATTTCCCGAGGCTGACATATAAAATCAGAGGTAAAGTTCCGTGGACAAGAAAAAAAATTGTGGCTTGACTTATAATTTCCCATATTATTTTAGGAATATCACCAAGTAATTTTGCCTCATAAAGTAATATAAGTTAAGCTCGTGGCTAAATAATTACAGCCGCTCGGGTCGATCTTAAGGTTAAACCGTGCTTGCCTAGGTTAGTCTGTCGATGGGTGACCACCCATTACATACCGAGTTTCCTCAGTACCTCGGAAAGCACTTTAAGCCGTTGGGTCCCGGCTGTCATCAATAGATCTTTGACAGTCGTTACAGGTAGTCTGTGGCCCAAAAAGTCAGATAACCAGTCTTACCAAGGGGTATCGCATTACCCAGTACTAATTGGATTGTGGAGTTCAGATAGGCAGTCGGTCCATGTAAAATACTGGTATTCAGCTGCATCCGGTTAGACTGGAAGCCGACCCCAACATAGTTAGGAAAAGGATATGCAGAAAAAAAAAGTAATAAGTTAATAGTGCAAAGTTAGTTTAACTTTAGGTACTAGAAAGATAGACCTCACTACCTCAGCAATCAGTAGTAACTTTTTAAAACAAAGTACTGCTGCCTGACCCCTGTCATGTTTAGCGTGACAGCTTAAACCTACAGCTTTCAATCACTGCTTTCAGATGATTTAATTAGTCTAAAATTCATTTCTAATCCTACATTTAAAAGTCTTTTCAGATCTTTTCACTATAAAATAACAAAGATTTCAAAGTTATAAATGATGTGCTCAACACAAAGAAAGTAATGTGCACTACTCCGCAAAAGTCACTGAAAAGGTTTTGTTCAGCTCTTGTATTTTATACCTAAAATAGATGTAGGTATAACGATTAAAATTGTCTGCTTTACACGAAGGGGATAATCTCTCATAGCTTCACCATAATCTATGTAACAAGATGTTAAAACTTGCTTGTTCTCCGTATCTCTAGATTAAACAAAGGAAGTTTCATAAATCTTTAACAGTTACAATTAGTAAGAAACCACGTTATTATAACAAGTCATCCAAATTCCGACGTCAATGTTCGAAACACTGAACAATTTACAACAAACTCATAAAAGTTTTTAATGATAGCCAACGGCATCTGGAACCTTACATTTTAAATGACGCTGCTCCTAAATTATAGAAACAAATTATTTTTAATTTTCTTTTTAGTTTCAACTTAGAAACAAATTATCGTGCTTATTAGAGTGAGTGAGCATTTAAGTTTTTAATAACCTAGCTTAATGTAATGTAAACAGTTGTTTCCATTACTTTAAAGATGCAAGATGTGTGAAATTAAAATTCATTCAAATTAATAATTCTACTCTAATCTAGTCTTTGTTTCAGAGTTGCCCTCTCCTGTTTCTCTTTGTTATTAATCGCACACATAAGATATAATACGCTGTCATTATCGTAGCTACACAAACAATCCCTATAAATAAAGAAATATACATTTTAAACTTGGCATTTGATCGTATAGTTACACTTTCTAACGTTGGCATGATCTCAGAATCTTTTGAATAACAACAAACTTGGATGTTATTGCCATAACTGCTATTCGAGCAAATCCTTGTATACTTAGGTTTTCATATACAATTGTATGTGTTGTATTTCAGCATCGCTTTACGTATAACATGCGGGGCTGCTGGTTGCTATTTCATTGAGCAACAATAGATGCTCGTTCAAACGTAGTTGCACACTGGCGAGGTCGTAACACTCGACCTGTATGTACTTACTGCCAACTGAAACAATCTGGCTTCTAAAAGTGTATATTATTATGCTTTAATCAAAATATTTAAAAAATCACACACGTTATTTCTTTTAAAGTTACAAAGAATTTAATAACGTAAAGCCTTGCACTTCCACTTTACTAGAGGCATTTTTCATTACATTCATATTACTGCGAGCAGAAGGTTTTGCTAAATGTAAATACATACACCATGTGTGAAGGGTCCACGGAGAAGGGTCTCTTTTACTGTTTTTTTACGCAAAACACAATGAATGTATTCAAATTAGAGAGTTCGGTGTGACCACAATGAGAAAAGAATCGCAGTCGTTTCCAAGTGATCTTTGTAACGAGGGTCGGCAGATCCCTCCGTAATTGTTATCCATAATAGTTGGGTCGCTTCCGCCGCCTAAAGTCTGCCGCTGACGTAAACATTCACCGCCAAACAGATGAATTGAGGTGAGTTGTAAACCTCGCTGCGGATGTACCACCGATCTTCACAGATACTTGTTAATTGAACACAGTAACGAGTTACGAGCTACCTAAACGGGGATACGGCCTGTATTATTGAAAATCGTAAATTGTGACCATGAAATCGAAGTAATTCGAAAAGTTTATAGGGCCCTTACGCGTGAGAGCTATGGGAAGGTCAAATAATATCGAAGGGTTGGATAACGTGGCTCAAAGTTTTAATTAAACAGCAACATCTGCGAGCCTCGTTACACGACAATTATTGTTACGAGAACACACAAACACATTATTCGGGAAACGATAGTTTGTGTTTACTGTCATAGTTATTGTTTTCAGCGGTGCTCGGAAGTTCAGAAGTACAGCTTCACAATATTTATTTGAGGTAACTTAAATATACAAAAGGAGAAAAACCTAGGAATCTCTTTTACGTGCCTCATTTGTAATTTGAAGACTTACCTCGAATACGCCTAAATCCCTACTTAACTAATTTATAGATGTTATATTCAGCCTTATTTTACTCTCGGAACAGGTAATTTTTGTGTACCTAACAGCAACTTAGCAAAACCGAAATGCGGGAAAATTAATTTGTAGCTGACGGTATAATAATAAAACATTTTTGTAGCAAAATCTCAGCGAAATTAATCGAGATTAAAATAAATTAACATAGCGATCCAAATAGAATTATTAAATAAAGCCATTAGTAGTGGTTTGAATTACAGAATGTTTGAAGTTAATAGCAGGCTTCCTGTGGCGCTGCAGAGACAGGCAATGGCCGCTAGGTGCGCCTTAGTTCTGCTTTACATAGCGCCGAGCAACTCTCTGTGAGAATCGCAACAATTTTCCGGAACATTTCCGAGCGGGCTAACGAACGGAAACGCAGGGGACGCGGCCAATTGGCGGATAAATGCACCTCAATTACTATATTGCGGCAACATTTTTCCTCCTAATGTCCTTTTTGGCTTTAGCGATGAAAACTTTTTATTTATTTTTTCGCTTCCTAAATGGAGACCGCTGCGGTAAAAATGGAAGGTAATATTATAAATAAATGTTTCTTCCTTAAACGTTTGTGAATGTGTGGTAATAACGTCGTTGCCTCTTTGAATTGGGAAGCTGTGCGACCATACGAATGATTTGATGAGGATATTCGTTACTCGTTTTACCGAACATTTCAATACACATCAAAACGTTTGCGAAAGTTCCGTATTTTCAGTTCCAGCACGGAACACTAAAGGAATTCAAATGTCCAATATGGCGTTTATATTGATATAAAGTAGGCACGTATTATGCGCTCGGTTTCAGGCAATACTTCACTAACAGAAGCGTACGTTACCTAACCCCGGGAACTAAATGATCGCGCCATTTCAGCAGTCCAAAGCCAGGGAAACATCTTATTTCTCTCAGTAGCTTGACTTGAAAAATACGAGAGGAATGTGCGCGCATTAGGTTCGGTCGTTACTTAGGTCCTCGAGCAGTGCGGGTTCGAGTCCGGGTCGAGCGTGCGGTGACTAATGGCTGTGGTGCGGTAAAATATGTTGCACGTAAGTGTGCGACATAACAAGTAACCAGCTGTTGGTAAACTGGACGCGTTTCTCGACTTCATGCTTCAACATAATGTTGATGTATTGTGGTACTTACCTCTGCTCCTACTTACACACCTACTCCTGCTACACCTGCTGCTTGATGCTATACCTGCTGCTATGGGTTTACTTTAGATGTATAAATGCAGATTCTTGATAAAGAGATAGCAGAGCAAAGGAAGGTACTACTGGACGAGCGGCTGCGAATTCTCATTGACTACTCTACGAGCGGTTAGCATAAGTATGATGGCCTATATTTTCTCACTCCTGGGGCACAGTACTCTTCTACATGAGAGGGAGTGGTCCACCACGTGGGCCTAATCTGGTTAGGCGGATGTCACGTGTGTCTTATTCAATCAATCAATAAAAACGAAAAAGGTTATCGAAATTTTTCGTTTGGCTTTTATGGCAAACACTGGAAAAACGCTGCTCATCTTTTAGGTCATCCCGAAAAACAGTAGTCTTTTCTTTGTCAGTAAATACATCTCCCAATTACGTTCACATTCTATCAAATTACCTAGACTCCGTCAGTGTCTGTGTACCCATTTTCTCTTATAATATAAAATGGACATGCTAGAGTTTTTATTCAGCTTGGTCTTATTATTTGAAAAGTTTTCCTTGGCAGAGGCAAGTTTTCAAATAATGAGGAAGGTTTCAAGTGATAAAGACTCGCACATTGTCGCGGTCTCACGAGCGAACCCAAATTAAGTCTAGTGTGAGTTTATATGTACTAAAAAAACATTATTTTTACGTAAATATAAAAAAAGGTTAGCATATACAGGACGAATTTTTCAAGTGGGGGTGGATGGTCAAATCCGAAACTACGAGGAATAGAGAAAAATAATCAAGGGTTGAGGTCGATTTTGATGAAAACTAAAACTGTATCATTGGATTTTTGGAAAAAAACAGTATTCCTAGCAAAAAATAGAACCGTTTCGACAACATTCGTGTAAGGAATGGGAGGAGGCCTTTGCTCAGGAGTGGACTAACTAAAAAAAAAGCAAAGATTGTCACTGGGTGGACGCTTGCGGAGGGCATGGCCGTGGAGATCAACCGCAATGTAGGTGGCGTGACGATCTGGAATGCATTTGCAGAGCAGACACGATCTGAAATTGCACAAGAAATAGAGTTTTTAACGAGAACGGGAAAGCGTTCTTTTGAGAGACACAAGTTATGAGAAGAAACAAAATAAAATATTAGCGTCAAATTGAGAACCTCCTCCTTTTTTGATGAAAAAAAACCAAACATTCTGTATATTTGTTTAAAAACAAACTTAACAGTCAGTTTTGCCGTAAACTGACTGTAAAGTTTTATATTAATGTGAGGCGATTGTTACATTAAATTAAGTGATGCCCACACAACACATATTATTCAATCAATTTCTCCACGTAGAAACAATAAACCTACCATATCTTGAATGAAGGAACCGTTTGTGCTCCCATTAACCCTCGCACGAGCAATCCCTGCAAGCAGAATTGAACCTGCTGGCTTTTGGCCAGAAAACGGAATAAAAATCATTATAATTTCATTACAAATGTGAGCTTTTTCATGCGTCCTGTTGAAAATAAACGCAGCCAGTATCTTGATGTTACTGTTACTGTGTATCTTTAATTAACACCCTTATAATTAATTGGACCACAGATTGAAAATTAAATTATATATTATCATACCTATTCCATTATTCATTGATCTCATTAAAGTTAATTATGAAGCGTCTGTTACAATTATTTTATTTAAGTAATATTAATAGAATGCAAAAACGAATTCTCCCGGAATTGTTATGTTACCTGTGGCTTTTCAGTTATACCGTTTCAGGAAGGAAAATAAAAAAGTCGGAATTACGCCTAATGTCCCTTTAGAATGTTCATTCGGAGACAAATAAGTTGAAATAATCTCGGCGAGGGTAGGTAAGTAACACAGGTCGCGCTCGCGGCCCGCGGGCCCCTCATTATTCTTTCGCCCACCCCGTCTAAGTGACTTCACTGTCGTTCTCACTTCCTTCCCTCCTCAGGAAATAATTTCAATTTAAGGCTTTCATTGAAATAATATTCATGTAACTTTTTCTTTAAGTCTCACGGCTCACTGCTAAATGTGAATGTTTACACCGAGTATCTAGTGGACTGTGCTCTGTAGGTGTTTAAAACTCTCCCATTGTGCGCTGCTCTAACAATAAAGATATAAGTACAGTGAAAATGTAGAGTGGGTATATTGCAAGCAAACTTTGGTAGGAATCGGGGACGCGCGAGATATTTATGACTTCCTCTGAGCTCCCAGAGGCTCTCGGGGTTCAAAAGCTAATAAAACGATGTCACATAATGCAAAATTTTATTTAAATCTGGGACAAATTTTGACTTTGGGATAATAATTCTAAATTCTAGGAGGCTAAAGGATATAAATTGAAATATTTTATAATGCAAGTAAATAAATCCCTTACGCGTGGAATAAATAAAAATAGAAATAACAAAAAATGCAAAATTTTCCGTTTCATTTGTTGAAACCAATCCGTGTGTCTATACCTACGTATAGTGGCTGCATATAGCTGCAGTAGAATGTTTTGAAGCCTTCTGCCGAAATGATTTCATGGCATTGGTCCAGGACTGAAACGAGTGACGTGATAGAGGTTAAATCTACGGCCGACGGCAGGTACACAATGTAATGAGATTTATTTACAGGTTAAAGAGGTTTTCAAAATGTTTTCGTTGCAAAATGAGCTCAGTATTATTTCAAGGGTTGAAATGGTGGTTGTACTTGTGTAAATAAATTGAATAGTATTTGTTTTCAGGAGCTAACACAGAGTTAGGTCAGGAAGGTGTGACGGGGTCTAGGAAGTGGGCTGCGCGGCGGTGCCACCACCTCGTTTAGATAAACCCACCGAGCACACCACCAACCATTTTCACACGACTTCAAACGTAATTTAAAATGTTCCTGGTTGCGGGGCAACCTTTACGTAGTGTGTATTAATGTGTGTTCTATTTATTTTGCCAACTGAATTTATTGTTACTACTATAGCTTTTGTAGACGTGCTGGCTTTTATAAACTTTTAATCAAAACCATTCATCACGTACAGCTTTATTGCTCTTTTTTGTTTTACTGTTTTTCAATTTTAGAGCTACGTTCGTTGTAATTTTTAGTATTAAGAGCACTTAAATAAGTAATTTTATTGGTTTGTTTATTTTCGTATGATTCTGTTGATATTGCAGGTTCCTCCATAACAGATTTAAAATTCCCGATCAGCGAGAAAAAAATCACATTGTACCGTTATAAAGTTAATTAATAAAATGAAACCATAAAACGCTCGTCTCATCGCGGCTCAGCGGCGGTTATTGAGCTGGCTCGTTCAAACCATTATCCGGCAGAGTCAATATTGGGATCTAGATGTGAATATTAAATTACTGACGTGTTCCGGACACCGGCGGTTCCACACGGAATATCGACGTTCGAAGTCCAATATCAGCGTCGTGAAGGCTCAATAACGTTTTACATTCAGCCGTGGAGAGCGGTAAGTGCGCCAATACGTAGCGGTAGATAAGAAATGTTACCGACAATCGCGCCGCCTCAGAACCCATTGTACGTAATATTCGCGGCTTGTATGAAATTCATATCGAGGATACGACGCGGTGACGACGATCGACCGAATTATTCAAGGGCAACAACGCCAATAATTCATGTTCTATTTTGCGAATAGTACCTCTCTATCCGAAGAGAAGGTATAACCGTAAACCGATTTGGGTTTCCGATGGGCCTGCCGCGGTCGGTGTTAGAAAAGATTAATTTTGTGTTTGTCTATGAATATTTATTGCGGGTAACTGAAATATCCGGGTTCAGGATATGGCCCTGGAGTTCAATGTTCAGACGTATGCCTCAGTTTCCTGTTACGCTGAAAATGCATTTGAGTTTGACCCAAAAAGCTTTTTCAAATCGCACGAGTTCACAGACTGTACCTAATAAGCTCAATTTTACAGTAAGGTAAGATGGCTCTGGGTTTCGATGTAGGCTTTAATGTCAGTTAACTCGACAGGTACATACGTTTAAATGAACATGACGACATCGTTTTAAACTGCCTCGTTGGTATAGTGGTCGCAAGCGCGACAGCTAAGCATGAGGTCTTGGTTTCGATTCCCAGGTCGGGCAAAGTGTTATTGGGTTTTTCCATCAGAAATTTCTCAGTAGCAGCCGCGGAATCTGGATTTGTGCCCGTTTGATGAAAATAGGCTCGCCCCCTACTACATGGGACTTAAACATAACTGGCGAAATGTGGGTTTACTATTAGGTACACCTCTAACCCTTCGGGGATTACAGGTGCAATGTTAAGTTATGTTAAGACATAATTTTAATATTAAAAACTCCATTAAGAAAAAATTGGTAGCTAAAACTAATCTTTTAATACAACCCCCGATATCTACATAACCTTTACTTATGCAAATGATTCCCTCAAAGTGCTCGGACGATGCAGTTTCATGGCACATTATCAAGCCGAACTTGCAGCATTTTGGCGCCAACTACTGATCGGATCGCGATAATCTTTGACACGCTAGCTGTTAGTTTAAATCCTTTTTTGATGCCCGTTAGGAGTGACGTATCGACATCAAAGGTTCGGATTGGTAACTAGAGATTATGTTTGTTTACAAGGGTCTTTGTATAGCGAGCGTGATGAAGTGATCTTGTAAACTGTAGTGGGTGATAGTAACTATGGAAATTGTTCTAATATATGATTTTGGAATTTATAGCTCTCTTATTACCCTACTTAACATGTTTGGTAAAGCGTGTTTGTTGATGAATTATGGAAAATGTTTCCAGAACACTGAACTTCAAAGAAAAACGTCAATTTTTATATTATGATGTTTGAATTAAATAAAAGAGACAGTTTATTGAATCAACTGGGTTGGAAAATGTTTTTCCTGGCAGATCAAACACTACAAACGACGTAAGCTCTTCTCGCTCAAGCAGCATCGTCCATATTCTTTATTTCAAGAACACTGTGCAATATTTCCACACTAAATTGTTGCAGAATAGACCACCTGCTATAAAAGTGGGTGTCTTATTCTTCAATAATTATATCGGTAGGTACAGAACTCACGCCAAAAACCAAAAACCGTAAAGTTTATATTCTTTACTTCAAGAACACTGCAATATTTCCCCACTAAATTGTTGCAGAATAGACCACCTGATATAACCGTGGGTGGCTTATTCTGCAATAATTATATCTATAGGTACTGTAGTCACGTAAAAAACCTTTTCCGTGGTACATTTATTATGTTTGCCATAATTGAAACGAAGTGAAGCGTGTATAAAATATGCGTGAATGTGTATAGGTAGTAACCGACCGTGAATTAGTAAAAGGAGAGACCACTTTGGATGTTTCTCAGGCGAACTTCAACCTACCGTGTGATTAAAGGATGACTTGTGGTATGAGTTGCCTACTTATTTTGCTGCGGAGTTGAGGTACTTACGGAACCCGTATTAAGTAACTCAGATAAAGGGTGGCTTCATTTGTTTTATCATTTTGGGTACCTACGTAGAAGAATAACTTTTTGGCCACGCCTTCCCACGTGTAGGTTGGAAATTATCTCATGGGAACGTAATACCGGGATGATTGTATTATACGTCATCATATCCTAGGTCATGGTGTACCTCAATGGTGTGCAAGGCAAGCAGACAGTTTAGAAACTCTAACATCATGAAAAGTAGTACGTTATAAGGGCAAGCCAAGCTTTTAGGTTTGTATGGAAGTACCGCCACTAGTCTACCTATATGCCAAATTTAATCGTGAGATAAATTGTAACACAACGGACAGAGTTACTTTTGTTAGAGGTTTTTTTTAATGTTAGTTACGGAAGTTATCATCATCTGCCTAGCTTTTTCCCAACAATGTTGGGGTCGGCTTCCAGTCTAACCGGATGCAGCTGAATACCAGTATTATACATGGAGCGACTGCCTATCTAACCTCCACAAACCAGTTAGTACTGCGATAGTACGATACCCCTTGGTAAGACTGGTTTTCAGACTTTTTTTGGGCCACTGACTACCTAACGACTGTCAAAAATCTAGAAATGACACCCGAGACCAATGGCTTAACGTGCTTTCCGAGGCACGGACGAAACTCGGTATGTAATGGGTGGTCACCTATCCACAGACCAAACCTAGGCAAGCACGTCTTAACCTAAAGATCGACCCGAGCGGCTGTTATTATTTAGCCACGAGCTCCTCTAATGTTAGTTATGGAAGTATGTAGTAGAATTGGCGTTTCGATAAACACCAATTCTATGTAGTAGAATTGGTGTTTATCGAAACGCATCGATATTTACTTAGTACATGTAAAGACATGTTATAGTCTCTTTGAAATTCTTCGTTATCATAAGTGTCTTTTCCATTTCAAGTTTTCCATTCTTGTCTGCCATCTTCCTTTGCTCATTTCTTTTATAAGTAGGTCCTGACAATTTCAATGTTATTCAGTGTAGATTTTTCTCTCTTGCCAGCATTGCAAGTTTTAGAGTTGCATGTGGTTCCTTGAAGTAGATTCTATTCGAAATATCCGTTAATTGGTCTAGCGTTCAGTTTTTAGATACTGTGTTCTTTTCGTTTTATGTTAGTCAATTGAGAGCGTTTCGTTTTTTTTTGTAAATTACAAAGGCAAGGAATAAAAAAGATATAAAAAGTGTCTACACGTGTTCCTTTTGTCTAGCGAAGTTACGACTTAAAAGAGTTTAGTAGATCAAACATTGTCTCAACTATTGTGGTTTAGTCTAGCCAAACTCACGGGGAAGTACAAGCAAAAATAGAGACATTACGCCTGTAATGTTCGAAGGGTTAGGCAGAGACATACTATACCAAAATTTCACTGGTTATGTTGAAATAATGAATAAATAGGTGTACAAAACGTTTTTGAGAATATCACATGGTCAAAAATGGATGAAAATAATAAAGATTGGTCAGAAAACGTCGCCGTCGTTGAAATACATATTATCCGATACTATCTTACGATATATTAGGATTTTTTTGGTCTAATGGCTGAATTTGTATGCATCATGGCCAGTATTGTAGGTACTTGCTCGCGATCAATCTCGCGATAGCACTGGCAATAGATTAGAGGTTTCAACACAGACACTTAATCGAGTGTCAGTCGTAGTGGACAGTTGACACTAGACACTCGATGAATCAACGTCGCCTCTCTACTTTATGACCTGACTGACAGGTGGCGTACCGCCGCCCTTGTCCCCAATCCGACTGTACCGCCGCTGGTACTTCAGTTTTTGTGACAAACCTGTAGAGTGCGGAATTCTTCATTGTGCCTATTGATTGTGAGGCGGCCACGCCAAATAATTGTATTTTATGCAGTTATCTGACCGGCTTTCATCATCTGCCTAGCCTTTTCCTAACTATGTTGGGGTCGGCTTCCCGTCTAACCGGATGCAGCTGAATACCAGTATTTTACATGGAGCGACGGCCTATCTGACCTCCACAACCCAGTTAGTACTAGGTAATACGATACCCCTTGGTAAGACAGTGGCCCAAAAAGTCTGACAACCAAGACTTTTTGGGCCACTGACTACCTGTAACGACTGTCAAAGATCTACAAATGAAAGCCGTGACCAACGGCTTAACGTGCTTTCCGAGGCACGGAGGAAATTCGGTATGTAATGGGTGGTCACTCATCCACAGACCAACCTAGGCAAGCACGGTTTAACCTAAAGATTCATCCGAGCGGCTGTTATTATTTAGCCACGAGCTCCTTATCTGACCGGCTTTAAGATTTCAAAAATGTTTCGTGATTTTGACGAGTTTGCCTTCATGCATACCAAGATAGTTACAACGTCGCAATAGATACTGTCAATGGAGGAAATTATTCTTCATTACTTTCCTTCATTCTTTTGCCAAATAATGTGTATCATACTTATATTCCGATAAAAAAAAACATATAGCTGTTAAAACTTATCAGATCATCTTTCAAAGGACCTAAAACAACGATATTATTATACGCACATTTGAAAATAATTTCGGTTTAGCCCGTAATAGCTCCCAACCTTGAGTTCATGCCTTTATAATCCCCGGTGTGCCCCAGGGCTTTCATCTTGTAATTGAAAACACTTGTGAATGTTGTAAATTGACAATTGTATGATTGACAGCGGTGCTGACGTGGGGTCATATCAAAGGTTATTATTATTACCATTAGCCTTATAATGGAGGATCGTGCTAGACAGCCCGATGATTGCTGAATTCGGTCGAAAGGATATACTACACACGTACGGATAAAATTCGATGGATATGACGTATGCAACATACAATTTGACGTTTGGATTACCTGTACAATCTACATTATGGACACATGATGGACACTGCTCCTGTTTCTGAAAGCCTATTGATTAAACCTGTTATCAATTTTCGTGTTAGGTATGCCCTCGGTTGTTATTATGGTTTAGGTCAACCTGTCACAGCTTACATTGACATTTGACAACAAATTAGTTACGACATTTTTTCTTATAGTGTGATTTGTATTTAAAAAACACTTAAACGTTTAATTCTTGCTTTTCTCGAACATTTCTACAAGTTTATGGCTGAGTTGTTTTACAACCGAAGCCTTAAACATTTAAGTTGAATGCAGTACGTCTCTAATTGATGGATTAAGATGAACTTTGTTTTGTCTTTGTCTCTAAAATACAATAAAAGCAAGAGACGAAATACTAATCCCACCTACATTAGGGTGGGGATAAAAGGATTCTGTGAATAGCCCACGATTTAAGAGCATTTACTTTAGCGAGAAAAATATATATATCTGCCGACAACAAATTGAATTAAGCAATGTGAAACGGGCAAACTTGATTAAATACAGATAATTGTTTTATGTTAAATTAATATTACATAATTGACGACGTATTGATTTAAACAGAACTGAACCCTAAACTTAATTAATGTTATAGTCTAGTAGATATAATTTACAAATCCGTATCTCACAAGCTCCTACCGAGCGAAATGTAAGTTATATTCGGCTCATGAAAAGCCTTTTGTTGTATGGGACATCCCACTCCGTCAATCAGAGTCACGAGCACCAAAGTAATCAAAGTTTATAACGAGTTACATAATTATTAAATCCCGCGTATAATTCTAGTTCCTCCCTCATTTTGAACGTCAGCTGAGATATAAAATGCATTTATTCAGTCTAAGGTCGTGACCTAAAAACAAGAATTTAACTGGAATAAAATTACTCAAAAACTTTGTAATTAATGATTCGCTAATCTTTATGAAGGCTGACATGCGGATAAAAGTTTTGACCCTGCAAAAAACTCTTAAAATTCTACCACAAACTTCCGGAATCAAAGTACATATGCAGCGAAAATGGGTCGTACAATCGATATTAATTTATAGCTAAGAAATATCCTGGGATTGCGTATAGACCCCGCCACTAATGACTCGGTCCCTCCTCCGACTATCTAAATTAGAAATTCGATATTTTCATAAGATAGTGTGTTAATTTGGTAACTGTTTATATCGAGCGGAAACGTGGCTGTAGTTTGCAATAACTATCAAAACTATGAGAATGAGCAAGTAGCCGTGGAGACGGCGAGTGGAGGCAGTTCGAAGTCAGACAAGGTACGCGACAGCCGACCAACTCCCAACTACAAGTAAAGCGCTTTAGCGGCAGATTAAGATATACATCTATTAGATAGACCGGTTAGCTAGATCAGATTATGAACTTGACAAATGACATGGATAACAGCTAAGATATCTGTGCCGATGTGTTTGGTGGGTTTACGTGGGTCGGTATCGATTTAATACGGGCTCAGAGGCGTTATTTATCATTAATCACTGCTTCGAAATTCGTAATTAAGCAACGTTTGAGCATTTATTTTCCGCTTATTGACATTTTCGCTCATCAAGAACACTCTCGTACGCTAAAACGAATCTGCGGTCTTTAAAGTTGTGTGAACTCAATTACTCATATTTTTCCGACGGTCCGCTGCCGCCTAAGCGCACCACCTTTGTCACAAGTTGCGCGGCACAGTTCTGCAAGTGTTTGAGATAACAAGTGCGCGGGTGACAAGAGTCCTCGCAACTTGTGCCCGATGCTCACAACTTTCCCCGCAAATGCACCTTAACTAGTGTTGTCTTAGGTAGGAGCAATCTGAATGTTCAGTAAGAGTAAACTGCTACGACCGCGCTGGCGTAAAAAGTTTTTAGGTTCGGTTTGTTGAAGTAAATACTCCTACAAGTATGGTTTAAAGAAATGAGTTAATAATTATTAAACTAAAAGTGGTTTTTGATTTCCAATTAATAAAAAGTCCAATAACGAAAACATTTTCACTGTGCAACTGAGACGTATTCTGCTGGAAGTAATTTAAAAATATCGTTAAGGTTTATTAAATGCTTCATTATTTTATTGTGGAATTAAAGATGAATATTGAGATGGATGTGTGGAGTGAAAAGAATTGATGAAGTATATCGGAGGAAGTTTGAGAGTGGCGCCTGTTACAGAAAAATTGAAAGGAAGTCGTTTGTATGGACATGTAATAAAGAGGGGTGAAACGCATGTGACTAAACGAGTGATGGATAGAATATTGATGCATGGAGACGGAGAGAAAGGCCAAAGAAAAGATGGAAAGATTGTGTGAAGACAGATATGAAAGAGAAAGGAGTAAATGATGCCGTGACGTCTGACAGGGCAGATTGGAAGAAGAAAACGTGTTGCGCCGAACCCAAGTAGAATGAGACAAGTCCAAGAGGATGATGATGATTGTGGAATTAAAGACCTATTGCATAAGCATAAGCATAATCAGCCTATTAATGTTCCCACTGCTGGGACGCAGGCCTCCTCTCTATGAGAGGGAATGAGCTATAATCCACCACGCGGGCCCAGTGCGGGTTGGTGAAACCTATTGAAATTAATTAAATTGTTCCAATAAAGAACGTAGCGTTGCTTAAATATTACTCAAGGCATAAGACATAAGCCGAGCAGTCCACTGCCTCGGACACCGTCGCCTTTCCCTCAGTAAGAAGCCTTCTGGAGCGGGAAATGTCCGTTGACAGCGGTGCGGACGAATTTTTTGATGCCCTGTAATTCTTTTTCCCTTTTCATAGTTGTACATATTTTTATTCTATTTACAGTTTGAAAATAGTATACATACGCAAAGTAAATAATAAACAAATTTATTTAAAAAAAATATATATTTGTTTGGATAGATTTTGTGGGTTGGTAACGGTTTTCATTGCCTCAACACGCTGATTTTGAGTCACAAAATTTGTCTTTCTGGCATAAACTGCTGATGATAAAGCAATAACAGAAAATTTTAATTGTACTGACCAGTTCCCTCATAAAATACTAAGGTTTTTTAGTGTATTTTAGTGAATATATTGAATTTTATAATAAAAACGTCCTTAAAAGAAAACTTCAAGCGAGGTCCTATCTATTTACTAAATAAACAAGTAACTTCTGAATCTTTTGAGAATTTGTCCGGCGTAGTCGCGAGCTGAGCAGCGGTGCACGTTTTCTGAAGGAGCGTAGTTTTGAAGTCTGCAAGATAACAGATGCGAGCCTCTCCCCTCGACTTGGAGTCGAGAACTGCCCCACGCCCGCTTCTTGAGAAATGCTTACCGACTATGCCAGTCCCACTTGAATTATCTCTATTCACTATTTCTCTTTTAAATTGTTCAAATTACGCTGTAGTGGTGAGGTTTGAATGTGACTTTTTGAGGCGCCTTGTGGTACAGATGTTGGACACCTCACCAATTGGGTGTTTTAGCGTTTAGATTTTTTCATTTTGCTGTGAGTTCAAAGCGTCTGACGACGCGTCGAAACGAACAGACGACGGATGGTTTACGATTCGTTCGGTGAGGTAACTATAACACATATATGTAACTTGTAAAATTACTCTCGTAACGATCCCAGTTATATTCATAACTAACCAAAACCCAGGTTCTTTTCTGATTTTTTTATCAATGAAAATAATTCCCTTTTTCCGGGCTATATGTATTAATATTTTACGCAGTCATCATTTCAGTACAAAATGTCATCAATCCAGTCCTCACAATCACACTACCCGACGACCAACACAAACATATCACTCACAGTGATCGATTTTGTATCATACAAAGGTCGCATACGGTTAGGGATCGTAAAGGTATCTAATTAATAGGTCGAAAGTTGTCCTACGTGAATAGTTTTCGTTTGAACGAATGGCAATGATAGTCTCGCGGGCTGCCCTTTGTACAGTTGGCGGGCTCGTTAGTCGTGCCACTTCAAAGCCACGCACAAAGGACGCCGCCGCCGCCCACTACCCACCACCTGTACCTTTATTGTTCTTTATCTCTATTTAGCGATAGTCACGACTAACATGAGTTTACTCTAGCTATTTGAAACGAATCCCTATTTAACCTCCACCTATTGTGACGTTATCAATTTGGTGTGGAAGCTTTGTAAGTGATATTATTGTTGCTGGTTACTTTATGTTGTGGTTTTTAGGGTTTCGTATCGAGAAGGTGCGGACGAATTTCAGAGATTAATTATGTGATCTTTCTCGCTGAAATAGAATAAAACATCGAATGGACAGTCTTATGAAGCTGTATTGTGCTGCCTCACGTGTACTGCGTTACCAGGGCTGTAGAGGTCAGAAAGGCAGACGCTCAAAGTAAAATACTGTAATTCAGCTGTATACGGCAAGACTGAAAGCCGACCCAAACATTGTTGGAAAAATATAAGGCAGATGATAATTTTCAAGAGATCTGGCTATTGGGCAGAGCCAGCTCATGAAACTGAAGATCGACGACTGCAGGATCGAAAGTTTTAATGGGCAGTTGTACACTTCAACCAGTAGACCTGTTGCAAATCTAGCAAACGACCCAAGAGCTAGATTGACCAGACACTATACCGAAAACATTCCAGATGTCAGCCTGTACGAGATTAGAATGGCTCTGAGACAGCTTAAAAACAACAAGGCACTGGGTGATGACGGAATTACGGCCGAACTTCTGAAGGCTGGTGGAAAATCAGTACTTAAGGCCCTTCAGAAGCTGTTTAATTCTGTCACACTCGAGGGGAAAGCGCCACAGGCATGGTGCAGGGGTGTGGTGGTACTCTTCTTCAAAAAGGGCGACAATGCCCGGCTGAAGAACTACAGACCCATCTCCGTTCTAAGCCGTGTCTACAAGTTGTTTTCAAGAGTCATCACGAATCGTCTCGCGCGCAGGTTTGACGATTTTCAGCCTCCCGAACAAGCCGGATTCCGAAAAGGCTTTAGCACCGTAGACCACATACATACGCTGCGGCAGGTTATACAGAAGACCGAAGAGTATAACCTGCCTCTCTATCTAGCGTTTGTGGACTTCGAGAAAGCCTTCGATTTGATCAAGACTTGGGCTGTACTGCAGTCTCTCCAACGGTGCCAAATCGACTATCGGTACATCGAGGTGTTGAAGTGTTTATACAAAAACGCCACCATGTCAGTCCGACTTCAGGACCAGACCTCGGAACCTATCCTTCTGCAGCGAGGTGTGAGACAGGGATACGTTATATCTCCGAAACTGGAGGATGGTTCTGGACTGGACAGGGCTAGACATCAACGTCAATGGCATGTACATCTCTCACCTTCGGTTTGCCGACGATATAGTGGTCATGGCTGAGACCATGGAGGAACTCAGTACAATGCTCGATGACCTTAGTAGAGCTTCCGAAAGAGTGGGTCTTAAAATGAACATGGATAAAACCAAAGTCATTTTGAATGCCCATGTAACACCCACTTATATCAAGATCGGAGACTCTGCACTCGAAGTTGTAGACGATTATGTCTACCTGGGACAAACGGTCTAGTTAGGAAGGTCTAACTTCGAGAAAGAGGTCAACCGTCGAATCCGACTCGGCTGAGTAGCATTCGGGAATTTGAGTGGTATGTAACTTACCGCAGTGTCTCAAGACGAAAGTGTGTGTTGCCAGTGATTACATACGGGACCGAAACGTGGCTGCTTACAATGGGCCTCATCAGAAGGCTTAAAGTCACCCAAAGGGCAATGGAGAGGGCTATACTCGGAGTTTCCTTGCGTGATCAAATCAGAAATGAGGATATCCGCAAGAGAACCAAGGTTGCCGACGTACCTCGAAGAATAGCCAAACTTAAGTGGCAGTGGGCAGGGCACATTGCTCTCAGAATGGATAGCCGATGGGGCTGAAAAGTTCTGGTGTGGCGACCGCGAACCGGAGGACGTTGCGTTGGAAGGCCTCCCACTAGGTGGACCGATGACATGGTGAAGGTTGCAGGGATCCGCTGGATGCGAGTCGTACGGGACCGGTCAATGTGGCGACAGTTGGGGGAGGCCTATGTCTAGCAGTGGACGTCTTTCGGCTGAAATGATGACGATGATGAATTATGAGATGATAATTTAATTATTACTCCAATTCGTTTTATAACAATTGCTCTTTTAGTGTAGATACCGAATAAATGATATTTATATTTTACAATCTACTCACGTATAGATAAACAACGAATTCCGAACAAAGGTTGCACTGCACACTGCTATAATTAAGCGAAAACGAACTAGTTAACGAGGTACGAAATCCTCAGTGCGTGAATACGACTCGCACTTCGCCGGTTGTATTTACTAAGGCGAGCAGCCATACGCAAATGAAAAAAAATTTTTAGAATTATTTTCGGTAAATCCATGAAAAGATTTAAATACCTGCCGACATATTTTCGGTAATACGAGTATACATACAGGGTGTAAACAGACCCTTCACGAAGCCGTCAACAAAGCATTATGTTCATGAAACTAAGTAACGTAAGTTTACGCAAAAATTATTGCTGGGAAACGACTTTTTTTTTAGGTCACGTTTTACGGTAGGACTCAATGTAACGCACTTAAAACATTGTACTAGTGGATGGATTGAACAGTTTGGGGGTCGTGGAGGTGTTTAAATTAAAAATCTTACATTAAAAACGTGTTTAAAAAAAAAGCTTGTGAAAAAGTTAAAACTTTGAGCCCCAATATCTCCGTAACTATAAGAGCAAAAAAAATATCGCAATAACGGGGAAAACAAGTACCTTTCGGCTTTGTTAAGGGTATTTTTACACCCTTTTAGTAGGCTATACATTTATCAGTCAAGTAGGTAAACCAATTTGTTATAATTAAAATCCTTATAAAATCTGCTGGAGTTGGGTAGGAAAAAGTATGGAAGTAAAGTAATTTCGTTATTTTCTGTCTGTAACTGTTTAGCCCAAGCTTATAATAATAGATTAAAAACAAGACTGGAAAGAAGGACTAGATTTGTAATGCCATTAAAAAGTATTAACTCTGCAGAGTAAATGCCACTACCTACTTACAAGTTTCGCACAATAAAAAGGTGTCAAACATTGAAATGAGCCAGCGTCATTAAAAGTTTAAAAGTAGAACCTACTCTAAGAGAAAAAACATGCAGGTTTATGAAATAAAAACTAGGCGAAACTGGGTACTTGGTAGTATTAAGTTCAGGTGCAGTTATTGTCATCACCTGCCTAGCCTTTTCCCAACTATTTTGGGGTCGGCTTCCAGTCTTACCGGATTCAGCTGAATACCAGTAATTTTACATGAAGCAACTGCCTATCTGATCTCCATAATCAAGTTAGTACTGGGTAATATGATTCCCGTTGGTAAGATTAGTTCTCAGACTTTCGAGCCATAAACTACCTGTAACGACTGACAGAGATCTATAAATGATAGCCGGGAACAACAGCTGCAGCAGGTGCAGTTATTATAATTACATATAAATAAATGTTCTTGTAACATAAAGCATCTATTCCGTTATCATAAGCGGTACTCGGACAAAAGCAAAAACGAACAAACAATAATAAAACTTTATGAATAAAAAAATCCAGGGACCTACTATCTTTCTACCATGTTTATTTACAACAGTAAAAATGCTTTTACATTTGCAATACAGAATTTACTTATTATATTAATTTATTTTTAATGTTTAATGTCATACTCATATTTGATTTTCAGAGATTTACTATAACCGAAATATTCGATTCGTGAAATATTGTATTATAAAATAAAGGAAAATTGTTTTTGGACATAAACAAGTAATTCAAACTAAACCCAATTCTGTTTGAGCATTTAGTTAATGTTTTTGTTTGCATATTTTGCTGTTACTACAAAGTTTTGTAACTAACACAAAAAAATGTACTCGTGATTCAAAAAGCCTTTTTTTTTCTTTACATCATTTTTTTTCTTTTTCTATTCTTTAATAATGTGTTAAATCCACCATTGCCTGTGTGTTGCTTTGCATACAGAATATAATCTATATGGTTTTTTTTTTCAGTAAATAAAATAAACAAAAAAAACTTCTATTAATTTTAATAAACCTTTGGCTATTTTTAGTTGTAATAAATCAGCTTTAGCAGCTCAGCGTTTATATTGACGTTTGTTGATGAATATTGAATATTACTATAAGCGTTTTCACTTAGCTTCTATCTTTGGTATAAGTATCTATTATTTCCAAGGCAATTATGTTCAGAGTCGCGTTTTACTTACAGATAGCTTTCTGAGTATCGGCGTGTGTTGAATAGCGCGAGTCGACTACAATTACTTATATCTTCACTAATTTTATAGCCCCAGATGAACTGATTATTGACATATGCTGAAATCTTACATGTAGAAATAAATTCTCTGTTTAGAAGTTTGTTATAATTTATTTATTTAACACTTCATGTACAAAGTACAGAGGCGAACTTAATGCCATAGGCATTTTCTACCAGTCAACCTTTGGGTGATGCAGAGACAAACAGTGGTAGGTGTATCTATCTGCAAAATAATTGATTAATTACAAAGATAAACTACAAATTATTATTTATTACCTACTGTACAAAACAAAAGATCCTTGCCTACCATCATAGTGTCTGCAGCGCTCGGAACATACATAACATAAGTTGTCATTCCTGAAACTTGATTTAACAATAACAGCGTCGAAGAAGCTTATGTGTCAGAAAATGTTACGAATTTATGATACTATGAAGGAGCTAAAAATTAAAAATACAGCCCCAAATACTTCTTGCCGATATCTGATATAACGACGTATCGATGCCCTGTCGTTAACTGCCTTAGGATGTGGATAAAAGGCAACTCGTGTGAAATTACATTAAATCTGTGACAAATTGACGTAGCTGCTGTGAGCGGCCGGACGGACATGACGAAATTATAGGGGTTCCCGACATCACACAATTATAGTGTCCGCGAAACCCTAAAACGAGAAAACATTTTATACAGTTAGAGCGAGGGTCGTTTATTACAAGATTTTTGTCGTGCGCTCCGCCGCAATCAAACATTTCATTTACATAGAAAAATGAAGCTTTTATTCTGAAATACGTTACAGGAGATGACGATTCATAAATTCACGATATTAAAGCCGTTAAAATTTATAAAAATTCAAATGCGTATTCCAATGACGTTATAAAAGATTTTCCGTCTATGTTTTGGTCCTATTTGTGTGAATGAAACAAAGGATTCCTCTTTTCATTTGCAATTTTTATTACCTCAGAGTCACATTCCATTAGGTTTACGTGGTTTTGTATTCAAACGTATGTGCAGTGAGTTTAGAGGTAGGTATTTACTTGTAAAGGTGTGTAATCTAGTTCAATCCTGTTCGCTAAAACAGATACAGCTGCTACCTAGTAGCAGAATAAGGTGTGAGAGGGACAAAGACGGATGTGGGGCATGTTGCATGTGTGAGGGAGATGGCAGGAGGTAATCCTCACCGACACAACTCACCGCCAGACTTAGGAAATGAAAGCCAACCAAACCCAAATTCATTAATGTTATCGTGTTTGCCATTCTAACACTTGCAGAGGTATGAGAGCTGCAGATAACTAGCGCAAAACTAAAACAGTTCGGAGCCAATTCCAACTTGTTGTGTGCAGTTTATTTATTATTTACTTCATTGTCTGTTTCCCATCGCACTAGTTTAATATTTAGTGAATTAAATCTACAATTAAAGTTACAAACTCTCATTGACCGTCTGTCTGACTCAAGCTTTAGCATTAATATAAATCTCGGTTTATTTGAGTACGTCCAATGTAATTTATTACTTTCGAAATTAAGATTCTTGTTCTTATGTCTAGAATTGCCGAAGCTTATTTTATGTTGTATTTTCGTATTTCTTCTTATATTCTCATTTGGTGGTCGCATTAATGTGTCCATAATTAACTACAATCTGTGGTTAATTGACTGTAAGTACACGAAAGACCTAAATTAATTAGTTCAATCTAGGATTGAGCGCATAAACGTAATTGGGTGATCATTGTACCAACTAGGTCTATTAGTGTAGGCACCAGTGGTCATTGTTATGATTAAGTAGAGAATATTAAGAGAAAAAGAGGTTATACTTTTTTATACAAAAAGGTTTCACTAGCAAACACAGTACCGTAGAGACCTAAACCTCTACAGTGATTTAAGAAGAATATCAGGCACGTTATAAATAAAAAAGGAAATAAACACTGACTTCGAAAAAGGAATTAGAAAAGTTTCGACAGCCTAGGCGTCTGAAAAGTGGTGACATGTAAAAATATAATTCTATCTGAGTTCAACCATCTAAAGGCCTTTTATTTAGAATGTAAAGTAGGGTACAAGCCAGTATACTGCTACAGCACTTATAAAGTAAAAATTATAATTATAAGATTTCAAAATATGACTGTTTGTTATTTTGTTGCTAGTATTTAAAAAGCTACGATAACATCGTCCCTACTTTCATAACATAAAATGAAGCACTTTATAAAGCCCTTTTCTGAAAATATGAACCTCATTGCTTGGACAGTTTTGACGCATAGTCCTTTGTATGTTATATTTGTATGTCACTGGCCAGTTTGCGTTCACAGAAATATTTTAATAATTTGACATTAGTTTGTTTTCAAATGAACTCTTTTGTCAAGTGGTCTTTGGATACATTCGATTTTAACCCCCACGCAAAAATTGGGCTGTTATAAGTTTGACCGCAATGTGTTTGTGTGTGTCTCTGACTCTAGCACCGTAGCTCTTAAACGAGTGAGCCGATTTGGATGCAGCTTTTTTTAATTGAAAGCTAGTTTCTTGGCGATGGTCCTTAGATACGTTTTATCAAAATCTGTGCAGCCATTTACTAGTTATGAGGGATGAAAGTGGGTATAAAAATTGAATATTTTCAAATATACCCAAGTGGGGTATCAAATGAAAGTGCATGATGTGTATATTACAATTAGACATGTTTTATCAAAATCGGTTTAGCTATTTACTAGATTTAGGGGATGAAAAATCAAATATTTTTAAATATACCCAAGTGGGGTATCAAATGAAAGCGAATGATGTGTATTTTACAACTAGACTTGTATTATGAAAATCGGTTCAGCCATTTTATACATGGGGGTGAAAGTGGTGATGAATAATCGTATATTTTCAAATATACCCAAGTGGAGTATCAAATGAAAGGGCATGATGTGTATATTACAATTAGACATGTTTTATCAAAATCGGTTTAGCCATTTTATTGACTTTTCAAATGTTTATTCGCTTTTCTTTGTCGCGATGGGGGTTTTTTAAATTTTAAATTTAACTTTATGTTATCTGTATTGTAATTAGTCATATTATTTCATCGGTTAGCTTAATTTGTGCCTTAACCCGAATGAAATAGTAGTGTTTATGACATTTTCTCAAACCTACTTACAATGCTATAAATTAAATGTTTACATAGTTTCAGATCCATTAACATGGATGCAATTAAATCTAAGTAAATCTCTGATCGAGAGCTCCACATTCTGAAAGCCTAGGTTATACAAACACATTTCTCAAGCTTAGCTAAAACCGAATGTGCCATGGAGTGCTTTATCAACATACATTCAAAACTTCGCCACGACTTGGAACATTGAATTTAAAATATACTAAAGTGCGCAGATGTCATATTTTTCAAAGATATTATGAAAAAAGGACTTCAGTAAGGAGACTTTATTTACGTAGTCTGTGTGACGATGGAGCAAAGATCTAAATGTACTTTTACGTTTAGATGTTTGCTTCAGTGAGGTCTAGATAGTTTAGATAAGAGAGGGCAGAACATTTACCTACTTACTGGAAAGGGTACTGAGTTTTTTACACTGATGTGCTGTCCAATGTCAGAAAAGTCAAGCCCTAAATAAATAAATGTTACGATACGGAACTATTTTCGAAAATATCCTTGCGGGAGACTGCAGAAATATGGAGAGGAACTGTACCAGCCAGTGACAATGCAGATACTCAACGATACAAAGTACAGTTAAATTCTATGAATAACCTGTTTCACTTGTGTAGAAAAGAAATAACGAGATGATTTTATGAAGTGACTGAACATTCAATTATTTACTAATGATATGAAAAATAAAGATAAGATTACGTAAAACGCGGATTATATCTATGAAGGACGTAACGCTTGTTAAAGTGACTAGTTGCAACTCAGTTATGGCATTCTGTTATTGTTTGACGCACGCAAAATATTACGACATTATTAAACACATAACATACTACGATAAAGGTAGAATTAAATCAGTGTTATTATCTTTTGAAAATCAAACGTTTAACCGACATATTAAAAAAAAGTCGTTGAATAAATTTTGCGTCATCGAAAATAACAGTTACATGCGGTAGCCACGGCGTAGCGTGTAGCTGACGTCACCGCTACGAGCTACGCGGTCGTAGCAGATTTCGGAACTGCTACGCATCGATTCAATTATGAAGTACGGTCGGCAATAAACACATTGGGATTTTCGAACAAACAAGAACAAAAGTTCCTCATAGGTTACTGATCAAAGTTTGTGATGTAAATATTACGGTGAATAAGTTATTTTATACTTACCTACTAGTTTCTAATCTGAGATTTATTTAATTAAGTAGAGTAAAGTAACTAAATACATTATTAATTAAAAAGTATTTAATAAACTAAACTAGATAAACTAACAACAAACTATAAAAGAGAAGTAAATAGTAAGTAAATAGTAATATACTGATTTAAGTATACCTACTTAAATCAGTCACTTTTAGTGCCTTACGTAAGTATTATACACCCGTGTAATTGTTAAGTAATTTACGCTGTAGACTGTAGCTTATAAGTATATAATTATATTAAAAGAATAATATTCCAGTCTGTTTTTTTTTAAGCGAAGAAGCCAGGGTGTGTCCACTAAGTATGTTTAAAATAATGATGTTGATATTATCAAGCGAGTTTTTAATGAACCGAAGTAATTACGAAGGTAGGTTTGCTATCCATTTCTATTTAAAAAAAAACCATATTTTTTTAGTTTATTCAACCAAATCAAAACTACGTAGGGTGTTTGGAGCTAAATACCAGGTGTCAAAAATCAAAAATCATAAAATCAAAATATTTTATTTCACATAGGCCTCGATGGGCACTTATAAAACGTTGACAATGTGCACGGTTGGGGTTGGTCGTTTCCTATGGAGAAGAACCGGCAAGAAACTCCATGGTTACTCTTTTCAAATCATTTAGTATTACAATATTATCATGGATACAGCATTTGTACTTAAGTATGGGGGGACAGCGTAGGCCCGACAATAAGTCGTTGCTTACTACACAATAAATGTAGAAAAAAATAAAAAGTTAACAAACAGCTGGGAATCTACAAAGCCTAAATGTGTAAAAAACATTGTTGAACCCGAAAGTTGCTCGTTGATAATTGTGATTTTTTTTTGTTCTGGACCATACCGGGAAACCTTCTGGTTACGGAGATATTAAAGGTTCCAAGTTTTCTTCAATCTTACGAAAACTAGTTTCAAATGTTTTGATTTTGAATACTATATTTACCCCTGCATGCACCCATAAACACAATGTTTTTCGTTACATTGCGCGCTACCGTAAACAGCGATTTCACAAACCGAATATAAAAAAGTCCTTTTCCCGCAATAGGTTTTACTCCATATTACTTAGTTTGATACGTCTGTGATGGGTCTTTTTACCGTGTATAATAGAGATATATATAAATATATATATATATATATATATATATATATATATATATACATATATACGTATTATACAAGGTGATAGAATATGGCCTTATAGAAGTTGTCCTTATAGAATAGGTAATATTAGAGCCAGTGGCCACATCGTGAGGAAACCAGAATGTCTTAGGACTAAAAAATCAAAGACTTTAGACTTCGAACAATCCGCTCTGGGCCCGCATAGTGGGCCACTCCCTCTCATAGAGAGGAGCCCTGTGTCTCAGCAGTGGACAATTTATTGGCTGATCATGCATAATATGAACTATTCTACGTACTAACATCGTATCACAGGCCTTGTCAGATTACAATGAACGAATGACGCAATCGATGAAAATGTTGCTTTCATAAATATTTATCTTTAAAAGAGGTTTATTTCTCAGCCCATAGGAAAAAACTAAACCTTCACCTAATAGTTAAGTCTATGCTAGTGTTATGTTCCAGTAACAAATTATCCGTTGTTGTGCCCTTGTAATAGTGCTGTGCTCTGAGTATTTAGATTTAGGTCAAGTAGACCTACCTGGGTGACGAAACTGGTGCAAGACGTTTACTAAGGTACAGTCAGCCCTAAAAAGATGTAAACACGGACAAGGAATTTTGGGGGTATGGAGAACAGGGTGTAAAGTTCTTCATCTCCCATGGAAAATAGAGGATCCTCCGACCAGGCGGGTGTTATGTCTGACGGGCTACTGCCCGACAGTTTTTGTCGGTTTCTTCTATGCACTCTTAAGTCGCGGATAACTTTACTTGCGCGATGTAGGATTTAGGTGTATTTTGATGTTTATGATAAACATCGTCTGTGTCATAGATGGCGCTGTAGTACTTTTTGTTATATGGTGCTTAGTACTCCTTGTAGTACCGCTACAGAGAACCATCAATCGTTGCAAGTCGTATGACATTGTCAGCCTGTGTACCTTGTTTTGGCCATACAGTGTTTATATTAATATGTATCCGGTCTGTGTAGGAGGTTTTGGTGACATGAATTGTTTACTATGTTTTGTAGCTTTACATTGTAGACACAATTATTGAATAATGAATAATGATTGTAGACAATGAAATGGTTCATTGTCCGTATTTGAAAAATATCCCATCTCCAAGATACAATCGTTTTTTCTCGCGAAAAAATTGTTTAAATTTAGGAAGGTGTATACATATTAGTGCTCGTGACTGTACAACGCCACCAAATCTAGCAAAAATAATATAATCCTGTAGTCAGAAAGCGTCTGATCTGTACCGTGGCGTCTAAGGCTTAAGGCTTTCCTAGGATTTTTACGGCTTATTCTACTAAATTCGTTTGCTCAAGGCAAAGTATTTAATCATTTACTAAATTCTGGAAATTCAATACATGGCAATATTTATGTATAGCCTGACATGGTATTACATAAACGAAAAGAAAATAACGAAACAATATGCTTTATTATTAAAAAAAGGATACAGTAGTACAAAAGACAGTCCCTAGAGTATTACCATAGCACTTTTATATGCAAACACTAAAACAAACACATTGCAGTTAAAATTGATCGGAAACAAAACCCGAGCTCTCCGGGGATTCACGCAATAGTAATTTTATTGCAATCGTTTCGAATATTCGTTTCATTTCGAGAAAACGTAATAGAATTGAAGTAGGTACTGCATTATAAAATATTTTGCACTCATTTAGATTCATCTCGATGGAAAGAACGCTTTGGGAGGAAATTTCAGCGTTTTCAATTTACTCGAGACGCATGCAGAACCCTCGGCGGATATAAACTTACTTATCTAGTAAGATCACATCTCCACATCTCACACACGTTTTATGATGCTGTGCAGCGAAAAGATCGATGTTTCTACGCTCGTTCTGAAAATGTGTTGGCTTCGTCTTAATCCCAGTTTTACCTGGACTAATGCCAGCGGCCGTTTGTTAAAGAAATTGTTCGTGCGCTTTACCAGGTGCACCGGTTTTTTTTACTCTTCGCATGGCTAGCTGTAGTTAGTTTTACGATGTTGACGTATCACGCTTATCTAGATTTTTACGATCAACGTTCAAATTATTAGACTTTATTTTATAGTATAAGTATAGTGTTGTACCACCTGCCCACTGGTCACAGCTCGGTCACTCAACGGCTTCAATTGGACATAGCGAAGCGATTGAATTCGGGCAACCAGACGGAACTCTGCTTGGATAGCTCAGGAACTGATTGTTCCAACTATTGTGTGAATTGTGAATTGTGTTTTGAAGAGTTTTTGTAATTAAAGACTCTTTGCATGGTTGGATTTGTATTACTAATCATTCATCGTAGTATACCCCATTTTGTTTCACCACAGTTTATGTTAAAGTCTTTTACAACACTCAAGAAGCCTAAAATGAAAACATTAAAATTAAGTTATTTTTATTGTAGCATGCCACAATAACAATGAACTTAAATCAAGTTATATTTTAAAGTCATAAATCGCGATGACAGTCTGCGGCTATTAAAATTTGTTTGTATTTTATAATGAAACTGGGTGAGTTAATTACATTAATCTTAATTAGATCAATTTTGATCAACATTAAACAAAAAGTATCCTAAAACAAAATTAATATATCAAACTGTCTGTGTGATCAGGATTTGTATCGTGAAAGGTCGAGTCATGATGAACCCGCCGAGTCCCGTTTATTTTCTTTCTAAGGCAACTTTCATGTCACCCTAAAAATCTTTGTAGATTTCTTTTCTATTTTATTTTCTTACCAAATCATTGTTTACGTATTGCAAATGCTGAAATTTCTTCAGTTTGTTTTACTAGTAGAGGGTTCTAGATAGATATATGGAGAAGAATTTCACGGAAGCGTTTCAATATCTTAGCGCAGTGGCTGAGCGATTGGCTGCTGCGCTGCGTGTCGCGGGTTCGATCCCCGCACGGAACAAATATTTGTATGATCTATAAGTAGTTGTTACGGGTCTGGCGGTATGTGAGTTTAAATGTCTATAAACGCACCCACGATACAGGAAAAATTCCTAGAGTGGGGTAAAGCTTTTTAAAAAAAAAAAACACATTACAAGGTTTGAGGAAGAGGTATTCCAGGAAGGAGCACCGAGGGCGGAGGAATAATGTTGTTTCACAAAATACGCTTCTTTTAGTTCAAGCACTCGAGTGTTCAAGGGTTTATCGGCCTGTGTTCTATACAAACTCAGTTATACAAATTGGTTCGTCTCGTTATTCTAACTAGAGTTCGTAGTTAACGATACATGATGATGCAAGTAGGAGATACAAATAGATGTTGATTAACAAATTAGGTGTTTCCCTCTGAGTAGAATACATGATGCAAACGAAGAGAAACTGAAAATTTTAGAATAATATGTACTCTAATGGAGTTGAACGACATTATAGACGACTAGCTTATGGTCGTGTGGTGTTCGGTAATTGTCCCACGGGATCGTACTGCCGGGATAAAAAATATCCTATATGTTTTTCCAGGTTATAAACTATCTTTGTGCAAAATTTCATCGAAATCTGTTCAGTAGTTTTTGCGTGAAAGAGTAACAAACATCCACACATACATACATCCATCCTCACACACTTTCTTATTTATAATAGCAGTAAGGACCTCGTAATCGTAAATATCGTATCGTATGATCGTACCACTTACATGTTCTTCTATTTTATTATAAATAACCTTCACCGTGTACCTAAAGTGGCTGCAGTTTTCTTTAATTATTGTTCGTTGTTATTTTCTAAGTAAGTTTTTGTGTAAGTGCCATTATGTTCTATCTACTACCGCAACTCGCAATGAATCTTAAGTCAATTAGAAAAAAAACAAATCTTGATTTGAAATTAAAGAAATACATATTTGGCACAAACTTGAATACAAAAAGAGTTTCTTTAAAAAAAAATTCGAACCCAAGATCTTCAGTTCTTCAGGCGCTCTTTTAACCACTAGACATAAACAGACAAGCATTGGTAACTTATAATTACAAAGAGTACAAGTTGTTCCAGTGAGTAGTGTCTCGAAGTACTAAGAAAGGTTCCAAACAAGGTTGGTGAGATGCGGATCCCTGCAGTGCTATCTCTCTTCACATTAACATATCTTACTTAACCACCTCGAAGAACGAAGATATATATTAACTATGTACATCTTAGAAATGCTAATATTTTAACTTTCATAACGAGGTACGTTTCAAAAGCTTATGGAGTTGAAAACATTTTCTGAATGCTGAAATACTTTTTAGAGCATTTTCTTTTCTAAATTGTTAATTAAAATGTTTTAACCGTTTTACGTAATAGGTTCTTTTGAATTCGGATTTCTGAGTGAAAAGTCAAATGTTTTTTTTTTTTCTTAATGCAAATCTTTGCTGGCTTGGCAATTTATCTCATGGAGATTCGGATTTCAAATCAGTCGCGTTATCAGTAACGTGATATTTGTTGAGAATGTCTATTCCTACGTCATAGTACATCCTACATGTTCCACGTCACGACAAGAATTGATAAGTATACAGGTTGAATTTTTCAAGTTTGCGTGGATGACCAAATCCGAAACTTTGAGGATTAGCGAAAAATACTCAAAGGAGTTTCGAGCCCGATTTTGATGATAACTAAAACTGTATCATTAGATTTCTGGAAAATCAATATTCCTTTCCTAGCCGGGAATCGAACCTGATGATGTCATTACTTCCCTGAATTTGATCATTAATAGCGGAGCTTTCGAATGGTGTAATAATACAGTGTATTTTTTTCCAAAATCAACGGGTTCGGTTCCTGGCTAGGGATTTTGATGTTCAAAAAATCCAATGATGCAGTTTTAGTTTTCATCAAAATTGGACTCGAGACTCTTTGAGTATTTTTCGCTATTCCTTTGAGAATTTTTCGTTATTCCTCAAAGTTTCGGATTTGGCTTCCACGCCCACTTGAAAAATTCACCCTGTATATCTACACGTCGGGTATATTGGCCTTACTGGAAATCTGACTAGCTTAATGTTATACAGCGTGTTTCAGAAGGGTATGGTCATGTATAAGGGTGTGGTATCTACGGATCATCAAACTGAACAGCTTTCTCCATGGAACAAATATTGAAATCGCAATAATCAGCTGTCCTATACATCTGGGTCGAGGAGGTATTGAAGTTTTATATAGGACCGCTGATTATTTTGTAGCGATTACAATATTGGTCCCATACAGAAAGTTACCTTTCTGATATATTCCGTATATTGGAGAAATGCTTCTACAAAAACCGATTCGTTTGTCAGCGGATACAAGTTTTGTAACATTCGCAATCCGTCTTTATTTCAACATAGTGTTGACAATACCTTCTTTCAACTGTTTCTAACGTGTGGCACAAAGCTTGGATTATTTCAGAAGAGAAAACCTAGTAGCTGCATTATTCTTTCATGTGCTTGAATAGCAATAAATTATTCATAAGCCCTCGTAACTCTACGATCACTAATCCATTTCTGAATATAGTAATTATGATTATAGGTACTACATTTTATAATATAATATTATTATATTATAGAACCCGGGATGTGTACAGTAAGTTTATACATAAATAAAATCGGCTTAAGATAATCAATTCAGATAATTTTATTTTATTTATTTTATTTATTTAACACTTCAAGCACATAAGTACAGAGGCGGACTTAATGCCATAGGCATTTTTTACCAGTCATCCTTTGGGTGATGCAAAGACAAGCAGTGGTAGGTGTAAATCTGAAAATAATTTTAAATAATAATAAGATTAACTACAAGGATATATAAAATACTATAAATATATATCAAATACTATAAATATATATCAAAATTTAAATTAATGTAAATAAACATTTCCACGAATATATAAAAATAAAAACACAAACCATAGGGAAAACATTACCGTTGTGACGAAACTGCCAGCTTCTTCCGAATGTACTCACGAACTTTAATTTTAAAAGATAAGCGATTGGTTGCCATCCTGATTTCCTGGGGAAGCGCATTCCACAGAGAAATAGACTGGACAAAGAAAGATCGGTGAATGAAATCAGTGCGGTGAGAGGGACATTGAAGCATACGGTTTTGCGATGATCGCAGGCTCCTATTATGGTTGGAACAAATATACTGAAAGTGGGGAGCAAGGTAACTAGGGGAAGTGGGAGAAACAAGAAAAGAAAACAAGGTGGTAAGCGCCCTTTGCTCCCTACGCTGACGTATGGGCAACCACTTAAGAAGAGTCCGGTGTTCGGAGACATGATCATATTTACGCAAATTGAAAACGAATCGAATGCAGTTATTTAGAAGACGGTCAAGTTTGTCGAGGAGATCCGCATTCAGGTCAAAGTAGCACACGTCACCGTAATCGATGATAGGAAAAATTAAGGACTGTACAAGCATTGTTTTCGTATTTGAGGGTAAAAAGTTTCTCAAGCGGTACAAAGCCCGCAACGAACCAGTAACCTTCTGACTGACACGAGCAACTTGAGTATGCCATTTCATAGAGCTATCGATATGCAAGCCAAGATCCTTGACCTCAGTACTAAAAGGAACGACCGTACCGTCGAAAAGAACTGGTGGCAAGGTTGTACCATTCAACTTGCATAGACTGCGAGAGCTGCCAATGATGATCGCCTGACATTTATTAGGATTTACTGCCACACCAAATTTATCGGACCAGGTATTTATTGCTATCAGGTCCCGATTTAAATTGTCGATCAGATCTCGAATTTCGTCAACCCTCCCCTGACAGTACAACTGCAAGTCATCGGCATACAGATGATACGCACACTGAAGCTCAGAAGTAAGGAGATTAATAAAAATAGAAAACAGAAGAGGAGAAAGAATACCGCCTTGAGGAACACCAGTCTCCAAATCACACCAACATGATGAGGAATTCCCAACATGAACTGACTGCTGGCGTTCCTGAAGGTAAGAGGAGAACCATTCCAGTGCTCCGGGAGAGACCATGACATGGGATAAAATGGCTAAAAGGATGTCGTGACTAACGGTATTGAAGGCATTTGAGAAATCGACCAGCACCAGTACCGTTACCTTGGTGTCTTCTAGTCCTGCCCTAATATCGCCAGTCACTTTAAGAAGGGCGGAAACAGTGCTGTGCCCAGGCCTGAACCCAGATTGAAGTGGGCTGATAAGCGAGTTCCGATGGACAAAATCGGAGAATTGCTTGTGCACACAGGCCTCAAGCACTTTAGATAGAAAGGGAAGGATCGAAATGGGACGGAAATGGGCAGGAAGACAGGGATTAGGGTCCTTGGGTAGCGGACAAACATAGGCTTTGCGCCACAGGGAAGGAAATGCTCCGGAAAAAGGGAAAAATTCACAATGTGGGTAATCGCAGGTAGGAGCTCATCCAGAAGAGTTATGATCATACCACGGGTGATATTATCACAACCCACTGCTTTCGACTTGATGGACAGGATGATCTTTTTGATCTCTCCCGGTTCAGCTGGAACGAAGCAAAAGTGGTTAATATTAGGGCGCCTTAGACCAGAAATTAGGGACAAAGTTCGTTGCTTGGTTAAGCGATCCATGGAGGAAGCAGAAGAAAAATGTCGGTTAAGCTCGTCCAGGTCAATAGAGTTTGGAAGGTCTAAATGTCGCGGTTTGCCGATACCCAGAGTTCCAAGACATTTCCAAATATCGGCAGAAGAGGAAGAAGTTATATTATCTAAAATGTGGCGGCGTTTACCGATGTGTATCATCTGGTTGCATCTATTCCTTGCAACCTTGTATAATGACCAGTTCTCGTCAGTACGATCCCTCTTAAATTTACAGAATGCCCGGTCCCTACGTCGCATTGCCATCCGTATCCCTCTTGTCATCCATGGAGCAGGAGGACGTTTTAGTTTAATTTTTTTGATGGGAGCATGAATATTGTAGAGGTTGATGACAACATCGTTAAATATCGCAACCTTATCGTCAACCAAAGAGGCTTCCAACATAGGCTCCCAATCAGTCACAGATGCATCCTTCTTAATTTCCTCAACATTCATCCGCGCAAAACAACGCCTGTACAGAACCCTAGGTTTAGGTTTGGGAGGTTTCAGGATATAAGAGAGGAAAATCATGTCATGGTGAGAAAAGCCAGGAGCGTCATGTTGACCATGGGAGGATACAAGAGAAGGATTTGAGGTAAGGATCAGATCGAGCCAGGTGTCATCACCGACAGCGTTATGATGGGTAGGCTGGAGCGGCAACACGTGCAGACTAACCGACTCGATAAGCTGGAGGAGTTTACAGGACCGAGGGGCATTGCGGGAAAGGAGATTTGTATTAAAGTCACCCATTATGATGTGATGTGCATACTCTGAACCCAAAGATTCAAGTACTGATTCGAATTCAGTGAAGTAATCAACAGTGGGAGGACAGTAAACAACACCAATAACAGTTTTGGCTCCCTTGACACACAGACTTCAAGGAAAATAAACTCAGCAGAAGCAGAATATTGTGAAGAGGAAGTGGCAAGTTTTTTATAGGGAAAGTCACTGCGGAGGTATATGGCCACACCACCCCCTCCCTTACCAATCCTATCATTACGTATAAGAAGGAAACCAGTAAGAGGATAAGTAGTGGACAGGAGATGTGGTTTGAGCCAAGATGGCGTGTACATGGTTGCGATAGTTGTGGAGAGGATCCGGCAATTGGGACTCGAGGTGGCATTGCACAAGTCCGAGGCCATGTGTTTTCATGGGCCTCGAAATGCGCCACCGTCGGGATCCCTACTGATGGCAGGAGGGGTTCCCATCGGCGTCGGGTCGACGTTGAAATACCTAGGACTCGTCCTCGACAGTCGGTGGAACTTCGTGGAGCACTTCCGACGTTTGGCTCCCAAACTGGAACGGACGGGGGCTGCTTTCAAGCGGCTCTTGCCCAACCTGAGGGGTCCAAACGCCTCCTGCCGGAAGCTTTACGCGGAGTTCGTGCGGTCCATGGCCCTTTACGGGGCCCCGGTGTGGGCGCGTTCTTTGAGACGGCAAGCCGCCCACTACCTGAACGCGCCCCAAAAGGTGATAGCCATAAGGCTAATCCGGGGGTACCGCACGATCTCTGGCGAGGCGGCTAGCCTCCTTGCCGGATTGCCGCCATGGGATCTGGAGGCGATAGTCCTCGCGCGCCTGCATGAATGGCGCGCGGAAGCACTATATAGGGGGGAAACTCCGCTGCCGCGACAAATTACCGCTCAGCGGACAGACCTCCGGCGTGATCTCATGGCGACATGGAGAGAGCGACTGTCGCAACCCCGTGCAGGGCACGCCACCATAGTGGCGATAAGTCCCCTCTTTGAGGAGTGGCTAGAGAGGCGCCACGGCGCCCTCACCTACCGTCTGACGCAGGTCCTCACCGGACACGGTTGTTTCGGGAGGTTCCTGCACCGAATCGGGCGGGAGGAAACGCCCGGGTGTTTCCACTGCGAGGATCGTCCGGAGGACACGGTGGAACACACCGTGGAGGTCTGCCCCGCTTGGGCGGAGCACCGCCGTGTCCTCATAGCGGCGATTGGCGGCGGCAATCTCTCGCGTCCGGCCTTGGTTCAAGCCATGGTCCGGAGCGAGAGAGAATGGGAAGCCGTCACCTCCTTCTGCGAAGCAGTCATGCTAGTAAAGGAGGTGGCAGGACGTGAGAGGGAAAGAACCTCACGTCCCAGCCGCCGCGGGAGACGCCCTGGGCGTCGGGGGTCACGTGGTGGCTTCCGACCACCGTAGGCGCTGGCCTGTGGACGGCGAGTTATGGGCTAGCTCGCCGTCCGGCCGTCTTATGACGACAGGCTGTGTCGACGGCGCGTTCGTGTTCCACGCGCGCCTCAAAGAGATGTCAGCAATCAAGTAGGGGTCCGCATGGGCCGATGCCTGCCAGGGCTGCGGGACTGTTCGAAAGAGATACCGTGGCCCTGGAACACAAAGGGCAGAGAAGGAACATGGATGGGTTTTAGTCAGTACAAGTCTGACACTCCCCTCCGCTCCGCCCAGAGTGGGGGGGGTCATTTGATGATTTCCCATCGGGAAAAAAAAAAAAAAAAAAAAAGATGGCGTGTACATTGCTTCTGTTAAAGGCGTCGTACAGCTCGCTATAGTGGGTAATTGTTAGTTCGAATTAATATTTTTACATGTATCCCACTGTCAGACGAGGCTCTGCCTTACTATTATATTCTTCTAACTTGTAAATTACCGTTAACCTTTTTTATTTATAATTAGCTGTTGCCGGCAACATTCGTTCACTTGAAATTATTATAAAAATATTTTAATCGGATTTTGTTAACAAATTCAAGGGTGTTAATTTTTTTGCAAATTAAAAATAGTCTAAGTTACTCCTTATAACATCAGCTGTCTGTCAGTAAAAGTTCTGTAAATCGGTCCAGCCGTTTCAGAGATTAGCCGGAACAAACAGACAGACAGACAAACGGAAAGTCAGTCAAAAACTTTAAAAACGTTTTTTTTTTGTTCTAAGTACCGTTTGTACTTTCATATGCATTCAGTAAAAAGCTATTATTTTGAAATTACAAAAAGTCAAAAAGTCAAAAGCATTTATTTCAATTAGACCATCACAGGTACTTTTGAATGTCAAAAAACAAAAAGAAGCGAAGCTACAGTCACAGTCACAGGACATAATAACTTGAGAGAGTACTGAATTAGAAACAGACACTTCAATTTTATTTATTTGTGTAGATGTACCAAACATTCTTCTCAAATTATCATAAAGGTTACCTCTCTACAGTACCTACCTTCCCATTGAGACCGTTCATAGAAGCAGACTATGTGATGGCCTTTGTACATCATGACAATAAAACTAAGCCCTAGCTCTAAGCAATAACCTTTCGTAATACGAAAACATAATTTCATATTGAAATATTTAATATCATGTCAAAAAATAAAATTATATTAAGTATCTCTTTGAGAACTTGACGAGCTAAGCGCCAAAAATAATAACATAGAAAGACGTGAAAATATTTTATAGAAACAATATTCTAGAAGCTGTCAGATGTTCTCTCACCTTATACTGACTAGCTAGTAGCTCCGCACGCGGTTTCACCCGTAGCTATAGAGATTTCCACAGGTACACCATTCATTTTTACGACACCACAAGTAACCTGTATCACTCAGCGGCCTGTCCTTTATTGTTATTTTACCTTCAATTTTGCAGTACAGTGACCTTTATTCTTGTTGTCATAAGGTTTATGTCACAAACAAAATAATTGTGAACAGACGGTTCATGAATTATCTGTATGTAAAAGAATAATTTCGATACGTTGCTCCGTTGCTGCATGAAAGAGGGAAAAATCAACACTTTCGCGTGTCTAAGGCGAAAATGTTTTTACAGTTTTACACTTTAATTTCCCGGTGCTAAATAAAAGGTGCTAACAGAATCAGCGGCGGTCTCATCTCGACGTCTCTCCAGCTCCGCTGTCGTCCCTTAATTAATTATCTAATAGAATTTTTAATGTCATCTCTATGTGCATTTTCATTTTACAGCGCAATTGAAACAATTAATTTCCGCGACGGAAACTCGCTGTTTCGTCGTGACAGTAAGTGTTTCGTGTTTTTGGTAGTCACGAGAATTATATGGATTATTCTCACATCACCTCTAAAAACAACGTTTGTTTAGTAAGGCACTTCAAAGATCAGTTATATTTCCACTAAACGGTACGACCGCTATAAATTCCGCGCTTATTTCATATTTTTATAGATTCTGCAAACTCAAGGATTCATAGGAATAACAAGTTTTTATATTCAAACTTTAGTTATGACTACTGAATACTATCGGAGTGGGAAGGGTTGTTGTACTTTATTGGTATAATATTTCAGTATTTATTTGCAAACTATTTATAGACTCGGTATTGAATACTCTGCACTCCAGTGCCCACCACGCGCTTCACTTTACTAAACTAAATAATTCAAATTGAAATAACAAAACAATATAAAAACAGGGATCTCCTTTATTTTAAAGTTCTTATTTAAAGTAACAGTTACGTACATAAGGTTCGTCGAAGCGAAACATCACTATCATCTTTAAAGTCCTAATACAAGTTAATTATGTACAAGTATAAAATTCACTACGTTCAACTCACGTTGTTGATCAAATAACTTTACCTGCATCATTTTCATGTAATTTTTCAATCACTAAAGTCTAACACTGATTTGAGATGGGAAAATGACAAGTTCGTGATTTTTATTTAGTCTTCTGATCATCGGACAGTCCTGTGAACGAAAAGATGTGGTTAATATTAATTTATTTAAGTCTTTATTAACTCTCCTTTTAGGTGCCTAATTGGAAAATTCCGACAACATTGAAACCGTTTCAGAATATTATAGATGTTTAACTCAAACTAAAACTTGTGATTTATTTAATGAAGTTACATACTAACTAACACAATGACATTTATCATTCATATTTCGCTATAAAAAGGTTCACAACGGTAAACCACGGTGCGAAACATTGTCAATCCATTTCCAATTACTCCCTGCATGGACAGGACATGATTGGATGAGATATATTATACGTACATATGTATATTATAATATATCTCGTCCAAATAAATAAATTCATCTCGTAACTTATACTGTGAACGAAAATGTAAGGCATGCGACAGCAAAAAAAGGAAATATGACATTAACTTTGGTATTTGGTTCAAATAAAATTCGGATATTTATTTCAATATTCGAATTTCATTTCTATTTTCTAAATATTTATGGAGTATAAAACTTGGAAGAATGCTAATAATAAAATATCAAAGTGCCTGGAAAATACAATCAGCATTTAAATGGGCGAAGTTCATTTTCATGTGCCTTTTACACAATGACTTGGCTCCAATACGAACATATATATATATAGCATATTCTCACGTCACGTTTCGCTGCAATTTTTCCATCCTTGTAGGTGATTAGTCGAACAAGATGGGATTACACACTGAGCGCAATGCGGTTCCGCAAAGCGAGTTCGGTATGTTTTGTTTTTAATAATCATCCGTTCTTTTAGTCCGTATTATGGAACTCAGAACAATTAACAAAAGCAAAACAATACCATCTCGCTAAACGGCTTTTGGTCTTGGCGTAGAGCTCTTTAGTAAAGATGTGATATTTTGTGATCGGACGAGTTAGTAAGTAGCTGATGATTGAAATTCTATTTAGACACTCTTTGCCGTAGCCGTAGATTCTTAATACGAAACTATACGTTGTCTAACGCGTCAGGTTTACGTCCGCCCATATTTCGCCAGTTATGTTTAAGTCCCTTGTTATAGGGTGCTAGCCTATTACCATTAACCGGGTACAAATCAAGACACTGACTGATGAAATTCCAGGTGGAAAAACTCATACACACTTGGCCAGACCTAGGAATCGTTACGATCAGCAGTCGCGCTTGCGACCAATCGACCAATGAGGCAGTCTAAAAATAAATGCGCCTTCTAATAAATAATAGGAATTCCTTACCAGTGCCTGTACAACAAACAGTTGAGTATCGCCAGGACGCCAATGTGTGACGTCGACCGACGTAGCCCTGGAACAATAAGCAACGCGTTACCGCCGTACTAGCTCCAAATTAACGTCATCATGCCCGTTTTATAGTTATCATAAAGTTGGGATACTGCAATCTGCGGCATTAATGTTGCCTGCGCTCTGAAATTGTTTTTATATTGATGAAACGATTGTTGTTTAATTAAAATTTTAGCAGGATTTTTAGCACGTGTAATAACTGATGACAAAGGACTGTATAGTTTTGTTTTGTGTACCCTGAAGCTCTGAAAGTCGAAATAATGACTGAATGCTATAAAACTTTTGTGCTTTTACCATGGCTGTGACTACAGAACACGGTGGCGTGGCGAAGAAACAAGAGTATGTGAAGATCGTTGCAAGTGTGCTACGGTCTTTACATACTCTTTTGCTTCATCCACGTTCATACAACACGCATGCCACTTGCCAGTAGTGCCACCTGACCCATCTGAAGAATATCACCAACACCTATAGTATATGTCCTAGCTGCTCAACAAATATAAGTGAAAACGCCTGGTGGGGATGGGCATCCCCACCAGGCGTTTTCACTCATATTTGTCTTGTAATTGTTCATAGTCGCCTTTCACTCATACACTCAATGCGACTAAACTTTTTTTACTACATTTTCCATAAAAATACCCGGTAGTAAACTTTATATTAAAACATTAAATTATATAAATTGGGCCCACCTGTCAAGCCCGCCTCAGGGTTATTATGAAAACATTATAGTAAAGGTCAGCACTTTGTAAAATAAACGTGTTTTTGATTTAGCCACAAGGGGAAATGTCAACGAGACAACCTACGGTTATGTACTGCCAGACCGTCATATACCCAAGGTTTTAATTTCATGAATTTATAAACGCTTAATTGTTTTCTCGATTTTGTTTTAACAGAATTATCATATATAGTGTGTCAAAAACACACAACTGATAGAGCACTGTAACCTGAAAAGTTTTTAATTACTGGAATAATGACCCAGATGCATTTTAACACAGGATTTTAATTACCCGTCTCTCAAACACCCCTGATTGTAATCAACACATTTTTAAATAACAGCTCAGAATTATTGTTTCTGCTAGGTGGAGTCATCATCTGCCTAGCCTTTTCCCAACTATATTGGGATCGGCTTCCAGTCTAACCGGATGCAGCTGAATACCAGTATTTTACATGGAGCGACTGCCTATCTAACCTCCACAACCCAGTTAGTACTGGGTAATATTATAATCTTTGGTAAGATTGGTTGTCAGACTTTTTGGGCCACTGACACCTAACGACTGTCAAAGATCTACAACCCGGGACCAACGGCTTAACGTGCTTTCCGAGGCACGGAGGAAACTCGGTATGTAATGGGTGGTCACCCATCCACAGACCAACCTAGGCAAGCACGGCTTAACCTAAAGATCGAACCGACCGGCTGTTATTATGTAGCCACAAAGTCCTCTGCTAGCTGGAGTACACATAAGAATTAATCGATAATGATTTAGTGAACATACGAGTCAAAAAACGATCCGTTCATAATATTCTTTTCCCGCCTATGGCTTGACAAGTACACTTGGTTCGAGACCTTAGTATTAGGACATCCACTAGATTGCTCGGTTAAACCGAAAATGCTTTAAAAAAAATAACATAACACTTCACGCTTCAAAGCAGGCGGTTGAGCGTACACCTGAAAGCAAATGTGGCATTCGAGCATGTGAGGGGTGAGCGTAAGTGTTCTTGGAAACAATAGAGTTTACGATAATAAGTGATACGATAAGGCGTATCCTGCTAGATAATTCTAGGAACTGCAACAATTGGTAGGTAACCTTCTGGTGAACTGGTGGATAACCGATTAATGGATGTTGTTGTGGTGTATCAAGATCAGGTCCAGGAAAATATCACTACTAATATTTTGAAGATAAATAGAGGAATAAACCTCATAATACAAAATCATGATTTTACACTTATAAATAAAAATTGGTGATGAACGAATAATGCGATAAATACATGACGTAAAATAGATGCAAGTAAGGAGCTCAAACATGAAAATCGCAGTCATTTAATTCTAGTAACTTATAATAGTTTTAATAAAACCCCCAGGACTTTAATACAGGATTTGTTATTAATATAATATGAAATTATAATTTCCTTTTGAACACACGACCGTAGCGACCGGTGACATCCCTAGACTTGACAGGCGCGCGTGGGAAGCAAAGTATCCAAAATGTTTAGTCATTACTGAGACCTTCGCAGCTTTAGAAATGCGTGAAACTCTCCTCCAATTTCTATTTCAACGATTGTAAGTAAGCTAAGTACTTGCTTATTCATTGCAGAAATCCTTTATGGGTTCTTATAACGCATGCCATTATCCAATACGCTTTCTCGCGACAGATTCAATCCTGCCTGCGACTCAAGTTTGTATCAACCCTTAACATCTCAACGAAATATTACCCTATTTATAAGAAACATTGTTACTGTACGGTGACGGATATTCTGAAGAATGCCTATGAAAATGTCAGAGTAGGCAATAACCTCCTCTTTATTGCTGTGCTCCTGGTAATTCTGGTGTTCCGATGACTGAAAAAGTTACTCTGTTAAAGCAAATGTTTTGTTAGTGATTGTACTTTGGTAAATAGAGATGGATGGTTCTTCAGATAATCTTAATGTTACAATTCTTAATATTACGGTGTTTAATGATTAATGATAAATACCTTAAGTTGTCCTATTGGGGTCCAAAACCAGTGCTAACTTTGAGACAACAGATTTGTTTTTATTTCGTCCAAAACCAACGTGCTTCGTTTTTTTTTGCTTAGCCTATTTTGCCGCACAGCTGGTCAAAGCCCTCCCCAATTCCATCCCCGAACTCTTTTCTAGCGCCACTTCGAACCAACTTCTTAAATAATACAATTTTGTTGATATTTGTATGGTAGAATACCAAAGCATTTAACAACAAGGGATATGCAAATAAACAGTAATGTACAGGTATACGAACAAAAACAAAACAGAATAAGGGAATGTTATCTATCTATCTACTTGAGTAAGTTTGGTAAGTCAACAAGGAAACCATGGCCGAAAGCAATGGGTTAACGATGACCATGGCGGTAACAAAATAAACATTGGGGGAACTTCTAACTTAATTATCGTTACATTGTTTTCAAGTTTGTTTACATAACCCTGTAATAACCCGTTTTGTGTCTCAATTAAAATAGAATGTTGGTTGGTGTACCGATCCCAAATAGGTCATCTCAACAATGAAAATGAATTGATACTTTACTCTGTGTATAACATCACGCTTGTAATACCCGAAGGGTTAGTCAGAGGCGTACCAAATAGAACACCCACATTTCGCTAGTTATGTTTAAGTCCCATGTAATAGGGGGCGAACCTATTGCCATCAACCGGGCGCTAATCCAGACTCCGTGGCTGCTATTGAGAAATGTCTGATAGAAAACTACTCTGTGTATCTCTATATATATATATCTCTGTATATATTCTGTATGCATGACCTAGGCATGGTTTGCTCTTACCAAATACTAATCGATAATCAAAATAATAATTTTCACTTTGCTCTAAAAAGCTCAATTTGACACGCAAATCAACATTAATTAAACATTATAAGTCCCTAACTCACCGAGTCCCAGACATAATCACTTCCAGACAGAAAACGGTGAAACTTAAGACTGTTTAATAAGAACTGACAGTTCACAGCCTAACGCTGGCGACAGTATAACAAGCTATTTGCATAACCGCAGTTTATGACCAACAAACTCAAAACTGCCCTTAAATTAGCACATACGTAGGTAAGTTTTGTAAGTACCATGTATCACTTTGCATCCTCTAATCTAGACTATGATTCATAACAATAATGGAGGCTAAAGTACTGGCACATGCGATTCCTCCTCGCTGTCGTTGGTCATAGAGAATACGTGAAATGAATATTCATTGGTAGGATTTCATCGATTTATCTTTTTACCGCGGATCGGTTACGTCCTCCCTCGTTGCTTAAGTAGGTACGTATGAATATGAATGCATATTAAAAGTCATTTAGTCGCAATGATATGATGTGCGTTTTTCTATATATTTTTTCACAAAAGCTATGTGATGTTCTTTTTTGTTATTTCATATAGAAAACGTGAGTACCTATATACTTTTTTCGGGGCATATTTTCGTTTTCACATTTTATAAAGTTATACTCAAAGCTTACGGCACTTAAAGTACAGTTCTAAAGGACAATTTAGGCTAAATTAATCTTCTTTTAGAGTGAATAGATAACTATAAGATTCAAGATTCTTTGCATAAAATATGATCTTACAAACCTCTATACTAAATACTATATAAATATATGTATATAAATGCTATGAAACGTAATTTTCAGAGCTGTTTAATGCAATACTTACCATATCTTACCACCAAGCTGTTCATATCGTGTCGTAAATTATAGTATGACAAGTCGAGTGCGATACTTTGCTGCGTCACCGAGATGCGATTCTAAACCTCCATAAATTGTTGGCGCCATGAGAAAGCAAATACTATCGTATGTGCAGTTATATGAATCTGAATTTCATCTCCCGGCATCTAGACCGCATCCGAAACAATTAAATCTAACAGTGTAACGCAGTGTGCGTTTAATGTATTTATCGGAATTAATGTGAAACTGCATAACCACCGGTACAGTACGACAGAACTGAAAGGTCCATAATTGAACGACGGAAACTAGTACTTAGTACTGGTATTTTATATCTAGCTATTGAGTTGGTTAAACTGAGGTTCAAAGTTCCACAGAGGAATCTTTCTAACCTATGGTTACTGTTACTGTTAGCCTGTGTTATTCCCCTGTTAGGCAAATGCCTCTCCCCATGACGTCCAAAAAATTCGATCTAGGGCTAATGTGGACCACTTGTCGTTGGTTCTGTCCAGCTCGTCCCGCCATCTCTTGCGAGGTCTACCGCGTCGCCTTCTGTCTGTGTCAGGGCTCCACACCGTGGTTATTTAGGCCCACAGCTCGTCGGTTCGGGATAGCCGGTCCAGTCCCACCTCAGGTTAGCCAACTTAATAGCAATTGCTATTCAGGAAATTTTACCTAAGCTAATACTGTCATTTACGGGATGTCTTCCGTGATTGTTCATTATTTTGAATTCCCGATATCACGGAAGGTATCCCGTAAGTGACATTATTAGTTTAGTTGTAAACCGTGAAAGCTTAAAACAGAATTTTACCTAAGTTCGTTTAAACTCAAGACACACAACCTTAAAAGTTGTCGCTTTTGACGAATTTTGAAGATGGAACGTCTAAGTTGTGCCATTGTATTAGCAGGAAAGCTTCAACAAAAACTTGTTTCCCTAAGGGCCTTTCCATGCCCTGATATTCTCACGTAATTCAGAAACATGCCACTGCATTGCCGCCCCCGGCCAATTGATAAAATGCCTCGGAAGTCGTGTACTGTATCGATGCCTACGTCACAATGAAATTGCAATATCGTCACTTGTTTGTTTTTTAATCAATTTAATTAGTGTGACTATGTAGATGCCTGAGCGATGTGCAGCTTTGCACTTTTGAATTGCTAGTTTATTGGAAATCTGAAAAAAATACTCGGCAAACATATAACTTCGTCCTTTTTTAAATTTATTAAAATTGCGTCGCTTCTATCCATAGCAATGCATGTTATTTCAATTTGGAATTGCATCGCAAACGCTGCATCCATCAACGTATACTAAAATATGTTTGCCATCCCTGGGATAGTGATAGTTTTTACCTTTGATTTAAATATTTTAGTTGAGAAACAGCTTTTGTTACTAGTATGAAAAACTGATGTTCACAGACCAAATCTTATGTAATATCTTCCTACAGTAAAAAAGGTTTTACTATGAATTAATTATATCCAAACGTGTGAACATTGCGGGCTCCAAAACAATATTTAAGCTTCCCTTGAGAACTACAAGTCTCGGAAGGGTAAGGGTTCCTGATAAAGGCCTCGAAGTCGCAAAGGTCTGACACCCCTGTGACTCTGACGCTCTTATCAGTATTTTTACATGGAACTTTGAACTCTTACTCCGGCCAACTTACCTACTTTATAAAATCCTTAAGGGATAGTTTTGCATGGCAGGTTTTTCTTACCTTTTGTAAACTACCTACATTCCTTTATCAAATTACACTGAATTCATTCGTTCAAAGGATAATTTGATAGTAATAACAGATTCCCAATAACCACATAATTATGTTGGGACAAAAATTTTATAATTTTGAAACCTTTTGAGTAAACTGAAACCGCATACCACATTGCAATTAATTTAGCAACTACAAAATTGAGATAAACAAAAAAAATATTTGTTGATTAATAATTATTAAAGGGTTGATATAAGTTGTACCTAATATAATATATTATGTACCGTTCGGGGATTAGAAGCGTGATTTTGTGTATGTATGTTTTATTAGATGATAGGTAGAGACTCCCGATAACAAATAGATTTAAATTTTACTTAAACTATATTATTAACTATAAAACAACGCTCAAAAATTTAATTCAGAAGAAAAAAATATTTCGACAATCTATTTGAATTCGAGTTAGGTAATAAACGAGAAAAAAAGGTAATTGTTTTATTAAATTAAAGCGATTGTGTGCCTATAGCGTAATAAATGTGCTAGATATACAAATAACCAGAAACATAACTGAAAACTATACCTGAGTTCCAGTCCCTCCATTGCCTATTCTGAAAGATTGGTCTACCCGACTACTTTGGAAAAATCAATATTGCTCAATAGTCAAAATTATGAGGATTGATATCGTGAACGCGTAACACAATTAGACTGCTTAATCATCATCATCATCGGCCTAGCCTTTTCCCAACTATGTTGGGGTCGGCTTCCAGTCTAACCGGATGCAGCTGAATACCAGTATTTTACATGGAGCGACTGCCTGTCTGACCTCCACAACCCAGTTAATACTGGGTAATACGATACCCCTTGGAATGACTGCTTAATATTATATAATATCGACAGAGTATACTTTATTGTGTGTACACTAAAATTGTTACACAGCTCTTTTACTATATTCTTATATCAATGGGTACTAAGCTAGTCTTATAAATACAATAAACCAGAAACATAAAGGCTGATACCTGAGTTAGAGTCCCGGCTGCCCATAACAGGTGCGATCTGCGGCCGCTCCTCGTCTAGGATGAGCACGCCGCTATTCGACCACACCGACAGCACGTGTGCCACACACGTCACGTTCACCCGCCCCTGTGAGTAACAACCCCAATTATAACAACAACCGTTGCAAATTAAACCTTACGTCTATGGTGTAAAAGTCACATGATGTGGGCTGACAAATAACGCTAATTATTACATCTATAGTTGCAATTTTAACCTTATGTCAATGGTGTAAAAGTCACATGGTTAGAACAAATAACGCTAATTACTAGGCGCCAGTGTCGATACACTGCCCACTAAACCATATATTAACAACAAATTATTGCAACAGTTTAAAAATAGGCAGTAATCATGAAGCATATTTTCTACTTATCTTGTTCTAAGAAAATACAATCAATGAGCACCTGCCTGCAAACGCTCTGCAAAATAATTATTTTTTCAATAAAAGAAAACAAAAAAGAGGCTTTTGATTCATTATTTGAGTAGTTTGTTCATTTTAATTGAACAGTTTCGCAGAAAAGTTACAACAATGAGCTTTTCAATCGCTGGATTGAATTTCGTGAAACAGATTTTATCGTGACATATTCGATTTTATCTATAATAAAATATTAAACGTTTCATAACAAATTCACGTAGTTGTTTGAAATTTTGAACAGACTGTAGTTGAGAACAACAGTCTGGTTCGCAACATATACGACCCGTCCCAAAACTACACTAACGTATGTAACTTACCTACGTTTCATAACCTAATGTTGTTAGTGTTTTATGACAATTGTGAACAAAGGCTTTGTCCACTCATTGCGAAACATGACTGCGAAAATTAAAATGTTGGCAACACAGGATAATAAAATGAAAATCATAGCTACCAGCCAATCTAGAACATAAACTTATACTGTCATTTACGGGATATCTTCCGTTATTATTACTTACTAGGTTATGCCCGCGGCTACGCCTGCGTGGAGTTCGCTAATTGTCCCATGGCCGCATGGGATCATACTTCCGGGATAAAAAGTATCCTATATGTTTGTCCGGGTAATAAACTATCCGTGTACCAAATTCCATTCAAATCCGTTTAGCAGTTTTTGCGTAACAGAGTAACAAACACCCATACATCTATCCTCACAAAGTTTCGCATTTTAATATTAGTAAGATTTTGAGCTCCCGATATTTCGACGCTTTTGCAAGTACCATGAGTGTCAGTATAAGTTTAGTTTTAAACCGTGAAAGTTTAAAACAGTGTTTAATCTAGAACGTGTTCGAATGATTGGGTATTTACTGTAAATCCAAATTAAATTCAAATAATGTTAAACCATTATCAAAATCTTATTTACCCCAACAAATATTTAAAGAAGCAACAAAATAAACACCAGCATCGGTGAAGAGCTTAACTTACTTTGCGAAAGTGTACCGACTGTACTCTTATAACAAGCTGGCTGAACGACGATGATTTATTGGATTTCTCTTCTTCAATACTAATGTTCAATTTATTTGCTATTTGCTCTAGTCTGGGTGCAAGGCGGGTGGTGCTTTCCTCCTTGTTTTTCCGATTGCTATCAGCATTGGGAATGCCCACTACGTCGTCGATATTGCCGGGAATGTCTATTACATTGTCGGTCACCGGTTCTTCGTAACCCGAGATTGCGTCCCACGGACTGAATATAATTCTATTTGCATCCTCCAGCGACGTGTCGGTTATCACAGGTTGTCTTCGCGCGTATGATGTGTCGTGCAGAGGAATATCCAGCCCTTTCACCTGCGTAGGAACGTGATATTAGTATTTTTATGTATATTTCCAGTCACGGAAGAAGATATACACGTATGCGTATGTGATATTATGCTCATAATGTTGTTATAAATATTTATGTTATAACAGATGTAAGTTATAAATATTTATTTCGAATGATTTTCTTCATCTAGTAAACTGGGATACAAATAACTCACAGCTTTCGAAGTTCTTTTACAACAGAGAGGGGTCGAGGAAAACGAAGGGGAACTCGAAATTTCAAATGTTGTCCAATAAATGCCGAATGAATTATTTGCCTTACAATCCGCAGCCTATTAAGCACATTTAGGATCGGGTACACAGTCTCCCAATAGGCATTGTCTATCAGATGAATTTAAAAGTAGAAAAGTGACAATTGAATCTGTGAGGAAGCGCACCACAAATCATCCAGAATAGTAAAATAGGTCATTATCGTTATACAGGCTATGAGGGACATCGATACGCGAATTGTTATTTTGAATTCAGCACTAGTATATCATCTAGAATTCTAGACTATTCGGCGGTAATTAGAAAATAAATCTGCTGTATCATACTAATGTGCAATATGCAGGTATTGCACATTAGTATGATACAGCTGTATATTTAGCTCCCATCAAAATGTACCTATTTAAATATTTATTTTTTTACCTTTTAAAATTATAAGCTAGGAATCTAGAAAGTTTTGTACGGGACACCTAATAAATTTTTCGCGATTACAATGTTGGTCCCATACAGAAAGTTTTTCAGTTTGGTAGTCAGTACCACATCTTTAAATATGACCATATTATCTTTTTGAGACATGCTGTATTTAAAATTGTGCGCCGAATTCGCGGTAACTGTTTCGTCGTAAATGTCCATAAAGGGGTGGTCAGACCGGTCCGGACAGATTGCGGACCGGACTCCAGAATCCAAACTTTGTCAGTTACGTCAGTACACTGTCTGTCAGAGTCTGGTGTCCAGGGTCCCGTTGGTAATCTGTCCGGACCAATTGGATTGCATCTTCACGCTGTATATTATTTTACTACTATACTTTTCACACATTAGAGCAGTGAACTGTCTGACTAGATTTTCGAGGACTTTACCTCCTGGCCATTTAGAAGCCACGTGAGGTTCGCTGGGGGTTCTGCGGGGGGTGACGTGCAGTTGGCTCGCAGCATGTCCCCTATAGAGTACCAGCTCTTCTGCGCCCGCACACTGGGGCCCGTTTCTGGTAGCTCTGGAATCAAATGACTCTTTAACATACAAATGAACGAAAAATTTTAAACACATCTAAACTGCGATCAAGAGTCTCAACGTTCAGTAGAAAGGATGACACTGACAGCTTGAACGGGGTTTAGATGGGTTGAATGCGTTCAGTTTAAAAAAAAAAACAAGTAAGAAGGTAAGATACTTTCGTCCTATACGTGTTTAGCCCGATCCCTTTTGGAACAAAGATAGGCAAACATCAAACGATGGTTCCTGTATTCGAAAGCCCATGGTCAAGTATGATAAGTCTATAAGGTATTTGGTTGTACAAAATGAAATTTGTTTGAGAGCAAAATTTGCTCTCAAACAAATTTCATTTTGTACAACCAAATACCTTATAGACTTAATACACCTCTGACAACTGATTAAATTGAAAAGGCCTTAATAATTAAGGCCATTGTAATTTAACTGGAATTATAAACTAGAAACTCGTCAGTATAGTTTCTATTAAAATTACTTCCTTCATTAAAAAGAGACGAAAGACTGCATGAGAATAGAATTAACAATAATAATTTATTTAGAATAAGACACAAAAGTAAATACGCATAAAATTATATTTATTAATTAAAAGTTTACAGTGTTAATTCTAGTTAGCATATTTAAAAAAGAAACACATAAAGTCAGACGAAAGTAAACAAACTCCTTATGAAAAGTTATAATACAAACACAAAATGTAAAATTAAAATTACCCGAGATTTTCTCATAATTATAAAAATACCAGTTTCCGGAACGAAAAGGAACCTGTATTTGATAATTTCCTTGTTATGTTCTTCGTTAGCTTTCGTACAGTCGCTAATTCTATCCAACGAAGTCATTATAAATGCCGTTGCCGTCTTTATGCACCTCGGTACAGTGGCACACACAAATTTTGCCCGTGCCGGTTGTTACTGCATATCCCGAGAGCACTGCGACTCCACAAGGTGATTTACGTAGCAGCTGACTCTACAGACTAATTAAATTGCCAGTCCAACATGAAAATTGAACAGAATTATTGTTTGTTTGTTCACTCAACCAGTCTTGTACACAAAGATACTGCAGACAGCGAGGCACGGTAAATAGATGGCAATAAATCACATAGGTCGCGCTAGCACGCGTTTCAATGCGCGTCGCAGTCGACGTTGCATATTCATCTTCCATACGCGGTTCCATTTTGCCCACGAATTTCGTAGAAAGCGGTTAAAACGCCGAACAGACAAAATGGCGGCTCAAACTAAAACTCGGCGTGCTTTTGTTTGCCAGCAGCGCCCTCTATTACGACGAAGCGGTGGAACTCCGCGCCGAGCAAAGTTTTAAGTGTTTACATTCCTGTTCTGTCGCTTTTTGCCAATTCTACTTAATGGGAACGCAGGGAGTTTTCCAGCACCTCGTTTAATTTGGCCGCTGTGGGTATATTTTAGTGTTTATTTAATTCGTCAAGATCTCACTAAAACCTGACTTACTTTATTGAACAAACAAATTCTGCTTTCGTTTCGTATTTTATTCGATTGTAAGTTATTGCATGAAGGAATGTTACGGACTGTCTATTATTAGATACCACGTATTTCTTATCTGAGAAAATATAATATATTCAAAAGGTATTTGTAGTAGCTAAATCTACAATTTGCTACACTTCTTCGATATTAAAATGTCAGTCAAGTGCACCTATACTGTTTCTAAAATAATGGGCTGGTCCGTCAATAGCTTTTCATCTTGTTACAAGCTTAAAACAAAATGAACGAAATGTCACAAAGAATTAGCCAATGAGTTGCACAAAACGTGGCTTCTATCCAGAATCCTGTCAGCAGGACATCCAATAGAGCGACAGGCGACAGCATCCGATCCTACGTGTGCACTGTGCACTAAATTCTTAAATCGTAGTCTTACGAAGTCGTGCCAAGTAACCCGCGACGATGAAAACAAAACAAGAACTTGGTTTGTGTGAAATATTAAAGTTTTCGTTGGTTTTTTACTTAGCTTTTATTTTGTATTTTTATTTAAATTTTTGGCTTAACTCTTCATTCATTAAAAGTTTCGTCTGGTCAGGTCATTGACAGTTAATTTAATAATAGAACCGTGTTATTTTTCAATGTTGGAACGAATGTTTGCGAGCTTCAAATTTCAATAAAAGCAAAATATTAAAAATATTAAAAGCTAAATTTTAAGTCTCTGTTTCAACATCCATCCATCTGTCCATTTATAAATATATAAAACGTTGTTTTGTTTAGCACATTTGTTTTGATGACCGATTAAGCCCTTGGGATGGCATTAGCAAGTGCCAGCACCGTTTATTACGGCAACAAGTTTTGTGAATACTGAAATCATTTATCCGAACCAGAGCCCTCAATAGGTAAGTATCTATATTCTCTTCTGAGCGTGTCGATGGCAATCTATACCCACTGACTTATTTTTTAAAACAAAATTAAACGGACTTTGTCAAATATGCTTCCAACACGCAAATTGCAGATGACACTTCGACATTTACTGGAAACATGCGTATACACAGCCATTGAAACCGCAATAACTGCACTCATTCCGTTGTGAGTGAAGGCTCTCGAGACAGACGAATTCATCGGAAATGTATCAACACGCATATTGCTTACTCACACTTGTCAGCGGTATTGCATCACTTGGTTTATTTATGCAAGCGCCGAGTATGTGGAAATGTATTCCATACATTCGTTGTTCTCAGCGTGGACCGGGGAGAATAGTTAGCGAAATTGTGTTTCAATTTGCCGGTGGTGTCATGATTGTAAAACATGTTCGTGCATGTCTGTACGGAGTTCGGCTGGTGTAGATGATTATTGAGCACAATATGTCGACATTGGTGCCGAAGGAGTATGTTTTAGTGCTGTTTATTAGCAAGGTTCTACTTTCGAAAGGTACTTTGCCTAATTCAAGATGAGGGAAAACGATAGTACTGCATGTTGCGCGAAATTATTCCACAAATTCTATTTTTATAGTGCAATTTAAACTTTTTCTAGGGCTCCGTTGCCCAATGGCATAAACGGAACCCTTATAGATTTGTCCTGTCTTTATATGCTTCGCGTCTATAATTATACATACTTACTTATAAGGAAAATATTTATATAGCTATCTACTTAAGTAACACGTAAAATTGTAAAAGAGATTTGATGGAACTATTTGTTTCAAAATCAGCGGTTTTCATAGCATAAGTATAATAGCATAATCAGCCTATAATATTCCCACAGCTGGGACACAGGCCTCCTCTCTATCAGAGAAACTACGGGCCCAGTGCGGGTAGATGTTACATATCTTCGAATTTTTGATTCTGAGACATGACAGTTTCCTCACGTTGTTTTCCTTCACTGTTTTGAAAGCAATGGTTTCATATACCGCAATTAAATATTATAATTTAACTAGAAAATAGTTGCGCAGTCAAATGTGAAAGCAATTAAGCCTCTTTAGATTTCACCTAAGTAACAAAGCGACGAAAGAAGCCTTAAGAAGTTTATTTTTCCGTTAAAATTATATAGCCCGGGAAATCGATAAGAAAAAGTGCAGACGAAAATTTTTTTTTCACTCTTTTTCCATTAAAAGTGTTAATAGTATTTAATTTTAATAATTTTGACAAATTCATTTTTCGCCTTGTAATTTGTTCTAATATTTGTATGCCAGTCTATGGCGCAACATTTAAGATACAGAAGAACAAATAAAAAATATTCCTTTTTTATGTTTTTTATTCTTTTTTATTTTTTTGACCAGCAAGTTCCGATTATTTAAATGTCTTGAGAAAAGGCTAATTCACACAGAGTGAGTTTCTCGCAAGGAATACCTACGCGATTATCGAGAATTTTAAAGTTGATAATCATTACCTACAAGTGGTACTAGCTTGACGAAAGGTAAGTATCAGCGAGCCCTTTTTGACATATTTTTTGGGCAAGTTGCTGCCTCGTGTTTTATCGCACTTGTGTTTACACCTTCAGTGTAAACAAGTGCGATAATTAAATTAGTAATTAGTAACTTCATTTTAATCGGCCCAATTCGTTAGTCAAGGATAACGACTGATAACTTCGGGTCACATGTCTTTGTACCTACAGACATATACACATACAACCAGGCTCCTCTACAACCGTAAATTAACGAAGATAAACCTTAATCAAACATCCCTTGTGTTCGATTCCTAGCATTTATTACCCAACAATAGTTCTGATTTACGATTTAGGATTGCACGGCGGCGCGCCGGGATTGTTCCTGTTATTTATACGGTTGTAAAATGAACTAAGATACACTGTGATATTTGATATCTGTCGCTACACGGATAACGATAACTATGAGAAGCACTTACTTGTTCAATAAATAATGCTAAAGTTATAGTAAAACTAAAGGAATCGGAAAAGTTTTAGTAGCTCGTAACATGACTTTAAAAGGTCATCATACCTCTTGAATGCATGTTAAAAGCCACTAAAATACGGAATTCTTATATAACAGGAAATAAATTTTTTGACAATAAAATTGTGTTTAAAAAACTGCGTTCCAAACAATACATTAATTCTTCATGGTCGTAAGAACTAAATAGAAAGTTCTGTTAATAGAAGGACGTGCGTGGAAGCTTTTTAAAGAGTAAAGATTTTAATTTTTTAAAGGTTATATTTTATTTTTCTTTATTGCCATAAAAAACAGGGTACAGAAAAATGTAAGACCCTGGCTCCAGAGATAGGTTATAGTACCTGTATTTCAAGAGCCAGGCGAAGGAGAATAGTAATTTATTCGCGAAGTTAAAAAAAAAAAAACTAACCTACTAAATCTTTTTTGTTGAAAAATACCTTACATAGAAAAACTTAGCACGTTATTTTATTTGTAGTTTTAAATATGAACTACATTAGATTTTTAATTTTGTTTCCACCAATGTGTTAAAAAAATACCGAGATGAATTTTATCTACTTCAGTGATATCACGGCGAAAAGCTTTTTCAAAGTACTTGAGCTAAACTTCTCATAAAACGAGTGCCTGTTCAATATTGATAAATTCACTCACCATTAAAATGAGTTTCAAATAAAATACTATTTGAAGATAGTGGTCATACTCAGTGGAATGCTGGTTTTACACGAGGGCAGAACGGTGAGGCAGAACAGTGGGCAGCACAGTACTGCTACGGTTTGTACGCACAGAACAGAACAGAACAGTACTGTCTTGACAGTAACCAAGGCAGAAGAGTTAATAACTCGCCGGTCTGTTTTTTTCGTGGCAGTTTACCCCCCACCACCATTCTCGCTCGTCTGTCTTGTGGCTGGAATCGTGTGAACGCGAGGACAGTGTGAGTGCGCGCATCCTGACTTGTTTTAAGTTTTTCCTTCCAATTTATTTGTTTTTTTTGCTAATTTTTAACAATTTCAATTAGCTCATCCAAAGCTATTTGTGCTGCAATTTTAAATAAGTGGCATAAATGTTGCCGTTGTCGTCGTCGACGCTCCGTCGCTATCACTCGCGGACTGCCTTACCAAAATATTTGTCTCACTGTTCTGCCTCACTGTTCTGCTCTCGTGTGAAACCAGCATTAGCAAAAGTGTCTCATGTGTATTCATAGGTTCATTCTACGCCATGAGCCTACCCTTTTATAATATGCTGGGTCTTCCACTCAAACTGTCCTTCGATTAGAACTGATTAAGAGATAATTAAATGCAAGATTTAAAGTGGATTGTAAACTCGTATTTATTTAATTACGACTGTCAAAGATCTACAATTGACAGCCGGGACCTACAGCTTAACGTACTTTCCGAGGCACGGAGGAAACTCGGTATGTCACGGTCGGTACATCTCGGTGTGTGGTTGCGTGTTACATCTGCATAAACCAAACTTACAAATATAAACTTATGTAGCCAATAACAAAGTTTGACAAATTAACTTTCATTAAAGCAATTGATGGACAGTCTACTATGTATATAACGTAATAAGTTTAAGCTAACAATAAAAATCATGTCTTACTACTATTATAAATGTGAAAGATTGTGAAAATGGATGTTTGTTACTCTTTCACTCTAACCTACTGAACGGATTTTAATGTTTGGCACACAGATAGTTATAGAACACCACGCGGGTGAAGCTGCGGGCACAAGCTAGTTATAGAATAAAAGTAAATAATTAGTAGTAGTTGTGCGGGTGTGCTTGTCTGTGTGAGTGTATTTAATAATGGTTTGTTTGAGATTGGTGTTTAGTAAATTAATTGATGTTGAGTCCGCATAAAAAAGTCCTATGACTTAACATGAAAGATTTGGACCACCCACGACATTAACTTAGGCATCCAATTCAAGCAATCAAGCGGCCAAGTCAAGCGATCGAGAAGTTTATAATCGTGTGGCTTACTCAGCTAAAGATCAGTATTTTGCACAAACCCAGTGCTATCTGGCCTCTGCAATCCAATTACTGGGCAATCCTAACGTGAGACCGCTCGACTCTGACTTTCGGGCTTCGAGGTACCCGCATAGGACAGTCAAAGGTATTTACAAAGGTGTTCCTCCCCTAGAGATTTCCATATATTTCTATCGCAATTCTTGTCTTCCTATTCAAGTACAAACCACTTTAATAATTCTGTAAATAGTGTTGTAGGCTCTAGGTACTTACTTTTAGCTAACCCAGTCAAAACATACGCGAACGACATTCCAAAAATAGGCACTTATACCTACGAGTACTCTCAATATAAATTGTCGTGACTTTACACGTAACATGATCTGAATTTGACGTAATAGAAATCGGTTAAAAAATAAATATATACGTCGTGTAATGTAATATCACGTTTATAATCCCTGAAGGATTAGCTAGACGTGTACAGTCACGAGCAATGATATGTAAACACGAAAACTCAAAACCTATTTTCTCGTGAAATAACGGTTTCTAGATTGAGATAAGACCTATTTGGTAATAGTATGGCATCTAAAATTCTTTTTCCGTTAAAACGTAAAACGCTAATCAATCAATCTTAATCACTTTTAATCAAATCATTTATTTCTTCGCTGATAGTCCTCCATATTGTACCGTCGCATGACCATGCAAATAATATTCAATTCCAAAATTAAAGAGAAATAGTTTAAATTGTATTGATACCGAATAAATTTAAATTTCAAATCATTAGAATAACAAAAAAATACAGACTAGTAACAGTAGTAATAAGTATGTTAATCAGAAAAAAATAAAAAGAACGTCAGAATAGTAACATGTATGTCAATCATAATATTAATAGTTTGTCAATCAGTACAGCGATGTATCATTAAGGAAGTCTTTATTTGTTGCTTCGTGTATACTTAGTGCTCGTGACTATATTGTAATGAAAAACTTTCCATATATATATTTTTTTTCATATAGGAAAAACGGAGCCTTCACTATGTAGATAGGGTTATCTACGTAGAGAAGGCTCCGTTTTTTTGTACTACGTCGTGCGTATTCTGTCACTCTGGATCGTAGAGAGACATACGCTAGTTGTAATAAATTTAATTAAATATATAGCCACAACGCCGATGCCAAACTCAATTTAAAACCTCGGTCAAAGCTTTTTATGAAATTTGTATGTCGCTACAAATAAAACGGACGAAGCATATTTTATTTGTTCAGCTTCGAAAATTCAATGGTTTTGTAGCTTCAATAACAAAACTTAGGGACTAACCACGTTCCGAACTAAATGTTGCATGCCTAGTGCAGAATATGGTGACACTAACAACTTTACTGTTCTTCAAAAACCCACCTGTATAACTACCCATATTTGCAATAAATTAATTTGAATTTGAACTTTTTTGCAAAAAATAAAACCGACTTCAAAGTGAAAAATAACTTTAGCTTTAGAAGTCGGTGACATAAAACCAAATCAAACAAACAAAAGTCACCGACTTTAGAAGCTAAAGTTATTTTTCACTTTTTTGTGTATTTGAAGTCGGTTTTATTTTTTGCACACGCAACAACAATTAATTTAATAACATTACAACGCATATTTATGAGATAGCAGCAATCGCGGTTGATTGATATCAAACGTGAAATTCAAAAACGAAAAAATGGTCCTATTTAAATTTCATATAGATCTGATGATGAAGATCTGTATGAAATTTAAATGGGACCATTTCGGAATAAACCCCTTTGGAAACAAAAAAAGAATTTTGCAAATCCGTCTATATATGACGGAGTTCTGCCCGAACATACATAAAAAAATATCAATAATCATCCGAATTGATAACCTCCTCATTTTTGCAGTTGGTTAAAAATAAGTACTTGCGACTCCTAAGGGATAATTTCTACGTTCCAAATGATCAGTCACTATCCTAGCAACGGGGTTCATACGACCAGAGATTAATAGTAGCCTTCAATTTACCCTGGCTACCAACGTAGCAACGACAAAATATGTACAACATTTTGTGAATGATTTAAGTCAGCAAATAGAACTTAAACCTTTAACAACAGGTAGGGTTCTACAAATACCCTAGTAATCACACTAAAGCCTGCTTGGTCCATGCCCTAAACCTCAACAAATTACATTTTGAGCTTATAAGTAAGTAATATTTATCGATACCCTCGTTAAATTGAAAGATTTACCAGATTTTTTTAATTCAAACATTTTAGCCCTTTTCAGAAACATTTATGTTCGCTACCTGAGTTTACAGATTACCTACATGTAGCGAAGCTGTATTTGACATTTGCACTAGTTACGAGCCAACCGGAGCGTGTTTAAGCAGACATTCGTGCTCTTTGGCTTACCCGACACATTATAACCGAAACTTCGCATTGTTAGAATAATGGGCGCCGCTGTTGCTACGGCGTAGCCACGCTACACCTGCTACACTGTCGTAGCAGATAAACGATGCGCTACGCGTCGAGTCACATTTATGGACTTGGTAGTTCGTTGGCATAGGAGTTGGAGTATACTAGGTCCAAAGAGATTGCGGATATCATAAAGAGGCTGCCAGAAGAAATGTTATAGAAAAAATCTGTTCAAATGTCCCAGTGATGGCTTAAAACAAAATGACATACAAAACTTATACTGTCACTTACGGGATATCTTCCGTGATTGTTCATTAAACCCACCAACCCGCGATCATGGCGCTTGCAACAGCGTCGAAATAAAGGCAGCTCAAAATAATGAACAATCACGGAAGATATCCCGTAAGTGACGGTATAAGTTTAGTTGTAAACCGTGAAAGCTTAACACAATGTTTAAAATTACATGCAATTGAAACTTTTCACTTGCAACGACAGCAACCAGTTGGCTCTTGCAAGTAGACTACAATTTTGTTCACGTTGTCCCGTGTATATTTATAGTAGGTATATTTAAATGTGTTTGACTACGTCCCCCATGCTCTCACCAGTAAATCGGGAGTTAACTACTGAAGGCTGTACATGAAGCAAGTACGAGCATGATTTAATAGTGCTGGACAGACGCAGTTTTTACCGGGTATTTTTTTTTAACTGTATTGGAGCTGAGCAGGACATCTGACTAGACGCGGAGATAAGTTCTGACTGAATGGTGCCTAAGGATGAGCCGATTAAACCAGGGCCATCCAAAAGCGCGTTGGGTTGCGATAACGTCAAAGTCGCGGGAAGTACTTAAATGAGGAACGCACAAAACCGAGAAAAGTACCAGCAAAAAGGGGAGGCCTATACCCAGTAATAACGAGTAAAGATACAAATGTGTACGTACCAACGACTCTCATGTTGGCACTCTTGTAGACGGTGTGGAAGAAGGGCGCGTCGGCGGACACCTCGCAGCGGTAGCGGCCGCTGAGCCCGCGCGACACGCCCCTCAGCACCACCTGCTGCGCGCCTGATCGTGACACCTGCACAATAAGCTGTATGTCAATAATACCTAACACACAAGATTCCCGACCAACAGCTGACGTCGTATTCTACACTCTCAAGCGAGTCTGCAGAGAAATCAAATGAAATAAGTTGTTGAGAGCAAAGTAACCGTGACACGCGATTTTAAATCACACCTGTGAACCCCAAAGGATTACGCAGAGATGTGCTTCAATAGCTACACCCCAACTAGCCATTTATATGTTTAAGTCTTATCTAATATTGCCATCAGATAGACACAAACTTTGCACAATAGTTATAAGCAATATTTTTGTTAACAAACTAAAGGGTAAATATATAAATGCATATTTATGTTGCATTTGTAATTATTTATTTCGATATGACCAAATCTACTAATAGTCCCTTTAGTTTAGCAGCTGTCATTTTAATAAAGTTAATTTTTATACGGACTATAGACTCTTAGCTTGTCTTATGTTTTTCTTCACCGTAGATTTCAATTCAACATTAAAGTGAAAAGTATCTACACTGGAAAGGTCCTGTTTTGCTAGCCAATTTTCTAATTAATAATAAATTAATTAATAACTATCTCAAAATAGACTGAAGGATACTAACGCCAATCATTTTACAAGGTCAGCATCCCTAAAGATAATTTATTCATCTATTAATACTCATCGAGGTAAATATTTCCAGTCATGAGTTTGTTTTTAGATATGAATAATTGTGTTTCTGTACATTTTCGTTCTTTTCCATAAAAAGTACTTGCTTACAAAAACAAAAATGAGTTTGAATCGAAATTGAAAATCATCCTTGAACCCAAATGTTCCACAAAATCTGTTTTCACCCTTTTTGATCGAAACACTAAAATATGGTAAAATGAAGGTGAGCGCTCTCTGATACGAATATGATGTTTCCAAATAAGCTCCCGATAAGGATGCTTGTCGCGGAAAATGTTTTATAAACCTGCGATACTTTACTTTCCTAACAAAGTTTTAGGAGTTCGATTTCCTTATTTCAGAAGCTTTTAAACACGCACAAACTCCTCGGTGGAATCTTATTAGTCCCTCCTGTTTACAAAATACATTGACAAACTTGTAAATAATGTAGTAAAGAGTAAACAAAGGACATGCAAGAACAAACATTAATATGTAAGCAGGTGTGCGTTTATACTGAAGCTATCTTTTATGACAAGGATTATAGAGACCGTATAATATTTTATGTGCAGAGCCAGTGGTAGCAAAATACTCTCTAACACGCTCGAAATATGGTCCTTCTGTAAACAGGATCGGTTCGTACGGTAAAGTTTGGCCGAAGCTATGTATCATTGATTTCAGGTGGTGGTCGCGGGAATGTGCTCATGCGTAATTTATACGTGAATCAGCGAGTAATCCCATTACAAGGAGCCGTGTGCACTTTACCGTACGCAGCTGCTAGCGACTCAAATAGAGCTAAAAGCTTCGATCCATCTTTCGGAAAGTCGGTCCACTTTGAGAAACCGCCGAACTAAATCATGCCCGGCCCGCGCTTAAGAGACGTCTGACCCGATTCTGAAGGGCTGCGTACCGTTTTGAGGCGCGATTGTTGCGACGTACGCCCGATGACGCCCCGATGTAAACTTTGACTACACATTATTCTCCGAAAGGGTTTTTAATGTATTATTTTGGCACAATGTTATAGTTCGGATATGGCGATGTGCCAGCCGCTAAAGGTTTAACGTGGCGGCCGCTCGACGACATTCTTAAGTGATTTTTTCAACCCTCTTTACGGAGCAGTTTAACGAACTAGCAAGATGTCGCAGAGCCATTGACCCATATATAATCACTGTTATGACGTTGTTTATAGTTTCGCCGTAAGTAAGCCATTTGCGTAAGTAATGCTGTTCAGTTTTACTCTTTTATTTTTTATTAACATCGTGAAGTAAGTTAAAGGTTATTTCGTAGTTTTAATAGGATCTTTTAATGAGTTTCGTGGCCATTTTGATTGTAGATTAGCATTTTGTGTGGGACGGCGCGGTTGGCGCAGTGGCTGAGCGAATGCCTGCTGCGCGGGGTGTCGCGGGTTCGATTCCTGCACAAAACAAATATTCGTATGGCCTTCAGGTAGTTGTACCGGGTCTGGCTGTTTGTATATGTGAGTTTAAAATTTTGTAAACGCACCGACGATACAGGAGAAATTCCTAGGGTGGGGCAAAGTTTTTTTAAAAAGAAAAAAAAAATCTGTATAATTTATACAAAATAAGCTGCATTTAAACGTCAGCCGCGTATTTATCATCGAACGAAGCACTGCCTTTAATCTTGCTCTCACAATCTTCTCTTTGTTCGATTTGGTAATCCGTTTGAGCTGTAATTTGACTTGATCCAGGCAATGTGATTGATTAATTAAATTCAATTTGCGTCAGTTCGATTCCGGGATATTAGAAATGAAGACGAGTTTCCTATTGGGCTACTATGCGAAGTAGCGCGATTATGCCGCACGATTCGATTGCGGGACCGTCGCTCGCACAGTCCGCAGCAGTCTTATAGCTATACAATACTGATATAGCCATGTTATCGACTATGAGAAAATCGACTTGGAAAAGCTTAATTGTATTGCCACTCACAGGACAGTGATAGACTCTTAAAACTCCTAATCAATGTTAGAGAAGATAACAATTTATTATTCAGATAAAAAAATAAGGTACACTTACATCAACACTGATCCCTGTTTGTGAAAAGACCCTTGTGTTGGGCAGCTCCTTGGGCACGAAACGGAAGAACTCCTGCGCGCCGTGGTACCACTTGACGGTGTACAGCGTCTCGCCCACGTCCAGCGCCCAGCGGCATCCCAGCGTAGCGCTGGAGCCCACGCCCACCGCCTCCGGCACGCTCAGCTGGATGTCACGGAGACCTAACACGCCTGTTTACCGAAATATCATCTTAGAAGGAAATGTCGCTGAACATTCGTAACATAACATCACGCCTATGATCCCCGAGAGTGTTACCTAATCTAACAATAAACCCACATTTCACCACTTGTGTTTAAGACTTATGTAATAGAGTTCGAGCATATTGTCATCAACAGGGCACAAATCCAAACTCCGTGCTGCTACTGAGAAATTCGTGATAGAAAAACCCAATAACACTTTGCCCGAGGATCGAACCCACAACCTCATGATCAACTGTAGCGCTTGCGACCACTAAACTAACGAAGCAATTGAACATTCTTCACATGAATTTAGCTCTGTTGACTCGAATTTGAGAATAGATGATCCAAAGAACTTGTTTTCGAACAGCAAAAGTTACCAAAACAATTTCAAGTTAAAGCATTTATGTCAATTAGACTACACCGGTACTTTTGAATAGTCATGAAGTCCGACAGTTTGAAAGTTCGCTACTCGTCCCTAAGTGAAGATTCCTATGAATTGGCAAGCATACTAAAATTCCTGGAGTACGACGAGAGTTCCTAGAAGGATGGTCTAAAACTCGATGTAATCCGACGAAATTAATTGGTTGCGTTCAAATATTAGCATAGGCAATAGGTCCACGAGTTGTACCTACAAATGAATTTCCAAGCTGTAGGTAACAATAATGCAATTAGTACGATTATGATTGGGACGCCGAACAGTGTGATACCAAATATGCTATTGTTATTTATGTGATATTTTGCTGGTACATTCCTTAAATGATTACATTCATAACTAATCTATGGCATACAATAAAATTAATTCAACTATATGTTGATGTGAGGACTAAACTGTGTTTTGTTTAGCTTTACGATATGTTAATCGAGAGAGATATCTAGACGCGCATCACGAAGGCTGGTTCGAGGTGGGACAGGAGAAGAGTACCTGGAAGGATATGGGGGAGGCATTTGTCCAGCAGTGGGATAAAAGGCTACAAAAAAAAAATATCGATGAAGCTCAAAACTTTTTATTCTCTCGATAGTACCCTTTAAAGTCGATGCTGAAATAACAGTCAACTCACAACATGATAACATTAACCCGTTTATTTTCAACTCTATGTATATTCCCACAGTATATTTGACTTCTAAAATCACATCGATTTAGGACATCGTCCTCCACACGAAGCAATGTAATACCCACACACAGGTACGACACTTAAGTCTCGATAAATACTATCTAAACGAGCGTGTCATGCATCGCACCTCTATTTTTACCTCTCAAGCTTATAGAGGTCGCAGTTTAACGACGGACGTAGGATAACGATCACACGAGTATTTCGAGTAGCTGTAATATAGTGCGGTATCAGCTATGAATACTACCCCGCATCGCTTCCCGGGGATGTTGTAAGTGGCTGGGTGGTTATTCGAGAGGATGGTCAAAAGTATTTACTTACAAAATACTCCAAAAATAGATATACTTTGAAGTATTTAGTGGTACTATGGTTATCTATTCGAGATCGGATGTCACATTCTAGCAGCTGTAATATAGTGCGCCATCAGCTATAAATACTACACCGATCGCTTCTCGTGGAAACCGTAAGTGGCTGGAGGGTTATTTCGGGAGGATGGTCAAAAGTACATACTACCAAATTCTGCTAAAATAAATATACTTTTGAAGTATGCAGTGGTATTTTGGTTAACTATTTCGTGCTGGCACTTGCTTTTCAAGAAGCTGTGATATAGTGGGGTGTCAGCTACTAATTAGGAATTAGAGTATATGGGAGACAAATGTTAGAGTTTCGTTACAGCTAAGAAACACGGACACCTCATCTTGATTAAATCAAAAGATTGAGGTTTTTTTTTTTGACTTGTAAAGTGTTAATTTAAACCAACTATACAGGGTGTAAACAGACTCTTCACATAGCCAACCAAACATTCTGTACATCAAACCAAGTAACTTAACAAAAATTATTGCTGGGAATCACCTTTTTTTTTGAGGTGAAAAATCACATTTTACGGTAGGGCTCGATGAAAAGCACTCAAAGCATTGTGTTGATGGATGGATTGAATATTACGGAGGTCGTGGAGGTGTGTAAATTAAAAATCTTACATTAAAAACACGTATTTAAAAAAAAAACTTGTGAAAACGTTGGAACTTTGATCCCCAATATCTCCGTAACTAGAAGGTTCCCAGATATGGTCTAGAACAAAAAAATATCGCAAATACGGGGAGAACGAGTGCCTTTCGGCTATGTTAAGGGTCTATTTACACCCTTTATCTACTTTTGGAAAATTCCCACGTGTTTTTTCGACTAGTGTTATATGATGTGGTTTCAGCTATGAATGCTCTATATCTTATCGCCTCCCGTGGATACCGTAAGTGGAAGTTTACTATACAATTATAGTTCTGCTACCTTTTCAAGGGTGGTGAGTGTCTTGATTTTCCTTTTTACCGTGGTCAACTTTTGGGGTGGATGATTTTATGATCCACACCAAGATAAACTTGTTTCAAGTGTCTTTCTATGCAATTACTCTTATTTAAACGGTGATTGCCTACATATTTATTTGTGAAGTTTGCCTCTACACTCGCCATTGAAGTTTTCGGGAAATCGACCAAGTGCACTCTGTTTTTGGATTCTATATATACAGTTTCGTTGGCTCGCAGTCTCATGGGACATGCAATGCAATTACATGTCTGTATTATCGTATTTCTTCAAAATTACATAAAGTTCTTGTTTGCAGATCAAAAATTATTGTTGTATACTCGTTTTATAATAAAACAACGGTTGAAAGCATAACTGTACTAACAAAGGGTCCCAGCAACTGAAAATAACATTTTGCAAACTGAACACACTCGTATTTTACAAAAGTAAACTAATTTCAAGAAGTACGCGGAAAACACAGAGGCGCTGAGAAAAAGGCTTGAAGCTAGCCTTATTTCACCCTTCTCGACGTCATTAATTGCAGCACGAAAGGAACCATTTATTTGTGAAACGTGCACCTTAAAGCAATTTTATTTCCACGGACCCTATTTCTTATAAGTAGGTAAGTTTGCGGTCGATCCGTTAGCGGTTGGCTGAGCAGAATTTCAGCTCGACGTAAGTAATCAAATCTTGGCCTTTAGCTATACTAAAGGTGGTCGGAATACATAAATCAAGTGAACGCTACGTGATCGAATTCAAGATCAAGCGAATACACAATTCCCGTCGACATGAACTCATTACAATGTAACCAAATTCAATTTACGGTACCAGCCACATCATAATATTTCATCTCGGTGCGAGTTTAATATTTATTTGAAATGAATTTATTTCAACGTGGCCCTCTGTTTAAATAAGAATAAAATGTATATTTAGGTGTTTGGTTCCCCTACGTTTTTGTGGTAAACAAGGGCTTAATTTTTTATTTACTGGAGTGTGTTAAACTGTACTTGTTGGTTAGCAAATCTTAAATAAGTATTTGCACAAATGTGGAGCGCTGTGAATACAAAATTATTCATAATATTTTTTTCACGGCGCAGGTATGAAATAAGTACTCATAATTTTTAATTACTGCGCTTAAGTAGTAAAACACTTGGTTTTATGTAACCTTATAAACATGAAATAGTATTTATTTGGTTTATATAATGAGCTTTCTCTTGGCTATTTACTCTGTTACGCATTGCATACTGAACATACAATTGATTTTATCTATGTTGATATGTAAAGCTTTGTCCTTTTGTTTCAGTAATATTCTGTATTTCTACGTCCCCCACAACTACGTGCCAACTAATCGTGGATCCTTTGTTATTGCTTTAATTAAAACAGATGGATTGATTCCAACTGCACATTATTTAAGTGAAACTGTTCGCTTTGTGATGTTTCCACTGAATTTGGAATTATCAAACCCGCATACAGCAAAACTAAAACAATAACACAGCTCCATGTTAAGTTTATCAAAACATATTGTTTACATTTTCTCTGTATTTTCATTTTATGAAAACGCTTGCCCTATTTTCTTTACATTGGCTATGAATAAACAAATTCATTGTCATGATAATAAAGTGTTGGCGGTGAAGTTATAAACTTCTTATTCCAACCCTATCTACATAAATTTAATCCAAAAAAAATGGGTTTATGGGGCGGAACTTCCCGTCTCATCAACAAAGCCCATGTCGTAATCTGGTTACTTAATTTCCAAATACATTTCTCTTAGTTGGCCATAAATGTCAAGGAGGTGAATAATTCAGTAAAAGTTTTGCAAAGTTGGATACGTTGGTGACGCAGGGGCGCGCTAGTGTCGTGCGCCGGACCCGCTTGCCTCACTATAAACATAATAAATGAATGCTGCGTGTTCCGAACCAATAATTTTACCCAACTCTATGCCGAGAGAGATTGGCACTTTCCAGAATTTTTCGAGGATCGTCCGATCTACGGAGGATCCCGATAATCAGCTTTACTTAAGGGATTGGATTCCAAACTCGATTGTATCCGGAGTGATTTTAATAATTCATCATTTTGTACAGTTATTCCATGTTAGAAGATGAAAGATTCTATTGAATACATATATGCTTACTGTGATGAATACGGAAATCTTGAAGCTATTGAATAATTTTACATATCTAACGCGTATCTTTATCGCAAAATTCAAGCGAAAAAAGCTGCTACTTTAATTAAATAACTATGTCAGAAAAGGATTAACGAAGAATAAAAAAATACAAAGAGAAAAAGTATTGGCAATAGCAGTTATATTTACGACAAGGAAATTCATAAGTCCAAAGAATGGCTTGAGCAATAAAAACGGCGCTAAAAGAAAAGTGGCATAGTCAAGGTCAAGGAGCACCGTGACAACGGTTTATATTTTTGGGAGATTCTGGTGACGTTTGTCGTATAGCAGTACTTATTCAAGTTAGTTTTGATGGTGTTTAATTACCGTTGGAGTAAACTCCACTTGTAATACAGTCACCAGTCCCTTTCGTTTTCGCAAGGAAAACTGTTTATGACCAAGAATCAAAAGAATGAAAAAAACATGGAGCTGTCACATTCAAGTTACACTATGGTAATCTTTGTTAAAGGACGTCAATTAATAAAAGTAGATGTGTATCTATGGTACACCCACCCCTATGTCTAGATCTACGGGGATTAAAAGCGTGACGTTATCTTTCGACAATAAACACATTCCAGATTCAACAAACCGGTAACATTTCCACCAAAAGATTTTACATAAAGCATGTCAACCCACACAACACTGACGTCATGAGCCAAGTATTTAATCTTATTATCCGATTTATAGTACGAGTACGCTTCATATCTAGTGGCGGGAGGCGCAATCCACGATACTCACGTACTTACTGCAATACACGCGTTTAGAATTCATTATTAAATGTTCGCTCTCCTCGCGATATTATCCGAAGTGCGAGAAGCTGGTGACTGACATGGATTTAAATACAGACATGTAAACATATTCAAGTGTTTGTGAGATAATACTTGTGTAAACATCTAGTTTAATTTTAATAATGTCAGAAATGTTACGGTTGAGGGTTTGGTGTGATTAGGACGGCTAGGTTTAGTTACAAATGGTGATAACCCAGATTAACAATTATCTGAATTTATACGTAATTTACGTATCAAAGGTGCGTGCCGGTTGCGAATGAATCCTACTAACCTCATTAAGGGTAGTTGCGTGTCAATATATGTACTGTATGTATGTAATAGGTGAGCAATACTGAAAGGGAACCAAGTACTCTTAAATATGAGCCACTTTTACTGTGGGACTACTTTTACTATGAAGTATGAGTAAAAATATCAGCTGTTCCCTACATTTTTTCGAGTTAGGCAGCCATAAATTAACGGAACAGCAGATATTTTTTCGCGTTTTCATACACGCTTCCACAGTAAAAGTTGTTCGTTTATCACCCAGTATACTATGTAGTTAATGCAGGAGTGCATGCATAATTTTAAAAACCAGGTACTAACTTCCTCCCAGCCACAGTATGATGGTGGTAAGCTGTGTAGCCATGTTGCTGCGAGCGAGGCGCCCACACGTCATGTCACCACCGCCTCCAGACGGCTCTTGCGCGCCTTCCGTATATTCTCCTTCATTTTTAAACAGACTGTCCAAATGTTGTACTCTTCTTGACACAGCTAAATTGTGTTACCTACGACACGTGGTAGCCGTTTTAAGGTAGAGTTCATCCTTTCAATTGACCATTAAATATTCTGGAACAAAACAAAATTCATGTGAAATACTTACAGCCAAAAATGTACATTAAAATTCAAAATCAATCTATGACATGTTGAGGAGAGTTGTTGAACACAACAAAGTTAGGGGATAGGACCATTCATCACTCAGGATGACCATATCTTCCCCTTATCTACACTATATTTTTGTTAGAACTCAAACGACTGACAAAACTACAAACCAAACGGCATGTTCGTAGAAAAGTTTTGCAATTGCATCGCTACGGAATCGGCACTCGTACAGGCATTATTATGTACGTTTATATATGTCTACTTATATATTTCTTTGAGAAACGAACAAAGTGCCGTTCGATAGTAATAAAACAGGGCGATAGCAGAAAGATCTTTTCATTAAACGTATCGTAGACGTCGGTGATTTATCGCCTCGCGAGACACTCCATTCACGGTATGCGTTTTGTTGTCTCGAGATCGATTGGCTCCGAATAAAATACATTCGCCAATTGAATAGCGCGCCCCGGCGCAATGTTTCAGCGAAAGCGACACTTTTTCAGGCGTGTAGAGGACTAATGGCTTCACGCGCTGGCCTCCGACTTTCAATAAATGGTCGGCCCGCGTACGCCCGTCGTCGACGGCGCGGCGGCGAGGCAAGGCCCGCCCGCACCCGCTCGCGCCACCAAATGCCTAATCTATTCCCCTCATAATATATTTTCTTTTTCGTTTTCAATTCCACATGTAATTTGATAAAAAGACCCAGCAACATACTCGGATTTTGGTCGATCAAACATTTTAGCTGGTTAAATCCTTTGACATTCTGATGATTTGAAATGAAATGGAAATGAGATTGGTCTTTTAAAAAGGATGATTTTTATATGGATTTTGTTTTTGTATAAGTAAATTATTTTCGAATCTCAGGTCTATCTTTAAAGTTTACATGTTTCTGTCGTAGATGACATTGCAATATTTTTTCGCAGATGGATTAGGTATAATCCTTTGATTCCTATCGAGATAAATGAGGATACCATTTTTTGTTCGGAAGGGAAATCATCAAATGACCACCCTCCCTCCCTCCCCACTCTGGCCGGAGCGGAAGGGAGTGTCAGACTTTAACTGACTAAAACCCAGCCATTTTTTGTTCCAGGGCCAATGAGGATACCTAAGCGTTCATTTTTGTTAATAAGATCTCACTAAACATACCTAATTATTTATAATTACGAAGTTACTTTACCTAGTATCATGTAAATACATGTTATTATTCCAATTATGGTATACTCTATACATTATTCACGGGTTCTGGGAAGTTCTAAAAGCTATACGTGTTAAGCCCTATTATATCAAGCTCAAGGATCTATGATAAACATACAAAAACTGAAACCCGCTTTATGAGCGACGTAAATAAGGCTCTTGTATCGGTAGGTAATGTACAAAAGGTTTGAGGCAAATGCCTAATAAACAAAGCCCTTTAGACACTTTTAAAACAATCGGGCTTATTCATACTCGTAAATATATAAAGTTAAGCCATAATCAAACTGCTTAACTACACAATTTTCGACGTTTCAACGTCTCTCAACTTTTAACTTATTTATTAGTTTTTATTATTAGACTACGACTATTTAAGAATAAGAATAATTTATTTGCTTAAAATACAGGTGTTACCAGTTGTTTATTAGACTATGTTTTGTTATTCAGTCTCACCGTCGATATATCTTGACGTCACCAGTAAGTTAAAGAAGATGATCATGCTGGCTGCAGCGTTCGTGAAAATAAAATCATTAATAATTTGATAGGTCTGACTCCAAAATAAATTTATTTATTCATCTTACGATTCTGACTAGTCCAATTACCTCAGTATCTTCGACTGCCTAGTCTTTTCCCAACATTAGTAGGGATCGCCTTCCAGTTTAACCGGATGCAGCTACAAACTAGGTAAGCTAGGTAGGTAGGTATCTTACATGGAGCGAATGCCTAACTGACCTCCACCTGGTCGTTGAGGTCACCTTTTGGCAAAGATAGTTGTCAGACTTTCGGAATTTTGATTACCCGTAACGACTGTCAAAAATCTACGAATCACAGCCGGAAACGAATGCTTAACGTGCTTTCCGAGACACGGTGGCAAGTAATGGATGGTCACACATCCAAAGACCGACCTTGGAAAGCGTGCCTTAACCTTAAAAATGGTTCTATGCTGCTTTTATTATTTATCCACAAGCCCCTCTAGTAAGACTACCTAAAACCCTTTAAAAATTCTTCCAAAAATAAAAAATAAAGCGATCCAGCCTGACCTTAAACACGTCTCATTCGATCTTTAAATCCTATTAAATGGAGGTGAAGTTATAAACGGGTGCAATTCGAGTCACCTAGATTCATAGGTTGTGGGGAGCGTGTGAGATGCAGGCAAACATCCAAGCGGCAGGCTGGAAGCCCGGGCTTGTTTGGCAAGCTGTCTAACTAATTGCCACGTTACCGGCGCTACACTACGCCCCATTGTTTATGGGATCCAGGTTGGTAACGTTTGAAACTTGTGTAAAGTAGTTAAATATATCTTGGACGTGTGTGTGTTTTGCTGGCATGAGATACATTGTTCTTCAAATATCGTTAATTCATCGGCAAGTCTTCTTCTTCTTCCAGATTCTCCATTCATCTTGATTAGCCGCCATCTTATGTCTATTAGGAATTTCTTTGAAAGGTCTGAAATGAAATTATCTGTAAAATAAGTAGAGCTACCGACATAGAACGCAGAGTAGGCAAGCTGAAGTGGCAGTGGGCTGACCATGTTTGTCGAAAGACCAACGGCTGATGGAGCAAACGTGTCCTGGGCTGGAGACCGCGTATCGACCAGCGCAGCGTTGGACCCCCTTCAACTATGTAGATAGACTGAGGACTTAAAAAAGTGGTTAGTTCAGACGGGATGTGGAACACGGAGTACAGGAACGTGTGATAGACTAAGTTTGAATCGTCATGTCAGAGTTCAACCCCCCCACCCCCTTCAACGTTCCCTGACTCATACAGAATCAAGCAGTAAAGTCGCAAGCCCGTAAGTAATTCAGATTTAACGAGAAAGCTATTTTTTTCTCTCTATTTAGCTTTTATTCGTACATTAATCTACAGCGTGAGTGCATTTATGCAAGTTTTTCTTAAACATTCCGTGGGAGTAATGTGATTGGAAGTGAAATTAAATGCAGAGTGTATTTCTTAGTACCCTACAGTAAAGGTGTTTGTATCTGGTTCATGTTCTCCGATTCCTTTCCATAGGTGTTGACAAGTCGGACAGGTCAGATAGGCAGTCGCTCCATGTAAAATGCGGTATTCAGTTGCATTCAGTTAAGCTGGAAGCCGACCCCAACATAGTTGGAAAAAGGCTAGGCAGATGATGATGATGATGAAGTATTGACAAGTCGATGCGGAACGAGGTTTAACTTTACAAAATTCCTATAAATATTGTAGGGTTGTTGTTTTTTTGCATAATCTGCTTATGATTCTGTTTATTGTTCAATATGTAGGACTGCAGATGTTCAATGTGACAGCATTTTCCCACAAACTTTTACTCAATCTGTTGTAGAAGTTTTAAATAAAACCCAAGCTTTTGTTGAATTTTATTGTTAGGTACTCTTGCTAGGTCGGAATTCCGATTAAACTGTTGGTTTCGTTTTAAAATTAACTTAGTTTTATAATTAAATTGTCCCACCACTTTCAAAACCAGTTGAGCTTCCATTAAGTTTTTGTTCGAACTTTTACTGTTTATCTTATTTCAATGTTAACATTTATTTTACTATTTACTTACTGATAAATGGTTTAGTAAATAGAAAATAAATGGTTAACTTTTAAAGTAAACACATAAAATGTTTGTTTTCATACGAATTACGCATGTCGGCAGAACTGGCTTTCAACGATGTAAACTTAGTAATAATATATGTAAAACGAATTAATAGACGTGTTTGTAACATTTAGCCGAGTAAGCCCTCTCAGCTCGGAGGCGGTAAATCACGAAGTGTTCGTCGGCGGTATGAGCGGCTAATATTAATGGTCTCCTTTTCCGTGGTATGTCGCAATAGTTCGATTGTCAGTGTTGGAGAAATAGCTGGGGAGTGCGACCCCTCACTCGGCGCCGATACGTCAGGCACGACACCGCACCGCGCCTTTGACACTTCATTTTATTGGTCCATTCATGGCTCAGCGAATAGATGATTGTCTTGAAAAATGCGAGCGTTCCAAGATATTTTAGGGTTGGCAAATTTGAACTAGCTAAGTTCATACATAGGGATGTGCCGTAATAGCAGGTCGATACATATTTGTTTAATGACCAATACTGTTTGATATCGCTCGTGTTCGACTGTGTGCAGCTAATGATAGCATAAACTAACGTAGTTTACACGAGTTAGTTGATCTGTTGGTTGGTTTATCTAAATACTACTCTATCTTAATTGATATATTACATAAATAACCGTACAGTCGTCAAAAAGATCGTTTTATAAATACCCAGCCAAAACAGAAATTCGTCAATGTTTACAGAAACCATTAATTGCAAAAATCAATACCAACTAACCTAATCTCCACGCTGACTACCGGGGTCCGGATAAGAGATGAATTCGGAAACTTTTAAGCAGGCCTTATTCGATCTCCAGCGAGCGACCGAGGAAACAAAGATAAAATAAATTGTGAAGTTAGCGTTAGTTAGGGAAAACTTTTGAAAGGATTACGCCGTAGTAAGAGTGGTAGGAACTCTTGTCAAACTGGGTTATTTACAGGTAAAGAGCGAGTCATCAGTGGGTCATAAGGTTGGGGGCAGGACGGCGACGCGCAAAACGGCTCCACCGCGCCATCGACGTCAGCGGTTAACTTTATTTTATTACAAGTTCACGCAACTCGCCCGTATCTTAACTTTCCTGCCACGTTTCTTCGAACTTCCAACATGTTGGACATGTTTTCACAAGTTAATTCGCAAGACTGTCAATATAAAATGAAAATATAAGAGCATAAACACATTACATGCAGTCTCCGTACTAGGGTTAGGCAGCAGAGGTGTACCTCATAGTACACCCAGATTTCGCCAGTTTTGTTTATGGCCCATATGATAGGGGAAGAGCCTATTGCCTTACTATTAAAAGAGTAATATTTGTATATACATATACAACATTATTTTTAGTATATGCGAAACCTGAAACACGTGTCTAGTATTTTTATGTAAAGAATCTATGTACAAAATTTCAAAACTGCATCATGAAAAATCATAAAGTTATAAGCTTGTTCTGTTACCTATTTGTCCGCCGTTCCAATTTCCCGTGTTCCAATAGGATACCTACCTATGTTGTTACAGAATACCCCCAACTACAGTGTAGATTATTTGAGAATAGGTCAAATGAAACCAATAAGTAAAGACTTTAGATTTACTGTGCAATACTAGACCGTAAGACGCAATGACTTACTTTAATGAGCACGTTTCCGACAGTAAAGAAGCAATAATTTAATTTAATGAAGAAAAATACTATTATTAATAAATACGTCACAGCCATTGGTAAACCATAAAAATATATATTACCGTCACACTGGAACTATCAATAGGTAGGTATGATACCTAAATATACAAGTTAGAACCGTGAAAGTAAAAAAATATTTTATAATCTATCAATATCTAAAAAGTCACCGTGGCATTCGCATCTTTCATTTCATTTATTCACATTTTCAGTGTTTTTTTAATATGTCTCTTCAATTTTCTACATAGTTTTATAAATTTCTCAAAATGAATTCGTAGAATTTCATAGCTTCGCCACAGTTCACAGTTCCACTAATCATTTTCAGAACTTAGAACTAATAAATGAAAATGCGTCGACAGTCCGATACGACAGCGAAACAACAATTTTTGGTCCACACTGTCACTCGTCGCTTTGAGTTGTTGCCGATGGACGAGTAAACACTTTTATTTTTAAAAACTGGAGTAAATTCCATTAGATGCTCTGCCGGTGTCGTTTCGTAGAAATCGATTTACGTTTTTCTACCCCTTTTCAATATTTGTTAGTCCTATGGGCGTGCAACGAGGCACGGTCGTATGTTGTAGACTGTCACTAAAAAATATGAGCATATTGGTTTGGTGCGCGGTCGTATATGTATATACGCCCTAACATATTCATATTATTTGAGTTAGTGGGTGAGTAGTGGAACATACACTTTTAGTTTTTTGTAGTCATTCGAAGAGTATTTTTGTTATGATTTTATTATTTTTAGTAACTAGATTTTAATGATTTTATGTTTTATGATTATTATTGGTAAAATTTGATAAAAAGGTTAACATTTCTGCTTGATGGCTGCCATAAATTATTATTTATTTCGAGTGGATTGGCGCTGATAGCCGAAATACAGGCTTTTGCCTAGTTCGGCTACAGATGTTAAATTATAGCCAATATATATAAATATAAAACAAATATATCTTTCAGGCTATATAAATTAATAATGAAAAATATAGCCTGAAAGATATATTTGTTTTTTATTTTACCTATAATGATTTCCATAATCTCAGAATGAATGTAGATGGCGTACGTAGTAGAGGAAGACTAAAGAAACGATGGATGGAAAGTGTGAATGATGATATGGCTAGTTAGGAGGTGACTGCTGAGATGACGAGTAATAGAGAAGTATGGAAGAACGAGACATGTTGTGCCGACCCCAAATAAATTAGTATAAGGGCAGGAGACTGACGATCAAGATTTTTTCCGTAATCTTACAAAAAACGAAGTTTTGAATCAGGATATTAGTATTTTTTTAATACGAGTTAATTTATACATCTGTGTTTAAAACCTTGTCATAATACAAAAATAATCTGATTATCGCTGCCCTCATGCGGGGAAGAAAAATATAGCGAGCAACCTATAGCATGTCTAAGAACGGACCAGAAATACCAACACGTTTGACATCCACCATCGCGCACTGGGCCCGCGAGGTGGAATATGGGCCACCCCCTTCATACATAGGAAGTTTGTGTCCCAACAGAAAGAATGTAATGGAGTAAGAAAGAAATAAAATTGTGTTAAATAAAACTGAAAGCAAAATGGCTTTCAAAAGAACAGATCGAAAGTACTATTTAAAATCAGACTAAATTGCTCACAAGTTAGTAATTAGTAAGCATAGTAATTATTATAAGGTATCTCGTATTTTGGACTATTTGTATGTATTATAATATATTTTGTTTTAGTATATTTTATTTAATCTGTATCTGTATGTATACGTATTAGTATGTAACGTAACTACTTATGTATATCAATTTATGTTAACAAAATGGTATTTTTATATTTGACCCGAAGGTTGACTGGTAGAGAATGCCTTGTGTCATTAAGTTGTGTCAAGCACAACTCTTGTACATGAAGTTGAAATAAATAAGTAAACACCTAAAATTACAACAGATTAAATTATACTTACCTATGTTATTAGCCTTACTAAAATTCCATTAATAACACATACAACATTTTCCGGAAGGCACTAACCACGTTTCTCAGAAACTTCAAACAAGAGGGAACCTCCTGATACCGTAGACTCCTTGAACTAAAACTGTTGTTGTTTCGAGAGCTGCCTATAATGCGTGTTGAGGAGTTCTCAACACGAAGCCTAGGCGCACTTGGTCACAGCTATAAATCCTATTAACTAATTCCAAGTACTAAGTCTGAGATATATGTGTTCTATCTAGACAGGACGATACTATACGAGCGCGGAAAGTGCCGTTTTCGATGGTTGATGTGCGTATTTTTAACTAAATGTATTTGATTTGTGCACTTTTCTGTTTATGCATACCAAATAGCTGGTGGTACACACATTCCTAGTTTGAACTTTTTAATCTCACATTAAATGTAAGACTTATAAACATCTAAAACTAACAGGAGGTAGAATTTTGGATTGGTTTTTAATTTTTTTTTTTTTTTGGATTGGTGGTTTTTTTTTTGTAATTTTCACAACAGCCATAGAAACGACATGGACGCGAACTGTTTACAAAGCTGTTGTACCTATAGTTTGTTAAAAAATTTATAATGTCTAGTGATCACAAGCGCGACTGCTGAGCATGAGGTCCTGAGTTCGATTCCCACGTTGGGCAAAGCGTTATTGGGTTTCTCCATCAAGAATTTCGTAGTAGCAGCCACGGCGTGTGAATTTGTGCCCGGTTGATGGCAATAGGCTCGCCCCCTATTACATGGGACTTAAACATAACTGGCGAAATGTGAATGTACCTACTATGTTATGCTTATGTTATGTTGTTATAATAACTTGAGTTTCTGACCGTACCAAAACATGTAACTAAAACCGTTGTGGGCTCTAGTTACGTAAGCGTAATGGTATTAAAGATTGCAACGTCAGTGCCCTCATTTCAGTCAGCTGACTGGTGTTGGTATGTACATAATTCATGGGATAAAACGAGCAATTTACTCGTCTTTCGTTTTGAATTCCTTAGAATACGATTATTATTCATCTAGCTGAAATATTTGGAACTCATTTTCACTCAAATATAAAACTAATATGATTCAAAGAATAAGGTCAGTTTGGGTTAGATACCTACTTACCTAGTAATCAAAGAGAAGTAAGTAATTAGATACTGCTATTTAAACATATTAATATTTCAGCCTTGTCGTCACCAGCATTTTTGTTAAAGTTTCCGAGCCGACCTCGTTTTTTGCTCGCTTCAGAATAAAACTTCATATCGTTATAAAATATTTAAAACAGTTTGTTACCAATACTACCGGTCTTCTCTATTTTTTCTTTATTATCACAAGCGTGAGTCTTAGCGTTGGGTCATAGGGTCGACTTCCGGGTCTAGTAAATTGTAATTAATTAGCTAATACATTTATAAACTCACGACTTATCCCATGGGGATAGAAACTGCAGAACGCCACCTGCTACGATCCATACACAATCCTTTTACTTCGTCCACGTTAAAACCTTTGCAGTCTATCAGTACCCACTAGATATTTTGTAGTTTATTATTATTATTATCAGCCATTTGTGTCCCACTGGTGGGCAAAGGCCTCCCTTCCCTCTTCCCACTTATCCCTATCCAGTGCTGTTGTTTGCCAATCTTTCTGAAAAGAGTCGAGTTCGTCCCGCCATCTCCTTCTGGGCCTGCCGCGTTGCCCTTTGCTGCTGTTTGGGACCCATTGTGTTATTACTTTAGCTCATACCTCCTCCGGCATGCGACAGATGTGGCCAGCGCAGTTCCATTTAAGCTTGGCAGCCGTGTGACTTACATCGGCAATTTGTGTTTTGGAACGCAGTATCGAGTTCCTTATACGATCAGTAAGTTTAACTCCAAGGATTCTACGCTCCATTGCTCGCTGACAGTTCCCGAGTGCGGACTTTTGACTTTTGTAGTTTAGGTAATCAATGAATTTTACACAAGAAAGTGGTTACAAATTGTGTGAGGTCCCTGACTCCTATGGTAGGTGACAGACCTGTGTTACAAAAGCCATTGCCAATATCTCCTGATATTACAGAATATTATTCAGAAAAATAAAAAGACTATGTTACCATAGTCTTTTCAAAAAGAATTAAAAGCGGTTAACGGGTGTGTTTGTGTAAGTGTGTGACCGTGTGTGTGTTTGAAGGTAACACAGCACACACTAATTCAAAGATGGATGTAACAAATAAGCTAATGCAGTATTCATAGTTGTGCAAAGCAGTAGGAGCAAGAGATTCATCGAATTCTCTCGCTTGTTACTCCTAAGTCCACTTAGTCTCAGCGCGGTAGGTTTATACGCTGGGCGTTGCTCAAGTTTCGACCACCGAAATAAGCTCGGTCTATGTTATTACATTCGATTTTAGACTAAAATGAACTTTGATATTGTAAATGCATATCTTTTATGGCTGTGCGTACACTGAATCAAGCGTTCTATAATTTCATGATAAAGGAAGAAGACTGATGTCTTATAAACATTTTTGTTATTCAAGAGAGTCTACCGCTCGCTTCAGTCTTAAGATTTTTTTTGTCAAAATGTAGTTACTGAAAATACTATTTTGAAACAAGAACAACAGTGTTTATTTTTTTTGTATCTTTTCGTGTGTCTGGGATATTATTACTTAATATCGTAACTTTTTCCTGTATTAATCTGCAAATGTGTATTGTATCAAAAATATACTGTAGGGAAAGTAGTAAGTATAAGTACTTAATCAGTAGCGAAGATCTCTGGACTTTTATTACATTACATTAAATAATACTTCAAAACATAGATACAAAGTTACATAGTATTTTTATGTAAAAACGGGCATTCAGGGTCCCTTGATTTCTTTTTTATTTGCCGTGAGTGGGGTATCGTTTAAGGAATTAATAATGCACGACAAAGAGTTGGTCCCCCAAGGATCTTTGTCAACCATTTGGAAACCGTTTTGGAAGATGTCAAAGTGAAAATAAATAACTAAAACAGACAAATAAAACAACCTTGTGGATTTTTTTTTGAGTAATATTAACCACAGGTAATATTACTCACCCGCGACTTCGTCCGCGTAACTTCTTACGTCGACAACAGCGCTACCTACCAGGTCCAAATATAGTTGAAAACCATCCAGGTGAGGTCACAGAAAAAATATCAAAATCGGTCAAGCCGTTTATGAAAAATGAATTACTAAGACACCCATACTGGAATGTTAAATATGAATATTATCTACTTTCAGCTACAAATGTGTAGGTACGTAGTTTCAATACCTACCTACCTTGCCTTGCTTGACTGCTAAGCTGGTCTACGAGTATGTTAGCTCAACAGTCAAGCGTGTAAGCTAATCAGGTAGATAAATCCGAACTCCATTAGAGGTATCTGGGGCATACGGTAAATGCCGAAGCTGTTATAGAGTTCCTACAGGAGTTACGTCGGTGAGGTAATACACTAGTGCAGAACTGTAATATTTGCAGGCTACAGGCTTACCAGCCAGTACTAGATGGGTATCGATAACGCATTAGAAAACCAATTGATGCAAGCCATACAGTTAATATGGCTGGCTAGGCTGCTCACAGTAGTCTATTATATATCTTATTTACAATTCTCATCAGAGTATTTTATTTTATTGCCAATCTCTCTAGTGATTCATGATCACAAAAACAATTCTCAAATGTACAAACACCCACATTTCAAAACAAACCACGTCAATTTATTTGTTTCAAGCGCGAATCGAACTTGCGACCAATCACTCAGACGCTGTGCAAGCGCAGTACATTGCAGCTACGGGGACAAGCTGACACACTTTCTCGTAGATAACGGATGGCTCGCGTCAGAGGTTGATTAGCCGCGCAGTGGACGGATGAACACAATTTTCGAATGGACTGTGCGTTATATCATATCGTGCAATATACACTACTGACCTTATTTACATCAGATTTGATACTTCGCATTTTTTTAATAAGCAAATTTCAAAATCAGGTTAATTTTTGCCCATCATTGTTGGTTTTGGCGTCCATCATCATCATTAATCAATGCTTTTCTTAAAGTGTTTCAGTGCCACTTCATTTCCACCACATCATCATCATCTTCCTATTCTTGTCCCATACTATTTTGGGTCGGCGCAACACGTTTTCTCCTTCCATTCTTCCCTGTCAGACGTCACGGCATTATTTACTCCTTTAATTTCCACCACATATAGATACCTAAAAATTTGGTAAGATGTCGCGGTCGAAGTCGACTGACTATTCTGACTTTTGTCAACACAAGATCCGGTGAATTTTAGGTGTTCGCCAAGCCACAAAGTAATGATGTAAAGAACGCGTTCGTCCAGTAATATTTCCCTCGTACATACTTGCTAAGACGTATCTACGTAAGTTTCCACTTCAACATATTACATCCAAGAGTTCATCGCAAAGCTGAACTATTAATGCACTTCAGCATAAACTTGCTTCCATTCAACAAATATTGATCGGAAAGTGCTAGGCAAAGATAGATCTTATTACCTGCATCAAAGTAGCTGAGTTATCACAATAGTGAAAGGCGTGTAATCCGCAATTATTAAGGAGCTTTAGTGTATATAGGTAGGTTGTATCGTCATTGTATTTAGGTAATGCATGATTGCAGAAGCCCAGAGATTGGTTCAAAGAACATTGATAACGTGATATATATCTCCAACGTGCAATGCTTTGCCGGGTCTTCTCGCTGCAATAACGTATCAAAGGACGTATTCTGGCGTGACAGTTCAAATGAGCTGCTTTGAAATACACTTACAATGTTTGTGCCCTTGTTTGTTAAAATTTGAAGAATAACAAAAAGTGTTTAAAATAAAATAGTCTGAAGTGCAAAAAAGAATATGAATTCGAATTCTATCGTCTAAAACGTATACCAATCGATCGATGTAATCATACAATAGAATAAAGCGCATTCATTGTGACCGACCTAAAACCAAAATTGCAGTGAATCTACCCGCAAATTGTACATTATTAATTAAAGTCCTAAAACATAAATCGGTACATGTTGCGGTAAATTCAACAAAAAATAAACGAAACGACAAGAAAAAAAAACATAAAGAAATAATCGTCACTCACTGTCTTTACGGTATGCCAGCTAATCGAGAGAGCCAGTGAACCGATTTTATTAAGGTTCCAACATGAACAGGGATTCCTTTGAGTAAGATGCATGACATTAGAACTCATTGCTCGTGCGAGCGAAAGGTGGGGAAACCTTATAAGTGCAATAATCAAATTGCTGTTACTCCATTTGCTTTCAAGCCTGTCGTTGATTTATTTCCTGAGGGAGTACCTACTTGCTTGCTTTTACCCATGTTTATTTATTTTCATACTAAAAGGAAATAGCGATTGTTTGAAATAAGAATAGAAAACGTCTCGGTAAAAAAAAAACACGAAATTCATAGTGCATGATCGCACTCGACTCAATCAGTAGCTCCATGGAAATAGTTTTATTCAGCCGCATTCGAATATACTATAACCGAACCCAATATAATTCAGAAAAGGCAGATAATGATTAAACTCGATTAAAAATGTGGAAAACATTAAAATGCCATTACCGAATACGCAGTAATTGACATGCGAATTCTGCAACCGACACAAGTCCATAATGATATCGCGTTTCTTACACAGAATGCAATAAATATAAATTGCTTATTCCATTGTTAATTTGCTTATTTCGGAAACGAAGTGCAACTATTGACATAAAGGTAATTTGACTCCGCTGTTATTGGTGTTGGTTTAGTGTTTAATTTACAATTTTTTGTATAATATGCATTTTATTCAATACTATATTAATTATGTGTACGTACACTAGTTAAATAATAATTCAGAAGCCACTATACATTTGGATGTTCTACTCACATTGTAAATGTGAGAGTTTGAATGTTTTTGTCTGTATGGCTTTGTGTATGGATGTGTCCTCTATCAAAGTTTAACGATAGTACGGACTCGGATTAATTTTACACACAATTATACTGAGGCCAAAATCTTAATACGTTACCCCAGTCACTATCAGGGTAAGCAGGTATAAACTTATAACCGGCAAAAAAAAATATTTTTTCTTGATACAAACATAATGAATTTTGCTTTAAGTCACCAATATTTATGTGGAAGTATTTTAATCATGTCCGAATGCTGGTATCAGCCAGGTGCTCACCGCATGTATTAATTGAAGTTGTTAGTATTATTTAGTTATTTACTCTATGATGAAAGGAAAGCGAATCGGTAAACATTCTAAATTGAACCACTTTATTATTTCAACATTTCTGAGAATTAAAAACGGTTGATATACAACTGCTTCTCATGAATTTTAAATACTCAGTCGTGTCAATATTTTCTTTTTACAACATTAGTTTTAGTATATGAGAAACCTGAAACACGTGTCTAGTAAGTATTTTTATATAAAGAATCTATGTACAAAATTTCAAAACTGTAGCATGAAAAATCACAAAGTTATAAGCTTGTTCTGTCACCTGGTTGTCCGCACAAAAACGTGGTCAACACGCGGCGCCGCAGCGCGCGCGCCTCCGGCGTCGTCTTGAGCTCATTGATAATAATAATTTGGCAGTAGGTACCTAAATTATTGCGATAGGTACTTAATGTCACTCGGTGTCCAACTTGTAACTTTAAAAAATATTTTTAGTATAAAATATAACATGCTTTAAAAATTATTGGAATCGATTCAGTTACTTATTCTGAACAAACTATATTTAGGTTTCGCATATACTAAAAATAATGTTGTATATAAATTGTAAGACTGCCGATATGTAGCAATAAGTTAAATGTAACTTTCAGACTGGATGGTAGATGGTGTAAGAAGGCATTGAAATGGAGATCTAGGATCCAGTAATTTGGTTTCGCCACTTTTTTTTCCCCGCTTAAACACTAGGAAGTGGCGAAGGGCGGTAGCTTTGGGGGCACGTTTCTTGTAATGTTGATGTTTAAAAAGCGGAGATTTATCAGCTTAATTTAAATAAATGACATTAAATTTTTAGACCCAGAGCTGCTCTTAGAACCATGGGCATGTCACGAGCCAGATGGAGCGACCACCTGGTCAGAGTTGGAAGCAAGAGTTAGATACAGCAAGCCCAGGACTGGGTGATGTGCAGATCAACGTTGATGACCTACACTTAATATCGGGTGGATACGGACAAAAAAAAAGAAGAGAGATAAAATAACTACCTTATAGGTCGCTCTTTTATTTACCAATACGGCTTCAGAGCCCGAGGTGTTAAATTCGAAAAGGAATCAAAGAGTAGGTTTTCCTATTAAGAAATATTCCCCAAATTGGAATTGAACCCGATACATTCCAATGGGTTCGCGCTCTATTACATGGGACTGTATTCGGACGAAATGTGGGCGAACAATAATATACCTTAGTTACGTATTCCTTTGGGGAAGGCGTGAGGTTATTGCATTTAAATTGCATTCATTTAAACCTGCTTGGATTAAAAACTCGTTGCCTCGTTACTCCTTACATGAAACATTATTTGACGATAGTACCATTGTTTAATGTTTCAATCTATGGTCTTGCAGTGCTTTAAAGATCTTTTGACTCTCAAATGATGTTGACAGAGGTTGCGAACATCATCATCATCTGCCTAGCCTTAGTAGCCTTATTCCAACTATGTAAAGGTCGGCTTCAAGTCTAACCGGATGCATCCGAATACCAGTATTTTACATTAAGCGGCTGCCTATCTGCCCTCCACAACCGAGTTAGTACTGGGTAATACGATACCCCTAGGTAAGACTGGTTGTCAGACTTTCGGGCCACTGCGGCACTGATTAACTGTAACGACCGTCAAAGATCTACAAATGACAGCCAGGACCAACGACCGTCATTTGTAGATCTTCTTGACGACGGCTTAACGTGCTTTCCGAGGCACGGAGGAAACTCGGCATGTAATAGATGGTCACCTATCCGCAGACTAACCTAGGCAAGCGCGGCTTACCCTGAAGATTCATCAGAGTGGCTATTATTGTTTAGCCAGGACCTCCTCTTTTTTCGTTGTTTGACGATAGTACCTTTGTTTAATATTTGAATCTATGGTCTTGTAGTGCTATAAAGATCTATTGAATCTCAAATGATTTTGACAGAAGGGCGCTACTGATGTGTAATTTTTCTGTGATGTGTACTGAAAAACTGAAAGGCGGCGGTTTGTTCCTATTCTGTTCACTCGCCAAAAGGACCTTGTATAACTTGAATCCAAAATTGTCGGCATATTGTATAGTTTGTAGACATTAAATTATATTTACCAGATGTATGAATGTTGACAAGACGAAAATAGTAAATAAGGATCGTAGCAAGTGGCGTTCTGTGGTTTCTGCCAACCCTCATGAGGAAAAAGGCGTGAGCTTATCTATATTTTTATAAACATAGCAACATCTTTTTAGTAGATATATCTGTAACATCTGCGTAATAATTGGTTCCCAGTAAGAACAATTTCACCTCGACGCGAAGTCTATTTTTATCTCAATTAATGGGCATTACTGTCGAGCCCTGTTCTTCCTGTAAGGGTCCCGGGAAGCCGAGTGTGGCCCAACCCGGCCCAATATGGCCCAACTTGACGTATACGCACCATTAACTTGATTACCTGTTGGGTGTGCCAATTAACCACCTACACATTGGAACACAAGTAAAATTGTTGTATGTGAATGATATTTGGGGAAGGATGTGTTTTGGTGATTTTGTATGATCAGTATTGCTCCATCTTCATTGATATTGGTTTTATGGCATTTATTTGTACCACAGCAGGTTACAATAAACATACAGTAGTAAAAGTAAAGTACAACCTTGCTATCAGTAATGGAATTAATATATAAAAATCTCTATATTAAAAGCTTCATATCCGCAACATAATATGTCGGAAAATTCCCTAATATTACCGCACTCCATTCCGACTTTTTTCTAATTTGAATGTGTAGAGGAGTACCTACGCACAATACCGCACTTCATATTCAGTCGTTCATATTACTTACAATATAACAAGCCCCATTTATATTATGAATGGGTAGAACTTTCTCCCACTCTGTAATAAAGAAATATTACGGTATAACCTTCAATCTTTGTTTAACAATACCGCTTAATTTCACTGTGTAATGGACATTCTCAGATTTAGATTTAAATACGTAGCAAAGGGTTGCTTATAAAAATAACTTATGCTTATTTTACACTCGTGGATAGGTCGGTTTAGATTACGTTTCCCTTCTATGATGATATCAAACGGTCCGCGTAGAAAGGTCGCTCGTTGTAATAACACTACCGCCTACGGGAAAAAAAAGTAAATAAAGCCTCATCTAAAAAATAAAAATAAACAGATAGAGAAAACTTTTTTTTTTTAATACTTTAAAGATTAATAATTTTAAACTTACCTCGAACATAAATAATCCATTAAAACTATATTGTACGTAAACACATTCTTATTCAGTACTTTATTTGCACAGTGACTTTTATTTCGCAAGCAACAGTCGAGGCACTTATTTGTTAAGTAGCAAGTTCAATAAACACTAGTATGGCTCGTAGCACTCGTAGCGCTACGGCGTAGGCGGCGTAGTGCGTAGACGAGCGAGCGTAGCGAGGTCCCGAGAACAACTGAGCGCGGCCGCTGCACCGCTCGGTCGGCGCCCGGATGCAAGCGTGCTCCGATATCCTTTTTGATTCTTACTAACTAACACGATCGTTTATGTACGCGGCTCTTTATTTTCTTTTTGGTATAGAGATTTAAGTTATTACGAGTAGTGGTTACGGTAGGTTTTGATTGTTTTAAAACAAAATCATAAAACAATTTTGTAAAAAAAAAGAAAATCTCCAACACTGCTACTCGATTTATGCAAGTTTATCTTCCATCAAGCGAAATGAAAATTATAAATTGAATTTGTACGTACAGAAGATGAATTAAGAGATAAACAATCGCTGCGCAATCAGATTAACGTACGTTAACAAATCCGATTTCCGTCGGCCGTATGCAACAATTTTACGATTCGTCGGTTCACTATTTAAGATAATAGATTTGCGTGTTCGATAAAAGCCGCATCGATGACCCATAGAATTTGAGCCGCTGTCACAATGTTTGCACAAGAGCGATAGGCAATTATGAAGGGATGTAAAGGTAATAGCTTCGAACAAATGGAAATATGACTATGTTCATCTTCGTCGTGAGGTTGAACCGCAAGACAAATGAAATTCCATTACGATATTAAAGAAAATCCCCAAAGCCGTCGGTGGCTTTATGAAAGAATTTAATAATAAGGAGCAGAATATTATTCAATTTTTCCTTAAAAACAAAGATGGAGCAGGAAGAAAGTCTGTTCCCACCTGGGGCTCGGGTGCTAGTCGAATTTATTAGCATTCAAATGATTTATAACTAGCGAGCGGCAGCTGAATATTTTCTGATTCGTCTTAAATTAAATTCTTTCTTTCCTTTGGCTGGATTTCATTAAGGGTAACGAAATGCCACGGAGATGAAAAAGATAATCTGTGAGTCGCGGGCTGAGTGAGGACGCCCGTCAGCAGCGTGCCCGCATCCGATAGTCCACCCGGCCACCGGTCCGCACACGTCACTGCTCACAATCTGTACCGCGTTCCTTTATGTAAACTTTCACGCGGTTTTTCCGCCCACAATACAAATGATACGCACCGAATGAATTGAAATCTGAAAAATATTCGAGTATAATTTTTGCGGACCTAACTTGATTTGTGAATTTGTAACTCCAGGGAATTTACATAACAGAATTAGTAATTATCTTTGACAAGCGAAAATTTTATTCTTCGTGACATTTCTCGAACGGCGGACTCATTAACCAGGGCATATGATTATTGATTTCTTCATCAATGCTTCTTTAACTCTGACTTTTACTCACTTTTATGCTTCCTTAACAAACTGATCTTTAAACAGGAAAACATGAAATGTTGTGACCCATCTTTATACAATCTGTTCATCACCCCTCACGAGATCAAGGAAAAGATAGTTACGGAAAGTCCACATCACGAACTCATACCTATAGTTGCTGTCAGTTAAGATGGCAATAGCGGTCATTGAACCACATAGATTTATTGAATCTCTTCTTTTAAAAAAACATATACAAACCTGTTAATAGCCCCTGAATTGACATTGATTGTGATCCTGAAGAAACGATAAGTTACACGGTTTATGGTTTCAGTTCGTGTAAAGAGATATCAGGGAAAGGGCAATGACCGCTATTGCCATCTTAACTAGCAGCAACTATACGTACTGTTATAACAAAATTGTACCTCCATTGATTGCAAGATAAGCTAAGAGAGATTAGGGAGGGACGAGAGCCCCTCAACCCAGCAATCAGTAACCGTCCAACAAGACAATACAAAGCACTAACAATAATAGACTTACAAACATCTCGGTCGGTTAAACCCCCGTCTAAAAGGTGGAGAAAGACCATAATTTTCAGTGTATTTATAAAATACATGAACTATCAGCCGGCGGTGCCTACAGTGGTTACGGGAGAGAGCTCTCGCATCCGCGTAACGTTTTAAAGCTAAAATATTTAACGAGCGCAGTGCAAAGAACAAAGCTGGCTCTGTGTTTAGCTGCACATGTCTACAGTGCCCCAAAGCCTCCGTCATTAAATTCAACGCCCCTTTATGCGTTTCTGACTTTGTTAACTATAGAAGAGCTTGCAACTGAAATGGGCCACCGTTTGGCAGCAAGCATAAACGCTGCTGTTGCTTTCATATTTAATACCTTTGAAAACTTAATGCGTATGTGTAGTCTTGTATTTAACTGGTATTATAGGTTATCGGTCATTATAACATGCTATGTATTGTTAAAGCTGAAAACCTGTAATTTTAAGTGCGATACCCTTATAAATCACACAAAGAACATATAATAAAGGGTGTAAATAGACCCTTAACATAAAATAAAGGCGCTTTTAGTCCCCACCACTGTGATAATTTTTTTGTTCTAGACCATACCTGGGAACCGTCTAGTTACGGAGATATTGGGGGTCAAAGTTCCAACTTGTTCACAAGTTTTTTTTTAAATATATGTTTTTAATGTAAGATTTTTACTTTACACACCTCCACGACCTTCATACTATTCAATCCATTCATCAGCACAATGCTATAAGTGCTTTCCATCGGGTCCTACCGTAAAATGTGATTTTTCACCCCAAAAAAAAAGTCGATTTCCAGCAATATTTTTTGCGTAAAGTTACTTAGTTTGATGTACAGAATGCTTGGTTGACAGATATGTGAAGGGTCTGTTTACACCCGGTATAGTTTATTCATGTCAATCTATATGTTTCGTTAAGGGTGGACGCCAAAAGTCGAACAACGACCTATCATATAGTTTATTTATATCAATTGTAATGTTTCCCTCGTAGCTTCTACCATGCATTGTAGGAAAACGTTTAAATAGTACACCTATACCAAATTTAGCTTTATAAACATCTACAAAGTAATGAAATAAAGTCTTGAAAATTGGGGCCGCTCCCCTACTTGTACAGAGGGCGATTTATTATATTCTCGTAAGATTCGTTGAATAATATATGTCTTTCAAAAATCTGTAAAAACTCCATACGTTTATATTTAACTGTAGATCAAGCTTAACGCTTTGTATAATTTATAAGTAGGTAAATTAATTGTAAGATTCAAATCAAATTGAAATCACAATTTGATATACATATCAGAGATTCTGACTTTCTATTCCTATTAACATCTGAGAATGTCTTACAAAAAAGGCGCAGCTGGCGGCGGTTGGAATTCCCGACAGATTTTATAAATTACTCCCCAATTGCTCCCAATTATTGTTAGTATACAAATCTATTTATAAGTTAAAATAACACTTAATTTATAAAGAACATTGACCTTAAACAAAAAAGCTACCATCATCGATGTATTGCTCCGTGACTAACTCAAATAAAATTGACTAACGGAGTACTGTCAAAGAATAAATCCACTTAAATTATTTTGAAACGTCCACAGTTAACCATGAAAACTAGCTAGAAACCACCTTAAACCCATTTATGAGGTGAAGTGTAAAGTCTTATCAAGACCTCACGTAAATAAAATCGAATAGACGCTTTATGGCCACGGTGACACGCTACTAGCCCATACGCAGTCGTTTGCGCACTTTCAAAGTAGAACATTTGAAAAGAAGTGAGCTCTAATTACGTAGGTGTAACACGTCAAAGTATTTGAGAAGTGCGCGAAGCATCAGGGGTTGATATTGTGAGGCGACGGAAAACAGCTTATAATCCCCGTCTGGACCCTTCATGATGCAACCTTTTCCACCCTCGCTTTAGAACACTTTGGATAACGTTCCCTATTTTTGTTATGGAAACTTACGAAGGCAAATGTCAAAACAAACAAGCTGCTGTTATGGTAGGCGTATAGTTTTACATCTAAACACGAATACAGAATTAATTAACATAAACATATTATACATACTAATTGTTAAACATTAACAACAAAAAGGTCAAACAAGTCATGTTGAACTACAATAATTTACCGCACAAATATAAAAATTACTTTCCGATGACAAGCGAATCGAATAAAATATGGTGGTGTTGTTTCTATTTGGCGCAATTACATGGTGGATTTCACAATTTGGCCTATTTATTTTTATAAAGTAAGGTCGCAATTTCACGGGTTGGTTGTTGACATTATTGTGCCGACGTCAAATGTTCTTGGATCTGGGACCGCGGTTGGTCTAATGAGCCGTGGGGGCAGAGCAGCCGGAACGAGTGTCGATGTGCACCGCTCATGGTGGCTCATGACCGCATAACGACCCCACCTCACGCGCACCTCTGCTAAATGTATGTGACCTCAACTGAACTTACCTGCTTAGACCATGTTATGTGTGGGGAGAAAGCTGAATTGTTTTAAACCGTTACAGACTGTAATGTACAGGATTGTCGTATACATAAATAATAATTTATTGAATAATTATTATTTATGTTTACGACCTTGCAGGGCGAGAGCACAGACATTTTTCCAAGTTTCAGTATCTCTTGAAAATTTGACGAGGCTAACTCGTCACTGATAAAGAAGTAAGATTAATCATTTCAGATTCACTTGTAGTTAAATAAATAAAATCACGCATTTAAATCTCTGTCTCAATGGAAAAAAGGAAGCACGTTCAGGCATTCATCTTCTACGAGCTTAGCTTCTCCGAAAAAGAAACAAAACACAATCGCAGTTTTTCTTTTTCGAACGCGCCGTAAATATTTTTTAGTTTTAATTAACAATTGGCCAGCAACAATTGTATCGTCTAACCTAGCCTTTTATTTATCCTTGTTCAACCACTAGCACTGTATAACAACATAGTCAAATGTTTACGATTTACAAACGATAATCCGTATTAATTTGATGTACACAAATTCCTATTATCTTTGTGTTTGGTTTGCAATGAATTCAATAGAGAATATACACGATTACCATTTTCAATCGTAGAGCTGTAGCTCTCACGGTCGTGTTGAATATTTCAATAATGCTATACGTATAGCACAATTCGTGTTCACCAATAAAAGCCCATTTTCCGTAACGAAATATACTTGATCATTGACTCAGGAGCTCATTTACTTATATTCATTTCACCCATTTAACTGTAGAGGCTGTTTCTGAGACCAGATGAGCGTTAAAATCATAATATTCAAAATAAAGTTTTTAATGAGCATCGAATTCAATAAAAGCAGCAACAATGGCGTGTGTGAACTCGTATTGTGACTCTTTTGTTTTACGCCAGCGACGTCATTATAAATTTTTCACCGCAGCTGTCTAATGAGTAACACTATATAAATATTTATTTATATTTATGCATGAACTAACCACACTTACCTTTATTTATTTTGGTTTTGAATACGTACGTCATTACTTTAGTTTGCCACTGATATTTAATACGTTAAATTAATTGTGTTGTTTATGCACCAATTATTTAATTAATTACTTTGTTTTTTGTTAAGGAGACTGTTATATTCGTTTTCATTCATTTATTTATTTATTAATGTACACACAAAATACTCAACAAGACATAACATTAAGATAGAAGAGCACAAAGGTACTGCTTATTTCATGCGAAATCTCTTCCAGCAGACCTGCGAGAGGAAAGTAGGATTAGAAATGTAGACACAGTGTGTAGAAAAGACAAAACAGGAAAATTGAAATTGGAACTTAAAACAAAGTTATACCTATATAAAATAAATATACATACAAATATACACATATAAAATAAATACTTGTACTGTAAATATATACCTATAATATATATCCAGAATATCACAGTATAGAGGAGAGGTAATGTCCTTTGACTTGCTTTTATATTACGGATATATTACTGTTTAGTGAAATATGTAATGTGGATAAAACTAGCGTAGAAACAAAGAATTCTAAAGTTCAACGTTGGCCTTTTAGAATCATAGTAGTTTAGCAATGAATGTCTGAGGACAACAAAAGATTAACAATCAATTTCAAAACATATTCTCGCCTGTATAAAATTGAAATTTGATAAAAGCTATTTCCGTCAAATCCAACGAATTGCACAGCACTCAATAGTAAGAATGTACCGCGCTTTACAAAATTATGTAGAGCTCTAGTGGCTAGAGTGGGCCACTAGATTCTTTTTGAGGGCTCCTATCGCGAAGGGGTCATGTTATGATGGTTATTTTGGCGGTGAATTTCGGCAGGTCAGCGAAGCAGCGCCGAGGGCCGCCGGAGGAGGCATCGCATGGCACCGGAAATAATGACTGCCGCTCTGTAATTGGAACGGGCCGGAGCATTTTAGCTAGTGACTCGGCACTGCCTTTACCGGCCCCTTTATTTTTTAATTTTTCCGGACAAAGTGCCCACTTTAATTGTTTGATGTATTTTGTTGTAAGGCAAAATGTACTTCCATTTTAATATTATATTTTTTGTTATGTTACAAAGAGAATGCTTAGGCACCCCTTTTTCACTTAGGTACTTCAAGTATCAAAAACTTTATAAATGTTGGAAAATTTTGAACGACTGAAAAGAATAAGCAAGTAGCTCCCAATTTGCAATGCTTTTACGGTTTCGTATTTTAAACGTGACTAGAAAAACTTCGTTAGGTTCTGCTCACCAATTTTAGTACTTTAAAAAGAACACATAAACATTTGACGAAAAAGTGGTATCGCACGAAAAAAGGTCATGTCAGGAGGCATACAGGTATTTTATCTACATTATAAACAAACGAATATAAAATAATGGGATGTTCATATTCTGTTTTTCGTGTTATTTTTAACTTAATGCTATAAAAAATATTCTTAAAAGCATAAGCAAAATAAGTGGCAGATAAATTATGTGCTTTCTGAACTAACTTACCAATATTTCACCATGCAGCAAGGAATAATAGCCAATTTTAATTCTGTGTCCCAAAATTTTAGAACGATGGGGAGTCTACGTCAGTATGTAGAAAATACCTGTATGTTTGCCAGTGGTGGCTGGCACGGGGCTCAGCGTGTGCAGGAAATGATGCTGTCCGGCGGCCGCCTCCGCAATTGAAACACCGGCCGACGAGCACGCCTAAATTACTGCACGGAAAACGATTACGTACTACGGAAATTTAGTTAAATACTTATTACACGAATAATTTTCAACAACCCCCCCAGGACTACGTCACCTTCAGTTACACATCCCAATATTATTTATTGTAGACTCCCAAACTTTGTCAGGTTATTCTCAAAGGAAAATTGTACTTTGTTACTTCAATGCAATTTGTCAGTTGGAAAATAAACTGATTTTGTTGCAAACTGAAATTGAGAAAATGCTCGTATACAGCGCCACTGAAGTTTCAGGAGCAGTGTAAGAGAAATAAAATAGTTTTTTGTAAGTACGTGAAGCTGTATAACTATTTTAAAATGTAGCAGTGCAGCAGTGTCGTATGAAGTTGTTACAAGCTTCTACTTATTACGGACAAACAGACTAGCAAGCGAACATGTCGATAGATAGATGGTTCACGAATCTGATGTACGTAGTGGTCAATAAAATGCATTGAAGAGACATAAAACTTGAGTCACTCTCTTCAAATTGATAGCAATCAAACTATCGAAAAGTACTTTTTAACATTCCTGAAAATGGTTCCGTAGCTATCCGCGCTATTTACTTGTTTACTTTTCAATTTCTCAGTGTATCATGTCGTAAAAGATCTGCAACAGACATTATTGTATTATGTTTGTTTATAGTATTAGAGACTTTTACTTTGTGATTCAATTACGTGCAAATTTTAAAGCGAAGTTACTACGTACTATAAGATTTATAAGGTAAAACGTTTGTTCGCTCATGCTGAAGTTTAAAACAAGGCTAAATAATAACATTGCACAAAAATATTCTTCAAATAAATGAATTTTTAATTTTCAAATTAGTAACTACACAAGTCAGAAACCAAACCCAAGAGGAGGTACGTCAAAAATAGAAAACAAAAGACTGCAACAAAGACCAAATCCCATAGGTAATTAAATTATACAGTCTGCGGATAGTTTTATATGCGAGGCAATAGCGAGACTGGTAATCGTGACAGCGGCCGCCTCGGGAGGATCAAGACTGGGCCTTAAGAAGCACCTGATCCCTAACAAGCCCGGGGCGTCGCTACGTAAACTTCTACAAACGAATTAGACGGAGCGCCTAGAAAACGGGATTATCCACTAACTGTTTTACCCTACGAAAATAGGTGCGCACCGTAATCGAGTGTTTGTACCGTTTAAGGTATGGTTACACTACTTAAATGAACGGTAATAATGACAGCTTTGTTGTAAATTGGGCGGGTTGATGTTAGATCAATTACACAAAGAAATCCCTTTTAACTATCTGTAGGTAGTTAATTCATGACTTAAAACAAAGCGATTTGATTAAATGTTTCTGTCGAAATTTTCATCATCACTCATCATCATTTTAGCCGAAAGACGTCCACTGCTGGACATAGGCCTCCCCCAAGTGTCGCCACATTGACCGGTCCCGTACGACTCGCATCCAGCGGATCCCCGCAACCTTCACCAGGTCGTCGGTCCACTTAGTGGGGGGTCTTCCAAAGAAACATCTTCAGGTTCGCGGTCACCACTCCAGAACTTTTCGGCCCAATCGGTCATCCGTCTAACTTTTAATACTATTTAATTAGTTTGTATGCAGTGTTAAATACAAACATCTAATTGGTTTTTGTATTGATATAAAAACAAACGACCAAATAAAATTGTATGTATATTTTGAACGTGCAACTAACTTTTAACATGCCTAACAATTTTGATACCCGTAATTAGATGATATTTCAAACAAACACGTATACAGACTACCAATTACAATTTCTAAATTGGAATAGCAAACAAAACATGTTCACAAATGCATTTCAAATATTCAATAATTTTAGTCTCGTAACAATAATATTCGTTGAGGACCTCAAGCGTAGTTATTATTTAATGTTTTCATGTCGAACAGCAAGCAATAATTATCATTTTCCGTGAAGAGAATATGTGAACATTTATGTTCACATAAATAATTTATGATAAATGAACGAAATCTTTTGTTTTATACGTCCGATTTATAATTAGCTTTCAATGTTGATTTGTTGAAATTCGTGGACGAATTCTCCCTGTAGCTGCAGCGTGCAGTATTTTTGCAGCCACAAAGACAATATACAGAGTGTACCAGAAAGGTATGGTCATATTTTAGGATTAGCTATAGATCATCAAACTGAACAACGTTTTTTTATGGGACCAACATCATAATCGCGAAAAAAATCTCATCTATCCCTTATAAAACTTCAATACCTACTCGACCCAAATGTATGTGACACCAGATTTTCTTTCGCGATTATGTTGTTCTGCATGATGGTCTATACCACATCCTAAAATATGACCATCCGTTTCTGGTACACGCTGTATACAAGGTGGCGCCTACAATACGAAAATAAATGAAAATACTAGTAAAATATCAAATAAATCTTAACATAAAAAAATCAATCAAACTAAATAGCATCATCATGTGCCTAGCCTTTTTCTCAACTATGTTGGGGTCGGCTTTCAGTCTACACGGATACAGCTGAATACCAGTATTTTACACGGAGCGACTGCCTTTCTGACCTCCACAACCCAGTTAGTACTGGGTAATACAATAATACTGGTTGTCAGACTTTCGGCCCAATGACTACCTGTAACGACTGTCAAAGATCTACAAACTAAATAGCATAAAATTAAAAAAAAAAATAGAACACCATTTATAATGATTGGTTTACTAATATTACGTATAATTTGTATAATTGACATCTAGAAATAAAATTTATAAAATTTGGTAACGGTATGTATTTACTTATTTGACTTATCTGATGAAAAGTTTTATAAAGTTCAAAGTATAATTTTAATTACAACCAAAAATGTCTAGTTTAATTTGTATTTCATTTACCTAGTATAGTATTTTTGAACAGAAAACATGGCTGACTTAAATAAAACATAGAAATTTTGTAGCAAATATCCTCCTCAAAAGCCTACAGACGACTAAAGCATCGTTTGATGAATGTGTCTCCGCCCTAACACCGAGTAATTAGATTGTATTAATTCAATTTAAGTATTTAAGTTAAAACTTAATTGAATCTTCAACAGAGCCGTTAGGTACAACGTTTATTACATTAATTAAACGTTACCTTCAAACATCACTGAAATCTCATTTAGTATCTACAAACAAAAAGCGAAGTTTTCAGGCCTTTTTAAAAGGAAAAGTGGAATGTACCCTAATAAATTAAATTAAGACTAATTATTGTATACTACATAGTCAAAGATAAAGTACCTACTTTTTATTATTTATTTATTTAAACTTCATGTACAATAGTGATACATAGGCGGACTTAATGCCACAAGGCATTCTCTACCAGTCAACCTTTGGGTTAAATAAGAAAACATTGTGACGTTGTTTACTTTTTCAAATATTTTGGTAATTTCTGTTTTTTAAATAGGTCCTACACTATACTTATATATTATTTAAATTGTCTTCACTAATAGAAGTTTATTAGTAGTAGTTTTTAAACACAACACTGATAAAGTTATCAGTATTGTGCTTTAAAACTTGTCCTTATAAGTGACCTCAAACTAACCTTGACTTTTCGTTAAAATGATATTTCTATGCTGTTAACACCTGCCTGCAAGGAGTACCGATATATGTAACTACGATTATACTACAGTCCACACGGCAAGCAAGCAGGACAAGCAGGAGTTAGGTACATATGTATTAAGTCCCCGGACGGATAACCAGAGATCTACCTATCATACAAGCATCCCATTTACAAATTAAATTATTTAATTACACTTAATTTCTCGTTATCTCCCTAGATACCTTATAGACAGTCCAGTAAAAATATAAGCACTTTAAACAACAGCTAGAAACTCAACTTAGTATTAATACAGGCATTTAGCTGATAACATCTTAACGTCTTCCTAACATAATCCGGTTCTGCCAAGGGTTGCGGAGGTCAGGCGGTAACACAATAGTGAGTCTTCATTATCTCGCAAAATGAAAACCGACAACTTTGTAAAGTAGCCGGAATTACAGTTTAATGAAGTTGTTCATTCATTAAATAAATTGGGGATGAGTCTGACTTCTTTAGAAGTCAGTCAGGGCCGGACTAACATCTATTCATGGCAAACCGACATATTGTGAACTGGCATCAAACTTGGCGACGGAACGCACCTTGCGCTTTGATTGGTGGACAGTCGCACGATCGATTACAAACGAACGATGTTCACAATCACACGTTGGCATATATCTTCATTTGTTATAGAAATACTTACTAAGGAGCTCGTGGCTAAATAATAACAGCCGCTCGGGTCGATCTTCAGGTTAAGCCGTGATTGCCTAGGTTAGTCTGTGAATGGGCGACCACCCATTACATACCGAGTTTCCTCCGTGCCTCGGAAAGCACGTTAAGCCGTTGGTCCCGGCTGTCATTTGTAGATCTTTGACAGTCGTTAGGCAATCAGTGGCCGGGGTATCGTATTACCCAGTACTAACTGGGTTGTGGAGGTCGGATAGGCAGTCGCCCCATGTAAAATACTGGTATTCAGCTGCATCCGGTTAGACTGTAAGCCGACCCCAACATAGTTGGGAAAAGGCTAGGCAGATGATGTTATACGTAATCATATCGACTTTTTCTCCACGAAAAAGTTTCGTAAAGCGTAAGCCTTCTTAAAGTTAAGGTACCTTTTCACATTCTCAATAAAAACTGGATTAAGGTCCGTGTACTAGAAACTAAAACGTGTAAGTCGGTGAAACCTGTGAACAAGACTTTGTTATCCCTGAAATCCAAGCAATTTTCAATAATCCTGCTGAAAAACTTTTTCTTTTGCGGGTCGTTGTTTGTTCGAATAAATAGCGTGTATTTGGTAAGGTATTTTACCGTATGAAAAGCAAAAACTGACTGGTTAACCCAAAGATAGGATAGTTGTTCCATGGAGGACTTGGTATTAATTAACAGAAAACTTTATTATTAATTCGTTTTATAACAAGCTATCCTTACAGCTTTGCAAAAAAAAAAACAAACAAAGTTTATTAATAACATCGAGCGCCAAATAATTTCAGCTACATTTTCCAACACAAGAAAATAATGTATGAAAATTGCACCATTTTTACGAGTAATCGTTCAGAAATTTATTTACCATAATAATATTGCATTTTCAGTCGTTTCCTGCATTCACCGGTCCCCCGCGCCTGTAGCCATCCCCGTCCAATAATCACCATAATTAATTTTATTTCAATCCATATCGATGACAGTCATTCGATTAAATATTATTACATGCAGAAGTACTATTAATATTTAAGTTTATTATATTTGCGATGTAAACAGGAAACATGCATTTATTTAAGGAGGCTTAAAATAACGTTGAATTAAACTTATACAACGTTATTTTTAGTATATGCGAAACCTGAATATAGTTTGTTCAGAATAAGTAACTGAATCGATTCCAATAATTTTTAAACCATATCATATTTTTTCCCAAAAATATTTTAAAAAGTTAATAGTTAGACACCGAGCGACGTTAAGTACCTATCGCAATAATTTAGGCAGTAGGTAACTGCCAAATTATTATTATTAATGAGCTCAAGACGACGCTGGAGGCGCGCGCTACGTGGTGACCACGTTTTTGTGCGGACAACTAATAAACAACAACTAAATTGTGATTTATCATGATACAGTTTTGAAATTTTGTACATAGATTCTTAACATAAAAATACTAGACACGTGTTTCAGATTTCGCATATACTAAAACTAATGTTGTATATTCCATCCATTCCAGTACCTACTTTAAAATTGATTGGTAATAGTGTTAAAAATCTCGTCCTAAAAATCTTTCAAGACATTCGTATCTTGGCTTACAAAGGCATGCTCTCTCAAAAATAGTGCCATTAGCCCATTTCCCAATAAAAAATGAAAGTAAAAGCCATTCAGCCTATAAATCACAGAATTAATAACAAAGCCAACATTGCTGGCAGTGCACTGATAAACATAATTATGACAATTACATTAAGTTTATTGCATTAGATGCGGCCTCACGGTGCAAGCAATCAACAATTATTCACGAATATAAACGTCATGTCACACTGGAATTAACTCTGTTAGCTCGTAAACATGTCCTGACGTTGATTTATTGCATTAATTCCAGACTACATGCCATAATCATTTAGAAACAAGTGTTTACATAAATCACTTAAGTAAATAAAATTGTTTACTGCTGTATTGTATAAACAAGGTATAAACTGTAACAAATGTTTATAAAATGCGTAGACGTCTCATTTGCAAAGAGTATTTGAGCACGGCATCCACTAAATTTCATATTAACTCAGAAATTATGGGACCAAATTACTTCATTTTATTTTTTAAGCGCGTATTATTAGTATTTTATTACACTATGAGAATTTTTCAGGTCGTAAATTCGGTTTTAATAGACTTATTTGCTTCGTGATAATATACTGACTGCTCTTTCAGTGCGGTTTTTTGCTCATAAATTAACGAAGGTGCAGGATTAAAATAAAAAGAAATTAGTAAGTCGCCAGCATTAAGTTTGTCTAAAGAAATAGACGATACATCAATGTCAGGGTGGCGCCGAAGCTAAGAAGTGATTTCCAAACGAAGCTCGACGTTCAGGAATGTTAAGCGATTCTGGGAGAGACTTCGTGCGAGCTAACATCCAAGAGGTTCCAGCTAATTACTGCTACGAAAGTAATACTACAAAATTGCTTCTGTAATGTTTTACATTATTGGAGTACTACAAAAGGGGGAACTCCTTTGAGATTTTTCCGTAATTTATTACATCATTCACGATAGCGCTACACTTTTTAAGTAAATATTCGGATTGTAACACAGAACCAGAGAGACTCTGAAGTTTATTTAAACTGTGATATTTATAGTTTGAAGATGTCTATAACATAACATTGTTAAAGATTTTTATAAACATCTTTAATGATAAATAAATATTAGGAAAGCCCTGATAGTTTTCCATCTCACCAAATAAAAGTGCAAATAAAATTGAAAATTAAAATTTCGTGAAACCGTGACAATTGCAGAAAGGTAAGGCGGTCACAATTTTAAGGTTAACCTTGGGTGTGACTCACATTGAATAAAACGTTTCTATAAACTTGAGAAAAAAGGGACTTGATAAAGCTCTTACCATACAGAACACCCAAAGTTAAACCTGTATATTTTTTCTTTTTCATGAGCGAGTCAAAAATGTCGGCTGTCTACATTAAGTTATAAGTTTAATACACAATGTCTAATCCTAATTGTAAAGAACAAAACAATCAGTAAAACAGAAAAGATAAAAGCATTGTCGCCTTGAAACGTTCACGTTTTTGCCAAGGGTCCGTCGTAAAACTTTATTAGGCGCATTAAGGTCGCGGTTGAATCCTGTTTATGTAATCGCCGCCGGGGACCTTTAGCAGGAAAAATATTAAGTGAAAAAAGAACACACAATGTCACCCTAAGTAAGATTATATTTATGACGACCTATATCTAAGGAGAGGGTGGTCAGGGGCACTCAAAATGTCAAGCTAAGCGAAATGAGACGAGAGCTCACATCACACATGAAACATAGAAACGACCGCGGCGCGGCGGCGGGGTCTGCGGGGCCACTCGTAACACAAAGATAAGCGTTTGATTGTAAGCGGATATGTATTTTTTGTTGGCGGTTTTTTGGATTACGTCCTCAATATTTATAATACTTATTATTCATACACAATAACATTTCCAAACAAATAGAACCAGATCGACGCAGAAGATGTCAATCTTAACTATCCTAATAACGGTTACAATTCCAAGACACTCTGAAACTCCGCTCGAAATGTAATTCCGTGAAATGTGATTATATGCAATTAAACATATTTCCTTAATACATTTCCGACAACGGAGCACTTAACGTCTTTGTTAAATCGGTTCTACAGTAGGCACCTTACTTTATTCCGCGCCGTCTCTGCTTGGTGCTCCGTGGCACGAATAATTTCCTTAATATTGCTCTGCGAAATCTTATTCAAATAATCAGAAGTTCGCGACTGCGATCCGCCTAGATGCAAATTGCATGCAGACTGCTTAATTAACAGCCTAGATACTGCACAAGCTGAACCGATAGCAGGCACCATTGCGTTTCGGTTATTGTATATCTTATTAGCGCCTTATGTTAATTTTGGTTGCTGTCTCTTTGATTTAGTGGGCGTAAGCACGACTGCTGAGCATGAGGACCTGGGTTCGATTTCCGGGTCAGGCAAAGTGTTTTTGGGTTTTTTCATCAGGAATTTCTGAGTAGCAGTCACAGAGTCTGGGTTAGCGTTCGGTTGATGGCAATGGACTCTCCCTCATGGGTCTTAACTGCTGAAATGAGGGTATACTATTAGATATACATCTGCCTAACCCTTCGGGGATTACAGGCGTGATGTTATGTTATGTTAATTTTGGTTTTGTTTACGAAAATTGGATTAATGGGAAGTGATTTCTATTCAACGAATAACATTCACGAGGATTTTCTTTCTTATGAAACAGACTCTATTCTATCAGTGGTAATAACAATGAATAATGCAGAAAAGAATCAAAACGACTGCATAAAAGATGGGATTGTTATTGCAGCGAGTGTACAGAGAGTAGGACAGTGAGTAGTGATCTGTCAGAGGGTACCGCCCGTCTTACGAGCGACGTCAGGCTTACACGGATTTGAGGGGGGAACCGTTTCCGGCTCACGTGACTGATGCGCTATCCTCGGCCACATTTCTTCTACCGTTTAATTAAGTCGGTGACTCGCCGATTAACGTGATGCGTCTTCCACGATATTGGATCTTTTTAAACTTGCAACGGTAACGATGTGCTAACCTCTTTTGTCAAGTCTGCCTTCGGGGTTTTGCTGAAACCTTTGTGTTATATTACTAATGCATTATTTTTTGTAGCACTCTGATAACTAAATTATCTACTTACATGGCTTTGAGAATCAAATAATAAGTTTAATCTTGGTAAGTAAAATTTCAATTTAAATTAAATTCAAATGAACGAATCATTATGACTTTTTCGCATTTAGAAATAACCTGTCTAGACTTACAAGAAAACCTAGATTAGATTCTAAAAAGTAATCATCCAAACTCATACGAGAGAACATTACATGTTTGACATCAAATGTAAGTATATTTCATCTTAAAACAAGCTGCGGTCATCCCAAGAATATAATACAGGCAAGTATCTCTTTCAAACATTCATAACAATTTCTTACCTCAAAGGGTATGATTCAAATATTTCATATAAAGTTTTAACGAGCTCACGTATCAGCAAATAAAACATGATTTGAAAACAACGCAGCCGTAAAATCCGAGCATTTTATGCGACTCCATTATCTTCAGTGAATTCTCATGCATGAAGAAGTGTTTATTTTCACTACGCATGTCTAGTATGGCCCGAATTCAAGTATACATAAGGCATAAAAAAGTTCATAAAACTGAAGTTCGTCGTCTAGTTCTTATATTCGTGTCACCGACGTTTTATCACTTAGCTTTAAAAGTATTTCGTAAATCAATGACGGATTCATGCCGTGTTTAGGTCATATAAAGTAGTTTCATAAAATTCAAATTTCACGGAAATAATTGCTTTATAAAAAGTAGTATATTTCTGTCAGCATTCCAAAAAATATATCTCTGAAATGTTGCATTATTGTATGGTAATGAATATTATTCTGATTCTATTTTGAATCTCTTCTAAGTAATACTAATAAAAAGTTAATAATTTTTCAGACTTTATTCTACACAATTTTATGTGCTTTACAAATTAAATAAATAAAAACAGAAACGAGCAATGTGAGGCAGGCAACCCATAACCATTTCGTTATCCAAACAAAAGACTTTAAATAAAAACTGTAGTTGTAGTTATTTAAGTAGCGCACATAAATAAAAACAACGTATTTACTCGTACTACTCACATTACGATACTGCACTAAACACTCCATAGCCCAGTAAGTACACAGTCGTATGTGGCGGTACGTCAGGCAAGTTATGTTAGTGCTGAACCATTTTGCTACTCGCTGGGTAACTGTAGTCACATTTACGCTCCTTCAGACTCTCACGGGCAACTTGTCCTCGTGAAGATGTGACTGTAAAAGTTTGATCAGTAAGAAAGTTTTAATTGCTACTGAACGGCATTTCCACTGTGCCCCGACGGAGTTCATTTTGCAAGTATTTTATTCGTACAGAGGCAATAATTTGCTAGAACATATTTTATGTAAACACGGTATACTTACTTAGGGAAGAGTGTTAATTAAGATGGACTGTCTTGTGTTTTAGCCGATAACTTTTAGGTACCTTTGATTATTGTAAGGATTTTTTGTAGGTAAGACTTATTTAAATGATTTACCACTACTTTATGCGCCTCTTTTTACAAATGTACTTTCGTATCGCTACTCTATTTAATAAATAGAGGTGACGAGATGCTTCAAGAATTCTGTCATTTCGATACCTTCTCAAAGTTATTCCAACAACACAACAACATTAGGTAGATGAAAATAATAACAAAAATAAACATGTTTGTATCTTCACATCCTAAATAAACTGTAATTATGATCTTGTCATGAAATAAGCGACAACAAAGAAATAATAAAACTCACTGTTCACGGAGGTGTCATGAAGACTGAAACAAGGGTGTTTTATGTGTGCACAGCCTATTATGTAGCCGTACCCACATAAACACGCGCACCGTGACGAAAAACTGAGCTGCCTCTAATAAACAACTCTTTAAACACATACTTTGGGCACACATTTTATTATCAGAGTAATATACGCAAGTAACGTATTTCGAATATCTATAAACATTGTTGTATATCTGGATGGAATGTATCAGGCGACGTCTTCGACGACGGGTACGTACTCGTATGTAGGTAATATCTACTACATGTCACCTACATTCGATTTGTATTCAGAGTTCGTTAACTCTGCTCGCAATGATTACCCTGAGGCAAACGCGTTTCTGAAGCGAACATGTATGTGTTGTAGCTACCTTATATTGTTAGTGATATGTCGTACATTATTACCCAATTATGCTAAATAGTACAAACTAATATTCAAGATTAGTTTGACGAAATTCGAGATTGTTTTCCTTTGTTATAAAGTTTAATTGATAGGCTACCAGAATATATTAATTCGGGTTGCCTAATTGTTAATTCATGTATTCCGTAAACGAAATAATTTGTGGAAGAAAAATTTTAATTAATTTTATCGTTATAATTGAACTCTGCCTCGAAATATGTAATCCAATGGCTGCATATCAGTGGGTATTTTATTTTATTAAAACCTCCATTTTCAACGCTCGGCCGTGCAACAAATTATTGTTATTACGTTTTCAATTCGAAATTCATACGTGAAAACGGTTCGGGTTTGAATTTTAATTTTAAAACTAAATTCGAGTTACAAACCACGTCAGACTCTCATAAGTGACATCGACAAGAGGTATAATGGCTCATACGGCGTGCTCGTAAAATTTTATAGGCAACTCGGAGGTACAGGATGTATCCCCGGAGGCCAGCCACTCCGACCTCACATTATGCCTCCTCCAAACACACTTATCTAACCGTGATTAATTATTGTTTTATCTTCTAAACGCTTCAAAAGATTTATTTCACTCGAACGATCATGAATGACGTAAAGAAGTCAATGAACTTTCACAACAGAATTTCAAAATACTTGTGCATTTTAAAGCTCATTCACATGAATGGACCCGTTAGTCATTATGTGATATTTTCGACTTTAATATTTTATTGTTCACTAGTGCATTTATAATTAACGCAATTACTGATCGGCCACACATACCACGGTAAATTTGTATACCTACAGACAGTATATATATATTATGTAGTACGGTATTCATTCAGTCATACTTTTCTTATGTTACATAGGTAAGATGCTCCGTCCTACTATGATGTTCTGCAAAATAATGGCGCAAATTCGGCAGAAAGTCAAAAGTGATGTTAGTTGGATTTCACTCAAAACAAGAATTTTGCGGTTAATGGATGATGGATGCAGATTGCTTTGCTTTTGTACATAGAAAAAATACCAGGGTACCAGTTCTCTTTACGTTATCCCGACTCTTATCTCAGTCGAAAAAAGTATAATAAGACTAGGGACCCTCTGATAGTAACACAATCCAACAACAGGTGAAGCTGGAAATTGCAAATTCAGTTCAAAATTAATGAGACCCGCAATACCTATCCAATCTAAAGGATGAGGTTCTATGTTCGTGTGTCTCAGTTAGTCTACAGTCAACTAGTTCGTCATATTGATCTAAGAACAGACACAATCAAGGAACACAAGTTAGGACGTAGCTATACTAGAACAAAATAAAGATTTCTGCTTTACACTGGCGATGGTTCAATTTTATCAATTCAAGTCAATTTTAGCAAATATCTTTAATCTGATTATATGATTTGTCTATAGAATACTGACCATGCCATTTTTCAAAGGGAATCCGGTAAGAATCGAGTTGTATGGAATCTTCGCCACTGCTGCTTTATCCTAGTGTCTCGCTGCTGCTATAAGAAACTGTTGATATCTTTTATCGGCAGGCATTATGAAATCATTTTTTTACACTAACGCGATACATTTCCCTTGTTTTCCCAACTGACGGTGAACTTCTTATTGATTGCAAATGAGATCGTAGACAACGTTTAACACTAGCTCTTTAAGATCTCAGATGGATTTTTGATCGCATGTGTTGTTGTTATTAACACAAATGCTACCCATCCTATTCACATAAAACGTAACGATACTAAAAGGGTTGAAAGGAGGTAGCCACACAAAGTTCCTCACTTTCTGGCCACGGTAGACTTATTTATTCATTATGGACACAAGTGTATTTTTACCCGACTACGGCGAAGCCAAAAGGGAGGTTATACTAGTTTTAGCAGTCTATGTATGTTTGTTTGTATTTACGTACGTTCCTCCGTAGCGCCTAAACTATTCAACCGAATTTGATGAATAAGGTGTCAATCGATTCGTTATTATGGCCCGAGTAACATAGGCATGATAACCGACTTCGACTATAGGAAGTGTCGATTTTCCCTTGTAAACCCCGAATTTAATTAGAGCGTGATTTTTCAGTAGTCGAGTTTTTTAGTTGTAGTATACTACGAAAATTCTTGTTATGTCTAAAAATTATACGTTCATGAAAAAAAACCTTTTATTTATTTGAACTTCATCATCATCATTTTAGTCGAAAAACGTCCACTGTTGGACATAGGCCTCCCCCTAAGATCGCCACAACGACTGGTCCAGCGCTGCTCTCATCCAGCATTCCCGCAACCTTCGTCGCTATTTTAACTTCAATAAATCATAATCCTTTCATACTGTGTAAATTTAGGGTTGTCGAATTAATCCCTATTATTAAATTCACATATTCAGGGTAACTGTTAATGGAAAGATAAGTATAAAACAAATATATGAAGCGGAGTGTCTAGCGTTCGTTCTAGTGCTTGATATTCCCGAGCAGGCCTGTCGATTGTTAGTTCACGTCTGTACTAATAACGCTACTTAATAACACGTCGAGTATATACTCGTATTAATTGTTCAACTTGAATTATAGGTATGTGAAAGAATGGAGTGGTGATAACATAACGTAACGCCTATATTCCCCGAAGGGTTAGGCAGAGGTGTACCTAATAGAACACCCACATTTCGCTAATTATGTTTAAATCCCATGTAATAGGTAGCGAGCCTATTGCCAACAACCGGGCGCAAATCTAGACTCCGTGGCTGAGAAATTCCTAATGGAAAAACCCAATAACGCTTTGCCCGATCTGGGAATCGAACCCAGTACCTCATGCACAGCAGTCGCGCTTGCGACCAGTAGACCAACTAGGGTACTCTTCGGGGGAAGGGTTTCATGATACAAAAAATATTATAATGATACTAAACAAATTGCAATTACCATGTTTTTTATTTCTGCTACACCTCTCAAAGACAAAAGGGCCAAGCCACAGTCATCTACATCATCTGCCTAGCCTTTTCCCAACTATGTTGGGTGCAGCTGAATGCCAGTATTTTACATGGAGCAACTGCCTATCTGACCTCCACAACCCAGTTAGTACTGGGTAACGACACCACTTGGTAAGACTGCAGTTGTCAGGTTTTCAGGCCACTGACTACCTGTAACAACTGTCAAAGATCTACAAATGACAGCCGGGACCAACGGCTTGGCGTTCATTCCGAGGGCCAAGGCCAAGTGACATTCAAAAATGTATTGGATCGGTATAAGTTACCGAAAAGCTTCTGTTAATCCTGTTGTAGAATGTTGTTGTGTAGAAATAAGAAACTCTTTGAAAGCGATTGTTGCTTGTATAGGCTCTATATTGTGGATTAATTATTATAGAATTCATATTGCATAAATAAATAAAATACGTTCATCCGCTACTGCCATGTTGGTCTAGTGGTCGCAGTCGTGACTGCTGAGCCTGAGGTCCCGGGTTCGATTCCCAGGTCGGGCAAATTATTATTGTGTTTTTCCATCAGGAATTTCTCAGTAACAGCCACGGAGTCTGGATATGTGCCCGGTTCATGGCAATAAGCTCGCCCCCTATTACATAGGACTTAAACATAACTGGCGAAATTTGGGTGTACTATTAGGTACACCTCTGCCTAACCCTTTGGGGATTTCAGGCGTGATTTTATGTTCATACGCTATCATCACTATTTCACAAAAAAAATAATGTAGAAAATGAGCATAAAATAAAAATATTCAAACGAGAGCGTAAAAGTTTTGACGTAAACTTGTCCCCCGACAATAGTTGGAAGTTCAGAGAGAAAAAATCTTTCATTTAGCCGACCTAATGATAAAAAGAGTTTCTAAACTACTATAATATAAGTTATCTGTGGATAGGAAACATTATGTACGTCCTACTTGCAGTACAGCGAATATAAACGATATATTATGCGTATGATTCATGTTTAGAACTGTTGTTTGTCATCTATCTCAAGTTGTAAGTATCGAGTAGGAAAATGGGTTAATGTAGTGGTCGCAGGCTATCGCTCTAGTAAGGACAGCCTGCCCTGGTTAGCCTTTGTGCTTGTCACTATGTACCTATGTTGTTATGTAGTGTGTAGACTGTGCAGTGTGTACGTTTAGGAACACTGTCTGGCTTTGAGCAGTACACACGCTGCATGGATTAGACATTCGAATAGCTTCGTCACATCAGAATGTTCGTGAATATTGATTGTGTATTGATAAATCGTGTTTAGAATTGAAGCCGCTTCCAGACTTGAACACTTTGTTATACGTCTGCATGCTTACGCACTGTATATATTTATTAACCATAGTGGTTGCTTATAAGAAGGAGGAACTCGTGGCTAAATAATAACAGCGGCTCGGGTCAATCTTTAGGCTAAGCCGTGCTTGCCTAGGTTGGTCTGTGGATGGGTGACCACCCATTACATACCGAGTTTCGTCCGTACCTCGGAAAGCACTTTAAGCCGTTGGTCCCGGCTGCAATTTGTAGATCTTTGACAGTCGTTAGGTAGTCAGTGGCCCAAAAAATCTGATAACCAGTCTTACCAAGGGGTTTCGTATTACCCAGTACTAACTGGGTTGTGGAGGTCAGATAGGCAGTCGCTCCATGTAAAATACTGGTATTCAGCTGCATCCGGTTAGACTGGAAGCTGACCCCAACATAGTTAGGCTAGGCAGATGATGATGATGAGTGGTTGCTCATAACCTGATTCATATTATGATAAAAACACCTACCACTGTTTGTCTCTGCATCACCCAAAGGTTGACTGGTAGAAAATGCCTATGGCATTAATTCCGCCTCTGTACTTTGTGCATGAAGTGTTAAATAAATAAATAAATAATTGAATTTAACGATGGTTCTTTGATTTAAATTTTTCCACGATTTTTCCCTTGAAGTTGATCTAATTGAGATTCCTCGTCTAACTCCGTACTTATAACTTCTTGGCATTTCTTGAGATTTCTAGGACGACCTCATAATAAACAGTTCAGCATTTTTTATGTAGGCATGTGATGTCTTGTGTATATTTGAGGACTAAGTTGTCTAGTCGCGTCTCGCGTCGCCTGTGCGTCCGGTCCGGCTCATTTATTTACTCACACTAATGGTGCAGACAATAGATATTTACTGCTCTGTTTACTTCCACATTTAGATATCACGTACTTAAATCGATATTAGAGGTACCAACGACCATCAAGGGTTTGTGAAACATGGATATACTCATGGGGAAGGAACATATAGGTTCTGGGTCCGTTCAATTGTATCAATTGTAATATTCTCCCGCAACAAATGAAGCTCAGAAGTCGCAGTTCAAAAGTACAATTTATTTTTTTTTCTAACCGCTATAAGCTAGTAAAACAAATCTCATTCGGTGTCGGACTTCAGTAAACTGGTTGAGCTGGTCCTTAAGTTGAGTCTACATCTGCTAATTGCTTCCGAACTTGTTTTTGAACATAATTTTGGCTAATTGCAGTCGTGCACTTGGCTCTGAGCCAGCTACTAGTCACAGGAAAAGGCACCTTAATTCAGACACTTTAAAAAATTGAACGCGCGTTCAGCTTTGATTTGTTTACCCTACTTACACTTATTGGAAGCCTCTGCTGCATATTCATTCATAAATTTCGGTTTAATGAAAAGATGATCTGGCAAGGATTCTATCTGTCTGTATCTCTGATTCTTGTTTACTTTATTAAGTTTTCGAAATGCAATCAGACAAATTGAAAAATCTTTTATTTTGAAGGAGTCTGCGATTTATATTTCCCTATAGACACAATTATGCTGTCGAACATTAAAATAGACGATAAATTGCAAATGATTAATGACCTCAAAGTGGTTGAAGTAAAGAAAATGACAAAGCGCTGTCTGTGAGTGCAAGAGCAAGCGGGTGGCGTCTAGCGTCGAGCGGCGCGCGGCGGGTGGTCCCTGCCTCCTCTGAGGAAATTACTCCGGAATATTGTTTTGTATTGCAATTGTTACAGTCTCCCCGACACCGCTCGCTCTGCTGCGCTGCGCTGCCACGCAGCTGAACTTCGCACGGATTTATAGAGTACACACGAGAGCGTCTTATTGCTACGTGGCACCGCGACAAATGCTGCCTTCGATTGTGCTTTACGTTTCAATAACGTACGGTGGAAGTACCGTTAAAAGGAATTTAATATATTTTCGCAGCTCGACACTTGAACGGTAAGTATTGTTTTTCACTATAACACAACAAGACTCCTCTCCTTTAAAGTATATTTTTTCGATAGCTAAAATATTTTTTCTTTTAAACACCTTCTCAGTTCTATGGGGATCCATATTTAGGCAGAACGGTGTTATTTATGTAATGCTTCAATGCATTCACCTGGTTAAATCCTGTAGGGACCTCTAACAATTCTCTTTGGATAAGATTGGGTAGCTTTTTCTTAACCGGAGATTAGACAACCAGATTTTTCAATGGATTAAAAGCTAGATAAATAAAAACCATTTGTCTCAAATATAGACATAATAAACCAAACGGAGGTAATAATAAATACGTATAAATGAAACGATTAATTTGGGAAGCACGAACTTTTCCATTGTGTTAACTTTTTGCTGTGGGCCGGAATTCGCGTAGCAAAACATTGTGATCGCTTCACGGGTCATGTTTTGATAACGCCGTGACATTGTTATCTCGTTTGATGAATGGACTTTTTGTTACAAATGGACGTTGTTATTTTGCTAGTGAACTCTCTCGCTGTGAATGTTTTCCGAAGCGGGCGTGAATCGTTGAGACTTGAACACGACTTACTACGAATATTAATTACTGTGTTTTTCTTATTTTATACGGTTGACTGTCGCCGTAAACGACTTGGATCTAGGGAAAAACATTCTAATTCAAAGTAAACTCAAACTTCTTCAAATAGATTTCCTTAATGTCACAAAGTATATTTTAACAGTTAGAAGTTTAATTAAGATCAAGTGGATTCCAACAAAAGGTTATCCATAACAAAATACGATGGAATTGTATGATGTGAACTCATTTGAAACAGTCTTAGAAACAGATTTCGAGTTAAAATTGGCATGCTGGGAACTTTACTTGAGCAGAGGACTTCAACGGGGAAATGAAAATTGTTGAGGAAGTCGAAGCATCAAAGGGCTCGTTTGAGACAAAGTGTCACACAGCTATCTTTGATATTGCTTACGCCTTTTATTGGAGAAAATAATATCCTATCCCGAACAATCGCTTTCTTTATAACTTCTAATAAAGACGTCGGCTAGCTTTCGGATGAGTTTTTCGCTTTTGTTAAATCGGTTATTTACTAACATAAGCAAACTTCATAGGTTTATATTTCATAGCGTTTAAAAATTAATTTCCCGCACCCCCGTTCGAGTACATTTTCCTATACACACCTTTAGGATTCAATTCCACATGACAGCTGACAAATCGCACGGTTTTGGCCGCTCCAATTTCCGATGACAAGACCTACATTAACCTTAAGGGCCCTCTGTCACCAGCTCCCAACACATGGAAAGAATAAATCCAATCCAAGAATAAATTAAGGTCTTTGTGTCATAGAATTGTCCGGAGTTTTCAATAAAACCACCTGGAGCCGGTATTGCCAGGTACCGCCTTTCACGTACAAATAAACATATGATTTACGGATATATTTTTCGTTTCCAACGACAACTTTCGGTAGCGTTCGGTGTTTCTATGGGATTTTTATGGTTTTATATGTTTGAGTGCGTATATTGAAGCTTACTATTGTTTGGTTACCGTATACAATAAGAAACCTTCGGTATTTTAAAATAAAACGGGTATAATCTTGTTTGCTAACACAGAAATATTAAATTGAAATAAAATTCCATTCTGCGTAAATTCCATCTCTTTTTTCGTTATATTTGAATGAATGCCGATAAAATATAAACAACGTTCAATGCCATTACAGTTAAATTCATTCGAATAATAAATTTTAACTTCCACGAAGACAGATGTTCGTTAAAACCGCCGCATTCATCCAATCATTTCCTCTACACGGTTTATGAACGTAATAGTATCGCGATATAAAATTTTCGACGCCGTGATTTTATGCCAATTTTTATGGTATTGTCTTCGTAAACGTTGTCCGAGTTTTATTAGACACTAAAAAAGAAAAGCTGCGGGTACTATGATTATATTGCGGATACACGTCCCTTTTCGTTGATGCGAACCCGTGTTTTGACGTTAACAGGTGAACGCAAAATGCAAATCGTATCAACGTTTGTAGTCAATTAAATCTGCGCTTTATTAAAACAATGGTAGATTAAATCATGCAAATGTGTCCGCCGTTTGATATTTTAAAGTTGTTTTAATATAAAATATTGCCAGCGCGGTGCTGTTGAGAGCAAGCAAATTAATTAAGTGAAAGAGCAAACAAAACGAAGCTGGGGAACTTTTGTTTCACTCGCCATGCAATCACCCAGCACAGCGCTACATTATAAACAAATCTGTATTGCTGCACTTTTTGTAAATGTCCATAAAGCTTTACATGTGATTTATACTTCCGCGTGTAATCCATTAGTTACACAAACGCTCGTTAAAGCTTCAAAAAGTGATTTGCTTTTGTTGTATTCATAAACACATTTTACATTTATTAATACAGAATATAACTATTCAATCATGTTTTGTAATTGACAATAAAATGTATTTATTTATCGTGAAATACAATCCGCAAGCTCTATATCGAATGTTAAAATGTAACTTAAAACGCTTAGCACCTCATGTGATTTAATAGAGCGCTTCCAGTGAAATAAATTGTAACAAACATAAAATAACAAAAATACAAACACTAATTGCCACTGTTAGAGAGAACGCGAGAGAGATTGGCAATGCGCCACAACTAGTGTTGCAAACGCTTGAGTACATTCACTCGGGAGTGCGTTAACCAAAAATATCACTAACTCTTTACGTTGTATTTGATTTTAGAAGAACATGTATAAACAAGTGCAATCTGCACAGAAGACGTTCATCGAGTGGAGTCCCGTACTTTCCCAACCGCTCTGAAACACGACGAACATTCGATTTCAGAATTTCACGCTTCCCTACCTACCAATAGATACGCTTATTCGTGAACGCGAGCGCTGCGTGACAACACAACAGTCGTGTCTTTGTCAACGGACTCGACTTGGCTTAATCCCAAACGACTGAGGAAAGGTAACATATCTCTTTATTTACGTTATATTTACTATGACAGTAACAAATGTGCCAAACATACATACCGGCTCGTACCCGTGTCTTGTATCACAATGAAAATCAGAAAAGAACAGAAATATTGGTCGTGTTTTAGTAATGAATACTGGCAGCCATAATGTGGTTGTAACAAACGAACAATAATAATTATTTCAGCATAATAATTGCGCTACGTTTGGCATAATTGCCGCGCTTGCCTCTGAACTTTGTATTAAATATTATTTTTGGTGTGGGCAACATTTTTCGTATTAAGGTTTATTCTGAGAGATAAATTATTACTACTCCTCGTGGTGGCAGTTTTCCCCTTAATTGGTGTCTAGATGACAGATTAAGGGTGGGAAAGCAGTGACGTAATTGACAGGCCAATCTGAGAGGCGGTTTGGTGATGGATCTCGGTATGCTGTTCATGGAGCAGAAAGGCGGGAACAGACACCCACCTACTACATATTATATAGCCATTATAAATACCTTCCCGGGAAACAGAGGTTCCGGATCATTTCTCAAGTCCGCCTCCGTTTTGATTACATTTAGTGCTAAATATATAATAAGGATTTTACAAGAGGTTAAAAGGTCTTCTTGAAACGTTTTTTCATTGGATTAACATTTAAGTTTATTTACAGATTTTTCAATGAAAACAGACAAAATAGCTTTTGTAAAACAAGTATTCTTCGCTCAAAGAAATCAAAGCCAAATCCACAAACGACCATATTTAAACTTGTCTTAGGTATTTATAAAAAAGTAAAGATATTATACTAACTACTTACTTACAATTTGGAAATGTAAATCTAAAACACCAAGCTCTTTTAAAGTATAACAGAAACACTAATAGTCTGAATAAAATACAATTTCTAAAGGACTACACAAAAGTATAATGTGAAAAGAATACTTATTTTAAAGGAAAAAATCATAAAACATGTTACAACAAAGGAGAGATGAAGGAGTGGGCCGGCTTCCGCATTCAAGCGTTTGATATAGCGCGGTCTATGAGGACACGCCTCAATGGACAGTGCGCCCAACTTAAACAATAATCGCAAAGTTTAACTTTTTACGTCTTTAGGGACGGCGGGCTAGAGCACTGCCGTCATCGCCTGCCCTCGTTAAATGTTCCGTTATAAAAGTTCATAAAAAGCCCCGTCAAAACTTTTTTGGTATCGTCCACAGGTCGATTCCCTCGATCTCGTCTTTTACTTTTCGCGTGAAAACTACTCGGGGAGAGTTATTGCTGTAGGTATGGACGAGTAAAGTGCGCAGTAAGTCTCTATTATCTACGCCGTTAGAGTCGCGTGAATGAAGGCGAACGAACGTGGTGAGAATCTACAAGCTAACTCAATTCTCACCGTTCCGTTAATACATCTAGAATGGCGCGAGGTTTTTCTTCGTGTTCTACTTGCATTCAATTAATTTCAGGCTTTCTTTTTGCTGAGAAAATGGTGTCCAATTCCCAAGATAGGAATTTGGTAATGATGCCCTAGTCTGCCCGAAAATAGATCGCTTTCTTTCCTTGGCTTAAATAATATGAAGTTATAAAATACTTATATGTAGTTTATAAAAACTAATAAACACTATACAGAGTGTAAACAGACCCTTCACGAAGCCGCCAACCAAGCATTCTGTACATCAAACTAAGTTACTTAGTTTGATATACAGAGTGCTTGGTTGGCGGCTTCTTACACAAAAATTATTGCTGGGAAACGACTTTTTTTGGGGTGAAAAATCACGTTTTGCGGTAGGACTCGATGGAACGTACTCAAAGCATTGTGCTAATGGATGGACTGAATAGAACGGGGGTCGTGGAAGTGTTTAAAGTAAAAATCTTATATTAAAAACATGTATTTAAAAAAAAAGCTTGTGAAAAAGTTGGAACTTTGACCCCCAATATTTCCGTAACCAGAAGGTTCCCAGGTACGGTCTAGCTAGAATAAAAAAATGATCGCAAAGACGGGGAGAACAAGTGACTTTCGGCTTCATTAAGGGTCTATTTACACCCTTAATATTATTTATTTTAATATTTTTTTTTTATATTATTGATATCACGGATTTGCGCAAAGTAACGACACACTATATTCTATGAATAAATATACTTATTATAATATTATACGCTTTGGTCGGCCTGTGATATTTCGACGTCCACAGTACTAAAACCAGGTGAAAAATACCAAATTCGAGTGCTTTTCATTCTGTTGTTGAATTTACAATCTGTTTTATTTAGTAAAAATAACTATATTTTTTTTAAATAGACTAAAAAATAAGTTTCTTGTAATTGAAATTTACATTGAAAATGAATAAGTAACTCACCATTTCGTTTAAACAAACTTTAACTAATAATATTCAAACTATAATATCAATTCAACGACATAATATTATTCTTTAAAAGTTTCTCAATACAAATACGATTCACGTAAGAGGTTGTTTAACCCCACAGAAAGTTATGTCATGATTTTCACTGCACAGCAATGAAAATAAATTATTTGCGGTACTGTTGAAGTTGAAAAATATTCTTTGATATACTTAGCTGAACTCAGTGGTTGTTCAAGTACACTATACGTACGACCGTATCTCACATCTTTACCTAAGGAGGCGGGCGACTGAATAGGGTTTAATTTGTTCTCTGGAAGGATCCGGGATCCCCGCTGGTCGCCATTCAGCTGATACTACACTTTCTTGAAAACGCCACACAGATTCTAAGATTATGTTAGTCACAGATGTTAGTCTCCTCCTAAATCCAACCAAGCTCAATTATCTTTGTTTGCCTCGTTTAAACTCTAAATTAAGTTGCAACTTTCCGATAATTCGATGACTATTTGCTATTCTATATACGTAAGCACTAACATCTTTACGATTACGACAAAATACTAAGTACCGATATTATTATTCATATCTACGTACGTAATACGAGTACATCGTAGAATTACAGATATTATGGTTTTATGGTTTGTTACAGTACGTAACATTCAGCTTACTCCAGCTCTATAATGCTTCTCATAAAATTTTATGGGGAATCTTCCATAAGCTTTGATTGCACGATCAGTGAGGTAGATATCTACATATGTATGTAGATTGATATTAGTTATTGTAATAACTTTTCTATGTTTATAACTATATCTGTTTCAGTTCGTAAATGTACTTACTATATTGAGGGTAAGGAAAGATTTCATAAATGTTTTATTATAACTTACTCAGGTCTTGAAACATAAAATTGTAAAGGCTCTTTTTAACTGGCATTATCGTTCGTGGGTACCTAAACGTTACAAATGAAAACTCAAGGTTGTCAGTACGTCTGGAAATAAAAAAAAGTTAAACTCCATTATAATTTAATCTGTAAAGCCGATGAAAATCCGCCTCCAAGCGAAACTGTCACAAAATCCAATGAATCACATCACGAAGTGAATTCAAAAATGAAATATAGAAAAGAATCCGACATCGCTTCTTTCCTTTCTTGCGTAAACAGTCTCAATAAATTCTTCACGTTGATCCGAGGATGAACCCTTGTAACGTATGAAAATAGGGGGTTAGAGTACGTGTCGTGTGTTCGGGAAAGATCCGTGATTCGTTCTCGCCGGGCGGCCGGCGCGCGTCGTCGCGGCCGCCCGCTGTCTCCGCAGACGGGCGCAGCATCGCTCACTGCCACCGAATAAATCACCAGACATGAACTTCATTTTATTGCAACCTTAAAAAATAACTAACATAAATCCTCGACTAAACAACCCTTAAAAGTATTTTTACTCTTACTATGATGTATGAAACTAATAACTAATTCAGTATAAGTTACCGCTGTCAAAGTTCGTTGCTGGTTCGTCGATCTTGCGGCTATCAAGTATGCCTAGTGTTTCAAATTGAACTACTTCAATGCCAATTGCTTCAATAAATCATCAATGACTCTTGAGCAAGATAATTTTATATTTATTTTATTCTATTCCGTTCCACAATTTCTTTTCGGGGCTGGGCCCTTCCCATTGAACTAAGAATAGGTCTTAAAAGTTTTATTAGGTCGTACGTACCTATGAAATGATAATAAAAAGATCTTTGACAGTCTAGACAGGCAGGTATTGGCTAAGTAAAATTCGATGTAGGGATCAGCTAACACGTCGTTCGAACCAGGTTCGGTGCTTAAAAATATAACTTTTTGTTCACGTTACTTTTCCAGAGCAAGTTCTTACAAGACTCAGATGGAGAGTCCGTGGATTTTATTATTTAACTTGGACAGAAAGGGGAAACAAAGACAGTTTTCGAGAAATTCATCAAAACTTTTGATTGTATTACGTACACCCCGGCCCGAATGCTTGTTAATCTTTCGGTGCCGCTTTTGGTGTATCCTTTTTATACTAACTCTTGACGTGACAGCCGCTTAACAAACTTGGTGGAACTTTTAAAAATATTTCAAATACATTTTATGAAATATGATGAAGTGGTCATTTTATTTGTGTGTAAACTTGGCTTGATCTTTACAGCGTATTCATTGTTTTATTTTACAACAAAACACCCAGTCTAAACAATCAATTCCAGTCCACTCAGTCACTCAGTAATCAAACACCTTCATGATGGAGTGTGTTAACAAGACAGAACCGCGTAGGAAGTACAAGAATGTGGCGCTGGTGCCGGCGCCGGGGCTCGTGGCTCGTGTACACATGTGTTACAATATGCGTGAGTGGCTTGCCGGGATCGTGGTCGGCTCCACTTTAATTAATCTGGATTTGATGAGGGATTAAGTTTGCGCGACGTGTGACGGATCGAGAGCTCTACGCGTCCTGCCCCGTCTACTGTGGTTTAAAACGGATTTACCTCTCATTTCCCCTCCGCACAATTTGTACACACGTTCAAGAAGTGTAATTTGCCTTCCGAGCTTATTAAAGTGAATTGTGACGAAAGCTGATGTGATTTTTCTTGTCATTGCGTGTTGGGGTTGATTGTTGTTGTGTTATTATAACAAGATTAATTAGCTTTGAAAGTGTTTCAGCGTAGTATGTTAACGTAACCACGTTAACTAAAAACCGCACCGACGCACTCTTGGACAATATTACTATGTAAAATATGCAAGTAAAGGCATGCATAAGCCTTTGAGAACATGAAAACCCATACATGTATATAAGGCATTAGCCAGTTTGTTCACAAGGCACCTCTTAGAAACACTCAGTTTAAGATTTTCAGGTGGTGTGCTACACAAAGCAAGAAGCATTCTGACGTCCACCTGCACACAACGTAACTTCACAATGGAATTACTGTTCCAGCACCTAAGCTATTATGTTGAGATGTTTCAGGAAACACGTGAATTTAAAGTTTTACTCAGAAGCTTTGTGTTTATACAGACCTCAGCTTCGTCTTTTCTGGAAAAGTGATCTTCTTCAGAATAATCTTATTGTTGTGGTACCGTTCTAGAAAATCTTTTATGAGAGGAAACTTCTGATTTTAACTGGTGTGGTTTATCTCGATAGTGAAGAAAAGAAAATTAATAAAATCGGTATCTTCTGTTAATATTTTACGCAATCTTCATCAATCGATAAACTTCATCATTGCGTAGATATTCTCCATCGTAATGTGCATTTCCAAACTATTAACATAATTCTATACACGAATTTGGCACATTACCGCCAGTGTGCTACGAATGTGCTACGGATGTACTACGGCGTAGCGCTGCTACGTCAAGTGCGACGTGCTGCCCGGTAATATTAAGCGCTTTATTGCCTACTACACTGTTTGCGGCCACACTGAGGTACTCTATATTATAGCTGGCTATTCGAACCAACTTAATCATTACAATGTGTTTGGATTACGCTTGGTAGAGGTAAATTGAAGTACAGGGACATCTTGTAACAACTTTACCATGAGCGAAGTAGATTATTTCGTCGATTATACATAACACCCTTTCGACTCATAATCTCGAATCTTGCAAATAACCCCGTTAATACTTCTAAATGAAAATATGAATCCCCTTAAAATTAACATTCTATCAATGTAACATAAAACAAAGTCGAAAGGTCAGCTGATTACCCATTCTATATGCACGACCACTTCGCGGTCCATCAAAAACAAGTAATCAAACCCAGGGATAGAACAACAAAAATTTAATGGATAAATTAAGCAGATCGTAAAATATGCGATAACTTCCGCAACATGAAACAAAATCCATTACATTAATGTTAAAGAAGAGCAACAATACGTCACTGTCAGAGTGGAGAGTGGGGCCGGGAAGTGATTTCAAAGGCGGAATGCCCGCAACGTGCCGCGACTCCAGATTACACCCACGTGAACTACATTAATATTTCGAAGAATTAGCCGACGTGACCGCTTCATCAAGTTTAACTCCACTATCGAGTTTAAACACGAACTCGACTCGTATTTCGATTCAATTACATTCTCCTTTCTATGCATTTGATGATGAAAATCTATTCATGGATCAGTATAATGTCAATTTGTGCGTTTAAGCTGCGTTTACTTCTGTCAATTTCTAGATGAGTCAAAGTCAAAGTCAAAGTCAAAATTATTTATTTGCTGTAAATGTGGTACAAAAGATGGTAAAAATGACATGAAGTGCAATGACACATTTCGCCATAAAATAGCATGCAAATATGATTAAACACAAACATTAATTTAGGTAGCTAACTAAATAAAGTATTTATTTATAACAGCTTAGTTAGACTCTTACTAAGTTTAATTAACTAACATAAAACAAAATTTTGATATTGAATACTAAAAACGAATAATGTTTACAAATCAAAGTATTTTAACATACAACAAATTCTTAGCCTAATATAATTGTTTAAGTAAACACACACAACATCATATAATGTAGGTAATTCTTTACAATGCAATTCGGTAGTGATATGAGTGACAATTAGATTTTTTGAGAAATTCCGCTACGGAATAAAAGCTATGTGAAATAAGCCATTTTTTAGGACTTTGCAGAATTTTATGTAAGGAAGGTCAGTGATAAAGTTTGGTAGAGAGTTAAAGATAAGTGGAGCCATATATACACAATTACGTCTGAATAATTCAATTCTAGGTACAGGCATTGTTAATAGACACTGTGTAACTGTACGTTTATTAAGATTGTTTTTAAGTTCAAAAAGTGAAGAGTTAGTTTTGACAAATTTTGCGATTTCATATATATAAATACAAGGAACTGTGAGAAGGTTGTGTGATTTATACACTGGTCTGCAAGAATCAGTCCAGTCCATATTGAAAATTGAGCGTAAACATTTTTTTTGTACTAAAAGAACCCTAGTATTTTCAGACGAGTTTCCCCAGACAATGATACCATACCTGAAGATGGAGCAAACATAGGCGTGATATACCATTAACGCAGTTTGTCTGGAGGTTTCATCTTTAACTTTTTTTAAGGCAAAAACAAATCTATTTATTTTAATACATATTTCATCAATATGATCCTTCCAGATTAAATGCTCATCAATTGTAATACCAAGAAATTTTGTTTTATGAATTTGTTCAACCGTTTGATCTTTGTGCGAAATTTTATGATGTAGATATTTACTTTTATGAGTTTTTAAATTTAATATTTTTGTTTTTTCTAGGTTAATTTTTAAAGCGTTTGTATCTAGCCACGTAATTATTTTATTCAAAATGCTATTTATATTAGATTCCTGTGATTTACCATTTTTATTATCTATAATAACTGTTGTGTCATCAGCAAACAGAACACAATCTTGGTCTATCGCTTGAGGAAGGTCATTTATATAAACAAGGAACAACGGTGGCCCTAAGATGCTTCCCTGCGGAACACCAAAGTAATTTTGTCGAGGTTGGGAATCAAAGTTTATGACACTATTCACTTTGTCATCAAATTTAGTAATTCGCGTTATTTGTGTTCTATTTGATAGGTATGATCTGAACCACTCTAAGGCTGGACCTCGAATACCGATTGTACTTAGTTTATCAATTAGAATTGGATGATTTACGAAGTCGAAGGCTTTGCTTAGATCTAAAAACAAAGCAGATGTTGACTAAGTTAAATGCTGCGGATAAGTGATGTGGATTTGTTTTTCCTAAATCCGTATTGCTCATTGGCAAGCATATTAAATTTATCCAGGAAAGAGAGGATTCTCTTGCACATAACTCTTTCAAAGACCTTTGACAGAATCGGAATAAGCGCAATGGGGCGGTAATTGTTTTTGTCGGTTTTAGAGCCTTTTTTATGTAATGGTTTTATTACAGATATTTTGAGTTTATCCGGAAAGCAGCCTTGTTCTAAAGATAAATTGATTATATATGAAAGAGGTTTAGCGATATAAGGAGATATTTGTTTTAGAAGGTTAGTAGAAATATCATCATAGCCGGATGATTTAGTGTTTTTTAACGTATTTAATATGCTGAAGATTTCAGTGGGATCAGAAGGATTCAAAAAAATACTATTATCGTTACTTTTAATAATTGGGTTACTAATTTTAGAAGGATGTTGTGAGGTAGCGCTGCTTTCAACAATATCAATAAAGAAATTGTTAAATTTATTTGCGATATCTGAACCGGATGTTGCTGTAACATCATTGTCAATTATACTATTAATATATTCTCGAGACCTTTCGTTACCTGTACAATGTTTTACAATGTCCCATGAAGCTTTACCCTTATTTTTAGAATACGCAATGTGGTTTAGATTGCATAAAGATTGTAAATTATGAATACATTTTCTTAACATATTGGAGTACACCTTAAATTTAGTTTTATTATCACTGGTTTTGTTAAGATAGTATTTATTTCTTAATGTTCTTTTAGTGAGACTACTCGTTTTAACTCCTTTTGTAATCCATTTTAATGTACCATATCTGAACTGTTTCTTAATTCTTATAAGAGGGAAACACAATTTATAAAATAAAGTTAAAATGTCATGAAAGTTATCAAAAGCACTATTCGTATCGGAGATGTTGTAGACTTCGGAAAAGGATAATTTACTAATATGTTCAATGAATTTGTTGACATTGTCTTTACTCAGATCATTTATGGTCATGAAATAGTAACTTGATATAGGTTTTTGATCATATTCAAATTTAACAACCTGTGCTGAGTTATGATCAGATAAACATACATTGTGCGTGGAACCTGCTATATTTGGAATATTACTGATGATGTTATCGATACATGTGTTTAACCTGGTGGCCTCTTTGATGTGACACCGCATACCATAATTTGAGAGGAGTTCTTGGAGAGTAATTGGACAGTCAAATAAATAAAGAGCCTTAATATAAATAGCGAGTATTGAAGATATTTTGTCAATAACTCTGACGACTGTTGCTGTATATACTAGAGTTTTATTAAATAACCACACTGCCACATACAAACATACCAGGTCAAAAGGCCAGGCTTCATGCAATCAAGACAGTTCAGAGGCGTTATATCAATCGAACGTCGTTTGCACACAACGCTTCGGTCAGCGTCAGTCTACGTAGCGACCGAAAAGAAAAAAATAGAAAATGTAACACCGAACCTCGACGGAACTGTAAGCGGCGTCGGCGTGTCGGTAAACTGTCGGTGTGTAGAGGGTCAGTTGCATTAATGTTTAAAAATATTATCGATTGTTACTAAAACAATCAAAAAATGACGAAAGAAAACTATGAGTACCTATTTATGAATGATTTTATTGATATTTTATTTTGGGATTTTTATTGTTTTTACTATTTTACTTGTCTCAATTTATTATTATTGTTGATGGGTATTTTGCTAGAAATAAAACCCTTTTTTTATTACTTGAATACAACTACCATCCCGATTAAATTACACTCGCTTACCTGACCGCTTCGCTAACAATCTTCGTCTACGGAAGCATAGAAACGACAAACACACTGCAATTCGACGGCACGGTTGGCGCAGTGGCTGACAGATTGACTGCTGCGCTTCGTGTCGCGGGTTCGATTCCCGCACGGAACAAATATTTGTATGGCCTACAGGTAGTTGTTCCGGGTCTGGCTGTTTGTGTATGTGAATTTAAATTTTTGTAAACGCACCTACGATACAGGAGTAATTCATGGTGTGGGGCAACGACTTATTTTAAAAAAAAAACTGCTCTCTCGTTTTAGACGATTTCATGTGCGATGTGTTCTCATAGCTGAATACAACTTGTGTACAGTTCCAAGAATACTACAGCATGGAGTAGATATCTAATAGATAGCATTCATGGCAGGGCCTGGTGTTTATCGATAGCATTCATGGCTACGTGCATGAAATTGTGTGGTATTGAATACGATCAGAGCAGGTTTGTCCTTTCCCTCTCTGTAAAGGGCTTTTCGCAGAAGTGCGCCCGAGCACATCGTCTCTGATTGTGTGCATTATTTCATATTCCGTGAAAACTGTACTGCCTGACGTCAGGTCACGTCTTCTTCTTTACGTGTCGATGAACCCAGATTGTGTTAGACGAGTATGTAGCCACCTGCACAGCTCCAACATTTGCTTCGATTAAATCTTGGTAAGTGCAAGTGGTTTTGCAGGATGGGCAGGACAGGGATGTCTTTTTACAAGCTTTTATTTAACTTGCAATATTCGTATGTTTGTTTGTTTGGGTCATATCTTGTAACTGAATTTTAAAACAGTTATCCCCAACCGATTGAGTTGAAATTTTACATACACGTTTTGTTTGGATGACGAGGCATGGTAAGCTAATTGACGTCATTATAAATGGAATATGGCCGAATCCCAAAGATGGCGAACTAGTTATTTTTATGCACCCCCATGACATGGGTACCAATTAAAAGGGTTTGCTGAGAATAAACCCGCGAACAAATAAAAATAAATGAATAGTAAAAATAAATAAGTAGTAGTAAGTTTTTTTTTTTAACACATTTAATTCTCGCTACAAACTTTTATTGTATAATTTAATAAATTTATGGGTTTATTTTAATTTTCTTATTTTTAGAGCATTTAAATAAAAGTTTTATTTTAAATGTTTTTTTTTTAAGACGATATTGTGACAAAATTACGCATGCAGACAGGACTCCAAAATATTTTAGTGTTTGCTCCACCTTCAGATTTTTTGTTCTGTCTCTTGAGCAACAATAAACGCCAACAATCGGTCTACAAAAGTAGTTAAGGTAATTTCTGACACTCATCCTTAAAAACGGGAGGCCTCATCATCTGCTTAGCGTTTTTCCAAATTATGTTAGGTTCGGCTCCTAGTCTGACCGGATGCAGCTGGATAAAGTATTTTACATGGAGCGACTGCCTGTCTGACCTCAGCTGGGTTACTGGGTAATGCAATACCTCTTGGTAAGTCTGGTTGTCTGACTGGCAGGTTTCTGACTTCTGGTTTCTTGTTCATACTGTCAAAGATGTACAAATATGACACCCGGGTCCAACAGCTTAACATGTTTTCTAAGACACGGAGGGAACTTGATATAAAATGGATGGTCACCCATCCACGAACCGACCTCGGCAACCACTGCAGAACCTTGAAGACCGACCGTTGTAGCTGTAATTATTTAGCCACCAACCCCTCAAAAGCTGAAAGACTATTTATACTAGAATATTCCAGTATACAAAAGGTACCCTTGTTTATTTATTAACTAATGAGTTCAAGCTGAACTTCAGCTAACTAATATTCGAACTGACAAAAGCAAACAATTTACAAAAGAAGCACTTTCCAGTGTGTTGTTTTCCAATACCTTTGCTTATAGTAATGGGGAATATCCATTTCCCAGAAATCTTAATTGGAATGAACCATTTATTTTAAAAGGATAGCTCTGATTTATTATTTTCATCTCGTTCAATACTAAACATCAACAAGATCAGAATCAATATGTATATATTTAAGGAAAATGCTATATATATATTTCACTCTAGCTTTAGCCCGCGGCTGCGCCCGCGTGTGGTGAGGAAATTATACCACGGAAACGTACTAGCAGGAAAAAATATTACATAACACACGCATGTAATCCCCGAAGGGTTAGGCAGAGTTGTACCTAATAGTACACCCACATTTCGAAAGTTATGTAATAGTGAGCGAGCCTACTGAAAAAGTGAAAAGATAACAGACAGGGTTATAATGTTAGTATGAAAATTATGGAATCAATGACGTCATTAAAAGAACGACAAAAAAGTCTTGTCCATTCAAATGAAAAACGTCGTATATCATCTCTGTAAGGCTCAAAAGTTAAATTGAAGATAGACAAGCTTTTTAACTTAATTTAAAAGCCGAAGTAATCAGACTGTTATTAAAAATAAAGCATCTAAAATGCTTTCAAATCAGATGCAGTCTAAACCCTAGATATTTTTTCAGTTTAATTTATAAAGAAGAGTAAAGCAGATCCAGGGCTGCGGGACTGTTCGATCCAGGGCTACGGAACTGTTCGAAACAGATACCGTGGCCCTGGAACACAAAGGGCAAAGAAGGAATATGGATGAGTTTTAATCAGTACAAGTCTGACACTCCCTTCCGCTCCGCCCAGAGTGGGGGGGGTCATTTGATGATTACCCATTCGAAAAAAAAAAAGATGCACTTCAACAGGATTTGTATATTCTGAACTTTTATATTTTTCCAAAGACGACTCAGCTCATCATCATCTGTCTAGCCTTTTCCCAACTATGCAGGGGTCGGCTTCCAGTTTACCCGGATATAGCTAAATGTCAGTATTTTAGATGGGGCGACTGCCTGACCTTCACAACCCACTTAGTACTGGGTAATACAATACCCCTTGGTAAGACTGGTTGTCAGACTATTGAGCCAATGACTACCTGTAACGACTGTCAAAGATCTAAAAATGACAGCCAACACACAGTTGACAATTTAACTTACCTTACCTTATTTCTGTTAAATAATTCCCGATTTCTCACGAGCGAACCCATGAGTACTCGCAAGTTCAATAGAAAGTGGAAGTATGTGCCAGGTTATAGACGCGATATTACAGCTATTATTAAACATTACGATCCCATAGGATCAGGTACTATAAAGATGATAATGGCGGAGGATTTGTATAACCCCCAAGTGCTTGCGTTCGCGCTCATGCCTCCCAGCGGGATAAGCAGAATTCTAAATGGTGGCGACGATTATGAAGATAAAGAAACTATGTGGGGTTGTAAATAACTTAGTGGCTTGAACGTTTTAAAACAGAAAATAGAATAAAAACCTTGATAAACTGATTTTCTTTTCTTCCTTGCTTGTAGCGGAATAATCGTGAAGGAAGGGATCTGCAGTGAAAACCAAATGTTTTACAAGCTTTTATTTAATTTCGCCTGTCCCGGTGTCTGTCTGTAAAGAAATCTGAACCACTTCCCGGTATCCGTTAGATGTTTCTTTGTTTCTATTATTCGTGTTGTAATTCAAACTCTCTATTGGAACAATCCCATCCAGACAAACGACTGATATTACTATTTCATTTGAACAAAAATTAAACATCCAATTTCTAAAATCTACATCCGAAATTCCTTCAAACTGTTATTTCAAGACCAAACTTTCGTATGTTCATTTCATACAGTGAACTTTCACTATATAAAATTAACGTATCAAACTTGGGTAGAAGCAAGTGTGGTGGCGCCTTAACGTCAATGTCGCAGCAAATTCGGGTGGTATATATAACAAACACAACTTTTAAGCTTCGGCTTACCCACAAGGGTTCAGAAATGATCGGACGTAATTAGAAGATGTGGCACATTTAAACTTTCCTCGTATAGTAAAACAAACGACGCATTCAAACGGAGTATGGCTTTGTGGAGGCGGCCACGTGCACACATGTACGATTGTACGTACGTATATGTTATGTATTTGACGATGTTATTTTGTTTTGTAAAACATGGATAAGATATATGCAAATAATATTATGTATACAGATTTCGATTGTTCTCAAATACTTTATACTTTTTAGCGGAACTGTTGTCGTTACCATTGGAGTGTACCTACTTTACTGGTACAGATTAGTGGTACTGTGTACACCACTAACAAGCGCATAGTATTTAATAATACTTATTAAGAAAATTACTTCTTCCTGATATATCTTTAGAATCGTTTGCTAGTAGAACACAGCTAATGTAAGACAGTCTTAAAAATGTAGTGCTAGAAAACTAGTTTACCACGTCGGTAACGTCAGACTCGTGAATAGTGTCGCATAGAAATAGAGCCTATTTTAGAGGGAAAAGAATATCGGACATTGACGTAACTTCCTGATGACATGTAACGTGTGTACTCTGGTTTCGAGCACCGTGTTCCAGGTATATCGCCGGGTCTCCTTTGTATTGTTATCCTGTTAGTCTTTGCCCTCGGCCCGAGCAAAGTGGAAGTGGGTTTCACTCATAGCGAGTGACGGCAAAGGTAATTGACATGTAGCTACGCTGACATTTCGCTTTTTTCTCTAAGAAGTACAAGATTTTTGATATGTTCCTCGTGACCTTTTCCATGTTTATTGGGATTCGTTTCCGAGAACATAGGGATCTTAATTAATATTTGACACTTCCGCGAAAAACTTGTTGAAACGAGCGAATTTCAATTAAAGCAGTGTTTGCTTAACTCAGAAATTAAAGAAGAGCGAGAGGGCGAATTCACTGGCTTATAACTGCAACGAGAACAATATGTACGTGTCTACGCATACTAGTGTCCCAACTGAAATATCGAACACGACCCGCTTTAGCGCCGCGCCAAAACACAAATAACACATATTTGAATACGCTGCAATACTTCGCGACTTCTCCTGAAATAAAACAAGAATATAAAATTCGATTATAATAGTAAGAGCACAATCCAACTTCACACAAATATTTCAATCAGAAAGCTGATATAAACAAACAGTGCAGTGAAATACTTCAACGTCATAAGAGTAACATATGTGACCCAAAAGTGAAAAACATAAAAAATCAACAAGCAACACGTTGTCGCAACCACGGCCCTCTTTTCGACGTATTTTGACTGTACTGAAAATAAAAATGTCGTGAAATAAAAGAACTTTTTAAATAAAAGTTTTCATTCACTTCTTTTCAGTAAAATCCCAGTCAAATTTTATTTCACACACTATTGGCTGCAAATATAAAGTACATTTCGTAGAAGTAATATGATAAATATCAAAAAATACGACCCGAACTGGGAAAATTAAGTAAGATTTAGATTTTTAAAACGCACGTGTTATGGCGGAAAAAAATAAAATATCTAAAAAAGAACTAGCATAGTAAAATAGGACATGTAATTGAAGCAGTAAATAATAATATAGTAACTTTAACACTAGGCCAAAAACAAGTCGACAAAACTGTTCACGACGTTCGATTGTTTCTGCCACAAGTTTCGAAATAGCAGCGAGTTGTAGGTTGTACCGGTTTCGGTGGGACGCCTGACTTTACACAGAGTAGCGCCGAGGACACGGGCGCAACTGCGACCAGTCCCGGGCTACGTGACGGTGAATAACTCACAGCAGTAATACCGGCAACTTCGCTCGCTGACTGCTCTCGGCGGAGAATTTTATGCGCATTATTATAACGGCTTACGTACCTACGGGCCCCGCTCAGCCACAGTAGAACTCAATCCTAAATGTCTTTATGGCCCACGCTAAGACGATGCCATTTCCGCTAAAACAACTAATTTATTACAGGGGTAGTTCAGTGTTAGCGGTTCAACTGTGCTGTTTTGTGGTAAATACAAAGTGATGTTTATGTTAACCAACGTTCTTACTTCTTATTAAAGAAATTACGGTACTGTTCCACAAAATACTAAAAATGAATGGGAATTCAATTCAACTAGAGTTTAATAAAATGAAATTTGAAAAACTCAATATACTTTAAGAGATAGAATTTAAACTAGCGAAGTTGTACGAAGGACGCGGATGAAAGCGATTTAAGAAAACTTTACTATGCAGTGTTTGCGGTAGCACAATAATAATACGCGAAGCGTGATTAATATCATTAATATTCAAAACATGGAGTGCCCGCCAGCTGTTTGATTATCTTCGATGGAGCGCAAAGGAAAAATTTAAATTCCTTAGACGTTGCAGCGAAGCGACGGCTGAAACTAAATTGTAGAGCAACCTTTTATTATCGACTCGCTTCCCAACCCTACAAACGACGTTGGTGGGTAGGTATACATTTAAGAAGTCATTCACAGGAGACACGTCATTTAATTTCGTCGATCTGATAGTTTTAATGTTGAAATGCTTTAAATTCAAAAGCTTGATTTGGAAATTATAGACTTGGTTGAATATCAGTTATCTGTGAAGATAATGTAACAGAGAAGCGTGTTGATTAGACGTCGTGCTCACCCACCTGTAATTAACAGTAATCAGCTTCGTTTACACTAACAGCAGACTTGCACGTCACTGCACAGACACCAACTATTTTTGACACTATTTTATTATGTTTGTACTGAGTTAATTAAGTCGCTTGTCACCGGCAACGCAGCCTCGTCGCTTAATACTTTAAGCTCTTAAAACGCAAACTACAACACTACACTGTATTATATCCTCTTAACGAGCTCTTTTAGAGAGCTTACTTCAAATTTAATTAATGGCGATTCAGTAAAAACCCGGGGCCAGTTTTTAACATTAATTAAGTTTAGAGACAATATTTTATGAATGAAATACAACTTTAGTCGGGGATGAAAAGCCAGGGACCTTACACCCGTTTTGATAACTTTCTTACTAATGGAGCTGAAATGTTAGATATACAGCTAGTATATATGTATAAGTAAAATAGGTATGAGGTTCTGAAACTAAGAGAACATCTCTAATTGCCTATTACTAAGACATGGGCTTGTTAACCTAAATGTGAACTAATTAGTTGTAAACATAACAGAGCAACAGCCAAATTGACTTGTATCATATTTCTGAAATAACTAATTTCTACCTACACAGTGTATAAACCGATCACATTTTAAAAGACTGCCTATAAAGTTATTTAATCTATTCTGAAAGTAATTCTGCTTCTTTTTTCTTTATCGTGTGGTTAGTGCCTAACCTGGTGTCAGTATATATCAGTAATATAAAAGTCTTTAATATAACATGGCTACAGTATAAATATATGATGAGGTTTGTGTAACCAAAAGCGTCTTCCGTAAGCGGCACTCAGATTCGTCTTTATCCACCGCAAACCACCCGTAGCCCACCGCATCTACTGGCAACAATCCATCATCCTGCCTAGATCAATTAAACCCGGGCTTGGCCTGCCACGTAATGTTCCTTACCCGGGGATAACACGTCTAATGCAATCTTCATCGCATTCTACGAGCCCTCTGGCTGTAATTAAGTATTATAGGCAAATAAATCACGAGGAAAAGATACCAACGCCTTTTTAAACTGACCTCTGTTTACCAAGAGTTACATGAGGACGCCACTCGTATCCCTCCTGAGGATTCCTTCCCTTTTGATGTGTATCCATAAATATTCAGTCATAATCCGCATATTTTAAAGAATAATCGAGGACCCACGAAGCTAATTCGGAAAACGTTCCGCTTGAATTGTTGGAACATAAAATAATGTTAACAAAAATAATACATGTAAAATGCAAATACAAGAGTGCAGTAAACGAGATCTTGGCGGTAAATATGAACGTGGGCCTGTAGGTGACATCACCCAACATAAATATTCGGCGTAACTTATGTGCGCTGTGTCGCTGTTCGCAGACAAAAACACCTCTGAAACGGAGCTTTGATTTTAAATTCTAATTTTATGAATCGTCTAGTTTGCATATCGCAGCATATTTTGGTTAAAACGACACGAATGTGTAGCCCTCCCTTATTAATGGCTGCTAATTTATAATAAACAAATGTTGCACGAGTCGGGCCGCGGCCCCGCGGGGCGCAGTGAAGGTTTGGTACAATTAGGTATATGACACATAAAAAGTATGCTAACGTCGGTATAATGTTGATGATTCGTGTCTTACAAAACCTAATTCGGTCGGATTACTTTCAGCAAGTTGCGTAACTAATGAAGTAACTTGTGACACGGGTCGGGCCCTGGGATCGACGTAATCAAATTAATGAGAAAACTTCACTTCAATTTAGGGTTTCCTACCTCAATCTTTAGGATATTTGGTAGCGGTCAAGTGCTCGACTTGACCGCTACCAAATATCCTAATGGGCATGTTGATTGCAGTTTGAATAACTTGCTCTGACCTTCGTATGTTCAAGAACATAGTTTATGGGAAGAAAAGCTACTGTAATATCATCTGCCTAGCCTTTTCCCAACTATGTTGGGGTCGGCTTCCAGTCTAACCGGATGCAGCTGAATACCAGTATTTTACATGGAGCGACTGCCTATCTGACCTCCACAACCCAGTTAGTACTGGGTTATACGATACCGATAGGTTATACGGTAAGACTAGTTGTCAGACTTTTTGGGCCACTGACTGCCTATAACGACTGTCAAAGATCTACAAATGACACCCGGGACCAACGGCTTAACGTGCTTTCCGAGGCACAGAGGAAACACGATATGTAATGGGTGATCATCCATCCACAGACCAACCTAGGCAAGCGCGGCTTAACCTAAAGATCGATCCGGGCGGCTGTTATTACTTAGCCACGAGCTCCTCAAAGCTACTGTAATATATAAGGAAAATTTGTATGCACAGTAAAGGTATCACTGCTAGCTGCCCTAATTTATTTTGCAAACAATTGTTGCTCGAGTATTTGTTACGCGACGAACATTTATTCGTGAAACGAACCTTCAGTCGCGAGCAAGGCAAGGCAAGGCAAGAATTTGTTTTTTAGGTTTGATTTCGCGTAGTCACCAAAATATTCATTTCACGAATAAATTTTTGTCGGGTTACATAAGCTCGCACAACAAACGTTCGCGAAATAAATCGTCGCATCTCTATTGTGCGATAGAAAGAGAAGGATGATTTCCTAAAATACTTCAGTAACTTTGCAACACTCGCGGTCCAGTCCTCCATCCTCATCCAGTCAAGTGTCAAGAACAAAGGAGAGACACAAGACTAAGTCCTACTTATCAGATATACCACGCATTAGTGACGACCAAATCTAGATAGCACTGGACCTTTGATCTTCGTTAATTCAATTAATAGTGAAAAGAAAAGTGACGACAATGATAATTTAAATTCTTTTGGATACAAACTGAAACTAGTTTCAGAGGCTAATATAACTATATTGGCAGACAAGGATTACCGAACCAAAGATCAAAATTCCAATTATTTTTAATTTAATTTGATAAATCTTCCTTAACTTCGCTTCTGGATTAAATAATGTCACCACCAATTTAATTAAGCAATGAAAAAATATTCAAAAAGATTACGAAAGCCTTCAGATAAAGACTCGACAGGAAGAAAGTTTTAGAACAATGTCGGCATGAAAAAAAACGAGATTCCATAATCGTTGGTACCTAATTGAATTCTAAAGTTGGAACTGTTGGAAGCTGCACTACTCCAACTTCTAATCATAAATTCCGCTGTTATAACATTTAACAAAGTTTCCTGTCATCCACAGAAATTGGCTTTACTCCAATTAACCGTTTTTTTCTCGCTGCCTTTAATAGCGGGTGCTAACTGTAACAACAATGTAGACATTTAGCTTTTGTTAAAACTCCACTTTGCCCGTTATGTTTATGAGCTCTCAGTAATAATACGCCGTCTTTAACACAAAATACTAAGTTTTTTGGTTTCATGCCAAAGTGCAGAAAGATTTGTTACATGCTGGCGTAACACTAATATTTTTTTTTTTTTGATAGCCTACTTTGTGTCCTACTGCTGGGCAAAAGCCTCCCGTGCAATTTCTGGTTACGTTTGCCCCTCGAACATGATCAGATCGTCACACCACCTTCGCCGCAGTCGACCTCGTCGGTGATGTCCACCCTCAGGCGTCCAGTGAGTGACAATCCTTGGCCACCTCTCCGGGTGCAACCGTGCGACATGGCCAGCCCACTCCCACTTTAGCTTGGCTTAATTTTTTTTCCCTAAACACTTACCATGTTTAGGGGAAAAAAATAAATATTAATGTCGACATTAAATATCGCATTGGTACGAGTATACTAAAATTAAACCGTTTTATGTTAATGACAAGATACAAAAACCTTTCTAGATTCTTAAAAAAACATTGAATATAAAAAAGCTTATGTAAAACAAACACACTTAACACTTTCCTTGTGAATGAATTATAATATTTACATAAAAATCTCGTCTGCATACTTACTGAAACATAAGTAGGAAAATGCTACTTATGTTTGAGTAAACATTAAAGGTATCATTACGTGTGCGTCGCTCGTTCACAAAACGTTTGATCATTCCAGCATTTGTTTCATATCTACACATTTGAACGCATTTACCTGAATAAAAGGGTTGTTTCGTTGTATTGTTAAAAAATATATACCTTACATTTTTATTATGGATGATCACTCGAAAACATGTAAACACAATCGCGCCGTCCGCGTCCCCACGTTAAAGCGGGTATTGAAGTGTGAAATTCAAAAATCAACTAACATTTTCTAGCCCAGTGAATCACTCATCCCTCCGTAGTCTTTTGCTCGAGACGTGTTTGCTTTTCGCTGAAGAGATTTCCCTTTAGATAAATTCATCGTGTTGATTCGACATTGTTTACACTGGAATCCTTTTAGTGCGTTTGAACTTTGTTTGTGTTTTTTCTGAGGCAACAAACTGATGATGGAAACTTAAAATATATTTCTACGAATGCGTGTAAACAGATTACGACTTGTCTATAAATATCAAGTGTTTGCTCTGTTTAAAAATAAAAAAGAAGTAGGATGGAAGGAACTTTATTATATATACAAGTTAAACAAATTCGACGTAACAACAAATCAAACATTACTATTTCAGAAGCCATTCATAATTTGACTGTAACACATTTGTGTGTTTTAATAATCACAATGAAGTTGTTTACGTTACATAAGAACACATTACTTTGTTATCTATCACTTTGTATTAGTAACTAAGGCTCTACGCCGAATTCTACGGCGTAGCTAAGGTGGCTACGCCGTAGCGTACAATTCAATTCATACTCAATACCCGTAGTTAATGAACAGGTTCGTTCTAATCTAAATAAAAAAACAAACAGCTTTTTATGTTCCGCAATTAACGATACATTTGTGCCATATTTTTTCAAATAACGTTCGCTAATGCTCTCGCAATAAAAATTATAAAAGAACACGGAACCTCTGTTTCAAGGCTATTCCGAGCGTTTATAAATAAACGTTTGATATTTATTATTATTTGTTCTGCTCGGGCTCTTCTTAAGTTTGTTTGTTTGTAAACAGACGTTAATACCAGATACACTGAACCGCTTAATGGACCATTTACTGTTTCTTTTTATTATGCGACAGATTTTCTCTTAACTGCGGTTTTTTAAGTTCAACTTATCTATTTTTAACGCCTATACCTAAGTACTCGTTGGGTAGTTGGTACTTTCGTAAATAGTGGAAGCAAAAATATCATCCCATAATAAGCGCTCTACTTCCATGTGTACAAAGTGACGAAAAAATTGAGGTTCATCAGGTTAGTATTTGTAGTGTAAAATGTTGACGCACGTGAAGCAATCTGCAATACCAATCCTTTGTGTGGTTCCGTGAACCAAACAAATCCAACATGGACTAACACCCATGCTTTCGACAGATACTTGTAGGCAATACCAGAGCTTTTTCCAATATGGGACCGTTCAGAGAGCAGTAAACATGTGACTATTCTATTTTTGCCAATTCTCGCAGTGCCGATTACCTATTCGTAGTACTCGTATAGTCGATTGACTACCCGTAGCTTTGTGAGTGTAACCTATGAATGGATTTCGAACGTGAAATACACAAACATTTTTCCACACTTATTAATATTTTACCGTGGTGGTAGAGAAATAAAGTACAGTCGCTTGCTGTATCCCTAATGTGACATGTTGGGCATGATTGAGGACAAGAATATGACAAGCTTATTACATAGGTACTAAATCAAACCTTTTCTAACAGACCCAGTCTCGTAATGCTTATCTACTTCATACATTCCAAGTACATTACACGATACAAAGACAAGTCATAAACATAGTCGTAATGGATTTCATAAAAACACGTAGAAGAAACAAATAGTTTGTTTATGCAGAAATATTACCCTTTTAAGGTTATGGCCTGGCGATAGTTCGCGTATGACCATAATGTTCTTCGGCGAGCTGTTATTTCCATTAAACGCTTATCTTGGAGATTCATGGCAAGCCCCGGCAAAAATGATGGTCGTTAAAGAAATTGAATACCCTTTACTCATGCTTAAACTTTCTCATATCCATTTGTTCTTAAGTTTCGGCGGCCCCTTGACTGGGTCGGGTTGCATCGATTTTACGAGATGGAAACACATCGACTGTAATATCGCGAGTTTTGTCTTGTTACTGTTCAATTTCTTAATCTTTACCAGTTAATTGCATAAATGCTTTGCCTGCCTACTGTCCAAAGGCGAATACCAAATAGAAAAGTCAGGTAGTGAGAAATAACTGAAGGTATATTTCACCACAACCTCATATTTAACAATTTCATATACTTAACGACAATGAAACTCGCACAGCAGTGCACTGCAGAAAGTTTTAGAGATTGTATGAATATGCAGAGCCTTCAAATTGTAAGCGCAAACTTTGACTGACGGATCTACGAACCTACCTACTGTCTTCGAGAATAATTATATTTAACCCACATTATCTTACTTACATATTATGTAAATAATGATCAGATAAAAGATAATTTATTTGCGTAAAACATGGTATAAATTAGTGTTATTATAGAATATGATATCACGTTTTGCTGAAAATTAAAGCCTAGAAAGTTATAAGCATTATAATATAATTCATGTTCAAAAAAATCCTTAATATTGTGCATTGGTCACGCCGACTTCGAGAACTTATTTCCTCTACTGTTTTGATCAGTTATATGTACGTACAAACATACATGCTTCATACACAATATAGACATGCTCGTGGCTAAGTAATAACAACCGCCTACCTCTCGCTGAAGTCGGCCCATGGATGGGTGACCAACCGTAACATACCTAGGCCTCTCCATGGCTTTTCAAAACATAGTTGGGAAAAAGCTAGGCAGATGATGAAGGTCAGTCAGTATGATGATAACTAGAAAACCAATTTTCGATGACCTTTTGAAGAATAGGTTACAGTATTGTTACTTGTGGAAGAATATGGCATAGCAAATATTTAGTTGTTATGTACAGTAGAGACCATAATTGCAGTAGCAGTTTCACAAAACGATCGCATCAAAACAAGTCGCACTTACGACCTTTTTCCATAACAAACATTTTGCACACATACACGATCTCGTATATCGCACTCTTTCATAATTATCTAGTCAGAAAGAGTGCGATATAATGATCATTTGCCTTAGTGACAAGCCTGTCATGTCGCGACGGAGCATTAAGTTAGTGATATTTAATTTCAAACTAACAATTATGTGTCTATCTGGCTTAGCGGTTAACGCTATAGATAAAATGTCTCGCACGGTGTAGCCTGCGTTCGAACCCAAGTGACATTACACTTTTTGTGTTTTAATTATAAATGATACGTTACACCCGATGAGATATGTTTTCTAAATATTAGTTGGAACTTATTATTAACAAAAAAGATAAGGGTGAATGTGAAACAAAATAAACTTTTGGATTGAACAAAGTAGTTAGTTATGACGTTGTTAGTTGGTGAACTTTGTCACGAGCGTTTGTGTTATTATTACGATTAGCGTATTGTTTGATTGTCTTTATTCAAGATGCAAGCTAATATTAGTATTGATGATAGGGCAAATATTGTCACTTTGCATAAAAATGGGCTTAATATTCCTCAAATTTCAACTGAAACTGGCTTAAAATGTGTAAGTTATTTTTAAAAATTATAATTATTATGATGATAGTTGTGGTGTGTGATTTTCTTATTGTTAAATAAATTGTTAGTTGCAAGTGTGTAATCATCTTTTGTTTTTTTTTTAGAAATTCTGTTAGCCGTTGGGTAAAGAGGTTTGAGGAAGAAGGTAGTCTGAAGAGTCGTCTAAGAAGTGAAAGGCCGCCGCTTATTAACCCGACTCAGCGACGTTTTATGGTGGAAGAATATGAAACAAATGGTTTCATTCCAACTATAATGTTTGCAGAGCAATTGGATACTACATTACAGACGGTTCGCCATGCAGTCCATGCTGAAGGTTTACATCTTCGGAAGCCAGCTAAAAACCATTTTTGACACAAAAACACAGAGAGGAAAGACTACGTTTTGCTCGAGATTATTTAAATTTTAACTGGAAGGTGACTGTATTTTCTGACGAGAAGACTTTCAAGTCTTGCTAAAAGGAAGACTTAATTTATGGCGAAAAAATAATAATACTTCATTTAATAAGTAGACCGGGTAACTAAATATTTAGTAATATTAACATAACCGTAAATAAAAATTAAAAAATTAAGAAATAAATTTTAAATTTAATGATGTTAAATTGGGGTTTAGTTTCAATATTCTTTTCGTCAAGAAAATGAACAGTTAAGCTATAACGTCAATACATTCAATGTGACGTTACATAAAAAAAACACGTTCATAAAGTCTAACTCATATATTAGTATTCAATGAACTCTGCTGAATACTGATACCTATAATAAGCGGGTATCAACAATTATTTTTGTGTTATTAGAATATCCTTTCCGTGTTATGTTATTCTTATTATGAATTGACTAAGTGGGTATACAACAAAAAATCTTATGGACGGTGATAAGAGAACTTTTTTTTGCCTAGATAGGAATGTGACGTCACAATTCTCATAAAAGTTTGTTAATTTTATAAATAAATAAAACGAATAAACATTTTTGTTATCATTCAGCATGATTTTTTTATTTCCACCTTCCAACACCGAAAAGATAAAATAAAAATCAATTAATGAGGTTAAATAATAATACAATAACTATCTACTATTTAACTTCTTATAAAAAATAAATAATAAGCATGACTACATTATAAATAAACATAAATACCTAACGACTTTCTGCTTAAAATACAAATATTATTAAGGTTTCAAAGAAACAAAAAACAGCCACACATTGTAATAACATGGATTCAAACTTAGACTTCATTGATCGTGAACCCATGCTCAGCCCAAACAGCTACCAACACATGTTAATACTACGCGAATTTTAACAATGCAATGGTAAGAACAGGTCATCACTATGATGTGTATTCTAAATGCAACAGAAATATAATGCTATTTCGCGTAGTGTGACGACAGTTCATTAGTGTGTGTTATGTTTGGATTGTTGAGACGTCACTCATACACGCACACGCACACACACTGCTGTATCGCGCTCGCACAGTTCATAGCAATATAATCTTTATCATGGTAGTGCACTTTTGAGCGTCTACTGTACATACTAGGTCCATGTTTGTATTCCTTAGACGTTTATCGTTGAATTTTGATCCTAACTAAGGATCACTTCAACTAACATGGAAAGGGTCGTAGGTAATAATCAAAATAATGTTCTGCAGGTACAAAAACCGGCCAAGTGCGAGTCGGACTCGTGCAAGAAGAGTTACACGAAGAGTTATAGCATCCTAGTAGAGGATGATGCGGAACTCTTTCCCTTTAATTTATTTGTATTTATAGCTTTTTTTTTTTTGTTATAGCGGCAATAGAAATACATATTCTGTAAAAATTTCAACTGTCTACCTACTACGGATCATAAGATACAGCCCGCTGACAGACAGACGGACGGACGGAGAGCAGAGGCTTAGTAATAGGGTCCCGTTGGTTACCCTTCGGGTGCGGAACCCTAAAAAATACACTCGTTTCACGTAGAAGCTGTGACCATGCAAATTATGTAATTCTTTAAGCCTCTCCTAAACCCCAATTACGAATTCCTGCGGTCATAAATATAGTCCGACTCTTTGGTCACTTAAGTCAAGTGAAAAATGTGATACATAAGTTCCTGAATTAACTTTTAAGAGTTCCTATAATAATTTAAAGCTTTGTTCAAATCGGAAATTACCTAAATCTTTATCTATAAGTAAACATGAATAGGGTCACCAACATTATTATCATTTGGACATCGCTAACTTAAGCTATGGATATACAACGGTTTCCCGCCTATCTTACCTTACTATATTATTATAAATGTGAAAGTTTGTGTGGATTGATGGATGTTTGTTACTGTTTCACGCAAAATTCCTGAACGGATTTGAATGGAATTTGGTGCACGGATAGTTTATAAACCGGACAAACATATAGGATACTTTTTATCCCGGAAGTACGGTCCCGTAGGACAATTAACGAACTCCACAGGAGTGAAGCCGCGGGAATAAGCTAGTATATCATATTACTAGCATAGCATAGCATAATCAGCCTATTAATTTTCCCACTGCTAGGACGCAGGCCTCCTCTCTATGAGAGGGAATGGGCTATAATCCACCACGCGGGCCCAGTGCGGGTTGGTAGATGTCACATGTCTTCGATTTTTTGGTTCTAGGGCATGCCGGTTTCCTCACGATGTTTTCCTTTACCGTTTTGAGAGCAGTGGTGATGAACTTACACTAAGTAATACGCCTGGCTAGGTTCGAACCCACGACTTACATCATATTACTGATTATCCATCCATCATACTTCTGATGTATCCTACACTGTTTGTTCTGGGTATGGCGGGGTACAACGAACTCAGAGTGCGCCGGGAATTTACGCTTGCGGTTTATGCTCTAAAGCTCTTGCGTGGAGCAGCTCATAACCCGGGTGTGCTGCGTCACCTGAAGCTGTGCGTGCCAGACCAGTATGTATGGAGGCGGCGGCGACCGCCACTGCTGGCCGTGCCTGCTGCCAAAACCAATCTGCTGTCAAAAACACCCCTCACCCGCACAATATGTGTATTAAACGAAGTTCATGAGAGAATTGACATATTTTCGTGCAATCTGAGTGAATTCGCAAGAGTGTTGTTGAATTGTGTTAGTTATATTTAGATATTAATATTCTGTGTTAAGATTTTTGTTGTTAGATTTTTAAGTATTAGCCGTAAGTTGATTTTATTTGGTAACCACTATTGTATTGGGGTCATCCTGTAAAGATAGTGTGTGTAAGTTAATAATAAATAAATAAAATACTGTTTTAAACTATTACCTAAATAAACCAAGGACGCTTGTACATGAGAACTAACATTAGTAGCTGATCGGGACAGGATTTCAACTCACTCACGCCAATCAGCGCTTCAGGCAGCGGCCTATTGTTGCGTAATTATGTTGCCACTGGCGATTAACACCCCATTGTGTATTATAATCGCTGTAATCTGTACTTAGTTAATATGTGAATATTATATTATTAAAATTCATTAAGTTACTGACCTAATATCTCTTTCTCAATTTAAAAAAAATAGAACATCTTATAATTCTAAAGATTTCACAAACACCTTTGCTTGAATGCAGAACTAAGTCAAAAAATATAAGCATAAGTAGCCAAAGTTTGACCAACAACCTACATTCAAAAGTGTTTTTATTATTTTTTAAATCTCATTGCGTGAGTAACTGAAAAAGGTAAATTTGATGGTTAAATAAAATATTTGTATGGACCTAAGTGAGCAATGAGAGTGAGTAGTGAGTAATATAGATAAAACTGAGTAAAGATCCTAGACAAAATGTTAGTTCGAGAATTTCAGTCGAAATTGCAACAACATTTTTCCAGAACTTCTTCGCCATCTAGATAAATCTATAAGATAGCGACCCTCGAGCACATTATGTGAAAATATCGTCGGGTGATGGCGAAAATGAACTCGTGTGTTTGAGTAGGGAAACGTAATTTATAACTAGTAAGATATCAATCGTCATTCCTGAGAAAATTGAGCCACGTAGGTACCACCCGACTAGACGTTTTATAAAACATTCATGTTCTTAATTAATACCTTGGCATTGTTCACATCGACATAATTACAGAATTAACGTTTATGACGCTTTGTGTAAAATTAGGCATTTGGGTTACAAAAGATATTAAGTTAGAACATTTAAATAAGTAGGTAACATTAAAGATGTACGTAATTGTGTAAATGGCCTGTGTCAAAAACAGGGGCTCGGTTTAAAAATTTCTTATTTATGTGGCACGGCACTCACAAATACATTATAATTTTATTATATTCAAAATGGCCGTTTCTTTAGTTATTCTCTAAAATATTTCTATCTTTAAAGGCAAGTATGGTTGCCTGCCTACCTTCCTTTATTAAACGATCTTGTATCTAATTTTTTATGTGTATTGGTGGTGTCCATTCTTACGTCTGGGTGCCAATACCTAAGAGTCACTGGAAAAGTTTCAAGTACAATTACAGTGGTCTAGGTTTTCTAAAACTTTTGAACTTTGAAGACGGCAGGCGATTATTATTTTGGCCGCGCTTCGCTACTATTTCTCATTTTTATGATTACTATTGCACAGTTTTTATTATAGCCACGGAAAGAGTTTTTATTCGCGACGATTAAATCCAAAGTTTTGATAATATAAAAGGTAGTATTCCATTGAACGGACCCAATAGTTAGAATTTATGAGGAGTAAACAAAGGACAGTTACATCTTACTGGTTTCTTTGTTTTATTTTTTAAACGATTAGAACAGCTATGTGAACGCTCGCTATGCTCTTCATAGACATACATAGTAAATATGTTTAAAAGAAGTATGTGAACAGTCTAGGATTGAATTAGACGCAAGATGTCGTAGTGGGTAGGTTTGTAGAAACTATACCACAAACTTTTACATTATAGTCAAAATTAACGAAACTGCTGAAATTGTAAAAAGTGACAGCGAACTTTATCTTGTACCCTTGATGGCGTAGTATAGCAATTATATTGGGGTCGGAATCCAGTCAAACCGGATGCAGCTGAATACCAGTATTTTACATGGAGCGACTGCCTATCTGACCTCTACAACCCAGTTAGTGCTAGGTAATACGATGATACCCTTTGGTAAGAGTGGTTGACTTTCAGGCCAATGACTGCCTGTAACGACTGTCAATGATTTACAAATGACAGCCAGGGCCTTAACGTGATTTCCGAGTCACGGAGGAAACTCGATATGTAATGGGTGGTCACCCATCCACGGATTGGTCCGTGGATGGGTGACCACCTTGTCCTTGGCAAGCGCGGCAACCTGGAGATCGACCCGAACGGCTGTTAGCATTTAGCCACGAGCTCCTCTTTTAGGTCCCTATATGGACCGAAAACTTCTAGCAATAAACAAGTAATAATACATTTCTATCTCTGTACCTATTTCAAAGATACAACAACGAACAGTACGGCTCGCAAACAGCCAGTTTTGAGCAAATTGATAGGATGACATGACATGACGACAGGTAAGCCAAACTCACGGTCAAAGCAAATATCAAAGGAATGGACAGTGAGTTAGATAATTCGGCCGATTAGAGATATTAATGCGGCTGACTGACTGCCGAGTAGCCTTCCATTAACTTAGTAGTTATTCAACCATTGTTTGATAATAGATATACTTATAACTAAGTGTTCATGGGAAGGCCCCATATCTTATTTTTTGCTATAACATCAAGTTGGTCAGCGACAAACCTGAAATCTTATTGAAAACTTCGCATTTTTATGTTCAAGCGTGAACTTCCAGAAATATGTTCATTAATTAAATAGGTATCCCACAACCTCATCTGGTTTCATTTTAAATACTAAGCATAGGTGGGTTTAATGGTAGGTACAAATATTTTTCGTAATTCATATTCCTGAACTGAACATCACAAGAGTATTGAGAATGTAAGTTGTGTACACTTTCCGAAATATCTTGAATATCTTGAAAAGTAGGGAACGGAACTTTGGAACACATTCTAACAACTCACAATGTACGTACTCATGTTTATGAGTTTCAAAAGTATATGCGGTAAGATTAATACATGAAAAAGGAAACAAACTTCTAATAGAACTTTAAAAGAGATACTGCACGGTTCACAAAGAAAACAATACAGGGTCATTGGTAATTGAGTGCAGTTCTTGAAATAGGCGATAATAGGCCTATTTGCAACTATTTAGATCCCAATAACTTGGAGTCCAAACTGAGTTTAGTTGCAGAAACCGAAGTTTAAGGAAATTTTCCACATCTCCACTATAAACTGCTGATTGTAAGAAAAAACGCCGTTCAGAATGAAAAACTGATACTTTTCTACTAGCTCATGAACGAATGAATCCTTCGAAAACCATTTTGTCAAAAAAGTACCGCTACCTTTGGAAAATAAGCGCCGTAAAGTTCATTTTCTGTGCCTAGTTTATATGTAGGCATGCAAAGAGCAAAACAAGCAAAGATTCACACTTACTGGGAAGCGATATAAAGTTGAGTAGCGTTTTAGCACGAAACTAAGCACATCGCAAGTTGCCAGGCGTGCTTCTGCACATATGGCCGAATTTTCGCCCGCTTGCCTAAGTGCAATGCATAGAAACTCGGCACCTACGAACAGTATCGTCTTACCTCCACTTTCTAGCAATCTAACACATATGCACTACCATGGCCAAAGTTTGTGTTTAGTAGACTACTTGTAACGCCCCGGGTGTTCGGTATTCAACGATTGTTTCGACGCTGCGTATATTAATTTACATTTAAATAATACACAAGCCGCACTGCACTTGATACTAAAATGATGTGCATTTACTTCATTAATTAGTACGCGGGATCACATTTTATAATACATTATGTATTGTATTGCTCGTGGCTGTTTAGAATAGGAAATGTTTAAATAATAATGCTGCGCAAAACAGTTCTGTATAACCTATACGAAGTAGGTACCTATATAGGTAAAAATCCTTTTACAACCCGGGAGTACCCGCCTACTTTTAAGATTTTTTGGTGTTAATGTCCCTTCTTTTTGTGCCCGTCATGAATATACATTAATCTTTATCGTAGTGACTGTTTTAGGGCGTTGTACTAAACTATTAAACCTCGACGGTCTGAAACTTCAGTTACCTACCTAAGTTTCGCCAAGTTCGTTTTCGAACTTAATAAAGGTTCCATTAAACATAAATAGCATGTTCTACACAAAAACAAATACACCTTTTCTCTTCTTTTAAAAATACAAAGGCATTTTCCATTTTCCAATCGAGCAGCTCAGATCGGCGTGGCGCCTCATTTACATACATCGTTGAAACTTTTGTTCGATTGAAGTCCATCCCGCCAAAATGCGGTCGGTGCGAATTTTTAGAAGAACGCGCCGTTGTAATTGTGATTCGAGTTCGAGTGGTTAAAAGCTTTTCTTGGGAAAAATCTCGACACGTCCGGAAAAGCCGAACTTTGATTTTACATTAAAGATAACATTTCTTAAAGAGAGCACGAATCGACCAAGTGGGTACTTAGATATTTTATGTGGCTTTGAGCTTAAAATAAATCGGAGGTTTAGCACTACCAAACCTAAAAGGAAAACAATATAGGCAATTTATTTTGAAATTAGGTAGGTAAGCATAAGCATAATCAGCCTATTGATGTTCCCACTGCTGGGACGCAGGGCACCTCTCTATGAGAGTTAATGGGCTATAATCCACCACGCAGGCCCAGTGCGGGTTGGTAGATGTCACATGTCTTCGAATTTTTGGTTCTAGGACATGCCGATTTCCTCACGATGATTTCCTTCACCGTTTTGAGAGCAGTGGTGATGAAATAACTTTAACCTTGTGTTAGGTAGGAACTGTTACTTAATTAAAAGCAGGTGAATGAACGTTTAAACAGTTTTCCTAATGTAATTTTCAAACGTTGTTGGAAACATAGTATGGAATTATGCAGTTTACAACGAAACTCGAAATTTCTCCTGGGATCACTACCCACCTCTAGAAAAATGGGTTCTCGGAGATAAACATGATCTGAAGAAATTAATTTAAAAATTGTTCTGTTTGATTCCCTATCCGCTGAGCTCTATGGTACCAAGGGACTACTGTAATTTGTCTTTGGTAGGTTTCTTACCTCGTACTTTTGATGAAATTTTCTACTTAGGGAGGTAGGTTCCTAGGTACTTAGATCCGAATAAGTTGGAAATTATTGTTTTATCAATAACTGGTGACCCGCCCCTGGCTTCGCACAGTTTTGATTATGAGATTTCTCTTTATTAATAATGTAATAAACGTATATCGAACCTTCTGGAATGAATATTCTCCAAAAAATAGACAAAACCGTAGCAAAATCACTAGTTGAGCGCGTCTCAGGCAGAGGGTATTAGGTATTTATAAAATTACGGAATATTACGGCAGGAAAGTGTTTATCAACACGGTAAATCCTGTCCACAGAACCATTTTACTAGGTAAAAGTTTAAAGCTTCTCCAAACACCGGCGAGCCCCGCTGAGTATTCAGAGACCTCCTTGTTGATAGGTACTAACACTTACAATTCAATCGCGTTGTGAGAGCTATCGACTCGTGTAGGGATTGTTGTCGACACGCCCTCACTGCCGAAACGTTTCCTTTAGAGGGCGTGAAGGGAACTTAGAACAAAATGGGATGATGTGCCGACGATTTGCGAATATACTGAGATAGAAATGTTTTGGCAAACACCTAAAGTGAACTTGCTAAAATCATATCTTACTTACAACACTTTCTAGAAACACGGCTAACTTACCTCAAGCTAAGTAGGTACATCATCAAAGTCATCAGAAAACTTGAAACTAACAAATAAAAATGTGTAGTTTTCTGGAATCAATGGAAGTAACACCGTAATCGAAACAGTAAGGAAGAGCACTGCTGACGTTTGCACGGCGCGACGTTATTAGAGGGCCGGGACAGGTTGCCGCTGATAGCCATCCTCTCGATGTAATCGGTTGGCTGATACTTGCCAAGTTGCCAGCAATGAAGGGAATGGGAAGCTCTATTAGTAGAAAATGCCACATGATGAACCGTAATGGTATTTTCCTTAGTTGTGGGTTGATAAATCTTCCTATATTTGTATGAAGATTAATTCGATTTTGCTCACTCCATAACATAATGAAATGTTTTTAGAAAAAAGCACTAACGTGCTTTTTCAATAGAAAATTATGTAGGTACCTAAACCATCTGACAACGAAGGTCAAGGTAGGCTTCCTATTAGGTATTCTTATTATTTAGGGTAGAAACCTAAACATTAATTTCAGAAACATAGTCACAACAACTACAAAATTGCTCATGTAGGTCCAGGCTTCCAGCACATCAAGCTATCCGAAACTGTAAAATTTTCCCAATCAAACTTGAATCTAATGCTTTAGCGATAAAGTTGAAAATCTATAAAAGAAATTTGGCAGATTGTAGTAGCTTGATGTGCTATAAGCTGAACAAAGGCGAGCGTAGCCCAAAATTGGGTTTTCTGACGGCAAACTTTACTTTTTGTAGAAACTTTACTTATTTTAAAATCCTCCGGAAACAAAAATAAATTCCCTCTTAATTCTATTAACACTGGCATGTACGTAGTAAGTAGGAACGCGAATTCCGGCTTAAACTTTGAACTGTGTAGATTACTTTGTTCTTTGGTTGCGTACACAACGCAACTTTAGAAGAACGATATCCAATTTATTACATGCGAATAGGTAGGTAATCTCAATTAAACTAGTTTTGTTCCGAACTCAGATCGTTTAAATCGTGTATGTATGTGTGATGTAGGTACCTACGTCTACACAGCAAGTTAGGGACCACCATCACATAAACTGAAACTGTAAACAAGTCTTAACAAAGTTTCGTGGTTAAGTTGTACGGTCTCTTAGTGTTTCGTACAATTCTATTGTTTAGCATGAATAACTAAGCGGGAAGATAATGTGGCCACTGTTATTTATTGGCTATTAACGTTCCAACTTCATTTGCTACATTATAGGATTTTACACTGTTTCAATAAACATAGTTTCGTTATTTATTAAGGGTTTATTTAGGTGCAGAAAATGGTGTTATCCGTGATGTGTGCATCTGTGTGTCTGTCTGTGGCGTCATAGCCTGAACGGATACATGAACCGATTTTGGTTAAGGTTTTATTGGTTTGTAAGGTGTCGAGAGTGCTTTTAGCTATGTTTCAAGGAAATTTGCTCAGACATTTGAAGACCTAATTGATGAAGAGATATAAATAAACAACTTCTGACCTGAATTGATCTGTCCAAAATTTGAAACTTGTTGATACACAATGATATTACAAATATATGATAACCTTGACCTGATGCGCCTGATCATCAGGACTACCGAACCCGCCAGAAGAAGTCCTCAAAGGGATACGGCATCTACCATGCGACCATGTGTTGTTGTGTTTGGGCTCATACGATGCGGTTTGGGTCATAATCTACAGGTACTCTAAATGTAAACTTTTTAATATTGGAATTCAACACTTAGAAGAAAATTAAAGTATGGAAGTAGTTAGTACTGAAAAGCAATAGGCAACTACCTATTGCTTTTCAGTCTTTAAAATTCAGCTAAAACCGATCTGCCATGAGGACTAATAAACAGGTTTCTTTGATGGAGTCGATGGCAGCTTGTCTACCAGTAATATAAGTTTAAAAAGGTATTACTTAAATAAAAGATTATTATCAAAATTAAAAATCACCCCACAGTGCCTCACAGAAAAAACCTCTAAAAAGAAAAAATAATATCTAAATATAGTCCCTTTACGTTTTAGTCGAGTGCAATTAGACAATAAGGTGGAACGAAGTTTATAGTGGTCGGATTTTCATGGGACTTTTTTTATTGAATTCTTAGAAAAGTGGAGAAGAAAGTAAAAACAAAAAAATTTCGCCGCTCGCTACTTTTTTTTTAATATTTATGGAATATATTTTTCGTTTATGACTAACTTGAAATTCGACGAATTCATATTGTGGCGTAGGAGTGTGAACCGTGTGCATCCTTTAATCATCAATTTCTTCTGTTTCTTTGTTTATTGTTGGCGATGTAATGCATATTTTAAGATTATTTGTTAGGAATTCTTAAGTATTTTCTTTAATTATTTTCAAACTATCGAATTTCAAGACTAACATTTCTTTCAAAATTGGTAACTGATGCTTTTTCACAGAAAACTGGACGTTCATTCAAATGTTCAAGAAAATCACATTCCTGAGTGTAATTTGGGAAATCGACTATGTTAATTATGGCAATTTAAAAAAAAATGTTTTATGAAACTCAATGTGCAAAAAATTGTCCATTTCCTCATTTTAATAGCTATATAATGAGGTGGGATAGCTAGAAACGCGATAGTTACTCTTTTTCGGCGCTCATGGTGGTTCTGCTGAAAGTCAATTTTCTCTAAAACTACTAAGGCACCAATTTTGTTGTTCGACCACTAATTAGTACCAATTGAGAACTAATTATTTACCAAATATGGAAGCGATTGGCGTTGGTGGTCCTGCGGTAGTGACGGATATTACTACAATGGAGTTAGATGGTACACAAGTTTTAGGGTACCAACTTTTAGAGCGTACCTACGCGAATATCCGCGGTCAAAATATCCACAGAAAACCCGTCGCACGCGCCCGCACTTCGTAGCCGCTCATACTATTTTTCAATGCAGAGACAGATACAGAGCGTGCACCTGCACGAGTTTTAGCATTATGGGCTTTCTAAACAATATGGTGTAGCTGGAAAATGTTGTTTGGAAACTTTGCTAAAGGCTAATTCAATACTATAATAGTATTCGAATTTTAGTACTCTGTGAACTTCTTCATACATTGCATCTGTTGTGAAATTCTTCATAGACTGCAACAATAGTTTATAGTAATTAAATTAAAACAAATTAATTTAAAAAAATCATTTATTGTATAACTTCAGTTATCTTACTCTTACAACAAATTGAATACAAAAACTGTACATACAATAAATAGATCTCAAATAACAGAACAAGATTATTCATAAATTGTTTTCATTCTTATTTTTAACTTTTAGATGAATATCGATAACTACAGTTTTCTTAAATAAGTCCATTAAATCGCTTCGAACGTGCGACTTGATTTGTTGTAGCCTGCCACCGCCGGCGCCTGCTATCAACCTTGACAATCTTTCATTGGGGCACTCTACTGACACTGAACAAAGAATTTTCTGTTGTACTTCAATATCCTCATAGTACTCAAGCTGCACATTTAGTTTGTATGGAATTTCTTGTGCCAGAAAGTCTAAGAACTTAGCCCTGACTGCTTCTTCTATCAATGTCTCTGGTTTCTGGTCAGTCCATTCAGTAGGCGAGTACTGGAAGCCTTTGGTTTTGGCGTTGCTTATGAGATATTCCTGGAAAAAAAACACACATACAGAAAATTTTAAATTACATAACAAAGCATCACGCCTATAATCCCTGAAGGGTTGGGCAGAAGTGTACCTAATAGTAAACACACATTTTGCTATTTATGTTTTAACTGCTACTGAAGAAATTGTAATGGTAAAACCCAATAACACTTCGCCTGACTTGAGAATCAAACCCAGGACACCATGCTCAGTAGAAGCAGATGACTACTAGACCAACAAAAGGCAGTCTTAAACTTAGAAAACCTAGTCAGAAATCTTAGAAGTAGATCCTCAAAAATATTATCCTTCCTCTACTTCTGCACTGGCAATTATAGACCGACTGCTTTAATGAGTCATCAATTTAAATGGAATGTTCTAAAGGTTGTTTGTGGATTTTGGTTATTTTAAAGCAAATAACATGTGGGATATTGTTAGGACTTTGTGGACCCTTAATGTGCCTTTGATGGGACAAGGCAGAGGACTCATTAAAGCAGTTGACCTATTTTTTTTTTTTTAATAAGATGTTGTCCCACACTAGGAGTTTCTCATGTATCGTGGGTGTGTACAAACATTTAAACTCACATACACAAACAGCCAGACCCGGAACAACTACCTGTAGGCCATACAAATATTTGTTCCGAGCGGGAATCGAACCTGCGACACGCAGCAAAGCAGCCAATCGCTCAGCCACTGAGCGCCGTCTATAACATGCCCTTAAGTACAGTTTGAAGAGTTCTTACCTTTATATCTTGCACTCCATCACCATTCAATGCTGATACAAGGAAGACATCAGAAAATTTACTGTATCCTTTCTGTAAATTCTTTTCTGTTTTATTTCTACTCTTATCAGTCCCAGGTATAGGGTTACCAGCAATCATACCATTCGTTAGGTTTCTTATTATTGACAGCAATTGATTTTTGGAGGTCAATTTATCAATCTGTGGAAATAGAACATTTGATCAAAATAGGGAGATCCTTTACATAAAAATCGAAATAATTCTCATTAACATTTTTAATATTTTATATGCAAACCCTGCATAGGGAATACAGCTGTTTTGATATGGAAACAAAAATTCGAGTGCGAGCAGGGTTTTAACCTGCGACCTTCCGATTCAGTATAACGGATGTCTTAACCAATTAGACCATCGCACCCTGCTCACAGCTCTCGAATTCTTCGTTCCATTAATAACGTCTTACGGTGATGGTTACGGTGGTTGGTGGTGGTGTTGTCTCATTAACATTAATATAACAAAACGCCTGTAATTGCAGAAGGATTAGGCATAGATGTACCTAATAGTACACCCACATTTCACCAGTTATATTTCAGTCCTATGTAGTAAGGTGTGCGCCTTGTGCCATGAATTGGAAAACAGAATCAGTACCATTTGCATTTACCAAAAATGGTCTAAATCATTTTCTTGAGATATCTACTTACTTTATTAATTATTAAAAAACTTGGTGTTTCAGCTATAAAGTTCAACATATTGATGATATCAGAATGAAGAAAGTCTTTTGTGTATCTGTTGGAGACATCGTGAACAACACCTACTACATCCGCACACCTCAAACTCTTGTGACATGCTCCAATCATAGAATCAGGCAAATTATATCTGGAAAAGTATGAAATTAATTGAATCACTCATAACTGTTATTGCTTACATTTCTATACATAAATGTTGTTACATATCAGTAGCTGCATCGCTGAGAGACACTGTATGTACCAAACTCATAGCCAAATTCTGGGCAAACTCAATTTAGATTGTAATTGACAAACTAGGAATAAGTAGCTGCATACAAAATTACAGTGGAGAACCGTAGGTACAATAAGCAAGTCCTCAATTTTCTTATAAAACGGAATATGAAATAAATACTTATTTTCACTCATTACTTACTTCTTTTGTTCCTTTTCAGTTACAACTCCAGGAGTGTCCAAGAATATTATTTGTGTGTCATTTTGATAACACATAGCTCTAACCAACTTTGTTGTTGTGTGTACTTTATTGGACGCGGCACATATCTGCAATGATTATATTAATAATTATATTATTTTGGTTTTAGCTTCTTACTATCATAAACGGATTAGTTCATTCAGTTATAGGTTGTAAATTACCAAAGAAGTTTCGACGTACCTTTCTTTCGGTGACTTTATTGATAAGAGTACTCTTTCCAGAATTAGGAGCTCCAATAATAGCTACATTTACAACTTTGCCTAGATTTCTTTCGCTCGCACGTTCAGGTTGTGATGAATAAAATACAGCTTTAAAATTATGTTTTCTGAATGTTAAACGCAAGGCACACAATACAAATGTAGTCATCTTGCAGTAGTGTATTTACATTTAGTTTATTTAGGGCAAAAGCACTTATTTATGTATTTTTTCACAAGCAAAGTATGTAATACTGTTTGTTTCCAGCAGCACATGCAACTCTTTATATAAAATAAACAGGTAACACTGACATTACATAAACCACAACATAAAAAATGTTAAAATTGACAAACTCAAACAGAAAGACTGTCAGTGCCAAATTTTTAGCAGTGTGGCTAATTTTTCTTATATCTATGGCATGGACTTAGCTTATAACATGGACTTAGGTCCATGGCTTATAATAAATAGTGTATTGTCTATGCTCGCTCGTCAAGCTAACCGCCCCTCATGTGGACGATGATTTCGCGCACGGTTTAAAAGCATTCGTGATACGCTCGTTTATGTAGGGGTCCGCAAGGGCCGATGCCTGCCTGCGGGAGTGTTCGAAAGAGATATCACGCGGCCCTGGAACACAAAGGGTAAAGAAAGAACATGGATGGGTTTTAGTCAGTAGAAGTCTGACACTCCCTTCCGCTCCGCCCAAAGCGAGGGGGGTCATTTGATGATTTCCCATCCACAAAAGAAAAAAAAATACGCTCGTTTAATTTCCATAAGTTTTACTATTGATTCCTGTGGTTTTTGTTTTCCAAATCCTGTGTTATATACTGTTAACCTTGATTATATTCTTTTGTAGTTGTTCCGGGTCTGGCTGTTTGTGTATGTGAGTTTTGTAAACGCACCCACGATACAGGAGAAATTCCTAGAGTGGGGCAACGTTTTTTTTAAAAAAAAATGATAACCTCCTTTTTTCTAAGTCGGTTAAAAAGACATTTATTCATAGAATACGTAGGCACAAAGTTATTATAATAGCATCGACGGCCCGTAATGTGAGGAGGTTTCCGTCTCTGGAGCCGTAACCACCGATAGCTTGGACTCTGCTACCGTTTTTTTAAGAAATAAGCAAAAAAAAATAGTCTTAATATGAGTTTATGGAATATGGACAACCCCGGACCTAGGGGTGGACAAGACAGCCCCGGGCGACAAATTCAAGCTTAGTAGACGAATGCACTACTTAGCATTATGGCAACTTTGCGATTACTAACGGACTGTATAGTAAAGGCATAGATCGCGATTTGTCGCGCGGCGGCCGGTGCAGTGACACGTGTAATAGTTTGCAAGTGAAACGCACTCACATCGGGCGGCGCGGCGGTTAGCGTGCATGCGAAAGACATGACATGACATTTTTAATGTTACGTTTTATTATCAGACCATATCTTATCCTAATTAAAATATATGTTCGACACAGGTGCGGTACTAGGGTTGGGGGGGCGATCACAGGAGTCATGAACCCCCAAAATCATACACGCCAAATTGATAAACCTTCTAAAAATAGATTTTTTCGGATATAAATTATTCCCTGATTTTCTGCTTAATCGTTCAACAAGAGAAACTAACCTTTTTTGAGGCAGAATTCCAAATATTTCCGAGCTCGCTTCGCCCGCTTATGCATCCGAGTAACTTTTATTCTCATCTCATCATGAATGAACAAATAATACACGGGGTGGAGGTGGTCTGCTTCAATTTTGAGCTCTCTTCTCTCGCTCTTGCATTCTATTAGTATCAAGAGCGGATCCGGTAGGGGGGTCATGGCCGGGAGTCATGACCACCCCGCCTGGGTTGAGCCTAGTCAACCGTGATCATGTTTCTGAAATCATTGATTTAAATAAAAATAGAGGTCCGGTCGCTCGCTCTTGCGTTCTCGTAATCTTAAAACTTGAAAAATCTAACTATCTCAGGGGCAAGGCCGTAGGCAGGGAGGGGGGTGATGAGTGCAACCCCCCGAAATTTCCGACAACTATTAAGAAATCGTCCTATCCGAGGCGGAATGCAAAAATTTTCTCGCTCGCGTCGCTCGCCAATACATCATATACTTTTTCAATTCTGCAAAAGTTGACAGAGTGATCCTATTCTTATTTGCAGCTCGCTTTACTCGCTAATATTTTCTGTACGTTTGAATTCTCCACAAGTTGACAGAGTTCCTACTATACACATTCCTGTATGAATGAACAAAAGGAACTTAATATATCCGAGGAAGGGTGAAAAAATTATAGAGCTCGCTACGCTCGCTCTTTCGTCTGAGTACCTACACAACTCCTAAATGAATGGTCAAAAAAAATCTAACCTACCCGATGCAGTGCTAAAATTTTCGAGTTCGAAAATTGACTCGCTTGATTATTTTGTTAATTGAAATCTAGAGATGGTTGACATAATTTTGTTTTTCAAAAGTTGTTGATAATAGTTTAACACCCCTCTCCCCCTCACCCCCCAATCGGTCCTCAACCAAATTCCTGGCTATGGCCCCATGTGAATATGTGAGTCCCCCGAAAGATTTAGGCTGGGACTACGTCTGGTCCAACACGTCCATGTATTTTAAAAATATAGGCTTAACAGAGAAACAGCAGCGGTTGGCCGGTCGTTGTGGCGTTCTTTGGAGGAGGCCTATGTCCATCAGTGAGCGTTTTATGGCTGAAAAATGATGATGATGATAAAGGTAAAAATATTGTCAGGTGGGGGCGGCATTATTCAGTTTTTGCCCCGCCTTGAAATAATTCAAGATCCGGGGCTGAATATGAATGTTTTATCTTGATCGATGGGAGAAGAAGGGGAAGGCCAAAGAAAAGATGGATGGATTGTGTGCGAACTTGTATTTAAGAGAAAAGAGTGATATGAAAGGAAAGGATTATGCCGTGACGTCTGATAGAGGAAAATGGAAGAAGAAAACGTGTTACGCCGACCGCAAATGGAATGGGACAAGGGCAGGAAGATGATGATGATAGAGTTTATGGAATAAATTCATTGGACTGTGCACGGTCCGCGGTAAAAATCGTAATCTAGAAGTGGCATTTTGTTTAGTGATTTAGATTTGATTTACTTTCCTTAGCTGTAGTAGACCACGAAATTCAGTTTGCTTACGTTTTTTGCAGGTGTACCAGGTTTTTAATACTGACCCGCTAAAACCGTACGAAGATATTGAATTTCGTAAACTATTAGGCTAATGGCAATGCTGATTTTAAGCTTGCTTTTCAATTTTGGCGACGTCACGCACGTGGGCATTATTCAGAGCCTCAGAGGCGATCGGTGGTGATGCTGAAATTCTATGTCTATACCACTGGCAACACTGCACAGTTAAACTGTCAAATAAATTAAAATTGGTTCTGGCTGGGTTCGACACTTTGTGTATCACTGTATGTGTGCGAGTGGGTCAGTAATTTTTGGGACAGAACAGTGAGCAAAAAAGTATTTTATAAATATAAAAGATTTGCTCGCTTTTAATCCAACGGATCTTTTAAGATCACCGATAGGCGGTTTGATTACAATTTGTTTTATAAAAGGAAGCTGCATGCTTGGTTTAAAAATCGCCGGCATGATTTTGTTCAGGTAAAGTTTTCAAACACTCAGTAAAATACTTTCCTTGTTTTTATACGTTTTGATTATATTTGAAATTAGTTTGTCATTGTAACCACCAGTCGTGTTTATTTTTTATTGTTTTTATAATGTCTCGTTACTTATTTACTTTTTTCCTACTACTTATGTATTTTATTTTTTTCATTTTCCAGAAATGTCAGAGATAAAGTATAAAAATCAGATTTTGGCCGCTATTGATCACTTGCGTTCACGCAAATCGCGCCCCGATATAAATAGAATTTGCAAGTTTATGTTAAAGTGTTACAAAGTTCTGCCTAGAGAAACTAAAGCAGATCTGAAACGTTGCCTGAAGGAGAAAAGTATTTATAAAGTTGATTATAAAGATAATGTAAGCTATAGGAACGCTGCTAAGTGGCGAACAAAATCAATCAATCGCATAAACAAGAGTGAGTTGAACCTTTCAGAGTCTATTCAGCTTATAGCAAGTTTCTCAGTCTGGTATTGAAACAAAAAACCTTTTGTGTACCCCGTCACTTTATCATTGTGCAATTGAGGGTTTATAATTTTAATAACCCTCAATTATATTTAATTTGCTTCTTTTGTTTTTAGAAATGGCTTCAGCAGTTGCACTTGAACGGAGAGTAATAACTTCTGCCATTGCTACTCTTATTTATCAAGATCAAAGCTATTTGGAGAATGGCATTGCTTTTGATGATCTTGTGTCAGCAGCAGGTGCACAGGGATCAAAATATTCTAAGAAACAACTGGAAACGATTGTCAACAAAGAATTATCATCAGGAAGTTTAATTAAATTAAAGAATGGCAATTTGGCATTGGGTCCTGCTGATCATGATGGAGATAGCTCTGATAGCTTCAAGTTTGAGTATAGTGCAGATTTCAGTAATACAAAGGTATGTTTATTTTTATTATTTTGGTATCTCTGGAACATTGCAATTGTTTGAAGAAACAATTAAACATCTAGATAACTTATGATTCTGGACTGCTGCAAAAGTGCAATAATAGCCTTATAATGCGTGTCGGCGGCTCACGGCCGTAGTAGTCAGACTCGCACAACATATTGGTTTGCACCAATATATTCACACAGTTACACAATTACTCAGGAATTAGGAAACAGCAGGAAATATCAGTACAATCGGGAACTATCAGTTTAAAGAAAATACCTTACTCCAGTTCAGGGTGTTTATTCCATGATAAGTGAACTAAGAATCTCCCCTCTTTTACAATACAACAGCTTTTATACACAAAAATTCAAACAGTTTGGTAGCGACAGGTAGAATAAAAACAACAATATTTAATTAAGCAAGGCGGGAGAGAACAAAATAAATACTTTTCTAGACATCAAAATAAATTCCTACTATTAAAACAAACAGAAGTAACCATATTTTACATAAATCAAACAAATCCTTAGTATTGAAGCAAATGGTAATTACTTTCCAATTAAATAAACAGAAATACAAACATTAGTTCAGTAAATCAACACAACTATTAATTCAATATACCTACATGAGTCAAAATAAAAACAACTACCCTTAAACTATAAATTTACTTAAAATTAAAATCAAATGATAGGTTTGCGCCCATAGGCGTAATGTAGCAAAGCACGCAACCAAATAACAAAATGGCGGTGGAGTCATTACGGGAACGAACACAGCGCCCCCACCTCGACCCGCGCCGCCTCCAGCGCACCCGTGCCGCGACCCTAGTAATGAGCGCACTGCCATTTATTCCTAATGAAAATATAGATGCGGCGCGCCGCATGTGCGCCCGCGCTTTGACGCCGCTTCGACTTCAGTCCGCATGAGCGACGAGCCTTTACACACTATTTGAGTTCATAGTATTCCAAAAAGCAAATTTAACATTAAAAATCACTTTTTTAGTGCTGCATAATTTTATGTGAATTTCCATAACTAGGTACTTTCTTCATATACAAAAATGTAAGGGTATGTTTGTTAATGTAACCACAAAAAAGAATTCACTATGGGTACAATATTTAATAGTTCTATCAAAACATGAAGCTAAATATCAAATTAAATTTACACATTCTTATCACATAAATATAGATCTTTGAATACAGCTTTTGTTAACCTTTCAGAAGCAGGTTATTTTGCTAGCAATAGAAATAAATTGTTTGCAATTTCTTACATATTAGTAATTATTGGAAATTGCAACTAAATTGGTTTAAATATTTCGGCCTGCCTACCTTTCCCCCATAAAGAAAATGGGGGAATTTGGGCAGGCCAGGCATCATACAAAAATATTAAAACTCTTTAAAAAGCCCTATGAAGCACACAAAAATTAATCAGCAACATCACAAAAATTAATCAGCAACATAAAAATCCTTTTTAGTGTTCCGAAGGCGAATGGCAAAAAACGGAACCCTTATGAATTCGTCATGTCTGTCTGTCCGTATGTCACAGCCAGTTTATTCGGAAACTATTAGGACTACACAGTTGAAACTTGGTAGGTAGATGTACCTAGTCTGTGAACCGCTTTACGATTTTATACAAAAATAAAAGATTAAGAGCAGGGCATGGCAAGGACATGAAACTGAAACTAAAAAAAAAAACATCAAACCGACACGTGCGGGGTGTCTATAGATAGGTCTTTAAAAATGACATTGAGGTTTCTAAAACTATTATTTCTCAAAGTCAATCGTTTGAAAAATAGACACTTCCAAAGTGGTAAAATGTGTCCCGTCCCCCCTCTAATTTCTAAAGTAAGAGGAGGGAAGTTCTGATGTTTAGTTTTTGTGATATGCGACTTTTTCATCAAACTGCATCAGTAACTTTGTTTTTCATTAACATACTATAAAAAAAAAACAAATTTAGTTTTGCTGTTGAATGTAATACAATACAACTTATGAATGAGCCTTCAAAATATTTTATTACAATATTGTTTGGTGCTACAGAACCCTGAGTGCGTGAGAGTACAACTCGAACTTGGCCGGTTTTTTTGTAAATATTTAAATTAAATTATTTTTAAAGTAGTACCTATATTTATATATATATTTTTCCAAAAGTATTAATAAATTATAAACACCAAAATTTTGGAATTAGAACTTTTTCTTAATGCTGACCAGTATAAAAATAAAATCTGTTTTGGTTTATTTTTCTGGATGACATGACTGCTAAAATGAATAGTAAATTTTGTGCATTCGTGATTAAAAAATAGTAAGATAATATAATATTGCTTTTGATTCCAGATGACTTCATCAGCAAATTCTTCATGTAGGTCCTCACCTCAAAGAATGCGGGGAAGGCCAAAGAAACGAGGTGGTGGATCATCTAGCAATGGACTCAGCGGTAGCACCTCTCGAAATGCGGCTGTACGTGTCGGCGAAAGACGTAAAATGGCTAAAAAGGTTTTTGATCCATCTGATAACAATGTACCAAGCAAACGGAAAAGAGGTCGCCCAGTGGGGTCACTTAATAAAAGTACGATTAAGAAACGACTTATTTCTGCTGGACTCCAAAAGTCCGATGTTGAAGGAACACCATTATCTGAGAGCCAATTATCTCTGGATGGAAGTGGAGATGAAATAGAACAGGAGGATTCTTTACCACATGAGACATCAGGAGTATGTTCGGTTTGCCTTGTACAGAAACCGCGCGGTTCTAATGACAGACTAGTTGAATGTCGAGATTGCAACAACAAGGCACATTTGAGCTGTCTCCAATCAGGTTCTGGTATATTAAAACCTCGACCTGACAACACTTGGCAATGTCCACATTGCAAAACTTGTGTGATTTGCTGTGAAACCAATGATGCTGTAAGTTTTAATTTACAATGTTTTTTACTAAGCATGATAAAATTTGAACAACATTATAAACTTAAAATTTCTGTTACAGGGTATTTTAACAGTGTGTAGTATTTGCTCTGATGCCTATCATGCTCTTTGCCATAGTCCACGCATACCAGAAAGGCTGAAAGCTTGGGACCAATGGGAGTGTAATAATTGCCTAGAATCTCGGCCGGCTGTGGTTGGATCATCAGCTATACGCCGAAGTATGGAATATAATGCACAGCGTTCGCCCTCTGTGGACCCATTCCTGAAACCGCATGAGCTTGACAGAGCCCCTTCCAAACTAGAGGACTTGCCCATTGATCCAAGTATACCAGACATAAGTAATTGGACAACTGATGATGCCTTTGAATATTTTTCAAATTACTTGCCGGAAGCTGCTCCAATTCTAAAAGAACAGGTAGAACCACAATTTAATTTATAAATCAACAAGTAATACACAAACTATGTATTCTAATGGCTCCACAACCTTCAATCTGCTTGTTAGATATTTTGTGCCATGATTTTACATACTAGACTGGTAATAATAGTAGTAGTAATTTAAAAAAATGTATTTTCAGGAATTCGATGGTCAAGCATTGAGCATGGCACGGCGTTCCGACATAGTAAGAGGTTTGGGACTGCCTCTAGGACCAGCATTGGCCCTATATCGCATCATTGTCAAATTACAAACAAGAAAAGACGATTGGACGATGTGCTGGGGTTAACCAATTACGTCACTATGTTGTATGTTGTCCATAAGGTGTCTATTTATAATTAAGGAAATTGTATTAGGCAGTTTAATTTAGTATTTAAGTCAAATAAATAATTATGTCTTATATACAATTTTTACTTGATTAAAATTCAGAGATTTGGTTAAGTTGAATTGATTTACCTCATCTGCTCAATTATCTCTACTAGTTTTAGGAAAACTTTATCATAAAGCACTCACAGCCTCTTTCAAATAATTAATTATTTAATTTCACTGAAACCACACGCACCTTTTTGGGGATTGAAAGATTAGATAAATTCATGCTATGGGAGGTGGCTTTAGTTTGAAAAAGTAAAATAACCCCTAAAATAACGTACTGGTGTTTAGCCTTTTGAACGCCAGAGCATAAAAAGACGCACGCGCGTCCCTCCAGGCACCCTCCATGCCATGCCACAATTTCACCTACCACACTAACATAAGTAATCGGATGGACCTTTGACTCCATGGTTACAAACTCTCAACGAATTCAGGGGTCAGCCTCGAACAGGTCCAAACAGTATCGTGAAATCGTTAGTCGAACGCGTTTTTGTTCAACTGAAAGCAGCCGAGGCACCCAGCGCGCAGACACCTGAAGTGTAGTTGAGTGGTAGTTATGTGGTGCGCCCGTTCAATCGCGATGCTGATGGTGGCAGCTATCTCTCTGAACAGTCAATTTCCGGTCAGATAAAACCAAATCACATTTTTCATTATTTTCGTCGGTGGTAGTCGTCGATGGCCGACCGCTACGTGGGTCATTTGCGACACTTTCTCAATTACGTTTGAACTCTGCCACCCACTTTTTTACAGTAGCATACGAAGGTCTAGATTCCCCTAAAGTTGCAGACATGTCTTGTAAAATCTGTTTTGGTGTCAAACCTTTCCTGTTCAAATACTTAATCGCTGAACTACTAACTATTCATACACGAAATATTTTCAGGGAATCATCTAACGGCTATAACAAAGCCATTTCAAGGGATTTTTTTTTTATCTGAATATATTTTTTTATAAAAAATAAATAATTTAAAATTTATTTTGTGGGTCAAGTGACCCACAAAATAAATACTGGCTCCTTATTTTTAAGCATCCATTACGCTAGTTTACTACGTCGTATTTACCTACTGTCATTTTTAGAATATGAGAGTAAAGGTTTTATGCAGTCTCAAAAAATTGTAGAATTATTTTCTTTTTTTTTTTATTTATTTAACAATTTATGTACACACTAAATACAGGAAAGAAGAAAGGAACAGAAAATAGTACAAAGGTGATGCTTATTTCTAAAGAAATCTCTTCCAGCATACCTGCGAAAGGAGATACTAAAAAGAGATGTAGACCTAGTGTGTAAAAGAAGAAGAGAAAAAGGAATACATAAAACGTAAAGCAGTACTATTAAAACATAATAATATAAGAATATACTAACATACGTATAAGACAAAACATAACAATACTGTAAATACAATATTATTCATAATTTCGTAAAAAAAAACACTCTGATTTTTTTTTTTCGTTGCTTTGGCTACTTTACGACTTATAGAAGTAACTCTTAAAATATTTCGTGTATGAAAAGATAGACCTTATATTTCAATATACCCTTTGCTATCTAAATAATTTATATTCTATTCTTGATTATAAAACCTTTATGAAGTAGAGATACGTCTCGGCCTTCAAAACCAATATCAGCATGTTTCTATTAGTTGGTAATTTGCTATTGTTCCGTAGATTATTTACTGAGAAAATAAGTGTGTAAATTATTTCTGGTTGGATTGTCAAGATCAGCATGCAAGGTCAAGTCAGAGATTCTTCTCAACTATGTACAATGAAACTAATTTATTGTTTTATTGTCTTTACTTAACTAAGTAGTGTAGCGAGAGAAAGGTACAGATAAAAAAAAACATCTTTTATCTCATGATTTTGTTGTTTGAATAATGTAGAAGTACTGAGATTATTTACATTTTGGCTGTTTATAAGTGAGTTTTCAAATGAAGCTTTAATATATTATGGATTCCAAACCATGGAAAGCCGTAGTTAAGAGGAAATGCGGTCGGAGTAACTTTTGAAAATTAGGTATTTGAAGATTCTATCGCTGTCGCCTTCGTTCACAAACTGAATAAGAAGGGTATATCCTGTGTCCCTATGTTTTTCTTGTTATATTAATATTTGTCAAATTTGTACACTAGGCCTCTGTTGACAGCGGTCTAAATAGGCAATTTTGAGCATTTTGTAAAGGTTCTGGTGCATATTATCAAAAAGGAAAAAATAGAGACATAGAAGAAGTTGATTTATTTTACTGTAAAAAATCAGTGCTTTAAAGTCATAAACCAGAAAGAAAACACAGGCGAGAGCGTTTGTATGGAGAAAAAAAACCCACCCGAATTTCCTCTGAACAGTTGTCCTGTTATATCTGATTAAATCATCGGAACAAAAAACTAAATTATAAAAAAAATATTTACAATATTTTAATATTAACTAACATGTTTCTGATCATAATGTTTCAAAAATGAAAGGAAGATGTTAAACACCATAGTTGCTACATTTATGTAGATAACCCTGTACTGTGTAGGTAAAAAATAGAAATTAAAAAATTGCACTGGTGGCCAATACATACAATCACCCTGAAACAAAAGAAATAATGATGATCAGTCTTCGAAATAATTATAAGTCAAGTACCTGGTTTCTGGAACAAAAATAGACTAGAAATAATCATAGAATTTATCATGCTTTTGGCAATTAGTGAGCTTATAATAATTATTAGCCCACTAATTCAATTATAAAAATTCCTTAATTACACAGGTCTGCAATGAAAATGTTTTTTTTGAATAATTTCAAGGCAAACGTGTTAGTGTTAACCTATATGTTGCAAATATAAGCTTTATTTAATTTTTTCACGCTATATCATCTGAATCTTGTATATTTGACGTGGTATATTTATGATATGATTACTGTTTTATATTACTTTTAACAAATTTATAAAAAAAAAAAAATTTTTTGAAGAATCTGTTGAAAAAAATAATTTCGCAGGCCTGTGTTATTAATGAGTTAATTTTCAATCCAGAAACCGTGTAAATAAAACATAAAAAGTAGGAAGCAACGATACCGATGCCGATAATCGTAAACCGCAGATTATCGTAATTTTTGACTATCATCCGTATCGTAAAAAGTATTATGATTTATAACGATTCTTAAAACAAGTTTGATGTATTTTTTTTAATGAAAAAGATTGCAAGACCGCATAATTATAATATGCATTCCTTTTCACGATGGATACAAATTATTCAAGTTATTGGAGGAAAAAATACTGTATTTCTTAACTTGAAAAAATTGTCGCAGCGGAAAATATCAAATTTCTTCATTTTAGTTTAGCAGATATTTAGTGTATGACGTCTGGTAAGTATAAATTTGTTCATCCAACCATTATTGAGGGGGAGCGTTGTCAGAATTCCTCCTCGTGTGTCGCCGGTCTCTCTCAGAAGGGCAACGCGGCGAATGTGCCGGCGACAGCCGCGAGACAAAGTTCCGCTCAGCGGACAGACCTCCGGCGTGATCTCATGCGACATGGAGAGAGCGACTGTCGCAACCCCGTGTAGGGCACAATACCATAGTGGCGATAAGTCCCCTCTTTGACGAGTGGCTAGAAAGGCGCACCGGTGCCCTCACCTACCGCCTGACGCAGGTCCTCACCGGACACGGTTGTTTCGGGAGGTTCCTGCACCGAATCGGGCGGGAGGAAACGCCCGGGTGTTTCCACTGCGAGGATCGTCCGGAGAACACGGTGGAGCACACCGTGGAGGTCTGCCCCGCTTGGGCGGAGCACCGCCGTGTCCTCGTAGCGGCGATTGGCGGCGGCGATCTCTCGCGTGGCCCTGGTTCAAGCCATGGTCCGGAGCGAGAGGGAATGGGAAGCCGTTACCTCCTTCTGCGAAGCAGTCATGCTAGTGAAGGAGGTGGCGGGAAGTGAGAGAAAGAACCTCACGTCCCAGCCGCCGCGGGGGTCACGTGGTGGCTTCCGGCCACCGTAGGCGCTGGCCTGTGGACGGCGAGTTATGGGCTAGGTCTCCGTCCGGCCGTCTTATGACGACAGGCCGTGTCGACGGCGAATTCGTGTTCCACACGCGCTTTAAAGAGATGTCAGCAACCAAGTAGGGGTCCGCATGGGCCGATGCCTGCCGAGGGCTGCGGGACTGCTCAAAAAAGATACCGTGGCCCTGGAACACAAAGGGCAAAGAAGGAACATGGATGGGTTTTAATCAGTACAAGTCTGACACTTCCTCCGCTCCGCCCAGAGTGGGAGGAGGGGTAATTCGGTGATTTCTTTAAATGAAATTTGTGTGTCATAAAACTGCGAAGATAATCAAGTTTTCGCTGCGCTGACGTTTGGCTATTTGATGAAAATCATGTGAAACGGTTTACTTGTATTTTTTTACGCACGTTGCGTTGAATTTGTGTGTAATGTTTGTGAAAACAGAATTTTAAAAAAACATACCGTTCAAAAGATATACACGTAAAAGTAAAAAAGGATTATTAGGTCCAAGTACTTTAAATAGGAACTCTAGAGCCTAACTTATAACGTTTATTTGTTTCTTGTAAGGGTTTACAATGTCTTGCCAAGTTTCATTTATCTGCTCTTAGTAATGAGCAATGGCATAATTAACTACGACAGGACCACTATATTGCATTCGATAGTACGAGGACTTTTTAATGGAAAAGCAAAATAAAACATATTCCGATATTTAGTGTATTATTGCAACTATTCACATGTAAAATTTCAGCTCATTACACTAATTAATTAAAGAGATATAATAAAAATACCAGAACAACCGCAATACATGGATAAACCAACCAAGTTTGAATGGTTACAAACAAGCGGCCGTGCAGTATATAGAGCTAAAATTTCCAGTGTAGTATCGTTATTGTGTTTAGTAGTTTCGTACGGGTGCGTACACAATAATTTAGCAGACAATAATTTATTTAAAAAGCCTTTTATTTCCTAAAACATGCTACAATTTTAAGCTATTAACTATTTTCCTTAAAAAATAAATAAATAGAAATATAATGCTCAATGTTGCTCATTTATTTATAATATAGTTTAGTTTTTTGTTCTAATAGTAGCTTATTAACTATTATTTATTAATTACTGTTTAATTAGGAACCCCTCTCAGGTGAAGGCCTCTTCCAGGGATTGCTTTTTTTCACGGTCTCGGGCTATCGGTTTCCATTGTGGCCCAGCTATTTTTCTGATATCATTCTCCCATCGCGCATGGGGTCTACTTTAATGACGTTTGCCCGATGGTCCCTGCATGATGTTGCAGTTTTGGTCCACCTGTCCACCATCTTTGAGTCGCGCTACATGTCCAACCCGTTTCGTAATGGAGAATAAAACAGTACATAATAATTATGTATTCCGTTGATGGCAAAAAAACACCGCATACGCACGATGTCCTTGTCTATATACTCTCCTATTATTATTATACTCTTTGGGCTGCACATTTGTAACTGATAAACAAGGTAAGGTAATTTAAAGTAATTAGCAGAGGTCGGAATTAGGTAGAGTTATTTGTGTACTTACACTGATTTCATACAGCGAAAGAATAAAGTGGATATGCCTCAAATCCCGAGATGAATTTTAAAGAGCAGAAAAATCCCGTGATTTATTAAATAAAAAAGTTATATACTTTTACACAATTAAAACCATCCGACATCGGACATCATGTGCACGCAGCGCAGCAGTTAATGAAAAAATGTCGCGAGTTCGATTCCCGCACGGAACAAATATTTGTATGATCTACAAGTAGTCGTTCCGGGTCTGGGTATTTGTGTATGTGTGAGTTTAAATCTTTGTAAACGCATCCACGTTACAGGAAAAAATCCTAGTGTGGGGCAACGTAAATAAAAAATTGTGTTGTGAATTAATGTAAATACTAATAAAAAATGTATGTAAATTATCTTTGTTTTATTTGTCATATCTATCGCTGAGATTTTTATTATTATTTATTTGTAATATTGTTGGCCACAAGGGATTGTATTATAAATCCCGGAAAATCCCGAAAAAAAATCCATATTAATATCAACATTTCGATGCAAGTACATAAATAACTCTACCTAATTCCGACCTCTGGTAATTAGGTATCTTCTTTGCGCGCACTAAGAATATACCTACTTACTTTAAATTTATTCCCTATTGCACCGTTAACTGTTACTGGTGTTAAGGTTTTTTTTTATTAGTATTTCTATTAAATCAAATTGTACCGTGTTACATCAAAATATTTGTACGCTGGAAGCAGCAGAATATTAAGGACATAATAATTACCTACTGTAACAACTTTTGTAAAATTCTGACAAATGAATGCATTTGTTAGTATAGATGCAAATATTATTGTACTACTTTCGTAAGTTTAAGAAAAAACCTATTTTTATCATGAAAGTTATTGTTTACTAGTTCAAGAATTATGTGCCCACCCGTACCAATCTAATAATGGTACAACACTGGAAATTTTAGAACGTTATAGTAGGAGAGCCGACTGCAAAATTTCCAACCTACTTGATACCGCGATAAAATGCACAATGGTTTCTCATAAAAGTGATGCTAAGTCCGAATTTGATAGTCTGCCACGGCGGAACTTGCCGGAGGTAAAAAAAAAAAAAATTTTCGGTGCGAAAAAGTGGGCGTTACTATACCCATTTGATACTGAAATAATAGTTATGGTATTTTTTTTTTCGGTTGGGAAATAATCAAATGACCCCTGCCCCCCACTTTGGGCGGAGCGGAAGGGAGTGTCAGACTTGTACTGACTAAAACCCATCCATATTCCTTCTTTGCCCTTTGTATTCCAGGGCCACGGTATCTCTTTCGAACAGTCCCGCAGCCCTGGCAGGCATCGGCCCTTGCGGACCCCTACTTATTTGCTGACATGTGTTTGAGGCGCACGTGGAACACGAACGCGCCGTCGACACGGCCTGTCGTCATAAGACGGCCGGACGGCGAGCTGGCCCATAACTCGCCGTCCACACGCCCGCGCCAACGGTGGCCGGGAGCCACCACGTGACCCCCAACGCCCAGGGCGTCTCCCGCGGCGACTGGGACGTGAGGTTCTTTCCCTCTCACGTCCCGCCACCTCCTTCACTAGCATGACTGCTTCGCAGAAGGAGGTGACGGCTTCCCATTCCCTCTCGCTCCGGACCATGGCTTGAACGCGGACGCGGAAGATCGCCACCGCCAATCGCCGCTACGAGGACACTGCGGTGCTCCGCCCAAGCGGGGCAGACCTCCACGGTGTGCTCCACCGTGTCCTCCGGACGATCCTCGCAGTGGAAACACCCGGGCGTTTCCTCCCGCCCGATTCGGTGCAGGAACCTCCCGAAACAACCGTGTCCGGTGAGGACCTGCGTCAGGCGGTAGGTGAGGGCGCCGTGGCGCTTCTCTAGCCACTCCTCAAAGAGGGGACTTATCGCCACTATAGTGGCGTGCCCTGCACGGGGTTGCGACAGTCGCTCTCTCCATGTCGCCATGAGATCACGCCGGAGGTTTGTCCGGCTTGCCGCCTCAAAGAACGCGCCCACACCGGGGCCCCGTAAAGGGCCATGGACCGCACGACCCCCGCGTATAGCCTCCGGCAGGAGGCGTTTGGACCCCTCAGGTTGGGCAAGAGCCGCTTGAAGGCAGCCCCTGTCTGTTCCAAGCCCCTGTCCGTTCCAGTTATCAGTTAGAAATTTATTGGTAGATACAGAAAAGCGAAATCTGTCAGTATTTTTTTTGCCGGAAGTGCTTGGCAGACGCTTTCAAAGGTGACCATCGGGACCCCTAAATATACCCATCTGATACCAGCATGAAACCAATTCCAGTTGGTAGGTATGAACCCTCATTTCAGGAATATATAAGTCTGCCAACGCTTTTTCTGCCGAAACACCTTGACAGACGAGATTATGTAAGCAACATCTGTAGAACCCGTATTTTGGAATTGTACAAATTACGGACATTTTAACTACTGAAGGCTTATTGTATTGCATGTATAATCATTATAAAGATCTGTCTTCTTCTTCTTCTTATCGTACCGATGTTCCTTCCATATTAGACGGTTTGGGCCCAGTAGGTGGCCACGTTTATTGCAGCGGCAGAGGCGCTATTCAGGTCGTCAAAACTGCAGATAAACGGACACCTGGGAAACCCAGCAGGTGGGGCACAGTTTAATCCGGAGCGCCGCACTCGCACTCGGTGTTGGAGGGACCAATAATACCCCATTTTGCCAGATTATGTTTGCAGCGACCTAATTGGGTACGCAGTCGATTCAGAGCTTTCCAAATAGGCCACTGTAGTTCACTGCCGGGAGCCAGGTGTTCTTGAGGCTTTAAGAAGTCGTAGGGTGGTGGAAACTTCTCTTGTCATAACTTGCCACGTACTTTGGGTGGCCTGTCTTGGAGTGCCTGAGTGGAGCGTAAGAAGCTTTTGCGGCATTTTAGTCTTCCCGGGTTAGGTGTGTGGTCGTAGAGGGGATGTCAGGAATCGGATTCTTGGTTCTTTTTTTCCAGCGCGCATGCGACATCCCTTCGTACAGCAGGTGGTGCGATACCTACTAGCGGGTACAGCTTATTGAGAGGAGTCGGTTTTAGGCAGCCCGATATTATCCGACACGTCTCGTTTAGAGCAGTATCTACTTGCTTTGCGTGAGCGGATCGATGCCACACTGGGCACGCAAATTCGCCAGCAGAAAAACATAGGGATGTCCCTATGTTTTTCTGCCGGTTGTTCGAAGAACTTCGGGTGCTGCTCCCCAGCTCGTGGAAACTAGGCGACGTAACAAGTTTTTCGGGTCGCGACTTTCTGTTTTGTACTATGACAATGTGACTATACGTTAAGGCCCTGTCCAACGTGACACCTAGGTACTTTGGAAGGTCTATGTTAGGTAGTAAGTGATAAAAATATCTACAGGTTAGTTTTTTTTCACTAGCTGTTTTTAATATTAGCAATTCTGGTTTAGCAACTAGTTTGGTATATCCTCTTTATCGCGTTCCCGAAAGTTTTGATAGTAATTTTTATCGACATGACACTTTATTATTTTATTTTTTTTGGATGGGAAGTCAACAAATGACCCTCTTCTCTGGGCGGACCGGAAGGGAGTGTCATACTGCTGCTGACTAAAACCCATCCATGTTCCTTCTTTGCACTTTATGTTCCAGGGCCGCGGTATCTCTTTCGAACAGTCCCGCAGCCCTGGCAGGCATCGGCCCTTGCGGACCCCTACATTGTTGCAGACATCTCTTTGAGGCGCGCGTGGAACACGAACGCGCTGTCGACACGGCCTGTCGTCATAAGACGGCCGGACGGCGAGCTAGTCAATTACTCGCCGTCCACAAGTCCGCATCTACGGTGGCCGGGAGCCACCACGTGACCCCCGTCGCCCGGGGCGTCTCCCGCGACGGCTGGGTCGTGAGGCTTTTTCCCTCTCACGTCCCGCCACCTCTACTAGTGAAGGAGGTAACAGCCTCCCATTCTCTCTCGGTCCGGACCATGGCTTAAACCAGGGCTGGACGCGAGAGATCGCCGCCGCCAATCGCCGCAACGAGGACACAGCGGTGCTCCGCCCAAGCGGGGCAGACCTCCACGGTATGCTCCACCGTATCCAGCCCGAAACAACCGTGTCCGGTGAGGACCTGCAGGAAGGTGAGGGAGCCGGGGCACCTCTCTAGCCACTCCTCAAAGAGGGAACTTATCGCCACTATAGTGCCATGCCTTGCACGGGTTGCGACAGTCGCTCTCTCCATGTCGCCATGAAATCGCGAAGGAGGTCTGTCCGCAGAGCGGCGATTGGCCGCGGCAGCGGAATTTCCCCCCGACTTAGTGCCTCTGCGCGCCATTCGTGCAGGCGCGCGAGGACTATCGCCTCCAGATCCCATGGCGACAATCCGGCAAGGAGGCTCGCCGCCTCGCCGGAGATCGTGCGGTACCCCCGGACTAGCCTTACGGCTACCACCTTTTGGGGCGCGTTCAGGTAGTGGGCGGCTCGCCGGCTCAAACTACACACCGGGGCTCCGTAAAGGGCCATGAACCGCACGACCCCCGCGTAGAGCCTCCGGCAGGAGGCCTTTGGACACCTCAAGTTGGCCAAGAGCCGCTTGAAGGCAGAAAATACTCCACGAAGTTCCGCCGGCTGTCGAGGAGCAGTCCTAGGTACTTCAACGTCGACCCGACGCCGATGGAAACCCCTCTTATCGTCAGTAGGGATCCCGACGGTGGCGCATTCCGAGGCCCATGAAAGCACATGGACTCGGACTTGTTCAATGCCACCTCGAGACCTAATTGCCGGATCCTCTCTACGATTATCGCAACCCCGCGTGTCATGTATTCGGCCGCCGCCTCTTGCGATCTCCTTTGTGCCAGCACCAGCGTGTCGTCAGCGTAGCAAACCACGCTGACGCCACTAGGGAGGTCGGCACGCAGCACCCAGACATACCAAACAACCAAACATTCTGTCATTGTAACAAAACAATTCCCAGTACCAAGTCAAGCGGCAATGCAAATGGCGGGCGGTGGCGTTCACCGTCTGTTTTTTTTTTAAGGCTATTCCTAAAGATTAAGCCAGGTACCATGTCGATATAATTACAATCAAAACTTTGCGGGAACGCGTTAAAGAGGATATACTAAACTAGCTGATAAACCAGAATTGCTAATATTCTCCTAAACCTAATACTAGTGAAAAAAACTAACCTGTAGATATTTTTATAACTTACTATTTAACACAGACCTTCATAATGATTATACATGCAATACAATAAGCCTTCAGTAGTTAAAATGTCCGTAATCTATCAATCCCAAAATACGGGTTCTACGGCTGTTGCTTACATAATCTCGTCTGTCAAGGTGTTTCGGCAGAAAAAGCGTTGAAAAAGGGTTCATACCTACCGACTGGAATTGGTTTCATGCTGGTATCAGATGGGTATATTTAAGGGTCCCGATGGTCACCTTTGAGAGCGTCTGCCAAGCACTTCCGGCAAAAAAATTACACACAAAACAGATTTCGCTTTTCTGTATCTACCAATAAATTTCTAACTGATGCCATAACTATTATTTCAGTATCAGATGGGTAAAGTAAGACGTTACTACGTTACCCTTTTTCGCACCGAAAATGTATTTTTTTTTTTTACTTTCGGCAAGTTCCGCCGTGGCAGAATATCAAATTCGGACTTAGCATCACTTTTATGAGAACCCATTGTGCATTTTATCGCGGTATCAAGTAGGTTGGAAATTTTGCAGTCGGCTCTCCTACTATTAGCTCTATATACTCACGGCCGCTTTTTTGTAGCCATTCACACTTGGTCGGTTTATCCATGTATTGCGGTTGTTCTGGTATTTTTGTTATATCTCTTTAATTAGTGTAATAAGCTGAAATTTTACATGTGAAAAGTTGCATTAATACACTAAATATGGGAATATATTTTATTTTGCTTTTCCATTAAAAAACCCTACAATCGGATGTTATACAATATAGTGGTCCAGTCGTAGTTAAATATGCGATTCCTCATTAATTACTAAGAGCAGATAAATGAAACTTGGCAAGATATTGGATACCCTTACAAGATGCAAATAAACGTTATAAGTTAGGTTCCAGAGTTCCTATTTTAAGTACTTGGACCTAATAACGCTTTTTTACTTTTACATTTATGTCTTTTGAACGGTTTGTTTTTTTTTTCATTCTGTTTTCACAAACATTACACGCAAATGCAAAGCAACGTGTGTAAAAAATTACAACTCTGCACTAAGCTGTTTTATATGATTTGCGGAAACTTGATTATCTTCACAGTTTTATGACACACAAATTTCATTTAAAAAAAAAGTTGTTTACTTTTACACAATTAAAACCATGTATGTTTAAATGAAATTTGACACAAATTTCATTTAAACATACACATTTACCTCTCGTTACACACAAATTATTATATTTTTTCTTGTACCTCCATAGGAAAAGAAAGTGCCGCTAGGATGACGTAGTTCCAGCGGAAATAATTTTTGTTGAATAGCTCCCTAATGGTTGGATGCACAAATTTGTACTTACTATACACAATTACACTACGTAATACACTAAATATCTACTATTTAAACTGAAATTAAGAAATTCGAAATTTTTCCGCTGTGACTACAGACTACGCACACGCTGGTGTAATCCATACGGATTTAAGAAATACACTGAAACCAGATAATTTAAAAAAAATATATGTTTTCTTAATAAAAATTTAAAAGAAATTGATTTTAATTATGACATTTAGGTGGTAAATTGTCTTTAAAATTGAAATAAATGTTGATTTTACTTAACTGTCTTGTTTTATTAAATGTAAATAAAATAATCGTAATGCATTCGTTATCGTATTCGCTATTACGATGCATTCGTCATTCGTATCGGTATCGTAATAGACAAATATCGTTGCATCCCTAATAAAAAGTAATAACATCACAAGTTTTCAATAAAAGTGTTGAATTGGTTGACTCACCATGTATGCATATAAAAACTTCTTTCCAATTTCTGATGAAATTTCGTGAGATGATTTGTGTTCTAAAAGTCCCATTGCATAGAAAAATCCTAGAATAGTTAATGGTGAGGCAAATCCTTGATCACAAATTATTTTTATAAGCACTGTTTTCAAGTTCGCTTTTGGTAACATTTTGTCTAAATAAATATAGTAAAAATGATGCAGAGGGCCCATTATCATTCCCACCGTAAACATTCGACCTGTAATAAAATAATGAAATAATAAGCCTGGAAAGTAGGTAGGTATATCATAATTGGTAGCAACATCAGTATTTATTAGGAAATACTAAATAATAGTTGCAACCATTTCTTAATCTAAGATAAAATTAGATTTGTTTAAATGTGAAACTCAAATGTGAAAAAATATTGCCTGAGCTTTTATTGCACACTTAATTTAGGAAAACCCTTTTGAATGTACTCTATTATTAGAGAGGTAATGTTGGGATATGTAGTGTACTATCGATTCGATTCTGGAAATTGCACTGCTAAGGGATGATTTCCACCAAACGGCTCGGATCGCATCGGATCGGAAAGAATACAAATGGATGCGGCGACAGTCGATCGCGTCCGGCAGGATGTCGACGCATACGACCGGCTCCTTAACGTCGCTTGCGAACATATCCGTTTCTGCGCCTAGTCAAATAGTTTGATTCCTACCGCGTAGGAAACGACGACAGGCGAACGGAGTCTTTCGCACGTCGCAGCATACTTTCCGCTACGATCGCGTGTCGCAGGAGACGCCCGCGGTCACGTTGCTGTGCACGGCTTGGTAATATAGACTTTAAATAATGTGTACACGATTTAATGTCGTTTAAAGATTGTAAAATCTGATCCGATCCAATGCGATGCGAGCCGTTTGGTGGAAATCATTCTTTACAGAAAGGACATTATCCCCGAGTGTCATAGGCAAACTTTAACATTCACCTGGGATAATATCTGACCAAAACGGAAGTGAAGCCGCAAGTACTATATAAATGTTAAATACAAGAAAAATAACAAAATAAATAAACCTGCTCTGTTCCAGTCATATCTGATCGGTGAAATTTTTGATTGGTATTCAAATTCTTGTTGTACGACATCACCAAGGAGCATGCATATTCCAGATGTTACACTGTTTGTTAGAAATAGATTCTTTTTAAAAAAGAATCTTGCACCACGATTAAATAATGAATAAATAGGTCTTGTTTGGAATTTAAGCGGGGTTGCTTGTTTTATTCGCATACAAACAGACACAGTTTTGCGAATAGAAAACATGCTACAACCTGTAAAAGAAAATAAAGATAACTAGTCCGGTCAAATTATACCAAAAAATAGGGGTGAGGTTACAAAAATTCACACTTGGCTGAAAATTGGTAGGATCGTTCAAAACACTATTATAAATGAAATGTGAAAAGTCCTCATCGATCCGCCACCTGGAAAAAAATTTACTCGGGGTCAAAGGTCACAAAAACGGGTTTTTCGCGATTTTCAGCAAAACGGTAAGTTTTATCATAAAATTAGCCGAACAAAAAGTGTAGAACAGATAATTATCTTTAAATTGTTTACAGATAATTATCGCATTAAAAAAAATACCGCTTAGTTCACTACCTCAAAGGTGGAGCGCAAAAGTGTGCATATTATGACGATTACAACTCTTTCAACTTTTTGAATCGTTATATCTCAAAAACGGTGGCTGTTAGGATAAAAAAGTATTTAGACCTTGTTTATAGATAATTATTTGATCTATAATTTTTGTCTGGGCTAATGTTATGATAAAACTTACGGTTTTGCTGAAAAACTAGTTTTTGTACCTTTGACCCTGAGTAAATTTTTTTCCAGGTGGCGGATCGATGAGGATATTTCACAAATAGTATTTTGGACAATACTACCAATTTTCAGCCAAGTGTGAATTTTTGTAGCCTTGGATGTCTAAATTGACCGGACTAAACCCTTTGAAACAACAATTTATTTTCCCTAAAACAGAGTGTCTATTTTAGGAAAACCACGACTATTTACATGTTTTTTTTTATAAATAGCCTTGTATGCCCCACAACTGGGCAAAGGCTTCCCCCATATGATTCCAGGTACTCTTCTCCTGTGCCACCTCGAACCAGCCTTCATGATGCGCATCTAGATCATCTCGCCACTTCTTTTTAAGCCGGCCTCGGCGGCGCCGTCCATTCTCAGGCATCCATTGTGTTGAATTTATTATTATATTTATAGTATTATTATTCATGTAACAAAAGTAGTTTTTTTTTTAAATAAATTTCAGTAATTATGAACTAAATTTTACTTGGTAATCACTGAGACGGTGTAAATCATTGAATTAATTTACATATTGCGCCTTCGTCTTGTTCAAAGGCCAAAATAATGAAAATCTGATCCATTATCACAATGATGAGATGAATCTGATGAGTTGAGATGATCTGACTGTCAGTGTCAAGTTTTTTTTTTTTGTTTTGTCGTTGCACTATTCGTGCTTATTGCCACTGACAATATTTTATTCGATAATAACATAACGTGAGAATCGATTACTCGCGAAATGATTGAATATTATAACGGGAAATTTGAAAATGGAAAGGAGATTAGTTGTTATTAAATAAAAGTTATAACAATTTAACAGAATATGGGTAATATATTACGAAGTAGACCGAGACGTAACGCACCGGATCAACTCAGGATGGATGAAATGGCGACAGGTCACTGGAACAACTTGCGACCCACGCATGCCCCTGAAATTAAAGAGGAAAATATACAAATCCGTGATTAGACCTGTCGTACTGTATGGATCGGAATGCTAGACTGTGAAGAAAATGGATGAAAGAAGATTGCATGTAGCGGAGATGAGAATGTTGAGGTGGATGTGTGGTGTGACAAGAATGGATAAGGTAAGGAACGAGTATATTAGAGGAAGCTTAAAAGTTGCGCCAGTTACAGAAAAGCTAAAAGGGACTGTCTTGGTATGGGCATGTGATGAGGAGGGACGAATCGCATGTGACTAAAAGAGTGATGAATATAAACGTTGATGGATGGAGAGGGAGAGAAAGACCAAAGAAACGATGGATGGATTGTGTGAGGAATGATATGAAAGTTAAAGGAGTAAATGATAGCGTGACGGTTGACAGAGGAGATTGGAAGAAAAAAACGTGTAACATGGGACAAGGGCAGGAAGATGATGACGGGTAATATATTACAACCGAAAACAAACAATTTAACGCCACTAGGTGTCCCAATAAAAAGGCCGACTCAATGCGTCTCTTTATACTTAAAACTACATCATAAATTAATTACATAAGTATAATATATATTTAAATAATTACTCGTATTACTCTTGCGTTTAAATACCTATATCATTATTTACAAGGATAAGTGCTATTGTGGCAATGTAATGTATGTATGTTAGTATGTTTGTTCGGGTGGAATCTTGCAACTCAATTTTGAAGCAGATATCTTCAGCCGATTGAGCTGAAATTTTGCACGCATATGTCTATGGCGCGACAAAGCAATATTATGACATGCTGATCTGATGATGGAGCTGGAAGGTGGCCATACAAACTCTGTAATGAAACGATGCAAACCCATCGAAGTTACACAGTCGACAGTCGTCAGTTGTCGTCAGTCGTCAGTTGTCGTTTGATTCGTCTTGACAAGTACTCTGTCTTTAGATGGTATCCAGGGTCTGGTCTGATGGAGCTGGAAGGTGTACATAGGAACTCCTTTATAAAACGTCATAACCCCTTCGACTTTGGACTCGTATGATTCATCTTGACGAGTACTTTGTCTCTAGCTGGTATCCAGGGTCTGATGATGGAGCTGAAAGGTGGCCATAGGAAGTCCGTAACAAAACGACATAAACCCAACGAGTTTGGGCTCGTTTGATTCGTCTTAATGAGTACTTTGGTCCTAGATAATATCCATATGCATCCCCATCAGATTTAGGAAACTAAATTTATTCCATTTGTTATGAATTAGAATTCTATTTTAGATGGATGACCCAATGCCAAGCCGAGCATGTGCTGAGGGCTGAATGGTATGAGGGTGTATAAACATGTCATATCGCTAACATTGTGCCTCAGGGTACCAGGGTGAACCCTATTGTACTGAAGCCCTTATTATATCCCCTTACAATGGACCTCAGGGGGGCTGGACCGTTTATGTTCTAAACTCGTGGGAACAACATGATTAAAAAAAAAAAACTACTACACAAAGAAAAAGACGTTTAGAGAAGGCGAAATTGAAGCGACAAGAGAACATAGTAAATTTAAGCAATTTTCACAAGCGACAACGCTTGGAAAAAAACATGTTTAGCAGTAGCTAAATATAGAGAAAACGAATCGTTTGAACAAGGCTCATAACTTACAAGTCCTACTAATTAAATAGATGTAAGTTGTTTAGATATAAATGACATTACACTATAAGTGCTCAAAATATCACATTGTGGACGTACTACGAATTACTACGGGCTACGGAAAAACGCCGCTACGCGCTAAGAACTACGCCGTAGTAAATCCTAAATCATGAATACTAAAAAGTTAAAAATAAAATAAAAGTTTTTATTTTATTTTATAAAATCTTTTATTATGTACTTGAAAATAAAGAGAACTATGAAGTTAAAAATAATTTAATTCTGATAAGAAATATAGCATTTTATATTACATTCCATTTTTTAAAATAAAAGCGTGATTTTGATGGCAACAGGAAAAAAGAAGGTGTAACGCGCTTTTATTTGAAACACTGGGATATAATGTACCCTTAAAATGGTATTTTTCTTGTCATAATTAAATTACTTTTTAACTGTTTATTTCTTTATTTTTAATATTAAACGGCGGTTATTGCAAGCAATGCCGACGGCGACGTTGACTATTTTGCTAATTTCCATTGAATTGGAACAAGTGTGCATGATAAAAAAAAAACAACAACATCTGAACACTTTGAAACTGACAGTTCAGTTGTATAAAATTGAGACGATAAAGCGAAAAAGAAAAACATCCCACACCATTGGAATTATTCGAAGGGTTTAGAAGTTATTATTTGATTTAAAATGGCCCTGCAAAGTGAAAATTTGGATTTTTCGGGTCTATTTAAATTAGATGTATTAGTACATCTAGATATTACTACGTACAGTTTTTATGAAGTGGGACATAAAAAGTTCGTTGCCTTTACGAGTGATAAAGAATTAATTTTCATATACATCGATCCTCAGTTAGAACGATTTGAGAAAAATTATGATTGGGATTTTCTAGACAATCCCATTTATTGTATGTGTTTTGAACCAAGTGGAACATGGGTGATTATTGTTAGTGAACAGAAGGTTCTGCTGGTGCCATTTCTACCGCTGTTCATCCCTCAGAATATATTTGATTGCAAGTGGTCACTCTCAAGAGTTACTGTGTTACCACTAGGACAAATATTAAAACCAACATCTCTGGTGTGTTGGCTAACTAAAGAATCAGAGAGTGTTCTTATTATTGGATCAAAGGTATCATAATACTGTTTTATTATGACATGATTTAAACTAACTCTCCTTTATTTTGCTGTACAACAAAACAAAAGAGTTTGTACAGTCTAAGCTGTAGAAACTATCTTGTTCTCCATTTAAACTTTTTGTTATATAAACATGATTGATTGATGATGTTATTAATATGTGACAGGCAACTTTAAAAGACGAGACTAACCATCTTGTCTTTTAAAGCTGCCTGTACATTCAAATAAGGAATATACATTTTATATGTTTATCTACCTGCTTAACAGTGCCTGAGCCCAAACGGGCCCATCAAAATTTTGACAGCCCGGCTGCTTCTGAGCCCATCTAGACACACATTGCCCGTCGTAACTAATATAGCTAAGACCGAATATTGGAAAGAATTAGCTATATTAGTTACAACGGGCAACGTGGATCCAGATGTGCTCAGAAGCAGCCGGGCTGTCAAAATTTTGATGGGCCCGTTCGGGCTCAGGCGCTGTTAGCGGCTACTGCTCATTTTATTTGCTTAACTTAGTACAAAATCATTATATTATTTGTGTGTATTCAAAGGTATAATAACAAGTTGTTGTCATTATTATAAAAGGTTAAAGTAAAAACTGTGTTATTGCTGTATTTATAGCCATTTTGTAGAAAAAGATAGAAAATACTAGCATTAATGAACATTGGTTGTGTTAGAAATAGAGATGAATGCTTAATGATTTAATGCTAATTATTTCAGACTGGCACAATAACATTTTATTCCCTAGATTCACAAAGTATTGTGGGGGAGTGTAAAGTACCAGGAGAAATAACAGATTTACAAATCTGTTTCGATGATTCACTGGATTTATTGACACTATTGGTAAGTTATTCTATAAAAAGGTCCAAAATGACTTGTTTTAAAAAAAAAATGTTCATGTTTAGGGTATAACCCCAACCAAAAGTGTATAGACGTGTCATCAGAACATCCGCCTTAAAACAGTATGTTGTTTGTGGATAAAAGAGTGTATTGAACTGTTAGTCACAAGTTTAATTGCAGGTCTATTAACAGTAAAATATGTTTTCTAGGTCAAACAATTGGGTAACAACTTACCACATTTCACTTGAGTAAATAAAAAAGAACCATTGATTAATAAGAATTAATAATATAAAAGGGGATTACTGTTGTATTTAATATTTGCTATTATGATAAGTTTAATGTTTTTATAACTAGAATTAAAACAGTCATGTTGTTACGCTTATGTTTAATACAGTAGAGGCTCACTAAACGGCACTCAATTGAGTGCATCCAGCAATCTGGCTCCCCCTGTCGGCATCAGTGTGAACTAAAGCAACAGCTCCAATTTACCGCTGTCCTGGAATGTACCTTCCGCTGCTGCAATGCTTAATTGATTTATCTTCATTTTTTCTTTACAATCCAGTAGTCCAAACATTCCAATAATCTAGAACCCCCTTATTTTTAATGCGAGATTAGTGAGACTTCTGTTTATAATATTTGATACAAAAATTGGTTTCAAGATATCTGTGAGCCAGGCACAACAGTGTAAGTTAGTGCTGGAGCACCGATCCTTTGGGTACAACTGGCTACAACAAACACGCGCACAGAATGATAAGGATAAAAGAGACAGCTTTATGTCCTACATTAAACAACTGTCAAAGGATAAAATTACTTTCTTCATTCAGGGTGGTTCTAAAGGTAAGGAAAGGAATATAATAATGATTTGTTCATGCTCCAGAGAAAAATTGGACATTTGAAGTTACGAAAGTTTATTGCTGAGCAAATTGACCACCAACTTAAATATGTTGTATATGTTCAGTTATATAATATATATAATAATATAATATATGTTCAATTTACATAATTATGTAAAATTCTATAAATAATATCAAAATCAAACAATCTGATGCTGATTTTTATTTTAAAAAGAAAATAGTCTGATCCCAGAAGGAGAAATATTTGAAATTGGTTTGAGTTATACATTTCTAGCAGATTTCTTTTGCAAAATACCTTCTTTTTCAGATGACAGTAAAGCGCAAACTGTGGAGTATGTTTTGAAGCCTACAGAGTATTTGCCATTATTTCGCAAAGGCTCCAACAACTGGGCCCTGACAGCACAGTATGTGAATGGCCGACATTTCCTCACAGCATTTGAATTAAATGAAGGAACACTGATTGTAAGCTGTGTTTATTATAAATTAATAATAAGACTTAATTAAATACTATGAATCTAAATAAAACACGTTTTATAACAAAAAATTAGACAGTATTAATAAAATCTTTCGTAACCTAACCTTGATTATAACCTTTTCAGTTAGAAAGCCCAGAAGAAGATACCCCATCAAGAACTCTTAGGCCACATATAAAGAAAGATGGTCATTACATGCAAGGGTTGTGGTCCCAGAGATTGATTTACCTTTTGCGAAAGAGGGAACTGGAAGTGCACTCTGCCAGCTTTTCTATTATTCAGGTATTTATGATAACAAAAATATGAACTTATCAAACACTGTTTTAAGCTTTCACGGTTTACAACTAAACTTCTAATGTCACTTACGGGATATCTTCCGTGACTGTTCATTATTTAGTCAACCCGCGATCATGGCGCTTGCAACAGCGCCATGATCGCGAGTAGTGATGATTTTCGGGAGCTTAAAATAATGAACAATCACGGAAGATATCCCGTAAGTGACACTAGAAATTTAGATGAACTATTCGGTTTTATACATATTATAGATACATTGCTGACTTCAAAAATGACAGACCTTTATACAAAATTACATCTTCTATTTAGGCTATGTTTCCACCAGTGGTGTTCAGCGAGGGCTGTGCGGATCAGTCACATAGCTTATAGCTCAGAAATAAAAGATCGTATTGGCTAGTTTCACACTCATGCATAAAAAACCCATTAAAAACCCTTGAAATATTCTAATTTAATTAATTGTAAATCCTATAGGGTGAGGCCTTACTAGGCGCTAAAAGGGAGTACTCCGAGCTATGGCGCGCGGAGCTGATTGGCGACGTAAAGCGAGCGCACCTAATGTCGGCGCGGGAACCTCCCAGCATGGCGGGCGGGTGGCGTGAACCCACCTTTATGTGTGATCTGCAACTGCCGCGGTTCAGTCTCGAGTCCTGCCTGATTGTGACCAATAAGGGAGCTTACATCCTCAATACTGTGTAAGAATGAGAAGCAATTACGAGGTCGACTAGACTAATAGGGCAATTGCACCATTAACTTAATAATTCTAAGAAAAAAAAAACATTTTATTTTACGCCTGAAAACCCAATACATTTTCAATTTACTGTATGATTAGATTTTATTTTGCTTTTAAATAATCGAGTCATTGAGTTGGTAAATAACTTACGTTCCAGATTCCTATTGCCATACAAAATTTATGGGGAACCGCGTTTTGTAAATGATTGAGTGACATTCGTAATATGTATAGTGAAGTCGACCTCGCAATTACATAACTATAGGTTCTATTTTTGCTTTAAGACCAACGCGAATGTTAGATTGTTTTAATCTTTATTGTTTTTGTCATAAGTGGTAAATAGCAAGGTTGAAATATTTGCGTACCTAGCCACCACACCTCAGCTACTGGAGAAGATCGCATACGTAACTCCTAGCTTACTCCATATTTCCTCAGGAGCGACGCATGCGAATGGCTGGTAGGCGTGATAATGCGCGGCGGCGTGGGTGCCGAACAATCATGTGCCGCATTGGGCGCACCCCTACCCGCTCTACTGCGAGCTGCAGCGGATATGTTGATGTCGCGAGGCAAGATGGCGCCCGCTCATTACTTGTACTCATTGTCGCAGGTAGGTTTTAGCAAGTGAATCGCGTTTTATGTGATTTTATTTAATTAACACAAAATAGTAGGTATAGGTCAGAACCCTGTATTAAAGAAGGAAAGAGGGGGACGGAGAAATAGAGGAAGAGGGGTGAAGCAATGCAATGATTACGCCAACGTTCGTAGTAGCCCCGTCAAAAAACTCGGGAGCAAATTGACAAGAGAAATAAAATGCATCATGGACTGCCACTGCTATAAAAACACAACTGACTGCTATGACCTTAAATATATCGGATACGCGTGTTCTGGAACTGTTAGCGGCTGGCGGGGCAGCATTTCACCCAATTTTCTGATTATTGACTTGACACTTATTTTCTACATTTTTTCCACTTTATAACGACCTAAGTGCAAAATAACAGTCGGGGGTCAATGTTTAAGGTAAAGCAACGATTTCGGAGATCAGTCCGTGGCTGGCTGACCATCCATTAATACAACTAGAAGACGGGATATTTACCATGTTAATTGTTTTCTTTGAGTTCCCGATATTTCGGCGCTGTTGCAAGCACCATGATCACGGATAAACTGAAGTTATTGCGGGTGGGTGTTTATGAGCAGACAAATCGGTCTACCCTCTTTCTTGTTCGTTTTTTGCACTCAGTACCGCTACCACTGACACTCACAACTCGATTCTGTCCCCGACACACGAAACTCACTGTGTCTGCTCGCGAAATTTTTTTCGGCACTATTCCGCTTTTTACACAGCTGGACCACTGGTTTCCAGGCTTTCGACAGTTGAAACCCATCCTCCCGATTGAAGTTCTTATATTTGGTGATCTCAATAGCTTCTCTAACGAGTCTAGGAATATAGTGGCGTTCTGTCGAGATGACCTGAGGGTTATGTAACTCAATCCAGTGGTTCGATCCTGATTCCAGGAGATGTTGAGCTATGGCTGATTTTTGAGTGTCGTTGTTCTTCACCGCCCTGATATGTTCCGATATTCGACAAGCCACCGTACGTTTCGTCTGACCGATATAAGACATGCCGCAACTGCAGTCCACTTTGTAAACACCGGGCTTTTCCAGTGGAAAATTATCCTTCGGCGAACGCAGCATCTGAGACACTTTTTTGAAAGGAGTGAAGATAGTCTTTACGGCGTATTTCCGAAGAATGTTGGCAACCTTATCTGTCACTCCCCTCACGTATGGCAAAAATGCCGGCTGCCTCTCAACCTCGCACTTCCGGTGCTTACAACCAGGGTTTGGTTTAGGTTGCGCGGGTTTCCCTGTATATCCGTTTCTCTGTAGGACCCTCTGCACATGTGTTAGCTCAGCACGTAAATGTTCCTCGTCGCATAGATCATATGCGCGGTTGGTGAGTGAAGTCACTACAGAGTACAGCTGTCTGGGATGGTGGTGAGAATCAGCGTGTAGATATCGATCCGTGTGAGTCAATTTCCTATAGTGTGTGTGAGACTGAAACCTCGTCAGGACATACACGGCTCCGCGAGCATTCTACGTAACGCGAGTGTTAAATTGTTGCGTAAGGTAATCCGGAATACCAGATACCAAATGGATGTGATCCACCGTGAATTATATTGTTTACATCTTGAATGCAGTGCTTTGTTGACTGCTAGTAATTTCAATGTTTGTGACCGTTTTACCTATTTGCAAGCCGAACGCTCACGAGAGATTAGTGCATTGAAAAAACAACGAAAGTATGAATCACTAATTCAAAAACAAAAACCGGTGAGCCACTACAATGATAACTCACAAGAAACTCGAACGGTTGTCAATTTGTCTAGCAAGGAATTGTCACAAAGTGCTCTTAAAGTCCTTGAAACGCATACCTTACGAAGAGTTGATCGGAAGTGTAGAGGAAGCGATAAGACGAAATATTATACCGGCTAGTGATGCCGATGTGCTGAGACAGGACACCGCCGTAGCGTTACGTCACGCTAAACCTCCAAAATCGAACATCACTGCTGAAGAATTAACCGCATTACGTGACCTCCGCATGGATGAGAACGTACTTGTACTCAAAGCGGACAAAGGTAATGCTACAATAGTCATGAACGTTACTGAATACGATAATAAGATCCGTAAATTATTGAGTGATGTGAACACCTCCAAGCAAGTAAATTACAACCCGACGGCACGAACGAACCGCAGTACACGCAAAATAATAAAGGAGTATCAACATATTATCACAGATGATACAGCCAAGTACTTGCTCCGTCCTAGAAATATACAGCCCCCCAAACTATATGGCTTACCAAAAGTACACAAGCAAAATGTTCTGTTACGGCCCATAGTTAGTCAGATTGATTCGCCCACCTAGCGAAACACGTAGCTTCTATTCTTCAACCATTAGTTGGACATTCAACATCTTATGTGAAAGACTCTCGACATCTCATTGACATCTTGCAATCCATTAATCTCCAAACAAATGACGTAATGGTCAGCTTCGACGTTAAGTCCCTATTTACCAATGTACCAGGGGCGGACTGCAGGGAAGTAGTTAAGGTAAAATTGCAAGAAAATAACATCCCTGTGGAATACGTGAAATTACTACATCACTGCTTATCTACCAGTTACTTCATATATCAAGGTCAGTACTACCTGCAGATTGATGGTGTAGCCATGGGTAGTCCAGTGGCTCCAGTGGTACCCAACATTTGGATGGAACATTTTGAAGAGTTGGCGGTCTCTACTGCATGCACACCTATAAAACTGTGGAAAAGGTATGTTGATGACGTCTTTGGGATCATTGAAGGAGACCAACAAGAGGTAGAACTATGCTTGGCACACCTTAACAGCATACATGGTAAAATAAAATTTACCTACGATATGGAAAATGAGAGGACAATTCCATTCTTGGACGTGAAAATAGGGGTCCGTACTGACGGTTCTCTAAGCCACTCAGTCTATAGGAAATTGACTCACACGGATCGATATCTACACGCTGATTCTCACCACCATCCCAGACAGCTGTACTCTGTAGTGACTTCACTCACCAACCGCGCATCTGATCTATGCGACGAGGAACATTTACGTGCTGAGCTAACACATGTGCAGAGGGTCCTACAGAGAAACGGATATACAGGGAAACCCGCGCAACCTAAACCAAACCCTGGTTGTAAGAACCGGAAGTGCGAGGTTGAGAGGCAGCCGTCATTTTTGCCATACGTGAGGGGAGTGACAGATAAGGTTGCCAACATTCTTCGGAAATACGCCGTAAAGACTATCTTCACTCCTTTCAAAAAAGTGTCTCAGATGCTGCGTTCGCCGAAGGATAATTTTCCACTGAAAAGCCCGGTGTTTACAAAGTGGACTGCAGTTGCGGCATGTCTTATATCGGTCAGACGAAACGTACGGTGGCTTGTCGAATATCGGAACATATCAGGGCGGTGAAGAACAACGACACCCAAAAATCAGCCATAGCTCAACATCTCCTGGAATCAGGATCGAACCACTGGATTGAGTTACATAACCCTCAGGTCATCTCGACAGAACGCCACTATATTCCTAGACTCGTTAGAGAAGCTATTGAGATCACCAAACATAAGAACTTCAATCGGGAGGATGGGTTTCAACTGTCGAAAGCCTGGAAACCAGTGGTCCAGCTGTGTAAAAAGCGGAATAGTGCCGAAAAAAATTTCGCGAGCAGACACAGTGAGTTTCGTGTGTCGGGAACAGAATCGAGTTGTGAGTGACAGTGGTAGCGGTACTGAGTGCAAAAAACGAACAAGAAAGAGGGTAGACCGATTTGTCTGCTCATAAACACCCACCCGCAATAACTTCAGTTTATCCGTGATCGTGGTGCTTGCAACAGTGCCGAAATATCGGGAACCCAAAGAAAACAATAAACATGGTAAATATCCCGTCTTCTAGTTATAATAATTTTAGTGACCATGAAAGTTTAAAATCTTATACATTCCGAGTTTCCGCTGTGCCTCGGAAATCACGATAAGCCGTTGGTCCTGACTATCATTTGTAGATCTTTGACAGTCGTTACGGGTAGTCAGCGGCCCGAAAATGTTGTCAACCCAGTCTTACCTAGAGGTATCGTAAAGATTGTGGAGGTCGGATAAAAAGTCGCTCTATGTAAAAACTGGTATTTAGCTGTATCCGGTGAGACTGGAGGCCTACCCCAACCTAGTTGCGAAAAGGCTAGGCAGATGATGATGATGAACGACCAAGTGTTTGCAATAATTATTTTTTCAATTAACTGTAACATTTTCATGTTTTAGAGTCAACCATACGGATGGGTGGCACGTCTGGGCGTCTTCGGTGAACTGAGCGAGTTGTCATCGTACAAACAAACAGGCAACATTGGCAGTCTTGGCGACGCCGCTATAACTGTTAAACTACTAGCTACATTACTCAACATGAGCACTGGTACTGAGGATACATTTGAGCCGTAAGTTTGAGTGTTTGACGTGATAATTCAATAAACAGATTTCATAATACAATGAAAAATATCTCTCGACTGCCTCGTTAGTCGTCGTCCTGGGTTCGATTCCCGGGTCGGGCAATGTGTTAATGTGTGTTTCTCTATAAGGAATTTCTCAATAGCCACCACAGAGTGTGGATTTGTGCCCGGTTCATGGCAATAGTCTCGCTCCCTATGTATGTGGGTTACCTGTTATACTCCTCTGCCTAACCTTTCGGATATTACAGGAGTGATTTTATGTAATGAAAAATACAGGTACTTTTGTCGTTGATGCTTTAAAGTATATAGTTGTAAAAACATCGTAGAGCGCACGGACTTATTTCCATTTTAAGAGACTGGCCATAAGGTTTATTATTCAATGATGTTTAAGAAAGTCCTCTGCTCTGCTTTTCTATTCAGTTTGCACTAAGTCTTGGAAGTTAAGGTCATTATTTTTTTCCTGTTTCAGCGACGCCAAACTAACATTATTGAAACCACCTGAATTGTTAGAACTATCGTCTTTCGCGGCTGCCGTGGGCCTTTGGGATCTAGTACCTATGTTCAGTATCTATCGCGGGCATCCCCACTTGATGCTATCTGCGTTGAAATCCCGAAGTGAGATTTGTCGAGGCGCTATCGACTGCCTACTGGGACAACGGTGCTTAGTACCTCTTTTACTTGAAGAAAATGGACAATGGTTGTTTGACTACATCATTGAGAAGTGTAGTCAATTCGATACTACACTTTTGAAGGTAATGTAGTACTTTAGCTCAGCTTAATAAAATCTTTTTGCGAGATATATGGTCTGATAAATGTGTGATTTTATGTTACAGTGCCTATGTTTATGGTTGAACCCATTTCAAGACCAATTACGTCCAGTAATGCGTGATTTGAAGCAAGGAATTACTTCGGTTTATGTGAGTAAATACTAGTTGATTCAAATTCGTCAATCATAGTAATTTAAATCTTATGGATTTTAATAAGAGTCACATTTCGCGCTCTCTATACCGTGACTTTTTAGTCGTCTTACAACGGCAGCCCACTTCATGTATCCAATGACTACTATACACTAAAAAAAAAGTTGGTATTTATGAGATTTTAATAATTTAAAAATAAAAATAATATTCTGTATTATGACGCACGACGAAGTTTAAACACCCTGTTGCGAGCGATGGTCTACTGGACTCGAGCGCTGGGTAGGTATGTTCTCCCGTTTGACACGTAAACATCATTAACAGGATGTTTCATAATTTTATTCTAATGTATTATTTATTTTTCTTTCTACCTATTATGGTAGGTAAAAAAAAAATCGTGCCTAGAGATTTTGTGTCGGGAACATTGAGTGGACCACCTTTGTAAGACGACTAAAAAGTCACAGTGTATATCAACTTAAAGTGACCAGTGAGAACATAATCAATCTTCCAGTGCGAGCAGGGTTTGAACCTGCGACCTTCCGATTCAGTACACCGGATGTCTACTAGACTAGTGTCTAGTTGGTTAAGACATCCGGTGTACTGAATCGGAAGGTCGCAGGTTCAAACCCTGCTCGCACTGGAATTTTTCTTTCCATGTCAAAAACAGCTATGTTCCCTACGCAGGGTTTGCGTATAAAATATTAAAAATTAGTTTGGTATGGCGACTTCTATACAACATTGATTTGGCTGCAATGTCAACGTGTTGGTTTAAGTTAGTTCGATACTTTCTTAAATAGATGGCGCTAACGTCACCGTAAGACGTTATTAATGGAACGAAAATTTCGAGATCTGTGAGCGGGGTGCGATTGTCTAGTTGGTTAAGACATCCGGTGTACTGAATCGGAAGGTCGCAGGTTCAAACCCTGCTCGCACTGGAATTTTTCTTTCCATGTCAAAAACAGCTATGTTCCCTACGCAGGGTTTGCGTATAAAATATTAAAAATAATCAATCTTGTTTCAGACAACTAGACTACAGCAGTTAATAGCTACATTCATACACATCGCATGTGTAATAGACGCCAGGGAGCCATGCCCAGAGATACATCAAGCAGTGACACAAAGTCCTGAGACGTGGAAGAATCAGTTCACGCCGAAGAGGACAGTGAGCTGTGGGCTCGCGCACTGGGGGGTCGTGGACGAAGGAAATGCCAAGATAAAAATGACGAATACGCCGATCAATACTGAGCTAATAGGACGAGTTGTTGATATTGCGTGTGGAAGACATCATACGCTGGTGTTGACGGAGAATGGGGTATGTCTTGTTAATAACATTCGTTTGACGATATGCCGGTTTGATTAAGGATTTTAGAAGATTTGGGTAGTATAAACAACTTTCAAAGACAACATTTCAAAGATGAGATGTGTGGCAGTAAAATATAGGTATTTTGATTTAGGTTATATGAAAAAAAAAAAAATTAAATTAAAAAAAAAAAAAAAAAATTAAAAAAAAAAAAAAAAAAAAAATTAAAAAAAAAAAAAAAAAAAAATTAAAAAAAAATAACCAAAATCCAACCTTACGTCCGAGCTGAACACCTGGCACACGTGGGGGGCGGACACGCGTACTGTACAACTGTACAAAAACTTACGCGGCTAACAAGGCAGGGTAACCCTTTATGGAGATGAGTAGTAAAAGAATATATAATTTACGGTCGCTTCCCGGGGAGCGCCGGGGCGCATCCGGAGCCGATGCTGGATGCCACAGCATGCGAACCATCGGCGGTGAGGAGTTGAGCAAGCGGGCTCCTACCGAAAAACATGTTACAGCTGGTCGTAGTGAGCTGAACAGGCGGGCTCACAACGTAGAAGCTACAGCCGATTCCACGGGCGATGATATTAGTTCTTTATTTTCATCCGTCCCTTCGACTCGCCCCTCCTACATGACAAGAAGAAAAGCTAGCTTGTCTACCACCAGCACGCTTGATAGTATTGTGCAAGATGTCATCCTTGACAATGAGCTTGCACCCGCTACAAGCGCTCCTAGTAAGCGCAGGCGATGGACACTTGAAATGAATATGTTCATTCTGCGCACTTACCTACAATTAACCCTATTAGATACAGATAAAAGAACTTATCTCGAACCACTCCACTTAAAATTTATTGAAAAATTCCCAGATATGCAGGTTAGTAGACAGAGAATAGGGGACCAACGTAGAGCCATCATAAATAATAAATTACTACCACAAAATACAATACAGGAGATAAGAAAACAAGTTAAAGAAGAGTTAGACCAACTACAACTAAATCGTTCCACCCAACAGATACAAAGCTCTATTGACCTTGCACGCTCAACACTTACACCCACACAATCTACCCAAATGCAAACTACAACCCAAGAAACAAATACCTCTCAAAATACTACACAGACTCGAATGAGATGGACTTGCGAACAAAATGAGGGTATAATGCGGTCCTATTATCGAGTAACAGATTTAGGTAGAAACGAAACAGCATACAGAAGGCGCATGTATGAAGACTTTATTACCAATTTTCCTGCACTTTCTCATTTAAGCGAACAGCGAATAGCTGATCAGAGGAGAGCAATTTTAAATAATAAATACATCAATAGTGACAGACTAAATTCATTAAAACTAGAAGTTTCACAGGAGTTACGGCTAGATAACATTAACGTTACTAGGTTTACTAGTCCAACGCAAGCAGTTGACCGCAATCGCAACAATAATGCTGGCATTCAATGTATAAACATTAGTAACACAAACCCCACACACGAAACTCCACTTACTTTAAATGACATTGAAGTCAACATTGCCGAAGAAATGTTACCTAACCAACAAGAGAACCTAGATAGAGACCCTCTAATAGATGAGATTTTCCAACAAGCAATTCAGTATTTTAAAGAAACTAGCCCTACAAATAAAAACCTTCTAAAAAACCTTCTAAAACCTTCTAAAAAACTTGCCCGAATAGTTAACTACCTAAACAAAATAATTCTGCCTGAACATGCTAATAAAGAAACCAATTTCAATACTTTACAGACTACTATATATTGTGCAGCATAGACCGCAGCCAAAGTTAACGGAGCAAAGATAACACTTCAACCACGAGTAGTCACCCAAAGGGCAAAAAAACAAAACAAACCCAACTGGGAGAAACGACTAGAACGAAAATTAAATGATTTACGAACAAAAGTAGGTAGAATGATGCAGTTCATCAATGGTAATAGAAGCAGAAAAATAATGAAACACGTTAATAAGATAGTAGAGCAATATAAAATTCATACCGTTCATGAGGAACCAAATACACAAGCAGTACACACATTAGACACACTTAAACAAAAACTTTCAGTCGTTACAGGCCGCCTACAAAGATACAGAGCATGCACACAAAGAAAACTACAAAACACGCAATTCACCCACAATGAAAAACTTTTTTACCGCAATATTCGACAGGCAACATCTAACGTTCAAGATAACAGCGCAAATGATGATCATAACACCCCTGACCCAGAGACGTTACACAACTTCTGGGCAGGGATTTGGGAACAGCCAACCGAACATAACGCCGAAGCGGACTGGATACAAACAGAACTGACAAACGGCAATACAAATATTGATGCAATGGCATTTGACAGTATATCCCCAGACATTTTTCATAGAGTACTTTCTAGGTTACATAACTGGAAAACACCCGGTTCAGATCACATTCATAGTTATTGGTACAAAAAATTTACATCAGTCCATAGTTTTCTATATAATCACATAAATTTATTCATACAGGATCCTGAATCTATACCATCCTACATAACATTAGGTACAACTTTTATGGTTCCTAAAGACCGTAACGATCTCACTAACCCAGCAAAATATAGACCAATAACATGCTTGCAGACGATGTATAAAATTATTACATCCTGTATATCTGAACTAATGTATGAACACATCGATACTAATAATATTTTAGCTGAACAACAGAAAGGATGCCGAAAGTTCAGTCAAGGCTGCAAGGAACAGTTAACCATAGATTCAGTCATTCTTAAAAAAGTTCAAAAAACTAAAACCGATCTGTTTAGTATGTACATTGACTATAAAAAAGCCTACGACTCTGTTCCCCATTCGTGGCTTGTAAAAATTTTAGAGATATACAAAATACATCCGACAATAGTAACATTCCTGAAGGCCATGATGACCACCTGGACAACTGTGCTAAGACTAAGTTCCCCCACTGAAACAGTAGATACTAGCCCAATAAAAATTCGGAGAGGGATTTTCCAGGGAGATGCGCTTAGCCCTCTATGGTTTTGTCTTGCCCTAAACCCCCTATCTAATATATTAAACGCTTCAACATTAGGATTTCCATTAAAAGATACACCTACCGAAGGACACGCACAAAAAATTTATTTAAATCATCTGCTGTATATGGATGACATTAAGCTTTACGCAAAAAGTGAGGGTCAACTTCATGAATTAGCAAATTTGACAGAACAATTTTCAAATGATATTAAAATGGAATTCGGCATAGACAAATGTAAAATAAATTCAATTAGAGCAGGACAGAATTATCAACACCAATACACTTTAGGAACAGGAGAACAGATACAACCATTAGATGAACAAGATAGTTATAAATACCTAGGGTACACACAATCACGACAGATTCACTATAAAGAAACTAAACAAAAATTAACACAACAATTTCAACACAGACTAAACACTATTCTGAAAACACAATTATATTCCCGAAATACAATTAAAGCGATTAACACCTTCGCTATACCGGTTCTTACATATTCCTTTGGGATAATCAATTGGACCAAAACTGACCTCAAAAACCTTCAACGAAAAATTAACACAACTATGACCAAATTCCGCAAACACCATCCACGATCCTGTGTGCAGAGATTAACACTGCCGCGGAAAGAGGGAGGTAGAGGTCTAATTGACATTCTTAACCTACACAACAGACAGATAAAAGCACTCAGACAATTCTTCTTTTCAAAAAGTGAAAACTCTACTCTCCACAAAGTTGTTACTCAAAACGACCAACAGTTGACACCCCTGAATTTAAAAGATAGGTCTGAACAGAAAAATGAAAAAAATACCGACGAAAGAACTAAGCTCCTAGAATGGACCCAGAAGTCTCTACACGGAAGACATCGCCAAGACTTATGCCACATAAATGTCGACAAAGAAGCGTCGAACGCGTGGTTAAATCGAGGCGAACTCTTCCCAGAGACTGAAGGGTTCATGCTTGCTATCCAGGACCAGGTAATAGAAACCAAAAACTACAGAAAATATATTATAAAGAATTTAAATAATGACACTTGTAGAAGATGCAATAGTTCTCCTGAGACAATTCAACATATCACAGGTGCGTGCAAGTCAATAGCCCAAACAGATTACAAACACAGACACGATCAAGTAGCCAACGTCATACACCAGAAATTAGCTCACCAGTACAAACTCATAGACTCCGTTGTACCATATTACAAGTACAATCCAGAGACTATATTAGAAAATCCCACAACAAAACTGTATTTTGACCGCGGCATTTTTACCGACAGAACAATTCACTTCAATAGACCAGACATTACACTTATAAACAAGATAAACAAAACTGCATATTTAATAGATATTGCTGTACCTAATACGCATAATTTACAGACCACAATAGCAGAAAAACTAACCAAATATATCGAACTAAAAGATGAAATTACCCGAATTTGGCATCTGCAAAAAGTTACAATAGTACCAATAGTTTTGTCGTCAACAGGAGTAATACCGAAACAACTTCACCAGTCCCTTAATTCTCTTAGCTTACCTCCAAATACCTACCATCTGCTACAAAAGGCAGTGATATTAAACAATGTGCAGACTCGTGAGAAAGTTTCTGCAATGTGAATCAGAAATTCCTCATCAAAACTCAAATACGCTACCATCTTCCATACACTATTCTGCGCGTGACCGCACTTCATCCATTCCAACTGATAATCACTTGGCTTAGGCCCGTGTTATTGGCTCTTCCCGGCTAGCCGAGAACATAAAATGTTTGTCAAAATAATAATTAAAAAAATAATAATAATAATTAAAAAAAAAATAATTAAAAAAAATATATAAATATTAATATATTTATATTTACATACTGAATCGGAAGGTCGCAGGTTCAAACCCTGCTCGCACTGGAATTTTTCTTTCCATGTCAAAAACAGCTAGGTTATATGATGTTATAATACAGTTTTGGAGCACTAAATTCACTTTAAATTTATCATGATTATGATGAGGTAAGTTATCGTTCAAAATTTTTGGCAGTGATTTTTTAAAAGCTTATACTATCAAATATGTGAATTAAAAAAAAATTGTACGGTCAACACGTACAATTTTTTTTGTTATGATGATAGTCACCTTATAAAATTGTCTGAAAGTGGCGCCGGTGACTGAAAAGTTGTGTGGTAATCGGTTGTCGTGGTATGGGCATGTGATGTGATGCGGAGGAATGAGGAAAATGTCATGAGGCAAGTTTTGACTATGAATATGGATGGCTATAAGAGTAGAGGAAGAAACGATAGATGGACTGTGTGAAGGATGATATGGCAAGAAAGGAGGTCATGTTAAGATATAAATATCTAAATTTCATTATATTCGGACAAAAAAGTGCACAAGTGGGTAAACGTTATTCCATTTACTTCGGGGTTTGGGGTGCGGAGTCTATAGCTATACATCTATACAAATCTAGCGCAGGCAACAGCTAGTATAAGATATCATTTTCTGTCGCTGGCACACATCGAACCTGCTGTCGCTCCGTGGGAATAGTCCCACTTTAAGAGGTTGAACTTACATCTTACTACATATAACATTCTTTCATTGTATGTGAATGTATTTAATATGTAATGATTTGTTGTTGTTATTATGTGGGGTGTAGATATACGCGACAGGCGACAACTCGTTCGGGCAGCTGGGCGTGGGCTCGTGGTGGGTGGGCGGCGTGGGCGAGGGCGCGGTGTCGGCGGGCGCGCTGCGGCACGTGGCCGGCCACTTCACCGCGCCGCTGGCCGCCGTGGAGGCCGGACACTACCACTCCGCCGTCGTTGATGTTGGCGGACGACTTTATACGTGGGGGTGAGTTACACGAATAACTAGTGTAAGAAGAGAATGATAAGTGCAATTTCTTTTTACCCGACTTCTCAAGGAGTTTAAAGTGTTTTTTTTTTTCATAAAGGGATACAATATCACTTAATCACTCTACTCTAATCTCAACTTAAGCGTTGTTTTATCTAAGTTGATTATTGACCGTTTGTAATAAGAACATAGAAAATTTGACATAAGAATCTCAATTAAAATATAGGATTTTGTCACGCCCACTCGTCGAAATAGTATGGTAGCAACAGTCGATCGGCGTCTTATGTCATTATCCAAGAATCGAAGTAAATCCAATGGATTTTGCCCTATTACTTTTGTCAGTTGTAGATACCAACCTTTTGTTATAGATGGGGCGTCCATGGTCAGCTGTGCCACGGCACCATAGATGACGAGTGTTCACCCAAGTTGGTTACCAAATTCCAAGGCAGAAAGGTGAGGTTTCCTTGATCTGGTAACGTTTTATAACTTTTCATGAGCTGCTGCTTTATTTTGAAAGAAGAAATGAGAAAAAAGAAGATTAATTTTAAAGAGATGACAGGTGCCGAAATTTCGCATACATCAATTTGCCTTTATGGTTCGGCCGGCCATATTTGACACGGTAACCAAATAAAAAAAATGTTTTCTTTTCAGGTGTTAAGTGTAGGCCTCGGCGCCTGTCACACGGTGGTCCTTATGAAGAACGGCGAGGTGTGGGCGAGCGGCGCAGGAGTGTTCGGTCAGCTGGCCAGTGGAGGGAGGCACAAGAGTTCAGTGCCAGTGCGCGTGCGACTACAGGACCCAGTCAAAGCTATCGCTGTCGGCTACTTCCATAATGTGAGAGCTATAATACAGGGTGAAAGGGACTCCACAAACTGATGAGATGGATTCAGTATATCATACTAAGATGACCGGTACAAGAAATTATTTCAGGAATGTTATGGGAATTGGCAAAACGCACGTAGCGAACGGCAAGCGCGACGACAGAGTTCGATGAATTCTATAGCTAGGCATGTAGTGAACAGCTGATTTCACGCGTCGTCCGTTAAATTATTTCAACATCCATTGTTGTATTTTTGATTTTAGCCGTATTATTTACATAAATAGAGTGCTGCGTACAGGGAATGTAATTTTACGAAATAAAGGAATAGTAACTGAATTTTTTTTTAAAAAGAAATAAAAATTCCGGTGGAATATGATTCAAAATAAGGAGCTGAATGCACCCTGTCAGTTTGTGGAGGGTTTTCCCTTAGACCCTGTATCTATATTTTTAGGTGTACAGTAACGAGCAATAAAATGTATATGTTACCGGCCAAACCCGATTTTAGGCCAAACTAGTTTGTCCTAGGCACTAGGCACTCTGACTAAATGGGTTAGGTTAGGCTAGAACTGTGACCAACCACGCGCGAGCCGAGGGTGCGTAGCAGGGCCGATGAGTGCCACAGCAAATTTGGGCGCATTGTAATTGCTTTGTTTATGTTAGTGTATCCTGACACGATAAACACGTTAAGTGGTTTGGCCTAGGACAAACTAGTTTAGCCTGAAATCGGGTTTGGCCGGTAGCATACACACTAAGCGAAATCCAAAAGCGATTTTCTCGTGATATAGTATAGTTTACAAAATACTACGTTCGTGAAAACGTAAAACGTTCATTAATACAGTAGAAGAAAATCAGTTTTAACAGTTGCTGCGTGTGTACATTTCATTGCTCGTGACTGTAGAGTGGAGTTATACTACTTTAAATTATCGACTTCTTTGTATTAATCAATCCATGCAACTTAGACGCTTTACGGTGTTGCTGTGGACTACGATATGCCAAACTACCTGGCTACTACGCTTACCTAATATTTTTAACTTCATGCCATGTTTTAAGTTATGTTACTTTTATCAAGACCTTAACAGTTTTTCGCATTTTTTTCGAGAATCCATGACCATGCTTATGAATGCCACAGACCTGTAGAGTCGTCAGTCTGTCTAGCGTCGATAAGTTTGCTACATTACTGGTTCCACTCCACATGACAGTTGGCGCTAACAAGCAAGGGAGAAGTATGGGTATGGGGAGCGAGTCCGCAGCAGGTGCGTGCGGCAGCGGCGCGACGTGCGGCCGACTCTCCACCAGCCGCACCAGCTGCATCCGCCGCGCCCGACCCGCACCTGCTGCCGCAGCGTGTCGACACGCAGCACGTGCGCGGGGAGATCGTGCAGGTACACCACTTACATACTGTAGGCACGCAGCCGACTCTCCACACGCCGCGCCCTTCCCGCACCTGCTGCCGCAGCGTGTCGACACGCAGCACGTGCGCGGGGAGATCGTGCAGGTACACCACTTACATACTGTAGGCACGCAGCCGACTCTCCACACGCCGCGCCCTTCCCGCACCTGCTGCCGCAGCGTGTCGACACGCAGCACGTGCGCGGGGAGATCGTGCAGGTACACCACTTACATACTGTAGGCACGCAGCCGACTCTCCACACGCCGCGCCCTTCCCGCACCTGCTGCCGCAGCGTGTCGACACGCAGCACGTGCGCGGGGAGATCGTGCAGGTACACCACTTACATACTGTAGGCACGCAGCCGACTCTCCACACGCCGCGCCCTTCCCGCACCTGCTGCCGCAGCGTGTCGACACGCAGCACGTGCGCGGGGAGATCGTGCAGGTACACCACTTACATACTGTAGGCACGCAGCCGACTCTCCACACGCCGCGCCCTTCCCGCACCTGCTGCCGCAGCGTGTCGACACGCAGCACGTGCGCGGGGAGATCGTGCAGGTACACCACTTACATACTGTAGGCACGCAGCCGACTCTCCACACGCCGCGCCCTTCCCGCACCTGCTGCCGCAGCGTGTCGACACGCAGCACGTGCGCGGGGAGATCGTGCAGGTACACCACTTACATACTGTAGGCACGCAGCCGACTCTCCACACGCCGCGCCCTTCCCGCACCTGCTGCCGCAGCGTGTCGACACGCAGCACGTGCGCGGGGAGATCGTGCAGGTACACCACTTACATACTGTAGGCACGCAGCCGACTCTCCACACGCCGCGCCCTTCCCGCACCTGCTGCCGCAGCGTGTCGACACGCAGCACGTGCGCGGGGAGATCGTGCAGGTACACCACTTACATACTGTAGGCACGCAGCCGACTCTCCACACGCCGCGCCCTTCCCGCACCTGCTGCCGCAGCGTGTCGACACGCAGCACGTGCGCGGGGAGATCGTGCAGGTACACCACTTACATACTGTAGGCACGCAGCCGACTCTCCACACGCCGCGCCCTTCCCGCACCTGCTGCCGCAGCGTGTCGACACGCAGCACGTGCGCGGGGAGATCGTGCAGGTACACCACTTACATACTGTAGGCACGCAGCCGACTCTCCACACGCCGCGCCCTTCCCGCACCTGCTGCCGCAGCGTGTCGACACGCAGCACGTGCGCGGGGAGATCGTGCAGGTACACCACTTACACAAACTGTAGGCGCGCGGCCGTTAACTATTAACTACGTACTCATGTTCAGTTTGCACTACAACTTTAAAGGTTTTATTAACGCTTTCTAAGTTCTGGTCATTCTAAAATCAAGTTAATTTAACCAGCAATAAAACCCATTGGAAAGACTGATTTGAATAAAAATTAACCAGTCTTACCAAGGGTTATCGTATTACCCAGTACTAACTGGGTTGTGGAGGTCAGATAGGCAGTCGCTCTATGTAAAGTACTGGTATTCAGCTGCATCCGGTTAGACTAGAAACCGACTCCAACATAGTTGGAAAAAGACTGGGCAGATGATGATGATTTTAATATTAAGTTGCTGAGTTTTACTGTCGGTTTCTGATTTGAGAATTTGCAGTTGAGAACGTTTCAAACTCAACTTTAGTATTCAATTTTTAATTTCCTTTTCTTTGATTTTGTTTGACAAATTCTCAGCCGGCTCATGCAGGGTGTAAACAGACCCTTCACGAAGCCGTCAACCAAGCATTCTGCACATCAAACAAAGTAACTTTACGTAAAAATTATTGCTGGGATACGACTTTTTTTTTTTGGGGTGAAAAATCACTTTTTACGGTGGGACTCGATGGAAAGCACGCAAAGCATTGTGCTGATGGATGGATTGAACAGTACGGGGGTCGTGGAGGTGTTTAAAGTAAAAATCTTAAATTAAAACCGTGTATTTAAAAAAAAAACTTGTGAAAAAGTTGGAACTTTGACCCCAATATCTCCGTTACTAGAAGGTATGGTTTAGAACAAGAAAAAATTACACCCTTTATACAATAATCGTTACTTATCTTACAGTTGTCGGCGGGTTGGCATCACTCGTTTATACTCAATAATGCTGGCACCCTCTACGGTTGGGGCCTCAACTTCGATGGGCAAATTGGTCAGTATATTTTTGAAAGATGTGAACTATGGGCGAGCGTATTGAAATCGAAAACGTTTAATAAATGTTGCCATTTTTTATATTACAGGAAGTGGAGATCGCAAGCTGATTAATATTCCAACTGAGATAAAGATACGTACTGATTCTCAGGCAGATATAGTTAAAAACAGTAACGCTAAAACGCCAGATGTTGAAACAAATGACCTAAAAACAAGTGCTATGGTAAAATGTGGAGGAGACTTCACTGTGTATATCGATAACGACGGAAGAATATATGTCTCGGGCAATGTACATCTACAGGTAAATTATTGAAATCCTAAAGTTTTTATTACAGGGTGTAACAAGATAATCGCAATACCAGACCATCAAACTGGACAACTTCCCTAAGGAACATGGGTTGATGGTCTGAATTACCACCTAAAAGGCTTTGCGCTTATTCTGTTACACCCCTACATAGTTTGTTCACTCAGACTATAAAAGTAATTTAATCTTTCTTTTAGTACCTCACTGAAAAGGACAGAGGCGGCAGCCGCGTCATTATGATGAAGACAACAAAGCGCGTTATTAAAATACCTGCAAGTCGGAGCAACAACAAATTCCAATTTCAACAAGTCGATAGAATTGATATCATGTTTCCTTTCGACGTTGACGGTTTGCAAAGGAAGCCAATCGAAGCCAGGTTAAACCCACTGGCTTCTATGAATGATTTTAAAAAGAAATCATGGGCTGACGATGTGATTCTCATATTAAAACCGTGGCTGAACGAGGGCAACTTTAAAGGAAATTGCAATTTGGCAGCCAAGTTCGCCTACCATAACAAAATATATTCCAATTGTTTAAAATTATTATTAGAAAATTTAAAATATGAAGCTCAAAACGATCCCACTTACGTGACGCACACTGCAATACCAGATGGAGATTTAAAGAATGAGACAAAAACTTACCCAAAGAAAGAAGAACTCCAACTAATCATCAAAAATATTATGTCTAAGCGCATCAGAGAGGTGTCTTTGTCTATTCTCAATGAAGAACCGTATCCTATAATAGATGCTTCCATTTACAATGCTTTACCCTGTTGTTGCGATGAAATAAAATATCGCAAAAAAGGAGTATCTTACAAAACGACCGTTAACATTTTGGAGTGTGACGTCTCTATAAAAGCAGCTCAGACCATAGACAAATGTATGAGTATGTTCCCTGTGGATACTGAGTTATGGGAATTATGTTTCAGGCTTTCCAAGAACTTTTTCATAGAAAATCATTTGTCCATATCGAAGTTAGAAGTTGTGTTGCGTAAATATATGGAGTCTAACGCAACGACAATGGCCGCAGCGATAATGTATTCGAATGACTGCGCACAATATAGTAAAATATTGTCACCGAAATTTTATTTGAATATGTGCAGTCAAGTGTTGGATACTTGGGGTTGATTCTCTCGAATATTTCGACTTGAGTGCTTTCAATTGGGTAGTTGAAACCATTAACCAATAATTCCAAGACACAACTTCTCTAAAAATACTTTAATTTTGGGCCAGAGAGCCTGATTAATTTTCAATCACTGTAAAATTAAATTTTTTGTTGCTTTGAAATCAATAAAAATAGTGTTATAGACTCAATGAGTTGGCAAATTAGTGACGTCGCAGGTGGCCATACCAAATCTTTAGTGGAATCGCGTTTTGACGAAATAAACAGTATAGGTTGATTTCCAACAAATGGCTCGCAGCGCATCGGATCGGAAAGGATACGATCGTATGCGGCGACAGCGAACGCGTTCGGCAGGATGTCGATGCATAATACGATCGGGTCCGTACCAGCGCCTGCGAACGTATCCGTTTCTACACCTAGTCAAATAGTTTCATTCCTATACCTATATATATCCATACTTTCGACTACTTTCGCGTGTCGCGGAACACGCCCACTATCAAGCTGCTTTTGTGCGGCTTGGTAATATAGACGTTAAATATTGTGTACACGATGCGATGCGAGCCGTTTGGTGGAAATCATCCTTTAGTCAATTGATTGATGGTGTCAAGTACCCAATTCAGTTATGACTATAGCATTGGTGATGGTACATTCGATACGATTAGATTGGACGAGCAACGATCAATCAGCACTGAAAGATCTTAAATTGACAGCATACATACGTTTCTGCAAGTAGTAGCAAAATAGAATTTACTAATTCAATTGGCTTCAGCGTATCAATGATATGTTATACTCACTCGAATATTTTTATATACTTGTACTCGAATATAGCGTTCTTGTAGGAAATTAGAGTGTACTTTTTAGTAAATTTTTCAGTTATAAGTAGGTATTCCAGTACAGAAATGCTGTTTTTGCTTTGCAAAGCTTTGAATCTCTGTTATCAATACAAGGTGGAAGGGACACCGATGCGAAAACGCTTACCACGTATTCAGTACATCATTCTAAAAACATCAGCTGTTCCATACATTTTGACCGTGTAGGTATTGCACTTTTGTAGGAAACAGCCGTTTTTTTTTAAATTACCGATTTTCTTAGCGTGTCGATGGCAATCTAAATTGTATCAGCCCAGAACTGAGCTACTAGTTTGGAGCTTTCGGTAGCATCCATCAGTTCCTGAAGTGAACAAACAACAGGACACGATATTAAGTGCCCCATCGTTTGTAGAACAGCACCACATTTACACTCGAGGGCAGTCATTAATGAATCTCATTAATGACTGCCCACGTCTGACGTTGCAGCAGGAAAACCTGAGCAGGTTTTCCTGCTGCGACCAACCTGGTGTCGGAGTCTCTTTAAAGACTTCCAGGTCAGCCATGGCAACTCATGTCCAGGTGGAATTGATTGAATGAAATAACCGATGATAACTTTCTATGTGGGGGGCTCAGAATGACGTACTAAATACTTGGTAGCCGTTTTCGCGTCGGTGTCCAATGCACCCCGTATACACTTTTTTTTTTTTTTTTTTTTTTTTCCGGATGGGAAATCATCAAATGACCCCCCCCACTCTGGGCGGAGCAGAAGGGAGTGTCAGACTTGTACTGACTAAAACCCATCCATGTTCCTTCTTTGCCCTTTGTGTTCCAGGGCCACGGTATCTCTTTCGAACAGTCCCGCAGCCACCCCGTATACACTCAAGCAAGTACAAGACGGCAAAGCAAATAAAAGACTTCTCTTTCTAAAGCTCGACGTTTCCGGTACTGTATGTGGTTCAGTGGCTGCCTATATATTCAAAATTATTAAATCATTGCACTGTCAAAATGTAGTATTCGTTAATATTGGTTGTTCGTTCTGTAGGCTCTTTGTTAACACTCATGTTTAAATACTAGATATGTGAAATTAATGTTATTGTTTGTTATATTCGTTTTGTCTTTTTATTAATTATAATTTAGGTGCAAATATATGTTTTTATTAGAAAAAAATCAAATCAATTTGTTATAGTTCAATAATCACCATTGACTGTTAATTTGCTCTTGAACTCAAAAATACAAGACTATACCGTCCGCTTTCAATGAAATGTTACAAAATCGAGAAACATGTGATTAGTGATTTGGTGGCCTACCATGATGTCTTAAAGCAGGAGTAATTCCAGTGTGGGAAAGAGATGGGCTACACGGCCTGTATAGCTCTGTCTCTTTCCCACACTGGAATTACAACTGCTTAAGATGTCATAGTAAACCCCCTGGTGATTTAAGATGAAACTGGACTTGAAGTAAATTTCTGAAATACGGTGCTTAGTACGCGGCTGTTAAGGGCTTTAAAAAAGTTCAGTTTTGTAGTGCGTCACCTGTCTCTCATTCTTATTGTGTAAGTTTTTCTGTCTTTAAACGCTAGCACATCAAGCTACCCGAAACTGTCAAATTTTCCCAATCAACCTTGAACGTAATGCTATAGCGATAAAGTTGAAAATTACTAAAGTTTGACAGATTGCAGTAGTAGTCGAGTGCAATTAGACAATAAGGTGGAACGAAGATTATAGTGGTCCGATTTTCATGGGGCTTTTTTATTGAGTTCCTTGAGGAGTGGAGAAGAAAGTTAAAAAAAAAATTCGGCGCTCGCGACCTTTTTTTTTTCCTTTATGAATAACTTCAAATTCGATGGATTCATATTAAGGCGTAATAGTGTGACCTGCGTACATCCATTAAACGCCAATTTTGTCTGTTTCTTTGTTCATTATTGTCGATGTAATGCATATTTCAAGTATTTTTTGAAAATTTCCTATTTTCTACAATTATTTTTAAAATATTTTATATTTTAAGACTATTATTTCTTTTGCAAGTTTTAACTGATGCTTATTCACATATAAGTGGACGTAAAAATATACAAGATAACCACTTTTACGAGTGAAGTGACTAAAAATTAATTCAGAATGATCAGGAAATCGTCTAAAAAAGGTAATTTTTCTCAAATTTTTTCTAGGATGGCCAACGTAAATAATAGGTACCTATGTAATTGGAGATTTAATAACCAGCATTTTCAGATTTAATTATCTGTGGATTGGCGCGCAATTCGAAATTCAAATAAATTTTATTCGAAAGCCGTGTTCTTTTAATTACAAATTCAGTCATTTGTTTTTAGATAGTTTTTTGTTATTGTGAAATTGTGGTAGTTTTTGGCGCCATGGATAAACTGAAAATTCGTACAATTTTCGAATATGAGTTCCTACGTGGACATACCGGTGCGCAAACAACACAAACATTAACGAGGTATACGGGCCTAACACTGCTTGCATAAACACGGTCCATTATTAGTTCAATCGTTTTAAATCTGGAAATTTTGAGTTGAAGAATGAGCCTCGCGGTCAGCCGGTAACCATTGTCAACAACGACGAATTGAAGGCGGTACTGAAAACGGATCCAACTCAATCTACGGCTGAGCTTGCTGCGGGCCTTGGAGTTAGTGTCAAAACGACATTGAAGCACTTGCGTCAAATCGAAAAGATAAAAAAGCTAAAATAAAAAAAAAAATACAAAAATTTTTGTTTTTAAAATTTTCATACAAATCTCCAGATTCATAGGTAAAGACCTAATAATATCCTGAAAATATCCTTATTATATCTGCTATGCACAGACAAAAAATAATAAAAAAAAATATTGCGAGCGGCGAAATTTTTTTTTTTTTTACTTCTCCACTCCTCCAGGCACTCAATAAAAAAAGTCCCATGAAAATCCGACCACTATAAACTTCGTTCCACCTTTTGGGTGTTTTTTATCTAATTGCACTCGGCTATAGCTTGATGTGCTGGCGTCTGTACTTTACATCATTTTTGACTAGTATCACTGTAGACCTTTTATTTTTATTCTTTTATTTTTTTACATAACAAGTGATCTTAGGATTTAGAATTCTAGTCTAGTTTAATATTTTTTTAAAACTTATACTAATTTTAATTATATCAGAAAGGCAAAATTGGTTTTATGACATTTCGCTCTAGTAAAATGAGATAATTTATTTTGTAATTTGTTGTATTCATCTAGTCATTAGTTTATTTTTTGTACTGTTGTTATTTAACTTAGAAATCTGATTTTATTACACACATTAGTACAGTGATATTGAATAGTGTACCAGTAGCGAAGGGTCAATTTTTGTAAGAGGTAAGCTGGAGTACATATCTTTAATGTAATTATATTACTTGTCTATAGAATACCGACTGTGCCATTTTTCAAAGGGAAGCCGGTAGGAATCGAGTTTAATGGAACCTTCGCCACTGTAGTGTACCTACCTATCTGAGATTTTTTGTTTTAATTACATTACTGTTTTATACACATTATACGCAACTCGCCTCAACTTCGAGTGCGAGCCACCTGTTATTATTGGTTGCGTGCAATCTATCTGTTTTATATCCTAATTATTAAAAAATACTTTGTAAACGGCAGCTTGTTTTAGATTAAATGCCTAATAAATGAATTAATATAATTCAGGTGTTGTGTGTTACATATAAATAGGCGAATAATGATGTGTCGTTTATTAGGAAGCGCTGCTTATATACAGAACCAGTCAAAAGAAATCAAAATAAATAGGGTACATTAATAACTTTAAAACTAACACAATTTGGTAATGTCGGTAGAATGTGCCGCGCTCCCTTCGATGTTCGAGCGCGATGATACAGCCGGCACATTCCTTTCACCTTGGCTAGGTTAGAATGCGCGGGCGCGCGGTGGCGAACGGCCGTATGCGCTCCTCTAATTTGTATGCCAATGCCAATACGTAAGTATGAGCTGCTACAATAATTTAATTTTATTAACGTCTTTCATTTTTTAGATTCAGACAGAGTAGCAATACGCTCAGTCTTAAGCAGCTTTGCATCACTGTCAAAATCACGCGGATCTTTATTGTGCAGCACGGTTCATTTCATGCTGGATGCGAACGCACATACAGGGAAGTGCCAGAAAAAAGGGGAGGCTCTACCGAGTAGCAGATGATTTTGGGATGATATGATGATGGTTGTTTTGAGACCAGGTCTCCTGCGGAGGCGCACAAGCGCTTCTCGCCGTTCGTTACCTATTAGTTATCTTTGATTTCCAAACGAGGAAAACCACCGCCAACAATTTAAACATAACCTTAATTCTATGACATCATAGAATTAAGGTTTTGTCTAAATTAGTATCTTCTGCCTCTTCGCCGCGACTCCGCTAGTGTGCACTGGGAATTAATCGAAGCTGACGCCGCGCACCGCTGTGTATTCAATACAATTGTTTGTTTTTTTTTGTACCGAATAAGCTCCGAAACTACTGGACCTATTTTAACCATTTTTTCACCATTAGAAAGCTAAATTATCAGGAAGTAATAAATATAGGCTAGATCTTTAAGAAAATTGCAATTATGTATCCCAAAGTAGCAAAATTTTGCCTATATAATTCATTATTTGGCGTACGCTGAGAAAACTATTGATGATACTTAAAAATTCTGTACTACATGGATCAAAGTACTCATTATTACCTACACAAAAATCCATGAGGGAATATATCTATCATAGTTAAGTCACAATAGCAGCTTTTGTTTTCTAAAATTTAATTAGATCGCCGGTAGAAACAAAATATGTTGGTTACATTCGATTCGTAGTATTAATAAATTCTTATTCAAATAAATAGTTTTATCATCAAGGGTATTTATGTAGCAGTAAAATACTGAGTGTTCATGAAGAACTTGTCATCAATATGTGTAAGATACATGCAGCGACATCTATTTACCCAAAAAGGTACTAATGAATAAAAATGTGCTCACAAAATAACTTTAAAATCGACTGCAGCTTTTTTAAAAAGTTATGATAGCAAAAGGTACTCTAGATTAGTCTACATGACTTGGTACTGAAAAAATACATACTGGTACCTATTAGGTACTTATGTAATCCTTTTATACTTACGTTATTAGCAACATATTGTTACTGCAGTAAATTAGGTTTTTAATACTTAAGTACTGCTTGCAGCAACGGTAAATTACTTAGTAGGAAAGAAATAAATAAGAAATATCTATCGCTCTTTAACGATATTCACAGAACGTAGGTAACATAGCGTGACTTTCGCCGGACCACCTTTAAAGTCGATTTTCTCAAAAACTACTAAGGCACCAATTTTGTTGTTCGAGCACTAATTGAGAACTATTTAGTAAATATGGAAGCGATTGGCGTTGGTAGTCACGGACATAGTGAATTTTTCAAGTGGACGAGGATGGCCAAATCTGAAATTATGCGGAATAGTGAAAAATATTCAGACGAGTCTCGGTTGAAAAGCGTATATCTCAAAGTAGGTCCCATTAAAAATTGAATAATCGTGTTTTTTTTTTAAAAAAAACACGATTATTCAATTTTTAATGGGACCTGCCCCACACTTGGAATTTCTCCTGTATCGTGGGTGCGTTTACAAACATTTAAACTCACATACACAAACAGCCAGACCCGGAACAACTATCTGTAGGCCATACAAATATTTGTTCCGTGCGGGAATCGAACCCGCGACACGCAGCGCAGCAGTCAATCGCTTAGCTACTGCGCCAACCGCGCCGTCTATTCCGCCGTCGATTGGGCTCATTTCGTGCATCTTGATGAGAACTTTAGACCTAGCTGGAGACGCAACAATCATATAAATATGAAGGAATCAAAAAAAAAAAACCCGCGTTAGCATATGTTTATCTTTTAAGGTAGACTCACACTCTTTCTCTAACCCTACCTTTATGTGACGCAGACGAAGTTGCGCAGATCAGCTAGCCTGACATAATTTTATGCCATCTATGTTTGAAAAAAAAATGATTTTTTGTTAGCCTATTTGTGTGTCCCACTGCTGGGCAAACGTCTCCCCTTACTCCTTCCCTCTGTTCGCAAGAGTCCAACTTTCTCAGGAATCCAACTTTTATAACATCCAATCAAGTATTCCCATCCTCGACCCTAAGTTTCGCGCTGTTGGTCACGACCTGGGTTTTAGATCTGTTCATAGAAAGTCTGACTTGAAGACTTGCTGTGCTCAGATCTTGGAGAATTTCTTGAACTTCTGAAGCTTGATGTGGAGAATTACACAATGTCATCAGGAAAGCAGAGGTTTGTTAGCTGATGGCCACTTACATTTATGCCTCGTGCCATGAATCAGACAATTTGTCAAAAACCTCCTGCAATGCGCTTGTGAACAGCTAAGGTGAGAGCGGGTCGCCTTGTTTGACACCTTTATCTGTATGGTGGGACCAGAGATATGTAACTTGATATTGGCAGAGCTGCTTCGATATACTACTACTAATTTATTTTTAGTTTTCACTGGTTTTGTATTCTTCTCAGCAACCCCTTTTTATTGATACCCTTATCTTGGGGATGCTTAAAAAAATAACTAGCCTATCTTTGGGAGTTCGCCATATTGGATTTAGAATCACGTCACTGAGCTAACCATGCATGGCATCCAAACTAAACGTGTATGCAAAGTTTCAGCTCAATCGGTTGAGGGATCACTGTATTTTTCTTTATTAAAGTAAAGCTTGTAAACAATTTTTATTCATAGAATGTATTTTTGTAAAACTATATTTACAAAATAAATAAATAGGTAGATACAAATTATTACCTTTCAAATGCAGGAGGAGCACGTAAATAGCAATCACCACTAAATAGAAATAAATCAAAATCGGAATGACGAACGCTAAAATAAAAACAAATCTTTCAGAAATAAATAAATAGTAGAGGCATGTAAACGAATTATATAAATAATATACAATAGGCGCAGCTCGTTTTATAAAACATTGCACTGAGATAAGTGACGACTACAGGTCGAATCTAGATTCTTTTTATCTAAAGATAATAATCAGAACAAATTAGATTGCCATCGGCACGGTAAGAACAGGACGAATTGGATACAATCAATGGTATACATAAAATCGATACACCAAAGTACATTCGAATCAGATTCACACACGATTGCTTATAGCGAATCTATAATTAGAGACCGGATTATATGCAACTTATATGTTCGAAATATGCACCATAAATGCTCGAAATCGCCAAAAAGTGCCAAAGTATCAATCATCATCAAATCCAAATAAATACAGCTAATTAATGTTTTTTTTAATTTAAAAAAAAAACAGCATTCATGCGTTACACTAAAAAGCTTACTTACTACATTTTGTGTGGTATTATCATTTTTGTTCTTATTAACTATACAAATTAATAATATAAGTACTGTTCCAAATGCTTTGTAGAAGTAATGTGCTTTCTGTTACTAAAGCCATTGCCAATGTACATATGTAATTTATTGTATTCTAGTTGACAGTTAATTATAGAAAAATATGCAGTACATGAAAAATAACCATATTTACAAATGAGTATTCAAACATGCCTTTGCATATAATCCGATCTCTAATAATAACTTATTCAAAGCCCTGATGTTGTGAGGGTCAACATAATTTTATAATTAAATCTAAGTCTTGAATTAGAAGTTGATGGGTTTTCCAATGTAAGCTGCCATGTTTGCTTCACGTAGAGCCTCCGCGCATGTCTAGAACAAAGGTTAGTGTTTTGAAATACCTACATGCAATTATTTTCCTTTCTTGCATTAAAAAAAAAGAAAACCTTGCCCCATACTAGTAATTTCTCCTGTATCGTGGGTTTGGCTGTTTGTGAGTTTAAATGTTTGTAAAAGCACATTTCAACTCACAAACAGCCAGACCCGGAACAACTACCTGTAGGCCATACAAATATTTATCCGTGCCCAACGGGGCCCTACTACTAAGGTTCCGCTGTCAGTCCGTCCGTCCATCTATCAGGACTATATGTTTTGGACTAATTAATAAAATGAAGTTAATAGAAAGAACAAACATCAAGACACGTGTTTCTCCGGCATCTTTTACGGAACACTTCGTGTGAGAGTCCTAGTCGCACTAGGCCTCTATTTTTGTTTTCTTACTTATTAGTTCGTTTTTAAAATGTATTCCGGTAAACTTACGGGATGGGCATGGCACACTCTGGCGACGTCCTCGGCCGCCGCTCCGTATTCTTGCGCCAACACAGCCTCGTTGATCAGCTCACCGCCACCCTGTTTCATATTATTACTTTAGTTGTTAATGTGGGATCACAAAGTAAGCTATAGTATACAAGGTTCTGTGAACAACGCAGTTTTAACAACAAGATATCGAAATCGTTTTCTACGTGTTGTGTCCACTATTGTGTTTATATATTAGTCAAAACAAAATAAGGGCCACTGTATTTTTAGTATTCTCATAACTTTATTAGATTGGGGGTTGATAAATGATCAATTTAAAACCACCTTGAAGTATGTATAATGTTACTAATAACTCACGGGTCCGATAATGTGGGTACCGAGGATGACGTCGGTCTGTTTGTCAGCTAAAACTTTGACGAAGCCATCTGGCTCGCCATTTGTTTTCGCTCTTGAATTGGCCAGGAATGGGAACTTGCCCACTTTGTATGCTCTACCCTGGAAATGACAAATTAATTAGTCATATATTATTATAATAATAAATCACTCATTATCTTTTCTGTTTATTAAATAATAACATACCTCTTTCTTGAGATCTTCCTCCGATTTGCCAACCCATCCGACTTCGGGTGACGTGTAAATTACAGATGGGATTGCGTCGTAATTGAAGTGCGTGTTCATGCCCTAAAAATAGGAATTTAAATGAAATATTAATGTTTTGTAGTATCATAGGGATACTACTTGTTCATCATATCGGCTTCGGCCACCTTCGGCGTAAAAAACCGCCTTCGGCCAAACTTTCGAAGCCGAAGGTTTCTAGGAAGCGCCAATTGAACGCACTAGAAACACGCGCGGGGCAGGGTCACACATTTTAAAGTGTTATTATTTTTGACAAGGTACAAGGTAATTTTATTCATCTCTCTAAGCGCTCATTTACGGACACGCGGTGTGTTGTGCGGCGCGTAGCACGTTTTTTTTTCGTTTACGGAGAGGCGGCGCGAGCTGCGGCCCGCGTTATCACATGCGCAAACACAAATATAATATGACAATGTACGATGTTGTTTACCGAGACACGGGGCGTCAAGCGGCGTGGGCGATGCAGCGAGCTACGTCGCGGGTATCGCTACGTTTCAAACGCCGCTTCTCCGTGAGCAAAGTATTAAAGGAACTGGCTGGCCTCAACGCTGCGTGTGCCGCTGTATTTCAAGCAAATACGCGTAAAATCGCTTGCCCGTAAATCTCTTCTACATCGCCATTTAATTCAAACAAATGGCATACAATACTTAGGGACCATTTACGAAGACGCGGCACGTCTCCGTAAATGGTAGGTATTGGAGATTTGCGTAGTGCTGTGTACGAACAGCCTAAGGCATCGGTGACATTGACATACGGTAAAATTGACAGTTTAACATTCCGTTTTTAAATTTAATTCTCCGTTTGTCAAGATTGCTAACTAACCCAAAAACATAAAAACAAATATTGAAGGCAGCGTTTACAGCTGGGTTCAGAACGGCCATCCTTTCTATTTGCTAGTTGAAATACTTGCTGGTGTCAGACGGCTACTTGATCGTCGAGTCTGCTACCAGTGGGGACAGAGGTAGGAGCAAATGCGACTGAACAGACAACCACCACCGGTGGTGGCAGATGCGACAAAAACTTGCAACTACCACCAGTGGGGACAGACCGGTGGGGGCAGACGGGAATAAACAGAAGATTCCCAGGTAAGGCCCAAAATAAAAAAAATATCGCAATGACGGGAAGAGTTTTTACAACTAAGGTTTCATTTAAAAGTTTAAAAAAAACATTATATTATTCATTTTTATCCAACCTTAAACTAAATTTAATAGGGTCATTAAACCTTCGGCTTCGGCCGATGAATGTGGAGATTACCACATAATAGGCTTCGACTACGGCCAAAAATCTACCTTCGGTCGGACACAACAGACTAATTAGTTATGTCTCCTATATTTTTGCATGTTGCAGTATTTTTGTATTTTTTGTAAAATCACTTTATTTTTTTACCTTAATTCCTTCCACACATACGATTCCTTCATCTTCGGCCTTGTGAGCCAACATGGGTCCATGAATGACATCACCAATAGCATAAATTCTGGAAAAGTTGAATTATGTTAAGCAGGCAGAACATAGTGCGGAATTTGACTATAATACTATATGTTAAGTTACACTATATGCTATTGCACGTTTACTAACCCAGGAACACTTGTGGCGAACTTTTCGTTAACAGGGACTCTACCCCTATCATCCAGGGCAAGATTGACATTCTTACAACCGAGATCCGTGGTGTATGGACGACGGCCAACCGAAATCAGCACTACGTCACATGTTATCTAAAAAAGACATCACAATAAATTTTGTTATCAAAATCACAAGAAATTAGTAAGTCATAGTTGGGAGGGCTGGACAGATGATGAGAACTGCCAGTGCAATGAACTGCTATGAGAAGTGCCAATAGTCTAAAATCCTATAGGGTTCAGTTTTAGATATTTGAACCATAAAACATAAGTTTTATTTTTAATTCTTATCATAATATATTACACTAGCTTATGGCCGCGGCTACGCCCGCGTGGAGTTCGGTAATTGTCACACGGGATCGTCCTACCGAAATAAAAAGTATCATATGTGTAATGTACATGATTATTAATAAATGATTTGAATTTAAAAAAAAAGTAATTTGTGTATCCAGGTTATAAGCTATCTGTGTGCCAAATTTCATCCAAATCCGGTAAATAGTTTTTACGTGAAAGAGTAACAAACATCCATACATCCTCACAAACTTTCGCATTTATAATATGAGTAGGATTATAATTAAAATAAGAGATAAAAAAATTACGGTTTCTTTGGCGCCACCCTTGGATGGTTCGACTTCAACTTTGACCATACCACCCTCCTTCTTTACTGAAGTGACTTTCGTGCCTAGTTTGAACTTCATTCCCTGTTTAGAAAGGATCTGATGCAATGTTTTAGAAACTTCTAAATCAATGCCAATACCTGAAATTAATATAAATATAGAATTATATTGTAATCTGTCCCATTTTTTTATTAACACGTTGTGGGACACTTAACATGGTAACAAAAGAAAAAACTTATATTATGTCTCATTTTGTGTTCTGTAGAAAATAACTGCATCTTTTACCTCCAATAGTGTCAAGGAATTCAATGGCAATGACTTCAGCTCCAAGCCTTTGGTACACAGATCCCATTTCCAAGCCAATGACTCCTGCTCCAATGACTAAAAATTTTTTGGGAATAGAGGAAAGTGAAAGAGCTCCAGTTGATGTAATAATTTGTTTCTCGTCGAACTGTTAACAAGGTAAGCAAAAAGAAATTAATGTAGGTGCTGTTATTACAACAGCTTTAAATTATGTTTTATTTTTGTATAAAATTCTTTTACTAACCGTAACATTTGGGAAGGGTGTCACCTCAGAACCAGTAGCTATTAAAATATTCTTGGTGTTAATTGTTTCTACACCTGTTTCTCCTTTAACGTCCACCCTCTTCGGGTTAATAATTGTGCCTACTCCACGGACTAGTTGTACCTAAAAAGTATTCTTGTTAGACCTCTAAATAATACAATTTGCAATTACTCTTAAAATTACCACATAAAGTTGTTTTTTTTAAACGGCAGCAATGCACTTTATATCACTTTACTAATTCAACTCCCGAAAAACGATGGCAATCACAAGCAGTGAATAGTGCGCCCAAAATTGTGTGCGTTTTTTCTGAAAACATTTTGGAGACGTGAGTGTGTATCTTGGGTTTTTTATACATATATCAATGGCTATTTCACAAAAGTATCATTAGCAGGATGAATAATCATACTGTACAACATCCACTATAAGTACTACCTTTTCATGTGTACATTACAATGATTCAATGACAATTATACTAACTAAATCAGATTAATTCAATTCATAAAATTTAATCAGTTAGTAGAATTGAATGTAACAATTCTAAGCATTTAAAAATGTACAGTTACAAATCAGTATATCAATACAAGTTTTTTTTAATCAAGTTTCATTTTCATACCTTATTCTTCTTGAAAAGCATGGCTATTCCACCAGTCAGTGCCTTCACAGCATTGACTTTGTATTCCATCAATTTGGCAAAATTCATGGTAACTGGGCCTGTTTCAATGCCTCTACTTTTGAAGTCATGTTGAGCTAGATGGTATAAGTGCGTGTTGTGGAGCAGTGCCTTGGATGGAATACATCCAACATTTAAGCAAGTTCCTCCAAGAGTTGGATCCTTTTCCACACATACTGTCTAGAAAAATAATAAAAACGGTAGATTCCAGTCATATCCTCAAAGACAATTTAATTTTATCTGTGTGTTATTAATGATTTATGATTTTTTTTTATATTTTTGGTTTACATTACCTTAAGACCTAACTGTGCAGCTTTGATGGAAGCCACATAGCCACCAGGGCCCGATCCAATCACTACTAAGTCTGCATTATGTGTGGTTGCATAGTTTCTCGTTGCATTCCTTACAGGGCCGCCTTTCTATAATTGACAGTGAGTTTGTTAACAAAAATACAATTAAAATTATATTTTTTGACCTGACAAAACTAGAATAGAAACCTAGATAAGAAAATATGCATAGGGCTTGCAAAATAATTATAGGGAATACCCTATAATTATTTTGCAAGTATTTTTGCAGTTTGAAGCCATTGTATTAGTAGTCAGCCTTCAATACCATGGCTGCAAACTAGAAAGGTATAACTTAAGATTTTCATGTTGCAATTTTATTGAATGAATGTTACTGACTAAAATTAATTATGATTGCATGACTGTTTTTACCTGACTACAGTGAAAACTGAAAAGGTTTAGATAGATATTAAGTTTTTAGATAGATATTGAAAAGGTATTTTGAAGAACAGCCCAGAGTTCTCAACAAAACTGATCTGAGCAACTTTAGCCAGCTCGGGTAGCATCGTCGTAAAATAAAGAAGATAAATTTAAAAAAAATATACAAGGAATAGGCCGAATATTAGCGGATATTTAAGTACAGTTAAGACTGTTTAAATGTATGGCAAGACTGCATGCATGATAATAAATCAATATCTAGATAGCCTACTTATGTTATAGTAATCAATTTATCCAGTTAGATAACATTACAAATCAAAGTCATGCAAATCGAAGAATTCTTGTTTTTCTAATTGATAAGAACATTACTAATGTGACAATCGGTCACATGTTGAAGGTCAGTGCAGGATATTTAGGGCCAAAAAATAATTCAAAGATTTGTCGGTAATCTTATGTTGTCTACCGAGTGTAGCTCAAGTAAAAAAATTTGCAGTCACTACCCAAATAATATGCAGTCCCTATCTAAATCGTGGTATGGACCATTGCATAACATTTGACAGCTTTTTGAAAATATCAATCTTAAATACTACATTTAAAAGAAAATATAATAAAAGGTTACCTTGTAGGCTGATGAAGCAAATCGGAGAAAGGTGTATCCCATTGTAATAAGGGAAAATACCCTAATTTAAATGATTGAATAAAACAATTTATTAAAAATTTGGGACCCTGACAGCCGACACTCCGACAGAACGAGCAAACGTCATAAAATAAAGTTCCATTGCAGAGATTTTTAGCTCTTCTCTATTCCATCGCATTTTAGCATAAGGTACGTGGTCTTGCTTACTCGCACAACAAAGTCCTCCTCGAGAAAAAGAAATGGCGTACTATGAGCATGCTAAACATCACGGTATTTAAAACTAAATGCCACTTTTGAATTCAATAGTGTTGTCTCTGCACACTTCTAAATTCAATAGTGATTGACTGAAGAATGGGGAAAGGTTAGATTCTCTTTTCAGTTACTGGGTTGAGTACGAGGCGAAAACAAAGGGCAAAGCTACTAATTCTAGGTGAAATACGTCAGCAACTGGTTGAGGGTGTAACAAGATTAATCCTCTAAATGAGATGGAATAAAATAGCTGCTTCCTAGATTTTAACGACTTATGCACGAATGTATGGTGCAGCAGTTTTTTTTCCCGATTTCAGAACCAGACTGGAAGCCGACTCCAACATAGTTGGGAAAAGGTTAGGCAGATGATGAAGATGAATGACGCTTTAAGAAGTTTAGGCTAAACAAAAACTAAGTTTGTAAATTCATAATTACAAAATAAGTAGGTATTGTTTTAACACTAGTAAAAATGCAGCCTACAAACATTTTTGAATTTTGTGTGACAGAAAGTCATTCTTTATAAATATTTTAGTTATTTTACTTGCCTTTTCATCCATTTGACTCTTTCAAACATTTGTACGAAGCATGTTGCACAGTTCCCCTCTCCCTTATTATTATTATATTCTTTGGTCCCACTGTTAGCGCAGTCAGAAAATACCATAGGTTAACCATTTTTGAAACTAGCAACACCGAAATGCGCGCGCTGCTGGAATGCGAAGTTTGTTTATCAATCAAATCAAGCGAAGGACTGTGTCTGGTGGTGCCTCCAAACGTGCGAGCGTTTCTAACGTAAATCGATTTCAAAATACGTTTGATTTATAATTATATTACTTATTAAAACCAATAAATCCGTGAAGAGATAGAATATAAAAAAAATAGCAGTGCTGTGTGATTTTTTTAACCAAGGTAAGTTTTTTTTTTCAATTTTGATTTTGCACGACTTAATTTTTTTTGCAAACGTTGTCAAAAATAGTTACCACAATATCCTTAATATTTATCTCCTAAGTTAAATTTCTTGCGTCCGTAGAACCAATAAATATTATTTTAGTTGAACCAAGTAGGTTCCGACATAATATTAAATGAACCAGTACTATTTTCAAAACAAGTTGTTGATGATTTTGTTAGGTACTTGCAAGTACTTTTATTAAGCAGTCGCAATCTAAAACTTTATATTAGTTCATCGTATTATTTTGTGGAGGGAAATAACCAAATCTATTAAATAGAGGTACCATAACTTGGATTACCTAGGTACTGAACTTCCAGGCCATTGCTTAAATTCGATATTGTTATCAAATAATTTAAATTTGGATGACAAAATTATTTGATTTGTTATAAAAACCTCGATATCTACAATTGTACAGAACAGACGGCAAATAATCTTATCGTTACCTATATGATTTTTTAATCTTAAATAGAATTTGATTAAAGTATCTTGCATTATTGTTCCAGTAAAATCGTAAAAAAAAGTTTTATTTTGCCTAAGAAAAATAAAAATTATCCTTGCTATCCTGGCACAATCATGGTTTCTACACTGTCAGGTTAGTCTGTGTTTTCTGGGGCTCTTTTGCTGTCCTTCAATACTAAAAAGCGCAGAATGACGACATTAATCATGAAACTATTCAGTTTAAGCGCGAAAACGAACAGGAAACCGAACTATTCAAGTCTGTAAAGTTTGATAATTTCAGGCTAAAATTAATTTCTTTCCTACTTGCCTAGAAATTTCTGAATAGCTACTATTCTGAGTTGAAAATCTTGATTGTGCGGTGCTAGGCTAAGTAGAACCAACATTGGCAAATCCAAGAGTTTCTGAAACCAAAATTAAACTCATTTATGTGACGTGGTCTGATTGACTGTTGAAAACTTAGTCAATCAATCCCATTAGTTGATGCATTTGACAATTTGTTACTTAAAATAATTCATTTGTTCAAAAACCAGTTGTTAATAGGCATATCAAAGTTGAACCGTTTTAAAATCTATTACCTATGTTGCGACAAGTAATGTTACTCCTATCTTAGATCTTTGGTCTATCTACCAATTATTTCGAAAATTGACATTTCAGTCGAAAAATAAATAGGTAGGTACTTAGACAATTATGTTTAGCACCTTAGCGTAAGCTTAAGCAATTTGTCTGAAAACCGCTAACATTTTCGGTCCTGGATCGCACTACAGTTGAAATGATCTGATGAACCCAAAAGCCGTTGTTACTCTTTGGTTCATCTAGTAATACTATGTAGGTACTCACTTGGGCTCCATTCTCACATTTCTTACCCACGTTATTCATTGAGCAAAAAGGCTCAGGTTACCTAACTATAACGAATGGTAAACCTGTCGCACGAAAGTAGATCATTGAAATGTATCACAAGACGATAAGTCCAGGTACACCTACCTTAGGTACATGCCTATGTGAACAGAACAGTAGGTAATTACGAAATATCAGACGTAAACATTACGAGGTGAAACAAGGCAAATATTAGCCCCAGAGACAACGTAGAATGTAGGTGTTACAAAAGTCGAAGTTCAAGCACAGATTACTAGTTCAAGCTAGGTATTACGTTTTACGAAATACCTACAACTGGGTGTAGGCTAATTACTCATCTAGTTAATCCTCTTAGTGAATGAACCAAATAATTATCTGCTTGTGAATGGACTGCTATAACCGATGGAGTCGAAAAACAAATAGGTACCTACAATAGAAATAATTACCTGTTTGTAGGTAAAGGAAGTGATACATTTTTTTCTTTTTGTATTTTTATATTACACAAATAAACCATGAATAAACACTGCAGTTACGTGTGAAACAACAACAAAATCCATTGTTCTACTAGCCCTAGTTACAACTTAATCTTGTTTAAATGTATACGATGCTCAGCCCTGTTCAAAATCAAACCAAAAGTCATAAGCCGGTTAAGTTGTATATAAGATATTGTGGACTTGTGGTTAGTACCTACGAGTAGTTCAGTTCGTTTTACCTGCGTAGTAGTAGGGCAGGTAAGTTAATCCTGTTAGGTGGCCGTGACACGTTGCCCGGCTTCTGTATTGAGGCATTTAGTCGTCGCTTCTCGGCCCGCATCCGTCCTCGCAATGTGCGACGCCAAACCACGTAAAACTGCACCTGCCATACAAGAGAAACTCGCCATTTATGAAAACGGTACTCAAATCATATCCATATCTCATCGTAGACTCCCGATTAGGCTTGGCTAACAATTGACGATCGAAAGTATCATTCACATAACCCTGTCCTGTTACTACTACGTCGCATTTACATTTGGACAAGGTAGTGTTTCACCACGGCTAGTTGTTATTTGGCACACGTACTAAATGCGCCGACTAAACAAAAGCACATGTCCAGCGCTTTCCCGCCAGTCCGCCACCTCGTTATGATATCTGACCACGATGACATATTGCACCAGTGCGCGGTCATCTAATACCTTTTGTTCTGGCCATCTTTTCATATAGTTACTGTTTACAACATCCAGCGTAATTATAATAGACTTGGCAGTTAATGTACGCAGTTAGAATTCTTTTACGTAAAATAAACACTGAAATCATTCGTTTTCATTGCTATCAATTCGTCACATTTTTTACTGTGATAAAAGTTTAATCTCATGCAGTTATTAGAGAGTTAGTGCTGTGTTTTACTGATTAAAACGGGAAATGGAATAGTGTGCCTTTGTGATTCTTATCGCTTCCAAAACGCTGCGACCATACGACACTGCGTCATGAATTCATGATCCAAGCTTTATATGCTGTCTGTCAGTCATGCAGAGTACAATAACACTTTGTTAACACATCCTTACATGAATATGAACCAGAGATTAGCTTCGCTTTGATAAAGTAACTTCAGAGGTGACCGACTGTATTATCTTGTATGTGACCGTTTATCATTCAAAGAACGCGCGTGTCCGTGATACTTCACTATTATGATGCACCATACATTTCCATAAGTAGTAAAAAGTTCCATAACACAAACGTTTTGTTTTGGGAGGAATGATGTCAAGAAGCGAATATTAACGTGTAGCGATTAGAGCCACATGTGAAAAGCCATAGAGGACGTTGGGGTGTTTGAATTGGTTGATAGAGTTAATAACATTCGGTTGCAATTTAGAAAATGTCACGGATACAGCAGAACTGCTGACTTAAATAACGTAACACTTTGATAAAACTTGCGTAATGTTCGACGAAAGATAATAAAGGCACCCATGAAATTCGTACGTGGTGATATGGAATGCGGACAGTATGAACACAGTTAGATTTTTGTGCATTGCATGTTCAAGTAGGTGTGTATTGTGGGCGGTGCATTAACATTATGTATGCAGCAAGCGTGGGACATTTGGCACGGGAGCAGGATAAGGGGGACTGGGAATTCTGGATAAGGATCCAACGCAATGGGTGGCTTCTGTATTGTCTTCCTTATTGAAGTAGATTAGAAAATGCCAGAAGTTTTATTGTGTAAGTCTTAATAAATAAATGCGACCATGTTTCTTGTCAACCTACAATTAGAACGTCTCTATAGTATTGCGAATTATTTAAATACTGTGGTAATAAGTCAAAAATTGTAATAGAAAATGGCTGCGTTATAAAAATACACGCCATTCTAAAAGTGCGAAAGAACAAGGCATTGACATTTATTAATAAAATATTTTAAGGATCTAAGGTTAAACATTATTCATATCGGCATCAAGACGCATAGGAATGATATTAATGACATATGCGCATAACTTTTCACGAGATATCATGGCGTATTATAAGTGTGGGTCATCTTCGTTATCATCAACATATCAGTCGATAAGTTCTCGGTTCTTCAGGCTGTATCGGTTACTTAATATAAGTCCAAAATAATTCCAATTTAGAATCCTTCGAGACCAAAAGAATCCTTCGAGAGCAAGCATGTGCGCTGAATCAATCATCTGTGATTAGTGTGATTTCATTCCAATGAAAACAATAACTGCTTTACGTACGTATACAGACACATTTGTTTACATTTCGTGCCCCCAAATATTGCTGAACGAATGCGTAGATGTTCATACGAAAATAATCTCTGTGTAGGTATATGCAATTGTCCGTATGCCTTATGCCTCGTAATAATAAACAAACATATTCAAACAATGAAGGAGCTGTACGTAATAAACAAACTATCGCGTGGTAACAATGTTTCAGTGACAAGAAAAGGAGTACCGTATATGGAATTAGCGAGAATTGTATTTTATCTGTTTCCTTATTTTCTCCGCGCGGGACCAATAGTGGTAGCGCACAATGGGAGCTCTCTTAAATATTCTATACTATTTGCTGGCTTACTCCAGTAATCAGCGATTTTTATACATAACAAACATGATGATAGCCATAATAAGCCATTTCCTCCCGGAAAATTATGGCGTCCAAAGTTATTGATAGGTACTTTTTATGTTTATTTCTACTTCCTTCATTGAGAAGAACATGAAAAAGTATGTTTTTTATTTACATTCGTTTTGGGGATAAAGATGAAACCCTGATCATTTAAAATGGTTTGATCTGTTTGATACATATACGTGAGAAAACTTAAATAATAAGTCTCTCTACCCAACCCGTTACCATCCATCAATAAAGCTATCACCGAAGAGATGACATATTTGAAAGCTAACTGCATTATATTTGTCATAAGAGACAATATCCGCAAAAAGCATCTTCGTCTTCATAAGAAAGTGGCGGAATTGTCTACCTACTTGCGACACGGCCATTACGCATTTGTCGTAATTTCTTACGAGAGCGGAGCGAACCCGCTATTCGAGGTAAACGCATTTTTACTTTTAGTTTTATGTTGCATATGACGATAAGTCGTTAACTTATGCAAGTAATTACATTTCGTGTAAGAAATAGGTGTTCCACTTTGAGAAATATTTCATTGCGTACAAGTGGAAATTCATAATCTGAGAATCGTAACTGTTGGTACTTCATCTTATCCTCATTACACATATACATAAGTGCGTGAGTTAGGGGTTTGACTTAACTTTCATTAACAAATAGGACATCCTTTCGTTTAACAAAAGTCAATTGGCAATGGCATTTAACATCCCTAACTGTCGGTTAGGTACAAAGTGTAGTAAATTGTATCAGTATCAGGTAGTGTAGGTAGCTGTAGAACTAGAAACGTTGACAGCAAACTGTTTGTCGCTGCCTGGTCGATGCATTGAAAGCGAAAGTGCAATCAAGTGCAGCGCTTGGCGTGCCGGTGACTCCAACTAGTGCATCACACTGCCTACACTTAAAAGGACAAAGGAAGTCCGACGCTGGCTCTGCTTTACAGTAACAATAGAATCGCAGCCTTAAAACAATGGCTCTATCATTGTGATGCAAGGTCGTTTCAGATAGGATTTTGATTTAAAGACGAGTTAATTACGTTTTATAAACAATACGTAATTAATTTATACAATACTCCTTTATTCTCGGATAGTGATAATGTTTAAGAGTCATCTATATGCTTGCCTCATTGTTATTTTTTGTCTCCACTTTAAAATATTCTCATAAGCATTTTTTTGTCATTTACAAGTGGGTGTAACAACACTCAAATTCAAGTGTGTATTCTGCCGTACAGTCCTTGAGCACGATTTCTGGCGGTTCTGTAAACCAAATGAAGCCTAGACATATTTTTATATTAGGCTGAAAGTTTAAATTCCTGTAGGAATATCATTTCTGGCATAATTGCGAAATTTTCTTGAAAAAATCTCGCGCGTACGTGTATGGGATTGCGTTGGGCGGGCGGGCAAGTAGGGCGAGACGCGAAAAGCTCCGTCTGCTTCTAGGGGTCAACGCCCTCCGAGCCCTGCCCATGAACGCAAAAGCGAGGGATGCCCTGCACTATTGTTATCGATACTACTTGCCGAAAATAAGTTAATCTTTCGGATAACAACTTTGAATTTCAGTTCGTAGGTCATTGATCTATGTATTGAAATGCGACCTTGCAATTGAAGAGTTAGTTAAGGGTCTGTTCACATTTATATTTTATTGGTTTTAGTTTTAGGTAATGCTTTTACTTTGAATTTTTTTTTTTTTGATGTGTTCATTCAAATGAATTGGTCTCGAGAAGAGATCAAAGAAATAAAAACGAACCACTGAATTATCGACTGAGAACTCCTTCTTCAATTTCTTAGCATTCTGTTATTTAAGAATAATAGAACGGCTTCATCACAACATCACAGTGTGCAAATGCAAAGTAGCTGCGAATGAATGGATGCAGTCACAGTTAGTTTCACAACAACTGAAGCTTGTAGGTTATGCAGCCTGAAAAGTAGAAGAAAAATAATATCCCCATAAACTAGCGTCTTTATACTATGTGTCGTCACTTGCTATTTTAGTTTCATTTGCAAAGTGCCTTGATGGCTAGCAGTTATAGTTATTTTACTTATATTCGGTAATAACTCAATGGTTCCTTATAAAATCTCAAGTGTTTTCGTGTTGAAACGGAGGTCTTGATAAATAATGGTATGGGAGCGGTCAAGGTAACTGCTGGGCGTGATAAATGTTAGAAATGATATTATGGGTATATTGATAACGCGCTTATCATGGCATGGCCGACAGATTTACAAGGCAGGTACTTCAGTTTTCATGAATAGTAGCTCTATTTTTAAGTTTAAGTGAGTACTTTGCACTCTTGGTATTTGAATTAAAAAATAATCCTACTGCTGATGTAGTGAGTTATTTTTGATGTTTATAAATATTTCAAGTCAGCAAATGTGTCAACGTTGCAGTCGAATATGAGATCAATAAGAAAAACAACAATATTTGTAAATTGAATTATCATCATAGTGACCGATAGTTAATAATAAATAGCTAACAATATCCCAAGAATAAATATTGTTAATAAAAGTGTAAGCAAAACAATTTTCAGGACATTGTTTTTAAATGAGCGCAGTGAGGTCGGCAAGACAATGGCAAGATGTTTTAACATCTATGTACATACAGAATGTTACATCTTTCTGTTTTCATGAGTGTAACGTGAATAAGTTTTATAAAGGAGATTTTATGTTCAAGTGTATAAATACAAGGATCTTGATGATCTAGTTTATGTATGTGAACTGCGTCATCGAGGTTAACAGTTTATAAATCTTTATATTTTTCAAACATGTGAATATTTTAAAACTCGGACGTGTATTCAAAATTTTAGCCGCGTCATGTGTGGTATATCGTTATTATTCAGTAATGACGAAATTGTGTCCTTGCGATCAAACAGGGGGTCGTCCCCTAAATCGTCGTAACCCTTTACTAGTCACACCCTTATTTAAAACGAACGCTAATCTGTAATGACAGGCCATCATTGTACCCCGACAAAATGGTCAGTCGTGTTATTTGCATCGTGTAAAGGATTTACGCTCCTTAAAATGTAAAACCATTAGGCAACTTTCTATTCTTTCTAAAGTCTCCTAAAATAGTTTATAGTGGTCACCTATTAAATACAATGACGTTCTATTAGTTTTATTGGACTTATTAAGAGAATGAGCACATGCTGCTGCATCTTCTTTGGTCGAATCAGTTAACCTCTCCCATTGAGGCACACGGGAAAATTGTGTATCGTAGTTATAACTGTCATCAACTGTAATAACCGATTCGTGTGCGCCCGCATGAGGAAGTGGCTTATTGATCGTGGCACGGAGGGATCATTCATTCGTTGTTGATTGGTCCACGTCATCGCGACAGTTAAGACTTTTAAATACTCCACGTCAGTGGACCACGTTGGTCTACACTCTACATCATATTTGTGTTTGATCTATGTAAATCGACGCGGTGAATTGTTTATTTTTACTCACCTTTATTACTTCGACGTGATGCGGACGTCTGCGGCTATTTTATAGATATTTATTTATTTAGAGAGCTTGTATAGTCGATGGATCTAACATATTTATTTATTTGATGTATTTCGCCTTGATCGGTGCGGTGTTCAATATAAATAGTTTAAATCGAACATTTTTTTATGCTCCCTACTAAATGTGCCAGCACTTTCATTAAAATTTATGGGTTGTAAACACGCCGCCCCGCGCCCCAATAGTGCACGTGTCTTGGGAATCATATATCTGAAGCAATAACATCTTCCGTACCATTACCGATGGCGAAAATAACCCTACTGCTTTGTCTAATGGCCACGCCTGTTTCATAATGATTACCCAAATCATAAACTAGATACAAGAATTCCCATTTAAAATGGCGCAATAAAACGTGCACTATGCGATTGAAGTTTGACCCCTTTTTGAATTCATTTGAATTTTTGCCAGATTCGATGTAGTAACTGATAGTAACGGTTAAGGCAATAAGAGCAATAGCTTGCATATTTATTCATTGATATTTGATGAGTAATTCTTTGGAACAAATACTTTTTTGTTTTAAACCAATTTATATTTGCCTTTTGGTTATTTTTTGGTCATGTTAGGGTTGATTTCCATAATATGATTTCGAATGATAACATTATATTTTATGACGTCATCAAACGCAGGTATACCTATATATTTTAGCTTGTTCAAGTTGCGTTATCTACTTGCACTTAACTGCGTTGTAGTTACACCCATTCTATTGACACAGTTAGAATGTATGCGCTGCCTATATGGGTAACATAACATTCATTAGATGGTCTTGGTCAGTCCGACACAAATGCGTCACTCATGCTCATTATTGGAAATCTATTAACATCCAATAAGATATAGTTTGCTATGGACCTGTTTAAGACAATGTGAGGAAAATACACAAAAAATATTATTTTAAATGTTAAAATATTGAACGTAGCAAGTTGGTTATTTGCAACGAGGTTAAAATTTTGCAACGTCAGTTTTGCTATTTTGCTGATTGCTGTAATTGCCATTAGTTAAGTCATTTAACTTCGCTCGACTCGGAAACGAGCTCCAGCAGGATTGCAATTTAATTAATTCGCTCTGAAATTGTATCGAAATTGGATTGGAGTGATAAAATATTTTGCTCCAAAAGTCCCCTAGCTAAAACATAGCCAGTAATTTCAATCATGCATAACTGTACCTTATTGCTGTATCAGCTGTATGTATGACAACGAACAACTTGACCTAAAAGGATGACCATAATCATTAGGACTGTAAGACATGATTGATTTTGATGAATCATTAATATCGTCACAATAGTACCTACATACATGCGTTTGGTTTGACATCTATTATTTTTCTGTTGCGTAGTTTTATTGATACTTACGACACGTTATTCTTGCGTCAAGTTTTCTCAAATTGATTGATTGGGTATTATTCCTTTGTTAATGCGTGAAATGTTTTGTCAGATGTAGCTCAGTAAAACAATATTTAGTATAATGAATGACATGATACACGAACTTAAGCCTATTGTCTGCTGTCGTCGTTATCTCATCTATGACTGCACTCAAATGTTCTTGGGAAGATTTCATGCAGAAATTATAAAACGAATTGATTTTGTGAGAATTTTCTCTTATTTTCTATAACAATTTTAGGAACGAACCTGAAATTGATACCTATTTAGCTCTTTTAAAGTTAAAAGTTAAATTGAATTCAAGTTATTTAAATTTATTTATACTTAAGTACTGAACCAGGTAATCACTATCGTCCCGAGTGATCGTACTATTGAATAATAAAAATAAGTAGGTGCGTAAAACAGCTGTGTGTGATGACTCCAAAGAGTGATTTTAATTGAATTCCAATAACATTACACACACGCAATAATTGAGATAGCCCAAGATTGTGGAATAAACCTGTGTGAGCCAAGAAGCTCGCTGCAACCGAAATACAAACTGCAAAAAGTAGGAAAGAACGCAGTCAAAGGCATTTTTCATATGATGAAGAACGCCGAGCATTCTAATGGAAACGTTTTCAACAACATTGCACATACAATAGCCTTCAGCTAGTCTATCTACACATTTTTAGTAATTAATTAGTCTCAAACAGCACAGTTTCCGCGAGTGTCGTATTATTATCTGTTTAACGAAGTAGAATGAACAATGTGGTAGCCTTCAGACGTAGTGACGTCAATTGTTTCAGCAAATAAGTGCTGAAACAACCTTGTAGCAGCGTGTGGCTAGATGGAACTGATGGTAGAAACTAAAAATAACCATAGGTCAGGGGTCAGTTAATGGTGTGCGAGTGACCTTTACGGTGAACGATATTGCTAACAAAATATTGATTTATGCGGATACATTTCAGATTATCAGATGATGCCTTGACCTTGCGAAACACAACTCTGAATGAATGTTAAGTAGGTATAGATGTTAATTAAAGAAGCTATTACTATTCATGGACACAGCATAATATGTCATAATCATTTGTTTTAATTTGTACGAAACACATTCAAATAGAGAACTCTATTTCTATGTAGCCATTACCTCGGAGCCTCTCTTATCGTCTATGATATTTGGCGGTTTAATCCCATTTCAAAACAGTTAATCTAATTATCTTTGAAATATTTAAGATAACGGTCCAGGCGCTTCATTAGAAAGAGTTTCAAAGGAGATTTTGTTCAGTTTCATGAATAACCTTGAAACATTCCCTGCGTGTAGCTTCGGCCTTCATAGACGGCTGGTTCGATACACGGGCACCGACTTTAGTCAGTAGATATCCTTTTCAAGGGCACTCCCTGCGGGCGGTTTGTTGATACCTAGTGTATGAACATAATTTTAACGTCCAACCTGAGTTTTACAACCCTGGCAACTCTTACTTTATGGTAGTAATTATTGGCTCTGCCTACAAATAGCCAATATCCAATCTAAAGCCAGTTTGTTTACGTTTAGATCGTGCTGCACCACAGCTTGTGGTACCTAAGATGTGTATAGCGTATAAAGTGAAAACGCTTTTATTGCTGTAAACATTTAGCTTCAATGCGCTCTATGGATGTATTTAGTGTAATTATTTTGTTATTTGGTATATCCGCTGACGTCCGGGTCCGCGTTAGTGTGACATTTCCCGGACTATTGCGTTGTGCTGCGTGCTAACGACTACTTACTTTATAATGGTAATGCAACACACAAGCTAATGAGGTGTTAAATTGTAACAGAGTGAAAGTATATTATTGCGTGCATTACTTTTTGAATAACTATCATCGCTTAACCCCATTACAAGTGCTTGGTAGAGCTACCGTTAGTGTCGATTCGGCATATTCAGTTAATATTTATTACCAAGCAAATCTAAAGCCGGTTTATCACAGAATGCCAGTCATGATGACACCTGCTGTGACAAAGACGCACATACACCTCGGTTGTGTACTCAAAGGTTCGACGACTACGAGTTACCTATGAAGATAATAAATTGGTACCCAGATAGCAAACTGTAAAGATCTTAACCAGTCTCACTCGACCTTTCAAATGATGTAAGAAATACGATTGATTTATTGCTATAAATTGTATAAAATATGTAGCTAAATGTTTACATTGCGTGAGTCATTGTTTATAAACGCCGGGAACTGAATAGTGACTGCCTTACGGTTACGGCCGCTCTACATTTATTCATTGCTCTTGTAGGAGGCAAATCAAGGTGCCCGGGGGCAACCCGTGAAAACGACGCGAGATAATTAATTATATTATTATTTTCAGCCCATACCGATTCTCTGCTGGCTTTCTGGGTAAAGGCCTACTCCTTTACGCTGCTGCTCTTTGATCCTCTCTTATAGCTAATGAAAATTATTTAACTTAAAATTCAATAGCAACATGATTTACACTGTATAATAAATAAAAGTTGACTGCATGTAAATACAAAATTGCAAATGACTAGAAACTAAAACTGGAAAATTAAGCAATAAATTCATGGTCTCAACGATCTTAACTTATGTCACGGCTTTCTTTTACGTCTAGAAGTCACAGACGCACCTTCTGGTCTAGCTAGATATTTAGACATACATACTCACTACATGTATGTATGTTTTTTATGCTGCCTAGAACTAGTTTCCACATACACATTATTTGTTCCGTCGCAATAAGGAAGGAGGTAAACGCAAAATTACCGCACATGTCATTATGTTATCAAATTAAATTGTAATTATGATTACATGCGGATTTAATATTTAATTCTATTTTTCGCTTGATTTGTATTTACTGCGTATACTTTGACACAATTTAGAATGGGCATGTGCAATCACAATCATGCAAAATACCGTGTTGGTAGTTGCAAAAATGTAAATACTTTTTTATTACTTTGATCGTATTTTTCGTGTTCTGATATTCTCTTCAGTTTGATATTAAAAGTGTAGCTGATTCGATAACGGTTATCTATAAGTGGCTAACGTTTTTCGTTATTGCTTCACAGTTCCCTGCCATTATTTCGACAGAAAATAATAAAAATTATTACTAGAATTGTGCAATTGAACGCTTTTGCACTATATTAATTGAGAGTTACAGTTGTTTTTTGCGGTGACTCAAACGTTTGTTTTATATTTACGCTACCTTGTAATTAGCGGTAATTGTGTATTAATGGACGTTTAATAGTTCGTTGTTTTGGTAATAGGATTAGTAGCCTGGGATTACTGTTTAAAGGCGAAATAGAGAAAATAGTTATTACAGTTTATCTACTTAGCTATCCATGCTAAGACAACCCATTATAATGTTTCTTCTCTCTTTTTTTGATTTAAAGTAACCTTTTTCCATTTAAGAACGACCCCAAATTAATGGGATAGGAGCAAGAGAATGAAATTCCATTTAATAAAAATCTTAAATTTATTAACTGACAGACAACACCCACAACAGCCTAAACCGCTAGCTCTAGAAGCATGAAATTTTGCTCAAGAGTTTCTCATGTAACCATGCAACGAAGCCTAGTACTATGGAAAGATTTTGTGAAAATTTATACGGGAGTTCGTCATTTTTGTCAATGGAAATTCCCATCGGGCACTCTTCTTCTAAATTATAGGTAACTTTTATATTTGTAAATAGATTGTATATTTATTTACTAATTGAATTACACCACGTTCAATGCGTCATTATCGGGCAATCGGTACCTATTGCACCGATAATCTTACGCAGCAGATTTCTTCAATGTCATGTGATTTCACTATCATCATTGATTAAATAGTGTCTGCTCGCGACTTCATCTACGTCGAAGGAACGTATCCAATGGCACTTGGTAGTAGTGTAGTTTCTCATAAATGAACGATTTTTTTTAAATCAGTAATTTCGTAGATTACCTTTTCCTACATCCAAACTCGGCAGTCTGTTCATTGTTTCTGTGATAATATTTTAAAATTTGTTATTTAAATGTTCTTTTTTGTCTCACTTTGCAATGTCAACTTCCTACTAAATCGGTTTTTGGCCTTGGCTGTGTGATCCATGATAATCAGTCAATTGAATATATTTATTTATTTGCATCAGATCAACGATCCATAATTTAGTTAGTAAGTACACTCAAAAATAATGTTAGTTGGAGATAAATATACAGAGACAAATACACACCACACAATACTATTATAACTAAGTTGTACACAAAATAAAATTTAAATTAAATTAATACAATCATTTTTCGTCAAATAAAATATACAATGTAAAATGTCCGTAATCAAATTTAAATATCATCGAGAATTATATAATAATCATCAATTTACTATTGCAGACGAGATTGGTAAATATGTGTGTATGTGAAATATCTACGCGTGTAATAATAAACTGAAGTAATAAATGTTGTTCATTGAGTTAATTGTTTTGAAACCTGAAATTAGTTTTGAAAACATTTTTATTATGAGTAATTTTATTGTTTACCCCGTATTGCGCTGTTGATGTTTTCATTCCCGGTATTTTATAATAGCATGTACTCGTATAAAAATCGTTAGATCTGTTTCTGTTACTTCTGCGACCAAACCATGTCGGAATATAAACATTTTTCATGAGTTGGCATCGATGCTATATAGGGCAATTCTCTTTTCATATAAGCAAGTACCAACGAACGAATCAATACGAGAATACGTTACTTATTAAAAACTGCTGATACGTTCGAAAATCAGGGCTGGGTGTTTGAGAAATGTACCGACAGATAGTAAATATTCAAAGTCAAAACATTTAATGCGAACTAAGTGTACAATGTGGTGTTATAAGATTTTAAACTGTCATGGTCACTAAAATTATTATAACTAGAAGACGGGATATTTACCATTTTTATTGTTTTCTTTGTTAGTACTTATGACTTAGCAGCCTTTTACAAGCCTTGCAATTTATTGTCTTGGTCATCATTCTTTAGTACATATAAACCTTACACAAATTAATTTCAGGCATTTTATTTAACGCATATCTCCGTCTAGCTAAAATAAAAAAAATAAAATAGACTCATTGTTAAACGTATTTGTTATCTTCGGCGGGGTAATAAACTTTGAGCTGACTATAATCTTTATTTTGTACTTCACCTTTATTTAAAGTGCGCAAAAAACACGATAATAATAATTCATAAAACATAAGTTAGCTTTGTTGATTGGATTGGTGATATAACAATTTTTGATTTTGCATAAAATTGATGAAATACCTTAGGTATATTTCCAACTCTGTACATCTATAATTTTGAACTTCTGCACCGCAAATCATTCTGGAACTAAATCATACTCATAAATCTATTCTGACTAGCAATTAACTGGTAGGCTTGTAATTTCAGTTATGTTACTTGAGTGAAAACCAGCTCCGATAAATCAGGGCTTGGAAACTTTATTTAAAATAACGTTTTTAAAACGTTTTGAACGGTTCTTTGTAGATCATTTTGTTCGGAACGAAAACGAAATGAGAACGTTTATTCCGCAGGGTAAAAACCGGTTTATTCCGCAAGACGTAGCCGCGGACGGCGGCCTGCGACAAGCATGAACTTTTTTAGTTGAATCGGGTACCGTGTGTATGGAATGAAATGGAAAAAAACGTTAAAAACGTTTTATTAACCAAGAACAATATAAATGTTGTTGTTCGTCAAAAACGTTTTTTATAACGTTCCGTTCGAACGTAACCGAAACAAATCGTTTCTTAGGTATTTAAGACGATACCGTTTCGAAAAATATACCGGTATCCGAGCCCTGCGATAAATATATCCAGGTCTTTGGAACACAAACATGCGCTCAATAACTCTACAAGTGTTCTATTTTGAACCACGTCGTTAGAGAATGAAGGTATTTGCTGCAACACAATGTAGTGCCAGTAACAAAACTAACAAGGCGTGCCTTTCAGCTTTTAATCTGAATTGAATTAAAAACCTTGCAGAATTATAAAGCAGACGAATGTATTTATTCATAAAGATAACTATACAGTTTCCGTTTGTCTAAAGTGCCTGAAATGAGGCCGTGGCGTGAGATAACGAGCAGGAACGAGAGTTGAAACGTTTTAAAAAGTCGAGTTGGGATTGCGTTCCCGCAGAAAAATTCATCATGTAATGCTCTGTTATTTCCCCGGGAAGGAAGTGACGCCTCGGCACTCGGAGCTCTTATTAACGTGAGTTCAGGGATCGCAATCATACCTCAGACGGATTCACGACGTACTAAAACCAGGTCACAACCATGAAACAATACTGCTTCAAATCTGACCATACATTTTTACAGGACGCATTTGTTTTAGAACGAAAAATCTACTGATGTTTCTGTTATCAAAGAAAAGCAGGTTGTGGTACCAAATTGTGACATAGAATTTTTTTCAAAGACAAAATACGAACTTTGGGTCAAATTAAAATGGTTGATGATGAAAATGTGTCTAGTTATTTTTTATTTCGGTTAAACCTAGGTTAAACAGATGTATCCGCTTAAAAAAGAAGTTCTTTAAATATAACTTTATTTGCAATACCGCAGGAAATTTGAATTTGAATTAATTGTTTTACAACACGAATCCTGTCAAAAGCTAATTAACGACTTTTCGGATTATGCATAATGGATTATCTCGCAATATGTGATGGAATGTTTGCCAATCACAAAGTTTAACTCCTTTGTGAGTGCGACCGGTTTCCTAATAAAAACACTCGTAAAAAAGTGTTAGGTATTCTTACTGACTACACAACGCATAAATTATAAAAGAACGACTTTTGAACTCTGTTAATATAGAGATGCCCGTAAACACAAAGCTACGTGCATCCGTGTAATATAACATTAGGCAATGTAATATTTCATGTGGATGCCGTATACTAATAGTTTAACAAGTTGCGCTTATGGTTACATTCTTGTATTAGTATGCTTAGTGTGTAATACTCGAATATGATGATATCATCCGTGATTCATGAGATTTGTATAGTGTACTCGACACCGAAATCGACACCCGTGTGTTCTTGACTCTTGGCTAATTATCTCGTGGAAAAACACGTTTAACAACATTAAAACCCGCTTTGATAAAAAAAAAAAAACTTAAAAATGCATGTAAGTATATAGAAAGTCATTAAAAATCTAAAAGGACACTGAGTACCTACGCGTGATTCATCCATGAAAATATGAGCTAAATAGCTAATAGCACAAATGTGCTGTTAGTTAGTTTTAACCTTGATAATGACGGGAGCATTACGCGTGGTGAGACCAATTAAGGATAACGATGACGTTGGTAATTGTAAACAGTGAACTTCCTTGTTAGTCTAGTGATCAGGTGGTCCCAAGCGGTGGTCTTAACGTTAGGTTCTGGTTTAGATTTCCAGGTCAGGCAAGTTATTGTGATCGGTGTTTCTATGCTCAGTGTTTGGGTATGCTAGGTATACCAAAGAACAGCTCTTCGAAAACCCAAGCCACAATGGCCAGAGACGATTGAATTCTACCGTTGTAGTCAAAATCGGCTAGAATTTACAATAATCAGGTGTTATGATGATGACATATAAGTAAACAGTGTTTTGTTCGTCCACAGTGTTATCGGCGAGCGCGTTGAGCGTGGGTGGCGGCGTGGGCCCAGTCCCCACGCTGGTGTCGCAGTCTTCGGGAGCAGAGGTGGACATGGTGCAGGAAGGCGACGGTGCGGTGGGCGAAGGGCATGGCCTTATCGCGCCGCGCCGTTTGCCCAACCCCTGTCTGGAGAGCCCCGTACGCATGGATCTGCATCGGGAGCTGCTCTTCAATCAGAGGATGTAAGTTTGATGTTAATCAGTTTTTTCTAGGGTTTTAAATCTTCGGGAATGTTGTGATACCTACTTTTGACTGTTTCGATATCACCAATAAGACGTATGACAACGGCGATGGATCCTTCCTTATACACACTGCCACTGAATAAATAAAAGTATGTATGACACTACCAAAGAGACGTCTACGACGTGTGTGCAGGCGTGGTCGTTGACTTTGCGTTGTAGTAGCGTAGCGGTGATGTAGCAGAGGTGTAGCGGGTGTAGTGATGGCGTAGCAGATACGCTGCGTAGCATATTCGTAGCGGAGCCGCTGCGTACCATATTCGTAGCGTGGGCGTTGTGAGACCCTGCGTTTACGTTCCATGTTAGTCAGGATGGCTCTACATAGCGACACTTAATGAGCATTATATCATTCCTTTACATTAAAGAATAAATTCCAACGAGGAAATATTGTTGTTAGCGTTAAAAGTCAATTTACAACGAACACGAAAAAGAAATAAAAAAAGATATTGCTGGTCATCAACGACGCTGCGCATACGTTCGACGAACGCCTATAACAGCCGTCTATAATAGGCCTGTTTATTATGCCTATGTTTATTTACGTGAGCGATCAAACTCATTGGTCACTTCCCAAAAATGTCTTCATCGGATCTGACTCAGATGTTTTTAGTAATTTCAAAGGAAGTGTGACGCGCGAACGTCGAATAAATATTATTAATCGAAGTATTTCATAATTTTAAGTGAGTCAAGAAATACCTTTCGTGGAGTACTCTTTACTTTAAGTTCAGAGCTTGCTATCTTACACGGCTTTCTCCAACCTTTGTCCGTTGTTATAATAGGGAATGCTCTCAAAAGCACTTTGTGGAAGCGACAAGTGTCTCTTCCGATAAGGACGCCACAGGCAAATGTTGGCCACGACCTTTTCAGTGTTTTACTTTCTCTGGTTTTAATATATTCCTATTTCAAAGGAACAACACTGAAACCTTTTTGGTTAGCATTTTTCCAAGTAATTTAACCTTATCTTATCCTTGACCATTGAAATCATGTTAATTTGTAATCTACAACGTTAGACAAGGTAATTCGATTACCTCTATAGATAAGTTATCTTGACTAGAATACGAAAGACATTCCGATGAGTACGTATGTACAGAGGTGTAATAAAATTGTCTTATGAGGAGAAGATATTACCATTGATATTCTCGAGTCCTATTCTAAGTTTTAATTGATGACAATGCGCAGGAACTTCGTTTAGCCACAAGCTTTAATGTCGTAAAATGATGGGTGTTGCACGAAACGCAGCGAGTTTAGTTTTTGCTAAGTCTAAGTTGGTTCGTCTCCAACGCACAGGTGCACCGCATCCTGTCTCGAGAGCGCACCCGCTATAATTATTGAACATCTGCCGCCCGAACTGCGCAGATCGCATTGTATACAGACGCTCAAACCATCTTTGTGAAATCAACAAATGCGGAACGTCGAATGCATTATATTGAACAGAATAGCTTCACTGACGTTAAGACCTGTTGATTCAGTCCATTTCCCTGTCAATGCGATTGTCGGAGCCTCGTCCTGTTATTTCCGCGCCCGGCTGCGAGTGCCGCTCGACGGAAGGAAGCAATTCCCAGCTCGCTAACGGGAATTCTATGCGCTCGTATCTATAAAGTACAATACCTATAATGCCATAAACATTTATTTACCAAGTTATCATAAAATCACATTGATAAATTAAAATAAATAGTGTAAAATCAGGTACCTACATGAAACTGTGATTGTTATCAAAGCGGTAATTTGTTTCGCATATTATGTACTACTACTTATTGAAGAAATTCCACGGCGATATCACTTACACAAACGCAATAAACATGGCATTTGCCAACTGATATAGATCTGAATCAAGATGCAATTCTGAACGCCAAACCACTCCATTGCATTCCATTTAACCATTGGAGCATTTTGTTCACAATATAGTTCAAGATAAGAATGTACTTATCTGATTTGATTTAAAATTGGTTTAGGGTTAGTTAGTCTACATTTCAGTGTAAATAGACTAGATACGTCGCTACTTTGTGTTGTCCACGAAAGTCGAGGCAGATTGCGCGGCAATATCCTATGACGGCGGCAGTATAAATTAGTTAGGAAGGATTAAACCTAACAATCTCCTTGGCTACGCCTCGGCAAATTGATGTAAACTCCTCGTACCTCGCCCTGGAAACTAATCCAAAATATTAATGCTCTAAATAACTCGATGATTGCAACCATGTTTACATATTGAGCGTAGATTTAAGTAATGTATGTTGAAATGTATTTCAAAATGTTATCTGCATTAGCAATCTTAGATCGATTACTGCGATAGATTTCTAGAAAAAAATTGGATTTACAAAATTGCATTGATAAAATGAAATATGATCAAGATAGGAAAAGTGAACCAGAATCTAAGAGCAGACAGAAACAGTACAGCCGATGTGTTTCGACACAGATGTGCAGCAAAACAAATAAAACAATGCAGTAACTTGTGACGTCATACGGACAAAATAGTCCACACATGCAGGTATTGTGCGTGGGAAAGCCGCAAGGGAACTGTCTTAATAAAGAACAGTAGCCATTCAGTATACAATACATTGTCTATTATTTTACTATGTTACGCGTAGTTGTAGAATTTCTGTCGAAATTGCATTCAAGGATATTTCAACATTTTCAACTTTGTTAATGTGCAACACAAATTGCATTAATTTTCGACATTTATATTTAGTTTTTACATATGATTTGATTAATATATTATTAGTTTATTACTCCATAATGCATTTTGTTGAAATTAACTTTGCATTTTGTAATAGTGGTTCTTTTAGAATATTTTGAAAACTACGTGTTGGGAATATGTCATTTATTTTTTTTATGTACTTATTATATTAAAAAAAAACTATCACTGTTATGAGGAAAACCATTGTTAAATAATCCGTATCGTCTGTTCGTAGGTATTATATTGTAGATACGTTAAACCCAACTTTGTTCATAGTGGAATTCTTATCAATTTTATACGTAACATGTGTATCGCCAATGATATTCCGCTTACTGAACACATGACCATATTTGGTCATGAATGCTTCAATCCTGTCATTCCTGATAAGATTAGTGTGTATTATCTTATACTTACGTTACATTTATCTTATCTATTACGCTACGTTGAATTCTTTATTAGGCATGCAAAAAGTATTAATGGTGTAAATGTTTATAATTATGTAATATCTGAATCAAACCTGTGCCGTATTCATTAAAAATAAAACCTTTTACACTTCGTTCCTTTTGGCTAATGGATTGTTTTTTTCTGTTTCAGAGGTAAAAATGTCCTAAACCAAAAAAGCGAGTTAGAAAAGGCCCTGTCGAAACACAAAGAGAAGCAAGTAATGAACCAAGTAAAGGAACACAAGGAGACACCAGGTAAATGGATTACAGATGTGCAGTTCTTTCTTTCATCACACACAATGCCTTTTCTAAAAAAAAGGTTATCGTTGATCGACCTTGTCGCAAGTGTGCCGAAATTATGTGTATTATAGCATAATCAGTTACGATTCTGGAAAATGATAATGTTATTGATTCACAGTTGGTAATAGTAATCCTCGAAGTGTAAATAGCGTCGAAGAAAAACATGTTTATGCCTTTTCGCGACTATAGTTAGCCCAGTTAATAACAATAGTTCAAAGCTACTGGACCTTTGTGATAACAGTGCTTATCAGAAACATCCGGCGAATGTTTGCAAAATTAATAACCAATATTTGAATATGTATAGTTTGCGCTCTACGCGGATTAGTGATCGCAGGCCAAGAAATTAACATCCAAGGAGGCTTGTAAGAGTTTGATAAATTAAGTAGGCAACGGTGTCAGTTGGTCAGGATACAAAAGCGCGTAGTTTTACTTATTACATCAGAGACGCATTATCACGTATTTGATATAACATTAGGTAACTGAATCATTAAACTGATCGGCAAGCACGTGCTGCATCCGGTGCGGTGGCCTATGGTTACGTAGTTCAATCGTTTTAATCAAATCTTACTACCTGCCTTACGAGAGATGGTCCATTGCCTATTACGAGCCATTAAGTACCTATGGATCATGGAAGGAAAAATAAAATGTAATGTGCATTACTTGCTGGGCTTGCTTTTACTCTCAAAAATATTCGTCGACGATTAAATCGGGATTCCACAAAACTCGTATGGTGTTTTTTGCTCACATATTTGGACGCGGGCTCTTTATCCGGTGCAGTTCGATATGAGGCGCAGGTGCACTCAGCGGCCGTTCACCCCGAAGGCCAATAATTGTGGACACATTCCTTGTAAGCACACAATGTAAATGAAGTCTAACTCAATAGCATCGGTTTTTGCATACTTGTGTGCATTTGTAACAGTTTTCTCTAAATGGTTTTGTACGGATGTCGATGACCACCAAGGTTGGATGAAAGTGAAACTGCATCTGGTTATTTCCCGTCTGTCCGAACTCCGATTGGTCGAACGGGGGAGAAATTACTGCAATAGATAAAAGCTTACAACTTTTGCGGTGGTTTCCTTATAGACTCATTAAGTATCGCTTGTGCTGCATTTAATTAATTGTGTCATTAAGTGTGTGTGTCCAGCAAACTCGGAAATTGCTGTAACGTTAGTGTATTAGCCGCGGAGTACTGTTAGCTCACTCGGGAAGCTTTTGTTTTACTAGGCGCACTCGATACGATGATTCAGTTATAAAAAAAACATCAATTAATTTCACTGATTTGACAAAACGCTAGATTTTCTGAATCTGTAATGATTCTAGTAATAAGTTTGAATTATAGAGTATCAACATGAATTTTAATGCTTCTAGTGGTGGCGGCCTTTACCCATTAGAACTGTATTTGCACAGACCGGTCCACCTTCACTTGCGCTTTCAATAAAGTTAATGATAACATTTTTGTTCACGTAACTACATACTTAATCAGCCTACAGATAAGTCGGGGTTTTACCAATTAAAACCGCACGGTGGCCTTGACCGTCTTGGGTCCAGGATATCTGGTGTCTCTACTTAGTCAAATGGTGGTAGGCATGTCCATGGTTGAAAATCAAGATTATGTTTTTGCGGACTCTTTTAAATCGTCAAGAAGCTAATCCGTCCGTTCCAAAACGTAGCTACCTATGGAGAATAAATAGGCGTGAAATTCCATGGCTTTCCTTATGCTTGATTCACGTTTATATTACATGCACGTCAGTTGCGAGAAATACGCGCCAGACGTTTCTGAGATACATTAACAATTAGGTCAGTGTATGTCCTTCTAGGTGACCTACTAACGGCTCCGTATTCTTGTTTTAGAGCTAGAGCGTGCGATAGCAGAGCGAGCCCGTCGCCGGGAGCAGGCGGAGCCCGTGGTGGAGGAGCCGCAGGCGGGCGCCAGCCCCGCGCTGCAGCAGCTGCGCGCGCGCCTGCGCCACGCCGCGCCCGCGCCCGCCGCCTCCGCGCACTGAGCGGGCCTGTGGCTACCAAACGTACCTTTGCCGCGGTCGCTATGAGAACAGGGGTGAAATTGCCGCTATATTGTGACGTTTCAACTGTCATACTAACGTCGCTTGCGACACATCTACAGTCAAGGAGAAGTACTGTTTTTTAGATTGACACGCTCACGTAATTGTCCCATATTGTAGCCAATTCTGACTATTGATATGTATACGGAAAATTTTAATTGATAGCCAATTTGCCAAACAATCCTTTGACCTGACTGTACATTTGAAGTAAGTACGACCTCGTTCGAGACCAGTCCTGTTCTTATTTTGATCACAAAGTCCACTCCGCAACACCTCACCTGCCAATTTCAATCATAAATATCCCGAAACCTTCTTTGTCCTCCGCTCCTCCACAAACCTCATAGTTCTGCTGATGGGACATCGGCAAACAACCCAACCTTTAAGATTGGTTAGTTTTGTGCAAGAGCTGTTACTGTATTGATATTTAATAATCCTCTTTGGTAATCAGAACAATAGCAATATCATGAAAAAAAAAACTAAATTATTGTTAGATCAGTAGTCGCACATCATGAATGTTATCTGTGATTAGCGCCATCTTTGTGTAATAGTACGTAACTCTTACTAACATAGTCACACTTGTTTATGGTGATGGTAACATTGAAGAACTTGGTCGGGGTCCTAGGTGGAACTATATTGAAGTTAAATATTTCAAGGGTTAAAAATAATGATATAAAAAAACGGGATTGAGGAATCGGAAGTGCACTGTAATTATAAGCATTGAGCGAGTGTCGCTGAAGGTGTGAGTGATACGCTTTGATTGCCAAAGCTTGATTGATTATAATAATCGGTTATTTTATTAAATAAGTCGAACAGCTATGCTTTAATCTTTTTTTTCAACGAAAAAGGTCACTTAAAGTGTCACAAAATTGTAAACGGTAGCGATTTATTTGTTATTTACTATTATTAACATTATGAGTGTTAGTTACATATTTCTAACCACTCATAGTATTGATTCGAACATTATTATTTTTATTTATGCACACAATTATTTAATTTCACTAATACGTAATTTATCGAACAACTATATGACTGATGAATCGACTGCGTGTGTTGTAATAATAAATAGGGGTAATGTCGACTTCAAGCAAGAGATTACAAAATATTTTTCTAAACTTTTTGACGTCACAAATCTTAACAATTCGTAGCGTTCATTCGTAAGCATTTACTGTTCTTGTTGTACTCTGTAACTTATCTTTCGCTGTATTGTTTAGAGATAACTGTCAAAGTAATAATTGTAATAACTATTTTATGATCTTAAATATTATAGAGATTAGATAGATGTTTGCAATTTACAGATGTATGGATTTAGAAATATTAAAATATAATACATATTTTATTGTCAGAGTAGAAATCTTATGAAAAGTAGAGTGGATCCTAAATAGAGTACCCATACTTACGTATTAAAGTTGAAAAATATATTCATACATTACAAGCCTAATCAATAATAATTGTGAATTTAACAAATAGCTTTATGGTCACATAATATAATTAAAATGTCTAATTTTCACAGACCCTTGCACCTCATTGGCCTTCCTTAGTATTGACTCCAATGAATAGTTGACCAGTGTATTAGAATTTGAAGTGTTCATGAAAGTGATAGAAAAGTATTTTTATATATTTGAGACGCCTGGAGATGACTGCAGGTTTTCAAAGTTTAATCGATATTCGTAGTAACCCCGAAGATACATTAAAATATTCACTACACCTAGTAGATGTTAAACAATTAATAAATTAGTAACATTTACTTTAAGATAGAGTTATTTAAAATGCCTAGAAGTTACAGTGATTCAGTCGCCATCTGCCGAATGATTTGAAGCTTGCTATTTATATTTTGATGAATCTCTGTGTAATAATGTTCGACCTTCTAGTATTTGTATTGCAATTATCTTATATATTCATCAAACATTCTTTAAATCTCGCTATGTAAACTTCATTTAACATAATATACTTATTATGTTCTCTAGTGTGCCTATTTATATAAACTTGTTATTTACTTTCAGAGTATTAATTATTTATAATTATAAGTTAGATTGTAGTAGGATGACGATTCTCACAAAGATACCAAAATTACAAAAAAAAAAAATATAGATAACTATCATTCCACTTGTTATTCTTTCACTTGCTATGATTTCTTTGTCAAAATGTTTCCCTTTTCTGTTAAAATTATTGTTAAGTTATTGTAACTTAGTACAAAGTGGCTCCTTCATGAATGGAGGCTAGTTATAGGCTTCGGAAGCTGCATCGTGGCCATCTTAAGTGCGACATTATTGACGAAAGTAGTGTTAAAGTACTCTTTGTATTGATAGTACGACATGGAACCTGTATGAAAATGATTTGCATAGTCAAATAAAAATGTTTTAGAATATTTCTTTGTTTTTTGTTTTATCTAAGTTTACCCAAAAAGCCAATCTAAGTACAGCTTTTTCCTACCTGTGTTGGGGACGGCTTCCAGTCTAATCGGATGCTAAGCTGAATACCAGTATTTTACATGGACTGACTATCTGAGCTCTATAACCCAGTTAGTAGGTATGGGGTTAAACGATACTCCTTGGGAAGCCTGGTTCTCAGACTTCCAGGCTACTGACTACCTGTAACGACGGTCAAAGTCTACAAACGGCAGCCGAGACCACCGACTTAACGTGCTTTCCGAGGTACGGAGGAAACTCGGTATGTAATGTGTGGTCACCCATCCACGGACCAACCTAGGTAAGCGTGGTTTAACCCAAAGATCGACCCAAGTGTCTGTTATTATTTAGCCACGAGCTCCTCTAAGTACAATCTACAGGGTCAAAGATAATCGGTTAGCGAAACTACGAACGTGTCGGGCATCCATATCCAAACATGATAAAAAAAAAAAAAATTGAATATAAAGGGTGTAAAAATACCCTTAACGAAGCCGAAGGGCGCTTGTTCTATGTAAAAAAAAATATTGAAATGGTCCCCACCATTATTGCAATTTTTTTTTTGTTCTTGACCATACCTGGGAATCTTCTAGATACGGAGGTATTGCAGGGGAAAGGTTCGACTACTTCTCAAGTTTAAATAAAAATACAAGTTTTTAATGTTATAACTTTACTTTAAATACCTCCATGGCCCCTGTACTATTTAAAACATCCATCAGCACAATGTTTTAGGTGCGTTACATTGACTCCTGAAAATTTTCTTCCATCCTTTGGTTTAATGACCGCACGAAGTATCCGTCAGGATTACGGAGTTTCACTAGAAAATTTTTGACCATAGTGCTACAAGCAATCGTCCCTCACTGTGAACCAATCTGATGAGATGGAGGTCCCAGGGGAGAGGATTATCAATACACAAAACACAGGAACCGGATTGCCTGACTTACCAACAAATCTTCACTGCTTACCAAGGTACAGTCTATGGCACACCAGTGAAAACACTTTCAATGTGACAGCGCCTTTCTATAGTAGCAGTAAGAGTGGTTTTCGGAGTGCAAGTATTACCACTTACCGGGTGACTGTATTAGCAATACACTCTTAAGTGATATTGCCATATTTATCTGCTAGACAAGTGTACGCCAACCTACACTAATACAAATTTAGTAAACAACAACATCATCATTTATTTCAGGCGACAATGACCCATAGATATAAACATTATAAACTAAGATATATAAAGTAAATACAAAACTTGTTTTAATAAATAAGGCTTAACACTATGTTAGTAGCACTTCACAAATTGCACATGATCATGATATGGCAAGATAAAGCTGCTACGCCACCCTAGCATAATTATAATATCCTGTTAAGTTCTCCAATGGCGCGAAAGTCTGGCAACCAGCCTTACCAAGAGGTATCGTACTAACCAGTACTAACCGGGTTGTGGAGGTCAGACAGGCAGTCGCTCCATGTAAAATACTGATATTTAGCAGCATCCGGTTAAACTGGAAGTCGATCCTAACATCATCTGCCTAGACTTTTCCCAACTATGTTGCGGTCGGCTTCCAGTCTAACCGGATGCAGCTAAATTCCCGAATTTTCTGGAAGCCGACTCTAACATAGTTGGGAAAAGGCAAGGCAAATGATGAAGTCTTTCACTGCAACCCTAAAAAAGCAAATAAACAAAAAATAAATCACATATCGCAACATTGTAAGAGTGACAAGTCTAAATCGATTAGACATCAATTAGGTAACACTTCCCGTTGTAATTAAATGAGGCGCCAGTAGCACGCGCAGTTATTTTGACATTAGTTAAGTGCCGTCGAACAAAGCTTAACATAATTTACGTCATTACGTAGTAAAAACTCTTAAGCAGTGGTCATATTATGGTCAATAAAATTGTGATGCGCTAGTGTAGTACCTAGAGACGCTATAGGAGTCCCTATTATGAAATAGATTTCCACCGCTTATTATTTGGTTTTCGATCGCAGCGCCGTTTTCAGAGTACTTATAATATTTATAGCAATTGTTGCGTTATTGCCGTCAGAATCAAAGGAAAAAATTACAAGATGACTATGATGCAGCCAACTTGAAATTTAGCAGTTCTTTTTCTCTTTCTTACGTCTTGTACCTAGAGGACCCATGAAGAGTCATTTTAAAAGAACAGGCATAATACATTATACAAGTTCTAGTAAGTAAGTAACTAAGTGCTATAGGTAATGGAATGGTAATTATTTACCCAAATACGGCTACTATTATCATTTGTTACCGCGATAATAAAGAAACTTTGCAATAATAAACATCGTTTAACCAATCGTTGTACGACAGAAATGGTTCGACCAATTCCGCGCTATTGCTGAACATGAGGTTCTGGGTTCGTGTCCAGTTGACAGCAATAGCCTCGTCCTCAATAACCTGGTGTAATCTGGGTGTGATATGCAACAACAGGGTCACCGCACACCTCTGCCTACACTGTCGAGGAATACAAGTGTGATGTTATTTGTACCAATGACTTTTTAAAATTCAGTTAATAGCGTGTAGGTATCTACTTAGATGCAATTTACTTAACAGTATCGAGAACAAAATACTGCAAGCGTCTGTCGCCCTGGGCTTGTGCCAGTGTCATTTGATTGACGAATATATGCTTTGTTTGTTACCAGTTTCGAAAACTTGGAGAAAATGTAACTAGTCCATAGAAATCTATCGCATGTGACACATTGAGAATATCAATACCGTATCGGTTCTATATTGACCATTGAAATAGTTTTTGTATTAAGTGTTCAATATGTAGATAGGTACTACAGCAAATAAAGGTTAATGTGGATTTTGTATTTTAATATATTTATACCGGTAACGTCTATACGCTAGCCTCACTATGCTGTGTTTTGTCGTCTCTTCCACGGAAACAGTCATACTGCAGTGATTTTCATCGTGGAAACCTTGTGATTGTATCGTGATTTGCATGATTTGTGATGTAGTTAATGTGTATGCCGCTTTAAAAAATACTGTTACCTACTATGACGGAAGACGACTTTTCAAATAACACGAGCAGCCAATTACATGCGTTGCATTAATATCATCAGTTATTGAATGCATCGAACGTATTATTAACGAATAATTAGTTGGGGAAATTCGTCGAGTTGTTGAAGCGTAAAACGCTTTCGTTTTCTTAGGACACGGGAGACACGTCCACCGGCGGTCAGCGAGTGGAGACTCCACCCCCGGCACTCGCGGCTTCATGAGCGTGCCGTAACGCGCCCTCGTTCAGTCCACAATCGAACTCCTTTCGTGCCTCACGTTCACGTACAATGTAAATAGTGCGTAGCACGTTGTTACCCGTAACAGTGATTAAACCAATATGTTTAACAAGAAACTTTATATTACGTTAATAGCATTATTAGTTATTAGTAATGTTGTTTGCGGGAAGAAAGCTAAAAGGAATAAACGGCCCAAGGGTCAAGAGGACACATCAACCACCATACAACCAAATGTGGTCGCATATTCAACTTTTGGATTTAACGATGTTGGTTCCTACGATGGGTTCGTACCGACCTCGCCGGATTATGCCTCCTTCCTGAGTGGTGGCAATCAGAATCAAGAATCGTCTACAAGATTATACGCTCCAGCATTTCCCAGTTCCTTAGACTCATCAGGATTTGGTGGAAATTATGGTCCTCAGACTTTTGACGGTCACTCCTTCGGCGGTAACGAAGACAACATGGGGCAACCCGGTATGTTACAGTATTCATCTAGTTCTATGAACTTTTTTAACAATCCCAATTTGGGTACAACTGACGAACAAAATAAAAACATTGATTCTGAAGATACTAATGGGCAAAATGCAGAAGATTCTGATGCACCAGTTTACGGCACTAAGATAAATTCTCGACATAAGTACAGAACCATCAATCCGTTTAATAATACTGATCTCAATGTTTTTAATAATGGTTATACAAATTTAGCAGACGAGAAATATTTAAATTTTCCTGATGTAGAGACTCATGAAAATAAACCTGCATTTAGCGAATCCAATGGTAATTATCAAAATGCCAATTACAATGTTCAAAATTATGATCAATCAGAAAATGAGGACTTTGGAAAACCAGCACCCTCCAGTGTACATAATAATATACTAAAGTTTCCAAGAGTTGTGGATTTTACAAATTTAAATCCATACCAGACCGAATTAGATACTAGTAAGTTTTTCTCTGGTAACAATCAACCACTGAGTTCACAAAAGGCCATGAGAAACACTCAAATGGAAAATACTTTTTCTAACACCTTTAATTATAATAACAACAATAACAAGTTTATGGATTCCTCACCGAAATTAGCAGATCATTACAATATGAAAAATAATGAAGAATCTAGTGATAAGTCTGTAGTAAAATCAAATTCATTTTTTGATCAAGATGCAGCTTATAACCATGTTAACACACGCCATAAAAATAATGCACAGACTAATAAACCTTCTGAACAAAAAAAGAAAATCAAGCATAAGCCAGCGTGGTCTTCTGGAAACTATAGCAATGACTTTACAAATTGGAAGGATTCCTCTATAAAAGGCTATGGATATTCCACAAATTTTAGTAATATGAATTTCAAATATGATGTCAGTGAACCAAAAAAACCTTTTAATCATGATGAAATAGTACCAGCAAGTAGCAACGTAGTAGATTTAACCAATTATCAATATCCGGAAACAGATTATTCGAATTTTAAGAAATTACCAGAATTTAATGAAGATGATGATTACAGTAGCGTTTCTTTCAAAGATAAAACTAGAGCAAGTGACTATTTAAATCAATTCAAGAATTCCTTCAGTACTGTCCCGACTACGACATCATATTGGGGGAATGGTTTCAAATCTTCAGATTATTCATCCTTTAGAGACCATCCAAAGAAAACCCATTACAGTGAAATTAGCAGCGATACCGTCGTTAACATACCGAAAAGACCACATAAATTAAGCTACCCAAAAGCTACAGAAACCAAATTGTCTGATTGGCCGCATACGCATCACAGCAGACCTCACAAACTGAATAAACCAACGAATGATTGGCAAAAAGATTTGTTCGACACAAGATACAAATCTGAAGAGGATTTGCTGGGTCTTAGAACACACGATACGTCGCACCCAACATATTTACCAACATTCAAGCCCAGTAATAACGTTTTTGACAACGATAATGAGTTCAAAAATCTAGTTGAAAAATGGAGACAGTCTTACTTGAAGACGAAATATAAAGATGTGCCAGTTCGAGATTATGAAAGTTACGGATCCGAAAACAAACCTATGCATGTGCCGATACCGAAACCATACCCGGTAAGTGATACATCTTTTAATGTTTCTAATAATTGATGTAAATGATCATGATGGTAACAATGTCTGTTTAGCTATTTATGTGTATAATTGAGCAAAAAACCTATGATATGATGGAATGCGGATCGGAAAAGCAGACAACTCACGTCGCGCACTAATTTCCTCGGTCTTGGCCAGTAAAATGATGCGCGCTCGTGCGCCCAGGAGAAATCATGTAATATAATACTTCATCGGGATTATAAACTATACATGTGATGGAAGTAGGGCTTTGTGCACATGGTGAGATATAGTAAATGCACTTGGAAAGTCTTATGACGCAAAAAGAAATGAAAATATGAAAATAAAATTGTGTAAGTGCACCCTAGATCGATGGTTTAACGATCAGTTGGGCGTCGATAATGAGCTCGACGACCCCCCTGGAGTCACGCTACATTAGATGCTATTGTAAGTTAGTGAAAGCAATAACTGGTCAGCTTATCTGCTGTTCGATACAGTTAAGGTCTATCTAGATAATAGCAGTTTATATCAAATCATAAATAGTTTAGAGCCAAACCGACAGATGTTTGTAATAAAATGAGCTGAGGCCCTGGATTTGCATTTTAAAGTTGAACTTAATGGCAACATTTTACGAAAAAAGACGAGAAAGCTTCATCTGTAATTTGATGAAAACGATGGTTATAAATAATAATCACACAAAATAAGCATGAAACGTTGTTTATTCCAAGACGAGGTGCTAACTTGTAAGTGATCATAACGAAGCTGACATGAAAGTCAAAACATTAGCTGCTAATCAGCGTACACGCTGCGCTGAACTTGTTAATGAAAAGGCAAGCAAGCACGCATCACACTGCCACCGAGGGTTTCGTAGGTACATACTAGGGAAACTAACAAGAAAAACTAATAGGTATTTAGGGGGAGAATATTATGTAAAGGCAAAAACAGTTTTTGTTTGGATGTATGTGAGATATCGTTGAAGACTGACTGACTTTAGATCTTGGTATGTATTTGTGGAACTTAACCCAGCGTCCCCAACTTATGTAACCCTAATGAAACTGTTTACACCATAGCATGTGGTCGTTCACCATAACAACGTACTTTACCTTGTAACTGTTGCATGGCATGCATTATTCGTAGTACTCACAATTTCACTTTTTACCATTCCTTCGATTTCGGTGCAAGTAGAGCAGTAACAGATAGTTTGTATGCATTGTTAGAAGGACAGAAGAAAGTGTTTAGCGTTCGTGATAAATAAAATATGTTCGTACTTTTACTAGGCAATAACTACTAAGGCATAATAAATCTAAATAATCACTTGTTAGATCGGTGAACCGATAAAACTGTATTGTAGACAGACAGGGACTTGGAAAATATTTTTAATTGGAACTGATTTAAGTGTTTGCGTGTTGTGATACTTTCTTGTGTTTCTATCAAATGTTTAATAGACATTTATTAATTGACTTTGAACGTGTAGAATTAGCCCCGAAAGAATACTTCATAAATCAAAACTGTTACCTCGTTTCGATTAATTACAGTAGAAAGATTAGGTTTGTTAAACAAAGCAATCAAACCACTAGACAATAATTATTATAATACAGAACTTCTATAGTAATAAGCGGGTTGTGTAGAGCAAACATAAACTTCCAGATAGAAGTCCCTCACCCGGTAATAGTTCCGGTGCCGCGTCCGTTCCCGGTGCGGGTGCCGGTCTCTCGGCCGGTCGCGGTGCCGGTCCTGCGCGAGATCACCGTGCCTATCATCAAGCCGGTGCCCTACCCCGTCTACAAAAAGGTCCCCTACCCGGTAGAGAAGCTAGTCCCTGTGCCTGTTGAAAAAGAGGTTAGTGTCCTCGGTGTTGTACAGGGCAGATGTGCACGTATTCAAGTGTACGTGTCAATGAGACAAAGCACTTCAGTTTACGCAACGGTACCGCAACGATTTCGCGGTCGACTACGTTTACTTAGCATTTAGAGCCAGAACTGACTACGTGGAACTGATGGTGGTAGTACATCCACAGTCGTTTATTAGGCAGGGTACCTGAAAGTACTTGTGTTAACTTTGCATGTTTTGCATCTATCTTTTTAAAGATCATTCACGGAAATCTATGAAAATTATTCCTTTACACGGTTAATGATTTTAATTTTCCCCACATTCAGCTTGTTGCATGAAGACTGTATAATTATTTCCTTCGTAATAGTACCGTAGAGCATGCAAATTATATGGAATTAGAGAAGCAAATTGAAATGTTTAGCACCTTGAACTACGTGCGTGTGACTGAGCAACAATTGTTTTTGTGTCCTAATGATATTGTGATATGTGTGATACAGGTGACAGTGCCGGTGGAGAAGCCCTATCCAGTACATATTCCCTACGTGAGGCCAGTGTTCCATCACACGAAGCCAGTGCATGAGGACCCAGAGAACATAGAAGAGGACGACTATATGCGTCGCCCCGAGATAAAGAAACCTTCTCAGTATAAGAAGAGACCTTATGGGTAACATATTGTCGTCTGTTACAACTTTCTACTTTGATTATCCATCCTTTGATCATCCTTTCTATTTATAGTAGTTTTAAATAAGGAGTTACTTATTGCCTGAAAGCTTCGTAAAAATCCTCTGGCAACTATGATGTTGCTTTCTTGGAACATGCACTTTCGTATTCATCTCTGTCCGCCCTTAACTGTCCAGTTAAGGGGTTGTCATCTAAATCTGGTGAGGTTGAGTGTTGGACAGTTCAAATATTTTCATCTCTGCTACTGCTTCTACTACATAATTTAATACACTGAATTTAGTAAAACTGGAAAGTTTATGTTAACTGATTGGGGCTGGAATTTTTACAATACTCACATACCTTTTGCGGCAATTAACAATCGTTTGTCAAATAATGTTGTATAAATTAACACGATTAAATCATATTTTACATAATTATGCAAACTTGTGAGCAGTAACGCGTGTCGGTAACGCACGATAGGTGCGACTGAAGTTCATAGACTTCAACTCGTGATTTTCAAAGGGACACGCACATGATTTTTTCGTCTTTCCTACGTAATACCGTCTCTCTCTGCAGAACTAAGTAACTGTTACAAATAGATCGATTACTAACCGAGGAGAATTGAATAAATGACCCGGGAAGACTATTAAATCGAATTTCGGTAAAACTGTTTTTGCCATTTCGGCCACAAATTTTGACGTCTTTTCCAAAAACACAAGGCAAATAGCGGTACCTATTCCAATTTTAAATTTTTTGATAGTTTCACCACGTCATGACACACCATCGTTTAAGAAATTTAATCAAACATTCTGTGTGTTGCAGTACCCGAAATAGATCACGAAGGCCGTCTCGCGCAAGTTTCCAGGACCGCAACAGGAGGCGATGGCCTGACCGTCGCCGCCCTTCGCCCCACATCCCTGAGTACAGACATCACTCCAAACCTTCGGAGTTCCATTCCCCCCCATACAAGCATCGCGACTACGAACGCGAGGAAGAAGAAGAACACAGTGATTATGCCCTGTATTGTAGGAGAACAGGGAACTGCTGATCATTCAAAAACCCTTCCTAACACAGTGATGAAAGACTGCTTACGTATAAAAATCCCACTTTATTTAAATTAAGTTCTAACCAATGCATTTGTACCTAGATCTTTTCTCATATTTTGCGTTTTATGTTCCATCGTTTAGGGAACTTATAAAATGTCAAAGTAACAATTTTGAGCATATGGATACTTGTTAATTAGTTTTAACTCTGTGTTAGATATTCGTAGAGTAAGTTTTTCGATTGATGTTGAAAGCCGCTGTGCCAAATAATCTTGTGTATGTACCTACCCTTTTGTATTTTTATATGTTTGTACTTAGTTAAAGTCCACTGTTAACTCGTCTTATATTGTATAGTAGTTGTAATTATTTATCGATTAGACAGTAAATTAATTTCGAAACAATTTTTGTTTTTATAGATGTGTTGACAATTACGCAAATACCATCTTCACTGAGAAAACTATGGTTACGGATACTATAATGATAGTTTCAAGAGGCAATTATTGGTAATTACTTCAATGTATTTATGTGGAATACGTGTTTAGTTGAGGAGATCAGTCAGTTTCGCATGGGCGCCCGCTTTTACCAACGCTTCGATAAGTAGAATGCGCCTTACGCGTTAACAGAGAGAAGTAATGCGACGCGAGACGTTCCTGACTCACAGTTTATTGTCCGCGCATATCAGATATTTACAACCTACTATCACAAGTCGTTAACGTAGTAAGATGAATAATCTGTTCATGTATATTTAATAAAGACTTTCTCGCTGTGTAACATCAATCATATTCATCAGCTAGTATAGCTCTTATTAGTAGTTAGGCTGCTAGAACTGACAGAGTGGTCTCAATTTCAACATGTGACGAAATTTCAACTGGGGCTTTACATACCTACACATGTAAGTACTTAAAACTGGGGAAAGACATTGATTTAAAACACAGTGCAATAAGATGGTCATGTTTGGATGGGAATAACCGAAATCCACGCGGGAGAAGTCACTCGCAAGTGGTATTTATATGCGGAAGTAATTGATGTTTTATTAGGAGTGGTTTTTCCTTTTATTTAATGTAGATATAATTGTAGGACTTTAGATGTTGTGTAAATATCATTTAAAATGTTGAAATGAACTGAGGTTGGTTCTACTAAAACTACTGTCGATTCATTTGCCAGATATTTGTACTAATATCATGAAGAGAAGAATAATCATGTGAGAGGAGGTACCTAAGAGGACGTAATTTGAGAGAGGGCAATTGATACCGCCTAGCGTTTCTCAATTAAGATGGAACAGGGGCTGCTATTCTCCTTACAAATTTTGACAAAATCGACGTTTCGTGTTCTCCTTTTTTCTTCCTGAAAAATGAGCAAAATTTTTTTCGTAAAATCAAGGTCTACTGTCGACACATCCCTGTTTTTTCCGTTTTTTCAGCAACTAATAAGTAAAGAAAATATGACCCTCCAAAATTCGAAAAGTACTACCAGACAGATCCGAAAACTTTTTAACATAAAACAAATTAAAGAAACCTAGACATACTCTTTCTTGAGAGGAGAAAAAAGGGGAATACGAAACCTCGATCTCGTCAATTTTTTTTGATAATATCGGTCTTATCTGCAGCTGTCCCTATCGCACGCTACGGGGGCAGGCTTGACGCAGCACGACGACACCAATAGTTTCTTCTTTCTCCAAATACCTATTTATCAAATTCCTCGCAGCAAATCCCCTCTTAATAATGGGCGTAAAAAGACCCTTAACGAAGCCGGAAGGCAGTTGTTCTCCCCGTCATTGTGATATCTTTTTTGTTCTGGACCATACCTGGAAACCTTATAGTTACGGAGATATTAGAGGTCAAAGTTCCATCTTTTTCACAAGTTGTTTAAAAAAAAATCAAGTTGTCATTGTTATACCATGGCCCCCCTATGCATCCATCAGCACAAAGTTTGGAGCACGAACATTGAGTCCTACTTCTACCGTAAATCGTAATATATCACTACAAAAAAAAAAGTAATTTTTCAGCAATAATTTTCACGTAGAGTTACTTAATTTAATGTACGGAATGCTCGGTTGACGGCTCCGTGAAGGATGCGTTTACGCCTTGTATATCAGAAAACAAAAGCTATAATCAACAGACTGAGGGAGAGAGCCATAGCCAAGTTTTCTTTCTCTCTCTTTGTTACGTCTACTTACAATAAATTGTGATTTTCGTTGCGGTTGCGGAAACCGAGTTGGTTTGACGACTCCAAATTTTAAAAGATTTCAATTAACCTTGAATAATGTCCCCGTGTTGTCCTTGTTTTTCCTTCGTTAATTAAATTTTAAAAAAGATATAGAAGGACCCATCAAAACAAGAAAAACGAAACTAAATCGGATTTGTGATCGTGTCTTAATGAACTTATTTACATGCAACATATAGGTAAGTATAAGTAGTTAGGCAGAAGATCTTACTGCTATTATAAATGCGAATGGTTGGATGGATGTTTGTTACTTAATAGCGCCAAAATGGCTGAACGGATCTAAATGAAATTTGGCACAGAGGTAGATCATAGTCTGGAATAGCTGTTTTTATCCCGGAAGTACTATCCCGTGGATAATTCCCGAACACCACGCGGGCGAAGCCGCGGGCATAAAATGGTATTCATCTATACGAAGAGGTATGTAAATCTGTGTAGACTCTCGGAGATTCATCTTCCCATGGTTCTCACATTTCCACGGATCATTTCACAACAGATAAAAACGTACTTATTGCGAACCGGAGTTTGCAATAAGTATTTACATTTAATCTCGGCTGCTCGAGGCCCTACTGCCTTCGAAGCATCGTACAGCAAAACGTGATCAGAAAGAATCAGTAAGCGGTCGTTTCTTCATTTACCCAATAAGTGTAAACCTATGGATGTTGCTACAAGGGATTGGGTGTAAGTACAGCCAGCACATCAAGCTACCCGAAACTGTCATTTTTTTCCCAATTAACCATGAACCTAATGCTTTAGCGATAAAGTTGAAAATCTATTTAAGAAATTCGACAGATTGTAGTAGCTGGATGTGCTGGCATTTGTACGTGGTATTGATTTCATGCCGAATAGTTTGTCGCTTTTTTAATTGTTAGAGGTGAGACAAATCTTATGAGACAAATATCCTGAAAGTTTCAGGAATACGAAAAAAAACAGTTGCAAGTTTTGACTAATACATACTCATCCTCGCCTTGTAAGTTACAAGGCGAGTTAAATAAAAGCTTCAAAAAAACCCTTTGGTTTAGATTCTTTGAAAAACCAAGCCAGGTCAGCTGCTACAGAATCCAAACCTTGTGAGATCTAAGTAATTAGCCACTAGACTTATTACTTACATTTTGTTCACATGACATAGTTATTGAAACTGTGTCACGAGAGAAGATAGCCAAGATAGATAGTGGCATAGTTTCCGTCCTTTTCCACTATATAACAAACATAGGACTTTTATACACCGTGACTTTTTAGTCGTCTTACAACGGCAGCCCACTTCATGTATCCAATGACTACTAAACATTAAAAAAAAGAAAAAAGGTATTTATGAGATTTTAATCATTTAAAACTAAAATTATTATTCAGTATTCTGACGCATGGCGTAGTTAAAACACTCTGTTGCGAGCGATGATATACTGGACTCGAGCGCTGGGTTCAAAATTTTATTCTAATATATTATTTATTTTTCTTTGTACCTATTATGGTAGGTAAAAAAAAACAAATCGCCCCTAGAGCTATTTTATGTCGGGTACATTGAGTGGACCACCTTTGTAAGACGACTAAAAAGTCACGCTGTATAGACAAATAAATAAAATTGAAGTGTCTGTTTGTAATATCAAAAGTACAGCTTTTTACTGAATGCATATGAAAATATATACGGCACATATAACAAAAACACATTTATTTAAATTTTTGTCTGTCTGTCTATATGTTCCGGCTAATCTCTTTTAATGGCAGACAGCTGATGTTATAAGGAGTAACTAAGACTACTTTTTTTTTTAGGATAAGAATTAATGTTTCGTGCAAAAAATTTAAAACCCTTTAAAATGGTAACAAAATCCGATTCAAAACGAGAAATAATATTTTTTTATAATAATTACACGCGAACGAAGGTCGCGGGCAACTGCTAGTCTACCTATATATATATATATAAACTTTTTGCATGAGAATGTTGCGGTAAGTCTTATAATGATCGGCATTTTTCGGGAAAATACCTAATGCTGTGCTTTTGGTAAGTCCTGCTTGAATTCTTCTTCAAGGTTTGTGCACATTCAACATCTCACTATAAATGATATATTTGAAGATTGGATTCCTACGTCGCAAGATTACCGAGAGGAACAACTAATTTTCGCACTCATGGCACTCTACGTATGGGAAAATTAGTTTACGCTGCCTTTTCTGCTAATAGTTACGGCGCGCAGGTGTAATTGCTCTCATAATTATGGCAGGGGTGATGTAAAGTGCGCTTGGTTTGGATAAAGCGAGTAATTTAATAACACTCGACACCGCACTATTCAGGGACAGCGGTTGGTGGTCACGACTAGACGAAAATGGCCAAGATCTTAATGTAAAATGCTTTTATTCTAAGGATGCACTTTTCTGAGAAGCTTCGTCGTAGCAATAGGCAACAATGGTAGGTACACAATTACATTTAATTATCTTTGAACTCTGACGTCGGTTACACAACAACTTATTGTTGACTAGTAATGGCATTTAATTTTATAATTCTAATTTTTCATTACTTCAACAAAGGAACCGCTGATGTCAGAATCCAAAACATGTGATTCCAGAGGAATAGAAATTGCTGGTGGAATACATAACCTCCTCCTTTTTTAGAAGTCAGTTAGAAAAGCTTCTGACTACAACTTTAAAAAACATCTTTTTTTGCTCCAATTTTATGACCCTTCTGTAAATGAACATCAAATAGCAATATTTATAGAAACATAAAAAGATTCCGACGAATTGATCCTTTTTTGAAGTCGGCTACTGGATAATACAGTACAGGTACAGGTACAGGTAACAAAATCAACATGACAACAATTTGATTGTATCCTGTAGCTGGATGTATTTATGCGAAAATGACTTTGTTTGTCATTATTTTGTTTGTCATCTCATCAATTTGGATGAAAGGCATGAATACTAACATACCATCTAGAGAACTTTTTAACTCGTTAGTACCTATTTGCCCGTTATCCTGTGAGTTAATTTCTGACATCCATACGGGCGAAGCTGCGGGCAATTTATTAGTTACCAAATAATTATTAAAATCACAATTAACAAGATGAATTTGAAGATTTTATGTAAATAATTCTGTATTAGGGATGTGATTTGATGTGATCAACCTTTGCCTGCTTTAGGTACGGTTTCAAGAAAATTAAAGAGACAAAATAATATAATATAATAATATAGTTGTACCATTATGTTTATTGAGCAATTTGGAATCAATGGTCGAGGTTAAACAATGCTTTTTCTTAATTATGTAATTAATTCCTGAGCGGTAATTGTCAATCAAGAAGGTTGAGGGAAAAGGGTAAACAACTGGCATTACTTCATCGATCGACTATCCATAATAATAGTAGCTTCGTGCTCGACCTGGTTTGTGACGTTGTTCTAAAACCGAGTTTTTCTTTTCGGATTCTAGATAGAAACACTTCATTTGATGGCACAACTATTAGCCTGTATTGGTTTTCTTATACTATTTTTTTACTACATTATTATACCGATTATTACTATGATTGTGAAGGATACCTAAATGCCGTCATTATGTCGTCAGTCATATCATAAACGTAATAATACAAATCGAGTAGAATTCAATTCAATGTGACAGTTTCGTCTTTTTGAAAATTAGCATAGCTGTGTCAGTCATTCGTGGGTAAAATGTAATTGGTCTGTCTGAATGGTCAGCGGATGTTCTGGTCACGGGGATGGGCCTTGAATTACCTATCCGAGTCGAATTCACAACATTGCGCTCGCGCAATCGTTGAGTGTTTAAGCATGACATAGTAATAGGCGCTGTATAGCAATCAGTAAGGCGTAAACACGCGTTTAAATCTTTTTTTTGGTTGATAGTTAACTGTGATTTGGCCAAATTATTTAAATCGAAAGCTTCAAAGCTCCATGTATCTATCTCTGCGGTAGTATCAAAACCAAAATGGTTAATGTATGAAAAGAAGCCATTGTATCGAGAAGTTGTTATGAATATATAAAGGCTTACGAGACCTCGAACTGTTTAGTCTGTCTACGCGGTCCCGTTGAACCGGTCGCGGCCTGATTGACCCCCACTACCTTTGGCCGCTTTACTTCACTACTTCTCACCTTTATCACACGTAAGTTTATCAACATTATAATCTATTTAGTGCATACTCCAGATTCATAATACCCGAGTTTTTGTGAACTTAATTACCCGATTATGAAAGCTTGCAGATTCTCACACATTTTTGTGATCGTTTTCTTATTGTCGTTTTAATTGAAACTGCAAGAGATCTTTTTTTTTTGTAAATAAGCATACATAAAAAGGAGTATGTGTAGGATTTTCCCAAAAATATCAGCTGTATCATGTTACTATTCCGAATGGGTAACTTCTACCTGTCATGACTGGAATGTTTATCCACCTGTATGCAAATCTGCAGTGCATCATCATACACGGAAAAATATTTTTTTTGTGTTTATGTCTGTTTAACATATAACATACAGGCTTTTTCAAGTGGCCTCTTTCAAATCAGAAAAAAAAGTGACTTGATTCATCCGACTTAATTTCCCACTCTACCACTACAAGGTTGTCAAAAATATAAACAAACACAAGTAGCCTAGTAACCTCTGACTTTCTTAAAAAACAATATTTTTCGACATTTACGTGTTTATTTATAGACATTCGTTTATTTGCAAGATTTTTCCTACGCTGGGCTTTAGAAAGCAGCAGCTTTCGTTATACCTAAATAGAATTAACGAAAGTAGGTTCATGTCATTTTAGGACATGTTTATCGAGAGGTTAAACCAATGCTTGTCATTTTTATAGAGCCTAGCAATGACGTGGATACCTAGTTAATAATAAACTATTGTTTTTTACCCTTCTTCTTCATAATGTCGTGACGCTTAGTTTTGCGGCTTACCGGTTTTTCGCAGAATGTAAGCGAATGTGCCATGTAAAAACTGAGGAAAATGACCTATAATTTAATAGGTATTTCCCGTTCACTAAATTAAATAAAGGTAGTAACTAAATGATGATTATTGTTATGTTAAAGTTAAGTCAATAAAATATTAGATTTTGCTTACAATTGGATTAAAAACTAGGTATAATCTTTTAATTTGAAGCTAAGCTTTTTCGTTCAAGGTCCACAGCTATAAGTGTCGCACTGGATACGAATACGGTACACCTTTTCCGATAACGTTCTACATCATCATCATCTTCCAGGGTTGGTATTTGGGGTCGGAGCAACACGTTTTATCTTCCATTCTCCCCTGTCATTCGTCACAATAACGTTTCGATAACGTTCTATATAATATGTATATGTATGTAGAACGAATAAACAAAAGAAAGCTTGACGTTTAGGTACTTTTTAACCGTCCCAAAAAAAGAGAGGAGGTTGTACTAAGACACTAGAACACTGTCACTACCGTGTTTAACTGCAGCTTAAAAATAAAAATACAGAAATAATTCTCAATTCAAAATTAACACTATTGTGCAGGAAGTGTAGCGCAACAATGGAAGTATTATGCAAAATATTGTAAACTCAGTTACTAAGTTATTCATTTAGCGTCTATCTATACCAAGATTTATTATTCTTTACGCAATTATACCTATAGGTATCATTAAAGCTTGTTTACATTTGATGAACCTTTTAATGTTTTTCTTGTGATCGTGAATCGTTGTTTTAATCCATTACAAGTTACTGGAGAGCCTTGAGCGAGCTGTCGCAAAAACTGGTGACTCGCACATTCTCTTACCTTACGACTTGTTCCTGCATGAGTACGTCTCACTGTATCGGAAGTGAACATATTTGTATGTACATACTTATTACATAGCAATATTTACGTGCGTGATTCACACACGATAAAACCACCGGCACAAGTTTGTATCGCTATATTAACAACGAGATGTTCCTTTTATTATTTAGTTTTACGTAACAACGTCACAGTTCCCAAGCTATCAGAATACATAACAAGCTCGATCTACTCGATAAGGAAGAATACAGCTAACTTGTCGTTTCTCAATAATAAGATCAAGTCATCTGCAAAAACGTGAGCCAACAGTTATGATGGAGTTTGAGAGATGCTCCGCTTCACAATACTGTCATTACCAAGTTACAACATCTCGCTGGCATGAATACAATTGTCACCATTCAAAAATACCAGACGCGAGATTTAATTACGAAAAGTTCACTCTATGACATTAATTAATTATGTCATTTCGAAAATAGTTTGGCTATAATTGACTCTTTTATAAACGCCACAGGGAAGCTTTTGGCATTTATTACAACTTTCACAAGTACTTAATCGTTTATGGTTCAATCAAAGCCTTTGCCTAGCTCAATAGCTGCAGTTAAAACTGTCGTATCATAAGTCTGGCAAGCCCTTAATAATAAATCACAATTATTTTAATTGTCTGTCATGAATTTAAATGAGCAATGTGCAACCGGAAATCCTCGATACCTAATTACATAGAAGTTGCATTCAATTAAAAGCTGTATTTTTTGCAGATCAAATATGAGAGCAGTCGGGTTCGTCGTAGCCCTAGCGGTAGTGACGGTGTGCCAAGCCGCAACACCACAACTGCGGTTTGCATGGAAACAGATGGATTACACTTGGGAGACACCCGAAAGCAGAGCAAACGCTATCAATGAAAAGAGGTTTATACCTGAGAACAACCTGCCATTGGGATTAGCACGGTGGAAGAACAAAATGTTCGTTACGATACCAAGATGGAAGGCGGGTGTGGCTTCTACATTGAACTACGTTGACCTGGATGGGCCACAAGATCAACTACTAAAACCTTACCCATCTTTCAAAGACAACTTTGTTCCTGATGACGCGAAGGAGCTACCTTCAAACAGCTCAATGATCTCGGTGTTCAGAGTGTTTGTTGACGAATGCGACCGGCTCTGGGTTATTGATTCGGGAATGGCTGACATTTTTGGTAAGTTCTAATTATAAATAAAAGTCACAAGTCTGAAAAGGACCGGTATTGTTAAGTTTAACGCACCTTATGCCGTACCTGTGGAGTTACTTTTAATTTTACGATCAGTTCTATAGATTTTTACACAATGCAAATTTAGATAAAACAGTGCTTGTGTGTTTGCATACAAATTCACACAGTACTATCTAGTCATAATTAATGTAATTATGTTTCTTTGTTTAACATGTAGGTGCTATGCATCAATCAAGTCTTTTTTGCTTGGACACCTATGAATTTCGCCAGCACTTGACAAAGATTTAATTTAAATTGCATTTAAGCGCTTTACCTAGTTTCCCTTTACCTGGGTTATCGTAAAAGTAATCATTTTAATTAAAAAACGGGCCGACTTAAATAATAAAAATGTTTTTCGAAGGAATACTGCATTTAGATCTAATGCAAGGCGTTAACAATGTTAATGTGAGGTGGTTTCAGTCTGATTAATTCACATAATTTTAGGTATTCTTTATGTAGATGCGATGACAGATATAAAAGAACACATAGGTCAATCCTACTAATATTATAAATGCGAAAGTTTGTGAGTATGGATGTATGTTTGTTACTCTTTTTGCAAAAACTACGCAACGAATTTGGATGAAATTTGGAACACAGATAGTTTATAACCTGGCTTAACATATAGGATACTTTTTATCTCGCTGGTATGATGCCGTGGGATAATTATCGATTTATCGAACTCCACGCAGGCGAAGCCACGGGCATAACCTAGTGATATTATAAAGAAAGATACGCTACATTCATATGCGCGGCGTTCAAATATCGTTGCGATCTTACGACTGCGATAGATAATACGGAACGTATGATACAGAAAGAGATAGCTATTGCGCTTGAAGTACTTAAATACGACAATTGTCTGAATTTGTCTGCAACAATTTGCGCGTGCCAGTCAGATATCTACCTCTTTTTATTTATAATATTATTGACATAGGTCTTACTTCAGTTCGCATGATTATGAGCTATGAAAAATTAGAATGTTTACAAAATTATTTATTCAAATATCTGTACTTCCATAAGATGTTGACATCATCGTTGGGCAACAACGGCAAAGTACTCGTAGTTCCTGCCTATTCACCGGTGAGGTGAGGGTTTTGCTTAGTACTAAGATGTCGTTGGGGCTCTGTAAGTACTTTTGGGTATTAACATAATTTACTGTTATGTCGTAGCATTTGGTTTTTGCGTTATGATAGTTTTGAATAAGCCTCAATGTCAGGCTGAAGAGTTAGTTGTAATTTCGATTAGGTAACGTTTTTTTTATCATCAACCTTCGAAGACATTAAAACAATAAAACCGTTTTTGTAATTAAACAAAACAACACAATAAAATTACGTAAAAACTAAATAATCTTGTAATTCATAATTTCATGTAAACCTTGACAATAGTAAGTAGTTTCTTGTGGAGTCCAAGTGAATTAGTTAAATTGACTTAAATGTTTTGTTAATACTCTTAATCGATTCATAAAATAAGTCAATAATAAATTAATTATACAATTATCTAGACCAAATCGTGATCGCCTACCGTGGTTACAAAACAACATTCAATTATCTACATATTAATAGAGTTACATAAATATTGATTAAACAGGCAAATATATTCCGCTTATTACCAGTTAGTAGCCTAGGTTTAATTAGATAATTATTCTTTTCCTAACATTTTATATAATCGAACGATGAACCAACGTAACTATCACTCATGTTCTCTACCTTACTACAATATACAGGTGTAAACGGACCCTTCACGAAGCCGTCAACTAAGCATTCTGTACATCAAACTAAGTAACCCGACGCAAAAATGATTGAAACGATTTTTCGTTTTACGGTAAAACTCAATGTAACGCACTCTAAAAATTGTGCTGATGAATGCATTGAATAGTAAACGGGTCATGGAGTAAAGTTATAATTTTAATAACTAGTATTTATAAAAAAGAACTTGTGAAAAAGTTGGAACTTTGTTCTCCAATATCTCCGTAACTAGAAGGTTCCCAGGTATGGTCCAGAACAAAAAAATATCGCAATGACGTGGAGAACAAGTGCCTTTCGGCTCCGTTAAGGGTCTATTTACATCCTTTATGCAAATTTTTGCAGGAGCTGGCAATCAAGTCAACGGACCCTCGATTGCGATCTTCGACTTGAAGACTGATCAGCTGATCCATCGTTACCAGTGCAAGGCTGACGATATGAAGGAGGACTCCTTCTTCGCTAACATTGTAAGTTGACCAGCTGTCAATTCTTTGATAGAAGTACAAACATCCATGACCGCAGTCTATGGATGCAAGTGACTTAAAAAAGCTTATGCAAAGTGTTCAATATTAACCCTGAATAGACTAGTAAAACTAGTGGAAATACTATTCAGCTGCACTGGTTAGACTGGAAGCCGATCCCAACATAGTTGGGAAAAGGCTAGGCAGATGATGATGAGACCAGTAAAACTAGTTTCTAACAAGGATAATAAAGGTAACTAATTTTTTTTGTGGTTTTGATTTTTCACTTAAATTTTTGGTCCATTTCAGATCGTTGACGTGAACAAAGATACTTGTGATGATGCATACGCGTATATCCCCGACTTGGGAGGATACGGAGTGGTGGTTTACAGCCTGAAACAAGACGACTCTTGGAGGATTTCCCATCACTATTTCTACTTTGAACCTCTCGCTGGTTCTTACAATGTGAGCGGTATTGAGTTCCAGTGGACTGATGGTGTGTTTGGATTGGCTCTTTCGGAACCTAGAGAAGATGGGTAAGTTTTTTAATACTTATTTGGACCTTATATCACTATGCAAGTTTACTAGGAGGACATAATAAACATCGGCCCTCTACGAAAAATTAGGAAAGGTCACTCGATTGCTCTGCAAGTTGAGAGAATTTAATTGCTTGCTTGCAATTTTAATATGAACAAGTTACCCTTGATCAATTGAATAATGTATAAACCGAACTGGATAATATTCACTAATCTAATTGCAGATCGTAACAACGATTTATTTGATGCTAGAGGTTAGGTTCTTACAAAAATAAGTATTTTGTTCATCTTTGGTCGTAATTATTCGTCAAAATTAGTGCCAATAAACATTAGTAACAACACATTATCGTGGCGTTCGACATTGACCCCAAAATATAAAAGCTTTTGCATCCAAGGTCGAGAGACGGTACTGTTAATTTATCTAGTGCCTAATTATGATTTTTAGCATTGTCTGTCGAAATTATGAAATATTTAGTTCACAATATTGTTTTAATTTCAGGTATAGGACAATGTTCTTCCACGCATTCTCGAGCACCAAGGAGTTCTGTGTGTCCACGGAGTTGCTACGCAATTACAAGAGTATCGACAAGATCGAAGCGTTCCACGACTTCAAGGTTTGAATGCTAACTTATTACTGTGCGTCCCACGCTTACGTTGAATTATTTATTAGTAACAATGAAACAATTTAATCACGTTGGATCTACTGTTTTTATAGGTACCGATACCAACATGGAAAGTTTATTCACATCTTTGAATTGTTTGGAAATGTTTTGTGAGACTTGTGTTCGACTTATTAGACTAGTTTTTCCTGTTACCTGCAGACACAGTAGGTAATGTTTAACAAGTCTCGTTGTTCTATTTTTTCAGCTCCTGGGTGACAGAGGTGAACGCACACAGTCGGCTGCCAGCGACTACGATCCCAAGACACATGTTCTATTCTACACACAGGTAAACAAACATTTTTTTCTAACGAAATCACGGGTAAGCCCCTTTTACGCATGGGGCATACTCATGCCATCTTTCTAGAAGGTATCTTTTTTTTAATGACTACAATCTTAGAAGACGGTGAATGGCACTCTAAAATTTGCACATACGAAGATTACACGGCGCTTACTACCGCAATAAATGCATTCAATAATAACCTTCGTTGTAACAATTATACCAAATGGTGAACCTTCACCACGGTTGACATTCTTTTATTTACTTACTTTATCTTGCTATACCTACAATAAGGCATGCAGCCCACAACCTTCGCCCAACGTACACACTGACAATGGAATCTATTGGTAAAAAAAGTCTATAGAACGAAATGAATAAACTTTGCTATGCTTATTAAACACGCCTATTCATCGATATCATTGTATGAAACATTGTCTAGACTCATAGCGACGTGTTTAAAAGACAACGCTACCATTAAAAATATGTGCGTAATAACCTTCACCTTCAGACAAGTTTCGAGATACTTGCATGGGCACTCTGTTCCTTTAACTGTAATTCGTTTATATTTTTACCACGTTATAAATTATTCTAAAAGAAAGAAGAAGAAAACTATTCATATGTAGTTTACAAAACGAATGAATTTTTGGAGTGCACTTTATAAACCTCTTCGTTTTTCCTCCAGGTGAACCGCGACGGAGTGGCGTGCTGGAACACAAACAAGCCCTACACCCCTGACAACAACCCGCTGATCATCACCGATCCCAAACTGTTCGAGTTCCCCAACGATTTGAAGGTAAGCTGATTACAAGTCATTTTCAAAAGTACCTACCCAAGTAACGGTCCTTTTTTAGAACTTTTCGAAGGCTTTAGGACGATTTTTAAAGACATTTTCTGTTTGTATTTCAGGTGGACAGCGAAAGCACCATGTGGGTACTTACTGACAAACTAGCGCGCTTCCTCTACAGAACGATGGACCCTAATGAGGTCAACTACAGGATATTCAGCCTCGACACTACGAAGGCTATTGAAGGAACTACTTGTCAATAACTTTAACTAGATCTTTTGCTATGTGTTTTTTTTTCAATATTTAGGTAACTACGCATCCTACGCATTTTACGTTATACATGTGGAAAACAGCCTATTATAGTGCTTATTTATTTTCTGACGTAGGTAGTACGACAATATTTAATTCTTTGTATTGTTTTGTACTACAATTATAAGTTTAATGTTTCTCTTAAACTTAGATAATCTTTATTGTTGTAAAATGTAACTACACTGGAGAAAAAGAGTTTACGTAAATGAAGATCTTTACAAGTGACATTAACTTTAGATTGATTGACATTGTTTTCCCATTGTGATGGTAAGTACTTAAAATATTTATCTTCCATAATGAACTCATATTATGTTACTAACTGCATCGTTTGTTTGTAATGTTATGATAATTAAGATTATATTGTAAACGTTCAAACACTCCTTTGCTATTTAATGGTCAATTTATGAGATCGATAAATACTTTATGGTATAAATTATGATGATGCAATAATGAAAACTAGAAGTTTTGTTGACTCAATACTTCTTTTTTATTTACATCATGATGTCACCTATATTTTTTTTTTAAAAGTACTAAATGAGGTAATTTTATGCGTTCTTTTGGAACAAAAGTATTGGTTTCAACCACATCTGTTGATCTCAGGCAGTAATAAAAATATCGATACATTTTAGGTACTGTCTTAATTCTTACACTTTATTGATGTTACTTTACGTCACAAAATGTTAAATGATCATTAAATATTGAGAGGCCACTGATTGAAATACAGGGTGTTTATTTAATTCACGGATCAGTTTTATCACTAGAGTCTATTATATTATCTATTCTAAACATCTACGAAAAAGTTTTTTTTATTCCAGTGTACACATTGCAACTTTAATTAAATAAACACTCTGTATCTGACATAATATTATCGATGTTTGGTATTGTTTTTGTTAGTTTTAGTACGATAAGAGTACAAATTATGTAACTCCTAAGGTCATTAGCAATAAAGTAATTAAATCTATAAATTATGAAGAAGTCTTATTACTACGAACTCTTATTTAATACCTAATGAGTGTTGATTGCGGTTTTAGGTTTTACAAGGAAACATGTGGATGTAATTAATCATAGTTACTGAGATTACCTACCTACATCCAGATGATTATTATGTACACATAACCAATTTAGCACGGTTCAGGTTGAGTACACTAATTGGTCGTTCGATAGCACAGTAGCTACCCTAAGGTGCTTGAGCATTATTATTGATTTTCTGACTGATGATTTTCTGTCTATCTATATTTTAATATCAGAAACTAGCACAAAAACCGAAGTGTTGAGCAGAATTTGATTACATCTTATCAATTACCAATTACTCGTAAGATCAATAAACCGTTGCTTTTGATCTTATTATTACACACCCAATATATATAGATATAGCATTTAAACCAACCATTAGGTTATTGGGAAAACCTTTGACCATATTTGATTTTTATTCGCATAATTCACACCGATCACAAAACAAGAAACCAAATTGATTACACAAACTAAAAGATAAATAAAACAAACAGGTATTTTAAGAAAATATTATTAATTGTACAAAACAGGTGCAAATATATATACATTTATATATATTTGCTAAAGTATGTATGATAAAATATGCAGATGGTTGTGTATCATCGAACTGAGTTCAATGACCATTAAGGACATTCAATTTGCCTCGATTTTACTCATCAATGCATATGACATTATATGCATGACCTACGTAGGTGCAAGTATTGGGTCATGATAATGGATTTATGTATATGAATAAAAAATTATGATGATTATTTAAAAAAAATACTCTAGCATACCCTTTTTCGAGTTTTGAGAGCTAGTTTTCATCATAGATAGAAGAAAATATTCTTGAAGGTACATAACCTACGTACTGGTACCTACCGCACAAGTGGCTTGGTATGTTTCCGAAATTGGTTTTTGATTGTCTTGTATCTCGGAGATTTATTTGTTTATCAATCATTTGAGCTTTTTGTTTTATACAAAACTAGCGACCCGCATAGGTCTAAAATGTCATCGAAGAACATTTTCCAAATGTCTTTAAAAAAAAAAGATAATTGGAAATTCCTGTTTCTATGGGAAATCTAAAATCGGTCTAATTTAGCTGCAACACTATTTATCGAAAATGTTCTCTGATAACTTTTTAGACCTATGTATCCTGCTTATGTGAATGAATTTTCATTAAAATCGGTTCAGTCATTTCGAAAAGAAAGGACTTGGAAGTTTGTATGAAATGCCGTAAGTCGTAAACGGTCTTAATAAGCGACATGCCCGATAGCGTTCTTTAGGCATCCTCTTGTGATGCGAAAAATTGAGAGTAACCTTGTTATAGTATCGGCGATAACTAACCAACTAGTTTATTTAGCTGTGGTAGTTTTATACCCCGCGCGACGCCAGTCCGTGTCATTCACTAGTCGTGTATCGAGCGTGTTGCAACAAACTCCTCGCCATGGCCTCCGCTAAAACAGAAAAAGTCGGCATTGTTGGCAGGTAATGAATCAATCTCTTTGCATTATTTATGATATTATGTGGGATTACATTTCTTTTTACGCGATGTGTTTGGATTCCGTGCGTGTAATCGTAATTTAGTTTTAATATTGTAATAAAATTAACTTGTAGGTATAACTATTTCGAATGTCAATTATTAATCAAAGTCAATTTAATCGTAGGCCTTAATTACGAAATTAATATTAACTCTTACTTTCATTTTATACATTCCATTGACGTCAATACCTAGGTATAGGTATTTCAATGAAGGCTAGACTTAGATACATAACTATTTACATTTAATTTCTAAGTAGGTGCCGTAATTTCAGTAAAAGAAGTTACAAATTATAAATTACAAACAAAACCTAGTTAGATCACATGACAATGTTCTCCTTGCGCAACAATACCAAACTACAGTTATGTTTGTTATTTATTACCTATCTATAATATGCATAACGTGGTTTATCATTTTTGCTATGAAGCCGTATTAGATTTTTGGACTCAAGTAAACGTATTGTGAGTTTATTTGTAACTTGAACTTTAAAAAATATATTTTGAAAAACTTAAAAATTAAAAGTATTGGATAATAATTATGTGGTAGATACCTACGCCAGCACATAAAGCTCCTACAATCTGTCAAATTTCTTTAATAGATTTTCAACTTTTTAACTAACGCATTAGGATCAAGGTTGATTGGAGAAAATTTGACAGTTTCGGAATTTGAAGCTTGATGTGCGTCTGTAGAATTCATAGAATTCAAATCATACGACCTCAATGAGATTTAATTGATTGAATCTGAAAGGCCAGAATCAGTTACTGTGTGTTATGATAAACTCACAGTATGTACCTACGTAACTATCGAAGTAGGTACAATATTGTACATACAATTCTCCATCACGATAGGTTTATTACTTCAAAAGATAAGAAACGTTATCATAAAGTTGACAAGGGTTAATTATTACTTTATGTAAACTCAAGTCATTTTGATAAACAAATTATTTCATTGTTGACTGCAGTTTTTGTCAGAAGAAAGAAATTCTTGATAAAAATAACAGCAAAAATACAATAACAGAAAGAATGTCATAATAAAGAATATTCTTTTCTTACATTTATCCTATTTCAGCGAATCATCATTTTCGTGCAAAGTAAATCGGGACCTAATATCTATGTAACGGGTTGGTAGTAGGTAGGTACCTATTAGGACAACAAATCTTTTGAACTAAGAAGATACATTACGGCAGATACTTCGAAGTAAATGTATTAATGTACCTACTTGTTTACATCGATTCGATATCGATTATAACTATTGACAAATTCCTGCTTGTAGGTACCTAACGCTATACTCGACATTGAAAGCTTTGATTGCAAAACTATTCGCAGCAACAAGTTGTAGGTAACGAGTGCTGTTATACCTAACAACAGAACTCGTTCATTTTGATCTACTTAGATCATACGTATTGATCTACTTATTTATTTATTTATTTATTTAGGATCTCCAACAAAGGATATACACAAAATAATACACAAATAATCGACGACAAAAGTATTACGTAGGTGTACTCCTTCACTTACAGGAGACCACAGCATGCGTAATAAGATGTATAACTAAGCTAACAAAGTTATAATAGCATTTAAACATTCAAATAAAATTAAAACACAACACATTAATTAGTACTAAAATTAAATTAAAAAAATAAAATAATTAACAAAGTCATAAAAGCAATTAAAAAAATAAATGAAACACATTTGGAAATACTGATGGAAAAATAAAATTTAAAAATAAATTAACAAAGTCATAGCAGCAATAAAAAAAATCAAAAATCAAAAATATATTTGGCAATAAAATTGGGAAAATTAAAATAGTAATTAACAAATAATTAACAAATAATTAACAACATTATTTACAGGTAACCTGAATTTATTGGCCCCCCAAAAAGTTATTAAATCATATTTTTTATCTTCTTTATGTCTCGATGTCACAATCAGTCAAAACTACTTTTGACTGCTGTTAATCAGTCAAAACTACTTTTGACCGCTGTTAATCAGTCAAAACTACTTTTGACCGCTGTTAATCAGTCAAAACTACTTTTGACCGCTGTTAATCAGTCAAAACTACTTTTGACCGTTGAAAACTATTTTAACAATGACTAACATTTACTTAGAAACTTTTTATGTTGTTAGGTTTTTTTTTGGGACCCTTTGCAAAACATTATGTTGTAGTAATTCTAGGACTAGGTAATTACAACGTTCTGAAACAACAATAATTTTAAATGGAAAAAACGCATTTTAACATAATAACGATTTTGACTGACACCGGTTAAAAGGGTTTGACCGATTAATAGTTTTGACTAACATCGATACCGAATAAGGGGAAGATTTATAAAACCATGGTTAGACCTAGTGCTGAGATGAGAATGCAAAGGAGGATGTGTGGTGTAACGCGAATGGATAAAATAAGGAATGAGTACATAAAAGTAAGAAAAACTCTGAAGGTGGCGCCGGTGACTGAAAAGTTGAGTGGTAATCGGTAAAGTAGAGAAAACCAAAGAAACGATGGATGTGCTGTGTGAAGGATATGGCTAGAAAGGAGGTGACTGCTGAGGTGACGGGTAATGGAGAAGTATGGAAGAAGAAGACATGGTGCGTCGACCCCAAATAAATTGAGAGAAGGACAGGAGAATGATGATGTATCGATCCGAATCTGTCGAGTTTCGCTAGTTAATTGGCCCTGTATTATTTTGACGTAAAATATATATATTTTTTTAAATTTCCAGCGGCCTAATTGGGAGATCATGGGCCATGCTTTTCGCGTCTGTGGGCTACCAAGTGAAGATCTTCGATATCGTTCCTCAGCAGGTCACCGATGCCCTCGCTGACATCAAAGTGCAGTTGAAGACCCTCGAGAAGGATGGTCTGCTGCGTGGCAAGCTGAATGCTGATCAGCAGTTCAAATGCATCTCAGGTAGGTGTGTTTTTAAATGATTTTAACATTAGGTTTTATTTAAATGACAGGCACTCAGATTGATCCTTTTGAAAGATTAAAAAAAAATGCAGAAAAGAAAAGCTGTTTTAGTTAGATAGGTATCATGCCTATTAGAAATTCCACTGTCGAAAGCCGAACCCTTTGTCTTGTCCTTTGCATTGGCTAAAAAACATTAGCAAAACTTATTGGCTGAACAAAAGCGGGCGAGGGGGTATATTTGGCAGAACAAAAATGGTTAACTTCAATGTTTCGTACTTCAGTTAAAAACTTATCTACCAGTGACGAAACAAGCGAACAACGAACATGCGGCATTTAGGCACTGAACCTTTTCAGTAGAACCGTTTACTTATTAGACAAATTAAAAATAGTACAGCCATTTAATTAATAACATTAACGAGTATTATTTCATTTCCTTCCGCAAAATTCAATTACATTAAACATATACTATGTATTTAGTATAAAACGTTTGTCAACAATTGATTTTAAACGATGCGAATTTAATAGATAAAATAATGTTTTGTTTAAGTTTAACGAGTGGCATGACTTGTTATGTAATGTTGGTTTATATTTAACACATTCAGTAGGTAATTCTTATCAGTGATATGTATATTTATTTGCTCGTTATGTAGATAGCCTACCATTACTCTCTTTATAAGCGCTATCATGTTTTCCTTTAACCTAACTTAACACCGCGTATGCGTTGTGCCTCAGCTTTGGCAGCGTTTTATACGTTACGCCTAAACAGCATCTGCTACGCGGCGCCTACGCGGCTTATGCTACGCAGCACCTTCTACTAGTGCCTACGCGGCGTTTGCTACGCCTACGTACCTTTTGATGCGTAGCGTCTGCTACGCCGCGTCTACGCGGTTTCTAAGCTGTACAAACGTCCGAATCAGCCCTACGCCAGATAAACTTGCAATGTCACAAACAGGCAAACAACTAAATATTTATTTATATCAATGCCTTGTTAGGTCAGCAAACAACACACATTGCAGTCTTTGCAGATACGCAATCAAATTATGTAATCAACTTGATAGCATCTGTTTGAGAGCTTTGTTATATGAAACTATGGAACTCTCTGTTATGTTAGAACCAGGAAATAATCGTATTTACCTAATTAAGACTATCGATAACAATGAGTAGGTATTGTACTATTTGTACGATTATCTTTTTCCTGTTAAATGTTGCATGCTGAAGTGCCTGATAACAAAATAAGGGATCGATTTATAGATTCTAGAACACTATCGGTTATTATTTTGATTTGAATTGGTTATCAGAATTATCAACACGTTATTCTGGTAGGTGTTTACTTGAAGATTTTAAGAGGCTATATGGTTAAGATAAGTTAAGTGGTTTCAACACCATAAACATTTTGAAAATGTTATTGATCGGTTCAAGACAAATAAAACACGACAAATGAAATTATTCTAGCTGTCATAGGAATTAAGATACATGACCAAATTCCAAGCTAGAAAATATTTGAGAATTGAGTTTAACACTTTATTGTTTCTTTTCAGGGACTTCGGATTTGGCTACTGTGGTCAAGGACGCCATTTTCGTACAGGAATGTGTTCCGGAAAGCCTCGAATTGAAGAAGAAGGTTTACTCAGACCTCGACAAAGTGGTCGATGACAAAACTATTCTGTCCAGTTCTACGAGTACAACTCTGCCATCATTGTTCTCCGAACAGATGAAGCACAAGGCACAGGTATAGAACTCAACTTTCGGTCAGTGGGTCGTCTTAAGTACCTACTTACATAATCGTATTGGTTCTCGAACATGGGTATCAATGTGAGCTAATTCCTGCTACAACCGAGCCAGAACTGACTAAAGGTAGATAGTCATAGATAGACAGGTTCTCATGTTTCCGAACCAGACCATAGAGCAGATTAGGTTATGGGATTCACTTCACAATATAAAAGAACTAAGTGCTTTAGAAATAGGTATAACTTACACTTTTCTAAGTAGGTACCTAACTGCCAACATTTTTGTTGGTCAATATTAAGATTTTCTTTACAATGACAAAGAATGTAGACAGATCGGTATGCCAAACAGCCAGACAACCAATCGTTAAGCACACACGCAGCTAGAATTTCATCGCATTGAGGAAAATACCAGGCGTAAAACTACCTACCTGCGTAAAACTGTTTTGTTTTCCTTATGCATAGAAACCACTTTTTCTTAAAGGGAGTTTTTTAGATGCTAACTTGACCACTTTTTTGTATACATTGATATTACACTTTATATTTCACATTTATTTTGTTCGAGAAAAAAAATATCCGACGAATTGATTACCTACCTCCCTTTGGAAGTCGATTAAAACAACTTGAATCACACAAATAAGTACCAATGCAATGTTATGTAGCCACAGTGTTGTTCTTTTTGATAAGTAACTCCTTTATCTGATGGCATAGTTCTTATTTCCAGGTCATTGTTTCCCACCCAGTCAACCCCCCGTACTACGTGCCTCTGGTGGAGATCGTACCCGCTCCCTGGACCAGGAAGGACGTGTCTGAAAAGACGAGGGCGATCATGTTGGAGATCGGACAGGAGCCTGTCTCACTGAGCCGTGAGGTCGATGGATTTGTGCTCAATCGTATTCAGTGAGTATCTAACCTTACATAACCTGCATTTTATGTTACGAGTTACGATGTGAATCAATAAACCTGCAGGCGGACCTTGAATGTTCAAGACAATCTTTTTAGGGTTTCGTTGCGAAATGGCAAAATACGGAACCCTTATAGATTTGTCCTGTCCGTCCGTATGTCACAGCCAGATCCAACGGATTTCAACTGTGTTATGCGAAATACTCTGAGACTATTTCGCATAACACAGTTGAAATTTTAGTCAGCAGAAGTGTTTTATGAACTTCTACACAAAAATGATATGAAATTACGAATAAAAAAAAATTGAGTTGGATACAATGTAACTGAAGGTTGAAAAAAATATTCTCATTATCATGTCAATAGGTTGGGACGAAATGTGTGCACTTTCTTGGACAAAATTTCAAAATAACGTTTTATTGTGAGAGGCAGCTAGGTACCTACGTAGTTTCTTATATCAAGTAAAAGGTACGGGTAGGCTTCAAGGTGTTGACTGTCGACAAATTTGAACACTGAGTACTGTGTTTATATTTAACACATTCAATTTTTGATTGAAGAATTTTAACTACAAAGAGAAGAAACGCGTAATGTTATCTTTCAAAATTTAAGTAATTATAGGTAATATCTCAACCGTTTTTAGATACGCTATCCTGGATGAAGTGTGGCGCCTAGTCGACAACAAAATCGTTAATGTGGAAGACATTGACAAAGTCATCTCTGAAGGTCTTGGCATGAGATACGCCTTTTTAGGATCTTTGGAGACTGCGCATTTGAATGCTGAAGGCATGAAGTCTTATATCGAGAGGTTAGTAAAAATTAAAGACACATTTTAAACGTGGACCAAAGGAGCTGTGGCTAACTATAGTCACATTCATAACTACATACATAACATCACACCAGTATTTCAGAAGAAGTAAACAGTGCTGTGCCGCCGATAGGTACAGCTCTCCAGTTATCTTGAAGTTTCACCTGACCTGATAAATTAACGTTTTTTTTTGTATTTCAGATACGGAGAGACCATCTACAACGTCAGCAACACAATGGGAGAAATCCCAAGAATGACGACAAGCAAGAGTATCGACACGATCTGCGACCAACTAAACAAGATGGTGCCTTTGGACAAACTCCAGGAGAGGCGCGCCTGGCGCGATGCCTGCCTCACTCGCCTCGCTCTTCTCAAGAAAGAGATGAATGAACAAAAAGTTAAATACTAGAACTGAATTATGATAATCTATATATTTATTGATGATGCGTCTAATGATAAAAAATATTATGTAATATACATAAAATTTTAAATATCTACTTAATTCTACATCCAATCATGATATGCGTAATGAATACAACTTTATATCTTTGTTATTTATTATGTACCAAATAATAATATATGCTTTGATGTGTTTACAATATTTACCTACCCAAAATATGTTTTCTTTTATTTTCGTATGAAATTCCCACCTGGTTCGTAAAAAAATATAAATATCACTGCAACTGCTGACTAACAATATTGGTCTTTATCTTCAATATAGCCGCCACGGCCCAGTAACAATAAAAACATTAATACCTACTCACATTTAAACACATCCTCGCTTTTGGTAAGATATTAGAATGATTGAGAACAATCTGCAATAAACATTGTGTTTCAAAACTACACTTACTCTAATAGATACTGTGGAATAAAGCACAGAAACTATAAAAAAACATCCTCAAAACGATTTGAAGTTACCGCCATCTTACGGTGAATATTTTATTTTTTCCGGAAGCGAACAATAATACACTGTAGGGTTGACGCCCAGGCTTTTGATTATTTTTTTTAACCAATAATACAGTAGCCAAAATCTAAGGGCAGAAAAGTCAGCCGTTGATATGTAATTTGTTTTGTTACTATCGATTACCCGTGCAACTAAATGTCAACGTAGAAAGTAGTAGTTGGTAAAATCTTTATGAATGTCAAAGTATTGACGCCAGCTCAGAAAAATAACTTTAGTTCTGAGGACGCAGCACATCAAAGCTACTACAATCTGTCATTTTTTTTTATTAGATTTCCAACTTTATCGCTAAAGCTTAGGTTCAAAGTTAATTGATTTCGAGTAGCTTGATGTGGTGGCGTATGTACAAGTTCGATCAAATCGATAATGAGCAGTTAGACCGTAATCTTAATAAGGTAAGGAGAAGATTTAACAACCAAAAATCCGATAATTTTTCTATTTTGTGATGGTTAATTAACTGTTTCGCAATATGCCAATATATTATTCGATTTACTGAAAGTTTAGTCGATTTGCAAAATGGCCAGTGGCAACACCCTAACGAACATCAAATTCCATAAACAATTTAGTACAAGTATTTTTGTTATCTGTGGTTCTTGTCTAATGGAGCATTTGCGCGATCGTTCATAATTTTATTTACCATCAAATTGTAATACAATACAAACAAAAAGAGTATAATTTTTATATGGTTATTTGTTCACATCAATGGTGTAAATTTTGAGACATGTGTAATTTAAATAAATAAATTTATTTTGATATAGCCTTCATGATCTCATGACAAAAGGCCTTGCAGTACGCATAGATTTACAAATGTGTTGTTTTGATAGATAATGGATCCAAGAATGTGTAGAAAAATCAGTAGTAGTGAAAGTCTTCCAGATGCGGATGATGTGGAATATGAGGTATCAAACATCATTGCACCGCAGGAGAGCGACGATAATTTTATGTTGGACGGTAGTCCCGAGCCGCACTCCGTGACATGGTTAGACAACGATCAAATAGATGAATTAGATCTTAATTTAGACCAAACTAATCTATGTTTTCATAGAGTCGATAGCGCAGATATAATTTATAGAAGCAAGAAGAAAAAATGCAAAATGGTAGGAAAGTATGTGATGGGAGATGTTCTGGGGGAGGGCTCGTATGGTAAAGTGAAAGAGATGCTTGACTCCGAGTCGCTGTGCAGGAGAGCTGTGAAAATATTGAAAAAGAGAAAACTAAGAAGAATACCAAATGGTGAGCAGAATGTACAAAGAGAGATACAGTTGCTGCGAATTCTTAGACACAAAAATGTGATTGAACTAGTCGATGTTATGTATAATGATGAGAAGCAGAAGATGTACCTTGTGATGGAGTTCTGTGTTGGCGTGCTGCAGGTATGTGTTACATCTACTAAAATATTAATTTGAATTACTGTAATATAATTGGTTCCATATGTTTAACATTATTAGATGTTATGGTTTCTTTGCCGGTGATTTTGTTTCACATATCATGTTGTGGTTTCTTTAACCTACTATTCAACCAAAAAAAACATTGTTAATGACATTCCTCAAAACATTAAGGTTAATGATGTGTAATAATTATGATAATTATGTTTGTAGAGAACTCTACAGAGATAAGCACATTCAGAAAACATAGTTGCATTGCACTATTTATGTTAATTTTATTTGACAGTTATCTCTGCCAGACTAGATAATTTAGCGAGATTACTGTGACCTCTCAAGGTCTAGACTATTTAGCTTTTACACATGTATTGTGGCATATATTGTTGTTTACTTCAGCGCACAAGGATGACAATTATAGAAAACAATAAATTTCAGTAAATTATAACATATTGAGAAACAATTTAGTAGTAAATAATATGAAATTACTCTGCCCATATTCATCCAGTTATTTTTTTTTGTTAGTCTGAACTATCCCACTATTGGGCAAAGGCCTCCCCAATTCCTTCCACTTGCCTTGGTAATGTGCTTTGCCAATTAATTATAAAAATTAAATTTTAAACATTAATATTGTTCAGGATATGTTGGAAGGGAGTCCTGGCAAGAAGTTCCCTCAGCGGCAGGCACATGACTATTTCACCCAGCTCCTGGATGGGCTGGAGTACTTGCACGGTCAGGGTGTGGTACACAAGGATATCAAGCCAGGCAATCTGTTGCTGACACTTGATCAGACACTGAAAATTACTGATTTTGGTGTTGCTGAGGTAATCAATCTTGTTTATTTTAGAATGTAAGTTTTAAAGTATGAAGTGCATTTTATATTGGCATCAATCTCACTATGACAGCCAATTAGTTAAAATATGCATTCACACTAAACTTGATCATGTAATCACTACTTAATTCAATTAAACTGACAGTACTACATGCTTAGTAAAGAATTGGAAAAGTCTTAGCTTGCCAAAGAATGAATGAATCAGACTAGACTACTGTTTACAGAATAATTTTAAATCTGAAAATCAATCTGAATTTATAACAGATATAAAATACCTTCATATCTGTTTTAAACCAAGAAAACTTTAAAACAGGATTCTGATAACAATCAATTATAAACTAACCTTGTAGATTCTGCTATTTAAAAAGTCTTTAATTTTGACCGACTCAATGTTACAAAATTTTATAATGTTAACCTTGGTTAATTAGGTAATAGAACATCATCAAATCAGTATACTCAGAAGGAGTAGACAGAGCTGTGTAATAATAGTACACCACGTTTGTAGCTGTCAATAGTAATTGAGCTAAATTTTCTATTTCAGGCTTTAGACATGTTTTCTCCAGAAGACACATGTTACACAGGGCAGGGTTCCCCAGCGTTTCAGCCGCCAGAGATCGCGAACGGTGCTGAACAGTTCTCGGGCGTGAAAGTCGACATCTGGAGCAGCGGAGTCACATTGTAAGCAAACGAAAATAGAACATTACCCACTAACACTGACCTTTTGTTATAGCATTGTTTCCTTCACAAAGGGCACGTTTATCTTTGTGAATACAGTCAGGATTGTTTGATTGTCATTTTGTCTTATATTTGAAAGGCAATTGTCAGTTTTTTACACACTTTTTTTTGGTTGAGAATATTTTTTAATGCCTTTTGAGAGTTAACGCTATAATCATTCTGGTCTCTAAAAAAACAACTTGTAACAATAACAGCTTTAAGAATATTTTCTGAGTTTTAAAATATTGGCTAGCTGTGATGATGTTGTAGAAAAAATCCCTTATCACTGTGAGTTCAATTACACACCTACCGTTTATTACTTTGTTAGTAAATATAGTGATTCATGATTAATTAAAAACTATTAATCATCGTCCCACTATCCATGACTTACTTGTTTGTCACTGCATACATACAAAAAATACATAAATAAGCATACATGTATAATTCTCAAACAATGTATGATTTCCTTCATTTCATTTACTTTGGTATAATTATGTGTGGTCAGGATAAATTACCCAGATTTACCTGTTTTACTAGTATAATAAATGGTTATATTTAAAAATAATGGTTTACTTATTAATAATACCACTTTATTTGCGTGGAAGTGTGTTTAGGTGTGTTTGTTAGGTTTATTTTAGGTTATTGAACTGTTCATTACCATAATGTGAAATTATGCATGAAAAAAAACAAAATAAAATCTGGTATCAAAACTTAAGTATTCTCGCGACAGTCATTGAGTATTATGTTCATTGTATGATCATCATGATATATCCGATAATAAACCATCAACTGGAGGCGTATTTAAAGTTCCACTACCCACTCTACGATTGAGGCTTATTACGCAAATTGTTCTCAGATACAACATGACAACGGGCCGGTACCCGTTCGAGGGCGATAACGTGTATCGGCTGCTGGAGTCGATCGGTCGCGGTGAGCCCGCGCCGCCGCCGCCCTCACTGGGGCCTACACTCGGCTTGTTACTCACCAACATGCTGAAGAGAGACCCCGACCTCAGGCCCACCGTGCATGAGATTAGGAGGCACTCGTACGTATTACCAAACTTATTTTAATTAGTATTATTTAGAGAAGTTGTTTTTGTGTTTGTAGAGAGTAATCTCTGGAAATAATGATCCGATTACTAAAATTTTTTCTTTGTCAGAATGGTAAACTATTACTAAGTGACATAGGATAGGTACTTTTTTGCCGGAAAAATGCATGGTTCTTGTGGCAATATCCATGCGAATGAAACTTTGAACTACTGAATGGATATCATAACACGCTAACCGAAATCGCGTACCAAGACTTGGATAGCGGGAACAGCTTGGCCCATATTAATGTGCCAAGCTGTGGGCTTTGTCCTAATGGACAGAAGTGTAAGAAAAACGAAAGGATGACCTTGCCACTGACGTGGGATACTAGATATTATGTTGATTTTTGATCGATATAATTATATTGTTGAAAACTAACCTACTAAAAGGTCAAATGTGTTATCGGCCGTTGAAAACCTTGACCGTACCTAGAACCGTGTCATACACAATGCAAATGTTATCGACAACAATGACACATCGGCGACGTTGCACAAGAATTGAAAACGGTTACAACAATCTACAAGTAGAATGTGACAAAGTCCAAACTAACCAACGTTTTCGTAAGGTGATTGGACTCGCAACCAGCGCGCATGTAAGCGAGAATTAGGTACGAACGTGAAAGAAGTTAAAGATGAAGGATTGTCGCACATTCTATAGTTTGTGTCGTTTGCGTCAATCAGAAAAGCCGTCATCATCATTCTCACTCTCTCATCATTGCACTTGTCCCAATTTGTTTGGATGCTTGCTAGCATGTTTTTTTTTTTAATACTAAATGGGCCTACCCTTGACCTCAATCTAGCACTGAGAACAGAGATGAGGTCAACGATGGAAGGAGCTAACCCAAAAGAATCCTATTAACTCGCTACTTAAATAGATTGGGGTTATATGAACTTGGGAACACCGACGCAGGCAGGGAATTCCACTCCTTGGCTGTGCGCGTGATAAACGATGTCTTCTACTTTCATACTTCTCTATAACTCGTTAGCAGTCACCTCCTTTCTAGCCATATCATCGCACAGTCCATCCAACTTTGTTTCTTTGGTCGTCTTCTACTCTTATAGCCATCCACAATCATACGAAAAACTTTTCTCACGACATTTTCCCCATTTCTTCCTTCATCATTTCCTTGCCCACACCATACAACTTTTCAGTCATCGACGCCACTTTCAGATTTCCTCTTACATAAATATGAAGCATGGTCACTGGCTTTCCTAAATCGCATTCCACCGTCGATTTCACTAATACTAACACAATTGCCTTGCGTGATGACTCATAAAATGGACACACTGTGTTTAGAGTGGAAGGCTCTTCAAGATTTTATCTTATAATCCGGTTTGCATTCGTACCGTTCGTACTGCGTAAGCGATAGTCAAATGTGCTCGCATCTCTACGTCCCTTAGTCCTACGTGACAGGAGGCACGAATACAAACACAAGTTAAAAATAGTAGAGAACATTCTAGAGAAAGTTCCCGATTACTTAACTTACCTTATGATGAAAAATAAACGGTATACAAAAAAAAAGAACATCATTGTTGCAGTGGGTTGACTTTGTTGCACCATTTCGGTATTACAATAAAGAATTGGCATAAAATACAGTGACTTAACGAATTAATGGCAACAAAAACTGCAGTAGGGTGCAGTGGCGAAGGGTAAATTTTTGGAAGAGATAAGCCGGAGTTCATATCTTTAATGTGATTTTATTATTTGTCTATACAATACTGACTGTGCCAGTTTTCCAAGGGAAGCCGGTAGGAATCGAGTTGTGTGGAACCTTCGCCACTGGTAGGGTGTTTCCAATCCTTATGCAGTTAAATGCATATTATTTAGAGCAATGACTTCGTGGTGTTCTTCAAATAATAAATTTAGATTTTGATGTCTTCGTAAATACCTATAATGTTTACAAAATAACATGTAAAACGGCTTTAACGGAGGTTACATCAGAGGTGAACATTTTAATAGTACCCACTTAGTGATTGTCGAGATTATGTTGTTTACGCATAAATAGCCATTCTATTTATTCGACTTTGCACTTAGGTGAAGAAAATGTTCGCATCAAGGATAATGTGCGAAACTGTAAATAATATTTATTTCAACCAAGTGTACTTCTGGTACTTGTGAAATGTTTTAATGGGTCATTGAAGTTTGTAACTACCTGCTTAAGACAAAAGATTGATATTGTTAGATGTGCTCTAGTACATACAGTCTTTTCACAGTAATTTAGTGTCAAAATTACAGTGATCTTTAGTGTCATTGCTACAAGGGTGAGTTGCCACCAAGTCTTGTAAAATCAGATCTTTTCTTCTATTTCGTGTGGTTAGTGCCTAACCTGTTGTCCAAGTTGTTATACCGCCAATGGGCCTCAGACTTGGCTTTACTTGCCGTCGAAACATATCTCTCAGGCTGGTTTGATGTCCTCACGATGTTTTGCTTGACCGAAACAAGTGATAATTATACAATACGCACATGAATCCGAAAAATCAGAGGCCTTGGGTTAGAACTCGAGACCTATGACTTGGCAACCCGACGGTCACACCATTAGGCTATTACTGCTCATAACACGAACAATGACGATGATATAGAACTTTATTCTTGTTATAATAAGGTTGCGGTAGGGTTGCAGCTGTTAGAGCCAAAAAAAGCTGTGAAAAACATTAGATACTTAGGTAGCGAATAAGTGCTCACAAAAAGAAGAGTAAGCTCACACATCCTGCATAAAGTAAGTAAAGGTACGATTTTCAGTATAAGTGAGCAGGACAATACCTACTGTTTAAATGTTTTTGTTGACCAAACAGAATCGTGGCCATCTTTTGACGTAGGGTTAATCCAACGATTTAAATATTTGCGTAAGACATTTTGTCTTCACAACTATGCAAGTTTAAGCCGTGGGCCTAGGCTGTCATGTGTAGATCTTTGACAGTGGTTACTGGTAGTGAGTGGCCCGACAGTCTAACAAACAGTCGTACCAAGGGGTACCGTATTACCCAATATTAACCGGTTTGCGGAGGTCAGATAGGAAGTCGCTCCATGTAAAATACTGGTATTAGCTGCATCATCATAGAGGCAGCACCATCGCTGGTTTGCTATCGTGTTGTTATCGCTGGTACATAATACGGATTTGCGATTAAAGTGCAATTTTTGCCATAGCTACGCTTCTGCAAGATACGTAATAAGCCCGCCGGTAAGACTGGAAGCCGTCGCAATAAAGTTGGGAAAAGGCTAGGCAGATAATGGTAATGAACTCTAACTTTCAAGTTCGTAGTTTTCAACTTTCACCTTTGTCTGGATTCACTTCCCTTGCCAGTGAGTCATGGTAAATTAGCCTTTAGCAATTAAATCGTAAGCCCTTATGCTATGTGGTTTCAAAACCACAACTCCTATTACAGTTCTATAGTTCCCCTATCCTGATGATCTCGCCGTCAATTATTATGACTATACCTGTGACTCATTTAAATTAAATCCGGTCAATATAGTACGCAACAGGAAAATGGCCTTGTATGTTGTTACCAACAATGGAAAGAATTAAGTAGGTACTTTGTTTATTCAATAATATAATAAGTCGCTGATAGCCCTGTTATCATCTGAATGTTTATTTATAACTGACACACATATACACTATTCACGTCTACGTCTTTAGAGCGTAGAGTTGTAGGTACACCCACATTTCGCTGGGAAAAAAATGAATGACCAATTTCAGGTCGCTGCTGGAAATTTTCTAAATCAACTCAAGGTTACTCTGTTAGAAAATTCACTCGGCCTCTAGATGGGGCAATACCTGCTGATCCAATGTTCAGGTTTGAAATATATGGATGCTAGTGTTTCAGCACAGGGGACGTTTTAACTTTGTGTCTGCAATACAAAGCATTAGCCATGCCTCTTTTGTAGAGACCTATGGGCTGCGGTGGCCACCTGTCACCAAGTTGGCCGTCCGGTTGTTTGCCACTTCAAAGGATGACACCGAGGGTCATTGAGTGTGTATTTTCAATAAAGATGAAACGGATATCGGTTATTCGGCCAATTTTTACTATCCGGTCGGATACCGAATATGAAATAAATCAATAATTTCTCATAAACACAAGATAAATCATGCAACAGTAGCTTATAAACACCATGTATGAAAATGTAACATTTTATTACTGACTATTATTACTTGCCAAAAATATTTTATTGATAATAATTTGGTACTCAAAATTAACAAGTGGAAAATGATTGTGAATGAATACAAAATTTGCAGTATTGGATGGTAACAAGCGACTCCGCTTGACTTCGTAAACTCCGCACTTGTGCGGCAGCGTTAGTTGAAATCAAAGTCGTAACAACATGTAACGCGATAAAGGGCCGAACATCCGGCCATCCGGCCTCGAAGCTTGCCGAATATCCGGTATACGGCCAAATTACCACCCGTTTCATCTCTAATTTACAACATTTGGCCTGCACGATCAACGTCCTTTAAAGTGTTTTAAATTTCCACCATCGAGAACTTAAAAGTAAGTATAATTTTAAGTAGACTTGCGATGATAATAAACTTTTCAGAACCACCTTTTTCTCTTACAGTTGGGTCCAAGCCCGCCCGCCTCTCGAGGCCGGCGAGCGCATGGTGACGCCTCGCTCCCGCCGCTCCGACGAGCTGCACACCTCTACCGTCATACCGTACTTAGTGGAGCGACACTACCCTTCGGCGCAGGAGTACTTCACCGAGAGAGACTACAGGCATGGTCAGTTTGATGATGATAGTGATGATGAACTGTTTTATGAGGTTACTGATCTGCAGTACAGGCTGTAAATAATGGTTTTAGTGTAAAGTCGCGGAGTAAAAAAATATTGAGCATCTCTTTTTGTATTTCCACCATCTTTGAAAATTGCCATATTGTCAATATTGAAAAAGACAGTTTGAGCACCTTTCTGTAATTTCTTTTGCGCGTTATTGTCAACATTATGAATTTAAATGAAAAAGGTTAGAAGCGCCAGCCGTACAGAGAAGTAATATATTTGAAAAATAGCTAAGAAATCATTTTCGACCGGCAAGTTTTCATACACGGTCAACGGATAGCCTGAACGAAGCCTGCCATACTATTGCCAACACTGCAACTCCTATAAGGAGCGATAAAATGTATGCAAAACTCGGAGCGGGACGCTCCGAACGTTTGGCCTGAAACTTCCTCCAGAGAAGCGACGGTTCAATTAGTACTGTTTCGCATTTAGACTAATAGGACTAAGGCGTGGCAAGGCTATTAAGGTGACCGACTGCTATTTGTGTTTGTAATTTGTAAATACTCAGTTTTGTACGTGACAGTATGACATGCACATTCATAAAGACATTCACGTCATATCTTTGAATGGCCGTCTTAGTGATATCAGTACTTACATATATATAATTATATTATAATTCTCATAATCATATTACATTCTAAACATCATATTATTCTTGTAACTGTGCTGATTTTAACGGAATCTGTTCACAATATTTCCTGAAGATTTGATTCAGTGACGCTTGTAGCGACTTAATGAACCATATATTAATCTGGACTTAGTTTATTACCAGAATCTAATTTCTATGTAAAAGTCGTACAATTTTTAGACCTTGGAGAAGTACGCATAGCAGGTCTCGTGCGCGCTCGCGTTTGTTCCTTGAGTTAGGATCGTTGCATTAGTGTGACGAAAACCCCGATCTAGCTTCCAGCTTTATCTATATCTATATGAACAGCCATATACCTACATTTACCCGCTATAAAAATATCAGGCTTATAATAATTCATGAAGACTAATTTATGTCCAAAAATAAAACGTATTTTTGATGCGAAGATAACCGATAAATAAGTGCAGTAAAATATATTTTTAATTATACATACTGTATGTTTGCGTTTACCTAGTTCTTCACTAATATCTTAGTCTTGTAATAAATAATATTGCACATGAGAATGTTGAGTTTGTACGCAGATTACATACTATTCAGATACTTGACTTGACTCATTGGTTACTCGGGTTTCCAATATTTATGAAGGTGCAAACGCAGTCTTACTTGGTCGTTCTCTCGCATTCGGGTAACCGATTGACTTTATTCAAATTAGGAGGACGTGTATTAAAAATGTGGCTGTGACAAATTCGAGTGTCCTGGGATGGACAATGAAGCTGGACATACAAACTTGAATACTACTGAATTCGACTATTCGTACTTGAGATCGCTCTTTTACAAAACACGTAGATATACCGAATTCGAGAATATGACCTAGTGTAATTGCGCAATAACGTTGTTCCGTTTACACGGGACTAAAACACAAACATACAGTCAGAAAACTTGATTGATTAGCTAATTAACTAACGACTTAACAGTTTGTTAAATTCATATCATAACTGCACTTAATTTGTACATTATAATGGCTAATTGAAACTGCTTAACAATTACGCTCCTTCACTACGCACGACGGCCAATCAAGCTATACACAACCAGTTCATTCGTTGCATAGAAAATCTATACTAAGCGAGGCCAAGTTATACTTTAAATTTATAGCTTCATGTGCCGCAGTGAGTACATTCAGAATTCCGTTAAATTACTTTTGAAAAGTAAAGTATCTGAATAGTATGTAATGGTGGTAGTAAACGTGACGTATATGGTATGGCGTATGTTGCAGAGCTGGGCGACGGCGGGTCGCGCACGCTGTCGACGGCGGAGCTGTCGGACGCGGACTCGGCGCGGCGCAAGCGGCGCTGGCACTCGTCGTGCGGCCGCCTGCCGTCCTGCCGCCTCACGTGATGCCAGCCGCGCGACTAGTACATACATGTTCCGATCTATTCCCCTTACCTTACTTGTTGTTCCACTCAGTAGTAAACTTTGCCACCACCGTTGTTGCCCAAAACTTATGCCTCCGATTTGTCGCTAAATTAAATAGCACCTAGACTTCGTTTCCGTTCGTCGTTCATCGACATCCTCTCTGAACAAAATTGGCTTTGGTATACTTAATGTTGCTATTTATTTGTTTGTGTATGGTTGTTACATGTAGTTTTCTATATACTCCTCTAAATAGTAAAGCAATTCATAGCTTCAATACAAATATGTGTTTGAATAGGTATATTGAGAGACCAATTATTTAGTAAATTTTCTGATATGACATTCAATCACATACTTCTGTTAAAGCTAATATTACCATAGACGTGTATGTATATTTAATTAGATATCAAGGAGTTCATGCAATGACAAAAAATATCATAAATGTAAAATAGTACCTGTTTTGTTTGTCTCTCAAGACATATGATATGTAAAGTGAACATGTATTTAGTGTAATTATTAGTAGATCTCAAATTTTAACGTGGCAATAAAAAGATAATATTTTTATAAAGAAATATTGCTAAAACCAAATTATAATAGAGTTCTTGCCAAGAGGGAAGCACCGACTATATTATCAATTTTAGTTAACTTATGTTCATTTTGGTTTATGCATTGTCGAGCATGTTAATGTCGATCAGCAGAAATTGTAATTCTCATCTGGATGATTGAATCCCACGCTTTCTCACTAGTTGATTGACGGACGAATGTGTTGCTGATTGTGACTACTTACTGTTGGCATGAAATGTTCGTTTGAATGGTTTTGGGTATGATCGATATTTTTCTTATTTTAGTTGTTAGATGTAAAGTACAAGTTATTATGGCGATTATTATACATGAAATTGTTTGTAATATCGCTAAATGTCATCGATTGGAATTTATTAAAAGAAGAATGTTATGGGATGCGAACAAATTATTGCATGGTTTGGATATTCAAAAAGGACACGGCTTGTACACACTTCAGCATTCTGTGTACCTATTTCCTAAATAATCTCTTTTCCCATCTCAACACCTCTGACGGACCTCACTTTTTATAACTTATTTATATTGAAATAAAATTACTTTAGTACTTAGGTATAGTTAGGTAAACAGCACTTGATTTTCTGTATTTTCTATTTGGATTGTTGTTGCTGTGTAATTTGTATAACTAGACCGACAGTCAATGTTACGTTGGGTCTAGATCTAATACAAAATTTTTTCACTTTACTTCTGCGCTAAATTGTTTGTTCACATAATTATAATGTTACTTAGTTGTGCAATAACTGTTATAACTTGATGGAATGCTGTTCTAGTATCTAGTTTAGGTTAAAGCTTACTTAAGCCATATTGTAATGAGATTTTTGCGCAGGTGATCTCTTCACGCCAAAGGCGGTTTTTGCTAAAAGTATTTTATTTAACTGTAATAGTTTGTGTCCACTTAAGTTGCACATATATTTGAAAAGTGAGGTCTTACATATAACTGTTAAAACGTGTGTTTACGCTTAAATAAAATGGAAGGATGTATGTTTAGTGCCTGAAATGAAAAATAACGTAAAAAACTGAAAAAAATTAAAGAGAATATTAATATATTGTAAATAAAAAGTCAAAGTAATGTGGATTATGTTTTTTATTTACACATACAAGCCACGATGAATACTCCTTTATATTAATAACAGAATCAATAGTTTAAAGTAATATTTGACAACCGACTGCTAAAAACTACGAACTGTTATGATAATCCTCAACCAAGACGCCTGATTGGACAATACCAACGCGTTTTCTCGCATAGATGTCGCCAACTAGCGCTGATCAGGGGCTGAACTGCATGATTTGAGCACCGGGTGGTTATACAACAAAGGATTGAACTGAAGTATGATGTATTAGTTATTGCCAACCGCCTCGCCGGGCACCTTGCTGGGATGGGGTCGGATCTTGCGGAACACCAGTTTGGTTTCCGCAAGGGGCGCTCGACGGTGGACGCCATCATGCGCGTGAGAGCCCTCACGACGGGGGACGCGGTGTCCCGGAGTGGGGTCGTCTTGGCGGTGTCTCTTGACATCGCCAACGCCTTCAACTTCATGCCCTGGAGCTGCATTGGGGAGGCACTCCGGTATCACCGGGTGCCAACCTACCTTCGTTGTGTGGTCGGGGACTACTTGACGGATAGGGCCGTCATCTACCCCGGTCGGAGCGGAGAATGGAACCGGCGAGAGATGTCGTGCGGTGTTCCACAGGGATCGTTTCTGGGGCCGGCCCTGTGGAACATCGGTTACGACTGGGTGCTGCGCGCCGACCTCCCTACCGGCGTCAGCGTAATTTGCTACGCTGACGACACGCTGGTACTGGCACAAGGGAGGTCACACGAGGCGGCGGCCGAAAACATGACACGCGGGGTTGCGATAGTCGTGGAGAGGATCCGGCAATTGGGTCTCGAGGTGGCATTGCACAAGTCCGAGGCCATGTGTTTTCATGGGCCTCGGAATGCGCCACCGTCGGGATCCCTACTGACGGCAGGAGGGGTTTCCATCGGCGTCGGGTCGACGTTGAAGTACATAGGACTCGTCCTCGACAGCCGGTGGAACTTCGTGGAGCACTTCCGACGTTTGACTCCCAAACTGGAACGGACAGGGGCTGCCTTCAAGCGGCTCTTGCCCAACCTGAGGGGTCCAGACGGCCGGACGGCGAGCTAGCCCATAACTCGCCGTCCGGCCGTCTTATAACGACAGGCCGTGTCGACCGTGTCGTCCGTGTCGTCCTCAAAGAGATGTCAGCAATCAAGTAGGGATCCGCATGGGCCGATGCCTGCCAGGGCTGCGGGACTGTTCGAAAGAGATACCGTGGCCCTGGAACACAAAGGGCAAAGAAGGAACATGGATGGGTTTTAGTCAGTACAAGTCTGACACTCCCCTCCGCTCCGCCCAGAGTGGGGGGGGGGGTCATTTGATGATTTCCAATCCGAAAAAAAAAAAAAACGATGATGTATTACGTAATTACCTATCATCATCATCATTTCAGCCGAAACACGCCTCACTGCTGGACATAGGCCTCCCCCAAGTGTCGCCACATTGACCGATCCCGTGCGACTCGCATCCAGCAACCTTCACCAGGTCATCGGTCCACCTAGTGGGAGGCCTTCCAACGCAACGTCTTCCGGTTCGCGGTCGCCACTCCAGAACTTTTCGGCCCCATTGGCCATCCGTTCTGCGATAATTACCTATGCTAAGTGGTAATTTTAAAGTCAAAAGATTTACTACCATAATAAGTAAACAAAATGTGAACTAATTAGTTATACAATCTAATCACCGAAGCCAATGTGGGCGTCTAAATTACCAGCATGTATGTTACACCTTAATTTTGTTCACATGGGAACCTATCAGACTAATCTGTTATTCATTATATCGTGTAAATTATCCTACTCATTTATTTTGCCTGATGATAGTAACTAATAAACCGTTTTTTGCCAGAAATTCGTTGCGCAGTATAAAATTATTTGAGGACTAGCGAAGCTAATCAGTTTGACACCTTAACACCTATACATTTGAGAGGAAAACTTGAATATATCGAGTAGGTACTTATTTAAAAGCAAATAAGCTCCCGATTGATGGCAATAGGCTCGCCCTCTATAACATGTATGGGACTTTAACATAACTGGCGAAATTTGGGTGTACTATTAGGTAGGTACATTTTTGCCGTACCCTTCGGGGATTACAGTTGTGTTGTTAATCCGAAGAGCCGGTCTAAACTAAAACAGGCAGGTTCGCAGACCTAGACGTCGCGTCGATTACAAGAATTAAACCAACTGAGCTTATGACTTCTTTTGGGAAATCCAAATGTTACAGCCAGAGTGTGCAGTTTGGGCACTGATTCTTGAATGATTCCTGGATATCGCATCACCTTCTGTCCTATCTGTAATTGCACTCTTAGCGAACTCTGTATTGCCACTGAAAACATTGTTAATTTGTAGCTTGCCAATTATTTTATCCTACAACCCTTTGGGATAAAATGAGACAAACTGTTTAGGTTGTACAACTAGCCGCACAACGCATCGACACGAAAAGAAGATTGCATACGAAAGAGGAATTAAACAATACGGTAACCGTATAAACCGCGTATCAGGCAGATATAAATATCTAAGTAAATGGTACTTAGTAAATACTTTGGAACGAACTGTACCAACTACGTAACATAATCGGGCATCTACCAAGCAATTACCGCACCAAGACCTGCTCACTCATGGATAGTGCGTTACCTGCATGGTGTGAATTGCTATGTCGTAAGCGTGGGCACCGTGGCCCATGCGCCCGCACCGGCTTGCGACCCGATTCGCAGCCACAATGTGCGGAAGTGCCCGGTGCGTTGCCACAACGCCGCGCTGCCTTCCGCCATATCAGGTCCTGATATAATTGGAGCACTGGGCTACGCTAAGCAACTATGTCGAACATGTAGGTTATGGACTATGGTTATAAAACGGTATGAATCGGTTGACCGACTAATAGTGTGTTAATGAACACTTATACGGCTTGCCAATTTTTCTTGTTTAACAGCTTAGCATTTCTATGACAGTAATTTTAATTAGTTTCGAACATAGGGTTTCCTAACGATGCTCAAAGTGTGTTTCTAAACTTACTAAATGAATGTTAAGCATGTCTATTTGCGGCAGTATAATTGAATTTCCAGAAAGAGCTTGCAAATAGTTAAGTAATCGATGAGTCCAGACTAGATGGATAAATTGTTGAATCTAGTTATTTCCCAAGTCTTGTTTTAAGCTCGCTAAAAGAACCTATAGCATAACATTACGTACATCACGCACGCCTGCAATGCCTTAAGGTTTAGGCAGAGTTTTACCTTACACCCATATTTCGCCAGTAATACTTAAGTCCAATGTAATAGGGAAGTGGTGGGGCTTATTGCCGTCAACTGGGCACAAATCGAAACTTCGGACTGCCAACTACTAAGAATTCCTGATGGGAAACCTTCATATTGTTTTGCCCGACCTGGGAATCGGACCCATTTCGTGCTCAGCAATTAGCATTCTCTCTTTTACAAATTACAATATCACCCTTAAGGAACTTAAGGAACACTTTTCCGAATAAGTAAATCATGCATGTAAATATCGTATCACTATCACAGCAGCAGGCTTACTTACGTTTCTTGTCTGCTATTTTTCAGGATTTCACCCATTTAGGGGTTACCTGCGACTGTTGTCAAACCAACACGCTTTCAGACGTCGGACTGGGCCTGCAGTACCGACATTGTTATGTCAAGATAATGTACGACTTTGCTCGCTATCTTGGATGTAGAGACTTACGTTTCTCGCAAGCCTCGTTATGGCAACCGAATTTTTTCGTTAATATTTTGCGATCGCAAGTTTTCGATAGCGTCGTTACGAATGTCGAGACTGCAGGGCCTAACCTTGCACGAAATATCGATAGCCAGATTAACTTTGTCCCTAATGCAGCATTTAAAATAACTAGCATAAATGAAAATTAGATCGGTTAATTTTTGGAGGAAAAGAAGATCCGCAATTGCTAACATAGGTATACCTCTAGGTAGGACAGTATTTTCAACAAAGTTGTAGACGGTAGGTAATCGTTGCGTACAGAGGAATGGTGTCATCAGCACTTCATTACAAGCAAAGTGAAGGGATGCCGAAGATGGTCATTATCGTTTTTCTCATTGTCAGTGCATAAAGTTCAAGGTGCATTTTTTGTAGGTTAATCGAATCACACTTCCTAACAACATAGTCTTAACATGTTTCACAGTTGGTTGCTGATAGATCGATGAGTTGCTATTTTGCACTTAGGTACAAAATTAGCTAGATGCCTACTTTGAATCCTTGAGGTATTTAAGAAATGTATTTTAAACTTATGACTAAACTAAGGCAACGCACTTCAAAGCAGAAAGACTTTACACAGTGTGAGTCTTCATAATGTGCATATATCGAAATGAGGGTAACTATGCTCAATTATATCGACGGAAAAATAAAAAAAGAATTTCATAGCATTTTTTTTAAATTCTTGTTCGCTGTTTTGCCCTCTGTGTAAACAAAACGGTATAACTTTTAAACTAAACGAAGAAAAATGTTTCTTTAACAAAAATCTGTTATTTTTTTTATCAATTTTACAATAATTGTAATAATTTTCAATAAAATCCAATCTTTTTAGTACTTTAAATTATTTTACATCGTATCAGCTGTCTAAAAATAAAAATACTTCGTTTATAACTCATTCACCACATTTCCTACCAATTGCTAAAGAAAGGGATTTACACGTACAACATTACAAACAAAAATTTTAAAAAATACCTTTTTTTAATGTTTTTCGATGATAAAATTAAGCATAAATTCCCCCATTTCGATGTGTGCACATTATGAAGACTCAGACTGTAGTCTTCAGGATAACTTTTATTTGAAGGAAGTAAGCTCTAGAAATAATAATTTTAGATTGCTTTTCAAGTTGTTTAGCTTACTCATACTTAATAGTTTCATGAGCGCGCGAAGGCTCGACTCAGAGGTACCTACATATCTATCTAAGTAGCCATCTGCCCTATACACAATGAAATACAGTAGTCGAAAATCTCAATATAAGCCGACGATGTTGAATGCAATCGAACAATAAACTAGCTAGAATCTTTCGTATTTAATAAAATAGCTGTGAGGTGAGTAGGCAATCGCTTGTTTAAGCGCCCATTCATAAATGCCTTATTGTAGGTCGTGAAAGGATGTGCCGAGGATGCCAGCTCGCTTTAGTCCTTGAAATAGTTTACATTGTCAAAGGACTGTTACTAAAGTAAATATTAAAATACAAATGTTTCTCGCACTTAGATCTGGATTCTTAAATTATGTTATGTTTTGCACCTCGATCTAAAACTGTCAAGATTGTCGCAATTTATGTCGGAGCGAGCATCTAGCTCAAAAAGGTATAAGTTTGTGCTGTGCCGACTAACAGCGGTGTGAGCGACTTTTGGGATACATTTAACATTGACACTATTTTCACATCACATTTTAAGACGATAATCATTTGCGTCTCTGACCTTCTGTGCAATAAACACGGGAAAATGCGAGTACATTCAGAAACAATTTAAAAGAATAACAGAGCAGTCTCATAGTCTTATTTCGGACCTTGTCCCTAATAGAGTAATTGTTTTTATTTAGATTCGTTTTTGCAAACATTTTGAATAAATAAAGATAGACATAGGTATGGGTACGTTACCCAGTTGTATTGTTGCGAATGTTTTCTGCATATGTTCTACATAATAGGTACCTGTAAAGACAAACATATGAATAGAAATTAATTAATTTCCGAAGTATGTTTAACCAATAAATATGAATCATTGCAAAACTATCTATGTCAAGTAGTGAATGACCTTTTATATTACAAAAATCGTGTGGTAAAGTTTAAGTGGCAAGTAACTTCTTACCATTGAATATTTTTGTATAAGTAGATACCTACTACAACCTGTTGCATGTAACAGGTACCCATAGGATTGTGTCATCTCTCAAATGGTACTTATTTCCCAGCCGTTTTGACTGCAGAGGTCAGATAAATGCCAGCGGCGAAGCATGCGGAACTTGCTATGGTACAATAATGGGAAAATTTAATTCATGACAGTTTCTATAAGGGCAATAAATTGGAAAGCAGAATCGTATGGTATCTAGGTATCTATATAGTTTATCAGTTTCATACCCTCAAGTGGTTCGGTGCAATTTATCATAGTTATAGGTACATATTGCACATCACAGGAAACAATGAATGGAGGTATTGTATACTGCCTGACATTAAGTTTAATTTTAGCACTGAGTTCATGAAAACTAGCCAACACGATAGATTGGAATGGAACCCACGGTCTCCCTTAGTCAGCCAAGTTGACGTATTCATGTGATGTCATTGCATTTGATCATTATAGATATTTACTGTAAAGACTGACTGACAGTTCAAAAGGCTGTGAGAAAATCAGTTCATCCGTTTTATTCTGATAAAATAGTTTCGATTTAACGTTTCGTAGTTCATCAACAATACCAGTCTCGCACGCTTAAATTGATGGGGTCAAAATCACAGACAAATGACGATCAAGAGGTGAAGAGGCGCGGGCGCAGTGAAAGTGCTCGCGCAATTCTATTGTGACTCTGATTGATTTGTGAGATAGACGATAAGTTACGGTATCATAGATGCGCTATTGTTCTTCCGACTTCAGCAATTAAATACCATACAATAAAAAAACGCTGTAGATAGCAATCAAATTGGAACCTGTTACTTTTAAAGCTCTGGTGATTATGGTTCTGAAACTTTACAAAAATTGATGTTAGGTAGGTACACTAGGATTTCCGTGTTGCAATTTTCCGTTAAATTAAAAAAAAAACGCCCCTTAGACGACCCACTAACCAAAACTTGTCTTTGCCGTCAAACTCAAATTATTTTAATTATACTCGTAGGTATGATTTACACTTTTGATCTGTCAAGGACTCGGTCCATCAGTAAGTTAAAACTACAAGACCATCGCTCAACCAAGACGGCTAATGGAACTCTGTCCTCGATTTTATAATTAATTATTTATATAAAGAACACGTGGGTGAGCTAGAAAGTGAAGATGGACGCAATACAGACGAAAAACTCAACATATCCTACGTAACGCCATATATGTTAATTAGCGCCTATTGTGGGTGGAGATTGAGTAAACCAATCAACGCCGATGACCCTTGGATGCCATCTTGAGACCGTTTACACATTTTCTTTGGGTCAGCATAAGTCAAATTCAAACTTTATGGTAGGTAAATTTTACCTCCATCTGGTGGGAATTCGTGATGTTTTCTTAGTAACATGTTCCAACTCCTATAGCGTTAAACATGCACTCAAAGTGACATCCACGCTGCTGTCGCCAATGCCGTGGAAATGCCGTTTTTAACAGACAATAGTTAAAATACAGTTGTGCCAGTGTCACGAAGAAGAAGTGAAATGTAAATACCTTCCTACTTAGGGACCATATTTTTCTTATAGTTCGTTGTTGGTTTACCATCACGTACCTACATTTTGAAACTCCAAATTAATGGATCTGTCCTACCGTCATGCTAACACCGTCGCCGCATCACCTCTTAGGCACGACTTCATGAGTAACGAACCACGGTTCCTACCTATGACTGTCTATCTACATTATTAAATTAAAGTAACCGTTCACATTCGATGCTCATTACGCAAGAACCATTTATAAGCCAACAGAGTCATCATAAATCTGTGAGAATGTAGGTACCTAGTTTTCGCGTACAATCGGTATCGAACGTTACACTAACACATTGGTTTACTTTACTTATCAATCGGTTTAACTGTTTGTGTAATGACGCATAGGCACAGTTAACTGCAGGCCCATGAATCAAGAATCATTTATATTCATATTAAATACGGGTGTTGCCAGATGTGTAAAGTTGGTGGTATAACTATGTACAGATCATATTCTGCCTTTTTATGACGTCTATTTTTTAATTTAATGATGTTACTGAGAAATCGTGATATGGTCTTTATAATGTATGTAGTATAAATAAGGGCGGTTTTCGATGTTCAAGTGTTAGGAACTAATGCCTGCTTGACTGTACCACCCGATTCGGAGATATCCGATGGTTCGAATTCCGTCACCACTCATTAATTGATGCAGTTCATGCAAATATGGATGTAACGGAAACGAAGAGTTATGTTCGGATCGCCGAACGTAACTCGAAGTTTAGGTTATTGGCGTTACCCAATCTGTGGATGTTGCCAAATGGTGCAGCTTCAATTTCTCATACCCTAAATTGTATATGGGCGTCATAAAAGTTAATAGCGGGCATTTGAGTCATGGTAAAGTTACCATTGAGAAAAAACTTAACATTTGACTCAAAATTCTAGAAGATCTGCTTAAGAAAACTGATATGTAGTGTAAATCTGTGTTCTTTCTTGATCGTGTGGTTAGTTCCTAACCTGGTATCAGAGTTTTTATGCCGCCCATGGGCCTCTGACTTGGCCTAACAGGCCGTCAAGAAATATCTCTCAAACATGCTGGTTTCCTCACGATGTTGTTCTGTGTTAAAGTTAATATTTATCATATGAACAATTATAATTAAAAATAGTAGGTGGGATAGATATTATGTTAGCTTCATTTACCGTAACGAAAGTTTCGAGAAAGCGCATTTTTCGCCAACATTCATGGAACGACTCGAGAAATGAGATACCTTGATAGCGGTACAACTCCTTTTAAGTTAATCCTAATTAGCATATATTTACGTGCGTGCGACACAACATGAATTAATTCAAATTACCATTACATAATGTAAATGAGTGTTTAACGAGTGGATATTGATATTAATTGATGAGATTTTTATTTAGATACTTGCTTGTATCGTCATCTGCCTAGCCTTTTCCCAACTCTGTTGGGGTCGGCTTCCAGTCTAACCGGATGCAGCTGAATACCAGTATTTTACATGGAGCGACTGCCTATCTGACCTCCACAACCCAGTTAGTACAGGGTAAAACGATACCCCTTGGTAGTAAGACTGGTTGTCAGACTTTCGGGCCACAGACTACCTGTAACGACTGTCAGCGTTCTTAGGACCAACGGCTTAACGTGCTTTCCGAAATTCGGTTTGTAATGGGCGGTCACACATCCACCTACCAACGTAGGCAAACGCGGCTTAACCTGAATATTGATCCGAGCGGCTGTTGTTATTTAACCAGGAGCTGTTAGTTTTTTTAAAGATACTTGAATATTGACACTAAAGAAACGTTCTAAGAAATATTCACATCTAAAAGCAAATATCTTTAAACAGTACAGGGAAGTCGTTTTTTGTCGGTAATGTAATGCATACCAATCTTGCGTGTACAATAATAGCACGCAGTCCCCGATGCAACTACCGAAGAAATTGTTATCTTTTTATCATCGCAGGAAATTGAACACACGTCACTGACGTCACATCATGCTGATAAATACTCTGAGCGACTGGAATGTGTTTTTGTTTCACCTGGGTATTTGCTGTAATGCGTATGCAGAGTTCTTTGTAGGTATGATTATGTACTGAAGGCCAGTGCCATTCAATTCTGACAGTTCGTTTAAGATGGCGTCCAATTGCTACCTAGGGATCACTTAAATCAAAAAATTCCACGAATCTCAAGGCCTACCAAAGTCAGGAGAACACGTAGTTAATACTGTGATCCAGAATAATTTCTTATTTTTTTACTTGCCCGCGACTGTGTGTAACTCAGGAAGAAACGTAGCCTAGATTCCTCTCCATGAAATCTGTTAAATTTAATGACGATTGTTACCGTTTGGCAGTGAAAAGGTAGCAGACAGTTACTTTCGCATTCATAATATAAGTATGAACGTCGAATTTACCAGGGTGTTTGTTGGTGAGCCGCACTCGTGTGAATTTCAAAATGGCCAATTAGAGAGTGCCGCTTTGTCACTTACACTTATAATTTGCAGCTTAGCTCCATAACCTTAATTAACGACAGCTGAGGTGTCTCGATAGTGTCACAGACTAATGTTTCACACGCCACGTTTTGCCGTTGAAGTCTTATATCGCTTCATTACGTTGCACCAATAAAAATGTCGACCTCAATTGGAGGTACATAAACGAGCAAAGATCATTACAACATTGTTCAATTTGAACGCATTTTCGACATTATTTGCGTGTCGAGAAGGTACTCTGTTTGACATTTGAAAGATACCATCTTCAACCTATTGACCTCTAATATCGAAATTATTTTTAGGATCTTCTGAAAGATAGCGAATTTTTTTATTCTTTATGGGTTTCCTACACGATTCAGTGGTTTTCTGCTTTATCCCTTTTTCTTTAAGCAAGTTCTGCACTATTTGAACATTTACCTCGGATTATTGGAAGGCTGTTGCGACACTATCGTAGGTTACTAGACTATTCCATTGTTTATTCAAACAGTTCATCGATAGAGACCTCGAAGCCGCGGATGTCTCGAAATGGAAATGTCGGGAATGCTGCTCTCAATTCTGTTTGCCCTTTTTGTCATCGTCTCATCGACATTCAGTGTAAGCTTTTGGAGACTTCTTTGATAATAAATCTACATTAGAAATACTATTTTGACAACCCACGAATTGACGTTCCCTTTCGAGTCGACTAATTTGAAGGTCTCTGAAGTAGCTTAATAGGAATTTTGAAATTTGTAATGTAGGTACTGAAGAAACTTTTGTACGATAAGAGCAGACATTTTTGAACATTAAAAGTTGTGACATTACAAAAATTAATGCGAATCGATTTGTAAATAATATGCCGCTTTAGCTTTCTACATGATCTTGCTTTTAAAATGTTAATTTTTATCTTGATCAAAATTGCAAAATGCTACATTGCAGTGATTTCGTTTAAAATAATGCGCTTGGATTTATCGAAGATGAAATGGAGCTTAAGGAAATTGAATTAGGTAACATTGGCATCGCCTGGCGCCGGCAACATGATATACCCACCTAGTTTAGGCAGTCAGGGTTGAAATATTTACAGGCATTTTTGTAAGTTGTCCTAAGTCATCTAAGACACCGTCTAGCTAAACAGCTGTGTCAGAATTCTAATCACCTATTATTCAAAACGTGATAGGGCAATGTATGAAGCGCGTTAAATGAGGTAACATTGTTTTAAGTGCCAGTGATGTAATATTTCCAACATATGAACTACTGAAGCTGTAACACCCGATATATTAAAAAAAAAAAATAACATTGAACAGAAATCAAATGATCCGATTGGCTATTGTTAATTTAGTCAGTCTACCATTCACAACAGTTGACGCGTGCTTATCAATTTTTATGATGAAATTCGGTTCAGAACCAGGCTAGATTATCTTCTGGGCAACGAATACTGGACTGGAGCTTTTCTTTTCCTGGCAACCCTAGCCGGAGGTCAGGTGCGGGTCGAGATACTCGCGATGCGCCCTCCTAGCTCGAGGTCTGAGGCTCACGGAAGCGGGCGACACGGTGGAAGGGGGGAGGTCGCCAGCTCGTGATATACCGTAGGTGAAAGCGCAAAACACAGCGCTCGTTTATCTAACCTCTCCTTAAGGGTCCACTCGGGAAATTTCTGGTAGTATATTTTGAGATTAGGTTGATCTTTTTTTTCTGGTGGGAAATCATCAAATGACCCCTCCCGCTCTGTGACAGACTTCTACTGACTAAAAAACATCCATTTTCCTTCTTTGCGCTTTGTGTTCCAGGGCTGCGGTATCTCTTTTGAACAGTCCCGCAGCGCCGGCAGGTTAGGTTTAACTTTGGAATAATGTTGTTGTTAAGAAAAAGGTCATACCCAATGCTATATTAATAAAGATCTATCGCCACTTTCTATCACATTGCGTAGAGGCTTTATGTCTTAATACGTTGATTTTTATCCACAGTACAGTTTTTTCAAGTATATAGAGTAGATATAATATATCCTGTAGACCGACTCTGAAACAATGCAATTAGAAAGCAATACCAAATAACAATGCTCAATTCATCAGTAGCTAATACCGTATCAATCAATTCATCAAACTCTAATTATATTTCACAGATGATCACAATATTGACAACATTGAATGGAGCCACTCAGCGGCAGTAATTAATACTAATCGACGTCAGTTGTTCACATCAAGTGGCCTGTTGCAATATGTGCTATAAGGATATTAGATAAGTAGGCAATTAAGGCCTTAGACATCGTAATAATATAAATATGAGTTGAATAACAGATGAGCAATATTAGATTAGTTTATTGGAACATGACATGTCGTGGAAAATATGTAGGTAATTCGTTTTGCCTGCGATTTTTAAAGAAGTCGTACTTGAGTAGGGTTGCCATGATATACATCCGGAAGTTTAGCTCTGTTTCCAAAATGCGAAGGACATTTTTAAATCGTCCGGAATTCACAAAAATAAAATAGTTTTAGTAAAATCAACGTAGGAGTCACTTGCATATGTCGATATAAATATAAGTAGCGTTTAAATAATTCATATTTTAAGCAAAATGTTCTTGTTATAATGAAACAAAGTCGCTTCCCGCTGTCCGTCTGTCCCTATGTATGCTTAGATCTTTAAAACTACGCAACGGATTTTGATGTGTTTTCTTTTAATAAATATAGTGATTCAAGAGAAAGGTTTATATGTATATATTGCACCCGTGCGAAGCCGGGCGGGTCCCTGGTAGAAAATATGACGTTTTTATAAAAAAAAACCCTAAAGAAACATTCTCTTAGGTATTGGAAAATATTACGAAAGCACTTCGATGTCTGTGAAAAGATTTTTTGTAAGACACATCTTCAACACTGTTGCAATGAGGACATTAGACTATTGGGGCGTAATTGCGGGGCTCATTTCATCGCATTAAGTAGTTTGATACGTATGTAGGACCGCCTACACCGTAATAAGTTAGTTCACTGCTACAATTACAGACACGATACTGAGCCATTTTTCAAACGAGCTGTTAGTTTTAAATGTTAACTTTGCAACGTACATTTTTAAGACTTTTGATGTATGCTTGATGTATAGAAAATTCGAAGAAATGATTATTGTTAATACGACACCCATGGAAAATAATTCATGTAGCTATATTATTATGGAGTTAGGGAGTAGGTACCTACATCTACATGTACTATGAAGAACCGGCTATTCTAGACCAACTTGACAATACAATTCTGGCCAGCAGCGGACTGCTGTAGATAGTGTTCATGGATTTATACCTAAATGATGTCGGATGTACAATAATTGGATCCAAATGTATAATAGTAACGGTTTAATAGTATCTTGACTTGGCTCACGAGGTTGTCGACATGTGCGATGTGGACTCAGCGATCATTGTGCCGATAGTTGTATCAGCCCATGGCTTAATTGCCAAGAGCCTCGACCAATACCTGAGGAGGCTCTCGTAAGGCAGCTGGATCAAGGGTTTGATTCAGAAAGCGGTACTCCTGGACTCGGCTCGTATTGTTAGGAGGTTCCTCTCTCTGGAGCCCTGACCGCCGGTAGCTTGGACCCTGTTTCCGATACCGGTGAGCTACAATTTTTTATATTTTTAAATGTTTTTTATATTGTTTTTAGTTTAAGTAATATTTAAAAATGTATAAGATTTGTATAAAAATAAATAAAGGAAATAATCTTGATTATATCTACCGAAAGGGTTGTAGCAGGTGGCGTGTCTGCCTACCCAAGTGGAAAAAAGGCGTGAGTATGTATGTAGGTCTAGCATTTATTAACTCGCAGATGTATTGGCAACGACGCAGTATTAAGGTGATCCAACAGGAAGTGATTATTAGTTAAGAAATCTAGGAGGACATTCCTCGCAATTTACTACATGCCATAACATGTTAACACGTATGAGTTTACGCTAGAATTTCAGCAATTATTCATCTACTGGGTGCTTGCACAGCCTACGAACAAGTTTGCAAAAGTTTCGAAAGGGTATTAATGTGCGGTACATGACTAATCGATTCGCCACGAGTTTACACTTTACATTCTGGGTAAATGTAACGAATTGGTCATACCGAGAAGGTTTACACCGTGGCCTATCGTTTAGGGGCACACATCGGAGCGCCAAAAATTATGAAATCAAATAATTTAAAGCGTGTTGTAAGAACGGAGTTATCCGCGACCTTCGGCAGCCGTGAGAAGCATCGGCGCGGTGCGCGTGCGACTCAGCATTGTTTCCAGTTAAATAATCGACAGACAACCGCGCGCGTGTTGCAACTGACACTAACAATCATAGTTGTTGATAGCCGCGTGCATCAATACGTCGTAAATATAACAAAAACATTTATGTCTACTGCCAAAAAGTTGGAAAAGAAATCCGGTGGCTAGTTGGTTAAAGTTAGGTAACATAGTAACTTCAGCAGGAAACATGTTGCCGACTTCACGCACCTCGTATGACTGTACAAGAAATAGGTGATATTCCAAACCAATTTTATTCAATGTGTGTGAGCCACTAAAACAGAAACAGTTATTTATCTCGGCGATCGAATCGAGCAAATTGTGGGAAAACTCTAAGAATAGACGAGCGGAACGAAAGTAAGATGGCTGTCGGCCCTCGCCTCCGGGTGCAATCTCGGAGACGTAATACTGTGCGACGACTTATTTGCATTCAATTAGCGATTGTTCAACCAATTATCAGCTTGATTAGTGCGAATTTGCGATTCAAAAGAAAGATTCCGCTGATTCGATTTCTTTTCTAGCACATTGATTTTAATAATGAGGCATGTCTCACGAGTGAGCGGTAGCTTTGATTACCTCCCGGAAAACTTTGGAAAATCATCTAGCTTTGCATCTGTACATCTACACATATAAATAAAATTGACTGTTTTTTTTTTTTTTTTTTTTTTTTCCGGATGGGAAATCATCAAATGACCCCCCCCACTCTGGGCGGAGCGGAGGGGAGTGTCAGACTTGTACTGACTAAAACCCATCCATGTTCCTTCTCTGCCCTTTGTGTTCCAGGGCCACGGTATCTCTTTCGAACAGTCCCGCAGCCCTGGCAGGCATCGGCCCATGCGGACCCCTACTTGATTGCTGACATCTCTTTGAGGCGCGCGTGGAACACGAACGCGCCGTCGACACAGCCTGTCGTCATAAGACGGCCGGACGGCGAGCTAGCCCATAACTCGCCGTCCACAGGCCAGCGCCTACGGTGGTCGGAAGCCACCACGTGACCCCCGACGCCCAGGGCGTCTCCCGCGGCGGCTGGGACGTGAGGTTCTTTCCCTCTCACGTCCTGCCACCTCCTTCACTAGCATGACTGCTTCGCAGAAGGAGGTGACGGCTTCCCATTCTCTCTCGCTCCGGACCATGGCTTGAACCAAGGCCGGACGCGAGAGATTGCCGCCGCCAATCGCCGCTATGAGGACACGGCGGTGCTCCGCCCAAGCGGGGCAGACCTCCACGGTGTGTTCCACCGTGTCCTCCGGACGATCCTCGCAGTGGAAACACCCGGGCGTTTCCTCCCGCCCGAAAATTGTCTGTTTGTAATATCAAAATAACAACTTTTTAGTGAATGCATAATAAAATTATGAAAATCATGTACGTTATTTTTTCACGTATGTACATTTTTTTAATTTTTGTCTGTCTGTGTTTCTGTCTGTTTTTTCCGGCTAATCTCCGAAATGGCTGGGCCAGTTTTAATGGGACTTTTACTGGCAGATAGCTGATGTTATAAGGTGTAACATAGGCTGCTTTTATTTTAGAAAAATAATTAGGGTTCCGTGCAAACAAATTAAAACCCTTGAAATTGTTAACAAAATCCGATTAAAAGAGATAAGTAATATTTTTTTATAATAATTTCACGAGAACGAAGATCGCGGGCAACAGCTAGTAATAAATATAATAATCCACTTAAACAGTAGTTTAATTTTATAAACCAAAAGTTCAGTTAATTCTGTTACCTTCAAATAATTGGATGAGAATTGTCGAAAATGCGGAACACTTTAGACCCAATTTTAACAGTGTGGAATATAATAACGAGATCCTGTACGATTAAAATCTCGGCGCAACTCTAGTTCCGTGTAAAGGTCGTCAGTACAATAAGGATGCTTCTTCAACAATAACTTCCTGACCGTTACCACTAAATTCTCCGTTTATTTATAAATTATTGCTGAGTCATAACAATTTGGAGCAAAACAATACAAAAGATGCACTTCAAGGATATGATGTCACGGTTAAAACAAATACGTGATAGATCGTTTATTATTGGTAAAGGTTGCAATTAAGCTTCTCGGCAATATTTAAAATCGTTCACGTTTTATTTGTTCGTCAGTCATAAATCTTCGAATACGTGTAATAAAACTATTTTTTATGTAGCTAGTGGCAATGTTCTAGATTACAGGCTTGGTTAATGAATGGCGGTCATGAATGATATATGAGTGATCTCCGGTCGTGGTTCTCACGCTTGTTATCAGCCGCGCATCAGTCGCGGGCAGGATCCGGCGCGCACCCCGCCGAGCATCCAAGGTGATTCGCAACGAATGCTTCAAACGTCAGAGCACATCTTTTGACAATACAATTCTATTGTTATCTGATGAAGTTGTCTGAATTCTGGCTGTCATTGACCATTTTTGTAATTGAAAAAAAATATCACGGCTTTGTATTTCAGTGTAACATTAAAATGCTTGCCTACTTTTAAAAGTTAATGAAAAATTTTAATATTATTTCGAAATATTCAAATGCTGATCTTGATGGTAATGAAGGCAATTTATAGTAGTACGAAATAATAAATCTTGAAATAAGGTGCTTCCTACCGCGGAATTGACATAGATTTTTATCCGTCCACTTCCGAATGCGTTTACGGCTGTAGTTAGGCACCATTATGCCGCATGTTTATTGTGTGATGATCATTATCCAGCCTACTCGCGATGCTCGCAACATCTGCTTATGTAAGCAAAGTGCAAGAGACTCTGAAGGCGGTAGACTGAGGAATCCTTAATTGTAGAGTAAGTATGGTCATTTCCTACAGTCTAGACGTGCAATACTCGATTAGAGACAGTTATATCTGTGAATGTAAAGCCAACGGAGCTGCTGTTCGCTGCTCACCAACTTATTGCAAAACAAATGAGGTTTTTACACAAGTGCAGTGCATATTCATTTTAAAACAATGCGTGTTATGGGAACCTTTGGAAGACAACAATAATTTTGTCGCAGTTGTTAATCTAAATTGTTATTTTACAACCATGTGTGCTTAGATAGATAATCTTTGTAACATTTTATATGTGCTCAACACTGGTAGCATTGTAGATGAACAGGAAAGTTTTGTTCTAGACATATCGCAATATGTTTCGTGAACTTTACAACTCAAAAACAAAAGTCGATACGTGTGTCGTAACTAATGAAAAAATAACAATAGATCATCAAAGATTCCTCAACAGGTTGCTTCAGTTCGCCATGGTCTGTTCGGCAGTGGGCAGTAGTGGCGAACTGGCGATCCCCGGTCACACAGCGTGAAGAACATTTGGTTCACGGCCACTAACAAGCGGTGCCGGTGCCGGTGCCGCGGTGGCGGCGCGGGCGGCGAAGCCTCCCTGTTCGTAACACTCGTACGTGAGTGAGGGGCGCTTCCACAACGCTACGACTTTGTTACAAAATAATGAGTTTTGCAAATTCTATAATACCTGTACTTATGTAGATGAAATGAAAGTATCGGTGTTGTAATACGAAGAAATATGTTTTGAATATATTTTGAGCTTATCTTACGTACCGATTACTGCCCAGCGCTCTGTAATTAAGTAGATACCTATTTGGTTGGCTACAATCTTATTGGCCGTACGTTTTATTGATGCTGAGACGATCCATGTTAAGACCTCCTTTATTATAAACCTCAGAGGCGAGTGTAAAATAATTTCTTCATCTAATTACGAAGTCACTTCACAGAATCGAACACTTCGAAACGAAAATCCAGCTTGTACCAAACAAACAAAATTTTGCAATACAAATGCAGCACGAGACTTCGCGTTTTCATAATATCCATTACCTGCAATTCATTGTTTCACAAGCCTTCAACTTTTGGCCAAAATTCCACGCGACCTTTGACATGAGCTGAGCAGACCGACCTTCTATGGCCAAGTACAGGGGAGGATCTTCTAAACATGGTCACTAATCAACCAAGGTTAGATATGTGTCGCTAAAGATGCCATTTTTGTCTAAATTATTGGTATTAAGATCTGTGATTAGATGCCGTTTTGTTTAGAAGGACAAGCAATAAGCATTCGAATGTTGTTGTTGTGGGGTCAACCGTTTAATTAGAGGAGCAGATGTTACGGAATCGGTTTAATTCGGAAAAACCTTTAGCCCACAGGATTTTCCAAAAAAAACTTCGTATATGTACCTATGCTTAATCTACAATAGCAAGCTACAATAGGAATGTTTCCTGAGCAAAATATATATGATTCTATTTAGTCCGTCAAATTATCGAAAAATATTGTATACGTATTTTTTATTTTATTAAATCAATAAAAAAATACGAAGATAATACGCTTCAAAGATCATGAGTGGGCTTGTGGCGTCACTTTCCCGTAAAAAGTGTACCGAAATGTGACGTCACACGAGTTTTCGACGCACAGTATCGTCTTCAGTTTTTGTTTATTTGCAAAAAGAAAAAATACGTGCCCATTTTTTTTGGACATCTATCTGACGGACTTATTAGATTTTTTTAGTCAACTACCCTATATTCAGATTTTAGAATGGTGAATAGAGTTTAGATTCATGTGCAAAATTAAAATTAACTGTTTCCTTGGTCTAGTAGTAGCACATGCGACTGCTGAACGTGAAGCCCTGGGTTGATTCACGGGTCGCGGAGTCTGGATTTACCCCTGGTTGCTGGCAATAGGCTCGCCCCCTATTATATGAGACTTAAACATAACTGGCAAAATGTAGATGTACGTTAGGTACTACCCTGTCTAACCCTTCGAGGATTACAGACGTAATGTTATGTGTATGTTATTAAAATTAAATGGTAAGTTATTATCTCACTGGATTTTCTCTGAGTACTTTTCCAGCAATCTATAAACCTTCTCTTAAGAATATGAATTATTTAGAATGTTAATTAAGTACGTTTGTCACTGATCTACAGTCTAGATATCGCAGTTATCTTGTTTAAGTCAAATTTTATCATTCAATCTTAGATTTGTAACTAACAAAGTACTCGTAGTTCTACAAGCGCTGATAGGAAGTATAAATGAACGGAAGGAAACCCTCGGTTCTGCTAGAGTAAATTAATATGAACTATTGAACACACAGTATCTGGAGTGGAACATTATTGGTTGTATAATATAACTGAGCCGCCTTTAGCTGTTCGTGTGCGTAATTGAAGTTTAATTATTTGGATTGTAATGGTTCTGTTACACGATCAAGTTATGGGAACTGTAATGTGAAACGAAATAAAAGTAAATCAGCAATCGTTAGTGTTAAAGGTTAATGCCTCAAATTATCACTTCGTTTGGTACTTCATTGTGAAAAATTCACGCCTGTAATCGCCGAAGGGTTAGGCAGAGGTGTACCTCATAGTACACCCACTTATCGCCAGCTATGTTTAAGTCCCATGCCGTCAATACATCCAGACTCCGTAGCTACGACATTCCTGATGAAAAACCCAATAATAATAGGCCCGACCCGCTTATCGAACCCAGGACCTCTGCATGCTCAGCATTCGCGATTGCGACCACTAGACCACGAGGCAGCTAACATTGTATACAATTACATATGTACATAATAACAATTTCATACATAATTTTCTCGTTAAGCATAACGGGGAGCGTAAACAAAATATCCCAGTACTATTTGCTAGCTGTGGGACAAAACAACTGAAATCGCAAAGCTGCTAGTTTAGTGCCTAGGCAGAAAACATACAAGTAATATAAGTATATGACAATGATTCTAAAAAAAGAGGATAGTAGTTCTGACATTAATTGCTACATTAACCAGACAAATATGGTACGTTTACTCCTGCAATGTTGTCTTACCAAGTGGTATCGTCTTGCACAGCAGTGGCGAAGGGTTCCATTCAACTGGTTTCCTACCGGCGTCGTTTTGAAAAATGCCACAGTCAGTATTCTATTAACAAATACTATAATCACATTAAAGATATGTACTCCGGCTTACCACTTACAAAAATTGGCCCTTCGCTACTGTTGCACAGTACTAACTGGGTTGTGGAGGTGAGACAGTCAGTTGCTCGATGTAAAATACTGGTATTCAGCTACATTCGGTTAGACTGGAAGCTAACTCCTACATAGTTGGGAAAAGGCTAGGCAGATGATGAGGAGGTGTGTGACTGACGTTTATGCTGTTGCTTGCTTTAGCCAGAAACTGAATGATGACCAACCACTATTATATAGTTATATAGAATTTTTAAAAAGATATAGTCAGCTTGCTGACGTAAGTAAGGCATAAGGTCATTTCTACGCATCGTCCTATTTGTCAGAGATCACGTTGTATGATTGCCTGCCTGACACTGCGAGGTCACCAGTAATGTTTTTGATGCTTTACCTTTTTGCTCATCGCTAAGTAGATAACATAATAGGAACATTAGATTATCCTTGAATATAGATACCTATGTACCAGTGGCGAAGGTTCCATACAACTCGATTCCTACTGGCTTCCCTTTGAAAAATGCCACAGTCAGTATTCTATAGACAAATAATATATAATCACATTAAAGATACGTACTCCGGCTTACCTCTTGCAAAAATTGACCCTTCGCTACTGCTATGTACGTACTTTAATGTATAACTAATTTACAATTGGGGCTGTAGCGCACATACATTTGACGTACCTTACACTCGTCTTTTATATATTAGCTTATTCTGTCCTACTGCTGGAAAAACACACTTTACCTTTCCGATCTTCCTTTTAGTGTACCTTCTTCAGCCACTCAGGAACGAGTCCAAATCGTCACGCCAGCGTTTCATGGGCCTCGGTAAAGACGCCCGTCTTCAGGCACCCACTGGCGCACCAAACAATTAAGATCAGAAAATAAGTTAAGATCTCATATGACCTACGGTGACCGTATGTTATGTATGTAAGTACTTATTTTCACTGACATTTGACTTTTAAATGATGATGCCCATTTGCCCATTCTCACCGCTTTAAACATTAGTGGTTTATCTGCAATACTTCCGGTACCATAAATACTTTGGTCGTGCCAAAGGTAATCAGTGATTCTGCCTGATGTGTAAAGAGATCAAAATTGTTTCTTTTATTATTATTGCCTGCTAAGAGCATTTGTGATTGTGACTAAAAGAGTGATGAGTATAAATGTTGGTGGGTGGCAAGGGAGAAGAATATCAAAGAAAAAGTAGTAAATGATAGCGTGACGATTGACATGAGAGAATGGAAGAAAAAATACGTGTTGCGTCGATACCAAGTAAATGGGACACGGGCAAGAAGATGATTAAACGAATTTGTGATTTTTTATTCGATATTTGCGAAAGTACTTGTTGAAAATATGAGTTTCTATCTCTATAGATAGAAACTCATATTTCGTTTTTGGTTTTTAGTTACTGTTAACTAAAACCCAAAAAAACAAAAACTAAAAAAAAACAAAAACAAACAAATACTAAAAAAACAAAAAAAAAAACAAAAACAAACAAAAAACAAAAACAGATGACTTCATGTGGTAGCAAGTTTTCATAGTTTTTTACCGAGCAATCTCGGGCTTGGAATCGCGCAGTGCGTAAGATGCTATACCTACAAGGTACACAAGTTAAATAAGTTTCCCAATACACCTAGCCATGGCTTTAATATGCAGTTATTTGCAGTACGGGTATTACCTACATACAGGTACTATTTTAAGACTACCTTGGAAAATATGCCTTCGAGTAATAGGCAATACTTTGATGGAAATACATGACGTTAAGTGTTTATTTGTAATTTGAATACCTTCGACCTTTTTCGTGGAAACATTGATGTATGTACATACAAAGAGGACTATCGATTAAATTGTAATCTCAGTTTAATTTTGAGGTACTATAATTACATATGTAATTGGTTTAGGAAGTGCAACAGAATGAACACTATTGTTTTGTTCAAGGTTGATTTCGGAAGCTCAATTTAAAAATCTTTAAAAACATCGGTAAATTAACCGATTTATTGTTTTGACTAAAAAAAAATTTTAACTAACCGTAACGAATTTCCGTATGTTGCACAAAAAAAATTATTTACTTAGAATTTATTTACCACTACTTCTAAAACATCAAGTATGTACTGTGCTTGCTTGGAAAAATCAGGACGAACTTCACGAAGAGAAGGAAATGAAAGGTTTAGCAGATTTGAACTGCGCTCAATAGCTGTCAGTGTCATCATTAATATTGCGTGTGTGACTTGACTATTGCATTAGGTTATAGACCTGTAATGATAGTTTAAGGCATTTAAATAAATAAATTACCACGAAACGCGTTCAATTTCATCGTTGAAATTCGCTCTAAAAAACCGTAATAAAGTATAAACTACCGCCTTCATAATCAATGTACACACGGTGACACATCAAGCTATACATTTCCAGTATAACATGGCCTCGCTTTGTATAGATTTCCCGTACAAAGAGAGATTCGCATAAACTGGTTTCGTATAGTTTGATTGGTATTCGTGCGTACAATCATCTAAAATGAATCATCAGTAGATACCTATGTCGAATCACTGTTGAACATCGGCGGCGAGAAGACACGCCTGTTTGAATTAGTCAATTCTATGGGCGGGATGCTGCACGCTTTACATTTGCATACAATTCGCTCTTTTATCTAAAATTGTTTTGAAAAAATCTTTGAAGCACAACAGCGTAATTCCTAAGATCTTTAAATATTATGAGAACCTCAAAGTTCGGTGTTATTTGAAGTTAAATGGCTAAAATTCTTAAAAAAGGTGTTTCATTCGAATTCATCTTAGTTTCCGCCATTTTCATATAGCTGTTAGCGCCTTTTTACCCGACTATGGATAAGCTACTATAAGGAAGGGTTATGATTTTAGCAGTCTATGTATGTATGTTTGTATTTGCGTATGTTCCTCCGTAGCGCCTAAACTGTACTAGTACATCCGATTTTGATGAATAAGGTGACAATCAATTCGTTATTATGGCCCGGGTAATGAACATTTTAACCGACTTCAACCAAAGGAGTCGGTTTTAATTTGCAAACCCCGATTTTAATTAGAGCGTGGTTTTTCAGTAGTCGGGTTTTTTAGTTCCATACAAATTCTTATTTAGCTCGTATTTTTCTAGCCACTTCTCACGTAAACCATCAATCAAGGTATATCCAAGATTATCCCATCTTTGTCTATCGCAGCTCTTGTGTACATAGTAACAAAGCGCATTGTTATAACAATTAAAGAATAGCAAATAGATAATATTAAACAGTTTTTGTTTGTCCTAATGAGAGGTACAATGGATGTGTTTAATTGCGAATGCAGAGGCTGCAGTAACAACGAATAAACACTCAATAAACAGAACCTGCCAATCACATGCGTGACCTTACACATATAATTAATTTTGGTAGCGATGCAAGAGCTAAATTGCTATTGGTAACTTAGTAATTATTTATTCTGAATAATTGATTTACAAGTATGTTTCTTTGTGCGTTTCTTGAACTTTAATGTAGTTGTTTTTTTTGGGTATTTTTATCTCTTTCGCGGAGGAATTGGACGTTTTAGTAGGTTCTGACACGAAGGTCGCGAACTTTAATATTACCGCACTAATTAACACAAATTGAATAAGCCTTGCATAATTTTGCACTTCATTGACTTTCATTACGATTCGTCTGTAAATAGCAAATGAACTAAATAAGTAGGTGCGCGGAAAGCCGTACAAAATTGTCGGTGTACAATAAATTCGGCGTAGTACATCCCTCGACATAACAATAGAGAACGGAGGCTGGAGCCGAGAGCCTTGCGCGGACGCATCACGACGCCACGCCGCGAACGTCCGGATGCTGCGATTAATTTTCGAACAGCGTGATTAATGATGGCCGCTAATTAGTGCTCGTCTGTGTGGGCGTGAGAATCTTGCACCACATACGTGGCAAACCTTTTTCATGTGGAACTGTAATTACTTCATTATCTTGTTTAGCCTTTATGGTGATTTACGAGTGCTTGTTTGTTCTTCACGTTTGAATTGGATGTTGTGAAATAAATTAAGGCAGGTCTATTTAGTATTTTTTTTTTTTTTTTTTCATGTTATGGTATTAAATTTATTTATAAACATATTTACATTATATACAGACTACAAATAGAACTAAACTAATGATAACATAGTAATTAGATGTTTCTATAAACGCCACAAATCAAAGGTGGTTGACCTTACTTTCTTGCGTTATTTTAATCGTAATAGATGATGTAAGGAAGTTATTTTATTATGGTATTTTTTTTCTTGTAAGCCTTTTTGTATTTACCTACATTGCCCAAATTATACAAGTAGAGTTATTTATACACGTTTAATAACATAGTAATTAGTGCCAACCTTATGAACATTTAGTCAAGTGACTAATTCAATTAATTTTACGCTCGAGCGCATCGCAAGTTTAACATCAAAGCTTATGTTGGTATCTATCTAGATTATGAGGAAACAATAAGTTTTCTTAATATTTTACACCCAATAACATCAACCACATTTTTCTAAACAAAAAACAAAATTGACACACAAATCGATAATAACTACTTTACGAGTCCATGTATATATATACATCTCATGATCTCATAGTTTTTATAATAATAGTTTTTAAATAAAGACCGAAACAATGGCCAAGTTTCTACATAAATATACCCTTTGAAACGTTTGCCGGGTCGGAATGTGAGCATCCTCTAAGCTAAAGGTCACCGCGAGGTCACCTCACGTAATGACGATACTGGAACGTACTTTAAACTGAACACAATAGGAACGTTACGATTTACTAGAAGGTGAACCACGGAATTTAATTTAATTATTTTAATTTGGTCCAATTTAACAATAATTTGTAAACAGGTAATGATGTGCATTTTACAATTATTACACAACGTAAAATAATATGCCTTAAATGCTCTCATTGCCGGGACTCCGCTCTTTAACAATAACAATTTACATATTTTTGAATACTACAAAAAAATGTCGAAGGATCTATGGCCAATGGAGCAGATGAGTGCTGGAGTGAAGACAGAAGACCATGTATCAGCAAGAGAAGTGTGGGACGCTTCACTCAGCTAGGTGGAACAACGACATTGAATAAAGTGTCTGGGAAGGGGGTTGGGAGGGATGCAAAAGGCGGTAAACAGGGTATCGTGGCGCAGTTTGTAGTAGTGGACTGCGATAGGCTTAGTTAATTGAAATATTAAAAAATACTCACCTGCATCGATGTCACCGAATATGATTTCGGAATGACTGCGAGCAATTCTATGTTAGATGACAGTGCGCTCAGTACCGTCACTGCCCAAAGAACCGACAAACATAATTGAACCAAACCATTTTCAACAAATCACGTTTTCATCTCAATAATCTGCTTATAATCCAGACATAAACATTCTAAATGCATTTCTTAATGTCCAAATATTTCGAAATATAACAGCGACCAATTTAAGTAATCTGCATGTCATGTTCTGCCTCTTACTTGATAATTTACAAAACGAGTCGGCCTCGAAAATAGACTAAATAAAGGATATTTGCAAACATGCGATGTTCTTGAAGATTCCAAGGAATCTCGTTGTTTGCAAGAGGCCACATGCCTTAGCTCACGTATGACAAATTTCCTGTGTGGAAACGATTAGGATCAACATTATAATATTACAAGGGTGGAGTAAAAGACTATATGCATTACACCATTGGGTCACAGTAGATAGAAACTACGACTACTCATTTTCATAATTAAGTTCGTAAAACAACATACTCTGAAAAAAAAAACACTTTTACTTACGTACTATAAGGTTGAATACTGAGAATTCTCAATTGTTTGTGGTTACTTTATCATGAGTCTTTAGTCTGTTTGAAATTAAACTCAACCGGACCTTACAGATGTAAGCTAAAGTTCTAGGCAGCTAAAAAGGTCACCACTACGCCATTTAGCTTCGCAGTCTATTAAGACAGCATCATTTAATTAAAACCAGACAACTATGTCAAGTAAATATTACTTGACACAACTACCTAATAAATTCAAATAAATGTTAAACGTAAAGATGTTGTCACAAAACATTCAATTACTTAAGTACTTACTGTTCGGCATTCCTCACTAATGGCTCCTACAATAAAAGCTTGCGACAGTAAGGTTATCTTGATAAAGCGTGTGTCGCACATTACGCTATAATCGCGACCTCGGGTTGATGGTGCGTCGCGGCGATCGATCGCGGACGCTTGTGAGATGACCCCAGGCGCTGCCCGCGGCGATCTGATGCAACCGTTGTAAGGCCCATCTTTGTTTAGAAGAACTCGCGGAAAGGCAAAAGAGTTATGAACTTAAACATTCTCTCACATATAGAATGCAGTGGTTCTTAAAACTACTTCGGTTCAATCGACGATGACGTCGACCATTTAACCATATCAAGTTATTGAGGTGAGTAGTGGCAGGATTATTGACCATCAATGGAGTCTTGTGTGGTGTGGCAGTCAATATCGACTATATGACGTCAAAATATCGCAATCGAATTGCACCTTTACGTCGATGTGAACCAATTCGTGATTGAACATACATAATACCTTTTGTTTACGTTTGTAAATATTTTCTTATGTAAGTATTCACAATAATTACTGAAGACAAAGCATGAGACTCAAAACTGGCGTGTTTGCGTGAAAAATTATATGGAAGAGGAAGTGTGGAGATTGCAGCCATTGGCACTCGGCTTTCTGTATATTTACTTGCATTCAACGATTCAACGGATCATTAAAAATCCACCCATCATACTCGGACATAATTGCTGTTCTAGTGAAAGTATTTATAACTTGTTTCAGCTTTCTTCACTGCATTTTTGACTTCACGTGCACTATTTAGGTATAATCAGTATACTCGCTGAAGCACCTGTTAAGCCGTTGGTCCTACGCTTGATCTCTCTCTGGTCGTGTCGGATTGCCGTCTTATTTGGGGACTATGAGAGTAAGGAATCAGGGAGTGCACATGTCTGCTCCAAAACTTCTGCACTATAATAACTCCTGCGCCGATGGCTAATCTCCGCTGAGATTGACCGCTGCCGTGACCAATACGCTCAGGGATACTTAATATGCTGAGAAATACGGGATAACAAACCCAGGGTTGACTCTGTATTCAACATATCAGTTCGTTCTCGCTGGGAAAGCAGAGGTATTAAGCCCAGTGTCACTAGGTGAAGCGAATGTTTAACATTGTCCTATTCTCCTATTGCGGCGACGAGGTTCATGTCCTACGTGACATTTAGTTGCGTACTGTAGCTGTTCTCAGGGCATTACACACGTTAGAATTTATTGCGAACGTTAAATGAAAATTATTCTCACTGGATGTAACTCACGATATAGTTTAACTACGAATCCCACACACGGCAGCGGTAAATGATTGTTTGTTAATAAACTCACTTGAAAACATTGCAGGTCCTGAGAAAGAATTTGTGAATCTGAAATACAAAACTAATAAATAAAAGGCAAATGATTACGAAGACGGTATGTAACTTTACTTTTTTTGGTATTTCTGACTTTTTAGTACTTTAACGATGGTTGGTGCAGTAGCAGTTTTTGGTCATGGTATTAGAAACAGGATCCATTAATACAAAAAAAAAAATGGTTAAAATTTTCAAACAAAATGCACGGGAAAAGTTTTTTGCAATTTCTGACTTTTTTAGTACTCCAACCTGGGTTGGTCCCAAAGAAGTTTTTGATCAGTATTAGAAGCAGGATCGATTGGCATCAAAAAATGTTTTGAGTAAAAGGGCAATTTTCTTGCTAACTGTATTTTTTTTTGACATTCTGTGAATGGGGATCAAAATTTCACGATAAATTATGGATAGTCTCCTAAGACCATTTTCATGTAGCTGCAACGGTTAAGGTAATTCCCCTTACTGCCCCGTTGAAAGTTTCCACCCTGTGCACTGCTCTTTCGTTGGCTTCGTTTAAATCCTGGAAGATGCAGGTGGATTTGCAGGATGGGCAAGAAAGGAAGTTAGAAATATTGTTTTACAAGAATAGTTTAAAAAGTTCCACAGAATTTCTTGTGTCGAATTCATCGTCATAACCGCGAGCGTTCACGGATCTCAACCAGCGCGGTCATCTCTCGCGAATTAATTGGCCGGTCTTATCCCGCGCCAGCCCGCATTCTACGCACGTTTCACAACCACGCGTTTAGCGTAATAGCCCCCCTTTACGAACGTGTGGCTTGTTTTATTACTCCCATATTGTACAATTATTCATGAATCTCTGTTGCTTCAAAACAAGCAACAGCAATTATTTAGATGTATGACACAAATAATTAGAATTCAATTTTGTTGAAATGTGTGAAGTGTTAAAGGGCCTGCTGATTATAATTTTATAGTTTATTCACGTGATCTTTAATATACATAATGATATTTTGCTTAGAAGATAAGTTAAATTCGTTGAACTATGAATAAAAAATCCTCATTACAATTTTTAAATCCGAAGTTGTAAATTTATAGGAAAACCATTGTAATTATCATGTCATCTACGTAGATTAAAATTTACGGACGTGGGAAACGTAATTAAAGATGAGTGAGTGAGTAATAAAGCAACGACCTTCGATTGTTTGACAAATCTTCATTGTAATAAAAAATAAAATAACCCTTGTTTCTTCAAATAATAAGAAATACTTCATTTTTAGGTGACAGTGACTAATTATTAATTTATTATGACTTGAAAATATCGAATTTTTGTGCGTAAATTGGTATCATATTATTTCACTGTAACATAAAAAAATACTAAGGCCATAATAGATCAAAATTCCACAAGTTCAGTTTTTGGCTACGAAAAATCCGTAGCCCTCGTAGCTCTAGGAAAAGACATCAACGCGCGTTACCCGTGAGTAAGCTGCATAGCTTATGATTTTCAATTCAATTAAATTCGATTTTATTCTCAAACATTTTTTACGTTTAGGCATCCATCAATCATGTCAAAGTCATGGTGAATGATATTCAATTGATTGATTGAAATAATTAATATAATAGGTACCTATAAATTAGCATATTGGCCTTTACGTAATATTAGAAGGTTCAAACTGGGTACTTCGCAAGTAAGGTAATATTGATGGGTGCACGTTTACTTAAGAAAACGAAAGTTGGCAGCTGATCCTGTAGCAAACACGTATATGTACATCCTCTTCGTATGCAGGTCGTCTAACAGAGCTATGGAAATGTAATACGGGTCAGATGCTCAGTTTGCGACATTAGGCGGCACACGATTGCGTCCTTAAACGATGTCGCTTAAACCCGTTTGATGCACGCCTATGCGCGGCATTCTTTGATCTTACTAGAATCCGATTATTTCTTTCGTTCATTATGCAACTAGGTCAGTAGCGTTTCCATGTTGTTAATTTTTTAATTAGTCCCTTTTAAAAGGTTAATTATGATGTGGTTATGCATGTGCATATTTTGAGATGAACTGTTCCTGATGTTAGCACATATATCGCGTGATTATGACATTATTGTAAGTTCGTAACTGTGGTAATATTTCACGTCTGCATGTTATATTAGTTGATGAAAGTGATAGTTAGAAATGTAAGTACGTGAAGTATAACAGGAACATTTCTCTTCAGAGATTTCTCTCGCGAATTGTTATGAATATGCAAAAATAAACATTAATGGGTTGGCTCGTGTTCTCTTTGCCGTTTATCTCTTTTTGTTTAACACGAAGTTAAAGATAACTTGACGAGCGAACTGAGATAAGTATCACTTACTTTTTTAATTTTTTGTGCAAGATTTATGATATGGTAACGTGTCTTTTCATAACCACTAAATTTCATATTAACATAAGTTTAAGTGTTAGCCACCCACACGGATACTTAGGTACTTATTTTATTAACCTACTTACGTACGCTAAGCTACAAATGTCATGTCACACTTTAGCAAGCATTTTGAGTGAAGTAGTACTTACTCGTAAACCTGCTAATGCAACAATCACTACAGAAGGCAAATAACATCTTACAGTGCAAAACAAACGAACACTAAACGAGGCAGCTAAACGTCTCACACATGTACAGTCACGAGCACCAATGTGTATACACTTCCCTAAATTTAAAAGCAATTTTCGCTAGAAATTACGACTGTAACTTGGATATAGGATCTTTTTCATAAAAATATGAGTTCCAAAATACTATGTTGGTAACAACATGAAATTTTAATCAGAACAGTAGGAGAAAAACTCTTTTAAAAGTTGTTAAGTGTTTACATATGGGTATTTGTGACTGTACCTACACGTACTTACACACAAGAAGATATTTCTGTTTGCCTCATCTCTTCACCCATTGTCTTGATTGTTATAACCCCAGACGGCCGGCCAATGCAAGACAATACACGCTCATGGAGCAATCTGGTGACAAATTCAAGCTCTTATTACAATAGCATAAAGTACGTTATGTATTAATGATTTTCCTGTCATCAGCAGTCGGATAACAAAAGACGGTGTGGTGATAAATGAGCAGTAATCGTGACCGATGGTGTGTTGAGGTTTGAAAGTTGACCTCTGAGCTTTGAGTGTCATTATTGTTTTAAGATAGACAGAGTTTAAAATGCGACTTGATAAGGAAAATTAAAACCGGAATAGAAATATGTGCAATAAAACATTTCTTGATTAAAAATTATAAAATATTTTTCAGATCAACTTCGGGAATGCAAATTAAATTTCAAATTACAGCATTTGCTATATTTTCTTGAGATAAGGACTAATTCTTTGATTCGAAAATCTTCAGTAAAGATTTTCATCACTGGCATATTTTATATTCAAGTAACAAATATTGCGTAAACTTCAGGAAATGTCACAACAGCTCTAAAATAATCAGGAAATACAATACAGACAAAAGAGTAAATTTTCTCGTCAATATTTTGCGTGAATATACAAACGACGTCCATTGCAACGCCTAAACAAAGAGGTATTAAAAGTATTATTTATGTCATTGTTAAAGCAACTACGCTGAATAGAATAGAAACATAAAGTTTTATATTTCCGTACTTAAAATTAGTTACTTTGTTAGAGATCCGTAGTAAAAAGGTTCAATTAAAATCCCTTATGATGAAATTACTGAAAGTAAAATTGATCATTGTCGTACAATTATGTTTAGTTATACGTGAGATATCTGACAAATTATAAAATGTTGCTTGTACTCAATACCTCTGCCTAACCATCCGGGGAATACAGGCGTGATATTACTGTATTACATTATGAGCAATTGATCACCTATGTACGGTAGACGGTGTGGATCTATATCTGTATAGATTATGTAGTACTAGTAATCCTTTACCGTAATCTGAGTTCAATATAGTGTAGGTGAGTATAAGTAAGGTAATTAGAATTTAGAAACGACTTGCGACAGTTTATCAGAAGCAGGGCGTTGCGTCTCGTTGTGGCGTCGTGTCGTGTCGTGCTAGGTGCCTCGTTACCATGGGAACCGTCCTCAATCGCGACTTTATACATCAGTCTTCTGTTAACCTTTTATGTAATAAACTGGGTGTACTCAGGGTTTGCATTACTGCAAAAATATGTGTTTGCTTAAAGAAAATTGTTTTAAAAATTAAGATGACAAACAAAAGAGAAGACTGCCGCTATATGGCAGTATTATTCGATTTTACTGACTTATATTTTGTTTTAGATATTAAAATATATAAAACTATTAATTTTGTGTAATGATGGAAAGTTAAAATATCCGTGCTAACATAATAATGCTGCTCAGTAACCCGACCACTTCGTCAAGTCAGAACTAACCTATAATAACCACTCAATTTAAATGGAAACGACTACATTACCGTGTAACCGTGATGAGTAAGTGCACGATGGTAGGTGCCTCGCGTGAACACGGAACGAGGCACAAGTGAGGCAACATGGGACACCTCATGGGAATCTTTCACGACTTAACGCCACGCCGCCGCCGCGAGCCTCGGCTCGTGCTACTATCAAATGTTCACTCTACTTTATGCGTGCACTGACTTTTGAAATCAATTCGATTGACATCCATACATAATTCGTATATTTTGTATATTTTCAAACATTTGAATATTTAAAAAAAATACATATACAACATTAGTTTTAGCACAGATAATATAATACTACGGTTTTAGTATACGCGAAACCTGAAACACGTGTGTAGTATTTTTATGTAAAGAATCTATGTACAAAATTTCAAAACTGTATCATGAAAAATCACAAAGTTATAAGCTTGTTCAGTTTCCTAGTTGTCTGCACAAAAATGTGGTCACCACGCAGCGCGCACCTCCAGCGTCGTCTTGAGCTCATTGATAATAATAATTTGGCAGTAGGTACCTAAATTATTGCGATAGGTACTTAAAGTCGTTCGGTGTCTAACTTTTAACTTTTTTAAATATTTTTGGGAATAAATATAACATGGTTTAAAAATTATTGGAATCGATTCAGTTACTTATTTTGAACAAATTATATTCAGGTTTCGCATGTACTAAAAATAATGTTGTATATGTATAAAAACATAGCCCACCAGTATCGGGAACAGAGTCCAAGCTATCGGTAGTCAGGCCCTAGAGAGAGAAACCTCCTAAGTTCGTATAAATACACGCCGTGTTTAGAAGTTCTGCTTTCTGAATCAAACCCCTGATCCAGTTGCCTAGCCAGAACCTTCTCAGATGTTAGTCGGGGCTTTTGGCTATTTAACCATTGGTCGACACGACTTTCGGCACAATGACTGCTGTTCTCTGCTCTCATCCCACATGTCGATCACCTCGCGAACCCGATCAAGATACTTGCAAATCTATTATTCCTTTATTACTTAACTTTTCTTGCATGTAATTCTACATTTTTAAATATTTCTTTAAAAAAACATAGGAAAAAAACATTAAAAAAAAAAAAAAATAGTAGACCACGGGTCCAAGTTACCAGCGGTCAGGGCTCCGGAGAGAGGAACCTCCTAAGAATACGAGCCGTGTCCAGGAGTACCACTTTCTGAATCAAGCCCTATTATTTATATTATTATAATTTTTTGGACACCAGAAAGTATGTCAACGAGTCACAATAGTGTTTTGGTTATGTCTTGACTTGAGAGAAGTTCAAGAATAACAATTCAATTGAAGAGCCCGAATGTTTCCAAACATTTAAATGTCAAAGGAAAAAGATTATAACGGTAACATAACACCAATTTATAAATATTTCCTTTTGTTATTCCGTTACATTCGAAATGTTTTACAAGAATAACATTACGTAACATCACGCCTATAAGCCCTGAAGGGTTAGGCAGAGGTGAACCTAGTCGTAAGAGAATACTGGTACCTTCAAAATGAAACTGGTCGCTTCACCATCCTACATCAATATGACGTTAAGAAGCCTTTAGATAACTTCAACAGTGGACGAAGTACCTACGTAAAGTTAAGTAGGAAGGTATAATTGCGTCGATATAATGTAAAGATGTTACCAGATAATCAGCATCCTTGTGACTATCTAAATACTTATTGTGTTCCTAAAACATACGCCTTCTTAGATAAATCACTGGCAATGTTTGTTTATCTCAATGGCAACTTCTAGCCGTGAATCATCGAAACAATATGCGTTTGTTTAATTACATCTGTTTCGATCTAAACAGTGGGATGTGAGGAATTGAGTGTAGGCACAATTGGTATGGTGTCCCACGCCTCTGATAACATCGCTAGTCTTTGAATGCATGAGGGAAGGAATTAAAAATAAAATACTGTATTACATTTCACACATTGTATAACCCACCGGTGACAAAGTTTTTGTATCAAAATTAGGAACTTATTACTCTGTGGTACACGGCGAGAAGGGTGAGAAAAGACTAGTATAGTAACGTCTACATTTTTAAAATAATAATGTATCGTGTTCTCTGAAGATTTGCTATTCAGCAAGGGTTGTTACATAACTGCGCCACAGGCATTCTGGAGTGTCTTCATCCCTTCTTATCCTTTCAATATCCTGCAATAAGTTATTACAATTTCATAGTCAGCATAAGGTAAGGTAACTTTACACGAAAGGTATTTCGCTCGCTACAACAGGTTCCGTTCAGTATTTCCACGACTTACGTTTAACTACATTGCTTAATCATTCGTCCGCCTCTTCACAAATTGCTTCACTTATTCACATGCTTCTGAGCTAACAGGAAGCAACTACATGACCTGAATGACCCATTAATACCAGATTCTGCTCTGTAAGTGGTGCTCATACCTACTGCTAGTGTTCAATTCAATCGTAACTGATTTATGGAAATTTACAAGCTAGGTACTCATCACCAATGGTAGATATTTTTAATGATTTTCGTTCGAATACGGAACAGAATCAAGCTTTAATGATGGGTGTAAAAATACCCTTAAGTAAACCGAAAAGCACTTGTACTCCCTGTCACTGCGATCATTTTTTGTACTAGACCATACCTAGGAACCTTCTAGTTACGGATAAATTGGAGGTCAAAGTAACAAATTTTTCAGATATTTTTTTAAATACTAGTTTTAAAGGTTTTTTAAACTTTACTTTAATTAGTTCCATGATCGGTTTTTTATTCAAATCATTCATCAGCACAATGTTTTGAGTGTGCTACATTGACTTTTTCCGTAAAACGTAATTTTTCACCCCAAAAAAAAAGTCGGTTACCAGCAATAATATTTGCGTAGGGTTACTTTGTTTGATGTACAGAATGCTTTGTTGACGGCTTCGTGAATGGTCCGTTTGCACTCTGTATATGTCAATTAAACGGCAATGTAATCTACACACAAAGTCTCTGCATGTCTGTCTATTAGCTAACATGAATACCATTCAATAACTTTCAATTCAATAAAGTCCTGATTGACCCGTTCATACACATAGTCACTTCCTGCTTGCACCGTTGTAAGGAGATGATGAAGTGAACCGTAATCACATTGTTACGCCGCTATTTTACTTATTTACATAATGTCAAGTTATAAACGCTTGAATGCGTCTATAACATAATCGCTCGTTTATAATACGCGTGTGGCAGATGTAGGTTTTTTTTTCATAGACTCTTTATGTGCTTATCCGAAAGTAAAAGTAACATTATGGATAGATAAATTCCTGGTGGGGACAATACTCTATTGTCGTATTACATTCTTCTTTCGATATGCACAAGTTACATCAATAATTTAATGCATTTTTGAACTGCGCTTTCATCGCCGTAATGGAGACTAGGCTACAAAATTTTGATTTTTATAAAGCATTTTATTGCTGCGTTCACTTCATTGATAATATCAAGACACAAAACAAACGACTGTAGCAAATCGTTCCATAAATAAAAAGTCAAGTATCTCACGCCTATTATGTGCAACATGGGCGTTATTTAATCAGATTCACGTAAGTGTATATTATCTTGTATAATATTAAATTGTATGTAATTAGGGACGACTCCCAATGGAGTCACATGGCATGTAATTGATGATTTTCTCAATAGATCGGTATGCTCATGTAATGTATTCGGCGGTGTGGTGTTCAGTCGTGACGTAACGCAATAAAACGTATGACTAATGAGCTCACAAAACAATAGTTCGTCGAGATAGACATCGCTTATGTCTAATAAATCACGCGTCTGTTTCACTGGCGAGCGCCACAGTGCAAAAAGTGTTAAGTGCTATAACTTATGAACACTTATTCGATGAACGCCCATATGATATTTTCTCACAATAAATCTTCAGCGTTGTGTAATACATATTTCATTTACGTTTAATTAAATTTGCCGGACATTTCGAGGATTCGAGACACAAAGTTACACACAAACGACTCATCAACTTGATAGGTACTCCATACTCCAATCATTTGTTTTATTTCGAAATAAAAATATTTTAGAAATATATGCAAAAAACAACTAATAAATCTTGCGCTTAGTGAAAAACATGGTGTTCCTATCGCCAAGATAACTGACTGAAAATCGATATTGTTACTTAGCCACTAACCTCGTGAGCCTGAACAAGACCAGGATATAATAAAAATGACATCCGCCCGCGGCGACTGCTAAGTGTCAATAAACGTTATCAAAACATTAAATTGTTAAACATCAACAAACATTGTATTGATAAACTGCTATTGTATACACTGTGACCGGTTACGGGGCGGGCGGGCGAGCTTTCAGATCTCCCCTCCTTTATCCGGGCGGGCGGCGCACGCGCATTCATCGGCAGTCCCTTCGCGACGCACCTCGCGACAACATGTCCCCTCTGTGGATCTTGCTTACATTGCTCCCCGTCCTGGGTAAGTCGACCACACCGCGTGTGTACCTGCTGCCGAACACTGTGACATATCGGAAGTGACCGGAATATTTTCTTGTGTAAATTTTCTTTTGAGGTGCCTCGAGATGCCTGTTGTTATTGCGTGATTTTCTTTATGGAAAATTGTGTGCTTTTCTTTACTTTTGATGCGTTTGAGCAGTGAGGAGTTAATGGTGTTGTGAGCCCGGTGCTCGTGCGCATCTCTGTGAAAGTATTTGTTATTCGTGTGCTCCTAATGTGCAGGACGTCCGGGCGCGTGGGAATCTAACATTACCAGTTTCTTGTTAGGAAATGTCATTTCGTAGTATTTTATTGTAGTGAAACAAACGCTTTGTGCCGCAAACAATTAAGTTGCAAGCCTAAATAAAGTAAAATTAATTAGGTCCTGCTAATGTGGATCAATGTAATAATTTGGAAAACAACATCTTCTATTTTAACATATTATTACAATGCTCTACATTTGTTAAGATAAACATATACTAAGATTACAATATAACCGTACAGCACCATTAACCTAAATTGAAACATAATCTTTGTCAAAGCAGTAAACTCGATATTTTGTAACACCTCACGGGCTGTACAAACATCAACTTGCACATTAGAGATGTTACCCGTTTGACGCGACTACGGTGAGGTATGAGCGCATGCACGTCATTGCGCAACCGATGCACTTTCCATTTGCGCAGCGCCCGCGCCGATCGCGCATCGCCACAATAATCGATTCCCCGGATTTGCATAAGTGATTTTCCCACGCTCCGCTCTCCGTAAGAACTAGGGCGGCGTGACGGCCAGCGAACGGATGGGTAGCCTCAAGGTTCATGTGTTTGGGCATTTACCTGCCTGTGCGCAGCCTCTACCTATGTGTATTGTGGTTGAAGGGTTGCTCGCACACCTACAGACGTAGTTAGGCAATTGGTGGCCCGGTTTGTGGTTAGACATTTGTGTTTGACATATAATCCCTTCCTTTCTACAGCCTTTACCAGGCTTATTAGTAACAAGGAGATATTTGGTGCACAGACCGTTCTCAATTCGCACGGCGCCAGCGTTGCATTCACGAAAACTCATAATTAAACCGAAATTCATTACATATTTAAGTTTTGGTAACTGCACATTTCAATAGTAGATTCCATGGTTATTAACGCATTTAATACTAACGTTGCTTGAATATTTTGCAACAATGTGAACCAATAACGTTTTTGCTTCATAACACTATTATTGTGTGGAAAATCTAATGTATTGAACCGTAACAATCAAAGCGTGAGAAAAATAACGTTTACCTTGTGTCAGTATGAATGAAAGCGAAAGTAGATGCATGTATCGGTGTTATTTGTGTGTTTAGTGCATATTTCATTGATAGACAATGAATGGACCGATCGCCTGTCGATATTTCACTGACTCATCACAACAATGTGCTCCGTCATCATATACATTAGCAGCTAAGAACATATCTTAAATACTCAAGTCTTAGTATTGCAACTGTAAGAAAATAAAAATAATAATTTCCGGTGTTGCAATATTTTTGCATATTATTGTGATATTGATAGCATCTGCTGTAGCAATGAAAGTCGATCCGTAATTACGCCACTTAGTTTCACGGTACATCAACTAACAGCCTATGATATGTTTGTTTGCGAAAGGTAAAAAGATTAGTGATCTCGACGTTGTCAGTTTGGGTTTCATATCATTTGTAACGGGGACCCCCAGGTTACTGTGAGTGACAGGAAACAGGTGCAGGTGTCTCGAATTTTGATCAATAAGCCATCGCTGTACCAGAATCATCTAAGATTCTTCCAGCTTCTTTTATCGGGGCCCCCAAACTATACTTAACTAAAATACCTAATATGAAAGTAACGCAAAACTAATTACACATTCCAGTAGGTATCTGACTCATCCTCAGATTTTCGAAAGAGGAAGTAACCCGCATATCATACATCACGTACACGACAGCATAATGACATCCCATATGACCTTTTGATTGTTTAAAAGAAGAAAAAAGATCAAAAATGAGATAGTGAGCGTAGCTGAGGTACAGTTAGACGTTATTACACTTACATAAGGTACGCGGTGACCTTTCGCGGAGGATGCTGTGGCACCTTACAGCGCGCGCGGTTGCGCAAGCGCGGGCGATCTTATCGCTCACCCCGCTGCCCTCCCGCGGCTTGCACATACAACACGCATGGGAATCTAGCGTTGTTGTTTGATCTTTACCGGAGTAGAGCAGTTTAACACTAATTTAATTAATATGTATTTCAGGATTTAGGTTTTTGTAGAAGAAGATCTAGTTGTCCATTTGCCCGTTTGAAGCGGTTGACAGATAGGTACCTGGTATTCCCTCTAAGCAAACCTATCATTGGTCGATTGAGTTTCACAATTACGTTTTCTTTTCTTTCCTTTCAGCGGTTTTTCTGATGCTGAATAGAATAGTCTAAGTGACCTTCATGTGATGGTTGGTTGGCCCTTCTTTATTAAGTGAATAACCACATATCGGGGCAATTCCGACTAGGGCATCCCAATCACAAAGTATGGTTCAAATCTGACGATAAGATTACATGCGTATTATTTGGTCATCTTAGTTAAAACGCACGTGCATTCGAAATCATTGTCTATTACAAATCGGTTGTAACGCATTTTACCCAAATCGAGTATTGAAACAATACGCCGGAACCCTATTGTACCCATTTTTATAAACAAAGCTGGAGCCCTAACTAAAGCATATAAAGAGCACTACGTCGTAGACAAAGATTTGTCAAAACTTCTATTACGTAAAACACCTACGCCTGTAATCTTTGGAAAGCTCGAAATACTCGGTTAATTCAAAAAATGTACCGTATTTTCCAAAAGAACTATTTCAGAAAATCATAACTTTTAATTTTTGTTATTAGCCTGTACGGTCCTGCTGGGCAAAGGCCTCCCCCAATTCCTTCCATGTGCTCTTTTCCCGTACTTGTTTCCGCGTCCTCGGACCAGCCCTCGCGGTACGCGTACATAACTTTACCAAACATTTAACTTACACAGAGGAAGTTGAACAGTCGTGCTTCCTACGATTAGTTACACCAATTAATGAGGCGGCTAGACGATTTTTTCACCTCAAATAACCAGCTCATCGATCATTATCCGTAACACATTTCATTTTCTACAGCGTCTTTCGCAACTAAATAATAACGGATTCGATTCATTGACATATGAAGACATGCTGTTGTTATCGACGGATATTAATACAAATTAATTACTACGAATAACATTTTATTAGAGGGTTAATGGTGCAAGTCAATGCTGTTTGGCTCACCGCTCTTTCGCAGATCTAAAGTGGCAACATTCAACATTCGCCGGCATTAGCGTGCTTCGAGTTGCCATGTCGCAATATACTCGTCTCATTAGACATGTTTACCTCTCCACCTAGTTATTGCACGTTTTACTGCAAGTGTCGCTTAGTACAATAGTCGCCTTGGACAGTGAGAAATCTCTATCATTGCCATCAAACTTCGTCCAAAGTCAAATTGACACGGCAACACATTCTTATCAAAAATCTGGCTGATGAATAAAGACTGTATTTTTTCAGGTTTTAAAAACTTGTCTACCTACATCATCCGATGAATCTAGTACATTTGTAAGTAACTACCGACTGGTTTAGTGTTCATATTTCAGAAACCGCATTATACGACCGTTGGGTAATAATTAGAGACAAAACGGTGAAATAATGGCCATTTATAGCATAATGCATACATACACGTAAGATTTAAAACTCTAAACCATGATTTATAACTCTTTATGTAACGATTACAGTGAAACTCATTAAACATATCAAACTTTTTCTCGATGACGTAAATCATAGGTAATTAGAAATCAGCAGTGTTTTGGAGGAGCTAGAGGAATTATATTAAAACCGTGTCAGTTATTACACTTGTATAGTTGAATAAATAATGAGGTTCGAAGCAATCAAGTCAATTAAATATACAAGATTTATAACCCATATGCCATGAGTCGTTAATTAATAACTATGTAAAAAAGTTATACACTTGCAAGTGATATTATATATGGTTTAGACGACAGTTCCGAGAAGGATCGGTCGGTAGTTTCGATAATTAAATAGGACAAGGTTTAAAATCTAATTAGCCATCATTAATCTCCGTACGTGAAAGGGTGGAAATCTTTAATTGACTTGTATCGTTGTGAACCTGCCTGGTCACTACGATACAAGTCAATTAGATCAACTCCGTATATTAAAAGCAGAACATAAATAACGAATCAAGTAGACCACACATTAAATTAAATTATAGCTTTCAGTATGCGGGGGACAGCTGTTTTATACTAACACCCTCTAATTCCATTTCACAGGGAGCGCCGAAAGGTTTAACTGCAAAAGTCGAATCTTGGGCGCATACTACGCAGACGCAAAGTCAGGATGCAAGGCCTTCCACGTCTGTGTGAGGGTAGCAGGCGGAGGCATCCGGGACTTCAGGTTCTTCTGCCCCCCGGGCACACTGTTCCACCAGGAGGCACAGACCTGCACAGACTGGGGTGACGACGACCCCCTGGCCTGTCCCGCAGATATCTACGACGGTCAGTTCGATCTCTACAGGATCGGATCCGGTGAGCCAGCTTTGCAACTAACAAAACGCTCACAAATATCTCAGTATGATTTATTTAAGACTTGAAGTTTGATTTAGAAGAAGTTTTAGGAAGGATAGTTTCCGAAAGCATTGAACATATTGAAGCCACGACGGTAGCGGACCTGGTCTTGATTATTTAAAAGTTTCCAGTCCGTTACCGCCTGAGCCTTTATAATTTCAGTGCTTATTTAATTAAATAGTACTAACCAACATAGTGTTCTATGTAGTTCCTAATACAAAGAGAGAAGTGTGATGAACACATTACAGTGACCTGAATGACATGAATGAATAATAATCGATATCGTGGAAATCGATTGGAGATGTACGATATTTGTGAGTTCTGCTAGATAATTATTTAAAGCTATTACTTACATGTAATTAAAATACGCTTAGAGCATCAATCTTTGATTAGAGGTGCATACCTCTCAACTGCCTAGTTGTTAATGTATGGATGTAATTTGAAAGGCGATTTCATCTCATCAAATAGTTTGTATGGATAAACAATTATGTGTACCAGGCAGTGGGCGGTAATCAGTTATAATAACTCATGTTATTAATATTTGCGCAACTTCTTTGGAAATTACAGTAGAAGTAATAAGCTATACAAGGTCAACATGCTGTGATGACTGATTATCCCTAACGAGAATTATTGGTACAGTCAGGTATCTGTGAACAACAGAAAGGTACATGATTGTGACTCCTGCAGTAGGAGTCTTATTGGTAATGTCTTGAATCAAAACTTTTAAGCTTCAGCCAAACGCTTGCATTTAAAAGCTTGTAGAAACGTAGATCTTGTTTTCAAAATAACGCCTGTTTCAGAAATTTTGTGCAAGCTGGAGCTTCATAACAATGTACGCGTAATTTTTCCCCCGAGAACATCAACATAAATAAAATTGTTAAAATATTTTTGCCCTTTCCCAATAGGATTTGACACCAAGAAGTTGTCTTATGAAAAACGTGATGATGAAACTGAATTCGGTCTCCAACGCGCTGAGACCGGTGACCGTCGGCTGTCGCAGAACAACGTCACGCCCAATCGACCTGACTCCGACCTTCGTGCAGCACACTCGTCTGACTTCTTCAGCGGACAGCGAGACCGTGGCCGAGACGAGCAGTCCTCTTCCGCCTCCTCCCCATCCCCTGTCTCCTCTCAGCAGCCTTATCAACGACAATCTTTCCGTAGAGTTCCTTCTACCCAACGCCCGTACCCTACTACTGAACGTAGTTTCCCAACCACCCAACCCCAACGTACTTTCTCTACCACCCATCGCACATTCCCCACTACACAGTACACTTCAGCCGCCCCTCCCCCGAACACTCAAGCTTCCACTCAACAACAGTATGACGCACCGTCTAAACGCAAACTTGTTAGAAAACGTCCCATATATGTCTCCACGAAAGCACCTCCCACCACCTTCCAGCCCAACACTCAGTCCCAGCAACAATATTCTGAACCCCCTCAGCAAAACTTTAACCGTCGCTTGAACGCTCAAAATAAACAATCATTCTCTCCATCTCCTAACGTACCTCCTCAATACACACAATACAAGGATGAATACGTTGAAGTTCCCCGAGTCACTCCTAAACAGAACAATAGGTTCTACCCCAGCAGCGCACCTTCCACTTTCTCCCAGTCCCAGTCGACTGCTGCCCCACGGTTCAACAAAAAGGATGGTCTTGTGGAGTTATACAACTACGATGCTCAGTCAACTCCAGGACTTAATGTACAGAACGAGAACCGACCTTTCAAAGTTAAAAATAGTTTCAGTGTAGAAGACGTTCCTAGAGATCCCGAATTCGCGCGTGCCAAGAACTTCAATAATTACAACAATAGAGTGGAGAATAACAACAGAGAGAATTTCAGAGAGACAACTGTTGATTATAGCGTTTCCGCAAGAACTTTCCCCACTACGACGCCGGCATATAAAAATTTCAATAGTGTGTCATACGAACCAGAAAAGAACAATTTTGTACCTTACTCGAAACAAGCCTATTTTAACAATCCTTCGACCACTATCGCTCCGACCACGACAAGCTACTCGACCTCGCGCCCCGAGCCTCCGCTCAACTTAAACACGGTAGCGTATAACACTAACCTCGCCTTTAATGCTCAATCTGAAAACTTTGCTGAAGACAATGACGAAGATGACGGCCAATATCATCCTCCCCAGGGCGAAGACGATGGGCAGTACCGCCCCGAGTTGTACGGAGACCGCGAACTGCTGGCCGGCGCACATTCCCTCAATATAGCTGCAAGCGGCAACAGGCTGCCAGAAGACCGCAAGAAATATGCCAAGACACAGCCTCCTCCTAAACCTTCGGCTCAAACATCAGCTCCGAGGCCATTCAGACCTGCTCCGTCACCGACTGCAGCTCCGACTACTAGAGCACCGGAAACAACTTACACGACGACGCCTCAGCCGCGCACTGTGAACACGCAGCGCACTTTTGATTATTTCCAAACCTATACCACAACATCGAGCCCTGTGGACTACCAAGCAATAAGCCAGAACTTCCAGCCCTCTAATACCGCACCCGCTGGCCCGACGACGACCTTTGCGCCCAGAGCGCCAGAGACCCGGCCGCCGCGCCCGCCGAGCCGCGTGCCCGTGCCGCCGAGCCCGCCGACGCCGTCGCCCACCCCTGCGGCGCGACCCACTACTCATTTACCGCATAATTTTGCGAACCCTCCTCAAAACAAAGAAGACAACAGTTACGACTATGCGTACTACGACTCCGACCCAGGGTTCTCAGAATATGACCATATAGAAGAATTTGGTAGAACTAAAACAAGAGCGTAATTATTATACTGTGTAAATGTTAAATCACTGCCATTAAATTAGTCGCCTCTTTAGAACAAGTAACTAATTGAACAGTAGCCTTGTGATGTTGGATTTGTTTTACTACCTGATTGGCACTAAGAAGTACCTATTTTCATCTAGATTGTACGCAGGGATGTAGTTTTAAGACTGCTTATTCGTAAATACTTCAAAATGACAATGGGAAAATTGTTTAAAAACAACAAAAATATCTACTCAATTACCATCAAAGTACAACTTTTGTAAATAAAACTTGAATATATTTATGAGAAGAGTCCCATATTCGTCGGACTGAATGTAAGACCTACCAGTTATCTTTATATCTAAAGAGGCTTATCCGTAGTTACCCTAAATTATTTGTGATATTATTATTGATGTTACTATTGGAATGAGTCGTATGTTACTGAGTAAGAATTTACAAACAATTGATTACGAATTTGTGCAAGTAGAAGTTGTACGCTCTCTTGCTGACATTGGTGGTTACCGATATAGATTTATGTATTATCTATGTACAATAGAAAGTAAGTTATGAGGATAGATTGTAAAATATTTCATTGTAAATAAAGTTTTCTTGATAAACAATGGCTTGTGCAATTTGTGTCACTTCTCAAAGCACGTGAGAACCGGTGAACAATTTAGGCGTTTAGCCGAGCACTGCACATATGCAGGCAAACAAAAGAACGCTTTCAACACTATGCTGTGACGCAGATAACTATCTGCATACCGGTGTTAAGTCGCATTGCTATATAACAACTATTTAAACAGTTGCTAAAGGAGAAATGTGCGAAAAAGTGCGTTTAAATAGCATTTAAATACATATTTAAAGAGTTAAAGTACATATTGCTTTATCTTTCACCATGATTATTTTGAGCCGAAATTAAATTTCTTCTTTTGTCTGAGAAACATCAACCTCAATTTATTGATGTGTAGTTACCTAATTCTTAAAAACTTTGGTATCAGACAGTTTTAGACTGAGCATAGGTTCCGCAGTTGTTGTATCAAACAAATAAACTGAGTAGCTTAAAAAAAAATATTTTTGAAAGTTGGTTAAGATCCAAAATAAGTGAGTGATTCCGACATTATAGACCGACCGCTTTAATGAGTCCTCGCGAAGGCATCAATTTAAATGAAATATTTTGAAGGTTGATCACGTATTGGTTCAATTAGAATCGTAATACCTACGTGTAATAATACACGTTATTTTAAGATAACTATGGCAACTGAAAACTAAAAGCTAATCTGACGGAACAAGCCGAAGTACTTACCAAATGACTTGAGCAAATTTTCCTTAAAAATAATTGTAGGTAGGTACTACTCAAGATCATAGGGTTATTGGGCTTGGTAAATATTACCCTTGACGTTCACTTATAGGTCGCTCCCATAAGTCTCGCCTAGGTGCTGTCACCACTTCAACACCTGGTTCCTCGTCTTCCACATCCAGATTACGTCAAATCTTTTCTTCAAGGTCACCGGGTAATCACAGCATCATCCGTCTAGTAGGTACTTTCCGAACTGTGTTGGGGTCGGCTTCCAGTCTAACCGGATCCAGGTGAATACGAGTAGGTAGGTATTTTAATGGCAAACGATCAAAAATTATATGATTAGGTATTACTCTAATGGTGGGCAATGGAATCTTCTGATAGGGATATTAAATACATACATACGTAACGTCACGCCTGTTATCCACGAAGGGTTAGGCAGAACGTAAATAATTATAGCACCTAATATAAAAAAAATATAACTATCACCAGGATATATTATATAGCAAAGACCTGTTAGCTAATAATTTCAATATAACCAAGCATAAGCTCTAACGTGGACACCGTACCACCCCCAATAACCACTCCTGGCTTAAATAGGGGCGTTCATCATATTGGTGATAACAACCATGCTGAGTTTGATGCATGTACAATGATTTTCTTGAAGCAACTAAATATAAGGTCTTTGGTCTTGCTCAAAAGGACTCTAAAGCAAACAAATACTAAACTAAGGTAGATGTTAAGAAAGTATGCTAAAGATTCGACAACGCTACCTACCATGTACAGCATAAACTATTAAGCAAAGCCTCTAAGCATGCGTAATAATAACAGGGACTAATGAGGAATAATCACTACTAAAATACCTAGAGTAGTGTTCCGTATATTTTTTTCACCAGTCTGCCCAAAGTCAAAAGTCTATCCAGCGTCTTTTTTACAAGTATTTACTTACTGCAAACACTGCCATCTGTTGCCGAGTAGCTGAAGTATGAACAAGATCTTTTTTCACATCGGTGTTGTATAAACTAATGATTGTGATTAATCCAAGCACACATTCGATTAAATACAAGTGACTAGTACATTATTTTTCTTTCGATAAGCGTTCACTGAAGTAAAGTAACTGCATTATGTTTTTAAGTTTAAACCACAGATGGCGCTAGTAGTCATATTTCACGAACTGAATTGAAATCAATGGAATCATAAATTATAGTAATTAATAGTCCGAACAAACAATTATTGTTCATGATGATTACAGAAACACAATTAATTACACTTAATAAATCATCTATACTAATATTATAAAGAGGTAACATTTGTTTGTTTGTAACGAATAAACTCAAAAACTACTGGACCGATTTCAAAAATTATTTCACCATTAGAATGCTACATTATCCCTGAGTAACATAGGCACTCGTGAAAAGCCGGGACGGGCCGATAGTTCATTATATATTCATCGATTAGGTATTATGCAAATGGTTCCAATGATTTATTAGACGCCTTTGAAAAAACATTGAATCACTTTTTGAGCCGAATAAAGCCGAGCAGAAACAGTACGACTAATATCCTCGATTCTAACTTTCAGTCTTCTTTTTATCATTTTTTAAGTTATATTTGTAGTCTGTATATAATGTACATAATAACCTAAAGTTATTGCCAGATGTAAAGAAAAAAAAACCATAGAATGTTTTTTTTTCGATGATTTTTGTTAACCCCGCTACCGCTGTTGGGCAACTTCACCCCCATATCTTTTAAGTATTCCTAAAAAGAAACAAAAAGAAATGTTACTGTAATTTATGTGAATCTGCATCCTAATGCAAGGTTCAACAAATTGTTCGTAGATAACTTGTTTTCAGAAAGGTATAAGGTAAACCTATATACCTACACCAGCTGTTGCCCGCTACCTTCGTCCGCGTGATATTTTACGAGTAGCCTATAACCTTCCTCCAACACTAAAAGAATTTTTAAAATCGAACCAGTAGTTTCTGAGATTAGCGCGTTCAACCAAACAAACAAACTCTTCAGCTTTATAATATTAGTATAGATAAGTGTAGGTACCTACCTAATTACACTTTAATTCAAGATGTATCCAATTCAATATTATGACTACTGGTCAAGGTCATTTATCCCAATTATGGGTTCTTGAACTCTAATATTAATAGCTAAATTATTACCTTCACAATAAGACGAAGTTTTTTTTAACAAACACTACAAGTTCATATTTAATAGATGTACCTATACCTACCTACGATCCTATTGATTGGAAATGATTTGCGTTTTCGAAAATGGCAAGTCATTTGGGGAAAATCCGCTATGAATCAACTTCCAAGAGTCTATTCAAACATAGGTAAGTATATCAAGAAATAGTAAATAACATCGTTACTTATCAAAACCCCATCTATAACTAACCTACGCTGCACAAGCCCATCTGTTGATTATATTGATTTTTCTGAATATGCACTTAAGTTTCAGAACTAGTACCTAAAGCAGAAAATAATAGTAGGTAAACTAAATAAAGGAGAGAGTAAAAAAACAATTGCAAATATTAAATATTTTTTTATTATCATAAGTATCACAAAGTATAAATGTGGGTATTCGTACATTCATACTTACAGCATGCCTTTGTTAGGTACCTTTATAAAAATACATATGCCTTGATTCCTGAAGACTTCACAAAAACTGAAGCTTGAAAATCATCCAATATTTTGGTCAAACTTATTGTTGAAAGAGTCAAATGGGAGTTTGACAAACAATCAATTCATTTGTTCCAGAAATAAACAAAGTATAAGTAAACTCAAACTAAGGCCTTTTTTCCAGAATCAAAAAAAAGAAAGACAAAGAAAGCTTGACAAAGAAGTTTGATGATTTCCAAGGTGCTTTGCAAGACAACACAAGTAGATTAAACAAACTTGGTCAAATCCACACGTTTTCAAACGTTTCACGGTGATCTTTGACAAGAAAAAAGTACAGTATCCCATAATGTAGTTTCACAATGTGTAGTCAGACTAATTCGCAAACAATGACAATCTTAATAGTAGATAAACTTCCTTATAGCATCCATTAGCATAACAATATTTTTTTTCTAACTGTACCGACATTGTGAACTGATATAATTACGATTGCCTCAGTGTAGTTGAATAAAACTCAACTCTAGACCTGAAACTATTGCATCGTTGGGTTCGGTGCCACTAGTACCATTAACAGTTCCATGATGGAACTACTGATTTTTTTGTTAATCAATAATTCTATAAAAGAATCTGAAAATAATGGAACTAATCTTGAATTTTGTTATCACTAGTTACCCTTAAAATTTATTAATTTCACAAGTAACTAAAATAATAATCTGGAACTAGTGATAACAAAATTTAGCATTACTTCCATTATTTTTAGATTATTTTAAAATGGAACTATTCACTAAAAAACATCAGTAGTTCCGTCATGGAACCTTTTAATGGTACTAGTGGCAACAAACCCAACGTTGTATGCATTGTCTTACATTTGCTTACCTTCATTTTAAGAAAGATTTTCTCTTGTCTTTACAGGGCTATGAAAATAGAGCCTCTATAAAATCCTTCTTGGATATTGAGCAAACAAATAAAGCCATAGAACTGCTAAGTTTTATAGAGAGAACATTGATTTTACAATAACTTTCATCATTATTTCATCATTTACACTCAAAACATTATCCTTGTTCGTAATCTCTTTGTATGTGTACATTTATTAATTAACACCATTTTATGACAGATCGCTCGAATACATTCCAGTTCGTACGCCTGCATGGTGTTCGCGTATTGTGAGGAAAAGTACAATCAGCGAACAGCGTATTTATTTATTATGTTAGTTCGCTGAGTAGTTGAACCTATGTACTCAATCGATTTGGACGAACGGCTCAGGTACCATGGCCTTACCTATTACAATGGCAACGAGCGATATCTGAATATAAAATCCTAGTTTACGGATTAAAATACTGGCTCCATCTTAGTCCTACCATATCCACGCCCGAATAAATAGTCTAGAATCATTATAATTAAGAATCCTACGGACTTACAATATTCGGTTTGAATAAATTAAAACTACTATCACTACTGAGCTACGTATAAAATTAATTTAAATCTAATTGAGCTTATAGTCTCGTCGAGTTCCGCGGCTGCGTGCGGGCAATTTTGAGCATCCCGTTTTGTACTTGAACCAATTTATTGCACTCCTAATACTCTAGTATGAAACTAGTAATTATTATGAGTGACACACCAGTGCATAACAACTGACTCATGGATAGTAAGTGTCAATAGCAAGTAAATTACGATCGATATAATTCACGATTCGTGCCAACTGCAATTTGTAAGGGCTTTGTAGCAACTGACGCGTCACTCGTAACAAGGCCAGTCTGTACTCTGTAATTAAAGGAATTTATGTGAGTACACATAGTGTATTCACTCGGTGCGATGAGATTCTTTATTCTAAAGGTAAGGAGAAGGCGATCACTGCGAGGCGACGGCGCCTGCCATCCTTTGCCGAACATCGCCGAGCGCCGATCCGTTCCCGAAGCCGTTCAGCAGCGGCAGCATTCTGTCTTTCGTCTCCGAGTCTTTCATCTCGGTGTCTTTCGTCTCCTTCAAGGCCTCCGCCTCCACCTTCACTTTGGCTTTTTCTCTCTGCAAGTAAATAATTCGTTACAGCCAATGCATTAGAGTTGATGGGAGGATTATGTAAATTGATTTTATAGGCTGCCGTTAAGAATTTATTAATCATTGTGAAACATGACCTGGTACTTGATTGAGAAAATGTAATGTGTGCTTGTTTCACTTGTTTAGATGAACAAAGTACTCTTTGTAAATTTCAAAGGTCTAGTAGGATTTGGTAAAGCCTCGGAGTTGAGTCTGTTGAGGGTTACACTATAATTTGATTTGAACTTCAAAAAAAACAAGGTGGGATGATAAATGAGTAAACTTACTCTGGCGACCTTCTTGCGGTATGCCTGTTTGTAGAAGTCTGAGAACAGATGGTAGAAGAGTACTGCGTGCATGCCGATCCACCAGACGAAGGCGCGCGGGTAGTCGCAGTCGATGAACAACAGCTGGAACGCGTGCAGGAACACCAGCACGAACTGAACCTGCGAATATAATTTTAAAAAAAAATGAGTTGACTTACTAATCAGTAGTGCTCTTGAAAAGGTATGTCATCGATCTCATCAGCTTTTCAAAGACTATGTTCTGCTGATTACTGAACATAATCAGATCTCTGTAAGCGTCAAACTCTGTCCATCTGGGCTGTGACCTGTTTAATCTACTCTTATGGATTTTGACTATGAACAGTCTTGCGGTATTACCTCTACGGAAAATGTAGGAGACCCTTATTTGCGTCTAAAAGAAAAGGTGCAGTGTAATTTTCTAAGCACAGTCCGTTAGCTGTTATCCTACGTCAGCAACAGGAAGAGGAGGCTGACGTTTATGTCCTATTCATTGGACCCGCTTGGACCGTGTGACGTCACGTAATGGGCCATCCGTGCCGACGGCGACGTTCAAGGATAGACGCTCGCCCAGTTAACTGATTGCAAAACATTGACATTGGAGCGCAACGTAATTTCATACCTAAGGCTGTTCGACCATCACCAAGTTGTCAAAACTGTATTATGATGTTCAAATGAACATTTAATATGTATTATACAATTTATGTAAGGCGGTTATAAACTTATAATTATAATGTCAAGGAGGCTCTGTCTCTTGCTTAATTTTCGAATTCAGATTGAGATAGGCATAAATAAATAGCTTTTACAAATTCCAATGAAATTGCCAGAGCAAAGATAGAATAATTCATTCAAATATGTAATTGTTTGCTTATTTATTTTAAAACTTAATTTAGGCTGTGTACAGTCGTTTTTGGTTTGTCCTTCCATACTTAGTCCGTGCCAAGACCCACAACTCCTATATTAACTTAAACCAGGTTTGTAATGGTTCCCTGACATGTCGAAACTTTTACATTTTAAGAGTTTTATTTCAAAACAAAACTTACCATCTGTAGTGCTGTGAGGTATTTCTTCCACCAGAGGTACCGCTGGACCTTAGGGCCAAGGGCAGCCAGCAAGTAGTATGAGTACATCACAATGTGTACGAAGGTATTCAACATTCCGAAGAAAGTTGAGTGGCCACCTGTGGGGTAATAACACGAAAAGTATTACTATACTGAAAGAGGTTATATATTCTATACTGGAGCAATTTTTAAGTCCCGAATCAAATCATCTATTATCAATTATCATTTTGTTAGACTGAAAAATCAGTTTATGACATGATCAGCTAGAATAAAACCTTGTTACGACAGACACAGGAATAATTCGAAAAATATTTTCAAGTAACTTGTCAAGAGGTAAATACTAGACAGGTATCCTGGACCAACAGCAATGTTAAGTCAAATTCTATCAACAAATTCTTTGTAATTATATTTAGTAGGTTCGTAATTAATATAGTTATTTTTATACGTAGGTAAGCAGCTTGACAACAACAAATTTATTAACACTGTCAGATTATTAGCCAAATAACTGTTAAAATATTGAGAATACCAGTTTAGTTTTTTTTGTAGATTTTAGAAGACGAATAGTGACAGGTTAGTAGCGGTACACTGGTACAGTGACTTAAAATAGTTTGCCAATACTACGCACGACGACCAATCAAGTTATACAAAACCAGTTTATGCGGATCTCTCCATTGTAAGGGAAATCTATTCAAAGCAGGGCCATGTTATACTGGGAATGTATAGTTTGATGAGAAACCTTGTGTACAAAAATATCAAAAGACATTTTCATAGTTCTAGAAAAATCCTAGTTACGAATTTGACAGAAGACAAACACTCCTTGGGCGTGTTGAGCATACTTGTCATTTTATTACTGTGCAAATATTATTGTTATTTCATGGAACGCGTTTTTATAGACATCAATGTACCTACCTATGTGGAATTATAAGGAAACGAGGAAAAAATAATGTGTGATTAGAAGTGTATCTTGACTTATTAGGTACGTCAATCACGGTAAGCAAATTAAAATCAATTTTCTATTTAATATGTAAACTCTACTGAACAATTTATGAAGTGTTTGCTAAAATAATCAGCAAATAGTGCGCCACGGTGTGCATGTGAAGTCATCTTGTTATACTGTTAATATTAAAACATTTACAATTACTATATAATATATAATAAACATTGCGTTTACTGAACTTTTTAGCATTGTTAGCGAGGAAAATATAAACTTATGTGCATTTTAACGATTATAAATAATCGTTCATAATCGTTCGATTAAAAACTACTGACTATGACTTTTGATACATTTATTAAAATACGTAGGTATAAAGTCAGTTATACCTAATTGGAAAACCACGAATAAAAATTTACTTTTCCTCTACCTTAGAGGTGATAGGTAGTTAGGTATCCAATTCTGATAACAAGAATCAATATGTTCTAATCACGTCATGTGTTTCCGTTCGGCTTTGTGCTCGGTATAAATTAGAATTAATGCGCCGAATTTTATGAGAATTCGTGTCACGAAAAGTTATTTTTTGAGGAAGCTTTTTAAGGAAATAAAAACGTTGCGTTGGAAAACCCATCCTGCGAAAGTTAATTCGATTTTAAATACTTGAGTTCAAAATCAAAATCAAAGCATTTATTTCAAGTAGGCCAGTTACAGGCACTTTTGATTTGTCGAAACAATGACAACAATGAAATGTAGCTACATTATCATATAACACTAGAAACAGGAAAAAAAAAAAAAAAATGAAAAAAATGAATGAAAAAAAAAAAAATGAATGAAAAAAAAAAAATGAATGAATGAATGGAATGGTAAATATCCCGTTTCTAGTGTTAATGATAATGTTAGTGACCATGACAGCTTAAAATCTTATAATGTAGCTACAATTCCAGTCACTAGGCATAAAAACTGTGAAAGTACTGTAGTTGCCTATTCTCTATTCTCTATGGAGAAGAACGAGCAAGAAACTCCATGGACACTTTTAAATCAGAAAACTTTTACAAAACCGTAGTTCGTCTTCATATGATTGTGTTGTTGTTGGTGTTGTTGTTGTTGTTTGTTGTGTGTTTTGTTTCTTTTTATGATGTTAAATAGTGTAGGTAAATAAAGTTCTGAAAAATAACAGTATTAGGTTGCGGAAAATATACATATCTCGGTAATTTCCCACATTAGTCTACTGCGATAAAAAACTCATACCTACCTACAGTTTTTTCCGACGGATCATGTGAACATTTGTAACAAATAACCGGCTATTATTCTAGTAAAAAAATAATCAGTACTTATACATGTCTGTGCGGTCATTACTGCTATCCGTACTGGTATTCCCAACCATTTTCTTTGCAAACTTCGCAAGATAAAAAAGATCTGCTTACGTAATTTTTCTTCTCAGTGTAGTGATTGAGCGAAATATGATATCAGATAGTAACAATTTCATAAGGATTTTTTATCCGTAAACCATAGTTTTTATAACGTTTCAATATTTTTTGCGTGAACATAGCATCAAATCAAACTGTCAAAATCTCATAATTGTGCTTGTAATTGTATACAATGAAATGTATTTTTTTTCTGATGTACCTATATGCTGATAGAAACGGATGACTTCAAATATTAGAACTGATTTAGAAACAAATATGTAAACGCAACGGAAGAGTTGCTTTAATTTAATTATATCGTTAAGTGCTACGTAAGAACTACGTACTTTAGATATAGAATATAAATATGGAGACAGTGAAAGTAAAAAAACAGACAATGTAGTACTTTTAAAAGCTTAACGAGTTGAATAGTGAGCGTCTGCATTTTATGTAGCGACCGAACTGGTATATTAATAACAATTAACAGTAGATTGCCTTGACATTTTTGTAACAGCTGTTATTAAAAAGCATATCTAAATTGTATTTTATTGCTCCAACATTGTAATGTTGAGTTACATAGTAAGCAATAAAAATTAAAAAAAAACAACTTTCTGTGAACTTTGAATATTGGTTTGCCTATTACTTAGCTAATAAGGACTTTGGAATTAGTAGTTTGTTAGTCGAGCAAATATACGTTATAGTAAGTTCAATGTGCTGACCTGGCGTGAACTTGACTCCGAACCAGACCGACATGGGCATGATGCCGTGGTGGATGACATGCAGCTTCGAAACATGGTCAAACTTCTTGCGCATCACGAAGAAGATCTGGAAATAAAGCATAGGTATTCAATATTACCTATTGACAAACATATATACTGTCCGTGATTGAGGAATGACTGATCGAACAAATGACCATTAGGTTGCACTGCAGGAATACCGATTCTCAGTGGGTTCTGTGAACTAACATCGCTGAAGAACAATTCAGTCTAGACTGTAATTAAATCACTTAGAATTCCTTGAATAAAAACTAATTTTGACAGCTAATCCGAAGTTCGCCTTTTAATATGTCTTTCCAACATTCAACATTTTTTCTCTGTGTATTTATGTGAGCATTCTTTGTATACAAATAAATTATTTTATTGTATAACTTATATAGTTCAATAGACACAACAAATAAAATAGAAAATTCTGTCATTGAGTCGACATCTTGCCGATATTTCTCCGCGGTTGGGAAATTACGTCGGGTCATTTTAACGTAGCGAGATCAAAAAGATTTCTAGAATCTGAATATATGCATTGCAGTTTGAATGTTTACTACCTACTAGGTACGTTACTACTTACTGACTATTCACTTGATAAAATTGACTTGTCTATTACATTTCGATTGATAGGTACAATCAATTCCATTCAAAATCACATTTAATGAAATAGCTACCTAGTTTAACAAAACTAATCGTTAGTTAGATTTTCTCGAAGTCACAAAGATAAAAATATCTCAGGTAACATTAGATCATTGGAGTGGTTTTAGAGATATTTGTTTAATACCTACTGCACAGGTGTTCAAACTCAATGAGACAGCTAATTTATAACATGTCTTTAGTCATCATTAAAAATAAATGATGAATGATGACAATTCCATTTTTTTATTAATGAACCTTAATGTTAATATAATTCTGAATCGAGACCAAAATACAAAAGATGATCTCTTACACTTATAATATTAAAATGCTTTGGACCTCAAATAGTTCCCAGATTTATGAAGTTATATTAATTGTAAGGTTATTTACCCTTACCTACCTATAACCGCATTAAAATTCCGTGTCGACAAAAAATAGGAAGACACGATTTAATTATTCATTTATCAGCTCTCGTATCTTTTTGATGCGAATTCTCTACATAATTTCAACCGGCAATAAAATTCGGAAACCTGATCTTTATAGACAAAAAACAGTCTCATCTGATCTTGATCCGGTTGGGAACCTTAATTATTCGTTACCCATCTTCACCTGGTGTGAATTGCTCATAGAACTGGAATAATGATTTACGATATTAATTTGGAAAAGGCATCGTCCATGTATACATTCTGTGAGACTAGCTTATATGAATATTAAGTACCTTAGTAGGCCTATTAGGTATAATTTGGGTATCTATTCCAATATAATCACGGACAAAGCTGACCAAACCAGTCCAAGGTTCAACGTATGCCAAGATCGAGAAACTTCCCGAAATAGACATAAAGCATACTGTTTTAAGCACGTATTATAAGCAAAAAAATAAATCTAATATTAGAGCAAATTATAATTACGTAGACGTTGCGTAAACAGTTGACCAGTTCGTACCAGTTCTGGAGGTAAATAGCGTAAGTGTCAGTGTGGCCTTGACAGTGAGAAATTATTAACTTAGCGAAATTATACTAGTTAGATATTCATTAGAGATTAAGTGTTTATAAAGTTGGCGAAGGCAGGCCACTATTAGAGCTAGGCTTAGGCTTCGGACATACTGTCCATGACTTAGAACGGGCTTAGGTTTTGAAATCATAACCTGGGGAACCGGTTTGCACTAAGAATTTTCCAAAAGCCTGTACCTATGTATTTTTATTACATTTTATATGCTCAATGTCGTCCAGTTTGGATAAGTTGTATTTCTTTTAGTATTGGACTATATTCAAAATTTATTTCGACGTCAAAAATAAGAAATAGATAAGAGAACAAGAAAATCTAGTTATTTGATTTATGAAACATCCCATAACATTATGTCAAGTTTTAGCGAAATCAAGAAATAAATGACAAGAAGTAGGTATATTCAATTTAAAAAAAAAAGATTATCTTTTTTTATTTATTCATTTTGTTACCGTAAAATGGCTATACATTAATGAATGAATATGACTTATCTGTGTGATCATCATTCAAAAATATTGTTCGGAATTTATGCCTCCTTCCATTTCTTTTTCCTTATGTTTTAATTGAATTAAATGATCTCAACTTACCGTATCGAAGAATTCTGTGAATTTTGAAAAATAATACCACCAGCAGCCATGTACTGTCTGTAAAAGAATTAAAAAAAAAACAAATTAAAATACACTCAGTGAAATAAAAAAGGATTTATGTTTTTTGTCATCTAATCCACGGAACTAAGCTGAAATGTCAAACTTGAAAATATCATTCAATTCCGTAGGAAGACGTTTTTCTTATTTTCATAAAATAGACAAATAAAAAGTACAGCTAATTCCTACAATTTATGACATTTGTCTATTAAATAATACACTAGCTTAGAGCTTGTGTGTGGTCATATGTTGACGCATTCGACATAATAACACAAAAGAATACCAATCACGTAGATATAACGTAATAAGGAATACTTACTACGGTTTTATTAGCAATCATTTAATTTAATTTATTAGTTTCTTATTGCGAATTTATATTCTATTATACATAATAAAATGTCTTGAGCCTTGTACAAAACAATATGACAGATATAACAGTTGTTTTAAGCTTTCACGGTTTACAACTAAACTTATACTGTCACTTACGGGATATCTTCCGTGATTGTTCATTATTTTGAGCTCCCGATATAACGGGATATATCGGGGGTCGAAATATCGGGAAGTCAAAATAATGAACAATCACGGAAGATATCCCGTAAGTGAATAATAATAAGTTTAGCTATAACAGTTGTTTTGTTTATTACGTGTGTAAACAAATCATTTACTTTTTACATTGATAAATGCAAAAACTAAACGATTTGTTCACCAAATAAGGCCATGTAAGAAAAACTAAACGTTCGTTGGCTGGATCAGACATCTATTATATATTTCCTCTAAAATCGTTATAAAAACCGTGATGATGCACATAAAGTTCTCGCTATTTTATTATAATAATATACGATTACACACAAATTGCTAGGGTACCAATCAGTGCGGTAATTACATGTCAATGCGAATGAACTTGAAGGCAAACAACCTCGACGGACTAGCACATGTTAGATCTATGAACAATGCAAGTACTATCAATAAAATATGGTTTGGTGTAGGCAAAAGTTATAAAGAAAAAAGCATTATTATTTACAAAGTTGAAGTATTCTGCCTGTATAGTTAAATAGCCTGCAAATTCTTACTTTTGCGGTCTGTACCCTAGTTATTATAAGGTTCATAATTATTGCAAGAAAATATTCCACACCAATACTTAATAAATGGTATGAGGTAAACGAGCCTAACGAACTAACTAACAAAGTAAAGCTAATGTAATCACATGACTATTCAAATCGACTGATTAGAACAAAGGATTAATGATTCATACGATGTAATGACAGTTTAAATTGCATATAATCACCATATGATTGCTAATTACAATATATTTTTTCACAGCCTTAATAGGGTAATTCCCTCTTTGTAGTGTCTCGGTAGGAATGCAATCATCAAACAGGTTGTTGATAAACGTTTAGTGTCAAAAAAGTTTATGATTGGTAGATCAGGTTCTACGGTTAGATAAATCTAGTTTAGTAATTAACTAAACCATCTGGATAATTATTATTTGTTATCCTAAAGAATTGTCGGAACTGCGGTCAACATAATAGTAATTAGCTTTTGATTACCGTAGCTTTTACACTTCAATTAACGCGCGTGCATACAAAGTAATTTACAAGTGAAGACGTATAGAGCACCAAGATGCACAGAGCACTCATGGACCTGGTAAACTGGTTTAGGAAAGTGTGAAGCTTCTCTTACCCGTATCGCGTCAGGAGAATTCGAGTAGTCGACGGGTTGACACCGAAAACTGTACGTTGTGAACCAGCCGCTCTTCAAACTCTAGAAAGAAAGACGTAAGCTGACCTTAGTACACAGAACGAAAATTGATATTATTTAAAGAATTTACAAAACAATGTTTTAAAGTTTTACCTCATGGAACAGCCAGATGCTAAATATAACTTGGAACAAATTGTAAAAGATCAATATTCTTTTTAGCTCAAATGGTTTTCTGTTTTCCATAAACGTCGGTCCCAGCACCTGAGAAAAAACAAAGATTAATTGCAGGGAAACGATAAAAAAACACAAAATGTCAAAACAAGTGATTGTCGGGTACATTCAAATGTCATGTTCTTTAATTGTACGATAATTTATTACGCAACTGCCTTATAATAAAGGCGGCAAGTTCCAGTGGCAAACATCCTTAATGATGTTTAATTTGTTTGTCATGGTATCAATTGTTAATAGATTCAAGTGACGTTAAACCAATATAGTGACATAACTCTGGATAATTAAGTACTTACTTTGACTGTGAAGACGTATATGAGACATATGGCCAGTGTGGGGAAGGGTGACGACATCAGCAACCAGTCTTTCACCCTCTGGTCACTTTTGTTGTCCATCAGGTCATGATAGCCCTCGACAAGCCGACTCAACGCCTCCATTTTCACTGCAACAATCACAACAATTTCATTTTAAAACATGCACTAAATAAACAAGATCACTTTCTATATTTGTTTATATTACATTAATTTTAAAGGTGCGAGCACACGGTATCACGATTGCAGAATGAGCGGTTTTGGGTATAATAGTAACTTTAGCCGCTTACTGTCGAGCGTCAAGTTCGATCGAATGTCAGGGTGGACCAGTGGGCCAGCGCGGAGCCGTTTCGCCAATCGTCTCAGCCACGCATATCGGGCCCGAATTAAAATATTAAATTAGTAGGCACTACATAAATGTACTAGTATTAATTACAAGCACATTGTATAAGAGTACTCGTCAATAACGAGTATTGAATGACCCTCAATTTGTACATAATAATTAATGGTTTATTTAATGATTAGCATACTGCATGGACGCGACAGGTTTTCGTAATATTTTAACTAACTATTTCCGATTTGTGATCTCCGGAAATAATGCTAGATTAGGTGGGCGCTTTCCGGATATTTGGCTACTTGTTTGATTTGATTGATTTGCTTGACGTGCATGGGAAGTTCTATACTATCCCTGACATGGATTGCGACAAATACGAACAATTTTGAGCTCTAACTACACAGATTTGGACCGGTGACTAGAGTTGGAGAAGTTTCATTTCCAAAGGTTTTCTTTTATCATTGTTTCTACAACAATTAATGAATATCTACATTTTGCTGGGTCTGTGGTTTGATCTTTAAGACACTAACTGTAGTTGTTTCAAATTCAAGACTGGTATTTAATTTTTTTTTAAACCGTGACTTTTTTTCAAAAACCTTTACGTATCTAAATATCAAGGCTTAAGGATTTTGAAAGGCGGTACACACGTAGTCGTAGCTAAATGAAATATTTTTATGATGACGTATAAAGTTCGTCTGATTCATTTCTGACCGTTCCCACCCAAATTCTACTACGACGTATACTATATCCGTTTTGCAATATCTTAATTTAATCTTGTCAAACCGCTTCGCCCTACCATAGAGTAGGTATCCTTCAAAATGCCGGAGAAAAGTTGACAGTATTTATTGTGAAATTATTATACGGTATTTTATTTACTTCTTATACTTTATTAAGCTGATAGTAATGGTATGTGCACAACTTACATGTGTAGCTATATACTTGACAAGGTCGATCATGAAATTAACAACATAATTAGCTTCAAATGAAACAAGAATGCCTACAATTAGGTTGAAAAAAACTCAATGTTATTCAAATGGAATCGTGATTTAGGCCGAAACTCACTAATAGCTCTTTTCAAAACCAGTGAGATGTTGTAATAGTAATCTAATGTAAATACTACCATAATGATTACTACAACTTACTTGGGCAAGAACATAACTTGTTATTAATTATACAAACACTCCAAGGGTATTTAGATTGATATTTCTATTAAATATTAAAATTTTGCGTTAGTAGGCAAATTGCTTTAAACGATGACATGTTTTAGAAATAATGTCTACAGCCTACCTGATATTATAATGTGTGATGACCTTTTCTCTTGCTTATAAAGTATTTTCGGTCATTAATACTAAAAACGTGAGATTCAAGGTAATGTTGCTATTGTGAATTACTCAATATAACCATATGCCTCGCGCGAATACATACTAAGTTGATTTGTGTGTGGTGAAATTAAATTAAAGACCTTTTAGGAATAGACATTTGTTTTTGGTAGATTGTATTATTTAAATATTTATTTTTATTATTGATATGCTGAGTGAGCCCTTTTACACCTTGGAAGGCCTTCACATATTTTGATATAAATACAATCGCGGTCGTAGTGGCGTTTATACAATGATCTCCGGCAAGGTATCCAAATATTGTATTACTACAAATAAATCTAACCTACATCACACCTACAGATTGTTTGACTAAAATATTACGTGTTTACTCACTATTTATAATTCGGTAACTGGAGCCAGACAACCTGACGATTACGATTACGATGTAGGTATAACTACCAAGTTATAAATAAGTAAATCATAAGGTTGCCTTAAAAAAGTTCCACACTAGTCATAGACATAGAGAATTGACGTCAAAAAGTGTGCTTATTAAAATATGTATTGACAAAGAATCAAAACATCTCATCTCGATTGTTTGTCGATTTATAAACATCTGAAAACCCATTCACACAAGCAACCCAAGGCTAATCGCTTGTACGTGGATTCACTTACAAAAATACCGTATTTATGTGTTCGTCGTCGCCTTGATAACAATACAATACTTGGCATTTTTAGGGCATAAATAAATATATATTTTCACCTTAACCATTGGACTATGACCTACTTGTTAAACCCGTTGATAAATCAGTAAGGACAGTGTATCGTAATTGCAAGGTTCACAATTTCACTGTACCTTGAAAATGAATGAATACCAAAGAGAGTCATTACGACACTGACGTCACCATGATGTAAGAAGGATAGCCAGAAATGCAAACGGAAGATGAATAAGCCAAGACAAATACTTGAATCACAAAAGAAAAAATGTTATAAATACCTGTTTCAGTTTACGTTTTTTACTCTTTGTGTTCTGGGAATTACATAAAACTGGTATCTTAGACACCCATAAAAAGAACAAACCTATATCAAAGCGTTACAAATCTTTTTATAATATTACCTTTTATGGATCGAGGAAATTATTAACTAAATTATTTTTTGCTCTAAGATGATACAATAGGTAAAACCCTAATAACAAAAACTCAATTATAGCACGCTTTGATTACTAAATGATTCAAATGAATTCCTTATGATTTTCCATTTATTTCGTAACTCTTAAATATTAATGTTACATGTCACTGCAGCAAAGCTTTGAAGCTTAATCTTGAGTAGTTGTGATGCTTATCAAATTCCGACAGTAGGCTAGGTAGATGACTTAGGTAGATAAGTGATTAAAATTATAAACATAGTAACTTAACGTAAAATATAAGCATAAAGAAATAGCACACATATTAACTCGGAAAGGGATCGTCACTGTATCGTGAGCTAGTCCTAGGCGAGGCGATTACATTACGATTCCGATTAGTGTGCGTTGCAGTAGGGAGTTTCGTACAAATAATACTGAATGGCTCGAGTTGATATGTCTTCTACGACCTTAACTAGGAAAGTAGTGTAGAACGAAACGGAAAAACGAAGTCAAAATATAACGAATTTCATTTCAGACGATTATGGCATTGCATTTCCGTGGTTTATAAAGTTATGATGTAACAGTATCCACGTGTTTCAGTAACATCCAGTAGTAAAATAAAAAGTGCATTGAAACAAAAAAAACTAATTGGCAATTCCCCCATTGAAAACTTACCGAAATGGAAATTCTGCACACCACTTCAACATGTAAGTGGTAAAAAAAAAATTTAATTGTATTTTTCGTCTTTGGTGCTCAAGTTAAAAAGAGCTAATAAAGAACCACGAAGAGAAAAAACAGGAATAATAATGTCGTGAGGAAAGTTTTGAGTATTAATGTGGATGGGTATATAAGTAGAAGAAGACCAAAGAAACGATGGATGGAAGAATCGGAAGATCGAAGAATTATATGGCAAGAAAGGAGGTGTTTGATGAGATGAGGAGTAATAGAGAAGTATGGAAGAAGAAGACATGCTGCGCCGACCCCAAATGAATTGGGATAAGGGTAAGAGAATGATGAAGAGCTAATAATAAAAAAATACAAAATGTGAGTACCTAACTACCTACCCAGCCCTTAATATACCACATGAGAGGTCAGGGAAAAGTCAGGCTTTCTAGAGTATCATCATCTTCCTCGCTTTCTATGTGATAGTCTGTTCCTATAGCTCAATATGTCATGATTAGGTACCTCTTTTCACCATAACCGTTTCGTCGTCTCTCAGCTCGACCGGAGTTTCAATATTTTGCCGACCAATCAATTTTTTACTAGACTGACTAGAATTAGGACCGGTTTGCAAAAAAAGGTGACCTCGATTTTTTTCTTTATATACTATTTTAGTAATAAGAGTGCAATGAACCGTTAGTCATTAATTAGGAACTCAAATAATCGCATCAACTGACTTAATATAGAAAAAAAAAAAAATATTTATAATACTTGTTTATTAATATACAATTGTATATGGGAGCTACATCTGCTAGCAAAATGATTTACAGTTTGGCAGAAGTAATATTTTTTGTAAAATAATGTCACCATTATAACACTTTTCTTTTCTTTCATTGTTTCCTCAACTGCTCGCGGACGAATCCACTAACGCAACTCATTTTTTAATCGCCGTCTCTCTGTCGATCGATGTTTTCTTTATCACTTAAAGATGTGAGTATTGTAGTGAATAGTGATGACGTTTAAGAACATTATCATAATGAACAGACATTCTTGTTGGCAAAAAGTTAGCATTAATGATGTTTTATGATAACTTTTCTTTAAATGAAATTCAGAGATTGATTAAAAACTCGTTTTTTTTTCCAGGAAATGTCCATAAAATGTCAGAAAGTTAAAAAAATTAATTATAAAATTAAAAATTCAGTCGGGTTTTTTAATTTTTATAATTACTTTCTTAATTTCCAGCTTTTCACTTTAATAATGTGAAAGATTTCACAGACGATTTAAGGCTTAAGTCGCGTGTATGCACACGCGACGTGTATTAAGACGCGAATCTTCTTGATTTTTTTACTTTTTTATGATTGCACTTCGAATAACCAACTTTAAATCGTTATAAATTTTAAATGGGGATTCGAAATGAAATAAGAAACATAAAGAAGATTTTCAAATACCTATTTAATGATACTCCACTTAACATACTTCGTCAATTTCCATTTTTTTATTACTCACAATATGGGGTCTAGTTGTCGCCATATTGAATTTTGATTATTGCTATGTCTTTAGTGACACTCCCAAAATTAAGACAAATCGATTGATGTAAGTATCATCAAATTCGTCCCACGCGTTTGTTACAGTGCCACAAATAAACAAACATACGTATAGGCTGATAAACACATTACCCTCCCTCAGTGGGGTAAAAATATATATGCGTTCTATTAATAGCTGGATCGCGTAAGTTTCGTTGTCTAATATCTACTAATATAAATTAAGATCAACCTTGTACTGGTGGAAAAAAACGGCAACTGGAACGCTAGTTTAGTACGAAAACAATATAATAATATCTTCCAAGCTAGAATATAAATGTATTATTTGATATACTTGAGAGACAGACGCGCAATAGTTATTAGACGTAGAAAAGTTCAAGGAGTCGAGGGAAATAAATCACAATGTGTTATGACATAGGTCCCAAAAAACAGCAATACAAAAAAATTGTTATTTATATAGATAACTTCGTTTAAAAAATGTTGAGATCAGGACAAGCGCATGTTCTGTTCGACTACGAAGTAGCAAAACTAAATAAGGAATCATTTATACGTAAAGTGCGTGTATCTGCACTACGTGTAGGTTTACAGGGGAGAGTTATAAGTTTACATTTTTTTTTTCAACGATTTTTACCTCATTTTTTTATGAATAGTAACAATTCATGTGTTCTATGTATTGTTGACAATAGAAATCTATTAAATTCATGAATTTAGTCGCTACGACAATGCGTAATTGAAATTGGCTACATTTTTCAGATAAACGGAATTATCCAATGCTAGTTCCGCGGATTTGCACTAATTCTAGTTTATAACTGAAGCTACAGTTTGTTATACGTTAAATAGTTAAAGCTACTCGAATCATTTCTAGTTTCAGAGAGTTTTTGTAAACGAGCCCATCAATTATAGATTAACTAATTATAGTGCAATGTATCAGATTTGTTTGACCAATAAAGAGCCAGAAGCATAAATCAACCTAATCTTTGATATAAACAACTTTTTACTGCGTATATTCCGTTATTATTTTCGTATTAAGTGAACTTTGAATAAACCGGGTCAATAACAGATTACACTAAAAATAAACCAGTAAGGCTGAAAAAATCGATGACAACTTGTGTTTAAGTTCTCGTTAACTTAATCAAGGACTGTTCCATTCGTCTTCTGTATTAAATACAACTTAAAAAAAATTGTAAAGTTTCCATTCCGATTCATTTGAAATGTCCGGAACAAAAAAGTATGTGATCATCGAATTATAACCGAAGAATGTTTCCATCTTCCTTTCAATATTTATTAAATCGCTGTTGAATTAAAAAACTGCAATCGCATTACAATCATATTCAAATTATATTTCCGTAAATACATGTGAAGTATATAATTCCTACTGGCATAAAAACAGGAAGAATTACTGAGTCAGTGTGTTCAGTCCGAAAATTGCAATAACGGGTCGTTAAACTTTCTTATTCTTTGAAGAGAAACATTACGAATGTATGATTGTTTTGTATATTTATGAAATTAACTCTTTTTACAACGAATTCAGTCACTGACCTGAAATCTCCTTCAAATTAAAATGTAAACATATCCTTCTTTATTTTATGACGTCATGTTCGCATGCTGCTTAAATGTCATCAACTTCATAAAAAATAGACCAGTATCAGGAAACAAGATGCCTAAAGAATAACTATTACATTTGAGACTAAATAAAACGGAACCCATCATGAGCAACAACACGTGAGACGTAAGAAAAAAGAAAAAGGTAGACGTACCTAATGATACTGATAACAAACGAATTAAAAGAATTAAATATTTATTTCCTTTATCAAGAATCGAAATATACTACTATGCCAGGCGCCACATATCGGGTTCAAACTATCCTATGTTTTACGCTGGAACCAACTGAATATTTTCACAAAATTCCATTGAGAACGACTAGGTGGTTTCGGAAATTAGCGTTTACGAACATAGTGAAAGAGTAACTTGAAAGCTCCAGACATCCAATATAAATCCATACATCCTTAACTTTAGCAATTATTAACGTTCATACTTTTAAACATAGGTAACGATACGCGTGGGTGTGATCTGTTCACTATACGAGGTGCTAGTACGGCGCATGCCACGGCCGCCAGTACGCAGTCGCACGACTTTATTACGCATTGACAAAAGCGTCGGCGCTGGCGCAGCATACACACGACGTCGTTGACGCGCCGCCACCAACAATCCGCATAGGGCTGCAAGCATTATTTACAAACCTTAACGTGATGGTATTTTCAATGCAATGATGCCATTTATATAAAAATATGTCGTGTAAATATTACTGCGAAATGCTTATTAATTGTTTGGTAGACTTAGGATTCTGTGTAGTGTAGTAGAACTTTTTCGAGCAACAGTTTCAGCATAAGAGAAGTTTGCAAACTAAATAAAAAGCCATTTGCGAACATATACTGAAAATATGCAACAGAGGCCCATTTTTTTATATTTGGTAGCCCTGCTTTTGCAGGCCACTGTCGGACCCCGCCAAAACGCTCTAATTATTATTTTGACCGTGACATTATCCATAGCAAGCCTATCGACTTAAAAATATTTGCGCAATTTCCACACGACTAACAAAGAACTACGGTCACGGCTACCATCTTGTTTCTATCGTAGATGACTAACATCATTGATGCTACATCAATAATCATTGATGTAGCATTGCAATTGCTTCAATGACAAAACAAAAGACTGCGAAACAATAACGGCAACTGGATTTACAATTACCGTTGAACAATTACTATGGATGTACTTACATAGTACTAAGTAATTGCTGGTATACTCAGTACTTCTGACGTACCTGTTCCTGCTGTATCATTGGTTTATTTCCTTACAGTATCTCCACTTGTTCATCTTAATAGATTCTATTAATTGAATACGAACTAAACGGAAATAATTGTATCGACGTTAATACTAGTGGTTGCACTAACTTAAATGGCATTGCATGATGAAATACGTGTAAGTAATCTGTCGATCGTTACTTACATTGTATCAAGCAAGTGTTACGATACTCCATGTGTTCGCATTACATTATGTGCGTGATTTATCTTAACCATGTATATTTCTTTGCTTCATTCTTAATTCTCATTTATACAACAAACTACTAGATCATTGATTTAGCATATTTTAATAGCTATAATTCTACGCGATCTAATTTTAATTGGAGTGAACGTGCATATAGGTTTTAATCGCAAAGTCATCTTGTGCTTTATCGTAAATGGCATAACGAGAGTGACGTAAGGTCTATTTGTGTATTAAAGTATTTACTGTTGGCGAGTTTAAAAACCAGATTACATAAAAGTAATAACGTGAATGGGATTGTTACAATAATTTCCTGGTCGTCCTCTGCGATAACACGAAGGGCTCGAAAATCCCGAGGCTACATCGTACAATGACATTTAATTTTCAGAAAAATTTGAAAGCGATTGCCCAATAATGTTCACCTTGATCGTTTCCATATGGATCACGGAAACAAGCTTCAGCCTTTGTGAACCACATTGTTGTAACAAAACTTGTTATTTTTATTAACATCCTTGTTGAAACTCCTTTATTGCGGTTTCAGCACATCTGTCACCATCGTTATGTGAGGGACGTAGGTTGGTCTCATGTTGCTATAACTATTTATCACCTTTAAAACATGTTCGAAATCATTCAACAGTACCTAATTGGGAAATCGCGACTGGTTTCTAAAAACCAGCTGTTTATTTAATAAGAATGTGACATTTGGCATGTGAATGAATTGTTTTTATTTTAGCTAAAGGACTAAATAAACCGTTTAAAAATAGGCAAGGCATAGTAACAATATAAAATCATAAGATTTTGGATTCGTGCTCAAGAATGTTGTTTTTATTATTAACTTATTCATCATTCTTTGTTTCTGCAAAGAATAAATGAATTAAATGATCTTCATGTAATTAAAATTAATTATTTAAATTAATATTGTAACCACGTACTCTGGTATGCGTAAGTCGTATCGTCAATTGTGCATCTGGTCCTTTAGGTTAGAAACCAATAAAAAATATATTATCTTCTAAGAGTAGTTCAATTTTCTTAAATTGCATGACTGTATACAAGTTTCAATCAAAAGGTGAAATAGAGTAATGCCTGAGCTAAAATAGGTAACAGACTGTGTAGGTTATCAACCTCAGCCACCAAGAGACGAACCGGCTTGCAAAATTTAAAAAAAGTTTAATGTCCCTAGAATTAGTTTTATATAACCTAGTAAAAATGAAAACATAAACTTTCAGTAGTGGACCTATAAGTAAAATCGTTTAAAATATGAGCAGAAATATCAAAATGGTTGATTGATTTGACCAAAGCTTTTGATTTTGTTGACCAATCCTTCTTAAAAAATAAACCAATAAAGAAATAGAGGCAACAATTCAGAATTTACATACGTATAAGAATCGTCATTATTTCCAAGTAAAGAAAACAAAAGAAACCTTCTTACAGAAATTATTAAAAAAATAGTATGGTGTACCTCAAGGGAGTATGCGTATGCTAGGCCGAACCTTCGATGTAGCTAAATACCGTAAAAAAACACAATCTAAATTCAATGCTGAATTTGCTTCTCAATGCACAAAGATACACTGAGCTACGCAGTTACTGAATTTAAAAGAACCGACTAACGGGTGACGGGGCTATGAAATACGTAACCCCGGGTTTTTTGGAGTTCAGAGGTATGAAGAGCGAATCTGCTAAACTATGACTGACTGATGTAAGAATCACGCTCGACCCGCGACGCAGAAAAGCAAGCACACAGTACGTACCAGCTGTCAAAATATGAATGATACAATTTTCTGACATATGTTTGCATAAAATAACGACTGGTCAAACCATCGCGTAATGTCTTTGAGTCATTGTCCCTATATTTTTAGAACCATAGACACACGGAATATAAAGCACTCTTAATGCGCCGCCCGGTCTTTGTTGTTTACTGTGAATATATTATAACTTCATGGTTGGTTACACTTTTTATTAAACTGTACTAAGCATTATTATAAACTACGAAAATTATATTGCGTATAAGAGCTTAAATATACTAAGAAGGTTGCTGAAAACATTTATAATGTACGAGTCAGCATTTCGGACGATTAAACTACATAAAATTACGCATTAAAAATGTTACCGATGTCAGTGTCATAGTGGTAGTTATAAAGTAGAGTTCTAGTAACCCCAACCTTGGTACCTAATTGTGATTTATTTAAAACTGGCGAGGTGTCGCCCGCGGCTTCGCTCATTTTGATGTCAGAAATTATCGCATGAGAAGTTTCTACCGGAATACAAGTGACGGTCTCGTATTTGTGATAACTGACCGTAAAACAACGACAAAAGTGGAATTGATGCTATCAAAATTGCAGCAGGTGAATGGACACAGTCATGCAAAATAATATCTTAATTAATTACCATTCCAATTGCACTATTAGTGAACCAACAATCTACACAGCCTGCAATTTCACTTATCCGTGAGAAATAAAATGTATCTCCGGATCACGGCGCGAGGGGTGCGCGGGCGGTTTCCAGTTGCAACAGCGGTAATAGCTGCGCCTGCGCGGTTGCGTTGCGCGACGCGAGGACTTGCCGCCCGGCGCTTGCGACACTTCCACGGCACTTGACACAGAGTGGCACGCATTCAGCCTGCTCCAGTCACCCGCCACAAGTTCAATATCGTTCCAATACTCATTAGCCCTTCATCGTAAAAACTGCGTACTGCGTCTATCTACTTTGAACTGAATTGGCAACCAACAGCCATTACAACTAAAAACTATATGTGTTTTTGTCGTTTTATAGCTGGTAGTGCATGCACACGATAATCTTTAATTTTAAATGGTCATTTGCTTGAAGCTAGACTAGCTATTAAAACTTTATTACTGCAAAAAACCGGCGCGATTTTAGCAAAAATCTTGTAGAAACAACAGATAAACAGGCATAAAATATTGCACCCACATACGAACATAAGCAGCCATGTGTAAATCAGGAGATACGAGCAGATGGCTCACGGTCCAAACCTTCATGTTATATCTATCAACCAGCTCCGCTTAAGTAACTGTTAGCCTAACTGTCCAGTACACCACGGTTTAGATACGCTGTGATGTAATATTTACATCCTCCAGGAGGTTCTGAGCTAATTTACTATCTTCATGTTGATTTTTAAACTGTTCAAAAAGCATCTATTTTCACAAAGAATCGCAAACATTAACGTGTTGGTATAATAGATCAGCCAACAACATAAGCACGCTAAGTTCAATGTAATCATAATGTATGTGCCTATGTCAATATAACCTTCGGACTTGGAAAATGTTTTCCTTAAGTTTCCGCCCGTTCGTCATCAAACGACATAATAATTTCCATCAGTAATTATATATCTTTTACAATATAGTGACTAATGGCTCCATTAAAACCTTGCAAGATCTAAATTATTCATTCAATCTTGTTATTAATTAAGTTCAATCGAACCAATCAAAGTAGCACGTTTTAAAAACTACAAAGTAACAATAAATAATTTATCGATTATTTTTTTTAATTTCATCATCATCATCATCTGTCTAGCCTTTTCCCAACTATTTTTGGGTCGGTTTCCAGTCTAACCGGATGCAGCTGAATACCAGTATTTTACATGGAGCGAAGGACTGCCTATCTGACCCCCACAACCCAGTTAGTAATATGTAATACGATACCCCTTGGTAAGACTGGTTGTCAGACTTTTTGGGGTACTGACTACCTGTAACGACTGTCGAAGATCTATGACAGCAAATGGCAAATGACAGTTACATAAATTTATTTTTTAATTTATCGTTCCATATTCTGATTGTAAATAACACAAGTAAAATCGATGATAGAGCGGCACTGGAGCTTTTCTTTAGAATTTTTTTGGTGTTGATGACTTTCCATTACCGAATGATATGAATATAAGGATAGAATTATCGAAGAGTTTGTAGTAAACTTTTTAAAATATTATATCAAGACAAAGATACAGAAATTATTAAATTGTTTTAATTATTAATTAAGCCGGGCCGCTGATTAAGAACTGCCTGAACTTAGAATTCCTTTATATCAACATTAAATCAACGCCATGTAACTTTCTGTAGATCAATTATTTTCTATTATTTTTATAATAATGTGCAATAAATAGTCAGAGTAAACACTTTACAAAGAGTTGGTTAAACATAATTAAGTATGTATGTGAGAACAAACACTTCAAGCCTGCCACATTCCGCGTGATTTGATCAATGTAAGTGCGTCTTTTTATAATAAATATTACTTGATTCATTCTTTGTTTACATTCTTAGTTCCTTATGCATAAGGTTGAAAATGACCTATGTTATTTCAAATATTTCCTTAGCTATCTACGTCAGCAGAAGCACTAGTAAACAGACGCTTTCCGCGATGTCATTGAGCCACTGTCTGCTTAATTTGATCCGTATCTCTGCCCTGGACTAGATTGAGGTCAAGAGTAGGCCCATTTAATATTAAAAAAAAAATACATTAGCTTACTGTTCAAGATGTAATGCAGAGACACACGAAACTAGGAAGGTTGTGTACAAAAAATGATTTTAGAATCATATCTAATAGATGTTTTTTTTGCATTCTCATTTTGTGACCAAGATGCTAAAAAACTGTACACATCATTATAATTGTACGTGAATCGGGTATCATTATGAGGGTCAAAGTTATACAAACGTTATTTAACTATGTATGAATTCAATGGCAATAGTACATTAGCTAACTTACACTGACCTAGAGCAACCTTCAGCTGTGACGTCAAGCAATTTTTTTTTCGTAAAATTTAATGAATTATACATTTGAGATTTTTTTTCTTTTTTCCGCATTGAGTCTCTATTAGCTAATTAGCATTGTTGACAAAAGAACTCAATTTTTAAAGACACATTGAACCCATTATCTAACGCCAAGTTGATATAGCACTGAAAAAAATAGAATTCCGTTCCTGTTTTTTATTTATGTGACTATATTTAATTACAACTTTATAATGAACGAGACCATACGATGTACGACAAAGTGTTCTGTTTCCTGCTGCTCGAATGTGCACTCACTCTTTCGTAACAAACTGTTCAGGCAATGAGCATTTTATTTAAATTATGTACAATACAATTAATAAAAAAAGAAGACCTTCATAGATTAAATTTAGAATGTGCGTACCTATTATAACCAGCTCTATTATATAATGGTTTCAAGTGTGCTTGAAACCGAACAACACGCAAAATATACTTAAAACTAAAACAACAAAATCATAAACCGCGACGTATCAAACAGCTTATGTACCTGCTTAATTATAGTATCATAACGAGTTAAGGCAAATATTCACGAATCAAAATAACGTTATCCATAGGAATGTTCGAACTGCGTAGATAATTAAAAAAGGTTTTAAGTTTCAAAAGGAAACTACAATACTGTTATGATTACGATAATATGTTAAATGCGTTAATGGGATCTCATCATTGATAAACGCAAGGTTTATGTCTAACTGTGAATGTAGCTCGGCTAATACGCATGATATATATAAATATAATTTATAGCCTAAAGCACCTACGACTAATATAGCTTTCTGCCAGTTAGAGAATTTTTAGAATTGGATCATTAGTTCCGGAGATTACCGTCTACATAAAAACTTACAAACAAATTTTACCTCAACTTATACTGTCACTTACGGGATATCTTCCGTGATTGTTCATTATTTTGAGCTCCCGATATTATTTTACCTCTTTATAATATTTATTAGAATAGAAGTATAGATTTATTTATTTATTTATAGATAGAGAAAGAGCTCTAACTGTTGAAGGTTTACACGCTGTAAAACAATTTACGTGTTTTTGAGTGGTTAATAAAAAAAAATGAAAAACTGAGAAGGTTTTCCCAATGACAACACATTAAAGATATCTTTCCGTGGGGAAATCCTCGTGGGTGCATTCCGAAATTGGCTTATTATCTACTACTCTATGAATGTGCTTAGTGTCTTAGGCAGGCTACCTTCAATTTCTAACTTTATGGAGAACAAGGTAGGTGCAGAATCACTCGCTCACGGTCAATTTTTTGAAACACATGCCCACTACAATTTTAAAAGCCGTATATTCGCAATTCATGGCCTAAGTTTGTCTTTTCACTTAGCATGTACTTGGTAACAACTTTAAGAAATGGTTGCGATCGATGATCAAATTGTCCAAATAAATATACTTTGAAACGTCACAAGTGTTAATTCTTTAGTTAGTGTTATTAAATCGTGAGACGCAGAAATTCCTCCTGCGTATGTAGGTATGTAACATAACATCATCTCCGAATGCTTAGGCAGAGGTTTACCTAATAGTATAACCACATTTTGCCAGTGATGTTTAAGTCTCATGTAATAGGGGTCGAGCCTATTGCCATCAACCGAGCGCAAATCCAGACTCCGTGGCTGCTTGTGAGCAATTCCTGAAGGAAAAACCATTTCGCCCAACCTTGGAGTCGAACCCAGGACCAACAGTCAGCAGTCGCGCTTGCAATCACTAGACCAACGAGGCAGGCAGTATGTAGGTATGCAAACGAAGGCACATGGCTCTGGACCATCTACTTATCAACCGGTTAGATAATGACAAAGAATTTTGATTAAAACCGTCACATCAAACTTTTGATGATATGAGATAAAACAAATTCAAAGGTCACGAACAAAAGGTGAAGGTCCCACTAACCTTTGGGAAATTTTGTAATCTCTGCAACAATCATTAAAATAATAGATTTATAAAATAAATATATTAAAACCTACTTATTGATTTGTGTGGGTAGCACTTGTTTTAACATAAGTTATTATTTAATATTTGTTTTATTTGCTTCGATATTTCCTTAACACTCGTTTCCTTTGTACACAATAAATGCGCAGTCATTGGTAAATAACACGCAGTTCGAAAGGTAGCTCAAGATCATCACGTCAATACATGAAGAGGGCTGTGACTGAAGAACCGTGACAAATGATAATGATGCTAGTACTAAGAAAAGCATAAGCATGAGTAACTTTCACATAGAAAACCTAAGATTGTATACGGTCCTATTGACCTAGAAGATCCCTAAAGATCGGGAAAGCGAAGTTTTACTGTTATATTCCAACAATATCGTAAATACGGAAAGTGTACTCAAAGCTATTTCATATTCTGAAAACTAAGATTTGTTTTTCCAGCTTTGTGATGTGAACTTGAAAGAAAGATTAAAATGAATGAGAATCACAAATTAATTCCAAGACGGCCTTAGGATTCCAAATAGTCTTGCAACAACGGTGTGGCAACGATATGGGAAAAGATACAATGAACCAGATAAGTTTTTGGAAACAATTCTTTTACGCAAATTAATGTAGATGCGGACCTTTTGGCAAGGTCGCGCAGAGTATGTGATTGTAGCCATATAAACAGATCATAACATATCTTTTGGAAAGCTTTATATATACTATAATGTATCGGAATTGAAAAGCTCGTTTTAATAAATTTCTCATTCTGCTCGTATATCACTGCGCTATTCTACGTCACAGAGTCACAACTACGGTCTTACTCCAAGATTAAGGCTTCAAACCATCAATGTATAACGCACAATGCGTATAGTCTAGCCACAATTGTAGCCATATAAACAGAGAAGCTTTTGGAAAGTTTTATATATACTAATAGCTGTTGCCCGCGACCTTCGTCTGCGTGAAATTTTTTAGCATATAACCTTCCTCGATAAATCGGCTATCCAACACTAAAAGATTTTTTTTTAAATCGAGCCAGTAGTTCCTGAGATTAGCGCGTTCAACCAAACAAACAAACTCTTCAGCTTTATAATATTAATATAGATAATGGATAGGAATTGAAAAGCTCGTTTTAATAACAGCAGCACCCATTAAAACAAAATTAAGTAAAGTATTCGCAATAAGCAAGACAACTATCATTTTGTAACGAACGACGCATATCTTTGTTCTATTGCTTCCTATACTTATAAGTAGTTGTTTATCGCAAACAAAGCCTGTGAGTTAACACGTCCTATAATGCAATTACCATGAAACAATACGATCTTGATTACCTTTGGAAATTTTCCTTATTATATCTTGAAAAATATTTTCCTCCTGGTTTTTTCGCGAAACATTGTTGAATGAAAGAATGTTATGGGAATAGAGCCTCGACCTCTCGCTTACGGTCACCTTGCTACCTTGGTCGGTCTTGACCAGGACTATAACAGTTTTATGCGGACAGCAATAAATTATAATGTCTATCATAAAACAAAACATGTGTCAAGTACATAATTTCTAGAATTAATACTGTTTATCCTATTATTACTAACATATTGGTAACGTAACGACTGTTAACATGTATTTTATTTATTTATTAAAACTTTATGCACAAGTGAAAAACTGTACAAAGGCGAACTTGATGCCTTGGGCTTTCCTATCAAAGCCATTACGTATCAAATGTATTATGTATGTGTTTATGTATCAAAGCCATTAAGACCTAATATTTAATCATGTTATTTACATACTTTAGGTACTTGTATTATAATTATGAGAGAAGCCTTCGTTTAAATTAAGTTTAATCTAGTTTGCATATTAATACCATAAACTTTATATATTTTTCGCAACAAGAACGTAAAGTACGCATAAATTTTCAAATTTTTAAGGTGATCTTGTTTTTACGATTTTTTCGTCTCTTTAACGACGACCGGATTATTCAGTTCGAAGTAAAAATAGTTTGCTTCATTTATTTTTGGATAATATTTATATGTTCAAGGACTGAAGGTTAAATATTAATCAATTTACTATAGCTACATTTAATATTTAAAAAACAAAGAGCTTTTTAGGTCCTCGGGAAACCCTAGATCTCTTGTTACCTAATGTTGTTATTCCCAAGACTGTAAATACCTTCGATTTGAAACAAGATACAATGGTAAAGTGCTAGGTCTAAAATCACTTAGCTTTGTATTCGTAAATTATTTGTATCAATAAATTGGCGATGGCACTGAACTTGAAAATGGTTAATGTCAAGAAAGATGACGCTTTACACACGCAACTTACGCAACTTGTTGAATGTAATATGTGGATGGATCGCAAGTATCTTACTACAGACGAAGAAAATTAAAACAAAACCTTTGACTTCGTTTTCACATAGATTTGTTTAGTTTCATGTTTTAAACAAAAACAAACACTATAATTCCCATTGTTGGAAAACTAAAAATGTTGCAATTTTTACGGTAGTTCTCGATATCTACGAAAAATAACAAGCACAACTTACCGGCTTAACAAACGCTCCAACACAAGTATACACTAAAGACACTAGTTGCAACAAGCAATGTTGTACCGCTAGAGTTAAGTAGCGAGCGCAAGTGGAGTCGGGCGGCGCGACCAGCGCGTGGGCAACACGGGGCACTTTTACACTAGTAATGTTCGCGCGCGCTCATTCCGCTCGTATATATCACTGCGCTATTCTACGTCACAGAGTCACAACTACGGTCTTACTCCAAGATTAGGGCTTCGAACCATCAATGTCTGCACAATGCATACTCTAGCCGTAATTGACAATTACTATGGTTTTAATAAGACAATTTGCCGGTGAATCCTTCAGTTTAGTATGCAACAGCTTTGTTGCCAGCGAACTCTGTCATTGCATTTGAGGTGGTATTGCTGCTCAAACCGAAAGCAACCGTTTTGTACAGTCTTATTAAAAACCTTCTGGTTTGCCTTTCGTAAACATAATACATGTGACAAATGATATTTGTGACAATGTCATAATACGAGATGCTATTATTTATATATTGCTACAAAGGAGGTGACTGATAAGATGACGAGTTATAGAGAAATATGGAAGAAGGATACATGCTGCGCCGACCCCAAATGGATTAGCATGAGAAGGGAATGATGATGAATATCATATGAGTTTTCGGTTTGATTTTCGCACTGACTCGAAGCCGCCTAACAGATTTAAAACAAAATAAGTTACTTGATGAAATATAATGTTTATTTGTCTTTTAATTTGAGAATTCATATTAGTAAGCTGGGTAACATTATGTCACAAGTTTTTTGGTGGACGCTAAACTGTCCGAAGGTCAGTAGTCCGAAGATGGTCTCCTCGAACGCTAAACTGTCCGAAGAGATCATCTGTCGCATAACGCCAGAACAGACCAGAGCGGTAGATAATAAAACATCCAACACAATCACAAAATACGTAAGTGCGTCGAGCGTACTATCTGCCTAAATGTGTAATGTAACAAGTTCAAATTCGACCGAATAGACACCACCTCATCCGTCAAATGTGCTACCCTTAGGCAATGTCTTCATGCTTTTGATGCTGAAGATGTTTTTCATAGATTACGTAGCCCCGGATAGTATCTAGTTACCTGTAGCTGTGGCATATTTTCAGATGCAAAGTATGCGTTCAATACACAGAAATGTGAGAGCTACTTTTCGAGGAAGTGTGTTAAAAAATCCTTTATTTATTTTCATGAAACTATCATAATTTGCAGTAATTTACACGAAGAGTTATGTATACACTAAGGGCCTACTATCCAGGTAAATTACACATGATGCTCACGCAATCAAACGAGACTGTCCACGGAGCAGCACAGAAGATTTTTTGCGTATTGTCATGATTCGTCATGCACCTCGCCCGGCAGCGTATACAAACAAGTGTTTGTTGATAACATCCGTGAAAGGTACCCTTTCATCTGGACTGTATTGCATTATTTCATTATTGTATGTTTGTGTATGGAATAGTCCAACATCAGAGACTAAATTTTTAGTTATTCGGTACAATTATTGAGACGCAGAATCATCCTCTGATAACGCTGCTTACTGCAAAAATAAATTAAAATTGTCATCCATACTTCGATAGATTAGACAACTCTTTCGAAGTTTAGATGAAGCCAATCCTATCTAAGTCTAGTAAATGTTCTATGCTATAACTACGATTTCATCATTACTTGTGATTTTGCCAATAAAAAGAAGTGTTTTTTCCGATGCTATGTCAAATAAACTAAACCATTTTTTTAGCTTGCGTGCTGATTACGTAAACGTAACCAAGATGCAAAATATGACTACCGTCATTGGAAGCCTGCAAACAGTCCTCTAATGACGCCACAGTGAACATTAATCCTTATTATTCCAAGGTTTCATAGTGCGATTCTTTTGACGCTTGAACGATATTGGCAGGGGGGCGCTGTTGATAAACATTTTTGTGAAATTGTCTATGGACACGCGCCAGAAGACAGCGCTGCACTATACAAGCATTCGAGAGATCGACAGAAAGCCATAGTCGTCATTTTTTTTCCTTCAATACTTTTACAGTCACTATTCTATTTTTGACAAGGCTCGTTGTTTTAACTTTCAAAATGGAAATACTACAGGATGTTTGCTGTACAATTATTTCCTTGATTTTTATAAGTTACTAGGAAGCCAGTGTGACATAACCGAATAAATACGTAATCAAATGTGTAGATAGGTTTTTTTTGCAAAAATAATATGTAAGATTCGTAGTTGGTGGCGTTCTTTAGTGTCACACAAGCACTACACACACCCCAATGGGGAAAAAGGAGTTTGTTTATGTTTTCATGTACTTAAGTAGAACGAATTGGAAATTCATCGCGCAATATGAAATGCATTTATGACGGCACGGTTGGCGCAGTGGCTGAGCGATTGGCTGCTGCGCTGCGTGTCGCGGGTTCGATCCCCGCACGTAAATATTTGTATGGTCTACAGGTTCCGGGTCTGGCTGTTTGTGTATGTGAGTTTAAATGTTTGTTAACACACCCACGATACAGGAGAAATTCCTAGTGTGGGGCAACGCTGTATTTCAAAAAAAAAAAAATTGCCTGGCCAACCAGTCAATGACATCGATGTGCAAAAGGCACCCAATTCCAAGTTGACAATTTTATAGTAGGAATTAAGGTTTTGCTAGTCTTTAGAGACATTTTTATTGAAGGAAGAATTTTGACGCTCGAGTGACATTGACAGAAGAGCGCTGTGAAATAGTTTTGTAAAATGTAGATCTGTATTGAAAAAAACAAGATATCGACGACAGTTCCAATTTTGGCCACACGAAAAAAGATCCCTACGGCTCTACAAATAATCACGAGAACCACTTATACTAAAATTAAAATCAAACCTAATATCACGTGTTGTAGCATGCTTGGAAAAACTCGCTCTATTGGTATCTTTGGTGATAATGACGTTTTATTTTAATATAAAAGTAGCTCTTACTGGTTTTTAACAAATTCGAAGTCAAATATTTAACAACTATTTTTTTATTTTTTTAACAACTGGTTTTATGATTCCCCCTTATTCACCTTAGATATAACAGGTTAAGTGAATTATAGTAGTCTCGGCCGACATCTCCGAAAGCTCTCATTGGTCGGCTGCATCAAAAGCTTCATTCAGAAATCAGGTTGCTGGGTTTAGTAACTACACAAATAGTAATAAAGAAATGCTCTCTTCGGTATTCAGAATTAATAAATAAACTTGGATCCTTTTTTCTAGGTCCATGCTTGGATGCTTGTGGACTACTATTTTAAATATTCATAACGCGATCAATAAAAACAGAAACAATTAAACAGCTAATATTTACCTGAGTATGTATAGTGCCGCGCCCTAAAATAATAACATTCTAAATAAATATATGCTATCGTATTAAGTACTTTATGTGAAAGAAATATTGTGAAAGAAATAAAATTATTATTATTAAAAATTATTATGATTTATAACACATTTGAGCCTGACACCATTTTTTTTTTTTTTTTGTATTCTAGTTAGGCTTACTCTTGACCTCAATCTAGTCCTGAGGACAGACAATATGTAATAAATATAATTGAATATGAACAATTCGAAGCTTATAAGATCTGTGGACTAAACCAGTCGTAAATTAATTAACCAATAATATCGCCTTATATTCTACTTCTGACCACCGGCCTCCTAATGATAGACACAATGAACGGTCATAGTATGTAATTGCCATAATTACCACGCTCTGCGAACAAGTTGCAGCATGTCGTTAGTAGCATTGAGAAGGTTGCTGATAATCTGCATATCTCATGCATCCTTAAGGCCGCGTTTCCACATCCCGACTTCTGCTCAAAAGGCAGGAAGATAGAGAATTGCAGAGTATACAAAATACTCTGCAGATTTCACAATGCAAGAATAGAATAGATTTGAATATTCTTTATTATGTACGTACACCATACAAGTAAAATTAAAAAAAAAAAACATTTCACATGACATGACACAATGGGCGGTCTTATCGCTATAAGTAATCTTTTCAGGATAGCCTTTTGCTGGATTACAGAAAGACGAAGAGACTGTACTGCAGGGATTCTGTGGTGTACTAATTACGTATCAATATGCATACATAAGTTGCTATCGCACAGGTTTTCTGATATTTCTCGAGATAGTTTTACATAGCACACGAAATCCACATTTCGCAAATCACTTCACACATCATAAAAATCACTTACTGCGATGACAACCTGACGGCTTAATGATTAATGGTAGCATTATGTTGTAATTGGCTCGAGTATAAGGCATGTACAGTATTTTTCGTAATTTTTGATCATTCATAATGAATAATATACCAGAAGACCACTATAACAATTGAAAAAGAATTTAACTGAGGTACATATTCATGAATAGTAATAACAATAATCGATCTTGGGTTATTTTTATCGAATACATTTTGTGGTATAACTAAGAAAAACGAGCTACAGATAATTTGAATAGTTTACAAGAAATGCTTTCAATTTTTGAACACACACAGCCAGGACGTGTTCGTTACCCGCACAATCAGCCTATAGGTAATGAATTTATAGAAATAATATTACAAAATGACATTTCTCAAAATTTATGGCGTCACAGTTTCATCTTGAACACTAAGAACAAACCTTACCTGTGAGCACACTTTCAATTTTATTTCCACTGACGTAGGTAAATGCATATTAAATAATTGAATATTTTACTTACCTGTCATGCCGTTTTCTTGATTCAAACGGACTATTAATCAAAGTCACGATTAAACCCAGGCGTAAAATAAGTCATCGTATTGGTTTACACTCTTTAAGTACAAGAAGTACGAGATTATAAACATATTGTAGACACAATAACTGCATTGAACAACTGCACTATTTAAACATAAGTTAAAAGATACATTTTTGTACCTAAAAAATCTTTATATTAACATCTTTGTTGTACATACATTCATAAATAGGAATAATTCAAACAAAATCAAAAGAACACTCATCGATGTTATACCCACTACAAAGACATTAAAATATTACGAGCTAAACTACAATCAAAAAGGTCGAGTTGTTTACTCATTAAATCAACACGAAAAATATTTCAAAACTTAATGCGAAAATTGACAACAACCTATTACGAAACTTGTATTAAATTATTAGTTGAAATTGTTACAATTTCTATTAGTTGCAAATGTCAGCAAAATTCTGAAGTGCCCGTTGGCATGAACAGAACAAGTAACCTAAATTATGTCCTTATTGCAGTCAAGCTGCCATGAGTACTAAGTACCAGCAAGTTAGTCAAAATTCTTAAAATGATCATAAAATGACAATTCTTAATATTTACTGCGTCTGTGACCATTTAAAGAATTTTAACGAGATTCATATTATTGTCCTTTTATGATTCTGCTAAACCGGTAATTTTAGGCCTCCAGAAAGAACAACCTAGTCGGAAATATATTATTCAATGGTATGGCGGATGATTATGGTAACCACAATTGATCAGTAACAATCTATCAGATAAATAAAACCAATAAGAGTTGAGACAGCAACTGTCCAGGCTGTTGAATGTTGATGATGGTATACCTAGGATCATTTTCGAGAGGATGGATTTGGTTAAAATGCATCCTCTACACATAGACCATTTGCAGCCCCGGATCTTGAATTATTTCAAGGCGGGGCAAAAACTGAAAAATACCACCTCCGCCTGACAATATTTCTACGTTTATCATCAACATCATCATTTCAGCCATAACACGCTCACAGATGGACATAGGCCTCCTCCAAAGAACGCCACAACGACCGGTTAAGCGGTGCTCTTTCTCTGTTAAGCCTATATTTTTAAAATACATGGACGTGTTAGACCAGGCGCGGTCTGGGGACCGATTGGTAATAGTTTTTTTTTTGATAATATAATGACAACTTTTTTTGATATTAGTTTGCAATAGTTAAACAATTATCACCAAGTTTTGAAAAACGAAATCATGTCAACCATCTCTGGATTTAAATAAATAAAACAATCAAGGGCGCCTAAGGCTTATTTCCGGGAGGTGCATCTTTAGCTTTTAGAACTTGTGTCAGCTTATAAAGATATACTGAAAATAACGCGGAATGTCAGAGCGAGCAAAGCGAGCTCGAAAATTTTAGCACTGCATCGGGTAGGTTAGTTTTTTTTTTGACCATTCATGCAGGAGTTGGGTAGGTATTCGCGCAAGAGCGAGTGAAGCGAGCTTGAAAATTTTTTCACCATTCCTCGGATAAATTAAGTTCTTTTTGTTCATTCATACAGTAATGTGTATACGAGGAACTCTGTCAACTTTTGGAGAATTCAAACGTACAGGATATATTAGCGAGTAAAGCGAGCTGCAAATGTTTAGCAACACTTCTTTTTTTAATTTGTACAGAAATGAGAATAGGATCACTTTCTCAACTTTTGCAGAATTGAAAAAATATATGATGTACTGGCGAGCGAAGCGAGCAAGAAAATTTTTTCATTCCGCCTCGGATAGGTCGATTTCTTAATAGTTGTCGGAGATTTCGGAGGGTTGCACCCATCACCTCCCTCCCTGCATACGGCCTTGCCCGTGAGATAGTTAGATTTTACAAGTTTTAAGATGAAGAGAACGCAAGAGCGAGCGAAGCGAGCCGTACCTCTATTTATTTAATTTAAATCAATGAGTTCAAAAACATGATCACGGTCGACCTAGGCCTAACCCAGGTGGGGTGGTCACGACGCCCGGCCATGACCCTACCGGATGTGCTCTTGATACTAATAGAATGCAAGAGCGAGAGAAGAGAGCTCAAAATTGAAGCACACTGCCACGTGTCACTGCACCGGCCGCCGCGCGAGGTATCGGGATCTATGCCTACGCGCCCCGTGGAGAATAATTATTTGTTAATTTTATTATTTTACAATACTGCCCGTTAGTAATCGCAAAGTTGCGATAATGCTGAGTAGTGTATTCGTCTACCGAGCTTGAATTTGCCGCCCTCTAAATTTGTCGCCCGGGGCACGGCTTGCACCCCCCTAGATCAGGAGCTGACCATTTATTAACATTTTTTTTTGTTAATGTTTTTGACTATTTGTTTGTTTGACACCTAATGTTAATATTAGACACAGAACATTGTTAAAGTTAATAGACACATTATTTTTAATTTTGGAGGACCTTTCATTGTAGATGAACCCTCCAGATTATCAATAATTGATCACCAAAGGTTTCATCTCAATTAGAGATTTAGTAATACTTCAAGGATACATCTGCATTTATATAGATTTTACAATTAACTTTAATACATATGTTGGCATTATAAAACCGAGCAATAAAGAAAACGGTTGTCCACAAAAATGGAATTCGATTTAGTTCCATGTGTAACTATTCTAAATAGTAAATGGCATGATTACTCAACTTAATACAGATAATTTTAAAAAGACTTCTACTGAAGACGAATGAATGGAACACATTATAATGAAACATTTTGGAGGGATTCGTAAATTACAAGTTCCAATAGGAGAGGCCGATCCATATTTTCAAAATTAAGATGTATTATATATTATTTCCAACCCCTGGGCTAAAAAATAACAGCCGCTCGGATCAATCTTCAGGTTAAGCCGCGTGAGCCCAGGTTGGTCTGTGGATGGGTGACCTCCCATTACATACCGAGTTTCCCCCGTGTCTCGAAAAGCATGTTAAGCCATTGGTCCCGGCTATCATTTAAAGATCTTTGACAGTCATTACAAGAAGTCAGTGGCCCAAAAGTCTGACAACCAGTCTTACCAAAGGGTATCATATTACCCAGTAATAACTGGTTTGTGGAGGTCAGGTAGGCAGTTGCTTTATGTAAAATACTGGTATTCAGCTTTATCAGGTTAGACTGGAAGCCAACATAGTTGAGAAAAGGCTAGACAGATGATTTTGATTTGATGGTTTTATTTACGACCTAGCTATGAAATATGTAAAATATGAAATACGTGTATGCGTGCCCCGCGAGTCCGTCCGTGTGGATCGTCACAACACTTTAATCATACGTAATATCAGATAGAACCGCCAATCGCTAAATTCAAGGTTTCATAAATTAAAAGTGTCCTTAATAAATATTCTCTCAGGCATATAAACTTTCACGATGACAAGTTTCAGAGTGATGCGGGCATAAATATATCTACAAACAAAGAAGATTTTTTTTATTTATGATGTTTTCGGATTTATGTGTCCATGGGGTCCTGGACCTTTGGACGCCGTACTAGTGCTCGCAGCCCTAGAGCACGCAAAGGCCCGATAGCTCTTTAAACAAAATGAGGCGCAATATGATTTGCTCATCACTAACTTTTTGGAGATACACAGATTACTTATAAAACAAAGACAGACTTTTTAATTACATTACTTATGATTTTTAAATATTTTTATACGCAAACCCTGCGTAGGGAACTACAGCTGTTCTTGATATGAAAAGAAAAATTCGAGTGCGAGCAGGGTTTGAACCTGCGACCTTCCGATTCTGTACACCGGACGTCTTAACCAATTAGACCATCTTACGACATCGACTTATGTTGTTCTTACCTTTCGGCCTCGAACTTAAAGAATTTAGAGTAGACATTATGAGCCAACTTTTTCGTGGTCAAATAAGTAATGGTTTAAATCAATTCATAATAAATTACAATACATTTGCAAGTATTTACATTAAGTCTGCACTTATGTGGTCTTGACCAAAATTAAAGCTAATTTAGGGCAAACACGTTTATTCGTTGAGTCGTAGTGGCTTACTAAGCACATATCAATACTCATCTTCGTCTGTATTCTGCCTATCATAATCGTAGAAATCTGGTAGAATCTATGAAGTTTAAACTCAAGGTTTGCCAAAGAACAGTGGATTGTTGTGCGTTGGGTGTCAATATCAGAGACCGAACCCATGGTGTTACCCATCCGCATCGGTGACTCCTAAATAGTCAGCTTCGTTCAATTGGTAATGGCCTAAATAAAAACCATATCAATACTGAAGCCGTGGGCAATAGCTAGTGGTTGATATTTCTGAGTACTCTTTAAAAGAAATTAACCGAAATATACCCGGGCATTCAGCAATAGCAAGTTATATTTGCAATCGTTCTAATAATTGATGATTACTGAATAAACACGTCCTTTAAAGAGGTTTATGTCCAGTAGTGACTGGCTACGTTTATTTTAATTGTCCTCTGTATCATAAATACTAGTCCTTACGAATAATCATACATGTGAAAGTGAGTTTGTGTGGTTGTATGGCCTAAATAAAAACCAACCACAGAAACCGGTTTTTGTAACACAGCACAAAATTAAATATTGTTCCGGAAATATTTATTTCCTCAAGTAAAAACAGAACTACTTGTTAGCTGACTTTATTCAAGAAAAAACATCAAAAACAACGTTACCATATATAGGATACATTTTTTTAATAACTTCTCTGTCTCTCGGACTACGATCAAAGTAGCGATAACCGGATAACGTTTTTCCCTAATGTCGAGTTGAATGACCGGATTACAGTATATTTCATGAATGGCTTTAAGTTTCGCAAAAGTTGCCGAATATGTACGAAAATAAATGACTTATTTGAAAATATCAACTAATTAAAAAAGACTTGGCATGTCGGAACAATTCTTCGAAATATTCTATATCTTATAAAAGAGCTTTGCTGATAACTACACACAGGCAAGAAGCAAACATAACCACACCGGGGACGGCGCGGCAAGGCATTATTTATTTACCCTAAGTAATTTCATACGTACTAATAACAAGATATAAATTCCAATGTTTAGATATCGATCCCAAGGCATCTCAGAGTATTTCCCTTAGCGGCATTGAACATTGGAATCTGTAACTTGTTACGACTGGCTACGTATGAATTTACGTTGGGTAAAAATAAAATGCCCTACCGTGCCGTGCCCAATGTGCGCTGGCCTTTTTCATGCTTTTCATTTTGGATCTGTTCTGGTAGTGCTGCAGTAAGATGTCAGGTCGCATGCGACAGTACGCTACGTAGCACCACGCAACATGCTATGCTCTATGACACACTATATGCTACGTAGCTCGCTACAAAGATTGCTACGTACTACGATACACACTATGCTACGTAGCTCGCTACACAGCTTGCTACGGTGTATACTACGCAACATGCTACATTCTACGTTTTACACTATGCTTTGCCTCATGCTACGCTATATCTACATGGCACGCTACGTACAGACGCCAGCACATTAACCTACTAAAATCTCTCAAATTTCTTTAAAGCATTAGGTACAAGGTTGATTGGGAAAAATTGACAGTTTCGGGCAGCTTGATGTGCTGGCGCCTGTACCACGCTATGCTGTGTGCTACGTAGAACGCTTTGAATATGAGCCATTATTATTATATTGTCTGATAACCAGCCTTACCAAGGGGTATCATATTACCTAGTACTAACTAGGTTGTGTAGGTCAGATAGGCAGTCGCTCCATGTAAAATATTGGAAGCCGACTCCAACATAGTTGGGAAAAGGCTAGACAGTTGATGACATTATATTGTCCACGATTGAGAACTGATACTATTTAAAATTTTATTTGCTGTTTTATGGTAAAAAAAGGTTGATTCATTTTTACTGCGTCATCTAAACTGGGTAATAATTTATATGAAGCTGGTTTTAAATAAATTAACAAACTGTACTAATGAAATACACTAGAATCCTCACAATCTCAATTCGAACGTATCGTGGGTTTTTGCGCTTTAGTAATTATAGAAGGATGTGGTATCATTTTTTTATGGTAAACAGAAAATCCTAGTTTTTACTGGTTACGTAGTACGACGTACAGCAATTAGCTGACCCATCATCATCATCATTTCAGCCGAAAGACGTCCACTGCTGGACATAGGCCTCCCCCAAGTGTCGCCACATTGACCGGTCCCGTGCGACTCGCATGCAGCGGATCCCGACAACCTTCACCAGGTCATCGGTCCACCTAATGGGAGGCCTTCCAACGCAGCGTGCTCCGGTTCGCGGTCGCCACTCCAGAACTTTTCGGCCCCATTGGCCATCCGTTCTGCGAGCAATGCCCACTGCCATTTAAGTTTAGCTATTCTTCAGGCTACGTCGGTAAAATTTTTTCTCTTGCGGATGTCTTCATTTCTGATTTAATCATTTAATCATCCCTTTGGGTGACTTCTGATGAGGCCCATTGTAAGCGACCACGTTTCGGTCCCGTATGTAATCACTGGCAACACACACTGGTCATAGACGTTCGTCTTTAGACACTGCGGTAAGTTGGACGAGAAGATACCACGCAACTTCCCGAACGCTGCCCAGCCGAGTCAGATTCGACGGTTGACCTCTTTCTCGAAGTTAGACCTACCTAACTGGACCGTTTGTCCCAGGTAGTCATAATCGTCTACAACTTCGAGTATAGATCGATCCCGATAGAATGTATCGATCCCGATAGGCGTGGGTGTTACATGGGCATTCAATTCAATTCATTCATGACTTTGGTTTTATCCATGTTCAATTTAAGACCCAGCTTACCCATCTTTGTATAAATGGTTGTGATTTTTGAGAATACGAAACGACAGAATTTTATATTTTTTTTATATTTTATTTATTTGAGCACAGTAAGTAAAATGTAAAAGAATTATAAAATTTTATCGATTCGTATTCTAAAAAATCTCAACCATTTATGCAAAGGTGGGTCAGCTGATTGCTATCACTCACTGTACATACAAGTTATTTTTATTAGGATGGTTATTTCTTGAATATTAAATTATGGTAGATGAAATTATACTAGTTATTTAGAATTTATAAATTTAGAAAATTGCCATTAAAAAACAAGTTAGGAAAGAATTTATTGTTTTGATATTTTTAGACGAGTATACTCGTTTACTGGTACCAGTTTAATGGTATTCTTATAATTTTATAAATGCCATAGTTCGTAGGTGGGTACTATACCGATTTCACTGACGGTCTGCCACTTTTCACATTTATGCTCTGAGTAATAAGGTTGAAAAGTGGTCCTCCTTTCACTTAATAAGGGGATGAACCCAAAATTATTTTAGTCTTCACGTCTTTGCACGTAGAGTAAAAGTCAAAAAAAGTCAAAAAGCATTTATTTCAATTAGGCCATCACAGGCACTTTTGAACGTCAAAAAAAAACAAAAAGAAGCGAAGCTACAGTCACAGTTACAAAACATAATAACTTGAGAAAGTACTGTAGTTGCACATTCCAAAGCGTAGATCTCTATGGAGAAGAATGGGCAAGAAACTCCATGGACACTCTTTTAAATCAAAATATTTTAACAAAATCTTAGCAAGCAACTGCCGACGTTCCAAGAAACTCATCGTTCTTACCGTAATTTCAAAGACAGCTACCCTAAACTGCGCCGCAACGATCCGAATAAAGACGGCCAAGTGCACAAGCCAATCATAGGCTTTTTTTTGCCGGACAATAAAATTCCCTGTAGTGCACAAACGCCTTTAGTATGTGAGTGAATTTGTTACCTCCTGTAGCTGAAACTACTGCACCTATTTTAACGAACAAAGATCGAATGTTTAAACGGTTAAAGGTATTCATGTAACAGGTTGTCGACGCCTTCATACGAATAAACTAGAAGGATCATTAACTGAGAAACCCATCAAGTTGCAAAAACAAATAAAATCTGAAGTTGAAGAATAAAATCTGAACTTAAACCGGTTGAGGGAAACCTGGGCCTCGCCCTAGAACAGACTGTTGTCTAGAGACTTCTAGAAATCAGTCGTAGGTACCTACGTATCTTTTAAAAATAATACATTATTTGTTTTGCAAATAGATTTAGCAGCTTCTTCAAGGCAATAGTTATAGACGTATCTACATACGGAACCAGCAATATTACATCAATTTAGATAGCGGCATTACGCGACACAGTATGAATTTAAATCTGTTTCTAAGACAATACCGCCTTAGTTTGTTTGTTTGTGACGATTTTTTTTTCTAGAACTTCTGAAGCATTAACTACGCCATTTAAAATTGTTGTTTACTGGGAGTAAACAACAATTTTCGAACCTTGAAGGTTTGAAATTAGTTTTATATTTAGTTTTGTTGGTAATTATGACAGTGGCATATTTTTTTTAAAGTGGTTGGTTCATTATGAACCAACCACTTTAAAAAAAATATGCCACTGTTGGTTCTAATGAACCAACCACTTTAAAAAAAATATGCCGATTTCCGAATTAAGTGGATTCCCAATATTAATTGGGAATCCACTAAATTCGGAAATCGCAAGACTGACAGTTGTGGCGATGCTTGGGGTAACCCTTAGAACAGCTTTAAGCTGTAATGATAATTTTTCAATTTCTAAAATTCTAACAGTATAACTCAGGTTATTAACGGAACTAAAGCAAAAATGAGAGGATCTATTGATGTCCCATATGAACATAACACATTCACTTTATTTGATTTCTAACTAGCCACATTAAACATACGTACTCGTGAGACTGGCGTCATTATGAACAAATATAACTTTTTCCTGTAAACAGAACTTGAACACCAAACTACTGCCTTCTTTTGTAGTATGTTTACTCATCAGGATTTCGTATTTTTCTTGTGCAGACATTGAAATGTGTTTTGTTCTTATTTATGGCTTATCCACTAGAAATAAAGCACAAGACACGTACCCAGTGGTTTTGCACTGTTTGGACGAGCTTTTAGATAAAGCTATGATAATTCTAAGCTACACTTGGTCATTCTTCGAACTTGAATTTCACTAAGTCCCAATTGTTTTTATTCTGTTATAAATATTGTTCATGACCTTTTTTTTAATTCGATTATGATTATAACCAGGATCTATAATAATCCAATACCTAACCAGCGCAAATAGGTATGAATATACCTATAAGTATTCCTTAATTACCAAGAGTAATACTGTGTAAGAAAAACCGTAATTAATATTCATCAATAAATATGATATTTTACAGGAGATACAGTTTGTAATTCCTTGTAGTTACAATCATATGTATTTTAAAAATCTACATCAGGCTATGAAGCAAATGTTTGTATGGCTTCATTGACCCCCTTTTCTACGGCGTCTGCGTATGAGGAGCCCAATTATTAATACTGTAAGACTCTGCTCATAATGATATAATTGAATATCGAGATGTAACGAGTAAATCAGCCTAACAATTAAGTCATAATCATGACCCAAAAGATTCTTGTATATCAACAAAGTTATTTAGAAGGTGTTTTGGTGAATTGAGATATAATATTTTACGAATTTCATTGGAGGAGCTCGTGGCTAAAAACAACCGGTCGGATCAATCTTCAGGTTAAGCCGCGCTTGCCTGGGTTGGTCTGTGGATGGGTGACCACCGAACACATACAGAGTTTCGTCCGTGCCTAGGAAAGCACGTTAAGCTGTTGGTCCCGGCTGTCTTTTGTAGATTTTTGATCCAGTCGATACAGGTAGTCAGTGGCCCGAAAGTCTGACAACCAGTCTTACCAAGGGGTATCGCATTACCCGGTAATAACTGGGTCAGATAGGTAGTCGATCCATGTATAAAATACTGGTATTCAGCTGCATCCGGTTAGACTGGAAGCCGACCCCAACATAGTTGGGAAAAGGCTAGGCAGATAATGATGTTACGAATTTCAATGCTTTTTTTTTAATCAACTATCTTTATATCCAGATTATATTGATGTGTGGCCTAGCAATAAACTGACGTATTTAAAGGACGAGAAAAGCTGCACAAACTTGAGTTTCTTGTTGTCACCAATGACATTACGGTTATACTCTTTACCTCTGCGAAAATTTTACCGGGAAAATGATAAAAAGTAGGTATCTAAAAAAGGCCTTTAACAGTAGCTAAACAACTAACAGGTTTTGAAAATACACATTACCTTTAATCTAGCTAAAACTTGATGACTAGATTTCTTTATAATTGTTCAGAAACCGACGCAATTCACGCACTCTAATCAAGACTGTTCTTTTTGTTTAATTGCGTCAAAGAATTTCCGCTCCTTTTTGCTTCAGACACGTGTAACCTAATCCATGGTCACTGACAGGAAGGATATGTGTAATGAAATTAATTTGATTATCATAATAAAATAATCTATTTGTTTCAGCATATTATTGAAATGTTCATTTGACTTTCATTCTTAGGATGATATGGCTAGAAAAGAGGTGTCTGACGAGATGACGATAGAGAAGTATGGAAGAAGAAGACATGCTGCGCCGACTTCAAATAAATTTTAATACGGGGCAGACAATGATTATTTGACTTTCATTACCGTCCGTACCTTCTCAAGTCGTGGTTGTCACTAACCTCTTCTTCATCTCTTTGGTACTAAAATATTTTCTTTCGTCACAATATCTATAAAAAAAATACAACCGAATTGAGAACCTCCTCCTTTTTGAAGAAAGTCGGTTAAAAAGTCAGCAATTCAGAGGTATGGTTCGAACCAGACATCCTGGTAATTCTTGTTTGATCTAATAAAATATCGAAGCTTTACTTTACAGTTTTGTAATAGATGGAAATCATTTCACAATACCTGTTTTTTCTAGGTACTTACTGATGATTGTCGGACCTGTCAATCCTTACCAAGCTTACGAAAACGGAAATCTAGAAAAGCTTTTAATTTTCAACGTTCAGCCGTCATGGTTGAACAATGGCTGACTGCATATGTACCTAATACCTATGTATTGATTGATTCCTAGATCTTATCATTACGAAACTGTTTGCCTTACTTTATCCTATTAATCAAGATAGTTTTATCTTACATGTAATCAGATCATTTTAATCATTATTAGTGATAGGCCATGTAAGTATTTTAGTAGGTATCTATTCTACACCGACTTGGAATCGATTCGGTTCACGTCCGTAATAAGAGACGTGCTGAATCATGGCGTCTGTTCGTTCTAGGTGATAAAGCATCAATTACCCAATAGTATAGAAGTGTCCACAATAAGGAGCAAAGATCATTAAATCTTCGCACATTTGGGCAAATATTTAATTGACATCATGACGGTGTCGATTTGTTTGGCTGGTCAAAGGTCCAATATCTAGCGGTAGGGTGGTTGCCCTTTTGTAGACTGTAGGTATTGGAACGTTCTTAACTAGATAAATATTAGATTATGGTAAACAATAAAGTTGTTAAGTAGTTAAATGTGCTACCAATGCAGTAGGAACTGGGGTACCTATCTAACTAGTTTTAATGTTATCTAATTTTGAATATTTTCTGTCGTCATCATCTTCAACTCATCAGCGTCGACTTCCAGTCAAACCGGATACAGCTGAAATATTTTCTTGCATTGGTACCACTACTAAGTTAACGCTCTGAAACAAAAAAAAAACCTTTAGTAAATCCGTAATTATTTTTTACCAACCGCTTCAGTTTTTTTTTTGTTTTGAGTCCTATTGCATATGTTAATCAAACACAATGATGTAATCATAGCTTATCATTATTTTTATCCTTATACGTAAGATCTATTTGTCCAACATCTACCTGTTATTATGTAGACACCTACCTATTATTATCACAACTTGTACAACCGGAAACGGGATAGCTAGGTATAATTAGCAGCTAACATAGTAATCTGCCATCCTTCAAGATCAATATAAAACTGCTTTAACAGGAAATAACTTGTGGAACTGGAACAGTAAGCAAGTGTAGGCACACATACCTTAATTATGCTGTTTTTAGTTCTATCTACCCTATCATACAAAACAATAGCAAGCGTAGTGAAAGCTTTTGATTTTCAAACGCAATTATTCAATAAGCCGCCATTAAGCCGGCATTACGTCCGCCTCTGTACTTTGTGCTTGAAGTGTTAAATAAATAAATAAACAAATAATCATTTATTAATCTGTCAATGAAGCCTGCCGCGTCAAAACTTTAGGAAACTCGTAATCATTGCTCTTGCTTTTCAAATGAAAAAAATTAAAGTTTTTGCTTGTTCGGGACAAAAAAGTTTTTTTTTTTTTGTGACGTCACGGTTGGCGCAGTGGCTGAGCAATTGACTGCTGCACTTCGTGTCGCGAGTTCGATTCCCGCACGGAACAAATATTTGTATGGCCTACACAGGTAGTTGTTCCGGGTCTGGCTGTTTGTGTATGTGAGCTTAAATGTTTGTAAACGCACGCGCGATACAGGAGAAATTCCTATTGTGGGGCAACGTTTTTTTTTGTTTAAAAATATTTAAAAAACCTACAGAGCCATCTAGTGGGTAATAGCAAAACTAAGTCAAAATTTAAAATTTCAAAAAGCGCCATCTTGCTTACATAACTTGCGAACACGCTGGTTATCATGCAGAGACATCTATTAGGTAATAGCATAACTACAACATATTTTAGAATTTTAAGACACCATCTTTCGTACGGAATGCACATAAAATATATATCTATTCAACAATAGATGGCGACATGCGTACAATTTTAGCTACAGAAAGTTTAATGGACTTTTTAATTGGAAGTCTGTAACACCTTTTCAGGATATCGTACTCAATTGGTGCCTACGGGGGGGTCCCTATTATCCCCGCTATCTGCCCGTCCGTCGTCGTGGTCGCCAACTTTGTACAGAAGAAAACATTAAAATGTATTTGATTTCAGAAGAGGTAAATAAGGAATACAAACAGACGTATTTAAAACTGTATTTCTTTTTAAGTAGTATTGGTTTAACCTAAAAATGTTCGACGTCTTAAAATATCTGAATGACTCTAGACACCCGTAGTTTTCAATGGTTCTCGCCATTTCACAATCGTTACCGAAAACAGGCCTTTTTTACCCATTTGAGACCCAGGGTACCATCGCTCGGAGGACACGGTGGAGCACACCGTGGAGGTCTGCTCCGCTTGGGCGGAGCACCGTCATATCCTCGTAGCGACGATTGGCGGCGGCGCCGACCTCTCGCGCCCGGCCTTGGTTCAGTCCTCGAACCGAATTGAGAGGGAATGGGAGACCGTCATCTCCTACGAAGCAGTCATGCTAGCGAAGGAGGTGGCGGAACATGAGAGGGAGAGAGCTCACGTCCCAGAGCGTACGTGGCGCCCGGGTGTCGGGGACCACGTACGTGATGGCTCCCGGCCACCGTAGGCGCGGGCCTGTGGACGGTGAGTAATGGGCTAGCTTGCCGTCCGTCTTATACGCCGTCGATACAACAGGCCGTATCGACGACGCGTTTGTATCCCACGCGCGCCTCAAAGAGATGTGAGCAAACCGGAAGGGGTTCACAAGAGCAGATGCCTGCCAGGGCTGCGGGACTGTTCGAAAGAGATACAGCGGCCCTGGAACACAAAGGGCTAAGAAGGAACATGGATGGGTTTTACTCAGTACAAGTCTGACACTCCCTTCCGCTCCGCCCAGAGCGGGCGGCGTCATTTGATGATATCCCATCTGAAAAAAAAAGGTCCTGGGTACAATAGGAGAATGGGGTCCATGTAGCATGCAAGAGCAAACTACATTTTTTTGGATCTCGCCTCGGATCCGTGAGTGACTTTTGACATAGGCAGACAATGTTTTATTTTATAAAATATATTGTAGCTGCATGAATTTTTTGACATGATCACGTTGGTCCTTTGGTCTGAAAGCGTGTTTTCCGATGACAACTGTCCAGTAACATAAAATCGACTAACCCCTGTTCTTGCCAAAAATGTGCCTACTCTAGACTAACACAAATAGTGCACCACATCACTACGAGGGTGGTGCCGAGTGGGTTGGATTGTACATAATTATGTATTATTTTTTAATTTGTTTAATTTTCTAATTAAGTTTGCCTTCTATTATTTTTATTAATAAGGATGAAGTTAATAACTTGAAACTCTATCAATAAAATAACTTATTGAATACCAATTTTGGCGTCAGCTATTTTTATAACCTATTACTGAAGTAGATTGAAGCTGTATGAGTAACCGACAGTGCCTACAATTACTGTTGCCTCTTGTTCGAGATCTTCTGTTACCTAATTGTTGTTTCAACGTTTCGTCGCTCTCTTTGGAAATAGTGTAAATAATGGTAAGTGTTCATTTGATCATTTTTAACGTTGTTAGTCATTGTTCACGCCCACTGTTTGCTATCATAACTATAACACACTAGCAATTGTTTTTATCCTTCTTATCCCAAAGTTTCGAACCAGTAAAAAATGCCCACTGCATTAATTAATAATTAACTTTCCACAGTGTGTTGAAGTAGTTCATAGCCACTTACAGTTTGATGACCCTATTTATTTCCAATTCTAAATGTGACATGAAAACTAGTCTTGTTTTTCTTTCAACGAATTTAAAAAAAAAATCGCGTGATTTATACACTAATTTCTTATTTGAATAGGTCAGTACACTGTTTAGTCAAATCAATGCCCTTTTTTTCTGTAGTTTACATACACTAGACAGAATAACTGTACTTACTGAACTATTTTTATTTTAAGCTAATAATAACAGCAAAGAAACCAAACCAATATTCAGATTAGGTCTTGGTGAGTAACTAAGTACCTATGCATATTTCTTATTTATGTTTAGACTCCAAATTTGTTTATAAAGAGACAAAATCGATAAAGCAATAAATACTAGTGACAATGCTTTAAAATTAGGGATTGGATATTCATATGCATATTTACCTAAAGTACACTATTTCCCGGCAAAGTGTACAAACATATGGGAAGCGGCTTCTTTAAATACCAATTTTTATCCTGGGATAGTGGAATTTCATAATTCTTCAGTGTGTATACAATGTAGATGTAGTACTCAAAAGCATATTGAATATTTATAATCTATTTAAAACCAGGCAAGAAAAATGTTAAAAATAACAATTAAAAAAAAACTACTAATACTACAACTATTTGAATTAAAATTTTGCTGTTGAAATATCGAAAAGGACAAAATGGTTAATATAACTGTAACTAAACTGAACTAAGTAACGGTTAATAAACCGTGACTATTCACATACTGATGCAAGCTCAATACACTCAAACTTTAGGTAAATATGCATCTGAATATCAGATCTCTGTTTATAATACAGTTACAAATAATAATAAAACACATTATAATTATTAATGCATTTCTATGGAAAGCCAGCAAGTGCATTAAGCCAAAATTATTAATTTCTCTGTAACAACTTAACATCTCATCTCTTCAACTTTTCTATTGATTTGTTAGCATTACAATAATATTACTTTACATTGGCAAAAAATATTCTTCTCTGGGGCCGCAAGGTCCCACTGGACTTTGCGGCCCCAGAGAAAAAAGAAATCCAACAATCCAATCCAATTTAGTGGGGAATTATCCACTGATAATTCTCCACTTCCTCCTACAGAGAGGAAGCCGATGTCCCAGCAGAGAAACATTATAGACTGACTATGTCCATTATAATATATTTATGATTTTTTTTTCCAATTTATTAATTGATTTCTGGCTGAACCCAAAAGTATTAGTGCATGAATAAATCTTACTGGCTTCTTTTACAATTAAAATTACCTTTATTCCACAATGTGTATAACATATTGCAGTGCAGTCCTGTTTTGAAAAATAATTACAACAAAAGTAGTTTCATACACTTTATTTCATATTACAAAAATATTATTTATTAATAATTTTGTTAAAATTGTATTCTCTTTGTTCTTCATTAAATTTAAATACAAAACTTGGTTAATTTTATTTAGATTTCATTTGAATCCATATCAAAGTTTTGAAACATTCTTCTTATTGTGTAAATTAATGTGTGTGATAAAACCAACTTACAAAAATATATGTAAATTTTCTATTTATCAATAAACATGCAGTGTGGAAGGGGGCATCGACACGCAAACGGTCACCAAGAATTCAAAACATCATTACGACCCCCTTCGCCACATAGAAATTTTATAATTTACTAGCTGGTGCCCGCGACCTTCGTCCGCGTGAAATTTTATAGCCTGTAACCTTCCTTGATAAATGGGCTATTCAACACTATAAGAATTTTTCAAATCGAACCAGGAGTTCCTGAGATTGCGCTTTCAACCAAACAAACAAACTCTTCAGCTTTATAATATTAGTATAGATTATAATGTGTTTTTATCAGCTGTTCCTTACGATTTGACCAAAGTAGGAAACCTGCGGATTAAGATTTGGTATGATGTAGAGAACCCTGTATATTTATTTATGCTTTTAACTGTAAAAATCGAAATCAATAACTTAATTGCTCAATAGGAATAATAACAATATTTAATTAAACATTAAAAGTATAACTTCTTCTTTCTTTTTTCGTCTTTTTTTTTCTGTTTTTCTTTCTTTTTTTTTTATTCTTTCTTTCTTTCTTTGATAGAGATCCTTGAATCTGCGTTACCCCCCAAAAATATAATTTACTTAACTACCTATTTCAATATTCTAACTTTGATAAACTTTAGTTCTGCTGATTTAACTTTGTATTTACTAAATCATAGAAATATTATCAAGTACTATAATACAAAATTATCCAATACCTGTGTATTGGATAATTACTAGAACTGTTATAATAAAATAAGTTATTTGTTTTTCTGAAAATAATATGTTCAAATATATTATATTGTAAAACCCAGAAAACTAGCAGTCTTGGAATTTAAGGCAGTCTTTGCCTATTACATGCGTTATACCTACAGCCTGCAACATAAAGCTAGGTCCTACCAATAGGTACCTCTTGTCTTAGCCTTGATCGTAGTTACCTTGAAACAGCTTTGACATTTTAGTCTGCCTAACTTCCGCCAATTTGTTTTTAATTTTCAAAATAGTGGCCACGCAATATTAAACCTGTATTAATCAATAGCTGGTATCAATAGGTAAACAAACAAAATCATCTAAAGCGTCACGTTTCCGTGATATAAGCCATCAAAGGTTGAACTTTGATTTTATTAGCCATTCATTTCAAAAACCCTGTATGAATCGTAACTTCGTAGTAGTTTTTTTTTGTAGGTAGACTAATATAATCATTAGTACCTACACTCAAATCTATTTGAAACAAGGTGTCACACTTTAAGTACGTATCTAGGGTCTAACACCCTGTTTCAAATAGATTTCAAAATGTGAATACAAAAATATTAGCCAAGTTATTATGAAACTTTTGAATAAGATCAAAATCATTGAGTATAATTGTACGAAAAATTGTTTATTATTTAGGTACAAACTCATTATTCTATTTATAAACAACTGACCGCTTTTATTATAATTTTTTGTACCTTTTTTTAAGGTTACCTCTTTGTTTTTACGTGTAAATGTAAAATGTTTTGTAGTATAATGTGGAATAAACCATATAACGAAAAAATACATTTTGCGTCAAACGAATTCTTCTAGAACAGTTTACGACGCTATAGTTGTTTCCGCGATCGAGATAAAACCTGTTTTACTTATTATTGACTTAAATGGACAAAGAACGCAAATAAATCAAGTGCACATTTAAAAAAATGTTAAAGTACAATTAAACTGTAATCAGTTACTCATAACATCAACGAATCGTCATTATTACTGATACAGCTTTTATCGTGCTCTATTTCGATCATCCATCATTATAATAAATTATTTTATTCTTTTCGAATGACAGTAATAATGGGTCATTACTGTAATAATTCTTAAAACATAAATCATAAGGTATTTATTTGGTAGGTGTGACTGTCTCATGTCCTGACACATGACATAGTACCTTAGTAACCTATATCAAAATAATGATAAGTAGAATATTTGGTTAACAGAGAATGATTATTTTTTTTTTTATTATGAAATATCCATCTACTACTATTTAATGACGAGGTTCAGAAAAGTTGAACAAGCCCGTGTGTGTTTACTTATTAATAAAGTTGTGAAGCCGAATAACATAAGTAATTTTCTTTTATTATATTAACTTGGTCATTTTTTCATTCACAGCTTAAAATAGTATTATTAACCACCTCAGTCGGGTAAAAATATATAAACAGCAGGTAGTAATTATTTTCTTTTTACCATTAAAATATCACTCTGAAGATAAATTCCAATTAATCGCGTGATTCGTATCACGCGATTAATTGGAGTTTATCTTCGGAATTAGATAAAAATACGTAAAAACTAAAGACAGTAACAGGAGCTTATACGCAAAAATGCATAAACTCACGCCTTTTTCCAATGGGGTTAGTTAGAAACTACAGAACGCCACCTACTACGCTTCTTCGCGTCGTCCACATTCATACGTTTGGTAATACATGCATGTTTCGAGTACTACATAATATCAACAAAAATACATGAAAAAATAAACATAATTTCACCTCTACTTAGTAAACAGTGGGTATTGTTATTTTGATAAATCTAAACAAGAAACACCGCGAGAGCGGCAGTGGCGGTAAGTGTGATATGCCATATAGACAACCGGGAACCGAACCTGAAACTTAAATACTATAATGGTGGAACAGCGCTGCACAAACTGGAAGACTGGGTAGTGCAGACCGCCATGAATTTGTTATACGGTCGGTGCTGTAGCCGCTATGGACTGGAGAGAGCGTAGAATGCGGCCGCCGCCTTCTGCTTTTGCGAGGAAGTGATAGTCGCAAAAGAGGCGGCGGAAAAGGAACGGGAGGACTCAACTGTCCTCCCTGTCCTCTTCAAACACACCGGCCACTGTATGGCGCGAATTGATCTCCGGCTGACAAGGGTGTAACCTGCGGGTGACAGCCTTGAGGCGTCTGTCGCCGGGTGATAGGTTCCGCATGGAATTCATACTTGGACGTGTGTGACGAACGGTGCAACTCTTCCAGCGTTCCAATGTGTAGGAATCTGACTGACACTGGGTGCCCAGACCGGCCAGAACTGGCCATCCCATATATTCCACACGTAAAAAAGTTGGTGATTATGTCTACTGTTTTAGTTTTTCACTACTATTTCCCAAAAAACTAAAATACTACGATAGCCACCTGTTTACTTTATCCACAGGTATAATAACCTGTGGTCACTATTTATTGGTTACTATCAATATTCGTTATGTCAATGTTTACATAGTCTGGCCAACCAAACTGCATAGTTCCCACTTAACAAGCTGTAGGTGTTAGGTTTACCTAGAATTTGTGGTTCAGTACTTCCACACCGGGTAAACAGTCATTGTCATTGCCTATCACGAATAGTAGGTTTACGATAGTTTTTATATCTTTATTATTTATACCTGCTAAACGATTATGCCATAATACAGAGAACTTATGAATTGTACCAGGTAAATACAAGTATCATGGTTTGTGAATATAAGTCTATGATTTCATATAATTAGAAGTGGGATACCGGTTTTAACTGTAACTCCTTTGAGCTTGACACCAGTTTATATAACCCGTAATTACAGTTGCACAATGCGATGGAAAATTTCCACAATTCTCGTTGTTTATGGGTTATCTATCGATGTACCAATATGCGTTCATGTTTAATTGCACCTCAAAGTATTAAATAAATCAAATCAAAGGGATATTGTATGGCAGCCTGCATCTGCAAAATGAAAGATACTAAAAATACCAGATTTGGAGTATCCATACATACCTACTCGAAACTAATTTTGTCTGGTTACCTTTTTACGTCCAAAATTCTGAACCGGTCGTTATGTTATTTGACAGATAGGTAGAATGGGAAAAGGACACAGCTCGACTACTTTTTATCCGGGATATTTGTATTGAAAAATGACAAGCTGACATAGTCGCGGGCAACAGCTAGTCTACAATATTTTAAAGAAAGATAGTCATGTATTACATATAATTTAGTAACATTTCTTAAAAAATATACCAGATACTTCCTTAAGCACCACCAATGGGTGACTGTTCGACTTCCTCAAACGATAACCTCAGCAACACGCGATGCAGACTACTGCAAATGCAGACCGGCAAGGCTCTTAAAACAAGTACTAATTTAATGCAGTTGTGAATAAATGACGTCTGATAGACCTTGGGGTTGGGGCAGCTTCTGAAACTTGCCAGACTCGGTAGCGGGGGCCGTTGACCGAGCATCTGTAAGAAAGGTCTTCAAGTTCTGCAGAGGTCCTGTGAAAAACCCACTTCAATCTCTTACCCTGACGAAATAATATTGGGACTGGATCTTTCGTGAATTTAAAACTTTTGCTCTTGAATTGCTTAGTCATAATGCTAAAAGAAAATGGTCAAAGTTTTCTGCTATTTGCTATTGCTTCGAAATGTACCGAAAATGCTCACAATTTAATTGCATGTATTGTTCCATACCCTATCACAATTACAAAAATAACTAGAATACCAACCGAGTTAGACCTTAGTTACCTAATCATACCAATGTCGAATGTAGTCCACAAATTAATCATCAATGCGGTCTGTGCCGCACGTAAAGAATGCTTCCCATATTTGTAAAAACGCTCACATTGGTAAACTTTTTGCGTGGTTGAATATTCGCTGTAATTGTACATGCAAAAAGTATTGTGTAAGTGAAATAAACTGCAATAATATCATGCACATACATATACTCGTATGTATTTTGAAAGCAACGTCATCTACTACAGTTTATATTTAATTTTATAATGTATTATACATTTGTCGATTTCGAAGAACCGTGTAACTCTAACTATGTCATTGGTTTTTTTTTATATAATCGAAGCTTTATTATGAAACCCTAAATTATGCTCATCGAGTGGGTAGAATAAAATGTTAAAATGTTGGTCCAATTTCGCTAACACGATTTTATGCAAACCTAAAGTCGGTTGTTAGACTTTGGACTTGGACTTGATCATAGTTGTGACTCGATTTATATGATAACAAAGTCTTGCAAAATGAGGAAAAAGAAGGATAGTCATGGTATTTTAATTTTTCAAGTTTGTATTGCAATATGCTGGTTTCTTGTGTTACAAGCTCGTGAGCATTAAACATCCAAAATTATAGGTGCACTGATAAAAAGTATTGCACCACTATGCATAGTGATGTAATACTTTGTTTACTACATTTTGTTTTGTACACAAAACAGTTTTAATAAATAATCATAAAAAAAATCGATGCTATGATGTACAGTGACCTGCCCTTTTTTTTTTTTTTTTTTTTGGATGGGAAATCATCATTGCTTCGCAAAAGTGTAATCTACTGTTATAGCGACGGTGGTTTCAGAGCTTTTATTTAAGTCAAATATCGATGGATGGACTTTGTGAAGGATGATATTATGGCTAGAAAAGAGGTGTCTGATCAGATGACGAGTAACAGATAAGTATGGAAGACGAAAACATGCTGCTCCGACCCGAAATAAATTGGGATAAGGGCAGGAGAATGATGATTTAAATTAAATATCAATGTAACAATTATTCACAAAAACCTTCCAATACATTGTATAAACGAAGTTTAAAACAGCATCAAAATCCATTGCGTGGTTTAAAGGAACTAAACAGATACAAAAAACGACTTAATTTTATACTTACAATGTATCGAATTAACATATTTTATGGCTTGACTAGTAGTTGCAAGCGCGACTGCCGAGCATGAGGTCCTAAATTCGATTCTCGGGTCGGGATAAGTGTTATTGGGTTTTCCATCAGGAATTTCTTAGTAGCAGCCACGGAGGCTGGATTTTACAGATTGTTACATACATGGGACATGTGTACATGTCACATGGGGATCCCTTCTGGGATTACAGGTGTGATGTTATGCAAGGCCGTCTTTAACTAATTGGAGGCCCTGGGCACTTTACAATAATAGGGCCCCTTGAAGGATGCAAGAGCGAGCGGAGCGAGCTCAATTTTTTTTGCACCCGTGCTCTGATAGTTTAGGATTTCTTGTGACAAGTTCATACGGAAATATTAGTAGTAAGTCAAATCATCTTCACTGAGGGCCCATTTATTAAATCCTTTCAAAACAAATTGAGACCTATAGGGAAATTAGTTAAAATATGATACTTGAAGCAAAGGTCCAGAATGATGGGTCTTTATTATATTCCGCTAAATATGTGTGTATAACTTGGGCTCTCAATCCAGACGCCAACTTAAAGTGGCATAGCGTAAACCTCAGAGCACTGTTCCTTTGTTTATCATTTTATCCGACTAATTTCCGAATCGGCTGGACCGATTTTGACGGGAGTTTCACTGGCTGATAACTGATGTTATAAGGAGTTAACTTAGTCTACTTTATTTTAGACAAAAAATTAAAACCATTATGAAACTTTTAACAAAATCCTATTGAAATAGGGAAGTAATATTATTATACTTAATATTACTCCCTCACGCCGCTGAAGGTCGCCGGCAACAGCTAGTATCTAATAAATTGCTATGGAACAAAGTTCATTTAAAGAGTCAAGTTATAGATTTACCAACCATTCCTTTCGAATGTAAGATAAACAACTACTAGCTTATTTCATAACCTCAAATTAGGTTACTTGTGTAAACGAATTAGTTAAGTAGGAACTGCTGAGATTAATCGACATCTGTAATCTGGTCAGGACATTAAACCTAAATGACGTGCAATCAATGAGAAAATACCTTCAATATACATAAATACATTCTTGATTATTATAAATACGAATTAAAACAGCAATATAGCATATTGACGTTTTTTTCTTAAATTTTCCGACGTACCTTTCAACTTTGTTTTGAAATAGTATTTTATTGTTTTCAGATATCACTTTATTAGCGGAAATTCGGCGAGTCCAGACCACCGTCTCTCTGTGATAAAACCAGTTTGTGGTAAGTAGATTCAGTCAACATGTTTGACGTTTCTGGTATTCCCAATATCTATAAAAGCAAGAAGGACTTTGTTACAACGGAGTCGCATAAAATATCCGATATGTAAAACACCGGCCAAGTGAGACTCGCAGGTGAGGGTTCCGTACCAATCATAACAAAGTCTATATGAAGAACGCCACGGGCTACGATCTTTACATAAGTACTACTTTCGCCTCAAAAATAAATTGCATGAATGGTTGTGTAGTTAGTGTCAAAGCCTTCTTTACATAGTATACCTAAAACAAAATCGCTCCCGCTGTCTGTACGCTTAGATCTTTTTAACTACGCAACAGATTTTAATGCAGTTCAGCAATAGATAGAGTGATTCAAGACGAAGGTTTATAAAGGGTATAAATAGACCCTTAACATAAACGAAAGGCACTTGTTCTCCCCGTCACTGCGATCTTTTTTTTTGTTCTAGACCATACCTGGGAACCTTCTAGTTACGGAGATATTGGGGGTCAAAGTTCCAAATTTTTCACAAGTTTTTTTTATTAATACATGTTTTTAATGTAAGATTTTTACTTTACACACCTCCACGACCCTCGTACTATTTAATCCATTCATCAGCACAATGCTATGAGTGCTTTCCATCGAGTCCTACCGTAAAACGTGATTTTTCACCCCAAAAAAAGTGGATTCCCAGCAATAATTTTTGCGTAAAGTTACTTAGTTTGATGTACAGAATGCTTGGTTGACGGATATGTGAAGGATCTGTTTACACCCGGTATGTATAATATGTCTATCTACATTGCACCCGTGCAAAGTCGGGGTGGGTCGCTAGTTGACAATAAATGTAAAATAACTCTTGAAAATTTTGTACGCTTAGTTAAAACATATTATTGTTATTATTTATTTTTTTGTACCTTACCATTTTTTTTAAACCATGTTTTTTAAGCAAATGAATATTATTTTATTCTATACATCTGGTCATACACGTACTAAGAACAGACATTTGTCACAAATTATTTTAGAAAAACTGGACATGAAAATTATAAAGGTTACGATTTTACCATTTGGCTACGAAACCTTGACTAAGATACTGGTCGAACTTGTTGATCAGTCAAGGCTAAAAGATTTTTTCTTTTTCCGGGAGTTGTTTATGTTTTGATGCTGTTGATGTTTTTTGCGTGGTCATCTAGGCTATAATACATCGATGATATGGGTTACTGAAATGATTTACCTCTATTATTTATCAAAAATAGTTGAGAAATTACTGAACTGATTTCTAAGGTTAAGAGCCGTGGTTCATTTTAAGACCTTCGTAATCATTTAGCTTAATAGACAAACTGACATTACTGTAAGAAACTGTAAAAATTGTAACGCCTGAAGAGATGCCCGTTCGCTGCTCCCCCACCACGAGCATTCGCCTGTAATGTAACAATCCAAAATTAGATTTTGTTCAGAAACAAGTGAATGTGAACTGGCGAATGCTCTACATTACAGGCGAATGCTCCCGGTGAGGAAACGTTTTTAAGGGAAAAAAGTATGACTTTATGTACATATGCATGTACAAGCTTAGTTTTGCTTTCGATAAAAATCAGTACCTACCTAGGTATTGTTAATGTGCAAATATTCACCCCCAACTACGGAACCTTTTCTAGTCCTAGTTCACAATGACTCAAGTAAAAATAATAACACGAATTTGAATTAGTTTACACAAACGGAGAGTTGACCAGCCATCCTGATATCAGAATGACTGGTCATTTCGTAGTCGTTTTATATTGTTTCCAAGTTAGATAGCAATTAATTGACTATAGGTAGTAAAAGTAGCAAATAGGCAGCAATGTTTGAAAGAAAGAAAAAAATATCTATTATAAATATCATATCGCAGACACAATTTGATTGAAACAGGACACGTAAGATTAAATTTTCCAAGTTTATTTTACGCCCTGGCTTCATAGGTGCAGACCGGTTGCTTACAATAAGATATCAGAATTTCAAATTAAACTAGTAATTTCATTATTCATTAAAATTGTCTTTTTTACCACGGGTTAAACGAATGGTCTTTTAACATATTGAACCCTAAATACCCGTATAAGTATAATAAAAAAGGATATTAGTTTAGTATCAATGACGCACATAAACTGGTTGGAAAACGTTTTTTTTTGTGCTGACAGTTGACCTGGATCAAGGTAAACATTTTTTTTTTCCAATTAAATTAAAGCAATAAATCAATATAATAATATTACATTTCTGAGTTTTTTTTTATATCTTATACCTACGTAGACGAATATTGAAATTCTTCTATATCTTGCTATTATCATAAAAAATCTAACATAAAATATGGAGACAAGATAATTTCAGAAACGACAACTACTAATTTTTTAAGGCTTGAAATGGATAGAGACGTCATGGAATGGCACCACGTATTTATAATAAATTAGCTAATGCTTTGCTATGTATTAAAGATATAAATGTATTTAAGAAGCAACTCAATAATCTACTGATAGGTAAGACATACTACACTATAAACGAATCTGATAGAAATTAGTGTGCATAATAATAATGCGTTGGCTATATTAGATATTTCCTAATTATTATGACATTATATGTATACTCTGACATTACTTACTTATTATTTTGAATTTATATCATTGTAATAGTTGTTATTTTTTTGAATATATGACATTGTATAACGGATTAATTTGATTTTACGACAATTTATAACGTATTAATTTGAATTTATGACATTGTCTAAAGTATTAATTCAATTTTATTTTCTTTTCGACTATGTTTATGGTATTCATTGGAATTTATGAAATTTTTATTCTAGGGTTCGATTGACTTGAAAATTTATGTACATACTCTTCAGTTAAATGACGTGTATCACAGTTTTTGTAATATCATCCCCGTATAAAATTCCAAGTCCTGACTGATTGAATGACTGATATATCAACGCACAGCCAAAACCGCTGGTCTAAAGAAATAAAATTTGAAGTATTCTTTGTGAAGAGTATGTACCCACTAAGAAAGGCTTTAGTCGAAATTCCACCCCTAAAAGGGTGAAAAGAATATTATGTCTATGAAACTTAATATTCTCTGGGTCGATTGACTCGAAAACTGGTGTACACACACGTGTATCACAGTTTTTCCAAAATCATCCCCCAACAGAGTCAAATAGGGCTTCGAAACTCACGTAGACGGGCCCATGGCGCGTTATGTTTTGCGGGTGTATTACCTATTAGTAAATAGGTAATACACCCGCGCAATTTTTCTGAGGTAGATGTGTCTGTAAATATATGTGAAATCTCGATTTTCGCGTTGGCTCGTGATTGGCGACATTGATATTAAATATTAATGTAAAAGCATTATGTCTATAAACAGATTCTTAATAAATCATTTGATCATCAATCATAAACAAAGGTATCAATATTTCACATATGCAATGTAATTGATATTACTATGAACTAATATTTGCAAGTTATAAGTAAAAAACGCGAGTGTGTCTGTATTACTCAAATTAAATTAAATACTTACACTAACTATTCTTTATTACCTATTCAACTTTTAAAGTAAAAACTAATATTCCACATATAAATGCGAAAGTTTGAATGGATAGATGTTCGTAACTTAATGACGCCAGAACGGCAGAACAGATCTGGATGAAACTTGGTACAGAGATAGATTATAGTCTGGTATAGCACATAGATTACTTATTATCCCAGAAGTAAGATCCCGTGGGCAATTTTCGAATTTCACGCGGGGGAAGGCGCGGGCAAGCTAGTTGTATAGAAAATCTATACAAAGCGAGGCCAAGTTATGGGAACTGTACGTACTGGAAATACAACTTCATGTGCCACCGTGTGTACAAAACCAGGCGAAGGTTTTTCCGCATATTGAGAAGAGCAATATCACTATACGCGACTTCCAAACGCGTAGGTATATCCTCGGAAGTTACAGAAAGAATTATCGTAGTGAAGACCGTAAAACCCATACGTAGTAAGTAATTCAAAATATTTACACATATATATTAGATATTTAGCAAAATGTTTGAAAAATAGTGTCATAAATTTTGCAATAGTATTTATAATATAATTTAGAAAGTAAAAAAAATGTATAACGTCGTCGCATAAATAAAGAACAAAAACAAACTGATAAATTAATACATAAATAGTGCACATCTTTGTAAGCCCATGCACTAAGGTCTAAGGTACAGCACAGGTACCTATTGTTACGTCCGGAACTAAATTAGTTTACTCGGCAAATCCTAATGCCAAGAGGTCGAGGGTCAGATATAATTGTTGGTACCAAGCACAATGACGTTAGTGTGACGCGACATTGTGACGCAGAGTGTTTGTAAAGACGATGGCGCGATGGCCGCCGCGGCAGCGCGGGCGCATGTCAGTCAGTGTCCGCCGCGCCGGTGGACGCCAACACCTGCGCGCGCACATACATCAACAACGCGAAAGTCGACCTGCTTGCTATTTATTATTTGTATTCACACGGTGTACATAACAGACACGCTCCTATAGAAAGGACAGTGTCGTCCTTTCGTTGTTCCACGCCCGTTTTACTGAACATCCATACACGTAAGTGTTATCAATAATTTTTGATTTATGAATTAGTTCAATTTTCACAAAAACACAAAAAAAACAAATACGACAGCAAGTTGTGGCTAGTCAGGAAATTAAAAAGAATATTTTCCTATTTCCACGGTATTTCTTCAATGATCACTCGTGATAGATGATTTAATCTTCTATGTTTTCTAAACAGAACAATGCAGTCAATATCGCTGAAATGAAATCGTGAAAACATTTGGTTAGCAATTTTTAACTTTGCAACAAACTCCACCAAAATTGTTGTAAATAAATGATAGTGACATTTTTAATGTTGCCGGCAAATTAATATCTCATTGCTACCTGAGCACAAAGTTTCGCGTTCGCGTAACAATGTTTTGTTTCAGATAGAATCTCAGACTTGATCCAAGATGATGCAATTAATATTAGCTTCCTTGTTTGATGCAACTGGAGTAATGCATGTATTTGTGTTACACATCTAAATGCTGGCCATATTGTTGTAAGTTTAACTGCAGCAATATCTACATAGTAGTGCCTGTGGTAGTGCTCAAGTAATCAGTCTTTTGAATTAACGTGGTTTGTGCAAAAAGGAGAATTAAGTGTGTTACTCGGCCATACCGGTACGTTACAACATTTGATGTAGTGACCTTTCTTATAAACAGAAAGCAAATCATGAGACTGTTCCTAAATTACCGTAGGCTGATAAAATTTTCGAATTTCCTAAATCATATATTAGTATTACGCTCGGTTTCCCCCAGTTCGGAATTCTACAAAACATGCAGTATAGGACCTTTTTTTCAAATTCTTTGAGTTTAATTAACTTAATTGCATGACAAAGTGTTAAACGCGGCCGTTATTGTTCCATCATACGTTACATAAGCGACTGACAAAGATTTCACGAGGTTCCTATCTAATTGATCATCGCTGCATATCGATGAATTTACGCAACGCTGCGTTCGCGCCGTGTCGTTGTCGTCTGCGAGTTCCACATCGCTTCATGGACAAGAATTGCGATACTAACACTGTTCGAATGTCATTTTCTTTTGTAACGATACTGACTCATTCCAGAATCATTCGATTTTCCCAAGTAAAATTTATATTTATTGATTTTTGTTATCTATCACACCACCTAATTTTAATGTTGCAGTTAGATCATAAATTTATAATATTTCATTTCATTGTGACTATAATAAATTCTTACCTTGATTTTATGGTGTTTCTAGAAGAATTTTAACGACATAATGTATTCGAATTTGCATTTGACATTACACATGAGGAAATCTATATTATCTCGATGTAAAAGAATTAAAATCGAATGTTCTAGTTCTTAGCTATGCTGCCAGCCTTCTAGTCACAATTCCAATATAACGATGTAGACGAATTATTTTCTTGACGACATTTAATGCTTTTCTCTTTTTCCATGTTATGGGTAATACTAGAAGAAGAAGTAAACCTAGGTTTACTCGGGGAAACTTAGTATTACCCAAGCTTTTTGGGTAAACTCCTAATAATCACTAAAAATAAATTTAAATTTGAAGGTCTAGCCTTGATGCAACCAATTTGGATGTAGCGCACCCCGGCCGCTGCCGCGGCACGCCGCGGCAGCGGCCGGGGCTTGCCGTTCGCTCTGCTCGCTCAGCTCGCGCGAGTTTGGTTACACTTCTAACGTAACCTAACCCCTTTGGTCGGTGTGCCCTATCAATAAAAAGGATACATCTAAGTTTAACCAACTGCTACCGGTCGCAGCTGCCTAGCTGCGACTGTTTCTATACCTACAATAGAAATAGGTAGAACCGTACTTCGGCTTTTAGCCGTAACATAGTTATTTTTTTTAACTTTACCCAAAAAGCTTGGGTAATACTAAGTTTACCCGGAAAAACCTAGGTTTCCTTCTTCTACTAGCATTACCCGTAACATATATTTTTATTATTACTTTAAGTTTGTTTTGTTTATTATTCATAAAAAAAATGCTCTGCTGATCTTGGGGAGTTCAGAAAGGGTTCAAGGAACCGCTACCATAAATAACTTAATGAGACTGCTGAATCACTGACATTTACGTTCCGTTAAAACAATGTTGAAAAAAGAACATAAAAAACCGCATTTATGTGAGAAACACTACTATTTCTGTTGTATCGGATTTTCCCGCCGTTTGCCGTTTTAAATATAATTAATTACAAATTAATACAAAGTTTTCCGTGAGTGAGGCACCTACTTAAATATTTTCAAGAACTCGGCACTAATTAAATTTAATTATATTTCAGTAAGTATAGGCCGTATAGATCTCCACGATGAATGTGGCATTTATAAGGTTTACTTTAAAAGATTGTCAAGTTCATGGCTTACTTGTTTTCGAAACGGGTAATTATTACAATGAAAAAATGTGGCACTTTGTCATCATATTAATGTTGTGGGAAGTGAAAACGTGTAAACAGTGGTCTAAATTCTAAATAAATGCTGATTATGCGACTACAGTCTACTTCTTCACATCGGGTAAGCATGATCGCGTTTGTTAAAGGTGTAAGGATTATTTCATGAAAAAGTTAATCATTCTAAGCGATTAAATCAACTTAAAGGGTTTTAAATGATTATAACTCTGTAAAGCCTTATTTGTTACGGTCGCGAATCAAATTTTAATCAACATACAACCTGACACTGATATGCAAATTTCAAAAAAACGTAAGAAAATTTAACTTTCGCGGGCTTCAGATCCAATTTTCAACGGTTTTTTTTTTCTGTCTGCGCAGAGCATCTCGGAACCTGCTTTTTTGTCTAGACGAGAATAAATTGAGTTACATCTAAGATGTCATTATCGTCTATTTTGTTTCCACTAAGGCAAAACAGACTTTAAAAAGTGTCTTCAAGGATCTTTAGGATTGTTTGTATGTTTGTGTATTTACGTTTACCAATCGTATTAGTTACTTATGCATTTATCATGTTTACTATTTACCAACCACCAACCATGTTTCCAGACGTAGATATTTAGTTTTAAAACTATGTATTTCACACCGAATAGTTTTTTCGACATTGGCCACCGAGGTGGAACTTCTATTTTTAAATATGGTCATTTAAAATGTAAACGTTGCATTAAAATTTCTCAATGCAACTAACAATACTTTTCACAATTGCAATATTTTGAAGTGAGACTTAGTATGTGCGATATGTCCATAAATAAATATAACGCAACGTTCAAAGCTGACGGGATGGTTGTCGAATAGTGGTGTGGTGTGGTGCGTACGAGTTTGTGGCAGTGGGTCAGTGGTACCGCAGGGCGCGGGCGTCTGGCGCAACACCCTTACGTAAAACCTGCGGACTACGGACCGCGGCCCGGTGAAAGTTGTGACTGCTTCATAGAACACTCGAGACGAAAATGTTCACGGTCCCCGTACTGTGTAAACGGTTTTTCCTTGGATAAGGATAAATCATTAATTTGGTATTTCTTATTATTGATTAGTCACACGGTTGAACGCGATCAATGATAACATTTTTGCATAATTCAGAATATTATACAAACTTAGATACTTACTAAGTTATACTTATGCGAGGTAGGGAATTAAGATGAATGATCTCATCATTCTCGACAGTGACAAATTTAGGATGTCATACAAACCTAAACCTTCACCTAACAATCAATAAAGGTAGCCAGAAGCAGTAAAACCGGAAGCCTAAAGATATCTGTGTTGTCTAGATTCTGAATATTGAATTTAATTTCAGTTGCAGATAGGTACATTTCAATTTTGGATGGGGGTGTGATCATAAAAAAAAGTTTTATTAAACAAGATCATCTGCTAATTATATGAAATTGTATGAATTTAAATTAACAATATATTAAAATATTTATTTTTGTTACATATAATTAATCTTTTTGGGCAAAAACATTAAGATAAAATAAAATGTAAGGTAGCCAGTAAAAAACCGGTCGCAAACACGTTATAATAAAAGCCATAAAAAATATTAATATTATTCGCGTAAATGTAGAAAGAAACAACAATTAAGCAAATTAGACACGAAATGCTTACAATATTTTATGAAAACTTGTTTAAAAAACTTTATGTAATCGTTATACTTGCGAATGGATAAATTGGGCTCAAGTGTAGGAGAGTGTAAGTGAATTTTGCCGTGAAGAGCAGGTCAAGGTCGGCGACAATAGGCGGTTGTGCAACAGCTGGCTGCAACCGGCCTGCCCGCTCCGTGGCGTGTCATCTCGATCGCTTCAGCCGCTGCCGGCTCGCACAAGCATAGCCGCCATTCGCGACAGAGTACGCACAGCGATTTATTTATTTCACGGTCATGATTTATAATGATCATCAACTAACCTTGCCACCTGTCCTATCCAATTATTAAGTATTACAACTACATGCTGCGATGTTATTGACGTCTTTTGCATATAATTTCCCTTGATTGCTTGCTTTAAATAGAAACTAAACCGTCCATGTTGACAAAACTGGAGCTTTGACTCATAGAGTGATTATATGCGATATGGCGGTTTAGTATCAATATGATCAGGAATTTCGATTCTGTGACAAAGGGTTCGATTACAGAACGAAGAACAGAATATATAGAACGTGACGATAGTCCAAAAACATGTGAAGACGTGATGTTTAGAAACAAGCCTACGTGCCAATAAAACTTCCGATCGGCCTTGAGCTACTACTTGGCTTGCTGATTAAAATCATATTTAAAGGATCTTGAAATCTATAAAGATGATGAATAATTAAACGATGTTTATGACTTTAGAATTTAGGTCTCTTATCCAAGACGAGATAGATATTATTGAGCAAAATGTTAGATCAGGTTTGAGGTGCGAGTTGACCGACAGCGACGTAAACAGGTCTTGTGATCGGTCCAATCGCCCCCCTTATGCTTGGCTTAGTTGCGAATAGCAATGTATAATGTGATGCAACTGCGGAATAATCAGTCATTCCATATGTGAAATCTCCAGTTTGAATGGCTAGATTGTAAGGACTATGCCGCAATGTGTTACCTGACTATCGCTGGTCCGCTTCTATTACCATATTTTAGTTAATGTATTACTATTTCATTAAAATAAGGATGTTTTAAATAAAAAAAAAACGTTGATAAAACCTCCGTCAGGTCTGATAACACGTCCAGTTACGATTGTAAGCTTCCGAATACGGGTAATAACAATTTTTAAGTCCTTACTTGATATTTCCTGTCTGTCAGGTTAAAATGCCTATAAGTACAGGTTTTTCCAGTTCAATACACAGGGTGGTATTTTTCAAACTCACCTCTTAATACTGTAGATAGCAAATTTTACTCAAAGGAAACATTCCTTTATTTATAAAAATAAACAAATCTGCATTAAAAGATTTTGTATAATTCGCTTGCCACACTTGGGAATCGAACCGGCTAAAATCTGAAAAAATAACACTCTGTAGATACTTTTATGGAATCAATGGCTTGGATCAATAATAATAATCAAATCTCTCTAACAAACACAATATTAGGAATTCAAAGAAAACAATAAACATGGTAAATATCCCGTCTTCTAGTTATAATAACACCAATATATGATTGACGTGATTTTTTTCGAATTATAATCGCTTCGATTCCCGAGTGTGGTAAGCGAATTTTCTAAAATCTTTGAATGCAGATTTATTTCCTTTTATAAATAAAGGAATGTTTCCTTTGAGTAAAATTTGCTATCTCCAGTATTTTCCCTCCAGGTGAGGTTGAAAAATTCCACCCTGTATACAGGGTTATTTGTAAAACACCAACAACCTCGCAGGAGTAGATTACTAACATCATAAACAACAACATTTGTTCTACGGCTTTTCCGAAAACAGACAAAAAAAAAACGACTTTTCATACAAAACTCGATCAGCTGTTCGGACATATGTATGGAGAGTTGAATTTTTTTTGTCTGTTTTCGGAAAAGCCGTAGAACAAATGTTGTTGTTTATGATGTTAGTAATTTACTCCTGCGAGGTTTTTGGTGTTTTACAAATAACCCTGTATAGCACTACAAATACATAACTCACTGCCACGTGTTACGCTCTGAAAAGCTTAAATGGTCAGCAATAGGTTATGGTCCATTAGGCAAACACTAATACATCAAGGTCCCTCGTAAATATACCGCCTTGTAAACAAAGGCATTATTTTATTACATCTCATAATATTGTCTCTACCTAGAGATGGTTTATTATGACGTCATAATAAAATAAAATAATATGTTCCTGTAGTTGTTATTGCAACTGAGTACTCTTTAAGAAAACTAGTAAACGTTCAGTTTTGAAAAAAGTAAATCCCTTTATTAATAAACTAGCTATTGAACTTATTATAAAAAAATGACTTTCTTTTTGAATCGGATTTTGTTACCAATTTTAAGCTTTTCATTTTTTTGCACACAACCCTAATTCTTATTCTAAAATAAAAGTAGCCTAATTTAGACGCTATAATATCAGCTATCTGCCAGTAAAAGTTCCGTCAAAATCGGTCCGGCCGTTTCTGAGATTAGCCGGAACAAACAAACAGATAGTCAGACAAAAATTGTAAAAAATGTGTATTTGTTATAAGTGCCGTATATACTTTCATATACATTCAGTAACCTGTTATTTTGATATTACAAACAGACATTTAAATTTTATTTCCTCTATTTATTTTTATAGATTCGGAATAGTATTAATTAAGTTACACGAGTAACTTTGTTATATCCGTACATTTTCCGAGGTCGATGTTTGGAATAACTCTACTCCACGTTGATTAATATGGGGGAATTGTTTTACCTGGTTTAAGCTTTGATTTTATTAGTAAGTCATATATACAGGGTGTTAACGGACCCTTTACCAAGCCGTAAACCAAGCATTCTGTACATCAAACTAAGTAACTGTATGCAAAAATTATTGCTGGGAAACGACTTTTTTTAGGGTGAAATATCACTTTTTACGTTAGGACTCATTCAATTTAACACACTCAAAACATTGTCCTAATGGATTCATTGTACAGGGGTCGTGGAAGTATTTAAAGTAACGTTACCCCCCAATACCTCTGCAACTAGAAGGTTCCCAGGTATGGTCTAGAATAAAAAAAACATAGCAATGACGGGGAAAACAAATGCCTTTTTAGTTCCTTAAGGGTGCTTTTACAACAATTATAAAAAGCAAAAGTATCCATTTTGCTATATTTTTCTTGATGACTTAATAGTATTCCCAAATACAGGGTTGAGTAATCTTGTTTGGATCGTAACTCCAACAATGTTTGGGCTTCATGAATAAGCACATAATATGTCGATTTTCAACGTACACCTCAATCATAATCGACATTTATTCAGCTTTGTATTACTGAAAACGAGCGTAATCTTTGAATAGAATCTTACTGAAAAGACTATAATTTAAATCTTAGCAAAATTATACTACACTTGAATAAATAAATTAGGAAAACAATGCTAATGATATACTAATTGTTATGAAACCAATTTAAATCTTTTATAAATGTTTTCATATGTCTGCACTGTATTTAAATTTTTTAAATATTTTATGGCGTAATAATCTAGCTAGAAGTATCACTATCATAGACCTTGCACTATTGCCGAACTTGGGCAAGGTCACACGCTCATGTTTTGAGTTGGCAATGGCATAATAATGTATAACAAGTTCACTTATCTGAATTCTTTAAGGTCATAAAACTGCGGAAACATTCTTACTATAAAATGCAATAGCAACCATTTCACGCGCGCTGTTGCTAATCTTGAAGAATTACTTTTAGTTCGCTGGTTCGCGAATGGCAACAAGTTAATTTAAATTCTTCGTGAACTGCGTTCCTAGCCTGTGTACTTACCAGCAATTTATTATAAAAGGCATCATTAATATTTATATTGCGCTTGTAACACGTTCTTAGATATAAAACATATGATAAGTACCTACGTAACACTTTTTTTTTTATTTTGTTCCAGATTTAATTAGTCGTTAGATAAACCTTCCCAAAGATGGCAACCATATATAATTGGTACAGAGACCTAATGGACAACAGGAGTGGTGAGTTCACTTTTAAATGAATTAACGAGTTAATTATAACCAACAAATTAACGCTTTTCTAACCTATTTATTTTTCATTGTAGCTTCACGTAAGTGCAACATATTGTTTACTAATTACTTTTGTGTACTAATTAGCTCTATATTTAACAATTTGGTATGCGATAAATATTCATCGGTGACAGTTTAACCTTTCGACCATTTTGTATGTCATTCAAAGTCAAATGTTATTTTAGAATGATTATGTTGAAACTCTTGATGCGAAATAATTTAATGTTTATTGGAGTGTTTTAACAAAATTCCGTCATGAGTGTGAAGGTAACGCGGGCCGATAGTGTTTAGTCGAGTCTATGAGTTTGCTCAATACATTACATAAGAACTGCGGAACGATTCACACTCAGGCGCAACCCCACTCTGTTCGTGACGTTGCGCTTGCGTCTTCTCTGGCAGAAGTTATGTCAACTGCGCCAGCGGCCCCTAAACCTAACAGTCTCGGTTGCTGAGCTATATACATCAATCTGGGAAATACACATAAATGATTGTATGAGTTGTTAATCTTCTTGCACCCATGTACATTGGTCTTGACGCAGAACGTCCGATTCGCAAAACAAAAGAGTTCGATTCGCAAAACGTCCGATAAGCAGAATGTTTGATTCGCTAACGGACCAGTTTTCCGATAATATGTAAATAAATACTGAATTTAAAAATAACAAAAAGGTTGAACGGCACACCGACGCACAAACGCTTACCATGTATTCAGTACATTATTCCGAACCCCACATAGATATTTTCTACCCTCTTTGAAATTTATGATTGACGAAACGGGAATCAATGCATTAAAATAGTTACGAAAGGGGACTTTTTTCACTTGTTTTGCACTTTTGTTTAGTTGGCGAAACGGGAAAATTATCAAACGGGACGTACCCATATTTTCAACGGTGTTTTTTTTTGTAATCAGCTGTTTTTTTAATTACCGATGAAAAAGTTCTTTGTGGCGGGGTTCAGATTGATGTACTAGCAAGCGTTTGTGCGTCGGTGTCCTTTCCACTCTTTTTGTTGTTTCATATTTAAGCAGTATAATTTAATAGTACTATAATAGTAATGTAACGATGTCCTTACGTTTACTTGTGGGCTCTAAATTCATTCGTATAACATAATTTGTAAACACACATCTGGTTTGGCCTTTTACAAGTTAACGCACTAAAAAAAACAAATTAAAGTCATTAATGGCTGGCTGTGCTTTGACAGAAAACTGAGAAAAAAAAGCTAAACATACATTTAATAAAAAATATAATCGTTGTAATACGGAAGAGATTGTGTCTATAGCACAAACATTTATCAGGTTTAACGGCCATTTATATCTTATTATCCTGCAGCAATTTACATACCTACCTTCTGACCTAAAGCCAAATATTATTGCAAAATGATTACTTTAAAAAAAGCTAGTAAGAAATATTAATGTCTACAAACAGTCTTACTACTGACTTTATGATTAATATTATTTAATGAATGACTTATATTGTAGTGATAATTATAATTTATCGACTGATATAATTGTCTGTCATAATTGTAATTATAACTAATCTAATCTATCCAAAACATATCGACACTGCTGTACTGTCATAATATCTAACTTGTTACTAACACAAACATATGCACGTTGCAATATTTTATGCTGGCACAAAAACAGTGCAGTACTTAATTCTCAGGTTTAAACACCCAACGAAAATTTAACGCCGCGTTGACACGATCGGAGTATGCCGAGTGGACTCGGATACCTACTCGGACGCAACTCGTATTGTGGCAACCCATCCGAGTGCGCTCGGATTATGGGTCGTCGGTCCAAGCATACTCTGATCGTGTCAACGCGGCTTTATTGTGGTCTTTTTTATATTGTATGGCTTATAAGCAAAGTATCTACACGTTTTCTTGAGTCCATGTGTGTGTGTTATATTACTTTATTGACACTATTTTGCATACATAATTTATGACCACTACTGGGAATAAATGCTCTTCCATTTTCTTACTGGTGGTATTTTCCCAAGGATCTGTCAGCGCCTATAAAATTACTTATTCAAACATTTTAAGATACTCTTTGTCATTAATGTCTCTAGACTAAATAAATCAATCATTGTCCCTATGTAATGAATAAATAAATCTAGGTAGGTACTTGACTTATAGCAAGCTATAATAAGATTAAAATTTCTTTTGAAGCAATTTTATCTCGTGCATTGTGTACAATCGCGTGCTCCAATTGCAAGCCAGATAAACAACTAGCTACTGCATTTATTACCCGTAGAATAGAATTTATGTCGGAGTACCTATAACTCCAGTCTGGCCGTTGTTTTAATCTTTCATCTTCTGGCTTAATTTTATCTTTTTAATCAGTTTGTTAATTTTTATCAATTTCTAGATCCCCGTGTAAAGGACTGGTCGATGATGTCATCGCCATGGCCCACGCTGGTCGCTTGTGTATGCTACGCGTACTGCTCGCGGGTGCTGGGCCCACGGTTCATGGCGAATCGCAAGCCCTTCGAGCTTCGCAGCGTGCTAGTCATCTATAACCTTGCACAAACACTATTTAGCGCCTGGATATTCTATGAGGTAAGGTCTTTGCCGCTATCAGGGGTAAATAGCCTCGAGCTGGGGTAGAAGTTAGAACACGCACGACAGGCCACTGAACTTGGAAACAACTTGATGTTAGTAACAAGCAATAAAATGGTCACGCGAACCGGGTATATTTATTAAATTATTAAGATCGCCATCAACACTTGATACATCAAAAAAAGACGATAAATTAAAAGAACCAAGTTATTATCAAAGTGTAAGACGAACTCGTCGATCTGTAAACTTTGCTGTTTTATTTTGGTTACAAAAATAAATAAAACTAGTTCCCAAAATAGAATGGCAGTGGAAAATCCTTTGGTAAAAACCCTTGGGTTATTTTATTAATCAATGTTTCTTTTATTTTCGCAGTACTTGGCGAGCGGCTGGTGGGGTCAATATAACTTTACGTGTCAGCTCGTCGACTATTCACGGAGTCCAATAGCAATGAGGGTAAGATGCATTCTGAATTTGTTATTTTAAAAATATAAGAATACCACGACATGAGTATGCAGTGGGTAATGCGTGGTTTACACTAAAGGCGCTTACTCTTTCTTCTCTCTGTTTCGTCATAAGAGTGTAAAGAGGAAACACTCATCCATCTTATTTCCCTAAATCTACAAAGTGTCTGTTTGCGTTACACCGTGGCCCTGACCGACGACATTTAGACGAACGGAAAAACTAAATACATAGTAAAATAACCATAGGAATGTCTAACGGGTTGCCGTTTGCTTGATCTTTGGAACTTAGTATATTTTAAATATTTGTTTTAAATGAAATTCAGTAGGAATTGGTGAAGTAATACTGCTTACAAGAAACATTGATCTCCCCCGCCTACGTGTATATTTAACATAACAGACGGATGTGAAACTAACTGTAGATGGAATATTCTCTAAAGAGGAAAAAAAAAAAAGACATTTCGTTAATGTAAATTAATCAAAATAAAAGGATTATAAAGTAGCTTTTTTATTAAATATTTCACGACGTGGGCACTGCATGGGCACGAAAAAAAAAAGTTCCCACAGTAAATAACAGTTGTTTTGAGAATAGGTCGGTCACAATGAGCCGAGTGGTTCTTTCTGTTAAAATTTAAAATTAACGTTTTATTGGTCAGAAAGAACAGTCAAGGTTAAAAGTAAAACACTTCCTTCTGACCTGTTAATTAATTAGAAACATAGCGACCGCAAAAATAATTCTTTAATGTCAACAATTGTTTTACGAGCTTGTTGCTAATGCCGCAAGAAGGACAGCTTCATTAGTGATTCCCTAAGCCTTTGCTTATTTAACCATTAAAAACGTGTAAAAATACTATTATATTATTGATTATGGATGTTTAAACAGTTACTTAGACAAACATTGTAGGTATCGGTGACTGTGTGATTAACCTTACCTACGCAGACGTACGTAGCGTAGAAATAATTTACTAATGACAATGTTAATCGCGATGTGTGCGTATGAGCATACATAATCTCTCTAATTAAAGATGTTTGGTAGATTGGAACAGGATAGGAATGATAAACCGTTTTGTTAATTGGATGTAACATCTAATGCGGTTTGTGGTCTTGTAGTACTACCATATTAAACCGTATCCTAATTTAAGCGATCGTCTTTGTTTCAAAAAGTTCGGCTCAAATCACACTGTATTTATTTTTACAAGCTCATACGTATTACCTTAACTTGTTTTTATTTATTAATGCTTGACACTCCAAAATATTAGCTCAGATGCGGATTTAATGTCATATGCATTTCATTTTGAGTTTACGCAATCGAATTGTAGTCCGAAAAAGACCTTCCATTAACACAATGTCTTAAATATAATGCAATATTTTGGATAAGCTTAATCATTGTTTTCAGTGTCACAAAAAAATCCAAAAATATCATAAACCTTCGTACTCTTGAATAAATATGTTTTTTTTTTTTAAATGTGACATTTTACCTTGGTTTTGTGGCTCTGTTTCTGAGAGGCTAATCAAAATTCACTAATCTTGATATAATTTACAAACAACTGACTTGACATTAGATTAAATTGGGAAGACTGAATAATTTTTTTTACACTTACATTTGTCATGTGTGTATAAAAAACCTGTCGTCAGCAAGAACGAAAACGCTTCATCATTATAAGAGGATTTAGGACTTTTCTCAAAAGCACTTAAATAATGTGACGTAAATTATTTATTTATTTCTAACGTAATCATTTCTGTCTCAGATGGCGAACACATGCTGGTGGTACTACTTCAGCAAATTCACGGAGTTCATGGACACTCTTTTCTTCGTGCTGCGCAAGAAAAACGAGCATGTGTCTACGTTGCATGTGATACACCACGGCATCATGCCCATGTCGGTGTGGTTCGGACTCAAGTTTGCTCCAGGTCAGTCGCTACTTCAATTGGACGTAGTTCTGTCATAATGAACCAACCCACAATCTCTTATTGATTCAATAAAATCAGTCTCGTATACAATACATATATATCCAAAACCTATGCTTAGAACAGATTTAAAATTAATCAATGTTGACTATCCAATATCATTACAATTACTTCGGAAAATGGGAGAAATTTTGATGGGGGTTGTTACGTTTTGGAACAATATTTCAGAAAAATCGCCAACTCTTAAATGCGGCAGGTTATCACAAATTCGGCCTCCTCAACCAGTTAAGGAAGCAGGAAGTTACATAAATAATTAGATACAAGGTAGTCGGGTTGTCAGACTTGTCTCGTAATTTTAGAATGAAATTGTAATTTTCGATTGAAATGTAGTGGTAATCAGGGGCACGGCGAAGTCGTATTGTAAAGAACGATGACCTGTCCGAATCCTAATTTCGTCAAGAAATTGATCGAACTGCATGTTAATTTCTATTTAACATAACAACATCATGAAGAACTCTGACCAAGCAATAGTTAATAAACCAAGGCAAATAAGTCTTGTTCATTTTTAAACACTGAACCAAAATAAAACTAAATTTAAAAAATATCCCAAATAAAACTTAAGGAAAAGTATCGACATAATCGCCAAAGAGTGATGTTCGTAATTATATACGCCCCTGGATACCCTGACTAAAAAGTTAATAAATATAATTGCCATGGGCTCGAGCAACAAAATTAATTAATGATACCTGTTAAATATACGTCGCCGTAGTGAATGACACAAAGGCATTTTAATAATTCTGCTGACCAATCAAAAACCTTTGAATAATATATAATAGAGGTATTCTTAAATGGTTTAAGTACTGAATACTTTTGAATTTCAAAACATTTTATTTCGATTTTGATGTGTTAAAAAGTTGCTATTTTTAATGGGGATATTACCAACACATGGTAGCTTACTCGTCAAAAAGATACGTAATAAAATTAGGTCAGTGCGTGGTGAACTTACATCATTGTTTACAACATGCATTCCGGACACGCACTTCGCAGCTATTTAGCTAAAAGTTATAATATAATAACATTGTATTCAAATGCATGGCGCGGGTGGAGGTACTATCTACTACTGTTTTTAATTTAATAAAGTAATGGAGGTCACCAATGCTTTGCTTTGATTCTAATCATATTCATAAGGGCGAAATTAAATTAAAAGTTAATTAGAGCGTGTCAGGCGTATGGAATATTCTTTCGGAATAGATGGAATTTTTAGCTTCTGTATCAAGTCTGTTATAGCTAGCAGTAGCGAAGAGTCATTTTTTGTAAGAAGTAAGTCGGAGTAGATATCTTTAGATTATATTATTTGTCTATAGAATACCGACTGTGGCATTTTTCAAAGGGAATCCGGTCGGAATCGAGTTGTACGGAACCTTCGCCACACAGCTATATTGTGGATTTACAATCACAATAAATAACAAATGTCTTTGTACTTTAGAGATGTCGTCAACCGCTTTCGATTCAATACTTGTACTTATGTCTATCAACAAACGCAATGAAAACCTGTATAGCGTAATCCTATGTATATCAGTTAGAGATCATTCAAAGATAATGGAACAACTATCTTAAATTAAATAGTACATTTCCTAAACAAAATGTTCGAAGGTTTGTAAACTAACGGATAACATAAATAGGAAATATTTGCACAAAAAGACCTCGTTAGCATCAATAAACTAATAGTATGCGTTTAACTTCCTAGTTTACCTACCTCACCTCGGTCTATTGCCAAGGTTCGATTTCCGATTTTTCGACACTAACAAGGCATCCCACCCCTACACTTCCCCTAGCATATTAAAAAGCCAACATTTTATTTAATTCCTTATGTTAAACCGAAATAAGGTAAACAATTAAAGTTACTGAGCTCTATAATGAGTTTTTACAAAGCAGCGCGGATCGTTAAGTATCTTTTAATTATGTAACAGCCTCAGATGTCAACTAGTTAACCTCGACATTACCTAATTAAATGGTTATTTTTGGAGTGCTCCGCCAAATTTAGCGAAAAGGCAATAGTTAATTATGCAATCACTTCCGAATCCAACAATGTTATGTTTTTATTTGGATGCTGTTTGAGGACAGATGTGGAAATCCTAAAGTAGTTTGGTGCGTGATAGGGCCATAGAAATATTCACAATCCCAAGGTACGCTATAGCTACTATTTTGGATATCATCCTTGGATATCCAAAATAGTAGGTTTTGCGTAACAATTGGTTATCCAAGGATGCCATCCGAAATTGTAGATTTAAGGAAAACCTTGAAAGTAATAGTTACAAACCATAATCATGTGAGGCCACTGAACGCTTTTGGTCAGTTATCACCTATTTGGCAGAATAATCATGTTGGCTTAATAAGTTTAAACAGCACCATCCACAGCCCGTTATAATGTAAGCCTACTGATATTTCAAATGTTTTAAGATTAGGGCCTCACTTGAATATCGTTTTTAGTATTCAAACGCATACATTATAAGATTGGCTAACTTTTTGTATCGAATTTACGTAGCTAACAATAGTACATAATAATATATTTTATTTCCATTGAATGATTTCATTGAAAAAATATACAATGAACTCAACTATGATAATAAGTTAGTGTTATTGTGAGCTGAAAACATCCGTAAAAGTTAAGGAGTTGAAGAGTCGCTAATTTATTCGTCAAATAATAGTGTTTTGTACGCACATAGCTTTAATACTGACGTTATTAGATCCGTGTTTCGTTTATTTAACTAATTGTCTATACTCTATTCGATCACGCGTGTACGAATGTGAATATGACGTATCGGTGCTAAGTGAGCATGACAATTTTTCATGTTTATACAGTGCTATCGTCTTGTGAATTGCGTCTTTCATATATTTGAAGTGTTACGTAGGTACTAGGGCCTTATATATCGCCGTATCAGCCGTATCAATGATACGGGGCTCCCGAGCAACAGGGGCCAACGAAGTGTGGGGAAAAAAAGAATCATCAGGATACTCAATATTCTATCTGCTTTCGCTCGCTCTTTCATTCCACAAGGAGTATAAGTAAAATTAGCAACGGTACCAATCAAGATGCTATTTCAATATTTTGCTAAATTCAACGGTACCAATCAGGATGCTATTTCATTATTTTGCAAAAAACATTAGTTTAATGCCCTCTTTTTGGGCTTTGATGCGCTCGGGACTAGCCTCGGGCTCAAGACTCTATAGGACTAGCTACGTTGAATCAAGTTAAGATGTCGGATGATTGAGATAGGTAAAGATTAAGGCTGCGTTTCCACCAGAGATATGCTAGGCCCCTGAGCGGTGCGAGGATGCGTAGCGGGCTCTTTTCAGACTGACTGCTATTCTCGCGTCCGTCCCTGGCGCACTTATTTATTCATTAATATAGGTACACCAATAGTTAGTGGTAGTTTCTGTGTATCTTAAGTATAGCTTTTACAGACTTGGACTTACACAACCGCCAATTACTGGTTAACCAGCATTCACAAAAATAAGTGACAAAATAAGAAAAATAAAATTAAAACGAATGGCTCTAGAAATGAAATACATCAGTAAACTCTTTAAATTGAGTTTACTCAGCTTACAAAATATAAAATTCAGAAAGAAAAACGGTATCGCTATATTTTTAATAACTAACTACGACTAAAATTAAAAAAAGACAAAATATAAAAATTATTAGTACTAAAACAAATAAAAAATGAGATCATAACTAGCAATTAAAAAATAAAGGAAGAAGTAGTATTATAAAATAAAATCGCAACACAACCCTCGCAACACATCTCTTACACACATCTTTGCCTTGTTTTATATGAACAAAAACTTCGCTGAGCCGTTTCCACTAGAGTTGCGCTGAGCGCGGCTAGCTGAGCGAAGCTGTGTTTGTTACGAACCAATAGAATCAGTTAAATGAAGTGATTCTATTGGTTCGTAACAAACACATCCCTCGCAACGCTTCCTCGCTCATTTCTGGTGGAAACGCAGCTTAAAGAGGGGTTGCGCTTACCGCAAATAAATCTAACTTCTACTCTTGAGTTATGATGACGTTTGTGGAAGATACACCACAATGCTAACGTCACATAGGTAGGTACTACGATAGGCCATAATACGCTAGAGATTGATCAGTCAATGTATTTTTTTTTTGTTTGTCGACAAATTAATCTAAGTAAAGAACATAGAACCCGAAGTCCGACTTTGTTTTTTCATCTATAGAGGAGGTTGAAAAAAACTTAATTTATTGTACTCCTAAATAGTGGTAAAGATCATAGCTCATAGCATTTGAACTAAGGATAATTAATTGCCCTAAACTCTTAAATACATCATATTTTTTTACTACTTAATTACTACCTACATATTTATTACTTAATTTTCGTGGCTAACCATAAACCGACAAGGTGATAAACCGTTTTCCTTTCATCATTGTCGCCCTCTATCCTCATATTCCTATATGGGTCCTAGGCGATGTTCGTCAATGCACAGTATCGTACGACACAGGATATTAAATAATATTTTTCGTTACTGGCAATCAATAGCCCGAAAGTCTGATAACCAGTCTTACCACAGGGTATCGTATTCCCTAGTACTAACTGGGTTGTGAAGGTCAGATAGGCAGTCGCTCCATGTCAAATACTGGTATTCAGCTGTATCCGGTTAGATTGGAAGCCAACCTCAACATATTTGGGAAAAGGCTAAGCAGATGATGAATACTGGATATAAAATAATCCTTAATGTTTGTTAACAGGTGGTCACAGTACATTCTTCGCCCTGCTCAATACCTTCGTACACATCGTGATGTACTTCTACTACATGGTGGCAGCTTTGGGACCAAAGTACCAGAACTACATCTGGTGGAAGAAATATCTCACCGCCTTCCAGATGGTAAGTACTAAAAAAGTGCTGATGCACCTTATAACAGTTACATTACGCACCTTATAACAGTTACATTACGTTTAACATAAATCCATACCAAAAGAAATCTTAGATATTTCTTTTTTATACTTTGAATACATTTTTTGCGAACACGTGTAAGGAAGGATTCCAGGAAATTTTCTTAACAAAATGTTAATGAAATATCCACTGTATAGATATTTGGAAAAAACATACATGACATAATAACCATGTCGAATAGGATAATTGTGTTGAAAATAAGTTTTCTTGGTAATTAATAATATATAATTGAATTAAACCTCACGGTTTTTTCATTGTTGAAAAAAGTCGTATTAGCCAAAAAGTAATAAACACTGCTATTAAACTTATTGCGTTTAATTATGATAACAAAACTTGTTTGTGGTAAGCTGGCTTAGCTAATATTAGACTTCAAGAAAAAAGTGTCAATCAACAGATTGCGTACAATAATGAATAAACTAAAAATAAACAAACAAAAAACAGTAGTGATGTAACGATTTCATTTAATTTTGTTGTTTTCGTTTTGACATCATCGTCGAAATTTGTTGCTATAAATATACTGCTCATAGTGATGTTATTGCATTTCAACTATTACAATGTAAACCTTATGTCAATGATTTATAAGTCACATGATGCGCCCTCATGATTTGACAGGACTGTACCTCTATTCAATGAAACTAGGGTACATTTTTACACTAATCTATTATCTCCTCGTGAGGCATGCGAAAAAATTATGGTTTTCATTAATCGACTTGACTAAACATAATGTATTCCCACAGGTCCAGTTCGTGATGATCTTCACCCATCAGCTACAAGTGCTGTTCCGGCCGTCGTGCCAGTACCCGCGCGTGTTCGTGTACTGGATCGCCATGCACGGCTTCCTCTTCTTGTTCCTGTTCAGCGACTTCTACAAGGCGCGCTACTCCAAGTCCGACAGGAAAGCGAGGACGAATGGACTCTGCATGGTACTTAACACCTTTTATGATTTACGAGTTGTGCCGCTGGTTTTACCTGCCGCTCGGCTCAAGTGTCGCAGCGTTATGTTAAATATCCTATGCAAAATTCCTCAACAATTGGGCTATCAAATGCTATAATATTTTTTAAATCTGACTAGATATTCCAGGGATCCGCGCGACCCAACAAACAAACAAAATAAATAACAATATTTTACTATATAGATTTCAAGTTCTGAGATATAGTTGAGTAGTATTACCGCCGCCTTACTGAATGCTTGAGCCTTTTTGGACTGGTTCAGTTTAGCATAACTACGCCCAAATGTTATTATCACAATCTGATGTTAGCAGGAAAGTCAAATAGCACATTACGCGGTAACGCCCCGCACGCTTCCGTATCTAGCAGGAAAAGTACGTGCTTACTTATGAAATTTTAACTTTTTAAGATTGTGTTAACCTCGAGTATTGTTCAAAAACGTGGTAAACAACAGTCAATATGTGATTTCCTGGTTTCGATTGGATAAAGAATTATTAATGACAAGTAGTTTACTTGACCGTGAATAAAATAACCATTTTTATAAAGTGGGTGTGGCCCAAAAATGTTAACATTGATAGATTTATTTGATTGATTGATTAGTCTAAACAAATAAACCATCTTATGTGTACACAATAACTTGGTGCTAGTTTTGAGTGTCGTGACTTCGAGTATTAGATTAGAGTTATAAGATCAGCGTCACAGACGTACTGAAAAAACGCACTTTGAAAACAGCTTTAGCTTTTCGATGTGTTCTTATTGCTCAATTGCCAAAATAATATTTTTTGTGGTTAGGTAATGTCAGCAATGTTTTTGTTCACAAGTAAAACAGTCGCACATAAGAAGGTGCAATTACCGCATCAGGATTATTTGCTGAACACTTCAGGGCACCGCGTGATCTCACCAACCTTGTTCAGCCACGTGCGTCACATGAGCGCATATTGACATGGTCTATGAGTTGTGTGTATTGACATATGTTAATGTTCGCAGACCGTCATGGACGACAGCAGCAGTTCGCTGAACGGCAAGAACGGCTACAAGCAGGAGGCGGAGGCGCAGGTGCCGAGCTCGTACGCGTCGTCGGGCGCCGACGCCTTCGTGCGGCGCCGTCCTGTGTCGTAGTGCGCCGAGCTAGTGAACTGTGTGCTAATGTTAGAGACCATCTCGAACCTTCCACGTTAGTGTCCATCCGCCGCTCGCCGAGACTGATGTTTGCACTACGAGACTGTGTGATGCCGCTCGTGCGACGGACAAGAGTGCGTAGTGCGCCGACCGGCCGACCGACCGCGGACCCTAGGTCGAATAATGTTTCAGACTATATTTCTACAATGAATTTAGATATAAACATTATTACTTCTAAAAAGTTTGTTGTTGCACAAAGTCACTATTTTGGATCTTGCTTGGATTGTCTAACTGCCTTGTAATTTTTTTAAGTACAAAGTATGGTTATTAAAAGTTTCTATAAACTGTTGAAAATCAAATTCTCGATTGATGTGAAATCTAGTCGCGGTTTTGCGATATATTGTTTTCCTATAGTTACTGAAAGCAAGGATCTGTTACTGCAATCAATAAATTATGACAACAATTAATCATTTTTTTTGTCACAATAAATATTGGTATTTTCTCGATAGGCGAAAGTGAGATGGGCATTTTGTATTATGTATATATTTTTATTATTTTAAAATAAAACTTAGTTATGGATGGTATCATGTGTAACGAGGTATATTAAAGGTTAACGGATTTTTGTAAATATATTTTTATTACTAGATGCTAAATAAAGCAATGCATAAATATGTTACCATACCTTTGTCAGATATCCAGTGTAGCCTTACTAACAGCAGTTAATTTCTCTTTTCTATGCCCTGTGCTCAAGTACACTCGTGCTTCCGCGTGGAACTTTTTATACTTACTGAATTGTTTTATATGGTATTGATGAATGATAACAATGTTAACAAATTGATCATAAAATTGTGGTTATGCACAATGCGTTTTTTTATTGTTTTTGTTGTTTCAAAAAGTTTTCCTGTAACGGTTGCGAGGCTGTGCATACTGCAGTGGAATTGCAAGGAAGTAAGCAGTTGTGTTAGATAATTAAAGTACTCTGTGTGTAAATGTTCAAGGTTCTGAGAAGTAGAGTTACAGTGTAGCTAATGAAGTAAATAGCGAATGTGCACAGTCTCCGTCCGCGCCGAGTCATCACTATAATTTTTAAGTAGGTATTATTTTATATCATGTTCTGGTATTACGATGCTTTAAGTGTTGTGCAATATGGAGTGCCGGTTGCTTAGATCGCAGGCGGGCGAGTCCGACACAACAGTCCTGCTCAAGTAATCGCTGCGAATACACTCTTTTGCAAGTTTATTTATTACTTTAATAAAGGATTTTACAATTGATACACGTTCTTATTCTTTTACCTTACGATTACGATAAGACCCGCACGATTGAAATTACACGATATATGGCTATCTCGGTAGACATTAGCACAACTTCGTCTGATGTTTAGACTCTACTTAGCGTTATGCTTTACTTATTTATGTGTGCATTAAATAACTAAACAAGTCATCTTGATACTTTTAGACATTACCTTTAAAATCTACCAAACTACAGCGTATTTCATGTTTTAAGTTGTTGCCAGACTGGATAATATATATTGCTATAATCACAACAGAAGTCTGGACTTAATAGAAATGCATAAATATTATTCACTTTGCAATAGGCACTGGAGGTCAGATAGGCTGTCGCTTGATATAAAATACTGGTATTCAGCTGCATCCGGTTAGACTGGAAGCCGACCCCAACATAGTTGGGAAAAGGCTAGGCAGATGATGAATAGGCACTAGTAAATTTTATGGCGTCGAAGGAAGTGCACTTAAATCGTAGTTTAATAGAGACCTACCCTAACTAGATTTAATAACAATAATTGTGCGATATTTTAATAAACTGTCATAATTATCTAGTCCTTCAAAATATTACACAATTGGCCCTTTATCGACAAATAAAATGCCTGCAAGTTGCGAGCTAAAGGCACTCCCACATACCGGGAGCATTCGCCTAATGTCCAGCAGAGAGCAGGAAAAGAACCCAGCATTACTGTACAGTACAGTGTACATATAGAAAATCAAATCTTGGATTGTTACATTACAGGCGAATACTCCACAAGGGAGCGCCTTATTCCATTATATCCGAATTAAATCTGTGAGCGAAAGATAGTGAGATAACCTACAGACCCTACAGTCGGCCTGTCCAGTCTACATATATGCACTGGGCGGAGCGTCGAAAAGGATCGAGTGGTGCAGTCACAGCCCGTATTTTTAATCATGACTAGTATTTTATGGAGAGACATCCATTGAATTCAGAAAAGAGATACAAAGGTGAATGAGAAAGACTACCAACTTTGACAGTGTTAAATGTGTTAATGAACCACAGATTTATCATGAAGAACGTTATTGAAGCAGATCAAGAACCGATGTATACCTACTGTGCTTTAACCAAGTTTAAGACTCAACAACCTGAACCTAGAACTTGCTTTAACTACCTATCACACATTAAAATGTACATCTTCGTAAGCAACCGACAAGATCCCTCCCCTGTAAAGTAATATCGAATTGATCCCTAACGGGGAAAACAGGTTGTCATTAGTTGAAACCCAAACACTCGTTTGGTATGAAGGTGGTCGTACCTGTTCTGATATTCCTAAACAGGCTCCGTCAGATACCTGGCCGATGATCCCGAAGGGTTAACAACAATATAACTAAGTCGGTGCTATTTATGTGCCTACCTTGTTGCAAATGCAACAAACAAGATTTTTCATCTGATTGAGTAGGTAGCAATCGAGTAGGTATGTACCTGGACTCCTCACTTGATTGTACCTCAGTGGTAAGCGCTACATGTAACTCATTAACAATTAATAAAATGCTCCTAGAGACGAAACTAAGACTTATAATACTTACCTATACAATAACTTCACCAGCACAGCAAAAATAAGCAACTATGATTTTTAATTTAGGGAAAAGTTCCTCTACTTCCTTCTTGTGACCACATGTGAATGTTCCTAAATTACCAAGGTAAATTATAGAGGTTTTTACTTGTCTTTTGGCCTTTAGGAGGCCCGGTCACCCGTGTCTATTGCTGACTAATTCACGCAAATTGGGTTACTTTAGAAGCAGTCATTAGTTTTATTGAATGATTCATTGAACCTATAAAGCAGAACCTACCTACCTATAACTGGACGTTTTCTGTACAAATTCCAACACCTGTTTATCGTTAAGCACCCATAATGATTTTGTCCAAGGACATCTCTAGGTAAGTGGCTATGTTTGTGTACCTGTGTTGCCCAATGGAGCAATCATTTACAAATAATATTATTATGCTGATTTTACTGGACCCTAGTATTTTGCAAATAGTAACATTACGCCATAGGAAAATTAGTTACTATTACTTGGCCAGTGTCCTTTGCGGGTAACACTGTTTTAGCGTAAAGGTTTGTTACCCAATCACGTTCCGCTCTGATAAAGCTCTATTATAGGCACTATAAGGTGACTCTGACTGACTAGGCAGTCTTGGGATAGTTGACCTATAAGGGTTTAAGTGTGCACTTAGGTGAAAAGTGGAGGTTACTTATAGTCTTGGTTTACCTGAAAGGTCCGGGCTAAAGAATAATACCTCCCTACTTACTCGATTTCTTAAAAGTAATTGTAGGTATTCATTAAAATAAAACATTCATAACATTATCACAGATTACCGTTATCATAATCTAAGAAGGAATCTGAAATAAAGAGTAGGTACCTACCTAAGATCGAATAAAAGCATCGTGGGAGTTTCGAAATCGATAAGATAAATATATGCTTAGTAGATATAGCCGTATTGATTGTTGATAATAGTAGTTAGATACCGATACCTACAATAGTAACCTAGCCTAGGTTACCTATAATAGCAACCTAGCCTAGGTTGCTATTATAGGTATCGGTATCTAACTGTTTGTTTGTATGTTTGTGTACCTGTGTTGCCCAATGGAGCAATAATTTACAAATAATATTATTATGCTGATTTTACTGGACCCTAGTATTTTGCAAATAGTAACATTACGCCATAGGAAAATTAGTTACTATTACTTGGCCAGTGTCCTTTGCGGGTAACACTGTTTTAGCGTAAAGGTTTGTTACCCAATCACGTTCCGCTCTGATAAAGCTCTATTATAGGCACTATAAGGTGACTCTGACTGACTAGGCAGTCTTGGGATAGTTGACCTATAAGGGTTTAAGTGTGCACTTAGGTGAAAAGTGGAGGTTACTTATAGTCTTGGTTTACCTGAAAGGTCCCTAAAGAATAATACCTACTTACTTGATTTCTTAAAAGTAATTGTAGGTATTCATTAAAATAAAACATTCATAACATTATTACAGATTACCGCTATCATAATCTAAAAAGGAATCTGAAATAAAGAGTAGGTACCTACCTAAGATCGAATAAAAGCATCGTGGGAGTTTCGAAATCGATAAGATAAATATATGCTTAGTAGCTATAGCCGTATTGATTATTGATAATAGTAAGTAGTTAGATACCTATAATAGCAAACTAGGCTCCCAGAAAAAAAAATTGAATTGCAACTTCTTGAGGGGAAACGTGAAAATTCCAATGCCTGTAGCCTACGGTGGGTAACTATACTGACACGATGCAAGTTGTGAGCAAAATGATCATAGGCCTGTTGGCATTCCTTTGAATACCGAAGTCCTAGCCATGTTAGATAGGACTAGGTAGCCTTATCTACAAAAGAAAAAAACAACATCACAATCTCTGATTGAACTCTTAAAAGTAGAGCTCTATCTTATCTATGTCTTAATTAAACAGATTGCCAAGCATCGTAATTAGCAAAGTTTGATCTGGTTTAATCGTTTGATGAAATATCGACAAAATAACTAAGCGAAACTCACCGCTAATGGTAAGTTATTTCCAGTAGGTACAGCCTGCGACAAAATTCTTGGATCGGTTTGGTATTATTTATAATATGTAAATATCAAGTAGGTACCTACTTAAAACCTTATTATTGTTAATTAAGTAGGTATCTATACTTCGAGGAGCTTGTGGCTAAATAATAACAGCCGCTAGGGGTCGATCTTTAGGTTCAGCCGTGCTTGCCTAGGTTGGTCGAGTTTTCTCCGTGCTTCGGAAAGCGAATTTGTAGCTGTCTTTGACAGTCGTTACAGGTAATCAGTCAGTGGCCCGAAAGTCTGACAACCAGTTTCACCAAGGAGTGGTATTACCCAGTAATAACTGAGTTGTGCAGGACAGATAGGCAGTCGCTCTATGTTAAATACTGGTATTCAGCTGCATCCTGTTAGACTGGAAGCCGACCCAACATAGTTGAAGTTTAAAAGGCTAGGCAGATGATGATGAAGTACCTATACCTAGGTACTTGATTAGCCAACTTAAAGGGTACCCCTTTAACAATACTTCTGTCTTTGTAATATTTACCAGTAGGGTTGAATTGACGAGTAGGTAACAATTTAAAGCAAGACAACATTAAAAGCACGGTTTCATAATAACAAAACTGAAGATCAACTTCTTTCGCTGTCTGTACCCACAATGTAAAACACACTTGGTAAATAAATGAAAATACATAATTAAGTATTCTAATGCCTATTTTGTTATGTCTAACAAATGTTACATTAACTTAACATATTATTATCTACATTTCAATTTAAGTAGGCAATAAAATTCTAAGAAACTTAGTACGGTTATAAATTATTTATCATTGTTATTGATGAACAAATAATGATGGAAAAATCCTAATAATACCTACATACGCTTCATGATTAAGATTGAATTACTTTGTTATTAAACTTTTTGCTGGTATGATGATGTGATGTGTGGACTCTGCTTCTATCGTAGCCAACATTCAATAGCTTTGCAAATAATAATCTAATTTAAAGTATCTTTTATATACAAGTTTTGTGACCACACAGAAACTACATAGACCATAAATAGATACAAACCTATGCCGATATATACGTATGTGGATACATCCTACTTACTTAAGTGTTCAACACTCACAACTTGAGTTGTGTTTATCGAATCACGACTGTTTCGGTTAAAAATGAGAAAATTAGTCTGCAAAATGAAACACCACGAAATCTCAAAAGTACATACACTGACATTCATTGTTCTCATTGTGAGAAATCCTGAAAGTGATTAGATGGCCCAATTTAAAAAAAAATACATGCCTGCCCAAATAACGAGCCCAAGCGGTAACTTCTGAAAAATAACCAAAAATATCTAATATATGTACTTACCTGCTTTAATCGGAATGGGCTCTGTTCCCCTAATTCATAAATACGGCGTGAAATAAGTAACGCTAATCTTAAACCTCACAAACGTGTAGCTAAGTATACGCTAATAGGTAGGTAGGTACCTACCTAAAAGGTGTGCAGGTGTTATACAGGGTTATTGGTTAAACGTAGACAATTTCTAAGGGAGCGAAGTACTCGTCACTATGAGCAACTTTTACTATAGAATTCACTCTGAAAATATATAATTATATAAAAAAAGAAACAGCTGCTCCCTACATTTTTTCCAGCCAACCGACTGATATTTTGTTCGTGATTTATGGTGATCCTATAATAAAAGTTCGTTTTTATGACTGGGTACCACACGTCCCTAAAGTATTGTATAACAAATCAACCAGTACAAATCGCGCTACAAAGACTTTAGTAGAAACTAACTTTAGAACTAAAACCATTAGCAATTATCACATCACCAGTTAATAAAGAAGGGATTGTTGAAATTCACATCAGAACGAAAACAATTTACAAGTCGTTGATAAAATGATTTGAACAAAGTGATGTGAAGGGACAAAGCACATTTAGGTACTAATTAACACATACGAACAATCGATCCGGGTAGGTACCTACCTAATGAATATTTAAAGAACTTAAAAACATTCTTCCTAACGTATACTGTTATAATTAGCAAATATCAGAAAGGTATGTCCGTATTAATCTTGACGATATCAAGTTAAAGAATGATGACGATTTCATTAAAAGCATTTGATGTCCTTCGTGTTATTTGTGTTCGTTGCAAGAATTAAGCCAGTGTAGACGCCATACAAAGTCATACTTATTACGAATTAATCTTTGTACTGAGGAACATTCCACTATTTTGTTCAGTTTTTTCACAGATAAGCTCAAAGGCGTCAATAAATCATTGCTTGAACTATTGATTAATTAATTTATAATAAGAAATCTCTTTCATAAATTATATGATAGTACTTAAATCAAAAATTACATTCGGTAAGCAATTGATGTCAGTAAACAAATACTTGTGTATCTACGACCACCGTCAGCCAACCACTTAGCTATGCTAAAGTAAGCAAACAGTAGGTAATAGGTATATTGACAAAATATACGTAGGCACTACTTCTTCTACGACGTAAAAAACATCAAATGGACGAATATGATTTTTAGATTTTTACCTAGAATATCTGAGAATACGGAACTTACACAACATATTTTGTCTTTAAAATGTGTTCTTAATTCTCCATGAAAATAAAGGTGCAAATCCATTGTGGCCAATTAGATCGAACAACCGATCTGTAGGTACTGACTACTTGCGTCGGTCGATCACAATCTAACTGAGCAAATCAATAACAAACAACAAAAATAGACATGCACGAAGAAAAACAAATACTCTGCAAGAAATAATTATTTTGTAGGCCTAAAGTTGTTCCTATATATGTGAGTAGGTCCTGTCCTCCTGCCCTCGTGTTTTCACCGAAAGATTAGGGAGTATCTATTGTCGATAACGCGTATGTACGCATGTCGTATAATGTACCTGCGTAATGAATGAAGTAGGTACCATTGTATATAAAGGTAAACATTAAATAATCGATTCCTACATTAAACATTGATCAGGCGTCATTTTACTTGAGTAATGCGTCACATCAAGTATAATAAAACCTTTGGTTTGCATTTCGTTCTTGCGATTTGATGGATTGAATGAACCAGAATATCTTTAAAAAAAATGTGTCTACATATAATCATGCTCTTGGGTACGATTTAAAGTTGTTATAATGTACCTAACTATCTCACTAACTCTTGTAAGTATTCTAAGCCGGTTACAGGTTGCTGGTAGCCCTGGTCGAGTGGAACCTATTTATAAAAGCACTAACTCTAAGGTCACCGACCTGCTGGTTTCAGGTTTCCCGCGTATTGACGTCAGAGTAAGCATATTTAATAAATTACCCTCCTCAGTCGGGTAAAAAACCTTGCCGTGATATACTGAATAAGAATAAACAGGCAATGCCTGCCCATATAATAACGATGGTAAAAAATACTTTATACCTACGCCTATTCCTGCACCCCGTTATACAATACAAGTACGACTATTAAAACTTTTAGCTGAAACGTTTGGAAAACATGGCATTACGCATTAGGTTCCAATTTTACAGCTAGCGAAAAATGAGAGTTGAATAGAATATAAGAAGAAGAAGAAGAAAGAAAAAGAAAAACAAGAAGCAAGAAGTTATTTTTTATATATTTATTTTGTAACCTATCACAATGTTTTCTTATTTAACCCAAAGGTTGAATAGTAGAGAATGCCTTGTGGCATTAAGTCTGCCTATGTACCACTATTGTACATAAAGTTTAAATAAATAAATAAATAATATAATTTTATTTTTCAAATATGGTAATACACAATAGTTGTTATGATACATCAGGGCTCAGCCATATTTAACCATTTGGCATGCAAACATTTACATTACAGTAAAACCTGCATGAGGCTGGTTAAGATGGACGCAGAGATTGGCACAAGCGAAGCCTATATCCAGTTGTGGGTGAAGGAAGACTGAATCGTGCTGGTGATGAAACCTAGTATGGTTAGTTTCTGAGTATATAATAGCTAGGTAACTCGTAGATACTTTTTAAATAATTTGAAGCGACCGTTACCATATTAATAAATTAATGTATATTTTAATTTTTCCCTTTTCAAATCCAACAATTATTAATTCATTCTGACATAATGTTTATTGAAATTTAATATTATTGTATTCTTGTCATTTTAATCATTTGTAATAGCATGATTTATATTCCTAAATTTATAAAATTATGTATTCATAGCATGTGTATCAATAATGTGTAAACTGTGGTTACCTGTAATTGAGTGTGCATTACACGCTAATGTGTTTTGTAGTCATTTTAATTTTGTTGAAGATAAATTCATCAACTCGTTAACTCGTTCATCATCAACTGCTTAGCCTTTTCCCAACTATGTTGGGGTCGGCTTCCAGTCTAAAAGGATGCAGCTGTATACCAGTATTTTACATGGAGCGACTGCCTATCTGACCTCCATAACCCAGTTAATATTGGGTAATATATTACGCCTTGGTAAGACTGGTTGTCAGACTTTCGGGCCACTGACTACCTGTAACCACTATCAAAGATCAACAATTGACAGCCGGGATCAATGGCTTAACGTGGTTTCCGATTCACGGAGGAAACTCGGTGTGTAATGGTTGGTCACCCATTCGCGGACCAACCCAGGTAAACGCGGCTTAACCTGTAGATCAACCCGAGCGACTGTCGTTATTTAGCCACGAGCTATTCAATGTAATGCAGTAGCGAAGGGTCAATTTCTGTAAGAGGTAAGTCGGAGTACATATCTTTAATGTGATTATATTATTTGTCTATAGAATGCTGACTGTGCCATTTTTCAAAGTGAATCCGGTAGGAATCGAGTTGTATGGAACCTTCGCCACTGATGTAATGTAACTCGTTAGTAATCCTAAATAAACAAATTGATAATGGCCCAGCCCTTCACCATGACATCATGTATATGAAAATATAATTAATTCAAAGGGACATTTTATTCATAATTACTATGGACCGCATGTCGCACGCAATTTAATAAACTAGTTTCCCATAAACTAGTTATGTTAAATATACCTAGTCACTTACCTATGTAAACTCTTCCCTTATATAATCCGTTGGTAAAGTTATTATTGATCTTTGATTATACGTGATTCGTATAAAGATACCACGATTTATAAGGGTAGTCTAGGATCATCACGGCCTCTAAGATAACATAACATCACGCCTGTAATGGTTAGGAAGAGTTGTGTTCCTAATAGTACACCCGCATTTCGCCAGTTATGTTTAAGTCCCATGTAATAGGGGGCGAGCCTATTGCCACAAATCCAGACTCCATGGCTGCTACTGAGGAATTCCTGATGGAAAAACCCAGTAACACTTTGTCCGACCCGGAAATCGAACCCAACCCACCATGGTTTCTAACTTAATACATATTGGTTTTACAAGCACTTTTTTAAAGGAAATGTTATTGGGTCTGGTTTGTCAAGAAAATAGATGACCTAAAAAGTACATAGATACAATCATGGTAGTAACGGAATGCCTTCAATCCTTCATCATTTTTGCGTCACTGCATTCAACTAAAGAGTACTTTTATCCGAAGATTAGCCTTTATACTAGATAACTACGTTCGTTGTTTCGACCACTACACACACTCATTGGACAGCTCATATGTTTAGAGCCACGGAGGGGGGTTACATGTTGTGTAAACTTTGGTCACCCATCCAAGGGCAAGGCAAGGCGTTGTTGCTTAACTCCGACGATCTATACGTCTACGCGGCAGACATTTAACGAGCCCCTCGTGTCCAAGCATGCGTTGGTATGTAAATTAAAATATTTGTAGTAAGTACATAGGCACCTACTGAGCTATGATAACGAGATATTAAAAAAGCTGTACTTATTTACTTAGGTACTTACTTACTTACGTAGGTATATGTGATTAAATAGTGTGGGTCTTAAATAACATTCTAGACGTATTATTGTGTGAAATAACTTAATGTTATGAGGTATTTACCAGAATCATTTAGTATTAATTAATGCGATTAATTTAAACTACTTAACACATACATAAGGAGCATTATTTAATCTTCTGCGTAGAAACGAGGCTGCTCTAAATAAAAAAATAACCTCAACTTAATAACATTACCTATTATGTAGGTAGGAAGTTGTATGTAATTTGGATGTAAATTTATGTATTTTTTTCTAAAGGTCCTAACGATACCTTTTTAAACGAAAATATGTATTCTTAAACCTTTAGTTTTTTCCGATCAATAAATAAAGTAACCAATCACGTTTGCTGAATGCAACGGTTTTATAAATGCATAAAATGCATTGAGTAGTTTTAATTAGTCGTGTTAATTCATTGTATTAATTTCCAAGTAATCTATATATGTATATAAAATGGTAAACTGACTGACTGACTGACTGGGTGATATATCAACGCACAGCCCAAACCGCTGGTCCTAGAGACATGAAACTTGGACGGTGTGTTCTTTGTGAAGAGTAAGCATCCAATAAGAAAGGATTTTTGGGAATTCCACCCTAAAGGGTTAAAATAGGGGATGGAAGTTTATATGAACGTCCGTCAGTTTTGAAGTTAATATCTTCAAATTTTGTGTTTAGGCTGACGATTGAAAATTAATCTATACGTGTCTCAGCGTTTTTGAGAATTCTACCCTCGAAGGGTTAAAATGGGGAATGAAGGTAAGTAATCGGATATTTTTCGACATCCACGCGGGCGAAGCCGCGGGAAAAAGCTAGTGAAACAATATAATCATTTAACTTTACATTAAGTAGGCACTATAATTAGTTTTCCAGAAGTGCTAACTTTAATTTAATTTTGATCTTTAAATTAATGTAGCATTAACAATTAAGATTAAAAGTATGTAATATTAAACAAACAATTTCTCATCATTGTCTTCTGAAATAATCCCGACTCCACAATCACTAGAGCATTAAACTTGGCTTACGAAATCTCAGTTTTACAAGTCTAATATCATTTAATTAACTCAAATAGTTGTCGTTAATCAAACGATATTAGCCTTTCATGAAAAATAACTTATGATTAAGTTATTGCTTCATCAGCCCATGACTTTGTCTTCAGACTCTTCAACTTGACATTCCGTCTCCGACTGAACAAATATGGAATCACTTAAAAATTTACTGGCAATGAAGATCACGACCTTTAAGAGCGTATATGTGCAAATAATGATGGACAAATGTTTGTAATACTATTATTATTGCCGTATGTACGTATGTCATCAAGGGGATTCAACTGAATTGCGGACGTAACATTCTACACTCAACTTGTGTCACTAAATTGACAAGCTATAAGTTATTTATGGACGTTTTATAGGTAAGTACATACATTGAATTCACATAAAGTTAAATCAGTATTGTTTATTTACGGCGACAGTTTATTTTTCTACGAAGTATCGCTTTAAATGGCTCGATGGTTAACTAATTAATATCTATTGTAATTTTCAACTTAAATAATAAAAAAATATCACGCCTGTAATCTTTGAAGGGTTAGGCAGACTCAGAGGTGTATTCTAAAAGTACCACCCACATTTCGCCAGTTATGTTTTTAAGTCCCATGTAATAGTGGGCAAGCCTTTTGCCGGGCACAAATCCAGACTCCGTAGCTGCTACTGAGAAATTATTGAAGGAAAGACCTGAGAATCGAACCCTGTACCTCATGCTCGACATACGACAAGTTAAATAATATTTACTCAATATTTTAAACAACAAATAGATTTAAGAAATGGTCCACAATTGTTATTATAGTATTAGTAAAACCATTCTTATTTAAATTTTACTTGAGAGTGCATTAAAGTTTTATCAAAATTCTCAGTAGTATGAGCTTTGACTGTCAAGCATATCTTAGTACCCAACTAAGTAAGGGCGAAGAGACAAGGTACAGGCGCCAACATATCAAGCTACTACAATCTGTCAAATTTCTTTAATAGATTTTCAACTTTGCCGCTAAAGCATTAGGTTCAAGGTTGATTGGGGCAATTTGACAGTTTCGGGTAACTTGATGTGCTGGCGTCTGTACGTACAGACGTCATTCGTTACTTGTCCCGGTGAATCCTTGGAATGTCCTTGTTTATTGAAAAGTAAATGTAAAAGGAACTCGTTACTTAAAACTAAGAATTTAAATCATGCAGGTTACCTACAAGTTTAAAAAAAAAAAAACGAAAACCCCGAATGAAAAAGAAATAATAACTTACTCACGTCTGAAATTCTCAAAGCGAAGGCCGATGAATCGATATGATTGTATAATATAATCTTTAATAGATTTAATAAAAACATTTTAATCGATTTTTTTTTTAGTACGTGTTTTGCTTTGTCTTTCCTTGTGTTTTATTTTGGTTTTATAGAGAAGAAATCTTTGTGGTTTTTGCATATCACATTGGCAACTTCAAAGGACTGAGGCCAACCAAGAAAGACCTTATTTGAGGATGACAAGTTTTTGGTAAAGTGGGGCAACCTTAGTCAACATAGGTCTATAATTAGATGGGAAATACCGGCATCAACAAATACTGGAGATACATGCCTCGACTGAGTCCAACATCTTTTAATAGTTTGATCTTTTATTTAATTATATCTTGGAAATACCCAAAAGGAAACAACCCAAAAGAAAATAAAGAACTAAATGTCGATGCCTCTTTATTTACGAGGTTGGTGCTGAGAACTTGATTCCATTCTGGATTCTATCTTTAACTTCATTTGTGTGTGAAAACCAGTTCATCAGTCAGTCATCCACGAGTGTACGACGGAAAAGCTGCCAATTTTTCAATAAACTAAAAATAGGATACAAAATGGTGTCCACCTTTTAGTTAAAAACTAACTTATGCCCGCGGCTTCGCCTACGTGGAGTTTGGTAATTGTCCTACGGGATTGTATTATCCAGGTTATAAACTAACTGTGTGCCAAATTTTATCAAAATCTTCCCAGTAGTTTTTGCGTGAAAGAGTAACAAACATCCATCCATTCATCCATCCTCACAAACTTATTTATAATATTATATGTGTATGTATATTAAGTAGGATTAGCGCAAAAACATGCATCCGAAGTGGCCTCTGCTCTGCCGCCGACGACGCGGATGAAGAAGCGCAGTTCTGAGCTAACAAAATAAAAACACTGTCCAGCCAGCCACAAGAAGAAAAGGAAGTTAAAAATTAAACTACAAAATGTAATCCGGATTTTACTCACGTTAAAACATACGGAGCGCACTCAGCGCAGTAGATTATTTATTTTTAAACAAAGTACAGTATTAACGTTATAAACATACACAAGTTCACAGCTATGTAGGACAGGTGATTTAGAGCTTGTCTTGAGTTTACACATGTTTGATGTAAAGGCGTTTGCATAAACGAGTCGAGTTACTGATTTGATGAGGATCCATAGGTTTATACAACTCTATCGAAATAGACGCTAAAGAACATCTACAAACACGACAAATCGGAAATGTTTTTAATCCGTATACTATCAAATTTAGTTAAAAAAAAACCTTAAAGAAATTAATTATTAATTAATAAAATGTTATAAAGTTTTTTTTTAGAAACTTGTACAGGATCTCATAATCTCAATCAGGTTCAAAAAGTCATCACGATTAGCCACATGTCTTAATAGGTACTTTTTTCTGTTCAACATAAATCAACGGATAATAAGGATTTTGTACCAAATTAAAGACTAAAATCCTTCATAGACATATAGATGATGGATTAAAATAAAAATAATTGAAAAATTTATTAACTAGGATTAATATTTGCCTCATTTTTTTTTTTTGTATGCACTGCGCTCAATGACATACGTCCTACTGTGCGTGTATCTATTCTTGAACAGCCTTACATTTGGATACTTATTTTGATTAAAGTACTAAAATTGTACGTTCTACAATTTAATAACACAACACTCAATCAGTCCATGCGCCTCTATGCCAAGAGTAGCGGGCCAGAAGAATATTTTAAATTAACATGTCAGTGTACATTTTACAATAGCATGTGAACAGGAAGTGCACGATTACTGTTATAATTCAATTAACAGGTTGATCATATACTAGTCATAATCATATCCTTATAAATCATATAGTTTTTATTTCCGTCATGCTGCGAGTATTGTCAAAACATACGCTTAGGTAGTGTCTGGCTACGAAACCTTCGTATACGTGACTGGCTTAGAAGCACATGCTATGCCAATTTAGCTACTATTTTCAGTTTTTAGACACCCAAGAACTTCCTCAAGGCTAAAAAGACCCACCCTAGTTTTTTTAGCTTTGAGTCAGTTCTTGGGTAATGTAAAATTATATTTCTACAGAAAATTTGATAATCACATTATAGGCAAATGTTTATTTTTATATTATTAATTTATTACACAACTAAGTGTAGTTAAGCACGACAAAAACATTCCACACTTTTTATTTCCATGTAGTATCTTTCCGACATGTTGAATTATATCATTAACCGCATGGATTAATAAAAAACTCTGTATACACTATAATATATTGTATGTATTCATAATCAAATGAACTCATAAACGGGCTATAAAACATTAAAGTAAATAAGTATGTTTGACTTGATGCTCTTTGCCTTTATTACAACAGACTTGTTGAGATCATATCGAGTACATTACATATAATTATTGGTTCGGTAATGTCCGGTGTGACACTAGCCCCGGACTGTAGCTCGCCGTTCGCCTTGCCTTTACAAGGTGACAGCCGCCACACAAACCGTACCGAGTGCTGCGACCTTCCGCCCCCCTTTAATTACAACCTCCGAGCAATTTGCTGAACTTAGCGGCAGCGGCATGTCAACGCCCTCACAAGTGACATCGTAAGTGTTTTGGTTAACTATGCAAATATTACCTTAATTACTTACCTTACACCTTGACCATGTTGAATGTTTGAAGTACCTACAAGTGCGCAGAAAATTATGATTATTATGTGTTTTTGTATAGGTCGTTTGATAAAAATATTTGATAATTGGTTGTTCATGTATCGTGAGTACGTACTTATTATTGTTAAAATAATACTCTATTTTTTTAACAGAATTTACTAATCATCTTGAAGAAATCAAGTATGTTAGCGGGTCGTTGGAGTTAACCTTTTACCTATGTTGGTTCTTGTACTTTTGGGCAAAATGTGAAACTATATAATTTAAATTAACCTCACAGATAAATGTATCTTTAAGTAATTCTATTCGGGTTCGAACCCTTTTAACAGAAAACAATAACTTATTAAGTATTAAAACGAACTCCATAATTTAAATTAAAACCACTCGATCGTTCCCTTTTTTCTAACGAAAGACATCAACGAAGGATCTGGTTGTGAAAGGTATAAAACTATTAAAATAAAATTGTGTTTTTCATAAAACAAACCAAATTAGTACATTTACTTTGTTTTTATTTTATATTAAGAAACAAATACCCTAGTTTTTTTTACGTTTTCCATTTAATTGTACCTGAGTCCAATAACACACAAGATTGAGATTGTTTATGCATAGAGGTGACTCTATTCATTGAAAATCTCAATTCTGAGTTTTGGCTCTTTAAATATAACTTTAGATCTTTTTATATTCTCCAATTAAGGTTTATTAGATCAAACTGTTACCAACTAATCATGAAATCAATCAATGTGATAATGCTAAAAGGAACCTAAAAAATCCCAGCCAGCTACTAAAATAATAAAATTAGATAATTTAGGTGTTCCTCCACGCAGGTGGTAAGTTATCCTATATGATAAGATTTCCTTGACTAGCTTTGGCAATGACCAATTGTCGATTTACCCGACTTTGCACGTAGGGAGGATAATGATGTTATTCGTGACGTTTTCGAATAGTAACCACTGTTACTACATGTGACTTTTTGTAGCGCGTAGCGCAGCGGTTTGCCGTAGGTATTGTTTAGAAAAAAGAACGCGAAGTAAATACATAAAAAGCAACCTTCACACTTTATTTTTATTCAATTATTTTAATTGGTATAATGATGATCGACAATCTGAAAAAAAAACAATCAAAATATCGAAATTCTCAATGTATTTTGGTGTTTGCCTATTATTTTGTTTTAAGCAAGGTCATTCATTGCCAAGTCGGGAAGTGCAGAATAAGTTTTATCTTATTATTTAACGCAACCTGAATTCACCCACTGCTTGGATAGGCCTCTCTTTTTAGGGTTCCGTACCCGAAGGGTAACCACCGTTACTAAGCCTCCGCTGTCCTTCCGTCCGTCCGTCCGTCTGTCTGTCAGCGGGCTGCATCTCATAATCCGTAACATCATTCATCATCATTTCAGCCGAAAGACGTCCACTGCTGGACATAGGTCTCCCCCAAGTGTCGCCACATTGACCGGTCCCGTGCGTCTCGCATCCAGCGGATCCCTGCAACCTTTACCAGGTCATCGGTCCACCTAGTGGGAGGCCTTCCAACGCAACGTCTTAAAGTTCGCGGTCGCCACTCCAGAACTTTCCGACCCCATCGGCCATCCGTTTTGCGAGCAATGTGCCCTGCCCACTGCCACTTAAGTTTGGCTATTCTTATGGCTACGTCGGTAACCTTGGTTCTCTTGCGGATTTCCTCATTTCTGATTTGACCACGCAAGGAAACTCTGAGCATAGCCCTCTCTATTGCCCTTTGGGTGACTTTAAGCCTTCTGATTAGGCCCATTGTGAACGACCATGTTTCGGTCCCGTATGTAATCACTGGCAACAGACACTGGTCATAGACTTTCGTCTTGTGACAATGCGGTAAGTTGGATACCCCGCAACTTCCCGAACGCTGCCCAGCCGAGTCGGATTCGACGATCCATAATCGAATCAGTAACAGGTACATAGTTAAAATTTTCGCAATGTGTATTTTTGTTGCCGCTCTAACACCTAATAATAAAAAATAAAAAAAAATTAAAGGGGGCTCCCCTAAACTACGATGGTACGGAACCCTTCAGTTGCGGGGCCGACTCGTACTTGGCCGATTTTTGCTGACATCGGGGGATAAACCTGGATGTGGCCATCCAGGATTATTCCCGGATTGCCAAAATTTCGTCTTCCCATCGCGACGCCGCCGGACGGCCAACATTTCTTTTAACAGTTCTTGGTCGCCACTCGGTCACAGCTTTAGGTACCTGTCATCACTGCACTTATCTTTAGCTAAGAATTTTCAAAAGAGTGCTATACTTACAGGTATATGTACTGTTATACCACTTTTACTTGTACTACCTAATTATTAATAGCACAGCAAGATCCTCTTTGCCTTGTATATCAAAAGATAATCAGATTAAACAACACAGAAAAAGGATTACAAAATTTAATTTTAAATAATACCTGTTAAAAAGTATGGCTTTGAAAAATTAATATAAATTTTTTGCATTCTCAATATATTTTACATATATTAACAACATGATCATAAAAATGGACTTCGAAAATAACAGGGCCTACATTATCTGAAACCGAAGACTTCAATTTGCTTTTTTGTTTTGCTAAACAGGTTAGCATTGACGTCAGTTGCACGCATAACATCATTTTATTCCTTTAAGTTACTCTTGCTTTTTACGACTATGTGATTCGGTTTTGCGTGACTAAATAAACTGCGTTGCAGTTCTGATTGCAAATGTCGACTGCAGCAATCGCGAACGATTATCTCAAAATCTTTTCAAACCCACCATTCCAGGGCCAAACCAAAAATTCAGGGTCAAAATCTTTTCACCCTGGATTTTAGAAATTATGTAGGTGAAAACCTGTAAAGAACCCTAACACATAATAAACATAAGAAGAAGATTAAAAATTTAAACGCACACATATAAATAAAAACCAAACATTTCGTACGTCAATCATGCAACATTTAACAAAATTAAAGTATTAATTAGCGATTATGCATGTCTTCTGAGAAGTTTTTCTATGTTATAAATTTATAATTGAGACAATTCAAATAAATCTTTAACGATTAAATTGAAAACCAATTAAAACGTGACGATAGCTCAAAAAACATTTTGTCGTTGAAGATAAAGCATAAAGAAAATCTTACATATTGATAAACAAGTTAAATATCACTTTGACTTGTTTATAGATACTTGAGTAAAAGTAGGTGATAACTTAAGGTACTATTTTTATTCTGCAGTTTAGTAATTGCTTGAAGTTAGAACTTTCAAAAGTTAGATTTCTTAGCTTTGCTTCCTTTGACGGTTCTTACTTCGTTCAAGTTCTTGTCTTTTTTTAAAAAAAAGGTTACAAGTAATAACTTACGTAAGTTATTACTTGTAACCTTTTTTTTACCAGGGTTAGAATATTTTATTCATTTGACTTTTCAAACAAAAAAAAAACAAAAAAGATCAGTAGTAGTCCTGTCAGCAGTACTAGTGGTGGTACATACATAATGTTTTCATTTCCCTATTGACAGTAACTTTAAAAATACATAGCAAAACCTGTAGCAAAATTGAAATGTGCAAAAATCCAAGATCATCTTGCTCGGGATTTAAATCGATGGCATGCATCGTGGTTAACCTGTTTCAGGTAATAAAATGTACCTACTCTAGAAAGGTTAGTTGTCGTTAATAGCTCGTTTTATTTGTTGTCTGAGATATATTTCATATGCATATTTTTTTGTTTAACATGTTTTTTAGGGTTCCGTAGCCGAAAGGCAAAAAACGGAACACTTATAGATTCGTCATTATTATTTATTTACCACCAAATTATAGCCACATTACAGACCAAGTCCAATACGATGCTACAACATATAATAAAACAATATAAACAGTAAAATTAAATTTAAAAAGATATATATTCAAAATTATAATAGCTATAGTTAAAACATTAATACTTAAACATGACCAAGCTCATAGTTGAGACCCCTTTTAATTATCATTTGTGCCCTTTAAACAAATGTCGGCAGGTTTTGCCCAAATATATCTTCCGAACCCGTTATAATATTAATAATTCGTGCGGCTCGCGACATAGGGGTAAACTTGAGCAGGTTAGTCCTAGCTGCTGGCACGTCCAAAAGTGCGGGGCGGCGACGCGCTCCCACGCACCCATCCGGTGCTGCAGTAACCCCAGCAGTATGCTCGCCACGTACTTGACGAGCGCCACGTCCCTTCTTACTGCCAGTCTGGTGTAACCAACCATGCCCAGGACGAACTGACTTGGGTACATTAGGGGATAAAAGGGATAAACTCCATATTGCTTAAAGTAGAGAAATCTACAGAATTTATTTTGCATTTTTTCCAACATGAGGCTGTATTTTGCTTCATGTGGATTCCAAATGAATGCCCTTGTTTCTAGGTGACTTCTCACAAGTGCATTATATAAAACCATGTCATGTCTGTCTGTCTGTCCATAGGTCACAGCCACTTTATTCCGAAACTATTAGGACTACACAGTTGAAACTTGTTAGGTAGATGTATTCTTTGAACAGCTTTACGATTTTTTATACAAAAATAATAATAAGAAAAGGTTAAGGGGGCTCCCCATACATGGAACTGAAACTATTTTTTTTTCAACAAACCTATACGTGCGGGGTATTTGTAGGATACTCTATAAAAATTACATTGAGGTTCCTAAAACCATTTTTTCTAAAAGACAATCGTTTCAAAGATAGACACTTCCAAATTGGTAAAATGTGTCCCCTCCCTCTTAATTTTTTTTAAAATTTAAGAATTGTAGTAGGTTTGTATTGCGAATGGTGATGATAAAAATCATTTTTATCGCAATCGACAGTGGTAAATGTTTAGAGGATAAGCAACTACGCATGAAATCACTCAATCCAGTTCCACAGACAGCCTGCACTTTTTCTTCTTCAAATGGGGCAACTTTCCCATCCCGGATTATTCCTCGTACTAAAACAACAATTTAAAAAACTTTTTTTTATTTATTGGCCTATCTATAAATATTACTTCTGGTCTTATGATAATACTTTAAATCTAAATGAAAACTTACATAATGATGATGAATGTCTTCGTAACTGCGGAAACTCAAAATAACTGCAAAGAGGAAGGCAATTGTTTTAAAACTGGAAGATATTGCGACTGATAAGAGTCACTTATTAAGACTTAAGAGCAGAATAGATGTAACCAGCTGAGATGTGATCTCCTTTCAGAGCAACTGTAACTTATAAAACTATATATAAATACTTGGCTCTGGATAGTAGCAAATTATTAATGCTCAGTGTCAGTGTCCAGCATCATAAGTATATTTTTATTTTTAAATTGTTAAATCGGTTCTTTGCGATAAATGAATCCACTCCAAACTCTTTTTTTGTCAACTTGAGGTTTTTTGAGGCTATCTTGAAGATGGTATAAAATTTTTGCCCGTGATACAAGCAATATGGCTTTTATCTCAGGACTGTCAGAAATGCAATTTTATTCGCTAATGCGCAGTGTAGTAAGTATGATAATTTATTTTTAATATTTTTCATGCACTTTATTAATTTATTTGTTTCAATGATAAGACATGTGTTTAAAGTTACTGTCAATAGGGAAATCTAAACACGTGTTCTCCCCACTAGTGCTGCATCTGGCGGATCTTTTTAAAGCTCCGTACCCGAAGGGTAACCAACAGGACCCTATTACTAAGCCTCCTCCGCTGTCTGTCTGTCTGTTAGCGGGCTTTATCTCATGATCCGTAATAGGTAGACAGTTGAAATTTTCAAAGATTTTGTATTTGTATTGCCGCTATAACAAAAAATAATAAAAATAAATTAAAAATTAAAGGGGGCTCCCCTACTACGATAGAACGGAACGGAACCCTTCATGCGCAAGTCCGACTCGCACTTGGCCGGTTTTTAAATCTGCAGAGGAAACAGGCTAATTTAAGTTTTTTTAAGAAGTTGAGCAGCTCAATGAATTTATAATGATGCTTTATTGTTTACTTATTATGTATATTATACGGAAACAATAAAGATTGTTCGACACCAAACACTGTTTCCTATTTAGATCTAGCCTTGTTTATTGTTGTTTCATTTCGTAGTAGATCCATAAATTCTATTTAACATCTTCCTTCTGATACAAATAATGGGTTTATGTATTTAATTTAATGATAGAGATGAGTAAATAAACATGAGTAAAGCTTATCTTCATGTTACCTTTACCTTTTTGGTTCGGTTGGACGTAGTTCTGTTATAGTTAGTCAACCCAGATCAACCCACAATCACCTATTAATTCAGTTAAATATGTCAAACTAATCTTACATTCTAAATGTGATTTATTAGATACTATTTATTCTCACATAAATCCAAAACATATGCTTACAACAGATTTAAAATTAATCAGCGTTTACTATCCCAAATCATTACAATTAGGAACAAACACCAGCATATCAAGCTACCCGAAACGTTACGAAAATTTTCCCAATCAACCTTGAATCTAATGCTTTAGCAAAAAAGTTGAAAATCTATTAAAGATATTTGACAGATTGAAGTAGTTTGATGAGCTGGCGTCTGTACTACGGAAAATGGGGTAAATTTTGATGTGGGTTGGAACATTTTGACAGAACTACGCTTAGTTAAGGTAGCTTTAAATGCACACATATTTCTTCTAACAAAAACCTTTGTCCATCAACAATTTGAAATACCTTGTTGGTTTTAGTACCTAGTGAAATTAAATACCACTGCACCAAATTATGTACTTACAACTAGCAGAACCGTGCAACCTCGTCTGCGTCACATAAGAGAGAGAGAGCACAATAAAATCGCGCGCGCGGTACTTGATCATTATTTTACTGAGGAATTATTTTAAAACTGTGATATCTCCTAAAATGAAATCAAATGATGTGAGGGCAATTTTGTTCAAAATTAAATACCTATTTGTATTTACGTAAATCATTTGCATTGAATAGACATTCCCTTCTTATTTGTATTTAAATTAACTACTAAGTAAAAGATTTAATGTATTATATTCCGTGGTTATCAAACAGACAGCACCGGACAGGTGCTACACTATATTACTCTGTGTCAACAGTGATTGTAATAATCAGTATCAATAACATTTCGTTTTATTTGTGGATGTTTCTGTTTGATAAATAAACAACATTTTTCTTTCTTTTTCTGTTTACCACAAAAAGTAAGTCAATATTTTTTAAACATATCGTAAACAGGACTAACTTGTGTTTCCTCAATTGATTTTGGTAACTTGGGTGTTAATATAAAAAAGACAATAAGTCACCTTCGAACATGGATTTGAGTATTTATATTTTTTCCTTAATTTTCTAGATGATGATGATGGATTTTTTTTTTCTCATACGGTTTGAAACATAACATTGATTTTTCCGAAACAATTTATAGAACGTAGTGTTAACATTAATTTCCGGAACAATCTGGATTTCCGAAAGGAAAATTACGAAAGTCGTTACTACTTTTCCACAGTTTCCCCTAGTTTTTGTTTAATGATTGACCTACGTACCTAAGTAAGTATTTGACTATAAACCACTAAAGCTAATTTTCAATGACAATTACCACATATCTACATAATCTGTAAAATAAAAAAGACCCCTTTTTCTTTTTTAAGACTGACTGAAGTATAGAAGCACTATGATAACATAAATATCCATATTGTGAAAATCACTGAAGCCAATTTATAATGACATTATGACGTGAAATGAAAACAAAAACGACCAGAGTTATATCGCACTAACTGACACCTAGACGTATCAAGAAGTTGTGATTTACATAATAATACCACTTTGTAGAAAAAGGAAACAGAGCTCTTAACTGAAAAATATCAAAGCATGACTAGCAAAAAAGAAAAAATAATTAAATTTATTCATATCCTTCGAAACGCGTGAACTTAGCATTCTTTAATCACCATTATATTGCAAATGCTAGCAAAGTTCAACATTTCAAGGTTATATTCCATCCAGGTCACGGGTACTCTAACGTTACTCTCCGAAACTGGTCTAAAAACATGTCTCAAACAATATATTTTAGGTTAAGCATTTCGTCATAAATCATTTAAACATGTTTTATGTTTAACGTTTCTAAGGTATTTGGCGACTACGGACTTTTTAAGGCAGAAATCTTGAGAATCAGACTTGTCTCTAAAGTTTATTGCTTGTTCCAAGGCTTTCAGAATAGTTTGTAATATTTTTTTTAATTGTTCGGTTCATCTTCCGTGTCCTACAGATTTGTAGGTTATGCTATTATCTTCTTTTACAAATATATGATTAGAGAAACCTATTGACTTTTCTGGTGCTCGACCTGTAATTTTGTGGCACGCCGCGACCTTCATTTTTCCCATAGTAATTGAGCAAAACAAATACGGACCAGACGTTTTCAGCGAATCTTTCACTGAATCTGGGCTGACATTTTTTTAAACACATTACATTAGTAATGTACATTTCAGTAATATTAATATGTTTTCTTTTATATCTATTTTATATTTATAAAACCAAGTCGCTTATCATATGCATATGTGCTTTTCGGTTAATTTTCTAAACTCCGCGTTTTGATACAGTTTTCACAATCATTTATAGATTTCTTCCGAAAGTTTTATGTGAGTAACACAATATATTGGAATTTGGACTGAGAAATCTCGCAGTTTTGAAATATAGCCACATCAGCGCAAATGAGGTGTGGGTCGCAAATTTAAAAAGAATAAAAAACTATATCTTAAAAGATTGTAGCCTGACCTTGAATGTCAAAAAAAAAAACTATCAAGGCTCTTTGAATTCTCGACCATAAAGAAGTAAGGGATTGGTTTATTAAATTTATGCGTAGCGTACATATATAAAATTAAATTCCAGTAAAATAAACCACACAAAGCAGAGTGCTTGGTTACACTTAATACCACTTGTCTACTACATTTAAATAACTAAGTATCTAATCGCAGGGATATTGCGTATCTACATATATTATACTCAAGATCCATTTGTGGTTTACAAGATTTTAAGATAATTTACGTGCAGCTGTCATAAGTTAATGTGGCTTAGAAATAGGGAAAATACAAATTAATATGACCACAAAGCACAGACATATTATTTCCTGTATAGACACTTATAGTGTCTCGATTTGTGGTCGGGAAACTTAATGTTTTGAATTTACTATATAATCTTTCAATCTACAATTACTAAGTTGAAAGTCCTATTGTTGGACATTCAACTGTTGGGCAAATACCAAACCTTTTCAGGTTTATCTCTATATTTTTTTGCAATGTCTAAAATAGACTAAATAGACTTCGCGCTGATATTGGACACTGAGTTCTAAATAACTGAAGACCAAAAGGTTATTGCTGCCCATTCCTTAGTTTTTCATTATTGCAATGAAAAGACTTACCTTAGGTGCATGTGTAAAGGGTAATTCTTTGCCTGCGCAGTTTACGGAAATCTAGCCCTTACTGTCGGAAATATTTGAATAAGTAAATGCAAAATTGAATGAATCTAGATCTCTCTGAGACACATACCTCCGCTCGCGGTATGTGCTTAGTCACAGTCACAGCCTATCTGCAATCTCGATTTAGACAGACATACAACACGTACGAAGTACATGTTATCTTAATTGTTCACAATTATGGCATTATTTAACCTTTATATACCTTGGTTATAAACCAGCTCTAGCGAAAGACGACACTTATGAAAAAGTAATATTAATGTTATTATAAAATGAGCAATAAATAAGCAGAGGAAATCATCAAGGGTGGCAGACACAACGAAAAAATAACATCCAAAACCATTCATTTAATCATTGGTATTTTTTGCGCAGTTTTGTTACACAAAGGAGTAACCTTGTACCTAGGACGGTTGTGCTTTTATTTTACAACCAGATGCGCTAAATATAGGTTAACTTGATGCAGGAAATACATTGGAAAATATCAATGACCTCATCAACTTAAATATATTATTAGGTCTTTTTCATTTTATCAATAAAGTTGCTTGATATTTCGAATATTTGTACGTAATTATACATAAATAACACGTAGTTTCCACATAATTTTCCACTACAAAATTTCCTAGTTTTTTATTAAGAGATATAAATGCCGAATTCTGTGGTTAGTACTTCAGAAGGACCATTTATTATTATTTTATTATTATTTTCAGTGAAAAACGTAAGTACCCACACAATACAATATTAGGTCCATGGAAAAATATAATGTATGGAGTAGGTTTAATTCGTAATAAAAAGTACTGTACTCATAGACCGCACTATCTCGTTTACTTAACTGTAGGTACGTACATAATGACATTTTTTTAAATGTATGTATGCACATTTTCCGCATTCCGTATTGTTCATTGTTTTAGGTTCTTGAACTTTACACATTAATGCTGAAAAACTAAGTTGAAATAAATAGGTTGGCAAACAACGACTTATACAGGAATATTCTAATCTGTCACGCCTGTGCACGTGTTAACCTCACGCCAATAGTATACAATTAGCATACCATATAGTCATCTGGTTTTATTCGATTCGCAATTATGAGACTGCAATAACGAATAATAATGGAGATTACGCGTCGATGTTGGCCAGTAATCACCTTATAGAACATTATCAATATTCTATTTAGTTTTCATGAAAATTGTCTGCGCTTATACTTCGTGTTTTTAGTGACTTTAAGTTTGTTTTTTATTGGCAGACATGATACAGTAATGTACAAAATCTATACAATAAAATAAAATTGAAGTGTCTGTTTAAATTTTAAAATAACAACTTTTACTGAATGCATGCATATAAAAGTAATATACGATACTTATAACAAGAAAACTGAAAACTAAAACTTTTAAAATGTTTGTCTGTCTGCTTGTCGGTCTGTCTGTCTGTTTGTTGCGGCTAATCTCCGAAACGGCTGAAGCAATTTTGACGGGACTTTTACTAGCAGATAGCTGATATTATAAGGAGTAACTTAGGATATTTTTATTTTAGAAAACGATTAGGGTTCCGTGCAAATAAAAATTAAACCCTTGAAATTATTAACAAAATCGGATTTAAAAGGCGAAGTAATATTTCTATAATTATTACAAGCAGACGAAGGTCGCGGAGCACAGCTTGTATATAATATTGCAAAGTTATGCGTGACATTAGAAATGACTGTAACGCTCTTCACGTCGTGTTTTATGTGTTTTTAGCTGTTAGTGTGACTTCAAATTTAATTTATGACGTAGGTACATAAGTTCTTTATTTTTTATAGTCACTGAAGAAAAAAGGACATAACGGAATCTATATAAACTCTGCAGCGGTGACTGAAATCACCAACTCGCAATGTGGTGATCAGTGTTCAGTCTCTCGGCAAAGAGAACCTTTTCTAATATTTATGTAAATCCACCAAGCCACCTGAGTGATTTGTATGTATACAAAATGGTTTGCATATTAATGATACCTACTTAGAAACCGGCTGAACTGGCCACCAACTGCATACGTCATGACTATACTGATCAGGTTCACGCATGTTTTGCTCTGCTTTATTTTTAACTCAGTAATTTATTCAGTAAAATGTGTTTTTCCTTTTTTATTTGGGGCGGCATTAACAAAGTTTTAAAAGTCAATTTTAAGATCGCAAATTCTTAAAATATCTTAGGTTCCGTATCTTCTGTATGGACATACTGTCTAAGGTGAGTCTTAAAATGAAATATATATTAAATACGGTTTGACTGGCAACCGTTCGTCTGTAGGACACCATTCAGATTTTCCCACAGCTACGATTTTATTATAATCGACTTTAAAAAAAATCTTTTCAGTCGAAGCATATTGATAAATCTTCGTTAAACTAACAACACCGCGCAAGTTTAATAATTATGACAAAATACTTTAGAGATTTTAGAGTGAATCCTTAGATTTTTATTACACATCTCTGAAATATTTAACAAAATCCAAAGATTCATCTATCTTTCATTATTCTTCTTCTTGTATTTCTGAGATAATCTCTTCTTTCTGAAATTTTGACAACTTGCTCGGTAGTGTCAGCTAAGCTAAGCTTGCTGTAAAATTATTTTTTTGGAGCAATTATTTTATCTTCTATGATGAATAGAGATCGGATATTTTTTCGGATGTTTTTTCCCGGCTTCGACTTTCTTCTACAAAAGTATAGAAGGGGCTTCTTAAAATGCCAATGTTTTCACGGGATTGTGGTATTCCATAAATAATACAGTGTTTATAAAATGTAGTACTCATAGCCATAGTGAATATTTAAAATCTATTTGAAACCACGCAAGAAATTTGTTGAAAATTTATAATACTAGATATTATTTTATAATAACATTAAAAATCAAACCATTCGATTTTAAATTTTGCTGCTGAATATTCACATAGGACAAAATGGTAAATATGACAATGCATTTGAAGAAAAACAATAAAATAAAAATAAAAAACTACACATTTATATAAACCGGGACTTTTTCCGTATTGACGCGCGCTCCATATTACTCGTAGTCAACACTGATGCATCCGAATATCCGATCTCTAATGATGAATCTAACGAGATGTAAATTCAGAGTGCTAATCTGCAATTCAAGATGTAACCAATGTGTATAGTGTACCTAAGGCCAACATCTACTATTGTTGAATATTACTTGTTTGTAAATGTTAAAGATCACCACATAATACATAATTCACATTGTTTCAAATGTCACCGTGAATCTTTAAGACAATACGGAAAGAAAAATATTAGAATACACATAATAAAAAACAAAAATGTGATCAAAAATAATTTTATTCAACGTTTTATTATTTTACATTTCTAATTTGAGACTAAAAATAAAAAGTAAAGTTAGTGTACCAGTGAGCCAACTTATTCAAAGATCATTCTAAAGTCGTTTCACCGCTAACCTCTTGCGTTGAGGTGCCTATTGCTTGTGTCACTGATCCGGAAAATGTGTTGGGTTTTTCCAGCAAGGATGTGGAAAAGGTCATCAAAAACATGGTTCGAGGATAATCCCTGAGCCGTAACGGTATCAGTATTTAGCACCTGCAGTTTGCTTCGCCATGTTGTTTACCTTTTGTATGCGACACTGTAACCTACCGACAAAGCTGTTAGAAACGATTGTTGTACCGATAGCGAAACATGTTACTGGGGACGTCACTGATAAAAGCAACTATAGGCCTGTCTCTTTAGCGACTGCTGTTGCAAAGGTCTTCGATGGTATCAGTGATGCACAACTCGGCCGCTTTACGACGCGCAGTTAGCCTTTCGAGAGACTGTCGACTGAAAGTGCTATTTTGACATTAAAACATACTGTTACCTTAATTAATGTTAACTGAAAAACAACTGACTATGCTCGCTTCCTGGACTTATCGTAGGCCTTTGAGTTGGTGAACTACAACAGGCTCAGGGCCAGGGAGGGGTAGGGGCTCCCACTGAACTCTTTAACTTCTTGTCTTTCGATACAAAAATCAGAAAAACTACATAAAGTGGGGAAACGTATTTTCGGATTAATATGCACTGGATTGTGGTGTGAGACAGGGAGGCCTGTCCTGTCCAAGATTCTTTAACTTATATGTTAATCACCTGATCGGTGAGCTCAGTAGCTGACGTGGGGGTTGTCGTATAGATAACGTCTGCGTTAATAACATCACTTACGCTGATAACATGGTGTTGTTGAGCCCATCGCTCAGTGGTTTACGAAAACTGCTTGATATCTGTAAGTCATATGCTGAGGTTCACGGTATGAGGAGCAACGAGACCTTTAGTACGTGTCTCTCAGTTAAATTAACTGGGGCACATTGTGACGGAGACCCTGAATGACGATGGGGATATCGAGCGGGAACGGAGGGCGTTGTCGGAGCGTGCTAACATGTTGCTTCATAGATTCGCTAGGTGTACAATAGGCGTAAAAGTACCACTATTCAGCGAGTGCTGTCAAAGCTTTTACGCCAGCTCTCTATGGATTAACTACACCCAGGGGGCCTACAACGCTCTTCGCATTCAATACAACCATGCTTTTAGGATTCTGGATCTGGTGAGCATGTTTGCTGATGCAAGGATGGACGACTTTTATGCCATAATACGTAAAAAAACCGCTTCTCTAATGCGCCGGATTCGAGGGAGCACCAACGAAATCCTAAGGATGATTTCTGAGAGGCCAGAGTTCACAGAGCTAGGGAGATACATCCAGCTTCATGTGACCAAGTGACACTAGGATTTTTGCTGACATGACATTTTGACTATTTATTATTTGAATTGATGCAATTTACATATTGAATTGTATTTTATTTGAGTTTTATTGAACGTTATATACTAACGTAGTTTCAAGACGTTTGTTACAAACATGAGTATTTTTTTAAGATATTAAATTAGTCATTATTTGAATTTTATTGATTGGTTGATGCAATACTAACGTAGTTTTAAGACCTTTGTTACTAACATTTATGGACAATTACTTGGTATGAAATGATTTTTTTTTTTTTTTTTAATTTATATGTCCTTACAGGTTGAACCTCTTATGTAGAAGTTTCTTACAGAACTAGGACGTATAGAGTTCACCGACGCCGTAATAAAATCAAAAGTCAATTGGACTATAAGTCCCCTTTTTGCCATGATGAGCAACGGCAGCCTATGTAAGTAGGTACGAGTATTTGTGCAGAATAAAGAATGACACGCAATATTTATGTGGTATAAAATAAAATAGGTACTCTTAGTAAGTACCAATTTCAATATTTAATTTGTCCATTAATACATAGGTACTTTTAAAATGGTAAAATCGAATTATTATTTATTCGGTACACGTCTTAGTCCCGAAGATTTAATAAACTTCTGTCACTAAGCCAGTTTCATACATTTGCATGATAATTAACAAATATGTGTGTCACTTAGTTTATCTAGTTGATAGTAATTAGTGTATGCATGCATTAAATCTGGAAATATATTTCCCAGCGACTTTTTTAAATAATTTTAATCCCAATTTATATAAATAATTTTAAAATGAACTCAGCATTAAAGTTAATAAATTCTTTGTGGTTCAGTTTTAAATATGTAATAATTAGGAGGTACCTACTTCATAAAAATGTACCACTACTTATATTTTCAAAGTTTAGTATTTTAAAACGGTTAGTAATAAAAGCTCCGAAAAATAAATAAAATATGAGTATACTCAAAATTAAATTTATTGCTTTATATACTAATTTTCCGAAAACTTATATGCGAATAAAACGCCCAATTAAAATACTGGAAATTCTGAAAAATCAATACAGCATTTGCTGGCGTAATATTTTTCCACCAGCTTACCGAAAACTACAGTTAGTCATTTTCATCATGTCTCACTAATTATAAATTTTGAATTAACCTATAAAATTAATAAAACAGTAATAAAATTAACGTCAAGATAAACATCAAAATATTTTAATAAAGCGTAGTTGACGTAGCCCCGCTACGCATGGCTCCTATTTCTGTCTGCAGGATTTAAAGTATCCTAACACAAAGGGGATGGCTCGCTTCTCTCGCTCTCGAGACTCCGCCATCCCCTTCGAACCTAACCTCTCCGGAGTCGGGGTGCCCCAAGTCCTGAGGTCGCTTCGCTCGCTCTTACATCCTAAGTTATAGAGCTTAAGAATACGATTATTTTAGCAGAACATATGTTTTCGAAAACTTAGTATTTTTTTCGGAAGTTTGGTATTTATTTTGGAAATTTAGTTTTTAAATAAGCTCATGTTTGTTTGTTAAATACAACCTTTTTTTGGGTTAGGGGTCATTCGGCCCACTATGGAACTGGGCCCGCGGACCAGTTACCCCTTTTAAAATTTGATAGTGGTAAACTGGGCCCACATCTGTTTTGCTTTCAATCAAGCGAAGGGTGGCTTAAAATGGCTTAATATTATTAAGTATACAATATATATACAGGTACAAGCATTTACATATATATATAATATATTTTTTTTTAGATTTCTGGTTTGGTCATATAGGTAGTAAAAGTTGTTCATAATGATGAGTACAATAACCCCATATGAGGTTGTGCTTTAATTCCGGCACATGTTGTAGATACATATAAATATATCGGAATATTTAAGAAAAACAAGTCTATTAGTCAAATCAACATTTTAATAATCAACGTAAATTATTTCTTAAAAAATACATATTAAAAAACAAATAAATCTTACCCTTATCAAATCTTTAACCTTATCAAAATCTAGTTCTTAACACACATTGCTAATTGGGGGCTGCCTTAAAAAAATAATAATTTTAGTTAGTTAATTTTTCAATGCAATGTCCTAAACTTATTTCTCTATCCAGTAATTCTCGCAGAACGCGCTCAATTTTTTTTTGGAATCGTTTACTTTCTTTGGTTTTTTTCGATATATACCCGTTTTTTTTTTTAAATACCAAAATAATGCCGTGAATCTTTCTTTCTTTAGCGGCGTTGTACACTTTTTTGTAATGGGCAAAAATGTTAAACTCACGTCAGGACACGTGACCTGATCGAAAATTTGTAAGATAAGACGGGCGTGTTTTGTTTATTTATTATCGATTCAAAAATACCCGCTTCGGATGTGTTCAGCTGTCCTCGGGATGTACTCGGTTTTAATGTATATCAGATAATGTCAGTGAGTGTGATGGCAAAGTATTCTGCAACCCGTCGTTTTTTTTTATTTTGAACGAACGTGGTTGCGAAACAAAGCATATTTTTCAAAGAAATGGTGTTTCTATCAAATAAAACACAAAACTAATAATTCAGTTGAAGCCTGGAATGCAAGGCTCAATAAAATGGTAACACCCAAACCAAACATTGTTGTCCTTTTAAGGTCACTGCAGAAAGATTCACGGCATTATTTTGGTATTTTAAAAAAAAACGGGTACATATCGAAAAAAACCAAAGAATGAAAACGATCCCAAAAAAAAAATTGAGCGCGTTCTGCGAGAATTACTGGATAGAGAAATAAGTTTAGGACATTGCATTGAAAAATTAACTAACTAAAATTATTATTTTTTTAAGGCAGCCCCCAATTAGCAATGTGTGTTAAGAACTCGATTTTGATAAGGTTAAAGATTTGATAAGGGTAAAATTTATTTGTTTTTTAATATGTTTTTTTTTTTAAATAATTTATGTTGATTATTAAAATGTTGATTAGACTACTTAAATAGACTTGTTTTTCTTAAATATTCCGATATATTTATATGTATCTACAACATGTGCCGGAATTAAAGCACAACCTCATATGGGGTTATTGTACTCATCATTATGAACAACTTTTACTACCTATATGACCAAACCAGAAATCTAAAAAAAAATATATTATATATATATGTAAATGCTTGTACCTGTATATATATTGTATACTTAATAATATACAAGCCATTTTAAGCCACCCTTCGCTTGATTGAAAGCAAAACAGATGTGGGCCCAGTTTACCACTATCAAATTTTAAAAGGGGTAACTGGTCCGCGGGCCCAGTTCCATAGCGGGCCGAATGACCCCTAACCCCTTTTTTTTCGGTTAATTTTTTATTAATTTTACGGTACCATTACTTATTTATGGATTACTTAATCCTGACTGTGTTAAAATGAACACAGCTTAGAAAGGTTTTTTTTTTTTAAAAACCTTGCCACACACTAGAATTTCTCCTGTATCGTGGGTGCGTTTACAAACATTTAAATTCACATACACAAACAGTCAGACCCGGAACAACTACCTGTAGGCCATACAAATATTTGTTCCGTGCGGGAATCGAACTCGCGACACGAAGCGCAGCAGTCAATCGCTGAGCCACTGCGCCAACCGTGCTGTCAGTATTACACAGTGTTACTCGTAGTTATTATATTATAGGATCTCCCACTTTTCATGAGACTTAAAACATAACTGACGAAATGTGGGTGTACCAAAAGGTACACCTCTGCCTAACCCTACGGGGATAACAGGCGTGATGTTATGTAATCTGTAGATAAATTACAGTCAACTACAGATCGTTGGAGGTTAATTTTTGTTTTTTGGAAGTTTTATTATATCTGTTTTAAAACGGCTAATATTGTTCCGGAAAACCGCTGTTTTTGTTTTCAGATTTGAATATTTTTTGTTCACTCCTTTTTTGTTTACCCATCCAAATATAAAAATACCCATCAATTTATAAAGGTTATTAGGCCTATAATAAACAACAGTAATTTTTTGCCGGATTTCTTAAAATAGATTTAATGGAAAAAGTTTTTATAGCTGGCGGGAATACCCTCAGTACATAACAGTTTTAATAGATAAGATACGTCAGCAGTGAACTCATTTTATCGTTGTTGATAATTCAAAAGAGAATGTAGTTAAAACCTGATATTTTGGAACCGAAACATTGAGGACTAAAATATGTATCAAAACCACGAAACCAATAAGTATTATTTTAAGGTCCTTTATCAAATCTGACACAAATGACTAAAGTTTCTAGGTCTGGTTATCTATGGAAGGGTCTGCTACGGCTAAACCTCTGAACTAATTGTAAGTAGTTCCAGCTTGAACCCTGAAAAAGCATATTCCCAAGCTTTTTTAAATTTTATGTCGTGACTTTGAGGAATATAATATGGGATGCCGTTGAATTCGCGGGAAAAGCGTCGATACAATATATTATTTATATGTCGTTGTGTAAGTTACCAGTTTGTTTGTTTTTCATAAACTTTATTTTTAAGTTCCTCAGGGTCCTTTGATACCGCGGCTCTAATATGACGGGTTTCTGTTTCAGTGTTAATTAAAAATCCACGTTGAATAAATGCCTGAGCAAATTGAAAGATTATCGCGATGTTCGGAATTAAGGGGCTGGATGGCCAACCGCAACGTAAGCAGCTTAAATATTTGCCTTTGATCATAAATGTCACTGACGCAAAGGCGTTTTATTTACATTTTGTCTGATTAACTGTACTTGGGTTGTCATTTGATGATAATCTTATATGGATTGTGTTAAAATTGCTTCCGTTTTGTGTTTTTAGTAGGTACTAAGAAATATAGGTAGGTACCTACTAGGTATAAATACCTAGTAGGTAGGTACCTACTAGGTATTTAGGTATTTAGGCATTTAGGTAGGTACCTACTAGGTATAAATACCTAGTAGGTACCTACCTATATTTCTTAGTACCTACTAAGAACACAAACCGGAAGCAATTTTTTTATAGGTATAAATACCTAGTAGGTACCTACCTACTAGGCATTTATACCTACGCTAATAAACATATAAAAGGGGAAAACCTCACAGTCGTCATAATCATATGACGTAGGCTTATTACCAATTCATACGTGAGAGTAATGTCACTTTGTTTGCATGAGCAAGCAGCATTGCTATAGACCAATAAGTGGAACAATGTATGATAAACTGCTAACACTCATCGCAGTAATTGCTTGGTCATTTTTACCTACTATTTATTAAGTAAATAAGTGCTGTAGTTTTATGACAATACATTTCAACAGATCACCATAAAACGCTGGAATTATTGCACAAATCACTTCAGGACAGAGGTTTCCATTTCTCTGTTCAAACCTCCCACTTCTAGATTGTGTTACTATAAATATAATAATAATAAAATTGTTTATTCATCCGAATAATACACACAGACACATAGTTCAAAACAAGGTGGCAGAAATACAGTAAAAATAATGATACAGTTTTTGTGCACCGAAGATTTAAGTCTACAAGTAATGAACCCTGTCTCTTAAACTAGGAGACCTGTATCTTAAGAGACAGAGATCGGACAAAAATATTAATTCAGTAAAACTGAACACAAGAGTGAAAGTGTGTCGGTCTACCATTATAATGCAAATAATCAGAAAAAATGTGTGAGTGTTGAGGTGTGGTGAGTGTGACATGGGTGTGTGTGGGTGTCTAGGTCAGTTTAAAAAAAAAAAAAAAAACATTTAATTCAGATAACTTGATCCATACAAATTAAAATATAAATTAAAATTAAATTAAATTAACATTGAAGTGAAATCAGTATTAAAAATAAAATAAATTAACATTTAAAATCAAAAACAAATAAAATAAAATAAATTACTTTCAAAATTAAAATTAACATTAAAATCAGAATTAAAATAAGATAAAATTAAAATTCATTCAAAATTAAAAAAGATAAGATAGATCTTCAAAATTCCGTTGCAGCTGCCTCGCATTCTGCAGATCAGGGAAACAGTTTTCTTGCGAATGACGGCATAAAAGCCATCAGTTCTATACAGCGCGAACATCCCCGATACACTACAGAAGCGAGGCAGCCCCAACATCATCCTGAAGAAGTTGTTATATTGGACGCGCAGGACATCCAGCGATCTTTTGGTGTGCTTGACCCACAAATTTCCCGTATAAAAGCTTTGACAATATGCTTTAAACAACGTTATTTTTACTTGTTCAGAGCAGCGGGAAAATCTGCGGGCCAGCATGTTACCTCTGACCGCCAAAGCCCTGCGCTCCCTCTCAATGTCCATATCGTCTTCAAGACCCTCGGTAATTAAATGCCCAAAGTATTTTAATTTCGTAATTTCGTATTTCGTATTTCATTCGTTTCGTTTTTTAATACCAAATAAGAAAATTATAGCACTAGCTATAATTATAGGATTTACGATTAAAAAAAACAGCGATAAGGGCTGTGCTGGGTTGGGATGGGCTCTACCAAGATCCCATTGAGACTTTACCTATCTCAAACAAGGACTTTATTATTTTATCAAAAGGTTTTCTTGAAATTTGCAAACAAACAATCTAAAATGAATTTAACATCTTCCACATGAATCAGAAACATTTTTGTTCAAAGATAAAAACAAATTTTATGTTCGACCAAATGTTGATTGGTAGATACAATTAACCAACGAATGATACTTACTCACGTGCAAATTAAGCAATAATACTGTGCAAAATTACAGTGCACAGTGTGACTACGCCTTAATACAATATTGTCTAGTCTACCACGTATAGAATAGGTGTCATTGGCATTCGTAAATTAAAAGCTGTGCAATGACAAAAACGCTTATGAACTTTAGATCAGTAGTCACAGTTCTCCTTACTGTATTTAACCGACTTATAAAAAAGGAGAAGGTTATGTATTCCACCAGCATCTTTTTTTTCACATATACTCACCTATTTTCCGTGATTATTGATCCGATTTCAGTGATTCTTTTTCATTTTTTTCATTGGGTAGAAAGAGCTCGCGCGGGACCACCGCGTTAAGTAAAAAAATGGTACTGTAAGTAAGTTACTGATTTTTTGGAATGTCGAAAGTAATACTTAGTGTTAAACCAAGTTTGAAAGTCCTGTTCTTACTGCGTGGTGAAAAACTTTTAAAGTTCTGTTTTAAGCTTTCACGGTTTATAACTAAACACCATAATTAAAAATCACGGATGATATCCCGTAAGTAACAGTTTAAACGGGCAAGTTTAAACTTCAAAGTTTTCAGATTTTGGCTTATTATATAATCAAGAAAGTCAAAAAAGTTTGACGCTTTATTTACTTACAGGTAACTGTAAAATAATAAAAAGAAGAAGATATTACAGGATTCTGGATAATATACCTAGGTATGTTCCATGATGCACATGATTACGCTGCAGACAGAGCCTCAGTGATTCCCTAATATTTTGATATGACTATATACAAAATGGCGGCGACATGGGCAGACGACATTGTTGCCATCGCAGGAATATCCTCAATGAGGCTGGCACAAGAACGTGGAGCTTGGCACAATCAAAGAAAGGCTTATACCCAGCAGTAGGTGATGTCGGGCTGTGGGTGAGGATGATGATGTACAAAATACCTAGGCACCAATATAACTATTCTAGTAACTTTGTGTACATTCATAAATATTATGTGGGCTTACTCGTGTGAGTAATATAACTCTGCAAATGATCGATTCATTATTTTGCTAAACGTTTTATGGTTTTACGAAACAACATTATGTACAGACGCGTTAAATAAATGCAACTATGTTCTATGGAATATTTATGATCAGTCAATGTTTGTATTGACTAACACTCACTGTTACTGTTAGCCTACATGATCCCACTGCCGGGCTAAAGGCTCTCCCCATAACTTCCAGTTCATTTCATCTAGGGCCAATTATTTTATTGGTTTGGTCGAGCTTATCACCTCATATTCTACTAGGTCTACCTCATTGCCTTCTGGCTATGTCAGGGCGCAACATAGTGCTTTGTTTAGCCCACAGCTCATTAGGCATACGACAGACGTGGCCAACATAGTCCTACTTCAGAACGCTTATTGTATATCTTGTAAAACAAGACATGGAACAAACAAACAGAACGCTAATGTTGATTTGTATGTTTTTATACTCTGTTTTGATATTGATGTTGTTTTGTTCGTTCTGCCGATTCAAGCCATGTCAATTAATAACAGGATAACAAAGATATAATTATTTAAGAATTGGCTTGCAGCATTTTATCAATAAAAACACAGAACTGGTATTTTACTGACGCATCTGTTCTATAATATCACTACATCACACCAGTAATACTCGAAGCGTAGGACAGAGATGTAGATACCTTGACTACACTAGTAATATTAAAGTCCCATATAATAGGGGGCGATCCTATTGTCATTAATCAGACACAAATCTCCGTGCTGAAATGCTACTGAGAAATTCCTGATGGAAAATCCCCAAAACGCTTTGGCCTCGTCTATTCTATTCTAAAAACCCAGATGATTTCAGCTATTCATTTCTAAGTAGTACAACAAACTATTGATTAGTTTAATAACACTTGACCAGCAAACTTGAAAACTGGAATAGTGTTATTTATAACATTAGAACAAATAATAAACCTCAAAACGTCAACAACTCTATTCGTTACGATATAATGTATGCATCGATTCATCGTTAGCCTTACCTACTGTCATCATTTGTGGTAAAATTCCGTATCCACCTATATCCTGCTGTATTCGTGGAAAATCCTTATTCGTTAACACGATTTTTTCCATCAAGAAACAATGCAAATGAAGTTAGAAGCATCTTTGTAGTCACCAACGCCTACGACGTTAATTATTAATAAATATAAAAAGCTACACATACAACTTGGATTAATTTCATTGTTGAGTCAGCGAGTCCATGTTTTACCGAATCATCGTATTAAGTACAAAAAAAAATAATTTTGTTTAAAAAAAACGGAATATCCGAAGGAAGACGTCTCGATATATGTATACAATTATAAAATGCTGACGCAATGGAGAATTACTTTAACTGAGTTGTCTGCAAAAAAAACCATTGTTAAGTAACTGCCAATCCTGAAATATTCCACGATAAACAAATCTATTTTTAGAAAGGTACTTGAACCAGGTTCTTTATATCTTCCCACAGGCGACAGGGCTATGACGTCAATGCCAGGTAACCAGATTAAAGATCCGTTCGCATTGGGTTCGTCCAACACTCGTTGATGGCACGTATGTTACTTACACATGTAATATGCCCAATCAGTTGATCCTCTCTTAGTCTTCTTTTCATCCGTGTAATGAAGCTGCCAATAATGTATTATTTCGAAACTGTAATTGAGTCGGCGTCTACGCTGTGCCTACGCCGCCACGCCGTGCCTACACCGCTACGCAAGGCGTACGCCGCTACGCCGCGCCTACGCTGCGTAGCAGCGCCCTGTGCGAATACACTTTAATTCACATTTGTGTAACTACTTTATTTTGACCATTATCGTGATGCAATTACGTAGGTTAACTGCCTACATATTCATTTTGCAAATGCGCAGTCTATTTAATAGGCCAACAGACGTCAATGGTCCAACAGGTACCTATGTAGCAGGTTATTTTACAATTTCTTAGTTGCTTCGTTCCACTGACAAGACGAATACATATTTCATATCATAACATTATTGTAGTTAGTACTCATTCTCTTTTAAAGTACAAACAAAACAGTGCTTTGTAACACGTCTTTGTAATATGTACTTTGTTATTGGCAATGTATCCATTGAATCAAACATTTACCACCGGGTTCACGACCCGTTGCGAAAACTCATTTTAGATTCTTGTCATAAATTAACTTTAGATACTGTTAGAGTTAACGTTACAATATAAGGAGGGAGATTCATTAAAGAAGGCGTTCGAAATAACTTAAACGGCCTTTGAAAAAACACGTGAAATTATATAAATTATTGTAGCTATTTATAAATTCTAATTCGTCATTTCATACTCATTATCTACAGTAACTGGACACAGGTTGGAAAAAAACTGTACCTAGTTCAAGGCGAAGCTAATTTTTAGCGTCGACGAATATAATCATAGCCCATAAATTATATCTCTAAACCAGTTTTTCCGCTACAATTTTGTGGTTTACTTGACCAACCACAATTTAACTATGACAAAAATAATAATATCTTTACTTAATAAGATTTGCATTGCTAATAAAAGAAATTGCTTGGAACCCAAATGTCGCTGAACTATTTAAATTCTGAACGATATCAGCTTTCCGCCTTCACGCAGAGCGGCAACCCAACATACAAATCTAAATACTGAGTTTTTAAAATAAGATTTTTGCCATCATCATGTATTTTTTTTATATCTTATTTATACCACATATTTAGTTCCTACAAGCACATTTACATAAGTAAACTCGTCGCGAGAACAAATAAGTAATTCACGCAAAGTGCCCCACACACATGGATAAATTCATACATAAATCCTTGTGTAGGTCCATGTGTTATGAGTACATATCTATAAGTATGTACATACATTAATTATGGGCAGGGCTTCACAGAGTTCCGTTGTCGGCCGTGATGATAATTTCGTCCGCATATATGTCACGGCTTGTTTCTTTCAATTTATGGGTAAAGATGACGATGACATTACGACAAAATATAGCCAAAAATCTGATGATGAAATTCATGTACATATTTTCAAGAGAGTTGGTTCGCTACAAAATCCAGGAGAGGGATGTTAGCCATTAGATATGTTCTGTAAGATAAAAAAAAAAATTGAATTCAGAACATTAGTAGTGGTTTCAGGGGGATTCTACTCAACAAATTGATTGATTCCCTGTTCTTTTTTCGAAGCAACTTCAAAAACCTTTAAATTCAAGAAAGAAACAAATTCAAGTTAGAATGGAAGAAGAAAAGGTGTTGCGCCAACGCCGATACCAAGTAGAATGGGCCAAGGGTATATGATTATGATGATGAAATTCAAGAAAGAACTGAAAGTACCTAAGGACTTTAACTCAATGTGGTGTTAGTAATTTTCCATCCTGGATGAAGTGGTGCAATATAAATTACAGAGACATTATAATATTGATGTTTACGGAAGTATCGTCAAAATATACCGACGAAACAATTAAAAATCAATTAACTCATCATAAGGTTCAAGGTCATCTAAACAATCGGGCTAATTATTTGTTTTACATACTCGACAGATAGTCATTTAGATTTTGAGAAGCAAAGGAACATCTTAATTCGTTATTCCAGCAACATCTAGAAACTAATATAAGTCTGAATTTAACAGAATTCTGGAGTTTTTCTTACTAGGAATTCAAAATTTGACTACAGTTACGGTTCGAAGTTCAACCAGATGAACTAATTATGTATTCCTAATACATTATGTTTACTATAGTTAAAATATCGTTGTCATTAAAATGTTTGCGGTCCGACGGGGACCAACTGGAGGCACCGGGCCTCGCGGTGTAAACAGATAACCACCGACCAAGTGATCACCTACTTGAGACTGACCGCGATGACACCGTTTAATCTCGATACGCGACACTGTTAGCAACGAAAACCTTTGAACACCCCCACTGAGAATCGTATAAATTGGCATCGAAATTAAAAATTATATGAAGCATTAATATTATTTTATTATTCATTTCATAACTATTTTTCATGAAAGCTAAATAACATTAACTTAAGTTCGATTATTTCAAAAAAATATTTTGAGACTGGGTCTCTCCCCAAGGCTTCCAGTTGGTACGATCCAGGGTTAATGTGGGCCACTGGTCGTTTGTTTTGTCCAGCTCGTCCCGCCATCTTCTACGAGGTCTGCCTCGACGCCTTCTGGCTTTGCCCAGCAGTGGGTTGAAGCAGGCTAACAGTATCAGTATTTTCAGACTGAATTCATTTAATTTTTTTTTTTTTTTATATTTAGATAGTTAACATCGATTATTTATTGATGAGCTAAAAATTCCTAACAAATATATAACACAAGTAAACAATAAATGTAGTTTGTTAAATATATATCAAGACATAATAAAGTATTAAATGTTTTAGTAATAAAACACAATGACGCCTTAAGGTTGCATTCCTTTTCAACGCCAATAATCGTTATAAAACAATAACAATACATGATAATTACTCCGTGAAGCCTGCGAAAAGTACCTACGCAAGTAAGAGTATGCGAAAAAAGTGACACAATCGTACTAATCGGACAAAACTGGTAGTGAAGTGTTAATTTTTTTGTTACACATAGACTGTTGATAACTTTTATCGTGATAATATAACTATAGGATGTTTGATGTTATGACTGATGTCACCGTATGTATAAAGAAACCCCACACGTACTTCAAATACACCTTATTTATACAATGCCCATTAAAACTAACCTGTGACTTCTAAAAAATGTTCTACCTATTGTTTCTCATTTCCAGAATTAAACGTGTTTTCTAAATGGAATATCCTGCTGCTGCGAGAGGCTGTTTTTGACTACCCACTTTCAGAAAAATGTCGGAAATGTCGTACTGAAAACCGCAAGAATTTTTCGAAATTCGAAAATACTATTATAACAAGTATAAATAAGATAAACAATACTCCGTCAGATATTTTTCCAGTAAGAAACGGAACTACATAGTAGTTACGCACAACCTGTAATTCAAAGCTGCATATTTTGCGAGAAAGTACCTAAGTGCAAGGTCACCAATTATAATTATGTTTTTACTTATTCCAAGTATGTCTGATTGGCAATCTGACAGGCAGGGTTTACCTAATTCAAAAAGGATATGGTGGCACACTTCATTGTTTAAACCTGCAAACCTACTAAATATTAAATAGCTGAAAGTTTCACCTAACGACCACTGAATTCACCACTTCATCTACTGTTTTCCCTACTCAATCTTACGCCAGTTTTTAAGATCTCGGTTGAAAATATTTTACATTCCTTGCCACCTCAACGCTATCGTCATTGGTATCGTTAAAAATCATTCTTCCGTATCCTAACACCTCAAATCCGTATAGACAAGGTTACATTAAAAGCAAGTCAGATTGCCATCATCAAAAAATGGATAGTCTGAAGCCGTGTCCTAATTAAAGCGATTGTCATCGCATTTTGCTCGACGAACCTAACCCTCGCCAATAGAATTAAGATGATGGGGGAATAGATGCATTATGGATGGAATGGTGCAATTTTTCGGAAAAATGTTTCGCCTGTAATTCCCGAAGGGTTCGGTAGAAGTGTACTTAATACTCCACACACATTTCGCCAGTTATGTTTAAGTCTCATGTAATAGTGGGAGAGCTTTTAGCCATCAACTGGGCACAAATCCAAACATTTTATTTCTTTATTTTTTTTAAAAACGTAGCCCCACACTATTAATTTCTCCTTTATCGTGGTACTCCGTGGCTGCTACTGACAAATTCCAGATGGAAAAACCCAACAACACTTACATCAACATTCTGGTTTGAGCAGCTGCAGCGGACAGAACTGAGTATCTGAAACGAATATCAACACAAAATTCCAAAAATCGAAAAGCGTAAGTCAATTTCTATTTGGAACTGACTGTGCTTAATCATCAGGAATTCGCATCTGTGACACTTGAATAATAACACATCCGTATGCAACCGTTAATATCGTATTAATAGTTAAAATTACGAAGTCTTAAACTAAAATATATTAATACGAAATCTTGTACGAAGTAAATACCCTACTTAGTTGGGCTCAATATTAATTCAAACAAGATAATATTTGTTATGATCTCGAGGAGCCGGACTTTGAAGTTCAACAAAAACTTGGAGGTCAAAATCCCAGCAGAGGCATGAACCGAGTTTATACCACAGTTTGAACGAAAAATCAACTTATATGAAAAAAAAAACCTCTCAATAACACGAGAAGTGCAGTAACAATACCTATACGGAAAATTTTGCGGCCGAATCAGTGTCCAAAATTTTATTGCGTTGAAAACTCGTCTCGGTAATATTCGACAACTTTTATGGCCACACAATCTTGGGCCTGGAAATCTAAGGAGATCATAATTTAAAAAAAAATATCTTAATCTACCGCATAAAAGACTTGCTGCAGTATCTTGGACTGTTGACTTAGTCATCAAGACAACGCCGCGAATACACTAAGCCGGTTAAAATATCGGATCTCTCAGTATTAAATCACAAACATTAAACCGATCAGATATAAGCAATGGTAGGTATACAACGACAAATACGAAACTTTGCAACATTTTTTTATGAATAAGCCTGAAAAAAGAAATAAATCACGTAGTGTTGGTAGCGTTTTGAAATTTAAAGTAACTGACGGAATTTTTCAGTACATTAACCTTATTCATCAAAAATAATCATCTACCTAGCTTAATTTATTTAAAACAATGAATAAAGTAACCACTGAATAACCTTTGGTCTCAGTACCTATCTGTATAATAACGGTGAGCAAATGAACACGATACTTACGCTCCTGAATTATCACCTCCAGCTGACTGTTGTCACAGCCAATATAAATATCGCGAGGCGATGTGTCTCGTCCGTTCCTTTTGAGACTGCATAAACATATCATTGAAATAGAGTATTTTATTATATGATGGTCATATCCCTATCTAAATGATAGTTTAATATGCGGCCTGATATTTTTTGTTACGTATAATAATTCGTTATATCCGGCGTATTTTTATACAGCTTTTGTAAAAGATCGCAGGGGTCTGTAAGGTGAAAGATGCTCTGTGTTGTAATATTTTCGTGTTCTTATTTTCATTTTATGAATTTGTCTGTGTGTACTGCCAAATTGTAAGTTTTGTACTTTGTACTCATGTTACATCGTTCCAAAGCATTTTGTGTTTTAGCCGGAACCGGTTGGTTCAGGCGTGTTAAACAATTTTGACCAGAAAAGTCTTTAATTAAAACGACTGGAAACTTATCTGCGGTGCTTTCACGAATAATTACAGTATAATAATAACAATGAATGATGATGTAAACAGACGACCCGTGATAATCTAGCTACGTTCACACCTCTGCCGTAGAAACTACTTATTATTTAGCACCAACACATTATCCACGAATGTCAGCAATCATTCTGGAATGGGAAGCCAAGGAGTCGATACCGGTCGACAGCTAGCAAAGAATGTGTTCTTCTTCTAGGGAATTTAAGAAGAAAAAATAACTTGTGTCCTTATCAATGTCCAATATTAGTGCGATATTAGTTAATGATCAAAACGATGACATGAGGAGTCAAGTTGAAGGCGTGTGAAGTGCGATGTGATAAAAGCGCGAGGGGGCAGCGCGCGCCGCCAGTAACGAGCTCACCTGTACGCCGTGCGCAGGCGCTTATTCGCGCCGCGATCCGACCGCGATACTCTAGCACGCACACACACAGCCCCGCGCCCCCACTCATACACACGTTTATCTGGACAGTACATCAGCTGTCCGCTTCTGACATATAGTGAATGTGCATTTGGACAACCTGGCCTGGAGGACTTACTTCCGAAAACGGACCTCGCCGGTCTGACAGATCGATCACTCAGGTGAGGCTAATCATATTATCTAAACGAATTGCGTTGTCGGCTGAATCATGTGATGAACTCAAAGAAGGTTGCTTCTTTGAGTTCATCACACATTGAGTTTCCGACAGCTCTGGCTTCTCAAACATACTGTTGCTTTTTCACAAAAATTTAAATGATCAATTTATAGTCAGTTATCGCTATAAAATGTAATTGACAAATTCAGATGAGTATAAAATCGTCACCTATTGACACACGCACTTAGAAACGTGCCTGTTAAAAGTTATCTGCGAGTGATTTATGTTAATTAAAAACATTATTGTAAGATAAATCTTTCTCATTGTGAAATTTAAATTAAACAATAACAGGAATTGCCATTGTGCATCTGTTCCACTGGCAATTAATTCTTTGACTGCATTAACGAAATATGTCAAGTTCACAGTAATTCCGCCTTTAATTAATTAATTTCACGTTTTCGTTTGAGTATTGCATACTGGATGCTACTGAGAGGCGCTAATTGAGCTCAGAGAGACTCATGTTCCCAATCAGGGGTCAAATCATAGGGATCAAACGAAGTCAATTTAGTGAACGTTTCAAAGGCCTACTTTACCTGTGAGTATGTGTTGATAACAGGAAAGATAACTAAGGGAATAGTTTATCAACAGTGGACAACACACGCTTCTTCGGCTTTTGTCATCATATCATAGTATGCCAATTGCATGGCACCGCAGACATTAACTTAACTGTAAACTGAATCGTAGAAAACATGCAACAGACGCAACAGTCTACTCAGAAAGGAGCTCGGTTTTGAAGCCAAGGATCCACCAAGGCGTTCTGGTGGCGTTAGTATTCCCAACGCGTGTGGCGGCGCAAAGCGGTAGGCGCGTGACGTAAGGTCACCGCGCCTGGCCACTGACATGACACGAGATTAACATGCTCCCTGCGAGTAGCGGCTCACTCGCGCTCCGACGAGCTCGCAACGTAACCACGGTGACATCCACCATCACCATATCCTCACGCTCTCATTATCGCGGACGTGGAAACAACCCGATAAATAGTACACGCTTATCGCTATCGAAATCTACAAATCTTGATAACGAGCTAACACGTTGATCACGTTCTAAACATTTTTTAAATGATAAAATGACTAATATAAGTTGCCGATACGACTCAGCCTTCCCATAACATAATGTATATCACGTGATCAAAATAAAAATAGAAATATTGTGTTTGACCATAATGACGCTACGTGTTACAATAAAGCAGTAATATTTCTACAACCTTTGCAACAAAGGTAATAGTAATGGAGATAAATATCAAAAGCGTAATTACATAGGCAGGTGTTATGGGTTCTTTGTTACATATACGTACGGGAGGCTAGTATATAGCGATCGAATTTCCACATAATGTGAAATGAAATGGTGTGTGCTGAAATTGAGAAAACAATAAAAAAAACATAGCGAGCAGTGCCTGCATAATTATGGCATCTGAACATTCAATTACGAAGGCTATAAACTGAACAAGGAAAGCTAACATCGGAAATCTGTGAAGGTTAACAAAACAGCTAAGCACAAATAAAGAACCGCGAATAAAACTTGTTCAATGTAAGTATTTCCACTGACGTCAGGGACCCCTACCAGTCCCGCGACATACTTATTTATAAACCACTTTTTTTTTTGTTAAACTTCACATGAGGTGCAAGAAGTTTGCTGTATATAATTAAACTCGATTGACCTTTGAATTAAATATAGATACCGCTACATCTAGCGATATGTTAGGTTGCACTGTTACAACAATATTCAATCGTTAAATCCATAATAGGAAATTGAAATAAAAACAAAGGTCCGATTGTATTCACTTCGCATTTCCTTTTCGTAAATTACACATCGATCGGTGTCATTGCCAGTCTGTTGCTGATCCTGAACTGAATATAGGTAGGACCTTAACCCTACCACTGATATCTGTACCTGATAGATCAGCGTCTTAATTATCGGACATATACCTACGTCGATTACTTACTTATAAAATTTTTGGATTTAAGACCGGTCAGGCAATCAAGGTCCTATCGAATACCTACATAAAAATCCTTAATATAAGTAAGGCTACTTGACTTTTTGTAGTGACTTCATGTTTTAAACTTAATTGGCTACTTATTATAATTTTATATCGGGTTTGCAGAAGATTGCACTGGGATTTATACAGCCTACCATCATTAGACGGACCCATTAACAACTCTTTGGCGCAAGATTGCAGATTTGATGCAAGCCATTCAATTATTAAATGGCTTGCATCAAACAAACTCAAAATCAACTTAGAAATAACCAAATACACACACACAAACATACACTTCACTTCACTTAATAAACAAAGAGAAGCTATAGATTTCGTTGGTACAGATATTTATAACAAATTACCGAATGAAAAACCAACGATAGTTATATTCTTCAGTATTCAAAAAAAATTACGTATGTTGCCAATACAAAAAAAAACTATTATAGGTACTCTTGAATATTTAGAAGATTATAAAGAATTATGTCAAGGCTTTTTACTTTCTTACTAAATCTATGTGTACTTATAATTATACTTATTTCTATCTTTTCGTAAAATTGTTCTTGTTTAGTTAAGGTTATCAATGTTAGTTTAGAGTTTATAACGGTTAGTATTGTTATTTCGTGTATTTTCTTTGTACGATATGTTGTAGAGATACTTTTTTTTAAAAATTAATCATCTGTTTTGTGGGAGGAGCTCGTGGCAAAATAATAACAGCCGCTCGGATCGATCTTTAGGTTAAGCCGTGCTTGCCTAGGTTGGTCTGTGGATGGGTGACCACCCATTACATACCGAGTTTCCTCCGTGCTTCGGAAATCACGCTAGGCGGCGGTCCCGGCAGTCATTTGTAGATCTTTGACAGTCGTTAGGTAGTCAGTGGCTCAAAAAGTCTGACAACCAGTCTTAGCCTGGAAGCCGACCCTAACTTAGTTGGGAAAAAGGCTAGGCAGATGATGACCATCTTTATTTGTGAATTGTGACCTAAGTACAATAACAATAAATTATTATTCTATTTTATTTCTTATCTATTCGGTTCCGAGTTTCCGACTTGCTCTCCTTGTGTCGATGCATACATACTCGAGTCCGTTTTCCGAAAGGGATTCATGTTTTGCATTCAAACGACCAAATGCGTGAAGGAAGTAGAAAATAATAGCTGACTTTATTTATTCCATTGCAATGGTTAATTGGCTCCTTCAGGTTTTATTCATATTAGTTATTCAATGACTCCTTCGCTTTGTGCTTTTAAACCATCACAATGGTAATCTGACCAGCAGTCTCGACTCAGTAAAAATACAGGGTGTAAACAGACCCTTCACGAAGCCGTCAACCAAGCATTCTGTACTTTAAATTAAGTAATTCTACTCAAAAATGTTTGCTGGGAAATTACTTTTTTTTTTGGGGTGAAATATCATGTTTTACGGTAGGACTCAATGTAACGCACTTAGAACATTGTGCTGATGGATAAATTGAATAGTATGGGGGTCTTAAAGGTGTTTAAATTAAAAATCTAAGATTAAAAACATGTATTTAAAAAAAAACTTGTGGAAAAGTTGGAAGTTGGACCCCCAATATCTCCGTAACTAGGAGGCTCCCAGGTATGGTCTAGAACAAAAAAAATATCGCAATGACGGGGAGAATAAGTACCTTTCGGCTTCGTTAAGGGTATTGTTACACCCTTTATATATTGTGCTCTATATCCAATTAAAATATCATACGTACCTTATGAACAGTATTTAACAACAAAAATAACGGTTCTTTTTTCAACAACATACCACCACCAGCACAATACTCATATACTGAGATTTGTCATCAATCAAAGGAGTTTCCAATTTCCCACTTGTCAGAAAAACAATGGAGTCATGTTAAAAGTAAAACAAAGGAAACTTAGTAGTTAGACAACTAGTCTAACTAAGTATAGCAGGTTGCATGACGCTTGCCTCGTCATATTTTTTACCTTGCTAGACCTCCCTCCTCCGATCATTAAATCGCTTTGATTCCTTTGATAAAAAAAAATGGGTCATTTCTTCCAAAGTTCAAACCATAACTCATGAACAGTGCTAGTCATTCCTTTTTGTGGCTGTCATAAAATAAATGTAAATAAAATCAATGTCCTTTGTAAATAAGGGTCTGTTATTCATTTTTATTATATTTACAGTACATATACTAGTGAGATAATACAAAATCAACAAACAATAAAAATCGTTTTACAACCAAAACAAATCGAAAACGAAGAATAAAAATAATACCTACCTACATGCTGTAGGTACCTACATAATTAAAATTCTGAAACAGTGTAGTCGTATAATCATGAACATACATTCAATTAAGATGTAGTTTGATTGTTTGTAAGAACAACGCGTTGACTGGCTAGCTAAGTACCTTCTCGTCTTTGTACGATGGTAATGTAGGAACCGGTAATGTGAAAATAACCTAGTAATCTGCACCATAATGAGACAAATCCTGTTTGATTTGTGCGATCTTGCGGTGTTTGAACAAGAATATTGCTCCGAGAATATTGCTCGTTTGACTACGAGATAGATTTAAAATTGATTCATAAAATAACCTTAGTAGCTGTGCAAGAATTAACCTCTACATTTATTAATGATTTAAATTGTAATACATTAAAACAGTAAGCCATTTGAATGGCCATGCCGAAACACGCTTATCTACGCAAATGTTTTTAAAACAATCTAGATTAAATTTAAAAAAAAACTAAACAATTACCATCGCATTTAAGATAGAAAGTGAAATTTTTCATGTTAATTTTCATGGTAAACTAGACGCGCTTGTTTATTTTTTGTTCTATGTGACCTCCAGCCGAACCAGCAGCTCTGGAGTCGGTTTTAATTTTAAAAGAAAAAATGAATGACCTGGATTCCAACATCGTCATCATTCTGCTGCCTTTATCCCAATTTATTTGGGATGGGCGCAGCATGAATTCTTCGTCAATACTTCTCTTCTTTCAATTATTATTACTTCTCAATTATAATTCTTCCTCAATTATACAATATCCGTGTATCGTCCCGAATATACCATGGGCAAATGAAAATAGGATATCTCATATGACAATTATAAAATATAATAATAATATAAAAAAGAATGATTGAAGATCGACTTGATTCAGAAAGCAGTACTTCTGGACTCGGCGCGTATCGTTAGGAGGTTCCTCTCTAAAGAGCCCTGCCTACTGGTAGCTCGGACCCTGTTCCCGATGCTGGTGGGCTACTATTTTTCATATTTTTAATGTTTTTTTTAAATTGTTTTATATTAAAATATTAAAGAATGTATTTAATATGTGTAAAAATAAATAAAGGATATAAAATATAATATAATATGTTTGGATTAAGTAAACGAGTACATAACCACTACAATCTCTAAGAGAACTAGGTGTGGTATTTTCCGTAAACAAAAACATCGAGATTTTTCTATATCTTTGGTAAGATTTCCTAAAAGATTTCTAGCACCTATTCAGGCATCTCATAATGCGTAGACGCCTGCTGTCTGCCTCGTTAAAGAATTGGCCAATAATTGCTCAAGACTTGGTTGAATCAATCGGCAAACATTCACATAACACAGATTAAAATTCAATGTCGATTTCGTGGTCTTGTCTTATTTTATTTCACTTGAGTCAGATACCTCCCTGTAAGGTCGAATTTCCGCTTCAAGCTGATTACAGACGTTGTTGACATTGACATTCAAAAACTTTTAAACTTACGAGCACAGTGCTACTGAGTGTTACGTAAAGCTTGTGACTCCTCAGCTCATGCCGCAATGCATCAAATTTTTGCTCGTACATAATTCAGTCGAGTTCAATTAACAAAATTGTATTGAGCGATGTGATGTTTGTACCTACTTACGTAAATAATACTCAAATTAATTTACAAATATGAACAATGGATGCACTTAATTAAAATCCAACGATGAATTCGGCTACTGAATCAGTGATAATTAGATGTACATATGGACATACCGATTGAGGTGACTCTTAAATAATATAACTTAAATACACCATTTAAATAAGAGATACACCATTTAGATAAGAGAAGTAAATAAGTAAACTAGGTAGTCGGGACTGAACGTAATTTATGTGAAATACCAACTTATACCCGCGGCTTTGATCGCATGGAGTTCTATAATTGCCCCACAGGATTATACTACCGGGATAAAAAGTATCATTTGTGTTAATCTATGTTATAAACTATCTGTGTGCTACATTTCACTCAAATTCGTTCAGTAATTTTTGTGTGAAAGAGTAACAAACATCCACATATCCTCACAAACTAGGTATAAGTAGAACAAAGTTCGTCAAAGAATTTACATTTTGGAAGATCTTTAGGTAATATTGAATATTTCATCATAGAGTATAGAGCTATCGTGATAAGAACGCCGGACGTTCTATTTAATAAAAAATATCACCAACTTTATCTATTTATTTAAGGTAAATATTGTTTTTGAGTTATCAATAAAAGTGTTACGAAATTCAGTTAGTTAAAAAAACATAAAACACTTTCCACATATCATCCCAAATTTTTTGTGCAGTATATCACGCTAATGTTAGTGATAACTATACTGATGTATGTTACACTCTTGTGTCAATTGAAAATTCAAACTAACTTAATGGATAATTTTCACGTTTTACGAATGGCATGTGAGAACATTCCATTCGTAATACGTTAATTCATAAAATAAATACATACGTACACGTAAGTACAAAATCTCTTCAAGCTTAGAAACTTACATGTATTCTCAACATTGTACCACTGTACGTGTGAACTTGATGTTCTTTTGAAGATAGACACGTAGCAACAGTTTTGGTCCGTTTAAGGTTTTAAGCTGTTCAATTTGAATACGGCTTGGAGCGTTACGTTCAGCAAGGATAGTCATTTAATGGTGGACCAAGTGTTAGAGCACGTCCACATCGACCTCGCGTGTTCGGCTCACGCCTGCAAATGTTTACATTTGCGCCGGCGACGTCCATCGCACCGCAGCGACCAACGATTAGTTGCAAAATGATCGCGGCCGAATTGAGTTCAGGGTCGAGTATGTTGCCTCCGGGTGTTGCGCAAACGCAACGCACCGCGGCCATTTCACCAACAAAGAACACATTATTTTTTTCTTTTGGATTACACCCTATATGAAACTTTAAATTAGTTTTCCTTTGCGCAATTAATTAATAATAAAACGTAATTTAGGTTCTTCTGCAAAAGCCTTCACGCTATCTTTTAACGTTAACGATGCTTCTCGCCTTGACTTAGTCCAGCTCAGCTTATGTTTCGTAGCTCTTCTTACCAACTTCAGTCGAAACTACCTATACGAATTCAAGTTGAACATAGTAACCCTATAGTAAGTAGTGTCTGCTGGCAACAATGCTGTGTTTGTTGTGCATGTCGCATCTCAACGATAATCACTGCACATTCACTTCCATTACGTGACTATTTATTTGTCCTCCCTTATGATCTCATCCATTCTGATTGTGTTTTAAACAGAAATCTTGAGTAGGTAATTGTGCATAACGTAAATATACTAACATTTACTTTTGTCTGTATTAACCTTTTCAACATTTAAATTGATTACCCACTTGATTATCCTAGCAGAAAGGTTTGCCAAAATTTTCCAAATAGTCAGTGCCGTGTAGTATTTATATTTTGCAATCTAATCATAATAATGTGCGTATGTACGTACATGTATAATACGCGCGATCCCTTCTAATTTCGTCAATGGCGGTTTATTTCGCGGCGAATGTTTTGTCACTTTTGTTGAAATAAGTTACCGCAATTGTATAACGAGTAGTACCTGTAGTGTGTAGCAGACGCCGCGGGAGAGAACTCGCTCTCCGCTCCACTTTCTGCATGCACCGATTACGTGCGCAGCGCCAGACTTTCCACCACCTCTCAGACATTATTTGGGTTTTCGTAACGAACACCAAACATGGAAAACGTTTCGCTCGCCTTGATCATTTTTCTCAAAATAACTTATTAAAACCTTGACTCGACATCATTCATGCTGCCGACAACCTCCACGGCTGTAGTGAACTATCGAATCTTGCCGAATTACGGAATCGGTCGCTGACTCTACGCGTAGTGGGACTTAATGCTGTATGTAAGAGGCACAAGGCCTCATCATCGATTAAACCACGAACCCATCATTCCCATTGATATTAACATCTTATTCATGATGCGCTTAATGCTGATTAGGTCTTTGATAGGGACTTTGATCTCAAGTAAATACGTCAGCTTTGTTTAACGCCAACTTTCAAGTGGACAAACAACTCTACTAAGCTCTGCAAATATTTGTACTGGCGAGGTACATAGGTTAGTTTTTTTCTGATGACTTATTATGCTCTGTTCTGGTCAGTCCGTGATTTTCCACACCATTTTATCCAAAGAAAAAACAAATATAATGATGATTAATTAAACACTATAATCTCTATCCGCATCATCGCTGACGTACCATGGTATTTAAAGTATAGATTCTAAGAAAAAACCTAATGACTGGCAATATCTATTGAGCCCCTAATAAAAGTTCCACTGTTCATGGATCATTATTTGTTTGTAAGTTTTAGATACAAGTACAAAAATGGTCCTCTCATTTAGGCATAGATATTATCAAGCCAGCTAGTCCTCTTATATCATTAGTACATTATCAAAAAAGGCTGAAGAAACTAGCAAATCTAACAAAAACATCGTCCAATTTTCTTTCTTTTACTGGAAATCGGAGGATCTTTTGTTCTGTTTCGACAATTGACAAAATGCTCGAGTCCAGGATATCTATAGTGTGCATGGTTCTACAGCGTGTACAACAAAGGTGTGGTCACATTTCAGGGGTTGATTCAGACCATCAAACTGCACCACTTTCTCCATGGGACCAACCACGAAATATCAGCTGTCCAGTAAAAAATTTCAATACTTACTCGACCTAAATGTAAGGGGCAGCAGATTTTTTTTCGCGATTTCGATAGTTCCCAGGGTCGCTGTTTAATGAATAGTTACTTAATCTGAGAACTATTAAGAATAAGTCAGGAGTGCAGATTTATCCTTTTATAGTGAACACAACGTAGTGGGCGATAAAATGTGGGCGGAGAGGTTAACGCAAGTCAAAAACAAAAATCGATATAATCCATTACAGCAGACACTCGACCTTTGAAGATAACGTTTTCCGATTACTCGTTCGTGTTACTTACAACTGTCCGATTACAATACCGATTGGATATCATGTACACTTGAATATGCGGCAAATGTCAAACGTCACATCCGACCATTGGCGACCATCTTCAGTTGAAATGGCAAGAATGCTAAAATACCGCCACCAACATTCAACAGTCGAAATTCTTCCAACTTCGCAACCAACCAACCAACCAACCAACCAACCGCACAACCACGCTCTCGTAAAATATGTTTTTATGGTTTTTCGTGGTATGCTAAATAATCCACAAATACTGGAATCGTTGGGATTGCTTGTTCCAAGCAGGACGCTACGGTTAGGACCGAGGGAGGGGCCTTTTAAGGTTCCGGCAACCCGTACAAACTTATTAAAGTTTGCGCCTGTATTTTGTGCATTAAGAATGCTAAATAGTGTCTCTCGGCGATTGGACATATTTTCTTGCTCTTTGGCGGAATTCCAGAGGGTGGCACTTGGTATGTTGTCTGCTGTTTAACTTGTGCCTCTACCCAGTCCCGTTACTTGGGACTGGATTTTTGCAATTTATGACGAATTTGTTAGCTTGGGTCTTACCTGTTAAAACAAATGTGTGTGTTAAGGAATAATAAATAAGTAAATAAATAATAAATAAATAAACTTCAAAGAACCTGACCGAATACTGGCACAAATATCAAAAGTTAAGTTAAAAACTACTTTTTTGGATGAGAAATGGTCATTGTCATCTCGTCGCCCGTAAAAGTCTGCAGTGGAACATATGATTCAGGGTTATCCACGTTTACCGACCTTGCAGACCTACTGTTTACGTTGCACGCTACTGCCCGCCGGAACATCACAGGCCTGCTATATTTGGCAAGTGCATGTGATTGCCGAAAATTGATAACTGGCTGGATGATACTGGTGCAATGGAAGAAGTAGAGGACATACTTAAATACTTGTTTCGTCATTATTGTTGGAGTGCATGATGTCATGTCTTTATTGCATAGACGTGTAGATCTAGTATTGAAACTTAGTACATTATTTTACCTCTTTATCTTTTCTAAATATTTATGATGATAGTCAAGATTGTTTTTTTATCAACTGCACATTTTATTTTGCTCTGTATCAGACAGGAACCTTGGACTTTATTGTGTACGGTAATAAAAACATGCATCATCTGTCTAGGCCTTTTCCCAATTGAGTTGGGGTCGACTACCAGTCAAACCGGATGCGGATACATACCAGTAATTTACTTGAAATGATTGTCATCTGACCCCTACAACCTACTGGGTAACACTGATAACCTAAAGACGGACACATTGTTTCTGACTCCTGACTATTCGCTACTACAGATAAAACAATCGCCGATCGTTTAATACGATGTCCGACCTACGGAATCGTGTGTGGATAGAAAGGTCACCAATCTATAGATTGTCCCCGACAAGTGGCGCTTAACCTCGCAAGTCAACTCATGTGCAGGTACCGTTACTGTCACGTGCCTCGCAGCAACAGTTTGCATTTAAAAATCTTAATATTTGTACATTACAGCGTGATGCGTGAAACTGAAAGTATTGGCAATAATTTTTCTAGCTCCTTCTCCATGTTAACATTTAAATGAGCCCTTCTTATTTACACATGTTATTTAATATTTATGTAATCAACTGACAACAATGGAAACACGTATTAAGCAATCATTCACAATGTCTAATATGTTGTAAATTTTAGTGCGAACAAAGAAAATTACCATTTCGGTAGTTGACCAATAATTTCCAAGGTTATTTAAGTTGCCGTAGGTAATTTCATACTTACCACATGCTTATTTTATAATTGAAAATAACTTATTCAAATCGTAATTGATACAAGATATTTATTTTTTATTAGATATTTAATTTTAGCATAAGCGCATTTTATGTGTAAAAATTGATTGGCTTTTTAAAGATTATTTTTTTTAGAATGTGTTATGAAATATAATATAGTAAAAAGCCTACTTAAATTTCTTGTCTTCCTTGTATTTAGACTTCCTCGTTTTAGAGGGAACTAAAATTCTTCTCATTTTGCCAAAAAAATATTGAACTACTTCTAGTGCACGGGTACTTGGGGCCATAGACAGCCTTCACACTATGCATGGCTCAAAGTGGTGCTAAACTGCTCATGTCGACACGTGCTTGCTACGACCTCGCGCCCTTTGGGGCCCCGCACTGCTTGCTACAGTTTCCAAGCCGCGTAGCGTTTGCGTAGCACCCTAGAGCGCGCGTGGTACTGTAACCGGAGCGTGAAATATTGTATTGTACTCGTCATGTTCATGACAGAATTAAATAGAACGCATACTTAATAGACTACTACAATGTCTACAATACGCGATCGTGATACTCTCATTACCGCGAATACCATACCTATGGCAAAAGTAAATGGATTGGTTCTCTGCTTCTCTTAGTCTGGCTGATATTAGATCATAACATGTCCTTATCTTTGTTTTATGTAATAAAAATACTCGTTTATCATTTACATCAAAAATAGATGCATTAAACAAACAATGTTTCTATTTTTAGTGCGAAATTAAAAGTAAATATTAAAATTGTTTTTTTATTTTTTTTATTGTTAATTATTAAACTTAATTTTAAGTAATATAATTTTGTTACCTTATGCTGCATAAAACTTGCCCAATTGTTACCACCTAAATAGAAAAAGTAACTGGCTCCTGAAATACAGATACTCTAACCTAGCTCTGGAGTCACATTTTTCTGTACCCTGTTTTTATGGCAATAAAGAAATTTATTATTTATTATTAATATATAATGTTTTGATACTAGATCCTTCGTAGACTCGTAGCACTGGCCTACGATTCACCGAAATCTTCCCGGACATACAATAGCGGAAATAAAATGGCTCAATATGTATAACTGATGGCTATAATATTATAATTCCTACATACGCGATGCGTTTAAATAAATATCTTATTAATTAGGTATGTATCAGCTTCATACGGAAGCATCTTTTCCTCGGGGAATAATAAGATCTACGTTTAAATAATATGACATTGACTCAAAACGTGCGGTCAATGTTGAATCATACATTCATATTTAGTATAGCAAAACATTGAAGCACGTTAATTTAACATAAGTATTAATATCAGCGTAGCTAAATAATTATGTTAATTTGATAACCCACAACGAGCCCGTTTTTTGTGAAGCTACAAAATCACAGACGAGGGCATTTAGCGCATGTAGATTATTTAAACTAATACAATAGTTGGGTAAGCAGGTACAAACAAGCAGCAGGCAGTAAGCAGGCATAAACTAGCAAACAAAAAATAAAATATTATTGAAAAGAAATTATTTCATACTTAGTGCTTACGAATTAATCTCGTAACTCGTTACAATACGAGCCACCTTAGAAACAACAATGCGGTCGCGAACCGCGCACATGTGCGACGAACCATCGCGACTCTCGTGCTCCGAGTACCCAATATACCTTGATCTACGGCAGTTTAAGGAACTAGACTCAAATCTATTGCATCTGACATGCTGAATTGCTCTTTGTCTCCGCAAGCAGCGCCACCACAAACTCCCAAGTTACACCGGACGCACTGAAATGCTTTCACGTTTCTCGAGTCGAGTGCTGCATCGATACATTTCAATGAAAGTTATTTTCAATTACAAAGCGGAATTTCGTCGGCGGCTAGCATGCAGACGCGTCGTCAATGTCAATGTCGAACGATCGCAACTGATACAGCAACCAGCAACCTAACTATTTGAATACAATTGCTGCAGATTAAAACATCACACATTACTTATTCTGTCAGCGTTACAACATATTATGTGTATTGCAAATTACACCTGGGTTTTATTATTTCGATTTTATTGAGCATTCACAGAATTTTCCTGTAGGCTTTAGTGACATCCAATAAACAATTTACAATGTAACAATGAGTGACCACTACAGAGTTTACAAAGTTAAGTATCTAGAAAACGTTAACTTAAAGGTAAGCATCGCGAGAAGCGATTGGGAGAAAAACAAATTCATTCTTGTCGTTCAAAAAGTATCGTGTATACGAGTAACTTGAATGTACTTACCAGAAATTATAATCAACACGCATTATATTTACACGAGCTTTAAAAATAATAACGAATTTCTTTTGATACGTAAATTACCTCTATTTATTACTCTATTTACATTTAGATCAAAGTGATAAATAAAAAGATAAATCTTGACGTCGGTGATCTCGACTCTTGCATTAGGCAGGTGCCATCAGGACCATCAGGGATGTACCCGTCTCATTTAGTATTCTCAGAAATACCAATAACTATGATAAATATACAGAGATGATAATATCGTAAGTTCGTAACTAGAAGATCAACATTGTACTGTGTATTTACACAAATAAATTATTCTATTCTATTCTATTCTATTTCTATTGTTTACCCTATAAATTCAGTGGAAAAATCTGCTTTCTATCACCTAACAAACAAACCTAAGGTACCTACAAAATAAAATTAACTAACAATGGCCAATGTTACTTAGGTACTGATAACGGTAACGTGTAACCGGTGTAACTGAGCTAATTATAAAGAACAAAGAATGCATGCGCTCATTTAGATTCGATACTCTATCACATGTTTTATTCACAAGCAATACGCCCGCGACTTCGTCCCCAAAAATTGTGATAGCTCGGCTAATTTGCATGATATTAATATAATTTATAGCCTATAACACCCGCGAGAAATGTAACTCTGCATGTTAAAGAATTTTTTAGAATTGGATTATTAGTTCCGGAGACTACCCCCTACATACAAACTTACAAATTTTACCTCTTTATAAAATTGGTAGATATTATAGATAGGCTTGCGTTTGGCAGCAACTCGCCTGATGTGAAGCGATGACGCGGCCTAGGGTCTGGCGCGCTTGCCTAAAAGAAACCGATACATTCGAACTTTGAATAGATACATTTTGCAGTATAATGGATGTTTAGTCATTAAAAATAAAATTTCATCTACTACATCACTTATACAATGCATTAAAATACAGACAGACATACCTTTTAATAAAAAGACATAACATAAGTACTAAATAATAATTAAAAGTATTCTGATTTAAAAGAGTGTCCATGGAGTTTCTTGCCCGTTCTTCTCCATAGAGATCTACGTTAGGGAATGGGCAACTACAGTACTTTCACAGTTTTTGTGCCTTGTGACTGGGACTGTAGCAATTTTTTACTGTTGTCTTTGTTTCGACAATTCAAAAGTGCCTGTAACTGGCCTACTTGAAATAAATGCTTTGATTTTGATTTTGATTTGATTAAATAATGATGAGATGTCTGAACTGTCGTAACTCAATCACGAATAAACGGATGAATTGATTTACATGAGACTTGCCACACAGCAGATACATTTAAACTTAGGTTACTTATATTTTATTATTTTTTGTTTGCATTTTGTTTTGTTTTAAATGTTTACCTATTTATCTAATCCGGGTATTGACTTTATATGTATTTCTGTAATAATTAATTCATCAATCTCATAAACATGGCTGGCTGTCAATCGTACGCACAGTGACATCACTAGAATGTCAATAATACGGTATTCCCCACAACCGTCTACGCACAATTGTTTCCAGCTTCGTGAGTAATTGTGAACGCTCACTTAATAGGCCATTGTGTCCAAAATGATCTGAATTCAGATGATCAAAGACCAACTGGTTAATATGTGTGATGGCCGACAGGAAATAAATGACTCACTTTTTTTAAAACTGGCTGGACTTTACTCGCAGGGAAACACTATTACCAAAATTATTATGTGCATATTTAGTACGACATTTACCTATTTATTTTACTCTGCATGTGAAATCTCACAAACAGTGCGATTTTATTGCTGTATTTCTGTATGGAGGCGTCTATTGGACTCAGTTACAAATAGTGCAGTCATTCGTTTCAACACTGGCACTTAGCTTCGTCGCCAGTCTTGTAATCTTAACGTAAACGAGCACAATCCATTTTCCCTGTGAAAACAATCGCCCGGTAACGTCTTTGTATTGATGACATCTTCGCTTCTTTCACAGAATTCCTATTATGCTATCGCTTCTTTATTGTTCGAAGGCACTTTACACTACAATAATAACTACATTAAACACTGACCACAGTAAGAACGTAAATATAATTACAATTCCAAGTACGTGTATTCCCACGCGAGGACGATGACGGCAACGGCCTGCAAGGTACACTCAGGGCTCAGGGCTCCTCAAGTATTTAGTCACTACAGTCAGTCCTACGCAAATTTAAGGCCTAGCCACCCCTTAATTGACCAAATATAGTTGGGTACAAACTTTTTATGACTGAGAATTCTTGCTTTAACAATTTTGCCATCTAGCTTAAGTTGCCCAATGTCTCGTAATTCAAAGAATCGCACTTTACGATAAACTAGTCATATTTGACAAGGCGTTGTATAAAGTTGTGCAAAGATGGATCACCCAGTAAACATAAAAATCTATGACCAAGTCTAAAAAAGATTGCATACGAAATAATCTATACCCGCTGTAAAATTTTAAGGATAAATCAGACATTAAAGTTCAAATTGCCTCCTGTACGTGGGAGAGACTTGGAAACTAACGGTTTAGTACTTACCTATATTTAGTTCTTAAAAACCAAAACCAGTTTAAATCAAAATATGATTGAACTAGCAAATGTCCTCATGATAAGGAGAGCTTTGCCTCAGTGCACTTGCGAGCACCTCGCCGAGCCGCTGCTCAGGATTACATAACTCGACGTGCAGCCAATGACCCACTTAGGCACGAGGCAATTGCTCCGTCTAATGACAACAACAAATTAAATTACCTCTATACTCGATTCTACAAAGACGTAGATAGAGCCTCTATGGTCATCTCAATCTGAAGACGACCTAACAATGATTTCAAAAATAGAATAATTATTATCTCTAATGTCTACATAACAGACCTGTTCAGTTACTTGAAAAGCGGCTCAAAAAAGTCATTCACAGTTAAGATGTTACAATCGTTCATTCATAGACACAGCCTTGAATTTGGATGCGCGGCCTTCACCGACAAAAGTGTTGAGTAGGTACTTAGGTAGCTGGGTATTTTGATTGCAACTTACACTGGATGCAGAAAAATAACACCACAATTAGAGCAATCTAAAGAATGTTGACTAAGGATTTAATTAAACTAATAAACTTATGTAGATTAACAGAACCTTCTTTTTAGAAGTTAGCCTAAAAATAAGTCGGATTTGAAAAAGTAAAGCATTGTTTTATATTTATATCATATTCCGTATAAGACACGAAAGAAGTCGAGGGCAACAGCCAGTTGGTACCAAACAGCTTCGGCCCTCATCGGCGATCTGCTGCAACGCGCTCTGTTAGCCACGGAGCGTCGCGTGTGTTGCAACCGAACGCATTCTTCTTACAACACCTCCACCTACTTACACAATACTTATAATATCGCCTTATCATAATATCATATTGCCCATATAATGAGATTATCCTCTCATTAAATAATAACATTATTGGAGAAGATTATTGAAATAAACAAAACGATTAATCATAATTGAGTAATTCTGTTATCTTCAGATGTATTACAGACTTATTGGAATAAATCTGTGCTAATTAGTTTTATTGATGTTTAATAAGTTGTTTTACACGAGATAAAAGATATCTCACACTGATACTAAATAATGCTTTTGTGTTAAGATAAGGACTAGTACAGACTACTGCTAGATCCATTTTTATTCCGAAATCGATTCCTATAAATCGATACCAAATATAAATTTTCAACAATAGCAGATAATTTCAATAAATGTTTCTGTTTTATATTTTTTCCAGCTCAATTTCACTATAATTATCAATTCTGATAACATGACGGTTGAATTGTTGATAGAGCATCTATCTAACCATTACGTTTACTATCTCTGATAATTTATTGGGATCAAAATTCGTAGGAATTTTATATACTGGGTAAAATTTATATCCAGGTAACCTGGTTTACCTGGAAAACAAGCACTTTCCCGCGACTTTGTCCCCATGGATACCGGATATCCCATACAATCTTTAACACCCAATTGATCCCAGTCAGGGATTAATTTTATAAAAGAAAAGATACTTACGTCCTCTTTGCTTAAGCTACTCGTACCTCTGCTGTGCCCATTAAAATCGGTTCACAGTGGTTTCACTAGAAGTCTACGAGTACTTAACAAACAGACATACTTGTGCATTTATATTATGAATATTAGCATGAATTTCTTTATAAATATCCTGTAAATAAACATATCTACGTAAAAAAAATATAAAAAGAGTTCAATGTCATTAACCGAATAGTTCAATATCACGGAAGTTAGAGTCGATCAATGATATTATTATTAATAAAAAGAGGTAGATATCGCACTAGCGCCCGCAAATTTTCGCAGACAAATTCAGACAATTGTCGTAATTCAAGTACTTCAAGCGCAATAGCTACCTCTTTCTTTCTGTATAATACGTTCCGTATTATCTATCGTAGTTGTAACAACGCAACGATTTTTGAACGCCGCTCAATACGAACGTAGCGTATCTTTCTTTATAATATCATTGGAGGGAATACGTGCTATGTAACTACAGCAAAATAACAGTACCTAGTAGATAAGCAATATAAATAGATATACCTAAATATATAACGGGTGTCTCAAGTCTGCGCAATATTAAAAATAGCTTGCAAAAAATATTCAAACACTTTTAGCGATCAATGTCATTCACACTAAGGTCTTGTTTCGACACTCGGCATATTTTATTTCTATTATAATATTTACTCTGCCGTAGATAATTATCTACGTGCCAGTCATTCACTTGCATTAGGTGTCATTAAACAAACTGCCAATTTGAGTAATTTAGGCCGTTCTTATTTGGTTTCTTAAATTCTTACAACACGCTTTTACTGTGTAATCTAGCCAATCTATGTAGGTACCTATCAAGGTATTGACATTAATGATCCTTGACAGAATATGCAGATCTGAATTCGAATGTAGCACATAGTGAATAATACTTTTATGTAAAAGTATATAGGTACGATATTACACTGAAACTGAATGTACATTTAGGGACTAACCACACTTTTGTCCATAGAAAACATGTAGACTTTGTATGGAGATGCGTACGCATCTGAATAGACGCGTAATGCGAATGGACGCGTACGCATCTCCATATAAAAGTGTTGTTTTCTATGGACAAACGCTGAACAGAGCTGAATAAGTGTGGTTGGTCCCTTAAGATTTGTTGCACTGCTGGTGTAAATGTAGGCGTCTAGCGTAGATTCTATATTCTGTCTCTGCATGATGTAACTTGTTTTATATTTGAACTGTATAAAAAATAATCTCATAGAAAACATTATTTTTAACGGCTCAGACACCGTCCGATAAGAGTCATAGCTAGTACTCCCATCATGATGAAGGTAAACTTCTAAACCAAAGTAATACCTACTAGTAGTAGGTACCTAGACACTTATAAAAGAATGCGTATTAAAATTAATTTAATTACGTTGATTTGCTTAATAACAAGCTATGGATTCTGAAACTTACACAACAACACCACACCAGTAACCTATTATAATTACACATTAAACCACTAAAAACACATTTTTATTTAATCAAAACTAGTTTGTTAACACTCCAACTTTTTAATGTTATCTTACATTTATTGTGAAATGTTGTATTCGTATACAGATAGTAATGACTTGTGTTATCGCTATGAAATAACTCTGTATGACGACTATCTCACGTTTTCACGATACAGAGCGGTTACACCTCCCGTCGTCGGTGCATAGTTTCAAAGTCTACTTTATCTTATCATTAAGAATCATGTAGACAGACTAACTAGGTCATGAAAAATATCACCTGAATATACAAGCCCGCGTAATGTGCAACAAAATCTCAACTAGAACGAAACTACCACAACCTGACTATCATAATTATGAAGGTCGAAACAATGTGATTTGGAACATACGCATTGCGTTTTCGTACTAAACTTGAACACAGCATCATCGGCATAGAGACTGTAGCTGCTAACAACGTGTACCTAGCCGTTAATTACACGATATTGACCATCGAGATTCCTTGAAACAATGAATAACGTCATTCATCGACATTGCAGTGAACATAACCATGCAAATTAACTGATGAATAATTACTTCCATGATTTTGAAAGAATTCGTTTGAATTTGAATCTAACCTGTTGGTAAGTCTTGGATTTGCCCATGTGCCATATTATTTATACCAACAAACCTACTTAAATCACGTTTTTATAATCCTGTTCTACCAGCTTTGGCCGTTAGATAAATAAACCGATAATTAATAATTTCTTTGAATATTAATGTAACACAAGTAGAGGACGAAAGACATCTGCTAAATGTAATTTTATTAGCGCAGGTGGGAGTTGTAGAGGTTTAATCGAGAAAAACTGGTTGGCTAGGTACTATGTTGTCTGCACTTGCAGGCAATTGGCATAGCAACCACCACTAACGTTGTTATCTGTAAAGATATGTAATATTTAATGTTGTACTTGTAGCTTCAAGAAGTAATACGTACGTACGAACTACAAGAAGTAGTTCTATTTATTATTACGGTTTTACTTGAGAAAACCTTATTTTTAGAGATCCGCCAATTAAACTACAATTACCTTTCATTTAAAAAAAACATTTTCTTCGTTTCAGATAAGCTAAGTGAAGAGAAGACAAAATTGCCTCGAAAATTGTAGTTTAAGGTGAGTAACTAGATATGGACTATGTACAGACGCCAGCACATCAAGCTACCCGAAACTGTAAAATTTTCCCAATCAACCTTGAACATAATGCTTTAGCGATAAAGTTGAAAATCTAATAAAGAAATTTGACAGATTGTAGTAGCTTGAACTACTGGCGTCTGTACAATACCTAATTTTATTTATCAATGTTTAGAAAAATATAGATTCATGAAGTCGTACTTAATGACTTAGGTATTACGAAAACTATAATGATTATTTTCCTGCAAAACTACCTGTAGGACACGAGGCCAGTAAAGTAACCCAGAAGTATTACGCCAGTAATTAACAACTTGTTGCTGGCCTCGTATAACGTTCATTTTGAAGACAGTTCAGTGTGAACTGTGATTATAAGCCAGTGATAAGCATGCTAAAAAAATTGGGTAGGTACCTCCATTACGGTGGCGCAGTGACGTGCCCATCGCTGACTATCTCTATATTTTTATTTATTTAATAAAAATATAACATAGATAGGATTGCCGAACGCCCACTCAATAAATTAGGCCGTCAATGTTTTATAAAATCTGGAAAATTCTCAAAATGTAGCGACTTCAGGTTTTCAGTCTACAAATGAATAGTTATGGGCGATCCATTCGTGAATCATTGCAGAAGTTAATCAATGACCTGAGTTGTTCGCGTCGCGTCTTTTTACAGTGAGTATCGAATACCTGCTCAGGTAGATACCTACTTTAATTTCATTCATAGTACCTATTACGTAAGATGCTTAACGGTCTATTGTACTGGTTGACTGGTTTACGTCACGTCGGTTGGTAACCTTACTATAGATAATGGTGATTATGAATTTGCGGAAACTGAAGAGAGTTTAACCACAGGCGTCATCTACATAAATCATGTTAAATGTGTTGCTTGACCTTGACCTTGACCTTGACCCTGCAAATGTAGGACTTTCTGTATAATGGGCCAATTAACCTGAAGAATGCCAATTGGTCAATACTTGACAAACATAGGCATGTCACCTGCAATACCTAAGTAGGTATTTACGTAGACGTCCCTAGGTAGGTAATTTAGTAAGTTGCTACCTATCTAGCTATCTAACTACTAATAAATAGGTTTCGACGTACGACGCCAGCACATCAAGCTACCCAAACAAAAAAAAAAAACAAATTTTCCCAAACAACCTTGAACATAATGCTTCAGCGATAAAGTTGAAAATCTATTGACAGATTGTAGTAGCTTGATGTGCTGGCGTCTGTAGTTATTACGTAGCCATGTGATGATAGGTATTTGGCGACGGCTTGGGCGTAAGTTTTAACTACAGATTTTGGTGTCGAAAGGCATAAAGACCTACCCAGAAGCCTATATGTTTATGTGTTTTCGATTTGCAGATAAGTGAAATAGGAAGCACATCAAAGTTAAACTAACACGCCATCCGTCTTAACAAGCAGTTTATCAATGTAAAGTACCTACAAATATTGAAAAATTAACCACAAAGATAGAGAAAGTTACAGTATTTTATTTGGTAACACTTGTGAAAAAATGTCACACATGTTGCCACAGATTAATAATTTGTGTCACATGAATTAATATGTCATTGTCATCAGGGACCCAGCTTCCTACAGTAGATTGCGTTCGTTTTTTGTTAACTTTTGAGTTTTTGAAAAAAATGCCTTCGATTTGTTAAGATTTTCTATGAGAATACTTTGAGATAAGCTTAAGTATTTAAAGTTTTCGTCTAAATATTTAGTTTTCTTACAGAATCTTCTGAACACTTAATGATATTTCTCCGCAATGGTATTTAGGTAAAGACCACGACAATATTGATAGAGTTATACGCTTACTAACTTGGACACTATTCCCAGGTTTTAAAGTAAATCTTACGTCAGAATTTTCCTGTTCTCAACATCACCCTACACTTGCGCCATCTGTCGTGTTTATTTTAGGCAGTTTTCCCAGTTCCCTATTCTTGCTACGCTGCTGTCAGTGCACCAAAGCCTGTTTAACCTATTTTCGTTTCGATGCTTCAAAAAATATTTAATTGATAACTAATAATTTTAAAAATATTGTAAATAATGTTTTGAACGGCGTGTAGTGTTTATTATTTACTCGGTCAGTTAATTCCTCACTAAACATCTGGCATAATCGCAGAGCTCTTTAACTGTCTTGACATCTAGTGGTTATTTCAATTGTTTTAATTATATTCGTATTTAATTTTCAGAATTCGACACAATGGCGCTAATACAACAGTATATTAGCGATTTTCAATATTATATGGACAAATTCGGAGGTAAGTCATGATGAGATCTTGACACTTTTAGATAAAATTCTATCTGATATCACTCCATGTACTCACGTCTTCCTGATTCATTATTCTTCTGAATGTGTCGAGTCCAGGAGAATATTACTTAGCATTATAAAAAAAAATATTTTATATTAATTTCAGTAAAATTTACAACTTAAAAGTACCTCAAACATCTTTATATCTAATAAAACATCAGAATAAATATTAAAAAATCAGCCACAAATCAGCTGATTCGCTCAATCATGTAAACAGTCTTTTATTAATATAAACAATTTTGAAGTGACTAGATAAACAAATTTCTGCCTGTTTACAAGATGGTCCTATCTGTGAGGATGACTAGCATGACAAATTTATCTCATGATACTGATCATAACTCATGACACTGCCAACACACTTCCAGTTATAACATGGGAGTATTTTTAGATGACCCACTAAACAGCTGGGCATTTACTCTATGCAGCTGATTTGTCCAATCACAGCTATTACATACTACCTATAATCTGATTTGATGCTGGGGAAATTCTCTTTTTTAATGTTGAAATTTTTATCTCCTTGTTTAAATTATATACAGTTTTCTCTAAATCGCTTTTAACATCAGCCAATAGATTTAAAAAAAAATAGTAGTGCAGTAACAAAATATATGATCTAATAATTGATTTTCTCTTTCCAGATCCTAGGACGAATCCATGGTTCCTGATGAGTTCCCCTTTTCCTACATTATTAATATGTCTAAGCTATGTCTATCTAGTCAAGGTATTTAACTCTTTTTTTTTACTATTTCATAATATGCGATGAATTGCAAATCACATATGCTAATTATTGTCCTCTATTTCTTTTTTCAGGTCTTGGGACCACGATTTATGGAGAGTAGAAAACCATATGAACTAAAAAATGTTCTAATACTATATAACTTTTTACAAGTAGTATTCAGCGCGTGGCTGTTTTATGAGGTAACATTTTTACATTTAGAAAAATACATTTTAGATTATAAAGTTTTTGCTGCATTGCACTGTTGTTTTGTGTCTTCACTTTTTTTTCTACAAAGTAAAGAGCAAGAATAGCAGACATCTTAGAATAAACAAACATTATAATTTTGAGTTATGTTTGCACACCTCTAGTTGCTAATCAGCAATTCAAATTACACATTCATAATGATATTTTGATGCATGATTTTGTTAGATTCCTAATGATAATGTCACATAACAGGTGCTTTAAAGAAAAGCCAATTAATTATATATTTTTTTCTTAATTGTTTTTATTTCAGCCAGATGTATGGTAAATATTTTATATGTACTTCGTTGACTAATTTACTCCATAAGTTTTACAATTTCTTTTAGCTATGTTATTCTGGCTAGTATTCATATAGCCAGTTTTCAGAAAAGAAAAAAAAATAATTTGTGTGAATGAACTTATCAACATTTTTGTTTGCATAGACTTTTAGTCTTTAAATACTCTGTCTGAAAATTGGAGGCTAGCTAAGCTACCAGCAGGCCCAAGATAAAAGTGCTTCCTAGCTTTACTACTTGCGGATGAGAGAGCAGAAATAAATGGCTTAATATTATCATAGAAGAGCTCACCAGATAAACAACCTTGGCAAAGTAAATAATGATAAAATAATGTTTAAATAATTGATAATATATTACTAAGATAATTTTCAGACATTATGGCAGGCATATAGTAGGTTTCCTTCATCTTTAATACCCACACTGTGTATTGTAATTGTTCATTGATAGAAGTTATATATACACACTATACTAACTTAGTTTTGTTCATAATCTTCCAACTAGAATACTGCCATAAACATTGAGTGACTATCATCTTGATGCTTTTGTTAAAGTTCATTCAGATAGGAAAGATTTGTGCCTTTTATAATGTCCATATTTTTATTTGTTTGTCATGCTATGCTCAGAGTATGATGGGGGGCTGGCTGAATCATTACAGCTTTAGATGCCAACCTGTGGACTACACAGACAATCCCAAAGCTATTAGAGTAAGTGATATATAGGCGTCCGTACAGCGACGCCCGGGCATTGGGATCAGAGCAGAGTAAACTAACCCATGCTCACTGTAAATATCAATCATCATTATAATTATTTTTAGGGACGCTGCAGTATGCATTATCTTAATGTAGTTACATGGTGCAGATGGTAACAGTTAGTTGTAAGTTAGTTGTTATGCATAGACATAAGTATCCAAAAGAGTACTTGTTTGGATTGTACTGCTACTAACATAATTATAATAAGTATCAACCTTCGCCACCATTATTACGCTAAACTTTGAATGCATTAACATTTGAAGCCGTGTAATGAACAGTGCGGCATTGGTGATGTGCGAATTGTATATATAAGGGCCTGGTGTCGGCATATTGTTTCAGATCGGAGCCGCGGGCTGGTTCACAGGCAGGTATAACTTTCAATGTCAGCCGGTCGACCACTCCAAACATCCACAAACAATGAGGGTGAATTATCACTTCCACTTATTACATTACTCCCAACATCCCAAAGCTACACTATACGTTGACTGAATACTCTACAACATAGATTTCTGTGTGAAAAGCTGCCCTTGCCCTACTATCATTATGCCTTGATGTTTTTTTTTTACTGAAGTCGTTTCTGGGTTCTTATTTGTGTTATTCTTTTTCTCCAATCCCTTTGAATCCTAATTCCGGAACCATACATTTGTGCTAAAAAAGTTTTAAGGTACTAAATCCACCATTATCACATTGCATAAACTACATAAACCACAGAACAGTTTCTGTGATAATACCTAATAGATTTGGTATTAAAAAAAAAAATGTCCTATAGGTGCATGACCAGATGGCTGATATTTGTGTAGGCATTTTTTATTATTCAATGAGTTGCGGCAATCTTTTTTAATAAAAACCAGCATCAAAAAAGCTGTCATGAGAATAAATTACCGCCACCCTAATATTCATAAAAAAAAACTTAAGTTTTCAAATAATTTCATATAAAAAAAGAACAGGGATAAAATTGACTATATTCCGATTAAATTGTGATGGTTTTAAAAAGTACTCGCGGCCACCCTCGTTGTGCTAGGCATTTTGCTTTGCCTATAGTGTAGATAGATGTGTAGCTATGTTATGAAGGATTCATTGCATCATCATCATCCACGCCCATCAAATTAACAAAATCAATAATTTTCGGAATTGATCATTAGCTATCATGACTCATGACATGATGCATGACCACCAGTATTGGTAACACTTAACACATACAATATATTGTAGATCTATGGATTGCTTGCTAATGATTTATTATTGATGAATGTTCCTTTTTTTGGTTTATTGCTTCTAAATTAAACTAAGTAAGAAAAACTTCTGCATTAGTAATTTAACTAAAAATGAAATTATATTTAAAACGCCCCATGTCGAAATATTATAATATGTATTAAATTTTCAGATGGTTCACGCATGTTGGTGGTACTACTTTTCCAAGTTCACAGAATTCTTTGATACGGTAATTTTTTTGTTTTAGTTAATACTTACGAAACGTTATCATAACGTGTTAGCGATAACCAGCCATCGCAAAACTCAATACTACGCGCCAAAAAAAGAGCCGTGTCAACACAATTGTTGATACTTGTTTACACTGTGGCGTCCAATGTCCAAATTTGACGAAAGTGATGATAACTTTTTATTATTGTTAGAAAAAAATACTTACGCGTTTACAACTTCAGGGCGTACGATACACGGTACACCCAGTGTCTTTTCTACGACTTATTTTTCTATGTCAAAATTGGCTTCGAATTATTATAGAATAGAGATTTCACTAAGGGGAAAGAGTAATATTTCCATAAACATACAACCTGCCACTGACCTGCGAATTGTAAAAAACGTAAGAAAATTTGAATTTCGCGGGCTACTCTAGCTCTTTTACCTTAAGTAAAATACTGGTATTCAGCTACATCCGGATAAACTGGAAGCCGACCCCAACTTAGTTGGGAAAAGAATAAGCAGATGATGATTCCTCTTAATTATGTATACTAAAAACTTGAAAATTCGTCATCTGCTTCAGATCTTCTTTGTACTGAGAAAGAAGTTTGATCATGTGTCAACACTCCACGTGATCCACCACGGCGTGATGCCGATGTCGGTCTGGTTCGGCGTCAAGTTCACGCCCGGCGGTCACTCCACCTTCTTCGGCTTGCTCAATACCTTCGTGCATATCATTATGTATTCCTACTACATGCTGGCAGCTATGGGCCCCCACATGAGGAGATATCTGTGGTGGAAGAAGTACCTCACTACTTTACAAATGGTAAGAAACACAATTATATTTAAGATCAGGTATTCGCATTATTAATGAATTTTGCGGCACGGTTAGCGCAGTGACTGAGCAATTGGCTGCTGCGTTGCGTGTCGCGGGTTCGATCCCCGCACGGAATAAATACTTGTATGACCTACAGGTAGTTGTTCCGGGTCTGTCTGTTTGTGTATGTGAATTTAAATATTTGTAAACACACCCACTATATAGGAAAAAATCCTAGTGATCAAATAAAAAAAAACAGCACACATGGTAAAAAAGATAGCTCCTAATTTTACTAAAAGAGTGAAAGTAAAATGTAGTTATTATTTCTGTTCTGTTAAAGAATGGGCATGGAATAGTAGAATAGTCATATTACTCAACAATCTGCATTTATCATAGTCATTAAGCTTTAGCTTGACTATTTCATCAGCCCGTTTACTATCAGCTATTAATATCTGGATTTCGAATTCTCATGGCCGCCTATGATGGAGTAATAGGCCTTTCTATTAGTACTTGAAATGTCATGTTTGTAGTACGAACATACACATGATGATATTAGCTGTAATTATTCACACATTGACTGCTTTGCTGGATTAAGTGATTACAAGCGCGTGACCGTGAATTGCTCAATAGCAGCCAGTCTGGATTTGAGTATTTCAATACACTCTAAAAACACTGCCGAAATGTCGGTGTACTAGAAAATTACACCTCTGCCTAACCCTTCGGGGATTACAGGCTTAATTTTATGTTATTAACATACCTAATATTATTTTTCCAGGTGCAGTTCGTAGGTATTATGGTGCACGCGTTCCAGCTGCTGTTCATCGACTGCGACTACCCGCGCGCGTTCGTCTGGTGGATCGGCATGCACGCTGTCATGTTCTTCTTCCTCTTCAAAGACTTCTACAACCAGTCCTATTCTATTAGGCCTAAGGTATATTTATCGCTTATTTGCTTGGTTTTACACCTAAAAACAGTAAAAAATAATTTAAAAAAAACCCGACTGAAAAAACTGAAAAGCAAAAAACAAGCTCATTTAAAATTAAATAATCAGTCGGGTAAAGAGACTTTCCTTTCGATTTTTTTAAATTTATGTTCATAAGCATTAGCTTAACAGAGGTCATCGTTATTAATTTGAACCGATTACAAAAATAATTACACTGATATGAACTAATTAGAACCCAATTAGGAAGCTTCTGTGCATCTCCATGTGCGGAAAAATTAATTAAACGTTTATTTTCATTAACAGGTGCGCGCCAGGTCTCCCCAACCAGAGACGACAGAAATAAAAGACATCACGTACAAAAACGGCTCACTGAAGAACGGCTTCAGCAACGGTCACACGAACGGCGCGATCCCGCGCGCTCGTACCGTGCTGCCGGCCGGCAACTGACGGCGGACCAGGCGCCCACCTTAGCATTCCGTAGTACTCTGTGATTCAAAGCCTGAAATTATCACGGGACGTTAACAATTCTTATGTAATGCGTGGACCTTCGGGGTAACGGTGTCGGATGTATGTGAGCGACGCGCGAGCGCAGGTCCGGCCTCTCGCCACGTCGCCTCGCCAATAATAACCCTAGAAGTAGTGGTACATGTGATTTGTCTAGTGTACATACAGTTAGGCGGTATCAATGGTGTAAATTTTATTTTATTGATGTAAATGTATAGCTAGATTTGTGATCGCATAGCGTTTTATACTTTTATTATTAGAATTAGACAATATTTTGCTTTTAGAGTTTAGAAAATCTCTAAAAGAATACAGTCATAATATTTACAGAAACATGTATGTTATACATGGTGCTTATTTAATTTAAATATGTTAGTTATGATGATGAGCTTGTAAATGTTAAAACTAACATTGTCACTATTGTAATATCGAAATCATTTTTCATTCACGGTTAATATCGTGAATCCAACATGGTTTAGATTCTACACTTTAGATAAAAAAATATTATCGTCCTCATTTTGATCATTCTGACCGGTCCAGTGCGACACGCATCCAGCAGATCCCCGCCATCACCAGGTCATCGGTCCACCTAGTGAGAGGCCTTCCAACGCAACGTCTTCCGGTTTGCGGTCGCCACTCCAGAACTTTTCAGCCCCATCGGCCATCGGAAAAATATTATATTTGATTCAAAATGTATTGGAGTTATATAAAAAAATGGAGTAATTTTTTAATATACTGTATAAGTATACAGTATATTAAAAAATTACTCCATTTTTTCACTCCAGAACTTTTCAGCCCCATCGGCCATCGGAAAAATATTATATTTGATTCAAAATGTATTGGAGTTATATAAAAAAATGGAGTAATTTTTTAATATACTGTATACTTATCTGGCATATTTTGAAAGGATTTTTTTAGTGTACATAATCAAGTGCATTTAAAAAAATATTGGTGCTGTCTATTTTTGGTACATCCAGGTCATATACTGCTGTGGATAAACCAAGAAATGCTTAAAGTTAATGGCAGCTACCTATAATAAAGATAGTTTCGATCGCAATAGCTCTGATTGTATAGTGCTATTCTGATCAATATATTTAAAGGAATCCCAGGTTTAGTTTTTAAGTTCTGATCAGTATTTTTACAAGCTCATGATTATCTAAACCACTGTTCACAATATTAGATCAAAGATAGGTTGTATACCTATCGGTAAATGCCACAATTATATATAACGTGTAAATTAATATCAACGCCTTTTGCTTGTGTATTTATAACACATTTAAAGGCGTTAATTGTTTCGATACAACATTTTTTGTTGTAAAAATTGACGTGATTTTTTTTCTATTATAAGTACAACTGTATTTTAATTTCAACCGAATGTTCAATTTAGGTTTAGATTACTATGACACTAAAGTGGTTGTGTTGGTTATTTATTTTGTTTAATTTATCTTTTATTTAAACCAAAATTATGTATATAGGATCAAATCGATAACGGGTTTAATAGCAGTAGCTTTCGAACTTCCTTTTAGTCTTCCGTTTTGTTTTGTACTTACCAAAATTAAAGGTGCTTTTTGTACTCCGAATATTATTCTGCTTTTATTAGCAGCCAAGCAGCTGAAGCTCACCATTTTGTAAATATAAATTTTGTTGTTTCATTAATCATATAGAAATCAATTTATGTACCTATTGTAATTTTTATACAAAAATATGCAATTAAAATGTAAGTGTAATATTACTGTAATGTTTTAATTTACGCAAATTTCCGAGCTACACAAGGAATACGAATGTTGTTTTGCCTTTTCTGTGCTCTGGTAACATATCATAACGTCTTAAGTGGGACTACCGCAATGAAACAGCAGTGGGGTGTGGTGTGTCTCAAACTATGCTCCATCTCCTATCCTGCCCTCTTAGCCCAAAAACATGTAGCCCAAGCGATCTCTGCGCTGCCACAGACGACGCGGTGGAAGTAACGAAGTTCTGGGCTAACAAAATATAAAAAATATCGTGCCAGCGACACAAAGAAGAAGAATGAAGTCTTAAAGCAGTATTGTTTTAATCATACTTCAATGTGATAAAGTGATAAGAAGCTAGACATTCTGTACTGTATACCTCTATCTCGATCCCATATTGAAATGACATTAAATTTCAAGAGGTCATACTCATAAACAGACAAGTCTTTATCTGATTTAAATATTCATATTATTATTATATCAATATTAACTTTTACATTTACAACTTGATTTGGTCACCTTCTGGACCCTTGGAAACCAGATCTGCTTTTTCTCGGAAAATAATGAGAAGCACCGTTATAATAAACAAAAGTTTATTTTAAAATTAAAATGAAAAAATACAGTCAAAAACTTAACATATCTCATGAGTGATAGTGCAATATAGCATCGACACTTGCAATCGCTAATGTTTTACGTAGGAAGTACAGCCCATACTTTGTTCATTATACTTATATGAATTCAATAACATAACCAAGCAGTAAGGACTATTTAATGAAAAAACAAATTCTTATAATAAAATGATTACCACACTGATAAGTCAATCTGATTAGGTAAGGATACCTAAGTGCTACTAAAACCGTTCCTTTGCAGATACGGTAGGTTTGAGACCAAGAAGAATGTGAGTCGGACTTTTTGATATTGAATATTAAACTTTATTCACTGTATTATAAAGCGCTAGGTTGTATGGACAACGACGCACAAATCAAACTGCTCCTCTGGGTAGTTTTAAAAGTGCATGGGCTCGTTTAAACTTTATAAGGGTTGAACCTCATCTAACAGTACGGAATCGTATTTTTCCGTGCTCCTATCATAGACCGCCACTCAGAACCGTCATTTGCTAGAATGAAAAACAGAGCGGGAATGCACGCGGCAGCATCGACGATGCGCTCGGCAGCACGTCAAAAGGATGGAAAAATACGATTCCGTGATAATGGGTGAGGCGCAACCCTAATACTGAAGATAAGGTCAATTATTCAATATCATCCTCTACTCTGATGACAACAAAATAGGACGACATTTTGAAGTCAAAATGTTTTCTGGTTTGTTCAAACAAGTACACGGTACAGTTATAGCAATTAGCTGACCCCACCTTTGCATAAATGGTTGAGATTTTTTAGAACACGAATTTTATTTACTTTTCTCAAATTGCACCATTATGCAAAGGTGGGTCAGCTAATTGCTATAACTTACTGTACATAGGTACTTTAAAGTAATATTAAAAATTTACAGGGTGAATTTTTCATGTGGGCGTGGATGGTCAAACCCGAAACTATGAGGAATACCGAAAAATACTCAAAGGAATCTCGAGTCTCATTTCCCAGAATTTGATCCTTATTAGCGAGACTATCGATTGGTGAAATAATACAGTATGTGTTTTTTTTTTTTCGAAATCAATGGGTTTGATTCCTGGCTAGCAATATCGATTTGTCATAAATCTAATGATGCCGTTTTAGTTTTCATCAAAATCGGACTCGAGACTCCTTTGAGTATTTTTCGCTATTCATCATAGTTTCGGATTTGACCATCCACGCACACTTGAAAAATTCACCCTGTATTATCACAAATCATTAAATAACTGTATTAACTTATTAACTAAATTATAATTTAGGAACATAGTTTATGAAAGTAATCATCAATATATGACATTTAGTTGAATTACAGTCAAGTGATTATACGTATTGTTCCTTGGTAGTTTTTAAGTACAGTACTGTCCTATCTAAAAATAAATAAGTTATTTGGCAGACATAGCACACCGGAATCCTAAATTTCCTGCCGAACTATCTTCTGTATTATGAGACCGTGAAGAGCATCTATAACGGTAGCAGTAGGACAGGTGGCACAAATATGACCCACCCTTTTTTACTTTTTCTTTAGGCTGCAAAGGAAATTACAAAAATGAACCTTCAGTATATGAGTTTAAAAGTTCTTAGTTATAAAAAATATAACTTAAAAAAATGATAAAGGTGATAATAAAAAAATGAACATACATTTTTTCCAGCCCAGGAGTCTTCAGTCCACTCCCACACATTGCCAGCCATGTTATATAGACCAAAATCATTAGGAGGAAACATGTTCACTGGGCATGTACCAACATAGCCATCTTTGGCTGAATTGTGAGTAGGGAATGTCCCTTGCCAAATGTTGGCCCTAAAAAGAAAAAAATATATCAGTGACATTCTCTTAACCATTTTCAAGGCATGTCATGGTGACATGACAGCCAGCAGATTCAGTCATTTCACAGTTGCAGCAACCCAACAAGTTCCTTATGGTAATGACAATAAAGATCATTGTTATTTGAAAGACTTGTCAGTAACAGAAAACTTATTGAATGCTATCTCGCATTCATTCACCGCTAGAGGCGTTCCTGTAGAGTAAGGTCTTGAGAAATGTCAGATGTCAGTGTTAGCGCGTAGCGCGCTTTTTATCACGTATTTTTACTAACATTTATGATTGTGGTCAAAATTGAGCCATTCCTGATTAATTATGACTTGAAGATTTTAAGTAGCAAGTTAGGATCTACTTTGATAGTATTTGGAGGAAGAATGAGTTTTAAATGTTTCATGCTTGCTAATTTTAGGGAGAATATTGCAATTATGCTTCTGAAGTTTACACTATGTTTTTGTAGGTAATAAAATAAACTTTTATAAATGAAGTTATTGGTATTTTAAAATATAAAATAAAATTAATGACAGGACCTTACTCGACAGTGGCGCCATCTGGAGAGCTCAAAAACGATAGCCCTCATTGATCACAAAGATCACTGTTCTTTTGACAGTCATGCTAAGTGAAAAGTAAACAAACTGAAAGACAAGTAACTACTACATGCTACAAAATCAATTCAAACAAAAGCAGAATACAGCACCAACACATGTTTTAAAAACATAATACCGACATATGCTTTCTGTCAGGAAAAAGTTTGTCTCCCCAAGGATATGTCGTATCTCGATGGCCTCCCCGACACGCTGCTTCCCATTCAGCCTCTGTTGGCAGGCGAGCACCTCTCCACTTACAGTAGGCTTTTGCATCACTCCAAGAGACATGAGCTACTGGATGGTCCATTAATTCTGAAATAACAGGTAAATAATATCAAGTAAACGCAAAACAGCATATTTTACGCAAAATACGCGCTTTGACGTGGAGTTGCAGACACCAGCCCGTTATACAATACAAAGGCAGATTTTACAGTGTTAAGATATCTACCTACTGGAGAAAAATTCACTAAACAAGTTCAAAATTGTCTGGCTTGGTAATCTGTACAATGCAATCAAAATACAACTAATATGGAATTATGTACCCGTTATGTCAGAATCTGGTCCATAGGGATGCCTCCAGTCTGCACCAAGCACCTTGTACCACCAGACAGCTTGTACAGCACGAAAGTCCATCAATTGTTCTTTAAATGTACTATTCAGAAATGCTGAGAACACAAAACTGTCCCCAAATTGTTCAGCTTCAGTCTTATATTTGGTTTTATTTATAAAATTAGCAAAATCCTCATTTGAGACTTCATACTTGTCTAAATAAAAACTTTTAAGTTTCACTATTCTCTTTGGGCCTTCTTGATCACTCTCTATCGCTATATCATCTGTTCCCACCTGATATTCATTAGCAGGCACTAGTATCATTCCATCTGATCCACTTTTTTCTTCAACTATCTTATATTTATTATTACCATCATGACCAACAGGACATTGATCTACATCATTGTATGCATTATTAAAAATATTTTCTTTAGCTAAGTTAGCTCCTTCTTCACGATTAAGGCTACAGCCACATCCAGAATCTTTGGAAGTTATAACAGGTTGTAGAATACAGAATAATATTAAAAATATCATGTTTTTAAAGTTTAATTACAACTGAAACCTTGTACTGAAAGCAGCGTTCATGAAACCAACAAAACTATTCAGAAAAAGTCTGGAAAAAAAAAACACTAAACTATGGTATGACGAATTGAGCAAGCACTCTTCCCTTTAATTATGAATATTATAATTCTATTCAAATAAATACATTTTAGAAGTTCAGAGAGAGAGTATACCTAGCTGTTCTGATAAGAACAACACGAATACAGTGACAGTGACACTGACAGCCAACTGACAGCAGCGCAGAGCCATGGACGTAGATTATATCACTCGGAACAATCATGGTGGTGACGCCGCCGAGTGCGGCACCCGTCTCTACACGTAAATTTTCAATTGAAACAGTTTATATAACCAATTTAAGTTCTAGTGTTTACAAAAAGAAACGGAATTCTACCCTATTTTTATCTCTCTCTATCACTGAGGTTCGCCTTTGTACAGTAGAGACCATAAGTGCAGTAGCAGTTTCACAAAACGATAGCATCAAAACTAGTCGCACTTACGACCTTTTTCCGTAACAAACATTTTGCACACATACACGATCTCGTATATCGCACTCTTTCATAATTATCTAGTCAGAAAGAGTGCGATATAATGATCATTTGCCTTAGTGACAAGCCTGTCATGTCGCGACGGAGTATTAAGTTAGTGATATTTAATTTCAAACTAACAATTATGTGTCTATCTGGCTTAGCGGTTAACGCTATAGATAAAATGTCTCGCACGGTGTAGCCTGCGTTCGAACCCAAGTGACATTACACTTTTTGTGTTTAAATTATAAATGAAACGTTAGACCCGATGAGATATGTTTTTCTAAATATTAGTTGGAACTTATTATTAACAAAAAAGATGAGGGTGAATGTGAAACAAAATAAACTTCTGGATTGAACAAAGTAGTTAGTTATGACGTTGTTAGTTGGTGAACTTTGTCACGAGCGTTTGTGTTATTATTACGATTAGCGTATTGTTTGATTGCCTTTATTCAAGATGCAAGCTAATATTAGTATTGATGACAGGGCAAATATTGTCACTTTGCGTAAAAATGGGCTTAATATTTCTCAAATTTCAACTGAAACTGGCTTAAAATGTGTAAGTTATTTTTAAAAATTATAATTATTATGATGATAGTTGTGGTGTGTGTGTGTGTGTGTGGAGGAGCTCGTGGCTAAGTACTAACAGCCGCCCGGATCGATCTTTAGGTTAAGCCGCGCTTGCCGAGGTTGGTCTGTGGATGGGTGACCACCCATTACATACCGAGTTTCCTCCGTGCCTCGGAAAGCACGTTAAGCCGTTGATCCCGGGTGTCATTTGTAGATCTTTGACAGTCGTTATAGGTAGTCAGTGGCCCAAAAAGTCTGACAACCAGTCTTACCAAGGGGTATCGTATTACCCAGTACTAACTGGGTTGTGGAGGTCAGATAGGCAGTCGCTCCATGTAAAATACTGGTATTCAGCTGCATCCGGTTAGACTGGAAGCCGACCCCAACATAGTTGGGAAAAGGCTAGGCAGATGATGATGATGAGTTGTGGTGTGTGATTTTCTTATTATTAAATAAATTGCTAGTTGCAAGTGTGTAATCATATTTTGTTTTTTTTTTAGAAATTCTGTTAGCCGTTGGGTAAATAGGTTTGAGGAAGAAGGTAGTCTGAAGAGTCGTCTAAGAAGTGAAAGGCCGCCGCTTATTAACCTGACTCAGCGACGTTTTATGGTGGAAGAATATGAAACAAATGGTTTCATTCCAACTATAATGTTTGCAGAGCAATTGGATACTATATTACAGACTGTTCGCCATGCAGTCCATGCTGAAGGTTTACATCATCGGAGGCCAGCTAAAAAACATTTTTGACACAAAAACACAGGGAGGAAAGACTACGTTTTGCTGGAGATTATTTAGATTTTAACTGCGAGGTGACTGTATTTTCTGACGAGAAGACTTTCAAGTCTTGCCAAAAGCAAGACTTAATTTATGGCGAAAAAATAATAATACTTAATTTAATAAGTAGACCGGGTAACTAAATATTTAGTAATATTAACATAACCGTGAATAAAAAAAATAAAAATTGAGAAATAAATTTTAAATTTAATGATCTTAAATTGGGGTTTAGTTTCAATATTCTTTTCGTCAAGAAAATGAACACTTAAGCTATAACCTCAATACATTCAATGTGACGTTACATAAAAAAAACACGTTCATAAAGTCTAACTCATATAATAGTATTCAACGAACTCTGCTGAATACTGATACCTGCGGGTATCAACAATTATTTTTGTGTTATTAGAATATCCTTTCCGTGTTATGTTATTCTTATTATGAATTGACTAAGTGGGTATACAACAAAAAATCTTATGAACGGTGATAAGAGAACTTTTTTTTTGCCTAGATAGGAATGTGACGTCACAATTCTCATAAAAGTTTGTTAATTTTATAAATAAATAAAACGAATAAACATTTTTGTTATCATTCAGCATGATTTTTTTATTTCCATCTTCCACAAACATAAAATACCGAAAACATAAAATAAAAATCAATTAATGAGGTTAAATAATAATATAATAACTATCTAATATTTAACTTCTTATAAAAAATAAATAATAAGCATGACTACATTATCAATAAACATAAATACCTAACGACTTTCTGCTTAAAATACAAATATTATTAAGGTTTCAAAGAAACAAAAAACAGCCACACATTGTAATAACATGGATTCGAACTTGGACTTCATGGATCGTGAACCCATGCTCAGCCCAAACAGCTACCAACCCATGTTAATACTACGCGAATTTTAACAATGCAATGGTAAGAACAGGTCATCACTATGATGTGTATTCTAAATGCAACAGAAATATAATGCTATTTCGCGTAGTGTGACGACAGTTCATTAGTGTGTGTTATGTGTGGAATGTTGAGACATCACTCATACACGCACACGCACACACACTGCTGTATCGCGCTCGCACAGTTCATAGCAATATAATCTTTACCATGGTAGTGCACTTTTGAGCGTCTACTGTACATACTATTTCTCAACTGTACGAATACTATTTATTAAGTAATTGTGTATAGTAAAGAATTATTCACAATCTTTTAAACCAATTTTTAATCGATTTTGTGACAGTAATGAAACAGGAAAGTAAAAATAAAGTTCTGGAGTTCTAACGTTCGTTGTTTGCTTGCATCATTAATAAACGATTTTTCAAGCTCTCTATTCTATTAACGACATCATGATGTGTATTTTTTGGACTTTCCCTCAGAATTTTGTTTTTGCTTCTTTCCTTTAACAAAGCTTGCTTCCTCAAAATGTAGACTGGATTTGTATTACTCTCGATTTGTAGGCGATTAATACTGGCGAGTAGGTAATCACCGGTCACTATCGCGCACTCGCTGCTTGCTGTGCTATAATATGCGTCTTGCGTATAATATGCGTTTCAAATGAGAATAGCACTGCAGTTGACAGATAGAGACACGAAACAGAACTATACAGTATTCTTATTTAAAACCTATTGTATGTATGTACACCGAGCGTACTCGAGCTTCGTGTGAATGAAGGTAGAATGGTACAAAAGAATACCCATTTTGTAAACTATTGTTGCTTTTTTAAACGTTGTGGCCAATTATTAAAAACCTCTTTAACTAAAAATTTTACCGACAAAAATATAAAGCTAAAAAGGGAAAAGCGAAAAATACAAAATCCTTTTTTTATATTAAATGAGCCTACTCTTGACCTTGTTCATTCTTTCTTTTTCATTTGGTTAGTGCCTAACCTGGTGTCAGAGGCACCACCACAATATTATATTATTTCTTCCTCAGAGTCAGAGCTCCGCAAGTGTCGACATTTTGCTCGAATAGCTACAATCCAACTGACTCGCATGTTTGTATGTAAAGCTACCCGAAACTAACAAATTTTTCCAATCAACCTTGAACCTAATGCTTCAGCTTTAGCGATAAAGTTGAAAATCTATTAAATAAATTTGACAGATTGTAGTAGCTTGATGTGCTGGCGTCTGTACTGACCGAACCTAGGACGTACGCTAAAACTCGCGCGGTGCACGCACGTCCTGTTATTAATGTCCTTAGAAAACCCGCGTCAACTATCAACCTCACCTGCACGCGTTGGTGGCCGACAGCGTCGACCTCCCTGCCCGACTTGGAGCTCCCTGCTAGACAACGGACCCAGCTCTGGCGACCGAGCAATGGCGGTACCATATTACCGATCAGGCAACCGAAAAAATGTCTGGGGCAGAAGGCAACGGGAAACCACTGCTTCTATTTTCCCAAGAGAGTCAGCATGAAAGGAAGAACAGTAAATAGTATGTCTGGTGATCCGGCTGACGCCCGGCGCCATCTCCCCAGGAGAGGTAGTGTGAAATGTGCTACCAGCCATGCGAGCGCGACTCGTCAGGCACTGCATGGAAATTCAGCTACTGATGAATCTAACACCTATAAGTCAATTCGCCATCCCCATCGCATCGGAACGTGGAATGTGCAACCTGGCAAAATAAAAATTGTGGAAAACGAAAGGCAGAGGAAGAACGTTCACCTGCTAGGGCTCAGCAAAACACACTGGAAAGGTCAGGGCCACTTTACATCATACCTCCAAAACCCAGTTAACATTTTTTTGGAGCTGACTGTATCTAATATTAATACAGAGCAAGAATTTGTGTTGGATCCTAAAACAAAAATAAATCAGAAGACGTGAACAACAAAAGTCACAGACTTTGTGATTATTTTTTTGTGAAAACGTTTTTCCATAATTATAGGAACCATGGGTAACTAACTAACTAAGGATAGCTAAGGTAGGAAATGAAAAATTGGGAATAAAAAACCAGAATGCGGACATAAATCAGTTTATTCAAACAAAGTAAAATCAAAATTATCCAAATAATAATCTATAAAAAAATGAAAAGATGAGGAAATAAAATGTAAGCTTCAATCCTTTCCTCAGTATTGTCCAGTGCAACGGGCGAGTTGGAGGTCTGAAAAAAATAAATTTAATTTTTAAATTAAAATTAAAATTTAAACTAATGCTTATAATATGTTCTAATAATTAATAATGCATTACATCATAACATAAAATCCCGCCTGTTATCCCTAATGGGTTAGGCAGAGGTACCTTTATTAGTACACCCACATTTCACCAGTTATGTCTAGTACCATGTAAGAAGGGCGAGCCTAGCTATTGCCATCAAAACAGGCACAAATCCAGACGTCGTGGCTGCTACTGAGAAATTCCTAACGGAAAACACCAATAACACTTTGCCCGAACTGGGAATCGAACCCTCATGCTAAATAATGCTAATGTATAATAATTTTCTATGTTACACTGGCTCTACACGCTTGCCGCGACCTTTCATCACGAATTCAAACGCTTTTGGCTTGGCTTATAATGGGCTTGCAAGCACTTTCTGCCGATAAATGGTGGCGGCCAATTCGATCGAGGATTCGAGTGTCTGTTTTTGTGCATAAATCAAAGGAAGCCTTCGGCCAGCGCTTGCGATGTATCTGCGATGCCTTAGGCGATGCATCGATAAAAGTTGGTGGTTTGTAGTTTACAGCAAGTGACAGAGTGTGGAGCCAATCTCAACGGAAAAAAAAATAATGCTAAACCAGTTCTTGAAATTTGAACAAAGTACATTAAGGCAAGGCATACCTAAATTATCACAAAAACTGAAAAATCTTTAGATTTTTTTATTAAAAATAATGAAACTTATAGCTAGCACTAAAATTTATAACATTTTAGGTAGGTACTAGTTAAGCTCCTCACCTTCATGAACTTTCAAATTAGGTATTATTGGTATAGGTTATAGTGAATTACTTATTGTCATTCGAACAGAAACCTAAACTGAAAATAAAGATAAAATGCGTGTTGTCGGTGCCATTGTTCTTCTGTTCCCAATTCTGACGTTTTATATGTACTTAAATGTAGATAACTGGGCATTTTTCAGAAATGTTATTCGCCACATGCACTAAAAAAAAGAAATTTGTTAGCAAAATAAGCCTAGGTAGGTACTTGGCATTATAGATGCAAAGTTTGGCATGCATTGAAGTCAAACTCTAGTTACAGATAGTTTTGAATCTTTTGAGTATTTCTACAACAAAAGTTTGGCCCAAACATTCGTCAAGAACACAGAAATAGACTCCCGGACACAATAAAGTCACCTTGCAAAGAAGGAGTACGGTTCATACAAAATTAAACCACGTCCTACAGCAAACAGAAGTATCTCAAAAACTTGATAAAAATAGTTATATAAAGATGACATACTTCCAAAGTCCATCCTTACAGTCTAACATTAAAAAAAATTGCTAAGAAAATTCGTCCAGCGGCAGTAATATCTACAATGAACGTACTACAATATTGAGAAATACTTGACTATCTTGACTTGACTTCAATTATTGAGTTCCATCATCGAGCAACAGAGGTTTTTTTTAACTTGTTCGACCACCGAACATTGAGAACTAGAACATTGAGAACATTGAGAACTAGTGAGAATTATAACTTGATTGTTTAATCATTAGCATTGTTAAATAGAATATAGTTGACTAAGACAGAGTAGGGTAGACTATGTTACAACTATAGATACTGTTTTTTTTTAATTATTTCCTTTATTTGTTTTATCAGATATCATTTTAATTTTTAAATATGGAGTATTTAAAAATGTAAATAGGATAATAGATTTTTAAATATGTATTCGGATAGTTATATAGGAATCTAAAAACTATATAAAAAAACATAACATCACGCCTGTAATACCCGAAGGGTTAGGCAGATATGTACCTAATAGTACAAAAAAACATTAAAAATATAAAAAATAGTAGCCCACCAGCTTCGGGAACAGGGTTTGAGCTACCGGTTGTTAGGGCTCTTGAGAGAGGAACCCTCTAACAATACGTGCCGTGTCCAGAAGTACTGCTTTCTGAAACAAGCCCTTTATCCAGCTGCCAACCGAAAGCCTCCTAAGAACAACCAGCGATTCAGCGGGACCCTTATATCAACAATCATTGCGTTACGCTCCAATCGATCTGTCACCACAATGTCAGGCTTATTGGCAACAACAGTCCTGTCAAATACGATAAGTCGATCCCCATACAACGTGATAATACAATTATCTAGAACTGGGTCGGGAACATACAAAATATTTTACATAACTTTTATTCAATTTCCGTATCTCTTAATACAATATATAAGAATTGTGCCGGATGGTTCATAGGTTCTTAGTAATAGATGATCGTCATAATATGGGCGCATACTCCCAGTGTCATGAATCCATGAACAACAATGTATAATAATATTCAATTATTGCATTTCTCCCTGCAAGTTCTCTGTAGTGAAGCGTATAAGTACAGAACTCTCTTCTTCGAACGTTGTCTTCTTCGTACCGCATGGGAAATATGTTCTCTAAAGTCCGGTCGTGATAGTAGAAAATGTTCATTAAGAATGTGTCTACAACGTCGTCGCAGTGGATGCTCACACAACACAATTGTTCTCCATATCATCAGTGTCCAAATCGCAAGGCTTAATCAATTCCGGTAATAACTTGGCACGTAATAAAAAGCATCCAAAAATCCGCAAAATCACAATAGGTCAATTACCAACTAGGTTATTTATTATTATCAACAACTACAATATAATATAAAATGTAAACCTACTATTATTATTACCTTTCATTTTTAGCAATTATTCATAAGTTATAATTATAATATTTGAACGCCTTTAACGGCAAGACAGTGTTCATTTTATTAATATTTACCCATATTTTACAAAAAAAGAAAATTGAAATTATTTTTTTATTTAAAAAAATCTTAATACTCTTTAAACATCTTACAATCATAAAGTAATAGGTTCCTTTTAAAAATACCTTCTACGGTCAATAGAGCTTTATCACAAGTCAGGATAGTTGGCTAAACCAATCAAAAGAAAAAAAACAATAACAGTATTGCTAATGGAATTACCATTTCTATTATTATGTGGAATTTATCATAGTCTACGGTACCCTACTCTGTCTTAGTCTACTCTATTCTATTTAACAATGCTAATGATCAAACAATCAAGTTATACCTAATTCTCACTAGTTCGATGTTCGGTGGTCGAACAAGTGAAAAAAAACCTCTATTGTTCGATGATGGAACTCAATAATTGAAGTCAAGTCAAGATAGCCAAGTATATCTCAAATAATAATCATGTAGTATTGTAGTACATTAATTGTAGATATTCCCCTGAACGAATTTTCATAGCAATTTTTTTATATGTTAGTTAGACTGTAAGGATGGAGTTTGGAAATATGCCATCTTTTTATTACCCATTTTTATCTTTTGTTTGAGATACTTCTCGTTGCTGTTGGACGTGGGTGAATTTTGATCCTTCTTCTTTTTGTATTAAGATCAAAGGCCAGATCAGATCGTCACACCACCTCCCTATCTATTTTCACGGTAGCACTATCTACATATTTTCCACCCAGCCGTCATTTAGACTTGATAAAAATAAAAATATTTTTGCCGCGCTTGCCTAGGTTGGTCCGTGGATACTAACTACCCATTACAAATCGAGTTTCCTCCGTGCCTCAGAATGCACGAAAAGCCGTTAGTCCCGGCAGTCATTAGTAGATCTTTAACAGCCGCTACGGGAAGTTATTGGTCCGAAAGTCTAACAACCAGTCCTTCCTCACCAAGAGGTATCGTATTACCTAGTACAATCAGCCTCAAAAAGATGTAAACATGGACAAAGAACCATTTCATTGTCTACAACCATTATTCCATAATTGTGTCTACAATGTAAAGCTACAAAACATAGTAAACTATTCATTTCACCTACTATTTCACATGGAGTGTTTATATTATTATGTGTCCGGGCGATTCCAGCCTGGTTTTGGTGACATGAATTGTTTATCATGTTTTGTAGCTTTACATTGTAGAAACAATTTTGGAAATGGCTGTAGACAAATGGTTCATGGCCATGTTTACATCTTTTTGGGACTGACTGTACTAACGGGTTTTTGAGGTCAGAGAGATAGATAGTCACTCCATTTAAATACTGGTATTTCGCTGCATCCGGTTAGACTGGAAGCCGACCCCAAATGTCAGGGCATTTGGGGTCGGCTGACAATTACTATGTTCTTCTAGCCTGCCGTTAAGTAACTTCTAATCTGTATGAATGGTCAAAACAAAACCAAAATATCCGAGGCGGGATGCTTAAATTTCAAAACTCGCATCGCTCGCATTTTAGGCTCTTAATGGATATGTAACTTCTATGCATAAGTCGACGTTACTTCAATATCGTATGTATGAATGGTAGAAAGAAAATCTTACGAATCCAATCAAGGCTGCAAGGATATTCGAGCTTGCTTCGCTCGCTCTTGCATTCTGGAGTCTGTTTATTATTCTTCATCTTTTTTTTTTTCTTCGTTAAATCATTGGTTATATGATTGGTAAGAAACTAACACATGTTTGAGCTCGCTTTGCAAAAAGAAACCATTATCATACAAGAGCATGTGATTGGTTTTATATCTCCAATAAACTACTACCACTCCCGCGGTAACAAAAATGTCTCCCTTCTATTGTTTTTCTCCCCTCTTTGTTTTTCTTCTTTTGTTGTTATTTCCTAGTACAAAATATTAAAAGTAGGTATATTTGTTTTGGGAGTTTTTTTTAAATCATTTGTCAAAATATTTTGAGGAGAAAGGGCGCCACTATCACATTTCTGGCCGGGTTCGGAAAAAGCTAACTAAGCCCAGACTGATTGGTTAACAGAATAAGTCTGGCACAGCTTGCGTAGGTACTTCAGGTGCAGTATCCAATACACATAACAGCAATTTAACATAAGTATGTACTTTTTATAAACATAAAACAACCAATATCTCAATAACGATTCAATTAGCTTTAAAAAAGTTCAAACAGGAAAAACTGTTTTTCTGCTGTTTTTTTAATTCGTGATTTCAATTTGGAACAATAGTGGCACTCAAGTGATGGCCAGTGTGTCGGCTGCAAAACCACATTTAGTTTTTTTTTATTTATTAATTTCTTAATTATTTAGACCTTTGGTGAAAATGCAAGGTGGCTTGATTTAGAAGTCCGAGAGTGTATTTCCGAGGGCGATAGACAATAGCCATACATTGTTAAAATGACACTGGCGTTTTACTATAAGGGGGCCTTCAAATTGGAGGCGTCGAGAAGCGCTTCCGTGGTGCTACCATAGCGAATCGCCTCAGTGTCTCGACAGTGGCGCAGTAGCGTCTGTAATACTTCAGTAAATTTTAGAGATATTCGTCTGAAGACTGAGTTACGCGAAATAATTTCAGAAACATTCTTTCAACAGAAAAAAGGCTAAAAAAAGTATTAAAAAGTGCGTATTACCTCAAAATTTATAAGTTCATGTTACTTCACTATACAAAAATTACGTGCACGTGTCACGATAGTTGCGCTGCAACTGCGCTTATTCAGGATGGAATTTTCTACCTCACTTGGACTACGTTAAATACTGGAGATGGCAAATTTTACTCAAAGGAAACATTTCATTATTAAAAAAAATACAAGTCTGCATGCAGATTTTCGAAAATTCGCTTGCCACACTCGGGAATCGACTAAATTCGAAAAATAATTTCCATACTTTTATGGTATCAATCGATAGGGTCAAAGAATTGTTAATTATTTAAAAATAAGTTTACAGAACAAACACAACACAACAAATAACAAATTTCGTTAACAATCTTGTTATCTAAATAATTCGTCATTTTAATAAATAAATGACGTCAAAGAATTGTTAATTAGGTATTAACATAAGTAATCAGATAGACCTTTGAGTAAAAGTGCTTTATCTTATCCCATTGAATTTATAAATTTACAGAGATTTCATAGTATTTCTTTCATTTAATTTATCATGTTTGTTAGAGAGATTTAATTCTTCTTAAATTGACCCTATCGATTGGTGACATAAAAGTACAGGGAGTTTTTTCGGATTTTAGCCGCTTCGATTCCCGTTTGTGGTAAGCGCATTCTCGAGAATCTTTTGATGCAGATTTGTTTTTGCTATCTCAAGTATTTAGAGTACTTTCCCTCCAGGTGAGGTTGAAAAATTCCACCATGTAGATATTATTTGAAAATTACCACTGCAGCACTTCTTTACTCCTCTAATCCGAATCCGGAGGAAAATATTTATAAATCCTTTCGTTTATTAATAGTTCACTATTAATAAACGAAAGGATTTATAAATATTTTCCATTTAACATTTCTGAAAAAACACCCAACTAGAAAATGTACACAAGTAGCTTTACTCACAATAGTAACGGCACAATATCCTCTTGTTTCATTCTACCGTAATATTTCGCAATTCCATCCACATGCCCCATGCCAACCACGGCAAGAACGCGAGGGTTCTGTACTATAGAAAAAGTAAACAAAAATATATACAGGGTGGAATTTTTCAACGCCACCTGGAGGGAAAATATGCATTCTAAATACTAGAGATAGAAAATTTTACTCAAAGGAAATAAAATTTAATTCCTTTATTTTTAAAAAGAAATAAATCTGCATTCAAAGATTTTAGAAAATTCACTTGCCACTCTCGGGAATCGAACCGGTTAAGTTCCAAAAAATAGGGTCAATCGATAGGGTCAATCATAAGGATCAAATCTCTTTAACAAACATGATAAATTAAATGAAAGGAAAACCATGAAATCTTAACTTATAATTTGAATGGGATAAGATAAAGCACTTTTACTCAAAGGTCCATCCGATTACTTATGTTAGTACGCACGATGGCCAGTCAAGCTATACCTAACCAGTTTATGCGAATCTCTCATAATATAGGAAACATATACAAAGCGAGGTCAAGTTGTAATGTTTTGCTTCATGTGCCGCCGTGTGTACCTAGTTAACAATTATCTTTGACGTCATTTATTTATTAAAATGACGAATGGTGTTCCTGGCCATAACAGCAAAATCACCACTGCCTATGTTAATAACCACTTCAATACCTGAATTGGTACAAACGGCACAATCAGATGGCCTACCAGATCACCAGACGATTTTTTTAAGGGGATATGTTAAAAATCAAATTTACCAAAAATCTTATGCAACTGTACACGAGTTAAGAACTGAGGTACGAAATACGATTTTCAATATTCATCACAACTCGCTATTAAAAGTTACTGGGAATAATTCCTTAAAAGAATTTTGTGTATCCAACAAAATGGAGCTCGTTCATTTTGAGCAACTTTCTATTTAATTAGTTAGTTAGCCCTTTTTTTGTTCTATTAAAATAGTTAAGATTTCATGGTTTTCCTTTCATTTAATTTATCATGTTTGTTAGAGGGATTTGATCCTTATGATTAAACCTATCGATTGATACCATAAAAGTACAGGGTGTTATTTTATTTAGAATTTTGCTGGTTCGATTCCCTCGGGAATCGAATCCTATGGCAAGCGAATTTTCGAAACTCTTTGAATGCAGATTTATTTCTTTTTAAAAATAAAGGAATGTTTCCTTTAAGTAAAATTTTGTATTTCCAGTATTTTGAGTACTTCCCTCCAGGAGGCGTTGAAAAATTTCCCCCTTTATATCATCTGTAAACGTAGAAACTTCAGTGGGGCAGTAAGAGGGACTACCTTAACCGTTGCAGCTACACGAAAAAGGTCTTAGGAGACTATCCATAACTTTTCGTGAAATGTTGATGCCCATTCACAGATTTAAAAAAAATCTACAGTTAGCAAGAAAATGGCCATTTCGCACTTTTTTTTATTGCTGCCAATACCGATAAAAAACTTCTATTGGACCAACCATCGTTGGAGCACTAAAAATTCAGAAATCGCAAAAAACTTTTCCCATGCATTACGTAGGAAATAACTGAAGGAGATTTTGTGAAACTGAAATACAAAAAACAAAATGAACAACAAATGATCATCTAATCAAATTTTACGCGTCATATCAAAAATGTCTAGAAATCATATTTAATTTTTTACCATCGGAACCTAACGTTACTGTGTTATTGTTCGATTGCGATGCTGATTTTTTCAGTACTTCAACGATAGATAGACCAATAGAACTTTTTGATCAGTAGTAGAAACAGGATCGATTGGTTTCAATAAAAAAAAAAGTTAAATTACCATTTTCTTGCTATCGTATTTTTTTTTTTTAATCTGTGAATTAGGATCAAAATTTCACGAAGAATTATAGATAGTCTCCTAAAACCATTTTCGTGTAGCTACAACGCCCCTTACTGCACCGCTGAAAGTTTCCACTCTGTATCTCAGGTAGGTTTAAACATGACAGGTCCAGAATTTAGAACAAAGTGTTAATGTTACCATCTAGGTACAAACAGCGACAGTCTTAATTATACACAATTAAAAATCTGACATATCGCAGGAAAGAGACTCACATTTGACGTTGACAATTATGAACCCTAGTCAGTGGCTGAGTAACATAACTTAATTTCGTCGGATAATTTATCAAATCCGGCAAAATCGGTAAGAGTCGTTTTTTTTTCGTTTTACATTTTAGACATCTTATTTCTTACTATATGTATAATCTATTTATATAAAAATGAATCTCTATTTCCCTTGGTCACGGCAACACGCATGAACGGCGGGACCGATTTCGCTAATTCTTTTTTGTTCTGTTTGTTACTGTTAGGAGAAGGTTCTTAGGTAGGTAGCAGGTGGGTAGCAGGTGGGTAGTAGGTAGGTAGTAGGTAGGTAGCAGGTGGGTAGTAGGTAGGTAGTAGGTAGGTAGCAGGTGGGTAGTAGGTAGGTAGTAGGTAGGTAGGTAGTAGGTAGGTAGTAGGTAGGTAGTAGGTAGGTAGTAGGTAGGTAGTAGGTAGGTAGTAGGTAGGTAGTAGGTAGGTAGTAGGTAGGTAGTAGGTAGGTAGTAGGTAGGTAGTAGGTAGGTAGTAGGTAGGTAGTAGGTAGGTAGTAGGTAGGTAGTAGGTAGGTAGTAGGTAGGTAGTAGGTAGGTAGTAGGTAGGTAGTAGGTAGGTAGTAGGTAGGTAGTAGGTAGGTAGTAGGTAGGTAGTAGGTAGGTAGTAGGTAGGTAGTAGGTAGGTAGTAGGTAGGTAGTAGGTAGGTAGTAGTAAAAGGTGCATTGCAACGCATGCGGTACAGCTAGTGATATTAATAATTTGTTCAACATTCAACATTTTAGGAATTCAACATTATGGGTCTAGAGGATATTATTGACTATCCGTAACCACATTAAAATAAAACAATTACTTTTAATTATTATTTTATTTACATTTTTCATTTAGTGCAATTATTATAAATTGCATAGTCAGCACATATAAACTCCAACTCAAAAATAACTTTAGTTACGTAAAACATTGGTATCATCTGAAAATCGACATTATTGAGCGAAGCGAAGCGTTGCTCGATTCCTCCCGGCTCGTTTTTTATATTATAGTGTTATTCGACTAACAAAATGACCTACAGATAGATAATCATGGTCGGAAAATATTATACATAGAGGTAGCAAAATGAAATATAGAAGTGTGTACTGTACACTTCCGAATAGGTGCAACCCAATCAGTGCGACTCTATAAGTCCCACTCTACACTTACAGGCACCAGTCTCCCACAGGTAAAAATTGTTTTTAGTTCTACTGAATTTAGTATGTATAAATATTGATAGTTCATTTGTGGTGAGAAATAAATGAGTATTCTATTCTATTATATTCTAATCACGTAAACAGCAGGACCAATTTGCATGACATATGGACACGGGCCAATAGTTGAAACGAATCCGCCAGCCAAGCGTGGAGTTTATGGTAATAACGTTCACTTTTTCGGAAAAGGCCCTTAGTATGGAATGTGACCTCCACCGTTTTCCAGTGTACAAGTCATCCTGATTCGCATATCCTCCACCATGTTCCAGCACTTTTTTCGGGCTGGTATATGTCGCTGCAGACTCCCTTTTTTAAGGCGCCGACGATGTACTGTTTGCATTGCAATTTGTAACAAGCATTAAGACTTAGTATAACTTTCAGTGAAGTAACAATACCGTAGTAAGAATATATTAACTAACACGGTAGTGGGTGGCAGTATCACGAGTGGGGTGTAAGGGATCCTGCGAGTAGTTATCGACTATGGCGGTGGCTTCAGCTTCCGTTGTGGCACGTCCTCGAGCACCACGAGGACGGTCGCGTAGGGCTTCATCACCACCTTCCTCGTGACGTCGTAGCCACGTGTATATCAACCGTCTCTAAAAACAAAATTAGTGCTGCTAATAAAACCTCAGCTAAACCTAATCTTACTTAGAAAAACACCGAAAAACGTTAAAAATTAAATTTGGTGTAAAACTTACGTGCACATTTAGTTGTCGCGATATTTTGGTAACTCTCATCCCCATTTCTTTAAAAATGACGATGTGGATTCTTTCCGCAGCGGCGAGCAGGGCAGGCATTTTATAAAATTATTGTAGATTTTGAAAATTATTTTAAAAGATCTTGTGTCAAGTAAGTAGACAGAATTGATATCAAGATTTTTGTTTTTAAAAGATTGCATCCATGATCCATGCAGTTTTTATTTGGATTAAACTTTGAGTAATTGTCAATTTGAGTGTTAAAGAAGAGTTGCAATACGACCGAATTAAGAATTATTAACCTGGAAAACTTCCAGGTTAATAATTCTTAATCCATTTCGAACAGTGATAATTTCTCTCAGTTGCGTCTTTAATGGACAGTTAAGTGTGTTGCTGTTTGTACTCATCATTCTTACAAATTCAATACTTACTAGAACGAACACATTCTTGTAGGGAATATGCAAGACATTTGTCACGCTCGTCAACAAACACGTGGAATATTTTTTTAAAGGCGGGAACTTCCTTAGTGATTTCCTCAAACTGGGCTAGTACAAAGTCTCTGTCTTTATATCTTTCTAACTGATTTTTGCTATAAGTACCAGAAAAATAATAAAAGTTGTTATTATTATCACAAAAAATGTATAACAATAGTTAATATGCGAAAATACTTACTCCAATGGTTTAGGAGTCGTTGATGTCAGATGGTACAGGACTTGTCCCAATTCATAAACGCTTAGAGACTGAAAAGCTCGTGCTATAGTTATTTGAATTGGCCGATCGCCAAGGAACAGTTTACACCCAGGTATTTTTTTCATCTGAAAATCAGCATGTAAAGACTATTAGTCAGAAAGTACCAACGTAACTATACCAATATACCGACACAGGTAATCAGGCTATAGCTTTCCCACTGTGCTGGCATATAGCTACACCAACTCTCTCGATACGGAGCGAGAGGCGATAAGGTGATATATTGAAAAAAAATTGGTTTTTCTATTTCGTGTAAATGTGTATTAAGGTTGTGGAATAGGGATTTAACATTTTGGTATATGTTTTTGACTCTTTTATTTTGGTCTAGAATCATGTAAAAGGAATACACGATTCAATGAATTTTTCTCGAGACAAAAAAAATTGCAAAGTTATATCTATTTTTTAACTTTTTCGTCATCACGGATTCAATGAAATTTACTTTAAAACATAGAGAATTATCATATCAAAGTTTACTCAAATAGTTTTAAATTTAAGTCGTTAATTAATTAACGACTTAAAGAAGTAAATTCGTTTTGCACATAAGCCGTTTTATTCTGAGCGCACGCACATTATAGCCATCTCTTCTTTTGCGTTTCAAAAGTAATTTCATCACTTTCGCTCGCTAAGTAGATCCGTCGAGCTAATTATTTACGGAGTTAGGAACTGACCTCATGAAACGCTCGCCGGAACTCTCCACCAGGAGCGACACCCAATTCCTTTGCGATATCAGCATAGGTTTTCAAAAGCATTGCATGTAACATGCCAGACACAAAACTTTGTCCTTTCACCGCTTGTCTGTTTGAATTCAATAAGGATTAGGTATGTTTATAGAAAAAAATAAACAAAATAAACGTTGATGGCTTCTGCAAGTGGTTTCTTCCAAATTTAGCTATTTGCGGCCATCCAGGCATACTTTAAAAAATCGCCCTGATCTACTGGTGACTCGACTTTTTACTAAATAAACTCTCCAATCATCCATTTAGGGATACCCCTCGCTGTGGATGTTTACTACGAATCGAACAGACAGTGATGGGAGGGAAATTCAATCGCCCTAGCGGTCATTTATGAACAACGGTCCAAAAGCCTGGGTGTACCTATAATATGTTATGTAGTTCAGAAGAAATATAACTCACTTTAACTTTTCAGCGTCAAACTTTTTTGCGTCTTCTAAAAATTTCTTGTCATCCAACTCTAGGAGTGATACTCGTTGGCGACATAATTCAACTAGAATAGCATTCGGCTGCAACCCATTCACGATCTGGACATTAAAATTGTTTAATTACTTATACCTAAATAAATAAGAAAAATAGGAATGGAAGTAGCCGAAGTAGGTAACCAACAAATTAGAGGTTCTCTAAGCTCCACTGACGAATTAGAGGGAGTCGATCTCGTCAGTCGGGTCGCCAGAGAGGTTACCTAGGCGTAGGCAAACTTAAAGTTATTCAGAAATTAGCAAATTCCCAGCCCGCAGTCGATCGTCCTCACCCGCAAAATAATAATTACTACCTATTTATTATTATAGACCAGTGGCCCACATTAGCCGTGGATCGTAGCAACTGGAAGTCATGGGGAGAGGCCCTTGCCCAGCAGTGGGATGACGCAGGCTAACAGCATCAGTATTTATTATTATAACCATACTTCAATGCGTTTTAGAAAGTGGTTAAGAACCTGGGTAACATCTTCCACAGATTTTTTGCTGAAGTGCACAGTTCCCAGGAGCACTACGGTAGCTTGTTCATCCCTTTGTAGAAAAGTAGCAGATTTTGGTAAATCAAAACCACCAAGAGTGCAATAATTTCTTGAAAATACTGAGCATACCGCTGAAAATATCAAAAGCGAAATGAATTAAATTTCATAAGCTTAGTCTTGGTAATAGAAAAGCTCGTGGCTAAATAATTAACAGCCGCGCGGGTCGATCTTCAAGATAAAGTAGCGCTTGCCTGGGTCGGTCCGTAGATGGGCGACTATTAGGGTGGTCCAAAAAAATATCTTTGTTTTTTTTAGCCACCACTTTATTTTGTAACAAGTATCTATAGTAATAACGTTGCAAAACGACGAAAGGGGGTGCCCGAGCGAGTATTATTTTTGAAATATTTGTGAAAAATACTATAGTTTAATTTCTAGGTTGCAGATTAGTTTTCAGTGTTAAATAATTCATATTAATAATAATATAGAACTTAGTGTTTAATAAACAAACGTAGAAGAAACCTAATTCAGACTATGAATCAGTGTATTAGTGCATTAAAATGAGTTATCCAACACGTAATAAAGATGACATTTTTCTACTTGGATGTAAAGTAAAGTAAAATTTATTTGCTTAGATTGCAGGTACATAAGATAGGATGTAACAAAAAAATGGGTGAGCCTTGTACAATCTACCATAAATTAGGCATGCAAACATTGAAATTGTTAACTAAATTGAAAATAAGATTAAATAATGCTTTACAGTTAAAAATAATAGTCAGTAAAGTACATTCAAGATATAAAAAATAAAAAAAAATAAAACTACTTAATACAATTGGAATAAAAAATCGGCTAGCTTGAGACAATGTCAAATTAAATTATATATGCCATTATTAAATTACAATAAACTATTTAATACATTAAGTTATTTAATACATTAGATTATTTAATACATAAGTCAGTGTCATTTAGATAGTCATTTACTGAATAATAACATTTTGCAACCAAAAGTGATGTCAATCTCTTTTTAAAATTTTGAATCGTGTCATTTTTAATGACATTGGGTACTTTATTAAAAATTATTGGGCCCATACTAATAACACTTTTTTTGAGCAAAGCAGTATTACATCTCTCAACATGTATTAGGTGTTTATACTGACTTCTTATAGGTCTGTTCCTAGTTTCTGACACTGAAGTGAACAGGTTCATGTTACATTTAACAAAGAGTGCTATTTCTAAAATATACATCCCCGGGAAAGTTAAAAGTTTTAGGGACTTAAACACAGGAGCGCAGCTATCTGTCACTTTCAGGTTAAGTATTGCCCTTATGCAACGTTTCTGGGCTTTGAACACCTGTTCTCGTAGAGTACAGTTTCCCCAAAATATGATTCCATATCTTAAAATGGACGCGACTAAACCATGGTATGCAACTACTGTTGTGGTGAAGTTGACCCTTTTCGCTAGATTATGTAGGACATACGCGGACACGCTCAGTTTTTTACAGACTTCTTCTGCTTGAGGTTTCCAAGTCAACTGGCTATCTATCAGTATACCTAGAAATTTCGCAACTTTTACTTGGTCTATACTACAGTTATTATATTCTATCACTATATTCGGTATTGGTGTGCGTTGATAAAAGTGCATTACGTTCGTTTTTTGCAAGTTAATTACTAAATTATTTTCGTCAAGCCAATTCACAATGTCCTTAAGCGTATTATTTATGTCCTGTTCGTATTTATTTATATCTGTACATTTAATTAGTGCGGTACTGTCGTCAGCAAATAAGACCGTAGGGTGTTTAATGTGCTGAGGTAGGTCATTTATGTATAGCAAGAATAAGAGTGAGCTAAGAACTCCACCCTGAGGAACGCCATGTCTTATAACTCTTGCTTCGGATTTATATTTCTTCTCACGCCTAGTGTTAGTGCAAATTTTAGATATTTCCGTGTATTGTTTACGTTCAGTTAGATATGACTTAATAAGATCAAGTACGTTTCCTCGTATTCCGTACATGTTAAGCTTATTAAGCAGGGTTTCATGATGGACACAATCGAAAGCTTTGGTCATATCTGTAAGGATTGCGCAGATTGGTAGTTTTTTATCAACATTCCCCATTATAACACTTAGCAAATCGTAAATAGCAATATTTATACCTTTGTTTTCCTGAACCCTTTTTGTTCATCACACAGAATATTGTATTTACATAAAAACTTATTGATTGCCTCATACATTATCTTTTCGATGACTTTTGAAAATATGGGAATTAGGGCAATGGGTCTATAATTAACTAAACTCTCTTTATCGTTTTTTTTGAAAAGTGGTTTTACAATAACGGTTTTAAGACCGTTCGGGAATGTTCCAGAACTAATACATAAATTTATAATATGGCATAAATGTAAGGCAATATTGTTCGACACGAATTTTATGACTTGTGTATCTACACCATCGTACCCAACGCTATTTGTATTTTTTAGTGCTTGTATTACTCTTATTACGTCTTGAGGTAGCACTGGAGACATAAACATTGAATACGTGTTGCTAATTAAACCAGTAGGTGCACGTGTTGGTGGAGTATTAGATAGTATTTGATCAATGAAGAAATTGTTAAATGCGTTTGCAATTTGTGATGGGTTACTAATGACGGTGCCTTGAATTTTGGTTTTAGATATTGGCTCGACGTTGCGTGACTTGTTATTTATAATACGCCAAGACGCTTTTGATTTGTTACTGGAAGTGTTTATAAAGTAATTGTTTTGTGCTCTTTGGGTTAATTTAATTATTTTTCTGAATTTTAAGGAGTAGTTTTTGAATGTGTTTTTGTTTTCGACTGAAGACTCATGCCTGTATTTCCATAATAACTGTCTCTGTTTTTTACTGCATACTCGTATACCACGTGAAACCCATTTAATAGTTGGATTTGATTTGATGGTCACCAACTTGTATGGAAAACAAAGATCATACATTCGAAAGTGTCCCATAAAACAATCATATGCTTCGTTTGCGTTCTGAGTTAGATAAATATCCGAGAAAGAAAAACATTGGAGATAATTTTTGAACCTAACTAAATTTTCGGTAGAGAGATCACGTTTCCTAATGCGCCAGAAGCTAATTCTACAGGTTCTATTTACTTTTACTTCCAGTATCTGTGCAGTGTGATCGGACAGAGCTAAGTCAATTATTTCACACTTACATTTAAGTTGAGAACTACAAGCAAAATTATCAAGGCAACTGTTACTGGATAATCTAGTCGGTTGTCGTAGTTCCAAATTAAGATTGTACCCTAATAGAAAGTATTCAAAGTCCCTGGTAACATTGTTTCTTTTTAAGATATCTATGTTGAAGTCCCCACAAACAACAATTTTTTTATTTGGTTTTGTACATATCGTTTTCAAGACCATGTCCAAGTTTTCATAAAATACAGTTAGATTATTTAGTTTTGGTGGTCTATAAATACAAATAATAATTAATCTTTGTTTAACTAGGTTCTATTCCGCAACATTCGAATGCGTTTGTTCTGGATTGTCGGGATATGTCCTTTAATTCTTTATATTCTACATTTCCTTTGATTAGAATACAAGCTCCTCCACGCTTTTTTGATCGTCTTGCATAACATGTAGCTAGTTTATAATTCGGGAGGTTTAATAATTTTTCCTGACCAAGCATAATGAAGTGTTCGGTAATACAAATAACATCTATGTCTTTTTGTTTCCTGGTCATTTCTTGAAGGTGGACAGTAAGTATATCAGCCTTATTTAATAGGCCAGCGATATTTTGATGCAGGATATTTATGTTGTTAGAGACGAAAAAACTCAGAGTTGCTTGCCGTTATATTTGCTCCATCAATATTTTTAGACGGTGTCTTCGAACATACAACATTTGAATCGGTCCATTCATAGGAAACTTCATTCAATAATGTTTTCAAGTTTTGGAAGATATTCTGCATTCCTTTGTTATTAATATGGCCAGTATACCAGGAGAACATGTCATATGATTTTATTTTATTTTATTTTATTTGATTGTTTTGTTTTATCTTTTTAATTTTGCATGAATTTTAATTGTATCTTATTTTAATTCTGATTTAATGTTAATTTTAATTTTGATAGTAATTTTTATTTTTAATCCTGATTGCAGTTCAATGTTAATTTAATTTAATTTTAATTTCAGTGTATGGATCAAGTTATCTGAATTAAATGAATTTTATTTTATTTATTTATTTATTTATTTATTTATATGATAACTTTAGATTGGAGTCGAACAGCCAAGCATAGTTATGGCTTTGATTATCCATGTATAACAAATTGTTGAAAGTTTCGAATTGATGTCGGGGTCTTGAGCCACTGCTAAGGCTTAACCAACTTTCACCACTTCGGCAAGTCTTATTACGATATCACCAGATATTACATGTCTCAAAAATGTGAAAGATTCTGCGCATACAATCATTCAAGAATTAATAGAGGTCTGGAACAAGTCTGGTATTCCGACAATACAATCGAATCAATGCATTGAAAAACTTATTAAAGTTCATAAGAACTAGCTACTTTTGAAGAAAAATAAAACTAGAGCTTCAGAAGCACAGAGAAAGAGAGAGAATTTGTTAACAGCAGAGTTAGACAAACTTTTTGATATTGCCCATTCAAACGCCATAAATTCAATTACAATTTCGTAAGATAGAGACTTTCTTATTGACCAAAGAGATAAGCGCAAAATGATTATTACTTCAGCCGACAAGAAGGTAAAAAAGACCAAAGAACGTTCTCTAAAGCGAAAACAAAGAGCTGAAGAATTAAAGACAAAAGGCAGCTGAAAGTATATATACGAGTATATACTTGATTACAGCTTTAGTACCACTTCTAGTGCCGCTAGCACTATTCAGAATAAGCAAGAAGAACCAAAAACGAAAAGCGCTACCAGTGACAGTGTGGTGGCATTGGCTAGTGGTATTTTTGCACAACGTGTTACCAGCGCTCGTGACCGTAACAAAATAACCGATCGAGAACCAGTGCGACTGATAATTCCGTTGTCTGCCGCACTTGGTTACAATCCTGCTTCACTCCCTATTTCGCGGAGCTCAATTCGACAAGCCAGAAAAAAAGCTAGGATGGAATTCAGTGCGAATATTAAAGAAACCTTCGAGCCCACTTATCCACTTGTAATACATTGGGATGAAAATTATTGCCTGAGATAACAGGAAATAAGAAAGTGGAGCGCCTACCCATTCTTGTCTCCGGCAATGGTTTCGAAAAATTGTTAGGCCAAACTTACTGCAGAGACGGGGGAAAACATGTCTGATGCTGTTTTTGACGCAATGGAACAGTGGAACGTCACAAATCTAGTTTGAGCTGTGAGTTTTAACACTTCTGCCTCTAACACCGGTGCAAAAAAGGTGCATGCTCTTTTAGAAGCAAAGACAGGCCGTGCTCTGTTATGGCTTGCTTGTCGTCATCACGTGTTTGAAATAATGCTTTCAAAAGTATTTACACTGTGCTTTGGTTCATTAAGCTCTCCTGAGATCCCATTGTTCAAAAGATTCAAGGTTGCTTGGGATACATTTTCTCGAGAACACTACGATTGCATTGATTTCAGTTCTAGCGCGAAACAATTTGCTGAAAGTGCTTTTGAGAGTCTCACAACAGCTTTAGCTTCAGAAAAACAAGTCCGGGATGATTACAACGAGCTAATATAGCTCACAATCATAGTTCTGAACAGTCACCTTCGAGGATTCATTGGCGTTCCTCGGGACCAATACATCGTGCTCGTTGGATGGCGAAACTGTTGTATGCAATGAAGATTTTTCTTTCAAACGTCAACCAAAACTGAAGAAAAACAAATTATCCGATTTGTTAGTTTCGGTGCTCTAATTTACACTAAGGTTTGGATCGATGCGCCTTTGGTAGCTGATGCCCCGATTAATGACTTGCAACTTTTTAAAAGATTAAAATCATACGAAACGATTGATTCCGAAAATAGTGTAGCAGCAAGGGATGTCTTAGAGCGTCACTTGTGGTATTTATCTGATGAGCTGGTAGCCTTTGCCTTATTTTCCAACAAGGTGTCATGTAACGAGAAAATAACCATTGTACAAAGGATGGATGTTGAAAGCGGTTCACGATTAGTACGAGAATGTCCTGCTAAACTATCCGCTGAAGTCACCTTAGAAGCCTTTGCATCACAGACAATATAGCAAACGCTCGCTATTCTAAAAATCAATGACAAATTCTTGCAATTACCTGCTGAGACTTGGGGCGATAATGATGACCTTGAAGGCAAAAGCTGCAAAAGAAACCTACGTGTGGTCAACGATACTGCGGATAGAGGTGTAAAATTATTTGAAGATAATACGATACGTACCAAAAACGAGGAAGAAAAACAATTTATACTTCATGTAGTGGAACATAACCGAAAAATCGTTTCTACTGAAACATCCAAAAAAGCGTTAACAAACTTAATTTCAGGTTGAAAAAACAAGAACTGTATTATTAGTATTTTAAGTCTTGCTTTGTTAATAATATTTTCGTGTTCTTAATCAAAACAATCTATTTTTGAGAAGAGCTTATACTTTTTTCTTACTTGTCCTTTTTTATAAAATTTTCATAAAATTTAATTTTATAATATATTTAATTTTTTCATAAAAGTTGATGAGCACCCCCTTCAACATAAGATAGGGGCTGAAATTTTAAATAGAGTATACCTTAGGTATGTGTAACAAAACAACGAGGTGGCGTAACTTCTATCTGTAATTTTTTTCTTTGCCTAAATGCGTGAACCACCCTAGTGACTATCCATTACATACTGAGCCCTTCGCTTCCTGCGTGCCTCGGTTAGAACGTTAAGCCGTTGGTCCTGAACTCCCAGCTGTCATTTGAAGATGTTTGACAGTCGTTATAGTCCGCGAGCCAGGGTACAAAATAAATTTGGTCAATTATTTCCTCTCGGGCGATAACTTATAAAATACTTCAGAGAATTGTGTCCCGAAGCTCCGTGAACATCAGCTGCGGTACGTTGCGGTGGTGTGCTAGGAAGCGGTATCCTCCCACGCACGTTGAAAACAAGTAGTTGAAAAAACTAAAAAACCCCACTGAAAAGACTGCAAAGCATAAAACAAGCACATTTTAAATTAAACAAAAGTTAGAAGCAGGCGGGGAACATTTGAATATAAAATTATGGAAAGGCCCCGCCTGCTGAAGTGACTTTCAATAACGAAATGTAGTTACATGTGTTTTTTCAGACCAAGTCGTTTGCAGTTAGGTAGCTCTTTCTATCGTACTTACAAATATATTTGATGAAAGATCCAATCCGAGCCACTTTAAAAGAGTAAAAGATTTATTATTCGATAAATGATATTCGTTGTTATTGAAAAAACTTGAAAAGAAAAAATTGCAGCCTTTACAATTTTTGAGAAAAGTTGTATATATAAGACTTAAATTAGGATTTTAATTACATTTACGACTTTTCACGTTTAATTTTTTTTTTTTTGTTAATGATGATAAGTGGATTTTTTATTTTAAACCAAGGATTACAAGTAAAATAGTTTTTTTTTTTTGTTTTACGTTTTCATTGTTTTTAGTTAATAATTAAAAGTGTATTTTTATTTTAAACCAAGGATTACAAGTAAAATAGTTTTTTTTTTGTTTTAGTTAATACAATAAACAAATAGAGTTTTTGTTTTTAATTTAGTACGTTAATAAATAAAAGTACACCTTCTGGACTGCAATAGAATATTCTCGATGAAATAAATTTTACAAATTTAACATTGTGGTCCGGATGGGAAATTCAACATTTTGCAAATTCAGCATTGTAGTCCAGAATGAACAAAACCTGTTTATATTGATACCGACTGTCGATTAATATAGGTGTTATGAGTGGCCGCAACTTTGAAAAAAAAAAATGGTGATAGTTAGACAGGGTCAGGCTTCATACAAAAATCTTCCAAGCCTTTTCAATCGGGAGAAAATGATCAAAATTCATATATTTTAAGGTGCGTGGGAGGATACCGCTGATTAGCCCACCCACCGAACCGCAGCTGATGTTCACAGAGCTGCATGATACAACTCTCTGAAGCATTTTACACGTTATCGCCCGAGAGAAACTTGGTCATGTAAACCTGTTGCCGACTTGTGGCCCGAAAGTCTGACAAACAGACTTACCGAGGGGTATTGCTTCCATTACCCAGTTACGGGGTTGTAGAGGTCAGATTAGGCAGTCATTTTATGTAAAATACTGGTACCTATTCAGATGCATCCGGTTAAACCGGAAGCCAACCCCAAGATAGTTGGAAAAAGGCTAGACAGCTGTGAAATAACTCTGGATGCCACACTGTCAAAAATCTATTAAATAAATACGTGTGCTTACGGGAGATCCTTTGCCGCCCTAGTGGAAATCGTTTTGGATTACAAATCAGTGGAACTTCAAAGGATTTGCTTAGAAAACGCCTAATCAGGAGGCATGTCTGGTATTTCATATTAATGAACATACACTTCTGAATAAACAATTTGTCGCATTATTACTAATGCTTACTTGGAATTTTACGTTAACATAATATTGATCGTTATAACTGCAAAATGTCCATTTTATTAATTTTGTACCGAAGTGATTGTTTCTGTCCGATTAGATAATTATGACAGTCACTTTCTTTCATTTTTCTCCCAGCCAGTTACAATGAGTAGGTAAAGGAGAACCAATAATACTCCTTTGAATATTTACCAATAAAACTAGACCTACGCTTGTAAAAGATATCCTGTCATCTGACCGATGCGATAGGGTAAGGTATGCCTTTACCCTTCTTGCTCAAGCATAGACACAATGACCAGTCCTGCACCCAGCGGATTCTCGTGATCTATTGACCAGGGGCCGTCTGTCGTCATCCAGCTCGAAAAAACACCAATAGCAGTGTGTGATTATATTTCGGAATTTTACATTTTCACGAGCCAGCTACAACTTTTTTGTAGAAGAAGACTTTTAAAACGCCAAAAGGGGTCCGCGTTTTTTGCATTACTTGCACTTTGAGCTATTACATTATCCGACTCTCTTTTTAGGGTTCCGTTGCCAAATTGCAAAAACGGAACCCTTGTACTTGGTGTAAATGCGGAAAAATTATCAGATGTCCCATACAAAATTTCAATACCTACTCGACCCATATGTATGGGACAGCTGCAAATTTTTTCGCATTATTTGACGACTAGCTTACGCCCGCGGCTTCACCCGCGTGGAGTTCGGGAATTGCCAACGGGATCTTACTTCTAGGATAATATGTAATCTTTGTATGTATAGTACATACATAGATTTACATGTACTTGCTTATAACTTGCAAGTAAAATATTAGTTCATAGTAATATCAATTAAATTACATATGTGAAATATTGATACCTTGGTTTGAGATTGGACACCGTTGACAACAATAAAATGATTAATTAGGAATCTATTTATAGACATAATACTTTTACATAATACTTAATATTATTGTCGCGTATCACGAGCCAACGCAAAAATCGGTGGAATAAACCATATTTAAAAGCTACAAAGATACTTGGTTTCGTCATGAGAGAGTGCAAAATCTTTAAAAACGTTAAAACCAAAAAAATTATGTACAACTCGCTAGTCAGAAGTCACCTCGAATATTGTAGTGTTGTCTGGTCTCCTAAATATAATGTGCACATCAAGCGTATCGAACGATTGCAGAAAAGGTTCTTATGGCATCTTACTTATCATTGTGGTCTGGGTAAAAGTCTGAAATCGTACCGGGAAAGATTAAAATATTTTAGGATTGTCTCGTTAGAGAAACGAAGAGATATGTTGGATTTAATTTTTCTTAAAAAACTAGTAACAGGCTCTTTGAACTGTCCTGATTTGCTCAGTAGAGTATCCTTCCATGTGCCACGAAATCTACCTAGAAGTTCAAATAAGAAACTGTTTTGTATGCCAAAATGCAATACAAACTTAAGGCAACATTGCTCATTATATAGAATGTATGTTGTATACAAGGAACATGATGAAGACATCGACTTATGTCATACATCTGTGCCTACTCTCAAGAAACTGTTTAAATGTAATTAGAAAAATAATTAAGTTTAAGTTTAATTCTGTTTGGTTTACCTTACCTTCCTTAACTTACGTAATAGTATCGATACTGACGTTGTTTTCTTTTCTTTTCTTTTTTATTTGTATTTTTAATCAGTTCTTCTTTTCTTTTTTTCATTGTTTAATTAGAAATTTAGGCGCATAATATAGTGCATGTAGTGCTCTTCTTTAAGTAATGGGGCACTTAGACTTAAGTTTGCAATGTTTTACTTTATTATATGTAATAGTGTACTCATTGTTGAAGAGCCAAATAAAATAAATAAATAAATTTACAAACACGTCTACTCAGAAAAATGCTACCTACTTACTAATAAGGTAAATAATCCCGCACCCCGCACTCCCCGCTTAACACTGTGCGTCATGCGCCCGTCTACGTGAGCTTCGAAGCCCTATTTGACTCTGTTGGGTGATGATTTAGGAAAAACTGATACACAAGTCACATAATTTTAATTGAAGAGTGTGTACACCAATTTTCGAGTCAATAGACCCAGAAAATATTAAGTTTCACAGAAAATTCAAACCCCATTTCACCTTCTTAGGGGTGCAATTTAAAAAAAACTCTTTCATAGTGGATACTCACTCTTCACAAACAATACACCCATCAAATTTCATGTCTTTAAGAACAGCAGTTTAGGTTGTGCGTCGTTATGTCTGTCCATCAGTCAGGGCTTTGAATTTTATATTGGGGGACGATTATCAACTAAAAAGTTTCCTGTTGAATAAGTGTCTTTATGCTGTTGAAGATCTATAACGAAATTTCTATGTTGTTGTTCTTCCTGTGTAATGATAATGTTAGTGACCAGGATAGTTTAAAATCTTAATTCCTATGTTGTATGATGAATTGTTGTAATATTTTAACGTGTTTTTGTTTTCTTCTTTTCTCCTTATGTAATTTTAATTTTCTATGTAATTTCGGATAAAATTTATTGTTCATGAATAAATGACTTATGACTAATTATGGAAAAACAGTGATACACGTTTCTCATAATTTTATCTGAAGAGTTTGTATGTACACCAATTTTCAAGTCAATCGACCTCGAGAATAAAAAGTTTCACAGAAAATTCAACACTCCATTTCACCCTCTTAGGGATGGAATTATTACTCTTCGGATACTTACTCTTCAGACAAAATACACCGTCCAAATTTCACGCCTTTAGGACCAGCGGTTAGGGCTGTGCGTTAATATATCAGTCAGTCAGGACTTTGAATTTTATATGTATAGATATTGGACTCAAGGAGAAAGTTGTTCAGTTTGATGGTCTATACATTCAGTCAAAAAAGTATCGGAAATGGATGATTTGTTTAATGTTCCATATTCAATTTTTTGTTTTTTTTTGTTGTTACATTGGCACAGCTGTTTACCATTTTGACGCGGAGTTTAAGTTGCATCTGTTATTTAGATTAAATACAGTGCTGTTTATATCAAGTGTGTATTCAAAAACATCGAACAAAGAGTTTGTCTTAAATTTTGCATCGCTATTGGAATTTCGTATTTGGAGGCCCTGAAAATGTTACAGAAGGCTTACGGGTAATCGACTTTATCAAAAACACGTGCTTATTTGTGGTACAAAGCGTTCAAAAGCGGTCGAGATGTGATGGAATATTTGCCTCGCTCTGGTAGGCCATCGAAGTCTTCAACTGAAGTTAACATCGCAAAAGTGAAGGAAATAGTGACTGAAAATCTTAATTTAAGTTTGAGAGAGATAGCCGCTGAACTTTCTGTGTCTCACGAGTTGATCATAATATATAGGGTATGAAACATGTTGCCGCTCGGCTAGTACCAAAAGACCTGACGTACCTGATCTGACTATAATAATGGTTTTAGGAAGCTGATGGGGCTACCGCGCTTCTGCAGTGCATCTCAAATATTCGCAGAAGCCCATGTTGATGATTTCTACGGTGTCGTCAGAAAAAGAGTTGGGTCAATGCTAGGCAGATTGCATGGGAGCACTAATGGCATCCTTAAGATATTGGTTGATAAATTTGAAATTTCATTTGTTAGGCACTGGGTAGATTTACACATATCGACCCATTGCCTAAAACCAGCAAAATATGCTAAATAAAATGTAAGTACTAACATAGTTTTTAAGTTGTTTTGTTACTAATACTATGGTTTTTTGGCCGAAATAAACAGTTAATAATATAATGATAAAAAATTAAACGCACACTATGTAAGCAAGCATATTACAAGTTGGACAATTATATCGCTGATAAAAGTGCTTGGCTCAATACCGGTCCTGCTCCACAAGGACATGGGCCCATAAATGGACAGCATTAAATAGTATTGTTGGAGCTGCTGAAGATTGTACAACTATCTTTGCATTGTATAAATTCAATATCTTTAGTATTATATCGCATAGCCCATATTGTGTGCGTACTATGTACTAGAAAGCTGTCATTCGCTGGAAATATACGTCTTTTCTTGACTTGAATGTGTCCTGGCCATGGTAAACTGGACTGAGCACTCTACCAGAAAAACGTGACGAGAGCGATATTTATAACAGAGCCCTTTGTATCTTTCTAATAGGGTGACCAGACATTTTAATAACAAATAAGAAACTTCGTTTCGACAGAGATAATTTGTGTCCGGATAAGACATCAACGGTTACATAAAATAGTGAAATAATAATTTAGGAGAATAAGAAATTAGAATTTCGTTGGAATAAAAAAGAATTTCGTTTCCTGTCCATGCTCTTTTTTCCGTTTGCTCTGCAGAATTAGTGTTTGGGTATTCAAATAAATAATAAAATAGGTTATTGTCTCAAAGAAACATACATTAGTATACACGTAAACCGTGTATACTAATGTATGTACATGATGCTAATTAATGCTGCAGAAGTCTGTATACAGATATTGTGAGCCCTGCCTCTCAAACTAGGATAACCTGTATCTTGAGAGACAGTGTTCAGCTGTAAGGTTGCTTAAATATAGGGATTATACAACTGTGGACTGTGCGATCTTATAGTACCTGTTAACAATCATATTACTTTTAAAAATAAACATATAATATTTTAAGGAAAAGGAAAAATAAAAAATAGTTTAAACAAATAGTATAAAAATATATTTTTTTTTTTTTTTTTACTTTAAGATCTGTGCTTTAAGTATATGTGAATGGGTGAATGTATGTGAGGATGTGTTTATGATGTATGTGTGGAGAGTTTTTGTATGGGAATAGTGATTGTGAGGTGTTCTATGTGAGGCAAAAAAAAATGGAGGGGATAAAATTGAAAGTGTGAGACAAACATTTATTAAAATTAAACATGGTTAAACAGAATTGTTTTGTGGAGTTTCTGCCGTAGGCCAATCTTTCTGCCTAAGTTTCTCAATGCATTACATTTCGCATGATGGAATATTATTAAATTTAAATACGAATTAGCCAATGCTTTTACTAGTTGTAATTCGTGTGGTTCTGCATTCGTTATACATTGGATAGAATGTGGTGGACTAATTAGATGATTGAGACTTGTATAAAATATTTGTTTAAAACGCATAAGAATTTTGAAAAAAAAATCTCGATACGGCAAACCTCCGAAGTAGGTACGTAAGTGCGCACAAAATTTGAACAATTCGTAGTCATCAATCCGGAACTTTTAAATGGAAAAATTGTTTAACACCGACCTGAAGAGTTACGAGTCGCTTCCTGAAACGCGAGTCGCGTTGTTATCTCTGTGAAACGAAGCCCTCTTTCTTCATGTCGTTCCTTGCAAGATACCAAGAGCGGCCGGAGCCTGTAGTTGCAAGGCGCCCGCCAGTGCCAACTGAACTGAGCTTCGCGCACGAGAACATCTATTAAGCACACTAAACCTGCCGGTGCCGGTGTACAGAATCGGAAAGTCGCAGGTTCAAACCCTGCTCGCACTCGAGTTTTTCTTTCCATATCAAAAATAGCTGTAGTTCTCTACGCAGGGCTTGCATATAAAAATATTTAAAAAAAATAGTATGTAGTTGTATGTGTGAGTGTGTGTATGTCTGTATTTGTTTTCACAGAAAACAATTTTATATTTAATATTGTTTGGTGCTACGGAACCCTGTCTGTGTGAGTAAGACTCGCGTTTCCGGCTCCGGTTTTTACATTTGGCTTTGGAAAAACAACTACACCTTACGCGATCTACCGTCGAGTAGCAAAATTATAGAATTTTATTTTATTATAGATTTCTTAAACCGAATTGATTTACTTAATTTCGATATATTATTATTGCTTTCACGTTTTGACTTCAACTTTTTTTTCAAAGGTGAAACATTTAAAATTACACATGATAAATAACATAGGTAGTAATTTGTTTCAGCCATAAGTCTGGGTGTACCCTTATTTTACTTAGGGTGAGCAGAGGTTGGCTTGGAAAAAAAAAACAATTTATTCTTAGTATATTATTCATTTATTTATAAAGTGTGAACAATGTTTGTGTTATTACTGAGCTACAAAGAATAATTCGTGAAAAAACTATAATGTTCTGTTTATTTATTTTTACAAACACAATCCAATGTTTACAGGATCTATATAAGTACGTAAATACTAATATTAAAACTGGCTTATTCTTTAAGACGGATGGAAACTTTATTTATAATTTTCTATCACAGTCCTTTCAATGTTTTATAAATATATATATATATATATTAATTGAACCAATACAACTAGTTAAAAATTGGTCAATCGCTCGTTGAACACTTTAGAATTTTTATGGCAAGGTTTCTAACCGTCTTTGTGCCTGCAACATAAGTATTAATAGTTGTTTGTTACGATTTAATATAACTATTTATCATTTTCCTTTGTGTATAGCAGTAGGTACAGTTACAGCTTAGAGCGGTCATAGATTATGCGAAAGTTTAAAATATTTTATAGACAACAAAATAGAAAATGACAATCACTTAATAATATACCCAATATCAATAGCTTTGAAATTATTAAAAGGAAAACCTAGAATTAAACCTAAATATTTGACAACAATAACTAAAAAGTCGAAAATACATAGACTGCTCTTAAAAAGGTTAGGTTTGGTCAGGTTCACACATAGTTCTTATGGTAATCTTAAATTATTTACTCCAAACAAAAGAAATTACATTAAGGCAAAGAAAAGAAATTACATTACAACAAAATAACATCATATTCAAAAAACATACAGAATGAAGATTTAAATTCTGAACCTAAAGTAAGACTCAACGAACACCAGGATTATAAATAAAATGACTGCATTCGAAATAATTACGAATTTGTTTCAAAATCTACAAATTATCGGATTGAGAAATGAGACTTCTCTTGATGACGTGGTTTTCTTCACGTTTATGCAGCATGTATCAGAAATAGACCTTCAAACTAAACCACTTATTCAATGAAAGAATTATCAAAATTGGAAAAAAATCAGCTGTACATTTGGGACGAGTAAGTATCGAAATGTTGTATGGGTAGCTAATTATCTTTTTTGCGATCATGATGTTTATCCCATGGAGAAAGTTGTAGTGTCCAGAATTTACACTCACAGATGTTGTTACACACTGTATATCTATAATATATACAGTGTGGTAAAAGACAATATCAGTATAATCTCATTCCCATTCGTGTTTTCAATGAGCAAATTGAGTGTTTATATTCCTTATGTGCAAAGGCAACATTGGGTGATTCCCACAATCGTCCCAGGAATTCTAATTCTTAAAAGGCTAAATCTAGCCATGAAGTGGTCTTATTTTAAGATATAACAATATTCTCAATCCTACTATTAATTAATAAGTATATCGTTACATACAAACATATGGTAATATGGTTTAATTTTGATAAATATACGGCCGAATATTTTTTATTGAGTACCCTCAACTTATATTCTCCCTTCCAACGAATTCGTTACAAGATCTTACACTTAAACATTCACAAAATCGAATAACATCAATCATCCTCTCGTTATTTTAGTCTTCAGATAAGAATCGAGAATCCTGGAAGAAAAAATCATCATTAATCAATGGTCCACCTAGCAAGAATGTTCTAACCTAACCTATTTGGTTGGGCCCCAGCTTAGTTGCTGCGACCACCTCGCCACGCACATGGTTATAACATGGTTTGGTATTACAGTATGCACAGTATGTCCTCAGTCACCAGATATTTAAGAAATACTCATTGTTTTATTAGCAAAACTAATATTTAGCGGTAATACCGAGCATATCCCAAATTCTAATGGTAAAAGCCCGAAAAAAATATCTCTTCTAAATAAAATTCTAACATTTACCAACTGACGTTGGTAAATCCTAAGATTTGCTAATAAAACCTAAGATTTACCAATATACGGGCTTTTACAGTAACATATACCAATAACACCCGTTTTCTGAATCATAATTCTTCATAATTTCTAAGCTAATATTTTTTGTTGATTTTGATTCCTGGAAGCGGGCGTAAATTAATCAATTTTAATAGATATTTAATTAACTTACGTATAGAGTAGGCCAGGATTCAGTCGTCAAGGAAACCAGCGCCGAGGCCTGAGCTTATACCCGGCGTAAACAAGAGCGCCTACACACGCCACGCGTATTGTGACGCGAATCACGCGCGTGGACATAGACGGCGGCGGTACTCTGTTCACAACAAAGAAGATTACATTAAAAACTGGTACAGTGAACTGCGTGGTAAGATGAAGCGAGTCTGTATGGATCGTAAAAGGCAGCATTGAGTAGTTTCTACCTCCGCTCACAGGAAAAAGTCCTGAATTTATGTTTCAGCTTAGGTCATGCACAGTTAACAAAATAGGTTAATAATCAGGCAACTAACTAAAACTTCTAAACATATTGGACATGTAATCAGTAGTCAAAGTCAAGTAAAGGAGATTGCCCAGGGACAGTACTCTTGATAAATTACTTGTATCTCAAAATCTTGAACGGCATGAAATATTCCGAATTCCGAAAGTAAAGTTATTTTAGACTTTTTTGTGCCTTTTTGGGAGTCGGTTTTTTTCTATTGCGGGTAATGTGCGTACCTACCTACATAAAATAAAATAATATCGATTTTGTATTGATTGTTCAATCTATTATTGTAAAGTAATAACAGAGTTCTAAATCACATGTTCTTGCTGGTATTTTTAATACCGGTGGTTATAAACAGCGACATCGGCGCCAAGTGGTATTCGTGAAATACCACTGGCTGGTTTACGGAAATCGATCAAAAATCGATCTTTCATCAGTATGGGTACAACCTTATTTGACATTAGCGGGTCTGTCATATTTTTGCAATACAATACTGTTATTTCTGCTGGTTTTGGTACGTTGTGCGTCGAGTCGAGCCTTTTAGTTCCTCCGTTACTGCTGCCAACCCATTGAAAATAAACATACTTCTAACGCCGCTGCATCGTGTGTGTTGTTTATTACGAAAGGCAGGACTTTTTGAGTTGTGATCATGGCGAGTGCGACTGTGATGCAATGTCTCAACTGCTCTTTGAGATTAACGCCACTTAGGCGCAGACGCATGTTGTCGGAGATTCCGAATAACATCATGAACATTTTACGAGTCTGGATGTGTGTTTGGTAATAACTAACTTATTACTAGGATTGTTTATTTCAATCAGTTAAGTGTATTCGAGGATATGAATTGTATGTAGTATCATTTAAGATTACAGTTGCACAGAATTATAATTATTTAAATATGTTTTTTTCAGCTGTCAACCGAAGGTGCATTGTGTCATGAGTGTTTTACACTGTTGCAAAATGCACACACATCCCAGGGACAGTTGACACCTGCAGTAGGACTCCAGGCCGTTTGCTACGGCTGTGGGGTTTCCATACTGAGATCAAGAACTCATAGAGTGCCATTAGACTGCCCACAAAGAATCATATTACTGCGAGAGATACCATCTCATCAGGTAATATATATTTTTTTATACACATACAACAGAGGATGTTGGCTTCTCTTTATAGCCTACCAGGTACGAATTCCCTAGGATCCTAAACTGGTCCTCACTGTTTACTGTTATCTTACTAGTGATTGTACGTGTTTAGGCTGGTCAAATTATTAACAAGTCATTGTATTGATCTACAGGTGTCACGTCTGGAAAGAGTTTGCCGAGCTTGTTGGATGACTGCAACCAGAACAATGCAAAGGCAAGAAACTCACGATGCTGACGGATTGGAAGATTCTGTTACCCAGAACCCATCTCAGGAACATATTGAACAAGATTTTAACATTCCAATGCCACCCCCTCTGCCAGAACAGAATGTTAACCCTGGTTGACCAGTATTACGGATTGTCTAATAAGGTTAATTCAAGAATATATAAACGTGTTGCTGCCACACCAAACCATTGCTTATTCAGTAACTGCAACAATAATGAGCGTCTATTGGTACCATCAATAGTTAAAGAATTACTGATACAGCGCTACAAAATATATGTTCCTTTGAGTGCCTGGATCTGCAATTTTCATTTGAATAACAACTTGTGGGATGAATTATTGGCTTCATACAGTGATTTTACTGGTCACCAGATGGATGATATGATGGCACTAATGCATTGAGCTGAAAAGTAGATTTTACAGATTTCAATAATTTGGATAGTAAAATGTGTCATTTTTGGTTAGGATTTACAGTAGAACAGTTACAGACACTACTATCAATGTTACCATCCCTGTTTGGTCAAGTACCGTCAGCAAGTCTAGCACTAAGCATTTATTTAGCTAAAATCAGAACTGGAGACAGCAATGAACGGCTATCACAGTTTTTTAATTTGACTCGCAGCACATTAGAACGGTACAAGAACAAAGCGCGAAACTGCTTTTTTCAAAACTTTGTGCCTTTATGTTTAGGTTTTGGTAGTACAACGGTAGTAGATGTGGCAGATTGAAATAGAATAATACCCGAGGGGCTTTTTGGGAATCCACATTTACCGAGAGATGTTAAACCAGCCATAGTAATTTGTGATGGCACATATGTATATATTCAGAGCAGCAGTAATTATAAATTCCAAAAAGATACATACAGTTTGCACAAGTTTGCTAATCTCATAAAACCTTTTATGATTGTTTGTTGCGATGGTACTATACTAGAACGCTTAGGACCATATAAAGCCACAAAGAATGACTCCACTATTATCAATCAGGAATTAGAAAATGAACAAAGTGGATTGAGAAAGTTTTTTAGAAATAATGATGTTTTCATTTTAGACAGAGGTTTTAGGAATGCATTGCAAAATCTGGAAGCTGTAGGATATAAGGATTATATGCCAGAATCACTGGCAGAGGGCGAACATCAACTGACAACCTTAAAAAGTAATAAATCTAGATGTATCATAATATTGTGTCGATGGGTGGTGGAAGTTTTTAATGGACGAATAAAAAGAGATTTTAAACTTCTACGACAAGATTATTTTAATCGTGCGTTATCACACATGATGGATGATTTTAGGATTGCATGTGCATTAACTAACAAGTTCCACCCATTAATTGAAAATAAGCCTGAACATATAATTTCTATAATTTCTAGATACTCTGTATCTAGAAATTGCTAAAACCAGGATTCATCTGCAAAATCACCTAGGCGATTTCATTATTAAGACGCGCTGTATTTACAGCTATAGATGGTAATATACCACAGTTAAGAGACTTCCCAAAACTTGGGCAAGTGGAGCTTAAAAGATTTGCTTTAGGCTCGTATCAAATTAAACAAGCTAGATCCTACTATGGCGAGCACATAAGACAAAATGGTATATACCATATTGAAGTATCGGAAGCGTTTGAAGAGGAATTACCTTTAGTATTGGGAACTAATAATTATTTAGTAAGAGGAAGAATAAAATCGAGGCTTGTGTCTAGTAGAACATATTATACTTATATTTTAGTAAATAAAGATGAAAATGTAAGAGATACATTAGGCGCTATAGTAGGATACTATTGTTCTTGCCTTGTGGGAAAAAGAACTGTAGGTTGCTGTGTGCATGTAATGTGCATAGTGTGGTATTTGAGATGGGCACGTTATAACAATGTTAGTGTTCCAGCTCTATTTTTGGATAACGAATTTTTAGAAGAATAAAATACAAGTTTAAGAAATAATCATTCTTTTATTTATTGTATTTAGTGTTGTGTTTTTCCTTCCCTCTCTATTTACAAAGACCATTTCATGATACCTACCACATCTATGATTTGAGTAGGATCTCTAGATCCTGATTGACTATCTTAGTAATGAGATCTTCCAGGCTTTGCAATTTCATGAAACGCGGGAATAAGATTTAAAAATGCGTAAAATCTAAATCTGTAAGACTTGGTGAGGTAGACACAGGTGGCCAGCTGGCCACCTGACATAGCTAAACTGTTACAGATTTTACACAAATATGCTTCAAAGACACCCAGCATACCCGTAAACCCATTCAGACCCTTTTAAATAGCTTTTTTCAACTAATTTTTGGTCTAACATAACCTCAAAATAGTACTTTCATTTTTGTAAATATCTTGGAAATGCCATTGTCGTTTGTGTTAAATCTTTTGAGGTAGTATTTAGACATGCCATCGAGTATTTTAAAGATGATTTGATGAAGACACAACAATGTTGAATTGAGTACATTTGTCCATAGAGCCGTGGGCATTCTCCTTTACTTCCGTAATGCAACTAGTACACAAATATTCGTTACATTTGCTGGTTTTAATAATATCTTTTTAAGCTTCGACGCAAAAAGAGGGGTGTTATAAGTTTGACCGCTATGTGTGTGTCTGTCTGCGGCACCGTAGCTCTTAAACGGGTGAACTGATATGGATGCGATTTTTTATAGACAGTACCCAAAAAGTTCTAAACAAAAAATATTGTATACTTACTGAAGTAATGGTGGAATGTCTTGAGGTCTAATTTTACCCCAGTGTTCCACGATACCAGCCACGTGGCCGATACCGACTACGCCTACAATACGGCAAGGTTCCCGACCTAGAAAAAGAAAAGCGTTTAAACATTAAATTATTATTGCGGCGCTTGGTAATGACGTAATTTTAAAAACACAAAATATTAGGGTCCTCGGGCACAACGCGGCCACGACCACAACTTCTCGCATGACCAGCCACTGCCTTGAACAAAACGGACATCGGACGCCTGGTTGTGCGACCAAACTTTCTTCCTGGTCATCTTCTGCAGCCAAAACTTATGGTCGTAGCCGCGTAGTGTGCGATCTCCCTTTATAATTTCAATAATTTGAAGACCAAACCATTTTTTAAATATGATTTCAAAGTAGTTATGAATGCGTTCTCGTGATTTTCGATTTTTAAGAAGATTTAATCCTACTCACGCGGTTGCACAGCAGCCACCTGCAGTGAATGGCAAAGATACATGTCCCGTTCGACGACAAAGACTCGCTTCAAAGCAGGGAATTCTTCTGCCATTTCTTCCAACATATCCTCTAACATTTTCTTTTGTTTACACTTTTCTACTTCCTCCAGGCTAAAAATTCAAACAGTTTTTTTTTTAAATTGTATACAATCATTGATCATTGATTTTTTCATTTTTTCAATTTCCTTTTTCATTTTTTTTTTCCATTGTTTTTTGTATATGAGATAGATTTTGCCTGAGAAAAATGTAGGTCCCACTCCTGAAATATTTTTGGAATTGGATCAGTAGCTCCGAAGATTACCACCTAGATGTTGATTGAGGACATTTATCACGTGTTGATGGAATGTGACCGGAACATACACAAAGGACATATTCTCCTGGTGAGGGATTTGAAGTGGGGGCATGTAACAGCATTCTAGCGTCCCCTTTGTCGGAGGAGCCTAGGATGTTGTGTCGCCTGTTATTTGAAGTTGTTGTATGTATCTGTTATGGGGGGCCCACAGCACAGCGCCGGTTTTCAGTGGTCACTCGTGTAAAAACGCACATCCATGCTTACAAACTTTACCTCTTTATCTATACTTATATTATTTAAAGATTTTTTGCCTGCTTTTTCCCAAATAAAAATATCATAAATTAACTACTCTGGGGCTGCAGTCTCGACATAGATAGCGACAAAAATCGGTCGTTAAGTCATAACGATGTCAAATTTCTTTAATAGATTTTCAACTTTATTTCGAAACGTTAAGGTTGAAAATCTATTAAAGAAATTTGACATCGTTATGACTTAACGACCGATTTTTGTCGCTATCTATGTCGAGACTGCAGCCCCTGGTCCTGACGCAAAATGGTGATTTGAAAGGCTTTACTTGAATATGACAATACGGAATGTGGATGTCTCGGAAAGCACATCACAAGCCTAGCTTTTTCCGCTATTTTACGGTCAGAGTAACATGCCTACCTGGCTACCAGAACCCAGTTACTGGTTAACTAGTGTTCGACCGAAGCTTCCCGTTCTGCTTAATTTTCGGCCAAAAAAACCATCAGTCGGACACTATAGGTAACAATACCGTTTATTGAGAATGTGTCATGAAATAATTAAATTAGAAGGGGATAACTGACCTTATTGTCCGCATTCCCCTTAAACTTAAGGGAAAGATTTATAAAAACAATGGTTAGACCTGCTGTCTTGTATGGATCAGAATGTTGGGCCACAAAAGGGATGAATGAAAGGCATTTGCATGTGGCGGAGATGAGAATGCTAAGGGGGATGTGTGGTGTTACGCGAATGGATAAAATAAGAAATGAGTATATAAGAGGAAGTTTGAAAGTGGCGCCGGTGACTGAAAAGTTGTGTGGTAATCGGTTGTCGTGGTATGGGCATGTGATGCGGAGGAATGAGGGAAATGTTGTGAGGAAAGTTTTGAGTATGAATGTGAATGGGTAGAGGAAGACCAAAGAAACGATGGATGGACTGTGTAAAGAATGATATGGCAAGAAAGGAGGTGTCTGGCGAGATGACGAGTAATAGAGAAGTATGGAAGAAGAAGACATGCTGCGCCGACCCCAAATGAATTGGGATAAGGGCAAGAGAATGATGAACTGACCTTATTGTCTGGTTGGAAGTTAGCAAATGCCAGATGAACCTGATGGTCTGGCCCCAGGAGAGGGATGCTATGGCCCGGTGTAGGGTGATGTCTATCGCCCTGTCTCCCAACTGTACGATACAGCTGGGGATTTTCTTAGCCTGAAATAAATAAAAATGCATTTATTTTCAGTCATAATTTAGCTATAGCTATATATAAGTAAATATAAGACTACAATAAATATTTGCGTTATTATGATAATGCAAAGTATACCCTATTTCAATCCTTATAAAGATTATTTTGTTGTATAATTCCAGTGCTAGTATTTACTTAACAAACAACTGTTTGATGTTTCACATAATGAACTTCCAAATTCTTGCACAAGACATTAAAATTCAAACATGGGGGACATATCTAATTTAATTTTCGAGAAAGAATTAAGTACATTTACAACACTGCAATATTTTTTTTTTTTTTTTGGTATTTTTTTAAAGTTACCTCAGCCATTGCGCGTCGAAATTCACCACCAGGCGCCATACCCAATTCTCTTGTTATATGAGCCGACATGTTTAATAACAATATGTACATCAATCCATTGAACACTCCATTCTGAGCCATTGTTGCTCTGTAAGAACAAAATTTAACAAACAAAGATGTTTACTAACACTTGAAACAAGAATCCGTGAAACAAAGTATTGGGCATTCAAGGCTTACAAGTCCAGCTTGATAGCTTGGTCAGATGGCCAATTTATAAATATTACTAATAGTAAAGCTAGTTTCAGTGCATTAGAGGTTTGACTATCTCTGTTTTTCATAGCAAAAGTAACAAACCTGATCTTTTTAATATTAATGTTTTTAGCTTCTCTAAGTATGACTTCTTCATCTAATAACAGAATATTAGTCCTTTGTTCACATAACTCCACCATCACAATATGCGGGTTCACTTCTTGTATTACCTGAAATTACAAAAAATTCAATCGTAAAATGTAAAATATGTTACACAATAAAGATCCTCATTTCTTTAACATTTGGTATAATGGAGAAAGTAAATCAAATGTTTTTATTAATTAAATATATTTTTAAATGTTTTTTTAAGGAATATTTTAAAATGTAATTAATTAGTAAAGATAGAAATAAAGGAAATAATCCCAACAACGACAGAGCTACACGAACCAAATTTGCTGTTCCAGCTTGGCAGTGCAGGATTGAGCGGCGTTTCGGTGAGGCTAGAGCACTCATCGGCAAGTTAATCTGCTTCAGGGAGGGCAATACTCGACCTAGAGTGATGCGCTTTGTGAAGCGGGCGTTCTCGGGAACCGATGTTAGTCTTCGAGACTACTTGGCCCGCGTCACAGAGGGTATCGACTTCCTGAAGCAGAAGATCTGTGCATGGGCAAGCCGTATTCGTCGGTACAAGCGGTAAGTGGAGCGATACACTCAGAATCGCACATTCCAAAGTGATGAAAGGTGGGTATATAGGGCTTGGGAACGACCGGACCAAGGTGTGACTGACACGCGTCTACCGGATAATGACGCCATGTGTTCGTTCTGGCACAACATCTGGTCGGTGCCTGTCAGTCACACTGAGGGTGATTGGACCCGGGAGGTTGAACGAGCGCGTGATCCGATACCTGAAATGGGGACAATGATCATCAGCCCCCAAGATGTAGCTTGTGCAGTCCGTCCATTGCCTAACTGTAAATCTTCAGGCCCGGATGGACTGCACAACTTCTAGATTAAATGTTTCCAGAGATCACACGTTCGCTTGGCATCCCAGTTTCAGTCAGCCTTAGACTCAGGGTCGCTGCCCCAGTTCTTGACTACAGGAATTACCCACCTGTTCCATAAATCAGGTAGTACTGTGGAGCCCAAAAATTATAGACCAATCACTTCTTTACCAACGGTCTATAAAGTTCTTGCATCCATTTTGAGATCTAACATAATCAACCATCATATTGATAGTAATTCTATCATGTCTGCCTCTTAGAATGGATGCAGGAATGGGTCCCGCGGTACTAAGGAGCTGCTTCTTATTGATATGGCCATTAGCCAACAGGTTCGCCGTCCCGAAGGGATCTGTCTACATGTTGGATAGATTACAAGAAGGCCTATGATTCTGTGCTTCATACATGGCTCATGAAGGTGCTGGAGTTGTATAAAGTTGATGCAACTCTGCGTAACTTCCTGATGTCATGTATGGAGCACTGGAGAACGGTCCTTCGCTATCCAGGATGTCGACAGATCCAGGGGAACAGCGAACCAATAAAGATTGAGCGCGGTATATTCCAGGGTGATAGTCTGAGTCCATTGTTGTTTTGTCTAGCCTTGAACCCTCTTAGCACTCTGTTGGAGGGTTCAGGTCTAGGCTATCGGTTGAGGAGAGGTGGTCAGGTCATATCTCACCTTCATTACATGGATGATCTGAAACTCTTTTCCCTCAACAATTTACAACTGATGAAGCTACTGAAGGTAACGGAAACTTTCAGTAACGCCATCAAGATGGAATTTGGTGTGGACAAATGTGCAGTCATGCATGTGAAGCGAGGAGAGGTTATGGAATCCGTGGGAACTCAACTCTCGGATTCCATACACCTTAGATCCCTCTCCTCAACAGAAACCTACAAGTATGGGTATGTCGGAAGCATTAGGTATCAATACTGCCGACATGAAACAATCATTGAGGAACCGCTTCTTTGGCCGCCTGAATAAAGTACTAAGCAGTCTTTTGTCAGGTGGAAACAAGGTGCGCGCCTTCAATGGTTGGGTCATGCCGGTTTTGATGTATTCTTTCGGCATACTCAAATGGACTCAGACGGAACTTGATGCCCTGGATAGGAGGGTCCGCGCACTGCTGACCGCAAATCGAATACATCACCCGCGGTCGTCGGTGATGAGACTGTATATCCTGCAGGAGTGCGGGGGTCGTGGCTTCTTAAATGCTAAGACCCTGCACAACCGTGAGGTATGCAGCCTCAGGGAATACTTCCTAGAAGTCGACGTGGGGATGCACCGAGATGTGGTATCAGTGGACAAGGGCCTCACCCCGCTCTCTCTGGCTAACGAAAACTGGCGCAAACCTAGAGTATTAGACACTAATAATCGCAAGGTGGTATGGCAGGGCAAGGAGCTTCACGGACGCTTTTACCGGGCCCTACATGGACCCGATGTAGACTTCTTAGCGTCCGTTTCTTGGTTGCGCTTCGGTGACCTATTCGGGGAAACCGAAGGTTTTGTCTGTGCAATAAGGGACGAAGTTATGATGACGAATAACTACCGGAAATACATTGTGAAGGATGGTACCGTTGACATATGTCGGGCATGCCACCGTCCGGGAGAATCGATTCGACACATTATTTCTGGGTGTTTTCGTCTGGCTAACGGAGAGTAATTGCATAGACACAACCTCGTTGCCAGGATTATCCACCAGCAAATTGCTTTGAAGTACAACCTTGTGGGATCAGAAGTACCATACTAACGGGTGATTTCTTTGCTGGTATCTTTTTGGCAACACTGTTTTTGACAGCTCACGCGTGAATCGTGTCTTGTGTCATTGTCAAACTTGTTCAGTTTGGTCTATAATTTAACCATGAATCGACTTACGAACGAACAACGCTTGCAAATTATTGAATTTTACTATCAAAATGCATGCTCGGTTAAGAGAGTGCATCGCGCACTTCTTCCAATTTATGGGCAGTTTGGTCGGCCTACTGAGGCAGCTATTCGGAAGCTTGTGACTAAATTTCGAACCCAGTTTACATTATTGGACATTAAACCACAAACACGCATACGTAGAGTGAGGACCGAAGAAAATATTGCGGCTGTATCCGCCAGTGTTAGTGATGACCGTGAAATGTCGATTCGCCGCCGTTCGCAGCAATTGGGCCTCTGTTACTCCACTACGTGGAAAATTTTGCGAAAGGATTTGGGTGTAAAACCTTACAAGATACAGCTGGTGCAAGAATTGAAGCCACACGACCTCCCACAACGTCTAACATTTGGTGAATGGGCATTGGGAAAGTTGGAGGAAGATCCACTTTTTATCGAAAAATTGTGTTCAGCGACGAAGCTCATTTCTGGTTGAATGGATATGTCAATAAGCATAATTGCCGCATCTGGAGTGAAGACCAGCCAGAAGCATTGCAAGAGCTACCACTGCATCCCGAAAAATGTACTGTTTGGTGTGGATTATGGGCCGGTGGCATCATCGGGCCGTACTTTTTCAAAGACGACAATGGCCGAAACGTTACTGTGAATGGCGAGCGCTACCGTGTGATGATTGGTGATTTTTTTTTGCCCAAAATGGAAGAATTGGACATGCCTGACATGTGGTTTCAACAAGACGGTGCCACATGCCACACGGCACGCGAAACAATGGCCCAATTGAAAGCCGCCTTCGGTGAACAGTTTATCTCACGTTTTGGGCCCGTCAATTGGCCGCCTAGATCGTGTGATCTAACGCCTTTGGACTATTTCTTGTAAGGCCATGTTAAGGCTCATGTCTACAGGGATAAACCAGCAACGATTGACGCACTGGGAGCCAATATTGAAGAATATTTATTCGTGATATACCGGCTGATATGTTGGAGAGAGTGTGCCGAAATTGGGCCTTGCGAATGGGCCATCTAAACCGGAGCCGCGGCCAGCGTTTGCATGAAATCATCTTCAAACATTAAATTATATTGATCGTTCTATCGATTCCAATAAAGATTTCATCAAATTTTTCAAATTTTTTGTGTTTTTTTTGAAAATCAAATCCTCAATCCACTTAAAAAATCACCCGTTATAAGTATGCGCCCGACCCAGTTCTCAATAATGGTAATATCACGTTGTATTAGGATCGATCTATCGTCACTGACAGGACTATTGTTGCCAATAAACCTGACATTGTGGTGATAGATCGATTGGAGCGTCGCGCAATGATTATTGATATAACGGTCCCGCATGACGAGAACCTCGTGAAAGCAGAGAAAGATAAACAATTAAAATATCTAGATCAGGCTCGCGAGGTTGTCGACATGTGGGACGTGAGTACAGCAGTCATTGTGCCGATAGTCGTGTCGGCCAATGGCTTAATAGCAAATTGCCTCGAACAACATCAGAGGAGGCTCTCGCTTGGCAGCTGGATCAAAGACTTGATTCAGAAAGCAGTAATTCTGGACACGCCGCGTATCGTTAGGAGGTTCCTCTCTCAAGAGCCCTGACCACCGGTATCTCGGACCCTGTTCCCGATACCGGTGGGCTACTATTTTTTTATATTTTTAAATGTTTTTTTTATATTACTTTGTTTAGAAATATTTAAAAATGTAAATTATATGTATAAAAATAAATAAAGGAAATAAAATAATGACCCAAAAAAATATAGCATTTGATAAAATCATTATTAGGTGCATTCTGTTGTTAATTATAATAATTACAATATTAAATAGTAATCCCTTATGACAAAGGATTCAAGTTGAAAACTGAACTAAATTTGCTAAAATACCTCATAGCATAATAAACATAACTGTTAAAATATGAGTGTAGCTACTATTACGTACACCTCTGCCTAACCCTTCGGGGATTACAGGCTTGATATTATGTTCTGTTAGCACAATAAACTACACATACCCTGGACACATCCTCCTGCGACTGTATGCTGAAGTGAGCAGTACCCACTAGATACACCTTGCCCCCGTCAGGTGCATCCAATACTGTCACTGTACTTGGAAGACCATCATCCATCGGCAAATCAGAAACACCTGAGGAACAGATAGGTTTTTTTTAAAAACTATACTAAATATTATTATTGGATTTTAAATGGCGAATGAATGACATTCAAGACTCAAGATTTAAGAACAATTAGACAGTGTTATGAAACAAAAAATCAAGCAACAGTTTTATGATAATGTGCTTTAATTTTGCAACCTGCATTCAAACTCCACTGTTTAGGTTTTGTTGCTTGATTGACTATGTTTATGTCTACTAACTTCAAAATCAAATTAATTTACCATCCTCCATATCACATTCTGGATTAGAATCTACAACTTGAGTGTCTGATGGAGTTTCTTTCTTTTGGTCTGGAGTAGAAGTGACAAAACTAGGTTTATCTGCAAATAAAATCATTAAGTCAGACATAAAATTAAACTTTAAACAAACTACGAAAATTCTGAATCATCATTAATTTGGAATGTTGTAATTAAAATATTATGAGGCTGTTATTTTTAGGAGTTTTATTTATTATCTTGTTTTGTTTGATTAATAGTGGATATCTCAGTCAACCTTATCATAAGCTTTTGGTAGCAGTAATATCAACTTAGCTAAGTATCAGTACATAATTTCTTTCTATGAGCACATCTAATGAGTCCAATTTTCAAACTAAAAGACACAAACCTGATGTATGTGGCAACATTGCACCAAAAGTATTCACTGGGGCATCACCACCACCATCCTCAGCCTTTATGAACACCTTACACTCATTGACTATATCACACTTGACCCCAGATGCCTCAGGTTTCACAAACAACTTATCCTCTTCTGAATTACCATGTGTCACCAGCCTTTCATTATTCAGCAGATGATCAGCAGCATCCATCTTATTATTGAATTACTGTAAGCGCAAACGCCATATCTGATTAGAATGGTGCAATGCAAGTAATGCAACAGCTGCAATGCAAATTCAATGCAACATTTTTCTAAATTCAGAAAAATAAATAACAAGAAATGTTCCCAAAAGTAATACAATTTTTGTTAGTTTAGCCGTTAAATGATAGAATATGACTTTCGTTTCAGAAAATTATCGATAGGTAACGTGGATAATACCATACCAATCAAATTATGCCAACTCAATTTTTTAAAGTGAAAGTATATATTTGCTGCACTTTACTTAATCAACTACTACACGTACCCTAGTTAAATGTCGAAAGTATGTAAACTTCGCTAAATCGCTATGAATATTTATTATCCGAGTTCCTATTTTTGAAATAATATATTATTTTGATTTGTTGAACATTTTTACTATTTTTCACAAAATCCAGTGGTACCACATACAAGCACGAAATAATTTTTAAATCTGGTGTTCCCATTTGAAAAATAAAATGATTTAAATCGACTAAATTCTTGATAGGGTGAACTCTTACGTTACAGCTGCTGGGTGCTTCTAAAGCAACCCCTAATTCTCCCCTAATGCGATAAACGAGAAAAAACCATCTTAGCTTCAAAAAAAGCAGTTTTCCATTGAATATCATAAGGAATTATGGAAATATGAGCAATGAGCATCAAAGAACATAATATGTTATTTTTATTGAAGCGTCCTTTCGAATTAAAAAAAAATATTATTGTTTTTACTCACAATAAATTGTGAGTAAAGTTCATGTAAAATCACTGGTACAACACTACCAATATTACGTCACTTCAGTCCGACTGTCCGACATTCGAAATTCGATTTTTCCTTCAGGTTCGTAGGTTCTACTTTGCAGATAAAATTTTAAATAAAACTCAAAATGAGTGCCTGGAGAGCAGCCGGTCTTAAGTAAGTCCCATTATCGCATAAATACTATGTTTTAAATTTTAGTTGTGATAAATGAAATATACTAGGTTATGTTATTCTAGTTACATAAACTACTCGAACATCGCTTCAAAGATGCTGCGGCGGGCCTTGAAACCCGAATTACGTGCTGAAGCGGCAAAGCGTGATGATTCCCATGTCCGTATTACTCCATGGCTAAACGGCAAGCCCGCACGTAAGTATTGAAATAGTAATTATATAGTACCCAGACAGTCTGGGTACAATTGGATCAATGACTCGTCTTGGTACTTCAAATATGGCTAACACATAGTCTTAATTATAAATCTGGAAATAATAAATAATCAAGTAATGTATGAGAATAACAATATAAAGAAAAAAAAACTATTAAGTTCAGCTAATGTAAACCTGATATAAATGAAAGAAATAATATATGTAGATATCCAACTGCCATACAACTTGTTGTTATTTCTTTAAAGTAGAACATACTGGACACTGGCAGCAGTACTGTGCAGGTTTCTATATATCAAAGTGTGTAAAATCAAATTCTCAATTGATTTTTCAGATGAAAAGGACTAAAAAGGTGAAAGGCTAAATTAGGTTTGTCTTACAAGCAACAAAGGTTTACAATGCTTGTCCATCCAATTTCATTATTAAATGAAATTTGTTTGATGAAACACTAATATAGAGAATTTAGTGATAAATAACCATTAGTTTAGTAATTGATTGCAATTGTGTGTTTTTGACACTAACAAAGAATTATATCAGCCTTGATTTTAGAAAGTTAATAACATCTGCATTTGTTTTGTCTGATGCATACATAGAGGAATTGTTTTCAGCCTCATTTGTGTTTTTGGTTATTGAAAGTTTTTGGCATATTGTAAGCCAAATTCTTGATGTTGTTTCTGACTAATAGGGCCCTTTACCATTTCCAGATCTGCAAGCCGCTGCTGCCAAATAGAGTGAATGGGATCCTTCATCAGCATGCATGTATATCAGCAAAACAAATTAGTTTAATGTAAAATTTGTCAATAAATTATTGTTATTCATATTCTAGTTATTTTCTCTATGTACTACCCACACAGGTGCTCAAATTACCAGGTATAGAAAAAAAACGAGTTTTAGGGAAGAAAACAAAACCTTTCATTTTAATAATGCTTTTAATCTTGTAACTTTTGTTTGTATATTAGCAGCCTCTACTTCAGATATCACATTTTTGCCCAGTGGTGCTTCTGGATCAAGTTCTTTTAAACTAAAGTCTGTCCTAATATCACACTGCTTCCTCAGTTTTTCTAAGCCATTCCATGCTATCATGACACCATTGTCTGTGCACACAGCAGGAGGTGGACGATAAGTCTTGTAGCCCATCTTACATCCAATATGTTCAATTGATTGATAAATAAAATTGTTACAAGCAACTCCGCCAGACACAACAATAGCCTTATTATCTGGATTTATTAACATATTTTTATCACAAAACATCATGGCTCTGTGTGTTCTATGTGCTATATGTTCTGCAAAAGCAAGCTGAAATGCTGCACACAGGTCATACACTTCTGGTATTATTTCATCACCCATCATATTGTGCTCTGCTTCTTTTTTTATCAGCTTGCGAACCAAAGAATCTTTTAGCCCGCTGAAACTGAAGTTACAATTTCTAAACCTTGATAGGGGTAAGGGGAATTCAAATTGGCCTGGGTTTTTATATTTCTTTGCAGCCAACTCCACTGCTCGACCTCCACATATTTGTGAGTATTCAGGAATATTCTTTAATTTCATTCTTCTAGCAACTTTATCCAATACTTCACCAGGGGCATTGTCTAGACTTTTTCCAAGCAATAAAAAATCATTAATGTCCTTTACAAGTGATAGCAAGCAATGTCCTCCAGATATCAGCAAAACCAGAAAAGGAAACTGAACTTCATGATCCATCCTTGCTACTAAAGCATGGGCTTCCATGTGATGAACAGGTATTAAGGGCTTTTTATGTATTCTTGAGAGATACCTAGCATATTGTGCTCCAACCTGAAGGCTCAAAAGCAATCCAGGTTTCGTAGTTACGGCGATAGCATCCATATCCTCAATAGTTTTGCCAGCGTTATCTAGAGCCTCTGCTACAACTTTATCTATGTTATTTCGATGTAACTCATGCGCAAAAGCTGGGTTAACACCACCGTATCTAGTATGGAGTGCAGTTTGAGAATACAAAGATTCTCCCAGTAAGTGACCTTTGCCATCAATAACAGCACAACCGGTATCATCGCAAGAGGTTTCGATTCCTAATATTACAGTATTTTGGGAATACGATATCGTTTTACAACTATATGCCTGTACAACATAGGCTCTTGCAATTCTTTTGACACATCTCTGAAAAAAAACCATTGTTTATTATTTTCAATAGACTTACTGATTCAATTAAGTAACATTCTTGCTTTAACAACTTAAATAGATCTTAAAATGAAATCAATACATCGTACATAATCGTGATCTCCACAATTCACTAGGAATGAAAACAAAATGACATTGACACTGTGACAAGCTGTCAAAGCGTTGCCTATTTTCTATTTATATTTTATCTATGGTTTTCACGGTATCGATGACAAAAAGTTTAAATATGTTTAGCCCAAAACTCAGCCACACGAACCTCGCTCTATGATGTATTAAATTAATCATTAAGAGCGCAGGTGATATGGCATGTGGTGCAAGAGGGAAGATGGGCCCTTGTTCTTGTTTGCAGGGAGACGCCGCATACGCACTTGAGGTCTGAGCCGTCCATGAACCCCCAGCTGCAGAGAATGTCTGCTCCGGCCGACTTGGGTTCGAAGTCTGTTTAGAGATTTCCAACGCTGAAGACGAGGCAGTATGGTCCAAGACCTTAGCCTTCCCAAATGGGGTGAAGGGGAGAAAATTCTCTGTCAGAATCCTTCGAGATGTCCGAATGCGATAACAGGAAAATCACGTAGTCAGTCTAAACATTATGGGACCTTTATTAATTAATTAGAATTAATTCAATTCGAAGGTTTTGCATCTACTAGATTGATAATTACAATACAAAAACATATACACCCTCGCCTTTTTCGAACGGGGGTAGGCAGAAACGACCAAACACCACCTTCGACGATCTTTCAATACTCCTTTCTCCCCATCCACGTTTATACACGCACGTCGCCAGATTGATCATGGTCTAAGTTCAGAAAGGGTACTTGTAGAATTGCGATAAGTCAACGTCGATCGACAGTTTCTACTACACCAATTGATCAATTGATTGATATGGCAGAACTCTGATGTAAACCTTCTACTACCTAATTATGTACAACCCATATTTGCAAATAAATGTTACTCTATTCTGTTCTATCGATCGTCGTCATTTCTGCCGTCGGTTGGTGATCGGTGATCGATAGATTGGTGTGGTAACACCCTTTTGCTGAGCGGGTCCTGAAGTCCCAGTGACCCATGCATGGCCATGAGAAATTGTACCAAAACCCAACTCTAGAACTCATCATCTGCCTAGCCCTTTCCCAACTATGTTGGGGTCGACTTTCAGTCTAACTGGATGCAGCTGAATACTAGTATTTCACATGGAGCGACTGCCTATCTAACCTCCATAACCCAGTTAGTACTGGATAATACGATACCTCTTGGTAAGACTGGTTGTCAGACTTTCGGGCCACTGACTACCTGTAACGACTGTCAAATATTTACAATTGACAGCCGGGACCAACAGCTTAACGTGCTTTCCGAGGCACGGATAAATCTCGGTATGTAATGGGTGGACACCCATCCACAGACCAGCCTAGGCAAGCGCGGCTTAACCTGAAGATTAATCCGAGCGGCTGTTATTGTTTTAGCAACGAGTTCCTCAAAACCTAACCCTAGAACTATAGACAATAAATATTCAACTGTCATTCAGCATTCTATAAACTGTCTATTCTTTTCTTACGAACGAAAACCTCGAGCAAACCTTCAATAAAAAATAGCGGTGTTCGAGTAGGATAGACACGATTTTTGTTCTATTTTGTTTTCAATCGAACGGTGTGGTGTGTAGCTCCGGCATTTATCTTAGAAAAAAGGAATTGATATGGTAACTATAAATTATTTTTGATGTGAATTGAGTAAACAAAATGCCGCTTTCCAATATTATAATACGAGTCTAACATAAACTGCCATTGAGATAGTTTCTAATTTTTAATTCAAAATTCATAAATATCGTCGTGATACTGAATAAAAAGTTAAGGTCTGGAATTTTATCATTTCTTCTTGACTCTTAGAGTATTGTGTTCAAGAACCATGTGCTGATTGAAATACAATCACGTTATATTTATACATGAAGTGAGTACATATTCCAAGGACTTTGGCTATTTATTCACGTAGTTCTTACTACTATCTACTTCAGGACAAATTATGTGAGGATTTACTGCGTATTTATTGCAAATTGGATTCTTACATCTGACATTTATTACATAATATAAGCTGTAAAAAAAATGATTTTTTACTAACACTAACTAATCGCAGTCAATAACTTTTTAACTTTAAAACAATTGTTGAATTTAAAACAAAGGCTCAGTTATTTTAAAACATAAAATTTTGATACCCAGGTATCACAATACATTTTAATCTTAATTATTTATAATTATTGTGTGCTGGGAAGATTCCCACTTATATGTTTGGTCATTACTAAAAGCGTGTTAAAGGGCATTTCAATTCAAACTTATAACATAATTTCTACTTATCAATTTTTGAGCAATGTTTAAAATATATTTAATTTGTTAAATAATTGTTGTCTTGTTTTTAGATTTCATGACTACAAGGATAAGGTGACACATCCAAAATGATAAACCTACACATTTTAAAACAATCTACGATTGTTCATCTATGTTTCGCAATATCTTACTTCACGTCTGGTTTGATTCTGTGCTTTATACAAGCTATTTTATACTTTGGACTCAAGCCATTCAATAAATTTTTGTACAGAAAGATAAACTATTATCTGTCATATTCATTTTATAGTCGTAAGTATTGTTTTGTTATGTTTTCTTTAAAATACATGTTATCCCTTATTCATTAATGCACTTTTAATTGATCTATGAGATGAGATGATGAGTAATAGAGAAGTATTGAAGAAGAACACATGTTGCACTGACCCCAAATATATTGGGATATTTTGGAATCATGATGACTTTATATTGATCTTATACTGGGTAAAACCTTATTCTGTTTGCTTCCAAATATTAAACTTTAGAAGATGGAATTTTTCCTCATTTGTCACTCTCATATTTAGTTTCCATTTCTGTTTTAACTGCATAAAATAAACCTGCAAAATATTAGTATCCATGTAAGAATTATTTACAAAATATTCATGTGACTAGATGTTCAATGAATAAGGGATCTTATTTATTTGCAACCATACCAAATTAACTGGATATTACTTTACTATCTTCACTTTATTAAAATCAATTTAATTTTCAGAATTAGTGTTTATGTCAGAATGGTGGTCAAATTCAAAGTTATCTATTTACATTAAAAAGGATGAGTATGAGAAGTTCTATGGTAAAGAACATGGATATCTTATAATGAACCATAGCTATGAAATAGATTGGCTCATGGGATGGCATTTCTGCAACACCATAGGAGTTTTGGGAGTGAGTATTTATGTCATGTTAATTAAATTAATTCCTCTGATTTTTAAACAATTTAAAAAAAATTGTGTGTGTATTTGTGTGTCAGGCTTCTTTACTCCTTATCTATCAGCCAGTCTTAAATGGCAACTGTCCCTGGAATGGTTGCAAGTTTTATTTTTAATCAGAATCACTAGCGGTTCAGTGTTGATATGTGACTGTTGTTATAAGCACAGGTGATCCACATCAAACTTAAACTTTTAGTATCTGCAGGTAAAGAGTTACTTGTCCAAAGAGTCTTCTAAATTCTAAACAAATCTGATCCCTCACGATTTTAACTATTATTTTATTATAAGTAAACACTATTGTTGTCTCTAAGGTCGAATTTTATAAAATATTTTATATCCGAAATTCACCTAAAATACACTGGCCTTTCGCAGAACAATAAACATTTAAATACCTTCTTAGCTGTTGGCAAATAGCATTGATTAGATTAGTGAGAAAATACCAGACAATTGCAAAAATATACATTGTATAGTTAGGTATTCCGCAATCCTGTACCACAGCATAACCAAAAATTCGTAAAATAAAATAGAAATCATTTAAGTGTCGGACATTGACCAATCGGTTTATGACAGGCGATGCTTTCCGTTATACTTAATAAAACGTCGAAATATTTAGGTCACAAAAATTAATATCGCGGCGTTAAGTTACTGGAGTATCTACTTTTATCATTCAATGTCAATTCATATCAAAGTCCCTTTTACTTTTTGAACCATTTTATCAGAGTGGTTGTTAAAATATTTTGACGGTCATTGATTTTTGGTTGAGAGGCTTACTCCCGAATGCTCAACGACACTTGAATTTGACAAAGTTACACGTTAAAAAGCTTTTTGTCGGTCCAATAGATGTGTATTAGAAGCTTAAGTTCGTCCTAAAACGTCGTCTGAAATGGTGTTCGGAGAAGCGGACAGATCATTGTCCGCTTTCCACTCGGAGTTTTTCGGCCAAGGTTGGATATGCTAGCCACTTGGCTGGTTTTTCATGTGTTGAGAACACATGCAACTAAAGCAGTCGACAGTAGACCGTCGAATGCAGTCGCTGTGGCCGATATCGGTTAGATGGCATCATCATTAGAAACTTAAACTGAATATGGGCGACCAGTGGCCGAGTGGTGTTTTCGTACTATGAATTCAAAGACCTGACCAATCTCACCATGTGACATCGCCCACTGGACCCAAGTGGTAGATTACGACGTTCTGTCTTACAATAGCCTGAGACCCTTCATTGGAACAAAATAGGCCGATTTTGTACTTTAGCCTGTTGACATAATTATCACAAATCATACTTCAAATTACTAACGCCTCTGGATTAATGTCTAACGCCACAATTTATGGTCGTCGGAAGCCAATGTAACGATCGATGGATTCGGCGCGGCTTTGATGGTTGTCTGATTAACGACTGACATTAGCTAATCAGTTGATTAGGCAGCCCTAACATCAAATCCATATTAATAGGACTGGCCAACGTTCCATATCGATAATTTTGTACAATAGGGATATATGGTGTTTGAAGGCGCTTCCTTACCGGAGCTTTGGCCTGTAATGTAACATTCCAAGATTCGAATTTGAGAATTACGTTCCAAATAGACGCTCCCGGTGATCCCGGGAGCATGTAATGCTCGGTTCTCCTCACTCACCGATGTAATGCTCAAATCTGAACCGTTACATTACTGGAGAATTCTCCTGGCGAAGGCCAGGCGAGCGCCTGTATGGATAAGTGTTTCCGAATATCTGTGACCATGCGGGACTGTAAAGTATATTTATGTAAGCGGTGGTAACTTCCCTGGTCTAGAACTCTTGACTCTTGCGAGCGTTTTGTCGTCATTGATTACTTGTCATTAGGCGGTCCCGTCCCGCATGATCGGGTTTCTCCTCTTTAACCAATTATTTAAAAAAAATGTTTCTTTTAATTTTCGCGGTCCCAAATAAAAAATATACCGAAATTCGGACTCTATCCGAATGACCGTAATGTTATAATTCTACGTAGTGCGCGATTTTTGCCCATAATATTTTAATCCACAATATCACACATCATTTAGGCGTCAGTTTTTTATTTATTTAAACTTGTTGTAAAAGAGTGGTGGGTTCCCTCTCATAGAGAGGAGGCCTGCGTCCCAGCAGTGGGAACATTAATAGGATGATTATGTACAAGAGTGGTACATAGGCAGACTTAATGCCACAAGACATTCTCTACCAGTCAACCTTTGGGTCAAATAGGACAGTATTGTGATATAGTCCAGTCATATTAGGATTTCACCTCGGAATGAGAGATAATAAGCTATAAACTCGTATACACCTTCATTTTGGTGTTCTAAAAGTTGTCTCAAAAGTCTCATAAAATCTCGTGTCTGCGTCGTAAGTTATACAAGGTCAAACGTCACAAAAATCAGTTTTTCGTGATGATCTCGGTTTCTATAGCTGCAATGATATTAACTTGTATGATAAAAATTGTAGAGCATAAAATTTTCATCAAATTGTGTATTGAAAAATACAGATAAAATTAAATAAACTAAAATATATTATAATAAATACAAATAGTCCAAAATACGAGAAACCTTAAAATAATTACTATGACTACAAATGACTAGCTTGTGAGCAAAGTTAGTCTGGTGTAGTAATCCATCAAATCTATAAAAATAATCCATGTATTTACATATTCTGTAAACAAATTCATATCCTGGTTACGATCGTTCGATCGTAACACTCGTTAATGGTCAACGTTCGATGGTCAGCAAGGTCTTCTAAACAAAGAAACGTTCATGCCTATATTGATAAAATGTATGGAGAAGTTAATGAATTATATTATCAATGCTACTACTTTGATACAAGACCTGTTAAGATGTCTGAAATAATAAGGCATTACAATGGTACTGCTTATTGCTTAATAATATGGGGCTTACTGAAACAATGGTTCAGTCGGTTTTACGTGACGACTCTTGATAGGTTTTATTACAAGAATTATCAATATCTAATAAGAAATTAATAACCCATAATATTTTTAAGTCATGATGACTGAGTCATGTTTTGTATAAATAATAAAAAGGTATTATCGAGTTATAAATGCGTAAAACGTTACGAAATAGGTACTGTACACTTATTTTCGCTACCGAAACGGAACTTGAGAAAGAATGATACAAATAAACTGGAACTTACATCATCGGTTATCAAAAGGTCTTCGTGAAATCAAGGGACAAAATACAAATAAACGAAAACCGAATGCTGCAGTACGGTACGGTTCAATAGGGTAAAATTTAATTACGTAGGATTTACTTCAACACCAGAAATGAATTTAAATTAAATTATTATTATTCATATCCTCATCAATATTCGTACTCGTTTCGTTTATTTATACGACAATTTGTAAGTCACAACGTGGAAGGCGGCGTGAGCGAATTAATTTATCCAATGATTGATGCAACCAGTTTAAAATGTTAATTTGGGAGACAAAGATACTTTGACCGACGCGACTCTCTACCTTTTATCTTCGTGGGATACTTATTTGCTTTAATTCGTCAGTCACATGCCAGGAACTATACCCAGAACTCTAAAGGCCGAAGTCTCCTGAGAAAGACTGACCGGATCCACTATTCTTTGGATAACAAACTCCATTATGTCCTTCGTTACATAATTAGTGATTCCCAAAAAAAATCACTATCGTCATAAACTAGATACCTTAATGATAGAGATATAAATTAACTACTTCCAAAGTGATTCTTCTATTTAGTAAATCTGCCAGAAATGATAAAAAAACAAACATTCGACAACGAATCTACTGTCTGGTTTGAATGTAAATAATAAAATGTTTTGCAGGCTAAAACAAAAATTTACCTACCCATTATCATACTGTATTTTTTACATACAAGTTTGTAATCAAATCTATAAATAAACTTAATAATATTATGCAAATATTTGAACGTGTGTGGCAGCCGCGCACCAACATTTTCTGCATTCGTTAGACATTGTAATAGAACTTAGTGAAGGCAAAAAATAGTAGGATACGAAATCATAACAAGCAGTCTGCAAACTACGTATTGTGAAACGTAGTCCAGGTTTTAATATGTAAATTTTGTTTCAGAATTGCAAGGCTTATGCGAAAAAATCCATCCAATATCTACCTCCAATTGGTTGGATGTGGAAATTCTCCGAGTTTGTATTTCTAGAACGCTCTTTTGAAAAAGATAAGGAGACCATTAAATATCAGATATCTGAATTGTGTGACTATCCGGATCCTGTGTGGGTGAGTCAACTGTTGAATCATTGGACAGACGGTACAGACAGCCTGATAAAAATAAATAAGCCGAAGTTAATCTATTATTAACATTACATAACTAAGGTGAACTATCCGTAGTACGTGAGGCAATTGTTTACCTACTTATGTAGCTATTATTGATTCGGTATATTTCAAATATATGTTTGCTAAGGAAGTAAGGATACAGCTATATGTGACCTTTACGGCTATGACCATGAAGGTGCCTCAAGTATGCTTCTAGAAAATCTGTGAAAAGTTAACAGTAATTCTTACATTTCAAGGGAACTGATAGGAGCGATTGTATACCCATGAAAGTTAAGGTTACTGTGATTGATAACAGATAAACCATTCGATAGTATCAGTCTCGGTCATTCCTGTGCCTTTGCCATGCTTCGGCTTTCGCTGATAGTAATCTCAAATTGTTAGATAAGGCCAGGGCTACACAACAAAAATTCCGGAGTCGATTTTCTGCGGCTAAATGAATTTCATTCTATAAATTAGACGCACGAAATCATTCTCCAGCAAAACTTTATTTATGCCTCATTCAAGACTTCAATACGGAACGAAGTAGGCTTATAGGTAGCCTTGTTCAATCGTTAATTCGGTTGATTTGTTGTCAAGATAAACAATGGAATTTTCCCTAATAATGTAGCGATGGCCGGTCAGACTTATAAAATACATTGACACATTAATATTAGGACAGAATTATCCAACTTCCTGATTTAATTATTTAATTCGGTTTTAGCTTCTAATGACTCCTGAAGGAACCCGGTATACAAAGACGAAGCACGAAGCATCATTAAGTTTTGCGAAGGAGAAGAACTTGCCGCTTCTTAAACACCATCTTACGCCTCGCACCAGAGGTTTTACCACAAGCTTACAGTTCTTCAGAGGAAAAATACCGGTTATTTACAACATTCAACTGGCCTTTGAGAACGATAGTAAGGTAAGATATACGAATATGCTAATAGTTAATCTTTTGGTCAAGAATAATAAAAACTGAAGTTGGCGGAAGCAATTTATTGCGGCTTCCGGACAAGTCGCCAAATTGCGGTTGCGGGGATGCGCGTAATACGTGGCCTTACGTGTTACGATATCTATGAGTTCCCGGTATGGATAAGCCCTTAGTTGTTTCATTACATATTCTTGCAAATGTTGTTAGTTGGAAAAGACGTGGTTTAAGCCATTCGGAATAGTCTTGCCATCTTCTTATTTTGCCAACAAAAAAGATACAAAGTGTCGGGTTATTTTTCCACCTGTATGCGGTAATAAATACCTTCCTTTGCGTCCTCGTCTTCATAAGCTGTGTGTTATGTCAGTTTTTCTTAGCCGGGGGTTAAGAAAAAACTGACCTATCAATAATACAGGATGTAAACGGATCTTTCACGGATCCGTCAACCAAGCATTATATTTAACAAACTAAGTAACTTTACGCAAAAATTATTGCTGGGAAAGTGGGAAACAACTTTTTTTTTGGAGTGAAAAATCACGTTTTACGGTAGGACTCAATGTAACGCACTCAAAATATTGTGCTGATTGAATAGTACGGGGGTCGTGAAGGTGTTTAAAGTAAAAATGTTTGAAAAACTTGGAACTTTGACCACCAATATCTCCGTAACTAGAAGGTTCCCAGGGGCTGCAGTCTCGACATAGATAGCGACAAAAATCGGTCGTTAAGTCATAACGATGTCAAATTTCTTTAATAGATTTTCAACTTTATATCAAAGTCCTTAAGGTTGAAAATCTATTAAAGAAATTTGACATCGTTATGACTTAACGACCGATTTTTGTCGCTATCTATGTCGAGACTGCAGGGGCAGATATGGTCTAGAACAAAAAATTATCGCAATGATGGGGATGTGGGCTTCGTTAAGGGTCTTGTTACACCCTTTATAAATCACTAGTCTGTTGCGCAACCTAATTGGTCCCGGTCAATGTTTAAATAATGTTTTGTCTACCACGAAGACTCATTAAGGGCATTATATGTCAATGTAGGCCGCATATGATAGGTAGGTACTATCATAGTATTATCATACTATAACAGTCTTATTGTTTAATTAAGATACTGCCAATTAATGATAATTACCCTAATTATAAATTTAAGGATTGTATTGTCGAGTTACTCGCGAAGTTGATAACAGTTGTAGATTACGGTTAGGTAATGTCAATATTGATTGATTTTCAGTAGTGAGTGTAAGGTCCAATGTATTGAGTTCAGAATGTTGAACTTTGATAAGCTTAGTACCTGTTCTCGTGTTTCTTTTTTAGCTTATGCATCATCGTTGGGTTACTGGCCGGTGATAACATGTTATCTACTGCTTTGTGATCGTTGGGTATTGTCGACTAAGTATTATAGACTTGACACATGCCCGGCAGTAGTGTAATCTTAGCACTCAACAAAATTACAGCAATCGTTAATGCGCTACGTGATGTTTATGAAAATGATGTCTCACTATGGTTTTTTGTAGCGGTCAATTGGTACTTGCAGGTCGGTCAATAATCTGTTTCCGACTGGAACCTCTTATTAAATGACTATAAGAACTATTTGTACGTAAACAACTAAAGCCATAATTTTCATCGACATCAACATTAAATCATGCAGTCATATTTTGTCGTCACGTCCTCACTGAACTATTTTTTTCTTTCTGACAATATATTATCGACCATTTAGCTCCACTACACATACTAGCTTTCTGAATAATAATATGCGAACACAGAATAGTGCACGGGTTGGGAAGTACCCATTTAGCAGCGGGGCCGATGGGTAATGCGTTTCCTGATCACGCTCCACGAAACGAGCACGAACGAAAATATCTGTGCGTTGCGCAAAGCGCATACGTTAAATTTCTAACCCTCGAAAATCTCAAGTCCCTAGTAGATAAAAAAAATACAAGGTATACAAAATAGAGAATTTGTTAAAAGCTTCGCTTTGATACGTACTAAACCAAATATCACATCATATCGACTACATACATATAAATTTGTAATAAAATCGAGTTTTGTAATTTCGATTTAATCCAAGTTAATTACGTTTTCAGACTCCACCAACGTTAACAAGTTTGTTATACGGCAAGCCGGTGCATGCTCATTTGTACATCGAGCGGATACCGGTCGAGAGAGTGCCTGAGGACGAAGGTGAAGCCGCCAAGTGGCTGCATGACCTCTTTGTTGTAAAGGTATGTTTGAATTATCCACTTTTACATAACATAACATCACGCCTGTAATCCCCGAAGGGTTAGGCAGAGGTGTACACTATAGAACACCCACGTATCACCTGGTATGTTAAGTCCCATCATGGGTCTTGAAAAAAAAAAGCATTTATGTTACTGGAGAGCAGACTAGAAAAGCACTACCATATTATTATGTGGATAAATACATGTGCACATAAACTCACGCCTTTTCCCCATAAATGCGAATAAATAAATCGAGAAAGTTGACATTTCTATGCGGATACAGTGGCGAAAAGCATCCAGTACATAGCATACGGTAGGTACTGAACTGAATACGTCGCCACAGATCACATGTCCTACAAGTCAGTGGCCGCTCTCGCCTTTAACAACCGCAATAACCCATTTCCGCAACGAGTTTGCCAGCAAGCTTGTGCAAATCATGTTTCATTCATCGGCAGATTCATACAAATGCATGATAAACACGACGTAATAATAAAATAGCGACAAAGCCAATGCATCTGCCTGTTTGTTTGATAGATCTTCACGCAAACAATTTTTTGTCGATTTCAAAGAATTTTGTCACAGATCTTAATGACGTCGGAAAATGAATTAATTCTTCTAGGACGTCAGAAAATACGCGGCCAGTTTTTGCGGTTTTTGGTTTAATCTATAAAAATACATGTTTTGTACACCATTATGCAAAATTTTTGCATCACCTTGATTTCAACAGATTATCATTATGATTTATTTTTTCCGTAACGTCAGTTCTACATAAGACACTACCTGTACCTGTTATGTAAATTGTGGAACAGGAAGAAATTAGCGAAAGATTTATTGGAATAATAAATCGATAGTCCAATTCACCAGTTTATACATGCTGTTAATAAAAATTAGGATTTATTCAGAACTAGCTTCGGTCGGAAAATATAACATGGAGATATACTTTCGGGATAAAAAGTAAATACTTTCGGGATAAAAAGTAACTTATAGCCGGTCTATCGGTGTATCAAATATTATCAACATCTGTTCAGCTATCTAGGCAAGAAAAGATAACTGACAGACAGAGTTACTTTCACATTTATAATATTAGCATGGGCTCAGGAAAATACTTAATAAATAAAGCTGTCTTTTGTGACGGTAAATTAATTAAAAAAAAAATTACAACAAGCTATCGTGTTTTTGGTAACAGACGAAAATTTGTGTGCAAATGATGCCTTATAACGACACTTTTGACAATCAAGTGACGATTTTCTCACCTTTTTTACAATTGGCACCGTTTTATTCAACATGATAATCTTCTGACGACTATTTGACTAAAAAATATAATACGCAGTTATCTGCTTATTTTTTTACTTATTTTTGTAAGTCCTTAATACAGGTTAGTAATGACATCTATTGTGGTCAGTTCACACCAAATCTAACCTATAAAATATGATTGTAATTAAAATATTGTCAATAGCTGTTACCCGCGGCCTTCGTCTGGGCGAATTTATTATAAAAAAATATTACTTCCCTATTTGAATCTGATGTTTGGTTTTAATTTTTTTACATGGAACCCTAATTCTTTTTTTTTAAATAAAAGTAAGTTAAGCCTAAGTTACTCCCTATAACATCAGCTTTCTGCCATTCAAAGTTTCGTCAAAATCAGTCCAGCTGTTTCGGTGATACACCGGAACAAACAGAAAGACATAATTAAAAAGACCGTACCTTATTGTATAGTTTCATAAATTATGCATTCAGTGATAAGCTGTAATGTTGTTTGTTTTATATCGTTCAATTTTATTTATTTGAATACGTGTAGCAAGTCTGTGTAATCGATGCCCATTAAAGGCGGCATTTAACTAACAGACAGGAGTTTGATAGGCATATTAATTAATTTAGATAAAATTATGTTAACTACTTCGTTGCAACTCTTGAGCATGCGTCATGTGATTTTATAAACATCGCCACAAGGTCTAATTTACAAGAACTGATATGCACAATGACATAACATGACATCGTGTTCGATCATGACACTTTTTTTCCTGAGTGTATTAGAGTTGTTTATTCCTTACTCCCTAATTATACTGCTACCTCTGTTTTTGAGTCCTGTGTAGGAGAGGGGTAACCTGACCCCTTTCAGAGTCTATAGGTTGGAAGTGGCCATACATTGTCCTGTACAAATCTAAACTTCGGGTAACACTTTACGCTTTGCCTACCCGGGAATCAAACCCATTTCTGGGTTACCTACGATCGTCGATCGGTACACCGTGAGTTAATCATTGACTATAAACAAAAATCGGTTCTTTTCAGGACAAAATGCAAGATTCATTTTTCAACACTGGAGACTTCTTCCTCGAATCCGGTGTTGAACGAAGGGAGTCGTTCACAGTGCCTCCTCCTATTTGGTCGCTGGTGAATGCGCTCGGCTGGGCCGTTGTCACGCTCACTCCAATGCTCTACTACCTGCTCGGTCTTCTGTTCAGCGGAAAACTCGTTTATTTCTCTATAGCCTGCTTTATATTTGGATCATGTAAGTATATTATATTGTTTTTTTGTTAATGATATGTAGCTATTAAAGGATTTAGGTTCCCACATAGTGTCGAAAACCTAGTAAGGTCTCTGGAGTCCACTGAAAATGGGAAGCGAAAGACCGATCGTTGTGTCGAAGCTTGGGGATTGTCTGTGTCCAGCAGTGGCGAAGGTTCCATAGAACTCGATTCCTACCGGCTTCCCTTTGAAAAATGGCAGTCAGTATTCTATAGAAAAATAATATGATCACATTAAAGATATGTACTCCAGCTTACATACTATTTGACTACAGTAGACAACTGTCCAGTCTTATGTGTATCTTTAAACTGAATAATGGTGATAATACTTCAACTCCTCTACTCTACTACTTAGTACTTAACTACTTTACTCACTTATCACTAGTACTTGTGTAAGTCCTTGGTTTTGAAACTGATTGAACATTGTTCGCTGAAAAAAAAAATTAGCAAACAATTGAGAGAGTAGGACAAAAGTCAATCTAATTAAAACTGCAATGACTGCGCAAACTGAACTATACAAATCATTTATTTGCATAATACAGGTTCAGAGGATGTTACAAAAAGTTCATAAGGTACACTGTTTTATAACCATGCGAGGTGTACAAATATATTAGGAACATTATCAGATTAGAATTATTCATATTCAGTAGTTATAACATTACAACGTCATTCAGGATATAGATGGTCAATTTTATTTTATTTTATTTGTTAGGGACAAAAACAGTTACATGTCAGGCTTAACTAGAGATTCTTAAATTAGCACATTACTTAGAAATATATTCATACACAATCTATTCCATATTTATTTTACTACACCATTTTATTACATATAATTAAATTTGAATTAGTAAATTATAAGTAATAATAATGTCATGCAAAGAAATAATGTCTTAGGTCTTTGTATTTATATTGTCCGTTATATTGAATTATTGCACACATGAATTCTATAATTAAAATACAATATCTTTATCTTCAAAATAGTCTTTTACATTATAATAACATTTTTTTAATTAGGAAGGAGTATAGGTAACTTTTTAATGTCATCTGGCAATTTGTTATAAATCAGTGATGCCATACAAATAATGCTTTTATTGAGTAGGCCATTTCCCCATACGGTATTTCTACATCTAACCTTTTTTTACCTCGTAATTGTCTAAAATAGATAATCGATTTCACAAATATATTTAATTCGTATATGTACAAGGAAGGTAATGTTAGGGGTTTTAAATTTTTAAAGGAGGATTGAGAGCTTGTAGTACTATCTAGAGATGGCCCATTGCTCTGGTGCATTTCTTTTGGGCTTTCAATACAAATTATTTGTCTACCGAGTTGCCATAGAATATTACACCTTATCTTAATATAGGTGCAACCAGTCTGTGATATGCCGTTAAAACGGCTTCTTTATTGACAATTTTGGAAAGTTTGTAGAGAGTGAATAAGGGATTTATTCATTCTTTTACAGAGATTATTTAGATGTGTTTACCATGAGAAATTGTAATTTATATCAATTCCCAGAAATTTGGTATTTGTTACAGGCTGTATTCTCTGTCCATATTAATTGACATTAATAATTAGGTTGAGTTCTTTAGTGAAAGTGCATTCTTTCTGTTTTGTCCATATTTATTTTAAGATTATTGTTAATAACCATTGAATTATTGTTCTTAATGTTTGATTTATTTCATCTTCATAATCGTTAGGTATATGTTTACGCATTTTTTTATCAACTGTCGTGACTTTATTCACGTACATAGTTATCTATACGGAATTAGGGCAAAACTTTTCAATATTGATTGATTATAAGTAGGTATAACTAATCAATAAAAATAATAAATGTTGTATTGATAAAGCCATTCGTCATACGGATGGAAAAACAAAAAAAAAAAACAAAAAAAAAAAATATGTTTCCACATATGTTTATTAATTGAAAATTAATAATTGAATTAACTTTTGTTTCAGTTTTCATTCTTCTCCAGAAGTCTATTGGAATGTCTAAAATCAGTCAGGGATCTTCATATGGAACAGAGAAGAAGTAACATACCTGTTGCAGTATTTTTCTTTTACAACATATTCTCAACCTAATACCTGTAACCTGTATACTGTATTTTAAATTGAAAAAGAAGACAAACTAGGTCTCGTAGTTACATACATCGTATGTAAGTACCATGTTGTTTTGATTATGAATAAACATGGCAAGCTGAAAATAGTATAAATAAATGACGAAATGAGAAGCATAGTGTTTTGTGTGAAAATAATGTTAAACTTGTACTTCAGTGTATGATTTATTGTTTTAATTTTCCTAATAGAAGCAAATTTTTCGTTATAAAAACATTTAAGACTACTGCTTTCTTTGATTTGTTGCAAAGTATTACTGTGACTGTTCAGTTTATTTATTGTTATTTATTTTACACAAATATTCGTTTGACACGTGTAGGTGCGATAAGTGATGTCTCTATATGTTCCGCGCAATTCTTTTTATTTGATAACATGTAAAGTTTATATTTACCTATAATATCTTAATTTATAACAGTGATAACAATAATCTGAGGAAGTAATCTATAAATTTGATGTCTTAGATTACCTCATTATTATCTTGTTTTTAACCATAAACCATGTTACTATCGGAATTGAACCGATTAAATTATTATTATGGATAAAATTAGGACTGAACTAAGCGAAAATTATAGTAGAGTTTTACAAATAGACCAAGATGAATTATTACAAACTAAAATGCGTTCTGTATTTTCTATTTTTATAAAAAATCATTTGGATATCGTTAAATTCTATTTCTCTTTTATAATAAAATCATGTTTATATTTATATTATTCTAAAAATCTGTGGTGAAGGTACTGAATTACTGATTTCTAGAATAGTAAATGTTTAAAGTGATGCAATGATCTTATTAGATGTAGGTTGGATGGAAATATGTACCTACCTGATATCGAATGCATGACATTCATAATGTTGGCACATACCAAACGGCTAATAATTAATTTCTAGTTGAAAAGGTTAAGACAGTAGTATGCATGTGTATAAGTACATATTTGTTGTACAACCTGCAAACTAATAGCAAAAGTAATCACTCAAAAGTAGGTAGTCGATGGTAATTGAATATTAATGCACAAAATATACATTCAACCAAGCACAAAATGTTGAAAACTTTAGATTTTATGTGCAGTTTTGTTTTGTTTCTAAGTGTGAAAATGTATTAAAATTTGTTTTTTTTTTAACTATTTTGTGTAATAACTACAATTTTGTTTTTTTACAAGTACCATTATGAACCTTCATGAACCTACTCTCTAAGTACGACGGGAGAGGGAAAGAAGAAAATTATTTCGTTTTATATCTAGTACTCAAATATGTTTTTTACGACGTAGTTATAAACCAATTAACCAAATACAGTAATTATTCCATCGTAGTAACACCATGCTAAAAATATTCGTAAATATCTGAAACACGCACGGAAAAATACCAATGGTTTCGTGTAAATGTTATTGGACCTTTATTTCACTAAATTCCGGCTCAGCGGTACAGCGTGATTAGAAATAATAACCCATAGTTCAATGTTACAAATTAAATTCCCCCAAGTATGGATGTAGCGAGATTCTTGTTAATTACCTCCACTAGTTCGTACTCCACGAATTTGTAAAAAGTTTAAAATAATTTGAGTTTGATCGCGCTGCTTTGATTAATTTCAATAAGGTTTCATGGTTTCTTATTTTTTTGATCTTTTTTATCAATTAAATAAATCCTACAGGTACTTACTGCCAATATTTTTGATATGTCTGATGTACTTTTGATTGGTAAACTATACCTATAACAAGATACCTTTACCTGCATGGGGCACCTTGTAAAGTATCACTGTCATTATCATATTTTGTTTCATCTAAGGTGGAGTTTATTTTTCATACCATATTGGGTAAACTGACTAAGGTAACCAAGTTACATACTCTTCTTTTACATGGCTTTTTCAGTATAAATGCATTTATTAGGATTAGAGTAATAGAACAGATAAGTAATAGTAGTTGTCTTTATTACTATTTTTCTGGCAACTTTTACTACTTCTGCTTGTTGTGTATTTTGTATCCAAGTTTACTGTGGAAGTAGCGGTAGGTGTCTCACTAGGATATGCTTTAGCCCGCATAGAGTTACGTGATTATGTGATATAGACAGTTTATTATGTCCTTTACAAGATGCGTCTGTTGGTATAATTTCCTTCTGTTTTGATCAAATTTGAATGCTAGAAGAGAGGCTGCTTTGCTTCTACTAGTTGTAACATAGGTATCTTATAGTTTGTTTAGGAATCGTTTTAAATTTAAAATATGTGATTACAAACACTGTTGTCGTAAACGATAATGATGAACTGTTACAAAACGTAAGGTTTTCCTTGAATACATTGATCCTATACGTGTGCGACTTTTCATAAATTGTGATATGCCAAATTGACACGATATGTTCTACAAACAGCACAATACCTGTGTAAATTATTATAGACTTGTATTTATGGTTGGTTATTTTCATTTCAATAGATAAAATAGATGTTGTAACTTTGTAAGTATGTTTATTATTATTATTAAACTTGTACTACTTATCTAAATCTTTTATTTTTACCTAGTGGTTTCAGACTAGCGTATTTTGTAGCGTACATGCGCGCCACATTACGCGGTTCAAAAAATCTAACGCGCGTACACGCACGGACGCGTCTCTCGCTTATAAGCGTGTCAACCCTCGTACCAGTCACGCGTGAAACAAAAGGCGCGAGTATAGATGCGCGTTTGTTTTGAAAAATGTATGAGCAGCGCTAAGAGTCGCGGGCTCGTGCGTCGCGACGGGTTAGGGTTGTGCCTCATCTGGCCTTAGGTATAAGTATTCTTCTCGCACTCATACTCTTTCGAACTGGCCTATTCTACCGCGTTCGATAGCACTCCCGCTCTGTTTCTCGCTCTAGCAAATGACGGTTCAGAGAGCATAAAAAATGCGATTCTGAGCTTCTAGATGAGGCGAAACCCTTAATAATCTGCTCCGCGCCAGTTTTAGCGGACGCTCTAAACCATTGTAACCACTAGTTTGATTAAAGGTCTGGTAGTCTAATTAAATGAAACAATGTAACTAAATACGTTTTTTTTAATTCTTATAATCACTTATTTTGGAATATCCATATTGCTTAATCTAAGTATAAAATCTAGAAGGTACATTTGAACTTTCACCTCTATTGGTTTATTAGTGACAAAAAATCCTGGCACACCGGCCTTTTCTAGAGTTACTTGCTGGTCACTTACCTGTAACAAAATAAAGTATTAGGTAAACTCTCATTGGAAAGATCAGATCGTGTGGAAGAAAGCTCAAAAATATATAACGTAAAAATAGGCATGTCGCTAATTGGGTAGCAAAATAAGCAGAAATGCAATGAATGAATAAATGTATGTTATTGCATTTCTAGAAAGGGAAACCAAAAGGAATTAAGATAAGAAGACGCTCTGCTTCTGAATCCCATTCATACAAAAGTTTTAAAAACAATAGTAAATCATTCTACAAACTAAAATATTCAGTGAGCAGCGGTGGCTCTTTGGTAACAGCCAAGTAGTAGTGATTTGTTGTGGGTATGAAACCAGGCAAGGACTTATTGGTACTGCTGTTAGCCCCATGGTTTCTAGTTTTTTTAATCAAGGGTTAATCTGGACTATCGGTTTAAGATTCAAGATTCCTTATTTGCATCTTCATGGTTTGTGGTTTTTGTCAGTTTGTCCCACCATCTTGTATGAAACAGGCACTCTTTTGTGTAAATTACTTCACCACCACTGCTATCAAAACGGAGAAGGCAGAAAGTTGTAAGGTAACAAATCAACACTGGGTGACTACTTCACTAATCTAGACCCTAATCCACTATGATTATGGTCTACTCTCTCTCACATAGGTGAGACGTGTGTCCCAACAGGTTTATAAGCTGATTGTATTTATTTACTTTTTGATCCAATTGTATAACTAATTTCATATCCGTGTGTCTCAGTTCTTCTCTATGCTTTGAATGTAAAAGAGTTTTCTGAAGTTCTTGCTGCTCTGGACTTGGCGTTGTGTTGATCATGTTTTGAATTTCCACTAAAGCAAAAGAAACTTGATCAATAAACATACTTGCATTACATACATAATTATACATAGACATCATTAATTTTTCATCATTCTACTTGAGTTTTAATTGTGTGAGGAGTTGACTGCTTTTTTTTAAACAAATAAATTATTATTCTATTCTATTCAAATGACAATTTTCTAGATCAAAGTTCAGTGATATTTTATATGATTTATGAATGTATCGAGATATGCACAAAATTAAAAAAAAATACAGCAAAACTTACATGTGTGTTTGTTAATAATTTGTTGCCTTTGTTGAAATAAATGTTTTTCAGTTACATGTTGAATTTCCATAAGTCCCTTTACTATTTCAAAGACTGTTTCATTAAGAAGACAGTTTGCTAAGCCGGAGAGCAGCTCACTTGGTACTCTCATTTGGTATTTCCTGCAATGTGAATCAGTTTGTAGATTTGTCAAAAATTTGAAATGTTGTATATCTAGTTGACCACTAACTGGCGTGTACGTACGGTGGTAATTCTCTGGCCATATCTTGTAGCTGTTCAAGCAAAAAGTACAATTTTCGTTGTAATGCTTCTGGAGTGGGTTCATTGAATTCCATAATTGCTTTTGTTAATTTAAGTTCTGCAACCACATTACACTGAACACTATTAATTTTGTAATAAGTTCCAGGAATAGTACAAACAATGGTACCAAATTAACATGAATTAATAGGCTTTTTATCACAATAATTAATAAATTATAACAAATACAAAATTGACCTTGACCTACAGTCAATTAATGTAGTGTTTCAAGTGTTTGTGTTTGACTTTGCTTGTCACCTTTACGGCTGATTGACACTGACACTAACAATTTTTTGACTTTCAGACCATGGAAACAATACATACATCCGTAGAATTATTAATCTTTCAGTATTTATTAGTTCCATACAAATATACTGATTTTGAAACGACCGGACTGTGGCGTGGTGTGAGTTCATTGATTATCAAGTGTGGTGTTCATTGATATAGCTGGGATTCAGATGAGAAAGCGTATCATAGTAAACCTCAGTTCCCCCAATGACCCGTTACATACACTCTAACCTAAAAAAAAATTCTGCGTCCTCGCTCCATAAGCTATACTCCAACCCTAAATAAATTGGGATAAGGACAGGAAATAATGATGATGGTCATCTAATAAAAAGGGTGTACATCCCTTTGAAAAGATTTTAATGACAAAAACGATTAACAATACATAATTAAAACACTTATGAAGTAATCAAAAAGTCTTATTTTACGCAAGCAAAATACGCGCTTTTGACGTGGAGGTGCGGACACCAGCCCGTTATTCATTAAACAATATATACAATAAGTCTTATTTGATGATTGAGTTTCATCTGTTCGAACATTTAGTGAGTATGTGCCGTAGCCGGCTGAAGGCCATCCGTAGTACGTGGCACCACCAAACACAAAAATATTTTGTTTGACTTATTGTAGTAGCTTAATGTGCTGGCGTCAGTACCAAATATACAGGGTGTTTGTTGCATCGTTTGAAAAATTGAATTGGCCGACTCGAGAGGTCATTTGCCATCTCTTCAGGCCCAAGAACTCACTCTTGGCCACACCGGTTTTTATATTCGGATTTTCTAATTTTTAATTTGAAAAATTCCCAAACTTAGCATTAAATAATTTTTTTTTTTTATTTTTTATTTTCTCTTTCATTTTAAGTTCGAGGAAGGTTAGAATCCTATGTAAGAAAGAGATAAGAGACTGCGTAAGAGTGAGATAATAGTATCTACCTACTTACAGCATGTTATTTATGCGAAAACTAATTTTTTATTCTGAATATGGAGTAGCTTGATGATGCGTCCCAATACACATATTTAACGAATTAACGAAGCTATTAAAAGATTTTTTTGACATATTGCATACCGTTGGAAAGAGGACAGACTAGAGAACTTTTTAAAAGAATTCGAAGATCTTGATCGCTTTTAGTTTTTTTTTATAGCAATTTAAAGTTGAGTTTTAAAACTATTTTTTCTTCTTCCAAAAGCTTTGTGAGTTATTAAAAAAAACTAGATGTTACTAGCTACTAGTTTTGAATTTGATAGAACCATACAACTGTACGTATAAAAATTAAATTGTAATTTAAGGATTATACTAATACCTTTGTTTTTAATTTAAGCTTTAATGCTAAGTTTGGGAATTTTTCAAAATAAAAGTTAGAAAAACCGAATAAAACAACCGGTATGGCCAAGAGTGAGTTCTTGGGCCTGAAGAGATAGCAAATGACCTCTCCATTCGGACAATTCAATTTGGCAAACGATGCACCAAACAGCCTGTATAATACAAAATTCTGTGCGATTGACGGATCTGACGTTTCACTTGGGTCGTCCGGTAAATATCCGCAACTGTGTCAGCCCACAAGTCACAACTCTATTTATTTTTGAGAAAGAAACAGAATGACACAATGACATCTGAACACTCAGATGTCATTGTGTGTCATTCTCATTCTGTTTCATAATATTTGTCATTGTCAGTCATCTTTGTGTTTGTTTTTCAGTTTATAAAAAAAACAAATAATTAATTATGAGTAGTTATTACCATGTATTCCTTCTTTTATTCTTGCATTCTAGCTTATTGAAAGCAGATACATCGAACAAAGAACCTATATTACGTGTCAGCACATTGCTGTAAGTAGAAAAATAAATAAAGACATGAATTGTATAATTTATCAGATTACTAACCATATCGTTACATTTGCAGATCTAAACCTGGAACATGTTATGCGACACCATTCCCAGAAGAGTGTACTACGAAATTGGATGCTTTTGCTGACTCGGCTTCCGATTTTACCAAGTGTTCCATAGTACATGCTAGACCTATAAGGATATGTGAAAGGTGTATAGAGCAATATCTGAGCTTCCATAATAAGTATCAAGAGTTACAAACTGCTGTTGTAAATGGAACTTCTTGCAAGTCAATTTATACATCATGCGACAGACTGGATGCCATCCTGGAGTATCATGATAACATATTAAGCATTTGGGATAAAGGTCACTGCTATGGTGTGTATGTAATAATATCTACCATAATTTAAAATGACCTCCGTTTTCTGCCACTAAATTCACTTTACGTAACATCCTGGAAAATTGTAACATTTCATTGTGCATCCAGTAGGAAAGGAATAAGGACAAAACTAGGATATTAATTTATTAAAGTACCTACCTAGTTTAGCTTATTTAAATATCCCGTTTTTTGTGTGTTACCTACTCAATTAGTGTAGCTGTCTGTCATAATCAAAACTCATTTATTTATTATAGTTTTGAGACTTGATAAATAACTTGCCCTTTGTTTTTTACAGCCTGTTACAACTGGACAACTGATGAGCCAGTGTTGTCAAATGAAACAATACACTTCAATGAACTATTGAATGGAACCATGAATTGTATACTCAAGTACATTGATCCTTCATCAAATGATACTAAGGTTGTCTGTGATAACTGCATGCAGTCTTACCTAAAGCTGGACAATTATTATAAAACACTAAGTGCAGATGCTATTGGAGTTGATAGCATCTGTATGGACATTGTAGATTCTGTAAGTAATGGTTAAGACTCTCCTACATAGACAAGGCAAAACGCAAAACGCGAAGCCCGCAATATTTATCCTTAGTACTTTTTCTGTAGTCATCGGAATCTTTTGCACTGCAATAAGTAATCAGTTTTCAGTCTCATGAGTCAAAATGCAACACATCACACCTTTTTAAATTCTTTATTTTGTATCATCAATGTACCTAATACCATTTTCATTTACAGATGAATGCTACAAGATCTCTGTGGAGTAAAACTTTGAACTGTTGTAGGATAAGAAAAACTCCTGAAGTTATATTTTTGGTCTGTACTGGTATCATATCAGCACTGCCATTATTTTATTACTTAGTTCTAAGGTATTTCAGCCCTATAAGGGACTTGCCAAATGTATTGAAACGTAAGTACAATACTTGCACACATTATAAGTTAAGGGAATATTATTGTTTTTTCCCTGAGAGTTCATTTATGTATTTTTTGTTTTGTTTCAGAATCAAGATTCAAGCAGACCATTCTGCGATCACTTGGAAGATCAAATTAAAGACTGAATATTAATCAAATAAATGAAACTCTCCTTGTATCTCTGCACGCAAAATATGCGTTTTGACGTGGAGTTGCGGACACCAGCCCGTTATACAATACAACTCTCCTTGTAACAAGTAACATATTATGTATTTAAAAATTGATCAAAGAAATAAAACTATATTTTTGATAAAACCTGGGTCTAACTGATAAGTACAGACATTGGAGGCACATAAAAACAGATTTAAGTCACTCTAAGTTTAATTACCGATGTCTTGCTTTCTTATTGTTATTTTTCTTCATACTATTATTACTACTTGTAGTACTGGTGGACATTTTATGTTTGAGTGAGTTAGGGGTCATATCTCCCTTGTTCATGATGCTCATACTTGAATCCTTGTCTTTAGGGGTACTGGGTCTACTGTCCAGGCCAACAGCTGACAGCATCTTACTATCACTGCCAAAGGCTTTTTGTAGCATTCCAGATGATGTAGCAATCTTTTGTGTCAAACTTTGCTTAGTTGTGGAATGGTTGATGACTTTTTCAATTCCACCATTAGTGTGTTGTTTCCCAGAAGGCTTAGATGCAATACTTTCAGTAGAACCATGTATTGTGGTGTGGTTCAAACTGCTAACATTCATTCCAGTACTGATTTGTGTGTCCGATGAGTCCTCATTGGTCTGAGATTCAGTCTCACTATTTCTTTCATCTGAAAACAGTTTTATAGTTAATTATTTTAACAATATTGTAAAGATACCCTGCAATTAAGAGAGTTTAGAAACCACAACTTACTTTTAGCCTCAGCAGGATCCACAAGTCCACTAACTGCCTAAAATAAAAAAAAATGTATTTTATTACTATATGGTCGTGGGGGAATGGGAGTCGGGGTTATGGCTTCAGGCACTTCCATCATCCACCATTGGCACTATGATGGATGACGCATCGTTCCGGGCCGCTACGAGTCTACGCTTAGGCGCACCTTGTGTTGCGCCGCATCGGTGTCACTGCGGTGAAGCTGTTGACAGCCTCGGACACCATGGCCTGTCCTGCTACAGGAGCGCAGGTTGCATTGCACGGCACGCCAGCATTAACGACATTATTCGTCGAGCCCGTGCCAGCACCGGCGTACCGTTTTAGAACCAAACGGCTTGGTACGTGACGATGGCAAGAGACCAGACGGCATGACGTTAGTGCCTTGGAAGGTGGGTAGGCCTTTGGTGTGGGACGCAACCTGTGTCGACACCCTTGCGTCATCTCACCTTTCAAGCACGGCGGGCTGTGCAGGCGCTGCTGCTGCGCCTGCTGAGATCCTCAAGCGACGCAAATACTACAACCTTATTGGTAACTACAGTTTTGAGCCGTTTGGGGTCGAAATGCTCGGGTCATGGGGCCCGAGTGCACGTCTCCTTTTAAGGAAATCTCTCACAGACTGGTCGACACTTCGCGTGACCAGAGGGCTAGCTCTTTCTTTGGCCAAAGAAATAGCATTGCTATTCAGCGTGGCAATGGTGCCAGTCTTCTGGGCACGTTTCCAGAGACAGCGATGCGGAGGAGTACTTTGACGCCCAAGTGTCCTATTGTCGTCGTTGTTTAGATGTTTATATTTTCTTACTTTTAGTCTCATTTTTATCATTAGTTTACTATATAAAATAACAATTGATAACATCAAAAAGATTGTTTACAACTTACAGCCATTGAAGTAATACTGGATTTAGAAAACAATCGTTCAGCTTCTTTGAACTTCCTGTTCCTTTTGTCTGCTTTTGAATTAGTGCTTTTATTAGTGGTGAGGTATCTGTCCCATCCTCTGATAATGTTTCCGTAAAGCTGAGTGTCTTCTAAGTATGATCCTTCAAAAGCATAAATCTGGCGTTCCAAGTTGGCAAGGGTCTCCTAAAAAAGAAGTTATAGATTTAACACAACCCACAACAACAACAACAACAACAATCTGTTATAATCTTTACACTATTTTATTGTTTTGTTTACTTACAGCCACTTCGGCTTTTCTTTTCACTAATTCCGCCAACTCCGCTCTTGTGTCAGCCACTGACGACTGTTTAGACGCCATGTTGTTTCTTTTTGCTTGCACAGTTTGGGTTTCGTTGTCGGGGGTTTGAGGTGAAACAACCATGTCGTTAGTTGAATTTATCCGTCTTCAAATATCCATAATTTAAAAAATAAACACGTGGTAGTATATTTGCTTTAAGATAAGAAAGTAAACTAATGCTTTTGGTGTTCAATCAATGAGCACAACGCGCACGCTTGCAATCAAATCACAATGAAATAACGAATGACATTATGACAGTTAATTTGACGTTCCTTTTGGTACCACAGAGCATCATATATATTGGTACGTTAATGTCAAGCAAAGTCAATAAGTTTAGTGATGTGACACTATGCTGTTTTACGATTACCCCAATCATCTCAAGTTTTAGGCGATTTTATTTGAGTTCTCCTACTACCCTGGGATTTCCACCTTTAGTATTCTCGGATTTATATTACACTATCTATGCTCATTATTGCAGTTACGCCTCGTCGTGGGTGAGCATACTGGGCGTCAATATGGTTATGGTTCCGGATATACAACACGTAACGAATGACATGACGATTTCATATCGACGAAACTTCAAAAAATTATTCAAGCTACTGGGCTTCTTTTATTACTACTTTCGACTTGTTTTACTATAGTTTATAAACAAAACTTTGATTGTGTTACGGCAAATAACTTTATAAACTACTACATACCTTATAAAATCCCGTTACTATCTGGAACTCCAATTCAGCACCACCGTAACTCGCCGACTTTCGTCACTGATTTTGTTGATACTAATATTTGCTTCAAAATAGGGGCTTTACCACAGACCAAATAAATGTAGCCAGAAACGAAAAACAACTATGTTTTAGGGAAATATTGAGGTAAAGTATTCAAATATTGACTGTGACTATTGCTGGAATTCCGGTCGGTCATATTCCTGGGACACCATTAAATATAATATTCAAGCCTAAATTCGAAAAAAGCAGCTCTTAATTGTATTTATGATTTCAATATACGTCTACCGAGCCTATAACAGTAACGACATTAAATTTAAATAATCTTTTCTGACACTTGAAGGTTTCAAAATGAAGGTGGGACAGGAATATTTTACACTTTTTGTTGATAGATTTACAATATTTTAATATAAGTGGTAGTTGGGCTGCATATTATTTTAAATTTTGTAACTTAAATATCTAAATATTGAATAAACATGCAGTTTATTTGACTAAGGTACATACAAAAATAAAAAAAAAATAGTTGAAGTCTAGGACACCTCTAATTCACAAATGTACGTCTTTTTTGAAAAAATGCCCTGAGGCAATAAAGTTGAAAAACTAATTTGACAGATTGTAGTAGCTTGATGTGCGCGTCTGTACCTAAAAATTCCATGACTATGGCTGACAATTTTACTGTAACCTGTCATTTCATTGTCATAACCATTGAAGTTTGGTATCAGCTGCTGTTCATCTATGGCCGTTTCTCTTTGCCCTTTGGTTTATGAGTATTATACTCTTTGGGTTGCCGTTTGTTTGTTGATTTTGACCGATTTATGACTGATTATCACTATCTTACGCTCTGATAAAACTTAATTTCTGCTGTAGTAATGCCTAATTTATATAAATTGAATGGAGAATGCTAGTGTTGTACGTGTAGAACAATGTCTGTAAATTATATACCTCGGGTGACACAGGTAAGGTTTGGTTGACTTTGTTTATTTTGTATTCGGGTTATAAAGATCACGAATCTTTTAGTGCACAATATAATTAATCAACTGTATGGTGAAACGGGAAGTCCAATAATTAAGAAAGCGCCAGGGTAGCCCTAGGCTAGGGGCGACCCTGGCGCTTCCACATGAGGAAAGAAGTTCGATTGATAATCAAGTTACTTCTAGTGTCTTCAAGTCACTAGAAGTAACTATTCTTGACATTCAAATTCGAAGGATAGGAGCATGGAAAAGTGTGATTCTGTGCTGCTAGATGAGGGTCAAACCTTAAGGGCTGACTTGTTTGGGGCTCACCAATAAATAGCTGTAGGTGTCCTTTTAAACACCTGTCCTGTGTTTAAACTTTGCCCCACTTTACTATACCTGGACCTGGATAATAAACTATTTATTTTGACATAGTCTTGAGTTTGGAAATATCACCATCTCAATTTGTTTATTATAACATCATGTTTTTTTTTGCAGCTTGATGCAGTGCAGCTGGATAATCAAGTAGAAGAGCTTTTCAAACAATTAGTTTTCCAAGGAACTAAGTTTATAGAGGTCTGAAGGGTTGTTAAAACACAATTTTTTTCATTAGGTATAATTTTATAGGACATAATTTTTTTTTTTGGTTTCAGCCTCGGTATATTCAGCCAATCCTGCCTGAGCTTGAACTTTTAATAAGAACATGGATTTTCAAGTATTCTGTCTTCAATCAGAAAAGCACTTTTGGACATCAGATGTTATCTTTGAGTTATAAATCAGACAATTTCTCTAGAAGTAAACTATTTTGGTACTATGGCTACACTGTCGGTTTGAAGTACCTTAGAGAAAGAGCTATTTATAGTTTTACTTCTAACACAAAAGTTCAAAATATTGTAAATAAATTAGAGTCATTTCAATTGATAGGGGACATATTAAATTTCTGTAGATTCATACAGACAGGCAAATATCCATTGCTCATAGATTTTATTTTAGGTGTAGAGTTATCTGCTGAGAAATTGACTAGAGAAGATCTTACTGATTTCTCTTGGACAAGAGAACTTTTATGGCACAATTTTATTGTAAGTTTGTTTAGAATTCATACTAAATTTTGTATGGACGCCAGCGCATCAAGCTACCCGAAAACGTCAAATTTTCCCAATCAACCTTAAACCTAATGCTTTACCATTAAAGACGAAAATCTATTAAAGAAATTTGAGAGATTGTAGTAGCTTGAGGTGCTGACGTCTGTACATCCAGCAAAAGTTAGTGGAAGAACACTTCTGATTTTTGAATTCTAATTATTAATTTGATGAGTACCATGAGGGCTGGTTTGAAGTGGCCCGGGAAATAAAATTGTGGATGGCATTGGGGGCGGCAATTGACCAGGAGTAAAAGTGTAGGATAAAAAACGAAATATTTAGTTAAGAAGCTGCAAAAGTTAAATTAAAAGAATATGAACTCTCAGCTTGATCATTATGAAATGCTGAAAAACTATATATCAAATAATTCTGCCAATTTAGATTATGGGTAGAGATAGCAGAGATAGCATAAGCAAATACTTCAAAAAATTAATATATATATAATGCAAACAATTTTTTTTCAGGAACTAATAGGCACAACAATAGCATTAATAAACATCTTTGGGCTCAGAAGTAAACTGTCTAGTGTTCTGAAGTATGTGTGGTGGCGTCAACATGTCAGATCAACTGCCACCTCGAGTGTAGCTGTCATGACATTGCACACTGTTTGTGCTTGCTGCAATAACAAGCCAGTTCTACCTCACACTATGGGCTGCAACCATATATTCTGTTACTACTGTATAGTGGTATGTACCTAGTACCCTATTATTAAGGTTATGTTTTCTATAACCTCAGAAAGCATGTTAAGCCGTTGGTCCTGGTGGTCGTTTTTAGATCTTTGACAGGTGTTATATGTAGTCAGTGGCTAGAAAGTACGACAACCAGTCTTACCAAGGGTTATAGTATTACCCATTACTAACTGCATTGTGGAGGTCAGGTAGACAGTCGCTCCATGTAATATACTAGTATTTAGCTGCATCCGGTAAGCCTGGAAGGCGACCCCAACATAGTTTTGAAAAGGCTAGGCAGATTATGATGAGATTTCTAATATTTTAATGAAAATATCAGATAATAACTTCGTTTTTTCTTTTACAATAATTGCGCTAATTATTTTTATTGTTATTATTTACAGGCTAACAAGACAGCAGATCAAGACTTTGCTTGCCCAAAATGCTACTTTAATGGGAAGGAAATAAATAAGTTTGTAATGCCATAAAACTTGAAGCAATCAGTTAACGTTAAAATAAGGATTAAAGTATGAAATTGCCGATTTGTATGGACGATTTCGTGAAAAGTGATATTACCATACTAACATTTTTTTATTTTTCTTGGAAACCTCTGAGCCGATTATGATGCAATTGCAAACTATAGTTAGAGTGAAAAATGTATGTCAAAAATATACCTACTTGAAGTATTGAAACCGATGGCACATGAAACAGGTGTTTTGACACACTACCCTATGAGGTAATATGCAACTACTAGTACGGTTTTTAAACTCTAAAAGGTACTTAATTTACTAATTAATAATAAATATTAAAAATAAAAATTGAATTAGGAAAAATATGAGTTAAAGTTACAGACAGTATAAAATGTGAGAAAAAACGGCAATTTCATAGTTAAAAACCTATTATTACGCTCTAAAGGGAAAGTCGGTGCTGTGATAAATATTATATAGTTTAAGGGTTGCGCCAAATCTATCCGCACGAAATCGCATTTTTCGATGTTCCTATAATTTTCTGTCGCTCAGAACCGTCATTTGATAGACCGAGAAACAGTGAGAAGTGCCATCGCACGCGGCAGCATCAATGATGCGCTCAGTAGCACGCTCTGTGTAGATGTGGCACAACCCTAATTCTTACCTAGGGGATATTGTTATAAGTATATAAAACCATGTATGTTGATTTGTGGGTATAATTTTTTAATTGTAAGGTTGATACATAATTTATTTAAATAAATTTTATATTCTGTTTACTATGTTGTTTAATTTGGCGAAATTAATTTCAACACAAAAGCAATAATAATTCATCAGTCACATTTTATTTACCACAATATAATTCAAAACATATCCTTCACAGTGTTGTCTTTGCTTTTTTAATTATATACATTGTAAAAGAAGATTATTCAATTAATTATATTTACATAAAAAGTATAAACTGAGAAGAAAAGAGACTAAAGAATAAAAAATACATGAAAGTGCAACACATATAAGGTCTGTACGGACATAGATAATAAATAGAATGTATGACGAGAGAGTAATAGCTGCAAATAATTATTTGTAACATTCACGAAAGATGGTAGAGAATGAATTTAGAATGGACAGTGACTGTGAATAGACACAAAACAAAGTGAATGGTACTTTGCATGCTAATACTATGTGGCACTAGTAGCCAGTGCTGGTCGACTCGCCTGTGTCGAAACTTTGCAAAACTTCGTTGCTTGTCCTGACCGCACTTCCGGGTTGGGAAAGATACGCTCCAGTGGTGTGGAAAAGATGTATGAAAGGCTTTTGATAAAATAAAAGGAAGAAAAATATAGAATGGCAGTATATTGTGGTTTCCTGCATACATTGTCATGTGACCTTGTCTGATGTTTTGAGGCATCTATTTGACTGGGATTAAGTTCTCTGCATTCCGATGAGACGTTATAAAGCTTCAGTTCGGCCTTTTCAAACAATGAAATGAAATGTGATACAGCCATAAGAAACAGTTAGGTTCTAGTCCAGGTATAGTTATTGTACATTTGTATATAAAAATAATTGAGAAAACTTGCTTAAATCCACTGAATGGATTCAGAAATGATGGCACTTTGAAATCTGGACTGGAAAATGTGAAAAATCAAAGAATGCATTAAAGCTACCGAAGTTGAAATATTGAAACAAAAATATATAGCGTCTTCAAGCTTAATGTTAATATTGAGTCAGTTGAGTGTTGAGTCAACTCAACTCACACTGGTGTGAACGAGGTTTTACACTTTAGTTTCAAACGACCTTAGTATTACCACGTCTTACATAAGTATATGAATGTATGTAAGCACATAATTAAAAGAGTATGAGTGTGATACCTAATCATTAAACATTTATGATAATCATTAACTTACAAATCTAAAAATCTAGCAAATATCAGCTGAATTTCTTTGACTGACATAAATCACATTTTTTGCTCAACATACCTGACCTAACAAGGCTATCGACTTCCGTCCTTAACCAATTCGATTCGTTTCACTAATTTATTTACAATCATAAGCTACCTAAGACCGTTTAGGTCACTAATTTAGGCTTTAACAGGTGGTCAGACCAAATAAGGCATGCATTGGAACCAGCCGTGGTGCCTTTCCGAATTGTGTTCGTATTTCTAATGTTGATTGTCTTTGCTGTTGCGCACGTCGGCGTGGAAGCCGGTCTCCCAGTCGGCGACGTAGTTGACCGTCCGCACGGAACCGTCGGGCTCCACCAGAGAATACTGACCTGCATAATTCAAAATATTTATAGGTATTAGTACGGCTGTGCGTTTCCGTCGTCCTTCAAGGTGCATAAATGAGAGCTCATGAATAGTACTCTGATAAATGTATTTAGGTTATCATTAGCTTCCATTCTGTTTGCGCCTTGAAATAGTCGTGATTGCGAAAATTATTAATATTCTGTAGTAGATAATAAATGTCAACAAAAGACGTGAAATTGTGTAAGTGCTTAGAAACTGCATCATTCAATTTATGAATAGCAGCTGCATAATAAAAGTCCCCGGTCTCCGGACTCCGAGAACACTATTCCGGAGCCCAACTGGCCCCTCCTTAAGATGGTTTAGCTTTGAGTCGATAGTAGTTCCACTTTCATCCGCTTTTCTCAGACTAAGGTTCTCGTGTTCGTGACTAAAATACGCGAGAGAAAAAAACGTGCAATATTAGGTAATAGATACAAAATTTCATACCTTTGACGACTTCTCCGTCCCTTTCTTCTTTCTGTTGCTTTATGTCACCGGTGTGGGGGTCGTTGACACTGTATTCGAAAGCATACCTCGGGTGGGAGTCCTGCAAGGAGGGTTATCACAATTTAGATGGTGCCGTGAGAAATGTCAGTTGTAACAAAGGTCGCAACAAGTATTGAATGAACTTTAGTGCCCATTAACTGGGTTAGGTACCTAGAGCACACCTACAGAGTAGAGACGGGTTATAGGTAACGAAATTGCCTTAATTGGTTCAATTATAGAAAGGTTCATTCATAGGATAAGACCGTGATATGTTTTTTTGTTGGGATTAGTCTGTTGTATTTTGACATGTCATTGATTATAACATAGACAAAGCTTGTTTTTGATAGTGCATGAAAATCAAATTACAAAACAAACAAAAAATAAGCTTGGGGAGCACCCAAGCTCATTTGTGAGAATCGAACCCACGATCTCTGAACATAAACCGTTACAATATCGTTAAGTTTAAAAAATTCGTGGATAGTATACCTTCATAAACCTACATAAATGGATGCAGTATACAATAAATTTTATTGTATGGGTAGTATAGTTCAAAATAACATATAACATAGGAACCGTTACAAAGATCATCAGCTGTGCACAAATAAATAGCTTCAATAAAGCTGCCACTCAACCAGGATCCTTATCACCGATAAGAGGGTGGCAAGACGACAAGGCGGTGAAAGTGGTCTAGATGTAAACGGACGAGTTCGTACTAATTGTTATGTAAGTGAACGTGCTGATTTTACTCGTCTGACGCAGCAAACGCCCTCGGTTTGACAATAAAAATGTTTGGTAATCCGAGTTGACTGTCCTGAACGACAGCCTTTGTGAAAATTATTTCGAAGAATTGCCAGTTACACACTTAACAACGCAGTACAAAAACGGTAGCATAACGTCATGTCTGTATACCTCGAAGGGTTAGGCAGAGGTGTACCTAATAGTACACCCACATTTCACCAGTTATGTTTAAGTCGCATGTAATAGGGGGCGAGCCTGTTCCCATCAACTTCCCTGGCACTTCGTGGCTGCTACTGAGAAATTCCTGATGGAAAAACCTAATAACAATTTGACCGACCTGGGAATCGAACCCAGGACCACATGCTCAGCAGTCGCGATAGCGACCAATAGACCAACGGGACAGACATGGTTACATTAACATATGAGTACTTACGTACTCATATGTTAATAGAAATTGATTCAAATCAGGATAGAAGATACGAGTATGTGTAAGGATCGTAGCAGATATAGATTTGTATATAGATTAAATGGTTTAGATTAGACCATGAACCTTTAGGGACTCACAAACGTTAGTAGACAGACACTATTGCGTAACAAACGTGAGTCTGTAGAGACACGATTTAGGTATATTTATATAGGTCCTATCTACAATAGAATTTCAGTACTAGGCGCTTTGTGTGCAATATCGTATGGACACTTTACGTAATTGTATCTTGAATAAGTTAGCTCTAAGTTCCAAGTCTTCGTTTAGAAAGACTAATGTTTACTTAGCGGTGCGGACACAATAAATTAAGTTACCTTCACCCATTTATAGTCAGCTGAGCTAAGATCGCTAAGACCTGTATTGTACTGTATTGAGATCTGAATAGATTGCTAAGCGTAGTCGATTGGATTAAGTTAAGAAATAGATTTCTAATCCTTATCACTATAAGGATATCGATATTAAGTGGCAAAAGAAAGAAAACTTACTCTACCATCTGATCTTGACCTGTAGCCAATTAGTCCCTAGGTAATAGTTTTCAAGATATTACACAAAAAATTGTTAACAACATAAATGGACAAATTAATGACATAAGATCTTATGAATTCCATTCGACAAAACATTTAGTAATTACGGTTTATTGACAGTTTGTACGGCTGCGTTAATTAAATTGAAGCCATTAGATGTTTTACTCCTAATCAATCAAATGACACTATAATGGGGTTTGTGGACCATTGCTCAACAGTCGACATGTAGGTACACATGACACCAGCTGAACGCTTGACAATTTCTCACATTTAATCAGAGTGAGTGAGCAGGTAATCGGTCAAGATTTCGATGTGGTCAGTAGAACCAGTCCTGGATCTAACTCGACAGCCAATCAAATTGATTACGTCACTGCATTAGTTGTAGGTATATGAAGTAACCTATCCATGGTATGCCGCAATGTCCTGAGACACGTACATACGTTACACACATTTAAGTTTGTGTCAATACGTAAAAAGTAAATAATTTAGTGACCGGAAAGAAGGACCATAAAAACATAAAATTATTCAATTAATGATAGTTAACACATAATTTGATTACTGGAATGATTAAGACCACAGATATAATTTAGACACTAATTACCAGTTTGAAACGATGAATCATGTACTTAAAAATGTCTGAAGAGTCTACGACAAAATAATTTAACTATGAGACTACAAAGCGCTTATAAAATGTAGGGATTATCATGAAGATTCTGAAACCTGTAGTAGGTATCGGTGTTTGCAATTAAAACTTTTAAAGATAATGTTAAATCTTAGGTACTCACATAGTTCTCCAAGAATTCGGTGTGAACATTCCTGCCGGAGAGGGGTGCTGCGACCTTGGCAACAGCTGGAGCGGCCACCGCGGCGTAGGCGGGTGCTGACACGTGCGCCACGCCCACGGGAGCACTCGCGTACTGACTCACTGAGGCCACTGCCGGCGCCGCGTACTGTGCCACGGCCGGGGCTGAGTATTGAGCCACAACCGGCGCAGAGTGCTGGACAACAGTAGGAGCGGAGTGTTGAACCACTGCAGGAGCTGAGTACTGCACCACCGGAGAAGCGTACTGCGCCGCGTGTTGCGTCACCACCGGCGCGGAGTACTGACTGATGGCTGCACCGGAATGTTGGGAGTACTGACTGAATGCGCCACCGGAATGTTGCGACACGACCGGTGTGAAGTAGTTTGAAGATGGAGCAGAACCGTGGGACACAGATGAAGTGGAGTACTGTGCCACTGCAGGAGCGATGTGAGCAACGGGCGCAGCCACGGGAACTTGAGTGTATTGAGCGTACTGCGCGACAGCAGGTGCGGCCACCGATGCGTATTGTGCTTGTCCCACAATCTGTGACTGTTGCACTCTCAAAGCGGGCGATGTTGCGTATCCGCTGGAAGGCGCGGCATACACCTGTGACACCACTGGTCCTCCTGACTGAATATTGCTGTATGAGTTAAGAGATGCTTTGGCAGCTGATCCAGCTGAGTAAACTTGTTGTGCCAACAAGTTCTGTGTCACATAAGAAGTCTTCGCTGGAGACAAAGAAAATTTGGCGATAAGTGGTGCTGCAGTCACTTTGGCGATGATCGGTGCTTGAGCGTACGTCGCAAGTGGTGTGACAGTTTTGCCTCCAGAAGCAGCTGATGAAAGGCCAGCTGAGGTTGCATAACCGTGGTATTCCTTTGTGTATCCTTGAGCAGCATAGTTGTTGTAGTTGGACGCAAGTGATGAAGTTTGATAAGTGGCGGCTGGTTGTGCTGCGTAGGAAACTTGAGGTTGAAGTGCTGCATAGGATACTTGAGGTTGAGATGCTAAATAGGATACTTGAGGTGCCGCAGACTGGTATGTTACGCCCGTCGAGTATGCTGCACTGCCACCGGACGAGTAGCCTGAGCTGCCACCCGAAGAATAGCCTGATCCTCCGGAGTATTGATATGAGGGTGCTGAGACGACCGCTTGCGGGAGGTATGCGTTGGCAGGGGCGGCAACAGCTTTGACGCCAGTGGTGGTGAGCTGCACTCCAGGCGCAGCGTAGGAGTAGCCATTGTCGCAGCCTGATCCTTTCTGAACTTGGCTCAGGTGATAGTTCAGATCAGGGTCGTGATAAGCCAATGCATTCTGCAGTGCTAACACAATGAAGATCATCTGAAACAAAAATAAACCGTATGTTTATTCTTCAATTATTTGTTAAAATTCAGTTTCACAACCTAAAACACAAAAAAAAAACTTATTCTACTTACCGACTTCATTTTTTAATTTTTATTATTTGCACACTATAAACAATATCGCATAAATGAATATTTTGGCAATGTTCGCATTAAATTGTTGAAAGCTTAAAGTGTATTTGCCAAACTTAAGCGTAAATCGAAATGAGAGCAAAGTTGGTCCGCAAAGTCTTATATAGCGATCTCATATGTGTAAGAACGGGTCACACTTTTTCACGTTCGCCGTCAGAGAGTACGTCGGTGGGCGCGGCGCGGACGCTGGTGGCTAAACCACGGGCTATATACTAATGTATGACTATCACACGTTAGAAACACCATTATGTTACCTTAGTGCCTAGATACGTCTATAAATATCACTTAATTAGGTACGAGAAACGTGAGATACATTCAGATTTTGCTGATTGATTGTCTATTGAAATATTGAGTAACTGTTTCAGTTGGCTAGCTTTTTTTTCCTAAGGATTTATTAAGTTGTATCTTAAAATTGAACTACATAGTAAAGATACTAATAAACACATAGAATTAGTTGAGAGTTTAATTGATTTAATAGGATGTTTCTATTTTTAATAAATAATTTGAATAAAGTGAGCGAATTAGGGTGTATATAATTTTACAATAACTAGGTATCTCGTCATTCCGTGCTTGTACTTACTCTGCTACAAATACCCACAAAACAAAAAACAAAATTTACCCGAATTAAGAAACGAACCCAGAACCAAACACTCAGCCGCTTATAGCTTGTAACCACTTGATCAATTATGCACACATCCACTAATTTGAGTATAATTTCAAATTAATAAATATCGTTTAGATATAACTTGTTACACATGCAATTAGATAAATAAGTATCTCATAAAATTATGAACTCAGGTCATGATCGCGTATGGCATTAATCCTAAGCTTATAATAAGTTGCTTCATGATGCGACATTCAAACTAAATAAGTACGTATGATACTTTGAGCTCATAATTTATCCGTCAGTTACGAAATTAATCCCGCAATTAGGTGCTAATACCAATGGATTTGTTTATACGAGTCAATGATATCATTAAGCAAATTAAGATTGATCCGAAAAATATATCGATATCAGTGTCGTTACTTCTGTTACGAAATATTTTTTATACTAATACTCTAGTAGTCTCGGATCGATCTTTAGGTTAAGCCGCACTTGCCTAGGTTGGTCCGTGGATGGGTGACCACAATATACATACCGAGTTTCCTCCGTGCCCCGCCAAGCACGTTAAGCCGTTGGTTCCGGCTGTCATATGTAGATCTTTGACAGTCGTTACAGGCAGTCAGTGGCCTGAAATTCTGACATCCAGTCTTACCAAGGGGTATCACATTACCAGTACTAACTGGGTTGTGGAGGTCAGATAGGCAGTCCCTCCATGTAAAATGCTGGTATTCAGCTACATCCGGTTAGCTGCATCCGACCTCAACGCAGTTGGGAAAAGCTGGGCAGATGATGACTCTAGTAGTCATCGCAAATACAAAAGTCTAATCTTGATGAAAATATTTCGAATATTTATGTAAAACTTGTTAACTAAACGTATTGTTCATGTGGCATCAGTGTCTTCAGATATGTTATTTCACTTTCAGGTTAGTTTAACTTGCTAACCTCACTAATCAGTTTTACTTTAAACGTTTCTGACCCGTTTTCGTTTCTTTTTTTAACGTTTTCTTGGTTTAAATAAACCTAAATCTGGCAGGTCGCTACCGAACATCTGAATTGAACTACCATTACTTGCAACTGTTGAATATATTTTGGTTATAGTTTACTTATAAGTACTAATTCTACCATTGTATGATAAATAATAAATATAAATACTACTGCGCCTAATTGTACTTTTAAACAAATTATTCAATCACTGTTTTAAGCTTTAACAGTTTACAATTCAACTAATACTGTCACTTACGGAATAAAACACAACAAACACGAACAATCACAGAAGATATCCCGTAAGTGACAGTATAAGTTTAAATTATTCAATTCTATTCTTTTCTATTCTACCTATTATTGGATAAAGGTTGAGAGTTTCCAGAGACGCCAAAGATGTGCGAGGATGAGTAGTGTGGGATGTGTGTGTGAGATTATTATTACTTCTTTTACAGCTATTTGATTACGCAAATCCCTCGCTGCTCATTCTGCATATCTCTGGTTGAAAAGTAGCTTTAAGCAAAGAAAAAATGTCTTAGTACAGTAAAATCGGAGTGTGCTCATATTATTACTAGTGAAGGTAGAGTACACCAGAGTGTCCTCTACTAGATGTTTATTAAATGAGTTCAGTGTGCAGACAGCTGATTGAAAAGATAACATTTATCTGATATGTTAATATTCAGTGAGTGAACGTTGTAGTATATGTTTCATTACTACGTAGTTTAAATTTGGATGTACCTAATAAAAGAGGTTCCGTACCTAATAAATATAGTTCTACTAGAAGTCGCAACTTTCAGGCGTTAATCAGAGTCAATTATCACTACACTTGGTAAGAATAATGAAAAGACTTTTTTATAACTTTGTATGATTTCATAGTCAAATAAAAACATTAATCACGACTTAGTTCGTAGTATTATATTATCTGTGGTTACGTGTCATAATTAATTTAGACACCTATTGTCAAAAAATAATAATTTCAGAGCTTCATCTGAAATCTCTTGCCTTACTGATTTTAAAGCGTTTACATTATTAAAGCTCTTAACACATAACTTATCATCACGCCTGTAACACCTGAAAGGTTGGGTAGAGGTGTACCTATCCCCCTCATTTCGGTTGTTTTGAATTATTATTGGGTTCCATTTTACAGTCTATTGCCAACAATGATATTGGAAATCGAGTTATATAACTCAAATAGCATACCTACCAAAGCGCTGTGATGGCAGGTGGAGTAAAGCTGTGACAGAGTGGCATCTAAGGTCTGGAAAGAGAAGTGTTGGTCGACGAGTTGGGTAGACGACATTGTTGGCTTCGCGGGAATATCCTGGATGTGGCTGATTCAAGAACGTGGAGCTTGGCACAAGCAAACAGAGGCCTATACCCAGCAGTGGGTGATTTCGGGCTGTGGTTGATAATGATGATTGCCACCAACCGGGAACTGATTCAGACTCCGGGCTGCTACTGAGAAATGCAGCTGCTTTTTAGCTTTCAATCACGCCTGCTACGTCGAGAATGATTAACGGATACCTTACTAGTTCCACACTTAACAGGAATCCTACGGAACCCTGCTAAACAAATACGGTGTGACAAGTTTTTCTCAGCATAATCAGTTCACGATGTTTTTCGCACTAGCGCGTGCGTTAGTGCGATGGATAATGTATAGTATGAATTTTGCATTCGTTCTAATTACGTCGGTAAGTTCAACACATTTCCCCACACATGTGTACCTAGTGGCCAGTAAATAATTTACGTCATTTAAAACGTTGATACGGGTTAGCTTGAGGCTTGCATAAGCCAACAAGCCCCTAAGCTCTTTACTTACAGCTTACATGGTAATGACGAAACGCACTAGTGGATGGATTTGAAATAAAATCTTTTGATACTGGTCTGCAACTGTGTTGATTAGAACTATCATTGTGCTTGCTTGGAAAGAGTTAGAGATTTCAGGTGTCTTCAAGATGATTTGCTTCACTCCCAATTTTCTTTATGTTTTGCCTTCTCCAGCCTCTTCTTGATGAATATTTTGTGAGCTGTGGTTGCCTGTAATTGAGTGTGCGTTACAAGACCATGTATTTTGTAGAAGTTTTAATTTTATATAGTATAAATTTTAATGTAAGTCGTTGGTAATCTATACTAATATTATAAAGAGGTAAAATTTGTTTGTAAGTTTGTATGTACGGGGTAATCTTCGGAACTACTGATCCAATTTCGAAAATTCTTTCACTAACGGGAAGCTGCATTATCCCCGAGTGCAAGGCTACATTTGAAACGTACCCGTGGATTAATTACCGTACATAAAGAGAGCAAAACCTCGAACAAAAGCTTAATATGTAGGAAGTAATCTCCGAAACGATTTTTTCAAAAAGCATCGACACGGATGAAGCAGCATTGGTACCTGCCAGATTCGAACTCATAACTTTATGCTTAAGATCTTCAAGACCTTGGATTCAGTTTTAGGTACGTATATGAAACCTTTAATAAATAGTTCTAAGTACGTTTGCTTAAATGACCATTATGGAAATGGTGTAAGGTTCGCGTTAATGAAAACAGGTTAAACGGATATTGCCAAATGGAACGGAATAGCCGAGAATTTGGTAATGGGGCGGAGTAGGGCAGGCCTTTGAATATAAAATATGTGACTTTATCTATATCTGACAAAAATTAATGGAAACGATCCCTATATGAAGCTTGATTAGGTTGCTATGCATAACGTCGTGCCTACTTCGGACATACCAGTCTAAAATTATAACCTAGAACTTGATAAATAAATACCTATCTGTGATACGTATTAATGAGTGTAGCTTTTATAATAGGTACAGGTTTCATGCATAAGTCTCTGAATAAAGTTTACAAGAAATAAACTCAAGTTTATTAAGCTGAACTTTGTTTAAGGGACATCTATTTAATTATACTTACATGACTCTAACCTAAAAGTGCGTTAGATAGATGGACTGCTGGTAATTTCATACAAAAGACATAAACGCGCAGAAAATAAAAAAAGTGAGGTTACTTAAATCTTAATTAAATATTCTATTAGCACGTATACCATACTGCCGTGGTATAATGTAACTATAATGCCGTTATCTGAGACTCACAAAGTTACTTAATATTATTTTTGCTTATTTCACACGTGAGAAATATGTACTTAACGGCATTTTTTAAATTATTATTTCCAAATCTATTCAAGATACCTATTGAAAATTCTCAAACACAGATCGATAGATTTTTTTTTCTCATTAATATAGCATAAAAAGTTGAAAATCGACCAGATGTTGGATAACGGCATTTTAGTTATACCACGGCAGCATTTATAACATAACATCACACATGTAATCCCCGAAGGGTTAGACAAAGGTGTACTTAATAGTCCCATGTATTAGGGGGCGAGCCTATTGCCAACAACTGCACACAAATCCAAACTCTGTGGCTGCTACTGAGAAATTCCTGATGGAAACATCCAATAACACTTTGTCCGATCTGGGAATACCTATACTTATACACCATAATATTATGTTGGTATTACAGGTATGTGTTCCAGTCATATCTATCACGTAAAGTTTCACAACAGTTCAGGAGCCTTAGATAAGAGTAAACGGGAGTAAATTGTGTACGCGATTATCCACATATTATCATATTATGTAATACGTTCCACATGAATATGTTATATCAAAAGCCCGTAAGGTAAATGCACCAAACATCGCAGTAAACTCAGCAAGCGATCTGGACCTCGATAACATCCTGGGTGAACGACGAGCGATTTATATCTTGTCACCAAAGAACTGCGAGCTTCTGTGCCACGGAAAATTAAGTAACTGGAGAGATAATATGTATTATGCTGATAAACGATATGGTATCTGCGAACAAGTTAAGTCTCAAGTTAAGTGGGAATAATTATGATAGTTTAAGTTAGAGAGTAGTGCTGGGGTCGTCAAATGATGACAATAATGTTTTGTAAATGATTAACATCATGACCACTTGCACGTAGTGACTGAAGCTAGGGGTGTACAGCATGCCACAATGCGACGAATAGGTTCACCCACCCGCTGCGCTGTTACATGCCTTGTAAATAGGTAAGAGCACCACTTTATTCTTTCTAGTGCTTTACGATACTAGATAACGCACATATTTACACATTACTTGTGTATGGTGTAAATCACTGTACTCAGTAACAAAAATATCTACTCACACGCTCAAGAGACAAGTGGGTTATGACTGCGACGAAGCAACGGTACTTACGGGATGGACACAAATGACAACCGCGCCTAAAATCATGAACGGGCCGCAATATGTGCTGTGTGCAAAGCTTTCTTAGTTAGTAGATCCGTAGTTATAACTCCATCTGCTGCTTACTCCGTGTCTCCGTGGCACAAACCCATGCCCAGTAGCGCTCCCAAACCTGATTGTTAATCAACAAGTACTCGGCCAGTGTTTGTTTTATTGACTAGTTTTTATCAAGAACACACACATGGCTCCAAATGTAACACATTTTTACGTAACCGCCTAACAACTGGCGCGAGGTTCCTAAAGTAATGGTCGCCTTTATTATCTGAGCAAGGTCGATTTACTTATTACTTATTATATTAAGTATAAATAAAACATCGAAAAATGCTCTTTATTTAATGAGATTTTAGTGATCGTTTGGTGTGGCCTTGGAACGATCTAAGATTAATGCCTGAAACATAAAACTCGTAAAAGTGCATTTGTTTTTGTTGTTAGTATGTAATTATGTCTTTATAATGTTTAGTCTATGCTCACACGCTTCTTAAGCTTCTTTATCTTTGTCTCTGGCGCGATTTGTAAGGTCGTGACGCTTTTGTCTCGGATCAAGATGTGCGGATTATGGGCGGCAGAGAAACAAAGTTTTCTTGATAAATTGCTTATGCAATTATTATGTGGTTTTTGTTGTAGATTTAATTTCGTGGTTCAAACTACGGCATGACCCCGAAATTAAAAACCTTGGTGTTGTAAAAAAAGGTATAATTATATCATTTTCAAACTCACGGTTTAAGAACTGTGTTATTAATGTAATAATTCCGGCAAGTATATGGCGGGAGTGTGATTTTCTGAACTCTATATCAAACTTCTTCAACAAGATATTCATTGATCAACTTAGTAACTGTCATTCAAGTAAGTATTTACATGAATGTGCTGAATTTGTTGAACTTGAAGGGAGTAAACATCTTTCATACCATCTACCTACGTATTGAACTAAGACGGAGCTTTATTATTATGAAAGTATGTGCATTGAGATATACCTACTTCTTCGTTTAAGGAAATCGATGGAATTAATTGAAACAATCGCAAATATTCTGATGACAAAATGACAGACCCAGCCCATGTTTAGTTTAATCGTGGCTTATTTTCGTGATGTGAGGTTAAAAGGTAACTTTTGTTCATAACCTAGGTATTTCCCAGGGCATGCTAATGTGTCCTAGTTCCGGAACGAGCGCGGACAGGGAGAGACATGTCGTGATTTCAGACAATTAAACATAACTGACATTTTGCCATTTATCTTAACGATACGATGGCATTGTGATTGGAATATGAGTCATATCTTGCATTTATAATAAAGCGACACACCTTCTCTACGTGGATTTTTGTACTAAAATGCCTTTCTTCAATTTTTTTTTTTTTAATATTTCGTAATCTGCAATCTAAAATGATGTGAAGGCACTTCAAAAGTTGAGAAATTAATTTGAGAATAAACATAAAAGGCTTGGGGCGTGTCCTAGAGCGATTTTGCAAGATTTTACAAAGTTACGGAGGGGCGGCATTTCGACTGCATCAAAGTAATTTTATTTTCACGAATGTGATAGTACCTACTTACGTATAGGTAGGTATACTTAAAGGTTTTTTTGAAAATGTTGGGTTAAGTAGCTTATGTTTGTCAAAAAGATAGGTAGTATAAAGTGAACTTTACACTTACTGGCTTAAGGTAGACAATGATAACTTTGCCATATTTTACAATAGCAGTTTGAGCCTAATAATTTTACAACAAAGATAAAATATGAATAACAGCTTTATTGCTTTGATGGATTCTGAACTCGAGCTCATAAATTGCATTATTATTGTTACACCGTGTTGAATAATTTAATTAAATGTGTATCAGGCTATTTAGGTCAAATTCCAGTATCCTATCGACTGCAAATCAGTTACAATTACTAGGCAGAGATTTAGCCATATAGCCAAATAACCATGTGCTCATTATTCCCATGAGCCTAATCTTTAGTTCATTACATGTTACTTGGCTTTTGTGTAACGCCGTAATTTGTACTACTTTATTCAAATGTCAGAGTAGCCGACATTATAATAGGGTTCCACTGACGTTTAGCCCTGCATACGATATGGCTTAGTTCTAGTTAACTAATTTATTAGTATTCATTGATAGAGAGATCCGATTATAAGATTAAGATGGATGAATTGATGATTTGTGGGTAACAAGAGGGCTAAGATAAGAGTGACAATCACTTTCAAATCGTTTCGTATTTCTACAAAAACCTTCTGGATGTTGCTTTTCAGTAGCTTATGGAATTGCGTTTTTCATTTTACCATCATTGTAAGCCCGGATCGCTGATGCCATGTATTAAAAAGAAGAAAATAAAATTTAAATTCTTCAATACAAACCCATCAATTTATTATATTATTGAATTTAAATGACATAAAAGCTTGTCGTGTGATTAAAAATACAGGAACACACAGTTAAATCTCATTGTGTCTACATTATAGTCCAACTTTCCTCACACAGCAGGTCTGTTGGAAGAGATTTCTTATGAAATAAGTAGCACCTTTGTGCTCTTCTATGTTAATGTAACGCCCTGTTAATTATTTTATGTGTACCTAAATAAATAAATAAGCTTTTATATTTTCTTCTGTTAAGAACATTTAATAAAAGTTTGTTTTTAAAAATGTGTTTTAATATTAATTTTTGTTCTGCCTAGAATACGTGCTTCACGCCCTCTTTGGGTGTGAACCATATTGGTTTAAATAAATGTGTATAACTCTGAATTCGATTTTCGTGTACAGTCAATTTGAAATTGACAGCGCCTTTATGTCGCAGCAGAAAGGGTGATTTTAGTAGCAAATGTTGCCAACATATTAAGGTGTACATTTTTTTTTTTTTTTTTTTTCCGGATTGGAAATCATTAAATGACCCCCCCCACTCTGGGCGGAGCGGAGGGGAGTGTCAGACTTGTACTGACTAAAACCCATCCATGTTCCTTCTTTGCCCTTTATGTTCCAGGGCCACGGTATCTCTTTCGAACAGTCCCGCAGCCCTGGCAGGCATCGGCCCATGCGGACCCCTACTTGATTGCTGACATCTCTTTGAGGCGCGCGTGGAACACGAACGCGCCGTCGACACGGCGTTAAGGTGTACATTGTACCAACATTTAGCGTAATCTCTCAAAGCTAGTTTAAGGAACTAGTGTAATTTTCTGTAATAAGATACATGAACGTACTAACTACTTAGTCCATATGAAGAAAGCTTGCGCAAACGCACACCACTCTGTAACGTTACAGAGTTGTGGTATCGGTTTCTGAACTTGTTTGTTATACTTAGTCAAATTATTACATGCAGTAATTTTACCTATGAATAGAATGTGTTACACTGTATATGTTATGTTGTCGGGGGTACGGCAATAATTGTGTGCTTTTCGTAGTATTTCCTTTGTTTGCATGATTTATGTTGCTAGCAGAACAGAAACTTGCACCTTTGTAGGTACACAATTTTTATATGAACTGCCTTTGAATTAACGTTTCATTCACATTTGACCTAGACCTGTATTCAGGTTTACCGAAAATACATTAAAAACAATTCCAATAAAAGACGGAATTTGTATCCTGTTTACTTATAAGTATTTTTATTAAGTACAGTTTCTGATAAGCGGTAAAGGCCTTTTAATTTATTATTCCGCAATACATTTCACGTACTTACACGATATCATTTTAATATTTTTACAACTTACTTATTAACTTTAACTCGTCATATCCTGTCAGTGATCGTTAATCGATGATTAATTTACCGATTACTGATTACTTGACTCGATGCCTACAGAGTTCAAATCGTTTGGAAATATATCGAATAAGGTGTTATGTAACGCGAGCTGATCAACGATAACAAGGATCTCTGGTATCTGGTGTCAGATCGGGCGTGCTTCAACTTCACGGTTGAGTAACTTTATCTATAAGATCTGCGTGTGGCCTATATGGATGGTGGATTGATCTACATCAAGGGTAGGTACAAAACAATGTACTTACAAGGTAAAGCTTTATACTGGTAACAAACTCATACCGTAAAGTACGCTTTGTATTAGTTACAGACTTCAGAGAGCTTAGACAAAACAGAACTATGATGGAGAAGTCAGAAATGAGTTGGTTTGACATAGGGTGCCGAAAAACGAATGTCAAAAATTATTTGGTTTGACATAAGCTACCGAAAACCAAATGTTAAAACGATTTGTTTTGACATAAGCTATCGAAAACCTTACGTTAATTCTGTTAAAACTCGTTGTAGAAATACCAAACGCTTTGAAATTAATTATCACTTGTTTCCTCTGTGCTATTCACAACCCAACCCATTGTTTTATTCCATTCCTGTAGAAAACGAGAAGAATTCGAGATACCGTTGCAACTGAGCATTTCCTAATGGACAATCTGAAACTAATTCTCTCCCGGTAGATATTTAGCAATCTAGTTAGTACTCGGTTTAGCTGTTGTGATCATAAAATACAACATTGTTTGTAAACTGAAGCAGTACTCGCGATCTATAAATAGATAAGCTAGGAGTTTCGTTCACTTAGTAGCCACCGAGTTTCAATAAAACTTACATTTGATATCGATTCCATACCTAAGTTATATACTTAGAAGTAAAAAGTTAGAATTGTAAACACGAAGTTATGAGATAATAGCCCAGCACATATTTATGTATTCACGCCTGCAATTCAATAACCAACACCTTGTTTTGCTGTTTTACAATGCACAGTGTGAGCACGAGACCAATGCAGCTGTTTGATGAAAAAATACCATATCTAATATAAAAAGATCTCTTACACGAGGACGGTTTCTCGCCTAGAATAGGCCATAATCTAAATTATATATTGACGAAATGGTACTAATGAGGCTGTCATATACAGGGTGTAAACAGACCCTTCACATAGCCGTCAACCAAGCATTCTGTACACCAACCTAAGTAACTTTACGCAAAAAATGATTGCTGGAGATCGACTTTTTTTTTGGGGTGAAAAATCACGTTTTACGGTAGGACTCGATGGAAAGCACTCAAAGCATTGTGCTGATGGTTGGATTGAATAGTACGGGGGTCGTGGAGGTGTGTAAAGTAAAAATCTTACATTAAAAACATGTATTTAAAAAAAAACTTGTGAAAAAGTTGGAACTTTGACCCCCAATATCTCCGTAACTAGAAGGTTCCCAGGTATGGTCTAGAACACAAAAATGATCCCAAAGACAGGGAGAACAAGTGCCTTTCGTTTATGTTAAGGGTCTATTTACACCCTTTAGAAAGGAACAAGTCACCCTGCTCTTGAAAATTGAGAGCATTCCTGCAAAACGGAAATCGTATTTCGAAATCTTGTTCAAATCATGAACTCAATAAACATCGAAGTTGACAACATTTGAACACACGCGCAAAATTTAAAAAAAAATGAGAATTATGGAAGAATTAAAAAAATGCATACCCCAACATAGGGATATAAGTTCATCATTTTCGATGGGAAATCCCCTCGATCACGTTTTGTAATGCCATCAGTTGTTTAAGATTTTATTTGTCCCTTGAGGGCAAACATGAGTGCTGCATGCACTAGCTAGCTTATCGACAGCTTCGTGTAAATGTGCCTCAATAACGGCCTGCCAACATACCGACGTTATTGAACAGAGTGGATTAAGAATGTTGTGCAAATGAAGAATATAATGGCTTGTATGAGGTCCGGACTATAATCGATTATAATCTCGTTCACGATTCGGGCTACTTGCAAACAGTAGTAACTTACATGTATCAACATTTAAGAATATAGATTATCAAGATACATGTGCGTTTCGCACGTGCACGTGTCCAACACTTGTGAGTGGTAAAATGTTTGTACATTTGAGGATATTTTTTGTGGTGCGTAAGGCCTCATGTCACTGGTAACAAAATCAGTATAAGCTAGCCTCTCATTCTATTGAAATGTTAGGCCAGCTCAAGGTATTGTAAGTCAGTGAGCCACTGAAGTGAGGTCTGCTGTACACTAAAATGACAAACAAGACAGGAAAAGCAAAGCAAACAAGGACAAAGGTAGTCTTATCGCTAAAAGCAATTAATCTTGAAGCAAAGCTTGAAAATCAGTCCAGTCGTAGTCTTATTGTTATTGCGTTTAGGGGTCAGATTGCAGCCGCTCCGATAACCTATATTGTACAATACATTGGACAATACTGATATTCAGTTGCATCTAGTTACAGTTAACAAAACTAGACGCTAAGCAAGGCCCTTGAGAAACTTGAGGCACATGATATTGTAGACTACATAGCACTATTAGTTTAACGAAAACCTTCAGTTAGATTGAATAAAACAATTTTCTTCAAATGCAATAAATCTGCTTCTGACGTAACATTGTAATATTTGTAAAGCTGCTGTTTTTCGTGGGTTTACAAAGGTGCTTTATGAGCTGTCAGTCATCTGGGTACCGGCCGAATGCCAAATACCTTGATGACTCATAACGTAAGTAATCATGACTAGCCGATAGCGGAGGCAGCGTTGCATGCTGCATTATTATGAGTTGTTAATGTAGCGCTACAAATCGTTACTTTATCACGTCTGTTAATTGCAATAACTTGCGGGAAAATGTGGGCACCATTTTTTACCGTCGAGTTTCTTTTTATTTCTTTTCGCAAATGAAATATCCGTTATTCCTTCAAGTAACTGAAATACCCACCTACCTGTAAATTTATGTCAAAATTACACGGACCACTGCAACCAATATTTCGGGGTTATTTGATCTTTTACATAAGTTCCTAAACATGCAATCAGATTATAATGTTCCCACTGCTAGGACACAGGCCTCTTCTTCACGAGCGGGAGTTGGCCGTAATCCACTAGGTGGGCCCAGTGCGGGGTAGGCGAAAATCACATGTAACCTAATGTGTTAGGAAATGCCAGTTTCTCACGATAATTTCCTTTCCCTAATTCATCCTTAAACAACCATTTTAAGTAGATGTGCAAAGAAATATTTCATAAATCGCGTTGTAAAATCTATGATTAGCAGACGTATCAGTGTCAAGTACCGCATAACAATCATCATATTGTTGCTATAAACCTAATCCTGTTGTTACGTACAACTCGTATGTAACCGAGACCGTAATTGATTAGCTGAAACATAATGCACAGGTACAGGTAAGAGGTAACTCAATCAATCAACAACCAATCAAAAAATTTCTTCATTGACTGAACTACAAAGAATGCTGGCTGGCATTTGTTAAGGTTACGTTTCATACTTTCGTCAATCGATGGAATATCTGATTCTATTCTAGTTCTGAAGATTAAAACAGGTGATAATAAACATTATCCATTGTGCACGAAGTATTCAAAGGTTGGTACTGCGACAATGAGATACAGGATTAAAGAAATTATTACCATTGTGTAATAGTGTTATCCGGTTGGAGGACACAAGGCCTGCCATATTTATTGGATTTCATTTTCTTTATCTGTGCTACGTTAGTCTTTGTTACATGACCACATGAATTATTATGACGTGTACAATATATGGGATAGGCTAGATATTTAGTTTAGTAAGTTTATTAACAGTGGTGAAAGTGTGCAATCGATACATTGCGAAGTGGTCCACGTTACAGGTGGGCTGTCGTATGTGAAACATGTATCTGCATACGAGTATTTAGTCTAGGTACTATGTCCTAATAAAATATTTTAGTTGCTGTCCATTTTCCAGGCTAATACCTACGTACAAAATAACGAAGACATGCTTGCTGCAACGCAGTGCAATTTCAAGAGTTGAGATCCTCTGAACCGTTATGAATTCTATATGTCTGACCATCTTATGTCGCTATATCCGTTTATAATGTGATGGGATGAATACTTATATCATATTATTTGCAGCACTTTTCATCGGTTTCAGAGCTGAATATTTTTCTAAAGTTTATAGGGCTCTCACCAAAATATCCAAAATTTGTGAAAAATACGCCAAAATAGTTTGAAAAGTACACATAGGTCCACATTACATAACAATTTTAGCGCCACAGATATCAGTGTCAAAGAAATTAATGACCTGACGGAAAGGACCTACGTTTATGAGCGCCAGTAGATTGGCTAGCTGATCTAGATTTAATTGGCAAGTTCTATGTTGCGTCACGTCGATAAAGTTTAGCTACGTAAGTACGTAAGTATAGCTGCAATTATTGGACAATAATATTTTACATATTATTTGCTAGGTCGTAAACCAAACATGTTTTAAATAGCGGTTACGTTTCTTCGTTTTATGATTTCTTTAATTGATGTAAGTGGCTTTATATTATGTGTTGCATCAATTGTACAAGTCTCGGAGTTTATTATCTTAATTTAATCGCCATGATACATTTTATTTGCACTGGTCATTAAAGGATAGGTAACTGTTATGTATTACGAAAGTAGAATATGAAATTGTTGATGCATTTTTTGAGCAAATTACTTTTGATGCGATTTTTATTTGACCACATAACAATTCTTGAGAAAGGTTTTATTACTTCGTTGTATAAGGGAACTGCCTATAAATGAGGTAAAAGTACAGAAGATTGCAACAATTTGGAAAATTAAATGTATTTTTATTGTCATGATTCATACTTAGGGTCTAATAATTGGACCTACCTGAATGGGTTCAAAACGAGGGTCACGTCCAAAATAGGTATAATCCGAATTGAAATCCCACGTATTTGGCGATTTGTAATTTCATCCACCTTCTTTTCTTACTGGGTGTCGCAAGTTGTGATTGTACAAGAGACGTACAATTCAATTTAGACCAATCCGGCGAGTGGTAATGAACGGTCCAATTAACACCCACAGTGACACCTTAGAGACTTACATAATTGGATTTATGTTTCCATTGATTCATTGGGATAAAGATTTTGATTTATGCTTTGAACTTTTAGAATTTATAGATTATGTTCTTGCAATAAGGTATACGTATGTTCTTTACCTGGTTCCGTACATATTTCGCAAAGTACTACTAATAAGAATTTACATGTTCACTGCATGCATAGATTACTTTATGAGATATGTAAGCAGCATTCATGAACCCACCTTTATGCATGAACTCCAGCAATATTTTAATGGGTTTTGTCAGTGATACTAGGAACTATTCGATTAACGGGCAGTATAGGTTACAGAAGTATAGATACGTTGTGTATACACACTAGCGGATTTTAATATAACATAAAATTACGCCTGTAACCCCAGAAGGGTTATGCAGAGGTGTAGCTAACATTAAATTCACATTTAGCCAGTTATGTTAAAGTCCCAAGTATTAGGCCGCGAACCTATTGCCATCAACCAGGCAAAATTCCAGACTTACTAAAAAAAATCTAACGGAAAAACTCTATCACACTGCCCGATCTGGGAATCGAACCCAGACCTCATCAATCGGTGATCCGAGGTAACTGATTTTGATTTGAAATGGAAAAAGCATACTCAAACCAAGGTTTTATACTTTAGAATGGATATTACTGCAATGAATTATGCCAAGATAATAGGTAGTTTCTTTCTATACTTCCTATTATACGAGTAGCAACATAACGCGATCATTGAATCCGTTTGCAAATCGTGAAGGGAAAACTATTATCTCACGACTTCGTTATAGAATAAAGTGGTCTAAGCGTAGGTCAATGGAGGCCTACTGGTATCGGCTTGCGATTGACGGTATGTAGGTACAGTCACGAGCACCAATATGTATACACTTTCCTAAATGTGAAAACAAATTTAACGAGAAATAACGACTGTAACTTGGAGATATGCTCTTTTTCATAAAATATCAGTTCCAGAAAACTATGTTCGTTACAACATGATATTTTAATCAGAACAGTAGGAGAAAAACATTTTTAAAAGTTGTTAAGTGTTTGCATATTGGTGCTCGTGACTGTATGTACCCTCTGCTTGGTTTGCACTGGAATACATTTCACTTTATGTCAATTATTTTATTATCATTCCTTTCAAAACGGTGAAGGAAAACACCATGAGGAAAATAGTATCTCCTAGAAACACAAGTTGGAAGACATGTGGTCTACATCCTTTTTGTCAATTTACCATGTACCATCCATCAACCAACAATGTGCCATTGGCTATGGTGTATTTTTGTCACTGGAGGCCTGTCTCCCACCAATAGGAACGGTATGTCGAAGCAGAAAACAGAGATGGTCAAAAAGCTTTTTTTTGACCATCTCTGTCATCTGTTGGTTGTCTTTCGTATGGGATATCACCAAATGACCCCCCCCTCCCCTCCCGCTCTGGCTGGAGCGGAAGGGACTATCAGACTTCTACTGACTAAAACCCATCCATGTAAACAGGGAACATGTCCGCTGTGTTCCAGGGCCACGATATCTCTTTCGAACAGTCCCGCAGCCCCGGAGTCCCTCAACCCCAGTCTATTGGATTAATTCATCGATGGGTTATAGCGCCCTCTAGCGAAAAAATCGCGACTAAAAACATCTGAACACCGTGGCTGTGTATTTACTACACTGTAACTGGTTCAAGTGAACGTAGCCAAGTTACATAAAGGTGTAATAATGTAACGAACTTACGCCAGATGTAGCAGCAGTATGTTTAGTGCAGATTTAAAAATGAACGAAATAATTCTATGCTCTTCGGGCTCTTAAAAAGTATTTTCAGAAAACCCTTTTATAAAAATCTGCATAAGACCCTAGAAAAAGCGATAGATGACACAAAAGAAAATTAAGATAAAATAAAATCATCAAAATCAAAATCAAATCAAAGCATTTATTTCAATTAGGCCAGTTACAGGCACTTTTGAATTGTCGAAACAAAGGCAACAGTAAAATATAGCTACAGTCCCAGTCACAAGGCACAAAAACTGTGAATGTACTGTAGTTGCCCATTCCCTAACGTATATCTCTATGGAGAAGAACGGGCAAGAAACTCCATGGACACCCTTTTAAATCAGAATACTTTAACAAAACCTTGGTTACATCATTCATTTTGAGATGGTACATTATGTGAGAACGATGCAGCAAGATGTGTACGTTAAAAGTGTCCATAATAAAAACAATTCAAAATAAAATAATTAATTCAAATAAGCCGTGGCAAATAAGAGATGACCAGTCACAACTGACAGCGCCCGTTCACGAACATGACGCATGTATCAGCACCATTCAACACCATTTTGAAGGGAACTAAATGATCCGACACACGTGCCACCATCAGCGAGACATTTGAGTGAGCATGACATACTCCTAACCGCCAGGGCACATTCAAGTCAAGAAAAGACACAGGTTTCCAGCGAATGACAGCTTTCTAGTACATAGTACTCACACAATATGGGCTAGGCGGCTATATAATACAAAAGAGATTGAATCTATACAATGCAAAGATAGTTATACAATCTTCAGCAGCTCCAACAATACTATTTAATGCTATCAATTTAGGCGCCCCTGTTCTTGTGGAGCAGGACCGGCATTGAGCCAAGCATTTTTATCAGTGATATAATCGTCCAACTTGTAATATGCTTTCTTACATAGTGTGCGTTTAATGCATGTTTTAAATTTCGTTTCATTCAGTTCAAGAATACTTTGTGGAATTTTATTATAGCATCTCAAACAGTACCCCATGAAAGATGAGTCTACTTTAGCGAGTCTGAAGCCTGGCTGAACTAATTGGTCTCTATTTCTAGTACTGTAACTGTGTCTGTCACCTCTTTTATTAAAAAGATGTAGATTTTTTCTTACATACGATATACTTGGATGATACGGTTTCAAATTCAAATTCAAATTATTTATTGCAATCCATAATGTACATAAACAGGTGGTAAAATACAATTAAGAAGACACAATTATGAACCCTGTCGGGCACAGCAAAATTAAATAAATAGGATGGAGAGAGGAAGAGCGCTTTTATCAATTTACCATAACACTAAAACAATTAAATTAGGTAGACTGGTTTTTTTTATTTTTATTGTAATTATATCATTTATTTACTAAGAAATTAATTATTATATTTGATTATATCATTCGTTTCTTTATTCTATATTATGATATTCCAGTTATATTTTATTTTATTTCATCAACAGATTTCATCAAGTACGCTAGGTACTCTTTATCAGTACTTTATTATAAAGTAAATAAAAAGGGTATAAAAGGATGAGTACATACATATGTCCGTTTTCACTACACTCGGCGACTCCAAAAATATGTTGCGCTCGGATCAGCGCCGAGTTCTGAAAAGAAAAACTAAACTAAACAATAACAGATTAAAATTAACATAGGGAACTAGGAAACAGTAGATACTTACATACAGACCTGAATATTATTACTGTTTTCTTTTTTCCGGTTATAAAACTTATTACGATGTATGGTCAATTTTTAAGTGTCAAAAAAAGAAACTAAGTTCGTAATAAAATGTAATAAAGTAACCGTTTTGGTATATGGGCGATTCGGGATTAATTCCGCTGGACATGAAAGAAAAATGATACAGGCCTATCGATCAGGTTAGCATTATATTGCTGATTTTTGTTTTGTGCAACAAAAAAGTATAGACCTTCACGATCACCAAATATTCTTCGTCGTGTCGATGATTCCCATATTCATGTTAAATGAACTTTATCAAATGATCTAGGTTTCTATGTCTGCTACCATTTAACCGTAATTCCCGCAACAACAAACAACCGACAAAAAATCAAAACAAGAATATCAAATCACAATCAAACGCGAATAGTAATGTTTTACTACATATCTCATTTACGTTTGCATACAGTGCTATCAAGTATTTTAATTGACAAGGACCTTTGTCGATGCATACATCCGCCGCCAAGCGCATTGTCTCACTTATCAGATCAGATGACCCTATAAAATGCAGTTCGACCAGACGAGACCCTTCAATCCACGGGCTTGCTTTATTTACGTCTTTGATAGCTGCTCCGTATCATGGATTTTGTTTATTTTAAGGCACGTAGCTCTAAAATGTTCTTAATTCGGTGTTTATTGCGCCTTGTATATAGCATGACAGGTCATGAACAAAATTGCAACGCGTATTTCCACAGGATCCTGTGGAAATACGCGTTGCAATTTTGTTGTTTGTTCAAGAAGTGCAGTAAAACGTTTTTCAATTGAGAATGATCTTGAATCTGAATGATCTTCCGATTGTTTTTGGTGTCTTAAGTCATTCATAATCATTTTCTTTGTTTCAGATGGTGTGGCTGATAAACAGTTGGTTGTTCGCGAGTGGTTCCCCTGTGGCTATGTTGCAGCACGCTACATCCTCACAGAGCATTGTGTTTCATCAGCTTCAGGCGGCACCGGTGGCTCCAGTTACTGGTAACTGTTCATTTTGTTTTCTATGAGGTTAGAGTGATTATTTTCTACAAATTATTTATTTTCTCAATTAATATGTATTCTTATTTTAGCTCCAACTCCTGTGGTTCCAAGTGCTAGCGCTAGTCACGTAAGTTGATATATTTGTTTTTTTTTAAAAGTAATGAGTTGTGATGCGAAAAAAATAGACTGTAGTCAATTAATTCAAGGTTTATAACAGCTTGTAACAGGACTTTTACCGGCGAAGCGTCACCGTTATATGGTTGAAGTTCCACGGACCCGAACGAACCGTTGGTTTCCACACTTATTGTGCGAACCGCCAGTCTATGGAACTCACTACCGGCTTCTCTGTTCCCTAATCATAATAATCTGGATCTATTCATAGTTTGAATGAAACAATTTCTTCTAAAGACCGACTGCTTTAATGAGTCCTCCGCCTTGCACCATCAAAAACACATTAAGTTTAATATCCCACAGGTTATTTGCTTTAAAATAACCATTATCCACGTAGCTATTACGATACTAATTGAACCAATAAGTGATCAACCTTAAGAATTTTACATTTTTAAATGATACCATCGCGAGGACTTATTAAAGCGGACGGTCTATAGGCAAGCGTCTCCATCCTTGGCCGCATCATCGCTTCACATTAGACGAGTTGTGGTCAAATGCAAACCAATAAAGTATATTATAAAATGTACTCTTTAAAATAAGTTGGTTTATATTTGGTATTTGCCTACTGGCGAAAACCAGGCAAACGTTTGTCAAGGCATGTACGTATCATTAATGGTTATATTATAGGCTAAGTACGAGTACAAGTACGAGGTATCGGACCACCAGACAGGTGACAGGAAGAGTCACTGGGAGAGCCGCGACGGGGACAAGGTGCGCGGTGTCTACACGTTGTATGAACCTGATGGCGCGCTACGGACCGTGGAGTACACCGCCGATGCTTTACATGGGTCAGTGGTACCTAGCTAATTATGCTTTTATTTGTTTAGGATACGGAACAAAATATGTAGGATATGATATATAAAAAACTAGCGACCCGCCCCGGCTTCGCATGGGTGCAATATATATATATATAAACCTTCCTCTTGAATCTATTACTGAACACCGCATGAAAATCCGTTGCGTAGTTTTAAAGATCTAAACATGCATAGGAACAAAGAGACAGCGGGAAGCGATTTTGTTTTATCTTATGCAGCGATGGACAACGAACTCAATTGAGTAGATGTACTCGATATCATTCGAATCTCTCTTTATTTTCTTTATAATTAATATCTATAATAGAAGCCATTAGCTTTTTGGGCATATGTTTTGTAGATACCTATTTATAGGCTACCATTTCTACGGTTGGAATTATTAAACAATAGGGCCCATATAGCTATGCGATCAATTTTCGTGTGCGAAATGTTTATCTTACAAAACATACACTTTTTCCAAATAAGAACCGGAATTGTGCAATAAATATGTGACATTAAAGTCTGCTTATAAATCATTCTTGTAACTTGTCACAATGACAAATTAAATAACTACTAAATATGTAACATGGTGGACTTATATTTACTAGAAATAAATCATGTTATTCGACAAAAATCTATTAGACATCTAGGTTATTATTTGCTTTCAAAAACTTGAAACTATCAAAGCAGCCGTTCGCTTTATTGAATGATTTATTTTTTTATTTATTTATTTATTGACACACCAACGACTTATTCACTAAATCATTACATTAAATATTTTCTAATTCAACAGCTTTGCGGTGAATTCGTCACTTATAGGTGTGCACAGCACTTGTATAATAAAATAAGAAATAAAAATTGAAATGAAAATATATGAAAATAACAAAATTAAAATTATAAAGTTTACATTGGATTTAAAACGTAAAGTAGTTTTTAAATTAAAAATTAAAATACAGTACAATTCCAAAATTTTAAAAAACAGCATTTAAATTAGAATAGAATAACAATTATTAATTAAAACTTTAAAAATAACAAATAAATTAGGGCGTAATTATTACATTATTTATAATAACATTTTAAAAGAATAGGATAGATTAAAATTTGAGTAAAAAATTAAATTAAATTAAATTGTACAATATTAAATACATTAAATGGAGTCACGCAAATACACAAATTAACATTTTGTAAAAGAAATAAACCAACAAATCGATCAAGAACTGAGGACGTATCTTCTGAATTCATTTAGACTGTTCGAAAATATGTCCAAGTTGTTTGTACGCGTGCTCAGCTTATTGTAGCTAGACAAAAATCGGTATAGAGGAGCTGAACGACCAAGATTAGTTCTATTTTTAGGCATTTGAAAAGTTTCTGTTTTGAAATTGGATCTGTATGAGGTACGGCGGGACACATTAAGACCGATCTCCGAGACCAACTCCGGTACATTCGCCAAATTGTGAAGGGTCTTATAAAAGAAAATTAAATCTGAGCAACTTCTTCGTTGCTCCAAAGAGCTCATCTTGAAATGACAGAGCCTTTGAGGATAATCAGCTTCGCGATCACAAGTCTGTGATCTGTAGCGGAGGTATCTCGTAAACTTTTTTTGGATGCACTCTATTCTGTCGATGTGGACACGATACGCGGGATTCCATACAGGAGATGCATATTCCAGTATACTCCTCACCAGAGAGCTATAGAGAACCTTAAGGGTGCCGGTTGACCGGAATTCCTTGCAAGTTCTTTTTACAAATCCCGACATTTTGCTTGCTTTGGCGACAATAGTGTCAATGTGATTTATAAAGGATAGATGACTATCAAGTTGGACTCCCAAATCACGAATGGTATCGACTTTCTGAAGAGTTATGCCGTTTAGGTGATATGCTGAAGGCTGAATCAACTTTTTCCGTGTAAATGTTATATGATAACACTTTACGGCATTGAGAGTCATCATGTTACTATGACACCACTCATGAATTGCGTCCAAGTCCTTCTGAAGCAATGCAATGTCGGTGCTTGATTCAATTTCCTTGTATAGTTTTAGATCATCCGCAAACATAGAGCATTTTGAATTTTTAATGGAGTGTATGATGTCGTTCACAAATACCAGGAAAAGAATAGGACCAAGATGCGATCCCTGTGGCACCCCAGATGTTGAGTAATAAAGTGGCGACTGATAACCCTTTATAATAACTCTCTGTTGTCGTTCCGTGAGATATGACTCAAACCAGCGCAGCATGATATTTAAACTGATAGGCATAATTAGTAAGATTTTAATTAACAACAATTAATGAAAAAATATATTTAAACGTTTCTTTATATTATTGTTTTACGCGAGTTGGAACTCAAGATTTAAACAATATATGGAATGGAATTTTCGAGCCCATAATTTAGTTATTTGTTGCATTAGGTATTTGGTTGTTGTTGTGCCTGTATTAATTAAAATTAATTATTTATTTAATTTCGCAATTCTTTTTCAGATTCAACGCAGTAGTACGCAGGAAGGAGCCAAACAATCGCGCTCACCTCAGCGCGGGATACCAACATGACACACCAGCCTCCAGTGGACACGAGCATTACGATGAGTCGGGCCAAGGATACACCTCCGAGCGAGGTATCCCGGGACAAGGTAGTGCAGCCAGACGTCCAGGGAAGGCTAGTTCTTACAACCCGGGAGTTGGCTTTAGTGTAGTACATGGGCATAATCCAGATAAATCTTATTGAATGAAAAAATATCCGATAAAAACGCGATAACACATAGCTAAAGCATCAATATTATTTTGTATAGTTCTGTTACCTTTACTGATCAGGCGGTGAGCACCTGTTTCCAAAAAAAATTCACGCGTCTAAAAAGATAACTGGCGATTCGTCATGCTGGATGTATATACAGAGTGTAAGGGACAGCCCTCCACAATCTGATGGGGTGAATTCAGAAAATCGTACTAAGATGACCGGTACAAGAAATTATTTCAGGAATGTTATGGGAATCCAATAAATTTGATTTGTTTTATTTTCTCATACGCAATGTATCGTTACCGTGGTAAAACGTACGTAGGAATCGGCAAGCGCGACGGCGAGTTTGATGAACTCTGTAGCTAGGCAAGAAGGGAACAGCTGATTTCACGCGTCGTACTTTGGAGTATTTCAACATTCATTGTTGGAATTTTGATTTTAGTCGTATTATTTACATAAATGGAGTGCTGCGTATAGAGAATGTAACTTTACATTGAAGTAATGGAAGAATAATTGAAAAAAAATAACAAAAAATCCGGAGAAAAATTCTGCTGGAATATGATTTAAAATAAGGATCTGAATGCACCCTGCCAGTTTGTAGAAGGCTGTCCCTTACATCCTGTAGATGTATAGAGTTTACACTAGATTTAAGGTTGTGTATTAATTAAAGACAATATAATTTTTGTTAAATAAGTTTTATTCGTCAGCGCTGACGTACTTTGCGAGAAAGTTAATGGTAAATGAGTACATTTGGTCGAGATCGAAGAGTTCGTATGAATGATACAGTCCAGATTTTCAGTGATGACCATGATCATGATGATGCTCATGATGGTGGTGGGGGATGATGTGGTGGTGAGCTGTCTTGTGGTGGACGTCAGCTCTGAAACTGTAACAAAGGAAAATAGAATTTAGATTTGCGTCGAATCAAGTAGCAAACAAAATTAAGTGACCTCAGCTACTATATTATACTTCATCATCATAAAAGCAGAAATACGTCCACTTCACGTCTACCAACCCGCACAGGGCCCGCGTTGTGGATTATAGCCCATTCCCTCTCATAGAAAGGAGGTCTGCGTCCCAGCAGTGGGAACATTAATAGGCTGATTATGCTTATGCTATGCTTATACGTCCACTTCTGGACATGGACCTCCCCTAAGCGTCATCACATCGGCCGGTTCTATGCCTCTCGCATCCGACGGATTATCGCAGTGTTCACCAGGTCATAGGTCCACCTTATGGCCATAGGGCCTTCCGACGATGAGCGTTCTGGTGAGCGGTTGCAACTCCAGAACCTTTGGCTATTACTATTAACGTGATGTCGTTGTCTTAGTGTAGGAGCTAGGTAACTTGTCGCCGCTAAGTAATGTTGATACGTACCCGTGGTGGTCATCAGCGGTGTAGTGAACAGTGCGCACGTTGCCGTCGGGTTCGACGAGCGAGTAAGAGCCGCTCACGTGGTCGCCGTCGCGGTGCTCGTGCTGCGACTTGTGGTCGCCCGTGTGTCCGTCCTTCACGGAGTATTCGAATTTGTAGGATGGGTGGTGGTGTTCCTGGATTTAGAGAAAATTCTACATTATTTGCGGAAAAAGTAGATGGTGTTGTGAGTGACAAACATTATAAAAGTTTAGAGAATAGTACCTATTTAGACAAGACCATTTAATTATAGCAATTTCCAAAGTAGATGCTTGACAAATTAGAACTACTATCAGACTAGACTCATTAGTTACTAGATCACGTATACCGCTGCACATTATTAATTAAGTAAATAAATAAGCTAACTAGAAAGTGTAATTTATTGATGGAACCTCCCAATTTTATTTTATTTAAAAGGTAAAATAATTGTATTTCAGAATTAATCCTACAATTGGTTGGGTTTGCTCATAGTAGGGACTGTTCTGGTTGGAAACTACATCATTAAAAAAATATAGAGAAATCAAAAAAACAATAGGTACTTACATGATCCCATTGGTGGTGTTCATCATGATGTCCGTCATGTCCATGTCCGTGTCCACCATGATGCCTGTGTCCATCATCGTGACGAATGTGGTGTCCATCATCGTGACGATTGTGGTGTCCATCGTCGTGACGTCTGTGGTCATCATGGTGATCATGGTGGTGGTGGTAGTGGATCGGGTGGTGGATCTTAAGGTCTTGGTGGATGTCGTGACCATGCTTGTGGTGGTCCACACGAGACTGGTGCGACACCGCTGACTGGGTGTGCGCAGTCACAGCCAGAAGACACAGGGCAACCTGATAGAACGAAAAGACTTTTTACATGAGAAAGATAACAAAAGACAGTGCAGAGATTCTTTTAGCTGGGAAGACAAAGAGGTGTAACAAACTCCACAGCACCACACCACTCACTCACAGAACACTGTTCATATTACACGATTATTAATGTTATGTTAATGCAGCTACTCATGTATGTAAAGCCATGCTTCCGGGAATCTTACTTTTAAATGGTGTATTCCGACATAGGAACTTAATTGTTATCATTTCAGCACTTGGCTAATTAGACACATGTGATTAGTTAGTAGAAAAATAGGTTGAATGTTTTTTTTTCCATTAAATTAAGACATTATCGGAATTTTTAGAATTTTTTAAAATTTATTTCTAAAACCGAATAAATAAATATTTACTTACTTGTAATAACATTTTGTTAGATATAATATTTGTTTGTTAGCTGGACTTCAACTATGCAAAAATCGCGGATGGTTCACCTTATATTCCAATTCGTGTGTCGATTCTGGGGTGCAATTCAATTATAACGACATTAGGTTAGATTCTCACCAATTAGTTGAAAAATAATAGAGTTAATACGTGAAACCTAAGTTTCTTTTGCAGGTATCAAGGGCGCTACGATCCATTACACTGATTAATTGGAAATCCGTCAATATTGCTCACGCCAGTTATTATTCAACAAATACACTTAATTTACACGCGATCACATATCCAATTTGTTTAGGAAGGACGTCACAAATACTAATTAATGAGACTGTTTTCCTAATCAATGCTTATAAAACACTGATTCAGCAACACTGTTTCTTTAGATATTACAGCGGTGTGTTGTCGACTAGTTCAATTCGAAAATCATTGTCTTTGCGAAAATTAATTTCATTTTTTGATATCTTGACTTTTTCAAAATGTGAAGCCTTTTGTTAATTAAATTAATTGCTCATCTACAAAGGGTCAGTGCTATCTATTATTTCCTACGTTACTTTGTTTTAGTTTCGGCTGCTGTCCAATCGATACGGACAAATTTTAGGCCAGCTGCGGACATCGATGCTGACAGATACATTATGTGTCCGAAGCCGCGTCCGCAATTTGTCCCTACCAGTTTCACCGAACCTTATAGTCTTTCGTCCTTCGTGTATAGGGTTCTATGATGTATCGTTGCTGTTACTGATTCCACTTTCCACTGATCACTACTTTTAATTTTCTCTAGGTTTTAGGCTTTACTACTTAGGTATGTAACTAAACTCTAACCAACTTACCTGTGCAGGCGGGTAAACACAGAACTAAAATAAATGAACCAAGTTTAACATATCGATGCATTTTTGCTTGACAAGCAGCGCCACCTTGAACAGACAGACACAGACACGAAGACACACAGACAGACAGACAGCCACAGACTACAGACTGCTACAGACTTAAAGTGGTCATACTGTCGGTACTTTTAAGTGTCATCGTAATAAGAGTAGGGCGAGAACTACTTGGTATTAACATAATTATGTAAATTCAAACACAAACTAGTTTTAGTCTATCCTATTTAACCATATAAAATTAAAAATTATACTACCTGAAAAGGATGACATTAATATTGCTGAATAATTGTATTAAATTCGCTCTTATAGGCATTTAATTTTGACATAACTATAATTTCTCTATTTGATTGTACTAATATAAAAGAAAATAATTAAGTAATAATAATGTTTAATGCATGCTAATTTAGGATGGTAAGGGCAGGCGGATGACAAATTGCAATGCTTGTAAAAGGCTGCTATGTCATAAGTACTAGCATAACATAACACCACATTGTACACTTAGTTCGCAGTTAGTTATAAATGTTTTGACTTTGACTTTGACTCTTGTTTGGTTTGGTTTCTTTGGTTAGAATTAAATAGCTAATTAAGAAAATTACTCGCCGACTGGTTGACACTTAGCGTAACCAGCGCGCTGGCTCTATTTTTAGCCAAAGAATTAGCATTGCCATTCAGCGTGGCAATGCTCCCAGTCTTCTGGAGATGTACTTTGACGCCTAAGTGTCCCATTGCCGTCGTTGTATATAAGTATGTACGTAGGTTCTTACTTTTATCATTATTTTAGTTTTTTTTTGTAGTCTGAAAATAATGTATATAAAAAATATATTTGAGATGCACACAAAAAAAAAGAAATAAATAAAATAGCTAATAGAAACCATTTAGTTTTATACCAGAAGAAGTAGTGTAACAATTCGTCTAGTACTACGTTTAGTATTTATTATACTAGGCATATAGTAAAATATACTGAGAGCTGGCAGCGTAGATCGCACGTCATTTAATAACAATTGAGATTACTATAGTTATGGTCTAGTGTATTTCTGGACTATCATTATGAAACTGGTGACTGCGTGACGTTGGGTTTGGGCACAGACAACATCCTCTAGTACAACTTATGCGCGCCGCACGTCCATGAATTAGCACAAAAATAACTCGATGCTAGTATTTATCTCTTCAGTTTCGACCAGACGTTAGACCCGTGATGACGCTAGCAATTTAGAGAAATCATTATGTATGAAAGTTTGGTTGTTAGAGATTACTTGAAAAAATAGACTACTGTTGCTGTTAAGTGATGTGGAAAATCATCCAGAACCTCGAGTTAAAAGATGGAATTATATTCAACTGTTAAGTAAAATTATAAAAATCGGTAGTAACTTTCGTTGATGTCTTTTTATCACAAAAGTTAATATTGTCATGAGCTTCCGAGTTTCGCGTTTCGCGTTCTTGCTTATCGTGAAATAAAATATCGATGCTATCGATATTTTGTCATTTTTTTGGACTAAATAGTTTAATTTCAAAATGGGTTAAATTAAATACATACAATTTACGTTTTATTCTGAAAGATCTAATCAGGTTTTGTGTGAATTCAACCGTCACTTAATTGGTTTGGTTTAAAAATTTACATGCCTTGGGAGGCATGTAAATTTTCAAAGTTGAAACTTTATTCGTTTTAATTTTTAATTTATTTTTATTATTTGTTGTTATATCTTTCTTACAGATTTTCCTGTAATCTAGTACCTGCGCATAATTACGAAACATCGTCTATTTCGCCATTAAAACATTGGCAATTAATTTAAAAAAATGGTGCAACAATTTTGGCGTAGGTGGTCAAGTGATTATTTAACTCAATTTTTAGATCGTTATAAGTGGGCCAATAAAACTCCTGAACTTTAGATCGGAGATTTAGTTTTAGTAAAGGAAGATGGAGCGAGCCAAATGGCTTTTAGGTAAAATCACTTTTAAGCACCCTGGCTTGGACAACATAACATAGGAAAACAAAGGAATCTTCCAGTAACGTTGCTAAGTAATTAAGTTGATAAATTGGGATGTATGACAAAATGGGGAGAAGGAAAATATGGTATATCAGTGATCTTTACGAAAATTTCTTAAAGATCCGTGGTGAAGAAATGGTAGGAGAGCCAAGAAGGTTTTTCAGCAAGCAGCATGAAAACTTGATATTCAGCTTAAATAAAGTTTGTTCTCTATTACCGTATTCCTTGTCCCTGATAGCGATATTTGCTATATAGAATTTTTTCCTTTAAAAATCGTCGAAATATTTTTTAAACAGGTGTTTATGTCGTTTTGGCCCCGTACATTGAAAATAACGTTGCTGGACAGCCCGTTGGTTTTGGCCCTTCTTGAAAACTGAACCTGCCCAAAGGGTTCCTATCTGAAACTCTTAAAATATAAGTTAAGCGTTCTCTCATCACGTCTTACCTACTCATTTATCCAGTTTTCATGCTAAATATGTTTGCCAAAAATCCCTCTGCCAGATAAATTACACAAAGTAGATTGCTTACCTGGGTCTTAAGTATATGTTATAATCAAACTTCGAAGCTCCAGCGCTTCTAGGTTTGGCTTGCCAAATCTCAGGTTTAACAAGAAGTCTTAGTCAAAGTCCAAACCATTAGCGTGTTTCGTCCTTTGTCTAACGAATTTATGTCTCATCCTAGGAGAGCCCAACTTAGACAGTTCAACGTCTCATAAAATCAGGGTTTTGGCCAGTAAGTAAACTTGACCTAAAGTTCAATTTAAATGTGAATATTTTGCAATAAGGCGTAGTCGACGAAGCTCCGCTGTGCGGGGCTCCTATTTCTGTTTGCAGTGTTAAAAGTAACCTAACACGAAAGGGATGGTGCGATCTTAGTTCGCCCACTTCGCTCGCTCACTAGACCCCACCATCCCCTTCGAACCTAACCTGTCCGAGTCGGAGTAGCCCAAGTCCCGAGCTCACTTCGCTCGCTCTTGTATCGTAGGTTTTTCTTGTTTCATTAATTATCTACTCCGTATGCCAAATTGGACACCGCTATTCCACTTTTTTTTCAAAGTCAGCGCCGGCAGCAATTACAACAAACGGCGCTGGCAGCTAATTTATAAAAAGTAAGGTAGGTACTTTTATTTTTGCCTAAAAATACTTCAGTCAAAGGCAGAAATTTGAATCGATTTTTGGGTTTTCCAAGTGACGTTCGTCAACAAACAAAACAAACCATTTATTCCGCGAAGAGGCTACATATCGATCTTTGACTATAACATATGTACCCTAGTCATAACACCTAATGTTGGGCCGATACCACATTGGCTCGCATTACCACTTCTCAACTGGAACGTTATCTATTTACCTAATTATGACTGGCATCGACAGCTTTTTTAAGTATAAACAAAAAACACACGATTTCTACAGTATCCAATGTTTTAATGTAAGTAGATTACATTTTACAATTACTTTTTGGAAACATTTTGTTAATACAGATAACATGAAGTGAATATAGGAATTAAAACAGTCTCTAACCATAATGGTTGAGTATAATATTTTTGCAGCTAGTTACATTGTATGTGACGAATAAATCATCGCACAGATGCATGCAATTATTTATTGATAGATAGACCAAATTGATGGGTAGAAAGCGGAAAGCAAGTTATGATTGGTTAGAAAAGGTGAAAATTAGTTAATATTTTTTTTTGTATTTGAGACTGTACATTTAGTAAAGAACGAGTCATATCAAAGATTACGGTTAAGAGTAAGTATATATTTTTCTACTACTTCTTTAGTGATTACGATTCGCTTTCCAGGGGTTATGTTGCTGTTCTTGTTGATGCACCTGCTGCCCGCGGCCATATTGGCCGAGGTCAATGTTCTGGTAGCCGCGTCTCGCCTCGTGGTCATCTCCGTACCTGCGTCCGCTGTTCCTCGCGTGTTCCGACAAGCGGCTTAAGCGGAGGTGCTCGAGCAAGGCGTCAAAGTCTGGAAACTCCTTGTGTTCGTTTGTCCTGACGTTCTTTGGTAGGATGAGGATCTGACCGCCGGGTCCGCGAGTGTAGTCCCTGCCGCCTGTTTTAAGGTATCTGTAGTCAAGAAGCCAGGTAGGCTGGTAATAGTCTGGACTGTAGACGTCAGCGATGATTCTGAAAACGATTGGGAAGGTTGTTAACACTTTCCTAGATACAGAGTATGAGAGTATGAGAACTTGAAGCGAAGACTTGTTCCTTGTTTCTGTTAATAAACACAACTGCATGTTATCAAGTTTAAATTGAAGAAACTTACCTGTTTTGTTTTTCAATATCCGGGTGACCCTGGAAAAAGAAAACACAATTGTAAATAAACTTTATTTCACACCAAACTTAAACCTGCAGGTTTGAGTTTGGTTGTCAATCAAACAACATGTCAAACTAACATGACTGTGGAGTGGGTCAGGTGATCTCAGGATCTGTGGACCAGCGTTGTCATAATCCTTGAGGTCTAGTCTCACTGATCCCTGGCGGTTATCGCGACCATCACGGTTTTCATTCCTTCGAAAGTCTTCGACATGCAGGCGCGAGCGTTCATCGCGGCTTCGGATCAGTTCTAATCCATCCTCGACGCGGTACCGACGTTCGTCGTCGTAGACACGGATTGGCTGCGCGGATTCTGCGGCCTTCAGTTCTGGTTGTACCTTCTCAGCATCAGCCGCTATGGCCACTGAGACGGTTGCTAGTAGTAGTAGCTGAAAGAAATACCCAGAATATCATTGATGTGGCTTTCACTCGATGGTATCAGAAAATACAAAGCTATGGATACGCTTTTTCAAACATATAATATATGGAATGGGCCTAGGTTGCTACAAGCATTAGTATGGGAGGGTAGTCACGAGAACTTGACAATCTTGGGATTGGGAAGAGTTACTAGACCTTCCAGGATTATCATTAACACCAGAAACGGGATATTTACCAAGTTTACTGATTTGTTTGAGTTCCCGATATTTCGGCGCTGTTGCAAGCACCATGATCACGGATAAACTGAAGTTATTCCGGGTGGGTGTTTATTGTGGGTGTTTCTTGTGGTAATGATAATGTTACTGACAATGATAGTTTAAAACCTTCCAGGATTTCCCAGTTAGTGAAAGAAAGGTGCATAAACAAAAGAAAACTCACATAAAGCATGTTGCAACGCGATCCACTAACGAGGCGTTCATAAAACTTGCTGCACACATAAATACTGATACATAATCAGCATAATTAGTACTTATGTATGGGTAATATACCGGATTCAGAAGCAATTGTTGTGTATCCTTACAGTTTTAAACGGTATTTTAATTGTTTTGGGGTTAAGTGTGCTTGGGAGGAGATGTAGTACAGTTTCGCCTTTTCAGTCCTTTTTAGCTCTTTCTAAATTTTTTATTATCATAAATTTGCACCTAGAGAAGTGAAATAATATCCTTACTAAGTGAGCTATTACAGTGCCCAAAACAAATTTTATTATTCGATGGATTCGATAAAAATAACAATTAAAATACAGACAAAAAACTGAGGAAGAGGGGCATAAAAAAGATGAAAAACTATGAATGGTTGATTTTAACATAGAATTATGAACCTGAAAATATATCTATAGGTAAATGAAATAAAAGTAAAAAAACCATATAAAACAATTGAATTATACATAAATTAACAATTTTAGGAAAGACAAATTTTAGTGCACACTGCACATGTCTACATAAAATTAATGAACGCTAGTAATTTGCTAGTGCGATATGTAGGTACAACACGAACCCGTTATTTGTATAAACGATTCACTCTTGACAGTTTCTTGATTATCTTACAGTGATTAAGAGCGTGGCTCCATGTGATTGGCTAGGATTTGTTGAACTATTAGTAAAGTTGTTATTAATATCGCTAGAGACTTAGTTGAGAAGTCCAAAATGATGTTTCCTTTTCTGATGTTTGGGCGAACTCGCCGATTTACTTTATGGGCACAACTGGCAAAAACTGTAATGAATGAAACATCGGCAATGAAAGTTTTTTGTCGATGTATTGCCAAATTTTAGAGACAAAGTTGTAATATCGTAAATATAATTCGCGATTACTAAAAACCCACACACACAGTCTCACAGTTTCTGAATACGGTACAGTAATACTTGTGGACGAACAACTTTTTCATTGTTAGTATGTCATCATCAACATGTCAAACGTCATCTGCTGGACAAAGGCCTCCCGCAAGCGTAGCTAGGTCCTGTACTTCTCGTGTCGGATGGATTTAAGTGGCTTTCGCGAGGTTATGGGTCCTGTAATTTGTGGAAGGCCTTCCCACTTTGCTCATTCTGGTACGTAGTCACCACTCGGTTCGACTCGACCTACAGTCGTTCTGTCGACTGTACCTGTTATGTATTTGAATGCCTACCACTCTCAACTCTGCTTAGTGAATTTTCTTTTCGAATGACATAAATGACTACCCTTGTCATTCGATTACTATACATTTTATTAGTATATTGACAAGAAAAAGTTGTAGCCGGAGTCAGGGTGTTCGATTTACGAGTCTCTTATACTACCACATCATATTAATTACGTGAACGGAAGAGTGGTTTTTACTTGGCCAGAAGCCATGCTCTTAATGAAATATTTATACGTAACATACGGATAACTGGCGTCCTCTAAGTGTGTTATATATAATATATGGATGTTAGCATTTCAGATGCAAATTAGCGCTGTTTGGGCAAATATACTTCATCGCGTCAAATTAAGACACCCCTCCTCATACATCTCATGCCACAAAATACGTCAAAATTTCTGTCTGTGTGCGGAGCCACGTCCTCAATTTTCCGTACCGACGCGAGCTTTAGGCGATTCTCCCACGACACCGCGAGTCCGCACGGTTGGGCAGTGAAACGGATCTCACGTCGCTTTGTGCGTTATGAAATTCGTTGATGCCTACACGTGCATCGCCCGACTGTGCGGACGAGCGGCGGTTTCTGCATCTCCGCGCGGCGCCGATACGTTTGTTTCGCCGCCTCCGTACGACCGCGCTAACGATCGGTGTCGTGTGAGAATAGCCATACACGGACCCATTCCTTATGGATATGATATTTAAAAGGAAGATATAATAATTCGCCAAACCCAAACCGCAAACGTTCACGTCATCGTCTACCGTCGCCGTCGGTGCCGTTGCTACTGTTTTTTCCTGGGCCTATAAGTGCTTTTGACTTATGGTGGGAATAATGATGGTTTATTTTTAATTATTTTGGTGTACACTTAATAGCCCCGTAAGAGAAGGAGTAATACAAAAATATTATAATCTATTTATGCTTCGTATTTACGCAAATACATTAAATTCTGCAAAAAAAAAACTAGTTGATGTATCGCAGCCAATATTTTTCTTTTAAACCGTGGCTTAATAATCATAGCCGCATGGTCTAATCTAATCTTCAAAATTAAGCAGTGCTTGCCGAGGTCGGGCCGTGGATGGGTGCCCATCCATTACATACTTAATTCCCTCCGTGCCTTGAAAAACACGTACTGCCTTTGGTCCCGGCTGTCATTTTTAGATCTTTGACGGTAGGTAGTTAGAACCTAGTACGGACAACCTGTCTTATCAAGGGGTGTCATATTTGTGGAGGTTAGATAGGCAGACGCTCCTTGAAAAATATTATAATCAGCTATATTCGGTTAGACTGAAAACGGACTCCAATATTTATACTTATTATTCTCAGCCAATTTATACTTACAAGGTAAATAACAGGATATCAAGAGTGTCCTCCCACTACGTGAAGCCAGTGCTACGATATTGCTACGCAGTTTAATACGTGATTGTGCCACAGCGTAGACTATGGTTAGCGTAGAGAAATGTCTTACAAATTATAAATGTCCTAATTGTTCCACCAACAATGATAAACAATCAGGCAAAAAGGGTAGTCTTTGCACTCAGAGATTTTTCATTGACCTGTTGCGTTTATGCACATTTGACTTTGGTTTTTATTTTATCAATGTTCGTTAATTGCACTAATACACGCAATGGTCGGTTGAATATTGCATTAGGATATGAAATAACACAACGATTAGCGCTTAATACCTTTATATAAGGTTAGCATTTGCATGATTATAATAATTATCGTTAGTAAAAAATTATGAACATATTTATCACAACAATTTAACAGAATACCATTTTTACATAGCCACCGATCAGTTTTTGTTTTAACAAGGAATACGTTTATGACTTAATTTAATTACGCTATGCGATTTTAACTTGTTGATCATGTCTGTAGAAACGAGGGTTGATGCGAGAGGTGTGGCCGAAGTAAGGTGTGAGCTGCGATGGGTATCCACGACGCTCGTCGAACTTGCGGCGCTCCTCCCAAAGCAGACTCTCTTCATGATCGCGGTCATCTTCTTTATGTTTCTCGTCACGTTTCCCGTCACGTTTCCCGTCACGTTTCCCGTCACGTTTCCCGTCACGTTTCCCGTCACGTCTCTCGTCACGTTTCCCGTCACGTCTCTCGTCATGTTTCTTGTCGTCACGGCGACCGTAACTGCCCAGTTTGTCGTATACAGTTATATGACCGATATCATATTTGTGGTCGTCATCGCGGTCGTGTCCACGACCTTTGCGTCCCTCATCGCGGTCGCGTTTATCGTCACCGCGATGTCTGTCTTCTTTGTGGTCCCACTTAGGACCGTAGCCCCATCTGACGACTCCACCTTTGCGGCCTCGGCTTTCTTCTCCACCCTCGCCTCCCTGTCTCTCTTCTGAACTCTCTTCAGAGCTTGAACTAGAACTTCCGCTTTCGGAACTTCCGCTTTCGGAACTTCCGCTTTCGGAACTTCCACTTTTGGAACTTCCGCTTTCACCGCTTTCTTTCTTCTTTTTATCTTCATCTTTTTTTTCTTTGCTGTCGTCCTTGTTTTTCTTTTCATGGTGATCTTTTTTGTCATCATCTTTCTTATGGTCATCGTCTTTGTGGTCATCTTTCTTGTGGTCATCTTCCTTGTGGTCATCTTTCTTGTGGTCATGTTCCTTGTGGTCATCTTCCTTGTGGTCATCGTCCTTGTGGTCATCGTCCTTGTGGTCGTCGTGTTTGTAGCCATGATGTTCAACTATGTGATGGTGTTTGTCCGAGTAATGGACGATAGCGTTGAAACTAAAAATTAAAACAAAAAAATATCACAAATTGACAGAACTGAGATGAAACTTTTTCTTTTTGCATATAATAGGATACGTAATGAAAGTTTCGTACAAAGCTTAATATTTTATATGGAAAATACTCAATAATATTTAGTAATGAGATATTTAAGACTAACCCGCTATGTTTGTCCGCGTGGTACGTGACGGTGCGCTTGCGACCGTCGGGTTCTATCAGCCAGTACTCGCCCTTCACTTCATCTCCCTTTCTCGACTCTTTTTGACCTTTCTTGTCATGCGTATGGGGATCGTTCACACTGTATGAGAACTCGTATGACGGATACGACCACGCCTGGAAAATTAAATTTCGATGAGACTGATGTACACTGTAGGTAGCCCAAAGTTAACTCTCGTAAACCGGTATGAGTATCCATCAATCCACGTTGACTGTTAGGCATAGTGGATACTTTGCACTGTTAACTGATTGTATTTGCACATGTAAAAACTTGAGACAGGGCAGGAAAAACAATATTTCAATGAATAGTTAGATCTTCAACTTTTTTGTCATCCAGTTAATTAAATAAGATTCTTTGTCCCAGTATGTGGTCATTTTGTTCGTGGTTTAGTATGTACAGGAGTAGTGAAACTGCGACCACTGGCTATGAGCACCACAGTCGTGCTAGGTATTGGACGGACCCATAATCCTCCATTATGTGATGTTTTGTTTGCAGCGGCCAACTCAAATGCGTTTCTTTGAGTAAAAATTAAGTAGACTTACGTATTCCTCATGATGCTCAGGCTTCTTGGAACCGAGATGTGACAATTCACCATGATGCCCATGGTGTTCCTTGTGAAGTATTTTTATATGTTGTTCTGAAACCGCGTAACGTCCATGGCCAAGCACACACAGTGCTAAGCTTAGAAGGATTATTGTCTGAAATAAACATTGACGGTTAAAAACAAAAGTTTAGATTCCAACAAGTTCATAAAATTATGTATTTAATTCTGATGAAGTTTAATCACTATTATTAATTCTTCACTGAAATAAGATAATTTGATAAATATGGGTTAGCGTTTGACCTTTACAAAGCGTTTCTAAAATTTACACAGCCAATAGAATTACATGGAAACTGAAACAATTTATTGTTGGATGCGCAGTTATGAAATTTCAGGCAGAAATATATCATTTGAACCGTTCCAAAATCATTGAATTTTGAAATATCTAGATTATATATTTTTTTTATCTTATTTCAGATTTAAAAAGATAAAATCAAAAACAGTGAGACTTACCTTACGAATCATCGTGAACCTTCAGTGAATCCCTAAACTGAATTGATATTTTTCGTGATCTCATCACGTATTTATACCCATATCGTTTTGGTTTTAAACATCTGTATCCTGTAATACAATACACTTAACTTCAATTATTTGTGATTTTTTGCAGATTTTCTCGACTCATGGATGGGTGTGCCTATCAATGCTATGAAGAGGAAACAAGATTTTCCAAAGACTAGTGTAAATTGTAGCGCGTGTTATTAATATTTAGTTAGAATTATGTTTGAGCATTATATTTATTTAGTAGTCTCCTCTATAGCTGCTACACTACCTATCATCATCTATAATTGAACCGATTTCGATTACCGATCATTTTTTGACATTAATTTTGGGAGTTGTACTCCTTAACTACGATTTAAACAGAATTATTGAATAGTACGATCTATTAACAGTTTAGCAGGTGTTAATAAGCAATATTTAATTTAGTTTTGAATGAATGAAGTAGGAAATGGTGTATGAACGTCGAATAGTGTTTGCATAAATTATTTCAAGATGTAATTACTTCAAGTACTTCCAGTTACATACATACACGTTGACTCTTCATCTGCCCAGCCTTTTCCCAACTATGTTTGTGTCGGCTTCCACTCTAACCGGATGCAGCTGAATACCAATAATTTACAAATGACAGTCGGGACCAACGGCTGAACGTGCTTAACATGTTGTTTATAATACAGGGTGGCAATTTGGAAACCGGTATCCTTCAAGAAGGTGAGTCTACAACTCAGCTCCTTGAAGGATGCAGACCCAGATGACTAGGTAAATCGCCATCAAATGTCTGTATATACAAGTACCAATTTAAGCAGTTATTCCTGAATCAAATTATTCTTGTGTATAATCTGATATATTGTTTATTCCTCAGATTAAGTAATAATCATAGACGATAGATATACCCTATGTTTTAATATTTTCTTATGGGTTTGGAGTGTATAGATACGGTAAAACCTGTAAATAAGGAGATTGTTAAACTATGACAAAAGCCTAGCTATTATTAATGAGGGTCTACTATTGATCTTATATTTATGCGTTATAAGATTACTCACCTAATAATATTAAAAACGCTGAAACCGATAACAGTTTTGGCGCCTACAAAAAAAATCGCGGCAAACAGGTTTGTTTGTGTGTGAAGTAATGTGGTAACGTGTAAGTCGCTACATTTTTAGTTTCATAAAGTATTTTTTTTATTTATAACAGCCACACGGGTCGATCTAAGGTTAAGCTTAGTTTACGTTGGTGTACGTAAGTTTGTTTAAGTGAGGCTGGTCCGTGGATGGGTGACCATCCATCACATATTGAGCTCCTCCGTGTCTCGGAATGGTAGGTTTCGGCTATCATTTTGTTCGTCCAAGAGGTATCGTATCACCCAGTAACTGGGCTATGGAGGTCAGATAGACAGTCCTTCAATGTAATCTATTCTTATTCTAATCTATTTTCTTTTTAGCGTGTCGATGATAATCTAAATAGATGTGGCCGAAAATTTGGTACCAAAAAGGCATCATCTTCTTATACAGGATCATCTCGTCGAAAAACGGTATGGGTATATCTTGAATTTAATTTAATTAATTCCAGTTTAGTCATGATTTACCTAAAAATATAACAATTGGTCTGCAGCTCAAATACATACCTACCTATGTCTTCTAAACCGCTGCACAAACGAGCAGAAGGGAAGAAACATAATTTACAGATCCGCTTAATGATTTTGATCATGCAACATCATTGAGCATTGAGTATTTATTTCATAAATTGCTATAATCTTCTTAATATATAATACAGAGTCGGATTTGTTCGAACACTTATAACTCGAGGACGGCTGGACCGATTTTCATGGTTTTTGATTTGTTGTATTTGTCTCCATCCCGAAAAACAGCATAACTTTTAAAATTTCTGAAAAATTCACGGAAAAAAGGGCTTTTAAATAAATTAGATTTGGCAATTTCCGCAATTGACAGCTCATGTCACGCAGGTAGGGTGGGTAGGTAAGGTAGGGTAAGTTAGATAGGTAGGTACCGTAGGGTAGGTAGGTAAGTAGCTAGGGTAGGGTAGGTATGTAAGGTAGGTAGGGTAGCTAGGTAGGGTAGGTAGGTATGCAGGTAGGGTAGGATAGGGTAGGTAGGGTAGGTAGTAGGGTGGAGTAGGTAGGTAGCGTAGTGTAGATAGGTGTGTAGGTAGGGCCCGGCAAGCGTTATCGGTGTACGTCTCAATAAAATATAAAAATTCACATATCTCCTAAACTATAAAACTTTAGTTAGGGAAAGTCTAATAACTAGCAAATGACTTCCTCTATAACCGAATTTGCTATGGCGGGCCTACATCCCTATTTCAATAAAATTGTAAAAGATAGATTATTACAAAGGTAGATATTAAAACAATTTAAAAGAATATCCAAGGAGTTTCTTGACCAGTCTTCTCCATGGGGATCTAGGTAGGATTCAACAAAACTTTTCTTTCTTGGTAGTACCTCTACCTAATAAGATTTAATGCCTGCACCTTACATACATGTTTGTATAATTGCGATGCTGGAAGGGTTCCGTGGTTACCATTTAGATTGAGAGTTCACTTATCTTGTCCTACTCCTTAAAACCAGTTGGTATTTTGAAACAGTAACTGTTCTGCCAACTATACGATATCTTGCCTATGTTTCCTTACACTCTTTTCAATATTTAATTCCAGCAGAATATGGTTTAAAAGAACTAGTAATTTTTTCAAACCAAAAACTATTGAAAGGTAAAATATTTACTCCAAATGGAAAGAGAATCACAACGTTGTCAAAAGTATAGCGAACAACTTTTGCTTACGGAACCTTTAAACAAGAAGAAAAAAAAAACACGTCATTATAAAAATTAGCGCTAATTTTAATTTGCGAATAAAAGCAGTGTATTTTACAGAAATCAGTACAACAGGCGTAGAGTCAGTCTTGTTTGAGCAGCAGTTAGTTCTGGTCACTTTAGTGACGTCACGTTCAAATATGGTGGTGACCGTGGGAGAGATGAACATGATGATGAGGCGACGAATGGTGCACGATAGCGTTGAAACTGAAACAATAAAATTACGATGACGAATGTGATTTGGGTAGGAAACCAATTCGTAGGTAGTGAACAGGCAGGTAACGGCCCCCTTCTGTGTGCTCCCATACTTCACGGGTTTCACCCCAAAGCAAGGGCGTTACTTGAAGATTGTCCCCCGGAAATAAAAAGAGGGCAGAGGACAGGTGAGCTGGCTGTGTAAATATTAATCTCGGTAATAGTTTGATTAAATTTGAGTTAAAAAAATAAGAAAATTATGACATGTTTTACATTACAGCCAAATATAGACACTGACATTTTTGGCAAAGTGCCTATTTTTATCCAGTTCAAGTAGTGAATTTAGTTTATTTTCACAGTAATATCGTAAAACAAGTAATATCTGAATGCAATAATTCCGAGTTGAGGTTGAGGCAACCATTTGACGAACAAAGACGACCAAATAGAAGAAAAGAAACAAAACTCCAAGAATTCCTCTACCAGACGGGTATACATGTCTGGTAGACTATTGTCTAACGGTTGTTAATCTTAAAAGCACGAATATCTCAGCTTGTGTTTACGTAACGTGTAGATCCGTAGTTTGTATGCTGCGTTGTAGATGCCGCCACAAAACAAAAACCATCAATAACATCTTACCCGGTGTGGTCATCAGCCTTGTACTCGACCTTCCTGTACCTGCCGTCGGGCTCGACGAGCTCGTAGCCTCCCTTCACGATGTCCCCGTGGCGCAGCTCGTGCTGGGACTTCACGTCACCCGTGTGGTGGTCGTGCACGGAGTATGCGAACTTGTATTCGGGGAACGCCTGTGGATGTATCAATGACATAGATTATGTCTTGCTTCTTAAAGGGGTTCGCATCCACGCTTTGCCAGCTGTTGTAGGTTTTTAGAGTGATGAAAAACAGACCCTAACGTCCCTTATCTTCTATAAACAAGGGAGGGTCCTCCAACCAGATGCACGTTGTGTCTGGTGGGTTACAGCCCGCCGGTTGTTGTTGAGTTTATGTACAGGTAATGATATGTTAATAATGTACGTTAATAATGTACGCGTAACTTTAATATCGCTATGATATGAGAAATTAGTTCGTATGAGGCAGTATAGATGTCGCCACAAGTTTCAACGGGCGACTTTACTATTTTCCGGGTGCAGATCTAATTTCCAAGAATTTCATGATAGAGAAATCTCAACATCACCTTGTCGGCCCTAGGAGTCGAATCCTCATATCCACAGCAGCCACAGTTAGCAGTATCTGAGGACTTGATCAAAGTCGGTCATACGTGCCGAAAAATTCACAAAAGTTAGCGCCGTCATGGTTAGTTTTCAAAAATACTTAGCCAAGGTGCAAGTAAGTACAGTCAATAATTTTGTTAAAAAAACATCGCTTTTGTATTCAGAATTTGGTCTAAAGTCTAGACATATTTAAGCAAATTTGATTTAGACAAAAATCACAACGAAAAACTTAAAAGTATGTAAAGCTAGCTACATTGCTACTCACGATGTTATAAATAGTCACGCCCGTACTCGATTAGATACTATTATGCATATAATTTCATGACAATTATTGTTAATAAAACCTTTTTATGTCCTTTGATAAGTGTCGGACCTACATACAAATGTTGGTACATAAAAACTGGACTATGCAAACAGGAAGTGGTATAAAATAACCGCAAACCTTTCGCTTGCTTTACAGAATATTTTACCGTGCAATTACTCCTCGGGGAGTTTGTTGAATAATTTATGTTTGACTAATATTGGCTTGAAATGTCTGGTTGTTTTCATGGTAATTCATAAAGACATTTTGGAGGTAAAATTCAAATGTTTAAAGGACTGGGCTCGACTTTCCTATTTCATATTTTAGATTTGATGCTGTATTTGGGATCGAGAACTTATTATAATACCAGCTCGTTTTGGTTCAGACATGTGTATGACAGAGACATAGGTATTTTTGTAACATTTCGGTTAATTAAAATATATGAAATTGCACTGTGAGATACATTGCCATGGACAAGCGGAATATACAATTAGTACAGCATAATGTGCAAGGTGCGCCGTAGGCGTAGTAACACTCTAGTTTTGTACTGAACATTGCGGATATCAATCCAAAAAAGAAAATGGGTGTGCATATTTTCACGGTTACATTTTAAACGATTAGCTCAAAATGTAAATATATTTTTTCTCAAACTTACATAATGGTCATGGTGCGGTATGTGGTGAATGGGTTCAGGTACATGGTGATGAAGTATTGGCACGTGGTGGTGTATGGGAATGTGGTGGATGGGCTGGTGATGGTGGATCGGGATGGGGTGGTGCGGCCCATCGTGCTTCTGCAGCTCCTGGTGCGAGATCGCCGGATGGTGATGGTGGTGGTGGAACGGGAAGATGGCCTGGCAAGCAGACACCACCGCGAGCAAAGTCAGGACCTGGAAGAACACAAATATTGTTTTTCGCTCAGTTATAATCATTGCATGGCAGCATCGCCTCAACTGTAGCCGTTCGAGATTGTTTTATGAAACTCCACACTGCACCGTAGCGGTATTGCGCTTGTTAAGGATCACCGAGACGCTGCTTGTAAGGTAATATGTGCCCAACAATACTGTTTTGTTGAAAATGCAAAGGCAATTTTTGAAAAAGTTCGGCTTTATAGGTCTCTGTCACAATGTGTGACAGTTCCTGTTTGGAACTCCATATGCCGTGTTTACAACCACGTGGTCTAGTGTCTGATTGTTTTAAATATACTTTTAAACTTGATTCGTAAGTGTTAATGATTTACAATAAAAATGAAAAGGTCGCCATCGTCGTTAACTTACTGACCAAGTTATCAAGTTTAATAGCGAAAAAGGTGCCAATGAGAACCCTTTGCATTAAAACATAAAAGTTTTACAAATGCACGCTGTCTCCTGTTCATAGACATAATCTAAATTCCTATTTATCATTGGTACAATTAAATACTATGCAAGTTTGCATAGATCAAAATCAAAAGCATTTATTCAAATAAGGCTGATAAATCAGTACTTTTTGAATATCAAATTTTACAAGAGAAAGTCCCCCAAAACGCTGGTCCACAGGTCTCCTCTCAGTGAGAAGGAGTAGGCCTAAAACCACCACGCGGGCCCAGTGCCAGTGGATGTCACATGTCTTCAAATTTTCGGTTCTAGGATAAGCCGGTTGGCCTGGGCTTGAACCTACGACCTACATCTTATAAGTCTTCAGTTTGATTATTTAAAACACTATGTTAATTGACATTACAACCTAAGGTATTTAAATAATGAACATTTTTATGATAGCGTTACGGTAAGGCTAATTAAAAATAATGGTGTCATATAAAGTTGAAATGAGGGTTACTTTAATCATAATTGTATTATGGTTAAGGCCAGTAATATAACGATGAGATAATATTAAAGAAATATTGGAATATTTAATGCAGGTTAACGCAACACCAAAATTAAGTTTATTTTGTGATATGTCTTACGGAATTTTATGAAAAAATAAAAGAAAATAAAAACACGAATGAAAGATTGTTTTGTTAACTTTTGGTGAAAAACCTTTGTGATTGTATTTTCTTTGGCATCTGTTGTCAAAATTAGCTCAAACACACTCAAAATTGAATTCTATAAAATAAACCCTAACAACGATTAGACACTTTTAATTATTTATAAACTATAGGAACTTACTTTGGAAATCATTTTAAAAATAAACACGAACAATTAACACTGAATATGTTCTCGATATGAAAACGTATAGACAATACTGTCTACAGCCTAGGTTCATTAGTTTATATAGAGGTTTTAATTGTGGGAATTATTAGAGCAAAAATCCATTGATCAATTTCTCAGGGTTTGCTAACCGCCCTATCGTAACTGTGGAAGTATGCACTTAAGTACATATATCGTTCAAAGCCGTCCGATACAACGGATGTTAGCTTGAAACGAATACCTGTATGTACAACTAAAATTATTGCTGAAAAATGGTGATGGATTCATTCTTTCAGCTAAATTGCCTATTAGTCATTGTGCTGATTTATTTTATGATAAGGTACGCTACCGCAAAGAGGAAGATTACAAGCGCCAAAAGCCAGTTTTTATAAGTTATCTCACTGGGTGGGTGAATTAAGCCAACATAATATTACCTTTTTTCTATTATAGGTAATAGAAAAAAGGTAATATTATGTTGGTGTATTATGTTGTTGTAAAAAATCTAAATAAAACTAGGGTTTTATTTAGATTTTTTTTTTAATAAAGTTTAATTGATTTATTAAGTTTATTTTTTTTGTAAGTTACGACAACGTTTTGTGTGCATGCAGAGTTTACCTGTTAGTGATTGTTACACTCTATTCTGATTTGTTGCTTCTGTTTCATTAGCTATACCAGTGTAAACAATTGTTGGTAAACCAAATAAATAAATAAAAAACAATTACAGTTATAAAAAATATCAGATCGTGTGTCGGTTTTTCCAACGTTAGAAAAACAAAAGAAAATCAACTAAACGTGACGAATACAGTACCAGGAAAATATCTCTGTGTTAATATGAAGTAAGATATTAATAAACTACGAGTACTTACTTACTTTGTTATCTTTAGTCGCTAGTCAAGCGTTGATTTTTTGTCCCACCTTTTAAATTTCGTTCCAACGATTCGTGGTATTGAATGGTAAAGAATTCAAGTTACATGGTTACTGGTACAGTATTTACCACATTTTTAAACCATTTGTTTCGGTATTAACAGTACGTTATTATGAGTTTCGTTAGGTAAAGAATGTTATCACATTCAATTGAACCATTGACCGCATAGCGTGGTTCCTGTTCGGAAGGACAAATATGTATTCATTGATGTTTAAGGTTGCTTGCTGTTATAAGAATCTTTGGTTTGTATTGTAGTTTGGCAGAATAGCTCTTTTCTATCATGTTATAAAAACAATTTGTACTCAGTATTGGACTAGCATTATCAAGATTTCTAGTGGAAATCAGTTATGTATAACATCACGCCTGTAATCACTGAAGGGTTAGGCAGAGGTATAGTACACCCACCTTTCGCCAGTTATGTTGAAGTCCCATGTAACAGGGGACGAGCCTAATTGCCATCAACAGGACACAAATCCAGACACCGTGTCTGCTTCTGAGAAATTCCTAATGAACCCAAGACCTCATGCTCAGCAGTTGAACTTGCGAGCACTAGCCCAAAAAAGCCGTAGTGCCCCTTCTCGAATATGCCTTAAGGTTACTTCTGAGGTGTACAATAACCCTGGTTTTCTTGAAGCTATTTCATATAAACGTACATGTCAGGTTATAATATGATTTATCTTAATTTTGAATAATCACGCTCATTCATATGATTGCAATCAGATTCACTCTACGTATATGATCGATCGTAGATGGCGAGACGAGCTGGACAAAACAAACAACCAGTGGTCCACATTAGCCTTGGATCGTAGCAACTGGAAGTCGTGGGGAGAGGCCATAACCCAGCAGTAGGATGACGCAGGCTAACAGTATCAGTATCTACGTAGAGAAGCAGATCAGGCTTCAAAGTAAATGGTCCATGTTTTATCTTACGGTTAGCAAAGCTACCACTTATTTCCATAATCATATGCTACTGGAGCATTTTACTATTGCTACATATTGCACCATTCAGTATGCAACTTAACATATAAGTACTTAATTCTCGAATATGTCTCATTGTCGCGTTTCTTTCTCACATTCTCACGTGTATGCAACATACGAGTCATGCGACAAATCGTCTTGAGTAACACTTTAGCTTAGCGTTGACACTGTTTTTGTTAATAATATACCTAAATGCTAAGCTAATGTATTGTTGTTCAACTTTCATCTATACAATATTACATGATTTTGAGTTTTGAAATATATATTTCTATGTACGAAGCAAAGAATGTTCGTATCTCTATTGCTTTGACTTAAAATCCTTTGACCCCTAGAGATGTTCAGAGGGCGGCCACAGTAGTCCTCTATCGCCAACTATGTTGAGCTTCACGCCTCATCTCATCTCACTGCTCCTCATCCCGATCCACGTCGTGTCGGCCAACACGGTGCGACGCGCGCCAGATTTGTCGGGGATCGCCACGTTTCGATTTCCCTTGCGGATTCCAATGCATCGCTTGTTTGAGTATGTGATCGGAATCCATCCGGAGCGTGTGACCTATCCAACTCCACTTAAGGACGTTTGATCTTGCGATCTATCGGGCTCTCGTGGCATGTCTCCAACAGTTGTACTAAAGTGATTTGATTTATCTTTCCGCTTTTTCGGCTTTAGACTGTTAGATTTTTAATTATTGACTGTGTCATTCAATCATTTTATTGATGCAATTACGTTTAAGCGAAGTCGTTTTATGACCCACAATGATTGGTTGGACCGTACATTAACCTTTTTCCTGAGGCAAAAAGTACTTCGATTGATATTAATCGTGGAATAACGACATAATTGATACGCAGTTGAACCTAAAGTGCCCGATATGAAGTACTTACCAACAAACATAGTGGATTGTTATCTCTGTAATGCTAAAATGAGCTAATAGTCGAAAGAAGCAGTAATGTCTCAATATAGTTCGACAGAGTAGTTAATTAGGTATTATCAGCCAATAAAAATTAAATTACGCTTGATATTAGATATTGCACAGGTCGTGTCATACTCTTAAAAAAGATTAAGTTTCTTATATAGATATTTGGTACCTATGTTAAAATTGATTCGTAACTAATATTGATTAAAATTAAATGTAATTTGATCTGGATAGGCAGAATGTATATTTGCAATTGCAACCCATTTTTTGTAACAAATAAAACAACATACGAGACCAGTCCACCTTGTCCTTAATTTAATTTTCTTACTGTGATAGCGTATTAAATGTACTGAATAATGCTGATAATAATATACTTAGCATAGCTATTTAAGTGAAATGAGTGTTCATGTTTAGTGGTTTTGTTTTGTCGAGGACTGTTATTACTCAGCGCAAACGAGGCGTGTTACTCAATGCGAACAAAGCCACACTAGGTACTTATAACAGTGTTACACTTAAATTGTTTTCAGGTCAATGTCTAACCAAGGAGGTAGTGGACGGTCCGTCGACGCCACCGACCGTTTACGACACATAAATAAGTGAATATCGCTATCGTTACTAAAAATCTATTTTGTGCTGGTATTGCACGTGCTCGTGGCCTAACTTTCCCCGATTCTAATCCACTCGACAATTGTCAGCAGTTTTCTGTGTCAAAAGCTACTTAAAAATATGAAGTGTCATTGCGTGCCTTCTTAGAAGATTGCGTTTTTTTTTTTTTATAAAACGTTGCCCCACGCTAGGAATTTCTCCTGTATTGTGGGTGCGTTTACAAACATTTAAATTCACATACACAAACAGCCAGACCCGGAACCTGAAGGCCATACAAATAATTGTTCCGTGCGGGAATTAAACCCGCGACACGAAGCGCAGCAGTCAATCGCTCAGCCACTGCGCCAACCGTGCCGTCGAAGTATTGTACTAAAATAGTCAGATGACACTAGTTATTAATAGTGTAATGCCAAATTTTCTAGCAACAAATAGGCTTGACCTTAAGATCTCATGATTGGACTCTCTAGGTCGTATAATTGCTACCGTTACAGTTCACTTTACGATAAATTTCGATACCTACCTTTGTTATCCAAAACCTTGCTAATTCCGAGTAACGTACGTGATATCTACGAATCGTTTAGTTCTCAGAATTTAGATGATAGTTTAATTTTCAAATTTAATTACTGTAACAGTTTACAAGGTCGTAAATTCAATTAAGAATTCAATTAGGTGCAGTTTATGTGCTTCTAAGTCCGGTAACATCAATTACAGAGTCTGACAACTGTGTTAAAGCCTACTTAAGAGTTAGATCCGAAGCATTTACAAAAACAAGCAGGTATATTCGAGTAGAATTATAATACATAACATCACGCGTGTAGTCCCCGAAGGTTTAAGCAGAGGTGTACACCCACATCTGGCCAGTTCTGTTTTTAAGTCCCACGTAATAGGGGGTGGCCTATTACCATCAAATGGCCACAAATCCAGACTCCCGTGGCTGCTACTGAGAATTTCCTGATGAAAATACCCAATATCATTTTGTCCGACCCGGGAATCGAACCCAGGACCAGGACAGAAGTATAGTGTTAGAAGTAGGGAAGCCTTAACCTGCAGTGGGACACCACAAGCTTTTCAAACATCCACAAATTCTGTTGAAGACTTCTTGCAGAAGACAGGGATCAGGGAGACCCTGGTCAGGTTTTGTACCTTCATAATTTCTTGTCATTTAAGCGCAAAACACCATGTTCTCATGTTCTGATGAAGAAACAAAGCAATTAAATCTGCTCTATCGCTATGCACGACGCGTAAAATCATAATTGTTAGTAATTTCTTAGCCCAAGTACTAAAGCACAAGTACCTACCACTGCGTGGGAATATCTGTGTATATGCGGTAAATGTAGTACCTGCATAGCGGACACTATTGCCCTCGATATACTCGTATCTTTAGTAGCATTGCTGGGATATGGCATTTGAAAAATTGAATTCAATATTTGTTGAAACTTTGGATTTGATATTTCAAGTTCAGTCAACCGTAGAGTCTAAAACAAATTACTTTTCGATAGTACATGAGATTCAATATTGGTTATTAGTCATTAGTCATTTATTCTGAACAAAAATACACAACGCTACAATATATATACTATTCTAGTCTAGTCACTCTCTCACTGCTGAAACACGTGACTCCGTTTCAAATTGTCAGTTCTTCTTCATCTATTAAACAACAACAACATCCATTTATTTTCAGGCGGCTTTGGCCCATAGGTATAAAGGGTGTAACAAGATCCTTAACGAAGCCGAAAACCACTTGTTTTCCCCGTCATTGCAAAAATTTTTTTGTTCTAGACCATACCTGGGAACCTTCTAGTTACGGAGATATTGAGGGTCAAAGTTCCAACGTTTTCACAAGTTTTTTTTTTAAATACACGTACTATTCAATCCATCCATCAGCACAATGTTTTGTGTGCGTGACATTGAGTCCTATCGTAAAATGTAATGTTTCACCCAAAAAAGAAGTCGTTTCTCAACAATAATTTTCGCGTAAAGTTATTTACTTTGATGTACATAATGGTGACGGCTTTGTGAAGGGTCCGTTTAGACGCTTTATACCTTACAGACTAACATACATATAATATGATAAATTACAAATTGTGTTAGTAAATTGAAACTTAAAACTACATATGTCTGTAACACTTCACTTCTGCACTATGTCACTGTGCATGTGCGTGTGCGTGCGGTGTGTTAAAATCAGTGGCCTGGTGGAGTGCGGTGCTGATAGGTATATTTGATCACGTCGGTTTGTTATTATGGCGGGTTTTTAAATTCAAATAAATCATCAATTAGTTTATATTATTTGACAGGATAGACAAGTGTTATATTATAGTAACTATCTAAAACTGAAACGGGCATAATCTGTCTATTCTGGCGTTACCACGACGAATTCCGACTGCGACACCGAACAACAGACTACTAAAAAACACGCTAAATAAAAATACATTATCTCAAAAGTATTCGCTACCAATTTAGTTTTAAGTAATAACTGACACTGATTGATTACAATATTGAATAACTGGCGAAACAGAAGTCACGCTTAACATTGAAGGGCTTTGTCGGTGTATCGTCGTAAATACATAAACAAGTTTGTCATTTACTTGCCCTTAGTATATCTATATACAAGAAAACGATTGGGAAAACGTGCATGAGAAGGTCGGACATATGAATTAGCTGTGACTCTTTTCGATCATAGTCTTACCCTTTTAGTTTGCTTCCAATTCTATTAAACGAGAATCGTACCCGATTTTCTTAGTCTCTCAAAATAGAAGATATGTCGGATATGTCAGGATTGATGTCACCACCGGCGCACTTGCGATCTATTTTATGTCCATACTAATGACTGGATCCGACAGATATTTAAGATGTTTACCCTATGTTACGAAAAAACGCAGTCTTGACTGATTGTTAGACTCAACTGTTTGACAGTCAGTTCAAGACTGACTACTGGGGGGTTACTATGACATCTTAAAGCAGGAGGAATTCCAGTGTGGGAAAGGGACAGCTATACAGGTCGTCTAGCGCCATCTCTTTCCCACACTGGAATTACTCGTTCTTTAAGACTTCATGGTAGGCCACCTGATGTGCTAATTATTTCTTTACTAGAGTACAATGGTACTGAATGTATTCAGCCGCCTCTATTCACCACGCAAAGATGAAAAGCTTTGTTCTTACTGTAACTACTAGAACGGTGTTGTGAGCTATTTAGTATTTACCTCGAATACTATTGTGATGGCACGTGTCATACAGTCTTGACAATCCTATCTTTTGTTTGTTATCTACTCTCTGTTTTATTTTCAGTGTTCTTGAACAATTGGAATTTACCAGAGTTAAAAATGTTTCCCAACTATGCTAGGGTCCGCTTCTAGTCTAACCGGATGCAGCTGAATACCAGTATTTTACATGAAGCGACTGCCTATCTGACCTCCACAACCCAGTTAGTACTAGGTAAAACGATACCCCTTGGTAAGACAGATGACAGCCGAGACCAACGGCTTAACGTACTTTCCGTGGCACGGAGGAAACTCGGTACGTAATAGGTGGTCATCCATCCACAGACCAACCTAGGCAAGTACGGCTTAACCTAAAGATCGATCCGAGCGCCTGTTATTATTTAGTCACAGACTCTGAAAAAAAGTTTTTACTGGGAATTTCCTCCTGTATCGTGGGATTAGTGGGTTCAGACACAAATCTCATAAACAAAAATTAACCAGTCCAAAAGGGGGCATAAATAAAAAAAATAAAACGTCTTATAACATAAGTAAGAATGTATTAATACTGTTAAAAGAGGTGGTGGTGCAGTCCCTGGATGTAGGCCGCACGGGAACGGAAAATTTGTACCGGGTTTGCAATGTAGAGACTGTTCTTTCAAACGTCACCATTAACTTATTAATGTACGAGTAAATAACTAAACATTAAACAGTATGGTATAACTGATTATTTAATTAACAATTCAATTGCAAGGCACGGAAAACACACGAACGCCAGCATTCCGCCTATCGGCTGAGAATTGTCATGAATGAACAGAAATGGACACCAATCCCGAGACACGAAACAATGCAACATCGACTTTAGCTCACGTTTGTACAATAAGTCACGTTTACACTGCACACAATAACACTTTAAGTACTTCAGTGGTACCTGAGACAAGTGTTTTATGTTTTGCGAAGATAAAATTCGCCTTTTAGGTGCTGAAATAATTTTATGACCTGAATTGCTAAATCATTGAAAACTTTACAATGCGATTGCATAACTGTTGGTAATTCTAAGAATGTGGTCAAATAAATATTTTGGTGGTAGTTAAAGCTCCAGTCAAAACCGTATTCGTATTGTCAAACGAAATGAGTTAGGTATTTCAAACAGCTGATTCATGTGTGTGTTTTGAAATTGTCAAATGATAAAAAGAGACTAAAAAGAAAAATATCTCGAACTGCAACTCATGTAGTGTACATATATTAAATGCACTATCAACGTCAAAAATCTCTTCTGTCTCATCATCTGCCTCGCCTTTTCTGAGTACCAGTATTTTACATGGAGCGTCTGCCTATCTGACCTCCACAACCCAGTTAGTACTGGGTAATACAAACATTGACACGAGCCACTGACTTCCTGTAACGACTGTCAAAGATCTAGAAATGACAGACGGAACCAACGGTTTAACGTGCTTTCCGAGGCACGGAAGAAACTCGGTATGTCATGGGTGGTCACCCATCCACGGACCAACCTAGGCAAGCGCGGCTTAACCAGTAGGTCAACCCGAGCGGCTGTTATTATTTAGCCACATGCCCTCAAAAATCTTTTCTGTATATCTGTTGAAATTCATGATTTCCATTTAAATAATAAATGGAAATCTTGGAATTTAAAAGAAAAAGCATGAAATCAAGCATTCTAAGAAAAAAATGCTTATCATTCTATTCCAAAAAATTCGAACTATGAAAAACATTCCCACACTTATAATCTTATTAAATAACACATAACCGACGACCTTGGCTAATTACAGTATCTTTTGGCGTAGATTTCATCTCTCAGCAGTTACGACATCTCGGCCCAGAATGAACGCGGCCTATGTCACGCGTAGCGTCGCCGCCTCAGATCATTATCTCGTGGGCCCAAGGTCGCAGCCACTTGAAAGGTTCAACCTACCCAAAACGTGATTCACCCCATTCCCTCAGTTCCGAGAAAAAACTTCAGGAAGTTATTTATACAAAGGAAATAAGTCGAGTACAGTACTTTCACAAGTTACTATGCCTTGTGTCTGTGACAGTAGTTTCGCTTTCTTTGTTTTTCTGACATTCAAAAGTGCCTGTGATGGTCTAATTGAAATAAATGCTTTGAGTTGAGTTGCATGTTTTGTTGCCAAGTAAAGTAATATTCTTAATGACGTTAGAATATAAAACATAATTGTATGGAAGTGAACTAATTATGAATTTCACTGTTTTATATTTAGAATTTTGCAGATTATTGTTCATCTTCTTACACATTGAAATGGTTTAGGCGCAGAAGGCCTAATTCTCAAAATGGCAACAGAGTCGCAAAAGGACTAGTTCTCAAAATGGCAAATTCTCTAAAAGCCTAATTCTCTGAATGGCCAATTTTCTAAAAGCCTAATTCTCTGAATGGCCGGTTCTCTAAAAGCATAATTCTCTGAATGACACAATCTGTCATTTTGTCGATTCTTCCGGCAAAGAAATCCTTGTCTACGGTGGTCATGCTACGGGGACTGAAGCGGTGTCTTATTCCATAAGTAGACTTCCCAAAACAAATTTGTGCAGAATAATACTACAAACAAAAGCAATTTAGATACGGTTCCTTGCTATTGTTTACACCTCTAACACTCACGATAGGTTCACATTATGCACGTGATTGATCACCAGTAGTCTGATGTTGAAACATAACCTTTATTGAACCTACATGTGCACATTTTCGTAGACAATTGTGGTAATTTATATCATTACGATTTACACATAATGGGACTTTGTTTGTAGGCCCACAAATTGTCAGTCGTTATAGTGATTGCGTTTAAATTGATGTCATTTATTGCAGAAATTACCCTTATGAAGGGATGTGTGAACCTACACAAATGGAAATATATCTTAACGAAACATTGTCGTTATAAATCTTTACATAGTATAAAATAAAATTCCCGCTGTTTGTGCACTTAGATCTTTTAAACTACGCAATGGATTTTAATGCAGTTTTCTGCAATAGATAGAGTGATTCAGGAGGAAGGTTTATAAGGATATTGCACCCGTGCGAAGTCGAGGCGGGCCGCTAGTAAAGAATAAATAGAGAATTAGCGTTCGTACCAACAATGGGCTTAGTCATACAAATTACCCTGCATTAAGGGACAAAGATGCAATAACTAAAAAGGTGCCTTTTTTAGGTCGTCGCGCAGTAGCTTTTCGTAGAATTTTGCGCAACTCTCCATACGATGTTCTGTAATTATCGCACCAAATCACAGGCGAGGAATGCGCAGGCGGCTTCGTCCGTCAGCACGCAACCCAACTGCGCGTGTCCACATAAATAACAACAGTAATTATTTCGACCCAATGTCTTACTATTCAAGGGCGTAATCGAAATTAATTGTGCTCAATGCATTTATTTGTTACCTAAGGGCAGTTATCGCGTAATCTGTAGTAGGAACTAAACTTGAGTGCATATTTGTACTGCTTTAATTGCGTTCCGATATGTAAAAGAGTCGGTCGATTAATTATCTGTGTTGAAATGTTGTTGCTGAGATACTGATTGCTTTTTCATGGCAAAAGTTTGAAATAAGTTGTGCATAAAATTATAGTGTAGTTTGTTTAGACTAAGAAGCTCGAGGAGCTAATCTTTGCCGGCTTTAATGATCAACTAAATGATTTATAGCAATAATGCCATTTTCACATCATGTTCAGGAAGATTTTTCACAGTAAAACCAAGAACTAAAATTCAGCAGCTGAGTATTTTATTAACATTCGAGTATAAATTCATATCATCATATTTACACATAAATATCACATTCAGTCATCCGTCATCATATCACACGAGTATGCTAGAGTAGTTGTTTAGTAATGGAGGCCATGATGTCCGTGGGCGAGGGGGGCGATGGCGTAATGCGCGAGGGGGGCGGCGTGTACCACTGGGGCAGCGTGTACCACGGGGGCAGCGTGGACCACAGGGGCGGGGTGGTGGCCGGGGGTCTTGTGGACTACGGCGTTGAAACTGGAAATGAGAATTTGATGGTAAGTATCATGTCGTCAAATTATGCTTTCGTTTTATAAAGTAGTTGGTTGTGGCTTTGGCCGTTTTCTTATAAAGTTGGCAACTCAGTTGCTAGCCAATCCAGGTAATAGCAAAGTAAATGATTCCTCTTCGCTATGGTCTATTATTGTAATATTGTTTATATGGTAATGTAGCCTTACCCATGGTGGTCGTCAGCGGTGTATTCTACTTTGCGCACTGAACCGTCGGGTTCAACCAGGGAGTAGCTTCCATGCACGGCACCACCGTCGCGGCTCTCGTGCTGGGACTTGTGGTCTCCGGTGTGCGGGTCAGCCACGGAGTAAGCGTAGTCGTATTTGGGGTGGGACTGAAATGGAACAGTTTTTGCAAATTAATCGCGGTTTTGGCCTCAATTTATTGTTATCATAGATCAAAGGAAATCAAGAATATGGCTTTAGGATATCCGTAAGGTTGGTAATGCACACCTAATTTGAGGCTGAGACCTTGTTTATTACCAGGTACCTAAGTTTTATTTCACAATGAGGGATGAATGTAATACTCACGTATTCGGCATGGGCGAGGGCGATGGGGGCAGCGTGGACTACGGGGGCGGCGTGGACGATGGGAGCAGCGTGGATAAGGGGAGCAGCATGGACGATGGGGGCGGCGTAGTGCGCTGGGGCGTAGTGGGCAGCCCCGTAGTGAGCAGGCGCGTCGTGGCGGACGATGCTCTGGGAGGACACCGCGCTGTGGTGCAGCGGCAGGAGGCCAGCGCTGGCCGCAGCCAATACGGCGCTGAGGGCGAACACCTGGACACAGAAAACATATTTAGAAATTCCCTTTTTAAATTAAAATGCTGAAATAAATTTTGAAATATAACTGTGATCTTACTTTGGTGAACATTTTGCACTAGTTAATCAGAGCAGGTGACTGATACCATTATCGGTCCGGAGTGTGACTTTTATATGAAAAGCAAAACGGAGCCGCAGTCCTGGCTGTGGTGGGGAGTGCGGTCACTTCAGTTCCGTAACTTTGACACCGCGAGGTCGCTGGTTACTCGCACACATAGGCTCGATTATAGCTTACAGACAATCGCCTTCCCGCGCCGCCTGTGGGCGCCCTGCCAACCAAGCCGACATTATCTCCAATATCGATGTTGCGTGAGTAATTGCGATAATCAATCTAGTTTTTATTGTGATTTAGACAAGAGGAACGAGGGCAACATTTGAGTGATTTGAAGACATTAGTTTGCACGTTATGTATGAAGGTTTTAACAGTTTACACATTACGGAACTGTAGGTATTATTATCGTAAAATGTTTGCGCGGATTATGTTTGGGTTCTTAAACGGCCTTTGATAAATTAATAGAGATATCGTCAGAAAAGGTGTAATTAAATACAAAGCGTTCCCAGCGTAATAGCATGAAGCTAGAAGCTTAATTTTCTATCTTAACTTAATACAATGCAAAAAAAAATGTGTACAAGGAGTACCTTCCAATACAGAACTGTTTAATAATAGCCTACTAAACCTCATTTAAGCCTATCACATCAAGTATCTTCTAACACGAAAAGTGTGAAACATACGCCACAGCAATAAGCTCCAACATCGCATATATTGTTTGTTTAAACCTGAATTGAAAAACATTGCCACACGTGAATTTTAATTATTCACGACAATTGTAATTTGATTGCTTCAAATTATCGACTTGGTGTTATTATTAGTAGAACGTGATTGCGACAAAGTTATATCGAATGCATTGGGTTCAACCACATGGCGGTCGAATACTAGACTGGATACAACGCAGTTGTGTCGAGTTTCCTAACCGATGCTCGTAACGCGATCATAGACACTTGATATCATAAATTAAGTGTTGTAGTAACTAATAGATCCATATTAGTTCACAAAAAAGAATTTTGATAATAGCTTAGCCTTGCCAAATGCACGGAATGTTGGGCAAAGCAATTAACAGCAGTTTCAGCACTTAATTAGGTATTAACTCAAATCACTTTTGATAATGATCACAGTTAAATGCTAGTTTATTTAGAACCACCTGTCGAACATATTAACCAACATTAATTTGCGGCTGTGCTGAGGTTGCAAGCGTGACTGCTGGGCTTCAGGTCCTGGGTATGGTACGATCCGGTCGGGTAAAGTTTTATTGGGTCCATTAGGAATTTCTCAGTAGCAGCCACGGAGTCTTTATTTGTGCCCCGTTGATGGGAATAGAGTCGCCCCCTATTACATGGACTTAAACATAACTGGCAAAATGTGGGTGTACTAGTAAGTACAATTCTGCCTAATCCTTCAGGGATTACAGAACACACACACAGGCGTGATGTTAGAAATTTTATCCAACAGTAGTGGGCACAATTTTACGACGTTATAACGAGAGACGTTCAATTCATTGTCAGCTCTTACCAAATGAGAGAATGCATAAATCGTCAATGATATGGCCAGAACCAAAATCTAAAAAAAAAGTAGTTGAGAAATTAAAAAAACCCGACTGAAAAAACTGAAAAGCACATTTTGAATTAAACAAAAGTTGGAAGCAGGCAAAATTTTATATTCAAATGGGCCCCCCATTTGAATATAAAATTTTGAACGCCACTTAGGAACGAACATACATACATACATCGACTGATAAACACATTACCCTACTTTGGGTCGCGCAGTCGGGTAAAAAGAAAACCGTACACCGAACATTTTCAGTAAAATTTAGTCGAATCCTGCTAGATTCTCAGCAAACACAATTACCTTTTATCCGAAAGAAAACAGCTTTAGACAGTGTCGTTTCTTTCTCGCTGACATAACATATTTTCAGATAACGAGTTCACGTGGCAAATCACAATAAAAATTAGATTCTGAGCAATCGTAAGACTTCGAGTATTTCAAAAGTTTCAGCGTGGAATTCGATCTAATTTCAAATGAATATTCAAAATATTTGAAAGGTAATCACGATTATTGTTAGTAACTGATTTAATTGTTAAGAACACATTCTGTAAAAGGTCTCAGTTATCGTGGCCGAAAGGTCCCCGATCTGGGTGTTTCGTGAGCCGATACCACCATCGTCACGGAAGCTTAGATATCTAATACCTCGACTAACAATTTTGTTCGCAAGGTTACACGTAATAATAGATTTGGTTGAAAGGTATAACGAGAGTTCAGAGGTTACTCACCTGATAATTGTTTGACTGTGACTCGGAACTAACTATTAATATTAATCAGAGCTTATGTTATTGTTGACAGGTTCTCTTTGTCTGCGGTTAACAATAGGATATGATATGGAGTTCTTAGAAGTTGGCAGTTTTTTTTTTCATGAAACTAATATGCAATGAACGATCAATTTGTTTATTTATTTTTTATTTACCTTCAAATTATGTATCAATTACATTAAGTAATAGTAGTTATTTTTTTAACATGAACCAAGTAACGCCCGAGTTCTATACTTTTAAATCATTTGAGGAACTTCGGGCCATAAATCCTGATCCGGATTCCGGAAGTTTTTATACGAGCTTAGTAGAACATTTAATGCGGTTTAGTTCCTAAATTAATTTACATACGTTTAGATGGATGGCGGCAGATCAGATTAGATTGTTCCGGATTATTATTTTGACGTGCAGTTCTACGGTCCATTTGCTCTAACATATTGTACTAAGATCTGGAAATACATTAACAGGGTTTAAATGATGTTGATATAGTGACTTAAAAATTCTTTGGATGGTCAGAGGTCTGACAACCAGTCTTATCAAGGGCTATCGTATTACCTAGTACTAACTGGGTTGTGGAGGTCAGATAGGCAGCCGCTCCATGTAAAATACGGGTATTCAGCAGCATCCATCCGGTAAGACTGGAAGCCGACCCTAACATAGTTGAGAAAAAGGCTAGGTAGATGATGGATGGTCAGAGGAAGCAAGTTTAGATACACATCCGCCGTTTAATGAAGTTGCCTAGGATGTCAACAGGCACTCGACCTGAATGGCCAACTATGATAATTTACCCATAAACCGGTTATATGCCAACGAATTTCTTCATCAAAGAAAAGTCCAGTAGCAAATTACGTTTTTAGCCTTTGAAGAATAATGATTTTGAAGAGCCTAATTATATAGCGGCCCCTATAATTTAACCGAGGTGTTAATCTAACTTTAATTTACGAATAACTTGGACGAAACCGTTTGAATTAAATTATAAAATTAGTATGTGTAATGTATATTAACTATGCCGTTGCGTTAAATGATGCTATTGCAAAAGTAAACTTCAGTTAAGTGAAATAAGTGCAATATCCAGCAGGGGTAGGCGAAGAGTGAATGTTTTGGGATCAATGTGCCGAACACTCCAAGATTAAACTCGTTACTTATGACATCGTAAACTTGTAAATCCAGCCAGTTATCTCTCGGACAGGGGCGTTAACAGCATTGCTTTGGACTGCGAAATTATATGTGTTATTTGTCAGCAGTGTAGCATTATGTATTGACAAACCATTGGCGCTGTCTAGGCCTAAACATAAAACGAGCTTTCAAATCCACACAACTTACGTTAAAACAGTAGTACACTGTACAGGTGTACTTGTTTCTACCAATTCGAATCTCTTACAAGATAAGCCATTGTTACAAAAAGGATAGAATTAAGGCAACAACGGTTCGTACAATTTGGTCGAAATTACCTTGAGAAACAGTCTCAAGGTATCGCAGCAGTCACGACACGTAATAAACTGTAGCCCTAATGATATGAATAGTGTATGAGAGTGACAATTTGCAAAGTTATGGCTTATGAAAATCGTACATAGCTTATCCTTGAAAGTAATTTTTGAGTAGCTACGCAGATATACGTATCTGATTATTTGGTTGGCATTGGATATAAAACTGTTAAATATGGTTCTCTATTTAAAATTATATTTTTCTTTCTAGAATATGCAATTTCATTTGTTCTCTGATTATGAACGACTAGTATACCTATACGGGTTATATCCATTAGAACCTTCGCTAAACTCTGGTAGTTGGCATTGTAACCTGTAAATGTCAACCTTCACCACCCATAGATTATGTGCCATGGGTTTAATCTGATTTTACAATCCTTGTGGACTAATACCTATTAATACTCACTCGGGTATTATATATATATATACACATTGGCAAGTTCTAGTGTTCTATTTTGTTATTTTATCTTTATCGAAAGCTCTGCGAATCACAGGTGTTTCGGGAATAAACAAATGCAATTTTATTTACCTAACTGTCACGACTGGAATTCTCTAGGCCTACACGTGGGTGCAAATTAATTACTATCGCATTCCTGATAGATATTCGACAGCTTGACTAGCTTTCGACAGACTACAGAATTAGCAAGTTCTACGAAAGGCGAACTTTCGTAACGTTGATAGCGAGTTTTCATACTTTGTAACATAAGTTGTAGCTATTAATTAGATTTTAATCTGTCGTTCCTTTACTATTACACACTCCATTATTTTCTCTGTAAGTGTAAAATTAAAACATATTTTGGTTTTTATGTTAATTTTAATGACTATTTATAAACAAAAGAACATACACGAAGATCACAGCGAGTATAAATAAGGTACATTGTGGTTCTTAAAGCTTAACTTGAAGAGATCTAGTATTGATGATGCTGGGACGAGTATACGTGATGGCTGGGACCGGAGTTGTGCACGACTGCGTTGAAACTGCAACCAAAACAAACAATGGTAAATATGATGACGAGATAGTAGCGGTGAGACGAAACAGGTTCGGTAACCAGTTCGTTATCACGACACCTGTTCACCGATACCCGTTGTCAGTCAGTAGCACATGGGCGAGTTCATTACTCATACGGTACTGGTCTAGTGACCACTTACCGGTTTGACGAGCATGTGAGTATATGACTTAATACGATGTAATTTTACGACTCACATACGTAAACAAACAAAGCTCCATGAGCGTACAAATATAGCAGGTCAGTGGTGAGTTCTGTTTTGCGCAATTGGGGGAAAGCTGCATTCTCATCAACGGTTCGTCATTACGTATGCAGTTCGTGTTTAGATTCTGTTTTACGTAATTTTAGAACTTTATGTGACAAACTTTGCCAGTGTACGTGGGGCAACATGTGATTAGCTGGTGGAGCTTTGTCAGTCGTAAATACAAGGTGATGGTACTAATGAGGTTCACAACGTTGGAAAATTGTCGAGAACCTTTGAGTTCTTAGACCCTAGTACGAATACTATAGACTAGATAGCCGGACAGTCGCAGTAAAACTTACCCGTGGTGGTCATCAGCGGTGTAGGAGACCTTGCGGAAGGAGCCATCAGGCTGCAGCAGAGAGTACTCTCCCTTCACGACATCACCATCGCGGACCTCGTGCTGGGACTTATGGTCGCCAGTGTGGGGGTCCTCCACGGAGTACGAGTACTTGTATTTGGGGTGAGCCTGAAAGCATTAAGCGAGAATTACAATCAGTTTAGAAGAAAAAATACGTTCCCCATTCGGTTCGGTTTAATAGACCAAGACAAAGAAGCAAAGTTCCTGGTTTAAAAAGTTACTGGTAGCTTTTGAGATACGTACATAGTAGTCCTCATGTCCGCCGTGACTGTAGTAACCCTCATGCGTGTCAACAGGGGCGTAGGCGTGAGCCACGGGCGCGGCGTGAACGACGGGAGCGTGGACGATGGGGGCAGCGTGGACCAGGGGCGTAGCGTGGGCGTAGGTGGCAAGGGGAGCAGCGGCGTAGTGGTTGTCGTAGTGCGTGTCATGATGCACCAAGTTGTGCTGGGAAGACACGGTATATCCACCATGCCCGAGGTGACCAGCCCGGGCAACAGCCACCAAGGCACCGACAGCTAAAATCTGCACAGATAAAAATATCACGTTAGTTTTTTTTCTCTACCCAAAAACACTTTTCACTTCACTTTTGAACATGGGATGACTTACTTTAGCGAACATTTTTGTGTGGGATAGTTGTGCGTGACTGACATACATATGATAAGCAGCCGTGGGTTTTATAAGAATTGGCTCGGGTAGTCCGGTGGGGCGTCGAAAGCGATCCGCGCGTCCCCGCGGCCGCAAGGTCAGCGCGCTTTGTCTTCGACATTCTCGCGGTCCATTATCAAAATGATTGTTACTTAATGAAAATACTCTGTGAACTGCGATACTACACTTTGTTATACTAGGTCAATGCGTACAATGATACGTTATTGTCGTTTGTGCGTTGCCTTTTGTAATCCAGTGTTTATTATTTTCGTACGTTTCGTTATTTTTATCCGCTGAATCGTATAAGATTTTAGATTTAAATCTGTTCTGGTCCCTAAAAAGTGATACAAAGGTACTATTATTTATCTGATGACCTACGAACTAAATAAACCATCAAATTATAGAAAAGAATATACGGTAACAATTATAGCATTACCATTGCGTTAACTGTAACTCGGCCAGTAGAACATACATAATACGTGGAGGTAAGATTATGCAGTAAGTTTCTACAAATACCATAAATAAATAAAACAGTTCATAATTTCCTATTAACACAAACGCGTGAAAAATTGAAAATTAAACAAAAATACCCGCATATTGGGAAAGCTGTTACAAAGGTAGTTATTAGTTCTTAATTGATTGTTTCAAAAGGATTTAGTATTTAATTAGACGGAAACTACAACTACAAAGTGGAACGTAACACTGACATAATTTGGTGATGAATGACGTCCGACATACTGAACGATCCTGGAGCGGACATTGCTGTAATAACTATTTTTGTTAACAGCCTGATTAGTAAAAACAGTAAAATGGTTAACCATTAAATATTGTTGACTTGCATTTTTTCATTCTCTCCAAGGCAAATTAGCACACTGGGGCGATTTCCTAGGTGATAATGTTGTCAAAGGCTGCTTGTATATCAAAATACGACTGTCTTACTGAGCTTCGAAGTTTAAATTCCGATGTACAATTGTACAGCTTACTACTACGGACAAGCCGCATCGGTATCGATTGTTGTGGGTAAAACAGTCCAATGTTTTTGTATGTGCTAAAAAAGCAAGAGATTTTTAATTTTTTCAGGGGTTAAATTGATCACAGATTTAGGTAATATAATGAATTTGTGTGTTATTGTGTTGCGTGACTATTTTACGAATTGCAATGTAATTCATATTTTATTATTATCCTATTAAGGTTCTGCTACGGCGGCTATTTAAGGCGTCCTGGATCTAAGACATCGGAATCGCTTTCACCGTTTTGTATTTCTACAACGTCATTCAACATGTTTGACATAAGCTTTTGAGCTTACGTCAATCCAATATTATTTTGACTTTACCATCATCGTTATAGCTAATAGAGTGTCATTTTGTCTGAATACCGCTATCACTGCTGAGGAATTCACTGTTTTCAGCGCCTTAAATAGGATTTGGAACCGATCCTTTTGTTTTAAGCATTTTTTTTGCCTTGTTAGTTAGTATGTATTGGTCAAATCTTGCAACTGAATTTCAAACCAGTTCCCCCAACTTTTCCCCTTGTACCACACCTTCGGTTCTGGTACCATACATTTTTATGACAGATATGACTTGATCCTGCAGCCGGGAATGTCTCCTCATGAGAGAGCTCCTCAATGGTTAATAGCACGGAGACGTATCTTTGTATATGCGTGCAATGTTGATAGAAATAAACGTACTTTTTTTCTTTTACTTTCAAATAAATTTTGTTAAAAAAAAATGTTTAATTATTGACGTTCACTACCAACCTAAGCACTGTGATAAAAAAAAAAACTAACCATTTCTTGTCTGTTTGGGGCACTGAGATACATTTTTTTTTCGTGCATAATCCATACTCATGTCAGTAGTTACGAACGTATCAGCATACATTGTTTAGATCTAGATTATGAGATTTTGGCATCTATTGTCTAGCACAAGCGTGTTCCCATCCCTTGAAACTTTGTTAGAATGGTTGTGTCGAAGAGATTATTACACGTAACGTTGATATGTAAATGCGTATTCAGCTGACACTAGTCATAACATACACACTTATAAAAACATTAGCATATTTTATAACTGAATAGTTCTTCTAAAAAAAGAATGCGTATTTCTCAAGTTTGTTAACAAGTTTATTGTCGTATATGAATTTGATACATAGATTCAATATTTATTTATTTTTACCGAAGTAGTGAATATCCTTTTGAAGTTGCACATTTTTTTCATTAGCCCTTTTTATTCATAAATGCAATCACGATATTTCAAAACCAATTGATGCACATGCGTTATATTGTGTTAATTGAAATTAGTTTCTTTTATTAATACATTATTAAATAAATATTAACACACTATAAAACAATTTCCCGTGGTTGCTCCACATGTCAAGGGCAAAAAATGAAATAAATGCATTTAACGAATTTCTAAAGCCCTTTCCTGCTAAGTTAAAGTTGTGAAATATTTAACATGCAGTATGTATAAAAAGTCGAATTTAGATTCATCATGCTCTTGCCCATATCCCCATTTATTTGGGATTTGCGAAGCATGTCTTTCTTTGTTGTTCTTCCATACTTCTCTATTAATCTTCATCTCAGCAGTCATCTCCTTTCCAGTCATATTATCATCCTTCATACTGTCCATCCACAAACTCGTTCCAAAAAGTCGAATTTAGATTATTCTATATAATTATGTATTTGCCCCTGATTGTAATTATTAATATTCGAACAATTAATAATTTTGCATTGCGCAGTATTCTTAATACAATTCAAGAAACCAGTCAACAAAAAAATACAGGAAGCGGAAAGATTAAATTAAGTCAAATTCGATGTTGAGTTTTTGTTTCTCAAGATATCGTCTTACTTTGTAATTAGACCATTGTATTGGTTTGTGGCCATTTATCCAATAAAAGGATATAGGATAATCATATCATAGCAACAATTATAATCGAAAAAAAAAATATGTAAGAGGAATGTGATTTGAGGAAAATTCGCAGTTGATGAGACCTTGAGGCCACACAAACATAAGATTTTTTTTTGAAGGCTACATTATATGTATCTAGCTGAACAGTAGATCTTTTGCTCAAACAAAAGTTACTGAGTGCGTAGGGTAAATAGAGTTTTTATTTTTATGGCCGAAATCACGCAAGCGCAACAGCCTTGTTATAAAAATTATGATATCTGATAAAAAGTCGGCCTAGCGCCAAATAGTTTTCTTTTTACGTAAATAATATTATAATGCTTAAACTTCTCATGTTTTTAATGACAATTATACCATAAGAGGTTCGTAATTATGGTAATTTGATAAATGTACATGATTACGATTACAGTGCTTCAAAGAAACGATTGCCTCAAAAAAGTTATAAGCAATGGAACTTTTAATTGGACTCCTGTTTCTGATGTTTTAAAATTGAAAGTGGAGATTCAATAATAATAAGGGGAGAGGAATAATAGAATTCATGTACAGTTTATAAATCTTTTAATAAATTAATTTATAATCGTAGGTATTTGGTTTCAGCAGGTCCATGAAGATATTCAAAATGACTTTTCTAATAGTGGTGGTACTCAGGCGCGGCGTGGACCAATGGGGCTGATGTGTGCACAACGGCTTGGAATCTGAACACAAACCAAAATGTTATTTCTCAGATAAATTAAGCATCTATTTCATCGATAGTTTCTGCACGTTCACAAAGTTTACCTGTGGCAATATTTCCGTAAATCAAGTAATTATTAGGCATGGTAATACTTGCTGTTCAATATGTACAAGTGTTTCAGTGGAGTGTTAATCAAAGATGTCTTCCTAATAAGATGGTTTGTATGGAAGATTGATGATCAAGGAAAAATGGTGATAACATTTACTACTATAACTCTGTTGTCAATAAAGGAAGGTAGTCTGATGTGTATTCCAAGGTGAGGTCTACTTTGAGATTTTAGAATAAAAATCTATGACTTACCCATTGTGGTCATCAGCGGTGTACTCGACCTTGCGCACGGAGCCATCAGGCTGCACCAAAGAGTAGTATCCGTGCACGGCGTCACCGTCGCGGCTCTCGTGCTGCGACTTGTGGTCACCGGTGTGAGGGTCCGACACGGAGTAGGCGAAGTCGTATTGGGGGTGAGTCTGGAATCAGCAACATTGGAAAAATAATGAGATTATTTATTTATTTATTCAAACTTCATGTACAATAGTGATACATAGGCGGACTTAATGCCACAAGGCATGGCAGGGATTACTGTCGGATATAAACTCACCTCAGTTGTAATAACTTCAAATTATTCATTGAATTAAAAAAAAAACTGAGAAATCATTTGGCAATAACTGTGCAAGTATGCGCTGATCATGCATATACAGTATACAACACCGCAAATGATGACCTGTTCGCCTTTTTCCAACATATTGCATCTGGTAACTCTTCAGAAACCCTTTTGAGAGTACTCTTTTCCAATGAACGAGACGGTATACCTCTTAAAACCGGGACAGTAAACCTTACAAGTCCAAGAAAAGACGGTTTTGATTGATTTTTGAATGGGTTAACTAACCCGTCATCAAATGAGGGTAACTTTCAAGAAAAGTTTGTTTTGGAGGTGTAACTGCATGTTATATGCCATTTATAGTGTAAGAAACATCATTCTGTAGAAACATTATTGAAATAGCGCGATTCAGTTAATAGCACGCGGATGCTCAACGCCATCTATCGCAGTGACGTACACAAACTCTGACAAAATTGCTCCTTGAATTTGTAAATAACTAACTGTTCCTTCTTAACAGGTGAAACCATACTTAAATCTCTTTCTACTTTTTTGAGTTTGGCACTTTTAATCAGAACCGAAAGGCTGATTTCAAGCTGATAGAGCCTCGAAACAAAATTTGCCTTTATTCATTTTATTAACCTTCACTGTTTTTTTTTTAAATTTTGGCAATAAAATCGACTAATTAGATACAAAAAAATACAGTTAGATACTGATTAAATATAGTTAGATATTGTGTCAAATAAGTTGTGTGAAACGAATTTTGTATGGATTTTTTGTATGAGTAAAATTACCCCTTAAAATATTAGACTAGATTGTTGTTAGATAGATTAGCTTACATGTTCATCGTGGCCTTCGTCGTAGTGTCCACCATATGCCAAAGGAGCGGCGTAGGGTAGGGGTGCGGCATAAGGTGCAGCGTAGCCACCGTCATATGGCGCAGCATAGGCACCTTCGTACGGCGCAGCATAACCGCCGTCATAGGCACCGGCGTAGGGCGCCGCGTAGGGAGCGGCGTAGGGAGCGGCGTAGTGACCCCCATCGTGATGCACGATGCTTTGGGAAGACACGGCGTGGCCATGCGCATAAGCTGACGCCAGCATCGCACCGAAAGCTACCAGCTGAAGACACAAGAAGGGACAATTTAATTTAGACATTCCGTTATTCCACAATTTTCTACATTACTTTTGGGAACCTAACACTTCACTTCACTTGATTTACGGAATTTTGATTTCACAAATAAATAATTGTTTCACTTACTTTGCTGAACATTTTGTTGTTGTTAGGATCAAAGTCAATCAATGATTGATGACAAATGCTGCTGACCGTGGGTTTTTATATGAGTTAAAACATTATAAGAACAAGTGGGGCTAACCACACCGCATGCGACAATGACAATAGTTGAGGTCGTCTTAAAAAAACCGATTATAGAATTGCAATATATGTCATGGTATCGATAACCGCCGTGGCCATGTCATGCCGTCTAAATGTGCATGTTTTGTTCAGCTAAACAAAAAATATCGTACGCATGAACGAAATTTTCATGTGCGTGGGTTTGTGAATGAAATCTTGAAAGCCTGATAAGAGTGTTTGAAGGATGTGGAACTTTTGTAAGAGTAAGAGCTAAAAATGATTGTAAATATACCATTCATTAAAGTCCTATTATTTTATTGTCATCAACTAATCATCGGCTCCTTGCCCAATTTATGTATTTGATGTTACAAACAAGTAATTAGTTTAACTTCGTACGCATAAGCAGGATACATAATTCTAAAACTTGACAGAGAACTTTTCGAAATGTCTTTTTATAAAAAAGATAATTGGGAATTTCGGTTTCTATGGAAAATCTAAAATCGGTCTAATTTAGCTGTAACACTATTTTTCGAAAATGTTCTTTGTCAACTTTTTAGACTTATGTATCCTGCTTATGTGTACGAAGTTTCATTAAAATCAGTTCAGTTATTTCGAAAAAAAATCTCTTGAAAGTTTGTATGAAATGCCGTAAGACGTTAACGCTCTTAACGACCATCATTTCATAATTACTAAGAAAGTGCCCCTTGCTACGTACGGTTAGATCCACTGATGCAGGGATTGTCATGTCAGAACCTTGGAATTACAGTGCTGAACCCATCAATGATATGGTGCCGATACTTTATAAATCGACTATAGATTTTTATCTACCGATAAAAATCTAGTCGATTTACAGAAATACGTTTTTTCGTGCCGTTTATGTTATATAATAGTTGAAGAAGAATGTTTGTCACAGCTTTGTAGTTCAATAGAAGCAAGGCCGTACTGCGAGGTGCTACGTGATCTCAGTCTGAATGAACGAAAAAACTCCCGAACCCATTATACCGTTCAGTGCAATGTTGACAAAAACTGCCGATATTTATCATTCCGTACTATTATTATACTGAATTATTATATTTTTTTGTTGATTCACTCTGGTTAGTTAGTTTAAGGCTGCGATAGTGTAGGAATAGACACCGAAGCTAAATAGCATAGATAATCGTATATTTTAATTAGTGATATTACTTTCCACGTTCCTGTTAAATTACTTTGACGCTTGCTATATATCTACATTAGTCACTAACGATTAAAATAGTTTATCCGTGATACCGCTTAAAACAATGCCGCAATATCGGGAAATCTAAACAAATATTAAACATGGTAAATATCCCGTTTTAAGTGTTAATGATAGAGATATTATACATTATTTTCAGCTTTTGTTTAATTATGTCGTTTCATGATGAAGGTACAGTCACGAGCACCAATATGTAAACGCTTAACAACTTATAAAAGTGTTTTTCTCCTACTGTTCTGATTAAAATTTCTTGATGTTACGAACATATAGTATTCTGAACTCATATTTTTTAAGAAAAAGATCCTATCTCAGGATCTTTTTTCTCACGAACATTGCTTTTAAATTTAGTAAAGTGTATACATATTGGCGCTCGTGACTGTCCACATTTCAGCATACAGACCTTTACACCAGGATGTCCATAAAGTTTATCCAATAAAGAGTTTATTTTCTGCTTTTTTCAACCTATCTTCATTTTCAGACACATACTTCCAGTAAAGCATAGTGCATACATAACAGCAAAAATTTAGCTAGTTTATGTCCCAGCAACTATGCTTTTCAAAAATAAAAAATGCGGTAAATTCACAGACAAGATAGGTATTTATCATGGTATTATGTTGTATTCAATACATAATTCACATTGCAGCCCACAATCTAAACTGAATAATTCTATTATGTTCATACAAGGAACTAAATGCAGACATGTCTGAAATTCTTGTATTCAAATTCTTACATAACTTATAGCCGTTCTATTGTGGGAAGACAAAATCTGACATACGAGCTTAGCTATGGACTGTTTAGATTTATTTATTTAAGACAGGTATTGCAATTATTTAGTAGTATTAAAGTTCCTGAATTGTAAATAGGTAATACAGTTATTCTTGTAAATTATGGAACATTTTATAACTATTTGATTGAACATTATCCGCCTTCGGCATGAAACTGCATTACGTTCGAATTTCGAATTACTGAATAATAAAGCTGTCACAAATGTATAATGTCTTGTTCTGCTTGTAAGCGTGACATTTTGCTTTTTGATTTACAACTGTAAAAGGCTTTATCTGGGTTGATGATAGGGTAGATAAGTCAAACCTCATATAAGTAACTAGTTGTCGTTTTGTCAAAACCATAACTACGGCTAAGTAAATATTTCTAAGATTTATTGGTGACGTTCTTCAGAAAAGTCAGGTGCCTGGTAGTCCTGGTACTCACAGCCTTTGTGTGGAACGTAAGAACGTTGAGCAAGCTATTTTTAGAGTCTGCCTAAGCTCATGGAATCTGATAAATGGGGATCTGGGACATATGCGCGAAGGACACTTGCCCGAACCCACTTGCGCGAAAAGACATATGCGCGTATGGGTTTTTGGGCGATTAGACTTTTGCGCGAATGGACTTTTACACCCATAGACACTTACGCGCATAGACACATGCGCACATAGACACTTGCGCGAATGGACACTTGCGCGAATGGAGTTTTGCGTGAAAGGACACTTCCGCGACTATACTTACTCGCGACTGGCTACGGTTAATCTGTAAACATAACATCATGTTATTTCTTATTTTCAATGAGATAGAGCGAGAGAAGTGGCAACACTGCCCGAGTGACATGTCAAATTATTTTTTCGTATTTTAAAATTTAATTTAATGAGTGATTAAGTTATATTATGGTGTAATTATAATGTAATATCGTATATTAAATGTGTAAATACTCAGGAAAATTGTGTTCCTGATAATTAATAAAGGATTTGGTTATACGACCGGCTATTGATTTGTTTGATTTGACTGATAGATCTACCATGAATTGTTGAATTGCCAGATAAAATTATTGTTCAATCGATTTACAACATCGATTTTAAATGTATGTTTCAAAATAACTTTACTCTCTGTTCAAGCTTTTGGGTTTCATTAATATCGATTTTTAAGGTCATTCAGTTGTTTTAATGTCTATTATGACAAATGCATATTGATGTGTTGAACATTCTTGTTACTTTGTACAAAAAAGATTAATCAAACGATTTTGATTTAGAATAACCTCAGTGTTATGTTTACTCTGCAGCTAACCTAACCTAACCATTCGCGCATAAGTCCTTTCGCGCATGTGTCTTTGTGCGTAAATGTCCGTTCGCGCATTTAATAAGTCCATTCGCTCAAGTGTCTATGCGCTCAACTGTCTATACGCCCAAAAGTCCATTCGCGCATATGTCTTTTTGCGCATGTGGATTCGCGCAAGTGTCCTTCGCGCAAATGTCTTTCGCGGAAGTGTGATACCTGTTTTGATAGGGACAATGGTTATTTTATTTGGTCAGCTTAAGCGCAGTTTAAGCAATGTAATAATATATTATTTAGATTAGAATTTATGACGTGACAGTAATATTTATTGCCTTTATAAAATTATATCGCTTTATTAAGAGCAATCGACCCACGGAATAATTTGTCTAGTATATATCAAATTGGCTATGAAGTGAATATTAGCAATAGCAACATATCACTAAGCAAAGAGCTCCAGTTTTTGACTGAATGTCAATATGATCCAATGTTAGCAAGTCTCTACTACGAGAGGATTATCTTAATACTCAGTTTATTCGGATTGATTTTCGGGAAGAAAAGTACCACAATACTTTCGTTTTAGTCAATTTATTCATATTCCATACACAATACATACAAACGTATAAATAATTACAGAATTGTTCAAACATTCACACAAGAATTTAGCGATAGATCCATGATCACTCAGTAATGATAGTAAGAGTGTCCGTAGACGGGGGCGGGGTGTACCGATGGAGCTGAGTTGTGTACCACAGCATTGAAACTGAAAATAACAACAGGGAAGATTATTTAAATGTGACATTAATTAAAACAACATCAGTAGCATTTAGGGAGAATGTGTGATAACATACCCATGGTGGTCGTCAGCGGTGTACTCGACCTTGCGCACGGAGCCATCAGGCTGCACCAGAGAGTAGTATCCGTGCACGGCGTCACCGTCGCGACTCTCATGCTGGGACTTGTGGTCACCAGTATGAGGGTCAGCCACGGAGTAGGCGAAGTCGTATTTGGGGTGCGCCTGTAGGATAATATAATTAATAAAAAAATCATACAAAAATAGCCAGTTATGTTCGGTAAAAAATATAATAACAATATTAGTGCCACTTACGTAAGTGTCGTGGCCGTCGTAATGGTCTACAGGAGCGGCGTAGTGTTCTACTGGCGCGGTGTAGTATGCAACGGGAGCGGCGTAGTGCAGGGGAGCAACATGGGCCTCATCATGACGCACGATGCTCTGGGAGGACACGGCGTGACCGTGACCGTAGAGACTAGCGTTGGCAGCGGCCAACAGAGCGCCGAAAGCTACGATCTGAAAGTGAAAAATGGAAAGGTATTCCTTTATTAACTTTCAAGTTACAGATGATTCCAAGCCTGTGTTCGATTAAAACATTACGGACAGCTGCGGAGATCGAACACTGACAGACACTTCAATACATTACATGTCAGACTCCAAGGTGCGGAACCGCGTCTGTATCAGTATGGCTAAACCTTTGGAGTAGGTATTTTTTATTAATTAATTTATTAGCCAATCCTGCGGTTGATTCTTGGTGGAGCGATTCATATCTCACATGCACTTATTAGCATGTTAAAGTTAAAAGAAAGCTTTGAAAACTCTATTGAAAGATATTAATAACGACTTTTATTTATTTTAATACTCACTTTGCTGAACATGTTGGTTGTATTGTTTGTTACTTTTTTTTTTTTTTTTTTTTTTTTCCGGATGGGAAATCATCAAATGACCCCCCCCCACTCTGGGCGGAGCGGAAGGGAGTGTCAGACTTGTACTGACTAAAACCCATCCATGTTCCTTCTTTGCCCTTTGTGTTCCAGGGCCACGGTATCTCTTTCGAACAGTCCCGCAGCCCTGGCAGGCATCGGTCCTTGCGGACCCCTACTTATTTGCTGACATCTCTTTGAGGCGCACGTGGAACACGAACGCGCCGTCGACACGGCCTGTCGTCATAAGACGGCCGGACGGCGAGCTGGCCCATAACTCGCCATCCACAGGCCCGCGCCTACGGTGGCCGGGAGCCACCACGTGACCCCCGACGCCCAGGGCGTCTCCCGCGGCGACTGGGACGTGAGGTTCTTTCCCTCTCACGTCCCGCCACCTCCTTCACTAGCATGACTGCTTCGCAGAAGGAGGTGACGGCTTCCCATTCCCTCTCGCTCCGGACCATGGCTTGAACCAAGGCCTGACGCGAGAGATCGCCGCCGCCAATCGCCGCTACGAGGACACGGCGGTGCTCCGCCCAAGCGGGGCAGACTTCCACGGTGTGCTCCACCGTGTCCTCCGGACGATCCTCGCAGTGGAAACACTCGGGCGTTTCCTCCCGCCCGATTCGGTGCAGGAACCTCCCGAAACAACCGTGTCCGGTGAGGACCTGCGTCAGGCGGTAGGTGAGGGCGCCGTGGCGCCTCTCTAGCCACTCCTCAAAGAGGGGACTTATCGCCACTATGGTGGCGTGCCCTGCACGGGGTTGCGACAGTCGCTCTCTCCATGTCGCCATGAGATCACGCCGGAGGTCTGTCCGCTGAGCAGCAATTTGCCGCGGCAGCGGAGTTTCCTCCCGACGTAGTGCCTCCGCGCGCCATTCGTGCAGGCGTGCGAGGACTATCGCCTCCAGATCCCATGGCGGCAATCCGGCAAGGAGGCTAGCCGCTTCGCCGGAGATCGTGCGGTACCCCCGGATTAGCCTTATGGCTATTACTTTTTGGGGCGCGTTCAGGTAGTGGGCGGCTTGCCGCCTCAAAGAACGCGCCCACACCGGGGCCCCGTAAAGGGCCATGGACCGCACGACCCCCGCGTATAGCCTCCGGCAGGAGGCGTTTGGACCCCTCAGGTTGGGCAAGAGCCGCTTGAAGGCAGCCCCTGTCCGTTCCAGTTTGGGAGCCAAACGTCGGAAGTGCTCCACGAAGTTCCACCGGCTGTCGAGGACGAGTCCTAGGTACTTCAACGTCGACCCGACGCCGATGGAAACCCCTCCTGCCGTCAGTAGGGATCCCGACGGTGGCGCATTCCGAGGCCCATGAAAACACATGGCCTCGGACTTGTGCAGTGCCACCTCGAGACCCAATTGCCGGATCCTCTCCACGACTATCGCAACCCCGCGTGTCATGTTTTCGGCCGCCGCCTCGTGCGACCTCCCTTGTGCCAGTACCAGCGTGTCGTCAGCGTAGCAAACTACGCTGACGCCGGTAGGGAGGTCGGCGCGCAGCACCCAGTCGTAACCGATGTTCCACAGGGCCGGTCCCAGAACCGATCCCTGTGGAACACCGCACGACATCTCTCGCCGGTTCCATTCTCCGCTTCGACCAGGGTAGATGACGGCTCTATCCGTCAGGTAGTCCCCGACCACACGACGAAGGTAGGTCGGCACCCGGTGATACCGGAGTGCCTCCCTAATGCAGCTCCAGGGCATGGAGTTGAAGGCGTTGGCGATGTCAAGAGACACCGCCAAGACGACCCCGCCCCGGGACACCGCGTCCCCCGTCGTGAGGGCTCTCACGCGCATGATGGCGTCCACCGTCGAGCGCCCCTTGCGGAAACCAAACTGGTGTTCCGCAAGATCCGGCCCCATCCCCGCAATGTGCCCGGCGAGGCGGTTGGCAATGACTCTTTCAAAGAGCTTGCCCACCTCGTCGAGCAGCACGATGGGCCGGTATGCGGACGGAGAGTCCGCAGGGCGCCCTGGTTTCCGGATGAGGACCAGCTTCCCCGTCTTCCAACGAAGCGGAAACTGGCCTCTCTCCAAGCATGCGCTTAGGAGCCCTTCCAGTCGGGGCCCGAGAGCCTCAGAGGCCAGGACCCAGGCTTTGCCAGGCAAGCCATCGGGTCCCGGGGCGGTATTTCTGGTTTTCAGCCTGCGTACCGCCACTCTCAGGTCTACCCCAGTCACCTCCGGAACGTCGTCATCGTCATCGGTGTGGTCCGCTTCCGGCACCGCACGCGGCGGCGGAGCCATAGGCGGGGGAGGATGCTCCCCTCGCGAAGGGAACAAAGCGCTCACCACGTCCTCCACGAGCTCAGGCCGGAGACTCTGCGTCAACGGGGGGGCCCGGGTGCGGAGTTTGTCCCGCACCATCTTGTAAGGGCGCCCCCACGGATCTCCGTTCAGAGACTCCAGCATCTCCTCGCGGGCCAAGTTCTTGGCCCGCCGGACAGCCTCTTGGAGGGTGGTCTTCGCCGCTCTGTACCCCTCGTACAGCTCCGCCTCAATGGCTGCCGCATCCGGAGGGCGGATGCGGAGCCTGCGATGCCTGGCGTACAGGCGCCGCGTGGCAACGCACGCCTTGCGCAGAGACGTCAGCTCTCGCGACCACCAGTACACCTGACGCCGGGCGCTTCCTGGCCGAACTCGGGGCATTGCCACGTCGCAAATGTCGGACATGGCCTCCTGGAACCAACCCGCCTCGTTGTTGATGTCGGCAGGCCTGACTGGTGATGACACCCAGGCCTGCACGATCGAGGCTTCCAGGAGGAGCTCCCGGTCCAGCTGCTTCAGCGCCCATCGCGGACCACTCGGGGCCTGTAGGACCGGCACGCTTGAGGACTGGGTGGAGACGTCAAACCGGATGTACCGGTGGTCGGAATAGGTCTCCACCCCCTCCATGACGCGCCAGTCAACGACACGCGGCGACAGAGCGGGGCTGGCGAACGAGATGTCCACCACCGACTCGCCCCGCATCCGCACGCACGTGGGGACAGAACCCCGATTTAGGACGACCAGGCCTGTCTCCAGAGCCCAGTCCTCCACCATTCTACCCCGCACGTCCGTGTAACGAGAACCCCAAGCCAAGTTCTTGGCATTGAAGTCCCCGAGCACAAGCACGGGGAGGGAATGGCTTCCGATGACGACACTCAACTCCGTGAGGGAGTTGTGGAACTCGGCGAGAGTTCGGCTCGGGGAGAAGTAGACTCCCACTACAACGATCTCCCCGAACCGTGCTGCTACGCACCCCTGACCCTTCCTGACACTCTCAAGGGTCGGGGTACCGGCGGCGACCGACGCAATTATGGTCACTGAGCCGCTAAGGTCCTCCACCCAGTCATCCCTGGGCGGGACAAAGTACGGCTCAGCGACCACGGCGATGTTAATCGACCACTGCGCCACGCTCTGGAGCAACAGATCCTGAGCGCAGGCGCAGTGGTTGATGTTCGCCTGGAGAAGGCGTAATGGGGCCGTTACTGGCACTCCATTTCAGCCCCCTCCCGGGCCCCCTGCGAGGGCCCCGCTGCGGAAGTTGCAGCAGTAGCGGCAGCGGCGGCGACAGTGGCGGCAGCTGCGGTGGTGGCGACGGTGGGGGTTTTGGCGGTGGTGGCGGAGGGCCTTCCCTTGCCCCTGGCCTTGGCGGGAGTACCGCAGGACTTGCTCCCTGCCCGGTGATCGGCCGGCTTGCCAGCTGCCGCACATGCAGCGCAGCGCGGCGCGGCGGAGCAAGCCGCGGCCATGTGACCAGGCTGGCCGCAGCGGAAGCACAGGCCACTGCGGTCCACCTCCGAAGTGCACCGGACCGACACGTGGTGCCCCACATGGCAGCGGAAGCACCTCAGAGGTCTGGGTTCCAGCAGCTTCACCTGCGCCGAAACCCAGCCCACCAAGAGCCTTCGGCCCTCCACAATGACTTTCGCCGCCGTCACAGGGCAGCTTACCGTTATGGTTCGCATGCCCGACAGGTCCGGACGTAAGGTGCCTGCCTTGACTTGCTCGGCAGGGCACCCACCGGTCCTGGTGATGGCGGCCACCACCTCCTTCTCGGTCACCGAGTCGTCCAGACCCAGTATGCGCAGGTCTGCGCATTTGACGGGCCTGGACACTCTGGCCTCGTCCGCATTTAGGGACGCTCTAAGCTTTTCAGCCAGAGCGTCAGCGGACGAGCCACGGGTTTCGCCAGGGATCTCCAGCACTCGAGCCCCTGTTGCGGTGACTCTAAGCCGGAGGCCCCCGGTGATCCCGAGCTCTCCGAGATCCACCGTCGCTTTCGCCTTAGCGAGCACGTCGCGGTAGGTCACGCCCCTCTTTTCCGCGTCCGGCTGTAGTGTAATCACTACAGCTGCGGTCTTCGGGGCGCTGAGCCTAACCGCGACGCCCCGCTCCTTTTGCCGGCGTTTCTGCTCCTGCCTCCTGGCCTTTTTGGCCGCCCTTCGCTCCCTCGCGTTTTCTCCAGCCACCTGCCACCCGGTCTCGGCCACGGAAGTCTTAGGAGGCGGAGGGGGCGGCGATAGCGGCTGTCTCGCGGCTGGCGCTGGCGTATTCGCCACCTTGCCCTTCTTTTGGGCCGCCGCCTTGCCCTGTTTCAGGGCCGCCGCCTTCTTAATCGGAGCCGATTTCGTCGGGGCCGACATAACCCTGCCGGGGGGCTGGCTGGGCGGCCCCGGTGCGGAGGCCGCAGCAGACGCATATGAGGCCGCCCTCAGGCCCGGGGGCGCCTTGTTTGCCGCCAGGGGGGGGCGTAAGACAATGCCCTCCAGGACGGAGAACCGCGCCTGGAAGGCAGCCAGCTCCTGCCGAACCAGATTCAGGACCTGGTTCTCCACCGGCACGTGCTGGCTTGGACGCTTCTGGCCCCCATTTTGGGGCGCCTCGCGAGAGCCGGACTCGCGCAGACTGGCCAGGTCTGCTCGGAGCTTCCTATTCTCCTCTTTGAGAAGCTCCGTGGCGGCTGTCAGTCGAGCGACCTCTGCCCTCAGTTTGGCCACGCCGTCTGGCGGCGGCCCCGCAAATCTAGCCTCCGCTGCCGCCATAATGGAGGCGACCGCAGCAGGTATAGCCCTTTGCCTGGTGGAGGGCTTTTGTTTGAAGGAGACAGCCCTCAGCGCTGCCTCCACCTCCTTCGCGAGCCCGGCCTTACGCTCCGCATCAGAGCCGCCATCTGCGCCCGCCTCGTCGCCAGAATAGCCCGAACGGGCCACCTCGTGACCGGCGGCCACCCCCGGGTGGCGCCCCTCCTCGGCAAGCCGCGCCGACCTCTCGGTGGCAGAGAGGCCTCTCCCCTTGCCGCGGATCCCGCCGCGCTTGCTGGTGGGGATCTTGCGAGCCGAAGCCAGCTCCCCATCTGACGACGACTCTCGGTCGCCTACCGGCCTGGACCGCTTGCGTAGGAACTCCCTGTTCCCCGCAGCAGCCCCGGGCCTCCCGCGCTGGGAGCACACTGAGCCAGCGCTCACCTCGCTGGATGCGGCACCGGACTCCGACCCCGCATCCCTCTCCTCCCTTCCTTCGCCGTTATCGGCCGTTTTTTGGGTTAAAATATTTTTCATTTTGTTCCCACGAGTATGGGGGAAATAAATAGTCCATCTGGGCAGTGCCCCCTGTACCCAGATAAGCCATAGCCAGGCCCGGCAGTGGTTCGCACTAGAGACTGATTTTCCAAAGGAACCCGTCAGCCATACATCTCCTCGCGGTGCGCCGCCGCTTGAGATTCGGGGTAACTTTTTATAGAGGTTTTCTACCTCGTGGTCCGGGCGGTTAAGCCAAGACCCTCGGTCCCAATCGAAGCCGCGAGACGTGTTCCACGACACTTCGACGGTGGGATTACGATATCGACGGAGACAGTGAAGGACGCACGTCCTTCACTGTCTGCTCGGAGGCAGGGTAAGTGCACACCGAGCCCGTCCTTGCTCCTCCGCTGTGCCCTCTGCTTTTCAGAGGGTCACGCGGAGCAACGTCCCCTTGGTCCATGAGGGACCCCCCATGTCAGAATATTAGCCATGGGCAGTAACATTTCCCGAGGAATAAGAATCTCTTCCCATTCCTCGGGGAAGGATACTGCCCACGCCCAGGGTGCACCGGCCCAGCAGCTGCTATTCCCTCCAGACGTATCGAGAGGGACCGGCAGCCATCAGGCACACGAGGAGGAATTCTGACAACGCACCCCATTGTTTGTTACTTTACAATCAAGTATTGATTGATGTCAATGGACTCGCAATTTGGTTTTATAGATCAAGTTAATACGTTCTCGAGCGCGGTGGGGCGGAGACATGCGTGTGCGCACTTGACTTGTAACTTTGACATGTATCAAGGTCGCTGTTTCAATAATGCGTATGTCCTGAATTACGTCCGTAACGACACCTTTTAATAAAAGAAAAACAATTAATACTCGCGTGAGTCACGTTTATTTATTTTTTATCACAATTTACATGTTTAACTTGTAGAATGTATTGTAGTTAGTTGATTTGGAGATGTGAATCTAAAGAGTGAGTGGTGTCTGGAAAAATAATTGGCTGGTATTTCAAGTAATTGGTTGAGTATGCCGATACCCAACCAATTGCTTAAAATACCAGATTCGGTTGCATTCAGAAGTTTCTGAATCATGCATGTTAAAAATGAGTGGTTCTAGATGTACCTATTCTAATTAACAGACAGATTTGTTGACGGGATATAAGTTTTGACACTAATAATCATAGGCTAAAATAATAGGAAATGTTGTAAACCGGGTGGGCAGCGTGAAGGACATCAGCCTAATAAAAATAAATTGTTTTGAGTATGGTTACGCAGGCAAAGTTTTTACGTAATAAAGATGAAAATGAAAAACACATGACAGTCGTTACAGGTAGTGTGTGGCCCGAAAGTCTGTCAACCAGTCTAACCAAGGGGTATCGCAGTACCCAGTACTGACTGGATGGTAGAGGTCAGATAGGCAGTCGCTCCATTCAAAAAGATGATATTCGGCTGCGTCCGGTTAGACTGAAAGCCAAATTTTTTATTTGACGTCGGTGACAAGGTGATACGTCTGAAGTGGAGTTGGGCAGGACTTTTGGCTAGACGCGGACATGGCCGTTGGAGTAAGGTTTTGACCGAATGGTGGCCAAGGTTGGGCCTAAGAAACCAGGGCCAACCAAAAGCACGTCGGGTTAACGATATCGTCAAGACCGCGGGAAACGGATAAGGGACGCACAGAACAGAGAGGAGTGGCAGAAGAAAGGAGAGTCCAGTACCCAATAGTGGGTGATTCCGGGGTGAAATGATGATCATTTTTGTGCTCATGCCCCTGTCTACTTGAAGTCGTCGCTTAACGTTTTGATCTTTTATTTTTCCTTTCAAACATCAACCTATCAATCCTCCTTTTTCTTTCATACCAGACCACACCCTCACCATCCGTAAAAATGTATACTAAACTCTATTATAGACACATACATTGCTTAAAAAGAGTTCACTCTGTAGGTCTCAATTTATTACCCTGAAAAATCCAGACAATTTGTAACAGATAAAGTTCTCGCTATGACTTCATTATAACATTGGAAGTATTTTATTGATACGAGTAGGCGCCTTACCGGTTTCAGCATGGGAGACAAATTCATGATAAATTAAACTGTTACCGACATGATAGTTTATTTCCTCGTTGAGGCACTTATGGTTTGTAATTGAAGTTTGAATCAATTGTTTTCCTGGTGCACTGGTACCTATATATTTATTGGCTTTATTGCTTTAGCTATTGATCGAAATCGTAGGTAGGTATCGTAGGTACTTGTTAGTACTGTGCCTGTAATGCAAGCTTTGTCTAAACTAATATTGCAAAGAGGTAAAATTTGTTTGTAAGTTTGTATGTAGGGGGTAATCTTAAGAACTATTGATCCGATTCCAAAAATTCTTGTGTTACGGGCTACATACCGGGTGTAAACAGACCCTTCATATATCCGTCAACCAAGCATTCTGTACATCAAACTAAGTACTTTACGCAAAAAATATTGCTGGGAATCGACTTTTTTTTTGGTGTGAAAAATCACGTTTTATGGTAGAACTCGATGGAAAGCACTCATAGCATTGTGCTGTTGAATGGATTGAATAATACGAGGGTCGTGGAGGTGTGTAAAGTAAAAATCTTACATTAAAAACATGTATTTAAAAAAAAAAAACTTGTGAAAAAGTTGGAACTTTGACCCCCAATATCTCCGTAACTAGAAGGTTCCCAGGTATGGTCTAGAATAAAAAAATGATCGCAGTGACGGGGAGAACAAGTGCCTTTCGTTTATGTTAAGGGTCTATTTACACCCTTTATAAAACGTCCCCATGGGTGAATTTCCGTACATAACGGGAGCAAAACAACGAGCAAAAGCTAGTCTATTAATAATTTGTGTGTGGGTAATAACCATTTTTGAGTTCAATGTCGTGACACACAGAAGGACACAGCATGCTTTTACTATCTTCGAATCTGTAAAGGCTTGTTGAGCTGAAATCCTCAGTACATAATGCATTGTGCATTTCTTCTTCTTAGTGTGGCGAGGTATTCTGGAATGAGTTGATCCAGGACTTTGCCACGAGTCTGATGGTAACACTATTCATTCTACAATTCCTTAATTCCCATAGTAGTCGTCGTTGCTCATCAGTCTTCATGTAAGCGTAATGGTAATTCAGTAACCTGTCAATTCATATAATGTAAAAGCAACACCAAAACTGGTGTTAAAATATACAGCATAATCTAAATCGTTCCAATCGTTTTTCATCTATTTGAGTCCTGCCATGCACTGATGACCAAATTTTACTGGACCTACTTGGATGCTGATAGTTTTATAACATGAATGGTTTCAGAATTAGAAAAAAGTACCTAGTTTTAGTGCACACGAGCATTTTGTGCTCTTGTAGAACAATTTTTTTTGCACATGCTTTCTGCTTCAATCCCCATTTACCCTATGCCAGTTTCATGCCTGTGACATATCATAAAATTGAAGCAAAAATTTTGTTGCATTTCCATTGATGCTTCAACTTATTAAGGAAGATAACTTTATTGCATTCTAAAAAATTATGTTGCTATCCTCGTACATTCCTCGCATATTTTTGCGATGTTAGTATCGTTTTTAATTTCGTCTGTAAACTTATGGGAAAAACTATCTTTGTATATCTAAGAAAATGCATGTTAGTGGTATATCACATTTTATTTTGGAATCGCATTCACTCCCCTTTCGTATGTACAAAACAATAAATAGGCACAATACAATCAGTCATCGGTGATCACTCAGTAATGATGGTAAGCATGCCCGTGGATGGGGGCGGGGTGCACCGAGGGGGCGGAGTTATGTACCACAGCGTTGAAACTGAAAATAAAAAATATTGTTTAAACATGTTGATAAAAGGACTTGGAAGTTCGGTTCGATTTCAGAGAGACTTTAAGTTTAATTGTTTGCAACTTACCCATTGTGGGCATCAGCGGTGTATTCGACCTTGCGGATGGAACCGTCAGGTTGAGCCAGAGAGTAGTATCCGTGAACAGAGTCACCGTCGCGGCTCTCGTGCTGGGACTTGTGGTCACCGGTGTGAGGGTCAGCCACGGAGTAGGCGAAGTCGTATTTGGGGTGAGCCTGAAATAAGAACAAAATTTAATTATTGCACATTCCGCAATTAATTCGAATGATGCAGTTACCAAACGAACGGATGACTTACGTAAGTGTCGTGACCGTCGTAGTGGTCTACGGGAGCAGCGTAGTGAGCTACAGGGGCAGCAGCATAGTGGGCTACAGGAGCGGCATAGTGAGCTACGGGAGCAGCGTAGTGAGCTACAGGAGCGGCGTAGTGAGCTACGGGAGCGGCGAAGTGCAGGGGTTCATCGTGACGAATGATGCTCTGGGAGGACACAGCGTGTCCATGGCCCAGGTAGCCAGCGTTGGCAGCGGCCAACAGAGCGCTCAAAGCTACGATCTGAAAAATACATAGTCAACTTTAGTCACTTGCTGCGATAGTTTATTTATGTAGTATAAAGTAGTTTGAAAAAAAAACCTAATAAATAGGTATTGTTATTGTTCAAAATTCTTCTATGGTACACTCACTTTGCTGAACATTTTGCTGTTTGATTTACAACGGTCAACTGTTGTCTGATATCAATGTAATTGCTGAATGGATTTATATATGAAACACAAATCCGCATGCGCCCGTTCGGTGGGGCGGAGAAATGCGTGCACTTGACTTTGAATACTTTGACAACGTTCAAGGTTGCAGAACAGTTACGATATCAAACATATTGTTGTATGACTTGGCTTTGTAAAATATTTGAATTAAATTGAACAATGCAAAATAGTTTACTTTCAAGATCGCAATATTTTGTCCAAAGCCGGTGAGTTTGTTATTTATTTAAGTTCAGCATTTTTGCAAGTGACATAGTTATAGCTATTTTGGATGGACCCTTAATGTACCAGTAATTAGAAATACCTAACTTCTTCTACTTCAAGTAAATAGAACTTTATGACGTCAGTTTAATTTTTCAATTAACCTGTATCTACAATTTCCGTGCGAAAATGCTGAAATTGACAAACAGAAACACTGCAGTGATTTTCTTCCGCAGTGTTAGTATACAGATATTGGAGCTTAAGCTTTATTGCGAAGATAAACAGTGGGTTTTTTGTTGAAAGACAGACGTATTTAAAATACCGTCATTTCGTAGGTAAACAATCATTGGTACCAATAAACGTTCGTGAAGGAATTACCTACGGATTAAAACCTGCGTTAGTGGATACGACTAAACTAAATAAAAGTATAGCTTACACGTAACCGGCGTAGGTTACGTGTAAGCTATACCACGGGGTTTTCCAGTAACGACTGTAACTCATTTGTTAATTCATGTTAAAAAAATATGTTTATCTAAAAGAAGTTGTTTTGACTTTTTGTCAGTTTTAATCCAATAATAAGGTACTTAAGTATATTTCAGCTAAATAGTAACTGAACTCTAAAGATAGTTGCTACAACTTCTACAGCAATTGTACGGTAGTAGCAACCCATCAGAGTTGAAAGTTTTATTCAAATATAAAAAAAAAGCTTCTTTTTATAAATCTAATACAGCGAGTACTGGAAGTTAGATGGAGATCCAGAGCAGACTGGAGAAATGGCAACAGAAGCTGGAAAATGTTGGCTTGAAAATCAGCAGAAATAAAACTGATTACATTTTCTGCGATTTCGGCGGTCTCTCCAGTTCTGTAGCCATAGCGCTAGATCGCACGTTTCTTCCTGTCTGCTCCGATTTTCGGTATCTCGGTTCACTCGTGCAAAGCGATGGCGAAATACATCGTAGTGTAAACCACAGAATTAACACGAGATGGATGAAATGGCGGCAGGTCACGGGAATAATCTGCGACTCCCGCATTCCCCTTAAACTTATGGGGAAGATTTATAAAACAATGGTTAGACCTGCTGTCTTCTATGGATCAGAATGTTGGCCCACAAAAGGGACGAATGAAAGGCATTTGCATGCGTCTGAGATGAATATGCTAAAGGTGATTTGTGGTGTTACGCGCATGGATAAAGTAAGAAATGAGTATACACCGTGACTTTTTAGTCGTCTTACAACGGCAGCCCACTTCACGTATCCAATGAATACTAAACATTCATAAAAAAAAAAAATAGTATTTATGAGATTTTAATAATTTAAAAATAAAAACATTATTCAGTATTATGACGCGTGACGTAATTAAAACACCCTGTTGCAAGCGATGATCTACTGGTCGAGTGCTGGGTAGATATATGTTCTCCCGTTTGACACGTAAACATCATTAACAGGATGTTTCTTATTTTTTTTCTAATTTTTTATTATTCTTTTTCTTTGTACCTATTATGGAATATAAAAAAAATCGCGCCTTGAGCTATTTTATGTCAGGTACATTGAGTGGACGACCTTTGTAAGACGACTAAAAAGTCACGGTGTATAAGAGGAAGTCTAAAAGTGGCGCCGTTGACTGAAAAGTTGTGTGGTAATCGTTTATCATGGTATGGCCATGTGATGCAGAGGGATTCCTCATCCCTCTGCAAGATCGCAATATTTGTGAGGAAAGTTTTGAGTACCTATGAATGTGGATGGGTATAGGAGTAGTAGAAGAAGACCAAGGAAACGATGGATGGACTGTGTAAAGAATGATATGGTAAGAAAGAAGGTGTCTGATGAGGAGACTAATAGAGAAGTAATAGAGAACTATGGAAGAAGAAGACATGCTGCGCCGACCCCAAATGAATTGGGATAAAGCAAGAGAATGATGACAACGAGTACTGGAATTCATATGCCGGGTATTTGTATTCCGATACCCGCCTTTAGTACTCGCCGCCGGTACTCGCCTGCAGTGCTCGCCTGCAGTGCTCGCCTGCAGTGCTCGCCTGCAGTACTCGCCTGTAATGCTCGCCTGCAGTGCTCGCCTGCAGTGCTCGCCTTCAGTGCTCGCCTGTAGTGCTCACCTGCAGTGCTCGCCTGTAGTACTCGCCTGTAGTGCTCGTAGTCAAACTTGATATTTGAATTTTAAAAGATAAAAATTGTAGTTTTATTGGTTGTTCATGGAAAAATCATTCATTGGCTCTAAAGGCAGGTTATTTATAATGTTGTTTTATACAGTAATTAGCCATTACTGCTGAATTAAATTAACCCTTTCATTCTGTTCTAACATTATGGTTTTCCATTTATACAAACAAGTCCAATCCAGGGTAGTTCTTCACAAGCGTATTGAACATCGTCAGCTTCATAGAGGAGCTGTATTAAGTTCTGTAACTAGCGAGAAAATGGGACATAAAACGGTTTGTGTTTTCTAGATCTTGTTGTGATGTTATATCCTAGATCATGTACCTACCATGCATATGCAAAATGTATGTAAATATCTATCGTAAGTAAGCAAACAACTGCAACCTACTGATAGCAAGCATAAGCAAAATACTGATTGATTGATATACATATATGACTTCTGTGTTATCGTTATGGTGTTGTGTTACCGTCATTTGTACTAAATCTCCGTACTGAGTTACTTTACACTCAGGGTGCCTGTGGTGTGCAATGCAATACGTAACTAGTTCTTTAAAAAATAATTAACCTCATGAGCTGATAACTTGAACGTCTACGATGTAATCTGTTATAGATTACATCGTATTGTATGTGATCATCGTATGGTAATCTGTTACCTAATTTTGTTGTACTAAGTTAACGTTTTATAATTAATTGGATGAGTTGTTCCACATATTTCATAAAAAATCATCATTTTCATTAGCTTAAGTTTACAGTATAGGGAATATAAATTAATAAATCATCATCTGCCTAGCCTTTTCCCAACTATATTGGGGTCGGCTTCCAGTCTAACCGGATGCAGCTGAATACCAGTATTTTACATGGAGCGACTGCCTATCTGACCTCCACAACCCAGTCAGTACTGGGTAATACGATACCCCTTGGTAAGACTGGTTGTCAGACTTTTTGGGCCACTGACTGCCTAACGACTGTCAAAGATCTACAACTGACAGCCTTGACCAACGGCTTAACGTGCTTTCCGAGGCACGGAGGAAACTCGGTATGTAATGGGCGGTCACCCATCCACAGACCAACCTAGGCAAGCACGGCTTAACCTAAAGATCGACCCGAGCGGCTGTTATTATTCAGCCACGAGCTCCTCTTCAGCCACGAGCTCCTCTTCTAATATAAATTAATAAATAATGGTAAGTAATTTCTGTTAGGCATTCATAATATATTTAGGTATCGCATTCACTCTCATTTGATATGTACAAAACAATAAATAGGCACAATACAATCAGTCATCGGTGATCACTCAGTAATGATGGTAAGCGTGTCCGTGGACGGGGGCGGGGTGCACCGAGGGAGCGGAGTTGTGTACCACAGCGTTGAAACTGAAAATAAAAAATATTGTTCAAAAACGATGTTGAAAAAAGGTTCAATTTCTGAGAAACTTACATAGTGCTTGCAACTTACCCGTTGTGGGCATCGGCGGTGTACTCGACCTTGCGGATGGAACCGTCAGGTTGAGCCAGAGAGTAGTATCCGTGAACTGAGTCACCGTCGCGGCTCTCGTGCTGGGACTTGTGGTCACCGGTGTGAGGGTCCGACACGGAGTAGGCGAAGTCGTATTTGGGGTGAGCCTGAAATAAGAACAAAATTAAATTATAGCGCACTCTACAATTGGTACGAATAATGGTGCAGTTACCGAACGAATGGATGACTTACGTAAGTATCGTGACCGTCGTAGTGGGCAACGGGTGCGCCGTAGTGAGCCACTGGGGCAGCAGCATAGTGAGCTACGGGGGCAGCGGCGTAGTGAGCTACAGGAGCGGCATAGTGAGCTACGGGAGCAGCGTAGTGAGCTACGGGAGCGGCGTAATGCAGGGGTTCGTCGTGACGAATGATGCTCTGGGAGGACACAGCGTGTCCATGGCCCAGGTAGCCAGCGTTGGCAGCGGCCAACAGAGCGCTCAAAGCTACGATCTGAAAAATACATAGTCTACTTTAGGCACTTGCTACGATAGTGTTTTTGTAGTATAAAGTAGCTCTGAAAATAGGTATTGTCAACGTTTGGAAATACTTTTACGGTACACTCACTTTGCTGAACATTTTGGTGTTTGATTTACAACGGTCAATTGTTGTCTGATATCAAAGTAATTGTTGTATGGTTTTATATATGAAACTCAAATCCGCATGCGGCGACGCGGTGGGGCGGAGAAATGCGTGCACTTGACTTTGTATACTTTGACAAGGCTCAAGGTCGTATTTTTAGAACTGTTTACATTTACAAACTATTTCATTTACAAGTTAGCACAATTTTTTAAAAAGGATTTTTGGTTAAATAATAACAGCCGCCCGGATCGATATTTAGGTTACGCCGTGATTGCCTAGGTGGGTCTATAGATGGGCGACCACCCATTATATACCGAGTTTCCTCCGTGCCTCGAAAAGCTCGATTAGCCGTTGGTCCCGGCTGTCATTTGTAGACCTTTGACAATCGTTAGAGGCAGTGGCCCGAAAGTCTGACAGTCAGTTTTACCAAGGGGTTTCGTATTACCTACTAGCAACTGGGTTGTGGAGGTCAGATAGGAAGTCGCTCCATGTAAAATACTGGTATTTATTGGATGGTTAGACTGGAAGCCATTTGGAAAAGGCTAGGCAGATGATGATGATGATGTTGGTTCTTTTTATGGCGAAATAAAGACAGAAGAATTCAGTAGCGTATATTTAAACATATTATGGTGGCGATCGTTTTATCTGTTCACTTTAACAAAGTCAAACTCAAAGCATTTATTTCAAATAGACCCGTGAAAGGCACTTTTGCATAGTCAAAAATAAGGTACCTACAGTCCAACCACAGGCATAATAACTGTCTCTGACTGTAGCCGCCCATTCCAAAATCGAAGATCTCATGGACAATCCCATCTTCCTAGTACAGTGGTCTGCGCTGGGGCGGCTGCTGCAGGTGCTGAAAACCTCAAACGGCGTAAATAAAATAACTTAATTGGTAGTTATGTGTTTGTCCCGTTTGTGGTTGAAACACTAGGGCCATGGGTCCGTGTGCCCACCCTGTATTTCGAGATATCGCCAAGCGGCTGGCCTTTTTTGGCAAAAGGCTGGCCCTTTTTTTGGGCCAAAAGCTGTCAGCCTTCTGGGCACTTTGCCTGTTGACAGCGATGTGGATGAGTTTTTGACGTCTTGTAATTCTTTTCCCAATTTGATACTTTTATATATTTTTATTTTAGATAAATAGATCTAGGCGTAGTTTGTAATTTGTAAAATAATGTCCATAATTAATAAAATTATTGAAAAGCTTAAAAAAAAGAAAAAGGAATGTTAATTGGAGGACTTATCACCCTTAACATTAGTGAAGCTATGATTATGAGATTAGAGACATATAACAGGCACACAGGGAAGAGTTCGTAACTTCCTAGCGTTATTTTCATTCTATTTCTATGAATGCTATTCATCAATATAGTATGATTATAACACGTATTCAAATATTATCTGCTAAGATGATGTTCTATCGTGTGGTTCATACGAACGTAGTCATAACTTAGTTGTCTATTTTGTTGCAACAGATTTAGAAGGATCTATTGGCTATAACCAATTAATCAACTCAGCTTATAGCAGCCCACAGGTGGACGTAGGTAGCGATCACCTAATTTGTACCACAACACCCTGGTTTTAGCTTTTCGCATCGATTCTGTTACGGCTACCTTTCAAGTTCTTCGCTGTTCGTGACTGTTTGAGAAAAATCATGCCCTGGGTCAAACGGTACCTTTTTTTTTTTTTTAAAATTTCATATTCCAATTGTAAAACCGAACCCTAGAAATAAAACACGCCGATTACAACGTGCTTTGTCTCACCATCGCCGCTATTCAAGCCATCAATGGCTCTTTCTATGGAATTCTGAACTGCCACCGAGACTTAAAAGCATCATAACGGCTTTGCCTCAGCTCGGGATTAGCTAGTAAACAGCTCTGACCGAGTTTAATGCTAGACATCGCCTCGTTTACGGTAGGCCGACCAATCCTTTATAGTGAGACGTTGGCTCATTTATAAGATCTAAAAATAAGGAAGGTCTACAAATAAGGATATGGTATAAGATCATTTTATAATAGTAAACCATTATAGAAAACTCACTAACTATTGTTAGTGAGTTTTCTATAATGGTTTACTGGTTGGTTTTTTATAATGGTTTATTTATTTCGATCTATTGATCGAAATAAATGATCTAAAATAAGTGTATGGTACCTTTAAATAGGTAACTACTTCCATTTAAATCGCAATCGAAGTAAAGTTTGCTGTGAGAAAACCCAATTCTGGGTTAAGTTCGCCGTTGTATATAAGCTATATGTTTTGTGTGCGTTAAAGGATAAGAATAAGAATAAATTCTCGATTCTTCGACGTGATGCTTTTCATGCTAAAGCTCGGTCCTGACAAATTATGAACTTAACTAGCACATCGTTGAACTACTGAATACGAGTTGTTACTACTTTCAAAACTAATTGTTTTAAGTGTTGATATCTTAATCTAAGAATATAAGTAACCGGTTGCTTAAATTAATTCTTTTATCGTTTGGTCTTGTGCGTTGGTCAGAACAAATCCGTCCGTCGCTAATATCAAAGACAAACCGTGCATATTGCTGAAAGAAGAAGGTATATTGTGAATATTAAGTTTCCAAGTTAAATCATGTCGTGGACGGGTGGAGAACCCCAGCATTGGATAAAAAAATTGGAAGAGGATTTTTATGGATAACAGTATGCGTTATTTACAGAATTAATCAAATACTGTTTTACTGTTTTTCATTCATTGTTGTATCACCGTAATAATATAATTGCTCTGAAGACAGTTTTAAGTTAAAGGAATATTAAGAAGTTAAAGGCATGTTTCTGTTAGAATCATTCATATTATATTCAGGAATCGCTTATCACAGTCATTATGTACAAAATAATAAATAGGCACAGTACAATCAGTCATAAAATCACTCAGTAATGATGGTAGTCTTGTCCGTGGACGGGGGCGGGGTGCACCGAGGGGGCGGAGTTGTGTACCACAGCGTTGAAACTGAAAATAATAAGAGGACTGTAAGTAAAAAGGTTTATACACGAATTAGCGTTGTTGTATTTTATATTGCGGTTACGGCAAAAGCAAAGTAAGTTAAATATAACTCACCCATGGTGGTCGTCAGCGGTGTACTCGACCTTGCGCACGGAGCCATCAGGCTGTACAAGAGAGTAGTATCCGTGCACGGCGTCACCGTCGCGGCTCTCGTGCTGGGACTTGTGGTCACCGGTGTGAGGGTCAGCCACGGAGTAGGCGAAGTCGTATTTGGGGTGAGCCTGAAGAAGAAAATAATTTAGTTAAAACCACACAATAATACATTGAAATCTTCAAATATATATTATTATTTCAACTATAAAAATACTTACATAAGTATCGTGACCGTTGTAGTGGTCTACGGGAGCAGCATAGTGAGCTACGGGGGCAGCAGCATAGTGCGCTACGGGAGCGGCGTAATGGGCAACAGGCGCGGCGTAGTGTGCTAGGGGAGCGGCGTAGTGAGCAGATTCGTCATGATGAACGATGCTCTGAGAGGACGTAGCGTGTCCAAGGCCCAAGTGACCAGCGTTGGCCGCGGCCAGCAGCGCGCTCAAAGCTACGATCTGAAAGAATTATGAGTATGTTAGATGACTGAATGTTTTAGAAATTTGTTAAAAAAAACTTAAAACATTGTATTTATATTCGCAACGATTTATATATAATATATTAAAAATATATAATTTATAATTACTTTGCTGAACATGTTTGTTGTATAGTTTTCAACGGTCAAGACTTGATTGATGTTAATGTATGCTGAATGGTTTTATATACTGCCTAATAGTTTAACACTCGCGTCAACGTGGTGGGGCGGAGAAATGCGTGCGCGTTCTTGATCTTGAATACTTTAATTTGTCTCAAGGTCGCTGTTGTAATAAAAATAATAGAATCGGTTGTAAATTCGATTTTAACATAAAATTCGATATTGTGAGATACGACAGGATTATTGTTTGCATGTTTGCTATAGACAATATGTGAATAATAGAAATAGCTGACGCAGTTGTAGTAAATGATCTTGCTCGGTGCTTTATTTTTAGCAGGTATTCCGTACAAATGAATATTAACAAACCTTTTTGAGTTTATGAGAGTAAATTAAGTCCGCCTTTGTACAGTTTTTACTTGTGCATAAAGTTTTAATAAATAAATAAATAGTCAAAATGAGTAAGTATGAGATATGATATTAGTGCTAGTAAAATTATTATATGGTACTGCCTAGATCCTTAGATTTTCATCCAACAGGCCAGTGGCAGATTGGTTTCATGGAAACGTTAACGACTAGCTATTTATGCAAGACTAGCTTACGGACGCGGCTTTGCCCGCGTTGAGTTCGGTAATTGTCACTCGGGATCGTGCTATAGGGACAAAGAGTATCCATTGTAATAATCCAGGTTATAAACTATCTGTGTGCTAAATTTCTTGAAAATCCGTTTCGTAGTTTTTACTTTAAAGAGTAACAAATATTCATCCATATTTCCAAAAAACTTTCGCAACTTTCTTAAGAGTAAGTGATAAACTAAAAACGAACAATCTACTTATTACTGAAGTCAGTCAAGTGATTGCAACTAACTTTTTAATTACAGCTTTTCGTCAAGTAAAAAATGTGGCCTAGATAATTTGTTTAAAATTCGGAATGACAGTTGGCGGTTTCTAAATATGCTCGATTTCATATTAAAGGTTTGCCTACAGTAATATTAATCGATGTTTATTTTCCCCCTAGAGAAGTTTATTGGTAAGAAAAGTCATTAATTCCATGTTTTAACTTCTTTGAAGTTTTTTTGCCCGCGGCTTCGCCCGTTTGGACGTCGAAAATTATCCGATTACTTATCTGTATCCCCCTTTTTAACCCTGCGGGGGTAGAATTATCAAAAACGCTGAGATACGTATGAATTAATTTTCAATCGTCATCTAAACACAAAATTTGAAGATCCTAACTTCAAAACGGACGGACTTTCACTGACTGATAAACTTTCATCCCCTATTTTACCCCTTTAGGGGTGGAATTCCCAAAAATCCTTTCTTAATGGATACTTACTCTTCACAAAGAACACACTCTCCAAGTTTCATGTCTCTAGGACCAGCGGTTTGGGCTGTGTATTGATATATCACCCAGTCAGTCAGTCAGACAGTTTACCATTTTATAAATAATAATAACGCTGATGTTTCAAATCTGATTGAGAAGAACGTCTAACCAAACGCTATTTTAAAGCTCCTTTTCAAGAATCGGGCGGGAGAAAACGCCCGGGTGTTTCCACTGTGAGGATCGTCCGGAGGACACGGTGGAGCACACCGTGGAGGTCTGCCCCGCGAGGACACCGCTGTGTCCTCGTAGCGGCGATTGGCGGCGGCGATCTCTCGCGTCCGGCTCTGGTCCAAGCCATGGTCCGGAGCGAGAGGGAATGCGAAGCCGTCACCTCCTTCTGCGAAGCAGTCATGCTAGTGAAGGAGTTGGCGGGACGTGAGAGGGAAAGAACCTCACGTCCCAGCCGCCGCGGAAGACTCCCTGGGCGTCGGGGGTCACGTGGTGGCTCCCGGTCACCGTAGGCGCGGGCCTGTGGGCGGCGAGTTATGGGCTGGCTCGCCGTCCGGCCGTCTTATGACGACAGGTTGTGTCGACGGCGCGTTCGTGTTTCACGCGCGCCTCAAAGAGATGTCAGCAACTACGTAGGGGTCCGCATGGGCCGATGCCTGCCAGGGCTGCGGGACTGTTCGAAAGAGATACCGTGGCCCTGATACACAAAGGGCAAAGAAGGAACATGGATGGGTTTTAGTCAGGGCGGGTCTGACGCTCCCTTCCGCTCTGCCCAGAGTGGGGTCATTTGATGATTTCCGATCCGAAAAAAAAAAGCTCCTTTTCAATCAATTTAAATTAATCTACATCGTGTTTGTAATCGTGGCACTAATTCAAACATTATTATTTTACCGGCCATGATGATTTTTCGTTAGTTTGTTTTCGTTTTTTCTATTCCTGGGTTCATCCATGAGTAGTCATTACCTAAGTTAGTTGTCTGTTTTTGGCAGTAAATTGGTTTAATCTGTCTATTAAGTTGGTCTGTAGCAGTACACAGCTAGACACAGGCTTTTCCCAAGTTATGCCACAACACCTGGTCCTCTACCTTCCACATCCAGCCTGTACTGGCCATCTCTCAATGAGTCGTCATTCTATGGGTTGTTTAAAGAAAATCATGAATTGGGTCAAAACGTATCTAAGATTATCCGTCACGATTTCAATAATTAGTTTAATAGTTCTTACATTTACATAAACTTTTTTTTTTAGTATGTGATAAATATATCAATAAAACTTTTGTAAAATTGAACCCCAAAAGCCAAGTACTCTGCAGACGCAGAACAATGAAAATCATCCTCAGAAACATTTATCATCCATCGTTCATCCTTGTCCTAAAAAACTCCATACTGTGTAGAAAACTATAAGCATCGTAACGTTGTTATTGCCTTGTTATGTGATCAGCTATCAAACTGCTCTTACCGAGCTTACGGTGGGACATCAACCCTCATACGTTGGGCTGCCCACTCGCTTATAGTGAACCGTTGCTTCAATTGTTTACGTGAAGTCATCGCCACCCTCAACCATACGTAACTGGGTGGTCAGCCCGCCATAAAAAGGCAACCGGCGCTGGCCGTTAGCAGGGTGACGTCGTAGTGACGTCATCCTGCTAACACTATCAGGTTTCGTGCTTACGTCGGGTTGGTTATCCTGGTGAGGTCAGGCAATGATAATTATGCAGAGTTAATACTTGTGCTTTGACCTTATAAGGCCTAATAATACAGGTGTATAATATAATTTTATAATAAAAACTTTATTAACGTCTTCATTGTAATTATGTACATCCATCCATCGTAACAAATTATGCACTTAACTGGCACAGTTTAAAACGTAGAATAACTACGTCTTTCAAAACGAATTAACTTTATGAGCTGATATCTTGTTGTGATACCTTGTTGTTGAAAGACTCCGATACAATCTATGAAAATGGTAATCGGTTGCCTAAACTTTTTTTAAACTTTTTTTTTTTTTTTTTTTCAGAACAAACCTGTACCTCCCTCACAGATGAAGAAAAAGTAGTTCTGGAAAAATCGCTTGTGCTTTAGTTTATCCAATGAAAGGATCATTGGATAAATTAAATCACAAGAGATTTTTATAGAAAACTGGATGCGATATTCAGAGAATCAGCCAGATATTGTTTTCAATATTTCTCATTCATTATATTTAGTGTATTATCGTAGAAACATCATTTTAAAGACGATCATTGCTCCGTAGACACTTTAGGGACAGTATAAGGAAATATGAAACAGATACAAGCATATTTTTGTTAGAATCATTCACATTATATTTAGGAATCGCATATCACAGTCAATATGTACAAAATAATAAATAGGCTCAATATAATCAGTCATAGATGATCACTCAGTAATGATGGTAATCGTGTCCGTGGACGGGGGCGGGATGCACCGAGGGAGCGGAGTTGTGTACCACAGCGTTGAAACTGGAAATAACACGAAGACATGTTAGAAAAAAGGGCTTTTACACGAATTAGCGTTGTTTTATTTTATATTGCGGTTACGAAAAGAGCAAAGTAGGTTAAATATAACTCACCCATGGTGGTCATCAGCGGTGTACTCGACCTTGCGCACGGAACCATCAGGCTGCACAAAAGAGTAGTATCCGTGTACGGCGTCACCGTCGCGGCTCTCGTGCTGGGACTTGTGGTCACCGGTGTGAGGGTCAGCCACGGAGTAGGCGAAGTCGTATTTGGGGTGAGCCTGAAGAAATATAATAATTTAGTTAAAACCACACAATAATGCATTTAAATCTTCAAATGTTACTATTTTGACTATAATTCTACTCACGTAAGTGTCGTGACCATCGTAGTGGTCTACGGGAGCAGCGTAGTGAGCTACGGGGGCAGCAGCATAGTGCGCTTCGGGAGCGGCGTAGTGTGCTACAGGAGCGGCGTAGTGAGCAGGTTCGTCATGACGAACGATGCTCTGGGAGGACGTAGCGTGTCCAAGACCCAAGTGACCAGCGTTGGCCGCGGCCAGAAGCGCGCTCAAAGCTACAATCTGAAAGAATGATGTATAATGTCAAATGTGTGAAACTTTGAATAATTTCTTCGAAAAAAAAGTTAAAACATCACTCCTAAGTATTATTTGCAACGATTAATATGACTGCATTAAAAATATTGTTTATAATTACTTTGCTGAACATTTTTGTTGTGTATTTTTCAACGGCCAAGTGTTGATTGATGCTAATGGGCACGCTGAACGGTTTTTTATACTAATAGATAGCATAACCACTTGCGTCAACAAGGTGGGGCGGAGAAATGCGCGTGCGCTCTTGATCTTGAAAACTTTAATTGGTTTCAAGGTCGCAGTTGTATTAAAAATAATAGAATCTGTTGTATATTAGATTTTAGGATAAAACTATGATATTGCCAGATACATCAGGATCGTTGTTTTATATAATTGTTTACCTGCTAGAGAAAACATGATCAAAATAACTTACACAATTGTGAAATGATATCGCTCGACACCTTCGGGGTTCATTTGGAAAAATACTGGAACTTTAAAAATGAAATCAAAAAATCCTTGTTCGTAACTTCTTAAAGCGTCTAATTTATGACTACGCAATGAGTTACTTTAGTGCACAGAGAAAGTCCCTATTCCATCACATTTACGGTTGGATTTCGGTCGCATGAAAGACGTATATACCACGTATAAACAGCTATTTATGCATGACAAACTAAAGATTAATACTAATTTCTGAAGTCAGTCAAGTGATTCCTCCGGAGTTCTTAATTGCAGCATGTGTCAAGAACCACAAGTGGCTTAGATTGTCTATGGAAAATCATGCATTACAGCTGGGTGTTTCTGGTTACGAAAAGGGGCAAACCTAATACGATGTTATGAGAAAGGTTTATTCAGGTTTGAAAATATATGAAATGTAAGACTTGTGCCTTTTGTATTTTTGAGCCACCCTATTACAAGCCGTTGCTTGATTACAGCCATGCGTACCCATGATTTTTGATATTATTATTATGATACCAAGGAGGTCGTCAGTCTTAAACATTAACATGTGTTATCTATAGGTATATTAACTAGCATGTTGCAAAACACATCAATAGCATATCATGCATTTTGATCACAATTAACTTATATACGTTGTTTTAAGTAAAAATTCTGCATCCTTTTTTGCTATTCGCCAAATATCGCCTGCCTTCGTCGAGTACAGGCGCCATTGAAATTTTGTTTTTGATACCTTTAAACATAGGTGTGAACACACTGTATCCTGATTGCAAACTTAGGTTGCTTTAATGTTAAAAGACTAACAAAGTTAAACAAGTGTTTATTTTTCCTAGTTTTACTTCGGTATTTTATTTGCAAAAACTTTGAAGTCATTTCTTAGTGTATCGAATGTTGTATCCCTTTAAAACATACAACATTCGAGATTTTGATATTTTACATAAACATATTCACCATCAAACGTAAAAGTTTGGCGAGTTTAGAATTAATTTCAACATCTCTGTACAGTATCATAAAATAAATAAATAAAAAAATATTTGATTTCTTAAAAACCCTTTTTTTGATATATTAGGAACTGTTTTTCGGTTCTAATAAATACGGACACACTGTTGAACCAGAAGAAAATGACTGCTATGACTGTCTTATAGAATAGATTCAAATACGCCAGATAAAGACAGATATTACCTGATCTGAACAGCTAATATCACATAGTGGGAACAAGAAAATCTGCAACAAGGAAGATGTGCATCGACAAAACTGTACTACCCAGTTTTATTTAAATACTTCCTTGCCAGGAACAACCGTTGTTTTCTGGTCATTCACTTATTTTAATAAGTGAATGACCAGAAAACATCGGTTGTTCTGGGTACTGTGGCAGCACTTTAGAAAGCTAATGAGACAGAGAGTCTTATACATTTATTTAAAAAAAACTGCCTCAAAAAACAAGGGAAGTTTTAAGAACATTTTAGAACATGACGTTTTTTGCGCTAAAGCAAAGCCAAATTAACTTTTTTGACAAACTGGTTATCGAAAGATTCATTCGTTCATGAGCTATCACAAAAATATTAGTTTAACATCCTGAACCTCAATCAGCAGTTTAAAAAAAAGTTTGATTTCTCTAAACGACCCAGTTTGGACCGCAAGTTGTCGGGATCAAAATTGTTGTAAATTAGGTCTAATATCACCCTTTTTCCAGGAATGCACCAAATTATCCTGTATTTTTATTGCAATATCGTAGCAATCATATGACGACATGCATTCCTTAAACTTACTTTATGTACGTTCTATCATAATATGTATATGTAAATAAACAGCGTGAAATAATTGCTAGATTCAAGAAACTACGCAATCTAGTTATTGCATTGTTGAAATAAATAAATATAAAGGTAGGTATGCTTATTTAACATTGCGTAAAACTGTCATTGATTTAGTAATTAATTGTTTCTTATATTCATTAATATTGTAAAAGACTATTTCTATTAACATTCTTTTACTGCTTGCAAACCCGACAGTATTGATTTAAAACAGTGCAGTGGTTGAAAAAATATAAGCAATACAACATATTGCACCTTTTAAATGAATACTTTATGATTAAAATATGTATATGTTTGTATATTTCTGCCAATTTAGGTAAAATAATAATAAATAGGTTAGTGTCTTTAAATCACACTTTATTTTTGCATCTCATCTCAATCTCATACATACAACATTTTTATACAACAAAAAATAGCCGCGGAGTCATCATTAGACGAAGACGATCACTCAATAGTGATGGTAGGCGTGTCCGTGGACGGGGGCAGGGTGCACCGAGGGAGCGGAGTTATGTACCACAGCGTTGAAACTGAAAATAAAAAATATTGTTAAAGTACAATGTTGACAAAAGTACTTAGAGGGTCCGATTTCAGAGAGACTTCAAGATATAGTGCTTGCAACTTACCCGTTGTGAGCATCAGCGGTGTACTCGACCTTGCGGATGGAACCGTCAGGTTGAGCTAGAGAGTAGTATCCGTGGACAGAGTCACCGTCGCGGCTCTCGTGCTGGGACTTGTGGTCACCGGTATGAGGGTCAGCCACGGAGTAAGCGAAGTCGTATTTGGGGTGAGCCTGAAATTAAGAAAATTAATTATTATAGGACTCACATAACAGAGTTCTATGCCTCCAGTTGCCACATTATTGTTGGATGACTTACATATGTGTCATGGCCATCGTAGTGAGCCGCGGGGGCGGCGTAGTGAGCCACGGGGGCAGCAGCGTAGTGTGCTACGGGAGCGGCGGCGTAGTGCACTACGGGAGCGGCGTAGTGTGCCACGGGAGCAGCGTAGTGCAGGGGTTCATCATGACGGATGATGCTTTGGGAGGACACAGCGTGGCCAACGTGGCTATGGCCGTACAGGCTGGCGCTGGCAGCGGCCAAGAGGGTGCCGAAAGCGACGATCTGAAAAAACAAAGTTTGTCTATTAGTATACTGATGGCTTCAAATTAAGCTTTGAAATATGTTGTGAGCAACTCTCATCATATTTACTATTACGGTTATTAATTTGTTTTCGTAAAACCCTTACTTTGCTAAACATTTTGGTGTATTGTTTGTTACAATCAAGTGTTGATTGATGTCAATAGATCTGCTGTATGGTTTTATAGAACGCGGTCAGAATAGCTGATTGTAGCGGGGTGGGGCAGAGAAATGCGCGAACACACCTTGACTGTGTAACTACGACAATGCTTTTCAGACCTTGAGGGTTATAGTTCCTATTGTAATGTGTAATGAGGGTGTTGTGTATGGAGTGTGTGTAAGGGCTAACTAATTCAAAACTTTTGTTGTTATTTTTAAATTTGATTGATAAAATAATTAATTAAAATACGTGCAGTTGCATAAAGTCTTGTTTGTTGTTAATGATTGTCCGGAATGATGTGAAATGCACTTGATTACCTATTTATTAGTTTCAAAAATTAAAATAAAAGCATTTATTTCAAGTAGGCCAGTTACAGGCACTTTGAATAGTCGAAATTTGTTATTATAGGACTAACTTAGCAGAGTTTCTAATTACTCCCTTTACTAGTTACCAGAAAACTGACAATTGAATTTTGTTTTGGTTATTGTGTTGTGACGCCAGGAGTTTATTTTGCAGTGGACTTGCAAAATGAAGTTTCATTCTGTTTCTACCTAACCTTAGGAGAAAAATGCATGGTTTTACGCATGTACTTGTCTAAATGAAAATTAAAGAAATGTACCGTACATTTCATAAACTAAGGAACCCCACTAGAATGTCAAATATTTTTATTTTTCTGATTTTCGTTATTATAGCTTCGAGGGTGGCGGTCCATTTTTGTAATCCACAGTCTGGATGGAATTTGTGTCAAGTGGGTTTTTTATATTTATAGTTATGTATGCTCGCCCAGTGTAACATTTACTTGTTGACTGCAAGCAATAAGATTATGAATCATAGTCCATTTTTTATTTTGTGGCTTGAAGTTTGTAAAAGCACTAAGTAAAGGAGGATGATGTGTAAGCTTGCTGGGCTTTAGACTTACTATATGAACTAATGACTGAGATCTTGACACTGTATTTCTTACATGTTTGTGGTCAATACTGTGACTAATATACTACTTGCTTTAATGACGTTATTGTTTTATTCAACGTAGTGTGTGACATCTTATACTTACCTATTTATTTCGTATGTTGGTTCTGGAGAACCGGTTCTAACTTCTTCTAATAAAATTTCATAAGCATTGTAAATTTCCTAAATTGTAGTTTACAATGTCGCTTATACCCGGGAAAGATGGATCACTACATATTATAAATCTATCTGTCCGCGATAAACTTAAAAACTGCCGAACGGATTTTCATGCGGTTTTCACCAATGGACGGAGTGATTCTTGAAGAAAGTTTAAATGTATAATTCATTAAGGTTTTGTGCAAATTGGCTGAAATATAATGATACTTGTTGAAGGTGTCGGAAACAGAGTTATACATATGAAAACAATGTAATACGGAAGAATTCCGCTTAAAAAGATCTATTAAATTGTAGCAACGCTTATACAACATTAGTTTTAGTATATGCGAAACCTGAAACACGTGTCTAGTATTTTTATGTAAAGAATCCATATACAAAATTTCAAAACTGTATCATGAAAAATCACAAAGTTATAAGCTCGTTCTGTTACCTGGTTGTCCGATCAAAAACGTGGTCACTACGCAGCGCGCCCGCGCACCCGCCTCCAGCGTCGCCTTGACCTTATTGATAATAATAATTTGGCAGTAGGTACCTAAATGATTGCGATAGGTACAATGTCGCTCGGTATCCAACGTGTAAATATTTTTTTAACAAAATATAACATGGGTTAAAAATTATTGAAATCGATTCAGTTACTTATTCTGAACAAAATATATTCAGGTTTCGCATATACTAAAAATAATGTTGTGTAAATGTTTGGCTACCCGTGCAAAGCCGGGGTGGGTTTGCTAGTTGATAATGAAAAGAAAATGGTTTTGACGTGAACTAGGCAAAAGGAGTATGTAGGGAGTAGCAGGTGGCGTTCTGTAGTTTCTGGTTACTGTATAATGTACGAGTGATAGCACTATGCAAAGGTAGGTCACCTTTGCATAAATGGTTGAGATTTTTTAGAAAACGAATCAATATAATTTTATAATTCTTTTCTTTTTTTATTTTATTTATTTGAGCAAAGTAAATAAATAATAATTTTTCTTTCCATGTCAAAACAACTATAGTTCCCTACGCAGGGTTTGCGTATAAAAAATATTAAAAGTAAATAAATATAAAAGATTTATTTTTAAACAGACATTTCGAAAATTCTCTCGTTTAACTATGTAGACATATGTATCCTGCTTATGCGTATGAAGTTTCATTAAAAATCGGTTCAGTCATTTCGAAAAATAAAAGACTTGAAAGTTTTCTTAATAGAGTTGAAATGTTTGGTTTTATAGAAAAAAATAGTCGCGTGTGGATTTCTAGTGTGGCGAAGTACGAGAAGTACGTGCGTGTTAATTGACTCCCTGACTTTGACATGTAAAACTATATTTGATCCATTGATTCAAATATAAATAACCACTATGTAACATGTAAGTTAATGTTTTTCGTTCCAATCTATTTTAATTAACACATAGTTCTGTTGATAATTGGTTTAATTTATTCGAGAGCGATAATAGATTCTAAGATTGGTTATTACAACAATTTAATTTGCTGTTATGATTTCGAAGTGTGTAATGGCCGTATGTGTTATAATTGTCCATAGGAATGTCGCTATTCAGTGGCGGACCATTAAGCAGTGCTAATTGTGATAGCAGCATTTATATAAACAAATACAACACTTCGAAGTGTAAACTTTCTTCCGTATCAAATCATTCCTAATCACTGCAACCAATGTTACAATAACCGCTAATGTATACGACTGTACGCAGCCCTTCCACCTCCAGAGCGATAAAGTTTGTGGTGGAAACAACAACTACAATGCCGCATCGTACCTGATGTTATTCAAAATCCTGGTCTCTATTTTATGAAGGACGACGAATTTTCTACCCTTTTCCTCATGCTCTTATACCACGTATAAAGCTTATCAAATTGAAACAGCCTTTATGTCTGTTACGGCTAATAGCCGAAGTGCGGCGACACCTAATTTTAGCCGGATACAACTAGGTGCAGCCCGTTAAACTTAGATGTATCCTACTTATCTTCGGTAAGAACATGCAACCAATTTGGATGTAGGGCTCGCTGGCCACTGCCGCGGCACCGCTTGCTGCGCTCGCTCGGCTCGCGCGCACGGCCACGATCACGGTTTGGTCACGTTCTAACATAACCTAACCTAACCTAATCCATTTTGTCAGTGTGTCCTAGCAATAAAAAGGATACACAACTGTGACCGGCCGCACCTCGGTATAGCCGGCTAGAACTATCTACTCACAATTTAAAAGTCTTTGGGCATAATTTCAAATTAGTTAATCTGCTCCAAGATAGGCATCCTAAAATCAGTCAAGTCTATAAAAGAATTAAATCTACGTGCATCCTTTCATCTCAGCTCTCACTTTAAGTACCTACATATAAGAAGCTTACTTAGCTTAGGAACTCCACCATAATATTTTGAAAATCAGCTAATTGCTTACAAAAGTGCAATATGTATACGCTCGAAATGTATGGAAAAGCCGTTTCTTTATAGAATTCATAGTTACAGGTTGCTGACGATGTCCCATAAGAATACAACGTAGTTAAAAAACTACCGATGGCGAATGCACCGAATTTACGTTACTGGCTTTAAAAAAATATTCAAATGTGAAAGTGTTAGGAATCTTAATCAACATCAAATTAACATAATATTAAGTGCGTAACATAGTATTTATCTACATGTTTTAGACCTTTATGTATTTTGTTCTTATCTTAAAATAATAGACTTGAAATAAATTAGGTTTATATCATAATACATTAACTAGTTATTTCTATACTTAAAAAAAAAATATTATGTTAAATATTGTTTAGAAACCTGTTGTCAAAGAGTTATTATTAGAATGCATATCGCCTGTGATACAGGGTTACCCTTTTTTTTTTTTTTTTTTTTTTTTTTTCCGGATGGGAAATTATCAAATGACCCCCCCCCACTCTGGGCGGAGCGGAAGGGAGTGTCAGACTTGTACTGACTAAAACCCATCCATGTTCCTTCTTTGCCCTTTGTGTTCCAGGGCCACGGTATCTCTTTCGAACAGTCCCGCAGCACAGGGTTACCCTAGTACAGGCATCGAACTTTGTTATACCTACATTATTTCTAAGATTTATGATGTATTGTACCAATTTTAACTTAGAATATTTTTTTTTTTTTTGTTTGTAATTTGTCATTAGGTAGTTACAGATGCACATAACACTGTTTAACGTATGAATGCACAGCCTATACGAACAATGTCCGAAGTTTAAAAAAGAGAAACTTCGGAAAACATCACTATTTATAGTTTGCGTTTATGCACAATAAGTATGTGATCTCTATTTACAAAGGTAAAACCATCCAAAGAATTATGAATATAAGACAACAATGTTTAATTTTTTAGCCTGACTGAACTGAATCATTAATAGTAATGTGAGTTTCCTTATTTATCTTTTACCTCCTGGCTTTACATTCAGCAACCTTTAGGTCGTGTTTATTCCAACCGTTATTACAATAGTCCGCGATAGTTAGCGAAATCTCTAATGGCGTATTAGCTCGTATTAGCGTAGTGTCAATTAGTGTGAATGAATAGTTTAGCACTAACCTGCATAATGCACGTTCACAGTTAGTGGTTGACAATACATTTGGTGTGCGATGGTGCCCTTACTGTCAAAAGTAATGAGTTTTAACATGTTATAATTTAATAGGTAAGATGTGTCTGCACATGATGTCTTAATGTGGTATTTATGTCATCTACACGTCATAATTTCTGGTTTTCTATATTTCTTTATTAAATATAATCTTTAGGAACTGGAAATTAGTAATCTTAAAGAAAGCTTGTAATAATGTCTACCCAAGTAAATAGGTACAGTAGACCTCAAAAGTGCAGTACCATGCTAAAGATTACATTGCTATGAACTGTGCGAGCGCGATACAGCAGTAATAATAATAATAATAATAATAATAAAATAGTTTATTCACCAACAAAAGTTACAAATATATATAAACAATACAAATGTTGCAAAATCTATACAATAATTTATATAACCCTGCCTCTTAAACTAGGATGTACACCTGTATTTTAAGAGACAGAGTGTGTGTGCGTGTGCGTGTATGAGTGATGTCTCAACATTCTACACATAACACACACACTAATGAACTGTCGTCACACTACGCGAAATAGCATTATAATTCTGTTGCATTTAGAATACACATCATAGTGATGACCTGTTCTTACCATTGCATTGTTAAAATTCGCGTAGTATTAACATGGGTTGGTAGCTGTTTGGGCTGAGCATGGGTTCACGATCAATGAAGTCCAAGTTCGAATCCATGTTATTACAATGTGTGGCTGTTTTTTGTTTCTTTGAAACCTTAATTATATTTGTATTTTAAGCAGAAAGTCGTTAGGTATTTATGTTTATTTATAATATAGTCTTGCTTATTATTTATTTTTTATAAGAAGTTAAATATTAGATAGTTATTGTATTATTATTTAACCTCATTAATTGATTTTTATTTTATGTTTTCGGTGTTGGAAGGTGGAAATAAAAAAATCATGCTGAAAGATAACAAAAATGTTTATTCGTTTTATTTATTTATAAAATTAACAAACTTTTATGAGAATGTGACGTCACATTCCTATCTAGGCAAAAAAAAGTTCTCTTATCACCGTTCATAAGATTTTTTGTTGTATACCCACTTAGTCAATTCATAATAAGAATAACATAACACGGAAAGGATATTCTAATAACACAAATATAATTGTTGATACCCGCTTATTATAGGTATCAGTATTCAGCAGAGTTAATTGAATACTATGAGTATGAGTATAATATATGAGTTAGACTTTATGAACGTGTTTTTTTAATGTAACGTCACATTGAATGTATTGAGGTTATAGCTTAAGTGTTCATTTTCTTGACGAAAAGAATATTGAAACTAAACCCCAATTTAAGATCATTAAATAAAAAATTTATTTCTTAATTTTTTTTATTTTCATTTACGGTTATGTTAATATTACTAAATATTTAGTTACCCGGTCTACTTATTAAATTAAGTATTATTATTTTTTCGCCATAAATTAAGTCTTCCTTTTGGCAAGACTTGAAAGTCTTCTCGTCAGAAAATACAGTCACCTCCCAGTTAAAATGTAAATAATCTCGAGCAAAACGTAGTCTTTCCTCCCTGTGTTTTTGTGTCAAAAATGGTTTTTAGCTGGCTTCCGATGATGTAAACCTTCAGCATGGAATGCATGGCGAACAGTTTGTAATGTAGTATCCAATTGCTCTGCAAACATTATAGTTGGAATGAAACCATTTGTTTCATATTCTTCCACCATAAAACGTCGCTGAGTCGGGTTAATAAGCGGCGGCCTTTCACTTCTTAGACGACTCTTCAGACTACCTTCTTCCTCAAACCTCTTTACCCAACGGCTAACAGAATTTCTAAAAAAAAACAAAATATGATTACACACTTGCAACTAGAAATTTATTTAATAATAAGAAAATCACACACCACAACTATCATCATAATAATTATAATTTTTAAAAATAACTTACACATTTTAAGCCAGTTTCAGTTGAAATTTGAGAAATATTAAGCCCATTTTTACGCAAAGTGACAATATTTGCCCTGTCATCAATACTAATATTAGCTTGCATCTTGAATAAAGACAATCAAACAATACGCTAATCGTAATAATAACACAAACGCTCGAAACAAAGTTCACCAACTAACAACATCATAACTAACTACTTTGTTCAATCCAGAAGTTTATTTTGTTTCACATTCACCCTCATCTTTTTTGTTAATAATAAGTTCCAACTAATATTTAGAAAAACATATCTCATCGGGTCTAACGTATCATTTATAATTAAAACACAAAAAGTGTAATGTCACTTGGGTTCGAACCCAGACTATAGTGTGCGAGACATTTTATCTATAGCGTTAACCGCTAAGTCAGATAGACACATAATTGTTTGTTTGAAATTAAATATCACTAACTTAATACTCCGTCGCGACATGACAGGCTTGTCACTAAGGCAAATGATCATTATATCGCACTCTTTCTGACTAGATAATTATGAAAGAGAGCGATATACGAGATCGTGTATGTGTGCAAAATGTTTGTTGTGGATAAAGGTCGTAAGTGCGACTTGTTTTGATGCGATCGTTTTGTGAAACTGCTACTGCACTTATGGTCTCTACTGTACTTTATATTTTACAAGTTACTTAGTGTTTGAGAAGGCAGTTTAAATATTGTAAAAGCTAATGTATTAGTATGCTAACATACTTTTCGTAAATTGGCATCTAATGACGTTTTTTCTCTATTGATAAAAACTATATTTAGTAACATGTTTGACATGATTCGCTGTTGATTTCAAACATAGATCTCAAACGTGAAAATAAAAGAAGGAAAAATAGATTTTTAAGTTATATTTCATCATACTCATATCACACTTGTTTCATACAAAAATATAAATAGGTAGATTGTAGGTCAGACATTCATAACAAACACTCAACTAGGAACGCTCAGTAATGATGGTAGCCGTGGGCGGGGGCGGGGGCGGGGTGCACTGCGGGGGCGGAGTTGTGCACGACAGCGTTGAAACTGAAAACAAAAAAGGTTAGTTAGAAAAAAGCAGAAAAAAAATGTTGCCGAAAACTAGCTTTTTCTTCGTTACTTACCCATGGTGGTCGTCAGCGGTGTACTCAACCTTGCGCACGGAGCCATCAGGCTGAACGAAAGAGTAGTATCCGTGCACGGCGTCACCGTCGCGGCTCTCGTGCTGGGACTTGTGGTCTCCGGTATGGGGGTCAGCCACGGAGTAAGAGTAGTCGTATTTGGGGTGAGCCTGGGAATGCAGATATAAAGTCAAAATATTGAACATGCTATGAAAATAAAAAGTTCAAGAAGTTATAGAAATACTTACGTATGTGTCATGGCCTTCGTAGTGAGCGGGGGCGGCGGCGTAGTGGGCAACGGGGGCAGCAGCGTAGTGGGCAACGGGGGCAGCGGCGTAGTGGGCGACGGGGGCAGCGGCGTAGTGGGCTACGGGAGCAGCGGCGTAGTGGGCTACGGGAGCAGCCGCGTAGTGCAGGGGGGTGGCATGGGTCTCGTCATGACGGACGATGCTCTGGGAGGACACAGCGTGGCCATGTCCCAGGAGACCAGCGTTGGCAGCAGCCAAGAGGGCGCCAAAGGCTACGATCTGAAAAAATAGTTTTATTTTTTAGTGTTTTTAGATTTTTATCTTGCCTTATCTAAAAATATATAGTAACTGAATGGTAGAATAAATACAAATTAAAACATTATAAAATATGATCAGATCAACATTTAATTAGGTCGATCTAATACAATTTTAATTAAAAACTTTAAGACAATATAATTTTAACAACTCACTTTGCTGAACATTTTTGGTTGTTTAGATTGTAAGAATCAAAAGTTGATTAATGTCAATGGTCCTGCCGTATGGTTTTATAGAACGCGGGCGGCGCGTGCGCGGGCTGGCGTGGTGGGGCGGAGAAATGCGCGCGCACCTTGACTCTGTAACTTTGACATGTATCAAGGTCGTAGTTCCTATATCACTACACACCGAACGCGTTGATTTGTGTCCGGATCTACAATAATTAATACGTAGGAGCCCATTGTTAATTATTCTTATAATATGCCGTAGGCATTGTTGTCTATTTATTATAATATTGGAATCGTGAATTATCAATCATTATGATGTGATTTACCGATTCGCAATGCGGGTTGGTCAATCTAAGTTGTTGAATTATTTATCTCCCCTTTTAGGTAAGAAGTGGGGCTTCTATTGACAATATTTTCTTAATTCGATGAGTTTTTACTGATGGTCTCTCAACTCGGATGCTCAGATAGAAATAAACACTTTTTCGAAGTAGGTAGCTTGCAGTAGCGAAGAGTCAATTTTTGTAAGAGGTAAACCGGAGTACGTATCTTTAATGTGGTTATATTATTTGTCTATAGAATACTGACTGCCATTTTTCAAAGGGAAGCCAGTAGAAATCGAGTTGTATGGAACCTTCGCCACTGGTAGCTTGAAATTGTAGTGTTAAGCTGGAATGACCCACAATTTTCTTCTAGCTTTAAACAAGTAGGTAGTGTTTTGAACTTTGCGTAACATAATGGGATGCAGCTTTAATTATTAGCTTATTTTATTTTTGACATTTTAACTATATTATTGCTTGTAACTTTTATTGATTATTATTGTTGTATTAATCCTGTATTCGACACAAATGTATTTTTGTTTAGAATAAATGACTAATGACTAATCATTACGTTTCGTAAAAAAAAAAAACATTACGTAAACTGGCACCTATTCGACTTGTAGGTTAATAGTCTTTTAACCTTTTTGTATTTAATACTTTTCTTCCTGCATTTTTGACTCGACGCACTGAATTTCTTTTCCACAAATTTTATTTTGTCTCATAATTAATTCAATTTCGGACATTATGTGATTTATCGAATTCTTTTTACTATATGGTATGTCTGTCGACAATAGTTAGTAATCTGTTTGTTATATCTAGTACATAAATTATATTAAACTGCGTAACTAGATCGCTTTTTGCAATTCCAGTTTGGCATGTAGTCATGTTTCAAGATTTTGAAAGCGGTTTATACAACTGCTGTAGGACTGAATATAGGTTATATAAATGTCTCTTTCCCAATGTTAATAGACTTATAAGTAGAAGTGGATGTGTAAGTTTGCCATATTTGGAGGTTTTCCGGTGTCTAATTTCATCCCAATTTCATGAATCCATTTTGATCATACCATAAACAAATTTATCGGCAGCAGAAGTTGCGCCACTTACTGACTGTAAAATAAGATATTGGTAATTTTGATAGTAATAGAAAATTCATGTAAATTCGAAAAGCTCTCTAAATATCAATAATTACAACCCAAAAAAAATAGTGGTTTATTAAAAAAAAAAAACGATCACACGTAATGTCTTGAATTTTGAGCTTACTAGATAAAGTCATAATTAATTTATTGTTCTTGTTCTCTGCAGGTATTTCCCAGTCAACATGGCTCACGCGGTTGTCAAACTAACTTGTTTTTGACGTCAGCAGACAACCGAGAATACTTTTATGATCATATACGAGTATGTGACGTGGTCTGCGTCATATATCATGTTGGAAATAACTTGGAATGGAGGTGGGTCTATTCAGGGCGATATGTGTTATTATAGATTGAAAAGCTCTTAAAGTAGATGTTATGCGACGAACGGGAACAATCTGAACACCTTTTTATCATCCGGTTTTTGCATGCTTATGTTATGGAGAGACAACTCAAGGTTTCTAATTAAAAAAAATAAAAACACAGGACCTGTAAACAAAAAGAGCTTAAATACTTGCAATGAACTCTGAAATATCTGTTTATCAAAAGCTCTGTTTTCTTTCATGCGATAAGATGATTTCTGTGCTTATTGAGTACTCTACAACTATCTTCTTCATTTATACATACAACAGTTAGAACTTCAAGCTGTGTGCTATTTTCCCGGTAACCTAGTTATGAATGCTAAACCGGAGTTCTAGAACGCAGCCTTCAAACCAGGAAATTCCGGGTATAGCCCAGAGAATAAACCGTTCTATCTGTAATAAATCTCAATGAGATTACGTGCGTAAGTTGTATTAGTTAGCCCACCGAAACCACGCGGTAGGTATCGTAGGCAGAACGTCGCCTTTGGGCTAAAAGCTCAATTTCCCAATCGTTATCATTGATTAAACTCATTACAAGACAGCTTTGTTTTAATTTGGATTCGTGACGCTAGCTGTATGGAGACGTAAACATACTGATCTAAGGTTGGTATACTTATGCTAAAGTACCAATGGATGTTGAATGACACAAATTTTACTAATACACAAACGTTTTACTAATATACGGGCTTCGTTAATTGTTTGTGAACTGAAAATTAGTTCTTTAACGAGCTGACTTCATTTTAGCCAACCAAGTCATGTGTGACAGAATCGCCGTTGCAAGTTTGAGGAAAAGCTAATTATGAATTTTAGGTTTTAAATAACTAAGTTTAAAGTGTTAAGATTAATCTCTATAATTAGCAGCTTAGCATAATTATCAGCTTTAAGAATTTGCATTGTACAAAACAGCTGCTTATCTTTCTGTTCCAGTTGAATCAGTAGATACCTAATTGAGGATATTGGTAATTAAAGCGCTCAAGGACATACTTCGTGAAAGTTAATACAAATAAAAAACTTTGCAAAAACTATCTAAAATTAAAATATAAAACCGGTTCTTTTACTCTTGATTTCGGCAAACTTTTAATTTATGCGCATTTTATATTCATAGTAGTAATACAAATAAACGTGTTACTTAGACAATAGCATTCTTAATAGGAGCGGTTTCATAACATTTCATTGACCAAGCGGCGAGGTATTTCAAGAGTAGCTCGTGTCACAAATAATTTGATAGATTGAGCATGTGATCGCGGCCTACACTCGGATAAATTATCGCGATTTTTATAGTATGTGGGTCAGGTTTAATAGAAAGGACTCACTTTGTTTACATCGGTATAAAGATAAGATAACTCATGTAAAGTGTGTTTATTTTTACTTTTCTTATTTTGTAAACAAATATGGCTTGCTGAGAATCAATTTTGGGAAAGTGAATGTGTGTATAGTGTCTGTTTTTGATGTAGGCAGGTCATCCTGTATGTACCTATTATATTAAAAGGTCTAGATTTTCATAGCTAAAATTTGTGATTGGTGCGAGATTAGGTTATTTTCGTAGTTACTAACTGTGTTTACCGAATAAGACATGTATTAAAAAACATACTACAACATGTAAATATGATTTTGTTACAGTTAAAGTTTTGCTGTTAATGTAAAATCTGTATTCTGTACTCAGGGGCAGCCGCTCGAACTTGATAGCTGTAATAACAATTAGCTTAACATCGAGTAAATGATTCTGTAATGGCCGCCGTTTCCGAGGTTTCGAATATTTTATACGGTTAATAAAATTAATGTTTTGTTAACAAGGAATTTATTAAAGGAAAAATGTTACTGTTACCATCTGGCTGTAGGCTACTTGTAAGTGAGAAATAGTTATGTTGGTTGAAATAATTGTAAGTACCTAATACTTTTTTTAAGCAAAAATGGTGGATTTGTTTATAGGCTATAATTCTATGTCAGTCTTAATATTTTATTGCTATGAATTACCCACGCTTTACCCCGATTTTAAACAAATAATATAGTGTGGTTTTATTGATTAATTTACACGTACAACACGCCTAAACGGTGTTTAAAAGTTTTGCTCTTGAGAACTTTACTGTCGTTTGTGAAATAATGAAATAAACACAGTCTAGTGGCAAGCCTTGGTCGACTAGACCCGACAACTTGCACGTTTTTGTTTGAATATTTCAGTGTATTGCACCCTCGTTACAATTAATATTTCAAGCATATTTAATACAAATGCAGATATGTAATTAGACCATGAACATTTCTAATGTGAGTTGTGGTTCATTTTAGCTGTCATTACTAAATATTTGAAGGTCGCTGGACATATTTAATAACTAGTGTTTGCTAACAAAAGCAATCGGATGATTATTATCGAACTAAATTAAATGTGGACTTAAAAGGTTCGACAAGATATCGATCGGTTGGCTAATAGCGACATTACCTTTGTATTTAGCTACCATGTTATTAAATACTGATTGATGTCTTTATTTTCTTTTGTTTCATTTTAGAGCCAAAAACATGTTAGATAACATGGTTTAAAAAGAGACCTAAGTTTGTTTGTATTTTTGTTTAAACCCAATTTAGTTGGAGTGTTGCGTGGAGAGAGCAGCGGTGGCCCAGTGGTGGCGGCTCCGACTTACGCACAGTAATTCTTGGGTTCAAATCCAGGCAGGCGCATTACTTTGTGTAATTAATTTCATCACCACTGCTCTCAAAACAGTGACGCAAAACATCGTGAGGAAACCGGCATGTGATATCTACCAACCCGCACTGGGCCCGCGTGGTGGATTCCCATGACCCATTCCCTCTCTAGTGTGTCCCAGCATTGGGAACATTATAGGCTGATTATGCTGCGTGGAGCATTTTTGTCCCTAATAAAACTGCCTGTCACTTGATTGGAAACAATCTACAAAGCTACCAACCTAAAATCTTACACATGATCTGGTACTTTTAACACTATTGATTTCAGTTGTTCATTAATTGTCAAATCCCTCAAATTTTCTAGTGTGATATTTCTATCCAAAGCCTTACTTTGACGAGGTCACGCCGTAATATGTGGGACAAATAGAGTCACCGATAAATGCGATAATAATGGGACAAGAATGTCAGTCACCGTGACGAATGTTTGGTACTCAAAGTATTCACGCTTTACCACTAACTCAACACTGCGACAGGATCATGTTTAATATTGTGGAACTAGCATAAACGGCGGGCAGCAAATGTTCCAACCACTTTTAAAATTTAAAACACTCGTTTCGAACATGATTTTTAAAACTGTATTCATATAATATAAGCTTTTGCTCCGTGCCTCGGAAAGCACGTTAAGCCGTTGGCCCCAGCTGTCATTTATAGATCTTTGGCAGTCATTACAGGTAGTCAGTGGCCCGAAAGTCTGACAACCAGTCTTACCAAGGGGTATCGTATTACCCAGTACTAACTGGGTTGTGGAGGGCAGATAGGCTATCGCTCCACGTAAATTACTGATATTTAGCTGCATCCGGTTAGACTGGAAGCCGACTCCAACATAGTTGCGAAAATGTTAAGCAGATGATGATGATATAATATAAGAGATACTACGTGTGCTTTAATCAAAAATCGGCCGAATTTACGTTCCGTTCGCGTCAAGTGTGCGTGTTAGGGCCTCTTGTCTCAGCTCATTAGCAACACGTGATTTAAGGCTTTATTATATTAACACATAAACATTAAGAAATTCTGTCCATATTAAGACACAGTTAATCATCAATCTCCGTCCTGTCATGAAATAATTAAGTATCTACTAACTAGTAGGTAAGTGTAACAATCTTGTACCCTTTCTAGGCTGAGGAAATATGAATGGCATTGATATAAATTGCTGTGTCATAAGCTTTTCCCTTTTCGGGGTATCGAGATAGAAGTTCAGATAAGTACCAAACTCAGATTAAACACTTGTGCAATGCATGGGGTAGTTACTTTAAATGTATGTCAATGTGTAAGTTTCTTTTGTCATGCACATATTGTATCTTCTAAAACGACAAGGATTTAATTAGCATTATGGGGCTCGGGTAGAATGGAAACTGAATTCTTATACTTCTTGCAAGTTTTAATTCGTATGCATAATAAACAAAAAATATAACACTTAATTCAAAATTATCGTGAGATTTAAAGACAAATTCGTTATCAATATATCATTATCGACTAGACAGTGTACAATTAGACGAGACATTTAGCACGGTTTGTTCAAGACAATGTATGATAAGGGTGAGGGTCCCTGTCTCATGGCGACTGGGACTCCATAATTTCTCTTCATCGCTGCTTCAAGGCACCGGACTATGTCTTTATACGGTACAAGCGTTTTATCTGTGGGTTTTAGTAATTCGTGTACCTCTTTGTTTTTACCATGACTGGCCTTTTCTTCTGATTCCGCCTCAGAATCTTCACTAGAAGTTTCTTTAGATCCTTTCTTTAATTTTTTCTTTTCATTGGATCCTTCAGTTTCTTTTGAAGATTTTTTACGAAATTTCTCTTTTAATTCTTCTTTAGATTCTTCAGAGCCTGATTCTTCTTCGGATTCTTCCCCAGATGCTTCCTTGGATGCTTTTTTGGTTTCTTTGTGATGCTTATATTTAGAATATTCTTCTTCTCCAGACTCTCTAGATTTACTGTGATGATTTGGTTTTTCAGCTGATTCTTCATTTGATTGCTTTGTGTGTAGTATTTCATGAATTTTTTTCAATTGTTTTATGGAGATTTCTCCTGAGTCTTCTTCGGAGCTTTCTTTCAATGATTCATTTTTAGTTTCGTGGCAAGGTGGAGGAGATTCTTTCTTTTCTTGTTCTTCGACTTTCTTCTTAGTTTCCACAGCAACGGGCAAGAAATTTTTGACCACAGCGTTAAACCTGCCCAGAAAGAGATAAATGTTATTCACTTTTTTACAAGTTGTTATACAAGTAATTTGGTAAATCATAAATACCCAGAAATGTCGTCAGCTACATATTGCACTTCTCGAATGTATCCATCGGGCTGAAGAAACGAGTATTCCCCTCTGACTACTGATCCATCACTAAGCTCTCGTTGTGCCTTATGGTCTCCCGTATTTTCGTCATACACTAAGTAAGAATATTCATAACCTGTGGCTTCCTGAAAATATAAACACAAGATTTAACTTTTACTTGGGATAAAAAAGGAAAATATAATGTAATATTGAGTAAATACCTGCTTAGTAGGTCCAACGACAACAGGAACATTCTTCGCATTATATGCTATTACGTTTGGACTTGGTGTCACGGGTACTGTTTGAGCAGGATAGGCACAAGGTGATACGCAGGGTGCAACATATCCAGGTACAGAAGGTAGTGAATTTATTTCAGATAGTCTCGGATTTGCTACTGATGGATATGGCGCACCATAGGCATAATATCCCAAAGGGACGACATCTCTCTCCACATAGACATTGGAGAAGGAGGCACCGTCACCTATTGTGGCGATGCTTAATATTAATAAAACCATGAAAGTCTGAAATAAGAAAACAAAATAAAATTAAGTGCACGGTTAAATTGAGTTTGAAATTTAAAAGGAAGGACCAACACTTACTTGAACAATCATCGTTCCTGGTGATCGATGAGAGACTACTGATATTTTTGAGAATGAAGCTCCGCTTATAAGAGATTCTTTGTTGTTCCTAAAATATTCTGTTCGGTAATACCGAAACAAACCATCAATGTCGTAGACCAGATGAATAGGAGATAACAATTAATATGTTAATGAAGATTTAACGCAGGCTCCGTCATTTTTCTCCTGTATTCGGAACACGTGGGTGTACAAAAAGTAGGTAACGTGGCGTGACAGTAGTTAATGTTTCTTACGGTCAAGTCAGTGCGTAACTTATGCAATGGCACAAGGAACTGCTTACATATAGCTGCCTCCAGTTGCACGATTATTCGGAATAGGAAATCTTACACATATTCAAATTTTTCTGTGCGGTTATTAGCAGCATGGTTGGCGTGTTTGGCTCTAGGTGAATACAACCTTTCGGATTTGCATACATAGTCAAGTAGGTACTGTTATTTGCTTTAGGATATATTTTCTCATATTGCTAACGGAAATGTTTCATGGTCAGTATGGTTTGACACGTGTCTGTCAAACTCACTTTTATTTTCAATAGAAGACAAAAATAATCATCAAAATGTTTTGTCGTTTGTTTTGTCTTTTCATAAACATAACTAAAACATGTTTTCTTTAGTTTTAATTGTTTTGTATTGAGACCATGATTATGGTGTGTATGTGATAGTCAGAGGTTGGAATTAGGTAAAGTTATTTGTGTACTTACACTGATTTCATACAGCGAAAGAATAAAGTGGATATGCCTCAAATCCCGAGATTAATTTTAAAGAACAGAAAAATCCCGTGATTTATTAAATAAAAAAGTTATTTACTTTTACACAATTTAAACCATCCGACATCGGACATCATGCGCACGCAGCGCATCAGTTAATGAAAAAAATGTCGAGGGTTCGATTCCCGCACGGAACAAATATTTGTATGATCTACAAGTAGTTGTTCCGGGTCTGAGTATTTGTGTATGTGTAAGTTTAAATGTTTGTAAAAGCATCCACGTTACAGGAAAAAATCCTAGTGCGGGGCAATGTAAAAAAAAAATTGTATTGTGAATTAATGTAAATATTAATAAAAATTGTATGTTAATTATCTTTGTTTTATCTCTGAGGTTTTTATTATTAGTTATTTGTAATATTGTTGGCCACACGGGATTGTATTATAATTGCCGGGAAGATCCATATTAATATCAACATTTCGATGCAAGTACAAAATAACTCTACCTTATTCCGACCTCTGGTGATAGTTCATAATGATTTAACTAATCACATGTTATTCAAGACTACATCCGTTAATAATTTAGTGATGCTGTGCAGGTTACTAACTGACTAAAGTATAATCATCATCATCCATCACTAGGCTATGGCCAGCCTCTTCACAATTATGTTGGGGTTAGCTTCCAGTCTTACCCGATTCAGCTGAATACCAGCATTTTACATGGAGCGACTGCCTATCTGACCTCCACAACCCAGTTCGTACTGGGTAATACGATACCCCTTGGTAAGACTGGTTGTCAGACTTTTTGGGCCACTGACTGCAGTCATGCTAGTGAAGGAGGTGGCGGGACGTGAGAGGGAAAGAACCTCACGTCCCAGCCGCCGAGGAAGGCGCCCTGGGCGTCGGGGGTCACGTGGTGGCTCCCGGCCACCGTAGGCGCGGGCCTGTGGACGGCGAGTTATGGGCTGGCTCACCGTCCGGCCGTCTTATGACGACAGGTCGTGTCGACGGCGCGTTCGTGTTTCACGCGCGCCTCAAAGAGATGTCAGCAACTACGTAGGGGTCCGCATGGGCCGATGCCTGCCAGAGCTGCGGGACTGTTCGAAAGAGACACCGTGGCCCTGGAACACAAAGGGCAAAGAAGGAACATGGATGGGTTTTAGTCAGTACAAGTCTGACACTCCCTTCCGCTCCGCCCAGAGTGGGGGGGGTCATTTGATGATTTCCCATCCAAAAAAAAAAAAAAAAGACTGGTTGTGAGACTTTCGCGTCTACCTATAACGTCTGTCGAAAATCTATAAATGGCAACGGGGACCTACTGCTTAACGTGCTTGACGAGGCGCGGAAGACCAACGGACCAACTTAGGCAAGCGCGGCTTAACCTTAAGATCGACCCGAGTGGAGCCTTTTATTATTTAGCCGCGAGCTCCTACTGACTAAAGTATAATGAGAAGTACAATATTTCATTTAAATCTCCTGTTGTGGTTGCCGTTACAAGAAAAAGATAACGCCTGTATTAAGTTTAATGGCAACCTTATAGAATTGTTCGCTTGCTAAATATATTCCGCAGGCGTAAAATGTAACTGCAGTAAGCGTATCTAGTACTTTAGCAAAATTAAAACTGTAGACTTTCTCTTAAAAATAAAAAATGATAAAATCTAATCTAAAGTCCTAGTGTTATGTTTCCCTTTAGTTTGTTTGAACGTTATTGTTCGAAAAGGCAATACTATTATTTAAGTGGCGCCTAGATTCAGAAATTGACAATAACTCATTGTCAGTCGATGTTTTGGTTTGACTTTCATGATGTTTTGTGTTGGGGGCTGACCAGACGTAAAAAGTTTCATTGATTTTTTGGTAGACCTAGTTAAATAAACTACTTTATAAATTAAACAAAACCTTACATACACTTAAAAAACTAGACTGCTAGTAAAGGGGATTAACTCGGAATTATAATGAAAGTAACTGTTGCCATAGGAGTTTTCCGAACACCATGACTAATAATAATATGAGTCGTTTTTATTGTACAGGTAAATAATTGCAAAGATATATCTCACAGTTTTTTTTTTTTTTTAATCTTTGCCCCTCACTAGGAATTTCTCCTGTATCGTGGGTGTATTTACGAACATTTAAGCTCACATACACAAACAGCCAAACCCGGAACAACTACCTGTAGGCCATAAAAATATTTGTTCCGTGCGAGAATCGAACCCGCGACACGAAGCGCAGCAGTCAATCGCTCAGTCACTGCGCCAACCGTGCCGTAAGTTGGGTGAGTCAAGATAATGCTTATCTTTCCATTTAAAAGAGCTACAGGTTAAATAAATAGTTTGTATTCTCCTCAAAATATTATTGTAATTTTTGACTATACTTCCTACCGTTTTTCTCTTTAGAAAATTTTTTTTCTTTAGCACGTTGTAATTGTTGTGCTTCATATAAACACGGCACACTCCTGGACTGGTAGCTAAGGATTAATGAAGTCACTATTTATTGGATTTCGGGCTTAAAAGGTGCTAATGGAACCTTCTCACTAAGCCTACACCGTTTCTTCTGCCACAGGGCAAACCATGATAGACAGATAGTTTATTTTAATACGTATTACTTTGATATTTAGTAGGGAAAAAAAAATCGAAGTATGGAACCTTTATTGCGTGAATGTGACGCGCTCTGACCGTTTATTATTCTTTCTAAAAAGTATTTTTGAAAGTCGTAGCATCGTTGTTATCGCATATGATTTAAAAGTATTCGTTCAATAATACTAATAATAATAATTAATCTACTCAGCTGGTCCCTTATTTTTCATTGCATTCGGTAAAGAATACTCGATGAAAGGTCCTTAGCTACTACAGTTACTTTGTCTACCGTTTGTGTTGGAATAGAATTTTCTCTGTACTTCAGGCTTGTAATATGCAAATAGGAATGATTTTTGACAAAAGTAACACCTTGTATAAATGAGAACTTTTTGAACCCAGAGTCAGAAAGTTCTCGAGTAATAAATTCGCTGAATGCAGACTGCGCAGGCCCGGTCATTGTGATGATGCTTGGGGGAAACCTATTTCCAGCAGTTACATTACAATCATTAAATACCTCTATTCCGTTCTTATCTGCTTGGTAATACCTACCTGCGTATTACCAACTGCGAAGTGTAGGTCGCCCCTAGCTAGACAGACTGATGACTTTAAAAAAACCGGACAAGTGCGAGTTTGACTCGCGTGGAGAGGGTTCCGCACGTTTATTTTTTAAATTCCTTAAGTTGTTTTAAATCTGACCCAAATTTGAGACATTTCATATGTTACTTTTAATACCATAGATTTCTTATAGGTATTCCTGTAATCTACTGGCAAAGAACTGTCTTTTGTATTTTTTTCAAAATTTTCGGCCCTGTAGTTTCGGAGTTTTGGGGGGAGTGGAATGGCCAATTTTCGCCTATTTTCTTAAATAACTTCAAAACTAATTATCTTAAAATTATAAATAAAAAACTTTATTTTTCATTTTATAATTTACCTCCCAAAAGTGGCCCCTATGTTTAAAATTAATTAATTTACGTTACACGTCCGTCTTTGGGTCACCGACTTACATTTGTGTAAGTCGGTGACCCAATGTGTCCAGTAGTTTCGGAGTAAATTGGCTGTGACAGACAGACAGATTGATTGACACGCGAGTGATCCTATAAGGGTTCCGTTTTTTCCTTTTGTGGTACGGAAACCTAAAAAGTAGCTAGGATAGACTGGAAGCCGGAAACGAAGGGCAGGGTGTTGCGGCGCACTTAGGGACAGGGACAGGCTTGTACAAAAGTGTACTGGATGAATTGATTGACCCACCTATATACGTACGTGTAAACGTAGGACAGTCCTCAGCATGTTGGTACCTTCATTTTACAAGGGTAACTATACAACAGCTTTTAAGTATGTCCAGAGGTTAACAAGTTAATTACAATTAAGTAAGGACAATTTTAAAGTGCTGATTAAATTGTTTTTTAATATTTTGGTTTACGAACTTATTTAAATTATGTCTAGAATATTCTTGATCTGTTTTCTGATGTTACCTATACATGGAATTGTCAGATTTTTGTCTGTTTTTCCCTTGTTATAAGATTGCTGATTGGTGCCAGAAGACATTTACAATTTCAGTAGCTCGTTAGCAGAAAACAAATTTAACTCTCTATAAGTCAGAGGTAAGCTAATTGTGGTTCAAAAGGTATCTCTAAGTAGTATAGCTTTTATGTAGAACTTGCTTCCACGTTTGTCGATTCGATTATAATGGGTTTCAAATAAACCTATTAAAGGATAACATGACAGGGGGAAAAGTAAATGAATGTATAAATAACACAAACGAATAAATTTTCTTAAAGTTTATTTTCGCCGCAGTCTTATAAAATAAAGAGTCGTGGTCGACTAAAGACTATCTACATTAAGTATTAAGTGTATAATATCACATGAGAAGCAGTGGCAGAGTTGCTGCACTAGTGGTACTCGTGGTGCGCAGGCGCAGTGTTGTGGACGACCGCGTTGAAACTGCAACACAAGGTAACATTGTAGCGATGTAATCGACTTGAGGAAATACTAAACGTATTGCATTCCAATGTTCAGATGTAAGCTTGTTATGAACTGTTTTCATTGAATACATTTACATTCAGTTAGGTAAGTGTAATTAAAATTGCTTATTTTCTTGTTTATTACAAAAACAATTGCTTTACTGCAAAAATTAATTCACGACTAGAGTGTCTGCAATTTTTTTTGGACTTAGTTTGTTTAACTTTCTTTTTGAATTGCAATAGCCAAGTTATTGCAGCTAAAAAAAAGGTCGGAATGCAAGCGTCACTTTTTTCAGTCCTCATTCATCAAAAGATTCCTTACCCATTATGGTCATCAGCGGTGTACGTGACCTTCCTGAAGGAACCGTCAGGCTGCAGCAGAGAGTATTCTCCCTTCACGACGTCACCGTCGCGAGTCTCGTGCTGGGTCTTGTGGTCACCAGTGTGTGGGTCGGATACGGAGTACGAGTAGTCGTATTTGGGGTGGGCCTGCGGAAAAAAATTAAGAGTGATTTTTGGGGGTAGATCACGAAAAACCATAGGTTATCCTAATTATTTATATCACAGGTTATTTAAAGTGGTTTTTAGTACTTTAGTACGGTTTACCAGGTCTCAGGTTAGGCGTCATTGCATTTTTTGCATTGTATCTTTCGAATATTTGTAAGGAAACAGGCCTATGTAATTAACTGTTCATTTGAAATTCCAATTTCTTTTATGTACTCGTAGATATATGCAAAGGAAATGTAATGTAATGTTTTCATTTTGGCAAAGATGTTAATCTATTATCACGCTTCGTTGCCTACAGAAATCCATTTTTCATGTTAAACAAGTTGTGTAAACTGTTTCCAAAACTGATTTACAGCGTGTGTGCTAATCTTGATCTACGTTAGTGGCCCGTTAGTGCAGTTTGGAGATCGAGTTTGATCCCATTATTGTTGCACACACTACAATGGTTTACACTGTCAAATGCCTTACGCAACTTTGTATTTGGGTCGACATCGGTCGGCAACGATTCCACATCTACCATTAAACGAGCGTGAGAGCACGAGCCACCAAGTTTATGCAAACAACAGTCCAATGGCCTGGATATCATGGCAGCCATTACGTCCCGGGGCTTAAGCGCGAATGTTGCAACCTCCCTGGGAACCGCTATGTTATCGCTCCTCCAGTCACGACCGGGATATACTTGGCTTTGCAAACCGTTATGTAATTCAAAGCGGATTACTTCAAATCATAGCCAGCGGCGGCGATTTATGACAGTTTAGACTATCGACAACAGATTAAACTAAGCTTTATGCTCGAGAGTTATGATCTATAATTTGATTCACAGAATACTATTATAGATTTATAGATGTAGTTTAAACATGTTATCGTATTGCAAAGAAAGATGATAGTGCATGGCTTTTAATGTTTTCTTTGAAAGCAATGTTAAGTATATTGTGTCTTGCAACAGCTATAAATCCGTCCTGTTTAGATATTAAGCTATTTCGCTTTGAAAAAGTGTTTCTTAGATTAAGTTAAGATAAAATAAGCACGTTATTAAACTTTATGGGTAAGACCAATGGACAGTCGCAAGTATAGACAAAATCCTCGCTAGTTATTTGCGTGCAGTTTTATAGACATGGTTGATTTGCATGATTACGGCAACTCTCCGGGAGGAAACGAAATAATTAATTATATTTATTAGCTTGGTCCCACTTTATGAGAAAATTGTCGCGATGATGTAAACCAGCAGTCCTGCCTCTGTGGCACTGTGGGACTGTGTCGTTGATAGGTATCGTATCCCGGAAACAGCTTCGATCGTGTTGGATCGGGCGTACAGCACGCGCGGTTTATGCAAGCTATCAATTAGCTTGTTACTATTGTATTACGAAACCAAATAGGTAACACAGGCCTAGGGAAACAAAACCAGCTTTTGCTGCTCCACTTACCGACGAGATATTAGCAACATTTTGTTTGTCAGTAACGTAACCGTTATAATTAATAGAAATTAGCGAGATCATGAATGTAATTCACGTGTTGTGACGATCACGATACTGAGTGATTACGAAAAGATAATTTTATGTGTCAAGTTTTTGTGTTGTTACAATTTGTTCGCATGACTGTACCATATACGGGTTATTCGTGTGTCGTCGTAATAGGCTGGTTAATATCATGCGTAAAGGCAGTGCTGTCATTTTTGGCGTCAAAATATTAAGATGCGTTTTTCTTGATTTGTGTATCCTTGACCAATATATTAGTTACGTTAATGTGTGAGAACGTTCCAGTTGGTGCGACAGTGAGTGCAGTGTTGTAACAATCTCGACTATTACTGTGTGCACATGCTCTTAAAGCGAGTAACGGGGAACAATGTTCATTAGCTGAAGGTTAGTTTTTTACGCTTGTGTTTGTTTTTGCTCGAGTTCTTTGATCTCATTTAATTTAATGTGGGTCGCTAATGTTTGTTTTAATTGTTTTTCTGCAACTAATTTCTCAAGACTCAAGTGCAATACATTGATTCGATTTTTTGACATGTTTGTTAATCATGTAGTTCTTAAATTGTAGTTAAGCATAACTTTTATGATTTTTGTGTTGCTTGTTTTTCTTTCTCTATTTAAGCAAAGTTATTTTGAATATTGACTTTTTCTTCGCACGCTTGTAATCGTTAAAAAAATCGTTTTAATCCTGTGCAACTCTGTCATGGCACTGGCGAAAGAATTGCCTTTTGCCAGTCGCATGACAGTCAGCATGCATGTTTTCGTGTTTTCCACAGTGCGACCGACGCAAACGTCATTAGTACGTATCTGGTCGTCTCTTCAGCTTACTCAATTCCTAGCTGATGAAGTCTTCCATCTTGCGCGCCGAGCTACTGCTATGCTACTGCTTCTTGACCTTACACGTCTCTGGCGTACCGAAGTCCAAGCGACACGACGCTACCCCATCATGTCCCGCTTAGCCCCGTCCCCTAAACCTAACACACTCTACACTTACCTCATAGTCGACATGCGTGTTCTCGTGTCCTCTGGAATTTACGTTCCTGCTCCATGTCCTTACGCCTTTTCATCTTAACCGTGTCTTAGCTGTACTGCGCTGGTCCTCCAAATCTCTTAGTCTATTCCTGCGTCATATACGTTAAACATCACTTACATGATAGTCGACATGCGTGTCTTCGTGTCCTCCGTAGGCAACGGGCGCGTACGCTACTGCTTCATGTCCGTACCCCTCTCCGGCGTAGCCATGTCCTAGCGACACCACGCCGGCAGAGGCCAGCGCCAACGCACCGAGGATTACTGTAACCTGTAGAGAGAGGATAATTGTTTAGATATATAGAATAATAAATTAGGCTACTGATTAAGAAGTTGAGCATAAAATATGGTGAAGAAAACGGTGGCTGTCCTGAATTCTTTGTTGCATTCAAAATAAGATCCTAACTTTTGTTAATAGAGTCTACTGTTTAAACTTTTTGTTTTACATCTTTTGTGTAGTAAGCAACGACTTATTGTCGGGCCTACGCTGTCCCCCCATATATAAGTGCAAATGCTGTAACCATAATAATATTGTAATACCAAATGATTTGAAAAGAGTAACCATGGAGTTTCTTGCTGGTTCTTTTCCATAGGAAACGAGCAACCCGAACCGTGAACCTCTTTTTCGACATTTCATAAGTGCCCATCTAGGCCTATGTGAAATAAAATATTTTGGTTTTGATTTTGAGAGTTTGTAGGTAACGAAAGCTTAAGTTAGTACTGGTTCCAAACCGAATCAGGTGACGTTTCTGAATATGCTAATCTGATTATAGTTGCCATATTCATAGTTGCTAAGAACTGTTTCAGGAAATATTGTTCTGTTATTGAATAACTATCATGGAAAGACGACACTATCGTTATAAACGATAACGATCTATTCAAAGACAGTTACGTTTCTGCGTAACCCTTTATTTGCAGCGATATTAAATGAGGGTAGTGTATCACGAACTGTCACAGCACTAAATTATAGTGCAGTGCAGTGCATTGACAGCCTTTCACTTGATAGCTGTGAAATCTAGGTTTATTACATAGTAAATCTTCAGTTCGATGGTATTAGTAATAAGGGAAGCAGTTAAATTGATCCAGTTAACAATCTATTTAGAGCAGTTCATACAAGAAAGGAATGATATACGGAAAGGGATATTGATATCCAACGAGCTTACGTCATATCGATTTTCGGTAAACAATAAAGATAATCGAAATATCTAAAAATAATCAATATAGAAGTTTAGAAACAAAATCAAATGGTCAGTCATTTGATTGATTTAATGCGAAATAAAAGAATTTCACAACTTAGGATTCAAGTTGCAAGCGAGTTGCAAAATATGAATAAATTAAGATGCTGTAGAACGTTAGAACATAATGAACTGATAATGTTCATATATTGAGACATGTATTTTAAATTTGAACGAGCAGTATTTAATTGAGACGGAAACTTCTTAGAGCGCTTGATCAACAAGAACTTGCGAAGTTGCGTTGGACGCAAATCACTTGCGTGGAAATGCGCGTTTTGTGCGGGTTTATAGATTAGATCCTGGCAGGACCTGACGTTGGTGAATACAACTAGTTGTTTAAAGTTACTCCTTTACGATATTGGTAAGATCCAGTTATGTAATGGAACTAGGCCACTCTCATGACCAAAATAGTCTAGAGCAGATTTCGTCAAGACATTTTCAGGAACCGATCCTGGAAGATATCTTCAAGCACTCTTGAGGAACTAGTGACCACTATGGGAAGAAATCTTGAACTGCTCCAATTCACTAGCGAGTCCTTTCACAAAACAGGAGTAAACCACAGGATGCACTTACTCTAGCGATCATTTTCCGTTTGGATTAGGTTTGGCCCGACTGCACGATCACACACAACTGATGCCGAGGAGCGCAGCCTTCCACTTTTATATTAGTATACCGGCGAGATGCGACGCCGCACGCCGCCTGCCTCTACGCAAGAATACGGTAGTTTGATAATGATACGGCAATTACGTAAAATTACGTAGCATTCTACGGTTCAAGGTGATACATTTATGGGTTTTTGACAATTGGTACTTTGTAATTAAAAATGTTTTAGGCTACCAACTTTCTAACTAACCCCCTCTCTCTTTCGATGCAGAATTAGTTCGATTATTCACAGTTCAGTCATCTGTACAACCAACATGAATAGTTATTATGATTCTATCACGTCTCTTAGTGTTGTTTTTCAAGCAGGATGCAGGAGATACAGACGTGACCGCATACGTCTGCCAAAGTTACGTAGAGCAAACATGTTTCAATATTCTGTGATGTCTGTAGATCTTCACATGTGATTTCCAATTTTAGCTTAAATATAAAAATAAATGAATATTATCTCATTTTAAGAAGTGTTTTATTGTTATTATGGCAGACGTTAATCATGCTTCTCATAGCGAGTTGTTAGAAAGTTGATGTGGAGATAAATATTACGTTATATTGTAAATACCTAGTGACTATTTTTTTTCATTTCACTTTATTTTACTCAGAACACTTTGTTATTTTTTAACAAACTAAAAACAACACCGATCGACTCTGTTTATGAAGGCTAAATAAATAACGAATGTCTATCGGAACCAGAAGAGATGGAACGGAATTAGTAAATCTGCCAAAATTTGAAGGCTGATATTTACCAATATTTATGCTTATTTTGCTCTTTAACGTATTTTAATATGTATTAAGTTGGAAAGGCCACAATATAATACTTTCGACGTGTGAGTGGTAGATGTGTATCGTGCATTATCGGCACATCCAGTTGCATGCTTCAAGTTTCAAGTAAAGATATTTCAAAGACGCATAAAAACCGCTTCCGGATTCAAGTTTTGAATTTAAATTCGATGAACCATAAGATAGTGTTAACGCTCTGTCTAAATTATACATCTAGACTTCACTTTGCACGTTTTTCGTTTGCCCACTGTGATATTTGTCGAGTTATCAACTTACGAATATGTAAGCGTTACGGCAAGTTGGTGTCAGTGATTTAACACCCGAAATGTGACCTTTTGTTCCAAAAAGAATTATGTTAGTGCACTAGAAGTTTATGAGTAATTAAGTCTTTTAAAACACAATTTGAATTTCGTGATCGGCCTACTGTTACCTAATATCGTTTATAATAAAATATTAACACTCGCTACATTCTTACTCTCATCAAGGTACCTCGTTAACCCGTAATTACTACGAGTAAGTAGAGCGTTGCCATGCGCGAGAGCAACCAAAGACACATAATGGTTGCAACTCGACCTTGCTAGGGATTATAAAACAATGTATTATAGTTTTCGTCACTCTATATTAAGTAATTAACCGAATTCTCAGTGTTGCTCGAGGTTTTGAACGCATTTTAGTGTGTAATTTTAAATTCTACATACGAATTGATGTTCCCGATGTGGAGATAAGCTCTTGCAGCAGCTTGTGTGCAAGCTTTATAAAATAAGACGTCGTCTGTGGAAGGTTGATCTTTAGATGTTTAGCGTCGCTGTAGTGGTTGGAACTATGCGTTTTGATTAATTTTACATGCATGAACATAAATTCCTCATTATAATTTGCATACGGTATGTTTAGTGTCAACATTTGTCGACGTATGTTTTATTTATTGAAAATTAGAATTAATTACTTTAAACTGTTAGTCAATGTTTTGGATGGAAGATGAGTCACCCAAACCTAAGCAGGAGAAAAAACACCATATTAATAAACAGTTATGATTCTCAATCATAATCACAAAGTGATTAGTAGTTGTTAACAGTTAATAAATAAAGTTCTGATCAATTGATCGTGTAATTTATGCGCAAGTTGTAAATCATTCTATTGAGTTATTATACACGGTTCTTGTCACGGCGATCGATATTCTTATACGTCAGCATAAAAATCTAGTAAATATTTGACAGAAGTATTTATGTGAAATATTTCCTTATTATCAAAAATCCAAAAAAAGATATTGTGAATTTATTAACAATCTGACAAGTAACGTCCGAAAATAGTATGAAATAGAATGTTATAATTTTGTAGAATCTACTTAGAATCGTATAAAGACATCTTATTGTCTTACAAGGATAGCATAGAACAGCTTCAAGCTGGAAAATTAAAATGATGATGATGTTGTCAATATTTTTCTCCCGTGACAGCCTCTAATATTAAGTCTCTAATATTAAGTAGCATAGTTTCTGTGATAAAAATAATGGTCAGACAGCTCAAGTGGCCAGGGTTTATGTGGCTAGAATGGAAGTAAATGCTGATGACGGCTGAAAGAGACAGGGAAGACGATATCTTGCGCTAACCTCTAATAAATAGGAATAAATGTAGAAGGACGTCGATGAGTGTTATCTCATTCAGATCTAGTCTGTCCGTTTTCCTATCCTCCACCAGCAACGAGCTAAGCCAAGGCTCGTACACCACAGAGAGTGCCCTTAGCATTAGTCGCTTAGTTTGTAGTTTTTTGCCCTGGCTGGAGGCCACTCAAGGCACCTACGGGATAGTCCGGTTAAACAGACGACAACCTCCTTGACCTGCAAGATGCCATTAAAAAAAAAAGTGTTGTCGTTGACACACGAGTGCCCAACCTATGCTATTGTTTGATTCCGCATACATGCAAATCGGCACCTGAATAATAGCATTTTCTTGTTCATCCAACACAAAGGTTTTTCTCGAGATCTATGAATGTAATGTAGGAATTTTTGTACTTGGAGGACACTTGTCTTGTCGCTTTTTGTGACAGTTTCGTCGTTGTGAAGTTGTAAGGGCCTTATCATACTAGCGGTTTGAGAACGGCTGCGGGGCGGGACGGGCGCGCAGCGAATGCATCGCGAACTCGTTACGGCTGCACAGCGAGGATGTCGCGGACGCGTGGCTAATACGCAATGTTTTAGTCGCGGGTTTGTAACGAGTTAACGACGTACAATACAGTCAGTAACAAAATGGATTCCGACGTGGAAACACTGCTGTTGGCTTTGTTACTTCGAAGACACTGGAGACGAAAATGAAACCATCGAAGAATTTAAGAAGATCCATTATCCGCAACGAATTCGCTGCGCATGCGCGGCGTGTTTGTTGCGCGTCCGAACGTATTCGTTGCGCGCCCGCTCCGCTTTGAGGACGCTCGCAATCCTCTAGTATGATAAGGCCCTAAGTTAAACTTACAATGTAATGTAAATCTTTTTAGTAACGTTTCGTGTTCTCGTATATCAAAACTAAAGTAGGTTTTTATAATTTCGTGACTGTTTGCCACATTCGTGAACTACATTTTCCATGTCATGACCATAACATCAAGATCTCTTAAAAAGAGTAAGTTACGTATTTTGAACTGCTTCCGTCATCTGATAATATTGTGATGTAATTTACTCCTAATAGGTATGATAAAAAGTATACCTCCTCTTTTAAATACAATAGTACGTAGTTATCTGATTTAGCATAAATGAATAAGTATCAGTGGCGAATGATCTCACGATTCATTTCGGCTTTATTTTCATGCCAATTTAAAATGGCTTATGAAAACTTTTACGTTGCGCTACTAACAAATTTCGAATCCTCGAAATTCAAAAGTACTATTAATTACAAAAATTCCTGACATTCTTTAAAGCAAACCAGAATAAAATAGTTTTCATTACGTCTTAATAAGCTTGAATAGTGCGACTAATGAGCAATTAAAGTTACTTAACGCCACACATCGGATGCTTGAATTGTTCGAAGCGGTACCTGCGCCGGCGCCGACGCAACGCTAATCTAACCATACCTGTTCACTTTCTGCCAACTTAATATTCGTACCATTTCCTGGATTCACTTGATGCGTGAAATAGATTTTTTCTCTTTAGTATTTTTTTGTAAGTAATAAATTTCTTAATTGATGTAATTTGTAAGTAGAATGGTGTTAGCTTTCATCGTTGATCTACGATTTTCACGGGCGTTGTACTTCTTTTATGGTTCATTTATCTATTTCATTCGATAAGGAACATTTGATTCAGAAAAAAGATATAAAAGGATAATACATGCTAGCAGCTGTCTATACAGTGGTTAGGAAACCTCAATGTTTTAAGCTATTAGCTGTTTCAGTAAGACAGTGTTGATTGCAACTTTGAAATAAGACCGATTTCATAATAATATGAGTTCCAAGATACTATGTCGGTAACAATATGAAATTACAATCAGTAAAAGAAAATCCCTTTTAAAAGTTGCTTAATGGATACAATGTTGGTGTTCGTATCGTTGTAGTGAATGCGCATTATCTATAGAACTGGTAAACACCGTGAAATGTTTGTCGTTTTCAGCACGTTGTAACTGGTAAGTGTATAGTGCTCCATTATTAGCGGAATTATAAAACTATTCATTCTTAACCACACAAGTGCTTTTTATTTTGGATTAACTCTGAAAGGATAGGGTTGTTGTAACAGTAAAACCAAAGTCCAAATTTTTCATAAGTATAAATAATAACAGTATATTCATAGAAAACTACCTAAATAATAGGTTAATGCATTTTCAGAGTACTACAGTTTAGTGGTGAGTGATGTAGTGCGTAGGCGAAGCGTGGACTAGGGAGCCAGCGTGGACGAGGGGCGCAGCGTGGACCACTGGCGCGGCGTGAACCACTGGGGCAGCGTGGACCACAGGGGCAGCGTGTACCACTGGCGCTGCGTGTAGCACGGGCGCGGGGCTCGGCGGTGCCGCGTGCGCAGACGGCTCCGAGTTGTGCACGATGGCGTTGAAACTACAGTTCGTAAATAAGTTATTACTATAGATACATGCAATTTCACCTCCACGTAACCAAATTGCCTATTTACAGTATTCAATACATTTCACTCATAGTGCTAAACTGATTTTACGAGTAAATTGGGCCTTATTAAGTTATTGGCGATGGTATATTATTGTTATGCAGTTTGCCTGCAATTTATTTGCGCGTTATACAACATACATAACGAGCCGAGGATAGACAGGTGTTCTTCACAATTGCAGCAATTGCAGCATTCGGTGTAACGATACTATCTGCGTTATCGACCGAAACAACACTCAATTTAGATTAAAACTGTAATAGATTACATTTCTAAATACTATTAGTCTCGCCAGCTCGGATTCATTAGTAATTTATATGTTGGATTGGCCTTAACATAGTCGATCTGTTACGAAACAAGACAGATGATCAACAAGATCATATGAATGGAATCGACGCGCGTGTTACAATTTAGTATGTTACTATTTCCGTGAACCGCTACGGTTGTTAACAATTTATTCATTTAAGTCAATGTTATTAGATAATGGAACTGAATTAAAGTTGTATTTTATAATACAGTGACACGAAAACACGATAAAAATGACATAATAAATGTATGATAAACGCACGTAGTTAGCCTTTGATTTTGGCATTTCGTTGTTGAAGTTCTAACACCACGTAAGTCAAAAATAGCATCTTTTTAGGAGAGTGCTGCATAGGTAATTATACCAGGGAATATAGGGAATAGTACAATACCAGTTTATCAATTGTGTTCACTTCGAATAGAGATAGACGCGTTGTTTCAGCTAATCAGAAACACGCACAGGCGGTGCTTGTTTCTGATTAGCTGAAACAACGCGTCTTCCGATTCTCTATTAACGGTATCAAAAATCAAAATTTCAAAACCGCTGAAAATTGACTTATGTGGTGTAAATTCAACGACAATTTGTAAACAATAGTTTTGACAACAGTTGTCGGTTTTTAAGTTATCAAATAAGTTAGTCTGTCGTCGCTTGCACCTATCTGACAAAAAAGCTTTTGCTGGCTTATAGAGGAACAATGACATGTGTCCATAAACAGAGCCCTATGAAATGTAACATCAGGGAATTTATACTCAATTATTACTCTACTATATCTTATTTAATGGTCAATATACTGATATATTTATAGTGATAGATCAAATTAATGAATTCAAAAGCTGACTTTACAGCTTTTGACATCTGATTTATATTTATTTAATTATCTGTCCTTCAATAGGTTAACGAGCATCTTTTGATTTTATTTATCAAGCTCTAATTAGTCAATGTTAATTTTATAACATTTAAGTGTTTTGATCAAAATGGTAATGAGACTTTTAACCTTAAGATACATTTTCAAAAATATAATCAAAACAATTCTTACCCGTTGTGGTCATCAGCGGTGTATTCGACCTTGCGGATGGAGCCATCAGGCTGCAGCAGAGAATATTCTCCCTTCACAACGTCTCCGTCGCGACTCTCGTGCTGGGACTTGTGGTCGCCGGTGTGAGGGTCCTCCACGGAGTACGAGAACTCATACTTAGCAGGAGCCTTGAGAGAAAACATGAAGATTATTCAAAATGAAAACGAATTATTAAGTCATCTGTTTATTTTAATTAGTGCATCGGAAAATATAAATCTCTTCAGTGTGTGTTGTTATAATTTAAGTTAGTTTGAAAATTGGTACAATAAATTCCATACAATGTTAATGTGTTAATTCTGAAGATGTCGTGCTTAAAACAATGACTAATTGAAAGCAGTCATATGTATAATATGACGTTAGCGTTTTCGTTGTAAGATTTATATACATTTGTTTTCTTTAGTAAGATTATTGATTAATTGTTACACATAATCATTTTAAACAGGGCTTTGCTACGTAAATGTTGATCAATATAATCTAATGATGTTTTTGATAAATAGATGTTTAAACCAATCACAGATTGATAGATTGCCGTACACATGTTACAAAACTCTATAGTCTTGTAATAACTAGGGGCTTACACAATAAATATTTAATTGGGTTGTTTCAATTGATCACAATTTTAATTTTAATTCTAATCAAAACCTTTCACTTTCTTTGTGTTTTGTTTGGCACACGTGGCGTTATTTTGTTCGTGAATTTTCTTTGACTTGGACTTAAACAACATTCACTGATTAGCTTTCCTCCTTCTAGTGTTTAAATTCTATAAATACTCATTGATTAGCAAGCAGGTAGGTGGTATTACTGGGTACTGGTCGAGATTGCAACTAACCTCAAGGTAGACTATTTAGTAGACATCATCATCTTCATCTGCCTAGCCTTTTCCCAATTATGTTGGGGTCGGCTTCCAGTCTAACCGGATGCAGCTGAATACCAGTATTTTACATGGAGCGACTCTGACCTCAACGACCCGATAGATAAAAACACATATACTAGACAAATTACATATAATTGAGTAGGTATGAAGTTAAAAAAAAACCCACAAAATAAATTAAGTTAATTTGATGGTAAGTAAATAACATAAATAATCTTAAATAAACATTTAAATGCGTCAAAGCTCATTAATGAACACTTAAACGAAATTTATAATATTATTAATTGGGATTGATATACTGCCGTTGAAAACGATGTGCGTGTTAATGATAAACTTTAAAATTAAAATATCTTCTTATGGGAATATGCAATAAAGTACCTCGTTAACACATTCACGAGAAGCCCTTTAAGGAAATGAAAACGAGTTGGACGAAATGTATGTCTGCGTTAAAAAGTAATATCTTACTTAATAAAAGCGTGCCCATCTGTCCGAATATCATTAAACTAAAACGAATGTAATTGTTTAGTTACCAAACGGATGTGACGTAATGTGATATAATATAAGAATGTACTAGATGTTAGGTGGTAGTAATTAAAATCGTGAATCTAATTACCTATACAATAGATAGAAATAACGATTGAGTTGCCGCTGCATACTTGTTCAAAATAAAAGAGTAGATGAGTAATAAAGAAAGGCCACTCTTGTTTCTAGTTACTGAAATAGAAACATGAGCTTGCTGGAAGCATGAAACATATGAAACCCAAATATGGATAGATATCCATTTTTTCTGATACTATGGCATTTACACTATCCTGGTAATTCCACTGTCCTAACGCTTTCGCTATTGAGTACCTGCGCGATGATATCACAGTATCTACCTAATATATTTTTACCGTTTAACAAGTTGTCAGAAGATTAGAAGAAATCATCAATAATTTCTTCTATCAATCCATCTGAATGAGTCCTGATTAAAACGCTAGATTTCACGACAGACAGATGCGAAATAAGCTGTTTATTACCAAATCATATGGTTTTACCACGATTGGGGCCAGGTTCCCGGTTTTTTTTTTCTCAATAAGAAGGTGTTTGACTTACATGCTGTTCATCTTGTTCGTTGTGTCCAATGGCGACGGGAGAGTATTGCTGGACCACGGGAGCGTGATGAATAGCTGCAGGAGCCACATGTTGAACCAAAGGAGCGGCGTGAACAATCGGGCCACTATGTTGAAGGTAGGCAGCCTGCTCGATCACTGGAGCCCCATGGTGCAAGATTGGGCCAGAGTGTTGCAAGATTTGCCCACCATGTTGCAGGATTTGTCCACCATGTTGCAGGATTTGTCCACCATGTTCCAACACGGGAGTAAAGTGCTGTTGCTGTGCCAAGTGCTGCGAAGGCTCATCGTGACGAACTATACTTTGAGAGGAAATTGCCTGACCATGTCCCTCTTCAATCAAACCGGCTTGACAGAAAGCCAGTAAGGCACTGATGACTGCGACCTGAAAATGACAATACATTTTAAGAAATTGTCGAAAACTTTCTTTTTAATTTAACAAAAAGTCTTTTCCTCACTTTGAAGTACATGTTGATTGTTGATGTGCTGTACTGAAGTGTGGTACTCGATTGATAAGGATGCTGGTAGGGTTGAAGTTTTTATACGTCGGAGGAAGCGGCGCGAGAGCTTGTCACCCGATACCGAGAAACCGGCCCGATACGTGACACGCCACACACGATCACCTTTACACCTTACCTTACGTCATTGCGTTTTTCATTTTCGTTCAAGGTTAGGGTAAGGCTGTTTTCATAAGCTTCTTCGATTCAAGCTGCTCATCTTGAGATAAGTGAAAGGTCTAATGCTTGAGCTTTCATTATCTAAATCCAAATACATAATGTCGCAGCAGTTCCATTGCGCCTTATTTCTATAACGAAGTTTAAAAAAAAACTCTTTGTGAAGAGCTTTTAACGCATTTTACGGATATAATAGCGTATCTAAACCGGTCACTCTTTCGTATAATTCAATGCTGTAGTGGCTGCATGTCATGCATGACTTGCATTTATCAAATTCAAGATCTTTTATATTGAGCTGCGATATCAGTATGTAGTATTTATAGGAAAGCTTAGTATTAAATTGATTAACTGTAAGCACCACAATTTCAAATATCTGTTTGTATTGAAGAAATCACGATTATATGTATGTACAAAGCAATCATGTCTAACCATTTAGGTTTTAGGAAGCGCCTTTTTATAATAAGTACCAAGCCAATTGAACCGGTGCTAGGAAAGTGCTATTGAACTAATTAGACCGTGCATGAACCGTAAAAGGCTAATAAAGATTATCGGTACATAAATGCTGAAAAGCGAGTCGAGTGGCCAGTGTAAACAAGTCTGAATATCATCAGCCGGTAAGAAAGTAGCGCTCTGGGTTGCACCGACTGATCCAGTAAACTCTTATGCAATGTTAAGGTCTCGGCACACGAGGCGTGTAACTTTATACCGTTGATCACAGATGTGCGGTGTAAGGGATTTATTTTTGTGGTTTTTTAAGATAACGAATGTGTTTATTTTTCGGGTGAGTCGGGAAATAGAGTATTAGAGTAAAAACATTTATACTGGTGGCCATGCCGCCTTAAAGCAGGAGTGAAAGAGATGGCGCTAGACGACCTGTATAGCTCTGTTTCTTTTCCACACTGGATTTGCTTCTGCTTTAAGACGTCATAGTAACCCCCTGAAGAGTAAATAGATGTCAGTTTCCAGTCAAGATCAAATCGTCCAGCTACAAACAACATTTATGGGACAATTTTTTTTTTAAAATTCCAATGTATATTTCAGTATAAAGTTACTTTGCGACAATTTCGTTTTTATAGCCGTGTTGTGGACAGACTGTTGTAGTGCAGTCTAGAAGAGACCTATGTCTTGTAGGGGACTGCGATAAGCTGAGTTGGTTGATTAAATTTTGTAACAAAAGGTACGAATTGTAAATCGATATTTTATATTTCCAAGTAAAGTATTGAATCAAAGCTTTCAATGCTCTCGGTGTGCTCCCAGCGCTAGGACCGGTGTAGCGAGTCGTTGCAAGCGCACCGCATATTTCCCCGATCGACTCGCATCTCGATAGTGACTCCTCGGCGATTCACGCGGCTTTCTGCGAAGGTCACGCGCATCATCTCTCATACGCACTTCGTCGTGAAACCTTTAAACTACCACAATATTTTATGCAGATTCTTATTTTGGAGTGTAAATTTTTAAGCTGTCACGACTTTAAAACGATATTACGGAGATAGCTACGTTTATATTAATGATGTGACCGTTGTGTAATAAGATTATTTATATTTTACTGATACGCATCACTTAATCATCATTTATTTCTTTATATTACGTGTTGCAGTACTAAGTGTAATAATATCATTATTGTTTAATATGTATATCGTCGGGCACGTTCCCACGCTAGTGATACTAAAATGCATATACAAGATGCGTCCTACATAGTGATTGATGTGTTAGACTTCTAGGCTAGAATCTCTAATGCAAATCTGAAATCTTGGCAATCTACGTAATTTACACGAACGTATTAAAGATTTATCAAATGTAATGTGATGTGTGTAATGACCTTGCGGTAAGAACCATGACGGATTATATCAATACTATTCAATCTTGGAATGTTAGTAAGTGTTCCAAGTGTATGAGTATCACGCAACCACACATGCGTTGGAATTATCTCCAATGTCATTGTTAACTTAATTCACCGTTCAACTGTACTTTATCAAGGCAAATACAAGGTAATTCAATGCCGAATATTCTTTTCCAGTAAATAAGATCTGTATTAAAAATACTTGACATATGAAACTGATTTCCCCAAGCTTTGAATAAGGTGAAAGCGTCAGTAAAACCCTCTAAGTTCACATAACCCCATTGTATGAGTTTTTCTTGAAATAGTTATTAAATTTGGTTTAACGGTTCGGTTCGGGTTCGGTTCGGTTTCGGTTTTTCGGTTTCGGTTTTTCGGTTTCGGTTTTACTATGAGGGTTGCATTAATGATTTTAATTCGTAATTACATAATTACGTGTTACTTGCGCGACTCATTTTTCATCAACATACAGCCTGACACTAACCTGCAAATTGCAAAAAAAAGTAAGAAAATTTGCATTTCACGGGCTACCCTAGCTTTCACCTTAACGCACTTTGAGTGCTATAATATCGCCGTGTAGGTACATAATGATTCCATTTAATCTTCGAAAATTACAAAATACGATGGTTTAATGTGAAGCACGAAAGGGTCGCTGTTTCGTAACCCGCATCAATCAAGATGTTAATAAAACGAGTGACACTCGATAATCCATCGACAATTACTTTTAATTTTGGATATTGCGATACAGATTTTGTAAGATGATGTTCGATCCAACCCAATTAATTAACTTATATAAATTTATTGACACAAGTAATCTTAGTTGGTGTTATAATTTACGGAGAGGTGGTTTAAATGCCAATAGATTGTACTAAAATACCTGCGTAAATCAAGAAGTATGCAAGGGTATCTATGACTATACAATATCATAATTTGTACTATTTTCATATATTCCGATGATTTAAGTTCAGCAAATTCATAATTATAGAAAGTAATCATAAATCAATGAAATCTGACAATAAAGTTACAATTTCGTAACTTGGCACAAAACTCCAAAAATAATTTATTCAGAATGAATCATTTCGGTTCATGAACATCAATGATGATATTTCGGGTTGAACTTTCCTGAGTTTCACCTTATCTTGGGGTAATAAATCCGCCATCGTCGTTGCTACATCAAACAATATACCGCAAGTCTGATTCTTGAAATTTTAAAAGCAATACGCCGCAAATTCTTATAAGCGGATTAATTTTGAATTTCAGCATATTTCGACTTCTAAAAATGTAAGATTAAAATGTGCAACACCTACGCTTCGTCGCATTTCTGTCACATAGCAGTACGCAATAAAGGTATACATAATTCAACGTCGTTATGTAGTTAGCCGATATCTGTGTGATCTCAATTGCTAAATGTTTGAATATTAAATAGGTATTATAGGGTTTGCGGGCTACCTGTGTTTGGTTGCGCGGTACTATTGCTAGTCTAGTTCCGCCACTACATTGCTTTCACTCCTTATTTCGGCTCGGACATTGTATGGTAATATTGTGATATGCAATTTGGATGAGATCTCATATCTTCTCACGCTCCACTGGACTTGTTACAGCAATTAGCAGTTTTAGCCCAATGCATGCACTATCGCAATGTGTTGTTTCGTCTATCACCGTTTACTGTTGTTCTAATTGTCTTTTCGCGTTGTGTAAGTAAAGAACAATCATTTTGATCTACTTGTTTTTCCCTAGGCTGCTCTGTACCACTCCTGGGCAAAGGCCCTCCTCCACTTCTTCCATTTCTCGCGAATGCGCGTGTCCTCTTTCCAGTTCTGACGGTTTATTTATATCTATTATTAATTAGTTGTTCAATTCATAGATATTCTTAAAAGCTTTCATCTGTACCGACGTCCTCATTAACGATACCTATCATGTTTGACAAGATTGTGATTAATTTTTTATAATAATAAAGGATCAATATTTCATATTATATCCGACAATATTAAATTAGCTATCAAAAAGTGTTTCCTTTTTCGTAACACCGACTTCCTCTGCATTATGTTTTCTTCATCGTCATCTGACATGTCGTTAAAAGGTGACTTGACAAACCGGCTGCCCTGTTTATTAATCTTCATTTACATTAAAATCATCTTCAATTGCAGTAGGTATACTTGTTGACATTGCCTTCTAAAAATAGAAGATGTAGGTACTAATAGTCACCAAACTGGACAAATTGATCGGTGACCCCAATGTCAGATATCTGGCCAGCGATGTTGCTACTTATCAAGGAGTTAAGGGGAGTAGCTTTTAAGCTCTCTGATGTTTCGTTTGTTTCTGTGTCGATGATAATGATAATATAATCTGACGCAGATACACAATGGTTCGCTCTTAACTTGCTTATCGGTAAATCTACAACCAAAGTTATGAAAACTCGGTGTAGATTGAAATTTCGTGTATCTCAGAGATTTATAAATGACTTGAAGTCAGTATAATTATTTTTGACCTTTAACCGTCCATCCGATACCTGGGTTACTCATCGAATTCTTAAAAGGTAATTCAAGTGACGTGTAGTCCATAAGCACTTTTAAGCATCGGTCAAGCTGACCGACATACATAACATACTTACTTGTGTTTTTAACGTAATAAATATTAATAAATTCCTGCAAAATTCTCGGGTTCCTGCAAAAGTCTTACTTGTGTTCTTAACGTAATAATTATGAATAAATTCCTGCAAAAATTCTCGGGTAGTAAAACGATTTTTGTTTATTGAAAAAGGTTTATAACAGTGGGCATAGATCTTCCAGCATGACCATAAATTGATAGGTAACCATTTTTGTTTTCTTACTGATTCGTTTGTTCGTAATCACTACTTTTGAGCTTGAGGACTCAGATTTTATACATAGTTTGGGGGAAGGACATGGTACTTAAACATAACTGGCGAAATGTGGGTGTCCAGGTACATGTGCCTAACCCTTCGGGGATGATAAGCTTGATTTGAGACATTACGTGTGATTTTATCCAATAATTTTTATTTTCCTACTTGAGACTGAGCATATAAAGAGTTTTATGGAGATGTATTAAACAAATAAGTTATTAAAGTTTACCAGAATCTGTGGGCTTTCTGTGCTAAGAGCCCAGTCACATTGAAGATTACAATAGTGCGCAAAAACTGACATGTTGCTTGCTCGTTGCTTACGAAGGTACCACTCGTAATGAAGCAACTAGTTTTCATCAGATAGCTCTTGCAACGATAAAGATCGATAGATAAATTAAATCACTCGATTGAGACTTTTTATACATACTTGTATGTAGTTTGTACACTTATTAATTTGTTTATCAGAAAATTAAACAAAACTACTGCTTCTATTTGAAATTTGTTTTGAAATGCAAACAAGAGTAAATAGTTTAATTTCCAAACTAAATACATAGCTAAAAATAAAATTCACATTGCCGTCAAGAAACTTGAGATATTCTCTACAATAAATTGAAAGATCACAACTATCTACTTAGTGCTTCGTGCTTTTCGCTTTCTTCTAAACTTTACAAGGAAGCTGAACAGTTTCCGTAAAATCTTACCACTTATTGTAAAAAATTGATATGTAGAGGTAGATCGTCTTTTGTTTTTGAAAATATTGTACCTATTTATCTATGGTTGAGCGTACATTTGGAAGGTCAGCGTGGTACAGTCACCAACGAAACTTTAAATGCATAAAATGATTATACAACGGTTTATTTTATCATCATCTTTATTAGACAAAGCTAAGCTATTTACAACATGTTGCCCACACCGATCAGAAAAAACTCGCAGACTATATACAACTATGACAGGCCATTCATGAGAAACATTTAGCGCTATAATGCGCATATAATATGTATGTATAGAAGATAAACATTTTATATATAACACTCATTTGATGGCTGCAGTCTACTTGGTCAAGTATTTTTTATTATCAACAACCTCTATGCATTGTGAACCATGTTCCAATGTCTATGGCGTGTCAAAAACCAAAAACGCGTTCAAATTTCGAACGACGCCATTTTGGTTCTGTTCTTTAACGGTCTCTTTTCAAGATTGACATAGAAGTTGTCGGTCATAGTAACTACTGTTCTATTGCACTGTAAGGTATATTACTAAATATCATTAATGAGAACAGATGGAAGGCTACACACTCGACTACAAGAACACATTAACACTAATATCACAGATTGGGTAAATATTCTTCTAATGGTGGTGGATCACTGGCGGCGAGTTGTGTACAACCGCGTTGAATCTGTAACACAAATATAATATTTAACGCTGATGTCGCATGATTTGAAAAAAAAACTGATTGTATAAGAGATGAATGGAAATGATGGATGGGTTGTGTGAGGAATTACATGAAAGATAAAGGAGTAAATGAATGCGTGACGGTGGATAGGAGAATGAAAGAAAAAACATGTTGCGCCGACAGCATGTAACATGGGACTAGGACAGGAAGATGATGATGTATTAGAGCTGAAACAGTTTTTATTACAATTCAATTTGACTTGTTGTAGCGACGTTGGTTTTTTACCATTAGGATTTAAATCACAATGGGTCACATTTAAATGAAAAGGTGGCGCTGATAGTAACATTAATTCTTACCCGTTGTGGTGGTCAGCGGTGTAGGTAACCTTACGGAAAGAGCCATCAGGCTGCAGCAGAGAGTATTCTCCCTTCACGACGTCACCGTCGCGAGTCTCGTGCTGGGACTTGTGGTCACCGGTGTGAGGGTCCTCCACGGAGTACGAGTAGCCGTATTTAGGATGAGCCTGTAAGTTGGTAATATTATGAATTAATGTGAGATGATTGACTTGATGTGTCGGCAAAAAACGTAAGCAATCAATCAATTTCATGTTAAGTTGCAAGCTCAAAAATTAAATTTCTCATAGGTCGATGGAAAAGGAACATCGTAGTTGATTAGAATATAACATAACATCATGCCTGTAATCTCCGAAGGGTAAGGCATAGACGTAGGTTCTTTATTAAGAACCTACACTATTGTATGTACATCCATATTTGGCCAGTTATGTGTAAGTACCATGTAATAGGGGCCGAGCCTATAGTCATACTCAATTAACCTTTGCATAACCTGGGTATCGAAACCAGGACCTCATGCTTAGCAGTAGTATTTGAATAGAATATTTGCTTAGTAAACAGTCTTACGTATTCATCGATGTAGTGGTCTTCGTGGGAAGGAACAGCATGGATGGCAGGGGCAGCGTGTACTTCGTGGATGGGAGCAGCGTGTACTTCGTGGATGGGAGCAGCGTGCACGATCGGGGCAGCGTGAACCACAGGGGCGGCGTGTGTGATGTGAGCGGAATGAGCGTAAGGAGCGGAGTGAGCGATCGGAGCGGCATGGACCACGGGAGCGGAGTAGTGGATGGGAGTCTCGTGGTGCACGGTCTGGTCGTGGCGGACGATATTTTGCGAGGAGACCGCCGGGGCGTGGTGGATGTAGCCAGCCTGGCATACCGCCACCAGAGCGCAAGTCAGCACGATCTGATGGAGAACAATCAGTTTATTAAGGTTTTATTGTTGGATTTTTGAAACCCTTGTGTTAAAACAATACGGTTATCCTAACCGTATTGTCTTAACTTAAGAAGGAAATAGTTATATTGTTATAAAGCTCTAAATTGAAGCAGTCTAATCATTTTATGACCACAGAACTTTCAAAGTACTGCTAAGCTCAAAACTGGCAATTGGAAAATGTAATCATAAATTGCGTCGAGCGAAATTGTCCTAAATATTATGTAAGTAAAGCTTACTTTGGAGAACATTTTGCTTTAGACACAAATGCCTTGACTGGTATCGGTATGATAGTGCACTCTTTTTATATAACAAACAAAACATAAGTGGTGGTGTGGAGGGGGTCTATTCCTGACGATATTCGATCGAATCACTGTAATTGCCGCTTTGCCAATCTGCTCGCTTTATCGAGTGTCGCAACGCTCAATATCGCTACAATATGTAGAGAAAATGGACGATAAGTGAGAGGCTCATATTGTTATCATTTTTTGCGATTGTTTAATCAGATGGTCCTGGGTATCACGATCGGGTTTTGTTTTAGGTAATTATATGGGCATTGTAGATCAGGTGTTTTGATCGATCAGAAATGAATGCACCTCTACTAATCTCAGCAACATTTATTTCTGTTATTTGTCTTACATTTTATATTTCGTTTCGTTTTAACTATTTTATTTGATTGAAGTTTTAAATTAAGTTCAATTAGGTATCCACTTTCCGGATTCCCACGGTGTATTATGAGACAGAATCCCCCCCATCCCTTATTGCGTCAAACACTCGTAATCAGTGCAATACCAACACCTACCAATTGCTTTCAATTTGACAATTACACAATATCTGTTGCTTGATCTCAATGTCAACACTACGGAATCCCTATCCATAGATGTTTTTGAAAAGTCAAATGTGACATCTTTCCACTCACTTGCACTAGCTGCTTGCCAGGCAAGGGTTGTGCTTACAAGGATTGTGGGTTGCAGCTTTATGTGTCCCGACTACATCACACCACGAAGGTTGTGGAGATCGTGGAGAATGTCCGAGCGAAGACCAGCTGGACCTTGAGGGTTGAGAAGTTGGAGTCGCGCCACATCACGAATTTCAAGCCGTTTGTGGTGCGAGTTCCGACTCATCATATCCATAAGGAAGAGTTTTGGCCGAAGGGTGTCATGTATCGGCGTTTCCGCGGAAGGCTACACGACACCACGCAGCGCAACTCGACGCATTCACATCGTGTTTAATAGTCTATACAAATAAGGTTTTATATAAATTAGTTTATTATTTTATAAGATTATTTTGTGTATTTTTATGTATGGGCCTCAGTTGCCTGATAATAAAATGATTGATTGATTGATAACAATTAATATTCTCTCACGCCTGGTCATGTAACGACGGAAAAAAAGTCTAGATCGGAAGTTACGGGGTTATATGATGATGAAACATCTTTGATTTTCCTCATGATTACTTCCATCCTATTGTTTTCGCAGTATTATCTAATGTTTTTAGGATTTCTATTTTCTATCGTAAACGTGGCATTATGATTACAGGAGGCACGTTTGGTTATGTCACTTTCATTAGCGATTGTAACAATTGGTTGTCTAGTGTAAGAACTAGAAGATCAGTCTACTATCTACACAGTAAATAACTGGTAATTGTTTTATTTAAACAAATGTTTACAGATGAGAAAATATCAAATAACTGTTTAGGCTGAACAGTGAGCAGTGCTCAAACCAAATTTTAGCGTAGGTACTTGTCAGAAAAAAAAAAGTTATTAAGGGCGACTAGAATTTCGGCGAACGCGAGTTTCTGTTTTCTGCTGCCTGCTGCAACTCAACTCCATACTATATTCGTTTGTGGCGCATGGGTGACGGCAATTGTTCCCTTTAGGCTGTATGTAGTACACTTTTGTATAACCCATTATCTAACTTATATAGAACTCGTAATATCCACTCTCGAGGATAGATAGGCTTTTGTGTATCAGGCATCAATTGGTCAATATCCCGCTTATCTATCATATAAAATGGTATACTGACTGACTGACTGTATGTTATATCAAAACACAGCCCAAACCGGTGGTTCTAGAGTCATGAAACTTGGAGGGTGTATTCTTTGTAAAGAGTAACTATCCACTAAGAAAGGATTTTTGAGAATTCCACCCCTAAAGGGGTAAAATAAGGGATGGATTTTTATATGAAACTCCGTCAGTTTTGAAGTTAGGATCTTCAAATTATGTGTTTAGCCTGACGATTGAAAATTAATTTACACGTGTCTCAGCGTTTTTGATAATTCTACCCCCAAAGGGTTAAAAAGGGGGATGAAGGTAAGTAACTATGTTTGCTCGGTACGTTCCGGCCAAAAGCTAGTAATAATATAATTATGTACAAGTGTTCTTTTGTTAATGTGATGAACAATGTCTGTGTGTTGCCGCTGGAAGTTGATAACTGATTAACAATAATCTAATTTTGTATGGCGGTCTACTATCATTTTTATCGAAACAGCTCGTTGATATATGTATACCGGACACTTGTTTAAATGTTTTCATTGCTGCCTTCGTGAATAGAGATTTAGACATCTAATCTGCAAGCATCGCTAAAGGGTAAACATTTTACATCATTTACAGTTTCTCGCCCGAATCAACCGTTGATGACGATAGCTGTTTACTAGATCATACATTCATTTATTTAGTTCATTTCTAGCTTACGGAGATTGTTAATAAGGAAGTAGCAGTTCTATTAAGGGTTCAGTGAGCACCAATAGCGTTGCTTTGTAAATAACTGCTAACATTTATCAGCGAAGGCTCCAACAGCGAAAGTGCGGTTCCCTGTCGGTCTTGTTCTACTTTATACTAATTATTCTAAGATAAAGCCAGTTATACAAATATTTTACGACTGTTGAGTTATATAGGTACCTTAGGTATTATGTAAAGGCTGAGGGCGTAAGAAAATTGGGAATAATTCAGTCTAATCGAGTTTGTATCACACTTCCTGACGTGAAACTAGGACTTCGATTGGTGACTATGAATAATGTGTAGGAACGCGGTTTTGTCAGCGCCTAACTGGTCCGACGCTGTAATTTACAGCCGGCACTTAAGAATTTCCTTAATAGACTATCTGTATTTAAAGTTGGAGAGTGTAAAGGAATGTACGTATTCGTAACCGTAATTAGGAGTGGCTGTTGATCCAGTCCTACAAGGTACGGACATAGATCTACTTATTATTTAGTGTTTATTGGAATTCCAGATAGAGAGAGAGTTATTCAGGTAAAAATATTTAAAGACTTCATCTGTGGATTGATCACAGCAGAAGAGAGGTGCTTTTCAATTACTACGAAAAATCCATTCAAAAATCTATTTAAATCAAGTGACATCGAGCAGGAGTTAGGTACCTCATGAGTTAACTTCTGCTCGATTTCACATGAGCCCGAAGATTCAGATCTTACAAACTAAAAGTATCCTTTTAAAACGAACAGTCAATCAAATAATTTGAACACTACTCTTGAGATCCTTTATAAGATGGCGATAAAATCAAGTCGCAAATAATAACTCTCATTTCCTTCAATTTATCCAATTCAATCTGCCATTGTTAGTTACCTACGCGGGCAAAGCAGCGGGTAGCCACAGTGCTTACTAAATGCGAACGGCATGGCTTGGGCGATGACAAAGAGTCAACAGTGGTAGTAATTAAGGTTTTAGAGAAATACTATCCGTTTCGATTAAAATAATTATAGACCGCCATACAAAATCGGATTATGGTTAATTAGTTAATGACATCTTATAAACAGTAGATGTCACAACCTACACAACTGCCTGACCCAGGCAGTTGTGTAGGTACACCCAAAAACAAAAAACATGTATTATTTGTGTTTTGCTTCAAAATACTGCTTGTTTCTCTATGCATTCAAAAAATTGTCTTCACTTTAGATGGAAATAACTTTGATCTTAATTTGAAAAACAAATACACAAAATTCGTGCCACTACCTCAAACACAAATAATTACTATTGTGAAACACCTATTATAACATGCAAAGCATTGTCAGAAACATGCGTAAGTAGTCTGTGCAACATCTTGCACAAACTTAAATCTGGGACTCCAAATTAAAAGAGAATTCACTTTAAATTCTTATAAAGGCAGAGCACACTGATCGCATTCATTGATCATCTCTTCATTCTTTACATGGCCTGTTTTTCAAGATTCAATGGCTGTCTGAGATTTCGTCATTTTAATTTATAGCTTCACTTCACCAGCTTTCTTATGTAAGTAATTATTTTGCGAATGAAATAACTGTGTAAAGATATTATGGGTGTTAAGAATATTCAACCTTATAACTTTTGGTTTACCTAAATGAATATTTATAGCAAACAGCTTATACATTGCCGTCTTGTTCATCATAGAGTAAAAGTCAAAAACCATTCTGTATTTTTGTCTAGAGGATTCTAGAAAGGAATAAAAAACAAAGTAGCAAGTAGAGCCCTCTATGAGGAATAATCGACAATCCATGCAAAAGATAGTGCTGCCATCTTACGGCACTCGTTTGTAACGTTTACCTCTATCGATGAGGTAGAAAGTTCGCGTTAAGAAAAGGTGGAGTTAGCATCGTCAAAACCAGATGTAATTTCAAATTAATTTATTTCATGGATATCAGACAGGCATTTCTTAACAATTTACAATCTACATGACTTATTCGCTTATAAAACTAATCAATAATCCCCGTTTTTCTTAATTAAAACCCTACATAATAAAATTTGGAATGGTAAAAGGATGATGCAACTTCGGAATCTTGATTTTGGTCCTCTTTCTCTGCAACTTGGTCCTTTACCGCAGCTATTTCTTCCTCAGGAGCTGAAGGTAATTCATTTGAAGGTAAAACCTCAGTCTTTTCAACAACTGGTAATGGGACTTCGTTGTTGATTTTGTCAGTTTCGGGATTTGGAGGAATCACTGACACTAATGCTGGAACTACTTGAACAGTTTCTACTACTTCAGGTTTGGGTGATGGGACAACTTCCTGTACTGGTTCTTGTTCAACCAACATAACTTTGTCTCCTGAATCCATCATCAGCATCTTAGGTTCTTCATTAGTTATTACGGTTGGTTCTTTCTCTTCGTGCACCGGTCTGCTATCATTGGTATTCTCTGGTTGTTCTACGGTTTGGTATTGATAGTTTCTGCCGGGAAAGTAGTGGTTGATCTTGATACCATGACCGACGGGGTAGAAGAACCTGGTTTGGCCAGTGACTGAAACCGCATTATTGCCATGATGGTTTACTGTTTTGCTTACGACAGCATTGAATCTGAAAGTTAATATATTGGTGAGTTATTCATGCTTCAGCTATAATAAGTGCAGTTATATTAGCATAACATAATAGCATAATCAGCCTATTAATGTTCCCACTGCTGGGACGCAGGCCTCCTCTCTATGAGAGGGAATGGGCTATAATCCACCACGCGGGCCCAGTGCGGGTTGGTAGATGTCACATGTCTTCGAATTTTTGGTTCTAGGACATGCCGGTTTCCTTCACCGTTTTGAGAGCAGTGGTGATGAAAGAAATTACACAAAGTAATGCGCCTGGCTGGGTACGAACCCACGACTTACTGCTCGTAAGTCGGGGTCTCCACCAATGGGCCACCGCTGCTCTCCAGTTATATTAGTCAAATATAATTATTGTGGTATAATAATCTAATATAGAGGTATTTTCATAAAATATTTCAACGGTATAAAACTACTTCTTCTTTATTATGATTATGAGACGCTTTGCCCACCTTTAAATCCAAATGCACATTGGCAATTCCGAATCAAATTATCTTAATTGTATTTGTTGAGTGCAGAATTAATTACAAGCTTAAAATAGATTAAGTAGAACGAGTTTACGCGAATTAGCAAAATTTTAACCAAAAATCTTTACAAATTGGCCAAAAACGTGATTCTATATTATGCTCATGGTCAGAACGAGGGTCATGGCGAGCTGGTGTATGATTGTTTAATTACCCGTTGTTATCATCGGCGTGGTACTGAACCTTCCGCAGCGAACCGTCTGATTCCACAAGGCTGTATTCACCACGAACTCGATCTCCATCACGTGTTTCATGATGATGCTTGTGGTCTCCGGTCTTATGGTCCGAAACTGAGTACTCGAACTCATACTTTGGGTACGCCTAAAAAATCAAGTGTCATATAATTAGGTAATGTCTAAATTATCATTATTACCCCACGCGTTGGTGTCAGTGTGACATTACTTGTTAAGTAACCTGAGATCGATATTGGTTGGGTAATTACAAATTCTAATGAGTACATGCATAAGTAGAGTAGTCATATGAAACCACTACAGGGTCCCTTTCTCTGCATATCTCAAATATTTAGTCCTTGAGAGAGAAGTTGAGTGTGTACTTACGTAAGGCTCGTATTTATATCCGAAATGTTGGGAGTTAGGCGGGTGGTACACTTTGACTGACTGCCATCCATGGGGACTTTCCTTGATCATGTTTTTGTAATGACTATCGGATTGATCGATGAAGACTGCTTGGCTGACGCCCATGAAGTAAATTGATAATAAAATCTGTAATAACACGATACGAAATATTTAAATTACTTCATTCTAAAAAATACTGGCAATCGCGAATGAACAACACTGAATGCTAATGGTCAATAACGAATAAAATATTATTAACAAAAATTTAAACAAAAAGATCCATTCTTTAAATTAAATTGTACAATTTTACCTTTCCAAACATATTGTAGCACTTAATTTGAACTGTCGCTAACAAAATGTAATAGCCGACTGTTGATTAGAAAGAGAAATATAAACCGTTTTATACTATTCCAATACTTATTACATAAATTTCGCTAAAATTGTATTATTGACATACTATTGTTTAGTTACTGTACGAAAGAATATACAGGACATACTCTGAACAGTATTTTCTATCAAAAAATAAATCTTTGGTGTTGATTTTTATAACAGACGTAGATTTTGATTGAGTTGTTTTAATGTCCACGGAGGTTAACAAAATATAATTTAAAATAGGATTCATTTGATACAATAAATAGCGTAGAAACTAGATTAGCTTATCCACGTTAGTTTAGCCCGGAACTTTAAAGCTGTTATCGTATCATCACAATCCGTACGATCAATGGAGGCTTTGAGTTCATTTTTCTTGGTATTGAGTGGAGGAGACTCGGTATATTCGATAGTTATTGTACTTATAAAAACTTGTAACAAACTTCACGATCTACAAGACTTGTTCAGTCGGACCAGTAATCAGTGATCATCGTAGCCCAATAGAACCTACAGGCTACTGCGGTCTATTTTCCAAATGCTCGATTTACATTTTATTTCATTTAGTACTAGCTGTGCACCGCAATTTCACCCGCTGTTTGTCTTTTAGCTTGCCCTTGAGGGTTGTAGCGTAATGTTAAATAGCCTATAACTTTCCTCAAGAATTGGGCTATCAAATACAAAAATATTTTTCCCAGAGATTAGCGCGTTAGAACAAAAAAAAAGACGATCTCTTCAGATTTATTATATTAAATAAAATAGTATAGATTTACAATTTTTGTTTCGTTCTGGTGTTACTGAAAATTTTCGATCCATGCAACTCTTTATTTAAACTATTAAATATATTCACTTTCGGTATATACTCAAGTCCAAGCTCCTAATTAAGTAATAACATAAACAAGAGCACGATGTCTTAAAAACTACGTCTATCTCATTTGCATTAAAACATTAACTCGTTTCTATATATAAGAATACCTTACAAATTACTGAAATTTTGTTTGTCAAGATTTTTCCTGTTATACTTCGCATGTCGAAATACAAACTCACTTATGGCACTTCTTGCTAACCTTATCGCAAAAATTAGCTCACTCAGTGATTGCGTAGTGGTCTGGTCACATAAAGGTTTTAAAAAGCCTGAGGGCAAATACTTGGCACAGTCTACACGACGAAATGGCCTTAACAGATTTTTTCTCCTTGCACTTATAGCTGGCCCATGACCCATAAGAATGAATTAAACGGGCTGCGAGACTTTGATCTCTATCTTGTTGAAAACACATTTCAGTTGCATTCATTACTAAATTATACAACTGAAAATTACCAACTATCTAATCAGTGTAAAGCTTATTTCAAGACTACTGAATGAATATGAGAATATTCTCTGATCATGTTAATAAATTATTAAGTTTCACCTAATTAAAGACATAAGCTCTTTTCAACTGTTCCAATTAGCCTAAGATGACTCTAACACATAAAAATTTCACAAAAGAGAGAGGATTCTGTCGTTAGAACTATCTCACAGCATCGATACAATTCAATGGACGCGAGGAATCTATTGTTCGAATGCACGTAGCGACATATTGTATTTACCAGCTTTAATTCAATAATAAAAGAATTAAATGAAGATTTTATGATAAAAATACTTTAAATGAATGTGTAACTTTGGCACAAAAGTTAATTTTTGGACTCAAAGGTGGTGGGATTAAAGAGGTCACACGATATTGTCAAGAAATAATAAATCAAAATTATCAACGAACTTATTCGTATATTTCAATAAATAAATAAATCAACATTAATTTTGGTCAACATGCTCAGTACGTTGTTTAGTCTTTAGTGGTGGTAGTAGTGGGCGGGTGCGGCAGCCTTCACGACCACAGGGGCGGGAGAGGGGGCTGAGTTGTGCACGACCGCGTTGAAGCCGTTGTGGTCGTCAGCGGTGTATTCCACGGTCCTGATGGAGCCATCAGCTTCATGGAAAGAGTAAGATCCCTTCACGACATCACCGTCGCGGGACTCCTGCTGGGACTTGTTGTCTCCGGAGTGGCCGTCAGCAACGGAGTAGTTGTACTCGTATTTGGGGTAGGCGATCTCTTCAGGTTGAGCGATAACCTTGGCGACGGGAGCGGAGTGGTAGGCGACTTGAGCGGGAGCGGAGTGGTAGGCGACCTGAGCGGGGGCGGAGTGGTAGGCAACCTGAGCGGGGGCGGAGTGGTAGGCAACCTGAGCGGGGGCGGAGTGGTAGGCAACCTGAGCGGGGGCTGAGTGGTAGGCAACCTGAGCGGGTGCGGCGTGGTAGGTGACGGCAGCAGGTGCGGCTTGGTAGGCCACGGCGGGGGCAGCGTGGTAGGCGACCTTAGCCACAGGGGCAGCGTGAAGCTGGGCCTGGTCGTGACGCACAATGCTCTGGGATGAGACTGCTTCGGCAGGCGAGTAATGAGCGGGCGCAGCCAGGAGACCAGCCTGGGCTACAGCCACGAAAGCGCACAGAGTTACGATCTGAAAAAGATTGAATACAAGATTAGAATACCTTAATTTAAAAAAAAAAACCAGATAAAGATTTTCGAGTATGACTCATTACGAAACTTACTTTGGAGAACATTTTGGTTTATTCACTGATGTGATCAAGTTGAATGATGCATGTAGTGTCAGAGGTCTACTTTTTATACTGATAAATGCCTGTACGATCAGCTGATTGTAGTAAGTAGTGGAAGTTGTCAGTCGAGTTCACGACGACCTTGCCTTGCCTTGTAGTTTGGCGAATCAATCCATTCACTAAAGCTTCGCCAATTGAACTACTAGCTGTACAAGTAGGTAGAATGCTAATTTTGATTTCGCTAACGTCTGGCTAGAAATTAGATCATAATTAAGTTCAAAGCTTCTAAATGTTTCTAATGAAATATAAATTGATTCTATAGTACTTTTTACGAACTCATAACACAATTACATATTCTTACACATAACCCTGAAATAAGCTACTAAATAAATAACCGATATAAGGGTCAACTACAAGGTTTTAGAGTTCATAATAATTCCTTTTCATGCTACACATTGCGTTGGTCACGAACAATAACGAAGCTTTATTTATGATGCCTATGCCTGACGAAGCAAATCGTTAAATCCCGACAAATTCAAGCTATCAACAAAAGTTGAAATTGGCATGAAAACGAATTAAAGAATATAATAAGCGAATTAGAGGATTGAGTAACATTGGCCCGTGTTAAAATTATTCGAACCGATCATATTCAATAGCAGACAAATAAAAGTCCCGATTCTAGTTTCACGCTGATAACTCGAGTAGAATGCTTCTTGTTGCTAAGTGAGAATTATGATCCAATTTCGCAACGTAAATACAGCATGAACAAGAGCTATGTCTCTTTATACGTGTCATAGCATAGCATAAGCATAATCAGCCTATAATGTTCCCACTGCTGGGACACATGACCTCCTCTCTATGAGAGAAGGACGTGTCTTTTGTGTCTTTTTTTTATTTTCTTTTCTTTTTATACGGGTCAGCCTTTTTTAGTTTTAGATCTTGATCGTTCCAAGAACATGATTGGTTAAACTGAATTTGATTTGAATATCATCAGATCCCGTAAGGGTACGTTTAATCCGCACTAGCCATAATTTCTGTGAAACGGTTCAGTGAATGTTTCGCATCGCGTAACCGTAATTATTCGACCCAGCGTAAGGTCACTGTAAGGCTGTTCTACAACACACGTATAAGCACCTACAGTCTGGCAAGTAGTATATAATCTAGATCTGTCATTTGAAATCTATCATTCATTGTTAGATCACACAAGTGAAACAATCAATCTAAACAAAATGTTCTCTAAAGTAAGTTAAATTACAATCCTTATACTCTTTCAGATAATCTCCAACATTTGAAGAGAATATTAACGAAGTTGATTGATTTTCAGGTAGTAGCTCTGTGTGGTTTGGTGGCGGTGTGCCAGGCGGGTCTGCTGCCCGCTTCCGTGCACTACTCCTCTGCTGCGGCTGTCTCCTCTCAGAACATCGTGCGTCACGACCAGCCTGCCCAACACGCCTCGGTCGCCTACCACGCCGCCCCGGCTTCCTACGCCTACCAGGCCGCTCCCGCCGCCGTGGCCTACCAAACTGCTCCTGCTCGTTACTCCTCCGCTGCTTCAGTTTCTTCCCAAAACATCGTGCGTCATGACCAGCCAGCCCAACAAGTGGCCGTTGCCGCCCCCGTCGCCTACCACGCTGCCCCAGCTGCATACACCTACCACGCCGCTCCCGCCACCGTCGCCTACCACTCCGCTCCTGCCCCTGTTGCCTACCACTCCGCTCCTGCCCCTGTTGCCTACCACGCCGCTCCCGTCGTCGCCCACGCCGCTGAGTTTGACGTAAGTTGTCATGGCACCCACAATACTGCATGCATCAAATAATTTCTCTTTGTTGTTTCACAAGCTCATTTTGATTATTTTTGTTAATAGGCTCATCCCAAATACGAGTACAACTACTCAGTAGCTGACGGCCACACCGGCGACAACAAGTCCCAGCAGGAGTCCCGCGACGGTGATGTCGTGAAGGGCTCGTACTCATTCCACGAGGCCGACGGCTCCATCAGGACCGTGGAGTACTCCGCCGACGACCACAGCGGCTTCAACGCGGTGGTGCACAACTCCGCGCCCACGGCCGCGCCCGTGCACGTCGCGCCCGCTCACTACTACCACCACTGAAGCACCCTCACTAGTCATGTATCGCGCTCACCAAAACAATGTGATTATTAATTATTTATTGCAATATACGAATAAGTTCGACTAAACTACATCTCTTTAATTACATTTCCTAAAATTGGCATTTCTGACAACAGTTCTAGTAGTGTTACATACAATAATAGTAGATAATGCACCATATACCTTATAACTCCGGGGTATTTTAATTCCTGGTCAAGGTACTTAGCAAACATTTTGAAAACACAGTCTACACTGTAAATATCATGGCTCCTACAGCTGTACTACGGCCAATCAAAGTCGACAGAATTGATTTTTTGTCAGGTACTTAATTTTTGTCTCAAAATGTAGTGTCCCCGATCGACCGCCATATCTTTGCAGCTTTAGTTCGACCCCATTAAAAATCTTTCCACTTGTGATTCTCATGTGTGTTCAATGCTTCAGGTAACTGATTAGTTCTGGACATTGGTTTGACGCCATTTTATAACCACATTGATTGCAATAAAATCAATATGGCTATCAAATGGCGTGCCAGATATGGCCTGTCAAATAGTCTTAGAAATTTCTTAGGAAGGCTACATCTGGATGAGCTGTGGTCAAAAATTACACTCTACAAGAATCGATAACGTAGAAAAAACAGAGGGACGCTTCAGAATTAGATTAACTTCTGGTTACAATAGACTGAGAGAAAGAGAAAACCAAGAGCCTTTTTCATAATGTCAAAATAATAAGGATCATAATAATTTAGCATAACGAGTGTTATTATATATTCTTCGGTATATAAATATATGATGGCGCCAATGTACAGTTGCTAGTTTTATTCATGATTTGGTTTCAATGATAAAATTCTATTTCATTGTTGACACTCAGACCCGAAAACTCCTTCATAAAAATTGTTCATTGTTGAGTTTCTGTGGAAGTACTCGGGTCAATAATTATAGTTGCTGTAAGTTGGTACAAAGATGAATAATAAAATGTAGTTCACTAGAGCAACGGATTTTACAATCATCTGTTAACTACATGCTAACTTTAACCGAGAGGTTATTTTTAATGTTTGACGGGATTTCACGCATTCACAGTCAAGAACTTTACCATCACCGGTGAGTGGTACAGATACATGATTACTAATTATTGTGCCTCAATAGTAAGGCATTCATGTTGCAGACATGTGGTCATCAACGAGACGGTGCGGGTTGTCATGCAAAACAGGGTGCGATTCGATTAATTTTCCCAAAGAAACTGACCGCGGTGACATCATGCCCGAAATCACATATTATTTAAACATAAATGGTATAAAGTTTTCAGTTAAATAAAGTCAATTTCATGAATATTAAAAACCTTTTTCTTTGTTATATTTCAATTTGAACTTTTCCGACTCTAAAAAAACACCGTTACTTGTAACAACAGACTAACTACTTTACTTTCAGATATTATTTTTCAAATAATAAATTCGGGGAATTACCTGAAGAATGAACAGAGTTATTAAGGACCATCGTGTCAGCCAATAAGAAAAAAACACCAAACTACTGAACCGATTTTGATGAAACTATGGGACAAATCAGAAAGTATATTCTGTAACATAAAAAAAAAATCGGTTCATAAATGACGGAGTTATGAGGTAACAAGCATAAAAAAATACAACCTAATTGAGAACCTCCTTTTATTGAAGTCGGTTAAAAATAGAATCCTGAGTGCAGTGACGGATTCAAGCTCGCCCAAGACGCAGACACCTTTATGGCCCTAGAAGCATATTGCACCTAGTGGGAGGAAATAAAAGCCTCAGAGTTAATTCAGAGCTTTCTTGCGATCCCTGGTTGCGATTGGGATTCAAAAAAGCGAATTATGACATATGACACTGCATTATCATTCCAGTGCAATAATTGCAGTAGTGTGGCGCTCCATGTAAAATACTGGTGTTCAGTTTTTCTGGTATCCGGTTAGATTGTAAGCCGACCCCAACATGTTGGGAACAGGCTAGGCAGATAATGATGAGACACTGCTTAAACTGTTGTCAAAAATGCCAATTTTAGGAAATGTAATTAAAGAGATGTAGTTTAGTCGAACTTATTCGTATATTGCAATAAATAATTAATAATCACATTGTTTTGGTGAGCGCGATGCATGACTAGTGAGGGTGCTTCAGTGGTGGTAGTAGTGAGCGGGCGCGACGTGCACGGGCGCGGCCGTGGGCGCGGAGTTGTGCACCACCGCGTTGAAGCCGCTGTGGTCGTCAGCGGAGTACTCCACGGTCCTGACGGAGCCGTCGGCCTCGTGGAACGAGTACGAGCCCTTCACGACGTCACCGTCGCGGGACTCCTGCTGGGACTTGTTGTCGCCGGTGTGGTCGTCAGCTACTGAGTAGTTGTACTCGTATTTGGGATGAGCCTATTAACAAAAATAAACAAAATGAGGTTGTGAAACAACAAAGAGAAATGATTTGATGCATGCAGTATTGTGGGTGCCATGACAACTCACGTCAAACTCAGCGGCGTGGGCAACGCCGGGAGCGGCGTGGTAGGCAACAGGGGCAGGAGCGGAGTGGTAGGCGACGGCGGCGGGAGCGGCGTGGTAGGTGTAGGCAGCTGGGGCTGCGTGGTAGGCGACGGGTACTTGTTGGGCTGGCTGGTCGTGACGCACGATGTTTTGGGAAGAAATAGAAGCAGCAGAAGAGTAATGAGCAGGAGCGGCTTGGTAGGCCACGGCGGTAGGGGCAGCTTGGTAGGCGTAGGAAGCCGGGGCGCCGTGGTAAGCCACCGAGGCGTGTTGGGCAGGCTGGTCGTGACGCACGATGTTCTGGGAGGAGACAGCCGCAGCAGAGGAGTAGTGCACGGGGGCGGTCAGCAGACCAGCCTGGCACACCGCCACCAAACCACACAGAGCTACGATCTGGAAATCACTCAACTTAATTAATATTCTCTACAAAATTTTGGAGGATGTCGGAAAGTGTAAAAAGATTAATTTTCTTTAATTAATTTACCTTAGCGAACATTTTGATTAGATTGGTTGTCTCACTTGTGTGATCAAACAATTAATGATAGAGTTCAAGCGATTGATCTAGATTATATACTAGTCGCCATTTGTACGAGCTCACATGTTTCGTAGAACAGGCTTAGAGCGACCTTACACTACGACATTATAGCAACTCGATGCAAAACATTCACTATATAATTTCATAACGATTCCTAAAATTAGAGCCTATGATATACATTCTGTACCACAATATAGGTATGAAAAACTTACGATATTAAATATTTAAAGATGGGTAGTTGGTCGTTAGTTAAGAATTGACTTTGCTGTACAGTCGAAGAAAAGTTTTGTTTGAATGTTCATAATAGTCCTAATATGATATTTAGCGAATAATTGGAAATATTGACAAAAAAATTGAGAAGTTTAGGAAAAGAGAAAGTGCACAGGACAACGTCTGTTGGGTCAACTTGATAGTCCATAATCCCTGAGGTCTTAAATCATAGCACCCTCCGTCCTAACCTTTCTCATTAAAATTAGCGTTGGCCAGGAGTCAAAACGTGGACACTCACGGTACGCCTGGTAACCAAGTTCTCGCTTATCGAGCTATCGCGATTGAGGTAGTTAGTAGTTCTTCAGTTTAAACTGTGAATCTGGAGACACGGGATTATTAAGCCCCCTACTGTCAAGCTTGTTCAAGCAACGACCTACGCAGGATGGCTGATTGAAGCTGGATGAGAGAAGCTCAGTATCAGGTTAATTGTAATGAGACTGGAGAAGCCTGGCTTTGTCCAGCAGAGGACTAGCAAACTGATGATGATCATAACATATGTAAATATTGTATTGTATCATCTTCTGCCTAGCCTTTTCACACTTCACGAGTCGTGAGACTTAGCGGACGTGTTTTTTTTTTGTACTTGCTAAAATGAAATATCTATAAACAATTACGACAAAATATCTCAATAATTATTTGCGGCGTCAGTTAAAATCAAAGTAATAAGTGTGTACACTACTAATATGTGTGTGTACTAGTGCCATACTAACTTTTATGTGCAAGATGAACTGAATTATAATTGTTTTCTATTGTAAATAAATAAACTGTCGCGGTTAGTATGTCTTACCCACAATCGAGCCCGTTTGTGGTCGTAGCCAATTACTACGAAGAAGTCCTCCGCCATCGGCTACCGAACGATTGCCGCCGAGTGAACCACCACCACCCAGCACCTGCAGAGAATTCTTTGCCGAGTGATCTTGTCAGCACGCATGAGATCCAGACATGGTGATTGTCTATAGATGGCATTCTGAACGAAGTCTGCTCTATTGTTGGTGAAGGAAAAATGAACTCGGACCAGAAGCAACGTGTCTCAACCCTTTGCCGGAAGGTCCAAACTGGGACTGCTCAGATGGCTGTCCTTTACCAATCGGTGAAGCAGAAAATGATCTACGTCGTGATCACGTAATGATGAGTCACGCAATACCGTTCAGCACCTACAGCAGCAGCAAAACGTGGCGCACTCTCTGAACCAGTTCAAAGAGGTTATTGAATCGAAGCTGAATCCGTCCAACAATTCCTATGCTAGCATGGTGAAGAAAGGCTCCGACAACTTCGTCCGTACTGCAACCCTGAGTTCGATCGCCATTTATCCCAGCGATAAGACCAAAACAAGTGACGACACCAAGTCACTTGTTCAAAAGTTAATATCTCCCGAAGAACTGAAGCTCCATGTCCGTGGCCTGAAAAAAGTGAAAAATGGGGGAGTGCTGATTAGCACAGAAAATAAAGGCGATATAGATAAACTGAAAAATTCAGAGAAGATATTCACCTCGGGCCTAACAATAGAAGAACCATCTAAACGCCCTAGGGTTACTGTCATTGGTGTTCCCGTAGCTCTTTCTGAGAAGGAGGTATTCGAATGTATTTACGAGCAAAACCTATCAGACAATTTGCCGAATGCAACTCGTGAATCCTTCCTTGAGACCATTAAATAAAGCCATAAATCGGGTAAGAAAGGCCTTCCTACCTGCAACTACATACTGGAAGTACCCGCTGGCATAAGAAAAATGCTAATCATCCAGAGCAGAGTTTTTATTAATTGGACTTCATGCCCGGTGAGAGATTTTACAACAGTCACCAGGTGCTACAATTGCCAGCAGTTCGGCCACGCAGCTAAGTTTTGCCGTGAGACTAGTCCTACTTGCAACCACTGTGCAGAGACGGGACATTCACCCGTGTGCGACGTGCAAAAGATTCAGGAGGAAATGTGACCATCCAACCGGTGATGTAAGTTGCCCGGCACGTAAACATGCAGAGACCAACTACATTAACTCCATAGACTATGAGGGCGCCTAAGAGCGCCACAGAATATTTTATTTAGTAGGCACACAAACAGGTAGCTCATCACTTATTTATATTTCTTCTTAGTTTGTAGTTATCATGAGCAATCAGCTAATCAGTGATCTAGATAGTTTTACTGTGTCTGAATCTAAAATCTGTAATGTTGAGGACTGTAAACACCTTCTTCGTTCTGGCAAAACGCTTACCTTTTTTTTTTTTTTTTTTTTTTTCGGATGGGAAATCATCAAATGACCCCCCCCACTCTGGGCGGAGCGGAAGGGAGTGTCAGACTTGTACTGACTAAAACCCATCCATGTTCCTTCTTTGCCCTTTGTGTTCCAGGGCCACGGTATCTCTTTCGAACAGTCCCGCAGCCCTGGCAGGCATCGGTCCTTGCGGACCCCTACTTATTTGCTGACATCTCTTTGAGGCGCACGTGGAACACGAACGCGCCGTCGACACGGCCTGTCGTCATAAGACGGCCGGACAGCGAGCTGGCCCATAACTCGCCATCCACAGGCCCGCGCCTACGGTGGCCGGGAGCCACCACGTGACCCCCGACGCCCAGGGCGTCTCCCGCGGCGACTGGGACGTGAGGTTCTTTCCCTCTCACGTCCCGCCACCTCCTTCACTAGCATGACTGCTTCGCAGAAGGAGGTGACGGCTTCCCATTCCCTCTCGCTCCGGACCATGGCTTGAACCAAGGCCTGACGCGAGAGATCGCCGCCGCCAATCGCCGCTACGAGGACACGGCGGTGCTCCGCCCAAGCGGGGCAGACTTCCACGGTGTGCTCCACCGTGTCCTCCGGACGATCCTCGCAGTGGAAACACCCGGGCGTTTCCTCCCGCCCGATTCGGTGCAGGAACCTCCCGAAACAACCGTGTCCGGTGAGGACCTGCGTCAGGCGGTAGGTGAGGGCGCCGTGGCGCCTCTCTAGCCACTCCTCAAAGAGGGGACTTATCGCCACTATGGTGGCGTGCCCTGCACGGGGTTGCGACAGTCGCTCTCTCCATGTCGCCAAAAAAAACGCTTACCTTACTTACACAAAATATTCGCAGCATAAACCGGAACATGGACGGTTTTGAAGTGTTATTACAAAGTCTTGACATAAGCTGTGATATTATCGTACTAACAGAATGTTGGCTGTCAAAACAGACAGTCAACTTACCATCTCTAAACTGTTTTTATTCATATAAAACAGATAGAAACACTAACCAAAACGACGGAGTAGTAGTTTATGTTAAAATAATTTGCGAACTATCAAAGAAGAACCACTATCCCCAGATAGTAATTGCTTAATCATTAAAATTATTCCCGATACAGTAGTCATAGCTATTTATAGGCCTCCCTCTTATAATATTGACAGATTTTTAGACTCACTTGACACAAACTTAAATAACATAAGTACATTCAAAAACATAATAATTTTAGGAGACATCAACATTAACATTTCCTCCGGGAATCCCGATACCCATACACATAATTATCTAAATATTTGTGCATTTCATGGACTTTTACCAGCTCACTATTACCCCACGCATCAAAGCGGTTCTTGCTTAGACCATATCATTCTAAAATCAAAAAATCCATCCAAAACATTTGTTACTAACTCTTCGCTTACCGATCATCAAGCTGTTTTACTAACAATGCAAATAAATTCACCCAGAAAAAACTGCGAGCGTAGCTTCACTAAAGTCAATATGACAAACCTTGAAAGTGACATACGCGGCATTAATTTTAACCGTATTTATGATTCTGTTGATGCAAATATTTCTTTACAATATTTCATAAATTCTTTACAATATGCAATTAGGAAAAACTCTTACACTGAAATAATCCCTAGAAAGTATAGTTGTATTAAACCTTGAATCACACCCGGTCTCGTTCGTTGTATAAGACACAGAGACAAACTTCACCTAAAATCCAAACTTGCGCCGGATGACGTAATACTTTCTATTACCTATAAAAGATATCGAAATTTTTGTAATAATCTTTTGAAAAAACTAAAAAGCCAGTACGATAAACATGAACTACAGAAGGCGGGAAAAAATAGTAAACTTGTGTGGAAATTTATAAAAACCAATACATTGAGGTCGAAAAATTCCGAACCTCCGCTTGATTTACTATCAATAGAAATAAACCCATCGGAAGCAACGAATAGGGTAAACCACTATTTTGTCAACGTTGGTAAAAACTTGGCTGAAAAATCCTCAAGTATTAGTCGTCCACCCACTCAAAACCCAACTAGGACATCTTCCGCATTAAATTCTTTTGTTTCACTAGAAACTGACGTCAACGAAGTAATTAGAATAATAAACGGGTTAAAGGATGTCTGCGCAACTGGGTGGGATGATATACCCAATAATATACTTAAAAGATTTAAATACCTACTGGCCCCTACGCTGACCCACATTTTTCAGCTATGTTTATCTAAAGGGATATTTCCAAAATTGCTAAAAAAGTCTGTCGTCACAATTTTCAAGTCTGGAGACAAAATGAGTGTGAATAACTACAGACCCATTTCAGTGCTAACGGGCCTTTCAAAAATTTTAGAAAAAATCATTAACAGTAGATTGATAAAATATCTGGAAGATAATAAACTACTTTCAGATAATCAGTTTGGTTTTAGGCCTAAAAAATCAACAAGCCAAGCAGTAAACAAATTGACTAACTACATTGTTACAAATCTGGATAGTGGAATGCATACAGTTGGGATATTTCTAGACCTTGCCTAGGCCTTCAACACTATTTCTTGCACTACTCTTTTGACAGACTTTTGACTTTTTGTCAGATTATCTAAGGGATCGACAGCAAACTGTAAAAGAGGCCCGCATACAAGTTCTGACCTTCCTAATACTTGTTTCGGAATTCCACAAGGCAGTATTCTAGGCCCTACATTATTTTTGATCTATATTAAAGACCTTTGCTGCCTGCCACTCCAAAATGGTGTTATTATGTCTTATGCAGATGATACTGCTTTGTTGTTTGCAGCTAAAACTAGAGCTGAGGCCTATGAACATGCTCAGAATGGCTTCAACATTGTGTCTAATTGGCTCCAGAATAATCTACTTACATTAAATGCTGAAAAAACAAAATACATTTTATTTACAATGAGAAATACTAACACACCGCTTACTAATCTAAACATTTACGCGCATAACTGTAGCACGTACGCTGACACTGCATGTTCTTGCCCTACTTTAGATAAAGCTGACCACTTGAAATATCTAGGTGTCACTATTGACTCCAATCTAAATTTCCGTAAACATATGGAGTTACTGTGTACTAGAGTGCGAAAATTAATATATGTTTTTGAGAATTTACGTAATGTAGCTAACTATAATTTGATAAAACAGATATATTTAGCGTTGTGTCAATCTATTCTAACATATTGTATAATATCCTGGTGTGGCGCGGGAAATTCAATTCTTCTCCCTCTAGAACGTGCTCAAAGAGCAACTCTAAAAGTTGCTACCTTCCGTCCTTTTAGATTCCCTACACACCAGCTCTACAAAACATATAATGTACTTACAGTACGGCAATTATTTATTCTTCAGCAGTATTATTACTGCACCAGCACTCTACACTTCCCTATCAGCCAGTTCCTTCCGATAGGAGAAGGAAGGACCTAGTTTGCACAAAACCTCAAACTAGACATGCTTTTGCGAATCGATTTTATGTGTTTTTAGGACCTTTTCTTTACAATAGACTCAACAAGATACTAAACTTCTACAGTGTAAGTTATAAAAATATAGTTTGGTAATGTCAGATTATTTAGCGGTACTTAATAACACAGACACAGAAAAACTTCTAGAAGTTGTGGTTTGATTATGTTATCGTATCTATTTGTACATATTTACTTAAGCTAGTTTTATAATTGTTAATAGATTAATTTAATTTTATAATTTTATTGTCCTTTTTGAATTGTGCTAGGTAAAGTGATGGCCTGAAACACAGGTTTAAATAAACCTAGGTCGGGCAGGTCTCTGACATCTAAATTGAACAATTGAATACTTGCGACTGTAGAATATATTTTAGTTATAGTTTACTTATTAGTACTTATAATTAGTATGAGAAATAATACTACTGTGCTTAAATGTACACTTTTTGTAATACTTTTTAAATAAATTATTCTTATTCTTATTCTTTTCTCAACTATGTTGGGGTAGGCTTAAAGTTGGCTTGAATACCAGTGTGTCACATGGAGCGACTGTCTGACCTCCATAATCCAGTTTGTACTGGGTAATACAATATCCCTTGGTAAGATTGGTTGTCAAACATATCAAGGAGTCAAATATTGTATTGTATAAAATTTTAAAAATATTTAATTACAGTAGGAATTAGGATGAGATGTTCAGTTTAATTTGTTCGTAAGTTAACATCAAAGAAGCTAAACATTTTCTTTTTCACTCGTCGTGGCCTTGTATCGAAGTAGCCTCGTGTATTGTGTGTTAAGGTTTGGTGTGTTCGTATTGCCTATTTTAAAGTTGTAGTTTTAATCATTATTATATTCCAGGAATTTATATTCATAGGCGATATTGATGAACAGGCTGTGAATTTATCTGCCAGCTAGAATTCGGGATTTTTCAAAATCTAAAATTGATTCAGTACCAGTATCGGACTTTAGACACTCATAAATAATTTTGCTGTTTCTCATAGTTTTTTTTTTTTTTTTTGGATGGGAAATCATCAAATGACCCCCCCCCCCACTCTGGGCGGAGCGGAAGGGAGTGTCAGACTTGTACTGACTAAAACCCATCCATGTTCCTTCTTTGCCGTTGTGTTCCAGGGCCACGGTGTCTCTTTCGAACAGTCCCGCAGCTCTGGCAGGCATCGGCCCATGAGGACCCCTACTCGGTTGCTGACATCTCTTTGAGGCGCGCGTAAAACACGAACGCGCCGTCGACACGGCCTGTCGTCATAAGACGGCCGGACGGCGAGCTAGCCCATAACTCGCCGTCCACAGGCCCGCGCCTACGGTGGCCGGGAGCCACCACGTGACCCCCGACGCCCAGGGCGTCTCCCGCGGCGGCTGGGACGTGAGGTTCTTTCCCTCTCACGTCCCGCCACCTCCTTCACTAGCATGACTGCTTCACAGAAGGTGGTGTCGGCTTCCCATTCCCTCTCGCTCCGGACCATGGCTTGAACCAGGGCCGGACGCGAGAGATCGCCGCCGCCAATCGCCGCTACAAGGACACGGCGGTGCTCCGTCCAAGCGGGGCAGACCTCTACGGTGTGCTCCACCGTGTCCTCCGGACGGTCCTCGCAGTGGAAACACCCGGGCGTTTCCTCCCGCCCGATTCGGTGCAAGAACCTCCCGAAACAACCGTGTCCGGTGAGGATCTGCGTCAGGCGGTAGGTGAGGGCGCGGCGCGGAGAAGGCGGTAGTTTTGGATAGGGTTAAACCCTTAAAAATAGGTTTGTGTTTGTACTTATTTTAGGTCCTCCATCTGGGCTTTTTTTAAAAAAACCCAGATGGAGAGAGAAGTGCCGAAGTTCAATTATCGCAACACTTACAAAAAAATCATTTAATTCCCTTCTTTAAGAAGTTGAGTTTATTTGCCTAAACTTCAAGGAAATAAGTAACATGTACAACACCCATGTAATACCTTCCTCTAATTTAACAGCTTTATTTCAGAACCTAAAAATCATTCATTAGGCGCACCCCCTATTACATGGGACTTAAACATAACTGGCGAAATGTGGGTTTACCATTAGGTACACCTCTGCCTAACCCTACGGGATTACAGGCGTGATGTTATGTGTATGTTAAAACCCATTCCGGGATTCATTTAATTTAATTAAGTTTAAGCAAATAAACTCCAGCTATTCCGACCTCTAATGGATCTAATATACACCTTAATAAGTTTCCGAAAAAATATGATTTTAATTAACCAGCTCCACTGCTGTAGTTTTAGTTTGCTGGCAAAAATAATTAGAAATTATCATCAGTCCTTAAATACAAGTGGGATCGTCAATCAATCAATCAAAAGGCAGGCGTCTTCTAAGCAGCACCACAACACTGTCGTCTGCTTTCCACATCCAGTATGCTTCATAGCTACTCTTATAAGCTCGCGGGTCCAACTAACTGGTGTCGTCCTACACACTACCCTTGTAGTACGTGATCTCCACTCTAGGGTTACCTACCCAAATAACTGGCTACAGGAGGTCAGATTATGTTGCAATATTATCGATAGTATAAAATCAGGGGTGAATTGTTGTACGAGACAAAATTAACACATCTTATTTATCGAACTTATTCGTATATTGCAATAAATAATTAATTCACATTGTTTTGGTGAGCGCGACACATGACTAGTGAGGGTGCTTCAGTGGTGGTAGTAGTGAGCGGGCGTGACGTGCACGGGCGCGGCCGTGGGCGCGGAGTTGTGCACCACCGCATTGAAGCCGCTGTGGTCGTCGGCGGAGTACTCCACGGTCCTGACGGAGCCGTCGGCCTCGTGGAACGAGTACGAGCCCTTCACGACATCACCGTCGCGGGACTCCTGCTGGGACTTGTTGTCGCCGGTGTGGCCGTTAGCTACTGAGTAGTTGTACTCGTATCTGGGATGAGCCTGTTAACAAAAATAAACCAAATGAGTTTATAGTACAATAAAGAGGATTAATTGACTTCACGCATTGATTCGGGCGCTATGGTAACGTACGTCGAACTCAGCGGCGTGGGCGACAAGGGGAGCGGCGTGGTAGGCAACAGGGGCAGGAGCGGAGTGGTAGGCGACGGCGGCGGGAGCGGCGTGGTAGGTGTAGGCAGCAGGGGCAGCTTGGTAGGCGTTGGAAGCCGGGGCGGCGTGGTAGGCGACCGAGGCGTGTTGGGCAGGCTGGTCGTGACGCACGATGTTCTGGGAGGAGACAGCCGCAGCAGAAGAGTAGTGCACGGGGGCGGTCAGCAGACCAGCCTGGCACACCGCCATCAAACCACACAGAGCCACTACCTACAAATAGAGTACAAAAGTATTAAGTACAACATGATTATTAAACCTTACAAGTTAAGAACTCTTTTAAAATCCATTGGCTTACTTTAGTAAACATGTTGATTGGATACTTTCAGTAATGAGATCAGTAACTGAATGATATATTTGTCGTCAACTATTAGTTTATATACTCAAGCATTAGCTGTCAGTGATACAAATGCATGTGTAAGAAGTTGTTGTACAAGCTCTGAACGAGTAACCTTACACTAGGTGACATAGATTTGCGAGTAAAACCATTCACTCTTGATTTGTGAGAAAAAACATTGACAGATTGCTTGTCCGTCATCAAAGACAATGCATTTCATTTGGTTTATTATTCTTAAAAAAAATGGGTGTTAGTGCCATGGAAGGAAAATTAAAACTGTGGTTAATAGATTTGCTACTGATTTCAGTTATTACGCATGTTAGTTAAAAGTCCCACATCTCAAAAATCAAACAACAAATCTAAGTATCGTGAGGTTTTAGAAGCAAATATGTCATCAATCACTGATAAAAAAAAAACGTTTTAGGAAACTCGATATCATTTTTTAAGAGCTGCTGATATACTTGGACAGATATATTTTTCAACCCTGAGTAACATGTACGGTGTGCAGAGCCACCCCTATTTTTATTTATTTTTCATTATTTCACATCAATTTCGTAGAACGATTCATAGATGACACTTACTCTCCAAATTACAACTCTGTGGTGCCATCAGTCACGGAGGTAAGTCGCTGTGTATGGACGGACAGACAGGACGAACCTATAAGGGTTCCGTTTTAGCTATTTGACTACGGAACCCTAAAATGGGCATACATTTTTGCACATGTTAATTTATTCCCTCTCTACTATTTTTTACCTCTCTACTTCTTCTATCTAGTACATAATAACACCAACTAGTATTGACTTTTTTTTTAATAACAAAAGGTAGGGAACCTGGTTCTCCATGCAAGCACCTTAATACACGATGGCGTACTTCAAAAGCATACTTATATTTCAAAGATTTATTTAAATAGTTATTCATCAGCAACCTCATGGTTACTAAATAGAAATTAAGTATTTTTTTTCATTTTGAGGGGCACAAATAGAGCTGTACGCATGTTATCTCTGCTTGACTTCTTGATTCTGCATGTTCTTACGATCTTTTCTACAACCCCTATAGCAATTCGACGATTATCAGGATAGTGATGTGTTTTTAGGATATAGATCCTTAAAACACATCACTATCCTGATAATAATAAATTTAATTTATTTATTTACTCAGACAGAACTAGACGCCCTGGATAGGAGGGTCCGTACATTGTTGACGGCATATCGAATGCATCACCCGCGTTCTTCTGTTATGAGACTGTATATCCCGCGGAGGTGTGGGGGTCGAGGCTTTTTAAACGCTAAGACTCTCCACAATCGCGAGATATGGAACAGGGAATATTTCCTTGAAACCGACGTGGGGATGCATCGAGATGTGGTCGCGGTGGACAAGGGGCTCACCCCGCTCTCCCTGGCTAAAGAGAACTGGCGCAAACCTGTAGTGCTTGACTCTAACGACCGCATGGAGGTATGGAAGAGTAAGGAGCTTCACGGACGCTTTTTCCGGGCCCTGCATGGGCCCGATGTAGACCTATCAGCGTCCGTAGCCTGGCTACGTTCCGGGGACCTCTTCGGAGAAACCGAAGGTTGTGTCTGTGCAATTATGGATGAAGTTATGATGACGAATAACTACCGGAGATTTATTGTGAAGGACGGTACGGTTGACATATGTCGGGCATGCCACCGTCCAGGCGAATCAATCCGTCACATTATCTCCGGGTGTTCTCGTCTGGCTAACGGAGAGTACTTGCATAGACACAACCTAGTAGCCAGGATTATCCATCAGCAACTTGCTCTAAAATACAACCTTGTGGAATCGGAAGTACCGTACTATAAGTATGTGCCCGACCCAGTTCTCGAAAATGGCAGTATCACATTGTACTGGGATCGATCCATCATCACTGACAGGACTATTGTAGCCAATAAACCTGATGTAGTGGTGGTGGATCGGTCAGAGCGGCGCGCAATGATTGTAGACATAACGGTTCCGCATGATGAGAACCTCGTGAAAGCCGAGAAAGATAAGCAAATCAAGTATCTTGACTTGGCTCACGAGGTTGTCGACATGTGGGATGTGGACTCAGCGATCATTGTGCCGATAGTTGTATCAGCCCATGGCTTAATTGCCAAGAGCCTCGACCAATACCTGAGGAGGCTCTCGTTAGGCAGCTGGATCAAGGGTTTGATTCAGAAAGCGGTACTCCTGGACACGGCTCGTATTGTTTGGAGGTTCCTCTCTCTGGAGCCCTGACCGCCGGTAGCTTGGACCCTGTTCCCGATACCGGTAGGCTACAATTTTTTATATTTTTAAAAGTTTTTTATATGTTTTTAGTTTATGAAATATTTAAAAATGTAGAAGATTTGTATAAAAATAAATAAAGGAAATAATAATTTATCTAGAAAGGATGATAAATAAATGATATGACTTCGGCCCTCCCAAAAGATGCTTACGCACTATTACTTCTGAGTCTTTAAATCCAAACTGGAGCCTATCCACTGAAAGAAGACGTTTTTAATGTGTAATAAAAAAAAAAAAAAAAAAAAAACAAAAAAATCAAAATATTATAAGTACACGAACTTAGGTAGGAGGTAAAGGTGCATAAAATAACAGTAGCAGTAAGCCACCATATTTTTCAGTCTTTGCACAAATATCTTTTATACTGGATAATAACCTATACAGGTTATATAAATTATTGGTGTGTTCGATATTTTCAGTCTCAGTGTGCAATGCAATAATGTTGCTAATAGCGCACGTCTCGCGTCGTTATAGGTAGTCAGTGGCTCCACAGTCTGAGAACCAGTCTTCCGAAGGGGATCGTATTACCCAGTACTACACTGGGTTGTAGAGCTCAGATAGGCAGTCGCTCCATGTGAAATATTGGTATTGAGCTGCATCCGGTTAGACTGAAAGCCGACCCCAACATAGTTGGGAAGAGGCTTGGCAGATGATGATGAATTAATGCTAATGTTCGTATAAAACTATGGAAAAACCACAGACGTTTTTTTTTCGAAGCAACACAAACAGACCATCATTTACTAAACACTCAATAATTTATTGCATTTCACAATGTGTACTTAGGTGGTAATTTACAATTTTATAGGCACAACAATAATAGTATAATGATGAGGAGCTCGTGGCTAAATAATAACAGCCGCTCGGGTCGATCATTAGGTTAAGCCGTGCTTGCCTAGGTTGGTCTGTGGATGGGTGACCGCCCATTACATACCGAGTTTCCTCCGTGCCTCGGAAAGCACGTTAAGCCATTGGTCCCGGCTGTCATTTGTAGTTCTTTGACAGTCGTTAGGCAGTCAGTGGCCCAAAAAACCTGACAACCAGTCTTACCAAGGGGTATCGTATTACCCAGTACTAACTGGGTTGTGGAGGTCAGATAGGCAGTCGCTCCATGTAAAATACTGGTATTCAGCTGCATCCGGTTAGACTGAAAGCCGACCCCAATATAGTTGGGAAAAGGCAAGGTAGATGATGAATAATAGTATAATGATAGGAGAGGGAAAACTCATCATAACGCGAGACATTAAGGCTTGTTTCATGTTTCCAAGATTCGTTTCTCAACAACTTTTCAGTTCAGCTTCACAATCTTTACATAGTATAACAAAGTCGCTCCCGTTGTATGTACGCAGAGATCTTTTAAACTGCGCAACGGATTTTAATGCAGTTTTCAGCAATAGATAGAGTGATTCAAGAGGAAGGTTTTTATGTATGTCGCACCCGTGCAAAGCCAGTGCGGGTCCCTAATTATTGAAAAACCTTACTTTTGTCACAATTATAGTGAAATACAACCCTGTGTATGTACTGTAACACCTAGAGTGATTTTTGTGACGGAAAAATTTGAGACAAGCTTCATTTTACAGGCGGTTTGGATCAAATCGAGGTTTTTCAGTTCTTTGGAAGGGTACAATCAAAAGTTAAGATTGGTATTTTTCATCATATTTTTTTCTTTTGATACTGTTCATAGAAAAACGGAAAATCATACTTTGATGTTACGTACAATACACATAATACTAAGAGAAAGTACAGGACTAACAATAGAAAGAAAAGGATTTTTTTTTGATTATCAACAGAGTGTCCCAGTTTTGCTTTCATATTTTTGACTCTCAATATTGTCACGCAGGGCTGTGTTTTCCATAAATAAAAATGCTATAATTTTCTTATGTCAGTGTTGTTTAATAAATAGGTCGTTGCTTTAGCTTAATGGTGGTAGTAGTGGGCAGGCGCAGCTACGTAGGCATGGGCGGCCTTCACTAGGCCAGGGGTGGCGGTAGGGGAGGAGTTGTGCACCACCGCGTTGAAGCCGCTGTGGTCGTCGGCGGAGTACTCCACGGTCCTGACGGAGCCGTCGGCCTCGTGGAACGAGTACGAGCCCTTCACGACATCACCGTCGCGGGACTCCTGCTGGGACTTGTTGTCGCCGGTGTGGCCGTCAGCTACTGAGTAGCTGTACTCGTATTTGGGATGAGCCTGTTAACAAAAATAAACAAAATGAGGTTGTGAAACAACAAAGAGAAATTATTTGATGCATGCAGTATTGTGGGTGCCATGACCACTTACGTCAAACTCAGCGGCGTGGGCGACGACGGGAGCGGCGTGGTAGGCAACAGCGGCAGGAGCGGAGTGGTAGGCGACGGCGGCGGGAGCGGCGTGGTAGGTGTAGGCAGCTGGGGCAGCGTGGTAGGCGACGGGTACTTGTTGGGCTGGCTGATCGTGACGCACGATGTTTTGGGAAGAAACAGAAGCAGCGGAGGAGTAACGAGCAGGAGCAGTTTGGTAGGCCACGGCGGCGGGAGCGGCCTGGTAGGCGTAGGTGTCCGGGGCGGCGTGGTAGGCGACCGAGGCGTGTTGGGCAGGCTGGTCGTGACGCACGATGTTCTGGGAGGAGACAGCCGCAGCAGAGGAGTAGTGCACGGGGGCGGGCAGCAGACCGGCCTGGCACACCGCCACCAAACCACACAGAGCTACGATCTGGAAAAAAATAATGATATGTTTATAAAAATGAGTTTCTAGTGCATTTAAATGAATTAATGCTGATTTTCATAATAATAAATAAATATAATGTCAAGACTTAAAAATAGATGGACTTACTTTGGAGAACATATTGTTTGACTTGCGATCTAACAATGAGTGATACATTTCAGCTGATAGTCTTAGTTTATATACTAGTCGATGGTGGTATAAGTTCAAATTACTGGTTGTAGAACAAGCTTAACGTGACCTCACTTTGGGTCACATAGTTTCGCGATTCAGACCATTCACTAATTGGCAAACTATTTTTACAAGTAACAGTTCATGACATGGTTACTTACTGAACAAGAAGGTGTCACAAATAAATAATTAGTAAACTAGCTTTTACCCGCAACTTCACTCGCGTTAATTTAGAATGTGACAATCAATTCGAGTTGTACTCTAATTTTAATAATATAATTCAATCATGATTCGAATGAAAAGAGGCGCCGCCTATTATCATCAGAACATTAATGATTAACAGTACTTTTTTTGGGATGAAAGGTACACCTGACAACATATATGCAAAATTTCAGGATGGTCGGTTCAGTGGTTTAGGCGTGCAAAGGTAACAAACAAACAAACTTTCTTCCGCATTTATAATATTAGTACGGATAAGGAAGTAAGGATTAGTAAGGATTAATATTAATTAATTAATGTTAAATAATGAATTAATAAATAATTTATAAAGTTAGGATTATTTCAGACTATAAAGGGTGTGCGTCTCGCATCCAGCGGATCCCTGCAACCTTTACCAGGTCATCGGTCCACCTAGTGGGAGGCCTTCCAACGCAACGTCTTCCAGTTCGCGATCGCCACTCTAGAACACGGGACCGGTCAATGTGGCAACACTTGGGGGAGGCCTATTTCCAGCAGTGGACGTCTTTCGGTTGAAATGATGATGATGATAAAGGGTGTAAATAAAAATTTCAAAACTTGTTTTCGTAAGGGAAAACCTTTAGCAAAGTAACGAAGAAATTATTAAAAATGAATCAGTTTTTTTATTCATTATCTGCCATCGATAAGAATATCTTCTTGATCATAGTTTACGACATATTTTGTTGACTGTTATTAAAAACGACGGCCAAGAAATTGTAACAATCAGTTGTTTGTTGCTTGAAGTGTGGTAGGTCTCAAAGAGAAATGAAACTGTGAACTTAAACTGTCACTTACGGGATATCTTCCGTGATTATTCATTATTATGAGCTCCCGATATTTCGACGCTGTTGCAAGTGCCATAATCGCGGGATGACTGGAGAATGCTGATGGATGGTAAATGCATTGTTAGGTGCAAACAAATCTATCTACCGTCTTTCTTAGTTTTCCCTTTTTCTGTATTTCCCGCATTCTCTAGTCATCCCGCGATCATGGCGCTTGCAACGATGTCGAAATATCGGGAGGTCAAAATAATGACTAATAACTGACTGTATGAGTTTAGTTTTAAACCGTGAAAGCTTAAAACAGTGTTCGAGTTTGAATTTCATTTAAAATATGTATAGGTATAGGAATTTTTGTGTTGGTTAAATTTTTAAGTAATAATAATATCTTTGATTTTTAGAGCACAATATTATCACTTATAATGATTATAACTTATATTGTGGAATAGAATGTGTGTGCCTTATAAGCTACAATCTGAAAACTAAGTATTACTTTCCAAACTGATATATATTTTATAACTAGCAACCCGCCCCGGTTCACACGGGGAGAGTAGAGCAAGGCGGATTGACTTTTTCCGACACTTCCAACAATTATCGTCATATTTTAATCAATTTAAACAAAACCTTGACAAATTAATTACCTAAATCTTTTTGATTCATGAATCACTATATCAATTGGTGAAAACCGCATGAAAATCAGTTCAGTCGTTTTTGAGTTTATCGCGAACAGACAAACAGACAGATGTGGCGGAAGACTTTGTTATATAATATGTAGTGACAATAACTTGACATCACGCCTGTAATCCCCGAAAAGTTAGAAAGAGTTGTACTACATTTATTTATTTATTTATAACCAACTTATACTTACAGTTTACACCACACATACAAGTTATTGGTTGAACATAAAAATCAGAATAAAAAATAGTAATGAAATTATTAAGTAAACAATATGGTAGGCGCGAAGAATAAACAAAATATTTTTAGTAGACAGAAGACAATGAAATAACAATAAAAATTGACATAACTCGTATCATCATAAAAACTATATATTTTTTATTAGGGATACAATTTGTTTACCCCGAGCAGATAGTACTGGGAGTGGCAATGGACTCCAGGTATCGAGAAGCAGTGTTGAGGAGTCTCAGTTCAGTACTTGCAAAAATATCCATGGATTCATCAAACATTAAAATGTTATCAATATGGTTAAGAGCTAGAAATAGCGGGCTTGTCGTAAGGGTTATGGTGCTGGTTTGAGGAATCGAAAAAAGAGGACGTTGGCGTGGGCGAAGAGTGTGTCTGATAGGTAGTGGGATGTTAAAGGAGATATATTGCAATAAATGCGAATTAAAATGGGAGCCACGAATTAGGCGAACAACATATTTAATGAGAGCAAGATTTCTCTTGACCTCTAAGCTCTGGTATGTCACCATACCTAACACGAATGGTGTAGGGTACATATATGGGTAAAACCCATATAATTTGAGGTAGAGGAAGCGGATAAAACACTTCTGGACCTTTTCAATGATTAGTTTATAGATTTTTTCATGGGGGCTCCAAATTGCACTGTTGGTTTCGAGCAAACTGCGAACGAAAGAGTTGTAAGTTACGGTTATGGCTTGCCGATTATTAAAAATTTTAGCCTGTCGCAAAACAAAACCTAGACTTTTTCGGGACTTGTTACATACTCGTATTTGTATTATGTGTTGGTTAAACGTTAGATGTGGGTCAAAGTTAGTACCCAGATCACGCACAGTAGAAACTCGTTTCAGGGGCTCCTTGTTTAAAGTGTAGATATTGATGATGGGTTGTGTGGCTTTAGAGAAGGTCATGATCGAGCATTTACTAATATTAAGATTACATACCTTATAGTACGCCCAAATTTTGCATATAAAGTGACATGTGTGGCGAGCCTATTGCCATCAACCGGACACAAATCTAGAATTCGGGGCTGCTACTGAAAGATTCAAAATTTCTTCGTAAGTGAATTGAAAAACGTCGTTTGATTCAAGTGGGGATTCTTGTCATTGCAGTTCTCGCCTTCCTATCACTCTCGCCTACGTCTCGGGTGTAAATTCTGCGTCGGATGCAATGACAAAGTTTTCCTCTGTTTTCATCAAAATGTATTAATTTTATAAGTGATGTTACTAAAAATTAACGATTTTCGGATTTATTTTCCTTTACTTGTGCTGTAAGACCTTGCAGCACAAGTCGCAAGTAAATAAAAAAATACAGGGTTGAAGTACCCTGTATTTTTTTATTTACTTGCGACTTAGCTATATATATATGCGACATAAATGGCCGTATTTTTACAAGAGTTGTTATAACCATTGAGTCTCTCTCTTTTAACATAAAAAGAAGATAGGTACTCTATAAATAAATTAATTAACGGGAATTCTTCGTATACCTAAATAATTCAGTCAAATTAATAATCTGCAGAAAAGTGTTTACTGATCATCACCGAGTACTGATAGCTGCATCCGACGTAAGGTAGTGTTGTGCTATCGATACGAGACTGAAGTACTTTGTTGTGAGACTATAGGAAAATTGTGGTGCTTATCTCCGACACAAGTTAACTGCTAATGTGTTCTTATTGCGTCCATATCGTTTGTGCAGTGTAATTTGTATTCCTTTTATTTCGATAATCTCTAACGAAAGTGGCGGGTTAAATAAAATGTAAACGTTTACTTTTGTCAGCTCTTTTTAATTAATAGGTCTTTGCTTTGGCTTAGTGGTGGTAGTAGTGGGCAGGTGCAGCTGCGTAGGCAGGAGCGGCCTTCACAAGGACATTGGCGGCGTTAGGGGCGGAGTTGTGCACCACCGCGTTGAAGCCGCTGTGGTCGTCGGCGGAGTACTCCACGGTCCTGATGGAGCCGTCGGCCTCGTGGAACGAGTACGAGCCCTTCACGACATCACCGTCGCGGGACTCCTGCTGGGACTTGTTGTCGCCGGTGTGGCCGTCAGCTACTGAGTAGTTGTACTCGTATTTGGGATGAGCCTGTTAACAAAAACAAACAAAATTAATCTATAATACAACATATATTATCCTTTTACTTCATGCATTGATTCGGGCACTGTAGTAACTTACGTCAAACTCAGCGGCGTGGGCGACAACGGGAGCGGCGTGGTAGGCAACAGGGGCAGGAGCGGAGTGGTAGGCGACAGGGGCAGGAGCGGAGTGGTAGGCAACATGGGTAGGAGCGGAGTGGTAGGCAACAGGGGCAGGAGCGGAGTGGTAAGCGACGGCGGCGGGAGCGGCCTGGTGGGTGTAGGCAGCAGGGGCAGCATGGTAGGCGTAGGAAGCCGGGGCGCCGTGGTAAGCCACCGAGGCGTGTTGGGCAGGCTGGTCGTGACGCACGATGTTCTGGGAGGAGACAGCTGCAGCAGAGGAGTAGTGCACGGGGGCGGGCAGCAGACCAGCCTGGCACACCGCCACCAAACCACACAGAGCTACGATCTGATAAAAAAAAGTTATATTTATGAGTATGCGTGCGTCCTAGTGAATTTCAATGAATGAATGCTAATTTTAATAAAATATTCAACGTTAAAAAATAGACTGACTTACTTTGGAGAACATATTGTTTGACTTGATATCTAACAATGAGTGATACATTTCATCTAACAGATTTAGTTTATATACTAGTCGATGGTTATTATTACAAAGTTGTAGAACGAGCTTACGCGACCTTACACTGGGTCACATAATAGTTTCGCGACTTAGGCCATTCACTGATTGGCTAACTATTTTGAGTAAAAGTTCGTCTTATGGCATTCATACTTACTGAATCAAGATGTAATGGTGTCATAGGCATAGGCATACTTAGACATTATTTAAATCAAACAGCCTGTAGTGCCGCGGCTCGATAACGATTTCACATGTTCATACTGTTTTTAAAAAGACGGTACTAAAATCGCACGAGATAGGCACTTGTTTACAAAAACTCAAAGCAAATAATAATAATAATAATAATATATTTGCAATAAAAAGGTGTACATTTGAACAACAATAGGTTACAAACAAACAGATGGAGACGTTATACACTAATATGTTTGGAAGCTCTAGCACCCTTGCTAAGTTGACAAGACAACTTGTATTAAAGGTGCTAGGCCCAACCCTATTATGGGTGCCTTGTAAAGAAAGTTTGTTTAATTTACGAGAACTTATTTTCATTTTTGCAGCAGGTAGATGGAAATCATGTAGCAAAAAGGAAACAAAGATAAAACAAAAAGTGATAAAAGGATAGATGTAGAGTGTGGGGGTGAGTGAGTGAGTGTGTGTGTGTGAGTGAGTGTGTGTGTGTGTGAGTGGGTGGGTGTGTGTGAGAGGGTGTGTGTTTGATATGAATGTGAAATACATTCAAATCGAACATTTGCTTTGAAAGTGAAATTCATACAAAATCAAATCCTTCCTTTTAGTCATCATCTTTAAATTATAAAGCCATTTATCGATAGCAAACAAACCCATACGGGCTTTGTTCATTTGTATATCACTATCAGTTTACAACAAACTCTTTCCAGCGGCTATCAACCACCCTGCGAAGATCGTCGCTACACCGTCTAAGGAGTCCGATTCTATAGGAGTCAGTGCCTCTCTGACCTAGGTGAAAGATGTCAAAGTGTGCCTCTCTGACTTAGGTGAAATATGACAGATGTACCAACTCGTCAGGAACTTATATCACGTCATTTTTTTACCATAATTATCAACATCTGCCAAACCTTATTATAACTAGAACACGGGATATTTACCATGTTTACCATGTTTAACATGGTAAATATCCCGTCTTCTAGTTATAATAATGTTAGTGACCATGGTAGTTTAAAATCTTATATCTGCCAAACCTTTTCCTAATTCTGTTGGGGTCACTTTCCAATCTAGCCGAATGCAGCTAAATACTGGTATTTTAATGGAGCAACTGTAGCAACTGGCCAAATAATGCCAGTTTTTTGTTAGGATAATATAAATGAAACTACCCTTAAGGACATTTTTATTATAAAAGTTGATATAGAATGTATTTATTTAATATTTCATATATATATTATATTACTTAAAACTATTCAAAGTGTGTAACATTTTATTTTTACCTAATGTCAAAAATCCCGAGTAATTAAAAGTATCTTAGTCTAATAATCCATAGTATTATATTCCAGTACAAAGTATTATGTTCCAATAATATTATTCCCTTTATGTATTTTTTTAAATAAATGTAATAAACATTAGAAAAGAGAAGAGTGTTGACCACTCATAGCAGTCTTCAGGAAATCCATTGCCAATGTTCTCGCGAACTCCTCTTCTCTCTCTTCTTGTGAGGACTAGGTTACTACACTACAATAGTAAAGTAGTAGTTATTAGACGTAGCGCGACGTAGTGTTGTTAGTTGTAGTAGTTATTGTTTAAGATTATCTTGTGTATTTTATTTATGGGCATCAGTTGCCTGACAATATAATGATTGTTTGTTTGATTGAATAGTAACATTCCCCTGTAGTATTAATTACTATCCTCACAGTTTGTGTAAGTGCATTATATTTATTGAAATATCATGGAGTTACTTCGTTAATGATTCGAGTAACTTTATTCAGAAGCGGATCCAAGAATAGCAAAAGTTCAGAGGACCAAAATTTCAAAAACTTTGAGGCCTTGGTTCTTTTGCCTCCTAAACTTAAATCCGAACCTGCCACTGTCACATAACAAAGAAATTGTTTTTGTGCTCTCTGCGCATCCCAATAATATGCAACGAAGAATATCTCATGTCGATATTTCTCATAGCATTTTAAATTAAAAAAAACAAATCTGCTTGTACAAACTACTTATTTTCTTAAAAATAAGCAGTCTATGAAAGCTGAAGGTAGCTTCTTCAGTTTGTTGGGTACTGTCAAGAGCCGGGTAACGCAAGGCATAGATGGAAGTGGCTCCACAGTGCCGGCATCGTGTCACATCAGCCATCAGAGACGAGTGGATGACGACATCGCCCGTGAGGACCTGAAACAGATTAAAATAACATTTTAATACTTGCACGACTGACCATCACGGGGCGGAAGTTTAACTGGAAGCTAAGTTGGTTTAATTTTTTAATTTATTTAACACTTAAAGTATAAAGTACAGAGGCGGACTTAATGCCATAGGCATTTACTACCAGTCAACCTTTGGGTGATGCAGAGAAAAACAGTGTCTAATTAGTTTAACGAGAGTAAAAATACGTTTCACAAAGCCGACAGTCACTTGTTACCTAGGAACCTATTGGTTAGTGAGATATTAAAGGTCAAGGGTAAATTAGTTTTTCATCTGCAAAGTGGGACAAATTAAATTCAAAGAAGTATGATGCCATGCATGTCTAGCCAGCCGGGCTTCCAGTCTAACCGGATGTATCCGAATACCGCTATTTTATACGGAGCGACTGCTTATCTGATCTCCACAATCCTTGCTATGCAAGTGAATCATGAACATCCACAATAAAAAAAAAAAAATCACATGCTTTGGTCTTTAAGGCTGGGACAAGCGGTACTGTTGTCCTCCTCCACGGCAGACGACGGGTGGCGCACTGTGACATTGCATAAAGGAAGTCTACTCTAGAACAGTGCAGGTGCAAAGCGCAGGTCACAAATTATAGATCAATACTTTAAGGCACCTGTCTCACCGCCGGCGATAAGCGAGAAGCGAGTAGAGCTAGCAACTAGAAACGAGTTTAGACGAGAAGCGAGTACGTGATAGCGACGGACGTGTACTCGTTGGTATCCGTGTGTATCAAGCAAGAGTCTCTCAGCGAGTGTTCTGCCTACCAAGCGAGAACTCCCTTTGTTAGCTCCTGTCAGGACAACAATCAAGCAGGTACTTGTCGGCGGTGTAAACAGCCATTTCTTCCATTTTTTGAAGACAAGTAGAGAAGGACTTGTAGGAAATCGTCGACAGCTAGTCGCATCCTCGTTGGCGGTGGGACCGAGGCCTCATAAGTGTTGCAGCTTGAGAATGTTACAAAACTATAAATCTGCTGTGTTGTTAACAAAAAAAATGGTGTTTAGAGTCAAATGTATGATGAACTAAACAACCTTTGTCAAAAAAAAGTGAGAAGGCTGAATTTTTTTTTTAATAGCGATCTTTCTTTAAGAGTGTGAACAGACTCATAGCACTCCTGTCGTACAGTTGACAGCTGCCATTGGAAACTGGGTTACTATAGAATTTTAAATAGAATACTCGTACATAAACTCATGCCCGTTGCCCATGGGGTCATGTAGCAACTAGTAACTGTTATGATCCTTACAAACTCCTTCTTAACTCCTTTTGTTCATCCACGTTGCTACCTCTGGTCGTACACGCAGTGCGAGTACCACGCATCTAGGTATCTAAGTTTTCTGAAAAACAACACCAATAAGGGCTGAGTGTGAGTATATTCTTCTAGGGCACTTAGTAAGTCCCCACATACTCATTTCATCGGCCGGGCAGTCACGACGTGACTCGATGTGAGTGATAAATGTCTCATCGTTATCACTCACATCTTCCTTTTGTTAGTCTCCTTTCATCCATCCTCTCAACAGAATGAAACCGTCAAAGCAGTATAGTCAAATTAATATCACACCTATTTTATCCAGAGGGATCCGGCAGAGGTGAATCTTTAATACACCCACATTTTGCTAGTTCACTGTGAATGATGAATGGTACGAATAAATTAAAATAAGAGGTAAATATTAAATAAAACAACTTTTCATACATATTATTTTTATAATTCACTTAAATTATAAAATCATTGCCTTGAAGAGCTAATTTAATTGCCTAAGTCTTATATTTAACATTCCCTTATATAACTAAATCAAGAACCTCACCGTGGAAGTTGACTGGAGCAGCTTGTCATTATTAAATGTATCAGAATTTATTACTTAGTACAAATTGATTTTAATTTAATTTATGTAATATTAGTATAAATGTGCAAATTGGTAATGTATAGTATGGATTATAATAATCTGAAATAAATGAATTAATAATAGTAATTAAATGTATTAGAATTTATTACTTAGTAGTATTGTACAAATTGATTTTAGTTTAATATTATGTAATGTTAGTGTAAATGTGCAAATTGGTAATGTATTGTATGGATTATAATTATTAGAAATAAATGAATTAATTATAATAATTAAATGTATCACAATTTATAACTTTGTAGTATTGTACAAATTGATTTTAATTTAATATTATGTAATGTTAGTGTAAACGTGCAAATTGGTAATGTATTGTATGGATTATAATTATCTGAAATAAAGGAATTAATAATAATAATTAAATGTATCATAATTAATTACTTAGTTTAATATTTTCAAGACTATAAGTACCATGAATAGTTACTAATATTCTTGAACGCTTAAAACAATGTTTGACCGAAAATTTCCATTTACGACTGCAGCAAAAAGTGGAATCATGGATAATCTCCCCAAGCGCCTTATTTGGGAAGATTCGCCAGAGCCTCGTTGGTGAATTCAGCAGGGTGCACCGCGGGCAGGTGAGGTTGGCTTCGGCTCTGTAGGTGGTGGTAGAGCCGCTTACACCCCATCAGTGATCGCTCAAGTGGGGTTGTGAGCGACATGCCTAGATGTGGCGTGAATTCGACTGAGAAGATCTGCACGCCTCACAGACAAGTAGTGACCTGAAAAATGGAGAAAGTTTTGTTAAAAAATGTAAAGTAACATACAGCACGCACGGTTTAGCAGTGCGTCCGAAGATTTTGATTTTCGAACCTTAGTCTACCTAAGTCCTCTCACAGAATGGAGGCCTGTGTCCCAGCATTAAAAACGTTTAAAAAGCTGATTATGCACCCACTATCACTCTTTGAGAGCTGTGTAACCATTTTGGTTTACATTAAAATGCTCTCTTTATCCATCTGCCTAACATTCAATGTTCCATAATTTATCATTCTAGAATTTTTTTAAACATTTCATCAAAGAAACAAAAACTTACCTTCATCTTTTGCCCTGCTAGGCTCCAGATTCGGCTCGAAGGACCATCTTGAAGACAATTATGAGTGTAGAACAATGCATCAACAAAAGTGTTCAGAGACGAGTTGCTCGCCTACCTAGCGCACCTACGGCACCTGAAATAGTTTAACAGTGATGTGTGAGAATATTGCAGAACAAAAGGAACACATTGTTTCTGACAAGTTTGCTTTACTATTCATAACCACCGTAACTCCTTACAGCCAAAACCACCATTTGGTGACGACCACCAGGTAAGAGCTGCGGCAATGTAGCTTGACTATTACCGGATAATAGATTTATTTGACTTGAATATGAAACCCATTCTGAAATAACTCGACAGAGGGATACGAAAAAATATTATAAATAACCATAAAATACACAAGAACAATAAAAAAATACACTGTCTAAATTCCTTTTGTCTTTCTACCCTGGACCGCCATGTTTGAGTCTTTAGCACATTATCAAGACGCCACCTGTCTCTCCACCCTCTCTCTCCGTTCATGAGGCAGGGCATGAAGCGCGAGATGGATGGAGGATGAGCTAGTAAGTTTGACCAAATCAATAACGTAACATGACACAACGCCTGTACCTTGGCTATGTTTACGTCTTATATAATAGAGGGCGAACCTAATTCCATCAACCGGGCACAAATGCAGACTCTGCGACTTCTATTGATTTATTAATTCCGAATGAAAAATTCCTTAACACTTTACTCGACCTGGTAATCGAACCCAAAACCAAATACTATCTCATGACGCACTTTAAAACGAGGGATTTATTGTCAAGAAATTTCTGAAAGCGTTAGGTAATGTGAAGATTTTAATATTTAAACAACGATGAATCTAAGCTAAGAAGAAATACTAAACCACTAACCTTTAAATTAGATCCATGGAGACGCTTTACTGTAGGGCTCCAGAGCCCGGAGCCCCGGTGGCGGCTCGAAGCAAGTACTCGTCACACACGACAGACGGCGGGCGGTGGACTGCGGCATTGCACAAAGGAAGTCTAGTCTAGAAAAGTCTAGCTGCTCTGCGCAGGTCACGATCAATACTTGGATATGAGATATGCGATCCAGTTATTTTTATATTTGTGATGCAAACACAAAGCCTATTAGGTTTCTTCCTATACATGCTCTTTGAACAGAGATGCGTTGCCAGGAAGGTTGTTCCGCCAGTTCTCCTGAGCACACTAGGAAGTGGCAAAGTGCGGGCGTTGTGAGATATTTTTTGCAAAAAAGTTAAAACAAACTTCAAAAAAAAAAAGCACTAAAAAGTGAAAAACAAGAAAAGACAAAATAAGTTTAGGAAGTCGGAAATTTTTGTTAATTTGATTCTCTGTTTTGCCACCGACTTCCAAAACTTTTTTTACCTTATTTTACACTTTTGTTATTTATCTCGATTTTGTGCATGGATTTTTAAATCAATTCAAAACCAAAATATTTTTTTCACGTATGGCGCTCTTATAAAACGTCAAAAGATATATGCGGTTCGGGTTGGTTGTTTTCAATAGAGAAGAACCGGCACCAGGAAGAATAGTAACCCAAACGATCGGGTGCCAGAGAGAGACAAAAAAGAGCAACATCAAAAAGAAGTTTCTTTGTAACTTTGGGAGCTAACTGTACGCTACAATAAACAATTGAAATTAATAGTTGGCAAAACGAGACTGACTGTTTGAAGATGTTAACAGTTACGAAGAGGCATTTTTGTTTTCACTTGTTTTGCACATGTTTTGTTTAGGTGGTGAATCGGGAAAATTACGAGACGGGATGTAGCCGTTACTTATTATCCATTCATATTTTTTTATGCAGTGTAGCTTGTTTTCTTTTTTTTGCTATTTCAATATCGATCACTACAAATTAACATTTGATTTTAAGGTTTTAATAAAATGCAAACATTATGGTAAGTCAGTGATTTTTTAATAAATAGGTAGTAAGCATCGTCTTAGTGGTGGTAGTAGTGGGCAGGCGCAGCTCCGTAAGCGGCCTTCACAAGGACAGGGGCGGCGGTAGGGGCGGAGTTGTGCACCACTGCGTTGAAGCCGCTGTGGTCGTCGGCGGAGTACTCCACTGTCCTGATGGAGCCGTCGGCCTCGTGGAACGAGTACGAGCCCTTCACGACATCACCGTCGCGGGACTCCTGCTGGGACTTGTTGTCACCGGTGTGTCCGTCAGCTACTGAGTAGTTGTACTCGTATTTGGGGTGAGCCTGTGACAAAAATAAACAAAATAAGTCTATATTACAACAAAGAGGGTCAATTTACTCCAAGCATTAATTCGGTTGCTAAGGTAACTTACGTCGAACTCAGCGGCGTGGGCGACAACGGGAGCGGCGTGGTAGGCAACAGGGGCAGGAGCGGAGTGGTAGGCAACAGGGGAAGGAGCGGAGTGGTAGGCAACGGCGGCGGGAGCGGCGTGGTAGCTGTAGGCAGCTGGGGCAGCTTGGTAAGCGTAGGAAGCCGGGGCGGCGTGGTAGGCGACCGAGGCGTGTTGGGCCGGCTGGTCGTGACGCACGATGTTCTGGGAGGAGACAGCCGCAGCAGAGGAGTAGTGCACGGGGGCGGTCAGCAGACCAGCCTGGCACACCGCCACCAAACCACACAGAGCAACGATCTGAAAAAAAAACATAATTTATAAATATGCTTTTCTGTAGTGTATTTCAATGAATGAATGCAAATTTTAATAAAATATTCAAAATGTAAAAAAGATTAACTTACTTTAGAGAACATATTGTTTGACTTGTGATCTAACAATGAGTGATACATTTCAGCTCATAGTTTTAGTTTATATACTAGTCGATGGTGGTTCTATAACTTGTATTTTGAACTTGTATTCAAAATACAAGTTATAGAACGAGCTTAACATGACCTTACTCTGGGTCACTATTTCGCAACAGACCATTCACTAATTGGCAAACTATTATTGGTAAAAGTTTAAGCTATTCTATTACATTTTAATTCATAATGCGTGTATGACCAAGTATTTGAACGTGGATGAGGGAAAAGGAGTATGTAAGAACCGTGGCGGGTGGTGTTACGTGGTGTCTGCCATCCCCCATGTGAAAAAGGCGTGTTTATGTAATGCCTTTTTTATATAAGGTCTATCTCTTCATACACGAAATATTTTAAGAGTAACTTCTATAAATCGTAAATAGGAACGAAAAATAAGAAATTATCTGAGTGTTTTTTTTTTTTGCGAAATTATTATAATTCAAAATTTTTTTGAGACTTTTTGCATAAAACCTTTACTCCCATATTCTAACAATGACAGTAGGTAAATACGACGTAGTAAACTAGCGAAATGGATGTTTAAAAATAAGGAGCCAGTATTTATTTTGTGGGTCAAGTAATTTTTTTATTTAAAGGAATATACTCAGATAAAAAAAATATCCCTTGAAATGGCTTTGTTATAGCCGTTAGATGATTCCCTGAAAATATTTCGTGTATGAATAGTTATATCTGTAATCCGAAATTTAGGCTGTGATTTTAATTATTTTGTGAACTTACTGACTGCAGACAGACATAATTAATTTGAAAGATTTAATTTATCTAAAGTCGCTAACATGCGCTCAGAAAACGTTTTTCGTAAGATAGTAAGAAGTTAATGTATATTATTCCACCAGAAAATTCATATGCTTTCCGCATATGAATTTCACGCAAAAAACACTCATATTTAAGTGATAAAGCTATTTTTGAACTTAAATGACGTAAATGAATACGGGTTCCTATTTATTTTATTTTAATGGACTACTTGCGTAGTACCCTTTTTATTTGTGATATCGATTGGTGAGGTTTTTCTTCTTATTACTAACCTTTTTTTGACTAACAATTGAAAAGATTTTGGTTTAATTAAGTCTCAAGGACATGGAAAATCATAATAACAGTCGTTCGGATTACTATCGGATCTTTAGGTTAAGCCGTGCTTAAGCACGTTAAGACGTTGTTCCCGGCTGTCATTTGTAGATCTTTGACAGTCGTTACAGGTAGTCAGTGACCTAAAAAGTCTGACAACCAGCCTTACCAAGGGGTATCGTATTACCTAGTACTAAGTTGTGGAGGTCAGACAGGCAGTCACTCCATGTAAAATACTGGTATTCAACTGCTTCCGGTTAGAACGGAAGCTGACCCTAACATAGTTGGGAAAAGGCTAGGCAGATGATGGTCATGGAAAATCGTTGTCAATGAATGAACTGATTTTCAAATACTGAAGATAAAAGTTAAAATAAATTGAAAAAGTAAGAAACAGTAATGATGGATATGAAATCCATTTGCCATTGTTCGTCTTTCCGTGAAGTCAGTTCAAGTTGTTTACTTTTTTCTTGCTCTGGGAATTTTGTTGACATTTCAGGTTTGTTAGGAGCGGACAAACTGAAAAGACCTAAGACGAGGACGTGTTTTTCATTTCCGCGTCTCGTCCGCGCCTTGACTTCTCTGTTTATTTTGTCTCGCGACGCTTGTATACATTTTGGTTGAAAATTTATACGTCTTACGTCTTTTCTGTTTGTCCCGCCCCTTAGAGAATTTACAAGAAAAATGATTTCGCTAGATTGTATTGTAAATCGGGGTGTGAGCAACTCCACGTCTAATGCGCGATTTTTGCGTAATTATCTTTCCAACAAAGGCCAGCAACGTTAGGTTTTGTTTTATATTCTGGTTTCAATATTTAAAGAGACATATTTTCAGTTAGGAATTGTTTGTGTCCCGCATTTTCCCTGTAGTTACGAGGTGTCGGAGTTCGTTCCTTTGGAATCTGAATTTGTTTCAAACATACAACAAAGCTTGAGAGCATCGGTGGCCCAGTGGTGGAGACAGCCAGGCGCATTACTTTGTGTAAGTTATTTCATTACCACTACTCTCAAAACGGTGAAGGAAAACATCGTGAGGAAACCGGCATGTCCTAGAACCAAAAATTCGAAGACATGTGACATCTACCATCCCGCACTGGACCCGCGTGGTGGATTATAGCCCATTCCCTCTTATAGAGAGGAGGCCTGCTTCCCAGCAGTGGGATCATTGATATACTGATTATGCTATGCTTATGCTATACAACAAAGCTTGCTTGGTGAGTTCATCAATGACGCTAGATTAGAATCTAAATATTTCGCTGCTATATCTTCCCACATTTGTTCAATGAAAAAGTTGTGGACTTTGAAAGTAATATTATTTTATTGGGTCATTGGCACAAACTTATTAATAATCGTGAGGACACGCCCTACGTCTTGGAAACAAGCTAATAATTTTAAGTATTCAGCAATTTTTAATTTGATTAGTTATCAGTAGTATCGTCGTTCAGGGACGCCTAGAAAACGCTGGCGTGACGACTTAGATGCGTTAGTGACAGACTGGCCGGAGAAAACGAAGCACGGAAAGAAGAGTGGAAGGTTATGGACAGACCTTTGCCCAGCAGTGGGACAATAAAGGTCAGATTTTTTAATTGGTAAGGTTTTACTCTACACGTTCTGTTTTTGTTGACAACACTGAGATCCCAAAAAAAACAGCTGTCGTATACATATTTTGGGTGTAGGTGGACACAAAAGAGGACAGGTCAACTGTTTTCTTTTCGCGGTTCCTGTGTGTTTTTCGCCACTACATTACCAGTCATGTATTAAAATACTACGGGACCTAGCTGTTATGATCAGTATTAAAGGACCTAGGGTATTTTTCTATGAACTCTGGGTGTAAGACCAACAGAATAGAAATATATCTTAAACATTACCTTATGATTAATACTTGACTTCGTTCTAAAACAACAACTAATTGAGTCGCCCTCGAATAGAAATTGAACCACTTGCAATAGAAACATTTGACCTATTATTCAAACTAATAATAAACCTAGCGCTAAACTGTCCTTAGTCGATTTTAGAACCTCGCCAATTTAGCTCGGATTACTTACATTTAGCACAAAGTTTTCAACTTGATCTACTTTAAAAACAAATGACAGTGTTGTAGTCAAGTCTTTGATAAAATACTAGAAATCGCAACATTTTCCATTTAGATCTGGGGCCCTAGCCCGAGCGCGTGGTGAAAACGTAACGTACCTGCAATTTAAATATTAAAACTCTTTTCACCTATTATATTTTCATAATTTTAAGAATTGATTTATATCTATGAATGATACTGATTGTGCTTGATGAAAACAATTTAACTAAAATGCTATAGAATAACAGTATTTTTGAATCAAAAATCAACGTATTTACGTTACGTTTACACCGCGCGTTCGTGTTAGGCCCTCTTATAGAATTGAATAACTTATTGTGGCCTATCATTTAGGATATACATATTTCAATTTTGTTGGATTTATGCCCATTTTGACCAAGACCCTTTATCCAGTGAAAACAACGTCGGCGCTAAATTACAGATGCGCAGATGCACCATTGTCTGTCCAGCATTGCATAGCTGTATGAAACACAATTATCTTGTTTTATTTTCTGTAAAAATCACAGCAAACATTACAACAATAAGATCTATTATGGGGTAAATAAAATTATTGTTATGTTTTACTTCACCTTAAGTTTATTAAAAATAATTAGTTTTTTTTTTGGTCTAGTGGTGGTAGTACTGAGCGGGCGCAACGTAAACGGGGGCAGCCTTAACATGAACGGGAGCGGCAGTAGGGGCGGAGTTGTGCACCACCGCGTTGAAGCCGCTGTGGTCGTCGGCGGAGTACTCCACTGTCCTGACGGAGCCGTCGGCCTCGTGGAACGAGTACGAGCCCTTCACGACGTCACCGTCGCGGGACTCTTGCTGGGACTTGTTGTCGCCGGTGTGGCCGTCAGCTACTGAGTAGTTGTACTCATATTTGGGGTGAGCCTGTGACAAACATAAACAAAATAAGTCTATATTACAACAAAGAGGATCAATTTACTCCAAGCATTGATTCGGTTGCTAAGGTAACTTACTTCGAACTCAGCGGCGTGGGCGATAACGGGAGCGGCGTGGTAAGCAACAGGCGCAGGAGCGGAGTGGTAGGCGACGGCGGCTGGAGCGGCGTGGTAGGTGTAGGCAGCTGGGGCAGCTTGGTAGGTGTAGGAAGCCGGGGCGGCGTGGTAGGCGACCGAGGCGTGTTGAGCAGGCTGGTCGTGACGCACGATGTTCTGGGAGGAGACAGCCGCAGCAGAGGAGTAGTGCACGGGGGCGGGCAGCAGACCAGCCTGGCACACCGCCACCAAACCACATAGAGCTACGATCTGAAAGCAATTGTTTTAAATTGAGTTTCTTCTTCCACGACTCCAATGTTTTAGTCAGGCCTTTCTTGCGTTTTTGAATTTTTTTACTTCTCAAGAAGTATGTATTGAATACTTACTTTGGAGAACATTTTTGATAACGCTATTTGTGTGATCAAATGTTTAGTGATATTTTTGTAGGTGCGCATTTAGTTTTTATACCAGTTGACAATTGGTCGAGTGTGGGCTGTGGAGGTTGTTAGACGAGATTTTTGCAACCTTGTGTTGGGTCACATAGTTAAGCGAGACAATCCATTCACTAAAAGGTTTCAAAAGATTCACACGTGTATAAACTTTCTTATGATCATGACAGTGGCCTATTTTTTTTTTGAACTAGTAACGATTAGTTCGTAGTAAAACAGTCTCAGGAAGATGCCCCATTATGATTACGAAATTAGTGCCATCGATTGTTTGGGACGAATTGTTCGGATCGATTGGAATCCTCCGGAACATGTGGCAGATTCATCTTCACTTACGACGCTTAATCTGGCGAACGATTGGGTTCTCGTAGCATTTCTCCTACAGTCTTCGTTGGATGGTCTCGGGCCACTAAATTCCAAGGATTTTGTAAAATCTAACAATTTTTTTAATTACCAGAAATATCGTACCGAAGAAAAAATGATAATTATCTAGGCCCTCTGCACTCGGCAGAGGGTCTAGATAATTGACATTTTTTTTTTCTTTCTAAGCGTATTGTGTTTCTGCATCGACTTTAAACATTCTGCATTGACCTTGGTGTTTCGGTAGCTTTTATCAATTCTATACGTAATTATTATAACTAGAAGACGGGATATTTACCATGTTTATTTTTCTCACTGGAAAAGCGCGGTGTTTACAAAGTGGACTGCAGTTGCGGCAAGTCTTATATCGGTCAGACGAAACGTAAGGTGGCTTGTCGAATATCGAAACATATCAGGGCGGTGAAGAACAACGACGAATAAAAATCAGCCATAGCTCAACATCTCCTGGAATCAGGTTCGAACCACTGGATTGAGTTACCCTCAGGTCATCTCGACAGAACGCCACTATATTGCTAGACTCGTTAGAGAAGCTATTGAGATCACCAAATATAAGAACTTCAATCGGGAGGATGGGTTTCAACTGTCGAAAGCCTGGAAACCAGTGGTCCAGCTGTGTAAAAAGCGGAATAGTGCCGAAAAAAGTTCGCGAGCAGACACAGTGAGTTTCGTGTGTCGGGAACAGAATCGAGTTGTGAGTGACAGTGGTAGCGGTACTGAGTGCAAAAAACGATCAAGAAAGAGGGTAGACCGATTTGTCTGCTCATAAACACCCACCCGCAATAACTTCAGTTTATCCGTGATCATGGTGCTTGCAACAGCGCCGAAATATCGGGAACTCTCTATCCCGTCTTCTAGTTATAATAATTTTAGTGACCATGAAAAATTAAAATCTTAATTCTATACGTTTTTGACAATCCCCATAAACAATATCGCTGATACTGAATAGATTCGGTTGGGACCTTATAATAGAAACTAGTGGACTGTATTTATAGGTGTAATACCATAATTAACATTTGCTGTGAAGACCGCACAAAGAAATGACCGGAGTGGCCGGCGTCTGTGAGCTCAGTGTCGTGGTAGGGCGCGCAGCGGCGCTCGCGCAGCCGGGTTCGGTACCCCGAGCCCCGCGCCCTCCCCGCGGTTATATGAGGCGCCGACAGATACCATGACACTTTGTCTACCTAGGCCCTTCGGAACAATTTAGAATCCATAATTAATTTTTCATCGGTAATTGCAATTAGATAACTATCATATGATACAGCTCCCATATTGAGACTTAAGACCATGACTGGCTTTGACTGTTGGACAGAGAAATGTATTTTTTTTTTAAATAACAGATCCAAACTCGAAGCGTTTTACAAGTAAGTTGGATCCTTTTGTTGAATCTGTATGGCAAGAATTACGATTTGATGATGTCATTGCTTTTATAAAAATGCACTGGGATGGTGCAGCATAATGGGCGCCGGCAGCAAAGTGCAAGGGGGTGCGCTTGCACCCCCCTGACCGTAAAGAAAATATTTTGATTTAAAAAAAAAAGTTATTGTGTTAGTATAAACTTAAGGTATCTATGTCCAGCAGTGGACATAGATACCTTAAGTTTGATCGAGTGGACTCTTTCGGCTGAAATGATGATGATAATGATGATGATCCAGGTTGCTGTCCAAATCTGTTCATCACCTTGTCAATCAATTTAGTCTCCCACTTTTTTCCTGTGAACACAGCATGCACAGGCCACTTACGCCTCGTGTCTTCCATCGTCAGGGCCATAGCCAGGAGGAGGGTGCGAAATCTTGGGCAACTATAGAGAAACCAATCTATCCGAGGCGGAAAATAAAAATTTTCGAGCTGGCTTTGCTCGCTACTCCTATTCTCGTTCTTGTTTGTATGGACAAAAATCAGCTTATTTATCCCAGAATATTCAAAATTATTCGAGCTCGCTTCGCTCGTTCAGATATCTTATATCCTTTGTGTTCATAAGCTTTTACTCATAAATAAGCAGAATTAGTCTTGTTGATATAATATACGATAAAAGAAAACCCATCAAGTTCGAGGTGAGTACCAAAATTTTCAAGCTCGCAACGCTCTCTCTTGAATTCTATTTTTTTTGGTTGTAAGGTTTTTCTGTATAAATCGTCAAAGTAACTCCTTGTACGAATTCACAAACGAAAATGTAACATATCCGAGGTGGAGTGCAAGAAGTTTCGAGCTGTTTTCACGGAACTGAAGATGCACTCCCCTGGAAGTAATCCTGCTGGCTCCTATGTACAGCATATATTTATTTATTTATTTATTAAAACTTTATGCACAAGTAAAAAAACTGTACAAAGGCGGACTTAATGCCATAGGCATTTTCTACCAGTCTACCTTAGGGTGATGCAGAGACAATATACAGTAGGTGCAATAACAGAAAAAAAGACTAGAAAATATTTATAACTAAAATATATAAGAATAAATACTTATATACATACATATATTAAACTTTATAAAGTTAAGAGAGATAAACAAGAAAAACTATAACAACTTAGTTCAGAGACGAATCTACTAACTTCTTGTGTATATATTCCCGAGCTTTCACTTTGAAAGTGAACTGACTGGTCACCGTCCTGATACTCTGAGGGAGCGCATTCCAGAGGAAAACCGCCTGGACAAAGAAAGAAGATTTTATAAAACCAGAGCGGTGAGAAGGACATCGTAAAAGACAATTATTAGCAGAACGAAGATTCTTGCTGTGCGCAGAGCATAAATATTGACAATTAGACGTCAGATAAGAGGGAGAAGTGGGTTTGTGAAGAAGAGAAAACAGGGTTGTCAAAGCCCTCAATTCTCTGCGCTGCCGGATGGGCAGCCATCTTAAAAGCGATCTATGCGCAGATACATGATCATACTTGCGGAGATTGAAGACGAATCGAATGCAGTTATTAAGAAGTCGGTCAAGTTTGTTGAGCAGATCTGCATTCAGGTCGTAGTAGCACACATCACCGTAGTCAATTATGGGAAAGATTAGGGACTGTACAAGCATTGCCTTAACGTGTGATGGGAGAACATTTTTCAACCGATAAAGCGACCGCAACGTTCCGGTGACTTTCTTGCTCACAATCGCGACCTGCTTACGCCAGTCAAGGCAAGTGTCAACATGCAAACCCAGATCCTTGACGTCAGAGCTAAACGGAATCACTGTGCCGTCAAAGGTCACCGCTGGCACCGCTAACCCATTCAGCCTTCTCAAGCTATGGGGGCTCCCTACAATAATAGCCTGGCACTTGGTTGGGTTAACAGCCACACCGAAACGATCAGACCAGCTTTTGACTACACGTAAATCCTGGTTTAGCTCCTCGATCGCACCGGATAAGCTGTCAACATCTGCCTGACAGTAGATCTGTAAGTCATCAGCGTAAAGATGATACGCACACTGAAGTTCGGTAGTTATGAGATCAATAAAAATTGAGAACAAAAGTGGAGATAAAATACCGCCTTGAGGGACGCCAGTTTCAAGATTACGCCAGCTGGAGTTAGAGTCACCAGCAAGAACTGACTGCTGACGCCCCCGAAGATAGGAAGAAAACCATTTCAAAACCTCGGGAGAGATCATAAGATAGGAGAGGATGGATAAAAGGACTTCGTGACTGACGGTATTGAAAGCATTCGAAAAATCGATTAACACTAAAACCGTAACTTTAGTGTCTTCCATTCCCCGCCTTATATCGTCAGTCACTTTAAGGAGAGCAGAAACGGTACTGTGCCCGGGCCTGAACCCGGATTGTAATGGACTGATAAGGGAATTTTTATAGATGAAATGGGAGAATTGCTTATGTACACAAGCCTCTAATACTTTGGATAAAAAGGGAAGGATAGAAATTGGACGAAAGTGACTGGGAAGTGTGGGATTAGGTATTTTAGGTAGTGGTCGGACATGGGCTTTTCGCCACAGGGAAGGGAAAACACCGGAGTAAAGGGAGAAGTTAACTATATGGGAAATAGCAGGAAGGAGCTGATCAACAACTGTCACGATCATGTGCCGACTGATGTTGTCACACCCAACAGCTTTGGATTTAATGGAAAGGATAATCTTTTTGATCTCTCCCGGATCGACTGGGGTGAAGGCAAAGGAAGTAATATTGGGTCGCGTCAGACCAGCAAGGTAGTCAAGGGTTTGACATTTGGTTAGACTATCAAGGGTGGGAGCAGTGGAGAAATGACGATTTAGATCGTCTAAACCAAATGTTTTAGGAAGGTCTGAATGCCGCGATCTGCCGATACCTAGAGTTCCAAGGAATTTCCAGATATCAGCAGGAGAAGCCGAAGTGATGTTATCAAGAATGTGGCGGCGTTTAGCGTTGCGTATCATCTGATTACAACGATTGCGAGCAGTTTTGAAGAGCGTCCAATTATCATCCGACCGATCCTTCTTAAACCTCCGAAACGCGCGGTCCCTTCGTCGCATCGCCATCCGAACTCCTCCATTCATCCATGGCGCAGGTGGACGCTTTAGCTTGACTCTCCTGAAAGGAGCGTGGGTGTCGTACAGCTTAACTACAACATTATTAAAAAAAGTAACTTTATTATCAACTGTAGTGGCTTCCTCTAGGGGTGTCCAGTCAATATCAGAAGCGTCTTGTGACAGTTTATCACTATTCATCCGCGCAAAGGCACGCCTGTACTGGAAGGTAGGTTTGGGTTTAGGAGGTTTAAGGACATAGGACAGAAAAATAAGGTCGTGATGGGAAAAACCAGGAGCGTCAAGCTGACCATGTGAGGAGACTAGCGAAGGATTGGAGGTGAGGATCAAGTCGAGCCAAGTATCATCACCGGAAGTGTTGTGATGAGTTGGTTGGAGAGGCAACACATGCATACTAGCTGACTCGACCAGATGGAGAAGTTTGCGGGATCGATGGGAGTTGTGGGCAAGGAGATTGGTGTTGAAATCCCCCATGACGATGTGATGTGCGTACTCCGAACCTAAAGATTCTAGGACCGATTCGAATTCGATGAAGTAATCAAGTGAGGGGGGACAATACACAACACCAAGAACGGTTTTTGCTCCTTTGACACAAACCTCTAGAAAAAGAAACTCAGCCGAATCATTACAGGAGGAAGTAGAGAGAATTTTAAAAGGAAAGTCTGTACGGAGATATATAGCAACACCACCCCCTCTCTTACCGACACGGTCTTTCCGTAACAGGCAGAATCCTGGGAGAGGGTAAGTGGTGGATAGAAGTTCAGGTTTTAGCCAGGTTTCAGAAATCAGAACGGCGTGGACGTCAATGTTCGAGAAAGTTTCATACAGCTCGTTGTAGTGGCTAGGAATACTTTGGGCATTTATATGACAAACATTAAACAGCCGGCCAGTATTTTGGTTAAGTCTGTGCCGTAAAAGTTCACCCAGGGTTTCCGTAACAGAACAAAACCTATCATCACCAGAAGACGCAGTAGATTCGTTCACAGAGAAAAAAGATTCATTATCAGAAAATGTTGTCATAGATACAAATAGATTATAAATACAATAAAAACAGATATAAATACTTAATAAAAATTAATATAAATATTTACTAAAAAGAGAACTACACGAAATACTGGTAGGACGTTTTCATCTCTGCACCACCCGCCAGCTAACATCATCATTACAGACAGTGAATACAATAAGAAATAACAAAGAAAAGTAGCAAAGATAAAGGTATTCGGAAACGCACCCTTCAAGCATTCAACAGCATCTATTACCATAACAACAGACATATACAGGGTGTAAAAAGACCCTTAACGATGCCGAAAGGTCCTACACTTACATTGCGATATTTTTTTTGTTTTAGACCCTGGGAACCTTCTAGTTGCGGAGATATTGGGCGTCAAACTTTCAACTTTTTTACAACCTTTTTTTAACTACGTGTTTTTAAGATGTTTACTATAAAAACCTCCAGGACCCCTGTACTATACAATCCATCTATCAGCACAATGTTTTGATTGCGTCACATTGAGTCCTACCGTAAAGCGTGATTCTTCACTACAAAAAAAAGTTGTTTCCCTGCAATAATTTTTGCGTAAAGTTATTTAGTTTGATGTACATAATGCTTGGTCGACGGCTTCGTGAAGGATTCGTTTACACCTTGTAGGTTCCTCGGAATTATTTTGTGTCACTTTCTATCTAAATATCAACCCCTTTCTAGTCATATAATTTTTCAAAGATATGAAATCCCTTTTCGCATTAGTACTTCTATTTTATTACTCAACCACATAATCCACTTACATACTCAAATTCATCCGTAGATAGATGTACTCAATTTTGGAGCTTAATGTCTATAAAGTAATTATCATGCTAGCCTTAAGCACTTGGTCATACCCTAAAATAATTTTCAGTCATCGAATACACTTATTGGCACCTGATCTAATTAAAGGACATTTCTCATGATCTAGTGATTGATTTAGAATGTAGATGTGGCATTATATTCCGACGGAGGCAGCTATAAACCTGTAAGTATTTTGCAACTGCTTAAAGTCGATGCAATTTAAACAAGCGCCATTTATTAGTTAAGAGAGCTTAACCGGCATTACGACACGCACACGCCTTAGCGATTATAGGAATGTCCTGATATCATCATTTTTAATTGAGAAATAATCTATTATTTATAATCAGTTGTAAGAAGCCTATTTTATTTATTAGGTTTCCCTTTCACAAACAATTACACACAATAAATGGTTAACAAAGAAATGTACCAAACTACGTCATATCATAGCGTTATTTTTTTTGCGTAAACAAATCTTATAAAATAAATAATTTATCAGGCACTAAAAATAATTATAATTATGTAATCAAGTGTTTAATTTAAATCTTTTACAGCCAGTATGATCACTCAGGGTTAGGTATCACATCGGCCGTTCAAAAACTAGAAACTATAATAAAATTTTTCATCATCATCATCCTTCTTCGGCCCCGATTTATTTAGGGTTTGTGCAGCATGTAATACATAAAAATGTGACACAATTTAAGTTTAAAATAATTTATTTGTATTTAACATGAAGTTAACAACAATATACAACTAAAACAATATTGCCACTTTAGTGGTGGTAGTACTGGATAGCGGGTGCGGCCTTGACGAGCAGAGGCGCAGCCTTAACATGGACGGGTGCGGCCGTGGGAGCGGTGTTGTGCACCACAGCGTTGAAGCCGTTGTGGTCATCAGCGGAGTACTCCACGGTCCTAATAGAGCCGTCGGCCTCGTGGAAGGAATAGGATCCCTTCACGATATCACCGTCGCGGGACTCCTGTTGGGACTTGTTGTCGCCGGTGTGGCCGTCAGCAACCGAGTATGAGTACTCATACTTGGGGTAGGCAATCTCTTCTTGGTGAGCGACAAGTTTGGCAACGGGGGCTGCGTGGTAGGAGATAGGGGCAGGAGCAGCGTGATAGGCCACCTGGGCGGGGGCAGCTTGGTAGGCCACCTGGGCGGGGGCAGCGTGGTAAGCCACCTGGGCGGGGGCAGCTTGGTAGGACACCTGGGCAGGGGCAGCGTGGTAAGCAACGTGGGTTGGAACGGCGTGTTGGGCAGACTGGTCGTGACGCACTATGTTCTGGGAGGACACAGCCGCAGCAGAGGAGTAGTGAGCAGGCGCGGCCAGGATATTAGCCTGGGCCACAGCCACGAAGGCGCACAGAGCTACCAGCTAGAAAAGTATAAAATAAATATTATTAATATTTAATTAAGACTGTTGTTTATTAATTACTAGCACTTCGCCCGCGACTTCGACCGTAAAAATTGTGATAGCACAGCTAATTTGCATGATATTAATATAATTTACAGTCTATGTTACTTCCTGATAATGTAGCTTTACATTGGTGCAAAAATAGTTAAAATTGGTCCAGTAGTTTCGGAGCTTATTCGGTACATGCAAACAAACAAAAAAATCTTTCCTCTTTATAATATTGGTATAGATTTCTATTTTTTTATCGTCCATTCTAACTTACTTTGGAGAACATGTTGTTTCTCTTGTGATGAAAAGGTGATATGATAATCCAAATCTCGAAGGTAAACTATTTATAATACAGATCGTTGCGTATTAACAAATTCTAGAGTAAGTAGTGGAAGTTGTCAAACGAGCTATACGCGACCTTGCTTCGGGTTATAATATGGTAACACTAATCAATCCATTCACTGAGGGTACATCGACGATTGCAAGAAATTTCACAAGTCGTATGTCACTTAACTGTGTGAGGCATATTTTTAGAGGCCTACGACCAGCAGGCGGGTTTTTGCTAATGATATCGATCATATCTGTCTCGCAGTAAAATAATGGCTCAGATCAAACTCTAAAATGGATACACGATGATAAATCTTGGCATTAGATATTACATATGGGAAGAAATAGCTGGATAATTTTAAGAGCCTTATTTTAAAAATAATTCGAGAATTCAAATGATTTATGCATTTCACACTTCATCATCTGCCTAGCCTTTTCCCAACTATGGTGGGTTCCAGTCTAACCGGATGCAGCTGAATACCAGTATTTTACATGGAGCGACTGCCTATCTGACCTCCACAACCCAGTTAGTACTGGGTAATACGATACCCCTTGGTAAGACTGGTTGTCAGACTTTTTGGGCCACTGACTACCTATAACGACTGTCAAAGATCTACAAATGACACCCGGGACCAACGGCTTAACGTGCTTTCCGAGGCACGGAGGAAACTCGGTATGTAATGGGTGGTCACCCATCCACAGACCAACCTAGGCAAGCGCGGCTTAACCTAAATATCGATCCGAGCGGCTGTTATTACTTAGCCACGAGCTCCTCATGCATTTCACACTTATAGCAGTAAAATAAAATATCCGGTATCTGGATTTTATCATTAAGCCGTTTCTTATTGCTCGTTATATGTTATTAAATTGCTTTAATAATTGTTGTAATAAATTAGGCTTTCTTACATAAAAATGAAAACGTTGATTGTCCTCTACATTTACCGATTAACTTGATAAAAAACATCAACTACTTGTAGCAGAATGAAGACATTGTCATCTTCCTCCTATCCTCACCCCAATTTAATTGGAATCGGGCTTAGAGACTATTTTATTCATAAAATAAATCTCGATTAGCTATCATTATAAGTATAAAAAAATCGCTTCCTATTTGGTCATCCTACAACAATCCATTCATCTTTTCTTTGTCTTGCTGCAGCTTGTATTCAATTGCACTTTTTTCCATATCACTTTGTTTGCCTCGAGATTACATATCCATAGCGCGTCTGTCTGTTACCCCTTTTTTGGGAAATCATCAAATGACGCTCCCGCTCTGGGCTATAAGGGATCCATTTTCCTTCTTAGCCCTTTGTGTTCCAGGGCCGCAGTATCTCTTTCGAACAGCCCCGCAGTTCCGGCAGGTACCGGCCCTTGCGGACCCCTTGCGGTGTGCTGACATCTCTTTGAGGCACGTGTGGAACACGAACCCGCGACAGCAACACGACGGACAGCGATCTAGCCCATAACACGCCGTCCACAGGCCCGCTATCTATTACCCCTTAACTTTTATTTTACAGGTACTACTTTTAAACTTCCTACCTCCCATACCTATTTATTCATTACCACCACACCACACATACCTCAAAATATTCTCAATATCGGGAGAATGCACATGTTCAAATTCGAATTACGTCCGTTACATAAAAAAAAAAAATTCACTAATTAACACTCACTCTTTCATGAGTTGTTGAAAATATTAGAGAATCATTTTTTTACCAAAGTGTCCCGGCGTCTTGCCAAGTACCTAGTAATACATTGCATAGCGAATATGATACACAGAAATAGTTTTAATGCAACTCCATCCTGTGTTGTGTCCTGTGTCATGTGTGTGTGTGTGTGAGTATTGGCAATTTAAGTACTTATTTGGTTATAGGTAAACTTGTGTTGATCGAGGGGTTTTAACTTTATTCTGCATGTAGTTTTAAAATATTGTTTATTGCAATCATCTTCATTTAGACATTGGTGGTGAACAACCCATGTTCACTGTCACCTGGTTTAAGATCAAAGCTGTGCAATAAGACTAAAGAAGTCGACAAATAACAGTAAAAAGTTCAAGATATCTAAGTTATTTTATGTTTCCTAGCCAATAAAAAATGTGAGGGAACAAAATGCATGATTACAATCAAACGCTTAACATTAAATCAGGACAATAAATTCTCGAGCAACAGTTTGATCTTTCCAAGAACTGGACTAGGCATATTATTTTGTTTACTTCAGAACAGTTAGGATAGTAGACAGGGGATGGTTAAAGGTGTTGAACTTTACTAATTAATTGTTTAGTCATAGCAAATGCTTACGAAAACTAATATCTGTACGATGGTACTATGCTGTCATATAAAATACTGTACAACGGCAAAGGCCCCCATTCCCTTATTCCTCTTTCATAGTCATGGTCACCTATTGTTAAGTATTCATCCACCTAATTCGTAATTGTTTAAATAGTTCTTTCATTGTATAATTTTAGATTTGATAAAATATTATTTATTATATTTAGTGGAAAACATCAGAAAATTATAAAACAAATATTAATCGAACTTATTCGTATATTGCAATAAATAAATTAATGAAGAACATTGGTTTCAAGACCGCGATGCATAGCAAAGATTTAGTGGTAGTAGTAGTGAGCAGGCGCAGCTACGTAGGCAGGAGCGGCCTTCACAAGGGCAGGGGTGGCGGTAGGGGCGGAGTTGTGCACCACCGCGTTGAAGCCGCTGTGGTCGTCGGCGGAGTACTCCACGGTCCTGACGGAGCCGTCGGCCTCGTGGAACGAGTACGAGTCCTTCACGACATCACCGTCGCGGGACTCCTGTTGGGACTTGTTGTCGCCGGTGTGGCCGTCAGCTACTGAGTAGTTGTACTCGTATTTGGGGTGAGCCTGTGACCGACAATAAATAAAATGAGCATGTTCAAAATAATTATGTATTTTGGTTCATACATTGATTCAGGTGCTATACTACTTTGATAACTTACTTCGAACTCAGCTGCTTGAGCGACGACGGGTGCGGCGTGGTAGGCAACGACGGGTGCAGCTTTGAAGGCTACGGCAGCAGGGGCAGCTTGGTAGGTGTAGGCGACCAAGGCTTGTTGGGCAGGCTGGTCGTCATGCACGATGTTCTGGGAGGAGACAGCCGCAACAGAGGAGTAGTGCACGGAGGCGGGCAGCAGACCCACCTGGCACACCGCCACCAAACCACACAGAGCTACGATCTGGAAAAAAAAATGAATTAGCTTTGCACGGTAACAAATGTAATAACGTTCGAAATAAATTCAACTTAGTGACTCAATGATCGATCTTTTAAAAATTTTTTTTTGGTATAGAACATGTAGTATTAATTGATTAACTTAAACGCACTTACTTTGGAGAGCATTTTGTTTATTTGTGTACTGTATACAATCAGCGACTGATATCTAAGACAAAAGCTATATTTTTATACTAACTCGCTTTGCTAGAAACAAAGTGCGGCTAAACCAACTAAACGATCTTGCCTCCGATCATATAATGTTTTAGGACAGCTTTTACATACAATAAATTGACTGGTACATATTACTTTAGTTTACCAGCGTAGAATTATGTAGGTAGAGTTATTTTTCTCTCTATTTTTAGGGAATTCTATCCTATAAGGCATAGCAACCCCATTATAACCTAACCCTTCACACACATCATAAAGAGTCTTAGTCGACATGGGCATAAGTCCAACAGAATTGAAATGTGTCTAAAATCATAGCTTGCTGATAATAAGTGCTAAATTCGCCTGAAAACAGTAGTAGTTCCTGTATTATGTTGAAGTTTTGACTACAACAGTCATTTGTTTGTTCAGTAGATCATGTTGAGAACATTGTGCTAAAGTTAATTAAGCACGGTAATTAATCCAAACTAGGCCGTCCAAGTACTAAAATTGATTATAGACTGTTAAAGCTGTGTAACGGAAATTAGGTCTAAGTAAGTTTGAATATTAGGTCGAATCTATGGCAAAATACGTAAAAAGGCAACATAATTCAGGTGCCTCTATTACTGTTCTGCAGCGACATCGGTATCTGTTGTTTTTGTATCAAGTGTAGTCCTAATTATAAGCTGGATGGCCAAAAGATGGCAAAATTTTCTGGTGCGATCCAGAACGTAGTCGAAGAGCCGCTACTAGTTGGTAGATAGTTGGCGCTGGGGAAGTTACAGGATACCAAAAAATACGTGACAAATCATTTCACATTTATTAAACTTAGAAGACATCATTACTAACTATTTTTTTATTCAAATGATTGCACACTTAGTGTTATGGGAAACGATCCCATGGACAGTTATATGCGATAGAAAATAAATCATTAAATGAGTACAACAACTCGTTAAAACGATCTGTATCTAGCAATACCAATTGTTTAGTTTTTTAAATGCCACCTGCAAAAATATCGGTCTATGTATTATTAACAAAAATAATTGAAAAAGATTGTCGTATTAACTAAAAAAAAAAACACTTGGAAAACTAAATATTGAAAATGTTGTTAGTATGGCGTGTGAACTATTCTTGTAGATTTCCTGTAACATTGAAAACAAGGTTTGTTTTAAATCGAATCAAACACCTGGTGTAAGAATATTTGTAGGATGTTAGTGCATTTACATAATTTTAAGATGTATGGCCATAATAACGCAAGGGCAGAAACTCCGTCCAACTTCTGAAAGAGTAGTCGTGTTCTGGTCCTAATACATCATTACTTATTTTCTATTGTCTCATTAGGGAAACAATGGTCCAAATTTTGTTTGGAGCATTTAGAGCATACAAAATCATTGTTCTTGATAGTATTTACATGATATTTGTTGAGACGTTCTTATTGTTCGTCAGACGGTACAGGTAATCAGTGGCCCAAAAGTCGGTCAGCCAGATATTACCAGATACCCAGTGAATGTGTTGTGAAGGTCAGGTTGACAGTCATTTCATGTAAAATACGTGCGGAAACAGCTAAAATGGTGTTTAGCTGTTTCCGGATAGGCGGGAAGCCGACCCGCTTGTTTATTGAATACTGATAAACAGACAGAGTTGATTCAAGACTTCATACGTGCCAATAACATTACTTATATTATTGAATCATATAAATACAGTGACATTTTCAGTATTATTTTACGACGAGAAATGAATAAATTATCAATGATTATACATTTAACCAATATATTTAAAAAACTTTATCTGAGTGTAAATGGAATTTTAAATTTTCATTGTTTTGTTTGTTTTGCTTTTTGCGGAAAAACTAAAGACACAAAACAAATAGCTAGCTTACACGGCGGTGGTGGGTCGTTAGTACAACAGTACGGTACGCCGCCGTCATCACACGGCGGCGTACAGTAAAATATATTTTACTGTATAACTACTGCATCTGTGGACACTATGAACAATGAGACGTGTATGCCCATAATTTGGGGGTTTCCTCGAAGCGCACTAACGATGAGGGAAGAGCATGAAGGATTCGATTGACGTTTTAAAATTCTACTGTCCTAATTCATCATCTGCCTAGCCTAATCCCAACTTTATTGAAGTCGGCTTCCAGTCTAACCGGATGCAGCTGAATACCAGTATTTTACATGGAGCGACTGCCTATCTGACCTCCACAACCCAGTTAGTACTGGGTAATACGATACCCCTTGGTAAGACTGGTTGTCAGACTTTTTGGGCCACTGACTACCTAACGACTGTCAAAGATCTACAAATGACACCCGGGACCAACGGCTTAACTTGCTTTCCGAGGCACGGAGGAAACTCGGTGTGTAATGGGTGGTCACCCATCCACAGACCAACCTAGGCAAGCACGGCTTAGCCTAAAGATCGATCCGAGCGGCTGTTATTATTTAGCCACGAGCTCCTCCTAATTGTTTATTTATTAAAACTACCAGGAAAGCAGAAATGTACTGGAACTAGGTGCTTCGAGGAATACCTCCACTATTTTACCGTAAAATATCTTACAGCGCAGCATTATGACTCTTGAAAACGCTGCATAATATTATGTAGTTTCGATTTTTGAGATGAAATTATGATTTTGAATAAAGCCATTTTTTCCAGTCTTCAGTGTCAGTTTTTCAAATTGGAACTCGTTTGTAATTAATTTACATTTTATTGATTTTGTCGTCCTATCAAATCACACTTAAGGTTTAGATACGAGACCACTTTATTATGTCCTTTATTCATCATTTCTCTTATCTAATACATTTTTAAATATTTTTAAAAACAAAAGTTAACAAAACGTTTAAAAATATAATAAATAGATGTTCCATCGGCATCAGGAACAAGGTCCAAGCTGCCGGTGGTCAGGGCTCCAGAGAGAGGTACCGCCTCACTAGGCGTGCCGTGTTCAGGAGTACTGCTTTCTGAATCAAGTCCTTGACCCAGCCGCGCAATGAGAGCCTCCTAAGGTGTTGGTCGAGGCTCTTTGCTATTAGTCCGTTAACCGTAACGACTATCGGTACAATGATTGCAGAGTCCAAGTCCTACATGTCGCCAACCTCGTGTGCTAAATCAAGATACTTGATTTTTTTATCATTCTCAGCTTTCACGAGATTCTCGTCATGATGGACAGTGATGTCAACAATCATTGCATGACGCTCTCGGCGATCTATCACCAAAATATCAGGTTTATTTGCAAAAATAGTTCTGACCGTGATGATAGATTGATCCCAATACAATGTGGCATGACCGTTCTCGAAAACTGGGTCGGGCACATACTTGTAGTGTGGTACTTCAGAACCATACTACAAGTATTTGCCAAGGTAGAATAGAACAGCATTGTGACAGAGTACAAATAAATAAATAATGAATATGAATGAATAATGAATTATTCTTCAGATCCACTTGATGAACAAAGATTTAGATATATAAAACCTTTAAAAACGATGCGGGTACGTTGTAAAATATCGCTAGCACTGTACACAATTAGAACTAGAGCCACACAAATTGCTATCGCCCAGGAATCGCAATATGTAATTGTAAATAATTCATACTATTTGTCTTGGCAGATAAACTGTATTAGGCGACCATCTTCAAAGGGGGCAATTGAATATAATATACATATCAAATAAAATAAAATAAAAATAATCTATTAAATAAAAATAAAAATTATACTAAGCACTTTATAAATTTATATCATGCATTTTATAAATTTATTTATATATATGTTTTCCGGTGGTGTTTGGCTGGGTGTAGTATGGTGTTATGAGCCAGACTCAAGTCTTTATAAACTTGCGGGACGTAGGGCTGTGCATATTTGCTTCCTCTCCTTCTGATCAAGTTCTTCACACGGACAGGGAGGGGTAGCTGGGGGGGTGGCCGCTGCTGCCGTAACTGCTTTGGACTGTATACCCTCGCAATGTTCAGGTGTAGTCTATGATACTTGGTATGCGCTAAGTAACGTTTATTTTTTATGCTGCAATACAATTGTTTTTATTTGATGAGGAAATTACTTACATACTCAATAACTAACAAAAAAAACTAGATTGAAGTCATGAGGGCAACGGTTGGACGAAAAAAAACTAGTACTAGTAACTAGCGTAAAATTACGTAATTATGCAAAATATATATGGCAAATGTTTTTCATACGATACTAACTTTTTGGGGTTTAGGACTAAATGTTCGATGGGGTTTATAACGTACTGTTGCTTGTTTAATTCGAAATGCTCGCTCACATTCCCAGAAGGAAGGTTAATCAATGGCGCAGTCGTCGAGGTCAATGATTCCAACTTCAGGTTTATTCCAATTGGTTTCACGTAGTCGACGAGCTGTAAGTATGTATTTCAATAATAATATTAGGAACACAATAACTTTGAAAGAATCATACGGTTTTTACAAAGTTAGTTTACCTCTTATCAAACAACCACTCAACAACAACCTTTACTGCTACTAAAATAAAGTCCACTGTAATTTCCACAGTGATTCAAAATCATAGGTAAAATAACTGTGAAAGGACTGTAAATAATAAATTCACTACAGCTACATAAGTACCTACGTGTATATCTACTAATTAGCGATGTCAAACAAGACAAACTAGTTTTAAATCATTTAAATTATAACATACTAGCTGATGCCTGCGACATTCGTCCGCGTAAAATTTTGAAGCCTATAACCTTCCTCGATAAATGAACTATCCAACACTAAAAGAATTTTTCAATTCGAACCAGTATTTCCTGAGATTAGCGCGTTCAACTAAACAAACAAACTCTTCAGCTTTATAATATTACTAGTATAGATTTAAATGATGAAGGATCTGTAATTTTAAAATACCTTTAACGGTTTTCTCTGTTGCTCCGTCGGAAAGGATTCTGGGAATATTCTATAAACAACATTATGACCAGGACTTCGACTGACTGACGTTGAAGCTCTATTTCCTGGACCATAGCATTTCGTATCCGTTGCATCTGGACGGGGCTCTAGATGGGATTTTTTTCCATATAAATGTACAAATTTTTCATCCCCAATAAATTCAGTAGATTTCATGGGACCACCGGTGGCAGTAGGAGTAGGTCTCTCCTGCGTATTTACCTCGTCAGCTTTTTCTTTTAAATGGTTCCACCTCAAGCCGTCATATAGTGGTGCGTACTGTAACCCCTGATATAGATTTGGTTGCGCAGATCTACCAGAACGCAATATTGAATTAGGAGTATATTGATCAAGTTCAGAGTATTTATAAATTGTTGGTAACAGAACGTTTTCATTATATTGCAGAACCGGGATTACTTGTTCACTTTTGAGCTGAGGCAGTAAAATTCGGCTGTCAACTGCACATATCGTTATAAATATTATCACCTGAAAATTCAGAAACTAATAAGCTCGAAGAATAACTTAACAAGACTCTACATGTTTTTAAATATTACTGACCTTGAAAAACACCATGTCTTCAAATTTCACTTTATAACGCCTAAATCACAAAAAGAAAAATAAAACACTTTTTTCGTACACTTATGTAACTATTGAATATTTTATAATTTTTAGATATAGGCGAGTTATAGGAGACCTACACATTTCACCGTTCACATTTTTTTCACAAGAAGAGGATAACGTATTGTCTCTTTTCCCTCCGCGAGCCGTCTGAGCGCTCATTTGTTGACAGGCTCAATTTAGAGCAATGCTTTCATTCACGTTCAATAATATCAATAGAGTTACTGTAAAGTCCATTGTTTTTACTTTCTCAAAGGCACATTACGTCACCTTTTGAATATAGGTCGATCTTTCTCATCTTTACATAGCAAATGTTTCTCAAATATAGATTACCAGTAAAAAAACTGCCAAGTGCGAGTTGGACTCGCGCACCGAGGGTTCCGTATAAACTTGTAGTTATTCTGTTAATAACTATATATTTACGGTTTTCAGATTTTTTCCTTTACATGTGCTGTAAGATATTGATTCTTTCCTAATTTAGTGATTCTAGATCAACGGCAGGTACCCTATAGAATCCTATAGGGTGAACCCCTTGTGAAGACGCAAAATATGCGACATAAACCGTCATATCTTTTAATCGCGTTGACTTACAAGTTTGATTTTATCACTGCCCTAAAGAGTAGCAGACTTGAGTATTTGATATTAATTTCAGCTTGATACCTCCACGCGTTTTTGAGAAAACGGGTGTTAACAGACGGACAGACAGACGAACCTACGGACAACAAAGTGATTCTATAAGGGTTCCGTCTTTGCCAACTGAGGCACGGAGCCCTAAAAATTAAACCTATAAAACCTTTTTCTAAAAACTTGTACCCGATGAGTTATATCAATTACTAGCTGTGCCCCACGGTTGCACCCCCCGTTTCTGACTTTTTTTTGCTTGGCTCCTATTGGTCATAGCGTGATGATATATAGCCTAAAGCCTTCGTTGATATTTGGACTATCCAACTCTAAAATAATCATTAAATTCGAACCAGTAGTTCCTGAAATTATCGCGTTCAACCAAACAAACAAACTCTTTAGCTTTATACCATTAAGTAAGATCAAATTAATACCCGTAGTTTCCGTACTTAACTGCAATGTGGTTGCAGAATAATTTAATTCATACAACGAAAAGGTGTACAGGGGAAAAAATTTAACAATCGTTCTTAAAGCTGTTATTTCTATTACGAGTTTCGTTTAGTTCATGTAACAGATAACTTTTGCACCAGAATTACCACCATTTTCCTAAAATCTAAAAAACTTTTAATTCGACAATATAATTGTGTCGCCATATTGAATTTTGATTACTGTCATCTCTTTAGTAGCACTCGCAAGATTAAGACAAAGCGATAGACGTAAGAATCATCAAAATCGGTTCACCCGTTTGGTCTCTAGAGCGCCACAAACATACATACAGTCACACATAGGCTGATAAGCACATTACCCTCCTGTACGTCGCGCGTCGGGTAATAAAGAAACTATTCCTAGCCTCGACCAAAAAAACCCAACAAGTATGAGATAATTCCTTCATTTTTATTGTGCATATTCTGAAAACACGTAGCGCTGTGCCAGTATTGTTCTTTTGTCAAGAAATGTCTGTGATAACGTCAACACTGTCGCAGACAACTAGCATCATTATTATTATTTACTTTCAAAATGCCTATTGTCTTAATTGAAGACACTCTAACGCTTAAATAAAGAAAAGAGAGGCCTATATCTAGCAGTGTGTGAAGTCGGGCTGTGGACTGTGGAGGTTGAACAGTTAGTTAAACAAAACCAAATAATATGTTGGCTTTGTTCAAAACGTTATGTTTATTTGTGTAAAAAATCTGTAACAGGTTTTTAATGATTCCTAAGAGAAGAGAAGTATGTAAAGGAAAAACAAGATAGAGTAAAAAGTAATAAAATTTTATGAAAATATTAGAACAAGGTGATGTCACTACACTTATGTAGTGAAATTATATTATTATCTAGGTATAATTAGCTTATTAATAATTGACATTCATTGTTACGAAAACGTATAAGCTTACATGATATCGTTACCATAAATATTAGAAGATAAGTTGTTGACACGGCTATGGCTTGGGTCGACAGCTCGAGGCAATAAAAAGGCGGTTCAAGATACCACTGTTTAGCGGTTAGCTTGAACAATTAGGAGTTTATTCAAAGACACTTATTAAAGTTGAGTGAGGTTTCGTCTTGTGAACTTAAAGCAGCGTTTATGAATAAACCCCTTACTTAGTTGTTGGCTTGAAACCATAGTCAGCTGCACCGAGAAGACAAAGCTACAAGGTGACTCACGTCACCCAATGTACAGTTACGTCTCAGTGCCCCAGAGGCTAAAAAGTCGATAAAACATTTTTGGGTGCGTTGGGCCAGCTAGTCCAGCTAATAACAACGCCTCCACAGCAAGATGGGATCTCTGGCGGAAGCTGCTTAAGCCAGGGGGCTTCATCGAGCCGTCTGAAAGCCTTCCACCTGAGCATGCTTTGCCGTGGCCGACTTGAAATTATCTAGACTCCGAAACCAAGTACTACCGAATAGCTTATGTTATTTCTTGTGAAAAACGAAATGCATCCTCCTCCTGTCTTCCAAGACTTCCTCTTTTAAAGTAACCTACCGGTATGCAAGTTGCCCTTATATGTATATACACATTGTTGAACAAGTACCGGATGTGATAAAGTTTTGAGTCAAAAAATATACGTCGTGCCAATAACACGAAAGAGAAGCAGTGGAAACACCAATTATATTAAAAAAAACTAAATCGCTACCGCCTAAACTTTGCTCCATACAGGTAAGCCCATTCTCGTGAATGCATTGTATAACATATTTTAAAATGAGTAGGTACCGTAATCGCTGACGCGAGATTTTCGATAATGGGACGGCCTTGACCTTATAAGTGGGTCTTAAAACCTTTCGTTATTAATGTGACCTACAACTGATACGCCATTTATTTAGTAGGTTTTAAATTTTACTGAAAAAATGGTAGCAGGAATTATGATTATGTTCACACGTAGATAAACTAGTAAACAAGAAAATTATGTGATGCGCTGGTAACTGATAAATTAGGATTAAAACAGGATACAACAACAGGGGATCTAAAAGTCAAAACAAAGGGAATCCAGCCCTGATACTCTCATACATGAGGAAACGGAGGACCTGATCCGGTTGGAAAGTGTTCGGGGTATCCTCATTCAAAATTCACCAGACATTGTACAAGATTCATCACAAGTAGGACAAACAGAAAGTAGTTCTCCCCCTTGTTATACACATTGTTGCTGGTCAATTATGTTTTCAGATAGTTTAGGAAAAGGGTTAGGAAAATTAGTTAATAACAATCTGAGTCATTCTCTCAGTCAAAATTATTGTACACCTCAGGCTTCTTACAACCAGATAATATCATCCATAACTCGGAAGGATTTAAACCCTAATGCCATTATAACTGTACTCGTAGGTAATAGTTCAAACGTTAAAATTGATGATATCACTGACAATGTCACTCAACTGTTAAAACTAAATTGTGAGGAAATAATTCTGTGTGCCTTTCTATAAATATATCTTTCTAGAAATTGTCAAGCAGGCAAAATCATTACATACATAACCTTAACGATCGCATGCATGTATTAGTTAGTCACTATAGTGACAAGTTTATACTTTTCGACATCAACAGTTTCGTTCAGAAATTGAAGTCAACGAGAAATAATGCGTACCTGTCTATTAGTTTTAGACGTCAAATAGCATTTTACTAATTGTAATTATACAAATATTAACTTAGATTTAAACTAGTCAATACGACAATAGAAGGTACGAGTGACAATCTACGAGTAGTTAAACCTATGAACTTTAAGGTATCTTCTAGCTCTCAATCAATTAATTGTAAAAAAGGGGTTGAGCAGAATTCCCTGAAATTGTTTCATCAGAATATTCAGGGATTTTCTTCCAAAAAAATTAGAAATAGAACTATTTTTAGAAAAAAACAAGTTTGATATTATCTGTATTACGGAAAATTAGATGAAAGATTATGAAATGCAAATTAATTATGAGAATTATAGCGTGGGCAGTTGCTTTAACCAAAAATCAATGCTGTGGGGAGGTTCATTAATTATAATTTAATATCGTTTTAAATAAAAACCATGTAAAGACATAGTTGAACTCTCAGTTGAGTTTAGCATTGAATTATCATGTGTTGAGCTGGATAAGCATGTTATCGTGTGCGTATTCGGACCCCCTAATTATCAAAACTACTCTATTTTTGAGTCAGTTATGGAAGATGTTTTGGGTAAACTTTCAAGTGGTTATAAATCAGTAATTATCTGCGGTGATTTTAATATTAATATTTTAGAAAATTACTCTAATAGCAGTAGACTATTAAGCCTTTTTAAATCTTTCAATCTGTCGAATGTGTTTTTAGAACCGACCAGAATAACTACAACTACTTCTACATGCATTGATAACGTTTTCTGTGGCTGCGACTATCTAGGTAAGCTGTTTTCATAGCACAAGTTCTCACTGTCTTGATAACGGTGTAGAAAAAATAATTGATTACGATAATATTATGACGATCACACACTATCGTATTATCTACATAATACGATAGTGTGTGACCGTCGAACAAAGAAGCATCAAGTTTGTAGTGGCAATATTGTATATACTTTGTAGAAACACACATCATGCTAGTTTGTTATGTTAACATTGTATATAAGGTCTATCTTTTCGTACACGAAATATTTTAAGAGTAACTTCTATAAGTCTGAGTGTTTTTTTTTTACGAAATTATTATAATTCTAAAATTTTTTGAGACTTTTTGCATAAAACCTTTACTCCCATATTCTAACAATGACAGTAGGTAAATACGATGTAGTAAACTAGCGTAATGGATGTTTAAAAATAAGAAGCCAGTATTTATTTGTGGGTCAAGTAATTTCAAATTATTTATTTTTTATGAAAAAATATACTCAGATAAAAAAAAATCCCTTGAAATGGCTTTGTTATAGCCGTTAGATGATTCCCTGAAAATATTTCGTGTATGAATAGTTAGACCTTATATATCTTGTAAAAACAAATATCAAGCAAGCTTGTTGCTCGGAAAATAGAAAGTTTGATTTAAACTTGCTTCAAGTGTGTATACTTGCCATGGCAAATTTGGCACAAACCTTCACTCTTGATACATCAAACTTATTGCAAGTCAGATTCAAGTTTAGATTCCTATCTGGGGTATAATTCCTTTGCGTGGGACTTACGTCCACCATACGTCATCGTACACCACTTATGACGCGTCGGTGTGGACACCTGTAAAGATTACCTACAGAATCTATAACTAAATTAAATTATGTCAATTTCAACAGAAGATATTTATTTTTTAGTCAATTTCTACAGTAGCTACAGTGAGCACTGTCTAAACTTCCACATTCAGCCCTATGTAACCGGAAACCTCAACCCCTGTCATACAGGCTGTCCTAGTTCAGGAGTTGAGACCACATTGTAGTAATGTTTATTGAAGTTAGAGAAAATAAATTTATTTATTTATTTATAACTAGCTCGTTGGTATTATGATTGTAATCAAACTTTGTCCCTGGTCTGCCAGTGTTATTGGATTTTTCAATCAGGAATTCCAAAGTAGCAGCCCCGCAATCCGGATTTTTGCCCGGTTGATGACAATATGCTCGCCCCTTATTACATTGGCCTAAGACATAACTCGTGAAATGTGGGTGTACTATAAGTTCACCTCTGCCTAATTCTTACTCGCCAACATCTGCTTAGCCTTTAGACTGGAAGCCGACCAAAATAGTAGGGAAAAAGCTAAGCAGATGATGATCATGATGATAATCTGTTTAGCCTTTTCCAACTATGTTTGAATCAGCTTCCAGGCTAACCGGATACAACTGTATACCAGTATTTTACATGCAGCGACTGTCAAATATCTACAAATGACTCCCGGAACCAACGACTTAACTTGTTTTCCGAGGCATGGAGAAAACGTAGTATTTGATGGATGGTCACCCATCCACGGACCGACCTAGGTAAGCGCGGCTTAACCTTGAAGATCAGCTGTTATTATTTAGCCACGAGCTCCTATGTGGCAAGATGTTATATTGTGTTGTAATGATTAACAACATTGTTGCTTGATGGTTCACTCGTGTATGCAAACACGTGAACGTCTTCATATTTTTGTGAATGAATGTATCATCTTCATTGCATAATAGTTCGTAGACCGCATCTTGAGGTCACGATGAGATCCATGACATTAAAGCGTACATAAACGTGCTACACGGAAGATTACGTGTTAGGTACTTAAAATTCAAATCTTTGGTTAAATATTTTAAATGCACAGTAACGATAATATTTTAATTGTCTTATATTTCTAGTGGCTATAAATTATTTTCTACGCCAATGTTGGCAAAACATGTTGAAACTCACAGATTTTCACTTTTACATCCACATTTGCATTTATATGTATTATGCAACACATGTTTACAAATAAATATATCTTTATCTTTATCTTTAGCTCGGACCCTGTTCCCGATGCCGGTGGGCGGTTTTAACCGACTTCCAAAAAGAGGAGGTTGTTAAGTCGACTGTTTTTTTTTTTTTTTTGTTTACAATTGTGAACCGATTTTGATAATTCTTTTTTTGTTTTTATATATTCTAAAGGAATATTAAAAGATGTAAATTATATGTAAAGAAAATTAATTAAGAATTTATAATATAGAGAAAAGTGAATTCCCATTTTTTCAGGAAAGACGAAGATAAAATTTCGTGAAAAAAACGTTCAAATACGAGAGAAAATCAGTCAATTTTTATGTCGTATTAGGAAAATCTGGCCACAGGTCTCTATAGGAACCGATAAACGGTTGAAATAATATTGCAACAGATTTATGCCTGAAACTCTGTCTTGGCCTGAAACTTGTATACTTCTCACTTTTTTATGTGTATGAAAATAATAATTATTCTAACGCGTTATAAAGTTTTCACAAATAATATTGGGTAGAAAGCCTTTGAACAAAACTTTGAAGTAACTCCGTGACTCGTCGACCTTGTCTCACCCAAACTGCTAACACAAGGTATATATAAACTGATCCTAACGTTTGCAGTGTATCAGTTGTATCTCAATTAATCATAACAACAATATGTTCTGCAAAGTGAGTTTCAAATATTAATCACATCTTATAAAATAATAACATTGATTTTTAAGTCAGGCTTGAGGTGACATGACCTTTCAACCGTCAGTCAATAAATATATGTAGCGACAATTTCATTTTTATGGTTAAACGATTATGTCGGAGATAATTAATATTTAAGTGTCCCATTGTGGCTCATAAGTCCTGTGTTAATAATGTTGTGTATTGTAGATCGTAGCCCTGAGCGCGGTATTCGCGGTGTCTGCAGCTGGTCTGCTGTCCGCGGCCCACTACTCCCCGGCTGGCGCCGTCTCTTCCCAGAGCATCGTGCGTCACGATGAGGCTCACCCCTCCGCCCCAGGCGCCTATGCTTCCCCCGTTCATTACGCCGCTCCCGCCCCCATACACTACGCCGCTCCCGCCCCCATACACTACGCCGCTCCCGCCCCCATACACTACGCCGCTCCCGCTGCCCTCCACTACGCCGCTCCAGTCGCCAAAGTAATCGCACCCGTCCAGAAGGTGCTCGTTGCTTCCCACGCTGAAGAATACGTAAGTACAACAGACGCCTCATTCTCGCGATGACATAATTTCATCACCCTTATTGCTCGCTAGCGAAATCTGATTCATAACGTGTATGTTAACAGGCTCACCCTAAATACGACTACTCGTACTCCGTGGCTGACGGCCACACCGGCGACCACAAGTCCCAGCAGGAGTCCCGCGACGGTGATGTCGTGAAGGGATCCTACTCATTCCAAGAGGCTGACGGCTCCGTCAGGACCGTGGAGTACTCCGCTGATGACCACAACGGTTTCAACGCGGTGGTGCACAACTCCGCGCCCGCTCACCATGGGCCCGCTCACTCCGTGGCCCCCATCCTGCTGGCTCACCACCACTAAGTGCATCTTTAGTCCTAGAGAAACGATGACGGTGACGTTATTTATTTAAAATAAAATAAGGATACTGTATGAAGCTGATATTTTTTTTCTTCTGAAATATTGTGTGACCAAAGTGGTGTTTCTAGGTCAAGAGCATTAGGTATTAAATTGCACAAACCTGTGAATCAATCGTATAGGTTTTCGCCAATCAGTTTTTTTTTAAACCTAGGCTCATAGTTCAAATACTGAGTATTCAGAATCCCAGTTTCCTTTTGTACAAGTAAATATTTTTTTAATCGTACCTCATTTGAAATCTTTAACATTGGTGATTGCCATAATCCTACAATCTTTACTGTGGCTGTGTAGAATACAAATATGAGAGAAAACAACCTTTATAAAAAAAAGCGGTCAAGTGCGAGTCGTGCTCACACGCACACAGGGTTCCGTAGCACCAAACAATATAATGAAAATATTTTGAACGCTCGTTCATATTTTGTATTGTATTATATGCAACAACAAAACTAAATTTGTTTTTCATAGTATGTTAATGAAAAACAAAGTTACTGCTGCAGTTTCATGGAAAAGTCCCGTATCTCAAAAACTAAACATCAAATCTTATTCAAACCTTTTCAGAATTTTCTTATTTTTACTTTAGAAATTAGAGCGGGGTGGGGACACACATTTTACCACTTTGGAAGTGTCGTATCTTTCAAACGATTGACTTTTAGAAAAAATGGTTCCAGCAATCTCAATGTTATTTTTAAAGACCTATCCACCCCGCACGTAGTTTTTTTTTTAGTTGCAGTTCCTTGCCAAAACTACTACTACAAAAAAAAATAAAAGACTAAGAGACTCCATTGGAAGCCCCCGCTTAGTCTTTTAATTTTTTGATTTTATATAAAAATCGTAAAGCGGTTCACAGAATACACATACCTACCAAGTTTCAACTGTGTAGTCCAAATAGTTTCGGTATGAAGTGACTGTGACATACTATCGGACAGACAGACAGATAGACAGACATGACGAATCTATAAGGGTGCTGTTTTTTGCCACTCCACTGTGCACCATATGTGACGCATAAGCCATCATGTGTTACATGATTTTTAAACTATACTCGATTGGGAATGACCAGTTATGTAATTCGATAAATATTTCGTTGGCATTACAACTTGCATAGTAGATTGTATACAGATACTGCGCAAATGCTTCTGATAAATCAATGACAAGCGATTTTACACTATCGAGAGTATTTCATATTATCAGTTGCATCTATGACGCTAATCAAGAATTGTATCCTGGGTGCGTTTACAATCATTTAAACTCACATACACTAACAGCCAGACTCGGAACAACTACTTGTAGGAAATACAAATATTTGTTCCGTGCGGGAAACGAACCCGCGACCCGCAGCGCAGCAGCCAATCGCTCAGCCACTGTGCCAACCGCGCCGACCGAAATTGTGATATCAAAGATCTCCGTGAGTTAAGACCACGCGCACAAGACAGAACATAAGGCAGAATGGAGAACTTGACTCCCTGGTCTTCATTCCCTAAAGGATCATGAATAACTTTGGCACAATGTTGGTAATAGAAACATTGCAAAGCGTTGCGCATGTTGATTTATGATATTCTCAACAAAGCTCAGTAAAAAAGATGGAAGGGCTTTTTGCTGTCAATGTAGTTCCTGGCCCACTGGTTCTAAGTAGTTACCAACTACCTATTACTCATTTGTTACAGAAATCCCCAACAGAAACTTGGTAAAAAGTGCGTTATGATCATAAAGATGGTGTCTGTTTAAGACTAACTGCCATTTGAATCGGATATCAAAGGATGTCTCTTTTCAATCAGAACATTCTGTTTTTCAGATACTATAAGTGTCTTGAGTTCTGGAGTGTTAAAACGTAGTTGGATTTTTGAATTGAGTACTGGACAATAGACAATAGCCATCATTCATTTTACAAGTTAAAATCACTCGCGATGTTGAATACCTAATCAGATTGGATTACATATTCAACATCGCGTTCGACTTAAGGCCTTTTTACAATGACATTATCACCATCGGAATATTCCGAGACCCTACTTTATCATACTTTTGCCAAGAAACCCATACAGTTTCGCCATGTCCGTCTGTCTGTCTGTCCACGGATTATTAATATTCCAAGCATATAAAAACAAGATTCATTCATCATTTCTACGTATAAGTTCATCGATCTCATAAAGCACGTAATAACAACGTCAGACATCGTGTCGCAGTATTACTAGAGCATCGTCACGTTTTTGCATTGCAAAGTTATGAATGAGTGAATCATCTTCATAACATAATGATAAGTTCGAAGACCGCATCTTGAGGTCACGGAGATCGATCCGTAGCAAATATATATCAGTCAAGCTAAATATGGATATTGTAAATAAAACGTGTTTTCTAGTTCGAAAAGCACATCCTCTCAAAAGGTAGTTTTTTCTAAAATGTTTAGAATTTAACTACTCAATTTGCTAATTTAAGTTAGCCCAAAATGGCGCAATTTGAACAAGCAATAACTGTCATAATACATCACTACAACAACTAGACTAGAAGAAATTGTGCAACAAATTACTAAATGGTTTCCTACGGTTAATGTTTCTTATTAATAAAACATGTTTAGTAGGTACGTACTGAGAAAGCTTCCAAATGATCTATGAAGTCACATAGTGACCCGTCGACCTTGTCGCGCCCAAAAAAATGAGCGCAACATATATAAGCCGATCTTAACACATGCTGTGCATCAGTTGTGTTTCAGATAATCATAGCAACATGTTCTCCAAAGTGAGTTCAAAAAGATTTTAAAATAAAGTGATTATTTCTAGCACCTAATAGGTCCTGTGTTAACTATGTTGTGTGTTGTAGATCGTAGCCCTGAGCGCGGTGTTGGCGGTGTCAGCAGCTGGTCTGCTGCCTGCGGCGCACTACTCCTCGGCCGGTGCCGTCTCTTCCCAGAGTATAGTGCGCCACGATGAGTCCCAGCCCGCTGCTCACGTGGGTCACCTGGCCGCTCCTGTCCACTACGCTGCCGCTCCCGCCCCCGTCCACTACGCCGCTCCCTCTCCCGTCCACTACGCCGCTCCCGCTCCCGTCCACTACGCCGCTCCCGCTCAAGTTCACTATGCCGCTCCCGCTCCCATCCACTACGCCGCGCCCGTCACCAAGGTGATAGCACCAGCCCAAAAGGTGCTCATCTCTGCACAGGCTGAAGAATACGTAAGTACAAGTGGTCTTCAACCCTTAGATCCACACATTTGTTGCTCGCAGTTGAATCTAACCTATAACGTATTTTTTGACAGGCTCACCCTAAATACGACTTCTCTTACTCCGTGGCCGACGGACACACCGGCGACAACAAGTCCCAGCAGGAGTCCCGCGACGGCGATGCTGTGCACGGCGAGTACTCGCTGGTCGAGGCCGACGGCTCCGTGCGTCGCGTGCAGTACACCGCTGATGACCACAACGGCTTCAACGCGGTGGTGTCCAACTCTGCGCCCGCTCACCATGCACCTGCGCACTCTGCGCATGCCCCCATCCTGCTCGCTCACCACCACTGAGTGTGTATCTAGTCTTAGCGAAACGATGCCCATGAGTTCGTATCGAACGTGACTCGTTGTAAATAGTGTTTAGTTATTTATAATAAAACAAGCAAGTTTTTGAAAACGAAATCTATCTGCTCATTTCACCTTCACTAACTGTACCTGAGTTTTCGTTCGCGTAGAAGTCGGTAAACAATATTTGCGTGGTGAAGGTGTTCCACTCCGCTATTGAAATAAATAGGAAGTTGTTTGATATAACCTGGTGACAAGTGCGGCCTGGTGCCTTTTTAAATGCAGACTGCGTCTTTAGAGTTCATAATTTTAATGCTGCAAGGTATGTGATTATTTTTTTTAAATTAATTTAAAGTCAAGGTACATTTCAGTAATACTGCATCACTCCAAAAACTTTAAATATAATGCCAATGCGTTTTGTGTGTAGGTTCTATGTTGGTATTTTCAACGGTTTATTCCCGGTCGTCCCCACCTCGTCTTCCCCACTGGGTACGAAAGGGGAAAAAAAAGTTTCGTTCCTCCCCAGTGGTGACGATTGGAACTTTAATTCCCCACTCGTTCCGCTATAGACCGAGAGTCAAAATGCAGTAATGGGGATTATTATGATAATTTAAAAAGACTGAGGCAATTAGTACTATGTAGTATTGTGAATCACAGGTAATCAACGAATTTACAATAATTCTCTCAAATTATGCATCACAGATAATCAACTTATTTACACAAATTCTTGCAGTTTTAAGATTCTTTCCAAAGCACTGAAGCTTTTTATAACCATAATTTTGACATACAAATAAAACCGTTTTATAGTCTAAATAATGAACATCTTTTTCATAAACTTGTAAAGGAGTCTAAACAAAACTCAAATTCAGAATATGCTCAGGTATTTTGATTTTGTCAAGATGGTGCCTATAACATAAATTTCGGCAACTGCTCTTTTGAGGTTGAAGAAAAATGGGCTGTTGTTATCATGTGTTACTATTTTGACCAAAATTTGTAGCATCAATGTTGTACATGAAAATGATGAAAAATAACCAATACCAATCGTTTTACGAAGCTGGTAAAATAGAACTTGAGTTACCAAATAGCCTTCCTATTTAGTAACTTAAGTTGTTTTTTTTGTTTTTTTTTTGTTCTTGATAGTGTTCTAGATGACACGTTTCCGTAAAATATTCAGAAGTTACTAACAGATCAATTATATTTTACTGTATATTAGAGAAATCGCGGTCGGGGGAAAATACGTAAACCGTGTTCTTGTGAAGTGCCTTTTTATTTGTAGGTAGTACGATTTTAAAGTCATTGTAGGCCACCACCTGTCTACTTGATCAATAATAAAGCACCATTTTTACGAAAATGCCTGTAGACTAATTTTAGTCATTCCTTTTGTCAATCTATTAATTAAATTCATAAATAAATCATTTGTAATTCTGTAAATTTGTTTAAAATACACTTTCAATATGTCACATTAGGTAGCGACCATTAGGGGCCGGTGTTTCGTACCTAACTACTCTGAGAAGAAATAATCAAAACAAAATATTCTATCTGCTAAGTCTGAACAGGCCCAGTTTTGAGCCTATAACATTTATTTTTCCTGCAGTCGTTTTATATTCTACCTACTTAATTCTACAAAAACTGACGCACTTCCCCTATCCATCCTATCATAGAAACCGTATGTAAAAAACTAAACCAGTATTCCTATGCACTTCATAACCTTGCAAAAATATGTAACGAGGCTGTAGTTTTAATAGCATACAAAGCTTATATTCCATCATTGTTGCGCTTTGGAATAATGTATTGGGGAAACTCCACAGATAAAGAACTTGCTTTCAAAGCCCAGAAGAAGTGTATACGTAGTATGTTTAAGCTGAAAACGACTGACAGTTGTAAACCATTATTTAATAAATATAAACTATTGACTTTGCCATGTATGTACATATACGAGACAGCAGTATTCGTTAGATTGAACTTGCATTTGTTCCAAACGCTCAGATCAAAGCGACGCAATGATATATGTGCTATTCCACACAGAACTAAGCTCTATTCGAAAAGCTTTTTGGGAATGGGTCCCAAATTGTACAATAAGCTACCCATTACAATAAAAGATGTTGGCAGCATACAGCATTACAAAAAGGCTCTTCTAAATTTATTAGTCGCAAAAACATACTATACAGTCAATGAGTTCTTAGAAGATGTATTTTAATTTGTTGACATTTCATTATTTTATTGTTAGTTTAATCCATTTATTTGTAATAAATTGACATTGACATGATATTATAATTCAAAATTGACATATTAAGAAATTGACATAGTATGTAATTATTAGTAATTGAAAATTGACATATTAATATAATTAGAAATTGACATGGTAATAATTAGTAATTGAAAATTGACATATTAATATAATTAGAAATTGACATAGTAATAATTCGTAATTGTAATTAGAATATTTTAGAATTAAAATTAGAATATTTGTACGCCGCTGACGGCAAGACATAGCGATAATTTTAAGAGCACTAACATCTGCATATATGTATTTTTTTCACCTATGATCTACAAATAAAGTGATTTGAATTTGATTTGAATTTGAATTTGAATCTGTATAAGGATTTTAATGGTTTTCTAAGTTAATTTTTCTGTAACATTCTCATAAAAGAGTAAATATTTTTATTAGAGTACTTATACAGGGTGTAAGGGATAGTCCTCCACAAACTGATGGGGTGAATTCAGTATGTCTACTGAGTATGATAATACTAAGATGACCGGTAAAAGAAACTATTTCAGGAATGTTAGGGGAATCCAATAACTTTGATTTGTTTTATTTCCTCATACGCAATGTATCGTTACCGTGGCAAAATGCACGTAGCGAACGGCAAGCGCGACGACGAACTCGATAAACTCTGTAGCTAGGCAGGAAGTGAATAGCTGATTTCACGCGTCGTTCTTATGATTATTTCAACATCCATTGTTGGATTTTTGATTTTAGCCGTATTATTTGAATGTAACTTTACATTGAAATAAAGGAATAGTAACTGAAAACAAAAATTATAATTCCGGAGAAAAATTCCTGTGAAATATGATTCAAAATAAGGAGCTGAATGCACCCTGTCAGTTTGTACAGGGCTGTCTCTCTCTCTCTCTCTCTGCCTTACCCACCCTGTATTAAAGGAAGTTTGAAAGTGTTACAGAAAAATTTAAAGGAAATCGTTTGTCTTAGTATGGATGTGTAATGAGGAGGCATAAAACGCATGTGACTAAAAGAGTGATGGACATGAATATTGACGGATAGAGAGGGAGAGGATTGTGTGAGGAATAATGAAAGAGAAAGAAGTAAATGAAGCCGTGACGTCTGATACCGGGAGAATGGAAGAAGAAAACGTGTTGCGTCATTAATTTCAGGTAACGTCTAACACTAATTCGTTCAATCACAGCTTTGCATAACAAAACCAAAACTGTATCGTGCTCTACGATCGGATCACTTGCCTAGGTTTTTCCTAAGTAGGAGTTGGATTCCGATTACACGCGGTTGCAGATAAACACTTGTGTTGCAGTTGTTTGCTGGCTAGTTTTTCTGCCAATAGTTAGCTTTTTGTTTAGGGGCAGTTTTTCCTTTCCGAAAGATGTAAAAAAGGGTAGAAGTAAAAATAAAAATTGTTATTTTTAATTTGCTTGTTTTATTATAAATAAATAAACACTATTTACAACGAGTCGCGTTCGTTACGAACTCTTGGGCATTGTTTCGCTAAGACTAGAGACGTACTCAATGGTGGTGAGCAAGCAAGACGGGGGCATGCGCAGTGTGTGCGGGTGCGTGGTGCGCGGGCGCGGAGTTGGAAACCACCGCGTTGAAGCCGTTGTGGTCGTCAGCGGTGTACTGCACGTGACGCACAGAGCCGTCAGCCTCAACCAGCGAGTACTCGCCGTGCACAGCGTCGCCGTCACGGGACTCTTGCTGGGACTTGTTGTCGCCGGTGTGTCCGTCAGCCACGGAGTAAGAGAAATCGTATTTGGGGTGAGCCTATAAACAAATACGTCAAAGGTGAGATTCATCAAGGAAGCAACAAATATAGTGTAAATAAGAGTTGAGCGCCAGTTGTACTTACGTATTCCTCAGCGTGGGCAGAGACGAGCACCTTCTGGGCGGGGGCGATCACCTTGGCGACGGGAGTGGCGTAGTGGATGGGGGCGGGGGCAGCGTAGTGGATGGGGGCGGGGGCAGCGTAGTGAACGGGAGCGGGTGCGGCGTAGTGGACAGGGGCGGGAGCGGCATAGTGGACTGGGGAAGCGTAGGCGACGGGGCCAGCGGGGTGAGCCTCGTCGTGTCGTACGATGCTTTGGGAGGACACCGCGCCGGCAGAGGAGTAGTGCGCCGCGGGTAGCAGACCAGCTGCTGACACCGCCAACACCACGCTCAGGGCTACGATCTATAACACAAAAACATTCTTAGTCGAATCACTTCACTTCTATTTAAGTTCTAACACACACATAATGTTTTCAGGAAAACATATTGTCACGTTTATTTTGCAGCAATGATATGGAACACTTACTTTAGAGAACATATTGATGTGGTTATGTGAGGTGCACAACTGATGCATTGTATGAGTTAAGAGCCGTTTATATAGTAGTGGAACATTGGGTGTGACAAGGTCGACAGGCCAAAGTTGTTCTAAAGTTTAAAGCTTCTCAACGTTCAATGTGATATGACTAAATTGTTCGTATCTCTATTTGAGTGTAGGATTGTGTTTTGGCAAGTTAGGGTCTGATTGCATTTTACTGTTATGTTGCAGAGTTATTTTGTGTGAATGATTTTGTGCGAATTGTTTTCGTAAAATTATTATCTGGATTGTTGCAAAATTTTTGATCGTTTATATCAATTAATTGATTCGACTGAACGATGTTTGCATTGTGTTATAAGATAGTTGAGGATAAAAATAAAAAATATAGGTTTGTTGAGAATAAATAGGTATTTATTTATTTAAGTTATGAGTATGTTAACAAGTCCTTAACAACGGGCATAGGAACGTAAATAACATAGGTAATTTTCTACTATATCTTTAGAAATTAATGATGTTTGTGTTCTTCCACGTGCTTGGTGGTTTGCTTGACGGCGGCGGAGAATCTGAAATAGATGGAAATAATTATATTGAGCCATCAATTCTGAAATGTGAGTAATACGTTTAGGTCAGTAGAAGTAATAACTCCCACCAAACTTGTTTCAAGATGTTGATTTTTTACACCAAACTCACCTTACATTTAAACAAACAGACACGTCAGTTCATTTTCGATCAAGAGTAATAAATTCTTGGAGACTTGGTATCATTAAGTAGATATCACTTAAATATCTTACCCGGCGTGTTTGTCAGCAGCATATTCAACGGTGCGGACGGAACCATCAGCCTCGTGCAGGCTGTACACTCCCTTCACCTTGTGTCCATCGCGGTGCTCATGCTGATACTTGTGGTCGCCGGTATGGGGGTCCTTAACCTGGTACTCGAACTCGTACTTAGCGGGGCCCTGTGAGAACAGCAATCAAATATTCAGTTTAAGGCTCCAATCAATACAGTGGACCTGCGTGACTTATCGTGACTTATCACGGCCTATTTTATCTCATTAGCAGGAGACTTGATTTCTAATGCTGGAAATGGAACCTTATAGAGCATATCTATAAGGTAACTCGTGATCATTTCATAAGACAGAAATGTTTACGAGCGCCATTTTGTTGCACTAGAAACATACGACTGATTTGCGAAACATTGCTTGTACTTACGGAAGATCCGTCGTCGAAGTCCTTGGGGGGATGAGCAGGCACGTCGTGACGGGAAATGTGCTGTGAAGAGATGGCGGGCTTGTGTTCGTGGTGAGATTCCTCCTTCTTGTGAGCGGTCTGCACGTAATGAGCTACAGGGATCACTTTCACGGGCGCAGCGACCTTAGTAACCAAAACAGCTTCCTCTACCTTCTCGACCACAGGGATGATCCTGACGTGTTGCTCATGTTTGTGCTCAACCTTCTTAGGTTCGACCTTCTGTTCCTTCTTGGGCTCAGCTTTGTGTTCCTTTTTGGGCTCAACTTTGTGTTCAACTTTGTGCTCGACTTTGTGTTCAATGTGGTGCTCAACGTGGTGCTCATGTTCAACTTTGTGTTCCTTCTTGGGTTCAACTTTTTGTTCCTTCTTGGATTCAACCTCTTGTTCTTTCTTGGGTTCGACTTTGTGTTCCTTTTTGGGCTCAACTTTGTGTTCAACGTTGTGCTCTACTTTGTGTTCGACCTTGTGCTCAACTTTGTGCTCAGCCTTGTGCTCGACCTTGTGCTCTTCATGTCCGTGATGTTCTTCATGTCCGTGTTGCACTTCGTGTTCGTGAATCACTTCATGTTCGTGGTGGATTTCATGTCCTTTGTGCTCCTCGTGACCTTTGTGCTCCTCATGTCCATGGTAGTCGCCTATTCCATGATGTTCTTCGTGTCCATGTTGCTCGTCATGGTGGTTGTCGAAGCGTACAATGCTTTGCGAAGAGTAAGCATGCTCCGCGGCTTGGCAGGCGCCTAGAAAGGCGATGAGAGCAACGACCTGTGAATGAAACAAAGAATGTTTAGTTTTGCTATTAAGTTGCTTATGTTACTTAATGAAATGAAACTGTATTTTAAAAATGTAGTTATATTTCTTATTCTCTTACTTTTATAAACATTTTGATTTATTTGTTCCAATTGTGTCTGTACTTCTGAAGTCCCTTGGTTGACTGATGTTGAAGTAAAATTGATTGTCCAATTTATACTTTTTAATGTGTAACTTGATCATTACAAAGGCATTGCGAAGCCGGTTTTTACTCATTTGCTCCAGAAAATGGCATTTTGGTGAATGAAGGGCAGTAACTTTCGTCTTCTAGATATTTTTGGAAATCCGAGACTTGCTAGTTACCGTAGGTCGTCAGGGCGTGTTATTCAATAAATTATGTTGGTTCGTGGTTGACCGCGTAAGCAACCGGTTTAATTTTCGGTCAGTGTGTACAATGTCAGCGGCGATTATTCAATGTACGTCAGGCGCTTTGAGTCACGATCATGAATATTAATGAACTTTACTTGTTTAAGAAATGCAATGCCGACAAAGTGATCTGTTAATTCATTTTACTACTATTGTTAAATAATAAGAGATATACTTGTTAAATCAGTATAATATAATATATTATAACGTGATCCGATCCGTGGCCCTGGAACACAAAGGGCAAAGAAGGAACATGGATGGGTTTTAGTCAATACAAGCCTGACACTCCCTTTCGCTCCGCCCAGAGTGGGAGGGATCATTTGATGATTACCCATCCGAAAAAAAAGGGTGTAAATAGACCCTTAACAAAGCCGAAAGACACTTGTTCTCCCATTTTTTTGTTCTAGATCATACCTGGGAACCTTCTAGTTCCTGCAATAATTTCTTGTACCGGTCATCTTAGTATGATATACCGAATTCACCCCAACAGTTTGCGGAGAGCTGTCCCTTACACCCTGTATAGCAATATACTAAGAAGTTCCTTTGTGTTACCAGAACTTTAGCATATTATCAAAAATCAAAAAAAAATCAAAGCATTTATTTCAAGTAGGTAAGTTACAGGCACTTTTGAATTGTCGAAACAAAGACAACTGTAAAATATAGCTACAGCCCCAGTCACAAGGCACAAAAACTGTGAAAGTACTGTAGTTGCCCATTCCCTAACGTAGATCTCTATGGAGAAGAACGGGCAAGAAACTCCATGGACAGTATGGACACTCTTTTAAATCAGAATACTTTAACAAAACCTTGGTTACATCATTCATGTTGAGATGGTACATTATGTGAGAACGATGCAGCCAGATGTGTACGTTAAAAGTGTCCATAAAATAATTAATTCAAATAAGCCGTGGCAAATAAGAGATGACCAGTCACAATTGACAGCGCCCGTTCACGAACATGGCGCATGTATCAGCACCGTTCAACTCAACCATTTTGAAGGGAACTAAATGATCCGACACACGTGCGATCAGCGAGACATTTGAGTGAGCATGACATACTCCTAACCGCCAGGGCAAATTCAAGTCAAGAAAGACGCAGGTTTCCAGCGATTGACAGCTTTCTAGTACATAGTACTCACACAATATGGGCTAGGCGGCTATATAATACTAAAGAGATTGAATTTATACAATGCAAAGATAGTTATACAATCTTCAGCAGCTCCAACAATACTATTTAATGCTATCAATTTAGGCGCCCCTGTTCTTGTGGAGCAGGACCGCATTGAGCCAAGCATTTTTATCAGTGATATAATCGTCCAACTTGTAATATGCTTTCTTACATAGTGTGCGTTTAATGCATGTTTTAAATTTCGTTCCATTCAGTTCAAGAATACTTTGTGGAATTTTATTATAGCATCTCAAACAGTACCCCATGAAAGATGAGTCTACTTTAGCGAGTCTGAAGCCCGGCTGAACTAATTGGTCTCTTGTACTGTAATTGTGTCTGTCACCTCTTTTATTAAAAATATATAGATTTTTTCTTACATACATTATGTAAGAAAAAAATACTTTATTAAAATAATTGCTGTCCTTAGAGGAGCTCGTGGCTAAATAATAACAGCCGATTTTTAGGTTAAGCCGTGCTTACCTAGATTGGTCTGTGGATGGGTGACCGCCCATCACATACCGGGTTACCTCCGTGCCTCGGATAGCACATTAAGCCGTTGGTCCCGGCTGTCATCTGTAGATCTTTGACAATCGTTACAGGTAGTCAGTGGCCCAAAAAGTCCGACAACCAGTGTTACCAAGGGGTATCGTATTACCTAGTACTAACTGGGTTGTGGAGGTCAGATAGGCAGTCGGTCCATGTAAAATACTGGTATTCAGCTGCATCCGGTTAGACTGGAAGCCAACCGTAACATAGTTGGGAAAAGGCTAGGCAGATGATGTACATGGGCACATATGAATTCAGTCTACCATGATGCAGCTGAATATAAATGTTTATAATGTAACTAGCGACCCGCCCGGCTTCGCACGGGTGCTATATTTTTTAGACTTTTAGTCGTCTTACAAAGGTCATTCACTCAATGTACCCGACATAAAATAGTTCTAGGCGCGATTTTTTTTTATCTTCCATAATAGGTACAAAAAAAATAATAATAAAAAATTTGAATAAAATTATGAAACATCCTGTTAATGATGTTTACTTGTCAAACGGGAGAACATTACCTACCCAGCACTCGAGTCCAGTAGATCATTGCTCGCAGCAGGGTGTGTTAACTACGTCATGCGTCATAATACTGAATAATATTTTTATTTTAAAATTATTAAAATCTCATTAATACAATTTTTTATGAATGTTTAGTATTCATTGGATATGTTAAGTGGGCTGCCGTTGTAAGACGACTAAAAAGTCACGGTGTATAACCCTTTCTATTGAATCACTCTATCTATTACTGAAAACCGGATCAAAATCCGTTGCGTTGTTTTAAAGATCTAAGCATACATAGGGACAGACGGACAGCGGGAAGCGACTTTGTTTTATATGTACTATGTAGTGAAGCGGCTGCCTATCTGATCTAAAACGCAGTTGCTTGATAGCTTCGCTAACCAGTTTACAATATCTTCGTTAATCAGTAAAGTAATTACTATATAAATTAACGTTTCTGCTTTATTCAGTGGATCGCGGTCGAGTACTATCGTAGTACGATACGCAGAGTTTCTCCTACCTCGTAGCAGATCTATAACTAATTAGATAAAGAAAAGGTAGATCTGTTTGACACCAATCTATACCTAAGACTAAAGATAGGTATTTTTTTTTAACTTCCATAGGCGGATTTGATTGATATTACTTAGAAAGTATTTCCAAAATACTAATCTGTCAAGAAACTACCGGGAAACGATCATATACACAAAATGTTAGTTATTCATCCAAAGTTATTTTATCGCCTTCAAAGTATGCTCCTTCAGAAACAATACACTTACGCCAACGAATAATCCAAGCATCAAACATTTTTAAACGCTTTTCCGGAATTGAGTTTTGTTCTAGCCGTGAATTCTCCTTTATGACTTCTACCGAATGAAAACGGGAGCCACAAAGTGGTAATTTGAGTATAGGAAAAAGAAAGAAGTGCGCGGTATGTTAGTAACACTTTTATCTTTTCGTGTTAGAGTTTTGTTTGGTAAATTTAGCAGGATATCTATGTTGTAGTTTATTAAGAAAGTGAAGATTTATACGTAAAGTAGAATGACATTGATTTCCATCTTTTTTGCTTTCACCGCTTATTAATGGATGCATAATTTTAATATTTGACCTACCATATGCACCTTGCGCGCAATTTTGCTCGGAATCAAGTTCAAAACCTTGCAAAACTGTATCAAGTTCCTTCATATATAAGGTATAATCAGTTCCGAATTAAGCACACTTCTCGTAAAGTTTCGACATCAAGCATACAGTAACGATCCAATATGATTTTTAAGGTACCTATACTCACCAAAATTACTTAAAAGATTTTTCCTTATTTTTTTAATCCAGAGAACTTAGAAAAAAACACATTCTATTAGCGATAAGTAATGATAAAGAGGTGAATATTTTTTTAGTTTGACGTAAGCTAATGAAAAGTTTATGTCAACGCTGATAAAAGTCGTTGTAGAAATTCGCAAAGCTTTGAAAGCGATTGCCACTAGGACAAGCCTTCAGATTTCTGTACTATTAGAAGTAACATTATTAAAAATTCCCAATTGCAGGTCATCTGCCTAGCCGTTGCCCTCACTGTGGTCGCCGCGCGGCCACAAGACGGTCGCGATCACCACCACGGTCACGGTCACGCTATCTCGTCACAGAGCATCGTACTGCACCAAACTCACGAGACCGAACACAAGCCTGCACACCACGAGGAGCACCACGAGGAGCACCACGGGGAGCACCACGAGGAGAAACATGAAGAGCACCGCAACAAACACGAGGAGCATCATCACGAGGAACACCACGGTTACGCTTCTTCAGCACAGAGCATCAAGCAGCACCACGGACACGCAACCGAGAAACACGTCGAGTACTATGTATGACGACGTTCCTATCTTGTAGAATATTGCTTATCTGTGCCGCGTTTTGATGTTGCTAACCATCCATTGTTTTACAGTCTCATCCTAAGTACGAGTTCGCGTATAAAGTGGAGGACCCTCACACCGGCGACAAGAAGTACCAGCACGAGGCGCGTGACGGAGACGTTGTGAAGGGCGTGTACAGCCTGCACGAGGCTGATGGCACCATCAGGGTCGTCGAGTACCATGCTGACAAGAAAACCGGGTAAGTGGAAAATATCTTTAACTTGTTTTATATCTCTACCGTTGTTTATTACTCGTTACCTCCCTACATTATCTAACACGAAATGCCAATTTCGTGAATAACGAAAACAGAATTCTTCAATAATAGCAATAGTGTGTACGCATTATGTCCTATTATATTTATATACAAAATCAGAAGATGTTCGCGTCTCAAAAATCATATTTGCGTGCCGACAACAAATAAATGTTTCTTTCAATCAAGGATATTTCATTTTAAAAACTCATTTTATTTGTTTTATTAATACTATCAATATCTTTATGCAGATTTCATGCCAATGTGAAACACGAGGGTCACGCCAAGCACGAGGTTCCTGAACATCATCATCATTATTGATTACCTTCTAACAGATACCCGTTTGACTATTAATAACTGTTTGTTCTGTATACGATTAACGGATATTTGATTATTGATAAAACTGAATATTTTTTTACGTTTAAGTTAAGACGTAATGTGATACCTACCTACGCTAAGCATATTATTGTTGTGATATTATTACAAGTTTAGTTATAATGTTAATAAATCAAAATTAATTTAATTTAATAACTTGTATGATTGACCCACATATTAACTAAAGTTCTGCAATAGAACCTTGAACTGCTATTTCCGACAAGATCGTTAATTTATTGTGCTCGTCTCCATAAGAATATATTAAGAACTAGTTGCAACTAAATCAAATAAACAAATAAAAAAATGCAATCAAATTATATTAAATTGGATTCATTTGAATTGGTAAAATTGCAATTAAATATAATTTGATTTAGTTTAGTTTTAAATATAATTAGGAATATTAAATTAATATTAATGATTTAAAATGATTTTACGAATAACTGTTTCTTTAAAAGTCGTACTAACTTACTTTTACTTTAATCACCTTCACGGCCCCCGTACTTTTCAATTCATTCATCAGCACAATGTTTTGAGTGCGTTAAATTGAGTCCTACCGTAAAACGTGATTTTTCACCCCACAAAAAAGTCGTTTCCCAGCAATAATTTTTGCGTAAAGTTACTTAGTTTGATGTTCATAATGCTTGGTTGACGGCTTCGTTAAGGGTCTGTTTACACCCTGTAGTTAACAAAATTACTTAAAAGATTTTTCCTTATTTTACACCCTTTATATTGTTTGAACCCGCCCGCGAAAACTCCGCGATTTTTATTAAGATAAGTAATTCTTGTTATCTTGCAGTGAAAATAAAAAGTATTTATAGCAGATGGGCATGGTATTTTAATAACCGTGGTTACCAGTAACATGCTCTGAAGCCAGGAAGCAGTTAAATAAGGCATGCAAAGTGTTCAGAGTTTTAAACTTTTGAATAATGTCCATTTGACCGACCCTGTAGTCCTGTACTACACTAAAACTGATGCAAATTTTTAAGACTGCTACGAAAATGGCATATAAAGCAGCTATCATCTTAAAAGTGCTGGGTTTTGTAAAAAAAAAGTTCATGTTGGCTATGGTATGCACATCTACTGAACACAGGACCGGAGGTAAGACATTTTACTACCTGACATTGGTTTTTCTTTCCATATCAAAGCTGTAATTCCCTACGCAGGGTTTGCGTAAAAAACATATTTAAAATTGGTACAAAAGTTCGATTTAAGCAGGCATCCAACTAATAGTACAACATTTTGCCATCAACCGTACACGAATCCAAACTCCGTGGCTGCTAGTGAGAAATTCCTGATGGAAAAACTCAATAAAACTTTGTCTCTCCCGGGAATCGAACCTAGGACGTCATGCTCAGCAGTCGCACTTGCCACCACTAGACCAACGAGGCAGTACAAGTACCTACCTACTTATAAGTAATTTAAAATACTTTTTTTAAATCTGGATCTCTCTCTATAATCTGTATCTGAACTCGCACATCGATTCTATTTCCTGTTAGGGAACTTAATTCTGGAGTTCACCTTTGGATAAAGCAGACTTCACTTCAGATATTTCTGATTGCATCATGGCAGCCGTCTTGAGTTTTAAATCCGTTCACAAATTCAACATTAATGCACAAAGCGAACAAACCATCAAACCCAACGATATCGATAACATTATTACATATTTTTAGTAGTTAATGGAAGGCTTTAATTTTTAGACTCACAAGACTATCTCCGTACTATTTGAGTCACATTAGAAACCATAATAAATACCTTAGACATAATAAGAAGGAAACAAGAAGAATCCAATGTGAATCTATATAGGTACAACTGATGCATAACACTTTTGTTGATACCTATTCATGATTTACGAATATGTTACCTATTTATTAAGGTTTGCTAAAATTATTAATTGGTACTACATAAACTCAATTCTGATTCTCGATTTTGTACAAAAATGCTATAATGGGATTTCACGCCCAGTCAGAAGCCACATTCAAAACTCAGTTGGTGGATTTTGTTAACATGCGACGCGGAACAACTACCTGTAGGCTATATATACAAATATTTATTCCGTGCGGAGAGCGAACACGTGACACGCAGCGCAGCACCCAGTCGATCAGCCTCTAGATATCTTAATACCAATGCTAAGTTACTTCTTGTAATAAAAGATAATGATAAATCAGACACAACAGTTAAATTCAAACCGAACACAGTGTCGAAAACACAACGAATATGTACGAAATTAAAAAAAGAGGCATCTTCATGTAAAGTTATTTAATACAACATAGTGGTGGTGTCAACTAATATTAAATAACAATTTTGAACTAAATCTTAAGTCGAAGAGTGTATCGCAGAATCAATGGTGGTGGTGCTGTTCGGGAACAATGTGCACGGCGTGACCTTCAAACTTAACGTTAGCGTTGAATCTGAAAATACATAGAAATTAAAATACATGAGTGAATGAAACATACATAGATACATTATGGCAAGCTCTTGGATCATAAAAATTTAATTCATTTTCAATATTTTATTCTCAACACATTTTGAAATCATTCGTTTTGGGTATGAATGTGGATAGTTATAAGAGTTGAGGAAGACTGGAGAAACAATGGATGGTGAAAACTGTGTGAATGATGATATGGCTAGACAGAGGGCGAATGAGATAAGGAGAAATGGAGAAGTATAGAAAATGAAGACACGCTGCCGCGACCCCAAATATTAGAATAAGGGCAGGAGAAAGATAATGATGAATTTAGAAATCTGAAAGGCACCCACCCGGTCTTCTTGTCAGAGTTGTATACAACGATCCTGACGGAGCCGTCAGGCTGGTGTAGGCTGTACACGCCCCTCACGACGTTACCATCACGTGCTTCGTGCTGAGACTTCTTGTCTCCGGTGTGAGGGTCCACTACTTTGTATGCGAACTCGTACTTGGGATGAGACTGTAACAGATGAAATAGTTAGCTATGGAATACTACAGAATTGTTACATTGTAATCATATTGCAATCTTTCATACATAGTACTCGACGTGTTTCTCAGTGGCGTGTCCGTGTCGTGGTGCTGTTTGATGCTCTGTGATGAGGAGGCGTGACCGTGGTGTTCCTCGTGATGATGCTGCTCGTGGTTGTTGTGGAGCTCTTCATGTTTCTCCTCGTGGTGTTTCTCGTGGTGCTCTTCGTGGTGCTCCTCTTGGTGTGCAGGCTTGTGTTCGGTTTCGTGAGTTTGGTGCAGTACGATGCTCTGTGACGAGATGGCGTGATCGTGATCGTGATCGTGGAGGTCATCGTGACCATGAACGGCTTGCGGCCGCGCGGCGACCACAGCGAGGAGGGTGGCGACTAGAGCAACCTGAATGAAACATGTAATTTGACGTAATGCACTCAATCAATTGGTAAATAACACTTCACTAATTCCAACTATGGTAGTTGGTCCCTTATCCACTTTTTACACAAATCTTAGTAGTAAATGATTCAGTAGACATTCAATACCTTAAAGAAAATGATAATGTTGGTAATAGTAGTTCCTTTGGAAACACAATTGTGACTGATATGGTGTGTATGGAAGGTCTGTCCTTTTATATGAAATACATGAACGGACAGAGAGTGATCCAATTTCGGTTAAATGCGTACATTAAAACAAACCAAACTTGTTTTTTTAGCAACTACATTGTTTTGGCTGATAGTGCGATAATTATGGCAACCTTGAGTAATTATTATGTCAGTTGTTATCCTTTCTCCGAACATATTAAGAAAGTAATAGTATGTTTACCTCACTCGAGAATAATAAGGTTTAGACAACCGATACCGACAAAAACCGATTTATTAATTTAAACTATGCTTCTACGAGAGCAGCGGTGGCCCAGTGGTGGAGACCCCGACTTACGAGCAGTAAATCGTGGGTTCGAACCCAGCCAGGCGCATTACTTTGTGTAAATTATTTCATCACCACTGCTCTCAAAACGGTGAAGGAAAACATCGTGAGGAAACCGGCATGTCCTATAACCAAAAATTCGAAGACATGTGACATCTACCAACCCGCACTGGGCCCGCGTGGTGGATTATAGTCCATTCCCTCTCATAGAGAGGAGGCCTGCGTCCCAGCAGTGGGAACATTAAAAAGCTGATTATGCATGTATGCATGCTTCTACGAGCATAGATTTAAAAAAGTCAGTTTATTTAAAATAATAAAATGTTTTATTGTTAATTTATTCTTCTACACGTAGCAAAAACATAGGCACAAATGTCAAAATGTAACAGAATCAGTCCTTTTAGAAGACAATAATGAAGACGCTTCAGTAATGATGATGATAATGGGGCACGATGTGATGTGTGCTGTGCTTCACGTCCGCATGGAAGCTGGGGAGAAGAACACGACAAAAAATGAATAATAATAATTGAATTATTTTTAGAATTCAACCGAGAGTATAAAGACAGTAATGTATCCGATCTTGCTGTCAAGTAAATAAATGTAACCATAAACACAAAAAAAGAAGAGACTTATAGTCAGTATTAGGTAGATTAAGGCTCCCGATGATGATGATGAGTAGTATACATACCCGCTGTGGTGGTCAGCATGGTAGTGCACATCCCTGACAGAGCTGTCAGGTTCGTGCAGCGAGTAGTGTCCCTTGACGACGTCACCGTCGCGGTGCTCGTGCTGCGACTTGTGGTCCCCCGTGTGAGAGTCCTCCACCTTGTACTCAAACTCGTACTTAGGGTGAGTCTGCAAATAAAATCTTGAGTTATAGGGGAGCCTAAAGAAAATATTTAGAATTTTGTCAATGAAAGTAAGCTAGATTTGTTACTGACGTAGTAGTCGTGATGACCATGCCCGTGGTGTACTATCTGGTGGTGTCCGTCGTGTCGGTGGATGTACTGGGACGAGTGGCCGTGAGCGGCGACCATCGCGATAGCCACAGACAGCACGCAGAGTATCTAAAACATTAAAAAAAAAAGTTAGTTTAAGAGAAATGTAAATGTATTGAATTTTGTGCAAGATAAAAAGGTCTTTGCGTAGATACATTTTTGAGATAGGTTTCATTATGTTATATACCTTGAATACCATTTTGTTGTTATTGTTGGAACTGTGTTCAAGACTGAAATGATACATAACTTCTAAACTTCCCGTCTTTTATATGACTTAAAATAGTATATTCAAGGTAGTATTGATTTCTCTCTATTAAATCGCATACAGTAAGAGCGTTACGTTTTGACAATTATTGTTTCGTAAAACCTATTAAAGACATAATTTTAGGTTTTGTGTGCATGCTATTAGATCATTTGTCTTTCACCATTTTAGCTCAGCTTACTAGATACAGTAGGTATTTAATAAAAGGAATAGATCATTTACGGTCAAAGAAGTTTTGCCATACTGCCTGGAGATGACACTATCATCTGAAAGCAAATTCACTTTTAAAAGAAACGTTCGTAACCACTATTTAAGTAAGAATAAATACCTCTCCATTAGAAGTCTAATCATGGTAATTGTTATTAGGTATTTGTTAAAATATTTATTAGTTTATTCAATTTGTATAATTATGTGTATTTGTTCGATATAAGGTCTAACTGTTCATAAATATTTTCAGAGAATCATCTAACGGCTATAACAAAGCCATTTCAAGGGTTTTTTTTTTTATCTGAGTAGATTTTTTTATAAAAATAAATAATTTAAAATTACTTGACCCACAAAATAAATACTGTCTCCTTATTTTTAAGCATCCATTACACTACTTTACTACGTCGTATTTACCTACTGTCATTGTTAGAATATGGGAGTAAAGGTTTTATGCAAAAAGTCTCAAAAAATTTTAGTGTTTTAATAATTTTGTAAAAAAAAAACACTTAGATAATTTATTTTTTTCGTTGCTATGGTGATTTTACGACTTATAGAAGTTAGTCTTAAAATATTTGGTGTATGAAAAGATAGACCTTATATATCTACATACATTTTCGAAAACAAGTAGTTATGTTTAAGATATTATTTTGTACTCTATCACAATGTTGTCCTATCAATAGAATAGAACACATTCGTCTTGTAGGTCTCCCGCAAGATCTAACGGGTATTAATTTTGAAGGTTTACGGCATTCCTTCTAACTTCTAACTTCTGCCTCAGACATTGTATCTAATTTACCTTAAAATTGGCGGTCCCTGTGCCATATGACGTTTTGCGCCTGCGGTGAGCTGTTGAGTTCACGCAACAACTGGTCACAAATTGGGAAAAAGGTATTTACTCGAAAGTGGTTACGTCCCTGCAGTAACACTTCTCCTTCACGAGTCTCATCATCACGTTTCATCCTTTTGACAACTCTGTTTTAGTTGTGCTTGTATTCTTTGGGTGATTTCGTTTTACCCGCCTCTTCGAAATCGTCAAATCTTTCACTTTTATTTTGAATAAAATTAATTAAAGAGTCATTAGAGACGTAGCACCATTCCATATCTTCCCGTGGGTGTCGTAAGAGACGACTAAGGGACTTACCAGAGAATGGGCAGCAGCGTTCTCTGTGCGTTTGGTAACAACCGTACTGCAATCGCCGACCCGCCTGCCAAGCGTGGCGATTATGGCAAAACCCCTCTAATGATGAGCGCAACACAAAAATGGCCCCTAGTACCCGGCAGCCCGTCTACCCTCGACTATAGTAGCGGTCGAGGTTACGGCGTGGCAAGGGGTGCGAAGAATCTCCGGAAGGGATCAGGCTCCCTATACCGACGACTTGACCTGGCAACATACAACACGCGTACACTCCGGACCGACGAGAAGATAACGGAACTCGAAAAGGAATTGAGCAGGCTGCGATGGACTATTGTGGGATTATCTGAAGTCTGAAGAGAGGGGGAGGACACGATAATCCTGAAATCCGGCAACCTACTCTATTTCCGAGAGGGTGACCGGCAATCCCAGGGTGGTGTTGGGTTTATCGTCCATAAGTCCCTCGTAAATAACGTGGTGAAGATCGAGAGTGTGTCGACCAGAGTGGCGTACCTTATACTCAGAACATCCTCAAGATATTCGATGAAGGTAATACAGGTCTACGCCCCGACTTCAGCACACCCCGACGACGAAGTGGAGACCATGTTTGAGGATATTTCCAAAGCCCTGCATGGTTTCAAAACTCACTTCACCGTTGTCATGAGGGCTTCAACGCGAAACTGGGCAAACGAGAGGTGGAAGAGCTGCAGGTGGGGCAATTTGGGGTTGGACGTCGGAACCACCGGGGTCACCAACTGACTCTATATGATGACCTCCTTCAAAAAGTGTGAGCACAGGAAGTGGACTTGGCAGAGTCCAGAAGGTGCACCTAAAATGAGATTGAGAGATTGACTTCATCATGACAACCAAGAAGCAAATGTTTAATGATGTCTTTGTGATCAATTCGGTGAAAACCGGGAGCGACATGGTAAGAGGCACATTGAACATCAATATCAAGCTTGAAAGGTCTCGGCTGATGAAGTCTTCGCTCCGTCCAGCACAGATCCAGGTTCAAAACCCCGAGAGCTTTCAGTTTGAACTCCAGAATCGTTTCGAGTGCCTAGGAAGCTCAGTGGACGAATACAACCATGGGTTCGTGGAAACTGTCCATGCGACTTTGTCTAAGTTTTTCAAGGCACGTCGTGCACATAAGAACAAAAAACTCTCTGATCATACTCTCGAGCTCATAAAGGGGCGGCGTGAGATGATCCTGCAGTCTTCAGACGAGGCGTGGAAATACCGGCAGCTCAATAGACGGATCTCTAAATCCTTGAAGATCGACCTCCGTTGCTTTAATACTGAGCGTAATAAAGACGCTATTGAACGAAATAAAATTGGCCCTAGGGTAAATACGCTTCTGCTTGTGGCATTAAATCCGCCTATGTACAGACACCACCACATCAAGCTACTACAATCTGTCAAATTTCTTTAATAGATTTTAAACTTTGTCGCTAAAGCATTAGGTTCGTAGTTGTTTGGGAACATTTGACAGTTTCGGGTAGCTTGATGTGCTGGCTTCTGTACCACTATTGTACATAAAGTTTAATTTAATCATAATTTTAACCATATTTTCTGAATGCGAGTTGCACATTTTCGGATATTTATAAAAGTATATTTAATTCTTGAAAGTAAGAGATTGGAAAATATTTGTTGCTGATCGATACTGTCGCAACTTATCTTTATTCGGGAAAATTGTACTTTCAAAGATTTGAGTACTTGTTTCATGGCGATGGAAAAAAATACCTAGGAAAATGGTCATCAAGAATGCTTAATGTATGAATGTTAGCTTTTTTGCCTCAGCAAAAATTACTAAATAATTGAAAGTCGTGAAATAAAATATTAGTAACATTTAATTAGCAATAATATAAAATATTTGGTCTGAAATTAACTATAAAGGCGTTTATATATTTTTATAGTTTAGAATAAAAAGCAAAATAGCATCAATTTTACAATACTCCATGAAACACAATTTGGAGAGCATTTATTCATTCCGACAGGTATTTTGAATTTATTGGTTGTAAAATAGATGCATTTCTGGTAAGCGTTTCAACACAAGCCTTATTATTATATCAAACAATTCATTGTTCAAAATGGACCAAACAGGGCTGACAATGCTCGTGACGAAATCACTATCGGGTTATTGATACCAACATTTTTCTTGATAATAGATAATATCACAGATATTATCGTCGAGATGGAAAATATGAAGAATGAAAATACAGAAAAGTGATTTCATTAATCACTTTTCTGTACTTTCATTGTTCAAATTTTAATTGTTATGAGAAACCTGTACTTACAAAAACAAACAAAACTAAAAATAAAAAAAAATATATTTTATTATTTATTAAACAAATCTTCATTAACAGCAGCTAATATCACAGAATCAATGATGATGGTGGTGATGTTCAGGCTAACGTGCACGAGTGAGTGTGCACTTTATAATGATGATATGGATTCAAACGTTAAGAGTTTGACACTGAAACGTTATTTGATAAGGTTTGCCTTTGAATTCCTGAACTAAGTAAGACCCATTAGAACAGGAAACGTTTCGTACATATTTCAATATGTCGGATCCGGTCATTAGTACGGACATAAAATGTTTCGGTAAACGTGTCATGACAAACACGTCGCGGCAAACACGTCTGGTGACATGACGCGACCTACTTACCAGTCTACCCACAATACAGAGCCCTGACGTTCAACTCGAGGTAAGGGCGACAGTCAATGTCTGATCGCGGCGAAGTTGAGACGTCTTGGAACTGTATCCGATTCATTATGCCCCGTGTTATTATGTTAGGTTGTAATCTCAAGTAATTCGTTAGTTTTGTGTTCAATTTGATCCAATTTCTCGTAAACGCGTAAATTAAAACAAACTGAACTTGTTTTTACGCCAACTACATTATTAATTAGTATTATAGCGCGATAATTATAGCAACCTTGAGTAATGTTTATGTCAATAGTTTGCCTTTCTCCGAATATTTTAAGAAAGTAATTGTATTTCTCTCACCCACTGATAAGGTTCAGACAACCGATGACGGCAGCAAAGCCTGAAAATCTGAGGAATCTACCAGAGCCAAATCAAGCGTAGTACGTAACTTCCTAACGCAATAATTTCGGCCAGGAAGCTGAGTCAGTTAATATGGCCAAATGATGACCAGGTCATCCCCATACGTTCACGATAGTTAATTAATCCTAAAACTATACTCTTATTCAAAGTCAGAAGAGAAAATTGAAAATAAAAATTTTGTTTTCTTTTTCATTTTGATTTATTCTTACATAAGTAGTTAAAATATAGACACAAACATCAATATAACAGAATCAGTTCTTAACAGAAAATATTAAAGTTGCTTCAGTAATGATGATGATGAGGCACGATGTGGTGCGTGCTGTGCTTCACATCCGCGTGGAAGCTGGGGAGAAAAATTATATGATTGAAATGCATTGTTTTAAGGCTACACGATATAGTAATTTTTTGACCGAATGGTGGACAAGATTACGTCAAAGAAACCAGGGTCATTCAAATGTTCGTTCAGCTGATGATATCGTCAAAGACATGAGAAATAGTTCAATGAACGACGCACGAGAAAGGGGAGGCCTATACCCATCAGCCGATGACCCTGGGTTTAAATAATGATGATGATTATTTTTGCAGTTCAAATGAGTAACTAGTAAGTGGGTGATGGGCAATAAGATGAACCACCTCAAATAATCTTGCTACCAATGAATTAACTGTAAGACTATACATACCCGCTGTGATGATCTGCGTGGTAGTGCACATCCCTGACGGAGCCGTCAGGTTGGTGCAGGGAGTAGTGTCCCTTGACGACGTCACCGTCGCGGTGCTCGTGCTGCGACTTGTGGTCGCCCGTGTGAGAGTCCTCCACCTTGTACTCAAACTCGTACTTAGGGTGAGTCTGCAAATGAACAGTAGTTTAGAAAAAATAACAATGTAATCTTATTATGATATTGCAAAATTATAGATAGTATCTACTAACGTAGTAGTCGTGATGACCATGTCCGTGGTGTACTATCTGGTGGTGTCCGTCGTGTCGGTGTATGTACTGGGACGAGTGGCCGTGAGCGGAGACCATCGCGACAGCCATTGACAGCATGCAGAGCAGCTGAAGAGTAAGATAGAGAAAGGGTTAGATTATGAGAAATTGGAATTGTAATAATTTTGCGCAAGCAAAAATAGTTTTTTTTTTTGTGTTTTGAGACTGATATTATCGGCTTCACATGTAATTATGCTGTCTCGTTACTTATGTACCTTGAAGAACATCTTTTTGTTATTGCTGAAACTAATTCCAGGAGTGAACTGATACATAACTTCTAAGCCTCCCGGCTTTTATATGACTTTAAAAATATACATTCAAGGTAGTATTGATTTCTCTCAATTAAGTCGCATACGGTAAGAGTGTTACGCTTTAATAACAATTGTTTCGTAAAGGCCACATAAGACAAAATTTTAGTTTTTGTTTGCATGATGTTAGATCATTCGTAGTTCACAGTCATAGTATGAGGTAGGATAGATATAGGTATTGGCATACTTTTATACTTTTGAAATTTCTGAGCTGATTTGATCTGTTTTTAGAAGCTAATCCTTATTAACTTCACATGTTTGTATTGTGGAAGAAGTAGTTTGATCTCAAAATATTTCTATTTCAACCCTCCTTTATGTTGGTTAACTTACTTCTTTACCCAGTAAGGCATTAAGAGTCTTTATAGAAATTTGTTATTTGTTGTTTGTTGTCATTCGTTCATTTGAATTTAGAATTTAATTTGTCAATTCAGAACACAAACCGTTTGAACTTAGCCGTTTAAGCGGTTGCCAGTTACGAAAACTTTATTTGATGTTGGCAATATCATGCTAAAGAGGGTCGAGAGTTTGAAGAGTTAACATACTAGCTTTTTTTTAAACATAATTCATATATCCCACTAATTAATGATATATAGGTTCTTCAGGAAATAGGGCTCTAGAATTTTATTCCACTAAGCTCGATCGTTGACCACTCTCGCCCTGCAATATCTTTTCAAATCCTTCGCTGTAACAAGCTTAAGTGTATGGTCAACTCCATGAATTTATTTATTTTTACAGACAAAATACATCTGAAGCACGTCGCCCTTGACGTTTACGGGTTGTAGAAATGACCGCTGTGTACGTTACGAGCGACGAAGTTATTTGATAAGGCACTTGTTCAGCGGATCCAAGAGAAATTGCCCATTATTCCTTTATTTTAATTATTCATGATCCGAAACGGAGGACTGCAAACAGGTATAAAATTATGTCAATGATGATGACAGACTTTCACAATTATTGTTAGACAAAGTATATTACTTTATTAGCGAATTTCTAAATGACAAACTATTATAATGTTGACATTTTATTTATTCATTAATACTTGTATTGACATAACTCTGATAATCAATGCATGTAATTTTAATATTGACATAGATGACATAAAGTTAGGTAGTGTTATCGTTTTGTTGTTTTATGTTGTGTTATTTGATGATTTTAATTGTTTAATGAACCAAATTGCATTATTATTAGTCCGCCTATGTACCACTATTGTACATGAAGTTTAAATAAATTAATTAATTATTTATTGACTTTTTTATTTATTTTTTGAATCAATTTAATTGTATGTACCATTGTGAGAAACATTTTGTATGCCTAACGGCGGGACATAGATAGTATCTGAATTTTATATATTATACCACCTACTGTTTTACTTATGTTCACAAAATAAATAAATTTGAATTTGAATGACAAACTTTCTGACAGGTTTTTAAGATATCTTCAGAATATTATCATGCAGGGTATAGTCGAGTTGGAAAAATAATAAGTAATAACTTTTTTAATATTATGTTTAATAACCAAACTATATTTACAACAGCTTTAACAAGTCCTCATTAACAACTAATATCACAGAATCAATGATGGCGGTGGTGTTCAGGAACAATGTGCTTGGCGTGGTTCTCACGTCTCACGTTAGCGTTGAATCTGTAAATGAAATGAATGAATCAATAAAACTATTGTTCATTACATTTTTTTTCAAGGCTTCTAATGCTCAGTATTTTTACCCGCTCTTCTTGTCAGCGTGGTACTCGACGATCCTGACGGTTCCATCAGCCTCGTGTAGGCTGTACACACCATTTACGACGTCACCGTCCCGGGATTCGTGCTGAGACTTCTTGTGTCCGGTGTGAGGGTCTTCCACTTTGTACGCGAACTCGTACTTAGGGTGAGACTGTCAAGTGAGAGGCGGTTAGATTAATCTGTCAATAAAATAATAGGAAGAATTCACTTTCTTTCTGGCTATGTCAAAAGTATGGTGAAATATTATGGTGGATATCCATACATAGTACTAGACGTGTTTCTCGGTGGCGTGCCCGTGGTGCTGCTTGATGCTCTGTGATGAGGAGGCGTGACCGTGGTGTTCCTCGTGACCGTCACCCTCTTGTGGCCGCGCAGCGACCACACCGAGGATGATAGCGACTAGAGCAATCTGTATGAAACAATTATTTATTGAGTTAAGATTTGCTTCACAACTTCACATTAGATACTGAACCTATTCCTAATTATTTTTTAAGAATTTATACTGTACGGGATTCTTGTTACTAGACGTATATTGAATTTAAATGGAGCTTCTGTTTTCTTAATCAAATAATACCTTTAGGGACATGATTAAGTTTGTAATTGTGTTTCCTTCCAAAGCGCAACAGTAAGTGATGTCGAAGGAACCAAGCATGTCTTTTTATACACAAAAATATGCACACTAGCGATGTGTGATCCAGTTTTTTTTAACTTCGTAAATTAAAACAAACTGAACTTGTTCTTTCGCCAACGATGTGATTAAGGTACACGATGCGATTATTAAATCCTTATAAGTTAGTCAAAATTTTAACCTTTTCTGGACATTTCAAGATTTTAGGTAATAAAATAATAATATTGTGTTTCTTATTTTAAGTTTAGCTGTTTGGTATACCAGAAATTGTAAAGATGAAGATCCTTTAATGATCTATTTTAAATAAATGATTATGTGAGAGCACAATAAAAGTGAAATGTATGTCGTAGTCACATATCTGCGTAAGCTTTTCATAACTATTGAGGTCAGCATCTGCCCTTTTTTTACGTAGGAACAGATTTTTCAACAGAAGTGTTGTTTGTTTTTGTTAATGTAAAATATTTTCCATTACTTTAAATGTACAATGGTTTCACTAAAAGCTACTTCCTGTCTTTGAAATTAGAAAGTTTAGTATAGGAAATCAATTAAGCAAACAAAAGTTTTTGAAATGTTTATAATCATAGAATAGTGGGTGGTCACATCATAACACAACTAAAGAAAAAATAACAGATTTTAAGTTCACTAAATAGTATTGACAAAAGATTTCAGTAATGGTGATGATGAGGCACGATGTGATGTGTGCTGTGCTTCACGTCCGCGTGGAATCTGTAAAAAAATATTTTAAAACAACTGAAGAATCAACAGTTTACAACTGACTACAAGCAGCTGAAGCAGTTGCTACGCTTACCCGCTGTGATGGTCTGCGTGGTAGTGCACATCCCTGACGGAACCGTCAGGTTGGTGCAGTGAGTAGTGTCCCTTGACGGCGTCACCGTCGCGGTGCTCGTGCTGCGACTTGTGGTCGCCCGTGTGAGAGTCCTCCACCTTGTACTCGAACTCGTACTTAGGGTGAGTCTGCAAATGAACATTAGTTTAGAAAAATATGAATGTAATCTAAATTGTGATACTGCAAAATTATAGATAGTATCTACTAACGTAGTAATCATGATGACCATGCCCGTGGTGTACTATCTGGTGGTGTCCGTCGTGACGATGGATGTACTGGGACGAGTGGCCGTGAGCGGAGACCATCGCGACGGCTACAGATAGCATACAAACCACCTGGAAACAATTTGGCTGAGACTGAATAAAAGAATCTGATTTCCGCAGACTTGTGATTCATGAATTTGGATAAGACTGGTAGTCAAATTTTTTTAAAAATCCTGAACCTCGTAAAAATACAGATATACATTGGCTATCAATAGATAAAAATCTTTTATACCTTTAAGAACATGTTGTCTTGTGATTATTGTTGACTTGTCACTGTTATAAAACAAAGTATGAACTGATACATAACTTCTAAAACTTGTGTCTTTTATAAGACTTAAAACAATAATATTGTCAAGGTAGCATTGATTTCACTCTAATGTATATCGGCTGTTACTGTTAATGGGTGTTACGTTTTGACAATTACAAGTATTTCGTAAACCATAGCAGCATGAAGTCGTTTATCTCGAATAAGTGGAAGGTCATATAATTATAATGTTCGTAGATCTCTTGACAGGCATCATTAATGATATCTGTTCCGTTACCATAACGAAACGTATTACAAAGAATAGAGGTTCACGTATGTCTGTGCTCATAGCAGTAACGAGACGCCGATACTTCCGGTTGTAATGCGCGTAGGTACTGATCAAAACCTAGAGTGACAGCACGAGGTTGCCTTTGGTCACCCTGACTAGCCGATTTTCAAATGTCAAATTTGGTACGGAGCATGTCCGTTAGAAAGACCGAATCCGCCATCGTGAGAACATTGTTCTATGACTTCATGGTCTGAGGTACCGACCAACGCGCACCTCGAGTGAACTTTGACTAAGCCATTAGATTCGTCGTCATCCAACACCATCGTCATCATCATCATCATCATTAGGAACGGCAGCTGGAAGGTCAACGAGTGGAGGTCGCAGTCTAAGGTACGTACGTTGCACATAAATTTACTGCTGTCTGCACAGAACTATTGTGAACCTCATCTTAACGTATTTCGTAAGACACTTAACGGTCTCCCTAGGGTAGCAGGAAGCCATCACACCCATTTCGGCTGCTACAATATCAGTGCCATTTATTGATCAAAGCCCAGCAATGCTGCTCTTCAGACGGTGGAGAAACATAAATCTTTTTTTTCTTAGCCTATATTGTTCCACTGCTGGTCAAACTGTGGTTCTCTCTCATAGAGAGGAGGCTTGTGTCCCAGCAGTGGGAACATTAAAGGCTGCTGCTATGTTATGCTGGTCAAAGGCTTCTCCATAGCCTTCCACTCTTCTCTCCGTGCGGCTTTCTCCGGCCAAACACAAGCCCACAAACACGCAAACGCCTCTAACACCCGTATTTATAGGGAACAGGGCCTACGAGGAATTTGAAAAAAAGGTATTTGAAGAAACTGTCGCCGTCGCGCTGCGTCAAGCCTACGAGGGTTCGTAGAGTGCAATAGGAATAGCTGCAGCTCAGACCGATTATGTCACAACATATTTATCGAGATGGACGTTCGAATTTCTCTTTTATTCTCGTCGAAAACTGAGCCGATTCAATTATTTTTGACATTAAAATTTTAAGAAAGACTATTTGTCTAGGTTCCTACAAATTTCGATTATGTTAAAAACTTTTTGAATTTGTCTGGTAGTCCTCTAATCACGGCCGTAAGAACGGGGCATTTTTTTAATTTTTGGCGGGTAAAATTTTCTTTACTTATTAGTTGTTGAAAAAAAACGAAATGATAGGGATTTGTCTACAGTAGACCTAGATTTTATGAAAAAAAAAAAAAAAAATTGTCTAGAGGCATTACTCAGGCAATACAATATATGAGTTTAAGTAATTACTTACGCAATAGACTAGACTTTAGAATTTAAACGAAGTAAGATCCGTCATTCATTGACGGATCTTACTTCGTGTAAGCAAAGCTTAGAATTCTAACGAACTTCCAGCAATTGTAACTACAGAATAAAATTCGTATCTTAAATAATAATTTTTAATCAAGTAATCACTTTGACTTGTTTATAGATACGGGTGTCCCTCTTCATCTAGCTTTAGACATATCGAGACAAATGATTAAAAATGCATATTTATACTGTCAGTATTTTACGCTATGTAAATATGGGCATTAATTATGGCAATTAAATTAAACAATGACATAGTGTCTATAAATTAACGGCTGAATTATGTATATACATCCTGACAGCTGTCATTTAAATCAAGTTTAATTTTGAGAACTATGTCACCAAAAGTCCGAAAACATGAGCCATCTACCAATCAACACTGGGCCTGCATGGTGGACAGCCCACTATTTCCAAAAGAGTAGGCCAGAGGTTTCAGCAGTGGGAACATTATAAGCTGATTATAAGCAGTAATTTTGACTGGTAGTCACAAGTTTATCGGCGTCATAGTTTGACGTTGCACCGTGATCATGCATGGTCACGTAATCTTTTAGACCATCCTGTTTCTTTGTGTACCTTTCCTACACATTATTTTTATGTTTCATGGATGCGACTTATTCGTAAACGTTTAAAACAGTTAGCTAAAATAATTGTGTTGGTTATGTTTTTTTGTGTCCTTTGTATTTAACAAACATATTTAAATACTTAAAAAGAATTCCAATTGACTGATCGGCGCTTTTTCCCGACTAGTCGCCGAATACAAAATCGGCCGGGTAGTCGGCTTCCCCGTCTACATCACGCTTGTGATCCTCGAAGAGTTAAGCAGTGGTGTACCTATTTAATACTCGTAGTACACCCACATTTCGCCAGTTATGTTTTAAGTCCCATGTAATAGGGGGCGAGTATAGCCATCAACTGGGCACAAATCCAGCCTCCGTAGCTGCTACTGAGAAATTCCTGATGGAAAAAACCCAATAATACTTTGCCAATCCGGGAATAGAACCCAGGACCTCATGGTCAGTAGTCGCGTTTGCGACCACTATCTTTTTTAAGCTATAAGATGATGCTAACTTATCTTGTACCCTAAATGTATGAGACCTGTAACCAGATCATCATCTATATAACCTTTGATAATTTTAAGAAGCGGTCGCTTCTCCTGCATCATTTTTTCTGTAATGTTTATTTTACGCGGTTCATCTTTCATTTTCATGGATTTCAGTTTCTTGCACTCCTTCATATTAAGGTGCTTGACCCAGGACCTGTTGTACTTACTAGTTGTTTTTTACTCAAAAGAGAATTACAATCCTAAGCATGCCTCCAGACTGCGGCCGATCGTCGTCGATCAACGACTACAAATATGTCACCTCAAAATGTTATCCATCCATCCACCGCGGTCTGATTTCGTCCATTACCGTGAACTGACTAGTTTATGCACGGCTAAGAAGCTTACGCAGACTCGAACCCTATCATAGGTGCTGTCTACTTGCTTCTGAAAAGATACGATCTCACATATGTGTAAACGACTATTAGGTACTCATACAATTTTGTTAAAATTATTATGTGTTTGTCGTATTACATTTCACAAGTCATGTAAGTTAAAAATAAAACATATAGACACATTAATTGATTTGTGGTTATAATTTATTTACACAACAATATCACATCAGAATTAAATACTATGTAACAAAGGCAGTTATTATTACAGAAGATGCTTCAGTAATGATGATGATGAGGCACGACGTGGTGTGTGCTGTGCTTCACGTCCGCGTGGAAGCTAAAGACAAAAATAGAAAATTAAGATTACTATGAAACTGCAGTCTTTGAGTGTTTTAGGATACTGCGACAGAGAACAAAGAGTGAAAAGGCCGACAGTGATAATTGCCCACTTACCCGCTGTGATGGTCTGCGTGGTAGTGCACATCCCTGACGGAGCCGTCAGGTTGGTGCAGCGAGTAGTGTCCCTTGACGACATCACCGTCGCGGTGCTCGTGCTGCGACTTATGGTCCCCCGTGTGAGAGTCCTCCACCTTGTACTCGAACTCGTACTTAGGGTGAGTCTGCAAATGAACATTAGCTTAGTAAAATAACAATACATATTTAATGTGATTTTGCAAAATTTTAAACGGTACTAACGTAGTAGTCGTGATGACCATGCCCGTGGTGTACTATCTGGTGGTGTCCGTCGTGTCGGTGGATGTACTGGGACGAGTGACCGTGTGCGGCGACCATCGCGACGGCTACAGATAGCATGCAGAATACCTAAAGGAGAGTAATTTTAATTATGTTAGTGGTTAAAACAGATATTAAACTGGTGTCATCTCTGGGTACACAATGCGTTACAAGCGACCGCTTGTCGATTTATTAGAGATCTTTTGACCAAAGAACAATTTGACACTGCTATTAATCCATCTGTCGATTTGCTGCGACTAATACAATCCACAATGTTTTCTTTTTCGTTAAACGCTTTCTTTTCGATACTGAAGTAACTTTTCATACCTTGAAGAACATGTTGTCCTGTTGTTATTGTTGACTGTTTTGAAACTATCTTAGACTGAACTGATACATAACTTTTAAGCCTCACGTCTTATATACAACTTTGTATAATGCATTCAAGGTAGTATTGATTTCACTCATAATAGTTATGGCTGCTAAATTGTTATGAGTGTTGCGCTGTGACAATTACATATTTCGTAAAAGTTGAGCTGTATAGGTTATTTTGATTTCGCTCGCATAACAGATAGATTGTTTTGTGATATCAGTCTGTACTTCATTAGCACCTCGACGACTTTATTTAGATGAAGATTTGTAATGTTCCCTAATGGGATTTACAAACTAGAAAACGAGGACTGCAGATTTACTCACAATTCGAGTTATGTTGTTACCCCCTGCTGCAGCCAAATTAAGTCGGAAAAGCTTGTCAATCTTCGATCAGCCAAACAAATACAGTCATGGTTATGCTTATATAAGTCATTTCATTTGCCTATTCTGTGGGCTCAGACGAGAGGCAATCATTTCAATGCGTTTCGTATTTTAGAAAGACATTCATCAGGATTGAGACGCGTTGTTAAGACCCTCAGATATTTCTTACACAGCCCTCTATCAGTATATTCTGATGTGTAGGTTATATTGTAGTCGAATTTTTTTAATACCTGTGTTTCTCTTCTTAATCATTTGTTGATGAAAAGCTTTTTTACGGAAAAGTAATTGGTTGCGTCTGAATGATTTTCAGTTTGTATAATCGATTGTGTTATTTTGTTGTTTTTTTTTGTTTCAAGTGTTTAACAGTGGAAACTTGTAAAAGGCCTTCAAATTCATATTTTTTAAGAAGATTGTTAATAATATTAGCTGTGGGTTTTCAAGAATTAAAAAAGAAAGAAAGTAAGACATTGAAGAACAATTAGTGTAAGTACCTATGTGTTTATTTTCTTGTACGGCCTGTCTTTTTATTTAGGTTAGGTGTAATATGTATTTTCTATTGTAATGAATGACCTTGCAATCTCATTCCATTAAAAACGTTTGGGAGTGAAAAGAAATGATAGTCTGTCATTATTTTGGTTTGAGATTTAATCTAGTGTCATAACAATTACAGTAACAATATTCAACGAGTCAACAACTAATATCACAGATTCAATGATGGTGGTGGTGTTCAGGAACAATGTGCTTGGCGTGGCCCTCACGTCTCACGTTGGCATTGAATCTGTAAATAGACAAAACATGGTAAATAAAGAAGTACTTCCTACACACAAATCTAGCCACAAAGAAAATTAAGCTTTCGAAGCTCAGTAGGTTTGCTTACCCGCTCTTCTTGTCAGCATGGTACTCCACGATCCTCACGGTTCCATCAGCGTCGTGCAGGCTGTACACTCCCTTCACGACGTCACCGTCTCGTGATTCGTGCTGAGACTTCTTGTCACCGGTGTGAGGGTCCTCCACCTTGTACGCGAACTCGTACTTAGGGTGAGACTGTAAGACAAGTTACAATAAGTTCCATTCTTTCTGGCTATAACAATGGCATGGTAAAAGGTTTGGTTTATGTTCATACATAGTACTCGACGTGTTTCTCGGTGGCGTGTCCGTGGTGCTGCTTGATGCTCTGTGATGAGGAGGCATGACCGTGGTGGTGCTCATGGTGGTCTTGCGCTGCGACTGCTGTAACCACCACAGTGATGAGAAGGATCTGTGTAAATTGAACCAAAATTAGAAAAGGTCATTTTGTAAAAAGATGTAATTATGATTAAAATCATTGCTACAGCAAAACTTACTTTAGTGAACATTTTGTTTTTTATAAATTTAGCTGTTTACTGTGTAAATACCAAAGAGAAACTGATAATTTGTTAATGCTGGACCTGTGCTTTTATACAGTTACATTAAAGCACCACAAAGTATCGACTTATACCGTTGATAAGTTGGTTAATTACGAACAACCAGTTTATACTCCAGATTTATTGTGATATAATGATTTTATTTTTACTTATCGACCTTGTCAAGGCAAGTGCTTTTACATTTCTTCACGTTTAAATCTGGGCCAATAATCTGAAATTGTTGAAATTCCACAAACAACTAAGTTAGGCTCTAAAATATGGATTTACTCTTTATTATCACTTACTCTTTAAGCTTTAGGTCACGAGTTACAAAACAGGGTCTTTATTCATAATTCTGATCATTTTGTATGACAATCAAAATTATCGTCTCCATCAAGTGTGACTTCGCCCACTCCTGTACTCTCTTTAATTATGCCAATCTTCACTTTTCTGTGCCTTATTTAAAATTAACTCAATTAAAAAAACGTAAGAATCCAAAATAATAATATAACACAAGCTATAAGAATGACCCCCTTAAAATGAAACATAGTAGTGTGTTAAAAATTGCATCGTTGGTTTAGTGGTTGCAAGTGCTACTGCTGAGCAAGAGGTCCTGGGTTCAATTCCCGAGTCGGGCAAAGTATCATTGGGTTTTACTACCAAGAAATTTTCAGTATCAGCCGAAATTTGAATTAAAGGCCGGGAGATGGCATTCCGGTCGCCCCTATTTCAAGGGTCTTAAACATAACTGGCAAAATATGGGTGTGCTAATAAGTGACAGCTCTAGTCTGCGTTACCCTTCGTGAAAATTTTATACAGGTGTGATGTTCTGGTTTGTTTTGTAAAAGTACATACAGTTTAGTAATAGTAAAAGAAATCATTTAGTTTGCTGATGTTTAACACTATATTTTTTGGTGTTCTTTAAGATTAAATTGGAGACGCGATAACTGGACCAGACGATCCTTTTGCACCGGGTAAAAATTACGAACACATTGCTTGAATAACTATAGGGTTTTTCAATAAGGGCGGGTAGATGTTGAAATGAAATAGAACAAGCTGTGTGTGAGGTATTAACAAAATTCTTTTTTTATTCGAAAGGCCCACATATGCCATTAAATGTGAAATATGACATCATTCAAATGCCCGCCTCGGCTTCTTACAGTGGCATGGATCCGAGTGGTCCAATTTTCATTGACTCTTCTGCATAGATCCGGCTGTGCACGGCGAAAAATCGACTGCCTCGGGTTATGCTGTACACATTCACGAACCGCGACGATGTTCTCGGCCGATCTTGCGTTCCTTGAACGTACGGGTGTTGGCTGATTGTTTACCGAACCGGCCGTCTCAAATTTGGCCACGAAACGGCGAAGAGTCGACTGTGAAGGACCATTGCGCTACGCGCGCAATTCCACTAACGAACACTCATTTTGATATTTTTTTATCATTTGAACGTACAGTGCAATCGTGTAACTTGCCATGGTGTAACTTGGCATATGTAACTGATTAATAAACAAAAGATATGATAGATGTCACCAAAACAAATTGGCCGCCACGGGCCGCCAAAATCTACCTGCGCCTATGGAAAAACCTTATAGTTTACAATATGTATTATTTTATGAATATATTATACACGAGTGATACCTGTAACTTTGGCGTTGCTAGAGCATACAAACACCGACCATCGGATCAGTGACTGTATGCTCTGACAACGCCAAAGTGTATGTATATGCCATGCTAGGAACAAACAACAAAATTATGCCAGTGTTTACATTACAGTGGCAAATCTTTAACATAACGGGTGCAAAAACCGTAACAAAGCAGAGAGGCACTTGATCATTGTGAACATTTTTTTGAATCTTCTAGTTACGAAGATATTGTAAACAACAGAAACAACAAAACAATAGAAGTCCAGAAGTTCTGTTTTAAGTAACAGAATGGAATTGTAATGCACATAAGTAATATCCTCTTCTGCAAATCTCTCAGTCAAAATTTGGTTTGCTGTAAGAAAACCCAATTCCGGGTTAAGCTCGCCATTTTACATAAGCTATATTATTACAATTTGTACGTATATTTGTTATTTTGTGTGCAATAAAGAATAAGAATAAGAATATTGTGGACGAAAGTTCCAACTTTTCACTGTTTTTTTTTTTAATAAGTACAAGTTATAAATATTTTAACTTTACTTTAAAGTATCATGGAGAGACCCCTGTAATATTTAAAGCATCAGCGCAATGTTTTTAGTGCGTGGCATTGCGCACTAAACCGTGATTTTTCACACCAAAATTAAAGTCGTTGCCAGCAATAATGTTTGCGCAGTTCGCAGTGGTACTTTGTTTGATGTTCAAACTGCTTGGTCGACGGCTTCGTTATGGGTTATTTTATACCCTTTAAAACTTACTGAACTTACGAATTGACATTTCAATTTTAATCGTTATGAAAAAATGTTCAGTAAATTAGTTTTCCGTCTATTTTTATATACATATGTGATTGGAATTTTAATTGTTATAATTGTTTATTTAGTCATATTCATAATAATTTCAGAATTTAAATTTATATTATTTAATTGATTATAATTGTAACATTTCACATCACATGATCCTTGATGGATTGAATTAAATGATCTTGAATTAAATTGAATTAGGCTTGATTTTAGGAAGTGAGAAAAAGTAAATTTTACTTATTTTAGTTTATTATAGCTTTAACATAACAAAAACTTAACAAAATCAGTCTTCAGTACAATACTCAAATTAATGGTGGTGATTATAATGATGCAGATGATGATTGCTGTGCTTCACGTCTGCGTGGAAACTGTGAACAGAAAACATAAGAAAACATATTACTTTTTGAAAACAACTTGTAAGGATGGTGTCAAAAGGCTGAGAGCCAATCGATCCATAATAACTTCATCTCCTAGTCACCAATTAATTGGTCGTCAGTCTTACAAGATTAATCTGTTACTTGATCTTCACTACGAGGGGTTGAACATGCTGCGCTGGTGACAAAATAATATAATCTGCTCACCCAGTTTTCTTATCAGCATGGTAGTGAACGTGTCTAATGGTGCCATCGGGTTCCTTAAACGAGTAGTGTCCCTTCACACTATCACCGTCGCGGTGCTCGTGATGTTCCTTATGGTCGCCGGTGTGAGGATCTTTTACCTCGTACTTGAACTCGTACTTAGGATGCGTCTGCAGGTAAAAGTTGGGATTAGTGTTCTGTTTTCAAATCGTGTTCAGTGCGTTGAGCATCTGAATGTAATTTATTATGAGGCATTTGACACAGGTTGATTTTCGCTGACTGTGGGCCGGCTGGATTGACAGATAGTTCCTTGTTAAGTATTTCTATGGAGTTGTCTGTGTCCAGAGCCGTGCCTGCCAGCTTACCTTGCTTGTTTGACCGAAGCTCTACTCAATCGACAAAAAATTGTTCACAAGTTCATAATAGTTATAGTTATAACAGAATAGTCATAGTTTTTTAACAGAATGATTTTCTGGCAGCCTATGACTGATCTCTAAGCACCCGGAAATTCAACATGTCTGTTCAAACAGACATGAACAGACAGGCTGGCAGGCAGTTTCCCTCGCTTTCAGTTTGATCAACTTTGTCTTCAGTAGTTGTGGCTAAATATCAGCCGATGTAAAAACCCGTTACTAACATAATAATCAACGTGGTGGTGATGATGATGTCCGTGATGATGGTCGTCGTGTACGTGCACTAGGTGGTGATGACCGTCATGCTTGTGGAAGTATTGTGACGAGTGACCGTATTCCGCCGACACCACTGCTGCGACAGCTAACACGCCGAACACCTGAGAGAAAATGTTTACAATTAAGTTGGAGTAAGGCTAAATACATGGGTAACTATGAAAATGAGGTTGAACATTGTTACGATAACGATAAATAAGGGGTAAAACGGTAAAAAACCTCCCTGACATTGCACATTTGAGTTAAAAGGTAACAAGCAAATCAAATCACAATTACATACAGTAGAAGAAGTGCCGATTTTATTTCTATTATATTTAATTGTGTTTGCGTAATAGCAATGGTGCGAGTGCAATTGAAGAGGCCTATGTCCAGCAGTGGTAGTCCACTGCTGGACATAGGCCTCTTCAATTGCAGTGAGTAGACCTCTTTACAAATATAATTTAAAAAAAATGCCTACTACCTTATAAAACATTTTGAGCCTCTGTATAAGTTGCACTAATCTCAGTAACAAACTGATACTTGTCAGTAAAATATTACACTTTTATATAGAAAACAAAAGCAATAACGGTGATATTGACTTCATTCTAATTGATTGTTGGGTGGCCATTAAAATTATTTACGTCAATTTCGTACGCAACGACTATTTGCAAGCGTTTTTGTTTGTAAAAATAAGCCTATTACATAGTTTCTTAATATTTACTGGCATATATAACAATGAATACATTATTACTTGAACTTTTTTTATTGGTATTGTATTATATATTGGTACTTACACAGTATGTAGGTAGCAACTAGAAGGTATTTTACTGGTTACCCGTTATTATAAATCTATTGATGAGATGGACACAAACAAAACCTTTTTTTTATGATTTTGTTTTTCATAACAACCTAAAACTATACGTTTAATTGTTTATCCATAAATATGAGGAGCTCGTGGCTAAATAATAACAGCCGCCCGGGTCGATCTTTAGGTTAAGCCGTGCTTGCCTAGGTTGGTCTGTGGATGGGTGACCACCCATTACTTACCGAGTTTCCTCCGTGCCTCGGAAAGCACGTTAAGCCGTTGGTCCCGGGTGTCATTTGTAGATCTTTGACAGTCGTTAGGTAGTCAGTGGCCCGAAAAGTCTGACAACCAGTCTTTCCAAGGGGTATCGTATTACCCAGTATTAACTGGGTTGTGGAGGTCAGATAGTCAGTCGCTCCATGTAAAATACTGGTATTCAGCTGCATCCAGTTAGACTGGAAGCCGACCCCAACATAGTTGGGAAAAGGCTAGGCAGATGTGTTTATCCATAAATATGTTGTCAGAAATTCAAAAATTAGAGTGTCAGCAATAATATGAATAAGACAAATGAATAAAAGTCGGTGAGGAGGAGTTCGTCTTCAGGCAAGGTGAATTATATTTTGATTGTTATGTTTTAAGTCTACTAACTACAGCAACTTAATGCCATTGTAGAACCTCCATCTGCATTTGATATTGGGAATAGTATTTCCATAATAAAAAAAAGAAAATTGAAATGGTTAACAATGTTTATTATAAATATTTACATGACTAATCAACTCATTATTATAACATTTGTAGCAGTTGTTTCAAATCAATGATGGTGATGGTGTTCAGGAACAATGTGTTCGGCGTGACCCACGTACTTTACGTTGGCGTTGAATCTGTAAAGAACAATAAGATACGATAAGGTGATAATTTCTTGAAATATCGCTACAATTAAGATTAAATGAAAAAGTGGGCATGCTAACCCAGTTTTCTTGTCAGCGTGGTACTCGACGATCCTGATGGTGCCATCGGGCTGGTGCAGGCTGTACACGCCCTTCACGACGTGACCGTCACGAGCTTCGTGCTGAGACTTCTTGTCGCCGGTGTGAGGGTCCTCCACTTTGTATGCGAACTCGTATTTAGGATGAGACTGTAAAACAAGAGAGAGTTAATAAAATCTTTCATGAGAGGAAAAAAAATCAATTTCATTTGAAGGTCGTCATACATAGTACTCGACGTGTTTCTCGGTTGCGTGTCCGTGGTGCTGCTTGATGCTCTGTGATGAGGAGGCGTGACCGTGGTGTTCCTCGTGATGATGCTCCTCGTGTTGGTTGCGGTGCTCTTCATATTTCTCCTCGTGATGCTCCTCATGGTGCTCGTCGTGGTGTGTGGGCTTGTGTTCGGTCTCGTGACTTTGGTGCAGTACGATGCTCTGTGACGAGATAGCGTGACCGTGACCGTGGTGTTCCTCGTGATGATGCTCCTCGTGTTGGTTGCGGTGCTCTTCATGTTTCTCCTCGTGATGCTCCTCATGGTGCTCCTCGTGGTGTGCGGGCTTGTGTTCGGTCTCGTGACTTTGGTGCAGTACGATGCTCTGTGACGAGATAGCGTGACCGTGACCGTGGTGATGATCGTGGCCGTCTTGTGGCCGCGCGGAGACCACAGCGAGTAGGGCGGCAAGCAGGAAAATCTGTAGAGAGTCAAACTGGTTTTTGAACAGCAGTTTTCACATAATTTATAAATACATTTTATTTTTTTCTGGAATATCTAAATAACGCTATTTAGAAAAAAAAATACCGAGAAACTTTGTAGTAATCATAGAAGCTACCTACTTTGGTGCACATTTTTTAAGTTAATTAAGCTGTTGTTACTTAAATGAGTAAATGAAAACTGATAATATTTTAAGTTAATCGTTGTCCTTTTATATTGTGAATTCAAGTATGAGAGCTGATTTTACGCAATATTTTTCGTGATCAAAGTTCAACCACTTTGTTACAGTTTCAAGTTGATAGAGTGTCGCGAAAGTCTGACCTTCATTAGGACATTACTCCTGAATGCGAAGTGCCTTGCCCATTTTCACTAAAACCTTGCAATACCTAATTAATGTCCTGGCACATGTTTTGCCACATCAATATTTGTTACGAACTTAAGTTAATTTAGTAAATATTTTATATTTTCCGCTTTTCAGTTTCCTTTTATTTGCCCCAGGCCTCTATTCCATCTTATCCTAATCAGCAACATAATATACGAGTGCCAAACAACTCAACACATTCAACAGAATCATTTCACCATTGATAATTCAGTAGGTAAAACCTACCCTAATGGTGGATGTACACACTCGCCAGAGACAGGGCGAGTGTGAGAGTGTCCAGCCAAGCGAAAAACGCCGACCCTAGACGAGTGCTTCTCTACACGCTTTCGCACTCGGCGAGAGGTTGCAGCCACCTTCAGGGGTGGAATTAATTTTCCAAATTTAAAGGTCACTTCGAGGTTTTTTGTGACCCTTCGTTCGGAAATTGGAATTACTTGTTTGACAGTCGCAAAAAACGTTAAAGGATTAAGATAATCTAAGCTAAAAAACTGGAGCAAGCTCAAAAATTTTAACATCTTGTCTCGGCGACCAATTATCAAAATTGATGCTTTTGTTTTTGCACCCTACTAACAAAACGTTATAATGTAGGAGAAATAACATCACTACGTAGTATAAAACAAAGTCGCTTCCCTCTGTCTGTTCCTACGTATGCTTAGACCTTTAAAACTACGCAACGGATTTTGATGCGGTTTTCAGTAATAGATAAAGTGATTCAAGAGGAAGGTTTATATATATTTATATATAATGCACCCGTGCAAAGCTGGGGCGGGTTGCTAGTAAAAAATAAATAGAAAATGTCGTTTGTTGGTTTTTTTTTCTTTGAATATCCCAAAGACATTCAATTATTTATGAGCGATAGACGGGACAAGACGAAGAAAATTGTAATCCAAAACTTATTACTACTTAGTAATAATTCATTCTGTCTAGTGTCATACGCCCGCTTGTCAGGTAGCATTCGTGTGTCAAAATCGAAAATGAACGGGATCAAAAATTGTGTGTGAAAATATTCCTAATGTCCACTCTATACGTATTTTAAATCTCTTTGGAATATCCCAATTAGGTTAGCTAGGTGAGATTATAAAGCTAAGTGTTTGTCTTTGTATTTTCAATCCGTAGACAGAGTTTTCGTTACTCTCATGTTACTACTAGGTATCTGAACTTCTTTTTCAAGTCTGCATCTGCTTCGATCAAGTTATATTGTAGCTATTACGACTATTGTTTTCAGTGGTTTGTTCTTGATCATTGTACGTTTAAAAAAGACTTTGTATTATATTCCTACCTATGCACCTACTTACTATTAGCATCTAATGTGGCTCCTCTTTGTTCAGCTAGCGTATCCCTGTTGTAACCATTAATTGGAAGCCGTTTACGGTTCTAATGAAATCGATAGACTACCTTCTTGATATTTTGTTCGGAAGCGCTAATGCTGAGAATGAGGTCCTTGGTCCATATTAAGGTCAGGCGCTGTTGTTGGGTCTTCGATTAAGAATACACAGTGGCAGTACTAAGTCTAGATTTGTACCCAGTTTAAAGCAATAGGCTCGCCCCCTCTTAGATGGGGCTTTAACATAACTGACACAGTGTGGTTATACTAATGGTACTCTGCCTAGCCTTTCGGGGAAAAACAAGCGTGATGCCATTATAATGTAATGTAATTGAAAGATACCCTTAGCTGCCTCGAAGCCTCAACAATGTATGCTTTACAAATTCAGTAGTTATTATTATTATCATCACAGTCATAACGGTCAATCGTATCTTATTCATATCTAACATCACTCGCCGTCACCTAAGGGTCCCAGCGTGATGTTAACCTTCTTCAAAAATTAAACAATCTAATACAAAAAGAAGTTTACAAATCTGACTGGTAGTTCCAGAGATATCAAACCTTTCAGTTTTATTATAATTATTATTTAGATTTATAAAGCTAGCTCTAGTTGGGCCGACATTATACCCCCTTATTACAAAAGAAACGATTGTAGAGAATGATTACTTGCCTCAATATACATGGCACATTATTATTTCTATGTGGTCGTAGTCCAACAATGTCAACGAAAAATGTTCTAGGTGCTAACTTTATTGTTTTGTATTATGACATTAAATGTCAAGTTTTACTTATTTAGTTCGAACTGCAATTTCTTAAACTTTTAAGTCTAGACAAAATTATTTAAAAAAGAACGAAACATATCGAAATGGTTTAAGGGTAAAACAACTTTATTTCAAACATATTTACAACAACACAACACAAACATTCAACAATCTTATGATATAACTTTAATTAACAACAGGTTTATAATCAGATCAGTGATGATGATGATGATGTTCAGGAACAATGTGCTCGGCGTGGCCTTTCTTTTGTACGTTGGCATTGAATCTGCAACAGAAGATAACAAAGCGTTAAAAATATTTGGAAATGAATGGAAAAAGATTTTACCTAAAAACCATGACTAATACAAATAAAATAAAAGTATGAAACAAATAAATATTGGTTTCCTATTATAGTTGGTGTACCTCTCTCACATATTTCCGGGTCCGCCTAACCTTTCGGGGAATATAGGAGTGACCTTAATATGATAAATAACGGCTATGATTGATGATGACTATGATTCGCGATTGAAAGAGTCGCATTTAGTACTATCAAGAATCATATGTAGGTAACATAGTGAACAGGGTGAAGAGGTGTGTGAAAAAAATTTGGAACTTACCCGGTCTTCTTGTCAGAGTGGTACTCGACGACTCTGACAGTGCCATCAGCCTCATGCAGGCTGTATACGCCCTTTACAACATCACCGTCGCGGGATTCGTGCTGAGATTTCTTGTCTCCGGTGTGAGGGTCCTCCACTTTGTACGCGAACTCGTATTTGGGATGGGACTGAAACATCATATTATTATACAAAAGGTTAACCATAAAAGTCTACCAAATCGTCACATTCTTTTTCTTTCGTATCGAATGGTACGACTTATTAGATTTCTTGGGTATTGGGGTGGCCACGAAAGTCGCGGCACCTCCTGTCCTCTTCATGATAAAAATATTTAAAAGTTTTCTTACATGGTATTCTACACGTTTCTCGGTGGCTTTTCCATGGTACTGCTTGATGCTCTGTGATGAGAAAGCGTGTTTGTGTTCATGCTCCTTATGTTCACCTTGAGGTTCAGCGACCACCATAGCAATGACTGCAGCTAACAGGAAGATCTAAAAGAAATCACAAATATTATTAAGGTATTTTTGGGATTTTAATTCAAAGCATAATTCAAGTAATTTTTAATTACTTTACCTTGGTGTACATGATGATTGTTCTTAAGAGAATTTCTTTACTCTCGAAGTGACAAAAAGCAACTGATAACATTTGCGAGCAGAATATGTCTTTTTATATCTCCAGTGTCTGTAAGGATTGAACGAATTTTTCGTAATTGTAAAATTAACCAGTTTTATTCGTATGCTTAAAGTGGTATGTGACATACTTGTGAGTTCCATACTGCTTTGAACTGTTTTGCCTTACATGAATGAGATTAAATGAATTAGAAAGTGATGTTCTTCTCTAATCAATTCCATTTTTACCCACTAAGGCTACAGCGGAGCACTAGACTGAAAATCCAGGGTTTAGACAAAATGACATTCTATGTATATTATTATACGATGATGGAATCGTCAAAACTATATTGATTGAAAAGAAGCTATTGAAAAGCTTGTCAATCCTGTTGAAAGTTGGTGTAGCCTCCGCTATTGACTTGAAGTTTGATTGTTTTAATGTCACTAATAAGTTTAGACGAATAGAAATACTGTTTATAAAAAAATATTTATTGAAATCAAACAACAAACATAACAATCTATAATAAAAACAACGGAGTATAAGTAGATACTACAGTAAACTGACTCAATGGTGCTTATGGGGTACTAAGTGATGGACGCTGTGTTTCACATCTGCGTGGAAACTGAAAAGAAATGAAAAAAATGTCAGTTCCGATGTCAGGCAGTACTGATAAAGATTTACTTGCAATTGATTGGTAGAATGTAGCTGGTTGAGGAAACGTCAGAAAGCTATCTAGAAAGAAGAAAACAAGTAAATGATAGTAATATAGTATTAAAATACCCCGGAGAAGGAGTTCCTCCTATTTGTTAATCAAGATACTATGGTAACCTATCGCGGCTACTTTGTAAAATAGACCATTATAATAGTGCTATTCGATTCTCACCCAGTTTTCTTATCGGCATGGTAGTGAATATGTCTAGTGGAGCCGTCAGGTTCATGCAGAGAGTACTCCCCCTTGACGCTGTCACCGTCGCGGTGCTCATGCTGGGACTTGTGGTCACCAGTGTGGTGGCTCTTTACTTCGTACTCGAACTTGTACTTGGGATGAGTCTGGAAGTTTAAGTTTATGATCAGTATTTTTTTTTTAATTGAAGGACGAGATTCTCGCTAATTATTCACCTGTTAGTAAGCGCCGCCTATGGATTTCTGTAATACAGAAAACATTGCTGGTACGTTGTCAAATTGTCATCCTAGTGATAATACTGGAATGTCTCGTGAAGAAAATCAAAAAACTTAAACACGACCGATTAGCGGCAGAAAAGATTATGGTGGTAGACTTCCCCTAGACGAGCTCACTCAAAAAGTCCAAGCTTCTAATACTAAAAGTACTAGCATTTAGATGTAACTAACATAGTAGTCGACGTGGTGATGATGGTGATGTTCGTCTTTGATTTCCACTTTCACAGGATGGTCGTCGTGTTTTGAAATGTGTATTGAAGAATGGCCATCATGTGCTGTCACTGCTACCACTGCCATTATTGCAATCACTGCTAATAAGCACACCTGTAGCATAAATAATAATTATTACAATTTTATTTTTGTTGCACTTTCACTATGAACACTTTTGTTTTTAAATTCGAATTTCATACCTTTGATACCATTTTTCATTTGCGGTTTTTAAATTCCTTGTATTAATTTCACTGAAATCAGTATTGAACTGATAGATACTCATAAAATCCCAACTTTTATATTCATAACAAAGCAATAATTGCTGCAATGCAATTTTACTCTAATTTTTGTATGACTATAGAATGTGCAACGTTTGAATATTGGACAAAACTTTTTAAATATTTCGTAAAATACATTCACACGCATGCATACTACTTATGCACAAGCACATTGCAAATTTTGGATCATTGCAGGGAAGTATGATTATTTAATTAATTTTAAATTAACGGCGAGCTGCCTTATATTATGTAATACACACACCTGTTTATGTGGTTTACCATAAAATTTATACTGAGATGTAATCGTAATTTCAATAATATTAATGATCGTTTTAACAGCAATGTAACTAAAATCCAACAGCGATCTGAACTGCTATTAGATTTGAGTAATTGGGTCAAATCAATCCAAACTTGTTATTTATATACTCCAGCCTGTATATGATAGCATCTTCGTCATCATCAGCACTGTTGCCCAGTTTTTTTTCAGATAGTTCTTCGGTACAACTAAAATAAAATGATTTAGGACTATTTTTGAATAGTTTCGAAAAATCAATTTGGTTTTCCAATAAAAAAAAAAAACTAGCCTTTCTCGAAAACTGGTTCTTATCGCACTACGATTAGGTTCAACCTATTGCAGGTATTTCACACACGTGGATTTTTAATATTTTTCCGCACATGTGCGGAAATAAAAAAATACCACAGATATCTAAACTTATACTAAGTCCAAATGAGTTCAATGACTGTAGTCCGCGGTAATTGTTTTTTTTTAAATCTCGGCAAAGAAGTAGGATTTTGAAAATTTATATTGTGTTTATAAATAGAATATCATGGATAAACATGATTATTTAAAACAAATATTTACTTTTATGAACAAAGTAACATTAATTTGTGTTCTAAATTCAATAATATTTGAATTTTCTGTTTTTCATATAAGGCTGTTTGGCGGCATTATACCGTTGCTTCTTCTTCAACCTGGCGAAAGTACTAAAACGCGGGAAAAAAGCTAATTAAATCATAGTTTAATAATAATTTTTGACAAAAATACTATCCATTCTAATATTTTATTTCTTCGTAAGTGTATGGAAAAACGTCGTTTGATACGCGTGAGAATTTGTTACTACAGGTCTCGGCTCCAAAACACCCTCGCCTGCAGCTCGGGTGTTAATTATGCTTCGAACGCAATGACAAAGTTTCCCTACTTATATCAAAATATGCTATTGTTACATTTGCTACAAAGAAAGCTTGTAATTTCGGATGGGAGATGGATTTCTTTGGCCAAAGAACTAGCATTGCCATTCAACGTGACAATGCTGCCAGTCTTCCATACATTTTGACCGTGTAGGAAACAACACTTTTTTTTAAATTACCGATAAAAAATGTATGTGCTGGTTCACAATGATGTACTGAGTACGTGGTCCTCGATTGTGCGTCGATGTCCCTTCCATCCCTTATATTATTTAATCCCTTTTTATCCCTTATTTATTTTATTTCATCAAGTGAATTGTCTGCGTAGTTAACCACATCGTGTTGTTATTTATCTAAGGCCCTATTGACTCGCTAAGTTATCTTTTGTAAATATTTTTATAATAGTTTTTAAACAAGTATATTAATACAATATTTTCTTCTCCTACTCAGTACATACATTATAGTACATATCAGATCAGAATCAGAATCAGAATTTTATTTGCTATGAAAGTAGGTACAGGTTAGGTGTTGTAAATAAATTAATGAGATCGGCTACAGTCTACCTTACGGCGTGCAAATTATTACATAAGTTAAAACATTCATAAAAAACCAAAATAATGTCAACAAAACAAAGAAATGAAAAACACATTTTCATCATAAAATAACATAACTGGAATCCCCGAAGGGCTACTCAGAGGTGTACCTAAAAGTACACCCACATTTCGCTAGTTATGTTTAAATTCCATGGAATAGGGGGCGAGCCACATTAGATGTAGGTAGTTAAGAAAACTGTCGAGTTAAGTTTGGGGGATCTCTCCAACTTATGTGCTGGGCCCGACAGCGAGGGTGCAATATGATGATAAGTAGGTACAAATTGTGGAATGTAATAGGTAAATATGTAATGCTAAAGAAATAAAATTCGGTCTAACAGATACAGCTGTTTATGATACCTTTCAAATCAGATTTTTAATTTGTTGATCCAAATATCCACATAATGTTATTACAGACATACGGAGGGTTATTTTATAAATCGATTGATCTAACTAAACACGTCCTTATTCTTGATTTCAGGCTTTTGATTTCATGTTAGGTAACTCAGGATATTTACTATTTTAATAGACAGTACGTTTTACACAGTCGCTCCGAGTAATGAAGGAAGGCAAAGGGAAATGATAATGGATGTTTTGTTTTTCAAACATTTAATATTGCCATAACTGATCCTTACACACTACGTTAACAAAGCTTCAGCCTTCGGCAGTCAACTCCTCAATAGTGATGATGGTGATGTGGCACGATGTGTTCTACATGCACTTTGTAGTCACTCTTGGAGTCGTGTCCATCACGGTGCTCATGCTGCTCCTTGTGGTAACCGGTATGCTTGTCGTCAACTTTGTACTCGAACTCATACTTGGGGTGGGTCTGAAAGAAAACACTGATGTTATTACATGTTCCTTTACATATAGTAGGTGAAGAAGATAGAAGGTGAGGTAGATTGTTACTTTGTATGCCAACTAATTAATAGTAAAATAAAAGACCTCTTCCTCTCTCCTACCTTGCTGTGCCCTTACAGGGTCCATATTTATGTACCTAGCTTTAAGCCCTTTGTAACATCTTTTTTACAATATGGAATGCAAAATAAACGAAATGAAAAGAATGAAATGAAGAAGATGATGATGTTAGTGTAGGGTCAAAGGGGGGTGGCTGTAGGGGTGTAGGGGGGGGGGGTTTGCAAATGTATAGAGATATAGCTTTGCATACTACCGGTCAGTATTTTGATGAGTGGCTACTCTCTGTGTAAAAATAGACATTACGCACATAAAGTTCAATTTCTCGTTAGATCAGCTCAGCGTTAGACATTTCAATTTGTAATTTTTCTAATAACTATAGTAGTACAACGTTCATCTTTAACGTAAATCAAAGTAACGGTGTTTCTGATCAGACCATAACCCGCTTGCTGCAATGTCTTAAGTACCCGTTTACTTGAACTATGGATGAGAACAACAATGCCACTGACGCTGCAATCAACGTGGCCATCTAATAGCTTCGAACATAGTTAAGGCGAAGTACAAAAACTAAAATAACACAACTTACATAGTAGTCGACGTGGTGATGTCCGTGATGGTCTTTGTATTCCACCTCTGTGTGGTGACCGTCGTGTTTGTGGATGTACTGCGACGAAAAACCGTGGTGTTCAGCTGTCACTGCTACTACTGCTACCAGGGCTAAGACGATCACGACCTGTAAAGAGACAAGAATGGTTCGTCTTCAGCTCTTCAAGTTGCACCGTTAGAAGATAAAACAAAGATCTTTGTTTGGTTCCATGTACTCAGGAAATTGTAGAAGTCCATCGTTCCAGGAACCGTGGACTTAGATAACAGAGAAAAATAAAAGAAATGTTAACAATTTATGTTCGATAAAATTACTAGATAGATGAGATGGGATATAAATCTTTTTCTGTGCGGGAGATCGTGACCAAGGATATGAATGCAGTTTTTAAAATAAACTTTTTTACCTTAAGAGACATTTTGTGGTAGACTTGTAGATGAAGTTGTACTATAGTACTAAGCTCACAGATGAACTGATACACTGTCAGAAAAAACTGTTGCTTTTATATTGAAAACAAAACAATCAAGGTAACATTGATTTCACTTTGAATGGCCACTAAAAATTAATTACGATATTATAATATTATATGGATTGTTTCGTAAAAGTGTACTTTTACGTGTACACCTACACTAATTGCTCAAGTGATAACGGAAATGCATAACAATGTTATGTGTTATTGCAGTTGAAATTGAGTCATTGTCGAAATATAACACTTTGTCAGGAATATTGTGTTTGCTATGTACCATATCATAAGTAGCAACTCGTAGTTAAATAATAACAGCCGCACAGGTCAATCTTCAAGGTAAACCTGCACTTGCCAATTTCGGTATGGACCGAAATTGGCAAGTCATGCAGTCGGCATGTAGTGATGGTCACCCATCCATGGGGATGGGTGACCATCACTACATGCCGAGTTTCCTCCATGCCTCGGAAAGCACGTGAAGCCGTTTGTCCCGGCTGTCATTTGTAGATCTTTGACAGTGGCCCAAAATACTGACAACCAGTCTTACCAAGGTTTACCGTATTACCCAGTACTAACTATTTTATGGAGGTCACATAGGCAGTCACTCCATATAAAATACTTGTATTCAGCTGCATCCAGTTATACTGGAAGCCGACCCCAACATAGTTGAGGAAAAGCTAGATGATAATGTGCCATTCAATAAAAACTACTACAAAATTGCCTCGTTGGTCTACTGCTGAGCATGAGGAGCCCTTATTGCCCTGGTTCAAGCCATGGTCCGGAGCGAGAGGGAATGGGAAGCTGTTACCGCCTTCTGCGAAGCAGTCATGCTAGTGAAGGAGGTGCGGGACGTGAGCGGGAAAGAACCTCACGTCCCAGCCGCCGCGGGAGACGCTCTGGGCGTCGGGGGTCACGTGGTGGCTTCCGGCCACCGTAGGCGTGGGCCTGTTGACGGCGAGTTATGGGCTAGCTCGCCGTCCGACCGTCTTATGACGACAGGCCGTGTCAACGGCGCTTTCGTGTTCCACGCGCGCCTCAAAGATATGTCAGCAACCAAGTAGGGGTCCGCATGGGCCGATGCCTGCCAGGGCTGCGGGATTGTTCGAAAGAGATACCGTGGCCCTGGAACACAAAGGGCAAAGAAGGAACATGGATGGGGCTTAGTCAGTACAAGTCTGACACTCCCTTCCGCTCCGCCCAGAGTGGTCATTTGATGACAATAAACCCGAAGAAAAAAAGGGGCTCTTATTCGATTCTCAGGACTGACAAAGTGTTTATTGGTTTTTTCCATTAGGAATTTCTCAGTAGCAGCTACGCAGTCTGGAAATCTGCCTGGCTCGCCCTCATTACACGGGACTGAAACATAACTGACGAAATGTGGGAGTACTGTACTTCGGGGATTACAAGCGTGATGTTACCAAAAAACTAATGATAAACACAACTAAGTTCTGATGGTGTTACTTCTGCTTACGTCAGCGTCCTCTTTTCAAGTCTCGTAATGTTCAAATGTGCTTCCTTAAAGGATCTATTTTCGAGACCTAGCTTTTCACCTGGTTAAGCTTGTCTATTCTATTTTTTTTCTCGATTTATGACTCATACGATTATCTTACTTACTATTATAAATACGAAAGTTTGTGACGATGTATGAATGTTTGTTAACCTTTCACGCAAAAACTACTGAACGGATTTGGATGAAATTTGGCACATATATAGTTTATAACATATAGAATACTTTTTATTACTGTAGTATGATCCCGTGGAACAATTCCCGAACTTCACACGGGCGAAGCCGCGGGCATAAGCTAGAATACAACGGGTTGCCCACCTTTGTTCTCCAACATTGAAATTTCAACTCTCGGCGCTGAGCCGTGTGTTGAAAATCCGACAGTTCGCTTTTACTATTGACGCGAACCTAAAATATCGTACCTATGTGCGTGTGATGTAGTATGTTGTGTGTTGAGTATCAGAATTTGAGACTTGCCAATTATAGCCGCTGGTTGTTTTATCGCGTGCATTTTTGCTATCTTCCCAGTGTTTATCATTAAAGTAGATGAGCTAAGTTAGTCCGAAATTCAAATTTTCTTACTAGATGTTTACGTTTGCTACGGCAGTTGTCTCGATAACGTTGATAAACCCACGATTCGCAATTATTTCCGGCGGACAAGTTCTAACAGTGACATTGGTGAGTCGAAGAAACTTGTCCCGGAGACCTATGTCGTAGGACAATCTGACCATCAAACTGGTTGCTAAAGATTATGTTTTTACTTACATAATATTATAGAATTAAATTATTGATTCGTTATTAAACTAGATTTAAAATTCCATTAGTTAAAATGTACTGTAGTTATGTCAGCAAAAAAAAGGCTTTTTTTATGATTATTATTTATTACCATTATCATGTTGCTTGTTGATCGTTGATTGAATTGCGACCGCAAAAAATATTTATTTACAGAATCATAATCACCCTTACGATTAAGAATGACATTTTTTTTAAACTTTCGGCATTTCCGTTCTCTTTTTGAAAATATTATGTAGTTGTATCAGTACGATTTATCAATGCATTTTTAAAAATCAACACAGACATTACAATCAAATTATAATAAAATAATAATATTAATTACAAGATGTGAAACTGAAGCAACAAATAGTATTTAAATATTTTAATGTTTTTCTTTGATCAACATCAACGACTAGCTTTGCAATATTTTGGTATAAATACATATTTAAAGAGTGTTTTCAATGTGTGGACTCACCACATTATAAAGGGTGTAAAAGTACACTTAACGAAGCCAAAAGGCACTTGTTCTATTCTATTATTGCCATTTTTTTTTGTTCTAGACTATTACGGGGAACCTTCTAGTTACGGAGATATTAGGGGACAAAGTTCCAACTTTTTCACAAGTTTTTTTTTAATGTTATAACTATACTTTAAATACCTCCACGATCGCCGTACTATTCAATGCATCAATTAGTACATTGGTTTCACATAATGTAATGCAATGTTGTTGTTGTTTGTTTCAATAATGTGTAATGTTGTTTGTTGTGTAATGTAATGTTTTTTTTTACCCCAAAAAAAGAGGCGATTCCCTGCAATATTTTTTGCGTAGATTTACTTAGTTTGATGTTTAGAATGCTTGGTTGACGGCTTCGTGAAGGGTCCGTTTACATCTTGTAGTTATGGGAAATGAAGAGGGATTACATGAAGTAACTGAAAATCTAATTAAAATCAATATTTTATTTAATACACAAAAAAACATAATAAGAAACAATAGGATAAACATTGGTAGTCACGGGGCAATTAAATTACAGTAAATTTTATTTTGCAGTCATCAATAATGATGATGATGTTCAGGAACAATGTGGTATACCTGCGCTGAGTAGTCGGTCTTAGTATTGTCACCATCGCGGTGCTCATGATGGTACTTGTGGTCACCGGTGTGATGGTCGTCCACTTTGTACTCGAACTCGTATTTGGGGTGTGCCTGAAAGGAAACAACAATATTAGCATTACTTCGAGTAGTAAAACTCAAGACTATGTGGCTGTGCAGATTTATGGAAAGGCTGTGCGATTTTGCATGGGTTATACAACGAGACCTCAGTCAGCCCCGAAAGTGTTACTTCAACATCATCATAATAACTATCCAGTCATTCTGATAAGCCTACATATTCAAAATACTGGAACATCGTATCTTTTTGAACATGAAGCCAACCATCGAACGGGTATACTCAAAAACGGGGGTTACTAACATGGTAGTCGACATGATGTTCATGATGTCCGTGATGGTGGTCATCGTGTCCTTGATGGTAGTTTTCGTGTCCGTGGTGGTAGGTGTCATGTCCTTGGTGGAGGGTGGCATGTCCCTGGTTGTGCTCATCATGTCCTTGATGGTGGTCATCATGGTGTCCGTAGTGGTGAACGACGTGACTATGGTGGTAAATATCGTGTCCATCGTGATGCTCGTCGTGTCCGTGATGATGGTCGTCTTGTCCGTGGTGGGCTTCGCCATGATCGTTCTCCTTGACATGTACGAGGTGGTGGTGACCGTCGTGCTTGTGAATGTACTGCAAAGAGTACGCGTGCTCTGCTGATACTGCAGCTACTACAGCTAATACGAACAAAACCTGGAATAGATAAACTCGTTATGGAAAAATCTATGAACTCTGACAAAACTCCCTTACCTAGGAGAAGTGTCTTGTGTCCCAACAGAGGGCACATTATAGGCTGTTTAAGCTTATTCTGTGATACCCAAAATACCTCTTATGTGAGTGAAAAATAATAACTCCACTAAAGGTGATATTTAAGGTACAGTTTGGTGCACCAGGGGCAAGGTTATCAATGATTGAAGATCTAACGCGTGATTTGATATTTTAATAGTGTTGCCAGTACGAAAAAACAACAAAAACAATAGAAGAAAAGTATATTAGTAATTTTCGAAATAAGAAAATAAAGTATTATTACCTTGAGAGACATTTTGAATTATTTGTTCTGCTGGTGTTGGTACTTGAGAGTACTAAGTTTGTTAGTGGACTGGATGTATCACCAAACCGAATCGAGGCTTTTATACATTAAAAAATAAAGTAACCAAGGCATATTTGGCAGTTAATATTATTTACGATAATTTGATTGTTTTGTTTGTGTTGATTTCGTAAATACGCATTGATATATCGGTCCACAATCGATTGACCGAGAAAGAACGGAAATGCAACTAATAAAAAGTAATTAATAAATGTCTGCCTCGTTCGTCGAGTGGCCGCAAGTGCGACTGCTAAGCATGAGGTCCTGGGTTCGAATCCCGGGTCGGGCAAAATGTTATTGGGTTATTCAGGAAATTCTCAGTAGTAGTCTCGGAGTCTGGATCTGTGCCCGGTTGATGACAATATGCTCGCCCCTTATTACATGGTACTGGCGAAATGTCGGTGTCCTATTAGGTACACCTCTACCTAACCCTTTCCGGATTACAGGCGTGATGTTATAGGAAACTAACAATAGTTGACTTGATATGGTATATAAAAAGTAACTAACAATGGTTGACGTTAATGGTTTTATTTTAAAAATATTGAAATTTATAAGGTAATGACAGTAATGTTCAAAAATTTTAAAAATGCGTATTTTTACATTTTTAGGTTTACGTTACAATGGCACCCTACTAATACCTAGTGGCACAATAGTAGTACCGATGCTTTTCGATAGAATTCAAAAACGGTCTTGTTTGGTTCAGTTAACCCATTATGTTCCCACTGCTCAATAGCTACCAACCCCAGGCGAAGATCATAGGCATCTAAGCTATCTTTTATTTGCATCAGCCATTGATTATCTGAATTTCTGTATCATCAGCACCATAAAAGAGAAATGAGGGCTTAGACAACTGCAGTTGCTTACAAAGCGTTTCATATTTTCTAAAACTGCATTTCCGTAACAAGTTAGTCTCATACATTTTTGACTTCTCCATCATTGTTATCGTTGATAGAATGTCACTTTGTATGGGTCCTCTAATTGCATGTATAGTCCATTCAAAAGTACTTATATACTTATAGCCATATAACCTTTCACACAGTCCATCCACTGTTTCTTTAGTTTTCCTTTACTATTATAGCCATTCACATTCATACTGAAATCTTGTACCACGATATTAATCTTATTACTCCGCATCTCATGCATAATACCGTATGACAACTGATTGCCAACAACTTTTCAGCTACCCCGGGCCCCGGTGCCACCTTCAGACTTCCTCTTACGTACTCAATTCTTATTCTATCCGTTCGCATTACACTCTCAGCCTATGTATTTCATTCATCCCTTTTGTGGTCGTACAGTTATTGAAAAGTGAAGTTATTGAATAGTAAAGCAGATTTAACGCAGTCCCTTTTCTATATATGGTCGCGGTACTACTTATTTCCATGCAACTGAAAAATAGATGAGTCTATGCGTCAGTAACTGCAATTTAATCGTGAAGAACTGCTCATGTCAGTTGGTGATAGAATGAGGGCAAGGCTAGGGAAACGAAGATAGCAGATTGTAGAAAATTCCATGCGTAAAAACAATTACTAGTAGCACGTATTAAACTATTGAGTGGCATGTTATTTCATTACGCAATGATGGCAATAACGGCCCATCTACACGGCATGACCAATGCACCTAGTATTTTACTGTTTTATGTATTCTATGTAAAGGGACTTACATCATAATATTTGATTAATACATTCTTGTGGGAAACTGACACGTGTAAAAGAAATACCAGCTGGAAATACTAAACTACGTGTGATTAGTCAGAAGCTTTATACCTGTACGTTTACATCAGATTATGGTCCATAATTAAAACTGAACACTTCATCATATAATGTTGATGGCAAGCTTATTTGTGTCAGCCCAGAAGCGTGAAGTAGATAGTAAAACACATATCTGATTTATCATTTGCGAAACATTTCTGAACTAGAACGAAATCCTAACAGTGCGCCGGATCGGCTTTCCACCTGAAAGGTTGAGTTGGCTGGGTGACTGCTGTTTACTAGCTGATTCCTAGCCGAGGCGATACTATTATATGCACAGTGTACACCTTTACGATGCTCAGTAAGAGTGCGTTGTTTTCCTCCTCTTCCTCTATTCTTTTCTGATTAATTTGCGGGATCCAATACAGTTAAATTCTTTCTCTCGGAGTTCGTCGACCTTCATTGTCTCGGCATTTTTCTGTTGGTGGCCACTGTTGATTCTGGCTTTCAGGTGGTGCAGTGGTTTTGGAAAAGAGTGGCGGACTGGTCCGAATAAAAAGTGCGTTTTTAGTTTCAAAGGAAGGAATCTTAAACGGCTCAAGATGAAGTGCTGCTGATCCCGTGCGGTGCATATAACGAAGCGTTGCAGAATTAAAAAAATCTCGAACAGTAGGCAAGTATGTTATATAAAACAGATAATGCTTTTCAATGAGTTCCTCTCTTCTTTTTAATAAATAAAGTAACTTTCAAATTATCAAATTAAAAAAATAATGCAGGACTTGTAATGGGCAAGTACCGCAATTTTTTTATATTTTAGTTATAGTAATATTTAGAATACGACTCCCTTTAATTACGCTGGTAATCAAAATAGCTACAAATGACATTTTTTAAAGTAGGTAGGTCAGTCAGTTCAGTTTTAGAAAATGGTGTGAATAATAAAAATAACCTTATTTTCAGAAAATATTTATTTACACATGAAAAATAACAACATACATTTAAAGAAATAACAACAATTTGTGAGTCAGTGATGATGGTGATGATGTTCAGGCACGATGTGGTGGGTGCTGTGCTTCACATCCGCATGGAAACTGAAAAATAAAATGTATATTAATGTTTTTAGACACGAAAGTAGAAATAAGGCGTACAAGTAAGTACCTCTACTAATGTCCCCTTTATTCCTAAGAGGGCAATTGTGGATATATCGATAGTAAATGTAACATAATTTGTGTGTCAAATAAAGAATAAGAACGGTGTGAACTACACGGTGGATAACCTTACCCGGAATGTTTGTCAGCATGGTAGTGAACGTGTCTGACGGAGCCGTCAGGTTCGTGCAGGGAGTACTCTCCCTTGACGCTGTCACCGTCGCGGTGCTCATGCTGTTCCTTGTGGTCCTTGGTGTGAGGGTCCTTAACTTCATACTTGAACTCGTACTTTGGATGCGTCTGTAGGTAAACGCTATGATTAGAGTTTTGTTTTTGAAGTGGAAATTGTTTGGGTGATCGAAGGACCACCTGATGGTAAGTTGTTACTTGGCCGTAAGGCCATCTGCAAAATCATAAATATGGCTGACGTGTTGCCATTTCTGACACAAAATGTCTATCTACTCAGACACCCACCCATACACCATTATGCTTGGCGATAGAAGTCCGCATGGAAACAAATATTTAGAGACAAAGGGGCCCAAACAAGTTGTCATTCTATCATCAATAAAAAAGTCTAAAATGTATCTATGGTGATTGTTACTAACATAGTAGTCGTAGTGGTGATGTCCGTGATGGTCTTTGAATTCCACCTTGTGGTGATGACCGTCGTGTTTGTGGAGGTGCTGCGATGAGTAAGCGTGTTCCGCTGTCACTGCTGCTAAGACGCACATGGATAACACCAACACCTGCAAAAAAAAGAAAGAAATATGTACTGATTATACTGCCAGATGGTTTAAGTGATACAGTTGTTACAGAATGAGTATCTATTGCATAAACAAACTGCTCATCGTGGAGATCGTTATGATGTAACAGACAAATGAATTAATGTCCATGGAAGAACAAGGTTTTCTATTCTCTCTAGAACAAGTTATCCTTAAAAAAACCTTAAAAGCTAATCCGCCCTTAATACAAATTCTATTCCTGCATCTGTAAGAACACTAAAATTTTAAAATACCTTAGACACCATTTTGTTATCTCCTGTAGGTACGTAAGATAAAAGGTAGATTAGTAAACTGATACATGGTTTAAAAAATCGTGCCTTTTATAGTAAAAAGTAAAGCTACCAAGGTAATAGCGATTTCACTTTGAATTCTTGGCACTAAAAATGTTTGCGACAGTTCGATATGCATAATAATCAAATAATGTCGCAAAAATGTACATTTTACAGTATTTTCAATAATTGAAGTACGTAAACGACATCGGCGGAATCTTTGGTTTCGTTATTAAGTAACTACTTAACATATTTTTGTGTTGCACGGTGTCAATTTTTTGTACCGAATTAATCAATTCCATATAATATAATATAATAATCTTTATTTTCAGACCAGAGATCCAGAATAAATTAAAACAAATAAAAACTGGGCACTTTTAACTAAAAACATGTTACACAAACTTACTATAACACATACCTGATTAGAAAATGAATAATTGTTGAAGAACACAGAGGTTTTTCGTTTTCGTCTGAAGAAAACTTCTGTTTTCATGGTGAATTTATTCGTTTTATATTCACATTTATACTCACTTCGTTTTAATGATTATATAAGCATAAGCATAATCAGCCTATTAATGTTCCCACTGCTGGGACACAGGCCTCCTCTATCTACCAACACGCACTAGGCTCGCGTGGTGGATTATAGCCCATTCCCTCTCATTTAATGATTATATAATACAATATAATTATCTTTATTTTCAGACCAGAGATCCAGAATAAATTAAAACAAATAAAAAACTGGGCACTTTTAACTAAAAAACACGTTACACAAACTTACTATAACACATACCTGATTAGAAAATGAATAATTGTTGAAGAACACAGAGGTTTTTCGTTTTCGTCTGAAGAAAACTTCTGTTTTCATGGTGAATTTATTCGTTTTAGATTCACATATACTCACTTCGTTTTAACATAAAATAACGTCTGTGTTTCTCCGAAGAGTTAAACAGGATACAGTGGTGTATTTTTATCGCGATTTCAGGATTCATTCTTTAGTAAGTATTTTACAAAATGATAAGAACAATGATCCCGTAAGAGATTTAGGGTAAACAAAGATTGTATAGAACGGTCACATTTCTCCTGTTTATCAAGTCCCATGTACTTGGAGCTAGCCTATTGCCAGTAACCGAGCAGGAATCTAAACTATGGGCAACTAAGATTTCCTGATTAAAAGACTCAATTACTCCGCTTGTAACCTGGGAATCGAACCCAGGCCCTTCTGCTCTGCAGTAGCACTTGCGACCACTAGACCAAGGAGGGAGTCCCTTGATATACTCAGGTTTATAACAAAATTGTTTTTGTGTTTTATTCCTTCCTCCTATTTAAAACTGCCTTCATTGGTCAAGTTTCTGACTTCAAGATATTTGTTTTCATTATTCATTCTCTGAAAGCTCATAAAAAAGTCGGTCCTGTGCTTGTGCTGTCTTTCTCTGTTCATGTGGAATTGCAGTCCTATCGAACTATTAGATTGAGGTATGAAAGGATACATGAATATTTGATGCATATAGAATGAGTATAGAATGAATACAGAATGAATATAGAATGAATAACTTTCTGCTGCGTCGATAGATAGTCTGTGTTAAGATGGGCTACTATTCCAAAAATGTAATCAGGATGTTTTATAAGTATTCGTATGACCACTTAGCGCAAAGGAAAATCATTGATACAAGAAAATCATTGATACAAGGAGAACGGCTATAGTAGTGATTTGAGCGAATCTTCCATTCATAGTTTATTTTAAAAATTAAGAAACTAACAACTAACTTAAAAATACTTAAAATTAACAGCACCAATTTCAAATAAATTATTAATTCAAGAATTTATGAAAAACTCGTTTAGACGAAAATATCGAATAAAAATATAAAAAAATTAAATTATTAAAATCTAAAACGTAAAATACTTTTTGTATAGTATGTTATATTGTTAATACTTTTTGTAGTAGTGTGTAGTTTCCTTGTGTCTTCTGTGAGAGGATATATTAAACTTTAAGTCACCCTAAAGATTCTTCTGATTCTTTTAATGCTTTAGAACTTAAGGGTCTGTTAATTGCTGAATTTTGTATAATCTTTTATAAGAGAAAATTAAACAAAGTTATCCGTAGAGATTATTATATGCATTTCATTTTGAGCTACATCTTCGCAAAGATACGCTCTCTTCCTTCCCTCTACATATCTCTCACTCTCACATCAGGGGCCAGTTCTTATAGACCATAAGTATGGCATTTATCAATAGATAATTTAATCACATTATTTTGTATGCAAAATAATGTGGGTACCTCATGTGGCTGTTTAAATATTTTCCCGCAGAAGTTCTAAATAATATTTTTTGTTACAGTTCCATGTATTCTCTTAATCTTTTTTTATTTATTTTTGTATAAAATCGTAAAGCGGTTCACAGAATACATTTACCTACATTTCAACTGTGGTGTGTAGTCCTAATAGTTTCGGAATAAAGTGGCTATGACTTACAAACTGACATACAGGTAGACAGACATGACGAATTTATCGGGTTTTTTCGGGTTCCGTTTTTTGCCATTCGGCTACGGAGCCCTAAAAACGATATAATTATATTTCGTTTTCAAAGGAGAATAAAGACCGTGTGACGCTCTTTCCTCATCCTACTAGCTATTCCTTTTTCTCATTATTTTACAGTTGGTGGTAAATGTATTATTTACATGCGAATTCGGCCCAGTAGGTGTCTACACCTCCCATCGCGGCATCAGTGTCTTTTAGGTTTAGGTCATACACCAAAATATGGGACATTATTTAGACAGAAGTATTCAAACTCGGTGTGGCCTATTATATAGGGGTCTATTATTCCTCATTTTGTAGATTGTGCTTGGAGTGGTCTATTTGTGGCTGCACTCGGCTGAGAGATCAACGGTGATTGTCTTAAGGGTTTAATCGATATTTCCGTCTAAACGAGTTTTTCATAAATTCTTGAATTAATAATTTATTTGAAATTGGTGCTGTTACTTTTAATGAATTATAATTAAAAATTTCTTCAAGCTAGTATTCAGAATGGCACGTCGACAACATTAGATAAAGATGCACCCGTCAAATTGGTATATACCATATAATGCTTATTGAATTAAGGATACAAAAAGTTTCAACAAAAACAATCATTTATTAACATATTATAACAACAAAACAAAAGTACAATAAAATGAAATAGCACAAGTTAACAACAGTTTATAATAGCCTAGTGGTGATGATAGAGGTGATGGGTGCTGTGCTTCACATCTGCGTGGAATCTGAGAAATATGATACATTAATATGAGTAAAGTCTTCAAAACCACAAGTACCATACAGGAACTGTATAGTGGTCAAGAAAGTAAAAATAAAACAGTACATCATGCTATCAAAATGCAATAGAGTAAGTTTTTGAGGACCTGAAGGCCTCTACGAAGTGAAAACCTTCAGTCAATCTAGCTGAAAGTAGTTGTAGAAATATTGTTATACCATTCGTTTACCAAAGACACAATAAATGTCTCTGACTAACGAAATATTAATTTCATTTCCGGTAGAAAATATCGCTTAGCATTAGATGCAGAGGCGCTCGGGCAGGATTTTGGAAGCAAATAATTTTACTCACCCGGAGTGTTTGTCAGCATGGTAGTGGACATGTCTATCAGAACCGTCAGGGTCTTGCAGAGAGTAGTGTCCCTTCACACTGTCGTCATGACGATGCTCATGCTGCGATTTGTGATCACCGGTGTGAGGATTCTTCACTTTGTACTCAAACTCGTACTTGGGTGGTGTCTGCAGGTAAACGGTACGATTAGTATTTTGTTTCTAGGAACAGATTAGGTAAGCGGAACTTAAATATTATGTTACGTTGAGTTTTAGGCCAATTTGCATTGCTACTTAGCACTAAAAGCGTTAAACGTTATTAAAGCATCATTCTATCTCTGAGAACTTTAAATGTGGATAGAACTGTTTTATGTAATTTAGCGCTAAATGCATTTAAGGATGTGTGGTGCAAGTGGGCATCAGAAAAAAACTACTTTTTAGAGCGTCTTCTATCGTTTCTATCTCTTGATACAGTTACTAACGTAATAGTCGTGGTCATGATGTCCGTGTTTGTCCTTAAATTCAACTTTCGTGTGGTGATCATCGTGTTTGTGGATGTACTGCGATGAGTGTCCTTCCTCTGCTAACACTGCTACTACTGCACACACAGCTAACACACACAAAACCTGCAATGCAGAAAATTTAATTTTTCCCTAGTTTTATTTTTAAATTGATAAAATAAAATGGTGATGATGAATGATTTGATTTTTGAAGCTCTTCATAACTCTGTATATACAATTATATATGATTTTATATAATTGTATTGTTTTTTGTGTCACTTGACTTGAAAATTGATATTTGTATGTTTACCGAAGAACACTAGTTATTAGTTTATTAACATTTTTAGAATTCAGCTTCAAATACTTGGATTTATTTAAAGATTTTGTACTAAAATACCTTAAAAATCATTTTTGTTCTACTTGTTGTACTGGTTGTAAGTGGATTAACGAACTGATACATAACTACTAACAATCAGGGCTTTTATAGTTAAATCTAAAGAAACGTTGATGTAATTCTATTGATTTCATTCAGAACCATTAGCAATTAACAACAGTTTACAACATTTTTATTACGATTGCGAATGTCTTAACGCAGTTAAAACTACATCACGTTCGCGTAGTAAGAGACGTTTAGACTCCGCGTGTTATTCACCAATAGAAATGTTTTTTTTTTTAAATATAATTATAAAATACCCAAATATTAGATTAATTTGGATATTTTTTTCAAGATTATTTTTATGTTTTTTGTTGACCTCATCACGTAAATGACTACCTGAATAAAAGCGCACTGCTGGATTTTCAACGGCCGGCCGGTTTAGTGCCGAGAGTAAAAATTCTAGAGGATCTCATTTGGGGGATCCTAGCGTTATTGAAAAAGGGTAATAGTGTAAAAGATGTTTACCTCGAATGTGGCTAAAATTCATGCAACTGTGTATTTAATAGTGAACCAAAATCCTACGAGGTGAGATAGTGTATAAAAGTCATCACGGTAATAAATATCTTTTTAAATCCGGATTATCCCACAATTGCTGGGCAAAGGAAGACCGACCGCTATGGGAGATACCTCCCATAGCGTTCGGCTCTTCCTTTCTAAGAAGACCTCTCGGACTAATCTTCAATAAGCGTTTCTGAGTCATTTACCAGCGTTAATTGGTCTCCATTAGCAACGACTATCCGGCTCCATCATCTACTGCTTGACTTCTCTGGCCCATGTGCTCGATACAGTCTAAACCCACTCAATTCAATTTCAACCTTGAAAACGTAGGATTTATCAACCCCATATAAATCTTTTGTCATACAATCATAGAACGTGGCCGACTGAAGCTCGTATTTTTTAAGGGCTCCTTATCGACAATTTCATTCTGAGTTAGCTCTAAAAAAAAAGGTTGTTAAAAGGTTGTAGAGGCTTATGTCCAGCAGTGCATAGAGACCAGAGGCAGTGATTTGATAATTATCTATTGAGATATGTGTAGCAGTGGCGAAGGATCCATATAAGTCGATTCTACCGGGTTCCCTTTGAAAAATGGTACAGTCAGTATTCTATAGACAAATAATATAATCACATTAAAGATAATATATTCCGGCTTACCTCATAAAAAATGACCCCTCGCTACTGATGTGTAGTGTATAATCAGCATGGGTAATGTTTTAGATCCCGTATTTTTCTTACAGATGTTGAATATTTGAGCTGGGTTATGTCCAATAGTGGTCAATTTTCCTATAAAATTTCACTCCTTACAAAAAGTTCCGATCCGTCAGTGAATAGTTAATAGATATCTTAAATGTGGTCCTTAACAGCCAACATATAGATCATACCTAAAAATGTAATCAAAGCGCATGGATAGCATGGATATTATTGTTGTTTGATGAGATAATTCAAAAAGTGGATTTACAAGTGAGTTCACGGCTGATTTTTTCTGTAACTATCCAACACACCACAGTTTTCTTAATGCATTCATGGCACGGTTCCTAGGAATTATTATGCTCTTCGTATTCAGAATTCAGATTAAGGTCAACAACGACAACGTTGTTATCAAACCTCATTTTGTAAGAAATTTTGGTCAAATCCAGGAAAAAATTTGATTCTTGTCAGACCAGTTAAAAACACATACACATACATTCTTATTAATCATGTTCAATGTGTCAGCAAATGCCAAAAGATCACATTAGTTAATTTATTAGCTCGCATCCAGCATCAGTATATATGTAAGACTTCAATCATAACTAATGAAGTTTGGGTGTTTCAAAAACCTCTGCCAACCCTATGTTGTATTTATGTATCACGTCAAACTGTAACCAACTAGAGGGCTGCGTCATAATAATACCATGGAGTTTCTTGCCCGTTCTTCTCCATAGAGATCTACGCTGGGGAATGGGCAACTACAGTACTTTCAAAGTTTTTATGCCTTGTGACAGGGACTGTAGCTACATTTCATTGTTGTCTTTGTTTCGACAGCTCAAAAGTGCCTGTAACTGGCCTACTTGGAATAAAAGCTTTGATTTTGATCAATAACGGTGATCGAAAAGTCAAACATGTGGGGAATCATGTAAGCTTACGTCAAAGCTGTTGAAAGTCCTAGTAGAACACAAAAAATAAACTTTTATTAAAATGAAAAGATAATTAGTTTTATCTATAAACATTGAACGCATACACAAAATTTCGTGTCTGTGTTATGTTACTAAAGGTTGAGGAATTCTCTCATGAAGTTGCGATCCTGGCTGCAGGATCAATTCATGCCTGCCATAAAAATGTATTGTCACTAAATCCAAAGGTGTGTGTCAAATTTCAGCTCAATCGCTTTTCGGGAACTGGCTAGAAATACAGTTGCAAGATTACCTAAACAAATAACCTAAACAAACATATACATACATTGCAAGTTATAAAAAAAAGTTTATAAAAAGTAAACGCTTTGAGACCGATTGACACTAGTCCCTTCGCAGAGGTTTGCGTTTGAAAAGAGTATTTGTAACTAGTTCAGCATGTGTTAGAACTTGTTTGAGTTAAACGTAAAAACAAAAAAAAAAAAAATATTCTAAAAAAAATATTTAATAATTATTTGCGTAACAAAAAGGTAACATAACATTATAAAACAACAGGTACATTACAGTAGGTAATAAGTTAACGAATCAAACATTTTCAGAAAAAATCAGGGAATTCGAAATGCTCTTCATATTCGTGATGTTCCTGAAGAAACGGAGGTATGTCAGCTTCATCTTCCTTGTGCTTTTTGTGATGTTCAGGCTTTTTATGATGATGTTCATGTTTTTTCGGGACGAGGTGGTGGGTACTGTGCTTCACTTCAGCATGGAAACTGTAAAAAAAAAACATGATTAAATACTATTTGTTGAAATAAGTTGTGCTGCAACCAACCAATCTACAAAATCTAGAGTGTCTGGTCAGCTGCACTGATTTTGGAATTGCAAATACTCGAAGCATCGCAGGTGCACACCAGCATTGCTTAGTGCCAGAAATAACTACCGCACAAATTGCTTTGTAGACCGAAAACGAACCTACATGCGATCGACTATTGTTCTTGAAGCGAGATAACATAACATAACGCATAATGTTTAGGCAAAGTATGATAAGAAAGTCTTGGCTAACCCAGTTTTCTTATCAGCATGGTAGTGAACATGTCTGATGCTGCCATCAGGTTCCTTGAAGGAGTAGTGTCCCTTGACGCCGTCACCGTCGCGGTGCTCGCTGTGTTCCTTATGGTCACCGGTGTGGGGGTCTTTCACTTCGTACTTGTACTCGTACTTAGGATGAGCCTGGAGGTAAACATCACGATTAGTATTAGAAGGGAGGCATTTATTAATAGCATTGTCTTGATTGAATCTCGATGAGACATAATTATATCCGACTCTCTCGTTCCTGACTCTTATGGTCCGATAAGTCGGGAATTCGTCACGAGATCGGTGATTTAAGGTACTCTTTGGCTCGATCCGGGTTTCGTTGCTGCTGTTAGAAATTTCTAGACAAGTGGGGTAGTAAAGGAAATGATTGAATAAGTAAGAAACTAACATAATAGTCGTAGTGATGATGTCCGTGATGGTCTTTGAATTCCACCTTTGTGTGGTGACCCTCGTGTTTGTGGATGTGCTGCGACGAGTGACCGTGCTCCGCGGTCACTGCCATAACTGCACACACTGCTAAGACGCACAAAACCTGGAAGTGGCGAAAAACAATTGCATAATTAAAGATGTCCCTTTTTCTGTCCCCTGAACGAAATATGGTTCTGGGTGATGGTTCTACTTTTGTTTCTGCTTTGCGGCTACTGAAATGGCTAAATGCCTTCGGGGAGAATCGTTTAAACTTTCACCTCTGACTACAAACTTTCTGGCTACTTATTTGCCTGTAGCCGTGAGACTATGTAATATTTTTGTTTGGATTAAACTTTTTTTTTGTTTTATATTATGTACACTTGTGACATGTGCTAAATAAATGTATGTTCTATTTGTTTTCACCACACTAGTTAAAAAAACATTAGGAAATTCTAAGCACTTTTTTTTACTCCAATTTTTTGGTATCTAAATATTCACTTTAAATTATCCAAAATACCTTTGAGCACATTTTATATTTTCACACTGTTTCACGGTTGTAAGCAAACTGATACATAAACACGAACAATCGTGTCTTTTTATAGAGAAAATAAAAGTTAGTAATCGAGGTAACAATATTAATTTATAAGATAAACCGTAAAATTTTTAGTACGCACTTGTAATCATTTCGTAAATCCATTTCTCCACTCAGGAACGGCTCGCGGTACAGATTGACTTTGCGAAAGTAAAATTGTGTAAATATTTTTGCTACCGTAGTGTTGTAGAAAACAATGTTTTGCATGTTTTTCTGTTGCAATATAGATCGTCTTCTTTTTGCAAGAGCAATAGTGTAGGGTTTTATGAAACATTCAAACATCTATGTATCTATCTATAACAGAACAAAGTATAGATGAAGCTTAGAAATTAACTTTGAAAAAACCAAGCTCATGAAGGATCGGAAAAACAGACCTCGAATTTGTATTAGGTAGATTATTTAATACCTTGGCAAACAAGTCTCATTCAAACCTAACAAAAATCTCTAGAAAAAAATTTTGCTTTCAATTTCTTTGACTAAAGCATGGAACAGATAATGGTCTTTGAAACACGTTTTAAAATTCAACTAACAAACAAATATAAACAAATTGCCATGTATACTACTTTGCCTCACTTGTGGTGCACATTCTTGGATTTGCACAAAACAAATTAACAAAATGTCAACGAGCCTTAGAGGGAAACCTAATGAACATAAAACTAAAAAAAAAAAAAAAATCTGTAAACATAACAGCCAAAACAAAAGCTATCGATTTCTCAGGTCATATACAAAGCTGAAAATGGAGGTGAACCCGACATAAAGAGATGTCAGCAACCAAGTAGGGGTCCACATGGGCCGATGCCTGCCAGGGCTGCGGAACTTTTCGAAAGAGATACCGTGACCCTGGAGCACAAAGGGCAAAGAAGGAACATGGATGGGTTTTAGTCAGTACAAGTCTGACACTCCCTTCCGTTCCGCCCAGAGTGGTCATTTGATGATTTCCCATGCGAAAAAAAAGGTGAACCATAAGAGCTACAAAATGGTGCACAAGATACGAAGACGGAGAGAAAGACCAATCTCAAGATGGCAAGACGTTATCGTGCGGACAGCGGAAGGAAACTGGCTCGACATAATTCTCAGTAGATAAAATGGAAATTTCGAGAGGAGGCTTATACCCGAGATTCTTCGATTTATTTAGTCAATCAACATAAACAGATTCTTATTGCATTACTGTAGGTACCTTGTGAAAATTAAAAAGTTTTTTTTTATAGCTGCATTGTTATTGTGGTTTTCCATCAGGAATTTCTCAGTAGCAGCCATGGAGTCTGGATTTGTGCCCAGTTGATGGCAATAGGCTCACTCCCTATTACATGGGACTTAAACATAACTGGCGAAATGTGGGTGTGCTATTAGGTACACCTCTGGCTAACCCTTCAGGAATCACAGGCGTGATGTTATGTTATGGATGAAGCTTTGGAATGAAGTATGTGGCTTCGCTGAGCCAATATTGTCGATGACACAGTTGCTTGTGACACTATGACCTAACATCTTTACGATGGATTAGGAATACTTTTATTGTTAAAAAAACTCAATGTATCGCTTGCCTGCATTTCAACTTGACTTATAGATTACGTGATACCAAAGAAGCAATAAATGTGTTACTTCACAATCGCGTTTATTCTTGATTCACACACAACGTCATATTTACATATTATAATAGATAGTAAACATAACAACAACGGCAACAGTTTTAAAACTAAATCGATAACAATAGGATTAGAGTATCTGGAGTCAGTGATGATGATGATGTTCAGGAACAATGTGTTTGGCGTGACCCTCGTATTTAACGTTGGCGTTGAATCTGTAGAAACAAAATGGAAATTAAGTTAAGCATTCCTTAGGATGTCACTATAGCATAGTCTAAAATAGCAAGAAGGTGAACACGTACCCGGTTTTCTTGTCAGCGTGGTACTCAACGGTCCTGATCCTGCCATCGGGCTGGTGCAGGCTGTACACGCCCTTCACGACGTGACCATCACGAACTTCGTGCTGAGACTTCTTGTCTCCGGTGTGAGGGTCCTCCACTTTGTACGCGAACTCGTACTTAGGGTGAGACTGTAAGACAAGAGACGGTAAGCAAATCAAAATTATTTCATATTTGAATAATCTAAGTTCTATACTATTTAATTAGATCGTCATCATACATAGTACTCGACGTGTTTCTCGGTGGCGTATCCGTGGTGCTGCTTGATGCTCTGTGATGAGGAGGCGTGACCGTGGTGGTGCTCGTGATGGTCTTGTGCCACGACCGCTGCCACTGCCACGGCGATGAGGAGGATCTACAAAAATAACCCTAAAGTTAATTAAGGTAAAATTCCAGTGTTGTGATATTGTGTGCTTTAAGTATGTCAAATATTGATAGGAACCGCAATTATGAAGGCAATGGCAATTTTTTATACCTTAACGAACATTTTGTTGTTGTTTTCTTCGGTTTGTTGGGTCTTACAGTTGAGTGATGACTGATACTTTCAAAAAGTAATTCGGCGTTTTATATACACAACCAAATTCAAGTTTGAATTAATAAAGTACTGCAGTGAGTGCAAATTTTATTAAGACAAGTTTATTCCCAAACCTGTTCGGATTTCGTACAAATAGGTAGGTACTGTTTTTGGCTTGTGTGTGTATGAAAGATACGCGTGTCATAAATCATTCCCCGACTACTATTTGGACCAATCAGAGTTGATAAGACATACTAAACACAAATTCTAGATCGAAATGGGTGAGCTTCTAAAGAGCGAGAAATCACTAGGGCACTAAAGTGGGTAAAGATGACGATATTCTCTCTCGAGGATTGGAGAACTTATGAGCATAACTATACTTCGCCTTTGATTTATTTAATATACTTTTTTGACTATTAATCCTTAAAATGTGGTTGTATATCTGAATAATTTCAGGTGCGTCAAATAAGGAGCGATGCTTTAATTTACTTTCTTTCACTTCGTGAGTTCAAGGTCACTCGGTTTGAGCACTAACAAGTTACGAGCGGGTTATAAAAAAACTTGTAATTTTTGAAATATTGGTAATCACATTACTTTCTGGAAACTTGATATTTTGCTCAATATAAAACTCTCAGGTTTATTTGTTGACTTATCAGTTATCACTCAACTTTTAAGCGAGTTAACGCAAAAGATACAAAATGTTTATTAAGGTACCTACTATATACTAATAGGGGAGTATCTACCTATAAACAAACTGCTATGTTTTGATGAAATCATACTTACATTTCTTATTATATAAACAGATCTTCCTCCTCACCGTAGCAGTGGCAGCGGTCGTGGCACAAGATCACAACGAGCACCACCACGGTCACGCCTCCTCATCACAGAGCATCAAGCAGCACCACGGGCACGCCACCAAGAAACACGTCGAGTACTATGTATAAAAACTATTGAAACATTTTACCATTGTCATAGCCAGAAAGAATGTAACTTATTGTAACTTGTCTTACAGTCTCACCCTAAGGTGAGACTGTAAGACAAGTTACAATAAGAGAGAGCATCGAAAGGTGGTCGTCGAGGCTCTTGGCTATAAGGCCATTGGCCGTCACGACGATCGGCACAATGATAGCCGAGTTCACATTCCACATGTCGACAACCTCGTGTGCTAAGTCGAGATATTTAATTTGTTTCTCTTTCTCAGCTTTCACGAGGTTCTCGTCATGCGGAATGGTAACATGAGTTCGCGTACAATGTGGAGGACCCTCACACCGGCGACAAGAAGTCTCAGCACGAAGCTCGTGATGGTCACGTCGTGAAGGGCGTGTACAGCCTGCACCAGCCTGATGGCAGGATCAGGACCGTTGAGTACCACGCTGATAAAAAGACCGGGTAAGTGTTCATAACCTTTCAATTTGCACCAAGCTGTACCGATTACTGTGTCTGGAAATGTGCTGTCTAATTTTATTTTCGTTTTTAAAGATTCAACGCTAATGTAAAGTACGAGGGTCACGCCACACACATTGTTCCTGAACACCACCACCATCATTGATGCTAGAATTATAAACCCTATTGTTATGTAATTAGATATGACTGTTATTGATGGTAAATTGTGATATTGAATATAAGTGATTAAGAAATTATGGATTACTTTATTACAATTTTGTATTGTGAATCAACTTGACCAATTTTATCTCTATTCTATCAAGAATAGACAAATTTCTTTCTTAACAAATCGACATCTCGTCTATCCGAGCATGGGCGATCCGTAGGCTCGCATTTCTACGTAAACAAAGACATAATTACTCTTTCCATAGGAACAGGGAAGATTTTGTCGATTGTCAAATGAAGAAAAGACAGATTTCTTTTCTACATTTTTAACATCGCCATGCTTGGTAAAATAGAATAGAATAGAATAGAATAGAATAATATTTATTTGCTTAAAAACATGGTATAAAAGATGGTAAAAACAAAAAAGAAACAGCATACATCTGAAATCTTACTACAATCTGTCATTTTGTCTATTCTTTCGTCGACACACCCCCATTTCCACGGTGGTCATTCCACGCGTGCCTGGGGCCCAGCCACAGTGACATACTATCAGTGATGACGCTGATGTAAAAATCAAGAATGTATCGTATTGATTTTTGCTACTGAAAAGCTGTGACAGTCCTGCTGAAAATATTGATAAGAATACAAAACTATTTGAAACATTGTCATTTGTCCAAACCTTTGACTTTTGTCGTCATACAGAAAGACACTGTAGATAGAACTTGTTGCGAATCAAATCCGAAACAAATCAGACAAGTGCGGGTCTTACTCACGCACCGAGGGTTCCGTACAAACGTGTATGTTAGTGGTTTGTCCATAACGGATATCAGGTCTCTGAAGTTACTAACTCTACTTATCATCATCTACCTAACCTTTTCCCTACTAGATCGGGGTCGTCTTCCAGTTGAACCGGATGCAGCTGAATACCAGTATTTTATATATAACAACTGCCTATCTGACCTCCACAACCTAGCTAGTACTGGGTAATTCGATACCTTTTGGTAAGATTGGTTGCCAGACTTTCGACCCACTAAAACACCTTTAACGATCAAAGATCTACAAATCACAGCTGGGACCAACTTTAACAAGGCACGGAGGAAACTCGTTATATGGTGGTAACTCGGTGGTCACCTATCCGCGGACCAACCTAGGCAAGCGCGGCTTAACCTAAAGATCGACCCGAGCGGCTTTTTACATTTAGCCACGGGATATTTAGTTACTAACTCTAAGTTACTATAAGTCATAAACTCTTAAGAAAAAAGACAATATTCAATAACTGAGTCAGCCAGTGCATAGTATAACGCATACAATACTTTTCTGATGACAGCATGTTTAAGAGTCTACCCAGAATGGCTGGCAGTTTATTACAGAATATAAATATTTATATTCTACAGGTAATGTATCTGGGCATTGATGACGATCTTCTCTATAAACTAGGTGTAAACGGATCCTTCACAAAGCTGTCAATCGAGCATTCTGTACATCACACTAAGTACCTAACTCTAGGCAAAAAATATTGCTGGGACACGCCTTTTTTTTGAGGAGAAACATCACGATTTACGGTAGGGTTGGAACCCACACACTCAAAACATTGTGCTGATGGATGCATTGAAAAGTACAGGGATCATGGAGGTATTTAAAGTAAAGTTATAAATAGCATTAAAAACTTGAATTAAAAAAATAATAACTTGTGATAGTGTTGGAACTTTTACCTCTAATATTTCTGCAGCTGAAGGTAAGAGGCATTGACCAAAACAAAAATCTCCATTATAAAAATCACGTTTCACTCACTATGTTTGTACACGCTAATCTCCGAAACCACCCAACCGATTTTATTGAAATTTTATGTATTGTAAGTAGGTAGTTTTTAACCCTATAGGTGGCGTCGTCTGAAGCAGGGCCAGGTCACTAGTGGTTTTAAAAAGTTCTAACGGAAATTATTGAGTGGTATTTGAACATGAGAATTTGCAGAATCAAATTCACGATGTCGTACAACACTATTTATAAAAGTTAGAGCATCGTTTCGATTATATTAATATAAAAGTATCAACTTTTATAAATAGTGTTGTATGACATCGTGAATTTGATTTTGACACTTCAAATTCACGATTCATGCCAAAATCAAATACATGCCAACAAACCATTACAAATGTAAAATACATGCCAACAAACCATGAACTTATATCACTTAAAGACGTTAGGTAATATTATCATCTACCTAGCCTTTTCCCAACTATGTTAGGGTCGGCTTTCAGTCTAACCGGAAATACCCGTATTTTACATGGAGCGACTGCCTATCTGACCTCCACAACCCAGTTAGTACTAGGTAATACGATACCACTTGGTAAGGCTGGTTGTCTGACTTTTTGAGCCACTGACTACCTGTAACGACTGTCAAAGATCTTCAAATGACAGCCGGGACCAACGGCTTAACGCGTTTTCCGAGGCACGGAGGAAACTCGGTATGTAATGGGTGGTTACCCATCCACAGACCAACCTAGGCAAGCACGGCTTAACCTAAAGATCGATCCGAGCGGCTGTTGTTATTTAGCCACGAGCCTAGGTTAGGTAATATTATGTTCTTTCAAAAAGAAATCTCTTAATTTTGTAATTTGCAGTGGCCACTATTTTTGTTTTCTTTCAGATTTTTTGAAGACATACAGAAAAAAGAGATTTTTGTTAATTAAACAAATATTTTTTTTTTACTTATCATATATTCTCATAATACAATACAAGTTAACAACAGTGGATTACTAATTTAATAACAATAAGGTGGGACTTGAAGAATTAGTGCTGATGATGATGTTCAGGAACAATGTGTTTGGCGTGACCCACGTATTTCACGTCGGCGTTGAATCTGTGGAAGAGAAGCAAAAATTATGTCAGGTGTTTTCTAGATTAAATACCATTACAGTATGAGAGTACACCGTTACAGTAGGTACAGCTAAGTTCACGTTACGAATTTACTGAGTTGAAATACTTTTGCATGCTTACCCGGTTTTCTTGTCAGCGTGATATTTTACAACCCTGATGGTGCCATCAGGCTGGTGCAGGCTGTACTCTCCCTTCACAACGTGACCATCACGAGATTCGTGCTGAGATTTCTTGTCGCCGGTGTGAGGGTCCTCCACTTTGTACGCGAACTCGTACTTGGGATGAGACTGTAAAACCAGTGAGTGATGGTCAGCAACATCTTTTCTAATATTAAGTCTAGGTCATTCAATTTATAATAGGAACATCGTCATACATAGTACTCGACGTGTTTCTCAGTGGCTTTTCCGTGATGCTGTTTGATACTTTGTGATGAGGAGGCGTGACCGTGGTGGTGCACGTGGTGATCTTGTGCCACGACCGCTGCCACTGCCACGGTGATGAGGAGGATCTACAAAAATAACCCTTAAGTTAATTAAGTTAAAATTCCAGTGGTAAGACTGTGTGGTCCGTGTGTGTTTTAATAATGTTAAGTATGTTAGTGGCCGTATTTGTTATGGCCATGTTTAATACCTTAGTGAACATTTTGTGGTTTTTTGCTTAGCTGTGTTGGGCCTTACAGTTGAGTGATGACTGATGTTTCCAAGAAGTAATTCGTGGTTTTATATACTAACAACCAAAATTCAAGTTTGGATTAATAAAGTATTGCAGTGAGTGCGTATTTGATTAAGAAATGTTTGTACCCAAACCTGTTCAGATTACGAACAAGTAGGTTTTGTTAACTTGCGCACGATACCCGTGTTATTATTGTTAATTATTCCGCCACTACTTATAATACTTGGATCAATAATTAGAGTTGATAACATATACTAGACACAATAGCCAAAATCTAAATGCGTAGGCTTCTCAAGTTCCCACAAATCACTAAGGCACTAAAGGGGTTGTAAATGTCAATTTTCTGTCCAGAGAATTGGAGGATTTTCAACGAATAACGAAGTATTCTTTGATTTGTTTTATATACTTTAAGCTAATAATTCAAAAAATGTGGATTGTTTCTGAATAATCTCAGGTGCACCAAATAAGGGTCGATGCGTTAACTTACTTTCTTTCATCTCGTGAGTTCAAGGTTACTCAGCTTGAGCACTTGCAAGTTATGAGCAGGTTTTGTACAAACTCGTTTTTACTTTAAATATTGGTCACGTTACCCACTGAAAATTTGATATTTTTCTTAATATAAAGCACAACTTTATTTGATGAATTATCAGTTATCACTCAACTTTTGAAGCAAGTTAACGTTGTAAACAAAATGTTCACTAAGGTATATTAAAAATAAATTGAATACCTATTGTGTATTATGTTTGGTATGAATCCGAATAACGTTTCTTGTTATGTAAACAGATCCTACTCATCACCGCGGCAGTGGCAGCGGTCGTGGCACAAGACCACCACGAGCACCACCAGGGTCACGCCTCCTCATCACAGAGCATCAAGCAGTATCACGGACACGCCACCGAGAAACACGTCGAGTACTATGTATGATGAAGTGCCTATCATAAATTGAGTGGCTTAGTATTAATATTAGAAAAAATGTTATTGATCGTCAGTCACTTGTTTTACAGTCTCATCTGTAGGAGTACTATGTATGAAAATCTTTTGAACACAAAATAGAATTTCGTTTGTTCCCATCTAGAAAAAATGTTGCTAACCGTCTTTTGTTTTACAGTCTCACCCTAAGTACGAGTTCGCGTACAAAGTGGAGGACCCTCACACCGGCGACAAGAAGTCTCAGCACGAAGCTCGTGATGGTCACGTCGTGAAGGGCGTGTACAGCCTGCATCAGCCTGATGGCAGGATCAGGACCGTTGAGTACCACGCTGACAAAAAGACCGGGTAAGTTTGCATATTCAATTTGCACCAAGCTGTACCGATTAATGTGTCTGAAAATGTGCAGTCTAATTTTATTTTCGTTTTTACAGATTCAACGCCAACGTAAAGTACGAGGGTCACGCTAAACACATTGTTCCTGAACATCATCATCATCACTGATTCTAGAGTTATAATCCGCATTGTTATTTAATTAGATATGATTGTTATTGATTTAAGAAATGTGATACAATATTTATAATGAATATAAGTTACTTGAAATGATTTACTGTCTTTTTTTAATCTTAATTTACTACAGATGTTTGACATCACACATGCACATTTTATCATGATAATATTTCCATCCTGGAATCACCGATCGCTGGCCCTATGCTATGCCCGGTTCTTCGGGGTTTTCACGAAATACCCTCACAATCTTGATACAATTTGAATTTTGACAATTTGACATTATTCACTGCATTATTTAAATTTGCTTTCATCAGATGATTTTTCAAACATTGACCAAATGGACGAATTTACTTCCAAATCCTTCGAAAAGGTTTTATGGGTTGCAAGACTTTCGACTAACTTTGATAATATCTTGGTACAACGCGATTTTTGACGTCCTTGATGTCTATGACCTCGTCTAGGTCAAAGCCACAATGCAATGGTCATCTCCACGTCTAGCTGGGTATCCTGAGCGCGTAAACCATGTCACATTCTATCAATGACGATGACGGAAAAGTAAAAATGCATGTGTTGCTATGCTATAGCTGATTTCCTGTGAAAGTCACAGTAGAAGTGCCAAACAATTTTGTTTTGAACTTTTACTGACACATACGAGTTTATGTACATATTAGTTTATGTTGGCACCAACTTAAAATGTATAAAATGTACGTGTACTATTGAATAAATAAATAAATACGGGATATCTTCCGTGATTGTTAACTAATATCCGGAGTTCACAATTGTTGAAAATCACGGGAGATATAAGTGAAAATGACAGTTTAGTTATAAACCGTAAAAGCTTAAAACAGTATTTGGTTTTGTTTAGTTTCAATATCGTCTTGCTGTGAAATTGTAGAATTTGGTCTTTTAGGACTTCTGTAGAAAAAACTTGTTGCGTTCAATTTTCAAATCTGAAATAAACTACCAAAATACTGGGCATGTGCGAGTCGGACTTGCGTACAAAGGGTGCTATATTTTTTATAATAATTTTAACGCCCATTCATTAATAAATTTTACACTCAACATTAAAACTAAATCTGTTTTTTTTATTTGAGTTTTATGCTAATTAAAAACAAAGTTACTGCTGCAGTTTGACGAAAAAGTCCCGTATCTCAAAAGTTAAAAATCTAATCTTGTTAGAAGCAATTATCGTCGAAAGTTCTTTTCACCCCACCCGACATCACACATGGACTGATCGAAATGAGTAACAATAATTAAGTTAAAACAATATAATTATTGTTTAACTTAATTATTGTTACTGTACTACGGACTGGACAATCATCGAAGAGATTTATTGTAATGCTTTACCTAGTATAGCTCATCATCATCATCATCTGCCTAGCCTTTTCCCAACTATATTGGGGTCGGCTTCCAGTCTAACCGGATGCAGCTGAATACCAGTATTTTACATGGAGCGACTGCCTATCTGACCTCCACAACCCAGTCAGTACTGGGTAATACGATACCCCTTGGTAAGACTGGTTGTCAGACTTTTTTGGCCACTGACTGCCTAACGACTGTCAAAGATCTACAAATGACAGCCGGGACCAACGGCTTAACGTGCGTTACCTAGTATAGCTAAAGCACAAAATAATCATTGAATAGGTAAGTTTATCGCTAAATGTATTCAGTTAGGTATTTCTGGTGCAAGTCACCACAAGATTATACCGGCCGTATTGTTTGACTTCAGAAACGATAAAACTACTTATCAAAGAGAAAATGGGTTAGTACTGACTTAATTTTTATTAAGTTTTGACCTTTGATAAGTGACTAAATTATGTACATGGCAAGTTATATTTAGACTGAAAAAAAGACACAATAAAAGAAACCGATATCTACACCTAGAGGGTGGAAGGGACACCAACGCTAAAACGGGTACCACGTATTCAGATTCTGAACCCACAAAGAAAATTTTCGTCGTTTATTAAAAAAAAACAGCTGTTTCCTACAAAACTGCAATATCTACACGGTCAAAATGTATGGAACAGCTGATTTTTCGTTAAATCACCGATGAATAATTTCAACGTGGTAACGGTTTTAGCGTCGGTGTACCATCCACCTTGTAAATACATAAAAGCGACCAAGTAAATGAAAACCAAAATAATTGCTGAGGAGTAACTTAAATGTATTATGCAACCGGCTATGCAACTTATTCCAAAATCTGGATAACGTATTATACTTCCTCGTGGCATTGATAGAAGTGATGAATTAATTCGGTTTTGTAAAATGCTACGAAAATTAAGGATATAAAACAAAAGTATTGAGAAATTTGAAACATACTCTATAATTTTTGTTAATGGCGTTGTATGACAGCGCGAACTAAAGCAGATGTTTATGTAGTTCGAAGTCAGATGCAATAAAAATACGTTCTTCAGGCCAGAAAGCTCTTAATTTGGTGATGTGCAGTAGCGGTTCATCCGGTTTTTCCGCCGATTACTTTAAGATATTTATAGAAGACAGACGTAAAATAAAAGGGTAAGTATTTTTTACTTATCATATATTCTCATAATATAATACAAATTAACAACAGTAGGTAACTAATTAATTAACAATCAGGTCGGACTTGAGGAATTAGTGGTGATGATGATGTTCAGGAACAATGTGTTCGGCGTGGCCAATGTACTTCACGTCGGCGTTGAATCTGTAGAAAAAAAGCAAACATTAAGACAGATATTCTTTGGAATAAACATAACAATATTCTACTACACCATTACAGTACAGCTAAGTTTACTTTCACGTTATGATATAACCACCCTTATGGGTTAGGTAAATCCGAGTTAAAATTCGCTTGCATGCTTACCCGGTTTTCTTGTCAGCATGGTATTTTACAACCCTGATGGTGCCATCAGGCTGGTGCAGGCTGTACTCTCCCTTCACAACGTGACCATCACGAGCTTCGTGCTGAGACTTCTTGTCGCCGGTGTGAGGGTCCTCCACTTTGTACGCGAACTCGTACTTGGGATGAGACTGTAAAACAAGTGAGTGATGGTCAGCAACATCTTTTCTAATATTAAGTCTAGGTCATTCAATGTATGATATGAACATCGTCATACATAATACTCGACGTGTTTCTCAGTGGCTTTTCCGTGGTGCTGCTTGATGCTCTGTGATGAGGAGGCGTGACCGTGGTGGTGCTCGTGGTGATCTTGTGCCACGACCGCTGCCACTGCCACGGTGATGAGGAGGATCTACGGCAGTAATAATTAATGTAAAGAGAGGTGTTTATTCCATTTATCAAAAAAACCGCCTCATAAGAAAGCTGGATGAACCAAATATTTAAAAATACCACTATAATAAATGTGTATCTTTACCTTTGTGAACATTTTGTTTTTCTTTACGTTTACTTGCTGTAAAAGTTGAATGATAACTGATAATTAAAAAAAGAAATTGGTTGCTTTTATATGAAGTATGAAATCAAGTTTAAAGTTAACAATAAACTTTAATCATTCAAGCAAGTTTCGTTGAAACCTGCTGAGTGCTGATTACCAACGTGCTTTGATTAAAAGCTTGGTATCCTTGACAAAGTTAGGTAAGATCAAAATTAACATTATTATTGGCACACGTAACTTTTTTCAATTCAGCGCTGAACACGAGATTTTACAAGAGGGGATTCTTTAGGATCCCTGTTAAAAAAAAATCTGCAAAACTTTGTCTAATATATTTTTTGATGTTAGATTTTCTTTTTTAAGTTACTTAATGAAATAAAATTTTTGTTTTCCAGTGTTAAAAATATTTTCCGGAAGAGTTTTCTTAGTAGTTATTGATTTACGGTCTGTTGGACCCGAGATGTATTTGTTAATAAGGACATGCCTCCATGATTTGAAAATTCTAAGATTTAGGCCTACGGGGTTTTAAATAATGAATAAAATATGAAAAAATGTAAATATGTTATAATTTGATACAAGCTTTTGCACGCGGGTTCGCTCCCGTTACATACGGAAATTGACCCACGGTAACGTTTTTAAACGTAGCCTATGACACTCGGGGATAATGTAACTTCACGTTAGTGAAAGAATTTTTGGAATCAGATCAGTAGTTCCGAAGATTACCCTCTACATACAAACTTACAAAAAATATACCTATTTATGTTATTAGTATGGAAGAGAAACCTGGTTTGTTTTCCCCGTATAGACATAAATACTACTTAAAAAAAGAGAAGAGAATTAGATAAATAAGCCGGTAAAGAGGGTCTTTCATCTAAACAATTTTGAAAAAGGAATATCAACTTTTTTTTTAAATTTATTTATAGGCTTTTGTGCATAATTGCCAAAGTTATATGATCGCATGCGGGTGCCAAAAGTCAATCTGCCTACTTGCCTTTTGTTTCCCTTAAAACGATATATCAAAAATGTACCTCACAAGGTCACATTAAATCAGAGCACTTACAAATTCAGCAAGTTTGGAGATAAACTTGCTTTGTAAGTACTAAAAATGTCACACAACAGCTTTTTAACTCAAACTTGCTTTTTCGGTGTATATAAAATCGTGAATTTATTTTATTTAACATCAGTTATATACCAGCATTACAAGCAAACAAGCTCCAAGTAAAACAATCACAATCATGATAGCCAAGGTAATTTATTCAAAAAAAATAAAAATAGAACTACATATTACATCAAACATTACTGATGTAATATGTAGTAATAAGACAAAACCGTGATTTTATAAATAACGTATTTTATGAATGTTACAAGACATCCTTTCCATTACCATCTATTCGCGATTATTTTTCTATTCAAAGCCTTTTAGACCTCTCTGTTTAATTTATTGAAATTCTCAACGAATAGGTATGTTGTATTGCACAGATCATCCTAGTCGCTGCTGTGGTTGCGGTGGTCGCCGCGCGCCCACAAGAGGGTCACGGTCACGAGCACCACCACGGTCACGCCTCCTCATCACAGAGGATCAAGCAGCACCACGGAAAAGCCACCGAAAAACACGTCGAGTACTATGTATGACGACCTTCAAATAAAATTGTTCTTTTTTCCTCTCATGAAAGATTTTATTAACTGTCGTTTTTTTAACAGTCTCATCCCAAGTACGAGTTCGCGTACAAAGTGGAGGACCCTCACACTGGCGACAAGAAGTCTCAGCACGAATCTCGTGATGGTCACGTCGTGAAGGGCGTGTACAGCCTGCACCAGCCCGATAACACCATCAGGATCGTCGAGTACCACGCTGACAAGAAGACTGGGTAAGTGTAATGTTGTGATGAGCAATCAATTTTCGACTCTGTTGTTGTGATATCCTGTGGAATGTGTTACTAAACTTCCATTTTGTTTTTACAGATTCAACGCCAACGTGAAGTACATTGGTCACGCCGAACACATTGTTCCTGAACATCATCATCATCACTGATTCTTCAAGTCCGATCTCATTGTTATTGACTTAGTATTAAGTACCCACTGTTGTTGATTTGTATTAAAATATATTATGATCTGTGAATATATGAATAGATGAGTAAGAAGCATTTTTATTGTTTGACAAGTATCTTCAAAATCTGCACCAGCCTTGAGCTGTGTCAGTCATTTTTCAATCATTTCTAAACATCAGATTGCTTAATATCGTCTCTCTTTTTGTAGGAAGAAGGCTCATATTTTATTCATATTTATTTTACAATCACTTTGATTTTGTGTTATTTGCACAAAACTTATTCTTAATCATCCATGCTGCATTCTAGAAGGATCGGAATGTCGTTTCATGAGTAATAGTTATCTTCTCTAAAGATGATGAGCCACTAAGCTTCTGAATTATCTTTCTTTACATTCTTTCAAAGTTTGTTACTTTAAAACACATTTTTATCATAATCGATAGGAACAGTTTATTCAGTGCAAAAGTTTTATAAATCATCTAAAAACTAACTTATAATAGTTATATTATCACAGGATAAATATTAACATAACGTTAATACTAAATAAGTATTTTAGATTTTCTAATCTTTATGATGGTGCTTCTTTGGCACGATGTGGTGTGTGCTGTGCTTCACATCCGCGTGGAAACTGGAAAAAAAAGCTTTTTAAAACATGATTATTTTTTCACGATGACATGTAGCCAACCGTACATGGTCATCATCATCATCATATCAGCCCGGAATCACCCACTGCTGGGTATAGGCCTCCCCTCTTTTCTGCTACACGTCACACCGTACATGCCACTTACTCGTACATTTAAACGGTCAGAAAACTTCTAGTTATTTTTTTTCAATTTCTTCTCTTAACTATGCCAAAAAGTTTTTCATCGTCATCGTTGCGTAATTTTTAGGGTTCCTTAGTAAATTAAGGAATGCTTTTGTCAGCCAGGTCCGTCTATCTGTCCGCGGTTATTTTAGAAACTAAACTTATACTGTCACTTACGGGATATCCTCCGTATTATTTTGAGCTCCCGATGCACAGTGACAGTATAAGTTTCGTTATAAACTGTGAAAGTTTAAACCAGTGTATCTTAGAAACTCTTGTAGGTACTACAAATCAAGTTGGCTTGGCAATTTTTATAGTCAACTTACCCACTATGCTTGTCAGCGTGATATTCTACATGTCTGACGGAACCATGTGGCCCATGCTGTTCATAGTAGCCTTTCACAGAGTCTCCATCACGATGCTCATAATGGGACTTCTTGTCGCCGGTGTGGTGGTCCTCCACATTGTACCCGTATTCATACTTTGGATGAGCCTGGAAATCAAAGTTAGAGCGTATGTGAGATTGTAAGTCGTTTTTTTAACCCTGTTCTATTAAGACTGAGCCACTTCACTAAAATAACTGAAATTTTAATAATGTCGCAAGTATTTCAACCAAACCAAATGTGCAGATGGCCTAGAAAAGTGCAATCGCCCCAAAATATTTTGTGTTCCTACAGCAACTTTCAACCATACTGACATAAACCTTTCAGTAGTTCTCTTCAATTCAAATTTTTCCAATCGACTTTTCCATCATTGTTGCTAATACAATGTCAATTTGTCTATGCCCATAGAACCATAATTCAAGAAGATTCATAAGAATCTTGTTAAATACACTATAAAAATGATTTCCTTTCACTCAAGATCTAATCTTTTTTAAAACAATATTCTTCATGTTCATTGACATCCAATCTATAACAAATACTTACATAATAGTCCACATGTTTCAGGTGCTTGTGTTCTTCCTTTTTATGTTCTTCTTTTTTGTGACCTTCATGCTTATGAACTTTTTTTGGGGCCTCATGTTTATGAACTTCTTTCTTCGGAGCTTCAGGTTTGTGCTCAACGATATACACCTTTTGATGAGGACCATCGTGACGGTGGATGTGTTGCGATGAGAATGCGTGGCTGTAAAAGGTTACTGCATCGGTGACTATAGCCAATAGGGTCAAAACGCACGTCACCTGAAATTGGTGTATTTGTTAGAATATCACTGATGCAATAAAAGTGAGTGAAGAATTTGGAATAAGATGTTCATTTAAAATCTTAATACAAGGGATGAATCAACTAAATGATAATACAACCACACATCTATTTCACAAACTTCTTTGACACACCCTTTAAAACTTTCACTAAGATCACCATCTTACAATTTTTTATAGTTTATTTACCTTTAACACCATTTTTATCTTGAAACTTATGGTTTTATCTAAATGCAAAAATAAACTGATACATACTTTCTAAACTCAGTGCTTTTTATAATAAATCAATAACGTTAATGTAATAAAAGCAATAGTGATTTCATTATTAGTTACTAACAAGTGAAATTATTCACGGTATACGGTCTACTGTCTGTAAGTTTTTGTAAGAGTATTGTTATTGTGTATTGTCATTGTTTATTAAGTTCATTTTATTGCAATAGCCATCGCATGTTTGCGTATTTAAATATGCAGTTCATTTTGCAACGTTATACTGTCATACTTCGACTAAGAAAGACACTACATTTTTTACTGGCTTATACGACCACTTCAGTTGTAAGACAATATTACTGATTTGATGGATGATTTTGCCTCAGATAGCATGTTAAGCTAAGTTAAAGATCTATGAACGACTCCCGAGACTAATCTCGGGAGTCGTTCACAGATCTTTAACAGTTGTTACGAGTAGTCAGAATTCCGAAAGTTTGATAATAGTTTTTCTTTGGCGTATTGCGCTATCCAGTACCTGGTTTGTCGAGGTCATATCTTCAGTGGCTCCATAAAAACTTTTGGTATACAGCTGCCTTCAGTTAGACTGGAAGCCGACTGCAATATAGGAAAAGTCTAGGCAGATGATAAATGCTTTCAAAACTGATCGGGCCACTGAACATGATAATCATATCATTTAGTGACATGATGCTAGACATGAGCTATCGTTATAAAGGTATTAAAACAAAACATTAAGTAGTATAACTAAGTATATTTACATCATAGTGAGACAACAATTTATAAAGAGGTAACAAGTTCACAGTTAGTCATAAAATACGCAAGAATCAGTGATGGTGGTGATGTTCAGGAACAACGTGTTTGGCGTGACCCTCGTACTTTACGTTGGCGTTGAATCTGTAAGTACAAAAATAAGAATTGATGCACATTTCCAGGTATAACCATTGTTACAGCTTGGTTTCAATTGAATGAGTGTGCAAACTTACCCAGTTTTCTTGTCAGCGTGGTACTCAACGATCCTGATCCTGCCATCGGGCTGGTGCAGGCTGTACACGCCCTTCACGACGTGGCCATCACGAGACTCATGCTGAGACTTCTTGTCTCCGGTGTGAGGGTCTATTACTTTGTACGCAAATTCGTACTTGGGATGAGACTGTAAAACAAAAGACGATTAGCGAAATCGTTCCTAAAAGACAGTGAAATCTGAAAAAAGTAAAATGTCTATTAATAATTTGAAAGTTGTCATACGTAGTACTCGACGTGTTTCTCGGTGGCGTGTCCGTGGTGCTGCTTGATGCTCTGTGACGAGGAGGCGTGACCGTGGTGGTGCTCGTGATCGTGACCCTCTTGTGGGCGCGCGGCGACCACCGCAACCAAAGCAGCGACTAGAATGAGCTGTGCAAAAGAAAACTCGTAATATTTCACAACTTTTAGTCATGACATTTGGTGATATTTGTAATTGTAAAGAGATAGTCCATTTTCTTATGATAGTTAAGTCTTAAAAAATAATACCTTGTACATTTTGAAGAATTGTATTATTTACTCTTGGAGTTCTGAATGGTATCTGATAATACTTCAGACCATAATTTTTCTTTTTATACATTTTACTAAAGGGTCTGTGGGACAGTTTTGCAATACATCCTACAAAATACCGTACCAGTTCACCACTTATATCGGAAAGTAAACACGACCTTCAGACCATAACATATTAAGTTAATTTATTTATTTATTTATTTATTTAACACTTCAAGCACATAAGTACAGAGGCGGACTTAATGCCATAGGCATTTTCTACCAGTCAACCTTTGGGTGATGCAAAGACAAGCAGTGGTAGGTGTAAATCTGAAAATAATTTTAAATAATAATAAGATTAACTACAAGATTAACTACAAGGATATATAAAATACTATAAATATATATCAAATTACTCCTTTGATTCATAGTAGTGCTTACATCGATAGCCATAAAATTCAGAAAAATACTCATTGACCGACACCGTACTGTCTAAACCGCTACGAAGAGTTTCTTAAAATTAAAACAAAACTTAGCTCTTATGAGTGATTTTTCGGATGTTCGCCATATTTGCCTTCGACAAATCGGGCATAATTATGGTTTGTAAAATAGAATCTTTGTATCTTTCAAATTAATTCATTTTCGAATATCTGGTAGAGTTATGTGATTAAAAGTTCCGGTACTTAAAGTAATGTAAGTGTTGGAAGGTTTTCCGATTATTTTGAGATAAATCTTTTGCTTTTGTACCAGTACTTCCTAATATATTAGTGTTTCAGGGTATGCATTTTAGTTAGTTTTCAAATTATTATTTCATACTGAGTGCAGAGATCCTTTAAAATTCTTCTTCAGGCTATGGTCACCGTTCATGCCTACGGGTTCAGTCCCTCACAACTTATAGCACATTGACAGCTAAATCCACATCTCATTTGTCTAAAATCACATTACATAGAATACATTGTTATTTTGCAACCGTCTCGTAGGTCTAGTAGCAAGCGCTACTGCAGAGCATGCGCGACGTCTTGGGTTCGAGCCCTAGGTCAAGCCAGGCTTTTTTCTCAGTAACCGGAATCTGGAGTTAATGCCAACAGTTTGATAATTATATGGATTTAAAAATTATATATATTCAGGAAATTAAAAAAGTAGGTATACCTATTTTACTTAAAACTCATAGATGTAGGGATTTCTTTTGTTCCCGCAAGCTTAACCAGGAGTGACCTACAGTACACTTCACATTTCGCCAGTTGTGTATGAAGTTCCGTGTTATAGGGTGCAAGCCTATTGACATTACCGCGAACCAATCTAAACTCCAGGCTGCAATGCAATTACAAAAATCCTAATGGCAAAGCGGAATACTACTTAACCTCATACTGACTAGAGCAACGAGAAGCTCATCAAATATATTACCTTCTTACTAACTAATGCGCATATCTCATGAAGAGAGTTTCATTAATACAATAAAAATATAGCTGCAATGTATACGAGAACTAATGTACTGAGTGTACACTCAGCTGTAAAACAATGTTTCTTTTTTGCTATCGATATCAAGGAGATATGAATTTTTTAAAGCTTTCTCAACCACCCTATTGTTTTGTTGATTACCTTATTGAATTCATCAAACTATGTAATTCATGTCCCCTTAGTTCAAATGTCTGATCAACGTACAAATTTTTATTCAACTTTAACTCTAGAAACGGGATATCTACCATGTTTCCTGTTTGTTATTTTTATTTATATTATTATCTATTTATTTATGCTTGTTGTAATCTAAATAAATAATGTTACAGTCATATTTGCTCAAATTCTGTTACTGTTAGTGATGGTTCATTGTGTATCTAGGCTGCATCCATTGTTAGCTGGTTCCATCTTTACTTATTTTGTTTGATTTGACGTCATTTGATAACAATGCCCTGCGTTTACATACGTCCGTTGATCGTTCTTGTCACCAGCTTGTAGTCCTTAAAATTAATCATGACATGAGGAATATTTTATGATGTTTTTTATTCTTTTATGGAATATATATAGCATAGAATGAAGGAGCTCGTGTCTAAATACTAACAGCCGCTCGGGTCGATCATTAGGTTAAGCCGTGCTTGCCTAGGTTGGTCTGTGGATGGGTGACCGCCCATTACATACCGAGTTTCCTCCGTGCCTCGGAAAGCACGTTAAGCCGTTGGTCCCGGCTGTCATTTGTAGATCTTTGACAGTCGTTAGGCAGTCAGTGGCCAAAAAAGTCTGACAACCAGTCTTACCAAGGGGTATCGTATTACCCAGTACTAACTGGGTTGTGGAGGTCAGATAGGCAGTCGCTCCATGTAAAATACTGGTATTCAGCTGCATCCGGTTAGACTGGAAGCCGACCCCAATATAGTTGGGAAAAGGCTAGGCAGATAATGATATAGCATAGAATGATGTGGTGAATTATTGAAGCACTCATAACTCCTAATTACTGACATAATTTGTTAAGTGAACTGAAGTGCTAGTGGGCTGGCCATATTTGTTGAAGGACCGGCAGCCAATGGAGAAAACGAGCCCTGGAGTAGAGACCAACCGTAGACACTACCCTGCTATCTGGTCCGACGACCTTAAATTGTTGCCGGGATCAGACTGTATTCAGGAGGCGGAGGATAGGGTGTGTTGCAGTTGCAGCTTAGGAGAGGCCAACGCAGCAGTAGACTATGATCGGTAGAATTGATTGATTAAATAATCTCATAACTTTAGTAACGTTGTTTTGTTTTAACATGGAGAGTAGGTAGGTACAGAGATATTTTCTTTAATTTCTATCACTTAAAGTTACGTGAAGTAGGTACTAGTGATAACCCATTTATCTTTTAAACTTCAAAACACACACATATACTCACGCTCGCACACAGACACAAACACACACACAACACTCTTACAGGTTTCTTTAAACGCTTTGAATTTATTTGTTGTTGTTACTATAATTTTTCTGTTAATCTTATTGCATAAGATTCTGTAATACTCTCTTGGGAGAGGGCTCTGGCTCCTGTAACACAAGTCTATTACTTAGCGCAGGAGTCAGGGACTTCACACAATTTTGTGGAATAAAGATTATTATTAAAAACATCTTTAAATTTAATATCGCTCCCTCATTAAGTTAAACTTATTATTCCACGGTATTTATGTTAAAAAAGGAAAACAAATTAGGTGTGATTCAGTAGTTAATTAATTTAATACTTATGAACAGTACAACACACAGCTTAGAACATAATAATCAACAATTATTTAAGAAATAGGGGTTCAACAATTAAAACTAAGCAATCAAGTTCGTAGAATTATTCAGTGATGATGATGATGTTCAGGAACAATGTGTACGGCGTGACCCTCGTACTTTACGTTGGCGTTGAATCTGTAAAAACATAAAACGGTAATTTAGTTACACAATTCTCAGGATATCACTGCAGCAGAGTTCAAAACTGAATGTTCATAAGTCCATGTACACTTACCCAGTCTTCTTGTCAGCGTGGTATTCGACGATCCTGATGGTGCCATCAGGCTGGTGCAGGCTGTATACTCCCTTCACGACGTGACCATCACGAGATTCGTGCTGAGATTTTTTGTCGCCGGTGTGAGGGTCCTCCACTTTGTATGCGAACTCGTATTTGGGATGAGACTGTAAAAAAAGACAGTTAACAAAAACTTTCATGCGAAGAAAAAAAAACAATTTCATTTGAAGGTCATCATACATAGTACTCGACGTGTTTCTCGGTGGCGTGTCCGTGGTGCTGCTTGATGCTCTGTGATGAGGAGGCGTGACCGTGGTGGTGCTCGTGACCGTGACCCTCTTGTGGCCGCGCGGCGACCACCGCAACCACAGCAGCGACTAGGATGATCTGTGCAAGATTAAGTTTTAAGAATTTCTGTTCTACAAAATTTGTGGTAAGGAATAGTCTCTATGTTTTTATCATAGGACAATAATTTTAAGAGATAAAAAGGTGCTACATTTAGAAAGAGTTTCAAATATACAGTTATTTGAATAACTGTACATTTCATTTTTGTTATTTGTTTTCTGATGCAAATAAATAAATAAAACAAAATAAATTATCAATTAATTAATACCTTGTACATTTTGATAATTTGTATTCTTTACACTTGGAGTTCTGAATAGTGACTGATAATACCTCAGTACATAATTTTTCTTTTTATACTGTTTAATAAAGGGTCTTTGAGACAGATTTTTGCAATACCAACGTACAAATAATGACCAACCAGTTCACCGCATACATCTTATTTCGGAAAGTAGAGGTGGCCTTCAGATATTAAGTTAATTAACTTCTTTCATTATTTTAGTAGGCCCATTTATAAGATCGAAATCAAACATAAAAGGATTATTGCACCCTTAAAACAGGAGTAATAGGAACATCATAGGCTTTTGGTATTCCTGTGAACAATAAACATCTAAGTTGATAAAATAATCTTTATCAGTTTTTTTTTATTATTTCGATGATCATCTAAATAAACTAGTGTTGTATAGCGTTCAGTCCATATTTATCATTTCCATGGTTTTTTTTTTAACTCAGCTCATAGATACGAAGGAAGGGTATGCAAATTAGTAATAGCTTCTACGGGTTTTCGTCTCCACTCTTGCTTGTTGGATCAGTTCCTTATCATTTATACCTTGCGTCATATGCCACATTTTCTTCAGAATATGTTACCGGACGGCAAAGCATATTATAGTTCAGTAATTCTATAGAATACCTAGTCATTCTATAGATACAATTTGGCATTGTAATTGTACATTGCTCATCCAGGCAATGTTAAAAATATCTATCGTTTATCATTATATAGCTTGCCTAGTCAATGTATACAATTTCTAGGAATTGTAAAGAATGCCTTGAGGAGATCATCATCATCATTTCAGCCGAAAGACGCCCACCGCTGGACACAGGCCTCCCCCAAGCGTCGCCACATTGAGGAGATACGGTAAAGTATAAAATGAATCGCAATAACATAGCTAGGGCACCCCAACCAAATGAATTGGTTATAATTTTGACGGCACGGTTGGCGCATTGGCTGAGCGATTAACTGCTGAACTTCGTGTCGCGTGTTCGATTCCCGCACGGAACAAATATTTGTATGGCCTACAGGTAGTTGTTCCGGGTGTGGTTGTTTGTTGTGTATGTGAGCTTAAATGTTTGTAAACGCACCCACGATACAGGAGTAATTCCTAGTGTGGGCCAAAGTTTAAAAAAAAAAAGAAAAAAAAAATTATGTTAAAACCGCGAGCAAACGTGAGCGAGCCGAGCGAGCGCTACATACAAGTTTCTTGCAACTAATGGCTTACCAAAATCAGTCTGCCAACTGCGTTTCCTACATTGCTGAAATGAACGCTCGGTATTGAATAGAATGCCTAGGTCTTCTAATGTAGAATACTGGATTATATAGATTGGCAATAACAGATACAATACTTGTTTTTTGTTAAGAATGCATCGTTGGGTCGTTTGGACGTTACTGCTGCTGAGTTAATTCTCGTCAGGTCTTAGGTTTAATTTTCTGATAAGGCTAAATGCGGAGTCTAGAATTGTGCCTGTTTAATGACAACAGGTTCACCCCATTTGAATAGGACCGACACATAATCTGCGAAATGTGGATGTAAGTCCTACTAATTATAGGTACACAAATACCGAAACCGTCTTAGATTACAAGCGTGTATTATGTTGTTTTTCTCAAGTTTCACGAAAATCGCATTATTAAACAGAGCAGTGATGATTAGATGTTCACAACTATACATTCGTTGTGTGGCGCTTTACTAATGCAAGGCCCTGTATACAGGGTGGAAAGAACACAGATTTACAAACGAATACCACGTATTCGGTACATCGTTCTGAACACCACATTAAAATTTTTCCATCGGTAATTGAATAAAAAATCAGCTGTTCCATATATTTTGACCGTGGAGGTATTGCAGTTTTGTAGAAAACAGCCGACTTATTTATTATCGATGAAAATTTGTACTGAATACATGGTAACCGTTGGTGCGTCCTTTCCTCCCTGTATTGGTTATTGTGTCTGTCATCATTGATAGTCGTTATCGCTGGCAGGCTTGGTGCACCCACTGATCACTATTAGCATCTACCCTTTTGTGCTGTGCTTCCGAACTTGCTTCCGAAGTCTGTTCTAGAGTCACCCAGGTCTTCCCTGAAGCCTATACGTCAACTACTTTAGACAGCTTCTAAAATGATAATCTACACATTTAGAAGTTTAGTATTATAAACAGTGATTCGTTTAAGTTAAACAACAGGGCCAAACCGATACCGAAAAAGAAGAATGGCAGAGGTTCATGCAATCTGAGGATCACGTTTTGAGTTTGCGTTCATTCATAAAAATACTCTCAAAAGATAGCATAAGCATAATCATAATCAGCCTATTAATGTTCCCACTGCTGGGACGCAGGCCTCCTCTCTATGAGAGGGAATGGGCTATAATCCACCACGCAGGCCCAGTGCGGGTTGGTAGATGTCACATGTCTTTGAATTTTTGGTTCTAGGACATGCCGGTTTCCTCACGATGTTTTCCTTCACCGTTTTGAGAGCAGTGGTGATGAAATAACTTACACAAAGTAATGCACCTGGCTGGGTTCGAACCCACGACTTACTGCTCGTAAGTCGGGGTCTCCACCAATGGGCCACCGCTGCTCTCCTGTGATCAAAAGATAGATCTCAGTGAAATTAAATTAATTACAGCATCATCATCATCATCATTTCAGCCGAAAGACGTCCACTGCTGGACATAGGCCTCCTCCAACTGCCGCCACATTGACCGGTCCCTTGCGAGTCGCATCCAGCGGAAAAAAGTCACAGCATATTTTTTAAATATCGGGTTTCGCTAGGAAACGCTGTTTGAGTAGCGGTGGCCCGTTTAAAAGGACCCCATGACAGGAGACCAAAAAGTATAATATGTAGTAAACAATGGAACACATTCATATATGGCGGAAATTAATAGTTCCAAAAATTATCAATGTAGGAAAAAATGGCACTAGAAGTTGAATCAGTATATTAAGCTCCCAACATATTAGCCATCTTTAAAAACGTCATTTTGCACGAATATGCAAAACAACCTTAATGATGTTTTGATGAGAAAAATCCAAAATGGCGCCTAAGAAATTTTTTTTACCCCAATAATCACGAAAACGACACCCATGAAGGAAACACCAAAAATTTTCCTCGGCACCATCTTGGATTTTCATTTTGACAAACACTGAAAAACACACCCAATAAAATGACAAATAAAAAAACAGTGAACTTAACTATTTTTTTTAGTTTGTCTGGGACTTACTATTAACAATCACAATTCAGCCCACTCTTCAAGTAATAACAGGCGTGATGTTTACTCTATAAATCACTACTCACTGGCCATTAAGTCGTCCAGTCACACAAATGTCCATGCGCGCAAATGTGTTTTCGCTAGTGTTGGGATTTTATCCGGATAAATACTCAAAATGGATAAATACTCAATAAATGCCCGTTTTTACTCGAGTATTTCCAAAAAGCAGATAAATACTACCTACAGTTTGAGTTACGTTATTTAACGTAAATTTTGTTATTTTACAAAAGCTAAAGGGTTTGAAATAAACGAAAATTTGAAAATATAGATTTGTACCGTGCTTTATTCATCACTGTAATAATAACAAAAAGCCTGTAATACTCAATCATGAATATTTTCGTCAGGCACTGTCAAAGTTGGATAAAGTTATTAATTTGTGATAAAGTTATTAATCACAAAATTGTTCACTTAAATCATTGTAATATTAAGAAAATTACATAATAAGTAGAGAAAAATACTAAAATAACAATAGACTCATACAATCATAATCTTTTTCGTCAAACGATGTCAATATAATATGAAAATATAGATTAGTGCGTTAGTTTAATCACTTTAACAATAAGACAATATTATAATAACAATGGCTTCACTACACTTATAAATATTTTGCCAATTACTGATATTTTCTTAAATTAACTACTATCACTATTAGACGCTTGTTCATCATTATCAGAAAAGCAATTTACAAACTGGAACTCACTTCCCGATTCTCTCAAATCCACTGATTCTTCATCAGTATCTGTCTGTACTGGACATGGTGATGGAAAGTCTTCGTCGTCACCGTCGCTGTCTGCATTCTCTTGGATTTTGTTAAATATATTCCAATTATATTTGATGAATGTAATTTTTGCTGCATTTTCTGTGGTCAGGCGATTTCTTTTTTTATTGTGAATGTTTGCGTGTATACTAAAAGACCGTTCTGTTGCGGCAGAAGTACACGATGCTGAAAGAATACGCACTGCGATTTTATTTAACTTTGTCAAAGAACATGTTCCTTTCCACTAGGTTAAGGGGCTTATTTCGTTAATGTTCTGCCAAATAAAAGGTTTTCGCCAAAAACCTTCCTTGGCCTTATATGCTGCTAATTCTGGCATTATTTCCACATTCAACAGACCTGCCATTTCGTAAATAAAATTCATTGCTTCCAGTTCTTCGTCTTGATTTAACTCGTTACCTTGAGTCTTTGGGTCAAGCAGATAAGCGGATAAATGTAACGGCTTTACGCAGTCTTTCATACTTTTTGCCACTGCTGAGAGAATTTGATTCTTGGCTTCATTTTCAAGGATCGTAATACTAGGTAAAATGAAGCTCATTTTAGATTTCATATCCTTGAAGATCATAAACACTGTATGGGCATTGCATTTGTTGGACTCTAGTTGAAAGATAGGTTCTGTTATTGGTTCAAGTACAGATATGCATTGATCTACGTAATTCCAAAAATTATCATCAAGCAAAGCTGCTTTTGTGTCATTTGACATGACGGTATTTTCTTCTATAGCTAACGCTAAGAAAGCGGCTTTTGTATTTTTCAAACTCCTTGGTGATGTAAGGTAACTGGGGCCATCTTGTGCAGCACGGCAGCTTTAATTTTTCTCCTGATTTCTTTAGTTTCACGATTTGCTGTAGCTTTGATCCAGTACTTGCGATTTTTTTATAGATTTTATTACATCTATGCAGAGTTGAATGAAATTGTTGAAACCTTCACATTTCAGTGCGTCACGAGCTAGCAAAGTAATAGTGTGTGCTGCGCAGTTTAGAGGCACAACATGTGGTTGTACTTCTTTGACTAATTGAAAAGCCTTTTGTATATTTCTAGCATTGTCACCAATAACAACAACAAACTTTTCTTCGCCATGACTTTTAAAATTTCTTCCCGGAGATATTCACTTGTGTGGCGATTCTGTTCAGAGTTTAAATTCTCAACAAAGAATGGTTCTGGTTTTGAAATAATAAAATTAATAACACCTTCGTTGTTTATATTACTCCATCCGTCCAACTGGAGATGCATATAGTTAACGGTAGCAAGTTCTTCCTTCACTTCTTTCTTTATTTCGTTGTAGATTTTATTCAAATATTTGGTCGATAGGGCTTTTCTGGAAGGCAACTTAAACGATGGCTGAAGATAACCAAATAATTCTATCCAAAGAGGATGTTCCACCAGTGACAGCGGGGCTCCTGACACAATTATAGCTCTGGCAAGCTTTTCAGCGAGGGTAGATTGACGAACACCTGAAGAAAAACTTGTGGAAGGCACATTCTGGCTCTCGACGCTCATATTTGAGTTATTACTATTTTTACTTGGAGTTTCGCTAGTAAGATCACAAGACGGATTGTCCGCTGGTGGCACATTTTCTGATCTTGTTTGCAACGGCATTTGTTTTGAACTCAAGTTATTTTTCTTCATTTCGGCTCGAATAAATTCCGTCCACTTAAAGCATTTTATTAAATGCGTACACATCCTGTTTACGTTTCCGATTTTATATGTTTTGTCGCAATAATTGCATTGTACAGATTTTGAATCAACAATGCGATAATGTTTCCAAACACGTTAATTTTTTGGTCTTCCCATGATACCTAAAACAACGAAACATTAAGTTAAAAAGCTGAAAAATAAACATACAACAATCTACACTGATTGACACAACTGTAAATTGTATTGTCATCTAGTTCTAAGCTATGTTCGAAGTTACAAGTTTTTAGCTCATCGGGAATAAAGCAACTTACAAAATGGTAAGAGATATATAATAAAAATAGGTTATCAATCACTATAACACTACCCAAGTAACCATTTGGATTAGCACAATTAAAATTAGTAAACTTACCTTGAAACGTTATAACACAACTTCAAAAATAATAAACAAGCTCGTAGATATTATATTATTGTAAAATTTACACGCGCGTGCGCTCTTTATAACGCAAACCTGGGCACTGCACGGACACTATGCGGCGCGGGGGTGGAGGGCAAGATAAGCAAAACAAAAGAAACAGGACAAAAGGTGGCCGGGATAGGGTATAGTAAGAACCATGTTGCTTCGTTTTGACATCAAAAGTAATAATGTAATAGTGTAGTATTTTGGAAAGCCCAAATAACAATACTAGTCATTAAATTTAAAAAAATATCCATCCGATTCGCAAAAAATATAAATATCCATCATTTTGAGTAAATATCCGATAAATATGGTTGAAAACGAGTATTTATCCATTTCGGATAAATACTCGAGTAATTATCTTCCGAGAATTTATCCTCCGCCCATCACTAGTTTTCGCGCAAGTTAGTTCGCGCAATGTCAAATGTCCTGATACTTCTTTAACTGGCCTATTTGAAATAAATACTTTGATTTTGATTGATTTGTTTAACCTAAAGTAATAAACCGGGGGTATATGCGTAAATTATGAAAAAAAAACATTGAAGCTGTGATTCAGTAGTTAGTTAATTTAATACTTATATGTACAGTACAACACACAGCTTAGAACATAATAATCAACAATTATTTAAGAAATAGGGGTTCAACAATTAAAACTAAGCAATCAAGTCCGTAGAATTATTCAGTGATGATGATGATGTTCAGGAACAATGTGTACGGCGTGACCCTCGTACTTTACGTTGGCGTTGAATCTGTAAAAACATAAAAAGGTAATTTAGTTACACAATTCTCAGGATATCGCTACAGCAGGGTTCAAAATTGAATGTTGATGAACACTTACCCAGTCTTCTTGTCAGCGTGGTACTCAACGATTCTGATGGTGCCATCAGGCTGGTGCAAGCTGTACACGCCCTTCACGACGTGACCATCACGAGATTCGTGCTGAGATTTCTTGTCACCGGTGTGAGGGTCCTCCACTTTGTATGCAAACTCGTACTTGGGATGAGACTGTATCAAAAATGTTTGTATTAGTTACGCTACACCTAATAGTATAAACCAGAAGAAATGAACATTTTTGATTATAAATTTTATCATACATAGTACTCGACGTGTTTCTCGGTGGCTTTTCCGTGGTGCTGCTTGATGCTCTGTGATGAGGAGGCGTGACCGTGGTGGTGCTCGTGACCGTGACCCTCTTGTGGCCGCGCGGCGACCACCGCAACCACAGTGGCGACTAAGATGAGCTGTGCAAAAAAATAGTTTTTTGATTTTCTATTTTCAAAACTTGTAATAGAGAACTAGCACAACAAGTTTGTTCATATTGTAAGTCTTAGCGCAGATTTAAGAACTGTAATACCGTAAATAAATTATTTTATGCTTTTGAATAATACCTTGTACATTTTGATGATTTGTATTATTTACTCTTGGAGTGCTGAATGGTGAATGATAATATTCCAGAACAAATTATTCTTTTTATAAACTTTATTAAAGGGTCTGTGAGACAGTTTTTCGTAATACACCAAACATTTTGAACCAGTTTGCTGCATTTTACTGCATAAGTCTTATTTTGGAAAGTTGATCTGACCTTGACATATTTTTTTTTCTTTATGGCAGGACATTGACATTCATCAAAATTGGGTATAGTATAGGAAAGTGTTTTTAAGCCTTCGAAATGTTCTCTTTCTTTCTAAAATTATTGGTATGTACACTTATAGTAGTATACGCGCACAGGCCGTTGTCCAGGAGTTGAAGAGAGTGGGCTAGAAAAAAAATAGGTGCTTATTACCTAAGTAACAGCCTTGCGCATACTTTGTAAAAACTTTGCATATGATTTTGTACTTATTTGCAAGATTGTAAATTAATAATAATAATAATCAATCGCTTATTTTCTAGCATTGGCACCCATAAAATTACAAATTAGGCACTACTATTTTTGTTACATGCAAATTAAGTTAAATTAAAATAAAAGGAATAAGAACAAACAAAAATAAAACGTAACAAAAAAAAAATATGCTACTAAAATTTTTGTTTTATTGAAATTTAAAAAAATATGCTGGTCATTGGCATCCGGAACCATCGTCAAACCTAACGGGTGGTCACGAGTCAGGGCGCCCTTAAAAGAAACCAGAGGGCTTAGACTTAAGCGATTGGTATTGCTACATCGACTGTGAACAAGATAGACATTCGGTTTTGGTTGGCTTTTTCATCACCGTTGTAACGTCACGGCGTCAACGGCTTCAAATACCTTAACGCGTTTTGCCCTAATGTCAATAACGATAATAATAATGTGAAAAAGTGTGTGTATGTGTTATGTGTGTAATGTTAATGATAATGTGTAATGTGTGTTGTTGTATGTGTTTGTTCTGTTTGTGTTGTTTTGTTTTATAACGTGTCCTAAATCCTACTGTGTATTGAGAGCTTCTTCATGTGTTGGTCTAAGCAATTTGAAATGATGGTTCAACGTTTTGGCCACTGAGTTCTTTCACTCGACTAACGTCGTATCTAATAAAGAAAAGTGGGAAGTTATCAACTCGATCGCTCGCCCCCTATTACATAGAACTTAAAACATAACTGGCGAAATGTAGATGTACTATTATGTAAACCTCTGCGTAACCTTTTGGGGGTTACAGGCGTGATGTTATGTTATCAACTCGATATTTCTAGGCCCTTGCGAAATTGTCGTTATCTGGACATTATAATATTATTTACAATCGTTATGCGGTATCTATTTAATTGATAACCTTCCTACTGCATGATTGGGTTTACGGGCGTAATAGCTGTCTCTTTCCGTCTTTGTCATCTTTTGAACCCACGATGTAGAATAATCGAAACAATCTTAGACGATTTGGCAAAGTTAGAGCATAATCGAAACTTTGATGGTTTAGGTCCCATAGTAAAACCGGTTATTCCCGGGGATTACTATGGGACCGAAACCCGGTTCCAACTGGCCCTAGTCGAAACGGCTGTTGGGATCGGCTTCCAGTCTAACCGGTTGCAGCTGAATACCAGTATTTTACATGAAGCGACTGGCTATCTGGCCTCCACGTCCCAGTTACTGAGTAATATGATACCCCTTGGAAAGTCAGGTTGTTAGTCTTTCGGATTTGTGACTAGCTGAAAAGTCTGTAAACCTACTACACCGTACCATGCCATGACCGTGCCATGAATGTATCAGGCAAATATATTCTTTGTGTTGAAAATTATTAGATTATGTTCACTAGATCGTTCCGTCAGGACCAACACCGCCAGGTGCCATGCAACGTATGCAATAAACAATTGTCAGCAAGAATATTATGCCGGTGCCGATACGCTACGTGCATGGCAGTCCACGAATTTCTTCCTGCTCTGCGACCGGAGTATACCCGATGGTCCCTTTCAAGTTTTGAACCATTTTCGGGTCTGTGAGGGGTCAAATTAGCTCCAAGGAGCCACTGCCTTACAGTCTGCTCACTTACGTCGTCTCTACGGCCCCCCCAAAGTTGATTTGTTCCTTCAAATGCCGTGAGGTGAATGCCGATTTAGGAGCATGATCTCAGCAATAAATCGATCCTCTCGAGCCACAGTACATCTCAGTCTGCCGGTTTATGGTATTCTTATATTCTGCCCAGTTTCTCGGAAACATTAGAGCACTCGCTGAGTGGCACGTCTGTTGTTCTTGCTGTACTTACTGACTTCTGCCTTCTTCTAACATAGTGACGATACGTAGACGTGTGATATTCTTCTGGTGTTAGCGATATGATAGTAATTCAATAATGATGGTGAAAGACGACAATGACTGCCTTTTATCATTTTGATTTGACATATTGAATATAATTTAATATAATAAACCGCGAATTGAATTTATTTCAAAATAGGAGGTAAATATCTGATGCAAGTAACTTTGTATCAATTATTAATGGTTCATGCAAGTTACAGGGTTTTCCGTCATTGACACGTATTATTTGACCGCTAGTGTAGTATTAAGGAAATCGTGTTTCACGTCTTGTTAGGGTTGACACATTCGTTTCAGTAGTATTTTTGTTAAATAACAAAGCCGACCCTAAACGGTTGATGCATAAATCATCATCTCATCATCTGCCTAGCCTTTTCCGAACTATGTTGGGGTCGGCTTCCAGTCTAACCGGATGCAGCTGAATACGGTACCCGTATTTTATATGGAGCGACTGCCTATCTGACCTCCACAGCCCAGTTAGATTGAAATGGCTTTATTTATGTAGAGTAAACTAACTAAATACATTATTAATTAAAAACTATTAAATAACCTAAAATAAATAAACTAACAACGAACTATAAGACGGTAGCAAAAAACTACTCCTCAACGCTGTCAGCTGGTAATGTGCCCAAGAGACTGGCGGCGTTGCCACGTTGTATGGCAACACTTAGCTTCTGGCCAAAGTAAAAGCCAGCCCTTGGGTCACGGGAAGCGTCAACTAGGCGTTTCGAAATTTCCTTAAAAAGGCTATGAGCACTCGGACCCCACGACCCCAGAGTTTAAATCCCAAACGGCTCCAAAATATAGTTACCACAAAGGTTTCTATATTTACGCCGCTTGAGGTTCTCTGCAGCCGCAGCGGCAGCGCCAGCACAGCACGACGAGCTTGGAAGATGTGATGGCGCAAGAGTATCGACGCATGTCGCGTCCCACACTAAAGGCCTACCCATCTTCCAAGGAAACAACGACATACCGTCTGGTCTCTTGCCATCGTCGCGTGCCAAGCCATGTCGTCAAAACAGCTGGAACGCCGACGGTGACAAGAGCTAGTCGGATGATGTCGTTTATGTTCGCGTGCCGTGCAAAACGGCCCGCACTTCGGCTGCATGACAGGCCGTGGTGACCGAGGTTGTTGACAGCTTCACCACAGTGACAGCGATGAGGAGAACAGCAGGCAGCACCAAGGCGTAAAGCAGCAGCGAGGTGGAAGGTCGAGTCGTCAAACAATATGCCTATGCTCGACGACGGCAGTGCGTGAAGCCAAAGACCCGACTCCCACTCACCCACAGCCAGTAGGCGCGCACGCTCAGCAGTAGTAGCAGACGTGTTCAGTAGATTGTTCTGAACTACTCTGCAGAGCGGCTCGTCCCACCGACTCTGGGAATATGGATGGTCAGGTTCTTCAGTATTCGGGCAAGTGAGTTTCCAAGCATCGATAGCCTCGGAGAAGCATGGCACTTCAAAATCAACCAGTGAGGAAGCCAGGATATTCCTGATTAATTTCTTAGTGCCGTGAACCGAGGACATGAAGTGAAGGCCGGTAAACTAATACAGGAAATTTTGCGGACGCCGAGTCCCCCCATGCGAATAGGAAGAGTAGGTTGTGTCCAAGTTCGGTCGTCCAAAGCCTCATTTAAAATTGATGATATAGTATGTCTGATAATTTGATCCATTTTGTCCAAAAGGTGAGTGTGCTTCCATAAAGGGGAAGCACGAAGGAAATATGTTAATTTTGGGCCGAAACAGCAGTAACGAATTATTGTGAAGGCCGTATATTAATTTGGAGCAATCTTTCCGAAACATCATTGAAATTTTGAATTTTTTCCTCGATAAAATCGGGAAAAGAATTTTCAAAGATCGGAGACCCAAGGTGACGAAGAGAGCCTTTTTCTATAATTTTGATGCCAGGGGCCTATTGCGTTAAATTTTGAAAGAGTTAGTTGTCTGTCAGTACTGTCCGGTACATATATTTCGCATTTTGAGACGTTGAGGTCGAGGCTAATGGAATGAAGTTCATTTTTTAAGAAATTTAGATCTTTTAAAACGGAATCTACATCGCCTCCCAAGGTTCCATCATCAAGATACCAAACGTTAAATTTTGAATTTAGCTGTCGAACAATAGGGTGGATAGCTAAACTAAAAATCACTGGCCCGAGGGGGTCACCTTGTTGACAGCCAACAGCAGATTCCAAAAGGTTGTCCCGATACAGAATTTAGATAGGTGTCTGTAACATTGCCAAAGAAAACTATAAATTTGGGGTAATAATTGAAATTGGTTGATGCATAAATATTTTCAGTTTTTACTTGACTCGTCCTCATCAGTAAACTTAGGTGCCGCGGCATCAACCGCGGAATTGAAATGTTACAGTTTATTTTTACCACGTGCGGCCCAGCCAAGCGTCCTTCGCCTAAACATATAGACACAAATGCTGCCAATCTCAACAAATAAGCGTTACAACTTATAATAAAGGTAGGTAAATCAGTCTTTGCAAGAAAAACAGTGTAGGTGAGATTCAATTATCAATTAATTTAATATGTACAATAATCAACAATTAAGACGTAGGGTAAACAATAAAGTTTTGTAACAATGAGATTCAGTTATAATATTCAGTGATGATGATGATGTTCAGGAACAATGTGTTTGGCGTGGCCCACGTACTTTACGTTGGCGTTGAATCTGTAAACAAAGATAATAATAAATTAAGAGTTTCAATATTAATATTAGCTGACTTCCATTGATCAAAATGTGCAGGCACTCACCCGGTCTTCTTGTCAGCGTGGTATTCGACGATCCTGATGGTGCCATCGGGCTGGTGCAGGCTGTACACGCCCTTCACGACGTGACCATCACGAGCTTCGTGTTGAGACTTCTTGTCACCGGTGTGAGGGTCCTCCACTTTGTACGCGAACTCGTACTTAGGGTGAGACTGCAGAACAAAAGACGGTTAGCAACATTTTTTCTAGATGTGAACAAACGAAATTCTGTTTTGTGTTAAAAAGATTTTCATACATAGTACTCGACGTGTTTCTCGGTGGCGTGTCCGTGGTGCTGCTTGATGCTCTGTGATGAGGAGGCGTGACCGTGGTGTTTCTCTTGATGATGCTCCTCGTGGTTGTTGTAGAGCTCTTCATGTTTCTCCTCGTGGTGCTCCCCGTGGTGCTCTTCGTGGTGCTCATTGTGGTGTGCGGGCTTGTGTTCGGTGTCGTGAGTTTGGTGCAGTACGATGCTCTGTGACGAGATAGCGTGACCGTGACCGTGGTGATCGTGACCGTCTTGCGGCCGCGCGGCGACCACTGCGACTACAGCAGCGAGTAGGATAATCTGCGTAACAAAAATAAACTAATTACATCTATTTCACATTTATGAAAATATTAAACATAGTTCTGCCATAATGAGCCAACACACGACAACATGCCATATTCTAAATTTGAAACAAAAACGTGTATGACAGGTTTAATATTAATCATAATCGCCTGTAATCTCCGAAAGTTTTATGCAGAGGTGTACTAAATAGTACACCCACATGTCTCCAGTGATGTTTTAAGTCACATGTGACTCAAAACGAGCATATTAATGATCGTTACTATCCAAAATCATTGCAATTACTTTGGAAAATAGAGGAAATGTTGATGTGGGTTGATACATTTCGGCAAAACTATGCTTAATTGTTCCTTCTCCTTTTTTTTTTTCTGTTGTTCTTTGTTAGATGATGAAATTATACCTTGTACATATTGGTAGTTTGTGTTGTTTACTGTTGGAGTATTAAACAGTAACTGATAACCTCTTTGTTCATAATTTCTCTTTTTATACACATTAAAGGGCCTGTGTTACAGTTTTTCGCAATACGTTGAACCTGGCAGACCAGTCTGCCATAAAAGTAAGCTAACCTTGAGTACAGTATTAATTCACGTTAATTGACTCCTGCATGAAAAGGAAAGCATATTTATGTAGGACGTAAAAATTCATTCAGTAAAACGTTTTGTTTTTGTGACATAATCTTGGCTTTATAGAGCCACCATCTGAGGCATCTGTCAGGATGACAATTTTTTTTTGAAACCATACTAAGTGTTGTCCATAAATTAACTTTATAATTATTAACAATCGTCAGGCGATTCATTTTATTTTTTCAACGTGACTGAACAATTTTCTTAGTTCTTGTCACTTAGAAAATTGGGCAGTCACGTTGAACCTCTTTAAAGTCCATTAGATTTGTCTTCTTCAGTTAATAATAAATTCCAGTTACTTACATAATTATAATTTAACTAGCTAACCCGCGCAACTTCGTCTGCGCCACATCAGAGAGAGGGTTAGAGAGAGTGTGAGTCAACCTTAAAAGATAGACATATGCTATCGCGGACTCATGATTGTTGCGTAACTTTAACCGTTAACACAGTGCACGCAACTGAAGCTCTCAAAAGGAATACATTTTCCCTGTTTTTGTATAATATTTTTCAATATTTTTCATTGATGCTGCGCTCCTATTGGTTGTAGCGTGATCTTATAGAATCTATAAGCATAACCTCGAAAAATGGGCTATCCAACACTAAAATAATTTTTCAATTCGAACCAGTAGTTCCTGAAATTAGCTCGTTCAACCAATCAAACAAACAAACTCTTCATCTTTATAATATTGGTAAAGATTCAAGTATGTAACAATTTAATTTCTCTGAAATATTTGCATTAATCGCTAAAATATTCTACTTATGTTTTTCCAAATAAGGGCTTTCCTCGACAGCCTTAAGTCTTCATCCTTAGACACTCGATGACAGTCATACTCCAGCTAGGTCGAAAGTTCTCATCAAGGTGCATGAAATGAGCCGAGACACGATAAAGCTGCTCGAAACTGTTGCGGACCTCTTGCAACTGCCTGCCGTCTCCATCGTCAGTCCTTCGATGACAGTCATACTCCAGGCAGGTTTAAAGTTCTCACCAAGGCGTATGAAATGAGCCCAATAACAATATAGCTGCTGTAATCTGTTGAGGACCTCTTGCAACGGCCTTCCGTTTCCATCGGTAGACCGTCGATGACAGTCATACACCAGCTAGATAATCGTGTTCAAACCGTTTCGTATTCCTACATCGACTTTACACAAGACAGAAATACGTTTTTGGTAGCTTAATGTTAGTCAAATATTTCTTGGCTTACCTACGCTTTTCTATCGTCATTATCGCTAATAGTTTGCCGCTTTCAAGACCATCAGTTGAAGATTGCAGGTAACGCTGAACGGCGGTAATTTTATTCTCCCTTTTCTTCTCTATAAGTCACTTAATTGTCTTTATTGTTTCAGTTTTTATTAAATATTTTCACACTCGCATGTGAGACTAAATTGAAGTAAATGATTTGACGCTAATTTTCATGAACATTTTGTAAGCATCTGTCCTATTAATGTGTAAACTGGTGTTGGTGAGAAACTCACGAAATCAGACGCTTACATTATGCAAACTTATAAACACTGGAAGTATTGCTTTTCCATAAACCGTAGGTTCTGATGTAAATAAAATGTATTTCCACCTCTTTTATTTATTTATTTAAACTTCATGTACAATAGTGGTACTTAGGCGGACTTAATGCCACACTCAAAAAAATAATGTAATGTCTTTTCACTCTTTAAAAACATTTTTTTTCATAGTAATAAAAATAAAATAAATTGTGTTTTATTACAGGCAAAGTATAATTATAAAAAAGCAGAATAAATAGTAAAACAGTAAAAAAAACATTAAAACATGGTATCTTTATGTACCCATAACCTTAAAAACATCATAATATTCTTTCGTCATTTATTGTTCTCGCTTAGGTGAACAGAAATCCAATGCACCAATATGGGTTTTGCTAAGCTTGCAATTACAGTAAGAAAAAACTTAATTAATGTAATGGTATATTCTCTAAAAATGATTGCCTTTTCTGCTATCGCAAGTTACTTTCGTTTGTTTAAAAGAGGTGCTTAAGCTAATTGATTATTTGTATTTATGTTAATGAATTCCTTGTGATAGGTTTAGCCATAAGGTCGGAACTCCCATTTCAGAACCTCTGGAGATTTTCCGCCACAATGTTAGAGGCTGTTCAAATGTTTACTCTTCAGTAGCTGAAGCTCAGATTATTTTCAATTACAATTTAACAAAAAGCTACTCTATAAGAAGTTGTTACTTTTATGAAATTTTATAGATATTTTATTAGGTAAGGTAGAAAATATTAATAACAACATTTGCTTGTACAATAGGTACGAATAAATGAATCTTAATCTAATATTATGAATCTTATAATATTGTTTATATTATAAGATTCAATAATCAAACACTAGCAAACCATAAATAAGATAACTATGATTTTAGACATTTAATTTTAAAAGGCGCTACCTCGTAAACAGCCCAAGCAAAGTAAATCAACTTTATCGGGGACCACCGCGCGGGCTTTCTCTACTAAATGAAAAAAGAATCACGTAAATAAATAATGGAGAAATTAGTGTCCAAACATAATTAAAAAAAAACATGCACATGAACATAGGACCTCCTACTCTTTGGAAGTCGGTTAAAAGCAGGAGGAGGATACGTTTACGTCTTTTATGCACAAAATGTATAAAAGAAGACAAAATTTCACAGTGTCAAGAAAGGAGTATGGAAATACAAACAAAAAAATAGGTACGAAAATAAATATATTGACTTCAATTCATATTATTTACAATAGTTAACATCTTGACTTACAAAAAACAACAATAACTGCTTAGACATTAGGTTCAACAACAGGCAAGGTATGAAGCAAAATAGAATCAGTGGTGATGATGATGTTCAGGAACAATGTGTTCGGCGTGACCAATGTATTTTACGTTGGCATTGAATCTGAAAAAAAAATGGAGATATTATTAAGTGGGTCATTGTTTTGAAGTAAAGCCTAGACCTAATAAATTAAATAGGTACACATACCCAGTTTTCTTGTCAGCGTGGTACTCGACGACCCTGATGGTGCCATCGGGCTGGTGCAGGCTGTACACGCCCTTCACGACGTGACCGTCACGAGCTTCGTGCTGAGACTTCTTGTCGCCGGTGTGAGGGTCCTCCACTTTGTACGCGATCTCGTACTTAGGATGAGACTGTAAGACAAAAGTCGGTTAGCAACATTTTTCCTGGAGAAGAGAAGAAAGGAAATTTTGTTCGAAACATATTCATACATAGTACTCGACGTGTTTCTCGGTAGCGTGTCCGTGGTGCTGCTTGATGCTCTGTGATGAAGAAGCGTGACCGTGATGTTCCTCGTGATGATGTTCCTCGTGGTTGTTGTGGAGCTCTTCATGTTTCTCCTCGTGATGCTTCTCATGGTGCTCCTCGTGGTGTGTGGGCTTGTGACTTTGGTGCAGTACGATGCTCTGTGACGAGATAGCGTGACCATGTCCATGTCCGTGGTGGTAATCGTGACCGTCTTGTGGCCGCGCGGCGACCATCGCTAAAACTGCGGCGACTAGGATGACCTGTGAATTAATGATTTGATATTAGGAGACTACTTTTATAGGAGAATTTTAATGATTAGCACTTATTATTTTGTGAAATAGTAATTTGTTATAATATTATACCTTGTACATATTTGTAGTTTGTGTTGTTTACTGTTGGAGTATTGAACAGTGACTGATAATCTCATTGTACATAATTTCTCTTTTTATACACATTAAAGGGCATATGATACAGTTTTTCGCAATACGTTGAACCTGAAAGACCAGTCTGACATAATAATAAGTTAAGCTGACCTTGAGGAAAGTCTTAAATCTACAGTAATTGACTCCTGCATGAAAACTAAAGCATCTTATGTAGGACCTTGACATTCATTTAGATAAAAGTATAAATGTTACGAAGTTATACTTAAAACTAAATATGTTTACTTACATGGAGTGTTGACTATATCGAGCCACCACCTGAACTAATTCATTTTAAATTAATCTGGTAACACATCAGCTGTTTTAATGATTAAAAGTTTTTTTTTAGGAATAAACTCCAGTCACACGTCGGAGCTGACACTCACATTTTTTTTAAACGAAACTGATTGGTTTTTATAGTGGCAAGTCGAACAACTTCACAGGAATTTACTTTAGATTTTTCTTCTTAATATAATAAATCTATATACATACTTATAACATACAATTTTAAATCATAAGAATTAAAAAATATATTTATCCAGAGTTTTATTTTTAAAACATTATATAACTATATTTGTATACTAAAAGCTACTGGCCTTTTTAATTTAAAGTAATGTAGAATTGCTATTTAAGAGGAAAAATAAACAATAAAAAAACCTTTAATGGCATTCATGTTATTTTTTCAGCACCAGTGGCCAGTTTTCAAAGTGACAAGTCAAACTTGTTTAGAGAAATACTAATTATAAGTTTACTTAATTTATTCATTCAGCAAACACAGCCAACTTACATTTGATCCTAAATGCTGCTCTACACGTCGCTCAAATAGGGTTCATAACACTGAGTTTCGTAGAACCGTAGCTGCAAGTCGTCATTACAAACATATAAGCTCAAAAATATACAACAAACTAAACAAAAGCCTACACATCTACCCATTAACCAGGAACAAATGCAAAATGAAACTTGACTCCTGGTTAAAATCACAAAATTATGATGAAACAGAGAAACTTGTGGAAGTGTAAAACTCTCATCACACTCAAGACTCCCTTACACACCCCAACAAAACCACATACCACACTCAACACTCATTGCCACATACACCCCATGCGCACCTCATTAACACTCTCCCACACAGGTATTTACCCTATTTTTTTTTGTTTTATCTTATTATTTGTTTTTATCATAAACTAATTAAATCTAAATCTAAATTAACTAATGGAACATCATTCCAATTTGTATTTGGGGAAGGGCGTTGGTATCTGCGCTACAGTTTCTACTTTTGCAGTTACCATCGTTTTACATATTGTACCTTGTCTTGTGTTTTTGGTTCCGAAATAAACTTTTTTTTTTATTGGTTTACTAATATTATGTACTTTTATGACGTCATGCTGCGTCGACCCTAAATAAATTGGGATAAGGGCAGGAGAATGATGATATTGATGTTGATGTACTATTATTTAATTTGAAGAAAATTGAGACTTCCTCGTTTAAAAAACTAAAGTAATCTTTAAACTTGATTTTTGTGCACATTAAATCATTTGTCTGTTTTGCATTGTTATTCTGTAATAGATCCATGGATCTAAATATTTTTATGTTGCTTTTTAAGTGCTATTCACATGTTCTAGAAAATATTTCAATTAAACCTATGATCAGTTAAGTACCGTGAGTAAAGTTTGACCCACAGAAATAGAATGCAAGTGCAGAGTTATCTAATATCATTTAAATCACAACAAGCTATAAAACTTAGATAGAATTTATTAGGGCTATAAACATGATACAGAGATGAGCCAGTTCCAAACATTTGCTCAAAAATGTCACTAAATAATTTTTAATATAACCTGAAAGCGCTTTTCAGTACTTTATGCCAACACATTATAATTTTCATTTCTCACGTTTTTCCATCGTCATTATCCATAATCGAATGTCACTTTCAAGGATAATACTGAATCGTTGTCATTTAAATTACCTCGTTGAAACGTGGGTGTACTATTAGGTACCATACCCTTCAGAGCATCAAACCCTTCAGATATAATTTTCAAGGTCATATTGTTTTCTTTTGTATCCCGATTCACCTTGTGTTAAACATGAAGATGCTTCTATTCATTCTTCTTCATAAGGAATGTGATTGATTCTCATTATTGTTTCAGTATTTTTAAATACATAATTATGTTCGCAATATTGGATGCTTGTATATTATATGACTTCCACGGAAAGTTTGTAAGTATCTGTCGTATGATTTTGTATATTACGGTACACAAACTCACTTGTTTGTATATTACGGTTGATGAGAAAGTCAAGAAATCTGATGTTTTCGTGCCAATTTCTACACACTGCTACTTTTCCATAAGGGTGTATTTGATTTAAAAAATATCTTTTAAACTGTTTTTAAGCATTTTTTTTCAAGTTAATATGTTTAAACTTAATCTAGACACGTAGATCTAATATAGATAAAATAAATTAGAATTTTTGAGATTGTTGAAAGAGGTGCGTTGTTATCATCATCTTCCTGTCCTTGTCCCATGTTACTTCGAGTCGACACAATTCGTTATTTCTTCCATGTCTCACTCAATTCATCCATTTTTTCTTTGGCAATACGCAGGGAGCGTTCCGGTTGTCACCGTTTTTATTCTTCACTATTTTAATCTCAAGCGATTCATCCCTTCTGGAAGTTATTGTACTGTTATGTTTTCTAATTTTTCAATTAACAAGTTAAATAAGCTCAGTCATTATTTGTGTCCGTGTTAATCCATTCCTTGTGTTTGTATTCATGTCATTCTGATAGGGATAGCTATAAGATCGGTACTACCACTTCAGGATTTCTTTAGGGATTTTCCGCTAGATCATTAGAAGCCGTTCTAATGAAAACTCTTCAGAGAGTCTCTTGAATAACAATAACATAGTTACTATTAGAATTAACACTTCTATGAAAGGTTTACATATATTATAAAATTGGCCTTTGGTCGAAGAAGAAGTCAATTTCACAGTAACATTAGGACATAAAAAATAAACAAAAAATAGGTACGAAAATAAATATATTGACTTCAATTATTATTATTTACAATAGGTAACATCTTGACATACAAAAAAACAACAATAACTGCTTAGACATTAGGTTCAACAATACGGTTAGAATCAGTGGTGATGATGATGTTCAGGAACAATGTGTTCGGCGTGACCAATGTACTTTACGTTGGCGTTGAATCTGTAAAAATTGAAAATATTGTATACACGACGTGATTAATTTGAACATCTTTACAGCTTTTAGATTAATTTGAATAAGTGTCCACACTTACCCGGTCTTCTTGTCAGCGTGGTACTCGACGACCCTGATGGTGCCATCGGGCTGGTGCAGGCTGTACACACCCTTCACGACGTGGCCATCACGAGCTTCGTGCTGAGACTTCTTGTCGCCGGTGTGAGGGTCCTCCACTTTGTACGCGAACTCGTACTTAGGGTGCGACTGTAAGACAAAAGTCGGTTAGCAACATTTTTCCTGGAGAAGGGAAGAAAGGAAATTCTGTTCGAAACATTTTCATACATAGTACTCGACGTGTTTCTCGGTAGCGTGTCCGTGGTGCTGCTTGATGCTCTGTGCTGAAGAAGCGTGACCGTGATGTTCCTCGTGATGATGCTCCTCGTGGTTGTTGTGGAGCTCTTCATTTTTCTTCTCGTAGTGCTCCTCATGGTGCTCCTCGTGGTGTGCGGGCTTGTGTTCGGTCTCGTGAGTTTGGTGCAGTACGATGCTCTGTGACGAGACAGCGTGACCATGTCCGTGACCGTGGTGGTAATCGTGACCGTCTTGTGGCCGCGCGGCGACCATCGCGAAAACAGCGGCGACTAGGATGACCTGTGAAATAATTATTTGATTATTAGGAGACTGCTAACTTTACTTTTATAGGAGAATTTTGATGATTAGCACTTATTCTTTTTTGAAATAGCAATTTGTTATAATATTATACCTTGTACATATTGGTAGTTTGTGTTGTTTACTGTTGGAGTATTGAACAGTGACTGATAATCTCATTGTACATAATTTCTCTTTTTATACACATTAAAGGGCATGTGACACAGTTTCTCGCAATACGTTGAACCTGTCAGACCAGTCTGACATAAAAAATAAGTTCAGCTGACCTTGAGGAAAGTCTTAAATCTACATTAATTGACTCCTGCGTGAAAAAGAAAGCATTTTATGTAGGACATTGACATTCAATCAGAAATATTCAGCAACAATATTACGAAGTTATACTTAAAACTAAATATGGTTACATACATGGAGTGTATACGGAGCCACCACCTGAACTAATTCATTTTAATGACAATCTTTTTTCTTAAGATTCGTTTTGAAAAATCTGGCAACACATCAGCTATTTTAATGTTTTATTTAAAAAGTCAAACGTCGGTTCTGACACTCACATTTTTTTTTTAACGAGACTGTTTGGTTTTTAAAGTGGCAAGACGAATCTCTTCACAGGAATTTTCTTTAGATTTTTCTCCTTAATTTAATAAACCTGTATACATATTATAACATACAATATTAAATCCTAAGAATAAAAAAAAATATCAAGTTTTATTTTTAAAACATAACATAACCCAATTTTGTATACTAAAAGCTAGGTACTGACTTTTTATGAAAAGTAATGTAGAAGTGCTATTTAAGTGAAAAAAAAACTTTAATGTCATTCATGTTATTTTTTCAGCACCAGTGGCCAGTTTTCAAAGCTAAGTCAAACCTGTTTAGATAAAATCCTATTGGTCACATGCTGCGTCGACCCTAAATAAATTGAGATAAGGGCAGCAGAATGATAATATTGATGCTAATGCACTTACTATTATTTAATTTGAAAAAAAAAATTGAGACTTCCTCGTTTAAAAAACGAAAGTAATCTTACACTTGATTTTTATGAACATAAAATCATGTGATGTTTTTTGTTATTCTGGATTTAAATATTTTTATGTTGCTTTTTATGTTCTCTTCACATGTTCTATAAAATGTTTCAATTTAACCTATGGTCAGTTAAGTACCGTAAGTAAAGTTTGACCCACAGAAATAGCATGCAAGTGCAGAGTTATCTATTACCATTTAAATCAAAACAAGGTATAAAACCTTAGATATTATTTATTAGGGATATGAACATGATACAGAGATGAGCCAGTTTCAAACATTTGCTCAATAATGTCACTAAACAAATTTTAATACAACCTGAAAGCGTTTTTCAGTTTTTTTGCCAACACATTATAATTTTCACTTTCTCACGCTGTTCCATCGTCATTATCCATAATAGAAAGTCACTTTCAAGAATAATACTGAATCGTTGTCATTTAGTTAGCACGAAGTCCTGAGTTCGATTCTCAGGTTGGGCAAAGCGTTATTGGGTTTTTTTCCATCAGGAATTTCTCAGTAGCTGCCACGGAGTCTGAATTTGTGACCGGTTGATGGCAAAAGGTTCGCCCCCTATTTAATGGGACTTAAACATAACTGGCAAAATGTGGGTGTACTATTGGGTAGTATTAGATCTGTCTAACCCTTCGGATACAATTTTCAGGGTGATATAATTTTCTTTTGTATCCCGATTCATCTTGTGTTAAACATGAAGATGCTTCTGTTCATTCTTCTCCATGATATCATATCAGCAAAATTGTCCACGTTGGGAATCGAGTTGTAAAATGATAGGATGTTTCAATTTTTTTTTTAGTGAACCTCTTAATTTGGTTCAATTAGGGCCACTTTTTTTTTTATAAGTGTATTTTGGTGGCGTTTTCATGCTACCAAAATACACTTGGCAGTAAGTACGACCTATTATTATAAGGGTGGCATACTAATGATCAAGTTTCTTATTCCTGTATTTTATTTTGTTGCTTTTTAGGATTTGCCAAAACAGACTATCGAAGAGAAGCTGCTTAAAAGCACTTCACCGTTGTCATGGGGGACTTCAACGTGAAACTGGGCAATTTGGGGTTGGACATCGGAACCACCGGGGTCACCAACTGGCTAGTTTTATAGAGAAGGAGGGCCTCTATATGATGAACTCCTTTTTCAGAAAGCGTGAGCATAGAAAGGGACCTGCCAGAGCCCCGATGGTGCAACTAAAAATGAGATTGACTTCATGACAACTAAGAACCAAATGTTCTATGTTGTCTCTATGATCAATTCGTTGAAAAGCGGGAGCGATCACCGAATTGATATTAAGAGATATTGATAGTAAGAGGCACATTGAATATCAATATCAAGCTTGAAAGCTCTCGACTAATGAAGTCTACGCTCCGTCCAGCACAGATCCAGATTCAAAACCCCGAGAGCTGCTGCAAGCTGAAAAGCTTGAACCCCAGACTCGTTTCGAGTGCCTAAGAAGCTCATTGGACGAATACAAAGATAGATTCGTGGAAACTGTCCATACGGGTCTAAGTTCTTCAAAACACGTCGTGCACATAAGAACAAAAATCTCTCTGATCATACTCTCAAGCTCATGCAGGAGCGGCGTGAGTTGATCCTTCAGACGAGTCGTGAAAATACGGGCAGCTCAATAAACGGATCTTTAAATCCACATATTAAAGATGCAATTGAGCGGCTCCAAGGTTTTTGCAAGAGATCTGGCTATTGGGCAGAGCCAGCTCACGAAACTGAAGACCGACCATGGCAAGATCGTATCCACCAAACCGGAGCTACTATGGGAGATCGAGGGATTCTATGGTCAGTTGTACACTGCAACCAGTAAACCCGTTTTAAATCTAGCAAACGACCCAAGAACTAGACTGACCCGACACTATACCGAATACATCCCGGAGATTAGGATGGGTCTGAAACAGCTTAAAAACAACAAATCACCGGGTGAGGACGGAATTACGGCCGAACTCCTAAAGGCGAGTGGAAAACCGGTACTTAAGGCCCTTCAGAAGCTGTTTGATTCCGTCATACTCGAGGGGAAAACCCCACAGGCGTGGTGTAGGGTGGTGGTTATCTTCTTCAAAAAAGGCAACAATGCCCGGCTGAAGAATTATAGGCCCATCTCACATCTAAGCCATGTCTACAAGTTGTTTTCAAGATTCATCCCGAACCAGCCGGATTCCATAATGGCTTTAGCACCGTAGACCACATACATACGCTGCGACAGGTTATACAGAAGACCGAAGAGCTGCCTCTCTGTTTAGCGTTTGTGGACTAGGAGAAAGCCTTCGATTCGATCGAGACTTGGGTTGTACTGCAGTTTCCCCAACGGTGCTAAATCGATAACCGGTACATCGAGGTGTTGAAGTGTTTGTGCAAAAACGCGACCATGTCAGTCCGACTTTAGGACTAGACCTCGGAATCTATCCTATTTTTTAACAAAAGAGTTTTATTACCGAGAAAAGTTATTGATACTTCCCGAGAATTTGTGAGATTAGTCACATTGAGCTTTATTGGTGACATTGAGGTTTCTGAAAGAGAAATCCAATTTTGGTGACACTGATTTTCAATTTTGGTGGGCACTTTAGATTTTGGTGGGCGATTTTCAATTTTGGTGGCCACACTAGACTTTGAACTAAAATATCTCAAAAAGTTATGGAGATATTCTGCGACCTCTTGACGATCCTTCAAGCTTGGAGTTTCTATTCTAATTTTTCACGAAAACTAAAGAAAAAATTGAGCCACCAAAATTGACAAAAAATGAACTTTGTTGACCCATAAAGAACTTCTGATTGATTCTCATTTTTGTTTCAGTATTTTATATCATTATGTTCGCAATATTGGATGCTTGTATATTATGTGACTTCCACGGAAAGTTTGTCAGCATCTGTCGTATGAGTTTGTATACTACGGTACACAAACTCACTTGTTTGTATACTACGGTTGATGAGAAAGTCAAGAAATCAGATGTTTTCGTGCCAAATTCTACACACTGTTACTTTTCCATAAGGGTGGATTTGATTTAAAAAATATCTTTCAAACAGTTTTTAAGCATTTTTTTCAAGTTAATATGTTTAAACTTAATCTAGACACGTAAACACGTGACACGTAGATCAAAAAATTTCGATGTTTTGAGATTGTTGAAAGAGGTGCGTTGTTATCATCATCTTACTGCCCTTGTCCCATGTTACTTCGAGTCGAAACAATTCGTTCTTTCTTCCATGTCGCACTCAATTCGTCCATCTTTTCTTTGGCAATACGCAGGGAGCGTTCCGGTCGTCACCATTTTTATTCATTACTATTTTAATCTCATGCGATTAATCCCTCCTGAAAGATACTGTTACTGTTTTCTAATTTTTCAATTAACAAACCAAATAAGCTCATTCATGATTTAGGTCCGTGTTCATTCATTATTTGTGTTTGTATTCATGTCATTCTGAAAGGGATAGCTATAAGATCGGTACTACCACTTCAGGACGTCTTTGGAGATTTTTCGCCAGATCATTAGAAGCTGTTAGAAGCTGTTCTAATGACAACTCTTCAGAGAGTCTTTTTGACTTTTTTTTAATGTTTTTATATAATAGTACATTCGACTTTTGGAAAAAAGGAAGTCAATTTCACTGTTACACAGTAACATATAAAAAGAAACAAAATATAGGTACGAAAATAAATACATTGACTTCAATTATTATTATTTACAATAGGTAACATCTTGACATACAAAAAAACAACAATAACTGCTTCGACATTAGGTTCAACAATACGATTAGAATCAGTGATGATGATGATGTTCAGGAACAATGTGTTCGGCGTGACCAATGTACTTTACGTTGGCGTTGAATCTGAAAAGAGAAATAAAATATTGAAATATTGTATACACGACGTCATTACTTTGCACATCTTTACAGCTTTTAGATTAATTTGAATAAGTGTCCACACTAACCCGGTCTTCTTGTCAGCGTGGTACTCGACGACCCTGATGGTGCCATCGGGCTGGTGCAGGCTGTACACGCCCTTCACGACGTGGCCATCACGAGCTTCGTGCTGAGACTTCTTGTCGCCGGTGTGAGGGTCCTCCACTTTGTACGCGAACTCGTACTTAGGGTGCGACTGTAAGACAAAAGTCGGTTAGCAACATTTTTCCTGGAGAAGGGAAGAAAGGAAATTCTGTTCAAAACATTTTCATACATAGTACTCGACGTGTTTCTCGGTAGCGTGTCCGTGGTGCTGCTTGATGCTCTGTGCTGAAGAAGCGTGACCGTGATGTTCCTCGTGATGATGCTCCTCGTGGTTGTTGTGGAGCTCTTCATTTTTCTTCTCGTGGTGCTCCTCATGGTGCTCCTCGTGGTGTGCGGGCTTGTGTTCGGTCTCGTGAGTTTGGTGCAGTACGATGCTCTGTGACGAGATAGCGTGACCATGTCCGTGACCGTGGTGGTAATCGTGACCGTCTTGTGGCCGCGCGGCGACCATCGCGAAAACAGCGGCGACTAGGATGACCTGTGAAATAATTATTTGGAGACTGCTATCTTTACTTTTATAGGAGAATTTTAAAGATAAGCACTTATTATTTTGTGAAATAGTAATTTGTTATAATATTATACCTTGTACATATTTGTAGTTTGTGTTGTTTACTGTTGGAGTATTAAACAGTGACTGATAATCTCATTGTATATAATTTCTCTTTTTATACACATTAAATATACAGTTTATGATACAGTTTTTCGCAATACGTTGAACCTGACAGACCAGTCTGACATAAAAAATAAGTTTAGCTGACCTTGAGGAAAGTCTTAAATCTACATTAATCGATTCCTGCTTCAAAAAGAAAGCATTTTATGTAGGACATTGACATTCAATCAGAAATATTCAACAATAATATTACGAAGTTATACTTAAAACTAAATATGGTTACATACATGGAGTGTTGACTATAAGGAGCCACCACCTGAACTTATTCATTTTAAGGACAATCATTTTTTTAAAGTTTTGTTTTGATAAATTAATCTTGCAACACATCTGTTTTAATGATTCCAAGCAAGGAACTTATATACTAACTGGAATGATTACGAACAAAATTTTAATATCAAAAACAGTTTGAATGTGAACTTTATCTCAAACGAATAGTTTGTATTACTTTAATTAATTACAAGGGGGAAGAAAACTTCAGAGCTAGAAAGCGACCAGAGTGGATTGTGTCCATGTCTAACAATTGCCAGTACACAAAAAATAAAAATAAAATATATTTTTTTATTAAAGTATTCGGAAATCACGTTGATAGCTAAACTAGCATATAAATCGTAACGGGATTAATTTAATATTCAGATACTAAATAATGACATTTATCCAGAGTTAAAAATACTTATTCAAAGTTTTATTTAAAAAAAAATATTAAACCTTATATCCTATATATTTTTGAAATTTGTGTTTTTGTTAAGAGAAACTACAATTTATTTGAATCTAGCACTGACAGACCAAATAGCCAAACACAGCATAAAGATAGACTTCGGCTGCCACCAATAAAACTAAAACTATTTAAGAAAAATGTATACTGCATGTCGATTATTATTTTCAATCATTTACCAAATAATCTTCAAGACTTACCGCTGACAATATTTAAAAAAATACTTTTCAAACTATTATTAATTAAAATATATTATACCGTTAAGGACTACTTAGAAGACAAGTCAATAGAATCTGTAATTTTAGAGGACATCAAGTCAATAGAATCGTAATTTGTAAGTTAGAATAATTGACATCGCTTATTGTGAATACATTTGCACGCCATGTTATGGCAGGATATGCTGAAACTAATTTAATGTAACACCTTATGTACCATATTCTAGCAAATAAATATTTTGATTTGATTTGATTTGATTTAAAAGCTACTGGCTTTTTTGATGGAAAGTAATACAGAAATGTCATTTAAATGGTAGAAAAAAAAAATTAAATATCTTTAATGGCATTCATGTTACTTTTTCAGCACCAGTGGCCAGTTTTCTAAGTGACAAGTCAAACCTGTTTAGAAAAATACCAATTATAAGTTTTCTATATTTTATTCATTCAGCTAATTTATTAAAATTGTGAATACTTAAAATTTGAAGGCAAGGACGGTTGTGTGTTTCTTTCACTATTGACTTTCTACTATTATGAAGACATGCTGCGTCGACCCTAAATAAAATGGGATAAGCAGGAAAATGATGCTGACGCACCAACTATTAATAAAAAAAAATTAAACAAAAAAAAAATTATTGAAAAAAATATGAAACTTCCTTGTTTAAAAAACTAAAGTAATCTTTAAATTTGATTTTTATGCACATACAATCATTTGTCGGTTTTGCCTTGTTATTCTGGATCTAAATATTTTTATGTTGCTTTTTATGTGCTCTTCACATGTTCTATAAAATATTTAAATTAAACCTATGATCAGTTAACTACCGTAAGTACAGTTTGACCCACAGAAATAGCATGCAAGTCTAGAGTTATCTATTACCATTTAAATCACAACAAACTGTGAATCTTAGATAGAATTTATTAGGCCTATGAACATGATACAGAGATGGGCCAGTTCCAAACATTTGTTTAATAATGTCACTAAATAATTATTAATACACCTTAAAGCGCTTTTCGGTACTTTATGCCAATACAATATATTATTGACCATGGTATAATAATATACTTCGCCTGGTATTCTCTTCCCGTGACAGCTGGGTCACGTGATTGGCCCAAGAATACGTCATCAGTTGCGATGCTGTCGATGTGTTGCCACGGTGTGTGATTGAATTACCCGAGCAAAATGCATTTTTTAACTTAACAAAGCAATAATGAACTAATAATTCAATATTTAAATTAATTTATAACTAAATAGATGAATCACACGAGTTACTAAATAGTTAAGCTAGTTATTAATTTATTTTATTTTCATTCATTAGATGAGAGTCCCTAAATTTACTGAAAAGGACAATCAATGATAAAACTAATCGTGACGTAGTCTTGGGCCATCGTGGGAAGAGAATACATGGCGAAGTATATTATTATACCATGATATTGATTTTCTCACGCTTTTTGCCGTGCTTCCGACCAATAGACCAATGAGGCAATCTAAACGACAACAACTTAGTATTATCCTTACAAGTGACATTCTATTATAGATAATGACGATGGAAAAGCGTGACAAAGTCAATAATAAAGCGTTAATGGGTTTTTCCATCAGGAATTTCTCAGTAGCAGTTGATGGCAAAAGGTTCGCCCCCTATTTATAGGGACATAAACATAACTGGCAGAATGCGGGTATACTATTAGGCAAACCTCTGTCTAACCCTTTTTTTTTTTTTTTTTTTTTCCGGATGGGAAATCATCAAATGACCCCCCCCCCCACTCTGGGCGGAGCGGAAGGGAGTGTCAGACTTGTACTGACTAAAACCCATCCATGTTCCTTCTTTGCCCTTTGTGTTCCAGGGCCACGGTATCTCTTTCGAACAGTCCCGCAGCCCTGGCAGGCATCGGCCCTTGCGGACCCCTACTTATTTGCTGACATCTCTTTGAGGCGCACGTGGAACACGAACGCGCCGTCGACACGGCCTGTCGTCATAAGACGGCCGGACGGCGAGCTGGCCCATAACTCGCCGTCCACAGGCCCGCGCCTACGGTGGCCGGGAGCCACCACGTGACCCCCGACGCCCAGGGCGTCTCCCGCGGCGACTGGGACGTGAGGTTCTTTCCCTCTCACGTCCCGCCACCTCCTTCACTAGCATGACTGCTTCGCAGAAGGAGGTGACGGCTTCCCATTCCCTCTCGCTCCGGACCATGGCTTGAACCAAGGCCGGACGCGAGAGATCGCCGCCGCCAATCGCCGCTACGAGGACACGGCGGTGCTCCGCCCAAGCGTCTGTCTAACCCTTCGGATATAATTTTTAGGGTGATATTGTTTTCTTTTGTATCCCGATACATCTTGTGTTAAACGTGAAGATGCTTCTGTTCATTCTACTCCATAAGGAACTTGTGATTGATTCTCATTATTGTTTTAGTATTTTTAAATCATTATGTTCGCAATTGCATGCTTGTGTAACCAACTGACTTCCACGGAAAATTTGTTACTATCTGTCGTATGAGTTTGGACGGTACACAAACTCACTTGTTTTTATAATACGGTTGATGAGAAACTCAAGAATTCAGTTGTATTCGTGTTAATTTTTACACACTGCTACTTTTCCATTAAGGCGTATTTGATTTAAAAAATGTCTTTCAAACTGTTTTTTAAGCATTTTTTTCAAGTTTAAACTTCTAGACATATTTAGATCTAATGTAGATAAAAAAAAATCGATTGTTGAAAGATGTGCGTTATCATCATCTTCCTGTCCTTGTCCCATGTTTCTTCGGGTCGACACAACTCGTTATTTTCCCCATTCCTCACTCAATTCATGCATTTTTTCTTTGGCGATACTCTTCTTCTCCAGCCATCACCATTTTTATTCATCTCATGCGATTCATCCCTTCTGAAAGATATTGAATTGTAACTGTTTTCTAATTTTTCAATTAACAAGTTAAATAAGCTCAGTCATTATTTGTGTCCGTGTCCATTAATTTCTTGTGTTTGTATTCATGTCATTCTGAAAGAGAAAGCTATAAGATCGGTACCGGTACTCGCACTGCAGGACGTCTTTAGACATTTTTCGCCAGATCATTAGAAGCTGTTCTAATGACAACTCTTCAGAGAGTCTTTTTGAGTTTTTTTGAATGTTTACTTATAATAGAACATTCGACTTTTGTCCAAAAGGAAATCAATTTCACTGTTACACAGGAACATAAAAATAAACAAAATATTGGTACGAAAATAAATATATTGACTTCAATTATTATTATTTACAATAGGTAACATCTAGACATACAAAAAAACAACAATAACTGCTTAGACATTAGGTTCAACAATACGATTAGAATCAGTGATGATGATGATGTTCAGGAACAATGTGTTCGGCGTGACCAATGTACTTTACGTTGGCGTTGAATCTGAAAAGAGAAATAAAATATTGAAATATTGTATACACGACGTCATTCATTGAACATCTTTACAGCTTTTAGATTAATTTGAATAAGTGTCCACACTTACCCGGTCTTCTTGTCAGCGTGGTACTCGACGACCCTGATGGTGCCATCGGGCTGGTGCAGGCTGTACACACCCTTTACGACGTGGCCATCACGAGCTTCGTGCTGAGACTTCTTGTCACCGGTGTGAGGGTCCTCCACTTTGTACGCGAACTCGTACTTAGGATGAGACTGTAAGACAAAAGTCGGTTAGCAACAGTTTTCCTGGAGAAGGGAAGAAAGGAAATTCTGTTCGAAACATTTTCATACATAGTACTCGACGTGTTTCTCGGTGGCATGTCCGTGGTGCTGCTTGATACTCTGTGATGAGGAGGCGTGACCGTGGTGTTCCTCGTGATGATGCTCCTCGTGCTTGTTGTGGTGCTCGTCTTGTTTCTCTTCGTGGTGCTCCTCATAGTGCTCCTTGTGGTGTGTAGGTTTGTGTTCGGTCTCGTGAGTTTGGTGCAGTACAATGCTCTGTGACGAGATAGCGTGACCATGTCCGTGACCGTGGTGGTGATCGTGACTGTCTTGTGGCCGCGCGGCAACCATCGTGAAAACAGCGGCGACTAGGATGATCTGTGAAATAATGATTTGATATTAGGAGACTGCTAACTTTACTTTTATATGAGAATTTTAATGATTAGCACTTATTCTTTTTTGAAATAGTAATTTGTTATAATATTATACCTTGTACATATTTGTAGTTTGTGTTGTTGACTGTTGAAGTATTGAACAGTGACTGATAATCTCATTGTACATAATTTCTCTTTTTATACACATTAAAGGGCATATGATACAGTTTCTCGCAATACGTTGAACCTGAAAGACCAGTCTGACATAAAAAATAAGTTCAGCTGACCTTGAGGAAAGTCTTAAATCTACATTAATCGATTCCTGCGTGAAAAAGAAAGCATTTTATGTAGGACATTGACATTCAATCAGAAATATTCAGCAATAATATTACGAAGTTATACTTAAAACTAAATATGGTTACATACATGGAGTGTTGACTATAAGGAGAGATCCTGAGCTATATTTGTTGTATTTCATCCTTATGTGTACCCATATTCAAGCAAAATAAATGATTTGATTTTGAAAAAAAAAAAAAAAAACCACCTGAACTTATTAATTTTAATGACAATAATTTTTTTTAAGATTTGTTTTGATAAATTAATCTTGCAACACATCTGTTTTAATAATTCCATGCGATTTCTGTGGGTCAAACTTCCCTTACGGTAGTTAACTGATCATAGGTTTAATTTAAATATTTTTATGTTGCTTTTTATGTGCTCTTCACATGTTCTATAAAATATTTAAATTAAACCTATGATCAGTTAACTATCGTAAGTACAGTTTGACCCACAGAAATAGCATGCAAGTCTAGAGTTATCTATTACCATTTAAATCACAACAAGCTATGAATCTTAGATAGAATTTATTAGGGCTATGAACATGATACAGAGATGGGCCAGTTTCAAAAATTTGCTCAATAATGTCACTAAATAATTTTTAATACACCTTAAAGCGCTTTTCGGTACTTAACGCCAATACAATATATTATTGACCATGGTATAATAATATACTTCGCCTGGTATTCTCTTCCCGTGACAGCTAGGTCACGTGATTGGCCCAAGAATACGTCATCAGTTGCCATTTTAATGCATTTTTTAACTTAACAATGCTATTAAGAATTAATAATTTAATATTTAAATTAATTTAAAACTAAATAGATGAATCACACGAGTTACTAAATAGTTAAGTTAGTCATTAATTTATTTTATTTTCCTTCACTAAATGAGAGTCCCTAAATTTACTGAAAAGGACAATCAATGGTAACACTATTCGTGACGTAGTCTTGGGCTATCGTGGGAAGAGAATACATGGCGATTGGCGAAGTATATTGTTATAGTTATTGACTTTCTCACGCTTTTTGCCGTGCTTCCGACCAATAGACCAACGAAGCAATCTAAACGACAACAATTCAGTATTATCCTTACAAGTGACATTCTATTATAGATAATGACGATGGAAAAGCGGGAGAAAGTCAATAATATATTGTATTGGCATATAGTACCGAAAAGTATATTATGCTGATCATAAGGACCTGGGTTCGATTCTCAGGTCTGGCAAAGCGTTATTGGGTTTTTTCCATCAGGAATTTCTCAGTAGCTGCCACGGAGTTTGAATTTGTGACCGGTTGATGGCAAAAGGTTCGCCCCCTATTTAATGGGACTTAAACATAACTGGCAGAATGCGGGTATACTATTAGCCCTTCAGATATAATTTTCAGGGTGATATTTTTTTCTTTTGTATCCCGATACATCTTGTGTTAAACGTGAAGATGCTTCTGTTCATTCTACTCCATAAGGAACTTGTGATTGATTCTCATTATTGTTTTAGTATTTTTAAATCATTATGTTCGCAATTGCATGCTTGTGTAACCAACTGACTTCCACGGAAAATTTGTTAGCATCTGTCGTATGAGTTTGGACGGTACACAAACTCACTTGTTTTTATAATACGGTTGATGAGAAATTCAAGAAATCAGTGGTTTTCGTGTCAATTTTTACACACTGCTTTTCGATTAAGGCGTATTTGATTAAAAAAATGTCTTTCAAACTGTTTTTAACCATTTTTTTCAAGTTTATATGTTTAAACTTAATCTAGACATATTTAGATCAAACAAATTCGATTGTTGAAAGATGTGCGTTATCATCATATTCCTGTTCTTGTCCCTTGTTACTTCGGGTCGACACAACTCGTTATTTTTCCCATTCCTCACTCAATTCATCCATCTTTTCCTTGGCGATACTCTTCCTCTCCAGCCATCACCATTTTTATTCATCTCATGCGATTCATCCCTTCTGAAAGATATTGAATTGTAACTGTTTTCTAATTTTTCAATTAACAAGTTAAATAAGCTCAGTCATTATTTGTGTCCGTGTCCATTCATTCCTTATGTTTGTATTCATGTCATTCTGAAAGAGAAATCTATAAGATCGGTACCGGTACTCCTACTTCAGGACGTCTTTGGAGATTTTTCGCCAGATCATTAGAAGCTGTTCTAATGACAACTCTTCAGAGAGTATTTTCGAGTATTTTTGAATGTTTACTTATAATAAAACATTCAACTTTTGTCCAAAAGGAAATCAACTTCACTGTTACACAGGATCATGTAAAAATAAACAAAATATAGGTACGAAAATAAATATATTGACTTCAATTATTATTATTTACAATAGGTAACATCTTGACATACAAAAAACAACAATAACTGCTTAGAGATTAGGTTCAACAATACGATTAGAATCAGTGGTGATGATGATGTTCAGGAACAATGTGTTCGGCGTGACCAATGTACTTTACGTTGGCGTTGAATCTGAAAAGAGAAATAAAATATTGAAATATTGTATACACGACGTCATTACTTTGCACATCTTTACAGCTTTTAGATTAATTTGAATAAGTGTCCACACTAACCCGGTCTTCTTGTCAGCGTGGTACTCGACGACCCTGATGGTGCCATCGGGCTGGTGCAGGCTGTACACGCCCTTCACGACGTGGCCATCACGAGCTTCGTGCTGAGACTTCTTGTCGCCGGTGTGAGGGTCCTCCACTTTGTACGCAAACTCGTACTTAGGGTGAGACTGCATAATAAAAGACGGTTAGAAACTTTTTTTCTAGATGGGAACAAACGAAATTCTGTTTTGTGTTCAAAAGATTTTCATACATAGTACTCGACGTGTTTCTCGGTGGCGTGTCCGTGGTGCTGCTTGATACTCTGTGATGAGGAGGCGTGACCGTGGTGTTCCTCGTGATGATGCTCCTCGTGGTTGTTGTGGTGCTCGTCATGTTTCTCCTCGTGGTGCTCCTCATGGTGCTCCTCGTGGTGTGCGGGCTTGTGTTCGGTCTCGTGAGTTTGGTGCAGTACAATGCTCTGTGACGAGACAGCGTGACCATGTCCGTGACCGTGGTGGTAATCGTGACCGTCTTGTGGCCGTGCGGCAACCATCGCGAAAACAGCGGCGACTAATATGACCTGTGAAATAATGATTTGATTATTATTAGACTTATTCACAATAATTATTTTATAAAGTATTAATTTGTTGTATTATACCTTGTACATATTGGTAGTTTCTGTTGTTTACTGTTGGAGTAATGAACAGTGACTGATAATCTCTTCATACATTATTTCTCTTTTTATACACATAATACACATAAAAGGGTTTTGATACAGTGCTCGCAATAAGTTGAACCTGACTGACCAGTCTGTCATAAAAAGTAAGTACTACTGACCTTGAGTACACTATTAAATCCACGTTAATTGACTCCTGCATAAAAAAGAAAGCATTTTTAGTTAATACATTAAATTTCATGTAGTAAAACGTTGTAATGTTACGTAGTTTTAAAATACAATATGGCTACGTACATTGATTATTGGCTTTATGAAGCTTGCGAACGGTTGGAGTGTAGCTTTAGGGCTATGGGCTTATGGCGCAAGCACTTAGTTTTTTTTTCTAAATATCCGTTTTTCGGAATTTTCGCCCCTAAGACGACCCACTGACCCGGCGCACCACTAATACATTTTTTTTTCAGATTCATTTTATGTTCAAGTTTAGTTAATGCCATTTAATTTGCTTACCTTAAAAAGCTTTAAGTGTCTAGAAGTTAAGAGTCAGTACAACTCTAATGTTTTTTGTTATCAGCATTTATGAAAAATAGGTAACTCAAGTAAAAAGAATCTGTTTTTTTTCCTATCTTAAAAAATGGATGAGATATTAAACATTAAAGTCCGCGGAAAAATCTGACTGACGTCAGGCTGCGAGCTGCGAGTCGAAATATTAAGTGCAAATCACTTTACAAATCAAATTTTATGAACTTAAAAAATCGGACATGACACTCGCAGCGTGATGTCATTGCAGTAGCGCGCGAAGGAACGCAAATTTGAAAAGGCGGTGCAACTTTACAACGCTGTAACTTTGGAAACCCTGGCCCGATTGACGAAGAAGGAAAACACAACTATAACAAAAACAACTAAAGAAACAAAACTATTATTATTTGTACGAGTACGTGCATTAAATGCAATATATAGTAACTTTTATAGTAATATTTTATGTAGTAGTATAGTAATGTTCTCTATTCATGTAACATATAATTTTAAATACTAAAAAAGAAATATTGCAGTATTTTTTCAAAGCGTGTATCCTTTTTAGGAATAAATAAACCACTAGATTTTATATAAAAACTTATGAAGAAATGCCATTACGAGGCAAAAAAAAATATGGGGTTCAAATTATTTTTCTAGCGCCTGTAGCCAATTTCATCGTGACAAGTCAAAACTCCTTAAGGATTTAAATATCTAATTTAAGTTTTCCTTAATTTAAACAGTACTTATTAGCTCAATTTAATAATTTTGTGTTTATGTAACATATAATTTTAATCCTATGAATTAAAAAATGTTTGCGCAGAGTTTATTTTCAAAACACGTAACCTTTTTAGCTTAAAACTACTGGCATTTTTATGAAAAGTTATGTAGAAATGCCATTTAAATTGAAGAAAAAAACAATTAAAAAGAAAACTTTAATGGCATTCATTTTATTTTTTCAGCGCCGGTGGCCAGTTTTCATCATGACAACGACAAGTGAAACCGCTTTAGACAAATACCCAATAGAAGTTTTCTGTAACTTTGTCATTCTGTTACAATTAAGGTTAGTTAAGAGGTTTAAAAATTATAACTACTTGTTATAATTTTTAAACCTCAATTTTTTATACACATTAAAACCATGAACATGATGTTTTTTTATAAAACATGGGCCAGTACCATCAGGTGAAATCCAGAGAACAGAACTTGTGCTTAGGAGAACAGGCTAGCAGCGCTTAGCACCATACTAACTCATTCCCCTGTTTACTCCTGGAAAATTAAACTACAGCAAAATGTTTACTATATAAGGTCTATCTTTTCATACACGAAATATTTTAAGAGTAACTTCTATAAGTCGTAAAGTCACCATAGCAACGAAAAAAAAATATCTGATTGTTTCTTTTTTACAGAATCATTATAATTTTAATTTTTTTGAGACTTTTTACATAAAACCTTTACTACCATATTCTAACAATGACATTAGGTAAATACGACGTAGTAACTAGCGTAATGGATGCTTAAAAATAAGGAACCAGTATTTATTTTGTGGGTCAAGTAATTTTAAATTATTTATTTTTTATAAAAAAATATACTCCGATAAAAAAAAATCCTTTGAAATGGCTTTGTTATAACCGTTAGATGATTCCCTGAAAATATTTCGTGTATGAATAGTTAGACCCTATATGTATAATATTCTATATCCATCCTTTCCGTGTATTCTATATTTCAGAATTTATTTTTTTTAAACAATATTTTGCAAGGAGTTTTAAGGATTTAAACGGTGAATTGGTGAGAATCTCAAGAAATCAGATATTTTCATGCAAAGTAAAAGCAACATATTTTTGTAGACCATAATACTTCGTTCTATTTATCTAGCTGTTATCTTTGGACCTGAAGATTAGGAAAGTTAGAGAAAAAAAAAAGCTGCATCAATGTTATAAGGAAATGAATATTATTGTACTACAGGTTTTATAAAAGCACGTTCGTGCTTGTAAAACGAACTTTTTTTTGTCATACAACTCATCCTGAACCGACTGCTATCGCATGTAGTTTTCGATTGTTGAAAAGAGGTGCTCCAACATAGTCATCATCATCTTTCTGCACTTGTCCCAATTTACTTGGGGTCAGCGCAACACAATTTTTTCTCCCTTTCTGCCCTATCAACCGTCACACTATCGTTAACGCTTATCTTTCGTATCATTGCTCACAATTACTCCATCACTCTTTTAGTGACAACTGATCATACATCCTGAAAAAACCATGAACTGTTTTCTGGAAGTTACTTGTTACTTCAAGGCGTTGTTTATTCAATCTTTGTGTATCTATTTATGTCACTGTGATAGGTTTAGCTATATGATCTGTATCATATATCAGTTTTGATTCTCCTCCAAAACGTTAGATGATGTTTTAATGTGAACTTTTCAGTAGATGGAGAGTATTTCCGATTGCAATAATATACGTAATGTAAGGTTTGTCATTTTTATGGAATGTTTATAAATTATAGAGTGAGAGTCTGTAGACATAATGTACAAGAAGAACCATATCACAGTTAACACAAAGGAACATGGAAATAGAAACAAAAAATAGGTACGAAAATAAATATATTGGCTTCAATTGGTATTATTTACAATAGGTAACATCTAGACATACAAAAAAACAACAATAACTGCTTAGACATTAGGTTCAACAATACGATTAGAATCAGTGGTGATGATGATGTTCAGGAACAATGTGTTCGGCGTGACCAATGTACTTTACGTTGGCGTTGAATCTGTAAAGTTGAATAAAATATTGTATACACGACGTCATTACTTTGCACATCTTTACAGCTTTTAGATTAATTTGAATAAGTGTCCACACTTACCCGGTCTTCTTGTCAGCGTGGTACTCGACGACCCTGATGGTGCCATCGGGCTGGTGCAGGCTGTATACGCCCTTCACGACGTGCCCATCACGAGCTTCGTGCTGAGACTTCTTGTCGCCGGTGTGAGGGTCCTCCACTTTATACGCGAACTCGTACTTAGGGTGAGACTGCAAAACAAAAGACGGTTAGCAACATTTTTCCTGGAGAAGGGAAGAAAGGAAATTCTGTTCGAAACATTTTCATACATAGTACTCGACGTGTTTCTCGGTGGCGTGTCCGTGGTGCTGCTTGATGCTCTGTGATGAGGAGGCGTGACCGTGGTGTTTCTCGTGATGATGCTCCTCGTGGTTGTTGTGGTGCTCTTCATGTTTCTCGTCGTGGTGCTCCCCGTGGTGCTCCTCGTGGTGCTCCTCGTGGTGTTCGGGCTTGTGTTCGGTCTCGTGAGTTTGGTGCAGTACGATGCTCTGTGACGAGATAGCGTGACCGTGACCGTGGTGATCGTGACCGTCTTGCGGCCGCGCGGCGACCACTGCGACTACAGCAGCGAGTAGGATGACCTGTGAAATATAAATGTGTGTTGTAATGTGAAGCATTGTTTTTGTTTAACTAAATATGAATGAAAAGGGCATAATTATATAACTCTGTTATTGCTTTTAAATAAATTAATAGTCTATGCGGTACCTTGAACATTTTGGTAATTTGAATTGTTTTCACTTGTAAAATCAAGCTGTGACTGATACCTTTTCGACACATTATTTTTCTTTTTATACAAATCTCAAGTTCAGTATAGGTACAGAAATCCTACAAGTTTTCGTAACTCGTTCAAAAACGTGGAACCAGTTTGCCAAAACTTTAATGAATGTAAGTGCATTTTGATCAAGAAAGTTCCAAGTTAATTTATGTACGTAATGAAACTTTACTCAAGGTTAGCGTATTAACCAAAATATTTTAAATGTCGTTTCGTTAACTGATTGGAGGTTCGAACTTATTGCGTAAAACTGTCTCACAGTCCCTTTAAAATTTATAAAACGAAAAATTATGTACTGAAACATTATCAGTTACTGTTTGCTACTCCGAGAGAAAACAACACAAACCATCAAAATGTATAAGGTATTTAAACTGCTTTGGGAATTTATTTCCAAAAATGCAAAACACATGCCTACCAATTTTTATTGGTAAAAATAATAATCGTAACACGACGATTTTTAAAAGTACTTGCCAATAATCATACTCAAAAACATACAAAATTATAAAAGTTATAACAAATGCCCTATTCACAACCTATCACTTCTCACAATTTCAGTAAGTTTCACTATTATTTTCATTTTCACAGATCATCCTATTAGCTGCTGTGATCGCGATGGTCGCCGCGCGGCCGCAAGACGGTCACGATCACCACCACGGTCACGGTCACGCTGTCTCGTCACAGAGCATCGTACTGCACCAAACTCACGAGACCGAACACAAGCCCGCACACCACGAGGAGCACCACGAAGAGCACCACCGGGAGCACCACGAGGAGAAACATGAAGAGCACCACAACGAACACGAGGAGCATCACCACGAGGAACACCACGGTCACGCCTCCTCATCACAGAGCATCAAGCAGCATCACGGACACGCCACCGAGAAACACGTCGAGTACTATGTACGAAAATGTTTCGAACGCATATAGAATTTCCTTTCTTCCCTTCTTCTGCTCTTCTCCAGGAAAGATGTTGCTAACCGACTTTTGTTTTACAGTCTCACCCTAAGTACGAGTTTGCGTACAAAGTGGAGGACCCTCACACCGGCGACAAGAAGTCTCAGCACGAAGCTCGTGATGGTCACGTCGTGAAGGGCGTGTACAGCCTGCACCAACCTGATGGCACCATCAGGATCGTCGAATACCATGCTGACAAGAAAACTGGGTACGTTTGACTAAATGGATACACTTCAAAATAAGGTAGTAAAATACTAAAATGCGCAATTGAATGTATTAATTGTTTTTTTCCGTATTCACAGATTCAACGCCAACGTAAAGTACGAGGGTCATGCCGTGCACATTGTTCCTGAACATCATCATCATCATTGATCCTGTATTCGAACCTGATTGTTGAAGAACTGTGTTTGTTGAACCTTATACTTTAAGATTGTTGATTAATGAGCCTCAAAGAATGTATTACTTACTGTGTAAATGTTAAAAATAAAAACTTTTAAAATACCTACTATGTTGTATCATCCTGTAATCATGAACGTTACTTTTGTATTAGAACATGAAAGTTACATGTCAACGGCATTTAAATTAGCACGATGGTTTAAGTGTAGGCACTAATATAATCAGTACATATAAAAACATTTTAACTTTGCCACTTATCAAGAAAGCCATAGGCCGCTAGGCATGAGGACTTTCGTACGCGTTCAGTTAGCATGCCACCGACATGTCGGTTTTACTGTGTAGTGTTATTTGTTTGACAAGATCACATCGTGTCGATCACCATTTTTTTACTTTATATATCCAGACTAGATCTTACCATAATGCATTTTTTTACGATTCAATTTTTCATTTGAATGTTGTCTTACAAATGAGCTTTTCGACACAAAAGAAAATCTCTCAATAGTCAAATACGCATAATATATATGTATAATAGTGCACAAGTGTGTAGGCAGACATAGGTGCTCTCTCTGTTCTTTTACTCTCATAGTCCCATGGGTCGGCAATCCGGCACGACTGGAGAGAGATCAGGCAACTGTTTAACGTGCTTCCCGAGGAAGAGAAACCACACCGTCGATTTCCACTCTTCGAGCTGCTACTGAGAAATTCATCCCACTAACACTTTTTGCCCGACCTAGGAATCGAATCCAGGACCCCACTCTCAACAGTCCACTTCCAACCATGAGACCACCGGGGTAGTTAACAGCAACATTATTACTATTACTGTAATGGTAAAAATCCAGAAGTGACAGTGTCTTATTTACACCGAATGAACAGAATACACGTTTGCCATGCCACCACGGACCAAATTGGTAGAAGAAGAAAATCAGGTCTTTAGGACTCAACACGTTTTAGCATCACAAACAGCGAGTAAAAAAAGAAAAAGACTCAGACTTGTGACACGAACGTCAAAAGACGTTTCGTTCTCAACAGCTCATGACGTCATCTCTCAGGAATGTCTTTTACTATTCTCACAACAGAGTCAAATGAAATCCAATAATAGTTAAAATTGTCGAATCTGAGAGTTCTGCTAGCTAGATTAAATAAGATGAGAAGTTAACTGTGATCATACCAATTTAACTTGAAGGAAAAATAAGATTTTTTCAAAAGTTTTTAAAACTGCACAATGACTCTTGAAAAGTCGCATAATGGAGCAAGGACTCACATACACTTGTATTTTTATGTCACTAATCATGAGGATAATGTCTCATTACATTACTACATTATTTATTATCATCTCATCATCTACCTAGCTTTTTCACAACTATATTGAGGTCGGCTTCCAGTCTAACCGGATGCAGCTGAATACCAGTATTTTACTCTGTATAATGTATCTGTATAATGTTTGGTATTTTTATATAAAATGAGCCTATTCCTGACTTCAATCTTATCCTGAGGACAGAGATGAGGTCGACGATGAAACGAGCTAACGCAAAAGTAGCCAAATAACTCGCGACTTATTTAAGTCGACCGACTTATTTAAGATTGGGAATTGATTGGATTTTTTGGGATACCTATATTAAATTAATTTAAATGAAGGTGACAATGTTTTGACGCAATCCATTGATGGCTCTAGGCTAGAGTGGCAATTAAACTGGTCGGTGTCATACCAAAGGATATAAAGCACTAGTGCCTAAATAGATAGATAGTGTAGTAGTGTGTTTGTGTAGTAGTAGTGTGGGTCGTGTAGTGTATATAGATAGTGTGTAAATGAAAATTTACATCTTAACTACCCAAATGCATGATGAACTAATTCAGAAGAATAAGTTGGTAAGTAGTTGCAAGTTTTTCCATAAGAGTTTCTTTTTTCTACAAGCGAAATTAAACACTTTATTGTGAATCGGCAACAGATATTTTTTCTGAAGTAATCACAACAAATGAAACTGATAGACTTGCTTAACGTGCACATCTTCCTGCATCGTTCCCACATAATGTACCATCTCAACATGCATGATATAAACCAAGGTATTTTAAAAGAGTGTCCATGGAGTTTCTTGCCCGTTCTTTTCCATAGAGATCTACGTTAGGGGGGAATGTGCAACTATAGTACTTTCACAATGTCTATGCCTCGTGGCTGGGACTGTAGCTACATTTCTTTATTTCGACAATTCAAAAGTGCTAGTAAGTAACTGGCTTACTTGAACTAAATGCTTTGATTTTGATTTTGCAAGTACCCCTACACCTACATCTTAATGTCTCCAAAATGTTTTAAACAGCTTTAAACTATTGCTAATTACTTTATTTGAATGTAATATTTTCTTATTTTAGGGTAGTTTAATGGTCACAAAATGACTTGGTAAGACTGCATTTTAATGAATGGATGTCAGTGCACTGAGAAAGTACTAGCAAGGGTTTATTTTCGGCAATAAAACATGTTTTAACTTAAGGTCAACGTAACTTGCCAAAAACTGACATATTCAGTAAACTGGTTGGGCGCTTGAGAATATTGCGTAAAACTGTATCAATGTCCCTTTAATAATCTGTATAAAAAGAAAAATATTTACTAAGGGATTATCAGTCACTGTTTGGTTCTGAAAGAGTAAAGATAACAAACACTTAAAAATGTTTAAGGTACTACTCTTTATTTATTTAAATTAATTACACTTCATCATCATCATCATTTCAGCCGAAAGACGCCCCACTACTGGACATAGGCCTCCCCCAAGTGTCGCCACATTGACGAATTAATTACACTTAAAACTATAAAATATACAACTATAACTTAAGTTAAACAAAACAAAAATAATTTATCCGTAGAAATTCAAAAAGCTTTATTTCATCATTTATGCAACTCACTATTTTTTTTCTATTGCACAGATCATCCTTATTGCTGCTGTGATAGCGATGGCTGCTGCGCGGCCGCAAGCTGGTCATGGTCACGATGACCACCACGGTCATGGTCACGCTATCTCGTCACAGAGCATCGTACTGCACCAAACACACGAGACCGAACACAAGCCTGCACACCACGAGGAGCACCACGAGGAGCATCACGATGAGCACCACGAAGAGAAACATGAAGAGCACCACAACGAACACGAGGAGCATCACCACGAGGAGCACCACGGTCACGCCTCCTCATCACAGAGCATCAAGCAGCACCATGGACACGCCACCGAGAAACACGTCGAGTATTATGTATGATAATGTTTATGATCAAATATGTTCATTTATTCTGATTTATACTATTAGCCGTGACGTAACTAATCCAAACATTTTTGTTACAGTCTCATCCCAAGTACGAGTTCGCATACAAGGTGGTGGACCCTCACACCGGAGACAAGAAGTCTCAGCACGAGTCACGCGACGGTGACGTCGTGAAGGGCGTGTACAGCCTGCACCAGCCCGATGGCTCCATCAGGATCGTAGAATACCATTCTGACAAGAAAACTGGGTAAGGGAAAAACCCTAGAATTTCGTTTAAATAAAAAATATAAAGTACCTTTAAAATAATTTTAATACTGTTTTTTTCGTGTTCACAGATTCAACGCCAACGTAAATTATAAGGGTCACGCCGTACACATTGTTCCTGAACATCACCATCATCATTGAACGTTACTATTCGAACCGGATTGTTAAACCTCATACTTTAAGATTGTTGATTCATCATCATCATCGTCATCATCATCATCATCATCATCAAAGATTATTGAGCCTCAAAAATGTGATACTGTAAATAATTTAAATAAAACGTTCATACCACTTATTTATTGTTTATTTTTTTTTTGATTCGTGACTGGTTCAGGGCAAGAATATCGCTTTCAATTATTAGCAAACGAACTGTAATTTATTATTATGAATACAGAACATTAGTCTCTTGCATTTAAATTTTTTCAGGATGCTAGTAACGTCGCAACATAAAATTATGCTACTAAAATATTTTAAACACGTTTTTGTTACTACAATCAAATGTATTGTGGGTATATACATCCCAGTGAAATCTGTAACTTAGTCAAAACTACTTTGCTTGGTTAAAACTATTTTAACACATACTAACATTTCTTTAGAAACTTATCAGATTGGTGGGTTAACGTGTTCAAGTAATCAGGCATGGTAATGATTACTTTCAAATATTTTTTCTGAATATTGCTAATGGTACCACAAGGCTTTACATTAGGCCCACTTCTGCATCAAGTTTTTCCGCTAATAAAATAAATATCCCAGTAATGGTTGTTATGAAGACCACAGGTAATGTATCTGCCATGGGTGTTCCCTTGTTTCGCAGATAAAAATATCATGAATTTCGTTTAGCCGAAAATGTTTCATATAATATGTGTTTGTAGACGTTATGCTGTTCATAATTTTAGAATTAAATAAACACACAGTTGAATGCGTGTATCGTACTCCAATTGTTTATGTTGGTTTGTATACACCAACACCACATCAACATAAACAAGGCATTGTAGCAAGAAAAATTTAGGATGCAAGTGCGAGCGAAGTGAACTCAGGACTTGGGGCACCCCGACTCCGAGTTAGATTACTTTAAATCCTGAAGACAGAAACAGGAGCCCCGCGTAGCGGGGCTACTTCGACTACGCCTTATTACAATATTTTGATATTTACGTTGACGTTGAAACGTTTCGTTCACTCCGACCAATTTGATTACTATTGCTCTAATTAGTGAACACAAATAAAGTTTCACTTCGAATGTTGACCTAACATAAGCATTCAGAAAAAAGTAAAAAAATACAATAACCAATTGTTTTGAGTTCCCGATTAAAACAATCAGTAATCAGTGATCCTGATAGTTTATAAACTTATATCTTGATACCGTAATACACAATTTATTTTACTTAAAGACCTTTATGACATGGCTTAATGTTCAAAGAGCTCAGCTCGTCAACAGTCCTTGTAACCACGTAGGAATTTTAAATGGGTTTTGTTTATTTTTCTAAAGAGTAGACATGTAGCTGAAATGATTTAGTATAATCAGCCCATAATTTTCCAACCACTGGGACACACTAGGGCACTCTGAGAAGTGTGCTGTTATCCATTCCACAGGCTTAGTATGGATTGGAAGATGTCTTCTCGTTGGTTCTAAGTCATATCGGTTTCCTCAGTATTTTCCTCCTAATATTTTAAGAGCAATGGTGCTGCAATAAATTACCGAACTCCCCCCACCCCCGTTTTTTAACTTTTAAATTCTTTATCAGACTCGAGTTCAATTTTTAAACGAATGAAAACAAATATGTTGTTATACGACAAAACAGTATCTCGTTTTGCTATACAGGTTTTCTAAGGGCCTAAACAACGTAGCAATTGCTCTAGAACGTCTTTCAACAAAACAACAAAGTTAAGTTTTTCTTAAGCATACATTTTTTTGTTTTATTTAATATCCCACTGCTGGACAACATTATCATTAACACAAGAAACGGGATATTCGCAATATTTACTATCTATCCGTGATCATGGTGCTTACTACAGCGCCGAAATATCGGGAACTCAAAACAATCAGTAAACATGGTAAATATCCCGTGTCTAGTGTTAATGATAGCCTCCCCCATATTCTTCCAGGTACTCTTTTCATGCGCCGCATTAAACCATCCATCGCGATGCGCGTCCAGGTCACCTTGCTTCCTCTTTCTGGGCCGGCCTCGGCGGCGACGTCCATCCTCAGGCACCAATTGCGTGGAGATAATTATGTCAATGTATACTATGTCAATATAATCTATTCTATAATATACAACATATTGTACGTTAAAAAAAACCCTGTCCGATCCGAAAGTGGCATATAGGTATAATCAATAACATTGCCAAATAGAATAAGAAACATAAAATTTTCATGAAAGTAAAAATATTAATGAATTTCAAAATGCATGATTTTTGTCCCAAACCTTATCCCTAAATTCTAACAAACGATCTGTTCTATCGTCAATTGTTTTTTTTATGTCGTCAATACCCGAGAAGCGACCGCTCGCGCCCGTGTTGCCATTGAGGTTTCCTCATTTTAGTATATTTTATTTAATTTTCATCGAGGTATTTTATTTTTACTTGTTCTTCGAAAAGGATTACATAAATGGAATCTAATCTCGAAACCTAATAATACCCTCACGGATCGGACTCGGATCGATGCTTAGTCTTCTTGTACTTACGAGAAAACAAGCAAAAAGCACACAGAAAAATATTAAATACAGCAAATGCTGGCAAGGAAAAAGTAGTTTTATGCTATTTACTTTTTCCTTGTCGGCTGCATTTGCGAATTAGTTGGCATGAAGTTTAATTCACTTTCTTTTTATTCTTTTTTTTGGCATAGGTATTAGGTATACGACCTTGTCACGGAGGTATACCATAATGAAAAAAAAAATGTGTTAAGTAGCATACACGTATTTATTTAAAATATTTACAATGCAATACTTTTTTGAGGCTTATTAATCAACAATCTTAAAGTATGAGGTTCAACGGAAAAAGTTCATCAACAATTAGGTTCGACTAGATCAGTGATGATGGTGATGTTCAGGAACAATGTGTACGGCATGTCCCTTGTAATTTACGTTCGCGTTGAATCTGTGAACACGGAAAAACAAAAAATTAGCAAGTTCAGTTTACGATTTAGTAAACTTTCAATTAACAAAATTCTGTTTCCTTACCCAGTTTTCTTGTCAGAGTGGTATTCTACGATCCTGATGGAGCCATCGGGCTGGTGCAGGCTGTACACGCCCTTCACGACGTCACCGTCGCGTGACTCGTGCTGAGACTTCTTGTCTCCGGTGTGAGGGTCCACCACCTTGTATGCGAACTCGTACTTGGGATGAGACTGTATGAAATATGTAAGAATTAGTTTTGCTACGGCTAATGATATAAACCAGAGGAAATTAACATTTTTGATTGGAACGTCATCATACGTAGTACTCGACGTGTTTCTCGGTGGCGTGTCCGTGGTGCTGCTTGATGCTCTGTGATGAGGAGGCGTGACCGTGGTGTTCCTCGTGATGATGCTCCTCGTGGTTGTTGTGGATGTCTTCATGTTTCTCCTCGTGGTGCTCATCTTGATGCTCCTCGTGGTGCTCCTCGTGGTGTGCAGGCTTGTGTTCGGTCTCGTGAGTTTGGTGCAGTACGATGCTCTGTGACGAGATGGCGTGACCGTGACCGTGGTGGTCATCGTGACCATGACCAGCTTGCGGCCGCGCAGCAGCCATCGCTATCACAGCAGCAATAAGGATGATCTATTTTGCGAAAAAAATAGGTTTGCATTAGATGGGAGACTGGATGTGTATCTAAGAAAATATTAGATAGATTAGATATTTTTTGTTGTAAGTGTTAACATTTTAATGGATTTTGTGCGATTTCGCTGCGGGGTTATTATTTAGAATTACAGCAAAATTACTGTTTTAACAGAAAAAAAATACAAATAGGTACCTTGTTCATATTGAGGGATTGTGTTCTTAACTCTTGAAGTACTGAACCGTGAGTGATAATCTCCCAGTGCATATTTTTTCTTTTTATACATGAACATATTAAAGGGACAGTACCATACGTTTTTTTGCAACACGTTTTGCCCAACCTGTTTACCGCATGTGTCAGTTTTTGGTAAACCGAGCCGACCTTGAATAAGAACGCCTTTAATACCGTAATTAAACGCTTACTTTCTTAGTGCATTGACATTATTAAATAAATATATTATTATACTTCTTGCACAAAACTGGTTCATTGTTCTTTACATTATTATGTCGATGTGAATTTTAGATTCGACAGTCGTAATGATGTGCTCTTATCATAAATACACACTCTAAAATTATCGGTATTTAACACTTTCGTCATGCAAAGGCATTACATATAAAAACATGACATAACCTATTCGCAAAGGTAATGTCATGTTTGTAAATACACACGCATGTATTTTTACAAATAAGAAGGGAGCAGAGTTCTATAGTACACCCCATATTTTGCTAGTCATGTTTGACACATTTATAATCAGACCTACACAGGGCACACATTCCAACTTTGGACTGGTCAGTACTCCGAATTTTCTAATGGAAGAATCACATAACACTTTACTCTAAATATCAAACCTATGCAACCACCCGTCCACTCCATCAAGGCAGTTCGTTCACAAACACATCATCAATGATTTCAGGTCACCTTCAAAGTTCCTAATTCGCTACAAGTAACGGTTCATTACTTTAGTCTTGACCTATGATATAACAATAGTAACAAATAATCAATGCGGCTTCTTAACTAACTGTAAGTTCAACGATTTTCAGTACAAATATGAATTGCATATTGTTTAAATGTAGTTGCAAATTGTTAATAGTAGCTTGTTCGACTATATATGGAAACAGAATATTGACTCTAACTCATGGATTTTCATCGAATGAAAATTAGAAAATTGCCGCCGCAGCCTTATCAAATACGCCTTTTTTAATTAGTAAGGTTTATTTTTATACATTTTCAAATAAATGTATTAACTAATGAACTTTTATTTATAGGTATGCCGAAAAAGCTTATTTGAAAGCAGCAAGCACTGCTAAATCAGTCATTAAAAAAATAAAAACCGTATTTTTTTCCCAAGAAAACTGCAGTAATTTTTTGAACCGTAAAGTGCGGTTTGGTTTGGTCACGGTCACGCAAAATTAATTCGGTCTTATGCTATCACTAGCACAATGTAACCACATGACTTTGAACTTATTTTAATACAATAGAACGACCTCATTTTTTATGCAAATTCGTAATAGATCTTGTTTAGTTTTCACATTATAATTATATTTGTGACTTTGTGTGGGGAATAAGTTTCTGTTCTCGATTGATTGAAATTATAATTATGTTTCTCGGAAAGCACCTTTTATATCGTTTTACTTGATGCGTTAACAGAACTTTTGCTTAATACTATTACTAAATAATTACTAAATGACCTGAAGGCTATCACAAGGCAGTGGCAATCGCTTTTAATGCGTGTCTCCATTGACTTCCATAAATCATATATCTTACATTTCCATCATCATTATCCCTGACAGAATGTCATTTGCTTTGGGCCCTCGGAGACTATTAAACATACTAAGAAGTAACAAAAATGATTATTAGAGTGACTTCGTGTTACGGGTAAAAAAAAGTAAAGAAAGAAAATTAAAAATAAGTAGTAAAACGTGTAATATGTATCAAAAACTAAAAATTCACCAACAAATAAACATTAGATCACAGTAGGTACATTACAATAATGGTAGTTTTGTCACAGTTTTGGTTCAGCAGTGGTTTAGTAGTGGCCGTGGTGACCGTGGTGGGGCACGATGTGGTGGGTGCTGTGCTTCACGTCCGCGTGGAAACTGGGGAGAAAGAAAATCATAATATTATTGATAAGTTCATAATAAAACTCATCTTAAGATGATGTTTACTGGGGAAAAAAATTGTCGTCCAGCGGTGAGACGGGCAAACGACATTGTTGCCGTACTAAAACTTATTGAGGCTGACAGAGGAACAAAGAGAGGCTCGTCAGTAAGTGAAGTCGGGTTATGGATGATGACGGTATAGATCAAAACCAGGTACATTCCTAGCCCAGCTCAAAATAGATAAATTGTTGTCTTGTTAAAACCAGGTACCCAAAAGTTTAGGGGATGTAAAGATGATCAGACTCTTTGATGACATAATTTTGGGTTTGGAGCATAGAGAGACCAACGAATTTATAGTAGTCTTTCGGGTTTGCCAGCCTTGATGATGATGATATTAATAATTTAATGTATAGTAGTCACAGCTGTTAATTGTATTAGGCATGATAAGGGCATCTTCAATGGTATGTGACTGGTGGACGGGGCTGTGGTGTGAATTCCATATTCAGCCCAGGAGTAAATAGTGCCGACTATTTAGATTGTTTGTTTTTGTCTTGTTCCTCAATTCACACTTACCCAGAGTGCTTGTCACCGTGGTACTCAACATGTCTGATGGAGCCATCAGGCTGATGCAGCGCGTAGTAACCCTTGACGACGTCTCCGTCGCGGTGCTCGTGCTGTGACTTGATGTCTCCGGTGTGAGGGTCCTCTACTTTGTAACCGAACTCGTATTTCGGGTAGGCCTGGAATTTTACAAGAATAAGTTGATATATTTATCGCGCCTGGGAAAATCTGTTGGGCAGATATTAATAACCACCACCACCAGAAAGAACACATTACACCACCATTAGAAGTACAGTGGGAAAATGATATGGTCCAAGTTGATAATCTTATCTACCAAGATAACGATAAAGATGCATGGAAGCAGAAGACATGTTGCGCCATCCCCAAAATAAATTTCGATACAAATATTGTTGAAGACCTGGCTAAAACCATGCTTTATGGTACATAGTTTTGAATACTATAACTTACATAATAATCAACAGCGTGACCATGACCGCCGTCGTGTCCGTGACCGTATCCACCATGACCGCCATCATGACCATGCACATGGACCACCTCCGCTGGCCCATCGTGACGATGGATGTACTGGGAGGAGAACCCATGGCCGTGTCCGTACACAGCTTCCAGGAAAGCTACGGCAGCTACGAGACAGAATACCTGAAATGGAGATAGATGCTAAAATAACGGGTGTAATTTGATTCCCAAGTATTGGAAATTAGTTGAAAATCTCCTTCCATAAATCGATGTAGTAGGATTCATAAAGGAAGTTCATAGGACTGACTGATAATAATGTTGAAGTGTTTAGGACGTTGTAGGCCTTATGAAGGACCAATGACAGATGGAGCAAACTAGTCCTGCAGTAGAGACCGCGTATCGACTAAGTGTAGGACGCCCCCCGGCTAAGTGGAACGATGTTTTTAAAATGGCTAGGTCATTTTGAATGTGGGAGATGGAGGATATGGTGTTATAGTGCAGCTTGAGAGTGGCCTATATTCAGTAGTGAACAGCAATTGGCTGCTTTCACATTTGGGTTGTGAAGAATCAAAATAACCCATAGTCTTCAAATATGTAGCTGTAGGCCAGAAATCACTTCACGAAACATTTTAACACAAAACAACACAAGACACTTCACTTAGGAACACTTAGATATGGAAAATAAAATATGTTTACCTTTGAGAACATTTTTAAACAAAAAGATTCTATTATTTGTTGTGTTAATGAAACTAAGACCAATAGTGGACTGATACATAATGATAGAATTCAACGTCTTTTATATCAATAACAAAGGTAGCCAAGGTAAATAGATTTCACTCTAAGGTATGAACAACAAGCGGTACAAATTATTCACGAACTTCAGTATACGGCATTAGCAATGAATTTCGTAAAAGCGTTTGTTCGGAATGACCACTTACACCTTGCAGTGTGACATTGCTACAGTTTGTTATAAGTAAATTGCGCAAGATCAGTGTATTATTGACACAAATATAATTGAACAAAAAACGGCCTAAGTGATAATGAGTTGCAGCAGTATTCTTATTGAAAAAACTGATCAAGAATTAATGAACGCAAATGTTGCTATGAACGACGTCGTTTTTGTGCGCGGACCCAACGTATGCAGTAACGATATAGCTTTCATAACGTGTGAAGAAAATGCAAAGTTCAAAGGTTTTTATTTTGTAAAGTATACCTACGTTATTAGTATTACAAGTACAAGTTTTGAACCATCTTAGTTTTATTCATAAATTCGTAAACTGCATTAACACGAAATCCACATTTCGGTATGATGGATGACGCTAGCCGTATCTACGTAGTTACCTACAATTGAATGTTTTTTTTCTTTAGCTTGTATTGTCCCACTGCTGGGCAAAGGCCTCCCCATAGGCTTCCACTTTTCTCTCCGTTTGGTTTTTTCCGGCCAATCTTGCACTGAACGATTAGTGTATTATAATTACGTGACGTTCGTGGCGGCTGTCATTTATGATAATCTGACTGACAGCTCAATATTCCCCGTGATTAGAAGACTCGATTATGTGGTGTCCATATGCAAAATATAAATATGTGAAAATACTATGATTATTGCTGTATATTAGGCTTACTGAATGCTGGATATTCATTTAACTACCAAAGATGAATCTAATTTAAAAATAATTTACCACTTTACAATTTTAAAGTTATGTGACAACTTTTACTTTTTATCCAAACACCGTAATTCTGTTTTATTGGCAATTACATACTTTGACGAAGGTTAAGAGGGTTTGCAAAAGTTTCAAGAACTGGTTTTGAGCTGTCCAAACCTTTGCTTTCGTTGACAGATTGGGTACCTTGGGTTCCGAAGAAAATAATTCTTGCGTAAAAAGTCATGATTCTGCATGCGTGAACCAGTTTTTCAGTGGTATATGCGAAATTTGCACATAATAATAATTATGAAGCGGTTCCCAAATTGTAGCAAACTTGTTTTACTTCGAATTATTTTTGAGTATAAAATCTTAAGTTTCCTTGGGATTCAGTATCATATTTGCAACAGCTTTAGTGGGCACAACAGCACAATGTATCATGCAAAGGTACACATGATTTTTTTTTTAATATTTGGTAAAAGTTATCTTAAAGGATCGCACTATGGTATCTCCATTTCTTAAATCGTTTGATTCCCGAACTAGTTTATGATCGCCATAGTTTACTATTACTGTCTAGTACTAGGTATCTTAACATTTCAATCATGTGACATCATTAAATTATTCCTATGGTAAAATTATACGGTGAAGTGATCTAGAGTTCAAACACGCCTAGTCTATTTGTTGTAACGGATAGTGCTAATGCACCGACTTCCTGTACGCGTAGCATGATAACCGTAGAAACGGGTTTTGTCCACGGAAGAATCGATGACAGATTTCTTTTGTTGATCTGTCAGAAATAAAAGTTGTATTTAGCCTATCACTGTTGTCCACGAAGCTCAGTTTTTTTTTAGCATTATCACTCATCATGAAACTCAATTGCCAATCATCAAAACAAAAGACCAATGGTCGTAATTCAGCAGCCCTCCGAATGTACCATAATCTTTATCATGCTAACGAAACTAAAATAATCAATTTCATTTCAGATCCTCGCATTACTTGGGTTAATGGTGGCGGCATATTGCCAAGACCATCACCACCACACAGTCTCGCTAAAAACAGTCGTAGAGCACAAGACACACCATGAGATTCCAAAGAAAGTGGAATACCACTACCACGAAGAACTCAAAGTCCCAGTTCAAACTCATGAAGTCCATGCAGTCCACGCCGCTCCTAAACACCACGCAGTTTCTTCTCAGAGTATAGTCCGTCATGACAGCCAAGGTCATGAACAAATTTTAAAAGTAGTTCCTAAGCATTATTTCGTTCCTGCCAAAGAACCCGCTCCCGTTCATGAGGTGGTTGCTGTCGAAGTCCCAGCGGTTCAATACAAGTACGTTCCTGTGGTTCCGGTTCATGTCGCTCCCGTTCATGTGGCTCCAGTTCACGTGGCCCCCGTTCATGTGGCTCCCGTTCATGTGGCTCAACCGGCTGTTGTGGTTCATCAGGATCATAAAGTAGCAGAGCACAAAGAAATCCAACATAAGGAATCCCATCATAAGGAGTCCCACAAGGAGCATCATCACGGTTACCATGTTGACTATTATGTAAGTTTAGATACGAATTTCCTCTATCTTCCCCCCCAATCTTTTATTTCAAACATGGTCATTTGGGCATAAGCCCCAGCTTTGAAAACCTGTTTTTTTTTTGTAGTAATTAATCCTGTTGCCGAAACTCATGTCAAGCGATTCGGTACCTGTTATTTTATTCGACCAATTGCGATGGTTATCGTAAAATTCTTGGTAAATTAAATTTTTTTTTTGTTTTCTGGGGAACCTTCAAAAGGGCGACCGTTCTTTGGGGATAGGAGAGTGTGGGGTTTTTACCGCACTAAAACCACCCTGGTGGTCACCATCAGCACATGAGAGGAGGCACCGTTTCCTCTTAAAAGACTTGTCCGGAGCCCCCTCTGTGCAACGCCTGGATATGTCTCTAACTGATATTTTCCTATTTCAGGCCCACCCCAAATACGAGTACGAGTACAAAGTGGAGGACCCTCACACAGGCGACAAGAAGTACCAGCACGAGTCCCGCGACGGTGACGTCGTGAAGGGCGTGTACAGCCTGCACGAGGCTGACGGTTCCATCAGGACAGTCAAATATACTTCTGACAAGAAGACAGGGTAAGTCGGAATCTTATAACCGTAAACTAATTTTATTCTGAAGATAATGGAGATAATGAGATAATGGAACGGTCGAATAGTTTGTTTATCTGTCTACAAAATCACCGAGCTTATTATCATCCCAGTTCACTGCAGCACAAGAACTTCTCCCAAGTGGCGCCAAAACACCCTGTTCTTCGCTTATTTCCACTATAGTATTATAGTGCGAAAAGAGCCCAAAGAGGCACAAATGAAAACTTTATTGTTGTAAATAATCTCTTACTCAATTTTTCATAAACACTATGTTGTCTAAACGTTCTCTCTCTTTTCCAGGTTCAACGCTGAGGTGTCACACAAAGGCCACTTCAAGCATGAACAACACTACCACCACTAAAACGTCAATCTATTTAAAAGCAGTATTCTGTGTTCATTAATTTTAAGCTGTTGAATAAATATTTAAAACTTCAAAGACACTTAGTACACACCTACACAGTATTTTACTTTATTATTGTCAACCGCAACTCAGTAACATTTTAATCATCATCATCATTCATCATTTCAGCCGAAAGACGTCCACTGCTGGACATAGGCCTCCCCCAAAACATTTTAATCAGTTAAACCAAACTGACAACTAATCAGAGTGAGGGTTTTGTCACGGATCACGGCGAACGAGGTTGCAACAGACCTAGGAGAAGATAGCTGGACGCCTTAAATGGCTATCTCGTTAATTGGTTAGAAGTCCCTGTGTCCAGGAGTGGGAAAGTTCTGGCTAAGAAAAAAAAAATTACCAATCGAAGGACGTCAACAACATTTTGAAATGTGAAACATGACAAAATAGTGATGTCATATACACTAGGAATACGTAAAAATCTGTATGCATCGGGGACACAGATTTTTCCGATAAGTAGAAGAAATCCGTATTAACTTACATCATAGAAAGTTAGCCACATCGCTTGTTACATATACCTACATACTAAGACATGTAAACTAAGCAATAAGGAAGGTATCAATATAACAGTACCGACGCATTTGTAACAGGTATATTGATACTAGTTATAAACTCGAAGGTATTTGGACAAGAAATTTTGATGATATAAAAGTTTCAGCTGTATCATCATCCGGCTCAAACAAATAAAAAAACAATTATAATAATTCAGTAATTCGTAAATCAATATTTGTAGATAAAGAAAATGAAATCGGTACTACGCATAAAGGATGTTGTGAAATACTAGAAGCACTTCAATGTGGTTCATGGTTACACAATGAAGAACTCTATGCGTAAGTAGTTAATTCACCTGATTTTTATTTTAAAAAAAGCATGGCAATGACATGGTTGAGGTCACTTTCAGTTGTCACGAGAGACGAGTTTGATACAAAAAACAAGATCTGATCTATGATAAAAACAGACTATTTACCATGATTGATTGCACACTGTGGCTCATTTTTAAGTTTGGCGTTATGGGTACAAGTCAATATTACTAAATGCTATATCAAATTTCCTCTGGAAAACATGATACTTTTTTTCAAACTAGCACACGACCAAATGTCTTGAATTGACTTAGATACTCTGGGGTTAATTTTTAACGCTGGTTGAAGTTAGAAGAGGTGGTTAAATATAAAAAAACCGGCCAAGTGCGAGTCGAACTCGCGCATGAAGGGTTCCGCATGATCGTAGTAAGCTACCTTTAATTTTTAATTTATTTTTTGTTGTTATAGCGCCAACAGAAATACACATTCTGTGAAAAATTCAACTGTCTACCTGTTACGGATCATGAGATACAGCCCGCTGACAGGCAGAGAGACGGACGGATGAACGGACAGCGGATGCTTAGTAATAGCTTCCCGTTGGTTACCCTTCGGGTACGGAACCCTAAAAATGATGGTCAAACAGTGGCTAGTCATAACTAAATTTTCATTAATAAACCGAGAGCGGTTTCTGAACTACAAGGGCAGTGGAAAGATGATTACAGTGATATTCATCATCTTCAATGTAATGGGATCAGCACAGAATGTCTTCTTCTTACTTCTCTATTAGTCGTCATGTATAAACGCTTTATAATAAACATTAAATTTAATACGAACTACCTACAAATGCTCTACTGCTCTACTGCTTTGAACTACTAATGCTCTTAGATAACTGTGTGATATCTAACCGGATTCCAATGTGTACAGTCAGCACACAGGGTATCTACTAGGGCACATTCGGCTTATTGTAAAATATTTACATCTAGCTTTAATTTTCCCTCAAATGAGCACAATCAGACAGCTACATCAAGGATAGGTAAGCAGGACAATTAGACATATCTAGAAATAATGGCAATGACCCCGGAACCATTCATGTAGTTTTTATATGAAACCCTTTACGATTAGCAGGTAGGTATAACATTTGCCGTGCTTGCCTAGGTTGGTCTGTGGATGGGTGACCGCCCATTACATACCGAGTTTCCTCCGTGCTTCGGAAAGCACGTTAAGCTGTTGGTCCCGGCTGTCATTTGTAGATCTTTGACAGTCGTTAGGCAGTCAGTGGCCCAAAAACTCTGACAACCAGTCTTACCAAGGGGTATCGTATTACCCAGTACTGACTGGGTTGTAGAGGTCAGATAGGCAGTCGCTCCATGTAAAATACTGGTATTCAGCTGCATCCGGTTAGACTGGAAGCCGACCCCAATATAGTTGGGAAAAGGCTAGGCAGATGATTAGGTAGGTATAACATTAACTTTGTAATCTATGGATTGATATTAACTTTGTTTTATTTATGCATACTTGTATCAGTTTTCTAGCGACGTCATGGTCAATGTTTTATTGCTCTAGTGACCGTAAGTTCAATATCATGGCCAAATGTGATATTTGTGTTATGAATAATTGCATTTTTATTTATCTAATTTTGACGACTGTTTCTTAGACGATTTTGCAAATGTTTTGATAAACTATAGGATGTGATTGAAAAGGTATCTTTTTAAAAGCTCCCGTTGAATGGTCCATGATGATCTTATCTCTTTCCGTTGGAAGAATATTATTTAAAGTAATCGCAGGTAAAACTACTGTGGTCAGGTGGTTGTCTTCACCCACGTTTCTTACTGTAACTAAAAAAGCTCATTATTAAAGGCTGACATTAATGCGCTTAATTTAACCATCTCAGGACGTAAGAACATCGTGATTAGGTTTATATTAACTACCTCAGGCCATAATTTTAGCAGTGAAATCGTACTTTAAATTTAATCTCATTATGTAGGAAGCAAGAAGTATTATAGAATACTAACTAAAGAGATTTCTCTATCTAAATAACAGTTCCTAGTCTTCTTAGTCGGAGTTCTAAGTAACAAAACTCTAATATAGGGCTGCATTGTTGTTTTGACATAATCGGAACTAAAGCTGCCATCTTGTTTTTTCAATACAATTTTCACCACAATTTCATGAATGTATAACAACAGCGCCCTCTTGAAAATGTCATATTATATTTATAGATAAGTTATTTGTTTAAGGAATCTTCTTAGACTATATTTATGTAAGCACTTGGTGTGTTACCTGAGATACAGATTTATTTCTAGTTCAAGAAGAATCCTACTATTTTATATATACCTGTAGTATTTAATACCCCAATTTTTGTAAATGAATTATTTTAATAAACAATTTTAATTCAAACGCCAAAAGCACCATCCAGCACTGTACCCTAGATTGGTATTAAGGTTTCACGTTAGATCTATGGGTCCAATTATCAATAAAGCAATTGTCAAATTGTGTGGTGCTCTAATTTACCAGATTGACAACCTTCACATTGGTTACGTAAATTACGTCATAGATCCGTGCGCGCTGCGGGTTACAAACATGACGCCCCGAGCGGCAGCAAATTGATTCAATACTCTCTCGTAACGTCTCCGGTATATATTGAGCTAATGACTATGTTAATTCATCAGTTCCACCACGGAAGTCTTAGGAGAAAGAACAAAATGTTTGCTAAAGTGCGTGTGTGGCATCCCATGAGTTGACATTACATTTGATATTTTGTTTCATCATAATAATTTAACTATTTTGTTGTTTTAGGTGATAGTGCTCACTTTTGTAGCCGCGGTTTTGTGTGAAGAACATGGATACACTCTCAGGAACCACCATGAGCCGGCCCAGGAGTACAGGCAACGTTATGAACCTGTCCCGGTAAGGGTTCATGAAGAGGAGGGATCCCAAGAAGTTCAGTACAGCGCTGTTCCTGAGGGCCATGGGCATGGACACGCGTACTCCTCGCAGAGCATCATCCACCACGCCGCGCTTGCTGGCCAGGGAGAGTCTCAGGAGTCCCACAATGAGCATGTTGCCCCAGTGTACCAGTATGTGCAGGAGGAAGCAGAACCAGCTCATCAGCAGGTGCAGGCTGTCCACGAGGCTCCAGCTCAACATTACCAGACCATTCATTTCGCTCCTGCTCAAGAGCAACACGAAATAAAGTATCATCAATCCCACGCTTCTCAGCACGACCACGGTGAACCTCAATACGCCCATGGACACGAAGGCCCGAGCTACCAACACGGTGCTAACGCTTATGAAGGCTTGAGTTTCCATAGCGGTGCCCAACTCCACACAGCCGTTCATCACCCAGCTCCAGTTCAACACGCCACCCCTGTTCATTACGCTGCCCCTGTTCATCATGCTGCTCCCGTCCATCACGAAGCTCCCGTCCATCACGAAGCTCCAGTCCACCACGCGGTGCCAGCCCATTACGATGCCCACACTCACGATTCTCACGATGAGCCCATCGACTATTACGTAAGTGCCCAACATTAATAGAATATAAAACACTTATTTCCGACTCGCAGTTTTATGGTAACTTTCTATTCATTTATTCCAGTCACAAATTGAACCGTTTAAACCGCGGTAGTTGAGTAGTCGCATGTAAATGATGTTTATTAAATCTAAATGTCTTAATATTCCAGGCGTATCCTAAGTACCAGTACGAGTACAAAGTGGAGGACCCTCACACCGGAGACAACAAGTTCCAGCATGAGTTCCGTGATGGTGACGTAGTGAAGGGTGTGTACAGTCTGCAGGAACCTGATGGCTCTATAAGGACTGTTGAATACAGTTCTGATAAACATACTGGGTAAGCTTCAACAATTCTCGTCTCAATAAATGAAAGTTTCAACGAACAGGACAACCTCAAGCAAACTACAGCAGTTATTTTTTCGCTATTTGATTTAGATCTCACCTAGATTTTTATTTCTGACAGCGTCATTTTATATTTAGATAAAAGCCATCAACATTCAGTTCCTATTTTAAATGAAATTGAGCGTCTAGACTCTAGACAGATGAGACTTCATTTTTACCCGCTTTATGCTTCGAGTCACGCACTGCCTTCGATCGTATTGTTTTAGCTTTCTATTCCGTATCATCACCTGTTGTATTACTTGCATTGACTGTTAAATAAGTCGTGTCAACACATTTAACACCTGTTTCTTCAACAGATTCAACGCCGTGGTGAAGCACTCGGCCCCTGGTCATCATGCTCAGATTGAGAGCCATCATCACAACTAAGACAAGACTGATCAAGTTGTCCTGTTGTTTTATAGTCTTTATTGTTACTAGATGTGTACTTGCCTACTATATTAATCTTAATAAAGTTTATTTAATATTTTGATATAATTTATGGTTTTAATTTTGATACTTGACGCTTCCTTCTTGGCTTTGTTTTTTTTTTTTATTTCATCAATACCGTTTGATGACATTTCAGCGATATTTTTTTAGTGTTTTTTGGTAATAGTTTAATTAATTCAGTAAATAATAATATACAAAGATGTAGTTTATAATATTTAATACTATTGCATGCAACAATGCACAATCGAATCTTTTTGTAAATATTTCTTTTGTATTTACTCTTAGAAATTCAAGCGGGAGTCGGCGCATAGGTATTGCATTATTCTGTAATAAGGTTTTATTTTTATTCAATCACACGAAATCACGTCAAAGAAATTTAATCAAGTTGTTACTATAATGTAGAATAACCCAGCACTTACATAATGATTAACTTTTCGTAATAGTGTACTTTTCATTGGTTATCATGGCAATACACCAATTTGTAGGAATATTCGCACACTAGAATTGAGACAATTTCGTCATTCAGTTTTGTTGTTTTGACTTGACATGTGTCGAAGTAGGCATTTTAGTACAGTTTGACAACGTTGATTTTAAAACAGTGAGTATCTTGTGGTAGTTTTCATAGAACTTTCATGGTGTTTCGAATAGATAGCAATAATAATAGATAGATAGTCTTGACTATGTCAGTAAACAGCCTAATAGATCTGATTTGTCAATCAAAACAACATAAACTTATTACTATTACGTTTGCGGGAAGTAACTGCCAGTTTCAACATAATTATTGTTATACAAGTACCTATGTACTCACAGTAATAATGATTAGAGATTAATTACTTTAGACACTGATGGCCTAGATGCCGATCACGATCAGTCTACTTTATATCAATCATCTTAACTAATATTATCAATGAGAAAGTGAGTTTGTTTTATTTTTGTTGGTTTGTCACGCATTCACGTCTTAACTGCTGAACGAATTTGGGTTTAATTTGGCATAAGGATAGATCATGATCTGGATTAGGACATAGGATATTTTTTATCCCAGTAAGATGTTCCCATGGGATAATTTCTGACCTCGTCGCGAACGAAGCCGAATAGAAAAGTTAGCTATTTTATATTATACAATTAGACAGCGACATATTTGTTTATGAACGTGTGAAAGGAAGCTAGGTATTCATGATAAAGGAAGTTATTTAACAGGATGTTGGTACCGGTGTAGTTATAAATCATTTTCCTATGCTATTTCTAAATAACTAATTGAAGGCTCTCGTTGTAAGGATAGGATGATGATGATGCCATCGGCACAGCGATTGAATTTAATGGCTTTCTAGGGGGTTTCTCAAATAGTTAAAGGACCTTTCTTAGAAAATAAATAATCATAATATTTCTGCAAAAACAGAATAAAAGTATCAGTACTGCTCTTGGGCACGTACATTCCAATCGAATGATTTCAGATATAATGTATTATAATTGTTTAAATGTCATTAGGCAACTTTTGAGTATGACTGTGGATGGGAATAAGAGTAGAGGAAGTCCAAAGAAACCATGGATGGACTGTGTGAAGGATGATATGGCACGAAAGGAGATGTCTAATAGAGAAGTATGGAAGAAGAAGACATGCTGCGCCGACTCCAAATTAATTGAGACAAGGGTATGAGAATGATGATGATGTATTTGAATTATTTGTAATAATATTACATCAAACGATTTCTAAAAACGGTGGAGTTTGAGTAAATATCTTCAATCACACAAAATGGGAACAAAAATAAAACATAACAAAGTTAATTACACATTAGACTAAATATATTTAACGGTTACAACAACATACAGAATATAACATGTTATGAGGTACTGGTGCGGTTTCCTTAGTGATGGTACTGCTGTTCATGTCCGCCATGTCCATGCTTGGTTTCAGTCTTAACAACCGCATTGAAGCTGAAATCATAAGAAAAATAGACGTCAATGAAATGCACGGCATAGAACACTTTAAATGCTCACAGTGTAAACATTGTGGATGCGGTGAAGACAAAAGGCGCCGTTGACAGAAACAAGAGATGACTGCACTGATTCCGATTTATTGAAATAAGGGCGTAGCAGGCTGTCAAGTATTTTGTAACAGGTATTTTTTAGATGAGTTATGCCCAGTACGTGACCAAGTTTATAGTTGCATTAGTGGCGTTCCTAACAATAATTATAAAGGTTTGGTCTATTGCATAGAGGCATTTGCAAAAATATAATTTTTCAATTCACGGTGTTTTTAAATAGTTGTATGCTGCTATAATTTTGAATGAAGAAATGTCTTAATCGATCGATTATTCAACACTATGTTATAAAACTAATTTTAGAATGTAAATAAGAATCTATGAATGCTACACTACCTAAAACGTTTTAAGAAAATATCAAGACTTCTTCATACCCATTGTGCTTATCGGCGGAGTACTCAACGGTGCGGATGGAGCCATCGGAATCGTGCAGGCTGTACACGCCCTTAACATTCTCACCGTCGCGGGACTCGTGCTGGTACTTGTTGTCGCCGGTGTGAGGGTCCTCGATCTTGTACTCGTACTCGTATTTGGGGTGGGCCTGGAAGAGATTGATTTGAATAGATTAGAATCACAAGACTTGAGCGTTTACATTTAATAGATGTTTTAAAGACCGTTTACTGCTGAACTAGACTGGAAGACTAACCAGAATAGCCGGGAAAAGATCAACCTTTTCCCAGCTCTTTCACAGATGCTAATGGTTGAAAGGGAGCTCAAAATAATTAACAATCACGGAAGATATCCTGTAAGTGACAGTATAAGTTTACAAAGGGAAGTTACCAAACAAGTAACAGAAGATTTTTTTTTTAAACAGTATTAATCAACAATATTGGATGGGTACTTTAAGTTTGATCAGTAGTATTGATCTCAGGGGTAAAGACATGTCTCATTTGATTTTATAATTCTAAGAAATACTGCGGTGAAATCTCATCAAAATTCGCCTGGCATCTAACGTGATGCTAACTTAAAAAATCCCAAAATTACCAATAGTCTAAGCAGAAAAAGGTAGGTTATAGTATTTCATATTCTACCGTTTTAGTTTTAAGGTTTTAAGGCTATAAGAACTTATTAGAGTTATTGCACAATAATGCATTTTTTAAACAATGAGCAGATCACTGATTGCATCGCAATTTGGCGGTTGATGATCTCCAAACAGTCAAGTCATAATCATTTAGTGAACTTGACATCTACCTACATAGCCCCACCCAGTTATTCTTGAAAAACTGAACATTCATCAACATGAAATAAGTTCTATCAAGAATAGAAAATTTTGAACTCACATAATAATCAACATGGTGTTCTTCCCCATGGTGTTCCTTCTTCTCATGATTGGCAGCCGCTGCATGGTGCACGGCAGGCGCAGCGTGATGCACAGCAACTGGAGCCGCATGATGCACAGCCACGGGAGCCTCATGGTGCACGGCTATGGGAACGTAATGGATGGGCTGCTGATGAATGATATGTTCCCCACCGTGGTGACCTTGAGCAAATTCGTGATGACCGTGGGCAATTTCTTGATGACCGTGGGAAATTTCGTGATGTCCTTGAGCAATTTCGTGGTGTCCTTGGTAGCCTCCTTGATGTCCGTGGGAACTTTCATGTCCGTGGGAGCTTTCATGTCCGTGGGAGCTTTCATGTCCGTTGGAGTTTTCATGTCCGTGGGAACTTTCATGTCCGTGGGAGATGTGGATGGACTGGGAGGAGTAAGCATGGCCGTGTTCGTGACCGTGATGGTCTTGAGCGAACACCGCTGCTACAGCAAGGGCGAAGACAATCTGGAAAAGTGGATGATATTTTATTGCTAGGTTATACTTTTACAAAGCAATAGAAATGTTGCATCATTTTGCATCACAATGATAGTCGACTAGACCATCCTGAGTTATACTTTTGAGTTGACACATAACGTTACACTATACGGGGTGGAAATTTGTCAGCAGTAATTTTTAAAAAATCAGCTGTTTCATATATTTTAACCGTGTATGTATTGCACTTTTGTAGGAAACAGCTGTTTTTTTTTTAAATAACCGAAGAAAAATGTCTATGGGGTGGTTCAGAATGATACTGAATACGTGATAACCGTTTTTGCATCGGTGTCCTTTCCACCCCGTGTAGGGAAAGATGCTTTAGAAGTTTGTTAAAAGTTCACTTTTTAAAAAAAAAACATTATTTTATACTTTTTAAATCCAAAAAGCTACTCACTTTGGAGATCATTGTGCTTGTATGTGTTGTTATGCACTTATTATTCGAATGATATAATTTCAGAAATCAAGAGCCTTTTTATACTCAAAAACAAGTGCGTAAAATCTTTCCTTTGCACCAGTTTATTGTTACGTATCCAAGCTGAAAACAGGTTCCTTACACTTTTATCACCTGTTCTGTAACCAGTGTATTCACTTTTTCTCAGAATTTTTGTTAATGAAAGGCATCACGAGGTAAGATAAAATTTCTTGACTAAGCTTATAGTGCTTGAGACCACTCCAACCAATCTATTAGATACCTACATTGAGCTAAGAGCCCAGAAGCGACATTTTATCACCGATAAAGAAAATCGAAAAGTCGAAAATGTATTGTATGACACAAGCTATCGAAAATCCTGTCAGATCAATGAACTGTTGAATGACATTGTAGAAATACTAAACGCTATGAAAGCAACTGCCGTATGTCTAGGGCCCTCTATTGGTCCTCCTAGTTATTGTGTGTGATAATGTCATGTAAAGGATTATAATTTGTCCACAGTTTGCAGTTGACAATAATTTAAACTAACCTTTGAATGCTAAGCACCAAGACATGTCATATACAGGGTGTAACAAAAAGGGTATAGTCATATGAATGGATAGGCTGCAGACCATCAAACTAAACAACTTCCTCCATGGGTCCAATATCGTAAATGCGAAAAATTTATCAGCTGTCCCATACTACATTTCAATACCTACTCGACCCAAATGTATTGGATGGTATATGGATATAATATATGGATGGCCCTTTTTGTTACACCCTGTATACCTACAATCCAGAAAACTTTTATCATTCAGGAACTTGTTCTCTTGTTTCACAAAGGTTTATGGTGAAGATCGTGTGAATGTTCAGTGTGAAGGTGGGTCAGTCGTGAGCCGTTTTGCGAACAGGAAATGTACTAAGAGAGTAAACTCCAATAATAAAATAACAGTGCTATATGACAAAATATTATATTTAAGTTACATTATTCATTATCAGTCACAAAAACCAAAGTTTCTGCACAGCACCCCGCAAGCAAGCGTCTAACGTTTCACAAAATGTATGAAGTTCGAAATAAAAAAAAACACGAAAACTTACACGCTACAAGAAAATATAATACAAAAGGTTCTAATGCGTTGTAAAAAATAGATGGATGAAAATGTAAAAAAAACGTTCTATGCTAATTTGGGCCTAAGTCCCTATGCAAATTGTGAAACGATTAGGCTGTAAGCAAACTAGTCTGGAAGCCTTCCGTTGTACGATGCTCTTCGTTGTCGCATTCCGTCCGTGCTTAATCTACGTAGTAATAAATAGGTGTCGTCGGTGTTGGTCTAGGCCTAGGTATGGGTGGCCTAGCCGTGGATGAGATGGCCATGGCCGAGGGCCGGGGCGGCGACTACGGCGTGGCCCGCGGGGTGCGCCGCGTGTCCGGTCCTGCTTACTACCGCGTTGAATCTGAAAGGAGGGTGGGATCGATATCAATTTTTTTTTCCGTGAATTGCTGAAGACAATTGTTTGTGAGATTGAAAGTTATGTGAGGAGTTACTTTAAGGTTTAGTTTCCAATAAAGCAGTAAAAGTGCTTGAAAAAGGACAGCAGTATTTTTCCCAATCGTTACACGATATCCTGCCAGAAAGGACACTCCTTCATGCAAATATTATTTTAAGCTTTTTCAATATCGTGAAAAGTCATAATTTGTTCGCTACGCTAAAGTCTGTAAACACTATTGGAAGAAAATGCATTCGCGTTGCTGATAATGACCTAGCGCAATGCCTAAGGGGAATCAAATAACACTTTGCCCATCCAGAGTATCGATCCTACACTTTTAGCAGTTGTTAGCGCAACTTCAAGTACTGGAAGCCAATCTATGAAAATTCCAAAGAACATTGTAATCCTCCTTACCCATTATGGTCATCAGCAGAGTAGTTGACAGTGCGCACGGTGCCGTCAGGTTCGACGAGGGAGTACTGGCCCTTCACGACGTCACCGTCGCGCGCTTCCCATTGGCTCTTCTGATCCCCGGTGTGGCCGTCAGCGACGCCGTAATTGAACTGGTAGCGGGGGTGGGCCTGAAATGTAAATGGGGTAGATTTTCTTAAGACTGTATGGACAAAATACCCTAATGGTTTCGTATAAATGCCTTCATTGATCAGCTAAACCCACTCATTTTACCCAAGTCTTTCGAAATGTTAGTTTCCTGAATAAATGCGTATTTTTTTTTTGTAGTTTGGGATGTCGAAGAATGGTCCTTCCTTTCTAGGAGGTGATTACTCACATGACGACTTGGACTAAAAATGAAGAATAAAAAAACACACTGTGAAAACTCCAAATACATTATATAGAGATAAGGGCAAGAGAAAAACAATGATGGTTTGAAGAAATAAAAGAAAATATCCAGTAGGGAAGTACCATTTTCCTGCGACGAACACAAAAATTCGTAACAGTTTATTCTAGTTTTTTTTCATGGAACACGAAAGTTAATGCGTATATCGGTGCAAAAATAGAGTGTGCCAATATATCAAATGGTATTTTATTTATGTGTACTGCCCCTCACTTTATATTACTTCAACGATTAATAATTTTAACTTGACTCTTTTAGTCATAAATAAAGTTCCTGTTATGAAGAAGTATAATTAATTAAGCTATAACTTAATAGTTTTACAGTATTCTCTATTGCAAAAACACGCAATTAAATGAATATAGGAAACAAAAGTCTCTAAATCTTTTAATTTTCGCGATTAATTCAGTAGATTTCAGCTCATCAGAAAATGGGATTCCGGGATTCTTAAATGTGAGCACCTAACGACAACACCTCGGTTCTGGATCAGCTAGTAAAAATGAGGTGATGCCATTGCGGTGCAATGCTTGACAGGGCGTTATGCCAAAATCTATCAATCTTAAAAACTGTATTTAAGTAGTATAAAACTCACATATATCTCAACAGGGGCTGCAGCGTGCGCAAGGGGTGCACGGTAAACGGGCGCGTGCGCGACCACGGCGCCGTGACCTGTAACCGACCTGACGTCATCACACATACATAGTACTCCTGTTTAGGTAGAGGAAGAGTTTAAGCTTATCAAGAAAACCTATTACAGCTTCCTATAATACATATATTAGATTCACTGCATACTGACGCAGTAGGTAGGCTGTGATAGACTTGGGGGACGTATTTTCAAAAACAGTGGATTTCTATAGTAAGTTTGACAGATACTTGACCACCAATAAGTGAATACACGAACTTTTACCGATGGTGCCAAGTTTGTGATTATTGGTACCTGCATGAACCACCTGCATTTTATCACGTGGCCACCCACTACTATCCCTACATACTCTATCTGTCGTCCACTTTCATATACCTGGTCATACCACACAGGGTCGCAGGAAGCAGCAAGTTTTTCATTCCAGCAACGTAAAAAATGCTGTTTCGACTGAATAAACTAACTCTTTCACTACTAGTTACTAAATCCTTTAGTACTTTTCGCTAAAATGTACTACTACACTCCAAAACCATACCTAATCCATATCCCAAAGCGGGCGCCGCAAGAGCCGGTGCGGCGGCAGCGTATCCTCCGTAGCCGCCATAGCCATGCGCAAGGGCAGGGGCGCCGAGCACGATGCTCTGTGTTGACAGCGCACCGTGACCCCCTGCGAGCAATCCTGCGCGCGCGACGCCTACCAACGCACATGCGAATAACACCTGTGGCAGAAGAGGGGTTCATTACTTTTATTGTAGGAATTTAGACTTGAAGCGAATTTCACGAATAAAAGCGAACAGTTTTCTATTCCATTATAACATAATATAACATCACGCTTGAAACCCCCGACAGGTTAGATTTTGCCAGTTGTGTTTTTTTAACTCCCATGTAATTCGAACCTATGGCCATCCACCGGGCACGAATCCAACTCTGGGCTACTACTGAAAAATTGCTGATGGAAAAACCCTGACCTGGGAATTGAACCCAGGACCTCAGCAATCGCGCTTGTGACCTACGACACAGTCAAAGAGGGTCACATTAATTTTATTTTTTGCATTTGACTTCGAGCGAATCTCACCAATGTCACCCATAGCTATCAGTATAATTATCCAAACTGCGTTCGAGAACTGAGTGTCAATATTCCTTAGCAATGATGACAGCTCATGAACGCAGTTTATATGTGATGATCGTATTCCGTTTAAGAGGTGAAACCGCCTTTATTATCCGCCTTTACTACTTTAACACGTTTATTCAAAATTTAGGGAAGATTGGGTCACGAATAGCCAATGGGTAAACTGTTTTCAGTATTTGTTTTAACATCTCTTCGCTTAGCATAAGCAAAAGCATAATCAGCCTATAATGTTCCCACTGGTGGGACACAGGCCTCCTCTCTATGAGAGGGAATGGGCTATAATCCACCACACGGGCCCAGTGCGGGTTGGTAGATGTCACATGTCTTCGAATTTTTGGTTCTAGGACATGCCGGTTTCCTCACGATGTTTTCCTTTACCGTTTTGAGAGCAGTGGTGATGAAATAAATTACACAAAGTAATGCGCCTGGCTGCGTTCGAACCCATGACTTACTGCTCGTAAGTCGGGACCGCCACCACTGGGCCACCGCTGCTCTCTCTTCGCTTAGCTTTATTGTAATACAATAAACGACCTATGTGTTGGTTATACTGGACATTTCTTGGTGAAATTCGACCGCGGGATAAAAAAAAATATTAGAAAATGATCCCATTAATTATGGTTTATTCAGAAGTTTTTCTGATACCCAACTTTTTTTTTCAAGCTAACAATACAGGCAAGTATCTCACAACTCTAAAACTTTACCACTAGCTCACAAAACCACAGAAAATGGCCACCAGTGTCACCAAGCACTCATAAACTCAAAATCACTTTACCTTTGCGAACATTGTGTTTAAGTTTTGTCTAAGTTCAAACTGTACGTCACTCTAAGCTCTAGGGCTTGTTGTGTGCCGAATTCTAAGATACCAGGCGTTTATATAGAGGCTGTATGTCCTATAGATACAGGCTAGGGTCCCACTCGGGTGTGTCGCAGGAAACTGTATGTAGCTACATGTATGTGGCGGTGGGCGCTGCCGCAAACTAGATCGGTGGCATATGTTGGATACGCTTGTCTTTCGATTTCGATACAGATTTAAAATTCGAAGTGTTCGATCCAGTAATAAGTATCCTGAAACCATGATAACATTTAAAAATACATCGGGCTAGATTTTTTTTTGACAAAATCCTAGTTAGTTGCCCAGATTGAAAAGTAAGAGCCTTAACTGTCATCGACAGTGTCATGAAGATTAATGATAATGTAGCCTCGAACTACAAACAATAATCCTTTTCAAGAAGGATGAGTCACTTCTTGTTGTTTGGAAATGAAATAGCAACCAGCTCATTTCCTTACCGACTTGTTGCAAGAAATTGTTAGGTCATGAATCATGATTTTATACAAAAGATCATTTTTAGGGTTTCTGTTACTGAATCTATCTTTAGATTTTATGTAAAAATATGAAAACTGAACCGATTAACAAACCGAAATAATAATTGTGTCGTATCCATACAATTCTCGTGACTATAGTTCAAAGTGTTCTGCACTAAGAATTGGTATCAGAATAGTAAATAAATACATTTATACCACATAGTTGTACTATAAGTACATTCTCTATAAAATAAATTAATCTGAAACACGCTACGTAGGTACCTTATTGAATTATTGTCTTATAGACAGTCCATTTTATTCAGCTACCAACTTCGGCCATTGTTAAAATGATTGGTTCTCTAAAGTCACGGTTTTAGAGCGAACCCTTCGCGTTGGAAATATTTAGTTACTGACACTTCATCGATAAAATTTGAGGCTCCTTAACTCAAATTACATAATGACTTCTATGGTTGTAAATATAAAACACAAATTACATTAATCTGTATGTTATAATATCTTAGTACATGCTGGTTATAATCGTCAAAAGTCATCTAAGGTAAAAAGGAAATGGGGAAAGACTATAGTGTGTGTAATATCAAGCATACAACCATATGACGCTCAGTATTTACTTGGTCAAAACGTTTCCTCTGACGTCTCAGCGTAATACAAGCACCTTTAATATTCATAAGGCGGTGTTATCTTCCTATTTCATTATGCCGATCTTGACTTGCCTTAAGCAAGGTGAAATGCATGTGGCGCATGAGTATTTCAACCATAAAACAAGTTTTCGCTTTCAATGCAGTAAAAGGCAGCAACACACTTGAAATACTGTAATCGGGTAACAGACTGGCCACAGAAAAACTAGTTTATATCAAATATTAATAGGACACTTGTAACATTAATTATCTCCAATATCACAATTCATGTCTTACTGAAAAAAAATCTGTCTAAAATGGGTGAGTGCCAAATGTCGCCTGGCCATACTAGAAGCATGAACTCATTGTGGCCATAAATAAAGCCCTGGGAAAATCGCTCACATTGACAATTTTGGTTGCTCCGTGTTAGTTATGCATTGTCTTACAAGAGTCGAGCCGAATTAGGCGAGAATTGTGTCGAACTATTATTTATCGATAAATTCTTTGAATCAAATTATTTGCTAGGGAAACAATTGCTGAATAAAAATTACCAAACGTGTCAATTTTATCAGAAGTAATTTTTCATGCTTTGACAACATGCCATGCAACAAATTTCTCTAAAAAAATACGGAAAGCTTTATTATTTTTATGTACCTTTTTCTATTGCTATGAGACAAGAAAAGAGCTGTTCTTTTTTTTAAAGGAATAATCAGCCTGCGACAACCTACATGAAAATTACCACCTCGACGAAGCTCTTTCATAAAGAATGCAGGTAAAGTAAGATACAACATGCATCTCACATGTAAGACAAGTTAAAAGCCTTGATAGTGACATCTGATAAGAACAATGCGTGTGCGCTTGACATAAAGGCATTCTAGACGCCCACGGTTATCTTGTTATGGGATGTGCTTACGTTTTATTTGTAAATGAACTGATATGCGTTAGCGGAGGTACAACTTTTTATGTGATCTGCAAGGATTTTACATGAACCTTTTTATGACAAAAGGAAACTGTGGCTTCAAATAAATCAGCGTTTTATCGTACTACCCGCGCTGAGCTCGCGTGGTGGACCTGGCCCAGTTCATGTCTTAGAGAGGAGCCATGTGTCCCAGCAGTGAGAATGCTTATATGTGTAAAAGTATAACTTATTTGCTGGTCTACGTAGTGTATTACTGCTGGGCTAAAAATGGGGTAAAAAATATAAGTCCTGAACCTTCCCACATGGAAAATTTCATTGGCGATTTTAAAAAATCTGCTATTTCCTACTAAAGTGCAATACCTACATGGGAAAAATGTATGGAACAGCAGGTTTTTTTTTTAATTACGGATAAAAAAAAATTACGTGGTAACCGTTTGTACGTCAATGTCCACCCAGTATATTAAAAACATCGCCGAAGTGTAAGTGACAGTGAAATTTAATTCGCATATTAATAGTGAATGAATCACTACAAAGGCATTTGTATTAGCATAGTCCGAAAATAGCTCTCAAACTAGTTAGCACTGAATTAAAATTAGATATACTAGCAAACCACAGTGCATTTATTAAAGTCTGGTTCCTCTGTTCCCTTTATTTTAAATATCATACGTTTTACGTTAGAAAAGTTATTCACAGTCAAATACTTATTGGAGAGTCGGAGATTGACTTGCAGAGAGTGCTCTGTGGGTTCAAGTCTGCCTTATGTACTTACTTATTTTGCCCATGAAGTATAAATAGATAAATATTTTGCAGATCTGAATTGCTTAGGAGATGAACTACGAGCCACCCCATGTTTGTTAGGATCTTTTTTATTATTGGGCGAAGTTTTGGAAACCCATTGAAGCTGCATCATGTGTAGTGTCTATGTGCTTGCCTCTATTATCTGCTTAGTATAGATATATGTATACGTCCATACGAAAATGGGACCTAAACTTATCTTTACTTAACTACAGAAGCGAAAAATATGCTTCTTATGAAATGGGTTTCTTTTTAAACGTTGCCCCACATTAGGATTTTTCCTGTATCATTTGTGAATTTACAAATATTTAAACTCTAAACCCGTTACCTGTAAGCTATACAAATATGTGCACCGCACCAGCCAATTACTCAGCCACTGCGTCAAATTATAAAATACGAACAGCTCGCACAGTCGAACCACACCTTAAATCGGGGAGTGAGCGTCTACCGCACAGTCTCGGATGTCAAGTGGCTGTGACTCATCTATCCGAGATCATTGACCTCGCCGCGGTTATCTCAAGCCTCATTGGGCAACGCGGGCAACAAGCCCGTTAAAGATGGTTTCACACCGGAGAATAGATGGCGTGAATTTTTGTATGGAAAAATTTTATTTAAAAAAAGGGCTCCGTCTAAGGTATGCGGAAGGTGAGACGAGAATTGATAAGTAAATTATAGTTGAAACAAATTTAATGTATAGATCACTCGCATTGATCATCGAGAACAGTGCCAGCGCGCGACATCAATTATATCTTTCGGTAAAAGGGTGAGCCAGATTTAAATTCTCGCCTATCACATCCACTCCTCGCTTCGCCGATGTGAAACCACCTTTATACTTACCTACTAAATGCACGCCAGTTTACACGATGTTGCAAGATGAACGAGTTTTTACACTTATTTGCATGCGTGATGAAGATTTAGTCTTGTGAAATTGTTTTGCATACTCGTAGACGGTGATACCGTGCTGTTGATGTAGATTGGACAAGTCCTGTGGTTATGAGGGAAATGTAATTACATTAAGATATAAACTAAAGTTTACAGTCACCAGCCAATAACCTGGCTACCATTCTGTAGGTAGCTGTTTTCCTTGTATTTCGACACAAACAGCTTGTAATAACATAAAATTATTATGACGGTTTTATTGCATTCTTTAGTAGTGAGAACCACGACATATTTCTTTAACTAAAGCCAACTTAAGGAGGCGGGTGGCGTTAATAGCTACCTATTTACATACATTTGTCATTTGTCTTTTCTTCACTATCTTTCGTCTTTTCATCCTTCAGCTTCTAAACTGACAAATTATGCATGCATAGTACGCATTTCTTATATTAATTGATTTATCTTATTGGTTTGATTGTTTTATTATTGTTCAGCAGACACTATAAATGTCAGTAGTGATTGATGTACGCACGGCGACCATCAAGCTGTACAAAATCATTTTATGCGGATCTCACATTGTATTGAAAATCTATACAAAGCGGGGCCATTGTATACTGGAAATGTAAAGCTAGATATGTCGCCGTGTGTACTAATAAAGCTTTTTGCACATCGATAAATACCGTCACGATGTCACTGAGAAACAGAAGATGATTGGTTCCACAGACACTACTAGAAAAGGATAAAAAAGAAAGGGAAAGAGGATAGAGAGGAAAGAAATTTGATAGAGCTTAAAATTATCTCGAAAGCAAATCAAAAGTAAAAAAAAATAAACACGTACCCTATTTTTCTCTACACGATGGTTCCGCCTGAGGATGGACGGCGCCGCCGACTCCGGCCTCGAAAGAGGTGGCGAGATGATCTAGACGCGCATCATGAAGGCTGGTTCGACGTGGTGCAGGAGAAGTGTACCTGGAAGGATATAGGGGACACCTTTGCTCACCAGTGGGACATACAAGGCTATTAAAAAAAAAATGTTGATCAATCTTCGAGCGTGATAACGCCACGATGGTGTGCAAAATGAATTATCAAGTTGTAAGTTGTATCACATGTTACAATTCCTCACACTACTCATATCAATAAATCATATATTTTGATATACATACGTGTTCTTTAGCGATTTATTACTGCATGGGGCTTTGCCCAATATAAATCATATGGATTGAGCAATTTGTCTCACATTACATGAAAGCAGGTAGCAAGTGGCGCCAAGAGTTATAGCGTATGAATTACATTAATTTGATGTAATGGCTTGGTAATCTATTTTAAGTGATGCGCTTGCTATATATTTTGTAAGTGGTCTACTTTTAATAGTGATGTTCTTGTTGTATCATCAATTCAATCAAAAATGTAATTGCGAGCAATTTATAATATCCCAACAGTGATCAGTGACCTACTGACCAAGCTATTGATTGATAGTTTTTAAATTTTACCTATACGTATCGCAAAGTTATCTATACTAATATTATAAAGAGGTAACATTTGTTTGTAAGTTTGTATGTTTGTTGTGTGTTTGGGGGTGAAGACTACCATCTTCGGAACTATTGATCTGATTTAGAAAATGCTATCACTAACGGGAAGGTATATTATTCCCGAGTGTTATAGGCTACATTTAAAACTTCCCCGTGGTTTATTTCCGTACATATTGGGAGCGAAACTGCGAGAAAAAGATAGTTTCTAATAAAAAAGTAGTGAGCACAACTACTTTTTCGTAATCATATTTATTCGTTGTGAAGATTAATAAATTATAGGTTATCGTATTTTTGGGGAATATCGTGTTTCACATAAGGATATTCTTGCTTTTTTCTTTGGTAATGTGTGGAAGACAAGCAGATGGCTTTCCGGTTGATCACAGGTCACCTCCAGGTACGGACATCTGAAATCCAGTGGCATCTGTTAATTTTGATTTGGTATGGGCAATCATCACTTTCGTTGTCATCAACTACTACTAAAATGACGCCTAAACTACGGCTGTTAGGAAAACTCTCCACTCTGAGTTCCAGCAACCCCAGAATCCCGCCGGTACGTATATGAACCTCCATCATCTGCATAGCCTTTTCCCAACTATGTTGGGGTCGGCTTCCAGTCTAACCGGATGCAGCTGAATACCAGTATTTTACATGGAGCGACTGACAATCTGACCTCCACAGCCCAGTTTGTACTGGTAATACGATACCCCTTGGCAAGACTGGTTGTCAGACTTTTTGGGCCACTGACTATCTATCGACTGTCACAGATCTACAAATGACACCCGGGACCAACGGTTTAACGTGCTTTCCGAGGCACGGAGAAGGCTCGGTATGTAATGGGTGGTCACCCATCCACAGACCAACCTAGGCAAGCACGGCTTAACCAAAAGATCGACCAGAGCAGCTGTTATTATTTAGACACGAGCTCCTCACGTATATGAACCTACCTGCCTCTAAATACTTGCGAATACCTTTCAGAAATTACCCTATAACTAAGTTATTTAGTACAACATTCGCCATAGTGTAAAGTTGTGTAAGCCATTCATCAAATATAGGCGCTTTGGCACCCACGCTCATACTCGTATGTAACTGGATTCCTTTGAAAGTAATATTGAATTATCCGCGAAATATTCGTAAATCAATAGCAGCATGCCTTTGGCGAAATCCTATATGCTATGAGAAATCGATTGTTGTTTTGAAGGAATTCATGTATGAGCATTCAATTTGTAGGCAAATTAGGCAATTATTCGCTGAAGTTATGCTGAAGTTTGGCAACAAATTGTGAGTGATACCAGTAAGGTAGATTGTCGGAACCTATTCATGGGTATAGTGACAGATTTATTAAAAATGGATTGGACATTGATTTGTGGTATGTGGAGAGCGGGTTGTCTGAATCAGTTGTCGTGGTAGTGCGTAATTATATCAATAATTACTTTAGAAAATCTAAACAGGCCTCCTCCGGTCCTAAGATCTATAAAATTTATTCTTTCAATGGTTTTTCAGTTTAGTATATACCACATTTCAAGTATAAATGTTGATGTTAAGAGCAGTATGGACATCAATCTTCATTACGGACCCTTTTAAATAAATAGTTCTTATCTTAAAATAGTCTCTTAAATCGAGGTGTCGCAACCGGAAACGTGTCCTTTATTTTCGACACATTAGCATAACACCATCAAAAACGAGTCCAAACTACCAACAAGACCTCGTCCAACATGTCCTTAACACATATGCATTAATACATTTAAATTTAATGCCACCATCATGAATCGATCTATCACTATATCAGTCAGAAACTAAATTATTAATAGTTAATGCAATAATGTTTTACAGGTGATCTATTTGATATATTAACTTCCATTAGCTGATATGCAAGTAGTAAACTGTAATTAGCAAGCGTAATTTAAATGCATGGTAATTACTGCAGGTCATATTTTAGAGACATTTGTTGCTGACAGTTTTCAGTGGTTGGTGCAATCGATTTATACCTTAGTAGAGATTTCAGACATGCAATTAGCCGTAGGTAGAGGGTATTATACCTAATAGATGGCTAAAAATATAACTCTTCTTTTTTCGGCAGTCGTGTAAAAAGGTATTTCAGCGGAGGCACGTGATAGTTTTTCAACCAATAAATAATGAATTTCAGGATTCTCATATACAGAGTAGACACCTATGGTAGTAGACATCTATATGGAAAGTACCTATCATACTTTTCGTATTTTTGTCACTGCTTTGTTAATCAGTGAAGATTGGTTGCAATTTGGGAAATTAAAGATGACTGGTTAAAAGTGCCTCGGAAAGCACGTTAAGCAGTCCCGGCTGCCATCTGTAGATCTTTGACAGTCGTTACAGGTGGCCCAATAAGTCTGACAACAATTACCAAGGGGTATCGTATTACCCAGTACTAACTGGGTTGCGGAGGTCAGATAGGCAGTCACTCCATGTAAAATACTGTTATTCAGCTGCATCCGGTTAGACTGGAAGCCGATCCCAACATAGTTGGGAAAAGGCTGGGCAGATGATGAAAGATGACTGGTAAAACAAAAAAGAAACCTCAAAATGTAACATTATCCATATTTTACTTCAAATCAAGGTTTAAATATGAAACGGCTGTGTCACTCACAGTTTTCAGAAACAACGAACAAAATATAATAGCTAAATTACATTTTCAGATTCACATTCAAGTCTTGATCACAATGCACGACAGCTTTCAAAGTCTAGTTCATAATCTATTATAATAAGCAACAATATAATTCACGCTTGTCAATCTCATTTAAGATTTCGTAACTCAACGTGTCAACTTGTCATTTAGGCACGACTTTATTATTCGTAGGACTGATACAGACAGGGTTGCAACATTGTTATGTAAACTAGATTGGAAAGAGTTCTCAGAAAAACTTAAGAAAGGTATGTAGATGCAGTCAGAAAGTGGAAGCTTCTGGAAGATATCAAGAAAACTTCTGAAAGATAATGACGAGAGGTGTAGATACTAAAACAATTAATCCCCTTGGGAGTCATGATCATGAAACTATTGCAAAGTCTTCACATTTTTGAGCAGACACAACGCAGTTTAGCCAACAAAATGTTTTCTTACTGCTGTTATACTTAAGCAAGTCTGACCGAGGGTATCAAGGGTACCAAGTACCCAGTAATTGGGTTGCGGAGGTCGAATGGGCAGTTTCTCCATTTAAAATACTGATATTCAGCTGCATCTATTTACACTGGAAGTCGACCCTAACACACTTGGGAAAGAGTTGAGCAAATTATGATGCTAAGCCCAAATGCCAAAGCGTAACAAGAATTTACATCAATTTGATGTGGTAAGGTGCTGTACATCTGAAAGGCTATCTGTAATTTCCGTCACTTCATTCATAAAAAGCAACAGTTCCTCTACCGTTTCACGCATAATGAACACATAGACGGCGATTGATACTACATAATTGATTGAGTTTAATATTTTTTCTACAATCCTCAAGTATGTTAATAACAATCATAAATTAAGTAAATAAAAAATATGTAAATGTATTTTCATTTTTGCATTTTATCGATCTTTTACATTAATTATGCTTTCAATTTCACTCAAGATATTTTACTCATAGATTATCTTTACGACATATTTATGGAGTTGATGAAAACATAGATGCTGATATTTTTTAAGCTAGAATAATTCTAAGGAATTTCGTGAATACAGATAAAAAAACAAACAATTTCTGACACTAAACAACATACCGAAACTGCACATAAGAAAAACATCATAACAAACCTAGAAGAATTTCTACGGACACGCAAAGAAGAATAAGAAGAAGAATGTCAACTTATATTACTAAACTATGTTGATGGGTTTCAGCGAAAGTTGAACGGTCGCTTGCGCTTTGCTTTCAAATTAAACCAAATGAGCCTAGTAGCGCAATCTATCGCCACTCGACTGTATTAAACTTTATAAATGAAGCATTTATGAAGTACACAGCAAAGTAAAAATTAAAATGATTAAAAAATACTGTTGTACATTATACGTCGTTGTTTTTTTCTTTTTTAGGGTTCCGTAGCCGAATGGCAAAAAATGGATTATAGAACGTTAAAAAATCTTTTAACGAAAATTGGTTTGAATAAGATTTGACGTTTAGTTTTTGAGATATGGGTCTTTTTCATCAAACTACAGCAGTAATTTTGTTTTTCATTAACGTACTATGAAAAAAAAAATTAGTTTTGCTGTTGAATGTTTTGAATGAGCCTTCGAAATATTTTTAATATATTGTTTAGGTGCTACTAAACCCAGTGTGCATGTGAGTACGACTCGTACTTGACCGGTTTTTTTTTTATAATTGGCTTGAATGTTCCACTGCTGGACTCACCCATTTATCTCTTCCCCCATTAAGGAGTCCCCCATATTTTTTGCTCCTTTTTTTGCGTCACCTCGAACCAGTCATCACAGTGAGGGTTCAGTTTCGACGGCACGGTGGTCGCAGTGGCTGAGCGATTGCCTGCTGCGCTTCGTGTCGCGGGTTCGATTCCCGCACGGAACAAATATTTGTATGGCCTGCAGGTAGTTGTTCCGGGTCTGGCTGTTTGTGTATGTGAGCTTAAATGTTTGTAAACGCACCCACGATATCTTCTCGTTACCTACTTACTTCTTTTCAAATTAAAAAAATAAATGACTGTATTCAGTGTAGAAAACTAATTCCTTAATAAATACTAGTTTGCCAAGCCACAAACTCGAAATTCTTATATACTCAAATACTGTGGTTTGACCTGTAACTTAATCTTAATTTCGTCGATCTATCAGGTTTCCTCAGGAACAAGATTATGTCTTGCAACAGCGGATAGGACAACTGACAGTTAAGAACGGATGAAAATACTTGACGGGCGGATTTAGGTAATTATGTAATTAACAAATACAAGTTAAATCTTTATTTAAGACAACATTGTAAGAAACATTTTGAAATTAAATAGAATGTCTAACGTAATGGACTATTTCAGCTGTCCTTGTGCGGAAAATCAAGATTAAAGTAAAATATTTAAGCATGCACATTAATCCTGTCCTAAGACAAAACTAATCATGTTGTTCACTCAATGAAGTAATAGACAATTTATTACAATTATAAGGTGGTTAAATAAGTAGACTTCATTTGCAAATTAAGTACCAACCAACATGAGTTAAATATGAGATGAAACAGGAAGTCTTTCAACTTGTTAATGCAAATCTCAACACCGTAGAGTAGGTAAGTATCTAGACGATGTAATTTATTTAAGTGTCTATGATCAAGCGACTGCTGTTAACATTCTTGCAATATTTCACTTGTACTTACATTGTACCGCATATGAGAAAAACTTATTGTTTTTTTTTAATTTTTTTTGTTTTCATTACCGTTTAATTGCGTTTTGTAATGACAGTATGAACGATTGAAATCGTACAGTTTTGTAAACCATAGATGGAACAGTGTCTTGTGACCAATCAGGTTTTCAGTAGATTCAACAATGACCACCTTTCAACTTTCGTCGCTTGCCCCGAGACCTGTGCACTTGATGACTTTATGACCGCGTCAGTTAGCAGAGAAAACGCAGGAGAATTAAAGGCCGAACGTAACTGAACTTTTTCCTATCGATACGCTAAGAAAATGCAGTAGATCGTATTATTAGACAACTTCAACTCTGAAATTAGAAGTCTCCCTCATTGTTTTCATTAAGCAACTTTGTGTCGCAGACTGACACAGTATTGGTTAGTCTGCCTGCAGCCTTACCAGTCGAGATTTAATAATTGATCATAAGTTGATATAGCAGTCTTATAAACTGCTTTATAGCCTCTGATTGCTGAGAAAGGAAATCGGTAATCAATGAACGGATCAATGCAAGACATTTGTCTCACCCAGTTTGTCGTTGAAACAGTAGGCACACCATTTTTTTTTGTTTCATAACAACGTTATAAATAAACTTAGTTAAATATGTTCTTGAGATAAAGCGGTTGACTGGTTGGTAAAGACCGTATTTTAAAATACGACTACATAAGTCGTTGCATCAAGAAATTGTCATGTCATCATAAAATTGTATTCCCTTTTGTAATACCATAATGAGACTGATTTTCCAGTGAAATAAATTGAATGACATGGATATTACTGTTAGCCTGTGACATCCCACTGCTGGACAAAGGCGTCTCCCCATGATTTCCAAATCCTTCGATCCAGGGCCAATGTGCACAACTGGTCGTTGATTCTGTCCAGCTCGTCCCGCCATCACCTGCGAGGTCTACCGCGTCGCTTTCTGGTTAGGCTCCACTTCGTGGTTATGGCCCACAGACATTTGAATAGTAATAAATAAATACATGCAAACGTACAGTAAAATAATTTAAATTGAAACACAACACTTGCATAAGAGTCTATCGCAGATAGGATTAAAAACGTATGATCTGTGCAGTTAAAATACTTTTACTACCTAACATAAACAATGAGGAATAAAAACTGGACACAATCGCACTTTTTTAAGTGGTTACTTGAAAGTAAAAACCATTCCGCGTTAAGATAGAGTGAATGTTTTAATTAAAGCTGTCAAGTAACTTTTTACAAAGATAAAGCGAACGATTTTCTGATAATATTTCAACTCATATCGGCTTGCTCTAGTTCGTGTATGGCAATTAGAGACCACATTCCTTCAGAAATTGTAGTATTACTAGAAAATTAATCAAAATTATTTATGTATTCAGTTTAAACCACACGTGTTATCTTTAGGTTTTCAAACAGAATGTAGGTAAAGTATCGAAGAATTCACAATATCTTGTAAAATTAATCGAAAAGTTTAAATATCATTTTGCCTCAAAATGGGACTCAAAACATGATTCCATTCAATACGATTTCTAAAGAGGGATTTGTTTGTATTTTTTGTTTATTATTAGCATATTATTTCGTCCCACTGCAAGGCAGACGCCCCCCCCCCCTTTCTTTTTTCCAATTTTCTCTATTTTGTGCTAGTCTGGGCCAATCCTGCCTGTAGATGTCAAGCTCGACCCGCTATCGTCACCTGAGCCTGCCGCGATGTCGTCGTACGTTATCCGGGTGGATTTAGTCCATGATCCGTTCGACATGTTTGTATAGAAGACTGCAAATTACCTATAATATAATTTAACAGTCCAAATGCAAGTGTATAAAACTGAATGCAACGATGAAATTTTTAATTTTTTTTTTGTTATAGAAACAATTATCTACTCATTTTTAAGGAAATTCTAAAAATGCTACGATTAATTGACAAGGCATTTACTGTTCTAATGTTGTTTGAGTTTTTGCTGACCCTATACATTTCGACCACAACCCAATCTGAGATCAACAGATTTAACCGCAGAACCTTTTTCTCACGACAATCAATTTATGAAGTAGAGCAAGTATGTAATTATTTTCAATATTTGGTCAACCGTTTGATGTAAAGGTATTATAATAAGGATTTAATGGTCTATCAATTATTAACTTGCTACGATTGGCTATAATTGTAGTTAATGTCTTTTAAGTTCCACAGGTCTTTATTGTACCTATATTTGGTAACTGGGCAATACTTTTATTGGTATAAGTTCATAATGACCAACTTCTTGTAGATATGATAAAAATGTTGTAGCGATCAGCTTCTTGTTCGTAAGTGCATTCTTGTGAATTCTTTTATGTAATGTTCTGTAAAAAAATATTTTAAAGAGTCAGTTACCTTCACTTTCATAAGTTCCTTATTGGTTTTATTCTGGTTTTGAATGCATCTGCAGCACTCCGCAATTCGGTTGACTTTCGACGTGAAATCAATTGTATTGCTTGCACGTGTTCAGGAACTCCATACTGCAAGGCACACTTTTATGCACCGTGGGTAACGGCATTTTGCTTGCTTGTGCTATGACATTTAATCTCATTCTTCAGTACTTACCCGTTTCATATTATCTAAATATCAACACCATAAATGACAATTCAACCACCATAGCAGAAACCTTTTTCTGGACCCTGATTAGGGACATGTATTGCGCGTGCCCGGCGCGTGGCACAAAGCGGGCGCATTGCGACAATACCGACGGTGTCATGGCCGCCAGAGAACGGCATGTGCAACATAAAATAAAACATAACAGTACGCGTAAATCGTGGGACATTAGTGTCACACTTTGATCATATTCGGAGCACCTTGCTCTCGTATTTTATTTTTAGAGACTGGACCAATTTGATGATTGACAAATACCGTGAATTAATTAGTCAGTAAAGCTCTTATTGTCATGTCCATTCCCTTGGAAAAAAGCTCTCACATGGCAATGCTTGAGAAGTAATGATATTGCTAAACCGAGTCAAATTGAAGCTTCGTGCAAGTCAAAATTGCTAATGTATACAAGGACCGGTCATTCACGCGCATAAAATGCATCTATTATCATCTATAATTTTTAATTTATCGTAGAGGTTAGATATTTTGTTTTACTTGAAAAGCCGATTCCTTAGTGTCTATAAGATATTCTGGAAGGTTGTAGAACGATAGTAGTAGCTGAATGACGAGAAGAGGCATCGAATAAAATACGTCAGCTTTCAATTCAAAAGGCGGTTGAAGACTGTATTCAGCAGAGGATGATGATTTAGCATCTTCCTTTCCTTTTTCTTATGATATACCAAGTTAATCGCCAAGATGACAAAAACCTTGATAATCTAGCTTTCCTGATAAAAACATTTTAGCAATGCATGTGGTAGGTACGTATATTTTGCTGTCAGTTTCTGCAGATAACATCACGTTACTCATTTCATTAATGCACTTACATAAATGGACTACATAAAAATGAAAGCAAGTACCTTTCGGCACCGAGACAAAGCCACGGCCATCTAGTTTAGTACCTATACAATCTGACCTAATTACTATTCTTAGTATAGGAATATCGTGTATTGCTGCTTATAAAAATATCTCCAAACGTCCTTGTGAGGTAATGCGGCACCGACACTCCCACTCGCTCCAGTTTCCGAGGCTTTGGACTTTCACTATCATTGTGAGACCGTTTTGCGCAACATGTATACTGCATGCGTAATGCATGTTTAAAAATTTCGGTTACAGGCCTATTTTGTGGATTATTTTTATCGATTTCTCGAATTAATATTTTTTTAGGATCTGTCTAAACGTAGTATTTAAAGTTATTTCTGAAAAGGGGACAAGTAAATCAATGGAATGTAAAAATAAAATGCATTTTAATTTACAGAAACGTTTCAGTCAATTAGTGAACTTTGGTTCTAATTCTCCCCAACAACGACTTACAGCGAAGAAATTACTTGTTATAAAATAACAATAAATATTTTTTTTAAATTCAGTTCAGTCTACTTCAATTTATCCTATCAATGCTTTAATCTTACAATCTAACACGGCTTTGGCCTGAATAGTTACACAAATATAAGTAATCTAATTTGTATTTATAACAAATAACTTAAATATCGAACATATCTAACAGGTTTATGACGGGTTTTCGTTTTTTTACAACTTTTCGAACAACCTCCTTCGGTGCTGTTCCTCGAGTGGAACTAGGGTACCTGTCATCCTGTGACGTATCGTCGTAGTTACTCAAATACTGGGGACGCTCGTATTCATCCTCGGGTACTCTGTAATCATAGGGTTCGACAGTAGGTGCAGGTTTCTTTAGTTTCTTCTTAGGAACTAAAACATAGTCACTTAAATCATCGCTAGGAAAGCGGTGCTCTGGTTCTCGTGGTTTATAAGGCCTCTTCTTTTTAGGTCTGGAAGGAACTTCATCTGGAAAGTACTTTTCAGGTGCTGGCACATCAGGTATTACTGGAAAAGTATATTTATGTGATGAAGGTTTGACATCAGTATCGTCGTACTTATGCCCCTTAAAGTTCCCGTTGCCAAAGTGCTTTGTGACGTATCTGTCAAAGTCGTAGCTCGGTTCAGCGTATTTGTCGTAAGTATCTCTATAGGAATCTGAGGGAAATGGTGGATACTTCTTATTCAATTCTAAATCTACAATGTTTGAATACAAATTGTCTCTGTTATTGTGACTTTCTTTTCTAGTTTTGGTTTTGCAATTCGGGTCGGAACTGTATCCGACGTGACTTTGTGGCTCATATTCTGAGAATTCATCGCGTGGATGTTTTATTGAAATACTGTGCGTGTAGTCGCTTGGTTCTGAGTCTAACGGCTGGTCCGCATATGATGGATACTTATTTCTTTTCTTATTCGAGTATTCTTTGCGTACTGGTTCGTAGCTTGGCTTCTTAGTTGGTCTTCTTCTTTCATAGTAATCCTCGTCTGCATCTTCTGAAAAGTCATAATACTTTTCATAATCTCGCATGGCTTTCTCTTCAATTATACTCCGTCCTATTTCTTCAGAATCGAATCTTTGGTTTTCAGTGTTAACAACGGCTTGAAACCCTGTTTTCGGTCCTGCTGAATATTCAACGGTCCTTGTGGAGCCATCTGGTTCTACTACACTGTAGTGACCTGTAATATAGAGAAGTAGTGTTAAATTCTGTGAAATCTCTGCTTTATCATTATCGTTTGATGTAGCCTGAAATTATTCACTGTCCATCCTTTAAGATCTTTATTTATTTTGAGAGCTACCAAATGATTATAAGTCCAGACTATGCAAGTTGATATTATATTATGGAAAGTACGCCTAAACAGACACGTTAAACTAATAATTCTTAACTTGATACTTCAAAGTTTTACTCGGATGTCTAGCGTTTGTTAATCTAGTGAAGTTGTCATAGACCGATTTCTCTTAAATTCAATTAATTACCTTTAACAGTGTCACCATCTCTTGACTCCCACACGCTCTTCACGTCTCCGGTTTTGCCATCAGCCACTCCATAGCTGAACGAGTAGGTTGATTTTCCCTGACAATAATAAAAAACAAAGCATTCGCTCATTAATTCAAACGATATTTTTTACGACTACTACAATTACATTGTGATGTTACTATACATAGAAAAAAACTTTGAAGAATGTGTGAAGCGATAGCTTGCGTGTAATAATTCGGTATTTTACTCATTATGACAATTGATTGCATGTCCAGCTATTTCAGTTTAATATTCTGAATAAGTAATGAGGGGCTTTAATCGTTTCCATAACGTAGGTATGCAGGTAATTACAATCAGGTAGAGTTAGTGTATTAATGTCTGGCTGTCCGTCAAATCGTTAGGCGTAACGCGTGCGGCATTTATCACTCTCGATCACGACTGGCGGTTGCCCAACTGAGGTTAGATTGTTCTAAATGATTCTAGATTGGTACGTGTATAGTAAATACAATGGTACTTATTAAAGACAGAGTCACAAATTGTTTGTGATAGTATATTTAGTATAGAATTTAAATAGAGAGCTGAAAAACTAATTAACCTACCAACAGCACCTATCCAAGTCAAGTATGAAGTTCAAACAACCTTGTAGTTATACCGTAATTGAATTTAAAAGACAAATTAATGTAATCAGATTTAGTTTGATTTACCGAAATACATAATTTTTCTCCAATCATCAAAATGTAAATTCCCCTAGACAAGTTTCACGATGTTTGTAAACATTGGCGGTATAAATGTCACTCGTTGGCGGCCATCTTCTCGCCAAGTTCAAGATGAACCAGGTGGGTGCGCTTGCGCATCGTGCGCCGTTACTCAATGTCAATGACGGATCGTTCACTTTCGTTTGTTTCCGCTTCGATTCGCTCAACACGATTCACTTTTTTTTGTCGTCGTTGTTCTTTATTTATCATTCACACTTCTCATGATAAATGTGAGACGTGCAACGTGATTTTTGGCGTGTATTAATCTACCATTTTAATTAATCGTGTAAACTACTTGTAACTGAATGTTCTCGGATATGGAAACTGTCATCGATAAGGCTATTATTGAACCAATTGCAGCGCATAATTACATCAAAATCGAAAGTAAAGAAACTTTTATTAAGTAAAAAATCCGGTGACAACGTACTAATTAGCGACCGTTCGTGTTCCTTGCTCCTGCAATTATGATTTACATAATATTGAGAAAAAAAATAAATGCGACCAAGTAGAGCAGTGTAACAGTTCAACTAGTCGTGTTGCTTTGAGAAAAGTGGGTGAACAAGACAACCGCGGCCGCATTCGTTTCGACATTCAGCGACCACTTTCGATAGTGCGAGTATTTGTGTGTATTGACATGTCGCAAGCGAGGTGATAAGCGCACGTTGCCTACCTATTTTTAGAGCAAAAAGTTTGTTAAATCTAGAGCTAGAATTTCATTGATACAGTGAGTCCAATTAGAGCAGGTGGCAGCGAATGTGGAAGGCCGTACATCGGAATTAATGGTGCACATGTCAGCATTGAATATTATGGAATTCCAACCAACAACAAACCTCAAGATCTAAGTAGATCTACGGATAGAATAGACATTTGGTTTGAAATTGTTCAGATTCATTCGAACGAAAAACTCGATATCAAGTGTTGGTATGTTAAGTTTTCTAAAAAGGAAATTCATATTTCGGCAACAAATGCTAAAAATCCATATAGCCTTTCCAACGTTGCTACACTGAATCTGTTGAGAGAGGTTTTTTTTTTAATTGAAATAATCTTGAACAACATAGTAAGACTTATGAGTCTATTCTGATTAATCTCAATAACAAAGTATGCAGAGTTTACAATTTTACGAAATACAATAATCGCTTTTGGAAAGTTAATGCTTGATCCTTTTCTATTGCACCTATCACTGATTATTATGATTGATTATATCTATTTAATTATAATATAATCAAATTGCTTACGCAGAAATATAATAATAGCTTATCCTATTTAATAATAGAAAGAGAACGCAACCCAGATGTTAAATAATAACAGATTTAAAATGCAAAAACTGATTAGTATCTTTATTGTGTACAGAACATTTAATAGAAAGTGCTAAGCGCAGGTATTGTTATGATGAATAGCTAAGTAATAATTGGTAGTTATGCTGTCTACAACTATTATTGTAAAATATGGTAATGTCTTTAGCAGAGTGTATGAATAATTTAAACATGTTTGCAAAAATTCTTCGAATAACTTAGTCTCGCGAAATGCTCAAATTGCTTGTATCTTTTTTATTTTACTTTTCTCGTTTTTACCCTATTTCTAACTTGAGATATGTTTAAAATCCTTAAGCTTGATAATATTTACGAATAACGAACCAGCATACAAGTTTCATCCTATATTAACCACTTTAGGGTATGATTTTCAAAAAAAATTGTTTTTGTTCTCTCTTTTGACACATAAGGAACTCTTGGGCAAAATTTCAATTTATCTGTCACTGAGTGAATAAACTAATAATTGTATTAAGCTTTTAGATTACCTATTAAAGGTAAAACCTGGATGAACCAATGCATCAAAGTTAAAAAATTAGACACAAGTCGTACTCTTGACTGATACTGAAGTAGGAACTCAAGTATGACAGTTTTTTCAACGTAACATTGTTACAAGGAATAAAATTCACGCTTTATTTCACACTAAACAACTGCTAGTTAACCATTTAATTTCACAAAGAAATTAAAAGATTATAATGCGCATATACAACCAATTAATTAGCAAAAAAAATCGATATTCATTTAAGTAATTATAAGCTATAATTACAATTTCGACGCCAACTAGTAAACTTGAAGCTAAGCAGTGGGCCTAACCCAGACTTTCTTTCTTTTTTTTTTCTTCTCAAAACGGTGCAGAAAACCTTGTGAGAAAACCGGCATGTACTACAAGTAAGGATTTGGAGACCCATAACATCTACAAACCCCACTGTGTCCGCGTGGTGAATTACAGCCCACTCATTTTCATAGAAAGGAAGCCTGTGTTCCAGCAATGGAAACATTATAGGGTGATTATGCTATGTTAGTGAATTTGAATCATATGCGCGTGCGACTATCACTAGAGTATTATAGTGAAACTTGCGTGCCATCGCGTCTGTGCTCGCAACAAATATTTTTTTTATAGGCTAACGTATCAGTATCGCTTAATTGTTGATTACTGAATGTAAAATAGGCAATTTGAATCTTTTAAGAAAGTTTTTTTTTTCGTTGGAAAATGGCTAGAAGCTATACGCCCCTCAAGAAACTAGCAGTTTCCCAAATGAATAAATTAGAGATTTTTAAACAAGTACGATTAATTTTTTCAACAACCTATTTTTTTATTCTATTGTTTTGCTAAATCGTCAAAATATAATTGTTGTTAACTTTGAACATCATTAAATATCAAGTTGAGTAAAGCTAGGAAAATTGACACGAAAACTAACTCTCCTTACCAGGTACTTCATAAATTAAAATATGTACTACTTCTTGAATAAACTAACTGAGGAAAAAATAAATGTTCACTCACTTTGTCCGACGTCTCTTCGATTGTATCTTCAATAAATTCACCTTCTTGACAATTGGTTGCTAACAAATTTGCCAAGAGGATCTAGAAATTACGAAAGTTTATTTTAGTAATCTTAAACAGCATTAGTACTACCTACTAAACTAAAACTCATAGCAATGAGCATTTAATTAAATTAATCAATTCAAAGAAATATTATTATTGTATATCACTAAAGGCCGAACAACTAAATTACTTCAGCAATAACTACAACAAAGCAACTAATGAAAGTGCTGTAATCAACTGTTTACAAAATGAAATTAATAATACAAAATTACGTACCAATATCACAAGCGCTTTATCCATGATTATTGTGTACCACCACATAAAGTCACGTCACGATATTACAAAACAAAAACACAAGAAAAAAATTAAATAAAAACTGTAAACTTGTCCATTTCAAGGTTGAGGCTAGATAAAGACGAGCCGCGGCAACCATCACCTACCTATTTATAAACGCACACAGGAACACCCCCCGGGCGTGCGTGAACCAACACTCACACACACTCATACACCACCACATTCAAACGCGACAATTACTCAACTAGGATGCGATACATTTAATTGTAGATCAGCTACCGGTAACGATCTGATAATTGTACCTTACACTTTATTGAAGAAATAGCCATACATTAAACCTTGTAGAAGTGTTAATAAAATCATCGTTTTTAAATCCGTTTACGAAACGAACGCCTGCATTTTTACGGATGTTCAGGAGTCAGTTTGAACAAAAATATTAAAAATGTAGATAGACTAGATGTTGAGGGCATGACACAAATGGGGACCAGTCTCTGGGCACTGTCAGCAGTGATAAACGATAGGCACAGCAAAGTTGGTGTGCTTACAAAGATTGGTCTACGATAGGTCTGAAAGTGCGTTCAGTCAATGACCTATGGTCTTGTTGAAAAACCTGGAAAAACATAATAGCGTAGAAGCAAAAAAAGTTTTAAGTCTAATGATGATGTTGAAGGTTCACTGACTACCATCGACCTTGCACGTGCTGACGTATCCAAAATGTGTCCCTACTGATGCAATTTAGAGGACGTCAAGGACGCTACTGACGCCGCGATATTCCAGGCCCCCATACTGAGTCCATGTAATGTGACAAGATCTACCATTGAAATAAAAAAAGAAAAATTTCAGCCACTGTAGTAAAACTGAAATTTCAATAAATACCAATGATGATGATCATTTCATAATCAACTAAGCATGCAAATCAAGGAAAGCGAGCGCTTTCAGCTGCGATAGCATGACAGTCAGTGTCGTTACGCGTAACGCACTATCGTAAGTGTCGTAATTTGCAATGGTAATTGTTATCTGACTGTATATTACGATATTTAGAGCTGGTTTAAATATTTTAGACCTTGACATGAAGTTGGATAATGAAAGTACGGACTGTTGCGACTAAAAGTTTTCGGCGGTGCTTTCGGTTCATTGTCATTTCATAATTTCTTATAGTAACTACTACTATTATTATAGTAGTGTACTGAAGAACTCCATAAGAATGAGTAGCATACTTAATTAGTGGTAAAAACCAGTGACCATTTAATGAACCCACCTGGTTCCTACAAATTTTGAGGTAAATTTCAGACACAAATGTAAGTACATAAAATATGCCGTGCAGGTGGAACTCTTTACTATAAAAATGCAAGAAAGACAGCAGATTTTTTGTAAAAATATTTTATTTTATGGATACTTCCGTCTTAGTGTATCGTTTGGACCTAATCTACCAAAATTAGTTACATAAGAGCCTTATAAACTGAAAAAAATATTCAAGAAGCTACTGCGACTTAAGGCATTAGTGTCGTTCTCAATACATTACTTTCAAATGTAATCCACCATATCCAGTAAGAAATTAAATTAAACTCATAGTCGAAGAATCTTTCCTCAACATTTTCCGGTATGCACCCGGAATGGCAAAAAAGATAAATTGCCCGATAATCTAAGTTACAAAGAAACAGCCGATGTTAGAACTAGATTAATAACATTGTTAACTTACAGTAACAGTGTATTTTAAAAAAGTGGCATAGCATGCATCTATCATTGTAGTCTAAACAATAGTCAAACGAAAGTAATTTATTGACAGTACTGGAAGTAAAGCCGTTTCTTCAGCATAGTTTTAGGCTAATATCCTGATCGGCTGTTCGGTCTGTTGAAGCGTAAAAGGCGATGCGGCGACACCCACCAGCGTCATCCGCCAATAACTAACTAATACTAAAACCACCTCCACATTACATGCATAGAAATCGTGCGGCCGTAAATTTCAGCAAATTGACAAAATGTCTCTACGTTTTCCGAGTGTCGTTTCGATTACAAAGCGTAATAATTTAATCAACATCGCATCAATTTAGGATTGTTTGTCAGATATTAGTGTTGATCACGACGAGTGGAACTAAAACGATGAAGTTTAGGACTTAAGCATATTACCGCGGCTCATGACGTGTACGTGTGAACGTCCTTGTTATATTTATTAATCGCCGCTCAACAATGTTTCATGCATGGACTCCTTCTGTAACGATGATGAATTTGATCAGGAAAAGCGGCTTAATTCATCACTTTCCTTTGTGAGTGAACAAAAAATTGAGACACACTTCTAGAAAAATATTTTCTTTATTCTTCATCCCGCAGTATCAAAACTATCAACGATTCTTCGTTAATTTAAAGGCCTTAGAAACTATTACATTACTAGTTATCTTTGCAACAACTATTTCGTTAGGTACATATTATATTATAAATAATACATCGAAGTTAATATCACAGTCTGGCACTGGTTTCAGAATTTTTCAGGTTCATGATCAAACTTAAATCAGTGCCATCTATTGGGTAGCGTGGGAACTACTTGGCGAGTTCAGCAGCTCCATCTAGTAGTGGGAGTAGTAACCACCAGAGCTGTGTGTGTTGTAGTGTTGTGGGTGCTGCGCTTTGCCGATACGCTTGACCACGGCGTTGAAGCCATTGATCTTATCGGCGGTGTACTCGACGATGCGAGTGGTGCCATCGGGCTCGGCGAGGGAATATGCACCTGGGGAGTCGGATTGTGTCAGTATGGCAACTTTTATGTGAATAAGAATTAGATGTTTTGGTTACTTAATAATAGAGTTATTCTGTGACTTCAAATTGATTAAAATTCTTGTAAGAATTTTTAAACATAAAACAGTGAAAATAAGGTCCTCAACGCACGCTGTTCCTCCTACTGTCAATAGTATCATACCATTCTGTTTCCCGTATGCATTTTTATCAATGGAGAAGACAGCAGTACACTTATGCTTGTACTTCTAGCATAAGTATTTCCACGATAAGGCTTCAAGCGAAGTAAAAATAAAACCACTATACCTTTGACAACATCACCGTCCCGGCTCTCCCATTGCGTCTTGTGATCACCAGTGTGAGGGTCCGCTACCGCGTAGTCGAATGAGTACTTCGGGTATGACTGAAAATATATCAACGTAAATATTAGTACATTACCTAAAAGAAATACAAAAAAACATAAGTTTAATTTTAAGTAATTCAAATTATATTAAATTCTTCTTAATTGTTAAAACAATCATAAACATAAGTAAAGTTTATGATTGTTATTGCCGTACTTTACCCGATTTTAAAATAGATTATTTTATAAGTTTGTAAAACTATTATTTTATTTATCCAAATTAAATGTAATGTAAACAAATTAACCTAGATCGAACACTAATTTACAGAGAATTTAACACCAGATAATGATGTGTTTTAATAATAATTGCCTCTACAATACATTATGTAACTTATATTGAAATAACGTATAATTAATCACATTATATTACAATAAGGAAATGGTGATATAAAGATTAAGTGAATGTTTTTGCGCAATAAGCCAGATAGCCAGCAAAATCGCAGAGTAAAAGACATCAACGCGCTCGACATTTAAGAACAGTGACAGAATAATTTTATTGATTAATGTCTCTGATTTCTATGTTGTACTTATCAAGTAGAAAAAATGTGACAGACAGTCTATTATTAATTCTGAGCAGTTCTGAGTTAAAATGAAAACAAACACGAAATAACTTGAAAGCTGCCTGCAGTACCTACAAGTTAAATTTTAAATTAATAACATTACTATTTAGTCCGACTAATTTGTCCAAATATTCCGTCAACAAGAAATAATTATCAAGACGTTCGAGGCGCCCAAGTTCTTTGCTAGGACAGTCTGGGGTGGAAAGTGGAGAACAGTAATTTGTAGTGCACAGCTTGGGACAGGCCTAATGTCTAGCAGCAAACCGATAAGCTGAGATGAATAAGGAAACTATTTAGAATAACAAGATATCAACGAAAACATCGTGACAAACACTTGCACATAGGATATCGTTGGACCATCCCTATCAAATCTGACCAAGAAACAGTCGCTTACAATTTCGTAAGTTCAAAATCATAGTATCCGACATCAAGTAGTTTAATGAGGCGACTCATATCCGAATTTCCTCAAACTTCACAATACAAATGACAAGTGTGACGCAAGCCCTTTAGTATGGGACGTCATGGTGTCTAAACATCATAAGCGTGACGACTTATGTCTTTAACCACTAGAGAATTTAGGTCTTATAGCTTTTGGAATAAGCAGTATTTCGGTATACAGCAAAACGGTGTGGCATATTTTTTAATACGAGCGTATTTAGATCTTATGTTTTGGAGAATATAGTAAAGTTTGGTGTGCAACTGTGCAGTAAGATATTGTGATTAAACGTCTTGAATGTTGTGACGTTTTATAATACATTATGATTTTATCAGCGTATTAATCAGAGCGTTTGATGTTAACAAAAGAGATAAAGCATTTATAGTTTTAAGTATGAAGAAGCGTTTTAGTTAAACGGTAGGCTTCTATTAAAAATACCTATTGTCATTTGGCTACCTATATTGTCATTTGGCTAGATTTTGAAGTCAAATTATTTAACAATATTAATTTCATCAGTAAAAGCAAGATTTTTTAATTAAATTCTTATTATTTTTAAAGACTTGATACCATAAGCTTTACTTCTAAGTAAAGCTTATGGTATCAAGTCTTTGAAAATCAGTATTTGTTAAAAGTAAATAAGAAAACAAATCAAGTATCATACAAATTATCTATAACTATCAATTGTAATAAAATGTAAACAAACAATACACAGACTATGTGAAGCCTTTTTTTTTTTTTTTTTCTTTTCCGGATGGGAAATCATCAAATGACCCCCCCCACTCTGGGCGGAGTGGAAGGGAGTGTCAGACTTGTACTGACTAAAACCCATCCATGTTCCTTCTTTGATCTTTGTGTTCCAGGGCCACGGTATCTCTTTCGAACAGTCCCGCAGCCCTGGCAGGCATCGGCCCTTGCGGACCCCTACTTATTTGCTGACATCTCTTTGAGGCGCACGTGGAACACGAACGCGCCGTCGACACGGCCTGTCGTCATAAGACGGCCGGACGGCGAGCTGGCCCATAACTCGCCGTCCACAGGCCCGCGCCTACGGTGGCCGGGAGCCACCACGTGACCCCCAACGCCCAGGGCGTCTTCCGCGGCGACTGGGACGTGAGGTTCTTTCCCTCTCACGTCCCGCCACCTCCTTCACTAGCATGACTGCTTCGCAGAAGGAGGTGACGGCTTCCCATTCCCTCTCGCTCCGGACCATGGCTTGAACCAAGGCCGGACGCGAGAGATCGCCGCCGCCAATCGCCGCTACGAGGACACGGCGGTGCTCCGCCCGACTATGTGAAGCCTAAAATTTTAGTACGAAAATTAAAATTTCACTAAAGATCTTCATCAATTCATCGTTAGAAATTGCTATGAAAAATATAAAATATCATTGTATTGTAAAAGAAACGAGACGAGTTTTCCTTTTTTCGCTCAACTCAATCCTGAGCCAATATGGACCAAACGCGCCATCATACTGGTGCATTATAACAATATTACTTACATAATAATCCTGGCCATGTCCACCCCCATAATCAGCCTGTACAGGGTAGTAGCCTCCTTGGCCACCGCTGTATCCTCCATGGCCACCGCTGTAGCCTGATAGGCCACCGCCGTAACCAGCGCCTATGTAGCCGGCGTTAGCAGCGGCGCACACCGCGACGAACAAAACAACCTGGAATTAGAGAATAGTGAAGTTAGTTATGTGCATATAACATGTACCTGGGATAAAAGTAGCAAAATTCAAATCATTATTTAGATTAATTAAATTTAAATCATATTGGTAGACAACAGAAATAAGGGAAAGGCTTAACGGCTAGGCATATTTTTATGATAATGTTAATTGGTTAGGATAACGCCTCATCTAGCAGGAGGAGCTCGTGGCTAAATAATAACAGCCGCTCGGATCGATCTTTAGGTTAAGCCGTGCTTGGTCTGTGGATGGGTGACCACCCATTACATACCGAGTTTCCTCCATGCCTCGGAAAGCACGTTAAGCCGTTGGTCCCGGGTGTCATTTGTAGATCTTTGACAGTCGTTAGGTAGTCAGTGGCCCAAAAATTCTGACAACCAGTCTTAAAAAGGAGTATCGTATTACCCAGTACTAACTGGGTTGTGGATGTCAGATAGGCAGTCGCTCCATGTAAAATACTGGTATTCAGCTGCATCCGGTTAGACTGGAAGCCGACCCCAACATAGTTGGGAAAAGGCTAGGCAGATGATGAACGCCTCATCTAGCAGCACGCGGCGCAACCCTTACCAATTACCCTTACCATTAGGATATGCCTTTCCTATTTTACAGTTATAATAATAATTATTATATCAATACTATTTTTTTAAAGATTTGAATTGTGCAACTTTTACTAAGCAATAACCAACATGAATCTAAGATCCTCACTAGAATTCATAAAAATTGTCCTAAGGTTTTCATTTCCTGTATTTTTGCCCTCGTGTATCGGAAAAAAACCCACAATGAAATTGCCTGATCATTTAATTCGACTCGTAAGTCAGAATGTAACATTGCTCTTTAAAAAACAACGGGCATTCGTTTTCAAAGCACTTCATGCTTTTACAAAAACTTTCAAAGTATCGATATAAGCTTTATGATTGAATATATCAATCCAATAAATTGTTGACTGCTCCACCACCATAATCGCTGATAGAACGTCACTCTATTTATGTCCTCTACACCAACATCATCAAACTGAATTACAACAACTAACATTGGCATTCACAAGGATTAAAACGCACGAATCAAATCGCTCCAAATAACAATAGAACTACGACCAAGAAAATTCGCACAAATTATGACATTTAAGGTCAGTGTTCAGGTCATGTTTGATTCATTCCATTCATAACTGAGGGCAACAATGTTCTTACATACGACCATCTACCGATATTAGTACACTTAGTACGTTATGAGTATTATCTAGAACAATAGGACAAGCAAAAACAAACACAGGAAGTTTTGAACTAATAAGTATTGTACAGGTGTCGTGGTTACACGTGTTTCGATTTCGGAGAATATGAAGACAAATGAATATGAACAAATACTTAGATGAGAAATTCTTGATGCATCCAGATCAATAAGTCGTCCCGGAAAGAAAATGTCAACTATTGTATTAGCATTCCCTATGCGTAAAATGAATAAAAAATAAAAAACTTGTTTAGTTTTAATAATAAAAAAATTTAAAAAAAATTAAAATGTTGTTGTTGTTGTATGTTGTTGATTGTTGTCTAAATTGTTTCGTGACAAAATCTTATGTAATATACTTTACACAAGATTTTGTCACGAAACAATTTTTACATTGCGACTAGCTATCATGTCGTCAACATAGGCCAAGAAGAACACTAAACTACTGAGCCGATTTTGATGAAATTTCTACGGAACCAATCGGAAAATAGTATATAATATCCTTTCACATAAAAAATATTTTTTCAAATCGTTTCATAAATGTCAGTTTATGAGATAGCAAACATAAAAAAATGCAACCGAATTGAAAACCTCTTTCTTTTTTGAAGTCGGTTAAAAACGAAACGCGTGCGGCTAGGTTGCGAAAAAAAAAATATTTTTGCTAATTTGACAGGTCAGTAAACTAATATTTTAATTAAAGGGTGGCTTAATAAGCCTACAGGTTTCCATTGCTGGGACACCAGCCGGGCAGCCTCCTTTTTAGTTCAACTATTTATTTAATTACTTTTCAAACAATATTTAAAATACACAATGCTATACCAACTTGTCTTAATAACCGTTGTACTTTTGTGATAACATCGTGGTCACTCTATAGATAATTACATGCATATCCTATACCTACGCAAAATTAATATCATGTAAAATAAATAAAAGTGCAAACAAAATGCCGCAAGTACTGTTTTAAAATAGTTCCTTTTATGGGTCAAAGTCAGTTTCAACCTGACCAAGTTTAGAAACAACATTTTTTCAGTTGAAACTAAGCACCTGTAACTTTATAATTTTGCACTCGATTCTAGTTTTTGTATTCGACTCGCGAATATGAACTTATCATTGATACCGATTATTAAATGAAATGCAATACTTCAATGTACTTGGAGTAACCATGATTAGAAGTACGATCAGTACCTCCCTAGTTACGTAAAGGGTATGTGAATTCATGTTTGGAAATGACAATTGAAGAATAATACAAAATAATTATGAACATAGTAATTATGTATAAGCAAAAACGCAAACTTCATCGAATGTATTGAGTAGGATACCATTCGTTACGTACGACAAAAAAAGAAAAATAAGTTTTCCATAACCACATAATCGATTACGTGTTTGGCACAATGTAACATCGATATTTCCCATAACTTTGCGTGTTACGTTTATTCGTCTAACAAGGTTTGTTAAATATACCGTAACGATGATGAATACGTGGTTTTTGTGACATGTCGTAAGCAGCGTTTGTCACACAAATAACCGTTTTCAAGCCGTTTGATAACTAAATAAATGTACCGAAACGGTTTTACAATTTATTTACAGGTGCTGAAAGTGTTACATCAGTTTAATTTACAGCAAGATTTCTTGATAGGTTTAAATATATACTCTGAAATTAGGCATTGTGAAAACATAGTCAGAAATAAATTTAAGACCATCTATTTGTTCATCGTGTAATTTTTTTATGTAATCGCAATAGAAAGCTTACTGTACTTTTTGGGAATACTAAATTGGTTTATTGGTTTTTTATTTATGTATTCAACGATTCTTTCGTGATGATGATGATGGTGATTCTTTCGTATGTCAATAACAATTACGTGATGTTAAACTTGCTAAGGCTCGCATTTTTATGACAGAACAGTGTGAATGTAATATATGGGTGCATATGAAAGGTTGGTACAATAGCGGGAATTCTGATTTAAATTAAAATACTGACTGTGGAATGATAATACTTACAAAAGCAAGAAAGTGAGTTACTAAGATGGGTGCGAGACGTAAACATAAAAGAAGAAGACATATCTAGTAAGATAACACCAACAGACAACTGGAGATAGTTTATTAATCAAGTTATCAAAATGAGAGTTATTAATAATTATAACCTTTTTTAATATTAGCCTTAATTCAGGCGGTTTTTCAATTGATGTTATTATGTTTTTGCTGTCAAAAGTAACATTAGTTAGCTTAATTACTGGCGTTTTACAATTGAGATCCTGTACTTGTGTCTGTGTAGATTTAGAGGGGTTATCTTATCGCCCTTCATTTTCTAGGCTTTTCATGATGCATTTATGATTAACAGTATTCTGAGAGTACAAATATTAATTTCCTCTTTTTAACTTTCCTCGGTAATTGATCTATATAGTAAAAAAGACTGATTAAATTATTTCCTAAATATACAAGATAGCCAAATTCCTTATTTAAAAACGTTCTATTCGCAATATCATTTCAGCAACAGTAAATGTCAAAAACTTATCAAAAATTAAAGTTATTTTGATGTATTTTTGACAGATTCAGATTGAGATTCACATGCGAATATTTTAAAAAATTGCGGAAATAACCCCTCAGATCTCGAACTAAATTGAACTTAATCCTCCATCATCATCATCATCTGCCTAGCCTTTTCCCAACTATGTTGGGGTCGGCTTCCAGTCTAACCGGATGCAGCTGAATACCAGTATTTTACATGGAGCGACTGCCTATCTGACCTCCACAACCCAGTTAGTACTGGGTAATACGATACCCCTTGGTAAGACTGGTTGTCAGACTTTTTGGGCCACTGACTACCTATAACGACTGTCAAAGATCTACAAATGACACCCGGGACCAACGGCTTAACGTGCTTTCCGAGGCACGGAGGAAACTCGGTATGTAATGGGTGGTCACCCATCCACAGACCAACCTAGGCAAGCGCGGCTTAACCTAAAGATCGATCCGGGCGGCTGTTATTACTTAGCCACGAGCTCCTAAACTGAACTTAATCCTCCAAAACCCACATAAAAATTATCCAATTTTCCAAAGTTTGGATAGGAACTGTATTGATTTTGAAATGATCTACTTGATTGTAATATTAAATTTTATATAATTTAGAATTTTGTTAACTTATCAATTAAAGATTGTGAATTGGATCATTTTAACAGAAATGAGTCCAATTATCAAAAACGTACGCACAAATCACCACACTTACTTGGAAGGCACGCATTTTCACAGCAGTTAGGTCACTTTCGTCCTCTTCAGCGATGCCGACAGGAGCTGAACTGACACTGGTGCAGGTCTCAGCAGCCCACTGTATTTATAACAAGCACCTCTGTTGCACCATCGTCAGTGCGTGCGTCGTGTGGCGTCCGTATCGGTCTCTTAGACAGATGTGTAGAGGCACGTTCATGGTTTTGTATTTTACAGGAGATATTTTTTTAAGGAATTACCGCCAATTATTCGGGTTGAAGAATGAACCAACAGAGTATCCCGACGAAAGAATATAAAAATCAAAAGAAGTGTTGGTCATATTTCGACCCTGAGTTCGTTTCCCAGGTCGGGCAAAGAAGTACTGGATTTTGCAAACAGGAATTCCTCAGTAGCAGCTAGCAGCCGGTAGTCTGGAAGAACTCTTTCCCTGGTTGATGGTAAAATGCGAGCCCCTATTGCATGTGACTGAAACATAAATGACAAAATGTGGGTGTACTATAGGCACACATCTGTGTAACCTTTTCTTTTTGTTTTTTTTTGGTGTGATGCTATGCTATATTATGTCAGTAGATTTTTGATAAGTGCATAGTAAATGACAATAATTGCTGAAAAGGGGGGTAAAAGAGCAATTATTCAAAGAAGCACGAATTTACTACAGTTTATTACATATGCAACATAATGATCTTATGCAGTAGCTTTCGTCTTCATCAAAAATATAAATAATAATTATTAAACATGTATGTAGTAATCAGTTTTACGAGGGATATCAATCAATTGTAATTAGGTCTTCAATAAAATTTTATGTTCTGTTCCAGATATTTGTGATTGAAACTGTTATAAAATTAATATTAAACTAAAACTATGCGCAAGATTATAATAAATTACATTGTACGAAATTGTAGGAGCTAGACTTTTAAAGAATTATAACCCAAATTATCAAGAAGACCATGTTTAAAGCAATTCATTTATATACTATTTACCACCAAGTTTACTGACGGTCGACCACTTTTCAACCTTATTACTTAGGGCATAAGAGTGAAAAGTATTAGACCGTCAGTGAACTCGGCAGTACAGACGCCAGCACATCAAGCTACTCGAAACTGACAAATTTTCTCAATCAACCTTGAACCTAATGCTACAGCGATAAAGTAGAAAATCTATTAAAGAAATTTGACAGATTGTAGTATATTGATATGCTGGCGTCTGTACGTTAAATAATAACTATAAGTTTGTAAGATTGGGTGTAGTTATTGTGTTATGTCCAGAACTGCTGATCTGATACCAAAATCACTTTCAGTAATGGCAAGGTACATTATCCCTGAGTGTCAAAAGCTATATTTAAAACAGGGCGTTCCCGGGGGATTATTTTCGACCATAACGCGAACAAAACCGCGAGTAAAATCTAGTGTATAGTAAACTGTATTATTTCAGAAAGGGAGAAGTGAAACATTAACTAATTTATGTATCTACAATGTCAGAAAATGAAATAATATAAATAATAAATTGACACAGAACTGCCAAAATATTATCCTGGTAACCGTGTTATTGTAAAATTTAATATAATTGTTTGTGCCTACTAAAGGCTTGAAATAAGTAGGGTCTTATTAACTATCGCCACAGAACCAAAGCACAACACATTAGGAAATTATCACTATGTAATTATGATCCAGAAATTATTATATTATCTAAATTTAGCAGCGTGGGAAGGAGAAACCAAATTATATAATAAGTCAAGGCCATTGTTAATTAGAATTCTATGTAAAACATGGTTTCAAAACGTAACACGTGTTATGTGCAAAAATTCGAAGTGCAAATTAGTGTTTACGAATCTTGCTGTACGTAAGATCCCACGATACTTTGTACTCAAATGTTTGAACCATCATTAGAACAGTTTACATTTACCTGAAAAGTTTCTACTAAACCTGAAGATGATGATAAGTAACAAGAGGATATTAATATAGGTTTATTTCTTGTGTAAAGGTACGTGTTGCAGTGGGTGCGAAAACTCATACCGATAAAAACTATTACCAAAATCAAACAAACTGCTACCAAAATCAAAAACTGACAGTCAGCACTTATGAACGCTAAAATAACATGAGACAGTCCCTGGCCATTTCCAAGTGTTGCTGTTAGGGAGAAGAAGTGGTAGAATAAGACCGCTATTGAACCACCTATCTTCGAATGTCGATAAAAATCTGAATTGATTCAGCCCAAGATTAGGCGACTTGTTTCACTTTCAGTAGCGTCCATCAACTCCCAGAAGGTGCAAACCATAGTACAGCCAGGACTCGATATCAAGTGTCCCATTTTTTGTGGAGCAACACCACATTTACACTCAAGGGCAGAGTCATCTATGAGTAACCTGAACAGGTTTTCCTTGCTTCGGACAACCAACCGATGTTTTAATTTCATACTAGCTGTTGCCTGCGCGATTCGTCCGCATGAAATAATTATAAAAATATTATTTTCCTATTTGAATCGGATTTCGTTAACAATTTCAAAGGTTTTATTTTTTTGGCACGGTACCCAACTTTTTTTCCTAATATAAAAGTATTCTTAGTAATTCCTTATAACATCAGCTATCTGTCAGTTAAAGCCCCGTCAAATCGGTTCAGTCGTTTCGGAGATTAGCCGGAACAAACAGATAGACAGACAGAAAAAATAAAAAAATTGTTACAAGTACCGTATATATTTTCATAAATGGATTCAGTAAAAAGCTGTTATTATGAAATTATAAACAGACACTTCAATTTTATTTTATTTATTTTATTTAGACAGGTGGCATTAACGCGTCTACTTAAAACTAATAAGGTACCTACATACTTCTTGCATACTCTACCAGCTTATTACACCTAATATTTTTCGAAATCCCTCAGCCGCAAGCGTCATTCACAATATTACCTGCATTGTTACGTGCTCCGACTATCGAACAAATTGATCTACATACATAGTTTATTTGGTCCGCCATTTATTGCAGTTAATAATTATTAAGCTGAGTTGCGTACGCACATTGTATCGAGATAGAATTGCTAGTATTAATATTCAATGAGGTTACAAGTGTAAATGTAGTGAAGTGAACCTTTGTTGGTTATTAAAATTGTTGCTTAAGTACAATGGGTGTTGGCTCTATGTTACATTTATTGACGCCCTAGCATACAACAACAAACATACAGCGTAGACATTATCCTTATATCTATACAGGGTGTAAGAGACACCGTCGCAAAAACATTGTCCGTGTAAGGTATTGCACTTTTGTAGGACAGTAGATTTTTTTTTTATTACCGAAGAAAAAATTATTTCCGGGGGAGTTCAGAATGATGTATGCGTAACCTTTTGTGCGTCGGTGTTCTGTTCCACCCTGTATAGCATCTTTTAGAATTTATTGTGACGATTTGGTCCACTGAGAGAAATAAGATTAGTCGATGACGTAATAATATGAATGCTTTGCTTAATACATATATATAAATAGTACATATTTTAACATAAAAAGGATGTTTAATTAATTATAAGTTGCTGCAATCAATATCCCGTGTGTCTTCGTCATATCCTCGAAAACGCCCGATCGTAATCTTTTAAAATGTTATAAGCATAACAGCTTAAAACCAAGTAGATTAAACAAAGATCGTATTAGCATTCAAAGATTACTTTCCTACAGTAATAGGGCTTTGAAGGAATGCTGTTTGATTGCAGAAAATATTTAAAAAAGAGACATCAATAAAAAAAACGACCAAGTGCGAGTCGGACTCGTCCATGAACGGTTCCGTACCATCGTAGTAGGGGGAGCCCCCTTTATTTTTTTTATTTTTTATTATGTGTTGTTATAGCGGCAATAGAAATACACATTCTGTGAAAATTTCAATTGTCTACCTACTACGGCTCATGAGATACAGCCCGCTGACAGACAGACGGAAGGACAGCGGAAGCTTAGTAACAGGGTCCCGTTGGTTACCCTTCCGGTACGGAACCCTAAAAAAGTACAAACAGTGTTAAACAAAAATAATGCGAAGCTAAAGATCACCATGGCTATTCAATAAATCAAATTTTATAGTACGGATACATTAAGTTTTATTGAAACCAAATCGCACCGATTTATTATTATTATTTGTTGTTGTAGAACCGGTAAATTTTTAAAAGCACCAATAAGACAAAATCATGCTGATATACGCCTGTTATGAGTGCCTCACGGCTTTTACCTTATTAAGGCCCTTGCAAACTTATATCGAAAAGGTATTTCCATTGTTTTCAGTCATACTTCCTGCATATCGAAGTAGATTTTATAGTTATTAGCGGTAGAGGTAAAGGTAGAAACTATTGGCACGTTCGTGTTTCACGCGCGTCTCAAAGAGATGTCAGCAACAAGGAAGAGGACCGCAAGGGCCGATGCCTGCCGGGGCTGCGGGACTGTTCAAAAGAGATACCGCGGCCCTAGAACACAAAGAGCAAAGAAGGAACATGGATGGATTTTAGTCAGTAGAAGTCTGACACTCCCTTCCGCTCCGCCCAGAGCGGGGCTGTCGTCGTTTGATGATTTCCCATCGGAAAAAAAAGGTAGAAACTATGTAACGCCTCATGCTATGATCCTTGCATACTCCTTTTGCCTCGTCCACGTTCATACATCTATAGACCGACCGCTTTAATGAGTCCATGCGAAGGTATCAATTTAAATGGAAATATTCTAAAGGTTGATCACGTATTGGTTCTATTCGTGTCGTTATACCTACGGTGGATTATGTTTATTTTAAAGCAAATAACCTGTGGAATATAGTTGGGACTTTGAGGACGCATAATGTGCAATGCACGGATGATGGGGCAAGGCAGAGGACTCATTAAAGCGGTCGGTCTATAGTCATAAAGGCCTCACCCCTTTGAAGATCAGTATATATGTTCCCATCAGGTCAGTGGATGTTCTTGTTGGCGTTTCAGGAGTTATTTTACTTATAATTTGACGGAGTTTCATATTATGTTGTTACCTGCAGTGCATTAACAATGTGGTCGCCGTGGCATATATCAGGAAACGCTCACGTTCTAATGTCATAAAAATTCATACTTACAAATATATTGAAGTTAATTGACGCAAAAAAACAAACGCGATAGATAAGTGGAACTATGCAACTTATCGCCGCTAACCTAAAATCTCTACATACATGCTCCAACAAACTTACATTTGCTGCCAATAAACCTCTATAGTCTAACAGCTTGTTTGAGTTCTACATTTGGGCAGCTGCAAACGTAAGTTGGCAAAATGAAGATAATTAATGAAATAGTATGCGGTTGTTTGCATTAGCCAGTTGCGTTATTCATATTAGCGTCGTGTGATTTCGTGTTATTTTGCGCACAATTGACGATAACGACTACATTGTTTATTTGTTTCTAGGACTGATACTTTTAAACACTTTAGTGCAAGTTATTGATTAGTCTTCTTTTGATATTCTTTCAAATTTTTTTGATGAATCTCAGGAAATCATGGAAGTGTATACTGCGACAGAATAAAAACACATGGGAGGAAAGGCCAAAGCTGATGTTCTGCTGATGGGCTGCGCGTTTGGCAGTAATTGGCAGGCTCTGGAAAAACGTCGTCCGACAAGAAATAATAAACATTTATTTCAGATATTTTTTTCATTGCCAGATATAAAATATAATACAGTCACAAATTAAATAAACTCACATAATATTTGACTTAAATACAATTTTTTTTTTTCGAATATTATCGCATAAATAAAAATTACCCAAATAAAACTGTCCTACTGAAATAATATTAGTAGTATGGGGAGCTCATTACTAAATAACAACAGCCGCTAGGGTCGATCTTTAAGTTAAGCCGTGCTTGCCTAGGTTGGTCTGTGGATGGGTGACCACCCATTACGTACCGAGTTTCCTCCGTGCCTCGGAAAGCACGTTAAGCCGTTGGTCCCGGATGTCATTTGCAGATCTTCGACAGACATTAGGTAGTCAGTGGCACAAAGTCTTACCAAGGGGTATCGTGTTACCCAGTACTGACTGGGTTGTGGAGGTAAAATACTGTTATTCAGGTGCACCCGGTTAGAGTGGAAGCCGACCCCAACATAGTTGGGAAAAGGCTAGGCAGATGATGAGTATGGGCAGTCCCAGCGTTCCCAATATTATTTATACGATAGTAAACATGAAATTCGTTTAATTTAAGAGTAACACCGCATAAATACTCCAGTTACAACTCCAGTTACATCGGACAGGTAACATAAATAAAATTATACTCTGTAATTGATTAATTTTTATTAACATTAAATTAAATAACAATAACTTTGGTCTAGTTGACGCGAAACTATCTATTATCTAGGACTGGGAAGGCAAGTGTTGGTCGTCCGGTGACAACATGGGCAGACGACATTGTTACCATCCTGGCCCTAGAATGTGGAGCTTGGCACAAGCAAAGAGCGGCCTAAATCCAGCAGTGGGTGAAGTCTGGCTGTGTATGATGATAATGGTGAGTCATCGCGAGCGTCATTGCCGGGGTTCGATTCCCAGGACGCGCAGTGTTATTGAGTTTTTCCATCAGAAATTTCTCAATAGCAGCCACGGAGTCTGCAATTGTGCCCGCTTGATGGCAATAGGCTCTCCCCTATTACATGGGACTTAAACAATACTATTGAAACGTATATGTACTATTAGGTACACCACTGCCTAACCCTTCGAGGATTACAGGCGGGATGTGTGTTACAAATTACATTACAAAAAACAATATTATGGATATTAAACAATTACATCATGCAATTACCTACATCGGTGGCCCAATGTAAACTATTTCAAATTGGGTAACGCGGCATATGAACAATATTTTCTACCAAATTATTAGTAATTCCAATAAATTTATTGCCTTCACATTACCGTTCTTTAATTAAAGTGCCTACTGAGCTAGATGCTAGTTTCTTGTACATCTCCGTACTCTGAGTGTCTGACTCAGTATTGTGTCGAAACTTAGCTACAATACCTATTGATCCGCTAAACGATGGCTATCTGTATCTGGGGTAATATTTACCACATACTACAATATATGCCTATACCTGCCAACATATATACAAGACTGAGTGTCTCAGTGAATCAATATTTCTTTGTCTTTTTTTCAACTAAATAATTTTAGTCTGGTTTGTTTGTGCTTTTAGATTAATCCGATTAACATTTAATTCGTACAGACCTAGGATCAGAATATATTTAGTTTATGATATTATTTTGTCAACGGATATTACCAAAGACGGGAAACAAACGATTACATACTTAATTTACCTCAATAAAAATATTAATTATAAATACTTACAAAATGATTTACATCAAATACGAATATACTAGAAAGACAATATTTTTAATGGTCTGTAAACTGAGATTATATTTGAAAATTTATTTAATAAAACATGTTCAACTTCGCTGTCTTTATCAAAAGGAGGTTTACATGTAGAACATTTAAATAAAACGGGTTTTTTTATTGGCTATGATCACATCCAATTATATTTAAACCTGAGCCCTAACAGCCCAACCAAAAAGAACAGATGAACAACCACTCTTCGGCGCGAGTGGCTTCTTCGATTAGCAATCGAAAATCCGATAACATCACTAATATTCCGGTTGCGGAATCAGAACAAGGCAACGATTGCAGCACCACACCGCTTCGAACCCAAACCCTCCATTAGAGCAGCCGATGATAAGAACAAAGCTACCATAATTACTAATCAGTGCATCAAATTAATCGGCAATCGCGTAGTATCGATTCGAGTAATCGAATGGATCGAATTTGAAGTGATCGTGAAATGTAGTTGTACTGATGTGTAGGTATTATTATATAATTGTGTAATGCAGATGTTTCTAGTCATTAGCTAATTTTTAAAGTTTATCAGGAAGAGGTAGCGAGATAACCTGGACGCTCATCACGAAGGCTGGGTGGTGCAGGAAAAAAATTCCTGGAAGGATGAGGTGAGGGAGACCTTTACCCATCAGTGGGAAGCATTTAGTCAAGGCTAACAAAACATAAGATTACCAAAATAATAGACATTTTATCAGCAATATCATTGTATTTAACCGTGTCTTTGGTTTTCTATCAATTTATGTGTGGCAATGGGTGTTATTTACCTGAAATAAATGAATTTATTATTTCTTTGTAATTATCGGATTGACACGAGCAACTGAAAAGCTTTAATGTCAGTTTGATGAACGTCGTTTGAAAAAAAAGCTATACGTTTTAAAAACGATTGACACACTATTTAGACACTCTGGTCACTACTATCATGGACATTTGCAATATCAGAGGTATTATGATATGAAAATTCTCATCGTCCAGTTTCATACTTCGGTACATCCTTCGCTTTTATGAACAACAAAGTGATCTATATATCCAGAAAAGTAATCAATAGGCCTGATCAGCATTGAACTACAAAAACGATCCACCTAAAGCTCATTACACACAGTACAACCACAACAAAGATTGCAAAATTTAAGATCCCACTGAAAAAAAAGTACCACATTGGTACGTGCTACTCGGCCAAGGAAAAACGGTGAAATAAACGACACACGTACTTGGTCGCCAAGGTTGGTTAAATAGGAATTGGCGTGACAAACTGTCCCGACATGCTTACATCAGGCATTTGACAAAAAAAGTAATTTATTGGTATTTGATAGGCTGTTGCAGCATCGACTGCCTCATTGGTTTAGTGGTCGCAAGCGTTGCTGCTGAGGTCGAATCTGCTGGGTTCGATTCCCAGATCACGCAAAGTGTTATTGGTTTTTTTATATCAGGAATTTCTCAGTAGCAGACACGGAGTCTGGTTTTGAGCCCCGTTGATTTCGATAGGCTCGCCCCCTGTTAGATGAGACTGAAACATAGCTCGCCAAATGTGGGTGTACTATTAAGTACACACAGTGCCTAATCCTTCGTGGTTTGCAGGCGTGATGTTATGTTGTGACATAAGCTAAGTAGGTGCATTAGAGTGACAAAATTCCTTAGAATTGTACACGACGGGTATCGCACAATTGCAGACTATGGGTGAGTGTTTCTTGCCCAGGTACATACATCTTTATTGTGTTATTGGCAATGATTTTATACGAATGATTGTATGTTACGCTCACATGAATTTGTCGGTTTTTATGAAAATCAGTAATTTGTTAATTGTGTGTTGTTTGGAACAAAAAGAGACATTTGAAGCATGAATAAGGAGAGTTATTCGTGATCACAGCGTTGGCAACAGTGCCGAAATATCGGAAACTCAAAATAAATAGTAACCAAGGTAAATATGCCGTTTATAGTGTTAATCATAAAAAAAAACTTATACCTTGAAAAAGGAGTTAGAAACACCGGATTTTTTGTTATATGACAAGAAACACATATTTGAGGTAGCAAGCAAGGTAACGTTAAAAACGTCATAGAGAACTTAAAAGTCCATCGGAATGGTGTTTTATATTGAAACAGAAGCTCAAACTCGTTATTGCCTAGAGGCTGACACAATGATGATGAAGGAAGACACGGGTACAACCATTAATTTCTGCCTTCCACAAAAACTATGCTATCAACAACTAACATTATTCCCATGTTTCGATTGTCCTCACATTTTGTTTCCGGAGTTCGAACCCACGACACGCAGCGCAGTAACCAGTCGTTCAGCCACTGCGGCAACCGTGCCATCAAATCAAAAGGCAACAACAAATGACATATTCATAAACAGGAACCAATCTAACGATAATAGAGATCTCAACACCATCAGAAATAACTTAAAAGCCTTAAGTAGTCTAAATAAGTATCTCGTTCGGTCTTCAATTGGTAGTTAGGTACTTTTGACCAGTATTACGCAGTATGTGTTATTAGCACTATGAAATTGAAAGTAGGGCGTGACGCGTGAGTAGTTATGTTCTCACGAGAGACCAACGTTAAACAACCTTGTTTGTAGACATGACTATGGAGGACTGGTGCTGAGTCATGGGCTTGTGGGTCCATGGCGATATCTTGAGGTGACGTATCGCTTTGGAAAATTAAACGGTTTAAACATTGACAATGTACTGTAAACAGTAATTACATATCTAATCATTTATCCTTACTACTACTATAAATGCGAACGGAACACAGGATAAGTGGTAAATGCTTTCAAGGCGTATTTTATTTCTTTTACGCCTTTCAACAGCATTAATATGGACTTTTCGGTAGCTTGTGTCAATCCAATACATTTTTTACTTTTCTTTTCCATTTACATTTTAAACGACGGCTGGACTGTATGAAGGATGATATGGCAAGAACTCCTGTCTGAGGAGATCACGAGTAAAGGAGAAGTATGGAAGAAGAAGACATGCTACGCCGATCCTAAATAAATTTAATTAAAGGCAGGAGAATATTGATGATGAATATGATATCATTACAGCTGATTGAATGTCAGTTTGTCAAGTCACTCAGGCTTTGCTCTCAAGTATTTTTTACGTTTGATCAAAACTGTAAACAGCGACATCTACGGAGGTTTTCCGGAACTTCTAATAGCGCTATGCAGTGCTTTAGCTGCGCCGACGCTCGACTACTACCAAACAGAGCGGTATTGGACTTTCATAATAGGAAGGCACGATTGCTGTTAGATAGTTAGCTTGTATTGTGTATTCTGTGTTCACTACGAGATGGCGTTCCGATTGAAGAAAAACTAGATACAATATGTCATATTTTTCAGTTTTCAAATTAGTTAAGTTTATTTATTTATTCTGGAGAGGCAACCGCGAACCGGAAGACGTTCCGTTGGAAGGCCTCCCACTGGGTGGATCGATGACCTGGTGAGGGTTGCAGGGATCCGCTGGATGCGAGTCGCACGGGACCGGTCAATGTGGCGACTCTTGGGGGAGGCCTATGTCCAGCAGTGGACGTCTTTCGGCTGAAATGATGATGATGATGTAGGTATATCACCGCGCCGAAATGTAAAAATGTTATAACTATGGAAATGCTTTTTATACGCTTCCTATATTTATCAATTAAGAAGCCCGAAAGTCTAACAACCGGTCTTAAAAAGGCCATAAAAAGGTTTTTTTTTAAGACTAGCTGGTTGTGTCTCTGGTAAGACTGGTAGCTGACTGCAACAAAGTTAAAAAGGGTTCGACTGATGAGAAAACAATAACAAAATACAGCACATGAAAAGGTTATTTGACAATTTACATTTTGAACTGAAACACTTGTCTCCACACCCACACGCCTAAGGTCAGTTAATTAAGATATCCCTAATAAGTACATACAAGGAATCCCTTTACACTAGAAGCTCGTAAAGTATCATAATTAAAATATTGTTAACATAAAATTATACGCCGCGAATATGGAATAATACAACTAGATATTTATTTCAAGCGACTATTATGCCCTTATATGTAAAATACTACATCAAAATGATATTATTAGCACACCGTTTTAGATAAACATCTAATGGCTCATTTACACAGGGTCAGATTTTAGTCCTGTCAATTAGGTGATTATCGATAGGCCTAATACAATTTATCACGTATTAAAACAGTACTTCTTCTGACTGCATCTGGGTAGAATGGAAGCTGACTCCAACATATATGGGAAAAGGCTCATCAGATGATGATGACCTGAGTTTCCAAGCTCTGTACGTATTGCTCAGTATTCTAAATTAAAAGTTGGCGTCCGTATCGTCTATTACTGTGTTTTGAGTTTTCGAGTCATTCTTCTAGAACATTACCAAATTAATTTCGGCAGGCAAGTATCTAGCGTGAGTGTAAACACCTGAGTTTGACAATCGCCTGATTGAATATTCTTGCATCTCGTCAAAACACTCTCTCTGTGTAAATAAGCCTTTTTTTTCGGTGGGGAAATCAGAAGTAGATGGCGGGATGAGCTGAACTCTTTCGCAAATGTATTGGCCTACAATCGCACTAGACCGCGAAATGTGGAAGGAGGGAAAGAAGGCTTTTGCCCTGCAGTGGGACAATATAGGTTTATAACATAACATAATCAGCCTATTAATGTTCCCACTGCTGGGACGCAGGCATCCTCTCTATGAGAGGGAATGGGCTATAATCCACCACGCGGGCCCAGTGCGGATTGGTAGATGTCACATGTCTTCGAATTTTTGGTTCTAGGACATGCCGGTTTCCTCTCGATGTTTTCCTTCACCGTTTTGAGAGCAGTGGTGATGAAATAACTTACACAAAGTAATGCGCCTGGCTGGGTTCGAACCCACGACTTATTGCTCGTAAGTCGGGGTCTCCACCACTGGGCCACCGCTGCTCTAGGTTTATAATAATAATAATAAATGGGAAATCATCCAATGATTCCTCCGCACTCTGCGCGGAGCGGAAGGGAGTGTCAGACTTCTACTGACTAAAACCCATCCATGTTCCTTCTTTGCCCTTTTGTTCCAGGGCCGCGGTATCTCTTTCGAACAATCCCGCAGCCCTGGCATGCCCCGCAGCCCTGGCAGGCCCGTGTAAATAAGCCTTAAGAGCCAGGTGGCAGATTCTGACTAATTAACAATTTACACTTGATTTACCATATCGGTTTATATCTAGTATGTAAATGTTAATAGAAAGAACGGGTACACGATGTGAATTGTAAATAAGGAGTTGTATATTAATCGTCTTTAATATCAAGGATCATTACGATTTACGATGGCAGATAGGCGAATAGATATCAAGTTTTGTTGCAGGAAGGAAGTTAGTTGATAAACAGTATATTTAAATCAATTAATACGCATACTAAGAAGTTCTAAGAAGATCCTTTTTGTTTATTTAATGCGGTCTGTCAACCCTGATCGGCCTGATCAAGTCAAAAACATAGTATAACTGCAATTTGAAAATCAAAGACACGATTTTTTTATTATTTTGTCAGAACCATTGTTGATTATGACAGAATTATTATTTTTTGGGCTCCTTAGATAAAAATCGAAGGGAATTCGAGTTGATCATGACCAGTCACTAGGAGCTCGCCCCTAGTGACTGGTCATGTTCAACTGCTATTGTCATCCACCGGTTACATCTCCAGACTCCGTACTGATTCTGTTGTGCTTCTTCAAAATCATTTATTTATTTATTTTACTATTTATGTACACAAAGGAGACAACACAGGAAAATGCTTATTTCTTAAGAAATTTCTGCCAGCAGACCAGAATCATTTTATGATTGCCTTATCTGGGAATTAATGTCAGGACCTCTCGATGGTAAGGGGCAGTTGACCGCTGTGTAATTACAATTTCATTTCCCTTAGCAACAGAAGAACAACTTCTAGACATGTAAGCATGGTATGTAGAGATGTACACACTACACACATAAATTATTGAATAAATTCACGATTAGAATGTTTTGCACTGTAAGTAGGTTAAATGTTGATGAGTGCGATTTCACACTTACCTTGGAATTGAGAAAACCTTCGTCGTTATAGCCATTAGCCATGTTCAACTGTTTATGTCGTCTCGTGATTTATATGGGCTATAAAATTGCTGAATAGTCTTCTGCAAAATATAGTTAGAGCTTGACTTTTTAAAAACAGTAAGCAAAAGTGTTGCTCTTGTGACTGGTCAAGTTATCAGAGTTGGAGAGAATGATTAAGGTAAAATTCAACTCACAAAGTCATGAAAGGGATGATTATTCATAATTTTATTAGTACGTAACCTAACAGTAAAACAGCGAAAGACACCGGTAGCCTAGAATAAATCTTAGCCCTATAATCTAGGGCATGTATTTAACGCGGCGACAAACTAATCTGATTTAGGGTTTTAAAAATAGTTAAAATAAGTAGCAAAAATAATAGGTTGGCAGCTACTATTAACCACTAGATTGTATATAAGGCGTAATTGACGTAGACTCCTCTGTTTACAGGGTTTAAAGTAACCTAACACGAAGGGGATTCCGGGGTCTTAGTTCGCTCACTTCGCTCGCTCACTAGACCCCACCATCTCCTTCGAACCTAACCTGTCCGAGTCGGGATGCCACAAGTCTCTCTCAGCCTTCACTAGCTCTTGCTTCCTATATTCTCCTTGCCGCAATGAACGGATAAATAATTACTTACTTAGTACAATAGTCGCCCATTCAGTAATTTGGTCTCCAATTAAATTTTTATTCCCCCTATTAATAATTTCCTCTATTCTAGCATGATGCCCTTTTAGAACCTGTTTTGAAAACTGACAACGACTAATCTCTGTTTCCCTATCATTTTAATCTAGATCTCGAAAAGTTCGAGTGAATTGGTTTCTTCTAGGCAAGCGTGCTCCACCCTCGGTCGCGTCATCGCTTCACATCAAGCGAGTTGCGGCCACACGCAAGCCTATTTAGTATAAAAAAGAGATTTACAGAATATATTTGTAGAATTCAGATCATTTTCTTCATTCTTTACATCATTAAAGCACGGGTATAGAGTATTACCTGGAATTTCCTTGCGGATTTTGGACATTAAGTAGGGCTAATCTATAAAGATTACATTTACCAAGCACTTGGGATTCAGGGTAAGTTCCCAAGAACTTGCCGTAAAACTTAAAGTATCGCCTCAGGGTTTTTCTTTATTCTGAATTTATTGTTTTAAATATTGTGTTTATTTAAGTAAATAGCTGTTTTACTACTCACATATATAGTAACTTACCCACATCGTATCGTAGGAATAAGTTTTGATAAGATCATTGGTAGCTTTTTCGCACGACCTGTCCCAACATAGATAATGTTTTGTCGTATAATATTACTTTATAGATTTCTGCAACGAGATTTACAATTTACCACTCGAGGAATTCACTTGAAACATAAACTTACAAATCAGGTTTTCAGAGGTGATTTCTAGATCAGACACAAATTAATAGTCATTGAACTTATTCCAGTAATCTTTATTACTAATAGTAATGTTATAGTAAATTTATGCATACACATTTGCACAGCAATCACTACTAATTATTATTTGAGAATAATTTCAAGTGCCCTTTATAACTGGACCGATTTTATCTTGATATCAATCATGTATGATATATAACTGTCACGGTTGCAAAAAACGATGAAGACAGAGCATCGTTGATGATATTATTTCAATTTTAATAAGCTGATAAAGATCTAGGTTAATCACGCTAAAGATAAGATTCATAAAAGTTAAAGATGTTTTTTAATGGAAAAATCTTTGCAATAACATAACGATTTCAAGATTAATCCATTAAATTATAATAAAAGAATAGAATAGAATAGAAGACACTTATTTCAGAAGTAGTCCATATACGGTTAGTAACACAAAAAACCTTATAAAGCTATTGTTAGTACATACAAAGAGCGCCAGTTGATGCCAAGCTCTGGACGCGACCACCCGCAGTGTCTAGTCGCATCCAGTGCCGCCACATCGGCGAGTCCCAGCGGCCCACGATCACGCTCAGAAGGGTGTTCGAGCTGGTACGAATGCGCCTCATAAGAGACGCTAAACGCTTCCGCATGATGGCATGAAAACCCTCCACGTTTCTCACCGCAAACATTGCTGAAGCACTGCAGTGCCGCCGCCTTACTAAGTACCTATTTGCCCAATATCGCTATACATTTGTTTTAAATGCGCTTGTGATCTTCATTATGACAACTGTGATCGGCGCAGTGTGTAAATAATGTATTAGTTAGCAGTTCTTATAGTTTAATAAAAACAACAACCCTACTTTGCATAATTAACTTGACACCAGATCATATTTAATTAGCTTTTAAGAATCCTGGGGTCAAACTGTGAATATAATATTATGTAAGGCCACTATCGCATTGGATCGCAGATCTGTAATGGTAGTTGTAGGTAAGAGTTCGTAAATAAATACATATATCTCATTATCATCAGTTAAAGAGCAGCGGTGACCCAGTGGTGGAGACCCCGACTTACGAGCAGTAAGTCGTGGGTTCGAACCCAGCCAGGCGCATTACTTTGTGTAAGTTATTTTATCACCACTGCTCTCAAAAACGGTGAAGGAAAACATCGTGAGGAAACCGGCATGTCCTAGAACCAAAAATTCGAAGACATGTGACATCTACCAACCCGCACTGGGCCCGCGTGGTGGATTATAGCCCATTCCCTCTCATAGCGAGGAGGCCTGCGTCCCAGCAGTGGGAACATTAATAGGCTGATTATGCTTATGCTTATGCATCAGTTAAATCGTTCTTAACTGATTTATTACAAATATAGGTATTTAGGTTTGGTCACCATCTGCCTAGCCTTAGTGGGTAACCTTTACTAGGTGACATTATTACGGATCGAGTCGCAAGCTTACCAAATGAGGCTAAATTATCAGACTTCTTAGGTAGCCGACTGTGTGTGAGCGTTATTCAGTTTACTGCTTTTCATATTCAACTTCACACTGAACTGGCGATACGTTACTCTGTCTGACTTCACATCACAAAGGGACTCACAATGAGGCCTGCTCACAATCGGTAACTGACGAAGCCGTAAGCTGGGCACTACACCAACTGTGCTTTTCCTAGATGGTTTGTGTCAGGATAAAATGGCCACCATGCCAAAGAATCTTCTTTACACTTACGGGTGGCATACTTGGTGCGCGACCATGGTGGAATCCCAGCTTTAGGTATTTATACGCGAAAAAACACATAAGATAATCTCGTTTAATATATTCTCTTTATGATAGCTTGATGATGCAATTTTAAACCAAATTACATCATTGTCAGCTGTCCATTCAATGTCACTGCCATTTACATATTTCAGGGTAACAAAATAGGCTTTTAAAAGGCGAAACGCGTTCATAATAAATGTTATCTTTCTCAAGTTTTTATTTGATCTTAAGAATGTCGTAAAATTCCTTTTCTAGTTATGTCAATTTACGTGATATCTTTCGATCTCTTGTCTGCACTTACGTTTTATGTCAATATTCAAGCAATCATTCTGAATATTGTAAATAGAGGTTAAAATAAAATTACCAATGCGAATTTAGCGTTTATAAGGAGTTTATCACGATATAAGGTGCAAACGTACAAACCAATAAATCTTCGTGTGTTGAATCTGTAAAATGATATAAGCGGTCTTATCTTTTATAAATCTTGTGTAGATACTAAGCGTTGAATACATCAGAATCTATTAGGGTGCAGCAATATATCCTGTGATTTAAGATGTATGTGATAAAGAACTAAAGATAAATTTGAGATATTTTGTTTTTAGTATTCAGTTTACAATATGATTATGTTAGAACCTATTTATGTAGGACTTAAGTCAAAAACGTCCTAGATAGTTCATTTCCATATAGGGTGACTATATAATTATAGATCCACTCTTCTCAAAATACCTTAGATGTACCTATTACGGAAAGATTAAACCTTCCAAAAAAAATATTTGGATAAGAAATGATTTGATTAATTTCAATTGGAACAACATAATCAGAAAACCTTAACTGAACTTATTACTAAAACATTAGTGGCAATGATCTGAAAATTGCGTGCAATACAGAAAATGATCACTAAAAGTGCTCAAGTAGGTACCTATCCTAGCAATTCACCTAATAAATGTTTACTTCACTCCACCAAAAGCTATTTATTGGGTTGCAAAACATTCTCGCAAGCTCACTAATTCTCTAAATGAATTTTCGCATAACCACTTCAATAATAAATTATATTATTTATCGCGAACCGCTGTGGAAACTAAATTATTTCTAAAGTCAATTAGATGATACTGGTGTAAGTAATGTTATTGGTATAATTGGATGTGATATTTGTCCAAAGACACGTTAATGCTGGAAAAACTCATGGTGCGCACTTTCATGTTAAGTTTGACACCAAACGTCATAGTCATCGTCGTTGTACAAGTGTTTTCCGCTTTGATTTTCTCTCATTGAAAAGCACATAAGTGCTGTTACTACAAATAAATAATCAACTAACAGAAAAAAAAAACATAAAGGATGTAATAAGACCCTTAACGAAGCCGAAAGACACTTGGTCTCCCTGTCATTGCGATCATTTTTTTGTTCTAGATCATACCTGGGAACCTTCTATTTACGGAGATATTGGGGGTCAAAGTTCCAACTTTTTCACATTTTTATTTTATTTAATACTTGTTTTTAATGTAAGATTTTTACTTTAAACATCTCCACGACCCCCGTACTATTCAATGCGTCCACCAGCACAATGTTTTGAGTGCGTTACATTGCGTCCTACCGTAAAACGTGATTTTTCACCCCATTAAAAGTCGTTTCCCAGCAATAATTTTTGCGTCAAGTTACTTGGTTTAATGTACATAATGCTTGATTGACGGCTTCGTAAAGGGTCTTGTTACACCCTGTATATGAGAACTAGATGAACGAAAATTAATTCTATTTCCTTATTAAGTTTGACATTCAAAAGTGTGTTTATAGCACAATTTTAATAAATGGTTTGATTGTGGCATTTACTAGCTCACAATCGAAAAAATAAAACTATCTGGATCCGATGTCCACTATAACACAAATCTTATTTTCCCAAGACAACATTGAACAACATCATTATAAGATTTTTCTCCTTCATTTGTAAGACATAAATCAGGTATCTGGTAAATAGCTACAACTATCTAGAATGCAATCTATTCACCGAATAAGGCGCCTAGTGTTTGATATTCAACAATGCAGGTCACCGGGCGCTTCCAAATGCGTTACATCTATGGTGCTCGTCCTGACTGCGTAAAACCTGATTCACACTAGCGAGAAATTCACTGCATATTCTTGTCTAGCTGTCTTAACGTTTGTTTGGACTAGCAGTAACAAGGAAAACAAATGGTTGGTATTAGCAAAGATCTGGATCAATCCCAACGAGGCCCAAATACATACGATCGATTCTAATGTCTTATAAGCCAACCGGACTGACAGATTTGCTCTCCAAATCATTGCGTTCAAATCGATTATTGTCAAAACATTTGACAGATGATCTCTACACAAATTGGAAAACCAGAAACTAGTAAACATCACTCATCAAGATTTGTTTGTACCCATTACATTATTTTTTCGTATCGATGGTATGTTTTGCCAAATAACTTGGACCCAGTCAGTGGCCACGTCAATTTGCGTGGACAATCCCAATTAATTATGGCAGTTACCTACATACCTTCACACAATAATATTTCAGTTAACAAGATATGTAATAAAACTTCCACGATGCATCAGCTCCACGCAGTCACACGTCTGTCCAATGCGTTGATCCAATTGATCACAATTGAATAATAGCCAATTTTCATCAGTTAACACTCCTTGAGACATAACAAGCAATTGATAAAGACTCTGTTGTTATATTTCTCAATCCAACTAGGTATCTAAATTTTATATACCTACATAACATCACGCCAGTAATCCCCAAAGGATTAAGCAGAGGTGTATCTATTGCACACCCACATTTCGCTAGTTGTGTCCCATGTAATAGGAGCGAACCTTTTGCCTTTAAATTTTATCGTTAAATCTGATATTATACCGTTACTATCGTCTACCTTTCTCAACAATTTTTTTTATTTTTTTTTTGCTTTTAAAAAAACGTTGCCCCACACTAGTATTTTTTCCTGTATCGTGGGTGCGTTTACAAACATTTAAATTCACATACACAAACAGCCAGACCCGGAACAACTACCTGTAGGCCATACAAATATTTGTTCCGTGCGGGAATCGAACCCGCGACACGAAGCGCAACTATGCTGGAGTCGCCTTTATAACTTGACCTGATTGTCAAAATTCCTTCACATATATTTTTCTACTGCCCTGTCCGACAGGACAAAGGTGAAGGAATTTTTTTTTTTTTTTTGCGATAGATGACAATCTATCGCTCTTTATAGGACCTAGAATCTCTTCAATGTGGTAATATGATTCGTTACGTAATGGCCCTTTTGGTACTATGTCATGCTAATTTATAATGATCACCCCGAGCTACATTTTACAATGTATCACTTATTGACTTATTGGTCATTTCAAATTACGATCAAAAACCGATCTGTCACGAAGAATATTTCTGCTCCAATCGTGAATGACCGTAGACGGTGTGTTGGGCTTAAGAAATTTGAAATTCGAACTGCGGAATCTATCGATTGATGCAGATATGGAATTTGATTGCAACTCGGCGAATGATTTCATCGTAATCGATTTTATTAAAGCCCACTTTGGTGCTGTAACTACTATGGTTTGCTGTTAAGTTCAGCAGGATGCAACCATTATGATGGAAGTTGCATGACGTCATGCATATCCCGTGAGAAAATCATTATGTCTTAGTAATGTCTATCGTTTTTCTGTCTCCATATTCTATTCAATGCCTTGGATGACTTTTGTAATGTTGCGTATGTTTACTTACCTACTTTAAGTGCAACACTTTTAAGTGCAAATTAGGATGAAGGTATCTAATGTGCCACTAATGAGTTAAACAGCCTTCATGCTGCCAGCTTAGAAACTATTCGTTTTATCTAAATTCCATGTCTACTCATGAAACAATAAAAAAAACATCTTAAATACATCTCCAACTTTATTAAGAAACAAATTACACAATAACAAAAGTTTTAGTCATCGAACGGTACGGTAGTGTCACTTGACACTTATTTCAAGTAGATGTTTTGTGTTTTATTGAAGTGTGTCTACAATTTTCTCATGCACCTCGTCTTATGCGACCGTTGACAGCTGCATCTATCTTAGGTGTTCCAATCCCGACGTACTAGCGGCCGCGGGCTATCCTTCGATAGATCCCTCACATTCACATGCATGCCCAAGTTTATCGATTTTGATTAATTTAGGGCTGTCAGAAAGGTTAAGGTATGGTTATTTTTACTAATTTATCGGAATGTAGACAGAATTAGTGAAAAAACCAACAAGCTAAAAAGCTTTATATTACGGTAATGCATATTTTTTTCCGTGGATCAAGATTTATGTTTTGCTACATCCACATCTGTGCCAGATTCTCTAAAGCTAGCTCGTAACATTTACTACTCCACCTATCAGAGTGGTTCACCGACCTGCAGAGACTGATCATCACAACATGAACACAGCATACTTTAAGAGCTATTTTAATAGAGCAAGTAATCAAGTACGCACGACGGCCAATCAAGCTATACAAAACGAATTTATGCGGATCTCTCATTGTATAAAAAAATTATACAAAGCGAGGCCAAGTTATACTGGAAATGTACAGCTTCATGTGCCGCCGTGTGTACAACTTGCTTAAACTTAGGATGGTTTGCAAGCATTATGATTTAAGTACGAGACCGTGTTACCCGCTTATTACGATGCAATACTTCAGTCATTCATTGCCCGGCCCTCGAGGCGTTTATTGCACATTTAATTATTTACCATGCTATTAATAGCATATTTGATGCATCTGTGAATAGTATACACAGGGATTTAATTCACGCATGCCTATGCAGGCATTCAATATTCAGTAGATTATTAGTTTTATAAAAATACCAAAAACAAGACAAAAAACAAAAATAAAACAAATAAAAAAAAGTTCTTAGTAATAAAAACATCTCACGAGATATGTCTCGTGAGGTATTTTTATTAGTAAGTATCATTCATTGATAACAAAAAGACTACATTTTTCTTCTTGGCGTGTCGATGGCCGAGTCGGCCAAAAACTCAACTCTGATTCCATCACTAGCATACAATTATTTTAAGTGTAAAGTAAGTAATTATTATTGATTCAGTAACCGTTTACGGATACCTACAATCTATACCTACCATAAAAAAAAAGTAAAAACCAGTATTTTTAACCAGATAATTGCGCATGCACATGCCATTCACACGCACGCTATAATGTCCATCTCAAATGAGTTCCTACATAATCATGTAGTTAACTAATCGTTTGTTGACATTAAAAAAACAACTCCGACCGAGATTGATTCATTGAAAGCCGCTCCAAGATACCAATTACAGTAATTAAACTGTTCGAGTACACTCTAAGTTATAAGTTCATTGCGAAATGCTTGAAAAAGTTAAGGTCCTTGGCCTGAGTTAAAGATGGATTACTTTTATTTTGTTTTGCAATAAGGTATGTACTAAACTTATACTGACACTTATGGGATATCTTCCGTGGAAGATAACTGTAAATGTACTGATGGGCCTGTGGACGGCGAGTTATGTTCTAGCTCGCCGTCCGGCCGTCTTATGACGACAGGCCGTGCCGACGGCGCGTTCGTGTTCCACAAAGAGATGTCAGCAACCAAGTAGGAGTCCGCATGGGCCGATTCCTACCAGGGCTGCGGGACTGTTCGAAAGAGATACCGTGGCCCTGGAACACAAAGGGCAAAGAAGGAACATGGATGGGTTCTAGTCAGTACAAGTCTGACACTCCCTTCCGCTCCGCCCAGAGTGGGGGGTCATTTGATGATTTCCCTTCCAAAAAAAAAAACAAAAAAAGGTATGTACTGATCAATATTGTCACCAACGGGCACAAATCCTGACTCCGTGGATCTGACTGACTTATTACATGGGACTTAGACATAACTGGTGAAATGTAGGTACTATTATGTACACGTCTGCCTCACCCTTTGGGGATTACAGGCGTGATGTCATGTTATGATCAATACTAAAATTTTAAATCCTAATCGGTCAAAGTTTCATGTAGATATTTTGCTAAGATGTCTAACGTAATAATGCACAAAAACCTTGTCAAGACCGTCGCTCCACCTAGCTGCAGTAGTAACACTTAAATAATCACATAAATTCACATCTTTGAACCTCAATGGAATGCAGACACTTCCGCTTCGTCACATTTCGTCTTTTCATAACTGTTAGCGCCATAGGCATAGTTCTCACGCTTTCAATCATTCAAGAAATTACAATCATTTTATTTTACTGTCACTTTTCGGTCGTCAGTTCTTTTTGGTGATTTGACACGTCTATAGGTAGACGTTTCTATTCAATTTTGAAAAAAAAAAACTAAAACCTAACTACGACAAAAACAAAAATTAAAAAAAAAAAAAAAAATTTAAAAAGCCCCCATGGCAACAAAGAAAATCGAACAGACATTTGAAAAGTCAATAAAATGGCTGAGCCGGTTTTAATAAAACATGTCTAACTGTAATATGCAAATCACGCCCTTTCATTTGTTACGCCACATGGGTTTATTTGAAAATCTTCGATTTTTCATTCCCCAAATCTAGAAAATGGCTACACCGATTTAACGATGGCTACACCGAGAAAATGGAAACATGTCTACTTGTAATATACACATCATGCACTTTCCTTTGATACCCCACTTGGGTATATTTGAAAATATTCGCTTTTTCATACCCACTTTCATCCCCCATATCTAGTAAATGGCTGCACCGATTTTGATAAAACGTATCTAAGAACCATTGCCAAAAAACTAGCTTTCAAATAAAAAAAACTGCATGCTCTTAAACGAGTGAATCAACTCGTTTAAGAGCTACGGTGCCAGAGACAGACACACACACACATTACGGTCAAACTTATAACACCTCTCTTTTTGCGTCGGGGGTTAAAAAGTATATTAATAAAACGTTTTTTTTTAGTTTTCGTATAACCGGAGTCAGAAGTTATTACAAAATGTGTCACATGTACACTACGGTAGAACATAAGTGACAAACATACATACAAAAGCTGCTAAAAACATAGCCCCTTGTTTTGGCTTTGTCGTAGTCGGGTGTGTGTAGTCGGAGTGATGCATATGTTGTGAAATGGGGCGACTGATGCTTGTAGTTTTCCTTGATTAAATCTCGTATCACTTCCTCGGGTAAAGATATTGAAATCCAACTTGATCTGATCTTAATACGGAAATTAATAATGATCTTTCTGCGAAAGTCGTCTTAAATGTTAATCTCATCGTTTATATCCGCAAATTCCATGTATCAAAAAACATGATTACACGTTTTAATGTTATGTTCCTTTATAATAATCTTACTTACCATCCATGATTTATTTTATTCTCAGAATAATTAAATCCTGATGCCATTTCACTTAAATATATGCCAAGTCGTATTCCCCTGCAGGGATTGGAAAGGTGGTACACCCACATTTGACCAGTAGTGTTTACATAAGTCTATTTAATGGAACTTAAGCATTGCAGAGGGGGAGGCTTTTGACATTATCGAGACTAGTACTGAGTAATGCTGATGTAACATAATTTTATAGTTATTAAGGCGTACGGAAGCAATATCGATCTATATTCCACGAATAATATATCACCAGTTAACTACCGCTCCAATATTACCTACATCGCAAGATTCACAACACATTAGCTTTAACAAAAGGTTGGTCCATCTCCATATTGTTGATCAGGCTTCGTGCCATCACTCTTACTTAACAGCTTGCATCAGTAACTCTTTGGAAACGTGTAAATGTACCCTCAAGCAGTGTCTTTCGTGCGGGTAGGATATTTATTTGTTAAGTGTTCGTAATGTAATTATAGGTGTGCGTTTCTTTCTGTCGATCTCTTTATTTAGTTCTCACGGAGGTGTAATGATTATGATATTTTTATGGTCATTGGTGAGTAATTTTTTTGTCATTTATTTGTCTTGCTTCTACTAGCTGCATAGTATTATTTAATATGTATATATTGTACATCTAGCAGCGTTTACAATTTCATGGGTTATGTGCCTGAGATACAGATAAATAAATAAAGTGACGACAAATGCAATGATTAAACAAAAACTGGATTTAAAACAGGGATTAGGAAATACCTAAGCATCTGTTTTCAAATGCATTAAATCGTTGTCTGTTGGTAATGCAGTTTTTCATTACACCATTTTATAATGTTTATGTCAGGCACAAAACTTATGAAATTGTAAGTAATACTGTCTTAAACGTTATCCCTCTAATCTAATAACCAATTTATGTTAGGTATACCTACTAATTGTTTCAGCGTTTTGCAATATTTATAGGTGAAATTATTGACAACCTTTGTAAGAGAGATATGTTTCAGAGAGAGAGAGATGCTTCAAGAAAGAGGGGTATGTTTCAGTTTTCAACATACATTGGACAAGATAAAAATAAGTCCATGTCAAAAGGTACCATAACCTAGTATCTAAAGATTGTCACACCCACATTTTAGCTACACAACATTACTCTGCCGCCCATGTCCACTCCAAGTGTCTTTTAGTTTATCAAGATAATTGATTTCGATAAAGTCAATTATCGTTGTAAATGCTTGCCAATATATCCACGCCGTCAGAATAGGTCATGACAGACATAGCAAGTGGAAAGGAATATCTTTACATTTAATTTGACTTTCGTTATTTCTAGGCTCCCTGTGGAGTTCTGTTGACCTGGTGTATATTTGTGTCGACACTCTTCATAAATATTTCAAAGTGATCTATTGAATTTTGTTTTGAATATTTGAAAAACCGAATCTAAACTTCTCAAGCTCAACGAATATGATAAAGAGCTCAAATACATTTTACGAGTATTTATTTATAAGAAGTAATCTTGATAGGATGCCGTAAATATACATTCCTTCTTCGAGGATGAAGTCGCTTGCAGTAGGTATATATTTATAGACATATTCCAAATTTAATTTTAATTTTTTGGATATAGGTATGCAGATAATTATATAATCCAGAACCTTGTGTAAATAGTTATTTGTATTATAGTTTAAACTAAATTACGCCAGTACGCAAATCTACTAACATATCATTGTTTAGAATAAGTAACTACTTTTATGTCTTTTAAGACGAAATAGCAAGGAATAGATCAAGAATAAATCTCGGTAGAGTAATCACTGTAACTGTTAAAATTATAATATTTTTTTCAATTTATAATTAAGAGCGTCAAATAAAATAAAGAATTTTGTAAAATTATGACGCTTGCTTATGAAGCGGATTTTAACAGTAAGCAATTTATGATGTTTAATAATAATTTATTAATGAATAAATTGAATGAGAGTCATAAACCACACAAATAGATGGGCGATTAAAAGTTAAGTTAAATTGCAAAACGATCGTAAAAGTTAGCACTGAGTTATAAATAAAACTGCCGTCTTAAGCCGGGTTCACAAGGCAGATCCGTGTGATATCTTGCAGTATAATTTTAAAATCTCATGGCAGTTCCATCCTGCATTTGTTTCTTAACTTTATGAACATTGGGATATTCCGCAGGAGCATTTGCCTCCGGGACATGATCTGCAGTGGCCAGTTTGGAAAGCACTTAACCGATTGCCCACCCAAGTAGGCCGCTGTAAACACAATTTGGCAAAATGGGGAATTAAAGATGCGGAGCTCCCGACCAGACGATGAACTTGCCGACTGGAGTGTCTGAACCTGCTCTTTATAGTACTTAAAAGAACCACAAACGGCGCGATTAACGTGGCCACATATTGGGTCCAAGAAGGAAGAACTCGTGGCTAAATAATAACAGCCGCTCGGGTCGATCTTTAAGTTAAGCCGTGCTTGCCTAGGCTGGTCTGTGGATGGGTAACCACCCATTACATACCAAGGTTCCTCCGTGCCTCGCAAAGCTCGTTAAGCCGTTGGCCCCTGGTGTCATTTATAGACCTTTGATAATCGTTAGGTAGTCAATGGCCCAAAAAGTCAGACAACTAGTCTTATACCAAGGGGTATCGTATTACCCAGTACTAACAGGGTTGTTGAGGTTAGATAGGCAGTCGCTCCATGTAAAATACTGGTATTCAGCTGCATCCGGTTATACTGGAAGCCGACCCCAAAATAGTTGGGAAAAGGATAGGCAGATGGTGATACTGGACCCAAGAAATTTAAACAAGTCGTACTATCGACACGAAAGAAGCAGATTGGGTTATTGATGTTTGATCCCAACTTTTGACTGCAAAATATCATGCAGGACAGTGCCGTGTGAACGGCCGCAAACCGGACCGGTTAGGCGCGAGCGCGTCGCATCGTGTACATCACTCGGTGACCAACATTTACCGTAAAGTGGGACAGTGGGCCTAGCTTATTTATATACGGATACAACTATAAATTGGCGTGTGGTGTTCATTGATATTATCATAACTAGAAGACGGGATATTTACCATGTTTATTGTTTTCTTTGAGTTCCCGATATTTCGGCGCTGTTGCAAGCACCATGATCACGGATAAACTGAAGTTATTGCGGGTGGGTGTTTATGAGCAGACAAATCGGTCTACCCTCTTTCTTGTTCGTTTTTTGCACTCAGTACCGCTACCACTGTCACTCACAACTCGATTCTGTTCCCGACACACGAAACTCACTGTCGCTGTGCTGCTCGCGAACTTTTTTCGGCACTATTCCGCTTTTTTTATTTCGCTTTTTCCGTTGTTCAAAGAAAACAATAAACATGGTAAATATCCCGTCTTCTAGTTATAATAATTTTAGTGACCATGAAAGTTTAAAATTTCATTGATATTTATGAAAATTTTGTGATTTCTTTGCAAATAATGACAATAAGCTCGCCCCCTATGGCATAAAACTTTAAAATAACTAGCGAAATGTGGGTGTACTATTAGATACACGTCTAACCCTTTGGACATTACATGCGTCATGTAAGGCTATGTTACGTTTGCAAAAGCGGAGATCTGAAAGTCTGATGGGAATGGTAGATGTCTTAAATGAAAATGCACTCTGATTTAATATATCGATCAACCTTTTTTAGTTACTCCATTTCAATCCAGGTGGGTGTGGTGCTTGTGACACATTACGTGTTTACTATTTTCAATTACGTGACATTACATAAACCCACAAGGTGTAAAATGTTTTCATTCTGAAGTAGACGCAGCATCTCTTAACCTAGAAAACATATTTCAGAAAGAAAAGCTGAAAAAAAACCAGTAAGTAAAACTTGCCATTCTTTATTGAATAACTCATTTAATTCCTCTCAAACACAATCTCTCCACCAACCATTGCAAATTCGATTTCATACCATGTCCATTGTTCTCTCAAAACTTGGTGACCCTCGACCTAGAGCATTATTGCCCATCAGTACGCCTTGTATGACGTCGTTATGCAAGAGTCGCCACAAGCGGACCTTGGGCTATTTTCTATTGTACCTCTAAACTTGTCGCGTGATGATCAGAAGATTAAACAGAGATTAGCACAAACGTTAGTTAGCGGACGATGTGATTTATTGGCGTTGTTTAGTCATTTAATTGCTTTTGTATTGAGAATTGTTTATTTAAATAATAGTATTTGTTTTCGTTGTGTTGTTGATGTTTTAATGACAATTTATTTGCATTCTTGATAGATTTGTAGAATACTGAATGCTAATGCAATTCTAGTCAACTGTAAATCTCTATATTCACAGTCAATCATACATCAGTGGTCACAATTTGACATTGAAAATGCCTTATGTCGTAGTAATAAAGGTAGTTTTTGTAGTGCAAATGTTTCCACTGAGCAGTTGAGTGTACGATGGTAAATCGGTGGTTACAGTTTGTGGTACTTTAATGTGCCGTTCAACCCAACAGTTTTAAGTGCCTGGCTGGTATAGTGCAGCAATATAAAATATAATTTGTCTGACCAAAATATCATTAAATTTTCAATACATCAAATTAACCGTAACGCAGTACTAACTAGCAAGATTTATTCAAGTATTTATTATCCGTCTGAAGTTACAAATGTACCTAACCTATTTAAAAGTGTGTAATTCTCGCAGATCGAAACGTATCAATCTTTGCTAAGCTGTCGATTAAATTCAACTAGAACTAACATTCACCGAAATACTCAATTTAATCTTTTTTACCACAATAAAGGACATTTAAAACATTTATATATTATTTACAACCCAAATCGAGATAGCCTGCGAAATTCAAATTTTCTTTTCTTTTAATGTCCTAAAATAATTCGAATGTCACAGGCTTCGTTAGTGTATCCCCCTTGTGATAGAAAACATCAAAATCAGCCCCCAAGGGATGCAGCGGTACTATCGTGGACATAATTCTGCCATACGTAAAACTTGGAGTGAATAGTGTTTAAAATAAAATGATTATACCGGGTGTAAACAGACCCTTCACATATCCGTCAACCAAGCATTCTGTACATCAAAGTAAGTAACTTTACGCAAAAATTATTGCTGGAATCGACTTTTTTTTTTGGGGTGAATAATCACGTATTAAGGTAGGACTCGATGGAAAGCACTCATAGCATTGTGCTGTTGAATGGATTGAATAGTAGGAGGGTCGTGGAGGTGTGTAAAGTAAAAATCTTACATTAAAAACATGTATTTAAAAAAAAACTTATAAAAAAGTTAGAACTTTGACCCCCAATATCTCCGTAACTAGAAGGTGTACTGCGATCATGATCGCAGTGACGGGGAGAACAAGTGCCTTTGTTTATGTTAAGGGTCTATTTACACCCTTTATTATTAACAAAAATAAGTAAACATTCAAAAACCCAGTGAATCTCAAAATGTATGCAAGTTGAATGGAACTATTGAAGGTTATATGGGAAAGTAGTTAAAAACATATTAGCAAATCCACGTGTAACATCGCGACCTTTAACCGTCAAACCTAAACGTAATACAAGGAATAATAATAGAGGTCCAGTATTAAATTTCGTATAGTGTATTTAAAATCCTTAAAACAATAAGCTTATTTATAAATAAATGTCATGTTACTGGGTCAAGGGTGAGCGATGCATAATGATGAGTCAGTGAGGATGGAACCTGTTTATATAATATGTATTTAAGTGGAATGATATCGAAGTTTCGCTATATTATTACACAAGTTTTATTATGACAATTACTGATCAGTGCTACCGACAACAAATGGTTCTGTTTTATCCTAAAAAGACAGACAGATAGCTTCTTTATTGGTAAGTAAAACATAGGTAACGTTTGGTTACAAAAGCATTTTTTTTTTCTCAAAATTGATTTAAAAGATCTAGGAGTTTCTTGTTCGATCTTCTTGAAGAGTGCTCTCTGGTGGCTTTCTATAATGAGCCTCGAAGTAAGGGCATCAGCCCCAAGGTCCAATAATCCGATAATTGATAAAAATAGACATAATAAATACATAATTGAAAAGAGCTTTTTAGGGAGAACCTTTGCCACTTACACAACTTTCGCCAATTCGTATTCCGTTCGGAGTTATTGGCCTAAATAGGTAACTATTTGAGCACCGAAGTTAAGGTTTTCTGGGTAACTAATAGCAATAAGATATACACCATTTACGAGCAAATCAATTGGCTTATAGTGACGAAAATTTACCAATCACTAAATAAGAAAGAAGACGAATGAAAATTGAAACCAAACACTACTACACTTCACGGCTTCCAAACTAGTTCATTGAACGATGGACACCGCCAAAAAAATAACAATGAAAGTAACAGTTTCGGCGTCGAAAGTAAGCCAGTAGGTTATGATGTTCCAATTCACTTTTACTTTCATACAGTGACGCGACGTGAAAGCACTGACGCTTATCACACGTCATACGCGTAATCACGAAATTCGGGTAGGTCGCGATCACTTGCACTCTCAACGAAAGTGAATTGATGAAAGTGAATCTAGTATTTCGGCTGTTCGATGTGACGCGGTTGACGTCAGGAGAGCGTCACGTCAAATGACGTTGATGTAGCAAGTTTGGTAACAGTGAATGTGTTCATATTATGAGTTTATGACGCTTACTGGTGAAGAAGTAGTACCGTGACCTTTTTGAGTTTCGTTTTGTGTCGTTTTGTTTTAGTGTTGTTCGACTTTTGAACAATAAACCTCGCGCACTAAGAGAGAGACTTTTGGTCGAAACTAGGAAGAAACCGGGAATCTGACCACTTTTGTTTATGATAGGGCCGGTAATACGACAAGTCTTGGTCGTGACGGCGTAGTGCGTGAGGTCCTTTATGGGCGTGAGTTGGGTTTCTGAAACATAGGTGTTCTAGTTTTTAACTGTTTTGTTTGACAGTCTTTTATAACTAAGGGTTAGGCATTAGGTAGAAAAGACTGTCATGCCTATGATCTTTTCACAATTGGTTTACCGCTAGCTATTAAGTTGCCTAACTGTTTGGTTGGTTTAAATAATTGCCCTGGCCCCTGAAGACCTTTAACATCTTTTTTACACACACCTCAGGTTAGCCAATTTAATAGCTAAGGTTATTTTTAAAAAAGAAACAGACAAAAAATCGAAATCGAAAAACAATAAATGCACATCCAAAATGAAAAGCATAGCGAAAGCATTAAATTAATATTGATTTAATGCTTTCGCATTTGATGACAAGACATTTTAAGTATTAAAAATTTATTGGAGAAGGCCTGGCAAATCTCTTTGTAGGTAAATTGCATGCCCATAACTAGAATCCAATTCGACTAATGTGATTAAATTATTTTGAAATATACATTTAATATATCACTCATTATTTGGTTCGTAATCATATTTATAAAGTTCTCAAAACATTTATATTTTTGAAATACAAGATGTATTCTTACGATTGTTGCTATATTCTTTTCTAAACATAGACATCAACCATAGACATCTTAGGAAGCTTGTAAAATTCTTTTAGTTTTATTGAATACTCATATAAAATAGAAGAATTTTGCCAGTCCTAGGAAAAGTTTCGACATGGTTGCCATCGCGGGTAAATTCTGGATGAGTTTGGGGCACAGGATCGTGAAGATGGGCACAAGCAAATGCAGGCGCATCTCAGCAGTCAATGAAGTCAGGCTGTAGATGAAGATGATTGACAGGAGAATCTTCAAATCAAGAAAAAATTATAAATAAGAAAGATATAAGATTTTAAAATATCGTGGTCACTAACATTATCATTAACACGTTTTTTTTTTTTTTAAGCCTATTGTACTTTTTGGAATACTATAAAACTTGAAATACTTATGCAAGTGCTGTGCACACCTGTAAGTGACATATTCAGCCTAGATTTTAAGTTTCATTGTTACATTACCCTAAAATTGTATTAGTGAATAAGTCGTTGGAGTGCCATAAACAAATAAACAAATAAACAAACACTAGAAACGGGATATTTACCATGTTTACTGTAAACACCCACCCGCAATAACTTCAGTTTATCCGTGATCATGGTGCTTGCAACAGCGCCGAAATATCGGGAACTCAAAGAAAACAGTAAACCTGGTAAATATGCCGTTTCTAGTGTTAATAATAGGAAAGACATCGAGAAAAAGAAGATTTTACCTCTACATCTACAGATTAGAAAATAAATACATACGTTGCAATTATAGTTTACTCTAGTAGATGGTAGTTAGGTGAGTAACAAGTACAATATTCTATTTAGGTCATAGAAATTACCCTGACCTACGATGTGACAGGGGCAATCGACAAGGAAAAGGAGAACCAGATTTTTTACTTCATAAGTAGAACAAGTAATGATAGAATTATCTAGAATATCCAAAGAATTTACTTAACTAACACTTTATATGGTGATAATTGAACAAAATCACATTTCTGACATGCAAAGGACATTCTAGATATAATAATACCGATCAGTGGCCATTAATTTATGATATGGACACATTGAACGCATAGCATCACGCCTGTATGTCCTGAAGGGTTAGGCAGTGGTGTACCTAATATCACCAGTTATTCAGGGTGTAAACAGACCTTCACATAGCCGTCAACCAAGCATTCGGTACTACAACTACGACTTTTTTTTGGGGTGAAAAATCACGTTTTACAGTAGGACTCGAAGGAAAGCACTCAAAGCATTGTGCTGATTAATGGATTAATTAGTACGGGGGTCGTGGAGGTGTGTAAAGAAAAATCTTACATTAAGAACATATATTTTTTAAAAAAAACTTGTGAAAAAGTTGAAATTTTGACCCCCAATATCTCCGTAACTAGAAAGTTCCCAGGTATGGTCTAGAACAAAAAAAATATCACAAAGACAGGGAGAACAAGTCCCTTTCGGATATGTTAAGAGTCTATTTACGCCCTTTATTTAAAACTCAAGTAATAGTGAGAGAACCCATTATCATTAACTGGGCACAAATCCAGACTTCTTGGCTGCTGTTGAAATATTCCTGTTGGTAAAACCCAATAACACTGCCCGATCCGGAAATCGAACCCTGGGCCTGATGCTCAGCAGTCGCGCTTACGACTGCTGGACCAACGAGGCAACATCACTCGCTAACCACCCCGCTTCATGTCGCGTTTCACACACTACTCAAGCGTTTAGACATGGGATAGCCGCTGACTATCTAGAAAATGTAGGCCAATTAAGCATTTGACCGCTTGACTTTAATGAGACGTAATAATATAAAATAAGCCGAATCGCTCTGCTAGTAATTCTAAGAAGTCTGCTAATAAATTGTGAATTCCGAAACGGACGTTTGAGGCTGGAGCTTAGTTTGGTGGTAGGCGTGGTACTGTAGACAGCGTGAAGCGGTAACTGGACGCCTGAGCTTACTAATATTGATGGATCATCAATCAATCATAAACCCATTGTCGTCGTTGTCATTTATTTTTAGAGAACGTCTCTTAGTTCAGTATGCCTCTAGGCATATACCTCTTTTAACATCTTCTTTCTGTCTCTGGCCACCGTTCCCCAGTGAGGGATCACTGTTAATTGTAGCTGATCCTCCCATCTTCTGCGTTGTCTTCCCCTTTCTTTTACCATCTCTAGGATACCTCTTTTCTTGGATACTTTCCAGTTTCTGGCCAGGTGCATACGTAAACAGTAATCAGTGGCTGAACGCTTAAACAAGGTGTAAACGGACCCTTCACAAAGTCGTTAACCAAGCATTCTGTATATCAAACTAAATAACTCTACGCAAAAATTATTGTTGGGTACGACTTTTTTTTAAGGTGAAGAATCACGTTTTACGATAGGTCTCAATGTAACGCGCTCGAAACAGTGTGCTGATGGATGTATTGAATAGTATGGGGGTCGTGGGGGTATTTAAAGTAAGGTCACAAGATTAAAATCTTGTCGTCTCGTCTCGTCAAAAAAAAACTTGTGAAAAAGTTTGAAACTTTGACCCGCAATATCTCCAAAACTAGAAAGTCCACAGATATGGCCCAAAACAAAACAAAATGAGCGCAATGACGGAGAGAACAAGTTCATTTCGGCTTCCTTACGGGTAATACACCCATTTTAAAAATAAAACTCATTCAGCAAGCCAGAACCTTGACTTACATTGCACTAAAACTTACTCCCTTTTTAAATGAACCATAACAATCGATTAGTTGACAAGCGATTCGCTCCGCCTATCAACTGCAACACAAGACCCTTACAAAATGTTACGATTGGAGCATTTAAGATATAATAACCAACAGCAAACCACCAATTAAAAGACTTTACCTAACATTTCGTGGGTAATCATTGTTGCCGCAGCTAATTCGGTTGGTTTAGAAACAAGAAATGCTTATAGAGCCACGCAATTATAGGTCATTTCTAATTGCAAAGTAAAATGTTATAATGGTCTTGCAAACCATTGCTGAGTTCTTGCAATTCTTTGCTTAATTGCTGTGTACTGTATTGGTTTGTGATTTCGCATTGAAGTGTGGTGTAGGTACTTAAGAGTGGGTTAAGATTTCTGATAAAAATACATATAGGACGATAGTGATCAGTATAAGGACTATTATTGAATGTCTTTTTGTCTACTTACCTTCGTGCAGCTGTGCAGCTAGATAGATAAAAGGTGCCAAAAGTAGACTACATAAACTGACTGCCAAACCCTTCTTAACCTTTTGAAAGCCATTGTCACATATGCGTGACAGGCAAGCGCGTGCCCTGTACGCCAACGTCACAAATATCTGACAAAAAAATGTGGTGCACTGTAACACGAAATAAACAATTAAATAGATTTTGGAATCCCTATTCTTTTTGTAGGTATTCGAGGTGAAAATGTGGCTTGGCGTGAGAGGCACGCGCTTGCCTGTCACGTTTATACTCTGGTGTTAAGTTTAAGCAGGTACGTATGGTTATTGCTTCAAAATTCAAAATTGAATGCTGTGTGAAGTGAAATGCTTTGACTAGTACCCAACTTCAAATGCTCAATTCAGGAACGGGGTCAGAGTGTAGATCATGCCCTAAGTATTCTATGTTTTCCTGTTCTGGTTTCCCTATGAATATTTAAGCCAGCCTCTGTGTAGCATATTGCAAAGACGTAATCCGAAAGCGTAGGAGGATACTAGATCATTCCTTTCTATAGCAAACACTGTTCCTGGTAGTTGTCATATTATCTAATCTTCATCATAACACATTTGCTTATACCGCATTACTGTGTATTTGGAATGCTTTGACTTCTCTGAAAGCATGTTTAAATCTTCGATTTCGGTAAATCTGCTGTCATGTTTAATGTCAATTTATTGTGATTGACGTTTACAAAGTGTTGTGTTGTACAACAACAGAAACCTTTTTTTATCAACCAATAATTTGTTAATACATTATGTGACTTGACTTTTGACTTTGAACCTTATAAATAAGTGTTATATTGTGGTATAGGAGAAGCAGACATTAAAAAGGCTCCGCTGAATGATTTATCTACTTATTTTTTAAGAATACGTGTTTACTTCAGTGCAAACAAAACAAATCTTAGTAAAAACTTTTTTTTAAATTTACTTCAGCAACCGAATCCAACCACAATTAAGTATTCTTCTGCTAGTGTTTACAGTGTAGGTACAAATTGTTAAAGTTAAAGCCTGGTTACTATAGTCGATTTTACTTTCGAAGCATAATAATTGCTAATTGCTGCGCTGTGTGTCGCGGGTTTGATCCCCGCCGGAAAAAATATTTGTATGATCTACAGGTAGTTGTTCCGGATCTGGCTGTTTGTGTGTGTGAGTTTTAAATGTTTGTAAACGCACTCACGATACAGGAGAAATTCCTAGTGTGGGGCAACGTTTTTAAAAAAATAAAAATAAATAAATTATTTAACATCACTCAAGTCAAGAACGACTTGTAAATCACAAAAAAAAGTATAAATAAAGAACCGAAAGGACTCCAAGAAAAGGATTAATACAGTCAATTACTTGCGATGGAAACATATCAACAATGTCAATTACCATTCTTACAAATAAACTCAGGACTTAAAGATAAAATTAAATCTTAAATATCAACGACATATTATATTGTCGATTACCATTTTTGTACTGATGTTAAAAGCTCACCTTACGAGAAACAACGAGGATTAAACAGATGTTATTTGTGACGTGTCGACGGTACAAGGTTGATGGACGCTTTGGCAATGGTGTCTATTTATCTCAGTAAATTTGAGTAGTAAGAGCTTATCAACCAATAAGTATGATTACGATATACGATATCATGATGTTCCTATACAAGGTGTAAACGGATCCTTCACGAAGCCGTCTACCAATTATTGGGTACATCAAACTAAGTAATCCTACGCAAATATTATTGCTGGGAAACGAGTTTTTTTTTGGGGTGTTGTACGGGTATCGTGGAGGTATTTTAAAGTTATAACATAAAAAACTTGTGTTTAAAAAAAATCTTGTGAAAATGTTGTAATTTTAACCCCAATTCCTCCTTAACTAGAAGATTCTCAGGTATGGTCTCGAAACAAAAGATGATCGCAACGATGGGGGAACAAGAGCCTTTCGGCTTCGTTAAGGGTATTTTTACACCAGTTAGACACAGGTGTGATCACATAACTTAAGCTAGAAATCATGACTCTTCTGGCGTGGCTTTTTCGATTTACTTCAACGCTTTTTAATTGTGATTGTGGCCTTTTCGTTCTTATGTTAGCATCAATAGGACTAATGGTAGTAGTTTTTGCGTTGTCTGGTTGAATTCGTAGTTTTAAAACTCTTCATGTCTGTATCATCCAACCTGAAATCTCTCCACAGCTAAATTCCGACAATTCGATAAATTCAGAGATGTCTCGTCGCTGACAGATCAATCAGTCAGACCAAACTTATGGAGTACTTACGTACTAACATTCACTTTCCATTTCGAAATTGTAAAACATTAGCCTTAGGAGAGTCTAACTGGAAACGATAATAACCATAACCCACGACAACTTATTATAGCTGTTTAGTGAAAATCATAGGTATTATACTCAGTTCGGAGACAGGGCTTGGCTTGGTGCGAATCCCAAAGGTTAAGAGGTCCAAACTTGTTGCAAGTAATGGCTTTTATATTGTGTTTATTTAATGTTTTGCTATTTAGTTGGTAGTTATATTAATGGAAGGACTTGAGCGATAGTTTGTGCCCTTTCCTTGAAAGCTAAAGCAGGTAATTTGAGCTAGACAAGTGTGTAAATTTGTGTTACTATTGCTGGCTCTACGTCAATTGCTTCAAGTAAAATTTAGTCTAATATTTTTACACACAAACTGCAGCTTCGCAGAAACTTTGAAACCACTTAAAATTCTGAAATTCATTTTGGTGCGATAACTTGCAGAAGATAAAGTTGCATGATTCATTGTCGTCTTTAAGCCAAGCTGTACAAAAATACACGAAATAATGATTAATATTGTTATGGAAGTAACAATAATTTCATAACAAAAACTTGGATGATCGACAGATCGTGACGTTCTGTCTGAAACACTAAGTATTGCTAACAATGCAGAACATCTAGTATTCTTGTTGATAGATTTACTGTGAGGCGAACTCCTGACTTTAACGTGAACTTCCTCGTCATGCGCTTGCACTTACAAATGTGTAGTGTAACCCAATTTTGTAGCTATATATTTTACCCCCAAAATTATTTTTTACCAGTTACGAATGACCCTCAGAAGTTAGATGAGTTTCTAGTTAACACCTTCAACGCAGCTGGATGATACCGGGTTCACATGAATTTATCACCGTGCGGAGGAACCGGAATTAAGAAAATGTTCACAACGATCACCAAATTAATAAAAAGCATTGTGAAAGTGCCTTCAACGAGAGCGTAATATGAACTGCAATAGTGACTTGATCGACAATCTTTTAACATGTCAGTTTGCACAATCTACGAAAGTTTCTGAACTTGTATGTTACTTGGATCGTGTTAAAACTTCGAAATATTTCATACAGCTTAGTCAGGCGCCAGACTCGGAACCCGGTATCTGGATTTATGCCTGGTTGATGGCAATAAGTTCGAATAACATGGAACTTAAACTCGAATTGGCAAAATGTGGGTGTATTATGATGGGATGCTTTGCCAAGCCCTTCGGAGCAAAGCAAGCATGTTATGTGATGTTATATCAGATAGCGTACTTGTGACGTCACATTCTTGAACAAAAGTCTCCAACTTCATTCCCTACCTCAATTTATTCCTAATTATAATTAATATCTTCATAACTCTTCGCATTGACATTTTTACGAGTGCAATAAATCACACTGGCAAAGCCACATGCTTTGTAATGAATGCAGCCTTTTATTAGGTAACCGCATAAATAAATACAGTTATATATGCACTTAAATGCGCTTTTCGCTTACGGGATACGTGCGATTTGTGTGATATTGTCACGGGCCGTTGCATAAAGATACATGTAATAATAACTCAAACATTTTTCCCGTTGAGTTAAGCAGAAACCATAAAAAGACACATGTTGCAATCTCTATATAGCCAAATGCTCCTATTGCTTGTTTTCTAATGTAAACAATGCATGTTACACTAATTAATCTTAAATTTAATTCTTTCGTTCTATCCCCAGGCTACAAAAATGATGCGGACTTTTATTTATTAATGATAATCATTTTTTACTCAACCGGAAACCATTAACTAACACCTGAAAGTAAAAAATACATTACGCTGTCTGTCTGAACGCAGCTTATCTATAAAGCTCCCAGACAGATGCACAGATAACTTCATTTCCCAAAAACTTAAATTAATAAAACGTCCAGTAACAACTTAAGTAAGTAAGAGCACTATCGCTTATCCGTAGATTTAAATCATAGATTCGCCATATCGCGCCAGAAAAGGTTCAGGAAAGAGAAATATTTCGTTGACAATGAGATTTGAACGGTATTGCCGCGCTCACTCATGCTGCACATCGGATCTATCGTTTCATGTGGGATGTGCGAGCTTATCTCAGTGTTTTAACACTTTTTCACGTGACCTAGGTACGGTGAGGGCATATCTATGATTTAAATCTTTGTGCTTATATTGCAGATCATCAAAACCAGGAAGCGTCATTTGTGCAACAATCGTCACGAAGCACGATGTTCACGAAATTGAAGTTCTTCACGTGTCACGGAGTCACGAAAGATGGATGGCTCATCTATTGACATCGCCTTATTCTTGAGAGTTCCGGTGATTTTAGCGTAAGGCAACTTTATAATTAGTTTGTTTTATCTAGGTAACTTGTGCATCAGAGTGACTTACTTGTAAGGTTTCTATGGCTTAATTCCGCGTCCCGGTTGGGTTGATATGACAACGTTTACGATTTTCATTGTGGGAGTAGTTACCGAGACCACGTCTATACCATCTTTGTTGATAACCAAATCATAAACAACTAAACAAAAATGATATCATTATATCTTTTGAAGATAATGTCGTACTTATTCTTAGCGAGTCTGTGGCATTCTTTCTTTAAAAATAAGGTTTTTTTTTTGTTTGAAATTATTGTACAGAATACACAATCGTCTCATTCAAAGCTACAGTTGTATTATTTCAATGCTCACATTCCTTACAAAATCATTTTATCCCAAGATAGGTGTCACACCACTAATAACAGATACAGTAATCCTTGAGATGATTTGACAATCTTGATAGCCTAGCATTTGGAAAATATTTCGTAAATTAATCTTACATAATGTCATTGTGACTGTGCAGGCATTTCAAATTCTGTCTGAAGATAACTATCGGTCTTGATTGACAGTGAACGAGCTATTCTTTATCTATACTTAATAATATTATAAAGCTAAATAGTTTGTTTGGTTAAAAGCGCTAATCTCAGGAACAGGTTCAAATTGAAAAATTCTTTTAGTGTTTTATAGCCCATTTATCGAAGAAGGCTATAGGCTATATAACATCACGATACGACCAAAAGGAGTGGAGCATCAATGAAAATTCTTGCAAAACGGGGAAAATCGTATTTATTTATAAAAAATCACGCGGACGTAGGTCGCAGGCAACAGCTAGTGACAGATATAACATAGACTTTGGTAATAACTTCATTGTAACTGGTCATATTTTTTAATTTCCTTTGCCGAACAGTAAACCTCATTGCAACATCGTTAGTGACACTAAGCAGATGACTCAGCATTGTGTAAAACCACGGAGAAGTTATCAAATGGAATATCAATGCATACTTTTCTATCTTAACTTACAAAACAGATGACGCGAGTCATGGGTAGGTAAAATATATAGAGGTATGAGTAAGAGGGTATGAAGTTCCTTACTGAAAAAGGAAGGTCTTCCCACCGTCTGGGCGATTTTATTGAGTCTCTGTAAATGTGTGACGTCAATAGTGACGCGTATTTCATTTGTATTGTTGTAGTTACCGCCACAAAACAGCTAGTCATTGAGTGATCCTTAGTCCTTTTGCGATATTTCGTGCGGTACGTTATGGATTAGACTGTGATGACATCGTAGTAATAAATGCATCGCCGTTTTTCCGAAGATCATCGATCCATCAACTGCCTACTCCGTCTCACAAAACCACAAGATGCGATTATGTGTTATATTACCTTTAAAGACTGCAACAGTGCTTTACTGGTGATAGGTCGGCAGTCAATTGTTATTTACAATTACCACATACATTTGTGAGATGATGTGCAAGTGACACATCATCATCTGCCTAGCCTTTTCCCAACTGTGTTGGGGTCGGCAAGTAACACAGTCATGTTTATATAGGTATTATCTGACATTCACATTTCTTCATAAAGTGTTTTATACAGGGTGTAAACGGACCCTTCACAAAGCCGTCAACTAAGCATTCTGTACATCAAAGTAAGTAACCCTATGCAAAAAAAATATTTCTGGATAACCAGTTTTTTGTTTGGGGGTAAAAATCACGTTTAACGGTAAAACTCAATTTAAAGAACTCAAAACATTGGACTGAGAGATGCATTGATTAGTAAACGGGTCATGAATGCATTTAAAGTAACCTTAAAAACTAGTATTTAAAAAAACTTGTGAAATAGTTGGAACATTGACCTCCAATATTTCGGTAACTAGAAGGTTTCCAGGTATGTTCTAGAACAAAAAAAGTGATCGCAATGACGGGGAGAACAAGTACCTTTCAGTTTCGTTAAGGGTTTATTTACACCCTTTATGTTCTAGGCTACCTCAACTGCTAGCTCACTTGATATAGTTGCAAATACTACTAGTGATTGTGAACACGCTAAAACTGAACATAATTTGCATTTTTCATACTGTAATATTCCAGAACGAAGCTCAGCACAAAATACCCATGACGCAAACAGCGCAGACCATTACACATAACCTTATTTATATATGGCGATGCCATAATACACGAATTCTATACGTGCTTACCTATTTTTACAGCGTGTTGTTTTGCATCTTTTATTTTCTTTATGCACTATTGTTTCGTAAGTTTACTGCACTCTAATATTAAGTAAGTCTCTAACCTGATTCCGTGTAGAACAAAATTACTTAATCCGTTAGGTACACAAAAAGTCACATAAATTTTTATATATTTCTTTATTGTATATATTTACAAGCATAATTACAGCTAAGTGATACATATTCAAAAACAATACAGTAACTTAAATCGTTAAAAGGAAATAACAAAAAACTAAAGCTACTTTCATTTAACATAAAATAGTTTTAAATGTATAACAATAATGTACTATGAAAGATTTATATCAGATGGAAATTATTTAGATTGAATTTGAACTTACTTAATGGATTTAAAGAAAGTTCGAGGAATACTGAACAATTACATCTCTTAATATTCGTAGCAATAGACAGCAATAGAGATTCACCACAATGAACAAAGAACTTCCGTCACACTCTCTGAGTTAATGGTCACGACGACATTTAAAAAAAACTAATTTTATATTATTGTCATAGCTCTTTTAGTCGTTAGATGACAGAATTATTTCAACAACGACCAAATAAAATGTGTCAGCGCGAAAAAATACAAAGTACGTAATGGCAATATTAATCTTAGATGTATATCATTTAACTTATTTACAAATATGACCTTCGTAGCAAACAATAAATTTAAATTTAATTTACAGGAACTGAATACTTGTGTTTTTCTTGATAATCTATGGCGGTGACGTAGCCATGTATGAAGGGCAAAACGATGCTTAGAATTTTAATTCGTTCCTTTAAAATTACTTGCCTACTTTCAGGAACTCGCCTACTATTTGAACAGTAGCAATTAATGGACAGCAAGAACTATATAAAAACAAAGTAAGGTCACCATAAAAAAACAAACACCGGTCTCTTCTTTTATGTAATTTACTATTTGATTAGCATGTCGCGCCAAAAATATAAGATCAATTTATTATTATTACATAATTACATAATAATTAGACACATTGTGATATTATATGAAAGAAACACTCGCTTTCAGCTGTGAGAATACCTGAACCAAATAAAATAAGGGCGACGGCGTTAGGTACTTGTAGTTGCTAGTTTTCAGCTTAAATCGAAGGGCACAATAATTACGTAGAAACAAAATGATGGTTTGTAAAAACAACCATAAGTTTTCGATTTATTTCAATCACATATTAGTATCTTTTAAAAACCAGCCAAACTTGCAACTTGCATCATACATATAAGTAGACTTGAAAAAGGCCGTTGTAATGTTACAAAAGAAAAATCACAAAGATCTGTACAGCCAATGAAAATGTGTAAAAAAATCAAGAGACTATCTCTTGAAGACATATTCACTACAACCACTTACAGAATATTTCTATATCACATTAATTTCACGTGAAAAGAGAAGGCCCGTCGCCGCCTCAATCTTATAAACACATCTAAAGCAAGTAATATGTAAGAAACGAAACTGTTCACAGCAGATAACACGAAAATCAATAGTGCTGCAGAATGCATGTTGCTTGAAGTTAACGAACCAGATCTTATCATGAAGCCCACAAAAATTTTGTGTAAGTCCCTCTGAACACGTCCATGCGAGATGGAAAAATAGTGCTCTTCAATGATAAATGCTTTAATATACAACTGATGATCGACATAAAGAGATTGCTTTGAAGCTTCCTGTCAAAGGAATTGGTATATTCAGAGGATCAAACCAAAAGGCCAACACAGATTTGTAAGGCCCGATTTCTAACTAAAGCGGATACGAGCTGAGCGATTTAGAGCTGTGCAAGAATCGATCAGTCACAGGAAAAGAGACGCGATTAAGACTTCATCCAATGTGATTGGTCGATTCCCGCACGTCTCCTCTCCGCCTCGCTCGTCTTCACTTTGGTGAAAACCTGCCCTAGGCGAATCCCGCGAAGGACGCAGGACGCGTCATAATGCGACCCATGTAGGATTCGCTTCTGTTTGAGTCGACTTTTATGGTATGTGGATTCCCCACGTACACGAAACTTTTAGGGGCTGCATGAAAAGATATGGCTAGTTAAAGCCAAACAGCATGCATTTTGTATAGAACAGTGTTAAGTGGATGATACGTGCAAGATTGTTGAGTCATCTGTTGCTTACTGTTTAACAAAATCGTATTAAACCTTGCTGTCAATGTGTTTGTAATAAAGAAACTGTGCTGGAACGGTCTCTACGCGTTATCAACCTATTAAACTATCGAAAATACCAATATTTATATACAAAAGACTGCATTTTGATAGCGTTTTCAAACATTTCCTAGGCTCGTAATAGTTTTTAGTAAGTTTTCTTCAGTAACATTACGACAGTTATCTTTCATGTTTTCTTATCCATTCAGTGTTGTAAGCTCTCAAGTTTAATTAATCTTACTTTGAACACTGTATTGATTAGGTACCTGCACAACTCGAACTAAGAAACACGGTGGCCCTTGTTTTACTTCGTACATTATAACATATTTATGCACACAGTGTAAAAAAATACCGCGCTACCTGGCAAGGTGTCATAATTTAACATCAAATAAATATTAAAAAGAGACTCTTTTCCGAACTGTTATAAAGGCCGTACCACACTACAGCCACAAACGATTTCCGTATTGTATAAACATAGATACATCTGGCACTTTTGTCTTAATCTAGAATTAACAATAATCATCACAGCTACTACGGCGTTCGTTTAGCGACATGGTCGACATGTTGCAAAGAACTTAGTAACGTTAGTGATGCCGCGGGGGGACGTAGACTGGCCATTGGTATACAGTTCTTGCTGTGCGCTGAAAATAAAGAAAACGTCAATAAGGGCAATAGAGAGAGATGGTCACACAATATGCCGAAAGATGAGTCACTTCTGACAAACTCATCGGGGAAATCAGGCGTAGTGTTAAGTGTTATGTTATTTTTTTTCTAACTTGATCACTACGTGACATGGACAGTCTTATGGATCTATTATAATCGTTACCCAAGCATCGAAAAACACATAGGAACAAAAGATGGATTGAATAAATTATTATTTTTTGCTATATTACACTTCTTGTGGCCATAGTTCTTCTACTTCTAGTTTTTTGAGTAACGATTACGCAGAAACGGAGCAGGCAAGATCAATGTACTAAACTATTTATGTCGATAATAAATATTACTATACTATTATTATTACTATTTATGTCTTATTTATGTTGTTATTGTTAGTTAGTTTTATTGTCATAATATTATTTCAAGACAAATATTCTACACACATCATTATTAAAGTGAGGTCTTTACTGCGTTGTCTTCACTTATCTATGTAGTATCAAATATTGGTCAACTCACTTCCAAAGAATTCCTGAGGTTCCGCCTCGTGGCCTCCTTCTCATAAATCCACTGGAAGTCACTGGCCGACTCTGCACCAGCCACCACCACTTCATGACCATCTATTTGATTGAGCTTAGCATCCTCTTGTCTTGCCGGCTTTTGGGTCGTTTGGTAAACAGGGAAGAAATACCGGAGACCAATGCCGGGTATGCTCTGACTTCCGAGAATGGCTGGTGCAATATTAGGTCCATTTTGGTGTGGCTGTATTACTTTGACTGGAATGTAAGAGTGGACAAAGCGTTGGACATTGTTCAGTGGTACTGTTCGTTGTGTCTGTTCGTTGTTGATCACGTTGGTGTATCTCGACTGGGGCACGAAGTAGGGAGGTCGCCTGGGGGAAGAAATTTGTGGTAAGCGTCAGGATGAACTAGACTCCGACCTACAGGTTTATGCAACAACCTTTATTTAGGTTATTAAGCTCTAATGTGTTGATTATATAGTAACGTTAGTAAATAGAGCTACTTAACATGGGTCTGTTACATGGGACTTAAACATAACTGGCGAAATGTGGGTGTACTTGTTGGGTACACCGCTGCCTAACCGTTCAGGGACCATAAGGCGTGATATTATGTAGTTATGTAAATAGAGCTCTTTGTAAACGAGCTCAGTGGTGGTAATTCTATCCTGGAACAACCACCACAGCTATTACTGTCGCCACGCAGCGTTGCTGTGTCCTTATTGTTAATGTGCCAACGAGTTTAATAGCAGATATTTCAACTTTATTCCAGTAGTATTGCATGTTTACATAGGAGGCAATGACCAGCTGCCATGGATTACAATCTGGTAGGCTATTTTTAAAATAATAGTTTAAATATTACCATTGAGCATTAGGATCGGGTGTGTCAATGGTGCGTTCCTCCCAAACAGGCGCGGGGCTGCGGTAGGGTTGCGGAGGGGTAACCGGCTCTGGCGCCGCGGGTACTATGGGACCCCCTTTCGTGCCGTACTTCACCATGATTGCGTGTGCGCTTGACGCGTACAGCATCAGGCAAGTCAGCACCTGTGGAAAGAAGGAGGTTTTAGAGTCTGATGCGGAACATTTTGTGTAGGCATTGGTAGAGAGCTTAAACCATAAGTTCAAATCTTTGATACATCTTGGACAAGACAGGTTTCAGTCAGCATAATCATCATTTTACTAGTTTTTACACAAAGTACTTCCATATTTAAGTCTCAGTACTGCAATAAAACAACAGTCACTAGTTCATCATTGTGCTCATGAGAATACTAGGCTTTAAAAAGTTAAAACTTCTAAATATTCGAGAACAGATATGAATTATAGCAGGATAACTGTAAAGAAACCGATACAGATTTATGCAAATAACAATCCAAGCTGTTTGCATAGTTGTTGTCTATGGTCAAAGTAGCGGCTTGAAGCCATAAAGTAGGCTCACGTCAATACTCGATGCGCGTGCTGCGTAGGCGCCATTGAATGTGCTAAAACGTCTTGGCTAACCTATTAGTTTCATTTATTTAAAGGTTTAGCATCTATTCAAGTACCTTACATAAGATTATTTTGTACCTACACAGCTACAGGAGACTAAAAGGGCGATGAATACAAAATGTTGATGGATGGATTGTGTGAGGAACGATTACGACGGAGAACAGAGTGAATGATAGCGTGTCGATTGAAAAGGAAAAACAAATAAGAAAACGTGTTACGCCGACCCAAATATCGAGGGACGAGAGCGGGGAGGTAAGAAGGAAATATGTTGCACCGACCCAAAATATGGGACAAGGGAAGATGATGATGAATTGATGATGTACCTACATAGCAACAATGCCATAGTCATTATTCTTTGTGAGAAATAATGTTCAAAAAACTTCGGAAAAGTCAAATGAAAGCTGGAATTATTTGAGAGGTGGTTAATATCCAGAGACTGAAATGCTTGCTTTTTTTGGTGAATTGTTTTATTTTGACAAGACTGCTATTAACTTTTATTAAAAAAAAAACAGATTACTCACTCAAAAATAATTATGATATTTGGAGGCAAGATTCGTAAGCATACATAATTAAAATCTGGTCTATGATTTAATTATACCAATTCATTATGCGTATGACCTTTCAAGTATGTTAAATTATAAGGAAGTCCCTACTAAATAACGAACCTCTTGTTTCCATTATGTATGATGATAAAACTAACATGTTACAATACATCACATCTTGATAAGTTAAGATGTTTGAATAAGATAATTAAGTTAATTAAAATGTCTCTGTTAAACTTAGATCGTATCTACAAGTAGCGAAGGGTCAATTTTTGTAGGAGGTAAGCCGGAGTACATATCTTTAATGTGATTATTTTTTTTTTTTCAAAGGGAAGCCGGTAGGAATCGAATTATATGGAACCTGCGCCACTGGTACCTACCTACTTTGTTTATGAAAATAGGTGGTAACAGCGTGTTCTCTTCTTAGTGGATTTACAAGACATGGATGGATAGAATATACTTCATTGTACACTAAAATTACTGAAAAGTTCTGAAGTGGCGACCGCGAACCGGAAGACGTTGCGTTGGAAGGCCTTCCACTAGGTGGACCGATGACCTGGTGAAGGTTGCAGGGATCCGCTGGATGTAAGTCGCACGGGACCGGTCAACGCCACTTGGGGGGGAGGCCTATGTTCAACAGTGGACGTCTATCGGGTGAAATGATCATGATGATGATGACACCAAAATTGGAACACTACCAGCATCCAGTAGACATGTTAATCAAGATCAAAGATAACAGCACGACTGATTTTATATATCGTTTTCCTATAGTGTGGCTGGTGTGGGAACTCGAGGAAAAACGTGAAGATTGGGATCATCATCTACCTGACCTTGTCCCATGTTATTTGGGGTTGGTGCAACACGTTTTTTTCATCCATTCTCCCCTGTCAATCGTCATGCTATCATCTAGTCCTTTTTCCTTCATATAATTCCTCACACAATTCATAAATCTTTTCTTTGGTCTTCCTATCTCTCTCTCCATGCATCAACATTTATATTCATCACTTTTTAGTCACATGTGTTTCATCCCTCCTCATCACATGTCCATACCAAGACAGAAGACTCCCTTTCATCTTTTCTGTAACAGGTGCCACTTTCAAACTGCCTCTTATTGCCAATTAAATGTCAGAAGAGTTTAACCTGTGATCTGTTTTTGAACGAGAAGCAATAGCTCTTTGATCTCTCATTGAATTAATTCAAGACTAGTTTGTAAGTTAAATAAATAATGGCAGTACATTTAAACGTCTAATTTCAAGCGAAATCTCGTTAAATTAAAAGACATAATATTCTAGAATAAAACCCAAGATGGGTTAAGTGGCAAGCTTGTATTGAATAACATTACTTGGCATAATTATGGCTGTGCTTCAGTACTTAATGATATGTTTTCTTGCCAATGACATTGAATAATGTTGCTTGGTACTTAAAGGTACAAACCAGTTCTTGCATCGATTACCGTAGTTATCGATTCAAAATAATCGATATTTATGATCAAATTGCAACACTACAAAGTAACGATACCTTGGTAGTGACACCTTCGTAATCATATGCGAATGGAGGAAAATTATTGCATTATGCAATCTCGATAAGTCTGTAAAAGAGGCTCATCTAAATACGATAGGCTTTTAGTTTAATGTTTTTAGCGAAATCCGTTTGGCATTCATTCTAATTTATGTATCTCTACATTAGGCCTACAGTTTAAAATGTTATCGATTTTTATCTACCACGATCTATTTCTAAATAAATCTTACGACATTTTTTAGATAAGATATTCGATTAGATCACGAAGAAAACCCCATTCTCATACAAACGTACCCAGTTTCCGTCAAGTGACTTCATTTTAATTAAGACAACTTCATTAAATCAGTTTCATACATCTCCATCTCACAGCCTTGACGCACTTACTTCAATGCTTATCGTTCCCACGCGAACATCTTTTACCACCACATTATGTGGTTGCAAATAAAAGCTAGTTTTTTTTTCACTTAAACTTTATCTATTAAATGCTCAGCAAATTGCACATTTTAGTACCGGTCGCCATTGTTTATGTAAAGTTAGCACATCAACTGTTGCAACCTCCTTGAATTTCCAAACTTACGATTATAAAGTACGAATGCGCGTTATCCAAACATCTGACGAATTTATTAAAGTCGAGCATCAAATGGATAGAACCAAATTAATGTTTATTAACGAGCAAATCAGTTCGCAGCATTCAGGGGCAAACGATCTTCATTTAGATTAGATGATATCAAAATGTGTAACCGTTTTACATACCTGTAACCTCGCCGAGAATCTCATGTTTGTTTGTTTGTGTGTGGACTACCTTGACATTCGTCTCTGCTCCCTGTAACAACGTTAAAATAAATTAGTACAATTTGTCAGTGAGTCATACAAAAAAATTATGATGTCATTACATGCGACTCCATATTAAAATTGAGAACAGCGTAGCGCCTGCAATTGTAATAATAAGTGTCCAAATAATTATACCTCATCAACTTGACAAGAAATTACAGTTATCAACAGCCCGTAGGTATGTACTTACAAAAAAATATTGTTATGAAAACATTAATTTACATACTACGAAGATTAAGTCCGTGGATTGCAGTAATTATTATGAGAAATATTTTGAGTTTCAAAAGATATTACTGAAGTTACATGGACGAATTTGAATAAGAATTTGTTGGCATTCAAGATGCGTGTCCAATGTTAAGTAAAAGTTAGTTAATAACGGTACATAATGCTAAAATTTCAATAATTGAGATAAGATGACAAAGAATGTTACACAAATACCTACAAGACTCATTAGAGCCGAAATTGAAATTGATGGTTAAGAGTATCGGTTCATATCATGACAAAGACAAAAGCATTCCGAAAAAATCGTTTTATGACAAAGTCTAACAAACGGGTCTTCGAACAAAATCTGGTGACCAATCGCTATCTACAAAGGTACCCAAGAAGACAGGTTTCATTAAGTCTATGTAGGTACTTGATTATATTGTACAAGCTCTTTTGTAATATTAAAGGAAGAAAGGTGAACAAGTTGGCGTATCTCGTACGCATCACAATGCTACCAGTAAATAGAGCTTGGCATTTGTATAGCTACCTGGTAACAGTGGTCCAAGTGTTGTAACTATTACAATGGAAGTTAGCGATGACACGGTTAACAAGGTTGTAACTGATAAGGTTAGTGGTAGCAACCACTTTGAGGTCTTGGAATGTGCGTGCAATGATATGGACGTCAGCGATGCGAAAAAGCTAGATATGACTGATGAGAATGTAGAAGCTTAAAAATAAACTGCTTGGGATGGGGATAAGTTCCTTATCAAAGAATCTGCGTAAGCTTAATAATACTTAGTGACATAAACATATTGCTAAACGTCATAACGGAGAAGTTAACAACTATGATCTATTACACGATAATAAAGGGTAACCGAGCACTACAATACAATAAACCGATAAGATCTGGATCAAAATCTGAACACTGTTTTGCCATTGATCTGATAGATAGCCTATTGTTACTAAATTAGATAATGCTTCTGATGGATGCAATAAACATGTTCTAGATGGCTACATTAGTTTTACATAACCTGAACACATAGAAATAATTTTGAACCAGAACGGCCGAAACTTTCAAATTTAGGCCTAAATAGATAAGAATACATTTCAAACTCATATTGACACAGTTCCCGATGCGGTAATATGGAAAATTTATTAGCATTTGTGTACGTTGCACCAAAATGTTAAAATATTGAGTGCCAATGTCCGTATTTCGGCACACGACTCGACACAAATTCGTGCCAAGAATACGCATGGATGTTTTGAATTTTTAATACACGCATTCAGTGATTGCCACAATTCTACTTTTAGCAACCGCGGGCGTATTTTATAAAGGCCTACATTTAGCATTGAATAAAAATATGTTTTATACATTACGACTACTTAAAATGAACTTAAAAAGGAGAATCGGGGAACATAAATTTTATCATCTTTAAAGGTTAATCGAACATGTCAGTTGTTGAAATATTATAGTCAATTATACATGAGTACCACAGATCATTCTTTCTTGTAATTTCTTTTAATGTTTTCAATCAAAGTAATTGTACATAAAGTAATGTTTTACTTTACACAAATGGTATGCGTACACGATTCTTTACTTATGTAAGGTCAAAGTTAATGATGTTGGTTATGCTTATTACAATTTCACATTCGTTCATTTGCATTTTTAACGTTTGTTAATGATGAATTTGATCCGGGTTGGCTAAATTTTGTACCAAAGTATAGTAATATATTTACATGGATAATTGTTCATGGAACTTCTTTTTCTTTCCTGACTATGGACGGAGCCCTGCGTCAATTGGTCCATTATTTAAATGGAGGGGCCGCGTTCACACTAGATGTCGGAGAAGGATCTTCAAATCCCCAATTTTCCAAATTGTTTTTGGAGCGGCCGTCTCGGGTGCGCAATCGATTGTGTGTTGAACCCTGAACCGTTGTCAATATTTCGCAAGCAATAAATTAAAAAAAAAACTACAATATAGACGTCTAATTAACTTGTATATTTGCATCGTATTATTCCGCACCAATTGTTAATATTTGCTCAAGAGCAGTAGCAATTACAATATAACGCAGTTAATTCGACATTAGTTCTGCGATTTGTAGTCAAGTCACGAATTTGATTACAATAATTCAATAAGTTACAGACGTTGTATTATTTCGATATTCTGAAGATTATGGCTAGTTAAATCGCATCTTTTGATAAATAGTTTATTAAATTCATATCATTCATTAGATACCATCTTGTAAAAATCATAAGACCACATAAAAAAAAAAAATACGTTCTGATTTATACACCTTAACTCTAGAATTTGTGACCGATTGGCCGGAGAAAACCGCACAGGAAGACGAATGGAAAGCTATGGGGAAGGCCTTGCCCAGCAGTGGGACAATATAGGCTATGAAAAAAAAAACTAGAATTGGCGAAATTCTGACGCATTTTTCAAGAGATAGGCTTTACGCACATATCTCGTTCCGTTGCTAGAAAAATATGATGTTGAAAAAAGATTGGTAATATGATTTATAGATAAGTTTAATAAGTTATCGCCTACAATTATATTGATTGTAGATTACTATCTATAATTTCGGTTTGAGTTATTACTTTCACTAATCGTAAATTATTCCGATAAGTAATACTTCTTATTTAACATTATTAATTTACTTTTAGAAACTTTTGGTTGAACACTCAGCATAATCAGCACATAATGTTCTCTTAGCTGGGATGTGTCCCAGCTGTGAGAACATTATTGTAACTCCTCCACTCCAGAGGGCGTGGGTTATAATTCACCACGTGAGCCCAGTGATAGTTGGTGGATGTCACATCATCAGTTGAATTAATTGATTACTTACCAAGAGTTTATTGATCTACTAGGGTATTGAATGGATTCTATGGGATATCTATCAATCGACTAAACGCCTGTTTGCCCATTGGTACCTCAATTATTCAAACATACACAATATACTTATGAGAAGTTCAATTATTTCATGATGCAACCTTCAACCAACTTATGCGTAAAGATAGGCAATAAATTACTGTTTGTTTATCTTTAATTACTCACGATATGGAAATTATAGTCACGCTCTTATTACCTTGGGGGCTGAATAGCAGAATCTATGGTAGGCATCAGTGAGAACTCTTCGACAGAAAAAATCACTGGTACCACCATAACAAATAAATAATACCGATAAAAATCTAGAGCACATTTTTATTGCTTATTATGATTTTGGGGTGATGGCGATTCGTCTCATTTCAACTTGACAATTGACAATCTTACTACCATTATAAATGCGAATGTTTGTGAGAATGGATAGATGATATTTGTTACTCTTTCACGTAAAAACTACTACGGATTTGAATGATATTTGGCACACATATAGTTTATAACCTGGATTAACACATAGTATACTTTTTATCCCGGTAGCCAGCCGGTAGCTAGTAACCTTATAAAACAAATGAATTGGCTCCCGGTTTTCGACCTGAAAACTGTCATTAAACATTCATCATCTGCCTCATCATCTGCCTAGCCTTTTCCCAACTATATTGGGGTTGGCTTCCAGTCTAACCGGATGCAGCTGAATATCAGTATTTTACATGGAGCGACTGCCTATCTGACCTCCACAACCCAGTTAGTACTGGGTAATACGATACCCCTTGGTAAGACTGGTTGTCAGAATTTTTGGGCCACTGACTGCCTAACGACTGTCAAAGATCTACAAATGACAGCTGGGACCAACGGCTTAACGTGCTTTCCGAGGCACGGAGGAAACTCGGTATGTAATGGGTGGTAACCCATCCACAGACCAACCTAGGCAAGCACGGCTTAACCTAAAGGTCGACCCGAGCGGCTGTTATTATTTAGCCACGAGCTCCTCTCCTGTCATTAAACACTGATGACGATAAAAACAAAATTGATCAATTTTGTCTGTATAAATATAGATTCTAGGTCGTGTTCAATTGATGCCCCACTTCAGTATACCAAGTAACAGTCTGCCTATCATATTACTCACCCCATAACCTTCATATACAACAGTAACCTTGTTCCCACAGCGAAAACTACACCTTCTATGGGATGACAAGTAGCATTTACACCAAGTTTTTCTCCGATTCCCACAGCACAGCCGAATGCGCACGTCAACTTGTTAAATCAACCAGTCTGTCCATTCCGAGCGATTATTAAACATTTATATTCGCGACGCCTAATCTTAAGAATGTGGCGACATGAAATAAGTATCATTATCGATTGGACTACAGTTTACGCGTAACTTGGCTTGCCGATGTCAAACGTCGAACGGTCGGCGAGATGTGATAAATTAAATTAAGTTTATTAGTCAGTACCATGTTTAGTTACCAAATAGAGGTGTATATTTCCCTAAATGTGAATAGGAATTTGTCATAAATTAGCCAGGTTACATATTATTACATATGGGTGGTTTTAATGGATTCTACACAATTGCCGACATGTCAGCTCAGCCCTGCGATATTCAAGCTCTAGGTAAAAAACTGGCACATATCGTGCCGCTGCCACACCGCCGACAAACTTTTTCGACCTGCAATGATTTGAAGCCACCTACTAGCCTATCGACAAAAAGTCGACACATGTCGAAAGGCTTTGGTGTGTAGACCCCTTTAGACATGGGTGGTTGTAAGCGGCGTCTTTTCCACTACAAATCAGGAAAGGCCGATGCCTTGTTGAGAAACGGTTTTAGCTGCCAACTCGTGTAATTTGCAATTGTTTGTATTAATTCGATATTCGACGCGTGCCATTACATTGCGGTGTGGAGAAACTGTCTGTGGTTATCGAGGAATTTTCTAAAGTATATTATAACCGCAGGAATGGTTTGTAGTATCTATTGTTTTGCGGATTGTGGAAGTAGGGTTTTTCCGGTAATTGTATGTATTGTGCAGGATGAGATTTTACTTATGAACATAATTTTAAATTAAAGAAAAAAGTTATAGGTTACAAAATATTTTTCTAATATCGCTCACTATGAAAAAAAATCGAACGTCAGTAAAATGAAACTCCATCATCACTTACTCTGCAGCTTCAATTTGTGAAACACGTCACAATAGCAGATAAATTCCCGACACAGTAAAAACTACACAATTACAAAACTATGTCAATGAAGTACGTCGACATTTAATTAATTGAATTAATTGATTTAATCCATCAATATGCATAGTCATTCAATTGTTTTCACTGCAACATTCCTTTAGGAGCTGCACGCACATTCATAATAATAATAAATTGCAGATTTTCTCATCACACTAGAATTGTTACTCTATGTGTATTCGAGTAGAATTGAAATTGCACTGTGTGAGTTTTATATACAATTACGCATTATTTAAACCCAGTTGCACAATATCGGAGCGATATTGACCATTATTAGCGGTACAACTCGATCATAATTTGTCATTTACTGTCGATGCCTATGAGTGTAATAATAATTCCAATAGGAATTCTAAAATACCGAAATAAATTGAGTCTTTTATAAGGAATATAAGCACATTAACTACCTACGCAGTGTGTCAGGCGAACCCCGTCTTACCAAAAATAAACTATAAATACTTGATATAGTAACAGTTATCTGATATTTTAACGCTTTGATAAGCAAGAAAATGCAATTATCTCCAGAAAAAAAGGTGTTACGAATATTGGACAGTTATTTAGAACATTTTGATGGACTCAACTTTACTGAAACGATAAAGAAAACCAAAATAGTTAGGTACCAAAGCTGTAGAGAAAACATTAAAAAAATACCGACACCTGCGCACCTGGCAGCTTTTATGCGTACATTACAAATTTGCATCAAATTGCAATCTACCTTGAATATGCACCACGCTTAACCGCGAGGAAGCATTACAATAATAATTGGCCCGTTTCCTTGGCTGTGCCTTGACAATGCGTCAAATAACAAAGAGCCAACATTAGTTTAGTACAGTAGGGATGCACGACACTTGGACATTTTGTATCGATACAATGTGATACGGTTCTAGGATCGTATCGAATGGCTTCGATTAAATTCTCAAAATAATGAATCGTGTCCTATCGTCCTCTAAGATCCAAAGTATTAATTCCTATAAGAGTCTAGGCTAAATTCCAGGGGTCTTGTATCATCCTTTTGTGTCCTCAATTTATCTTCTTTGAAATTATGATCATGCTATTTATGACAATTATGACTGTCTCATTGATCAAGTGGTCGCAAGCGCGACTGCTGAGCATGAGGTCCTGGGTTGAATTCCCGGGTCGATCAAAGTATTACTGAGTTTTTCTATCAGGAATTCCTCAGTAGCAGCCACGGAGGCTGAATTTGTGCCCCGTTGATGGCAAAAGGCTCTTCCCCTAATACATGGGACTTAAACCTGGCAAAATGTGAGTGTACTAACCCTTTGCAGATTAAAGGCGTGATGTTATGTTATGTTATGTTGAGGACAATATGGCACGATACGCTTCACTCTTTCCAATACTGGTACTTTTGAATCGATCAAAAATATCGTAACCTGTTGTATCGATACTGTGAATTATCGTATCGGAACGTGCATCACTACAGGTAAAGTAAATGTCCCACCCACTCGTGCTCATAATGTTACTCAATGGCTCGAAATACGACTAGAAGTGCAACTGTCGCCTGCTAACTAGTTTCGCACCGTACCGAATTAATGTGATAGGAGGTACTGTGTTGTCAATCACCGCAGGAGTGTGTTTGTAAAGATTTTGTAAGAGAGCTGTAATGATGAAAATATTGAGAAAAGTGAGGATACTTAGAGCGCGTCGAATGAGTTCTTGATAGTTTTGTCATTGGTAAGCTTAGACCTTATAGTACTGTATGGTGTCGGACGTAAAGAACAGCACCATCCCATATCTTTCCGTGGGTGTAGTAAGAGGCGACTAAGGGACTTACCAGAGAATGGGCAGCACCGTTCTCTGTGCTTTTTAATAACCGTACTGCGATCGCCAACCCGCCTGCCAAGCGTGGCGATTATGTCAAAACCCCTTTGGGGAGGCCATGTACAGCAGTGGATGTCAAGATGGTTCAAGAAAATATCTAAGATCTAACTGAACTAGCCGGTACAGATTTATTCTTATTAAATCTATACGAATCCCACAGCTGGCACACAGGCATCTTCTCTGTAAGAGGGACAGTAATCCACGTCACGAGCCCAGTGCGGAAGAATTAGTTTAATATTCGGACGCCTCGTTGGATGAGTGGTCGCAAGCGGCGACCGCTGTGCATGAGGTGCGGGTTCGATTCCCGGGTCGAGCAAAATGTTATTGGGTTTATTCATCAAGAATTTCTCAGCAGCAGTCACGAAGTCTTGATTTGTGCCTGGTTGATGGCAATAGGCTTGCCACCTACTACATGGGACTTAAAACATAACTGGCGAAATTTGGGTGTACTATTAGTTACACCTCTGCCTAACCCTTCGGGGATTACAGGCGTGATGTTATGTTTGTTATTCGGACGAAATACCTTCAGATACTGCCATAACAGATATTGCTTCAGATGTGTTACTTGTAACGTGAGTTGCATTTTACTTCTAGATACTCATGTTACGTGTAAGTAAAAGAAATCCAACAATTACGGACTTCCTAATGACGATAACGGTTACAATTAGGTGTCATTGCCACTGCTACCCACGCTATACAGTTATACTGATTGTGATTGACTGGTTTACGTCAAGTAAATAATGTTAAACATCAAATAAACAATTATTTATTCATTTTACTTTAAATTTATTCAACAGTTTAATCGTAAACGTTGTTATTTATTTAAGTGATCTGATAGCTCAGGATGGAAAAGGTCATTCATGAACGTAACAGTGGTAACAAAGCAAATAAAAAATATTTATCTTCTGTTTTTTAATATAGAGATATCGTACGCAAGTCCTCTCTGGTAATCCGAAAGGACGGCAACCGAAACAAGGGGTTCGATATCAGACCCAGCACCAACAGCTTCAGGTGTTTCACATCACACTACCTAATTCCAGACTCCCCCAAAAGCCGGTCAGGGGACTACTGACCCATAGAGGTAGTGAATATCAATATGTCAATATAATATTATTATTATGAAGGTATGTCTTTCTCAATATTGTTTCAACCAACAGGTGTAGACTTCAATAAATAACCCTTCGACGTATCCACGTTATAATAATTTAACAGCCAATGTCGGAAACTCGTTAACAATATTAATGGGCAATTCGATTGAAACAGTAAATAGCAAACCATCAACTTTGTTTGTATGTTTTTGCTAGATCTTGGTTGTGTTTAAGCGAATGACAATTAATTGAATTCATGCAGTTATATTTACTGCGCCCGCGTGGTGGATTATATCCCATTCCCTCTCATAGAGAGGAGGCCTGTGTCCCAGCAGTGGGAACATTATAGGCTGCTGCTTTGCTATGCTATAATTATATTTAATGACGCTATAAAATTTTATAATACTAATTCAATTAAAATGGTCGTCGTTTAAGTATCATAATAAATTTTGCCCTCGTCATAATTAATGATAAATATGGGCCTACTCGTAAATTGTAGGTAAATCAATTAATTACAATGCAGTATGATTAATTGAGTACATTCCTTGAAATGGGTAACACTAGAGCAAATTTTTTAACAATTGTAACGTCGAGTATATTCAAAATGATAAAGTTTAGGTCTATCTACATTCCATCGGGCGTCTGGAAAGTTACCCATCTTTTAGAAATCAAATTAAATTGACTAAAAATATTATCCTTGCATATTAGTCGTTTTAAATTATAAATATGACCCAAGCCTTAGGGGCGTAGTATAATAACATGTAAGTATAATTCCCAGGCAACATTAAAAGGCACCACACAACTGCCTTGACCAGACGATTAATCAAATGTCGAATTAAACTCGACGAATGCGACATATCCATGAGTATGTATACATGTACAGTAACACGGTAAACGATACCATACGTAACGGACAGGTTGGACAAGGAAGGGTAAATATATAATATGATACACGCCCTTTCTCTGTTGGCGTCACATGTTTATTCTGGCGTGACAGCGCTTTGACATCTGATATTTTTTAAGTGTGTAATGATTTTTTGACTTTGTATTGTTTAAGGCTATGAACGAATCCAAGACTGTACCAAAAAAAGATCAAGGCGTACACACTCGTAACAAAACAGAGTCAAGAGGGCTTCGAAAAACTGCAATCGAGCTGTCAAAGCATTTCGGATTGTGTGATTTTCGGTAGTTTATGTAAGATCCAGACATTTTTGACTTTTCGCTAATAGAATGACACTTTTTCTTGACCTAATGTAAGCGAAAATTTACCTAAGCACTGAAAACGTTGCATTGACACAAGTCAGCAGTATCTATAAAGAGAAGACTGATTAATTGTTCATGATTTGAGCACTATAGCAAGTTCTTTGCTAATTAAAGTTTAATTCGATGGTTCGTAAATCAGATCCTCATTAGGTTGCTTCGTCTTTACAATAATTTATGCATAGGTCGTCCTTGATGTGATTGCTATTTATCTTCACAAATAACTAATTAGTGGCAAGAGTTCAAGGTGGTCTCGTTAATTACTAAAGAAAACTGTGTTAATTGGTGAAACGATAAGACAATCCCAAAAGGCTCGCATAATTTATAGCATCATCTAGAAGTAGATTAATTGACTTAATGTTTTGTTACTTAATACTCGCTAAAAGGTTACGCAAAAGAATCTTCTTAATTATGTTACGTACATAATGTAGTAAAAATAGTCATAAATCCTTAGATTTACTTTATTTTTAAGTAAGGATTAACGCCGTAGCCGAGATATTCGAAGGCATTTTTTTGCAATTGGCATCTCACAGGTTAGTCTAGGAGGTGATCGGTTGCTTAACCGGGCTATCATGTGGGTGCTGTAAGAGTAAAACCTCCAGCCAGGGTAAATAACACTGAAAAATTAAGCGAGGACAAGGACACCCCGTGGGACCAAGCCTTAGGGAGTCAACTGGAAGACGAGAGCTAGGTTCAGACTGGATTGAAGCAAAAGACATTGTGATGCATTCTAACCAACATTTTCTTTTTTTCTTTTTCTTTTTCTTTTTTCACGTAGAAAATGTAATGCAAGGAGACTTGTGTCTCCTTGCATTATATTCTACACACGCACGAAATTACAAAAACAAATTGATCTCACAAATTTAAGTTCCCAAACCAACAGCTACATACATTAACACACCAAAGATGTTGACGACCTCCAACTATCTACTGCGCCTGCAAGAGATTATCTCAAAATGCAACACAAAGAGAAATGTGTGCATTTATGTGTTCGAATGCACTAAAGAATGTAAATAGTCCATCAATTTGTCAGATGACGTCACGGATTAGGACAAGGTTAGCTCGTCAGGTCTATTCTACAGGTTTGTTACACTTGTGACAGTTTGATACATGCTATTTTTCTAAATAAATCTTGTGATTATTAAATACCAAATGAAATTCATATTTCTTTTCATACATGATTCGATCCGATACTTTACAGCAGCAATACAACAAGAGGCGATACTCCGATTTTTTGGATCGATACAGAAGTACCGGTAACGTGCCACATTTTTCTAAATTTAACTGTATATTGTGACGTGCATACGTATTTTCAGGTATGTACTAATAATTGCTTACTCTAAAGACATGGTAGGGGTAAAGCCTACAGAAACATGAAGATAATTTCATGACGCTGTTTTATTCATAAACCAACCTGGTAACATTTTAAAACCAACAAAATAAATTGTGCGTGCTGAATGCGTGACTGATGAGTTACTTGTCGCTTAGGTCACGCACGACAAATAAAGCCTAGTTTTGACTGCAATGTTCTTTTTGTCGCTCACGTGTTTAATTACAAACGTTGAAGCTAATGACAGTAATCACTGCGTGAAAACATTTAGGCAATATCTTGAAAAAAAAGTCTGACGTTTGTGATAAAAGTAGGCAGGTTTTATTAATTAGCTGTCAGCCTAGATTTCTTTTAGGCTTTTCGGTGTCATGAAAGTATTGCAAAAGTCAACATACGTCAGGGTTAACGTATGATTATATGGTTGAATATTATGTAACATAAAAAAAAATGATATATTATAATATCTCATTTTTTAAAAAAAATCGTTGCCCTACACTAGGAATTTCTCCTGTATCGTGGGTGCGTTTACAAACATTTAAACTCACATACACAAACAGCAAGACCCGGAACAACTACCTGTAGATCACACAAATATTTGTTCCGTCCGGGGATCGAACCCGCGACACGCAGCGCAGCAGCCGATCGCTCAGCCACTGAGCCAACCGTGCTGTCATGGATGCCAGATTTGTCATTTAAAATTAAATAATTAATTCTAAAGACATTACAATCATTCTTGACACAGTCCATACAAAGAACAACATTTTTTAAATTGTTTTCCATCTCAAGATTTCTTAGTTAATTTAATTTGCTTCATAAATAAGGTAGGTACTACTATCGAAGCATAAACAGTTATTTAAATGAGTATGTCATCGTCGCAAATGCTCGGCATTCGATGAATCGACGTAACACCATAAGTTTATGCAAAATATGTAACATAAAATCGGTGTAGAAGTTTCTAAACGAAGATTGCTAGTTTGTGTTACCTCTACATGGGGGGCTAATGTCTATGAATATATTGACCCTTATAAAGTATGGTTTTTAGTGGTGTATCGGTTGTCCTCTAATTTTTTGAAAATGATGGCTTTATTAACGGTCATCTAGCCTTATGTATACATAAGGCTAGATGACCGTTAATAAAAAAGGCTAATACAAGGCTATTTTAAAGGCGAGTTCACACTGTAGTTCACTTTACATTTTGCGACAGTGCGGCAAGCCATTCAAAGACGCTTGTTGTCGCAACACTCATATTGTGCCTTATATTTCGTAGAAATGCTATTGATTTTTAATCAAATTCTAAGAGCCTGAAGAATTGATTCTGATTCGTCGAAAGGATCCTTTTTTCTTAGTATTTGAGAAACTGTTTCGTGACATTTTCTTTATGAATTACTGTTTAATATTTCAGGTAATAAATCAACCATAATCATGTTTTCAATAGAACTTACTTAAAGAGGAGTAAACTAACGAAATACATTAATTAAAAACTATTAAATAACCTAAAATAAATAAACTAACAACAAATTATAAAAGGGCATCAAAAAACTCCTCGTCAACGCTGTCAGCTGGTAATGTGCCCAACAGACTGGCAGCGACCCCAGAGTTTCAACCCCAAACGGCTCGAAAATATAGTTACCACAAAGGTTTCCATATTTACGCCGCTTGAGGTTCTCTGCAGCCGCAGCGGCAGCGCCGGAACTACACGACGAGCTTGGAAGATGTGATGGCACAAGAGTATCGACGCATGTTGCGTCCCACACTAAAGGCATTGAATTAAAAATAAAGCAAGATGGCATTCTCTTCAGTTTTTTACACACGCCAAACAATCTGCGAAACAACAACTCCTACAAATCTGCACGAATTTGCATCCGTGACATAATATCGACTTGTTGCATGAAAGTTTTTGCACTCTATGCTGTCCCTTTGTAAACCTACCTTTATTTATCGTAAGTGCGACATTGTGATAATCAGCTCAATGCCTACATAAATATTTAACATCTCCTTTAATATATGTAAAATTCTAGATTTTATCGTTTTTCTTGTGAATCTAGTTTATCGTTTCGCTTGTTAAGGATAGTTAAGTTAATAGTTTTATTTATATGACGCCTGCGTATGAGGAACGCGAAGTGACTGATTAAATGTGCCTGTGTATGGATATTATTGTTTTAGTTTAGCGCTTACATGGGTAAACCTAAACTGACGGCTACTAGGTAAATTAAGTCGTTGAATATTTTTGTGATATGGTTTTAAGCTTTCACGGTTTACAACTAAACTTATACTGTCACTTACGGGAATCTTACGTGATTGTTCATTATTTTGAGCTCCCGATATTTCGATGCTGGTGCAAGCGCCACGATCGCGGGTTGACTATCGGGAGTTGAAATATCGGGAGCTCAAAATAATGAACAATCACGAAAGTTATCCCGCAAGGGACAGTATAAGTGTTTATTGTGATATGTTTACCACCAACTGTTTGATTAAAATAACAGTTATGGCTGTAACAGCATTCAAGTCAGCACTCGAACAGCTACTGTTACCAACATGTATGTTTTTGTCAACCTAATTATTGTCTCAGTGATAAAATAAATCCCTCATCATCATTACACCACAGTATATATATTACACCATAAATCACAAATATTTCATCGTCATAATCTTTCTGCCCTTGTTCCATGTTACTTGGGGTCGGCACAACAAGTTCTTTTCTTCCATTCTCGTCTGTCAACCGTCACGCAATCATTTACACCTTTTTCCTTCATATCATTCCTCAAACAATCCTTCCATCGTTTCCTTGGTCATCCTCTCTCTCTCCGTCCATCAATATTTATATTCATCACTCTTTTAGTCACATGCGATTCGAATATAAAAAATTCAAACAATTATTTGCTTAGGTTGGTATCTTGCGAGTGTATAATATGTTAACACATAAGTGATATCCATATAACAAAACTTTTATGTTTATAAGGTAGGAAAATAAATCATTTTTATAAAACCTTTATTTGTAACACACAGTTGAACTTAAACACGTGTCATTAAAGTTGTTCCTATTGTTTTATAACAAGCTATTGTTTTAACTCAACTGTCCATAAATGTAGTATAAATGTACGGAAAAAACAGGGAAGTAATTATGTGCTTCTTTTATAATTTATATCGTCAAGTACCTCATAAAGTTTGTGGGTCTGCTTGGTCGACGTTTAGATAGCTATAATACTTTAAAATGCAGTGGTACAAGGCGTTTGTGATTAGTAAACATACGATTATTTTGACCGGTCAGTTTTAAAAAATAGAACACCATAATTTCTAAAACACTTAAGGCCAACTTGCATCACAAATCAATATATATATTAAACCTTTTGAACTTCAGAGCATAAATGCACACGCGTGCCCTCCACGCCAAGCCACAATTTCACATACCATTTTGTCACATGGGTCGTTTGGCGTACGGGGCACGCGCTTGCTTGTCACGTATATGTGACAATGGCGTTCAAAAGGTTAAAACATTGTTCTGTTTCTGTCGATACAGTTTAGCGCATTCATTGAGTTGTGGTGCATTCAAGATAAAAGATTTTTTTTTTCGGACTTGATTAGATTATTTTTTATTGTTTTAAGGACATTCAAAGTAAGTAATGAGGCATAGGCTACTCAAAAATGAAAAAAAAAAAATGTGCACAGATAGAATTTTTCTGCAGGTTTTTGTAAAATGTCATGGTTTTTATAAAAAAATATGACAGACGGCCAAGTCAGAGGCCCTATGGGCGGCATAAAAACTCTGACACTAGAATAGGCTCTAGGCAAAATATTTAATACAGTATTGTAAATACAGTGCGCTGAAATAATGTTTTGTAAGGTTAAATAACGTTATTACATAAACCTACAAAACCTAACTCAACGTCTAATGCAACAAAGTACTGATTATTTCTTCTATTTGTTTTACTTTTAATTCTTGAAGTTCTGCTCAATTAAGAACCTAATTTCTCGTAACGCGTTTCAGTGAATCATTTGTAAGTATGTCTAGGTAGGTGAATAAGCAGTGCTACACACTTATTCGAACAATTACTAAACATAATTCGGTTTTACTTTGGTTCGTGTTCTTTAGCAAACTGATTTCGGTCTAACAGGGTTACCAAGATGTCTTAAAGCGGTATAGTTTTAATGTCACTAGTGTCACTGTCGTCTAGTGTGGGAAAGAGACGGAGCTATAGAAGACGTATGTTGCTATCTCTTTCCCACACTGAATTAAGAATAAAACAATACTGCTTGAAGACGTCGTGATAAGTCACCTGAGCGGCTTTTTCCCGAACATAATTATAATCGACAGTTTCTACTACACCAATTGATCGATCGTCGTCATTTCTAGCGACGATCGATTGGTTATCGGCGATCGATTTCATCGGTCGATGGTAGAATGGATTAGTCGAAAGAGAGTAATTATTTAGGTACATAATATCACAATTTTGCCTGCCGAATCATGCACAGTTGAATAAGTGTGTAGCATCCTTAATGTCAGAAAATTCCTAGGTGGTTTCTTAATGGATAAAACTAATTAGTATGTAGAAGTATATTATATACCTGTGTACTTACAATGTACAGATTTTTTAAAAGTATTTTTGGACAAGATCCGTCATACGTAACCTTTCAGTTTAGTTCTCGTTGTGTTTACTGACACAAAAACCTGTTTTACACATTTTTAGCAACTCGAATGTTTAATTTGAATAATTATGATCATTTTGAAATTCATTCGGGATTTTTGGCAAAGCTCGACTAGAGAACAGTGAAGAGCAATGTTATAAATTGAAAAAGAACCAAAAGATATAAATAGTATCTATGCTACATTATGAAGCCCCTAAACTAAAAACACTTATTTTAATATGTACATTTGCGGGTATTTTTGAACTGTCAAAGAAGTTAGAAAATTGAAATTCCGTTCCAAAACGTAGAACTCTATAGAGAAGAATATGAAGGAAAATCCATGGACGCTCTTTTAATCAACCGCCATTTTGGATACTCAATCAATCCAGCTGTCTGTGCATGAAAGGTGCTGCATTATCTTGCAAAACAAGGCAGATCTAACAGTACGTGTTAATATGGCGCCAGCAACCAGTGAACTATAGCAACCTATAACGATTTACGCTCTATTTCTGATCTTATACCAACACATTGCCGTCTCACTAGATTGCAAACGATACGGCGATACCCAAGCATTTGTAACACTTCCGCGTGAGCAACACAACACATGTTGGTTAGGCATAAAATACACCGTGTAACAAAAAAGTGTTGTCATATTTAAGGACGTGGTATAAAGGGACCTAGACCTTTAACGAGGCAGAAAGACACCGGTTCTCCCCGTCATTGCGATATTTTTTTTGTTCTTCTCCATACCTGCGAACCTTCTAGTTAGTTGTGATATTGGGGGTCAAAGTTCCAACTTTTTCACAAGTTTTTTTTAAATACATATTTTTAATGTAAGAACTGTACTCTAAACACCTCCAGGACCCCCGTACTATTCAATCCATCCATCAGCACAATGTTTTGAGTGCGTTACTTTGAGTCCTACCGATTTTTCACCCCAAAAATACGTCGATTCCCAGAAATATTGTTTGCGTAAAGTTACTTAGCTTTACGTACATAATCTTTGGTTGACGGCTTCGTGAAGGGTCCGTTTACACCCTGTAGACCATCAAACTGAACAACTTTCTCCAAGGCACCACAAGACCACACTTTTCTGAAACATGCTGTATTCTGGGTTTAGAATACAGGTAATGGATGATATTCTTAGAAATTTTGAAAATCTCAATAAAGTGACAAATCCTGTGTGCTTTTGCTAACTAAATGATAGGAAACCAAACATAAGAAAACTCGTTAAAAATATGTTTCGAAAAGCCGCCAAGTTGTTGTTAAAATTATTTTATACGAACTCTACTTAAGAATGATGTCAAGATTGCCTTCCAAGAAAAGTTGCCTAGAACGAAAAAAAAAACACTTAGTATTGGCAATGGCAGAGAACGTGTGAAGGGTACGTTAGCAATAATTATACTTAATCAATTCTGAGTAATGTCAATAATTTAGTTTCCTCTAACCATAAACATCACTGAGGGAAAACCAACCACAGCTAAAAAAATCTTACCACAATAGAGAGCTGTGAATGAGACGATAACTCCATTATTTTCCAATATGCATGAGAACAGATGAGAAATGCATCCAATATATGTTCATTTGTTCTGGGAACTAAATAAATACTGGCTGTCAACGAGGCCGCGGAGGCAAATGTCATAAATCAATTGAGGAAAATGATTATCTATGGTTTGGCTTGATTTTAGTACGCATTTTATTTTCTTTTAAAAATATTATGAGCGGAGACAGCTAGATGGGGTCGCGGCAGTAAAATGTTGGGACAGTTTGAATGGCTTCTTTATATATAGAAGAAATACTATTGAGAACAAATAATGGTCTAGAAGTGGGACAGTTCAGGTAAATAAATAAAATAACATATAGAATAAGTATAATCAGCCTATAATGATCCCATTGCTGGGACTCAGGCCTCCTCTCTATGAGAGGGAACGGGCTATAATCCACCACGCGGGCCCAGTGCGGGGTTGGTAGATGTCACATGTCTTCGAATTTTTGGTTCTAAGACATGCCGGTTTCCTCACGATGTTTTCCTTCACCGTTTTTAGAGCAGTGGTGATGAAATAAATTACACAAAGTAATGCGCCTGCCTGGGTTCGTACCCACGACTTACTGCTCGTAAGTCGGGACCGCCACCACTAGGCCACCGCTGCTCTCTCAAAAATAACAGTTTGAATAGTAATTTATATACGGAAATTATTCATTAAGATTGATATTAATTTTATAATAATATTAAACGCAGTGTGAATGACAATTATTTAATTTACGAGCTGTTGGCATGGGTAAAGGTGTTATTTGCTGTTTTACACCTTTATAAATTAAACTTAAATATAAGCTATGATATATTAGGTTTTAGTTAGGCTCAGTTTCAGTTACATAACGACCGCCGTTCTTCTCTAAAGGGGTAAGGTGACACTCCCTTCCGCTCCGCCCAGAGTGCGGGGAGGGGGGGGGGGGGTCATTTGATGATTTCCCATCCGGAAAAAAAAGGTGAGACTAAACTTCTTGTTCTCACCTAAGCCTTCCTAATACACCGTGTCGTTGTTTTATTTTATTTTGATCGTATTGTTAAACTACTTAGAACTACTTCTAATAGTCAAGTAAATTCCTATTCCAAATAACATAAATTACTAACACAATGCGATATGTGATTGTAAAAACTTTATCATTATCCGTTGGCACGTTGTTACATTCGAATACAATAGCGGGAAGGCAGCAATTAAACAGGTAGGTATGTACGTATTACTAGGGCGCCAATACACGCTGCGCAGGAGTTCACGGCCAAGCCACTGTTGCATAACGCCCCGATGCAGTAGAAAACAAATAAAACCGATACTAATCTCCACTGGATACACCATAAATCTTTTTAAGGTTAAATTTTGCAAGTACTTGTGAATTAAAACCGTAAAATATAAATGTTTCGAGAGTGAGAATTGTTTAGAAACAACCCATGTAATCGTGCGATGTGTAAATTAAATTAATCTTTATCTTTCAAAATAGGAATAGTGTGTGAATTTTTCAAGTTTATAATTAGCGTGAATTAATTAAGTAAATTCTTTTTTTATGCAATTGCCGTTTAGGTAGTGTATTCGGAAACATCATAATCATCCGTGTACAATTTATTGAATGTTTTCAAAACACGCGTTTGATTTCAACATCATGAAGCGGTTCAATAAACTATTTGGAATGACAATTCTAATAGACCACTGCAATGAATTTATGTCAAACAATACACACAACATTAGTTTTAGTATATGCGAAACCTGAAACACGTGTCTAGTATTTTAATGTAAAGAAACTATGTACAAAATTTCAAAACTGTATCATGAAAAATCACAAAGTTATAAGCTTATTCTGTTACCTGGTTGTCCTAACAAAAACGTGGTCACCACGCAGCAAGCCCGCGCGCACGCCTCCAGCGTCATCTTGAGCTCATTGATAATAATAATTTGGAAGTAGGTACCTAAATTATTGCGATAGGTTCTTAATATCGCTCGGTGTCCAACTTGTAACTTTTTTTAAATGTTTTTGGGACAAAACATAACATGGTTTAAAAATGATTGGAAACGATTCAGTTACTTATTGTGAACAAACTATATTCAGGTTTCTCATATACTAAAAATAATGTTGTATAATCATCGAAGTCTTGCCTCGACCTTTGCGCATCAATCACCATCATTCTGTGTACCCTCTTGGGATTTATGTTGATATTGGCATCCAGTCTTACCAAATAACCAGAACTTTACATAGAGCGACTGCCTATCTGACCTTCTCAGTTACTGAGTGACACGATATCATATGAAAATAATCATAATCTTTATTTTGCCAAAAGAATAACAACCTTACAAAAAAAATAACTCAAGCTCAACTCAAACTCAAAGCATTATTTCAATTAGACCATCACAGCCACTTTTGAAAGTCAAAAAAACAAAAAAAAAGCGAAATAAGATGATATGATATATGATACTCACAAAGCATAATAACTTGAGAAAGTACTTTATTTGCACATTCCAAAGCGTAGATCTCTATGGACAAGAATGGGCAAGAGACTCCATAGACACTGTTTTAAATCAAAATATTGTTACAAAGTCTTGGTTACATCATTCATGTTGAGATTATACATACATGTGAGAACGATGTAGAAAGACGTGCACATCAAGAGCGTCCAGAGTAAAAGATTAAATCAACAATGAAAAAATAAAGTAATTAAAATAAAACGTGGCAGCTAAGAGATGACCAGTCCCAACTGACAGCGCCCGTTCACGAACATGACGAATGGATCAGCGCCATTCAACTCAACCATATTGTAACACTAGTACTTATTTTCTATGAAGCTAAAAGACTAGATACCCATCTACATATTAACTCAGTACTCAGAATTTATTATTGAGTACAAATAATAAATTCAAGTTGTTCGAAACCGATTCTCGCTGATCCCCGTACTAGTTATAAACTGTATTACGGTGGGACAGGTTTCTTCGTTCTCAGTTAACAATATTATAATAAGCCGATTTTAGAGAAAATAATTAAATTATCTCACTTTTTAAATAATACATTGCATAACTGCGGGTAAAATGTATCAGACATTTAAATTGTGTTCACTTATTTTTTTTTTTTTTTTTAATGTTAGTAGCATAAATTCTAAAATGTCTATGGTGTTCAATCCACCTCTGTGGTACCTATGTGCTTAAAGTGTTAGAAAAATTAATGTAATTTTGCTCTTGCTGCTTTAATTTACTCATCTATTCATAAAAAGAACACACAATATTTCGCTCATAACAACCAAGCGGACTTGATTAATTCCGTAAAAAGGTTAGGAAAATAAGGCACGATACGCATCATACAAACATTACATAAGGCACAAGTAAATAGGTGAGCTGTGGCGTTGACATGGGGTCTACGGCACGGTTGGCGCAATGGCTGAGCGACTGGTTGCTGCGGGTGCGATCCCAGCACGGAACAAATATTTGTATGGCCTACAAGTGGTTGTTTTGGATGTGTATGAGAGTATACATGTTTGTAAACGCACCCACGATACAGGAGAAATTCCTAGTGTGGGGCAACGTTATCTGATGACAGCCTTGCTGCATGCACCTGAATACCAGTACTTTACATGGAGCGGCTACCTATCTGACCTTCACCATCCTGTATCATGATCTTTTCGCCCTTGCCAATGAACTCATCAATTTAAAAAAAAAACTTATTTTCAGCAAACAGACTTGATTAACTCCTTCCAAAGCTTAGTTTGAAAAGTAAGGCACCATACGCATCATGTATTACATAAGGCGCAAGTAAATAGGTGAGCTGTGGCGTTGATATGGGAACTTCATCGTTAATATCAGTTGTGTAACCTCCAGCAATGGAGGTCAAAGAGTAAGTTACGTGAGTTGCGTGGTGCCTTCGTGATGTTTATTATAACACTTGAAATTGGGCCCCGGAATTGAAGATGGCTTTTAGTAAAGGTCATTGTACTTGTCTTGCTATTTTTATAAATGACTAGCTTTTGAACGCGTCTTTGCCTGCGTGGATGTCGAAAAATATCCGATTACTTACCTTCATACCCCTTTTTAACCCTTCGGGGGTAGAATTGTCAAAAGCGCTGTAACACGTATAAATTAATTTTCAATCGTCAGCCTAAACACGAAATTTGAAGATCCTAACTTCAAAACTGACGGACTTTCAAATAAACTTCCATCCCCTATTTTACCCCTTTAGGGGTGGAATTCATAAAAATTATTTCTTAGTGGATACTTACTCTTCACAAAGAACACACCCTCCAAGTTTCATGTCTCTAGGACCAGCGGTTTGGGCTGTGCGTTGATATATCACCCAGTCAGTCAGTCAGACAGTTTACCATTTTATATATATCTATATATGTGTAGAATGTATCTTCTTAAACCTGCCCCAGTTCTTTGTTAGATCACCTAAGATTTATGTCATAACGTGATTAAAAATAATGCCCGTTTGGTTATAAATCATAGTAGTTTTACCAGTTACTAGGTTTTATGGAAGGACGAAAAAAAACGCATTTTCTTACGTCCATCTACGAAATTCCGCTCAAGTAATGGCTCTACACCGCTACACCAAAAGGTCGCTACACTGTCCAAAGAATAGCTAATCGCGACCTGTCAATTCATATCAAAGTCTTGCCATCATTAAAATTCATTATTTAAAACATCATTCACTGTTTGGAACTCTTTGACACATCACGATTTTGGTCACGACGCGACGTCTTGTCAACGTAACCAAAATAGAAATAGTTTTGATTTATACTAATTCTTATCTTATTCAAAAATGATGTTCAGATAAGCTCTTACAACATGAACTATCTTGCAATTTCCTGCAGAATCGGGCTCATTGGACGGAGAGGACGAAAATTCATAACCAATCTTAGGATAGACGTTATGTAAAACCAAAATGTAAATAGCTGAGGACTCAAACATTTTGAAAAAAACTAAACAGTGAAACACCTTTTACTTGTTATCTGAAGAGGTTACCGTATCAAGGCTGTATATTTTAGATTTTTACGCAACTACTATCCAAAAATCCTCCTGCACACAATAGAAGTAGAAGAGAATTAGCATTTTTAATAGAATGGCGTAAGAAACCGCAGCTCATCATATTTTATATGGAGCCAGTACGGCACTCGACCACATAATTGACAGATTGCGAACATCGAACTTTCACCTCAGTGTTTATGATAATAATTTATGATTACCTCAACAGCTTCAATGAACACAATTTAAATAGTACAATGAAATTCGTGATCATCATTATGTTGGCCTATTTCAAACTTTTCACTTTAGTTTTCTAGACCAGACATCAACAATTCCTTCATCTTCTACAACCTCTTTTTTATCAACACTGTATCCAATTATTTTGGCTTATTTAAAACATTTACATGAGCCCCTTCAACAGTTTAAACTATCTAATTAATACAAACAACCAATCGAAGTCGTCAATGGTCAACCATTCATTATATAGTTTCGAAAGGAAAAATCTCACGTCGCCAAAGGCAGTTCGCATGCACCTCTCGTCCATCCCTCATTTACCCGTAACATTTGCGTAACCTTTGACTTTTGCAACGCTCGACCAAAACCATTCAATTTGGTTTCCGAACTATGGTTACACGGCACCATTGACGCAAGTTAGTGAAGAGTACATCTGTTTACACGCAAAAGGCTTGTCGGTTATGTAAAGCTGAAGTAACTTTGTCTAATCTTTCAGATGTGTCATAATTTGCTTAGTTTTCTGTGGTTTGGTCAGTAAATAGTAACGGAAATGTTTTGTTGTCCATATCTTATTTTGTTAACGAGATTTCAAGAAAACCAAAATAGTATATTATTGTTAACATGTTTTGCTAAATTCATGTTAACTATTGATGGCAATCCAATGCTTGCTGGAGGCTTTAATTATTTCACCGCTGACTGAAAACTGTATAGTTTGATTCATTGAAGCTGGTTACTCCCTAATTGCAAATAATATTGGATCTTGTGATAATACCACTGTTTCTTCTGACAAAAGTACAAGAGATAAGGAGAATGTACTTTATATTTGTTTCACTTTCCTTACATAAATAACGCAAGTTTATCTCATTGCCATAGTTGTATTGAAAATTCACTTTCTGTCTGTAGCAATTTTGCGTGTCGTCTTCCAATTAGCATATAATGGGTAGACGCGGTGCTATGTGCAATGAGTGAATTAAAGCAAGCTGTTACATTACGACTGTTAAGTAATCCGGTGTTACATATTAGATACGAATAATGTCATGATTTATTTTGGTACATGTTTTGGTACTTTGACCCAGGATCTTTCAAGTTACAATAGAGTTACAGAACTACTCAAAATCACTACAGAGGTTATTTGTGCCTTTTCTTTTTTTTTTTTTTTTCAAATGGGAAATCATCAATCCCACTCTGGGCAGAGCGGAAGGGAGTGTCAGACTTGTACTGACTAAAACCCATCCATGTTCCTTCTTTGCCCTTTTTGTTCCAGGGCCACGGTATATCTTTCGAACTGTCCCGCAGCCCTGGCAGGCATCGGCCCATGCGGACCCATACTTGCTTACTGACATCTCTTTGAGGCACGCATGGAACACGACCGCGCCGTCGACAAGGCCTGTCGTGATAATACGGCCGGACGACGAGCTAGCCCATTACTCGCCGTCCACAGGCCCGCGCCTACGGCGGCCGGGAGCCACCACATGACCCCGACGCCCGGAGCGTCTCCCGCGGCGGCTGAAACGTAAGGCTCTTTCCCTGGGTTATTTGTGCCTGAACTTATACTTATAGCTTATTATACCTTTACCCCATTGCTGGGTCTCCCCTTTTTTCTGCCACACCGCTCGGCTCTGTGGGTACCTCATTAAAGCGGCCATCGGCTATCTCCGCGTCAAGCCAAATATTGAAAACCACATGCCCAGGAAGGAACATTAGATCTACATCAACTTTTACAAATACAACTAAGACCAACAAAAGAATTACCTTCGGAGAAAACATAGGAACTAGGCCTAAGAACAGCGTCGTTGCAATAGCATCGTCAAATTGTTTACATTACACCTTGTAAATTCAAATTACTCTCTTGGACGTCATTAAGTAAAATAACGACAGAAAACCTAATCGTAAATAATTGTATCCTAGAAGACATACCTAACAAAATAATGCTTGGAATGATATATGCGAGTATTAGATTTTACTGTTTATTTGAAACCCCAGTCACGAATACTCGAATACTTCAAAGCGCAGCTTTAAATGTTTGCGGAATATATTGAATATATAAATGTGATAGATATTAATGCCAATTGCCTAGTTTGTTTCTTTTTTTTTAAAAAAAAGGAAAATATCAGTTTCGAATACAAATTGCAACCTCATTACAAATTAACACGCAAACTTTATTATTTACGAAGGCTGCGCTGTGTCAATTGGATCGTTTAGATGCTAAAATAGTTAATAATAGTGAATTAGAAGTAATTAATCGGATGCCTGGTTATAAATCATAGTCGATAACCGTATTGTCGGTTATTTTCATTTTTTTAAGTTTTGGTTTAATGACGAAGGTAATACGGTTGAGAACGATTTTTCATATATATATAAATATGGACCCAGTGGAGACAGATTTAAAATCACATTTAAAAAACTAAGCGAAGATGTTTGCAAGATGACAGAGTAACACGACACTCAGACTTAAAAGATCGACGTGAAAAAAGAAGAGATCCTCTAAACACTTTGGAACGGAAAATATATAAAACCTAAAACACAAAGTTCAATTAACTTAGAACAACTAAAGCCCTTATCAATAAACTAAAACAAGAAATACTTGAATAGGGTCAATGGCAGCACAACACTTAACCGTGAAATGATTGAATTACGATCGTACTCCACTATTACAATATTGAGGTTTATGTAACAACGGTTTATAGATTCATTCATTGATCGGCCGAAACTATGCCAGCAGTAGTCAGCTTCAATATATTGCCCAAGAATGTTACGCGACAAAAATTGCACGCTTTTGGGCACAATGAGAGTGATGGGTTGTTCATTGTTCGTCTTCTATTGGGTTTTTGTCAATTGTTATGAGTTTTGTTATGTCATTGTCATTTGCTGGTGCCTTTGCTATATCTTAATTGTATCTATCAGGTTCTTCTTATTAGTCAGTGTAGTACCTTTCATCTTAGATATACAATAACGAGCATCTTTGTAAACTACAAACGTGCACCTTGTTGTATTTTGTGTATTGTTTTACACTAATGTCTGTTTGGGGACAATGAAAGTGATGAGTAGTTCATTATTCGTCTTATAATGAGCTTTCTTTAGTTTTGTAATGAATTCTATTGAGTCATCATCATCAGCTGTTGTATCTTTAATATTTCCACCTTCATTCATTTTTATGAGATGTATCGAATGAGTAAGTAAGTAAATAAATACAATAATATAATAAAATTGTGTTCATTGAACCTTCAATAAAAGTCATCTGTTTCTGTATTTTTGACACCTTACTCTTAAATTTCTCCGTCTTGGTAACGTAAGATTGTTTGAGCCAGTAAACAACCAATATGACTCGGAACAGATACCATACAAATACTTACTCTGATACAGCAATTGAACCTGCGACCCCTGTTAGCAAAAGCAATTTGTATTGCGCCGTCTTACTACAGTTGGTTTTGCACGATAATAATTTAATTTACAAACTAAAGACAAAACCTTCAATATATAATAAAACAATTAATCTTCCCACACGCAAAAAGCTTATCATCAAAAGTGCCTTGGACTTGATGACATTAACCGAAGTCAAACACCAAAAGAAGGTTGTAAGGTCAAGAAGTTTCAATCAAATTATCCAGGTATCGAAGGAATGCCATCATCATTACCCACGAGTTACGACCCAGGCGGGATCGCGAGCCGTAATGGCAGTCATTAGCGGAAAATTATACCTAATTTGACAAGAATATTGAATTTTATACATAAACACTCAATTCAGACATGTGCATATTTTGCACATTCTTTATTATCATGTTGGAATGTTTCATTGAAATAAATAAGCAGGAAATTGATTTTGTCCAATAAATTCGTATCATTATACTGCTTATTAACAGTACCTAATAAATAACCAAGGTATTTTTTCATGTTTTAAAAGATAATTGTGTGTAAACAATTAGGCATAAATAATAACACTCATATCAAAAGTATTATAAAAAGATCAAATACTTGGTATCGATCATACGGAAGTCGATCGCATAAGACAAGACATCATAAATCAAACAGCTTAGCACCAAGACTATCATTAGAGCATGTATAAGAAAATTAATTCGTAAACATGTAATCACAGTCAAAGTCTATTACTTTTTGATGGCCTATTACGAATTTACGATCATTACCGATTTGAAGATTAAAATATTATGTAAGAAGCTAGCCATTTAACCAATTTAGATCAAAACATCGATCATTAATATAATTTAATCAGTATTGCGATTTTATTGCCTATTTATGAAACTCATAACCGTTTGTATTAAAAATATCAACATTATGATGGAATTAATATCTATCAACAGCAGTTTTGAATTCGGCCAATTCGATCAATATTTTGTGATTGCGGCTTCCGTAAAATTCATTTGAATCGAGAATGATTTAATATAATCGTTCTTTCATCCATTCGACCGAATTAACATGATCTTGAGATAAAAATGCACCCAGACAAAATTCATAAATACAATCATTTGAATAAATTTAAAAAAACAATTCATACATATTGAAATGCTCATTTTGGTAGTCTATTAGAATGCTTAGTCGATGCAAAACTGCATCAAATAGAATATTAAATAGCAAAACAACCTTAAGATGCAATTATAATTACATCACAAATGATACTCTAATATGCAGACAAAGTATCAAATTATGAAATAAAGAATGTATGAAGGTCAATACCGCATGCATTTAGCCAATATCCGATGACAGCGATAAAGATAATACTAATATAGGTAATTATATCAAAGAAATGATTGCGAAACTTAAAAGACATTTTGTTCGCACGGGAAGAGATGGCGAAACCGAATTGGGTGTAAGAGCTGAGCGCAAGTACCCAATGTTAGAATTAGATGAAGCAACGCGTGCGGCCAAGAGAGCAAGATTGGAGTGCGTTTCGTTCTAATGCCGGCCGAATCTAATAACAGTGAACTCAACACCGCAACGAATTGTGCTGTCAACAACAATATTAAATTTCTTGAGCCCCTGTAATTGATTTTGATGTTGGCGTTCATGACATTATTGTATTGGTCATTAGGATTAGTGTAGGTGTTATCGTGTGCATATTTTGTCCGGTACGAGTTTTTGTTAAATGCATTTTTCGTTTTTTTTTCAATAAACTATTATTATTTCACATTTAATTTAATTCTCAGTCATTCGATGTTGACAGGGTCCAATTCAGTTACTACTCTTTACCAGAGGTCTACAGAACACGCAATAAAAGTTGAGAGAGATATAATATTACAAACGATTATTACGACACCTCCTTAATAGCGGCTCCTCGGATTTCTGCCGTTAATTTAATAGGCGTAAACGGTCAAGTTACATTGAATAACTAAATGCTAATTTTAATATTCATGCATTTCATATTTTGAAGAACGATATTGAAATAACGACTGCTTCTGAGAATTGCTTGCTCAATCCTGACTTGTTATCCTCCTTTAAATAGCTAGATGGCTGCTACTTTTGTTAATTGCTCTCTTAGGTTTATTTTTGTATTATTTTGTTAGTTGCAGTATGGAAGTTAATATTTTTTTCTTAAAAAAAAATATAGTAATGGTCTTTCGAAATCTTCAACCACATTATGGCCTATTAAATATTACTAGCTACCTCACTACAATAATTTAATTAAACAGTATAACTCGTCCCAGTTTCAAACCAGATACATCTAACACACATAAATCCAAGTTACTACATTTGTAACGTAATGTAACATTTTGACCAAAAGGAAAATCCTATTTGTGACTAACAAGCGAGTAACATAACACATGGAGAAATGCTTTCCGAGTAACACCATACATGGTTCAAGGAAGTTATTCAACTGAGGTAGATGACAGATATGAGATACGAGGGACAAAGGGCTGCTTGCCTGCTTTGTAAGTGGTAGACTAGCTAAACTAGGGATGAAACGAAACCTTTTTTGCACTTGCGCGTAAAAAACTTGTGTCAAGACGTACCGCGGGTATCTATTATGTTATTCTTATGATGAGGATGAATTCTACCTCAAGTGTGTTACAAACAAAGACATTCAAATATTAACGAGCTAAAGACAATACACGAAGAAAATCGTAATTCAATACTTGTTACTTAGTAGCCTTCTTATCAGGTAGCATTTGTGTGTCTAAAATGTTCGGGATCAAAATTTTTGTATGAAAATATTTCCAATGTCCGCTCTATAAGTCTTTTAAATCGGTTACTTAGAGGAAATCTTCTTCGTGTCGCTTGCACGAAAATTTTTATATTTTGTTAGCCCAGAACTTCGCCATTTCTACCGTGTCGTCGGTGAGTACAACCGTGACCAGAATTTTCTTTCGCGTGTCATCCATGACACTCAAACCAAAAGTTCGTAATCCCTGAGCAGGCTAGACTTCTATAGATCTTAGAATATATTGTGAAAATGCTGAGAGTAAGTGAGAGATAATCTTTGACCATGATAAATGGTTATCGTGCAACAATAATAATGTCAGCACATTTCTGAGTGTCGTGTTGACTTAAATGACATTAAAGATAAAGTGAAACTTTTCGGCCTTTTGTGTTCTCATGTAATTAAATACCTAGTCAAATAGGTACATTTTGTATAGCGCGCGCACACGTCAAATGCTGACATTGCATTGTCATCAGAAGTTTGCCTAATGGATTGACTAACTTTGGCACTACCGATCAGCGTCAAAGTGTCTTGAAAATAAAGTACCTAATTAGTGACTAATCAAGAACATTACCACTTTCAAAAAGTGCATTCGACAATAGGCTACGTCTTTTATTTGCAGGTGCCTACTGTTACATATTAAAAATGTAATGTAAAAATGTATTTTTATTTACTAATTATTTCATATCTAGAAAATGTAAATCAAAATGAATTTTAGCTGTCAAAGATATCCTGCCAGTTCCCAATATCCTCGACACCTTTCCTTAAAGTAGTTGGCTATTACTCGTAAACGACCAATTGACCATTAATGATAGTAATTATTTCCTTAAAATGTATTTTACACAAGTCTGCTACGCTAAATTAACTAAAAACTTATCATGATTACTTCGAATGTAATTGACACCGACAGGAAAATAACTGTTATAAAAGGGAAGTAACGAAATCATTAATCGTTAAATCGTTTTCAACTATATAATTGGTGGCGTGTCATCGGTGTACATGTATAAGAAGGAAATGTACCTGTAGGTCATTAGGTAACAAGCGGAGGACCGTGGTGAACAAAGTGTAAACGGACCCTTCACAAAGCCGACAACCAAACATTCTGTACATCAAACTAAGTTTTTTTTAATTATTGCTGGGAAACGACTTTTTTTTGGGGTGAAAAAAACACATTTTACGGTAGGACTCGATGTAACGCACTTAAAACACTGTGCTGACAGATTCATTTAATTTTACGGGGGTCGTTAAAAAAAAACTTGTGAAAAATTTGAACTTTGACACCCAGTAACTAGTAGGTTCCCATGTATGGTCTAGCACAAAAAAAAACGCAATGACGGGGAGACAAATACCTTTTGGCTTCGTTAGGGATATTTTGACACCCATTATGTATATCCTTTGTCCTAGCTAAATTTCAGCGAAATGAGTTCAGCTGTCAAGAAGACAAGAGGAAACAGACAGATAGAAAAGTTAGTTACTTGAATTTTTACTTAATAAACGCGAAAGTTTGTGATTATGGATGGATGGCTGGATGGATATTTGTTCCTCTTTAACGCAAAAACTACAGAAATGGATTTGGATGAAATTTGGCACACATAGTTTTTAACCTGGATTAACACATAGAAAACTTAATACTGTCACTTACGGGCGTCATATTTCGGCGCTGTTGCAAGCGCCATGATCGCGAGTTGACCAGCGATCATGGAGCTTAAAATAATGAACAATCACGGAAGATATTCCGTAGGTGACACTATAAGTTTAGTTGTAAACCGTGAAAGCTTAAAACAGTGTTAAACTTATAGAATACTTATTATCCGATAGGAAAATTACCGAACTCCATATGGGCCAAACCGCGGCTATAAGCTAGTTTATAATATTACCTACGGATACCAATTACGAAGGCTATAAAATGTACACAATGCATAATGTATGACTTTTGATATGCCGACAATTGTATCCGTGCTACTACAGATGTTGCAACCAATGACTAAGGTATAATAGGTGACAAGGGTCAAACGAAGTCAATACAGTGCTTTACCGACATACTATTGTATCATTAATTACTCTTTCATTATACTATGTAAAGATTTTCGCCTATGATAACATCACCATACATAACATCACGCCTGTAATCTCCGAAAGGTAAGGCAGAGGTGTACCTAATAGTACACCCACATTTTACCTGGGATTTTTTAAGTCCCATATAATTATAGGGGGCGAGCTGTTACCATCAACCGGGCACAAATCCAGACTCCGTGGCTGCTACCAATGCAACACTGTGGTGTACAAATTAGAACCCACATTTTTCAGTTATATTTAAGTTTGATATAAAAGAGGGCAACGCTATTGCCATCACCGAGGTTAGAATCCAGACGTGTAGGAAACTTCTGGTGGAAAAACTTCTTTACTCGACCTGAGAATCCAACTCAGGAACTTTGTAGTTGCGCTTGCAATCACTCGACCAACAAGGCGGTCATCATCTACAGTAATTGCAAATATTTCATCTACTTAGGACAGCAGCGGTGGCCCTGTGGTGGCGGCCCCGGCTTACGAACAGTAAGTCGTAGGTTCGAACCCAGGCAGGCGCATTACTTTGTGTTATTTATTTCATCACCACTGCTCTCAAAAACGCTGAAGGAAAACATCGTGAGGAAACCGGCATGTCCTAGAACCAAAAATTCGAAGACATGTGACATCTACCAACCCGCACTGGGCCCGCGATTATAGCCCATTCCCTCTCATAGAGAGGAGGCCGTGTGTCCCAGCAATGGGAAAATTATAGGCTGATTATGCATCTATGTAGGAACTACTATACATTGCATTGTATATTCATCAAAACGTTAAGATTAGAATTGCGGTTTAGGTCAATTGACTAACTACTTATACCTATGTTGATTTCTTAATTAGCAGGCAATCAGTTGTTGGCAACGTGCCAGTCTAACTCTAGTACGAATGAGAATATATATGCTATGCACGTAAGCATAGGGTCGTTGTTGTGAAACAGCTGCTTAGTAAATAAGCACTGGGCTTAGTGAGTGATGTCTTGTGATTTTCTCTTAACAGGATTCTGGCACATTCCTACTCAATAAAGTCTGTGATTCTTTTTGTAACGTTAAGGTTAACGGTACAAGCCCTGCAGAGGATCAACATCGTCAGAACTCAAGCCGGTCAGGATTGACGACGCGTCCTTAAGGGGAGATAATGCCGATCCCATGCAGTTTTCATTCATAAGTGAGCGTTGACCTTAAGTGTAACAATTTAAATGTAATGAAAGAAATAGGTGTTGTGGTCACAAACTTCAATAGATTTTGTTTTGTTGCCGGGCTTAACCTTTCATTTTATTATTATTTCTCAATGCTGTAACCGATATCAAATGATCTGTGAAAATACGTCAGTTTTAAGTAATAATTGCTCAAAAATCAAAAGTAATTTGATATCCCATCTTTTATTAGTCAAGTTGAAAAACAAAACCTGCATAATATTGCCATTTTATGTATATTTGAAACAAATTAGATTTAATCTTTATCTAATAATTTTATTAATTAATCAACATTATTAATTTATGGCTGTTCTATAATTCAATTACGTTATATGAGAAACGTGAGAAAAAGTGGCCAGTGTTGGCTCATTGCCGACCACTCCTAGATATAGGCAAATCATGAATTAGGCAGACTGAATCAATAGTACTTAAGGCTCGCCCAAGTTGCGTCAGGAACCTGGTTCTCTACCTTCCGCAAACTAAAGGAATACCTACCTTATGGAACATATTTTCTTTAAAAGTGAGTACTGTAGAGACCTTAACCTTTGTGGTCATTTAGAAATTAACTCTGGCACGTTATAAATAAAAAAAGAAATAAACAATAAGGTTCAAATTAAAATAAGAAAAGAAGAGACGGTTGAGGCGGGCGTCAGAAGTGTGACATGTATATTATATGGTTTTTTTTTCTAATAATTGTTTCAATCAATGACATAAACGCCTTTTATATATTATTATGTCTCGGCGCTTTTCTGATGGTCGCCACTGTTGATTCTGGTTGTCAGAAGTTACAGTGGTTTGGGAATAGTGTGGCGGGCTTGTCTCATTAAAAAAAAAAAACAATATTAACTTCGTCTGTGACCATTTTATGAATTCTAACGTGATTCATATTATTATCCTATTATGATTCTAGCTAAAGCTGCCATTTTAGGCCCCCAGTAGTCACTAATATTAGTCCAAAGGAAAATAATGAGTTATAAAAATGACTTATTAAAGAATGCCAGGCTTACAAGCTAGTTCACAATCTCATACCTCACTTACTTTTCTTAAATCACAAATTAATTCACTAATTAGCACACCACTTAAAATGCTAACCAGCCAGACGTCTAACACGTGCACTATTTAATATTTACACCAAAAATTAGCCAGACTGCGCATATTTAAAAAGTTTAAAGAAAAATTACGTACTATTTTATCGTATACGGAACCCACTGCTTCAATTTCCGCCTAAAGCAAATGTAAAATAGACATTCGAAATAAGTAAAATTTTTGAATTTGTCAAAGGTATGGAATAAGTATATGATAATAAAGATTGCTCATGCTCTAGAATTTATCATTGAATATTTATAACATAAATCCAAAAACGTACATAGGTATGTAAACCTAACTTTTAATGGATTATGTAAATAATTAGCTTTCTATTTATGTTCTGTATTTGGAGTGTTGAGCGGTAACGTGCTCGTTACGAATATCTAATGAGTTTGGTTGCACATTGACAGTAAGAAATGGATCTTATTTTTAAACCTGTTGCAGTTTTTCCTGTAATAAATAATGTTTTAATTAAGATTGATGTGGCTTACTTATTTTTATAAGTGACAAACATAACGTGCTTTATTAAATTTACTACCACTCATGTAACACAAGCTATACCGCGGTAAAAAACGGCTGAAATTTTTGGAGAAACTTTTCAGTGCTTAGTGATTTTTGTCTTAAACTTGTATACAGTACACCTGTACTTCAACATCATCTATTATATCGAAACATATAAAAATGAGTGTTACGAGTGCTGTCATACAGGATGAACTAGGACAGTTCAGGGATAAAGTATTATTATATTTTTTTTACTCAATACTCAATTCTTTATTGCATTCCACAATGTAGGCTTAGGCGGTAGACCTTTTTTAAAAGAAACAATCGTGGACCCTGTCGGGCACAGCAAAAAAAAAGATAATAATATGGGGAGATGAGGACTTATCATTTAGGTATCTTAATATCTAACTTATTCTAAAAACATTTTTGTTTAATTTTTATTTTTCAAGGATTTATCATTTAAATATTCGTTGACACATTTGCTGCATTTGTTTTGCGTTTGTGTTTTAATTTACAGTGCGTTATGAAACTAGGATATGCGCTACTTACTATACTGGCTCTTATTTCTGTTAAAAAAAAAACTTAAATATGACCTACAAATGTACTCAGTACCAGGTCAATCCTTCAATGAAAAATTATGATTTAATCATATGTATATTAAGAACATTTCCGCAACTATTCTGAAGCATTACTAAATGTTTCTATTCAGTGTTGAATGTGGCAAGTAAATGTCAGAGTTTTTGTATGGAATAAATGAATTAAACAGCGAACTAGAGCGATGCAAATATTACGAACTACAATGACTGCTCAATAACGCGCTCTTTGTTTAAATCGAAAAGAGTTCCGTAGCATTATTTAATTATATATTTTTTAATTATTGCGATGATAATTTGAGTTTATTAAAAAAGTCGGCTGCCAAGTTGCTCCCCTTTTTTAACTTAAATCATAACTTTTTATTACCTTATTTCCCATGAATGTTAGAGCCGTTACTGAAGAGTTAAACAAACAAACAAAAACGTAAATAAGCGCAGTTGTTTACAACAAACAACAGTTTAAAAATAAAACAAAGACAAGTATGATTCATGTTAAAATACTTCAAGATAACCATCTAAGGCTGTTCTAAATCATACAATAATATAATTATAAGTATGATGCGTTTAATTTATCTCATGTTTATTACTCTGTTGATATTCTAGGTCACAAATAAACAAATAAAACGTTACCCGGTAGTGACCGCAAACGTTGGAGATGAGAAAATAAGAACAATATAACGGTTATAAACAAATATACGTAATTAATTTAATTTAGACATCAGAAGATGAATGTCTGTGTAAACATACCTACTGGCCTAGTCATAAAAATGTGAGAAACATTTTTACACCAAGCGCTGTGAACAGAATGATTGGTGATATTTTTACTCTTAAAGGAAAACTATGTTCATTTTTTAGTGAAAATGTGAAATAAAGTAAGGCAATACGTTTATTTGGCACATCCCACAAGTGCTCACAGCATTAAAAAACCAAAAAACCAAAAAAAAATAAACACAAAAAGATAATTCTTGTACGGCTGCGCTAAATATGCAAAACAAAAATCTGTCAAACATACATTGAAAGTATGGAAAATCGAAAATTCACGAATAAAATCGGGGCCTACTTCTTGACTTATTCTTTGCTGGACTAATCAACGATTACGCAATCAGAACTAAAATCAGAGAAAATTCTTCTGTAAACTTTCGTGGTTCTATACCTAACATACGGAACCCTAAACACCAAAAAAGCAAAACTGTGTATATTAAACAGCAATTTGATGATATCACGACTGTCCGGCGGCGCTACGCGTCGACGGCCACAGGCCCGTCTTTACGACCATTGGCTACTTCATTATTAATTGAACTAACTACCTTTTTTGTTCACTATGAAAAATGTCTGTCACGCTCAATTTATCTGATCGTCCTTCTCCGCCGCAATTGAATGGTAAGTGCCAGCCGTTTATGTGTTCAAATGGTTTTGCATAAGGTTTTTAACATGACGTATAAAAAACCTCAATTTTTTTTTTATATATTAATTTTCCTCAAAGTTTTGTGGTGAATTTTCCGTAGGTATGTAAGTAGGTTTTAATTGGATCTTTTTTTTAGTAACCTTGCATGTCCCACTGTTGGGCAAAGGCCTCCCCCATGACATTCCAGGTACTCTTCCCCTGCGCCACTTCGAACCAGCCTTGATGTTATTCAATAGATGATATAAAAAGTTTTAGATTTTCAATAAAAATCTTTATTTATACGTTATCAGTTAGCCCTCCAAAATAGCTCGCCGTGCGGCCGTCTTATGACGACAGGCCGTGTCGACGGCGCGTTCGTGTTCCACGTGCGCCTCAAAGAGATGTCAGCAAATAAGTAGGGGTCCGCAAGGGCCGATGCCTGCCAGGGCTGCGGGACTGTTCGAAAGAGATACCGTGGCCCTGGAACACAAAGAGCAAAGAAGGAACATGGATGGGTTTTAGTCAGTACAAGTCTGACACTCCCTTCCGCTCCGCCCAGAGTCGGGGGGTCATTTGATGATTTCCCATCCGAAAAAAAAAAAAAAAAAAAAAGCCCTCCAAAATTAACACCGGAAACTGTATCCAGGCTACCTTTGATCAAGGCTCTAAGAGAACTATTAAAGAACTAATTTTAGCAGTTTCATTCATCATTATCATTTATCATAGTGTACAGATTCGTAGCTGTACCCACTCTATTAAAAATATATGATAATCGCCAATCTGTAAAATGGGGTCACATTGTGCCATAATCTTGACCAATATGCCTGGTTGCACTGGTTTGTAGGGAAAAGTAACTGCAGCTAGTATCTTTTACGCATTACGTATGTAAATATAAGCCATAAATTAATCATATCACTGAAGTTTAATAAGGAAAGGCTGTTGAAAGATCAACGATGCTTGAACGTTTAATAAACCATGATGTTATGCATTTAACCTGTTCCTTTGTCCATTATCGCGTTTAGAGTAAAAAACTGGCCAAGTGCGAGTCAAACTCGCGCACGAAAGGTTTTGTACCAGATATATAAGATATTAAATCGTGTACACAGTATTTGAAGTCTATATTACCAAGCCGCGCACAGCAGCTTGACCGCGGGCGTCTTTCGCGACACGCGATCGTAGCCGAAAATATGCGCTATGGAATCCGTTCGCCTATCGCCGTATCAGATCGGATCAAAACAAATATTAGAACACGTCAACACGGTAGGAATTATTTGACTAGGCGCAGAAAGGGATACTCGCAAGCGACACGACGGTACGGATCCTGCCCATCCGTTCGCATCCTTTCCGATCCGATGCGATGCGAGCCGTTTGGTGGAAAGAGTTTAGAAAAATATCGATCAAAAGCCAAAAAACACTTTTCTGGTATAAGTACCCTATTTTTCAACCTTCGTATTATTTGTTGTAATAGCAAAAACAGAGCTCGTCGCTAAATAATAACAGCCGCTCGGATCAATCTTCAGGTTAAGCCACGCTTGCCAAGGTTGATCTGTGAATGGGAGACCACTCATTACATACCGAGTTTCCTCCATGCCTCGGAAAGCACGTTAAGCCGTTGGTCCAGGCTGTCATTTATAGGTCTTTGACAGTCGTAACAGTCGTCAGTGGCCCAAAAGCCTGACAACCATTCTTACCATGGGGTATCGTATTACCCAGTACTAAATGGGTTGTGGAGGACAGAACGGCAGTCGCTCCATGTAAAATACTGTTATTCAGTTGCAACCGTTTAGACTGGAAGCCGAACCCAATATAGTTGAGAAAATACCTAGGCCATGTTGTAATAGCAGAAATAGTAATAGAAAGTCTTTGAAAATTTCAAGTGTCTACCGGTTTTACGTTTAAAAAATACAGCCCACTGCCGTACGGACGGACGGAAAACCGTAGTAGTAGGTAATAAGGGTTCAGAAACCTTAAAAAAAACGCTTTCCGTTTAAAAACAAATGAACGTTTAAAATCAATTCAAATACCAATTACAGTACATTAACGGCTGCACAAAAATTGTATTATCAATCACATAATAATGATACAATAATGGATAATACACACTAGTTATATTCTTAATTATAATGTTTTAATAGTTTTGTATGTAGGTATGTTTTTAATTACTTGACCTACCTCAATTCTAATTCTTGGTTTGGTCTAGGTCTTCTGGTAACTGTGCTTAATAATTTAAGTTAAAAAAAATTTTTTGGAGATTTTTGATAATAAAAATATTTTTTTTTAGTTGCCTGTGCTTTCCCGCAGCTGGGCAAAGGCCTCCCCCAATTCCTTCCATTTTCTCTTTTCTCGTGCCTCCTTGAAGCAGCCTTCGCGGTTTACGACGATTATATATTATTATATTATTATTTTTACTTTGTATAAAAATATACAAAGTAAAAATGTTTTGTTTTTTTTTTGGTCGAATCTGTCATCCCGTTAGCATTATACTTGCCTAAACCGGAAGAATAAATCGTACACTACTTTTCATTTAGTAATTAAAGATGTGAACCGAACTAAAAACGGAGAAAACATCAATAGGATTTCGAAAAATGCTTGTCACTGACACAGAAACTAGTCCAGCTAGTAAAGAAATTAATTCAATTGTTTTCTTTTAACTCTAATGCAATTATCAATAAGCCAAACAAAATTTTTAAATAATCAATCATTCAAATCAATTCGAAACGAAAGACAAACAAGAGATTTATGAATACCAGCATATATACAAAGCACAAAGAAGAACTGAAGGTAAAAAATAAATAAAACAGAACGGGCATTGTGCGGAATTAAAACGTGTAAAAGAAATGAGGAAGCCAGAACCTACACACGAAGTTGATAAGCAAGAAGTAAACACACTTCAACTGTACTTGATTACTGCTGTTACTCATAATCATTTCTTGGTAAGTATGGCATTGTAAACATTCAACTGTTTTCTTGAACATTCGATGATACAAATAGCAAAGATGCCATATTATTATTTAGAAATTATTCGGGATCTGCTTAGCCTTTGCTCAACTATGTTGGGGTCGGCTTCCAGTGTAACCGGAAGCAGCTGAATACCAGTATATTACATGGAGCGATTGCCTATCTGACCTCCACAACCCAGTTAGCACTGGGTAATACAATGCCCCTTGGTAAGACTGGTTGTCAGACTTTTTGGGCCACTGACTACCTAAAGACTGTCAAAGATCTACAAATGACACCCGGGACCAACGGCTTAACGTGCTTTATGAGGCACGGAGGAAACTCAGTATAGTTTGGGTGTACTACAAGGAACAGCTCTACCTAACTCACCAGGGATGATGAGCATGATATTAAATCATAGAACAGTAATACAGTGAGTATTGGGCAAAATGCCGTTTTTCTTATAGGTACAAATAAGTAGGCATTGCTAGAAAACGAATGAAAATGCAAGAAAATACAAAAACATAGGCGTATGTGTGAGAGACGACGTTACCAATTTTCCAATCATGCAATTGCTCGACAACCGTAAACCGCTTTGACATTGACATTGTATGATGCTCATTTTATTGCAATTCAACTCGAAATATTCCTTTGCACTGCTAATCAATAGGCATATGAAACGATATTTATCCGTTAGTAACAATAACAAAGAATTAATTTACATTTAATTTTAATCCTTTGAATAAAAAACTAGTAATCTGTAATCAGATATTGTCAATAACTCTACCCACATAGTTTTTTGTTGGAAATCACACAAAAAGTTACCCAGGGCTAAATAGGTGACTGTGAAAAAGCACGTAAGTGCATTTTGTATAGGATAGCTAAAGAAAAAACATGTTTAAAATGTCAGACTATACATAAGTAACCATAAACGTGAAAAACGGTCATATTGTTCTTGACGCTGAAAGTGACTTATAAGAATGACAGAAAATTAATCATTCTTTACTCGTTGTAAGCTCTGTAGTGGTGATATAGAATTTAAGTTTTAAGTTCCGAGAATTCTCCTTGTTTCTTGTTTGTACAATAATTAGCCCTTCCAATCTCCGATCTTCTCAGAAAACTCGACCAGAGTTACAGGCACTTTTAAAGTGTCAAAAATAAAATACATACACACTGTACTGCAGTCCAGCTACAAGGCATAATAACTGTGACAGGACCGTAGTTACCCTTTCCAAATCGTTCTCAAGATGATCCTCAATGCGAAGGTTTCAAATCAATCTAGATAATTCGTGTTCCTTATTTCGCAATGCTCATAAAACAGACATCTTTATAATATCACAGTCATTATAGGCAGGTAGTGGCTTCAAACTTAATGTCTTCGTGATCTGTCAAAAGCAGATGGCAATGTCTGTCGAGGTCATGACCTTTGCATCTGTGATAAACTGAAAGCTCACCAATAAAATTTTAAATATGCAAAATCGGTTCTTAATTACATATTTTTTCTTTTGCAACGTTATAAATTATGATTTACGATCTATTTTGGTATTATTTCTTCAATTGGGTAATACTTTGTTTCGGAGTCGCATTGAAACTTCGCAGTCAAAACTTCTGATAATATTACGTTATGAGAGATCTTGAAGAATGAAGCGTTATTATTCTGGTTGTAAACAAAACAACTGAACAAGACATAAGTAGCTCCATTTAAATTCTTAACCCCCTTGCAATGACAATATTCAAGGATAATACTTGTGAGTATCATAGTATCAAGACTGTCCAACATGTGGGTTCTGTTCAAAGCAACTGGTGAATGTAGCAGAATTCTGGTCTAAGCCCATCTACATATAAATAAAAATACTATCTCGATAATCTACACACTAAGATTGCAAATTGCAATGAAGGTCATCATATACCATCATCGAAAAATAATCATTTAAACAATGGAAATTGAAAATGAGTGAGCTACAAAATATGTTTGGCACACATAGAGAAACATTTAATTAGATATCTAGTCTATATTGATATGTATTAATATCTAGTAAGGTCTTAAATATGTATGAGTTGAATGGTTTCTTCATTTAACTTATATTATAATCTGTAGGTACGTTACGTACATTACATTGTTCGGCACCCCGCTAATAGCATTACCACGTATGTAGATAGAGGTATTACAGTATTGTGATGTCTCGCATAAAATATTCGTCACGGGCCACGATTTTGCATTCGTTTTTATGTCTTTATACTTATACAGAGAAAGCTTATTATACCTTCTCGTAATGTAAGTTATGTAATTTTTTGAACGAAATATTAGTTAAATATAGGCAGTACAGCTAAAATTGTCAGCGAAAATACATGGTAGTACTGAAAACAGTAATTACCCCTTTGAAACGCGTGCAGTATGTCTGCTATTTAAAGCAAATGAACAGAGCTTTAGCACGAACGTATTCACACTTACGATACATGATCTGTCTGACAGCTAAACAGAAACACATTTATCATTTGCGTCCTTATGAATACAGCCCGTCGATGCAGCGCGTGCTAAAAATGGTAATACGCGCTGCAGATGTTCGTGCTCCAGCTTAAAATGGCATGCATTAATACTAAGTATACGTACTCCAAGGACCTCTACCTTACAAGATAGTATACCACCATTACGGAAAAAATAACAATTCACACGCACCCTTTCAATTAATTTCACCGGCTTTCACGTTAGAGTTTATAGTATTCACCACGCGATATATCGATCACAGTTCACACAGGGGCGCTAGACGGCTAGCGGATGTGTCTTCCTTTCGACGCGCGAACATCAACTGTTGGTTTGCGCGCGCGCGCGTCGGTGCCTCGCCTGATAACCGATAGCTACCTCGGATAAACTCAGTATATATGTACGACAAAAAAATGCCGCTAAATGCCTTTTCACACACACAAGTTTACATCATTTGTAAAAAACATTGTTTTTTCGAAACAATCATCGATTCATCCCTGTTGCTTCGAATGCATTTAAAATTTGTTAGGCACATCGTGAAATTTTTCTATCGCTCAATATCCGTGCAGTTTTATTGAAATTTCAGTGACGAAACTTGAATTTTGTAATAAATTCGTTTTACGACTGTTTGTGCATAAATGTGTTGTAAATGCTTATTGTTCTAGAAATACATAAAATTCTGGTGAGAATCTATGACGAATAAAAAAATTATAACATTATTTTATTATATTAAAACATTATCTCGTTTAAATGACCGTATTTCGTGAAGGCACTACGAAGTTTAATCTTTCTTCCACAATCACTAAATAAACAGAACGTGGTTTAAGCAAAAATTTCAGGAAATGTTCATGATTCTTACCTATTAAACTAGAATATTAACAATCACAATGGCCATTTGTCGAAAACCTTAATATATAAATTAAATGAAGACATTTAAAAAATATACGTTTATTTCCACCAATGATAAAACGAAGTCATCAATATTAAATTTTGAATTGTCATAATAACTGCATCTAATTAACTATTCACGGCTGTACGCATGACTGGCTCGACCATTTCTCAACAAAATGAAGCCTTTAATAGTGATTAGTTCATTATTAAAACATTTATAAGCCGATTATTTATTGGTACTATTTTCTTTACGAGATGGACAATTAATGTCTTACTGATTTCAGAGTAAAGTGAATCTGAAGACTAAAAACAATCTCTAGATTTATTCCAGGGTTCCTTTTACTTGAAGAAACCGGTCGAACAGTCGTTATCTTGGATCTTGGACCAGTTTTTCAAAAACAGTGTAGTTTTTGGATTTATAAGAAAGGGCTGTCGATAGTTTTATTCTACATTACTTAACATAAATAACAACGCACGCCTGTAGTAATCCCCGCAGGGTAAGGAAGAGGTGTACATCCTAATTAAACACTCAAATTTTGCCAGTTATGTTCAGTTAAATACAGGCTGGAAGGTACACCGACGCATTAACGCTTACCAAGTATTCAGTACATAATTCTGAACCCTACAGAAATTTTTATTCGAAAATTAAAAAAAACAGGTGTTCCATACGTTTTGACCGTGTAGATATTGCAGTTTTTTTTTAATAAAACAGCAGATTTATTTTTTTAATTACCGATGAAAAATATCTCAAAAAAAAAAACGAGGTAATTGTTTTAGCGTCGGTATCCCTTCCACCTTGCAGTAGCGAAGGGGTAATTTTTGTAAGAGGTAAGCCGGAGTACATATCTTTAATGTACTCCGGCTGTGATTATATTATTTGTCTTTAGAAAACTGACTGTGCCAATTTTCAAAGGGAATCCAGTAGGAATCGAGTTGTATGGAACCTTCGCCACTGCCACCTTATGTTATGGTCCGTTACCTTCTCTGTCAAAACTTATAATCGAGATCACGTCTTCATCTGCAGTGGAAACATCGATGAGTGACAGTTCTAATATAGAAAGAACTGACGTCAAATAGACCTGAAAATAGTATCTTAAGCAAATACACCGAATAATCAGTATTTCGAAATATCTAATCACATTAAAAGCTATAAATGTCAAACTTAATTAACGCTACCTAGTAGTCAATACAAAGCTTGACTTTGACGATAGATAGTGTCGCTCAAACATTCAATTCATAATGTCCTATCTTAGGAGATAGATAATATTGATGAATTTACTGTAAGAACCAACATTATTTAACTATTGTTAGAAACAAGAGAATATAGAAAACAAAGAAAAAATATATTTATTAGTCGCAGGGACATGCCGTGCATCAAAATCATCAGTATAAGCCTGATTCATCACCTTTTGTGCCATTCTTCCTCTTAGCGCTGGACTCCACCGAAGCGACGACAAGACGAGAGGAGATGTGTTGTAAACAACCAATAGAATTTCGTTATTTACACTTCTCGTCTTCGCTTAGCACATCTCCGCACAGCTTTGGTGGATATACCCTAGCTCTTACACATCTCTTCTCCCAGCTTCAACACATCTCCGCTCATCTCTGCTTTGGTGGAGTCTGGGCCTTAATCTGCGCGAGTTTCAACAATCCTGCGATCTTTAAAATTTCATTCACTCTTTGGCTATTAATTTGCTATCACTTCTTATACCATCTCTCGGTAACTAGTTCTGATTTATCTTCTTAAAATAAAGACTTTATATTTTATGCTAATTCGTTCCATAACTGCATATCAATAGAGAGTCAATTCGTGTGACTCCGATTTCATGTTCCGAACGCACTTTGACTTATGCCCCAGGCGCACATTGCAGACTATGTTGATAAGCGTCTTGATCATAGGTACCAATGAAGCATATCGTCTTTCCTTTGCATCATATCATGACAGTTCACTCAAAATATTTATTCGGCCTAACTTTCGCACTTGATTAAAAAAAACAGCGTTCTCTTTACTCAAGAAATATAATGCACTTTCACACTCATTTAGCTGTCAAACTGAATTTACACACTTACTGACTAAACTTGAGTTATGAATTAATTAGGCCTGTTATAAAATGTTTATAACTACTTACGATACGTCTAGATAGTTTTTATTATTACAAAGGTGTTAAGAGTGCGGTAAACGCACTGTTTATAGTTTACAACTGTGCGAATTGGTTCTTGATAAGAATCATGATATGTTTTTGATAAAAAAAAACGTGTTTCGAGTTCAGTGTACCTAGTAGAGTGTAGCACATTAGGACCACCATATAAATACCGTGTATACCTGAAGGCACATCAAGGATAAACCAATAACCTGGAGAATCCATCGCATGCGAGAAGATCATGGCAGTTTTTGGCTGATTGGTGATCATTGCGAATTAATACTCGAAAGTACCTTTTTCATGAAACCTCTAGTTTAAGGGGTTTTAGAAAGCGTAAACTACGAGCTTCCAATAATCTTCCTGAAGTCGTCTCCCTAGATTAATACCTGGGTACAAAAATTCATGTATTCATTAGATTACAGGACAGCTGACAGTTGTCACGGTGAATTACCGACTGTCGTAATAAAAACACACACTTTATAACAGCTAGAAATTCTTCGGCGGTGTGGTCCGTTTACGAGAAGTTTATGTCGTAACCTGAATCTATTTGAACACGGAATCAGTGATGTTACCTTTCACTACTTTGCCCTACAGTGGCCTTTGACCCTACACGTAGTGCGTGGTAATAACGCACTCCTTATTTTACGTTCCAAATCTAGTTTATGAACGCACCTTAGGGATGTGCTAATAGGTCAGTGATGCCTTATAGGTGCGATCTAATTGGAAGCTTTAAAATGTTATATCAAGAATAAGAGATTTAATTTCTAACCTCAAATGCACGGGACTTTGATGCTCTGGTTAAAGATACTGTCAACAAAAAAACATTAATCTTACTAATATTATAAATGCGAAAGTTTATGAGGATGGATGGATGAATGTTTGTTACCCTTTCACGCGAAAACTACTGAACGGATTTGAATGAAATTTGGCACATAGATAGTTTATAACCTGGATTAACATATAGAATATTTTTTATCCCGGTAGTATGATCCCGTGGGACAGTTACCGAACTTCACGCAGGCGAAGCCACAAGCCTACGCTAGTTTAAAAAAAAAATCTTTTAAGATCTAGGGGATCTTCCGACCAAAGAATTTAAACATTTCGACTTTATGGAGAAATGGTATCTAAAGAATTACAAGGTTACCTAATTTTATTCTTCCGGATGAAATTAGACCTAAACTTCGTTTCCCATTGACTTCGGGACTGCCTTCCTTGTCCTTCTATTCCACTGAGCACGATATTGAGCAGTGCCACTATTGAGTTGAGACTGTTGCAAAAAAACAAACATCATCGTTCATTGAACCAAAAAAAAACAATACCATATCGAGTGGCTTCGATGATAAAAATAGGTCGCTACCTTTCTTGTTTCAATAACTTATGTTTGTTTTTTTCGTTTAAAACTGGATCCTTGTTTACGGAAGTCGGTCTTACTCAGTGACGTTTTGCAAGAAAATAAGAAGACAAAGTAAATAAATAAAAATAGTTTATGCTGTCAGAGATAAACATGAAAACACAGTCTCTTGAAGTGAACGATCATTGTTTTCATTTTAGCTTGATCAGTAATACATACCGAATGCAGCGGAGAGACAGTGTCACACTCAGGACAGAATATTTCTACAAAACAGCTCAGCCTATAATAATGATGATCTACCAGGTGACGACTTCCTCGTTGGTCTAGTGGCCGCAAGCGCGACTGCTGAGCATGAGGTCCTGGTTTCTATTCCTAAATCGGGCAAAGTGTTACTGGGAATTTCTCAGTAACAGCCACGGAGTCTAGATTTGAGTCCGGTTCATGACAAAAGGCTCGCCCCCTATTACATGGGACTTAAAACATAACTAATAATAATAATAATAATTTATTTGCATCAAGTTTAACATTTTACATTAGATACATGTTAATACGAGTACATACAATTTAAGGAAAATTAAACAATATTGTGGCGACACCAACACCTTTGCTAAGTTGTCAAGACAACTTGTATTAAAGATGCTGGGCCCGACCCTTTAGTGGATGTTTCTTAATTGTAATTAGTACATACATGCCATTTTACAAAAAATATGACTAGTCCATTATGCAGTATAAGTAAACGGGCAAATAAACTATTTAGAAAGGAAATATAATGAAAACAAAGGTAATATATGGTATGAGCAGAGTAGTGTAGTGTGTGTGCGTGTGTGTACGTGTGTGCGTGCGTGTGTGTATGTGTGTGTGTATGTGAGTGTGGATGTGTATGAGCATAGGATAGTTTAACGGGAACTGTATTGAGTCAACAATAAATTTTCTGTATTGTTGTAGTTAAGTGTTAGTAGCCAATCACTTAGTTTCTTTTTGAGTGACATTTTAGGTAGTGAGTAGAAGTCTAGTACTTTGTTAAGGTTATTATAGAGATGAGGACCTTGGAAACAAGGAAATCTTCTTGTAAAAGAGAATTTACAGGGAAAGGGTTGACATACCTTGTCTTTGCGTCTTGTGGTGATTACTTCGTAGGAGGTTCTTTGGTGCTGATATAGTACCATGTGTAAGACAAATAATTGCCTCACTGTAAGGACTTTACAGTTCCTATATAATTCCTCAGTTGGAAAAAGGATGGACCTAAAGGTACTAGTTTTTAGCACGGCTCTCTGAGCTCGTTCTAGTTTCAATAGAGTAGTTTTCGGTCCACCACCCCAAGCGCTTATACAGTACGTTAAGAGAGACTGACAAAGAGCAAAATATGTACACCTAATATTTTGGGGTCTTGCTATGTGGCGAAGAGTACTAAAGACAAAGATTAGCTTTCTAATTATTTTCGTCAGTAACTCAATATGTGGTGCAAAGCTCAGGCTGTCGTCGAGAGTCACACCGAGATATTTAATGGTTCTACAGCGTTCCAGTTCGGGACATTTACATGTCGCAGTGCCAGGCAGTATACAAGAGTGCGCTACCAAAGCATACGAATTTGGTACCTAGTTGACTCGAATTTCTTAAACTGTATGTAAGAATTTTAGTTTTGTCGGTGTTGATTGTGAGAATGTGTCTTTTGAGCCATTGTAGAACATTATTTAGTCCTTTTTGTGCGGAATCGAAGGTGTCATCCCACGTATCACCAGAGAAGGTAAGGACAGTGTCATCAGCGAATGCCACGATTTTTCCACTTCCCAAACTCAGATTACATAGTTGGTTAACGTATATTAGAAATAAGGTTGGACCTATCACACTGCCTTGGGGAACGCCGAATGTCACTGGAAGCTCTCCACTGAGGTAATTTTGTATTTTTACACATTGTGTTCGATTTTGAAGGTAGTCGTTGAAGATGTTAAGTGATTGGTCACGTATTCCCAGTTCTTCAAGCTTTATTATTAAATCAGAAATCGAAACCGTATCGAATGCCTTTTTTAGGTCCAAAAAAATTGACAATACCTTCTTTTTCCTGTCAATATTTTTGGTAACATAGTCAATTAGGTCAATTACAGCACTACTAGTAGATTTACTGCGTCTAAAGCCGAATTGGTTGGGAGAAAAAAGCTTTTTATCTTCCATGTAAGTCACGAGTCTTTTATTAATTAGTCGTTCTAGTATTTTGGAAATGGAAGGTAACACTGCAATAGGACGATAATTATTTACCAATTTTTTGCTTCCAGTTTTATGAATTGGGTGTATGATGGCCTTCTTGAAGTACAAGGGGAAAGTGCCAGTATGGAAACAGAGATTGAAAATATGTGTGAGTATGGGGACTAGTATCAATGAGTAGCGTTTTAAAAACCTTGTAGGAATATTGTCCCAGCCTTCTGCAGAATCTGTTTTAAGTGACATTAGCAACTCTGCAACCTCGGCTTCATCGGTGTCTAACATGACGAATGATTGTAAAGGTGGAGATGTAGGGGTAGTGTCTGATGGGACTTTATGACTACCAAGTGGACGTGAAAAGTTATCAGCAAGTTCCTTGCCGATATTGGCAAAAAACTCGTTTACTTTGTCCACCGAGAGCTGAGGTGACGTAGAAGAAGCCAATAATTCGGTGTTGGGTATGTTGGCTTGTCTGTATTAGTCACTCTCTTTATCACCTTCCAAATCTTTTTATTGTCTTTTGAAGCCTCAATCAATAACTGGCGAAATGTGGGTGTACTTTTAGTTACATCTCTGCCTAACGCTTCGAGGATTACAGGCGTGATTTTTTAATGAAACAAGCTTTTCATTAACTTTTATAAAGCCATTTCCTTTTTGAATGCCGAGATTTGTCCGTGGTGACCATCCATTACCTACCGAGACACATCTACACTTTAAGCAGTTGAACCCGGCTGTCATTTGAAGATCTTTTACAATCGTTACGAGTAGTACATTCGGTGCCCAGTAACTGGGTTTTGGAGGTCAGATGACAGTCGCTAAATAAAAAAACGCGTGTATGTAACACGCGTACCACGAAACTGGCTCGAGGACACACGGGAAAAGAGCACATGGAAGGAATTAGGGGAGGCCTTTGCCCAGCAGTGGGACAATACACGTTAAGAAATATATATACACCGTGACTTTTAGTCGTCTTACAACGGCAACCCGACCCGTATGATGTATTCAATGAATACTAAACATTCATAAAAAAATAGGTATTTATGAGATTTTAATAATTTAAAAATAAAAATATTATTCAGTATTATGACGCATGACGTAATTAAAACACCCTGTTGGGAGCGATGATCTACTGGACTCGAGTGCTGGGTAGGTATAGTTCACCCGTTTGACACGTAAACATCATTAACAAGATGTTTCATAATTTTAATCAATTTTTTTTTTTTTCTTTGTACCTATTATGGAAGAAAAAAAATTATCGCGCCTACAGTTATTTTATGTCGGGTACATTGAGTGGACGACCTTTGTAAGACGCCTAAAATGTCACGGTGTATATTTATTATATTTAACACGGAGCTGAATCCGATGAGACAGGAAGCTGAACCCAACATACTTGGGAAAATCCTAGACAGATGATGTCTACAGTCAAAGTAACATTCGTCCTAAAGTAAATAAAAAAATCTAAGGATCAAGTGAGTGTAAACTTCATATTTACAGGCACGTTACCCTAGTTTGGTACCTAAAAAGAATATTGGAAAGCGTGTTTTAATTACTCACAGTAATCATTATATCATCGATCAATTAATTTTTTTTTTTAATTCTTGCATAGACCTGCGCGTGAATTTACAAGCCGTTTAATAACAGTTTACACTGGGAAACTATAAATCGTAGTTAACATAGATTAAATAATGATTACGTGTAACCGCAGCCTTACCGGAAAACGACCGGTGTATTCTAGCCCTGTATGTTGTTATGTAAATCGTTTATAATTAATTATTGATAATGTAATCTGTATGAGTTGCTTGATGTACGGGTTGGTTAGGAAAGATTGAGTGGTATTGATCTTCCCTCAGGCTAAGACGCACAGTTATAAGCACTGCACGGAAACAGCATTTTACCTTTTTTTTTTTCGGATGGATTATCATCAAATGATGCCTCTCCCCGCTCTGGGCGGAGCGGAAGGGAATGTCAGTCTTCTACTGACTAAAACGCATCCATGTTCCTTCTTTGCCCTTTGTGTTCCAGGGCCGCGGTATCTCTTTCGAACAGTCCCGCAGCCCTGGCAGGCGTCGGCCCTTGCGGACACCTACATAGTTGCTGACATCTCTTTGAGGCGCGCGTGGAACACGAACGCGCCGTCGACACGGCTTGTCGTCACAAGACGGCCGGACGGCGAGCTAGCCCATTACTCGCCATTCACAGGCCTGCGCCTACGATGGCCGGGAGCCACCACGTGACCCCCGACACTCGGGGCGTCTCCCGCGGCGGCTGGGACGTGAGGGTCTTTCCCTCTCACGTCCCGCCACCTCCTTCACTAGCATGACTGCTTCGCAGAAGGAGGTGTTCCCATTCCCTCTCGCTCCGGACCATGGCTTTTTTTTTTTTTGGATGGGAAATCATCAAATGACCCCCCCCACTCTGGGCGGAGCGGAAGGGAGTGTCAGACTTGTACTGACTAAAACCCATCCATGTTCCTTCTTTGCCCTTTGTGTTCCAGGGCCACGGTGTCTCTTTCGAACAGTCCCGCAGCTTCCGGACCATGGCTTGAACCAGCATTTCAACTTGAGCCGTTTGGGAATCTGTGAAAACACACTGCAACGCACTTAAAAGAACCTTAACGGTAACACCTCGGGTTGGGGTCAGCTTGTGAAAATGAGGTGACGTGATGCCCGTCCCGTGCTGTGCGTATGGGCTTTACAGGTATCGATGCTAAGCTTCATTGGATCATGCATTGAAATCTTAGAAAAAGGGATACCAAACGATGCACCAATTCGGAACTAAGATAGAAATAAATGACGATACAACCTGGACAATTGGCGCGAGAAAAGACTTTCTGGAAAGACTTGGGGTAGCATTTGCTCAGTTGTTGGATAATCATCATCATCGGCATCCCATCTTCCTGCCTTTGTCCTATTCTACTTGAGGTATGGGCAACACGTGTTCTTTTTCCATTCTCCACTGTCAGACAATATGGCAATATGATGCAATAATTAAAAAATTAAACAAAAATATTTTTTTAACTTATTTTTCACATACTCGATTCAACTTTTAATTAGGCAAGTAGGGATATTTGCAATTCGTTGAGGTGATCTTTCGTTATGAAGAATATTTTTAAGGTGTCAGAATATTTAAAGACAATCTTCATCAATAAAAAGTTACGAAAGGTTAACTTTATCATGGTTTTGACCATCATCATCTGCCTCATCTGCCTAGCCTTTTCCCAACTATATTGGGGTTGGCTTCCAGTCTAACCGGATGCAGCTGAATACCAGTATTTTACATGGAGCGACTGCCTATCTGACCTCCACAGCCCATTTAGTACTGGGTAATACGATATCCCTTGGTAAGACTGGTTGTCAGACTTTTTGGGCCACTGACTACCTGTAACGACTGTCAAAGATCTACAGATGACAGCCGGGACCAACGGCTTAACGTGCTTTCCGAGGCACGGAGGAAACTCGGTATGTAATGGGCGGTCACCCATCCACAGACCAACCTAGGTAAGCACGGCTTAACCTAAAGATCGACCCGAGCGGCTGTTATTATTTAGCCACGAGTTTTGACCATCTTCTTTAAATCAAAACGAAGATTGTGACATCTTAGAACATAAAAAACATATTTCAACCACGGCCGATTATTGGCCTTCATTTTACCTTCAGTACATACCTACTAAATTATATGCATATACATTCGAGTAACATCTACATACGTACTTTATTATATAGGCCATACAATTTAATGTTCTTACAAATACCTCTGACGGTTCACTACAAAAACTAAACTGATTACATTATCATAAATTTCAAAGCAACAAAAATATTAAATAAGTTTTTGTACATAGTCAAGCTAAACCAATTATATATTCACTCACTCTTCCGCCAAACAATACATACGTTTATGTACTAATATAGGCTGCGTACCTACGTAACTATCTTATGTGATTGCAACGCCCTCTATCGTCTCTTATAAGGCACTAAGCATATGGACCATATAATCACTTCCACATTACATAAAACTGCTTTCCGTTATCGGTTATAAATTCTGAAAGTTCATGTTACGTACGTTCTTTTTAATAATGTTAGTGTTGCTGTGAAGGAAGATAGCAGATGTTTCAGTAAAGCTGATGAATTAGGTTCAATTAGAGCCTTGGTTAACCTGGAAATCTTTAAACAGACGTGGTACACTGTCTAGTCGAATCAAGTAAAATTTGCGCAAGAGCAAAATTTATTGAAGAGTGAAAATATGGTGCTTTTCCATAAAGATCGCACACCTAATATTGTGTTATACTCATTCACCCTGCCCCCTTCTAGGAATTTCTCCTGTGTCGTGGGTTACTAACATCTAAACTCACATACACAAACAGCCGAATCCGACCAGGTTGCCATCAACACGCTAAGAAGAAGGATTAAGACTCATCATCTACATGAAGTGGTCGACTGCTAGTCATAAGCCTTACCAATCGCGTGCCATTTACAGATCACGTATACCTAAGAGTGCCTTGTTTCCGAAGGGAAGCCGGCAGGAATCGGCTTCTTGGGAGCCTTCGGGCCTGATACCTACCCCAACGGTCATCAGCTCTACGATATTATATGACTGGCCTATTGTCACTTGCATTTTCTTACTAATGTATGGCTCAGCCAAAGCTGTAGGTGCTCTTGAAAATATATTAAATTTACCTGCAATACCGACAAGTCTGTCCTGTTTTTCATTAGTTTTAGACAGACATTCTTTTATGAGTAAAAATTAATATCCATTAGACTACGTTTTAATGTTAATTTATACTTTTTTCTTTTTGTTTCTTAAAGGAAGTTAAACTCCTATTTTATTACCCTTCATAACTTAGAACCTATTAAGACATAACAACAATTATTTCTTGATTGCATTATGATATTGCTGTTTGGCCATTTATGGATTGGTCAACAAGATACGCGACATTGAAAGATGTCTCATTGGCCTTAGTCCTAATACGTAGCCATTATCTAAGTATCCATAAATCATAAAATATATTAATATTTATGAACTGAACTCAAGTCAATCAAAACATGCCGTGAAATTAAGTACTTGAGTTAATTTTTATGGGTATATGATAAAATCAAGGTTCACTTTTCATTTAATAATCATGTAACGGCATTACAAAAAGTACAACGGCACCATACCACAAAATTATTACAGTGCCATCTAAGACACAATTTATGAAGAACTAACATACAAATTCTGAGTCGTAGTTATGCGCGACTTAAGAGCATATAGAAAAACACGACAGCACCCTTCGAGGATCCTCCCTTTTCTACGCGGGATGAAATACTTTACACCCTGTAGAAAACCATACCAGAGGGCCTAAATAAATGGCAATCGCCTTCAAAGAGTTTTATATTTATCTATAACCTTCAACAGGATTAATATAGCTATCCGGTGTGCTCCCTACCGCCGGCCTCGACACAGTCGAGGCGATCCGGCCACTACTCGACGACTGGCTCGGGAGAAAGCACGGCTCCCTGACGTTCCGGGCGACGCAGGTGCTCTCGGGGCACGGCTGCTTCGGGAAGTACCTGTGTCGCATAAGCAGGGAGCCGGACGCCCGGTGCCATCACTGCGTCCATTGTCTAGAGGACACGGCGCGGCATACGCTGGCCGAGTGCGCCGCGTGGGATGAGCCGCGCCGTGCGCTCGTTACGGAGGTAGGAGGAGACCTGTCGTTGCCGACCGTCGTTTGCTCGATGGTCGGCAGCGCAGAGTCCTGGGACACGGTGATGTCCTACTGCGAAACCGTCATGTCGCAGAAGGAGGCTGCGGAAAGGGAGAGGGAGATGACGAGCTCCCGCCCCTCCCACAGCAGACGCACCGGGCGTCGGCAGAGGGCGGACAACGCCCTCTTCCGGCCCCCCAAAATAGGTCCAGGGGCGACTTTTTCGGGGACATCCGTCGCCCCCGATCATACTGGACCCGAGACGGCGACGCGTATTGTTCCACGCGCGCCTCTCTCAGACGTAACGGGGGGGGTCTTACACCTCACTCCCCCCCGGGACGAGGCCCGCAGGTCAGGCGGGCCGGCACTAGTCTGGGGCAGCGAGCGGAAGTCGCCTCAGATCCCGTTGCCCCCCGACGCAAGTGTGCGAGGGAACACCGGTGTGGTTTTAGTCAGTACGAGTCTGACAGACCCCTCCGCTCTCCCCAGGGCGGAGGACATCCATTGAGGATTTCCACATCGAGAAAAAAAAAAAAAAAGGTACACGGTTTTCAGGATCATTTGCCTTGTATGTAGGTACAAGCTAAAGGTCAATAAAATGCAGCACACACAGATATATTATATTCATAAATTCGTAAGTATATTGCCGTACACAACTGGATAATGTTTCTATCTCAACCTGCATACACATAACATCACGCCTATAAGGGATTACAAAGGGTTAATCCCAGGCCACTCTTCGCGTGTTAGGTTTTACGTCCCATCTAATAGGGGGCGAGCCTATTGCCCTTAACCGTGGCCGCTCCTGAGAAATTCCTGATGGAAAAAACCCAATGACACTGCCCTACCCGAGAATTGCACCTAGGACCTCATGCTCAGCAGTCGTGCTTACATCCGCTAGACCAACAAGGCAACCTGAATTACATAATTATTTAAAATAAACTACAGTTCTTTGAATCGATCAGAAACATTTACCTAGTTGATCTTTAATATTTTATTCGAATGTAACTTAGGTAAGATAAGGGAAAGTAATTTGCAATAAACCTCTCTCTGACAGCCAATAACTGTCAAAGGTTTAACAAAGTAAAATATTGCACTTTCCTTTACTTATATGATTCGGGTTAATAAACATTTGGATCCCTTCACTTGGGTACTTGTAAACCATAACTGTACAATTCAACCAACTTATCTGTGCAGACCGGAAAACACAGAACTAAAATGAATGTACGAACTTTGACATATCGATACATTTTGTCTTAACAAGTAGCGCCAGCATGAACTGCACGCTTAAAGTGGTCCTACTGTAACTAGGTATTTAAAAACAGTGACATACATTCAGCTACAATGGAAAAGTTAAACCTGTATTGTTCATCTCCTTCACATCGCTTAAAGCTTTTCAGTAGCCCGTCAGTAGTCAGGCCCGGACTCCACCAAAGTGGAGACGTGCGGAGATATGAGAAGCGAAGAGGAGAGGAGATGCTTAGTAGCTAGGGTATATCCATAGAGGCGGAGATGCGTACTGGCTAGACCGGAGCAGATATGTGTGTACAGGCTCTCACACCCAATTTAGCACCTCTCGCGGCGTACCGCACGCCGCTCACGTCTCTTTCCGTCTCCGCTGTGCGCGGAGACTGCTTGGCCTAAACAAATATGAAACATCTCCTCTCCTCTCTGCTCAACCGTTTCCACTAAAGCTAAGCGGAGACGAGGAATGTAAATAACGAAATACTATTGGTGGTTTACAACACATCTCCGCTCATCTCGTCTCGTCTCCGTTTAAGTAGACTCCGGGACTTAGTTTTGTTGGAAGTCGTTGTTAAAACACAGAACGCTCAGAAGACGATTGTCACTTTTACGTTCTAGCTAGCCAGCTTAGTTAGATTCTAGTTAGCTTCTAAGGTCTTTGGGAATATTTAACTGTGGACTGTTGATGATGAAAACGACCTATAAGTAATTGCTCATAATGATCTAAAATTATGTTAATAAGCACTGTGCGAAATGACGTAACCTAATTAAAATTAACATGAATTACTCACGTAAATAAATACCAATTTCTAAAATCAAACTGGTGTTACTGCATAGGAAATAATGAAATCTAAAAGCTATTCAAAATAAAACAAAATAGTTTTTATTTAATTTTAAATGGCAACGATGCAAATTCTATACTTGCATACAATTGAAATGGCATCAGGAAATAGTCTGAAGAACTCTTCAGAAGACATAATTTGAACCACTTCCGTTCCGTTCAGTTTTCGTTCAATTAATGCTAAATAAATTATAATATATGGTCAGATTCATCTTCATCATTAGCTACGTAAAGATTAGGTTTTAACATAGTTATCTAACTTGAACCAGAAATAATTAGTTAGGATTTTCAAATACGTAGTTGAAAATAGTATTGTTTGAAAATATTGGTTGAGTTATTACTCTAAAACATTCCTGTTGCTGGAAACCAATTTAAACCTTTTTTTTAAACTCTCCTTCAAAACTGCAATACCAGGAACAGCAGTTTTTTTTTTAAATTACGATGAAACGTTTCAAGTTTTCTACGGGGGTTCAGAATACGTGGTAACCGTTTTAGCATCTGTGATCCTTCTATCTTATATATTCACGATGCAAATCTAGATTAATTAATTTAATTCAATGATATCTTGTCTTATAACATCTGACACATCTTCAATGCGGAAATCAATAACAAAATTCACACAAAATACAATTTCGTTGTATTCAGACCAAAGCATATCCAATATGTTAAGAAATTACCTAAGTAACGCACATATCAATTTATCATTACACCTATTAACCAACATAACCAATTGATTGAATGCATGTTACCTACTCTAATGAAATTTTTAGTTACCTAACATATGCGAAGTTTCTTCAAATTACTTGTTTCCTTTCAAAATTTGTATGCAATAAATATTTATTTAATCGTAAAAATTTATGCGCGTTAGTTTAATTTCAAATCTTTCATGGTATGTAACCGCCTGATTTTAGAATACTCAATTGAAGTTATTACGAAATTAACGTCGTCCTTAATTCGATTTCGTAAGAGGGCAAACTGTCAATGGGTAAATTTCCACCAGGAATTTCTCAGTAGTATTTCGGAGTCTGTATTTCTACAACTCCGGAGATTAGACGCATAATTATTATAATGTGTAATTTTAAGTTAAAATCATTGGGCTAGTAAGAAAATAGCCCCAGAAATCGATTGATTTAACTACATTCGTAAAGTTATACTGTCACTTACGGGATATCTTCCGTGATTGTTCATAATTTTGAGCTCCCGATATTTCGACGCTGTTGCAAGCGCCATGATGTTTTCCTTCACCGTTTTGAGAGCAGTGGTGATTAAGTCAATTACGAAAAATTATGAGGAGTCTATCTAGATAGACTCATAACTTTTGACCTTCGAGTAGTTAGATCACGGGTTCGAACCTAGGTTCGAGCCCGTGATCTAACTACTCGAAGGTCGCGGCCGTTACCACTGCCCCTACCATTCCCTCTTATAGAGCGGAGTCCAGTGTCCCAGCAGTGGGGACACAACAGGCTGATCATGTACATATACAGGATAAGTGACAGCGGGTAAGGCCTTAGCCTGACGACCTGAGGGACACTAATAATAATGATACGTATATAAATTTCCTAAGAGTTCCGGGCAGTTAAAATACAAAGTGGGCAGACAACAATTGCCCTTAAAACGATAACAGTAACTAAACCACCTACTTAACGTGACACTAATGTAGCAGTCTAATGAGGAACACGAAGTTCGTCGACGGGCATTTACGTCAGCAGAAAATCTTGCCACCAACACTATTTTTTCTGGCTCTTTCTGAACTGGTTTCAAAAGTCTACGGAAAAAAAGAAACATCGACTTATTGAGAACCTTCTCGTCTTTTTGTCTCCCACTGATTTAAATATAAGTCACCACTAGTCACCAGTAGTCAGTAGTCATAACTTGATGGGATGTCCAATCAAATGTTCTTCGGTCTTCGCGATGCATGTACCCAACTTTTTTATCACTTTTTCGATAGTGCGTAACATTAGCAGCTAACCTATACTTAACTAATAATTAAGTTTGCATTTTAAACACTTCTTCGTTTTAGTTGTTACCTAAGTCAGGTCCATTATACTTAGGCCTACAGACCTAGGCCGAGCGAACCGAGTCGAAGCTGTTCACTTACATATTACATAATTACTTAGTAACGAGAAGCAGTCGACATGACAAACCTGCCTAGTTTTCGCATCGGACAAAATAACGATCTTCCATACAAAATTGCATTCTCTATTTAACCCGCTAAGGTCTATTTCAGAGCGCGTTTCGATATCCATAGACTTGTTTTGCATTCATTGTTCAGTGTTGACCAGCGCAAAATGAACACTGGACGCTTTCATGACAGTACATCGGTCATCATCATCTGCCTAGCCTTTTCCCAACTATGTTGGGGTCGGCTTCCAGTCTAACCGGATGCAGCTGAATACCAGTATTTTACATGGAGCGACTGCCTATCTGACCTCCACAACCCAGTTAGTACTGGGTAATACGATACCCCTTGGTAAGACTGGTTGTCAGACTTTTTGGGCCACTGACTACCTATAACGACTGTCAAAGATCTACAAATGACACCCGGGACCAACGGCTTAACGTGCTTTCCGAGAAAAGCGGTCACCCATCCACAGACCAACCTAGGCAAGCGCGGCTTAACCTAAATATCGATCCGAGCGGCTGTTATTACTTAGCCACGAGCTCCTCCGATGACAGTATATCGGTATCGAAACGATAAACCGTCGCGGCGTCGGTCTCACTCTGAAATAGGCCTTAGGGGATGAATTTTCCAAAATCCTTTATTATAAATTTCATGCTTCTAGCTGTGATTTGTGTATCATTGAGCGAGTTTAATGTTACACGATGATTACAAAATCTAGAGAATCTTTGGTTTGAAAAGTTCGTCTTCGAACTCATTTCGGATGGTGGTGATAGACTTATCTTATCTTAAGCTTGCATTCACTACAGGTACAACGAATAGCTCCTTGTGATATTTAAAAGCAACAATCACTGCTACAGGTGACTTTACTATGTAAATTGACAGTTCGGAATGCCTCGCGTCGGGCATGGTTGAGTACATTTTTCTTAAATGTCAAATTAGTTAATAATTAACCGAACCGTTGTGCCAGCTATTATATCTACGAAATCCTTTATTGCTATACATGGTGTTTTTATTAATAAACGGATTTTTAAGAAGGCTTAATTTTTCAGTCATCGAGTCGCATTTGTTTTTTTGGGCAACTTCTAACTCTTATTGGTGATGAGGATAGAACAACAACGTGATCTTCATTTTAAATGTTTTGAACGTCCCTCTGGAATAAGTACTAGGCATCAAAACGATGTTGAGGCATCAATAAGACACAAATTTTACTTAAAAGTTCATCAACCTGTATAATTCATTGTTGCTGCCATTTTTAATTAAATTTAATACATAACAAGAGCTTTACATATAAAATGTCGTCGTACTTAACATTTATGTTCGATTTATCTCAAACCAGTTAGTGCGATCGGTCTACTTCCTCGTTTATCTTTGTTAACTACTCGTCGTATGTATTATGTAGGTATGGCGTCCACCATAAACGGCTACATAGGCAGCGTTTACAGGCGAAGGTTGTCTTTGGCTAGAATTTTTCGATAAATAAGAAAGTTTATCAGTTTCATCTATCTAAAAATGCCTTGACCTATGCACAAAAGCTACAGTGGAAATGGGCAGGCCTCCTTGCGAGGCTTTCAGACCAACGATGGACCCTAAGAGCAACCTTATGGATGGGCCCGCAAGGGAAAAGAAGCAGAGGTAGACCACTAACACGGTGGGAGGACGAGTATAAATAAGAACAGCCGGCTCAAATAGCAAGACAGAGACAGAGACACATGGTCAACTTTGGAGGAGGCTTATACCCAAACTGGGGTCCATGAAAAAGAAGATTACTAACAAAACTAACAACTACATTTAGTACATGAAACTAACCGACACACCGACACTTATTAACTTATACTGTCACTTACGGGATATCTTCCACGGAAGATATCCCGTAAGTGACAGTATAAGTTTTGTTATAAACCGTGAAAGCTTAAAACAGTGTTTGAAGGTATGTACTGATGGGCATGTGGACGACGAGTTATGGGCTAGCTCGCCGTCCGGCCGTCCGGCTGTCTTATGATGACAGGCCGTGTTGACGGCGCGTTCGTGTTCCACGTGTGCCTCAAAGAGATGTCAGCAAATAAGTAGGGGTCAGCATGGGGCGATGCCTGCCAGGGCTGCGAGACTGTTCGAAAGAGGTACCGTGGCCCTGGAACACAAAGGGCAAAGAAGGAACATGGATGGGTTTTAGTCAGTACAAGTCTGACACTCCCCTCCGCTCCGCCCAGAGTGAGGCCGAAAAAAAAAAAAAAAAACTAACCCACTAACACATTTCTTCTAGAAATTAAGTTAATATTGTAAAACAAGCAAGGAATAAACAGGCTTTTTTATTTTATTTTATCAGTTTCATCATCAGCCTGACTTGCCACTGCTGGGTAGAAGCGTCTCATTGCTTGAGGCTAATCTCCATGTGTTTCGTACCTGACTACAACGAGATGAGGTCATAGTCTCTTTTAAGGTCCAGACATAATGTTGGTCAACTCACATGAGGAGCATGCAGATAAGTTTCTGAGATGGTATTTTGAAGAAAGAACCACACAGATTAGAGTGGACCTATCCAGCCAGTGCAAGCATTTGTCAGCTGTCGTGTAGCTTGACTCATAACTCAAGGAGCCCGTGTCGTTGAGCTCCTTGTCTGTCCTTGACTTAGAAGTTCCTGTAACTTCCAGATATTTACTGTACATACACATTTCAATCAATCAATCAAATCATTTATTTGCATTAAATGTAGGTTAAATTAAAATACAGATGAAGAAAGTAGAAAGGTGTGAGCCATGTACATTCTGCCTGGAAATAGGCACGCAAAATTTAAAATAAAAATTGTCAAGAGTATCAAAAAATCGCCAGTTATGTTTCAAATCCCATGTTTGTCCCGTGTTCAAATTCATGTGTATTTTAAGTCTCAGTGGCTGCTACTAAGAAATTCCTAATGGAAAAACCCAATAACACTTTGCCCGACCTGAGAATCGAACCCAGAACCTCATGCTTAGCAGTCATGCTTGCAATCACTAGACCAACGAGGCCGTCAGAATAATACGATTATATCAATAAAATTGATTCATCACAGCATGAGCACCCGCTCTACACACGCCCTAACATTCAAGAAACCAGTTATCTCATAACATCGATGAACTAAAATCGAGCAAGAAGAACGGCAGCTAATTCAAGGTGAATGTCAAATAATAAATTACATTTAGAAGCGAAACACTTCCTAGATTACCGTACATTGTTGATTAGTACTGAGGACGATAGTCATTTGTTTTGTACCTATCGTATCGAAAGGGTTAATGGCCGTGCCTTTCCTTTGTTCTTGAGGTCTGGGCCATTATTGAGCTGTGTAAACAACATTTTATGAGTATGTCGAGTAGTAAGAGTAAACGTTGAAGTATGAACATATTTTTGAATTGAACATCAGTAGGACATCGGAGTCTCAATTCGTGGCCGGTTGATGGCAATAGGTGAGCCTATTGCCATCAACCGGCCTTGCCTTGTTACATGAGACCAAGTGGCGAAATGTCGGTGTATTTACACCTCCACCTAATTCTTTGGAGAAATATTCCCCGATATATCTTCAGCAAATTTGAATGCTTGCGAGATCTGCTATGAGATAAGTAGCTGGATGCGACAGTAGGCCATCTCGTTGCATCAACACTTAAAAGGGCCAGTGGTCTAGACAACATAAATAAAGGGAAAGAGCAACAGCGGCGCGACGGGGCAGTTTAAAATGACTGTTGTTTGTCTCGCTGTATAAATACCCTTGAATATAATGCTGTGTCGCTGGTACCGAGAAGAAATACATTAATATAAAACAGAAAACAAGCGCGATTGAGTTAATGAGTCCTAGGGTGGTAACCGTGAATCGGCAAGCATATGGTAGGACTCAGCCGGATGGGTCCATCCGGCTGAGTCCCACAATATTCTTGTCGACATACATGAAAAGATGAGTGAGGTAGACTAAATGCACAAGGAGCAGAACAGGGTGATGAGGCGTTGCTTAGGAGATACCTACAGGGTGTACCTTCACGAAGCCGTCAACCAAGCATACTGTACATCAAACTAAGTAACTAAAATTATTGTAACTAGAAGACGGGACATTTACCATGTTTATTGTTTTCTTTGAGTTCCTGATATTTCGGCGCTGTTGCAAGCACCATGATCACGGATAAACTGATGTTATTTCGGGTGGGTCACCAAATATAAGAACTTCAATCGGGAGGATGGGTTTCAACTGTCGAAAGCCTGGAAACCAGTGGTCCAGCTGTGTAAAAAGCGGAATAGTGCCGAAAAAAGTTCGCGAGCAGACACAGTGAGTTTCGTGTGTCGGGAACAGAATCGAGTTGTGAGTGACAGTGGTAGCGGTACTGAGTGCAAAAAACGAACAAGAAAGAGGGTAGACCGATTTGTCTGCTCATAAACACCCACCCGCAATAACTTCAGTTTATCCGTGATCATGGTGCTTGCAACAGCGCCGAAATATCGGGAACTCAAAGAAAACAATAAACATGGTAAATATCCCGTCTTCTAGTTATAATAAACTAAGTAACTTTACGCAAAAATTATTGCTGGGAAACTACTTTGTTTTTTGGGTGAAAAATCACGTTTTACGGTAGGACTTGATGGAACGCACTCAATGTATTGTGCTGATGGATGGATTGAATAGTACGGGGGTCGTGGAGGGGTTAAAAGTAAAAATCTTACATTACAAAAGTGTATTTAAAAAAAAATATTGTGAAAATGTTGGAACTTTGACCAGTCTAATAAGACCTGCTAATCTTGGTTTATATTCCCCTTTGATGTTGAATTGTAGAACCTTGGTTAGGGGTGCTGTCATACAAACATACTCTTATTTTCTTTAGGGGTTGTCAGAAACTACAACATTACCTTGACCACCTTTTTTTTTTTTTTTTTTTCTCGATGTGGAAATCCTCTATGGATGTCCTCCGCCCTGGGGAGAGCGGAGGGGTCTGTCAGACTCGTACTGACTAAAACCACACCGGTGTTCCCTCGCACACTTGCGTCGGGGGGCAACGGGATCTGATGCGACTTCCGCTGCCCCAGACTAGTGCCGGCCCGCCTGACCTGCGGGCCTCGTCCCGGGGGGGAGTGAGGTGTAAGACTCCCCCCGTTACGTCTGAGAGAGGCGCGCGTGGAACACTACGCGCCGCCGTCTCGGGTACCTTGACCAACTGCTTCGATCTTTACTATACTCATTTTGCTTTGTCTACGTTTTACTACCGCATGCGCACGGTGTCTAAAAGATAGACGTATAAAACTGGTAGGAACGATTACTCTGTAAAATGCCTCCGCCCGGCGATAGCGGAATTCTAATTGAGAACGTATTCCTTGCGGGAATAGAGATCCTTCTGTAGTAATAGGATTAGTTTTTTGTTAATACACTTTAAAAGTAGGGAAAAAAATATATTCCGGCGTATATAGTACATAATTATTTACAACCACATGTTTTCGTTTATTTACTAGTTGACCTGCAGACAGTAGTGATTTATTACACGAAAGAGGCCGTACTTGATAATTCAATTATCGATAATAGGCTTGGACGAATGTTGTGATATTATAATTAGGTATTTGATAATAATGTAAATTCTAAAAGTGGTTTATATTTATGTGGACTCAATTAACCGCCACAGGTGAGATGTTAATTGACTTAGTTTTAATATATCAAAGAAGCATGTATTTGCATAAATTTATTTTTATTTAAAGTAGTATTTTTGTAATTGCTTATTCAATTAAAACTAATTTGCAAGTTTATCAAGTTAAGATAGACTTGTATAAACTCTAATGGAGTAAAAAGCTATAAAATATAAAAAGAAACGGCATAAAACCAATGAAATCCTGAAGTCGATCTTAGGGCTGGTAAATAGTAATCAGTAGACCAAAATTGCTTTTAAGCAACCTTTGACTACACAACAAAACAATATTAGTATTTGTTAAATTTTATGTATTTTAAACGAATAATCAAAATGACGACAAAAACTCAGTCCTTACATCAACTTTAGAACAATCAGAAACTTCCGTAAATAAGGCCATTACTTCAAAATTCATGTATTATTCACGGTGTATTTAAAATCAACATTCATTATTAAACAAACATTATAATAAATGAGATTTTTAAAAAAACAACTTTTATAACACAATTATTTTGTGAAATGAAGAAAAACAGAGGAAGAAAAAGCTTTCACGGTTTACAACTAAACTTTTACTGTCACTTACACACTTTTTCATTCACATTTGTGTGGTTGTTGTGTATTGTTGTTGTATTGTGTGTTGTTGTTTGTTGTTGTTGTTTTTGTATTGTGTTTTATTGTGTTGTTGTTTTTGTATTGTTGTGTTGTAATATCTGGAGCTCAAATAATGAACAATCACGGAAGATATCCCGTAAGTGACAATAAAATATCACCATAATTATTAAAATGTAGACATGTGAAACATCATGTTGGTAGACACTTAGTAAAACTAGATGGTTTTAATAGTCTTTCAAAAAATAAAAAAATTGATTATTTATAATTACCTGGAGACAATCTGACAGCCTGTTAACATTATTTCTAAATCCCTTTTGACATCACTAACAAGTTTAGAGAGTTTCTTTTCAAGTAGCCATACAATAAAAGCAATAGAAAGAAAGAAAGAAAACATATTTATTTGGCCCATGCCACAAGTGCATACAAAAAGCACAAAAAAAAATATTTAAAAAATAAAAAAATCTTAAATTTATACAATAAAAATGTTAAAACAAAACAACAAAAAAAAAAAGGAGATAATATTGTGTGTCTCACGGCTGCGCCAAATAGGCCCAGTTCAGCAAACTGCCGAGCAGATAGTGCCCGACGCTGGTTTTCAACTGGACCTGAGAATAAAGCAAAGAGTGTTTGACATTTCACCACAAAACATGAACATCATGATTAATCAAGTATACCTTGCTCTTGCTCAAGGATTGCCTTGTATTTTTATCACTTACGAGTATAACAATTACTGGTAAGGTGATGTCACATCCGCCTGTGAAATAGGATTACCTATAGCCGGAAGACGCCTACGGACGTTCAGTCACACACTGGCATATTTCTTCATTGTGTCATCCTGTTTCGAAACGTATGATAAACGGTAGGTTGTATAAATGTATAGACAATACAATACTTTAATAATTAGCAAGAAACTAAGATAACGAAAATCCTTATGTGGAAATTCAAAGGGTTTGAAGAGACAGGGGAAAAAAGACATTCTTAGGGTGTAGAAAATAAACGTCACAACCAAAAACTTGCATACTTTTGATTCAGTGCACAGATTCAGACATATTTTTGTTGCTCTACAACAGCATCAATCAACTGAGCTCCTGGACCATAATTATTATAAAAGGCAAGTTAAATATAAACTTGTAAAAACGACTTGTGAATCACAGTCTCAGAACAAGATTTATTCGAAAATATGACTTATGTACGGATCTTTATATGCCATTAACACATCATAACTCATACATCTCGTTCTTCGGCCATGTCGTAACGACGCCAAACACAGAAAAGCCATGGCCAAATGCCATCAAGATAGCTTTCAATATTATTATCGAAGACACAGAACTTTTTAATCGAATTGTTACGTGCGTCCGATCACGAGATGTCGTTACAACCTTCGGGTTAACAATGTAGGCTAAGAGTTAGTGTTCTGATATTTTATAAAATGTAAATAATTAATTTAGACATAACTTGGATAAGCCGAAAACCAATAATTTTAAAAAGAGCATTGTAGTGTAACATGTTTACGCAGCATTTTTTTATTTCACTCTCAGTAAACTTATCACATCATCCAGACACATAGAACCTAGGATACCCTCGTTGTAGCAAATGCAGTAATCGACATTTGGGCAAATCATCAGAGTACCTTTTGTAAATAAAAGAATAAGAAATGTCGAACTGGGTCAAATAATAAGGATAAAAGCAGGACTCCGCTGCCGCGGCAAATTGCCGCTCAGCGGACAGACCTCCGGCGTGATCTCATGGCGACATGGAGAGAGCGACTAATGCAACCCCGTGCAGGGCACGCTACCATTGTGGCGATAAGTCCCCTCTTTGAGGAGTGGTTAGAGAGGCGCCACGGCGCCCTCACCTACCGCCTGACGCAGATCCTCACCGGACACGGTTGTTTCGGGAGGTTCCTGCACCGAATCGGGCGGGAGGAAACGCCCGGGTGTTTCCACTGCGAGGATCGTCCGGAGGACACAGTGGAGCACACCGTAGAGGTCTGCCCCGCTTGGGCGGAGCACCGCCGTGTCCTTGTAGCGGCGATTGGCGGCGGCGATCTCTCGCGTCCGACCCTGGTTCAAGCCATGGTCCGGAGCGAGAGGGAATGGGAAGCCGTCACCACCTTCTGTGAAGCAGTCATGCTAGTGAAGGAGGTGGCGGGACGTGAGAGGGAAAGAACCTCACGTCCCAGCCGCCGCGGGAGACGCCCTGGGCGTCGGGGGTCACGTGGTGGCTCCCGGCCACCGTAGGCGCGGGCCTGTGGACGGCGAGTTATGGGCTAGCTCGCCGTCCGGCCGTCTTATGACGACAGGCCGTGTCGACGGCGCGTTCGTGTTCCACGCGCGCCTCAAAGAGATGTCAGCAACCGAGTAGGGGTCCGCATGGGCCGATGCCTGCCAGAGCTGCGGGACTGTTCGAAAGAGACACCGTGGCCCTGGAACACAAAGGGCAAAGAAGGAACATGGATGGGTTTTAGTCAGTACAAGTCTGACACTCCCTTCCGCTCCGCCCAGAGTGGGGGGGGTCATTTGATGATTTCCCATCAAAAAAAAAAAAAAAAAAAAAAAAAGGATAAAAGCAGCATTTGTATGGAAATAATAATAATAATAATAGAAATAAACTTTAAAATCACAGACCACACAGGAACTCCAAGAACAAGGCAGAATTTAGCACCAGCATGGCAACAGAGACTAGAAAAAGATATTGAAAAATTAAGGGCAGACATTGGTAGACTCACTCAATATATTAACGGTTGCAGATCTAATAAACTAGTAAAAAGAGTTGAGGTCATATTTAGAAACAATTTGACACACACCAGACACGAAAAAAATAACAGACAACCTGAAGAATTTTTAGACACCTTAAAACAAAAACTAGCACTCAAAGTTCATAGGCTCAAAAGATATAAAAAAGCACAACAACGTAAAAAAGATAACACCACATTTACTACAAACGAAAAAATATTTTATAGAAACTTACACAAACCACAAACAGACACATTTGATGAAAATAACACAAACATACCTAACCTACCTACAAAGGAACAACTAGAAGAGTATTGGGCTAGCATTTGGGAAGAGCCAGTACAGCACAACGACAAAGCATCATGGATAGCAGAAGAAGAAGTAAAATGGAGAGCTGTTGACGAAATGGAATTTTTAGAGGTATCAGAGACTGACATTACACACATAACAGCCAGATTACATAACTGGAAATCACCTGGTATCGATAAAATACACAATTTTTGGTACAAAAAGTTAACTTCATTACACAAATCTTTAGCAAAAAATTTGACAGATATCATATTAGGACAACAGAACACACCCGAATTTATTGCAACAGGAATTACTTACATGCTACCTAAAACTAAAAATTCACCTCAGCCTTCCCAATACCGACCAATTACATGCCTACCCACAATTTACAAAATACTGACATCTGCAATTACAAAGAAAATTAGCTCGCATATCGAACGTCACAATATAATAGCTGAGGAACAGAAGGGATGCAGGCAGGGCCACATGGGATGCAAAGAACAGCTGATTATTGATTCCACTATTCATAAACATGCCACCTCTAAAAACAGAAATTTACATTGCACATATATTGACTATAAAAAGGCTTTTGACAGTGTTCCTCATTCTTGGTTGATACAAATATTAGAAATTTATAGAATAAACCCGAAAATTATAGATTTCATACGCAATATAATGCTTAAGTGGAAAACAACACTACAAATAAATTACAACCACAATACTGTCACCACTCGTCAAATCTCCATCAAAAAAGGTATCTACCAAGGTGACTCCTTGAGCCCGTTGTGGTTCTGTCTCGCCCTAAATCCTCTGTCTCATTTGCTGCAGGGTTGCGGGGCTGGATACTGCCTCAAACACACTACAGATGAAACAATAATATCCCATCTTATATACATGGATGACATCAAACTTTATGCAAAAACAGAAAATGACATGAAGAAATTAATAGATGTTACAGCAGAGTTCAGTAAAGATATTAACATGCAATTTGGGTTAGAAAAATGTAAAACACTTCACATTGTGAGAGGCAAGGTACGGCCCGGCGACTATGTAGTAAATGACACGGATACTATATCAGCAATGGAACAGACTGACTTGTATAAATATTTAGGGTACGCGCAACTAAAAGGTCTTGATCATACACGCATTAAAAATACGCTTAGTAATGAGTATAAGAGGAGAGTGAACGCCATTTGTAAAACGCAACTTTCAGGTAAACATCTCATCAAAGCTTTAAACACCTTCGCCATTCCCGTATTAACGTACTCATTCGGAGTTATAAAATGGTCCAAAACAGACACTGAACAATTAGAGCGTACTACGCGAACGACACTTACAAAGCACAACAATTTACACCCTAAGTCTGCCATAGAGAGACTTACCATTAAACGACAACATGGAGGGAGAGGCTTAATAGACATCCAGCACCTATGGCGGAAACAAATTAGTCGATTAAAATCATTCTTTCATTCAAAATCCCGCACTAGTAGCATACACAAAGCCATAGTGATAAATGATCTAAACTACACTCCACTTAATCTAAGTCATCAGATAGAAACACTAAACACAAATAATGATGACCCGCAGCAACATAAAATAGAAGACTGGAAGAAGAAAGTGCTCCACGGACGGCACCCTCATGACTTAGAGCAATCCCACATAAATAAATTAGCTTCAAATAAGTGGCTCAAAATAGGCAACTTATTCCCCGAAACTGAAGGATTTATAATAGCTATTCAAGATCAGATCATCAACACAAAAAACTACAGAAAATACATAATCAAAGATCCTACAGTCACAAATGATAAATGTCGCAAATGTCACAGCCAACCAGAAACCATCCAGCACATAACAGGAGCATGTAAAACCCTCACGCAAACCGACTACACTCACAGGCACAATCAAGTGGCCAATGTCATTCACCAGAAACTAGCACTAAAACACACACTCATTCATAATACCAGCACTCCTTACTACAATTATAAACCAGAAGCTACCCTAGAAAATACAACACATAAACTCTATTTCGATCGAGCTATACTCACTGATAAGACTATTCACTACAATAGGCCGGATATAATCCTACAGGATAAAATAAACAAAGTAACTTACCTTATAGACATTGCTGTTCCCAATACACACAATATACAGAAGACAATCACAGAAAAAATTAGTAAGTACGCAGAGCTCAAAGACGAAGTAACTAGAATCTGGCGACAAGAAAAAGTATATGTTGTGCCTATAGTCCTCTCCACAACAGGCGTTATACCAAATCATCTTCTCCATAGTCTAAAATTACTCGACCTAAAAGAATTCATCTACATCATACTGCAAAAAGCTGCGATTCTAAATACGTGCAGAATTGTTAGAAAATTCATGCAGATAGAAGAAAACGAAATAGGACTTCATCACAACACATAAACATTACACACCACACGCTACATTTGCTTTGGTTTCGGCCCGTAAATGTAGCTGAAACCCAGTCTAAGGGCTGAGAAGAAAAACACTTTACGAAAATAATAATAATTTATTTGCAATAAAAAGGTGTACATTTGAACAACAATAGGTTACAAACAAACAGATGGAGACGTTATACACTAATATGTTTGGAAGCTCTAGCACCCTTGCTAAGTTGACAAGACAACTTGTATTAAAGGTGCTAGGCCCAACCCTATTATGGGTGCCTTGTTAAGAAAGTTTGTTTAATTTACGAGAACTTATTTTCATTTTTGCAGCAGGTAGATGGACAGACAAATAAATCATTTAGCAAAAAGGAAACAAAGATAAAATAAAAAGTGATAAAAGGATAGATGTAGAGTGTGGGGGTGAGTGAGTGAGTGTGTGTGAGTGAGTGTGTGTGTGTGTGTGTGTGTGTGAGTGGGTGGGTGTGTGTGAGAGGGTATGTGTGAGTGTCTGTGTGTAGGTTTGTATGTGCTTATGTGTGATAGTGCGCTGTGTTGATTTTACCAAGTTCATTAAGTCGACAATAAGAGCTCTGTGTTGTTATAGTTGAGAGTCTGGAGCCAAGTAGATAGTTTCTTTTTAAGAGATACATTTGGAAGTGAGTGGAAGTTTAATAATTTATTAATTTTGTTATACAGATGGGGGCCTTGAAAACAGGGAAACCTTCTTGTAAAAGAGTAATGCGAATAGGATTGGCCTATTTTGTCTTTGCGTCTTGTGGTGATTATCTCGTAGGGAGTGATATGGTGCTGAAGTAGTACAGTGTTAAGCACAAATAATTGCCTGACTGTGAGGACTTTACAATTCTTATATAATTCCTCAGTTGGAAAAAGGAAGTTGGAAATGGTTTGATATCGTTGCAATAATCGTTTTTTTTTCTAGAAAACTACATTTTGCAGCAAAGTTGTACTTCAGAAACTTTTTCAAAGAAACATCACAATTTGTTATGAAAAAAATGGCATTACTCTCTATTTGTTAGGTACGTAAGGTTTTAAAGAACTTCCACAAGTAGGTATACTTTAGCACTTACTTTTGTCTCACATTTAGCACTACGCTCCGTTTCTAATTCTATGCTAATAAAAGCTCGTGTCAGACTTCATAAAAAAGTCTATCTCCCCGCCTAAACCATGTACCTACCTCATTCAATTCCCTAGAACGGCGGCTCATTGTCATTGTATGATAATTTGACAGCTTGTAATGACAGACGAATTTGAGCCTCCCATTTAATGCTCGCCAGTTTAGTTGGCACTTGGCACTGGCAATGCTCCGCCCACCTGCAGGTAACAATGTCAATCGGTATTGATAGAGATGTAGTCTTTATATGATGTGTTGAATTTGCTGAATCTAACCCAGTTGTGTACTATACTTCTCAGGGAACTGAACATCTGAATATTTGAACTGAGTAGTAGGTATGAACGTATACAGGGTGGTAAGGACACCGAAGCTAAAACGGTTACCATAGATGTTTTTCAGCGGTTATAAAAAAAAACCAGCTGTTTCCTATAACACGACCAAAATGTATGGAGCAGCCGTTTTTTTATATTACTGAAGTACATAATAATGTACTGAATACGTAGTTAGCACATCATTCCTTGTATAAATAATAGTTATCATTATTTATTATGCTCTTTCAAGTCGAATTATGTTTTGAAAAAGTGCGCCACTCAGAGGCACTCTAATACAGTGATTTTGTCTTTAATAAAGATCTCTTCATCAGGCAACTTAACGTGGCCCACAAAAATTTAAACCACAAGTACCTACTATTATAGCATTTGTTTCAGTCATCTCACGTAATTTATTAAAGTTGGATACTAAAACAAACTACACAAACATAAATTCAACATAGATTAATCAACAACTACCATACAACATAAAGCACTTACTGTAAACAGTAGTTTTATAGCTTTAAAAGTCCAACTGATAAAAACATGCTTATCTGAAATCTGAAACAAATGAGCCACTGAAATGGCCCCATTTATTCAAAGGTTGAATTGCAAGACCTCGTTTCTTCACACCTTATTACTCGACAATGCAAGGCAAAGCCCAGAACAAATGTTATAGCAGCTCTTATAAGGAATAAAGATACATTTTGGTCAAAAAGCGTGCGATAGACTGATTACAAACGCCTTTATTAAGGCGGGACACGTGTTATCTTGAATATGGATCGAATACGAATTGATTGTGTCATTCTAATGTTTTATGTCCACAGTCGGTTGTAAAAAGAATTATGGCCGTTTTCATTAATACTAGCCTACACTTAAATGAATGCCTAAATAAAAGCGCACTCTAGATTTTCGAAGCTCGACTCTAAGCTGAAAGTGGAAAATCCAGGACTGCGCTTTTGTTTAAGAATTAATTTCAGGTGATAGAAATATAAAAAATTAAAAGTCTTAATTTACAAGGCTAAACTCACAAACATCAGTGTAGCCCTGGCTCTTGTACTAGGAGTTCCTGTATCACAAGAGCCAGTGTTATCAAGTAGGTATTACTGCAAACGGCCGCTAGGCAAATAATGAATTTTAACAGGTTCATCTCTGTGATGACTCTGGTATTATACTTAGATGACAATAGGCGGTGCGGACCATTTACCATCAGGTAAGTCGCATGGTTAATTTACCACGCTTTCAAATAAATAATCACATACAGTTTTATTTTATTGTTTGTTTTCTCGGCTAAGGGTCTGGCTTAGGCCGAACTGCCAGATGCTCACCTAAAGTTGGTTTTTAACTCACCGGTAAAATGGGTGTTAAAAGCTTTATTTTATTGCTTTAATTTTTCTGCAATGTCTATTAAACCTTTTTCACTTGCAACACCTCAAGGAAAGGTACGCCTCAAGGTATGCCTCGAGTTTAGTTTTGCTTTGTGGATTTGTTTCCTAACATCAAATTCTGAAGCTGTACTACATATTTAACTCTTGAACAACTCTCGATCACGCCTCGACGAGGCACAAGGCACATTTATCTATCTATTATGAACCTATTTCGAGGACCACCGAACGTTCTTTGTCTATCATTATTCAATCTTGTCGAACGTCAAATTCCAGATGTCTTGGGTCAATAAATTGTTGATTATTAGAATTAAGTAAGTTGGTGCGACTAAAAATTGGTAGTTGCTATTGTGCGCAACGTTAATAAACGTACTTTCGGACTAAGTATAGATATTAATTTGCATTGATAATGCGACACTGTTTCTGAGTAGGCAGGCACAATTTTTGTGTTACGACAGGTTTCGCATACCAGAGAGATAATTGAACAAAACTTTGGTGTCGTTTTTATTAAACGTAGGTATTCATTTACACCAGATCGGTCTCAGCCCACTTCGTGTTGAATGGGGATTGCAGATGACCATCATCTGCCTAGCCTTTTCCCAACTATGATGGTCGGCTTTCAGTCTAAGCTGATGCAGCTGAATATCAGTATTTTACATGGAGCGACTGCCTATCTGACCTCCACAATCCAGTTAGTAATGGGTAATACGATACCACTAGGTAAGACTGGTTGTCAGATTTTTTGGGCCACTGACTACCTGTAACGACTGTCAACAAATCTACAAATGACAGCCGGGACCAACGGCTTTACGTGATTTCCGAGGCACGGAGGAAACTCGGTATATAATGGGTGGTCACCCATCCACAGACCAACCTAGGCAAGCACGGATTGCAAATGATAGTAACCACATAAATATTATGTCAAAGAGCTTTTTTTATAAGTAAGGCCACTAAAATGATTACACTTTTCAATCGCATTGAATAAATATCAAAATAATATCATATAACAACTGAAAGCTAATTATTTTAATAGACAAACTTAGGCTTGTTCATTACCTTCTCTAATATTTCAGTTTGGTAAGCATTTCCTTAGTATTTCAGTTGAAAATACCGAGATCTCGTTAGCTGTTCATAATTGTCATTAATTTGTTGAACCTGTTTGCATGCGCAACTATTGGAGCCATATTACCTTATTACGGCATGTTGGTAATAGTAACGTAAGTTGAATATTACCTTTCTGTGGATTTTATGCGAAATTACAGCGTTAGAACAAGCGTATACTAATAAAGAACCCTTTTTTTTTTTTTTTTTGGACCGATGCCTGTCAGGGCTGCGGGACTGTTCGAAAGAGATACCGTGGCCCTGGAACACAAAGGGCAAAGAAGGAACATGGATGGGTTTTAGTCAGTACAAGTCTGACACTCCCCTCCGCTCCGCCCAGAGTGGGGGGGGGTGGTCATTTGATGATTTCCCATCAGGAAAAAAAAGAACCCTTAACTTCCCTGAGTTGTTCAACTGTAACAGAACAACTGATATAAATTAACAAAATAATTGTCTTTCAGTATTAATATAAGGGTTCGCAGTGATTGTAGATTGTATGTCCGGCACCAAGAACTATCCCAAAACTGGATAATACCTACGACAGCTTGCGACCTCCTCCAACATAATGCAATCATCACTGAACCACTTTTATTTATGTACACACAAAATACTTAACAGGACATTACATTAAGGTAGAAGAGCACAAAGGTACTTCTTATTTCATAAGAAATTGATGCGATGCTTTTTGATGTTAATTTTGACGAGCCCTTCAATTAATAATTTATTAATTGAGGGGCTCGTTGCTAAAAAATAACAATATATAACATATAATTAATAAAATTAGGTACTACTGTTGTACAGTCACGAGCACCAATATGTATTCACTTTTCTAAATTTAAAAGCAATTTTCGAGGATTAACGATTGTAACTTAGATTTAGAATCTGTTTTCATAAAATATGAGTTTCAAATGTTCATGACAACATGAAATTCTAATCAGAATAGTAGGAGGAAAACACTTTTAAAAGTTGTTAAGTGTTTGTTGTGTGTGTATGTGTGACTGTACTTATGAAAATTAAATCCATGTAAATACGGTGACGTCAAAGCCATACAAAATAAAAAAAACCATAAAGGGCAATTAGGTTACTCCTTTTTATTTTGTTTTAATTTTAACATTCCTCTTCATATTTATTATTGTTTTAAATGTCAAAACTGTTTTTTCCTCATCAAGTGTTTTGCATTAACATGCATAAAACTAATTGGATTTGATACCGTAATTACTTTTTTACTGAGGGAGTCGTGACTTGGAATAGATAGTTTTATTATTTTATTTTACTTTTTTATTTATTTTCACGGTTTTGCTTATTGAAAGGTCGCAAAACAGACGTCACACGTGCTTGGAATTTGTTCAGTAAGCTGAACCATACAGTATGCTTTATTCTACTTCTGGATTTAACACAATTTCGTGTAGGTAGCAGTTTTTTTTTTTTTTTTTTATAAAAAAACGTTGCCTGACACTAGTAATTTCTCTTGTATCGTGGGTGCGTTTACAAACATTTAAACTCACATACACAAACAGCCAGACCCGAACAACTACCTGTAGATCATACACATATCTGTTCCGTGCGGGGATCGAACCCGCAACACGCAGCGCAGCAGCCAATCGCTCAGCCACTGCGCCAACCGTGCCGTCCGTTGTGAGTATGTTGACAGCCTTATGAACCTAAATCGGCAACTGTATCAAATACAAGCTGTAAAAGGATCCTACACGAAGCCGTCAGTCAAGCATTCTTTAAATCAAACTAAGTAACACTGCGCAAAAATTACTGCTGGGAAACAGTTTTATTGTTTTTGGCGAGAAAACTCATGGTACTCAACGTAAACATTGTGCTGATGGATGCATTAACTATTCAATACATTCAGGGGTCACAGAGTTACTTAAAGTAAAGTTAAAACTTGTTTAGCAGAATCAATTCTTAAAACGTCACAGGCTCCGTTAATATTAGGGATTGTCACTCTCTGTGTTCATTTTAGGAATTGTAACGTAATTCATATTATGATTCTGCTAAAGCGGCCATTTTAGACCCACTGAATAGAATCGATTTTCAAGATAGGATTGAATAACGAACATTGAGATTTTAACAAGGTCTTAACTAAAGCACACATCCAAACAAATATTACAGTAACTTGCTCTAATGACTTGAACAGCATGCGCGAAGGGAGAAAGGAAAGAAAATGCGCAAGTAAGGCCAGGAAGTAATTGTTTCATTACGGTTAGTGTTGTACTAGCATTTCCAGGTGAATGCTGGACTGACATAACTGGGACAGTGGGCGAAGACTAGCACGAGTTACGTGACACGTGGAGAATTGATAATTGAGAGAATAACAAATAGCTTCTAGGAAAAAACACAATGCCAATTCGCCAGATACAGAAGTTAGAGACCCGTGGCAAGTTTTTTTTTTTGTTGGGAAATAGGTAATTAAACCCGTAATCGGTAGTTCAGAGGACAATCAATTAACCACTAACAAAAAAAATGAATTAAACATAGACTTTATTTCTCTAAAATTTACAAATATATATTTTATAAATTTAACATATTAAGGGGTCATCCATTTCTAGATGAACGCCTCCTCCATCTGTTGCCGCCTATATCTATCTTGGGCCGTTCTGGTTCATTCTATCCCTGCCAGTGCGAGCAATTAACCGTTATGCTAAAAAAAACAAAAAACAGTAATTTTTACCAAATTATATCAATATCAGTTAGGCGTGGACAGACACTTCTACCATTAACCTAGACGACTGCGGCCTAATTTGCGACTAATTGTCTTCTATCTCGTGCCAAAAGAAGAATTAATTATAATACATACATTATGCATCTACATATCAGCATAGATTTAAGGTCATAATTTTATTGTACATCGAATTTCTTCATCACCATCAATCTCCTGTTCTTATCATAGTTTATTTCTGGTCGACGCAGCATAATCTTCTTCCATACGTCTCTGATGCTCCTCATCTCAACAGTCACCTCCTTATCCAGCAATACAATTGTGCATTAAATAGATAATTAAATGAAATTATCGCTAGTTCTGCAAAAGGGTCATAGTACTTTCGCAACCGATGCATCCAAGGTAGCGTTTCGCCATCAGCTAGGGCTTCATTCGCCAACAGTTCGGATGCGCCCGCACCGTGTCGAAACTTGCGAGCAAAATCGTGACACAAATACTCTGGCTTCTATGATGGCCATTAACAGTACACGATTTAATTATAAGCATTTGTTTGGTATTAATTATTATAATATTGGTATCACGCATGATCGACTGGGCAGGTATCTTCCCTCATACCCATCATTATCATCATCGTAATCTACAGCTCAATTTCATCCACGCCTGTCTCATCTCTAGGGCCGGGTCCGGTTCTGCATGCCCCACTCATCTCACTTCTTGCCATAGATTGTCTAGTTGTACACTTGTACAGTACTTCTAACAAACGTCAAAACTAACCTCACGTTTTGAATCTTCCATTAATCCTTTTTTGTTAATTAAACTTTGGTTAGTCTTGAAAGGATATTTTTTGCTTCACAGATCAGAATTTCATACAGCATTAAATCTATGTCTATAGATTTACCAATTATATTTGTATGCCTTGTAATTTATTTCTTGCTCTTAATCATAATAAATTATTATCAATTTCTTCGTGAATTAGGATAGTACCTAATATCAGGGTTTAATTTATGAATGAAGGGTACATATCATTAGTTTAGATGGATAACACATTTATATCTAGCTTTATTACATAAGAGGCGATGTAGTTCAACTATAAACAACAGAAAACAGTACAATCAATTCTCTTATCATGATTCCTAATTACTAAGGTTCCCTCCTCTAAACAAGTGAAACAAAAATAAACAATGATCAAGTAATCCATACTAGCATTGTTCTTATGGAATCAAGTTAAATAATTATAGCATACTGCGCTACTACGACTACTATTGAAAACACGCAATTAATTCAGCTTCCGTACAGAATACTAAAACGGTTTATCTTAACAATAGGAGAGGTTTAAGTAGGTAATTTATTACCAACACTATATTATTACAGTTTGTAGATACTGAACCTTTTGTTCTAGTCTAAAGGCAATCGATTTAGCAAAGGTTTTGAGTAACAGAAGCAGCATTAAACTTTTGCAATGAATCGAATAGAAGACGGGTAAATCGATTACGTACGTTAGGTATTCAATCGGTAAAAAAATATGTGTGAATTAATTTATTAATTGACAAACAAAAACCAATTTCCTCACTTCTATTCAGGTAACATTATCATTCAATATGTCATAAAAACAATATTTGTAACTCAAACAATGTTTTAAGTTTTCACGGTTTACAACTAAACTTATCCTGTCACTTACGGAGTTACGTGATATCTTCCGTGATTGTTCATTATTTTGAGCTCCCGATATGGCGTAACCCGCGATCATGGTGCTTGCAACAGGATCGAAATATCGGGAGCTCAAAATAATGAACAATCACGGAAGATATCCCGTAAATGACAGTACAAGTTAAATTTGTAAGTCGATTCATGCATACTTTTTCTGTTGTAAAAATTTTAGTAACTGACACATGAAAACCGTTAACAGACTTGCATGTATTAATAAATTGTGTGTAACTTTTTATAAAAAAAAAAGAACATGCGCAGCGTGCTTCATTAACCTTAGGTCGCATACTCGCACCTAATTAATCAGCCTCCACTCAGCTGGAATCCTTAGAATCTTAGTATTCCTCAATATTTATCCAAACATGAAGTAAAACATTACTTCCTGGACATAGTTTAGGCCCTTATATAAACAACGATAATTAAGCGACACATATCTTACCACCCTCTGAGTTATTCTGCAACCACCATTTTGTAAGACTAATTTTTAATTAAAATTACGATTCTGTGTTACTTTTTCCGCGTCCGATGTTAACACAGATAATCTTATGCTGTGAAATGATCCAAGATTTTTTTCGTTTTATGCCGGCCATGTTTCACCAGCAGTGATGCTGTGGTGCCAGTCCCATGAGACCTAGGTACTGTAACAAAACTGATCAATATTAGCTTCTAATTCTACTGAAATTCCGTACCACGCTAGGTCAGCCACGGTTCAAAGTAAAACCTAAAAGTACCAGAGCTGTTTGTAGATATCAGCAGTGAATATCTCTAGAAAAAGCCTTCAGAAACCAACTTCGACTAATACAGAAAAATTAAATTATTACAATAGAGTAAGACTGTGATTATTCTGCGAAACAAAAAGCTTTCAATTTTGTTACCTAGGTTTGCGGTTGCAGTCAGAGCTGCAAATTCGAAGTAATTTAAAACCATGTACAATGTCGTAACAAGTTATAGAGTTCATCCACGATCGAGCCTCATCTCTCGCTGGCTTAGGTGTAAACGTGTTTCATACAAGCAACACCGCACCGATTCGTGAGGAAGCAATCTGAGACAGCACGTCCCTACATCTGCTCACGCCACGAACGCAGTAAAAACATCGCCGAGAAATAAATTGAAAATCAATCCAATGCGTTGCCATCTTGAATTGCGTTACACATAACTAGCAAGAAATGGGTACATATTTTACCAACTTCAATATATTTTGTCGATGAGGCAAGACGTCTAGCAATTCAAAGTTATTGAATATTACATATCAAAGTAATGTACAGGCAGTTCTCATTTTGTGGCATTTCAATTTAGACAACATTTTGTTAGTACTAATGCCTTTTCTCATATTTACGCCTCTGGATGTTTGTGTCAGTTAAATTCGTGACGTTTTGATAGCATTCTTTGGGTTAATGCATATTTAAGCTTAAATCATGACAAATTGGACAAACATGACGCCTGAGGGCATACAAATGAGAAATAGGTAATTATTATTACCAGCGAAATCTCATATAGAAACAGAATTGATATTGATTTACTTAGTCTGAACATTATTTGTGCCGTAATTCCTGTACCTTTAAATTTATAAATCCATCTTTAAACAATTAATTTTCAACCTAAAAATGGTATTTTAAAGTCATTTTATCCAAACACATTTAGATAACATTGAACATATATTCATTTTATGGTCGACACGTGCCTAATATAACGCGATACGAAATAGATGAGGTCGTAACTTAGAGTGAGCTTCAATTCTATGACAGAATTTATCGATAGAGCCTTGGACTGACTTGAACAATCCTCTTCGAACAGCTGTGTTATTACTGGTTTACAAGGTTTTAGTATTTCGCATTAAGTAAAATGTGAAAATAGTGTCTCCTCTTCTTTTAAGATTTAAGAAGCCACACGATGAATTTACTCGTAATTTGACTCATTTAATAGCTTAATTGTAACATGGCGTTTATTAAGAGCAGCGGTAGCCCAGTGATGGAGACCCCGACTTGCGAGCAGTAAGTCGTGGGTTCGAACCCAGCCAGGTGCATTACTTTGTGTAAGTTATTTTATCACCACTGCTCTCAAAACGGTGAAGGAAAACATCGTGAGGAAACCGGCATGTCCTAGAACCAAAAATTCGAAGACATGTGACATCTACCAACCCGCAGTGGACCCGCGTGGTGGATTATAGCCCATTCCCTCTCATAGAGAGGAGGCCTGCGTCCCAGCAGTGGGAACATTAATAGGCTGATTATGCTATGCTTATGCTTATGGCGTTTATTTACCCGCATGCTATTTTTGCCTACGGATTGAGGAGCTCTCGACTAACTAATAACAGCCGCTCGATTCCATCGTCAGGTTAAACCGCGCTTGCCTAGGTTGGTCCCTGGATGAGTGACCACCCAATACATACCGAGTTTCCCCCGTGGCTCGGGAAGCACGTGGTCCCGGTTGTCAATTGTAAATCCTTGACAGTCGTTAAGTAGTCAGTGGCCCGAAAGTCTGACAACCAGTCTTACCAAGAGGCATGGTATTACCCAGTACTAACTGGGTTATGGAGGTCAGATAAACAGTCACTCCATGTAAAATACTGGTATACAGCCGCATCGGGTTAGACTGGAAGCCCACCCCAACTCAATCTTAACTCGTAATTTGAGAGACTATTTTGTGTAAGTACTCATGTTACAAGGCATTTATTTACGCACATACAATTTTTGACTAAAACTTGAACTATCGACACTGTCATACATTATCACTATGTTCTTAACTGGACGACTCATTTACCTTGAAACACAAAACTTTACCTGATAAAGTAAACTTTACTAAAGACTTGGTGTGTAAATAACTCCTTACATCAAGTTACGTTGTGTCTTACACAATATAGTTAATAGCGATACCAAATCTAGTAATTATCGACATTGCCACGCCCAAAATGTAAATTAATGGAGCAGGATAATATAAAATAAAGTTAATGTCTAAGCCTTAATGTCACGGTCCGAGAAAATGCTACACTTTGACGAGAGCTTAGTAATTAATCAAGAATAATTTATTTGACGTGTCCTCAAGTAGCACTTGTAAGTAATTTTAATGGAAGCTTATCCAGTTTGATATTATCAACTTTGTTGCTCGCAACAGCTAGCAATGACCCACTCAGGTGTAAAGATAAAACCTGGGGGTTTCATTTATCTTAGAAGATGAAGTGTAGTTCTAGGGAACTACTAACACTACATCTTCTAAGAACGTAATACTAATAAAGTGTGTAAATAAGAATGTTAGAGGGCTGTCCATTACTTCTTTTTGTGTTACCCGAATGGTTAAAAAAGTGTGAACAAGGGGAAATTAGTTTTCAGGGGCCTGGGAATAGCTGAAAGCAATGGGCAACATTTTGACAGTTAAGGTGGAATCACCAGCCCAGGGTAGCCAACGAAATCAAATTTTCTTACGTTTTTTGCAAATTACAGGTTGTATGTTGTAAAACCATTCAATAGCTATTTAATGAAAAAGTCATTCAATGGGGTTAAATGAACTTAGAGGGTTGTATTGAAGATTTTACTTGCGCGACTCATTTTTCATCAACGTACAACCTGACACTGACCTGCAAATTGCTAAAAATGTAAGAACATTTGAATTTTGTTGGCTACCCTGGCGCTTCCACCTTAAGTTTTAAGTTTGAATATTATGTAATAAGAAAATTAAATACTTACAAATAAATTGGGGTGACGGACGGAATATCATAATGTTCACTGGTTTTATTTGTTCATTTATTCGCGGAAGTGTTTTAATTTATATTTCTTGTTTTATGTAGATGTAAATAGAATATACATGCAACATTGTATTGATAAAGTAGTTTGACGTGGAATTATTAATATAAATGTATAGCATGTGAATGATAAAAGGAAAAAAAATGTGGGCAAAGTAGCCGATCACGAAGTGGACACCAGATTTAATAACCCTTCGCTAAATGTTATTAAAGTAGCATAATTTTATACACGTATTGCCTCTTATATTATGTGTATTTATTTCGTGATTTAAGTAGGTACAAACTGAACCAGTAGTAATTTACCGCCTACAAATGAATCCACTTTGGCTACCTCGTTGGTGGTCGCAAGTGCTACAGTAGCTATCTCAAGATCATCGGATCTCGGAGATCTTGAAATATTTCTCCTGATTCAGCATACTGTTTTTTTGACTCTCAATTCCTTCTTACTTTAGAATATGGAGGCTTTTTTTATGTTTCGACTGCATTCTTAGTACGGTAGGCACATAGATAAATGCAGAAACTCCGAAACGAAGTGTTAGTCAAGTCTCAGTCATAAGTTTTTTTGTCTGGTTTACGGAAGCTCTTTCAATATAATGATACTTATATAACTATTATCTTTACAGGTAGCAAAACACATTATTCTTAATTTCAAGTCAGAAGTTAGTTTAGCTAACAGATCAATCATTATATTAATATTTATTGTAATTCGTATGTAACAATTATTGCGAATCGTGATCGATTGTTATTACTATACCGTTCACCATTTAGTCTACCAATAACTTTTTGTATCCTATGATTAATAATGGTCAGAATATGTCACCAAATTAATCACTATGACAGTATAACTTGAAATACTATTTATATCTATAAAATTATGCATAGCATGACACCCCGGAATGTGCCTCTTCCAAATGTCATTTGTAGAATATTGGCAGTCGTTTTAAAGAGTTAGTGCCTCGAAAGTCTGACAACCAGTCTTATCAATTGTATTACCCAGTAACTTGGTCGTGGAGGTACAATAGACAGTTGCTCCATGTTAAATACAGGACGGTGTTCATGTGCATCCCGTTAGACTGGAACCCGAACCCAAAATACACGGTAAAAGACTTATAGGCAGATGATAAGTTTGAAACAAAGTCGCTTGTCTAGTCGGGCAATATGACCGCGTACTGCGTTTTGTTTTTTATCCTTAATTGCCCCACTCCTGGGCAAAAGCCTCCCCCATTCCTTCCACTTTTCTCGATGCTGCGCCTCTTCTCTCCAATTTACGAGAAGCCATCCAAGGCGTCCAGCCATCTTTTCCTCTGTCTGCCGAGTACCGTGACTCCGTCTAGCTGACTTTGGGCTCTAGCTTTGCGATATGCGGGCGCACACTGTATCCGGCAGACATGGCCTGCCCAGTCCCATTTTAATTTGGTAGCTTTATGAGCTACGTCAGCAATTTGTGTTCTGGAGAGTAGTGTGGTGTTCCTTATTCGATCAGATAGTTTAACGTTAAGTATGCTGCGCTCCATTGCCCATTGGCAAACTCATTGACAAAATAACTTTGTAAATAACACAGAAAAATACGGTTACTTTGACATGTGGCTATTGCACTCGCGCGACACAGGGGCGGAGTCACTAGTAATTAATTTATATTATTATTTATCGTTTGAAACACATTAGTCTTATTGCATTAATAACATAATTATGCGTATTGAAAGAGCCGTGAAAAATGGCGATGTCAATTTATTTGTAATTGGATTTAGTTTTATGACAGCAAGCGGTGCCTCTAAAAGTAACAAGAAATAGAAATAGGATTATTGTAAGATTATTTATTACTTATGTGATTAAGTTTCATCAATTTCGAGACGACAAATATTCATTTTTTTGTCGCAAGCAAGCAAGTATTCTTTTTCCAAAATATTTTATAAAAACCAAGGCAGAGTATATTATATACTTTCATCTATTTTGTTCTTCATTCATTGCCTTTGACATAGTGGAATCTCCGGCTGCCTTTGTGCAGTTATACCCTATCAAACTCTACCCCTTTTAATTGCTTGGCCAATAGCTTTCATAGAATATTTTTCAAGTGACTTTAAGGGGTCTATCTCGGTTAATTTTTTTCCTTCAATTTTCATTACCCTATCGTGAAACATAACATATTATCATATTGATTTATGCCTTGAGTACGACGTAATTTGCAAAAGTCCTCACACTAGTACGACAAATCTAACCACATTATAGCGACGTGCTTACAAAAACTCGTATCGCTAGAAGGTTGAGTAGCACAATGCCGTTGTTATGTGTCTGTTATTATAGCTTCATCAACGTGTTATAATGAGTTAATGTCATGGCACTGTAATTATGAGTATTATCATGTAACAACTGCCTACCTGTATTTACAGGCACGCCATTATTATAGTTGTTTTTTTTTCTGGCGCATCAAATATCACGGTTTGGAACTATCATCATCCTTATTTTGCTCTTATCTCTTACTAGTTCATCTTCTGCCTAGCCTTCTCCCAATTTTATTCGGGTCGGCTTTCAGTATTGCCGGATGCAGCTGAATTATACTTGGGTTTGGACTGATAGCCTATTTGACATGCACCACCCAGTTTCCAAGTAATATATATACCACTTGGTAAAACTCTCCCTCTTATTTATTACCATGTAATTATGAGAGGGATGTAATTATTACTTATATTATTATAATTTATCTCCAACCTTTGAACATATTTATGTTTTGACAACGTTGTGTGAGATTTCAAAAAGGAAACTCAAAAAAAGATACGTACGCACTTACGCAGCCGTACCTATCTTGTTAAAACAGAAGCCCAACCCAGGACCAAAGGTGCAATCCAGTGTGCATAATTCATACTTTGTAGTAAAGGTAAAGGCTTTGGAGTGTCCGAAGTGTCCTAACAGCTGCACTTTGGAGGACCTAAAAGACGCCACAGACGCCGCGATTAACGTGGCCAACTGGGTCCAAGACATTTACACAAGTAGTACCATCGACAAGAAAAATGAAGAAGAAGTAAAGCTACTTAACAAAGTTACAGATATTTAAGTCATTAATACTTAGTTACGAGTACAATCAGAGTTATAAGGACATCTAAGAGGAGCGGCTCATTTAAGTGCATAACGATGAGCTGCCTGCCTACATACCTATTACGTCCGTTTGCAGTGTCATGGTTTTGAATGAAGTATCCATTTGACTAACAGTGATTCCGTGGTACCTTTATTCTCCGTTGGGGAAGACAATACCTAACCAATATTTCACCAGTAATGTTTATTTCCCACTGCAGGGATAAATGGTAAACGCATGTGACTAAAAGAGTAATGGACATAAATTTTGATGGATTCAGAGGGAGAGGAAGGCCAAAGAAAAGATGGATGGATTGTGTAAGGAATCAAATGAAAGAGAAAGGAGTAAATGATGCCGCGACGTTTGACAGGGACGAATGGAAGAAGAAAACGAGTTGCGCCGACCCCAAATAGAATGGGACAAATGCAGATAGATGATGAATGGTAAATGGCATAATAAATCATCTGCGCTCAAATCCGGAATTTGGGCAGCACTGACAAATTCGTAAAACATAACGACTTTACTATCAAACCTTAGGAAACTCAGCAGTCCACTTGCTGCTGACCCTGCAGAGCACCAGTGCAATCGATAGTACCTACTTTTGTGGTATCTGAGCAAAAACTCTACCTACTTTTTTCAGTTGAAGATTTTTTTTTGCGATATTTTTCTCGATCGAGGACAAAACAATTTAGCCTGCGATATGCGAAATAACAATTTTGCAATTTTTTTACATAATTGTGGAAATATAACAGTTATGATACTTGTTTAACTTTTTATTTTTATTTACTGCTGTTAAAATTTATACGAATATTTAAATTGCAATTACCTTATATTTTAAATGTCATGGCAGTTTTTCATTTGCACACACGAATTTAATATATGTATAATGCACCTTTTTTAACCTACCCTTCCTACCTACCCTACCTACCTACCCTACCTACCTACCCTACCTACCTACCCTACCTACCTACCCTACCTACCTACCCTACCTACCTACCCTACCTACCTACCCTACCTACCTACCCTACCTACCTACCCTACCTACCTACCCTACCTACCTACCCTACCTACCTACCCTACCTACCTACCCTACCTACCTACCCTACCTACCTACCCTACCTACCTACCCTACCTACCTACCCTACCTACCTACCCTACCTACCTACCCTACCTACCTACCCTACCTACCTACCCTACCTACCTACCCTACCTACCTACCCTACCTACCTACCCTACCTACCTACCCTACCTACCTACCCTACCTACCTACCCTACCTACCTACCCTACCTACCTACCCTACCTACCTACCCTACCTACCTACCCTACCTACCTACCCTACCTACCTACCCTACCTACCTACCCTACCTACCTACCCTACCTACCTACCCTACCTACCTACCCTACCTACCTACCCTACCTACCTACCCTACCTACCTACCCTACCTACCTACCCTACCTACCTACCCTACCTACCTACCCTACCTACCTACCCTACCTACCTACCTACCTACCTACCTACCCTACCTACCTACCCTACCTACCTACCCTACCTACCTACCCTACCTACCTACCCTACCTACCTACCCTACCTACCTACCCTACCTACCTACCCTACCTACCTACCCTACCTACCTACCCTACCTACCTACCCTACCTACCTACCCTACCTACCTACCCTACCTACCTACCCTACCTACCTACCCTACCTACCTACCCTACCTACCTACCCTACCTACCTACCCTACCTACCTACCCTACCTACCTACCCTACCTACCTACCCTACCTACCTACCCTACCTACCTACCCTACCTACCTACCCTACCTACCTACCCTACCTACCTACCCTACCTACCTACCCTACCTACCTACCCTACCTACCTACCCTACCTACCTACCCTACCTACCTACCCTACCTACCTACCCTACCTACCTACCCTACCTACCTACCCTACCTACCTACCCTACCTACCTACCCTACCTACCTACCCTACCTACCTACCCTACCTACCTACCCTACCTACCTACCCTACCTACCTACCCTACCTACCTACCCTACCTACCTACCCTACCTACCTACCCTACCTACCTACCCTACCTACCTACCCTACCTACCTACCCTACCTACCTACCCTACCTACCTACCCTACCTACCTACCCTACCTACCTACCCTACCTACCTACCCTACCTACCTACCCTACCTACCTACCCTACCTACCTACCCTACCTACCTACCCTACCTACCTACCCTACCTACCTACCCTACCTACCTACCCTACCTACCTACCCTACCTACCTACCCTACCTACCTACCCTACCTACCTACCCTACCTACCTACCCTACCTACCTACCCTACCTACCTACCCTACCTACCTACCCTACCTACCTACCCTACCTACCTACCCTACCTACCTACCCTACCTACCTACCCTACCTACCTACCCTACCTACCTACCCTACCTACCTACCCTACCTACCTACCCTACCTACCTACCCTACCTACCTACCCTACCTACCTACCCTACCTACCTACCCTACCTACCTACCCTACCTACCTACCCTACCTACCTACCCTACCTACCTACCCTACCTACCTACCTACCCTACCTACCTACCCTACCTACCTACCCTACCTACCTACCCTACCTACCTACCCTACCTACCTACCCTACCTACCTACCCTACCTACCTACCCTACCTACCTACCCTACCTACCTACCCTACCTACCTACCCTACCTACCTACCCTACCTACCTACCCTACCTACCTACCCTACCTACCTACCCTACCTACCTACCCTACCTACCTACCCTACCTACCTACCCTACCTACCTACCCTACCTACCTACCCTACCTACCTACCCTACCTACCTACCCTACCTACCTACCCTACCTACCTACCCTACCTACCTACCCTACCTACCTACCCTACCTACCTACCCTACCTACCTACCCTACCTACCTACCCTACCTACCTACCCTACCTACCTACCCTACCTACCTACCCTACCTACCTACCCTACCTACCTACCCTACCTACCTACCCTACCTACCTACCCTACCTACCTACCCTACCTACCTACCCTACCTACCTACCCTACCTACCTACCCTACCTACCTACCCTACCTACCTACCCTACCTACCTACCCTACCTACCTACCCTACCTACCTACCCTACCTACCTACCCTACCTACCTACCCTACCTACCTACCCTACCTACCTACCCTACCTACCTACCCTACCTACCTACCCTACCTACCTACCCTACCTACCTACCCTACCTACCTACCCTACCTACCTACCCTACCTACCTACCCTACCTACCTACCCTACCTACCTACCCTACCTACCTACCCTACCTACCTACCCTACCTACCTACCCTACCTACCTACCCTACCTACCTACCCTACCTACCTACCCTACCTACCTACCCTACCTACCTACCCTACCTACCTACCCTACCTACCTACCCTACCTACCTACCCTACCTACCTACCCTACCTACCTACCCTACCTACCTACCCTACCTACCTACCCTACCTACCTACCCTACCTACCTACCCTACCTACCTACCCTACCTACCTACCCTACCTACCTACCCTACCTACCTACCCTACCTACCTACCCTACCTACCTACCCTACCTACCTACCCTACCTACCTACCTACCCTACCTACCCTACCTACCTACCCTACCTACCTACCCTACCTACCTACCCTACCTACCTACCCTACCTACCTACCCTACCTACCTACCCTACCTACCTACCTACCTACCTACCCTACCTACCTACCCTACCTACCTACCCTACCTACCTACCCTACCTACCTACCCTACCTACCTACCCTACCTACCTACCCTACCTACCTACCCTACCTACCTACCCTACCTACCCTACCTACCCTACCTACCCTACCTACCCTACCTACCCTACCTACCCTACGTACCTACCCTACCTACCTACCCTACCTATCTACCCTACCTACCTACCCTACCTACCTACCCTACCTACCTACCCTACCTGCCCTACCTTACCTACCTACCCTTTTCTCATACTTACCTACCAAAACGTAAAAAATTTCATCAAAATCGGTCGAGCCGTTTCGGAGGAGTGGTCGCACTGCTCCGAAACTAACACCGTGACACAAGATTTTCATATAAGAAAGAAGCAGATAAAGATTTAAGCAGCCAGACTGGCGACAAATCTAAAAAGGTAGGTGAAACTGAATATGCATCAATTTTAAGGTCAGCAGCTTTTAATTTCTGTTTCCTTATTAAAACAGTGTTAATCACATAAATCAAATCCTAATCAAGTAGATCTCGACGGTACGATGAGTCGTTATGTGACGTAACGGAGGCGTGACTATAAAACCTAGACCTTTGATATCATGATATGCGGGACTTGATGTACCCATTGATTCATGAAGTACCTATACTTTTTGTGATCTTGAATAACGTCTTTTTATATTCCTTGCATAATAATTGTTATGTTGTACGCACGACGACCAATCAAGCTTTACAAAACCAGTTTATATGGATCTCTCGTTGTACGGGAAATCTATACAAAGCGAGGCCACGTTATACTGAAAATGTATAGCTTGATGTGCCGCCGTGTGTTCTTTGAATACAGTATGTTGCGAAGTGTGAAATTCATATACTTGTATAAATTAAGTGTGATTATGATTGGTTACTTGTGAAAGAGGTTCGATAATTTACAGAGTATTTACTTAGGTGTTCATTTCAAAGATGTAAAATAAAATAAAATATTACTAACATTATGTCTGCCTATATAAACTAATAATAAAATCATCCAAATGATACTGTTTCGTTACAATATTTTCAAATCCTTGAAAACAATGAACAAATATAAACGGTTCAATAAACTATGAATTCTGGACGATAACTAACGATATTTCAAAAGATGCTCAACTTGTGAACTTTTGTAAAAGATGAACATTTCCGATAAAATCGTGAGGTCGCATTCCGATGCAGTAAGGTGCTTGCCGAACGATTATTCCAAAACTTAATAATAATGAGCATAACAGATGTTTCCATAAATTATATTATATTAATATCTAGCGATCCGCCTCTACTTCACACGGATTTTACGATAAAAAAAATCCCGTATGCAAAATTCGCGCTTTGACGTGGAGTTGCGGACACCAGCCCGTTATACAATACGATAAAAAAGCATCAAGATTTCTTTATTATGTATTTTAATATTAATGTCGCAGACACAACACTTTTTTTTGTTAGCCTTTTTGAGTGCTTGGCAAAGGCCTCCACTTTCTGCTTCCAAACCTCTCTATCCTGTGCGATATCTGGCCATGTTCGCCCCGCAAACGAGATCAGATCGTCACACCACCTTTGCCGTGGTCTGCCTCGACGGCGACAGGCGTCCAATGGGCAACACTTAAAGCGACTTATATTTTTGATAATGTATATTATATAATGTTCAGTTTGGTGTCAGATATAACGGTAAAATGATAGACGTTTGCTGAGAAAATAAGTTGAAATATAAGTGCTGTTATCGTCAAACTTTGTCCACCTATTTTATAGCATCTTATTTAGACGGTTGTCCACCTCCTCAAGAACAAAATGAGTCTATGACATATCGTAATGAAATATAAAGAAATCGATATCCAATTCCAGTCCTCTGATAGTACAACGAACAAAACAATAGACACCTAATCATCAATCCTAACATTATTTGCATACACCAATTAATTCTGAAGCATTAAAGTACCATGATTTAATATGCACGCAGCCTTCATGGCATCACATAAATGCAATTATTAAATGATTTATGTTCGGTAGCCCTGCTCACGCGCACGCGGCTCAGGCGCAGGATAACAGTCTAATTGAAGACTCGTCTGCCGTCGATCACGGCTCACGGCCAATTTGTACACGACTGGAGTTGTGAAGCTCTGATGATCTAGTTCTTGCCTGGTAAAATGCTGCTTTTTTATTTGGGTACTTTTTAATCTGTAGCAAAAAGATACAATAATTTTCGCTAAAAATGTTAAAAAACGTTTCGCAACAAAAAGGATATCGCCGACTCCAATATGATAACATATTTGTTTAAGGCTACGTCGATGTTCGCACTTGATTTTAATTTGAAGTGGGCTGCAATGGAGTTACTGACTCTTGTACTCGTTCTAGGAAACTACATTGCGTGTTATTTCGCGTAAACTTTGCTTTATTCAAGGGCTAGTCAGCCATCCTTCATTATTTAATGACTATATGAAAGACACACTAACTTAAATTATTTAGAGCATAATATAGTTAGTTTATTAAAAATCACTATTAGTCTATTAATAATCTCATTCACCGAAAAGCAACATTTTAAGCGCCATCTGCTTTTAAATACGCCTCGTATCTGGCGTTCGTGATAGGATTTTTATTGATGCACACCTGCATGTTTGGCAACCAACACGCTTATTGGAACCCACTTGACACATTTGTCTAGACAAATTCGGCTTTTTAGCACCACTTACATGCAAAATCAGTCTAAAATGTCTTATGTATTATTGAAATATACGAGGTTTCGAAATAATAATACACTGTTGCTTGTAAACAGAACGATTTTAAAGGTTGTTATTAAATACTAGTTCCAGAACAACTTTACTAATCGAATGATAACTATACCTAATTGAAGTAGAGGTAGTAAAATTCTATAAAATGTTAGGTCATGAAGCAGACGGCGTATAACCTAACCTGTGTTTAAATGTATTAAATTGGTATTCATGTTTAAATGTGTTTAATTTGATAAACCTACTTACAAAACATAAATCAATATTACTGAAATATTGATAACTTAAATCATTGGTAAGATTTAATATTTCATTAAGTGAAAGGTGATCTACCTTTCAATAACATGAAATTAATCATTTAGATAAGATTTTTTATTTGTGTCCACTTTTCAAATTCAACAAAAGGTTTTAACTTAGGTACTACCCAGTCCACTAACGGTCAACCACTTATCAACCTTATATCTTAGGGCATATGGGTCAAAACTGGCTGATCCTCAGTGAACTCGGCAGTACTAACAGACATTACCACATTCGCGTGTGATTCATTTATTCGTTTGTTTGTTGTGTTTTGTTTTGTTTGTTTAAATTCATCCGGTGATAAAATTCCTTACCCGGACCTAGGCTCATATTTTATTAAAAAAATTCAACAATTGGTAGCCACTAACCATAGGTGTTTATTGATAAAAAATATTTATTAAACGTTAAATGGCAACTGAAACTACTCATACGTACAGTCACGAGCACCAATATGTATATACTTTCCTAAAAAAAGCAATGTTCGCGAGAAATAAGGATTGTGTCTTCCAAGTTACAATCGTTATTTCTCGCGAAAATTGCTCTTAAATGCAATAGGATCTTTTTCATAAAAATATGAGTTCCAGATTACTACGTTCGTAACAACATGACATTTTAATCAGAACAGTAGGAGAATTGTTTAGTGTTTAGACACTAAACAACTTTTAAAAGTGTTTTTCTCCAGTAGGAGAAAAACACTTTTAAAAGTTGTTTAGAACAGTAGTTCTGATTAAAATGTCATGTTGTTACGATATCTTTTACATGTACAGTCACGAGAACCAATATCTAAATATTGGTTCTCGTGACTGTACATGTAAAAGATATCCTTCTCCACATCCTATTATTGAGTTAAAAAACCCTATTCATGAACATGTCGTTAATAAATAGGTACAATCGTGTAAACGAATACCGAGAACACGAGTTATTCAGTTTTTCCTTTTGTACCTTTAGGTTTAATATGAGGGAAATCCTTATATGTCTATCTAGGATGTAGGTAAATATCAAATAGCTAGGACTAAAGGGTTAATGTTTGCAGAATAATTGGATTGCCGTACTTGTTACCCAAATATTTATTATACAGCTAAAAAGTTTTATTGGTGTACGCTCTCAAAAAAAAACTACGTTCTTGCTGCACTTTTCTGTTTGGTTTAGTAGAGACATATTCCTTTATTCATCATTTCTTTTATTTAATACATTTTTAAATATTTAAAAAAATAAAACTTTTAAAAATATTAAATAGATGGCTGAAACATATTATTATTATGGCCGCAAATTCAGATTGTTAAATAAACATCCTAGATACGCGATTAATGTAGCTCAGCAAAGGGGACTTTAAAAGCACTAATTAGTTTATCCATGACTGAGCAATAACAAATATTGCCCTTAATATTTAATTCTTATTTTAATTTATAACTATCCGAAATATACAGCATTTCTTTATTATTTCAAACTAGCTGTTGCCCGCGACCTTCGTCTGCGTGAAATTAGCGGTGTGAAATATACTTTACGACCTATTCTCATACCTACCAAATAAAAAAATTCATAAAAATCAGTCGAGCCGTTTCGGAGGAGTGCGACCACAAACACCTTTTTTTTTTTTTTTTTTTTTTTTTTTCCGGATGGGAAATCATCAAATGACCCCCCCCACTCTGGGCGGAGCGGAGGGGAGTGTCAGACTTGTACTGACTAAAACCCATCCATGTTCCTTCTCTGCCCTTTGTGTTCCAGGGCCACGGTATCTCTTTCGAACAGTCCCGCAGCCCTGGCAGGCGTCGGCCCATGCGGACCCCTACTTGATTGCTGACATCTCTTTGAGGCGCGCCTGGAACACGAACGCGCCGTCGACACAGCCTGTCGTCATAAGACGGCCGGACGGCGAGCTAGCCCATAACTCGCCGTCCACAGGCCAGCGCCTACGGTGGTCGGAAGCCACCACGTGACCCCCGACGCCCAGGGCGTCTCCCGCGGCGGCTGGGACGTGAGGTTATTTCCCTCTCACGTCCTGCCACCTCCTTCACTAGCATGACTGCTTCGCAGAAGGAGGTGACGGCTTCCCATTCTCTCTCGCTCCGGACCATGGCTTGAACCAAGGCCGGACGCGAGAGATTGCCGCCGCCAATCGCCGCTATGAGGACACGGCGGTGCTCCGCCCAAGCGGGGCAGACCTCCACGGTGTGTTCCACCGTGTCCTCCGGAGGATCCTCGCAGTGGAAACACCCGGGCGTTTCCTCCCGCCCGATTCGGTGCAGGAACCTCCCGAAACAACCGTGTCCGGTGAGGACCTGCGTCAGACGGTAGGTGAGGGCGCCGTGGCGCCTCTCTAGCCACTCCTCAAAGAGGGGACTTATCGCCACTATGGTGGCGTGCCCTGCACGGGGTTGCGACAGTCGCTCTCTCCATGTCGCCATGAGATCACGCCGGAGGTCTGTCCGCTGAGCGGTAATTTGTCGCGGCAGCGGAGTTTCCCCCCTATTTAGTGCTTCCGCGCGCCATTCATGCAGGCGCGCGAGGACTATCGCCTCCAGATCCCATGGCGGCAATCCGGCAAGGAGGCTAGCCGCCTCGCCAGAGATCGTGCGGTACCCCCGGATTAGCCTTATGGCTATCACCTTTTGGGGCGCGTTGAGGTAGTGGGCGGCTTGCCGCCTCAAAGAACGCGCCCACACCGGGGCCCCGTAAAGGGCCATGGACCGCACGACCCCCGCGTAAAGCTTCCGGCAGGAGGCGTTTGGACCCCTCAGGTTGGGCAAGAGCCGCTTGAAAGCAGCCCCCGTCCGTTCCAGTTTGGGAGCCAAACGTCGGAAGTGCTCCACGAAGTTCCACCGACTGTCGAGGACGAGTCCTAGGTATTTCAACGTCGACCCGACGCCGATGGGAACCCCTCCTGCCATCAGTAATGATCCCGACGGTGGCGCATTTCGAGGCCCATGAAAACACATGGCCTCGGACTTGTGCAATGCCACCTCGAGTCCCAATTGCCGGATCCTCTCTACAACTATCGCAACCCCGCGTGTCATGTTTTCGGCCGCCGCCTCGTGCGACCTCCCTTGCGCCAGTACCAGCGTGTCGTCAGCGTAGCAAACTACACTGACGCCGGTAGGGAGGTCGGCGCGCAGCACCCAGTCGTAACCGATGTTCCACAAGGCCGGCCCCAGAACCGAACCCTGTGGAACACCGCACGCCATCTCTCGCCGGTTCCATTCTCCGCTCCGACTGGGGTAGATGACGGCTCTATCCGTCAGGTAGTCCCCGACCACGCGACGAAGGTAGGTCGGCACCCCGTGATACCGGAGTGCCTCCGCAATGCAGGTCCAGGGCATGGAGTTGAAGGCGTTGGCGATGTCAAGAGACACCGCCAAGACAACCCCGCCCCGGGACACCGCGTCCCCCGTCGTGAGGGCTCTCACGCGCATGATGGCGTCCACCGTCGAGCGCCCCTTGCGGAAACCAAACTGGTGTTCCGCAAGATCCGGCCCCATCCCTGCAAGGTGCCCGGCGAGGCGGTTGGCAATGACTCTTTCAAAGAGCTTGCCCACCTCGTCGAGTAACACGATGGGCCGGTATGCGGACGGAGAGTCCGCAGGGCGCCCTGGCTTCCGGATTAGGACCAGCTTCCCCGTCTTCCAACGAAGCGGGAACTGGCCTCTCTCCAAGCATGCGCTTAGGAGCCCTTCCAGTCGGGGCCCGAGAGCCTCAAAGGCCAGGACCCAGGCTTTGCCAGGCAAGCCATCGGGTCCCGGGGCGGTATTTCTGGCTTTCAGCCTGCGTACCGCCACTCTCAGGTCTACCCCAGTCACCTCCGGAACGTCATAGTCGTCATCGGTGTGGTCCGCTTCCGGCACCGCACGTGGTGACGGAGCCATAGGCGGGGGAGGATGCTCCCCTCGCGAAGGGAACAGAACGCTCACCACGTCCTCCACGAGCTCAGGCCGGAGACTCTGCGTTAGCGGGGGGGCCCGGGTGCGGAGTTTGTCCCGCACCATCTTGTAAGGGCGCCCCCACGGATCTCCGTTCAGAGACTCCAGCATCTCCTCGCGGGCCAAATTCTTGGCCCGCCGGACAGCCTCTTGGAGGGCGGTCTTCGCCGCTCTGTACCCCTCGTACAGCTCCGCCTCAATGGCTGCCGCATCCGGAGGGCGGATGCGGAGCCTGCGATGCCTGGCGTACAGGTGCCGCGCGGCAACGCACGCCTTGCGCAGAGACGTCAGCTCTTGCGACCACCAGTACACCTGACGCCGGGCGCTTCCTGGCCGAACTCGGGGCATTGCCACGTCGCAAATCTCGGACATGGCCTCCTGGAACCAACCCGCCTCGTTGTTGATGTCGGCAGGCCTGACCGGTGATGACACCCAGGCCTGCACGATTGAGGCTTCCAGGAGGAGCTCCCGGTCCAGCTGCTTCAGCGCCCATCGCGGAACCACAAACACCTTGACACGAGATTTTTGTAAATAAAAAAGAAGATTATCTTTTTCCCAATAAGTTTCTGTATTAATGTAAGTCAATGTTTAGCTTAGGTACTACATACAAGTAAGGTTGGGCAAATGTAAGTATTATGTATCTCTAATGTTTTATGAATTATTTTATTCTAATAACTTGCAAAACTTGAAGCATTTGAATCCACGACGAATCCTTATTTGCAAATTCAAATGAATCTAGTTTGTCAAATATGGCGTTGCCTGGCAAGTAAATCATCTTGCTAATAGCTGGGTACGTACTACGGAGCTACTCGTAATTTATGAAAATTGAGGAGGAGATATGTAAAGAAGGAAGTCTGAACATACCCTGCTGGTAGATAGAGAGAGAGGGAGGACTGGTGATAACTTAATGTATTTTTAATAGCTGGACTGTCAACATACAACTTTATGGAGCCTACACATTAAAGCCGCAGGGCATGTCGGCAACTTACGTGAGTTCATTTGACATGCCACAGATATGCCCGGCGGCGCCATTGGTGTGTTAGGCTCCATAAAGTCTTAAAAATATCCAATCCTAAAAAATGGAGTCAACTCCCAAAAAAAAAACCGGCCAAACGCGAGTTGGACTCGCGCGCCGAAGGTTCCGTATAAACTTGTAGGTATTTTGTTATCAACCTACATATTTACGATTTTCAGCTTTTATGTTTGCCAAATTTCATGATTCTAGGTCAACGGGACGTACCCTAGGTTTTGATGCCCTTGTGAAATGCAAAACATGCGACATAAACAATCATATTTTCTTTGATTGCGTTGACTTACAAGCTTGATTTTTTCACTGCCCCAAGGGGTAGCAGATTTGAGTATTTTATATTAATTTCAACTTGATCCCTCCACGCGTACCTGTGAAAAAGGGTCGTGACAGACGGACAGACAGACGGACAACAAAGTGATCCTAAAAGGGGTTCCTTATGAGGTACGGTACCCTAAAAATAAACAAACTTATTCAAAAGAGTACATAATCTCAAAGATCAACAGTATTAAACACTACTATACAACAAGAAGTAAACAAAGTTACTCCAAATAATGTCGACACATCAAAGGCCGCATTTCCAAACAGCTACTAGTTCTAGTTGAGTTATTAACACAACGATCAGCCGGACCGTCGTATGTCATAAGTCTATTATACTCATTCCTCGGAAGCGTTGGGAAGCAGTCTTTAAAAGTCAAGGGCAACCCAGCTTATATCGACCAATGTTAACTTGTGTTATTTAAATATCAGCTGAGCATAAGTATGCAGCGACGAATCTGTCTGTCCCCTTTCGAAACTTCATATTTTTCCGTGAAGGACAGTTGCTCGTAATAGGGAAGTTTATGAGTTTTGTTGGTCCTTTGAGTTTATAGCTTCTTTAGTGTCAGAGAAAAGCAGCGGGTTAATGTCAGTGGAGCTCGTGGTTAAATAATAACAGCCGTTCGGGTCGGTAATTAGGTTAAGCCGTGGTTGGTCTGTGGATGGGTGGTCAGTGGTCACCCATTACATACAGAGTTTCTTCCGTGCCACGTTAAGCCGTTGGTCCCGGGTGTCATTTGTAGATCATTGACAGTCGTTACGAGTAATCAGAAGCCGAAAGTCTTACATTCAGTCTTACTAAGGGCTACGTATTACCCAGTTACTGGGTAGTGGAGGTCAGAAAGGCAGTCGCTTCCGGTAAGACTGGAAACCGAAACCAAGGTCAGTGGCCCGAAAGTCTGACAACCAGTCTTACCAAAAGGCATCGTACTACCCAGTACTAACTGGGTTGTGGAGGTCAGATAGGCAGTCACTCCATGTAAAATACTGCTATTCAGCCGTATCCGGTTAGACTGGAAGTCGACCCCAATATAGTTGGGAAAAGGCTAGGCAGATGATGATGAGTGTCAGAAGAAAATGTCGTGAGGAAAGTTCCATTATGAATGTGGAAGGCTATAAGAGTGCAAGATCAAATAAACGAAGGTATGATGGTGAAAGATGATATAGTTATACAGGGGGCTACTCATTTTGACGACTACTAGAGAAGTATAGAAGAAGACATGCTGCACCGACTCCAAATATATTGGGATAAGGGAAGGTAAAGGATGACAAAATATTGTCCTCGTAGCGGCGATTGGCGGCGGCGATCTCTCGCGTCCGGCCTTGGTTCAAGCCATGGCCCGGAGCGAGAGGGAATGGGAAGCCGTCACCTCCTTCTGCGAAGCAGTCATGCTAGTGAAGGAGGTGGCGGGACGTGAGAGGGAAAGAACCTCACGTCCCAGTCGCCGCGGGAGACGCCCTGGGCGTCGCGGGTCACGTGGTGGCTCCCGGCCACCGTAGGCGCGGGCCTGTGGACGGCGAGTTATGGGCCAGCTCGCCGTCTGGCCGTCTTATGACGACGGCCGTGTCGACGGCGCGTTCGTGTTCCACGTGCGCCTCAAAGAGATGTCAGCAACCACGTAGGGGTCCGCATGGGCCGATGCCTGCCGGGGCTGCGGGACTGTTCGAAAGAGATACCGTGGCCCTGGAACACAAAGGGCAAAGAAGGAACATGGATGGGTTTTAGTCAGTACAAGTCTGACACTCCCTTCCACTCCGCCCAGAGTGGGGGGGGTCATTTGATGATTTCCCATCCGAAAAAAAAAGGATGACAAAATATTAAGTTTATATTATGTTACTGGGACATGATCTTTACTACAGAAAATTACGCTTTCTCCGTTTATCGACATGGTTTTAATCTACATGGAATATCTTTATCGGATCTAGTACATCTTATTTGTGTTATGTACAACCATGGGAACTAATTTAATTATCCCCATTACAAAGGTAGCTTTCATGCCCTAATAAGAATTATCTTACATCGTATACTAGTATTTTCCACGGACACTATTCCCTACAACCTTGGTGGTTGCCATAGTCCTGAAACGAGTAATAACTTGCGGCATATACCTTGTACATTTACTCATTACAAAGTATTTAACATGATTGTAGGTATTAGTGCATAGCTACTAGGATACTGGTCTAATTTATATTGCTCTGTGAAATGGCATGTTTACACATCGTGATACTAAAGTTCAAATTCAATCTAGGTACACCCAGATAACCGCCGCCATTATTGGCGAAATTATGAGTTTCGAAATTCTGAAATATGATTTCAAAAGCGTATCTAATGTCGCATTTAAACCACTACCTGGGTATTAAAGCTGGGATTATAGTTTTTAATCTTATTAGATGCAATGAATGACTGATCTACCGCAGTGTGGGGAACTTGGTCTACCAATAACGGTCAGGTTAATTAAACACCACACCACGTCTGTATTTGCGAAGGCCTTTGGAGGGGTACTCTAGTACATCCAGTACATTTAGCCAGTAATGTTTAAGTCCCATGTAATAAGGGGCGAGCCTATTGCCAACAATCTCTCTCTGGGCTTCTACTGAGAAATTACTGACAGACAAAGCCAATAACACTTTGCCTAACATGAAATCGAACCCAGGAATTCACGCTCAGCAGTAGCGCTTGCGACTATTAGACCAAACAGGCGGTCAGGTTAGTTACTCCCAGCAATTGGCATATAGCTGTTAATGTATCAATCAAAACAAAAAAAAAAACAGAAGCTATTAATCTTGCATTACGAATGAAAGTCGCCTGACATTGAGCTTGCATCCATGTTGGAAGCTCTACGCCTGTCAAACTTAATGCGCTCAAATAAATTATTTACGTATACAGATAAAAACTCCATATTATACAAATTCAATTTAAATTTCAATCTGCAATCATACACATTACACATTACAGCTATCTGTTTTTTTTTATTTCGATTGGTTCAATGATATTTTTGATGTGTTTTTTGGTTTTATTTATAGAAATAGTGGATCGCCTTTGCTTTAGGAAGTATCTACAGTTTCCGACTTGTAAAGTAAAAATAGATGTTTCATTTTCGTATTTACTCACATCTGGTTTTTGAAGGTTTAGGCAAAAGTTACATCAGAGAATATTTATTGCCATTGCCATGCCGTACTGTTTTAGTGCTGTGGATGGGTGACCATCATTACATAACGAGTTCCCTCCATGCCTCGGAAAGCACGCTGAGCCGTTGGTCACGGCTGTCATTTGTAGATCTTTGACAGTCGTGACGAGTAATCAGAAGCCGAAAGTCTTACATTCAGTCTTACTAAGCGCTACTTATTACCCAGTTACTGGGTAGTGGACGTCAGAAAGGCAGTCGCTTCCGGAAAGACTGGAAGCCGAAACCAACATGGTTTGGGAAAAGGCTAGGCAGATGATATGAGGCAAAAGTTACATCGTAACTGCAAAATTTAACGTGAAGCCAATTAAAAAGTTCCTAGCACGATTTGCAAATACTAAAGCTGATTCAGACCAAGCACTTATCGACCCCAACAAATCAGTTCAGCTTAAGCCGCACCAAAATTGGAACAAAATATCTAGCTAACATCCGTTCCAACAATGAATCATTTTCTTAAAAACAAGGGCCTCTGTACCTTCACCGCGAAATAATGCCTTCAGATCTCCAGCGAACAATAATTGGTCGAAGGAACGTTTGATCGATTCGTATCATCGTAATTGGCTCGGTAAACTTGGGCTGTACAATAATTACTATCTGGATTATCTAAAGGAGTTTATACAGTGGATGCTGCACGATAGATGATAAATCAATGGTACACCCGGAGGCGTTTTGTTGAATACAGTTGCTGAGCTTAAAGGCTACATGCTTACTGTGTTATTGTGTTCAGCTGATAATATATTTCCGTTGCAAATAGAAAAGGTATTCGCCTTTAATGATACTATTACTGTTAGTCTGCATCATCCCACTGCTGAAAAAGACCTCCAGGGGACCTCAAATGGCCGCCCGCTTTAGCAGAATTAATATAATTCATGTTAAAATTCTTAAAATGGTCACAGGTGCATTTAATATAATGAATTGTCACTTTGTGACCATTTTACGAATTGTAAGGTAAGAAAATCATAATTTTTATTATCTTATTATGATTCTGGTGAAGCGGTCATTTTGGGCTCCAAGTTCTCTCGCTCCAGGACTAAAATGTATCGTTATCTTTTTCTTTACGTTGATGTTCCAACAATGATCTTTCGTTAAGGTATTCCTTTCAGTTTGTCTTAGGGTTAGTCAATTAGGGCATAATACTTGAGAATTATTAACTTCTGATCGACTTTAGGTTAATTTCATTCGACCTTACCCTGCAACCATTCCATTTCTCAGGACCAACATTTTATTCGTAGGATCAACAATGCTGAGTGGTGCGTAGTTGTTAATATTGGTAACGAATTTGATGATTATAGAACCTCCAATTACTTAATAAGATTGATTTTATGTTCATAGAGTGCAAACAAACCAACACCAACCACCTGCTCTGATGTTAAGTGGCCACTACCGCTATTTTACAACTGCGATATGCAATACCAGAGACATATCAGATAACGTTGAAATGTCGCACTTCTAATCTCATTTGTTAAAGCAGCTGATTATTTTGTTAGTTCTTTGAAACTTTGAACTTCAAAACAACTAACAAAATCATCTTTTTTTTACCAAGAAAATTGTTGGTAAAAAAATTGGTTTGAATAAGCTTTTTGATATTTAGCTTTTCAGAAATGGGACTTTTTCATGAAACAGTAGAAGTAATTTCGTTTTGCTGTTAAGTGTAAATTGACCTATGAGTGAGCGTGAAAAATATTGGTATTTTGATGCTACGGAACTCTTTGTGTGTGAGTTCGACAATTCGCCCTTGGCAGTTTTTTTTTTGTTTTTTGGGTGATATTTTTGCTGCAATCATAGTCTGTATTCTCAACATAGCGTAGACTACACAAAGTACCTTATCGGAATGTCCGACAAGGAAGTGAGAGAGAGGAAGCGTCTTCAAGTTACGTATGTCTGATTAACTTATAATGTTACCTTTGGGACACCGACGGAGGATGATGGAGATAAATAACAGGTAATCAGTACTCTGACAAGTATCATTCTAGTATTTTGAAAGTAAGCGAAATGATGATCTTAATTTGATAGCGTAACACAGTATGCCTAATGTTATTTTCCTTGTTTCGTACTTTTATAAAGTTTTATGAAAACTTCAATATCTTTAATGGTATCTAATCAAACAGTTTTTGCGGTATTTTTCTCCACAGAACATGACAGCAGAGTAGTGGGATGTCCCACTATAGATAGAAGAAATTCCTGAAGACGACTGACTATTGGTATTTTTATTGTTGCAGTACTTAAAACAGTCAAACAATAAATCATTGACCGCAACCTATGCTTGTAATTAATCAATGCTTTCAACATTGTAATTAGCCTTTTGGCTAAGTCCACTGAGAGCACTTTCCAGGTCGAATCAAGCTCGCAAATTCCCACGAAAAGTTCTCGATCACGCAAGCAAACATCTCGATAATTTTGCAACAAACAAATTAAAAACTCTCGCAACATTCAAATATAAGTCGGTAGCGGTCCAGCGATGGAATTCAATCGAAACGAAATCAGACAATCGAGTTGCATCGATATAGATAAATTGTTATGACTAATCGATTAGGTGCCGATATTGCACTCGAATCAATGGATGTCATAGCAATACTTTTAAAAGGTCTAACTGTTCTCATACTTCTTAATGTGACTCACAAAATAATGCGAGCTAGCGAGGCTGGGTTGTCGAATGTAATCCGTCTAACTATGTATATGATGTAATTTTTTGACCGACTGTGTTAGTGGAGAAGGTTCACATATTACCACAATGAGGAACGCATGTTACCACTATTATTTTTATAACCTTTCGTGAGAATATTATGAGGTAAGGTGAAATGTTAAACTATGATCTCTTTCGTCATTTGTTTCAGCTTCCTATTCATTTTAATTATTAAACTATCTATTCTCATCGCAACTCGATAATACTTATAACAAAAGGCACAAGTCTGCATTATATTATCTGATGTGTTAACGTTGTTTGAGACAATATTTGAAGAGTACACTATATTGCCTTTCATGTTTTGAAATGGAACGCCTTTTGCGGAATGCTTGTTGATTTAGGTACCTACCTTTTAAGGGTTCCGTAGTTAACCAGGAACTAATAGTTTCACCAAGTCGGTGCGTTTTTGTAGGAAAAAATAAAAAATCTCACTAACAAAATTGTGAAATAAAAAGTCGTTCAAAATTTTTTTTTGGGTTCCTCACGTAAAGTGGGTATGTTTTTTTAACCCGGACATCAAAAGATTTATTAGGATGAATCTCTGGAAGAATGTTCTAAGTCATGCCAGTTTCCTCACCATATCTACCAATCGATACTTAGTGCTTTCCCTCCGAAAGAGAAGAGGCCTACGTCCCGACAGTGGGAACGCTCTAGGCTAATTATGCTATGTTATGACTTGCAAGAATCATCACCTGTCTTGCCACTTCCTATGTTGTGCTTGGCTTGCAGTCTAACCGGATGCAGCTGAATACCAGCATTTCACAGAGAGCGACACCCTATCTGACCTCCACAACCCAGTTAGTAGGTACTAGGTAATACGATACCTCTCGGTAAGACTGGTTGTCAGACTTTCGGGACACCGACTAGTCAAAGTTCAACAAATGACAGCCGAAACCAACGCCTTAACGTGCTTTCCGAGGCAGGGAGGAGGAAACTCGATACGCAATGGTTGATCACCCATCCACGGACCAACATAGGCAAGCACGGCTTAACCTAAAGATCGACCCGAGTGGCTGTTATTATTTAGCCACGAGTTCCTCCGTATATGCCTTGCAAGAATGTGGACAATTTTCGATGTCGTATCGTTGCGTAGCGTTTGCAGGTGCGCTCACGAGTTATCGCATTATTGAAATTATGACTGGTAATCAATTGAAATGATACCTTTCATTAATAAAATAATCATACTAGTAACCAAGTATTAAAGGCAATAAGTTAATACAGATCTACAGTAGATCTAATAATTGTAATACAAAGCTAACCCGATGTTTATCGCAATTCATTCTCGCATCATTGAGCTTAAACAGTCGTGAGCTTATATTGTATTGATACGATTTTATGTACACTTACTTGCACTTTTATCGGGCCAGATTTTAAGTGTACTATTTGCTACAAAAACGCTTACAAACCACCTCAAAGCTATACTTATTACTAAAATCTCCACGATTTATTATACTGCCTTGTAGGTCGAGTGGACGCAAGCGTGACTGCTGAGCATGAGGCCCTGGGTTAGATTCTCAGGTCGCGCAGAGTGTTAGTGGATTTTTTGTAATGTTTTTTTTTGTTCATGGTTAGTTAGTTCCTCGCTCCAAAACGTAGCTGGGGATGAACGGGAAAGAAACTCTATGGGTATCTTTCCCGTTCATCCAGTTATCCGTATCCGTTCATGCAAAAATACTGCGCATCTTCAACATAGCTTGTGATGTGAAACTTGTTGTTACCAACCGTATTTATCAATCTGATTAATAAAGGAAACTGTAAGGCCATTCATTGATACAAATAAATTTGTCGAAGCCACTTTTCCGTACTTAAAACTGGCCATACATCATTGTAATCACGTCATTACAAATACACCACTAGTGCCGTAATGTTTTGTCATGTCTAATGCGTCCCTACACACATCAGATTGACTGTTACTATACGTAGAAATTGTAGGAAAGTCTCCTAAAATGTTAATTGACACCTCGAAACTTACGATATGTGTATATTTCCGAGAATTTCGCATAGTTCAGTAGTTTACAATTTCATTTAATTAATAACACGGAAGCATGCGTTTGACACCATGACACTCAAATTGGTAGTGGTAAAGACAGTTAGAGGAATATTATGAGATTCATTAATAGGGAAGGCCTGCTACGCATGGCTAGCAAAATTCAATGTATATTTTGCCACCCGACTGTGCCGAAATTTTCCGAATTCGGCCAACCAGACAAGTGTGTTGCATTTCCGACGCCCCGGTTTTACATTAGCTCCTGAATTAAATGAAAAAAAAAGTGTCATAAGCGGTAAATTACTGAACGGAACGTAGACAAAAGGCAGTTGGGACGGACTAGATGACGAAGGAGAGGTTCCAGGTGCTGTTGCGAAACTTAGCTGCTGGACATAGGTATCTTTTCTCCAGTAGTCGACAACAAACGGCTGAGTTGATTCACTGAAGTGATAGGTATTCGAAACAGTAGATGGAAAAAGATTGTAAACGTGGAACTTACCAAAAAATATAACAGATAATTTAACATTTTATTGCACTGCAGTGTATAACTATAAAACTGAAGATGACTTTGTGATCGTATACCGGATCTAATACGGACAATCACGACGTGATCTTGAACATTGAATTCTTAACATTACACGTGTTTATCTCTTCCTATTAGATTAAATTATAATAATGCACACTTAATTTAATTAATTGGCATGTTACTTATTTATTTGGTAGATTCCAGAATGCATAATAGGTATATTTTGAATGCAAAGTGGGCCATTCGCTTTGTCTCAAAATAGCGTTGATGATGATTTAGTTTATTAGATACCATGAATATTAGATTTTTTATTTTCCTAATGTTTCTCACACTTGAGAGAAAAAATGTGACGTTTCTCACAGAGACAATTATAATTCATACAATACACATGTAGTTTATTTATGCATGCATTGGTACTTAGTAGTTCTATTCTGAATGCAAACTAGGATCTTAAAATTGAGTTTTTCTGAGACATTAAATACGGGGTGTAAGGAACACCGACGAGAAAACGGTAACCACGTATTCAGTACATCATTCTGAGTGTTCACCGGTTATTAAAAAAAAAATCAGCTGTCCCATACATTTTGACCGAGTAGGTATTGCACTTTTATAGAAAACAGCAGATTTTTTTAAATAAACGGTGAAGAATTTCTATGGCTCAGAGTGAGTCCCTTCCAACCTGTATAAATGTATTTTACCAAAAACGTTACTTACACGAGGCTGTATTTCCTCAACCTTAAGGACGACTGAAACATTAGGCACTTGTTTATGTTACTGTTTTCCACAGTCACCACTTAAAGGAAGACACTTGGTGAAGGGCACTTGTGCACTTTTCTGGATGATATTAGCATAAGTATACAAGTAAGCGCCTAACCATTACCGACTGGCAAATTCTTCCACTAAAATATTTGCCAGCAAAATATTAAAGGAAATCTTGGTTCTTGCTTTACAAGTCGTAGCGCCTGTTAGTTAAATCTGGACTAACAATCGCGTAACAATACAAACGTCTCACTGTTAGTATGTAGGTACGACGTACTAAAAAGCAAAGAGGCAAAGAAAAAAAACCTCATATGCATAATGCATAATCAGCCTATAATGTTCCCACTGCTGGGACACACGGCCTCCTCTCTATGACAGGAAGGAGGGAATGAACTATAATCCTCACCACAGTGCGGGTTCGTAGATATCACATGTCTTCGAATTTTTGGTTCTAGTATATTTCATATATTTCATTTATTTTTTCTTCACGATGTTTTCCATCACCGTTTTGAGAGCAGTGGTGATGAAATAAAGCCTGCCTGGGTTTGAACCGATGACTTACTGTTCGCAAGTCAAGGCCGCCACCACTGGGCCACCGCTGCTCTCAATCTTATATGGTATAAAATTAATGTCAATATTCCTACAAGCCACTTTGATCAATTGTATCATACGATTAAGAAAATTAACTTTATGCATATAAGTCTAAGTTCGCTCTATAATCTGGGCCTTAGCCTGCCTCATCCCACTGCTGGACAAAGGCCCCTCCCCATATGGATCCCATCTCTCCTGCAGGGCTAATAACAAGGGACGTTGATTTTTCTCAGATCGTCCCGATAACTTCTACGAGGTGCCATGGTATACACCATGGCGCCTTCTAGCTGTGTCAGAGTTCCACGTAGTGCAGGGTATTTTGACCCACAGTTCATTGAACATGTACGGCAGACGTTCCACCAGGTCACTGCTGCAGTGAAAGTTTAATACAGCATAAGATAGGCACTTCATCCTAAAACTTCTGCTTTTTTAAGTTATACTATTTAATATCACATAGTATAAAACAAAGTCGCTTCCAGCTGTCTGTCTGACCCTATGTATGCTTAGATCTTTAAAACTACGCAACGGATTATGATGCCGTTTTTTTAATAGATAGAGTGATTCAAGAGAAGAGTTTGTATGTTTATATTGCACCCGTGCCAAGCCAGGGCGGGTCGCTAGTTAATTATACAAGGTGTAAACAGACCCTTCTCGAAGCCGTCAACCATGCATTCTGGACATCAAACTAAGTAACTCTAGGCAAAAATAATCGCAAGGAAATGACTTTTTTTGGGGTGAAAAATTACGTTTTACGGTAAGACTCAATGTACCGCACTCAAAACATTGTGCTGATGGATTTATGGAATAGTACGGGGTTCTTGGAGGTATTTAAAGTAAAGTTGTAAAATTAAAAGTTAGTATTTAAAAAAAAAACTTGTGAAAAAGTTGGAACTTTGACCCCCAATGTCTCCGTAACTAGAAGGACCGTACCTACGAAAGGTATGGTCCAGAACAAAAAAATGGTCACCATGACGAGGAGAACAAGTGCCTTTCGGCTTCGTTAAGGGTATTGTTACACCCATTATAATAATACATATCTTAATTATCGTTATTCAACATACCAAAAAATAACATAGGTCAGACAGTTGTATATCCACTTTCGACAGTTGTGTTTTAAGCCGCATGTAAGAGGAGGCGAGTCTATTGCCATTATCGGAACACAAATTCAGAATATTCCTAAAGGAAAAACCCAAAAACACTTTTCCCGACCTGGGGATTGAAACACCCAGGACCCCTTACTACGCGCTTGTCACCTCTACCACAACGAGCGGGGCAGTCGGGCAGACAGATTGTTATTGAAATTAAATTAAATCGAAATGAATACAGTTATAATAGTATTTTTATTTACATTACTTACCTCTAAGGTTATATATTTACAAACTTAAGTAGCTTATTATCATAATTCCTAATTATTTTTGCACAATTTTACGTCATTCACAACTCATTGTATTTTGCCATCAATGACATTTTTTTTTTGTAAATATCACTTTCACATAAATAATGAGGTTTGAATTTGTTTAATATGAATATTCATTGAAATTATGCATGTATTTTGATGATGCTATTATATCAACATAAAAACTAAGGAACGATCTTGTATCATGGAGGACCGTGTATCATTTCTTACAAAATAAATGTGATTTTTTACTTTTAAATGTCTTTCTCTGTCCCTATCTGATTCTGTTATAGATATAAGATACCCCTGTAAGGAATAAACCCGCAACAGGATCTGCGAACAGCTATTAGATATACAAGATGCATTTTGCCGTTTCTATTGTTACGTCTTTGGATGGGGAATATCACTACATATAGAGGCCCTCCGTGAGAAAGCACAACAAGCCATTGGTCCCGGCTGTCCTTTGTAATTCTTTGAAGTAGTTACTAGTAGTCTGAACCCCGAAAGTCTGTCAACCAGTCTTACCAAGGGGTAACCTACCCAGGTAGTAGTAATAGATTAAGGTTGGATAGGCAGTCGCTCCATGAAAATACTGCTATTCAGCTGCATATGGATAGAAAGGAAGTCGATAAAAAGGCTGGGCAGTTAATGGTGATGATGAATAAACAATATAATTATACTGCACTGTCCTATATAATATCTACTAATACTGGCCATTTACTAACCCAAGTTCACAAATAAATCTGTAGCACTATTCTTAAATCTAATAAACAGCGTCATTGCTCTAAATTAACAAATTATTAGGCTGGTATGGTGGTTCAAACTCAAAGCCACCGTAGTCAAACTGGGGATCGCCTTTGGGGAAATCTGAAACAGAAAGATATTGTGATCAGTGTGACTATTCAAAACAATCTTCTCTAATCTTGGTTTACAAATTCAACATTTTTTTTAGGTGCTTCATCCTTTGAACATAAAATCCCTGTTAACGCCATCTAGTGGAGGAGGACGCTAAATTACGTGTGGCCCTCTACCGTCGAGTGGACCGAGGCTTGGCGGTAGCGAATCAGCGAATAGGAGCGGAGCAACGACGGTGCGCGGAGCGCTGATTGGTCGGCGCTGAGGAACTCGCGCCGAGAAGCTTCTACTCGTTCGTACCACGGCGCGTCCGTCAATATATAGATCACTACAGAAGAAACAACATGGTAGTCGGTTCACCATTATTGTTCACCTTAATCATAATTAAATACACATGTAAATTCGTTTTAATAAACGTCTTAACACCATAAGAAATAAATCGAATCATTGAAGAAGTCTGACCCGCAAACCCACAAACATATTGGACCTTCGAGCCGGATCGGAGCGGCTTCAAGAAAACGTACAGGTGGAAGTCGGCAACCAGCAGGAAATAAAACGGTCAGGCCATTCAGTGTTCCTATCCAAACCCATCCTCAAGGATCATTTGTGTTAATATCGTGTATTCTTGTGCAAAATTCCAGTTACATAGACGTGCCGCGAGCCCGCGTTTGAAACACGAGTACCTAACTACCGCCATTTTGAGCGGCGTTGCTTCGAGTTCGATCGAGCGAGTTAAAATCTGTAAGTACTTTCTTCTTTCTCTTGCAATCTCCCAGAATGCCACTCGACGATTATAAAGATTTGGTTAAGAAAAGAGGTGTAGTGAAAGGAAAGTTTACTGTATTCATTAAATATGTGCAATCGTTACAAGATCTAGAAATAACAGATTCTCAAAAGATAGCTCTAGAAGATCGTTGTAATAACGTTATGTCACTATTAGAACAGTTTACAAACATTCAGGATGATATAGAATTTCACATACAGGATTCTGAACTAGAGTTAGAAAAACAATTAATTGAAAGAGAAACCTTTGAAAGTCTATTCTATGAGATCACATCTAAGGCGAAATGCACGCTTAAGAGTAAAGAAATTATTGATAACGATGTTGAAGGTTCCAACAAGACCTTTAGCATCAAATTACCCACTATTTCATTGCCTTCCTTTGACGGTTCATTTGAACAGTGGTTAGAATTTAGAGATACCTACTTATCCTTGATTCATAATTCTAAAACTATAGACGGTATTCAAAAATTCCATTACTTACGTTCCGCGCTCACTGGCACTGCTAGTCAAATAATAAAATCGTTACAGTTTACTGCTGAAAATTACACAATAGCCTGGAGTTTATTGGAGAACAGATTTAATAATAATAGATTACTGGTTCAAAACCACGTTAAAGCTCTGTTCTCATTGCAGTTTTTACACAAAGAATCTGCATCTCACATTCGTAAGTTGATAGATAACGTACTAAAAAATATTCGTGCTCTTAAAGGTCTAAATGAGCCCACAGATCATTGGGATACGTTAATCATATTCCTTATTGTTACTAAGATGGATTCAACTACTGAAAAAGAATGGGAAAACCATAAAAGTGCACTTTCTAAATTACCAAGTCACGCTAATAAAAAATTAACTCTAAACGATATGATTACATTCCTTACTGACAGGGCGGACATGTTAGAATCTATTAAAGGTACACATGATTCTGGTAAGCAAACCTCCGATGGTTCCGTAAAGAAATCATCATCATCATCCAATCAATCAAAGCATGCTAACTCGCATAGTTACGTCGCAACACGTAATAATAATAATTCGTCTAAATCATCACAAAAACCTAATTCGAACAATGATTCAAAACGTTACCAAAGGTGTATTATGTGCAAAAAGAATCATCCGCTTTATTCGTGCAGCAAGTTCAATGACCTTTCTATGAAGGACAAATTATTATTCGTAGACGAGAACAAATTATGTAAAAATTGCTTGCGTGCTGGACATACAGTGTCTCATTGCTGGTTCGGCGCCTGCAAGTTATGTAATCGTAAACACCATTCGCTTCTTCATGGTGAGTGCTGTGATAACGGCAACATGTCAAAACCTGTAGGGCCGCACGACGCGCAAGCGCCGGCGTCCACATCGTGTCGCGAGTCCGAAGCTACGGGCGGCGCACATAGTACAGCGCTACACAGTGCGTCAACTTCAACGCGTCAACAAGTTGACAACGAGTACTCATTTCAAGAACCCGTTATTCTTTCGACTGCATTATTAGAAGTATTAGATCGTGATAACAAACATCACACTATTCGTGCTATTCTAGATAATGGTAGTCAACATTCATTTATCACAAAATCGTTATGCGAAAAATTAAAAATTCCTTTGATACAGTCCACAGTACAAGTCGCAGGGGTAGGTAATTCGGTAACCCAATCTACACAATCATGCAAAGTGCAATTGCGATCTAAAAATAGTGAATTTAACACACACTTGAATTGTCTCGTCCTACCTTGCATTACCGCAACGTTACCTTCTGTTACTCATAATATCGCAAGGTTTATGATTCCGAGTCATGTATCACTCGCCGATCCTAAATTTTTTATGTCTAACAGAATCGATTTATTAATCGGCGCAGATAAGTTTTGGGAACTTTTAAGTGAAGGATTAATTCGACTGACAAACGGCCCATACCTACAGAATACTAAGTTAGGTTGGGTTGTATCTGGTGTCATACATAATATAAAAGGTTCATTCGTTAATCGAGTTCAATGCAACTTTACGCACACGCACGACAACTTAGATACTCAATTAACTAAATTTTGGGAATTAGAGGAGATAAGTTCAAAAACCGGTTATATTATGTCTAAAGAAGAACATGATTGTGAGAATTTATTTATTAAAACAACTACGCGTGATAGTGACGGTCGTTTCTCTGTGCGCATTCCACTACGCGAATCAGCTGATCAACTAGGCGACTCATACTTACAAGCCGAGAGTCGGTTCCTCGCGCTCGAACGCAAGTTGGGTCGATGCACACCGAGTTATAAAAAATTATACTTTGATTTTATGCGTGAATATTTGGAACTCGGTCATATGACAAAAATAGATACTTATACATCTCCACATTACTTCTTACCGCATCACGGTGTATTTAGAGAACATAGTACAACAACGAAATTACGAGTAGTATTTGACGCTAGTGCTAAAACTACTTCCGGTCAATCGCTAAATGACATACAATTGATTGGCCCGTCTTTACAAAATGATATTGTTGCCATTCTCTTAAGATTTCGTCAGTACACATATATTGCCTGTGCAGACATCGAGAAAATGTACAGACAAATATTAATTCAACCCGATCAACAATGTTTACAATTAATTTTATGGAGAGAAAACCCGTTAGATGCGCTCGGTGTGTACCGGCTTAACACAGTAACTTACGGTACGGCGTCCGCGCCATACCTAAGTATGCGATGTTTACAACAGCTGGCGTCGGAATGCGCTGATAACGACATCGCTCATATTATAAACAAAGATTTTTACGTTGACGATCTGATATCGGGTTGTGACGATAAAATGGAATTATTAGACATTTGTAATAAAGTTTCTACGGTATTACAATCGGGTTGTTTCTGTTTACGAAAATGGTTATTTAATTTCGATTTGTCAACTTTAAACGTGTCAAAGAATTTATCTCTAGGCGAAACCTGTCAAAGTAAAACGTTAGGTTTAGGTTGGTTCGCAAATACAGACGAGTTACATTATACGACTAAACTTAAATTAAACGGGAGTCACGTTACTAAGCGCATTATGTTATCAGCAATCTCGCAAGTTTACGATCCGTTAGGTCTATTAGCGCCTATTGTAATACTTGCAAAAATATTACTACAAAAATTATGGATGTATAAAATCGGATGGGACGATCCGGTACCTCATGATATTTTAATTAATTGGCAAAAATTCGTTGACACTCTTGACTATTTGGGTAATTTACGTATACCACGTCAGGTTATAAACAGTAAAATACAATATATAGAATTACATATATTTACTGACGCCTCTCAAAGTGCTTACGGCGCTTGTGCTTACGTGCGTATGTACTCGGATAACAATACTGATGTATCCGTAGCCTTGTTATGCGCTAAGTCGAAGGTCGCGCCTGTCAAACCGATAACCATACCGCGTTTGGAATTATGTGGGGCACTGTTAGGTGCAAAGTTGTACTCGAAAATTATAAGTTCACTTCGTTCAAAATTCACGAATGTTTATTTTTGGTCTGATTCCACAATTGTGCTGGGATGGCTACGAATGCCACCTAACACTCTTAAAACGTTTGTACAAAACAGGGTGGCTCAAATTAATGAACTTACGGGAAGTTTACCATGGTTACACGTAGGAGGTAAATCCAACCCAGCTGACTTGGTGTCACGCGGGGTCACGCTTGACGCGCTGCGCACAGCTGATATTTGGTGGCACGGCCCGGCATTTTTACACGAACGGCTGTGTGATTTCAGTTATGATCACAGTTGTCATAATGTCAACTGTAACGAATTGCCAGATATTAAAGTAACCACTACACTGTTAGTACATCATACTAATGAGAATACTTTTCCGTTCGAGAGATTCTCTTCTTTTACTCGCATGAAGCGTGTATGTGCTTATATTTTGCGTTTCATTGATAACGTTCGTAATAAAATAAAGGTAAATCGTCAATACGGCCCGCTTCAAGTAGATGAGTTAAATAAATCTATTAATAAATTAACTCAAATGTCCCAAAACCAGTCGTTTCCTGATCTTGATATTTCTTCAAAGGGGAATGTCACCTTAAAGGCTAACCGTAATATTTCTGGTCTTAACATATTTGTTGATGATAATAACATTATTAGAGTTGGGGGTAGATTAGATAATTCTTTAAACTTTTCATACAATAAAAAACACCCCATCCTGTTGTGTAGCAAACATACTTTTACACGCTTGTTATTTCAATATGAGCATAAGCGCCAGCTTCATGCCGGTCCTCAATTATTGTTAGCTAGCATACGAGAAAATTGGTGGCCCCTCAGAGGCCGTAATCTGGCTAGAAACGTTGTACATACATGTGTGACATGTACACGTATTAGGGGTAAAACTGTTTCAGTTCAAATGGGTAACTTACCTGTAGAGCGGCTAGAACCAGGTTATCCGTTTTTAAGGTGCGGTGTAGACTATGCAGGACCCATGTTTATTTTGAACCGTAAAGGGAGGGGCGCTAAATTGGAGAAATGTTATATTTGTCTATTTGTTTGTTTCTCAACGCGTGCAGTTCACTTAGAATTAGTTACTAATTTAACAACTGACGCTTACATATTAGCTCTAAAACGGTTTATGTCTCGACGGGGTAAACCTGCTGAAATATTTTCTGACAATGGTAAGAATTTTGTTGGAGCAATGAAGGAACTTACACAATTTCTTAAGTATAATCGTGATAATCTTATAGAGCTCTTAGCTGAGGATAATATTAAATTTAATTTCATACCACCATATACTCCGCATTTCGGGGGATTGTGGGAGGCAGGAGTAAAGTCTTGCAAATATCACATCCGTCGTGTTATTGGCAACGCGAACTTAACGTATGAGGAGTTTAGCACGATACTAACCCAAATCGAGGCCGTCTTAAACTCTCGACCCATGTATCCACTGTCCACAGACCCAACTGATCTTCTTCCCCTCAGCCCTTCTCTGTTTCTGATTGGCCGACCGCTCACCGCACATGCCAGCCCAGACCTGACAGCTACAGCTTCACATCGCCTATCCCGTTACGACCGTGTGGAACAGATGCGCCAGCAGTTCTGGCAGAGATGGTCAAAGGAGTACATAGCGGAGCTACAGACCAGAACGAAGTGGAAGACAAGTAAGGAAGAATTGATACCTAACACTCTTGTACTCATCAAGGAGGATAATCTTCCACCTCTCAAGTGGCGCTTGGGAAGAATTCTCCATACCTGTCCTGGGAAAGATGGCCTGTCAAGAGTCGCTGACATCAAAACGGCGACCGGGACGGTGCGAAGGGCATTCTCAAAAATATGTCCTTTGTTACCGCCAGAAGAGAAGAAGAAGACGGATACACAATAAACATTCATTATCCATTCAAGAACTTTCAACGTCATCGGTACTTCGTTGGAAAGCAGGAGCTTCCAAGGCCGGGGGCATATGTTAACGCCATCTAGTGGAGGAGGACGCTAAATTACGTGTGGCCCTCTACCGTCGAGTGGACCGAGGCTTGGCGGTAGCGAATCAGCGAATAGGAGCGGAGCAACGACGGTGCGCGGAGCGCTGATTGGTCGGCGCTGAGGAACTCGCGCCGAGAAGCTTCTACTCGTTCGTACCACGGCGCGTCCGTCAATATATAGATCACTACAGAAGAAACAACATGGTAGTCGGTTCACCATTATTGTTCACCTTAATCATAATTAAATACACATGTAAATTCGTTTTAATAAACGTCTTAACACCATAAGAAATAAATCGAATCATTGAAGAAGTCTGACCCGCAAACCCACAAACAATCCCCTTTATATGTAACGACAGAGCTTGCAAGTGGTTATATACTGGTCGGGTATTATTTGATACTATAACACGCAAAAAAGAAGAATCACCAAAATTCCAGATTTCACAGTAATTATCTGATATTAGGCAATAGGTATACAACTCGTTCTTCCCTAGACTTCTTCTTAGCGTATTCATGGCAAAAAGTTTAATTATTCTTGGCCCAAAGTTACACAGTCACGTCATAATGATAGGTTCATTGTGCTGTTAAAAACTCACGACTCAAAATGTAAAATCACCACTCTAAGCAAGTTAATTTTCAATAGTAACTGTAGAAAATCTATCTGCTACTGCAGATCTTAAATTTTATGTTAGCCCAATCACACAATAACCTTTGTAAACCTGAACTTACGTTTACTCTTTTTACTGGAGTTACGTAATTCGCAAAGAGTAAGAGACTCAGCTCAAACAAAACGTCTTTTTTCTACCATTCCAGACAATAGACCAGCACACAATGCGATTACTAAACGTAGACTGGCACTAATTGGACATAATAGCGTTTGCACGTATCCGGTACTTAGTCCAACACTGAGATTTTTTTATAGAATATGCTAATACTATGGTTAATGTCACATACATACGCAAAGAATAAATCTAAGTGATCTATGATCGTTATCGATGACAATGACCCATTGGAACACCATTAATGGTTACATTTGATGTGTTTTAAGGAGTTCCACCTAATTATTAGTTACGTGTGAAGGTCGAATATGTATCACAAACATACTGAACTTGACTATCAGATGTTGCAACGCTAAGTTGACAGACTTCGACGAACTACCTTGAGTCTTAGAAATAATAAATAAATTAATAACGTAATCAATCACACATTGTAAGATATTAGCCTCTCAAAAACGATTGAATTGTATCCTCATACTCCTTGTGTCCAGAAGAGGCAAGTTAATTGATCAGCTACATAGATTAGTAGGTTAGGTTCCTGTTACAGTTTTTGTCGTCATATTGGTAGCAGTAAACCAACATTACGTGGATTACGGTTATTTTAAAGCAAATAACCCGTGGGATATTGTTAGGACTTTGTGGACGCTTAATGTGCCTTTGGTGGAGCAAGGCGGAGGACTCATTAAAGCGGTCGGTCTATAGTTAGTTAAGTATACTTACAAAACGGCGCTGCCGAAGGATAAAATGGCTGAGGATAATATTCAGGCACTTCCACAGGCACAGGTATTTGTTTCGGGTAGTAAACCGGCTGTCTTTGCTGGGGAGGTGGCGGCGCGGGCGCAACGTGCAGGTTCGGCGCCGTCTTGGACACCACCGCGTTGAACCCGTGGACGGAGTCCGCTGTGTAGTCCACTGTGCGGATGGAACCGTCTGGCTCTACGAGGGAGTATTGTCCTGGAAAATTACATTAAAACGTGTTATATTTCAGATTTTAAAATCATAACAACACGTCTATTTTGTTCCGAAGGATTAGGTAGTGTGGTTTAATTATACACTCTTCGCTATTAACGATTGAGTCCCATGTAGTATGTTGTCTTTGTTTCGACAATTCAAAAGTGCCTGTAACTGGCCTACTTGAAATAAATGCTTTGATTTTGATATGGTGCGAGTGTGTTACTACAAATTCAGTTATCGGCCTGCTACTGAAAAAAACATTATGGAAAAAAAAACTACCAGATTTTGGAACCGAAGCCAAAAGGACTTCATGTCCTAGTAACGCTTCCGTCAACTAGACAGGATCGGTGTGTGAATCTGTGATCTTCAAATAAATACGCAACTAAATATGTGAAGAATACAAACCTATTGTTACAAATTCTGCATAGATTTTGTTATAACCTTAAAAGCCAAACACTTATAGTAGTAGGTAATCCTTGAACGTTAAAAATAACTGAGATGATGATCTGCAGTAAAAAAATAACTATCTTAATATAATGAAAATCCCCTAATCATAAGTCAAGATGAGATATCAAGTAGCTAACTAAACACACTAGAGTTGCTCATTAAAAAACACCGCGATAAGTGGCACCCAAGAGCTATTCTCAAGTCAGTAACCATAAAAAAAACATCTCATTATAGTCTTTAACGAAAGCGTAAGCTACACGACAATTATATCAATTACAGTATAATACATTGACTCATATCAACCTTAGGTCAGCGACCTCAAACAAAGATGCGAATTTGGAAATCGTTTGAGAAACGCCCGTTTTTCACCCGTTTTTACATACTTCACATGCGTTTGAATGTGCCAACGTATCGTTAGCAGCGGCATAGATTTGAGAACAATGCATCAGGGAGATAATAATGTCTATCAACTGTTATTTGTGGGTGCATTGTATGGACACGGAGTAGATAGGGTACAGAAGGTTCGTACGATAAAACGAGCGAAAACGCACGCGCACCTAAAACGCTTCGCGGAAAGTGAGTGCCAGTGTACTCGTGAATGGCATTCGGTCGGGATAGATTGAGATCTCCGTACATCAAGCCTCATCAACTCGTTCTTTAAAATGATTACCAACTTTATGCAGTGCACATTCAGTTGATTTAAGTATAGAATGACTAAGAAAATCCACAGAAAAGTCATTACAAAATGTTTGTAATCTCAGTCCGAGTTGAACTTTACATGCTTGGCTTTTTATCCCAACAACACGTCATATTTGTTTTCGTTTGGAAATAACATAACATAACAGCACGCCTGTAACGCCCCCCCCACACCCCGAGGGGTTAGACAAAGGATTACCTAATAGTACACCCACATGTTTTAAGTCCCATGTAATAGGGGGCGAGCATATTGCCATCATATTCCTGATGGGAAAACCTAAAAACACTTGGAAACTAAATCATAAATGCAGTATAATTATTTGCCTAACTATACATGTGTGCGTATGCATATTTTTACTCGTTGTTCGGAGCTCACCTATTGAACTCAACTGTTCATACGAACATGTTTAATATACTACGGTAGCGGTAGAGTACCAAAAAGAATTCGCACAATGGATAATTTTATAGAGACTCTGTCTGATGAATATTAATTTTTATTTGCAATGTTAGTAATCACAGTGATAAAATTTAAAGTTATGTCTTCCGGAATGATAAATACATGTGACACGGTATTGTTTATTTTTATTAGTAATAAATTAATGCATATTTGGCAACACACAGCAAGGTTACAGGATACAGCCTTCATTGCTATTCTTGCATCCATAATATTTATGTCATCTGGACAGTTATCACACCGAAAGTGTGGCTGAGATGAGAATGCTGAGGGTGATGTGTGGTGTTACGTGAATGGATGAAATAAGAAATAAGTACATATGAGGAAGTCTGAAAGTGGCGCCGGTGACTGAAAAGTTGTGTGGTAATCGGTTGTAGTAGTATGGGTTTGTGATGCGGAGGAATGAGGAAATTGTCGTGAGGAAAGTTTTGAATGTAACTGTGGATGGGTATAAGATTAGAGGAAGACCAAAGAAACGATGGATGGACTGTGTGAAGAATGATGTGGCACGAAAGGAGGTGTCTGATGAGCTGACGAGTAATAGAGAAGTATGGAAGAAAAAGACATGCTGCGCCGACCCTAAATGAATTGCGACAATAGCAAGAGAATGATGAAGATGGAATCACACCATGAAGAAGTATTGATAGAATTATGGTGTTTTGTGTGTGCATCGTAGTCATCTGCTTAGTCTTTTCCCAGTTATGTTGGGATCGACTTCCAGTCTAATCGGATGTATCTGAATATCTTTATTTCACATGGAGTGTGCCTAACAGAACTGATCTCTGCAACACAGTTACACTCGGCAACTCGAAACCTTATGGTAAGACTGGTTGCAAGTCTTCTGGCTTCAAACTAGCCATTACGCCTGTCATGACAGCCGGGACCAACGGTTTAAAGGGTCAAACGGTATAGTTAAGGCTAATATTATTTAGCCACAACTCCCTCTAGTGTTTTGTGTGTGTAGATAAATAAATAACGTACAGAGAACAATTGTTTGGTCACACGAGGGATTTATTTATCTTAGAGGATTTTTTTGTAGAGTAGGTAATGCTGCGGTCGACCACTGTCCCTGAGTCTAAGATACTGCTACAGCTTTCTAGGCATATCATCTTTCACGCAATCCATTCGTCGTGTCTTTGGCCTTTCCCTACTTTTATAGCCTGCCATATTATTAATAAAAACATTTCTCACGAAATCTGCATCACACTATATACTCGTATTATAGTAGGATGCTATCTACTACGAAATTATAAATAACTACAATATCAAGGGGGAGGCCTATATCCAGCAGTGGACGTCTTACGGCTGAAATGGTGATGATGAAAAACTCAAGACTTACCTTTGACCACATCTCCATCTCTAGTTTCATGTTGCGATTTCACATCTCCGGTAGTGTGATCTGCGACGCCGTAATTGAAAGCGTATTTTGGAGTATCCTGAAAAATAATAAAATCATATGTAATTTATATCTATAAGTAACAATAGGAACATTTCTTCTCGAGGTCAAGTTTTTTTCTTCAGACTTCGCTTTTCATAGAATGTGGTCAAAAAGGGTTTGCATTAGTTGTAAAAATCTGATGAATTTAAATATCACGATAGAAAAGCATGACAAAATGGACAGATGAGTTAAGTAAATTAATTGAGAATTAATTTCAATAATTGCTCCAGTTTCAAAGAAAACACCAACCTCGAAGCTTTTTGGACAATAAATGGTGTAAATAGACCCTTAACATAGCCGAAAGACACTTGTTCTTCCAGTGTTTGCTATATTTTTTTTGTTCTAAACCATTTTTGGGAACCTTATAGTTACGGAGATATTGGGGGTCAAAGTTGCAAATTTTTCACAAGTTTTTTTTTTAAATACATTTTTTTAATGTAAGATTTTTACTTTACACACCTCCACGACCCTGTACTATACAATCCATCCATCAGCACAATGCTTTGAGTGCTTTTCATCGAGTCCTACCGTAAAACGTGATTTTTCACCCCAAAAAAAAAAATCGATTCCCAGCAATAATTTTTGCGTAAAGTTCGGTTGACGGCTATGTGAAGGGTCTGTTTACACCCTGTATAGTCAGATTTTTCCCTTTTTGAAATGAAAAATAAAAGTTAAAAACTTACATAATATCCATAACCAGGCGCACGATAACCCTCACCCGGCAACGCAATTCTAGGTGCAGCTAAGCTTCCGGAAAAACAGACGACCAAAACGAAGCACAGACAACGACACATACTGCTTAACACTTAGCACACACTAAAGTAACAACCTTCTTGATCAACGGCTACTCCTTGAATACCACAACAGTGGGTTCACAGGCATTTATATCTGGCCTTATTTGTTGCCAGCCTTGGTTCGTCTATCTACCGAAAGCCTTCCGAAAATGAAGTTTCCTATGGCGTTTTGTCGCAGCTAATTGAGAAAATTTTCGCACGCTACAATAGGTCGCATGTTGATTAGATTGCTTAACTGATCCAGATGACGTCTTATTAGGTTTGTTTGTTTAATTAATATGTGTATTTATTGGGTGGGCGTAGGTGGTGAATTATTTGCTTCTTATTATTGACAAGTGACCTGGGGGAATATATAACCTGATATTCTTTCAGCAATAGTGATTCGATTATTGAAAATTCTTAAAGGAATTGCTGTCATTCGTAGATTTTTGACAGTCGTTACAGGTAGTCAGTGGCCCAAAAATTCTGACAACCAGTCTTACCTAGTGGTATCGTATTACCCAGTACTAACTGGGTTGTAGAAGTCAGATAGGCAGTCGCTCCATGTAAAATACTGGTATTCAGCTGCATCCAGGGCTTTATAAAAGTTACCGAAAAGCTTGTTTCATAACAACGTCACGCCTGTAATTCCCGAAGTGTTAGGCAAAGGTGTACCTAATAGTACACCCTCATTTCGTCAGTTAGCTATGTTTAAGTCCCATAGGTGGCAAGCCTATTGCCATCAAATGGGCACAAATTTAGAATCCGTGGCTGTTGCTGATAAATATCTCATGGAAAAACCTAATAACAATTTGCCCGACGCGGGAATCGAACTCAAGACCTCATGCTCAGCAGCCGCGATTGCTACCACTAGGTCAACGAGACTGCTTATTGCAAACCTTACAAGTTAAGTGATTGTCACTTAACTTGTCTAGGCCCCCTGAGAACCCTCTAAATGCCCCACTAATCTATACCTGCTGTAATGTTGTGTGTACATTAGATACAGCGTTTCTAAAAACTATTCACTACAGAAGGTTACGAAATCTACAATTTAATGGTTTTCTGAGATGAAAATAATATGTTGTTTTCAATGAACTTCATTGTATGCAACTTCACGTGTGGAAGCTGAGTCTATGCACCAACACGTAATGCTTTGAGAAATGAGTTTGTCAATAGTTTAACGTGTACACACGGGTACCAACTAAAGAATCGTCTCTGGCAGAAGCTATGTGACTGCCTGACCTGAACCCTAACTTGGACCAGTCGTAAACTTGTAACACAATTTTCTTTGGGAGGCTGCGTCTCTTGTGAACTAGAAGATTTTAAATAAGAATTATTGAGAATTTCCTTCAAGTGCTTCAAAAGCCTCGTATTTTCTAAAACTGTAAAGTACAATATTATTGTTTCTCAATGTATTATGTATCTCTACTTGTAATATAATACCGAACTTGTCCCTGAATTAAATCAGTACTTATAGTGTGCAACCCAAAACCAAGACAGAGGCTCTGTTTATGGCAACAGACTTAATGGAAGTTTAAACAGCCTGCGAGGTTATGCCACAATAGCTGGAACAATGTTCTATTCTACTTTAAAGAGAATCTTTGGGTTTCCTATGAAGATAAAATTGGAAACGAAGTGATAAAAAATAACGTTGGTGAGACCTGATCCCTGGATCAAAATCTGAACGGAAGATACTCGCACATAGGTACCAGGGAATCATAACACAAAAGAGATAAGGTCCGTTTACTGCAGTGGGTGGAATAAGGCATCAAGACTTGGACGAGACTCACACATGAGTCACTGCTGAGTCTATATTCAGCAGTGGAACAATCATCATCATATCAGCTCGGAATCACCGACTGCTGGGTATTGCCAACCTGCCCGGTTGTGTGCGTCCCTCATCCAGGTGTTTCCCACTATTTTGACGATATCGTCGACCCAACGAGCTCTAAGACGGCCCTGGCTTCTTTGACCTAACCTTGGCCACCACTCGGTCAAAGCCTAACTCCATCGGGCATCTCTGCGTCTAGACAGATGTCCTGCCCGACGCCACTTGAGGCGCACCGACCGGTCCTCAACGTAGACTTAGTAGAACAATACCAGGGCAATAATAATAATAAGGCGGTCAACAATAATGATGATCCTGGAAAATGAGTGTGATTGCATACGGGACCGAAACGTGGTTGCTCACAATGCGCCCATCATCAGAAGGCACCCAAAGGGCAATGGAGAGGGCTATGCTCAGAGTTCAAATCAAAAATGAGGACATCCGCAAGAGAACCAAGGTTACCGACGTTGCCCGAAGAATAGCCAAGCTGAAGTGGCAGTGGGCAGGCCACATTGCCCGCAGAACGGATGGCCGATGGGGCCGAAAAGTTCTGGAGTGGTGACCGCGAACCGGATGACGTTGCTTTAGAAAGCCTCCCACTAGGTGGACCGATGACCTGGTAAAGGTTGCAGGGATCCGCTGGATACGAAACGCACGGGCCCGGTCAATGTGGCGACACTTGGAGGAGGCCTATGTCCAGCAGTGGACGTCTTTCAGCTGAAATGATGATGATTATGATGGAAAATGAAGGGACAGTGAAAAAAGAAGGGGAATTAACCTTTCAGGAGCTGCAAGTACAGTTGAGAATGCTTTTTTCAGGTCAACATATCTGCAGGTACAATTGAGTGTTGACTAAACGCTCAACATAGCACGACCCTTCTGATAAGAAGTGTGGGAACTGCGACGATGTCATAACGTTCATTACCTACCGGTTATTGGCGTGTACACACGCTGTAGATAAGAACCTAGCTCTGTACACGCACCTCGTACAATACACGCCTGTAACTAAATCTTGGTTATTGATCTCGTGTGAAACTTATGTCTTCAGAATTTATGTTGACTAATTAGTTAATTTTATGGAGTTGTATTTTCTGTTGCGTAGTTTTTCATAGGACAGATCTGTAGACTGTAATATGTAATCGTATTATTTTCGCTCTCGTAAACAAAAGTTGCAATTGGAAATAAAAGCCAAAGCATTTGAATATAAACCTCTTTTTAATATCATTCAAATTCTTTTATTGTTTGTCACAGGTGTAATATAAGTTCTTATGATTATTAAATAAAGTCCCATGTAACAGGTGGTGAGCCTATTGCCATCAACCGGGCACAAATCAAGACTCCGTGGCTCTTCTGAGAAATGCCTGACGGAAAACCCAATAAAAAATTGCCCGACCCGGGAATCAAACCCAGGACCTTATGCTCAGTCGTGATTACGACCACTAGATCAACGAAGCAGTCCTCCTTTTACAATACACGACAAATATTTTACTAAATACCCACTGCTATTACAAACACTCCTAGCACACCGTAACAAATTGCTTAAACCCAAACAAAGAACGCCAGACTATGACCAATCTCCGTCGTTGTACGTACTCGGTCTACGTTCACCGTCGACTCTCCAAAGGTTGACGCTTCCTCATCGGAACAATGAAAGAGTCCTCTCATCAAACTCGAACCTTCAAATAACGAATTTGATTCGCTGCTCGATCAATGACACTTAACAAACAAGGTTGGTCACCCCTGTCTATGCATCTTTCACGCTTTTTAACCGATGAAAAAAAGAAGGAAGTTCTTTCTCACTTGTGAAAGTAATTGCATTGGACGCTTTTGAGTTTAGCAAATAATGAGTAATAGGCATGCATAAAATAAACAGGCACAGATTTAGGATGGGGCAAGAACATCGGGTGTCTCTTAGAAAGCACGTTAAGCTGTTGGTCCCGGCTGTCGTTCGTAGACAGTCGTGACGGGGAGTCACAAAACCAGAGATCTGAAAACAACTTGGTTCTGTAGGACAGACAGGCAGTCGCTCAATGTATTCAGCTGCATCCGATTAGGCTGGAAGGCAACCCTTACCTAGCTGGAAAAAGACTAGGCAGATGATGATGGCTGTTGGGAAGTTGGGTCTGACAAAAAAATTACCTACACTAAAACAACAATTTACTTTTCAACTAAAGTAATTATAAAACGTCTAACCAAAAACCACAGCCTGTAAGGAAAAAAACAATTTGTTTAACTAAACGTCTTAGCTAATAGATGAGCCATTGAACGTTTGATTATCCTCACGATAACAAAATGGCGAATTAACATAATGTCCGTTTGTTTCGTGTTTTCAAGTGGCTAACAACAAAGGGCTAATGAAGTAATTACGAACACCTGTATTTTGACAAAAAATTAGACAAAAAGTTGAATAAAACAAGCATTAAAGTTTAATAGTGGTCTTATAGAAAAGGCAGCTCTGTCTCAGAGTTGGGTTCCATCATGCTCTCCATCCATACTCCTTCCATCTTTCGCAAGCACGTCCGTCTTTCTTCCAGTTTTGACAGAATCCATACAGTCTATACCGCCATCTCCTCAGTGGCCTATTGTAAACCCACTTCCAATCTTAGGACACTAGTTCCATGCTATTTTGACTCACCATCTTAAACCACATAAATCAGTGTGGTTCAAAATACTGTTTATTTTTATTCACCTACTGCTTATAATAATTGATCCGCTGGATGCGAGACGCACGGGACTGGTCAATGTGGCGACACTTGGGGGAAGGCCAGCAGTGGACATCTTTCGGCTGAAATGATGATGATGATGAATGCTTATAACCTCAGGATGTTACATGATGTCTTATGTACCTATGTCTTAATGTGGCATTACCTACATTATGGCCATGGCCTAAGTCCAAAGTTGATACGCCTCAGGAGCATGAACTTCATTGGCATAGGCAGCCAGATCCTAGAAACCATCTCACAACAAGATGCCTTTTCAACATATAAAACATACTTTCCTAAACACCCACTTCTACTTTTACTAAATCACACAACTTACAGCTTCTCATTAAGAGGAAAAAGAGAATGAAATGCGATATGGAACTAATGCGAATACTACACTACAAATCTACGTGCTAAGAATAGATAAGACACCTATTATTCCTTTAGAGGTACATTAAAAACTTATGGTGCGCGAAAATCCAATGCCCCTGGGGACAGAAACATGGGCACCATTGTTATCACAAACGCTTGATATCCTATTGTTTCTATTCACACAGAACCACGGTACACACAAACGATTTATCCTTACATATTCTGCATATGTATCATAGCATTGTGTTACAGTCCTTCAGATTTTTCTCACACTGGTGGTATGGTATTTATTACAATCTTGAATTGAAACCAATTATTTAATTTAAGGTACCTAATTATTAGGTTGCGTATTTTGGTAACTGGGTACTTATTTAGAAGTGGATTTCATATGTTATTATTAGATGCAAGTTGGCATCTGTCCTTGTTGTCTTCTGTCTCATTACGAATGGGTAGTTCATGGTGGAACAATTGCGTGCCACACATAATATTTTTGCGTTTGGACCAATCAACATCATTTATTACGTTGCACATGAAGCAAAAAAACCCAGGGTACCAGTTTTCAGGTTTTTTACCACTTTTATTCCTAGATTAATCAATGAAATGAGTGCATAAAGGGCTTAATAATTTGTTTTTTCGGTGTCACACGTTGACCATTACAAATTTAGTAGTCTAAAATTCATAAAGAAATAAATAACAAACAGTATAAAATATTCGTCGATTTATTTGTCAAAATTGCTAGGTACTCATAAAAAACAATAACGTTATAAAGAAAACAGATAATAATATAACCAACAAAGAACTTCCTATAATATAAAATTAACCTATAATAATTATTCAGGTACTTCTTGTGGAAATGATTAACAATAACAATAAATAAATGAATGGACAATCAAATAACTTGGAGATCGATAGCTTTGACTTGTTCCTTCCATACAACAACAATTTTTGCAAGTATTTCATGCTAGTAATACTCATAGTAAGCACTTAATTCTAATACAGTGATACAAACATCGAAAATTGACCTTAATTGAACACGTGATCAATTTTTGTATCCGATTTTTTTGCTCCAATCTGAACTTCAAAGGATTATCTATCTGCCCAAAATAACAGTGAAACAAAAAAAACATGCTGGTCGCTGGTGGTTCAATTTAAAGTTAATACAAAAGCTTTTTCTCATTACTAGTATTTCACCAAGCAGAGAAAAAATCTTTTAAATCTTCAATAATTCTTCTTTCTCTAAATTTTATTCTATTTTTAGACCACCAGTGACCAAACATTTTACAAATTTTATTTTGGGCTTCATAAAGTTTCAATTGTAACTCCAGTTGGCTCTCCTACGTCATCAATGGCTTAATGATGAAGATGAGCAGCCTCGTGGGGTGACAAGGGAGCAGTCTTGTGGACCACTGCGTTGAAGCCGTTGTGCTTGTCGGCAGTGTAGTCCACGGTACGGATGGAGCCGTCGGGTTCTACAACGGTGTATTGACCTAGAAAGAAAGTTGGTTATGGTTACCATTCGTTACGTGAGACGACAATATAAATACTCGTATGTAGACCATTATTTATGGACATTCTGAATATAATGTTTACCGTTTCCGGAATTTGGAATGTCTTCTTGTGTTCATAAATCTGTAGATTTAACCATTTCTTCATCGTGCACTTGCGTTTGCGTAGTGGGATGAGTGAAAGGTGGTTTCCTCAAAAGTTTAGTGCACAGAGAAACCGTATCTATGATAGAAGCTTGTAGAAGTTATGTTATAAAAACAAAATTACCCTAGGTCTACGACAACGAACCCTAAAATTCATAATTTAGTTATGGTATACAAAATTTGTAGAGTACCTCTGTTTTCTACGTGCTTTATTAGTAACAAGCGGGCTCGTGAAAGATGGAACAGGTGGAGGGAGGCCATTAGTCCAGTTACTCATAGACAGTATGGCAGTAGGCTTTGTTTTCCTCTAAACTTTAAAGTATACCTTTGACAACGTCGCCATCCCGACTCTCATGGTGAGTCTTGATATCACCACTATGGAAGTCATTCACGCCATATTTGAAGACATATTTCGGGTACGCCTGAAAAATTTAAAGTGTAAAAGTTAAATACGCAACATTTAAACAAGCCGAAGAGAAGATGGTGAGACTCCTTAGATGGCTTCCTTATTAATTAACGAGAAGAAGCCCAAATGCGAGAGAAGTGGAAAAAATAGGGGGCCTTTGCCAAGAGCGGGACAAAAACTTAAATCTAATTACGCTTACTTAAAAATAATTACGTGGAAAAGATTACTGACATAGACCTTTTATTTTGTCTCTAGAGGCAAGATAAGCGCAGCAGAAGTCAATAATACAAAGAGAGTTAAACCAACAAACCATAACGCAAAAGAAAACGAATAAAAAAATCAAAACAAATCAATAAAACGTGACGCGCAATCAAAACAGAAAGATGCAGGTCAAAGCAATTTCCCCTAAAAGCATGTTAACTAAACTACAATATTACATAATCCCAATGTCAAATGTTACCCGCATGCAAATAGTAAACTCGGAAAACCTCGGAAGTGTCGTTCATACGAGTTGCGTGCAGTGAAACCGTTTGAACCACGTGCCACTGCGCAACTTTTCTATACTATAACGTGTAGTTAATTTATAAGCGAAAAACGATTTGATGACGGGTTTTCTTGTTTTTAGATTGCGTTTTAAGATAAACTTCTCCAATGCATTGTTTTACAATGACAGTTAATTAATACTAAACGCAAACGTTGTCGACAGAATATGTAGTCACAAAATGTGTGAGAGAAATGACATGGGACATAATTTAACCACACTTTCCCGTTTTAGTGTATTTATGAATTGAGCGTAGTTCTGCCAAAACATACCAACCCACATAAAAAAGGTCTCCCAGTTGTTTTAAGCATACGTTTCAGTTGTATGTACATGAGTCAGATTTTACTGAATAGTATACTTTATTTTGGATTATTTTTACCATATGAATTAATAAAGACATTGTAGATTCGTCATAATTGACACCTAGTGAAACCAGGACTTTTTTCTTTACTTCCGCCCTTACTTATCGAATATTGTCTACGGAAAATTAAATCACTTCTTTACTTTTTAATTCTTACAACGTCTTTCTTTTCTACATTGGACCACGCACGCTTAACTTGCCCACGCGCACACAGTTCATCAACAAGCGGAACGTCGCACAGGAAACGCGATCTTGTCGCAATTCCTGCTCATTCACAAATGGAGACGTAAACACAAATAATTATGTGACGTTTTTACGTATCCTTAGTTCCAAGTTTCTAGTAGCTTTCAAACAAGCCATTGTTACTGAAGTAAAATTAGTTAGGAAGTAGCGAATTATGATGTTAACTACTTACTTTATGGTTCGACTTTTACGCCGTACATTTAAACGGTTATGATGAATGTGCTAAGCTTAATTTGAATACGTAACGTCCTTAATATTGAATAAAAAAATATTCGAATCAATAAAATTAAATATATGTATATATTTTTTACATAACATAACATCACGCCTGTAATCCCCAAAGGGTTAGGCAGAAGTGTATCTAGTAGAACACACATTCCGCCAGTTATGTTTAAGTCCTATTTGTAATAGGGGACGAGCCTATTGCCATCAACCGGGCGCAAATCCAGTCCCCAGCACCTCATGCTACGCAGCCGTGCTTGGTACCACTAGACCACAGAGATAGTCTTTTAAATAATAGTGGTATTATTTTTGAATAATATGAAAATTAAATTGTATGGTTAGTGCGGATTTACCTTTCTGGTATTAATGACCGGTTATGCAAGGAATTTTCTTCTGCTATAAACATTGATGATTCAACTGGGATTACGATTACATCTCGTAAAATTACGCAAGGTTAATTAATTTCATATAAATTACTTTTGCATGATTTAATGCGTAGTAAAAAGCTTTAACATTTAAATAATGAAATCAGCGTTAACATTTATGCACCTATTTGTGTTAGGTAAAAGTTTTAAAAGTAGTAAAAGAACCCTATTTATAAGACCTTAATGTTCCTTATCCTTTCGCATAATTAAAAAATACGCTAATTCTTCTTTTTTGTTTGTTTTTCAGTACTTCATACACAAGAAAACAGCAAAACATAAAAATAACTGGTACAGAACGGTCCTGTAAATGGAAAACAAGCTTGTCGAAGAAAGTGTGTTCAACGTAACACAAACCATTGAGTTTAGTATCATATTACGTTGTAGAACATTCAAGAGCTATATAGAATAAGCAAAGTCCACAGATGTGAAATCGATATTCAGAAATTGAACCCATCTGGGAGTTTTTCTTATGACAATCCTAGTTCATCACTACATAGTATAAAACAAAGTCGCTTCCCGCTGTCTGTCCCTATGTATGCTTAGATCTTTAAAACTACGCAACGGATTTTGATGCGGTTTTCAGTAATAGATAGAGTTATTTAAGAGGAAAGTTTTTATATATTTATATATATTGCACCCGTGCGAAGCCGGGGCGGGTCGCTAGTGGTATATAAATTAAAGTAAACATTATTCTGATAGAAATATTTGAAACCCGTGTAAAAGTCGATTTAGACCAAAATTATCAATGCATATTCTATCCCTACTGTACCAAATTTTCTTTGTATAAACATATAAAAAGCATTCTTTCGTTGGTTGGTATAATAAAATAACAAGAATTTCAAGAAAAAAATGCTCTTGCGCTGGTTGAGTTTGTTGTGCTTGTATGGTCTCAAAGTCTCAATTACTTAAACATCTTAAGAAAAATGTAAATATTCGTATGCTGATTTTTAAAAACATGTTTTGGATCTTTTTCTCTCTGTAATTACATACATTATTACAAACTCCAACTTCTTTCATAAAAGTATAAAGAAGATACTTTATAGTTTCTACTTCCGAAGACATTAAATCAAAATCGATTACGAATGCTATCTTCCTATCATAAATCAATAAAGTTTTACACAACACTGAACAATAATGTGTTATAACGTATAACAACGTTACTTCACTAAACTTTTTTCTTATTTACTTTTACGTGTATCTAAAGTGGCGAAGTAATGAAACGGTTATACACTTAGACGTAACGTTATTGCATTATGCACTTGCAACAATTTTCGTAATACTGGATTAAATAGTGTCTAACAAAAACACTACATGACCTCCTAAGGAAATTACAAAGAGTTAATGGAGTGTTACTAATACAGGAATGATAAGCGGTCTTGTGCCCAAAATTGGAAGTTTTTTTTGCTGAAAAAAACTACGTTTTTACGTTAGGCATAAATATTCATGAAATCTTGTTTTGACTGCATTCCCACACATGCAAGTTACTTTTTCTACACTCAAAGCAGTCTCTTAGAGCGAAATTCACACGTGAAACCGAATGCGACCAGCATATATAAACGGCGGCGTTATATAGCTGTCAGACTCAATATAATATATAGCATTCACTTTCAATGGTGAACATTCACCCTTAGAATACGATATGGAATCTTCTGTCTGCACTCGTAGCATGACCACCGTAGAAACGGGTTTTGTCGACGGAAAAATCGACAAAATGACAGACCAACAAAAGAATTCTGTCATTTTGTCGATTCTTCCGTCGACAAAACGCGTTTCAACGGTGGTCATGCTACGGGGGCTGGTCTTGTTCGTAGACTTTTTTATTAATAAAGGGTCGCAAATCACTCAGCATACTCACATAATAATCAACGTGTTCATCCTCCGAGATGTGATGGTGTTCGTAGTGCTTCGGCTCTGGGTGCACGATCGTGGCAGCCGGCTGCAGGTCTGGATGGACCACCCTGATTGGTCGCAGGTTGTAGAACACCCGGCCGTGTGTGCACGCGATTAGCGTCAGGGCTATGATCACCACCTGGAAATGATTGGGTTAGATATTTTAGAATGGAGTGATATACAAAATTCGGCACAATTATGCACATATTAAGAATAAACAGAGTATCACTTTGTGAAATGACAGCCTCGTAGTCTAGTGGTCACAAGCGCTGCTGTTGAGCATGAGGTCCTGGGTTGGGTTCCGAGGTCGGGCAAAGTGTTATAGGATTTTTTCCATCAGGAATTCCTCAGTAGCAGATATGGAATTTAGTCCCCGTTAGATGGCAATAGGCGGCAAACCCCTACCCTATATAACCCCCATGATAACTGGCGAAACGTGGGTGTAGTATTACCTAGGTACACCTCTGCATGTAATCTCTAAATTATCATTACATGCGTGGTATTAAAAACATTAGTATTGTTTTAAACAGAACACGTCACGAATTTGCTTAAAAACAAAAAATAACACTCTATTTTATAATTTCTGTCGTCGTTTTACTGTTGGTAGTAACTTTAAAACTACCGTTACAAGTTTATAAATAACAATAGTTTAATGACGTCATAAAATGTTTTACTTAACAGAATATTCTTCCTTCAAGCGTCATATCCGCTCATAAATACCTGTTGAACCATACAAGCTTACTAGCTTTCTTCCTCTTTGATATAAATCTAAGTTACGATCATGCCAGTAATTAAATTATCTTAATTGTATACTAGCGTGAACATAATAATAGATCTTTATGAGCATTCATGAGATTTTATGGTTTTATAGTCTTGCATATCATGGTAGTTCGTCAATCTTGGAATCTCTTGATTAATTTGATTCTGTTAACTGTTTTGAATTCTTGTAGAGTTTATAGTATGGCTCGAAATTCTTATTTTCACTATGAAAAGTACTCTCGGACAACAGACTCTCGTAAGCATAAACTTAAACATTCAAGTTTCAATTTTATTTTATCACTGTGATTAGAATGCGTAGGTCCTTAAAAGTACGGGATTTTCACCCTTAGATATGAGTGTAAAAAAAAATTATCTCACCCTCAAAACTTCTTCTTTATTGTGTCGCAATAAAAAGAAAGCTATGTACCCTTACCAAAATAACGAATGCGAAAGTTAACTTACACGTTTTAAGCGAATTAATGAATAAAAAAACGTATAAAAATTAAACTCTTTTTTTATAACAAGCTTTTACTTTAATGAAAAGAAAAAAAAATAGATTTAACAGTTTCGTGTTCGTGCGATTAACCGATGATCCTGGCTGCAGGTTTAAGTCATCTCTGTCATAAAAATGTACTGTCTCCAGACCCAACGGTGTGTAAAACAGCTCAATCGGTTGGGGGAACTGGTTTGAAAATCAGTTGCAAGATTTGACCAATACATACTGACTAACTAACAAGGCAAGTTAAATAAAAGCTTTTAAAAATACGGGTAACCCTTGACCTGAGAATACTTTTATCATCGTAGATAAGTTCCTGTGAGATAATTGCCGGCCTCCACATGATCGAAGCCGCATGAATACGAAAGCTAGTAGCTTATAAAACACCTCATTACAAATTCCTCTATCACCATTACATAAGAACAAAACATAAACAACAACAAAGCAAGAATCGAATAGTTTTTCATAGTCAGCGATGATTATTCTGAACTCGAGCACAATGTAATCACAACAGATGTTTAAAGCTATCTTCTATGAAACAATGGTGTGTTTTTACGCTTTTTGCCAATTTTCTCACACACGCTTTCAAGACTCCATTGATGGTTATCCAGAATAAGTTTTTACTTACGCCTAGTATGTAATGTTAGCTACCATTTTTGTTTTCACTTGAAGTTTTAATGAACTCATGTGTACTACACAGGTACTGTGATACAAGGACCTTTCGATTGGCGTTGACAAGGGAGCTCTTGGTTAACATTTTCGAAGTAAAAGTATTGAAAAAATATTAACCAAAAATGTTTTGTCAATGCCTCGGCAAGCACGTTAAGCCGTTGGTCCCGGCTGTCAATTGTAGATCTTTGACAGTCGTTACAAGTAGTCAGTGGCGCAAAAGTCTGACAACCGGTCTTACCAAGAAAAAAAAAAAAAAAAAAGGGGTATCGTATTACCTAGTACTAACTGGGTTGTGGATTTCAGATAGGCAGTCGCTCCATGTAAGTATTTTACATTTATATTTTTTGTTAGTCTGGAAGCCGACCCCGACATAGTTGGGAAAAGGCTAGGCAGATGCTGATAAAGTATTGAAAAAATGGCGAAAAGATGGCAGTGTCAGTACATATTTTGACCACGCATCTTTTGTGAGATTCTGGGTTATCTTTCATTATCTTTTGGGTTATCTTTCTTTTATAGTGCCTATATAAATTTTCGATAGCAAGAAGTTATTTTTATATATTTATTTTGTACCCTATCACAATGTTTTCTTATTTAACCCAAAGGTTGACTGGTAGAGAATGTCTTGTGGCATTAAGTCCACCTATGTATTACTATTGTAAATGAAGTTTAAATAAATAAATAAATAATATCTTATTTGACCTCAAAACTGTTGGGTTTTTGGGGTTTTTCTTTAGGAAGTTCTCAGTTGAGTGATGAAAGACTATTCGTGTTGACGAGCCATCACACCTGTAATCCTCGAAGGGTTTGGCAGACGTGTAGCTTATTAACAAGAGTACATTCACATTTCACCAGTAACTTGGGGCGCGCCTATTGCCAGGCACAACCCAAGACTCCGGGCTGGTACAGAAACAATCCTGATAGATGGAAAACACAATGACACTTTGCCCGAAGTGCGAATCGAACCCAAGACTCATGCCCAGCACTAGCGCTTTACTACCCTTTGAAAAAAACGAGGTAGTTGATTTTTGTTGTTTTATCGTTTATTCTCCCTCATCTTTTTATACATATACATATGGGTGAACAATCAAGGAACAAAACACACTATGATAACTTTAGTATAAAATATCCAATGATTCTAAAAAGTAATTATATAATTTCCGGCTGAAGTTTTCAGAGATATCTAATTAACGGTATTAGATAAATATAGAGACGATACTGCAGAATGGTTTATAAAATAAAATAAAATCTTTATATCTTTGCTTTATTGGAAAAGCTATGGTACCAAAATAGGTCTTCTATTTTGGTACCATAGCTTTTCCAACAACTTAAGATACATTGCAGATTCAGGTTTATAATATTTTCTATATAAGTAAAATTAACAGAGGAACTAAAGCGATTTTTTTGTGAGAAGTTGCAGAATAACGCGGTTATGTTATTAACTAAGAATGCTTTTAATTCTCTTTTTGCTTCGATATGTTTTTAGAAAACTTGTAACACTATCTGTTTCTTATATTAAAGCTTACCTTGAAGGCCATTTTCGATGTACTTGTAATAACACTACAGCGTCTAATTAAGGCACCAACACACGATCACTCGATTCCTAATCGATTTAAAACAAAAAAATCGAATGATACACTCGTTTCGAAGGCTGAGTATCGAATGTGGCGAGTGAAACTACACGCTAGACTTATATGTGGGTGGCTAGGGTGGTGGGTATGCCGCATGCCGGGGAAATAATATCAAAACGAGCTACCGATTTTAAATATTACATAACATAACATCACGCCTGTAATCCCCGAAGGGTTAGGCAGAAGTGTAGCTAATAGTACACCCATTGCACCAGTTATGTTTAAATCTCATGTAATAGGGGACGAGCACATTGCCATCAACCGGACCCAAACCCAGACTCCGTGGTTGCTACTGAAAAAAATCCTGATGGAAAAACAATATAAAACTTTGCCCGACCCTTGAATCGATCCCAGGGCCTCATGCTCAGCAGTCGCGCTTGCGACCACTACACCAACGAGGCAGAATTTTATATAATTTTACCTATGATTATAATTCTGTCTCTCTCTGATTCTGATTCTGAATTCTTTTCTGATTCTAAATATCAATCTGATTAGATTGATATTGTTTTACTTCAGCTATAAATTGGTACTATATTATTTTTAATTTCGGTTAAATAATATATGAATAGTATCATTGTCTTTCTCAACGGAAGAGTTTCCATTTGTAACTATTAAAATTAGAATCATAGCACAGCATATGCACAATCAGCCTGTAATTTTCCCACAGGTGGGACACATGCTTCCTGTCTATGGGGGAAGTGGGCCGTCACCCCATCCCATCCCGTGGGCCCAGTGCGGTTAGATAGATCATGTTTTTAAAGCCACAGAAACACCAAACGATTCAGATATATACTTATATGAAAATACTAGAGTTCCTTCCTATCATATAAAAGTAATCAACCAACGATGATTAATATAAGCCCTAATAAGGCACGAGTTATATCATGCTTGCACGCCTATCACTTAGTAAATATACTCATTACATTCAGCTGCGTCCAGCGGTTATCAACACTGCATGCAATAAATAGGCGCTGCGCTGTTTACTGAGCCATAAAAGTATTAATTACCATTCCAAAGAAACAATTACGAATCGACATAAAACCTGACCTCTCTATCACCACCCACTGTGACAAGAGAGACAGCGATATAAACGTCGATGTCGACGTAGTAAGTACTAAACTGATAGGTATTGAATAACGTTAGATGCCTGATACACTTACGTCAGTTTGCGAACAAAAATTCAACCGCAGACGATAGATAGCATTATAAGAAAGCTTCCTGATGTGAAGAAATTGTGTTCTAAGTAGGTTATGCAAGGACAATATGTGCCAACGATGCTGATATTATTTTTTTCTCTTTTTCAATAATTATTATTGGTGAGTCAACAGAGATAACTTTTCTACGTACTTCTAGAACGAACTAATGCAACAAACCACTAACCATAAACTTCTATACCAAGAAAAGTATAGTAAGTAATATTTTTCCTTTTTTCCTATAGGAGTAGCAAAGAAGTAAGAATGATTAAAATGGACGGCAAGGCTGACACCATCATCAAACCAAATCATCAATAATAAAGCACCATTTCGATCAACATCAGCTGATATCGCATGGACGGGAGTAAAAGTGAATTAATATTAAAAATATTCGTCATCTTCCTGCCCTCATCCTCATCATCCATCACCCTTAAGGTCGGTGCAAACCATTCACTTATTCCATTCTCATCATTCACTCACTTTTTTCTTATCATTCCTCACACACACAATCCATCCATTATTTCTTTAGACTTCCTCATCTTCCTCTCCAACCATCAACATTTATATTTCTCGCTCTTTTGCTCACATGCGTGGCAATCCTCCCAAGTACATACCCCTACAAAGCCAAACGATTCGCTTTAAACTTTAGAGTCACTGGCGTCTTAAAACTTCATCATTCTTCAACTTCTGCATCCCAAATCGTTACAATAACAAGACTAATTACTGTGATGACATAGATGTTCTTCTTGAAGTACACAGATTCCTTTTACTTCCAAAACAATACACTTTATTCACGGTCCGTTACTCAAGAAAATTCTTCCTAAAACAATGTTTTTCGATTACAATATATCACTAATACGCGAGAAGGTTTTCTTACATAAGCCGTGCGCGATTGCTAGTCCACTTTCCTTGTGCCACCTAATTATGTGACAATGGAGTAATGCATGTTATGTGTCCAGAAAATAATAACGTATGACGTAAATCAATGCTGTTGATATTGTGCTCAAGACTGGTGGAGGTATCAATTTGTTACGGTCGGATTAATACTGTGGGGTAGGAAGCCACTTGATGATTAGATACTGATATCAGATTATGAAGTAAAGCGAGCTTGTTAAACTGTGAACTCAATTGCATCCATTTGTAGTCACACTGTTGTTGTAAATTGCAAAAATGAGCTTGTTCACTCATTCTTAAGATAAAAGACAAAATAAGAAAGCCGATCATCATCAGCATATCAGTCTGGAATCAACTACTGCTGGGTAAAGGCGTCCCCTTTTTTTGCAACAGTTCCCGGTTCTGTGCGTCCCTCATCAAGGCGTTTCCCGCGACTTTGACGATATCGTCGACCCAATGAACATACAGATTGTTAAAATTATGTCTCCATCACGAAAGCTCTAAAATAGAAGTAAATTTAAGAACTTTATTACAAAACTTGGTCAAATAACAGCACTCATTGTTTATTACGACTCGGTATTACCAAAAAAGTACCTGCCTTACCTATAATGTTTAAATGTATTGCATTACGACCCAGCTATACAACCATAGACTAAGGGGCCTAGCACGCCCGTCTTATGACGACAGGCCGTGTCGACGGCGCGTTCGTGTTCCACGCGCGCCTCAAAGAGATGTCAGCAACCGAGTAGGGGTCCGCATGGGCCGATGCCTGCCAGAGCTGCGGGACTGTTCGAAAGAGACACCGTGGCCCTGGAACACAAAGGGCAAAGAAGGAACATGGATGGGTTTTAGTCAGTACAAGTCTGACACTCCCTTCCGCTCCGCCCAGAGTGGGGGGGGACATTTGATGATTTCCCATCCAAAAAAAAAAAAAAAAAAAAAAGGGGCCTAGCACACTTCGCTATACTTTGTTTTGTAATAAAATATATTTTCAATATGCTATACTTTTTTATCATCGTACACTGAACTAAAGCTCATCTAAGCCTTTTCATTAAAATTTTATACCCCACTTTTACTCGCGGATTGGCTCCCGTCATGTACGGAAATTAACCTACGGGAACGTTTTAAATTTTGAACGAATTTTCTGAATCGGATTAGGAGTTCCGAAGATTACCCTCTACATAAAAATTTACAAACACATTTTTCTTTATAATATTGATATAGATTTCAATAATTAATCAATCTGACAATTTTCCACTACAAAATGCTGCTCTTGGTATAATAAAAGCAAAAAGCAGGCAAGCATGTGCGTAATCATACTTCGTTTTTCGCTTAATCAATAATAAATGAGATTGGCCTATTGCCAAAGTCAATAAAAAATGCTTGAACAGCCCAGTAAAACGGGGTGATTATATTAATTATACTGAATTACTGACACGAACGAGACACACTTCAAGTCAATATAATTTTGACAGGTTTATTGGCACTCGGACCCGTTATGTAGCTTGTTTTATAGATTTCAATGAATGTTTTTTGCTGACAAAAACACAGTGGCAAAATGTGGTGTATGGCTGCGGCCGGCGTGTGCGCGTCGAACCAGGCGGTGTCGGAGTCCACGACGAGCACGCCGTACGCCAGGGACTTTTAACACCCTGTATAATTTCGTATTATTTGTCATCAGACTAGCCTTTTCCCCAGTGTGGATGCATCTCTACCTAGCCCTTCGAGAATGACAGGCGTAGTGTGATATTATGATACCAATTTTTTATTACGTGGCCTTTTGGACAAAGGCCACGTATCCAGTTCTTTCACTTCTTTCGATGTTGTGCTTCATCATACCATTGCCTATACCAACACTCTTTTCAGAATGATAGTTAAATCCTAGTGTGCTTAAACAATAACTGACAAACAGAAAAGTACGAAGCTTCCAATACCCGTGTACGGAAATACTTGAATGGCATCCGCAATAATGTCTGTCACTGGTTGACCACAATGCTTGATTGAGTATCGGTTATGAATCATTTACTGTACTTACTTTGTTGTCGAGACCGAAACGTGGTCGCTCACAGTGGGCCTCATCAGAAGGCTTAAAGTCACCCAAAGGGCAATGGAGAGGGCTATGCACGGAGTTTCCTTGCGTGATCAAATCAGAAATGAGGACATCCGCAAGAGAACCAAGGTTACCGACGTAGCCCGAAGAATTGCCAAACTTAAGTGGCAGTGGGCAGGACACATTGCTTGAACGGGTGGCCGATGGGGCCGAAAAGTTCTGGAGTGGTAACCGCGAACCGGAAGACGTTGCGTTGGAAGGCCTCCCACTAGGTGGACCGATGACCTGGTGAAGATTGCAGGGATCCACTGGATACGAGTCGCACGGGACCGGTCAATGTGGCGACACTTGTGGGAGGGCGATGTCCAGCAGTGGACGTCTTTCGGCTGAAATGATGATGATGACTTATTTTGTTTTATGCAACTTCAACATCATCATTGTCTGGAATCGTTCCACCCACCTGCTTTTCATAATTTCTTAAATATTTTTAAAGGATTTTCTGCAAATGGAATTTGAACAGGTGCAGCAGATCTAAGTTAGAGAGTAATTTGCCAATATTATGATCATAACTCACGGCCTCTTGTCGGTCGTCACCATCTGATGGTGCCTCCACACCGCCCATGATTTAGAGGTTCTATTACAAAGCGTTAAAATGTTTTATTCTTCTATTATGACATCTGACATTAAAATTTTCAGTGTTTTTTTCAAAGTCACAACTTGTCAGTGTTTTTAATAGTTTTTGAACGCTTTATTTGTAGTATATTTCTTTCCGATATGTTAAAGAAGGTAACGTAATTATTTATTAATAATAATTAATTTATATATACTAGAGTAATCAGATCGCTTTTTTATTATATTGGTATTCGCTTTGCACAAGTTGTGTCGTCATAGCGTCCGGATGCAAAGGCGATACATGGCCGTAATGCTAAGAGGAATAGTACACTTTCGCTACATATCAATAAATTCCAATGTTCGAAACATAAAGAGTGGTGACGAAGAATTGTATTAGCATTAGTAAGCAAATGGAGTACCAAGGCAGCTCGCTAGGCTTGTACTACTTTGTAAGTGTACAAGCGTCAAATGGGGGTCCTTGTATACTTTACGATAGGTGACGTAAGGGGCTGTACTCTACACACACAAACACTGTTTTAAGCTTTCACGGTTTACAACTAAAGTTATACTGTCACTTACGGGATATCTTCCGGGATGGTTATTTTTTTCGGTTTTTTTTTTTTTTTTTTGTTTTGATATCGGGAGCTCAAAATAATGAACGATCACGGAAGATATCCCGTAAGTGACAATATAAGTTCTACACACACATTTTCATTTGTTTGTAAAGATATTTTAAGTCATTTACGCATATTGCTTATTAACTCGCGTCAACGCCAACGGTTTTAATGGATAGTTGGTGTTTATTTCAACTATTATAATTTTTGCATGTTTATATCTTATTTAAAGAAAGTTGGGAAATTAAGCGTTACTGTCGCTAGCAAACACAATATACTTATTTCTATCGACAAATACACGTTTATAAATACTGTGTGTCTGTGAGTGCTGGGGAAGGGCTAAAAGTAGTTGTTTTATTTCTTTGATAATTATGCAGAGTATCGCTATACAAATGTTAAAGAGACAAAGCAATATTATGAAGTTTCACAGTCTCGGCTAAGCCTTACATCTACTAAACATGTTAAATAACATAAAGGTTTTGCCAGCGTCACCTCATCTGTAGTTCTAAGGCGTCGCATCTGGATCAAATGGGCCTCAAGACAGAACAGCATGCAAACTACAGTTCGATTATATAAAATAAAGCACTTAGGGTTTTACTGTAGCTATACGTAGTTGAATGCCAAGTTATCTGAATAGAATGATATAAAACAAATGTTTGGTTCGTGTTACGGGCGCTAACATATTTTTATGTTATAATAAAAAAAAAAACTTTTTTGCAAAAAATAAAACCGACCGAAAATGTTTTTTTTTCCATTTTTAGTTGTAATTATCCTATACAGTTAATATTTGCTATGCATTTTTTTTATATTGCCAATAAAACCAAACAAATCTGTACACCCTCGGAGCATACAGGCGTTATGTTATGTTAGGATATTGTGTAAACAATAAACATCTAAGCGATTGCAGCAATCACGCCAGATTTGCTGTCAATTATTGAAGAGTTCAATTGATATCTCCGAAGATTAGCATCAGATTTCACCAAACTTAAACGGGACAGAAAGAATCATCAAAATCGGTTCACAATTGGCGAAGAAATCGCTAAAAATACACACAAAAAAAATTCTGACGAATTGATAACCTCCTCCTTTTGGAAGTCGGTTAAAAATACTACTCGAAGAAATCATCATCATTCTCTTGCCAAATCTTATCTTATCCCAATTCATATGGGGTCGGCGCAGCATCTCTTCTTCTTCCATACTTTTCTATTACTCGTCATTTCATCACCTCCTTTCGTGCCATTATCATCCTTCACACAGTCTGTTTAAAGCATATTGCATGTCACTGTACTCGGGGAGCCTGTGGTTCGGCTACACCCAAATGGCCTACAATGCTCTGCGGATCCAGTTTAACAACGCGTTTAAGGTGCTGTCGCGTCTGCCTCGGTTCTGTAGCGCTTCATCTATGTTCGCTGAGGCTCGTACCGACTGTTTGGAGCTTTACGGCGTAAGAAGGCGGCTTCGCTGCTAAACAGACTCCATTGCAGCCCCAACAGTATTCTGACCGCCATAGTCGGGAGGCAGGACAGGCCGTTGATGAGGTCACTAGTCACCTGTACACTGTGTTTTTAGTTGAGTACTAACATAGGTTAAGAATATTGTTACCAACCCAATGGATCTTGGTCATCAGAATAAATGAATGAATATTATCTTATCTTATATCAGTTAAAGCTGCTAACCGACGTGCGCAATCATCGTGCATTGTCGTGCTGTTCTAATTTCATACAGTTGTGGTTGCTGAAACTTTGCAGCTGACGTTTAGTTCATGTTATGCAATCTGTCTTTGAAGACTTCCATGGTATGCTGTTTAAAAAGTAAGAAGTAATATTTCAATATCTTTGCATTTTAAGGTAAATAATGCCCTCATGCCTTACGACACAACGAGCATGGAGAAGAAACAGATTCAATGCTCAGTTTGCACGATAAAGTTAAATTCCGAACGTAATCTCTGCAAAAGTTGCCGTCATTATGGTAAGTATAATATGTACAGTATCTACAAAAAAAAATTGTACTTACATTACGGTAGTACGTTACTACTATTAGTTACGTACCATTATAATTTTAAAATTTTACTTTATTTATTTAATTATTTCTATATAAATGTCGGATCCGGTCATTAGTACGGACATCAAATGAATTGGAAAGCGCGCTAGTGTACAGTGGTGACAACACGCGACTTGCTAACCAGTCTACCAACAACACTGCGTGCTTGTACAGAACCCTGATGTCTAGCTCGAGAGGAGGTCGACAGTCAGTGTCTGATCGCGGCGGATATGGGACGTCTTGGAACTGTACCCAATTCATTGTTCCCGGTGCTATTGTGTTAAGTGGTAATCTCAAGTAATTCGTTAGTTTTGCTAGAAACAGTATATCTCACCCAGTGTGTTTTCATAGCACGAATCCTATGGTCTGCTCACATGATGTACGAGCCTAACGGAATAAATGCTGACATATCTGACATATAATACATATTCAATCAATTTATAAGTTGAGTCCGAGACACTCTCTCAGAGAAAAGTTTAAGGAGATTAATGTAATGACTGTTCCTCTTCAATATATTTATGAAAACCTTTTGTATGCTCACAAAACTATAAAGCTATTTAAGAAATATTTTGATATTCACAATATAAATGCAAGGAATAAACATACATTTATTGTACCCGAAACAAGGCTCAAAAAAATAGGTGCATCATTTAGATGCCAATGTATATGCTTTTATAATAAACTACCAGGCCACATTCAAGAACTAAGCCTTAATAAATTATTTTTTTTTATAAAACGTAAACTTTGCCAGAAAGCCGCAGATTCTGTTAAAGATTATATTGAGGACAATAAAGGTTGGGGTTGAACTGCTCCAATTGAAATCGATATTAAATTGAATTTGTACATTTTTTTTTTTAGTTGACATTATTTACTTTTTCAAGGACCTATGGTGTTATTTTTATAATTTTTATTTTTCTTGACTTTATTTACTTTTTCAAGTGTCGTTTTATATTTATTTTGTTTATTACTGTGAATATGAGGACTACGTGGGTCATACAATTATTATTATTGTTTAGTTTAGTTAGTTTCACGATTGCCTGGCAGTTTGAGTACTTTAAGCGGCCTACCCAAATGTCCTTCTTTGGTATTGTTCGTCGTGTCGTTAAGCTCCTTGGATTAAGAGTCGAGCTACACGATCACAGACAAATGCTTGCACTGTCTGGACAGGTCCACTCAAATCTGTGTGGTTATTTCTTCAAAAGACTATCAATCTACATGGTCCTCATATGACTTGAGCAATGTCTGGACTTTAAAAGAGACGGTGACCTCTGAATTTGTTTCGGATGTTTCTTTTCAGAGTAGTCAGGTACGAAACACCGGCCCCATCTAGTTTTAAAACATTACATGTTGACATGTAAAATAGTTTTGTAAACAAATTTACAGAAATAAATATGATTTATGATTTATACATATAATGTGATTGAAATTTTATAAATGTTATTTTTTAGTGCAAATGTACAAGCATAATAAATATGATCTTAAATACTCGTAGATTGAAATAAATGATTTTGAATTTGAATTGGGTGGAGAATTAGACCTATTATTTTTGCTTTTTAGATTTGTTCTAGTTGAACCACAAATCAATAAATGCGTTCAGCACTGAACATGGCGCTAACGAAACATAATTTTTTGTTTCTCTCAACCTTTTGAAGATGACAGAGATGAATCTAGCCCTAAACACGTTTATTGATGAGTGATACAAGTGGATCTGAATTTCGTAACAACAATTTAAAAAGGGGTGCTGAGGAGATGATTCTGTAATTTGGTATGCACTAGCTATTGCCCGCGGCTTCGTTACCGTTATGGACGGAAATTATACCACGGGAACGTATGACACTCGGGGATACTGTAGCTTCCCACTAGCGACATAATTTTCGGAATTAAATAATAGTTCTGAAGACTACCCTCGACATCCAAGCTTTCAAACTTTACCTGTTTATAATATTAGTATTGATATTCATTTTTTGCAATAGATGTTGTAAGGAAAGGCAGTATTGAAAGTGGTGACTACGAACCTGAAAAGGACTTCGATCCTGATACTGACATCCCACACCTCCAAATAAAGAACATCAACGGAAATGCAATTACGGATTTAGCAAGTGGAGATCGTGAAAATAAACTAATTGCTCAAGGTTAAAAAAAAACATTGAAACAAGTTTGTTTGTTTTGGTAGTGTCATTTTATTAATCATCATCTTCCTGCCCTTATCACATTCTATTTGGGGTCGGCGCAACACGTTTTCTTCTTCCATTCTCCCTTGTCAGATGTCACTGCATCATTTACTCTTTTCTCTTTCATATCAGTCTTCACACAACTCATCCATCTTTTCTTTGCCTTTCCTCTCCCTTTACATCCATCAGCTTTCATATTCATCACTCTTTTAGTCACATGCGTTTCATCCCTCCTCATTACATGTCCATACCAAGACAAACGACTTCCTTTCATTTTTTCTGGAACAGCGCCACTTTCATACTTCCTCTAATATACTCATTCCTTACTTTATCTATTCTTGTGACTCCACACATCCACCTCAACATTCTCATCTCCGCTACATGCAATCTTTTTTCATCCATCTTTTTCACAGCCCAGCATTCTGAGCCATACAGTACGACAGGTCTAATCACAGGCTTGTATAGTTTCCCCTTTAACTTGAGGGGCATCCTTGAATCGCAAGTTGTTCCAGTGACCTGCCATTTCATCCTTCCTGAGTTAATCCGTCCCGGTCTACTACGCCATCTCCTTGTACAAGCGGCTCGAGGTACCAGAAGTCGGAGCAGATCGGTATGGGCGTTCCGGCAAGAGTTATAAGCACTGAACTGGAGAGACCACCGAAGTCGCACAATAAGTATTCCGTTTTGGTTCTATTCAATTTAGGCCTACATTCTCCAGTCTTTGCCACAACACCTCCAATCTGCTCTGGACCTCCTGGCCGCTCTCGGCAACCAGCACAATTTTATCGGCAAACAGCTTACACCAGGGCGTCTCTTCCTGGATCTCCGACGTGAGAGCATCCATTATCACCAGGAAGAGGTAAGAGCTCAGAGCCGACCCTTGATGCAAGCCGACAGCCACATTGAAGCTGCCGGTAGTGCCTGCTGTAGACCGTACTTGGGTACTGCATCGACTGTACATCGCATGGATCAACGGCACATACTTCACAGGCACACCTTTCTCCTTAAGAGCCCACCACAGATCCTCACGGGGTACCCGGTCATATGCCTTTTCGAGTTCGACGAACACCATTTGCAAGTTCTTATGTGCACCTCTATATTTTTCGCACAACTGCCGTGATAGTGAAAATGGCATCCGTCGTTCCCCGACCAAGCATAAAACCGAATTGGTTCTGTGAATTTTCGCTCTCTTCTCTCAGTCGCCTTTCAATAACTTTTTCCCAAACTTTCATACTGTGTGACATTAGTTTTAACCTCTATAATTGTTGCACTCCAGCACATCACTTTTGTTTTTAAACATGGGCACCAGCGAACTCTTACACTATTCATCAGTCATGGCTTCTTCCAGCAACAATTTATTGTAGAATCACATCCATCCATCCATCCGCAATAACTTCCACACTTCAACCGGTATTCCGTCCGGTCCTAGTACCTTACCATTCTTCATTCCATTTACTGCAATCCTCACTTCATCCACACTAACCTTTCTCACTAGTCCCTCATTCACTGGTTTATTTTCAAGCACACCACTCGAGTCATTCTCCTCATGCAGTCAGTCTTTCAAAGTAATCCTTCCACCTATCCTATATTTCTCTCACAATCCGAAATAACCATTCCAGCTTCATCTTTTACTCATTTAACCTAACAAACATTCTTCGCCTTTCTCTCTCTAGCTCTAGTAAGCCGGTATATACAGTGTGTTTGGCTACCGGTTACCAATACTTTAAGGCATATAATATACTCATTTCTATCGACGAATACATGTTTATAAATACTCCTTACCCCACACGGTCTAGATCAGCCCCTAATCGACTGATCTAGGCTATGTTCAATGAAATGCTAATATCTTTGATTCTAAGAGACCCAGAGACGTGCAAATGATCTTATTAAACGCCGAGGCTATAAAATTATTAAACAAATTTTCTTGAAAAAAAAAATCAAAAAGATCCTAAATAATAAGAAATTACGAAATTTTACATAAAAATTACTTATTTTTTACATTTTGTACTCTAGTGCAAAGTACAAATCTTGCGTATGTTTTTATGTTAAATCAGAAGTATTTGAGTCAACCTACAAAATCTTGATATCAAAATATTGACTCAACACCAATTATTTTAAGAGTTAATGTCATTTAAATATATCATGCTCCAGCGCATAGACTCCATAATGTCGCAGGTACCCCAGCAGCTGATAGATAAGGCACCAAATTTACAATTGGGAGTGAGGTGCCAGTGAGGTAAGTGAGTAGACGGCAAGAAAGTAACTCGGTATGTAATAGAAGGTCACTCATTCACGGGCTGACCTAGGCAGTCACAGCTTAACCTTGAAGATCGACCCGTGCGGCTGTTATTAATTAGCCACTTCACTCACCCACTTACCTTACCTCACGGGATGAGATGGGGAGGCCGTATTCTTTAGTTCCGAAACCAAACGGAACAGTGTCATTTTATTAATAATAAAAACTTTTAATAATACAGAAATACATGTCGATGGAAAAAAAACCGGCAATGAAGAAGATGCATTAATCAGTCATAAGGTACTTTTTACCACACAATTTTTACAGTTTTGTTACCTATAGCTTATGAAGAACACCTTAATATTTGTTGAAAATTTCTAGGACGTTTATACAAAGAAGAACAGTGAAATAGTTGTGGAATATAAAAATCCTCACTATCAGGAAAGCAAATCAAGTGTAAGCGCAAATAATGCTTCTGATTGCTCAAAAGAGATCAAAGAGGACGATGAAGTGGAAAACTACGACAAAGATCCTAGGTAAAATTATTTTTTTATTAGTTGGTGAGGCAACAGATTTGAGACTAATTTTATGGAACTCGGTTAGTTATTTAAAGACTTTTTTATGTAGTACCAAAATGGTAAATATTTAATTGTTGAGCAATTTGGATAATACCTACCTGCACAGCATGACGAATTTAGGTGTGTTCTCCTCACATCGTTGACGTCATTCACATCAACGACTAACGTCAAATAATGACAATTTGTAAATGACTAAAGAACTTCGTGTGATAGTGCTTAAAGGTTCGCGCATAATATGTCGGATGGCGGCGGGTCGGGTCGCAGCGCAAAAATCCGCTCAAATCGCTCGTATGTGTTTTATATGAACGCACGGGAATCGCACGGGGCGTAGTGGGCCGCATATTCCGCCGTATTAAGCCGTGTTAAGTAAGCATTTTGCGCTGCGGCACGCTCCGGTCCGATATAATGTGCGCAAACCTTTATGGTGATAAGGTGAACCTAGTCTTAAAATTTCAATTTTTCATTTCAGGCCAGTGGTGTGCCCTGTAACTACCTGCTCAAAGATTGTGACGATTGACTCACTGATGTTACATTTCCTTTTCGATCACTCCAAAGTCCCAAGAACAACTTTAGATGACATGGTGCCTCAAGAAGTTATCTTAAAGCTTGCGAATTTTTCAACAGAAATACAATGTGTCGCTTCATTTATTATGGAAATCCGAAAAAGGTACTTAAAAGTATTAGGTACATTAATAAATATCATCTTTTAATCATGGAATGTTATAAAATAACTCATGATTTATAATTTCAGTGCAAGTCAGACAATTAGGAAGAGAATGGAATCAACGATTTCCACTCAGAATTCGAAGAAAGGCAATAAATTATTATTATTGTTGGCTGTGAGATTGCCGACATGTTCCGTAAAGTTGCCAAGTGTCAAATGCGTTTTTACCAGAAGTATTCACACGCAGACCGATAAAATCGACGAACATTGTTCAGGGGTATTTGATATTATGCTATAATAATCGTTAAAGTCATAAACATAACATCACACCTGCAATCCCTGAAGGGTAAGGCCAGAGGTGAACCTTAACCCACCCACTGCCACCCACATTTCGCCAGCTATGCTAAGTCCCATATAATAAGAGGCGATGCTATTGTTATCAACCGGGCTCAAGTCATGGCTGCTACTGACAAAATTGTTATGGAAAGAGCCAATAACACTTTGCCCGACTTGGAAATTGAACCCAAGCCCTCCTGCTCAGCATTAGCGCTTGCAGCCTTGAATTCAGTAGTGGACAAATTTAGTCGCTTGAGTCGTAGGTCTAGTCCTAGACCACGACGTCGGGTAACATAATGTTTTCTTCCAGAATTGTACAGAGAACCTCAGCAAGACTGTTGGCGACTACAAACGTTGTACCAGCACATCTGTGCTTGATGAGAATGAAGTTTTTATATTATGGCTTTGCAAATTAGATGAGGCAGAAAGGGTGTTTAGTGTAAGTAAACATAACCCTCGTTTTGAGCTTCGCTGCAGTCGGTTAAAAAAGCCACATTGTCTACCAAGTTTAACAAGATTTAAATATTTGGTTTTTATGCTATAAAATTAATGCAGAAATGTAAAACAGTACGTGTACGTCTTACTACATATCGTTCTGACGTAACCAAGGTTCTGTAATAATATTCTGATTTAAAGGAGTGTCCATGAAGTTTCTTGCCCGTTCCTCTCAGGATTAGGCAACTACATTATGGCCTTATTTACCCCTCTTGTGGCTGGGACTGTAGTTCACCTTTTTGTTTTAAACGATTCAAAAGTGCCTGTAACTGGCCTACATGAAATAAATGATTTGGTTTTGACACAAAATGTCGTACCCCAGATAAGCTTGGGATTTTTAAATGTTGAACCTTATTCGAACTTTTCTTTTTTTCAGGTAACTCTTTTAGGGGAGGACAAAAGACGAGGCTATTCTTACGTTGGTGATGCAGTCCACATAAGAGACAAGCAAGATCCATCTTTACTCTACGACAAATCCGATTGCCTAATTGTCAAGGGATCTGCTGTCAACCGCCTCTTCGATGCCAAGGGTCAGATTACCGCGATAGTTAGTCACATAGGATGATGATTTAATAAAATACATTATTACTAAAACCATCTTTTATTTCTAATTATAATCTAATTCTTTCAAATTGTTCGCAATACTTGTCAGCATCATTCAAGTCATTGGCTACACTTCGCATCTTTCGATTTTCTTTAGCATCGTAATACACATGAACTTTTTCTTGGCCACATTTCTGAGGTTCTTTCAGTTCATTTTGGTAAAAAATCTCATAATCGGGATTAGCTTTGAAAAGGTTTCTTTTACCTGCCTCTTTATTAAAAGCTTTGGGTGTATTTGTGAGTTTATTGCTATTGTATTTAAAGTCCGTTTTTAGTTCTGGATAAGCATTGGCTTTCAGTACATTTGAAGCTGGCTGCGTATCAGATTCTGCTTCAAATTTATTCAGACCGTCACTTGACTCTACCACTTTGATGCTCTTTAACTCAACCCTGAAATCAACAAACTTTATAAAGATATGGCTAATTTTAAACAGTAAACATGTCCAAATTTCTCCGTAGTAGCTAAAAAAGAAAGATCGATAGTCAAATATGAAAACCGCTTCAAATTAGTGAACGTTTGCGTTTTAAACATGCAAACAACTTGTATTGTTTATTTTTATTTTTTATGGCTGCCAAACTATTTTATTCATCTTTCATCATTACATTAATTTAGCTTATCTTCTCTGTGCACTGCAGCCCCCGTAGCATGACCACCGTACACAAGAATTTCTTTGACGGAAGAATCGACAAAATTACAGATAGTGCAAAGAAATCTGTCATTGTGTCTACACAATCTGACATTTTGTCGATTCTTCCGTCAAAGAAATCCTTGTCTACGGTGGTCATGTTACGGGGGCAGGGCTAAGGAGTCCTTCAAGTTCGTAACAACAAACACTACTTCACCTATACCCATCTCGAGAACGATAAAACCAGTAACAACATTTACTCGAGCAATGAGTATAATTATTGTCTTGATATCGATAGCACGACAAAGAGTACATTTTGATACAAGTGGCCAAACTTTGTCATTACGGCCGAAACGGAATTCACACCCGAACCGAAGGCGAGTGTGAATGTGCATCAAACGACGTTTTTCAATACAGCTACACGAAACTATGATTTAATTTGCTTTTTTTTCGCGCTTTGCGTTTGCAGGTTGAAGGACGAGCAAAGATATTAAGCCGTGAAACAGTTTAATATAAAAAAATGGAAAATTCTAATACTTTTGAGTTTAGTACACGGATAAATGTTAATTTGTTGATAAAAGCAAATATTTTTTAAAATAATAATGTTTATTGATGATATTCATACACAATTTCAATATTCGTAAAATATTTAGGCTTTTAAAGGCATACTCCTGTCTGATGAGATTAAAAAGAAACAATCAAATGTTTAGGAATTGCACTACATTGGACTTAGTTTATAGTTATGTGTGGAAATCAAAAAACTGTAGAAATAAATGAAAAAAAAAAACAAGTATTAAATACACTGAATACCTAATAGTAGTGTGATAAGGGTCAGTTTTCGAGGAAGTGTATTATAATTATAATTTTAAACTTTGTTGACCCAAAGTTTTGGCACTGCCACGGCGTCGTCGGTGGTGGGCAGCACTTTGGCTGTATACAACATTATTTTTAGTATATGTATAACATAATGCGAAACCTGAATATAGTTCGTTCAGAATAAGTAACAGAATCGATTCCAATCATTTTTAAACCATGTTATATTTTGTCCCATAAATATTTTAAAAAACTTACAAGTCCGACACTGACAGACATTAAGTACCTATCGCAATCATTAGGTACCCACTGCCAAATTATTATTATCAATGAGTTCCAGACGACGCTAAAGGCGCGTGCGCGGGTGCGCTGCGTGATGATCACGTTTTTGTGCGTACAACCAGGTAACAGAACAAGCTTATAACTTTGTGATTTTTCATGATACAGTTTTGAAATTTTGTAAATAGATTCTTTACATAAAAATACTAGACACGTGTTTCAGATTCCGCATATACTAAAACTAATGTTGTATTTTAGAGGGAGGAGGAAAATTGTTTGAAAATAAATGCTGTATTTTACCCATAGCTTTCATCGTCTGCATAATACTTCACTTGAACGGGGTTCCCTTCGTTGTCCGTGTATGTGTATTTACCTATTGTTGTTCCATTAGCGAAGTGCTTTTCATCCCTTGTTTCGGACTGCTGGTCTAAATCATTCTTTTGAATAGGGTGGCCTGTGAAGCATTACATATGTAGGTATGAATATAGTCTCGTTTCAGCCGCTCCATGTAAATGACTGGTTTTCAGGTCAATGCGGTTTGACGAAGGCAACCTCAACGATCTCAACAGGCAGATGATAATACGGATATTTTTTTATTAACCGGAGATTTATAATGTACTGCACTGTAGTACTGAGATGATTTTAACCATACATTAATAGTGTTGTAGAAACTCGTTAAACATTTTAAAGCTTTTATTTCTTTAAACGTGTAAGCAAAATGTTTTTTATTACTTACATGCCACGGCTGTCATTACCAGTGGAAAAACAAAGATTTTCAACAAATAACTTTTATTTCGTTGGATAGGCTCCATTTCAGTAAAATAAAATTAAAACAATTCTTTGAATTAGTTCTCTACAAAATTCAGTTTGTCAACATGACATCCGATTTAATTTTTTTGTTGGTTTTTAAAAAGTTTTCAATTAAGTGCAATCTAAGATGACATTTTTTTACTTTTCTGAACAGCGATAAATAGCGATGCTTTAAGCCGCGTTGACACTCGGTCCGAGCACTGATCGTCAACGCGGCTTTACTCTAGATCACAGGCTTCATAACACAGGTTTATAAAATGGCCAATGGCTCATATAAGTTGATGATCATACAAGGAAACCACAACAAGGTTGGCATGCAAAGTATTCTAAAAACGAAGACTTGTAATCTTCTAATTTTCTTGGAAAAATAATTAAACAAAAGCGACAGCCGGTAAAGTAAAAAAGAAACAATTTAATTTCGATATTTTTATTAGAAGCTTAATAAATAAATGCTTGTAGAAATACTTATCATCTAAGAATATATTAATAAATAAATGCTTTGTGGTTCCGACGTTTTATTTTTACACTGAAGGTCTGAGGAAAAGATGAATGGATTGTGTGCGGAATGATATGAAAGAAATAAGACTAAATGAGAAACAGAGTGACGGCAGACAGGAAAATAAGGGTATTGATACTGTTAACCTGTAATCGGTCGGTTAATTTGAAGCCTGTGTTGGCAGATCTTGAGTTTGGACTTTTAAATGTTTTTCAAAGACCAAGTCTGGGATTCAAAGGTCCAAATGGGAAGAATGCACTTGTCCATGATTTTTCGCTTTAAAAGGAATGAGGATAATGGAAAAAAAACGTGTATGGAATGATGATTGTATGATCCTGAAGGTAATGGCAACTGCGAACCGTTATATTACCCCAAACGCTATGAGAGACCACAGTGACACAGTTATGTAATATTTTTAAATGGCACTTGTCGTTTGACGCTGCGCTCTAGTGTTGATCGCAGATATGAAATATAAAAAGATAAATGCTCAAGTCGAAGTTGTGTTGCGTTCGAAATTACAACCACAACGGCACTATCGCTTGCGGTTATTTCCAACCGCAATGCCGCCAACGTTTGCAGTCTGCCGTCGCCTTCAAAAGTGTAACTTTACCACCATTTTATGCGAAATTCGTTTTAGAGAACAATGTCCCTAGTTGATTGACTATATCGTGGATGATTTTCTTCTTGTTCGGTTTAGAAGGACGGGTCCAAGTGACTGATGACTCGGTCGATTCATGTACTAGTGGCATCGGGGTAGGTCGAGGAGTCATCACGTCGGAATATACCCTGAAATTAAAGATATTTTGTTGCATAAAATGTGACAATGATCCCCTAGTGCAATGTTAAACTTTAAAAACATATAGGTCTAATGCAAAAACCAAAGAGCAAACAATTTGGAATTCAGCAACGAAAGATATTTTGATCAAAATGGTCTCAAAATAATTGATTCGTGTGATCCACATGTGCGATTTCATAGTCGCGGAGGCGATACCAATTATCTCAATATTATCACAGGCGCTGTTTTTATTTGATGTTATTTCCCTTTCATAAAGTTTATAAAGTTACTCCATCCGATAATCTTATTTCAATAAAGCTTACGTATTTTCAAGGTCAGCGTAAAATAAAGTCAGTAGGTATCGTGGTAGTACCTACATCCATTACCTACCAGTTAACATGCACGTTCAGTGCCCAGTGCCTTAGGAAACGAAATAGCAACTTCCAGAATAGCGTTTGGTAGAAAGAAATGCCTGCGATACTGAGAATTTGGAAAATGGACATGTTTTACAGCAGGAAACGATTGAGCAAATTCCTAACATGTGTGTAATAGTCCACATACGATAAATTCTCAGAGGACAGTAAGAAACATTTAACTAGGCGTGGGTTTGTGATGAGGAGGGATGAGATCATATAACTGAAACAGTGATGATTATAAATATTGCTGAAGGACGAAGAAAAAAAAATTAATGGATTAGTAAACGATGGTATAAAAGAAAAAGGAGTAATGACAGAGCTTCAGCTCATAGGTGAACAGAATAGAAGAAAAATATCGCTTTATGCCGACCCCAAATAAGATGGAAAAAGGCAGGAAAGTGATGTGATGGCGATAAGTTCTAAAATCCTCTCCAACAAATATTATAAATGCAAAAGTTTGTAAGGAGAGATGAAGTTTGTAAAAGTAACAAACATCAATCCATCCATGGATGGATGTTTCTTACTCTTTCACGCAAAAACTACTGACCGGATTTGAAAGAAATTAGGCACATAGATATTTTAAAACCTGAATTAACACATATTATACTTATTATCCCGGTAGTACGATCCCATGGAACAATTACGGAACTCCACGCGGACGAAGCCGTCGACATAAGCTAGTGTTACCATAAAAAGAAAACATTTTTTACCTGTAACCAAACTTATCAGCGATGTACTTGTACTTCACCGGTCTGCCGTAGGGGTCTACGTAACCGTAACGTCCTACAACTGTTCCATTGGGATGCCTCTCTTCAGACCGGTATTGGTTGTTGCCCGTTGCCGGATCTGATACATCGTAACCGAAAGATAATGGGTTTTGTGGGTTTCCTGTAATGTAAAAGAAAATTGTATAAACTGTATGTTTAGATTGTTCGGTATATTATCTTCCAATCCTGAACATGGTCACGCAAAAAAAGACACCTTATTTCCACAAAGACCATGCAAACCACTTAAGAATCAGAAACTGATTTTCAAATGTTACATTTCTCAAAGGCATATCATATATCAATATCATACACGCATGAGAAAGCTAGGTAATAGACATTTATTTGCGTTTCGTTATACATATTATATTTTATTTCGAAAGATATTTCAGCTACTAATTGTTGTTTAGGGATTTTGTTTTTAAATTGTGTTGTATTGTTGTTACCAATGCTCTATATAAATGCATAAATTTAGTTTTAATACTTTTATTCACCTACCATCAAAATTGTTGTACATGTAATTGGATCCATGTTCTGCTAAAGTAAGCCTTGGACTCCTTGGAGCAGCGTTTACCTGCGCCAGAACCGAGATGATCAGAAATACCTATTAACAAAAAAAAATCTTTAAATCACGACTTTATAGGTAAGCTGATACTTTGGACTTTCCACATGAGTTCGTTGCTGCGGTGCAACTAAGGAGAGACTTTTACACCAGACGGGCGGTGTGATGCGTGAGGTAGGAGGAGGTGGTCCAGTGGTTTGTGATCACCTGAAAAAGTGGTGACACTACGTATTCCAAATAATTTATCAAGGATAGCACCTACTCTTCCGTATAATAAGGGATTCACCACACTTATCGGCGCTGAAATTACTTGAGCCGTCAGTATGAGCTTTATGTCCGTGGAATGAAATGACTTGACTCTAATTCATTGGTCGGTTGCAAGCATTGCTGTTGATCAACAGGTCTTTTGCTCGGCTCAAAGCGGTTTGGTGATGTGGTTTCTCAGTAGTGTGATTTCAGTAAAGGGCAAAAAAAATATGCAAAGATAAAGAGCAACTGCATTGCTGTGTGGAGGGCGATCGTTGATACTTGTTGCTACAATCATTGACAACTTGTAAAGAACCGGATTCGAACTCGTGTCTCATGTACACTATTGAATAGGTGATGGTTCATTTACTGTTCGCGCTGTGCTCCTTTGGAATTCGCTTCCACATTCCTTGCGGGATAGCCCTTCGTTAGATGGGTTCAGGAAAGGAATAAGAGAACATTTCCTGTCAACGTGATAATAGTATGTATATAGTATTTTAGATGTATGTTTATCTATATATACTGTATGCATTACGTATATTTTATTGTATGTATTAGTTAAGTTATCTACCAACCCGCACTGGGCCCGCGTGGTGGATTATAGCCCATTCCCTCTCATAGAGAGGAGGCCTGCGTCCCAGCAGTGGGAACATTAATAGGCTGATTATGCTTATGCTTATTACTTAAGTTAGGTAATAAAATTATGTTAATTTAAGTTTTTAAATGTACTGTTTATGTACATAAGCATATCTTCTGTAAATCTCGCAATCCAAGTAAGGTTTGTGAGTTCGTAAGAAAACCCAATTCTGGGTTAAGCTCGCCTTTGTACATAAGCTATATGTTGGAATTATGTATTTCTCTTATTTTGTGAGCAGTAAGAATAATTGTGCAAGTTGCATTTCTTTGTGATAGGGATACTATAAATCTTACTTGTATAGGTATCAAAGGATCTCCTGAATTTGGAGGGCAGTTATCTTCTATGAACCGCTACACAAAACTGAAGTAAAATAACGAATGAAAAAAAAGGGGTGGCCCTCCATACAAGTAAATGAAAGTTGAAATAAAAATCTACTTATATAACTATGTTTTGCAGGATCTTCCTAGAATATACAATATTTTTTATCTCAATAGTCAGTTCCCATAATTTTCTTATCCAAGCGGGCGACCACGGGATAAAAGGCTAATTATCAATAGATCTCCAAATATGCGCGTGCGTTTATTTTCCGACAAAAAAGCTAAATCACGCTCATTTGTCTACATTAAAGTCAGTTTGAGTAATGTTGACAATTAGTTAACTGTCCGTTAATATGATACGCATGAAAACAAAAAAAGTATTCGTTTTAATTGTAGTTTTTGTATATGTAAAGTTAAATAATTAATCTTTGTTTATGGGTAGTTATGTTTGTATTTTGGTCTGGTTACTAGGTACCTAAGTCAATATTTGTATGTTTACCTCGCACGTGTGTTAAAAAACGTAACGTTTGTCATTGCACACTTGCAACAAAATGTGGTTACTACATTTACTGGCCTCTACTCCCAAGCTAAGGCAACAAACTAACCTATGGGATGACGAGCTATAAAATAAATCACTTAGTAAGCCTATCCAGAATGCATCTCAATAAAACGTAATGTTATGTTCGGCGAATATCGTCAAGTTTTTATCACGTTTTATGTCAAACAGTTTTAGGCTAAATACTAAATAATCTTCCACACAAAATATTTAAAACAACAATTATTTTTCGTTATTTAAAAAAAATGGAATGAAATTGTCACCACAGTAAAATTATCACGTTGGGACTTACCTTAAAAACACCGTCCATTATCCTTTAAATTTTTCACAAATTTCTCACAAACTTGAGCAGTCTGCACAGTGTTACGAGCTTGGACCACATGAATGAACTTATTTATTCACATCTCCTTTTAGTAGTTTTTTTTTCGTAAAAAAACAACGGCTTCTCTGATGTCATACAAGGTATGTCAAGATACGCTCATATTACCTTTTACGCAATAAAAATTAAATATACATATGGCAGCCAATGGTGGGGAATGACTTCGGAAATCAATTATATAGAAGTTGTCATAAATAATGACATTTATTCAATTATTTTAATAGAAATTCTCTTATATGGTTTCACAGATTTATTATGATATAAACGAAAAAGATGATTTTTTGATGTTGTTAGGTGACAGAAGTCAAGTTATGGCTTGGCTCATTAGAAAAGTTCGTTGCACTTAAACTCGTCACTGTTTTTTAATTTTATTTTATCACTTTATTTAATCACTGGCATTATTCTTAATTCAATTTACTTTTTAATTCACACAGTAAATGACAGCGTAATTTAATTATAACGACATTTTTAGCATCACTTAATTTAACTCCGCTGATAAATTATTTGCCAAACCTAAGTTATCTCACTTTAGCGGCACTTGTATTGTTGTCCGGTTAAAAATAACAACACTTCTCAATGTGTGTGTTCCCCTCCGCTTCGCCCAGATTGCGGGGGGTCATTTGATGATTTACTACCCGAAAAGAAAAAAAAAAGGGGTCAATAAAAAGACAATTTTGCGTAAAAGGCGCGATACCGTTAACTTTCTGTTTTGGAATGCTCCTTCAAAGGTAAATCACCCACGCAAAACAACACAAGATACTGCGGCGAGTTGGCGACTGTTCTCTTCAAATAGTATTTTGTTTTAAAAAAAATAACTTCATCGGCAGTCATGTAAAGTTTGGTTTTATGACTTTCAAATTTGTAAAAAAAAAATGCAAAAGCAGTATTGCATATTTATTTTTGTACTCTCCATGAATGGTGTGAACCTGAGACTTTTTTATCTGGACCATTTGGATGGTCCAGACCAACCAAATGGCCTACTTTGATCATCGTGCTATTGGTAGCACGATGATCAAAGTAGGTACGAACCGAGTTCACTGACGGTCGACCACTTTTCAACCTTATTACTAAGGGCATAAAGGTGAAAAGCGGCAGAACTAGTACCTAGTAAGTTACTACCACAGAGTACTGTTATTATATATGTTACTACCGAGTACGTATGTACAGTAGACCTCAAAAGTGCAGCACCATGCTAAAGATTACATTGCTATGAACTGTGCGAGCGCGATACAGCAGTGTGTGTGCGTGTGCGTGTATGAGTAATGTCTCAACATTCTACACATAACACACACTAATGAACTGTCGTCACACTACGCGAAATAGCATTATATTTCTGTTGCATTTAGAATACACATCATAGTGATGACCTGTTCTTACCATTGCATTGTTAAAATTCGCGTAGTATTAACATGAGTTGGTAGCTGTTTGGGCTGAGCATGGGTTCACGATCAATGAAGTCCAAGTTCGAATCCATGTTATTACAATGTGTGGCTGTTTTTTGTTTCTTTGAAACCTTAATTATATTTGTATTTTAAGCAGAAAGTCGTTAGGTATTTATGTTTATTTATGATATAGTTATGCTTATTATTTATTTTTTATAAGAAGTTAAATATTAGATAGTTATTGTATTATTATTTAACCTCATTAGTTGATTTTTATTTTATGTTTTCGGTGTTGGAAGGTGGAAATAAAAAAATCATGCTGAGTGATAACAAAAATGTTTATTCGTTTTATTTATTTATAAAATTAACAAACTTTTATGAGAATGTGACGTCACATTCCTATCTAGGCAAAAAAAAGTTCTCTTATCACCGTTCATAAGATTTTTTGTTGGATACCCACTTAGTCAATTCATAATAAGAATAACATAACACGGAAAGGATATTCTAATAACACAAAAATAATAGTTGATACCCGCTTATTATAGGTATCAGTATTCAGCAGAGTTCATTGAATACTAATATATGAGTTAGACTTTATGAACGTGTTTTTTTTATGTAATGTCACATTGAATGTATTGAGGTTATAGCTTAAGTGTTCATTTTCTTGACGAAAAGAATATTGAAACTAAACCCCAATTTAAGATCATTAAATTTAAAATTTATTTCTTAATTTTTTATTTTTTTATTTACGGTTATGTTAATATTACTAAATATTTAGTTACCCGGTCTATTTATTAAATTAAGTATTATTATTTTTTCGCCATAAATTAAGTCATCCTTTTGGCAAGACTTGAAAGTCTTCTCGTCAGAAAATACAGTGACCTCCCAGTTAAAATCTAAATAATCTCGAGCAAAACGTAGTCTTTCCTCCCTGTGTTTTTGTGTCAAAAATGGTTTTTAGCTGGCTTCCGATGATGTAAACCTTCAGCATGGAATGCATGGCGAACAGTCTGTAATGTAGTATCCAATTGCTCTGCAAACATTATAGTTGGAATGAAACCATTTGTTTCATATTCTTCCACCATAAAACGTCGCTGAGTCGGGTTAATAAGCGGCGGCCTTTCACTTCTTAGACGACTCTTCAGACTACCTTCTTCCTCAAACCTCTTTACCCAACGGCTAACAGAATTTCTAAAAAAAAACAAAATATGATTACACACTTGCAACTAGCAATTTATTTAATAATAAGAAAATCACACACCACAACTATCATCATAATAATTATAATTTTTAAAAATAACTTACACATTTTAAGCCAGTTTCAGTTGAAATTTGAGAAATATTAAGCCCATTTTTACGCAAAGTGACAATATTTGCCCTGTCATCAATACTAATATTAGCTTGCATCTTGAATAAAGACAATCAAACAATACGCTAATCGTAATAATAACACAAACGCTCGAAACAAAGTTCACCAACTAACAACGTCATAACTAACTACTTTGTTCAATCCAGAAGTTTATTTTGTTTCACATTCACCCTCATCTTTTTTGTTAATAATAAGTTCCAACTAATATTTAGAAAAACATATCTCATCGGGTCTAACGTATCATTTATAATTAAAACACAAAAAGAGTAATGTCACTTGGGTTCGAACGCAGAGTATACAGTGCGAGACATTTTATCTATAGCGTTAACCGCTAAGCCAGATAGACACATAATTGTTTGTTTGAAATGAAATATCACTAACTTAATACTCCGTCGCGACATGACAGGCTTGTCACTAAGGCAAATGATCATTATATCGCACTCTTTCTGACTAGATAATTATGAAAGAGAGCGATATACGAGATCGTGTATGTGTGCAAAATATTTGTTATGGAAAAAGGTCGTAAGTGCGACTTGTTTTGATGCGATCGTTTTGTGAAACTGCTACTGCACTTATGGTCTCTACTGTACACTAAATACGCTTTTATAAATCTGACATGCGCATCTTTAAAATCCAATAAAATAAGAATACTCTCCGATACAAAAATTAAAAGAAAATAATGCTCACTGAATAATTAAGCCATAAAATGCCAAATCGACGATAAAATGATTAACAATCCACTCCACATTAGGATGTAAAAAAGGAAACAAGCCATTTGTCAATTTAACAGCTTTTATATTAAAAACTGGTTTTGCGGTAAACGGCCAAATGAAGTTACTAAATTAAATATAAATCTTAATAAAGTCAATAAAGGTTAACGACCTTCAATCTTGCTTTGACGTATATTATTCTACTATTAAAAACTATTTTGATAATTGGAAAAATTTTGGTACTGCCACGAAGACGAGCAAACAGGGAAGCGCTATGTCACGTGGGTTATGTCAGACTCCCAGAGACTTAAGTTCAACGGTTCTTGTGACGAACATGAGTTGAAACCCGGGAGATACTCATACGTTTCTTGAATGCCCTACAAACTGTGTAGTACCTTCTTCGGTACAGTTTGTATTACACTTGTTTTAAAATTGATTTCTTAACATACGTTCACGTGTTAGATAATATTCGTGTGTGATTGATAATAACCATTTGTTCACTTAACTATTAAAATGTATGATTAATGTACGTACCTACTACCTTAAGCTCTAGCCACACTGCAGCGACTCTCGCGTGGAACACGGAACGCGTGAACGAGCTTTGATTGTTTTTCAATGATTAGGAAGTCATAAAATTATTCGTACCAGTTGAAACGCCACCATCAATTGGCGCGTGTGAATTTGTTTCCATATCCCGCGCGTAATTCACTTCGGTGTGGCCAGAGCTTTATTTATTGTGTGGCAACGTAATTATAGTAAGCCAAATAAATCAAATAACATTATATAGGTCCTTCCTGAGATAATGAGATAACGAGTAATAGAGAAATATGGAAGAAGAAGAGATGCTGCGCCGACCCCGAATAAATTGTGATAAGCAGGAGAATGCTGATGGTTGTTTTGCTCCTTTTGATTAATAAATATAATGCAATAATGGTTTTATGGCCCACAACCTACAACCAAATAGTATAAGTAAGATTTTTCCTAATTTGCCATTCCTCTATATTTATTCTTATTCGGGGACCAGCGGGGTTTTTATCTAACACTTTATGCCTTATGGTATGAAAACTACAGTTTTTTTTTACATAATGATTCTATTTAATAGTTACAAAATTACACATTTTATTAGTCTGAAAAAAGAATTGACAGGATTTTTAGTAAAAACAAAATACAATGACAAAATATTGAGATCACGGCAAATGAAACTGAATAGTTTTAGAAACACGATCTACTTCTAATAAAAACTTAAACACAATATTATGAACGGTACAATAGATCATTTATTTATTTATAAATAAATTACGAATGATCTCTAAACACTATTATGTAAGCATTTAAAGCGATTTAAATATATAAATATCGATAATTGTACTTCAGATGCTTCATATACAATGGCAAGTTATTCACTTATGTGAATAAATATCCACAAACTCTTATTAATCAAAATAATCCTTCCACACAAATATTTATAATTTTCATAATCATATCCATTTTTATTGCGTTTGATGCGTTAGCTTCCGTCTAAGATCTACAAGCAAACCATGTTACTTCGTTATTAGTCAGAGTTTCATACAAAGTCACCATTTCAAAAGACCTTAGTCCTAAACAACATGCATTGAATCTTTTTTCGGAATTCTTTACCATCAAAACGCTCCTTCCAAACCCTGCGCGTGCACATACCATAGACCCACCCTTAACACTAACATACAGTATAAACGTAACATCTAAGGAGTATTTGAGTCGTTAACATTAGGTAGTAACAAAGTGGTTAGTGTAGACCGTAGCCGTGGCCGTAGGATGCCACTGCGATCGGTGCAGCTGCGTAGTGGACTGGTGCCGCGTGTGCAACCGCTACTTGTTGCTGGAAAAAGATAAAATGTATTAAAAACAAGGGATGGCTGGTGGAGCAATGGCCTATCGAAATGGTTGCCGCGGTATAGAAGGAGCGTTGGCAAACTAACGGCTAAAAGGGTGGCTGACTTAAAGAAGATTATAAGTGAGACCAGGATGAGACTCGCATAGACCAGGCATGCAAGGCGAAAAGGGCAGCAGCCTGTACTTAACAGTGGGTGGAACTAGGCTGCCTTTAATGATGTTGATGTCTCAAAGGGTTTAAGCAGAGAAGAATAACTAGCTGGCTAGCTGCTGGAATCATTATTCCTGAGTATTGGATAACAGAATTCGGGAGGCTTTTGTCATGTAGTGGGATCTACAGCTAAAAAATACTAATTATAAGGTTTTAGGCTCACAAAAATATAGGTGGCAGTATGTTTTTAGAAGAAAATCGAATCTTGATTATAATCCCAATACCGCATTATTCTTTTGAATGTAGCATTTCATAAACAATTCGCACAAAAAAAAAAGTAGTGCACCTATTTTGAAACTGTAAATTCCGAAGCCGTGGACCATAGATCAAATAATTTATCTGCGCGTGAGTTGTGTCGCCGGTTCAAGGTTGTGGCTATTCAACCGTTGCATTTCGCTGGTAATCGATTTTATGGCTGTTTTAACTCTTTTACACTTTCAATATTTATTTACTCTATTCTTCTTTTCTATTCATCATTTTGAATTATCATAATATTTAGATCCGTTTAACTTGTTACTTAGCATATAAACTATAAAAACATCAGTTTTCTTACAAAATTGTTATAATATTTTGATTATGTCGTGTCGTGTATTTTGTGTCATATGTGTGTTTTCTATGTGTTGTTTGTGTGTGTTATGTTAGGTTTTGTTTTCTTGTAGCTTTATTTGGACTAGAAGTATGTTGATACCGTAGTTTATCGTCCCTTTAAACCCCATAGTTGACAAAGTGAATTCACAAACAAGATTTACAAACCCACGCGTTAATCACGAATTTTTAGCACGTAAAGGGTGAATAATCGAACAAAACTTTGCCATTTACTTCTATCCCGTTAGACACCATTTAATTCTTGCACCACATTTTCTCTAAAGGGCGTATCCAAACGCTTAAGCAAAAAAACCAACACCCAAATAATTAGAGTAGCAACTGTGTGAAAAATCTAACTAGTTAAACTCCTAGAAATAACCATATGTGGCAATGGTAATAAGACATTCCAGACCGCAGTCAGTTTTTATCAATGAGCAAAACATACTTAAATAGCTATCAGGCATTTTTCACGGAACGCCCAAGTGCTGTTATCTAGGAAATTCGGAGTTGTTTGACCAAGATCCACAAGTTGTAGCGTTTCCTTATAAGCGCACGAGCCATTACTGTTTGCGCAAGAGTCGCCGTCGGCTCGCAATCGCAGAGAAATCGGGTTTGTGTAATGTTGGCCCATGGCAAGTTATTAGCGAAAAAACATACTTTTACAAAAGAGATAAATTAGAGACAGTCTTGAGTCTTAAATATAAATCATAAAAGGATCCGAAAACTGCCCAAAATCCTAAAATTCTTCGACAGTAGTTAAATGAATAAGTTCCTTATATGGATTTACGACTATAAGGTGAATGACGCTCCTCTAGTTCATTGGTATCGTTAGATGTTTGTGGGTAACGTAAAAGGTAGCGCTGCTAAACAGCTAAGAGTCCCAAATAATCCTGCTTTATTTTATTCACAATAGGGTTTCCCACAGGTATTAGAATATAAATATTTCATCCCCCCAATTGAATGCGATCGTATATTTCGCGATATCAAAGTCTATCTACCGTTAACATTGTTTTATTTTCCCAACTTAATGGAAAATAATTGTTCAGGGGTTGAATGCATCTGAAATCATTGGTTTACGTCACACCACCGCAGAGTATTTATTCACTTTCCCTAATAAAAACATGATGCCTATTTCCCCAAAGAGTTAACCAGAATTAACCAATAGCATATTTGCACTCGGCAAACGGTAAAGGAAAACATCGCGAGGAAACCGGCATGTCCTGGAACCTAAAATTCGAAGACATGCGACATCTACCAACCCGCACTGGGCCCGCGTGGTGGATTATAGCCCATTCCCTCTCATAGAGAGGAGGCCTGTGTCCCAGCAGTGGGAACATTATAGGCTGCTACTAATGCTAATATTTGCACTCACATTTCGTCAGTTATGTTTGTGTCCCATTTAATGCTGTGATTCATGACTATCTCGTTTGTGGTCGTAAGTCCTACTGCAGAGTATGAAGATCTGTGGATTCGATACCCAGTCAGGAAATTTTGTGTTCCGAGGGAGTCTGGATTTGCGCGGTTGATGTCATTGGGCTCACTATCGTGAAAAACATCAAAATGAAAACGAAACCTACCGGATGGACGGCATGCCCGGACTTGTGCACGACGGCGTTGAAACCGGTGTGGTCATCCGCGGAGTATGCGACTGTCCGGGTGGAACCGTCTGGCTCCACGAGTGAGTAGCTTCCTGAAGAAATGGATAAAGCGAAAGTGTTAAGATTTTTAATAAAAACATGTCTACTTACGGGTCAATGAGGCACTAAACTTCACATCCTACTTTGAAATTCATTGGAAAATAAAAGATGTTATTCCCTCGACTTCAGACTTTTCCGATGAGGTGAAAGTCTCTAAAGTCGAGAACATTAGAATTTCCTTTTTCCAAATTAGGCACTAGCATAACTTGGGTTCCAACATAGGTTCAGCCGATCGCACGTTAATGGTAACTCTTTGACCTTAGCTAATCTAGCGAAGAGTAGAGTTCCCGTTCTTAATCTACTTATACTGTTTTTGTACTTACACAAGCAGCTGTGATAGATAACCTGAATTCGATTAAAGATTAAGATTCTAAAATTCGCCAGTTCACTACCATTCAGTTTGTAATTACGAACGAAAGGTTAAAGGCCCTTCTACACTAACCTTTAACGACGTCGCCATCACGCTCCTCTTGCTGCGACTTGATGTCGCCGGTGTGCGGGTCCTTCACTCCGTAGTTGAACGCGTACTTCGGATACGACTGGGAAAATAAACGTTGAGAATTTGTTAGTTTTTAGAAACAGTCATTAAGTCCACACATACCATAAATCACTAAAAGCATTTAACGCTAAAGGTATAGGTAGGTGTAGGTGGTGGTGGTACTTATGTCATCTTCATAGTAGATTGTACACCATTTTTAAATCTCGACTTCAGTGAGAGATTCTAGGGCTCCCGAGCGGAGCGAGGGAGTTTTGATTTAACTCGCAAGGAAAGCGAGGGAGACAACTAGAATCGTAAGAGAAAGTATGAAAGAAAATAATTCGATTTTCGATAGCGTCGCGCACCTACATTATACCACATGAGTTCGCCAGTATTGGTTGATTGAGGACTTTTTTCCCTTTTTAGGGTTCCGTTGCCAAATGCACGACGGAACCCTTACAGATTCGTCCTGTCACCTGCCTGGAATTTAATTCTGAAGGCATTTGAACTTTCATTGCTGAACCGAGACGCATATCGATACACAACTTATGTGTAGGTACTAGAATGTCTATAATCCTTGAGGTACAAGCACGTGTACATACGTAGCGACTGTTAAGTAATCCCTGATAATTCTGACGACTGGTTTTAGTACCTACCTACCGTTCCTCCAACACGACTTTTTTACAAAATGATACCACTATCGTGCTATTTTTTCTTTTTTGGAACTAAACAAGTATCGTTACTGATAAGCTTGTAAAACAGGTGGAAAGTTACTGACAGAATGATATCAGTAGATCGCACTGCAGGGTAATCTCAATACCTTTAAGAAAACTGCCGTTCGCTGCTGTTGCATACAACGTGGGCCCCAACAACTCTGTGGTTAATTATTTTAAGCTCATAGATCTTCCTGATACACTTATAAATTACTTTCATCCTATGGTTACCACTGTACTAATTGTCGATCAAAACGAACTCTTACAACCGAAGGTATCATTGCCAGTATTAATTATTTTCCACAACTTTCCTGATCATTTAATTTCGCAACAGTGAATTATATTCTCATTCGATATTGGTTTATACTCGTACCATCAGGGTGGTGACTCATACGTGTCAAGTAGTATACCTCTGGTGGCATTTAAAAATAAGATTGCATTGCACTGAAGTAAGTAAATAAAATGAGGTATGTATCTTCCTTCAGGGCTGTTTATAATATACTGCATTTTAGGTATACGTAGAAATATATTTTTAAATTTATGTAATAATTGAAAGTGTTATACTAGAACGTGCCTGCAAGCCCCACTTGACCATCCTAGGCCCTAGGATGTTAGGTCAAAAGTTAACACGATTTTTATGATTGTTCAAAAAATTCTACGGAAGGCAGTTTATTCAAAACGTTATCATTAATCTTTGTCTGAATGAAACTTCTGACAAAGCAATAAAGTTCTCGCTACTGAGGCGCTTGAAGAGATTAAATATAGTGTCTAAGCTCTATACAACCCTCTATAACAACCGAACAAGTTTCTTTTACAAAACGAAAGCCGTTTTGTAATGACTACTAAATATGGTAGATACTAAGCAAAAACTGTTGTGCAGACAATATGAAAATAATAACAAAAATGCTGTCTGTTCTGGCCAGCAACACCTTATCTATAACCTTGACACCAGGTTAGGCACGAACCACACGAAAAACAAAGACTCCTATCGATATCAAATGAGATATTTTTTTCATATTTTTTTTTATTTAAAAATCAGTGCTGCAGTATAAGTTCTTTTAATAGTTGCACAGTATACTCACAATAGGCTCAGCTTGTACGGCGTGGACTACTGGGGCAGCATGAACCACAGGAGCCGCATGGATCACTGGGGCCGCGTGGACCACTGGTGCGTGTACCGCGACAGGAGCATGCGCGAAATATCCGCCGTATTCCACCGGTACTGCCACCGCCACCGCTGCGCTCACGCATGCTAGTACCAAAAATGTCTAGAAGAAGAATAAAAGGTGTGATTATGAATTTCCTACCTAAAAGCTTTCACCACCCTTAGTCTTTGTAGAAATTCGAAACTAAGTAAAAGTACTAGACACTTGTCCAGGTCCTTTAATACAGGCTTCATCTTTTTAATGTACCATTCTAGAGAGAAGACGAAAGCTCGGCAAAGTTTTCTGTATTTTTTTTAAAGTGTCATATTTTTATCCACTGGTTTTTAATCAGGATCATGATTGGCATAGAGGAAGCACCTTATTTTTATTCTGAGCCAAGGGCCTTACATAGACGTGGATACAGTAAAAAGTTGCTAGATTTAAAATTGATATAATGATTTCAAAAGAGGTTTAATGCCGAGCTACCAACCTGTTTGTTGCCTACGGACATGATTTATATCTCCTGGCTGTTTCCGTGTTTACTTTAGAGGAGAGATGCTAAGGTTCTACCTATTGCATCATAAAGCTCTCGTTTTGGAAAGTATTCAATAAACTTAGGTTAATAATTTTTGCAGTTGCCAATCTATGTTTAAATATTTTGTTACTTTTTCAAACTTCAGCAATTTCTTCAAAATAGTTTAATTTTTAAAAACAGATTGCTTTTATAAAACTGGAATATAAAATATTTTGTGTTTTTATTTTTTTTTCAGTCTTCTCTGTCCCATTATTGGGCAAAAAAATAATACAAGATAAAAACGATTAAAAATGTAACACTTATCACACAAATGATAAAAGTCGCCATAAATTCGTAAACGGCGCAACTCACCCGCATATTCGTATCTTAGGTGCACAACGACACTACACACTCCCGGCGACTCGAGGCGGCGCAGGCGTCTTATAAATATAGGACCCCACTCTATGCACCTGGTTTAGATGCACCTTCAGGGGACACATTCATAGACACGCTTGATATTATTCGATTGTTTTGGCGGCGACAACGGAAACACAGAAAGCAGTAGATGGTGACAATTTTTTACCAGTCTTTTGTTGGTAACAAGGTCCTAAATGGTCACCGTTTAGCCTTAGGTCCTCAAGATCAATAATTAAGTCACTATTAACGCTAACGAGTTGGCAGAGTCCTGATCGAAGCTCATCGATACGACAAAAAAAATAGTATTTCAAAAGGTCCTCCGGAGTATCAGACACTGTCCAAAAGATTTCAATTGGTGAAAAAGACTTTAATAAGTACCTACTTAAATGGCTGATTAAATGGCTCGATGGATTAGGTTTCCAAATATGAGACTTAATGATGACTGACTGAATATAAAATTAAGTAATATGGTGATTTTCCTAAAATTTGTGAGGAACTACTTTTGGTCCGGTTTTAGAATCTGACTCACAGGCAATTGTAATAAAATTATCAAATGTTATCCCATCGAAGAATTGACGTAACAAATCGGATAAAGCTTATTGATGCATCGATCGATCATGCATTTTCACGTGCAGAATAAACAGCGCTGCACTAAATCTAAATTATGTTCATAAATCATACTTGAAATTCCTAAAGTAATACCTGGCATTGTTTATTATATTTACATTCCACAAGAAACAGTAAGTAAACAAGGCAATAAAACCCCCCCTCACCTCAGATGCTCTCTGATGCAATTTTCGAAACTTATAAGATTTGAATTCACGGGATTGTTTAGTGAAGTATGTAAAAACTATACTCAGCAAATAACTTTATATTTGCATCATTCACTCGCGCAATCGTAACGTTTTGCTTAATAAGCATTTTTCTTGTGAACAATTAATTGTACTTTTAAAGGGATTGAATAAACCGCCGTCAAACCGCCAACATGTATTTGTTTTATTGTAACAATCGTCTGCCGTCTACCTCATAAGAAAGTCAGCACCCTGCAAAATATCCCTGCTGGATTCATCTATAATTAAAATATTTATAATTATGTAATACTTTGAGTCGAAATTAAATGCAATGTTGCTTCTTATTTTATAGATAAACTAGCTGACCCGGCAAACGTTGTTTTGCCATATAAATAGTATGAAAAATAGATGTTGACCGATTCTCAGACCTACTCAATATGCTCACAAAATTTCATGAGAATCGGTCAAGCCGTTTCGGAGGAGTTCGGGAACGAACATTGTGACACGAGAATTTTATATATAAGATTATAATTAATAATATTTTTTAATGCAAATCAAATGTTTTATATACACGTTAATCCTTAATTGATAAAAAAAACCAATTAATAAAATTTTAAAAATCTAATTTTTACTCAAAAACTAAATCTTTATTTGTTGTGAATAAAATAATATAAGACATAAACACATTATTATTTTATAACGGAAGAATTGGGCATTCATTGCAGGTGTCTTCGAAAATATCCACGTACAGTAAAGTTTGGCTTCAATCTTTTTCTGATTTGGTCTTATGCAATCATATCATATTTAAGCATTCATTTAGGTGGTTTATTCCGATCTGCCCTCACCGCTCTGTCACCAATGGTGGCAGTTGCAACTATTTATCTCATCTGCCACCACTGATGATTTGAATTTGACGAATTCTCCACTAGTGGTGGCAGACTCGACAATCAAGTAGTCATCTGCAGCTAACAAATAGGCAGGGTTTGGAAGACTTTTGTATGAATTTTGTATGTTTAGAGATATAATCTATTAAAGTTACAATCTTCGCCGTCAGTACTATTTTATCAGCAATGATAACCTAGTGGTTGTTGCAATTGCCACCTGTGGTGGAGGCAGATGAGAATAAACCATGTGTCGTGTGTTAGTGTAAGTATTAATGGTCATACAGCCATTACCTATATACAAAAATGTCGATATCACACACACATGCAGGATATTGCAGAATACTGTCCAGCATTTGTTCTACATTTTGACCGATATATTACTGTCATTGCTTAGTGTAAATATTTCATTACGAAACAGATATAGTCCCACGCCAGTTGAACTGATTTTATATATTTTAAAGGTTTAGAAAGTGTGTTTCAGCTAATTGCTACACATTAGGCCTTATGTAATGTACTTAATGACTATATACCCACGCGTGTGAACCAACTGGCATATTTTAAGCCTTAAGTTACTGATAACGAGACCTAGAGTAATTATCGAATTGTAAATTGACCAGCCCACCCAGATTTTGTAACTACTTATCTGTGAGGGCCCAGATATTAAAAAAGGACAGTGTTTAACTCGTGGCTAAATAAAAACAACCGCTCGAGTCGACCTTCACGTTGAGCCGCGCTTGCCTAGGTTGGTCACTTAGGCTTCCGTGCCTCGGAAAGCACGTTATGCCGTTGGTCCCGGATGTTAATTGCAGATCTTTGGTAGTCGTTATAGTACTCGAAAGTCAGTGGCCCAAAACTCTGACAACCCAGTACTAACTGGTTTGTGGGGGGTCAGATAGGCAAACGCTCCATGTAAAATACTGATATTCAGCTGCATGCAGTTAGACTGGAAGACGACTCTAACATAGTTGGGGAAAGGCTAGGCAGATGTGTAGGTAGCCCAGCAGGCAGTATGTTAGTATGATGGTGTGGTTAGCGGCAGAGTGTCTAGCCGTCAAATCCTGGCAGGTAGGTCTCGTTAGTTCTACACAGCTAGATTATGCTAAATTAGTGTCCAAAATTCTACAATAGATAACTTTGATGGTTTTTCTACAATAATTGTATAATCTACGTGTATAAGACAATTTGGTTGTGGTTTGGTAATATTTGTAACCTTTTACGACTTCGCGGCTGAAGGCAATCTTATAGACCATGATGGGTCAGGATATGGAATACTTTTAATAGTAGAAGGGGCGTACGGGAGTACGTTCTTATGGAATATATACGCGGGCAAAGCCACGGCCAAAAGCTAGTAAAGAATCAAAACAGAATAAACATAACATCACGTCAGTAAACCCCGAAGGGTCAGGCAGAGGTGTACCTTATTGTATACCCACATTTCGCCAGTTATGTTTAAGTCCTATGTTATAAGGGGGCGAGCCTGCAATTTTAAACGAACATTGCCATCAACCGGGCACAAATCCAGATTCTGCAGGTGCTACTGATAAATTCATGGAAGAAAAACCCAATAACACTTTGCCCGACCCGGGAATCGAACCCAAGATCTCAAGCTCAGCAGTCGCGCTTGGGACCACTAGACCAATCACACAGTCAGTTCAGTATAAAGAAATACAGTATGAAGACATTATAAGACGCATTTGACATAATAGATTCGAGACTCGGTTATTTATTACTAACTACATCGCTTTTAACTTGACAAGATCTCACGAACTTTAAAATGTCGCTTTGAGTAAGTGCCGAGACCTCCTAGTTACTAAACGTTACATCTTTTAACCGATTTGCAAGAAGAAGAGGTAATCATTTCGTCTGAACTTTTTTTTTGTGTATATGTTCAGCGATATCTTCGTCAATTGTGAATTACTTAATTTCTTACAATTACTTCGATGATTCTTTTTTTTGGTTGGAAGAGTATTATGTCGCAGGAGTCCCGTTTAAATTTGGTGAAGATCTGATGCTAATCTTCGGAGATATACAATGGAACTTTTCAATAACAATAGACAGCAAATCTGTCGTGATTGCTCCAATCACTTAAATCTTTTTTGTTTACACTTATATAATTATATACTTTATTGAACAGTATGTAAAAGAAGATTTTTTACTAAGTCTGTGTTATTTTCTTGTCAAGAGTTTCATAGCAGCATTTTAGCAGCCATCGCCGGAGCTGCGCTGTCTAGGACCACTTCTAATGCAAAGTGTATCTTTGTCCGTACTAACTCTGTTTTACGTCATCTTAGTACGGCATAGAATTTCTTAAAAGGAAGTTGTCTGTCACATTCCTCGCGAACATTAAAATTCTTAACAAACGGTATTTTAGCGGCGGATGCTGACAACAGAATACGTTCCCTAGTTTTATATGAAACAGGGTTTATTATTAAGTTACTGAACGGAAATCGGTCTTATACAAGTGAGATAGCGTGTGAATTGCATTACTTCAAATATTTTTAACAGCATCAGTTTTTTTTAGTTCCGAGGAACCAAACAGTGGTTATGGATTACCACAAACGGTGCCCCATCTACTGTCCTGCTGTCACTGTCTGAAGCCACTGATAAAGTCGTAGAAGTGGCAGAGTTCTGGTCAAATATCATCTTAAGGAATCATCGACGCGACGACGAAGAAGCATTTACATAGTTTATTTGTTCAAATAAAGATACATTCTGAACCTTCTTTAGAAACCAAACACGTTAAAATGAATTACTACAAAAATCCATGTCGAAGTAATAAATCGAATACTACAGTAAATTAGACCTATATTCCTAAATAGAATTAAAGTAATAAAACATACTATTCCGGTATAGTATTTCATGTTGAAATTCGCTCTAGATTGCAGTGAGGTACGCACTCGAGATGCATGGCCGTGTAGCAAATTAAATTCGTGGCTGCACCGGTTCATTAGGCCTGTCACACAAAATATACTCAACCTGTCATGTTGTCACTTCTGGGACACTGGGTCTCCTCTTCGTGAGAGGAATGCAGGTTGACGGGTCTTTTCTACTTTCCCCACTATGTTTGTCTTTACCGGCTAGAGAGTAGTGAAGATGAAATAATTTACGCAAATTAAACGACCAAATGGAGTTGGGCAGGACACCTAGCAAGACGCGGTGATCATAGGTAGAGTAAAGCTGAGACCGAGCGGCAACTAAGAACTGGGAAAAGAAATGTGGGTCGATGGGATGGGCAGACTATATAGTTGCTATTGGGGGAAAAATCTGGATAAGGCTCGCACAGGAATGTTGACATTGGCACAGGAAAAGAGAGGCCTATACCCCGCAGTGGGTGAATTCAGGCTGTGGGTTATGACGAAAGTACTTGTCTGGATTCAAGCCTGCGACCTCTTCAAGTCGCAAGTCACGGACGTTTCTACTGGCTCCACCATCATCATCTGCCTAGCCTTTTCCCAACTATGTTGGGGTCGGCTTCCAGTCTAAACGAATACAGCTAAATACCAGTATTTTACATGGAGCGACTGCCTATCTGACCTCCACAACCCAGTTAGTACTGGGTAATACCCCTTGGTAAGACTGGTTGTCGGACTTTTTGGCCCACTGACTACCTATCACCTACTGACTGTCAAAGATGTAAAAATGACAGCCGGGGCCAACGGCTACTGGCTCCACCACTATAATATTTCAAATCAAATCAAATCAAATCATTTATTTCTTTGCAAACATGGGTATTAAGGGCATAGATGTTCTTTTATAAAGAGGTTCTCCACATTTTGCCGTCACATGGGCATGCAAATAATTTGTTCACAAATATAAATTTAAAATAAGTGGCATGTCATTGGAATTGTATACAATAAAAGAAAAGAAAAATACAAAATGTCGATATGGTCAAAGTAATAAAAAAATTAAAATATTATCAATAATGTCAAACAGAATAGTATTATGCCAACTTGAATAACAATATGTCAATTAGAGTAAAAGTAGGTATATATTATAAATCGGTCAATAACAATAGGTATATATCAATCAGTCAGTGAATCATCATTTAGAAAGTCGTCAATTGAGTAATAGCATAATTAAAATTTCCTTTAGCGCCCTTTTAAATTTTAATACAGTCATGTTTTTATTTTTATTTGTGATTTCGGATTTCACAATATTCTCGTAAGTCATCGTTGCCATGTGTAAACTTATGATCGAGTCTATATTTTTATTTATCTGTGTACCCTCATAATCTGTGCGCTCTAATTACAAATTTTAATTTTAGTGTGTTTCTCAGTAAGTGAATTATCTATGTAATTCTTATGAGAAATAAAGTTGTTCTTAAACCAGATGTGTTGGTTCTTTCCTTCCTATAATATAAATGTTTGCATTATCGCTGCCGTGTGTAAGAGCTTTACGACAGGTGTGGGGATTCTGATTTAACGGCTAATTGCCTATATACACGTTAAGTGTCCATACCATTTTAAGAATAAATCGACACAGGTAGAACGGTTTAGTCTTTAATTAAAGTAGTGGATTATTATTACTATTCTTTATTTTAGAGTTCAAATCCTGAGGGTCTCCACAAGTGGCAATAATTTTTAAAAGGTTTCGTATTTCTACGACTTTCTATATTTTTTTAAGATCAGGCAAAAAAACTGAATCATACAGTCAAAAGTCACCGACTTCCCTTCAAAGGCTAAGTCGATACTCGTTACCATTAATTCTGTCGCGGAGGCAAGCCGGTAATATTCAATTCTTAGGCACATATTTCATGGTAGATAAAACTCCCGGAACCTTCTAAACTGGAGATCGCTAAAGTTATTTTTCAGTTTTTATTTTTTTTTAGTTTATTCTTTGCAAAAAAGATTTTTTGCATCTTTACAAGCAAGCTTTAAACGTCTGAACACAAAATGGTGAAAATAAATTCAATAGTGACCCAACGAAGTTGTATTTCGACAATCGGCATCCTCCACTTACACATGGCTTTTCCATAAGTGTTGTCGCTGATCGAATGCCACTTTTATTGCGGGTAATGTTTTCTGTGCAGAATAATTGAAGATCAGGGTTCACACCGGTAAACCATGCATGATTGCAAATCCAAGTACTCGTATGTATATATATGTATTGCTATTGTTGTTATGATTATTCTTTGTGACTTTAGAAAAAAGTGAAAAACTTCAAATTGTAAAAGTCTGCAAAGACGGTCAATTTTACAATCGCTATTTTCCCACCATCAATATTTTGCTCAATCGACTTAGAATAAAGTACTTAGTTACACATTCTCGAAAATCTAGATTATGGTACCTACTAAGTTGAAGGCATGGTTCCCCCCTAAAGGCCCTTTCTATTATTATACAATAACAATCGAAACTCAGTTATCTAATACTTGTAAGAAGTAATATCATGTTATATCATATACTTATTTTGTACCTAACTACTGCACTTACCTAACTTAATACTGATACTTGATTCAATCGTGATGAAATTTCTTAAAGTACTTCACGGTTGGTCCTTCAAGTGTTTTAGTTTAATTAAGATACATTGGGTATAGCTGACAAATTTCGCGGTTGACCATTTTTCAACCTTATTACTACAACCATAGAGGTGAAAAATAGTCCACCACCAACTTTGTTGGGTGTACATTGTATTCTTCAAGTCTTCTACATTGACGAGCTTTTGCCCTTGGCTTCGTGTACGTCATCATCTGCCTAGTCTTTTCCAACTATGTTCGGGTCGACTTAGCTTACTTGGGGGTCGGAAATTACACTTGAGATTTCCTCAAAATCTTATTAAGAAATTTCTGACCATTATTCAGTCATCGAAAAATCGGGTCATTAACAGAACAGAAAATTTATTTTTAAAAAAATTCTATTCTTTATACAAAATAATATTATGTTAATTCAAGTACAGATGCCCATCAAGCTACTGTCAAATTTCTTTAATAGATTTTCAACTTTATCGGTAAAGCATTAGGTTCAAGGTTGGGAAAATTTTGACAGTTTCGGGTAGATTGACGTGCTGACGCCTGTACTTCTAAAAAAATACCTACGTAGCTTAGATAAAAGTTGTATACTAGAGCACGAACATAAAATTTACAAATTAAACATTGGTAGAAATTTCAAAAGCTCCTCAGCAAGCTCCACCGTCATCTTTATCTTCCTACAAAATCACGCTGGTCAACTACTACAAGATTGCAGACCATTAAATAGACTTGGCTAAATAAATGTGTGTACTACCATTGCCAGTATTGCCACATATGGGAAAGGCTTGCACTAGTTATTTACTATTGCAATCTTTCAATTTTCTATGTACAAGTATGTGAGTACCAAATATGTATGTTACGGCCTCAGGTGATAATATTTATTCCTATGCTGTTACCGGTTTTTCCACTACGAAGGTAAAAAGTACAGAGTATCACGTTTAAATGCTCAATTATTAACGATTCTGGTTTATAAAAAGAACTATTATGATGGGCTAAACCTCTGGCAGTCAATTAACTTTATGTAATTTTTTTTTTCAACTCTGTTGCTCTCTAACTGCCTCGACTGACTGGCAAAGTGTTATTGGGTTTTTCCATCAGGAATTTCTCAGTAGCAGCCACGGAGTCAAGATGTGCGGCCGCAAATCATATTTTGTTCAGCCTAAAACCTGACACTGACCTGCAAATTGCAAAAGACGTAAGAAAATTTGAATTTGGCGAACTACCCTGTCGCTTCCACCTTAATATGGTTTGTAGGTTACTTGCTGAATTGTTTAATTTGAATACCAAATTAAACAATTCAGCAAGTAAAATAATTAGATGAAGAATCTGATGTAACTAACAGTAACAGCAAACGTTTCTATTGCTGGAATGCATACCATCCTCATATTAATTTTATTTGCGTTCTACATTTTAGGTAAAAGCTCGTGGCTAAATAATAACAGCCGCTCGGGTCAATCTTTAGGTTAAGCCGTGCTTGCCTAGGTTGGTCTGTGGATGGGTGACCACCCATTACATACCGAGTTTCCTCCTTGCCTCGGAAAACACGTTAAGCCGTTGGTCCCGGCTATCATTTGTAGATCTTTGACCGTCGTTAGGCAGTCAGTGGCCTAAAAAGTCTGACAACCAGTCTTACCAAGGGGTATCGTATTACCCAGTACTAACTGGGTTGTGGAGGTCAGATAGGCAGTCGCTCCATGTAAAATACTGGTATTCAGCTGCATCCGGTTAGACTGGAAGTCGACCCCAATATATTTAGGAAAAGGCTAGGCAGATGATGATGATTGTAGGTAAAAGGTGTTACAAAAAGGCTTACTGCTTAGAACAATATTATCTTCCCCCCTGTGAGAAGATAACCTAGCCTAGCGTGGATTGTTGGATGCTATACGTTTTAGGATAATACGCAGGTTTCGTCACGATGTTATCCTTTACCTTTTTGAGAGCATCATTCATTCATAACATCATGCCTGTAATCTCCGAAGTGTTAAGCAGAGGTGTACCTATTAGTACACCAACATTTCGCCTGTTATGTTTTAAATCCCATGTTATAGAGGGCGAACCTATTGCCATCAACTGGGCACAAATCCAGACTCCGTGGCTGCTACCTTAAAGGTACATTATTTGCAACTTCACACAGCTCTTTAGTGTGTGAAGCTGCAGTAACACCTGCGGGTAGCTGCTGTGCAACTTAACTACGCAGCAAAGTCTTAAGAAGAATTTGAATAAAAAAATATCATTATTACATCAAGAGAATGTTATATTTATCTCAATACCCACTTCTCGTAAAACCTAAATATCCAGCATTGCAATCTAAAGAAAAACTTGACAAGTATGTAATGTATTTTCCAATGAAATTGATTGTATCAAATGGTTTTTATAAGAAATGTTTGATATATAAGGTGTAATTATATCATTTGCTTTAGATATTGTGGTTATGAGTTTTATGTAAGCTGTAAAACTATGTTTTAACCTGGTTGATGAAATTTGCTTGATACTTTAATAAGGGATTAAACCACCAAAAATACCTTTACCAACCAAAATCGTTGGCTACCGCTGTGTCAATATTGTTTGTATATTTTGGCTTGTGGTGAAAATAAACACTTATTTTATTATTATTTTATTTTTACCTTGTGATCCTAAGCTTATTTTTTTTTGTTTTGTTAATAGATTACCAAAAAAATACTAAACACCAAAAAAAGAAAGTCTAAAATTACAATGGTTCTAGCTGTTTTAGTTACGACTGTTCTTCAAATTGTATTCAAAGATCAAATGTAATAAATAAAAGATCACAAAATCTTAGTGAGTAAATATAACAAATGATTATTATTATTTTAGCTTTTCCTGCTTTTTGGTAGCCCCAGAACAGTAAAAAACGTTGCACAGATATCCTTTTGTCTATATGTTTAGGGTCAGAGCTCCACATCCACCACTGTGTTATGTAAGATTGAGCTTTTAACGTACGGGATACCATTTATCACTATTAAGATCCACATGATAAAATGTTTAAATATCCAGAATATAAGCTATCAAACAGGCTCACGCTAGCCGCCAGTGGCTAAATATCAAAATATATCCTGTAATGTATCTGGTAAACTCGTTACACATCATGAATCATACGTGTACCGCGTAAAATATTGTTCCAGAAGTTCTACTTGGAATTGGTAAGGAAATAAAAAATTCGCTACGTAGTCAAAGACAGAATCCAGATCGTCACGACGAAAAATTGCATCTACTGTTCGGTTCGCAGGGTAGCCCGTGAAATTCAAATTTTCTACGTTTATTGCAATTCGCTGGTCAGTGTCAGGTTGTATGTTGATTAAAATATCATTCGCAAACATAACAAATATGGCTTTACAGAGTTATAATGGGCTTTAAATACTTTAGTTTCAACCACACAGTTACTCCTTTGAAACCTAGGATTGAAAATAAACATCACGAATGAAAGATATTTTGAAAACACTATCCTGTTTCTATCTCCTTGCCCATACTTACAAACTAACATTTTATGCCTTCTGACCTAGTTTTACAATGCACAGATCAGTATGCCAGACTTGTGTACAGCAAGCAATTTAGAAACCCCAGATATACATTCATGTATAGTGTATGAACTGCTTATCAACACGCATTGCTACCTGGCGAATGGCGATTGACGGAAATGGGTTGCTCTAATAGCGGGGGGGGGGCAGAGGGTCTGTCTGTCTGTTTAATCCGGCTGATCTCCGAAACGGATAGACGGATTTTGACGAAACTCTTACTGGCAGATAGATGATGTTTTAAGAAGTAACTTATACGGTATCAAAGGAGATTTCCTTTCGCGACGTTGAATTGATCTGCGGTGCGCGCTAGCTTCCATTCGCGGGCCATCATCACCATCATCATCAGTCCACTGCAGGACATAAGCCTCTCCAATTGCAAGGCATGGGAAAAGGCTAGGTAAGCAGACAATAATGAATAGGTAGTCATTTATGATACGTCTATGGATTGTCCGCTGTGAGTCAATATCCCGTATTTATTAAACCTTCTTGGAAATCATAGTATTTGTTTAATATTGTTTCCCTGATCATACCTAACCGAACCAAATGAAAATTATTTTTCTTATTGCAGTTATTGACTGTTAAAAACTTAAGATACAATTGTAACAAACAGGAAAGCTGAGCTAATAATTAAATAACTGCTAAAATATACCGTGTAATGATAAATTGTCTTTTATTTGTTTAGTTGCGTTTGGTTTTAAGTGTTGTTCCATCGTCAGTTCCAGAAGATTTCATAATTAAACATTATGCCAGTAGTTGGTGGTAAACGCGTCTTCTACTTCGTGTGCCGAGGACCGAAACACCATAATACTTTTACGTGTGCTAGAACTGATTGTGTGACAATAGGAACGTTGAAATGGATATCCAAGATGTCTTATGCTCGAGAATTATACGAAAATCTAGAGTTTTCTACACATTACATCATGTTTGTGGTGACCCCAGCTACATTGATCTACGGACTGACATCATGGTGCGTCCTACCGAAGTTCCGAAACTACAAAAACTATGTGCACCTCAACGCAATTTTAGCAAACTTATTCGTCTCTTCGATGATGCAGATTACAAATTACATCAATGAAGGTACCACAGATAGCACAAAAGAACTATGTTGGTTTGCCATTATTACTTTATATCTATTAATGTACTTAGCATCAGTTAAGCACCACTGGCTAATAGTGATATGCCACATGTTTTACTTGGACATAGTTAAAGTTTTCAATGTGCACATTCGATGGAAGTATATAAAGAGTGTCCTCTTTGGTTGGGGATTGCCTTCAGTAATAACGCTTATTAATTTTTTTGTTACTTCGGGTTATTTCTTTGAATCTGATGTAAATCCTAGCGATTTAGGCTCTATTATTTTTATCTTCACTGTGACAATAAATTGCTTGCTTTACATTCGAATCGTATACTCACTTTGTCGTACTTCGAATTTGAGCGCAAGTACGGCTACGAACAAATGGCGTCGCTTGTATATCGCTACATTGTTATTTATATTGAGTGACATCTTATTGTTGTCTTTTCATGTTGTTTCGTTTATGAATCACTTAAACACAAAAAAACACGATCTGGACGATTACCCAGATGACCTTGTTATCGATGAGCAATCTCCGCTTTTAGAAAGAAAGAAACTTGTAATGACAACTATCGATAACAAATTAATCTATTTTCTACAGATATTAATATATAACGTAAACCCATTCCTATTGAACGTATATTTGATTGTTGTAAGAAGTAATAGAGAGTCGTGGTATGAATTTTATGAAAATAAGATTAACCGACGGTCGTTACCAGTCACGGATCTCGATATCCATATGCAAGAAAGAATTACTTCCGACCCTGGTGATGTCCAACCAGCAGCCCTTGATATATAAATCATGTTTTTTGGATGAATAATATAATTAATTAATAAATAAAAAAATTCAAAATACCAACTAACATATTTTTTGTCATTATGGCCCGCTTACACTACAAAAACTAAACTCGTATATCATTAAATTAGTTCAAAACCACGTTCTATTGATTGTATGTATCTTTAATAAATTTTAAGGTTGTATAATATATTATATTGTGAAATCAGCTTACTTTGAAGACCTTACCGATGTCATGCAAATAAATATATGTATAATTTATGTATAAGTTAATTAAAGCTCTAATGACAATATTGAAGTCACTGGCTAATAAAGCATTTATTTTGTTTTTTTTTGTATATCTTATTTTTACTTCTTTTTTATAATGAGAGAACGTGGTTTCATAGGAGCTTGCTATTTGCTATTTTTTTTTTGGAATCCGTACCCAAAGGGTGACCGGCGTGATCTCATGGCGACATGGAGAGAGTGACTGTCGCAACCCCGTGCAGGGCACGCCACTATAGTGGCGATAAGTCCCCTCTTTGAGGAGTGGCTAGGGAGGTGCCACGGTGCCCTCACCCACCGCCTGACGTTCCTGCACCGAATCGGGCGGGAGGAAACGCCCGGGTGTTTCCATTGCGAGGATCGTCCGGGGGACACGATGGAGCACACCGTGGAGGTCTCGAAGTAGTCATGCTAGTGAAGGAGGTGGCGGGCCGTGAGAGGGAAAGAGCCTCACGTCACAGCCGCCGCGGGAGACGCCGCACGTGGTGGCTCCCGGCCACTGTAGGCGCGGGCCTGTGGATGGCCAGTTATGGGCTAGCTCGTCGTCCGGCCGTCTTATGACGACAGGCGTGTCGACGGCAAGTTCGTGTTCCACGCACGCCTCAAAGAGATGTCAGCAACCACCTAGGGGTCCGCATGGGACGATGCCTGCCAGGGCTGCGGGACTGTTCGAAAGAGATACCGTGGCCCTGGAACACAAAGGGCAAAGAAGGAACATGGATGGGTTTTAGTCAGTAGAAGTCTGACACTCCCATTTGATGATTGCCAAACCGAAAAAAAAAAGGGTGACAAAAGGGGATTACTATGGCTCCGCTGTCTGACCATCCGTCCGTCAATCATATTTGTAGCCGTAATAGAAACAGTATAATTTTCATTTTAGGAAAAGGATTAAGAATCCGCGCAAAAAATAAAACCCTAGAAGCATACATACATACATAAACTCACGCCGTTTTTCCATGAGGGTATGCAGAAACCACAGAATGCCACCTACTACGATCCTTACATACTCCTTTTGCCTCGTCCACCTTTATGCATCTGGTCAGGTACGTATTACAATACCGAAAAATTAAACGCCGAATGATTGTTTGATCGAGAGTATTAAATCCCGAAAGTACATTTGCCCGAAAGCTTAAAATCCCGAAGTTCAAAATCCCGAAATTACATCCCAAAGCCTAAAAAAAAAATCTCTAAGACAATGACAAAAAAGGAGCTTAACATAATAGTTATGTTTGATACCAATATCATATAATTAAAACAAAAGCTTAATTGATAATCATACGTATAATTAGGAAAAAAAAGAAGCACGTTATTACAAAAAATATACCTATTTATTTTTTTAATATAACAATTTCGACGTAGAGCTCTCCGACCGCTGCCACGGCACCGCTCGCTCCGCTCGCTCGTCTCGCGCTGAGTTGGTCACAGTTCTAACCTAACCTAACCTATTTATTCGGAGTAAACTGAAACTGTGTTGTAGTGCCATCTATGAGTAATCGCGGGAACTACGTCGTCGCTCTTTGGGATTTCATCCATCGGTATTTCGTCCATTCGGGATTTCGTCCATTCGGGGTTTCATCCTTTCGGGCATTAGGACATCGGTATTTTATGTTTCGATATAACGGCTATCGGCATTTAAAACTTTCGGTATTTTGAATTTCGTTGTTTTGGACGTCGGTATTTTAGCCATAGTTATTATGAAATTTCGGGATTTTAATACGTGGTCTGGTCATAGACGCACACCGGGTCCGAGTACTACGCACCTGACCTTTCTGAAGAACCTCATCAATAAGGTCAGTGTACATATGTCCGTCTTGGGTGTCCCCTCCCAGCTACCCTTGAAATTGTTAACAAAATCCGATTCAAATAGGGAAGTAATTTTTTATAATAATTTCACGCGGACGAAGGTTACGAGCAACAGCTAGTGTAGCAGTAGGGTTGTAAGGAAGTCTGTCTCTATCTGTCTGTCTGCTTGTCGCAGTCACAACGTGCAAGCTGTCAACTGTTTTTTCCGTCCTGTTGTATTCTAAATGTTTGTTATGCGTTGTATGTTTTTTTTCTTTTTTGTAATTTTGTATGCACGTCATATCCCATTGACAAATAAATACTCTTTCTTTCTTTCTTTTCTGTCAAAATTACAGTGATCTTTATTCTCGTTACAATAAGATTGCAGCTGTCAAAGGTAAAATAACTGTGAAAGTACTGTACCCACCCAATACGTAGTGCAATAAGTTCTTGTCACCAAATATGCAAAAAGTCTGACAAGCTATAGTTATGTTAGTAAGTGATACGTATGTTAGATGTGATTAGGAACATTATATTATTATGTCAGTGGAGTTAATAAACAAATAGTTGCGTTTCATGTTTGGTGTACAATAAAGTATACTAGATGGAAGGGACACCAACGCACAAACGGTTACCATGTATTTAGTACCTACATCATTATGTCACCCCCCCCCCCCCCCCCACATAGAAAACTAGAAAAAAAACAGCCGTGAACCGCATGTAGAGTGGTAAGAAAACTAAACTAAACTGGCCTCGTATTCCATTAAAACTCCGTGGTACGCTGGGCCAGCTATATCGGCATAAGTCACCAAACAAATTGGTTACAATCGTCATAATAGACATTCTTGCTGCCAAAAAAACGTGTGTCCATAGATACTTCAACTATTCGCTACAATAGTCGATTGATCCCTACAATTCTTGATTGTATTGTCAGGTGTTGTGCAACCACGTAGGTACCTACCTATAGGTATTTATGTATGTACTAGCACCTATTCAAGACAGGTAGCTACCGTACTATGTGTGTACAGATTTATGTCTGATTAAATAGTTGCTGATCAAAGGTGCATGGTAAATATCCCGACTTCATTTGATCTGTCGCAGAGTGAAAATATCTGTGTATCTGTTGGTCAATCTGACAGCAATATTGAACATGTGAAGACGGGTCGTAGGAAATGATCTTGACAGTTCCAAGTCAAGGCAAATTCTACCAAAAGCGTGGAAAATTAGGCAAAAAGTGGCATCAAAACTCCCTCGTTGGTCTGGAAGCAGCAATTGCTACTGCTGTGCGTGTCATGGGTTCGATTTCCAGGTCACACAGAATGTTGTTGGGTTTTACGATTAGAAATTTCTCAGCAGCAGCCTGGAGTTTGGTTTTTATTCGCGGTTACGACAAAAAGCAGACCACTGTAGGACTTCAAAATAACTAGCGAAATACAGATGTGGCAGTAGACAATTTTTGTAAGAGGTAAACCGGAGTACATATTTTTAATGTAATTATATTATTTGCCTATAGAATACTAACTGTGCCATTTTTCAAAGGGAATCTGGTAGGAATCGAGTTGTATGGAACCTTCGCCACTGAGATGTGGTAAACCTAGGTACACCGCTACCTAACCGTTTCGCCTTAATGTAGGCGTGAAGATGTCATGTTAAAACCATCTGAATTGAGAACACATGACGATGCAAGGATGACGCAAGTATGATTCATAGTGGTGATGTGTATCCATTGTTTTCAAACGTAGTCTGTTTTTAAAGAAACTGTTTTTGAAACCAAGCCGTTACTAATCATGTAGGTAGTATATAGATTACTTGGCAAGTTGCCATACTACAATACGGTAGTTGACTTTTATATCGTTTCCGAGAGGGTAAACAATTGGATCAATGTTTTTTTTATACTTTCCTAACACCATACCGATGTCTTATTTAAATTCTTTTGCCAAAAGTGGTTAACGTTACGCCCTGGATGCTCAAGACGAGGCAATTATGAAGGTCCAGAAAGAAATAAAGACCCTTGAACCTAATCGTAGTGAGATAAGAACCAGTTTTCGAGAAAGTGCATTGAAAAATATTATAATTTATTTCTTGTCTCTCTACACCGTGATCCGTGGCAAAAAATCCGATCACGTCTGACTTTGTTGTACTTACATCAACAGTCATCATATGCCTAGCCTTTTCCCAACTATGTTGGGGTCGGCTTCCAGTTTAACCGGCTGCAACTGAATACAAGTATTTTATATTGTGGAGCAGCTGCCTATCTAGTCAGATAGGCAGCCGCTATGGAAGTCTCCACAACCCAGTTAGTACTGAGTAATACGATACCCCTTGGTAAGACTGGTTGTCAGAAATTTGACGTTCAGAGATCTATAAATGAAAACCGGGACCAACGACTGAACGCCCTTTCCGAGGCACGGAGGAAACTTGGCATATAAGGAGTGGTCACCCATCCATGGACCAACTTAGGCAAGCGCGGATTAACCTGATGGTCGACCCGAGCCACGAGCTTCTCTTGCAACTTGCATGAATAGTGATCGCTGAGAAAGATGTACCTACGGCAACCACTCCAAATAAGTTAGGACGGCAGGAAGATGAAGATAAGGCACTAACAAAGTGGAATCCTATAAATTAATGAATGTCTATTAAAACACGGTGTAGACATTGTTAAAAAAAAACTTTTATCAAAGAAAAAACAACAGAAATAACCGATTAATTATAATTGTGTGTGTATTGTGTAACTATCAATCAGCTTCTCTATCCCAATCAAGTCACTATCAACGAAATGAAAGACTGTCGATCACCTTTTTTCAAATAATTTAATAGTATGCCTGTTGTTATCTAGTTTACGGCACGTGTAAGGTGGGGATCGAACTCACGGCCTCTCCCTCGCCAGTCAGACGTCTAGCCGTTGAGCTATTGATCTCAAACATTACAACGATTTATTATTAGGAGTAGACGTCTAGTACTTGTACGTTAACCGTAATAATTAGGTCGGTAAATAAATTCTATGCTAATGACTTGAGCTTGGTGGAATATGAGTAAAGTGTAATAATAGAAAAAAAATATATAAAAGGAAGAGGAGTAGGAGTATTTTTTTTTTAATATATTAATTTTAACTTCATTATCGCTTGTTGGGTCAGACAGAGAAATTAATTAATTACCTGTTTCTTCAATAGTTATACGTTTGAGAACCCGTCTTGAAACTTCATTTTTTAAATATTTTTATGTTTGTATTTTTTTTCCTACTGCTCTGGACGGAGCGGAAAGGAATGTCAGAGTTGTACTGACTAAAACCCCTCCATGTTCCTTCTTTACCCTTTGTGTTCCAGGGCCGCGGTATCTCCGGCAGGCGGTACTATCCTCTAAATAAAACATCGTGGATGAAGATACAATTAATGTTAGATAGCTTCCTTTGTCTAGTGTTCAATCAAGTCTGCCTATCATAGACAAAAACCTTACCCGTAGTTGCCATACTAGGGATAGATGATTGATTCTGCTTTTTGCAAGGAAAGAGAAGTGGGAAAATTACTGTCATAACCATCATCACCACCAGTCATCACCATAATTAGCCTAAAACCGTCCACTGTTGGATAAAGGCCTCTCCAGTTTACATGACTGAGCTCTACCGTGAGTCACGGAATTTGATGTTTTCTTTTCATTTGTGGCTGTGGGCAGGGGCTCGCAGAACAGATAACCAGTGTGAACGAAAGATTCTGGAGTGCTGATAGCCTATCGGCAGACATGCCTAGGAATTCACTGTCTGCAAAACAAACAGGATCGGTCGATGTGACTCTCAGCCTGCAACCGCAACAGCCGTCTTTCGGCTGAATTAATATTGATTTCATTCACAGATCCTTACTCATTAGTTAAATTTTTTTGTTCCGTAAAATTGCAGTACCTATATTTGAGAACAAAAATAGCCGTAGTATATAAACCGGGGACGTCAGACTGAGATCAAAGATAGCGTTGTGTGAGTTGGACATCGACCGACTTTGATAGATCTGTGACCTACATCAGGTTTACAACAAAAAACATATTTTCAACGTGAATTTTGTGCACCCGTGAGCCAGAAAGTGGTAACTCAACAAATCTATGTTTAGAGAAAACAAGGAATATGTGAAAACTGATTTCTCTTTTTCAGTGCAAATATGAGATATACAACACAGAGTCAGATGGCACATTTTTCTTGCGGTTTTTTAAAGGTTCCAATAAATACACAGTTATTTTGATTAAACTAGCATCTATTGCGAGATGTCAGCTGCCAGATGCAAAATATTCCGGATTTTTCATTTTTTTGGGATACCGCTTTTGTGGTTTACGAGGGCGGAGTTGGTCTGGTGGGTTTGTTACTAAAATATGAATTATTATAATATTATGGTGAAGTACTGCGTGTGCGCACGGGGATATAGGGCAAAATTGAGGTTGATTGTGTATCTACAGTTTTGCTCTTAAATAACCCAGATATCTCGACTATTATTTCCTTAAATAAGTGTGTGTTTTGATCCAAAATGGGGCTATATTTTTCCGTAGACCTTTCACGTCGTTTTTGTACCTAGTTTACTTAAAATTCAAAATTCGAGAAAGCTGTTTTTGAAAAATTTGCGTGGATAATTATATTTTTTAAATAAAATTACATGACAGTCGTTTTTATAAGGTATTTGGGAGAATGTATCTACCATACACATATTTATTTCCTAGCTGTAGTTTTCTAAAAACCAAAGTACATAAGCGTTCAAAATTAAATACCAATCGCAATAAATCGAAATATGGAACGAGATCAGTAAACAAATTATTATCATAACTACCATACAATATTTAGACATCGAATTGATTTGCGATGTAAATATCTTAGGTAGTTTATACCATTATAACATTACATTAAACAGCTGTTCCGAACAAAACGAGCGTTTTGCAAATGATGAACACTGAAAATACACATTCAACATAATTTTTCCGAAACATAAAATAAGCTGGTACTTGTTCTAATGACTCGTCTTCAGATCCGGAGCTCTGTCGTAAAGCGATCTGATATTCGCGTACTTATTATCAAAACATCCTGTTATAATTTATGTTGTTTCAGTGCAGCGGCGCATGAAACGCCCCAATATACCTAATTCTCACAATTTGGAGCACCGCGGCCCGGTGTGCGCCCGCGCCGCCCATCGTTATGGCTCAAAGTGCGTTATTTATTTATTTTTACCAACAACCTGCTCTTCCGCGCGTCTCACCTTAGTATCAATATAGACAGCGGTTTGAAGACACGACCACTTTACCGCGATTGACAACCCAGTCAATGCGTTTAACATTCCGCGCTCTCTCGAACCACATGGATTTCGGTTGCTACGACAAGGATTCGGGGGAAGTGGAGTGCTACCTCGAAATACGTAAATACATTTTCACTAAACGCTATCAACGGTGATTTATAGCTTTCTTATTGTTGTGGAACATCGCATTGTAATTGATATTTTTAGTTGGAATCAGTGTAGTTTTTGGGTCGTGTAAACAGCTGGACTCTTCTGACAGTAAGTTAGTCCGTGTGTCAGCGCAGTCCACGATTGTTAGTCGAGTAATACGCTGTTATTGCGAATTTATTGCTCCTCCCTCCGATATAACAATAATATAATAACACAGTAGGGTACGGTGAGCTCTCAAAATGCACACGGAGCTAAGAACGATAAGTACTAGGCGTGACAACGTACCCAGTCGTGAGTAAACACTGAACTTAGTGCGCTTGCCCACAATGTACCGTCAATTTAATAAGCTCTAATTTTGAACATTTGAATATTTTAGATTGCGATACGGGTACTTCTTGCGCTATCACGATACAAATGCGTAAGTACCTTGACGTAAGAGTGAAGCTTGCAGGAGGCTTAAAAAATAATTCGCGCTTTCGTCGCACTTATTAACCGATCTATTAGTCTATTGTCTTTTTGAAAATGCGTGTGTATTTGTGATATTAAAGTTACGTGATAACGGAACATAGTGTTTTAGGTTTCAGTGATTTTCGTTATTTTTCAATTAATTCAGAAAATGTTTTGTGTGTGGCAGCGAATCCTGACTCGGTGGGATGTATAGAGCGATTTGCAACGTTTCTATCGTTTCTGCTTGTCGTCATCACCTTCCCGTTTTCGCTGTTCGAATGTTTCAAGGTATTTATTAATCTAATTAAAAAGCAACATCTCCTTTTTTGATGCTTAGTGTCCATCATCAGCATTTTATTTATAAATCAGTTCAAATTCATCAATCTCATCGAATGTGTAGAATTTGTTTGGGGATTATTATTATTGCACATTTACCTACATTTTCCTTAATATTTGTGTACCTACCTACATCACTTTAGTTGGAAAAATCAAAGTCGAATTGTCTTTTAACTTTTAAACTACGTTTTTTTCTCTCTGACCTGAATAAAAGCAAATCCTTTAAACCTATTTTGATTCCAATGAAACTTGTACATCTAACTTCCAGGTGGTTCAAGAGTTCGAACGAGCCGTCATATTCCGGCTCGGTCGGTTAAGAAAAGGAGGTGCAAGGGGACCTGGCCTGTTCTTCGTGCTTCCTTGCATTGACACTTATAGGAAAGTGGACTTGCGAACCGTCTCCTTTGACGTACCTCCCCAAGAAGTAAGTATACCATAAGCTTAATATTGTAAACTTGAACAGTGAACCGCAAATCGGTAGTAACACTTGACTTTGAGATGGCCTACCGTAGTTAGGAGTTTTAATAGATTGTGTGTGTGGCCACCTTATACTAGTTTTACTACACCTGGCCAGAGGCCTGCTGCCATATAGTGTGGTGTGAGGGTATGGTTAAGGCTTGTTAACACTATATTTAAAATCCCTCATCCCCCAGCGCATATGTCCTAGTCATTTTCTGTCTCTTGCGTAATATATGGACATCTTGTTGACGAACTATTATGTTAAAAATGAAACAAGTAACATCTCCGCCTGCTTGATTTATTTTATGATCTTTCATAGTAGGTAATTTATCAATTGCTGTATTACCCTGGGCCTGAGCATAGCGAATTTATGTAATAGCACTTAATTTAATCCTAGTCTACCACCAATGATGTAATTTCAATGGTAATGCATTTCATTTTATGTTTTCCGCGTGTCTGAATGTCATAAGTAGAAGTAATGGCAACTTTACTATTGCAATTAAGTTCCCATTTAAGATTTATGGCAAGTATTCTGTTTTCAACATCGAATGTCTGTTCTGTCTTAGGATCGACATTCCATTCCTGTTAGTCTTTGAGTGGATTTATCTCTCGAAATAGCTGTGGCTACTTTAACCTTAAACCCTCTGTAACAGGAGTTTGTGACTATTCTTTTACCTTATTTTAACCCCAGACACAAAAATAGGGGTGTTATAAGTTTGACCGCTGTGTCTCTGTGTGTATCTGTCTGTTGGACAGTACCTCTTAAAAGAGTGAACTGATTTGGATGCGGTTTTTTTTATGATTATTGATGATTATTGTAGCTCTGGAATCAGATTGTCAGGAGAGGTCGCTGTTGGTAAACATGTGTTAAATTGACTGTTCAATAAAATTGGCGTCAGTTCTGACTGTGACCACGCGCCACAAGAAATATGGTCCACGCTGTACTATATTAAAATTAAAAACTCAATTGAATTCGTGGTTAGGCTCGTCATTGTACATAAGCTATTTTATTGCAATTTGTATGTATTTTTTTAGAATAAGAATAAAATAATTTGTAGTTTCTACTCTTTATTTACTGAAAGATTTCACATTTGTTCTTACAATAAAAAACTTGTTTACGTTTTCGTGTCTGAAACAATCAAATGTATTAAATCTCGGACATCTGGTCATAATATTTTGATATACATAGTCCATTACGTGTCTGGCAGGCCCGATTCCTGACACATGTTCAAAACTGCACGTAAAAACCATAGCAAGTCCAGGAGTTACCGGTCACTGGCTTTTAGAATATAAATAAACAAGCCAATACCTACTTTAAATAAATATACCCACGCATTTATTTTGTACATACATCTTTCAGTAATATTTATGTAATTACCGCAGTTTGGTTGGAGTTTTTGTAATAAAAATGTCTTTTAACATTGATTGAGTGTTCGTTGGATTTTTGTGTGCTTGGAAACTACACAAGCAGTGAGGAAGTGTTTGCGAATTAGAGGTTTTAATCAGTTCAGTAAAGACGTCATTGGCATTTTACAATACCCGGCAAAGTGTGCGTTTCAAATCAAAATATTTTATTACACTTAGGCCTACATGGGCACTTTTAAAATTTCGAGAAAACGTGCACGGTTAGGGTTGGTCGTTTTCTATGGAGAAGTACCGTCAAGAAATTCCATAGTTACCATTATATCCCAATATCTATAAAAATATGAGTTTCAATTTTATTTTGTGCTTTTAAAACTAATTAGTGTTATCATTAACACTGAAAACGGGATATCTACTATGTTTACTAACAGACAAACAGTAAACATGGTAAATATCCCGTTTTCAGTGTTAACTATAGTGTTAGTGATCATGTCAGTTTAAAAAGTTAATTAGTTATGATAAAAACATGAAGCATCAACTCCTAATAATTTGGGATTAGAGCAGGACGATGATAATGAAGACGATAACCAAATTATCTCAGACAGAACATGGATGTATCCCAAAAGCGATACATGGTTGCATGTATCGCGCCCTTGTCTACAAATAGTGTCTGATCGCTAGCTCGATTCCAGACAATTGGTTTACAAGAAACATTTGTTTTACATGTCGTAAAACTTTGATTGATAGTTTACAGCCACATCAATTAATCGTTAGCCAACTGAATGGCGGGAAACAACTGGGTTAACGGTTTTCAATACCAATGCCATACCAGATACAGTTTTGTAGCAGCCACGTGGTACAATTATTTACGTTATTGTTGAAGCAAAATGTTAAACATGCGCTAGAAATATACGAGTCTGGTCTTAGTTTTATATCTTGTGTTCGATGCCAATACAGTTATCAATTTTGTTTATAAAATAAAGTCGGAAGCTAAAATGCATAGAACAGAAAAGATTCATTATTCTGAATCATCAAGCTGAAAAATCAATCAGTTTATTATTATCGCAAGAAAACTAGTTAAATGAAACACCGTGTCTGCAAACATCTTGGCTTGAGGCAAAAGTTATTAATCTACTAGTAATTTTTTAGAGATTTACCTAGGCCTCTACTAGGTATTCGATCAAAGAAATAAACTTTGGCTTAGTAATCTCTACTGACTATTATAATTAAAACAGAAGGGATTTGTTTGGACAGCCAAATAAATATCGGTTCCAATTCAACAGAACTAAGCAGTCAGATCAGTAGCAAAACACAAACCTAACTACTCATCATGATAAATCAATAATTTCAGTATCAAACACAAGCCATCAATTGCACATCGATTCTGTAATAACTCAGGATCCTTAACATTTGTCGGTCTGGTTTATTTCAGTCGCCATCATAATTCTCTCATGTTATGAAATTCTGCAATCAACATTGTTAGTTTTGCACTTAATATATCGAGTAAACTGACTTACATGTGCAAGTTCTCATAATCATCGTTTATTTATAGCAGGCCGTTGAAGTCGCTCCAGTTATCGTTGTTCAAAAAAATCATGGGCCGTCCATCCATATACATTATTATAAATTCGAAAGTAACTTTGTCCGTCTGTTATATTATTTTCACGCTTTAACGATTAAAAACATTTCGATGGAATTTGGACGTCCTGTGTAAGGACAAAGGATACTTTTTCTGCCGCGCTAGCGATATCAGCAGTAAGTCCAATTTTTGACAAAATGAGTTAAATATTGATCCTGAATCAGCGCAATGAGCTCTACCAGATGTGCTGACAGCTGTTTTAATAGCTTATCGGGAACTAGTAAATTTCGTTAAGGATAAAGGCAGTAAGTCCAATAAATGAGAAATCAACAGTAAGTATAGTTACTCCGGGTTTGCAAGTAAAGCTCTATCATTTAAGTTTTACTTTCACATAGGATATCAGCAGTAACTGATACAACACAACGTACAACGAATGTCTTTATGAACTTTCCCGAGAATCTGCTGCCGAACAGTCCACTTTTCATGCATTTTCGTCGGACCTGGTAGGTACCTTATACCACAACGCGAACTCAACCTCGTTTTGAGCATGAATGATCTTTGCAGACGTATGAATGATCTTTGCAGATGTGTTAGAAACATCCGAGGTGGTCTTACAGTTTATTATTTTTCATTTTATACAAAACTTATTGTTTCATTTAATTTTGTTTCCTACTTTAATCACTAAAAACAGTAAGTCTAATTTAATCTAAATTTTATTTTTTTATCTAAATAAACCCTTATAAAATAATATAGTTCAGTTTTTTATTAAATTTTCTGTAAGAGTATAAAATTCTGCGCAGTTCGATATAAGGATGCTTTAAGAAATTCCTTATAGTTTTGTCTATATAATACTGAATAAGTGAATAACTAAAATATCCCTAGACACTTTTGATGTGTGTAGTATGAGTTGCTTATAATAACAGCAGTAACTTACTACTTACTGATATTATTCTAAGCAATCGATATTTCAGTTGCTTTAACTAATACTAGATATAAAAGGGTTTTTGGCGTTAAAAACTATTCTAATGTGTATACAATTTTATTGAGTAAAGAATATAAAAGCGTTTTATTTGGGCTACAAGTTTCAATCATCACAATTAATATAACTTAAAAAAAAGACGTCAGGAAAAACAAAATTGAAACAAAAACTTTGCGTGCCAATTATTCAAAACTATACAAAACATACTGCAGTTATCGCTAGCGCGGCAGTTTTTATCCCAGTAGTACGTTACCGTGGGATAATTTTCGACTTCCACGCAGGCAAAGCGGCAGACAAGAGCCAGTGTATGTATAGTTATGGTCAATATCATGAAAGATGCAAGGCAGTTTATATTAACATGTCCATTGTTCTGTCGAGAACAGACGGCCTCTTTGACCTGAATACGTTCTGTTTGCCGGATGAATTAACGACGATTAGACAATGTAATGATAGAATTAGAGCATGGAACATTCTAGGTTAACGTGATAATAAGATGTTGGTACATTCAGATTTTTCGATACTTTAGCCACAGATAATATAATACTACGTACTTTAGCAAAGTTTTTAAAATCAGTAGTGTGGAAATTGAGTGAGTAAAATAAACTGCAAGACCATTATGAACACATAAAATTCACTTGAATCTTGAGTAACTACTACCGAGAGTAATCTACGCCTTGTCATGAAAAGTTTAAGAAGTAACATTAACCATTACTATTTCGTCATGCCAATGATTCTTTTATTTAAGTTAAATGAACCGAATCGACCACAAATCAGTCACATCGACAGCGTTAACAGTTTCTTTTGGGCAAAAGCTTCAAAGAGCGATATAGGTAAAGGGACATTGGTCAGCAGTGATGTGGGTCAGTAACCACACTTTGTGCCAACGGATTTCCGTCATCGGACCAAGTTGGACCCGCAACGACCCACTCGGTTTCTTTTCTTATTGCAGATTTCTACCAGTAACATGACGAAGTTTTCTGTCTTTGTAACCAAAGTTAAATCATGGAAATCTATTTATTGGTGTTGATCGTTTTGGGCTAAATATTTAATAAAAATCAGTTTATTAGTATATTATTATGTAGAGGATGTTTGGGATATACTACGACTTCACGTTCCAATGTAATGCCAAAAGAATACGCGCTCACGTGAGCGAACCCGCGGGCACTGCCAGTATTAAATAAAACGGGAACTATGACACTGCCTTAAGTGAAGCAGTTCTTCAACAATCGAATGCTGCAGTACTGCTTACACAAAATGCATAAGATTTATAGCTGGCCTTGCTCCGGAGAATGCGCAGTATTTTAAGAGAATCATCTTCAATTAACCATTTTGGATCAGTATTTATGTACATTCGTTTGGCTGTCTGTTTGTGGTAGTATTTAGGTATAATTATACATATCGTGAAATGTAGCACCCTAAAGCGATTCCAAGGCCTGTGTTCATAAACCAACGACTAATTATTAAGACCTTTACAGTTGTTTATCTACCAAGATATCTGTGTAGTAGAATCGGCTACTTACACAATACCTAGATACCTTATTATTAGAATCCTGAACACCAAACATTAGCCAAAATTTTGTTTATTTCAAAAGCAATATCTGTAACTTTCAGTCGTCAATATGAATGACCCATTCTTGTATCTAGCGCTTGTTCTAATGTGTTTTTTTTTTTTTTGCAAATCAGTTTTGTTTTGTTAATAAGAAAGCATGATGACTGAACTCACATTGTGTCCGTGTCGTATTAAGCTTATCGGAATTCCTCCTGTTTTACGCCAATACTCTCCAAGGGTTTCCAGAGTTACTAAGTAGTACAGTAACATGGGTTCCCATCAATATACCTATTTTAAAATTATCCCGGTCTTACTTTTACTGTTAACCTGCGTCACACAGCTGCTGGTCAAAGGCCTATTTTCATAACTTCCAGTTTCTCCGACCCTGGGCCAATTTTAACTAGTGGTTGTTGGTTTTCCCGCCATTTTCTACGACGTCTACCGTGACACCTTCTGACTGCTCCAGGGTATCATCCACATAGTTGCTATCCCGGTCTTATTTCTACTTATCTTGTATCATCGGAAACTAAGCTAAATAAATCAAGTCGCGATTAAAAAGTCTGACCTAGGGCTTGACGTACTCAAATTAAATATTATTACTCGATCACTTCAGTACAGTCTTATGTCACAGTATTTCCTTCGTTGTAATGTTTTAATAAAATTAATCAGCTGTGGCGTCGTGATGTCGCTTGGAGAGCAGTGTCTTCCCACGACATTTGAACTTGGCAAATGTCATCCCACAAACTGCATCATGCCTCACAGCTCTCAGTTACAATTACCTACATCCTCTGAATCGAGTTGAACACGCTCATTTACATTTACTAATTTACTACAAGGTGCATGTGTGAGTTATTGTCGATTTGCTTCTTGCTCATGAGTGAGAAATATTTACATCATACTAAATACTGAATCAACTGGATTGAAGCGGTTTTTTGAAAAGACAAATAATTTTAATCGCTTAAACTATTTTGTACTTGCATATTATGTCACTTTGAAGCTTAGAGAAGTTGGGAGGCCTATATCCAGAAAAATTTCAACGTCTTTCAGCACAATAATATATTCGATTTGATGTCGTTTAATCCAATCGAAGCAGTTTGTTAATATATTTAAAAAACTAAAAAACAAGCTTATACCCTTTCATTTGATACCCATATCATGGGAATGCATCCAGTCCGCCATCTTTGGGAGTCCGCCATATTGGATTGAAATTGACGTCACATTGTCACCAAAACAAAACATGAATGCAAAATTTCAGCTCAAATGCAGAACTGGAAGTGGATCAAATTTAACTTGTCAATTATTTTTACAAACCGTAGATAGTTAGAAGGCAGTTAGTGAAGGTGAAGTTAATAAGCGCGTTACAAATTAACCCACGACCTTTAATAAACATTTTAACACAATTTTTCAGGTTTTGACGAGAGATTCGGTAACAGTTGCTGTGGACGCCGTGGTCTACTACCGGATCAAGGAACCCCTGAATGCCGTTGTTCGAGTGGCTGATTATAGGTATCATATTTTTTTAGTCTTTAAAGGAATCTATGGGCTCGATCATACCAAAGGCAGTTAACCAAGATGTATCAAAAGTAACAAACATGTCGTAATACGCCATTCGTTTGTCTCCTTAGACAGAACAAAGAGGGCATCTTAACAACCTATGGCTCACTTCAAAAAGCAAATTTATTTTCCAGTGCATCAACGCGTCTTCTGGCTGCAACGACTCTCCGGAATGTCCTCGGCATGCGAGACTTGGCACAACTACTGTCAGACAGAGAAGCAATAAGCCACATGATGCAAGCCAGCCTTGACGAAGCCACGGATCCTTGGGGAGTTGAAGTGGAGAGGGTTGAAATGTAAGCCAGTATTTGAATACCTTACAAACGAATCAAGAAAATTCATATGTATTTTTCCTTTAAAAGAGAATGTGAATGTACCAGTAGCTCATACACGTTTCCCATTGATTTAATTACCTACTCGATTTCCATCTGTCAGTTCTCCAAGTCCTGAATACTATCCCGACTCCTCAAATTCAATAATTCTCTTTTCAAGAAGGAATACATATGTCTCAAATACTGACTTCTATTTCCAGTCTCTCCATTTTATCTTCCCAAGGAGCTATTCTCAGTGATAGCCTGAGGGCGAAATTTTGTTTTTGCCTTTTAATTGAACTAAAGTAACTGAGAATTAACAACTATCAAGTTAAGGTTTGCCCTTCCAAAGTCACAGACTGAACGGTAATGTATTTTATAACACCTTATATCTAGAAGTAGCCTAGACCGGACTCCTAAAGCTAACCAGTAGTTTAAGGCTTGTATCCTTTAACCATATAAACCGTTTGAATGCTTCCAGGAAGGACGTGAGACTGCCAGTGCAGTTGCAAAGAGCTATGGCTGCAGAAGCTGAGGCTGATCGTGAAGCTCGAGCAAAGATCATTGCAGCAGAAGGAGAAATAAAAGCGTCTAAAGCATTGAAGGAGGCTTCGCTTGTTATGATTGATAACCCTATGGCACTACAGGTAAAAAATAATAAGTGTATCATGGTTAACTTAGCGCTAGAATGACACAGTCAGGAGTCAGGAGGGTGCGCTTGGAGTTGAAACAATCAGATGGCCTTTTTTCCGAGTCTGGCCACGTGCCAGAACCATGACGTATTCTGATAGTTTTCCAATCAAAGACCAAAAAATACAACATTAACCGGAATTAGTTTTAGCTTTCTCCTAAACCCGACGACTTCTCATGCAGTTCCCTATGAACCGTGAAAGTCCTGGGTTTTATTAGTAGTTCCTTTAAGAAACTATTTCTATCTGTTTCAGTTGCGATACCTCCAGTCACTCAGTTCAATATCAGCAGAAAAAAACTCTACAATAATTTTTCCGTTTCCTATGGATTTCCTGAAATCTTTCATGGGAGGACCAGGACCAAGCTCACACCATCAAGTCAATTTATAAATGTATTTACCGACACTGAACAAATAATTTCTAGTCAAATAAAAATTATACTGAAATTACTATTTTTTTCTTTCATTTCTTTCCTAAACTGAACGCAACTTTTCAAGAAATAAACAGAATTTGATTGACGTTACTTGTCATTATTCCGGTGATTGTTCGAGTTTATTTTCGAGTAAAATTTTAGTGTATTATATTCATTTGCTTTTCATTTGGTGCTCAGAATATGAAGCCTAGTATAAATTTAAAGGAAAGAAAGTCAAGAATAGATGTTACAAGTACATAACACAAAATAGTTGCAATTATTTTATTACTTTGTGATTCTTTAACCAACAAGATAAAAATACATGATGAGATGCGGGCCAATTACCTACCTGGTTCTGCAATACGGACATCCTTAACTAATACTTTGCGTCGAATTTTTTGTAGATATAGCTAATCCAATCTAACACCTCATTTCTAAATTGAGAGTTAGAAGTTGGTGAAGTTCTCAACTTCAAATTGCCAATTCAGAAACCAGGCTTAATTCATACTATTATATAGCTTCAAATTATTATTTCAGAATACTCAGCAGAATCAAAAAAAGAAAAGTTATTTCGGATAATAGCTCTAATAGTTATCATCTTGTTTCCACTCGTGCTAGTACTGTGCTTTCGGGTCAGTCTTATTGTTTGTTACTTCCAAATACTGCCTAGTTGGTCTAGTAGTGGCAAGCGCTACTACTGAGCATGAGGCCCTGCGTTCTATTCCCAGGTCGGGGGCAGTGTTACTGGGTTTTCCTTCTGGAATTTCTCAGTAGCAGCCACGTTGTCTGGATTTGTGCCTGGTTGAAGGCAAAAGGCTCGCCCCCTAATTACATGGGTCTTGAAAATATCTAGCTAAAATGGGTGTAACACGGGGGCAGTGTTACTGGGTTTTCCTTCTGGAATTTCTCAGCAGCAGCCACGTTGTCTGGATTTGTGCCCGGTTGAAGGCAAAAGGCTCGCCCCCTAATTACATGGGTCTTGAAAATATCTAACAAAAATGGGTGGTACACATCTGTGTAACCCTTCGGGCTTTATAACCTGACTAGCTTTTGACCGCAGCTTCGCCCGCGTGGATGTCGAAAAATATCCGATTACTTACCTTCATCCCCCTTTTTAACCCTTCGGGGGTAGAATTACCAAAAACGCTGAGATACGTATAAATTAATTTTCAATCGTCAGCCTAAACACAAAATTTGAAGATCCTAACTTCAAAACTGATGGACTTTCATATAAACTTTTAAGCCCTATTTTACCCTTTTAGGGGTGGAATTCCCAAAAATCCTTTCTTAGTGGATGCTTACTCTTCACAAAGAACACACCCTCCAAGTTTCATGTATCTAGGATCAGCGGTTTGGGCTGTGTGTTGATATATCGCCCAGTCAGTCAGTCAGTCTGTTCACCATTTTATAAATATAGATGTTGTGCGTTACATATTGTTTTAGGTGGTAAAACAATACAAACGAGCAGTTGTTTTGCGCTTCGGCAGAGTTCGGCAAGATTCTCCAGCTGGACCGGGAAAAATATGGGTGATACCATGCACCGATGACGTTCAAATGATTGACCTTCGAACTCAATCCTTTAATCTGCCACCCCAAGAAGTAAAATCTTGTTTATACTGTAAATTAAGAAAAATAATTGCCTGGTGCCTTAGTTTTGATTAGCGTTTGTTTGTTTAGTTCAGGGCCTGTACTACCACCTTGTAAATCTTTCTCTCTCTCTTACACACGCTGAAGTAAGATTATAATAATACTCCCATAAGATGTGGCACCCAATTGTTTTGTAGAAAAGTAATATATTATCCACTAAAGTTTTTAATGGTAAACTCGAAAGTAACCCTTCGTTTCAGATTATAACAAAAGATTCAGTAACCGTAACGGTTGATGCAGTTGTCTACTTCCACATAGAGAACCCACTTGCATGTCTATTGAACATTCAGAGCAACAAGTAAACTATCAAAATTTTACTTCAATCAGAAATGTGAACGATATGAAACCATTGTTTAGTTATTTCATTCCTACGTTTCCTTCGAACATGTCGCACGGACGGGTGGACCAAATCAACCCCAATGTGTCCCGAAAAATATACAACACTATTGAGGCAGTCCCAAGTGAAGATGGCGGACCAAACTTGTCTCCTACAGACAACATTGGTCATTACTAGCTAAAAGTAGAGATAAGATCGGAAAGAGAAAAGAAGAGGCCTTCTCCCTGATAGTGAAAGTGGCACGACATATTATGCCTTAAATAAAAAAATTACAACGTTTCTCATTTTCAGAGTCGGTACAGAATTACTAACGATAGCTACGATAAGGAATCTTCTCGGAGCACACACGCTGTTTACACTGTTAACAAGCCGGGAATCAATCAGTTTTAGTTGCAGAACACAAATAGACAAGACCACAGTTAGATGGGGAGTAGTCATAGAACGAGTTGAAATGTATCTTTCTTTTTCCTACACAGATTCATCACCGATTACTGTAGTCACAAAATTTTTAATACAGCATGTACCAGATGTGTGGTCTTACTAATGGTGTGGTACAGACTATCAAACTGAATAACTTTCTTCATGGGACCAACATCGTATCGCGTCAAAATTATCAGCTGACCGTTAAGTAAGTGTGTAGTGTAGCATGTCATTATGACCGTGACCACACATTTCTTGTACATGTTGTGTACTTTTGTATAATTGTAATTGCTTTACCACTAGCTTTTAGAATAGTTTCCTCGATCCTGCATATGTAATGAAATCATTTGATGCACTTTAAATCTACTTGTAAGATCAGTTCCTATGATATTATGATTCCAGAAAAGATGTATTTTTACCTTTTGAGCTCCAAAGAGCTATGGCAGTTGAAGCTGAGGGCACTCGTATCGCTAAAGCTAAAGTGATTGAAGCAGAAAGTGAAATTCAAGCAGCTGAAAACCTTAAAGTAGCTTCTGAAATAATGATGGAAGATCCAAATATTATGCGCGTAAATAATATTTATGTTCAAGAATTATTAAAGTTATTTTTTTGCTGGAAGAAGCCATACCTGACAAATGGTGTAACAGTTCGCTGGTGCCCATTTTAAAAAAACATAGGTGATGTGCTGGAGTGCAACAATTACAGAGAAATAAAGCTAATGTCACATAGTATGAAAGTTTGGGAGAAAGTTATTGAAAGGCGACTGAGAGAAGAGAGCGAAATTTCACAGAACATTCGGTTTTATGCTTGGTCGGGGAACGACGGATGCCATTTTCTATCTATCCGCTAGCTGTACGAGAAATATTGAGGTGCACATAGATACTTGCACATGGTGTTCGTCGACCTCGAAAAGGTATATGACCGGCTACCCCGTGAGGTTCTGTGGTGGGCTCTTAAGGAGAAAGGTGTGCCTCGGAAATATGTGCAGTTGATCCGTGCGATGTACAGTCGATGCAGTACTCAAGTACGGTCTACAGCAGGCACTACTGGCAGCTTCAATGTGGCTGACGGCTTGCATCAAGGGCAGGCTCTGAGCCCTTACCTCTTCCTGGTGATAATGGACGATCTCACGTCGGAAATCCAGGAAGAGGCACCCAGGTGTATGCTGTTTGCTGATGATATTGTGCTGGTTGCCGAGAGCGGCCAAGAGGTCTAGAGCAGATTGGAGGTGTGTTGACAAAGAGTGGAGAATGTTGGCCTGAAATTGAGTAGAACCAAAACTGAATACTTGTTTTGCAATTTCAGCGGTGTCTCCAGTCCAGTGCCTATAACTCTTGCCGGAACGCCCATACCGATCTGCTCTGACCTTCCGGTACCTCGGGTTGCTTGTCCAAGGAGATGGCGAAGTAGACCGGGACGTAACGCACCGGATCAACTTAGTATGGATGAAATGGCGACAGGTCACTGGAACAACTTGCGACCCATCGATGCCCCTCAACTTAAAGGGGAAAATATACAAGTCCGTGATTAGACCTGTCGTACTGTATGGATCAGAATGCTTGGCTGTGAAGAAGATAGATGAAAATGGATTGCATGTAGCGGAGATGAGAATGTTGAGATGGATGTGTGGAGTCATAAGAATGGATAAAGTAAGGAATGAGCATATTAGAGGAAGTATGAAAGTGGCGCCTGGTACAGAAAAAATGAAAGGAAGTCGTTTGTCTTGGTATGGACATGTAATGAGGAGGGATGAAACGCATGTGACTAAAAGAGTGATGGATATGAATGTTGATGGATGTAAACGGAGAGGAAAGTCAAAGAAAAGATGGATGAATTGTGTGAAGACTGATATGAAAGAGAAAGGAGTAAATGATGCCGTGACGTCTGACAAGGGAGAATGGAAGAAGAAAACGTGTTATGCCGACCCCAAATAGAATGGGACAAGGGCAGGAAGATGATGAAAAATTGAAGTTATTTTTATAGGTTTAGTTATTTTTATATATTTATGATGTGAAAGGACGCAATTACTGAAGATTGTTCCTTGATAGTTCAGCAAAATTTGCTTGAAATATCCCCTAAGCAGTTAGGATACTAAAGCTCGTTAGATCGACGTAATACATATTCTACCCACTTCATTATTTTCGTATCAAAATTACAATAATTCTGTTTGATCAAATGTTGTGACCCAGATAGCTCACTCTAGAAGATTTTCCAGGCTGAAATGCTTGACAGGCAGGAAAAAAATTGCGACAATATATCGTGGGGGGCACACTCGAAGCCAGATCCAATCTGACCAAACCGGGTAGCATCGACTTTTAGGATAAGTCGATGTTACCCGATTTGGTCAAGTTGGATCAGCAGCAGTTTTAAGCCCACAATCAGTTTACAGATACATATATTGACACTACAGTATGTATCGAACTGTTCATATCCTAGGTACTGTATTCTATAAATGTCCTTGAATTTCAGCTCAGATATCTCCAAACATTGAGTTATATAGCTACGAATCAGACTACGACAGTACTATTTCCACTCCCAATGGAAGTTCCCGGATCAAAAATAGTAAGTGGGCAGACAGGAGTCAGTTCAGTAGGCAATTCAGAAGATATACTAGACTAGGTTTTATTTGAGGTTTTAATGGATTCTCTATGAAGGGTAAGCAATTTTTTATAATAAGACAGTTTTTCCTATATCTATGGTGTACTAACAGCGTCACACTTTCTTCAGTTCTGCATGTTTTTTTGGCGCTAGATTGTTTCGTCAGTAGACCACTGTTGTTTTTTTTTGCGAAATTTTCTGTGGAAACTTATTGTCAAAACAAAAATTTGAAGTCCTCGCGTCAAACTTTTGGTATAAGTATCTCTCTCTTTGACTTAGTTTCATCCTATTCGGCTAAACTATTACAAATTAATTTCAGATAGTGTAACATGTCTGATTCAACTAAGATTTCAAAAACAAACATCTTCATTTCAAGAAGTCAAGATCTTGAAAGAGACAGAAAAAATGAAGGCTCTCTCTTGTCTAATTACATGCCACACTTAGGCTTCAATTTAGATCTAACTGATCAACCCAACGGTATGTACAGACACAAACCGTGGAATAGTATTTATTTTAGCATGAATTTAAATGGCTATATGAGTAGAGGAAGACCGAAGAAACGATATATGGATAGTGATTGCTAGATTAGGGCTTCGAGGTAAGGTGCAAAGTTCCTCACCCTCCACAGAAAAAGGAGGATCCTCCGAGTTACCGGGTGTTGTGTCTGGAGGGTGGTGACCTACTTCCGGGTTGTTGGTCGGTTTTCCTAAACATATAATGTTAATTGCACGGATAACCTTAATATAGCGATGTAGGTTGTGTTACTTTAGTCCGTATGTGGCGGTGTAGGTTTCGCCAGAAGGATTTGAAAGAAAATTTTATGACACATGGAGAATGCTCATTCTTGTCCGTCCATCACAATGACTGTCATACACATAAAAATCATATCTAAGGCTGCTTGCATAAAGATACAGATTCCGAGAATAGACAAGTCGGAGCGGACTAGTACCGACTATTATGTTGGGAGACCGGGACACAGCATTCAAAAACGATGGTTGATCAAAGACTGGTTTAATGTGCTTCCTTCACATCTATTTCTCCTGTCTACCTTGTCATGCATTATTATAATATTGAACAATTATTCATATTAATTTACTTTTACCTATATCGACGGGTGCACGCGGGTCCCAGACCTTATGGATTAGCATTATCAGCCTATAATTTTCCCACGGCTGGGACACAGGCCGCCTACTTATGAGAGGAAACGGACTGTAATCCACCACGAAGGCTGAGTGCGAGTTGGTAAATCAAATGTCACGTGTTTTCGAATTGTTGGTTCTAGGACATACCGGTTTCCTCACGATGATTTCCTTCACCGTTTTGAGAGCAGTGGAGATGAAATAAAAAATGACACAAAGTAATGCGCCTGCCTGGGTCCGCACCCACGATCTTGTAAGTTGGAGCCGTCACCACTGAGCCACCACTGTTCTGTTTCACTTTTTGCTTGCACTCGCACATAAAGAAAGACTCCAGATCATTCACGACCCCGTAAAAGTATGCAAGCAATATTTTCGCTTCCCTGACCGGAGACTGACTTATGTACAAATATTTTTTTCCTTTACAGAAATTGATACTTTTATAGAAAAATGCCTAGTGTACCTGTCGTACCTTATTGTTATTGTGACGTTTCCGCTTTCTTTGTTCATAATCTTCGTGGTAAATATAAAATTAAGATAATCATACTATTGCTCTTCTCATATAGGTACTCTCTTTCAGTACACCAAGCAATAAAAACAATGCAAGCAATATTAACGATAACAATGATGAACGAATCATATTATGTTTTAAAGATCTACCCCATTCATACCCATTTTTGGATCCTACCTAACCTACAGTGCCCTAAACCTGGTCCATGGTCGAGTCACGGTCAGCAATAAATCTGCTAGACTGAATTTGAAACAGGCATGGCGCGTCCAATACATGTCTGTAGATTTAATCAGGACATTTGGGACAACTGTCCCGTAGTGGGTGCCAGAAGACGGACGTAGTCGCCGAGGAAACGTTGGCGAAGACATGGTGATGGCGTGATCTCTTGGAGGCGTTTATGGAAGATTTACATGAGAAAACCTCACATAAGCAAAAAGTGGACGGTTGTAGGGGAGACCTAGAGGGGCAACACAAGTTGAATTTTATCACGGCGCAAATATATTCCCTGCATCAGTTTTTGCCGCCTTTGTGAACTTTGATTGATATTTGTATTTAACGCTACAGGTGGTGAGACAGTTTGAACGAGCTGTAATTTTAAGGAATGGGAAATTGCGTAGTTCCGTTCCCTATGGACCTGGTCTCGTGCAATACTTACCATGCATTGATACCTTAAAGTACACTGACCTAAGGATCATTTGTTATGAAGTACCACCACAAGAGGTAACGTATCTCACATAACATCATGGCCGTAATCTCCTAAGAGATTAAGCAGGTGTATATATACCTTAGAGTACACTCACATTTTGCCAGTTATGTTTTAAGTCTCATGTACTGAGGGGCGAGCCTATTTCCATGAACCATAGTCAATGAATTGATACCTAACTTGGAAACAAAATAAAGGGACTTCAAAATGACCAGCCAGTCTGATATCAGGATGGCTGGTCAACTCTCCAAACTGTAAAATTATTCAATTTCGTGTCATTTACTTGAGTAATTGCTACCTGATTGCTACCCTCGTGTCTTTCAATGTACACCTCGTAGCTTTAAGAATTAAAAAGTTATGATCATTTGAATTTTTTACAGGGAATGGATTACGGTTACTGAAATAAATTAATTTAAAACGATTACAACAATGTTTGTTTTATTGGAATACACCTACCAATTAATTGAACATATAAATGTAAACATACCTACAGGTTGTAGTTAGAAAAAGAAACAATGTTTTAAAAGATAGTTTTTTTAAACACGAAGACTATAGGTAGTGTATAGTAGCAAAAACCGACCATCAGCCTGTCGTGAACCGATACAGACAACCACTCAAAAATCTGCCCTGTATTTACATTATATATATTATGTAACTTCTCAACAGGCTATAACAAAAGATGCTTTGTCTGTGGCCGTGGATGCAGTTGTGTTCTACAAAATTTGCGATCCACTTTGGGCGGTTGTCAATGTTGCTGATTATAAGTAAGAAAAAAGACTTTTAAAGTATTGATTTATTGTAGACCAACAGCTGGTTGCTCCATTATTAGCGTATCAAATCTCTCTCCTGTTGACCGTTAAAATTCTATAAAAATTTGCTTCTCTCTAGTGGTGGTAGTAGTAGTGGTAGGTAGTTCTTACTAGCTTATATGGACCTAGTTTTACAAAATAAAAGCCATTATGATTATTAATAAAAATATCTGTTCTCGCAGAGTTGCCACGCAATACTTAGCAGCTACAACTCTCCGAAATGCTCTAGGAACGCGAAAACTATCAGATATCCTCTGTAACCGACCCGGAGTAAGCTTTCTGGTCTTTGAAAATATGAAAAAATTGACCAAAAACTGGGGAGTGAAAATCGTGGGATTTGAGGTGTAAGTAGACTGACTAACTGATCATATTACAGAATCTTGCAATGACAGCATGGGATTTATTAAGAAATGATTTCGTCAAAATGTAAGGTTGCAATCACTGAGCTTGTGAATGTCTAATGTAGGTAATAAAAAGAAAAATTCTCGAATACCGGGACAATCTCATTTTGGATTCTATGGATGGAAACGACGATGTGAGCACGTAATCTAAAGAAAAGCGTATCTGACCTTCTACCAAACAGTCTGTTTACTAAGTTTTGTTATTTACAGTAAAAACATAGCTCTGCCATTACAACTGCAAAGAGCAATGGCTACAGAAGCTGAGTCATTACGAATGGCGAATGCTAAAATAATTGTAGCCAAAGCGGAAATAGAATCTACTAGGAATCTCCAGAAAGCTACTAAATTACTCATGGAAAACCCATATTGCATGCAGGTTAGTAACATTGTATTATCATCCATAGGGACTTCTATAATCGAACCCCTTTTTTTTTAGTGTGGGAAATCATTAAATGGAGGGAGAGGGGGTCCTCCCACTCTGGGCGGAGCGGAAGGGAGTGTCAGACTTGTACTGACTAAAACCCACCCATGTTCCTTCTCTTTAGAACAGTCCCGCAGCGCCGGCAGGCATCGGCCCTTGCAGATCCCTTTCATTTTGCTGACATCTCTTTGAGGCGCGTGGAACCCGAACGCGCCGTTGACACGGCCTGTCGTCATAAGACGGATGGACGGCGAGCTAGCCCATTACTCACCCGTGCCTACGGTGGCCGGGAGCCACCACGTGGCCCCCGACGCCTGGGGCGTCTCCCACGGTGGCTGGGAAGTGAACTTCTCTCCCTCTCATGTTCCCCATTCGCTCTCGCTCCGGACCATGGATTGTGCCAGGGTCGGACGGTAGATGTCACCGCCAATCGCCGCTACGAGGACATGGCGGTGCTCCGCCCAAGCGGGGCAGACCTCCAAGGTGTGCTTCACCGTGTCCTCCGGGCGATCCTCGCAGTAGTAACACCCGGGCGTTTCCTCCCGCCCGATTCGGTGCAGGTACCTCCCGAAACAACCGTGTCCGGTGAGGAATGAGTCAGGCGCAAGGTGAGGGCACCGTGGCGCCTCTCCAGCCACTTCTCAAAGAGGGGACTTATGGTGACCATTGTGGCGTGCCCTATAATCGAACCCCTTAATTAAGCCTGCTGCATAAGGAGACTGCTTTTCTGTCATTTTGACAAGACACTTTTTATAGGACTCTGTTTTGATATAAGATCAAATTTTGAAATCGCTGCCAGTCGCCGATGACTGAAGTAGCGGCGTACCTACCTAGCTTTATTTCTTCGCACATTACAGTCTCGACGCCGAATCCATTTCGACTCGACTCACAGGAGGTGGACCTTAGGGCAGCATTTTCAACATGGCCATAAGTGTACGACGCGTGGGCACTTCTTTCGAACATATGTGGGAAGGTCGCAGCGAAATCGGCTTCGAGTCTGTGTAATGCACGAAGACCATAAAATGTTAACCACATTTTTTGACGTTTAAACATCTCAATACGTTAAACTTGTTTAATAAATATTATCTATAAAACTATGTAAATCCTAACCGATTTATGATACTCTTCAGCTGAGACACTTGCAAGCACTACAAATGATCGCAGGAAGCCGGACCCACACCGTCATAGTGCCATTCTCAACGGACACATTGCAAAAATTAATCAATTGAATATGTATCCGAAAACTTTCACAAAAGTCGAACCTGTGATTAGTTACTGTTAACAAAATGTGAATGGATGTGTAAATTATATGACAAGTAATTGTATCATTCCTTTTTATTTAACAAAAAGAACAAATAAATAATTAACAAAAAATTCAACATCACTAAACTAAAACAACTAGGACTAGTACTCTCTAGAGTCGTCTTCTTGCTTTGCATGACCATAATGTACCGGTTTCTGTTGCTGACCGCCCGCTTTTTTATGCACTGTAGCCTGAAAGTGTGAAAAAATATTACGTAATACCATTTCTTTTACATCAGTGCATCCACAGCATTATGTATAAGAAAAGTGTGGTCATATTTAAGGGTGTGATTCAGAGTTCCCCGTGGAACTATAGATCAATCGCTTTAATGAGTCCTCCGCCTTGCCCCATCAAAGGCACATTAAGCGTCCACAAAGTCCTAACAATATCCCACAGGTTACTTATTGAACCAATACGTGATCAACCTTCAGAATAAACCTTCGCGAGAACTCATTAAAGCGGTCGGTCTATAATATCGTAATCGCGAAAAAATAATCAGCTGTCATTACTGTCACATTGCTGATACATGCTGTATAACTATTATTAACACTCATGAAATAAAATTACCTGGAAACCATTCTTGGGGTCGGCGGTGTATCTCACAAGACGGATGGAGCCATCAGGTTCGACCAACGAGTATTCACCCTGGACGACGTCACCATCGCGGTGTTCTTTATGGTTCTGAAGATTACCGGTGTGAGGGTCTTCTACGCCGTATGAGTAAGCGTAGTCAGGTTTAGCCTAGAATAATATAGCAGCAGTTTAAGTGTTGTGATCCTATCAATAAAGAGGTAGGCCACGCATAAAATTCAGTTTTAATTAAAAATAAATAAAACCTTACCACATAGTCAACAGTCTTTAAATGCGCGTATTTAGCGGTGTCCGGGTGAATTTGCCCTGTTTTGTGATCGTAGCCGTAATCAGCGTGTTGCTGGGCCGGGATCCCCTCGGCTGCTGGCACTTGGACTTCCACAATCTGACCACTTACGGGTCCACTGAACCGGCTATAAGAGTACCCTCCAGGTTTACCTGACAACACCACTGTTGCTAACGCTATCGGTATGAGGAACTGGAACAAGAAAAAAATGTATCATCATACCTACATGCATCGGGAATCCACTCGAGCGATATGCAGCTTCACTAATAATAATAAAGCATGGAAAAGGCAGCTTATATACTTTTGGCCTAAGGGTCTCAAGATTCGATTTGGCTTGGCCCTTTCTTAAAATTTTCAGTGTAATCAAATGTTATTGTTCGTGTAAAAATATATCCGCGGTGCGTCACATCATCGTTTTTGTTTTAATTTGGTATTTTTCTCTTAATTTTATACGACCTTGTGTATTGAAATTGTTGCTTTTGTAAAAATATTAACCATAACCGGGAACGAAGCTACGTCGTAAAACTAATCTATAAATTACCCGTTGAATTTTGCATACTGTGATAAAGCTAAATCGTGGGAGCTAAATTCCCTTTATTTATATTACTAGCTTATTTATATCACCCGCCGCTTCTGACTTGTTTTCGTTTTGCTCGGCTCCTATTGGTCGTAGCTTGATGTTATATAGCCTATATCCTTCCTCGATAATTGGACTATCCAACAATAAATAATTTTTTCGTTTCGATTCAGTAGTTCCTGAGATTAACGCGTTCAACCAAACAAACAAACTCTTCACCTTTATAATATTATATATAGTATAGAAGTATAGATTGACAACACTTCCAGTCTGTTGGTGACAAAAAGCCGCGGCCTTCACGGTCAGTAGTTATTAACTCGTTACTCAATAGCGACAATGAAAAATAATCGACCACGAAGAAAGTGAGACCACGGTTTTTTTACGCTAAGTCAACGAGACTAATTTGTTTTATGTTTGATTGTAACTTTAATAAAAAATAGGATCCGGTGATTTGTGATAGAAATAAAAGTAGGTGGGTGTCACAGGGACCTATATATTTAAGAACGATTTTGGCCAATTTAGACAATGTTTTTTTGTAGGTAAGTATATACTTAAATACTTTTCATGAAGTACTAGAAATGCACTTCGACTTTGGCATGAAACCTTGTCCTAAGCTTTGTAGGAATGTCAGCACTGTTGATTTTACTACCCTCGCATACACCCGCGTGTAGAAACCATTGATCTTTATAATGTGAATCTATATTCTTCACCAGGAACTATTTGTTAATTTCATTATTAAAAATTACAATTAGATTTCGGTATGTTTTAAAAAAACCTGGAACTCGTTCAGTTTCAGGCACTCCACGTATTATAATAACGTTGTTATAAAAGATTTTTTCACTTAAACTTCATTGTGAAATTAAGTTAAAATATGAGTGGCAGATACAAATATTACACTTTTGTTTTGTGGAAATATAAATTATAATAATTTTCATGGGTTCACTTACAAACTAACTGGCCACTCACACAGTTAATTTTTAAATAACTTTAGATGACTGATAATTGAATGTTAATGTATAAAAAGGTACCTTGTATATGAAAGCCATTATTCTGGAGGTGATGTCGTGGTGGTCTCCCAATGATCCCAGCTGTACTGATGGCTGTACCACAAGTGTTGTGGTTTTATACCAGCTGTCTCCTCGGCACGAATGAAGTGCAATCGTGAACTTGTACACTTCGGTTGCAGCAAACTATGAATCAATAATTTTCAATATTCGGCACCGGGTACGCAGCCAAACGTTACAATGAAGTTGCGTAGATTTGTTTCAACGACCAATTGTTTGTTTATAATGACGACCTTGGGTGTTTTTTTTTTTTGTTATTACGATAATATAGTCATTGGTATTAAGACTCCTACCTAGCTGGGCCAACCTATTAGGTACTTGCTTTGCTCAATAGACCGATGATATTGGTATAGTATATCGCTTAGGAGCGCCAGGATCGTTGAGAGAAATTTTAAGCTTGGAATAAAAATTTAAGTAGGCACAGGTCAAAACCGCGCCGTACTTACCTATGTCCATACATAAGTACCTAGGTAGCGCGGATTATGTTGTTATAATTTATATTTATATCTTCTTAGCGTGGCGTTTATACCCTGGCTGCGTTTTGGTGACCTCTTCGGGGAAACCGAAGGTTTTGTCTGTGCAATAATGGACGAAGTTATGATGACGAATAACTACCGGAAATATATTTTGAAGGATGGCACGGTTGATATTATGTCGGGCATGTCACCGTCCAGGAGAATCGGTTCGACACATTATTTCTAGGTATTCTCGTTCTGAGAGTACTTGCATAGACACAACCTCTTTGCCAGGATTATCCACCAGCAACTTGCTTTGAAGTACAACCTTATGAAATCAGTTGGTCATACTATAAGTATGCGCCCGACCCAGTTCTCAATGATAGTAATATCACGTTGTATTGGGATCGACCTATCGTCACTAGGAGGACTATTGTTGCCAATTAGCCTGCCATTGTGGTGATAGATCGATTGGAGCGTCGCGCAATGATTGCTGATATAACGGTCCCGCATGACGAGAACCTCATGAAAGCAGAGAAAGATAAACAATTCAAATATCTCGATCTGGCTCGCGAGGTTGTCGACAGGTGGGATCTGAGTAACAGCAGTCATTGTGCCGATAGTCGTGTCGGCCAATGGCTTAATAGACAATAGCCTCGACCTGTTGGTACGTAGATGTTTCTGAGGGGGCTCTCGCTTGGCAGCTGGATCAAGGTCTTGATTCAGAAAGCAGTAGGTACTTCTGGACACGGCAAGTATTGTTAGGAGGTTCCTCTCTCAAGAGCCCTGACCACCGGTAGCTCGGACCCTGTTCCCCATGCGGCTACTATTTTCTATATTTTTAAATGTTTTTCATATAATTTTTGTTAATAAAAATATTTAAAAAATATAAATAATATGTAAAGAAAATGAATAAAGGAATTATTAAGATATTTTATAACTAATAATTGATTTAGGTATTCCAATCGTCTTTTTTTGGCTGTACGTTGAATAAAAAATGATTTGCGGCCACATTACGCATATGTATAAACCGAATTATAATCATTGAAATCATCAATACAACTCTTTTTTTTTTTTTTTTTTGATGGGAAATCATCAAATGACCCCCCCCCCACTCTGGGCGGAGCGGAAGGGAGTGTCAGACTTGTACTGACTAAAACCCATCCATGTTCCTTCTTTGCCCTTTGTGTTCCAGGGCCACGGTATCTCTTTCGAACAGTCCCGCAGCCCTGGCAGGCATCGGCCCATGCGGACCCCTACGTGGTTGCTGACATCTCTTTGAGGCGCGCGTGGAACACGAACGCGCCGTCGACACGGCCTGTCGTCATAAGACGGCCGGACGGCGAGCTAGTCCATAACTCGCCGACCACAGGCCCGCGCCTACGGTGGCCGGGAGCCACCACGTGACCCCCGATCAATACAACCCTCTCAATTCATTTAATCCCATTCAATAAGTATTTCACGAAAAAAACGTTCTTGACTGACAGACTTTAACGAGCCATTGACGCTAAAAGTGCCACGGTACTGCTATAATTAGAAGATAACACACAGAATTCTTTAAACGAGTTTAACAGATAATTTACGTCAATCGGGAAAGAACTGGCTAGCAAAACGCTTACCAAGCTAAACATTGCCGAAGATACACTGGCGAAACTCAGCGCAAAGTCAAATAGCTCTCTGAACTCGATGACACTTGGACCAACAGATGAGATAAAGGTTATTCAGGTGGTCACTGGCCTTAAGAATAGAAGTGCCCCGGGTGGGATAACGTGCATGTGTCCATATTAAAAATATATAAGCATAAACTTTCTACGCCCCTTGTACACCTCTGCAACATGAGTTTCATGCAGGGTATCTTTATAACCGCCTTTACAGAAGCCTTTGTGTCACCCATCTTCAAGCCGATAAATCAAAAGTGACCAACAGACATACGACTTGTTATCTTTGAGTCCATTGTCTCTGGGCTGCTCGACCATTGCCTATGCTGAAACAGCTAAGGATCTTGGTGTCTTATTAGACAGTAATCCTTCTTGGCGAGCTCAGGTGAATGACGTTAGTCATAAGGTGCACTTTTCTTTCCACTTGCTTAAATCCTTACAGAGCTTCTTGCCTTTTAAAACCAAAATTTACCTAGCTCAAACTCTGATTCAGCCGATCATTGATTACGCTGATGCCTGCTATTTGGGTGCCACTGAGGAGCTGTTGAAGATGACATAAAAGTAGCAGCGCAAGCTTATAAAAATAAACATAAGACGAATAAATAAGTTTTTTTTAAAGAAAAGTTGTTTTTTTTTATATATCCTCTGTGTACCCTTTAAAAATGATGCTTCCTTACCAATAAGCTTGTAACTTAAAAAAGAGAAAAAATAATATTTTAAGAAATACTTTATTAACTTGAAAACAAGTAAAATAGTAATGAAGCTTAAAGTATATAGGTGCACTAATGCATAGGTAGTACCTATAGCTAGTTGTAGTTTTACAGGGTGTAAACAGACCCTTTACATAACCGTCAACCAAGCATTCTGTACATCAAACTAAGTAACTTTACGCAAAAATCATTGCTGGGATTCGACTTTTTTTTTTGGGGGTGAAAAGACATGTTTTACGGTAGGACTCGATGGAAAGCACTCAAAGAATTGTGCTGATGGATGGATTGAATAGTACGGGGGTCGTGGAGGTGTGTAAAGTAAAAATCTTATCTACATTAAAAACATGTAAGTATTTAAAAAAAAAAACTTGTGAAAAAGTTGTAACTTTGATCCCATTATCTCCGTAATTAGAAGGTTCCCAGGTATGGTCTAGATGTCTAGAACAAAAAAAAATATCGCAAAGATGGGGAGAACAAGTGCCTTTCGGCTATGTTAAGGGTCTATTTACATCCTTTATATGTCACAAGTTTGTGGATGGCGATAATAGATGGCGCTATTTATCCGAATTAATTGACATTAGCGGTCTTCAATAAATTCTGCGACGGGGCTCTATACCCGTTATATTATTTTACTCTATGGGTTATATGAACGTAGTTTGAATTTCGCGGGCTACCCTAGTGCTGGAAGCGCCAGGGTAGCCCGCGATGTGTGCGATGTGGCGTGTGTACATACGCCAGTACATGAAGCTACTACAATCTGTCAAATTTCTTTAATAGATTATCAACCTTATTGCTAAAGCATTAGGTTCAAGGCTGATTGGGAAAACTTTATAGTTTAAAATCTAGCTTGATGTACTGGCGTATGTACACACGCCAGCACATTAAGCTCGACCTCCAACATACCCATAACTACGCTACATTCAATATAGAGAATCGTCGGAAAGGGACTAAGCATCGTGGCATCAGCCAATCACAGTGCGGTAGCGTTTAATGTTTTGCACTTACACACACAGTCGCACATACACACACAGACGCACTTTTTGCATCGTGTTATGTCGTCCGCCAATCGTTTCTAGTCAACAGTTCCCAAATATCGCTCGGCTGGGATTCAGTGTGCGTCAGAATGGCTGGTGGTCTGTAGCGGTTCGCGTCAGACTAGAGACTAAAACCTACTTGCTACCTATTTGCTACTTATAGTCATTTAATTGCTACTTAGAAACAAAATAAAGGGACTTCAAAATGACGAATAAAAAGAAACATTATTGTAATAACGATTACACAATCCAAACAGAAACATTGTTGTAATCGTTTTAAATTGCTTTATTCAGTAACCTTAGTTTTTGAATAAAGCAATTAAAACGATTACACAATCCATTCCCTGTAAAAATTGCAAATGATTATAACTTTTTACTTGTTAAAGCTATAAGGTGGACATTGAAAGACGTGAGGGTTGACCAGCCATCCTGATATCAGAACCGCTGGTCATTTTGAAGTCCCTTTATTTTGTTTCCAAGTTATGTAGCAATTGATTGACTGTAGGTAGTAAAAAGTAGCAAATACTTGGCAATTTTTGGTCACCAGCCTGACGCGAACTGATACAGCCATTCTGACGCACACGGAATTCACGGTCATTACGAATAATCACGTCGATAGTTGTGACGAAAAGAAGTCACAAACAAACACAGTTTAGCAATTTTTTAAGACAATTATTAGGATTTAAATGATTACACAATGCAGGTCTTAGGTGAGAATCGCAAGCATGCGCTGTCATTCAAGAATCACAAAGGCAGCATTCGAGGACAATTAGGAATTCTCCTGGATGGTGCGTGCGTTTACTAACTTTAATCTTACATACACAAGCAGCAAGACCTGGAACAGTTGGTCAAATATTTGTTCTCTACAGGAACGAACCCGCGACACATAGCGCAGCAACCAATCGCTCAGCCACTGCGCCAACCTTGCCGTTTTTCATCCAGTTTATAGGTAGCTCTAGCTATCTATTTTGTCTAAGCTGATCGGCACCAATCAATGTGCCTCACGAAATTGTAAAACTGAAATGCCTTTTACTATTTTATAAAACCATACCTAATAGTAATATGATTAAATATCACAGTAGACACATTTATGGCTTAATTTTTTTTCATAATTACAAAATACCTAGCTTCAACTTTTTATATTGATGGTGTGGTTAGAATGCGGCGGCGGCGCGGCGCTTCCATACCATACGGTCTACGCACGTGAGAGAGACGAAATAACAACTATATATCAGACCCCCTCGTACGATTCGCAGCGTTAAACTTCTAATAATTCAAAGTCCAAACAGTTGAGCTTGATGAGCGGCCGTGTGTACACGTTACACTCTGTGTAAGCAGTTCCTAAAACCGATTACGTTATAACGAAGTTATAACGGCCACCCCTAGTGTCAAATTTGTGTCAGTTTGAAGTGTTGTGCTGCTGTCATAGACTGACTGTTGCTGCGTTGATTGAGTCAAAATAACTGACGCTTTGCGCGATAAAAATATACGAATTTCAATAGATATTTCGTGTATTACATACTATTTCAACTTAATATCCTTATCAAAGAATAAGAGCCCATCAATAATGAGCCCTAAAAAGAAAAAAGCTAAACAGACTCCACGAAAGAACAATTTAAAGCGGGAAAGTAATGCTGAAGAGTTACCTAGCAAACGTGCAAAATCCGTTAAAAGCGAAGAAGATGAGTTGAAGGCTAGAAAGAAGAACTTCATCGAAGCTTGCAGACAAGTCTCATGTAGAGCTTATTCCGATCACCGTGCGAGATTGTTAATGTTGTATTATCAACCGTCTTGTATGAAGAACCGGGAATGTAAACATAATGAAAATAATGGGGTGAGTAGATCTATGCTTATTAAGTTGAAACTCGTATCAATGATTCCGATAATTATGTAATTAAATTAGTTTCGACCAGAACTCTGCAACAGCGACGGCGTTGGTAGTGGCTTTGGACAGATCCCTTAAGTGCAGGTATTGTACAGTTGCACAAAGAGTGGCTACTCGGGACAGTAGGTAGATTGGCCATGGTTTGGGATATGGCTCCACAGTCGCAACCTAGTATACTTATAAAGTAAAATCCAATTAGAACTTAAGACTTATTTCCTTGTCATTGAAAAGCTAGAGGATTTTAGTCAAGACATTCAGCATGGCCATGATGATTTCTTTTTTTTGAAATCTTGAATGACTACTGCACTTGAAGCACTACTATCTTGTCATGTTATCTGATAATGCTTTAATAAATTGTAAATTGATAGCAATGCACATATATTTTTGATGCCTTTTAATTTGTTTCATTTTGATACTTGTACATAATTATTAACTTGATTAACTCGTGGCTAAATAATAACAGCTGCTCGGGATGATCTTTAGGTAAACCATGCTTGCCTAGGTTGAACTGTGGATGGGTGACCACCCATTACATACCGAGTTTTCTCCATGCCTCGGAAAGCACATTAAGCTGTTTGTTGCGAGTGTCATTTGTAGATCATTGACAGTTGTTAGGTAGTCAGTGGCCCAAAAAGTCTCACAGCCAGCCTAACCATGTAGTATCAATTTACCAAGTACTAACTGGGTTCTGGAGGTCAGATAGGCAGTCGCTCCATTTAAAATACTGGTATTTAGCTGCATCCGGTTAGACTGGAAGCCGACCCCAACCTAGGTGGGAAAAGGCTAGGCAGATGATGATGATTAACATAATTATCAAACCAGCAGTCATCATGCTCCTGCCTTTACCCCAATTAATTGGTGCAGCATGTCTTCTTCTTTACTTCTCTATCTAGCCAGAAATTATAATAGTTGATTGTCATGTTTCAGATTGACATCAAGGAAATGCCACATTATGCTAAAGAGTCTTTCATTATAGAAATTAAGAATAACATATGGTATGAAGCTTTAGAAGTTTGCCAAATGTGTATCACTCATGACCAGTATTTATCTGCAAATGTACTAAAAGAAGTTGTGGAGATCATGTTGGTAAATATAATTATTATTACTTTATTGTACTAAACCAATAATAGTTTCATTTAGAAGTTTAGTTTTAGTATTTTTATGTAAGTACTTAGTATATTAATACTAAGTACTTACATAAAAATACTAAAACTTCTTGGTCTTGATTTTACCAATATTGTTACATTTAAAGATGGATGAGTTCCTGGGTTAAATCCCCAGGTCAGGCAGTGTTATTGGTTTTTCCATCAGGGGTTTCTCAATAGCAGCCACAGATTCTGGATTTGTGCCCCGTTGATGGCAATAAGCTGGCCCGTACTACATGGGACTTAAACAAAAAATATAACTGTAATATCATAATATAGAATAAAAAAACGAATGATTTAATCAAATATAATAATTAATTTCTTAATAAATAAATGATATAATTAAAATAAAAAATGGTAAGTTCATAATAGCGCTCTTCCTCTCTCCTTCCTAATTAATTTAATTTTGCTGTGCCCGACAGGGTCCATAATTATTTCTTCTTAATTGTATTTTACCACCTGTATATGTACATTATGGATTGCAATAAATAATTTGAATTTGAATTTGAAATTTAAACATATCTTGCGAAATGGGGTTCTGCTATTAGATAAACCTCGTTCCCTAATATATTTTATTTTTATTACATTTCAGAATGTCCATGAGAATGAGTTGTCTGATTACACAGCACCCCACATTATAGATAAGTGTCAACAGATACTATCTCTGAACTTTAGCACTCACCCGCCATGTGTTTCCAAAAGTTTTTTAAGGAAATGTTACTCATCATTCCTCATGTCACCTATGGATCTTAAAGAGAAGACACTTACCAACAGAGTACAATATGATTGCAGGAGTGGCATTGTACAGTATTGTTTGAATAGATTGGAGCATGAAATCAGTATGGACAGCCAAGATGGCCCTTTAATTAATAAGTCTGAGAATATTCCAGAAGAAATGAAACAAAGCCTCAAAGGTCTACATTGGCAAAGAGAGAAATTTGAAATTTTTGAACTTCTTAACAGGCCGGACAGGATAGAAAGATTGATGGCTGTTCTAGAAAGTATTGTAGAATTATTACAGTTTGATTTGGGCATTTGGCATTCAAGGTATGAATTATCTATTTTTCAATTTATTAACCTTCTTTTTGACAACATGTTTGGCGCAGTGGCTGAGCGATTTGCTGCTGCGCTGCTTGTCGCGGGTTCTACTCCCGCACAGAACAAATATTTGTATGGCCTACAGATAGTTGTTTCTGGTCTTTAGTGTATGTGAGTTAAAATGTTTGTAAACAATAGAGGAAAAAGCCCTCTGTAATTGGAGCATTCTCCTGGAATTGTAACAATTCAAAATTCGATTTTGAACACATGTTACAAATAGACACTCCCTTGGGGAAGCATTCACCTGTAATGTTACAGTTCAAGATTCGTTACACATTGTATTGTTACAGGACTTTCAGGTTACGACTGTAATGCTCAGCTACTGTTACTTAACAGGTGTATTGATGGCAATCTATAATGAGTTTGCCCAGAACAGCAGTTTCGACTATTGATAAATAAATGTTACAATAACATAATTTTGCCCTATGCTTCAATATATTTTCTCAAACTGTATTGAGTGGTACTTAGCTCACTTAAGTCACTGAATTACTATTATCAAAAATGTTTTTTGAATTGGCATATTATTTTTCAGATACACCAATAATTTAACAAGACATATTATGAGGTCCAATAAACCACTAATGGCATTTATCTTATGGTCAGACAATGTGCTGTACACAGGTGCGGTTACTACCAACTGCAGGCAAATAATGAGAATATTTGTGCATCTAATACATCTGCAGTACCCAGAGAACATGATAAAAATTATTTCAGTAAGTATTAATGAAATTATTTATGATACTATTTTGAAATTAAGTATAGACGCAAGACAAAGAACACATGATGAACATTGAGTGCAAAGACATTTAGAAGACATAATATTCTATGATCTATGAGAATACTAATTACGGGGTTGGAAGATTTTTTATGAAGTGTGGCCTGCCTATTTCCCGCCATTTTATTTTGATTTCAAAACCTGTGTGAATCAATAGCTAATATCAATACAAACAAGTTTTGTATGAGACAAAACCTTCTAAAGCATAATTTTTCCGAGATATGAGCTATAAAAGGCAGACCAATTAATTCAAAGGTTTACTAAATGCTGTTTTTTTATGTTTCAGATCTGGTTGAATTTAATGATTCAAACATTTTATGTCTGTGAGCAAAATTCAAACAAAGACTATCCAAACATACAAAAATTTTGCACAACATTTGCACATGAATTCTACAAAATGATCTCAGGTTTGTACCTGTTTTATTTGCCTTACTGTTCTGTAACGAACATTCATTCATTCAGGCAACTATGGTCCACTCTCTATTACATACAAGAGCCCATATACAAAATGTTTAAAAAAACCTGTCCGATCCGAAAGGGGCATTAGATATACTATTTTCGAGCTCGCTACGCTCGCTTTTGAATCCCATTTTTTTTTTACGGTTGGATTTCTGAAGAAAATCTTAACAAATCCAAGGTGATGGAACTGTAAATACCCCCTCCTGTAAATAATTCTGCTGGCGCCCATGGGTAGGTAGATACACCAATAACATTACCAAATAAAAAACGAGACGTAAACTATTCATAAAAGCAAGGTATTAATCAATTTTAAAATAGGTACATGATTTTTGTGCCAAAATTACCACCATTTCCCTAAAATCTAGCAAACTTTTAAAACGTTTCAACACCATTTTCGGCTTATAAATTCTATCATTAAAAACTTATATTCAGCATGTTCGATCGTCAATTGTTTGTTTATGACGGCAATACCCGGGTAGCGACCGGAGTGTCGCCACCCACGCCCCTTTGTAGCAATGCAAGTTTCCTAATTTTAGCAGGTACATTAATTTTTTTTTATCGTTTTTTTTTTTTTTACTTTTTATCCAGAAAGGATTACATAAATCGGATTATCGATCCTAACCTAACTTTACCATTTGCAGGTTTGGTCAATGTAGCATTGTTAGCAATACATACCAAGCATGGTTTAAAATCTCTTGACTCTTGACATGACACTTCTTTACAATTTTTTTTCTGGTCTGTGTCAAATGTTGCAATCATGATAGCCTAGCATGAAATAGTACCTATGATCAAATCCAAAACCTAGACTCAGCACAGAAATTAATAGATTATGGAATGTGGGTTCTTAAATAATTTGAATAAAATTCATTTTCAGAAATGCCGCAACAATCTATCAACAAGATTTTGAGTAGGATTGAACCAGCATTTATGAGACATCTCATTGGCATGCAACACATCCAAAAATTAACCGAAAAAAATAATGACTGCATTCTAACTATTTTAATCAACTTTTTCAAAGATTCAGAGTGGAGATTATATCCCCCGGAAGTTACTCAAATAGAAATCCCTAATAAATTATTCTTTAAACCCAAGAAGGTAAAGAGAATAATTAATTATGTGATGAAAAAATGCATGAATGAGACCGGGGAAAAAATACAATATGCAAAATTTGATAATAAAGAATTAAGATATGTGAAACCAGTTACAGATTTCAGCCTTAGTCACCTTGTCCACACTCTATACATAACATTAGAAGCCCACTTAGATACATATGATGTACAAACTGTGGAGGAAACATGGAATAAGTTAAACAAACAAATATCTGATGAAACTGAAATATATTCCCAAACTTTACCTGAAAATAGCTCATATTTTGTAACAGAAGAATCAATCAAAAAGTACAAACATATAATGCAGACAACGAAAGAATTACAGAGAGTATTTCGTGATTTAAAGAACAGTGAAGATTTTCCAGACATGTTGGAAATTTTTACAAACATAGATCTCTTAGAACAGTAAATAATACTGTGATGGATATAATATAAGCTAAGAATATTGGTACAACAGCATAACTTGAGGCTATGATCACTCCAATGGCAGGCTAGGTGGCTCATATGATATGAGCCATGTTCGAGTACACTACTGTCCACATTGTACTGTTATAAGAGGCTGGTTGCTTCACTTGGAAAAAGGAAAACGCTGAAGACTTGATTTAATTAAACAGAAAAACCAGATAACTAGCTTGTAGCTTTCTGAAATTCTCAGTGATCCTGCTGGATACATTCATATGATAAGTTAAGATCGTATAAATGTGCATTTTGTATGAGAAAGCTATTTATTAAAATATCCTACTCAAACAAGAATGGCATCGGCACTAATCCATTGCTGGTCTATTTTTGATGTTTTGCGAAATACGCATGCAATCAAGGCTGTTCTCTTCCTTCCTAATTTGCATTGGTCAAGTACAGTGGCTGTTGACTCGGTACTGTCCTATCGGTTTACACCAATGTCCTTACCTACTTCCGGCTTTAGCCACCTGATGTTTATAAGAACGGGGCGCGGGCGCCAACGCTTATCGTATGTTTGCACTTCCGCTAAAAATAGGATCTATCTAGCCCATAGATTTGATTTAACCAATTGACACTTACATGGAATGGTTCAAAATGCCTGATCAAATTACCAATAATAATTGTTTATTTTCGCCCTTGTTTCAAGTAAAATAGGTTCAATATAGGTTCGACGAAATTATGCCTTTGATTTGTGTTGTTGTACATAATATAAAAGCTTGTTAGTTTGGGACCACAAGTATTACAATAATTTGTCAATAAGAAATATTGGCAGTGCCAAACATTGCTGTAGAGGGAGAATTAGTCTCCTTCGGTTGGCAAAATTAATCAGCCTCTTAGTTTGTAATGTATTTCTATTTTTATTATGTACCTCATGATGTGTACTTACATCACATTCGTAACTTACTGTAATTTTCAAAAAGTATTGATTTATATTTTAAAACAACATTATGTTCCTACTTCTGAACCCACCAATACTGTATTTTAAAAATGGGCAGCTAAGTATTACAATGTATGTGTATGTTACATAATTTTAATATTGGACTTGAGTATTATATCTTAATTATTATGTTGTGTTATTCTTTCTTTTACTAAAATTGTGTAACATGTAAGAATTAAAATAAAACTAAAAGTTACCACTATTATTGTTTAATTAGTATTTTGGCATATAATGTCCTCTGGCTTTCTTTGAACGCTTAGCTTTTTCAATATCTACATTGGGATATTCTGCTTTCAATGCCTCCATACTCATGTTGGGGAAGCGTTTCAGTAAATGCTGCACATGACTGAAGTCCCTGTTGCGTGCTTTCCTTTCAACATTATACTCCTTTTCTTTATACAGTCGAAGAAACTTCTTGACTGCTGAACTGCTTATGAAGCCATTTTCAATGTATGGTCTCACCCAACGTTTATTCATAAACTTGGGGGTATAGTATTCTTTCTTCTCGTACTTCTCTTTTAAACCAAAGAGGTTCACTACATCCTCTACAGGTCGTTCTCCAGTCTCTCCTGTCTCAAGTTTATAATAAGCGATGTTGCGTTCTCTTATAACAGTTTCTATATTATTCATAGATTCTTGAACTTTGTCAATTCTTTCAGGATTAGGAAACAATCTCATTTTATCGTTACATTCATGTTCCATTGTGTACAACATATTCCGTTCTTTTAACAGTACATACCACAGTTTGTGTAGATCTGTATTCGACTTTATTCTCAATTCATCCAACCTCCAGGATCTACCAACTCTAATGTTCGTTTCTCCCCAATTTTTCTTAGCGTCGAAAAACTCCATCAGGTTGTAAGCAGGACTTGTGGTGTGTACATCTCGTTTGATGATTGTGGCAGCTGCAAATTGGATAGCATTCTGAGAGCGCAAACATCGGGTTATTGTACTTCTTACCAAATTACTTATCATCGTAGTATTCATTTTCCGTCACTAAGATAAATTATGATTAATTAATCATTAATACTATAGCAAACGGACAACAGCATAGAATAATTTATATAATTGGATTGGACTACAGTTTAAGGTTATATTAGTTTGATTAGCCTCGAAATCAGTTTGACATTAACTAATTCGTTTTGAAATGATGTATCATTCAAAGTTTTTGTAAGTTTTAAGTTAACAGTGAATAATTCATAGTTTCCTATTCTAAGTTCGTTTTTATGTTTTTATTTTACCAATGAAACACACATATGAGCTCCAAATGAAATAGTAACATAAACGCAACATATTTTTGAACGATATCATTGTGACAGCGCTAAGCACGTTTAGTTTTTTTTAAACTCATGGGAATCATTATAATAGACTACAGAACCGTGACAGTTAAAAAAAGTAAATATTTCTGAAGAAAGTGAGCGCAAGAAGCTATATAAAATATAATTAAACGATTAATCAAATTAAAATAACACATAAAAGAAAAGATATTGGCCACAGATTATTAAGAACTATGTGTTCTAAACTTGACAGTCGAAAGGCATAACCAAACGTAAGAGTTGAATAATGTCGTGGATGGAGTGAGTGGTTGAAAGGAAGGGACGCATTTTCTTTGGTTCTATGGGAAACCACAACGAAAACAAATTAAAGTAATCGATTTATTTGTGTGCATTTTGATATGCTGCTAGTGTTCATATGACTAAAGTACTGAATAGTTTGTGTTGTGTATGTTATTTTTGAAGATTCCATCATCGTAGAGGAAGCTTTTTGAAAGGTACAAACATCATTCACCTCTTTTATTTTTATGAAACTTTTGTTTAGTTGATCATAGTTTTACCTGTCTTAGTTTCTTCTTATGAAATTTTAGTTATTTAAGAATAGATCTAATGTTGTTTAAAATCTAATTGGTGTGTTTTAGTTTTTGTTCCTAACCCATCAACTTTATGCAAACAATGTAAATAAAATAATTCGTATGACCTTTAACTTCGTAGGTAGAGTGTATCAGGAATCCTTTGGGGAGAAAAAGTCCTTACTTGTAGGTTTTAGACACTGTGAGTAGCTAGTGTCACAAAACACAACAATTTCCTTAATTATCCAAGATATAATTGAAAATTTTACAAAGCAATCTTTTACTATCCTATTGCCACTAAAAAGCCATTTTTTTATATATAATATTGGCTTTAGTAAGGTGCTTTTAAAAATAGATGATGACTAAACAATTATCTATCCGTATTCTGAAAGCTCCAAAAAAAACATTTTAATAAGACTTTTAACAAGTCTAAGTAGTTATTTATTCATCTAGCACCACCATGACTTTTATTTTGTAGTTGCATTAATTTTATTTGGTATGTACAGATTTAAATCTGTAAACAAATCAATTGTCTTATTTAATAACAGTACTTCTAATCAATACAAAAGGTGATGAACATTACTTACGTAATTTTTTCTATGGCTTGGTAAGTTAGTGAATTCGAGCTCGACTTAGCCATGCACTACAATTGGCTGAGTTTATTGACTGATAACGGATAGCATAATTTTTGATTACTTGTAAAATATTTTCATTTACAACAAACAAATTTGTTATTTATGTGAAAGGTGCTTTGTTTTTATTTTGTAATGATTGATTGAATATGAAATAAATATGTGAGTTCTTAGTGTCCTACTATTTGAGTTACTGAAACAAAGTAAAAAATAAAGAAGAACTAACAGCTAAAAACAAGAATAATGGTTGTTTAAGTAAAACATTTCTTACACAAGTCAATGTAGGAGCCAAGAATTTTGAGTGAAGAGACATTCAATAATTGTGTTTTTTCTTACATAATATTTAAAAAAATCATTTGTTTTGTTTCACTGTAAAAGTAAGGTCCTTTTTACAAAGTACCGGTTGAAACAAAGACTTTCATTCACAAAGTCCAGAGACTTTGTGAATGAAAGTCTTTGTTTCAACCTTACCTACATAAACAAAGTAAGTACTTAGGTATAATACGAAATTATGTATTTCATTCAATTTATGTATTTTAAATGGCAGATTGCTACTGCATCTTATTTTTATAGGGATTAGGTAAATACAAAGATACAAATAAATATTTATTAAAACATTCAAATTATCATTTATTATTTTGGGTAAAACTGGTAGGTTCTAAACATACAGAAAGATAAATTTCCTAGAATAAGTGGGTAGGTAAGAGTAAAGGTAGTAGTAAGTACGTAATTCAACCCAACATCTGCATTAATGTAGGGCACCAAATTCTCAGAAGGCACGCCGCCACTACTTACCGTCTGTTTGTGAACTAACTAGGTGTGCCACAATTCCGCTTGCGTTACAATTTATAAGGTGACAAAATACGTTAATTAAGAAGGGGCCCATCCTCTCGTCGTGAGTTCCGGAGGGTAATTTGTCGCGTGCATTAAGCAAGTTGTGCGCGCTCGTTACGGGCCCCACAGAACCGCACGCTAAACAACGTAACGTCTCAATTGCGCGCCTCTGCTGCCATGCCGCCTCTCCGCCTGCCGACGACGACGTCATAAACATTTTACATGATAGCACGCTTATGACGCCAACTGACGCTGCGACGCCCGTTAAAAGAAATCACTTCAAACTTCCTGCACCGTAAGACCCATGTAATGTCTTTCAGGGCCTTTCACTTAAATACCATTTCAATCAAAATCAAATTATCTTTGTAAAATGAGCTTGAAATAAAGACTGACGCTTTTCCGCAATACATAACAGTAATAATATATACCCGGTACGTAATAATAAAAAAATTAAGCGACCGTACCCGAATTGATATTGACGTAATTGCATAACTTAACGATTTTGTTTTTATAAAAATGTTAAGATGGAAGCGCCAGGGTAACCCGCGAAATTCAAATTTTCTAACGTTTTTCACAATTTGCAGGTCAGTGTCAGGTTGTATGTTGATGAAAATATGAATCGCGCCATTAACATGTACCTATGTAGTTACAGAATTATAATCATTTAAATCATCAATACCACTCTCATATCTCATTCAATCCCATTGAATGACTATTTCATGAAAAAGTCATTCAATGGGGTGACATGAACTTAGAGGGTTGTTTTGATGATTTTAATGATTATAATTCTGTAACTACATACGTGTTAATGGCGCGATTGAGGCGCGACACTGACCTGCAAATTGCGAAAAAAGTTAAAAAATTTGAATTTCGCGGTATACCCTGGCGCTACCACCTTAAAAGAAATGTGAAATCGAATTAGGATTCGAAACTGAAACCATGTACGATTTATTACTCGTATAGATATTTATTACGTCGGAATTATATTAGGAATGACCGTCACGTCCCACTTACTATATCTGTCACCGGCCGAATAGGTGCTTACTAAACATAGGATCTTCGTATAGAATCGTTGATTAAATCAGGCGCCGTCGCTTTGTTTAGGCAGCGATCGCATTATCTCGCATGGTTGTCAGTCACACTCGACCCGCTTGTGACGTCGGACATCTCACAGCTCTAGACTAGAGCCCGGAACGGACAGGGATGATTGTATTGCATAACACAATAGGACCTCGAAATTAATGCAACATTCGCAAAGATGTCGCATACATCCGGCGTCAATGAACACAGTATTGCAGTACTTCAATGAAGTTGTGTACCATCTTCTCCGAGTAATGTAAAAAGTTTTTGCTGAAGTTATCTTATTACGGTGTTGGTTATTCTGGGGACGGGTCGATGATCAAATCAGGCGAGGCTTTGTTACTTCAAGAACACGTTTCATCTTGCACGGCTGTCGCTCATATTCGACCTAGATGCGGCCTTCGTTTTTCGATCAATCTTGCTCTTCTGTAACTTATTCGGTTAATTTCGTCGAATTTTCTAAAACGCCTATTCTAAAATCTACCTGTAATTCGGGCGAATAATTTTGCCAACCATTCTTGAATAGCATTATTGCTCACCTCTCCTCGTGTTTTCAATTTGGAAAATGCTTTCCAAGGCAAGTTCATTCCACGCTTTAGGAATTTGTTGGACTGGGAATTAAATCTGATTGGTGTATCGCAGCAGTTGAAATAACTTCGCCAGGTTAGGAATGATGTAGTTTACCATTTTAGGAACAGGTTTGGTTAAAGTGTGGAACAGTAAGCATCGGTTAACAATTTACGAATGTATCTGAAGCAAATAACAGACATAATATTGTGTTAACTGACAGTATTACAACTACTACCTACTGCCTTTGATGAGTGGTCGACCTTGGTGGGTACATGTGTAATAATGATTCATTTCTTTCGTAGTCTGTGTATGATTATACGTATTATTAACACTAAGTAGTATTCAAAGGTCCAACTAATAGGTATAAGCTTGTTATGTTGTATTCAATCGACGCGTGAAAAATTAATACCTCTGTAGAAACATGGCCTAAATAAAAATACTAAAGACAGTAAAAAGCCAATCCAATTCCAAGTCACCAAATTTTGTATACAGGCTAGATTTTTAAAAGGCGTCACTTAACAGGCAGAGGCAGGGCAGGTATCGTGCCTTACAGTGGTGAAGGTTCCATACAACTCGATTCCTACCGGCTTCCGTTTGAAAACGGGCATAATCAGTATTCCGTAGGCAAATAATAAAATCACTTTAAAGATTTGTACTCCGGCTTACCTCTTAAAAAAACTGACCCTTCGCTACTGCTACCTTAACCACATTGTAGCAAGGTAGCTGTAGGGTATATGTACTACGTAGAAGATTGACGTCTAAGACGCCAGTATTTACAAAAAAAAACGTTATTAAATCAACTATGGCTATTTAACCTGAACCACATCCAATACTTGTATTTCATTTACAACCGGTAGAAATTATCATTAAATCTGGTCAATTGAACCTTTGGCGTCGTTTCCGCCCGCATTTAATGATGGGGTCTCTAAAAACATTGGAACCTTTTTTTGGAACACCATTTGAATCGGTAAATCAGCTGTGTCATCGGCTTCTAAATTCAAAATGAATGCGGCCATTTATTTGAACTCCACCCATAGTTATTCAATGTGGTGAATACTCTAATATAAAACCATTTATTTAAAGTATTTTGTGAATCTTAAGAGCCCGAATTTCAAAGGGCCAAAGATCAAAGCTTTTCAAGCGAATAAATAAAAGGAGATAGGCACTTTTTTCTTTCATAGGGGGCCACGTTCCATTTAATTTGCGCGCAAGTATCTAACATGGTTAAAACATTTTTGAAATGCATTGTAGCGCAAAAAATGCATTAAATACGCCAAATCTGCCGCCAGGTCATAATTTGATAAGGTCATTAGTCATATAATTATAGTACTACCTTCTACAGCAAATGGGCTCCGATAATATAAACTTTTTCTAAAGCTTCCAGCTAACCGAGTGTCTGACTGAAAATGGAGGCACCATTTGCGTAATTATTCGAAGGTAATTCAGGTATTCTATCTGTTCATCAAATACCTGTAGTAGATTCGTAACATAGAAAACCGCTTTTTTGGGAATTAAATAAATGTTCATAACGCCAAATTTTGGTGTAGCCTTGACAGACATTATCTAAGACAGCGAACAACATACAGATTCCTATATTGATGACGTTTACTAAAGGGTACCATTGTACCAATCTTTTATAGTAAACAGTTTAGTTCCGAACCGGTACGGACAAATTATGGTCGCGGCTCCGGACACAGATATAGAAAAATACTCAGTAACTTTTTATATGGAGGTGTTCCTAATATTTTTATACGCAAACCCTGCGTAGGGAATCGGAAAGTCGCAGGTTCAAACCCTGCTCGCACTAGAATTTTTCTTTCCATGTCAAAACAGCTGGAGGTGTTCCTGCCCAGAGCCGGCTTGACCAATCTTTAAAAGTTTTTACTAAAGACCCAGGTGACTCATCAGTCGCCATTCCCGTGCATGTGAAATTCCTATTACAGGCTGTTTGAAAGTGAAATTGAATCGATCTGAAAACGGTTTTCCGTGACTCAGTCAACCAAGTGAATCAGACTCATAATAACATCGAAAACGAAAGCTAACGTAACATACACCGTGTATCAGATTTTCTGATTCAAAGTTGAATTAATACTATTTCAATAATCAACACGATTTCTTGTAACTCTTTGTTTAGGTGTACGATGTGCGGACGCCATCATTGTTGGTGTAATCGTTCGTGAAACGCTTTATTCTAGAGAGGTCACGCGTTATCTAAAACAGCTGTCGGGCGCACACGGCCTACAATGGACTCGTTTGTATCCCTGCCGTATAATATTGTTTGTAATTTAAAATATCGGATGTGTTGGCACGGGTGGCGGACGGTTTATTTTCCGGCTCAATTGTGGAGTTATCCGAGGTGTATTGTTGCGTTGATTAGATCAGAGGAGCTTTGTTCAGGGGAGAATGGCCGGCTTCGCTTTGCTATCGTCTGTCGGCTGCACGCGACCTGTTCATGAGTTTGCGGCTACACAGGTATACCCGTTTCAGCCTTCTGACCGACCGCAGCATACATTATTGTACAAGAATAATTCTGGAAATTATCTTGCTTGAATCTCTTAGTTGCCATCCCGCTACAATTTTTTATCAGACATTAATTGTATCTCCTCCTTATTTTTGATATTGTGGTATTGGCAACCTTTATTAGGAAAATGTTACTTAGGCTTTTTATGCTTCCTTTGTATTTTGTTTACTTTCCATTATCGAGTTTCCGTTGTGATAAAATGTAATTTATTTTGATATGGATACTCGAAGATACTCAACAAAAACCCCGAAAATGGAGGGTACAGTTGAAAAGACGCTAACAATACGCTAATGGCTTATGTTTGCGATGACTGTCCCTCGCAGCCAACAGGCTCTATTATCACAGTCGGTCCCTGTGCGCTGAATTGGCTAAATGTTTTGTGCCTCTGAAAAGATTCAAGATGACGGTGAAATTGTTGAGAAAATTGATCACTTCCACTCGAGCAACTCGCCCTTGTTACAGAACTCGTTATCAGCTTTGTTTGTTTCTCAGGCCTAATGTGTTTTTTTTTATTGTTTGGGTATTAACGTTTCTTTAAAATACAAACTTTTTTGCTAACTTAAAATACTAGTTTTAAATCGATTAGTCAAGTAGAATGTGGTTGTTTCTCGTTCAGGCATTGTGCCTGCTTTTCGAAACGCACGTTTAAACCAATGTATTCTACACGATGTGTCTACTAGTTTCTGTTACACCTAAAACGAGTTATAAAACCTACTTATGTGTAACATAAAAAACATTTAATAAGTTACATGTTTTGTAACTTGTCGAAAAAATTATTAGAATTTTCTCGAAAAAAATCTTTTTTGCAAAAAATAAAACCGACTTCAAAAACACAGAAAACTGAAAAAATAACTTTTGCTTCTGAAGTCAGTGACTGTTGTTTGTTTAATTCAGTTTTTTTGTCACCGACTTCAGAAGCTAAAGTTATTTTTCACTTTTCTGTGTTTTTGAAGTCGGTTTTATTTTTTGCAAAAAAGATTTTTTATTTTTCCATTTTTAGTGTATTTGTATAGGATATTACAAATATTTGCTATACATTTATTTTACATTGTTAACGATACATTTCATGGTAATAGGCTTATACCTAATAAAATGGAACCTAATATACCTAACTGTCGCAATCTGGGTGTACTGTACGCATCTGCGTACCTCCTCAGAGCATGCAGCCGTTACGTTGTGTAAACAATACACATCCAAGCGATTGCAGCAATCACGACAGATTTGCTATCTACTATTGAAGAGTTCCATTGTATAACTCCGAAGATCAAATTCACCAAATTTAAACGTAGCCACCGCGGAATAATATTCTACCAAATTAAAAAAAAACATCGAAATCGGTTCACAATTTTGAGATTTGTCCTCGATTTCTCCAGGATCCCATCATTAGATCCTGACATGAAGACCATGGGACCACATGGAAAGTATACTGATTCAAACAATGCCCATAAAATTTTAGGGTGCCCTTAATTTTTCTGGGATTCCATCATCTGATCCTGACTTATATCTTCCATCATCAGCTCAGCAACATGAGATGATGATTACCATGCACAAATTTCTGAATTGTGTTAGAGAGTATAATGAAAAACATTGTATGTGCCTATAAAATTTCGGGGTTGCCCTCGATTTCCCTGGGATTCCATCATCAGATTCTGATTTGGTGACAATAGGACTACCGCAGGAGTATAGGCTTTCGAATAAAAAAAGAATTATGAAAATCGGTGTACAATTGGCGGAGAAATCGGTGAGCATAGGTACATTAAAAAAAATACATACCGTCGAACATAGAAACTCCTCCTTTTTTTTAAGTCGGTTAAAAATTGTCAAAGGAGTTTTGGTGAAACATTAATGAACCGTTAACAATACATGCCATGGTAATAGGCTTATCTCCAATAGTGGAACTTCTAACATACCTAACTGTTGAAATGGGGGTGTACTGTAGACTGATCACATCACAGAGCATTCAGATGTTATGTTATGATTTTGTGTAAACAATGAATATCCAAGCGATTGCAGCCATCGCGACAGATTTGCTGTCTAATATTGAAGAGTTCCATTGTTTATCTCCGAAGATCAGCGTCAGATCTTCACCAAATAAAAAATGGGACCACCGCGGAGTAATATTCTTCCAAACAAAAAAAGAATCATCAAAATCGGTTCACAATTGGCGAAGATATCGCTGAACAAACAAATAAAAAAAATAAAATTAAAAAATCCGTCGACTTGATAACCTCCGCCTTTTGGAAGTCGGTTAAAAATATCAAGTCCTTGAAATATAGTCTACGATCGACAAAATTCTGTTTGTCTTATCTTCACCCAAAGTCAATAAAACTTAGCTCGAGGTGAAATACCTAATAACAATTTACCCGACCTGGGAATTAAACTCAAGACCCCGCGCGACGAACGGTACTGTCCGTCGAAGACTACAGAACTACCTCCTTGTCTAGACAAATCCAACCAGGCCAAACTCGACGGAGCTTTCGTTCGTAGGATCGCCCATAAAGTCAATGGCAAAATGACCTATTTCGTCCCGCTATAAGTAGTTAAAGCAGAAAAGTTTACTAATAAAATACAAAAGTCTTCTACTTTCCTTACTAAAATACGAGATCGCCGTCTTAATACTTCTTCAAACGTTTTCCAGATAAGTATGTACTTTTTAGAACATTTTTATTTTAAAAGTTAGCCGTACTTTCCTCGTATTCCGTTTGCCATAATTTTGGCTGAAAATCGATATTTCCTGTAGATATTTTCGAATCGTAATATTTTGCTTTGAGTCCAAGAAATAACCATAGGTAATGTAAATTCATTTCTATGACTGACTGCATCCGCAAACGGTATTTGACTTTTGCACTTATGACACAAATTTGGAATTGGTGATGGATTACGCGTGATATCGTGGAGGCGATGTAAGCGATGTGTGTGCACACGTCACGGGGTGTGTCGATCAATCACGGGCGCGGATGGACGAGCGACAGGCCATTAGGGGCGCTTCGTCGCCGGCCGGACTCAGGTGCCGCTGGTCCGTCCGTCACCTCACCGCCGCGCGCATCCCGTGCCGCCCGACAACAGCCAAGCCCTTGTCGTCTTCAATCACCCCACCAACCGACCGCATGATTCATATTACTCTACATTACGGCTTTATTATTTGTTGCTTTAACCCGTTTTGTTCGGAATGAATTTAGTAGATTTTTATGAAATAAACAGCGTAAAAAACCTCTTGACAGCAATGAGATAACTAACGGGAAGTCTGAAAATTCTAGCAAGAACAACTTATTGCATTTTATTAAAGTGTTAATTCCTCCGAGTCCTTGTAATTTCAAGAACTCTGAATTCCGAGTTAAGTGAAGCCATGGTTGTATATTCAGTATCTTCAGCATAAGATGAATAGCATAGCAATAAAATGGGTTTAACCGTAGTATTCCGGTTATATGCGACACATGCCATCCCTAACCATGCACAAGATGGCTCAGTTAGACAGCATGCGGAATGAACTACACTTCTTGTGTCTTAGGTATAACGTAATATAAACTGTGTTTTATGTCCCCGATTGCTTAGGTTTTGGAGAGAAATGTATTAATATCTTAGTCTCCAATCCGCTGTAGTTGTGGTTTTCATTTCGAATACTTGCAACGCTGTGACATTTAAACTGGACTATTTCATGGAGCAAGTTAAAATTAAACATTTCTATAAAATATTATGTTTAATACTGACAGCGTTGGTGTAACTATAAGTTACATAATAATACAATCACTATTTTCATTTTATTTATACGACAAAGACGTAAACCTTTTTCATAGCCATACAATGCGAAACACGTTCAGTACTCGGCCATGGTTCCATGAATAACTAAATAAATATATATTTTTGTAAAGATGGCGATACATGAGCAAGCTCGGCACGTGGTATCCACACAATAATAGACTGTGTCCATTAATTAGACCAACATGTTTCATCGTAAATGGACATCAGTGACGCGTACTGTGCGGTACGGGCGTCCGTTAACATGAACGTAATTGATGGTCACACCTTTAATGCTTTTTGTTTTGCTTAAACATAACTCGACCCGTTTTTGTTTAGCATCCGATTTCATCTAAAATGTTCACGTATATTCCTATGTTTATCCATTTACTACGCCCTAATGCTAGTGTATTGTGTGTTCGCACGGTATCATAAAGATTAGATAACTTAATAAATCGTCATGTATCCTCGTCTGCGAGTAGCTTATCCCCCGTTCTGCGTTAGGATGGAGCTATTCACCTTTCACATGTAGGCCATTAGTAGAAAGATAGGCTCGATATTGTAGCACGTGCCTCCTCCCGCAACCCTGCCTCGTTTGAGATAAGCCTCGAGCGTTAAATATGTGCCTCTCGTGGCTTGTGGTCGGCGATAGCGCCTACTAAACATGGATACACCCGTTTGTTTATAATCTTTTTATGTTTTGATCGTAATGCTAAGGAATTGTTGCTTTCGTAACGCCCCAGCCCCGCTACATTTATGGTTTTTCTTTTCAGATACCCACGCTTCAGAACTACATTTTGTATATATATTTCTCCAAAGATGCTTTAACGTAAGTTGTTTCCATAATTTTATTGCCTTAGGAGCGTACGATTCTTCCTATATAGATATGGCTTGTTACTTACCCAACCCAACATATGCATATTTTCTTGTCGTGATTCGAAAACCTATCTATAAATATTTTAATTTGCCTTATCTTAGAGATGATAAAATATTTTGTTGGTGGAATTTACCCAAGAAAATTGATAAAAGATTTTTCCGATAGAGCTTTTGGATCCAACAAAAAATATTGAGGTTGTAAAAATCCCTTAGTATTCCGGAATTTAGAATTTTGTACCGTTTATAAATCAATATCAAAGTGATCATATTTTCACTAAAATAAGCACGTCTGCCTTAATATCCACACTGAACAATGCTCTGTTATTTAATCGCTCCAAGGTTAGTGACAGGTCGTCCCCTGACGACCCCTTTCGCAGTGAGCTCCGAATGTCAACTGGCTTGACACTTGGAATACCACGATACACCGAGTTTGTCGGCACGGAATGTTGTGACGAGGCTGCGGAAGCGAATATCTTTGGACCAAATACCTTCAAGTCAAATACTATACAGAATTGATTTTAGCTATACCTAGTAAACTACCCAACCGTCATTGCGATTTGCGTTGCAACTTACCTTCACGTTTTAGTACAATAGAGGATACCCACTGAATTTTTAATGGCTCCTCGACCCATGGGATTCAGCAGTGTTAATCGAATTGGCAACTTCTGCGCTATGGAAACGGAAATTCACATTTATTTCGAATATTTGTTTTCTGTACCGGAAAATGTTTTTATGCCATAGTATATGAATTAAATGATTTCCTCAGGCATACCAATAAGATCGACTATTAAATAAAAGTTCGTCTTCTTCTTTTCTAATCGATGATACAACATTAATCTAGTTGACTTAATCCTTTTGTCCCAGTGACAGGTGGGCAGGTTGATGGAGGTTTCAATTGTATCGTTCTTATCCCCAAATGTGCAAGAGTGAGTAGGAGAGAGGTCAGGAGGGACACTTTAGGTACCTACTCAGATACTTCCAACATGTCGGCCATCGTCTAAGTAAGATAAGGGCGGATTTAGAAAGCTCGTAGTGGATGCCCTTAGAAAAACGTTTTTGTTTTTTTTGAGGGTCCGTTGGTCGAGAGACGTTTGGGTGTATCATCGTGGTGAAAGTATTCAGCTAGACTGCGTTATCAAGTTAGCTGTCCAGGGTGCGCAAGAGTGGGTTAAAACACCGATAAAACACCATTAATTAATTTACCTAAATCATTTGCCGTCAGTTGCCCCAAAACGATTTTATTTGGCTGCTTGTGTATGTGAGTATAAATGTTTGTAAACGCACCCACGATACAGGAGAAATTCCTCCCTCATATAAAACGGTCTCGTTCAAGTGTACGAATTTGAATTCCAAAAACTGCGTCCCTCCTGTCGATTCGGTAATGAACTGTAATTAGGGATTCAGCAGAAATTCTTATTGTCAATTTGTATTGTTGGTATAAAGTGAGAGCTCTAATTTATATCCATATTTATTAAGGTCGGGGCTTTCATTGACCTGAAGCGGCATGCAAAAACAGCCGTTATTCGTATAGTGATTGCGGTTGAATTTCAAATTGAAAGCTCTGCTGGTATTTTATTCGGATGCTTAAAACGTAGACGTCATCTAAATAAATATTTGAAATGAATCCCCTGAGAGTTTGGATTTCAGTTAAGTTGTAGGGCAAAAAGAGGCTTATCTATTGACAAATTTTGATAAAGGTTGATTCATATCAGTGCTGTAGGTTAATTCAGATAAAGTAGGTAATTAGTGCCTTATTGTTTTATTGGTCACATGGGCAACTCCTTAGCGTTGGGTCCTGGGTTTGATCTACGGGCCTAGGAAGTGTTATTAGTGTTTTTCAGGTAATTCTCAGTAGCAGCCTGGAGTCTAAACTAAGAGATAGGCACAATAATTAGTTTTTTATTTTTCTAATTATTTCCGCTGAAAATATTCTGGCCAGTTTTTTGTTGACTGTGCCCACATTGCCAAGCTTAAACGTCTATCCCATATATCGTGTGACGGTGTTTCTATAATGTACCATGCATAGTACAACAGGATAGTAAGTGGGTGAGGACAGGGGAACATGTTGCAGGTATTGTTCTCGCCGACGACGTCGGGACACCTTTGTTCCACCGGGGCACGGACGCGCGTTACTTTATCTTATTAAACACGTGTCGCCGGTCTAACGAACCCGCTTGCCACAATTGCTACACGTCGTCAATTATATGCCTCACATAATCACCTTACGACAACCACGAAACACCAAGGTGACCTAACAGTTTTAGTGAGTGACCCGAAATAATGTTGCCCAATCAATTTATCTTTATGCTTGACAATACCTCAGCAATTAACCCCTATACCATCCTAATTAACTTGAATTCATCTTTGAAAGCGACGTTATCACAAAACGGATAACATTATCGCAAACTGTTATATCTACACAGGAAAGGTAACTGTTTAGATTGGAAGAAAATTCAAGAGCTCAGAAACCGGGAAACGAAGGTACTAATTGGACACATAAAATACAATTAAGTCTTAGAATATTCAGCACCCAAATCTTGGGATAATGTCGTGTCTTGTATATTTATCACTGACAAAGTAACTAGATAACTTATTAGGACGACAACACGTGCGAGAAAAGAATATTTGTCTTGTTTAAGATAGGGAGACAGGTTTACGTTACCATGTTAGTAGTGTCTCTACCGCACACCGATGTTCTTGGATAAACGCTTTTGACGTCGTTGTAAATTTCTTACAACTTTTTGTTACTTTGGGCTTCTTGTCTTCTCTTCTTCGTCGTTGTTCCCTTAATGGAGGCAACTTACGACGCTTCTCCAAGCCTTGCGGTCCTCTGCAGTATGACTATGGACCGCTCGGTACAAGCTGCGTCCAACATCCCTCATGATGGCGTCTCACCAGCTTGCCAATGTCCCGCCTAGAGCGCGTTGTCTTCCACCCAGCCCAGTATTACTAGCTTTTTTAAGCAGCGCGTAATATGTCCGAAAAGGCCGTGGGCACGCTCCTGGCATGTTCTTATTGTAGCTTATTATAAAGTAAGTTTATAATAAATTTCTAATTGTATGAAATACGCTTTAGGGCATTTCGATGGATTCTAAATCCATGTAGTGTAGGTCGGTAGAATAACAACCAAACACCCAATAAACACGTTTCAACGCTACCTGAATAAGCCTCAATCGGAATTAAGCATAGGCTTATTGTCGTTTTTCATATAATGTGCTCCATAAAAGCGATACAGTGGTGGTAGCCGGCCACAAATGGCAGATGGTAAATTACCTTCCGTTAAGACCTGGATTGTGGCAGTTAGCTCGGTGCGCTGCTACTGCGCGTTAATGAGTTCGTGCCATATGTGGCCATAACACAATGTCCTGGCAATTGTTACCGCGGATAATATCCATATTTTGTGCTTTGTTTTTGTGTGTACCCACATTTGTACGTTGTTTTTGCTTTACACATTTTTTAGTATAATTTTTCGATAGAAATTCGAATTTCAGGTTTAATATAGTTTTTACGATCCGTACCCAACGTCGCCAACGGGACCCTTACTAAGGCTCCACAGTCACAGTCTATCACAGCACTGTATCTATTTTTTGAACCGTGACTGGTAGACACTCAGAGAGTGTCTTACTATTAAGGCGCCATAACAACAAATAAAATAAAGTTAAAAATTAAAGGACCCCCTTTAATTTTTTAAAGTCTTTGCATCGCTAAAGCACCGCCCTTGTTTTTTACTTACCTATTAAAAATATCACCGACGCACAAACGGTTACCACGTATTCGGTACATCATTCTGAACGGCATAGAAATATTTCAACGGTATTTTTTTTTTTAAATCGGCGTGGCTGAATAATTGTGTTGGCCTGTACTACTTCTGGATGAGAAATAACTTCACACGAAAACTACATCTACGATAAAATGTTGACATTATTTTCACATAATATATAAACTTGTTCATCTGGCCGTTTTATTATGCCATCAAAAGTGATTGCTGTGACGATAAAAAAAAATGTGGCAGAATAAATAGTTTGGGAATAGACAAGATAGCTTATAAACTTTGTTGTAGAGTGTGAACACCTGGCATAATTACTCATCATAAGTTACCCAGGCTTATGAATAAATAAATGTATCTTACTCCAATATATTACTACATAATGTTAAAGTTGTAAGATGATCATAATGATGTCCACCTGTACCTAATTATGTCGTTAAAACTAAAACATGAAGTTATTAATTAATTAAACTTTATGTTACCAATTCACATTATAAACCGACTTCTAAAAAAGGAGGTGGTTGTGTATTCGACCAGCATTTTAAAATAAATGTATTACACCGATTTCTCGGTGATACTGGTTCGTAAGTGATTCTTTTTTCATTTAGTAGAAGAAACTTGCGCGGTGGTCCTTTATTAATTTTATTAACTTTGCTTCGGTACTATGAATTATCCTCCATAATATACATTTTTTTTCTTCTTCGTCTATGTGGATGATGTGCTAATAGCTCCTTAGACCACAACTAAAAGTGGGTAAATTGTAAACGGAAGTCGGTGACTTTTGTTAGTGTCATTGATTTTTTTGCCACCGACTTCTGAAAGTAAATTTATTATTTATTTATTATCACATTTAGTGCTTTTTTTGAAAGTCGGTTTTTTTATATAAAATTTTGTATGCATGTCGAATCACTATGCTACTTAGATATTTTACCTTGAACGCTTTCATAATATAGGAACTATTTTCTAACTCACACAAGATAATATTATAATTAATTAAAAGTTTCACTCTTACTACTTTTGATGCCAACGATTACTATGTTTAGTGATAAAAGATAAGTTAGGGAGCAGAACAAAATTGACAAAATCTACTTAAACACAATAATTTAAAACTAAGTGTTTAGTTATTATATATAACAGATAATGTTAAGACACCTTTAATGCACCTGCCTGCTTAATTAATCGTTTCATAGTCTTAACGTTATTTCCTTCTGTGAGAAAATTAATACGATCTCGTCTTTCGTGTCGACTTCATTAAAATTTTCGAAACGTATCGTTCAATGTTTTTAATTATTAATTCCTCTAAACTTTCACCATGTGAAGTTGTGCGTGCATCGCAGCTTCCGTCATGTACGGGATAAAGTTCTTTCAGTACAATTTTTAGAACATGATACCTCATATTGATTTATTCACAGTAGATTTTAACTAACCAAAATAATCTTTGGAAAGGTGTGCTTGTCAAATTTTTTTTATTACATGACTGCCTGATTCCTCTTTCCATAACCTATTGCAGTAGCTACATATGTAGAGCAGTTCGCGTGGCATGACCACGGAAACGGAAAAGAAAAGAAAGATTGTTGGATGTTCTGTGCCGTGTGATGTCAAAAATGAAGTAAAGAAATCTTTGTTATTTTGGCTTCATGGAGCAACAGAAGATGTCATGATACGTGTGCAGCGTGTCATTTAGGTACTAGTTGCTTTGATGGCCTATGCAAAGATCTTCACGATTCTATAGATGGTTACTCATCCGCAAACATCATTGTCCTATTAGGTACCAAGACATTACAATGTCGGAGTCTAATGAAGTAGGAACCTTCTACAGTCTACATACCAATTATTTTACTAAATGCTCGAATAAGATAATCGGATTCCCCTTTACAACTTTGTATTAATATTCAAGTAAATACCGACCTAATTGGTTATTCATATTGAATTCAGGGTGAGAAGGCTATGTAATCTACATCATAGTCCTACATCTATCGTTGTTAATTTGAAAATACCTATTTTTAATAATAAAAACTTTTTCCTAATACACTTTGTGTTGATTTTCCGTCAAAGGGGATATCATGAACGTTACGGATGTACGATTTTAGCTATCTGCTTTAAGCTGTAGGTAAATCAAGTACGTACACATAGGATTCCTTTTCCGTTCATATTTTGTGTGTACATAAATAAATAAATAATTTGACAGTATACTCGAGCATGCTTGGTTTTAAATCTCTTTTTGTAACCTGTATTGAACTCAAAGAAACAGCACACTGCGTCTGTACATTGAAGAAGCCTGCAAAATAGACACTAGGTAATAGGCTAGTTGACTAAATTTCAAAATAATATTAAAACGTTACCTTTTTATCTATTTTACCCTAAAAATATATTATTTTTAAAAAGCTCGATCATTTACAATATTTAATTTGCGTTTTAATATGCCGATTTAAATTTACCGCGAAAACGCTTCAGACAGCCTGTCAACGTGACGTCACGCCGTGCCAAACAAACTTAGTGTTTATGGGAGTTATCGGTTTTGTTCGTATAACTTTAATTTAAAATTAATTCCTCGTATTACAACCACTGTATCGTACCCCAATGTAAAAGCACAGCTATAAACACACCTAATCAACTATTTATTTATGTGCCAAACAGTGTAAAAATACGACAAAAGTGGCTTAACCTTGCAAGGAGAAATGGTTCTCATAGTTTATCTTTAGATTCAAGAATGTACTTTTGTAAAGAACATTTTGACGTAAGTACCTTCACACCTACCAACCTATTTCTAAATCTGAGCTGTACAACTGACGAATGTTGTTAAAAACATTTAATGTTCGTTTAATGTTCAAATGTTACAACAGTAATGGCGTTTGTTTGGCACGGCGTGGCGTCACGATTTTTGATTAGCGTTTAATGTCACGTGACCGAATGCGTATTTTTATCGATTTTTTTCCTTTAAAAATATTAATAATCCTTATTTTTATAATGAATATTTTAGATATTTTGTTTCTATAAATCATAATTGATCATCAGAAAAGCCAATCCACCCGATTTATTCTTAGTGGACACAAGCCTATTTCCGTAAATATTAAGTATGTCCAGACTAAACCCACTTTGTTAGAAAATTAAAGCTGTAGCTTTAATAGAATTAAAATAACCCTTTGTACTCCTGGAATTAAAAAGCCACATTAAAAACGAGAAGACAATACTTTTAACTTATGTAGAGACAGCATTTTGCTATGTTCCATTGTTTTTTTCTGTTATAATTACGGAAGTAACTAACAACATGGCTACAACCTGTTGGAGGAGGCGTTGCCGACAATACAAATAGAAAAGTTGAATTCTGCTAAAGTTTTACGGGCTAACATAAAAGGTACAAAATAGCCGCTGGCGAGAAAAACAACGCTGAATATATTAAATGTCCTTTACATTTTTATTAGAACCTCGTCATGGTAATAAAAAAAGTTTCGTTAATATAAGCTCTCGAATCATTACTACGTGAAAGCAATCAAATGAAAATCTTCAAGTTCATTTTGTCGGTTTATTTTGCGGAACGCTTTCATGGATAACGTTGAGTAAAATGCCCCAGGAAAAATTAATCTAGTGTCTGGAACCAACAAATATTGTTGTTTGGTCTGCTCCGGGGGCTATAAGTAATCTCGGCACGTTATGCACTCAGCCGGGTGGTTTATTGGGAAAGTGGATGCCTCGCCACTACGCCACTACGCCACTACGACAGAACCACTACCTACCACTACGCCAACTAATGCTTCACAAATGTTTCTTGTTATAACGCTCGTGTAATTGGGTATGTAAAACTAGTGGTATCAAAAAATAGTTTTCTGTTTTGAGGATACAACAAATCTTTTATCTGATTTTGTAATCTTTTTATCCGCTGTCTTGCATTGTGTTTTTTCATAATTTCACTCATTTTGTCCATTGTTAGTGGATAAAGAATTTTGATTTGAAAATGCGGACGAAAAGGAAAACGTAAAATATATTAAAGCATTATTTACCTACTTACAAAACCTTGGATTCGTCATCAAACGGTATTCTTTTTTTGTTTTGTTCTCACATTGTGCTACAGTTTGTTCAATATTCAAACAGTTACGTTCGTTTTGGCTCAATTAATTTATTTAATAAATTCGTAGAGGTCCCAGCGTACCGTCTGTCTCCGGTTCGTTCCGAAGTTATGAATTTATATAGCCGGACGTGTTCAGAATTTATGCGCAGATGTGTTTTCTTAGTTTGCGCCCTTGCAACCGTTAGAAATTCATCGTTTGGTGCCATCACCAGATGTCTCCTCGCCCGATCTCTTCTCTTAACTTTTAATTTGCGCTAATTAGTTTTTAATTAACACGAGGAGTGAGTAAGGTCGTTGTTGCTTCTTTTGACGTACTTTATAGACGCAGGTAATTACTCAAATCAACCTATAGGTAGGTTATGTCGTGCTACCTTTAGCTCCATTAACTCTCAAGTGATGTTGATCTCAAACGTGATATCCGCTAAACATACAGTGGCGCCTACTATAGTGGCTAGGTGAAATCTGCAAATATTTAATACTGTACTCAGTTTACTGCAGGGTGCGGCGGTTGATACCATATCTCTCTCAAAAGTAACCGAGTACAATTAGAATTAGTTCGATATTTAGACCCCCCGCAGTTATCCAGACATCTCTGCTAGTGCTAAACTCATTGAGAAGTAATCTATGACCGTATTTAGTGGTTCTAGCTGACAGCAGTTATGACGGCTCCCATCGCTTTGTTGTCTCGCACATCCATTGTCCCTGAGGCACGCGGTTAGTTTTAATTAACTTCTCTTTGACTGTTCATTTCCGATTGTACGATCCCAGCATTCCCAGCGAATGCACATAAAGGTTCCATTCTTTTCTCCTTATTGTAACTAGGTCTCTGGCTCATTATGAGCTAGTCATATTACGGTAATTCCCTAAGGATCTTCTCCACCGATGGTCCGCGCAGACAACTATTCTTCGCGGTGCTCCATTTACTTTTTACTACATTTAACAAATGTTTATTCAAGCGATCGTTAAATCACTACAGTTTCCTTTACAGTGAATGGGCATTTTCTTTTAGTGCATTGAGAAAAATGGCAGCAAATAAGTAATGCTATTGCGTCTATTTTTATTGCCTATTTAAGTACATAAACAAAACACACAAAAACTAAAATGAGAGAAATACTAACTGCGTAAATTAATTTAGAAATATTGGTGTGGAAGGTGGTAGAGACATTTAACTTGGGCTTTGAAGGAACCGAGATGTAATTAAAATAAATATTTGGCACGAAATCCGGGTCGCGGCGGTTAAGCGGAGACATTTCCACCCTTTGAACAAGTTCTTGTTTATGTTTGCTCATTAAACAAATAAAAGTGGAAATTCTGTCTTAATCTGGGAAAACTTTTACGTTACCTACTGTGCAAAGTTAAAATTATTTTGCGTAAATAATTCACAATTTCTAAAGTCGGGATTCGTTATGTATTTACTTATTGAAATGATTATAACTTGGTCGTAATTAGCAATTCGATTAGTTTAGTTTGTTGATTGAAGTAGAACTAATCGCAGGATATCAGCGTGAATATCAAGATTTTTGTTGAAGATAAGCTGAACAAGACATTGTTGTAGTAATTACACGGTCTATTTGAATTCATAGAGCGTACGCATAATGAAGTAGCCGTCAGTGGCGCTATTTGATTGCACATTAGCAAGCTAACTCGATGCCAAGTCACGACTAATAGTACAACAACACTCTCATCTAATGGAATCTGCTCTGCACAGTGCACTACCATCTAAAGGAAATAACAGCCTTGCAAATATACTCGTACATTTAAATGGATGCTGCAACTAAATCACCGCATTTGGTATCTATTTTAAAAGTTTCCAGCGTTTAAAAAGTTAATTGCATTGTTGGCGACATTCCATTTTAGTCGATAATGTGGAAATGCACAAATCCCGTTATCTAACAGTTTTTATTCGATTCTCTCGCTCTGCACCTGCACTGTTTTGTCAGTTTGTTTCTATGAGAATTTGGTTTTTATATGTCATACAAATAACTACCTTAGGGGTGCGGTCATCGGACTTTGACGGATATTTCAGTACGTTCTTTCTAAGTCCGGTGTCCAGATTCCGGTCCGGTGTCTTTGACGACACGAGCAGTTCCCCAATCTATAGTCTTCATGTCTTTCGCTCCTCTAGGTACTAATTAACTTAGTTAATTTATTATTTGCAGGTACGCTCTAGTAGTGAAAAATTATTAATTTGTCAACCAGTTTTACTGGACTGGTTTTCTGTACTAACTCTTGCAAAATGTTCTCCTGAAGTTATTTTTATTTTTTCTGTTAGAAAACAGTCATTATTCATGTCATACCATACATAACGTAAGTTTAAAACTGTAAGTGTTCATAAGTCCTATTTTTTATTATTTTCTTGACGTTGGTTTTCCGCCTCATCTCTATTACCGGGCACACATTTCTGATAAACATAAATACTGAAGTGTACCTCCCCACGAAAATATGATTCCGTACGTCGGCTTGTATTACCTCAGCGCTTTTTCCTCGAATTTGTTTATAAGCCAGGAAATGTATTTCCCGAACTCAAGCCCCCATGTCTACGTTGATAGTTCGTAAGCGAATGAGAGATATCCTTAAATTCGTAGTATTCCACAATATTTGCTTTTATGATATGTTGTGCCAACTGCAAATTGCCGAGTGTTTCACTTACGAGTAGTTTCACTAACATTTCCAGAGAGTCTTCAGTTACGTTTGAAATGTTTTTGCTAATCATATTAAACTGTTTTGTGGATCGGTATTTGTAAACACGCACCTAACAAAGAGGAACAAGAGCACAAATAACAGAACTAACTAAAAGTGTTAAAATTTTAGTACTCCAACTGGAAGCGAGGAAGTCTGAAGTCGTTTCCGTGATTGGATTTTATTTTCTTCTTATTTTGATCGTCAGACTCTTCAAAGGTCGCACTGTCATTAATCGCTTTATAAGAGAGGAAGTGCAAAGTGGAGCGTACGAGTACGCTGTAGTACCCCATGCCCCGCGCCCCGCGCCACCTCGGGCCTGAATTCATTATTGTCCTCCAAGTGAGGATGCGCTTCAAAGAAACTGCTGACTTCCACTCTATGTCGACCCGTGAGAGGGTTCAACGGTTTATTGCGCTTTCGGGAATTTCGTTTATTGATATCGAAGTTACTTAAGCCCATGGTTTATTCCATATTGATTTTCTGCATTTAATCAAGCAGTGTGTCTTAGAGAAAAAATCTACATTCTGCACCTCGCAAATACTTCCACTATCGGAATATAGTCACGTAATTGTTACCAAAACATTCGAAAATGTTTCTCATGTGTTAAAATCTGAAAACAAAATGTAATCATTGCTCAATTTGTCATTGTAACTACCGGGAAGCTTAAACCTCTTCTAGGAACCCTCTTATTATAAAGTATAATTAATTCAAGCATGCAGCTACATAACCACAAGATTTATTAATGCAAAACCACGCTACATTAGTTTTAAGAATCTGATATTTTATTAATAAGATGAGGCTGACTACGCCGAGACTTTAATTAAAATTCGTCCATCTTCTAGGTAGGTACACGCGACTCGGAATTTATGAGAGAGTAACACTTGACTGTGCTCAAGATGATTTAGTAAAATTATTCTGGAAGCCAGCTGTTTCTACAACGTACGTTAGTGGAGAGACAGTACATAAAAGTTCAAGTGTGGACTTTCTTTATGGAAATGAAGATGGAGTTGACTGCGCCATGTTACGTGCAGAGTTTAAACGAGTGTAATGCAGAATGTAGAAAAGTTGAGTAAAAATTATCGTTTGTTATGCCGGGGACGGGTACAAGAAGTGTACAAGGCGGGTGCATCCCGGCCCCTGACGGTTGCCCGTCTTGGCACCACCGCGGCACCGGACACTTGAGACGCTCTGGCTGCCGCCCAACGCGCTTTATCTTAATGCACTCGCCTGTCCTCTCCCTTCACTGTGTCCATAACTCGCTTTTCCACTCTACGATTGTTTCAGCTATACTACAACGCATCGTTAGTGCGGAATTTGATACGACCGGTCTCCTTTACAACGGCTCGTGCCGAGGCGCCACGCTACAGTTAAATAATGTACCTAATTTTAGAAATCTCTCTACAGTTTTGTTAAACTTCTAGCGAAATTTGTATTAGGGAGCCGCAACATGCGCATTGGCGACGAGAACAGGAATTTAATTCGGGTGTTCCTCTCGGGGAGTGACGGCTTGTGACATGGTACGACGTCCACCCAGCGATTTCCGCCACATTTTATGTAACCGAGAAAGGATTTTATTGTGTCCTAGACATTCCGAACGTAAACAATGTTCTTGTGTCAGTACACATTTCGATACGAACTGAAAATTATGTTTGAGAAAGTCAACCGCGTTGTAAAGGAAAACTTCTAACTTTATCAAAAGCTTGTGTGACTGATGTGAAAAGTTGAATTGTATAGTAGTTTTGCCACGTCTGACAATAACGTTAAATCAGGTAACAGAAAGAACTGTGTTGTCACAGTACGACAGATTTCCCAAAGTTTACCAAAAAACTCAATTGCATTAAATCTGTATTCAAGCGAACACTAATCTGCACACAAATCTGTTTGTTTTTTTCGTGTGAATGAAGTCGTTCCTTCCAAACTATGTGAACCCGTTTAATTTTTAATTACTATAAAAACTAATCCCAATTTTGTACAATACCCATAGTCTTAGCTCCAATATCGTCGAACAATTTTCCATAAAATGTGAACAATGATCGATCACATCGCTGCTCCCGAAGAATTCTTTTAGCTGAAAACTTAAAACTAAAGTTTCTCGAGAGGAAACATCTGTCGTCTTTTCAACTCGGATTCATTGAGCACAACGCTTCAAATTGGTAACAATTAGATATCTTCGTTTAATGAAATCTCGTTCTTTGCCAACATGAAAATAAATACCTTGTCCAAATGCTAAATTCTTGCCATTTAACAGGTCTTCAGATAAAACTTGTCAATGAAGCTTTCACTGACCTTTGTATTTTGTTCAATTAGACAGATTTTCAGCCTGAACAACAACGTCTCTTTTATGTTTTTAAGTAGGGTATCAACGACTCGACTCGGCCCAATAGTGTTGTTTAAACAATTGTCGTAAATTTTCACATCTTGTTTTATTATGAAGGTAGATACAATAAGCGACCTGTCTGTCGCATAATATCTATAAACTATGTCGCATTAACTGTTAATGATACCATATCTTGCATGTGTTCTAGGTCACAGCTTAGCACTAAACATGAACTCTAGTAGCGATTAGTGCGGCGTGTATCATGCGTGATGTCAGCTGGTTGCCCATTATCCGAGCACGCACGTGACACTAAACCATTGTCAACCTCAATCTATTATGTTCACGACCACAATGCATTTACACCATGAAAATATATAACAGACACATCCATAGGTATAACATTCTCATGAATCAAAGCCAGTGATCAATCTTTTTCAAGAGCGTTTTCATATCATTGCTCATAAATACATTCGATATTGTTTCATCTTGTGTAGTTTCCAAGGAAAATTTATGTAAATATCCCTGAAATAAATCAAATTGTCTATTTATACCACACCCTTTGAATCTTTGTTTACCCGAACCCCGCAAAGGTGGATCCAATAAATCATAAACTTAGTTTCGCGCGATCTCATATCTTGGCAATCGATTGAAAAGACTTATCGACATTATAATACGTTTGAAATATTTGAGAACTCTATGATTTATGCGCCGTATTCAAATGAAATTACTTATGTAATACTCAAGTACCCACAGAGAGGAATGTGCGATCGAATGGGTGATGTAATAATAGATTCCATTGTAGAGACAAACTGTTCGAATGTTTTAAGGATTGCCAATTCCCATCGCACAACACTTGCTGTGAATCTGTAGGGCTGCATCCCACTATATTGGAAGTGGAATCACGTTCCATTTCGCGGCGGATATAGGGCCCCGCGTTACGGGCCAATCCAACGACACGATGATGGTTCGTCGACGACTACGATTTCCGGCTAGAACGCGCCTGTATGCCAGTTTATTCCGTGTTCACGCCCAAAGTAAACTCAGTTTAGCTTCAAACGAGATATCAAAACAAGAGATTGACATTTTTCGATCCTTGCTGCGATTAGATTCCTATCAGAGTTAAAGAAGGCGGATATTTGATTGCACTGTGCTATGAGTGTATGACATGTTGCTTGGGTCAGTTAAAATTACATTTCCTTTTTCGAAACATCACGATCGCAGACTTGTCCTGTTTCGTTGGGGGATACAAAACGGAGCATTATTGACTTTGTGCCGTCCACTCAGGAAATAGTCTGTTGGAACATTAAACAACTTAGTGACGCATACATGACAACATAACTATGAGTGAAACCGTTTAGAACCGTGACCTAATACTCGTTTGGAGTGTGTAGATAAATGCAAAGAGCCCAACAGGTTCGAGAAGCGGCAGGGCCGACAAAGCCTGTTGGGCAAACACAAAGTAACGCTGAGTAAACCTCAGGTTCCTACGCGCTAATGCACGAGGACCTCTGTGCCGCGGCCACAGTTCTCGCTCGACTCGAGGGACCTCATTAAACATATTTTTTTAAGTACCTATGTATTTAAACCCACTCAAGGATAAAACAACGTTTTTGTTTCTATAATTTCTTCTTTTCTTGCTTTTCATTTCAAATTCACGGGATACGTTTAACCTAGAAAACTTTTGAGAGATATTTTTCTTGAAGACAATCCAGTAAATAGGTCATGCGATCACTTTCGCAGAGTTATCTAGATGCAAATGTTATTCACCAAAATGCCGTGGGTAACTGAATATTCAGTCGTTCACAACAATCTACTGATTTACTACTTTGTGATTCAGTGTGCGTCCACGCTTTCCGGATAAGTCGCTCTTTCGTGACCACGTGCTGGATCACCCTCTCCATGATTGAACCTGAGACGCATAGAATTTTTTTGATATTAAAAACAGATGGTCCAAAGGTCGCACAGTAAAAAATACTTCATCTTGAATAGGTACTTACAAAATGTCCCGAAAATGAAAGCATTTCGACTATGTAATAGTGAGCCCGACTGAAGCATCCTGAATTTATACGACTGACCCATTTATCCACATATTTAACCAGGCTATATTCAAAGTATAATAAAAATTATAATTCAGTAGAGTAAACATCGTAAAGGTCGCTCAAGACGAGACCGTGAAATTTACATGCGGAATGAGATTTGTCATCCCGAGTTTGGTTGTGGGCGGGTAGACGGGCCAGCTTACTTGAATGTATTTTATTTACCGAGAGCACGTGACGGACTCGGCTGAGCAGCAGCCGGTGTTCAACCGCTCGTTTGTCACTCAGAATTACCTAGACCCGGACGTTTACTCATTTCAAACATTTAATAAAATTGAACCTGGTGACGCTGTCTCCAGAAGTAATTACAGAAGGTTACTGTGTAATGTATTTTTAATAACAACAACAACAACTGTTCTGATGGACTTGTGATCCTTTTGAACATTCTGATTCGTTTCAAAAATATTATTCAAATCACTTCTGGCTAACGATTGAATGTTTCAGAAAAGCACTTGCTAAATACGCCTGTTGATTAACTCGCCTATTAAAAAACTTCTCGATCCAATCAAGAATTTTTCTCTCCATTGATTCGTTCCGGGACAACTTCCACGTTTAATTTCCGGGCTTAATTAAACTGGCGGGGAAATCAGCTTTTTTTCAATGAGCTACTTCGAGATGTGTGTTATGTGTATTTATTTGCACCAACAACGCTTCAAGTTTAACAGAAGATCTGGAATGTATGAGTCAGCTTTCGACACCCATTTTGTATTTATTCCCCTTTTGGCAGGAAATTCAATTTATGAACTCCATCAAGTTCGTAATCTTATTTTGTTACAATTCCGGTTTCCTCAATAAGTAATTAAATATCAACATGGTCGTATTTTGTTAACAAGCGGCTAATAGCGTATTATGAGGTAGGTGAAATGTGTAAATAGCCTTTTTAGAACGAGGCCGAAATCCCATTACAAGAGACGTCGCGTTCGGGGCCGCAAATTGGATTCGCGAGGGATGGACCGGCCGAAATAATGCGGCTTCGACGCTACAACCTTTTAATTTGTGTGGAAATTTAGTACGTCCATACTCGAATCCCTCCTGTGCTCCAAAATCCTAAAAATTAACAAAACCCTAGGTTGGGTTCATTGTTTGGATTACGGTTTTATTTTTTCGGAGTCTTTAATATTCATTTATTTGATTGCACAAAGCAAGCCGATTAAGCTTGTTTATGCGACTGCAACTGCTTATTTATTTTCGAAGTTTATAGATTCTTACTGAAGCCAACTTTTGCCTGCATAAAACATTGACTTTATTTGCTGCAAAATTAGAACAAAAGAAATTGGAGTATCGAATTTATAGTGAAAACGTGACACATTCGACGAAAGGTAAATGTCACGCAACCCATCTAGCGAGTATTGTTCGTTGCACCGGTTCTTTGTATTTACCGTACATTTTACTACAGATCTTTTTTTTATTTCATGGATCATTTAGTACTTCAAATATACACTATTTCATGTATAAATGATCAACTGAATTAATAAAGTAACGCTTCAGTTCTCCATCAATTATTCTGTAAAAGAGGAAAACAAGTTTTTACCAAAGACATCGCACATGAATTCGTCGCTAGAGGCGTTCGTGTAGAGTAAGGTCTTCCGATATGTCAGATGTCATTGAGTGTTCGCGCGTTGCATGCTTTTTTATCACGTATTTTTACTAATATTCACGATTGTGGTCTAGATTGAGCCATTCCTGATTAATTATGACATATTTTTTTGATATACAAATTACTCGCCAAACTTAAGTAGCAACTTAGGATCTTATTTGTTAGTACTTGGTGGTAGAATGATTTTTAAATGTTTCATGCTTTCTAATTTTAGGGAAAATATTGTAAATATGCATCTGAAGTTTACACTACGTTGTTATACGTAATAAAATAAACTTTTTATGAAGTCAATGATACTTACCAGTGGCGAAGGTTCCATACGTCGATTCCTACGGGATTCCCTTTGAAAAATGGCACAGTCAGTATTCTATAGACAAATAATATAATCACATTAAATATTTCTGTACTCCGACTTACCTCTTACAAAAATTGACCGTTCGCTACTGGTACTTACAGTATAAAATAGAATTATTGACAGGACCTTACTCGACAGTAGCGCCATCTGGCGAGCTCAAAACGATAGCCCCTCATTGCTGAGTTTTACTGAAATTCGTGTATTTCTCGAAGGTTGTGCTAATGTGCTATGGTAGCAATAGTATTTATGATGAATTGTCTTCCCAGCGCCCATAGTTAGTACTCATATTTTCCAAATTCCGAAAAATAAACTCAAAGCGTCAGATGAAAATGTACGTATTATATAACCACTGTAATATAAACAAAATGTTAGGTAAATCAAAAGTCACAGTGCTCGTACTAAATAGCTAAAGCGCGTACGAGCCTGAAGTACGTACGAAAAGCAAAACGTATTGCTACGAGTCAATTGGCTGTTCAAACAGGCAGACGTAGGCGGAATAGCAAATATATGAGCGCCTATTTGCTAGCATTATATGGAGGAAAAGTCGCGAGAGATATCTAGCAGTACCCCCAATAGATTTAGTTTATGTGGTGCTATTGATAAACCATGATATTTTCGTACGAGTCTTTCTTCGCAGTTGTTATTAATAGTTTTGTTTACAGAAAGATTGGCTAGCGATCTATAAAGCTTTTAAAGCTTAGTGTAAAAATACTGGCTCAAACTTGACCGCCATTAAGCTGGGTGGGCATCGGGTTGATCCCGTAAATATTTGAGCGCTTGCTTTGGAGACCCTTCTGGGTCTTACCTTCGTAGGTAATCTGCTTATTTATGCTAGTCATTCTTTTCTATGCCTTGCGAATTAAAAGGGTGATCAGTTAATTTAAGAATCTGACCTGTTGCATCTCAATTTAGGCAATTTAGTCATCATATTACCAAGCAGTGATAGCCTAATGGTATGATCATCGGACTGCCAAGTCATAGGTCTCGAGTTCGAACCCAAGATTTTTCGGATTCATGTGCGTATTGTATAATGATCACTTGCTTCGGTGAAGGACAGCATCGTGAGGAAACCAGCATGCCTGAGAGATATTTCTCGACGGCATGTAAAGCCAAGTCAGAGACCCATGGGCGGCATTAAAAGTCTCGACACCAGGTTAGGCACTAACCACACGAGAAAGAAGAAGTCATCATATTTATAAAGGAGTAGAAGCATTCTGAGACATAAAAATGACATATAAGTGTCAATATTTGCCGAGCATTTTCGCATTTAAAACCGTCGGAGTCTTAAACAACATCAAAGTCTGATCCTGCATCATAACAATTTCGTTTGTTATCTCGGCAAAGCGGGACCGTTAACTCCAAAACGGTTTCACTTGTTGGAACAGTTGCCTGTTTGAATGCTAATTTCCTTAATCGTTAAATGCGTACAGTTTAATACCTAAGTGGTGTTCTACTGTACGCATTTGAAGCTACATTTTTGCATAAGCATTAGCTTTAATTAAGTAATTTCATTAAAGCTGATGCCTTAATGAATTATGTGGTTGACATCTAAGAGTAGATACTTACATATACCAAAGCTCCAGACTAGACTCTCCATTTATTAAAAGACACTTCAACGCAGTTACCAAGTATACCAATATTAAAGAAAACCTCATTATAAGACGTAAATTTAATAATCGAAGCAATTTTCTAGATAATCTGCCGTCAAAGGCTTCCAAAGTAAATAGATTAAGTTTTTTAATTAGTAGTCCTAACACAATTTGCTAGCGCTAAAGTTGTGAAGTCTGCAGCAATAATCAATTTTACCTACAAGTAGGATTCAAAAACAGAAAGAGATAGCAATTGAAGAAAGATCGTATTTCAATTAGATGCTGTTTGATCTTCTCTCAATGTTGCTGTCTGAAATGGTTTTTTATGCCAAGTAAAATATAGGTTACCACCGATGCATACCAGGTACCACCGATGCATTGTCAACTATTGTGTGTCGTATTAATTATTCACGACTAAAGTTATTTTTTAATCACCATCATTGTTGACGTGTGTGCTTTCAACAATGGAGGCTTCATAATCACGAGCCTCTGTACAAAAGGTTTGGATATAGGTCATGATAATCCGTTTGCAAACGTGTCAGTTGAATGGGCAGCTCAATTTCGACCCTGTAATTAAGGAGTCACCTGCGTGAACAACTCAGTCCACGTAATTAAAGCTTTCAACTTGGGTCGAGTTATGTCGACCCACTACCACTAGGGAGAGTGCGGTTTGTGAGTCAAATTTCATGCAGATAATAGTACCTCTATAACTGCGCAACTTGTGAGCTTAGCCACGATTTAATTGAAGCCGGGAATAAACTGGGCAAGTTTACAATATAAATAGGCAACCTCTTTGCGGATTAATTTCATAATTTAATTGTTTGACGAAGAAAAGCGAACGAGGTCTACCTTTATTGCATTTTAGGATTATGTTTTCAGTTTTCATTTGGGTAATATAATTATGATATTTTCTTTTATGTCGTACTTTAAATAGAAAATTACAAAAGAAACTTAGGACGCAAAAAGTTAAAGTTTGACCATATTTTCTTCGGCAATTATTTTGATTAATTAGAGAACTTGATATCTACTAGGCGATAGAGCAATAGGTGTATCTAGAACGGGACGTCGTGGTACGAGTAACAGTAGCGCCGGCGCCCAGCCCAGTTGGACTGCCGCCAGCACCTACTGTTTGTTTATAACATTAAAACGTTTAATGTCGTCGAACCTCTTCCAACGTGGCCACTGCGATTTTTTTTATAAACATTCCAAAGATAGTCTATTGCAAAATTTATAGAATCATGAAGACACAAGCCAAGTAATAATGTCAGATTTCTGTGTTTCGATTTCGTGGATTACACTCATTTTTACACTGTAATCATGTCGATCGGAAAATAATAAAGCTGTCGCAGTAAAAACTTTTTTATCACATCGATTTTTCTTTGCGATGTTATTAAAATGGTAACGAATACGATTTGATGTCGGTACTTTTTAACGATTTCGAGATAAACATTAAAATATACCTGCGTAGTTCGTTCTGAGAAACTCAAACATTAAATTGTTATAAATGCACCGAGTTTCAACCCAATTTGCTTCGTTCGTAGAAACTGATCGAATACTACTATTTACAGAACCAATGACATGGGTTACTGTCGATACTAAAATGTTGGTGTTTAATTTGTAAACAGTTCCATAAACACTCATAATAGGATGGTGTTTAATCATACGTGCCGCGTAAATGTCCGTGTTTACATAGGACTCGGAAACATCTGGTTTTGATGAACTGAATACTTCGCATTCAGGTTGGCGGCACTTGAAATCGTGCCAGCTTATTTTAAGTGGCGACGTCTGTTCAAGATTTGTGTCTAATGCCCCGCGCTATAATATTTTACGATACCTATTGATATCATCATTAATGTTGTGTTTTTCGTAATATTTGAGAAAAGCGAGCGTCATTTTCTTTTCAAGGATCGCAGTCGGCGTTTACGTTTGAGCGGTCTGAAGATATGACATTTACACGATTTCGCTTTTGCGCCGTTCACTCTCTCCATCATGGTAGTTGCACCGATGTGCATGGACGGCTACGATACGATCATGTATTATTCATTAATTGTGCGGCTCATTTTTGCGATATAATTAATTCCGACACATGTCGCATTGACAATGCGGCTGACATTTAATTTTACATCTTTGAATTTTAATTGATGCCGTTCGTCGAAAATGTAATCGATTGGAACCATATAAACTAGTTTTTGTTTCGTAGAATGTCGATTGATATACCTAGTGTAATTCGAATGTACGTTTAACTTTTAACGAGGCTTGAACTATTCATATTATTGTCTTGTCTCCGTTGCGCAATTTAAACGCTCCTTCCGCGGCTTCATCTGTTAGCAGTAGCCTAGTATGATAATGAACCGAAATGGGGTATAGTTTGTTCCCAATACCCCCAGTAACGATGGCAACTCGACGGCGAGTCCCGGCGGAAACAAAGTTTGATTTAGTTTAGACACGACAATCCGTTTGTTGTAATGGTAACGAATCCAATTAAAGGTCGTTAGTTACCTTCGTTTGGCGTTGAATGTTACTCTTGGGCCGGTCCATGTAGAAGATTAATTTAAATTAGCCACTTGAGAGCTTGCCTTTGAAATTGCAAATTTATGCCAAAGCGGTTTAGCAAACTAAATGTTTGTTACCAAACTCTTTTATTTTGTCGTTACATAAACATAGTCTGCAAAAATTGTCAACAAATGCAAATATTATTGAAAAACCAATGTAACTGCAAACGAGTAAGAACCTATTTATGGAAAGTTGAAACGGTGCATTTTTTTCGCCTACGCTATCAACTCTTTATAGCGTAAGGGTCAGCTCACACCGAGACGCGACGCGACGCGACGCTGCGCGCACAGTCAAGCCATTTTATACGTTATCTCCATCTCTCTCTCTCGTTAGAAAATGTATAGTATCGTTTGAAAGAGGCGCGGCCGCTCGCGGCGCCGCGAGACGTCACGCGGCCCGAGTCGCGTCTCGGTGTGAGCTGACCCTAAGCAGAATTCCCAAAGGTAACCACTACAGGGGTTGCAGGGAATGTTCTTTTTATTGCGTTAATATGTGACAAGTGTTAAGTTATTATTTTTGTTCAAAAACAACCTACGCGTTACTCACGTAGTTAGTGTATACATTACGGGCTTTATTCAGAAACACTGCTTAAAGTTAACTCCTAATTTATATTAGTGTATCTTTAAAGATACATTTTTTTGATGTTGAAACGTATTTTATCTTAAGCCAGCGTTTATAAAAATTTACTCCCTTTATATTATGTACCTATCAACCAATAAATCCAGAACTTTATTTTTTTTTTTCATTAGTAAAAAAACATTTTTTTATATTGAAACGTATCTTATACCAGCGTTTATAAATTAACCGCTTAATTATTAAGTATCGATCGATACTACCAACTAGATATTTTCTTATTTTTCATAAGTTCAAAAAAAAACGGCTCTAATTCTGGTCCTTTTATCCGATCATATTTTGCTGACCGTCGCAGTAAAGTGTCACAGTTTTTTTACCATTCATCATCAAGTCATTTGACAATGTGTAGCGTAGGTTAGATACCTACGTCATCAATCAAAGTCAATTCTGTTGCTGTTATCCCTAACGTATTTCAACTGTGCAATGTTAAAATTAAATGTAAACCAACGCTTTGAAATGGACTGCCCTTATTTTTCATAGATATTTGTACTACAGATATTGAAAAATTTGATGTTTGTTTGCACCCACGATTTCGTGCTTTTCCCTTCAAACTTCAGCACCCGCTCACCTCGTTTGAAGGGCAGTCTTGCAAAAAAATATCATAGTACCTAATTATTTATAGTTTTGCATAATTTACCTAAGTAATTTAGCCAGGTTTCTTGTTACAAAACCGAAAGATTTATACTTTTCATACAAAGGAGATGGCCAGAAATTGTATGAGCCAAAAGTGTACATATATAAAATCTATCGTCGGGGATAGTGTAAATCCACGAATCCACCATATGTAAAGTGCGCGTATCTGCACTACGTGTACAGGGGAATGTTATAAGATATTTATTTTTTCAACAATTTTTGACCTCATTTTTACATGAATAGTAACAATTCATGTGTTCTATGTATTGTTAACAGCAGAAATCTATTAAATTCATTAATCTAGTCGCTACGACAAAGTGTAATTGAAATTGGTTACATTTTTCAGATAGGCGGATTTATCCAATGCTAGTTCCGCGGATTTGCACTATCCCCGATGCTATGTCATTCAATAGTAAAGATCTTCGATAAAAAAAAAACCAAAAAGGTGCATATTATAGCTCAGCAGTCTTGGACAAAAGTTATAAAGGTTTAAGGAAGTTGTTTTTGTCACTACGGCTTAAGTATTTTTATCTATACCTATTTGTTATATATACGACTATAGGTATAGATAAAAATACTCTATGGGACAGATGTCCCAGGCATTTAATAACCACAGTATATTGGTTAAAAACACTGGGACATAATTATTTTTCAACCTGAGACAATCTATTTGTTTGTAACAATAAGATTACCGGCGAAAAAGTAGGTATATAATCCTTTTGCTTTGAAATGTCTGGCACAAAACAAAACATATTCGAATTATAATAACATACATTTATGTCAATCAAATTGACGTTGACTACGAAATAAAGTTACCAGCATAATAAAAATCTATAGGTACCTATATTTAAGCTTTCTTTTTATTTAAAAAACTTTTTCTGTTCAGAAACCCCTAACAAAGTTAGACTGACAGTATACTCAACTAAGCACTTTGGAAGCTTAACTATCAATTAAATAAATCGATTTATGAATAAGAAAACAAGAATTAATAATTATGTATTACATTTTAAGTTATGGTAAGTTACAAATATTTAATTTTTAGGCCCGGTATGAGTTGATTTTTCCGAATTCTGTTCTTTTTTACTATTGTATGGCAACATTGACTCGAGGAGGCGCGGGAAAAGAGTACATGGAAGGAATTGGGGTAGGCCTTTGCCCAGCCGTGGGACAGTACAGGCTAATATAAAAAAAAAAAACATTAAGGGTTCTTTCGACTTTTCGAGGGAAATCAAAAATAAAAATCCTTTTAAGTCTTTTTTCTTTCATTATTTCTTTTCAAAATCTGCTATAGTACGTAAATCATTTTCCAAAATTCTTAACTTTTTATTATAATTATTTGTATTACTTCTATTTTTGTATCTTTTGGGGCACGTTTCGTCCATCTCCCTTAATTTCCCGTTTTCACCTCTTTGGGATAGAACTTCCAAAAATCCTTAGAGAGTATTTACTTCATAAAAAGAACTAAATGTGTAAATTTTGATTAATGTTCGATTTCTACCCTAAGCGGTTTAGACTGCCCAGGCTAAACCGCTTAGGGTTCAAAAATAATATGTCGGTAGATAAATAATAAGTCAGTCAAGACACAGATTAAAAAGCAGGGTGGAATATAACAAAACTTCCCTTTTGAAGTTGTTTCTTTCATGAAATCGCTTTCGACTTCCGGGCGGAACATTTAACAGTTTTTTTTCGTAAAACGTATTGCCTCGGGCTAAGGATAGAATTCTCGAGATACTTTCCCGTTTTAACACATTTGCCAGAAAGTCGGGTACAGCGAGACAGAACGCCCGGAGCCAGTCGTCAGCTGTTCGCTCCTTGCACATTTATGAAAAAACTTTCCTCTACATTCTTGGCATTGTCTCTTCCATTCTTTGGTTGAATTTATTCTCCATTTATGTACGTTTGTCTACCTCGTTTTACAATCGGATCAAAGAATTTCTTTATCCTAAAGTACATTTCAAATAAAAAAAAAATAGTAATTTAATTTGATCTGTAATATGATTCGGCAAATGAAATCATATTATCCCAGTGATTAAATTATGTTTTGGCAATTTATATTGATAAAATGATTTTGATTATGGTTTCATTTGGTCCGCAATTTCAGACTAGTGACTTGGTAAGCTGTATTGGCAATAAAGCAAATAATATAAAATGTTGAAGTTAAAAAAGTTAATAAGTAACCTCGACAACTGTTCACTTCTTGTTCGGTCTTTCTTCGCAGCCCACTGCCTCGTTGTACTTTTATGAATAAAGTTTTACCCGCTGCACTCTACTACGGGTTTTGCCTTTGGAAAATTCTTGTTCACTACAAATCTTGTGCATTTATAGACACGATTAGCGATTTATCCTTTTACCAAAATACCTGAAAAATACCTCATACGCGTTTTGAAGATGTTTTGTTTAAAAATACAAGTAATAAATCTAAGAGACAATATGTCCTTGTTTATACAATCTCCAAAAGGACTTCTATTTCTTTTGATTCATGACTAATATAACCAAAGAATTCGTGTTTATCTTCATTCATTTTCCTGAAAATATTGTCCTTTGAATCAGGAGATAAATTGTGTATAATTATGTACTTACCAAACTGCTTCTATAGATACACACATTGTGCCAAAACATTAACACCACAATTTAATCAAGTCCCATATTATACACAGATTCGCTATACATCCGCTGACTGAAACCAAACATATTAACAATGTGATAAAGTACGCTGTATATTAAAATCACTAACATTACTACCAACTGTGACATTTAATTTCGCTCGCCCGGAATATAATTCCGACCAATATTACAAGAGTAAATACAAGGCACTTGGAATATTTAACTCAAAATAAAATAATTATGGTACGTACTCGAACTCAGGTGGAGGTCTAATACGAAAGTCTGTTGGATCTGGAGTATGAATAGTGATATAGCGCGCAAATGGAAAGAGGCACACTCAGCACAATGAGGAAGATGACCCGATGTATAATTTATATAATTGGGTTTTTTCATAAAAAATCTTTTAGTAGAAGGCCCTAGGACATTTGTACCCAGTTCTCAATAGCAAAATACGCCGTACTGAGCTATTTTAAATGACTATTTTCAGCGTTAGTTCAACTCATTTTTCCCGCTTAAATGAACAAAATTGAACGAAGCACTTTTCTCCTACTAGTCTACTTGGATGTTACTGAACCGTCTGCGAATCCAAGTGGGCAGATGTAACGCCAATTTGGTAAAAGCTGAAATTAAATCGACCGCGCTAGCTCTAAAGATGCAGTAGGCGAAGTATTGGGCTAATAAAATTCAAGTACCATCGACACGGAAACGAAGATGACTTTCCATATTACGTACCCAAGGAATCCGCCAAAGAAAACAAAAGCACAGTTTGCCTTATTGCTGCTCTAAGGTTAAAGCTTTTTCATTGTACGCTCCTGAAGATCTAGGTAGCACTTCGACTGAGCCGCTTACCTCCGTCACGAACGCGCCCCGAAGCTTATGCACCGCTGCGGCTGGACCGCCCTATCTATTTGTGCAGGCGTCCAATCAACTGTGTCGATTGAAACAATATTTTTATTCCAAATTCGACTTTGAATTATGTTAATAGAACTAAAATAACGGTTAGAGATCAGTTTTATTTTGAAATATTTTAGAGAGTCTTATGGATCCTCATAGTTTAGATAGGTATATTTAATACCCTCCTAATTTCTATAAGTAATTCTGTTCTCACTATTTCTGGAATCTACGAGGAGGAATCCAAATAGAATTAGAATCGGTTTGTAAAAGGCAAAATCATATACTTAGTTCAATGTACGGACAAAAGAAAGGTAGACATATTGATATGGATAAAAAAGTCGTTACCCCAACCAAACAATACAACGTCAGCTTATGTCAAAGCAACCCTTTTAGAGAATCTCATAGCTAAATAAAAAGACGTACGTTTCACGTAGACTGATGACGCGAAGCATTTTATAATATCATGCCGAAACCCTTGCGTGGTATTAGTCCATGGGATCACAACTAATCCCTGCGCAAAAAATGTTTATTTCGTCTACGCAGGGATCCGGCAAAATAAGTAAATATCTTGATCAAATCCCTTACACAAAATCACTATCTTGACAAAGACTCTAGGGATTCTGTTTAGGTTAGTTTGTGCTAGGTTATGTCTGGTTATCAGCCATTTGATCAAATCCCGAGAGCTAGGATACACGACATTTCTGTTATAACCATCCGCCCTATATTTTCTTTAATTTGCTTTGTTTTGTGTTTGGGATCGGAAAATTGTTTCAATTTCCTTAGACGAATATAAATGTGTCTAGACTACCTACCCACCCTATAACATTTAATATCTGTAAATTTGGGTGCTTCCATAATCGGTTACGACCCGAGAAAGGCGTAAAATAAATAGACAACTGGCTATTGGGGAACAAATCTTGTCGATAGAAAATAGTTTATTCAATACTTGATTTATGTAAAGGCTTGTCGAAAGGAAAGGCTATTTGAATAAAGCTTCCCGTTAACCGTGTCGAACCTGAAAGCTTTTCATAAATGAACCTACTACAGCGGGGTGCTCAGTGCAAGGTGACTAAAAGCCTCCGTTGTTATATGTGTATGAAACTTTATACGTGGGCGCGATGAGGCAGACGTACCCATTGAGCGACACATTAAAAGCATGACGCGTTGGATATGAGCCCGCCCGTCATCGCGATGTGCTGTACCAACGAATGTTTGTTATTGTTCTGAAAAGTTAAGTAAATGTCACTTTGATAATGCACAAACATAATATACGACAGTACATTATCAACTTACTTAAGCTAACAGCAAACATTGGAACAATCGAATTTTCCCCGAATTCTGTACGAAAGTACTAAAGCCCGAGCACACGCATACGGTTCTCATTTTATTACCACTAGTTCGTAAGTACTTAAGGATGTTTGGAGTGTCTCGAACGTTGCCTGTACGTTTAACTATCAGTCGTTGCATCATTAATGCATGTTGTTTACAAGTTCTCACGCTGTTATTGGAAAACTCTACTTTATCTTGTCGAAGACAGTCCGGACGATGTTCCCTGCGAGCGGTTATGCTCTCAAGGCTCCACTCCACTGAATTTTAATATGCATTTTCAATTATTACGCGTATATTTTCTTTAACGATTGAACGTTTGCAATGCACTATGAAGCCGTTTACCTTATATCAGACGGCCATAAAATACTTTTAGTTTTCCCAATAGCCCAAAGTTTGTGAAAAATAACACACTGTTAATTCTTGTGTTAATCACGCGATGGGCCGGAGCTGACCTTTGTCATGTTGCTGACAGAATTTCATTACGAACTATCGGCACCGCCCTAAATATTAAAATTTAATTATTCCTTCGAAGGGAGTGAGTGCCATACACATGACATATTACATTACCAAACAATAAATAATTCATTCAAACGAAACTAGTTATTTATTAAAATAAAACTGAAGGGAAGGTTTTCACTCGGTTCGTTAAATTAGATACGAATGCACACTATTTATTATGTCAAACCCAGGAAGGCGCAAGAAAGCTACTGAGGAATAATTAAGGACATAATTCATGCCTATCACACATTACCATTGTTATCTACGTGCAATAAAAATGAAAAAGGAAAATTTTATAAGTTCACCGTTTGTGTGTGGGAAAGAGAGGGTAGATGTTTACGAGTGCGAAGTGTAGGAACGTTAGGTCGCGTGAGGATGGCCCGTGCCGCCCCTGCACTGGTGATAGCGTGAATGTTGGTGTACATGCAATCATCACGCGCACTGATACCCATCCTTGCTTGCCACAAACGTAGACGCCGCTAACACATTTATCACTTTCGTTAACACGCGTATTTTTCCGCGCGGATAATCTTCCGTTTTTTGTCATTTAATTGAAGTTGAGCATGCTGGCTTTTTTATGAAACAATAAAACAGAATTTTACGCTCATTTCTTGGGGATTGTTAACCTCAATCGAAAGTTGATTTTTCATCAAATACATTATGTTGTCAAACATTATTATGTTACGAGAAATTTCTAAATTAATACTTAGCCGTGCAGCGTCCTAGAACTGTATAAACGGCCAGTTTACTAACCGGTTAATCAAGATATAATTTACTCGTTAGTAATCAGTCTACTAAAATCAGTCAAAGCGTAAATCAGCCTTAAGATTTAGATTACAGTAATACAAGTAGCTATGACCTACAAATACCAAGTGATTACGATTCCGCAATTTCGATCGGGAGTAATCGATACTTGCCAATTTTATTACCTATTTTATTACAGCAACATAGTCGTCACATAGATAAATCGATGATTTATTGTTTCTTCGAAGGCCTTGTTGGTTTTAATGACCAATGAAAAGGTAAGACCTCTGGGCCCTTCCATCTTCATACACTTGTCGTTGAGTCGATTCTAAAAGACCAGACGTAGTAAAAGAATGAAGGTTTTCCCTTTTTTGCCTTTTCTCGCCTGTTGGCCGTGAGTGGGCTGTAATTAGTGTTGCCCACTCCGATAAAGCAGAATTCGGGACTGGCTTTTTATTAAAGGTGGTGCACGAGTTCTTTTATTGGAATTTAAATGGAGAATACTATGGAGCTTGATCTGGATTAATTATTCACTATTCAAACTCATTCATATTTTAATCTTTTGTCCATCCTACTCCCAGTACTAAAGTAAAGATTTATTATTTACCAGACTCTTCCCCTTAGCCACAATTGCATCACGTAATATAAGGAGTTCAGGACGTCCTAGAAAAGCGGTGACATCTGGCAACAGTATGGTACTAACGTTCAGGACTGCTCTTGCAAGCGGCACTTGTGCCGGTCGCAGCCGCCGTGATGAACGCGAGCCGTTACGTGACACGGGTCTTAGCAGAGGTGTTTAAAGTATCCAGGACACAACGGAAAAGAAAAACAGAATGTACTCCCCGCCTTTACATTAGGGAAAACGAACAATGAACTAGGTACCTTTAGAATGCACGGCGGTTCTGCTGCAGTAAGTCTTTCTTTACCTGAAGAGATATGCAGTCATATTAGCACGCAGAAGCATAGCATATTAGTCAGTAGAAGTCTTACACTCCCTTCCGCTCCGCCCAGAGCGGGGAGGATCACTAGATGATTTCCCATAAAAAAAAGGGATATGCAGACATATTAATACACATCATTTTTATTTATTTAAACTTCATGTACAAGAGTGGTACATAGGCGGACTTAATGCCACAAGGCATTCTCTACCAGTCAATCTTTAACCATAACTCACTCATTGATGCGTTCACTTACTTACATGTACACACAAGACACACATGCCCAACTCAGATATAACATACACAAAACGCAAATAAGCTGTTGTAAAGTCTGTAATGTTGTCTTCTGTATTTCTATCAATTTATTCGATTTTTATTCCAATTGTAATAAGTAGTTTTATTTTTTTTATATTATGAATGTACTATGCCGACTATTATTTTTAACTGTTAATCATTATTTAATTTTATTTTCAATTTAGTTAACAATTTAATTCATCTGTTTTGATATGGAAAGAAAAATTCGAGTGCGAGCAGGGTTTGAACCTGCGACCTTCCGATATCAAAACAGCTGTAGTTCCTTACGAAGGGTTTGCGTACAAAAAAAAATAAAAATTTAATTCATGTTTGCATGCCTAATATAAAGTAGATTGTATAAGGCTCACCCATTTTATTGTTACATCTTAATTTTATTAACCTGCAATCTAAGCAAATATATTTTACTTTACTTTACTTTTTTTACTATGTTACTTTAATTCATTTCCTGGAAATTATATTAATTATTATAAATATATTAGTAGTAGTAAACATAATTCTTGTATGTACATTACGAAAATTTAAGTTACGGAAGAGTGGAGTGTCCAAATACAGGTATTTACTTGCTTAAAAGGACATTTCTATCACTAGCTAGCATGTAGTAAAATATTCTTTCCTAGACCTCCGTAAAAAAAAGATTATTGAGAATTCCAATACACAACCTAGGATCGAACCCAGACAGCCTTGTCCGAGACCAATAGTCAATAACTAATGTGAATGCTAAATTCAATAGATACTACTATCTATAAATAGTGAGTACATAGAATAGGACGAGTCGAAAGGTCTTTTGAACTTGGACTACGATACTTAGAAGTCTATAGGTCGTCCAATTGACGACTGAAGGACTCAAAGGTTAGACACGTATTTATAATATTTTCAAACTATTAAATAAATTGAATTGATAAAAATTCGGCATATAAAGTGACAGACACAGCAAATTCATATCTGTACCGGTCCAGTGCTGCATATATTAATGAGAAGACTATTACCATGAGGCATGCTCTCCACGGTAATCTGTTAATGACACGCTTAAAGGCGTCTTCGATTAAACTAAGGTACTTAACCATACAAAATAAAGTAAATTAGTATTCCTTGAGTAGTCTTTGACTACCTAAATTGTATCTAAATACAGAAAGTAATAACAAAATCTCTCCATCGAACGCTCAAGTGGGTATTCAGATAATTTCAAAAACATCAAAATGCGCTTACATTACCGTAATAATGTGAATGTATCGATACAATAAAGCAACGCCAAAAGCAAAATAACGTGAGATCCAAAACGTATCTGAGGTACGCGAATTGTCAGGCAAACGTGAGTGTCCCATTAATAAAAGGGAACGAATCTTCCGTGCAAGACAAAGAAGCTAGTATCAATATTTATTGGCGTGCTTAGTATTAATCGGGGAGGATCGTGCCTTTGTATCGCGGGAGCGAGCGTACGTTGTCGGCTACGAATAGATGGACTGTCGCGGTCGGAGCTCGCCTAATTTTTCAGCTGTGAATATTTTTTTCGAGAACCTTGTTTACAGTAATGCTTTTAGCTGGCGAAAAATGAGGGTACTGAGTTAATTTTCCGTTTTATTAAATGCTCGCTGCATTTTGTTTTCCTTGTTACTGCGCCTTTATTCCGGTTTTATCGTATCTTCAACATAAGAGTATCTCAATTCCATAAGAAGATTGTTTCATCTAAAACTCGCATTCAATGATACAATCTTCCTGGTTATTTTATTTAACATTTTTTGGCGTAGGCCTCGTAGCGCGTAGCGTAGAGGTTTCGTAGCCGCGCCCGCCCTACAGGCCGACCGCCCGCTTTGATATCGCTGGTTGCCTCCGGTATCACCAATAAAATTCAGACGCGAGTCGAGTTAGTATGCCCCCAGACACAGCCGAGGTCGGACGTGTGGCGCGCGCCGCGGTCTCACTCACTATTCGCGTACGAAATGTGTGACAATAAGTGTTGCTTCCTCTTTGTTATCTAAAATTTTGATGTGTTTATAGTCAGATAACGCTGTTATATACTAAGAACGTTTAAATAAATATAACTATTGTAGTTTATATTTAGTGTGTAAATATCGCTTTATCCTGTCTGCGAATATAATCAACCTAAAACGGGTAAGATAATTTTTGTCGTTTTGTTTGTGTTTATATTTTATTTTTGGCTTAACTTGTTTCACACAAATAATTTAGTGTATCATGTACACATAAATCAGTTTTGTCCTTGAATTCAGTGGCAGGCCGTAGTGAACAATGCAGTACCTACCTACACACGCGACCGTTTTATGATTTCATCGCACATTAGTTTGTGATTTTCCATAAAGCCTCCATCGTTGAGTCACCACGTCGACAAGTTTTTTTTTAATATTTCACCAAATCCAAACGGTCGTGACACAATTATTATGTTCCAAATAAATCATAATACCAAGCTACAATGGACAAATAAACCGCCGCAGACGCTGAGAGAGTTCAAAGGTTTTAATTGGTATTTATGTCAACCCTGTTGGATCTTCACACGAGCTTATTACTCCCTAACGATGTTGTTTACAGATAAAATACTGGTCAAACTATCCTCATTAAACTCGTGTTCGTGTCACAAAATGAGTTCGCATTTTGGGAGATAAGTGAACATTATATAGAGTTGGTATCAGTGGCGAAGGTCCCATACAACTCGATTCCTACCGGCTTCCCGTTTGAAACTGGCACAATCAGTATTCCATAGACAAATAATAAAATCACATTAAAGATATGTACTCCGGCTTACCTCTTAAACAAATTGACCCTTCGCTACTGGTTGGTATGTTTATTTATTTTAGCAGAGGATCTGTCGATCAAACGATGTTTTCAGCTATCTATATGTAGATTTTGTTCACGTAATATGATGTCAGCATTTTCCCGGTCATGCAGTATGCTGTTACTTACAGGCATATCTTTGGGCCGCCGCAAATATTGGCATCGTAAAACTTGGCCACAAAAAACTACGCTGTATCCCTTACGCGTACAAACTTTTCCATATCGGTATATTCTTAGGAATGGTGATGGATCTCATTCATGTCTGTCGTGTTTGATGATATTATTACGTCGGCGCCTATTTTGGGTCTCAATTTGTGTGAGAACGATGCCATTTAGCGGATTAGATTTGAGCGAGTTACATTTTGGCACTTTTGGTTCTTTATAAGAAAAAGGTTTTGGAATAAAAGGCTGTATAATAGGTAGTTCGGGCGTTGCTCTTACCATTTAAGATGAGAAATGGGCAGCGATGCAGTCAAGACAGCGACGCCGGCGTGCACTAAGATTGCGGCCGTATTATGCTTATGCACTGAATATTCATTGTCGCCACGCGCACTCAGTTGGTGCTCTTTAATCAACTCCTTTCGCGGCTTACGGTCCTTTGAACCGTAAATATGGCTACAGAGCTTTTGAGATATTAATTGAAGGTAGACTTATTTGGTTCTGCAGTTGTTTGCGACGTTTTCCATCCCCATTAAAAATGATTGTCTCAAAATAGAAATATTGCGAGAATCTAAATTATGTCATCTTTTTTATCTCTGTTATCTTCTTATCTAACGGATGTAAACAGTCGTGTCAATGACACCAAATAGCAAAGATTGTTATAAGAAGATAAGTTTTAACTTTTGTTTAGACTTGCGCTATCGTACATATGAAAAGTGCGTGAAAGATAAGGTTTTTTATTCGAATTACCGAATGAAAAGACCAAGGAGCTCTTATACGGCATAACTACTATTTGGTATGTTGTAAGTTATGTGTGATTTAGGCGCGTAATATCTATTTACTAGTATTTTATTCAAATAAGCATGGCAACGACAGCTTTGGCCAAACTCAAAGTATTTAGGTATTTCAATTGAACCGTTATTTTACGGGCTTTTTTTAATTGTCTTGGAGCCACTCAAAAAGATGAAGCTAGTGATTCATTCCAAAGAGTAGTAGATTCCTAGAGTGAGAGAACGAGCAATAACCTCCATGATGGACCTTCTAAACCAAATTATAACAAAAACAATGGTGGTTAAATCTTGCTCACATACAAATATGTAAGATAAAAAGAATAGGGTAATAGTGCAATGCATAGTAGGGAAAGGAGCTCTAAAATCTATTACAAGAGACCCACAGAAAAAACTTTCATCAACAAATTGTTTCGTTAGAAGAAAACAAAGTCAATGTAAGTGAAAGCCATTGGACAATGTATCTAAGAGCGAAATTACTCGAAAAATTGGTTCGGAAAGGATCCCTGTGGTAACTTTATTGAAAAAAGGTCGGCTTGATTGATATTCGAATTTTACACGTTGGAAATGGTGAAATGCGAAACGTTTCGGTTTTTCGTCTCTGGCAAAAAAAGATTGACTCAATTTGTTCTTGTCCGCTACGAAATAAACTCGACGAAGGGTGTTTTTAACTACGGATTTATCTTTCGAGAGAGTCTGTAATGGGCCTTATTTCGTCTCAACGAAATTAGTATTTAGAATGTTTTAGATTTATAGCTTATGTAAATGAATGTTACGATAAAGTCGTGGGCTACTTACTTATACAGGATGGGGTCCATAACGATTTTTTAGAAACCTCTCTTCAAGGGCTTTCCGAAGTACTCACTACATGTACATATATTATGTTCAGTGATTATTTATAGTTTGCGAAAAAAGTTCAGTACCTTAAAGTAATACATTTTTTTCTTTACAATTCCTGTTTTGTATACCCAAAACTTGATTAAAGTAATTGGTAGAAAATGTTTGCAAAACCTAGCAAATTATCCAAAGTGACTTCTAATCAAATTGTATTCAAACGCCGTCTTATCACGTTTTCAGTTTGAAAGCTCAATTCAGACCACCTTTTCTCTCCTTAAGTTTTCATATAGGTATTTTGAAAGCCCTTGGCGCGAGTCATACGTATATGGGAACTCCATTTTTAACCCCCACGCAAAAAGATGGGTGTTATAAGTTTGACCGCAATGTGTGTGTCTGTCTCTGGCACCGTAGCTCTTAAACGAGCGAACCGATTTGGATGCAGTTTTTTTTATTTGAAAGCTAGTTTCTTGGCGATGGTTTTTAGATACGTTTTATCAAAATTGGTGCAGCCATTTACTAGATATGGGGGATGAAAATGGCTATGAAAAGACGAATATTTTAAAATATACCTAAGTGGGGTATCAAATCAAAGGGCATGATGTGTATATTACAATTAGACATGTTTTATCAAAACCGACTCGGCCATTTTATTGACTTTTCAAATGTTTATTCGCTTTTCTTTGTTGCGATGGGGGTTTTTTAAATTTAATTAATTGCCATTGCTCAAAGCGAACCTGTGGTCCTATAGATCTATTGATGACTCAAAAAATACACTTACAGCATTTAAAATATGTGGGCTAGATATCCACCTTCAAACGCTTTGACTGTCGTTTTTTAAGTGTCTCACACAAAATTTCATGAGAAATTCATTCCCCGGCCTATGCGTAATCCAATAATTTTCTAAATCCTCCATAAAAATTAAATAGTCATTTGGCTAATTACCACCCCTCGTTTCACCTTCATAAAGCACAATTGCTCCAAGCGAATCGTTTCTCCGTCTACCAAAATACTTAACGTGTTTTTACGGGGCGGTATCATTATTCTAACAAAAATTTAATTACCTCAACTGCGGTGCTCTAGGGGCCTATTGTGCCTTAAATAAAACGTCGTACGCACTGCCGGCGACGGTCACGAGAGAGCTCACCGTGATAGATGATATTCGAGAACAATTAATCTTGGGCAAAATATGCGGACGATTTGCAAGCGAGTGGTCGGGCCTAATGGTCGGGAGATTATCACGCGTCCACGTCCCGCGCTCACCCACCCGTCGTCATTAGCGGGTATAACGTCGCTTTAACTATGCCAGCGAATTAATTGATTGCCAAAACACGAGCCGATATCTGCACCGGCTGATATAAAAAAATAGTGACGTTTGCATACAAAAGACGTCGAGGGAGGCAATAACGTGTGCGGCACACGGCCATATATCATAGTGAGGGTTTTCATAAAGGAGGCAACGCCGACGGGGAGCCGCTCGCTCGGACACTGAAGGCGTTGTTATGCGACGCCGCTGTCCTCGGATAAAGTCTTGCATAAATTTACTGTAATCGTGTAAAGCCAGTGCCACTTGCATAGTTTAATGCAAGCAATGCTGTTTACATTAAAAACGTCACAGGCAGACATTTTAAAACACAGCTGCACTACGTTTCCATTGGTGTAAAGTGAATCCACTAATTAAGCATGAGGACACTCGGCAATAACAAGAATTTAATGGCGCCAATGTTACGTTAATTGGAGATACCTGTTTCCAACTTGCATTGCCTTGCAAACTAGGATGGGTTATTGTTGTAACCTATACTTGGAATCTATATCCAAACCGTGCCTCTGATTGCCTTCCATCAATTAAATAGCACTTCGTTTTGTTATTAATGTTTAATGCTTCGTACAATTAAATTACATTTTTTTAATTATTGTAAAAGCTTCAAAGCTTACTTGATTAAAATAGAAAAACGTACCTAAGTCCTATAGTGTAGTAACTTGTAGTTGATAAAGAAACCTAAAGCGAGCTATTCACAAACATCAAGCTCTCTAAGAATTGCTTAATCAAAATATTTTTTAGTTAGAACAAAGGCGAGCCTGATAATCCATTAAATATAGTTTGAGCGGAATTTTCGACGCAGTCTGATCAATGTGGGTAATTAAAACGCAAACAACGTATAAAATGAGAGTAGATCTAAATGAAGGCGCGCTGCGATATGAAACCTTAATTTTAATCATATTAGGTGGGTTCCTGTGTAAATAGCCGTAGTGCACGGTGTGAGCGTGTTTGCTATAGAGAAGTTGAGCGGGCGCGGCAGGCAAGCACAGGCAAGTCGTCGCGCCAATGCAAATTAGTGGAATCACAATTAGCGCTCGATTGTTGTTCGCCCTGCAACTTGCATTTAGCAAATGAAACAACCAGGTAAGAGATTCAACAAATAAATTATGGAGCGGCACACTCTGTTTTCCTTCAGTCGTGCCCTCCACTGCACTCTCTGCAAAAACGAATTCAATATTACCAGCAGTAAGCACCGCAATGATGCAATATTTTATCTAAGTAATGGATGCTTCTTTGTGTTTTCACTTTGGTTTAACAATAATTTCTATTTTGTGGCACAAATTATTTGTTGGAAAGGAAGTAGCACGAAATCGTAATTCGTGTAATAAGTGTAATTCTCATAACATTAATACCCCCCCCATAATATGTAGATATGTATTAAAAGCCAGACGCAGTACAATTAATAACGTGCTACAAGACGAATATGTTGAGCTATTTGTACGGCAAACAAAATGTCCACGGAATGTCCCTCGGGTTGACAGATGATGTTAAGGGCAATTAATCTTGACCAAATATGCGGGCGAATTGTGGGTTTCGCCTCCGTAGCCTAATGGCGACCGTTCTGTGATGTTCTAACGCCTTGGGTACCTCTCCAATCTGACTTTTATCTACAAAAGCTTGTTTTAAATGTACGGGATCCACGTATATATTTTACTACTAATGCGTCATAGAGTTATTTCTATTTTGATACGTTATATAAATAACACAAAACAAACGATTACTAGTTTCGATAGCGTAATAATTTTCCGCGTCGATATTTTCGCATCGTGTTTGATTTATATCCGATAAAAATATTTCAGTTTTACTGTAACTATGACACGATATTTTCATATAATAGCCATGTCATCCCACTCGGGCCACAAATATGAAAGTAATACCCCGATGTCCACTTTGAGAAAATATTTAATGGTGTCCGAAAGACCCCTGTCATTTCCAGCATATCGTCTGATTCACACAGTTCAATATTTTAGAAGTTTGATCTTCGCTTCGTGTTATACGAGTTTCATGGTAGCATTATTATGCGGGTTTTCTGAACGGGCTCTGTGACGACGAGGTGTGGTGAACGAGCAAAGTTATAATAAGTTTGTCCCTTCATCTCTGGAGCGAGGCCATTGTCTTTTGATCCGATATAGGTAAAGGCGCTAACACTACATAACTTTCTTTTTTGTCGTGAAATAAGTTACACTGCTTCTTTTGTTATTCATGTATTATGTGCGAAAAGGTTCAGTCTTTTTTGATAGAATCGCCTTTTTCGGATGCTTTATTAAAGTTAAGCTCCTAATCTGACGTTATTGAATGTTGTTTTTATTATAAACGATACAATTTCATTTCACAAATCAGCTTACAGTTTGTATTATAGAACGTGTATTAAGCCAGTCATCTCACGAAAAGTCCGGCTAACCCTAATCATTAATAGGTAATTCGGCCCGCTATCTTTCGTGAAAGGGCCAAGGGTTAACTAATAATTGTTTTCGCCCGTTACCCGTACTACTGTAACCCGTCCAGATCGTTTACGGTCATTCCCTTAATGAGATTAATGCATCACTATCTTACTTTGTTTCCATCAGTATACACGTACGTGTTTTATTTAGATAACACCATGGTATAATAATATACTTTGCCAGGTATTCTCTTCCCACGATGGCCCAAGACTAGTCACGATTAGTGTTACCATTGATTGTCCTTTTCAGTAAATTTTGGGACTCTCATTTAGTGAATGAAATTAAAATAAATTAATTACTAGCTTAACTATTTAGTAACTCGTGTGATTCATCTATTTAGTTTTAAATTAATTTAAATATTGAATTATTAGTTCATAATTGCTTTGTTAAATTTTGCTCGGGTAATTCAATCGCACACCGTGGCAACACATCGACAGCATCGCAACTGATGACGTATTCTTGGGCCAATCACGCGACCCAGCTGTCACGGGAAGAGAATACCAGGCGAAGTATATTATTATACCATGGATAACTCCACATTTATATTGAGCCTAATATTAGCGAGCGTTGAATGTGATGCTTTTATACGCGGTCTCGTAAATCTCAGGTTTCACAAACAAATATACAGTTATTGCAAGTGAAGTACCTACTCTGGATTAGGGGGATATATTTATTGTAGGAGCTGCAAAAGTTTTAATACCGTTTCATAATCCCCGTAACCAGATAATATTATTAGATGTACGGAACTTTGAAGACTCTTCAAGAGTTTTATTACATGTTACGTAATGTTATTGAAACAGGGATATTGCGATTATTTTAAAAGATTTAACCTGTAATCCTACTTGATGTTACTTCTTGTACTTATCGTTACGCGAAGTTTATCGCCAGAGCCATTGCTACGCTCTAGATGGAAGTTCCCTTTAATTAACTACCCTACTTTTTCTTCGCCTTCTACTCATTTCACTGCAATCATTCTTGGTTCTAAATAATTTTGTTTTAAAGCAGCTTCTCATTTTCGCATAAAAATAACATTTTACAAGGGTTGGATCTTTTGCTGCTGGAAAAGACGCTAATTTCGATTTAAACTTTTTGGGTCCGGCTTTAGCGTGAAATACTTGTAGAACAATTTAATTTCCGTTCGATTTAATGTTTCTAAAGTTATAAAGTTAGATTGGCTACAGAAAAAACTATTGTTTCAACCCGAAGAAGCGTAACAGTGTACATGTTCGTAATCTCGGCACAGTATGTAGATAGGTATTTCTTTTTCAATTTACATCAGTCCCCACAATTTTATCGGGGGCGAAGAAATAAAGCACGTCCCGACAGTGAGCAGTTTGAATTAACCTTTCGAGTAGCCTTGTAGATTCGTGGCCCGGTTACGAGCGGGTCATCTGCTAGTTAATATTCAAAGGGTCGCACAATCACGGATTCCGTACGCGTCTCTGCTCCACCGATGCTCACTGCGACCGCCCGAAAACCTTCCTTTACTTACCAAATAGACTACTATACTGTGTGTCTGGAAAATTACGCAAACAACTTAGTCAAACAAAACAAAAATTTCGCAAACAGTAGAACGAGCGCGTACATGAAATTTCATTACAGCTAAAGCATGTGTTCGGACAATAGGTATCACAGAATATTCACATAAGCCTGGAACCCTCCATTACGGTTCGTTCGTTTACTGAACACAAAGACTGACGTATAAAAATTCTCTTTCTTATCAGCAGACACCGAAGTAAAATATGAAAGTGTTACTTTTTTTCGTGTAATCAAGGCCGCTGGAGTTCGATAAACTGGCTTTTGCCCGTACCATTTCTTTACGTTATCTATAAATAAACGCGAACGCGTTTTCTAACATCCTTTCCTGGCGTTCCCCAGAGAAATCCTACTTTCAGAAGATAAGTGAAACTTCTGAGATAGTGAAGGGCTCTATTGATAACTTTTCTTTTACCGTTCTTACGAGGTGCATATATGTTGTTTTACTGCAATACATACATGCTTCCTTTTATATAAAGCGGATCAATAACCAAATATAAGTTACTTTTACATATTCAAATAAACAAATTGAGAAAGTGTGGTACTCCACAAAGCTCGTTCGTCGATCATTTCATTATTGTATAAATCTGATTTCACGTTCATTACTTAACTTTTTGATCAAATTTAATTCTGAATTTTGAGGATTGTTCGTCCAATTTCACGGTTGAATGGATTTGTTTTGGGACTGCAAAGAAATGTTTCAATGTAAGCCTACATTCAAATAATGCGAAGGGGGATTTATAGGAGCGGCCGGTCCAAGCAAAATATTCACGATTGAATAAACACAGAGATTCAAAGATAAATCGGAATATTACTAATTGATAAAGTATTTATTTTTGTGTAGATTTCGTCTGCGATTTCGAGAATTGGTCCTTGGGTCCAAGTGAAGAATTTTTTTAATTTTATATCAAATTACTTTAAGACTTATTTGCCAACCCAATCTGGACACAGAGATATCTATTAATAGTAAAGCATCGAAATAAAAACTTAAAAATGATAAGTATTATAATAACTTACGGTTTAGCTAGCAGCAATGAAATCTTTGCAGAAGAACTTATTCCTGTTAGGTAAAATAAAAAAGTTATAATCTAGCACCACGTTCAATTATGATTAAAACTAGCTTTTCGCCTGTGACTTCGATTGAGTGGATTTCGTACTTGAAGAAAACACACCCCTTTTGGAAAACAGGGCTGTGTCCTCTACCGCTTTTAAGACACGTTTTGGAAAATTAATCGTTACGGTCTATGTTATTTACCTAGATAAGTATCTATGCCCAGTTGCAAGCTACTAAACTAAAAAGTTTCAAGCTACTAAACTAAAAGGGTGAGATTTTTCATGTTAGCTGAATTCAACCTGGCAAAGGTTGAATTCTGCTAATATGAAAAATCTCAACCTTTCAGTCTACCTAACAGGGATTGATTTTTGAAAAGGCCAGTCATAATTAATTAAAAATTAAAGCCAGTCTCATTGATAAATGACACGTGCCATTTATAGTGGCACTTTATATTTATAGTGGGTATTCGAGTCTAGCCACTTTTATATTTAACGGGTTTTGAGTTGTGGCAGTATGAACTACATAGTAAAATGATTAAAGATTGAAAATTATTTACATTAAAGGATTCAATCATGTTGTCATTTCCTATTATAGAGTATTCGTTCTTGGCAACTCAGACAAATCAGATGGAGCGAATATAGACTAGTTTAAGTTGCACATAACTTTACTTATAATTTGTAATTCTATTGTTACAGATATCACCGATGAGCCTAGGCGTAGCAGACCCTGATCTGTCGAGGAGACGGATGCCGTGAGCTCTACCCAAGGAGCGCACGACGTCGGCGTGATGAGCACAACCCGCCATAATGCGTCGGCGGCCATTTTAAACCGGGAACGGACGCGTTTGTCGGCTCGAGATGGCCGTCAATCGCGGCGAACGCGCATTCAGCCTCCCCGCGCACGCGCAATCCCATACTCCACCGCGGCACTATGAAATGTGGAAACACGGCAAGTGGCGACAAAAAACGTCACCACCAAGGACAAACGCAGCCGTTAGGGTTCCCAGATAGAAACATTGTATAGTGAAATCCTTAGAGGCCTAAGTGTTACTTTTGTGTGTAAATATAGTGGTGTATAGATGTTAAGGATGGCGGGCGAAAGTCGAAGTGCGCGCGCGCCGCTATTGGAGTGCGGTGGGGCAGAGTTTTCACATCCGCACAAAACGTCAGCACCGAGATGCTGCTTCTGGCTAGCAAGCCACGTCAACGTGAGGAAATGTGTCGCCGGCGTCATGCTGCTATCCGTCCTCACCATATTCTTCTATACATATTACGTCACAGTACCTCTCACTAGGTAAGTCAATAACTTACTTTCGTGCGTTTCACATTCGTTTACTGAAGCGCATCAAATTAGAGTTTCATTAACGAACGACGTAAACATGAAAGCAAAAGTGTATTGTGTGTAATTCAAATCACTCGAAGCACGCTACGATACTCAACCTATGATTTATTGTTTCGTCGATTCTTTTCAGGACGATTGCATTGAATTTTTCAGCTATATGTGTTATTTAATCCCGAAGATGGCGAATCATGTCAGGAGATGGCGATTGTATAAGGCGAAGTACAAAAGACGTGTTAGGAAATCGAATAAAAAGTGGACATTATAAGATAATGTCTGAAAGTGGCATATATGACTGTAAAGTTGAATGGAAATCGATTTTCATGGTACGGGCATGTGATACGATTGTATGAGGAAAATGACGGTAGTGAAGTCTATGTATGAATGGGGGTGGGCCTACAAGACAAGTGGTAGGGATGAAGAAAATATGCTGCAATTTATTTAGAATCAGCCCCGAACAAACTGGGATAAAGGCAAGAGAATAATGGCGTGCTAGTTAATCGTTTTACACAGTTTAACCAATCGAATGGAGAACTTTTCTCATTAAAACATTATATTCATTAAAATTTTACCGAAACGCGCCTGAATTTAATTAATTAATCTAGTTGAAAATATGCGTCATTGGCATAAAATCCAATTTGCTTCCTATCGGGACCAAACACGTTGCTGATACGAATTAATAATATGAAATTATCGCATTCGGATAGTTCAACGTTATGTCACGCTGTTATTTATTGGGATTAGTTTGTGGCTAAATGGTATTTGTGTAGCCTCTTTATTTTTCCGATAGTGTTTTCATTATAAAAATAAAAAGAACTCTGTATGTTCCAATTTTCCCGCGCATAAAATCTTACATACTTACCTTTTACCTACATCCTTACTCTTATTTTTAAAGGGGTCGCTTCTATAAAACCCTTTGACATGCAAGAGACGTTTTCGTTTTATATCTTTCAAGATTTTACGGAAACGTATTTGCATAAACTCATCCTATTCTTATCTTATTTTGTGGAAGTACACGTACCGTACAGAAAAGTCCCATTTTCTGGCTCTTTTGCCGGTCGCACTGAAACAAATTCAAGTGACAGAAACATGTGACTAGAAACACCGAACTCGTTCACTCAACACTGTTTATCTTTTATTTCAATACCAGAGGATTCATTATGGCATAAAATTGGCATTTAATACCTAAAGGAAATTGCTTCGCGGAAGTATTAAAGATGTTTAACTTTGTGTCGAGCGTCCTTGTCGCCTTTTGTTTGGCAGCTTTTCGCAGCTAAATTAGGACGAAGAGGCGAATATTTCAGAGTAATTTATAACGTGATTTTATGTAATTAGGGCAGATGGCGTGTAGCTAGGACCCATAATATTTTATTTTATCGGCTTAAAATTACATCGGCCGAGATGAGCGGCAGGGGCGGCAAGTTTCGCCGACTCAGTTGGATTTATAGCAAAACTTGTGTTCTAGCTAATTAATGGAAGCTGCTTCGCTAACGCGCCGCCAGCTCGCTGATTTAGAGCCATGTTGTTTTATAAAAGTTTATTTAGATACTATTAACCCGTTATCGAGACAAAATTTTCACGTTCCTAATTTGCATGCAAAGCTGACTACTTTGTTAACGACTACCTAATTCTGCTGTTTATCACAAGTCAATACAATATTTTATTGGTAATTAAAGGCTAATATTTGCGGCATAGGTCGGTAGGTATGTTTTTATAGCGTAGTCGTTAAAGTTTCCTCTCGGTTGATTCAGGCATGGCTTTCATTAAAGCAAAGAGGCCGCAAGACTCAGCCCTGGCTCACAGGACCACTGCCGCCTACGGATAAAATATTTCCACAAATTCCTGCCTTTATTTATTTTACGCTATTGAGATAAACCTTAATGGGGCTTTGATGTGGCTCCTACTTGGAACGCAGCTTTAAGTTTGGCAGGCTTTGATTGATTTTCTTGTAAAATTTGTTCCGGAGGTGACTTAGTAGGCAGATGGCGAACTTGGATTTTAATTGCCGGCTCATTTGTTCAGGTGCTGGAAAATAACCTTAATTTATTATTGGCTTTTCTATTAGAACTTTTTCATCAATATTTATTACGGTGTACTTACTGCCTCGTTGGTGTAGTGGTCGCAAGCGCGACTGCTGAGCATGAAGTCTTAGGTTCGATTCCCGGGTCGGTAAAAGTGTCATTCCGTTTTTCCATCAGAACTTTCGCAGTAGCAGCACGGAGTCTGGTTTTGCGCCCGGTTGATGGCAATAGGCTCGCCCTCTTTTACATGGGACTTAAACATAACAGGCGAAATTTGGGTGTACTATTAGGTACACCTCTGCCTAACCCTTCGGGGATGACAGGCGTGATGTTATGTTATTACGGTTTATACAAAAACCGATATCACAACATAACATAAGAGTATCGTTATTGTTTGGATGGATTTCTTATTTCTAAAGAGCAGGAAAATTCACTATGAGTAGGAGACGAAATAGGGAATCATCAGGAAGTAAACAAACTGTACAAGGAAAGTCCATTTACGTTTATTTAGTTGGCCGCGATATGGTTACACAATACACAATGAGTAGAGCACACAATACATCTAAGTACATAGCTTTTACAGTTTACATGACTTAGATAATAATAGGCACTTCAGTCTCGGTATCTTGTGAACAGTACCTACTTAGATACCTAAATGATGATTACCTTTTATGATGTTGTGTCATATCGCAGCTGGGTGATTCTTGAGTATCGTCATTAAGATCTGATATTTTTTAACACGCATTTATTGCATATGGCATTAAGTCCGCCTCTGTACTTTGTGCTTGAAGTGTTAAATAAATTAATAAATATTGTTCCGGTCTGTTAACCTTTCAGTTGTTTTAAATAGCTAACTTGTTAGACACCAATATATTTGGCTACCACGTTGGCCTAGTGGTCACAAGCGCTACTGCTTAGCATGAGGTCCTGGGTTCGATTCCCAGGTCAAGCAAAGTGATATTGAAGTTTTTTCATCGGGAATTTCTCATTAGCAGCGACGGATCCTGAATCTTCTTTCTTTATCGTGTGGTTAGTTCCTAACCTGGTGTCAGAGTTTTTATGCCGCCCATGGGCCTCTGACTTGGCTTAACACGCCGTCAAGAAATATCTCTCTCTCTTCCTGGATCTGTGTCCAGTTGATGGCAATAGGCTCGCCCCCCGCCCTCCATTTTACGAGGGGCTAAGCAAGTAAAATGGCGAAATGTATGTTTACTATTAGGTAACTCTTTGCTTAATCCTCGGAGACTAAAGGCGTGATGTCATGTACTACTGATATCGGCAGAGTGCAAGTCAAAAAACATGTTATTGAAATTTTGAGCTCTAATGGATTGTACGTTCTGGATCATTTTTTGTGTTTATTTACTTCTCTAATAAACTAAATTACAATTACTAAAATATTATCCTATTTTCAGTCTGGTGTGGCGTGATCGCGTCCCGCGACCGCTGTCGCAGTGCTCGTTGCTCGCGTCGCAGCAACAGGCGGCGCGCGACCACCGCTCGGACGCGCGTCTGCGCATCGACGCGAAGGTGCTCGTGATCGTCGAGTCGGCCTACTCGCGACTGGGACGCGATATCGCTGAGCTGCTTGTCGCCAACCGTATACGGTAAGTGATCATGTAAATATAGAATCGGTTTAAATAAAAAAAGTGAAAATGAACTTAACTGCAGTAGAATACGGCTTTTAACGCAAACTGTGTCCTCTGTGGGACAAAATAAAAGACAAACCGGCCAAGTGCGTGTCAGACCCCACGCAAAGTAAAGGGTTCCGTGGTAGCATTTTTACGTATGCACAAATTTGGTTTTTATAATCAATCAACATCAGCAAAAACTTTATTTCGTAGTATAGCATAACACCACTCGGAAAAACTATGAACAATAAAGTTATTTCTGAGGTTGTAAACAAAAATATCCCACGGTAAGTTGAATAGCAAATTCTCTTAGAAATATCTTTTTAATCAAAGAATCCAACCCTAAGTGCACATTTGTTTTATCCCGCGGTTACTCTTGGAGTGCCACCCAGTTATGTATTTCTTAATTTCTATACAGCACTGTTTAGCAGTGCACAAAATGCATTTTTTTCCCAATTTGCAACGATATAGTGCAAACATTCTCCGACTAAAATGGCTAAGACATCCGAAACTGAGATCGATGAGAGTTTTTGCCCAACAACATATTATTTGCACAATGCTAAAACGCTTAACCCATACTGTAAGTACTACACAAGTATTAGTTTATGTTATTAGATCTTTTCTTTTCTTGAAATCTAAAAAGCTTCATAAATCCATAGTAGTAAAATGTGACCATACCCCGTTCCTTACCAAACGAACAAATTCAGCATAAAGCGCTCGAATCTCAACTCAACATTAAACTTTTGACCGCTACATAACGTGTAGCTTTCGCTTTGGAATGGAACTAGTTTCACGAAATATTTCACAGTTTATTTAACTTTCAGAATTTTTCAGCATTTCGAACATTTTCAGCGTCCATAGTCGTAGGTTGACTAGGTACTAAATTCTTAACTGCCATACATTTTTAAGGGACTCCTTAGGCTTTTTTTTTCGGATGCGGAGCGGAAGGGATTGTCAGACTTGTACTGACTAAAACCCATCATGTTCCTTCTTTGCCCTTTGTGTTCCAGGGCCACGGTATCTCTTTCGAACAGTCCCGCAGCCCTGGCAGGCATCGGCCCATGCGGACCCCTACGTGGTTGCTGACATCTCTTTGAGGCGCGCGTGGAACACGAACGCGCCGTCGACACGGCCTGTCGTCATAAGACGGCCGGACGGCGAGCTAGCCCATAACTCGCCGTCCACAGGCCCGTGCCTACGGTGGCCGGGAGCCACCACGTGACGACTCCTTAGGCTTTCGTTAGGGTTCTGATCCTGTTTTGTATGAAAATAACCAAAAGACAAAACTTGTAAAAAATAAGCTTCAATCAATCAGTGCCAAGTAATAAGGGCTCTTTTAACCACTCGTGACAGTATAAGTCAAATTAACCCATCGTATTTCCATATACAAATTCGCATGACTTTTTAAGAACCAATTTCTTAAAGTTATCATGTAAATATTTACTGAGTCCGTTCGCTTGATAGCTGTTATGGGGCTTGCCTCCCTTTGTTTGTTTTCCCTTGTAGCGAGCGAGAAGCCACAGAATAGATAGGTACAGAAGTTCAGCTTAATTCTACGAGCGAAGATGCGCGCACACACAAACATGAGATTGCAAAGTGGGAGTGCAATTGCACTCACGATAGGCATCATTCATTACCATCACCGTACGCGGTGTCTATATGTGTACTTTCCTGTTTTCATTAGCTTTATATAGCGAGACTTCTGTATCAATCTATTCTGTGGTCAGGCGATCGGTTGTGCCCGCTGACAGCTAATATGCGCACAGGTGATGTACTGCATCGGGCAGCGTATTGGGGAAACAACCTTTGTTTTGTACAAGCTGAGAACCAGTAGTAACAGCGGTTTCACTGCGGTTCAAGTGAACATTTTGAAATTTTCCCTATTTTATAGTCGGCTTCAGCGCAGTGAAATTATTGTTATGTTTCTGGCTTTTAAGAGTAATTATACTTTAGTTTCGTCAATAAATCAATGTGTAGCTTTCAATTATAATATTCAGAATGAGAACAGATGTGAATTTTCCAGCGGAAGCTGTAATGCTATTTTCGTCACTTTTAGCTTGACCTGAAGACAGTCATAATATGATCGGGTGCTAATTAATTTAATCGCTATTGATCTTATCGTAAACATAACGAAAATATTTTTAAAATGTAGGAGCACGCTATATGTGAAGATCAACGCAACGTATAGCGTAATTGTATTATGTTATAATGTTTGTAAGCACAATTTGCTTGATTTATTTCTACTCTTAGGCACAATTCAAACTTGTAGGTTAGTATGTACTTGCTGTTTTAACCCCCCAACGTATAAAAGCATGTGTTATAAGTTTAACGGTTATGTCATTCAGTGATGTGAGCGCCTGTCCGTAGCATCGTAGCTCCCAAACGGATGGTTAGTTTTTTTTATTACAATACTGGTTTTATTTGTGTAGTTCCTAGGTATGTGTCATGAAAATCTGGAGCAATTTTGAATGTAGTAAACTCTTTTCTGATTTCAGTGTTTTAGCCATTGTTTGTTTGAAGAATACCTATAGTCAAAGTTTCCTATGAAGTAAGACAATATTATGTAGGGTTTATCATTATCAATCCACACGATTTTCCTTAACGTTATTATTAATTCGTAGAAGTGATCAGGATTCTTAATAATCACGTAGTCGTTGTGTTAATGAATGGCGGTTACAAGTGAGTAAATAATAAGTTATCGCGCTGATATGAAATTAACATATTAACCTCTCGATACAGACATAAATACTGCAGTGAACGGATTTATTTACTTATCAAAAGTAGTTACCTACTATAACGTTTACGATATTTTTTTATGTATTCTGATAATTAGGTACTAGCAAAATGTTTAAAGATAAGAAAAGTAATAAAAACTTCAATGACGGTATCTTTTTTTTTTTTTTGTTTTTACACAATTTTTCCATGTTTTACAAATGTGATTTTTAATATCAAAGGTCATTAGAGGTCAGATTATACAGCGTGTATAAGAAAAAGGTAATACTGAACAACACCCTTAAATATTACCACGATTTTCTTAGACACAGTGTAGATAAAAAAGAAATGCTTCCTATGTCAGTTCAATTTACCTCCATAGCAAGTTATCAAGTTCTCAGTAACTTGACGATAGCACAAAGCAACTTTGTTAAACCCCCAGTTCATGTTAAGAAGACTATAGTCTACGGGTGCTTGCATAAAGACAGGTTCCCAGTACAGTCGAGATCAGTACCGAATTATCGATACGGGGAACCTCTATCTTCATGCAAGTATACTAACGAAGCAAGAACATAGGTACTCATTCGATCGATAGCACCACTCCGAAACTGCTGAATATCTGACTTGAGTTCAAGTAACCCATACATTTTCCAGTGGCTATTCATCATTGACTAAATTAATTCAGAAATCGCCCTGTATTAAAATGTCTCCGGTTATTTTCCGGCCTGCATATCGCGTCTCACGGATGGCCAACCCTACTTGCGTTAAAGTATGTAGGGTAGCCATTCATCCGAATTTGTATGGACATGCCTGGCTTTTTGGCTCCCCGTCAAACTTTGTCCGGCCTTGTAATTTTATTACTTATACCTCGGACTTTTTTACGTGAGGTTTTTGAGTTCAATTAGAACTGAAAAGAGTAAATTGTCCGGACTTTTCAAATGTTGAAATGGTTACCCTAGTTATATGAGACGTTTTGCTTCTGTCGGGTAAAAATCGGTTTCCTCTCGAGCAGCGCTGTGCTTCAGTGAACTCTTCGCTTGCTTATGAAATGTTTGACGGGTCAGGAATTAGTTTTCCTCCTTGATATTTTTTATTGAAGCCTATTTCTTAGGCCTCGGGTTTTTATCGCATCTGTTCGTTTGTGGATTACAGACGGACGGAGTGTTTATTTTTTCAATTATAGATTAAGTATCTACTCTATTTGTACTTACAGTTCAGGCCTTACTGATTTCGAAATGTGTTTTGCTAACTATAATAGCACAAGTACTGTTTTAATATTATCAGGATAATATTAGATAGGTACTTATACTGCCTACACCTTTTCGTAGAAACGATAAACTAATCGGTCGGCCTTAGTGATCTTATAAGTTATGGCGTATGTCCATATTCGTCAGTTGCCTTGATGGGACCTCTTTAGCTCTTAAGGAGTGATAAAACTCTTTAATTAGATGACTCTGAATTAATTCGTGTTATAACTATTATAAGATCATGATTTCAGAACTAAAAAGGTTTTACTTGTTTTTACATTTATTATTGTTTTTTGTTTCGTTTTTTTAAAAAAAAAGCAATGAATAAATGTGTATTTTTTTACATACCTAAGCTATCTTCGACACGTTTTTTGGTCATTAATACCTTGTCAAATCATTACTTACCGACTTTTCCTCCGTGCCTCGAAAAGTAGTCAGTCGATTTAGTAGTCAGTGGCCCGACAGTCTGGCAACCAGTCTTACCGTATTACCCAGTACTAACTAGTTTGTGGAGGTCAGATAGGCAGTCACTCCAACGAACAACGAACATTATTCTCTTCCCTTTTACACACTATTGTCTACATTTCTTTTTCATTTCTCCTTTTTGCGGGTCTGCTGGCAGAAATTTCTTTTGAAATAAGCAGTACCTTTGTACTCATATATTATAATGTTATTTTCCTGTGTTGTCTTCTGTGTGTGCATAAATAGTTAAATAAATAAATAAACAACTCTCCTTAAACTACTGGTATTCAGCTGCATCCGGTTACACTGGAAGCCGACCCCAGCATAGTTGGGAAAAGGCTAGACAGGTGATGAGCTTTCTTCTTTTTTTTTTAAATAAACGTTGCCCGACACTAGAAATTTCTCTTATGTCGTGCGTTAAGAAACATTTAAATTCACATACACAAACAGCCAGCTTGTGAAATAATCTGTACATTTAGTGTCATAGTAAACTTTTTAGTTATTACGTAACAAACACAGTCCAGATGGTTTTATAAACAGTTTCGATGGCATCGAATTCCGAGGTTATGCATGGCCATATTAATTATCGGGCCATTCGCTTCTGTAGGCGTTACTATGTACAAAACAAAACACAATAACCAAATGGACTTTATCAATCAAAGTTACATTAGTGTAATTAACGTAATAGTATGTTTTAATGTTTTCTACTAGACAGCTATAATTTATAACAACTAAAATGGCCGCTGCTACTAATTACTTAGCAATAAATGTATAAATGTGTGTTAAAGAAAAATCAATCGTCATCTGCTTAACCTTTTCCCAATTAAGCTGGTCGGCTAACAGTTTAACCATATGCAGCTGCCTATTTGACCTCCACAACCCAGATACTGGGTAATACGTTAGCCCTTTGGTAAGACTTTTTGTCAGACTTTTGCGACACTGACTACGTGTGTCAAAGATCTGCAAATGATTGTGTTAAAGAAAAGTGTCTTGTAAAATGGAGTTTCTTGCCCGTTCTTCTCCATAGAGATCTACGTTAGGGAATGGGCAACTACAGTACTTTCACAGTTTTTGTGCCTTGTGACTGGGACTGTAGCTATATTTTACTGTTGCCTTTGTTTCGACAATTCAAAAGTGCCTGTAACTGGCCTACTTGAAATAAATGCTTTGATTTTGATTTTTGAATTCAAAATACTAGTACATTTATCTAGCACCCCAAGAAAATACATAACTAATAAAAAAATCATAATGTTTGAAAAGTTCATCTGCTCGGCAACGTAAATGACGCAATGAATCGTGTTGAATTGTCAAAATGACTTTCAATGCTATTTACAATAGCATACTATATTATGTTACGCAATAATTACCCCACTGCACATAACAAACATTTTATATTGCTAGAACCCGTTATCATAAAATCGTAATATTAACTATCATTTATTATTATCTAGCTATACAGATTACTCCTAATTATGGAGGTATTTAAGCCTTTAGGGTTATGAGCACCTTACTACAACTTGCACGAGATAACTCCACCGGGAGGAGAGATTTGTCTGGACCCGGTAGCATAGTAACACGACTGCGAAGATAGGAGTTTGCCGCTTCATCATTACAACAAGACTCTTATCAATTTCATTGAGAATAAAAATAAAAAAAATACGATACTTGATAGTAGTTAATTTGTACTTTTTGGCAATTTATTCCATTCGATAACGTGGCTATAATATTTTGTTTCACAAATACAGGGTGTTGAATGCCCAATTGAGTTTAATTAGCTAATTAACTCACATTCCCATAAAGGGTGTGGACCAGACACTGTTTAATGAAGGATCACCTTTTATTACATGTACAAACACATAAAACAAAAGGCTCTATTTTGTTCTGAGAGCTTGTCATAAAACTGTACCCAAAATAAAAACAAAGTGAGTAACGCAGAAAAACTATGACGAACACTTCTAACAAGCACATATAAGCGCTCGCAATATTAGGTACATATGTGCAGAGCTTATGTACTTATGTATGCAATTAAATGAACACAAACATCAAGCACTAGGCCATATCTCTAACTATAAACTCTAGTGCTGTCATAGAATGATTTAGTTCATTTAGTACACAATACATAGTACGGATTTAATTCTGAATGCAAACAAAAGTAACATTGTTGAAATTCCTCTTTATTATGAATTCCATTGACCCAAATATAGTTGCTTAAACAAAATTACCTCGACCCGGTAATGCAGTGCGGTCTAATTAGCTGATAATTCGGAAACAAACGGCATTGGTATGTACGAGTAAAGTAAACTTAATTAAATATAAAGGAAGGTGTAAGGTGACATGACAACCGAGGCGCGAGGCGCGAGGCTCGAAGCTTGCGAACGCGACGTCTACGGCGAGTCCTTGTGGCGACAGTTAGTTAGTAGTGTGCCATTAGAGGCAAGCCCGCGGCATCCCGCCCCTATCTCGCCGCCTCGTTCTCCATTAATGCTCGTTTGCGTCAAAACGACTTAATATAAAGTAATTAAGTCGTTTTGACACTGTTTCCTTTAATCCTGCCCGAAACCTTCTCATAAATACAAGTAAACTGCCTTGCGTATACAAACGTATAAAAGAACGACGATTCGTTCCATCGAGTCTCGCTGTAGCTTTAAAACTTAGAGACAACGGCTACAGTAAATTGAGTGTGAAAGAAAGATTAGCCGTTTTATTCGCGCCTTTACGACAACCGGAGTGGGTAGTTCCGTTTTAATAAAATGTTGTGGTGATTTAACATTACCCCTTCTGTCATGAGTACATGGTACTTCAGGACAATGTATTTTCTTTAACATTATTTGATGACTCTCACACGTGTTTTAGTTTGTTTTCTAGTTTGATTACTAACGTACACTTGACCCTCATGTGATGTAAGCTTTGGCGCCGTTTATTACTCCCGGCCCTCGTAAACTCAACTTCATAGTGCACGAGAGCGTAAACCGCTTTTTTAATAGATCGTTAATGGTTACTATACTCTAGTGTCAGGGGCCAACCCTCAGACGACCACTCCAACGACTTTCAATGCAGTTTAACTTACATAACAGTCCCTTTAGAATTGACGACCTCCTCATTCTCTTTCTTTTGTCTCCAAATAACATTATCTTTTATTAGGGAAAATAAAATTGCTGACAATAAAACTTCGTGGAAGTGAGTGAATTTTATATTGACCAATTTAAAGTCGCTTTATAAAAGTTTTCTCTAACGACTTTATGTTGCAGGCCCCAGTTCCAACTGGGTAGGTAATGTATGCCATTAATTGAGCTCGCAAGGCTTTTTAAAAGTACAATTGGACATGAAGCAAGTCGCAAGTTACAATAAGTATCCATACTGAACATAAAGCAGGGAAGTCGTTGGCAATTTACCTTAAATTGAGACGAATTGTGGTGCCTGCTAATTGCTTTTGTATCGCCAGTTGTTCACGTTGCTATAACCTACCACAGAAAGATGCAACTTCCATTATAGTCGCAGGCTCATAGCTCTTCATCATTATATCATATCTAGCTGTCATATGAGTTTACTAGTGATACTAAACAAAGTTCTACATTAACTTATAACTCACATTCACACAACGATGCAAACGTAACTCAAATGTAATGAACTATGCCAGGTACCACGTAGGTACTATGACTGACACACCCCAACACCCTTGAAAGTTTGTAAATACGCCGGGGTTAATTGCGTGAAGCTAAGCTTTCAGCTTACAATGTAAGTATAGCGGTTACCGGGCGACGGGCGACGTAATTGAGAATAATATAAAGATTCGCTTAATTTTTTCCGTTTTCTGGCAAACCGTAGCGCAGTTAACCGGCCTCTTTACGATAACTGTCGTTATCCTAAGGGGCGGCAGGTCACCGAGGTCGCACGCCGCCGCCCTGACATTGCTCCCCTTTATTGAACTCACTCGCGCTCCCTTATCACGAATTAGCCCTCCTCGCATTCGGTTCACGGACAAAGTAGGCCGTTTTGCGCGCTCTAATTTAAACTGAGCGCTCTCGTTTTATTGTCAGGACACTAATTAAGGTAATTAGAAACATGTTAGCGCAAGCTAAATAGTGACGCGGTACTCACGTCCAACGTTTCAGCGTCGACGGAGCTTTATGACCGGCCGAACTTTACATAAGCGTCCGCATTTTAAAGTGCGCATGAAAATGGCAAACTTTTGTATCGGACCGTTTGCTCGGCGAATATACTAGTAGCTGAGCAAAGTTGCCAACGAGTGCACCGTACATTAGACGGAAAGACGGACCGGCTCGAGTGGGTAAATGCTATTTGCAAGTTGCCATTCGCCCTAGACTCGGTCTGGAGAGCTCTCAAGCTGCCAAATTGAAACAGGCCTTAACTGGAGCAAAATGAACGGCCTGGTCCCGTTACCTGTATGTTACTCGCCTACTCTTTCTACTAGTCTGTTGATTCATTTTTTTACTTTACCTGACCTGTATTGAACTCGAAGACTTTTCAGATTTTCCCAATATCGGTAAAAATGGGTATTTTTGATTGAAAATTGGAAAGTATCCTAAAAGCGAATGTTTGGACAGTTCAATTTTCAATATTGCCAATCAACTTCGGCGGCTTGTTCACTGTTTGACAAGGGGATGCCGTCTGCTATTTAAACTTTACACTTTTATAACACGGAGGTTGAACCGCCATTGATTTTATTGCTATATTAAACGTTAACTTGGAATTTTAAATATTTTCGTTTCAGGTCCACCTATTGTTTGCTGTAAGAGATACGAACATAAAAATATAGTAGCGGAGGATTCATCATCAAAATAACATGCAGTCTAATTAAAAACCTTATTAAGTACCTACATATATATCAGTGAAGAAAATTTACATACCTCAAGTAATAATACAAATTTTCATAATACTGACCGATTCAAAATATATCAACAACAATTAAAGTAAATTTAAAAATGTCTACGATTGAAATACAGCTTAATACATCGAATACTAAAATGTCGAAAGTTATTACACCTGCGTTCATAATATCTTTGTAAGTACAGTCATGAGCAACAATCTAAAGCGATTTTCAATTCTATATTAATAGTTTGGGCAAAAATATGTGACTAAAACAAACTAGTTGCATTATTTCAATTACACGTTGTATGGAACTTAGCAGTACTTCCCAAGGGTAGCGCAGGCAGCCACCTCTTCTTCAACGTATTGATCTTATAGCAACAGATTTTCATCTGCAGCGCATTACTGCACTATTACTAACTAGGTTTTCCCCGCGGTTTCGCTCGCGTTAGTTTAGAAATTGACAATCAATTCGGGTTGTACTCTGCTTGTAATAATATAATTCAATCATCGTTAGAAACACACGTGGCGCCATCTATCATCATAAGAACGTTATTGTTGTTTTCCTCGAGAACAGTACTTTTTTTCGGGACAAAAGGTACCCTATGTCCGTTTCTGTAAACTTGACAACGTATATGCAAAATTTCAGGATGATTGGTTCAGTGGTTTAGGCGTGAAAAGGTAACAAACAAACATACTTTCGCATTTATAATATTAGTTAGGAAGTTAGGATTATTATTCCACTATTCTTCGCTATCATAAAAATAACTTTTAATTAAATGCTATTTGTGCTCTTATCTTACTCAAAGAGCGTCGGTAATGGTACCTAATTAAAAAAACGTATATAAATTGCTCAGTACTCATTGAAAAGAATGTTGGATAGCGGAATAATGGATTAATAATTGCTAGATTGAATGAATGTTTATTAGATTAAAATGTTATTGTTTAAGGGTTCTGTAGCCAAATTGTAAAGAAGGAACCCTTTTAAATTCATAATTTCAGTCTGACTAGAGGTATCGGATAGTTTCTGTTACAACCGCAGATATATCTTTGTTTTTCATAGTTTTTCCGGAAAATTCTATGAATTACAAACTTATGTTTGCACCTGACAAAATCAATCATTTTCTTCAACCTTTAGCCACCCAATGCTGAGTGTAGGTCTCTTCCAAATCAGGCGTTTTTGTGTCATGGCTGGCCAGTTTCTTCCCGTCACTATAGTAAGAACGTCTGTCTACCTAGTCGGTTGTCTCCTAGTCTGTGCCCACATTCCTCCGTCATGTCCGTGCTCAATAATGTGTGTGCTTAAACATTTATTCCTACTACGGCGCACTTCACTGTGCGTGGCTTTGTCCATCACGTACTTTGCGGGTTTTTATTTTGTTTTTCTTCATTTGATATCAATACCCACAACGCCTGTAAAGACTCCCCAGCTAATATAATTTAACCCTGTATGTTTCACTGTAAAAATCTGGCCCATTTTCATGTTCATTATCTTCTCTTGTTCTTTGAAGGATTCTTTTCCCAGACTGATTTAATTACGTCCAAATTACTTCAAATGCCCCACAGGGCCAAATAACCAACAACTTAAAGTAAAAAAACATCCGCGTATTTTAAATTACAGTTTCTTAGTATTTATTTCGTATTATTTATTTCTTAGTATTTTTCTCAGTTTTCAGCAAGTATACAATATTGTGATGATGGAATTAACAGACTTCAGTTTTATTGTGTGGACGTTTCACTTTCTGTTTTTGATTAGAAGTAAAACTTCGAACACAAAATAAATCAAAAATAAATGTGGAATGAAACAAAAATTAACGGTCACTTGAGTGAAGCGTCGGATATCGGTTTTAGTGATTCTATTAACAAATGGAGTGGCCTGCTGATAACTTCACCGTAAAACAGCGTTGTTATTTACACTGATTTACTCGTATCACGAAATCGATATAAAGTATACCGTACCTACACTACCGGTGTTATCTCACGCGTGTTCCATAAAAATATGTTGAATTATTGTTCTGTTTGCATACGGATAGCCATTCACAAATAATGTAATTGCTACCCATAATTCAAACTGAATTGACCCGTGATTACAGGTACGGTGAACATAAAAATAACCGATTCCAAATCTTATCAATCTATGTTGTTTCAGCTGGTAGATGATTAATGGTAATGAAGGGTTAACAACCATTAGAAAACATTATTACTTGTTTATGTATTGAGAAAGTCAGAGTAATAATAATAAGTTCTTTATTTCTCCTCACAATGACAAGCTTATTCTAGGTTTCACATATTATTTGTATTTTTTAGCAATGTGAGGAGCTGGGGTTTGAGTTAGGCGTAAAATGCCTGTATTACAAGTCACCAGGTCCCCACCCCACGGAACAGTAAATAATAAAGCATTTTACTCTACTACATTATTTCTAAAATATAACTTACATAATAATATGAACAACAACATTACCTATTTGTTTACACTTAATATCTAAGTACTTGTCGCCTCCTCGGCGTAGGCCTGAGTAAATAAAGGCTTGTTTTATTTTATGTTGTTTCAAGCTATCTCACGGCGGAACTTGTCACACTAATTTCCTTTTATACTAAATCAAGTTTTCTTTACTACACGTCCTTCCCAACAAAATACACATACAGAAACATGCGACTCTGTCCCATGGGGTTTCGCAGAACCTACTGACCGCCTGCTACGATACTTACATACTCCTTCGCCTTCGTCCTCGTCCGTACATCTAGTCACACACGCACGCACGTCACTTGCAAGTTCAACGCACCTGACCTGTCTCTTTTTAAATTACTGATGAGTAAGGACACCAAAATAATGTATGTTGTTTTCTTTTTGTTCAGGTACAAGGTGGAAGTTGCGGGCAAGAGTCTGCCCGTACTTACCACGTTGGACAAGGGGCGGTACGGCGTGATCGTGTTCGAATCGCTATCGAAATACGCGAACATGGACAAGTGGAATCGAGAACTCCTCGATAAGTACTGCAGGGAATATTCCGTGGGTGTTGTTGCGTTCGCAACGCCCGGTGAGGAGACTCTCGTTGGCGCTCAGCTGAAAGGATTCCCTCTGTTCATGCATACTAATTTGAGGCTAAAGGTGGGTAGTGTCAGCTTAGTACCTTATTACACGTTGTTAAGCGCAGACAGTTCATTATTTTACCGCGTCTTTAGGGAACTCGTTGTTTTTAAATGATTTTTTTTAAAAAACGTTCCTTAAACATTTGATGGTAGAAAATAAAAATACCAGTTATGTGCTATTTTTGGACATAAATATAATTTATGTCCAAAAATAGCACATAACATACGAGGGCGGGTCAATAAGTCCGTGACTTTTTGAATTTCTGACCTCTTTACTGAAACAGCAACACTGCTCCTGTCAACAGGCATCTGTCAGTTGACTCCTGTCAAAATTTAAACTTGCTGCGTCAGTTAGTTTGTGTTTGACAGCTATTTTTATCAGACTACTCACTAATTTGAGGAGAAAATGGAAAAAAGTGAATTTCGTGTGCTTATTAAGCATTATTTCTTGCGAAAAAAAACCATTACCGAGACCAAGGCTAAGCTTGATAAATACTATGGGGACTCTGCACCATCGATTTCAATGGTAAAAAAGTGGTTTACTGAATTTCGTTGTGGCCGTACAAGCACTGAAGATGCCGAACGTCCTGGACGCCCAGTTGAGGTCTCTACACCCGAAACAATCGAAAAAATTCACGATATGGTGTTGACCGACCGAAGATTGAAAGTGCGAGAGATTGTGGAAGCCGTAGGGATCTCGCATGGCTCAGTGGTTTCAATTTTGAATGATCACTTGGGCATGAGAAAGCTTTCCGCAAGATGGGTGCCGCGTTTGCTCACAGTCGACCACAAACGCAATCGTGTAACAACTTCACAGGAAGCTTTGGCGTTGTTTAATCGCAATATGGAGGAGTTTTTGCGCCGTTTTGTAACCGTGGACGAAACATGGATCCATCACAACACACCAGAAACCAAACAACAGTCAAAACAGTGGGTTTCTAAGGGTGAATCGGCGCCAAAGAAGGCCAAGGTGGGTTTGTCAGCCAATAAAGTTATGGCGACTGTTTTTTGGGATGCACGCGGGATAATCCACATTGACTACCTTCAAAAGGGAAGAACAATCAATGGGGAATATTATGCCAACTTATTGGACCGATTCAATGACGATTTGAAAAAAAACCGACCTCATTTGGCCAAGAAAAAAGTTCTTTTCCACCAAGACAATGCAAGGGTGCACACATGTGCAGTTGCCATGGCAAAAATCCATGAATTGGGCTATGAATTGCTCCCTCATCCGCCCTATTCTCCAGATTTGGCTCCGAGCGACTACTTCTTGTTCCCAAACCTGAAGAAATGGCTTGGTGGAAAAAGATTTGACTCCAATGATGAAGTCATCTCGCAAACAAAGGCCTATTTTGAGGACCTCGACAAATCATTTTTTTTTGGAAGGGATAAAAAAATTGGAGAAGCGTTGGACAAAGTGTATAGAGCTCAAGGGAGACTACGTTGAAAAATAAAATTATTTTTTTATCAAAAAATCTGTGTTTTATTCCAAAAGTCACGGACTTATTGACCCGCCCTCGTAACTCCGCAAACAGCAATTTGGCGGTTTCCTCACGACACACGAAGTTTACGCAAAAGTTTGTTACTTTTATGTAGAAAGGAAAACATGTGATTGTTCAAATAAGTTAGACAGAACAATACATCGTTTGGTTATAAATAGATGACCTTTAGTTATGGGTGTCACATTCCAACGTCTATAATAATGATATGCAAAATGTCAAATAAGCTATTTTTATACCTTTACCATTTTACCGACACGATTTTTCCTGAAATAATTTGTGGTCGAATACAAATCGCGTTTCGTGGAACTCGTCTCAGGGACTGCTTTGGATTGCCTGTAAGCTAGGTAGGCGTACCAGGTTCCTAACTGGCATAGGTAATAATTAATGGAACAAAAACTCCGTGTGTTTATGAATAGTATTAACACAGATTATGAAGACAATTCCATACTTCGACTTGAGAAAAGACTCAGAGAACCTATTTAAGAGATAGAAAAAAATAAAAATAATGCTTCAATTTATTCTGTCGAGACTTAGCAATAAGGCTTAGAGCAAATAGACGAAGACTTATTACTTAAAATGGTTTTTTCGCACACTACGTAAATGAAAATGGGTCTTCTATGTTCCACTAAAAGTTAAACCCGATATTACAGTTTATTTTCTTTTTAAGTTTCACTTTGGAATTTAAATTACGAATGTAACCAAATTAATGGATAGCCAGCTTAAACATTAAATACCTCAGCTGAAAACTAGCTTTTCCGAAAACTACCTAAATGTAGATTTTATGTGTAGGTACTGACATGTGTGTCAGCTTTTGCATACACGATTCGGACTAACGTTTTGAGTACTACGTTCCTTACGTGCACTAGCCTTCCAAAAGAATAACGCTTACTGGCAAAACATTAACATAAACATGTTGTCTGACCAGATAAAAGATTTCAACTAAGAGAAGAGTATTCTTGTTATATAATCTTTCTTTAGAGAGAAATAAAGATTTTAACATGTATATTATGTGAAAGTTTCACCAGAGGGACGCTTAGTTACCCACAACCTCAATGAAGCTGTACAGTCAGGAGCACTGATTTGTATACAGTTAGCAAAATTTAAAATCGATTTTCTCGTGATTTAACGGTTTCTACTTTGATATGTTGATGTGTGAGATTACGACTTATATTGGAGTATAAAAGAAGAAGACATGCTGCGCCGACCCCAAATAAATTAGATAAATGCAGGACAATGATGAGTGAAAATAAAATGTTTCTCCTTAGGACGCAACACTGAACCCAGCGTCACCAGTCCTCAGGCTAGCAAGAGCCGGGGAGACAGCCTGGGGGGCACTTCCAGGAGACCACTGGGCCGTGTTCAGGGCTAATAGTTCGACGTATGAGCCCGTGGCGTGGGCGCTCCGGCAAAATGAATATGGATCTACTGGTGAGCAATATGTCTAATTTTTCAGCATATTTCACGTCCCTTCATACAAGGTGTAAATGGACTCTTCATAAAGCCGTCAACCAAGCATTCTGCATATCAAACCATAGACCGACCGCTTTAATGAGTCCTCGCGAAGGTATTAATTTAAATTGAATATTCTGAAAGTTGATCACGTATTAGTTCAGTTAGTATCGTAATACTTACGTGGATTATAGTTATGTAAAAGCAAATAACCTGTGGGATATTGTTAGGACTTTGTAAACGCTTAATGTGCCTTTGATGAGGCAAGTTGGAGGACTTATTAAAACGGTCGGTCTATAATTAACTCTACGCAAAAAAAATGCTGGGAAACGAGTTTTTTTTTTGGGTGAAAAATCACGGTTTACGGTACGACTACGGCATTGAATAATACAATCTGAATGATAGAGCAACTAGTTGGCTGGTATGCCTCGTGGCATTTCGTCCGTCTATATACCACTCCTGTATAAAGTAGGGATATAAAGTTCAAATGCATAAGTTTAATATCTTTGGAATTCTTGATTAAATCCCTCATTTATAAAGCTTGATCAATTTATTCTTATAACGAGTGATTTACGATATTAGCACCTATAACATGAGAACTGCCAAGAGATTTATTTATCGAAGGTTTGATCAAGTTTACAGAATACACTACAAATTGAGGAATTTCTTGACAATATTCCCGTTGACATGACGTATAGTTACTGATGGAGATATTATCTGGTTTTGTCGGCAGTAAGTAGAATTTAAACAGCCTTCGACGATTTACATTTTCAATCCTGTACAAATAATTGCCTACCGTGATATCGCTATTATATTCATACCATAATTGGTTGACTATAAACAAACAGCTCACGGCAATAAAATAAAGTCGGGCTTATAAATATTTTATTGAATACTAGCTTTTGTCGTCGGTTTCGCTCGCGGCAATTATACCACTGGAATAAAAAAAAAATTACGCAAGCCGCGCGACGTGACGTAGAGTTGCGGACACCAGCCCTATATACTTTACAATATGAAGTCCTAACCCAGGTAATCGGCAATCGGCGTACCAAAATAACAGCCAAATCCGTTCAGTGGTTCAGTCGTGAGAAGATAATACACACGGATAGCCAGAGTTACTTTTTCATCATCATCTGCCTAGCCTTTTCCCAACTATGTTGGGGTTGGCTTCCAGTCTAATCGGATGCAGCTGAATACCAGTATTTTACATGGAGCGACTGCCTATCTGACCTCCACAACCCAGTTAGTTCTGGGTAATACGATTCTCTTGGTAAAACTGGTTGTCAGACTTTTTGGGCTACTGACTACCTGTTACGACTGTCAAAGATCTACAAACGACAGCCGGGACCAACGCTTAAGGCTTAACGTGCTTTCCGCGGCACGGAAATTACTTGGTATGTAATGGGTGGTCACCCATCCACAGACTAACCTAGGCAAGCAGGGCTTAACCTTAAGATCGACCCGAGCGGCTGTTATTATTTAGCCACGAGCTCCGAGCCAGAGTTACTTTTACTACTTTTTAGGTATATTAGTATGGATCTAGTATGTTAATCCCACAATCATATTTTCCCATTAAATTGAATTCATCAATCACTGAATCCATTCTAGCATGGTCATTCAAGTAATCTATGGAGGCATTGGACATTGAAATCGATATCTTATCTATTAATTTACCAAACGAGGTAGTATGTAGTAATGGTACAGTCGCCATCGAAAGTTTTAGTCATCTTAATTCGAGGAAAATGTTTTAATATGTACATTATGTTTAGTTAAACTTTTCATTAAGTAAATTGTCGAAGAGTTTGCGTTTATTTTTTTGTTAACTCTGTTCGGTTTTTATAATGAAATTGTTGTGTCCGCAATAAACAAGCGCTGTGATTATTGTTCATGAAAAGGCTTTTGAATTGTTACTGTGTTCAGTTATGATTAATAAAAAAAAGTTTTAACTGACTTTCGTTGGTAACTGCACCACCGAAGGCACATAAAAGCCAAAATTTCCGCCATTTCTCTAACTTGGTAGACCATTATATTATCTACCATTAAATTCTGGAATATTACACCACCTATCATAAAGAAACACGTCTGCCTAATATAGTACATTTGAAAGTAAGTTTGTTTGTTCTTTTGTCACAGTTCACGCCTCAACGGCTGTACGGATTTGGATGAAACTTGGCATACAGATAGCTGACTATGACCAGGGTAACGACATAGGATACTTTTATCTCGGTAGTAAGTTCACGTGGATAATTTTCGACCTCAACGCAAGAAAAGCCGCGAGCAAAAGCTAGATACCCGATATATCGTGCTGAAATCTAATGGTAGTTTCGAATAACGTCAATTAATATTAATCTCGCTCCGTCATCATGTCCTAATTAATGGAAGGAATGCAATAACACTTACGTAGATTCGGGCAATCTATTATTGATGTGTCGGTATTCCTGTCAAGGTTTTTCTGGAAATTATTTTTGTTAGGAATTTTCGCCTACATTTGATTATTGGTTGAATCGTATTGCATGACGTACGAATATAAATGAATGTGAGAACGGAATAAAGGACGTGTTGACATTGTAATTTCTAAGAGATTTAAAATAAATATGGTGTTATTCGCTGATGACACTTCCCTAATTTTTAAGATAAATAGACGGGCCCAAAATCTAGATGACGTGAATAATGCCCTACTTCAGGTCCATAATTGGTTCACAGCAAACAATTTAGTGTTAAATGAAAAAAAAACGAAATGCGTAAGATTTGCTTTACCGAATGTTAAAAGTAGCGATTGTGATATAGTATTGAATAAAGAGAAACTTGAATTTGTAGATAAAACGGTTTTCCTGGGGATTACGCTTGATTCAAGGCTACAATGGGGTTCTCATTTAACATCTCTTGCGGGGCGGCTAAGTTCAGCAGCGTATGCTATAAGAAAAATCCGTCAATATACTGATGTAGATACCGCTAGACTGGTCTATTTTAGTTACTTTCATAGTATTATGTCTTATGGCATTTTAATGTGGGGACGGGCTGCAGACATTGAGTCTATATTTATTCTGCAAAAAAGAGCCATCAGAGCCATATATAATCTTCGTAGGCGCGATTCTCTAAGGGAACTGTTTAAGGAAATTAACATCATGACGCTACATTGTCAATACATCTACGAAAACATAATGTATGTAAGAAAAAATCTACATCTTTTTAATAAAAGAGGTGACAGACACAGTTACTGTACTAGAAATAGAGACCAATTAGTTCAGCCAGGCTTCAGACTCGCTAAAGTAGACTCATCTTTCATGGGGTACTGTTTGAGATGCTATAATAAAATTCCACAAAGTATTCTTGAACTGAATGAAACGAAATTTAAAACATGCTTTAAACGCACACTATGTAAGAAAGCATATTACAAGTTGGACGATTATATCACTGATAAAAATGCTTGGCTCAATGCCGGTCCTGCTCCACAAGAACAGGGGCGCCTAAATTGATAGCATTAAATAGTATTGTTGGAGCTGCTGAAGATTGTATAACTATCTTTGCATTGTATAGATTCAATCTCTTTTGTATTATATAGCCGCCTAGCCCATATTGTGTGAGTACTATGTACTAGAAAGCTGTCTTTCGCTGGAAACCTGCGTCTTTTCTTGACTTGAATGTGCCCTGGCGGTTAGGAGTATGCCATGCTCACTCAAATGTCTCGCTGATGGTGGCACGTGTGTCGGATCATTTAGTTCCCTTCAAAATGGTTGAGTTGAATGGTGCTGATACATGCGTCATGTTCGTGAACGGGCGCTGTCAGTTGTGACTGGTCATCTCTTATTTGCCACGGCTTATTTGAATTAATTATTTTATTTTTGAATTGTTTTTACTATGGACACTTTTAACGTACACATCTTGCTGCATCGTTCTCACATAATGTACCATCTCAAAATGAATGATGTAACCAAGGTTTTGTTAAAGTATTCTGATTTAAAAGAGTGTCCATGGAGTTTCTTGCCTGTTCTTCTCCATAGAGATCTACGTTAGGGAATGGGCAACTACAGTACTTTCACAGTTTTTGTGCCTTGTGACTGGGACTGTAGCTTTATTTTACTGTTGCCTTTGTTTCGACAATTCAAAAGTGCCTGTAACTGGCCTACTTGAAATAAATGCTTTGATTTTGATTTTGATTTTTGATTTCTTAAAATTATATCGAGTCTGATAAACTTGTAATTAATAATCGATGCCCTGTCGAAATTCTGAGTAAATATGACTTCAATTTTAGCACGTAGCTTTGAGTAGGTTTAATACCTAATACATCAATTAGCTGTTCCTCTGATCTTTGCTTGAAAGTTACCAAGGACCTATTGTACATAATCAGTATTTATTTTCGTTATGCTTTTCGTTTTCATTAGTTAAAAAGTAGCTCATAGGTTTAATTTGAATTGAATCGGTGTAAAGATCGTCAGGAGAAAATACAATCTAAGTAGGTACTTCCTCTATGCATCAGATTTTACAAATCAATAGCTTAAATAAAAAGTACCCAAGTCTGAACACGTCTATTCTCAAAGAAACGATAAAAATAAAATAACTGTTGAATAACGATTACGAGGAAAATTTTAATTTTATGCTTAAAAGGAGGTTCCCAGGAAGTAAAAGGCAACAATGAATTAATTAAATTAAATTTAAATAATCTGAATTTTAACGTAAGCCTAAAAGCTGAACGCAGCTGTTGAAACAGATTTAAAATTACTGAAGTGGAAAATGATGGCGGTACACCTACTAAAGACCAACAATTTTAATGTGGAATTCATGACTCATAATTAGTTATAATGAAGATGGAATTAAAGAAGGCCACATGCTTTTGATCATTTATATTTTACTTCTTCAGTAGCATAAAGAATAATTTCAGCCTGTAATGTTCCCACTGCGGCCAAGGCCTTCTCTCTGTTAGAGGGCCAGGGGGTGGGAGGGGGAGGCTTCTTTAGTATTAATATATCATCTAGGTAAATCATAACACCTACGTGCCTCATTCATGACCAATAGGACAATAAATAATAATAACAATAACATCATCATTTATTCGAATTTAATTGCGCAACTTTTAGACATTATTGTATAATAGGTATGCTAATTCGATTTCCTCACATTGTTTAAAAAATATTTCCATTCAAAACGCACGAACTATAAATCAATAAGACTTATAGAATTGGCTTGTAACTTCCTCGCATCAGTAGTTGTCTGTGGGAAACAACTGAAGAACCGTACGTTTCTATGTTTCCTATGTACCCACAGTGGGTCCCAAACAGCAGTGAACGGTAACGTGTGCCCAGGCAGATAGCGGGACGAACTAGATTCTACTCTTAAAGATTGGCCATAAACATCACTGGGTAAATGTAACATCTCGCATGCTCTGTAACTACCTATGTTAACAAATAAACATTCTGATTCTGATTCTGGTAGTAAGTCAATAATAATATCATAAGTGGAAGGAATAATAATCATAAGTAGAAGGCGAGAAGGTAGGGCTATGCAATATTACCATTTTTCGATAAAACTTAAAAAAAACAATAAATTCTGATAGACATTCCAGAATATAGCAGTTATGCAAATTACTCCGCGGCCGGCCTATCTATGATAGTTTCAAATACGTAGCATCCACTCTTGGAATGCCAATATCCCATTCTATTTACCCCATCAATCTCCCAAAGGCAAAACAGCACGAAATCCATGTCAATAGGACACTACACTAAATTATACCAATGTTTACAGAGGAGCGCATGCCGCTCGCGACAGTGATACAAGACCACGGCCGTTTGGACGGCGTCCAACGAGTTCTCTTCGGCTCGGGCCTACAGTTCTGGCTGCATAGAATTCTGTTCCTGGACGCTCTTAGCTACCTCAGCCATGGCCAGCTTAGTCTGAGCCTCGACAGGTGGATACTCGTCGATATTGATGACATCTTCGTGGGAGAAAGAGGTTGGTTATACTTTTAATAAATTTTTGTGTGTAAATAATATTATTTTCGTTAATAATACCGATTATTATGTTGTCCTCGTAGCAGCAAATTCAGCACCAATTCGGCATTTTGACGAATTTATGTTTTTATCAGAATTGGCACCAGAAGAGCCTTCACTACCTACAAATTAAGAAAAAAAAAAAAAGTTTTTGGAATATAGCCAAATAATAATAAAAAAAAATAGCATTTGTTTCAAAATTGTATGACAATGTGACAATCGCTTTTTCTCGACACCGACAACTTGCAAGTACCCATCTTCCTGCCCTTGTCCCATGTTACATGGGGTCGGCGCAACTTGCAAGTACTGCATTTGCTTTTGTGAGAGCATTATTAAGTTGATTGCTTTTATGCGCCAGGGAACGTAAGGTGTCCTGCTCCAAGATTTATTATCGAACATAATTTATAGTAATCCTTAGAATTCTAAGCACGAACTGAACTGCATTTCAATGAACTCCTATCCGAGTACTACAGCTACCAAGCAATTCAATAACAAGCGCTTAACACACTCAGTAAAATTTTATCGTATACTTACATTGAGTTTTTACTGCCCATTTTCGTATTAACGTACAGGGAATACTACAATTGACTTCTTTTATTACCATTATTGTGTTATCAGAGTCTCAAATGCCCTAGACTGTGAACACTGAATATATATCGGTGATTACCCATATTTTTTACCAGAAACCGATATCAGAGGAAAAAATATGGGCGGAATGTTAAGCACTTTTCAACGTAAAACACGAATAACTTAATACAGAGCTCAATCAATCCAACATTGTATAGCGTTTAGTTGCCATTGTCCTAACTATTAGTATGCGCGCAAGTTCTGAATAATATTAGCACCTAGGTGCATTGAATAATAATACGTGCCCTTTATACGTTTGCTAATAAGCATCTAATATTCGTGTACGACTCTCATGCCCAATCAAATTGCTAGACTGTGCTAAATAGTTACCCTACAACGACAGGCAATTAATGTTTCGCAAGTTTATTGAACTCGCTTTGTACCCTTGGAATGACTTTGATACTCGTATTGTAATTCAAATCCTACTACACTGATTTACAATTGCAAAGTGACGTGGTAAAATCTGATGTCATTTTGCAGTAAAAACGAACTGCTTTTTAGGTGCTCTTAACTAAATTCAATTTCCTTGGGTAACCTGGTGGCATTTCGTCTAGCTTAGGCACCAGTCTCCCACAGTATAAATAAAACGCATGTATTGTTCACGAACCCTAATAATGTAATGTATTGTGGTGATAAATAAATCTTTATCTCTTATCTTAATTTTGTTGTGAGTTTTTAGTCCCACTTGGTAACTTTGTATTGTACTCAGTTAGTTGAGTGTCTGTTTGTTAGATTAGTTTTTACTTTGTCTATTTCTACTTATTTTTTTACTACTGCCGGTGCTGGGTCTGATTCCCAGGTCGGGCAAAATGTTACTGGGTTTCTGGTTAGAAATTCCATCTAGAATTTCTCATTTTCAGCCCAGAGTCGGGGTTTGTGCCCGATTGATGGCAATAGGTTCGCCCCCTGGTATTTAGGAGTTAAACTATTCGACGTCAAATGTGTCTGTATTATAGGTACCTAAACCTCTGCCTAATCCTTCGGTGAAACAGGCGTGATGTTATGTTTTTTTGTCCTAGGAACCCGTCTTCACGAAGAAGACGTAGCAGCAATGTTAGCGTCGCAGGCGGCGCTACAACGACTGGTGCCGGGGTTCAGGTTCAACCTGGGCTACAGCGCCAAGTACTACCATCACGGGACATCGCTTGAGAACATGGGCGATGATGCCTTGCTGAGGAATAGGGAACATTTTAATTGGTGAGTATCTTCTACTTCATAGCCTCGTACATACGTCCCATTTATTTAGGCCCGGTAGCTACTACAGTGGAGATGAGCGAAGCGGAAAAGAGACATGCGGAAATCGATTAATCACATTGCTGCATTTTTTTAAATCTATCAACCAATCACGTCTCTCTCTTGTGTTTGGTCGAATCTTACACGGTTCCCCTCGAATCCGCTCCACTCGCCTCCACTTTAGTGAGACCTGACTTTAGAATCGACCTTATTGGTCCTTATTAACACAGCACGATTTTGTGCAGTGTCAGCGCTGAGTTAAGTTAATTTAGGGCCCAATTATGATTGTGATGTAATACATAACTACATAGCAACCATCTCTAGTTGCAGCATCAAACTTTACCTGACAATTTTCCAGTCTGTACTTTAGACTTGCGTCGCCTACGGTTTGAGTTGCATTCGAGGGACTTCATGAACTCTTATATCAGTATCCTCGGAAGAATACATTTTATATATAACCTAGTCTATATAGCTTGTCTTTATGTATAGGTAGAAACTTAATTATTACCTGTTTATAATTCAACCGTGTCATGGAACAGAGAATCGTTCTGAAGACCATATTTAATGAGTTATCTCTTATTCGTAGAAATGTGTGTGGATTTGCAATGTTCGGCTCAGAGCCGAAAGTTCAAAATCCATTATCAAGCTCCATGTCCCTCACGGCATTTCAAATTTCCACCGTCGGTGTGTCCTATTTCAAACTCGAACGTCCTGTTTCCGTGTCGTAAGACATAACTTTAGGTGCCTAGGCTATTCCAATAGCGTTCCTAGTTCTTCCAACGACTAGATGCTTGCATGAGTTTGATTGACCAAAGCCGGCGTGGGAGTGAAGTGTGATGATAGATGAAGCGCAAAACTGGAAAACACTAGTGCAACTCGCATAGCAGAACACGTAAATGTTCCTACCAGGAGAAGCGAATTTTGTTATGGTTTCCAAAACATTATGCACATGACGTCAATTTTTGTGCCCGAAACATTTATTCAAATAGAATATGGAACAAACAACATGCATTATACATCGATGTCTTTAGGATTTCGTCGGTATAGCGATTTAGGAGTGTTGACGAAAACAGATTAAGATAGCTACATACATAATTATATACATAGCCCTTTAAAATGATAACCATTGTGGCTTTGCCGTAGTCGAATAAAAGGACGCAAAATTCGCGCTTTGACGTGGAGTTGCGGACACCAGCCCGTTATACAATACAAAATCACCATGATAAATAAATACCTCTAAAATTTTCGACTATGTATAAACTCTTAGAACTTTCTCCATATTATAATGTAATATATTAGAAGCTGAGAAACAAGGTAGGTTATTAGCAGCCAAGGTAGCAGTTACAGCAGACTTAGTTCGAACACGACAAGTCTTCGTCAACTTAATATGCATATGAGCGCAAAGTTTCAGTTCACTCGTCTCAGTATTCTGTCAGTTCATTTATCAAGCAAGTATATGCGTATATTGAAAGTTTTACTGAAGGTGTACCTAAGAAGACTGTAGAAGGAAGCTTAGAAGCTCATTTTTCTTCGAAGATTGTTTCTATTTTGAGTTTTATTTGTTTAAACTATCTGAGAGTTGATATAGGCAAAAATACCCTTAACGAAGCCGAATGGCACTTGTTCTCCCCGTTATTGCGATAAATTTTTTGTTGTAGAGTCTAGACCGTACCTGGGAACCTTCTAGTTACAGAGTCTATTGGGGGTCAAAGTTCCAACTTTTTAACAAGTTTTTTTTTTTAATACAAGTTTAATGTTATAATTTTACGTAGAATACCTCCACGGCCCCCGTACTATTCAATGCATCCATTAACACAATGTTTTGCGTTTACATTGAGAAACGTGATTTTTCACCCCAAAAAAAAGTCGTTCCACGGGAATAATTTTTGCGTAGATTTCCTTAGTTTGATGCATAGAATCCTTAGTTGACAGCTTCTTTAAGGGCCCGTTTACTTAACGCCCTATAATGTTGCCACTGCTGGGAAACAAGCACCACCTACCCACTCTCTGTGAGAAGGAGTAGGATGTAATTCAGCACGCGGGCCAAGTGTGTATTGGTGACCGTCACATGCATTCAATTTTTTCGATTTTTTTGTTCTGGCATAAGTTAGTTCCTTCACGATGCATGTTTTCCTTTGCCGTTTTGAGGCAAACAGTCCCCGAAACACTCTCTAAACTCAGGGCAAACCATTAAACAATAGGATAAGCATCATATCAATCATACATTACATTTAATTAACTCGATGTCACTTAATGCTCACATTATCACTGTCTCAACAAACAGATAGCGGAACAATGTTACCCATTAGTCTGCTCATGTAACCTTATTAGAACGAACGGTTCTGTTATCATCTTGTCGCAAAAGCCACGTTATTGTGCTAAGTGGTCTCAATTGCACGCGTTATTGCATTATGACAATTTACCTTGAGCTGACCCTACTGGCCGGTAGAGGAAATTAACGCAGGAACCGTGTGGTATCTGAATTAACGTGTAATCTATGTCCTTGTCTTTCTGTGTTCTTGATTCGTCTATTCAATGCATCCTCTTTACACCGTTCGTGGAAGTGTAAAGTTCATACCGTCATTCTGAACCGGGGTTCTGAGGTTTTATGCATAGCTGTATACTTATAGCTCTCTTGGTTCTCTCAACGCAGTCAACCGTGTGGGTTTGTGAGTTAACTTATTTATGTCCCTGTATCAATGTGAAGTACCTATTACAAAAGTCAGTTCTTGTTCACTTCAGTGCTTTCTTTTAACAATTTTCATGGAAATGTAAAAGTTCATTGCGTAATTTTATTATTACCGACGCTGGTGACCCACATTTTCTCATAAGATTTTTTTTTTATTTATTTTATGTTAATGGGTTGTGGACGTAAAAAAGGATATGAGAAAATGTAGGTTTTATTCACTGCTGTATACTTACGTATGACTCTTTGTCATGTCTTTTATTTATAGGCCCCATATAGTTATGAGGTCCCATATTTTACAGAACTTAAAAAAAAAACAGAAATAATTTTCACAAACAAAAAAATCGATGACAAAGAGTTTTGAGAACGACCTGCTTATTTACCTAACATTCTCCTATATTTGTCCAAAGGTTTTGCCACATGTGGAATCACCAGCAACCTCACCTATACAACAACGTCACCCACTTAGAATCAGAGATGATGCTGAACAAACAATTCGCCTTAGAACACGGAATCCCCACAAACTCCTGCTACTCCGTATCCCCACATCACTCAGGAGTTTACCCCGTACATGAACCGTTATATGAAGCCTGGAGGAAAGTGTGGGACGTCAAAGTGACCAGTACGGAGGAGTACCCGCATTTGAGACCCGCTAGGTAAGTTTTATTTGATCTACTGTGTCTATTTGTTCTAACTAATGTGGCTGTTAAGGTGCGTTTCGATCAAACAGACATGTAAAGTTACTGTAATACTCAAACAGACGTAGAAAGAATACGAACTCAATCCTACGTTCAAACGTAAACTCACGCCTTATTTCTTTTGAGGTAAGCAGATACAGACCGACTTGTCATGGCACGCCATTAATTAGATCATGATATGAATTTGTCGAATTTTATGTTACTTGAAGAAATAATAAGTCGATTTTAACTTAGTCCTCCTTACCTCTATGAAAAAAAGTTCCATGAAAATCACCATGAATTCGTTCCTCTTTTTCAGTATATGTGGCCTAATTTCACTCGATTATTGTCACCAAGGTTTAAAACAAGACAAGGTTTTTTAAGTGCCGATGTATTCTTTAATTATTTTCGAAATATAAACGGAAATCTGTCCTAATTATAACAGACGTTGGTAATGATGTTTATTTTTCCTGTTTTTATCAACACCACAAGATAAGTTAAAGAGTAAACACTGCGTTTAAAATGACGATTAATATTATCGCCTCCAATTAAATCAAACCTCATCAGCATTGCCTAAAACCATTAATTACAGTACCGATAACAATGGATTAGTAACGCACGCAATAAGTGTCCTGTTCACCCAAATGTTTGCGGCCACTGTGCGGCTTCTCCCAAACTCATGTTGACCGCAAACGTTGCGTTGCGGGTTGCGAAAACTACTATCTCGATACTCAGGCCCCGACAATGAAATTCCAATAATTATATTAATACGGCACGCGAGTATCGTTGAGCAAAAGTATGTCTGTTTAAAACGTACAGAATGAAATCAATTCTGATTAAAATTACTGTGTGTGTGGTTGTTATCGGAATCAGGCCGTAGGTGGCTTTAATGTTTTGGTATTCTGTGGTTTTTGACTAGATATTGCTCACTATTGGGTCTCATTGTTACATAAAAGGTATGTCTATTGTTTTATCACTACATTCCAAAATTAAACCTCACTTTTGCTTTACCTATTAGTATCATTCTTACTTACATAATGTCAGCCTATTACAGTCCCACTGCCGACAGTCCCTCTTCTCATATAGAGTAGGAATGAACATTGATCACTACGCCCAGTGAAGATGTATTTTAGAATAACAGTAACTACAAATCTATCAATGTTTTCCTTTACCGATCTTAGTGTCCTACGTGCTTATTACCTACTAGCTTTTGCCCGCGGTTTGATGGTCGGATATTATCTCACAGAAACGTCCTGTATATATGCCTATGATACTTGGGGATAATGTAGCTTCCAATTAGTGAAAGAATTCTAAGAATCGGATCAATTACTCCGAAGATTACGCCCCTACATCATAACTTATAACCCAACTAACAAATTGTACCTCTCCTTATAATATTCGTATAAACAAAACCAAAGTATGTTAAAGTGAATGTTAATCGCCTTTTCACTGCAGACTTACTGCTATATCCATGAAGACCTTGTCCGGGTCTGATTCAGTCTTTATTACTGTTCTAATTGATAATCCGGAACTGTAATTGTATCCATGGCATGTGCAACAATTACATTTAAACTGCATGCAGTGGTTAGGTTACATAATGCTCAACACTTTCTCTTGACAATTAGACTGTCTGGCCGCTATTAACATTAGTATAGTGTGCTTTCGAGGATAGTGTTTCCATTTAGTGTTAAGTGTCACATTGAGAACGAGTTGAAAAAGAAACCTTTAACGAAGTCGAATGTCACTTGTTCTGGATCGTACCTTCTGGTAACGTAGATATTGAGGTCAAAGTGCCAATTTCATTTCGCGTTTTATTCATGATTTAATTTTTTTTACTGAACTTTATATTGTGACAATACAGGGGGTATTGCAAGCAACCCATAAACACAATGTTTTGTGAGCTACCGTACCTTAAGAGCGATTTTTCAAAAGTAAAAGTCGTTTTCATTGCGATGGTTTTTGCTCAATATTATTTTGTTTTGTGGTTTGATGTACAAAGCGCTTTGATGACAGCTGTGTGATGGGGCTTTTAACACTGTTTTCTCCCATCTATTGTCAATAGAATCAATAGACGAGCATATCAGATAGTGGTTAATTAACACGAATTTGCTTTTATTGATTAACCATAGAAAAAAAGTAGGTTACAAATTATTCGTAACTTTTAACTATTCGAAATCCTAAACCAATACTGGTTTACTGGTTAAAGTAGTGTAATCTCTGCTCACTCCCCCGGGAGAGCCAGCACGATACGGAATGTACATAAATGTACGCCTAATGTGCAGCTTTACATATTCATGTGTCGTTGTTAAAATTATGTGTGTGTTTATATTGTGCTCGGTGTACATAAATGCATTCGTACGTAAATACCTGGTCGCTTTGTTTCTCAGTACCTACGCGCTCTACAATTAGATAAATAGTAATAGTACCTATCTGTATACCGATGTGTTCCCATGTTCATATATGTACGATGTGAATTAGTCTTGCAGCGTTCGACTCTGAACCTAATATGCTAGGATTAAAACTTATGTTTGCTGGGGTGGTAATCAAATTTTCAAGTTGAGCGAATATAGTCTAACATCAAGTACATAATCAATTTGCAGGTGAATGCTAGTGCTTGTTATATTTGCTTTTCGATCTTTTATAAGATAGGTAATACAGGCTAGCCTATTTAGAGCCGGGAGCCGTGTCAATGCAACTGATTATTGTGATGTTTTAGCATACTAAATTATACAGACAAATAGCTATGACAGAGTGTGCCAGGTGAGGCATAATAAGGTAGCTCATGTCGTGCTTTATCACTACATAGTATAAAACAAATTCGCTTCCCGCTGTCTGTCTGTCCCTATGTATGCTTAGATCTTTAAAACTACGCAACCGATTTTGATGCGATTTTTTTAATAGATAGAGTGATACAAGAGGAAAGTTTAAATAATATATTGCACCCGTGCGAAGCCGGGGCGGGTCGCTAGTTAAAAATAAACTGTTAATACGCTTAATTACACTGTGCATGTTTTGCCTCGTGATCAGTTTATGGAAAGAGGCTTCAGTTCAGCCAAAAATAGCCGAACGAACCGGAACACGTGAATGAAACCTTAAACAATGATAAACAAATAAGGTTCTAATTTGAACCTTATCCACAGATTACGACGAGGTTTTCGACATAGAGGTGTTATGGTGCTTCCACGACAGACCTGCGGGCTTTTCACACACACGCTGCTGCTCGAGAGGTATCCTGGGGGCCGGCATCGCCTGGACCGGTCCATTCAAGGAGGGGAACTGTTTCAGACTGTCATCAATAATCCTGTAAGTATATAAATTACTTCCGTTATATCGCGCCATTTTTTTCGCACTGCACCTATTACCCAGTGACCTTTGTCATCAAAAAGCAATAGTTTTTACGTAATGTTAGTTATTTCGAGGTAGGTACGGAATGCGTACATGGCAGCTATGTGAAACCTCTAATTACTGTCAACTCAAAACTAACCAGACCTTTGATTCAGAATTGTTTCATCATCATCTGCCTAGCCTTTTCCCAATTAAGTTGGTGTCGGCTTCCAGTCTAACCGGATGTAGTTGAATACCAGTTTCTTACATGGAGCGACTGCCTTTCTGACCTCCACAACCCAGCTAGTACTGGGTAATACGTTACCCCTTGTTAAAAGACTGGTGGTGAGACTTTTGGGCCACTGATGACTTGTAACGACTGTCAAAGATCTACAAATGACAGCTACGACCAACGGCTTAACGTGCTTTACGAGGCAAGGAGGAAACTCTGTATGTAATAAGTCACCTCTCCACGGATCAACCTAAGCAAGCGCGGCTTAAACCTAAAGATCGATCCTAGCGGCTGTTATTATTTAGCTACTAGCTCCTCTGATTCAGAACTGTTTGATGAATGGTTTCTGACTCCTAAGTCACAGGTATTCCTAGTTTAGGAGTCAGGGGTTTCAACTTCTGTGCGCCTTTAAATATTGTGAACTTTAGCTGGATAGTAAGCATATTGTAAGGATTGTATCAATAAAGTATATATCTTTCCTTATTTAAGTATATATCTTTTTTATTTTTATACAAATCTTATACATTTTTAAATATTTCTTAAACTAAAAACAATATAAAAAACATTTAAAAATTATTATTATTATTAATGGTAAAACACTGTGGTACGATAAAAAAATATGATTAGAAATCAATTGAACAACCATTACGTTCGATTCGTGATAGTAATCACAGTCAGGGACTATTTCCCTGATCACTATCACGGATTGAAATAAATGACTAAATACAGTGTCAAAGTGAATCGGACTTCAAATGGCTTATCACAAGATTCTGAATAGGTGTGCAGATTATACAGTTCAACCCCCCAGATTTGCACAGTAAAGCAAGCTGCCTAAAATACTCAATCCCGAGCTGCCTTTCAAAGCTGTTTACGTCAAAATCGTTGAGCTACTGTATAGAGATAGTTAGGCTGCGGTCCCAATGAGACTTATTAACTAGTAGCTAGCTAGCTGCTATTTTGCAGTACAAGACGAGCTTCTATATATCTACAAGGTTAGTCAGTATTAGTATTACGAGAGTTTGTTAGTTTTTGGGTCACATTAACTACTTAACTACTCTCGGAGGAGGAGCTCGTGGCTAAGTAATAACAGCTACTCGTCTCAATCTTTAGGTTAAGCCGTGCTTGCCTAGTTTGGTCAGTGGATGGGTAAACACCCATTACATACCGAATTTCCTCCATGCCTCGGAAAGCACGTAAAGCCATTGGTGCCGGCTGTCATTTGGAAATCTTTGACAGTCGTTACAGGTAACCTAATAACAATTTACCCGACCCGGGAATCGAACCCAGGACCTCATGCTCAGCAGTCGCGATTGCGATCACTAGACCCGTTGGGTATGAAACTCGCAGAAAATCTAGCTTCCCATTAGTGATAGAATTTTCGGAATCAGATCAGTAGTTCTGAAGATTACCTCCTACATCCCAACTTACAACGTTTAGGTAAGTACCTCTTCATAATATAAATATAGATCAGACAACCATCTAATAGTAAATAGCTATCAACGAGACCGCGCCCTTACACTGTGCCACTACTTCGGAGCGGCCAGCTGCCTCGACCGCTCCATTCAGCGAGAACTCTTTCATACGGTCATCAATAACCCCGGAGCACTTGACATGTTTGCGCTAATATCAAGCCTGTCTAACTTCTTTGTGATATTAATAAATGGCGCCGTGTCTGATTTCTTTGCTTTCAAACGACGCGTTCCGTACATTCAGGAATAGTTTCGTAGTTGTCGTATCTCTGTGTACGCTCTGTTTTCGTAATTTTCTTTTCCTAGTATGTAGACGTGAGAATGTCTTAATTGACGGCACGGTTGGCGCAGTGGCTGAGCGATTGACGGCTGCGCTTCGTGTCTCGGGTTCGATTCCCGCACGGAACAAATATTGAATGGCCCACAGGTAGTTGTTCCGGGTCTGGCTGTTTGTGTATGTGAATTTAAATGTTTGTAAACGCACCCACGATACAGGAGAAATTCCTAGTGTGGGGCAACGTTTTTCATAAAGCAAAAAAAGAAAAAAAAAAGAGAATTGCGTGTTTACAAATGCTTCTGTTTATGAAACTTTCGGGCAGACAAACTAGCTACCTAAGTACGTATGCTTCTTTAACAAAACATTTATGATCTGTGTTGAGTGAAGAAAGCTATGAGGAGCATGTGGCTAAATAATAGCAGGCGCTCGGATCGATCTTCAGTTTAAGCCGCGCTTACCTAGGTTGGTCCGTCGATGGTTGATCATCCATTGCATACCGTTTCCTACGTGCCTCGGAAAGCAAGTTAAACCGTTGGACCCGGCTGTCATTTGTAGATCTTTTACAGTCGTTATAGGTAGTCAGTGGCCCGAAAGAATGACAACCAGTATTGCCAAGGGGTATCGTATTGCCCAGTATTAACTGGGTTGTGGAGGTCAGGTAGACAGTCGCTCCTTGTAAAATACTGGTATTCAGTTGGATCCGGTTAGACTGGAAGCCGACTCCAACATATTTGGGAAAAGGCTAGGCTGATGATGATGTTAGCGAAGAAATAAATGCGTACTTGCACTGGAGCTGAGCTAAATAAAGTTTTGGATAGAAAATTGTATGTGTTGAGGCGAAGTCAAGAATTCTCACAGAAACGACCAAAGCCAACAGGTTTGATTTCTAGTATGTACGCAAGGTTTTGTAAATGTATTAGTATTGTACGTCCTCGACAAATCGTAACAAATAACTCTGTTTATCTTTTCGTTCTAAATGAAGTTTTAAATATATATATATTAAATCCACAGGCGACAGCCCTCTACCTATCGATACTAACAGTACTTGTTACTCGAACCACTTGTACACTTATTGACGCGAACAGTGAACAGCAGTCACCGACTAACCGAATAAATTGCGCATACAGGCGGCTCAATAAATATTGTGACTGCTTCAGTCCCCACATTGTGTTTGAAAACAAAAGCGTGTATTACGGGATGAATGAACTAACGAATTGTATCATTACTCTCATCATGCACTAGTTTTAGTGCATTATGTATGGAGCAAATGTTTTGATGCTCTTTGTAGTTTGTATTACTAAGCTTTATTGAGTGACATTTGTCATTTTATTGAGGGACTCGTGGCTAAATAATAACAGCTGCACGTGTCGATCTTCAAAGTTCAGCAACGCTCGCTAAAGTCTGTTCATCGATGGGTGTCCATCCGTGCCTCGAAAAGCATATTAAATTGATACAGACTTTTATTTGTTAGTCTTTGACTGTAGTCACGAGCAGTCAGCGACTCCGAAAGACGGACAACTAGTCCCCCTAGAGATATCTGTTACCCAGTGAGTAATTGGGGTTGTGGAGGTTAGATAGCCAGGAACTCCGTGTAAACTGGCATCGTAATGGTGTTGTATTCAGCTAAACTAGCATCCGTAAACAGTAAGCCGACCTTGCTAAAAAGCTATTCAAATAATTACCTATCTTCTGTGTATTTGTTTATTTCGTTATCACTCTCAAAATCTCCATAATCAAACCATCAATTTCTTCGTAGATCAACGTGTTCATGACCCACATGTCGAACTACGGCAACGATCGCCTGGCTCTGTACACCTTCGAGTCGGTGGTGAAGTTCCTACGATGCTGGACCAACGTCAGACTTGCGTCTGCGCCGCCGCTTGCCTTAGCCGATAAGTACTTCCAACTGAGGCCCGATGAACTGAATCCATTGTGGGGGGTGAGTACTGACTAGTCATATTTTATTCTTCGTCTTTTCTTTAGAAAAGTTCCTTTGACCAGGTGGTCAAATCGTTACAGTTGTCAGCAAACTGTCAAATTTCTCTAAATTATTTTAAACCATAAAATGTTGATGGGTAAATTCAAAATCGAATGAGAAAATTTGACAGTTTGTAGTAACTTGATGCGCTGGCGACTGTACTTAGGTCGCACGAAAAAGTATTCGTATTGAGAAGAGTGAGCTCACATCACACATCCCGCACGGAACATCCCATATGAGTAAGCGAGACTATTCAAACGTCATCATTACCAGAACAGAAACGTGCCGATCTTTTGAGGCAATACGTCGAATCTAAAGATTTCAATCTTTGCAGATGGTATTCACATTATTTATTTAGTTTCATTCATTATCTTCCGGCCTTGCAATTTTGACGTAAGGCTGTCGTAGGTATTCGTAACAATGTCATGTTGTATGGAGCATAGACAAAATCCAACATGCAAGGTAAACTTATATTTACCTTAACTTTTAAAACAACGACATTTATCGCTAGCTTATGTAATGGAGTACCAAAATAGCACATCAAACAAACATTTTAACGTTCAAAATTCCATTTCACTCAATCAAATCAATTTAAATTAAGATCATTACGTAATCGAAGAATTGAAATCTAAACTTCCTGACCACATTAGCTAAACGTTTTTGTTCATGCGATGGAAATAGATTGTGGTTCTAATGTGCCGCGATTGTTCACTCACATGTGGATAGATATGACGCTATATTGATATGACGGACTGGGATCGTCACTTGTTCCCATTTATATTTTCCTGGTAGCACAATAATCCAGCTGGTGCTTTTATAAATATTACGGCTTAAAACAGGCCGAAAACATTAAGCCAAAAAAACTATATAAGGTAATTGCTATATGAGTGAATACGAAATCAAAATCCACTAGTGATATGAGCAACTGAAATTATCACTTGTTTCCATTTATGTTTGCCTGGTAGCTTATATTCCAGCACATTAATGCTTCAATAAATGGGGAAAACATTAATTTAAAAAAGCTCCTTATGTGAAATGGGTTGCGGAGGTCAGAGAAAAATACGGGTATTCCTGCGGTTAGGCCAGAAGCCGACACCAATCAATATAGTTGAGAAAAAGCCTAGGCAGATAATGATGTTCCCTCTCATAGAGAGGAGGCCTGCGTCCCAGCAGTGGGAACATTAATAGGCTGATCATCATCATCATATAATGATGTGTGAAAATAAGATCAAAATCAATGTTTATCAGTTAAAATTGAAAGGAACGCAATATAAACTTGAGTATCGCAATGTCAATGTATCACTACCGTGTCATTTGTGTCCATTTATTTTGGATTGACTTATTTCGGAATGGGGGAGGCCTATGCCCAGCAGCGGGACATACAAGACTAGAAAAAAAAATATGGAAAAATAAACTATTACACACTACGTGCATGGTTCACAAATAATTGTATAAACTACATTAGTGTGCAACTAACTACGTTATCCACATAATTGTTAGAGATATAGCAAAATGAGTTAAACCCAATATTAGCCTATGATGAAGTAGAATATCTACTAAACACATAACTTGTTAGTGCGATGGAACTAGATAGCGACACTAATGTATTGCCATCGATCAATTCGATGTATTTATATGACCGAATGGTCTGTCGCGCGCGTCCTGTTCAACACACCGCGCAATTTTGCGGCAAATTGTTTATTTGTGACTTACGTATTAATGTTGTATCGTATCGTGTGTATCAGTTTATCGTTTCGAAGCTGTTGCAGTAGCTAATGATTATATGCAGTGAAGGATTGTCAAGCTGATGGAAAAATGCTCTTCTCTTCTAAAAATCGTGGCGTGTAATCTTAACTTCTTAATTAATATTATAAATGCGCAAGTAAGTTTGTTTGTTACCTTTTCATGCCTTAACCACTGAACCGATCATCCTGAAATTTTGCATTAACGTTGTCAGGTGTACAGAAACGGACATAGCGTACCATTCATCCCGAAAAAAAGTAATGTTCCAGAGGAAAACAACAATAATTGTGATAGACGGCGCCACGTGTCTTGCGAATCGTGATTGAATTATATTATTACAAGCAGAGTATAAACACGAATTGATTGTCAAATTCTAAATTAACGCAAGCGAAGCCGCGGGCAAAAGCTAGTATGAAAATAAGCCTTCAAATTCAAGCATAGATTAAAGACTAAACAGTAAATCAGTTTAATATTGTAGGCCGTTATTGTATCTCTCTCTAGTGTTTCATGTATTTCCTTACATTTAGATTTCGAGGCTTTTCTGTTGATAATATCTCAATGAAGCATGTAACATTGAGCTGACCCAAATATGTAAATTATCCTTTATCAAAATTTGGTTTTCTAGAGAATTTGAAACAAGGCTTTTATGTAATTATGTACAAAGCCCGTACCTAGAGAAGGTTAACATCGTACATTGCCCATCAAATTAACAAACGCGTCGAGGATCTCAACCACAATTATGTACGAGTACCCACGCTTCCAAGGAAATTTCATATTCATCCTATCCTCCATTACGTCACGAGTAAAACAAAGGAACTCGATTTTATTCAGTCGCTGCCTATATAACACGGTTCTTACGTCTGAGTGCACACAAAGTTGAATCCTTCCATGGCTTTGACAGTTGGAATTCTGAATTTATTAATCAGTTATTCTATTTAACAAACTTCGATGAGTTCTTTGATGCAAATAAAATAGACTGTTACGCTTAAGAGACGTTGGTTGAGGAGCTCCTTCTATTGTAGTCGAATCATTTAACTTTCTGTCACTGTTTGACAGTTGCTCTCCCCATTTCTGCTTCAATACATCTGGACATTTAGTTGGAAAATTTTATCATAAAAGCCAATGACTAAAATTAAAATGATGTAGAAAAAAACATGGTAAACGATATTTTGTACTGTAGTAAAGCTTTATATTACTCTGAGCTGAAATTATTAAATCAGACTAATTAGGGGAATTTTTAAATAAGATTTTAGAACTAAATCCCCAATTAGCTAGTAGATCAAAGTGGTATATTTTTATAATAATTCGTACTTTATTTTATTCGATTTACTGTATTACAATATTTCGTTACTAATATTATATTGTACCTAATTTTCAACTTTGAATTTATGGCCGCCAAGAAAGACCACCATATACATTTTGGTATTTGGTTTTTGAAACTTTACTAGTTTCAGTTTAGCGATGACGAGTTAATCAGACGGTCACAACTCGATGAGAAGGTGACTATTAAAAAAAAAACTATGATACTCGTCAAAATATAATAAATTATGTTAATTTAAGTTTTTAAATGTACTGTTTATGCACATAAGATATCCTCTTCTGCAAATCTCGCAATCCAAGTAAGGTTTGCTGTAAGAAAACCCAATTCTGTTTTAAGCTCGCCTTTGTACATAAGCTATATGTTGTAATTATGTGTGTATTTCTCTTAATTTTGTGTGCAATAAAGAATAAGAATAAAATAATATGGAAAGTACCCTCTCATAGAGAGGAGGCCTGCGTCCCAGCAGTGGGAACATTAATAGGCTGATTATATATATATATATAATATGGAAAGTTGGCACGAAGTTTATTATTCAATATTGAAGACAAGATAGTAATAGATATTTTTGTTGCTAAATTTCTTCCGATAGCCGTTCGGGCTATTTTATATATATATTCCTATTTTCCGGGCAACAAAGCGAGCAAACAACACATGAAAAGCAGGCATCATTGAGTACGTATGTACATACATTAAATGACTTTGTGAACATTTCAGATGTACATTTTAATGAACCTATAATTTTAAAATGTAGTTATTATTAATTTAACTCTGTAATGAGGTCGTGACGTCATTTCGTTACACAGCCGCTAAATACGATTAAAATTCTGTTATTAATTAATCACTATAGTATGAACCCTACAAATCATTTTGACATATTAAAATTATTAAATGAAACTATAACAAACTTTAATGTCGATGTAACAATACGTGGGTACGTAATTAATTTTATCGATAACTGTGAACAACGATTCTAGTCCCGCGCTATCGATAGGGCAAGGGTCTCACAGCTATCATATTACATAAAGATATTAATCAAAATTTTGGTAGATTTGACACAGATATTACTAATTTTGTTTTCACGGTTCATTCATGTCTTTTTTGCTAGTGGTCCCAAGCCGACTGCTGAGCATAAGGTCCTGGGTTCGGTTCCCAGGTCAGGCAAATTGTTATTGGGTTTTTTCATCAGAAATCTTTCAGTAGCTGCCACGGAGTCTGGATTTGTGCCTAGTTGATGGCAATCACATGGGACTGAAATATAATTTCCGAAATGTGGGTGAACTATTAAATACTCCTCTGCCTAACCCTTTGTAGATCACAGGCGTGATATTATGATGTTTATCAAAATTTGATAGATTTGACGCAGATACTACAATTTAGACGCGATTCATGACAATCTTATATGCACGAATGGTCCCATACTCTCATATATCGTTCGCACGGCAGCACGAACTTGTGAGAAACAATATGCATGCCGCGAGTTTTAATATTTTATTGGGCTCCGAGATATGTACGATATCATTGGAACACGACAGAGAAATTGAAAATACATCATATATTGTGCGGCGGAACGTAAAAGCTCTTGTTTATTGCTCAGATAAAACTAGAATTTATATTGCATTCATTCGAAGACGATATGTCGAGTTATAACTTTAAGATTGAAATATAGGGAATTATTTCATAGAATCAGGTTTTACTGTTACTCGGACCAGCCAATTGTAATATTTGATGTTTAATACAAATTTTCCGTACGCCGGCCGTATCCGTCCGTTTATCCCTGACCGGTGCTCGCAACAGCGCCGAAATATCGGGAACTCAAAGAAATCAGTAAACATGGTAAATATCACGTTTTTAGTGTTAATGATAATTATAGAAATTAGTTGTTTCATAAAAATAAGTTTTCTGTAAATATGAGGAAGCCAGTTTTCATGATTTTCATATTGCATAATTTTTTTAAATATTTTTTTTACATTGTCTATAATAATACACTCACTGAGAGATAACACCGGTTAATTTAGATAGGGTATGTATTTATGTATGACCAAAGACTTTTGTTAGCCATTATAAATTGAAAATCGACCTAGTACATTTCACGCTCGGTTTGTGGTCACAGAATCTCAGTTCTAACCCAAACGATCCCATTTTGTTGGGGTGTTCTACTCTCGTTATTGCGACCAATTATTTCAACTATTGATACCAAGTACACTTAAGTGTTTCTGGAATATTTTTTTCGAAAGGGTTTTTTGTTGAAGTCGCTATTTATATTTATTTCGTATAGCAATTTGAACACGCTCTTGGGTGTTTGTTAAATATATTCTGTGTACATTTTTCAATAACTAAGTTTAACGCAACTTGGTTCGTGTTTTGAATTAGACATAGTTCGCTGCAGTTTTTTGGAACCATTACTGTTTCCTGCTAATGTACGTGGAAATGGTTCACTATTTATTGTGAAATAGACTAAACTGTTTGCTTGCATTTATAACATATATAGTGATTGCTTTTTTTGGTATACTAAAAGCTTTCAGACAATTCATAAAATGAATATGTCGTTAAAATATGATATGGATTGTAAATTGAATAGTTTATTCTACGATACTGGTAAATTGTATCAAATAATAAGGGGGCAGCGTTGGCCCAGTGGTGGCGGCCCCGACTTACGAACAGTAAGTCGTGGGTTCGAACCCAGGCAGGCGCATTACTTTGTATACTGCTCTCAAAACGGTGAAGAAAAACATCGTGAGGAGACCGGCATGTTCTAGAACCAAAAATTCAAAGACATATGACATCTACCAACCCGCACTGAGCCCACGTGGTGGATTATTCCTCATTCCCTCATAGAGAGGAGGCCGTGTGTCCCAGCAGTGGGTACATTATAGGTTTATTATGGTGTATCAAATAACCTACTGGGCTCTACGAATTTTAGCGTTGGTTTCTGAAAACCAGTTTGTCAAACTTTAGTCTTTTAGCCAATTATTTTGGTAATGCTTTTCGCAAACGGTAAAACTTAAGTTTATAATAATAAATAAATTAAATTAAATTAAAAAGCCTTTTATTTCTTTAAAAACAAGCTACAATTATTTTGAGTGTACATTACAATTTCCTTAAAAACTAAATAAATATAAATGTAGCTAATACGCAATGTTGCTCATTTGTTTATAATATAGTATATGAAGTTTTTTTTTCCAATTAGCAAATTTATTGTTCATTTAGGAACCCTTTAAAGTTTATAATATCAATTTCTAATCACACCTTTTATCTCTTAGAATCCCTGCGACGACATCCGCCACCGTCGAATCTGGTCGAAAAGCAAATGGTGCGGGACCTTACCTCGAGTGCTGGTCATAGGACCTCAGAAGACGGGCAGTACTGCCTTGTACACTTTCCTGGCGATGCATCCAGCTCTAGCACCGAACTTGCCAAGCCCTGCCACGTACGAAGAGCTCCAGTTCTTTAATAACAACAATTATCTCAAGGGACTTGATTGGTAAGTCAATTCATTCAAATTATCATTACATAAGTACTTGTACTTATTGACAGTTTTAGTAATGTTAACGACGAAAGTAACTCTGGATTCATTTGCTCTGTACTTAAAGAGTACTCGGATCACTACGGAATCTCAGAATTTTAAGGCAGGAATAAACCGGCAAAGCTATTATCCGATATCAACTCCTGATTGGTGATTACAATGTGAATGGAAAGCAAGCTACTTACATTTATTTTATGCAAGTTACTGACATGTATATTTCTAGCTTAATTTATAAACGAAGTTAAATCCTAGAGGTTGCGTGGTTGCGGCACCCACACATTCAACTTGCGCTCTAACGCTTGCTTCCTTGGTTGCGATACTCTTTTATCCTAGTTTGTGTTCCGAAGAGCAAGCGATGCGGTGTTCTACCGCGGTACTCAGCAAAGAGGCCACTTCAGACTGCAGAACCGCGCTATAAACATTCCTCGCCACACACTCAGCGGTCGAAGCTTTCCTCGCTAGTCCTAAACACACGCGAAAATTCTCTTAAAGTTTTTTTTTTTCAATACTCGTGCTCTAAACGTGACTTTTACAGCACCGCTTTTAGGTTCACAATGCAGTGTATTTAACACGCGTGTTTTTTACTTTGCATTCCCGCACTAGTGCGGTAAAGTAACAGTTAATGATTATTTTCTCAAATATTTGTTTCAAAACATAAAATTTGTGAAATTATATTAATTTGTCCAACGTAAATGAGTTGCAAAACCTCGTTTTAAACGCGTAAGCGTTTGACATTACTCACCTGCATGAACATATAGGTACTATAGCATAAATTTTCCCCGGGCATTTACACACAATATTAATTCATCGAAATGTCGACCAACATAAGACTCCACATTTAACAAACATTTCAAAAAGCTGTTAAAGTTAACAAATGTCCACGTTGTAGCCACGTGAAAAATTTCCACAATATATTTTCACTTTTTCCACCAATTTATTAGACGCGTCCAACACAGTTTTCCGGGAAAATATATTTTGAAACAAGATATGTATCTAGGGTGTGCGGGGTTAATTATTCTATTTACTTTATTTTAATGTTCTCTTTCTACGCGATTCTCATTTGGGTAAAAAGTATGAACTGTTTAAGTATGCCGGCGGCGGTTACAAAGCCCACGTATATTTTAGAAGTGGGGTGACGCGTTACATCTCATTAATATAACAGCGAGGTACGCTTAAATTAAAGTATTATACGAGCTACATTTAAGTTAATATTCTAACGAGAGTTCTGGGGAAATACGACGGAACTATTAATTAGGCGTCATGCTAAATAATAACAGCCGCTCGGATCGGTCTTTAGGTTAAGCCGTGCTTGCCTAGGTTGGTCTGTATATGGGTGACCACCCATTACATACCGAGTTTCCTCTGTGCCTCGGAAAACACGTTAAGCCGTTGGTCCCGGCTGTCATTTGTAGATCTTTGACAGTCGCTACAGGTAGTCAGTGGCCCAAAACGTCTGACAACCAGTCTTACCAAGGGGTATCGTATTACCCTGTACTAACTGGTTTGTGGAGGTCAAATAGGCTGTCGCTCCATGTAAAATACTATTATTCAGCTGCATCCGGTTAGACTGGAAGCCGACCCTAACATAGTTGGGAAAAGCTAGGCGGATGATGATGATGACTCGAGTTCTGTTTTCCCAAAGGTAAAGATGTAAGTGGTATATACCAAGTTCAAAACTTCTTTCTTCTTTATCGTGTGGTTAGTTCCTAACCTGGTGTCAGAGTTTTTATGCCGCCCATGGGCCTCTGACTTTGCTTAACATGCCGTTAAGAAATATCTCTCAGGCATGCTGGTTTCCTCACGATGTTTTCCCTCACCGAAGCAAGTGATGATTATACAATACGCACATGAATCCGAAAAGTCAGAGATGCGTGCCTTGGGTTCGAACTCGAGACCTATGACTTGGCAGTCCGACGGTCACACCACTAGGCTGTCACTGCTTCAGTTCAGAACTGTTAGGTGTAGTATGTAAGGGGACAAGCCCATCGCCGTTAATCGGGCACAATGCCAATCTTGAACATTAATGCTGAGAATTTTCTTCCCTGAATTTTCAAAAATACCTAGTGGCAGTTCTAGGGATTGAAGCCAAAACTTCCCAGTTCGGTAGCCGCGCTAGCGACCGCCGGGTCCAATGAAGCGGTCATGCCAACTATTAAACCCTAACGAATAATTAATTAATGCGGCTACAAAACATTCCAGGGAAATAATATTGCTGATATTAAAAGTTTTGTTTACCGAGCATTGTAGTTTTTACCGCGATATGTGTTTTCATAATTTTGTTTACATATCGAGAAAATCAATAACCATTAAAACTCCAAGAACGGTATCCCTCCTATTCACCACGAGCATTCGCTTGGTGGTTTTGTTTTGTAAACATTCATTCGCGAGCAGCTTCTAGAGAATTCTTAATTGTTTTTCTAGTTTGGTTTTACGTTCTTTTCAAACCGCTGTTTCGCGTATGAACATTCGTCACGTAACGAATGCTCGCACAGGAAATTCGAGAAGGGTATGCTCGCGATGATCATTCATTTTAATATTGTCCTAAATTAAAATTGAGGAATGTATGTATCTGAGGTAGCGGGGCTTTTTATTAACACGTTTTCCTAGTTTGTATTTCCAAAGAAACAATAAACTATGTTGTAGCACATTGGTAGTGGAAGTTTATGGCTTTGAAGGCTGTAATCGCAACAGAACGGTAGACGGCAGTAAACCGACTGCAGCTATATTGCAAATAGAGGTCTTGAGCACAAAAAAAACGCCGAAGGCCAAGTAAATTTATGTAAACCAAAAAAGTAAAATCTCGAAGTATAATGTAATAGAATTTTCTGTACCGAGGATTACTCTTGGGTCTCGTTCTCACCTTCTAATACTAACATACATAAAGGATTATAGTGCAGTATGGTTCTAAACTTATAACTTGAAGGGGGCTGTTATAAAATACAGGGTGGAAGGGACACCGACGCGAAAATGGTGACCACGTATTCAGTACACCATTCTGAACCCCTCTCACATAGAAAATTTTCATCGGTTATTTAAAAAAAAAAACAGCTGTTTCCTACAAAAGTGCAATACCTATACGGTCAAAATGTATGGAACAGCTGATATTTTTTTAAATTACCGATGAAAAATTTCTGTGTTGGGGGGAAAAAAGATGTACTGAATACGTGGTAAACATTTTCGCGTCCTTTCCACCCCGAAATTTTAAAAAATTGTTATATTGATTGATTGTTTAAAAAAGTGAAATTTTATAAGCATGCGCCAAAACAACCTTGCTACACTATGCTTATGTTGTTTCCGTCAAGAAATCGATAATCGGTTTGGCTATGCAAAATGATAGGTCATAATTATGACAGGTGTAAAAACAACGTTAGCGAAGCCAAGATGCATTTGTTTTTCCCGTCATTGCGATCATTTTTTGTTCTGGACTGCTTGTTCTTTTTGCATGCCTGAGAATCTTCTAGTTACATTGAATGTCAAATTTCCAACTTAAAAAATACAAGTTTTAAATGTAATAACTTTACTTGAAATACCTCCATGGCCCCTATACTATTCAATGTATTCATCAGCACAATGGTTTGAGTACGTTACATTAAACCGTGATTCTACACAACAAAAACAAAAAAATCATTTCCCAGCAATAATTTTTGCGCAGTATTATTTAGTTTGATGTACAGAATGTTGTAAGTCGTCGGTTCGAACCCAGCCAGGCGCATTACTTTGTGTAATTTATTTCATCACCACTGCTCTCAAAACGGTGAAGGAAATCATCGTGAGGAAACCGGCATGTCTTAGAACCAAAAAATGCGAAGACATGTGACATCTGCCAACCCGCAGTGGGCCCGCGTGGTGGATTATAGCCCATTCCCTCTCATAGAGAGGAGGCCTGCGTCCCAGCAGTGGGAACATTATAGGCTGATTATGCTTTACAGAATGTTTTTTTGACGATTTCGTAAAGGGTCCGCTTATACCCTGTATAAACGATAGTCAGACCTTGTACTGAGTATACCTTCTGTACATATTTGTATCCTGAACTTGATCCAATCGGTCTTTACCCGTCAGTGTTATTTTACCGTTTTATTTCTTTGATTTTAGCGTCATGGAAAAGAGTTCTTTTCTTTTCACAATGCGTTTAACTTAAACTTGAAGTGCGGAAGTGTTCCCGTTGAAATTGATTAAACATTTCCTTTGTAGTCATGTTCACAATTTTTTTAGACTTTCCAGAGCTTTCACCTCTATTCAGCATATTAACTAGTATCTAGCACGTTAAGCGCCACGTGTATAGTACATCTAGTTATACACCTCGAGTACTCAACTTCAGAGGCCAGTGCATTGGTAAATATACACCGCGCTGAAGTTTACATAGTATTTTAGAACCAGGAGAAGGCATTTATGCAAATAAAAAAAATTGTCATTTCCACAATATTTGCCTCAGAGGTGCCTTGGCGTTGAACGTGCTAGACTAGGTCAAATAGTAAAACTGAACCCTTACAAAAGATCAATCGTCACCTCTCTTTCGGTTTTCCGAACTATATGTGACATAAACACGCAAGACACTCGTATTCCCGTTAACCTAACCTGTTAAAGGGTCTATTTATAACATAAAATCACGCCTGTAGGGTTAGGTAGAGGTCTACTTAATAGTACACCCACATTTCGCCAGTTATGTTAAAGTCTCATGTAATAGGCGGCGAACCTATTGTCATCAACCGGGCGCAAATCCAGACTCCGTGGCTGCTACTGAAAAATACGTGGCGAAAAAACCCAATAAAACTTTGTTTGACTCGTGAATCGAACCCAGGACCTCATGCTCAACAGTCGCGCTTGCGACCACTAGACCAACGAGGCAGTCTATTTATAAACACTGTTTTTTAGCTTTCACGGTCAATATCGGGAGCTTAAAATAATAAACAATCACGGAATATCCCGTACGTGACAGTATAAGTTTAGTCTATTTTAAACGTTATTTAAATTTTAGAGACATTAATCATTATCTAACTAAAAGCAACGTTTATAAATATAGGCTTTATAATTATAAACGTTGCTTAAAGTAAAAACATTCATTTAAACGAAACCATTACACTACAACCTCCGTCACTTAATCTTAAAAGCATTATATTCACAACCTCACTCAGTAACGCTTTGTGAATGAAAAATAACTGAATAACTCATGCGTAATCTAATAATATTATCAAGTATAATAACAGAACTATAGACCGACCGCTTTAATGTGTCCTCCGCCTTGCCCCATTAAAGGCACATTAAGCGTCGACAAAGTCCTAACAATATCCCACAGGTTATTTGCTTTAAAATAACCATAATCCACGTAGATATTACGATACTAATTAAACCAATACGTGATCAACCTTCAGAATATTCTATTTAAATTGATACCTTCGCGAGGACTCATTAAAGCGGTGGGTCTATAGCGGTATCTATGAAACATGACAGCCAGTCAAACTTATACTGTCACTTACGGGATATCATCCGTGATTGTTAATTATTTTTTATTTTAACCGGGAAAGCTTAAAACAGTGTTATGACAGCCAGTGTTCGTCAGAGACTGAAGCTGAATCAACTCGACACTACAAAGGAATGGCCACAGAAGGTTTTAATGCTTTCAGCGAAAGCTTTCTCCTTATTTCAATGGCGTCACAGAATGTTTTAATGCGGATTTAATGGGGAGCAAGTCTGGTGCATGTTAATGTGCATTTCGGTGAATAGAATTTAAATGGCTTTTACACTTCAGAAGTGTTCGTTTCACAATAATTGTTAAGCTTAAGTATAGTTTTAAATTCCCATTGACACACTGACCCCGTTTTTGAATTGAGAAAAGTAGCCGTCTGAAAAGTGATTTACTCTTCGAACATCCGTCCTTGGTTCGAACCAAGGACGGATGTTCGAAGTTTAAAGTATTCAAGTCCGACCTTCCCAGGTCGTGCAAAGTGTTATTGTGTTTTTCCATCAGGAATTTCTCAATAGCTGCAACGAGGTCTCGATTTGTCCCCGAGCGATGGCAATAGGTTCGCCCCCTATTACATGGGACTTAAACATAGCTGGCAAAATGTGGGTGTACTATTAGTTACACCTCTGCCTAACCCTTCGAGAATTTCACGCGTGATGTTATGTTATGTTCAGTTTGTTTACCGAATTACATTCTTATAAATGACCACACCTTTTTGCTACACGCTACACAAGTACGTCGATATTAACCACAAAAATCGACTAATCAACATTCTAAAGCACCATCAATATAAATCACACGAGTTTCTCGCAAGATTATGCATAATAAGCCCGTAAGAAGACTCATGTTTATCCAATATATAGCCTAGATAAGTTCTAGACCACTAGGTGAACCGAAGCACGTATAGTACCTTGTTAACTTCGTACGTGTGTTGCTAACAGGCACGCCTGTACATTCCTTGTTCCTTTGACAACCAATGAGAAGATTGGATCTCGATAAATGTACGGCTAATTAGGCATCACAGACCTTTGACTTATTTTCTTCGAATTCATGAAAAAAGCCGGTCTTGGATGAAAATTAACTCTCTATGGAAAGGATTCAAGTTATTCTTTGATTAAATTCCAACGCCAGATTTAGTACATTGAATAAAATACGTTAATTGGTTATATATTTTCTAAGGATGTTATTATAAGTAATAGCCTAACTAAGCCCCGAGCCTAGACTAAGGATTCAATTACGATTCAACAGGCTGTAATCAATAAACTAGGTGCTATTAAATTGATTTTGTATTAAACCGTATTTCCTAAGTACTAGCGTCTACTGTTCTGTGCACTATTTCCCACTATACTTAAGTATAATGGCTTGAGCTATTATGGTCGCCGTGTAACAGACAAAGGAAAATCGATTGATGGCCTTACTTATGCAGTAGCGCATAAGCTGCACTATGAGTTAATAGTAATAAGCACCGCTGTATCAAGAATAATATTTTTAAAGGAACAGATAATCTGAGCGTAGCGTACGTCGTTTTGACGCGGAATTGCTTTTATAAGCTCTTTCTGAACGGCTCAAACCGATTCTGCGTCAATAAGTTTGGTCATGCAATCTGACTGGTTACGATTCATCACTTGCTTAGCCTTTTCCCAACTATGATGGGCTCGGCTTCCAGTCTAACCGGATGCTGCGGAATACCAGTATTTTACATGGAGCGACTGCCTATTTGACCTCCACAACCCAGTTAGTACTGGGCAATACGATACCCTTGGCCTTGGTAAGACTGGTTATCAGACTTGTGGGCCACTGACTACATGTAACGACTGTCTAAGATCTACGAATGACAGCCGAGACCATCGGCTTAACGTGCTTTCCGAGGCACGGAGGAAACTCGGTATGTAATGACAAACCTAGGCCTAACCTGAAGATCGACCCGGGCGGCTGTTATTATTTAGCCACGACTGTCTCTGACTGACTGGTTAAGACTACATCAAACGCTCTGAACGTGCAGAGCGGCATTTTGTCGTATAATTTTTTTTTCTATGCCTAGATCATAATATCTGTATTCTCCACCAGGTACCTGAACTTCTTCCCACCAAATATGAGCAACGCCACCACTCAGAACACTTTTGAGAAGTCTGCAACGTACTTCGACGGTGACCTGGTACCGCGGCGGGCGCACGCACTGCTGCCCAACGCCAAAATCATCGCCATACTCATTTCACCATCTAAACGGTAAGTTTTATTCATTTACTAGCTTCTTTTCACTTTTTTTCATGATTGGAAATTATCCCACGGGAATGTAAGAAAGAAAGAAAGAAAAAATATTTATTTGTCGCAAGGACATGACGTGCATTATACAAAATTACAAAAAATAAACAATAAACTACTATGTATGTGTGTGCTATTATGTACTACTACTATGTGTGTGTGTCTATGTACTATGTTCTGTGTCCTAACATAGGTCATGTCACTTTTGTGCCAAAAGGCAATGACCAAAATTAGTGCCTTTTATATTTCGCGGCCACTATCGGAACTATATACATATAGAAAACAATATGTTATACCATAACGAACAGAATTTTGTATGGCGGTAAAGCTCGGAACTCAGCCCGGACTGAGTTCAATCAGTTTATAGAGGATAATTTTTACGTTAGCTCATCAAAACTAAATACAAAACTATAGGTAGTAGAGCAAAGTGGTCAAAGGAACCGTGATCTTAATTTTAATATCTTATTTACCGAATAAAATAAATTCACTTCATTTAAACCTCCATGGAAAAAAGGCTTGAGTTTAAATAAACATATAAACAATCGAGAGAGAATTATACGGCAGCTGCACAAGTGCACATACATTGCGAGTCGGCCACGGTATCGTGGGCACTGGTTTGTATGTAAATCCCAAGGATCTAGGACTTAACGCATTGGCGATCCGGCCGCGCACCCGAATGCGTACCAAAACGACTTCCATTTCAAATTCTGCTTGGTATCAGTTCCCTACCTATTAAGAACAATATAATGTCAAATTCCAAAGAAAAATGTAGTATTTTACAATAGTATAGGCACACTATTTCGATGTATTACACTCTATACACTCTTAACTGTATATAACACTCTTAACTGCCTAACATAGATTAAATAAAACCAATAAATTTAAAAAGATAAATTATAAAAGAAGAATCTTCCGATCTCCCTGAAGCGCAAGCTCATCGACATGTGCATTCTTCCCGTCCTAAACTACGGTGCTCAAACCTGGTCACTCACCGAGACACAGAAGTTCCGCCTTGGAGTTTTCCAAAGGGCAATGGAACGCAGCATGCTGGGTGTCAAAAGACAAGGCAGGGTTCGTAACACCAAGCTGCGTTCCAAAACGGGCATACTGGACGTTGGCAAGAAGGCTGCTTGGCTAAAATGGGCGATTCGATAACTGATTATTTTGTTTTTACGTTTCATTACAAAAGTTTTTTAGTAAGCCTGGTAGAATCATTCCCTTGACGATGGCCGGTGTTGAAATCGCCACCCTGTATTCATCCCGACTACTGTACAGTGACTGCTCGATCCGGCACGCACTCGGACGGTTTTTATTTTAGTAACCTAATTTCCATGACCTTTTAGTATTCAAAAGGACCTTAACTAAGTTATCTCAACAATTTTCAGAACACGTATACTTCATGAATTGTAAAATGGCTTTCCTTATTTTCCTTAATGAACATCCCGTTTATTAATATTCTGTTAGCATCGGAGCTATAATATTTTTCTTTTCATGGACTTCCCAGTGCTGGGCTTCTCTGATATCTTTCCGAACCAGCCATATTTATATCACAAAATCTACGAGTGCTGAACGATACGCCAGAGTACGAAAAGGCAGCAATTATATATACGGGAAAATGCACATCAATCTTACAGCTTTAATCGTAATTACAAGATTGTAAAAGAAAATATTTTATCAGCCGCCCGTCAGGCCTCGTTCATCAAAATGCAAATTTAAAATATGAATTTATATCCGCAAAAGTTTTCCAAGAAAATTCATTTGAATTCCTTTATAGAGCTATTTTGATTACATTTCTTAGAAGCACCAAAATGTAGTTCGTGGCCTTTAGTATAAACTTTCATGGATATAGAAGCTAAAATTACGCGAGCAAATATTTAGCTATTTGAACCTAGTGTCGCGGGCGGAACGTTTAGATTGTTAAATTATTGGTCAATTCTTAGGTTTTTATTCCTGAATCATCATCTTCCTGCCCCTGTCCTATTCTATTTGGGGTCGGCGCAACACGTTTTCTTCATCCATTCGCCCCTGTCAGAAGTCACGGCATCATTTACTCCTTTCTTTTCATATCATTTCTCACACAATCCATCCGTATTTTTTTTTGGGCTTCGTCTCCCTCTCCATTCATCAACATTCATGTCCATCACTCTTTTTAGTCACATGCGTTTCATCCCTTCTCATTACATATAAATACCAAGACAATCGTCTGTCTTGGTATGGATTCTTTAAATTTTTCTGTAACAGGCGCCACTTTTAGACTTCCTCTAATATACTCATTCCTTACTTTATTCCTGAATGAAAATAATATTTGTATGCATTGTGCGGTCTAAAATTCGTCTCCTGCTGATGTTATTAAGAAATTCTAATGTAGCCCCAAATACGATTACCTATTCTCATATTATCTATTCGATAAAAACCCGAAACAAAACACAAACATCAAACATGGTAAATATCCCGTTTTCAGTGTTAATCATAAAATTCGATAAAAGTAAAGCACTACGTTAACAATGCTGAGTAATCAGTTGGAATCAAATGTTGATATCTACAAAACTGCGAACTCGAATCAAACGCTTCTCCGAATTTAAATCTCGAAAGCGTCCTAAATAAAAACATTGGTGTACTCAAACACGCCATATGACATACGAGTTTTTAATTGTAGCAACACTATGAATAACGCTATTTATGGTCATACTTAAAATGCTCCAGAGTCAGGGACAAAGGAGAATAAAATACGTGAAGTAGATACGGTATCATTAATTACAGTAGGTACGTGTTAAGCATCTATGAATTGAGGACATAGTTAACAAAGAATGTCTTTGAAGAAAGAGCGCGAAGTATACGTATGTACCAGCTATAGTTTATTACATACCTATCTATGGTATTTCATTTGTGTCTTCTTACAAGTCTTATTTGAAACACTAACATAGTACGATAATCACCAATCATTATTAAATGAACTTTATGGTCGATTTAAGAAAAACACATGGTAGGATTAACCCATATTTGATTACCAAACAAATGTAAAGAAGAACACACCACCTATATTCTACTGCGATAGTATTCTCAAATCAAACCCAAATACCTACCTTAATAAAAAGAAAAACATCAAGGAAAAGCTATCTCGTGTAATTCGTCATTAGTAGTATTAAGTGAATTACTGTCGATTGCGGAAAAACGTCGACTGCAAAAGAAGCTCGTAACTCAAGCCAGTAAAACTGCTTGCTCAAATCCGTAACGTTATTGCGTTGCGGTGTCAAGGAATGGCTACCCATTTTGAGTTTATACCGCTCAAGACTTTTGCATATGTATTTTAATCAAATGCCGTAAAATATCTGCAATACTGTATTCCAAATTTTTGCAATCGAACAAAACTTTAGGGCTTATGAAAAATCGCTTTCGGGCCGATTTTACTATTGAAACTGAACGCAGTCAAATCTAAACTGCGTACAAGAGCTCATCATCAGAAGGCTTAAAGTCACCCAAAGGGCAATGGAGAGGGCTATGCCCGGAGTTTCCTTGCGTGATCAAATGAGGACATCCGCAAGAGAACCAAGGTTACCAACGTAGCCCGAAGAATTGCCAAACTTAAGTGGCAGTGGGCAGGGCACATTGCTCGCAGATTGGATGGCCGATGGGGCCGAAAAGTTTTGGAGTAGCGACTGCGAACCGGAAGATGTTGCGTTGCAAGGCCTCCCACTAGGTGGACCGATGACCTGGTGTAGGTTGCAGGGATCCGCTGGATGCGAGTCGCGACACTTGGGGGAGGCCTATTTCCAGCAGTGGACGTCTTTCATCATTGTAACGGATTATTGGTAATGCCGGTTTTGAAACGATGTAGTTTTATTGGTGCAATTTGCCCTTCGTTTGAACTGAAATAATGAAATGAATTTTTCTCCTCCTTCTGAAATACTAAATGCATTATACCATTTGTCGTTCTATCTCAGTAATAATAATCTACCATAAAAATATTTGCCCACACAAACATCAGAAGATACTTATTAAAAGCTCAGTCCGACAACTCGAAAAACGAAACAAAAAGCCATCAGACTCCTACAGAAATTAACAAATATTTTTAATATCACTGTAACGTGTCGTGCTCTGAATAATTCACATAAAAATCCGTGTGTTTGTTGTGCAGGGCGTATTCGTGGTACCAGCATATTCGGTCGCACGGCGATGCGGTCGCGAACAACTACACGTTTCATACAGTCATCGCGGCGAATGATTCCGCACCGAAACCCCTCAGGGATTTGAGGTAAGCATATTTTTAAATATTATTTTAGGGTAGTAGGTTGGTGTATTTACGGGAATTTGTATTTTCACTCGTATCTGTTGTATTTTGCTTGGTCTACTTTACTTGCATGTTTTATTTTTTTTAAATAGGTAAGTAGTAAAAACATTTTGAAAACATCACGAAGATGAGTATTTGAGTAGGTACCTGTATCCTGAATGTTTTCCCTTCTACAGCGATGTTTATGAAAATGTACTAAACTTGACGTGATTTTTAGTTATGTTTGCAAAGATAACACGAGTTAGGTTAAATGAAAACAATCTTATGTGTCATGTCGTGAGTGTTTTCCTCTTCCAGCGAAGTCACGTTCTGTTACACCAGTGAACCATTTTAACTTCAATTTACTGCAGAGCTAAGTGTCCAAAACAAACATAATATACCTACATGTTCTTTGTTCCACAATGTAATAAAACATCTCGTAGACATCGGGAGCAACTAAGGTTTCTTAATATAGTATTTTTTTTTTTCGATCTCGCGCAAAGGCGTGTATTTTATGTCGGCCTTCGACCCTCTCATATTGGATCACAATTTTTGTGCGCGAACCCGGCTTTTGTACATTAATAACAAATGTAATGCCTTCACTGTACTTTTATTTCATCTCCCTACTCGTTTATGCCATTTGGTTCCTTAACTTCACGCTATAACGGTGCGGATGAAGTGGGGGGCTTATTGACTTACGTAATCCCATTTGGAGGGCCAATAGGCATGAAAACGATTTAGTTTCAATTAACAACCGAACTTGGGGATCGTGAAATATGTTGTGCTCAATCGTGTACAGCGATTGCGCTGTTCTACTAAGCAAATTATAATCAGAATGTTTAGAAATTCTGGTTATCAAGCAACTAACTATAATCAAAATGTATTGAAATTCTGATTATTAAGATCAGAATGCTTGGTAATTCTGATTATTAAGCAAATTATAATCGAAATGTATAGAAATTCTGATTTCAACTTGCTTAGTGGAAATACACAATGCTGTAAACGTTTCCACCCGAATAAGATTTGTTCAGATAGATAACAAAACCCTTCAGTTCGGAGTTTGAAGTGCAGATAGCAATCTGGAGATCGGGAAGAGCAACGTCGTTATTATTTCATTTTTAGATCAATTGAAAACGCTTTCTTCTTTCTTTTATTGTCAGTGTTTTTTTTTTATTGAATTGATCAAGATGATAGATTTTTTAGCGTTTCTTCATCGATGGACTTAATTTTCAATTTTTTCCACACAACATAACATTACGAATGTAATCCCCAAAGGGTCAGGCAGAGGAACACTCCATATTTCGCCAGTTAGGTATGTTTAATAATAGGGGTGAGCCTATTGCCGTCATATCCAGGCAGGTACTTTTAAGCTTGACTTATAGCTACAGTTGGATGATCAGACCATAAATGTACGATACACAAGAGGACGTCATTAAGACACTGTTAAATCTTGACCACTGGCAGCTACTAAATACCGGGTGTAAACAGACCCTTCACATATCCGTCAACCAAGCATTCTGTACATCGAACTAAGTAACTTTACGCAAAAATTATTGCTGGGAAACGACTTTTTTTTTTGGGGTGAAATATCACGTTTTACGGTAGGACTCGATGGAAAGCACTCATAGCATTGTGCTGATGAATTGATTGAATAGTACGAGGGTCGTGGAGGTGTGTAAAGTAAAAATCTTACATTAAAAACATGTATTTTAAAAAAAAACTTGTGAAAAAGTTGGAACTTTGACCCCTAATATCTCCGTAACTAGAAGGTTCCCAGGTATGGTCTAGAACAAAAAAATGATCGCAATGACAGGGAGAACAAGTGCCTTTCGTTTATGTTAAGGGTCTATTTACACCCTTTATTTTCGCTGCATCAATATTCATAGTTCCTAACTTCCTATCTTTCGCAAAATAACACCGTATATTATAACATTTCTAATCCAGCTCAACTCCCTCAAGACTACGTGACGGTACATCCACGAAATCCATTTAACATTAAAATAAGCCAGTTATATTTGTGAGCGTGCGCCTCAAAGATTATTGTGTACTTGACAACGCCATGAATTTATTATCAGGCATCACGCGCATTCCCTCCGCAGGCTAATGTGCTCAGAATGGATTATTAAAATTGATATTGTTTGTGTTTTCTACCTTAAATATTATTATTTCGTTGAATGGAAAATTGAGGGTTTTTTGTGAGGTTTTAAACGATGAACAACTGATATAAATAATATCATATTAAAAAGGCTGACGTCGACGCACAAATGATTTAAAGTGGAAGCGCCAGAGTAGCCCGCTAATATCAAATTTTGTTACGTTTTTTTGCAATTTGCAGGTCAGTGTTAGGTTTTATGTTGACGAAAAATGAGTCGCGAAGTAACACAGATGTAGTTACAGAATTATAATCATCAAAATCATCAATACAACCCTCTAAGTTCATTTAACCCCGTTGAATGAGTTTTTCATGAAATAGTTACTGAATGGGTTAAATGAACTTTAAGGTTTGTATAAATGATTTTAATGGTTATAATTCTGTAATTTTTCATCAACGTACAACCTGACACTGACCTGCAAACTGCAAAAAAACGTAAGAAATTTTGAATTTCGTGGGCTACCCTGGCGCTACCACCTTAAGAAAAAAAAATCTGTTGTTCCCTACATTTTGACCGTGTAGGTATTGCACTTTTGTAGGCTAAAGCAGTTTTTTTAAATTAACGTTGAAAAAATTATATGTGGGTGGGTTCGAAATGATGTACTGAATGCGTGATAAACATATTTTGTGCGTCAACGTCCGCGCCTCCCTGTATCTAACACGTTTTTTAAAACATGAAAAAAAAACATGCACTTATTAAGTAATGAAAATTTGAGCAACCATAACCGTACGGTAAAACCAAGCGGACAGGGGATATAACCGGACCACGGACAGGATAATAGACAAAAATATTTGTCAAACGCGGCCAGTCCGCTGTCCGGTCCGCGTTTGACCGCACCTTCACACAATTTTCCGCCTTTAACAAACCAATATTTCCATAGAAACCGTTGCCTAAACCCGGGCAAGTACAGCCACTACCTGGAGCGCTGGCTGGCGGAGTACAGCAGTCATCAGCTGCACATCATCGACGGCTCGCAGCTCCGCTCGGAGCCAGCCGCCGTCATGAACACACTGCAGAAGTTCCTCAAGATATCGCCGCATATCGACTACAATAAGTTGCTCAAGTAAGTGCTTTTGAAAACAGGAAAAAAATAAAATTATCTTCATAATAGACACCGAACAGGTATAGAAGAAATGACATTCACGAACTAAAATTGCTACCTACAGACCTATGTAGAGATATAAAGGTCATTGCGTAGGCCCTCGTACTTACGTTATATCCTAAGTTGTTTTTTACACTTCTATTAATGTTCCTGTCAAATAACTAACCACTTTTGTTAAGTACGCCAAAAATAACGACACAGAATTAATGTCAAAGATAATGCTGCTTATAAACATTAAGTCACGCCGCGTTTTCGCCCAACACTGTATTGTGCCGAGACAACAAACTCGAGAAGATACGAAGACATAAAACTAGTCCACACCTTGTAAAGTGATATTGCACGGTCGCCGGCGAGACCAGCAACCTCTGCAATTGGCGATAACTTAGCTACAATGGCTCCTTAAACTCTAGGCGCACAACTTCGCAGAAGCAACTCGCTGGGACTAATATCACTGCATAATGCCCTATCTACATAAAGCAGCTTGTTGCAATTCTAAGCCGTCCTTAGGAAAATAGCCTTTCGTTCCCCGTCGGCGGACTCGCCTCCAATGAAAATTCTGTATCTGGTACTCGCAAATGTTGTTTCATTTAATACTGAAGTAGAGAAGTTTCGATCTAAACCACGTCAAATAGGTCTTTGCGCTCGACGCGTCGTTTCGATATAATAGCCACTGAATGATATATGCTTTATGGAACTAAATAGGACGTTGGTTTGCAATAACGGAAAAACACGCTCCGCTGGTTCGGACGCTTCGAGCAATATGGGTGGATGAAATTATTGAAAGACTCACGCAATAATAGGCATGAGCATGAGAAAGGGATTCTAAGACAAGGAATGTAGGTAAATAATGTACAAGATGGATCGGTTGTCTACTGTCCTGTTAATAATAGCCTTGTGTACATTAAACGTCAATAGGACAAAGGGGCTCCCTGATGTATGAGTAGAGATAGGTTTTAATTGTAATACAAATATTTTTACTAATTCTTTGTTCCAGGTACGATGCTAAAAAAGGATTTTTCTGCCAAGCCGTAGGCAACGACAGAACAAAATGCCTCGGTAAATCCAAAGGTCGGATATATCCGCCAATGGAGGAGAAGTCCGCCAAGTTCCTGAAGCGTTACTACACGCCGCACAACACAGCGCTGTCTAAACTCCTAGTGAGGATAGGCAGGGCTGTTCCGCAGTGGCTCAAAGATGAACTGTCGTCCAACGGATAGCATATCTTTCAACCTATAAGGTTGAGACGAAACAAGAAAGTGTTGCACGGCTTGATCAAAGTCTGTGTCATCAGTATCCCTTGACGAGGCCAAGGGTCAGCGATACGACGGCACTCCTCCAGTTACAAACTGCGGGCGTCGCCATCACTCGCGCACTACGGACTGTTGTTCTTTCAAAGTGTTTCAATGAGAGAGTATTCTTGTTGAACGAATATCTTTGTCTATCGATTCTTGTAATATAATGTTTTTAAAGAGTGATATAAAACGACTTAAAGTTCTTGGATCTGTTTGAACGAGATGAAGATTGATATTATTGTTTTAATTTTGACTCTGTAGGGTGTAGTGAATGACTGTGTGTTCCCAGTGAAACGGTTACGATTCGACTTTGCTTGCCTGATCATGTTGTTTCTTAGCCATATTTGTATGGACAGCGCCCGGCACTCGTGCGCCGGTCTAGGTGCTATTTGTTAGTAGTTTCATTCAACTTGTACATGTTCGGTTATTACGAATTCGTCTTGTTTGTATTACACGCTATTATGTTGTTATCTCATCATGATTTTATGCTTAATTGGTAACGCTTCGTAATTAGGTATAATTATTAATATTTTATTTTATACATACGAAATGGTACACTAACCGACCGTCGCTACACGCTTATTTTAATACTTTACTTTAATTACAATGTACGTACCTGATGCAATTTGTAAATTTGTAGTTAATTTTGTACGTTTCATATTAGTGTAGGTCTTAATGTTATTTTAACAATCTGCATGTCTTTCTGAGGGAATTTGCACGGTTTTCTTTGTTTACTTTTCTAAGTTGACTCGAAAACGATTACAGACTCGACGTGACGTCACATTTTAAATGTAAAGATGTCCATATAACCGTGCAAGGATCTTTTGGCGGGTGTCCAAAAACGGAATTAATATCAATTTTACAAATATATTAACAACAGCGCCCCCCGTCAAAGTCCTTGCACTATGCCACCAGGAATTTACGTAACGTAATTGAAATTATATCTGTTAAACACTGTATTCATTTTGAGCTTGGTGTAAGTTCCCTATTACGAAGTGACGCAAGTGACACTCAAATATTATGTTTTAATTTAATGTCTACAGATATGTTACAGTAGAACAAAACACTAGTCTTTTTATGTAATGCGTCAGAAATACTTTGGTTAAACACAAGTGGACATTTCCTGTGCCATTGTCGGTCGAACACCACTATGAATTAATATTAAATCCGAAACATCACTTTTTATGTTCTCAGTTACCCGATTAGCCGTAAGAATTTTTAATATACATATTGAAGATGTCGCGTTATATTTTAAAGAAATGATATCAATGACGACCCAGCGAAGGAAACAAATGTATTTGGTATATATTTTGATATGCATAAATTTATTGGCCAGATTACTCGGCAAGGAAGATGTAAGTTTTTGTAAAACTGATTCATTATAGAACGTTTCTTACTCTTTGTTGTAGTAGATGTCGGTACTTAAAAAACTTGTAAAAAAAAATCTTTTCCCGTGAGAAATACATAGAAGAGTACAGAAAAATAAATATTACGAAATCGATATTTGAATATAGCGTTAAATATTAATATTTTTATGGTACATACGTTTATTCTCTTTCTGTTGTAATGTTTGTCGAGAGGCTTCATATTAAATTTATATAAAACTTCTGATGTTCTTGATATATTGTGAAGATGTGTGTTGCGTAGAAAACGGCCTTACAATGTTTAGAAGCGAGCTATGAAACTTGTTATGGTGTTGCAATTTGTGAACATGTCTCGACATATTGAGTCGTTTACATCAGTCATTGTGCCAGCCACGAGGATGCATAGTTGTCTAACTATTTTATGTTTTACTCGAAAATGTTAGCATCAATGTGAAATCAATTAGAGAACGCCTATGTTCATTTCTCATAATAGATCTTATTTTATTTAGAGAATCGTTTGTAACGATACAGCCAATGACTGCTCTTAAAATGTGTTCTTTCTAAGAAATTAATACATCACTTATTTTATTAAATGATTTAAACCTCAAGTGTGTTTGTGTTCAACCCTATAACAAATTTCCTCTCATCTGCTTAGCCTTTTCCCAACTATGTTGGGGTCAGCTTCCGGTCTAACCGTATACCGCCTAATACGCCTTGGTAAGACTGATTGTCAGACTTTCAGGCCACTGACTACTAGTAACGACTGTCAAAGATCTATAAATGACAGCCGGGACCAACGACTTAATGTGCTTTTCGAGGTACAGAGGAAACTCGGCATGTAATAGGTGGTCATCCATCCACGGGCCAACCTAGGCAAGCACGGCTTAACCTAAAGATCGACCCAAGCGGCTGTTATTATTAAGCCACGAACTCCTCTAAATTCCTATGTGCTCTAACTCGAATTAATTTAAATGATTAGCAGTGTAATGGCTTCTACAAACGTTTAGATAACGACGTGGATCTGCGAACTAGACCGTTAACTGAGACATGTAGATATATTGGATCTCTTAAATATCCTTCCGTATATTTGCTGTAATACGTAACACTGGCAGTCGAGTGCAATTCTGAAGAGATACAACCTAACCGCCCCCGAGCTCCTTGAAAAATGTATTACCTAGCTCCCGTATTGTTCGATAGTCGATACAGAACGCCGGGAAATATGCTCAGCCATAAGTTGCGGTATCGATATGTGCATACTTAAACAAAAGAAACGCATTAGCTGAGCTCCTTTGTTCCGTTTTCTTTCACAGTGAAAAATGAAAGGAAATGTCCGTGAAATACAATAGAACAAAAGTTAATAAGAAACTTGGGACTGGTAAAAATATATTTTGTGCGGAACGCAATAAAAGATTGAAGAATATCAGTGAAACACGAATGGCGTGACAAACATTGAACTGCCGACGTCGATAAGATAATGGCAAATTAGAGAGAACATTATATTGCCATTCTTTTTCCTAGTAATGCAGGTACTTATATTTTAAGGCAGACATTTTTGGTGAAGGTGGGCAGTTTTCCAGGGGCAACCCATAATGAGACAGTAGGTACTGGAAAAACCGTTATTTCGAAAAATTACCTAACTTGAAACAGTTACGTACATTAAAAATAATGAACTACTAAACTTGAATTCATACGGCAGCGTCTGATTATATGTGTATCTCGACTGTTTCCTGCAGCTACTAAAATGATACGTAAGTATGATTTAACGAAAAATTTACCACAAGCATATTTCGCTAGTTATGTTTCTTTTTTAAACTAGTATGACTAACATTTAAAAGAGTTTTAGGACTAATGCCAACAACAGGCACTCATTCGGAATTGAGAAATGAAAACCTGATGGAAAACTTAACCTAACACTGCTGATCTGGGGCTCTACGATCAGCAGTCGCGAGCAGCGAGGTGACGAGGTAAGTAATACAGTAAAATCCGCAAAGGTAAGTCTTACCTACATTCGATAAACAAGTCATGAAAACCTGATGGAAAACTAAACCTAACAGTGCTGATCTGGGGCTCGAAGTCAAGAATCTACAATCAGCAGTCGCTTATTTGCGAGCAGCGAGGTACCTAACGAGGTAAGTACACAGAAAAATCCGCAAAAGTAGGTACCTACATTCGATAAACAAGTCATGCATACACTAAAGTTCACGAACATAAATTCAATTTTTGAGTAGTTACCCAACTTCCAACCAATATGTACAGGCAGAGAAAGTTCGGAAACGTTTATTACGCATATATGTGAACTTACCTTAGTAAGAATGCACGTATCGCGCCCTAGTTCACTACTAGCATTGAAGTTTACTGTACAAAAAAAAAGATTTTTCAGGCTTTCCTCTTTAGGCGAATAAAATTCTCCCAGCTTCAGACTTGTAGTAAGAAAAATATTTTTTTTTCTAGTAGGTCAGCATTATGAATTAGCATTACGACACTTACTTACGAAATGTTCATTACGATATTTTTTTATGGTTGACTTGTGTAAAAGACTCAAACTTCAGTCGATCGGCTAACAAGACTTATCGATTTTGTTTTCAGTAGAGTACTACTCGTACCTATATGTGCAAAAAAAAAGATGGCGTTCCTAAAAAAAAATCATAGAAAGACAAATTGGTTGTCATAATCAAAAACCAAAATTCTTCTGGTGTTTGTTAAGATTTAAAGCGTTAGATCATCTTCACGACAGCACCATAAGTCAGCTGATGAAGCAAGCTCGCATCATGGCTTTTATCTTAAAATTACGACAGTGATGGATGACTGGTGCCTACATAATTCATTTATCTACGATTAAGGGTCCGCCTGATGCTCGGCACGCCTGCTCCATCAAACTAACTATAAATTGACACGTTAAAATGTTGTTACGCTAACGTCGGGCTACAAAAGTCTTTTGGAGTGGACAGGGGACCGAGTGAGAATTTAAATATTTCTTCGTAAGATTTGGTGACATGTATTGAACAAACAATATGGCGACATTAGTTCTAATTTTGGCCGCACGTCAAAAAATCTTTGTACAGCAATAGAGGTGACGGCTTGCTTAACTTTTACATTTGAAGATCTAATAGTGTGGCCAATAAACAAGTTAAAATGCTAGGTAATTACCAAAGTACAATTAGGAAATAACTATTAAGTATTGCTTTAAAATTCTCGCGACCCACTTTTGGAAATTCATTCGAGCATGGCATAGAGAATTAAGTTGTTTATTATTGTGAGTCATAATGGGGCTACTATTATTTAATATGCCTACCAAATGACATAACAGTACAGAAACAAATTTATCCACCATAATAGTAAGTATTTTTCGTAAAAAGCTTAGGGGGATACTGCTGCATTTCTAGGTATACATTTTGCAATGTGCACCTAACAGTAACAAAATTAGATGTGCAAGAAAACTTCCAGCCAGCTATTTTTATGAATAAACGGATTTAATAAAGGCAGAATAAAAATGGAATTAAGCTTGCTAAAGCATTTTACATAAAGTGATATTAACTCTTTCCCGGGCGTAATAAAAATGTCTTAGAATGTGCAAGGGAGCGGATTCGCATCAACCAATTATATGGGGAGCGGCGCGGCATTACTCTGGTCTTATGCACCATGATGTAGTTGAGTACGAGACATTTTGCCGTTTTATGATGTGCCGACGCCAGTGAGCTTTATTACAAAGATCGAGATACCGACGCTCCAAATTCTGAGATGTTTCGTCTATGATGTGCCTTACGGAGTTGCAATACGGGCTGCAGGATACGCCCATTCGAGAGCAGTATTTGGAAATAGGTGAGTGGCGAACGCGGGCCCGAATGTCTAGCGTTTGTTATTGCTGGTGATAACGCGAATTTGACGAGCTTCTCAGCCCGTAATACTAGAGGGTAGGAACCTAAGAATTTGGTATGTAGGTAGGTACCTTCTTACCTCCTTTTATTGAAATAAGGTTACGATTAACAATAAACTGGAAAGGTTGAGCATATTAAGTATATTTTACAATAGTAGGTACGTTTTGATGCTAGAATGCAGTGACAAATCAACTTTTTATTTTCATTTGAATTTTAATAACAGCATGTACATTATGGAAAATATAAAACTGAATACTTGCTCATTTCAACTTAGTAGGTTAAATACACTGTGTACATTGTGAACCTAAAAGCAATGCAATAAGAGCCACTTTTAAAACAAGTAAATAAACAATGATCTTCAATGTTAATTAATACATTTCTGTAGCCTGTTTGTTTATGAAAGCAAATTAAATAAATGAAGCAGTTTTATTCCGAATTGAGCTTTGTTTTTTAAAGTAACAAAATAAGCAGCAACGGAGTGATTAATTAGTGCGAATGGATTGTTATTTAGTACTGCCAATACAAAATTAATGAGCTAGTAAAATTAGAATACAACAGTGGGGACAAAGGGTCTGACAAGATAAACAGTTGATTGTTGCCTACCTAATAAATACGACAGCGTGTCTTGTGGTGCAATCTACAACAGAAGGATGGCCAACAAACAATATCTAAGTTTGTGTCGCTTTGTCGTAATATTTGCCAAGATTCCGAAAGCCCCGGCAGAGTTTGAGCGACCTCTCGAGCTTATTACTATTTGTGTTGCCAAGATTCTCGTCTCCTACATTTTGTGACGAAGGCATCTATCTAGCAAGGCGCGCCGAAATGTTCTTTTTGTGTATTCCAATATGACTTAAAAGTTTAGAAGCAGTGATAGCCTAGTGGTGAAGCCATCGGACTGTCAAGTCAATGGTCTCAAGTTCGAAACCAAAACACACACCTCTGATTTTTCTAATTCATGTGCGTATTGTATATTTATCATTCGCTTCGGTAAAGGAAATAATCGTGAGGAAACCAGCAAGCCCGAGAGATATTTCTCGACGGCATGTGAAGCCAAGTCAGGTGCCCATGGGCAGCATTAAAACTCGACTCCAGGTTGGGCACTAACGAAACGATCTAGAAATACTTAAAAATTCTTTTGCAGCTTGAAAATAATACGAACGTATCATTTAAAAAGGGACCTCGTTTAAAAAAATAGAATTTAAATAAAAGTTGGCCGCCATCGCGTATTATGACGCTAAGTAATGGCCATAATCTTCCCGCTACATAAAAAAGCCTCAACGAAAGCTCCCATTAAACATCTCCCGAATATAAAATATACGAAACGCACGTAGTACCTACTTACTATATAAGTCTCGTTCTCTTTATTTCGCTACGTATCGGGTGTTGGAATGAACGGCATGTGTTTACGTCACACTAAGTAAGAATAATGGGCGCTCATAAATCAGTGGCATCTTCACGTCGTTTTGAATACTCACAAAAGATGTCAACTCGTAGTTAAGTGCGACTCCATTCGAGACAAACGGCACGAGCAACCCCAATTGTATTGTATGTTATTTAAAATACAACAAAGGTTAATTACACTTCACTTTCACTTACACTTTGATTAAGAGGAGACAGGACTTCAATTCTCCATACAAATGTAATCCCCTTTTTTTCTTCCTGAATAATGCCTCTAGAGCAATTATTTCTTTATTTTTCATAAAATCAAGGTCTACTGTAGACACGTCCCTGTCATTTCCTTTTTTTTCAGTAAAGAAAATATGACCCTCCAAAAAAAACAAAAAATGCCCCATTTTACGGCCGTGATTAGAGGACACCAGACAAATTTGAAAAGTTTTTAACATAAAAGAAATTGATGAGAACCTAGGCATACTCTTTCTTGTAAATTTTAATGTCTAAAACAATTGAATCGGGTCAGTTTTCGAGGAAAAAAAAGGAGAATACGGATCGTCGATTTCGTCAATTTTTTGTGATATATTCGGTCTAAGCTGCAGATGTCCCTATCGCACTCTACGGGGGCAGGCTTGACGCAGCGCTACGGAAATAGTTTATTCAAATACCAATTTTTTGGTCCTGTCCCTCTTAAGTTACGGAGTCGTAGCACAATGCTACGCCGTAGCGTTGGGGCTGCTGCTTGCCGTAGCGCCGTAGCACTACGACGTCAGGTGCAGTCAAACGGTTTTACTGAAATATTTGTCAAAGTTCGGTGCCCGCATCTAAGCCGCTATCCGGTCCATTGAAGGATTACGTTTCAAGTGATTTTGATAAAACTTAAGGCAAGTTTTATCTAACCTAAACTAAAAATAAAAGTCGTTTTAGCCATTTAAGCCACGCAACATAGCGACAGTAACCCCTCCTATTTCCAAGTACCACAGGACCATGTGACCGTGTGTACCGGTGATTACAACATCAACTTTTGAAGCGCCGAACTGGCTAACCATCGGTGACACCTATCAAATCAATGCCAGCGTAGTTCGCTTAACGTGAACTGACATTAATCGAGAGAGATTCAATTATAGGAACACACAAGCATGAAATGTCCAAGGTTCGTAATTCTGCTGATAATTAAATTAAATTCAGGCACGTGTGTATATTACACAGTCAATTGAAAGAATTGTTACGAAATAATGAAGAGATAGGCGCTTCCCATTTAAAAATGTTCGTGCCGTTTTCCCATAAAGTATCTTTCTATTCTGTCATCATCTTTTCGCTCGCGTTGACATCGCATAAAAAAAAATTCTCTCTTCAAATTAATCATTTTTAGATTTACAGTAGGTATTTTTTTTTTTAATAACTTAATGCCAAGTCACAGAAAGTGCATCGTCAGTGAACCTCAGAGGGACAAGAAACAATAGTGCAACAGAAAATTTCTTAATTTTTTCATGACATGAACTTTCAAGCCCTCTGAACAATCGCGTTTATTAGATACTTAAGTGTGTGAAGATTTTGTGTTAATCCTACTAATATTATAAATGCGAAAGTTTTTGAGGATGGATGAATCGATGGATGGACGTTTGTTACTCTTTCACGCAAATACTACTGAACGGATTTGGATGAAATTTGACACATAGATAGATTATAACCTGGATTAATAAACACGTAGGATACTTTTTATTCCGCTAGTACGATCCCGCTAGTGTGATCCCGTTAGTACGATCCCGCTAGTGTGATCCCGTTAGTACGATCCCGCTAGTACGATCCCGCTAGTAGGATCCCGCTAATACGATCCCGCTAGTACGATCCCGCTAGTACGATCCTGCTAGTACGATCCCGCTAGTAGGATCCCGCTAGTACGATCCCGCTAGTACGATCCCGCTATTACGGTCCCGCTAGTACGATCCCGTGGGACAATTACCGAACTCCACGCGGGCGAAGCGGCGGTCATAAGTTAGTATTTTATTAGTTTTGTTTCAGATTGTCGTTCATAAGTTTAGAATCCAGATTTCGCTGAGTGAGCAATCTCGTTTGATTCCCAGTTCATTATAGACTAGGCGGTTAGACTGAAAGCTGACCACCTAAAGCCTAACCAGATGCAACTAAATATTATTTTACAAGGACCGACTGCCAATCTGACCTCCACAACCCAGTCAATACGATATCCCTTCCTAAAACTGATTGCCAGGCTTTCAAGTTTGATTCCCAAATTATACGTATAAAGTAAATGATGGGTTATTTATTGACCATAACTGGGAAACTTTCGCCATTAGTGGCACCAAGCATTAGATGCCTATTAACGAAATTTCCTTATAAGTAAGTAATGCCTTCAGCTACTATATTTATATCTTCAGACTTCGATATTTATAACCAATGTTTTACTTATATGTTTCATATTTAATGTGTATTGGCTTTCGAATCTACGAGGAGTTGACAATATTTTGTATCATAAATATTTCCAATTACTTTCGTACTCGTCGTTATTTGAGCAGTTTTATTAGCTTTGGTATTGCAATTTGTGTCGAAGAGGTCGTGGAAAATATGTTCGCAACTAAAACATAAACAATAAATATTATCATTCACACTAGAAACGGGATATTTACCATGTTACTGATTATTTATATAGGGAACTCAAAACAATCAGTAAACATGGTAAATATCCCGTTTCTTGTGTTAATGATAAGTTTATGAAATATTTAAAAATGTAGAAGATTTGTATAAAAATAAATAAAGGAAATAATGTCAGTGACCATGACAGTTTAAAAACTAATTAACAATAAAGGTGTATTGTTAAGGCGAATATAAAAATAACAAATCAGTCATGAATGAAGTGATACAATAACATAACATCATACCAGTAATCCCTGAAAGGTTAGGCAAAAGAGCGCGTAGTCTGTAGGTCCACATTTCGCAAGTTATATTTTAGAATCATGTAATAGGGGGAAAGCCTATTGCCATCAACCGGGTACAAGTCCTGACTCCGGGCTGCAACTGAGAAATTCTTGATAGAAATTCCAAATAACAGTTTCCCTGACCTGGAAAGCGAACCCAGGAAGCCATGCTCAGCGACCAACAAGAAAGTCACGAATAAACCGTTCAATAGGCTCAGCCACTGACCGTCATTCCCCAAAGAGCCATTCTATAAAGGCCATTCGGACACTTAGCATTTTCCTTTTTGTAATGTTTTCCAGTTTTCCATCATAAAAGGTTTACAGCGGGTCCGCGGCAGTTCGTTTGCTGAAACAAAAATGTCCGGGCCCGTGCATGTAGCTAACTGGGATTAAGAGTTGAAACATTGCGGCAGGCAGTAATAACGGTCTTATTTACTGTGCCACTGTGCAACTTGTTTGTTCTTCGTAAGCGACATTAGGGGATTGCATTGAGTGCCGGCTTGATTGGCTGATGAATGAGAGAGTTAGCGAAATAAGGGTTAATCCAATTGGTCGTGCTATTTGATTTATCAGCTAGGGGATTTGGTGAGGGCCATGTCTGTGAAATGCAAGACCGATGGGCCAGAGCAGAATTGTCACGCAGTGGTTGCCAGGAGACAGGCGTCGTCGTGGAGGGAGTCCTGAAACGCTGCCGTGTCCTGTACAACCTGTACTATCCCACAGCTGGGCAAAGGTCTTCCCATATACTTCCACTCGGTCTTATGTGCGGTTTCTTCTGCCTATTTTTTCTGTCGCTCAGAACCGTCATTTGCTTGAGCAAGAAACAGAGCTTACTAGCCGATCGCACCATCGTTGCTGCCGCGTGCGACAGGTGATAAGATCGAGTGGAAGGCAATAGGAAGACCTTTGCCCAGCTGCGGGACATTACAGGTTGACAAAAAACTTGATTTATACGGTAGGTGAAACTATTTAATCCAACATATTTTAGACAAGAAACAAAAAAAAAACTGGTTATCTATTAAAGTGAAAATAGCACCAACTAAATGAAAATTCATTCCGCCAAACCGTCTGTAACCGCACGGATATTCTCAAACTTCCTATCTTGAACAATGTTGTTCTGATCTCCGCTTACTGCGATCGATCTCTGAAGTAATCGCAATCACAAAACTTACAAGTCATCTCCAACAACTTTGTCCTATTTTGGAACAACGATACATCTCCCAAATGTTCTTTTAGTAACACGACATTGAAGTTTAAACACAATTGTGTTTTGATATTGATCTAATTTCAGCTAGGAAATGTGTTGTTTCGTACGAAAATGTTGATCATATATAATTTTTGTTGTAAATATAAATGTATATTTTAGTAAAAATCCTCGGAGGAGCTCGTGACTAAATAATAACAGCCGCTCGGGTCGATCTTTAGGTTAAGCCGTGCTTGTCTAGGTTGGTCTGTGGATGGGTGACCGACTGACCGCCCATTACATACCGAGTTTCTTCCGTGCCTCGGAAAGCACGTTAAGCCGTTGCGGGACCAACAGCTTAACGTGCTTTCCGAGGCTGTTATTTGTAGATCTTTGACAGTCGTTAGGCAGTCAGGCCCAAAAAGTCTGACAACCAGTCTTACCAAGAGTTATCGTATTACCCAGTACTCACTGGGTTGTGGAGGCCAGATAGGCAGTCGCTCCATGTTAAATACTGCACCCGGTTAGACTGGAAGCCGACCCCAATATAGTTGGGAAAAGGCTAGGCAGATGATGATTTTACTAAAAATCCTAAATTCAATCATTCACTAACAGATATCGCGTCATCGTGGGACATCGTGGAAGCGCCAGGGTAGCCCGAGAATTTTAAATTTTCTTACGTTTTTTCAATTGGCCGGTCAGCGTCCGGTCTTACATTAAACAAAAATAAGAAAGGTCATTAAATGGGATTAAATGAACTAAGAGGGTTGTATTGATGACTTTAAGGATTATAATTCAGTAAAGCCATATTCGTTACGGTCGCGAATCATATTTAAATCAACATACAACTTGACACAGACCTACAAATTGCAAAAAACGTACGAAAATTTGAATTTTGCGAGCTACCTTAGCTCATTCTCTTTAAGCTGCTCGTAAAACAGGTATTGTAGCACATGAGTTGCTTCAAAAGGTAATAAAAGTTTGTAAGTCAGTACCCCATTTTAGTCGATAGAAAATCCCATCAGCCTCACTGTTTTTAATGTTATAAAATTAAACACCAATATAATTCTGTGCTGAAATTAATAATTATTTGTGGCAGTGTGTTATTATTTGTAATTAATAATTTACGACTGTTGCCGTATTTTGCGTAATTCTGTTGCAATATTTGTTTTAAGCAATTGAAGGTACACACCTTTACTTTATCAATAGGATCATCGAACTCATAAATAATTAATCATTTATAAATTGGAGTGAAATACAATACTATTTTGTTTTTCTGCTCACATTGAATAGTATCTATCTATCGTAGTTTTTAATGGAATGCTCTATTCTTAACTTTTCTCCCAAACCACTGCCATATCGCGAACTTAAATCGAGGCCTAATTCCGTCGAGGCCTCGCAAATTACAAGCACCAGGCCTCTCACATAAATCCAACCTTTTCAAGTTAATAAAAATGATTTAAGCACGCATTAAAAGGATATTTTTCCCGCTGAGAACACGGAATTTATAATGGTAATAACTTCGCCGATTGTCCCGTAATTACGTGTTGTAGCTACATAGAAATGTTCACAGCGATACGGTCGCCGGCGAGGGTTAACGTTTACAAAAGACTTGATAATTATTATCGCTTGGAAACAAATTCTGTGGTTATGATCCTTGCGAAGCATTTTAATTGCTCAGATTAATAAATTAATAATAAACTGGGATATCAAAGTTGTATTAGGCACACACAATAGTGGGTATCGTGGGCCGTAAACCGTAGAGATTGTCCCCCGGAAATATCTGCCATCAAAAAAATACTGCCGTCCGTTCATTGTAAGAGTACTTTGACTTGCTTTAGTTGGTCTTATTGAAAATTATTGTGGGTTACCCATCTGAGGAAATCTCTGAAAATCCCTAGATTTTTACTGGAATACCTGCGATTTATAAAGATCTATTCAAAATCTTTTAAGCAGACTTTCTGAGGACTCCCTAAAACCTAAGTAACTTCTAGAACTGATATCTCCCATCAGCAATCATTATTAAATTACATTACTTACCGCAGTTTACAGCTCAAAATCCGCGAATAACTTTTCTCGCAGATAATAATTCAGATGGGTCAGCCGCAGATAGAAAGCGCTCCGATAACAAATGACCCTCATAATGCGCTCGACATAAATTCAACAAGGTAGGTAAGTCCTAATCACTGTCAATCTCTAATGACAATACCGTTTGTCCTCCTGATGGAGCCATTAATTTCAAGTTCCGAATTAAAACTGATTTAATATTATCGTGTTGCTGAGTAGAATTAGGACACACATGACAACTTGCATGACGATGTATTCGTATAACTAGGCATATAACCTTCTTCTGAGTTGAAAGATGTTGTGCAAGGATTTTTTGGTGCATTAGCACGTGGCCTTAATCGAAACCAACAACGCCGCCATCTTGGTTTTTCAATACAATTTCTACAGACAATTTTACCAAGATTTACAATGCTTTTGGAATTGTTTTGATGATTCTTATGATTACAATTAAATAAAAACATATTTGTTACGGTCGCAAATCAATTGATGATCATACAACAAGATATTGACCTGTGAAAATATAAGAAATTATGAATTACGCTCCCTTTCCACAAGGAGTTGCTACAAACGATGCAGGAAATGCAGTTTAAAATGAATGTAATAATGCTCCGTGTTATAAACTGTAACAAAAATATTTTCGTTCCCGACGTATGAACGTATTAAAACTAAATGAGATTTTGAAACTAAATTATATAAGAGAGAAGAATGTTATTTTCGTATTTGCATAATCTTCACGTTATATGAAGATGAAATTCACACAACGGTGATTTTTGCAACCTTCCGGAGAATATGATTAATAGCATAATAAAATTATCCATTATATAAGCGACTAAGTACTCGGGATAATTTCTGATGAATTTGATACTTTTTATGGTTGCTTTTGCTGACTTTACCGGTTTGCCAGGCTAAACATTTTCCTTTTTCTAAAAAATAACATCATTATTAGTTTTCATATGCGTGAGGTATATAACGTTTATTTATTATAAGCTTTTATTTTTATTAGTTGTTTTTTTTATAAATAAACTCTTCCTAACTTTCTGGCCTTTTCTCAAAGTTGATCACAGTCAGAGCTAGGGCACCCGGACCAAATGGGTCGGGTTGAATTTGAACCGGGACCAACCACGTGTGATCCGAGCGAACGGTGCCACGGCAGTCAGTCTCCACATACAAGTTGGTAGCAGTCATTTTGCTATTTAGTATAAAAATACTGACACCCAAATGGGTTTTTTGAGGATCACTAAAGTTGATCATTTATTGTAATAACATTTATTGTCATAATTGATTTATGATTAATGGACGCTCCATTAATCAAAAATCAAACAGGGAATTCACGCACACATTCAAAATCTATTTTCATTCAAAACAAATGAAAATAGATTTTCATACCTATATGGTACACATTACGATTAAAATAATTACTCCGTCATTTAAAGCTTTTCAGCGATCGTAATGTTTAATCAGTCCTCTATAGATTTGTTCAGTATCCGATAATAAACTGGATAGAACCTCGGTAAAACCCTTTTACTGATAAGGGTAAATTATCGGGATAATCTGTTTACGTGGGACGCAAATAAATATGGTGCCGTCCATACTGTATTTACTTTTATCTTTAACCGACTTCAAAAAAGATGGAGAGGTTCTCAATTAGTCGGAATCTTTTTTTTTATGTATGTTCACTGATTACTCGAAGACGCTTGAACCGATTAGGAAAATTCTTTTTTTAATTGAAAGAGTATAGTCCCGAGTTGGTCACATAGAAATATTGTCATGATCTGATCGTGGACTTCGGAGATATGGAACTGAACTCTCCAATAATAGACAGCAAATCTGTCGTGATTGCTGCAATCGCTTGGATGTTTATTGTTTACACAACATCATAACATAACATCACGCCAGTATGCTTTGACGTATGCAGATGTGTACAGTCTATCCACATTTCGACAGTTAGGTATGTTAAGTTCCTTTTTATTGGGGATAAGCCTATTACCATGAAATATATTGTTACCAATGTAAAATAAATGCATAGCAAATATTTGCATAGGATAATTATTACAACTAAAAATGGAAAAATAAAAAACTTTTTTGCAAAAAATAAAACCGACTTCAAATACACAAAAAAGTGAAAAATATGCTTCAGAAGTCGGTAAAAAAACTTCATCAAACAAATAAAAGTCACCGACTTCAGAAGCCAAAGTTATTTTTCACTTTTTTGTGTTTTAGAAGTCGGTTTTTTTTTACTGGTCTATGTTTAATATTTCCAACCGAGAAAATATGGTTAGGTTTTTGTTTCTTATAACTGAGAGACTTAAACAATATGGCATGAGATAAAAAGTTAAGCTTGCAAAAGAAAAGTCATTAAAGAAAAGTAATTTTCAGGCAAAATTCATTTATTTCTGACGTGTGGGCTTGCTCCATCCGCTTAGCTTAAAAGGCACCTGCTTTACTCGCTCGTCACAAAACTGTGCTCTCTACACTGGCGTTAGGAAAACCCATCGTTTACTACATATAGACTACTTACCAGAGAATGGGTAGCACCGTTTTCTGTGTTTATAACAACCGTACTGCGATCGCCAACCCGCCTGCCAAGCGTGGCGATTTTGGCAAAACCCCCCCTTCGGGGGAGGCCTATGTCCAGCAGTGGACGTCTTATGTCTGAAATGATGATGATGATGACTACATATAGAGACATAGGATACAGATCAGATGTGTGTATTGTGACCAAATTTTTCGTGAAAGTATACGGCGCAGACTCGGCCATATTTATTTTGATTCGCATAAAACGACAATGATAACGGCTTCTCATATAGGTATGATACCCAGAGGAATAATATCCTTCTGATGAACTTTTGGTTTTTGACGTAGCCATACGTGCTGCGGCTATGGGCTACTGGTTCTCAACGCCGTAAGGGTCAGCTATCGAGTCAGATTTATCACATTTTTGTACTGAAACTCAACTAGGTCATTGCAAAACTATTAATCTAACGTTTGTTACTATTAAGCTTGAGCAGTAACTTTGAACTCTCTAGACAATTTCAGCTATGTTCCATAAGGCCTAGGTAAACCACATTTTTTTTGGTGGTACTTGACATTATGGTTAAACAAAAACAAACGTCAAAAAAACAAAACCGATGTGTTGTGTCAGGTAAAACTTATAAAAACTATCATTAAAAAAAACAATTTCCTTAACTACTGATAATCACAGAGTCATACGTGGGGGTGATTCAGTTGCCCCGCAATAAAAGGCATCTAAACCATATACTAATATACATACATATCTTAAGGCGTCACTTCTCCGGCCACCCTGTATAACAAATTCTCAGTTCCAATTTCATCAACAAAGTAAGTACCTGTATCGCATCCAAACAGATGCGCAACACACATTTTTCAAACATTTTATGCTCATAATAAATTCTACCACTGACTTTTTTTCTGACCTCAATGCCCCTAGAAAAAAAGAAGCCTACCAGTACTATGCACACAACTTAATAGAAAATATTTTCAGTCGACCCACTTGTATATAAACTACGGCAAAGAAATACGAAGAAAACAAACTCGGAGACAGAACTGAATCTCATTAGAGGAAAGAAACCCGGTTGACGTCAACATCGTTTTTTTTTGTAAATCAAACACTTAAAAAGGCGGGTGAATACGTGAATAGCGAGCAATAAATAATAGACCAATGTCGAACACAAAAGAAGCACCTTTCAGCGTTTATTAATCTCGGTTAAAATTCTTGTGGAGGGCCTCTTGACCGAGATGTTTGACGCTCGCAGTGAGCCGATCAGCACTTTATTCCGCCGAAGTTCCTTGTGTACCAGCGTAATTGCCTGTAATATTTTAATAAGCCTCTGAGATATCAATTTCTGCGTAACGTGACTCTTTTGGGATAGGTACCCCTAAACAGATATTAAACAAATAGCAGTTCCTAGTAATTTCACGTTATTATGCGAACATGATATTATTAGTTTGTTTGTGGTTTATTTTGTATTTGGAGTTGTGGACTTATAGGAATTGTAAGGCCTGGTATTTTCGAACAAAGGTCGTCTTCGGAAAATTTCGTAGCCTTCGAAAATAGTGTATTACGAAACTAGTTTTTGGGCACAACAGCGCCCACACGGTTTGGTTGGAAGTTTTCTTGTTGTCACCTACATTAACAACGCTAATTTCTAAGCATGATTCATATAATATCCATTGGATAAACTCAAATCGATTTTAACGAGCGTGTGCTTTTGTACAGAGGCTGAATAAACGACTACATTTATCCATTCATCCTCTTACCATCACCCTGAACCCCTTCAGGGAGTCACTATTCAGGGTGGGCGATGCATTCACTTCCTTTTATCCTATTAAAAATACGCTGCAAGTCATCGATAACCCGCACTCTTACTGTTCTTCTTTACAGATTTCACAATAAACAGCTTTTGGGCAACAAAGGACTTCTCGGAAAAAGACTTTCATCATGAATCATTAAGTACCGTATGAAAGGGGGAATAATAAACCAAAATAATGTTGTGAAAATGCTTGCCTTTCGAAAAATAAATACCACTCCATGAAAAATGTAAGCTCACCCTAATTTATGGTAAATTCTGTGGGTGATGTGACTCCCTTATAATAAAAAGCAAATTATAATGAGTTTCCTTAAGTTCTTATTACAGACTAGCTGTGCCCCGCGATTTTACGCTATTTCTCTTTTTCTCGGCTCCCAAGGTTCGCAGCGTGGTAAAAAAGAGCCAATAATCATCGACAAGAATTGAGCTATTGAACGCAAAAAGATTTTTCTTTTATCCTTTTGAAATTCTACTGATAGTTCCAGAGGGTAGCGTGTTCATACAAACTGTTCAGTTTTGTACAGATAACTTATCCCAATGTACAATTAAAATATGTTAAAGTTACTTTATTTACCCTCTCGTCACCTGTAGACGAGCAGCTAATTAACAGCCGCGTTCCCATTTTAATTAAAATGGTTCCGTTATTTCAACGCCACTGAAAATGTGTAGGTCGACGATAGAACCGATTATGTCGATATTCAAATAAACAAACGTACAAAATTTGAATGGGAAAGTAAAAAAGTAAACGATACCTCTCAATTCTATTCGAGGAATTTAATCAAGGTGAATATTCAATGGTTTTTGTGAAAACAAATAAAGGATTTAGAACTAATACGGTCAGTACTAGCGAAACAGTAAATACCGCAAAGCTGACCATTCACACACACTGTGGAATTTCATTAGCTGTATTAGATAGATAGATAGACATAAAATCACGCCTGTAATCCCCGAAGGGTTAGGCCGAGGTGTACCTCATAGTACACCCACATTTCACCAGTTTTGTATAATTCCCATGACTGCCAGTGTCAACACTCACCAAATCAGAGGGTTGCACCGCACTGTTACTAGATATGTATAGCGAGACAAAGCCTGGCCCGAGGTTATTTTATTGGATTCGCAATTTGAATAAAAACAAAAAAATATGGCAGTGTAGTTAGAGATAGATACGAGTATTTATACTTTGTATAACATGCCTGTAAAATTCTCGAAAGATTAGGCAGAATGTGGGTGTACTAGGTACACACCTAGTACACCCACATTTCGCCAGTTATGTTTAAGTCCCATGTATTAGGGGCCAGCCTATAGCCATCAACAGAACACAAATCCAATCTACGGACTGCTACTGGTAAATTCTTAATGAAAAAACTCAATAACACTGCCCGACCCGGGAATCGAATCCAGGACCTCAGCAGTAGCGTTCACGAAACCAACGAGGCAGTTTGTTGTACACAAAAATTATTACACAGCCTCTGTATTAACTAAGGGCAATGCACTTGTGCGTAATAGAAGCTGGCAATCTATACGAGTTGAGCATTCATGAAAAGGTCACTGCATACATAAGGGAGCCAATATGAGTGCACTGTCGGTGGAGAGCTAGTTGTTACGTAAAGATGCGAATTTACGTTACCGGGGACCCCAAGCCCCGGCATCAAATTCTCTCAGCCACTTACATACTTATATATTTTTCCTTACCTTACGGCTGACAGACTCCCTCAAAAATTAACGTAAGTAAACGTTGATTAATATTAAATTGAGTTTCACGATACTTGCTTTAACATTATTAGATTTTCAAGGGTGTGTTATCCTTGGAAAATGTTGTCTCTTATCGAGATTTTTTAGTACGATAGGTACCTAATATTTTTTCAAGGATTATGGGCGTTTATGTGACCTGCATCTCTAGTGTTGGGATATGCCCAAATTTTCCCTCGAGGTCGTGCTTGTTGCAAATTTTGATCTTTGTTTGGGATGGGTGCGAGGAGGAACACAGGTGCTCTAAGATTGGCTATTTCAATTTTTTTCATAGATCGTTCCATCCCGTATTGATGAGACAAATATGGACAATAGATGTCGATAATTTATTGAAAGTTATTTTGTTGATTTGTTTTCTTTACATACCGAACATTTAAATAAAATTATTGATAAAAAAAACACTATCATCAGCTTACAGAAGGCCACTACTGGACACAGGCCTGTCTAATCGCATACAGTCAACTCGATTTTCGGCAATTCTCATCCACCATGGCAAGTTACGATTTCTACTCAAAAACACGACTGACTAACTAACTACCGCTTAAGAATTAAAATAACAAACATTACATTGAAGGAACTCTGACGAGTAACGAATCAATTAGAAACGATATCGAACGATTTATTGTTCGAATCCAACAACATTAACACAGCAAAGCTGGATCGCTAGACAACGCGACTAAACCGACTTATCGTATTTATTTGCAAGAATATTTATGTTGATTCAATTGATCCTGGAAATATCGAATTTATACGTCCTGATATAAAAATGAAATAGCTATCTGCCAAATACAATTTAGATTCTTTTTTCTGGGACTGGTAGGTACCTACTAACCTCAACCACAAACACACAATCAATAGGATGAGCCACTCACAAATTACTGACAAATTTTCCATTCTTAACAAATCAATCACATTCAAAACATCGTTGAAAGTTTGAAACACGGATTTGTCTGTACGTCAGGAATATAAACGGAAATATGAGACTATTAAGTAAGAAAACTCTTTTTGAAAGAGACAACCAGGACTGCCATATTGTTACCTGAACTGTTAAATTAGAATACGACGGAAAAGTTACATGTGTTTTTTTTTTTAAACCAACTTGTAGAAATAAATATCATTTAGTGCCAGTGCGAGAGGTAAAACTTTCTTTGTCTTTGGTCTTCCCAGTCACGTGTTTTCTTTTCATAATTATCTATCGTGATACAAAAAAAATCTTTACGTAAACGCTTGAAATGTGTTCCTATTTTCAATCTCAAAGATACAAACCACAAACGGAACACAAATCCTGAGCGAGGTGACGTAAAGTTGAATGAAGCTTTCTGCCAAAAAGTTGAGCCAAAAGTTGTTATTGTAGGTAGTACGTCGGAAAGCGGTGCGGCGGCGTGCGGCCGGCCTAGGGTGGAACTTGCGAAGCCTGCGAGCGTATATTGAGCGGAAAGCGACGGGGGCTAGTCGCTGACGTAGCCCGCCACCACCTCGCTGTCAAACTTTATTCTGTTTTGAAGTTTTGCCTACACTTTTTGTACTCGTAATAACAGGTAAATTGCTACTGGGGAATGACATTGACAGGAGAACGCTGTCATTTGTGAAATAATGTCGATGGAAATTTTATTGAAAACACAAGATGGCGGCGTTAGTTCCGATTATAGGGACGCGACAAAACATTCATCTACAACCCACTACGCTCAACACTTCACTCACTTCACTTTTTGAAATTCGACGAGCTGGTTATAAAAATTGATTTTGCAAAACATTGAAACGCAAATATTGTTTGGAAAAGAAGCAATTTCGCGCGTGCCTTCCGAAGGCGAGGACTCTTAATAAACATCGGGCACAAGCAAACTGCTGGTGCCGTAATCTCCGAAAACGTAACAGCCTATGAAAACCTTAGTGTCCAATAAATTTGGTCAATATAGGCGAAACCAGGGTGTACTGTTTCATCCAAAGTGTTTTAGCCACATTGCTCATTGTCATTTATTACCTTGTATCTAGTAAATACATGACGAATAACTAACAAAAAAAAAAACACTTTTTTACAAGAAGTTAACAGATGTATTTGGTTTTATATAGAAATAAAAACAGTAAGTAAATTCTTGGTATGTTAAATATTAATAAGGTGGTTATATCACCCTAAAATAAAATTAATCTGCCACCCTCTTATCAGGTTCTCTCCCCACACCTGTATAAATTAAAAAACCGGTGTTCTAAATCGCAGCGATACTATTATAATATAACATAGGAGATGTAACATATATAGTCTATCATCATAATTTTAGAGGACTAGCGCGACTGCTAAGCATGAGGTCCTGGGTTCGATTCCCAGGTCGAGCAAAAAGATATTGGATTTTTCCATTAGGAATTTCTTAGTAGCAGCCGTGGAGTCTTGATTTGTGCCCGGTAGTTGTCAATACGCTCGCCCCCTATTATGTACCTACACATGGAACTTAAAATATGAATGGCCTAACCCTTCGGGGATTTGTAGGCTTGGTGTTATGATAATATTCGAGAATAATAAACACTAGAAAATATACCGAGACATAATAGCAATAACAGGCGGGTAGTTTTGATTTAATTTAGGTACCGATGGTGTCGTTTAGAGTTTATTTGATTGAACAAACTACCGCTGACGGAGGGCTCGTCAAAGCTCAGCTAATATTTTCTGACAGTCGGTGGGAGAGAGCGCTCACCGCTTCAGCCAAACAACTCATTAATTAATTATACGTAGGTACTCCTGATGTAATTAGCTGGCCGTGCCATCAATCGGCGCACACGATTTAGACCATTTGCATTTTGTTTGATCCTGTTTTAAGAGTAGGTATTAATTCAGTGCGAGTCTAGAATAAAGGCACTATAAACGTGCCACATGACTGGTCAAGCAGGGGACATAGTCATTCCATAGATTTAAGCAAACCGTCCACTCATGATGACGATAATCCGATTGTAACTTTTCCTTATTACTTTAATTTCGTTTAATTTTTGTAATTTGCAAATAGGACTTTCTGCTACTAGGACCTGACTTGGATGTCATAGGACGATTTGCTAATATGTTGCTACATTGTCGTTTTGTTTATATTTTTTTATATAAGGACGTTATATACAGAAGAACCATAGCTACCTTCAATAAATTCATAAATTCATACCTTGTTTCCATATTCTGCAAATAGCCCTGCAACAACCGGCGGTTACCCTTGAGTGCATTTGAATAGTGCAGAGATAAATAAACGTTGGTTGGTGCACTTGGTTTCTCTTGCCATTTCTTGCACTACGAGTTGGCTTTAGCTTCTCGTAACTCTCGCAAAGATCTGGGACCCCAGGGTCCCGACATAATTATAAATAATTTTTGTTGATTAACAGATGATACAAGGATATTTGAAACTTTAATTTCTCTCAGCTACGTAAAAGCCTGTACAACACAAGTCATTCTTTCTCCCATAAATAATTAAATAATTGGGCTTTTGGGCCTCGCCACAGTCGGCAGAACATTGCATGATATTGTTTCCATTAAATTAGCTATACGAGTTTTCAATTGGTTATGAAAGATTATAACGGTTAAAATCTACATACGAGTAATCCTAAACTATATTCTTTTTGCTGTTTTGACATGGAAAGAAAAATTCTAGTGCGAGCAGGGTTTGAACCTGCGACCTTCCGATTCAGTACACCAGACGTCTTAACCAATTAGACCATCGCACCCTGTTCACAGCTCTCGAAATTTTCGTTCCATTAATAACGTCTTACGGTGACGTTAGCGCCATCTATTTAAGAAAGTATCGAACTAACTTAAACCAACACGTTGACATTACAGCCAAATCAATGTTGTATAGAAGTCGCCATACCGAATTAATTTTTAATATTTTTATACGCAAACCCCAAAACCTAGAACCCACCTAAACCACCTAAACCTAGATTTTTTCTTTCCATGCCAAAACAGCTGTAGTTCCCTACGCAGGGTTTGCGTATGAAAATATTAAAAATTATATTCTTATAGTTCGTCTAGGAACACTTGTATGATTCGTGCTCCGTGTATCACTTTTCGGCGGATTTTTCCGCCTGAATTTCGTGGGTACGTCTATTAGCCGAGGGACAGGCACGTTCACAATTTGCGGCGGCGGATTGGCACGAAAGGGGCGTGCAATATCAAAGTTGCGGTGGTATATAGGTTCGAATATTGAACTCGATTGCTGAATGACGGTCCACCAGTGTTCCGTAACCGCGCAGCTCCGCACCGCAAGCCCTCGCTCCGCTCGCCTCCACACTATGATTTGTAATTCAATGATGACTAGTAGAGACCGCAATTCTTCCTACAATCGTCCGTTCTCGACCACGGTGTGCAATAAAATTCATGAGACTGTTGTTACATTCATGAGAGGATTTGGGAAAAAATACTGTGTTAATACGTTTGCGATACACGCGAGAGGTAGATTTTACGAGCGGGTTAGATTATTCATATTTATGGTGAAATTATCAGATTTTATAAAATCAAAAACACAAATTATTAACACCAAAAACTACGGAATTGCTGCCATTGAAACTGCTGGGATCAGGCGCGTCTCCGTGAAACTTTGTCACAAAGCGATGCATACAATATGACATGCGTAACATTGGTTTATGCATACACCTTTGAAATATTTGACATTTTACGTTATGTACCTATCTTGGCAAAGAGTGATTTAACAGTTTAACATGTATTTACGGGACTAATTTTCCTTCTGCTCTGCATATTCACAAGCAGCTTGTAAGTCAGGGACCGGCACAAAATGGCGTCCCTTATTGCGTTAACGTCTAATTTACCTCTGAAGTCTCTCATCTTGGGGATAATTTAATTGACTCCTCGCGATCATTTATGTAAGTAATCTAATAGCTCATGGTAGCGCTATTAAAGCATTCGGTATTGATCTTTACTTTGATTTAGATTCGACGCCATTACAAATAAGAATTAGGGCTGAACACATGCTACAGTGCATGCCATAAATTAAAATATTCTTATTTCCAGTTTGTTACGGAAACTAAAACCATAAATAAATTTGTCAATGACGAGAAACGATTTACAAAGCCAATGACGCTGTCATGTCATTGTTGCACTCAAGCAAACTTTTATCTTATCAACATTCGTCGGGATATTATAACATCTACTAGTTTTTAAATGCTCAAAGAGTATGCTGTAAATGAGCAATCGTCATACTACCTGGCAGCGGACTGTCATGTTTTTTAATAGCACGTGTTTTCAGGGATTTACAGGCAGGTACGTTCGAGAAGTTTCGCCGTGGATACCTCCCGAGGTTTAGAGCAACCAATAAAATTTTAGACGCCACAAGAGCGGCATAGAAATGACGGTAATTGAGCCAGGCAGGATTTGAGAGGCGACGTTACAACGGCGACGGCTAAAAACTGATAAAAGTTCGAAACAAGACTTTCATAAAAGCACTTAAGCTGTTTTTTTAAGGTGTTTTGATATGAAGATGCCTTCATTACTTGAATAAAAATATCGGTTAGCTGAGTGAGAATTTGATGAGAGGGTACGCGACAAACGTTCAAAGTCAATCGTAGTCGTTTCTTTTTATACGTGAACCACATTACCATTTAGGCTTGAACGTCGAAAGGTAAAAGTTTAAGAGCGGATTTCGGCAATGAAAGTGAACGCGATCAGCTTATCATTGACAAAGTATAACATCACGCCTGTAATCCTCGAATGGTTAGGCTGAGGTGCACCTACCTAAATTCAAACTCCGTGGCTGCTACTGAGAAATTCGTGATGGAAAAAAAATTCCCGACCCGAGAATCGAACCCAAGACTCAGTAGTCGCAATTGCGATCACAATACCAAGAAGGAGACAAAGTATTTCTCTACATAAAGGGAACATGTCTCTCATGAAGCTCGAAAACATGATATAGATATGATGACATCACAGTGGAGTAGCTGCACGAAGGCTGCGCTGACGTTCAAATTTGGGACCATTAGATGTGGAACAGGTTGGAGAGTCCTCATCGTTCATAGACAAGGTAATATCCTCCAAGTGTGTTGTGTCTGTTGGGCTACTGGCCAAGCTATTGTAGGTAGGTCAGGCTATTGCAGGTTATTCTAACCTCGCGGATAACTCTGCTTGCGTGATGTTAGATACCTGACGCGTAGTTCGTGGGACACCATGAAATGGCTGGGGATGTGATTAGCTAAATCTGTGCGAAGTGCTGCCTTATGTATGAAGACAACTTGATACAGATGAAAATAGGTACCCATGAAATATGCAAATTAAATACCTCGTTGTATAAAACGCATCGAAATTTGTTATTTAAAATAAATTATAAAGCGCAATATCCATAAAAATAGGTCAGTCATAAAAATGTTCAACGGATGGGTGAATAAAGTGACATATGGTAACACCCGGCTGTATCGTCATATTCACTGCATGTCATAAATAAACAGACATCAGCGTGTCTGTTATTCCGTATTGCGCCTGTAAGCATGTAAATATAATATTTATATTACGTAACATAACATAACATTTCCTGTCAACATGATCAATATGTATGTATGTATGTATATTATATAGGATTTTATAGGTATGTATATATATGTACTATATGTATTACATATATTATATTGTATGCATGTAGTTTAGTCTATATAATTAATTAATTTAAGTAACAGAATGGAATTGTAATGCACATAAGTAAATCCTCTTCTACAAATCTCGCAGTCAAAATTTGGTTTTCTGTAAGAAAACCCAATTCTGGGTTAAGCTCGCCATTGTACATAAGCTATATTATTGCAATTTTTATGTATATTTGTTATTTGTGTGCAATAAAGAATAAGAATAAGAATAAGAACGCCTATATTCACCGAAGGGTTAGGGAGGGGTGTATCTACCTCATAGTACACCCACATTTTGCCAGTTATATTTAAGTCCCATGTAATAGGGGTGAGCCTATTGTCATCAACCGAGCATAAACCCTGACTTTGAGCTGCTACTAAGAAATTACTGATGAAATATGAAAAAATGTGATAACACTGCCCGCCCTGGAAATTTAACCCAGGACCACATACTCAGTATTCCTGCTGGCGACCGCTAGACGAACGCGGCAATAACATTATAATAATAATTATATATCATTTATTTCAGGTAACAAAGACCCATAACATATATACCTTATAGACTATCATACATATTTTATAAAACAAGAAAATATAAACTATTGTACACAAAGTCGTGTTGCGCTGCGTGGTGTCGCATATATGACATATGACACCCTTCGGCCAAAACACCACATTATTACCATTGATGTGTCTTTGTGGTGAAGATGAAGGTATCTTCATCAAATATCATTTTACGTTTGATTAGACAGTCACATTCACCAAGCTAACACTGCACCGGTTTCGTTACTGTTAGGGGTGGCGAGCTGGAAAGACACACATGACAGCCGAGTCATACTCTCACCACTCCCGATGATATTATAACCATCTTCTAGGAGAATGGGGAGACTTACCAGAACAAATATTACTTTTCTTTCTTGTGTACCATACAAGTCTCTAGCCTATTAATAATGATACCTACACTGTAGACACACACATTGTTGTTGTTGTATGTTGTTACATTTTTTTTCACCTTTCCTTCATCAATTTAGTGCTAATACTTTCCGAGTAAAATGACTGTAAGTAAAATGCAAAAAAAACATATTACAACTCAAGAACCATCTTCATAAACCCACAACAACATCCAACTGCAATAATAGTTCAAAAACAAATCACATTCACCATAAACAGAGCCATAACATTCTCGTACAAACTATTCGTGTATCATGCATTATTAATGTCCACACGGTGGCCAAACGTTGCCAATTTCTCAGCAAGGTTAGTAGGCCAACAAATGTTTTTTACCACGGACTATTGGGCTTGCAGGAGTGTGAGATTATGTCCAAATGATGTGCTGGTTCCTGGAGGACCGCCAAAATCGAGCGCCTCAGTAACCGCGCGGCGTTGCCAAAAGCTAACTGATCGATGGGCTTAGGAATTTGCAAGCGGACTAGAGGACCTATGGATAATGTTTGGGTTAATAATAGGGGACAATGCCAGGTTGTGATGCAAATTGGGTTATTATAATATTGGTTATCTATATCCTATATAATCTAGGTATACCATGCGTCGTCACTCAAAATAGTAATAGTCCGTGTGGATAGAAGTCAATAAGACATACAAAAAAATGATAATATTACTGTTGTTAGATTTGGAGGTAAAGTTCTCATTTCGCCATATTTACCTCCAAAGTCCTTGGCAACACGCATCTTTAGGGCTCCATATCTCTGAACATTTATTTTTTGTTTGTGTCCTCTACCCATGAATATCAATTTCATCGTGCGTCGCAACTTTGAACAAAAATCAAAATGCCACATTAGTTCTATGCCTTTTAAGAGCTTTGGGCAACAAACAATGGCGCCAATACTTTGTCCTTTAATTGATTCTGAAAAGTACCCAAAAGCGGGCATAATTTAGAATCGATGACTGTTTGAACTTGAATTAAATAAGAATAGGACCGACTGACAGACGGACAAGATGAAATTATGATAGTTCTTTTTGTGGCTACGGAACCTTAAAAAGGGCACGAGTTGAATGAATTCCTGAAAATTCCTGATTTCCACTGAAATAAATAAAAGTACCCTTTCTTAGATATCCTACTTTTTCAGCCTTTTTGAAAGAAACCTTTTGTATTTCTAGTAAATAAACAGTTTCCAGCCCCAACATCTTTCTGCGCCACTTACTTTTCCACAATAAAGTTCACCTATCCATCCGTCTGTCAGACTGTCCACTCGTCCATCTCTCGACCTGTAGGTAATGAAAACGTCCAATTCGAATGTTTTCCACACGACCACATGTTCACATACAGGTAGGTAGGTTTATGTCACAAATCCCAGGTGAGTCTTTGAATCAATTTACTTTTTTTAACAGAATTCCTCCAATAATTTTGAAATACACAAACATTTTCTTTTGTGACGTTCACCAAAAAGCATGGTTAGCGTATGTTGGTATCATTGTAGGACACACCTTATAAGAGAGAAGGCTCCGAAAAGCAATTTCCTTTAAAATCCCCTTTAGTTTACTCTAACCCCCAAAGATGACCTTGCAAAATTGATAGATAACTAGAGCTACATTTCAGGATGATATATAGTAATAGTAACTCCCCAAAAGAGATCAGCAAACGTATCCGTCTGTACGGTGAGTCCGCATTTGTATGCTTGAAGATTTACACGGCTTATCTCAGCTCCCTTTGTGTCTTGTTCGGCTTTTCATGAAGCCGCTGGCTATACAAGCCATTTGATCGGAAACAAACTGACGTACTGTATTGATATGAAAGATCGTTCTTCAGGTTTACGTTGTTTGATCCGCATAGTGAGCTCAAAGCCTTCGTAAGCCTTCTAGTTTATTCTTCGTATCAATAATACGAAACTAAATCAGTATTGATATAAAACGAAATGTGGCACGGAACTAATATTTTGGTAGACGTTACTCGGATGTCGGTGTAATGTTGAGGGGAAAAGAAATCCAATATGGAGACGTACAGTCACGATCACTAATATGTATACACGTAGCTACTTTTAAAAGTAATATTCTCCTTTTGTAAGGTTGGTAATTTTATACTGTTAAGAAAAAGGTCTCATCTCAAAGTTGCAATCATATTCCACGAGAAAATCTCTTTTGAATAATGTAAAATGTATACATAAACTGTATCTTTATGAAATGATAGATTATACACGCATTTCCTTCTCGATCATGAGATAGACCGACTTTTTGTTATTTAGTCTTTATAAGACTAGTAATAAAAAAAGTCGCTTGTCTCGTTGGTCTAGTGGTTGCAAACTCGACTGCTGAGCAAGAGGTCCTGGGCTCGATTCCCGGGTCGGGCAAAGTACTATTAGAATTTTCCATCAGGAATTTCTCAGCAGCAGCCACGGAGTCTGAATCTGTGCCCGGTTGATGGCAATAGGCTCGGCCCCTATGACATGGGTCTTTAACATAACCGGCGAAATGTGGGTGTGTACTATTAGGTACGCCTCTGCCTGACCCTTCGGGGGTTACAGGCGTGATGTTATTATTTATTTATGTACACACAAAACACAAATACAAATAAATAAGGTGTTATGAGGATGCTATGTTAATAGGTACCTATCACAATATTTTTTTCCGAAAAAAAAAAACAATGTATCTATTTAATCGTTGAAACTATTTTCTATTCGAGCCATGTGTCGACTTTCAGTCCTGGTATTGTTATTGTAACGTTAAAAAAATATTTTTCAATAAATCACAAACATTCAAAATTGTTTCAAACGTTTATATTGAATGTGGACGGAGCACGATAGAACAAATAGTGGACGCTATGTTCAACGGAACTAAAAGGGCAGGGAACCGATGTAGCATAGTCAATTAGTAACTCCATGGCCATTTTGTTTTTTTTTCTGCAAGTTGCAGTCAGTTTCTAGCGCATGGTGAGAATTATATGGAAAGAGGACACTTAAACAAATAAAAAATGTTTAGGGATATGGTTTTCGAAAGTGGCACGTTGCCGAGATAATAAGATGTAAATATCGCTAAATGAGATCACTTTAGAGCATCCCACCCCTGTCAATAAAGGCTTTTTCGGTAATTATACAGGGCAAAGCAAGCATTATGTACATGAAACTAAGTAACTTTACGCAAAAATTATTGCTAGGAAATAATTTTTGGGGTGAAAAATCACGTTTTACGGAAGGACTCAATGTAACGTACTCAAAACGTTGTGCTGATGGGTGGATTGAATAGTACGGAGGTCGTGGAGGTGTTTAAAGTAAAAATCTTACATTAAAAACAAGTAATAAAAAAAACTTGTGAAAAAGTTGGAACTTTGACCCCCAATATATCCATAACTAGAAGGTTCCCAGGTATGGTCTAAAACAAAAAAAATATCACAATGACGGGGAGAACAAGTGCCTTTCGGCTTCGTTAAGGGTCTTGTTACACCCATTATGTTCGACTACGCTAGCTTCGATGCAAAGAAGTTCAAATCTTTTTAACAATAGACATTACCACCAATAAATATACACAAAACAAAAAAAAAACATAAATAAAAAAACAAAAAAGAATTTACAAAACTGATTTTCATTATAATTTCCCCACAAAAATAAAGCCAGCGAAAACTCCGAGCGCCTATCTCTTTCAAATCATAATGTATCGGAAAAGTACGGACAAGAAAATCCCGAGAAACATAAACGCTTAGCTTCAGAACAAACATTTAATTTGAAATGTACTTTTTCGAATAAACATAAAAAGTTTTCGATGTTCTCCTTTGGAAATGGCGATGTTTTAATTAAACTTGCTTGATGTTGCGTAAAGGGAAAGAAGAACTGGAAAAGTTGGAAAGTTGTGCCGTCGAAGGCATTCAAGGAGGAAGTCATCGGAACAGCTTCCTCTAGTCTGCCTTTCATACGCTAACTCGCTGTAGCGTAGCCCGACTTTAATAAAACTATCCGCTATCCAGCCAGGCTCATCTTTTACCGACCTAACTATTAATAACGAACCACGATTTCTCGGAAACTTGATGAAAAATAAGTAGTTTCACTACAGATTACCTACCTTATTTATGAACTGATTGAGCAAACAGGATAAAATTACTTTATTTTCGCAATAAACTGGTTATTTTAAGGGATATTTTATATTGGAACCTTGTCCGTAATAATTTGTACTTACCTAACAACTTGAGATTTTGCTTAATGAAATAAAAATCTCGGCCAAGAGCGAGTCGGGTTCGGCCAATTACGGCTCCGTATCAAACTACTCTGAGCCGTAAGAAAGGTCACTGGTCAGTACTAATTAATGTACTGAGCATAATTAATACAGCTACAACTAAATTTATACATCAAAAAAATTGCCAACTTAAAAAAAAGAGTTGCTCTATATATTTTTTTTTTGTTTTTTTTTGCTACTTCTTTATAGTAGGTACCATTCACGACTCTTTTTTTTAAGGTTATTTTATGATGATCCTATGGATATATTTTCTTTAACACAAAAAGATATGGTCCGTTTTCCTTCTGGTTCACTGTTCATATTTTTATAGGAAAATAAAAAGCTTAACGCAGATACATTTGTTATCAATAGGAGTCGTATAAAAATATGACTCCTTATTCTCGATGGACTGACCTTATGATGAAAATCTTTCCAAGAAATCAAAATACCGATCGTGTGAAACTTTCAATCTTACTTTTATACTATTATAAAATGCGAAAGTTTGGATGGATGGATGTTTGTTACTTAATCACGCGACAACGGCTGAACGGATCTCCATGAAATTTGTCCCGAAAGTACGATCCCATGGTCAATTCCCGCACTCTACGCGGACGAAGCCGCGGGTATATTAGTAATATTATAAGGTAACAATTGACAGGTTAGTATTATGTCCAGAATCAAGACCAACTGTAATATCGGTGGAGCGAGTCGAATATGTGCAAATTGCAAGTGCTCCAGTACCCCAGCCAAAGGTAGACGAAAAATACCCACCCCAGTACATCCACGAGGATTTCCACACGAAAAAAAAGGCTAACTATAATGTGCTCCATTATGTGTTTATGTGCCAAAAGGTTTATGAACTACTGATGTACATACGTACGAATCAAACTCACGTTACCACATCATCATTGTACGCTCACCGTGCCAAGAACTTTGAAATACTACTCAGCGAAAGAATCTCGGCATATAAACAGTCCACTTAAAAAGTTATGTGTCTCTTCCCTGCCGCCTGCCCATTCTTAACTTTTAGGTAGCATAAAAACAAATAAAACAATTTTATCTAGGCAAAGTAGCTAGCTCCAAAGAAATCAAGAAAGAAATTTAAAACAATTTGCATACAAAACTATGCTCTTTGTAACCTGAGTCTTAGGTCCTAGTCTGACCTCAGTACGAAAAGTATATACTACCAAGTTTTATAAGAGTGGCTTGCGCTCGATATACTTAGTACGCTCCAACACTGACAAATATCTGGGACCAGAAAGCCATCGAGTGCTGGAACTTGGAGCGACGTGCTTCGACTGCCAAGCAACACTACACGGTACACACAAACTCATCACAAATCACTCCATTTTCATATTGAGTGATTTATTCATACACGCCCGTGCCAACCTCTGCACTAACACAGCTGTAAAATATAAAAACATTCTGAATATAACATAACATTGTGACTGTAATCCCCGAACAGTTAAGCAAAGGTTTACCTACAGTACCCACACCTACATTTCGCCACTTATGTCTCATGTAATAGGGGGTGAGCCTAGTACCACCAACAAAGCACAAATCAAGACTCCCTGGCTTGTATTGAGAAATTTCTTAATGGGAAACCCCAATCCCAAGCTTGGTCTGACCTCAAATAGAACCCAGGACATCGTGCTCATCAGTAGCGCCTGCGATCTCTAGATCAACGAGACCAAAACATTCTTATGGTACAGTCGCCAGCACATCAAGTTACCACAAACTGTCAAATTTCGCTAAATGATTTTAAACCATAAAATGTCAATGGTTAAGTTCGAAATCGAATGAGAAAATTTGACAGTTTGTAGTAACTTTATACGCTGGTGGCTTTACATAAAGTGCGTATATTTGTCACCTTAAAAGCTCAAGCTACGGTAAATCCTAAGATTTTCAAGTAAAACCTAAGTTACTCTTAACTAACGTACGTACGCTGTAATGGATAGGCATCCATTACACAACTTTATAACTTTCTGTGGTTACTAAGAGTTGGACGAGCGCCGACGTGATAATTTGGAAAAGAGGAAAACGTGACCAACTTTTAATTTACTTATACACAAGTTTGTACTCGTGAACAAAATACAAGTGATTTACATTTATCACCCAATGGCCATAAATCCATAATGTGGCTGACAGCGTGAGGAGCTGTACAAAACATAAGGCTGCCCTGTCCGTCTAGTGGTCGCAATACTGCAGAACATGACCTCCTGGATTCGATTGTAAGGTCGGGCAAAGTGTTATTGGATTTTTCCATCAGGTATTTCTTAGTAGCAGGGATCAGTTCCCGGTTGTTGGCAATAGGCTGCCCCTTACTACATGGGCTTTAAACATAACTGGCAAAGTGGGTGTGCTATTAGGTACACCTCTGCCTAATACTTTGGGGATATCAGGCGTGATGTTATGGTATGTTTAAGTACAACTGGCGCCCGTAACGACGGTAAAGCGTGTGTATTAGGATTCTTTACCATCTCCGTGATATTGGGCAATTTCACACAAGCACCTTTACGTAATTTCCCTTGCGACTGTGATCTCGCAAATATACCAACCTATGTAAAACACCGTAATATAGTATGACGACGGGAATATATTGTGACAAGTTTGACAAGTGGGGCAAAGAATTGTTACTTGGTGCAGGGCGAATGACACTTGCGATAACTTTTGCAGGCGTCGGCCGATTCTCCGCTGGAAGTTGAGTACGTGCCCTGCATCGAACGACACTACACCCGCCTCAGCGAAAAGAAGAATGGCGGATTATTGAAATCCTTTGTTGGCGTAACAAAAGACACGCTTACGTTCAAATTATGCACATTAGGACGAACATCGATTGAAAACTTAATAAGAACGATTACGAATAAAATGGGTCCCAATAAATGCTGACAAAGGTCGCAGAAATATAAAATATTCGTATGTCAAGGGAACACGTTAAGTCGTATTATACCCTTGATAACAAAAAAATATGGCCGCGGAAAGGGACCGTATTGTCAACATTTACTTTTATAATGGGAATAATACCAATTTTTACTATTATGAACAGAGATTTAACGACATAATTCGAAATAACGAGTGTTTAGCATTTATATCAGCACTCAGCATTGCTTTTGGAAACATTGAAAAGTATGTTAAAAGTATATTACTCGGAATATTTCCTGAAAACATGAAGCATTTTTTATTTTCGTTTTCATGGAACAATTTGTTCGTCGTTATACTTTTTCCTCGATTAAGTATAAAACTAAGCTATCACATTGCAAAGTTGGTTCTTAGGAAAAATTGTTTTAGTTTTTAATGAGGTAAGCTATAATAGGAAATAGCGTACTAATAAATTTCTGAAATACCAGTTATTATAAAATATTCTGCAAAGTATGAGTATTCACTACAAAACATCGTGTTGTGGAACTAAAAGCGGTGAAAAATGAACCACTTTTCAAACAAGTGTGTTAAAAATTAATAGTTTAATGAAATAATTAAATATAATATTTATGTATAATTTTTTTACTATGTGTTTACAATTCTCATAGGTAGATTAAACTTTGCTGAGATTAAAGAAAATTGCACATTTGAGATGATATAGTTATCTGCGATGTACCTACTTTCTGACACTATAAGTGAATGTGAAATACATTGCATTGTGACCTTAACAAAGAGCAATAAGAACCCGTTGTCGAGCAAGTGTGTTGAAAAATCCATTTTACACACCAAAAAATACCTAATAGAAAAATCTGATAAATCGAAACTGCGAAAGGGTAATTGTATGCGAATTTGAACAGCAAGTCGTTAGGTTTTGAGGGATAGTGCTAATGTCCTAATTACTAGGCAACAAGTACAAAGTTGTCGTGTAACAACGGGGCAGCGCAGCGGTTGTATATCTACTAAGTTCTCTTATTACCGCAAACAGAAGGCGCTGGCTTCCACTTAAAGCTCAGTTTACATTGGTCGAGTAAGTAATCCAGTAGAGTAGGAACTGAATAACCCAATGTGTGTGGGGTCGACTAACAAAAGGGTAACAGGAATCATACAGAGAAGAATGTTTCATAGTGCGCAGTGGAATCGTGTTTCGTGACGTTTGATGGCTGAAAATTTCAGCAATGGACTTTATTGAAGAACCTTGCTTCATTAGACGAACTAAGTCTATCTGCAGTCAATGGGGTCAACATAATTTTTCTAAAAATGCTGCATCCCTAGTAGTCTGCTTATAACATAATATCACACCTGATATCTTCAAACCGTATGCAGAGGTGTAGGTACCCACAGTAATTAAATTAAATTTGTTTATTATAGTACAGTCACATTTTGTCCGTAATGTTAAAGTTACACTTATTCCTACTACGTATTGGTAGATGATAGTCTGTTTACTAGCTATAAAATTGGGCAAGTTCAAAACTGAACTTGTTACCAAGTACTCTCTCGCTCGCTGAACCACTAACTCTCCCAATGTAAACCAGACTTAAGTCCAAGTTCTATGTAAGCCAAGCTAAGTTATTACTTTTATTACTACTCGATACTTAACTATTCCGTGCTGCTATTGTGTTATGAAGAGTTGACGACGACAGACGTGAACAAAGAAAATTGAGTTGGGAGTTAGTTTAAGCGTGTTTCTTGTAGGTAGTGTTAAGTAATTTAGATATAATAATGTAGATATAAATGAGTTCTGGGAAAACGACTTAGTTGTTCATTTTCCTATGATAGCAATAATATATGTGTTTCAGGGTTCCGTAATAAATCAAGGAACCCTTATAGTTCACAACCGCAGATTTAAATGTGTTTTTCATAGAAATATGAACTTAAAAACTATAAGTAAACCGTACCTACGTAAGTTTGTAAATCATGTTTTTGTGACTGACAAAATGACTGACAAAATTAATACTTGGGATACTACAAATGCAGCACGGCTTTACTTTGACTACCCTACCCTATACAGACAGATCCACATTAATCAGCATTCATTATCGCATTACGTCGAATGCTGCGCAATGACCGCTACGCTGAACAGCCAAAGAGCAAATTGCTGTAATCATCACAGTTGGTAGATGCATTAGTAATCGGTTTGTGGAACAAGTGGACAGTACTGCCTAATCTCTTGAAATTCTCAAGTTACGGTCAAACAAACTGGACTTGACTCCGGACTAGCTGTGGACACCAGAGACGACAATTTATGAATTATTCATCATCTGCCTAGCCTTTCCCCAACTATATTAGGGTCGGCTTCCAGTCTAACCGGATGCAGCTGAATACCCGTATTTTCCATGGAGCGACTGCTTATCTGACCTCCACAACCCAGTTAGTGCTAGGTAATACGATACCCCTTGGTAAGACTGGTTGTAAGACTTTTTGAGCCATCATTAATTTATGAATTATTATAGACCAAAATTAAGACGTTGAGCTTTAACGATGTGCTTCTATAAAACCGGATTCGTTATTCCCAGATACACATTTTCTCATAATTCAAGCGCGTGTTCAATTTCGGTTACTCATGAACACTTCAGTCACCGACAGTACACCATTCAAAAAGAAAGCAGGTACCATTAAAAACTGACATTTATGAATGAAGTCGAATTTTTCATAACTCTCAACAAAAACAATGGCTACATGAAATGAAGCTTGCACTATGATATAACACGTATCTTTGTTTCTGAAACAATAGATACGCCGACGAAATTATGTACGACTTTTATTAAAACAAAAATCTTTTTGTATGAAGATTCGGTTGCGGGTTTATTGAAATGCCATCACAAGGACAATACGGGTTTGTTTTCGCTTCATAATGAAACCTGCGGCACACGGTCTTTTGGAATGGCTTTTGGCCATTCCACAAGAGGGATGTGATATGTGTGACCTACAAATGTTTAAGCAGTCTTAGCGTATTCTATACATAATTAGATACGTTAGAAGTATTCCCAGTACCAACTGGATGTGGAGGTCAGATACGCAGTCGCTCCATGTAAAATACAGGTAGGTACTTAGTTGCATCCGGATTGACTGGCCGACCCCAACATAGTTGGGAAAAGGCTAGGCAGGTGATAATGATGATAATGATGAATCATCTTCTTGTGGTTTGAAATGAAGGGCTTATTGATCCAGGGCTGCGGGACTGTTCGAAAGAGATACCGTGGCCCTTGAACACAAAGGGCAAAGAAGGAACATGGATGGGTTTTAGTCAGTACAAGTCTGACACTCCCTTCCGCTCCGCCCAGAGTGGGGGGGGTCATTTGATGATTTCCCATCCGGAAAAAAAAAAAAAAAAAAAGGGCTTATTGATTTAATAGTAGTAATAATAGATAGTCATAATATCACAAACATTTTTAAGACGATAACTTAGGTTAAGTACCTACTCTTGTTTTTCTAGAATTTTGTTTCGCAACTTTTTAAATCATTCTATAAATCCGGAATTGTGAATAATAACCAGAGGGTAGGAAGTGGAAATGTCCATTATATATACAGTCTTAATAGTTTCGATTAGACGATTTAGTCACAATCGCAAACAGGAACAAATCAGCTGAGCAGGAGGTCCTGATTTCGGTTCATCAGGAAATTTTCATTACCAGCCACGGAGTCTGGATTTGTGCCCGTTTGATGGCAGTAGGCACTCCCCCGAAAAAACTAACTGGTGAAATGTGAGTGTACTATTAGGTACACCTCTGCCTAACCTTTCGGGGATTACAGGCTTGATGTTATTTTATGTTATTTTAATAGTATGATTGGCAGCCTTTCCCACAATTTAAATGGAATGACAGAATGATGATGAATTTATTTATCCTCAGTTTGTCATCCCAATTGATTATTCCATATGACCGTGAATACTCAAGAGCTGGATTTGACCTCATATTGAAAGACGGGTAGGTATCTCAGTATGTAAGCTATCCTGAAATTACTTTACGAACTTGTCATGCCAGACCCCTTATTTATTCAATTTAAGCGCTCGCTGAGGCTCACTGTCTATTTTTAGTAAAAGGTTAAGGTATTTTTATTTCCAGAAAGTGGCGACTTTATTTTTTGTTGAAATACCTACTAAACATTTTTACTGGACGAGAATTTTACTCGGCAACTTGTATTTTCCAAAGATTTTGCTAGTGAATTAAAATAATATAAAGAAGAAGAATTTAGAGAATTTTATTTAAATTATCCTGTTGAACTCTTTATAAATTAACTTTAGCATAAAAAATATATTACGCATACCTATATTGAAATAAAAATTGCTTATATAATTAAGAAGGACAAAGAAGAAGAACAAACAAAAGTGTTGTTTGTTCTTCTCCGTGGTGTCACTGCCAAGACATACTTCAAATGTTGGGTCTAAATTTCGACACTTCCATGGAGTCATCAGTCGGGTTACTTCAATGGAACGGTATCAGAATGCGAAAATGGAGCCATGTCACAAACTATGCTCCACGTCCTGACTTTTGTACCCATGTACCTACATGCAGTAAAAGTGACCTCTGCGTTTATTTTTATTATAGGACATAACCATCAAAACATTTTTCTACAAACCTACACGAACGCACCACCATCCAATCCCATGGCATTAAAGTAATTCTTTTTCCCAGCCAGTCATTTATCAGAGCAAATGACTTGTACGAATCAGCGCACTATGCTATAATACATCTCCATGTAACTTTGTTTCGCATAGTCCTTTCATTTCACCTGTAATTTTGCAGCACAATGACCTTTATTCTAGTTGCCATAAGGTTTATGTCATAACTATGGACCGGATTATAATATGCAATTGTTTATAATTTGCATGTTATGGCTGTTTTTGAAGACTGCATATTTAAGCTAAAATCGGCATAATATCATGTATGTATATCTAACTGAAAAAATGCATAAATGTGCCAAATGATAATCAGCATAAAATGCACCTAAATTCAAATAGCGGCCCATTGACATAACTAGATACAGAACGATCGTTTTCAAGTTATGAATTTTAGCATATTTGGATGATTTTTAGTTGCATATAATTCGCTCTCTAGGTGTAACTGTGAAATGACTGTATACAACTACATGTTACTTTGTTCACCTAAGGCCGCCGCTGACCCGTAAATCAAATCGGCGAGAGCACACTCCGGGAAATCGAAAAATATGCCCAATAAAGATACCGCGGCATTAGAATACCGCCGGGGATGACTCCTGTTAGTAGCTACGGAGTACCGCGTTCGAGCGTGACCTGTGCTTTTATTTTATTTTTGACACACTTGCTCGAAATGTGGCAATTTTTTTAGCACAGGTTTTTATGTGTACTATGGATTATAATTATATTTAACACGTCTGCTTTTGCATTGTCGCACTAGTGCTGATAAGTACGGCACATAACTATACAAGATCTAATTAAATTATCTAGTGAAATTCCGCAGACGTCGTGGGTAACGATACCAAAACATGCAAAAACAAAAAAAAATATTTTTATTAAGGATCAATGACTACAGATAGAAAAAAAAAACAGTTTAAAAAGACGGTAGTTTTTAATACAAAAATGCTAACACACAATTAATTGATATTTAGAATGATACGCTTTTAATCTTATCTGTCCTATTTCTATCTTTTCTTAGAATATGTAAAATAGTTTTTGTTTAGTTTAGTTTTTAGTCTATCAATGTTAGTTTATAGTTAATAACTTTTAACATTTTCCTTTCGTTTATTTTCTTTCTAACTATTATTGTACACCCTAAAGGCAATGGTGTAGAGATACTTTTTAAACATATTAACGCTTTTATTTGTGACTCACCTACAACAACAATAAATTATTATTTTTATTTATATTCTGTTAGTTTATATGAACAGTGCAGCAAACGGGTGAACAAGCTATAGTACCAAACGCCATCTTTTTCCCCTGCTGCTTAAGCAAACGTCAAAAGAAGAGAACATGCAACATCTATCTTCAAATCTCACGCACGAACGTCTCGTAAATAAATTGCAATTTTCCCAATAGAGGTGTGCATGCATTTAAACGATATAGGACGAGACAGGTCTTAACTGTGGATAACGAACGATGCGACGAGGATGCATCGGGTGCCAGTCATCCGTCTGGATCCTGGATGACTGACTTTGATAACGGCACTCGTGTGGCACCTAAATCAAGGCACACACGTAGTATACACGTGTGTATGCCTCGATTGATGCATGGAAGGAACATCGACACACAAACGGTTACCACGTATTCAGTACATCATTCGGAACCTTTCACGGCTTACATAGAAGTTTTTCATAGGTTTTTTTTTTTAAATCAGCTGTTCCATACATTTTGAACGTGTAGTTATTGCACTTTTGTTGAAAACAGCAGTTTTTTTTTATTAGCGATTAAAAAATTCAATTAAGTTGGGTTCGGAATGATGTCATGTACTGAATACGTGATAAACGTTTGTACGTTGATGTTCCTTTCACCTTCCGCCCTGTTTAGGCAAGGAAAACCAGAACACTAAATTTTAATTTACATTAGTTTAAGCGTGCGGCTTCACTCGCGTGGAAACCGGAAATTGACCCACAGGATCGATTTACCGTTATAAAAGTACCGTATCTGCTAATCCAGGTTATAAACTATTTGTGCGCCATATTTCATCCAAATCTGTTCAGTAGTTTTGTGCGAAAGAGTAACAAACATCCATCCTCACAAGAATTCGCATTAATAAAATAATAGCACAATTTTTGGTATCGACTGAACATATAGATTCCATTCAGTGTATTATTATAAAGTAATCAGTCTTCCAGTCTTGCGTCTCCTGCAGTAATTGGGTTGTGGAGGTCTTATAGACAGTCGCTCCATGTGAAATCTGCATCTGCCTAGAATGAAAACCGACCCCACAATAGTTGGGAAAAGGCTTGGCAGATGATCATGATGAAGTCTTCCTGTAATTATTTCTTAACATGTGTAGCGGCATTACAAAAAGTACTACAGCAACATAATACAAAAAATACTACAGCGCCATCTATTACACTACTGATCCTTATATCCAGATACTTATCCGCAACTTAAGAGTATATGGAAAACCCAACAACAACTGTCGGGGAATAGTCCACTAGACACAACACCCGTCTGGTCGGAGGATCCTCCCGTTTTTATGGAGTATTGAGGAACTTTACACACTGCTCTTCATTCACCTAACTATACGTAGATTAACCATGATAAAATAAATACGTTCTTACTCATTATTTACTTTCACACTACATATTTTCTCAGTAAATACTCTACTAAACTAATGCCCTTACAGCACACAAGTTCCTGGGACATTACAAACATCGACCCGAACCCCTATTGTTAGATTACCAATACATGATACGAGTATTTGTCATCGTAATTGAATAACCTTATTCCAAGAAACGCTATTCTAAGCAAATCGAACGACTATATTTTACTTAGTAAACAAAGAAATACGCTTCATAAGAAATCAACTTATCGTGTTACTTAAAAGAATGTTCGATCAACTGAGACTTCACTATGAAAATCGTTGAAAAAAATTTCATCAATTTCATCAATCCCCGAAGGGTTAGGCATAGGTGTACCTAATAGTACACCCACATTTCGCCAGTTATGTTGAAGTCCTATGTAAAAGTAGGCGATCCTATTAGCATCAACCGGGCACAAATCCAGACTCCGTAGCTGTTACTGAGAAATTCCTGATGGAAAAACCTACATATTACACTTTGCCCGACCTGGGAATCGAACCCATGACCTCAAGCTCAGCAGTAGCGATTAAAACCACTTGAACGAAGTACTCGATTGGAAAAATGAGGACCAATAATCAACGATGCACGAAAAAAAAAATGATTGAATAGTGAGAGAACACGGCACAACAAAAACAAATGCAAAACGGTGGAAATATTGACGTCATCATTCCCAGAAATACGAGGACAGACCGCAAACAATGAGTTCGTGGAATCTGGAAAAACGTAGTCTCATGTGCGGCCGTGTTGTCGTGACAGAAAAAGCCCTCCATCAATCTGCACAAACCTATTTCCTAACGCTCCCGTCGTCGGCGTCCTTTCATATCACGCCATAGCTTGGCATTTTTCAGATATTGGTGAACGTATTATGAGTATATTTCGAACTTTTTCGGGAGGATCGTAGAGGCGTTTTTCTGTAATACAGACTAATGTGGATCGTACGGTCGTTTTGTGAGAGGTGAGAAATGATTGAAGAATAACTTCCGTCCGAATCAGGCTTTTAGATTTGACTGGTCGCAAATTGGTGGTTATTTTTAACCGACTTCTAAAAAAGGAGGAGGTTATGTTTTCCACCAGCATCTTTTTTTTTCAAGTATGTTTACCTATTGCTCCGTGATTGCTGTAATTCTTTTTCAATTGGTTAGCAAAAGGTCGCGTGGTGGTCCCGTATAAAATTTATGAACTTTGCTCCAGTACTTTATGAGTTATCCTGTATAATATGCATTTTTTATTCTTCGTCTATGTGAATGATGTGCTTCTTCTAACTTCTAGTTACAATTCATTGATACTTGTCAAGGATTTGTTTGATACCACAACTAAAAAGGTTGAAATAAAAACATTTTTACCAAAAAAAATTCCGACTTCCAAAAAAAAACACTAAAAAGTGGAAAATACTTTAATTTCGGAAGTCGGTTGCAAAAAATTAAAAAAAACAAAGAAAAGTCACCGACTTCCGACGGTTAAGTTATTTTCCACTTAGTGTTTTTTTTGGAAGCCGTTAATTTTTTTTTTGTACCTGCATTTGTCTAAGTTACACCCTACAACCCGACAATATGCCTATGAAGAAGTTCAAGCTTTGCCGAAAAGAAATACATTCCATCCACACTAGTAAGCATTGTATAGTAGAGCCAATTGACTCGCCACCTTACCCATTGGTAATCGATTTCAATTTCCCTTTATGTCTCTATGTAAGCCCGCACCAGATTTCATATTCATACATAAGTTATATAGGCGTCATTGACATTTGACGACGCAATGGCACAGCGATGACCTTTGGTCAGGGACGTCAGGTTCACGGGTTGTGGATTCGATGCCATTGTTGTTGCTGTTTTGAGAATCCGCACCTGTATGTGGCATTTGTGTTGGAATATAATGGGGTCTACAACAATAGAAGACCTGGATTGTAATAGTATTGAAAATGAATGGAGATTTTATCGATTGGCTAGATATAGAAATGGCTAGACATAATAATTTGTAATACAATTGATTTTTCAGGAAATAAGTTATAGACACATGTATATATTACGTATAAAGAGGTATTTGTTTGTAAGTGTGTATGTAGGCGGTAATCTTCGAAACTACTGATCCGATTCCGAAAATTCTTTCACTAACGGGAAGCGATATTATTCCCGAGTGTCATAGGTTACATTAAAAACGTACCCGTGGGTTTCCGTACATAACCTGAGCGAAGCCGCGAACAGAAACTAGTAGTTGAATAAATGTCACTTTTGGTGCGCGGTCTTTTTTTTTTTTGTTTTTTCGGATTTGAAATCATCAAATGACCCCCGCCCCCCAGTCTGGGCGGAGCGGAAGGGAGTGTCAGACTTGTACTGACTAAAACCCATCCATGTTCCTTCTTTGCCCTATGTGTTCCAGGGCCACGATATCTCTTTCGAACAGTCCCGCAGCCCTGGCAGGCATCGGCCCATGCGGACCCCTACTTATTTGCTGACAATTAGAAGTAAGGTCTCATCTTGTGTTTTTAAATACAATTTCCATAGACATTTTCACAAATGTTTACCAACGACCGCCCCTCTCATCAATGTCATTCATATGAACTATGCAGTACTTTACATGAGGGACGAGAAAAATCAATTTTGTCACGCCATTTTCCTACCATAAAGCACAGCGAACAATCACAATAAATACAAACTCTGTGTAACAAAACGGAAACTAAAAACAGATCGTTGGAGCGTATCGCAACATCAAAATATTTATTTAAAGTGTAAAGCGTTAGCTTGTTACAATACGTAAGCTTAGTTGTCAACGGGTAAACGGATATCTTAACTGATGTTATAGTTTTAGATATGATTTCTGACATGTCCGGCATGACACGTTATAGAACCAAAATTTCGAAGACATGTGACATCTTTCAACCCGCAGCCCACTGGCCCCAGCCGTGGTGGATAACAGCCTACTCCCTCATGGAGGAGAAGCCTGTGTGCCAGCGGTGGGATTATTATAAACTGAGTAAGCTATTGACATAATATATGATACAGGATCAAAGCTTAAAGTCACACCTTTTCTCATAAGATTTGGCAGACAGGATTGCTTCTGTAAAATATAACCTGGAACCATTGCGTTTCTGAACTGCCACTGCCTTATGATAGACCGACCGCTTTAAAGAGTCCTCCGCCTTGCCCCATCAAAGGCACATTAAGCGTCGACAAAGTCCTAACAATATCCCACAGGTTATTTGCTTTAAATTAACCATAATCCACGTAGGTTACGATACTAATTGAACTAATACGTGATCAACCTTCAGAATTTTCCAGTTAAATTGATACCTTCGCGAGGATTCATTAAAGCGGCCGGTCTATAATACTTTGTGTATGTTAAATTATTAGCATATTCTTAACGTAACGATGGCGAAAAGTTCAAACATGCTTGGCCCAAAATGCCACTATCTGATGCAGTCATAAGTTCATTAAGTGCGTAAGCATGAGAAAGATGGGTATTTCCTAATTGCATGAATTTCCATCAAAAGTATGCTTCAAAACCTATAAACACGCCTAAAACACTGCATGAAACACACCATTATCCGCAGTCCAGCCCGCATAGATCCAAGTCACAATTCAGATTGATACCATGTTGTCCATGTGACTTTACTTTATGGTCGTATTCGTTGGCTGCCGGGCTAGGTGTTCGCGCGAGTAACATATGGGGCAAAAATGACGTAATGTATGGCACCGGAGATCGATAGGAACTAACATGAACGGTGTACGTAGTGCGTAGATAGACGTGCATACATAAACTCATGGGGGAAAGCAGAAAATACACAACACCACGTGCTACGATCCTTACATACTTACTTAGTTTTTTTTTACTTCGTTCACGGTCACAGACACAGTATTTCATAGATTAGGTGTCAGCATACCTATGCCTTAGGAGATACACTTCAACCAACATATTTTGCAGGCGGGAAAACACAGAACTAAAATAAATACCTATACCAATTTTGACATAACGAAGCATTTATTCTTGACAAGCGACGTCACCTTGAACTGTACACTTAAAGTGGTCATACTGTAATGATAGTCTTTGACAGTCACTCTATTTAATTGAGGATCGGTGGCCTACCAGAGCAATGGTAACCAGCAGAGCTGAAAACGACCCCGACTTAGAGTAGAGGTCGTGGATTCGAACCTAAGCCGGTACTTTACTGTGGTTAAATTTTATGCCCTCACTGCTGAAAATTGTAAGTGAAACCGACATGTTCTAGAACTGAAAATTCAAAGGAAAGCAACATTCGACTACTCGCATTGGGCCTAAATGATGGATTATGACCCACGCCCTCTCACTGAGTGAAGGCTTTTGTCACAGTAGTGTGAACATTACAGCTGATTAAGCTGTGGATAATGCTGACGGCCCTGCGCCCGTTGGCAGGAAGAGATTGTTGGGAATGCTGAACTACAGTTTTGAAGAAAAAGTCACATTGCGACCTTTTAAACGGTCATTTGGAACTGTGCCTCACAATACGTAATAGAAATTCCATACATATGAAGATACATCCGAAAATAATAATAATAATAATTTAAAAAAAAAACCATGGCTTAATTGCCAAGAGCCTCGACCAATACCTGATGTTAGTTAGGCAGCTGGACCAAGGGCTTGATTCAGAAAGCGGTACTCCTTTACACGGCTCGTATTGTCAGGAGGTTCCTCTCTCTGGAGCCCTGACCGCCGGTAGTTTGGACCCTGATCCCGATACCGGTGAGCTACAATTTTTTATAAGTATTTATAAATGTTTTTTTATATTGTTTTTATTGTAAAGAATATTTAAAAATATAATTAATTTGTATAGAAATAAATAAAGGAAATAATAATATAGTTTTGTGCAATTCCAGTGCTGTAAATATCCGAATGATGAGAGAATATCAGCAGAGCGTGCATCGTGGTGTACACAGTTATAGAACAATGTTTAATGTATGTACGTATATAATATATAAATGTATGTATGTAACCTGCAAACCGGTAGTGACGTAACATCCCGGCGCCAATCCCATATTATGATACCGAAGTTTATACGACAGTTTGAATAAATATGAGTTACAGTCGGAATATCCTAGTTGGTATAAATTGTAAAATGAACAATTCACAGTTATTAAATGACTGGACTACTTTTTTGGCTACTTTTGTTATAAATGTCTCCTAATTATTACTACTCACCCATAGCAGTCAGTGGCCCAAAAAAGTCTGACGATTAGTCTTACCAAGGGGTATCATATTACCCTGTACTAACTGGGTTGTGGAGGTCAGATAGGCAGTCGCTACATGTAAAATACTGGTATTCAGCTGCATTCGGTTAGACTGGAAGCCGACCCCAACATAGTTGGGAAAAGGCTAGGCAGATGATGATACTACTTACCCATATTCTTGCAAACGAATGATTTGATTTGGTTTATTGAATCATACACAACAACAACGTTGTTTAAGTCTCTATCCATGTAGTGTGGATTTTTTCCCAATAAAAAGAAAAATACTCGACGATACGGCCATTTACTTCACCTTGCTTTTACCAAGCGCAGAAATGAACTTCTCCATAAAATCAATCCTGCCTGTAATCCCCGAAGTGTTAGGCCATGGTCTACCTATAGTATACCCACATTTCGTCAGTTATTTATTTATTTATGTACACACAAAATACGTAACAGGACATTACATTAAGATAGAAGAGCGCAAAGGTACTTCTTATTTCATAAGAAATTTCTTCTAGCAGACCTGCGAGAGGAAAGATGGATTAGAAATGTAGACACAGTGTGTAGAAAAGACAAAACAGATTTTTTTTATTAGAACTTAAAACATAAATATATTTATTGTTATGTTTAAGTCCCGTGTAATAGTGCGCGAGAACTTCTCCATATTTTTGCATGAACCACACTACAGCAATAATTCACCCCAAAATTGATATCGCAGCAAAGCATAGGGGCACGTATCGACGCAAACGTGACTGACGTGAAACTAGAAATCGTTAACAGCATGTTAACAGGCTAAAACTTGGGCGCACATTGAAAAAAAAATTACCAAGAGACTGTCGTACCGCGCACAGTGAAGGGTTCCGTACCTAGTCAGGATGATTTACGCATGCACATTATTGTGTGTGATTTATCAATGTAAAAGTGATTTTATCAACCGCAAAATAATAGCTTGTAACCGGAAACATCCCATATCACTCACAAACCACTGACTTAAATATAAATGTCACTTAGAATTTAGAAACATCATCATATTTTTACGTGTGGGATCCAACAATACATCTTATACTTAGTGTAATGATTTTCATCCGCCGCCCCTAATTATTACTTTTATTGTAATTTCACTACACCATTGTTTATCGGTGCACAGAATACACCTCTCCAATTTTCATCGATGTAGTGGCAAATGCCCCCAAGTAAGGTAAGGTATATGCAATCCAAACAGACGTATACGATTTAATTACAAAGGTTCCGTTTCTGCTATTTGGCTACGGAACCCTAAAAATGCACCACCATGTGCAACAATGACTGATAAAGTTCAGTCATTCGTTTTTTTGAATATAGTTCACAAACGACCCCTACGTACGAGTATCTGAATTGTACGTGGCTCAGCGTTTACGTACAGTCAATAAAAGAGATTTTTTGATTAATACTCTACGCAGGCAGCATGGGGCTGCATGAACATACTCATGCAGCTACGAATATGCATGAGTGGTGATAATCAAATGTATGTCCAGCCTACTCTGGGAAGACAACCCTGCAAGACCCCGCTACCATCATGCTGTTTGGCTAATATTTTTAACAAAGCATGTACTATCATTTGACACAGACGTGGTTTAAAATAAAACTTTTTGCCTTTACACTAATGACCTTAGTCGAATAAAGAGAGTTAAACCTATAGCAATTATGAATATAACCCTCCTATACGTATACACATACGTTCCCACGGCTGGAATACAGGCCTGCTCTCTGTGAGTGACAGAATCCTTTGACTGTGGGCTATTTCCAGAACACGCGCATGGAATAATTTGAGGTCGGACTTTGAATCCTAGCACTGACGAAGTTTAATTGGGTTTTGCTATTAGCAATCGGTTACAGTCTCAGAGTTAGAATTATGCTGGTAAATGAGGATACGGTCTCGTGGGAGTAGACCGTCATCAGTGGGCCGGGATCAGTACCAAATTATAACATAACCTGCTTAATCTTTCAGGGATTACTGACGTGAAGTTTATGTCATTTGTGTTGAGTTTACAAATGGCTGCTTCACATCAAAAGATAGGTGGAATATCCGTATTTAGACTCCACCATTAGGGCCTGGCTTAAAGTCCTTTTCATTAGGTTGCTTTATCATCCTGCCTAATTAGATGTTTCCCTTTTCATCAATACGATAAATCCTCGTATTCTGTATAGAACGTTACATATGGAAATGTATGTATCAAATAGGGAGATGTATATTTGATTTATACAAAGGTGCGATGTAACAAGATATTCAAAGACCCATCAGAATCTCGAATATGACCCAAGACTCCCACACATTGGGAATACATATTATACCAAGATGTATGTATGTATAGGTAAACGGTACAAATATTTAATAACATGTAGGCACCTAATACAAATAAATTCTCTTTGATTCTAACCCCGTAATATAACGCAAAAATATTTGTTTATGATAAACCTTCGAAGTTGTTAAAATATCAAATATAATATTAAAGCTTTGATGTAGACTCCATAAACAAGGATATTTACTTTTATAACACTACGTTTATTACATAGTATGAATTACACACGTAACCCTTTTTCCATTAAGTTTTATAAATGATCTAGTGATAAATTATTACTCATGAGAGCTCTTTTTAACTTTATTATACGAGTACATATGTTCTATTGAGCTTATAAATTGAATGGAAGTAAGTTTCCTTTGACAATACTGAATATGAAATATCATATTCAAAATCAAAACAAACTTCAAAAGTAATATTAAAATAAAGCTCAAAAGTATTACGTATTAAGTCCTCTGTAACGTATATTTTAATCTACGAGTATGTAATGAATTGCTACGCCGTAGGCTCGGCTCGTAGCGGCTACGTATCGTCGTAGCACCATTCTACACGCATGGCCTACGTAGCGCGCCTACCGGAACACGACTCAAAGGCCATGGCTTCAGGCCCGCCTGTCTTTTGTCGCGGCGACGTGAGATGGCTAATTACAAACGACGTGTGTTTGCCCTCGCACAGATTACCTGCGCTGACTCTCTGTGAGTCGTATGTCGTATTGTCCCAACGAGACAATATGTACGACCTGTACCACTCACAATGCCGAGCCGAAATACCTCTGAAATAACACCCAAACTTTAGCATCTGTTACTGTTACGTGCACGACCGTGTATTGTAGCTACATAAATGTAAGTACCACATCCACATATGTTAGTCGAACAATGGATACTTTGATAGATAAGTTACGAAGAATAAAAACGAAGTAAATGGGACGTTGAAGACGAATAACATCGATATTTAAGTGTGAGAAACGAAATAAATCCTACATTGTTGATAAATGATGATGTTTTTATTTTTGCATGTAGGTTTTTACAACCATTTTTATATGTCAATGTAGTGAAAGACTTTTAATGGGTAAATGCTACTTTCTTTGGCTGCCTTTTTAGCCTAGTGGTCGCAAGCGTGACTGGTTAGTATGACGTCTTGGGTTCAACTCCAAGGTCGGTCAAAGTGTTATTGGGTTTTTTATCAGGAAATCCTCAGTAGCAGTCTCAAGTCAAAACTTGTGTCCCGTTGATGGCAATAGCATCGCCTTATTACAAGGGACTTAAACAAAATTGACGAGTTTAACCTTCTCGTCATTTGTACTTTCTAGCATTTGTGGTATGGGGAACTTATTCATTGAAATTACATATAAATCCAATATTTTAAGAAGCGCCTTTGTACCGCCTGGGCTTATTGCAAATGGAAAATTTCATTAGTTCTTTTTATAGTGATGTTTATTAGAGAGAGTGAATTTATTCTTGCGAATGACCCAAAATTGTAACATAGCCCGAAGAATAGCCAAACTTAAGTGGCAGTGGGTAGGGCACATTGCTCGCAGAACGGATGGCCGATGGGGCCGGAAAGTTCTGGAGTGGCGATCGCGAACTGGAAGACGTTGCGTTGGAAGGCCTCCCACTAGGTGGACCGATGACCTGGTAAAGGTTGCAGGGATCCGCTGGATGCGAGACGCACGGGACCGGTCAATGTGGCGACACTTGGGGAGGGCCTATGTCGAGCAGTGGACGTCTTTCGGCTGAAATGATGATGATGATGAGTTAGTTAAATTCAAATGTAACAGACATTATTTTAAAATATTGTTTTCAGCCTATTTAGTCCCATTGCAAGGCAAAGTCCTTTCTTTCTTTTTTCCAATTTACCAAAATGTAATATTTTTTTTTTAAGTTTTTTTGTTATTTCACCCTTGCAGGTGTGTCGATTGTCACCAAGAAAAAGTCCGACACTATAACTGCATTATTATTTCACAGTAATGGCAGGAAGCAGCAGTGCTCTCGAACGGGTCGCGACTAGGAAATGCTCCCTCGATCGAAAAGAGATCTCGACACTCTTTCGAGATTCAATCTCGTGGGAAGAGTATCTCGACCGTATGTACCGAGATTGGTCGAGATTACAAACGAGAATTCGAGAATAAGCGCACTTGACTTAGCATACTATAATATGCTTCTACTTCCATTTATGTGTTTTTATTTTAAAATAAATAACACTATGGCGACACCACTCGTCCGAAATACACAGTATGTGAATAGCTTATTGATTAAAAACTCATTACTTTTAAAATAGGTAGGAATCAGATCAGTGGTGGCCCAGTGGTTACAGCACCGACTTACGTATCGTAGGTGGCGAGTTCAACCCCAAGTAGGTACTTTATGAATTGGAATTTGAATAGGCTGGCTATGAAGGCCAAATCTCGATTTCAATACAAAGCCGGATGAGATCTCGATTGACCAATCTCTACTCGCGATAGCATTCCCTCACTACTCGCGTCTAATGGTTAGCGAGGAAGCGCCCGGCCACTGCCTCTCAATACTGAATAAAAGCGAACTTATGTTCAAGAAGGGCCTCGTTATATCTCGATGGTCCTTAAGTATAGAGCTTTAAGGTTGGTTATTGTGTGTTATATATTTTCTCGTGTTAAGGTGACATTTGTGACGTATTCACACGCACGCATCACACATTGTGCTCTCGCGAGAAGAATGATTTCTGCCCGAAGCTTTTCTCCGCAATAATGAGTCACTTGACGTATTGTCCCGTGGGCGCCATCTCGTCCAAATTACGAAGCCATTGTTACTGAGATATTGTTCGTCGCCTCGTGAATATGTGCGAAAGGAAATGAAACTGTTCCCTGGTGCCAGTCACCGTTTGTTGGCTTCCCCGCGCCGACACACCCCGCTATATTTCCATTTCAGAGATCCGTTAAATGAGAATGCCGTCATATGTGTGATGATATACCTTTGTATGCTAATACGTAACGCTTAGTGAATACGGGTTACACTACATTATTAATTAGCTTGCGCTTAAGTTTGTGTTATTAAGACTACCAAAATTGTGAGGCGAATAATTTTGGAATTGAATTATTTTAGTTTGGTAACAGATGTGGGCCTTATTCGAGTTGTCGGTCGGGAGCATATAATGATTTGTTTAATTATTTATTAACTCCGAAAATCCGTTTAATACCGAAGTAGCAAAATTGAGATGAGTTCCGCATTGTAGAACGAGTAGAGACAATTCACCAATGAACGTTGTAAGAGAAAATAATACGTGTACTGATTCTTTTTTTGCAGTCTGGGAAATCGGAAGCTGTAAGATATACCGGGAGACATTCTTAGGAACCATTAGCTCTATTTCACGAAAAACTTTAGACATACTTAATTTTTTGGACAAGTGCGAGTTCCAAAACAATTTTCAGTTTACTGAGGATCGACTCTATTTCATGTAGGGATCATTTTGCTTTTACCGGGACAAGAAATAAGGGCAGCTGGAGTGGGTCATAATGAATCAATTGTCCATACAATTTGCACTCGATCCGGGGACCTTCATAAAACGTGTTCTGCAATATTTAGTTACGGAACATGGAAGAGGACCACAGAGCAATATTGAGGAAGGTGGCGTAGTTTCAGAAAACTTACATGCTGGCGGTTTAAAGAAGACAACAATAGCCTAGTTTGAATTGGTTGAAAAATTAATGATTTGGCCGTTGGTCCCGGCTGTCATTTGCAGAACTTTGACAGTCGTAACAGGTAGTCAGTGGTCTGGAAGTCTGACAACCAGTCTTACCAAGGGGTATCATATTGCCAACTGGCTTGTGGAGGTCAGATACGTGTAGGCAGTCGCTCCATGTAAAATTCTGGTATTCAGCTGCATCCGTTTAGACTAAAAGCCGAAGCCAGCATAGTTGGAAAATCGCAGATGATGATGATGAATGGTATAATTATAACATATTCTTAATAATATATTTTAAAACATTAACCCTGATTAAATGCATGTGTGCACCGCCACAAAATTAAAGTAATATAAAAGTGCAAGCTCCCGTGACTAGCAAGAGACCCGTCTCTGAAGTACGGATTGCGGGGTCCTGTCCCGAGACCCGGCGGTAAACACAACGGGACAATATTGTCCGACGTGACACGGGATTGAACTACCCTGGGACACCACATGACGATCATGGAACATTATTTTGCTGTAATAAACATTATTTGAAATAGGTCACCGTACAGTTGCGAGCACCAATATTTATTTGTCGGATATGTCAGGATTTACTCCGTTAGGCTTGTACATCATGTGGGCAGACGATGGGTTTTGTGCAATAAAAATACACTGGGTGCGATACACTGTTTCTATTAAACTAACAAATTACTTGAGATTAGAACTTAACACAATAACACGGGGCACAATGAATCGGGTACAGTTCCAGGACGTCTCAACTCCGCTGCGATCAGACATTGACGCCTAGCCTCGAGTTATAAACATCAGGGCTCTGTAGAAGCCACGCTGTGGTGTGGGTAGACTTGTCAGTAGGTCACGTGACGTCACCACCAGCATACTTTCGATTCATTTTATGTCCGTACTAATGACCGGATCCGACATATTTATTAAAACTTTCTACACAATTAAAAAAATGACTTTCAAAGACTGACTTAATGTCTTGGGCATTGTCTTCCAGTATACCTTAGGTTGATGCAGACACCATATGCAATCAAACTGTGGCATAGCAATAAAAATATAAACTTGAGAACATAAATAAATTACAATAGGAAGGAGCTCATGGCAATTATAACAGCCGCTCGGGTCGATCTTCAGATTAAATTGCGCTTGCCTAGGTTGTTCCGTGGATGGGTGACCCCCCGTTACATACCGAGTTTCCTCCGTGCCTCAGAAAGCAAGTTAAGCCGGTGGTCCCGGTTGTCATTTGTAGATCTTTGACAGTCGTTACAGGTAGTCAGTGACCCGAAAGTCTGACAACCGATGAATACGTGGTAACCGTTTCAGCGTCAGTGTTCCGTCCACACTGTATCCCTTACTAAATTCAAAAGACTTTGTCGTGAAAAACGATTGTAACTTTGGGATCAGACCGTTTTCATATTATGGGTTTCAAAATACTATGTTCGAATAACACGAAAAGATAAAATCACTGTTAGAAGTTCCTAAATACTCGTGACTGTACCCGTTGTACTAAAATAATAAAGATATAAAATCTTGAAGTACCTGAATTCATATAGCTTGCTAAATAAATAAAGTGACAACGCTAAGGGTACTACAACAATATTTTATTAAATCTATGTTATTTTAGTTTCCACGAAGCTTTTTATGACAACTACATAAACTTGGGAATTCCGACAAGCATTTTTAATTTAAGTCAATTTATAGATGACGGCCATTTAAGTATAAAAAAGAACTAATATCTAGGGATTATGCGACGTGGATCTAAACAATTAATCTGGATCAAAAAATAATATAAAATAGATTTGATACTTTCTTTATTTTTTTATTACTGATGATAAAAATATATTTAGTTTAGTATTATTTTCAAGAGAGAAAACAGGGGAACTCGTTTGTGTGGGCTAAACGCCGCTAGCGTTTCCTCTTGAGTTTATAGGTATGGTTATACATTGGAATATTTTGAAGTTAAAAGAAATATATAGGGGAAAACTCCAACCTTGCAAAAAATAATTTCAATTTGTGTTTTCTCAAATTGAAAAACAAAGTCAGTAGAAGAAATACTTTCGTGTTACCTACAAAGACTACATACCTACACAGGTAACATTCTAACAATTTTCCTTGATTACGCATGTTGTACATTTATATATATTATTTTCGTAGACTTTTATGATTTTCTTTTTTCGTAACCTCTTTTTTGAACTTTTTGTATAAATAAATAAATGAGGCAGTTATCTTTGGCACGTGGAATTAAGGGATTTCACCCACGGTGACTTTTTGTAAACGCTGCTAATTCACATTAGTCGCATTTGTAACACGTGACTGAAACGCGACAATATCGCGATAACAGCGACACAGAATCTTGGTCATGTCACACATCACGGACAGGATCGCGAACCGCGTCATCTCAGCATGCTGCCGAGCGCATCGTCGATGCTGCCGCGTGCGATTTTGGTTATGGTTGTACAGTTAAAAAGAAGTATTGATGTCACGTACTAGTTGACATTACAACCTACCTAAGTTAAGTAACCAAAAGAAGGTTAGATACCTAGATTAAGAGATTTAAAATAGACTTTTCATGTTTTCTGTTGAAATCAAAATTAGGCAAGCCTGGGTTAGTTAAACAACTGTTTATATGTGTATCATTTTAGTCCGTCCAAATATGTACTCATGTCTACAATAAAATATTCACTTATTATGAGAAGAAGTTTTCGCAATTCCCTAGATATACTGCTCTGCTTGCCTTTTATAACACCCATGGGCGGGAAAGGGTTGCCTACCAACCCCAAAGCGATCTTTAAATTGTTTAGCAACTTAATTGGTACGGCAGACAGAATACCTAAACCTATAAACGTATAAACGTCCTTAAACAATTAAACAGCTGAGTTTTACAAAATATTTTTATTTTTGGAACATGATTCGAATTCTTCGCGGTTTTTTATTGCCTTGTCTTGTTTACTTTTAAATTCATAGAACCAGTTGCTCCAATAATTGAGTACGTAGTTTAAGATGAATATGAATAAACTAGTAGCACAAGAATACTAAGTAATTCCGTCGTCCATGCCTAACAGAATTTTAAATTTAAATTCAGTTCAATCATAATTAAGTTAGAACACGTTTGAAAGCGCCCGTTGAAAAAATAAGATACCTATTCCTGCTTACACCACTCTATTGGCTACAACACCCAAAAGGCTATCAATTAAGAAAATAATAGATTAAAATCAGAACTGATCTTTGTCCGTGCACATTTCTATTTGGCCGACCTTCGATTGCAATCTTATTAGAGCGTCGCCGCTATATCTCGCTGTAATTGGATTGTCTTTTGAGTCACAGCCCACGACCGATAGTGCAACAGAACTGCCCTATACACCTTGATAAAACACCACTATATTTTACAACATCCCCCTTCTTCCTCAAACGTAAGAGAGAGATGGGAGATGTTCGAGTTCGATTGGACTTTCAAGAAAGCAGTAATACTCCCCACTCAATATCGGAGACCAGATGTACAAAACCATTTTATTCTTTAATAGTTCAGCTCTCGGTACGCCTTGTTAACTTTTTAAGTTCTTTTCTTTAGAGTTTACTTAATAGAAGTTCGACGGTTGTTGTTTGTATTTAACAATGAGATTGTTGGTTAAGTTTGCTCTGTTTATGTTGATAATAATAAACGGGCTTCTTGTTTTCATTTATATAGTAAATAATTTCCGCTTATGTTAAGTGAAGCTTGAACTTAGTTTGTACCTACCTACCATACTACTCCATGAATACTTAAAAAGGGAAATGATGTATTCATAGATTTTGTATGAACGAAGTCTATGAATTCATTTCAATTTATCCTATACATTATTGCTGTTTGTGCCTGATCAGTATCTGTATTCAGTCAAAGTTTCTAAAGTTGAAATTCTTCATTTGAAAACTAAAAGATTTAATTGCCAACCCGTTACTGAAGGAGCAAGGCATCGATCACAGATGCCATGCAACAAATGCCATTCCCGGAAAATTAAAAACAACGAGCAACGCTTGAATTCTAATTTCAAAGAACTCTTTACAAGCAACTGCCAATATCTGTTTCGAATAGTTTCAATTATTCCAACCGTTCGATAATGGGGCGGACGCACTTCGCAGCAACTCGTAGTATTGTAATATTTTTCTCTGCACTATGCACAGCTAAGAGCGGTTTCAGAAGCTGCGACCGTAACCCACCATTGTTCGTTCACTCTGCACCGACTTATTGAAGAATCGAATATTGAAAACTCTATGGTTTCTTTTGTAGAAAACCTTGCTGTGGAGGTTTTATTAGCAGTTCGCTATTATCTTGTTGAGTTGCAGATTGTGAATGTGCTGTTGTTATTCTGTGTTCATTTCACGATGGTTGTTAACCATCGTGAAATGAACACAGAATAACAAAAGTAGTTTTTTTAATGTTTTCTTTTTACTCTATTTAATTGTAATTGTTTCAACGTGTTGTTTTTCAAAGCTGTTATTGGCTTCGATGGTTTCTATTTGTTAGCGGTTGATATGGCACACATGAAAATGCTTATTCCAGAGCTATATTTCAATTAAACCATTTAGGCAGAGAAAATTTGAATTGGCCTGAAGTCGATCAGTTTTAATCGGAAAGTTGAAGTTCCAAAACTTAGATCTCTATGGAGAAGAACTGACAAGAAATTCCATGGACGCCTACATGCACCATGATAAAATCTGAGCGTATTTCCACTGTGCTTATTTTTTTATATTCTTCAGAAAGGTGAGGTGCATAGTAGGCGTGTATGTTTGAACAATTTTATCTTTAAAATTGTGCATGTTTTGTCAAGTATCTATCATAGCATAACATCACGCCTGTAATCCCCGAAGGGTTAAGCAGAGGTGTGCCTAATAGTACACCCACATTTCGCCTGTTATGTTTTTAAGTCCCATGTAATAGGGGGCGAGACTATTGCCATCAACCAGGCACAAATCCAGACTCCGTGGCTGCTACTGAGAAATTCCTAATGGAAGAACGAAATAAGACTGCCCGACCTGGGAATCGATCCCACGACCTAATGCGTAGCAGACAACTCGACCAACGAGGTCCAGTCAAAAGAGTTTACTTAGTTTAAGTTGCTCTTTCCTATTTTGTGTTTCCTATTATTTTGAGCGAACTGTTGTTAGTTCAGGCTGAGGTTCAGCGGGATATGATTACCCCAGAGGAAAGCATCAAGTCTAGCTGCTTCTGAGCAAATTACTTCTTTCTACTTACTACAGAATTAGAATCATATGTTTAAACAACTCGGATTTACTGTTGTATTCCGGTTTAAAGTTATTTATTTAATTATTTATTTAACACTTCAAGCACAAAAGTACAGAGGCGGACTTAATGCCAAGGCATTTTCTACCAGTCAACCTTTGGGTGATGCAGAGACAAGCAGTGGTAGGTGTATTTATCTGAAAATAATTTTAATTAATACTAAGATTAGCTACAAGGATATATAATAAACTATAAATATACATCAAATACTATAATATATATAAATATTAAATATCAAAATTTAAATTAATGTAAATAGACATTTACACGAATATACTAAAATAAAAACACAAACAATGGGGAAAACATTACCGTTCTAAGTTAGTGTTTGTTTTTTGTTCTAATTTATGAACTTTGTTTTGTTATTTTTTTTTCAGATGTCTGCTATGAATAATCGGTCATTGAGACGATACATGGAGGAAGGTCCGTATTTAAGTTTGGAGGTCGATACCTAATAACTGAATGAAAGAAAAGGAAGTCAGTATCAAGCTGCTGCTCCGAAATGATGATTTCTAGAAAAATGATAGCAAGAAGAAGAAAACATATTACGCCGACCACAAGAAAAATGAGACAGGACAGGAAGATGAAGATGATATGAAAACGTTCATTGGGCGTTAAAAATTCAACTGCAACGCTGTCAATTGGTTAAGTACCCAAAAAGCTTTTTCAATACACTTTCTCGAAAACTAGTTCTTATCGCACTACGATTAGGTTCAACATGCAATGTATAGCACACGCGTGGATTTTTAATATTTTTCCGCACACGTGCGGAATTAGAAAAATCCACAGATAACTTATACTAAGTCCAAATAGGTTCAATGACTATAGTCAGCGGTATTTGTTTTTTTCGTCGTTTGATACGCGTGAGGATTTGTTATTGCAGTTCTCGGCTCCATAACACCCTTACCTGCAGCTCGGATATTAATTCCTAATTCCACCTCGAATGCAATAACAAAGTTTCCCCACTTATATCATAATGTACTATTTTACAAAAGTAATGATTCTTTAGCCTAAAAAAATGCTAGCCCTCTGGTCAATCCAACAGTCGACCAACCGCTTAACGATGTCCTGAAACACAATAAAGAAATACTCCACATCCGACAACATATTTCTTAATTAATTTGAAACAAAGCGCAATCATAACAGCGAAGAGTCAACTCAACTTATAAAGTAGTGTCCATGTGAGCACTGGTTGAACAATTTAATCTGCCGGTTTTGTTCACGACACAGTCTGTTTCTTTAATAGTTTCAAGTTCCTATAACTTGTTATAAGTTGCATTTCTGTAGTATTGTTGACTGCTTCGTTGGTCTAGTGGTCGCAAGCTTCAAGTTCGATTCCCGGGTCGGGCAAAGTGTTATTCAGTTTTTCCATCAGGAATTTCTCAGTAGCAGACAGGCTCGCCCCCTACTATATGGGACCTAAACATAACTGGCGAAATGTGGGTGTACTATTAGGTACACCTCTTTCTGACCTTTCGGGGTTTACAGGCGAGATGTTATGATAAATAAGATGAAGGATTAAAGATAAATAAATCTGTTGATGTTTCGCGTGCTTTTGATGGCAGGAAAGCTTATCAGCTATTTAAAAAAAGTACACAAGTCTATTAACCAATACCTTTATCTAATCTGTGGCGTACTTTCCCTCACTAGTTCTGAAATGCAAAGAAAAAAGCACGCCTGTTAAATGCTCTGCAATATGATCCTAAAAGCAGTATTATAAGAGCGAAGTTCGAGCAAATGGGTGGAAAAATTGTCAGTGCGATCACAGAGTGCGATAAACCCTGCTCACGTGCTCCGATGGTTTATGATTAGTGTAATACATATAGATGGCGCTACCTGTCGCCACTGTCGTATGAGCTACGGTGTTTACTTTTATAGAAAGAAAATTCATTGATTTAGCACCTACTAAAAGATACACAATCTATTATGTAAGATACGTTGATTCATAAAAACACCTAAGTGGTACTTAACAATTCTGACTATTGAGCCGTTCGAACATTCATAGTATATCTTCATGAAAAGAGGTTTTCTAAGATGACCTCATAATAGGGCCAAAAAAATATGAGATAGATTTCCAAAATATATTGGACACATATTTTTTCTTTTTTCACGTATCAAAAAATCAAGACGCGTAGAAAACTCGTGTGACGTCCCATTTCGGTACACTTTTTACCAGAAAGTGACGTCACAAGCCCCCACTCATGATCTTTGATGCGTTTTATCTACGTCAATTTTTATTGATTTGATAAAACATAAAATACGTATTCAATATTTTTCGATAATCTAACTGACGGACTAAATAGAATTATATTTTTTTTACTCAGGAATCAGTCTCTGCACAAGAATCACCTGCTCAAAATTATATTCCTTTTTTTTTAAAAACGTTGCCCCACACTAGAAATTTCTCCTGTATCGTGGGTGCGTTTACAAACATTTAAACTCACATACACAAACAGCCAGACCCAGAACAACTACCTGTAGATCATACAAATATTAGTTCCGTGCGGGGATCGAACCCGCGACACGCAGCGGAGCAGCCAAGTGCGCAGCCACTGCGCCAACCGTGTCGTCAATTAATAAAACAAACGTCTTCTATTAATAAAACCTCAACCTCTTACGTATTCCTTCCTTACCTACCGAAGTAATAGCCGGTTTTTATTAAAGGCAATCACATCCTTAATACTCTAAAATCAAAACCAAAGGGTTCTTAATGCTTTTATGAAGTAGCATATTGGCAAAATTCTATTTGGCGTAAAATGCACCCGCTTTAGTCCTTACCCTCGCTTTTATTATATCACAGTGGGTGGGGAAATTTTACACTAACGCGAATTGTATTGCCTCAGCCGTTCTCCCAGTAATATTAGCCTCCAACATTGATAGACTATGTTATATTAAAATTTCAATATGTTTGAAAAGACTGACGAAATTTTTGTTGAGAAGTTTTTCGAGAAATTGTGCAGCTGGATTTCAGTTCAGGAAACGTTACTATAGCAAAAATACTAGTAGCGTGCCCCTTTTCTGTTTTTCTTTTCCCAATTACCTAGGTATTGTTACTGCTGAGGTCCTTAGATCGATTCCTGGGTCCGACAAAATGTTATTGCATTTTTCCATTACGAATTTCTCTTGGAAATGGAATTTCTCTTTTGGGCGAAATGTGAGTGTACCGTACGGTAGGTACACTTTTCTCAATTATTTTGGGGTCGTGCTCTGGTCTTATCGGCTGCAGCGAAATATAACGTGTTGTCACGTCTGTAATCCCACTCAGACTTTGCCCGACCTGGTAATCGAAGCCAGGACCTCGAGCTCAGCAATAACGCTTGCATCTACGGGGCAATCCATACATGAAGCTACTGCAAAACTCAGTTGCTCGGTAACATAGATACCATGATTAAGACTGGTGTCAGACTTTTGGGATTCTGACTCCATTATTGTCTCCCTGCTGAATTTAAATGAATAACTTTTTTTTTAAAAAAAAGCTTATTCAAATACATAACTTAGTAACACACTTTTTTGTATTCGTGCATATAATTATTATAAATAAGCTATTACATCGCATCTCAGGCAAGCCTTTATTTTGGGGCTACACTTTGTTCTAGAGACATCTTGATTAATATTGGCCATATTATGACTTGCAATTTGTCATTGTACTTAGCAGACTAATTGTATCATTCAATTTACTCTCTTTTATATTTTGATTAGCTTTCTCTCGGGACTTCATCTGCGATCTAGACTAAAAAGTTATTCTCCAAGCCTAATTGTATCTGTAAATTGTATAACGATCGGTTCAGTAGTGTAGGCGTGAAAAGGTAACAGACTGACATGCAGAGAGGCAAGCGACAGAGATATTCTCGCGTTCATAATATTGGTGCAGTCTATAGATTTCAATTTCTCGGTCGCATCGGCTTATAAATGTCGTGGTAAAAATGTCATCCAAAGAGTAAAGACCCCGTTTACAGCCTCGGTTGATGCTACTTGTGTGATATGCGCGTATGTCACATTTTCCGTCGCGTGAGTACCGGTGCTCCATAACGCTCTAAGCAACTTCTTTCATTCGTTTTTGCCGCAGTGGCTGTTACAAGACCTAGTGGGCCAAGATCCCATGAACGCTACACCTACGTCATTTTATAAAAGCTAAAACTATGTCTGTCTGTGGAACGTAACGTATTACAATTTATTATACTTTAAAGGTGTCTGGCGGTGGTTTTCCGCTACACAAAGTGTCTGGCAGTGAAGGTGGTGAATCATCATACTAGCCTTTGTCTATACTAATATTAAAAGAGGAAAGATTTGTATTTTTGAATGTTTGTAACGAATAAACTCAAAAACTACTGGACCGATTTCAAAAATCATTTCACCATTAGAATGCTATATTATCCCTGAATAACATAGGCAGAGTAACCCGTGCGAAGCCGGGACGGGCCGCTAGGATAATTTAAAAAAATCACGCTTTGTAGTATGACGTATCTTAGCAGCTATTTAGCACACCTCTGTTACCTGATATCTGCCAGACCCTGATGAGAGCCACCACGACCGACTTCTCTAATAACCAATTGTTCTTACCTGTAAGGTACAGTAGAGACCATAAGTGCAGTAGCAGTTTCACAAAACGATCGCATCAAAACAAGTCGCACTTACGACCTTTTTCCACAACAAACATTTTGCACACATACACGATCTCGTATATCGCTCTCTTTCATAATTATCTAGTCAGAAAGAGTGCGATATAATGATCATTTGCCTTAGTGACAAGCCTGTCATGTCGCGACGGAGTATTAAGTTAGTGATATTTAATTTCAAACAAACAATTATGTGTCTATCTGGCTTAGCGGTTAACGCTGTAGATAAAATGTCTCGCACACTATAATCTGGGTTCGAACCCAAGTGACATTACACTTTTTGTGTTTTAATTATAAATGATACGTTAGACCCGATGAGATATGTTTTTCTAAATATTAGTTGGAACTTATTATTAACAAAAAAGATGAGGGTGAATGTGAAACAAAATAAACTTCTGGATTGAACAAAGTAGTTAGTTATGATGTTGTTAGTTGGTGAACTTTGTTTCGAGCGTTTGTGTTATTATTACGATTAGCGTATTGTTTGATTGTCTTTATTCAAGATGCAAGCTAATATTAGTATTGATGACAGGGCAAATATTGTCACTTTGCGTAAAAATGGGCTTAATATTTCTCAAATTTCAACTGAAACTGGCTTAAAATGTGTAAGTTATTTTAAAAAAATATAATTATTATGATGATAGTTGTGGTGTGTGATTTTCTTATTATTAAATAAATTGCTAGTTGCAAGTGTGTAATCATGTTTTGTTTTTTTTTTAGAAATTCTGTTAGCCGTTGGGTAAAGAGGTTTGAGGAAGAAGGTAGTCTGAAGAGTCGTCTAAGAAGTGAAAGGCCGCCGCTTATTAACCCGACTCAGCGACGTTTTATGGTGGAAGAATATGAAACAAATGGTTTCATTCCAACTATAATGTTTGCAGAGCAATTGGATACTACATTACAGACTGTTCGCCATGCATTCCATGCTGAAGGTTTACATCATCGGAAGCCAGCTAAAACCATTTTTGACACAAAAGCACAGGGAGGAAAGACTACGTTTTGCTCGAGATTATTTACATTTTAACTGGGAGGTGACTGTATTTTCTGACGAGAAGACTTTCAAGTCTTGCCAAAAGGAAGACTTAATTTATGGCGAAAAAATAATAATACTTAATTTAATAAGTAGACCGGGTAACTAAATATTTAGTAATATTAACATAACCGTAAATAAACATAAAAAAAAAATTAAGAAATAAATTTTAAATTTAATGATCTTAAATTGGGGTTTAGTTTCAATATTCTTTTCGTCAAGAAAATGAACACTTAAGCTATTACCTCAATACATTCAATGTGACGTTACATTAAAAAAACACGTTCATAAAGTCTAACTCATATATTAGTATTCAATTAACTCTGCTGAATACTGATACCTATAATAAGCGGGTATCAACAATTATATTTGTGTTATTAGAATATCCTTTCCGTGTTATGTTATTCTTATTATGAATTGACTAAGTGGGTATACAACAAAAAATCTTATGAACGGTGATAAGAGAACTTTTTTTTGCCTAGATAGGAATGTGACGTCACATTCTCATAAAAGTTTGTTAATTTTATAAATAAATAAAACGAATAAACATTTTTGTTATCATTCAGCATGATTTTTTTATTTCCACCTTCCAACACCGAAAACATAAAATAAAAATCAATTAATGAGGTTAAATAATAATACAATAACTATCTAATATTTAACTTCTTATAAAAAATAAATAATAAGCATGACTATATTATAAATAAACATAAATACCTAACGACTTTCTGCTTAAAATACAAATATAATTAAGGTTTCAAAGAAACAAAAAACAGCCACACATTGTAATAACATGGATTCGAACTTGGACTTCATTGATCGTGAACCCATGCTCAGCCCAAACAGCTACCAACCCATGTTAATACTACGCGAATTTTAACAATGCAATGGTAAGAACAGGTCATCACTATGATGTGTATTCTAAATGCAACAGAAATATAATGCTATTTCGCGTAGTGTGACGACAGTTCATTAGTGTGTGTTATGTGTAGAATGTTGAGACATCACTCATACACGCACACGCACACACACTGCTGTAACGCGCTCGCACAGTTCATAGCAATGTAATCTTTAGCATGGTACTGCACTTTTGAGGTCTACTGTACTTCCACAGAAAAGGTTTTAGCTTTTATAAAATGACGTAGGTCTGCCGCTCACGGGTTTTCCTCTATGGCTACTAGCTCGTGGCCAAGCAGTAAGACGGTGTCAGGGCTGACGGCTTAGGTGTAGGTGCTAAACACACACATTTACATGCCTTTCGAATAGCATATACTTTATGGTGACGCTACTTAAAACCTCCCCTGTGTAGTCATGCTGCCAATAAATACTTACCTACCCTATTTGTAAATTATTTACAGCACAAAGTTAGATGTTCATTAATTAAGATCGACATAGATACAAAACAATTTATGCCTTCATCGGTGCCTGCTGGGCCCACTGTACCCAATTTAATTACGTTGTGATCGTTATCAATAACGAATAGTTTGTTTACAACACCTATACAAGCTTTATGGCTATGGGGTGGCGATGGAAATATTAACATTGTCTTGTAAAATTACAAATTGAACATTTTGTTTACAAAGGATAGGTCGTTATAAGACGCCATATTGTTTAACGAATATTTAAAACTTTTTATTAGTAGAGTTTGTTTTATGTATTGGATTTTTATTACCTTGATACTTATCATTAGATATTGTTAGATTCTAGGAACCAAGTTACCAGTGTCATCTGCCTTTTTCCGACTATGTTGTGGTCGGCTTCCAGTTTAACCGTATGCAGCTGAATACAAGTATTTTAAATCGAGCGATAGCCTGTCTGTCCGCCACAACTCAGTTAGCTGGGTAGGTAAAACGATACCTCTTGGTAAGACTGTCGATGTCGGGCTTCAGACTACCTGTAACGACTGTCAAAGATCTCCAAATCTTGACAGCCAGAACCACTAAACAAAGGAAGGTCAAAGTAGGAACAAAGTTAGTAATGAGCGTTTTATTATTTCTGCGCTACAATATCAATAGTGTAGTGTAACAACAAAAAGAAAAATTACAAAACCATCACGCATTGCTTGCTTTCTTGAAGAAAATTCTTCTAATAAAACCACACAATCGGGCACTCGGTCTTATTCCCGATACGACAATAAACAGAGAACAACACTATAACATAAGTGAGTACGTGCCTACAGTCGCCATTTTGGAACTTATAGGTCTTTCTTTTATGTACAGTTAAAAGGCACTAGGATTTATCGTAAATAAAAACAACTAGAGCGATTTTTTCATACACCTATTGTTGCGTGGAGGAAAAAGATGCCAAGCTGAAATGGAACTGGGCCGGCCATGTAATGTATGTATGTTGAATGTCAGACGATCGCCATCTGAACTCGATGAAGATGGTGAGACGAGTTAGACCTCTACATCAAAAGATCGGACTCCAGCAGCGGGCAACCACGAGACACGGAAAAAGTGGATGGAGGCTTTTGTCCAGCAGTGGGACACCATAAGTTGATTTAATAATAATATTGATGCAGAGCAAAATATTCAGTACTAGCTGTAGCTGCGGCTTCGCTCACGTGACTGTGTACTCTTTTGGCGTATAAGTGTAAGGCAGGAAGGACGTGTGAAGCGACAAGATGAAGACACGTAACAAAACTCGTGTGAACTTAGAATATATATGAGTATGTCATCACAATATGAATGCGTACCTGCACCCCTACTGCGTAACAACACACTTTCCATCATAAGCCGAAGGATTTTGAAAGAAATTCATTTTCTATTGCTTCATAATGTTTGAAAACAAAAAAAATAAAAAAATTCCGAAGCGCATCTACGTAGGCTTGAAGTAAGAGCTAGTAAGCTTCTAATTTTTGTTCCAAAAATTTGCTCAAGTGCGTAGACAAAATAAATTTTAAAAAAAGTTGCTCTTAGAATACATAACCTTCTCCCTTTTTAGAAATCGGTTAAAAAGAGCCTTAACAACAGTATCTAATTGTTTAAAATATGAATAATTTACTATTTTTTATTAAAATAAAGATTCTGTCTATCACGACTAGTCTCGAAGAAATGTCGATTCTTATTGAGTTGGAGCTTATGGCTTATTTAACTTGACAGAAAGTTGAAAACTCAAGCTCTGTAGTACCGTAATATAATGCAAAACTTTTTCAATTTGTTCTGCTCGAGATATTCATATTTACATCTTTATACTTTTGGAACATGCATAGGAATAACTGTAATTTATACTATTACTGTTAGACTGCTGGGCAAAGGCCTCTCCGCATGACTTCCAAATACTTCGATCCAGGGCCAATGTGGACCACTGGTCGTTGGTTCTGTTCAGCTCGTCCCGCCATCTCCTGTGAGGTCTACTGCATCGCCTTCTGGCTGTTTCACACTGCGCTCCAAAACACAAATTACTGACGTTGCTCAAAAAGCCGCTAAGCTGAAGTGGCACCATGATGGGGAGCCCTGTAAATTATAAAATATCAATATGTTGTTTATGTAATTTATTATGATATATACTGGTACACCGTGACTTTTCAGTCGTCTTACAAAGGTGGTCCACTCAATGTACCCGATATAGAATAGCTCTAGGCGCGATTTTTTTTTACCTACCATAGGTACAAAGAAAAATAAATAATACATTATAATAAAAATATGAAACATCCTGTTAATGATGTTTACGTGTCAAACGGGAGAATATACCTACCCAGCGCTCGAGTCAAGTAGTTAATCGCTCGCAACAGGGTGTTTTAAATGTGTAATGCGTCATAATACTGATAAATATTTTTATTTTTAAATTAATAAAATCTCATAAATACCAAATTTTTTTATGAATATTTAGTAGTCGTTGGATACATGAAGTGGGCTGCCGTTGTAAGACGACTAAAAAGTCACGGTGTATAGTACTAATGGTAGAAATTATCATGAACCCAGGTTAAGTAACCAATAGAGCAACAGTAAACCATGAGAATACCAGTAAACATAAGCTACCGTTTGTATTTTAGTTAATCATTCAAACTCAATGCTAATTTCATCATCATCATCATCTGCCTAGCCTTTTCCCAACTATGTTGGGGTCGGCTTCCAGTCTAACCAGATGCAGCTGAATACCAGTATTTTACATAAATAAATGCGAAAGTAACTGTGTCTGTCGGCCTGACCATCTGTCTGACTGTCGGTCTATCTGTCTGTCTGTTACCTTTTCATGCCTTAATGGTTGAACGGATTTCAATGAAAGGCATATAGGTTGTCCTTAAAACAGGTACTATTTGTTACCCAGTAGAACGTCCCTGTAGGAAAATTTTTGGACTTTACGTTGGGCGTCATATTTACAGTCAACAGCTAGTTGGCAATAAAGCAAGCACTTATTCACCCCTTAAATGAATGAATTATTTTCCCGTGAATACATTATTTATAATATTAGGGGTTAAAGTATGAAGTTGCCGATTTGTATGGACGACTTCGTGAAAAGTGATATTTGCATACTAACATTTTTTTAATTTTTCTTGGAAACGTCTGAACCGATTATGATGCAATTGAAAACTATAGTTAGAGTGAAAAAGCTGCGCTGTATTGCGTATCTTTAATTCTCAAAACACAGTCTGTGACAAAAATACCTAAGTAGTGAAACCGACGGCACATTGAAACAGGTGTTTTGACACACTACCCTATGAGGTAACATACAACTACTAGTACGGTTTTTAAACTCTAAAAGGTACGTAATTTAACAATTAATCCAATAAAAATGGATTTACGAAAAAATATAACTATACGTCAAAGTTACAAACTGAACAAAATGTGAGAAAAAAACGGCAATTTCATAGTTATAGACCTACTATCATGTTACGAATTATCCTAAGAACAAGAAGTTGCGCATCTGCTGGTGAGATGTTGTGAAAGCCGATACGGTTATACGAGATCCAATAAACGCAGCAACGTGTTACGAGAGATATTGAGCCGGAAATAGGAAGCTGGCAACAGCCGGGTAATTAAAGTAGAACAAGATATTATACACACATTAATTAATGACATGTTGCATGTATTTCTGTTTTTACAAGGTTAAGACAAGGTTATAATTAACTCAAATATCTGGGAAACAAGTGAACACTAAGGTCTCATTTACGGAGACGCTACGCGTCGCACGGCGCATTGCGCGTGTTTTCTATTTACTTATATTTACAAGCTACTTTTCATGAGATATTGGCAAAAATTACAAAAAAAATAATGTTTGATTAGTGATCTTTGCCAAAGTTTTAGGCTTTTTTGTACTTTTAATTATTAACAAAGGTCTGCTGCGGCATCATCTATGATATTAACTTAAATTTCAGCACAGTCGCGCCGTAAATCATTTGAAGGGTACAGGCAAAGAACAGGGAATGTCACATTTTTTGAAAATTTATTGTTTTGCTACTGGTAACAAATCTACATCTATGGTAATTGCATTCATAATCACTAGTTTTTACAAATACTCAACAGATGTCGCTAAAAATACCTACTGAATTTCGGTAGAAATTTTGGTTGCTTAATTTATTACATTTTAACCCTACTATGACATCCTGCAAGGAATACGTCGAGTTACCAGTAACCCTGTGTAGCTACTTTACTAAAGTAACGCAAAAAGCTGTATAATATGGGCCGTTTTTACACTTATACCGCATGCATAACCGTTTATTAAGATTTTACATAGCCTTCTATACAGCTTATAGTATAAAAACGAACTTAAATGCAACCTATTAAGCTGCTTGGACTGCTTGGCATCCATCTATCTTCACAAACTTTCGCATTAATAATAGCAGTTAGATTCTGATCATTTATCATAAAATGTGCTGATCACAAATAAATTGAGAAAATTGCAGGCGGATGATTATGATCAGTTATGAAACTTTTTGTCTAAATAGGTATAATCAAAGCAAAGCTCCAAGTCAGACAGACACTCATCAATTCCACATTATTTCCATTCAATAACCAATAACTGAAGTAGGTCATCCGAATAAATTAAACTATCATTACGTTGATGCTGTGAAGGGACGCGATAATTAATCACGCATCTGTCTCGTCTCGCTGTCGCTGTGTGCACGCTATCGATAGTTTATAACCAGCGTGACGTGCGGTAATACCTTGTCGTGGGGTGGTTAGACTTCTCAGTCGTCATTAGGGTTCCCAGATGCATAACTAGGAAAAAATTCTGGACATTTGAAGAAAATTCCGGCGTTTTCATTCCGCAGTAGCGGCAATACCTATAAAATTGGGAATATGGCAATATAACCTGTATGAATGTATCCATAAATGAATAGACTAATTCGCTTAACGGTATACATAGGTAATGAGCTACTTGTAAGTGCTCATAATTACCACAAACAAACCTAAGCTCTAGCATCAAAATCCCTACTTGTATTTTAGTTTTTCTTACCAAGTCGACATACGACGTAGATACATATCGATGCTGTATATGTCAGTTAAGCATTAAACTAGGTGGTGGTACATTTAACTCGATCAACTTGTTAGGTGATAACATTGTTAAAGATTACATCACAGATAGGGTTACCTGCCGTTCGGATTTGTAAGGACATGTCCGGCGTTTCGGTTTTGGAACTTTTCGACTGAATGGGACGTCTTTTATAAAATAAAAAGTTAATTTAAATAAATAAAGTATTTTTTGGCAGTAGTTTTCAAATTGCGAAACCCTAATGAGATACCGGTCCTCCTTGGTTTATTTGACAGCTTATAAGCTCCCCATTTGTAGTGACTCTCCTACAAAATTCGAAGGCAAAAAATCTGCGAGCTATTTCCCACTAATATTTGTGACAAAAAATAATGTATATAAACTTATATTTTCCTTATAAGTGTGTAAAAAGACGTCATTTCATACATCTTTTGCGTACCTGCATCAAAATGCACTATTTTGTAGCCGTGAGTTATCAATTCCCCGAAGTATTAAAAGTACGGATCATAAAACGCAGTCTGCGTGCAAAACTTACAATGTTGAAAATGTTTGTAGAAAACGTTTCGAAAACATTGTTTACAGTATATCTTCGAGATTGCTGCCTTCCCATTCGATGTTATAGAATTTCTACAAAATCGGCGAGGACAATATTGTACCAGGGTTTTGCAATTTGTAACGAAATTTTTGGATACGTAAGGTAGCGTAGGACCCAAGCTATTACTAGTAAGTGGATACCGAGAGAGAAAGGTCTTATTTAGAGAGAATTTCACCAATAAGACTAAATGCGTTCAAAACAAATCTCAATCGCGTTTAACAGTTCTCTGTGACAATATTCCATAGCAATAATGAGCGCAGTTTAAATGTGGTGACTGAGTTAAATTTACACATAACATCACGCCAGTAATCCCAAAAGGAGTAGTAGTAGTAGAGGTGTACCTAATAGTACACCCATATTTCGCCAGTTCTGTTTAAGTCCCATGTAATAGGTGGCCCCCTATTGCCTATTGCTATCAACTGGGCACTAATCCAGTCGTGTCTGCTACTGAGAAGTACCTGATGAAAATCCCAACTATAATTTGCCCGATCCGGGAATCGAACTCAGGACCTCATGCTTCATCATTCATCATCATTTCAGCCGAAAGACGTCCACTGCTGGACATAGGCCTCCCCCAAGTATCGCCACATTGACCGGTCCCGTGCGTCTCGCCTCCAGCGGATCCTTGCAACCTTTACCAGGTCATCGGTCCACTTAGTGGGAGGCCTTCCAACGCAACATCTTCCAGTTCGCGGTCGCCACTCCAGAACTTTCCGGCCCCATCGGCCATCCGTTCTGCGAGCAATGTGCCGCATTGCAATGACCTCATGCTTAGCAGTCGCGGTTGTGACAACTAGACCTACAAGGTAATCAGTGCGTTCAATTTATTTAGCGAAATTCTTACTAATTAATTAATTATCGTTACAGTCAAAAACCCATTTATAACCAATAGGTACTACATAATAGTTAACCTGAAAAGCTACACTGAAACTTAAATAATTAAATAAAATCGCCTATTAAATAAACCAGAACTTTTTAAAAGCATTGTTTTGTTTCGTGTATCCGACCTTTATTTATACACAGGTTGTATAAATGTCACAGCGCCGATCGAGTGCCTTAAGCACTCATCAAAAATTTATGGACTACGAACTTCGTCTACCTAATATAATATTTAAAGCCTGTACATTCGTGCATCCTGCCTGGTTATCGCCTATAGATCAATAAGTAACACTTTTGGATCGGTTCAACTTATTATTTTAAGTTTGGTTGTGATTATAGGTTGTAAAATAAATGTAGTTTTGTTTGTTTGATAATAGCATATATGTAGTGGTACATTTGACATACTGATGAAATATAGGGTGACTGGTAATTAGTGACCGATACTTAAACACGTGATTGTACCCATGATAACAACCATCGCTTTCCATCAGGCGTGATCGAGGTCACGAGCAGGCCCATTTTGTAATAAAAAAAAAAAACAACTTTCCCAAAGAAATTTGTTTTTTTAAACTCATTCAATGTTATCACAATAACACAATAGCTGTATGAAATTCGCGCACGCGCGCCTTTCATTTATCAGCAGTTAGCCGATTGACTCTGCCTACCCACTGCTGCACGGTACGATAGTAATGAGACAGAAAAGCGCACCTAACAGCTGATAGGTCACGGCTGTTGTGTTATTGTGATAAAAGAGAATGACTATAATAAAAAAATGTTTCTTTGGGAAAGTTGTTTGTTATCATGAGTACAATCACGTGTTTAAGTATCGGTCACTAATTACCAGTCACCCTATATTTTATTGTAAGACGGAAGGTGTTCATACATGGTGTCACGGACATCGTGACATGAACTTTTACCATGAATGAACATGATCCAGCAGCATTACCTATTCTTCTTCTTAGCGTGTCGGTGGCAATCTAAATTGTATCAGCCCAGAACTGAGCTACTAGTTTGGCGCTTTCGGTAGCGTCCATCAGTTCCTGTAGTGAACAAACAACAGGGCACGCAGGACACGATATTAAGTGCCCCATCGTTTTATTAGCTATTGCTCGCGGCTTCGATCGCGTTATGTTCGGAAATTATCCCACGGGAACATCCTGCTTTTTTAGGGTTCCGTACCCGAAGGGTAATCAACGGGACCCTATTACTAAGCCTTCGCTGTCCGTCCGTCCGTCCGTCTGTATGTCTTATTGTCTCATGATCCAATAATCCAATAATAAGTAAACAGTTGAAATTTTTACAGAATGTGTATTTCTGTTGCCGCAATAACAACAAATAATAAATTATAAATTAAAGGGGGCTCCCCTACTAGGATGGTACGGAACCCTTCATGCGCGAGTCTAACTCGCACTTGTTAGGTTTTTAAAATATAGACTGGAGGATGATTTCCACCATACGGCTCACATCGCATCGGATCGGAACGGATTTTATTTATTTATTTAAACTTCATGTACAGTAGAGACCATAAGTGCAGTAGCAGTTTCACAAAACGATCGCATCAAAACAAGTCGCACTTACGACCTTTTTCCATAACAAACATTTTGCACACATACACGATCTCGTATATCGCACTCTTTCATAATTATCTAGTTAGAAAGAGTGCGATATAATGATATTTGTACAATAGTGATACATAGGCGGACTTAATGCCACAAGGCATTCTCTACCAGTCAACCTTTGGGTTAAATAAGAAAACATTGTGATAGGGTACAAAATAAATATATAAAAATAACTTCTTGCTATCGAAAATTTACATAGGCACTTATAACGATTTTACGATTTTACGATCTTTAAACGATATTAAATCGTGTACACAGTATTTAAAGTCTATATTACAAATCCGCGCACAGCAGCTTGATCGCGGGCGTCTACCGTGACACGCGATCGTAGCCGAAACTATGCTGCGACAGGCGATCGGCTCCGTTCGCCTGTCGTCGTATACGATCAGATGAAATGTGATGAAATGAAACTATTTGACTAGGCGCAGAAACGGATATGTTCACACGTGACGGTACGGAGCCGAATCCGTCCTTATCCGTTCCGATCCGATGCGATGCGAGCCGTTTGGTGGAAAACATCCTTTAGTGAAAGAATTTTAGGAATCGGATCAGTAGTTCTGAAGATTACATCCAAACTTATTACAAACTTTACCTTCTTATAATATTTGTGTAGATTTCAACTGTATAGATCTACACAAATTGTACTTTTGTATGAAACAACTATTTATTTATTTTTAGCGCCGATAATTAATGATGGTGGATCTAGAATCCTGGTAGCCTACCATGACGTCTTAAAGCAGGAGTAATTCCAGTGTGGGAAAGAGATGGCGCTAGACGACCTGTATAGCTCTGTATCTTTCCCACACTGGAATTACTCGTTATAATAAACCCCAGTACTGAATCCTCGAAGGTTTGTATCACGAATTCACCCTGTATCTATCACCATCCTCCTCCATCCTATACCATCCTTTCGTATTAAGAACATGCAAATAACGGGCGAGGTGCTAGTACATTATAAATGTCTGAATAATCGTTCCCTCCAGACATAAACCCAGGAAATTAATCCTACATGAGTAATTAAGATTATATAAGAGTACCTATTAGGTAATTAGATTCTATCCCGAAGCAAAAGCGCTCTCTATTTTGATTAACATCTTAAAAAATCTAAGGTGCCAAAGTAAACCTTTGGTACCTTAAATTTATAAACTTATACTGTCACTTACGGGATATCTTCCGTGATTGTTCATTATTTTGAGCTCCCGATATTTCGGGGCTGTTGCAAGTGCCATGATCGATTGTTGACTGGAGAATGCAGGTGGATGGAAAATTTGTTGTTAACAAAAAAAAAAATTGCAATTTAATTTTTTTTTTTTGTTTTTTTTGTTGCCGAAATATCGGGAGCTCAAAATAATGAACAATCACGGAAGATATCCCGTAAGTGACAGTATAAGTTTAGTTGTAAACTGTGAAAGCTTAAAACAGTGTGTTTTATTTATACTTTTTCTTTTGCTGCCAATTGTCGTGGTACCTAGATAACTGTCAAGTTATTTCTATGAACGTTCAAATGAAAACCATATAGTAAAACTACTACGTCAGCTTGATGACCTCGGAATACTTTTTCACCTGACGTCGAGGAATAATTTTATTGATTTATTTATTTTGCTCACCAGCAGCAGTACATACTAAGTATTAATTTGAAACGATAAAAATAACATAACAGTGCTGGTATGTGTGCCTATTATAGGTATACGCAGCATTCATAATAAGACAACAACATAAAGTTCTCAAATCTTAATAATAAAATAATTCTACGCTGGATCAAGGGCTTGATTCAGAAAGCGGTTCTCCTGAACACGGCTCGTATTGTTAGGAGGTTCCTCTCTCTGGAGCCCTGACCGCCGCGCGCCGGTAGTTTGGACCCTGTTCCCGATTCCGGTGGGCTACAATTTTTTTATATTTTTAAACGTTTTTTTATATTGTTTTTTTTTTGTAAGGAATATTTAAAAATATAATTGATTTATATAGAAATAAATAAAAGAAATTAAATATTTCAATTTGAATACAATATACATTTTTTTTTAAACTAAATGAGATTTTATAAGTTATGATGATATATGTATTATGAGTGTGATATGCAAAGATTTTAATTTATATTTTTGTTAATAATGCTAAAATGAAACAAACTTTCTCTTCTGAATGTTATTACCAGAATTGTCGCAATTACCAGTCCCATGTGAAGATAGTATAACATGAAATACCAAGAAACCCAATGGCTTGTTCACGTTACCGGAGACTTTACTGCATTTCCATGCGTTCCATGGGTTTTTTTTTTCTTTTTTGCATTTTTGCATTTTTTTCTGCTTTGCTGCTTTTTTTCGCTGCATTAGGAGCGCGTCGGTGTGTGTATCATGTCAATAGGTTTAATTTATTTTATTTTAATGTCTGTTTGTGAATGTTGTATGTGAATTTATATCTGGTAAATAAAATATTTCATTTCATTTTTCATTGATTTTAAGTGTAATCAAGAAAAATACCTAAAAAGAACTCGAACCTTTTCACCGGAATGTAATTACCAGAATGGTCGCAATTACCAGTCACAGAATACATGTGAAGATTCCAGTACAGTAGTATAAAAGTCGTGCTCTCTGCCATTCCTGACTTGCAAAGACAAGGAGGTTCATTTATTAGGTGGCCGCCAATGCCCGCTCAAGTTGAGCGCGGAATTTTAACTAATTTTCACGCCACTGCAAATTGTAAAGTAGCTGAATGTTTTAAATTACACTTGTTTCGCAATTCTCTGTATGTGGAGGGATCTACAGGGTGTTGGGTTAAATGAGGGAGGTATTGTAAGGGTGTGTTTTACTCATAAAATGTAACAACTTTTGCAATGGGACCAAACCTTAAATATGAAAGAATATTCAGTGGTTTGCTACATTTTGTGTATGGACGAGTTGGTTTTTTTTCGCGATTCCAGATTGGTCCCATATCAAAGCTTGTTTTGTTCATTCTTACTAGTACTTTTCGGTCAATAAATCTTAACGGTTTATTTCATATTAGGGGCTGACTTAAGTTGTTCCACGAATAAATGATAACAAATATGTTCAAACATTGTTCTTACGTTACAAAGCTAGATCTACTCTATACAAGTATCTATGTATGACAGTTTGCTTACATTAGTACCTATGTTAAAACAAAGAGCGTATCAAAAAACTATTCCTCATTTAAAATGTAACACCACTAAACAACATAAAATTTAAATTTGCCATTATATTCTGTTTGGTTTTTCGACACTGACCACAACGAGCGCTCCCTGGCGGCCGCAACGAGAAACCACGCAACGACTAGCCCGGCAATGCATGCCAAATTACAAAAAAATAGTAGCATGCTCTAAGAGCTACAAAAAGTTTAATTACTTACAAAATTATTAATGTACTTCATAGAACCACGATATTTACATAATTTTGGCTATTAAAAGATGTTTGCTGAGCTATTGCCTGATATTAAAAAAATCACACATCTCTGACTGGTAGCTAAAGTATAAAAGTATAATTATAAATGTGGTGTTCTTTTCACACTAGTGCAGAAAGTACACGTTGTAAATACACTGCATTGAGTCCCTTTTCGAGCAAGTGGTTAAAAAAATTGTTACGTAAATGTAACTGCATATTTCTTTAGACACTGGATACATAAAATTCCACTTAATGTGCATATAATTTGCACTAACCAGTTTAAATGCGTATTTTCGGCTGATTTTATTTTCGGTGTCGCTTTTGTACTCTGGGGAAAACAGTTGAACTGTGCCAACTGCGTGTCACATAATAAAGCTATTTAAGTAAATGCCAATATTGTTTAATAAGGGTATTATATGATTATTTTCGTTGCTGATTTACTTTTGTATAGTCCATATATTCCAACTTGATTAAAATTACAGCAGACAAACTTAAGGGACTAGAAGCTTTGGTCATATCGAAATGAATAGCCCTAATTATTAGCCCTTTGTAACATCTTTTTTACAATATGGAATGCAAAATAAATAAATATTAATAGTTACAAATACATTTTTATGCAGTCAGTATTTTACGCTATGTATAAGTATCAATTAGGGCCAATAAATTGATATAAACTATAAATAACATAGTCTTAGTAAAATTATTGGCTTAATTATTTACATCCTGACTTCTATCATTTTAATCATGTTAAATTTTAGGATATAACATCTCGTTCGCAAGCACATTTCCGGTTTTCCCCGATTCAACATTATCATCACGCTTAGACTTTTCCCAACAATTTTTACTAGCAGTATTTTTCGGTTTCCCCGATTATTATCCGAAGTCCTTATTGGTCACTTCCGCCCTCGGTACGGTAACTCGACATTTGGCTATTATTTTTCCAGTCAAGATGGAGTTTAGTAAATTTTGCACCTTAATAAATGTATGTCAATAAAAAAATCAAGCCAGTTTTTCTCACAGATATTACAACTTGCCAGTGCCAACTAGTGGTCGCAAGCCGACTGCTGAGCAAGTGGTTCTGGGTTCGATTCCCGGGTCGGGCAAAGTGTTATTTGGTTTTTCCAATAGGAATTTCTCGATAGCTGCATCGGAGGACTCTGGATTTTTGCCCGGTTGTTGGTAATATGTTTTCTCCCTATTACATGGGACTTTGACATAACTGGTAAAAAGTGGGTGTACTATTAGGTATACCTCTGCCTAACACTTCTGGAATTACAGGCGTTATGTTATGTAAGATTACAACTATTGTAAGTTGAATAAATAAATAAATAAATAATAAATAAATAACTTCGATAATTTCTTATTTCCTTTGTGCATCCCAACACTTCCAAACGACTCATTACGCAAGTTCTTTCAGCTCAACTCCTTAAAAAGCCCGATGTGTTTATGGTCCATTACCCAGACTATCTCGTTCCACACTCGTTCCTAACAAAGTGCATACTCGTGGAGCCGTGGAGCTCTCAAATTAATAGGTAATTAGCTCACCTTGTTCGCAGCCTCGCAGTCTAGGGCACGATCCAAACACTTGGTGTTTGAGTTCGCTGCCCATTCTAAAGCGAAGTCCTATTGACGGGAACTTTGGAAGTGAAATAAGTACGTGTGTAGGTGTGTGTCAAGGACAGGTGATGTGTTGAACGAGTGGGAACTATGGAAAGTAATTTAAATTACAGTGAGTGGTTGTGATGCCGATGAATTCAAATGTAATTGCGAAAATCTACCAGTCCTTTGGCGACTTTTGGTAGATAATTAATTAATTACTGCAGTGTGCCTGCTTTACACCGTAGTGCGTTTGTGATGTGACCTCGGTCTTTCATTAGAGAGGGCAGGGTAACATTCGCTTTCAAGGCTATTCTTCTTCTACGTTGATGAGGACATTCTCAGTCAGTGAAACCATAGACACCTATGTGTGTATTTGATGACTAGCTCAACCCACACTTTATAACGCAGTGATATAGTGCACAAGTGAAGTGTTACTAACATAGTTGTAAGGTTCTATTTACTAACACAATTTGTATGTTTTCATATGTATATTAGTCTGTACGGTATATAGTTATGGGCCAAAGTAGCCTGAAAATAAATGGATGTTGTTGTTGTTATAAGCACTACACTGGATGGGAATCAGATCATACAATTTTTAACACGCTTTTATATGCTTCACCTGTAGCTCAGTAGCGAAGGGTAAATTTTTGTAAGCTAGGTAAGCCGGAGTACGTATCTTTAATGTGATTATATTATTTGTCTATAGAATACTGACTGTGACATTTTTTAATGGGAAACCGGTAGGAATCGAGTTGTATGGAACCTTCGCCACTGGTAACTATGTAAAAAATCTTAGAAGTTAAATTGACCCACTTCTAGGTTTCCGATTGACGTGAAATTTTGCATACACTAGTTTGGATGACAATGCATGGTTAGCTAAGTGACGTCATTCTAAATCCAATATTATTTTATACATTCCCATGGTATGGGTATCAAATCACAGAGTTTGCTGAGAAGTATACGAGAAATAAAATGACGTCACTCTGAAGCGTGTTTTTTTAAATTTTGATATCAATCCGAGTCGAATGAGGAGCTGCATTGTAAGATGGAGTTTCATAGAAATAATTCCAGACGGGTCGAGTTGAGGCGTTGCTGATCCTGTGCAGTGCTTGTAACTGACGTTGCACCTTTAATCACTTTTTCCAAATACTTAGGCCTTCCTATCCTTAATCCTTAAACGGTATTCTAAGCCAACAAAAAAAACAACAAACAATATCTCAACTAAATCCTCATTCCATTACGCTTGGTTAGAAGTTGAATACTTGCAGAAGTAGTTTGAGTGCCGGCTGCAATGTCACCGGCGCCGGCGTGACTTACACACCGCAGTTGCATGCCGTCATTAGCGTAACCGTGGTTTAACGCCGGTTTAACTGCCAGGGAGTTTGCTGCGAGAAATATAATGTGCGACTTAGGTTGAGAAATAAGAATGTGAACGGTAGGTAGCGTTTTAGTTTAGCTTGGAGTTATGCCTTTTAATTGCAAGTTGTAATTTTAATGACGGCACTGTTGGCGCAGTGGCTGAGCGATTGGCTGCGTGTAACGGGTTCTAATCCCGCACGGAACAAATAATTGAGCCTTTTTCCTATTCCGGGTCAGGCTGTTTGTTTGTAAGTTTAAATGTTTGTAAACGCACCCACGATACAGAAGAAATTCCAAAAGTGGGGCAATGTTTTAAAAAATAATGGGTGTTTTGTAAGGTTATATAATTTAATTAATCTTCCGCTAATGTTTTGTTCTCTTAACTTAAGTAACTGCTTATGGTATGATCTATGTATATTTATTGTGTCATTATGTACAGTAAGTAGCACACCAATCAAGTATTTGTCACTTACCTACTTTCTTTATCACTTTTCGTATATTATCGATATGCCAAACTTTTCGGCCACATCATAGTTACTCGTAACTTCTACCTACCACACTATTCCAACTAGGCCACTAACTATTGGGATCAGTTTACGTTATAACCAGATATAGCTGAAAAGCAGGATTGTTCATGGAACGACTGCCTGTGTAAGATAATACCCTGGACACTGTCATAAGCTTTCACGGTTTACTACTAAACTTATATTGTCACTTACGGAATATCATCCGTGAGAGTTCAAAATTAAAAAAAAATTAAATTAAAAAAATAATGTTAAATATTGAACAATCACGGAAGATATCCCGTAAGTGAGTGTGACAGTATATGTTTAACACCCTGGACCTCTAATCATGGTTGGAGATTTCAGAGATTTTAACGACAAGTTTTTTTTTAATCAGTCGCACATACACCTTATTATATCCAAAACTGTAATAGAAACTCAGTTTTAGTTTCTTAAGCGACTTCTAATTACTAATTAACACATGAGCAATTTATTAGATACTATTCTGTAAAAATATGTACCTCTATCGCTATATTGGACTGAATATCTCATCTTCATTTTATGTAAGCGTTACTAAATCATTGTGTGTTTACTTTGAAGGTCCGAGGTGTTTCACAGTTTAATTTATGGGGAAACTTTTCATATAAAAGGGTAACTTGCCTTCTGTTCGCAAACCGGGGCGAATAAACTTTGAAGAGTATTTTCGATCCTTACGCATAATGCGGGGCATAGGTTATTGTACTTTCTTGTAGGAGTGGGATATTACAGAAACTATTCTCATATTCACCGACGTGATCTGAAGCTATATATGAACTACTAGCTTTAGCCAGCGGCTTCGCTCGAGTTAATATAGAATTTGACAATCAATTCGGGTTGTACTCGGCTTGTAATAATATAATTCAATCATGATTCGAAAGACACCTGGCGCCATCTATTATCGTATGAAAGTTATTGTTGTTTTCCTCAGGAATAGTACTTTTTTTTTGGAATAAACCGTTTCTGTACAGCTGACAATGTATATGCAAAATTTCAGGATGATCGGTTCTGTGGTTTAGGCGTGAAAAGGTTACAAACAAACAAACTTACTTTCGCATTTATAATATTATTAGTTAGGATTATAGTGGCTGTACACTCCCTCTGTCTCGCTTTAAATCAATATTTTTAGGGCTCCACAAAACCTTATTTTGGCATATGCTTACTTCATAAATTCGCTTTACCCCTCCAGGATAATCATGGACAAGCCAAAATGCATAAATCCATCATCTTCAAAAAACAAAAAAAAACTCATCTGGCACACCCAGTTTCCTTCCATAAAAAGGCAGATGTGTATCAAAAATCCATTAAGAAAACCAAATAACGGGGGCGTAAATCAGGAAGGACCCACAGTAGATCAGAGAGGCGCCGACGACGCCACCCCGGGCGCGGTGCTTTGTACTCTTATTTTCCACTCAATATGTTACCTTTTTCAATAAAGAGGTTGGGATTCCCCCCAATTTTGAATAAATAGGCGTTTGCCGACGTGGGAGCCAAATTCTGCCATCAACTATTGAAGATTTCTAAAACAGTTAAATTTTTTCTATTAAAAAACTACCGGCAGTATTGTCCTTCCTATCCCATTGCTTGGTCCCTGCAAACTGAAAATATTTTCGGACCTTTAACAAGTTACGTCCTTAGATCTTCTTTTGTTCTATTACTTCATCGATTAGGCATATAATGGCATGAAAGTTAGGTATATGCTGAGATTTAAAAAACCTTTCCTATTCCTACTACCATGTTTTAGATATCTGGAACTTACTTTTCCGCACTGAATGTTATAGCAAAACATAGCATAGCATAATCAGCCTATTAATGTTCCCACTGCTGGGAAGCAGGCCTCGTCTCTAAGAGAGGGAATGGGCCACATAATCCACCACGCGTGCCCAGTGCGGGTTGGTAGATGTCACATATTTTCGAATTTTTGGTTCTAGGACATGCCGGTTTTCTCACGATGTTTTCCTTCACCGTTTCGGAGCAGTGGTGATGAAATAACTTACACAAAGTAATGCGCCTACCTGGGTTCGAACCCACGACTTACTGCTCGTAAGTCGGGGTCTCCACCAGTGGGTCACTGCTGCTCTCGGCTGTCTGAATATTATATTGCATTGTAAACATGAAAAAATTAAAACCTCTATTGTGGACTTAAATTCGCTGCAATAGCCAGCAAGTATGTTGAAAAAGTCGCTTGATAGTACGCGTTGCATCGCGTAAGTATTGTCATAACACACTTCATCACGTTTATGATTTATTTTATTTTAAGTCTATAAGTTGCTTAACATACGTAGCACTGCCCGACTTGGCTCTCTGGCTCCCCGTCTCAGCTCTGATCTTATAAATACTTCGTTCACGTGTAGCGGGATGTCTTGTAATTCAATTTGAATGCTTTCGCTACGGAAGTGCACACTCGCAGTGAGAACAAGCTTCATTCATTAGATCTCACACGGAAACAGAGAACGTACCTAGGTACTTATTGAAACTTTGCACTAAAACTGGACGGATAATTCGTTTTAAATTTCGTAGAAGTGGATTATGTTGCTGGTTTGAAACTGAAGCTGGAGCTTAGCTGAAGATAACATGGCGTCTACAGAATGCATTTACTAACTGAACACATAGTACTTAGTTTTATTTATGGAAATGAGACCTATGGTCGCTTCGAAAGGTTTTTGGTGAAAGTGTAAAACGACTCTCATCATCTTTCACACCTTGACTTCATCCACTGCTACCACCTATAGCGCTCTTGTTAGCCTCAATCTCCACGTTCCTTTTTTTTAAGCGGTAAAACATGCCTGACGCGTACCGCACCGTCGGGGAGACTGCTTGGTTATGTCTTGCACCCACTAAAAACCATGCCGTGAGGCCTGTCACCTTGGCGGATGAGCCGTGCGAACAGTTACGCATGACGTTGGCTACCCGTCCAGAGCAGCACATATTTATTTATTTATTTATTTAACACTTCATGCACAAAGTACAGAGGCGGACTTAATGCCATAGGCATTTTCTACCAGTCAACCTTTGGGTGATGCAGAGACAAACAGTGGTAGGTGTATCTATCTGCAAAATAATTGATTAATTACAAAGATAAACTACAAGGATATATAAAAACACAAACATACATAATGATAAATGAACAAAATAGTTTTCGTTCTGTTATGTTATTTCTTCGTAAGTGTATTGAAAAACGTCGTTTGATGCATTTGTCACTGCAGTTCTCAGTTCCATAACCTGAATTCAGCCTCATAAAATGTACTATTCTCGTCAAGTAAGTCGAAATAAAAACCTAAAGGAACCTCAAAAATGGATACATAATTTGTTTTGTGAACGTCAATTCTGTTTTCATGCATTTATTTGTATTTCAAGCTTACTGGGAAATACTGTAAAGGAGCTCGTATCGCTAAACGCAATCGCGTAAAGTGGCATAAGACTAGAGACAGATAGTGTCATCCATCGCTAGGAGCAAATCCAGTACTGGCGTCCTGTGTGTGAACGTAGCATCTATCGGCTACAGCCATATAAATAGTAGTCTATGGTACAGACGACTACGTCTATACCACAGACTACTATTTATATGTTGACCTTGAGCTAGTATAAAGTAGGTAGTACGGAACGCCAATAAAATAAAAGGCCACCATATACAAAGTTTTTTTACTGTACAAGTACTTAGTCATAGATATGGACTGGATTCTGCCGAACGTCGAGATCGGGCAAACGTTCGGGTGAAAGATTTACGCTGAAGCCTTTTGAATGCCGAATGTTCGGTACTTGAACCGAATATTCGGTCCATAAACCGAACTTCGGCCGAATACCGAAAGTCGGTAAAAACAGCTTAATTTCAGTATAATCGAATGTGAAACGAATTTTCACCTCTACTTGGTAGACTTATTTGAGTTCTTGAACTGCTTAAATTTTTCTGGGGTCCATTTAAACAAGCACTATTTATTACGTTATAAATGCAGAAGTAAATACCACCCAGCGTATTCGATCGTGTGGAAAGATTTCATGGCTGAAAAGTGGACTTGTGCGAAACTGCGCTCTTTTCTTGGGTAAATAAGCAAAAACTTTGTTACAGTTTCTGAGAACAGTCGCTCCTATGGAATTTTAATATTATTTTATCTGGAAATGCATTAAGTTAACCCACAATCCGAGAAAAAAAAGTCAAGCAGTGGACTAGGTACTTCAGTTCCAGTTCAGGGGTCTAAAATGGCCGCTTTAGCAGAATCATAATAGGATAATAATATGAATCACGTTACAATTCATAAAATGATCACAGACGCAATAAATATTATGACTTGCCACTTTGTAACCATTTTACGAATTATAACGCAATTCATATTATTATCCTACATGATGCAGAATCATGTAGGATAATAATATGAAAAGCGGTCATTTTAGGCCCCCATTCTCCAGATATATAAACCTTAATCTTTATAAACTTATTGTTGAGGTACTAACAGTTACCCCATAATTTTTCTCTAGAATGAGAGAAAAATCCGAAAAAGTCCAGTTGTAAAATACGCTTTCGATCGACCAATCAGTGTAACCTGTAAATAACTAGAGCTTATTTATTCAACTAATGCATGACTACACCAAATTTAGATTAATTGCCAACACAAAATAGCATCAAATATTTGCCTTCAACTAAATTAACCATCATTGTTATACCAATATTTGTTAGCTGTACCAAATGAATAATCTCACATTATTAATTTCAGCCACATTTAGACAAATTGTTAACTTATGAAATAAAAAAATAAAAAAAATTTAAACTATTTTAACGGGTGAAATGTCGATGTACTATTAGGTACATCTCTGCCTAGCCCTTCAGGGATAACAGATGACATTATGATCCATAAAACAGTAGTTAACATGGCAAGTACTACCTAGTATAAGCGTTTGTGACCCCAAAAAGTGACTTTAAGTCAAAATTATGTGTACAAGCGAAAGTTAAAGTAACAATACTTACACAGTAAGCCAAAAAAATTAGAGGCTCAGCCTTTAGGCCCTCGTACGAATGATCTCACGAAGTAAACAAATATTTGTGAATAAATAAGGCTTTATGTGTACTCGTCTCCCGAAGCGTCGCTCAGTATTCTTCAAGACAACACAAGCTGATTTATATTCAGCCATTATTTTTATCAAAGCGGAATAAGCACATGCTGTTCAATGGCGGATGCGGCTTATTATCAGAACCTACGCCTTTTTTTCGACTCGACTCGTTCGAACGACGAAATTATCTTTCAACCATGTTTCTTTTCTTGAGTTTCTTGTTAAATGATGTCGAACCGAACGTCCTCATAACATAAAATGTAAACAAGGCTGTATATTATGTTGCAGGATTATTGTAAAATCAGAATCTTTCTAAAAATCCTAGGCTTTAGTGCAAAAAAACCGAATTGTCTGAAACGCAGAACGGTTTCAGTAATAATAATAGTATTGTTGCAGTAAATCAGCTTAGCTTATGTTCATCTCGCACAACAACTATGCCCGTCACTAAAGCATTACTTAAAACTAGATTGAAGCCATTTGATTAGTTGAAACTACATAGTTTTAATAAGTAATGCTTGAGTCTTGAGTGACGCTGTGTAATTGGGACTACGAGTTTGAACACAGATTGCCATATGACTGTTTTGTATTGACGGAGGCGCTACAACTATGTAGGAACTACCGCGCTCACTGAGGCTCGACTACTTTTAACCCTATTTCTCAGGGAATAAGGGTGACAAGTGGTTGATCGTCAGTGAGCTCGGTGGTACATTCGAGCTGTGATCAAACAGAATAAGGATGTTTAGAATTAAATGACTTACAAGCATCCCAGTTTCCAATCATCATTAAGAGGGTGTTTTTCAAAAATCCTGGTTTGAAAATATTACGAAACGCTCTCTTAGTTAGGTACCTACCTTTAGTAAATTTCTAGGATTTCTTATTATTGGGTGGGTCCCAATAATAAGAAATCCTAGAAATTTACTAAAATGCCATTTTTGCGAACTGTCCAGTGGCATATATAAAGCACAGGATATGAATCATTATCTTGAAGCACATTTTCAGTATTGGATGAGAGCCTGAATTTATTTAACGAGAATTTCTTAACCCACACAAAGAAAATCTATTGTCGTGGGCATCGTTTTATGTAGGCAGGTACTCTCTGTCTTTTGTATTCCTTTAAATATTTTTTTTCTATTCTTCATCAGTAGTGAGTCTACCTTAGGAAATTGATTTTCATTTTTAGGATAAACCTTTCAGTAAGCGTGTCTTAAAATGAAAATCAATTTCCTTCTGCTGAACGTGGAAGCACTTCAAGCATTTGATGACCCAAAACATATTTGAGATGTCGCTCTGTGAGAGGAGTGTGTGTGACTAGCGGGAATCAAATTCTGACCAGATCTACAGATGTATTGTAAAAGGCTGTGATGAATAGAAGACTGTTTTAATACACACTAGTGATAGATGGATATACAAAGTGACGTTCTATGAGCGGCAACGATGATGGAAAAGTTAAATAGTACGTTTTGATACAAGTGGACATACTTTGTTCTTGCAGCCGAGGCGGAATTTACACCCGAGCCGCAGGTGAGGCTGTTATGGATGTGAGACTTGCAGTAACAAATGCCCATGTGTATCAAACGACGTTTTATTACACTTACGAAGAAGTGGAAATAATAGAACGTAAAATATTTTTGTCATTAATTACTTAGAAACAATCATTTAATTTGCTCCGCGCTTTACCTTCGCAGCTTAAAAGACAAGCAAAATATGAAGTCGTAAAACAGCTTAATATCATCATCAACATCTGCCTAGCGTTTTCCCAACTATGTTGGGGTCGGCTTCCAGTCTAAAATAAAGAATAGAAAATTGTAATGTTTTTGAATTTAGAACACGAATAAATATTAATTCGTTGATAAAAGCAAATATTGTTATGAATAAAAATATATAAACATTTTCTATTTATAAACACCATTTAAATAAATATTCATAACATAAAATATTTATTTTATTTATTTATTTTTATTTAAAAAGAAAACCTAGAATGTGAAATACACTGCTACTGAACCTAATAGTAGTGCGATAAGAGCCAGTTTTCGAGGAAGTGTATTGAAAAATATATTGGATTGACATAAAATACTAAAAAGGATATGTAAATCTTGTTAAAAGTCGTTGCAGGAATACGAAACCCTTTAAAAGCTATTTCTACTTATCTGACCCTCAGATATTGTCTTCTTTTTACACATAACTTTAACATATCAAATACTACATCAAAAACTATAATAAATAGCTCCTTTCCATCTTTATTTACAAAAAAAATATATCTAATAATTAATCACATCTTTCTCCCTTGCATTCCCCTCTATACATACCTACCTATCCCTACATATGACAGCAACACAACTATTGAGTCAGTGTAGCACGATCCGGAGCAAGTTTCCTTCCGCCTCAAGCGAAAGTCCGTATAAAAGTTACCTAGACATACCAACACTAACTTCCCGACAGACCCCTGTATCTAATCCCAATGGTATGTGAGATTTTGTATCCATTTATAACTAAATATATAAGTACTCGTAGATAGGTAAGTTTGTTTTGTCACTATTAGACAGCTTTGTGCGTAGACTATGACTGCGTTCACAGCTTCGTATCTTAATAAACTAAATTAAAAAAAAAAAAAAAATATCTTATAGAATATCATAAAATGTTTTATACAGCTTTTTTTTTTCCTATGAACATCCTTTTGAACATTGAAACTACATAATAGTACTCGAACGCGCGAACGCACGACGTAAACGCGATCTATTTTTTAAATCGAAAATACAACTGTTGTATAGCATTTTGGTTTAAATTTTTGCAAACACAATCACTACAGTACAGTATCATACATAAATAGGTAATAGCAACGAAATTTATTTAGATACTTATTGGAAAATAAGTACCATACACCAAAATATAGCAAAGTAAGTACCTAATTACTTGCCCACTTTATAAAGTACAAAGAGCATCCGTAAAACAAACTTGAACGAATATAACTCACGGTATCACATAAATATCGAACAGGGACCCTGGTAATTGTTTTCACTAACAGAATTACTGTTGTGTAACATTTACACAGCTTTACAAATGGTTCTGACAACGCAAATATGTGGCTACGGTGCAATTGTGACGCAAATCGAGTACATAATGCGTGTGCGTCATTGTCCGGAGTCCTAATCACTACCTTGGACCACTCCTCTTATGTGGTTCCGAATTCGATCCCAACGTCCAAATGTAATTGCGAATTCCTATTAGGAAATTCTCACTATTAGTCTGTGATTAGGACAACATCCGAGGAAATGGCGATGGACTCCTCTTTGATACATTGGGAGGGACCTAATGTCGTCATTAGCAAACTGCGAGTAGTAGTAGTAAGAGTTAACGAAAGTTCGCCTGTACCCGTTCTAGAGAATATAAACGTGAAACGGAGTGATTCCGCAAATTGTTCCTTTTTGTTTATTCCATTATCAAGTTCTAGAATGTTTTCGAATCTTTCGCAAATGCATTTTAAAACACTTCTCGCATTCTTTTAGACGAATGCCAGGCATATCTTAGCCTATTTACTTTAATGCGGTAATAAACAAACCCGCGAACATGCAAGAAGTAGTAATCGTAAATCTAACTAGACAGGTTCAAAGATTTTATCTTTCAGCCCTTTCTGTGTTCTGTTTCAGGCCGTGACGTTAGATAGTGTTACGTGTTACTTTCAGCGGTAGCGTAGTTTCTTTTCATAAGCGCAACTGTAGATTAGATAGTCTGGAAAACTACTTACTTTTCGCTGCAAGCTTGGAGAATCCAAATCTCACGCGAATACGAAATAACAAGCAAATATAATTCAACTTTGATAATCTTACTAGCTTTTGCCTGCAGCTTCTCTCGCATTAATTTAGAATTTGACAATCAATTCGGGTTGTACTCTGCTTGTAATAATATTAATCAATCGTGATTCGAAACACACATGGCGCCATCTATTATCATAAGAACGTTATGGTTGTTTTCCTCAGGACCAGAGTACTTTTTTCGGGATGAAAGGTACCCTATGTCCGTTTCTGTACATCTGATAAAGTATATACAAAATTTCAGAATAATCGGTTCAGTGGTTTAGGCGTGAAAAGGTAACAAACAAACTTACTTTCGCATTTATAATATTAAATTAGTATTATTATTATATACCTACTTTCCAAGACCTTAACCGATATTCAGAGCACCCAATATTCAAGACACTACGATCTACTAGCACTAGGTATACACTCTATTGTACATTTTCCATAGAGGCCCACCATAAAAACGGTTCCGAGAAAACTTGCAGCGAATAAAAAACTCCAAGTTTTCCTTGCATTTAATTTTTATTCGGAATGTTAAAAATGCAGATAAATCCTTTACCTGTCCACTAACTAGGAGCGGTTGGTTCGTTAGGCTTCTTCTTCAAATTAACCACAATGCGGCGTGCCAATTAAAAGTAGCAACCAAAGGTGTGGTCAATTATCAATACAGAACTACAACAAGGGTTTCGTTTCACGGCAGGTAATTATGGCCCATTCAGGTGTTTCTTGTTTCGGATTATGTTCGGTTTAATCGGTTTTTAGTATTTTACCGCTGTAAACTTGGTAAATCAAGAACAATTAATAAAACGAATAATCTTCTAAAGTTACGATAATTTTGAATTTGACTTGAACAGGAATATATAATTAATTTAACCTGGGTGGTTTTAAAACGCTTTCCTGTTGGCTACTTAATAATTTTACACAAATAAAATTCAAAGAAAATTTATAAAAAATCCTGTGGAAAATGCAGATTTTCACCAACCCACTCAAATGAAAGCTCAAAATAAATAGCAAACGCCAAAATATTTAAAGCACACACATATGGACGCAGTCCCTAGTTTTCAACGGCTAAAATTAATATGAAAGTTTCGCCTTCACGGGACGACAGAAGTGTGGATGAACACACTTGTAAATTATCACGTCATTTAAGCGAGACTCGGCGGTGCAATTTCATGGTCGAGCGAACTACGCTCGCTCGGTCCCAGCGGCGAAGCTCGCAGACTGGTTACTTCCGACATTAAACGACCCCTGAATGTAATCATGCAGAAAGTTACCAAAATTCTTTTCGATACAGAAATAATAGACAAATATGATGGACATGCGGGATTGTAGGATTGTTTTGTATATCAACTGTAAATAAAAGAGTGACGTGTTTTTATAAAAGGACATCTTTGATGGGAGGCGACGATGACAACCGCTGTAATAGACATTTTTGCTCGAACAAACATTTTGTAACCTCACCTGAAATTTCAGAAATCGACGTCTCGTGGTCCTGGGTTCGATTCCCGGGTCGGACAAAAAGTGCTATTGGGTATTTCCATTAGAAATTTCTCAGTAGTAGCCCGGAGTTTGGAAGATGGCGGTATGATACCCCCGTGCCTCGGAAAGCACGTTAAGCCGTTGGTCTTGCGCCTAATCTCCGGTCGTGTCGGATTGCCGTCCCATCGGACTATGAGAGTAAAGGAACAGAGAATGCACCTTTGTTTGTGCACACACTTGTGCACTATAACATCTCCCGCGCCGATGGCTTATCTCCGCTAAGATTGAATTGGCTGCCGTGACCGAAAACGTTTAGGAGGACTATACAGGGTGAAGTTTTGAAGTGGGCGTGGATGGCCAAATCCGAAACTATGAGGAATAGCGAAAAATATTCAAAGGAGTCTCGTGCCCGATTTTGATTTTTTTTATTTTTCAGTCGCGCGCGCGCATCCATACGCGTCGCTTGCTTTTTGCTACGATCGGTTTTTGCGTCGAGCGAAATGTCCGCCACGGTAAAGTGTCCTCAGTGTAACATTGTTATTGACGAACGAATGTTACGTGCAAAATAAGCTGTCGACGAGTGATGACGATACCTTAATTCGCATATGTTCGTCAGCCTTTAGTAACGATGAAATTAAAAATTCAAAGGCGTTACTTTTTGAATCTGTTCCGACTAACAAGAGGAATATCAAACGGAAGCAAAAGGGCAAAGAACACCGTGACTTGGCAGATATAATTGGCCTGTTCAAGTCTACTGACCCTGATGTGATCCCGATTTTCGTTGCGCGGCACCTTGAGAATCTACCCCCAGTCACATTTGATCACCTAGATGTGACTAAGTTGCTGAAGGATCTCACTTTACTCAAGGATGAAGTGCGAGAACTGAAGTCAACAAGTGTGACGTTAGATCAATTGGAGAAACTCAAGTTGGATCCTCAGTATGACTTCAAGTTTGGATCGCTGATCGAGCATGCGCAGAGCGAACAGTGTGTCAATTTGAAAAGAGGGGGCGGCAACCGAGACGTCTCTCTTGGTAACTCATCATATAGAAGTATGGAGGCTTCCAAAAATGCAGTGCAAAGTCCGAGAAGTCATGAAAGTGCCGCAAAACTCCCGGTTCATATTGCCGATAAACAAAGTCCACTTATTCAAGGCGGTGGGTATCTTGAGAAAGAGCGACCGTTATCAGTGTCGAGAACCGGTTCTATGGTACGGGCTCGCTCGCCGTCGCCCGTGCTAACAGCTGTTAGTGTTGCGTCACAGTCGCAGCGTACAATCTTACATTGTAAACAAGTGCCACATTGCGGTGATGTTTTGCCTCGAAAGGAGAATGATGGATGGATCATTGCAACGCATCGTAAACCAAAGCAAAAGTACCGTTACGCAGGCAAAGCGGGGGTTGCTAAAGACACAGTAGGGTGCTTTAAAGCTGCTGAAATGAAAGTACCAATGTTTATCACGAATGTGCACAAAGACTCACATACAGCGGACATCATAAAGCACATTGAAATAAAAACCCCCGAGGTAGTTAAATTGGAAAAACTGTCCCTTTACGAAAAAAGGTTGAATATGATGCGTACAAGTTTTATGTACCTGAATCCAAAGCATTTTTGGATGAGAACATCTGGCCGCAGAATATAATATTCAGACGTTTTGTGCATTATAGTCAAAGACGTAAGGACGAGTACTCGCTTAAAGTCGGCTCGGTAAACAACAACAATGACTAATAATAGTTTGTTACGATTTGCCAGCTTTAATTGTAAAAGTGTTAAGCGTTCTATTGAGGGCGTTCGTGAACTTTGCGCAACGTGCGACATAATAGCGCTTCAGGAGTGCTGGCTGCTGCCGGAGGAGCTGCCGTTCCTGAGCACAATCCATGGTGACTTTGGTAGCACGGGGACGTCGGCCGTTGACACGTCTGCTGGCATGCTGCGCGGGCGACCCTATGGAGGGGTGGCTCTGCTATGGCGAAAAAGTGCGTTCAGTAATGTGTCGGTCGTGCCAAGTGATAACCCGAGAGTGTGTGCGATACGTATTCTTACGAGTGAAAGGCCTTTCATTGTGGTGAGTGTGTACATGCCCACGGATGCGGTGAGTAACCTGCCGGAATTCTCACATTGTTTAGGTCTAATAAGTGCGATCGTGGACAGTAGTGATGTGGAGGCGGTTTATTGTCTTGGTGACTTTAACGCTCATCCGCATGGACTGTTTTTTACCGACTTGTTTCACTACTGTAGTGATAATCACTTTTCATACGTTGATGTTGATAGGCTGGGGTTGACGTCGAACACGTACACGTATGTCAGTGACTGTAATGGGGCTAGGCGATGGCTTGATCATTGTCTCTGTACAGAATCGTCTCTGAAAACTGTTCGTAGTGTTAGCATTAAGTATGATGTTATGTGGTCGGATCACTACCCATTGTTGATCGAATGCGATCTTAATATAATTAGGCCGAAAGCAAAGCAGAATATGTCCTACGACAACTTAGTTGTGTGGGGAGAAAAAAGCCAAGATGCCATCTGCACCTACAGGCAAGAATGTCATCGGCGATTGCGTAATATTGACTTTCCTCGCGTATTGTCCAGTTGTTGTGATCGCATGTGTAGTGATTCGGACCACAATCTAATAATTGATTGCCTGTATCGGGATGTGGTATCCGCTCTAAGGGAGGCCGCCATTGTTAGCAGGGAGACACGAGTCACGGGTAGGAGGTCGAAGCGCGTGGTGGGTTGGAATAAGCACGTTAGCGAGGCTCACTCGTACGCTAGGCTTAGGTTTAATGAGTGGCTTAATTGTGGAAAACCTACGTCAGGCGTAATTTATGAGGATATGTGTGACAGTCGAAAGACCTTTAAGTCCAAACTAAGGTGGTGCCAAAATCACCAAGACCAAATCCAGATGGACATCCTAGCCGAGTTGCACACTAAAAAAGACTTTCGAAACTTCTGGAAGTCTACAAAAAAGCACTACCCTGGGCCTGGTTTGCCAGTGAGCGTCGATGGCGTGTCTGCTGAAAGGGATATTGCCAATGTTTTTAAATCCCAGTTTTGTGTCGAGCCAAGCAGTATTCCTCCCTCTGAGGTGGTCGATGCAGAGTCACAGTGCAATGTCCTGGAACCAAGAGTTAAGTTCTCAGCTGCGGACATAGCTAAGACCATAGGTTGTATGACCAGGGGTAAGTCTCCAGGACATGACGGACTCAGCATCGAGCATCTACAGCATGCAGGTCCCCACCTGCCACGTGTTTTGGCCATGCTGTTCACGTTCTGCCTTCGCCATTCATACTTACCGGACGAGCTGATGAGGACGGTCGTAGTACCAGTTGTTAAGAATAAAACGGGTGATGTTGCAGATAAAAACAATTACAGACCGATCTCATTAGCGACAGTCATTGCGAAGGTATTTGACAGCATGCTTAATGCTCAGTTAAACAATACAATAACTTTACACGATAACCAGTTTGGGTTCAGGCCCAAACTGTTCACAGATAGTGCTATACTGAGTTTTAAGCATGCTGTCAGATATTACACGGATCGGAGCACGCCTGTTTACGCCTGCTTTCTCGATCTGTCTAGGGCATTTGACCTGGTTTCGTACAAAGTGCTGTGGAGGAAGTTGCTCGATAGGCAAGTTGCGCCTGAAGTTGTTAAAATCTTCCAGCACTGGTACGGGAACCAGGTCAACAATGTTAAGTGGTCGGGCGCTCTGTCGGACTCGTACAGGTTGGAGTGCGGGGTGAGGCAGGGAGGATTGAGCTCACCAACGCTCTTTAATCTGTATATTGATGGACTTGTTGCCGAGCTCAGTAGCCGCCATGTTGGATGCCATGTTGATGATGTGTGCTTTAACAACATCAGCTACGCTGATGATATGGTGCTGCTGAGCGCGTCAATAGGGGGACTCAGAGAGCTAATAAGCATTTGTGAAACATACGCTCATACACATGGCTTAAAATATAATATCAAAAAGAGCGAGCTTATAGTTTTCAATGCGGGTTCTAAGTGTCCGACGGAGGTTCCACCAGTAAGGCTATGTGGGGTGCCCTTGGAGCGGGTACATACTTTTAAGTATCTGGGCCATATTGTGACGTCCGACCTGAAGGACGACGCGGATATTGAGCGAGAAAGGAGGGCGCTGTCGGTGAGGGCGAATATGATTGCCCGCAGGTTTGCTCGTAGCTCCAAGGATGTGAAGATCACCTTGTTTCGAGCATATTGCACATCTTTTTATACGAGTAGTCTGTGGGTGTCATATTTGCAGAAATCCTACAGCGCTCTCCGCGTTCAATACAATAACGCGCTGAGGGCGCTGCTGTGGCTGCCTCGCTTCTGCAGTGCATCGGGTATGTTCGCAAGCGCCCGCATTGACTGTTTTTATGCCAGCATGCGCAAGAGGGCGACTTCGATAGCGAGTAGAGTGCGGGGCAGCGGCAAAAGTCTTCTTAAAGTTGTTGCCAACAGGTTGGACGGACCTTTCATGAGGCGCTGGCAGGTTTTGCATACACCTGTATATCGGACCTGGAGCAGGTAAAAAAAAAAAAAATGCAACACACCACATAATTTTAAATGCTTTGTGATTTTATGTTGATTAGTTATTATGTATTGAATTTTAATGTATTTTTATTTTATAATAATGGTTTGACGCGCTGAGGGTAATGACATTAATTTATTTTATTTTTTAAATTTGATTATTACTTTTTACATTGTATATTGTTATTTGACGAAAAATGATTGTAATTTTATTTTGTGTACTACTTAGTTATAAACATTATTGTGTGGTGTGTATTTGTCTTTGTCTTTGATTATGTAATCTAAACTAACATTATTTTTAAGTGTACTTACTAACTAAATTATGGATCGTTGTGTCTGATGCAAATAAATAAATTAAATTAAATTAATTTGATGAAAACCAAAAGTGCATCATTACATTTTTGAAAAGTCAATATTCCTAGCCTGGAATCGAACCCAATGGGTCAAACAATGATTTTGGAAAAAAAAAACCCAGACTGTATTATCACACCATTCGATAATATCCATAATAAGGATCAAATTCTGCGACTTACAGCAAACTTAAGTAAAATGTTAAATTTTATGTTTTTTCATATTTTAAATTAATGTCATAATTTCAGATTTGGTCATCCACGCCCACTACAAAAATTCACCCTATATATTATAAGAACGCTATATTTCAAAGGACAGCTTAAAACCATACGAGCACAAAACATCAACAACAAGTAAAATATTTTGATCCAATAAGTACAAAGTTTCATACAGAACCAATGGCAATGGCTTGTGTAATCAGGTAATGGATATCGTCAGGTCCGTATCAAATAAATCAAAGTAAAGGGTAACACTGAGCAAAAATATTTTATATCGGCCAAATAGGCAATCAATAGAAACATCGCAATAAAATCCCTTTGATCGAACGGATAAATTGAGACCATTACAATAATGGAAATTGAGCACTTAGGTAGTTTCTATGCCTTTCGATTTAATAGAAATGTCTGCCCGTTTTATGTCTACTGCTGATCATAAGCCTTTTAATGACTGCCAAAATAACTATTGACTTTTATATACAAAGCTCTCGGTATATTTTTTCAGGAAATTATAAGTCAAGCCACAATTTTTTTTTCTTGTCCACGGAACCTTACCTCTGATTTTATATGTCAGCCTCGGGAAAATAAGAAAGCTTCTAATAAACAAATTCGTATTTTTTAAAAACGTCAAGTTAAGAGCAAATAATTATTTTTACTTGTCTCTTTGATTATACATCACCATCTAATTTACTAAGTCAGCCACGGATTTTGCAACTCGCCAACATTTTAAGTTTTACAGCTTCAACGTATGTTGCTTTAAAAAAATATAGCTCAGGCATCAACTCGAAAACTTCAGTCATATAACTTAGCTTTTAAAATAATATTACATTGTATTCTTTTAACATAAAATTAGAAACTGCAACGATAGAGCGAGACGGGCGCCACTACGCGCTACCACCAATGAGAGAGTGCCCTTCGATTCACGCGGGGACGAGTCGTTTCGTGTAATCAGAACAATAAGTCCACTAGATTGTAAATCTTTTATTTAGTTAAAATAAACATTAACACAATTTGTTATAATAAACATCAACAAAGGAACCGTCTTAGGTTCGTGTTAGGTTACTTCAAACCCTGCAGCTAGGAATAGGAGCCACAAAATATTGTTGTTTCCCATGAACCTAGCTAGCACCTTGCTGAACCTAACTTTTGGTGAATTTAAACACTAGAAAGAGCCTATTCTACCAAAAAAAAAAACAAGCTACGGTTGTTTTGTTGTTTATATTTAGTGGCTATAGTTAATTTTTTGATGATCATTTTAATTATATTTTATGAACAATAAATTATAGGACGAGTTATGAATTAGTCATACTTAACTAAGTCTTAAACGTACTAAGTTATAAAATTAGAAGGCAAGGAATTACTTTATTGGTGTATATAGTTATTTTAGAAGCTTATTACTTGAATATATGTCACAAATATATATGCTATAAAATAACAACGATGCAGGGACGTATTTACAGCTTAGCTTACACCGATTATAAATGGTGGCTGACTTAGTAATTTAGAGGACAAGGTAGTTTTTTGGAGGAGAAAAAGGCTATTATATAGAAGTCGGTTTAATTACTACCCTATTTTTTCTGACTCAAGAACGTACAATATAATTACATTTGCTGACCGCCTCGTTTGGTCAGTGGTCGCAATCGCGACTGCTGAGCATGAGGTCAGCTGGGTTCGATTTCCGGGTCGGGAAATTGGTTTTTTCATCAGGAATTTCTCAAGAGCAGCCACGGAGTCTAGATTTATGCCCAATTGATTGCAATATACTCGCCCCCTATTACATGGGACTTAAACATCTGGCGAAATGACCCACATTTACTATACACATGTACTATTAAGTACTTACACTTCTGCCTAACCCTTGGGGTGATGTTATGTTATGTTGACCGTTGACAATTCACACTGTCGACTACTGTCCCTTCACTGGTTACTAGTGTAGGTAAAACACACTAACAAATAACTGTCTCACTACAACCCCCCTTCCCCCCAGGTGATATTTCGTGATTTTTTCGAACCCCCTCCCCCCCTTTCGAGCCTCACGTGATTAATGGACGACCCCTTACTTATTTCTAATTGTTAGCTATTCTCAGTAATACGAGTAATACCGCTGGAACAGATGCCTCACTGGGAGTCATGGGGCAAAACTCATAGCAAAGAATACTTCTCTATGGAGCAGAATAACAGCCAGATGAGTGTATAAATAATCTATAGACCAGCTTGATACAAAAACAAGGATCTAACTACCATTGGACGACACTATCAACTGTCAAGTAATATCCATCTTCAATCCATCTTCTGTATAATTTACACCTAACTAATTCTACAGTCAGGTGGTAATTTGTACTCATTAATGAGAATACGTACTAATACGTCGATAAAATCGTTACTGCTTAGATAACCGAGTGAAAATTCAATGAAATTCACCTTCACTTCCCGGTGTGGGCAAAACTCCAAGAACCATCAACGTTATGGCGTAAGTTGTTAGTACTTAGGTACGTAAAGTGGTAAGCTAGCTATTTATTAAGAAATAACAAGAATTAGCAGAATAGGGCTTTGAAAGTTGAGTTTCAAAGTAGTGGCTGAGCTAGTCGCAACTTCTCTTTCGAGTTTCCTTTTGAAGCATTGTTCTCTCCGTGGGTTTTTGATGGTGATTTACTAAACTAATGTGTGTCCATAGTTCACGTCTTAGTCATATCTTCTCGATGCTTTGTAAGACCTAATACAGGGTAGAAGGGACACCGATGCTGTTAGGTACCACGTATTCAGTATATCATTCTGAATCCCCCACCCCACATAGAAATTTTTCCTCGGTTATTAAAAAAAGACAGCTGTTTCCTACAAAACTGCAATACCTACACAGCCAAAATGTATGGTTTAGAATGATTGGAAGACCTTAGGTTAAATTGATGATTGACCTATAGTATCTGATCGCAAGTTTGTAGTATCATTCGATAAAAATAAAGCTATGGCCAACTTTACTATGTGTAACTACATACTCCGACAAAAACTAATGACTAAAATAGAAGCAAAACCAAAACAAAATTAAAGATAAACGATCAAAAAACTTGGTCCATGCTATTTAATACGGCCAGTGTTGTTTCGTACATTTGCTAAGTTTGTAAGGAAGCTCTTTAATCAGGACTGAAATTAGCCAACAACTCCGAACTGTAAAATCCGTTGCTGCAATAAAGTCCGACCACGGCCGAGACTACAAAACTCCAAACTGGTTTTGTTCCATGAAAATGCCTGATCTCGGTACCACCGTTCCTCCCCCTATTGTGCCCTTTCGCTTTGTCTATGAAAAAGTTCTGTTTTTCACCGCAAAGATAAAAAAGTATGGCCATTTATAGGCTACTCCGCATTTTGCTGAATGCTTGCAGCTGTCAGCATAAAATTTGTAAATCAAATTAGGTAAACGCAATCATCCGTACATACATTATGGTTTTTTCGCGCCCGTTGTGCACCATTTTCATTTTACCTGTATATAAAATTTATGTTGCACTTGTGGATGAAAAATTCATTAGCAGAATACGAGAAAATGTGCTTGTAGGATTTATTTTTGTAGATCCGCATCTCTTTTGTGATTTTTGTGTTATTAAAGCTCAATTGGACTGTAATAATCTCGAGGTAGTTGGAAATTAAATTCGGTGGATCAGGTCAAAACCATTGCATTATTAGAGTTTAAAAAGCTCGATACAATTGACATATCTCCGTAGAAAAGGCACTGCCAACAGACCATCTCCATGACTCGTGACTAAGGGCATTAAGTGCTTTAGTTGCAGAACCCAGTGCTAACTTGATTACGGTAATTTGAACATTTGCCTTCTTCAAGCTGCCAAGGTGATAAGAATCTACGATAGGCAGGTAACCTAATGAAAGTAACTACAACTTAGCAGGAATGTAAACCAGTTAATAGGAAATGCATACTTTTAATCAAGATAAAGAAACTAAAAACCTACTAAGATAGCAAACAAAGAAGAATGATACTGAGAAACATACTAAGACAGATCTCTGCTTAACACTTAGGGGAATACCATTCAGCTTAGGCATTTTGCTATGTAAGATTACGAAATGTCGCTATACATACATGTAAAGTCGGTACTGACCTATCTATGGCACACGTACCTACCGTAGGTGGCATATGTGCTATATATTAGGGATTAGCAAATAAGATGAGGGCCAATACACTCTACTCGCTTATTCACCCTCACAGGTGAGGTTAACCTTAATTTTACACAATCAACGTCATATCTGTCCCGTCGCATTTACCAGTATTTCCCTTCGAGGGTGTTCGAGACGGACGTCCCTAGAGAGAAATGGGGTTAACAACGTTGAACGTAATTTCTGAAGAGGGGTCATCAGGAAGATATAATGCCATTTCTGTACCCTTGATGTCTTTTTAAGTGCGGACCCACTTAACCCTAACGCGGGGCGGAGTTTGCTGCTATTCGCTGTCAACTCGGAAAAACTAATGGAATTCACGGAGCTTTTAATATTTTCAATTGTATTGTATGTACCTATTATTGCCAACGACACCGTGGTTCGTGGTTCTTAAGTACGATTACGGAGTTCCTACAAAACGATTACCATTCTGTTTAATTTAATTTAATATTTTCTTGTTCTTTTTACCAATACTAGTATTAAAAAGAACATGGGACTTCTTGTTAGTGAGTACCTAATAAATATTTATAAAACGTTTTTTAAAGTAGAATTATACAGGCTGTCAAGCATCAAATTCTTAATTCAGACACCGGAAGTATGAGCCACCCTATTGGATTACCTACCGCATAATTTTCTATTTGCCCACGCTGCAAAAGATGCTCAAAATTTATTTAAAAAGCAAACTCTGAATATTCTTATTTAAGCCGGCGTCTTTTTCTGCGATTCAATCTGCAGTAACTTTTCATCGTGCCAGGTTTTGCAGAATAAAGAGGGCCATTATTTTTCAAAAGACACGACTATGTGCTGAAAGAAATCACAAGAAAACTGTTTGTATGGCGGAAGGATGCTGGGGAAAGTTTTGTGTGCTTCCTGACGCAGACATGTTGGACTTGGTAAAGTAAACAAACTTATATCAATACGCAAACTTTTATTGATATGTAAACTATAACAATACGTGATGAAATATCTAATAAACTGTGTTACCTTATTCCAAGAATAGAATAGATCTTTGCGCATAGACCAGCGCGCCTAAACCGTTTAGGTAGGTACTATCTACAAATACCAGCCAAGTCTGTCACTCTCACGGAGTACTTTTATTATTAAATATGGTCACTCTAATGCTGGTTGCCGCGCCCCTCTCCGTCAACTTATGGATTCCTTTAACCATTGAGAGCATTGATATATGTATTACATATTTAACCTATCCGATAACTTTAGGGATATTGTAGTCGAACATAAACTAGCTTCGTAATTTTGTTTTCTATTTTTGATAATGTTTTTTTTTCTTTCTTTAAAATTAGAAAGTCGAACGTAATCGCTGTTTTTTTACTGAATTTCAACTCGCATATCATGATCGTGTTGTTGGTTGTGCAATAAGTGCTATTATTTTAAGTTTATGTAATTTTAGTGTAAAACATGTGATTGTACTACTGTTTTTAACTCTAATAAATAAACACAATTTAAAAAAAAAACAGCTTATGGTTCAATTAAATTAGCTAGCGAAACTTCACAGATATGATAGGTATCGATATCCTTATGCGTAGCAACAATTCGACATCTTATTAGGGCGAGAGTGGATTTGTCCCTATAATAAGAAGACTGATTATTATTGTAGATTTTTTTTGTTATTTGTACGTGAACATTCAATATTCAAGTGTGGGCCATGCCCGCCTAACCCCTTTCCTTGCTACGCAGGTATCTTGTTTAGTTGAGGTGTTCTAATATCTACCTTCCAGCTCCATCAACAGATCATGAACTGCACTTTGTTCTAGCGTACTTATGAAGACAAATCTAATCAGTCGAAACAAATCGAGACTATATCTTCTTTATTCCTAGACCCATCTGCTGGCTGCATCATATACGTGCCATTCTATTACATTGTCAATTTGTCACGGAAATTACTGTATGTAGTATGCCAAGTTTAAGCATAATAGGATGCTAGAAAGTACTTGTAAAGTGGATTGCTCATTTATTACTTGAAATACATGAAAAAACGCTCGTATTACTAATAACGTCTACTTAACCATATGTTTATGACGTTGAATAATCCCCTACGAAAACGAACAGTAGTGGCGCCATCTATACAAAATAACCTGAACTCGATAAAGACGGCCTTGCTTTTCCAAGTCGGCTGAAGTCCGTGGGGCCACCAAAACGAAAACACTGCTTATATTGGTACATAAGCTGTATGGGCTTGGCCGCATTCATTACTTTGGTTAAGGTGGCCCGTAATCAAAGCGTCACACTATATAATAACTAGGAGGCGTGGATTATACTGAAACACCCTTCAAACCAGAGTGACTTTGGCCAGCCCATAAAATCTCTTGTCTAAGTTGTATTTTGTGATCCTTTATTGGTTGAAATTAATACTTCTATTCTATTCTATATCACTAGTTATTAGTAAGTAGTTATCATAATATTGAGAGCCACAAAATTCATTCTATTTTTATTTATGTCCGAGTGCTCCTGCCTTTTCAAGGAAATTTCAAAACGCTTAGTAGGCACTTCCCGTTACCCAAGGGCTGGCTTTTACCTTGGCCAGAGGCGTTGTATGGCAATGCTTATGCCATACAACGCGGCAACGCCGCCAGTCCCTTGGGGTCATTACCATTACAGCGTTGAGGGGGACTGTTTTGATGCATTTTTTAGTTTATTATTAAGTTGCTTCCTTTAGGTTATTTTAATTTATGTATATAATATTGTACACAAGACAAGTATACACAATAAACCTTTTCATTTAAGATAAGAATGCCAGTCGTTTTACTTGTTTGTCTTTCTTCCTGATGTTAGATTATTTATCTGATGCCGACGGATTATACTAAGAGAAAAGCAGAAACCTTTTCCGCCTTGATAATAACAACACTACACTAGAAGTACGATACGAAATGCAATCGGGAGTTGCAAATACGACAAAATTAAACCTCACACAGATAAAAACCGTAACTAAACCAATAACACTATCCAGTTCGTACATCCTTATTCGGCGGAAACAGCTGTGTTGCCATGGGCAAAGCACGCATCGAATTTGATTTGACAGTTCGTCGCGTCCCAACAGCTGTTTTACCAATTGCCTCGAAAAGCACGATTTTAAATTCGGTTGAGCTGTTTGCACGTGTTCATTTGAAAAAGTATTGTTGTTAATGTTTAAAAAGTGTTAAAATGGAAGAAGAGGTCGGCATTAAAGGTAAATTTTAAAACTTAACAACTAATAAATGCGGCATGGAAGCGTGGTACGCTGGGTTTCGTGATATGGAGATAACGCTACCGGTAAATCTAAAGCATTCTAGAAGCTGTATAATAAGAAGATGTAAATATATTTAATCTCACTTGATTTTTTCTTAATCAAGCTAAATAGATATGTGCCCACATGTTGTAATAGCATTTTTGAGCTGAACTTCGTAAGCGACGCAATTCACTATTGCGATGTTATTTCATAATATTATCAGGTACATTTTAGTTCCCAGGGTGCTGTATTGTACCTTATTCTAAATATTGTCTTCTAGACTTGTGAAAATCGATTGTCGCATAGCAATGCTCACGCAACGCGCACGCTAAAACATGGACACAAAGCCCACCTTCAAGGCTGAATTTTGATTACACTTTTGCGATTTGTAGGGGTACGTTGGCAATTCTAAGTCTAAACTAGTCTGTCTATAATATTCAGTCTGTAATTTTAAGGCATTTTTCCTGTAATAAATGTATATTCCAAATAATTTCGTTTTAAGTTTACTAGCCTCAATTTTAATTCACTAGTACTTTTTGCTATATTTCCGGAAATATTTGGCATTTAATTTTAATTAAGTAGGTGTTTCTTATTTAGGAATATATAGAACATTAGACAAAAGCCTGGTTTTCTTCACACAAGTAGGCCATTTTTAAGTCAAAGAATGTTTTTAAGAGCAAAAGTTATTTCAGTTAAGGGTTGTTAAAAAAATTATACTAAACCATGTATTCACAGTAACACGGCTAAGGAGAAGGCTATCAGTGGAGGCTGAAGAAGTGAAGTCACCCTCAACACAATCCACACCAACAAAGAAGAGAGGTGGCAGACTAGTAGCCAAGCCACAGCTGGAACTCATTGATGAAAATGGTAAGACATACAAACCTATTGGCTGTTTGGCAAATGATTTATACTTATATTTATTCAGAATGGTTTGCTTATTAACATATTCATGTAATATTTGATCAACATGTAGCTGATGCCCTTAGAAGTCATATTTCAACAGTCCACTGATTTGGTGAGTAAGGCATCAAAAGCAAGCACAATAAGAAATCTTATATAAGGAATAATGGTGAAATATTAATTCAGATAATGATAAAACATTGTAGGGTTGACAAACAAGTAAAAAAGTTCTGGCACATGACATGTGTTTTCTATTTATACCACCAAAAAATGAAGTTACCCCCACTTGACAGGATTATCAGTTCAGTGAAGTCATAAGGATTGATATTTTATTTATATTATCCAACAAAAGATACACAGATATGAAAGAGATCACAATAAGAATAGCATTTTGTTTAGCACTTCTGTTGGCTTTTATGATAGAAGCTAATGTACTTAATGATACTTTTGCTATTGTATTTATTTATTGTACAATGCATATACAGTTACAGGCTGTGACTTGTGAGTAACTTGAACTTATAGATACATGGACCTGTTAAGATATTGTTTTTTGAGTATAAAAATAGTTATTGTGGTTTGATTTAAAGACACTAAATTTAGTACCAAATGGCTCTATTCTAGCTGTAAGCTGCCCAAGTTACTACTTAATTATTTATCTGATATGATGAATGCAGCTTATAGTGACTCATATAGCCATTTCCATATCCAGCAAACAGTTCCGCATAATATTGTGTAATGCATTTGCACATCCTTAGTGTTTTGATCATAATGAACAACTTTTACAATAAGAAGAAACCTGACAAAAAAAAATAATCTACCGCTTCTTTCATTTTGAACACAAATGCATAGGACACTGGACAACTGATCTATTTTTTTTTCAATAATGATGAGTGCAATGAGCCTTTAAAGGTTTAGTGTAAACAAAAACTAAGCTTTTATACTGCTTTGCAATTGTTAACCTTTAGAATATTACTTAAAACTTTAACATCTTTGCTAGATAAAACTTAGTCACCTATCTCTGGTATACTTTTGAAATTGGAACTCATAACCTTTCAGCTCCAGAAGCAGACTCTAAAAAGACCAGGAAGTCAACAGTCAAGGAGATAGAGCCTGTTGAAGAGAAAGCAATCACACCGTCCAGACGCAGTACCAGGATCAGGTCAAACACCAGTATAGTATCTGAGACTCCTGGAGATGTGGCTGAAGACAAGGGTACACCATCTAGGCGTAGCACTCGGATCAAGTCTAATACCAGCCTTATAGCAGAGCCTGTAAATGTTAACTCGCCCAGAGCGAAGAGAGCTGCTAGAAGAACCTCACTAGTTGGTAAGGAATGGCTTGATTTTCCTTTTGTTAGCCCATACTGTCACGGAACTGGAAAAAGTCATACTGCTGATAAAAGATCAGCAGTGTGACTTTTTCCAGTTCCTTGAAGAGTCTCTCTGAATATGATGTTCCTTTATTGAGGTACTATTTACTGTTTTGAAGATCATTGACCTATTTCTGTTACATTGTAAAACTTATGTAAAATGCTGGTATTCAGCTGCATCCAGTTAGACTGGAAGCTGGCCCCTGCACAGTTTGGGGAAAGGTTAGGCAGATGAGTAAAACTTGTCATCAGCCTCATTATTTAACACTTTTGATGTTGAGATGATAATAAAGGGTCAGAGTTAATTCATTTTGATGATTTACTGTCTGAACCCATGTTATGATTTATGAAAGATGCTTAAATAAAAAAAAAACAACACATTGTCATTGAATCAATCGGGTCCAATCAATACTTACAACAGATTGGTTGACCAATTGCAATGATTGTTCATTAAAGAATTGTAGATAGAACATATGTCTGACCAGTTCATGATATTTTGTTTTATACTTGGACTTGTTTTAGATGTGTGATAGTTTTGATTATTTTTTATTTTGTTTTAAATATTGCATCATAAGGCTGTGCATTCTAAAAGTTGACAATGTCGCAAATAGTGGTCCAATATTTTGGTTAATAGATCATTATTACTGTAATTAATAATGTTATATTGCTCTATGTTGCACTATAATTTTGGTTATGAATTGCAATGCAACCACTGAGTCAGGTATTGTTATAGTTTTAGGGGTAAAATTTTAAGTTGCTGTTGATGTTTCCATTTACACCTTTAAACTAAATATTTCAGTGTCAAGGAATTGATGATTGCAATTCAAAATCAATATTTTATTTTAGCGTATTTCTTAATTGAGTTCTGTAATATTAGTGAATCAATGAAAACAGGGCAATATTTGACAGTTTCACGCGACGTTGCCAACTTTCAGAATACACTTTCTCATAATATTAGCTTTGTCGGATTTGTTAAAAAATGAAGATTTAATGGCCTTTTTTGTACAAAACAATCTAAGGTTTGCAAAAACTAATGTGTAGTTATTATGTTAACAATAAAAAATATATTGAATTTAACATGAAATTTTAATATTTACAGGAAGTGACAATGAAGGTCCAATTACTCCAGCTAGATCAACAAGAAGAACTAGGAATAACTCCACTTCTAGTATTGACAAGCCAGGTAATTAAAAGAACTTTTTCATGAACACTATCAAATACAGAACCTCTTCTATCTTTGTGTTATCTTCTATTTTAAGTGTTTTGTGTGTATATAGTAAAATAAATAACACACTTTTATTTGCAACTGATGAAATCAATAATTTGCATGCATGCGTAAATAATCCCGAATAAATACCCTCCACTGTGCATGGTTCGACACGCACTTAGCTTGGTAACTGGTGCTTCATAACATCTTTATTATAATTGTTTCAGTTGAACCTATTGCTGGTAAATTAGGCGGCGAAATTAAAGAAGTCATTGTAGAAGAATCTGAGAACAACGTCAAAGAAACCCCAACTACTGAAACATCTAAAAATGACTCACTCTTATTTAGAAAAAGTCCCAGATTGGTTGGCAAATCTGGTAGGAAGAGTGCTTCACTGGATAATGAAAATAAAGAAGACGAACCCCGAAGTGACAAAGAAGCAGGTGAAACAACCGCAGCCACTGATAAATCTGTATCAGAACCTAAACTTGAAGAGACAACTGAAATGGTAGATCAGAAAGCATCGGATCAAATTAACCTATCAGCAGCCAGTAAGAATCTCATACAAGAATTACAAGATGCACCCAAAAAGGCCAAAAGCATCTTAAATAAAAGCACTACAGCAGTTGAAGAACCACAGATCAAAACTAAACGAAACAGAACCAAGTCATGGACCACAATCTCTGTTAAATCTCCTCAGAAGAGCAGCTTCTGTAGTGATAGTGAGGCCAGCAAGAAAAACAACAAAAAGAAGGATGACTGCCTTAATTTTTCGAACATTTCTGGTTCTGGTGATGGTATAATGAACACAAGCAATAAAAATAACGAAGCTGACAAAGAACAAGATAATGCTGCTCTGAATTCTTCAACTTTGTCTAACAAGAAGAAGAAGAAAAGGCATGAAACATCCATGACATTTGAGACAGAAACATCTGTACAAGAAGTTTCGATTTTAAATACATCTGGGAACAAATCAGCAACAAAACTTACTGAAGTTAAAGATGGTTCTGAAGAAATCAATAACCTAAATTCATCGAAGCAACATAACACTAGTGTAACTCAAAAATTATTTGAACAAGCACCAAGTGGTGTTGTTCAATCTTTGGTATTTATTGAAGATTCAGACTCTAATCAAGAAAAGGAGAATGACAAAGGTTTTGATAGTGGAGATCAATGTGTCCCGGTTGTAATCCACCAGTTAGAAAATGAAACAGCTAAAGAAACGAAAGTTAATCTAAGTTATGAACCAATGGATATTGATGAGACTATGCCAGAAAATGTATCACTTACAAATTTTGTAGATGAAAATGAGTCCACATCAGAAGAAAGAAAGTCAATATTAAACATGTCTCAAGTTAAAAATAATAGTCTCAATAAGTCTAAAAGGAAGTCTGTAATACCAGATTTGAGTTTAGTAAACAACATTGAAGAGACTTCGACTAAATCGCCAAGAAAATCTTCTATATCAGAGGTGGTCAATAATGGAGTAGGGGACAATAATAAATCTAAAAGAAAATCTTCTATTACTAATGAAGTTTCTGAAGATACCACAGATGGCATTGTGAATGTATCTAACCGCAAAGCAGTTGACGTGAATAACCATGATGATAGTATTAATAATAAAAAGGCCAATAAGTCCAAAAGAAAGTCTTCTATATCAAATGTTGCGACTGAACATAATACAGATGAGGATTCCAATAACTCTGCAAGGAAGTCATTAAATGCAGATAATTCCAATGATGCAAGTATAAATAAAGAGTCCAATAAATCAAAGAGAAAGACTTCAACAGCTTACATTGTTTCTGAAGAAAATACTAATGAAATCTCAAACAAATCAACCAGGAAATCTTCAGCAGACCTAGCTAATGATGAGAATTTGGACAAGATTTTAAATAAATTTAAAAGAAAATCAACTGTGACCGCTATGGTTGTAGAACTTAGTACAGATAAAATAAAAACCTCTATTTTAGATGATAATGAGGACATGATAAATAAAAGTTCTAACAAATCTAAGAGGAAGTCATCAATTTCCAATATGCCTAATGATGACAGCATAAATAAGAACTCTGATAAATCTAAAAACAAATCTGCTCTTTATGTAGATAAGACCGAAGACGAAAATAAAAGTACTTTGGTCTTGTCTCAACTAAAAGATTTGTCAGAAAATGAAATAAATGCGGAGTCCACTGTGGGCAAAGATGATTCTAATGAACAATTGTCAAAATCAGTGAATGTGCCAAATGTTGTCACAGAAAAAGATGACAAGAAGAATCTGTCACTAACATATTCCACAAGTACACCTCTTCAACAAAAAACTATGATTAAGTTAGGTCTGCAGATCAACACTTCAATAATTGCCCCTAACAGTGCTAACAAAATAGAGAAAAACGAAAATTTGATTAGGTCAAAGAAAGAAGCATCTATCATGTCAGAAGAGGCAGGCTCGGATTCCTCAGAAGAGGAAGAGGATGCCGAAGAAGAAGCGTTATTGAAAAAGAGCAAAATGCTGGACGATGAGGCTGAAGAAGCCAGCGATGATTACGAATCGGGAGACAGTAGGAATGAGGAAGAAAGAGAATATGAAGAAGAAAACCTGATAAGAGAAAAGGGTGAAACATTAGATTCAGATGAAGAAGAACTTTCTGATGACTCTGATTATGAAAAAGACTCATTTATTGTAAGTTCTGATGAAGAAGATATAGATTTGCTTAGTGGTTCCGGCGATGACCTCTCCATGAGCGCTGACGAACTTACAATGACAGCAAAATCTAAGAAGAAATTCAACGAACGTAAGATAAAAGAACAGAAAAAGGCTTCCAGAGAAATGTATGAAGCAAGACATCAATTGAATGAATCTGATAAGAGCAAATCACCCAAGTCAAAGAAAAATAATCGCCAACGTTTTGACACGTCTTCGTCAGAATCGGATGATGAAGTTACCGCACAACCAAAGAAGAATAGGCGTCAAAGAATCGATTCCAGTCATGACGCAAGTACTGTACAATCAGAAACCAATAAGTCGCTATCAAAGAAAAATAAATCTAAACGCTTGTCGGAGTCAGTGTGTGATGAAGATGAAACAAATGAAAAAGAAATCACCATTAGTGATGATAACCAGACAGAGAAAGATGATCCTTTAATTTTGCTCAATTTTATCAAGAAAGAGCCAAAGACTCCTCAAAAAGACCTCAACATTTCGACAGTAACAGTAACCAATATTGATGAAGTTGAAGAAGTTAATGTAGACGAAAACACATCAATCATGAAATCGGATCAAACATCTGACCCATTACAAGCAACTATTGCCGAAAATGATGAAGAGGATATCAGTGATGAAGGTTCAATAAGTGAAAATGAAGAAATAAGTCAAAACTATGAATCTGTTCTCAATAATTTGAACAAGTCTGGCTCAAAGAAGATCAAAGCATCAAACATTTCTTTGGATCTCAACAAGAAAACAAAGCAAAAATCTAAAGAACCAATTGTAGACGAATTAAATCTTACACAGGTCAAAAAATCTAAGAAAAACAAAGCTAATACAGCGGAAATTGTTGCCGAGACTAAGAAACAAGACAAATCTTTGAACAAGAGTGTAGATAAAGTTGCTAAACAATACACTACAACGTCTGAAGGTTCATCTGATTCTATTGACATGAAACTGTTATTCCCTGAAGATAGCAATGACAGTGAAGTGGTAACAGCCAATAAGACAGAGGATAATGAAGAAGCTCCCGGTGATTACATACCTCTAAAGAGAACTCCAGGCAAAACAAACATTTTTGAAAATACGGGTGTGTATATTTTTGTTTATTTTTGTTGTATTTTAAATTGACTCACTTTGCTATTAAAAGTGGTATGTACTATTTACTTTGTTGTTTTTACTAAAATATTGATGGTGATGTAATGATGATAAACTTTACGACGGTTTAAAATTCACAGAAAAATTCTAAATACACACTAGCTTTTTTTAAACAAGTGTTAAAAGTTGTTTTGGAAATAATTATTTTTCAGATATTGCTAACAAATCGAAGGATGAATCTATATTGAATGTAAGTGGCAAGAAGAAAGATAAGCGCAAGTCTTTCCAGTCTCAAGTGACTTTAGAAATAGGTAAGTTTAACCATCTTTATTGTAGAATATTAGTAACGCCCTATACATATTTTTGTCTCCACACAAATTACAACAACACAACAACAAAACAAAAACAACAGGAACAATTTACAATTATTTCTATTCTATTCTATTCACAGCATTGCTGTTTTCCAGTTTCAAGGATATAATTTACATTGCTTTATCTCTGGGTCAACAGAATATGACAATGTATCTAGAGTTACATACACCAATCAAAGTTATAAATTAGGCAATAGATCACTACAAACTGGAGTTTTATAATAATATTTTGTCAATTCCAGGTGCCCCTGAAGATGAAAACTTAAGCTTCTTTATAGACACAACAGGCACCCTCACACACGAAAATAAGACTGATCCAAATATTTCAATCAAAAACAGTGCAAAGAAGAGTAAACAAAAGAGTGTGTTCACTGGTAGAGACGAAATTCTACTTGATGGTAAGTTTATTTTAAATTCCTATTTCCTGACAATTCAGTTCGACCCGTTTGGACAGATTGTGAATCGGCTGCAGATACCACACTCGTGACAGATACTGTAATACATAATGTTTCAGTCAGAAATGGTGTCCGAAGCCGTGTCCGCAATTCCGGATCGGTTTGAAAATACATGTATAAAATTAAAATTGTGCCCATATTTAGACTTGATTTTAATATTACCATTATGCTCCAGAGCACATTTATTATCATATTTATCATAGTTTCAGGACCATTTGCATGATAAATATTATTATCTCGACAGTTTTCTTAGTAGATACGTTTTCTTTTTTCCAGACGATTCTAATGAAGCTCCACTTGAAGTTTCATACCGCAGGGAGAAGAACCAATCAAAACAGGATTTAAATACTACTCAAAATAATGAAGGAACTCAAGAGAATAGCCTTGCTGTTGGAACTCCAAACCAAAGTGACAAAAAGAAGAATAAGAAAGGACGGAACAGTTCACAAAATATTGCAGAGATTAGTGTGATTGACACTGCAGGTGTGTTGTCATATATTAATTTGTTGTGTATTTACTCAAAAAGGAGGCCTAATATTCAGTCGTTGATGGAACAAGGCTGTCAATCATGATGACTATTGCTCTCTCTATCATGTTCTGATGCACAAAATATGAGTTGCACTTGCACCTCATTTCAGTAGTTACTTATATTTTGTAATATTTCAGATGATGTTGCACATAAGTCGATTAATGTATCTGTGACCAATGTAGAAGGCAGTGCCAAAAAGAAAAAGAAACGACTGTCCGAATCTCAAACAGCCCCAGAAACAGGTATTTACTATTTTTATCTTCCACAAGTTGAATGATTCAAGGTTTTATCATGATTCGTCACGTCTATGGTTTTACTAACCAATTTATTTAGCATTCAAAATCAAAATATTTTATTTCACATTGGCCTAGATGGGCACTTATAAAATGTTGACAAAAAGGTGCATGGTTCGTGTTGGTTGTTTCCTATGGAGAAGAACTGGCAAGAAACTCCATGGTTACTCTTTTCGCATTGATCAATTAAAAATGTTTCGCTTACAGAAACTGAGAAACCTGCAGAAATTATCCAGAATATTTCTTTAGGAAGCGCTAAGAAAGAAAAACAAAGAACTGCTTCAGAGAATAACTTAGTTGAGACCGAGAATGTAAACAAAGGTGTGTAGTATTTTTATTTTTTGAAAAATATGGTTTAGTTAACAAGTAAATAGATAAATTAAATTGTTAATGTAGATTATCATAATTATGTTTTATGCTTCTTTACGTAATATTAATCTGTCGCAGAAAATGCAGTAGATGTTATCAATCGAGACTTAGTCACAAAGAAGCGCAAACGCAAATCATCTGCCAATCAAACAATTGCGGAAATAATTATTAAAGGTACATAACTCAGATTTATAATCAAACCTTTTATAGTGGTTTATACTCGATACTACAGGCTGCGAAGCCCTGTTTTCAGAACTAAACCAAATTATTATATTACTCAAATCAGGACACCTTCACATAATTCAGGCGTGATGTAGTCTTTACTAATAATAATAAGTGCTTGGGCGACCGAGCTCCCCTCGGGTGCAAATAGAGAAAACGAATTTACCCAGACATGAGACCTAGCTAGATCGCTTTTTCGCCCCGTAAAGCCCTATATTGCAACTTTCGTCGATGTTGTTCTAGCCGTTTTCGAGAACGTGATACAAATATTGTTCATTTAATAGTAGGGGAAAGTTATTCATTCATCCCATTTCATAAAATCTTTTACTGATGGAAAGCTACACGAGTAGGAAGTCGCGGGCAATAGCTAGTTTTATTATATTAGGCTTCGCACGGGTGGACATTTATTTTCACCTAATTCCCCCCACCCCCCACCCCCTCATCCCTAATTTTTTCTAGTAATATATATAGCCAATGTTACTCAGGGATAATGTAGCATTCTAATGGTGAAAGAATTTTTGATATTGGTCCAGTAGTTTTTGAGTTTATTTGTTACAAACATACAAAAATACAAATCTTTCCTAATATTATTGTAAATTTATTCTTTTATTCCAGATGACGTTAAACTTGGTCATGACGAGTCTATACTGACAAAGAATCAAAAGAAAAAACGGAAAATTTCTAACAATGACGAAGACAAAACTCAAATTGAAAGTAAGTGCCCCAATAATGTCATTATAATCCACAGGCGAACTTCACCCATATAGCATAGGCCCCACTTATTGCTTGTGTCAATCATAACATCTATCTAAGAAATATTATTGGATCTTTTAATATTAGATGACAAGTCATGATTTGGATCTCTGAACTAGGACAACATTCTCCATGTTAATTCGGAATAAAAACCCAAGTGTTTTTGATGCTACAATGAAGTTGCGCACTCTGAAAAGTGAACCGTTGCAACTACCAAACCAAATCCATTGCTACTCATTCAGTCCCGTTTCCTCACGCTTTGCTTAAAAACAGCATAATTATAGCTCATCTTCAAGTCATTTTTTATCTATGCTTCCGAGCATCCTGCAGGGTCAAAACCTAAGATTTAGTTGCCAGGGATTTGTCCCCAAGCCTCATACCACAATTTAATATGATTTAATGAATTTTAGATTTGGTAACCGAAACTCAGGGGCAAGAAATCACAGCTGTTGAATGTACCAAAAAGAAAAATAAAGTACAACATCGAAACTTGAATGAAATTGATGAAGGTGTTGTATATTTTTTTACTTTGTTATCAAAATTCTTAAAACCAGGGTAAAGGAGAAAACTTTGAAAAAATAGTAAAGGACATAGGAAGTAATAATAAAGGATAAATAATAAATTGATTATACTTACTGCTAATATAGTAAGTACATGTTGTTATTTGTTTCAGGAGCAGCCAAAAAGAACAAAAAACGGAAGGAAAGGGACGAGGATGATGCCAGTAAAATAACAAAGGTCGAATTTTTTTTAAATTATTATTAACTTGAGCAAACACATTAGCTACTGTATTATTATATCTTCTACTATCTTCTTTTTACAGGTTCTTAAACAAAATTCGTTTGACAAGGTTCATGTTCCACGCTTGCCTCCGAATGTTATAAAACAGCTAGATGATAAACCTAAAAAAGATGTAGTTGAAACAAAGAAAACAAAAGTCGTAGCTACATCGGACTTCGTTGTTGAAGAAACTAAAAGAAGAAGAAATAAACCTTCGAACTACTTGGAAGAAAGTGTTTATTGTATTAACGACGATATGGATGAGAAAAAGCAAAAACGTTCCATAAAGAACCCTAAGGTTTTGCCCTTTATACCAACGGCCTCAACATCAGACAGTGGTTTTACCACTAAATTTAAAGTCAATGTAATTTCTCAGCAAACACAGTTTGTTGCTCAATCTAGCGATATTTCCAACTTCAAAAACGATTACCTCCTTAAGAAAAGAATAAAAAAATTAGGCACATTTGAAATGTATAAAAGACAAAGGAATATTAAAATTGCCAAATTCTAAAATTCTTCAGTGGATTTAAACTATGTTGCCGTTATACCGCCTGATTATTTTACAGTGTTAATTTAGTTTATAGGCTGTTTTTTTTTCTATTCATTAATTTGGCTGTAATATCTCTTTATTGTTAGATCTTTATAGACATGTTAATGTTACAGCGCCTAGTTATAAATTAAAACTGCCAAAAGTAAAGATAGGTTTTGGAAAGCATTGTTTAAAAACTACTATAAAACTTTTATTGTTGACTGACACTTGTATTTCTTCTTGTGTCTAGCTTGGTTGACCTTTTGCTTGTTTTTCTACATTAATTTTACTATTATTATTATTTTTGTGTTAGATAAATAAGTATTTGAAATGCCTGGAATCAAAGCTGTGTAAAAATTGCTACTGAAGGCAGTACCGTATGGAAAGCTATGAAGCAGGGCATATATTTAGTTGATACTTTTCTGTCCTGTTTATTGTGTTTAATCACATCAATTTATCATTTCTTATTAATATTTTTTTAAGTATCAACAGTGCCAAAAATACTAATGAATTTTAAAGGTTTTGTTATTTGATGATGTGACTGAATGCAGAATGACTGAATTTGTATGTTTTAAATTTACCGCCAGAATGTTCAACGTTGTTGTAAGGTGCCACTAGAGAGCGCTGGCGTCAGAAAAAAGTGGTATCGCCCATGTGCCTTCAGTTTTCCATTTTATTCGCTAATTTTTGGACATTCTATTATTTACTTCAATAAAAATATTCTTTTAAAAGAAATGATTATTTTACCATAAACTTTCGTCGGTATATATTTACACACACGGCAGAAGTACTTCCCGCCTTATCATGCCGGTGTAAACAAACCGCCATGTTGTTGTGAATGGACGAGCCATGTAACCGGTAAGTGTTGTCGTAAGTATAATGAAAAATACATTTTAAGATAAAGTAATACAATAATAAATTACCGTTATAATTATCGAATTTGAAGAATAACTCAAAAGTATTTTTGATCAAATTAATTTGAAATAGTACGTCAATTGAGTAGTGACGTCAATTCATGTCGAGGTGAACACCAATAGAAACCGTTTACGATTAGTCACGTGGGTTCGGTCGTCCAATAGGAGGAAAGACCATTCTTTGTGTACCTTTTCATAGAATAGTAAAACAGATTGTGGTTTTTATAGGAGTGAGTGGTGTATATCTGTCAATCTAATGACGTTAAAAGCGTAAATGTGTGAAATTCAGGATTATTCTTTCGAGCTTAAGGATATTTATAACAATAAATATTCGGTAAGTGAAGTTACAATCGTACAATAAACCTATTATTCATTCTAATTCGAAAAACAAGGAATTTGTAATGGGAAAGTCCAACGAGTCCATGTCCCGCTCTTTTTGATGTCATTAATTATCAATTTTGTTGTCATCAGCGAAACAAATTATGTTATTTGTGTGGTAAAACATTATTCTAAATATCCACCTTCGATTATTACTGATTGTTTTTAGTTTTGTAGTAACTCTGTCAAAGTGGCGGGAAATCATTCCAGCTCTTTCGCTCGTGCACGGTGTAATAACTCCTACAAAATACCTACCTAATTGATTAGGTAATGTCTGAGAACGTACCACCTATAAAAATGCTGGTTACTTGTTTTTAAAATATGTAAAATATCATGCGCTAGATTTATTGTTTTTGTTTTCCATGAACCCAATTTCTCTAAACAAACACAAATAACGGACATTCATTATTTTATATTCTGTCTCTTTTCCTCGCAAGTCTTCCATGTCTTGTTGATAACGAAACGACAACGTGAAAATTATTATTATTTTGTTCCTGTTGTATTTGTATTTTAAAAACATGTTGATAGATTAGATAATGATTGTTTATTACGGCATGTTCATATCTTTACCAAATATAGAAAGGTAGCAGTCAAAAACGGCGTCAATTAGTCGTCAATGAACTTACAACAAGCTCACACGAGCAGTTGTAAAATTGTAGTAGGTATACCTACGTAGCTCGTAGGTATTCCTGTTCTATTTACGATTAGGGTTGCCTCGTTTTACAGGTACTATAGACTAATAGGTGCCATAATATGGTTTCGTAACTCGATAAGTTGGTGTTTGGTACTTCAGTTTCAAAATATGTATAATTTATGTAATTCTGTAGTAACTGCTTACAAAATACGTATAGTAAATAAATCTAAGTACCTACCTACCTAATATACAGTTAGGCATATCTGCTGTAAACGGGCTTCCTAGAAGGTTAAATTAGGTAATTCCTTTGCCATCGTGAGAAAAAAAACCTGCCTTGCTTAAAAAAAAAAATCAATATATCAGCTCAATAATATACAACTGTTTTGTTATTGTATAATGGTAATAGGTATAACGTACAGAAATCCACGAAGCGATTTGTTCCCACGGCCGGTTTTGAGCGAGCGAGAATTTCAAAACGTTGAACAATGAGTGCAACGTGCTCTTGTAGTTGTGAATGCACGGGTCGGTGTGGCATTGCATTGTGAGTGTGTGTGCGTGTGGTAGTGCACTCAGCGAGACGGGCCGGGTGGCGTTTTACTGCAACCTATGAATGCGCCGAGTTTATCAATGTATGTAGTATGTAGGTATAAACAACAAGATGACAATTTACAGTAAATATTTTGATGCTATCTATCAATAACAAGTTCTCGGAAATATACTGATATAAATAATTCTTGAAGACTTAAGTACTTAGGGAAAGTTACATAAAGTAAAACAAAAAATAATAAGTAGTCTCTAACACCCCTATCTTTACATAATGAACACGAACTATTTACCTACCTACCTGCTTTTTAGGGTTCCGTTGCCAAGTGGCATAAAGCGAACCCTAATAAATTAGTACTATCCAGACGTCTGTCTGTCCGCCCGTATGTCACAGCCGTTTTACTCCGAGACTGTTGGCACCACACAATTGAACTTTGTATTCGAGCAGGTGTCTACTTATGAACTGCTACACAACACTGAGGTGTAATTACTAATTTAAAAAAAATCGGTGTGGCCCTCTATACTGTGTATCGACAGCTCTTAAAAAATGATAATTATCTAGGTTGGTATAAGATTTCAAATTTTGGTTTTGAGATGAGACTTTTTCGTGAAACTGTAGCAGTAACTTTGGTTTTCATTAGAATACTATGAGAAACAAGTTTAGTTTTGCTGTTGAGTGTAAATTTACTTATTAATGAGGGTTAAAAATATTGTTGTTATATTGCTACGGAATCCTTTGTGTGCAAGTCCGACTCGCACTTGGCCGGTGTTTTGAAAATTAACTACCATGCAGAACAGACAATGGTTAACTTAGTGTGCACGCGGCGACATGAAGCTGTACATTTCCAGTATAACTTCACCTCGCTTTGTATAGAGTTCCTATACAATGAGAGGTCCGCATAAACTGTTTTTTTTGCTTGAGTATGGAGTTTCTATGGAACCCGTACCTATCGAATCCCAATTTTATTAATTAATTTGGATATTTATAAATTCAGTCTTTTATAGTTCTCCACTCGTTACAGCCGGTCAGGTGATTTTCGTCTCGGATTCCTCTGAAAGAAAACATTACCCCCTGATCCACCCGCAATCGGGTGAAACACAAACCCGTCTTTGCTGTCGCGCAGTCGAGTACCTACGAAAACAGCAAACCTGAGAACTAATTTTCCTGATCAGTCTGTTCGCACAGTTCCTGAATCCGGTAGGATGCTCTATCCAAAGGTTTAAAAGCTTTCAAAATGGTAGTTAGAATTACTTAAATAAATTAGTCCACTAGAATGACAGATTTAACTATTATAAATTTGTTTTCCTTCGTAGTAATCACGAAAATTTATAATTGACGAAAAATGTTTGCGTAAAAGATTCGACACTAATCTTACCTATTTCTTGTCTGCCTTTGTTACCTATAATTTTCTAACCTCTGCTCTTTATTTATGTATGTATTAACCTAGTCTGCCTGTAGGTTACGTACCTACCTTACCTACCTTTTATTTTTAGGTCACTGTTATTAAAATAAATTTCAAATTAAAGGCGATCGGATCATTCGATAAAGAAAATGTCGGCCACTCACTACTAGATCCAAGATAATTTTATCAACGACAAAACACGACCATTGTCTTCATCAAAACTACTTCGCACCTAGTCTAAAAAAATGTTATTCGGTAAAACCAATTAAATTACGAAAACTCGGTAGGTTACTATTCGGAAAATGTGAAATAAAGTAGGTAGTTAACTATATCCTATTCATAGATCGTTGTTGAGTCAGTAATTTGCTTACAGTGAGGCCGTTGACCTCCGCCATCTGTCTTTTCCGCCTGCCTCACGTATCTTGTGCAAACTTTAAATAATACAAAATTTCTAAATTGTATAGACATTGTTTTATGAGCAACTTAAACATCCATCCATCTCTCTTCTAATATTGAAAGAATACTAGATACTAAATTTCAAATGGACTGCAAAAAAATTGCTGTTCGGCAACTTAATCGTCTACCATCTCGTTTTCCGGTCTAGACTTGGCTTATACCTACATAAACACCTTCAAACCTAGCTATAAAAGTGGAGCTGAAATATTTCAGTTTCCCTTCGCGTTTAAAACAGCAACTTCGAGAAAGCTGAGGCGTGAGGGGACAAACTCGCGCATGCAATCAATACGACGGAACCCCACCCAGATGCTTTCGTATCGAGGTTGCGCGCGCAATATTCTCCCAATGCGTATTTTTCGCGCCAAATCATTTCGTAAAATATTTAATGATACTATGGTATGGATAGCATTTATCAGATAAAGACGTAAGTTAGGTAGCGTAATTTTGCTAAGTGGTAGGATTCAGTGGTGAACAATAACTTTTATATCAATTTATTTGTTTTACCATACAGCGCATTCTCCATTCAATAATTACCTAAAAAGATAAAAAATCATTCAACAAAATTTTTCCGAGACGTCAAGTTTCCGCGGCTCGTTCACGAGTCGGCCGGCCGGCCATCGGCGCAAGAGCCGACCACGATGAGTTCAAGGCGAGCGCGCGCGGTCAGGTTCGAGGACACAGCGGCGGCGGCGGCGGCGGGCCCCTTGCGGCGCCTCCACAACTCCCCACCATTACCCACTATCTACTCTGCTGAAACTTGTAGGGGCTGAATTTTAATGGACGAAAAGTGCATGGAATCCGGAAAATACTTTTATAGAGATTCTCCTCGTCCGCGTTATTAAAAAAAACTGCTAGTGCAAACTTCACCTACCATCAGCCATCATGGTTTCAAAATCACTAGCTGATGCTGACGTATTATTTTCTGACTGAGTCCTAAACTCGAATGTTAAAATTGGCCACTGTCCACGCGTTTAAACCAACTTAGCGTGTACAGCATACTTAGCGATTTCTATTCGGCAACTTAACCAGACATGATGTTACATAATTTTGTAGATATAGCAGACACATTGATAGACATCAAACTTGTAAAAATTGTGACTCTTGAGACAGACTTACCTGATTTACTTAGGTACTATGAAAAAAAAACCTAACACATCGTAATACCTACCTACTTAGGACATTTAAACAATACTGTCTACCTGACTAATGCAAAAACTTGGTATGTCTGCCGATGTATATTTCTAAGTCATATTCATATAGCACGTTGTCGTTTGTTCGTAACTAAGATGAACTCGAGAAATATAAAATTTTGGGTTCATGGTCCTCAATGACACGACATCAGTGCTTCGCGATGAACATATTTTTACACACAACGTATGTACCAAACCAATTACCTGCCTCGTAGAATTTTATGTCGTACTTAACCTTATATTTTTCAACTGACCACGTTGCCTGCAGGATGTTTTCATCTGCTAAAATGAGTACCTAACTCCTAATACAAAATGCTTGCATAAACTTCAAAAGGGAGCGGCACGCCTGGTGTGGCTGCTATGTATCAGGGGTTGATTCACCCCTCTTTCGATCCTATATCGCTATCTCTTTCTCTCACCCCATTTGTACCCTTCCCGTTCTGCCTGCGGAGTAAGGTGTGTCCAATTTTCGATCCCGTTATCCTGTTTGGGCGGGAAAAGTTGATACTTGGGTAGGTACGACTTTTGGGATACAGAATAATGAATAACGCGTGAACTGTTTTACTGTAATTGCCTTTTACTGACCTTTTCAAAATTATTTTGCTGCTTAACAAGTATGTATTATCTAAACACTTAACTGACCGATAAGTCCGACTGCCAAATTGAATAATGAATAAACTGAATTTAATAGGCATACTTTGTTCATATCGCATGGCCACTTATCAGTCACTGCACTCCTTCATATGGATTTAGCTGGCATGTTGATCAGTTAAACTTATACCAAATGTGTATTATAATAATGAAGAAAATGTGTTGCCGAATTGCCATGTAAACGGAGATCAAACAAAAAATAACAATTGTGCTGGATAGCGACTGATTTGCGAGGTGTGTGATTGTCTTCTATATCCTTACGAGCAATCGATGTACGATTATTCGAGATGACAAGAATGCAGATAAATAATTCCTAAAACCTCAATCTAAATCAGATAATAGGTACCTACAATATTTAAGATACCTAAAGCAGTAAGACTTGTTTGTGTCAAGGACTTTAGTTAGTAGTTACATTGCAGCCCCAGTCTTCACTACATTCACTTATGTAGGCATTGAAAATAAGCAAAAAGCTTTGAAAAAATTCATTATTTAAATAATACATTCATACTTAAATAAAAAGAAGATGAAAGTTCTAGGTTACTATTACACAACATGTAAATATACAATTTAATGGATCACGGAGATAATATAACAGCATACCAGAACAAGTTATTTAAAGATACGAGTAAAAGCATGGACAAAAAACTGCGTCCCGAATGTTGGAAGCCTTCCGAGTGGTTCCGATCGTTAGTTTTTATACACGTCAGTTGTAAACGACCCAGTCCGGACTGCTCGAACCCTCGTCCAAGTGTTCGTGGGTTGGTGTAGGTCTTCATAAAAACAAGGATCGAATGGGTTACAAAAATGTTTCTAGCTCAGTCACCTCACATGATAATGTGTCGATTTAGGTACTCGTAATTTGAAATATACACAGCTAAAACAATGTAATGAATGTCATGCTACGTGAAACAAAGGAATATTTAAAAATGGCTGTTTCATTAAAGTGTAAACAAAATAGTCTGGTGTACTCCGTCGCTGTTAGGGTAGCGCATACCTTAATACAAAAACAGGTTTCTGTACTACGTAGTGGTTTCATTGTACCGCCTCTCCCGTACCACTGTACCTCTGTCTCACTCGGCTCAGTAGATTCAAACTGTATTCTATACAAGAAATGGGCGCGAAATCCAATCCATGTTTACGAAAAACTTATGTCGGTCATTCATTAATTCATAGCACATAGATCATTTTTATTTGGCGATCTGTCTTGTTGCACGTTTACAATAATGAACTTTTTTTTTGTTTCAGTGGTGCTCAGACATGGATTTATATATCACAGATTCACTCCAGGATATGCTGGACATGGATATAAAAAATGAGATAGCAACGGACCTTAGCAGTATGACAGATTTTGCTGTAAGTTTATTGTTTCATAAAGTAATTGGTTGAAATACACCATTTTTTCACATTCTACATGTATTTTACCTCACTTTTTCTTTTCAGGACACATTAGGATCACACTTTTCAGAGTTGCCTCCTTTATTAGACATGGACACCGATAATTCTGCAAGTTGGCTCAATAATAGTTCTAGTTTTGTTCATAATCTGGATTTGTATGGATCGGAGGCAAACGCAGTAATGGTTAATCCAAATTCTGTTATGCCCTCGACATTTGTAGAAACTCCAGTAAAAAGCATAGTGAAAGAGGAAGCTTCGAACTTATTGCTAACATCGGCGGCGGCAACCGACGATTTAAGCAGTAATAGCATATCACTTCCGAGTCCCAAAGAAGAAAAGAGTCATTTAACGTTTTCGCCCAATGCGATAAAAGTATCAAAAGTACAGGAATCAGAAGAACCAAAAACCAAGAAAAGTGCGGAATTAGAAGAAGCCACACAAATGGTTATTTATGTGAGGAAACAAGAGAAAAATGTTGTGAAGGACTTGTTAAAAGACTTGGACAAATCTAAAGTATCAAGTTTATCAACACCAACGCTCAGAATAAAAAGTCAAACAGATTTAATAAAAGTTAATAACAAAAGCTGTTCAATTTTAAATACGAGCCAAAAGGTTGCACACTCATTAGGAACGAAAACAATTATATCTGGTAATATACACATACTGGACCCTCAACAAATTAACAATTCTAGAACAATTTTAGCTAATGGTAACAAAAACCAGGCAACAATTTTAATTGATAATTCATTAAATAACAATAGGCAAATTATTAAAACTTCAGTAAGTGGAGGTTTTACGTTAGATACTAGCCATACGAAGTTTATAAACGCTTCTAGCAAAAGTAATGTCGGAGAGTTTCCTAAGCCAGCATACTCTTATTCATGTTTAATAGCAATGGCGCTAAAAAATTCAAGAACAGGTAGCTTACCTGTTTCAGAGATTTACAACTTCATGTGGTAAGTTTCACACTTTTAGAAACATGGAATAATTAATAATAAGTCGTTGATTCAGCAAATAATAAAATTCTTTTCATTTCCAGCCAACATTTCCCTTATTTCAAAACTGCACCAAATGGTTGGAAAAATTCAGTCAGACATAATCTTAGTTTGAATAAATGTTTTGAAAAGATTGAAAAACCATCAACAAATGGAAGTCAAAGGAAAGGTAATAATCTTGTTTTTTTATAATGGAAGAGTGGAGTCTCCTAACACAGGCTTTCGACGCATAAGAGGAAACTCCAATCACTAATTTGTTAGAAAAACTTGGCAAAAACAATAAATCAAATCATTTTCATACTTATCTAGCAAATTAATCCACCGCCTGCTATGCAAACTAAATCCTGTTACATTAGCTTATTACGGGCTGCGAAACTCCACGAATGAGGTACGGCACCGGGCGTACGGTTATCAGCCCCGCTTCCAACCAAAGCTCGCCTGGCCTCATCTTTTATCCAATGCAAGCAAATCTAGTATAGCTCGTCATACCAAAGCCAGAAAAGAAATACAGTAGTATGTTTAAAAAATCACAATAATAACCAGTTTCATCATTTTTTTTCTTACAGGTTGCTTATGGGCTATGAATCCTTCAAAAGTAGGAAAAATGGATGAAGAAGTGCAAAAATGGTCAAGGAAAGATCCACAAGCTATCAAGAAGGCGATGGTTTATCCAGGTACAGTTTTGCTTTCTTATTATGGGACATGGTATATGTTTACTATCGAGCGAACGATGCGGACGGGCCCGCCTTGTGACCTCTACCCATTTCCGCTTAAGTTAAATTTAACCGCACATTTTTATCAATATTCTATTTGAGATTTAAGTTGATGGTACACCCTAGTCTACGTTCGATGAACGTCGATTTTAATCAAAAAACGATCCACTGCAGGCTGAACATAGGACACTTGCTCTGTCGATTGAAAGTATTTCGTCACTGGCCACTGGCCTTTGGCCATGAAAAAAGTCAGTTACTTCGCATTTATGATAATATTATTATGAATTTTACAGAAAACTTAGAGGCTCTAGAAAGAGGCGAAATGAAGTACAGCGGAGTAAGCGGGGACAATGACGCGGATGATGATGCGGATGTTGACGTTGACCCAGAACTGGACGCCGACGTAGAATTAGACCCCGAAGTCAAGGAAGAAGTTGAAGAGGAAGAGGCTATCATTGAACAAGTGAGTTATTTTTTGTAATCTTCTTGTCTTTTACCGGTACGAACCTTAGTGACTTGCGGTGGTTGTAAAAGTAAATGCCATCACTCAGCCAGGGTGCGCATGCGCCGCCGTATGCATCGCCAAACGTGGATGCTTTTTTATGCACCTAATCCTATCCTATTGATAAGGCGCGATACGTTCCGAATTAAGAAACTTCTATTTTTGTCTATAAGATAAAATTAGTCTCTTTACACAGGCCTAACCATACCATAGTATGATACGAAATCAAATATTTTAATTTGTAAAGAATAGGTAAAAGAAAAAGACTAAAATCTAAGAGCTGCGCTAGATTCATGCATCTATTAGATACCATTCTAACAGTTAAACAGTTGCATGTAGACAAATACGCATACGATTTGTTCTTTTAAGTATTTCTCGGAACGTTAGCCTTAGACTCAAAATAAATATAGTGTTCTTAACAACATGGTTTTATTTTCGCGGCCAAAGACCTCGCTTACAAATTGTAGAAACAGGTGCACCGAAATGTCAAATCTTTATCGTCTTTTTTTATTTTGCCCTCTGTTGATGTGTCACTGTGATCTTGTTTTTGTGTCAGTTGAGTAACCTAATAAATAATTTTACGTAGGAGCTGTCTGATCAAGAGTTGGAAGTTGAAGAAGTGGTGGAAGGGACAGGCATGGTCGGTGGCACGTACCGACTACTCGCAACGGGACCATCATCTCTTACCTCATACATGACCGACGTGGAATCTGGTGAAGAAGTCAGCGATATTGAAGTGAGTAAAATTGATGCTCAAATGTTTCCAACATTACACTAAGCACTCAATGAAACAATACACACTAAACGAATTAATTGTTCTATTTCTGTAAATTTTTTGAAGATGATTCAAATATTTAGTAGTAATATTTGTGGTTCGAGTCTGCCCAAGTTATTTATAAAATATTGTCGACTTAACTAACATTTCTATATGCTTTATCTTTCTAGATATTAGATCAATCGTATGAAGAAATCGACATTGATGTTACAAAACCTGTGAAATTAGACTTGTCTATGACGGAAAATTATACAAGTAAGATAATTATGGTGTTGCTTAGCAAGCTTTTTAAACTGCAGTTGCTTATGAGCTAAATTGAATTATCATGCTCCTTATTACAACATATCTCAAGAACCTAATAACACATTACTATAATCATGTTATAAACTAGCTGTTGCCCGCGATCTTCTTTCGTATGAAATTATTATTAAAAAAAATGACTTCCCTTTTTGAATCTGATTTTGTTACCAACCAAGGGTTTTTTTTTGCAAAGAACCTTAATTCTTATTCTAAAATAAAAGTAGTATTAGTTAGTCTTTATAACTTCAACTATCTGCCAGTAAAAGTCCCGTCAAAATCGGTCCAGCCGCTTCGAAGATTAGCCGTTTGTAACGGATTCTGTTAACAATTTCATAGGGTTTCATTATTCATCATTTTCCTGCCCTTGTCCCACGTCACTTGGGGTCGGCGCAACACGTTTTTTTCTTCCAATCTCCTCTGTCAACCGTCACGCTATCATTTACTCCTTTAACTTTCATATCATTCCTCACACAATCCATCCATCGTTTCTTTGGTCTTCCTCTCCTTCTCCGTCCATCAACGTTTATATTCATCACTTTTGTAGTCACATGCGATTCGTCCCTCCTCATCGCATGTCCATACCAAGACAGTCGATTTTATTAAACTTTAATTATTTTGCACGAAACCCTAATTATTTTCCTAAAATAAAAGTAGCCCATGTTAGACCTTATAATATCTGCTATCTGCCAGTAAAGTCCCGTCAAAGTCGGTCCGGCCGTTTCGGAGATTAGCCGGAACAAACAGACAGACAAATTGAAAAAATGCATTTTTGTTTTAAGTGCCGTATATATTTCCATATGCGTTCAGTAAAAAGCTGTTATTACCAAGACAGTCGATTTTATTAAACTTTAATTATTTTGCACGGAACCCTAATTATTTTCCTAAAATAAAAGTAGCCCATGTTAGACCTTATAATATCTGCTATCTGCCAGTAAAGTCCCGTCAAAGTCGGTCCGGCCGTTTCGGAGATTAGCCGGAACAAACAGACAGACAAATTGAAAAAATGCATTTTTGTTTTAAGTGCCGTATATATTTCCATATGCGTTCAGTAAAAAGCTGTTATTACCAAGACAGTCGATTTTATTAAACTTTAATTATTTTGCACGGAACCCTAATTATTTTCCTAAAATAAAAGTAGCCCATGTTAGACCTTATAATATCTGCTATCTGCCAGTAAAGTCCCGTCAAAGTCGGTCCGGCCGTTTCGGAGATTAGCCGGAACAAACAGACAGACAAATTGAAAAAATGCATTTTTGTTTTAAGTGCCGTATATATTTCCATATGCGTTCAGTAAAAAGCTGTTATTACCAAGACAGTCGATTTTATTAAACTTTAATTATTTTGCACGGAACCCTAATTATTTTCCTAAAATAAAATTAGCCCATGTTAGACCTTATAATATCAGCTATCTGCCAGTAAAGTCCCGTCAAAGTCGGTCCGGCCGTTTCGGAGATTAGCTGGAACAAACAGACAGACAAATTGAAAAAATGCATTTTTGTTTTAAGTGCCGTATATATTTCCATATGCGTTCAGTAAATAGCTGTTATTTTAATATTACAAACAGATACCGGTACTTCAATTTTATTATACTGTACCGATAAATTGTGGAGTACTTAATTAAAGTTCAACATAAACCTGTGAACTAGTTACATGCAAATGATTAAGACCTCAGTTATAAATGACTACTTGTATTGAGAATTGAAAATGGTAGTATATCTTAGGTAAATATACTAAATATTTAGTTATTTCATTTTATTTTCCAGTACATCAAACAAAACGGGCAAAGACAAGCTTCATCTATCAACCAGTCACAACTCAGACGCACACTAGCAGAAGAAAAACGCCACTCGTCAACCGAGTCGCATTAATTTAAGCGAAATTCCTAAACAACCTAAAAGACTTGTATTCATATAAAATTGTGATCATAACGTTATGGGGTCAACGATAGAACATAGCGTAGTCTCTCGAGTGATTGTTCCATTGTTAGATAACTTAGATTACGTTTAATAATTCGAATCTTAATAATTAGCTGTGAATGTGTCTCAGAATGCTGAATGTTTGTATTATGTATCAAATTCGATCGTGATAGTCTGTACCAGATAAGTGTATTTACATGTTTTTTACAAAAACGGAACACTTGTTACATATCTTACACTGTAAAATAATATTATTTGTTAAGCATAAACCTGAAAGAAGATGCATCCCGATTTTGATGTGTAAGTAGGTTCTTATACGTCACCATCGGGTGCTGTCGATTTGTGTTGGTTTGATTTGAAGAAGTGACATTGAATACTGCCCAATAGCGTTCAAAACATGATGTTGTAGAAAAAGTTTGTTTAGCTTAGCAAGTTACTTAAGGCTGAAGTACGGAATATTTCATATAAGCGAACTGACCTTTTATTTTTCTTTTTTTATCAAGATGGCTATTTTTTCCATTTGGAGACAGGGCAATGTTTTATTTTATTGTTAGTTCGTTTGTATGGACTGAAGTACGAAAAGCTGTTAAAATAGGAAGTACACATAAAATGATGTCTCAATCTAGCAGCCAACGCTATAGCGGGTATGTGAAGTTCCCACCGCTGATATAAATGTACATATTGTGTTATGTATTTTATTTGCATACTATTGTTGTTAGTGGCAGCTTTTTTCCGAAATTTATAATATCATTTAATTAATGCTGCCGTTACTCGAAAATAGCTAACTATAGACATTTTTATACGTCTTCTTTTAAAGAAATGATGCCAGGCGCTAAGTAATTTATGTCGGCAATGCTTGGATAAGATTAGTTGAAGTCGTATTCAAACAAGGAGTTTCATTAAATGTAATGATCGAACTTAGCTACATAGTGGCAGAAATGGTTTTATTTATAAAAAGAAGTATATAATAAGTTTTTTTTTTATGTCTATGTTAATAGCTGACTTCGACAATACACTGCTCCACAACTTATTTTTAGTTACTTTACGTTGTACCTGTTATAAATAACCTTGTGTCTACATACATTTATTTTTGTACTGTAGAAACATACCACATTCATTTTTATTATGTTGCGGTTTTACACGTAAGATGTGCAATTTCAGTGGTTATTACACAGGTGTCGATGTAATTGGATAATCCAGCATCAATACAAAAACGCATAGATTTAGAAAATAATATGTGAAGGGAACATTCGGCAATGAATTCATTATGTTTTCTTAACAGCAATTTGTCACAGGAATTGAGTAAATTGATATTGACGAAACATAATGACCACATTGCGAAGTACATACATGCTTTGATTAGTGTATTGTGAGATAAGATGGATTGGAAATAGACTTGGTCTTTGTAATATTGGTTGTGTTAGTGGATCTCTCGAAGGTAGTAAATGAAATTGTGAGTTTAGAATAAATATGCATTAGTTATAAGTTTGGAAAACGACACTAGAGCATGAATCGTAATGTTTTATTCGATGAATTCCAAATTAATTTAAATACTAATTTTGCATTTGCGCCCGTCGGGTATTATAAGTTTTCAAGTCGATTTGTAACCATATCGAGACCTGCAGGAAATGCTTGTTTGGCCTCAGTTGTGTTGTACTGACAAATGCGCCAGCCTTGCGAAATGTAAGTCTAGATACGGATATAAAGAGCAGATAGATTTACAGACAAACAACATGTTAAATGCTAGTACCGGCTACATATATTTACTATATTCACATAATAACGAGTTGAGTTATTTATCAAAATATATTCAAATATAGTCCAATTATTTCTTAAATACATATTAGATTAGATGATACTGTGATATGAAGCAATATTGAAATCACCCATGGAAATTAATCATATTTATCACAAGTTATTATAAAACTCAGGTTTAACTGTTTGAAAGTTATCTGCTTTGCAGTTAGTATAGTGTACGAGGCGATAGGCACTACGTTCAATTGTCGAAAACGGCACCAAAGTAAACAGATGTAAAGAAACGAAGACAGCATAGTCTTTCCTCATATTACAACATAATGTGAAAACGCTAGGCTGTCTTCGTTTTCCTATCTATTACGTTTCATGTGAGACGGGTATTTCACGTTGCCTATTATTGCGTGAGGTCTATACAGGTTTGCTACTTTTGGTGAACGATTTATTAGAAAGTTCAGAAACGTATGTTTTCAGGTCAGTGTAGGGGTGCTAGCACTGTAGAAAAATGTACAAAATACTGCCTTATATTGTAGTTTTGAAGTGACGTATTATTGTCGTTGATAATATATTGCGCTTAAGAAGTAGAAGTCTTACAGGATTAGTAAAATTACGCGCACCCGGCGAACCCGCCACTTGGTGTGTGTCATGCGTTATGAATTACCCTTGTAATTGGCGTATTGTTATCACAGTGTAATCAACTAGCCCTTATTTTCGCTCGAAGCTAAGTTCTCAGCGGTTAAAAATCCAGGCGCGGTCGATCTTTCACCACCAGTAGCAACCCTTAGTTGGTTATTCCAATGTACCTATATAAAACGTTTTGATTCAATAGTTAGTAGGTAGGAATAGATTATACTTATAAAACTAAATACAAAAACGGAAACACCATGGAAGAATCCTCAACAAATGCGTTTAAATTAGGTGCTCTATGTATACTTAGACACAACAGTGCAATTGTGTATATAATATTCTATTATAGTGCGTTTTGATATCTCCTGCTATAATTCGATAGTGTGCGTGTGAATCTAATTAATGAATTAATCGTGTTTATGATTGTATTTGTAGATGCCATTTCCAAAGTAATGTAATAGTTAATATTATATGGTACCTATGTATAGTTGATAATTATACTGACTGCAGCCACGCTTTAGGAACTCCAATGCGGATATTTAATAAAGAAATAGATTTGGATATTACCCACATTGTAAGTTTTTCAACAATTTGTCACTAGCCGAGAATTAGCAGTAATTTTGTATAATACAAAATAGTTAACGTATTTTTCCACTGCCAGTATTGCAACATCCAAGTAATAAGCATTTAGAATAAGTGTAGCCATTAGTTTAGCTTTTAGTAATACACATAAGGAAACCTAGATGATTTGAACGATTTTTCATAACATTTTTGTAATAAAATTGATTGATCACCCAAGTTCAGTTGTTTTAGTTAAAGCCTATTCCAATTATAGACTAGTCATTGCGGATGGATTTTATCAAAAAGCCGGGATGTGTTCTATTAAATCCGCACCGCACGGATGGTAACCCTATACGAAAACTATTCTATCAAGTCACGTGTAATTTGGGCTTTGTCAGCTATTGGCACACCTACACCGACTACCTACGGTAATATTAGGTTATTCCGACAAATATATTTACGTGCACGAGTGTAGGTACAGACGCCAAGGGCGGATCCAGGGGGGAGGGGGTTATGACTGGGAAAAATTATAAATTTTAATATTCTCTATTTTTCAATATATTATTGAGTATAATTTTTCGAATTTCATTAATAAAAATACAATAAATACTTCGTGTGATGGCAAATACATTCCCGAACGAACGCAAAATACAACCACATAGGTACGACTATGTACTGTTAGTATAATAATTGTACGTGTATAAATAATAAACATTAGCCCAGTATAATTCTGTCGATGTTGCATAGATCAGTTAAGGTGTTATGAATCCAAATTCGCAACTGTGCTCGCTGCGCACCACGCGATAAACTGCGAAATTTTGGGACTTTTTCACTTTTTGCTCTAAAACTCAAAAACTATGCATTTTCGACGGATAACATTCCGTATTTATATAAAGACATCTAACTTTGCAACAATTTAAGCAAAACCGCAGCTATATAAACCTTATAGGGACCAAGCTATGGCCCTTCAAAGATGGTCAATTTATCCCAAAAATTGATTGATAGAGCACTGATTTCCTCGCTGTCATTGATTCAATTTTGTGCACCTCATTTCTTCGTGACTTGGGAAGTTTCTTTTGGAGCTGGAGAAACACCTCATTGGTTTCCTCCGCACAAAGGAAACAAAGGCTCCCGAGAGGGCCCATGTTCTTGAGGTCGATGTATGGGATTGTGGAATTTGATCGCCTCCATGACGAGCACATGCGTCAACATTATGTCGAGCGGTGAATCTCTTTCTGCAAGCATCGTGAACACTGACTTCATCCAGCTTTTTCAACGACCTCGAGAACATCGGGCCTTATGAATCTCGGAAGCGTTTTGTTTCCTTTGTGCGGAGGAAATCTTCATGTATTCTTGCAACACTACCAGTTAGTATAGCGACGGAAGAAGGGCTTTTCCACTCTCAGAATGCTCAAAAATTGGCTAAGAGCTTCAATGGCAGAAGACCGCCTAACTGGACTAGCTCTCATCCACGTTCACTCCATTCAAGTAGAGGATGTCATAATGGGAGAAGATAAGATTGTAATCGAATTCGAGTCTGTCATGACTAGATTACAACTATGTGACCCCCCCTTGACATGAAAGCTAGATTCGCCCTTGACAGATGCCAAGGTCGCCAGCACATAAAGCTACCCGAAACTGTAAAATTTTCTCAATCAACCTTGAACTGAAATTTGACAGATTGTAGTAGCTTGATGGGCAGCTGGCGTCTGTACTCTGCGGAGTAGATCTAGCCCACTCTTACGAGCAAGTGAGTGAGCGCCAAACGAACCCACGTTCAAAGCAACTTAAGCTAAGGGAGGAGCGCATTTATCAACTGTCACATGTTAAAAAAAACCAAGAGAATAGAATCATATTCAGTTAAACCCATAGGGTAATATAATGAGCTATATTAACCCTCGTCAGATTAATTCTACTTAGTCTGTGGTACCAACTCCGGCGTCACCTGCCAGACCGCATAATTATTAAGTCCATGCTAGACTGAGACCTCGCTAGAGTATTAATGTTCTGTGACTGAGACTACTATCTGTGGTTCTGTGGTGCTACCAAGGAATTTATATACTAACTGGTATGATGACGTGCAATGCAAGGCGTTCCATGCTATAGAACTTAGAGAGTGGATGCCATCCCTTTCTAATAAGGTGTCAATTATTGTACTTATATTTGAGACAGTTATTCTGTTATAACTTACTAGCACCCCGCTCTCTCCTTTTTTCATGGTTAGCAGTTTATTCAAAATTAGGGGGTATAACAAACTTATCGAAGTCGAAACCTACGCATTCTGTTCATCAAAGGCAGATAAATTTGGAAGAAAATACCTATTTTATTTTTAGAAATAATAATTAAAAAAAAACCTCATATGACTGCTGCCGGCAATGTAGAGGTGGTTACAATATATCTGAATATGTGACACTTATTTTCGTTCACGGTGGTCTACATGTTAGGTTCAAACCTTAATTGGTCAAGAGATTTTAAAGCTAACAGGGCTGCAATATTCACATAGATGAAGCATGAGCATGTAGCATATTGTAACAACTTAATATGTAGTATTTGATAAATTTATTAATCACACTACACACATTATTAAACGTATGGTTTTATGTAATTGTAGGCTTTTTTATGAGTCAGTTAAATTAAGGACGAAGATGCTGATTATGTATGACAGCTGCAAACTAGGCAATAGGTTAAATTTTTCTTCTTTATAGGCATGTAGAGTCTATGTGTGTATTGGTGGTTTTGGGAACTCTTCACAATAAACACAGCTCTAACAAATATATAAGTTTAATACACTAAAATAAAAATACAAGTTTAACACTGATTCGAGGCGCGATAACAAATTCATGTAGACCGATACGTTGGTAAGCGTGGACTGGCGTGGGTGACCGCGGGGCGCATCTCCCCGTGCGGGGAGGAGGCGGCGGCGCGTCGAGCCGCAAGTCGCGCGGTTCGACAAACCTCGGTAATGTTCGGAACAGCCGAACTGCGGGCAGTGTAGGTAGCTATAGTCTACATCACTCCCCCGCTGAGACCGGTTCACGGTCGATAGTGAGAAAGGTGTCGCGGGAATCTAACAGTCCTCCCGCTTCTTGTGGTGGTTTGCGGCTGTGGTAGTGGCAATGCTGGCGATGAAGCTGATGGCACTGGTGATGGTGGTAAAGGTGGTATTATCGAGCAATAATTGTTGTTCATGTAGGCTGGTTTTAGCCTGTCAATGGTTACAGTTGAATGTTTCCCTTGGACGTCTATTGTAAAGGTTTTTGGTCTTCTTTCTATGACTTTGTGTGGACCGGAATAAGGTGATTCCAATGACTTCTTCAAAGGTCCTTTCCGCAGGAAGACGTGACTGGCTAAGAAATAACTTAATTCGTAAATAAATTATTTTATATTAAGCTTCCTTTATTTTGCAAAAAATTATTAGTTTAATATTTAGAATTTGAATGTTAAATTAATCCCGTTACGATTTATATGCTAGTTTAGCTATCAACGTGATTTCCGATTACTATATAAAAAAAAAAATTTTTTTTTTACTTGCAATTGTTAGGCAAGGACACCATCCACTCTGATCGCTTTCTCGCTCTGAAGTTTTCTTCCCCCCTTTGAATTAATTAAAGTAATACGAAGTCTATGTGATTGAGACAAAGTTCATTTTCAAACGGTTTTTTCAAAATTTTGTTTGTAATCTTTCCAGTTAGTATCTAAGTTAAAAGAATAACTGTCCCAAAAGTAAGTACAAATATTGGATACCCTATTAGAAAGGGATGACATCCACTATCAAGTTTTCTCGCTCGTAATGGCTTTCCTCTGCACGTCCTCATTCCAGTTAGTAAATAAGTTCCTTGTCCAAAACTGATACAGATAGCCTGTCATTGACTCAATTCACTCAATTGACTTGACTGACTGTCATACTGAGTACTGCGTGGTACTGGCATTTGTTTGAATCAAAGCGTAGAATACTGTTCCAAAAGGGTTTGAACTTTATTTCTTAAACTACGAAATGATATTAAATTCTTGTTAAATCTAGGTTAAGTTTATGCGATTCTATCATGACTACCCGTGAAATACTCACCCTACAATTTGGTCACTACGCGAACTATGTTGGTGCACATTTTTGGAACTTACAAGAACTTAGTTTTGATTATACAGGAACTGTGCAAACAGAAGTTAACCATGATATTTTATACCGTGAAGGCCAAACCGCGAAGCGTGAAGTGACATACACACCACGACTCCTTCTGGCTGACCTTAAAGGTTCCCTGAAAACTTTGCCTGAAAGTGGTGGTTTGTCTAGTGGAGGCGAAGCAAATACAATAACTTGGGATGCTGTTGAAAAAATCGAAGAACCAGCTCCAACAAAAAATGAGTACTTGGCAGATATTGAAAGTGAGGGACCAAATGTTCCCACTAAAGAATACAACTTTGAAGAAGATGTTAAAACATGGACTGATTACTTATATCCTAGGCTTCATGAGAGAACAATTAATATTGTAAAAGAATATGTTCATGGAGATGATACAGTAAGTTTTGTCCATAAACTTAAAAGTGTTCTTAATAATTGAGCTGAAAATATTTGTCAATAGTACAATCATGTTTCTTTTATTTTTTTCAGGAATGCATGGATATTTATCATACAGGCAAATCAGTGTGGAAGCAAGATTTTGGCGAAGCATTTACAGACAACATTCGAAGATATGTAGAAGAATGCGACAGCATGCAAGGTTTTCAAGTCAACTTTGACTGTGTGGATGGGTTTGCAGGCCTTGCTCTTAGTTGTATAGAGCATCTCGCAGACGAATATACCAAAACAATTCTAGCGTACCCAATTATACCTTCACATTTCCCTGATAACAGTCCTTCAACACAAGAAGAAAGAGATAAGGCCAATGTTAAAGATTCTACGAGGCTTGTGAACACAGCAGTTACTATTCAAGAGTTGTCAGAGTATGCAACATTGTTTGTACCCATATGCACTGGAGATAAAGGGTGGAGGAAACCAGGGAACCCTAGAAAATTTGACTACATTAATTACAATCCTGAGCTATACTATCATAGTTCAGCTTTATTAGCAACAGCAATGGACACATTGAGTCAGAAGTACAGACACAAAAGCAACATTTTCACACTATCTGATATTTGTGCTGATCTCACAGGGTATGGTAGAAAAATGGCTTCAGCCTCATTGGGAATGCCATTACCATTAAATGAATCACAATATTTGATAGATTACTTGAATACTACTACAAAACCAATTTACACAAGTTTAACACCTAGTTGTAAAATTGCTTCAGACAAAATATTCCAATTGATCACAGTGAGAGGAGTTCCAGAAAGCTACTTAAAAGCACCTTTGAAAGAAGCCAAAGAACAAATGAATATACCAGCATACCGGTGTAATAATGTGAAGGAAATGTTTGAGTTATATTTCCAAGCAAACAACTTCCTTTCAGCAACAAACGTAACAATATGTGAAAAGCCTCTCGAAGTTAAAACTCCTTACCCAAGATTTTTCTCAAATGAACTTAATAAATATGGCTTTGTAAGAAGTGACGCTACCCAAGAGAAGGTTGAGAGTTGTGCTGTTGTTGCAGGATACCACAATGGTAATTTCATGTCAGATATGATCGAAAAACTGCACAGAGACACTAGTAGGGTTAAATTTGCCAAACTACACAAGTTTAACCAAGAAGGGTATGAAGCTTCAGAGTATAGTGAAACTTTAGATAAGCTAGCAGAATTCAAAGATAACTATGAAGATGATTTTGAACTGTAATATAATATTAGTAACCTCTTGAACGCCATTATCACATTACGTGACAAAATGGTACGTGAAATTGCGGCTTGGCGTGGAGGGCACGCGCGTGCCTTTATGCCAAAAGGTTAATTCTACTCACTGCCTTTCTAAAATGACTAAACAATAATAAAGGTTGACTGGTAGAGAATGCCTTGTGGCATTAAGTCCGCCTATGTACCACTATTGTACATGAAGTTTAAATAAATAAGCTTTAATAAAACTTTACTAATATTTACTTTCTTTACACTACTCAAATATCGTCGGTCGTGGTGGCAGTTAGTGGCGGAAGTGTTTTTGAGTTTTTCGTTAGATGTTGGTGGTGCGACACCCTCGTGTCTTGGAAAGCACGTAAAGTTGTTAGTCGTGCACCTGGTCTCTCTCCCCAGTCGTGTCGGACAGTCCTCACGTACGATGAGGGTGAGGAAAAGAGGGAGTATACCTGTGTCTGCACACACATTAGAGCACCACAGTGTCTACGTACATTCTTCGTTGATATTAGCCGACGAGATCTAAATTCGGTCGAAAGAACATTATTAAATTTTTTACGTCTTGACATTTCTCGGGACTGGGGTCCCGGAATTTGTAGAGGCCCATTAGAATAGCAAATGTCAAAGGTTTTCTGTTATGTGTAATTGTGTATCAAGACGCGGCCATAACGCACCACGCGCGTCCAGTGCGGGCTTGTGAATGCTTATTTAAAAATAAAAGCACCTTTGAAAATTCATATAACTTTATTTAAGATGATTTAGATAAAATAAATCATATCCCATCCACACTATCGCAACGTACATACACATTTACATCAATTCATATTATGAGTTAGACCAGCGATCACGATGAACGCTCTAATGCTCTCTCCTTCATTCTCGTAATAAATGCTGCACCTTTGTTCTTTCTGAAATTTTCATAGGGATCATTGAGGTTTACGCCTACACCTGTGGACAACAAAAGAAATAAGGATTAATTAATCTGCCCCTACACTATTGTAGAATTTAACAACTGACAATATTGAATCCATTGACACATTCAATAAAATCGCCTCAGTAGTTTACGAGCTACAATGGAACATAATAATGTTACAAACATACTGCTAAAATCATAAACTTTCCTTTTGACTATACCAAACTCGAATAAAAAAGAGAGGGCTTCAAAATAACAAAACCGAAATTATTTTTCGCTTGTGTTTACTTTTCGAAAAGATAAGTTTTGGTATTTACTTACTTACTTCGTATTTTTGTCCATAAATTGAATTTACCTTTATACTGATCTTGTCTATCTCTAACAATACCGCCGCTGATTGGTTCGGCGATACCCTGCCCGGACGCGCCCAGGCCACCGGCGCTCCAGCCCATCTTCTGTAACAGCTGGTGACCTTTGTTGCTAGCGTCCAGACCTGACGTAGACGTACTGGGGTATGCTCCACCACTGCGGGAATTTAAATAGACGTTAATGAATGGCAACAGTACTCTTACAAAATGTTTTACAGAGATTTAAAGCTTACTTTTCAGGCAAATTCAAGACCAAAAACGGACAGGAGTTATTTCTTGCCTTTTAAATCGGTTCTGTTGGGCAGTGTAATCGGTCAGCATCATGACTCAAATTTTTATACATTTTCAATAGGAATTTTGTGGTTCAAGTTATATTTCTTATATCGTAAACTGCGGTTTGTAATCTCAAAAACTTGTAATCTGAAAAACAATTGAACATGTACTCACAGGAAACTAGGAGGTGTGGGCGATTTAGAACGTTCAACGCGCCGTGACCTCGGCGACTCCCGGTGCCTGTCCCGTTCCCTTGATCTGCTTCGTGATCGCGACCTCGACCTTGATCGGGATCGCCGCCGACCTGTTATTATACCATTTAAATTTTAGTACTGCTTTTTTTACTTCATCATTATCAATACCAGTACTAATATTGAGAGATTGCCCTGACAACCAGTGGCGAACAGACTTGGGCTATTGACTATTCGTAACGACTATTAAAGATGAGCTGGGTGGGACCAACGGCTGCACATGCTTTCTGTTTTCTAATTATAGTTGTGGTAACAGATTTATCACTATTGCAAATAGTAAGGAGGCAAAAATAGATGTTATTGTTCACTATCCTTTGTCCCAATGAAAAACTGTCGATTCAATTACGTAGTAATAGTGAAAGTCACAAATGAAAACACCTTATTGCTAAAACATGATTTTGTCAAGGGTTTTTGTACTGTATTCTGCTAAACATCTAGTTTGAGGTCTGCAAAGTCGTAAGTTTCTAAAAAAATAATAGTATATGAATGCAAAGACATCTCTCTGGCGCAGTAGGGCAGGTTAGTTATCATCTATTTAATTGTATTAAATTTATCTGTTATGTATCAGTTACACAACATGCCAAGGTCCAGCATATTTTCTGATAACGGTTTAATGGCATCATGTAGTAGAGAGCATGAATTTATTTTTCCTCTTGAATGCATCACAACAGTATCCGCCTGTAATGTTCCCACTGCAGAGACATGATACTTCCTCACTGGGAAGAGGGAGTGTGCTGTAATCCACCACATGGGCCCAGTGCATCTTAGTAGATGTCACATTACTTGTCTCAGATTTTTTTTTGTTCTAGGACAAGCCAGTTTCCTAAACATGTTTTGCTTCCCTGTTTTAAGAGTAGTGTTAATAAAATGAATAACACAAAGTAAACCTCCTGTCTGCTCACATATATATTTGGCTGATTTTACTATGATTGATTTGATATTATTATTAAATCAGCCTGAAAACGTTCACAGCTGCTCTAGATATTGGTCGCCCCAACACGGGTCTTGCGCTCTGGTCCCATACAATCTGTATATTTTACATACAAACATAAACTTATGTCTTTTTTTTCCATGGGTATCACCCATGGAAAAAAAAGACATAAGTTAACACCAGCTACGATCCTTACATAATCTTTTTGCATCGTCCACACTCTTACATCTGGTCAAACACGACACGCCGCCATTTTACATACAAAAAAAATAAAACTTACTTTCTCGATTCTCTCTGTCCCTCTCTCTTCTCCACGAAGTTGATGAGGATGATGTCGGCTTTCTTTTCGGAGATGGTGATCTTGACTTTGATTTTGTAGGCGAAGGTTTCTCTGGTGTTTTACTTTTTGATCTGAGACCATAACAAAGAATATCAGCTTTACTGTAATGAATCTCGATGTGCGAGGTGCTTAATTAAACAAAATTGAACGACATTAATTAAACACTGAATAAAGACAAAGAGCACTGAATAAGTGGAGTGTCCATATTTGCTTCTTACCTTCCTCACCGTATTTGAGAGCAAAGGAAAAGAAATTTATAAAATGGCCGGCGTCGCGGTATCCAGCCGCTTAGTGACTTTTCGAAAACTACGACTCAATTTCCATACAACTTTGGTTTTGACAGTAATAAAATCAAATTATACCTATATCTTCTGCCAGGTGGTGTAGGTTGTTTCTGCAAGTCTTTTGGTATAGGACTAGGTGATCTCGACTTTTCTCGAAAGCCCTGTGCCACTGCTTCTTCCTTCATTTTCCTAGCAGCATTCTTAGCTTTGTAGTACTCATACAGGCCCAATTTCTCCCAGCCCTCACTGCAGAAAAGAGAAGAAATCTTATTGAATAATGCGAAAAATAGATTGTATGTGATTTAGGTCTATTACATAAATTGCAAAATTGGTCAAAGCAACACATATAATTATTGTTTTAATGTACTGACTTGTCTCTAGGCCGTTCGTGATTAGGAGAAGCATAGAACGCATCCACAGCTGCCAGTAATCTATCATTAGGCGGGGCGGGAGGAGGAAGTCGAATCTTCGCCGGATCCAATGGCCGATATCTATCGTCTTCCAACTAAAATAAATATATTTCATCAGAGAAGAGAATTATAAAACAGCTACAGAAGGAAATGGAGTTGTTAACAAAAGGAGTGCTAATAATCTTTCTCCTTGATCGTAAACTGGTTTATGTTGACAGAAAAGCAGGGGAAAATGACTTTAGTCCAATGCACACATTTATTACACAGATATCAACGCACACACCTGTCATTATTTGTATGTTATCACTCCATTTGTTTGTTACTCCTCATTCACAAAGAAAATAATTAAATTTACATACCATAATGAGTGGGACCATCAAACCAGCCGGTAGCTCGAAATAGGGTACAGAAGGCATTAGATCTTCATTGTTTATATCAGGGAATGGAGGAAATCCAGGTGGGGGCTTACTAAGATCTGGTAGACCATTTTGGAATGCTAACAGTGCTGAGTTGTCATTGTTGGGCATGAAGCCAGGAGGTGGTTGGGAGAAGTTGATATTTGGAAGAATTGACAAATCTGGCTCTTCAGTAATCTCATTCTTAATCTTCTGACTAGTTATTTGGTCAAACGTCTGGCTGTCGTAACTGTTTTCGTTTCCGCTTAGGCTATTGTTAGAGGCATAGTTATCGCCACTTTCGCTGCCATATTGGTTGTTTGAATTGAAGTTCGGTTCATAGCCACCCATTGGTGGAAAGCCTTGGTCATTGAAATTGTTGTTTTGAAAATTGTTTTGCATATTGTTCTGCTGTACACTGTCTTTACTCGGATCGTGGGTGTTCTGTAGTTCAATGGCGTGTTTCTGCATTTCCAATTGCTGAATCTGCTGCATTGTGTGCGCGACAAAAGCTTGGTGTTGAGTCTGATAGCTAAAAGAATAAATAAGGATAACGTAAAATCTTCGTATAATATTTTAACAGTGAAAGCAATTTCGATGAAAGGCATGGGCACTTTTTTATGAACACTGGATCCACTTTTTAAAATTTTGCATTCTTGGCGTGTACTTTATTTCATTCTATGGCCGCTAAGTTCAAATCCAGCGCAAAAATAGCGTTTCGATACGTTCAAAACAATTTTTGTAAAAGTAATTAATTAATTACAGAATGATAAATATCGTCTTCGTCTTGTACAATCTATGTCAGATGTGATTGTGGTGTTCTTTACAAAGTTAAAAACGAGTTCATTTTGTTCGATTTCATTTCAACATTAACAAATGAGAAGAACAGAAGAAGAAAACTTGTTGCGCTGACCCCAAATAGAATGTGACAGGACTATGATGATGTTTAACAAGTTAGATTTGTATCTGTTAATTAACGGACGGTGAGACACAAGTATATTAAGGTTTAATTATATACATTTATAGCTTATAAAAATACTAGTAATTCAATAGTGGCGATACCAGTTTACCTTAGTTTGAGAACGGTGCGCGTGACTTTATGTTTTTTTTTTTACGCGTCTCGAGGTCTTAGACCAGCTAGTCTTAATATAATAAGCAGATTTTAAATTGCATCTTTAACAATATCGTCTAAATATAGTGCTGAATGATGGATATCAACTTCAGTTAGCTGGGCAGAATCTTCTTAATGAGGCAGATTAGCTTGCATTCTTATAAACGCTACCCTTTGCCTGTTTAGGATTGAACATAACATAACATCACGCCTTTAATCCCCGAAGGGTTAGGCGGAGGTGTACTAATAGTACACCCACATTTCGCCAATTTAGTTCAAGTCCCACTGTTGCACAATGTTGAAAAGTGGGTCCAAAATGATGCATGGTCCTTTGTCATAGGATATTTCCCCCACATGTACATTAATATTGTACTTACTTTTCAAAGGTAGATTTAGTTTGTTGTGTTAGATGAGCAATAGCATTTGAATGTTGCGAGATCAGATTGTTCTGGTACTCTTGGTAGGAGCTGGTGGGACTCTTCATTTTCTCAATGACGGCGGTCTCGAAATAGTTCGACTTGGATTCCCATAGTCGAAGCAATTTGTTAAGTTTAGCTTCCTGCTCTTCAGTGACGGCTGAAACAGCAAAATGATTAAAGAGTTGTCATACGAGCCGAGGCCGACACTAAGCAAGTTACCTGACTGGCACAAACCACAGGCGATGATGTACTAAAAATGCTTTAACTTGAAGATGAGAATGCACAATCGAACAAGAGAGACCTACATCTTGAGGGCATTATTATAAATATGTTACCTATACTGGCATTGCAAAACATTGGAACCACCACATTTTCCAAATTTTTCTTGAGATCTTCTGCGTTTTTGCGTGCACTGTAATTAGGAATAATAGCATCATAGACACCGATTTGATAATGACACGAAGTAAAGGGAGGTACACAATCTTAAAGGGGATTTAAAAAAAATGCTTTAAATAAAGTAAAATATGGTTTACGTATCGCCGTTGCATTATTCTTGTATTTAAATAAGTAGTGAATTAGAATTAAATACCTGCATGTTATGCATACTTTTACAATAAATAGGTGAGAATTGAAACTTACAAAGTGATCATTTCTAAACATAATATTTAGGTTACAATAACAACAAAAGAATACCATTATTCTATTGCCAAGAAACTAATAAGAACCACAAATTAATCAAAGATTTGAAAGCAAAACAAGGTTAGGTTATCAACAAATACGAGATCCCTGAACATGAAGAAATGAACTTAGATGTTAATTATTCTGGTGTTTGGTACTAACCAATGGTGGAGGACATCATTGACCAGGTAAATGATGTGGAGCTTCTGTGTGAATGCTGCGCCGGGCTGAGTCACTTTTCGTAGCAGATGTTGCGATATGACTTTGCCCGCGTCGTGTGATGTGGCATGCTGTAATATCCAGCCTTTGCCTATGGGGAATTGACAGGCAAAATTTTAAGTAAAAGTTTCATATTCTTTTTAATAAGCAGTTTTATTGAACCACTAAAAACGTTTGTTTTGTATTTTAAAATACAGGGAGGAAGGGACACCAATGCAAAAACGGTTACCTCATGTTCACATAGAAATTTTGATCAGTTAATAAAAAAAAATCAGCTGACCGTATTTTGACCGTGCAGGTGTTGCACTTTTGAAGGCACACAATACCTATTAAACCATCAAAATGTTGATGTGCAATTCTGTAGATAATTGTCACCTGATGATATGCTGTCTTTGGTGCATGTGTCAATGATAGGCTGCAGTATGCTGTCCAGTTCGCTGAGGCTGATATGGTTGTCTTCTGCCATCATCTGGATCTTCTCCACTTGAGCCTTGCTCACCAACTCGTTGATTTTAGCCTGCTGTTGATGAATCAACACCTAAAACATTTATACAGCATTTGTATTGCTTGTCACATTAATAAAACTGCATTTTTAAGAAAATAGAACAGAAATTAATGAACACTAAACATTAAGTAAGTTTTGCTAAATATATGACAACATAGAACAATTATGTAGAATTAAATATGGAAAGAACAGCAAAATAAAGTACACATAGTTTGTAGAACCACCCTAAAGAATATTACAGCCTGCAAATAATAATAAATATTGAATTTGTAAACCAGCAAGTCACACAGAAGTCTATTACAACACTGACCAATCTTTTGAACATGCAGTTGAATCTAACTTGAATTACCTCAATGATTGTCTAGTTCAAATCAGTAACTACTATTACTAATCATCAGTATTTTGGAAAATGAATGGGTTTTCATAATCAAAAAAACAAAAATCCAAACAAGTTGGAACTTACTTTGTGTTGAGCATTAAGATTATTCTCAGATTGAGTAATTTGCTCTTTGAGCATGTTGATCTGTGCGGAGATGTTGTCGAGGTCATGGTGGGCGTGCTGCGGGGTGCCGGGCGGCGCCGAGTTGGCCGCGAGCCACTGCTGCAGCGCGGGTGCCACCGCCATCGAAGCCGCTAGGCCCAGCTGAGCGGGAGTAGCTCCGGCCTGCTGGGGCATTACATATTGCCTGTTTTGTGCCATATAAGCCCCGGCGGGAGCAGGAGCCGGCTGGCCACCGGCCGATTGCTTTAGAACTATAAACAGCGGAGGTTCACTTAATCGGTTATAACAACACTCAATCAGCGATCATTGGAATATTCAAAACTCTTCCATCATCATTTTCATTATGCTTACTTGCTTGCTCCGTTGTCACTTTGTACTGGTAGTAGTTGAAGTAGTCCCCGCCGTAAAGGAAACTGAATTTTGGATTGTTTTTTTGCTTGTTCTTCGTCATTTTTTCAAATTCAGGTCCATTTCTAGCGACAAACTGGGCGAGTTTGTCTATTATGTTGCGTAGGTCTTGATCTAGAAATATAACTAGGTTTTAGCTACTGAAGCACCCATACTACGTGTCCAAATAAAATATATCTGATTGAATTAGGACGCACCTTGTGGCGGCTGCGGAAGCTCCATTTTATTAATTAACTAAGGTTATGTTAGTAGAAAATTAGCTCTTTCCTCCGTACTGTGTACTTAGTATCTTACATCATTACAAACATCACATCATTAAAACGTAACTGTTCTTGTGTAATAATTTTCCAAGTCACTCTTATTTTTCCAGAACGCTACACTTATTGTAAAAATAACATTCCTTCTTCGACACCGATCCAATTTTTTCGGCCATTTGTAATTTTGAGTGAAGTGAAATTAAATAGTGAAATTAACGGTAGTTAAATAACCGGTAATCCCGGTATAAAGGTTGGTGTGTACATGGTTTCTCTTAGCATAGTTTGGAATTTGAATTGAATCGTTTACAAGAGGCATTATCATGATCATGAGCCATGCCAGAATTCATTTTTGGATTTAAAAATTGTGATAAAGAAACAGAGCCTCGTAATTATGTGGTTTGGAGAAAGATTTATTGTTTTATAAAATCGAAAAATGCACAAGTATTCGCATCCCTAACTAGTTTTCATGATGGCAGCACTGTGCCACAGATCTCCGTCGATCGAAGAAAACCAAAAAAAGAATACTATTTACTCTGTGGATCCAAGTGCCGAGTATTGATCGCTGGACCAATGGTTTTACAGTCAAAATAAATTCAATGCAGTCATTCGTTGTTTAGCGGTGACGGTTCAGCAGGCTGATGTCAAATCAGTCGACGTGAATCATTTGTCAAAATCCAAGAACAACTCAAAAAAGTACTCTAAAAAATAAAGGAATCCATATCAAAATGTCTTCAATGGTAAGTTTTATTCTATAGAATAATACTATAGACACTGTCCCCAGAATCTTCTACGAAGATATTACTGTAATTACGACTTTTCTTTTAATATATTTGGGTACCTGAGTAATATCAAATATTAGTTTATCCATATGAAACACCTGCATAAGGTTGATTTTTGCTAATTGAAACTGAAAACTAGAACAAGTTGGGTCTGTCATCATCAGAGACCATTCTGTCTCATAGTACAAACTCAAATATAATTTAGTTTTATTGAATAACTTAGTTTACAGTACATATTAACTGTATTTATTAATTATGCTAGAATAAAAGTAGTACACCAATTAAAATTTATCTTAATGGCCATAATTTTGCAATTAAAATTCATGTTAAATCCTTATCACAAAGCATAGGAACTACAAACACCCTTATCATGTCAGGAAACTCATTTTTTATGAACAAACTTTTTAATGGTTTGTTTTATTCTTCACAGCGAATGAAGGCAGCCAAATGTCCTTCGGACGAGCTTGCCATCACAAACTGTGCGCTCATCAACCCGGATGACTTCAACAGTGATGTCAAGTAAGTTATTATAACTCATCATCATTATCATCATCATTTAAAGTATAATGGTGGGAGCCTGTCCGAAAAACGCTGTCTCTAAGGCCAAGATCTATACACTTTACGGAGCTTGCGCAATGACCTAAGAATCTCTTGCACGAGGCATAAAGGCAGGCATAACACTTACTTTAAAGATTTTGGTCTAAGGTATAAATCGCCGTTATACAGCGAAAACCAATTATCTCGAGTCATAATTATATCTGGTTACTTTTTTCTGCATGAGAAAGACTCTCGGAAGTGTTCAAAATAATTGGTCTTCCTATGGACTATCTCACAAAGTATGCGACATACCTCTTAATGGGTTTTCGCAGACGAAAGAGCACGTCAAATAGGGTAGGATTGTACTGTTAAGTTATTTTTTACAAAATCTCGAGATAATTGGTTTTCGCTGTATAACGGCGAAATATTCTGGTGTTGCAACAAGTGGATGATTCACTTCTCTCACACTTTCAAGCTACACTAATTAGGGTAATAAATCAGTCATGTTGTTTTAATATACATCTGTGCAAAGCAGTGATCTGAATAGGTTTTGCTGGGAAGTTTGTCCCGCTACTTCTCCTACCCAGCTAAAACACTAGAAAGTGGTGAAGTATGGACATTTTGTGGGACTGTCTTATGAAATTTGGATGTACAAAAACTGCTGATTAGTCAAAAATTGTATTTGGTAGAATTAAGTCATATTAGTATTACTACAGGTTTTCGTTAGGAAGACGTAATAGATTAGAATATTTGACATTTTCTGTGAAATCCTTAGGCATAAGCATAAGCATAATCAGCCTATTAATCTTCCCACTGCTGGGACGCAGGCCTCCTCTCTATGAGAGGGAATGGGCTATAATCCACCACGCGGGCCCAGTGCGGGTTGGTATTTCATGAAATCCCTAGGGATTTAATGAAATTCTTGGTTACCTCATTTTCCAGCAGCAGGTAAAGTCTGGCTAAATATAGTTTGTTGAAACAATCATGAAGATGTTAGCAGTCACCGCCACATCCACAGATGTCATCAAAAAGGGTGTGGTGTCAATCAAACACAATATATTCTGCAAAATAAAACCAAGGAAAAAGTGTATTCTGCTGGTGTAGACAATAAAATATTATCCAATAAAATGCATTAATAAGTATATGTATAAATTTTCGAAAACAAGTAGTTATGTTTTAGATATTATTTTGTACCCTATCACAATGTGGTCCTATTAAACTCAAAGTTTGACTGCTAAAGAATGCCTTGTGGCATTAAGTCTGCCTACTATGTACGATTATTGCACAAGAAGTTTAAATAATAAATACATGTGAATTTTTCAAATAGGCATGGATGGCCAAATCCGAAACTATGAAAATAGCGAAAAATACTCAAAGTAGTCTCAAGCCCGAGCAGTCACATTAGCCTGATCTTGATGAAAACCAAAACTGCATCATTAGATTTTGAAAAATCAATATTCCTATCAAGGAGTCGAACCCGTTGATGTTGGAACCAAAACATGCACTGTATTATTACACCAATCGATAGATTCGCTATTAAGGATCAAATTCTGGGAAGTAATGATATCAGAAGAAGAAGGCCCTTGTGCACTGAGACCACATCTCGGTGCATCCCGACGTCGGCTTCTAGGAAGTATTCCCTGAGACTGCATACTTCACGGTTGTACAGGGTCTTAGCATTTAAGAAACCACGACCCCCACACTTCCGTGGGATATGCAGTCACATCACCGACGACCGCGGGTGATGCATCCGATTTGCGGTCAGCAGTGCGCGGACCCTCCTATCCAGGGCATCAAGTTCCGTCTGAGTCCATTTGAGTATGCCGAAAGAATACATCAAAACCGGCATGACCCAACGGTTGAAGGCTAGCACCTTGTTTCCACCTGACAAAAGACTGCCTAGCACCTTATTCAGGCGGCCGAAGAAGCGCTCAATGAATGTCGGCAGTATTGATACTATTTGTTGTTCCGTGATACTATTTGATACCTAATGCTTCCGACATACCCAAATATTTGCAGGTTTCTGTTGAGGAGAGGGATCCAAGGTGTATGGAATTCGATAAACCACTACTTTGTTGTATTCAATATTGTTACTTTCAAAATTTAATTAAAGCTAGTAGGTAACATTAAATTCTGTGTCTTGCACCTACGTATGTGTGCTATAGTTAAACAATCGCTGTGAAACATATGTGAGCGTTGCATGAGACAGGGAAATAGGTTTGCAGAGCATAAAGAATATACATACCATAATACAATATAAAAACCCACCCCCAGTACATTTAATTTCAGTTGTTATTAATTTCATATTAACAAGTATATTTCCATATCTGTCCTGTAAATTTTAAAAATAATTACGTCATACCTGTAATCCCCGAAGGGTTAGGCACAGGTGTGCCTCAGTACCTACACCCACATTACGCGTATATTTGTAAGACTCGAGTAATATCATAATATTTGAGTCTAATAATTATCACTAAAATACGCCAGTTTAAAACACAGATATGATTCAATATTTAAAACTTTTGGTCTTAAAATACGGGAGGTTTATAGGACCACAAAGTTTACTGACCATTTCTTGTTACCCCTAGAAGCATGAAAATAAATTAAACATTATTTACAGGCATGTTGAAATATCTACCGGGCCGTCGCAGCACTTTGTGTTCAGCGTAAAGTTCTACAGTGGTGTGGACCGTGGCACTGTGGGGTTCTCTGCCCCACAGAGGAAATGGGCTACTCTTTCCATTGGTCAGGTAAGTTGTAAAGAAATAACTAACTAACTAATCATTCTTTATTGGTTTATGATGGCTTAAAAAAGTACTATAATTCAAAATCATCATGTATATCTACAAAAAAAAAAAAAAACCATAACATCTCGCCTGTAATTCCTTACCCTTCGGGGATTACATTCGCAGAGGTGTACCTAATGGTCCCCACCCACATTTCGCCAGTTATGTTTTTACTCCTATGTAATAGGGGGCAGCCTATTGCCATCAACCGGCTACTACTGAGAACTTCCTGATGGGAAAACCCAATAACAATTAAAAAAAAATGTTTTATACTATGTCAGACTAACTGATTACAAATACTCTTGATTTAGTAACACAGTCAACTCGTCATTGTGTTATCGTAAATTAAACCATTTTTCATACAGGACAGACATTAAATTAGGTTTTTGTTGTAGCCTATTGATGTAAAGCCATTCAAGCCCCAGAGCGCAGAATGCCTGTGCAGTGTGACCTTAGAGGCAGACTTCATGTTGAAGAAAACGTGAGTATCTATGGCGCAATCCAATTATGTGAGTCATCTATAATGCATAGTGTACATAATGTATTAAAAGTGGGTGTATTGTAAACTAGTTACATTTGTACTGTACAAAAATCGGCTGTTTCCTACAAACACACGCACACACTGTCAAAATGTATGGAACAGCTGTTTTTTTTAACACGGTCAAAATGTATAGAAACAGCTTTTTTTAAAAATAATTACTGAATACGTTATAACCGTTTGTGCGTCGGTGACTCTTCCTAAAAATATTCACCAATAAATCACTTCAAGCTGTTGCAGTCCACTGCTGGACATAGGCACCCTGTCCTCCGTCTTCCGAGTTCAGTCTGACCCAGCCACCTTTTTTAGATGACCCCATGGTTTCTGATACTCCGTCTCCACTCCAGGACTCGTTTACACACAATATAACCTAGATTTTTTAAATAGTTTATAAACTCGCGTTCGACCACTATCTCTCTTTATGGTAAACAATGATGTATAAGACTTCTTTGCTGTCAACTAGTGAGCACGCTTACCTAGAAGGATGACCTTTTACACTCGAGATTTTAAGATTATAACTATGTGGAAACACAGCACATGCACAGTAAAAGTTTTCAAGTGTTTTGTGCGTATGGTTTTAATATCCACCATAAAATAGCACTCGGCGTATGACTCCAACGCCGTACGTGTATGATAGTCCGATGATAAAATCGGTTTGGCGGAATTACGATGTGAAATGTAAACGATAAACAGCTGGTTTACTCTGCTATAACGTTTTATAGGTGGATTGCGGTTGAATCAACCTTTGTTTGGAGTTACTTAGCCTGAAAACTTGACCTGCCCAAAAAAACCGGACGCTCACACCGGTCGCTTTAGGGTTATATATTTTTTTTAAAGTGTGTGAATAATTCTTATCAGTCTTTCAGTCCCAAGACAACAATGGCGTGTTATTTTTGTAATGTACCAATAAAAATAACAATTGGTGGCCATTTAAATAATAATTCTTTTGACTGAATTTCATGATGCAATCAAAATGTATACGTAATTTGATTACGTCTAATAAGAGTTGGTATGGCCATATTTAGTTGTTAAGAAAAAAAAATTGAGTGCAGTGGCCCAGTAGTAACGGCCAGGAATAACGATTAGGTTCAAACCCAGTCAGGCACTTCGTTATGTGTAAATTCAGAGTCCACGGGACTCACTACAACTTTTATGCAAAGAAAATCAAGTGTAATTTAAAAAAATATTTTGATTACTTATTTATCTGTTATTATTTAGCTTTAAGCTATCATCATAGCATCTAAACGTCGAAATTGAATCAACAAACCCTACAGATGTTTCTGCCCCAGACATAATAAACTAATTGGCTTCACGAAGGCTATGTTCAGAGTGTATTCTGATGATACCTACTTTACCAAGGGATCATCGTAAATATTTTTCCACTTGTATTATAAGAAAAGAGCCAATATTGCGTACAGCCTGCAAGAAACCAATCTGCCTTACTTGTGCCTGTGCTTGTACTTAGGTAAAACCAAACACTTTATTTTTGAAGATGATTAATTTATAAGATGTAACTCAAAAAGGTGTATTTTATGTAAAGTTTATCCCAAAATATTACCTATTATATAATACTAGTTGTTCCCGGCATGCGTTGCAATGCACCTTTTCCTACTACCTACCTACTACCTACATACTACCTACCTGCTACCTACCTGCTACCTACCTAAGAACCTTCTGACAATAACGAACACAACAAAAAAAATTGTGAAATCGGTCCAACAGTTCACGCGTGATGGCGTGACCAAGGGAAATAAGGAATCCTTTTTATACAACATGTAACGTAATTAACGCACACCCTCAGACACCCCAATTAGTATATTATGTTATAATCATAATACATACACTGAATTTTTAGTTAAACGTATATGAGCATTGATTATTGATTGATTTAGTTATACTAATTCCGGAAGAATGTTGTGGTCACAGTACAAATCCACGAACGCAGACAGTCGCACACGTAGGTATGAGGGTCTTGTTAGCCTAGTAGGTATGTAACGAGTTTTTACTGTAATTTACGTAGTTTTAATTATTTTTGGGGAATAAAATACCTATAACAAAAATTATAGAAATCGATTCAGTAAACGATTCTGAACAAACTAATTTCAGGATGTGCGTTAATTATGTTACATGTTGTATATAAAGATAACTAGCGGCCCGTCCCGGCTTCACACGGGTGGACATTTATTTTTTTAATAATAAATATAGCCTATGTTACCTACTTGGGGATAATGTATTATAATGGTGAAAGAATTTTTGAAATCGGTTCTGTAGTTTTAGAGTTTATTCGTTACAAATTTCCTCTATATAATATTAGTGTAGATTAATATGCCATTCGTGTAATATAAAAGTAATAATAAAGCTAAATAAAATTAAGTATGTTTTTAAAAATATAAATACGTATGTAAGGAAAATTAATAAAGGAAAAGATAAATAAAACATTAGATGACCGTTTTTTTTTACAAAAATCTAAATATGAGTCCCTGGTACTCATGGTAGTGTTAAGTGGGATTTTAATAGGGGTGGTGGATTAAGAGTTAATTATGCCATCATCACTGCTCTCAAAACGGTTAAGAGAAACATCATAAGAAAACCGGCAAAACGTGGAACTGTATAGTGTATACGGTTCTACGGTTACGGAGAGACTTGTGAGTCTTCTACCAACCGAATGCTGGGTCCGAGTGGTGGAGGATTACTGCCCACTTTTTTTCACAGAGAAGAGCGTTGTAACTTTATAGACTGATTATGATAATTATCTTTCAGTACATCCATGGATCCCTACGATTCGGAGCAAATGGCTCGTGACTTCTTGATCCAGTTTTCCAACCAGATCTTCACTGTTGGTCAGCAGTTGGCTTTCGCTTTCCAAGACAAGAAGGTTTTGTCTCTCGTTGTCAAGAATCTGGAAGGTAAGATATTTGATTGGCAAAATTTTAAGTCAGTTCAATTTGCAACACTAACATGGATACCTTATCATCTGCCTAGCCTTATCCCAACTATGTTAGGGTCGGCTTCCAGTCTAACCGGATGCAGCTGAATACCATTATTTTACATGGAGCGACTGCCTGTCTGAACTCCACAACCCAGTTAGTACTAGGTAATACGGTACCCCTTGGTAAGACTGGTGGACTAACATGGATCCCTATGAAATAAAATGTAGGATACATACAAAATTAAGGAAACTAGAACACAATAACTGATTCACAAGCAGTGACAGCCTAGTGGTGTGACTGTCGGACTGCCAAGTCATAGGTCTCGAGTTCGAACCCAAGGCACGCACCTCCTGATTTTTCGGATTCATGTGCGTATTGTATAATCATCACTTGCTTCGGTGAGGGAAAACATCGTGAGGAAACCAGCATGCGTGAGAGTTATTTCTTGAGTCGCATGTTAAGCCAAGTCAGAGGCCCATGGGCGGCATAAAAACTCTGACACCAGGTTAGGAACTAATCACACGATAAAGAAGAAAGACTGATGAAACAACATTTCCCGCCTTTATGAGCAATAAATCCTACAACAAAACATGATAATAGAAAAAATAAAAATAGGAAACATCCGAAACGTGGTAAGACCAAAATAGTGCTGGAACACAACAAGCTGGACTCGATAAACATACCACACAGTACAGTCTTGAGCAATATGAATAGTTCAAAACACGCAACTACTTATAAAAATGATTTTATCTTGAAATGTATTCTGCTGCTACGAAACTAGTTTTTTTTTTAAATAGGCCTCTTTCGCATCTGAATTTTACTAAGTGCATTTGAATTTTACTAAGTGTATATGTTACGACTAAAAGCCGAAGTAAGGTTACACCTAGTTCTAGCCGGCTATACCTAGGTGCGGCCTAAATTTGGAGGTTTGTTGCAACTGATTTGGATGTAGCGCTCGCCGACCGCTGCAGCGGCACCGTTCGCTGCGCTCGCTCGGCTCGCGCGTTTTTGGTCACAGTTCTAACCTAACCTAATCCATTTGGTCGGTGTGTTCTAGCAATAAAAGGATACACCTAAATATAACAAACTGTTACCGGCCGCACCTAGATATAGCCGGCTAGAACTAGGTGTAACCTTACTTCGGCTTTTAGCCGTAACATATGTATATTAGTATCCTCCATTATTTACTAAAATAATCTGCATGCTATGTGTATTTGTTATAGCTGTGGACGTCCAAGCTTTGGCAGCCGGCGCTAACACTGCTGTACCCCGACGCGTCAGGATGGGCCGTCTCCTGCCTGATGGCCACATTCAGTTCGATAAAGCCGAAAACTCTTCCCTCAACTTAATCGGAAAGGCTAAGGGGTAAGCAGTACACGTATTTATAGACCGCCCGCTTTAATGAGTCCTCGCGAAGGTATCTATTTAAATAGACTATTCTGAAGATTGATCACGTTTTGGTTCAATTAGCATCGTAATACCTACGTGGATTATGGTTATTTTAAAGCAAATAACCTGTGGGATATTGTTAGGACTTTGTGGACGCTTAATGTGCCTTTGATGGGGCAAGACGGAGGACTCATTAAAGCGGTCGGGCAATAGGAACAAAAGTGTTAAACCTGATTCTGAATTTGTCCTATTTCTTGTCTTTACGACAACTTGTCTAAACATCTAGATTCGTATATGACGTGCAAGTTTTTAAATTATTATTTATATGTTCCATCAATAACCCGCGTCTATAAACAAGTCAAAGTGATTACTTGAGTAAAAGTAATTATTTAAGATACGTTTTTTATTCTGTAGTAGTAATTGCTTGAATTTAGAACTCTCAAAATTTAGAATTCATAGTTTTGCTTTCTTTGACGGTTCTTACTTTGTTTAAATTATTTTATACCTATTGCTTAAAAATATCTACATAAGTAATTATTTACACTCAATAACTTTAACTTGACTATTATAATTAACCGCAATTAATTAACCGCTGTATACAATCACAATTTGCCTGTTAAACCAATTCTAATTAAAAAAAAAAAGATAGCCTATTGCCGTTAACAGGCACTAATCAAAACTCAGGACTACTACTGAAAAAAATCTGATGGAAAACGAACCCATGACGTCATGGTCAGCAGTAGCGCTTGGGACCACTTGACCACCGAGGCACCTACTTGTAAACACGGCGGCACATGAAGCTGCACATTTCCAGTATATCTTGGCCTCGCTTTGTATAGATTTCCTATACAATGAGAGATCAGCATAAACTGGTTTTGTATAGCTTGATTGGCCATCAAGATTCTAATAATATTTTCGACATAAAATAGGAGACAACCACGCCAGTCTATCATCAACCCAGACTGGGACTTTGGAAAGATGGGCATCGGTGGCCTGGACAGAGAGTTCAACGCTATCTTCCGACGTGCCTTCGCTTCTCGAGTCTTTCCTCCTGAAGTTGTGGAGCAATTAGGTAAACATACTAATATACACCCATAATAATAGCTTGGTCAATTCTAAATACTTTAAATCGGGATATACCTAAGAGTGTAACCAAACTGATACACAATATTTTTGTCTCGACGCGACTCGACACTGTTGCGGACTGTTTGCTTTTATTGTATGAATATAAATCTCGTTCTGATCAAGCTGATTACGCGTCGATAAGTCTTGACAGCAATATAAAAGGTACACTGGCAAAATAACATTTATGCGTCTTTTTTTATAGTACCTCGTAAAATTAAATAACTGACGCTATTTTAAAATGAGGTGTAATTCCCTACATAGGCTTACACAAGCATCAATGTACTAGTAAATTAAATTATCGTTTCATATTATTTTAGGCTGCAAGCACGTAAAGGGTATCTTACTGTACGGCCCTCCCGGTACCGGTAAGACTCTCATGGCTCGTCAGATCGGTAACATGCTGAATGCACGTGAGCCCAAGATTGTGAACGGCCCGCAAATCTTGGACAAATATGTGGGTGAGAGCGAGGCCAACATTCGACGGCTGTTCGCTGATGCTGAAGAAGAAGAGAAAAGGGTAAGAGTTGACTAATTATTTTGTAAGTATTTTGACCAGTCTTGGGACATTGACTTCTTAGGCTGCGTCTACGTTAGGCGAGCCGAACACGATCGGAGCACAAATTCGCTTAGCGTAGACGGAATTAGAGCCTCGACCGAGCACTCCCGTCAAAGGAATTTGTGCTCCGCTTGTACTCTGTTTGTGTTCGGCTCGCATAGCATAGACGCAGCTTTTAATTCTCCATGTATCCAAGCTTACTAAGTTAATTAATAAATGAGAATTCATTATCTTTTATTGTAATGTTAAACCAGAAAAGGTATGTTCTTCGGTAAGCTTCGTGTTCCAAATTAGCACGAACGTCGCGCCACAGAGTAACCTCTCTCAGAGGCTAAGTTTGTAAAGTTTGTTACTTTTGTACTGCCTGCTTGGTCATAGTGCAGTCATTCACCCATCGTGTTTTTATGAAGTTTTCCCTTCGTCGGTTTACTTTCTCCAGTAACTGATCGTTATATTTTACTTTAAAGTTTTTTGGAAATACTCAAAACTCAAGTATTTCCAAAAACTTTTAAGTTGATCTACATGTAATATTTTAACCATGGTAATGCAAAATAGGCAAATAATTGCATAGTTGCAACAGAAATACTCTCTAAGCACGAAACCCGTAGTTTCGGCTGAAGTTACGAGCGTTTTCTACTCCGGGTTATCTACGGACATAAATAAGTTCGGGGCCCGAACTAAGAATGAATGACAACACGATTGACTGTTGCCCATACTCCCTACCCATATGTTTTCAAAACCAGAAATCCGAAAGTAATAGGAAGTGGGGTTTTGAGCTACTTTCGGACGGGCCCGTATCTTCGTTGACGAACTTTGAGAACTTTTCCGAAAATAGGCGATGTTTACCGAAGCGCATACTTTCCATGAGTGATCTGTACTTATATTATTTTTTCTTGCAGTGTGGACCAAACAGTGGTCTCCACATTATCATCTTTGATGAGATCGACGCTATTTGCAAAGCGAGAGGATCTGTGGGAGGCAACACTGGCGTGCATGATACTGTTGTGAACCAGCTGCTTTCAAAGATTGATGGTAAGCATAGGTACTATTGGTCTAAATAGCGGGTGGCATTGCATAGTTTCTGCCGACGGGTTTTGTCAACGGAAGAATCGATAAAATGACAGATTTCTTTTGTTGGTCTGTCATTTTGTCGATTCTTCCGTCGACAAAACCTGTTTCTACGGTGGTCATGCTACGCGTGTTGGAAAAAGCGTGGGTTTATGTGTGGATATTATAGGTATACCGGCTCATGGTAAAGTGAAATTATTTTGCTATTTAAAGTTATTATTTAAGAGCAATATGGCGGCGTTAGTTTCGGTTAAGGTTCGCACGGAAAGAACCACGCAGCACTATAATATTAGCGATTAAAATTGTACAATTTACTCGGACAGAAATATTGAGTTTACTTCCAGTACTGACTGAAATGTCGTTTTAATGTCAAAAAGTAGCCTAATACACCTGTCCTGCCACAGACGTGACAATGCTCAAGAAATGTACAATAGATTGTAAGCCCCATGTTAGTAAAAGAGATACATTAATTAATTTAATGATGGATGACTGGTAACGTCACCGACGAAAACTCTGTCAAACAAATAAGTCGTGTTTAGTTGCTAGCTCCCAGTGGCGTGCCTTGGAACCAAAAACACGACAAGTCCATAAGGCATGCAGACTTTTCGGAAACCCTAAAGAGTAGCCTACTGCTTCAAGTCCACAGGCCTACAAACTTGGCTTGCCCTTATAGCTTATGCCCGCAGCTTCGCCCGCGTGGAATTCGATAATTGGCCCACGGGATCATACTGCCGGCATAAAAAGTATCCTATGTGTTAATCCAGGTTATAAACAACCTGTTTGCTAAATTTCATCCAAATCCGTTTAGTAGTTTTTGCGTGAAAGAGTAACAAACATCCATCCATCGCATCAATCCTCACAAACTTTCGCATTTATAATATTAGTAGGATTTTAAGGGTAAGCCAAGCTTGTATACTTAAATGTAAATACCGCCACTATCTCTACTCACTTTTCTCTAAACCCTCTGCGGTGGGAGGGGAGCCTTTCTACAAGTACTGACGCCACCTTTTCATCAGGTGTCGACCAACTCAACAACATCCTGGTCATCGGTATGACGAATCGTCGCGACATGATAGACGAGGCGCTCATGCGACCTGGTCGTCTCGAGGTTCAGATGGAGATCGGTCTACCCGACGAGAAGGGCAGGGTTCAGATCCTGAACATTCACACCAAGCGTATGAAGGAGTATAAGAAGATGGCTGAAGATGTTGATTCTAAGGTTTGTGGAATATTTGAAGGACCCACAATACCCATTACACAAGTATAGATCGCCATCCACTGGATCGCCTTCAAAACACTTCATTTTACAAACTGATCGCTATTCCATTTTATTTCTAAACATAGAGGGTGAGGATCAAGTTGAGGCGATACTGAGGATGTGGAATGGCCTTTGCATTGCCTTGGGGCATTTTAGGCTAAAAAAAAAACAAATTAAATATAATTTATCTCGATTTAAAGATCGCAGAGTGCTTTTCGTTGCTGAAACAAGATTTTTCAAGAAATAGAATTTCTAAATGAAAATAGGAGTAATGAGCTCACTTTTCTCGAGTATTAGATTGAAATAGTAGCAAATATTAATCTTTTTAGCGTGATGATATACAACCCGACAAAAAAGTTTATAGAGTAAAGGAGGGCGTTGTTAGCGACTTTCTGCCAACAATTAAAACTTTTTTGTCGGGCTGTACTTTTATTTTTAAAGCTTGCCCCACCCTTTATCAACCTGCACTGAAGCCATGTGGTGGAACACGCTTCACTCCCTCTCTCAAAGACGAAGCTTGTGGCCCAGAAGTGGGAACATTATACAGGGCGGGTAAAAAATCGTAGATCAAACGAAATAGGGCGATAGTTGGGGTTATTTACAGTAAAAAATATCTCTGTGGCAGAGTCTTAACTTGATCTCCTTAAAAGTTATGACTACTTAAGTGTTTTATAAGAAAATAAAAAAAGTACCTATTTTAAAACATAAAACAGTGTTTAGTTGCTTCTAGAAAATGTATCATCACTACAAAAGTGCTTTTATGACAGTGTGTACCATGAGTTATGAGTATTGACACTTTTTTCTTTTAAGTCTCACGAAAAATTATTTGTAACTGCAGAACTTACTGTAAAAAAAAAACGTACTACCTAAAATTTACCCTGATAATCCCTACTATCGCCCTATTTCGTTAGATCCACGATTTTTACCCACCCTGTATAGGCTGAGGATACGTAAAGTGAACTTTATTGTACACCACAGCTCTGTTATCCTTAATAAATACACATATGAGTACAATGCCGGTCTTACTAATTCTGAAATTATTATTACAGGAACTGGCAACTCTTACAAAGAACTTCTCCGGCGCGGAACTGGAGGGCTTAGTCCGTGCCGCTCAGTCAACAGCCATGAACCGTCTAATCAAAGCGTCAAGCAAGGTGGAGGTAGACCCCGAAGCTATGGAGAAGCTCTTGGTTGAGCGAGGCGACTTCCTACACGCGCTTGAGAACGACATCAAGCCCGCGTTCGGTACTGCAGCCGAGGCATTGGAACATTTCTTGAGCCGTGGTATTATTAACTGGGGCAGTCCGGTTTCATCTTTGCTTGAAGATGGACAGTTGTATATTCAGCAGGCGCGCGCTACTGAAGCTAGCGGTAAGAAACGGATACTGATTGGTTTTAGGGTTTCATACCCAAAGCAAAACTCCTTACAAATTTCAATAATATAGCTTATGTACAATGGCGAGCTTCATCTATAATTGGGTTTTCTTACAACCTCCTTAGTGTGTTACGCGATACCATTGTGGTGACGTGTTGCGATGCGACGTCGTCTCGTAGAAATTTATGTCGCGGATCGTATACATTCACGACGCGTTGTCGTATCGTGTAGGTAGGAACTAGACCCACACACGATATGGACGTTGTGTCGCGATTTTAAAGTTGACGTAGATACACGCGATTTGATTTCACATACGTACAGTCACGAGCGCCAATATGTAAACACTTAACAACTTTTAAAAGTGTTTTCTCCTACAGTTCTCATTAAAATTTCATGTTGTTACGAACATAGTACTTTGGAACTCATATTATTATGACAAAGATCCTTACACCAAGTAACAATCGTTATTTTTTCGCGAAAATTACTTTTAATTTTAGCAAAGTGTATACATATTGGTGCTAGTGACTGTACACGACATATCGTCGTATCGTTTTGGTTCGTTTGACATATAAATTGCCTGAATAAAAAAAATCGCTCCTAACACCATATTCTTTGACACAGGTTTAGTATCAGTCCTGTTGGAAGGGCCCCCTAACAGCGGTAAGACCGCGTTGGCCGCGGAACTGGCGAAACTGTCGGATTTCCCCTTCGTGAAGGTCTGCTCTCCAGAGGACATGGTTGGCTTCACGGAGACCTCCAAGTGCCTGCAGATCAGAAAGGTAAGTTTATAAAAAAATAAAGCACTGACGGGGAGAACAAGTGCCTTACAGATTCACCTTTACACCCATTAGATAGTCGGTTTCGGGGCCTGAAGGACCGTGGACCACGCACCACTTTGCACCTTAGTAGTTAACAATACAACTCACAAATGTTTTTAAATGAAAGCTGATCAAAAACTTAGTATCGAAAGAGAACTGGTCGCGTCTTGTACAACAAAGTCTGCCGACCCCAAAAACTGTAAACCCTTAAATTACTGTCTGTTTGCAACTAAGAACAGTTTCATCTACACAATAACTTTCCTTCCGTCCCCAGTACTTCGACGATGCCTACCGCTCAACTCTGTCCTGCATCCTGGTGGACAATATCGAGCGTCTTCTCGACTACGGTCCCATCGGACCGCGGTATTCCAACTTGACGTTGCAAGCGTTACTCGTGCTGTTGAAGAAACAGCCGCCTAAGGGACGGAAACTGCTTATTCTGTGCACTAGCAGTCGGAGGTAAGGATGAATTAATTGTCGAATTTACATGAATGTCTCGTCGTATTTTTAAATATGCTCCATTAGCCGCTTACTGACTGAGAATACACAACTACAGCGACGACTGTAGCCACTGGCATAGACAACAATGATCAAATAGTGTAAACTTCTTTTTTTATTGTATATTGTTAGAAATCGATACAAATCATGTCATCATCTGTTAAGCTTCGCCAGCAAACTTAATTTGACCGTTTTACGTCTCTACACTAACAGCCAGGGGGTCTACTCTCTTTCTCCGAAAAGAAATGTCGCAAACGAACGAAATTTAAAGTTTTGTAAGTGATCCTACTCTATTTCATTTTCGGACGCGCACAAAAAGTTCGAAACCATAGACAATACCGGAATAACTACCTGTAGGTCATACAAATATTTGTACCGTGCGAGAATTGAACCCGCGTGGCGCAGCGCAGCAGCCAATCGCTCAGCCATTGCGCCAACAGTGGCGTCAAGTACCGTCCTTTATAATTAAGTTCCTAAATTATTTGTTTCATCCCCAGACAAGTCCTGGAAGACATGGAGATGCTGTCCGCGTTCACCGGCGTCCTCCACGTACCGAACCTGTCTCAACCGGAACATGTGATGGCAGTACTTGAGGAGAGCGATGCTTTCTCCAAGCATGACTTGCAGAAGATACAGCATGACATCCGAGGAGCTAGGTATGTTATACTTGGTGCCCTTTTTTATGAGATGATAGTGTTCATTGGGGTGGTTTTAGTGAGGTAAGCGTCCGACACTCGCGGGTCTTATCCTCACAGCCTGGGCGCCTGCTGAAGGCTTACTCTTAAAAAGAACAAGGTATGTTAAACTAGCGCATACGTTAAGGTAAGGAAAATAAATTGTTAAGCAGATTGTCCTACTCCGCTATTCTTTTCTGATTAATTTCGTTGCGGGATTCAAGACAGAGACGACTTCGTCGAGCTTCATTGTCTTAGCGCTTTTCTGATGGTCGCCACTGTTGGTTCTGGCGCACAGGAGTTGCATGGTTTGGGACTAGTCTGACAAACTTGTCCCAAAAAAAAAGGAGATTGTCACCCTACGTCAATATTTAAGACATTTCATGCAACGGTCAAAGAATGCAAGTTCATCATCTGCCTTACCTATTCCTAACTACGTCGGCTTCTAGTCGAACCGAGTACAGCCTATGTGGCCTAATCGAGATTTATACAGTAACAGCGTAAGGTGAAGGCGCGGCGCATGCATGAAATGATGCTGTTTCAAAACGTTTTCATACAAATTATACGTAGGCGACGTGTCGTGAATTAAACTTAAGCAGCGCGACGCACGCACGCCATTCTTTCGTTTCCTTATAAATTCCACGCCTGCAGTGCGCCTGCGTCGCGCCTTCACCTTACGCCGTTTCTGTATAATTCGCGCCCTACACAGCCCATTTACAGGGTAACACGATGGCTTTTGACCACCCGTAACTACTTAGGGTCTATGTTAGTTAGTAATCAATTTGCTTAACAGTTAATTCCCCTGACTTTACTTGAGAGGTAGTGCAATATATCACGCATGCGGCTTGACTGGTTCTTCAAACTTAACATTCCAGGTAGGGGAAGTAAAACATTTTGTTTAATGGTGCGAGGTAACTACCAAAGGTGCCCTAAGCCAAGGAGGTCGTGAAATTACGCCAGGTATTGTTGAGTTTATGGGTTTTTAGCGCTTGGCCATAGTCTGCTAACTATCGCCACCGTATTATTTTTTGCCTCGTTGGTCGTTGGCAAATTGTTATTTATTTATTTATATACACACAAAATTCTTAACAAGACAATACATTAAGATAGAAGAGCACAAAGGTACTGTTTATTTCATGCAAAATGTCTTCCAGCAGACCTGCGAGAGGAAAGAAGGATTAGAAATGTAGACACAGTGTTATTAGGTTTTTCCATCAGGAATTTCTTGACGAACCAACCTAGGCAAGCACAGCTTAATTTAAAGATCGACCCGAGCGGCTGTTATTATTAAACCACGAGCTCCTTCGAGAGCACAGGTGCAATATGAATATTGTCCTATTCGTTTATAGACCCTCCCGCATGAAGAAGTTGAAAAAGTTCCTGAGCAATGCCCCACAGCATACTGATGAAGAAATTGCGTATGCAGAGGCAAAGTCTTATTTATGTCTCAACTCGTAGGTGTTCCAAGGCAGACTAAAACATTTTGTATGAATGTTGAAGATTATCCCTGCAAGCTGCAGGGCCAACTTTACATCTTGCCTCGGTTCTCGATGTTGTCTTTTTCACTCACAACGTTTGTCAACAGCTTCGAGGGCATCATCTGCCTATCCTTTTGCCAACTATGTTGGAGTCGGCTTCCAGTCTAACCGGATGCAGCTGAATACCAGTATTTTACATGGAGCGACTGCCTATCTGACCTCCACAACCCAGTTCGTACTGGGTAATACGATACCCCTTGGTAAGACTGGTTGTCAGACCTTTGGGCCCATGGACTACCTGTAACCACTGTCAAAGACCTACAAATGACAGCCGGGACCAACGGTTTAACGTGCTTTCCGAGGCACGGAGGAAACTCGGTATATAATGGGCGGTCACCCATCCACGGACCAACCTAGGCAAGCGCGGCTTAACCTTAAGATCGACCCGAGCGGCTGTTATTTTAGCCACAAGCTCCTTCGAGAGCACAGGTGCAATATGAATATTGTCCTATTCGTTTATAGACCCTCCCGCATGAAGAAGTTGAAAAAGTTCCTGAGCAATGCCCCACAGCATACTGATGAAGAAATTGCGTATGCAGAGGCAAACCCAAGGTGACTTTGCCACCATTTTTCAATGTAGTCTGTTGTTTTTACGTTTTTGCTTGCGTTTGTCACTAAGTGTTTTTCTTCGTTAGATAGTCTTTGCCGCTGATTAGATTGCACTTATTTAATGAGCAGTCGTCGTTTGTTTTGTTTGGAGTAATAATTAAGCAATTACAGGGTCTTACAGGTCCTGTAAGAGTCCTTAAGACCTAGATCTAACTTGATTTCCAAGGAACAAGGTACGTAGAGTTTCATTAATAATTATTATTGAAACGATAACTCTGTACAACCCTGACAAAACGATGGCACCATCACAAGACAGGTAACTGGTGATTTGATGAACAACATTTTGAATTTTGTCGTAGGATATGGATTGAGTTTTGACCCAAAAGGACCAATATAAAAATAGGACTTGTAAACTCTACGCTCGGGAAATAAATATTGAGAGAACCATCAATTAAAAAAGTCACCAATCTACTTACATCCAGTTTTTATAAAAAAAAAACAATCGATATAATTGTTTCCTCTTCCGCAGGATCTTTATTGGCATCAAGAAGCTGCTAGCACTAATCGACATGGTGAAGCAAACAGACGAGAATCAAAGAGTGTTCAAGTTCCTCACGAAAATGCAGGAGGAGGGCGGTCTAGATCTAGGCACCAATGTACAATAAGAATCATTGCAACCTTAGGGACACCATGCGCATACCACACTATCGCCCTCACCCGATCACACTAATGCACATATCTGTACATCTAAAACACCTACCGTCAAAGTTACCGAGAGCTCACCTTGCGTTTCCGATCTTAGGAGCTACGAAATCGATTACGATGAAATTAGCGAATGCACCGAGTCGTTAATCGATACTAGTCATCACAAAAAAGGTATGACCGCTAAAGGTAACGAAATGTCACCATCTAAAATGCCTCTAATGAGGATTAGGAGTGTTGAAATTGTTTTCGAAGACGAACTGTCCACTTGTACGGACACTGGTATCTTGGATAGGAGCATCGAGTTCATAGCGTCTGACAGCAGCGACGATTCCACCAAATGTGTGGATGACTTAGAGCCTCTGAACATCGAAAAGGATCCCAACTACGACACTGTGACACTCAACGCTGAAGAGGATTTGTCAGATGACAATTCAGTTTCAATATCAAAAGATATCGTCGAAGACGTTCCTAAAATTGATATTCCCCTAATAAGTTTCCAAGATGTCGATGAACCTTCTCACGTACAAAGTGAATGTGTCACATTAGCCCTCGATGAGACTATGTCGCCGAATGTGTCCGAGATCGCCGATTCGGGTCGCTTCACCGAAGAAGCTTGTTCATCCCATTTCGAAACGGTTCCCATCGAAGACGCTTTACTTTCGAGCACGTTTGACGCGATCAATATTGAGAAGTCGACGTTAATGAGCTCGTACGAGATGTCTGAAGTCTGTAGCATGGCAGCCGAGACGTCCAGGCTGTATGAGTACATAGACAGTAACAGCGATAGTTCTGATGATTCGGACAACACGGCTACTTGCGACGACGCTCCAATACAACACCTGACAAGCCTCAGTAGCAACGTTTCGTCTGACGATAATACTGTCGGCGACAGCTACGATCTACAGTACGATTCTTTCATAGACATGGGCAAATTTTAATATTCGAATACCTATATAAACATGTTTAAACTTTTGCATTAACTAATTGTGCTTCTCTGTGAATGTTTCTATCTAACGCTATAATGGACTTTAACAAGTGTAATGCAGATTGCTGTATAAGTTATGAATGGTTATTATTTATATTGATAGTTTCGACAAACACATTCCAATTGAATTATTGAAGGATTTGATTAAAAGTAAGTCCTCTTTTAGTACGCCAGTGCGGTGAACTTTTAGTGTGAGCTATTCTGACACCTTATATACCTTCTTAACACAGCTTGTGCACAGAGGGGCTCGGTGGTATGCGGCTCTCGTAACCATGTCATGTCTCTATACACACTTGTTATAGTTTTACTACTCGGTAGTCTTTTTGTAAATATTACGTAATGTTTCCATAGCGCGTGCAATTTAGTATGTATACTCTCTTACTGAACGATGACATGGTTACAGATATCCCTGGGTTGTAAGTCTAGGCAATAGCTCAATTATCGACAATGTATTATATTATTTTTATAGTGATTTTTTATTTATTTCAATTTGTTATTGAAATGTGATGCAGCTTAACGCTGTCATAATGTGTTATTACTTAAATAGGGATATTTTGATCAATGTGTAATATCGATAGCTGTAAGAGAATGATATTGATCAAGTCAATAAATATGTAGTATTATCAAACATTTGAGGAATATTGTTGTTATAACTCAGTAGGACTCGAAGCTTTGACTTGAGTGTTAGTACAATTAAAGTTTAAGTACTTTACTTACCTGCACATGTAGTAATGTAATTTTACGGTCAATTAACGAACACTCCTAAGAATATTCAACCTTATTGGATAGTTAAGGTGGAAAAGCTAGGGTAGCCCCCATTCAATAACTATTTCATTAAAAATTCATTCGGTTCGGTTAAATGAACTTAGAGGGCTGTATCAATGATTGTAATTACACACGTGTTACTTGCCGTCTCGACTCATTTTTCATTACCATACAACCTGACACTGACCTGCAAATTGCAAAAAACGTAAGAAAATTTGAATTTCGCGGGCTACCCTGGGGCTTCCACATTAACAAGATCCTTATCAGGAAATTGTCTAAAGAACGCCTCTACATAAATGTTATGTAGATGGTAAATATTTAATACATGATAAATTATGTAGCGCGTGCGTAAATTAAATGAATGTTGCGATCTTTATCGATTATAAATAAAAAGATATCTAATATTTAACGAATCATAGCTATAATATTGTTGCTATACATTTGTAGTTATTTATTGTTACATTCTACAGGTTAGATGCATTGTTATCGTATTTGATCTAGGATAATACATTCCACTCACACATTTAAAACTGAGTCAGTGTAGTGCTGTGTTTTAGAAATACATAATCTCAAATATATAAAAAAATCGTGAAATTTTCTTAACAAAGCTTTTAGGTCATGAATTAGCATTAGAGCTTTTAATATACTTACCGCCATCATATATTTTCTTCTATTGATGTAAATAAATATATGAAATATGTGGAATTGTAAATAAGATATATGAGACATAGCTCCTGAATAGAATGTTCTGCAAATCATAGTTAATTTTTATTGTTATGGTTTTTATGACATGTTGTTATCTTGCATGCATATGGTGGCCCTCTGTTATCATATGGCCCTATCCTACGATGTACTGCTTATTCTGTACTTTGCCTAATTATTATAAATTGAGGACTTGCCCCAAAAACGTATGATTGAAAATGATATACAATTTATATTAAAACCATAAAATTAAATAGTATTAGATACTAATTTATTAAATGAAATATTAACTGTTGCATTGTATGATGATGTTATTTTTAAGTACTAAATTTTATTTAAATTGATTTTAATTTACTTATCGTGATCAAAAAGAAAGTTTGTCTTATAAATAAGACTCAGTAATGCAGATTATTTATATAGGTTTTTATTAAATGCGGAAAATTGCTTAATGTAATGAACATTGCTTACAGTGGCTGTGTAACATTATCCTGTAAGCTTTATTGTTGGTAAATAAAGTGAATGACAAACATAGATGTTGTTTGAGAATTTATTTCAATATCTTTTAAGATAAGTTACACTATTACAAAAACAATCACATGGTTCACCCAAGGTATAAAGTAGTATACATATTAAAGGTCTTCACATACATGGTGGAAGGGATATCAATGTGCAAATTGTTACCATACCAAAAAATCAACTGTTCCATCTATTGTAAACAGCAGTTTTTTTTAACCTTTTCCAGCCACGTCAATAACGAAAATCTGTGCGTTCTACGCCAAGCGCTTTAAAAAAGTTTTTTTTTCGATGTGCCATGCTGTCGGAGGTGTCGTGAGCACTTTATGATTTCACATCCATAGACCTCCGTGGCAGTCAATAGGTTAATGACCTGTTTTTTTTTAGCTTCATGTGCTGAATTTTGGTAACTGACTTCGCGTTGATATCCCTTACACCCCTGTATAATTAATAAAACTAGCTTGATGATGCATCTTTAGCACACTAAAACACTGTCGAGATTTATAGTAAAACTGCCTAGTAAACCTGTAGAATGCATATGGTTCCCAGGTTAGGTAAGGTTTTATAGCAGTCTATTAAAAATGATGGATCTCCTAGCAGGCAACTACAGGAACTTGACAAATTACAAGTTGGTAGGTGAGATGGTTAGTCAGTCATTGAGTGGTATTTTTTATTCTTTATTATAGATATAAAAGAGGATAACTTAAAAGTAACCAATGGCATAAAACTAATTGGCGCTTTCGCATGCATCCACCCAGTCGTTATAAACGTCTATCGGCTCGGATAACACGTTTGTTGTAGTCTGAAAGTCTTCTAAACAAACTCGACACTGTATCCGAGCCGTATTCCGAGCTCGATCCCTGAAAAACAAAACACGTTCCGTTACAAATGGTTCGCAAAATACGTAGGCAAATGTCATCACTCATCAGCTGATGGATTCAGATTTATAAATTATGTAGATACGTACATTTTCACCTCACAGGACTTCTCGTGGTTACAAAATGGGCAGTTGAACTGCTGGTCTAGTGGCTCGATGGCCTTTCGCTTTGGCGGAGGCTTTCGTTTTGATTTTCGGCGACCCATGCCTGAAAATTTTTAATGAAGCAAATAGTATATGGGATGAGACGTATTACTTGGTAACAGACGTTTGCTATGGACAAAGAGCAACATTCTACCTTTTTTTAGCATATTTAAATAAATAACTGTGTTACTTACTTATTTATTCACAGATAGGGCGACAAATATTTTGTTGTTGAATTCCGCAACCCAAAACACGAGCGAACACGTCAAGTTTTGACAGAACTAGCTGCCTGCGAGCACAGGCTGAGGCTGCACCACAGAGCATCAATGTAAGGCTGCACGCACGAATCAAACGCAGACAATTACACTGTAGGAGTAAAAAAAAGGCTATTCTCTACAGACTGGCTATCAGTCAGCATGTTCCACAGAGTTTGTATTGTAGGTTTGTAGTTGTAACAAACTCATACTACTTTGTCAATTTAAACCTTAGAGTTAAACTAACTGATCGTATAAGAAACTCGATACTGCGTTTCAAAACTCAAATTGCCAATATAAATGTGGCTGCCAAGCTCAAATGGAACTGGGCTGACCACATCTGTCGCATGTCGGAGGAGCTATGGGCTAAAGTAACCACACAATGGGTCCCAAAAAGCAGCAAACGACAACGCGGCAGGCCCAGAAGGAGACGGCAGGACGAACTCGACTCTTTTCACAAAGAGTGTAACAGCACTGGATAGGGGTAAGTGGAAAGAGTGAAGGGAGGTCTTTGCCCTGCAGTGGGACACAAACAGCTAATAATTAACAATGTAAACCATATTTTTATTTTTTGATTTTGGCAATTTGTCCGAACATTGATGCAAAATCCCAGGATTTATGGTAATCGCTACCTGCGAGAATATCAGTAGGTGACTTTATGCGTTGACAGCACGCGCATTTCCTCCCTGCCAATAAAAATACTCTGTGCTCCCTGCCCTCCCTGCGGAGTGCGGCATCTTGTCAAAAAGTTTGGTTTGTGAGTACTGTTGACAAGTTTGCGTACATTTTATTTATTTTAATGTATCCGTAAATTAAATACTATCACAAAGATGGCACGGAACTTAGCCATAATCTCTGTGATAGCTTTTCTATCGCTTGGTGGTAAGTTTTTTGCAATGTTTTTAAATTTTCATTTATCGTTAATGGTAACGCCCAGTGCCTAACGTTTTTAATGTATTGTTTTAGTTGCTACTGTTGTCGCAGAATGTATGATACCTTTAGTGCTGAGAAACACTTGGTTTTCCTTCGAAAATGGCAAACAAACTATAACTGATATCAATGCAAGTGATATGACTGGGAGGTAATGTATTTCTTATTGGCTTTCTATGAGTCATTTAGTACATCGTAAGTTTGAGTTAAAAAAATAATCATAATGAATAAAACCGGCAAATAATGTATTCAATATTTTTAATAACTTAATTGTAATTTTTTTATTGTTTATTGCTACAACTAGATAATTATGATGAAGCCGACTTCAGTAAATACAATATCTGTGAATAACAAAATATATTGAAATTGTTTAAACATTAATTTCCCTCATATTTTTACAGGGGTGTATGTGTTAACATAAAGGCAGAATACCGAGTAAACTACACAATGGTATTTTCATACACAAAGTGTTATTACTGTGTGAAGCTGATTGTTAGAACTGTGAATGTATTGGAGAAGATTGAGTCCCCTTGTGTGAACTTAGCCCCTGATGAAGAACCTACTGTGGACAGAGTGTGTCGAGGCCTTAATCCTGATCAACAGGGGCTTATAACTTTGTTCTCTGAAAACTATGTACCTGTAAGTTTCATATAAGATTGTTGTTCTAGTTTTTGGCTATTGATAATTTGAATCTAATTGGGTTTGCGGTTTGTTTGAGTGTGTAACAAGCTGTTTTCCATATTTTAAAAAGGTGGACTAGATGCAAGTGACCTACTATTTTGTAAATATTTTGCTTAATGTGATATATTCAACACAAAGTAAATTGTTTATGAATATATGGAATAAAAATGATAACTCAAGCTAGGCAATAAAATTTATTTATTTGAGAGAACATGTACAATATTACAGAAAATTCCAATCTATTGCACAGTCAAAAGAAATATATTTACAATAAACAATGATAAAAACATTATAAATGAAATACTTAAAAATAACAAGCAATATTTCTTCTTTTGTGCATCCTCTCACACAACAAGCACAATAAAAAGACATCATTTGTTCATCCTCTCATAGAAACTGAAACATCCACAACATCAACCCATCTCGAGGCAAATAAATCATATTCTGTTGTCAATGTCAGTAGAGTAAATGCAAATGTGATAAGTTATCACATTTGTTTGTCTAGCTTGACTTATAATTCATCATCATTCTCCTGCCCTTATCCCAATTTTTTGGGGTCAGCACAGTATAATATCTCCTTCTTCCATATTTCAGTGTTACTAGTCATCTCAGCTGTCACTTCCTTTCTAGCCATACCAACCTTCAAAAAGTCCATCCATCATTTCTTTGGTCTACCTCTAGTCTCATAGCACATACATAGCCAAAACATTCCTCACAACATTTTCCTCATTCTTCTGTTTCACATGTCCATACCACAATAACCAATTACCACACAACTTTTTAGTCACTGGCGCCACTGTCCGATTTCCACTACTCATTCCTTATATTATCTATTTGTGTTACACCACATGTCCCGCTTAGCATTCTCATCTCAGCCACATTATTTGCCATGAGTTATTTATAATTAATAACAGTATTTATTTTGTTACTACCTATTAGTCACTGTACCTAGTTTATTAAAACAGTTCCTTAAATTCTAGGTGAATTGTCGTTCATCTCTGGAAGGTGTTTGGCAGTTCGCGTACCAGAACCGTTTCCGATTCACGGGAGAATGTAATCACCCCGACGCACAGATCAAGTCATGTCAGACTGCTGGTACTCAGTTCTTGATCACCAATCAGAAGTTCAATATTACGTACAGGAAATGTGCTGGAATGTCGAATACTTTTGATGGTGTTGTGGAATACAGTTGTTTGGGTAAGTTTAGTATTTTGATTTGACATTTTGACCAGGGATGGTGGATTATAGCCCATTTCCACTCATAAAGTGGAGGCAGTAGTCGGAACATAATATTTAATTATGCTTACCGGGTCACATGTTGACTCGAATATGTGCAATTTAAATTAAATATTTTCAAATATTAATTGCTTTATCAGTCAGTTGCAAGCACTACTAATAAGCAGGGGTTCTAGTCCTAGATCCCTGGTTAGGCAAAGTGTCTTTCCAATGAGAATTTCTCAGTAGCAGCCTGGAGTCTGCTTTGGTTCACCCTTACGCGTGTACCTTTGGCTTACTTTTATATGGATTACAGGCATGGTGGCTCTTTATTGCACTCCAACAATTTTGTTATAGTCCACACTATTGGAAGTATTATAAAAATGTGTTTGTTTCAGGCCATTGGTTTGTAAACAAGAATCACTTCTTTGCGGTGGCGAACACGAAAGAATCTCGTAAAGACGAACGATACCGCTGTTTCCTCAAGAACAGAGATGACGATCTGTATATAGGTGCTTCAATAACACCAGAATGTAACACATTGAAGACTGTGGAGAAGTCTCCTGAAAGATACCGAGTTACAGCTGTGAAGGTAATGCAAAAATCTATATATATAAAGTAAGAAACTGACTAGCTGACTGATTCACTGAATGATCAATCGTTTTTTTTTTTACAGGCTGAAGTGGTAGAACCAGGTTGTAGATTACCACAAAACTTTTCCGGTGATTGGATCAACACGGCTAACATTGATGCAGATGTATTTATCAACGAAACACATATCATAGAAACTTATTACCCTGATGAGGGTCGATTCAGGAGAACTATTTATGTTTGCAGGTAATATTTACACACATTTTAAATTATGTATTGTAAGCGGTTTTGATTAGTTTGTGTAGACACTGTTAACAAGTATTAATATGTGTACTTTAATATCAAACAAACTTTAGAAGTTACTATTTCTGAGACTTGAAAATCAATTTTCTTTATAGAGAGCAGCGTGACAGCCGAGTAATGATGGCTCGTCTCACGGTTGATGGTTGTCAAAAGGATTATGTGTGCTTCGACTTCGTACCACAACATCACAATGTTATAAGGTAAACCTTTATTTAGTCATCTCTTTTATACATTTATATTTTAGTAGGTAATTCGAATAACAGAGAATTATTTTTTACTTTTTCTTTTCTAGGTACCGTAAAGGCTTGGCTATGATTCAAAGCAACTTCCACACAGTATGCTCCTGGGTGCAGTTCAAAAACAAACAAGAATGGCGCTACGATATATTCTTGAAAAAGGACCCTTCACCCATCCGATGCCCTGTCGCAGGAAAGTTCAATTTTACACAGAAAGGCGATGTAAGATTCGAAACAAGAATATTGGGAGGTGTCACTTTAAGTCCTCGACCAAACTTGTACTGCAAACTGAACCTCAGTGACTTCTCGGTATGTGATATAGACCAGAAAACCATACAGATCAAGGAGAATTACTGTCTGTCTGTAGATTACTTGGGTAGACCAGTTGATATTTACAGTGATCCCGATTACAGGATGAAATGCATAGGTTTTTGGAAGGAGAACCTCAAGTCTTACCTGATTACTTATGATGAGTTGGATCCATTCTCTAAATATAGATGTTGGGTGTACCAGCGGGCTGATCTGAATAGGTATGTAAGATATTTTTACAGATTGACCAGATCAATGTGCTCTTCTGTTCTATGCGTATTTTATTCCATCAATAAATCGAATGAGTATTGTTGCTATAAGCTTTGAGGGTATGATAACTTATTAAATTTATACTGTCACTTATCTTCCGTGATGTTCACTATTTTGAGCTCCCGATATCCCGTAAGTGACAGTATAAATTAAGTTATAAACCGTGAAAGCTTAAAACAGTGTATGGTAACTTATTGCTTGTATTCTTTCAGAATACTAATGTCTCAAGCGTTAGGCCCATACTGCGACTTGAAGCAAGACGTAACATCATGGAACTACACGGAAGGCGCAGCAGTTGCTGTCGAGATGGAAGAATATGAGAGAGAACGCGACCAATGTCCGATGCATTTCGACGACGGCAGTGACCCCTGGTCCACGAAGGAAAACTACATCAAAGTTTTCAGTTTCTCATTCTGGGGCAGTAATTCTGCTCCAACAATGGCAGTTACTACCGTAACGATATTTTTGGTAGCTTTACTTACGTTAATACAGTAAATAATAAGTGCACGGCCGAATACTCAAACGCAACTTTATTTTAAGGCCATGTCCTAACCATAAAGAATGGTCGCGGTCGGTCTCGCGCGATCTTTGTATTGACATACTTTGTATAAACGATCGCGTTAATTTTTACTGAGAGAGTGAAAAAGCGATTTGATTGTCTTCGTGAGTACTTCATATTCATTAAAAAGATTGCGTATTCGCGCGACGACCGTTTTCTATTAGCACAAGGCCTTACCAGGTTTCCTGAGTACTAGATATATAACACAGATTCGCACGAATACGCGATCGCTATCTAGTAGGACAGTGCCTTATGCCGTCTGTTATTTTACATGATTTGTAGAGACAGCAAAACTAAGAACAAAAGTAGCGTTTGAGTTTTGGTGATTAGACTGATGTAGATTACAAGTAGGTTGTTTGTCTAGGAGGATGAGCTAAGGTAGCTCGCGAAATTCAAATATTCTTACGGTTTTTGCAATTTGCAGGAAAAGGAACATCGAGGGTTGTATTGATGATTTTAATGATTATAATTCTGTTAATACATACGTGTTACGGTCGTGAATAGTATTTTGTTCAACATTTATAGCCTGACTGACCTGCAAATTGCCAAAAACATAAGAAAATTAGAATTTCGCGGGCTGCACGGGCACTTCCCTCTTAATCGATGTTGTGTTTTTCTAACACATTTTCACTCTCTGCTGTAGAAATGCTACTTAATTTAATTTTACTGATTGTTTTTATCCAGTCCGTCCAGTTGTATGTGTATCATTCCAGTTTTTTTACATGAATTTATTTTCTTGTTGTTTTACCCCAGTCCGTCCAGTTGTATGTGTATCATTCCAGTTTTTTACATGAATTTATTTTAATTCTTTGTTATTTTATATCTTGGCTTTGATTCTGTACTTATTAGGTACACTATAGAATTATCTGAGGAATCTCAATAAATGCAATGTGCCTTACGTCTAAGTATATAAATATTTTACAAACCACTTATTATAGTATGTATATTTGATCTGGTTAGTATCATCATTAATTTTACTTTTATATTATTCAAGGAACTAAGGTAGTTCAAGAAGATATAATGTTGTTAACATTTCAATTAGGTATGCATTTAGTTATAATTTTGTGAAGACAGTGAATAGTACTTTCATAACTGCAGCTTATTATTACGATTGCATTCTGAGGTTTTTATGTGGACCATTTTTTACTAATTTCAAATATCCATACCAAGTAAATCAATTTTATAGTTTAACTTATAATTAAAACTCGAAATAAGATGACATAGTTAACTGATGTTAATATTTCCTTCACAGCTATTTACTGTTTTGTATATTTATGGCTGATAACTAGTACCTTTTTAAAAAGGTTACACTTTCATGTGCCTTAGAAATGTATAAATCTAATCTATTTAAAGATTCAGAAGAATGTTTGCTCTCAATAAGCTTAACAAAATATGGTCTCTCATTACTTTATTGAGTAATGTAGTCTAGGTATCAAATACTTTTTTTTTTTACAATTTTTATGTTGTGCAATGTCTCTATTTACAGTAATATTGTGAAATATAATGTTTTCCGTCCAAAATAATACACGATAAATATACATGTTTATTATAATTTGTTTAGAAATCAATAAAACGTTATAAAAATATCTTAGTGTTAGATTTTAATGATCTTTGTATATTATTGGTGTTGGAAATTTAACAACTGCCATGAGAAGCACTAAAACCCACAAGCAATACCATCGTTGCTTGACACTGCAATGATCACTGAAATAGCATCTTCTTGAATTTCTCTTAAATCCTATATATCTAGGTACTTCAACAAAAATAAAAAGAATGGTGCATTCAATGTCTGTTTTCATTTACACTAAACAACACCTAAATGATGCCTAAATATTAATGCACTGAGCTGAGCATTCAAAGTGTGTTTATATCAGTAATCATTTAAGTGATACCTAGTGTCCATGAAAACAGGCATACATTTATTAATTACATACTTAAACCGACTTCTTATATCCTAACAAATAATTACACATCTGAATATCAGTATGGATTACAATTCTAAAACATCCTTGTTTTTAAGCAATACAAATAAAATCAAAATGCTTGTAGCAGGATTTCACTTGGTCCAAGATACTTTAGGTATATCAAAGTGCTCAGTTAGGCTGTCTAGATGCTGGTTGAACTTCTCCACTCTTTGTTTGTGAGTCATCTCGGCTTTCTGCTGTATTCTCTGTTTTTGCTGCAATGATATAAATAAATAAGTAAATTAATACAGAACATTTAACATGGAGATTGTGACATTGATTTGTTTATCAGGAATTGGCTACACTCTAAAGTTATGCTAACAATATACAAAATTGACATAACTATGAAGAATTCAATAAGAGTATTAAAGACATTTAGACCTACACGTTGAGGGACATGTTGAAAAATCTTACCAATGCTGTCAATCTGGCTAAACCTAATCTTACACAAATAACTATGAGAATCATCGACACAACAAAGAGACGACTAGTTGGGCCACAGCAATTTACGGTATGAGGGTTGTTTTAGGTAAAGTAAGAACTTGTCTGGAGTACAGAAATCTAACTATCAAAGTACTTAGTCAAGTGTAGGGGAAACCGACCTTAATACTTATTATAAACATGATTTAGGAAAAACGAAAATTTTATCAGCCTAGAATAATTTAGGAACATTATTTATACCATTTTCTCCTGCATCTTCTGAAACGCCATCTCAGCCTTCGTCTTAGTGTTAACAACTACGACAGTTGGTTGCTGCTGCTGCTGCTGTTGTTGTTGCTGAACCTGTTGTTTTACTTCATTCTCCATCAGTTTCTCAGTCTCCTTCTTGGCTTTCTTCTTCTTTTTCTTCTTGATACCAGATGTGTCCTTGATTTTTAGGTGTGCTTTGTTTACACAAGCGTATTCGTCTTCTTCACCCATTTGAGGAGAGATTATTTTTCGCTACGTATTTTTTTTGGAAAACAAAATAATGAGTGCAATGGCAATGGCCAATGACGCGATTGACAGAGTTGTCAGTCAGTGTCACTGTCACTTCGTTAACTGTCACTGTCAGTAAGCCCAAAGTTTTTTATGACTTGGAGCACGAAGCTTTTTGCATGGCGTTATTATCAAAATAATTTGATTTTATTACTGCCTTTTTCATAGTGTAAGCAGGTTCTTTTCGATGTAATGAAGTGTGATCTAAAATAAAGGGCTGTATGGTTCCTTGAGCGTCTATCCGTAGTTGGAACTAACACCGCCATCTTATTTTAACCAAATTCAAAAAAGGAGAAAGTTATTTCGTTATTTCAATACAATTTCATAAATGTTTACCAACAGCACCCTCCCAACAAACGCCATAGCTTAAATTTTTGTAGTTTTGAAACGGAAACTGATCTAACATGTTATATGTAAAGGGTGTCTTATAGATTGACGGATGGGCGATGGGGCCTAAAAGTTCTGGAGTGGCGATTGCGAACCGGAAGACGCTGCGTTGGAAGGCCTCCCACGAGGTGGACCAATGACCTGGTGAAGCTTGCAGGGATCCGCTGGATGCAAGTCGCACGGGACCGGTCAATGTGGCGACACTTGGGGGAGGCCTATGTTCAGCAGTAGACGTCTTTCGGCTGAAAATAATGATGATGATGATGATGTTCATTGCCTATTTTAGAGCCACTTGAGGTTTGGGCTCTTTATACCATATTATATTAGGTTAAACGAGAAGTCAAGGAGAATGGTACTCATGAAAAGTTTTAGCTTCAATTAAGGGTCACTTCTGAATTATGAAAAAAGTAATCAGCTGTTCTGTTCCTAATTATGTATAAGTTGTATGCCCTTGGTTTAACCTAACTGCACTGTATACACATGAATTTAGAGATTAGTCATATCAACCTGTAATTTCAAAATAATACGCTGCACAAAAATATTATAACGAGATAATATGAAGTAAAACTTATAGTTCAATTTTTTTTTTATAATTTTATTCCAATCAAATGATTATAAAATACTTGCATTCTGCTTGCTTAGTGCCCGTTGGCCCCAATAGTGCATTTTTTGGGCAATAAAATATGGCGTAGCGTAAGCGAAAACTTTAGTACTAAAATATCGAATCAGTGTCATAAGTTTTACGCATAGACGGCAACTATAACACCCCTACACTATAACACACCCTATCTGACGACGCGGGGCTTTAGCAGAGTTAAGTACACATTAACTCACGAGGGTGGCAGGTTGACTAGTAGCAAATATCATAAATAAATAAGTGATTGTTCACTACAAAAGAGCGGGAATGAATGGCGTTTCTTGGCGTTATCGGGTCGGCGCACGCGCGCTGCCCGGCGACGCGTACGGCCTAGAGATTAGTTTGATTTTGTGCCACGTGGCGCCACGTGCGTTCAGACTACCCACCAAATAAGATTAACGGATTTGCACACTACAGATTGCACACGAATGAGCAGGAAGTGTAAAGTGAAACGCCGGTAATGAGAACGCTTTGTGGGAGGACCAATGTAATGAGATAGGAAATAAAGTGTTATTGTATTATTGGTTGCCGTTTGTGGTTTCTGGTCTATACTGTGATGCGTGGATACTTTATTTTTGATAGCGACTTGAAAATCTCATTAACCATAATCTTTATGTATCAAGAATTACTGGTGCTGGTTCACTTATGTACAATCTTATCTTATCTTAGAAAGGTGTCTGACTGAAGTAGGAATGTCTTGAATCTTAATAATAACGAAAATATGAAAATACCAATGCAAATGGTTTCATGAAGTCCAATCGCTCAAAAGTCCATTCGCGCAAAAGTAAAATCGCGCTAAAGTCCATGCGCGCATATGTCTTTTCGCGCAAGTGGGTTCACGCAAGTGTCCTTTGCGCAAATGTCTTTCGCGTAAGTGTCCTGATACCCTTTCATGATAGGGTAAAGTATATTTTATGACTTTGTTTTTACAAAGTCTAAAATTTCTGCATATTCTGAAAAAAGATCATACGTTTAGAAGAACATAATTTCTATCTATGTATCTTGACCTGGAGCTGAATAAAAAGGCCAATAGAATAAGGCCAGCTTTTATATTGTTACCACTGAAGTGCCTGCTATATCTTATTTACACTATTTATTTTCTACTTCTAGAACTAAAACACCATCTTAAGAACTCCAATCGCTTTCAGCTGCCAAGTTCACAATAACAATGACCTGAATGCCATTTTCTGACGTCATAACAATGACGGGGTGCATTGAGTTAGCTGATGACACGTGCTGGCCGCGATAAGGCAGAAGGCAGCCCCTGTTACTACAGTTTTATCGCGACTATCGCCAGGCAGAAGGCGGATCGATCTGTGGCATTGGCCTTGTAAAGTTGGTGCAAGTTTGCTGTGGTAATGTTGAATAGGAAAGTAGAAACTATGTAAGTTTGTTTGGCGTGATCTGAAGTTTCAGATTCAATACCTATACTACAAGTATGGAGAAGGAATATTTGTCATCCGAAAGGTTCGACGGCTATAAAAGGAAATATCATATCGTGATATTTAGTAATATTACTCTGTTAGACTCAATAACAAATATGACCATATTAAGCACGACTGCAGATCGGACGGCCCTCGGTTGGATTTCCGGATGACCAGTGTTTGAGGTCTAATTGTAGCCAAATTTGAGATTTTGAGGAAAAGCCCTGACTTTAGAGGACAAGGTAGTTGACTTGGCTAGATAAAATTGACTTGACTTGGTCGGGGATAGCCTCGCGATTTTATCTAGATCCTTCCCTGTCGTTTTAAGGATTGTAAGATGAGACTTAAGATAATTCCTTAAACCTTGGTTTCCTAAAATCTTGGTAGGTGTGAATGAAAAGTGTTACGGATGCTTAGCATTATGTAGAAAAAGAGGTTGTATCTACTGTGTACCGCCTGAAGATCGGTTACTTACACGAATTTCAGATTTCGCATAACGACACCGTAATTTTTCGCTGAAATTGCTACCACAACTAATACCTAAACTTGGTGATATTAACCTTAGCTACCCATCACGACACCCTGGGAACAATTACAAATAAAAAAAACGCAATTGCATAACTCCCTAATCTTTAGAAATCACAACAAACGTCCATACTTGACTTCTATTAACGCCTCTCGTGCGAAATTCATCGGCTTAGTCCTCACTGTCGCATTACTAGCACAAATCCAAACAAATAGCTAAGGCTAGGAGCAGAACAATGGCGGGCAGCTAATAGACATTAATACAGCATTAGTTATAAGCGACGCACGCGCCGGCGACGCCTTGTTTGCCAAACTGCCCTAATCTGCTATTTGTAGGGTAGGGTTGCCATGGGTTAGGCTAGCGATGGGAAAATAAAGTAAGGTACTAGGTTTGATCCGCTGAAGAATTAAAAGATTTCTTTAGAATTCTTCGATTGGTTGTCTGGAAAAAAAATAATAATATATATATTCACCCATACGCTTTAAGACGGTGAGTTAGTATTTTAGGCCTCTATCTGTGGGTGCTAGGGGCGTACTTGATCTAGAACGTAATTATAATGCTTACCCTTAAATATATTTTATACCTCAGACCAATCTAAGTACCTCTACCTACGTAAGTACTTAATTGAACTTAAGCGTTTAAGTGAATATGACGTAGGCGTTAAGTTCTTGGGCATTCACAAGACCTATCAATTTCCTTTAGAATCCACTATTTTCGCTCAGTTGGCCACCCTACGTTGTAGCAAAATGCCGCTTTGACTTCTGAGAGGAAATCCTTTTCCCACGAGCTTTATTCAAACATATGTAAAGCGTATGATGGATGACGCGACACCGCCCTTAAGCGGGGGTTAGCCGTTTAAATCACAATCATGTCACCCCTAATACATTTTTTCGTTGGTCACTGAACGATTAGGTTAAAATTTATAATGTAATTTATACTAGGCGGAGTTAGTGAAAGAGTTGAAATGGCACACGTCAAAATGATTGCGCTTTTTATTGTAACGCACCCAGGGGTATAGCATTACATTTTATTTCCCATAACGTTCACGTTTCGTCGGCCGAAAATTAGCGGATAAAGTAATCAAACAATTCTGTGTTCGTAATGTGAGTTGGCGAACTCACAATCGCTGTTTTGTCTTGACTTTGGTAAATATGTCTTGGAAACAATAGAATATGTGAGGTAAAAATGTGGAGCGCGTTGGCTGCGAACGAAGGGGGCGGCGGGGGACCGCGTCAAAGTTTTCCCATTACGCGAGTCGCAGACATTAGCAGCCCTCTTGGGTTCATTAAAATTTGTCAGCTTGTCGTATAGGAGTAACTTCTAAATGGATGTAGAAACTTCTCTAAGTGAAACTCGGCTGACGTAAAAAGTTTGTCGGATTTTGAGTTGGCGTTTTTTCGACGCCATCAATTTCTCAGCCCGTCAAGAAGATTATTCGCACTCGCATTGCGGAAAAAAGAGTAATTTAAGTTTTCCAGAAGAGTCGTTGCGTTGGAGTTATGATCTTTGTTTGAAAGTTTGATTGATTTATGAAATCCTCATTGTCTGTTAGGACGATTAGGGGATCAGCGGGGTTTGTATTAGAACTTCATAGCATTATAATATTGTTAGGTATGATAAATCAACTCAACGAATTTCATTGCTTGATATCTTTAACACAAACATGTTCATCTATGTTACTATCTAATTGAGTTATCTCGAGACCAAACCGAAGCTGATTGACACAAACAATAACAAAGCATTCAACAAAAAATGAATTAAAACACCAACGCCTTTGATTTGATACTGCGCAATCAGTTGCTGGAGCGAACCAGTCAATGTTATTGTTCCTTTTATATTCGAGGGGTTAAATGAACCCCAGCGTCTAAAGTGGAGGGTGACGCCGATAGTTTAGTTAACAGATGTAATTGTGAATGAATGAACGGAATCGAACGAGTGGAAGGAATGTCAGCGTAATTAACGCTGTGGGAGACTGGCCATTACCAGTCGGTTTTATTTTTTTGTTAGCCGCGGTGTCGCAATTTTGTTCTTGTCACTATGTTGCTGTAGTAGGTACCTACTCTTTGTAGTGTCGCTACAACATTATAAAAATAATGTTTAATCCACATAAAATTGATGTCGATTATTGCAAAATTCCTTTTTATAAAAATTACAAGGGCCACTCAGGACCAGTAATTTAGACATAAATGGAAATATCTAGATATTTATTTATTTAAAGTTTTGCAAATATTTTTAAGGAATACTTACATAGTTTACTTATGGATATTTTATTTTTATTGCAATAAGACAACGTAATGACATCGTTAGTTTTATAGCCATCTAGGCAGGCACTTAATGGTATCAATATAAACCTTTAATTAACAAATTTTAGTCGCCAGCCATTGCAATTTAGTGTTTAAAATAGAACTATTTTTATCCGTAACCGCAATAAACGCGTTATTCTGTAACAAGTATAGGTAAGGAGATGTTTCGTTGATATTTCAGAAGAAGGTTCTTAGGTGTTCTAATACAACCTATAAAACAGTGCAGGCAAAGACAAAAGACAAAGACGAGGATCCTCAAATGTAATGTAACCTTCATGTTCCACCGTTTTTAACCATTTTATGCGAAAAAAAGTTTTGATTTTGATTTGAAATACTTTATAACCTACAATTAACTTAAGTCATGATTAATAAAACAATTCTTTGTTAAATAAGTGTCAGAATGTAGAGATATAGATACTGTAGCAAATCACGGGTAGCAACAAGGGGTGTACGGGAGACGGCGGTAAATCAAACCCATTGTGGGGCAACTCCGACAACCCACCCGCCGCACAGTACTTGCGGTTACTGAGATTTAATTAGATATTTTTCTAGATGTATTCTGGATTTACACTACAATATTCAAAATGACTATCAATAGGATGAATACAGAAAAATACATTTATAGAATTGTATGAAAATTGGCTTCTAAGAAAAAAACTTGTACGAGATTTGAAAACGACGCGACGGCTACGATGTTTTCTGCAATTGTGATTCTCTCGTCTTCACAAGTTTTTAAGAAAAGGTTAACGCATAATTATATTAAATCCTGAATTCAGCTTTATAAAAAATAAAGCTAAAACCACTTTTTTTTTAAATTACCGATAAAATATTTCCATGTGGCGGGGTTCAGAATGATGTACTGAATACGTGGTACCCGTTTTTGCATCGGTTTCCCTTCTATCCTGTATTGTTTAAAAGTCAGTTTAACGTTGAGTTTGCTTTTTCTTCTGCAAAAAGAATAGACACATGACTATTTTAATTTTAGCATTGTAATTATTCAGAATAAAAGTTAAGATTGCTATAAAAGACTCCTAGGCCACATCATCGTTTCTCATCAGGCTATTTAGTATAAAAAATCGTCCCTTTGCATCTGCACCTAATTACAAGAAAATTTTGATGCGCACGAGTCTTTAAAAAGAAATTAAACTAGCATCTGTCACGAACAAGAATTATGAGAAACTACGAAGCTGTACTGTTTGAAATCACTCGTCTATTTATAAATTTAATTAATTAAATGTTACAGCGTGATTAACTGCAGTTATTCTTAGAATTAAATGTTAGTTTTATGGGTGTTTAAAACTACTAAGTATTATTTTTAGTTGCCCTGTAGTGTCTTTCAAGTATAAGGTGGGGTTTAAAATGGTACGTCATCATTTTCTGTCTAGCCTTTTCCTATATATGTTGGGGATGGCAAAATATGTGGTACCGAAACATAAAATAATCCTTTGGTACTTCCGAGTTCACTGTCTGCTACTTTTGACCTTTATGCCCTGAGTAATAAGGTTGAAAAGTGGTCGACCGTCAGTGAATTCGGTAGCACTTTAAAGGTATAAATAAAGTGACACTATGCTGATGCACGAAACATAACCTCAATTCCTTCAATCTCCAATTCAATTGTATTATTCTCTCAAATCGGTATTCCACAAAAAACACTTCAAGCAAAAATCCAAAACAATTGCCATCTAACTACCTAGTACACATCTGACAGCTAGGGGAAGTACACACCCGCGCAAACGCATGCCAAACAAAGGCAAGTCGCACGCGCCGCGGCGCCGGCGCAGACCGCGCTAATTCACGTTTCCTGACCAGATATGGGAAGCTGGAGTGGACTTGTGACCTGTCCTGTGGCAGATAGGGCACGGCGTGCAGTGTGAAGGGTTTTGTGATTTGGAGATAATGTGTGTTCATTTTATTTTGGAGGGCTTTTAGATTTTTGAGGGATTTTTCCAAGGGGATTATTTTCTTTTATCCGGTTGCTGTTTGAGAGGTGAGATCCGGGGGAACATATAAAAGGTAAATGTTTTTTAAATGACTAAATAGGCTTGGGTTTGGCCGCAATTGGCCTGATGTGAAACGATGATGCGGCCTAGGGTGGGATCACGCTTGCCTAGAAGAATCCTAAATTAATAGAAATATAAAGATGACACTAAGCACATACATAACTGCCGGCAGGTTGAATGTAACCCAAACAGCTAAGTTTTAACCCTAGTGAGCTTTCAAATTTTAAGAACTTACTGAAATTGAAATTTCCTAACGCAATGAATATTTTGTTGTTTGTTGAACAGTCAGAATGCATTGGGGTTGTGAGTGAGATCCGTAACTACAGGGTAGTTACGGATCTCACTCACTGCATCTTAGCAAGTTTCATCTATTTGCACGTAGGCATAGCTTCGTAGCAATAATAAAATGTGCGATACTTATTCAATAAAACATTCCTTTATTTTTCTATTTTAAATTTGATGTGTTTTTATGGCGTGATTCAGAGACAAAAATATCTAGAAATACTAACTCTTTGGTAATTATTGAATTACTTAGAACATAATAATGGTACGATTAGACTTGGAGTACGTAGACTCGTAGACCTATAACAGTAAGCACAAAATAAATATTTTTGAAGCTGTACTTGACTATTAGATAGGGTGGCGATTCGTCCGGAATTTCAGCTTAGAGTCCGGAATGTGGAGAAGAATTCTAAAACGTCCGGAATTTCAAAAATAAGAAAAATAAAGCACAGTAGATAATAAAATTAGTAGTATAGTATAGTTTTATGATTTATATTTTAAACTCCAGGTTATGTTTTGCAACAAATCTTTCTGTATTCTTCAAACAAATTATTGATTCATTTATCCAGCACAATTCAAAGAAAACAAAAGTCCGGAATTTTCTTCAAATATTTTCTCCGTATTTTTTTTATAGATCTGGTAACCCTATTATTAGATACTTAAAATGCGATCTAGAATAGTTCAAATAAACTACATTGTTCCTACGTGTTGTAGGTACTGTCATCCCTGATTGCTTTGCTGCCTACGCAGAATACGGTTGTGCTAGAATTAGCTTCCACGGAAAAGGGTGTGAACTTCCGACCTTTGAGATAGCTTAGTCAACATATTAGGCCTTGAACTTCAGCCATTTATCTATAAAATATCCATGCGAAGTAACGTCCCGTTCGGGAAATTAATGGTTGAGCAAACTGAAATCCTGCGTCAATCTAGCTATTTCATATAACTGTCAATACAGACAGTTGTGATTTGAACTATACAAATAAATAAAATAGTGTCTGTTTGTATTTTCAAAATTACCGGTTTTTAACAGAATTCATAATGAAAAAAAAACAAACATTTATTTTTATTTTTGGTCTGTCTGTTTGTTTGTTCCGGCTAATCTCCGAAACGGCTGGATCGATTTTGACGCAACTTTACTTATTTTTGAAAAAGGCATAGGGTTCCGTGCAAAAAAAAGAAAAACCTTGAAATTGTTAACAAAATCCTATACAATTACGTGTTTTACAAAACAACTAATTTCCATGATTTTACATAAAAGTAACTGAATTTTATAATTGCAGTACTCCAATCACCGTGTGGATATTTAAAATATTGGGCATAACTAAAAAGTAGCAAGCTGATTGATTTTCAAAAGTTTCAGGAAAAAAAATAGCATCTTATCTATTATTATGGGCTGATATCTGATTCTGAAAGTAATCTTGGTGACTTATTCGCGTTTTCATGAACACACGACGATACCAGAATGTAATGACTTTATATATTGCATCGATTACATTTAAATTATACTAATTACTTAAAGACAAAGAATACTCATTAGAGTAAATAACTATTTCAGTCACACAGGTTTGTTTTTAGAGATTATATAAAAATTTCGTTTTCCACTGACATTTTTCTCTCAAGATCGTATTTTTCTGTTCTGGTCACATTTACTTTTCATATCGCACGTCCTCTAAAAACTGTCTTAACACAAAAATAGCTGTTTTGAGATATACGCATTTAAAGTTTTTTGTGTTCTTAACGATGCTTTGCGTCAAAAACTTTCACTTGTGCCATTCGGCGACTTAATTTGGATACTTGTGGCGGTTTTTTTTTTATTAATTATAGAGTAAGGATAATTGAAGTGGAGTGGGGTATTATCTAAAAACCTACATATTGGGTTATGACAGTTTTTAGAGGACGTGCGATATGTTATTCCTGAAGCTAACTTCAAAGAGCTTAACCAAACCTATCTATCTAACATAGCTCCACATTAACCAATCGAAAATCACGCTCCAGTATCTATCTGTAAGTAAAGGCATCCACACACGCGCTTGTCGTCTCGCGGCGGAAATGGCGTCTAACCGGATATTGTATCGCGCCTTCATCTCCGGCGAGCTTCCGGTTCCTGCGCCCACCTCCCACCGGCTCGTGCGTCGCCTAATTACTACCACGTAACTATATGTACAGTGTATAGGGTTGGTTAAGGAAAGTGGTATACAATGAGGTATAGGTCGGGTACCTAAGATTTAGAGATTAGAAATACATGGTTAAGTTGTAGTAAGCTTGTTAACTTTTTAGCACACTTCGTTCTTTAGATTTATACTAATATTATAAAGAGGTAAGTCTGTAAGTTAGAAGTAATATCCGAAACTACTACGCTACGAGCTAAGCTATTGCTGAGTTTCTTCGCAGATGTCTAATGTTAAAGCAAAAAACTTCGAGTGGTCGAAGTCGAAAGCGTAAGCTGTATGGCTGTGAATGTAAGTTAGAATTAATCTCCGAAACTACTACGCTGCGAGCTGAGTGTCTTAGCAGATGTCTAATGTTAAAGCAAAAAACTTTGAGTGGTCGAAGTTGAAGGCGTGAGCTGTATGGATATTAAAGATTTCGACGATATTCACTTATGTTGGTACCCAGGTACCTAACCTAGTTAACCTCCTCTAGTTTGCGTAATCATCATCATCATCATTTCAGCCGAAAGACATCCACTGCTGGACATAGGCCTCCCCCAAGTGTCGCCACATTGACCGATCCCGTGCGTCTCGCATGCAGCGGATCCCCGCAACCTTTACCAAGTCATCGGTCCACCTAGTGGGAGGCCTTCCAACGCGACGTCTTCCAGTTCGCGGTCGCCACTCCAGAACTTTCCGGCCCCATCGGCCATCCGTTCTGCGAGCAATATGCCCTGCCCACTGCCACTTAAGTTTGGCTATTCTTCGGGCTACGTCGGTAACCTTGGTTTGCGTAATACCTTCCTTTTATAACCCGTCTGATTTCAAAGTGAGAGTGTCTTCCAGGCATACTGGTGTCATTATAGACTCATCAACATCGCACACGATGTCCCACTTGCTGAAGTATCCGAAGTGTCCCAACACCAGCACTTTAGAGGACCTAAAAGACGCCACAGATGCCGCGATTAACGTGGCCACATACTGGGCTCAAGAAATTTAAACAAGTCGTACCTTTGACTCGAAAGATGAAGAACTATCTATCACTTTCCATAAGGCAAAAAAAAATACAGCAAAACCAAAAGATACCTTTTTCTAGGGTAAAAAAACCGCTGTTTAATGTTATTATTTAACTAACAAACACAGTCAATTGCTCCGTTTGTTTATCCATTCCACCGCTGCCATATGCCTGAGCCAATTAAAACTACCCTAAACGCATCACTATTGCCCAAACGTGCAGTGTCAACATACAGAACATGCCGCAACAAGGCAAACAAATGTCTTGTTGAAAACGACCCCAGACCCACTGTCCTGCCCCATAGGGCGCAGTCGCAAGACTATTATATGAGGCACCGTCTGTAATGTGTGTCTACATTGACGATTATTGGCTAAAGAGAACTTGGTGACATGTTTGTGATACAATAGAACTAAAAATTGTGTACCATAAATCAAGGGCTGAATTCTTGAATGGAGTTGAGTAGAATGTGATAGCCGTTTTTGGGAAAGACGAATTAAACACATAACATCACGCCTCTAATCCCCGAAGGGTTAGGCAGAGGTTTACCTAATAGTACAACCAAATTCCGCTAGATATATTTTAGGTCCCATCAGCCGAGCTCAAATCCAGACTCCGTGGTACTGACAAAAAACCTAATAACACTTTGCCCGTCCCGGGAATCGAACCCTGGTCAGCAGTTGCCCTTGCGACTACTAGACCAACGAGGCAATCCTATTCATATCCATTAACAGTTTAGTACTTTTATATAGTCCACATAAATCTAACACTAACATCGGAGCATAAAATCATCGATTGATCACATAACCGAATGAAATAATCGATACTAAGCACCTACTCTGATGACATCGATAAGGCAGACTGGTGCTCAAGTCCTCATAACCTGAGGACCGAGGGACCTGGTCCTCAGCTTCCTCCTTTGTTCCTGAAGAGGGAAACAGGATTGTTCCTCGGGGGATTATGCTTTTATGTGATTTTTCAGTCTGAGTACGGATCGAGAGGCGCTCAGTGAATGAGTGAAGGTGTCTGAAAGGAAATGCTTAGTTAAGAATGGTTTATGGTAGGGTAATGTACTATTTACGTAAGGTTTTTGGGTTTTATAAGTAGGTAAGCCTGTAAGTTATTCGTAAATGTAGACATTATTATGTTATCAAGTTGATAACACTTAGATTTGAAAACCACTTGTAGTAAGTTAGCCGTAAGAGTAAGTATTTCCTATCTTTTCTGAGGCAATAACTGGTTCATGGTAGTTTTAAAATACTTAAATACAGGTCAAAAAATTACGCAGAACAATGCGTTCCAATTTGAATAAACAAAAAATACCTGTATAAATTTATTTGAAGCAAAATAAACACTCATTACGAGTATTTATGAATAAATCTTAATTATTGATCCGGGTATCTACTTGTCGGTTTTTCGTTAGACAATAATCATATTAATCACCTTCGAAATTTGATAGAGCGACTAAAAACTAAATACAAACTACACAAATACACTACAATGTCTATAACTAAACCAATTACATTTTAAGTCATATTAACAAACTTAAATGACTTAAGTAACCCTTAAAAACTTTGGAGATACAAATCAAAGTTGAATAGCCGAGACATCATCTTAATACCTATACAGCATGTTTAAAAAAAAATGTGGTCATATTTGAAAGTGTGGTACAGGTCATCAAACTGAACAATTTTGTCTATGGGACTAACATCGTAAACGCGAAAAAATCAGCTGTCGTGTACAAAACTGTAATACCTACTCCACCGAAATGTATGGGACCGCTGTTTCTTTTTTAGCGAAGACGATGTTACTCTCATTGCGAAAGTTATTCACTCTGATAGTTTCCTAATTTCATCATAACCTTAAATATAAGCACACCTTACTGACACACGCTGTACATGTACAGATGTACAACGTACATACATAAGTAAAGTATAGTAGTACAGTTTATACATGTAGTAATAATTATTCGGCGTGTTGCGATAATAGAGATTTAGATAGAGCCGCGGCTGGAGAGATAACCCCTTACATAGCTCAGAGCACATAGCGCCACACCACCCTGTGTAGGGACAGTAAAACAAGTCGTTTTTGGTGTAGTTTAATAAATGGGCAAATCATAAGTGGGATGTTAATGTGTAGTGATCTTAAGATTCGCCCATTTTAAACCTTACTTAATAATCTGTTTATTAAAAAACTTAAGCTTAAACTTTCAATGGATCATCCATCCCACGATGATGGCGGTTGCAACAGTCGAAATATCGCTCACAATAATTGAATAGCACGGTAGATATCCCGTAAGTGACAGTGTGAGTTTAGTTATAAACCGTGCAAGCTTAAACTCATTCACAACGCACAGCCTGAACCGGCTTAGCCTAGAAACATACAATTTTGCACAAGAGGTATATTAATAACGTACTTAGGTAAGGACAGATTTAAAAAAATCATCTCCTTGCCAGTGGGACACTCTATCGTCTAATAATAATATAATATAATCTATACGACTTGTTTGTAATATAAAGGAGAATTAAAAACTTTTTAACCTGTGTCTTTTTAACGGCGATTTTATTGCCGATAGAACACAAATAGGAAATGGGCAACCAACCTTTGTAGGATATAATTACAGTCAACTGTGTAGTTTAAAAAAAAAAAAAAAAGAAGAAACAAAAAAAAAAAAAAATTAATTAGAAAAAAAAACAGAAATTAAAACAATGTTTCAAAATTGTAATTTTTTAAACATTGTTTTTAAAATTTTCTTTTTCAATTCTATGAAAGCTCGTGTTCAAAGTACTAGATAATATTTCATTCAAGACAAAAAGTTACTTAAATATTATTGAACTTACTTTAAATATTATCTGCAGGGAAAAGTAAACGGGGCACTTTGCTCGTGTAAGAAAACACTAACAAATATATTATAATGTATAAAATAAAAAGTAATGGTAAAAGGAAGCCAGAAGCATCGCTATGTACAGTCACGAGCACCAATATGTAAACGCTTAACAACTTTTAAAAGTGTTTTTCTCCTACTGTTCTGATTAAAATTTCATGTTGTTACGAACATAGTATTCTGGAACTAATTTTTTTCTCAAAAAGATCCTATCTCCAAGTTACAATGATTATTTCTCGTGAAAATTGCTGTTAAATTAAGGAAAGTGTTTATATATTGGTGTTCGTGACTGTATGTCAAAACATTGATTAAATCCTGTGCTTTACTTTTATTTTATACTATTACTTCTGCTAATCGTTTTCGGAAGTTTTAATTCGATATTTTTATCAAAATCCACTTAATTTTATAACATCATTTACATAATGTTATAAGTTATTTTATACGATGAAATAAATGTAGATTGTACATTTAATAAGATTCATTTCCGCAAATAAATGTCATGATAAAGTTAACGAAAGTGAAATTAAGCGAAAGTTTAATAAATTCGCACAAACTTAAAGAATTTGGTGTAAGTAATCAAATATATTGAAATTTTACTGTTATATGACGCACGAGTAATATGTTTTAATAAATAATTATAATTGCACACAGGTGCAATTATAGTTTAAAACAACAGGCGAAAGTGTACTTACTTGTTGTTGGAATATTAATGTATTTTTTCTAAACATATAACTTGTATTGAAAAACTTACACCTGCCTGTCATACAAAAAAGTCACCATTTATCATACAAACAAAGGTCCTTAAAGTGAGTTTTTCTTGTAAAGATTTGAAAGTAGATGTACTAAAGGTACACCTCAGCCTAAGCCTTCGGGATTAAAAAATGTATTTAAGCATAAAGTAAAGATGGCCTTAATAGGTATTGCCCTATCCAGATGCTGGACAAAATATTTTGCCAACCTAGCGCAAAATTTTCTTCTGACGCTACTCGGCGGATTTCTGAAAGGATCTAAGGAGGGTGGCGAGAGGCTTCGAGGATGCGCCGGGGGCGGCTGAGGCATGCGGGGGGCACGCGGGCTGCGCTGTGACGTCACGTCCTATCTCGGCGGCCATCTTGGATTATCTCGTCGCACCTGCGGGGCGCGGGGGGTGCTTCAGTATCGACCCGAAGCCGACCCTGCACATTTTTCAGGGTAAACTTGAAAATGCTTGTTCTATTATTTATTTTTAGTTTCAGATAACGATCTTATCTGATAAAGATGTTTTGATTTTTATCTTGATTTTAGATAAGGTACTAAGTAACGGTTTTGTTCATATGGATTAAATCTACCTACTAGTAAAACTTCTATCCATATATTTTTGAATAACCCTATATCCTATCTATATCCATAGAAATAACCATATTGTAAAACAGTTGTGTTTCAATTTTGATAGGTAATTTAGGTACATATTCTATCTTTTATTTCGTGACATCTAAAAACACAAAAAAAAATGTGTAGATAAAATTAAGTTGATGCTGTAGTTGAAATAGAATCCCTATTTACCCTACGAAGGAATAAAACTTTATAAACAGCCCGAAAACCTCATGATTTCAAACAGAATTCATACAGTTTAGATCCTGATCATATGGTCGACAATCGCAGTGGCGCATTTATCTTTTATTTGGCAACAAATACGTTTACGACAGGTTCTTCTAAAGATTTCGACAACAGCAACTATAACATAAAAAACAACATCTAACATTTTCAGGAATTTTTCAGTAGCAGCCACGGAGTTTGGATTTGTGCCCGGTTGACGGCAATAGGCTCGCCCACTATTACATGGGACTTAAACACAACTGGCGAAATGTGTGTGTACTATTAGGTACACCTCTGCCTAACCCTTCGGGGATTACAGGCGTGATGTTATGTTATCTAACATAAAACAAGCACCAACTACATAAAACGAATTTTCAATTAAGCATTTAGTCCGTAACTAACACAAGGTGTATTAAAATTCAACTCACACACGCACAGTTATCTGTCTGTGGCAGTTTGGACACGCCGATAGGATCTGCGGTGCCCCCCATACCCATCCCTTTGTTCCCTCCACTTCAAACGGCGATCCGCCCTTGCTTATTTACAAAGACATAACGGGAAAATTTTATTTTGAGTTATCAACCTGTTCCTGTGTTGTCATCTGCAGTTTTGGGGTTGTTTGCAAAGGGAACGGAGTGTATATAAGTTTAGAATTTAGCAGAACTTAGAAATTAGACATAATAGGTATTAGGTCTCTATTGAGGAGCTCGTGGCTAAATAATAACAGCCGCTCAGATCGATCTTTAGGTTAAGCCGTGCTTGCCTAGGTTGGTCTGTGGATGGGTGACCACCCATTACATACCGAGTTTCCTCCGAGTCTCGAAAAGCACGTTAAGCCGTTGGTCCCGGGTGTCATTTGTAGATCTTTGACAGTCGTTAGGTAGTCAGTGGCCCAAAAAGTCTGACAACCAGTCTTACCAAGGGGTATCGTATTACCCAGTACTAACTGGGTTGTGGAGGTCAGATAGGCAGTCGCTCCATATAAAATACAGGTATTCAGCTGCATCCGGTTAGACTGGAAGCCAACCCCAATATAATTGGAAAAAGGCTAGGCAGATGATGAGGTATTAGGTCTAGATTGCCCTGTTATTGGATAAAATTACCGTTATCATATCTTCTGGAATGTTAAAACATAGTCTTCGATGACGTTATTATTTTGAGATATTTACATGTTGTGGTCCACCTTAGCCCTGGATCGAAAAAAACTGGAAGACATGGGGAATGGGGAGAGGCCTATACCCAGCAATGGTTATTCGAATTAGATCAACCAATTAGATCAGCAGCATTCGAATTAGATCTTATTGTACCTATGTTTCACAAATAAATCATTTGAATTCGATTTTTTTAACAGTATCGGTATCAGTATTTACTGCAGTTAAAACTAGAGCTTCATATTGTTTTTTAAACACCCAAACAAATACATTTTACAAGTACTCGACCTATTTAGAATCTGAGAAGTAATTAAAGTGCATACTTGCAGTAGCAATGCCATTAATTCTATCAATTCAACATTCATTTACTTACTTGGCTTATGTCCAGCAGTGGACTGGTGTAAGCTGATGATGATGATGATGACTTACTCGACATTCATTGCGTTATTAAATGTTGACCATCAGATATTTTTTTCTGTAATTTGAAGATTGGATTAAGAGTTTCTTTCAAAATCTTTAAGATTGGGAATGAAAGTGCGTTACGCAAGTGAGATGCAAGAATATACAAATACACAAGGATTCAATTCATAATTTGTCTATAACCCTTAGTAAAAAAAATTATGAAACAGTCTAAAAATACTATGGTGAAAAATATTACAAGAAAATTATAACGTCCTTAATTTTCTCGAAAATCGAACATGATTCAAAATCTGTAGCAATGATGACAAATTAGAGTAAGCATGATGATGGCAAATGAATCGATCCTTTGGGAGTTAATATCGTACGCCAACTATGGATGACAGTTCGACCCTACCCAAGGGATACACGGTTTTGAATTACTGTTTAGTCAGTGTTTTAGTATTTGGGTCAAGGGTATAGTATTTTGTTTGTGTAAATGTATTTTGCACTACTAATTGAGAGATCAATTAGTTACGCCTATAGGTGCGATTCCATTAGGTAAGTTACTTGTATGCAAGTTGCAATTTATGACGAATTTGTTAGCTTGGGGTCTTACCTGTAAAAACAAATGTGTGTGTTAAGGAATAATAAATAAATAAATATTACTAAATAATAAATAACTTGAACAAACCTGCGTACAAGCTAAAATTATATGATGTAGTTTGAACTTGTACATTTTTTATTGAAGTGAAGTGACGTGCAAATTGAATGCGCAAACGTTAGTTACACGTTTCGAATTACGAACGAGTGACGTGTCCTACTCAATTGTTGAACATCTCTACTTGTATGCAAGTAAAACCTGCATGCAATTTGCACACTCTTGAAAACATGTTTCCAATGCAAGCAACTTGTACAAATGTGACGTCATACTTGTGTGCAACACTTGTATAATGGAATCACGGCTTTAAATATACAATTGACTGTAGTGCACCAGTCTTAAAGGGCACAAATCCTGATTCCGTGCTGCTACTGTGAATTCCTAATTGAATGACCCAATAACACTTTCTCCGAGCTGGGAATCGAACCTAGGACCTCATACTCAGCAGCAGAGCTTGTGGCCACTAGACGAACGAGGCAGCTAAAAAAACAAATTAGTTTTTTTTGTAAACCATTATTGCTACGGGCTACGAGCCTACGATCCGTAGCACTTCGTAGCTGGGCAGTGCACAACTCAAAAGCTTGTATACTAGGGAACTCATTAAGAGGTCATCAATATGTTAATACTTGGCAGACCACCGTGTAATGACGCCGACAAATACTTGACACGACAAACAATGGCGTCATTGAGGGCGCGTGCAGCTGCGTGTGTCGCCAATTGTTGATGTATTTCGTAGTACGCTGTACTTTTATTCTTTCTGGAAGCCGCGTTGATTTCGTGATTGTCAACGAAACTTCTGAGCGTAGGGTCCTGGGATCGATTTTCAGGTCGGGCAAAGGGGTTTTTTATTTTTTTCCATTAGACATTCAGTAGCGTCCCGGAGTTTGGAAGTTGGCGATGTGATATTCTCATGCTTTGGAAAGCGTGTCAAGCCGTTGGTCCTGCGCCGGATCTCTCTCCGACCGTGCCGGATTACCGACTCAAAGGACTGTGAGAGTGATGGAAAATAGAGTGCACTGCGCATCTGTATCTGGGAACACAATTGTGAACTATAATATTTCCTGCTTCGATGGCGAGTCGTCGCCGCGTCGCTTATATTGGCAAAAATGCGATTAAAAGACTGTTATTTTTACCTTTTCTAGATTTTCGTAGCTCAACGTTGAATACAGGCTCTTTCTTAGTAGAAAAAAAATAAGATAATTTGGCACAGGCCACAAGAGCACAGGATACAAAAAAAAAAACGAAAAATTAAAGATGTGTGCCTGACAGTTGCGCCTAAATACATCATCATCATCATCTGCCTAGCCTTTTCCCAACTATGTTGGGGTCGGCTTCCAGTCTAACCGGATGAAGCTGAATACCAGTATTTTACATGAAGCGACTGCCTATCTGACCTCCACAACCCAGTACTGGGTAATACGATACCCCTTGGTAAGACTGGTTGTCAGACTTTTTTGGGACACTAACTACCTGTAACGACTGTCAAAGATCTACAAATGACAGCCGGGACCAACGGCTTAACGTGCTTTTCGAGGCACGGAGGAAACTCGGTATGTAATGAGTGGTCACCAGACCAACCTAGGCAAGCACGGCTTAATCTAAAGATCGATCCGAGCGGCTGTTATTATTTAGCCACGAACTCCTCGTTCCAAGTGGCGCTAAATACAATGGTCATTATAACCAATATACTTAATCAAAGTAATTGGTTATTATAAATTTTGGATTCGCGGTAGTCAAGGTGATCAAGTGAGTCGTAAGACAACTTGTTTTTTTTCATTCACAAATGGAAGCAACCATAACATTAGCGTTGTGGCCACAAGCGACTCAATTATACTCATTAACAAACTGCTAATAGGTGATAATCAATCTACACTTAGCTAATAATGCCATCAAAGGTTATCAAAAAAACTGAAAGATCGCGTGTCAAAAGATCTTGAAAACAAAAACGAAGGCAAGAATTCAATTTGTTACAAATAGGGAAATCATTAAGTGGCCATCAATATGGTAACATGCTAACAGACCACCAAGGTAAGTACTTGACACTCGAAACAATGCCGTCATTGAGAGCGCGTGCGCAGCTGCTAAAGCGGTGTAAAGCGCGGTATATTGGTGTAAAGCGCTGTACTTTGGTGTATTGTTGCGGAAGTTCGCTGAAGTGGCTTCAAGTGGGCAAACTGAGGCGCGTGCTACGGAGGTAGACCACCGGTGGTGTGATTTGGAGATTGAAAAATAATTGCAAACATTCTTTCTCTATCGTGTGGTTAGTGCCTAACCTGGTGTATGAGTTTTTATGCCGCCCACAGTCCTCTGCCTTGGCTTTACAAGCCGTCGAGAAATATCTCTCAGGCATGCCGGTTTCCTCACGATGTTTTCTTCACCGAACCAAGTAATAACTATATAATCAGAGGTGCGTGTCTTGGGTTCGAACTCGAGACTTATGACTTGGCAGTCCGACGGTCACACCACTAGACTATCACTGCTTGCAAAAATTAAGGAGGTACGAGTTGATTTTTGAGGTAAGTAAATACAAGACATGGTGGATCTCATGATATACAGGGTGTCAACGGATCCTTCACGAAGCCGTCAACCAAACATTCTGAACATCAAACCAAGTACTCTTTAACTCTACGCAAAAATTATTGCTGGGAAACGATTTTTTTTTTAGGGGTGAAAATCACGTTTTACGGTATGACTTATTGTAACGCACTCAAAACATTGTGCTGATGGATGGATTGAATAGTACGGGGTCGTGTAGGTGCTTAAAATAAAAAATCTAACATTAAAAACATGTATTTAAACAAAAACTTGTGAAAAGTTGGAATTTTGACCCCCAATATCTCCGTAACTAGAAGGTTTCCAGGTATGGTCTAGAACAAATTAATGATCGCAATGACAGGGAGAACAAGTGCCTTTCGTTAAGGGGCTTGTTATACCATTTATAGTCTTTAGTAGTCTGCTCGCAGATTCATATTAGGAGTTATTAGATAGACTGGATGTTGTCTACGTTTTCACCCACGTGATGGTCAATAATCATTACACGGGAAAGTTCAACCAGGATAAAACATATCTGATGTCCCAACCCAAATCGTGGTCTACCTGTATGCCAAACATAGAAATCCGTGGCGCAAATTCTTATTTGCGCCACGGATTTCTATGTTTTAGGATCATTACGGTTCTAGTTGTGTTCTCTTGAACACAACTAGAACCGTAATGATCCACCAAATGTACCAACCGTAATGTAACTATAAAGTAACCATAATGGACCATATTTCATGCAAATAAAGAATCTTGAATTGAACACTAGTTGTTTTACTGTGTGGTATTTCTATTAAATACTTATTGTAAAGAGTCCTTCACGTGGGTCCTTCCGGAAGTTTTCCTACAGGAGTAGCAGTAAGTGGGTAAAGCGAGGCACGTGCTGTCACCCTGTGTGCAGACCACCGCGGTAGTAGAATAAAGAGGATTTAGTTTATACTATAATATTGTAAAGAGGTAAACTTTGTAAGTTTTGCTGTAGTGGGTATTGTGGGTAATCTTAAAAAAAAAACCGATTCTGAAAATTATTTGACGAATGGGAAGCTACATTATCCTATTCCCAAGATACAGGCTATATATAGGTTGTCATAGGAGATGGTTTCTGATCATAACGTGAACAAATCCGCGGGCAAAAGCTAGTTTAACAATAAAATGGCTTGATTGCGTCTTTACCTATTTTATCCGAAGTGTAATGCAGAGATTCAGCTACCGTTCAGTGCCTACATTCACATTCCGCCAATATTATTAAATCCCATATCATACAGGACGAGCCTATTGCCATCAACCGGACACAAATCCAGACTTTGGGATGTTACTGAGAAACTTTCGATGGAAAAGCCGTATGACACTTTGTCCGACCTAGGAATCCAGGACCTCATGCTCAGCTTGCAAGCACTTGACCAACGAGGCAGGTGCGCATAAAATCTATTTTATATGATGTACATGTTTAACGTGCCATCGCCTCAGGGGCCGACCACCCAAGTATTTTGGCAGAGTAACAGTTCAATCACTTAATAGTCAGTTTATCTATGATTTTTTATTAGAAAATACACTACAAAACATGTTTTATTAACCGTAACTTTGATGTAGGCACTTGAAGAATTTCTATTGGATACAGGTTTTTGGCAGAGGCTAAAAATAATTGATTTCTCTAAGATCGTGATACAAAGAAATGGTATTGGACAATAACAAACAGAAGGTCTTTACCTTCTGTCTATTACGTACACAAAAAAAAAAAAAAAAAAGTATACCTCATGTCCAGGGAATAGACTAATGCCCTTGTTTATTTACTCTAGGTGAATTTTCAACTTTCGTCCCTGAGCATTAAATATTCAATAGCATGCTTTTATTTAGTCATTCATTTAAGAGTCGCCTAGACTAAGTGATCATGAGACAGCTTGCTGAACAGGAATGTTGTTTATAGTTTTAATTAAGAATATCATGTCCCGACTTAAGTTTTTGTATATCATTTGTACAGACATGACAAATAGTTTAATTTATTTGATGAATTATTTACTCTTTACATTTCTGAGATCGAGTAAAGAGATAAAAATAAAGAGGTTTTCAGCTGCGATCTCCGATTGGGAAGGAATTAAGAAGAGAAAAGTGGTACCTACCAAGGATAATAATTGAGATGTTTTACTTTGGCAAAGTGATATGGACCATAAACTAAAGGAGCTACGGACTAAAGGAGTATATCAATATCTAGTGATGTGGCCAAAGCTAATAAGACTTCACGTGATATTCTGAGAACATGAATAGCCACATGTAAGGGTCGTAGGTTTCTGCTTACCCTTTTACCCGAGAAAAAGCCGTGAGTTTATGTATGTATACAGGGTGTAAGGGACACCGACGCACAAACGGTTACCACGTATTCAGTACTAACATCATTACGAACCTCCCCACACATATTTTTTTTAAATTACCGATTCCACCCTGTATATGAATAGACACCCTGTCACAAGATCACACACTCTACTTATTATAACTAGAAGACGGGATATTTACCATGTTTATTGTTTTCTTTGAGTTCCAGATATTTTTTATTTTTATTTTTTTATTTTTATTTTTTTATTTTTATTTTTTTATTTTTATTTTTAATTTTATTTTTTTTTAATTTTAGTAACCATGAAAGTTTAAAATCTTACACACTCTACTATAAGTCACCCACAAATGTTTTTTTTCCTGTTATGTATGTTACACCTCTAAATATTAAGTTATCATGAAAGAGTAGAATTCCAAAGCTCCTGACAACCACCCTAGAAAGCCATCGAATGCAGTCGCAGCGACAGGAATCCGCAAAATGGCATCATCATCATTAAGGTCCTAATTGTTTTTATTTTTCGAATAGAAAGAGACATTATTTTTAAAAACAACACACCGTAGATGAGTCGAAGATTCAGACCCAGCATTTGAAATACACAAAAAAGACATGTGCACCGTAATAGTAAGTTTTACACTCAATAAAGATTCAAGTAGGTACTTTATCGAACAATATCTTTGAAACCCAGCTAAGCACTAGATTCAGGGTCTTGGGCATCTTTTGTCTAAAATATAACGAGTCTAAGTTAACTGAGCATAGCACATAACACTAAAGATAACGGGTCTAAATAGACTTTAAAATGTTATTGGCGAGCCGGGAATTGCTCGCGGAAACTTTTTATGAAACAGCGGTTTGGTTGGATGATACTGCGTTGCGATTATAATAAGAAGCCAATTGTAAATAATTTTTTAGTAAGAATAAGTTTTGCACAGGATTCTTGTAGGAATTAATACGAACTTGAAGTGGTCATGTTGGAGTGTTATAACTTTGATTTTCTGGATATATTCTCTGTTCTAATAAGGAGCTCGTGGCTAAATATTAACAGCCGCTCGTGTTGATTGTCAGGTTAAGCCACGCTTGCTTAGGTTAGTCCGTTGATTGGGGACCACCCATTACCTACATAATGACTTTCCTTCGTGCCTCGGAAAGCACGTTAACCCGTTGGTCCCGGCCGGCAAATGTAGATCTTTGACAGTAGTTAAGCAGTCAGTGGCCCGAGAGTCTGACAAACAGTCTTACCAAAGGGTATCGTATCACCCAGCACTAACTGGGTTGTGGAGGTCAAATATAGACAGTCTCTCCATGTAAAATACAGGTATTCTGCTGCATCCGGTTAGACATGATGCACCCCAACATAATTGGGAAAAGTCTATGCAGATGATGATTCTCTATTCTAACTAGAATAGAGAATCATCTAATTTTAATGGATTTAGAGATGAGCAATGTAAAGGTCATAGCTCAAATATGAGCTCACCCGTATATTTAGGTCACCTTAGCATCACCTTACTCACCGAGGTTACGATGCTCATAAGAGTACTTTGCAGTGAGGAGTTCAATGGAAATAATGGTTTACAGCTCTAGTGCGGCGATAAAGGCGATGGTGACCCTGAGTAGCTTAAATTGTAATCGTATTTTCATCAGAAAAACACAGATTCTCATAAGAACTGTCTTCCATGTCATGTCAGATAATATAATTAATGTTACTGATGGCAAAATAATATTGGGTTTTTTCATCAGGAATTTCTGTAGCAGCCACGGAGTCTGGATTTGGGCCCGGTTGATGGCTCACCCCTTATTACAAGGAACTTAAACATAACTAGCGAAATGTAGGTGCACTATTAGGTACAACTTTGCCACACCCTTTGATTCCAGGCGTGATGTTATGATGTTATATTAATGATGGCTGTTTTACTAGTCTTTCTCGCAAATTATAAGGAGTTTGTTTTGTTCAGAGTATTGCTGATCAACGTCAATTATGAAATAACTAATGGCGACTTTATGAATTTATAAACAGGCATAAAATCCAACGAATAAAATAACAGTACCTAATAATTTCAAGGCCAAACAGCACATTAAATACCTATAAACTTCGTAATTTCAATAGACAATAACATGTATACAGACAAACTAATCAGCAACATAAGGAAACGCTAACCAAGCATTCCAGCATATGAAATTGCCGCGATAACCTATAGAAAAGGCGAATGTATTTTAAAATCAATTTAATGTTAGTATGGACGATATTAATGATACTATTGAACGGCAGAGACACACCAGCTGCCGGCGAATCGCGGGGGTCCCGCCAAAGAGTAGGAGTTATGTGGACAGATATGATTCTTTTGTGTCTTGTTAGTTTAGATTCATTTAAGAACTAATAGGACGCGAACCCTTAGTTTAAAGAGTTTTGGGGACTCTATATTTTGATTTTAACTTCACTTATTTTTTTTGTTTCTGTCAATAGGATATCAGCCAACCCAATCTGGGTCCTCGTGGTAGATGATCCACTTCTTTTCTCAGAAGGGAGACCTATGACCCAGCAATCGGGACGTTATAGGCTACGTAAATATCAAGGAACGTCAGTCCCATGTAATAGGGAGCGAGCCTATTGCCATCAACCGGGCACAAATCCAGACTCCGTGGACTCAATACCACTTTGCCCGACCTCGGGATCGAAACTAGGACTCCGTGCTCAGCAGCCGCGCTTGTGATAACTAGACCAACGAGGCAGCTATAATCTTACTTGAGAGGAGACTACCTAACGCTATATTCCCTATTTTTTTTCAGTTTAAGGGGGAGCTCTAGGGTAGCCCGCGACATTCAAATTTTCATTAGTTTTTTTGCAATTTGCAAGTCAGTGTCAGGTTGTACGTTGATTATTATATTGTTTGCATGCAGCCTGACACTGACCCGCAAATTGCTAAATGCGTAAGAAAATTTTATTTTTGTGGGCTACCCTGGCCCTTCGATAAATTGGTATGATTTCAGTACGTTCTTGGTAGACTACAAGCAGTCATTGTCCCATCTCATACTTCCATAATCTATGCACCAAGTCAGGTGAACCGGTGGCAAAGCACGAAGTGACCATTTGTTAAGCGCCACGTGATGGTACTATATTATTTATTGGCCTTCACGACTTCCGATGGGACCGGGCAGGCTAGCAAGCTTCTGCGTCAATGGTACATCTTCAAGGATGCATGAATTAGACTGTCTTTAGAAGTCTGAGTAAGTGTAAGTTTGTCTAATAGATTCTGATAGGAGATGTCTTGATAGATTGTTATGTGTTTAGTTAGTTTATGGTGTGTTGGATAAGTGTGAAGAATGAACCATTTGCTCGCTTCCCTAGAGAGTTTGTGTCAACTATCAACTCGCATGATAGGACTTTTCCTGAATACTTAGGTGATAGTAGTGGGTATGGAAGATGTAGGATTGATAGAATAAAGGTGATACACATGATCAAATAAAGAGCTAGCAGGTTAGCAATAGACGTGAGAGGTAGAATAGAACGAAAAGAAAAAAAAAACATATTTTCTCTAAGTTTTATTTTATTACACCCTGTATAATTACTGTGATGATCACACATGATCTAGAAGTAAGAGATAGGTAGGGCATTTTTTATATCTTTGTTTTTCTTTCTTTCTTTTTTAGTAGTGATAACTTAGGGTAAGTTATCACTACTTGATAACTTAGGGTAAGTTATCACTACTTGATACTTATTAATTTATTGGGATGACAGCAACAGATTTCACGAATTCTCTTAACAAATGTGGACACATAAGACTATCAGTCTATCACTGTCCTTCCAAAAGGCAGAAGGTTTGCACCTGCAAACTTGAATGACATGAAAACTGCAGATAGATAAGCATTGATTTGTGAGCTATTATAAAATTAATGTGACGTTTAGAACGAAGTTTTGTTTTAATGGACACTTTTTTTTGTGGCGCTACCGGTTCTTTTATTTCAAAATTCTGGTATGAAAAGTTCTTTTTGCATATTTTGGTAAGAAGTGCTACGTTTTAGGAAGCTTTTAAGTAATCCACAACGAATCACAATACAAATGGGAATTCAGGCCTTTAGATTTAATACGACCGTTGAGCCTACGTATGAAAGATTATAATAATTAAGTCTACCGATAAGAGTACGCGCTTATGAAAAATGACACCAAACTATTATTTAACAAGAACATTTACATGTCAAAATGATGGTACACACACTAGACGTTTTTGTCTGAACCACAACTCGCAGGTGTTAAGCACATCACAAAATCGCATAAAAACACATTTTATCTCATGACTCGTAGGTGGAGGCAAAAAATTTAATTGTGGTCACATACCTGTACACGTAACAAGATCTCATATTCTCGTCTACACAACGAGATAAACAAAATCAACATAATAAAAATGTTTTTATAAAAACACCGAAGGCGTGAAGATACTTGAAGGAGGTAAGCGAATCGTATTTCAAAACAACGAATTCGATATGACAATTTTTCGCAAGTTTTACGTTTATTGACAGCGCGGGAATGTTTTTTTTTTCTCGCGGTAATGTGTGGCTATTGCATTATCGACGCGTTCGCAATAAAAACGTAAGCGACGGACGTTATTCCTGCTTATAGTAATTAATTAGTAATCGCGGATGTTTCGCTTTTGCTGTTATGACTTCTGTGCAATACGTGTGTCGCGACGTCGGTCTTTAGAGTATATTTATTCCTCTCCCACAATTTATTCTCATGATTGAAGGCTATCAAACTAACATCGAGCACACGCGTCGAAAAAATAAATCAAACATTCTCTTTACGACGCCCACCATTAATAAAACTCTTTAAAATATATTTAATAATGTCCACAAAGGTACGGAGTACAATGCTCGACCCATAAAGGGGCAGCATTTATTATGGCGACAATATATCGAACACAAAAAGATATTGTGACAAAGACGCGTACTTTTTAATAATATTGTCATTTCTCAGCAGCAGTGGACTCTTTCAAAAAGCCATAACGCAATAATTTATCTCTTTATAAGAGTTTTTTATCTGTGGGAGAGCGCGGGTGACGCCAGGTGAGCACGGGTTAAGTCCATACAGCCTTCTATACATCCTATTATGTGTCTATGTTATAGTATTACGCATTGGTGGGCCTCATTTTTTATTCGAGATAATCCTGCATGGTTTGAGTACGTACAGGCAAAAGGTAGCTCGCGAAAATGTTAAAGCAAAGGGACTGATTGATTGACTTTACGCATGCGTTGCAGTTTTGCACAGATTTTTACAAATGCGGCAAAATTTATGATAAAATCAGTTAAAAATCTAATCTAATTTGCAATATTTTAGTAAAACGTCTACGCGTTATCTAAACAGTAAAAACAAATCTTAGTCAAACTTGTGATTAACATAAAAATTCGGCGCGAAACACGATTTGCGTTATTGCGCAAAAAATTAACGACAGTCTTTATAGCCATCGTCGAGACGGGGTTGACATTGGAGCCACAATAAAATCGATGAAATATTTAAGGGGCAGTTGCTATAACTCATAGCGGGCGAGTTAAGGGTGAGTTAAGGGCGAACGCCTATTGTGACAATGTTTGCACAGGTAGCTGCACAGTGGGCAGCCGATAACACAAGTCGTGAGATATCATCCCTGTACTACTTGTGAAATTTTAATTGTTTAATTAGCATACAAATGATCGCCGTTTATGGGGATAGTTTTATATGGATATTGTCGTGCTAAGAATTTTATTTTTGCGTAATTTTAGTGTTAGTATGTTTTTGCCTGCCTCGTCGGTCTAGTGGTTGCAATCGCGACTGCTGAGCATGGGGTCCTGGGTTCGATTCCCGGGTCGGGCAAATTGGGTTTTTGCCATGAGGAATATCTCAGTAGCAGCCAGGGAGTCTGGAATTGTGCCCGGTTGAAGGCAATAGGCTCGCCTCCTATTACATGGGACTTAAACATAACTGGCGGAAAGTGGGTACTATTTAGTACACCTCTGCCTAATCCTTCGGGGATTACAGGCAAGATATTATGATGTTATGGTACTGGACCACGGGGTTTATCATTACTGCCGTTGTTTGACATGTAATCTCTAGAACCTAAGAGGTTAAAAAAGAAATGACACCAGTTTGGATCTAATTGAAGTTTTGTCGAAGGCGTCAGTCATCAGCGCCGTGCTCTTCACAACTGATGTCAGATCGAACACCAGCTGAAATCGTATCTTCCTGAAAACAAAAACTTTCCCTAGCGAACAATAAATTGAAGCAGCGTAGCCAAATAATTTTCCGACTAACGGAAGCAATTAATTCGCAAGCAATTAATGAAATTTTTTTTCAAAAATAATCTGAATTATTTTACTGAAGACATAGATAATTTCTAAGTCACCTTATAAACGAAAAAAAAAAGCTTGCCGTTCAAAATCAAAACCAAAGCATTTATTTCAAGAAATCCAGTTGCAGGCACTTTTGAACTATCGAAACAAAGACAACAATGAAATGTAGTTACAGTCACAGTCACAAGGCATAAAAACTGTGGAAGTACTATAGTTGCCCATTCCAAAGCGTAGATCCTTACGCTCTCGTTCAAACAGCCTCTTGCGAACACTGTAAGTACCAACTAGACCACTTCAAAAAGCAAACGCTTGCATTTAACGCCTGCATCCAAACTATCCACTCCGCTGACCCGTGAGCCCGTGACGTAACTACTCGCATTCGTGTCACGTAGCCAGGTACTAGTTTCACTAAACCCCTGCTCTGTCCCGCTTCGGGGAAGCCGCATGAAGTCGTCACGGGCGCCCCGCCGGGACGGTAGCCGTGCGGGCGGTCTGAGTCCCCCTTAATTAATTTAAATGCATTTACCTGTACTATGAGGGTATGTGGTCCATGTCATCCGTGTCTATGGTGGCTTATGAGGATGTGATTGAGAGTTGTTTAACAAATAATTGGTAATTCTACTACATGTCTTTGTAGCGGGGTTCGTTAACGTTGAATAGTGTTCTTCACACTAAATAACGCATGTAGTCTGCCAAGCATTAGGAAGAGGTGTACCTAATACTACACCCACAGTATCTTTGTTTACGTTATCTTTCTTTATCGTGTTGTTAGTGCCTAATTTGGTGTCAGAGTTTTTATGACACCTCTGGGCCTCTGACTTGGCTTTACATGCCGTCGAGAAATATCTCTCAGTCGGGCTGGTTTCCTTCACCGAAACAAGTGATAATTATACAATACGCACATGAATCTGCATTACAGAGGTACGTGTCTTGGGTTTGAACTTGAGACCTGTGATTTGGCAGTCCGACGGTCACACCACTAGGCTATCACTGCTTGCTATAGATTATTTATAGGACATCATGCACCATCGTCGCTTAACATCAGGGGATCTATTGGTCAAAGACAAGTCTTTGTTTATCATATTTCTAAAGTAAAACAAAAGGAAACGAGACCTTGAATAAATTAAATGTTACGCAAAGTTGGAACAGACAGCGGTATATTCATTAGCCTTTATTAATATGACTCAATATCCGATTAAAACCTGTCTAGGACTTATTTGGTTTTGCATGTTTACAACTAGCTCTCATGACAATATTTATTTATAGTCTAGTCATTAAAGAAGTTCAAAGTAGAATATTATTATAGCTTAGCCTAGCTATTGTCGATTAAATTCACATCTTGTATTTTTGCAGCTCATAAGCTTTATGCTTAAAATTTTTGATGGCGTCACATCGTACCGCTACTCCTAGATTCTGCCAGTGACCTCAAAACAAGTATAAAAACGATTGACATTATATTGTGTCAAATAATGATCTAGTCCGGCTGTAAATTAGCAAATAATAAATGTCTGCTGTGACTTTTAACCCGCGTGGGAAAAAGCAACGGATACTTTATATTCCGTTCTAAGATTAGCGCGGAATTCATAAATAATAAAAAGCTATTAATTCCTAAAATGGCGCTAAATTATAATAATATTGCTAAATATTACTAAAATGTTATTTACGATATGGGAAACATATAAAAATATGTCGTAGCTTTGGAGATACGATGAGGCTGTCCAGCCATTTTGGCATCCGGAGTGTGCACACACGACCTAACCTTGTCATAACGGCTTCCAAATGTGAATTTTATATTACATTACCCAATCGTAATATTAATTTACAAGCCAGCTACCGGCCTTCTCGGAGAGAAATATAATTAGACTAATTAGATTAGTAATGAAAGAAATCGAGATGCGTTCGGAAGCGATGGTAATCTCTATTGCCTTGTGGCAAGGATTACGGGGCTATAAAATATTAAATTAATAATTCGTATGGAGACGTATGGTGCTTACTGGCCGGGAGACTAATTAGACGATTTTGTCGTAAAATAATAGACACGTAATTGACGTTTAGAACCTGTTTTAATTGAGTCGGCGACGGAATTAGGAAATAAAATGGTTATTGCAATATGTTTTAATGTCACTACGAACTGTCGTGGTCGTAAGAAGATTATGTTATTGGTAATGTTCTGTAATAATCTTGTATTCGATTAGATAATTGACTTGTCTTTATGTAAACAGGATGTGAATGTTTAGTGGGTAAGTTCAAAGTGTTGGTCATTGCAAACGACTACGGCTTAAGTAGCTTAGCTAATGTGTGGATTTCGAGCTATGAAGCCGGAAAGGGGTTTGTTGGTCCCAGAACAGTTACCTAGACTGAACAATTCTAATATAGTTGACAAAATTCGATCCTTTATTCTGCGACCTATTGGAAAATTCAAGCTTTTTATCGTCTTCAAGACTTGCCTGAAAGAAAAGCCTTTGCAGTAAGTACGTATGTGAAAACGTTTACTACTATTTCGACGAGCAGAACATAACACATCACACAAGTTCCCACTTAACGACTCATTCGTCAATTTAACTCATGTCTAATTTAATTAACCAACCAGAGTAAAGCGTGATACCAACATACACAAAATAGATAAATAATAATTTGCTTACGGACCGCCCCTAAGTTTATCACCAGCCATGGCAAATCTCTGATGGACCGCGCCTAATCATCGACCCTAAACACAGTCGTAATTTGCGTTTTATTGGCGTTACGTATTTACGGCGTATTATTTTATAACCAGAAATACGGCGTATTATGCAAAATTAAGTTGAGCAAACCGATTTTAAAGTGTGCCGCTAGTGCGACCTTGTGTGCGAAATTGTGGTAATTAGGCGAAATAAACCGTTATAAGTGGCGATCAAGTTTTATTTATGTGCTTTATGTGGCTTTGAGTGTCGGTACAAATGTGTTAGAAATATTTGTAATATTTTCTAGTGTTCTTCAAATGAATGAGATTACAGATACAATTTAAGGGCCATAGTCTCAAAAAATACGGATAATAGACAAGCTCGTGGCTAAATAATAACAGCCGCTCGGGTCGATCTTTAGTTTTAGCCGTGCTTGCCTAGGTTGGTCTGTGGATTGGGTGATCACCCATTACATACCGAGTTTCCTCCGTGCCTCGAAAAGCACGTTAAGCCGTTGGTCCCAGGTGTCATTAGTAGATATTTGATAGTCGTTATGTAGTCAGTGGCCCAAAAAGCCTGACAACCAGTCTTACCAAGGGGTATCGTATTACTCAGTACTAACTGGGTTGTGGAGATCAGATAGGCAGTCGCTCCATGTAAAATACTGGTACTCAGTTGCATCCGGTTAGATTGGAAGCCGACCCTAACATAGTTGGGAAAAGGCTAGGCAGATGATGAGTCTCAAAAAATACCTAGTAGGTTCAGTGGTTGAACAGCAGCAAGAAATAAAACTACATTTTAATTCAATATATAAGTTTTTAAAGTCTTAGTTTAAAAGTTTGGATATTATCAGATTGCTGTAAAAGACAGCATAGACAAAAGGTAAATAGAAAAAAATCCCGCAAAAATTGCCACAAACTTCAAGAGATTGAAATCCTGGTAGATAAAACCATGTTCATCTACAAACCCGACAATAACGGTAAGCTAAAATAGCTTACCGTTATTGTTTTTTTGTTTACGAACAACCAACGATTGATTCAAAATGATCAGAAAAGAGCGGAAATCTTAGAAGTCATAAAATATTTACACGTTGTATTAATTAGACAAATCACCAGAAACAATAAAAAAGCAATTAACCGTATGCAAAAATCCTTCTATCACGGAATATAAGAAATTCATGAAAATCAACATTTTACGATACTCGAGGAGACAAGATAAGCGCCATAAAATAAAATATTTGATATCAAAGTACCGACGAATGATAACACGATAGATATATGTTGCTATGGCGCGAGATATGTTTCGTCAGTTACGATTGACAATGTAGATTACAAAATATAGGTTTGTAGTAGGAACATTAACTAATATCGGTATAAAAGAAATCAAAATTAGAACGAATAGGAGGGAATAGACTAGGACGTTTTAGACACATACCTCAAGAATATTGTTTTCGTCTCTTGTTTCGTGGTGGTAGCTAGCAAGAAAGCTAGGAGCAATAATATTTGGGCAACAAGAACCTCGTCAACGGTGCTTTTGTTATGCCACACTTATTTACGGGTAGATTTGTCATTTGTAGCTCGGTTCTTATCCGACGGAATCGTGCTATCATACTATCGGTATGTAAAATATTGGTATTCAGCTGCGTCCTGTTAGACTGGAAGCCGACCCCAACATGGTTGGGAAAAGGCTAGGCAGATGATGATGATGTCATAACCCGATCATATGCTATTCATGTGCCATTTCAGCCAAATTAGTTCAGCTTGATAGTTCATTTACTCTCGCATTTGTAGTCATCTGTAAATGCATGGAAATTAGCATGGATTAGTAACCTACTATGACGAATGATGAACCTTCTTTATTTAAAGGACCAAAGCACAGGAGCTGGACATAAAATTGGAGCGCTCAAAAGCCAGTAACGATACGATACTGTCTCAATTTGTCTCATCAGCCGTATCGTATCATACAGTTGCCATTTATATCATTTTGAATCATTTTCAGATGCTATCATATAATATTTTTATCACCGCGATATAGCGCCCGTTCTTCCGCAATTAATTTAACAGCAAAATAATTGAACACAACTTTCTCACAATTAAACGACACATAAAATTGAAATCGTAGCCTGAGCAGCACGCCCGGACGATTACGAAGTTGAGTGATCTTTGTCAGCGTATTAAAGTCTGACCGAATTATCTTCTTATTTAGGGGTAATGTCGCCATGTTCACATCGTTAATTCTAATATTGCAATAAATATGTCTGTTTGGTAACAAGGCGGGCCATGCCGAATGCTATTAGGTCTAATAGAGCGTGCAATCGTGGGGTTTGGGCCGTAACCGTGTGCCGTGGAGCCCGTGGCTGCCTCGTCCCGGTGGTCGAGTTTTTTTCATTCTTTTTTTCTTTCAGCGTTAATTGTTTCTGGTTTTGCGTTTGTTTTTTGATTTATTGTTGCTCTGTTTGAGTTTAAACTCGAGATAATGTTTCGTGCAAATATTTGGGATGGCTAACATAGTTGTCATTTCGGAGTTAAATGTTTTTGTTGCTCTTTTGGATGGTTGCGTAATTTTAATTACTTTGTACAATTTACTTTTTTTATTGCAGAGAAATACATTTTTATTGTCATTGGCATGCATAGATAAATAAAATAGTAAATTATAAATGTAGAAGGTTTGATTAAGCGAAATGTGTACAAACGCCAGAATATCAAGCTACTGCACTCTGTAAAATTTCTTTAATAGATTTTCAACTTTATCGCTAAAGTGTTAGGATCGAGGTTGATTGGAAGAAATTGACAGTTTCGGGTTGCTTAATGTGCTGGCGCCTGTACATTTTATCGTTTTGAGCAAAACGGTACTGAGTGAAAAATCTGTCAAAATCAAAGTTATTTTAAATTAAACTACATAATGTCAATCAATGCATATCAATCAATTATGAAAAAAATGTTTATTTTACTTTTATAATCCTTTAACTATGAATTTTTTCACTTTTCATATCCATCCCACATCACAACATCTAGGCACAGACCACAGATTACAATCCGATTTCAGCGAAATGAAAACTCACTCCCAAGTCCCATTACATAAAAACATAGCTATAATCTCCTTGAATCCTTTGTTATGTGATGGTTAACAGAGCATTTAACGGGGCTCGCCTGAGGTAGCGAGACAAAGGCATCAAACCAAGCGACAGATAAAGGCTATAGCTTGCTGGCTGTTTGTTTTTTGCACTCTTGCATGTTTCAGAGAAAAAAAATAGCTGAGCACAAAATGATGGAGCGAAAAATGACGTGTTGGCGTCAAAAAAAGTGGGATTAGTAAATGAGTTTTAAAATGAAGCTGTGTTAGCACATCTCTTCTGTAAAATGTTTATTGTTTTGACCAAAGTTGCTTATCTAGTGAACATAATAAAAATAATTTAGATAAAATTACCAATTAATACACTTTCCGTGGTACTTCAATTTCTTTTAATATTAATTATAAATAACCGTGAATCAAAACGGATGTAGCTTGCAGTATCTACGATGAGCAATAAAATTATCAAAAGATGTTACATGTTGCCTTGCCGATATCTTTAGCCGGATATTGGCTTATCTATTTTTAAGCAATTATTTAGTAATTTTAGTATCTAATCGTCTGTAGAAATATGTTGTTCATAATGTTATGATATTGACTTAGTGTGATTTCCAGGACTAACTAAATTATATTTTTATCTTAATAGCTTGGGTTTCGTAAATTGCTGCCAATATTGTGTGTTAAAATCACTACATAGCGATTTATTTTTATTTGAAGTGCCAGCTACTGCTACTAACATTTTGAATTTCGAATCAACGCTGGCACAAAAAAGGTTAAGTGTTATCTCTCAACTTTTTTTAATAACACCAACACACTTAGGTAAGTGTTTGCTCACTACAGGAGCAATGGCAATCATTTGTACAGCCATTGAACCGACAACAAAAACATCAACGTTGTATCTTTACAAACAAAATAAATAAATAATCTCCTCTACAGAAATAAATATCGGCATTATCGTGCTCTGTGTTGCCAACCGCGACCCACTGGGCTGGGTGTTGCCAACAAAAGAAAATAATAAATTCTAATACAATGCTGTGTCACCGCATTCGTTATGCAATTATTTGAAATTGGATAGTGTATGTGAATAGGCGTGATGAGTATGTGATTGAGTACCGATTGTATTTACAGAATCGGTAAGCATTAAATATTATTTTTGTATTCTATTCAAGCGAGCTTTTATCTCACAGTAGATATTAATCTGTCCCTATCTGCTGCTTCTATTGCTGCAACTGCTTATGATGGTAGCTAACCTATGTACATAATGGAGCAAGATTAAGAAACCCGAGCCATTTGGTAGATGATCCTGTCTTTATTATCTCCAAGGGATTAATCTTGACCCAAAGGGAGCCTTACTTACTCATAAAATTAGATCATTTCAATTTTGACGTCGTGCTTTTGTGGTGCACCTTAAGTTTGCACTAATAATATGGCCGTCTTATGACGACAGGCCGTGTCGACGGCGCGTTCGTGTTCCACGCGCGTCTCAAAGAGATGTCAGAAATCAAGTAGGGGTCCGCATGGGCCGATGCCTGCCAGGGCAGCGGGACTGTTCGAAAGAGATACCGTGGCCCTGGAACACAAAGGGCAAAGAAGGAACATGGATGGGTTTTAGTCAGTGCAAGTCTGACACTCCCCTCCGCTCCGCCCAGAGTGGGGGGGGGGGGGTCATTTGATGAATACCCATCCGAAAAAAAAAAAAAAAAGTATGCACTAATAATAATTTGGTACTGTACCAGTTTAAACCAACTGGGTCTATTATCAAAGTGTATCTTGATTAATAGTAAAATTTACAGAAGTAATTACATTAAAACTAGAGAGTAATTACTAATTAGCTTCTGACATACGAATGCATGCCTAAATATGAATCAAAGAAAGTCGTGCCTATTAAATTTCTAACAGTCATCCCTTCTGTATCCATTAATATTAATTAATATAAACTTAGGAATTAATAAAACAAGTTTATACGCATTATGAATGTCAAGTTCGTACGGCCAGTGTATTTTGACATACGGTAACTTATGGAACTAAGTTTTAGTATAGACATTTTGACAGATCTCTTAACAAGCAGCGCTTTGGTCAGGGTTCAAGTAATGCTGGATGGTCCAAAGAGCGGTGTGTTGAGATTAAAATGCTCGATTTTAAAGATCGTACGAGATGATACGCGAAGGAATTTACTAACGAATGTAGCTGCGGTTATAATACATACGTAATAAGTGAAATAATTAGGTTTTTACTTTTTTGAGTTACATAAAATGTTTTTGACCGAAAGAATTTCATATTTTTCAACAAATATCTTAAAATGTTCGTGAAAGCTCGTTCGTTACTCGGGTTTTTTTCTATGTGCAAATTAAAGTTAATAAAGTGAATTTAAATGAATATTGTTTAATTTTAGTCTTTTTAATAATAATAATAATAATAATATTCTTTATTTTTCGGACAACAATGATCCAACGTGTTAGTAAACAATAAAATAACTTATTACTAGTGTTAGTACTTAAACTAAAATAGAGACAAAGAATATATAGTATTGTGAAAAGGACAACCCCAAATTAATGTTGAGTGATTGTCCTTCTCACAAAACCTTTGTTTGTTCTTCTTTCTTTATCGTTTGGTTTTAACCTGGTATCAGATTTTTTATGCCGCCCATGGGCCTCTGACTTAGCTTTACATGCCGGTGAGAAATATCTCTCAGGCATGCTGGTTTCCTCACGATGTTTTCCTTCACCGTGTTTTCGTTGATCATAAGTTGTTTAAAACGTTAGATATAAAAATAACTAGAATTAGAACTGCAAAATGTTAATTTTAGTTACCTAAATTCCTTCTGTTATACATATTTCCTTATCCATTAACCTAATCCACTGTAAAGAGTTTTCTTGGTAGAGATTTCAAATTAACAGTTTCTTATTTCTGCAACCAACAAACAGTGAAAGTATCCAGGAATGATGATCACAAAATTTCCATTTTTTTACCAAATCACGGAATTTCGCCCACATTCATCCACTATTAAACGATCATTAGCTAGTCACTCAGCGATACCTGCCCATACATTATGTTGTCAAAATATTTCGTTCAAATTTTGAGAAGGTTGTATTTTTTTTTGGTATTTTTGTGAATTCGTTTGTTGTAGTACAAAGCACCGTGACATCTCAATTCGATACAAAAAGAATCATTTGTCATTGTCCATTAGAAGATATTGTTGGGTAACATTATAAAATATTAGCTTAAGTATTGATTTACACTTGGCAATGATTTGGGAGTTTATTGTGAAATACTCTGTGTTGTTGTGTTTACACTAGATTCACAAATAGGGGTTGTTTTATGTGAAGAAAGAGAAAGCGAAGGAAAGTGTAGGGATGTGCATTGTGAAGGCAGAGGAGATGGTCATCTACATAACGATTTGGGGAGTAGGTATCAACCTATCTACTTGCTTACATAATCTTTCTTTATCGTGTGGTTAGTGCCTAACCTGGTGTCAGAGTTTTTATGCTGCTCATGGGCCTAGACTTGGCTTTACATGCCGTCGAGAAATATCCCTCAGGCATGTTGGTTTTCTCACTATGTTTTCCTTCACCGAGGCAAGTGATAAATTATACACTACGCACATGAATACGAAAAATCAGAGGTGTGTGTCTGGGTTCGAGCTGGAGACCTTATGACTTGGCAGTCCGATGGTGACACCACTAGGCTATCATTGCTACACACACTATCTATGCTGCTATCACGTTTTACATAATGATATCAGAGAACAAAATAAGTAGATTAAAGTATTTTGTCTTATGTGAAACTGAAAATCACTTTAGGTACTATCTTTACGTCCAACTTCAGACTTTTCCGACTGAAAGTATAAAGACTTTTTTTTACCTCTACAGCAGGATATAAATGTATCTTATATTTCATATTCTGCCCCACCTATATAGTGTCACTCGGGGAAATTGTGAAATAATTGAAAAAGTTACGGACAACATAACAAAAGTACGGTTGAAGCAACTGGTAGCGCGTTTGCTATGGACCGAAAGAGTTACTACTAACCGATTCTTACTAAATTATACTTAGGTACTTTAGGAAAAGAAACTGCTAAGTTAGACGAAGAAGCAAAAAGAGAAGAGGCAGACGCAAGTTAGGCAGTTATAACTTGTAATGGGTATCTACTACTGAACACTGTAGAACATAGACGTGGAGGCTATATTCTACGATAAATAAAGGCGGTTTCAGCGATTTTAGCTATATTATAGAACAAGGACCATACTTTCACAAGGATAAAAATCAATTGATACTCAGTGCTATCATAAAAAAAAATAGTATTTTTCTAAATTACTCTTAATTCAAAATACTTTGAGAATCCGAATGCAGATGGGCTGCCTGCTTTATTTACGGTTGGTTGTAAGTTATAAAATCTTGGTAGCTAAATAATAAACAGCCGCTCGGATCGATCTTTAGGTTAAGCCGTGCTAGGTGCCTAGGTTGGTCTGTGGATGGGTGACCACCCATTACATACCGAGTTTCCTCCGTGCCTTGGAAAGCACGTTAAGCCGTTGGTCCTGGCTGTCATTTGTAGATCTTTGACAGTTGTTAGGTAGTCAGTGGCCCAAAGTCTGACAACCAGTCTGACCAAGGGGTATCGTATTATCCAGTACTATCAGGGTTGTGGAGGACAGATAGGCAGTCGCTCCATGTAAAATACTGGTATTCAGCTGCATCCGGTTAGACTGGAAGCCGACCCTAACATAGTTGGGAAAATGCAAGGCAGATGATGATGTAAGTTATAAAACCTTACATACACACGGCGGCACATGAAGCTGTACATTTCCAGTACAACTTGGCCTCGCTTTTTATAGATTTCCTATACAATGAGAGAACAGCATAAATTACACACACACCTATGGAATGCAGGCTATCCCTGGACAGTTAGTCAACCTTGTTGATGAGAAAAGAGAAGAAGAAAGAGATTACTTTATTATTTCAGCCATAAATCTGTACACTGAACTAAGACAGTCAAAATACTACTGAAAAATCAAATGAAAAATATTCCCCACATCCTCCAAACAAAGTCCACATAGGTAACATAAATAACTTAACATAAAGACAACGTAAGTAGGTTGGAAGCACCAACGAATATAGCATGAAATAAAAATCACATTGTAATCCGGTATTGGCTATAGATAAGGAGAGCTTGTGACAAGGCAAGAATTATGTGCTCTAGAGGGCAATTTTCTTTCCCGGGATTTATTCCCGTAATTTATAGAGGATCGGTCTGTATCTGGGCTAACCCGCCCACCCCGGGAAGCGGCTCGCAATTAAGAATAACCTCCTCCCCTAATTAAGATGCTATAATCTATAATATAATAATTTATCAACAGTTTTGGTTACGGATGAGGGAGAACGTGTTTGTTTTGACTTGGAACTGATTTTGATGTGTTAAATAAGGCGTTCTTGAATAACATTGTTATAGCTTCAAGATTGTTTGTTTAGTGTACAGAACTTATCAGTAAAAAAGTTTGCTTTATGTGAATTCCACAGACAAGTACCTAGTCTGTGATGTCCCAAACTGAACAACAAAATTACTTAAGTAAACCTCCATTTATTTGCTACAAAAGAATCTTTATGCCATCATTTACATAAGTAATAATCGTAAAGTGAAGTACGTTTCATAACGACACTCGTATTGCCTAATCTCGTCATCAATCGACTGTTCGCTGCGTTGTAATTTGACACGCAAAATTTTTGCCGAACGTGCTTCAGCCATGAATTGTTGGTGACAAAAGTGTCTGTCGCAGCGAAGCGACGAGAGTCGGCTTAATACAGCCCCCACCCCTCGCCGCAGTCGTAAATTTAGGGTTTCATAAAACCAGATCCGAGATAAGACACAGTGTGGAGTGAGTCCCGGATCAAATGCGATCCTCCGAACCCGCAGCTCTCGCGCAGACAATAAAAATAACACGGCCGCATCTGCGGCTACTTATTTTACATCACGAAATTTGTCGTGTTTACATAAAATACGGCCCGAAGATAGTGATCGATTCGCTAGAAATCGTGGACATCAGTTTCGCGACGCACCGCGCACTGGCCGGCAACACGAAACCACTGTTGAAAAAACCAAGCTGTCAAGAGCACAACAAAAGCGCATTATGAATTTAACAGTTTCTGAATTGCTACACTATTATGAGGCGTGTATTATGCTTTTCATCCAGTGTAAGGGTATTTGGACGCCTTTGTGGCTCCGTATTGACAAATAAGTAAGATTTACTCTTCGAGTAAGAATGAAGGATTAGGACGGCGCAGTTTTTTTGAAGCATTCTCTTGGAAATGCTTGGCGCCATTGCTTAGTCCAATATTGCATTATTCTGCAGTCGGTTCGATGCTTATGCAGTGTTAGCTGCAATACTCTAAACAAATCAAGTGGAAACTTGGGTGCAATCGAGACCCAAGGAAAGCGAAGCTTGCGTAACTATCCACTAGAATAAACATAGCTGATACAAAGGAATGAATAGCCTTAATTCAAATGGATTTTGTACTTGCCAATACATTTGTATTGTATCCTTTGTTCGATTGTTCGCTTTCTTTTATTTATTTTCACTTTTACTCAAATGTTTAGGTACAAAATCGTATAAAAGCAATTCTTTATGTGGAACATCTTATAAAATTTATATCAAGGCATCGTATCCAACGTAGGAACGGGTTGTAGGCATAACTACGTGTCGGGGACATATATTTAAAGCTTCAGTAGATAGGGGTGCAATAATTTTGACAATGACTAGCAGCCTTACCCGGGCGAGGCGTAGGCGCGGGGCGGGCGGGGCGCGGGGCGCGGGGGGCAATCTGCGCACTAAATCACGCTACGAATAAAATTTATGGCGCCGAGATAAAAACTCGCAGCTTTTCTCTTTTACGTTCCTTCCCCCTGCCCCCGCGCGCCGCCGGTCGCCCTCGTCACCCCGCGCGGAAAATCCATAGGGATTTTTCCAAGTGTTCGGGCGACGGTGTGTGTGGGGTCGAAACGATTTTGTTTTATGCTTATTGCCGGTTGCGATGTTTTGTTTGCTAAGTTGCACAGATAAGGGATAGGTACGGAGATTGTCTGCTCGGCCGGACGACGTGTGCCGCCGTATTTTTGTCAACTACATACTCGTGTTTTTATTTCGGTTCGTCATTGTTTTATTACGTGCTACTTCGTAGCTTTGTGAGAAATAAAATTAATTATTCATTTACAAACAATCCATCACGTGTAAGTCCGTGGCACGTGAGGAAAGTCATGAAACTGTTTAAATGGCCAACCGTGGAACAGAACCTAACATTACCTACCAGTCAGACGGTTATCGCACTTTCACTTAGCACTACTTCATGCAATGTTTCTTTTTATTTACGGTCATTTAAATACCGCGACTTTAAATACGACTGGTATTAATTCTAATCCGAATGTCTTAGGTTCAAACGTATTAAATGCAACACGACTAACAAAGAAAAACGAGTTTGTAATGTGGAGTATTTCAGATTCAGTCACATTAAATTCTGCTTCGTATTACCCAAAAATGTGGGTACAAAACATGGAATAATAAGAAAAGTAGTTTTTAAAAAACGTATGATTAACGTGGAATATTTTGCCGAGCTAACGAACTTTGACGTGAAATTAAAATGTTATCAGATTAACACGAAGCGAATGTATAAGCAGGGTGTATTAAAGTATTGAATACCTCTTTTTAGTTTAGGTATATTAGGTGCTTTAATCGTGTGGCTTATCGACACGGTATGTCTTGTAAATTCCCGAATCCTGTTCGGTGCAAGTTTATCGCTTAATTCGACAAAACTAACCGTAAGTGGAGCGTTGATCGTCAACTGTCACCCGAGTCTCTCGACAGAGGTTTTCATAAAACCACGCACTTTATCGGCCTATTGAATATCACTGAGCTTGTCTTTGCCTTTGTTGGTCTTAAAATATTTAAATAACTTGTTTAACAAGAGCTGTAGCGTACACTTAGCGTGGGTTATGTTGAGGATAATTTTATTCATTATGAAGCTAGACATTTTTAATTAAAATTGTGGGACTTATGAAATATTAAAAATGTTTACGTGATACTGTCTGCCATTAACTAGCTTGTCTCAAGAACATTATTGTGCATGTTTTAGGTGTCTACTTACTTGTTGTACGGATAATGATTCCAATTTGTTTTGTGCAGTAGTATCATTTAGAATTTTCCACTACAAATTGTATTATAATGACTCCTATTTATATGGATTCAAAACTACTGGTTAACATAATATTTCAGCTTAGTGTACACTGCCACATTTATATTTGAACACGACCAATAAACAAGAACATCGAAACACCTGAACTTGCAAATATTTTGTTTATTTTCCTGTTTACTTCTGTCCTAAGTTTGACCATATCTCAAAATCGCGGCCTTTCCGTAGAGCTGAGGTTACCAAACAAGTAAAAAACATACGGCTGCTATTTTCATATCAGTGTAGATCGTTTGTAGGTATAATGTACTTAACACCGCACTTACTCCGGTGTGAACAGAGGACAGCTGCCAACATTTCCCGGTAACATCAAGCCTCAATCTAAGGCTTAAATTCGCGTCACCAAAAAAAAACGTCACAACCAAGGACAAAATGTCCAATTGTCTTACTTATCTATACTCAATCAGTGTTTACAATATTACAGCGGCGTGCTCCACGTCAAAATAATGTCCCTATTAGAGCACAAAGCGAGATTTTCAAAGAATCACAAGCAAAAAATGTCAAAAATATCCACGTCGGGAACAGAGATTACTTCAGAGCAAGGCCATCTGTGGATATTGAGACCGTCTCACACGAGATAGCTTATCGCACGATCTCGACTCAGATTCTGTGAAGAAAAAGCGAGAGAAAAGGCTCCTATTTATAGATGAAGAGCAATAGACTCACTCACGCCACAATCGCATTAGTCCGCCGCAGCCCGCTGCAACGATGATTTGAATTTCCATTGTTTATGGTGGCAGACATGTGTCAAAGTTCGATTGGAATTTAAATTCGGCTCCTTTGTTATTATTTTTTTTGTCGAGTTGTAAACATGGCACAGTGATGTTCCAATTTGGTTACCAGCCTCCACTGATGGGTGGTTGGATCTATGACTCCTCGTGTATGTCGGATGATGTTTTTGACGTCGGTATGCGGTTTGAATAATTACGAATCATGTTCTGAACGATTCCAAACGTACCGACAACTTATCGAACAAATTTCTCAGAAATCGTTTCGTGTTTCCTAACTACGCAGTCAAATAAACAAACGTTGAAAGTCCATTTTCTTTAGTTGGAAGCTGCAGTCGACTTCAAAGGTAGTCGGGGCTCTCTGAACATCTGCTAAATTACCAAACTCGAGTCAGGAGCGGGGGCACTACACAAAGCGACTACCATTTTGTTCCGACACTTTTCAAAATTGGAACGTGACGGTTGCAAGCGCTCTCGGCCAGAGACAATGACATGAAAAGGAAAAATGTAAACGGACCTATTTTAAATAGGCGTATTGCGACGACTAATATTTTATATCGTACTTTCAGTTCATACCATTATGACGTCTAATATTTGCTAGAAGGTGTTGTTAAGGTTGGGAATGGTTTGAAGTTTGTGTATGATGTAAGTCGTTCTGGAATTCATAGCGGTTAATTTAAAAGTGCGTTCTTGAACCCTTTCAGAGGCATTGTATCTTTGTGCTCTTTGTACGGGAGATGGTTTATCTGAGTCGCAGGGTACATAAGTGCTGTTTTTTCATTCCGTAATGCTTTTACATTTCAAAGGGGTTAAATGTTATTCAGACTGGCTGCCCGCTTAGAAAATGTGTGGGTGTCGTGGGGCCTTGGAGCCCGCACCGTACTGTTTTCGGTGTACCTAAGTAGGTATTTGTTTTATTCTCATCCCTATTATAGTCCTACATAAACATTTCTGTATTATATAAACTAGTACCTTCCTTTTTGTACAGGGGTGTTTTCTTGACAAAATAGGTAATGTAAATTTTAATAGAACTCATTGAATATGTTAATTACGAAACTAACGCAATTTGCTGATTATATCTTGAGGAAATAAAATTTAACTGTTAGTAAGATTAAGAACTTCTACGTCGGTGGTCGCATCTCATCATCTTTAAGCATCAAGCGACAGAAGTATTTAGATTCTCATTATTTTGATCTAGATATCATTATCAATGTTCATTATGTGCATCCTGTTTAACTTATTAAAACTTATGAAACATAACTCACTATTAATTTTTACTAAGGTAAAAGAAAATAAAAATTTTAAAATTAGAATTTTGAGATGAAGGCCTAATTCACCTCAAGTTCCCTAAATAGATATCTACCTTATTCGATTAAACTTACACAATAAAATTAAATAGGTGAGTCTCTCCTAGTTTCTTCACTGAAATTCAGCCATTATGCGCGTTTCCACTAACAATAAGCGGGTCCTAATTGAATGCCTAAATAAAAGCACGATCGAAGATGAATGTCTAAAACGCGGATTATTTATTACTGCCTGCATCAGTGGGGTAAAGAACGATTCCGATGACTTCCAGTACTTTCGATCCAGAGCTAATGTGGACCACTGCAGGTCTTTGGTTTGAATTTTGTTATAGCCTATTGTAGGCAAAATCGGGCATTGGACTGATCAAAATTAGAACGGTTGCCTCGTTGGCCTAGTGGTCGCAAGCACGACTGCTGAGCATGAGGTCCTGGGTATGATTCCCGACTCGGGCAAAGTGTTGTTGGGTTTTTCCATCAGGAATTTCTCAGTAGCAGTCACGGAGTCTGGATTTGTGCCCGCTTGGTTGCAATAGGCTCGCACCGTATTAAATAAGACTTTAAACACGACTGGCGAAATGTGGATGTCTGTCTGTACTAATGGGTACACCTCTGCCTAGTCCTTCGGGGATCACAGGCGTGATGTTATGTTATGTTATGTAAAACATAGAAGTTCGTTAGCAAAAGTTAGAGGAGCAGTCCATGGAGGAAAACAAATGATCAGATATACAAATCTACATCAATTATTTGTTCCGAATCGGTGTGCAAACTTCTTGTCGTGGTAAAAATATAAAACAACCAGAAAGGCCAAGCTGCCTGACATGGAAATTATTCCATAGTAAATTGACTATCAACTTAAATAGTCCCTACATTCAAATTACAACTGCCGTTCTTTGACATTATGGTGTCAATTTGCTTAAAACATATTTTCTCTGGCTGTATACATAACAATACCTGCACGTGGAGGCTATTTTAATCCTAGATCCTAGATATCTACGAACGTATTGATAACACATCATTCTATACTAACTATAATACAAAGCCTACTAAGGTTGAATTCTCCTTCAGATATTGATTAACCACCTCAGGCGAAGCCTCAATCCTGCGTTAACTAGACATGTCTAAGTAATAACCTACATGTACTACATTATATACATTGATACATAGATAGATACTACGTGGATAATGTATGATCGTAGTCGACCTCGTAACAGCTTTACCACCCTAAAACTAAATGTCATGAAACGACAAATCATTATCATCTGCCTAGTCTTTTCCCAAATAATAATAAAAAAAAAAAAAAAAACCGGATGGGAAATCATCAAATGACCCCCCCCGCTCTGGGCGGAGCGGAAGGGAGTGTCAGACTTGTACTGACTAAAACCCATCCATGTTCCTTCTTTGCCTTTGTGTTCCAGGGCCACGGTATCTCTTTCGAACAGTCCCGCAGTCCTGGCGAGTGTACACCTTTAAGGTAGATTTTTGAGGAACTAATTATTTATTATTGAGATCACATGTAAAATATACCAAAAATCACACCAATAAATAAATTTGAATTTGAATTTGAACTATGTTGGGGACGGCTTCCAGTCTCACCGGATGCTGTTGAATACCAGTATTTTACATGGAGCGACTGCCTATCAGTCAGTCAGATAGACAGTAATACATACATGTAATTTTTTTCATAAAACGATGAAGTCTACATTGAAATAAGGCTGTTTTAGCACTCAAATGATGTCGACAGGGTGAAAATTTGTGCAAAAAGAAATGTGTTGGAATGTTTTTTAGATCTCCGTGCTCCATATATTTACAGCTAATATTTGTCTATGTAAAAGTTAGATCATATTAACCTTATAGTGGGTTCAATTTACTGGCAGTTCTTGTCAAAAGTGACAAAGGACTTGCGAGGCCAAATAACCTTTGTAGGTTAGTGTATGATCGGCCAAGCTACGTCATTATTGCTAATGTAGGATGAGATGGATACTCCGTATTGTGATGTGGCTGTATTTAGATTTATCTATACATCAGCTTTGGTTGTGGGGTCGTGTGAAAATCGAAAAATGAATTTGGGTATTTCAACTCAGACTTTGGAAATGTATACTAATATTATAAGAGGTAAAATTTGTTTGAAGGTTTGGAAGTTTGTATGTAGTGGGTAATCTCAGGAACGTATGATCCAATTCTAAAAATTCTTTCACAGGCAGAAAGGTACATTATTCTTGGGTGCTACAGACTATAAGTTACATTTATATCACGCATATTAACCGAGCTATCACATTTTCTACGGGCGAAGCTAGTCAGAAAATATTTTGAAAAGACTTACTTACACAGCTTCTTTGAGCTGGACTGACACTGAATGCAGGTATTCATGCAGGATATCCTTTATCGTATAACCTCAATGTCTCGCCAGGTATGGGTAGGTAGTTTTTTTAACCTGCAAGTATTTTGAAACGTCGTTAGGTACGCAAGGGAATTTGTCAGTGTTTTTGGCTCCATTTCATTCACAGTTGGTAGTCAAAGACGAAGGTGGAATCCCACTTCGACTGCAATGGCAATATTTGCACACTTGAATCAAAATATACTAAAGCAGTTGTTGGTACACTTTAACTGCGTGGAATACATAAAAATCCCTATTCATTTTGTCATTATTAATTCGATAAATAATATAGATTACTATTAATGGCTAATTTCAGTAATTAAACCGAACGCGATTAGCACATTTTGTTTTTTTTTTTTCTATTTATTAGTGACAAAAAACAGTTACATGTTTAAGTTTAAAATTATGAATTGTTACATAAATAGGTAAACATATATATACCCACACCATTGTCCTCGGATTAATGAATTAAAACTGCGTTCAAGAGCAGTCAGTGCCATCATGTCTGGAATATTGAAACTGACAGCACTTGAACGCAGTTTAGATGTTCTGACCAAGTTCAGAGGTATTGGTGAAATTCGCTCTATGACGTAGCCAGTAATACGCTCTTGTACTCGCTCAGTAATTCCGAGACACACGACCTCGCACTGATTAACTGTTGCCGAGACATCACATACGTAGCTGACTACGTCTATATTTGTTCGTATCTATGTAGTAGCACCTATGTGTGTAGCACACATATACCTGGGTATTTAATGTCTATTGACGATGAAGAGCTTATGATTGTATTAGGCTTATGTATCAAAAACCATGTAGATAATTTGTGTGAGGGATAAGAGCTACTCGTACTTACCTGAATGAAGTAATTGCATAAAAAGGTGAAAGATTTTTAAGAAAGCTATATTCGCAATTGAATTTACAAAAATGTTAACAAATACGTGTATATGGAGAACTTGCTGTACGTAAAGTTTAGATCCCGCTATAACATCAAAATTTTTATGATATTTTCAATATTTATTCTTGAAAATTACGTTCAATTAATTAGTGTAGTTTTTGTGTAGAATGAGTTTTCATGTATATATTGATGTTGTATGTATAAAATTGTAATATGTGTTTGTTTATGGACTTATGGTCTGAAATAAATTTTATTATTATTATTTTCGTAAAGTGTTTTTCTTCTCAGCCCTTAGACTGGGTTTCAGCTACATTTACGGGCCGAAACCAAAGCAAATGTAGCGTGTGGTTACTAATGTTTATGTGTTGTGATGAGGTCCTATTTCGTTTTATTATTATAATTACAATTTTAGAATGAAAAGATTTTAGAAAACTATAACACCAATTGGCAAATTGAATGGACCTTAGACAGTCATACAGTACCAGTGTGACACAATATGCACATCAATCTCATAATGAAGTTTCAACACCATTAAAAGAAGTTTTTGAAAGCTTTCTACGATGTTGGTCTGTATTAATTCTATCCATTTTTTATCCATCAGGAATTTGTCAGTAGCAGCCACGGAGTCTGGATTTGTGCTGGGTTGATAGCAATAGGCTCGCGCCCTATTACATGAGACTTTAAACATGACTGGCGAAATATGAATGTATGTACTAATGGGTACAACACTGCCTAATCCTTCAGGGATCACAGGCGTGATATTATGTTATTTTTTTTTTCAGGATTGCATTGCCGCCGTATGTCTAGTAGTCGCAAGGTCTACTGTTAAGCATGAGGTATTGTATTCGATCCCTAGGTCGGGCCAAGTGTAATTGGAATTTTTGTCAATAGCTGCCTGGACTTTGAATGAACCCCGTTGATGGCATTAGGACCTTATTACATGGTACTTAAACACAAGCAAAATGTGAGTGAAGCTATAAACTGTAATTATCGTTTTTTCTTAAGTTTGTTGTAAAATTTATAACTACCTAAATTACGAGCACATTGTATATAGTGGTGGCGGCCCCAACGTCGATCGTTTTAACTTCATTTTTAATTTGCATGCTGAATGAAGACAGCGAAATAGGTGAATCCTTTTTATTTGTAAGACCAAAATATACCTACCATATTTTATGCGAATAGCTCGTGGCTAAATAATAACAGCCGCTCGGATCGATCTTTAGGTTAAGCTGTGCTTGCCTAGGTTGGTCTGTGGATGGGTGACCACCCATTACATACCGAGTTTCCTCCGTGCCTCGGAAAGCACGTTAATTCGTTGGTCCCGGGTGTCATTTGCAGATCTTTGACAGTCGTTAGGTAGTCAGTGGCCCAAAAAGTCTGACAACCAGTCTTACCAAGGGGTATCGTATTACCCAGTACTAACTGGGTTGTGGAGGTCAGATAGGCAGTCGCTCCATGTAAAATACTGGTATTCAGCTGCATCCGGTTAGACTGGAAGCCGACCCCAATATAGTTGGGAAAAGGCTAGGCAGATGATGATTTTATGCGAATAAATAATCATGTAAATCTGAGCTATGGTAAGCATCGATACTTACATCAGTGCGGTTTTACACAAGGCACAACACTCCAGAAAAACATAACGTCTCGCCTGTAATCCACGAAGGGTTAGGCAGAGATGTAATATGGTACACCCGCAAAACACACAGACAGGCGAAATGTGGGTGTATTATAGTTACCTACCGCTTTGTCTATTAACTAGAACTAGTAACGTTTCATAAGAATGCGTGTGAGATTCACACTTATAATCACTTATTGTTATAACTTAGGTACTAATCGCAAAATACGCGTTTGGATGTGGAGTTGCGGTCACCAGCCCGTTATACAATACAATACAATACGAGATAAAGCATCGACTACTATAACTAGGTAGGTAATGAGAAGGATGTAGTAGGTGCTACCGTACCGAGTGCACTGACGGTCGACCACTTTTCAACCTTATAACTCAGGGCATAAGGGCGAAAGGTGGCCGACGGTGAGTTGACTCAGTAGTACTTAGCATCATTTACATATCCTACTGTTAATTATAGGTGGGTATTATACAGGATCAAATGAAATGAAACTCCACATATTTGCTGGGGTGTAAAAACACGCTAAAATAAAATTAAAACTTTTCCGATAAGTCTTGCAGAAGACCATCATTACCGTCAATTATTTTGTTCAGTGTTTTATTTTTATTTTTGATACGTTTACTTCAAGCATTTGTTAAGTTGGAAGTGCTAACATTATTTAATTATTTTATGAAAAAGTCATTCAATGTGATTAAATGAACTTAGAGGGGTGTATTGATGATTTTAATGATTATAACTCAGTAAAGTCATATTACCGACGACAACTAAGAACCAAGGTTACCGACGTAGCCCGAAGAATAGCCAAACTTAAGTGGCAGTGGGCAGGGCACATTGCTCGCAGAACGGATGGCCGATGGGGCCGGAAAGTTCTGGAGTGGCGACCGCGAACTGGAAGACGTTGCGTTGGAAGGCCTCCCGCTAAGTGGACCTATGACCTGGTAAGGGTTGCCGGGATCCGCTGGATGCGAGACGCACGGGACCGGTCAATGTGGCGACACTTGGGGGAGGCCTATGTCCAGCAGTGGACGTCTTTCGGTTGAAATGATGATGATGATGAAAGCCATATTTGTTAAAGTCGCGAATCATATTTTAACTATAATACAACCTGACACTGACCTGCAATTTTCCAAAAAACGTAAGAAAATTTGAATTTCGCGGGCCACCTTGGCGCTTCCCCCTTTAAGGTGTAAATGATAAAAGAAAAAAGAAAACTATAGATAAGTCCATAGAATGCATGTTTTATAACTTAGTTCATTACGATGAGCACAATCTGCCTTTGTTTCAACTAGACATTTAGCTAACAAAATCCATCAGACATCAGCACTCTCAAAGCATCATCATCTGCCTAGTCTTTTCCCAACTATGTTGGGGTCGGCTTCCAGTCTAACCGGATGCAGCTGAATACCAGTATTTTACATGGAGCGACTGCCTATCTGACCTCCACAACCCAATTAGTACTGGGTAATACGATACTCATTGGTAAGACTGGTTGTCAGACTTTTTGGGCCACTGATTACCTATAACGGCTGTCAAAGATCTACAAATGACACCCGGGACCAACGGCTTAACGTGCTTTCCGAGGCACGGAGGAAACTCGGTATGTAATGGGTGGTCACCCATCCACAGACCAACCTAGGCAAGCGCGGCTTAACCTAAAGATCGATCCGAGCGGCTGTTATTACTTAGCCACGAGCTCCTCTATCAGCACTCTCAAAGCATAAACAAGATATCTTCTTCACCTTACACATTTATCCATACAACCCGATTAAGAAGCCATTTTTAGCCCGAACTCTGGCAGCCGGGTGTTATGTCATTAGCCATTACCGCGCAGCACTAGCGATAGTGTTGTGCCCGACAGATTTATAGCGCGGGTATATAGAATAAATCACGCTCAAAGGGAGGGTAGTCTTAGACATTCTGGGGAGCTATTGTCTTTTTTTTTCTTGTGGGGTTTAGAGTTGATAGACGTCTTGGTGTCCCTGGTTTTGGGAAGTGGTTTTGGTAAGTAGGTATGTATAATTAATATTATAAATGCGAGAGTAAGTTTGTTTGTTTGTTATCTTTTCGAGCCTAAACCACTGAACCGATCATCCTGAAATTTCGCATTTACTCTGTAACGTGTACAGAATACCTACATAGGGTACATTTTATCCCGAAAAAAGTACTGTTCCCGAGAAAAACAACAATAACGTTCTTTTGTTATAAGATGGCGCTACATCTCTTTCGTATCATTATTGAATTATATTATTATAGAAACTTTAGTAGTGCGAGTTGATTGTCAAATTCTAAATTAACGCGAGCGAACCCGCGGGCAAAAGCTAGCTAAATATTGAAACACAGCTGTTTGACAATATTGCTAACTCTATGGTTATAATGACACTAAAACGTACAGACGAAGTTACTCCTACTTTATTGGTTTCACGTTTTTCGTTTTCTCGTTTTTTGTTTTATTTTGGAACCAAACTATTACGAAATTGGTCTTATCTCAAAGTAGAAACAGTAATTTCACGAGAAAATCGCCTCTGAATCTTTTAAAGTTATTTTAACATATTAAGTAGCGACTGTTCACCAAACAGCTAGATGCATAGGTAAGCCTTTGCTAAACCTGAATATACTGTGTGAGAGCACATTTACCTAAACTTCAAGAAGGTAAGTAACATGTGGATAATACCTTCCTCAAATGCAATTTTATTACGGAACTTAAAAATACTCCGGATTTTTTGAGAAAGGCGGTATCCACATAGTTACTTACTTCTTTAAAGCTTAGGTCAATATGCTCTACCTAATCTGATCTCTGATTGTTAAGGTAGACTCTACCAAAAATGAGTTAAATGTATTTAAAGTAGGTATCTATGTTTACTTGTACCTTGATGAAAATAGAGTTACAGATTCGTTTCACATTTCCAAAATGTAGAGTTTATAAATATTTCTCTCCCAACACAAATTACTAAGAACTTAGCTTAAGCTTAACCTTGGTTTTAAATAAATGTATTTATTTATTTTGAGAACATAAAATGTTTAGGTATGTCAAAGAAAACCCGTATTAACTACACAAGTAAAAAAAAAAACTACTTATCATTAAGAATAAAACTTTTGTTCTTTTTGTAATTTGAATTCCTAGTGGGGCAACGTTTTTTAATAAAAAAACGTAAATGAAAAACTAATCTGTATTGACAAAAGTTTGTATACTTAAATCCGTTTATAAGTCTAGAGTAATTTCACACAGGGTAATATTCCTAAAGAAATTTCCATTTCTAAGTTAGGTATTAAAAATCTCACGTCTGTACCTAATTCCCAAAGGGTTGAAGCTTAAATATACCTTCCTACTATTTCGCCAGTTATGTTTAAATCCCATGTTGTATCTTATAAGGGGCAAGCCTATTGCCACCAAAGCGGGTAAATCCAGATTCCAAGCTCCTAAGGAAAAAAAAATTATGGAAAAATTCAATAACACTTGACCTGGGATTCAAACCCAAGACCAAATGCTAAGTAGAACTATCGGCGACCGCTGGACCAACCTAGCCAGTATAAACAATCTAGACATGATCTTGACTTTCTTCTTAATTTTAGAATATTTTAATTAGGCCTAATGCCGTAATCAGCATAAAATTCTATATCAATACTGGTACCGAGTAGAAAGAAATTCAAAATAATTTCCCCTTTCATAATACCTAAGTTACTTAACTACTCATTAGCCTCTATACTTAAAATGAAACAATTATGTACTTACTTTTTAATCGTACCTATGCTTACCTACCTATCGCCTATTTAAATACTATTGGGTAAAAACATCAGGTACACATGTATGTGCATTATGTAAATACTTATACAGCTAGATATATCGGTATCGGTATCTAAATAAAACTTTTATGTTACGACTTACATGAATATCAACAACACCTACTAAAAACCTAATATTCATATAAATGTTAGATAAAGCCTATGTATGTATGTATGAAAAACGTGAATTCATGTTTTTTCCTAATTAAAGAAAAACTTTTTTATCAAAACAGATTATGATACCTGCCTATATCAGGAGATGGTTACTCAAAATTTAAGCAACAATTTCCATCATTTTATGAAAATAAACTGACATTGTATGTAGTGTCTATGGCTGCTATATCTCTATGGTTTAATCAAATAGGCCGTTAAGCTACCAATGGAAAATGCTTGAATTACTTATTATCTAGTTAAAATATAGAATGTTTTTATCAACAAACTCACAAATAAGAGTTAAAATAGACCGGTTCTAAATAAAGTGACCGCTATTGTTTAATGGGGTGTCGTTTTGATTGTGAAAGTACCACTAATTTCAGGCAATTAATCTTGTTAGAAGCCGTCGGGCCGCCATCATCCCGGCATAACAGAATACAGTGCGGGCGACCGCGGAGCCATCCATCAACCGCGGCGCGCGCGCCTCGACTGACGCACACCACCGCACTACCGCCCAAAAAGAGAAAAAGAAAATTTTAAAAGAAGAACACTCCCATCGCGGTGTAGGCTCCTCCCTCTGTTTTTCGCGTCGACCAATGGGAGCCGCGCGCCAGCCGAACGGCAGTCGTCGGCGGCGAGCGCACCCGAGGGCGTCCGATTGCGCGCGTTCACAACAAAAAGTCACACGACTGGTTTAGTGTCGGGTTGCGTCCCATCGACGCCGCATCACGTGCCGCACGCCTCAACGTCGCCGCACTTGCGCTTGCGCTCTTAACATGGACTGTTTTTGTAATTTCAAACAATACTAACGCGCTTTAGTACTATCCTCCACATACATAACCATCGTAGAATATAGGACCAGTTGTGACCTGTGATAAAAAGAATTTTCCGATGAAAATGAACATGCAAACGGAATGGAGCTCATGAGTTCAGTGTGTTTTTGCATCTGCACAGTATTTACAGTGATAAATAGTGATAGTGAACTTCATTGTGATAAGCATCTGATAAGGACATTCGAGGTATTTAATCATTTTTATTATTTTACTGGTGTTACAAACATGTATGGTCGAATTTTCTTGAAACTTATCCAAAATATTTTCTTTTCGCCTTTTCCAACATGAAGTGATCATGCTTTCCTAAGTACTTTGATAAAGAAAAATCTATTTTAAATGTAGTTTCTTTAAAACAACATCAGCATTCCCCTCAATGTTATGATTAAAAACAAACTGTATAAAGTTTGCAAAAAATGTAATGAAAACGGTACAATATGAATTTAAGTACCCAATACATACACAAAGATTATATTAATTAGTTCCTAAATATCCACAATGCTTTATAACTTTGTTTCAAAGCCGTTGTTTTACGCTTCACAAAATGTAGAGTCGACTCTACGTCCGACGGAAAGAGCGCGAAAATAAAAAAATATTTATTTCTTAATAACAACTTGTTTTAAAAATAAAAATAACCTTGTAATCATATTCTTAAGGTTCATCTTTCAGTTTTATTGAGCAACATTTAATATTCATTGCTTTTTATCATAAATGTACTTAAATGATTATTTATCAGCTTAAGGTAAATACCAATTGTCATTTAAAATGACTCAAATTATCTATTCAATGTATAATTTATATTCAATTAATATATCTTGGGATCTAATATTTTTTCGAAATCTGTTTGGTTCTAGTAAAAGACATAAACGGGTTTTCCCAAATTGTTAAAATTTAATTTTTGAAATAAAGGTTGGCATTTTTTAAATTTATTTTTTGTATGTTGCTCTTTTTTAAGTTTATGATACATACTTACTATGTATTAAAATTGTAATATATTTCTGTTTATTTGCAACAAGCTTTAAAATTATTGTAATTTAACAAAGGCAATCATTAAAATTTAAGACCACCGTGAAAGATAATTTTATTGAAATAAATGCATTAACTCAATAATCAAATACATCAAATTAATCTAGCCTAAGAAAAGTATTTCTACAATTCTATTTAGGTGTACAAGCATCTAATTTCTGAATAAATTAAAGTAGAACCCTGAGGTTTTACACACATTAGCTAGGTACTTTCCTTATTTTTATTCCTATTTGTACACCAAATCTAAGGTTTATTTTATGTTTTATTTATGAAACAAGGTCTCGTTTCCTTTTAAACAGAATGAACTGTTAATCTTTCAAAGATGTATTATGAATTAAAATGTAACTATCTACCTATTGTGAAACGATTTTCAAAGGATAAATTTACACACAGCACAAATAAGTGGATGCTATATAAATACCTATAACTTACACTCACATGCAAAGATAACGCATTTAACTATGTGTGTGTGTGCATTATAATCTGAATATATTTATACTAATGCCTGTGTGTAACCGAATAGAATCTACGTACCCTTTGTTTGAAGTTTCTCAACAACCAATCAATGTCAATGTCACTTCGTTTCGGTTTCATATCGGCCGTTCGGCTGTTTTCGGCCAATCGGGCCGCCATGACAGTCCGCGATCGAAATTTGAATGCGCTCCGAGATGCGCAAACGCAAATCGATTAGCTGCCGATAAGCCTTCACAGTTTGTGTATGTGTGAGTTTGTATGAAGTCAACGTTTCCGTTCGATGTTCTATGTAGTGTTACATCCTGTCTAGTTGAGCTATAATTTATTTAATAAATATAAGAAAATAATTTATTAACATTATTTTAAAGATAATCTTGCCGTTTGGCTAACGAGCCGAAGTGACGAGTTATTTCGTGGCACCTTAGTAAGACTAAAAATAAATAGAATACCTACATCATAATTAGCATAAATAGGCAGCCAAATAAAGCCTAGATTACCTAAGTAGATAGACGGGTAGAAGCTGTAGATTATATCTCTGAATAAATCCAAGTAAATACGGTTTATTGATATTCTCAGATTGTATTACATGTTAACAAGGTTTTTGATTTTGAATTACAAATATGTGATGATAAATTATTACATTTAAATATACATGACTTAAATATGGTAAAACATATTTTTTTTCTCCATATCTATCTCGTGAAAAATGTCATTAATACATAGTTAATGCGATTATTTTGACTATTTGATGCGTTACTTTTAACGATAATACATATGTCGTATTTAAGTATTTTTAAATTGATGAGATAATTACTAGATAGTAATCAATATAGCAATAAAATTTAAAGTAGGTACCGCAGTACGGATTAGAAAGCTATAGCCTAGATTTCTTTTTTTACTAATCTTAATTCTTAAGTAATGTTTTACCAGCCTATATCATAAATAAGACATAGTCTTGTACAAATCCTTTTATTAAGTACTTAAATAGGCCATAGCTTTAATTGTACTCTATGGATATTAGGAATTGTAGGTAGAATATATTAGGTAGTGGTAGATTTTTTTTTTAATAATTCATGTTAGTTACTAAATTATTTACACAGATCAACAAACAACATAAGAAAAAATGTATCATTAGTTATTTATTAAAAATCAGATACTAACTTTGAACATTATAATTTAGTTAGTGTTGAAATTTTACATAATTTATTTACATACATTTATGTACATCTAACATTAAATAGGTATTTGATGTCAACAAGGTGTAAATATTCAAACATAGCATTCAACGTTCAATAATATTAAACGATACAGCCATTAGTTAATCATTCAATTAACACAATCGTCTACAAATTGTTCAGTTAATAAATTCAAACGGTTGAATAAACACCTATCAGCATTCGATTATAAGTTTTCGATGAAAAATTGGTAGAATCGATAAATTTATCGATGCTGTTATTTTAAAAGGCATCGATCAATCTGAGTGATCAGCGCAGGTAATCGGTTTGACTGTTGTATCGCTTCGTTTTAGTCACAAATTGTTGATATAATAAATCTTGGGTTTAGCCGTGTTTTAGCCGCAAATTAAAGTTACAGTGACTGTAGTATTGCCTACAAATTATAGGTACGGCACCTGCAATTTAAGGGCAAAATGGCTTTTTAGTTTGCATAGGACTGGCTGCTTAAGGCTTTTCAAACATTCTCCAAACAGTCTTATTTATTTCGAAGTCCTTTTTTAAATAGGGCAGCCGCGACACCTTGTAATTAAGACTGACCCCTTAAGTGTGGGATGAATTATCTTTTTTTCTCTAGTATGTTCTTAACGGTCCATTCTTAATGCTGGTATAACCTTTGTTTCATCGCCTTTCCTATGAAGCTATTTGATACATGGGCTGCGGGACTGTTCGAAAGAGATACCGTGGCCCTGGAACACAAAGGGCAAAGAAGGAACATGGATGGGTTTTAGTCAGTGCAAGTCTGACACTCCCTTCCGCTCCGCCCAGAGTGGGGGAGGTCATTTGATGATTTCCCATCAGAAAAAAAAAAAGCTATTTGATACATTGTTACATGTAATGTTTCACAGTTTAGTTTGTTTTGTCTCAATTTGTTTGCTAGCTCACTGTGCACTGTGCAGGAGTTGCTTAATACAGCTGCTATTAATGAATAGTTTCTTCTTTAAATACTGTTTAAAGTAACTTTTGATTCTGTGAACACTATGTGGACAGTTATAGATTAAAATTAACATAATATCACGCCTGTAATCCCCGAAGGATTGGGCAGAAATATACACCTATCAAATCACCCACATTTCGCCAAATCACATGACAAGCCTCTTGTAATGCGGGGGTTTAAGGTTAAAATATTAATTAAAATAATGCGTTAATACTTCCAAGAGCTAATTTAAAACTGATAAATCAATTTAAAGTAAACACCACTAACATAGGCTAATAAATATTATCATTAAATGAGTGTTAAAAAGAGTAGGACATGTTCGAAGACTTATCCACAATCTAATGCCTAAAGCATCCAAACATACGTGGGAAGAAACTCCGATACATCGCCATTTTCAACGAAATCTCTCTGATCATAATAACAATAATAAAATAACTATTAACAAAAAGGTTTTACACCAAATATTTTTATAGTTAAAAGTTCTTGATCGATTTAGTATCGAAACGAGTCGATTAACGTGGAAGATAGTACAAGTTTTTTTTTTGTTTAAGATTTTAGGCCTCGTTCGTTCAGCCGGGAGGTCCGAGGGAAATCAATTATCTTAATTGGGCCTTGCCTAATCTTAATAAGAGCGATAGGGAAGTGTAAACGCGTGTGTAAGGTTAGATGATGATTGTTAGATTTATTTTAATTTGTTTATCTATTTTATGTTGATTAGGATCGGTTGGTTTCATGTTAGATAGTTTGATTTTGGCAAGGTTTTTCCAATGTTACTATATGTTTGCAAAATGTTTAGATTTTTTTTTTACTTTTTGTTTTAATTCCTCTACCTTCTACGAAGCATTGCGTTAGTAATGCTTCAACATCTTTATAAACTACTAAATTACCTAGATTTTGATAAAAAAGAGTCTTATTTTAACATAAAATTCAATTTTGATACCGGTTGAAGATTTTTTTTAGTAATTTCACAAATTATAAGCATTTTACAATTTTAAGCCTATGAGCTATTTTCTTGGTAATTCAACGATTTCCTCTAAAGTAATGAATAAAGATTTTAAATGCGGGATTCCGTATTTTGTATTCAGGAATCTTTATTCCTGAATACATTGTCATAGTTGAATATAGAGGGCGTCAATTGAAAGTGTCACTACGTACTGAACACAACACTGTTTGATGCAAATAGGGATACTCATTGCGAAACGGTCAATCGCCAATCGTAGTTATATTCAGGGGTTCTCGCTGTTATTTATGGTTTAAATGATTGAGTTGGTATGAACGATTATTGTTATGTTATTAATAGAGTAGGATCTTTAAAGCCGTGAAAGATTTAGGACTATGGTTTAGAGTGATAAAATTATAGTTGAAAAGCAAGGCAGTGTTCCTGGTATCTGATATCTGTGATAGATCTAACCGCGATACGTGTTTAACAAACCACAATGACAGTCACAAGGTTAAGTTCTTTTTTTAAATACTTAAGTAGGTATAGGATATACAGCTACTGATAAATATTTATTAAAGTTCTATTTTTAACCGTCTCATTCAACCAAATTTAAAAACAGCTATAGTCAGTTTTTAAATTTAGAATATTGAGACGGCACAATACAGGAGGACTTTTAACCATTATTCTAAATAAATAAAAAAACTAGTCGTAGTCAGTTTTTACATTTAAGATAATGTGACGGCACAATACAGAAGGGCTTTTAGCGACATCCCACGGGACCCTAATAATATTCATGAAGTTATAATTTAAACCGTTGGACGGGTGTAAAATCACAATGTTTATCATTGGTACCGAGTTATAGGCAATCAGCGATGATTTATAACTCGAATGTGCTACCGCTCGCGATCGCTCGATCCCAGCCGCGATAGGCCTACGTACCGTATAGATAAGTAACAGGCGCGGGCGCATCGATCACTTGCGCTTGCGCAGATCAATTGTAAGACCAGTTTATGCAGGGCCCAGCAAATAAAACAACAACAAAACCAACCATTCGACATATTTAATTAATATACATACTATTTTTAGTTTAAACCACATCATTATAATATTTTAATATGTATGTTCGTACCTAAGTAAATAAAATTACAGTTATAAAGGGTTGGTTGTATATTAAAATAGTCCCCTGTAATTTTAATCAATATATTTTGAGCTTTAGTATAGAATTTATGATTATGTTAGATTTTTTGATAAATGTCGCTTCATATGTATGATAGGCAATTTCACAGCAGGAGTTCTATGGGCGATTTAGAGCTATTTGTGAAAATATGGTCTAATACAAAATTATGATAATCTATTATTTTGACATCTTTATGAATAATGATTCGACAGTATTGGGTGTGAATTTATGCATCTGAATTGCGAATTGCCTACTTCTGACGTGCTTCAGAAGTGGGCTATGTTTATTCAAATCATGGTGTAATTTGGAAATTTTTAATAACGTCAATGTCGTTTTATGAAGAAAATATGGTCTTTTTTCTAAAACTTGTTGCAACAACCCTAGTTAGGAAGGCCAGGAAGATGATGGTAGTTGGATGATAGTTGGTGGTTGGTGATGGTGGATGGTGGTGGATGGTGGTTTTTTCAAAACACTGCTGAAGTTTTAGGGAACTTTCAAGAATAAGGTATCCACACAATTAATTCATTTTTAGGTAGGCACTTATTGATATGTGAATTTAATTATTGCCAGTTTCAATATGCAAGATATCAAAAATATACTTTTAATAAGTGTGCGTCATCGGCCCAGTTGCCGCCAAAAAAAAAGAAAAAAAAGTTTGAGTCAATTGCTATATTATTGATAAAGTTTTAAAATCGTAGAATTAGTGAAAAATAGTGATTACAGAGCAATGGTGCCGCCCGATAACTTTTCTTATCATCTGATATTACGAGGAAATCACATAAAATCGACGTAATTTGCGATAAAAACGTGAGATTTCTTTTTTTTATCGGCAAATCCATTTTTCAGTCGATGGTCAGATAGCGGTTGTGTTGGTTGTGATAGATCATTACTTATACTATATCTTTTATACTTATTCTTTGGGAATTATCGAGCAAACTGGAGATTTTCATCTTATCAGTGGTAAGAGATACAGCAGCTACTTGAATATTTGCTTTCATTTTTTTTTGTGTTTAATAATGTTTTGGTTTTAAAAGACCTTGTATTTTTTCTCTCTTGATAACGGACAAAATGTATTCACAATTAAATATCTAGGTATTTTACAATGTCGTAAATGTGAAGGTATTTTAATCTGATCGTGTTGACCGTTATAGTTTTATGTTCAACATATGCTATTCGCTCGTTTGTATATCTATGTGAGGCATGTCAAAGACATAAAAGTTAGCTCATTTGAATACTTAGAAAAGTTAGAATTTTGTTTTACATTGTAACAACAGCTTGTGTAATCACTTGCATGTTTATTTTATTTTTTTACCGACGATAAAAAAGGAGCAGGTTCTCAATTCGACGCGTATATTTTTACTCTCAAATGTTTTAATAATCTAGATTTATCTAAAACGTAGGTCTTTTTTGTCCCGTTGTAAATCTCCTTTATTTATTGAAGAACTAAATAAAATGACCATCAGTAGTCGTTCAGATAATTATTTTAACCCGTTCTCAGATTATGAAAATTAAGATTTCATTTTAAATATCTTACTAGTAATGTCAGGTTTTAGATATATGAAGCCGGGCACCTAGATACGGTTTAATTTACTATTTATTTAAATAATTTTCTGTAGTCTCTGCCTACCTCCATAAGAAAAAGGCGAGAGCTTATCTTTATGTGTGTTCTTTAAGTAATTTTAGGTCTAACAGCCTTTTAGCCTTAAACCAAAACAAACACAAACAAGTGGTTTATTTCTGTGTATTTTCTTATAAATGGCTTAAAAATTAAGGTTGAGTAAATAAATAAACTGCTAACTCTTGAGTTACATTTACCATAATTTATATTTTCTCTCTTTATAAATAACAAGTTAAAAAAATGGAAGAGATTAATAATTATTGGGCATTCAATGTATTACTTTTTATTTAATATCCATTGTTTAGTTCTTCTTGCCTTCTTTGATTTTCGCCTTAAGAAAAGCTCTTGGTGAGCTATGCTAAAGTCCTTATTAGGTAAGAACCTATTAGAAAATAAAGTAGCGACTATAGCGAGACCATTTATCGCAAACATCGAAATATCTGAGCTTTACCTAGTTTAAACATATTATTACAACTACGAACATTCCGGAATTAATGATAGTAAAAACTGCTTCTGAATACATTTTGCAAGTTAAAATATCTAAACGGTCAAAAAGACAGACAAGATTTATTTATTTTTTTTGTATCATTGCACATAGCAACTTTTTTTATTATTAGAAGCAATAATAACAATGTGATTCCTCATTTATCTCGTACTTTCAATCTCTGTCTGACAGTTTTTAAGATTTTGCGACATTTGTGTGGTTTATCTGCCAAATACCTTGTTTTGGCGCGACAGATTTTTCAGTATCTACTCGTTTGAAAATTACCTATTTGTCATAGTTATTTTTCACGATATTAGTTGCATCCTAGGGTACTAAAGCAAAAATAACCTTCATTTATTTGGTAGTCTACCTTAGTGCTAAATTTTATCCAAATCCGTCCATCCTTTAAGCGCTATTGAGTCCCAAACGTTACATACAAACTCACAAATGTTTAAATTTCAAGTTTATTTTTATAAATAACTTGCACTTAGCCCGCGACTTCGTCCGCAAAAATTGTGATAGCTCGTTTAATTTGCATGATATAAATATAATTCATGTTTAATTATAATAATTTAGCTTTCTATTGGTGAAAAAATGGTTAAAATCGGTCCAGTAGTTTCGGAGCTCATTCGGGACAAACAAACAAACAAAAAAATCTTTCCTCTTTATAATATTATTAAGTATATTAAATGTATAAGTATAGATTAATTGAATTTTGAAAACCTTATAAAAATATAAATATCTAATATTGATAGCCTAAGTAAATATATATTTAAAATTTAATGGTTAGATTTTTATCGCTATCTAAGGGGCAGGAAATTATCTAAACATAAAAATAATTTTATCAAATAATAAGCTTGATAAGTAAAGCCAAGTGTTCGAATTTGCTTTTAATAAAATAATTCTTTTCGCGATAAAATAAATCGATTTTATCGCGATTGGCCTATCTGACGTTGTTATCGTAACAATAATTAATTACTTAAAAATTATTTGGCTGAGTACTAAAATAACTACTTAAGTACTTAGTCCTTGTTGAAAGTATCCTTGAATTATTAGAAAATGGCTACACATATTTTAAAAGATAAAGAGTCTAGTGTCAACGTCTTCTTATTAACACCACGGAACTCATTGGAGCTCGTGGCTTAATAATAACAGCCGCTCGGGTCGATCTTTAAGCCGTGCTTGTCTAGGTTGGTCCGTGGACCACTCACTACATACCGGGTTTCCTCCGTGCCACGGAAAGCACGTTGAGACATTGGTCCCGGCTGTAATTTGTAGATCTTTGACTGTCGTTACTGGTAGTCAGTGGCATGCAAGTGTGACAATCAGTCTTACCAAGGGGTGTCGTATTAGTGTGAAGGTCAGATAGGCAGGTGCTCCGTGTAAAATACTGGTATTCAGCTGCATCTGGTTAGGCTAGGCATAAAGTTAAACCGGCTAAAATCCTCATAAAATCTATATTAGGAGAGTTACATTGGAGTAGATGGACTATTGTGTCGGACCTCCTGAGCGAGTAAAAAATCTAACAATGGTGGATCAACATTATAATATTGGTCGGTAGCTGGGTATTGGCCTTTCAAAAAAAAAATAAACATATTTACAATACGGAATGATAAAAATATAAGATAAAATAAATAAGTTAAAAATAACATCAGAACAAGCAAAGGAAAATAATGATAGTGGGTACCCACACTAAAAACTTTTTCATAAAGGCATGTTAATTCCTCATCATCTGCCTAGCCTTTTCCCAACTATATTGGGGTTGGCTTTTAGTCTAACCAGATGAAGCTGAATACCAGTATTTTACATGGAGCGACCGCCTATCTGACCTCCACAACCCAGTTAGTGCTGGGTAATACGATACCCCTTGGTAAGACTGGTTGTCAGACTTTTACCGCCACTGACTACCTAACGACTGTCAAAGATCTACAAATGACAGCCGGGACCAACGCTTTAACGTGCTTTCCGAGGCTCGGAGGAAACTCGGTATGTAATGGGCGGTCACCCAGAAGGCATGATAATTCCTAGATTCGTGAAATATTTCTCTTGCAACAAACCTACCTTCATCAATTCATTTTGGACGCGTTTACAAGATGTCTTTGAGTTTGGGTGTTGGTTTTGTAACTTATGACGTTACTTACTCAATCACGATTATTAATGTTGCCATTAGCATTAATTTTAAAAATATGTATTTAATGAGGAGAGCAGCGGTGGCCCAGTGGTGGAGACCCCGACTTACGAGCCGTAAGTCGTGGGTTCGAACCCAGCCAGGCGCATTACTTTGTGTAAGTTATTTCATCACCACTGCTCTCAAAACGGTGAAGGAAAACATCATGAGGAAACCGGCATGTCCTAGAACCAAAAATTCGAAGACATGTGGCATCTAGCAACCCGCACTGGGCCCGCGCTGTGGATTATAGCCCAATCCCTCTCATAGAGAGGAGGCCTGCGTCCCAGCAGTGGGACCATTAATAGGCTGATTATGCTATATATACATATATTTAATGCTAAATATGTATTTGGACCCGTTTGTATCTGATTGGCCAGAGAAGTCAAAACACCGAGAGAGTTGGAAATATAATGGGGGAGGCCTTTGCACGGCAGTAGGAGAGTATAGACTAAACAAAAAAAAATAAAAATATTAGCTACACCTAAAGTGTCTGTTTTAGCATCATACAATGTGCATTATATTGAAGGTTGCATTAATATTGACAAACTATTTTTGACATGAATCATAAAGCCACGTAGTAGACACGACCTACAAAATACGACTTAAATATATTATTCAATTTCGTTATCAGCCTACTCATATAACACAAAGAACCAAAATTATATGTAATTTATATAAATTGTATTGTGTACACACAATGACATTAAAATACGTCTATTATGTATATGATAGAGCATATATTTTGGCATGCCTATGAAGTTCTTTTATTGTTAACATACAGCTCGGAGTTAACTAGTATAATACTTTATGGGTGTGGCGATGGGCTATCAAGTATCATATTTGTACACCTAGAACAAAATGTCAGCCATTGCAACACTGTATGAGCTTGTGGAATGTCAAATGCGACATGTCAGGATAGATCTTGTTATGAAATCAGTTCAGGACCTGTGGAATAAGTCATTTTCTAAACTTATTCACTTTGAATTATTAACGATTTGTAGTCATGCCTACAAAAATGCATAACATACACAAACACGCTTTCTTTCCCCCATGGAAAGAAAGCGTGTTTGTGTGTGTTAGGGAAAAATTATAGAACGCCACTTGCTAAGATTTTGTAGACTTCTGTATCAAGTTACAAGATTACACTAACATTCATTGTGTACCTTGTCGAGAAGATGCTGGTTTTTCACAAGTGTTAAACAAATGCGTCTAAAGCAGATAAAGATATCTCTAGCAGTTTTTCGGTAGTAATAAAAATCAATGCTTGGTTGGCTAACAACGCTTAATACCCGGTTATCGCTTATCGCGGCGGTTCGAGTGTTGTTCGCTCCTTATCACTTAATCAAATTGGGAGCGTATCGATATCGCAGACGTATTTGATAGCACACCACTATTATCTTAATTGATTGTCTATTTTTTGACAAAACACCGGCTCAGATTTATCGTACGTATTTCTTTGATGTCGACCAAAATGACCTCACTATATTCGTGTGCCTAGTATTTGGTTTTTCCTTGGATTTATTTGTGTAATTTCTTTTTTTTTGTCTTGAATCCTAATAAATACTAATAATATTTTATCTTCCACAGATACGTGCAATATGAGCTGGTCGTCAACCACCGCGTCAAGTTGAGGCCTATTAATGCAAACACTGAGCCCGACTGCTCTTTAGTTCGGGTTCTCATACACCAAACCGAGTTGACTTTAGGAATGTTGATAGGGGAGTGGACTTATAGTGTGTGTGTATAAAAGCGATGCATGGTGTGTGAGGTCGGATCGGCCATGGACATGAGTGGAGAGGGCGCGGGGGCGGGGGCCAGCGCGCTGCAGCAGCGGTGGTACGAGGGCCGCGTCAACGGCAGCCCGGCCGCCGGCGACGTCAACGCCGACGCCAATGGCGACGGCTTCTTCCACTCCCCGCTGGAAGGCGGCCATCATAGCCGCGCCCGCTACTACCATCAACAGATGCACGCCCCCTACTCCGCCGCTGTCGGCTCGCACGGTAAGTACTCGCGTTTATTGATCTGTTCGACATGTCACTGTTTAGTTCTGTATAGAGCTGTCAGTGTTGTATTGACAGGCCTTTCTCAACGGTGATGTTTACTCATCGCCAGTGTACAGTAAATATGTAGGTATGTGGAATAGCAAGTTTGATGGCTTCTGCCGGTCTGAAGTTCACAGCACCCGTTTAATTGATAACACCGCCTGATCTCTAAATCACTCACATTACGTACAATTTACGAACATTGGCTCTCAGAACTGGACGTCGTAACAATTAAGCACGTTAAGCAGACCTCTAATTCCGCGAGCGAAACTGTCAGAATTAAGCAAATTGCTCCTACGGACGGTAGGCAGCTCGTCCGTCCGACGTTATCGCACATCAGACGATATCTCTCCAAAACTCCACAATTAATTCAACGGACCCGACCAGTCAAAATCGCCATTCTGTAAGGTGACAGCTTAGGTAAACACGATCTAAAATGGGCCCCGCTCGTAAAGGAAAAAAAATGAATCCATACTTTTTGTTTTTTCTTTTAAGGTTTAAATTTTATGGCGGCTATAAAGATTTTCGTGGGGACAGGTGGCTCTTCTTTATATTCCAACTACTCGGCCGGTTGTACAAAAGTTCGTCTATACGGTGGTGTTAGGGACTAGATTGGCATGTGGACGGTATGGGACGATTAGAATTTATTTAGCGGTCCGTCGGTAGTGATGCGACACTTAAGAAACTGTGTCACTTCTCGGAATCGGAACTGGGAATTGATTTCGTCGCGTTCACAGCAGTTATGTGTGTTAGTTTATGTGTGTCGATGTTGGGGCTCGGAGGGCGCGACCGCCCGCCATCCTCCCGCGCTTGGTCCTGTTTGTAAGCCCACTCTGTTATCGTGTTAGTGTCGAGGTCCGATGCGGCTTCTTGTCGCTCTGATTATATCTGAATCTGGTAAATTCGTCCGTCGACACACGGCGGCGGTTCGATTAGGTTACTTACATATAAAATTATGTGAAACATTGATTCCCGCGGACAGATAAGTAAATTAAAAAATATTAACCGAATGTCGCTGCTCACTTTTGTTATCTCTCATATTAAAGTAACACGGGTTACTTGAATGTTTATATTTTTAAATTGCGCATAAATAGGCGGTTTTGGTATGTTTCTCTTTGTAGAATCAGTGCTTCATCGCGGAGCTGCTTCATGGAGTGATAAAAAGTTTATTTAACCATGTTGAGACGGACATAAAGTTACTACGATGACAACTCGGATCGTTTTCACTTTGGTCACTAACTTTATTACCGGGTTAATGCCTCTCACGTCACCGGCATAATATCTGGTATTATTATACTTATTTTATTTACGAATTAAACTGCATGGATGTGTCGCGTTCAAATAAAAGTGTGGTTGTGATCGTAAAGTATCTAAGAACAAGAAGTTATCTAGAGTCAAGGAGAACAATTTATGTTAATTTGGGTGGAATTCGTTGGGACGTGGTGGCGAGCTAATGAAACGTTTTTTTAATGACAGCTCGGTTGCCATGGTGACGGGTGTGTCCCTGTAACGCGATACCCCGCGTCAAACGCGCACTCACAATTTATGGTTTAGTGAAGCGATTGATGACATAGTGGAAATTATTTATTCTACTGAGAGAGTTTCACTTTTATTGTTGTTTTTATTCGGTGTAACTTCTGAAATGTTACACCTATTGCGCGATACCTACTTAATGGAGGACGGCTTATGTTTCATTTGATTTGTGGACTGACGGTAAATGAAAATAAATATGTCTGGTTCTCAGGGTTTTTTGTTGTTAAATTGAATGGTTCAGACGTCACGAGTTTTCAGAGTAAACACTTTTTATTTTTACCTAAATTTATTTTTATTATGATTTTTTTTTCTCAGTGTTGTTAAATCAAATGGTTAAGCTATTAATTTATTATTCTGCATTGTTAAAACTAGAGTTTTTTTACTTATTTATGAAAACTACTTAAATAAACCTATATCAACCACCTAGGTACTCCTACTAAGCTAAACACAAAATAATAATACCTAAAAGTATTTCAGCATTTTTTCCTTTCATCATACAATTATTTTTCTCAAAGTCCCCTTGCCCGGCCAAGTAACAATATGAAAGGCAAGACCACAAACAAACAGACAAACAAAACCAGACACATTATTCAATCCACCGTTCTGTATCGACTCATCGCCAATTTCACACCTATTGAGCAATGACAACCATCGGGCCACTTGTAATCTCTACTAATATAACTGAAACACAGCCTTATATCATGGCAGCATAGAGTCAACTATCCAATGTCGTATTTGACTATGAAAAACAGTAATTGTTATGATACGTTGTTTTAAATTATTGGCTTGTGTGCGCTTACGCAATTCCACATGTAGATAAGTGGATTGAAATGACTGCTGAACTCACCTATTAGGTATGGGCAACAAATTGTATGTAGTTACTGTAGTTAGTTACTTACGATGTTCCTAAAAAAGATAGCCTTCAATAGTCTATCGTTGTTTCTATTCCTGTGTCGTTTTTTGCCACAAGTCTATGGACTGGAATGTTTATGCAAATGTAAGCCATAAAAATCCCGTGTAGTAGGACGAACACTTGCAGTTTCGCTTCACTGAATAATGTGGTTGAGTAAAACTGAAGGTATACCTACGTAATACGTATGTATAGTAAAACATGAGCAAACAAGTAGCCGGCCGGCATGGCAGCAGGACCGACCGCCAGACGTTCATTTGTTTTTATTATTCCTTTAACACAAGTTTACATCACTAGACGGGAGAAAATGAGATTTTTTCAATTACCGCGTTCTGTTGGTTAAATAAATGAATGTAGTAGCGAGTGTGTCAGCGCCGGCCGCCTGTCTGTCGTCTGACTGCCTCATCCACCTACACCCACCTTTCAATTGATTAAACATTCCTTTTGCAAATTCGAGCTGCCTACTCATCTCGACCGAAGTGTCATTTTTCAGTGACTTCAATCCTTATACTTTTAGGTACAACAAACCCTTATTACGGCAAGTAATTGTGCGAAACATGGCACAATTAAAAATAATTGAATGCCTGCGACATAAAAAAATAAAACATGAACAATTCCCACTAAAATGATCATCCCACTATTGTGAGCGCTCCCGTATAATGACTGTTGTTGATTCCTCGGCTCTTCTGTACATTTTCATTTACATACACTAGTAGCGGAGGTACTACATACATTTGGCGAATGCAGCGTTTGTCACCGCGGGGGGAGGTGTGTGCGTGAGTTGTGCGTGTGTGCGTGCGTCGCGCCCCGCAGATTGGCGCAATTAGCGCGCGGGGTGGGGCTTGCGCCCGCGCACGCCGCGACATCTCCTCCCAGACGCACACTGCTGCGTTACCCGTAATCATGCCACGAAATAATGCTGCCATCAACGGTTAATTATTTTCCCCCTGCACTTTGCAACCAGAGCCTGGCCATGGGCTGGCGACATGCATAGTTGGACCGCATGAATTAAATATTTGCTAGAAAAAATAACGGAGTTGTTGCCACACAGGCTAAATTAGCACTTCTTTGGATTCTTTTTAACATAAAAGGTTTGTTTACCTATTATGCCATTAGCCTTGATAGTTCAACGATGTCTTCGAAGTTGTTTTTGTTCTAAAACTTTCTTTTAAATCTAAAAAATATTTTAATTTTATGCCTCAGTTCAAAAATTTACAGAATAATATTATAAAAACAGTTAAATCTATATTGAATTGTAGAAAGTGTCAGTAAAAACGTTATTTTATTAGGCTTTTATTCAAGCCTAGGTAATATTAGGCTGGAGTTTATTGATTATTTTAAATAACTCAGCATTTAGAAACTAAAACAAAAAAAAGAAAGCTTCTTTTAATTTTCTAAGACGTTTAGATTACTGGATTATCGATAATGCGTGAATATTTTTACATCAAATAAATATTTTCTCTTAAGCCCCTTTGTTTGCGGCAGTATCCAGCCTACCAGCTCCTTCTGCAGGGCTACTACACGATCGATACGCGCCGGACAATCGACAACGATCGCCAGAGAATGGAATAGCCATCACCCATCAGCTAGAAAACATAGCCATTGTAAAATTGACACAGCTTAGGCTTGTGCTACTACTATTTATAGGTTCAAATAAATTTAGCCACATTTCCTAGATTTATGAGGTTATTGATAGCGTTGGGGTTTATTTTTCAATTGCCTTTTATCTAAAAGAATATCTTCTTTGGTAACTGCGTCCATTATGGATAATTTAAAACACTGGAAATACTCCAGTGTTTTTGATAACATAACAGTAACTACAGCTTAGCCTAAATCTATTTACAGCCCAGAAATTGACAAATTGTACCACTAGGCAGTCTAGTTTATCAGGCTTATTATAAGATAGGTAGGTACCTTATTATACCTATTGACAGTGCCTATATATAAGGAGAATACTAATTTACGTAATTGTATTACGAAAATCCTTACTCAAGCTCTTCAGGCTAATTATACTAAAGACAAAAAAATAGGGTAGGTAGTATTTTTTCCACATGACTGTACGTAACTACTCATTGTAGCGTAGGGTAACCACATTGTTTGAAACGCACCGCTGAATTTAACCAAAAATATTCTAAGAGTTCAGATGTAAAGATAGTAAGTAATAACTAAATAAAAATCGAAAGTTGACTTACCCTGCCCAGAACCACTTCAACATGAATTAAGTCAAACTGTCTGTTATACTGGCCACTTATATTATTAGCCGTCACAATACATTTAGCGGCGGCCATTTTGAGATACGTTTGAATTAAGAAGCGTGGCGCAATCGCAACTGTGTGCAAGGCAAGCCGAACGGTCTCCGAAGTGGACAGTTGAAAAGTAGATAGTGAAGATGACTGACATTACATTTGTGCTAAAAATCAGCTATCATCATTATTTTTAACCCTCAAACTTTTTTTTTTTACATTTTAGGAAAGCTTACTGACTAATAACGTTATAATAACAAAAGACATCACTAAATTGCTAATTACAAGCTTCCACAGATAAATTCAACAATTTATTAGTTCCTGATAGCATAAGCTTCCTAAATTATATAATTTATTGTATCACAAACATTCAATATAAAATATTCGAACACTACAGTACTGTCAAATTAATGATTATTTTAAAAGTTTGTTAATTTTGTTTAAATGTTATTAATTTAAGCTAACTAAAGCATTAAAGAAAAGCCATATTCCGCTAGGATAGTTAGATTGCAGGCTAAAACCACGTTTATTCACAAAGTGCAGATGAATTGTGAATAAATAAATACCTATAAATCAGATCTATGAACCCACAAAATGAAAATGAGTCAAATAAGAAATTTAAGTAGTCTAATATCTAAAAAATCTGCCAAACCATAAAGAATTACATGTACTTAAATATTTTTTTTCGGATCATTACTTAACATCCAAATATTTGGTGACAGCCAAATTGATCATTCACTCTACCTATTTTCACTTTTCTTCCTTTTAAATTCTTTAAGCATGAGCATAAGCATAATCAGCCTAATGTTCCCACTGCTGGGATACAGGCATCCTCTCTATGAGAAAAAAAAAAAAAAAAAAATATAGTCTTTAACAAAATATAAATTAAAAGAGCGACTACCCACATGTCTAAAGACCATTTGCTTAAGTACTCAAACACACAATTTTTTCTTGAAGGAAGCCAGTTGTTTTTCTTGAAGCTCTGATCAAACCGTACCCATGTATGTACATACCGAAGAAAAAGTAAACGTGAACAAAAAGTACTACTTAACACTGTAAAGGTACTTTGGTCTATTGGAGACCATATGTGGAAGCAATGTGCTTGGTTTTTGTCTATCGTGCATAGTTAATGTTACTTAGTAGTGCTTGCGTTTATTTTTTGAAACAAAGAAGCTAATCTTCGTGTAAATGAGGTTAGCACAGTAACTGTACCTCTTTGTATCAGTTATTTGCTAGATAAGGAAGAGGCTGACACACTACTAATCAATACTTAGCCAAAGTAAGAGTGTGTATCAGTGACTTTATTTTTTTGTTAAGTAGAATTGAATAGAATTTTGTTTAATCAATCAATCAATCAATCAATCAAAGCATTTATTTCAAGTAGGCCAGTTACAGGCACTTTTGAATTGTCGAAACAAAGGCAACAGTAAAATAAAGCTACAGTCCCAGTCACAAGGCACAAAAACTGTGAAAGTACTGTATTTGCCCATTCCCTAACGTAGATCTCTATGGAGAAGAACGGGCAAGAAACTCCATGTAATCATTCTTACGTACCTACCCTTTTATTCACAAGAAGCGTAAATGATAAATGACATTTATTTTGCAAATAGGTTTTTACAAACACTTTTACACGTATTTGTTTTAAACTAGAATAAACAGCCGAAACAAACTCTGAGGTCTCTTTTAAGGTCCAGACATAATCTTGGACAACTCATCGCGTGATGATCATTATGCTCAACTAGTTACTATACTGCTAAAATATAAATTTTTCATGCTCAAATCAACTCTCAAAACCAAATTAACTTTTCCATCTCACCAACCTTCAAATTTTCAGCCCTTAAACAAAAACATACTGAAAACTTAAACAAATAAAACATAAAACAAAACAATTAACAAACAAAACACGGCAACAATCTAACAACAACGCTTACAAATATCGATTGCTAGCTCCGAACAAACAACTAGAAAACAGCGTTTTATTGACGTTTGCCGTAGTTAAAAGTTTGGCGTGCTTCCATAGCATCGATCGAGCGGGGAGCAGTTGACCTAATTACTTAAGTTTTTAAATTACCACACATTTGTTCTTTGTCTAGAACTTTATTTAGTTCTTAATGCTCGTTTTATTTTAAGCTTGTTTCAAAACAAATAGTGCACTTGGGTGAAGTTTAATGTGTTACAGAAATTGGTAGTGGAAATTATTGTGTGGTTTTGAAATTATGCTTTGAAGTTTTGTCATAATACTTTTCTTTGATTGTAAGTTAGACTTTTTAACACTGTTTTTCATTGAGTTAGGCAGAAACTACTGTGGTCATATATGGTCCTTACATGCTTCTTTGGCTTCGACTAAGTAAATTAGCATAGTTTAAATGCTATTGCAAACACTAAAGCAATTAAAACACAAATCTTAGTAACTAGAAAACGTCCAACCAACCAATAAACATTATTTTAATTTGTACTTAGCTACCCAACTAATTTACATATAAAGGAGACGGCCAGACGGGTCTGTTTGAGAACCATTGGCTCCATTTGATTACCTCTAGCTTACCATTCTAATCTAAGCTAATTAATATTTAAATGTGCTTACGTCATGACAATGTATTTAATACAATGGGCAACAGAGTTCCCAGCGTATTTTTTTTCCTAATCGGTCATTATTAGGCCCCGTACAAAAAATAATGCCGGTACAGCGCGCTCGAATGCACCCGATGCCGCTCTCTAAAGAACTTAATGTATTCATTTTGCTTTTATATCTTTCGCGTGATTAACTTTGATTGATTGCATCCAAATATTGATATTTGATATTAAATTCTGGCGACCGGCCCGCGACAAGGACGGAAATACACGGTGACATGGGACAATGAGGGACAGCGCAGTATTTTCCATGTCGTTCGCATGATAATGAATAATAATCGCGTATGGGACATGTTTTGGAGCGTTTTTCTGAAGCGGCAAAAAAAGTCCCGTGATGAAAATGATATCTACCGCTTGAAATTAAAAGTAATTGCAGTTTTTTTGTGAATTGTACTGCTATAAAACTTAATGTTGTTTTAAGTTTCTTTTATCCACAATGAAGTTATTATCAGCTTGACGCTTAATGTGCGCGTGCAAATAAAATTATGATAGCGCTAACTTCTCAAAGTTAATATCTAAATGTCATATTTACCTTATCTCATCAAGTTGCGATACACTGGGCATGTAGCAAAAAAGAACATGCTGGGCCATACAAAGTTACATTGAGAAAAACGATTTTCAAGAAGTGATTCTTCTTGTGTCTTGATGTTTGTTTCTTCAGTGCACGTGTTCGCATTAGGTAGAAAAGCTGTTTAATTACATGGTCTGTCCAAGTCAGAGGCTGGCAGGGTATGTTTCCGGTCGATTGCCGCGCTGAAGGTGATGTGCGCCGAGCTTGATGGATGAAGCCAGCGCAGGCGCAGGCATGCGGCTCAGCCACATGAATTCGTGTACACAAATGCCAACCGTATTTTTCTGCCCGCAACGATACACTTCTAGCTCACCACTCTCTTACCCCAATCAAATAAGGTTCAGAATTGACTGCACCTAGTTTTAGACAACTTTGAACTTCTAACTAGTGTAGATGAGTCGGTGGTTTTGTCACGATTTGTCATACATCGATATGCGGTTACGGAGTCCCTAAGAATGGTTACAGCTTAAAATTTAAGCAGAAGTTATGACAAAAATGTCGTGGGAACGGCCAACGAACTGTAGCTTGTACTCTTTTTAATTGATTGGGCTCGAATGTCCGACTAATGGCGATCGTGCCACAACAAAATAACTTGTTAACAGAGCGACTACAATAAACTGAGACTTAATTATTAATTCACGATTTATATATACTGTGTTTTATAGACAGTGTATCTAACAATAAAAGATAAGAGGATCGTTAGTTTAAACTGATGAGATAACAAATATAAATAAAGTATAAAGCAGTTACCTCAGGAGCTCGTTGTTTTTCTGCTCTCAAATATGTTTCGAACACAGTTAGCTGTGTGTCCGCTCTTGCTTTTTTGTTTTGGGTGAAGAGAATTACAAATGTATCAGGTTCGCGACCGGGTATAAATAGTAACCGATTGGTAGCTTGCCATTAAACTTTACATTAACCTCCGTAAGAAATATACTGTTGATCAATTTGGTTCACTCAATTAACTGTTTTCCTTTACCAATCTAGGATCGCTTTCTTTTTATACCAATCTAAACCGTAATCTAGATCTCCTGTTAAAAAAAAATTTAGTTAATAATTAGAGCATTGGCCTGGTGTAGTTAATTCACGCTAAAGAACCGTTGTAGTGTAAATTGCCAAGAATTTCAGATTTATATTTTCATTAACGTCGTACATTTTTTTTTACTTTATAATACATTTAGGGCGCGGGGCGTGAGCGTCGCGGCGCCGCAGCGAGTGGAAGCCTATTTTCGCAGCACATTACTGAGGATGAATGATTTCCTGGCCAGCCATGATTTATGCCCCACTGTTCTGTACTGGCTACCAAGGGCCAGCGACAAAGACTCATTACCGCAACCCCGGTAAAGAATGGACACTCCTTTGTGAAAAGCAAGTGTGGCATTTGTCTTTCTTTGTTATTCTTGAATGTGATAACCATCGTCTTGGATACTCGAGTTCTATTAACTGATTTCTATCTGCTACTGAAAGTTGGTTGGTTTGATTAGGTATACAACTATCGTCATGTTGATGCTATCAGGATTTATATTTAGAAAATAAAGTTTTTTTTTTAAAATAAAATAATGTTTAATTAAAACAAACAGTGCTTTTTAATCTTGTAATTTTGTAATGTAGTCGTAATGACGCGTCTATATTATTCGGTCGTTAATCTTTGTCGAGGGCGCAAGTACCGGTCGTTTACCACAGATTCTTAGTAACAGAGGGTTCATTTCTAATGGACTTTACATAAGATCGTGCCTAGGTAGAGGTGTACTTACCTAATATTCGATACACCTACATTTTGCCGGTTATGTTAAAGTGCCATTTAATAGGGGGCGAGCCTATTACCATCAAACAGGCCCAAATCCTGACCGGTAGCTGTTTTTGAGAAATACCTGATAGAAAAACCGAATAACACCATCTTCGACCTGGGAATCGAACCCAGAATCCCATGCTCAGCAGTTGTGTTTGCGACCATTAGAGCAACGAGGTAGTTAATGGACTTAAAACCCAATTGTAAATGTATTTAAGTTCAGATATAAGTTAACTTCCTTATTGATCAGTTTGGCAAAAAATATCAGTTTTATTAGCAAAAAGCATTTTCAATTTTCTCAACGAGTGCGCTTAATTGTAAATCTACATTTCTATTGGTTTTATGCTCGATAATTAAATTAAAGCGTCGTATATCTATGTGTGAGGAAGCGAATGTTTTTCATTAGTTTACAGCTCATTACATATGTATTCACAATTAATGAATGTTGGTTCACTTATTGTGATTAAATTAATTGAAGCGGTTTTTTTAATTAATATCGGTTTGTGTCGGCTGGCGAGAGTGACTGTACCTATAACCTACCCTTTGTAATGAGTCTACCACTCCTCTTAATCCCATCGAAATTGCAGGTCTGACTTGTTATAACATAATGCCTTTAGAGGGTGTAAATAGATCCTTAACGAAGCCGAAAGGCACTTGTTCTCCCCGTCTTTGCGATCATTTTTTTGTTCCAGACCATACCTTGGAACCTTCTAGTTACGGAGATATTGGGGGTTAAAGTTCCAACTTTTTCACAAGTTTTTTTTTTAAATTATTTGTTTTTAATGTAAGATTTTTACTTAACACACCTCCACGACCCCCGTACTATTCAATCCATCCAGTCCATCGAGTCCTCCCGTAAAACGGGATTTTTCACCCCAAACAAAAAAGTCGTTTCCCAGCAATAATTTTTTACAGAATGCTTGGTTGACGGCTTCGTGAAGGGTCTGTTTACACCCTGTATTTCTGGTATATGGTACGCCCACATTTTCACATAAAGAAATGGCCTAAAAGGTCAGAACATAATATTAATATAAAAGCAGATACAACTAAAGCTTATTACTGCATATAATGACAAATTAAAATCTAGTCGAACTAGTATCAGACACTTGATATCGTGTCCTGCTTGTCCTGTTGTTTGCTCAGGAGCTGATGGACGCTACTGAAAGTGCCAAATTAGTCGCGAAATTTTGGGCTGACTCAATTTAAATTGACATCGACACGCTAAGAAAGAGTGCTCTGCGATACTTGGACCATCTTATCACGAAGAATAGAGGAGGGGTCAAGTTATGCAGGACCGGTCAAGTTGTCCTACTGAATTCCCTAGCCAGTAACACTGTGGTCATCAAACCATTGACCCCATCCATACGGCACCTGACAAGGCAACAATTCGCCGAGTCTGTGTACTGTGTACTCTGGTAATAAGAGCACGGTTGGCGGGTGCGCGCGCGCAATAACCGTCATCAGTGGCGCGGCCGCAGGTGTGCTGTTACGTGCTTATGGCGACTTGTTTACTTGTTAGTGTTGTTGTTGAGACGGGATTTTGCACATTTTTGTTAGAATCTTTAACGAGGAGTAATTAATAGGGCTTGGTTAGGAAAGTTGTGTTTACTGACTGGGTACTTGGCAGAATAGCTACTACTAAGAATAACAAACCATCAAGCCTGTGTTTTTCTGGAGAGTTTGGCAGAGATCTTATGGTACACCCATTTTTCACCATATTTATGGGTCTCTAACAAAAGATATACCAGAACATTGCTAGATAATGGACCACATAAAGTATTATGTATGTAGGTTTTGTGTTTATGAAGTCCCTTGTAATAGCCTTAAATCGCGAAAGGAAAGCAAAATTTCCGAAAATTCGTAATAGCATCAGTACTGGGTGCAAATTTTGTTTGATTAATCCCCTAAAGACCTTATGAGCGCTTCAAGAACTAGTGGTAAATAGTTTCTCAGGGTGCAATGACGATCAAAAACAGGTTTCAACACAAGTTCATCCAAAGTAAAATGTTTCTTAGGCAGCCCATTTACGCATTTTAGTTCACAGAACCTACCTATAAGTACTAACTTTGATGACGTCACCAACCTACGTATAACGGGCCACGAATTAATATTGTCTATAAGTAACTATGGCCATATTCGTGACTCGTAGAAGTTGTAGAGGCTATATATTGATCACAGTCTATGGCCGTTCGCAGCGATCTGTCATCGGAATAACATTGATTAAAATGTCCACTAAGTAAGTAATAATGTTGCTATTGATTTATTATATTTGATTGCAATGTAACACCGAAGTTGTCTATGGCGAGTTGATCATAATAAATTAGTGTTTTGGAATTGGAGGACTTTGAGGTTAGTTTGAAAGTTTTAGCAGGATTACTATAAGGGGACTGTATCTGAGCCGGATCGGAGCCAGAGTCTGATGAATTCGTGCCCGTTTGATGGCATTAAGCTCAACTTCTATTACTTAAATATATTGACAAAACGTGGGTGTACTGTAGATACACCTCTGCCTAACCATACCTCATGTAGATGAGGCGAGATATTATATGTATGTTCTAAGAATATTCTAAGAGGAGCGTTTCTGTTCCTAAAAAATAATAAATATAACAACGATCTCTGTAGATTAAGAGTTATCTGCATGATCGATTTGTATCGAAAAATAGAAACAACATAGTTATTATGATAAATGATTTAAAATTCATGATCGATTTGCCTAGGCTCGTCGCCAGCACAATTTGGAAGATAACTAATCAGTCTTTAGTTTTTGAAAGACCAGAGTTTTAATTTAAAACTATGCTAAAAGAAGATTCACATTTAAAATAAATGCTGAACAAATGTGACCTAAGAGTCAAGGATCAAGCAAGGTATGTTTACCTTGTCTTGTTCAAGTCTAAAGACAAATTAATTTAATCTAGCCAGACAAGAGGAGGTGCTGACACGTCGTATACAGAAATATTAATCAACAATACCTGTTATAAAGTCTACGCCCTGCAGTTTTTAGTTGCCAGTCATTAAAACTATGCATTTGATTGCAGTCCTATAATCCCATTACCGCACTCGGAAGGTTAGAACTTTTTTATTAGATTTCTTTTTGCAGAACTTTTTTACATGAATTGACATTTAGGTATGCGGTAATAAGTACATTATTGCGTTGATGACTTAAACCAACCATAAACAGTAAAAGCGTGATCATGAATCATACGAAAGGTCGATCGAACATACCTATCTAGTAGGATTAAGTTATAGTTGACGACCTGCAAACGAGTTCCTGCGACCACAGGGGCGGACTGCAAACGTCGATAAATTTAAATTAATATAGAAAGATATCGACTCATTAATACACCAACCAATAAATTAAGAACTGTTTTAACGTTTCCTTTCCAATGATCAAAGTATTAACCCGATCGCGTGTTAGAAATGCCTTTTTACATACAGCTGATTCTAATATTATTCTATTGCAATTTATGGCTGTATAATTATTTTAGTAATTTATTATGTGTTGTACGGCTTTAATATAAAAGTTCAGGCGTAATTTAAAATGATAAATAAAATATAAAAAGTTTTCGTGAACATATCGTTAACGATCTTATATCGTCATTGAACTGTGGATGTTCGGAAGTACGCCTCTGGCTTTAAGGAGTACAGTTGCGGCGGTTATAATAACTTAGCGCTAATTAATTAGTTGTTTTGGTTCATTACTTTTCACTAGCGTACAAACAAGCCATGCTGCTATATATTTCCCTTTTTAAATTTCTTCTGGAAAATCGCTGTACGTATAGACTCGTTGTGCAATATGACTTCGAACAGTAGAACTTTAAGAATAAATGATCGAATATCGATACGAGGCTGACGTTAGATGCGTGCCTGTATGTTGTGGACTCGTATTTTTCTCCCGATACCGTAATGCGCAAGTCACGAACTGTTATGTAAGCATGCTGCTGGCCGGCGCGGGCGCCGTCATTATAGGCATTATTACAGGAACACTCGGCCTCTCGCCCGCCATTGTCAAGATTGTGGGGTCAGACAGACCCCGGACGATGTTAGCCAACTTGTAATTTCGCAATTCCTATAACCCAATAAATCGTAGCTTGTAAAACAATTTGTTCGTGTTCGCTGATGAAAACTCAAGCTGTTGCTTCTTAGATCACGCTCTGTGATAGACCTCGTGACTGATACACGGTTATTAATTATGAAAATGATTATGACGACTCATATTGTTCTCATGTCGTGCTTGTGGTATGTTATTGTCATTATTTGCTATATTTTATATGAGTAATGTGCCTTATTTGAGTGGTTATGTTGCTAACTTAATTTATTTTATACGTGTTTTAGGATGATCTCAGTGTTTATTTTCCTCTTTTTATTGTAGAAGCATGAGTTCGGTACACGATTTTTATTTTAGTTTTTTTATACGTATTTTGCTGCTTACTTGTCATGGTTTTTGTACAATTTTCAACATCTTACAGGTTCCATCACATGATATGTCATTTTCTACGTCCATTTCTTTGACAGATTATTTGATGTATATTGTTCCTAAGCACTAATCTAATCTGTCCTTACGTACATTTGTTCTTATTTACGTACACATGTACATGTCTATCATGGATGCGTACAAGCAGTGATTGCTACCGTCAATTGTTATCACAAAGACGTCGAAGGGCGAATATTATTAGAGACTGATGTACAGTCACGAGCAAAATTATATACATGTAGAGTATCACAACAGCCCTTTTTTGCTTATCTATCCATGAGAACTCGTGAGATATTTAAAACCAATATAGAATAGCTGCCAACACACTATTTTAGTGAGAGTATTATCTAAAGCAATCACATCTGAACTTAGCCAAGAGTATACGTATTTTTGTCCTTGCCTGTACTTGCTCTAATATTATAAACGTGCGCTTGCGCAAACCAAAGCATGTGTTTTGATAGTCGGCGCCGATAGACTTAGGCGCTCTTGAGATAAGCTATCATTTTGTTAAGACATGGATTATCAGCTTATGTTTTTGAATTGTTTGATCGTTTCACACAGATTTATGTTAGTATAGTTGTTTTAAACATAGACACACGAATCGCATGTGACTAAAAGTGTGATGAATATGGATGGAGTAAGAATATTGATGGTTGGGGAGGGAGAGGAATACCAAGGAAATGGTGGATGGATTGTGTGAGGAATGATATGAAAGAAAAAGGAGTAACTGATAGCGGTGACCGTTCACAGGGGAGAAAGGAAGAAAAAAACGTGTTGCACTGACACCAAGTAACGTGGGCCAAGAATATAATGAGTTGCTTTAAACATAGGCTCGTTATTTGAATTGGAATTTAGTTCTGTGGTCTCATCTTCCAAAAAAAATATGCATCGCACTTTCGTGGCCGCAACTGACCGAGTGCCTCCGACTTAGAGTTCTAGGTTGTGATTAGAACCTAGACAGGTGTACTACGTGAAATTTATTTCATCACCAATCTCTCAAAACGGTGAAGAAAAACATCGTGAGGAAACCGGCATATCCTAGAACCAGAAAATTCGAAAACCAACCCACCACCCACGTGTGACATCTACCAACCCGCACTGATCCCGCGTGGTGGATTACAGTCCACTCCCTCTCATAGAGAGGAGGCCTGTGTCCCAGCAGTGGGAACATTATGGGCTGATTATGCTATGTTTATGTTAATGCGTACTTTCATAATAATGCCTTGTCTGGAGTGATAAACTGCAGGGTTGTAGGTAGCGTAGGTATTTTATATTCATTATTAGCTGTTGCCCGCGACTTCGTTTGCGTGGAAATTTTGATGTGTAGGTAGGTGTTTAAGTAGCCTACGATCTAATCTAGAGTATAATCTATCTCACCGCCAAATTTCATCCAGGTCCAGTCAGCCGTTCTGACTTAGTTGAGTAACAAACATCCATACAAACTTTCGCATTTATAATACTAGCTTATGCCCGCGTACTTCCGCGATAAAATGGGAGTCTATGTGCTATTCCATACTTTTATCTATCTCTGCGCTGAATTTCATCCAAATCCGTTCAGCCAAACAATCCAAACTTTCATTTATAATAGTAGTAAGAAAGTACTCGTAAGATAAAATAAGCAGGTAATATCCATTTGTGAACAAACTTGATGTTAATGTAAAATATTTTAAAATTATTAACATAATCAGTTTCCATGTCCAACAGCGACTATTTATAGACTTAGATACCTATTGTATTTATATAAAATAAAATAAAGTAGTAAACCCATACATGATAAATCGCTTTATGTTGTAAACGCGTCAATAAGTACCTTCATATTTAATTCATAGCCTCAGGCTCGGTAAATCTAACTTGAGTAGGTACTTAAATGTATGTACTTAGCTAGGACATGGTTACTAGGATTCCAGAAGTGATCTGACTGCTGACATTACTGCATAGGTGTAGACAAAGGGTTTGTACTGTGCTTGTCTTACAATTAATGCTACATGTTCAAACCATAGGTGAGGACGCACCCTAAACACAAGTTAAATCTTACATTGGGTGCTAGAGCCTATCGAAAACACTCTTTTCCCTAGTTGTAACGTTGCATAGTGCTTAGATAAGTGTTTCTTGTACAATTATTAAAGGTAATAATAAAAAAAAAAAACTATTATAGATTATAGTGTTGCTCTCGGTTTTATTTTAAATAAGAAATCAGTTACCCAATTGACTGAACTTTCTTACATTAGGTACCACATAAATGAAAGCCTTATTTATACAATAGTCAACAAGCTAGTCTCACTACTTCGTTGGTCTAGTGGGCGCAAGCGCAACTGCTGAGCATGAGGCCGTACGTTCGATTTCCGCGTCGGGCAAAGCGTTATTGGGTTTTTTCATCAGGAATTTCTCAGTAGCAGTCACGGAGGTTGGACTAGTGCCCGGTTGTTGGTAATAGGCTGCCCCCTATATATGCGACTTTAACATAACTGGGGAAATGTGGGTGTACTATTAGGTATATCTCTGCCTAACCCTTCGGGGAGAATAAGCGTGATGTTATGTTAATTACTTTTAACCAATAGTCAACAAGCCAGCAAAACAAATCTAAGCTATAAATATTGCCTCCTTTCTTCGTCCGCTTTCATCCATCTGGTTAACCACTTCTACTGACGTCAGTGCCTGTATTTTAACATCCATTTTGAGGAGCCTTCAATTACCCTTAATAACTTCCACCCTTCTCCACTTCTATACGGGGTGGAAGGAACACCGTCGCAAAAACGGTTACCACGTATTCAGTACATCATTCTGAATGCCCCCAGGGTCACACAGATATTTTTCATCAGTTAAAAAAAAAACTGCTGTTTCGACAAGAGTTCTCTCGTCACGCCATCTCCTTCTGGGCCTACCGCGTCGCCGGGTTCTGTGGTTTTTTTTAAATTACCAATTCAAAATTTCCATGTGGGTGGAAGAAGAATAGTGAAACTTAAGTGGCAGTGGGCAGGACACATTGCTCGTAGAACGGATGGCCGATGGGGCCGGAAAGTTCTGGAGTGACGACCGCGAACTGAAAGACGTTGCGTTGGAAGGCCTCCCACTAGGTGGACCGATTACTTGGTTGCAGGGATCCGCTGGATGCGAGACGCACGGGACCGGTCAATGTGGCGACACTTGGTGGAGGCCTATCTCCAGCAGTGGACGTCTTTCGGCTGAAATGATGATGTGGGGGTTCAGAATGATGTATTGAATACGTGGTTAGAGTTTGTGCGTCGGTGTTCCTTCCACCTTGTATGCCTATTTAGTTAACAAGGCACTCTTTGATCACATTAGGAGCAAATAAACTTGTTCCCTTTCTTTTTTACTAACAAACATAACGAAGTAACTCATAAGCACTCATAACTTCACCTGCTAAGCAGTCCCTCAAGTGAAATGTAGCGGAAACTGGTCAGTACTCACCGCACGGCGCGTTTGATCATCTGATGCTGTATGCCGTGACATACTGGCCGACGGTCGACGGTGGCCCCGCGGTCAGCCGGCTTCTTACGGATCTATGAGCGCTTTTAAGAATACCGACTGTGAAGGTAGAGGCAGAAGGTTCAGTTTTAATGACGTTGGTTGTTTTGGTCTCTAGAGAAAGATTGTTGCAGTAACAGTAATCTTTCAATTCAATTTTGGAAAATCAGGCTATCAATGGATCATACTTTATCGCTAATTAGTTAAAGTCAGTGGTAAATGATGAAATGTTCATATTTGGGCAAGCTGTTTCATCTTTTTCCGGAGACTGTAGTTAATATAAGTCCACTTTAGTACCGAATGATTGACTACGCAGCCAGTAGCAGACTAGGATTTTATCTGTCGTCTACGACGATTGAAGCGTTTTACTATTCTAATGCCCTACGATAATCGTAGCGCTTTATCAAGTACGAAGACCACAGAATGGCGCAGTAACTCTACCGTCGACTACGAAGAATGTATCAGCTTAGTTTCTAAACTATCTGCTTAAAATACCGTAGCTTCGTAGATCCTAATCTATCGGCTACGATCGGCGTAGCTGCTACGCCGTTCGTAGCGCCTGACCTACTACGCCCACAGACGCGTAGCATCGACACACGATTTTCGCGTATTGCGTAGCTTCAATGTCGATGAGCAGTTTAACTTCTATTGTTTTCTTGTTACATGGAAAGCTTGCAGTCAGTCGTCTTTTTACGGATCCATGAACGCTTTCAAGAGTACCGATGTCTCACTACTGGCATATCGATATCTGTCGGTTAGGAATCTAGTCGAATCGGATTCGGGTTTCTAACTCGTGATAGATTGGTTTTGGCTATTGCAATGTCCCGGCGTAATGCGATTGACTGTAACATCCGTTTTGAGTAGTTTTTGATGTAGAATTAGCTTACGATAAATATTTTTCAGTCGAATAGAAGAAATTTGATATGTGTCGTGGTTCCTAGAGATTTTTATCGATGGTGCTGGTTCTATTAACGCGTGTGTCTCATAATATATTCATATTCAATAAACACCTTTAAATCTCACCAATAAACAATCACAAAGGTAGGTTCCTTCCTAAATACTCGGAAATGTATCGAGAGGGCCATTGACAAGTTGAAACAATGAAAATTTATTAAAATGCAATAACAATAAAATTCGTGTCCGGACATTAGTGATGTTAAGTTATTCTCCAAACGCCACTTAATGAGAAGTGATGGGTTCGTCAGAAAATAAAATAAAAATACAATGTACCCACCCCGGGTTCCAACGAGGCGGGCGCATTCGGTATGCGGCGCGCATGCGCTTGAAATTACATGTCCTGTATGCAAGACATTCCTTCCACCGTATCACAGCAACCGAGAAGAAATTGTCCTCTCATCTCGAGTACTAAACTACCGCATTATGATAAACCTATTGCTGTATTTACGCATGATTAATTGAAGGTACCTCCTTACTCAGCCACTGAATCAAAATTAAACCTTAACTCGACCACGTAAGGGCGAGAATCAAACAATTCAATGCCTGCTAATCGATAAACAAGATCAAGAATCGATTGATGCAATACCTAACCGAAGCGTTAAAGTAGCTTTGACCAACAATTATTCGTAGACGTAGATTTTATCTGAAAAAGATAACGTCTAAATGCTTGGATATTTGCTGAGTTTCATATTTAAGATTCTTAAATGATGTTCTTCTATTCATTTGTTAGTTTGATACTACGAAATTTAAGATAGTTATTTGGCATCACAAGATAAGACATACTTAAAGTAGTAGGTAATATAAGCATAAACGCTATGGAATTTGTTGCGTAAAACTTTATTTGGTGAGTCGAAGTTTACAGCAGTTACTAACCAGCCGTTCGTTCGTTAATTAGTTATGTTTACCATGAGACAACAGGATTTTAGTGGTATTTATTATATAGAAAGTGTATAACCGTCTCGATCTGAGTTGTCGTAAATCAAAGAGACACCCACGACGAGACGACGTTCGACTAGTCGTACTCTAATCCGAGTGGGCTTAACCGATCGTGTCGTGTCGAATATCGAGTTCGCTGTAGGCGATAGGCGAACAGTGATGGTCACATTTCGAAAATGCGGAAATAGTGAAGTAATTGCTGTAATTTATATTTTAGATAATAAATTTTCTGAAGTAATTTTATTGACATTAATGTTTTAATAAAGACTCGACATGAAAAATAATATAAAATCTGTGTTCAGTCAGACACAAGTTTTTATGTGGCTAAAACTAATACACCACAAATGTAATTGATAAAAATCTAGTAAAAATCTATACAATCCTAGATTTTAATTAGCAAAATGTCAAGCCAGAATTAAAAGCACAACTGTTTCGAATCTGTCAAAGTTGTGTCGCCCGGCGTTCGACAACATTCGAAAGGACAGCTTTTCCGTCCGCCTTCGACACTAGTTGTTATTCCCTGCGTCACTTGTCACACGCCACTCGGTAGCACCCATCCGTAATAATAAGAATTGTAATATAAAAGCATTATAATCCAATCAGGAGGTAAGGTGAGGTGTGACCGCCCGTGAGCACGTTTACCATTCGGGACGCGGCCATGTCGATCATAAAAATAATTTTGGACGAAGAATTAGAAGTAAATGGTCAGTACAAGACACACACGGTGTTGTGCGACGGTGGGAGTATTCGTCCGCGTGCAGTCGTATTCGATCACTTTCGACTTCAGCTGCGGATTGCGTTCCCCGAATTCTCGACTAAGTTCATTGACGTTTTCGAACGCGAATTCGATCATTATTGCAAGTGAGCGACATTTTATAGTCTGGCCGTTTGATCAATAAAGTCTCCACCAATCTGTACTCTAAGTATGTTAGCTCTGTTCAATATTCCCATAGTTATCTTCGCAGGGTTACCACTGCATAAAATGGAGAAATAAATAAGTATACTGTATAACTGGTTTTATTTGGGTTTCACTTTTTAGGTATAAAGTTACCGTGCATCGTAAAATACAAACATCGACCAAATTTTGAAATAAAGGTAGGTATTTTATTGCCCCCAATATAATTTACATACTTTCATAATAAGGGAAATCCGGCTAATTAGCGTGCGAATATTTTCCATCTGACCGTCATGGCTGGCTCACTCCTCCCTCCTCCATGGTTCCTCACTCCTTCATAATAAACGATTTTATATTTTTACTGACAATAATTATAACGTTAACTGCCGTACACTTTTGTAGCAGAAGTTGTATTGCAGTCATAAAAAGTATAAATTTTGAATTGCATAATTCCCGCGTTAACGGGGAATCCATTTAAATAATGTTAACCTAAATCGGAAGTAACATGTTATGCATCACGTTTATGTGGTGAATGCATAAGAAAGTACGCGTATACTTAACATATTAATGCAAATAGTCGGGTAAACGTTACAATTTGGCCGATAACAAGGTGAGAACACAACAAAACAATCATGAGAAGTAGCTCAACTCCACCGGCAATATATTAAACCAGTGAAAAGACAATGTTGTAAATAAATACTTTAAAAGCAAAGCATCGTTGCGACGTTAGTAGGCACCTAAAATACTCGTCGTCGATACGACGATCAATAAATTAAAATTAATTCGGCGTGCGAACGGTGAGATCCGATACGCGATACCGACGCCTACATTTATCATTCGCTAACACGTCGGACATTTCACAGGGCGCGTTCGTCGAGGGAATGTGTCCTTTATGACAACGTACATAGGGATTACCGATGTCGCGATGATCGGGCACGTAATGATCCACCGCGGGAACAAAGGATAACACGTCTAAATACAATAAGTGGAAGGGATAAGATGGCGTGCGTATTGGCGGTTGTAAAGGCGTGAACACACGCGCGGGCACGCAGCTCGCATGCGGATGCGGCTGATGTCACGGCGTGCAAATAATCCGCGGCAGACTGGACGACGCTGGCCGGCTGACCTTGACGCGCCCCGGGAAAGTTCTCACGAGGCCTGTCACTTCTCGTTCATGAGTCAATCCCTATCAAGGACTACATGCACAACATTATACTGAGTGCTTTTCTTCAGAACTAAATTACATTAATTAATTATTATACACAATTAATTATTTTTTTATAAAATAAAATAAGTATATAATAGATCGTTAACTATTGCTCTATCGCCAACAGAAAGCCTTTTTAAGTTTAATTAATTCTCTTTACTTTACTGTGTTTATAATTCATTTATTTTTTCAATTCCGCAGAAAACATAATTCGTTTCATTAAAACGCATGTCGTCGAGCGCAATAAAATCACCTAAGTCTAGGGCTATAATTATTACAAGTTGTAACTGTCACCGGAAGACGTCACGCTGGCACAACACACATTATAGTTTATTACGTACATATGCACCAGCCACCAGTTACGAGGCACTTTGGGCCGTAAGGGGCAATTTTCGCCGCAAGCGAGGAGCACAAAGGAGGGAGCTCGGTTTCAGTGTAACCACGCCTTAACGCTTGTGTGGATGCAAGACCAAGGGGCGGGTTAATGGACTCAATGAATTTTTACGGATATCCAATATGAACGCGATAAATTTGGCGTATGCTCTCGAGTAAGTGGGATAAAAATGGAAAATCAGACAGTCTGTAACGCCCAACAAAAAGCCTGAGTCTGAAACTCCGTTTAAAATTAATAGATTTTCAATTTGAAGCCTGAATATCATCAGCATTTGTGTTTTGGAGAATTACTATGTTTCGCTCAGAAAGCTCTTATCGTAAGAAAAACAGTCATTCCTTGAATAGACGGAGTACACGGAGCTATTGTCCCATCATAACCAAAAGTATTTCTATATTATCATCCAGTGTTACTTATTCCCTGATTTTATTGTTACTCATAATAACATAGTGAAAGTGTTTTCCCACCGAATTTTCACGAATCCACTGTCACAATGAGTTAGACGAATCTTTTCAAATATAGAACTAATTCAGCTGACATAAGCAGGAAGTTTACATGTAAACAGACCATAGAGTTCCCATGCCTACAAAAAAAAAAGTCACCACGCTTGAAAGTGCGGGCCAGCCAGTACTTTAATTATTCTTAACCCACCCAATGAGTATGTGAAAATTCGCAACCCAAAAAAATTCGAAGGGTAACAAAACCGTTACAGTAAATGCATAAGGCGGGTGTACATCGTCAATTTGAACACCAGTGTTAGTGCCCTGTGGCGCAGTGATAAGATCTCTAGCTGCATCTGCCGAGGGTAGGCACATGGCAAGGGCCGGGGTTCAATTCCGGTGTTTTGTTTCGGCGCCGTCTGTGGGAACTAACGGCTTAGCTATGATTGGTTTATGATTTGATTTTCGTATTTACTTGGGATTAATTATTGTTTGAGAAATGGGGGTTTTTACCTAATAATGATTTATTGACCCCTATGAGTGTTGGAGATTGATTGGTCTTGTAACTGTGTTGGGCATTATTGGCTGAAAATAGAAGTACAATTACTATTGAAAAAGTGTTTCGTTGAATTAAGCACGAAAGAGATGAAAAAGTGAGGGTATTGGAGACTGTTTGGTGGGAAAACCGTTCAATAAAAGTTGTTCAGTATTTAAATTGGAATCAGAAGTATTTTCCATCACAATCAACTAAAATCATCAAACAAACATGCTGGTTTTAAAATCCATTTTAGAATTTCACATTCGCACAGTGATCCAGAGATAACGACAAAAGAGGATCTCCTAATTCAATTTCCACCGTATTTACTATTATGTTTATAGTTTTTGTTTTCTATTAGCCCCGCGTGCTTGTAAAACACGAAAATCCCATAACAATCAAGGCTTAGTGGTATACAAACTGCGTATCTAGTACAATGGCCGAAACTTGCAGCCCTCTAATGAATAAAAAGCGCCGGTGGCCACCCGGTACCACGATATCGCCGGAAAATCAGCTTTGTTGTATTATTGTAGGGGAACGGATTAAACTGTCGCATCGGAACGGCTGTTTTGGAGGAGCTTGGTAGCGGCCAGGTAGGGCATGTGGCGAGATGGTGCGATAACAGGAATTATTCATACGCGCGTTATCGGTCCGCCATCGCTGGGGCTATTGTGAACCCGGCCTAACGCGCGAGGGGTGGCTCCCGGTTGTCGCGGACGCTGTCACAACGTTGTTGTGTGTATTCGGCCTAATGTGACGCCCGTACGGATTGATTATTGTTTTATTCCGTGTTGTTTACCGTAATGACTCCAGCCCGATGTTCGATTATTTCACTGAAGTCCATCGCGATGTTATCGACCATTTAACTCGTCCAGCACAATTCGGTTCAGACAAACTGGCCCTCTAAAATAATTATGATAACTGCAAGTATACTGATTGAAATCTATATGTTTCAATTGTCTCATGAATATGTCATGAGTGACTCTTTTGTGAGTTTATTTTTGAAACTTTTATCAGATTTACAGTCATTACAATCTGTCAAATGATTTCGGGACACCGGTCTGATTGGAGGTTTCAGGTGCTTATCTGATGTTACTAATTAAATATGTACTTTCAACATTCACTGTCGGGAAGGTTCATTCCCCCAGCTGGTCTAGCCGTGACTAGGCCGCAATGTACGGGTGCCCTTGTGATAACAATCGTTGATAATCTCGAACTGCGATCGACACCTGGATCGACACGATGCGGGCTTGTGTAGATATATCTACAACATTGTTTGCGACGAATTCATTGACGCAACGATACCATTTTATAATCGGCCAGCTTTGTTTTGGAAGGTCAAGGTATAAATTTGTATTGTTATATCTCGTTAAAGCATCTGCGTAGGTATTGTAAATGCATTGGCTCGTAGATTAATCGTATCTAGTTGAAATCACATAGTATTGAACATATGTTTGGCAGTAAGTTGAGTGTAACTAGTTGTTAAGTACCCGCAGTGCACCACGGGGTTGCTCGGTGTCTGAGCTCCCTGCCGCATTACCGTAGGGAATAGCGTGAAGGGATGCGCCCCTAACTGAAATCAACCAATCGTCGAACAGTTCACCAACACAGATATCATTACCGCCGCCACCCTCGGCTAACAAATGCACCCGTACGTACATATGTTTGCTTTCACTTTTATAAATAATAATTGACGAATGTTGCTTCGGAAATTAAAATGGGGAGCGACTCTACATGAGCATTTTAAATCCCCAAGTTTTATTTTTATTCGAAAGCTTCAACTGCACCGAAATAAACATAATGTAAACATAATGATCAAAACATTTACGAAGCGCGTATGCAAACTAATGAACACAGTGTATAATCAAAACTAACACTACTACGTACATAATTAATGAAATTTCCAGTTGGCCTACAATTTTAATTGTTACTGTTGTGATACGCCGCTTTTGAAACGTTACGGAAAAGTAAGGCCTTTTGTTCACGGACGCAGCCATCGAGACCCGCGTAATGCCTCCATTATTTGTTTATCAAATAGCCATTAGAACCCGGAATATTCATGATTACAATTACAATATTTGAGAATGAAGATGTCGTGTGAAAGACCAGTTGTTAGATACAAATGATATTAATTTAGGTGAGCTCGCTGGGGTAACAAAACGCCTCCAAATTGTCCGCTTTAATGACAACAAGTTTAGATGTTTCGGACTCGTGTTACGATGACTGTCTATCGCTGGATCTCAGCTACGGTAATGGTTACTTAAACGCTCGTAAACATGAGAGGTTTAGGAATCAAATTGCGGAGGAATCATCACTATTATGGTTGATATTAAAGAGTGCGTTTTTTTGTGTGCAGGTCGGACGTTGAGCGGCGGCAGCGGGCAGGTATGCCGGCCGCACTTCCACACGCCGCTGCACCCCTGGCTAGAGTCCAAGGCACTGAGCGGCGGCGCGTGGGGCAGCGGCTTCCAGCAGGACGCGGCGCAGGCGGACAAACCCCTATCGCCCGCGCAGCACCACCACCCGCACCCGCTGTTCTCGTTCCCCCCCACGCCGCCTAAGGACTCGACGCCGGATTCTGTGGCGGCGGCTGCGCTCGGCCAGCAGGACTACCAGGCAGCCGTCGCGCACGCCACCGCCATGAGCGTCGCCTTCATGCAGCAGCAGCAGGAGCTGCCGCTGTGCGGCGATGTCAAGCCCATGATGGGCGCGCCGCCTTCCAAGCAGCGCGAAGGTGCGCAGCCGGACTCGTGCCCCCAGGAGTCGAGCCAGCCCTCCGGGGAATACAACGCGCAGTACAACGCCGCCGGCGGCGACTACTACAACTACCAGGGCAAGGGGTATAGTGGGCAGCAGCAGAGCAAGCCGCGCCCGAACAAGACGCGAACGAGCGCCGGTGAGTCCGCGGTCCGCACCGCCTGCACCGCTCCCGCTGCGTGCACTCACCACACACACCACGACACGCGCTTATCCGATCACTAATAACAGCATCACTGGATCGAGATATCACAGTAAGCGTTCAGATGATCCACATCTCTCGCTCACGATACCCACTCACATTACGCCTAGAGAAGCTTTCATTTAAATGGTCTCTAATCAGTTAATAAATCAAATACGCGACCATCCAAGGCCTAATAGAAGGCTTTACAGAATGGCAGCGGAGATATCCCGCGTAATTAGAATCTCTACAGATTGTCTCATCGACAATTGAGATATAATAATTCGATAAACGTAGCAAGATTAATATTTCATTTGGTTTCGAAATGGCATTGTCGAGTGATATCGCGATGTGTTCGGATAAGCGCGTCTCTTGCACCGGGGGTTGTGGCGCCTCACGAGTCTGTGACACGGTACTAGGGCTTGGGTTCATGTCGGTCCTAACGCTTCTCTTACTAACTGCTCAACGGTGGAGGTGTTGTACTAATAATTTATAATATTGGCTCTTTGCAGTTACGGAACGAGATAAATTCTCTGCTAGCGGGAATCGTGGTCAGTTTTTCGTTAGAAAGCGTATAGTTTCAAAGCGAATTTAATCAATCTTCTGTCGGTATATGAGAGCAGGAATTCCCCAATTAACTTGTCTAATATATTAGTGTGTAAGCCGGGCGGCCGGCGTGTGCACCTCATTGTTACGCGGTACATGAGAACTGACGCGGCCTCCACTGATGTTGACCAAACAAACTAGACGTTTCTCATTATTTAATTGCGACCTGCCATTGTTTTCTAACTAGATAATTAAATAAATTCTCTTAAGTAGATTTCTATTAAGTGTCGTGACAGTCCTCTAAATTAAGAGAGACTACTGTTGTTTACTTTCACAATAAATTAACAAAGATGCTTCTTCTCTTTCTCTATTGTGTAGGAAAAATCTTATGTCTACGTAACTAATTTATACTCTAGGCTTGCAAAAAATGACCTACCCATATAATTATAGTTCTAGTCAATGATGACCTTTAATTGTTAGACGCATTTTCGTAACGAGAGCACTCATAGCCATCAGCCACGTCATTGCCAACATAACACAAAGAATTACACAACACTAATTGTATTAACACCACATAATGCAGCTTTATTTTATATTTGAAAATGTAATTATATCTCCCGTACTTGTTAAACTTTGACAATGGCCGGGAACTAAAATGGCGGCTTATTGTCTCATATTAGAATAATGAATGTGCAGAATTATGTACAATGACTGTTAATATAGACAGACAATTAAATAGTTCCCGTTACAATTATGTTTGTTCAATATTTTGTGAAATTTCAAATGGATTAGCATGCTGGCTCACGAACGCGGTCGCATCTAGATTGTTATAATGGATTTCTCATGATATAATTAGACACGTATTGAAAAAAAAGTAGGCGCTGCGTTAATTGCGCCGGATAAAGCCATTAACTAAGTAGTCACTTATTTATTCTTTTACACTTCCGTGTATTATGAAAATGTAAATCTCTCCTAAGAATTCGTTTCGCAAATTCTTTCAAGTGTTATACAACAAAGCTAATTTGTTGTGATTTAAGATGTCGACAGTAATTATGTCTATTGTCTGTTCTAACAATTCGTTTTAAATTAAATATTCATAGTAGATTGCATACAATCATTGACATTGCATTGGGAGAGAGCTGATTAAAAATGTCATTTGACATTTAGCCCTCGCCCACAGACAAAAAAAGTCACCCACGGACTAAATTAGCATTCCATTTTCAAATAATGCAGATTACGCAAAAGTATGTCATTTGAAAAAAGAATCTTCAGGTTCTAATCCAATTTACACAATGTCACGCGTCGTTAAGTTTTTGATAAACCGACATGTTCTTGATAATTGTCGTAAAAAACTCAATACAAGCCCGCTATATAATGTGTGTTTGTAATTGGAAATAGTTTATTAGCTCACTTATTTAATTGATAGTCCGTCGTACACGCTGCCCGATTCATTTGTTTTTAATTTATGTTTTTTTTTTCATAATTAATCATCACGAAACCACGGCTTGTGATGCTTTTATAATTGGTATTAACAATAACTAATTATTTTTTATTGCGTATATTTGTGAGGATATAAATGAAAGAGGAAGGATGATTTCCATTTTAAACAAGGGGAAATGTTATCCACCATTCTGTTGGCCAATTGGACTAACAAAAGAGAGTCTAAATATACGGATGTACGATGCGTGGTTTTACGGATGTTAAGTGTCGAGTATTAGATTGTTCAGATGGTTGTAGGGGCATCAAATGTATTTGAGCCGCTGTAATATACACTATGGTGTATATATCTCGGGCAGTAGGTGGCAGTTCCTTGGTGGAAGCGGTATTATGATAATGCGCCGCGGCCGGATGTGGACCATTCCATTGTGCTAGCGATCGCCTGACCTCGAGCCTCCTGCCTACCTATTACAATATACGCGGACTTTAGGACAAATTAATGCAGCATTTCATAGCACTGTTTGAGGACTGTACTTTGCTGGAACTACTTCATAGTATTCTTCGATAGCTGGATTCATTCTACTTGGTTAAATATAGTCAGTGATTCAAAGGCACAATGCAAAAGGTTATCAAAGTCAATTGTTAGGTAAACCAAGGTACTCAAGTACTTCGGCCTTCGGTCCTGAACATCGGATAATGTTATAGTATCAATTCTTTGTACATTACGAATTAATGATACAAGATTAACTACAACGTAGCATTTAGATCGAACAATCGAAAAATCGTGACCTAAAACGTAGTTTGTATTTGAAGAATGTCATGCAAAGGGCAATTCGAATAATAAACGGTCAGTTCCATTGGTAACCTGTTATTATACAGGCTATTTCTTAAACGTTACCATTCAACACTTTCTAAAACAATGTTGCGTTCACTTAGACTGTATTCAAATTATTCAATGATTTTATGTTCAATAACAATTCAAATGCAACCGCTTTGTTCGACTGATAAAGAACCTTGCAATCATTTTCTTATGGCCGTTGGGTAAAGTCGAGAATTGGACATTCAAAGCGATCCTGTTAATGTATCGTAGTCTTCGCAAATTTGACATAATAATGTGATAGAAAACCAGCAATTGGAGAAAAACGTTCACTTGAAAACAACGAGTAATCCGTGTGAAAATCAATAATTAATTGGAAGATACGCGTTGACAGTGCAAGAGAAAATTTCGCGTGTAACATTGGGATGCGAGTCACGCAGCGTGTTGCTGCAACGCGCGCGCGCCGCGGCTGCGCAACCAATTAGCGGTGACGTGCGCCCGCGCCACGGACCGCCACACAGCAGGAATGAGGCTTCGGCCAACTCTTAATATGTTATTATTTTTGCCCGACGACGCAATACTTTTTGTTATGTCCAGTATAATACCAACAGACAACACTAAATACAAATAATAAATCTTTCTCTCACGTTTCAAGAACCTACTTACCTACTTAGTTACTTACCAACCAATTCATTTAATCCCATCGTACTTTAAATGAATGTTTCCAAGTTTATTGTACAAAGTTAGTGTTGTTAGGTATAGTTAATTCGTCACGGTCTGCCGACGCGTATTGTTGCCCACAGTGTTGCATCAACATGAAATTTGCATTTTACGTTGGACATCCGCGGAGCTATTAATTCAATTATAAAATTAGAGGGCAGAGATGTTACGTTATCTTGCTCAGCTTGTAATACACGTTGCATCCGAACGGTTCATGGTTTCATGCAAATCGAACAGTTGAAGTCTGGTTATAGCAAAAAATCATAGTGCGGACCGGTTGCGAGAAGTGTGCGCGGTATACTCGGACATCATATGACCGGTATATAATAATTACATCGAGTTCAGTGCAAGTTGCTACTGAGCGGCATCACATCGCTCGTCACACGTAATTATCTCGCAGTATGCTAATAACGAATGCAAATACAAGCGTCCGCCGACCGCCGACCGGCACAGCATCGGTGCAGTGCAAGCGCCGTGAAAAATGGCTTCATTCCTGATCACCACTCGTTACATCATACTATACCTAACAACTATCAACCGACACTAAATGACTAAACAAAAGTGAAATAGAATTAGCCAGTCAATGACTTGTAACATCCCTTTTTTTGCTTTTAACATATTTCCTGGCAACACAATGCTCAATAAAAATAAACCTCGAGCGAGACCATCAGCTTCCATTAAATTTTTCTATTTGCATACAGGCATATAATTAAAGCGTAATAACAGCCTCTGTGGCGCAACAAAGAATAAGTTTTGAGCAATAATTTAATGGTTTGTATGCAAAATAGCCTCACCGTTACGTGTTGATGGGCCGATGCGCCGAGAGAGAGCGTCACGGTACACGAGAGCGAATTAGTCCTTCATTTAAATTACATTACCCTGGTGCACATTAACGTTATACGTGACTATGTACGAGTTTTTACTTTGTGGTTTCATCGAGTAGTAACGGGCCGGCTTCGTTTGTTTCGAACGCATCGATAACTCTGAGGTCAACATCGCTGGAGTGGCGTGAGGTGCAGTCTCAGCGAAACGCGCCGTGTGCAGTGTTTTCCCTACGCGGCGGGAGCGTGTGAAAACTTTGCGAGTTCTCGACAGGCCCCGAGTGCCTGGAGACTCTCGAAAAATAAAAACCGCCCACTCGCCTACGTAAATATGGCAGATGAAAATCTTTTATCGCGGTCACGTAGCGCCGCCGCGTCACGAGCGCACGTCACTCCGGGCTATAAAGAGCGCGCCGCATTCTAATTTTGAATAAACACTGGAATTTTTCGCTGAGCCTCATACGTTTTGCAGTAGATCAGGATAGGCAGTCTCTGCGGACTCGTACCGTTACGGATAAAATAAAATGATATCTTTATGTCGAGTCTAAATCACGTGCCGGGCGGAGCAGCCCGGGCAGCCGAGATCGTCCGTCAGGGGAAATTAAGAAATAACTCTTCGGTGTGAATGTATTAAAACGTTACCATTGAACCGGATCGAACAATTAAATCGGATAGTAATTAATCAGAACAGTGTTCTCTTTAATAATACGTGTAATGTCGATGTATGAGGGGCAGGTCGCTGTAAATCTTGTGAAACGTCGCCGCCCGCGGCTCTCGGGCTTTCACAAACGTTTTTACCAATAGAGACGTTACTAATGAACTAAATCCGTCTCTAAAGCTAGAGACACTATCATAAAACATCGCGGCTCGTGTAATATCCTGTTATTTTTTCCTAATAATCGTTATTGGTGTTTATTTATTACAAACTTCGATACAAATTACAGGTTTTATCGATGGAACAAAAAATGTAAGGGTTAGTCCAAAAAGTGAGTCGTTGGCCCGATCGCAATAAGTTTTCGATAAGGTCCGGGCGATTTAATTGCCGGTTTTGATCTGGTTTTACATAAAAAAGATGAATGGCTGGACTGCCTAAAGCTCGTAAAACATTTTCGGTTCGTTTAACGTATTTTTTCTATCAGATATTTGAGCACTTTCACCTTCGTGGCGTTACCGCGTATTATTATTTATTCAGCGCACCGCCTGCGTCTGGGGACTCGGATAATCAGATCTAGATACATAATTATTACGATACCTATTGATACAGTTCCGATCGATATGCTCGGCTCAAACCAGTTCTATACAAACAAACTAATAGATAAGTACGGCGGTGTTTGTCACGCGTCGTCTGATTTCCCACACTGATAGTGGTTAGTTTGTTATCGAACGCCTCTGAGGAGGATGCGAAGGTGTAACGAGCTTTTAAATTCGATCTCGGTAAATCATCGATCGTGTAATCGAGTTTAGAGAAAGATTGTGGGCGGCGCACGCGCATCCCATATGTGAACACATCCTCTCACTAACCATGTAAGCACTTTGGTAAAATTGCTTATTGTGATCTTTAAAAATCGTATTAACAAGTTTCCCGGAGGGCGGCTCATCCTGGGGTCAGATTTTGCATGAATTTATAAACTTAACGCATGAGTAAAGTATCGACTTAGCGTTTTATTTAATACTGTATTTCATCGCTTGGCTAGTTTGATGAATTAGGTGTCAAACGTAGAATTTATAAGATCATTTTTTGTTTGATTCGTTTACTAAGATTTGCAATTCAAGTCGGTTCATGGATGAGGGGCGATGGCTTGCGGTTGAAATTGTTTTAGACATAGGTGTACAATTACACACAGCGAAAATTAGCATGTGGGTAATAGTTTATAGCTCTGGTTCCGCTCTGTTTAGTACTAGACGCTCACCAATGTTTTTGCAACAACTATTTATTTTTGTAGCAACTTGCTTTTGTTGTTGCAGTCCGAATTATTATTCGTTATTGATCTATTATTTTTAATGAATCCTTTTTGCGCGTCAGTGAGTTTTAGGTTTTTTAGCTTCTTTCCATTTATAGTATTCATATATTGAAGCCTAAATTTTACTTTTGGTTTATTGAGAATTTAAAAGAAAATTAAATATGTATAGACGATGTAAGGGCGTTTCTTAGTTGTCCGTCAAACTTAACTACCGATGCAAGAGTTACTTTACTTTCTCTTAGATTTCCTTCGCGTGTAAAAAATCTTGATATTTTTTCTTCAAAGTGAAACTCGTCGCGCTTTCCCTAGTTAATTGAATATTTTACAATTTTTTCGTAGTAATTGCAATTATGTTGATGTTGAGATAAAAGTGTTGTGAAGGATGATGTAGAACATTTATGTAATTGTTTGGTGTTAGCATGCTTTGTTAGTTAGTGAAATTCTATTTGTAATGTTTCTGAATGTGATTTTCTCTCATCTTTCCCAGCCTGCCAGGAGACAGGTAATTTCCACCCTTCCATACAATGCTATAATAACTATGGTTTGGTACATACATTTGGTTTACTTGGCGGTTTTGTCGACTTTGGTTTTGGTGTTACCTTTTCGCTTCTCCATTATTTTTGCCTTGCATAAAATCTTTTGTTTTCAACTGTGAAATACATGATTCATTACAAAAGCTATTTTCATTTTACCATTCACATTTCAATTATCGAACTCCTTTCATAACCTCTTTGCAAAAAAAAAACAAAAACTCAAATGAACTTTTCTAATTCAAATTCTGTCTCAACTAAAGGCACATAATTCATTCCTTTTTTTCGCCCCATCTGACTATCTTGTCTACAACACAGAGGGGCGAGAGTGCGTCAACTGCGGGGCAACCAGCACACCTCTATGGCGACGCGACGGCACCGGTCACTACCTCTGCAACGCCTGCGGCCTCTACTACAAGATGAACGGACAGAATCGACCCCTGATCAAGCCCAAGCGAAGATTGGTGAGTGTAAGAATCCGACCAATTTTGTTGTTTTCGATTGTCTGGGTAAACCGATTGGAAAATGAAAACTCAACTTTTTTAGGATTCAAACTTATAATTATTAGATTATTTAGAGAGGACTGAAATAATTTGTTGGATATAAAGACATAAATAAAAAAAGAAGTAAATGTGCGCTAAACCACAAACGTCGGTGTAATAAATAATATAAATCCTGACGTTCAGCATGTTATGTTCATAAAGGCATGTTAGATCGGTTTATCTAGACAAGTTCTTAGACACTTTTTGGAATTCTAACAAATTAATAGTTTTACTTCAACAACACAGAAATATCCGCTATCGTTCGTATATCATGTGTTAATTAAGTTTCAGACATTTGTTACGTTATTCGATTCGAATCGTTAATCCCAATCAATCCCGTTTAGAACTAATGTATGTGCATTCATTAACAGACTATTATATTAATTAGATTAACGTGCAAGTATGATGTACGAGTATTGGCACACTACACCACTTTTTACCACGATGCTTCGTTTCCGAGTACACAGTCGTAACGAAAGCGATTCAGTTTACGATTGTAGATCACATCAAACGCCAGTTTTATTAGCATTTGGGCGCATTGTTACCCACAGTGCACCTTTTCCAAGTCGCGTGTGTTCGAGATAACATTCCATCATCTACAAATAGCATAGCGAGACAATCTCGGAGAGAATGGGTGTTGTGTACAGTTAAAGGGGCAGCTATAAAAAGGCGGAGCATGCACGCCCGTGCCCGTGCACGACACCGCATTAAGCGCTCCCACAAATTGGGCTCTTATGAAAGTTGAACGTTTCGACGAAAGACCTCAACGTCCACTAAACTAGCCTCCGCATGACCGCCATAAATCTTGGAGTTAACATTTAATCTAAGGTCGGGTACGCATAAAACTGAAACAATGCGACATACGGCGGGCTCGGTGTCACGTCAGCCCATGTCGGCTAACGAGTGGCCCGTGCGCGCAATTGTACCTACAATTTACCTTAATACCCGTCTCGCAGACATAAACTAGCGGAATGGCTCGGAATATTTGCCTTTTGTTGGCCAAATTACGTAATGCCAGCGTTATGATTTCATTGCAACGTACAGCGTTATGGCTGGGGCCCTGGGGCCTGCGGCTGCGGGCACATGCGTATAATAGCGTTCCTGTTTAACGATTACTTAAATTGATAAACTAACTTAAAGTAACGTTTTTTGTTTCTACAATAGTATAATAGGAGCGATTTTGTAAAACAACTTATATGAGAGCGAAGTCATGGTTTTTAAACCCGGATGTTCGTAACGCGGTTTTAATATTTAGATTCACTGTAGTGTGGAGAGATACCGTTAATGTGCTGCGGGGAAAGATTGAATTCTCACTTTTATTTTCATTGTGGGAAATGTGAGACAATGCGCGCTTCCCGCCGCTGCCCGTGCTCTTGGCTAATCCTGAGCCTGCTTGGGCCACAATGACTCTAATAACGTTATTTAGACTTCAAGATAACGTTTATTTTTTATGGCGATACAATAGTGCTAACTGCTGCTAAGTACGCTAGCTTTCCTTTACCACGCAAGTACAGACACCAGGACAACAAGCTACCCAAAATTGACCAATTTTCCTAATCAACCTTAAACCTACTGCTTTAGCGATAAAGTTGAAAATCTATTAAAGTAATTCGAAAGATTTTAGTAGCTTGATGTGCTGGCGTCTGTACAAGAGCAGCTGTTATTGTTTCGTTAAGCTCACTTCTGAAGTACGATATCGCAATATGAATGTATCAGGTCGAGTAGCTCATTGGCAATACAAACTTATCGATTGCAAAACAAAGGCCCAACCTAGTCCTTTAATTTCGTGTCCTAGTCAATAGTATTCAGAGTTTACCAACTAACTGTTTTAAACATCAATCTGCAAACGTTCTTATTAGAATTAATTAAAACTAAATTGTTACACGGCAAAATGGCGGCAATTAAGGCATTAAGAAACAACGGCCTTGTTCTAACTAATTGGACAATGCGTTGAATATTTAATACAAGCAAAACAATGAATTAAAACAATAATTTCTATTCATAATAATTGGACTAGCCCAATTATAAACTGCACTTGACACGGATTAAAATGAAGTGGGAAACTTAGGACAATACGCAGTCTAATGTGTGGACTAAATACAATTATTTTTCTTAATAAATTAATGACTGTAACCTTGTACTAAGACAATAGTGTTACAGAACTATAACCTTTGCATCACTGCAGAATATTGCACACGTTAATTTGTGAAATAGGATAATTCTTTGAACAATAAAAGTTATGATTGAAATGAACGGACTACAATTTGGTTAATATAAAACCACTAGCTGACCCGGCAAACGTTGTTTTGCCATATAAATAGTATGAAAAATAGATGTTGGCCGATTCTCAGACCTTCTCAATATGCTCACAAAACTTCATGAGAATCGGTCAAGCCGTTTCGGAGGAGTACGGGAACGGACATTGTGACACGAGAATTTTATATATAAGATTACACCTTTTCTCTTCCCTGAAAGCTCAGAAGCTAAAGACACTTACCTTTTATGAAAACTGGGGAAAAACGTAATTGGGGATTAAATATGAGGCAAGATTTGGAAGACATAATATATATTATAGAAAGACTAACATACATAACATGACATCACCCCTAGTAATCTCCGAGGGGTTAGGCTAAGGTGTACCTAACAAGTATACCCACATTTCGCCAGTTATGTTTAAGTCCCATGTAATAGGGGGCGAGCCTATTGCCGTCAACCGGGCACAAATCCAGACTGCGTTGCTACTACTACGAAATTCTTGATGGAAAAACCCAATAACACTTTGCCCGACCCGGGAATCGATCCCAGGACCTAATACTCAGCAGTCGCGTTTGCGACCACAAGACCAAAAAAAAAAAAAAAAAAACTTATCTACTGTTCCTTTTGAGACACACTTTCTCTATATATTTATTTAAAACCAAAAACTTAAACATTTTAATCTAGTAAATTCAGTTCCATAAATTAAACTAAATTACGAGGACCATAGACAAACATTAATTTCCTTACACAACTTGTGTCACTTTGCAAAATTAAAAATGCAAATAGAGATACAACTATTAGCGGCTGTAGCGAACACATAGCATTTTTATGTTAAAAACTAAGATTGTCTGCGATAAAGATTTTATTACCAAAATAAGGCAATTTTAGTGAAATTTATATAGATATATATGTTTTAATTAAAAATACAAGAATTCATAGTTTTACTGAGAACAACTTATTTTGTAGCTTTGGATAGCTACGAATCGCTGACGTCATAAAATATGGGTTTAAATAATTTAAAAAAGTTAAATATCATGTTTTATTTTGTTTATTACTAAATAATATTTTTATAGCCTTTTTATTCTTTCTCGAATTACACATTTCATCATGGTCCAAAGGGTTTTATTTTCGTTTTTAAGCACGTTGTATTAACAGGACTTTGACACTTTGCATAAAACATGTGATATGCAAAGTTTATTTTTAGTACATCTGACTTTTAAGTAGGTAGGTACTGAATATAATATTCTTTTAAAGTCTCACAATTAATTCACTCATTTAAAAATAAAGGAAATAAAAAGCAATTTTTCACATTCACATTTAAAATCCCAGGCATTTAAACGAAAAGAATTAAAGATATGTCTTTGCAGTATAATTCATAAAAATATTTACTTTTCGCAAACTCGCATTGTCGGCAAGCTTTGTTTGTCAGTACTGGCAACGTGAACAATAAATTGTATAAGTATAAAATAGAATTATGGAAAATAAAAGAGTATGCGCGTGCACCTGTATTTCTGAACACATAAGGAACCATGCCCACTTGACACAAACACGTGTTCGAAATTCAACTTTGACGTTTGACAAGTGTGTGTTTTGGAACATGTTAAATACATGTCTACAAATGTATGACAACATGTTTTATTTGTAACATTATGTTTATTTTCTCCGCAAATGGTAATCAATGACAGTCATGAGATAAAGTTAGTTGGAAATAACTTTCCTGATCTATGAAAAAAATTACTACATGTAGTATTGATGTTATATTATTCAATGTCAATAAATTATAGGGACAGTTGTACATGTCCATCTATCACATATAATTATACACGAGCAGACATGTAATGAAGTCCTTATTGATGGAAAAATTAGTATAATTATTTGCTGTAACTCGTAGTTTTTGTGTCACGTAAGCCATTAATTTACTTGTAGTATTCTTCATTTCTAATTTCAACAGTAATAAACAATGTTTGTACACTTCAGTCGTGTTGTTCGCTTAGCATAATTATTAAAACAATGCCTTCCCAAATAGTAGCAAAATACAACATTTTTGTAGTTTTAGGTCAACCAAAAAAATAACGTTATTACAGTCCTCCGTATATGGTTAATCTTAGAGCTGATAGTCACATCACCTCTATTTTTTTCATTGAAAAACTAAACTATAAACACTAGAATTTTGTCCCTTGTGTAAATCCCAGCCAGTGTAGCTTCACCTTAAGTTCAAGAGCAATAAAGCTGCGCAGGCGACTATAAAGAGCTTCATACATTACGAGGGGTATCTCGCAATATATCGCCGGTCACCGGGCCGGGAGCCGACAGAAATATAAGTGGACACCAGTGTTAACGTTATGCGATTTTATTTGCATGTGCTATATGGTAACTACGATTCGAGTGTAATGTTTTTTTGAGTAGGTAAGATTACAACTTTATTTTGGAAAAAAAACTTTTAAACGGTGAGTCGCTAATGAATTTGTTCGCCTCAAACGATCGATGGTTGATCGATGGATATAATCCGGCTACCATCACACTGGATCTATCTGAACCATAACTGTCATCGATCCACCGCTTGGATTAGTGGTTACTGCATTTGGTTTTACTGTGATAATACCTATCTTCTTAGCATGTCATCGACCACTGATTTCATCAGCTCTATCCTTGCTAACCTATCCAATAATGTAGCCCTAACCTACTTTATTCATGATTTAAAGAAAATTCAGGTCATAGTGGAATCTGTAGAATATGACAGTGCTAATTTTCTCAATGAACTGAAATGGACAGGAAAACGTCTGATTGAATTTTCATCTAAGGAAGAAAACCATGAAGTCCAATTGATGCTGTTTAGAAATGATTAAATTGACATCGGCGCCTCTATGAAGATAATTTATGACCATCCTAATAAAAAAAGACTCAGTCTTCCTTCTAAGTTGGTTTCTAGATTTCCTTTTACACTATTTCCTCAACCATCTATTTTCCGTATCTAAGTCACGTAATTTTCCATCACGATCATCAGATTGTATTCGTACATTGTTATCCTCTTCCATCACACGCCATTTAACTCCATCCTAGGCCACTCTCATCCAGCTGCTACCGGCCAATCCTTGCCTTAATAGCATATCACATATACATACATAGATACCATAGTAGACATTACATACCATAGTGCACCCTCGCCAATTATGATTAAGTCCAATGGAATCCAGACCGAGCCTATTGCCATCAACCGGGCACAAATACAAACTCCGGACTGCTATTGAAAAATTCCTGGAGGCAAAACGCAATAACACTGCTCGACTTCGGAATCGAACTCAGCACCTCAGGCTTAGTAGAATATAGTGCTTGCGACCACTAAACCAACGAGACAAACAAAGCACAGCAATTTCTCTAGCATTGCGCAGGAGTTGAATAAACAGCGCTTCCACGAAAAGGGGATAAATCGCAGGGCACAGGCGCAGGAGCAAACACAAATATAAGTGTACAGTAGTGTGGACACGTATCCCATGCGATTATGTTACACGTGTTGTTTCTTTTTTTTTTTCTGTATTTCTATATGTAACTTAACTATTTATTTATTAACAGCAATATAAAGTCTAACAAGCCGCGTAATGTATTTATTACTACTGACCATTTTATGTAAAATTATACGCAAATACATATAATTAAAATACTTAAACGTTTAATTTTACCTGCGAAATATTTGCTGGTACGTACGAGTCTAAATCCTTATTTTCTTACTTAATATTATCAATACGAAAGTAAGTTTGTTTGTTACCTTTTCACGCATAAACCACTGAACCGATCATCCTTAAATTTTGATTAAACTTTGTCAGGTGTACAGAAACGGACATATTCCCGAGGAAAACAAAAATAACCTTCTTATGATAATAGATGGCGCCACGTGTCTTCTGAATCAATGGTTGGATTATATTATTACAAGCAGAGTACAACCCGTATTAATTGTCAAATCGTAAATTAATGCGAGCGAACCCGCGGGCAAAAACTAGTGCTCATATAAATACTACTATTACGTACTACAATTATTGATATTTTATTATTTGATTTTTTAGATAAATCATTACAAAACTTTAAAAGTTTAAAAAAAAATGTGACTAGTTATTTACCATTTATTAACATAACTACAAAATGTATGATAGGTATTGCATACAAATACATACAATATGGATTATGGGCGGTAAATAAACTAAATATCAGGGATTATGTAAATTTTAATAATAATGCAATATGCTATTCTGATTACTGTCGGTGGTAGCTTCATACAGTTATAAAACATAATGTTACATTTACAGGCCGTGACGCAAACCTTTCTTTTTTCATTCTTTCCTATAGTTAATACATTTTACAAACACGGATTTATGTGTTAACCCACTTTAGTTGTTGGTTGTAGTACTATGCAAGAGAAATCGTTGTCCATTTCTTCTCATGCAGAAGCAGAAAGCTGGTTTTCCAAGTATTTGTACGGATATTACTTTTCTTGTATGATCTAAGGCTACTTAACAGTGGCGAAGGTCCCATACAACTCAATTCCTACCGGATTCGCTTTGAAAAATGGCACAGTCAGTATTCTATAGACCAGTAGCGAAGGGTAAATTTTTGTAAGGGGTTAGCCAGAGTACATATCTTTAATGTGATTACATTATTTGTCTATAGAATACTGACTGTGCCAATTTTCAAAGGGAAGCCGGTAGGAATCGAGTTGTATGGAACCTTCGCCACTGCTATAGACAAATAATATAAACAGATTAAAGATATGTACTCCGGCTTACCTGTTACAAAAATTGACCCTTCGCTACTGCTACCTAAGCATTGTTTTAAAAATAAATGAAACTAAAACTAACTTCAATTAATTTTTATTGCTCAACATCTGTTCTTTGAATACATAATGTACCACAGTACATGCAGTACATACTTATTTAAATATAAACCAAACCGACGGTCATAGAACTTTCCTATTTGGCATTCAGGAGCGAAGCTTCTGCCAAATAAACGATTACAATAACAATTCTGTGCCTTAAAAGTTGGGACAGGAATCGGTCCCACACTGTCTGCCTGTGCCTGATCTATTAATCGGCGTGATGTCATAAATTACGGACAATTTATTGTGATAGGTGCCAAGTTTTCCGATTGTTTCAATAATTCCGGTTGATGAATGAGGAGGGGCAAATATAGGCATGTGATGCAGATGGCTTAGTGTTGGAGAACACTTAGCATCAGATGGGCCCGTCCCACCTAATGTCATAAGAATCCGTAGTAATATTTTAAATTATGCAAAAGTAACTCTGTCATATTACTCACATGCAGAAATATAGAATACTTTTTATCCTGGTTGTCATCTGGTAGAACGCGTCCGGAGGGATAATTTCTACAAGCTGTGTAAAAGAGCTGTGTATAAGTATAGCATTAAACATTTCTAAATGCTTTCTCAAACTTATTTGCCTAAAGACTGTGAAGTTAGAGCTCCTATGACATTTGTTAAAGTCCAATCTCACTTACAAATACAATACACACAATATTATGTCACTCTCAATCTTGAGACAAACAAAAGTCCCTCCAAAACATTGACTGCCAGTAAATAAAATAAAGAAATAATTAAAATTTTCGTATTTGGATCGTGGTAAAATATTTTTTGTAACATTAGGAACGGTAGTGGCCGTTGTCCGTGTCTCGGTGGCCGGACAAGTCTCGCCGGTCATCGATCACCGCGCGCCGTCGAATAAATTGTGGCCGTGAGCGTGGACCAAGTTAGAGGGTACAAGCGATATTTGTTTTTATAAATATAGATATTTTATTATAAGGTTTTTTTTTTTCGCGTATTTTTTGTACCTGTGCAGTTCTTTCAACAACAGCAACCTTGTTGCTGCAAGAATGAAGTTCGCTGTGTGATGCACAATGACACTTAAAATAACTGGCAATGTATGCGCTATATACTCCCTGTAGTTCTCTAATTTTGCTTAAATGAAATTAATCGATCTAACTTGAACAACCGAAAGCCCTCGTAGTAGCCACAATAATTATCGTAAATGTAACTTGAAAACCACATACCTAGATCGAAAAAGTAAGAGTGATCTCTCTCTAAAATCAACTCAAATACAACAAATATTGACCTACATTTCTGTCCCTAAATGAATTTCACCATGAGAACTGTATATGAACAATATCAGTTTATTAGACAACCGTCTGACTCATATCATGTCACCGGCAACTGATTGTCTACAGTCGCTCACGTTTGCGGTCACCAGCTATCACGGATTACCTACTCTATTACTCGACCAAAATATCTTGAGACGTGGTAGCATTTAGAACTACCTTTGAAATGTACTGAATTTGACAGGTGGGTGATATTTTTCTTGACAAGCAGCGCCACCCTGATGTCTCAAGTTATGTTGGTCTAGTAACAGGCTCTACGATATGTTGATTTGTATTATTGTTTCTGATTGAAATTATAACGGGCTGTTGAAATAATACTGCAGTTTAAGATCCGTATCGTAATCCTTGCAGACGTGTATGCATGTTTGTTTGTATGTCAATTTACAAGCATTAATTGAAATTGATTTTGACACTTTACACTAATTGTTTTAGAACAGTACAAAGAATAAGTTCATGCTTATAAGTTACGTAAGTCTCGTGTAACCTAATTACGTATATACTTGCATGCTAGTATAGATATTTGATCTAGAAAGTAATGCTCAATTTAAAATAGTGGCCGATGGAAAGTTGCAGTATGCTAAAATAAAATGATAGCTTACCTAGGCCGTTTTGGTGCGGTGTATAGTATGAGCTGATAGCGAATTTTGGTAGATTCAGTTAGTCTTTGACTGCACAATTTTATTACATTTTAATTATGTAGGTGAATTAGTCTTATTATTTGCTTTTAGTTTTTAATGGTTTAGTGGTAGGATTTACTTTTTTTTTCTGCAATATTAAACTGTCTTATTACATTCCTTCAGCTTCGATATGATACTGTTAAAGGTATAAAACTCCATAACATACCTTAATAATGACACGATAAACACCAACATGAGTGAGTCCGGCAAAAAATGCCCGGTCGAAGGCAACGTATCGTGCCGTGAGACCGTGAGTGACACACGGGCCTATCCGCGCCGCGGGGGTCGCATCGCACTAACATTTTTACAGTTCTCGCACTCCATCCAACCTACCTGACCGTGTGTCAGGAAGGTGGAATTGTTAGAGGTAACGGAAGGACGAGGTTCGATTCTTGGGTTGATTTTTGGATATTGAGTGGAAGGCTTATAACAAATTTGTGGGATTTTGACAATACCCACGTATTAAACTTGTATCTAGATGTATCCACAGGTAACTTATAATGTAAGTAGATAATGTTGTTGTTTTCATGTTTGTGAAAGATTATCTACGATGTATTTTGATGATATTTTATTGCTCTAAGGGAAGGGCCCTATAAAACATTATCATAGACTCTCGCTATCAATCGAAAACTAACAGAAAAAGTGTCCAATACTAAAACATTATAGAAATGAAACAAATACCCACTTAAGGCAAGTGACGCTACAGAGGGGTAGAGTGGGGCACTCTGGCAGCGCCCGCGCAACGCTCGCTTCTCTTTTATTGCATTTCCATAAACACGGACCCTTTTTTCATCCCACGGCCTGTACGAGGAAAAAAATACACTTTTGTCAACGCCTTGATTGATATGGTAACCCTCCCTTGTTTTAGCAATAACCCAAAGTCTTTAGTTTTGTTTTTTTTCTACATCGCTTCGTACATTTTTATTTGCTACGTCGAACAGGTTTGACATATCACTAAATTTTGTAAGAAAAATAACTATTCTCAGGATTTTTATACCGGTGGCCGGGGTGTTATAAATTTTGGAGTTTTTTTTAACCTGACTCACCGTTCATTGTGTGGAATTGAACGTTTTTGTACGTACTTTTATAGTTTTTTTTTGTACCTGTGCTAGGCGCCAGTGGCCATGACATTTATGGTCAGGATATTGGGACACAATTAATGTTGATATTAATAACGAGGAAACAGACTTTGTGGGAGCCATAAATTTTGATGACGGAGTGCATCGGAGAAACATGCCCATTTCTTGTCAAAATATCGTTTGACATTTTTTTTGTTGGCTATTATTTTGTTTGTTTTTATCTTTCCTTAGGCAAGCTTTGGGTTTAGACCTAACTTTTTTTTGTTAGCCTCTGCTGTACCATTTCTGGGCAAAATCATTATGATTCTTTTCAAACCTTCCTTATGCCTTGCCTCCTCCGGCCAATCTGTTAGGAAAGAGTCTAATTCGTCACGCCAACTTTTCTTAGGCTGCTTTGGTTTTGACGTCCGTCTTCAGGTATCCACTACGTGACTTTTCTCGCCCATCTGTCCTCATCCATCCTAGAAGTGAAACTTGAAAACCTCCATCCTCCGTGAACACCTGATCCAAGCCATGAATTGGTAATCTTTAAAGCTGCTCACATCACTTAGACTCCTTGCCTTCAACAAAAGACAACGATACAGTTTCATTAGCGTAACCAATATCATGTTAAGTCGGTATCGAACTATCGATTCATCGAATAAGGGTTTGTGTAATCGAATCAGGCGGTCGAGTAAATGGCGATCGATTGTAAATGAGAGCGCGCGCCCGATTTCACGCGCCGAAGCGGGGAGAATCGATTCCTCGGTCTGAACGTGCCTCCATTCACAAGCTTGGCAGCCTGTAACTAGGCCTGCACATGTCAAGCTAATAGAATACACAGTAATACCTATTGCCTTTTTAATTAGACGATAGAATTTATAAACAGAACGTGTATGCTAGTAATTAATGTCTATTGATTAGAAAATTCATTGCAGTTTTTTTTTGTTGTTAGTTGCAAATGAGTCAGTCTAATAAAGATGGCTGCGTAGAATGTATCCACAAATGAGAATGATAATTTCCGTATGTCATTAAAGCTTATAACAGAACAGCACCAAACAGCACCTTTTGTTAATGTTCTCCAACTTGACATTCGGCATTATTAATGTTCAGTGGCATAATAGCTTAATAAAAGCTGTATTGCAGTTAAAAATGAATGATTCTCTTGTTACACTAATCGTCTTGCGGCTCCGCTGTTATTTATCAGTAGCTGCTGGCAGAAGCGAAGCGTCCCCAATGATTTAAAGCCTCAAATTGCACGGCGCGGGATACCGGGCCAATCATCTCGATTTAACATCATGTGCAATCAACACTTCTATACCTTTTATATTCCAAGTACGCAGGTTGTTGTATGATTCACAACTTTAATTAAAAATATTTTAGAGTTACATTCCAATGAAAAAACTAAACAAATCAATCCGCTTAGAACATTAAAATCTGAACATGTATCTAGATGTTATCATACACTCTAATAATAAAAAACACGCCCGTGAACAAGTGTCTAATCGTTCGCGATTAATCGACGAAAAAAATCTTATCCGTGAGTGTCAAAAATTCGTCACTAACTTTTTGTTAGTTGTCCAGCAATTAAATGCATTAAGCAATCGCTTGAATGGCACAACGGACAAGCAAACTACCGTATTACGTTATAATCTGGACTAAGCCTCGGAGAGACTGACAGACGGGTAAGTGCCTGTGCCTGCTACCGAACGTGACGTAAGAAAACAAAACCAAAACTCGATGTAATAAATAATGCGATGCGCCCGCGCCTATTGACTTCCTCTACACAATTAACATAGCAGGAAGCTCGGGCTGTCATTAACCCGTCAGCGCGCCGCACCACCAACTGTTCCAAAAAGCATTACTCGAATCACAGTTTACGTCCACCGCCAATATAATTAGGATCCGAATGCTTTATAAATACAAATAAATAAAAGTAGCGGTGCGAGGTGGCAACCCGCAATTTACTGGTGCGTTCGGCGAGTGCGCGCCGCTCAAATTGTCGGGTTGAGCGGGTGGAGCGAGCGGTGTCTCCCTGACTAATGACGCGACTCCCGAACAATGCCAGCACCGTGTTATGAGCATATTTAATAAGTTCGCTTTTCAATTATTGATATCTGCAACATATGCCGCGGGACATGAAAACCTCTGTTTTGATTTTATTCATTTACTTTAATTGTATGTTTTATAATGTTATATATCAAAGTGAAAAATCGGTACAAATTAATCTTAGTGTGCATGCGAGTTTGCGTTGTATCTCGAAGCGCGTATAACTGTATTCGCGAACGTTAATACTGGGTAAAGGCGAGTGTTTTGTCAACGTTGTAATGTCGTCCCACGCGGGCTGGGTACAAGCCACCGGGACCTACTTGGGGTCTCCGGTCACTTCCGTGTCTCGCTACTGCTCCGCTAAATGGAACAAACGACACTCCCGCCGCCGCCCGGTCAAATTAGAATCTGATAGTTTACTCCCGCTCTCTTATTGGTGACACTTGCGTCCAATAAATGATAATAAGGTCCCTACCATTTTCAGACAGTAACTGTTCTGAAACAAAAGCAGAATGTTCTAATGGAACAAGTCTCATCAATCAGGATGATATGAAAAGTTAACGTTACTACTCTAACGGTTACTCTTAATAAAATGAGAGCAACTCGGTAGTGGCAGGGTTAATACTGGCATTTATTATGGAGAACACTGCGCGCCTAGATGGTTTTATTATGTAAGAAAACCTAACGGAATAGTTGTAGATGATTCATACAGTATACAAGTAATACAATAAATCTATAATTTACCTTCAAACAGGGTTATAACAACGATTCTTGTTTCTGTGAAGAACATTAAATCCTCGGTTACTATTAGTGGGATGGTTGTGCCTTATATTTTATGATTCGTATTGTAAAGCGGTTGTACACAAGCTTCCACTCGTCCGCTAAATAAAGGTCGTTGCATACAATACATTTGTATGTATCGCGCGATCGAGGCGGATCGCGTAATTGACGCAATCCGATATTATCCGCGATGTAAGATCACGCATCGCGATGCGATAGCCTTATCGACTGTGACAGTATTTACCCGTGAATTGTTTAATGAGCTACGGATTAGCATAATTGTTTTTATCACTAGCTTTACTGTATTTTGGGTAACAGTTAGCATAGATGTCGTATTTAAATGCAAATTTTTCGCACTTTAGTGCGTATAACATGTTTTGATGTCGGCGTCATTTGAATTTGATTCATAAGTATGACTTTAGACCTCACTAAATATTAAGCATAAAGCCGTCTAAATGGCAAAATACACCTATCAACATTAGGATTAACTCCATTTCTACCACGCCCCCAAACACATTAAAATAAACGCAAAGAAATAGGCTCCACAATTAAAACAGGTCGGTGAGCTAATATCTCTAATACGAGCTATGTTTCACCGCGTGGAAGATGGACGGCTACTATGTATAGAGTGATCATTGTCCGAGCGTGTTAAAGACCGGTTGGACGGCGTCGTAACGAGCGTTTCGTATACAATAGACCTTTTAGCGTCATGTGGTCGGACGTCAATCGCGCCAAGACGCGGCGTGTCGCCTCAGAGAGCCTTTATTGTCTTACCCCGATATTCTATCTTTAATCAGTCTCGTGAAATTTCTTCTGATCTGATACAAAATGACGAATAGCCGACCTATGCCATGAACGTAAAACTTATAGACGTTTCTAAACTCGTTCCGTTGCGCATTTCTTGCGTTTCATAATCTAGGCTGCGCTGGATAGAAATAACTTATGAATATTAATTTTGCTATCTAGACCCATCTGCTAAATATTTCTCGAAATTATGTATCGGTTTAGTAATAAATAAACAAAGCTTAAGATGTGATTCTAAAAACATTATTTTGAAATGTTATTGGAATGTTGAACGAATGAATTTAAAATCAAAAGCTCACAATAAAATTAAAAGCCCAACAAAGAATCACACGATAAACAATTATAAAAATATCCGTATTAGGTACGAGACTCGGTTACAACAACTATGATAACAAAAAACAAGTCGAGTCAGTCCGATTCGTATGAAAATAAAACACATCCAGGGACTGACGTGCGTCCGGCGTCACTTAGCAGCGCTGGAATGATGTGACAGCCCTTGCCGAACCGAATACCTTTTTTATATTTAAAATTAAAAACAAAATAAGAAAATCAACAAACTTTCTGAATCTGTTCCATTGTGTTCACGTTTTGGAAAAATTTAAATGACCGAACGCTGGCCGCTTTTTTGAGAATCGGAATCTCGAATTCGGCGTTTAAATACATACGGATTCGCGGTTTAGCGCCATGTTTTTTCCATTTTCTGCACATTTTGGCGCGCCGAATGCGACGCGATGCGGTAGATTTTGCGCGATTAAACGCGGGAGGTCGATAGAATAAGTTGTTAGTGTTAACGATCTAAATCGTTCGCAAACACCTCAGCTGATGTGAGTTTATATGGATAATAGTACTTACGACTGGCATTACTGACACGAGGATGAATACTTGAATAGATAGTGCTTATGCGAGTAGTCGTAGACGCTGTCACTGGTCAGTGCTGAGACCGAGAATTAAACATCTGAGCCGTAATGAATTCTGGAACAAATAAAACGTAATAATGTGTTGTTTAATGGATGATCGTTTTTTTGTGGTGCGTCGGCATTTGAGAGGCGTACGGAGCATCGATCGCAGATATTTAGAGTGGCAATATGAATGTATTTATTCAGGGCTGAGGGCGGCCTCCGCCTAACAATGCTACGCTTGTCGCTGCCGCCACGCCGCTCGCACAGGGTTGGCTCAATAAGTTTCACATTATGTGCGAATAATGGGGCATAAGTACTCGTACTAAACAAACTGACAGAAAAAGGGTTTACAACACCTCACTTGCAGTCAACTCGTTCTCATTTACTGATGTAAAAATTTTCCCTTGTTCATAAATAAATGACCCACATTTACCTATAAAGTGACTAGCTACAGTAATTCTAATAAGTTGATACATAAATCAAAATGTACTTCGTTTCCAATTCTAATTGACACCAACACGACCATAAAACAGACGGTATAATAACAGTATTTTTTCCTATATTGTATATTTTTCGGTCTGGCAACCCTAAGTTATACGTCAGTGAATCAAGGGCTGACACCGCAGCTTGGTGGTCCGCGCGTCAGTGCACGCGCGTGCTCGGCGGCGTTCGCATGTATTTCAACCCTAAACATTTACATACACAGCCCCACATGTAGGGACAATTGCTTTCATACCAGTAGTCATTAGCTGAAAGTACCTTAATACGGAAAAAGATGTTGTAGTAACTTTCCCTTAAGGTTGAAGTTCATTTTGGAAAATTGAAGCTTGTTTGTAAGCTATGTTTGGTTGTAACAAGAGTCTATTAAAGTAATTAATCGTTTCGTACATTACAGCTGTAGTCTGCATGTGTACGAGCATATCTCGCGGCGCGGGCGCTCCACTTTTGCTCATTTTGCACCCGTTTCCCATTGTGTTTACCGCTTTTACCATTGTTCGGGGGCCCGGGGCCCATATAAATTGGACCGCGACGTTCTACACTCGTGACAGGTATATTTGAGTCGTCGATTTCTGCCGATAATTAATCCGTATTGTTAACTGAAACGGGCCACCCTTGTTTACCAATCGAACATCCCGACCCTTTGTCCTGTTACCATACTTTTAATTTGTGCATCCTTTTTGTTCTTCCTTCTGAATTCATAATACGTTCCGTTTCTATATAAACCCACGAGTTGAATCCGCCAATAAAACGCCAATAGGCGTACGTGAAATAAAGAATATGAGTGCAATTAGAGTTTAATTAAACCTGATGTATTCCGCTATTCGCACGGTATAAAACTTTATGAATAGTATGCGCATGCACTGGTATATAAACGTCAACATAATATAAATTGAATAACACCATAACTTTTAAAGTACTTTTCGAAAAAATGGCTAGTTAAACGAAGTCTAATGTTTCGCTCATTAATTGGATAGTGAGGTATGTTCTGCGCATGCTCACGTGTTGTTGGCACAAAAACTGAAAATATGTTCGTTTTTTTATGAAACAAATAAACATTATGTGATTCGAATGTCATTTCACGGTCATTTAGGGCACGCGGAGGTTGATTTAATTAATTATTATTGTATTAGTGAACGAACGAACACGAGTATCCTTTTTTAATGAGGTTTAAAGGGTTTGCAATTCAGTAATAAGTAGTTGAGTAATTGTTGCGCGGACGTATTAATTTGCTCTATTTGTCTTCACATTGTTGTCTCAGATAGTGTTATATTTATTGGGTAATTAACTGTGACCTTTGTAATACGTCTGCTGGTACATTTGTTATATAAATACCATTATGTTAATCAGGACTTAACTAACTCACGGGAGCACGTTTGGCCTCGGGGAGGTAAATATATTAATAAACTTTAAATATCGAGTGTCGATGTTTTTATGTATTTTCAAAGTCCAAAGTTTAAATAAATAATATTGCTCTATTTGGGCATGTGGAAACTTACTTATATCGACAGAAGACTGATCGAAAACTCTTATTTAGTAGACAGGAAATCTTTAAAATATATTATAAAATGTAGGTATAATATGATGGGTATGATGACTTTTACTGAGACATTATTTCTTTATTTATCTATCTAATTGTATTTTATATTTACAAAAATTTTCAACCACGTAGGTCACTTTGCAATTATTACAATAATGAAATATTACACGTTAATTATTATTTTTCTTAATTATTGTGTACTTAACGTAATTAGAACGCTACTCGTGAGTCGCGAGCGTGCTATATTTAGGTTTCGAATAAAGAAAACCATTGGTTTTGCTAGATAAAGTATACAAGATAATAATTTAATTGATTTTAATGGCCATGTACTTTTATCTGTTAGGTGTTACGTGCAGTACATATCTTGAATAATGATTTATTTTATCATGAGTTTTTTGCTTTTAATAATAATTGAATCCTTACACTGGCCTTACAAAAACCGAGAAACCTGAATATTTTAAAGAGCATACTGTTCCCATAGTAACAAAGCAGTCGTAATTTATTTATTTACCTTTTCCTTGAGGCTATGAGTTGATCAATAACGAAGCGACTTATTTAAAGTTTAATTTATTATGGTGCTACTGGCTGTGTTGATCACAAGTTAAAAAACCTGTTAGGAATCTTAGAATCATTTGATTTAAAAAAAGAAATTTTCTAGAAGCAGTAACCACTTGAATTATTTATTATCGATGCACCCCACATGACTGCATGAATAAAACACGAGTAATTTACACCAAATTCCCGTAATTAATTAACACACAATTATCAAAGAAATGTCAACAATGCCTTTCATTATAAAATTGCAGATTACCTCAAGACACCTGTTCAAAACAAATACGCGTGTTGACCTTCGATTATCCGACATCATTGAATGTAACCTAACTAAATGGAAGCGATAACAACCAATTTTCCAGAAAAAGTAACCAAATATGTAAGTTTATGCACCTAACATGTCTGTATAAATAAAACATGAGTAATTTACACCAAATTCCTGAAATTACCAAAGAATATTTCTTTAACTATTCTATACTGCAGATTACCCAAAGGCACCTGTTTATAACAAATACGCGTGCCGATCGTCACCGCTACCAACATTATTGGATGTAAGGCGCACTAAATGGGAGCGATAAACCAAAATGCCCTCCACCTTGAACGACCTACGGCACCCACCTGCCCTTGTACCTTTCTACAATATACGGCGGTACTAAATCAGCCGGAGTGCCTATGTACTATTGTGACGACATTTAAAAAACAAATGAATATCGAATGAATTGGAATAGTTTTGAAATAAATTCTCGTCTGTTTGGCCAGTGACATTGGAAATGGAAGTACTAGGACTCCTTGGCCAGTGTGTGTAACGGTGGAACCTTTCTTGGTCGTATGAGTCAGTGAAACGAAGTATTATTTAAGTAGGTAGCAAAAATAAGTGGTTAAGTAAGAGACTAACTAGACGCTCCTCACAATGGGACTTGCAATATCGTTATGTTGGGCCAAAGCAGGCTGGTTTCATTCTCTACCTCAATCCTGACTTATTATTTTAAGAAATTAGTTCAAAATACGTTCTAACCATAGTTAGATATGTGTGGCTGCAATTCAGGATACAGTCTGTAGGAGTGTGATTCGACACCCAATACAATTTCTATCGCTTAAATTTTGAAGTTTCTTAAAGAGCTTTCTTCGTAGTTCTAACAGGTGCCACGGGTTACCTCACCTCCTTTGTACTACAGAAATACTAGGACATCCAAATCCTGTTCATTCATCATATTGAACAAAACACGCAGTAGCTTTGCACATTAACATAACGCCGGGTCGGATCAATAAATTCAATACAAATGTGTTTATTAACTACTATATTTTATCTTTATGTAACTGTTTTGTTGCACTCGCCAAATAAAGCGGTTTATTGAATTATTTATCAATTAACACTACCACAGTTTCGATATTTAATCGATTAATAGATTAAATGTATAAATAGATTAACAGATAAAAGTCTATCGTGTTGATAAGAATGCTAAATTACATGTGTGCACTTCGTTTACTAAGATTTATGTTGTGAATTTAAATAGAAATATGGCAATCTTTATGATTTCTACCTAGTGATTTTTCATTGAGTGTTAAAAAGGCGAATGTATCAGATGATGGAAGTCTGACAGAGGCTTGTCAACCTTTTTCTATATGTTTTATGTCAGAGGCAGCCTTAACAGAAAGTTAGGTATGTGATTTATTCAATTATATTCAATAAACGTAAAATCTGACTACCTCGTTGGTCCCAAGCGCGACTGCTGAGCATGAGGTCCTGGGTTCGATTCCAAGGTCGGGCGAAGTGTTATTGGGTTTTCCCATCATTTGAATTTTTCAGTAGCAGCCACGGAGTCTGGATTTGCACCCGGTTGGTGGCAATAGGCTCGCCTCCTATTACATGGGACTTAAACACAACCGGTGAAATGTGGGTATACTATCCCGAAGGGTTAGGCAGAGGTGCACCTAGCACCTCTGCCTAACCCTTCGGGATTTACAGGCGTGATGTTATATGATGTTGACTTTTATTGTTGTTTTGAGACATCATGGTGATTAAGTTCTATCACCAAAGGAAAAAAAAACCTGGCACTGTCTCCTTGATGTAGTGATAATCAAAGTCATTTCTGCTGAGCATAATTAAAGTCTTGGGGACTTAAAGATATCTAGCGAAATGGGTTGTACTACCTCAGCCTATTCTATAACAGGCTTAATATTATATTATAAAACTTAAATAAAAACCACTGGCCAGCAACGCAAACCACAAAATTCAAACAGAGAACAAAAAAAAACAAAAAAAGCACCTCACTTACGCACTACGCACCGTCGGCAAAGAGTATGATTAAAAAAGTACACTCATCAACATTATGTCTACCCGATGAGCTGTCAGGAGTGAAGGCTACCAACCGACGGCTGCTCATGTGGGCACCTGACCTTCGGGTTAAGCTGCCGGGCAATGATGGGGTACTATTGATATGGGTAAATTAGTGGTGGGTGCTGATTTTGAGACTAAAATTTTGATACGTATATTAAAGAAAAAAGTTTCTTTGATACATAAGTTAAGAAGGCTTGCTAGTTATTTAGTTAAATATCATGATTACAGCCTTGATGGCAGTAAGACTTGATGGCTTGAGACAATACATTCACAAGGCTTTATTTGTCTTCTGGCGAGTCCTACTTTGATGCAGTGAAAGAAATCCTCGTCTACCTAGTCGTTTCTTAACTATGTTGAGGTCAGCTTTCAGATATAACCAGATGTAGGTAGCTGGATAAAAAGAAGACAATAAGAAAAGTGCTAACGCTGTATCTTCTTTATCACGTATATTCTAGACCTTATGCTCTTGTAAAATATGAAAGAAAGATGCTAGTTACTCTCTTTTCCCAAAATATTTTATTACCTATGTCTACGTGGTCAATACGTCTGATCCACGTCAACCAACCTCAATTATGTTAATAAAAACATTAAAATTATTACCATTCTAAACAAATACAATAAGTTTATTAGATAACATGAGTGGAACTAAAATTTGACACGACGTTAACTGTGTGGGACCGAGTTTAATGCTTGTCTACTTTGATCGCCTCAGATGTTACCGTGACGTTCGTGTTCACATTCCAGCTGTGAGAACCCATTATACAGAGTCAAATGGCCTCCCGTAGACTATGGTAGCCTTGCACCGCACCATAAGAAACCTTTCGTATCAAAAATACAGGTTCAACAACATTCTGCAATAAATTTGCGAGATCGATTGAACCACGTAATGATCTCGTCTCACCCGTGATCGAATGTTATCATTTCTCGTTAAAAAATGATCCAATTAAAAGGTCCCGCAGCTTCAATAAGTTACCGAAAGCGAGTTTAAAATCTCTCGCACACCCATTGTAATAACGCATGCGCCCTCAATATTAAATTTTAACAAGGTATTAATTAAAAAAACTAAAGCGAAATATCTTTAAATTTTCTCAGGACGCGCTCGCCCCCTCGCGTTATTTTATTTTTAATTCATTTTATTCGGCGCTGGTCGAGCGGTTCGGTACGCCCACCGGTGATTTAAAATTTTGATTTATCGGCTTGGGCGCTGCGCGGGAGAGTGCCTAGCGCGCATGCGCCCGCCTGCCGTAATTATAAATATGACGCGGTGCTAAACTGTGCGAACTGACCCGCCGACCCGGAGGGACCGACGCGCGGCGTTCGCACTCCTGCGCAATGCGTCGTGCGTACCCACATCTAGCGTGTGTTTTATCAAAACGACCCTTAACATAAAGTGTTAAATCAGATAAACCGACGATTCAATCTAAGAACGCCTTTACAGGCTTTTGTTTTAAGCATTGCAGTTTAGTTTATTTTTGTTTTACAGCATGTTAACGAACTTAGTTGTTGTTCGAATTGGATGTTCATTTGCACATTTTCAAATACTGCGTACAATTTCTATACAAATGTCAAATCATCAAGACGGTAGAACTGTATATTAAGGGGATTGGCGATGGGCAGCTGCCATCGTATTTACGACTTCCACAGGCGCGGGCGCAGCTTTACAACACAACCCGGGGCATTCGCTCACTTGCACTGTTTTATGCACCTGTTTTACTTGATTAATTGCTACAACCAATCGGCCTGTCATATAATTGTATCATTATCTACACGTTAAGAAAGAACACTTTGATGTGAAATGGTTTTTTGAAGAACCATCGCTGCTGTATTACTATTTTTTACGATGACAGGTTGAATTTATTCTCGGTATAATTCAAAAGGCTATTGAAAGCTGTATATTACAAATCCTAGGCAACAGCTGACCTTAAACTCATTTTTATAAAAATAGAAGCCGTTTAAAGTCTTTTATCACCAGTGTTTCGTCAATTGTTCTAATGACTAGCAGTCCCAACGACTTTGGCTGCAGCAACTCTTCTCCCAACAATGGGCTATTACCGACAACTGTTTTTCTATTGTAATATCACGTCTAAGCCATATTACTCTGTTAAAATATTCATCTCATTTCATATTCAACAAATATGAATTACGTCATTTCGAATAAAGTGTTTGCTGAGCTAAATCAATGCTCGAAAGGTAGTCGTGAAGCCTACATTCGGGTATTACATTCCCAAGCAGTTTTCCATCTAAGTGTATAAGAACACGGTGTTCGAGGATGAGATGTGAGATACGCGGCACGGCGGTACACGGAATTCTGTGTGTGTTAGTTTTGAAAACGCCCGCAGTGTCCTTTGCCATTCAATGCAAATTCATACGTTATAAGAAGCGTTCTTCGAGGTAGAATTACTAGCGTTTAGTCGCCTGCAGGACATAATTCCCGAGTTACTTTGTAATTTTGCAGGACTGACGCCTTGTTTGTGTAATTTAGAAGTTACTTGTATTTCTTTTTAAGTGTTACACGTTACACCTGTCTTTTTATATGAGGTAACGTTTAACTTGTGGCTTGCTAACTGAATTATTAGAATATGCAAATGTAGTGTGTTTTTGCGGTTTTTAAATGAGTATTTTATGATGAATGGGAAGTGTGATCGTGTGTGAAAGTTCTTACAGCTAGTTAGCTACTGAACGTGCTAATAAAAGAGTTAACAAATGGGAGCTATCCGTTGTGGTGAAACGACCTAATAACACTGTACTTTTTATTGTTTCTTGTAACCTGAAATTAGTAATTTATGACTTCAAGTTCTGCCTACTATTCATTTATGAAACAAGGCTGCAAGTGGGCTCATCACAATAGTTCAATGGGAACAGATCTAAGCTCACGACCTATCGATTAGAAGTTCGAAACCTTGCCGATGGGCTTTTAGGTATCACGGTTGCTATAAATAAATAGGTACCTATATAAACTGACGTATGTATAAGTAGGTAGTAGAATGGTATCTTAATTTTATGCAACGAATTTAAATACTAAAATTAACACCAGAAACTGAAACAGCTTTATTTTTCTAGAAAAACTCATTAAGAGTTAAACTTTTCTATTTTTAACGAAATTATCATAGTTATGTGCCGAAAATGTGCGATTTATAACGTCAATGTTTAGCCTAATATGCTGATTGTTAGTGATATACGATTATATCTCTGAATTACTGACATTCTGTTTCAATTTATGAACTTCGTTTAAGACACAGACTCACATAGCAAAAAATTGTGTCTATATGTTTGTGTGTGTATAATCTGAATTGAAAAACAAACACACACACACACACTTCGACTTGCTTATTATAATTATGTGTGCAACATATAGGTAGCTAAGACAATTTGTATAATAGAACACAACGAAAATTACTTACGTTAGATCCCCATCAATATTGTTTTGTTAAGTTCAGGCCATAAATCTAAACGGCCATTAACATGTATACATATCTATCAAGTATCAAGATTGGGCCATCACCTGGTGACACTATACTATGATGCACTGACGCCTGCGCAACTGTCATCCATCTTGAATGCGCTTGAGCACATCCTTCATTCTTGTTCTGTAGAAGATAGCGAATAGGTTATTCTGTTTGACGTTTGTCATTATCGTGGCTTAAAGGAATGGATGGGTTTGTAGATAAGGGATTGGCTCTGTAAATTGTATTCGCGTATTGCAGGAGCTCTGAACTATGTTGTTATGTTGTTGGTATGCAAATTTATTTAAATCTTTTTATAAGTTATAGACTGCTTTTTTTTTTTTCTTACCAAGGGGTATCGTATTACCCAGTACTAACTGGGTTGTGGAGGTCAGATAGGCAGTCGCTTCATGTAAAATACTGGTATTCAGCTGCTTCCGGTTAGACTGGAAGCCGACCCCAATATAGTTGGGAAAAGGCTAGGCAGATGATGAAGTTATAGACTGCTTTCTATGTAGGTATTACACTAACATAATAATTATTATAAAGTAACAGTGTCATGGTTTTAGGTCTTTTAGGCAGTCCTTTGGCAACGCTTAATGTTGCGTTAGGTCTAGGCTGTCGGGCTAATTGCCTACCATTTCCTTTTCTGTTTGAATTAGAGTAAATTATGGATTATGGATTAGAATTCATATTGGAGCTTTATTGATGGTTTATAAAAAAAAATGTTTATTTATAAATCTCTTCATTAATTTTATTCTATAAATTGTTTACCTGCTGTGCTAATGAGACAGTGGTGTGACTCAGTAGCAGTAGCAAAATGTAAAGTATCAATCAACGTCGGAACAAGATAATTATTGCGTTTTATACTGCCCATCTAATTGTAAATGACATAATCTTCGCATTGCAAGTTTACGCCATCATTATATTCATGAAGCCGTCCGTTCTAGGTGTCAGACATATAAAATAGCTGTTTATCTCAGAATCTTAACTAGGATGTTTCTATTATTGAACTCGGATAAGGATGCACGGAGAGATATTTGGCAGCATCAATGAGGCGGAGCGTGACGTCGGCGTGTCGATTACGAGGCGAATGTATTTCGATGGTAATCTCAACGAGCGACTGGCGGTTTGATGTGTCAATCCGAGCGAGCGTCGATCGCTATCGGCCGATAGCTCCTATTGGGCAACCGCCACGCTTTGTTATCCTAACGGACTTATAAAATTCGACGGCCCATGAACAGATACCGGGCGGACAATACCGGCCGCCTTTCCAATAAATATTTCCGTGAAGCCTCAATTTACATAGACAACCGACCGCGACAATTAAAGGTGAATGAGTTTCACGCGTCCTATTTCTGCTTGTAACACGGCAATCGAGTACGCGGCCGGCCGGCGCTACGATCCGCACACAAATAAATCGTTAAGCGAATTTCCCAACATGGCTTCCGCGGATACGGCCAATGGGAGGCAGGGGGCGGCGCGGGGCGGGGGCGGCGCGGCGCTGCATCTTCGTGTGAAAATTTAAAAAATTACGAGCACCGCTTTTATTTTTATGACCGCTTCGACGATGCTCGCAGGCGCCCGACGAGCGACGTGATAAACTTCCAGCGAGACACGATCGACAAGTTGTAAATTACTTTATAGCTGTACACACAATATTCGTACTTACACTGAAATTACTTTGTCTTTTAAGTACAATCAACTTTAATTTCAACGACTTCAGCTACACACTACACGAATCAATCATCAACAAACACATTTACAATGTTGTCACATTCTAAAAGTTCTGTCTAGCCGTTTTATGGGTTTCACCTCAAAGATATTTAATCACCCAAAGCCACCAAGAATGTATGTACTTTATGAATAAATAGGCACGGTAGCAGCCTCAAAAGAGCCTACACAACATCAAAGTTTTGTCGACCCCCGCTCTATTCGGAGAGCCCTTCCGTCTACACGTCCCCGTTCCTATGTGAACGACACACACAACGACACCGCTATTACATTTACATTACTACACGGCTGAAACTATCGTGGTGTGAGTGAACACGATGAAAATCTTTATTTTCACGCTCTATCTCTCTTTATCTAATCGCCCCGGTCAGATAAGGACGGAGCGCCGGAAAAACTGGCGCGGGGCGAGGGGTAAAGGCTACATCGATTCCGCGCTTTCACTGCTAGGGGCCGTGTAAACCTTTAAAAACATTGCTTTTGCCGCGCGATTGTCATCTCTAACTTTATATGGATAAGAGGAAATTTTCAGTGCGGTGTCGGGCCTGGTAAATGGATTGCCTCCCCCTTGGGGGTTCTTATAGTGGGATCTAGATGGTGTAGATATGCTGATAGGCGGCGGAGTGTGCGCACGTTGTGACTGCGTCGTGTCTGTCTGTGTGTGTGTGTCTGTGTAGAGCATAGCTTTGTGTTTTCCGGCTACAAAATCGTGTAGGTATGTATTGTAAGAGGGCTGCTTCCGGGCTGGATAAATTTCGCTTGTGTTAGCAAATATATGAGGGGACGTAGGTATCCCTTTTTGCAATATAATTTTACGTTGTAGCGTAGATAGGTAGATAGATTAGGCAAGACGGAGGCTGTGATTTGATTTGATTAGGAGGTGTTTGCTAGGGACGGGGGAGATAACGCTGATTGGATCGCTCGGGGGGCACGGCTTTATGGAAATATGTTTTTAATGTGGGTGGTTTATTGAATTAGCGGGAGTTAGTGTGAAGCGACGCGGGACTAAGCCGTTTGATGTGTCGCTGTTGATAATTAACTTGATGTTCAATGGCTCGGTTATATAATTTAGATATTTAATACGTGCCCTAATCACTTTCTAACCACAGGAATTTTGTTTGGAATGTTGTTTTAATAAGCAGCTGTTTACATGTGAAATTCTTCGGTGCTATTGTGAAGTGTCCACTTAATACGGTCATCTTACATCTTTATGCTATAATTCCGTTTGTAAAAGCACAAAAGCGTTGTTTTTGTTCGCGTCACGTTCACAATAGAGTCCTCTGTTGTCACAGCTCTTCAGTTTACACTACAGTGGAAATTAAAGTGGCCAACAATATGTACTGTCTGTTCGTGATGTTTTTTATCTTTGTCGGTGTTTGTTTGGTATTTTTTTGGCGTGTATGTAAGATATCGATCCGAGAGGAATGTCGTGGACAGTGAAATGGGTTTAACAATTAATAAACCTCTCTGATATAGAGGACAAGTGTTCGAATACTCGGGATTCTTTGTATTTTATGTAGCCGTATCGTTTTTTAAGTGGGTATGCTATGTAATCAGGGATGTAGCTATGATTAATCACTTCAGTGTAGGCATTCAGATTCCGATAAAGATTTTCTATCAGAAAAACAATACATTTTATCGCCGATAATAAACAAACCTTTATTTTTATTCTGGGTCATCCAAATACAACGTTTTCACTGGCAAGGTCCGCACAATAAAAAATGACCCAAATAAAAAATAATCCGACTCGTAAAATTTACGACTTTTTCCAGCCATTTCAGCGTTTGAAGAGAGAAAGTAATTCGTCCATAAAATTACGAGTAAACAGCCGTTTTTCCACTGAAATAAAACCGGGGGGTGACTGGTGAGGCCGGTTATGGGTTGACTCCTGTAATCGGCTTACCATTGAACCCCTCTGATTTGACCCCCTTTGCCCCTGGGATCATGCGTGATGCACCAACAGTTATAACTTGATGGGAACTCTTATCTCGCTTAATGTAATCGGATTCTGGTAATTGAGTTGTAAACTAGTGCAGTTAATTTTGATATTAAGCTGATATGAGTTACGAAGTTGTATTTGCAAAGGTTAGATCAGACATATGCACTATATCCTGTTGACTAGTTAAAATAATAAAAAGCCATGAAAGTAATCAACCTGGTATATAAGGTTTTCGTCGTTCTAATTTCTTTCTTCGTTGCTCCAGGTTTTAGGGATATTCAGTAGCACTTAATACAACAATCGATAAACATAAGAAATTACAAAACTAGGTCTTATTTCTTATATTTTTAGCAAGTCCAACATCCATCTTTAAACATCACATCTGTCACATCGCAACATATTTATATTTATTTAAAGCATCTCTCAATACAGAAAAACAAAAAAAAAAAAGCTCGTATGTCACAAATGGAACATTCATTCGAGTTTACAGTGAGTATGAGAAGAAAAAGTGTGTGTTATAGGCTCGGCTAATATGGCCAGCTCTAATCTTATACTGGCACAAAGAAGCTGCCATGACGCGGCAGATATTGACGCAAACCATTTAATATTTAGGTATTCCAATATGCAAGTACAGGCGGATGGAACGGTGCTTACTGAAAACATATTTTGTTTTATTCGTTTTTTTTTTTAAATATGAAAGTGAAACAAGGAATCCTTCTTCAGTTTTTAATCGAATCGTTATCCTAAAGGTATATTCCATGATTAGTATGAGGCCTAAAATATACCTTAATGTGTCTTAATATAAATAATTATGACGAGTAACTTATCTAACTCACTGCAATTAAAATGCCAAGGACCTTTAGATTAGGGGAATTTTTCTCCGAAAACTGTTAACTGACAATGTATGTTTTATTTTAATGGATACCTATCAAGAAAGATAACAAAATTAATCAATTACATTAGTTGCATGTACATGATTTACAAATCAGTTCTTTTATTTAACAAGATAAAAAATATTATAAACAGTTCATCGAAGGCCAAGACAAAGATAGTGTTATCATAAAATCAAAATTGTGTTGGGAATTGATAAAATGATTGAATGTCACATTATCTGAAAGATAATGCTTATAGTGGATTAAAAATGGACTATAAAGCAACACTGATTTGGTATTGCGCAGTACGTACGATACCAACATGTTTGTATAGTAATATTCGGGATGCAAAGCCTTCTGTGCTCGATTGTACCGCTGGCTGAGGCCGACACAGTCACTTACGATATTAAATCGGACAATACGGCGCGGTGCGGTCACGATAATCTTTGGTAGTATTCGATTCTAGTTACCGAGAACCTCACCCGTCCCGAATAGTTCCTCTCGTAATGTTTTACGACCTCAATACTTTTTCTTCGATAAATGACATGACAAATTAATGGATTTATTATGAGTCGGATTGCGCCGGCTCTTTTTATTTTGGTGTCGGTTTAGGACGAATGCATTTTTAATTGAGTGAGGCACTTTTGTGGACTGTATAAAACGGCCACCGCATGCCGTGGATATTTTTTGTCTGATTGACGGGTAGTAATGGGCAGGTGCGTAAGAGAACCCGCCGATAGCTACCTCGCTTTTTCGTTTCGATATTCGAATATTCAGTTTTTGTCGGTCGCGTCGTTTTGCGACTCAAGCGAGTATTTTATGTTGATTGTTTTAACGTAGTACATTAATAGGGTAGTAAATTTTGGCTCTATAATGTTTTCGGTAATAATTTGGATGCACATTTCTTTTTAATCGCTTTTGTCTTCAAAAATTATATGTTGATTGCTCTGCAGGGACGTTATTCCATTACTTTGTATGTAGACCTACATTCAAGTTTTCGTATCGTCATTCAGTTGTCATTTCGTACTACCTTTTATGAAATCAACATAATCATAAATTGTCTACATCTGTGGATGTTTAAACTCTCATATTCAACAATTTCAGTCGCGTATTCCTATTTTATCCTTATTACGCGATTGCCCTTTCAGAAAATTGTACTTAAAATAATAAACGCATTACTGTCACTTTACTGCATAATAACTTTTTCGACGGGTACAATTAATAACAAAAGTGTTGTAATACAATAAAATTAAAATACAATTTCTTTTCATGGAAGTACGTGCTCGAATTGGTCAGCTGTTTCATACACCGCGCACGTAAAAGTTTACTAAGTGAAATTCATTATCATTGTTCTCAAGACTTTGAGGCCATAAAACCCATCAATATGATACTTTATCATGTAACTTAAAGTGGGCTACCATACAACGGAAGCACCGACTTGAGACTCCCAATCTCAGGAACTAAGTAGACAATCTAAGCAGTAAACCCTTTTAATTATAAAACATTTAAAAATAATTTTGTATTAGAAACTGTCCATACATTGCCTTGTTGAAGGTTTCTGCTGTTTTCTTACGATTATCAAACGATAGCAATTCTACGGCTGGAGCACAGTCCTCCCTCTGTGAGAGGCTGAATTCCACCACCGATTGGGGGTCGGTAGACATTACATTCTAAGACATGCCAGTATCCTAGCCCTTTTTGAAAACAATGTTGTTGAATTAAATTACTCAAAGCAACGCGCCTGTCTAGCTACATCCCGTTTGGTAACTTTCCCGATTCGCCAACTAGAAAAAAGACGTGCAAACTGTGTTCGGTCTACAACCCTTAGGCCCGAATTTCACCAAGGATTTCCCGATTGGGGCTGAGAGGAGATGTACAAGATTCGACCAATCACAGAAGAGACGAGAGACGTGATGTAGATTTCAACAAATTTGATTGGTCGGTTACCACACGCAAAATATGCGCTTTGACGTGGAGTTGCGGACACCAGCCCGTTATACAATACAATTGGTCGGTTTTCTTACTTATCATCTCCGCTGAGCTCGAGTCCGGGCCTTAAGCTGGGCTCGTTGAAACTGAGCGACTACTGCGCACTCCTTATTAATTAAGCAAATGAACTATTTGTCCTTTAAGCATGAAATCTAACCTCCACCAATCTTTCTTACAGTCGCTACAAAGCGCAGCCCGGCGGGCAGGCACCTCGTGCGCCAACTGCAAGACCACGACCACGACACTGTGGCGACGCAACCAGAACGGCGAGCCCGTCTGCAACGCGTGCGGCCTCTACTACAAACTACATAATGTGAGTACACTTTTTATTTCACACTGCAAAATATATGATGACAGACTGACAATATATGTGGATAGAAGTTTACTTTAAAGAAACTAGCCGAGCATCAGATGGGATCTCTCATCAGGAAATATGTGAACCTCTATGGAAACTTTCATCCCCTAAATCCTTTTGAGGGAATACAGTATCCCTCATTAGTACTCACTTTCATAACATAAGAAACTCTTGCGCAAACTTGCTTCTAGACCCAGGGATTTAGACTTTATTCACATTTCTTTTTATTTCAGTATTATTTTACACTAAATTATAAAATTAAAAAAATTACATAATTATCAGTAACTGTGATTGAATGAATTTAAAATTTTTACTTAGTACAAGATTTACACATAAGTATTACTCACAGATACGTCCTACAAAGACAAGGCATATTCTATAATAGCTACCCGCCCCGGCTTCGCACGGGTGCAATATATATATATATAAACCTTCCTCTTCAATCACTCTATCTATTACTGAAAACCGCATCAAAATCCGTTACGAAGTTTTAAAGATCTAAGCATATAACATAGGGATAGACAGACAGCGGGAAGAGACTTTGTTTTATTCTATGTAGTGATTTTAGACCTTCGTATGCCATTTTACCTAGAAAAATTCCTACCTACAGAAATTCCTGCCTAAAAATAAATGTAAAAATCAAAAAAAAACCATTCGTTTTTTCTTTAGAAATACGGCAATAACTTACACTTACTGTCTCTGTGTGTCTGCACACATATTCTTGAAACTACTTCTATGTTAGGCCTTATATTATATGTTGTGGTTAAGAACTAAACCAGAAACAGCTTTATAACTTACACAAAAATGAATGACATTGAATTTAAAAATAAATAAATGGATCTTTTAAATGTTTTTATTTGATAAAAATACATTGAAAGAAAAGCGTAGCACCTTTCGTAGCAATGAAATAATAAAGTTTTTAAACGTTTTGACTTCGTCTTATAATATCTATTCAAAATATATTTACTACTATGCACTCATTATGTAATTGATTATGGTCGAACATATCTACATAACTCTACTAAGACACATAAGTCACAGCAACGCATATTATTACAAACTAAAGAAAAGCGTAGCACTTTTCGTAGCAAAGGAATCGTAATTTCTTTAAAACTACAAGTAGGTACATAGCATCTAACATGGAACAATTATATCCTGGGAATTACAAGGACATATCGTCGGGGATAGTGCAAATCCGCGAATCTACCATATGTAAAGTGCGCGTATCTGCACTACGAGTAGGTTTACAGGGGAAGGTTATAAGTTTATATATTTTTTTTTATTTTAACGATTTTTGACCTCATTTTTATATGAATAGTAACAATACATGTGTTCCATGTATTGTTAACAGTAGAAATCAATTAAAATTATTAATTTAGTCGCTACGACAATGCGTAATTAAAAATTGGCTACATTTGTCAGATATGCGGAATTATCCAATGCTAGTTCCGCGGATTTGCACTATCCCCGACGATATTTTGTCTCACCTGTCTAGATGAGCTCAGACACACACGGACAATGACAACTTTTGTCAAAGTAAAGAAGAGTGTAGCACTTTTTTGGCAAACAAAAATACACCTGAATAACTTTATAACAAGGATGTAACATTTGATACGGATTTATTGTATGCACACGGTAATTATAATTCTGTCTCACGAGTATAGAATTCACTTCTAGTCGTCATAATGATCATGCCTGACCAAGCTGGAATAATTGACTGGTTCTGAAATGGCAAATATATCAGATTCCATTGAAGGAAAGTGATTAAATTCAAGTATTATAATTTAATACAATATCATTAAATACATGGATGGGTATATGAGTAGAGGAAGACCAAAGAAACGATGGATGGACTTTGTAAAGAATGATATGGCAAGAAAGGAGGTGTCTGGCGAGATGACGAGTAATAGAGAAGTGTGGAAGAAGAAGACATGCTGCGCCGACCCCAAATGAATTGGGATAAGGGCAAGAGAATGATGATGATGATGATCATTAAATACTAGATTTACTGTAATGAAATGTTCAATACAATGCGAACATATATTTTGATATTTCTGAAATATTATAAATTAATGCAATTAATTGCAGTGATTTGTAATAATTTAGAATCAAATTTTATTTTTTTAATGTGTCTTCAAATATTTTTTAACTGAGGCAACACACACTTTTCTTGTTAGCTTGTAAAAGTTCGTTGAGTGTGGCTCGCCATTGTTTTTTTCCTTTTTATTGAAATATAAGTGAAATCCATATTTTTCATTCTCTCTTTGTTTTATTACAAACCGATTATGTACTGTTGATTACACGACTCTTTTATTTTTCGGCTAAGACAGAAATCCTTTTCACCCACTACTAATTTTGTAGAAGAAGCAAAACTTCATTAAAAAGCTAAATTATTTTACACCCTAGCTGGTAGAAATATCCTTAAATAACCCTAAACATCTAACCCTACTTCTTCAAGTATAAATAACACCCCAACCCCAAAATTCAAATTAAAAATCAAATCGTCTATAACCAGAATAAAATAAGTCTAATAAAGTCCCAAATCTAAATCGGTCCCTCGCCGGTTAATCCCGGGGTGTCCCGGGGTATCCCGCGATCCCCCCGGGACAGTTGACGGTATCTTGGTGACAGATAACTGGGGGTAAGCTGGGCCTGTAATGCGTCATAAAAGGCAATACGATTGTCTCGGATGAATTACGATTGTGATACCGTCTCTAAACGGTTGAGTAATGTGATGTTAGTGATTGAGGTTGATTAATTTTTGGATGATGTTAGTTAATTGTAAGACCTAGATGCATGGGAGGGTCACAACATTACTGATGGACGTAGCTACATCCAGTAACTGAAATAATTTGTCTGACTTTTAGGTAAATTTTTAACACAGTGTGTTTTGATTGACTTCCAATTAAAGCTGTTTCTCTCTATAAAATAAAGGTATAATAATAGTCGAACATATTAAAGTAGTCTGGTTTTTCCTTTTATATTTTCACAATATGTACATGGCATACGTATATGGCATTAAGTCCGCCTTTGTACAGTTTTTACTTGTGCATAAAGTTTTAATAAATAAATAATAAATAAATATGTTACGGTATCAATTACCAACCGTTTTGTCATTTCATTATCTTTGTGGTTAGTTTATTTATCTAGTCTTGCAATAAAGCCATTAAATAAACTTATAGCTATCTGATGATCTACTTATCGAACCTAAGATGTGCATTGCTAATAAGAATTAACGCCGAACATGGTGTGGATGCACCTAATTATCTTTATTTTTTAGGATTAAATAAATACGAGTTTTTACTGAAATAATTATGGCCTTTTATGGAAAACCTCCAAAGGAAACTGGATAGGTAGAATATAAATCTCTCAGTTTTAAATGTATTTTTAATAATGAATTGTAAGAGCAGAGGGAAAGGTATTAGATAAAACAACAAAAGCCTGGTTACATTGTAAGATTATTCAATTAGCCGTATTACATAAGCCGAGGTAGACAGTGGCACAAAAATTAAACGAACCGAGATTTCGCTCCAAGATATTTAATAGATAAAGTATTACCGAACACTGAACAATGGTAGCGATTCCAATATCCGGCTGCGGCCCGCAAAAATAGAACCCGTTTTATCGCAGATTTAACAAGATGTAAGTTTAAATGTCAAGCAGTACTAAGTAACAATTCTCACGACTCTCGCAGCCCGTCGAAACAATAAACATAAGTCCTCACGCGATCCCTGCTCGCTGTACATTCGTACGGAAAAAGTACAAACAGCACGCGGGTCGCGGGACCAACAATGACAAAAATTAACTGTCGAAGCGACCCTTCGCTAAGGGCTCTCCAGATTTTTTACATTGAAATGTATACTTTATTGCCGACTACAAGTATGAGAGCAACAATGTTGTTTGCTCTAATTATTCGGAAGGAGCGACAAAGGAGCGAATGGGAGTGCCTGCTACTTCAGACGTTGAAGGCATAATGACGGGGGCACAATACGGGAACAGCAGTAGCATTGTCAAGGCTCCATGCCCGCCTCTTCATACATATTTATACACGGCTCACTTACACATTCGCTACAGATTTCATGCCCTTTAAGATACAGATTCCAATAAATAATTAATCTAATACATTCGGCAAAACCATGTTTTTAGAGAATACATGCATAGTAACGAAGACAGATATTCAAATTTTGACATTAGTTGTTAACATATAAAATTGATACCCGGATTGTAAAGTCGCACTGTTTAAATACTACAGTTTATTCAACAAAATAGAATAATTTAACAATTATTATCTATTTTATGCGTATGCTTAAACTTATGTATCTCATGTGTGTATAACATAAATTAATGGCATAATAAATTTGGTGTTATGTCGTGTGAACGAGGCTCAAAAATGCTTTGGTCTTAATTTGAGATGATCTGCATTTGTACACTTATTACGATATCATGTTCTAATAAACTTAATTGCCTAAAGTATATCTCGAAACTATATAATGTTTGCTCCATGTAACGATCAAATTATGTGAGAAAATTGCAGCGGGACCAAATATCAACCATAAATGCCATTTTTTCTAGACTGCATAGGTATAAAGCGGTTTCGGAAGCCGATGGCTGATGTATAGAGATTTCAAAAGCAAATTTAAAGTAACAATGTGTAAATAAATACAGTATGATATTAGCCAGCCCCCGAGGCGGACACGTCGTGATCGATTTCACTCAAAAAACGCAATTCATATAACAAAGCACGAGCGCATTGTGATTTCGAGCCAACGTCACCCTCCCACATGGGACTTTATAGTCTTGATACTTATGAATAAATTAAAAATATTTGTGGCCTGGTAGCTAAAAAAAACTGGGAAAAGTTTTAACCAAAATAGTAATTAATAAGCAACTAATTTGAATATTATATATGAATTGTCTCTAACGACACTAAAAAGGTTTAGGTTTTTGAAAAAGCTAAACCGTTAACGCCTGTTGATAATAATCGTATTTTATGTAAATAAGAGACTTAAATGAAGTTAAGACTATGTTACAACGGCATTATCTGTGCGGATTATCCAAAATGTGACATTTTATGTTTTTAATTTGTTAGGTAGAACATTTGCAGATTTTCTCACGGTGCTGGAAATACGATACCTGCGATATTAATCAGAATTTTAGATACCTATGAAAACAATGTAAAAAAATCATTTCAATAAAATATAGCTTCGATCAGTTGCTAAGTTATTCTTTCATCATGACTAGACTTTAAAAATTATGAGCAACCAGTTTTAGAAAAACATCCGATATTTTTTTTTTCTTTTCCATTAGCCGGTTATGCAAAGCTGTAATAGGTAACTATTTTGTTTATGTAATTTTGTATCAGTAAGTATCATGCCATATACATAGTTGTTCTATTTCTCTTTGCGTATAAAGATATTATTCTTTCTTGCCGAAATTACGAAAAGGGTCAAATATCAACATCGTTCGGTCGGCGTACAGTTCAAACAATGCTCAAGTATGTTTACTCAAAATATATCCTTTAGTGGGCCTATTTGGTTGTGTAACTTAACTATAAATGCCCATAAGCGTTCAAATTGCCCTCATACAGGCCATATAGACCCGAGAAGCCGACAAGGGTCTTGTTATTTTGGCCTAAGAGGCCATAACGCTTTGTGGTATTGTTTTTAATAAGAACATTTATTGGATTGTGATACTGTTTTGTTTGATTGATGTGGGAAACTAATTGAATGGTTTTAGAAATGTTTATTTTTTAAATATTTTGACACTTTTGGATGTGACCTCGCAGTTGCGTTTATTGTGTTTGTTATAGAGCAAACACACCGTTTTGATACTTGAATAAACTCAGAATTAAAGTAGATTTTTACCCCAAAAAATATGACAATGAATTGCAATATTTGCCAACACGGATGAGTTGACAAACTGTTACAGCTCCCAAGGGCTCCGAACTTAACTCAGTAGGTACCAATAAATGTGTGATTGAAAATAAATTATTTATTTGGCCATCCACAATGGCCGGTTAATAGGATTACAGTACGGAGCGTGGGTTCGAGTCCCGTACCTGCCCACCGCAACAAAACGATACAGCCGTATGTTCGCCTCACTTTTTATAAATTTGTTTATTTAATTTATCACGCTCGTTTATACGTTACTTCCTTCGTGTTATAGCCGATTAGCTTTTTGTGGTTTGTATTCATTTTTTTTTCGACCAACCTTTTGCTCCCAATGAATTGGTATTAAGTTTTTGCGGTAACATTCGATTGTTTTCGATTTCTTGCTTGGTTAGCCGACGGCACCGTAAATGGAAGTTAAGTTTCATTCAAAGCTTCCTTTTGCTATGAGCAATAATCAAAGATATTTTTTCTATGTAAATTGCTTGTCATACTTCATAGAGCTAATAAAGGAGACGAGCACTGTAATATCGCTAATAACTATCATCCTGTACACTCTAAAACATTTGTAATGACTTGTAGTACATTCTTAATACAATAAGTTTCTTAAGCACAAGCCAATAAAACACTAAACAAATTAATACCTTATTACACATCGGACGTTTCGTTTCTAGAGCGATGCGTTAAGTGCCTGCCATACAAAAGTATTGGATTACCAGTTTGCATGGAGCTAGAGAGAGAGGGACCATAATAACAGCTCAAATGATACATTTGGAATACAATGGGGCGATCAATTCAATTTTTGAATCGAGAACGCTCTTCTAGTTTTCTTTTTTTTATCGTCTAAAGTGCTGTTTTGTTCAGCCAACATCCGAGAGAATTTGACAGTCACTGTTTTTTCACCCGTTTTTCTTTGACATTAGATTTAATGCTAGGCTATGGATACAATGTGTTTGAGATAAGGATATCTTCACGAATTTGTCCGCTACTCTTTTTGTTCGCAAGATGTTTATTTGTCTAGACTCAATATAGTAAAACTGTGTAACAAAACGCTCACGAAAGCACAATCCTTGTCTAGTCGTAGAGAAATCTTAGTAAGCAGTTTGCATTTGAGACGCGTAATCTATGATTTAGTTCCTTACTGCGCTACAAGTCTCGCAAAATGAAGTTTGCATTTCCGAGCTGACTTAAGTTAATCGCAGCGAACATGCGAAAGTTAGGCTTGTTAAAATTCTCTTCGCAACCGCCAAACATTGTGGAACATGGCCACTAGTGCTAGAAGTCAGGCAGCCAGGCTTTAACTCGCGTGTGAGATAAAAAAACGAGGTACGTTTAATTTACTCATTACTTTACATTACATATTCGTCGGTGCGGCTGGCTGCCGGCCAAACGGCCGACGCGTTTGGCCGAATGTTATAATGACATCAATTTGAATATTCAACATTGAACAGCTATCCCATTTACATAAGTTCGACCGTTGAATTTTGTGGCGATGCAAATGCTATTCGCTACACTAATTGTGATGTTCATTGTTCCAGTTAACATTTTCAATGTTAGTTCATTATGCTTACTGTTTTCAACTTGGCTTTCTTTGTTGGCTATATTTGGTTAATTTTCTTATTTGATGATTTTGGTTTATTGATTGTACTGTATAATATTAGGTACCTAATACTCATGTTAATTTAACTTTAACCCACTGTTTTCAACAATAGTGTAATATCTCTCGTCTCGAATAAACCCCAAGAAGTTCCATAATATTATGTTTCAAGCTGAAAAAATGCCTTGCAAATAACGTAAAAGCCGGGAGAGTTAATTGTTTTTGTTTTAGACGTGCCAAATAGAAATCAATAGAACTAACTCGGTTATTTTTTTCAATAAAACAAAACGTTTCTTTTTTAACAAATGTGTATAATTTTGCCAAAAAGTGATCACATAAAATAAAAGGAATAAAAGCGGGCGTTTGCGCAGTAGGCCGGAAAGATTTTATCTGTTGGCAATACAGAAAAAATGGCGCCCACCGGAAGTGTCCGAGCGGCGCGCGGCGCGTTACTATTTTTTTCTTTTTTTGTTTTAAATGGCTTTTTCCCGGCAGCGTTCGGCCGGAAATGCGTTTGCGTAGAACTACCTTACATTGCCGAAAAGCGTTATGTCCGATAAAGTTTTTTACAATTTTGATTCTTGCTACTGATATGTTTAGGGTAACGTATCGTGTATCAGGCTTCTGGTCAGATGTTTCGGTACACTTGAGTACGTGGTGAGTGTAGCGCTAAATAGGATGTTTTTATTCATGAGCCTTAAGCTCCCATTTTGTTTAGTGAGCGGGGCCCAGCTGATTTACTGTCTTGGATATAAATTTTGTGAAAATGTGAGAATTATTCACGAAACTGCGCAAAAGCAATTAAATTCTATTTTAAGTACATAATAAACGAATATGTTTTAGAAACTAGCCGCTGTTCCCAGGCTTTTAATTTAATTTAACTTTAGTGTTGTATAAAAATCTAGAAAAGTAAAAAGTAATTAGGTAGCAGTTATCCCTATTTTATTTATTAAGTTCTGATTTACACTTAAACAATAAATCTAACACCCTGGATCACCGCTTTTTCAATGGCATCTATATGCAGTATACTACTTACTTACACAACACAAATATGCATTATTAAAGAAAAACCGCGCAGTAACTAAATCCATCGACAGCTATCAAATTTTAGTAAACTGCGCAACAGACTGGCCATCTTCAACACCTCACAAAAAAAAAAAAGATCACAAGTACCATCTACCAACGTAACGGTCAAACCAATTCTTACCATTTCCACTAGTTCCACGGGTATATTTAAAAAAGGAACCGAAATAGCAGCTGCACGTCACTCGTTGATCGTTCGCGCGATAACTCGGTGTGTCCTTCTACAAAACATTTACTTGGGCTTGCACTGAGAGTTTCGCAATACTCATTGTACGCAAGCTTTTGTCGCTATATTTGTAACTATCGATATTTCGAGTGCTATTCGGTACGGCACTTTTTATTTGATCCTGTGTATCGATTACCTTTGCTGTTACTTTTTTTATTTGGCCGGTATAAAATCCATCTTCAATTTTGAATATATTTTGGTTTACATTTATACTATAGAGGAGCTCGTGGCTAAATAATAACAGCCGCTCGGGTCGATCTTTAGGTAAAGCCGTGCTTGCCTAAGTTGATCTGTGGATGGGTGACCCATTACTTACCGAGTTTCCTCCGTGCCTCGGAAAGCACGTTAAGCCGTTGGTCCCGGGTGTCATTTGTAGATCTTTGACAGTCGTTAGGTAGTCAGTGGCTCGAAAAGTCTGACAACCAGTCTTTCCAAGGGGTATCGTATTACCCAGTATTAACTGGGTTGTGGAGGTCAGATAGGCAGTCGCTTCATGTAAAATACTGGTATTCAGCTGCATCCGGTTAGACTGGAAGCCGACATAGTTGGGAAAAGGCTAGGCAAATGATGATGTCTTTTTCATTCTATTCTATTCTATATCTATGCATTTCAATAAGATAAATCATTTACATTCTCAAGATCTTGCATTTTGTATACTTACGTAAGTATGGAAATTGCCAAAAGTCAAAAACACTGAACAAAACCTTAACTTAATTTTTTAATCAAATATTCCACTTTGAAAAACAAAAAATAACATTAAAATGGCAGAAGGATGTCATTCTTAATGGTAGATCTCAATCACAGCGACCTACATGACATTTAACAAAACAACCACTTGCTAAACTCTATAAAAATAGAAAAACTATTAGAGGAAAGATGTATTCTCTGATAACTGAGATTAGTAACGTGAACGTCTTGTAATTAGGCGATGAAACGCCGGGAATGAGATGATCGCAGATCTGGCGCTGCGCCACCCTATCAGCGCCATCTAGCGTGATCTACGAGCACAGGAATAATCCGCACGTTGCTTTACATTCGATTTTTTTATTTTAAAAGCGGTAATTTCTAAAGTACTTTAAAAAAGATTGGGATATGACAGCGATACGTAAAACAAAGCACATAATTAACGGACAGTCTATCAAGCGTATTAGTGTTGTACGGTTGATTGCACCCATGAGATGTTCGGGCCGTTACCCCTCCAGTACATCTGTAAACATCTTCCTGATAAGCATCTGACGTTTGACACAAAGCGCGGTTGCGGGAGATACTATCTCAAAACTATCGTACCCTCCTCCCCTCCCGCCGTCCGCCGCGCCCCCGACTTCCTCTCCTCCGTCTAATTATTTATTTATGTCCTCGTATCACACCATCGATGCGCTTGAGTGCAAAACTGTGCGAGCATTACACGAATTCATATTTAGAACTCCGTTTCGTTATCATGTAGGTAATCTCAGTGACAGTTGAAACTGAAATTAGCGCAATGTCTTCGTTTTTTTGGGTCGTTTTGTAAATCTGGGATTTGTGTGTGTCTCGAGTGCTACTGTTTGTGACATACGTTGTGTTAATCTGTTTCTATTGTTCCGTATGTAAATACAAAGAAATGCTTTTGTCAGTATTTAACAATACGTTAACCTAACCCTTAAGTACTTGCTAACTTCGGTTTTTGTTTGGGCTTACTCTTCTTCAGTGCCGAAAAGTCTTGACAAAAAATGCTAGAATGCTACGAGGAGCACTTACTCCAGTTGACCCCAAATACTTTAAAATTAATAATAATGGATAATTCTTCGTTTTACACCGGCACGCAACCGTCGTAATATAATTGGAGTTAAAAAAAACTTTTATGACATCTCACTCGTACAAAGTGGCCAGGCCAAGGTGTAATTTGATTGAAAGCACCAAAAAAGTCTCGTAATCATATAATAAGTGGTGGAATAATTAGTGGGGGTTTAGGAGCAGGTGCCATGCGCACGCGTCGATCGAGCGGCTTTTACTGCTGACCGAACGAAAGACAAATGACTATTACATGATATAAGATAGTGGTTTTTGTTCTTTAGTTCGTTATATGACGGTTTATTATACGGCTGTATAAAATGTGGTAGATTAAGTATTGTTAAGTTGAAAACAGAGGACTGGCATCTTTCGCCGCTTTAATTTGTAGATTATTTCACTGGCGTTAGAATTTATAACTTATAATCGAAAGTAATTAAAGCGCAAATAAGTTCAAAATAACTGTACTCAAAACTTCCGTGTTCAATAGCAACTTATTCAGCTGTACGCAACATTAGTGTTGGGAAGCAGAAGTTATCGATAATCGAGAAGCTGTTAAAGTTTGTGTCGACGTGGACAGTTACGAGGTCTCGTTGGCGGGCTGCGGGCTCGTATGAATTAGTGTAGCGTGGTAGCATCGTGAGATTTAGTGCGGACGCCGCCAGACTCTAATTGGACCGGGTTCACTGCCACAGGCGCGAAACATTTAAATTTATTGGTTTCCATAATTGTTTTTGAGATGTGAAGTTGGGGCTCCTGCCACATATACTATCTTCATTGCAAATATGGTTTTAAGCCAGAGCACCGTTACGTTCACGCCTTAATCGAATAGAAATCAGCTATTGTTAAATGCCATTACGATATTAAAATAACAACATTCTCATTTGAAAGGGATCGTGACAATTCAATGCGGCACTTAACGTCTTGCACAACTGTCAGACTTATTTCTTAATCCTTATCTAGAGTGTTAATAAAACGACAAACATAACTTCATTATCAACATATTATTTATCAACTCACCAAATTGGAAATGTCGATATTTTTATCGATACCTGATTATTGACTTAATAATAATTTATTGAAGCCGTGCCACAAAATATAAGCACTAGTACTTAATAAGATAAGGATAAATCATAATGATATTTTTGTAAAGAAACGATTTAATTTCACTAGATATCAACGGCAACTAATCTACTACAATAATTGCATTTCACTGATTGTCTTGTTCAAATAAGACATTTTAATTGCGTTGTTTAATTACATAAGGTTATTGAGAAACCGTATACTTCACGGATTTATCTTTATTTGAATCGCGTTATACGTGAAATGATCGAGAGCATGGCAAAAATGAAACGTTACAATAATAACCGATGCATAAGGCCTCGCTCACACTATAAATCGTGTATGTCGATAAATTTGGCGGGTGTATAAATCGTCGTTTCAATTATCCCCCGGAGTAGCAGCTGTCGGTGCACTCCCGACTACTGCCCGGAGTATTTATTTTAATCACGTGCACATATCAAACACGACCGTGTTTTATCGACATGTCTTGCAACACATCCTTAATTATGAAATTTACTTATTTTAATTATCGAGTTTCTATTTCACTTAAATTGCATACACGTAAAGTGCATGTTGGTTGTTGAGCTATAAAAGAAGAAATTGCATAAATAGCCGTAATCGCTATAGTGTAACGTTACGGCAGTTATTTTTCTTAATTAAATTAGTTGCGTGATCCGGCAGGCGTTAGGTCGTGTTAAATAGTTGAGGCGCCACTTGATTAAAGGCAGTCGCCCTATTTGATTCATTGCCACACGCGCATATAAAGTACTAGAACCTACTCTGTCCTTTACAAGGAATACTTAAAAGGCGTTTAGTGAGCCGAGAACGTTTAGTGCGCCATGTACGTGAATCCGAGTTAAAAAGTGGAATTCGAATAGAAAAAGACTGGTATGCTCTAATGACTTACTCTTGCGTTGAGAGGAAGTAAAAAGTGATGGATATCTTGGTTATTTTCGTAAGAATGTGGATGAATAATAATCTGGATTACTTTTTGTAATACTTAATATGGTATTTCTTCTTTTTCTCAAATTCCATACTCAGTCTGAAAAGAAAGATAATTTAGTTTAACATTTACCTTGGCTCACGAATTTGGTGCAAGTACAGGGCACATTACCAACATTATAATCGAATGTGGAGGAACTTTAGACACTAAATTAAGTTTTTGTTAGGTTTATTCAGTACTTTCTTAGTAATAAATTGGTAACTGTACGTATATTTATCTTCAGAACGAATAAAAAAAGTTACATTTTTATTTTTACCTCTGTCGTTTCATACCGCACTCCTCAGTAGCCTGCGCAGGCGCCGGGCGCGCTTGATTGCCGCGCGGACTAACTATGCGGAACTAATTCACCAGAGACATTACCGCAGCCGCTTTTTGTCTTATTAGTCCATTGCACACGTCAACAAAAATATACTTTTTTGAGTTATTGTTGGGTAAAAAAATATCTATTTCTAGGGTTGCTTTTAGAACCCTTTAGGTTACAGAAGGTTGGGTTTTGATGAAGCGTTTAGCTGAAAGCTATAACCGAATTTTTTTAGGAATTATAATTAAAAATAAGTAGTAACGAGTGCTGCAGAGCTGTTCTGTACCATCTCGCAAACACCAAGGAGAAATAATTATGCGGAGTTGATGGCCAACTTTCAATAAATGGAGAGGCACTAAAATAAGATGAAGTATAAATAACTTTACAAAGTAATTATATATTCGTCGATATTAATATGCATCAGAGGCCCATGTGCGACATAATAACTGTGACACCAGGTTAGGCACTAACCACACGATAAAGAAGAATAATGCATCAAATTCGCTCCAAACAGCTGCACATCTGAAAATTACAGTACCCATTTAACTATACATTTCAATATTTCAGCTCTCAGTAGCTACCCGACAAATGACTAGCGAAAATCACGTACAGTGTCGGCCCAAAAAAACAAGCTCACGATTATTTTTAATAACATTTCACCAGAGCACATGATTCCCCGTAGTATCTGTGTGGCCTCCGCTGGCGTTCGCTGCGGCCAATTGACAACGGCTTGTTTGTTTGTGCTCCACGGTACATCTCCTGCACTGCTCTTAATTGCAACTTTCGACACGATTGTCGGGGCTAAGTTTTTTTGATCGGACGTGTATTTTGTGTTATTGTTTTGAAATCTAAACTGATGTTAGCAGAACTTGCAACAGCAGCATACTGCAGAATAGTTCAATTGAGTTGTCGCTGACAATATTTCTTACATACGAGTAGTTAAAACCTATCTTTATTTGCCTTTTGCCTTAGGCTAATTTATACAGGTTTGTAAGGAACTGATGATAATAAATATAAGTAAGAATCTATTGGTTTTGAATAGGTTTCGATGGCTTGTTTCTTGTTTGATGTAATGAATGTGAATTCTATTTCATAAACATTATTGTCTTTTACATATTCCTGATCAGCCTCCGTAGCATGACCACCGTAGACAAGGACTGCTTTGACGGAAGAATCAACAAAATGACAGATAGTGCAAAGAAATCTGTCATTGTGTCGACACAATCTGTCATTTTATCGATTCTTCCGTCAAAAAACTCCTTGTCTATGGTGGTCATGCTACGGGGGCTGATTGGTTTCGCGCAAAGCTTTCCAATTTAAGTAATTCTGTCACTATTTTCAAAATATCCATCTAAATTTTAAACTGCTTTCCTTTACCAAAGCTGAGAGAGCGATTACACAAACATTATCAAGATTCAAGCAACGAGTTATGGCCAACTTGTTAATATCCTATTGCGAGATAGAGGCTTCCTAGAAATTATCAGTTTAGCGAGAACTTACTGAATATGTTGGTGTTTCGGTTGATGGCATCGGTGAGATTAGCACGTTACGATTGGAGATTTGAGTCAATTGGTAGAGAAATGGGCTGATTTCATCTCTTGCGCCAAGTCTATGGTTGAATAGCTAAGCTGAGAGCCTGAGAACCTGTGATCAAAGACAAAGTTGAAGAAACTGAGGGTCTACCAAGTTGACGATGATTGGAATACATCCAGCTCTTTCATTTTAGAATAAAATTGATGCTTTAATGGATAAAGTAATGGATAAAGTCGTGGACGATTATAGTTACAGAAAAATATTGCTAAGTAAAAAAGTGCTAGTACTAGAGATCAAAAAGTCGTCTTTCGAAAATACCTGTAATAACAAAAAATATACATAAACGTCTTCAGTTACAGAGGTCAATTCTAAAGATTCGTTAAAACTTTCGAAACATTCCGAAATGTTTAAATGTGGAACAGAATTATTCAGCAACCCAGCTCTAAATTTACAGAAGCTACTGAGCCTCGTAAAACTAGGTACGCAGCCTCAGTATTTATTTAGTAACCAGCCAGTTTTATGCGTAATAAATGTGCAAAAATCAATCGCAAGCCATGCGACACGTAATGTAAGACACCAATTAAAGTATCTGACCGCAGGTTAACGATAATAAATTCTTGTCACTTAGTTATGTCATTAATATTCAATGGATTCTTTCTTGTATTTTTTATTAATAATACCCCATGACGGTTTATAAGAAAGGAGTTTTGACTAATTCCTTTTTCTATTAACTGCCCCATTCTACGTATTTCTCCTGAATCTACAAACATTTAATAAAGTCACATACACATACGGCCAGGCCCGGAACCGGCTATAAAAATATTTGATCCGTGCGGGAATCGAACCCAAAGCCAATCGCTCAGCCACTGCGCCAACCGTACTGCGTGCCGAGGGCTTTGGTGTCACAAAGTCAAGAAAACTTTAAGTTGTTTAATTTGTGTGTATTCTTAAAATTAATCGACCCTTCGAAAATAGTTTTAATCATGATATCGAAATCTTTCCCCACAATCTATGAAAGCAAATAAAATCCAATCACATTTCTTTTGACCGACGAAAACATTTATTACTCTCTCCTTTCATCGTTATCTTCTCACTTTGAACAGGTCCATATTCTCCACAATTTATTTAAAGTTACCGCCACATTGCTGATCGCTGTTAAACACTTTCTCTCCTACTTTGGAGCTGTCAAACGTTGCTCTCACAATTCACACGTCTCGCGAAAATGCACGGCCGAACTGTTTTTCTTACTATAATGAGTTGAGATTTAAAACGCGCTTGAAAAACTCGCACGCGATGCTTAAGGTGTCGCCAGCTCGCGGCAAATTAATAAGACAATGCATCGGAATGGCATAACATTATTTATAGTTTCACGTACGACGTGACAATAGCTTTAATATCATAAGAACTTTTTGCTAAACTTATCACAATCGCTCGCTAAATACCTGACGTTTTGAAAGAGTGATTCGAATTAAGATTGCTTTTTAAACTTCGAAGTTGAAAGCCCTTTTTAATGTAGCGATTTTAGCTACAAGAGTGAGTGGTAAGACTTAAAAGGTAAAAAATAAAGCGCTTAATTCCGCTGTAGACGTTGTCGCCTTAACGATCTTAAGTGAAGTGTCACTAATAACTCCACTAAACGAAACGGACAGACAGTGCGCATAACTACTGAAAACTGTTATTTTTTTGATGGTGGATTGACACCTGTCTTGGTTTTTTAATTGCAAACTTTCTTGCTCTACGAACGTTGCAAATGCATGTTATACATAAATCTTTAAGTTAGGTACCTACTTCGTTTAGTACAATTACTTTTACCTTTGTTTAAAATTGGCCAGAGTTAATAAATAAGTAGCTAAGTGTGATAATATCTTTAGAAACAGTTAGTAATAAATATAATTCTTTCACTTTTTCAGCTGTACAAATAGCCAACAAATCTAGTTGCTGAGTTACACAACATTCCTTAAACACAATAACTCGTGCAAGTGAAAGAAAAACTTACTAATTAGATTGTACCGCGGTCAAAACCCATTACAATTACGTGTTTTTAACACCAATTTATCATTAGATACACTCTGTAAGCTATAAATCACTCGTCAAGTAAGTAATTGGTGCATTACAGACGAAAAAAAACATGCAACTTATCATCAGAACATGTAAAAAGTTAATCGAGGAACAATTACTTACGAATAACAGCAAGTTACTGTAACCAACAACTAGTCGTTATTTAGGTAAACATTGACAAAGCGTATTTGAGATAAAAACTAAAGTCCCACAGGGTAATAGCGCCATCGGTTTCAATACAGCAATTTTCGAGTTTTTGCCCGTTAATAGGTGTATAGCGTTTTTGCCGTATAATTGGTCATTATTCTTAAAGTGTGTGGTGTTAGCGGCTTTAATTTGTATTGGATCTTTATCTATTGATTTAAGTGAAGTTGACAATCTAGCTTTTCATAGCTTTAGTGTTTGCACATGAAACTTACAGAGGGAAAAAGATATATCTTTGTACCGTAACAGACTTACTGAGATTCACCTGAGTATGTAGAGAAATAAAATAATTAAATGTTTGATTAATGTGCAAATAACGTTAAAAGGGTACCGGATTTCAAATTTAGTTTAAGTTAAACTAAATCAAGATTATAAACCTAAAAAGCTTTATAAAAGAAGTCGCTCAAAGATGCATTTGTTTAAGTGCTACCTGCGTTTATATTACCTTCATGATTGATATCAATATAATCCGTATCTCTGCTACTTAACCCCCATCTAGATATCGGGTTAAGGTGGCTACATCTCGTTTACAACGCTTTGTTTCGCAACAATAACGTGTCAGGTTTGTTTTATCGAACATTACGCCACAATTTTACTGCTCTGCGATTGGTTCGTACGTCCCTGTTCCGTTTCATTACAATATTTATGTCCAATAAAAGGCATGTTCGCCGTTTTCCAACAATTAACGACATAATAAAGCTTTCTAGCGGTCGGAAAAATTACAGTGAGGGGCCGTGAGCAGCATTTTCCATGGCATTGTGGTATGAGCCTGTTATTTTCCCATTTGAGCGGTTTTATGGCTGTGTTTGTGCAGATGAGCGCAGATAGCGTAATAAGCGCACTCTCCGGCCTAGAAATATAACGCAATTATTCGCACGCACAACGAGACGCAATACGTGTTTGTTCTTCGCGAATATTTCGCTTTGTCACGCCACCATTGCACTGTCTTATTCCAACGTTTTACACCCTCTCCTATGTTAGCAGTCGATGTAATGCGTGCAATACCACAAAAATCGTCTAAGTCTCACACTTTGATTGCGTAAATTGGTGCACGTATGCGATAAATGCACAACGGCAGTCGCATATGATTTTATGTTACTTATATTTTACTGACGCGTCCGTAACGAGTATATTTTATGAAATAATTAGTGTTTTTTAATTAGTCATCTGCCTAGTCATTTCCCGACTATATTGGGGTCGGCTTCCAGTCTAACCGGATGCAGCTGAATACCAGTATTTTACATGGAGCGACTGCCTATCTGACCCAGTTAGTACTAAACCCCCTGGGTTATACGATACCCCTTGGTAAGACTGGTTGTCAGACTTTTTGGGCCACTGACTACCTAACGACTGTCAAAGATCTACAAATGACACCCGGGACCAACGGCTTAACGTGCTTTCCGAAGCACGGAGGAAACTCGGTATGTAATGGGTGGTCACCCATCCACAGACCAACCTAGGCAAGCACGGCTTAACCTAAAGATCCATCCGAGCGGCTGTTATTATTTAGCCACGAGCTCCTGTGTGTTTTTTAATTAGTGCAGAATGGAAAAGAAACCAGCTCAGAAATAAATCAATAAATAAAAAGAAACCATTTATTCTCATGCTACTGAATTCAGGTTGTAGATATAGTAAGTGTAGGTAGGTACAGTTCATAGTTTATTCAGCATGGCGTGTCCAGGCGATATTACATTGACAGATGCATGTTGTGCATGCCGACTGTACCCGCTGTTTTACTAACCCTGAACTGTACTGCACGATATTCTATCGAATGACAAAAGTGGAATTTTAAATCGAAATTACTGGTTACCTACGTTTTTATTTAACTTTTTAGTTTTGCTACTGGTGTTCTGTTTAACTTCGTGGCTCTAAATATAATCCTGCTAGTCTGATCAGATTATTCTGTGATAGTTTACAATTTGCTATTTAACACAATACAATAACTAAACCTTGATTACTAATCCTGTATTAATTGAAATTGAAAATATTTATTTCTGACTAAGGACACATTAATTGATACAAGTCCATATTATGTTAATAGGAAGATACAGCTATGTTAGTAAAATTTAAAATAATTAAACACAAATTACTTTACAAAAGTAGTAAAATCAAGAATTGAATAACATTGATGCATAATGAAGGTATTTAGGTTATACAGCGAAGTATAATCTTAATGTTGTAAAAAGAGAAGCAAACTATCTCTATGCGGAAAGATAAGCTCGAAATCTTCATGGAAACTCACTCTTTTCGATCAACTTGAAGTCGAAATGTAGATCGAAATAGTTATGAAAGGCACTTGTGCGATGGTATTTTGTTTAGTTGGCGAATCAGGAAAGTTACCAGACGGGATGTAGCCGTTATTTTTGGAATTGAACCCAGTTTTTCAAGAAAACATTGTATCACGTGTAACCGTAACTGAATATGTCCTCCACGATTCGAACCTAGGTACAACATATTATTTTGATTTCTACAAAGAAATTCATGTTAGCTAGTAACTTGTAACTATGTATGTTTGGTACAATTTACAAGAATGGGCACATGCACTCAGTATACAGTTATGAGTTTGACGCACGCTAGCTCACTTGAAGATTGCTTCCATTTGTTCACTATGCTGAATACTTGAAAACTAGGTTTTTTTGTGGTTTCTTTATTGATACGTGTTTCAGAAAAACCTTCATTCATGGGTTTCAGACGGACTAGGTAACATTACTAGTAGAAACAAAAGTGCTAACTACTTAAGATTCGTAAAATTGAGTTTAAACTCATTTGTAGCTACGTAGCAGTTACGATTATGAGTTCTAACATAATTTTGAGTTAAATTCTCCTACATAATTACAATTTTATTTATTTTAATAAATAAATTTCTTTATTGCCATAAAAACAGGGTACAGAAATATGTGAGAGCCTGGCTCCAGAGCTAGGGCTATTTTAATATTAAATTCTTGATCTATTTAACTGAAACGAACCTTAGTATCATGCTAGGGAGTAACAGGACTAGATCGTCTTGCTACAGATATTCTTTCCTTAAGTAGAAAAGCAAGCAAAGAATATTTTAAGTTCTTTACAATGGAGCACCCAGCTAGTCTTGAAACATAAATCTGATCTATACTTAATGTTATCAAGAGATAGTGCGAATTTTGTGAGTTTGTTTGTTTTCGCCATTTGAAAGGTACATTATTCCAGATGGATATATGATATATAAGGTCCCAATAAAATAGATGGACAAACTTTAAGAAATCATTCAGACCACCAAAATAAGGACATCATCATCATCTGCCTAGCCTTTTCCCAACTACGTTGGGGTCGGCTTCCAGTCTTTCCAGTCCAGTCTTTCCAGACCAAAATAAGGACAATGGTAAAAAAAAATAGAAAAACGCATTAGATACTCACAAAAAAAAAAAGAACGAAAATACACTAAAAATGTTGCCAATGATTTTAGGTCAAAATAAAATCACTTTAATCAGTGTTTTTTTTTTTGCTTGGATATCTTTGGTTAGACGTACTGAACGCTGTGATAAAATATGTCCATCTATTTTAATGTTACCTTATATTTAAAATCTTCTTGTGGCATTAATTTCGACCACAATGCGTTCAAAGTTGACAAAAGCTCAATAAAAGTGCTTAATTTAATTAAAAGAAAGAAAAAAAAAAAACAATTATTTGGCAAATACCACAGATTCACACAATATAAAACAAAAATAATAAAAGAAAAAAAAAAACAAACTTAAAACTAAACAAAAAAATGTAGGTAACACACACACACACACACACACAATTACAACAGTTACATGTTATTTCTGACTATACAATAATGATTGGTATTGCAATCCTTTTTACAACCGACCCACTTTAGGTAGATTACGTCTGTACCCCGTATCGTTATCGTATCGTTGCATGCAAAGACCATGTTTGGTCAGATTCATTGCCGTATGACCGCTGTATTTCTGACCGTAATTATGAGTCCGTGGAAACTTTGCGCTGATAACGTTAAGCGCATACTAAGCAGCTCCGAGGAATATGGAACGCAAAAATTGGATGAGGAAGTTCTGCTGATATTTAAAGGGGTTACGTAACTGTTGGAACAGGTCCGTTTTCATAAGAAGTACCTACCTATTGTGTACGTACATTTAACACGATCATGTACTTATACACACATCATGTTAGATATGCCTAGAATCCCTCGGGTGCGTCCCGTTTGGTAACTTTCCCGTTTCGCCAACAAAAGACTTGCAAAACAAGTGAAAAAAAGTCCCCTTTCGTAACTATTTTAATCTTCATACATTGATATCCGTTTCGTCAACCATAAACAACTTTTTACGGTACAGTCAGCTCCCAAAGTTACAGGGAAACTTCTTGTTGATGTTGCTATTTTTTCTCTCTCTCTGGCACACTAAGGTATGTTACGAGAGAACTCAATTGTTTGCAGAGTCTATTCTCATTTCAAATGATTCAAAGTCTATTCAAAGGTTATGACGGTAAACAGAATCATCACAAAAGAGATTACTTTTCCGGGGATGGGACAAACAAGAGCTAGGTACTTAAAGCCTTGCATTTTCTTGAATAGCTTAATTTCTTTTGGCACTAATATAACCTGTTTCAACTACGAGTAAAACCGTTTAGATCCGAAACTAAAACTGATCATCGTAAATCAGGATGCAGTTTTCGCAAACACATATGTAAGTGTAATTGATATAGGTTCTATACGTATATACTTCCTTATATCTTCTCGTTTACTCCACTAAATACACGTAGGTACAAACGTTCACCCATCCAACAGCACGGACAGTGGGAACAGGCAGACGTAATTACCTGGCATAAAGGCCAGTTATTAAGCAATTTCTGCGCGAACGAGGCGGATGTCTTGTCAGCCACATACCCCACTACTTGTGCCCTCTTCCGCTACCCACCTATGGGCGAACATAATCCATAGATGCTATTGTTTCGCATACTAACTAACCGATGCCCGCTACAACACTACGTCAAAGTGATTTGAGAATTATTTCTACGATTTGAAGTTGATTTATTATAATGTTATTAATTTATTCCTGAAATGGATTCATTAGCGGATCGTGTTACAAATTGCTTGGCATTAAATATTTATTCGTCTTTAAATTACGTGCGATAAAAAAAGCTAAAACACATCAGGAGTATGATGATTATCTCCAAGTCATCTTGTTTACGCAACTATTCGCGTTTGCCGCCGTATATTATTAATTATACGCACATTTTTACTACTAGCAATAAAATCAGGTATGTACTTTCTAACAAGGAACTAATTTGCAATAATAATTGATACGGAAAAATAAAAGCTACCAGACCGTTTTACGTGTACGCGCTCGAGTGGGCAATTAAGAAAAAATATAGCTAGCAAAGGCTTCGCAATGACCTAATTTGGTTGCAGTCTAAATCTGCCGGCATGCAGTGATGTTAATGCATTTTATATTGGTTCAATTGGGAGGAGAGACGCGCGACGGCGCGGTATGCGCGCTGTGTGGGCGCTTCGCGGGAACGCATTAGGGACGACGGGATCTGGCACGCACTGAACTACGCAGTGCGCCGTACTTTAGCAACAGATTAATGAAGCTTTATCACTGTCCGTCTGGAGAAATTGCACTTTGTACTGAGGATTTGTTTATTCTTTTGGGTGAAGTCACAGTCACAATCCATTACTAGATAAGATTAAAAAACCAAATGTAAAATATTAAAGAAAAAAAAATGCGGTAGTTTCTCATCATCCTCCATCTGCAGATTTAGAACAAAATGGCAAGATCTTCTTAAGTAGATTGTAAGCCACTCAAAACCCCACGACACAAGTAAACTCAATTGCACATCGCCAAAAACAAACACAAACAAGGGCAGGTCATGCGCATGGGCTGCGTTCGCGCAGGCGCAATGCAATCGTGCGTTTAGGGCCCACATGCCGCCGCCAAGTTCCCTGGAAGGCGATGAATAACTCATTGTCCGTCCGTCCGTCCGTCGTGACGCACGGTTCTAAGAACCACACGATGCAAAGCAGAACTGACCGACATAGTTGACCTGAGAATTTGGCAGAGAAATTGCACAATTATGGAAATGTATATGAGGTTATCTGATGGGGAAAGCACGCTGCTGACTTTATCTTAACGTAATCATGGACTGAGATGTCCCTTACATTCAGTTCATGTAAATAAATAAACAGCCTCCTTGTTGCCTATCCCTTTATCTAAAACACAACCTGTGAGTCTCACGAATAGAAAGAGGCCACGGTTTCTAGCCATTTCCTTCATACAGGAAATTCGCGATCCATAAGGTGTGAGGACCTTAACCTTAAATTGCGTGTCACGGCAGTTTCCCACCAAAGCGTACGAGCCCTGGCAGGCATCACAGTGCATCGCTGCACTAATTAGGATGCACAGTGTGACGCCGACGGCGGCGGCATCGGACACCAAACAGCTGAATATTCGCACACAACTATTGTGATACCATTTTATGGTTTCGGCCTGCCTTTATACTCCGTAGTTAGCATTCTAAATTGGTACCGCAGACGTTTTTTCATACCGCTAAATGTCGTGTCAGAGCAATAAAATGGAATACCGACGGTTAACAAAATTGTGTGATTCAACAAGGGACAATTACGACTTATTAGCGTCGCGGTCGTCGAGAATATACTGATCGTTCAATTAAGCGAAATATTATATTCAGAGTGAATAATTTGGTCGCGATACGTGATTTGCTTGTTCAAGTAAATCCTAGTTGCTTTGTTTTATTTATGTTAATGGTAGCTGCACGTCATAATGTGATTCTCATTCAGTACAATGATAGTTGGCGTGCGTCTTTTGTTTTGCTATTATGATAATGTTTTTCCCTATTGTGGTACTTTTTAACATCAATCACTGCGGCTGAAATCTTTGTCCTGTTTTATTTCTCTTTTGTTCAAACCTCCACCATATACTATACTTACCTGTTCTCAAAACTGCCCTTTATAACCATCACACTAAATGCCAAATTTCTTTGTCAACAGGTAAACCGACCCCTTACAATGAAGAAAGAAGGTATTCAAACAAGAAACCGCAAGCTAAGTAGTAAGAGTAAGAAGAAGAAGGGAGGAATGGGCATGGGAGGAGGTGGGGCTTGTGCTCTGGCCCTCGGAGGAGTCATGGGAGACATGATCAAGCCTCTAGGAGACGGCAGCAAGGGTTTTGGCGGGTCCGCCTTCCCCTCTGCTATGGACTTCGGTAAGTACTGTAAGTTGTTAATAAAGGTTAAGTAAGTTAGTTTTTGGTAAGTTATATTATAAGATTTTGTAGTGATATAATATTAGATCACGCACGTAATCCCCGAAAGGTTAGGCAGAGGTGTTTCTAATAGTTCACCTACATTACGCCAGTTACGTTTAAGTCCCATGTGGGCGAGCCTAATTGCCATCAACCGGGCACAAATCCAGACTCCGTGGCCGCTACTGAGAAATTCCTGGTGGAAAAACCCAATAACCCTTTGACCGACATGGTAATCAAACCCAGGACCCATGCTCAGCAGTCAGTTGCCAGTTATAGTGATATATCTGTAGAAAATGCCATCAGTATTTTCCCGTTGGTTTGGCGGTTTTAACGTCTTAACTTTAGAGCTATGCCCAAACATTGTTACCCTGCTAAATGAAGTCCACATTTAAACTGGCTACAAATCCCATATACCGAATATAAGACGAGCTATTAACTGGGCACAAATCTTGTCCTCGGAGTTGCTAGTGAAACTTTTTCTTTATAAAACTCGAAAATACTTCTGAACTCAGTATTTTTATCAGGAGTAGCCTTTGAGACCGACAAGGTAATCAATCTGATACTAGCGTCACAAAGTCACATTAAAATTCAGCAGTAATGTGACACTGTAGTCAAAGGACCAAACGTGTTTATTTATGTTATTTTATTGATATGGTTCCATAACAACACGTGTAAGAATTTATTTTTAACCCTTAATTGTCTACATACATATTCATGACGTGTAAAATATTTAGTCTCAGTTAACGGCCATATAATATCAATATTTATTATATTCAAAATTGTTTTTTTTTTCTCGATGTCGGAACAAAAACATAATCAAGCTGTTTTATGACATTTTTGCAATAAAATTCATCATTATTTAAATTTATAACAATTTTCAAAGTCGACGGACAATTTAGAGTTTACGACTTCGTCTATTATTTATGTGTTTATTAAAATATTGATGGTTATCTGGCTGTTATGTTTGTCTATGCAATTAACAGATTTAAAATGTTACAATTTGCATGAACCGTTCGATTGGCAGTCCAATTAATTTTAACTGAATATCTCGCCACACTTAAGTCTAATTATGTTGGGAACTATGCATAATAAGATGCAAAGCAGTTAGAATTGTATACCTAGTTATCTTTAGCTCGAGAATACTAAATAGAAAATACAATAGGTATCTATATAATACACAAGCCCCCTCCTGCTTTAGTGAGAAAGAGGGAGAGGATATACCAACCCAGACATTGGAGAAGACTACGAAAGCTGTGGATGATGATGATTGTTGAAATTCCCGACTAAGAAATAAAACAACATCATCCATACAGTACACACTCCTCTCTTGCCACTCTCCACGCATCTCAGTCAAGCAATTATCTTTAAAAAATAACTAAACCATTTCAAATTAAAGAAGCCCCCTAATTACTTTTATAATCCGCCAATCCATTGCAAGTTGAAGCCAAACAGTTCTCCGATCTTTAAGTAAAAAAACCTTCCAGTATTAACTTAATTAAGACTTAACTAAGTAATGAGTTAATGAAGGGAAAATATTAAGCGTATCAGCAACTTATCTCAGAGCGCATGAAGATGAATAGGTTCTAACTTGCAGACTGGTTTGCAGAACCATTACTTGTAATCTGTAAATAAATTCTACTGAGGCTTTATATTTTATGCGAGTTAAATACTTGAGGGAAATCAGGAGCATTAACTTAAGTAATATTAAGTGTGGCCTTGGTTTTGTTAATTCCATTCGCGTTTGAAGGGTTAGAAGAAAATTTTACATTTTACTTATTTTTTTCCCAAATATAGATGATTTTGTAAAAAATATTCGTTTCTCATACTGTCATGTCTGTTTTATTCCTCGAGTAAGTGTATCAGGTCCTGATAGATCTTCAGGTTTTTCTCTGACAGTACTATTGAGTTTGCTAACTGGAAATTTTAAATAACAGCACAGATTTTGTTAGAAAAGTATGACTGTAGAGTCACATCACAAACGACTTCCTAGCCTGCACTTTGAGGAACCTGTGAGTTCTGGTCAAAACTTTATAAGAATCAAAGACACGACGGTGAAGACATTGGCAACCAGCTCGTGCTCCCTTGATATTATAATGTGCTACATAGATCTTTATATTAATCAATGTCTCCTTTGTCCACTAGGTCAGCACCAAGTGGGTCTAGTGCACCCGGCGGCGGCTCACATGTCGCACTGGTACGGGGCGCCGCACCAGGGCTTCGCCCCCCCACCTGCCTCGCACAATCCCTACCATCATCATCACCTCGCGCAGCTCAATTCTATGGTAAGTTTCAATAACATACTAATCTTTTCAAGTTAGAAATTAATGGGGAAAAAATCTGTATATGTAATGTTTTACCATGATCTTAATTCGCTCGGTATGATGTCAATTTTAAATAAATGAGTGTCCATGGAGTTTCTTGCCGTTTCTTCACCATAGAGATCTATGCCTTGGAATGGGCAACTACAGAACTTTCAGAAGTTATTATGCCTTGTGACAGTCACTGTAGCTTGGCTTTTTTTTTTTTTTTTTTTTGACATTGATAAGTGCCTGTAATGGTTTTATTGAAATAAATGCTTTGAGTTTCAGCTTATAACATACTGTATTTAAATCCGTGATCGTTCATTATTTTGAGCTCCCGTGCCCGCTTCCCGCTCTGTTCATTAGTTTAGTTGTAAACCGTGAAAGCTTAAAACACTGTATTTAGTTACAAATAGGGATATAAATAGGTACTAGAGCTATTGTAAGATTCTAAACTAGGGGGTTGTTATTGAGGCCTGGTCGGTTCTCAAATACCTTGTAAGAACCGCGTAGAACCGGGTATACCCGTTCTTTCAAGGTATTTGTATTACCGGGTGCATGCCCTAGGTATTTATGTCTGCCTGTACTTTCTCATTTTTTATAAAATGGAAAGAAAAGTACAAAAGCTATGTTGATTTTTATAGAAGTTTTCCAAGCCCTGCTGGTGAATTACATTCATGTGCAGACCTCCTTGTAAAATAATCCTTGGTAGTTCAGCACCTAATGCTTTGGTAGCAAAGTTGATGACGTGTAGGGCAAGTCAAATACCAGTCATAAAGTCAAGATTTTTGAGAAATTGCCCTCTAATATTATTTAATATTTCAAAATCTATTTTTTTCTGGTTTTAGATCAAGTATTACTAGAGTTCGATACTCTTGCATAAGAATAAAACGTGGGAAGTGCCGAAAAAAATAACATCTTTATTTCATCCAATAAAATAGAGTAGGTGCTTATTATTCAGATTATGTAGATACTAGAATTATTTAAATAATATCAGCCAGTTACTCTTCCAATTTTCTCACCAAGATATTTTAGATAGCGGAATATATTCATTTATGCATGCACGAAAACATCATCACTTAAGACTATATTAGTTCTATATACTTTAATTAATTCGCTTACATTTAAAACACATGTTAAAAAGATCTGCTATCAGTGTTAAAATTACCTAAAGATACATGTAAAACTGTAAATTACCTGCCGACTTCCAAAAGAAACATGTAAATTACCTGCCGAGTTCCAAAAGAAACATGTAAATTACCTGCCGACTTCCAAAAGAAACATGTAAATTACCTGCCGACTTCCAAAAGAAACATGTAAATTACCTGCCGACTTCCAAAAAATGTCACTAAATTGTATAAATATGTATGTAAAAGAACCTCGAAAATAATGTTATGTTCATATTACGCAGTTTCGTAAGAAGAAGTAGGTATATAATGTAAAATGATCCGGTATAATTATTGCTATTAGTTATGCCCGATTCCTTATATTGTACCGACGGTTATTGGCTGAAATTAACACTTTCGTATCTTTGCTAATATCGAAGCGAAGGTTACATGGCTTGGCGTAGGATTATATTTTTACTAGCTTATGCCCGCGGAGTTCAATAATTGTCCCCTTGGGATCATACTACCGGGATAAAAAGTATCCTATGTGTTAATCAAGATTATAAACTATCCGTATGCTAAATTTTATCCAAATACGTTCCGTAGTTTTTGCGTGAAAGAGTAACAAACTCTATGGCCCATTTTCAATTAATCATGAAAAAATCTCATATTAGCCAATATCTATAACCTATAACTATAAAATTAACAATATTTTCTTGTTTACAGACTGGCTGGAGGAGTGAGTACACGTGATAAGTCAACCAAACACAGGAGAACGCAGTTATTAATATAATGTCTTTAGAAAACAAGAGTCCTGTCCCCGGACAGACAAATATGACCTTACAAAGAAATCAGAGGCAACAAAACACGCTGTGATTTCGTAATTATGAGTATATTCGCTCATAGGTATAAACTCGACACATCACATTAATAAATAAGACTGTTGAACAGAATTGACGTTTACAACAACAAACTAGGCTGAGGTAACAACGAGAGAGGAAAGCGACGGCGACACACTGTGATTGACGAGGCTTTTGAATTCAAGAAAAGAACAGCAATTAAATCGAACCTTGAGGCTCCCCTGTTGAGGCAACGCCGTCGCACGCTGCAGCACCTCGCCTTACAGTTTGAATTGAACTGAACATATCCTGATTTTGAACACAATGAAACTTTGTCCCAGTTTATCGTTCCCCAATAAAAGACTTTGATATACCACGATCAGTTTCCTACAAGTATTAAATTAAGAGTGTTTTACATGAAGTAACTAGCGAAATTGTACAGTATTATAATGATAAGTAAGGTCGGCTACGAAGTCTTAATTGTATAAGTATAGTTCAAAAAAGAAGAAATAATTTTGTGTATTTGTACATATCTCTAATAAGTTATATTCTGTTCCTGTGTACATTGATTTTATTTTTTTATATTTAATTCGAACGTTTCGTTTGGCTATAGGAATTGTGATGTGTTCAGAAAGATAAAGCGAAGAAGTTTTTTTTGTACATTTTATTATTTGTGTAGATGTTATATGAATGAAATGCAATAGTAATTTATGTAATAGTTATACATGCAATTTGTAAATAAATAGCAGTTTTGAATAGTGACGTTTCGCAGAACTGACTTTGTTAGCGCATTAACCATGATTTCGTTCAATAAATTATTCAAGTGGTCACTATATCGAATTAGCTATTGAATATTTATGTATACAAATAAATCTGTTTGTCACAAGGTGTATTATAAAGTTTTGTATCACATTACCGTTGTAAAATTAAGAATATTGAGTGGCCATAAATTTAAAAATTACGGGGCTGTGTATGTGGTTGTAACATATAGCGTGAACAAAAGAAAGTTATTTGCGCAAGGTGGTAGTGCCACAATGTTTCAATATTACCATGCACCTTGTATCAACATGGTGTGCTTGCTCATTATTTTTTTTAATCCATGGGTTATTACGCTCTAATCAAAACTACCTGCATTTGCTGAGTCATGATCATTGAATATAATTACACGTTACAACCACAAACATATTCCTGAACCCCAAAATATGTAAATATGAAATGTAAATGAAACATGTAGAAGATAAATGAAATCATTATAAGACTATCAGATTAAAAAGATGTAAATTAGAGATCACTGCAAAACAGCCTATAACGATATCCTGTACCTAAAGTTTTTAGTTTTTAAAACAAAACATTGTGAAGTTGTGTATTTTAAATGAAATTGTGAATAAATTATCAATATTGATATTAAACGTTTATTTCATTTCCTCTCCCTCACAAAGCGTTAAGCTCATTGAATTGATAAACATGGGAGTAATTCCCGCTGTCCCTATGAAAGGAGCGGAGGTCCCTTTTAAATTGGAAAGCAGATCAATTGACCATCCAATTACGTCGTCTTATACGTTGTCCGCCATAAGTCACCGGATCAATTCCGCTATTCTGCAGAAAAAGTCGTCCAAAACTCGCGCTTATCTCGCGGCAAATTGAAAATGCAGCCGGCCGTGTGATTGTGACGCAACGGCTCCGATGCCGGCGACATATGGACCTATTCAATTTTAATCGCATTTCAGAAGAATGGACATTGGATAAAAGTACGTATAAAATGGTTCCCGGTCGACGATAGGCCTTACTTATTAACGTTGGTTTTATTTGCGGTTCATTCCGACGGATTTTAAGGGTGCCATTGTTGGTACACAATTATTGTTTGCTTTTGATCTTTTTAAGTTTGCACGATTATACCGCGGCCGCTTAGCGTTCATGCATCGGTGGAGATGTGATCGTACGACTTGACATTTGTAAAGGTTTCTGTTGCACACTTCCTTATGAGTTTTGATACATTCTTTGTTGATGTTTATATGTGGAACCATGTTGTTACCTGATGTCACAAGGTAGACAATATTGTGTGCGTTACTGTGACATGAACGCATTTGAGTTTATTGGATGATATGATTGGATATCCGGGGAACTTACGATTTATCTGAACTAGTTTGAACGTAGAAATATAAGGTTTCAATGAGAGGTGAGACTTTGATTAAAATGAAGTAAATTCTTCAATAATATTATCACAAAAACAAGCATACAAAAATCGTAGTAGACAGGAGTTATTCAAACAAACCCGAGACAAAGACCTTCCTTTACTCCTATAGTTACTTATATCCTTTCCCAAAAACAAAACAAGAAGGTGCTTGTTTGTAGTTTTAAAAACGAAACGGCATTTTGCTCGGGAGTGGAGCGGGCATAAGTCACCGGCCGGCGCGGCCAGTCCAGCGTGGTGATAAATGCATCGCTAGCGCGGGAAAAAATGTCGCCAGGCAAAAACCGCGGCATCACTCCCTGCGATTTATTGCACACGGCAACACCGCGGAATATTCGAGAGCCGACACTTGGACGAATATTCTTACACCTAAAGCGGTATGCGACTACCCCCCGATGTGACGGAACTTTGCACTTGGCAAAATTACGAGCGTTAACGTACGCCGGTATGTTCGCACCAGACGATTTATTTGTTTAATTTTATTATCGTGTAATTGCCGAATGGGCGTGCGTAGCGGTCCATGCCAATAAAGTTGAAAAATCATTTGTCGAAATAAACGTTTCAATCAGATTGACCTTGACTGATTCGAAAATTGACCATATTAATGATCTGAGTATGAAATTATGTTAAATATTCACATCCAGCATATTCACAGAGAAGCTCTTATTAGCCTCAAACAATAAAAAGCAACAAAACATGCGTAAGCCTTAAACTAGGTAATTATTGCAATTAAAAAGCAGGCTCACATTCACACGAGTAAGGAGCAACATTTGCCAAATAGGTTACAAACGCGAACACAATTCATTTTAGACAAATTGCAAGAGCCTGAGAGATAAAATTGAAATGGCCCATTGTATCATTTCTGGTTTCCACAGCACTAGGAAGACGGCAAGTGGTAACAGTGGGGTAACCGTCTGAAAAAGCTTTTGACAATAGCTACGCAGCTCCCAAACTATCGTGATGGAAATAATTGGTTTGTTTATTAAATGGGTATCGTCTTTAGATTCGTAACTGTACAAATCTAATTAGTATTAGAAGATAGTATATCTAGAAACAGAAAAAAATAGGTTTTAATTATAGTCGTGAAACTTTCACTTCTGAAAGGAAAAAAAAGTTTTCGTCTTCTTCGTGTCGCTGGCAGTTTATTTATATATTTTGCAGGCATATAACTTCGCTACCTCCACGGCGTCGTTGGTGGAATCGCAGAGGTCACTGGTTCTGCTTATTTTGGGGCTCAGATAGCAGAATATGAAGTGGAGCATAGTATCCCCAGTTGCTGTTACATCGAGGTAGCCTGGCGAGGTTGTGGTTGCATATTCCCAGTTAGGTCCGGACACGGTTGGGGGTTGAAAGTACCTATGTATACAAAGAAACTTATTTACCAAGAAATCGAGTAATGTTTGTAGTGTGACTACAAAACAGGTGTATCTGGAAGTGACTATGAAGTAAAACTGTCAGTAGGCATAACGAAACTACAACAAATAATGGAAAAGCTCTCTTTCATAGGCGATTAGCTATCACAACTGGTTTTATGCCGACGGAAAAGCTGAAATACTCTTACTTCATTTTAATTAACTATCGGGAAGGAGAACTGAGCTGTGATGGGTAGCCATCACAGCTCAGTTCTTCTTCCGAGTGACCCCGATTGATGATTCCTGTTCCCGTCATGATGCTGATTCCCGTTTGAACCAGGTGGGCACTTAGGACCTACATTTTATTTTATCAGAATTTCTTTAAACCTCTTGAATGAACACATCGTGCTCCACACCATCACCCACCATCCATCAACCCGCATTAATCCAGTCCCTGTCACAAATAGAAGGCCTGTCGCAACAGTGAGAACGTTTTTATAAAGGCTGATCATGTTAGAGCTACAGGGAGAAAGACCTCCTCGTTAGTCTAGTGGTCGCAGGCTGAGCATAAGGTCCTGGATTCGATTCCCGGGTCGGGCAAGGCGTTATTGGGTTTTTTCATCAAGCGTTTCTCACGGACTCTGGATTTGTGCCCGGTTGATGGCAATAGGCTCGCCCCTTATTATATGGGACTTAAACATAACTGGCGAAATGTGGGTGTACTATTAGGTACTCATCTGCCTAAAACCTTTAGGCATTACAGGCGAGATGTGTTTATGGAGAAATTACACCATAAACACTGCAACTAACAAAAACATAAACTCAAGCCTCTGAATTTAAAGAAGTAAACGTAAGGTCCACAAATCCTTAGGGAGCCTCATAGTCACCGAGTCGTGAGTAAGGGATCGTACACACTTGAGCGGCCGCGACTATCCGCCTGATCCGGGAATCAATCTGGGACTTAGACGGCGTTATCTCACTGACCCCGCGCTGTGTCACGACGCGTTTGATTTGCTTTTCAATTTTGTACAGGCTACTCTTTCTATCGCTTCATTGGCTCTGAATGAGAGGTACGCAAAGTGATTTTTATTATCGGGGTGACGGGAATGAAGGCTTGGATGCTGACCGTTGGTGTTTGTTTGGGTGTTGAAGTAGATACTTCAGATTTTGAAATAAGTATCTAAAAATCCCTGCCTCGTTACTCGAGTGGGCGCAAGCGCGACTGCTGAGCATAAAGTCCTGGGTTCGAATCCCGGGTCGGACAAAGTGTTATTGGGATTTTCCATCAGGAATTTCTTAGTAGCAGCAACGGAGTCTGGATTTGTGCCCGGTTGATGGCAATAGACTCTCCCCTATTACATGGGGCTTAAAACATAACTGGCGAAATGTGGGTGTACTATTAGGTACATTGCCTAACCCTCCGGGGATTACAGGCGTCATGTTATGTTATGTTATGTATATAAAAATTATCTTAGTACCTACTGAATTAAATGTACTATTGGTATCTAGGAGATACTATTGCAAATTATTTAGCAAGTCATAAATAACACGAGAGGAAGAAATAAATGCTGGAGATTTTACTGCAATTCTTCATGACATTTATTATCGACAACTTAATGTCATCACAAATAAAGTTAGTTTAATTTATTATAGTGCTAAAATACTAACTTAGTAGGTTAAATCACCTAACTATCGCAAACACTTCGCAATGTACCCAGTAGCTAAATGAGCTATTAATCTTTATAGCGTAGCCATAACTGCAGTTTCTATTTTCTGCATATAATTATTTATTCAAGCAATGTTTTCATAAAACGATATGAATCTAATCTAATAAGCGCTCAGATCTTTTGCTTAGCTTACAAACATTAATTTACCAACGTAAAAAGTAAGAACATTATTTATTTTGATGGAATTAGAAAACACAACGAAAAAAACGTACAAGTAAGTGCATTCCGGTCCACTCAACTGTGCAAACTTCTTTATGACCATCGCAGAATCCTAAAGCCCAATGTTTTTAACAGCTTCACAAACTTATTTGATGACTGATGTTAGAAACGTGAGATGTTACTTTTGATATCGGTTTACAGTTAGTTAAAAATACTAAACATAAAAATGTTTAATATTGTAAACTCGATCATTAAACTGCGTAACAAATGATGACGGAGCCAGTTCCCCGACACGCTGGAATCAGAACATTCAGTTCCTGGAACTACTCCTATTAGATAACAGATCAAAGATCATTTAAATTAAACAGAACCGATTAACTCCCAGACGGAATTCAACTGTGAGGCGGAGGCGACATTACGAATAAAATACCTATTTCAAATGACGCAGCAGCGAAGACTCGTCGACAAGTGAACGCAGCGTAGAGCATACGTAAGTTATTACATCTTATAATATGTTATTTACGTACGCGGCTCATAATAATAAACAAAGTGTGTGGGTATTGAGTATCTGTAACTTAATAACGTTGGATGCACCTGCCCGCGCGCCCTCTGCGGCACATTAATATTATAATGTATACAAGGAAAACGAACCTTTAATGCATTCGGCAGACGAACTGCTGTAATTATTATTTGGTGTAAACGTATTGAATATTAACTCCAGTATTGGGGGCGAGTAATAATCTTTTTTTGAGGCCAAAGTATGGTAATCGCAGCGATAGTAACGGACGTTGTAAAAGGGTCTTAAGACAGGTGACACGGGCGACAAAAACTGTCAGAATTTTGATGAAATGATGCAGTCATATTTCTGAATTGTTTATTGCGATATGTATGAACAAAAACGGTTGGTGCCGAATTTTGTAACTAATAAATGTGAACTGTAACTAGCAAGTCTCTGCTTTGAGTTAAATAGAAGGAATTTGAAATTTAGTGGAATTCAATTTGTGTACAGTTTTTGGTGCAATGTGTGCCAGTACCTAGTATTCTCCGTTTTTTTTTTGTGTGAGCTGATGTATGTAATTTTTGATTAAGTATCTCCCAATTAGATTAGATTTAAATTCTCAGATTAAGTAGACTCCCATTAGAGAAGAAAGTTTAATTTGGATTAGACTGAATGTAAAGAAAAAAAAAAAACAACAACGTAAATTAAATTATATTTAATTGAATTAATTTGGATTGTAAATTCGGACTGTTGAATTAGTTTAGTTTTGATGTTATTATAATAATAACAGCTTTTCGGAAAGTCGTTCTAACATAGTTCTTAAGTACTCATTACTAACCCATATGGACAGTTGTTTGAAAAAAAAAAAAAATATTTGAAATATTATTTCAGGAAGACATTTAATGAACATAGATGTTGTCATAGGAATAACTGAAAGATCTCTGTCTAGGCTTTGCAAGGCTGGAAATAACGTACATTCGAATATTTAAGTTGTGTGGAGCAAAGCAAGAAAGTTTCACATGTCAGCGATTATTGGAAGGGCAATAAAAAAAAAAATGTGTTTTAATTCAGGCATAATACCTATATACAACAAAAAATAATAATAAATAATAAATTGAGATTGAATAAAAATAGTAAAGTAGAAAATCATAGAAAAATATCATTAAAAAGATAATTCAATATTATGCTAAAGTTTTGAGCTTGGTAAGTTCTGCGTCCTTCTTCATTTGACTTAGACAGTATCTAGATTCAGACTAAGAGGAATCTCATCATTTGCCTAGCCTTTTCTCTACTATGTTAGGGTCGGTTTCCAGTCTATCCGGAGGCAGCTGAATACCAGTATTTTATGTGGAGCGACTGCCTATCTGACCTCCACAACCCAGTTAGTACTGGGTAATACGATACCCCTTGGTAACATTGGTTGTCAGATTTTGGGCCACTGACTACCTGTAACGACTGTCAAAGATCCACAAATGACAGCTGGGCCCAAAAGCTTAACGTGCTTTCAGAGACATAAACGAAACTCGATATGTAATGGGTGGTCACCCATCCACAGACAAACCTAGGCAAGCTCAGCTAGACCTAAAGATCGACCCGAGCGGCTGCTATTATTTAACCACGAGCTCCGACTTAGAGGAATCTGTTATCAAATATATAACAGATAACAAAATAATAATATTACCTCTATGCTAACCAACTCCGTCAAACAACTAACAAAAATAAATTATTATATTTCTGAAATATTTCAACGGTAAATTGAGGTTAGTATTAAATTGCAAAGAACCTACATTAAAGTACCTTCAACTTATTTTCGGGAACGTCACGTACGTATTTGATATTCTAATTAGGTACGTTGTCAGAATTTCATTAAGCCATGCCATGCGGGCTTGCTTACAGGAATGTCACAATGTTTAAACAATCGGGGTTCTGAAAGGTAAACTGAGCCTTTGTACGAGGAACCGTTTTAATATAATTCCTGTTTCTGGCAAAATATTACCATTCGCAAGGGTCGATCTTCGAGGTTAAGCAACGGTTACCGAGGTCGATCCGTGGATGGGTGACCATCCTTATCATACCGACCTACTCCTCTACTCCTTGCTTTGGTTGTGGAGATCTGATATGCTGTCGATCCATGTGACATACTGGTATACAGCTGTAACTGGATGAATTGAGGCCGACCTAGTTGGAAAAAGGACAAGCAGATGATGACCTAAGTAATTACATAAATGTTAATTCTTTGCATTGTGAATTTTCCCTCTTTCTCCGTTTGTATCAAGAGAGACCTTCTAACTAGGTAATATGCAGTGAAAACATTTTTTCCCAATAAGAAGATTGTGTCCGTTTCAACCAAACTAAAATGTCGAATTGCAATTTTACAAGTACACACACACATAGATTCACATAGAACTTACGCACACACACACATAGATTTACATACACAGAGATAGATTCACCTAGATTATAATTTTTATTTCTTTCTACAAACCCCTATCCTACCCCATTTTGGTAAACGCCTTGCAAAAGCTAGTTTCTCCCCTTCGAGTTTTATGACTAACAAATGACAAGCAGCTGAAACTCTAAACATTCCAATTTACTTTTGTTTCGAAAACAAAAGAAATGCAAGGTTCAACTGTTGGTAGAAATTCTTTTTTTGAAATCCATGTCAAGGCAAGGGTAGCGGTAGGCAATAGACCATAGATATAAGAAATAGGTTTTTATTATATTTCTATGGGACAAAATCTGTCTGTGTCCAAGGTTTTAAAACTGGCAACATTGTAGGTGAAATACACGCACAGTTTGTGCGTAAAATTTATATTTATATATTATGTATAGACGCCAGCACATCAAGCTACCCAAAACTGAAAGTTTTTCCCAATCCACCTTGAACCTTGAGCTTTAGCGATAAAGTTGAAACTCTATTAAAGAAATTTAACAGATTGCAGGTAGTGGCTTGATGTGCTGGCGTCTGTACGTATAGGTATGGTACTAAGATAATATATATAAGTATGTACTCGTATATAAATTTTAGAAAACCATAATCTTTTTGGTTGACTGGTAGAGAATGCCTTGTGGCATTAAGCCACCTTATGTACCACCTTATGTACCACTATTGTACATAAAGTTTAAATAAATAAGAGCAAAGGTATAGCTGGGTAACTGCCTCATCACTTTCTCAAAAGACAACATTAATCTATTCTTTTTTTATTTAAATCATAAAAAAAAAATCGTTGTTAAAATGAGGCACAGGTAATCTTAGCACCTGTGCGGCTGTGCCAGGTATTTTACTGGTCGGTTTATGTGCCGATCGAAAGCACCCTCACTTCCGACCCTCTAGCGGAAGTACCTACGCACCTTTTAGTGCCTTCTATACAGTTTTGACCTGGTTACATTACAACGTTGTGTTTTCATCGTAAGGTGTTTAAAGCCTTTTGTTTTCGTTTCGTTTCTTGTTGTGGTTTGGGGCGTTTCGTAAATAAGGATTTATAAGTGAAGTGGATTAACAGAATAAGAGTTTATTACAAGCGTTTATTTAACTTGCAATGATTTGTAGATCTTTGACAGTCGTTTCAAGTAGTCAGTGACCCGAAAGTCTGACAAACAGTCTTACCAAGGGGTATCCTATTACCCAGTACTAACTGGGTTGCGGAGGTCAGATTGGCAGTCGCTCCATGTAAAATACAGGTATTCAGCTGCATCCGGTCAGACTGGAAGCCGACCCCAATATAGTTGGGAAAAGGTTAGGCACTAACTTACAATGATTGTACATTTGTTTGTTGGTTAATGTCAAATCTTGCAACTGAATTTTAAAACACTTATCCCTAACCGATTGAGCAGAAATATTGCATAGGTACTCGTTTAGTTTGGATGACAATGCACGGTTACTCAAATGACGTCATTCTAAATCCAATATGGCGGACTACCATAGATAATTTAACGGACTAATTATTTTTATGCACCCCCATGATAGAGGTTTCAATTAAAAGGGTTTGCTGAGATGAGTACGAAAAAAATTACGTCACACCTATATTTAAAGCTAGTTTTAAAAAAATATTTTTTACTAGTAATTTGTTTTTCATTAGTGTTCGGACATGCAATGTATAAATCAATCGGCCTCGTCAAGAATATTATTTAAATATAAGCCGTGGCCCTAAGCAAACTTTATTCCCTATGTAACTAAAGAACTTTCTTTTTAAATCCTGGTTTCTTGCCCACTTTCGTTCCATGCTTCTAGACTAGACCTAAAGATTCAGGCTGGCTTTCAATGAATTTAAGATTTTTATCATGAAATAACAACATATTATTCTTTTTGTCAATTTTTTTGTTTGTAACAAAATTCTCTTGAAATTATTTTATCGTCTTTCATAGCTATTCGAATTGTTAATTTTCACTATTCGGTTTCCTGTTGCACAACACTACTATTTATAATATATCTATAATATATAATACACAATATACCACAGACGTATAATCTTTCAGAAAGCCAAATAATTGTACAAACTGCAACACGTAGCGTAGTACAAGAAACATTATACCTCATAGTAATAAGCTATAGCAGGCGATGAGATAAGCGCCCACAAGACAACAGCCAATATCTTCGCAGTTTTACAACCATCGGAAAAAAAAAATTAAATATGCAATTTTTATGGTTTGTTATATTTTTATTTAATATTTATGTAAATATGAAACCGACTTTATCCAATGATGGACGAGTAGAAGAAGTTATAGGTGTATACTTATCATCTGTCTAGCCTTTTCCCAACTATGTTGGGGTCGGCTTCCAGTTTAACCGGATGCAGCTGAACACCAGTACTTTACATGGAGCGAGTGCCACTCAGACCTCAACAACCCAGTTAGTACTGGGTAATACGATACCCCTTGGTAAGACTGGTAGTCAGACTTTCGGGCCACTGACTACCTGTAACGACTGGTATACCTACTATGAAGTGATATAGGTACCTAGCCATCATTATTTCAGCATAGATGAGGGGGAATTATACGGGACGTATGCTTTTTATTTTTTTCTTTTAATGGGTAATTTCATTATGGCTGGTACGATTTTGAACTGAGTAGACTAAAAACGGGGAACAGTGCAAAATTTGTTAGAATACTGTGTCAAAGCAAAATTTACATTCACACTTAGATAACATAGAGTCTATTTTATTTATTAGGTTAGAACTTTTGTGATTTAAAGATGCTTTAAGACTTAAAGGACGATGGTCCTTAAAGTTTAAGGTTTAGATAAACTTCAATAAAAAATCAACAATTTGTTAGCATAAAACCGCATCCTACAGAACTTCGAGACAAAAAATCGATTCCATTTTAATAATTTAGCATAAACATAAAAGAAGACCTCTGCTTTCCGCTGTCAACCTAGTATTTTAATTGCGTGTTCGTACAACTAATGCCATTATAATCTGTGGTAATTAATAACTGTGTAATCTTTGTCGTTAGCTCGGTGACAACGTGTGCACCTGCCCTTTAACACCTTTGTATCTATGGTGAATCTATTGATTATAATTAGGTTAATGAAGTAGTTCAGCTTTCTCCAGTTTAAAAGCCTGGATAATTTACAGAAAAAAATATATTGTGACTGCATCAGTCAGAGGCCCGAGCACGAGCGCGCGAAGAAAACGTAACGTAAATACGTCGATTTTAAAATTCAAATTATTGTTTCACAAATAATATTTTCATAATTTTAAGCACTCTGTAGTATTCGTACCCGAAGGGTAACCAAAGGGACCCTATTACTAAGCCTCCGCTGTCCGTCCGTCCGTCTGTCAGCGGGTTGTATCTCATGATCCGTAATAGGTAGACAGTTGAAATTTTCACATAATGTGTATTTCAGTTACCGCTATAACAGAAAATAAATTAAAAATTAAAGGGGGCTCCCCGATTACGATGGTACGGAACCCTTCATGCGCGAGTCTGACTCGCACTTGGCCGGTCTTTCATATCTATCGGTAATACTGATTGTGCTTGTTGCAAACAAATTTACTAAAATGCTTTTGGTTAATTGTATTTTCGATTAAAAAATCGACGTATTTACGTTATGTTTACACCGCGCGCTCGCGCTAGGACCTCTGTTCCTCTTTCCATTAGGCCTAGGCTGTAGAAATCAAATATTTGGTTTGTTCGATGAGAATAAGTCCTATTCATCCAACATAATGCTTTGGTATGCTAAGTTTTTAATGATGCAAAGGAACTAGCCTGAAATCAACTCAATTATTTCATACTAGCTGTTGCCTGCGACTTCGTTTGGGACCTTTTGATGTGAACGTGTGAGAAAAAAAAGTAGCCTATATGCTATTCCAGACTACAATCTGTAACTGTGCAAAATTTCATCCAGATCTGTTCTAGCGTGATTGAGTAACAAACATCCATCCATCCAAACTTTCGCATTTATAATATGTAGTAGTTCTCACTACTACATATTATAAATGCGAAAGTTACTTAGTTGTAGACCTTGAAACGTAATGCCAGTGTTCACCAACACTAGGTAACACCTTAATGAATACCTAAATAAAAGCGTGTTATTGGATTCTCAACTTTACAACGGGCAAAAACTAGGAAGACGGTGGCTGAAATTCATAAACATTAAAACTCTTTCTAATTTAAGAAGACAATATTAATTTGTTGTCTTTAAAATATGATTAATAAAGAACTATACTCCTTTCACCACAAATTAGTGAGTATAATGTAAGGTAACGCGATACAAGCTGCGCCCGCGTCGTCACCCGGTGAGATTACATGCGGATCGACGCACTCGGGACGCGTGCGACGCACCTGCTCGAGTTACGACAGGAATTTGGGTATTGGCTTGTGAATATAACCAAAAAATAAACTAAGCTTAGGTACCCTATTATTTTCTTTTAGAACGACGAAAAGATTTTAAAGAAGTCCTAGGTATGCAACTTCTTCATCTACCTAGGTAAGCAGTGACCTAGCCTAGTGGTGTGACCGTCGGACTGCCAAATCATAGGTGTCGAGTTCAAACCCAAGACACGCACCTCTGATTTTTCGGATTCATGTGCGTATTGTATAATTATCACTTGCTTCAGTGAAGGAAAACATCGTGCGTAAATGCAGCATGCCTGAGAGATATTTCTTGACGACATGTAAAGCCGAGTCAGAGGCTCATGGGAGGCATTAGAATTCTGCCACCAGGTTAGACACTAACCACACGATAAAGAAAGGCCTACCTAGTTTTCAGGACGTGCCGCCTGAATACAGGTTTACAGGTTCAAATCAAAATGTTATTGAAAAGGTTCTTGAAAAATATAAAAAAGTGAATGATGTTTTGGGATATCTCGGGACTTACTAGTGATCATCATACTTTAGAAACTACTTTATTATAAGCTGGACCAACTTCTAAGAAATCACGAAGTCATCATGCTTAGCCTTGTCCCAACTATGTTGTGGTTGACTTCCAGTCTAACCACATGCAGCTGAATACAATATTTTACATGGAGCGACTGCCTATCTGACCTACACAACAAAGTTAGTACTTTCGGCCCACCTGTAACGACTGTCAAGGATCTATAAATGACAGCCGGGAGCAACGGCTTAACGTGCTTCCCTAGGCACGGATGAAACTCGGTATGTAATAGGTGGTCACCCATCCACGGACCAACCTAGGCAAGCGCGGCTTAACCTAAAGATCGACCCGAAGAGAAAGGTATTTAATCACGAAGTAAGAAAGCTAATTCATATTGTTACATAAGTAGGTAGTATTACAGACTTCAATTAGTTTTAATACCCTACTTTTTATTTTGAGTTATATGATGCTATGTTATTTAATTCGATACTTGTATTTACGGTTGCAATAAATTATATTATTACACAATTAATAGTAAATTCCACGAATGTCGGAACGGCCTATTTTATAACTTCATTGGGTATATGCACCTTGCTTAAACAAATACACCTGATCGATGGTCTTCGATGCACCTTGCTCCAAATTTTCACCGTCGCCACGATAAAATTATCAGCCAGAAGGTCCATTCGGGAAAAAAAATAAGTGTGAAAAATAAGTGGCGTACGTATGTACATTAGCACGGTGAAAAACTCTTACTAGTGCGTATTGACTAAGCTCAGGTTACTGTGCAAGTTTATACTCCAAGAGTAGTCAGTGGTAAGCTGTGCCAAGTAGACCGACACCAATTGTAATACCAGTTTTATTTTTATCCAATACAAAAATATTTTCAACTCCAAATAAGATTTCCCTCGCTCTCCAAAGTTCAGAACAATACTTCTGTCTTTTGCATGATTTGTGATAGATACATCTATTTCACTCATTTACGTGATAATATAACTATAACTATCTCCTTCTAACTTTGGCTCAACTGTGCCCTGTAAACATGAAAAAATGGTAGCACTATGGAAATCTCTAGCTAGTGTCTAAGTAGAATGGATTGTACCTTTTTCTACCCTTAAATTTGTTCCGTGGACTGACCCATCGAAAGGTACCAAACACTCAACAAAACATTTTTTTCTAAGGATGGTCTAATAAGATCAATAATTTTGAAAGTCAAAAAAGTTTGGTTTTTACCTAAGACAGCTTAAAAATGTCTCATTTGTGGAACATATTATATAAAGATTTGAGGTCAATATGAATTAGCTAGCCAACTTTGATTAGCTGATAAATAAAATGTTAAATATAACAGTATTTGCAGTGAATAAATACGAATGAAACATATTTAATAAGGTGTGAGGAACGATAACAGTCTACATACCAAAATCCAACTTTTTCTAATACACTGAAACCTACCCTCTTATTGGAATATTATGAGAAAAGAAATTGAAAAAGTTACACACTAACAAGCTTAGGGAATGTAGCGAATTTAATTTAATTTATTTAAAAAATAAAACTCCATAAGTCTTTGTCCATTCGTACTTTGAATTGTTTCACCTCATTACGTGCACGAATATCGCCGACATTTCTTGGATTACATGCTTATTTATCAACCAAAATGCAACCATACACTGCTGAAAATAGAGTTTATTTTTCAAACCCTAATCACGCATACTGGCTTCCGTCGAAGACGGTAACTATACAAAATTCGACTCAAAAGTTCGGGCTAGAAATTTCTGAATTGCCTGATTTTATATCTGCCCTGATTATGAGGAATATCGCAATCGAATTTGTACTTTAAACAAGAAGAAACTAAGATGAAAATGGTTTGAATGCTTTAGAATTTCTTAGGTGTGAAAACACAAGCTGGCCGTTTGTTCGGACGTAGGGTGAATGCGACAATTTTGCTCATTCAAATACAGAAGTGGGACTAATGGTTCGCTATTTTTATGTTACCAATTAAATCGTTTCCAGCTATCGGACTATACCAGTTTTGGAATTTTTAATGGTAAGAAATATGATACCAGTAAATAATGCCATTTTTTTCATTGACTTTTTAGTCATGAGATCTGAATTCAGTAATCTGTCTATATTTTTATTAAAACAACTTGATATCTTACCTACCTAGTCGTGAACAGGTTATCATTATTCCGTGCCAGCAACGAATTATCACTCAACGCTAACTCTATACTTAATTTAATTAACTTTAACATTATGACAAAAACTAACTGTCACACAATTTAATTAATTGAGAAGTTTCAGTAGATGCGTGTAAAATTTGCATATACACAGCGTACGCTATCGCAAAACAAAAACACGATTTTGAACTCGAGGCTCACATGAAATAAATCGAATAAAAAAATCGATTTTAAACGTTCGATCTGCGTCGGAGTGGGTGCAATTAAAGGGTTCCGAGAATCGATGCTGCAGGACTGCACGGAGCCTGCACGAATATAGTTACGCCATTCGTATGAACAGGGGATAAAAATAATTGTATCTATATGTAACGTAATGCACATTATATGCTTGGGTCGTGATGTGTTGAAGGACTAATATTTTTATTCTCAGAGATGAGACTTGTGGCTAAAATATAACAAGGAGTAAGAGACACATCACACGATTCTAGACTTCAGTTTGTCGTTGGATATTAAAACAACTGGCCTATACAAAACTGATAAGTAAGGGTCAAAATGTGCGGAAAAGGTATTTTTTTTTATATTTGACAAAAAATATCAAATCGGGTGGTTCTGTCTGAAATCATGAACTGAATTCATGGGAACTGTTGGCACGTCAATAGATATCTAAGTAGGTATATGTGTAAGTAGATACAGTAAAGACGTAATAGCGCTTGTTGTAGCGGTTGTGGAAACCCAAGTTCAAGATTGTTCAATTGTAACCGATATCAACTTTTTGTATCAATAAGAGACCGATTGCATAAAGACTGTATAATGTCAACAACATCGAACTTACGACATTCTTTGTAATGGTCATTGCATTATAATTTTATAAAAGATCATCATCATCTGCCTAGCCTTTTCCCAACTATGTTGGGGTCGGCTTCCATCTAACCGGATGCAGCTGAATACCAGTATTTTACATGGAGCGACTGCCTATCTGACCTCCACAACCCAGTTAGTACTGGGTAATACGATACCGATATATTTGTTATCTTTTATAATTTTATAAAAGATAACAAACCCAATAAAAAAATACAAAAAAAAGATCACATCTAATTTCCAACATTTATCTCAAAAACGCCCCCATAAAAATCATCATAACCGAAACCTAATGAAACCCAATATCGATTACAATCGATATGGCATTACAAAACTTTATCGATAACAAAAGAGCTAAACAAGGTGTTTACGATTCCGATATCGATCGATATCTCGAAAAACGTGGCACAAGACAAAATCCTTAGCGAATAAATTATATAGAGAGTCGGTTGGTCGTTGTCGAGCCCTTAATTGGGCCATGTACAGAACGACGGAAAAAACTTAACATTTGTTAGGTATTCCAGGAATTATACACTTGTTGGTCTCTCGGAGCCGGTTTTATTTTCAGTGTCCCGTAATGAATGGTCTAACGAGATAGATAGATGATATCGTATTGCTTCTCCGTATTTCGTTGGAGTTTAGTTTCGATAAATAGTCATGAAAAATGTAGACCTAGCCTTATTAGCTTTATGTACGTTTTTTGTTTATGAGTTAAGCTTCGTTGTTATGTATGTACTTGGGTGAGTATGTATGTTTGCGTCCATGAGTCCTGGTCCCTAGGTACCTACCTATTTAAAAAATACTATTTTGTTCCACCCTTTTGTTTTTGTGTAGTCGACAGCGCATCAAGATACTACAAAAAAAACCTCATTCGATTTTGAACGTAACCATCAACATTTTATAGTTTAAAATCATTTAGACAAATTTGACTGTTTGTGGTAACTTGATGTGCTGGTGACTGTACTATAGTTACACCTCTTGCCCTGTCTGTTGTCAAGTACCTTCCTTAATTCCTTTATTGTTTTAAACCATGGTAAATATGCCGCACAAAATATATAAATACTAGTACTAGTAATTTTATGAAATTTGTAAAAAACTTACACCGTTCATAAAAATCCCACCAAACCCAATTTACCTTTAACTTCACATTATTAATTTCATATTTCTTATTACAAAAATTTCTAGTACAAAAATACCCGCTGAACATCACACATGGACACGGCAGTCCACCTGCATTACTAATGACCGCTGGCGACTGTCGCATAATCCCGGGGATTACACGCGGGCTTGGACCAATCGAGCGGCGCTCAATGCCTGGACAAATTAATTTGTAAAAACTAGTGTTCTAGATGAAGGCGAAAGATCAAATATGGCATAAGTACTGTACTCGTAACAATTCATTCATAACTTACTCACAACTCACAAATATAATTATATATACCTGTAAAACTATATCTGTTGGATAGCTTTTCACGTTTATGTTTAAACGCCTAATATACAATAGGAAACAAAGAGCTCAGGAGAATAGATATACCCTGTCTTCGCCTGGAGCCTAATGATGATGTCCTACATCCTATATTTTTAAATGAGCAACATTTGTAAAAATACTCGTACGTATTTCTATCACGTTCTCGAAAACGGCTCTAACGATTTCGATGAAAGTTACAATAAACGAGTTTACGGGGCGAAAAATCGATCTAGATACGGTTAACTTAAGTTTTATTTACTGGATGTAATTTTACACATTTTAGATACACCAATAATATACGGTTAACTTAAGTTTTATTTACTGGATGTAATTTTACACATTTTAGATACACCAATAATATCACTTCTGAAGAAAAATTCGTCACAAACTGCTTTAACACAGTTTTTTCTATCATATTTTCATCATAACCGTCATTTTCTTTACCTCCCTCAAGTCAAAAGAGTTACCCATCGCAATTATTTTTTTATATCCCTCCCGCATTATCTAGAAGGGGAAACAGATTTCTTTAAAAAAAATAGCGTTGTAAACTTCTCGGCTAATACGAAAGGTGAGGCGACAGACTTGGAGCGTGTCGGTGAACGTAAATTGTTTATTATTTTTTATGGGATTTTCATGAGGACGATCGTCCCAGACTCGTTAAAGGTGGTTGTGACGGAATGAGGTTGGAGCGAATGGAGTGCTAATTTAGAAGACTCCCATGTATTTATTAGGCATGCAATAGCAATGATACGTCTATCACAAGGCGATCGTTCTCGTGTCAAATTTTGCAAGTACATAATTTTTTTTTTGTAACAAATTTTCAGCGTGGATTATATCGAATATTTTATTTATATTTAAACTTATTTTTTTTTTCCATGGGGCTTAGCAGTAACGACAGAACGCCACCTACAGATCCTGATAAATTCCTTTCGTCTCGTCCACGTTCAAACAAATCTTGCAACACGCGCATGACGCACATTTTTTTTATATTTGCAATTTGAATACTAACTTACAACCTAATTTGTAGTGATGCAGGTATTCAAGTTCAAAACATTATCCCTGCATAATAAAAAAAATAAAGTTACTATCAGGTTCGGTAACTGAAATTTTCATCTTAGCGCTCCATTCGTTCATAATCTACGGCAGCCACCAAGGTTATTGTGTGTCGCTGGAATATTTAGCCTTTGTTTAAGTTTTTTTTTAATTTTTTAACTAATCCCTCACAGTTCAGATTATTTAACTCAGTAAAGTGCAAGTACATACGTATTTTATTTGAGAAGCGTGACTAATCGCATGAATTCTGAAAAAAATGTTGGTATGCATCTCTCGTTATACGTACAGTATTCTTTGATACAAGAATACTTATAGTCAAGTAAATTTTATTCACTTTAATTGTCTCTTGAAGAACTTATTTTAACGCTAAAGCTGCTTCGCTCTTTATAATCTACTTGACAAATTACAATCACGTAAAATATAAAGCAACAAAAGATTTTTTGAAAGAAGGAAGAATGGAGCACCAATGAAGGAAAATTTTTCCCTTAATCGAGTTGACCAGGTGATTAACACCATTAGGAAGAGTCTTGTCAGTCAATAAGTTTGTAACTCCCAGTACTGCAAACATAAACAGTTGAACACATGACTAACGCATTGGCCGTTGATAAAAAAAACCATACAGAACCACTTGTTCAAGAGTGTGACATCTAGGTACTACCAATAAAGGCACTACAACAATTCAATCCTCCTACCCGTAGGTACTTCTCAATTCAAAACCCAACTTAGCCAGCTCGTTGGAACACAAAAGCGAACCCGAACACGACGAACATTTAGCTATCGGCGCCTCTCTCATAACACCGCATTTTCCACTTTTCTCCAGATTTCCCGAGGTGAAATCGCTAAGCGTTGCCCTGATGTTTGAGGATGAGAAATGAGCGGAAGGGGGGGTGGAGGGCAAGGGGGGATGTATTGTAAACACAATTACCTCCCCGCGTCGCTCCCAGGGCAACAAATGGTGGCTAAACGACCCATTCGCCTGTGATTTGTTAGCAATATGCTTGAGATTTGGAACAGAAATGACTTTAAAATTCGTTTTGCGTACTGTGTTACATAGCTTTGCTGGCTGTAGTGGCGTAGCGTGGGTGTTCATTTAGATTGTTATACGGGTTGAATTGTTTGTGTTGTTATAATGGTAATGTTTGTTGCCTAGATTAAGTTTAGTAGGTCCTTTACGTTAGGCAAGTATAGTGTCAGTTGTATTTGAAGTCAGAATCAGAATCAGAATTTTATTTGCTTTGAAAGTAAGTACAGGTTAGGTGTTGTACATAAATTAATGAGATCGGCTACAGTCTACCTTACAGCGTGCAAATTATTATCAATCAAATATCAATCAATCATTTATTTTGTTAAACATAGGTATGGTTACAGATAACAGATAGTATATTGTCTAGAATATGTGCACTATGTTTTGCTAATTTATGGCGTACAAAATTAAAGATAGATTACATTAAGAACAAGAAAAAAACAGTCAATTTAAAATATGTCAGTTAGGTAAACATGTCATTACAATTTTAGATAAATAAACACATTTATACTTAATCACTAAATAAAATCATAAATGTTTCATTGGCAAGTCGGAATCGTCATAGTACCTCTGTTTATCAGTAGTAAATTCAGTGATGGAGTAGTAACATCTATCTATAAGGAATTTAAACAAAGACCTCTTAAAGGACGCCAGACACTCTTTATTTCTGATAGCTTCTGGTATACTGTTATATATTTTTGGGGCCATACCTAGCACACTTTTGCCTAAAAATGCGGTTTTATGAGAGGTAACATGAATGGTATTCTGATAACGGCGAGAGCGTAGTTTTTCAAATAAATGCAGGTTACAGCGAACAAACACTCCCATTTCATATATGTACATAGACGGTAGAGTGAGCAAACAAAGTTCCCTAAACAATGGTTTACAACTATCAATCGCTTGTAATTTGGTAAACGATCGCAAGCATTTCTTCTGAGCTTTAAAAGCAATGTCTCTGTCAGTGGAGTTACCCCAGAAAATGATTCCGTACCTAATGCTAGAAGCCACATAAGCATTATAAGATATTTGAACTGTAATGCGGTTAACCGTTTTTGATAGTTTGTACAGAGCATACGCAAATTGACTAAGCCTCTTTGACAAAGAGTCGATATGATTTTTCCAAGTCAGATGACTATCTATGTAAAGGCCCAAAAATTTTGTGATGTCTGTTTCAGAGATTGCTACGTTGCCATATTTTATATTCAGTTTCGGTTTATTTGTTCTTTGATTAAATGTCATTATTTTAGTTTTATCAAGATTTATTTTTAGATTGTTATTAACTAACCAATTTATTATATTTTTACGATCATCATTTATGTCATTTTCAAGAATATTAATGTCATTACTAGAGAATAAAATAGTGCTGTCATCAGCATATAAGACCATCTGATGTTTACTGACCTTAGGCATATCATTTATGTAAATGTTAAATAATGGAGGGCCAAGAATGCTACCTTGGGGAACACCATAAGTAGTTTTCCTAGGACGTGACATGTACGTTCTCTCAATTACATAAGTTAAAATATTAATACAAACAATAAAAGTCAACTTTTTGATTAAAAAAAAATAAAAATAAATTATGGACCAATATCAGTGGTTTACCATGCAGCAATGGACTTAGGCTAGAAACCAAAAGAATATAATATCACTTAACATCACGCCTGTAATTCCCGGGTAAGGCAGAGGTGTACCTGATAGTACACCCACATTTCGCCAGTTATGTTTAAGTCCCATTTAATAGGGGACGAGTCTATTGCCATCAATCGGGCACAAATCCAGACTCCGTGGTTGGTACTGAGAAATTCCTGACGGAAAAACCCAATAACAATTTGCCCGACCTGGGAGTCGAACCTAGGACTCAGCAGTCGCGCTGAAAAGAAATGTGTTTGTCATGCTTGTGGGTAATGTTTTTCTCGAATCGATGACATAGAATTTGTCCGACCAGTACGTAGCGACCTGGACAGCTCTGTGAGCTCTGTCGTTTGCCACATTCAAGTCCTGGAGGGTGCAAATAGTAATGCACGACCGGCAAGACAGAAGGTGGGGCATTTAATGTGTTGGGACTCCACACTCGCATTGTGTCCGAGTTAGTTCTATTACACCCCCAACTAGTCAGATGTAACCTGCAGCGTTGTCGGTCATGTTGATGAGATATAAAAAAAAAGAAAAAATAATAAAGTTTATTTGAAGTCAGTTCATCAAACAATTAAAATGACGAATTAAAAAAAAAAACAGATAGGGAAAAAGAAGAAGATATCGGGGGTATCGTGTCATTTGTCTTCCGGTGTCATTACTTAGTTATCAATCTAGTAATTGTTTCTTAAAACTGACTGAGATCGCATTTAAACAAATTATTGTACCTGGACTAGATTGGAATCTTAATAAAAGTTTAAAAAAATGCTATGGTCTTCTTATATCGAAAACCTCAATAAATATATACCTTGGTGGCTACATAACAAGGTAATTTATAAAGCCCTTATCATCTTACTTTTTTATGTGAAAACTCGCATGACAGGGCGGGTAGAGGCTTCATAACAGGGACCTAGCTACCTAGGTCTTTTATTGATGGGCTAATAGTGTGTCATCACTCATGCACTTCATAAATTATAGTAATCTCAAAACCAGTATTTTTAATAACACCAGTGTTTTAATTTGCAACATGAAACATGGCTCTATGTTCAACATAAATGTTCTATCAACATTAATTCATTTTTAAACAAAGTTTTACTTATTTTTTTTTATGTAGATTCTAAGAACTTCAATTGAAGACTAATGCATTAAGAATGGAAAATATTCAAGTAATTATAGTACTTAGTTGACTTTAAAATATTGTTCAAACATGTTCACAACACATCATAAATTATTGCAAATTCAAAGGTGATTTATTGTAAGGTGAATTTCCAGTCCATGACCTAGAATATGGAGATCTTTGACAGTCGTTACAGGTTGTTAGTGGCCCAAAAGTCTGACAACTAGTCTTACCAAGGGGTATTTCTGATAATATTTTTTTTTTTTACTTGGAACAGTTTCCAAGTATTTGAGGAGCTCGTGGTTAAATAATAACAGCCGGTCGGGTCGATCTTCAGGTTAAGCCGCGCTTGTGTAGGTTGGTCCGTGGATGGCTGACAACCCAATACATACCTCCGTGCCTCGGAAAGCACTTTAAGCCGTTGATCCCGGCTGGCATTTGTAGATCTTTGACAGTCGTTACAGGTAGTCAGTGGCCCGAAAGTCTGACAACCAGTCTTACCAAGGGGCATCGTATTACCCAGTACTAACTGGGTTGTGGAGGTCAGATAGGCAGTCGCTCAATGTAAAATACTGGTATTTAGCTGCATCCGGTTAGACTGGAAGCCGATCCCAACATAGTTGGGAAAAGGCTAGGCAGATGACGATGTAGAATATAGTCTGCAATATCGAAAAAGAATGAGACTTAAATTAAGAATGAATACTGTAACCTGCTAACATTTAAATAAAGATTAAAAACATTAACAAGTTGTACAGAATCTCCCACCAATACCGAACCCAACAACAAAACTCTTTTATAAGTGTAACACACAACAATACAAGATTCTCGTTAATCCCTTACGGTCATAACGAGGCGGGCGCTAGAGGGCGGAGCCCCGGCCTCCACCGGCGTCCCGGAGCATGCGGCATAAACAACTCAAGTTACAACATTTAATTATCGCTGTTTATTAAACCAGGCTCACCTCGCGAGATATGAATCACTGTTAAATGATAACACTGGTGAGGATGAAAGAAATTATCATTCACACCTACTGGAGATTGGATGGTGGGTCTTATGACACGATTTGGGTTTGGAAGAATGGTGTGCCAAAACCGTGGTCAGTTTTGTTGATTCGTTGCATCGTGCACAGCATGGGCCAAAGAAGGTACTAACCGCTTCGCCATTCGCTTTCAATGACTGAGGAGACAACAAAACAATTTATGATAGAAATGTACACCCGTATCTATAAACAAGTCAAAGTATTTACTTGAGTAAAAGTCATTATTTAAGAAACGATTTTTATCATGTAGTTTAGTAATTGCTTGAAGTTAGAACTGTCAATAGTTAGAATTCTTAGCTTTGCTTTCTTTGACGGTTCTTACTTCGTTTAAATTCTTGTCTATTGCATAAAAATGTTTGCATAAGTAATTACTTAAACTCAATTAATTACTTGACTGTAGATACGGGTGTTAGTGTCCGACCCAGGCTTCGGCTATAAAAACTACCTTCAGCCAAAGCTATGCCCAATTTAGGCCGAAGCCGAAGGTTTCCAGCAAGTACCGAAATTGAAGGAAATTGTTACAAATGGGTGATGGAAAAAGTAAAACGCGAGGGTAGTCGTCACACATTCCGAAGACTTTGAAGTGTTATTATTTTTGTAATGACAAGTAACAAGGTAATTTTATTCATCTCGTTAAGTCATCTATAAAGTCAATATAAACTTTTAATTTAAATGTAAATAAAAAAAAAAAAATTATTCACTTTTTTTAACCAATCTTAAACAGAATTTCTTAGGGTTAACAGAGCTTCGGCCTGAATTCGACCTACGATCGGACACTAAAGAAATTGCTAAGAGTGTACCAGAAGTTGTGATTGGTACTCACGTAGCAATAATTGACATATGCGCATGTTGCATGTCGCAAATCGATGGCTGTGAACGGGTAGTAAGGAAAATGCATGATATCTCATTCGATAAACCGAGAAGGCTCTTCCTAAAGTTACGAAGAAAATTGATGAGTAAAATAGTTTAACTAAAACATAATTAGATTTGCAAACGTCAGACGAATTCGCCGTAGTTATTTATTCATTTATATTTAATTCACAAGTAACAAGACTCACAAAGTTAGTAACAAACTTTCCTTACAACTAGTAGTAGTAAACTTAACCTACACACTTAACCTAACACTGTCTTACATTAATTGAGGAATCCCTGCTACAAGCTTAACACCGAAGTAGAAAGCTTGCAGCAACGATTCACACACAAACAGAATCATCATCATCATGATGATGATTATATCCCACTATACAACCATCATCATGTTGGAGTTGGGTTCTAGTTTACCTGGATGTAACTGAACACTGAATTTTACATGTAGTCACTGTCTATCTGACTTTCACAACCCAGTTACTGGATTATACGATACATCTAGATCATCTGTTCACTTTTCAAATAAATGATTTGATTTTTGATTTGATATGACCATTTGTCCGACTTTCAGGCTCCTGACCAGGCTCGTAACGACAGTTACAGGTATACATATGACAGGTGGACCAACAGCTTAGCTTAGCGGGATTAAGCTAGGACCAATAGCGGCACAGAAGGGTCACGGTATATATAAGGATGGTGTGTTGCTTAACCTCGTAAATTTACTGGTGAGGATACAGCAACAACAGCCTATTGAGTAACTGATTATTATTGTCGCATTTATTACTGTCGCGACTTTCTATGAAATCAACGTGGCTTGTTATATTACATACATATCCTATTACAGCATGTAGGTACATTGCTAGTCCCCCCACTACACAACACTGAAAGATGAATCCAATCGCCGTGGCATACGGATATTACTCCTCGCAAATATATTAGAAGTGCAAAGTTTATTCTGATTTACGATCTTCCAACAGCCTTGTAAGTTGTAGATGTAATTTAACAAGCTTTCTATTGTTCACCCGCCCCTATATTTATGACCAAGTTTATATATGTAAAACTTTGATATTTATGCTGTTAGTAATAAGCATGTATCCATATCGAGCTATTTCGAGACAAATATCCACCATTGCTCAAACGCTTGTGATAAAAAGCAAATCAGGTATCGACTTTTAGTTAAGGGTGCTTTTTACTGAACGAGCTTATAAAGCATTGACCCGACTAATAGTAACGATACATTGTAGGCATACAGCAACAACGGTAACGTAGTAGAGACAATTGAATTCGTGTAGGGTCTTACAGTTAAAAAGCAATATGACAGAATTATAAACCGACGCACCAGTAATATGAAAGCGGTCAATGGCAATGACCTTTCATATTATTTAAAAACAAGGCTCAAATTACTTCAAACAAGTGTACGAGACATAGAATTGCTGGTACCCAATTAAATATACTTGACTTGATCATCAAAAAAACCACTGGACACAAAAAAGACCTTACAGCGGTATTCAAAGAACATGCCTTTTGCCGTAACGCAGGTACGATACGGTCTGAAGGACCGCGGTATGTTTGTAAGTACCTAGGCCGAAAATATCCATAAAGAAAACACATCCCTTCAAGAAACCCGCTCGGCCAGCAGAACAGCCACAGCACTCATAACAAAAGTGCGCAAAGCAGAGCATGCGCCGGCGGCGCACTCGGACGGGCCATTTATCGCACGCGCTCGCCCCGCGCCCGCCCCCCGCCCGCGGCGCCTGCACGACCACCACGCCCCAACCAGGAGCGGACCTGGAGTGCATACATAATATGCCTATAGTGTTCCACGGCTGGGACCCAGGCCTCGGGTCTCTTGGAGAGAGAGTGGCCCATAAGCCACCAGGCGGGCTGGTGCCGGTTAGTAGTTGTCACAAATATTTGAAATTTTGTTTCTAGGACATACTGGTTTCCTCAAGATGTTTTCCTTGAACGTTTTGAGAACAGTGGTGATGATTAACACAAATTTAAGTTCCCACATACTTGGAGTGGGTATTATTATATTATATTATGAGCCTGATGTGTCCCACTGCAGGGCAAATGCCTCCCTTCCCTCTTTCCATTTATCTCTGTCTTTGGGTATTTGGACCCAATCCTTATGATAAGAGTCCAGCTCGTCACGCAGTGGAGTGGGTACCGCTGCTGAAAAGACGGGAGGTTCTAAGGTGTGATAATTAAGGGATTATGTTCGTGGCTAAATAATAACGGCCGCTCGGGTCAATCTTTGGTTAAGCCGTGCTTGCCTAGGTTGGTCTGTGGATGGACCCATTACGTTAAGCCGTTGGTCCCAGCTGTCATTAGTAGATCTTTGACAGTCGTTAGGTAGTCAGTGGCCCAAAAAGTCTGACAACCAGTCTTACCAAGGGGTATCGTATTACCCAGTACTAACTGGGTTGTGGAGGTCAGACAGGCAGTCGCTCCATGTAAAATAGTGGTATTCAGTTGCATCCGGTTAGACTGGAAGCCGACCCCAACATAGTTGGGAAAAGGCTAGGCAGATGATGATGTTCGGGGAAAAATGCACGAGGAAAAAACCCCGCCATTAACTTCTATTTTTTTACCTTTACAGTCCTGAGTCACGCTCGCAAGAACACCACGCCATGCACAGGAGTGGACCTGGAGTGCTTGCTGCTAAAAAGATGGAAGGCGAGAAAAAAACCTTTCAGGGTTATTGTCCCAAACTTTAAAAGCTCGAATTGCAAGAGCTTTTGCATACACATGAAGTATGACGAAGAGTATTACATAACTCTTATATTTCTATATTTCTTTTATCCATTTTTCACATCGTTCAGTAGAAATTTTACTACAAAGCTCTTGAAAAGTCTGCCTGTCGTCCATTTTAACCAGAAGCTTGATGATGTTCCTGAAAAACTGAAGGTGATCTTATATAACACAGCGCATTCAAGAGCGATTTTCAAGGCAAGAGTATATTAAGCTACAACAGTTCTTTGCATTTTAATATGCTCTATTTATAAATTTTAATAATATAATTTAATTTTCGGCTTCAGTACAAGATCTAACTGCGGCCCTGCGCTTGCGCCCCAAAGCGCGAGGGCGCGCGAAATACCGACCGATCTGTAGTGGAGCCGCCATTATAATGAGACGTTATTTATTGGACAATCCCACTACTAATCACCTCGGACAAGCTGTATTCATAAGTATTATATTATGAAATGTGCGATGGTAATGGCTGGAAATACCTAAGGTGGGTCGGTAAGTGTAATATAACTTTGCATCGCTTCAGACGCACCAATATCATAACATGTTTTAAAAGTTTAGTAACCTCGAGATTTCAGTTGTTCGTATACTAAACTATAATACTTGATATATCCATAGGGGTCTATGGAAATATCAAGTATTATAGTTCAGTAGTACTAGTATTACAGTAGAGCAAATATACTTTTTCAATAATAAGATTAAAGATAAAAACCCATTGATTACCACGATCGCCCATTGTGTTTCCGTGACTTCAAAAGGATTCCTTCGGTTGTTTTCTTCAATTTGCTTATTTAAGTAATCAAAATAATCATGAATCTTTATTTATCTCAATATTAGAAGTAACAGATACTGGTATATGCACAATCTTAAATAGAGAAAGGCGTCTGAAGTAGGCATGTCCTGAGGTACAGATCACCTCTCCGGCTCAGATATACTATTTTATTTACAGCAAAAATTTAAATCAAGATTCTAGAGTTACAATTAGAAGTAGGTTAACAAGTGCTTAAAATTAATTATTTGAATTTTTAAAAAAAAAATGAAATTGACATAAAAAACAAACTACTGGAACATTATGTATGAAATACTAATGGCTCAAAAGTACTACAGTAAAAACATAAGAAACACAAAAAATAAATTTAATAAAGTATTTGATAAGGTCAACAATGTATTTTATCGAAGTAAAAACCAAATAAACAACATATCAAAAATGTAGAACTACATCATGCTTTGCGAATTTAATGTTAATTTCCACTGGGCTGGATCCTTTTGACTCTAAAGAAATAAGCTTTCTTTTTCGAGTGCTGTTTTAATAAATAACACTAAGTAAAGGTTAAGCGGTAAAAATAACATCAGAAGACTAAGAGCAAGTCAAAAAGATCATAATTATGTCACTTAGGCAAATGTTCAAACATAATTATCAAAACTTACTTAATTTTATTACGTTATTACATTAGCCTACATTGAAACAGGAGTGAATTTTAACGTCAATATAATATTTATATCGATAATGGAAATACAGTTTTTAATACATAACTGGTGTTATGGCTTTCATGCACTTAGTAGTAATTGCTCGGCGTTTTTACTTTTGCAATAGACTAACATATGTGTAAAAGGTAAATAGACCCTTAACGAAGCCGAAAGGCTCTTGTTCTCCCCGTCTTTATTTTTTTTTTCTAGACCATACCCGGGAACCTTCTAGTTACGGAGATATTGGGGGTCAAAGTTCCAAAGTTTTCACAAGTTTTTTTTTAAATACATGTTTTTAATGTAAGATTTTTACTTTAACACTACCCCCGTACTATCCAATCCATCCATCAGCACAATGCTTTGAGCGCGTTCCATCGAGTCCAACCGTAAAAAGTGATTTTTCACCCCAAATAAAAAAAGTCGTTTCCCAACAATAATTTTTGCGTAAACTTACATGGTTTGATGTACAGAATGCTTTTTTTTTTTTTTTTTTTTTCCGAATGGGAAATCATCAAATGACCCCCCCCACTCTGGGCGGAGCGGAAGGGAGTGTCAGACTTGTACTGACTAAAACCCATCCATGTTCCTTCTTTGCCCTTTGTGTTCCAGGGCCACGATATCTCTTTCGAACAATCCCGCAGCCCTGGCAGGCATCGGTCCTTGCGGACCCCTACTTATTTGCTGACATCTCTTTGAGGCGCACGTGGAACACGAACGCGCCGTCGACACGGCCTGTCGTCATAAGACGGCCGGACGGCGAGCTGGCCCATAAGTCGCCGTCCACAGGCCCGCGCCTACGGTGGCCGGGAGCCACCACGTGACCCCCGACGCCCAGGGCGTCTCCCGCGGCGACTGGGACGTGAGGTTCTTTCCCTCTCACGTCCCGCCACCTCCTTCACTAACATGACTGCTTCGCAGAAGGAGGTGACGGCTTCCCATTCCCTCTCGCTCCGGACCATGGCTTGAACCAAGGCCGGACGCGAGACATCGCCGCCGCCAATCGCCGCTACGAGGACACGGCGGTGCTCCGTCCAAGCGGGGCAGACCTCCACGGTGTGCTCCACCGTGTCCCCGGGACGATCCTCGCAGTGGAAACACCCGGGCGTTTCCTCCCGCCCGATTCAGTGCAGGAACCTCCCGAAACAACCGTGTCCGGTGAGGACCTGCGTCAGGCGGTAGGTAAGGGCGCCGTGGCGCCTGTCTAGCCACTCCTCAAAGAGGGGACTTATCGCCACTATGGTGGCGTGCCCTGCACGGGGTTGCGACAGTCGCTCTCTCCATGTCGCCATGAGATGTACAGAATGCTTGGTTGACGGATAGTTATATTTGGCATATCTGTTTTGAAGATATGAAGACATTTCCGATATGGGCAAACCAAATGCATTAAGAGGAAAATCATCTTGAAAATTGTTGAAATAATCGTGCGTGAGATTCAAACCATCACATTATTAAACCTGAAGGTGAAAAAAATTGTCCTATTATTTCGCACGAAACTTTCATCCAATTTTCTTTATAAAGTCTTACCTATTGTTTAATAATATTGACATTATTTACAAACTACAAATATGTATTAGTAATAAAGGGCATCAAAAAATTCGTCCACATCGCTGTCAATAGGATAAGTGCTCAGAAGGAGTAATGCTGATATTATTATTTGGATTTATAATATTAGCAAGAAATATAGTAAGATTTTTGAAATTAACGAATTACAATCAACTACAGAGAAGTTTTTTTTTGTTGTATTCCTTTTTTACTGTTTAACGGGCATCGGAAAATAATACCAAATAGGCAGATAGGTACAGGTAGAATAATTTTAATTTTTTTCATGCTCTTTGAATATTTAATGAGTCTTTAAATAACCCTTGTACAACAATAGAATACCTATTTAATTTTTGAGCTGAAAAATACGGTGTGTAAAAACTCCATTTTCCTCACTTACGCAACAAAATATACCAAGCACGTAACACCGATACACATAGCAGTAACAAGCTCCACTATCGATGATCACACTCGACCATTCACTGTGAACCATTACGAGTATATGACTTATTAACATCACAACTTCGACTGACAGCTGCTAAAGAAAATTAATCTCGAATGAAAAATGATAAAATTGCTAGTCTGACCTACCTTACTTGGATGGGTATTATTTTCGTATCGCTCACGTTTCCTTTTGGTAATTACTTTTAGTATATGGAGTGGATGAAGTGTCTAATTGATGCTGCATATGAAATATGTTCATGGATTAAAGAAGCTTTATGTAGACCATGGTGGGAGGAGCTCGTGGCTAAATAATAACAGCCGCACGATCGATAATTACAGTGGGTCGATCTTCAGGTTAAGTCGCGCTGGCCAAGGTTGGTCCGAGGATGGGTAACCAGCCATTACATACCGAGTTTCCTCCGTGTCTCGGAAAGCACGTTAAGGCGTTGGTCTCGGCTGTCAATTGTAGATCTTTGATAGTCGTTAAAGTAGTCAGTGGCCCGAAAGTCTGACAAACAGTCTCACGAAGGGGTATCGTATTACCCAGTACTAGTGTTTTGAGGAGGTCAGATAGGCAGTCGTTCCATGTAAAATACTGGTATTCAGCTGTATTCGGTTAGACTGGAAGCCGAACCCAACATAGTTGGGAAAAGGTTAAGCAGATGATGATGACATGCTTAAAACGAGCTTAACGTGTAGTTATTACCTAACTTTCTTTGGTGATGTACGTATTATTTTTTTAGCATGTCATTATTTTATTTATTCATTTGGTTTCATTAGGTAGCTACATTCATAAGTGCAACAATTAACTACAGGTTAACACCACATGCACTATTTATGGTTACATATATTATAAAAACAAAAAAGCATTGCATTAATACCTGAACCAATTATAAAACTAAGTTCATCAATAAATATAATAACGTTAGAAAATTTAACAGAAAAAATTAAAAACACGGATTGATAAATAAAGTTAATTAAAATACATTACAATCACAGCACAAAAAAAAAATACATTAAATTGAAAGACAATACTAATATTTAACATCATATTCATAAATATATATATTTTTGATGTTGTTAAAAAACGTTCGGTCTGTAAAAACATCAAAAATAATGTAGACGAGTGTCGTCATCATTTGAAATCTTTCCAAATCATGCATGACCTCGTGTTTGAAATTATTTCCCGTAAACCTTCAAGCCTCTACGACATTGTCCTCTGGTTTCCGTAATACTCCATAATCCTGATTCTTCTCACGTTTACACACAACATACGTATTTGTCACCAGTCTCGCTATTCTCTGAACCTTAGGGCACCAGGATTTCTCAGTGGAGTTGGGTGAGAGAGGTCATACTGGAGTTATACAAACACGTATGTAAAACTGTGTATACTGGAAACCTAACCCACACATCAAAACAACACATAACATAACATCACGCCTGTAATTCTCGAAGGGTTAGGCAGAGGTGTACCTAATAGTACACCCACATTTTGCCAGTTATGTATGTTTAAGTCCCATGGTATAGAGGGCGAGCCTATTGCCATCAACCGTGCACGAATCCAGACTCCGTGGCTGCTACTGAGAAATTCCTGATGGAAAAACTCAATAACAATTTGTCCGACTCGGGAACCGAATCCAGGACCTCATGCTTAGCAGTCGCGATTGCGACCACTAGACCAACGACATCAAATCAAGTATTAATTTATTTAAATTAGACTGATAATTAGCACTTTTTAGCTTCATGAGACAGCATCTCAAAACGCCCGCCGTTCACCACTTCCTTCCTAGCTGGGAAAAAGAACTGGCGGAACAAACTCCTCAGCAACACATCTGTCTGTAACGTTAGGAGAAGAACTTCCACAGCCTCTCTTTTCTAAAGACTAGCATTTATCCACTACCTCACCTGATAAGCCATGGTGCGGTCGACGATGGTGCACGCTAGCCTAAAAGTGACCTATTCCCTCGAGACTAGAAAGCTCCTATCAGGAAACACATCATACTCTAGTAAGGAGTTCCACTCCTTAGCGGTATGAACAATGAATATGGAACCAAAAACTTTATAAGTAAGAGTATGGTATGTATCGCAATTTTGCATCACCGAACATAATTCTTAAATCTAGTCCTGCGTAGCGAATTAAACCAATAAAACTGAACGCAATCTGCACAATTAAACTGCGTTCAAGGGCTATTAGTGTCACGTGACACTGACGACCCACGAACGCAGTTTGAATGTGCTCACTTGCAATCCGCTCTTAGTTCTACAGAAGAACGGTTTCAAAGACACTACATTTACACTACATTTCCATCTAAAATCATAACAATAACAAATTCTGTCAAGTAACTGTGTTCAGCTTAATCATATTTACGACAATCACTTCCCGTCATACCGCGGCTCCTAATAAGGTCAGCCACACGGATGTAGCGCTTTCCTAGAAGAGATACCTTTTATCGTTATGAGATCTAGGTTTAAGACCGCGATACCATTGACGCAGTATTTTTTAGTTTTATTTGGTAGCAACAACGATATTTAATTACTTTCTGAAAGTGATTGGCTACTTTGAAAAATGTATCGACGTCGCTGGTCAGTGAGAGGATTAACACGAATTAATAAGACTGTGATTATATTTGAGCGCATTAAAAAATGCGAAACGAGCAACGGTGGCCCAGTGGTGGCGGTCCCGACTTACGAGCAGTAAGTCGTGGGTTCGAACCCAGGCAGGCGCATTACTTTGTGTAATTTATTTCATCACCACTGCTCTCAAAACGGTGAAAGAAAACAACTTGAGGAAACCGGCATGCCCTAGAACCTAAAATTCGAAGTCATGTGACATCTACCAACCCGCACTGGGCCCGCGTGGTGGATTATAGAGAGGAGGCCTGTGTCCCAGCACTGGGAACATTATAGGCTGCTGCTATGCATTAAAAAAAATAAGACCCAGTTTTTAATAAACGATAATTTGTAATATTCTGCAATTATATAAGCAAATATATTCAAAAAACGCCAGTAAGACCTACAACTAGATGGGATCAAGAACCAAGTAAGTACTGATTCCTTGGCCAAACTTTGTGTCACAGTGTCCTTTACAACGTGTATAAACAGAAACACAAATCAAATAATTAAAACCGCAACCTGACATGTTACAAGTCAAGTTACCAATCCTTGTGGCTATTCCAAGACTTGGCTCTTCCACAAATTCTATGACAGCGACGAAACAATTCAGCCACATCACTACGGCCAACAAAAAGTACGAAGGATTACAGGGGAATTAAATGGAGCTAATTATTAGTGATCAGAAGAACTGTTTAGCAAGCTGCATTGTTTCGTTACCATACAGGATGTGAGGAAAAAATGTATTGAGGAATCCGAAATGGTGTTTAATTAATGATGATTTAATTTAATGAGGATTTTTTTTAGGTTTTTAATTCCGAAAACACAGAATTTGTTCTAGCTAGAGAGCAAGAGGATCTAGAGATTATAATATCTACTTCTTTATCGTGTGGTTAGTTCCTAACCTGGTGTCAGAGTTTTTATGCCGCCCATGGGCCTCTGACTTGGCTTAACATTTATAAATATCTCTCAAACATGCTGGTTTCCTCACGATGTTTACCCTCACCGAAGCAAGTAATGATTATACAATACGCACATGAATCCTAAAAATCAGAGGTGCGTGCCTTGGATTCGAACTCGAGACCTACGACTTGGCAGTCCAACGGTCACACCACTAGGCTGTCGCTGCTTACACATAATATCTACTGAGAAACGAAGAATTACAGTGTTTGCGGTTCCCTGCTTTTAGGTGTAAAAATTACAACAATCACACAAAATATCTTCAAAAATATAGAAAGGCATAAAGGAGAAGGTTTGTGTAGTAGAAAAGTATTAAATCGTTATTGTCATGCCATCATCATTCTTCTAATTAAAATGGATATAAAATATAACTATTAGATATAGTTAAACTAACAAAATGCACCTCAAAAAGATCCTACCAACCACAGATTTACAGCTTCCAAACAACATACGTGTCCCAAATATATTCAAGAGCTTTAATAAATCCCCGAAAGTTCACAGCACTGGTGCGGAGATGATAGGCCATCCAATGAGTCAGCAGGCATACGTTTCTCATGTTCGCCGCTAGACCCTCGCTCCATACATACTAATTCGATGTTTCGTTGTACCTCGCCGGGCATTCAACTCTTTGTTTTTTTGCCGATGACACATTACTATCAGAATCGTGTAAGTAGGCTATATGTGGGTACAAAGACACAGAAAACGGATGTACACCGCTTTAGGTTTGTTACGATGATTTGTTTTTTTTGCAGTGTATTATGTGTAGTTGAACTAGTTGAATAGGTCTACCACGTCTCGTTTTTGACAAGGCATCAGAATCCGCAAATGATTTGGCCTTCTTGATTGATTTGTTACGGAGGTACAGGCACGAACGTTTTTAAGTATATACTTAGCAAAATTCACAAGCGATTTTCTCGTTAAATTATCGATTTTAACTTTGAGATAAGGTTTATTTCTTAAAAGTATGAGTCCAAAAATTAAAATTAAAGCTGGAGAAAATCAGTTTAAAAGTTTGACGATTTCGTTTTATGACTGTACAGTATTTAGTAAATTCAAGTACAAAATTACTATAGACATTTCTAACGCCTTTTTCAGCTTTCTGACTATTTACTTTCTGAAGTTCCGACTGCAATGATCTCTTAAAATTTGTTCAAGCTAGAATACAACAGGGAAAGTTGCCTCATGACAAAAAATCTAAAATAGTATTTAAAATTCTCCGTCAATTTAAGGTATACATCTAGTTGTACTGCTACATATTACTCAATTTCATACTGGCCCTTCATTAAACTTTTAAATACCAAAAACAAATCGAAATATCGTGCTAGATGAAAACGATAAGCTTACTCTTATCATATTACGAGTTAACACTTTCATCTACAAAATGTGGGTGTAGAAACTTAACCTCCGCCTACTTCATACGTCAGTTTACACCTAACGTTTATGTCAGCATATTGCTAGGGGCATTTGATTGTAAATGTCCAGTACTAAAATAGAAGTGACCGTTTATAATGTTTTACAATTAATCATAGGGTTATTTTTGTCCTCTTCTTTAGTATTATTTCTAGTAGGTATTTTTCCATAAGATTTAACTGGGATGAATTTTATTTTGATTGAACCAGTATTGTTGCTGTTGTTAATTTTGAGTTTATCAAAGCTAACCAATCCGTTGCCAAAACTATTCAAGCATGCACGATTTTTTTCCAATTTATCTTAAATTTGTTGTTTTAACGAGAATAAAACTGTTATTTAGTAAAAAATCATTTGGGGGACTAGACGAATGTATGGTTGGCAGGCCCAAGTAAATACTAGCAGTTGGGCTTACTAGCAATTGATCAAGCCGTCAAGACTCGATCATAACAAGAGAACATCTGCCCAACACAACGAAACCCTTAAACGTTCCCATAGGTCTACAGTCACAACAAACACAAATGCAATATCCATTCACAAAACCTATTATGTTAATTTAAAACACATCAGAGTGTCGATAAGATCGGCTCGTTCACACCACACCTCCCAAAACAATAGTTAATAAGATGATTTATATCGATCTGAGATAGGCGTTCGACACGTCTCGACATCGCCTTAGCATAATCTGTGGTTCGATCGAGTGCTATATCCATCGCTACAGATGTTTGCGGCGCCTGGTTATGAGTTCCCGTGTATCGGTGTGAACTAGGGATGGGATCTTATGGGCTGTGGCTGATATCCTTGTGAGTAGTGTTGCTATTTTAGTGTGTGGTAGTGGTGTAGGATTGGTTTCGTTCCAATGGTAACTAGACGTGCTTGTAATAAGTTGCTGTTTGAGAATCTATCATCTCTTTATGTTTGGATAATATTCAATGGTTTAGGATAGGTGGAGATCAGGGTGTTGCGGCTTAGCTTTTGTGAGGTCTATGTCCAGCAGTGCACTTCGTTGGGCTGCGTTGGTTTGAATATTTTAAGATCGATGGTTATAAAGGCAGATGTTACATTCACAATGTTGTCAGTCTTTGTTCTCCGCAAAAACAACAAATATGCGTTGATCCACTTTCATAAAGTAAAACAGGAAAATGTCGTGTAATTCGTTTGCATGAAATTGAATTGCAATTGAAATTGAATTTAAATAAAAATGCGTCATGTTGATGGAAATCCCCAGGTACTTTCTGTATGACATGAAGTGTATGGTGAATTCTGTGAAAAAGTATTGTTCATTGTGACCGCAGATCATGCCGGAATCCTAAAGGGAAGGATCTAAGAATTATAATATTAGGTTATGAAGACAAATAGTGACAAAACAATATTAATTATAAAAAAAATGTTTTTAACAATAGTGTCACTGAAAACGACTCAACTTTTAAATCGATTAAAGATACTCGTGTAGAAAACAAGAGAGATTTTGTATTAGTTTGATACTGTAACAAACAAGCTAGGCTTCAGATAAAACCAGGTCTTCTAACAATAAGTAGCGGATCTAGCGATACTGCGAAGCGACAATCACCCGATTGACTCGATCCAGATTGACGTTACCGCCCAGAATGGGGCAATTAATTCGGTAAGAGTTGCTTATTTGCCGTGGGCCGGCAGCATGACACAGTGGTTTCGCTCGCCCTCTATACGAGTTATTATAAAATAATGAAAGGCGAACCGCCCGCTGGGTTCTACAATTGCCCTGCTTAGCCGCCTCACCACCGGCCGTTTAGCTATTTTAATTTTTAGTTTGTCTACTAACGGTGTATTTCGTAAGACGGTATCAGAAAGCAATCATCGGATTCTGCGCTTCAAGTCCGCCTACGTACGGGCTGACCGTTTGTTACAATATTAATTTAATTTGAGTCCGTAAGCCTCGTATGTAACACTCCTCGATGTTTGATTGCTCCCTTGTTCTCAGATTCATTATGTGATGTAAAACAGCACCTCCCATCATTGTTACGGAGAAGTGCTGATATGGTCGTGTTGTTGGGAATTATTAAGTTTGAGAATCATGTAGCGAAATGATGAGAAGGAAGATCTGTGCTCTGATGGACTGGATTATCGCCAAGCCTCAAGTATGGGCAATATACTATAGAAGAACATGGTACACTAGACAAGACTGGGATATTGAAAAAGATTAGCGTAGACGTCGATTAAGGTCCATTTGCACCATAAATCACCAAATACGTTAAGCGCTGACCGAGTTTAAAACATCGCTCTGTTTCTGTCAATCATTTGGATATTACACAGACAGCATAATGTCTTAAACATGATTAAGATATCGTTACTGTGTGTGTGGGCCTTTGGGTTCGGCAAGAAACCTATCATGAAGCTAGAGAGGTAGGCCTTGTAGGCTCTAATAAGAATTTAAATCACGTAGAAGTCACAGTTTCAAACAAGGCAGCGACTAGACAGACTAAATATTATGCAAATTCTGTCTTATTACGTAAGTACGAACGTAGCGAACCTGCGTGATTTGTTTCTAGAATATGGAGTCCAACCAAAAGAGGTAACTTTAAAATATGTTTGAAATCTTCTAACAATGAGCAAGAACGGACAAGCTCACGGATAACATGATGTGACATAATAAATTACTTTAGGACTTGGTACCAGCAGAGCCTAATTAACAAACGAAAACTGAAACCCAAATAGAACGAAAAATAAAATAGTTCCCCAGAAAGTTTGTAGTAATTTCGCGAGTGTGACACGCAAGCGCGGCGAGGTGCGACCGCGCGGCGCAGGCGCAGCGTCATGTGGTCGGTCGTTGTTGACACCCGAGCAAGAAAGTACAGAAGGGTTACTGACTACAATGTACGGTAACCAGCTCAACTAGTCAATTTTATATTCAAATTATTTTATTTCACACAAAACTATTTGGGCACATAAGAAACGCCAGAAGTTGGTGTGAGGTTCGAATTAATCGTTTAGTATGGAGAAGAAGCGGCAAGAAACTCCATGGTTACTCAGAAGTTAGTTGTGGAAAAGGTGAATGATTAAGAAGTTTCAGTCTGAAATTGGCAACCCGTCTTGTGCAAGCTTGGTGATCAATGCTACTGTATGAGAAGAGGCTTTTGCCTAACAATGGGAAGGAAGTACATCCTACATCTTAAAAAAAATCATAATCAGCCTGCAATGTTCCCACTGCTGGGACAGAAGCCTGAACCCACGACGTCTTCGAATTTTTGGTTCTAGGATATACCAGTTTCGTCACGACGTTATCCTTCACCGTTTTGAGACAAGTGGTGCTGGAATAAACTGAGCAGCATTACACACAATAGGCAAATGATCCTCAAGCCATCAGAAAGTGTCCCTTCTGCTCCTGTTTACTCACTGTCCCCGGCCAGCTCGGCGGTTGGTATCGCGGCATCTTCACGCGGCGTGCGCATGCGTGCAGACCGCGGACCCCTTCCTCTAAGTTGATTAGTTAGGACTCTGCTTAATAATCAATTGTAAGGGGAAGTTTTTGGCCACTGGTAAAATTAATTAAAATGTGTTTTTTGTTTAATCAATTTGTTGGTATTTTAATATTAAACACTTGGATGATTGTTAAAGTTATGTATGGAGTCGGGCCTAGAAATATTCACTAATGATTGGTAAATTGTTCCTACTTACCTACCTAGGCCGCATCCGTCACATCACCATGTTCTACGTAACTCATTTTGTCTGACCCAGCCATCTTTTCCAGGACATTCGGTCCATAGAACTGAGAGCGTCCTATACTTCACTTGCCGATACGCGGTCTCCGGGACTCTTTTACTCCATCGGCCATTGGTCCTTCGACAAAAATGGACAGCTAGTTCAACTACTTCCTCTGCAAGTTGTGTCAGTAACTCTCGTTTATTTAGGATCTTGTCATCTAAGAAAATTCAGTAATAATTCATAGTTCAAGAATACCAAATACGTCTTAGAATAAACATCAGAATATTTCCGATAACAGAACATACTTAAATCTTACAACACTCGAAGCTCCACAGTTCCCCACAAACTAACAAACAAGCCGAGTTCCATCCTCAGAACAAATTCACAAATCAGAGAGAACGTGCGGTTAACATGAACTTTAATCAATGAAGTTATGTCGGCGTCTTTACGGTTTAACTAAGCGAACACATTGAGAGGTACCCACGGAGAATGGATGTGGTATGGACCAGTGGGCTGATCTGTAAGAAACTTAGTAGTGTAGGTTTAAATTGTTTGTGGGACGCCTAAGATTTGTAGTGTAATGTCTTTTGTTGAATTTGTCTGTTTCGGAATATCTTAATTTGTTTGTTTGTTCAAGGAAAATCTTTGAAGTTGTAGACTATTGATTATCAGATTTTACTATTACTTTCGAAGGAAAACCAATACTACCGGTTCATTAATATGATGTTCATCGAAATAAGTGTGACAGGGTTGGTTGAATCAAAGCTACTCCATCACAATACTCATACGGTAAATATAGTGGTGAATCAGGTGTGACAATTCACACTCATAGCATAGCACAGCATAATCAGCCTATAATGTTCCCACTGCTGGAACACACAGCCTATGAGTGGGAATGGGCTATAATCCACCACGCGGGCCCAGTGCGGGTTGGTAGATGTCACATATCTTCGAATTTTAAAATTTAAATTCACACCTATCGAAAGAAAACCCCATTTTCACAAGTTACAATTTATAACGCTCAAAATAATACAGTATCTTTAACTACCGGTAGTCTACAATACTCCAAGAAAGTGCAACGCCTAGCCATAGTAGACAATATATGTAAGTAGGTACCAAAGGTCTTTGAAAAAGCCAGAGAGAGGTTAGAAACACGCTGAAGTTTCCCTAAAAAAGAAACATTTAAATAAAATTACGGCTACAAGTTAGGCACTTAAGTGTTTTAGTACTTCCTATGTAGTTCTCGAAAATGTACATTCTCTTATCTTTGTTATAAAAGAGACTGTACTTGAAGTTAGCTAATTTAGTAACTTTTTTTCAAGTTTTCTCCCGAAACTAATTTAAAACTTTTGGTCTGGATGGAACTGAAAAATTGTTTGGGTGAATTTTAGTGACGATAAATTAATTTCAATGGAAATTAAGAAAATGTCTTACTGAATTTTTTGTTAGATATTATATAAAATCGGACTGCCTCATTGGCCACAGGTCCTTGGTTTGATTCCCGGATCGGGCAAAGTGCTATCGGGTTTTTCCATCAGGAATTTCTCAGTAGCCGCCACGGATCCTGGATTCATGTCTAATTGATGGCAATAGGCTAGCTCCCTATTACATGTAACTTAAACATAACTGGCCAAATGTAGGTACTATTAGGTACTGTCTATCCCTGCGGGGATTACAGGCGTGATGTTATGCTAAATATACCCACTATCTAAGCTTTTTATCCTCTTATATTTTAGCCACTAAGACGTATGAATAAATAAATGCTTAGGTGCCTAATAAACAAAATGTGACTTTGTTACAAGTACCTATTCAAGATAAAAAGAAAGAGTTTCGATTAGACCTAATAGACAGTGATCACAAAAGCAAAATTAGCACCAAATAAATTGGTACTTCATGGCACACCGGCGGTTAAGCATCATCCAACTGTTTTCCTGTTCCTCATTTCTCAGAAACACATACAAACAAACTAACTAATTTCTTAGTTCGTCGGCGCACGCGTCTAGTTACGGACCCCGGTACTAGCTGACTCAGCATCTTCTGTAGCTCTTCCCACTGATTGTTCGATTCGGCATTGTCTGTCAATATACCTCCCTCCCTTCACCCCGCTCTATGGAACATAGTTAATTACTTTTCATTAGACAATAAGCTTAATGTTTTGGTGGATGGCGTTGTGAAATCGTCTTGACATTTTGAGGCTATTCCAGACACACGCTGTATAATAATATTTAACAGTTTCCAAGTATTTGAGGAGCTAGTGGCTAAATAATAACAGCTGGTCGGGTCGATCTTCAGGTTCAGCCGCACTTGCCTAGGTTGGTCCGTGGATGGGTGACCACCCAATACAAACCGAGTTTCCTCCGTGCCTCGGAAAGCACGTTTAGCCGTTGGTCCCGGCTGTCATTTGTAGATCTTTGACAGTCATTACGAAAGTCTGACAACCAGTCTTACGGTTTACGGTTTTAGACATTTATTTTCTCAAAAGATTTACAATCACTTACAGAGAAAATACAATATTATAACTTATAAATACATGAGGCCGATTTGCGTAGTGGGTTGGTACAATAAGTCAATAACAAGAAGAGAGAGAGTCTTACCAAGGGGTATCGTATTACCCAGTACTAACTGGAATGTGGAGGTCGGATAGGCAGTCAGTCCATTTAAAATACTGTTACTACTATTTAGCTGCATCCGGTTAGACTGGAAGCCAACCCCAATACAGTTGGGAAAAGGCTAGACAGATGATTTTCCAAGTATTGTCAAGTAGTTTCTCTATGCATATTTTTTTTTAGAATGCCATGTAGTCACTAGATCGCTTTATTGAATTACTGGTTTAGATAATTTGTTTTTTGGTTAAAAACTTGCATGTTTGCGGCGTCGGCGTAGTTTCGTGGCGTTGTTGGTCGTATGCTGATACAAATGGATGGTAGTCTATACTACACATTGTTTATACTATTTAAATCATTGATATGACTATAACATTAAAAAAAAAATATATTAAATGAATGAATTAAGAAATGTATGATATTTTTTCAATTTGTAAATACCATAATTTTATAAATTGAAAAAATATCTAGCAATAGTGGTGACACATCAAGCTATACATTACCAGTATTACTTGGCCACACTTTGTATATACCATGAGAGATCCGCATAAATTGGTTTAGTATAGCTAGATTGGTCGCCGTGCGTTCTTACATAAATAGATGCTTCAATTTTTCTACGAACGACGAAAAAAATTACGTCTACTGTAATTGCAAAATTATCCTTCACAATTTCATAATTGCGTTTGCAATAAAATTATCACTATAACACAAATTATTTACAAATGAACAATAGAAATCGCCAGCCTTTCCTAATCAGGTCTCTTTTAATAACCAATCATCGGTCAGCCAGGTCAACAGTACCCCTGCTGATTTGTTATTCACCTCGCTGTTCGTCACCTTGGAGTCATAGGTTGAAGGTAAAATTAGTGAAAGGGAAACATCATTTTATTACAAAGTCATCAATGATTGGGATTGTGAAGTTGTGCCGCAGAAGGTGTGTTAAACTTGGTGTGCCGTGATCGCAGGGTTCGTAGTTCCAAGATAATTCTACCTTGATAATTATCTTGATAAATTATACAAGGTGATTGTTAATTTGGTGCATTCCCTGAAATAGGGAAAAGACCTAATGTGCAACAATTTTGATCCCGATAACTTGGGGTCCAAACTGGTTTGTTTTGGAAAATTGAATTTTTATAGTTTTTTTTTTTTACATTATCCACTTCTCCACAATAAACTGCTGATTGTGACAAATCTGCGACGTTCAAATTGTTAAACTGATACTTTTCTGACAGCTTATAAACGAAAGAATCCTTTGAAAAACAATTCGTCAAAAAGTACATCTGATTTTGGAAATTAAGCACCATAAAGGTTGTGTTCTGAAGTTTTCTTGAAACTTCCCTTGTTTTTCGAGGCAGTTTTCTCAAAATCAATGTAAAACATTTTTTGAGCAAATTACAGGGACGACTTCCTTGTGCAAAAGTGTGTCCATGTTCATAATATCCATATTAAAATGATTATAATATTTCTGTTGTTCATCTACATAGTGTAGCCGATAATGTTAATGTTACATTGGCGTACATCGCTATGGGCGAAATGTTTAATTGCTCTATCCATTTTTGGTTTCACCAACGTTACGAAGTTAATGTTAGTAGCTAATTAACATTTTACATGGTAGTACCAAACTGAATTAATATGTTGTTTGGCACTACCAACCAGTCAACTACATAAAATGCAGTTTCCATTTTGTTTTTTTTTATCTACGATTCATCATCTGCTTAGCCTTTTCCCAACTATATTGGGGTCAGCTTCCAGTCTAACCGGATGCAGCTGAATACCAGTATTTTACATGGAGCGACTGCCTATCTGACCTCCACAACTAAGTTAGTACTGGGTATCCCTTGGTAAGACTGGTTGTCAGACTTTCGGGTCACTGACTACCTGTAATGTCAAAGATATACAAATGATAGCCGGGACCAACGGCTTAACGTGCTTTGTGAGGCACGGAGAAAACTTGGCATGTAATGGGCGGTCACCCATCCACGGACCAACCTAGGCAAGTGCGGCTTAACCTTAAAATCGACACGAGCGGCTGTTATTATTTAGCCACGAGCTCCTTTTTATCTACGACTACCAGATTATAATCATTGAATAAAATATTAAAAAAGAAACGGAGAGAGAGAGAGCTTTCTCTTTTCCGTTTTTTTTAAACTATGGAAAAAATGGTAATTTGGCTTATATAGGTCATTTTGTAGCTCTCAGCGTAAGCCTTAAACAGTCCTGAAGGCGATAACTATGATAAAGCTTATTTATATATCATAAATAACATCACGCCTGTAATCACACACACATTTCGCCAGTTATATTTAAGTGCCATGTAATGGGCAAGCCTATTGCCATCAACCGGCCACAAATCCAGACTCTATGGCTGCTACTGAGAAATTCCTGATGGATAAATCCAATAACTTTAGCAAATGTTCAGCAGTCGCACTTGCGACCACTCGACCAATGAAGCAGTCAATTATTTATAGATTAGTTCCGTTAAAAGTAGTTTAAGAAATACAAAATGCATTGAAAGCGATTGCCATCTGTCCAGGCCCTCTGGTCATAAACTCAAATTCCACACCAACTAATGACCTTCCAACTCACTAACATAAAACGACAGTGCCTCTCATTCCACCGACGAAAAACCAAAGAGACGAAGTGGAAAACCAACACCGTCGATCACCGAAACCTTATCTATACATCGTGTAGACACACATAACTATCACGACCACTAAACTCGGGGGTACAGCAGTCGTGTCGCTACGACATTACCTTCACGTATTTGCATAGTAATCGTTCGGCTAGGTTTTAATTATGCGGGGTAGGAGACAGCTACATGTTGAAGATAATTTGAAAAGGTTTACTTCTAACAAAAATAGTTAAAAAGTCCGTATGTGTATGTTAGAATAAACTGTCTCAGTAGAAAACTATGTCAGTGTTTAATCCGTAGTCGTCTTCTTAGCATGTCGATGACAATCTAAACTCATTCTGCCCAAAATTTGGCGTCGAGTTTGACATTTCTAATCCGTAGTAGCTTCCAAGCTTTTTTTTTTGGTTTTCTCATATTGTCTTGGCAAATTTTAATTTCGTTAACTTGTAATGTGGAGTTCCATCATCGTTCTTCTGCCCTTATGCCAATTTATTTGGGGTCGGCGCATCATGACATCTTCTTCCATACTTCTGTGTTACTCGTCATCTGAGTAGTCACCTCCTTTTCTAGCCATATCATCCTTTCTTCGATCTTCCTCTACTCTTATAGGCATCCACATTCATACTCAAAATTATCCTCACTACATTTTCCTCATTCCTCAGCAACTTATGGGTCAGCTTTGGGTTAGTTTTAGTCACCGGTTTTAGTCCGGTTCTAGCCACTTTTAGACTTCCTCTTTGAGTTTATACATTGGAATTATCTACTGTGTCTTCAAGTTTTCAAGTTCCAAAACCATAAAGTCAAGTCAATAAATTGGCAAACAATCTATAAAAAAAAAAAACAGATAGATAACTATTATAATGATTAATGTTCCCATTAGAAGCTTGTTTGTGTCTAATCAGAGAAAAATGCAAGACAAGTAACGAACCTTTTGCCCTTCAACCTGTCCAGTTTGTGAGTTACCGTTCGGACCCAATACAAGCCGGGCTTCGTTTTGGTCGTATAAGTAGTTTTATTGTTTTCCTAGACATAAAATAAAGTTTTAATACGTAGCTGTAATTGGTGGATAATTATTTCGGTTGCGTGTTTTTTCTTTATTTATTGGTGGAAAGGATTTGAGGAGTAATTAAGTAGGTCTGTTGTCTAGTGCGTCATGATCTACTAATAACACGAGAGTATTAAAACTTTACCGTTATTGAGAGATTAACGTTTTTCGTAGCATTTGCTACGAATTTCGTAGCTCAGAATCGTCTGGTTGTCTACCATTTTCGGCCGTCAGTGAACAAATGGGACTTATCCTAAATTATGCAACGATATGTCTAACATTATAATCAAGTTGAAAATCTAGAATCTCTGCCAGGCCTAAAAATGGAACGCGCAGATGCAGTAGTTTATGCTTATGCATTAACTTTTGTTATTTAATACACCTCTTATAGGGTATGTGCATTTAATTTTATCATTCTTACTGATGGGAGATCCCATGCGACACACAGCTTGTACTTAACAGATAAATACTCGGAAAGTCAGGATTGCTAAGATTGCATTAAAAAGTGCTGGCTTTCTGTTTTAAGTATGTTTCCAAGACTAAAGCAATAAAAAACAACAATAACAAATACCTAACATAACATTCCGAGCCACCCCTTTCTAAAATACCCAACAAATAAAAAAAAACTTTAACCTCACAAGAAATAAAAAGCCTTTTCTAACGTTAGCTTTTAAGTGATTAAACGGAAAATTTATCTTCAGTACATTCGTGACAATGCCTACTGTAAGTAGGTGAGTTTAAGGCTTTCATGCTACTTGCCCATTGAGGTACATGGCAGAGGCAATAACAATTAATTAAAACAATGTATGGTCGCCTTATGGGCACTTCGAGCAAGCCGACTCAATGTCATAAGGTGGTGAAGTACTAGTTCTTAGAATTTTCCAGTGACGTATGTTAGGTGGTGTGGATTTTGTGGTTTAATGTTCTGAATTTGTTTGTTACCCAGCTGTTTTTATTAGCTATGGTTCATGTTTAAATAGGTGTTGGACTATGCTAAACTAGGCCCTGCTCATCGATTCTTATTGTGACTTTTGATGACTGTGTCTCCGAAAAGATATTTTTTTTTCTCAGCTTATACTATCCCACTGCAGGACAAAGGCCCATAGTCTTCCACTCTTCTCTCCGTTCGGTTTTCTCCGGCCAATCTCTCACAAACGCCTCTAAGTCATATTTAGATAAAATTATTTTATTAAATAATCACATCAAAAAATGTGACACTACTTCAGTATTTTTAACGTTATTTCTGTATCCTAGACACGGGTGAAAAAAATATTGAAAAATGTTGCGGGTGAACTATTTTATCTTAAAACTAAAAACACCTTTTCAAACCCATTCGAATAAAATAAGCTGAAATAAAATCAAACGAATGACTTCCTTAAAATAACTCAGTCGAATTGAAAAAAGTACCATATAATAAAAGCGTATAGTGTAATCAATAAAGCTTTTCGAAGCGTTAAACTATATTAAATTAATAATGATTTTATTAATAAGTTATAATAAGTGTATCAGTCACAAACACGACGCGGCCCTTTCGACGCTAGAGACCGATTTACAATGCCGTGATCATCACGGTGTGAACTGACGATAACCAATGCGTAACGTGGCAATGTTTGTACTTATTTATGTTGATATTGATACTGATTATATTTAAGGATACTTCATAAAAATCAGTGCAAATCGATGCAATTAAGATGAAATGAAATGATGGCTATTTGGAAATGATGGCGCAGTGGCTGACCAATTGGCTGCTTTGCTGCGTGTTACAGTTTCGATCCCCGCACGGAACTAATATTTGTATGACGTACAGGACAAGTAGATGTTCCTAGTCTGGCTGTATCTGTAGACATGTGAGTTTAAGTAAAGTAAACTTTAAGAAGAAAATAAAATATTGCCAAAGACACGCTTAGAAGTAGATCGGCCTTGAGAAAATTGAAAAATACAATAATAACAAATAATAATAACTAGGTTTATCTTTAGCGACTGTAGGGAAACTGCAGGTCCTCCGACATTCGGTAGCTTAGTAACTTGGTTGGCTGGTTAATATCTAATATACTTTTCAATTTCTTGCAATTACAAAGAAATTATCTAAACCCTATCTAACCCGATCCTTACCTACATACTCAAAACAGCATTAAAAGAAAAACACATATTGTAACTCGGAAACTTTATCAAGTGCAAACATAACCGAATAAACTATACATGAATAAAAAGAAAAACTCGGAATTTCAGAAAACAAAATTCAAAACCCCCACAAATCACAATCACGGACAGCCATACATCACCAATACACAGTACTACATAAGTCCATACCTACATACGTACACAAGTACGGTACGGGTCGGTCCCGCCTCTCTACGTGAAAAATGCGAATTACTTTTGAAGATGGCCAGCGAGTCAGAAACTCATTGTTGTAGCGATAACGAAATTCAACGATGCGATGCCAGTTACCACTCGTGTCGACGGATCGTGAAATTATTATGGCTGGAAAAGTGGTTTGTGTACGTAAATATTGGTTGTTATGTACTTTTGTGATATGATGGGTCTGGACGGATTTATTGTTACCTTGGTATGGGTAAATAAGGTGGGGCTGGGGGTCTACATGAGTTGCAGACAGAAAATTTATCTAAAATAAACTTATACTGTCACTTACGGGATATCTTCCGTGATTATTGATTATTTTGAGTTCCCGATATTTCGACGCTGTTGCGCTGTTATAATCACGGAAGTGACAGTATAAGTTTAGTTTTTAGTTGAAAGCTTAAAGCAGTGTTTATCTAAAATAATTATACGGTTCAGTAGTAAATACAAAATTGACCTGAAAATTGCTTTAATTCGCAATTTTAGTGTTTCAAATAAGTTTGGAAACGCAAAAGATACCTTCTTGTGCTTTTGACTATATCTTTGTCTGTGTGTGAGGAACCCTAAACTTATAAAAAGACGTTGGGAAGAAACATCCCCACCCTCCCATAGATTTAAAACAAGTTTCATTCGAAGCCACACCACAGTAAAAAAATATCTTACCTACCAGAGGTAAGATATTTTTTTACTGTGGTGAAGTATGAGTCTGAAATCGCCAACCCGTCTTGAGCTAGCATGGTGCTCAGTGCTCGGGGCTTCTCTGTATGAGACGAGGTCATTGCCCAGCAGTGGGACAGTAATGTACTGGTATTATTATTGTTTTAATATATTTTATTCACAAGAAGGTATTATATCAAATTAAATAAATGTAATTAAACGAATGTAATGTAATTAATTTAATGTAATATAATGAAATAAATGTAATGTAATGAAATTATTAATGATTGGAATGTTAACAATGAAATATGTTTTGTAATAATTACGATGAATTAATTTTAATTTGTTTTATGTGTTTATGGTAGAAATAGTGGCTTTATTTACTTATACCTATCAAATAAGAAGGAGAACTTTCATATTAATTTTGAATGGTGTCTTATTTAAACAAAATATCTGATAAGCGCAACACATTTATCTCAAAGTACACTAAACCTGAAACAAAAATTATTTTGAATATTTAATCTAAATTCAGCGCGGATTAGGTGCGTGTGCCCTAAGCAGAATTGCAGAAATTCGGATGAACGATATCTGGTAGCGGACACGAGCCGCCAACTGGGACCTCGAATACACTACAAAATTCTAAGCAGTATATGCTTGAGAATTAGATAAACTTTTAATAGTTACTGATTTAACTAACGACACCACAAATTAATGTAATATGTAATGCCTCGTGGGGAGATTTAAGGTGGAAACGGTTGTAGTTAATTTAATCCTATAGAATGACTTTTTTTGATGATAATATAATAGTCTTTCAATGACATTAAATGAACTTAGAGGGTTATATTGGTGATTATAATTAATTATAACACGTTTTACGGTCGCAAATCATATTTTATTCAACACTGACCTGCAAATAGCAAAAAACGCTTTAAACAATTTCTACATTTTTCAGAAATAAAAGTTTAAAGAGAATTATCATCATAAATAAGGAGACAGAATAATGTTTTTCAAATGAATATCATTGTACTAGCTTTTGTCCGTGGTTTCGACCGCACGATGGCTGGGAATTATCACACGGGATTGCACTACCTGGAAAATAAAAATTGTAACTCCTGTCATCATCATCATCATTTCAGCTCGGAACCACCCACTGTTGGATACAGGCCTCCCCCCCTTCTTCAGCCATTGTTCTCTGTTCTATGCGTCACTTATGTATCTGTTGTTACTAAAGTGTAATGATGTAAATCTATGTCCTCTCTAATCCACGTCGTAGTCTGCCTGCGTCAAGAGGTTTCAAACTAACAGAGTTCATTTCGTATTTGTAGTATTATCTAGTTAGTACCTATGGACGCAAAAATGATCTCCTATCAGTGATCCTTTCAGATTCTTCATATTCGGGAAAATTTAATTTAAAATTTTGGAAACCCTTAAGAAATCCGTGATCTACATCGGAACCAGAAAGGTCTTTCTTTCTTCTAGACCACTTCTTCTTTCGTGGACCAGAAAGGTGATCCTACGGAGAAAGTTGTTCAGTTTGATGTTCTGAATCACATCCCGAAATATGACCACACCTTTCTGGTGAGAGCAGGTGGTCCAGTGGTGGCGGCCCCGACTTATGAGCAGTAAGTCGTGGATACGAACCCAGGCAGGCGCATAAGTTTGAGTAATTTATTTTGAACACCGCTCTCAAAACAGTGAAGGAAAATATTGTACGGTAACCGGCATGTCCAAGGACCAAAAATGAAGACATATGACATCTACCAACAAACACTGAGCCCGTGTGGTGAATTATAGCACATTCCCTCTTTAGAGAGGAGGCCTGTGTCCCAGCAGTGGGAACATTATGGGCTGATTATGCTTATGTTTCTGGTACACGCTGTAAAACATATTTCTTAAGCGTTTACGTCAACAACGTAGGTAATTTTCTAACACAGGAAGTGTAGAAACTTAAAAAATATACTTTTTGGGCACATTGCTCTGAACATTTCCCATATACTGTGTTATCAGTCGGTTCTGTTCCACGTGCCCGGCCGATCGTTAATTGACTTTCGGCTCCAAGTGTTTCGGCCAGTCATCGCTCTAGTTTTGTATTTTTGGCGCCTATTCCATTCCTACCAGCCCTCTATATTTTTTTACATGGCAGATCAATTATGATTTCGAATTGGTTTGATGAATCTGAATAAAATCCCATTGCTGTTGTTTAATTGCCTTGTTGGTTGTTTGAAAAATGGTTTAATCAATATAAACGTTTTCTATAGGCTACAAATAGAGGTGGGCTCTGCCTCACAAACAATAGCGGACGTTTTTGCTCCTTTTGTGTTCTAGAATTAACTTGTACGTATTAGATTTTTAGAGCTAAATTAAATAAAAATGAAGGTGAAATGGAGGTTTCAAGTGAAACTAATGACATTGGTTTCTTTCTCCGCGTAAAAGGCAATTGTTTTGAATTCCACTAATGAGTATTCTAGAAAAACCTAATTTAAGCATTTGTTTACCCAAAATGGTTTATCGTAGATGTTTATCGCCACGCACTTTCTTCAGTTAATGCTCGTCAAAGTAACGACTTACAAGTTGAACGCTGAAGGTTACGACGTTTTAAAATGTAAGGTATCGAAAATAAAACATTTATTTTTTATATTCTCACGCGAAAACTTTTACATATCGAGCGGTGAATAAAAATATTTTAACATAATGAAGTACTATTGCGCATTTTAATTGGACATGCGCATTGAACATGCGTGTACGCACAACGCGAGCGGACGCGACGCAGCCGTTAAAAAAATTCAATTTCAATGCAAATAACTACGAAAATTACTTTAAACAACATTTTCGCTTTCGAATTCGCGATTCCATCGGTTAATTGTCGCGTATCTTTGTATCGGTGTTTGTAAAAACGTAACGGAGCATCCCTACGTGCGGGCTCTTTGATATTACTTGCGATAAATTATAACAAACTTCCTTCTTTGAACTAACAAGCTTGCAAGTGTGGGGGAAGAATTTTAACTGTAAAACTGGGAATACGTACCTCATGTTTGTGTTAAATCATTTACTTAGAGCTTTATCTGAATTAACAAAAAATACCATGACTCAAGTTTAGCTGGAGTAACACTAACTATACAGACATGATCTACCTACCTAATTATTTCAATACTTTTATACATATTATGTAAGGATTAGAAAAAGCTCCCTTTAAAATACCAGTATTTTACATGGAGCGACTGCTTATCTGACCTCCACAACCCAGGTAGTACTGGATAATACAATACTCCTTGGTAAGACTAATTGTCAGACTTTTTGGGCCACTGACTACCTGTAACGACTGTCAAAGATATACAAATGACAGCCGGGACCAACTTAACGTGCTTTCAGAGGCACGGAGGAAACTAGGTATGGGTGGTCACCTATCCACAGATCAACCTAGGCAAGCACGGCGTAACCTAAAGATCGACCCGAGCGGCTGTTATTATTTAGCCACGAACTAATTTTCTAGCCCTTAACTATACAAATTGACAATCAAGATTCAGAAGTTTCGTTGTCTAATTAGTCAAAGGTGAGGCTTCGATACCCCTCAGATGGTGTGGTAGATAGACTGGCTAGCCGATAGATCTAGGCAAAGAAAGTTAAGGAAAATCTAGATGTAAATCTAGGAAATGTATAAATGATCTTTCGAAGAAGTCTGTAAAAGGTATGAATGACGTTAAAGATATTTATGAATTAATGCTTTGTATCTTGGAATCGGTCTCCTTTGATGGTAGACAGAGAAAATTGAGGACACCTACTAAAGGAAATACAAATATTTTAAGTAGTTGTCATGTGTGCTTGTATGTGTCTCTTATACGGAAAGGAAAATGGATGTATTTATCGTTCTTCAACTTATTGAACCTCTCTTATAGACTGATAATGCTATCTTGTCGTTGAGCAGTTATGCTTTAAAAGCTAACAAGCTAAGCTTAGTCATCCATTAACTGGGTATTTTTGTGAAATTTTGTAATACAATATGATGTCAGTAAAGTCGCTCGCGCTCGCAACAAATTACAAACTAAATCAAAATAGGTACCTACATGTCGACTTGTTAAATGTGGAGCGTGTCTTTTAAACATATAACAGATATATAAACACGTAGGTAATACGTATATACTAGTATCAATAACAACCAATAAAAACGTGTCTACACTGTAATTACGACTACATTACGTAGCTTTAGTTATTAATATCATAATTATTGCGTTACTTACACACTTGTGAACGTATGTGTATCCGAACTAATATTGCAAATGTAAAGGTTTGTTTGTCTGTTTGTCACACCTCCATGCCTTAAACACTTATCAGATAACAATGAAATTTGGCATATGTATCCGTATGCCAAAATTCATTGTTATCTGATCCCATGGCCATGGCTTATTTTAATACATAAGATATTTTATTCCGCTAGGACATTCCTGTGGGATAACTTCCAACCTCTATGTGATCGAAGCCGCAAGTTGCTTTCAAGTCATAGATGTCAATAGGTGATATAGCTAAAAAGCGAGTGACTGATAGTTGACGACTTATAGAGATGTAAGGAAAAAGAAAACATGCTGCGCAGACCCCAAATAAATTGGGATAAGGGAAGGAGAGTGATATCGGATACTTTTTATCCCGGTATCACTTTCAAGTGGGATAATTTCTGACCTCCACGCGCCGAAGCCGCAGGCACAAGCTAGTTGTTAATATAATATGTATTGTTAATGTGTGTTGCATTTATGTTGCGTGTGAATTGTGCGAGCGTAGCAGTTCAGTTGGAACGTCGCCTGGCGTCGCGCAGGGGCGCAAGGCAGACGATGCAATCGCTCAACGGGTACCGACAGCAGTGTAAGGTTGAGAAATAATTTCAAGAAAGAAAAATCGTTTAATTTAATACCTCATTATCTACCTTGCCTTTTCCCAACTACGTTGGGGTCGGCTTCCAGTCTAACCGGATGCTACTGAATACCAGTATTTTACATGGAGCGACTGCCTATTTGACCTCTACAACTCAGTTAGTACTGGGTAATACGATACCCCTTGGTAAGACTGGTTGTCAGACTTTCAATTCACTGACTACCTGTAACGACTGTCAACGATCTACAAATGATAGCCGGGACCAACTGCTTTACAAGACAAAGTTGTTCCTATAGTACACCCACATTTCGCAAGTTATGCTGAAGTCTTCAGTAAACCAGGTACACATCCCGACTCCCGTGGCTACTACTGAGAAATTCCTTATGTAAAAATCCAATAACACTTTGCCCGACCAGGGAATAAGACCCAGGACCTCTTGCTTAGCAGTTGCGCTTGCTAGCGTGTAACGAAAAACAAATCATACCCCTGCGAGAACGAACCGTCTTACAAAGTTTCATGTAAAGTAAACAGTACATCAATTCATTATTTTGTTCCACCTACATTGCTAACTCTACTCGCGCAAAAAGCTTGGCAAGTTCCGATACTATAAACAGCACACGTAACTACGTATGATTAATTAAAAACAATAATAATTTTAATCAGCCCGCGTCGACCAGTCCACTTTGCTCTATATCTCTTAATAGGGCCAATTCAGGTGTGAAAAATTCCCTACTACCACACATACATTATCGCCCATCCAATACGTTTTACACTTTGAAATTGGGACAGTAAGATACAAAATTGATTGGGATGAAGTTTGCTAAAAGAATGTGCAATTTTTATTTAGATAATTAGTGAGTACGTCATAAGCTAGGCCCTATTAAGGTGTGAAAAATTCCCCACCAATATACATTTATCACACACCCAACTTTTACTCCACCTTAAAATGGTAAGATACAAAATTGATTGGGATGAACTTTGGGAATAGAATATGCAATTTTGTAAATAGTTTAGTAAATTAGTGGCTACGTCATAAGTAGACATGCAGGTGTCGGCACCTTCCATTCTTAAAAGGATATTATCACAATAATTGTACATTATAATTGCATATCCGACTGTCATTTTAAGATTAATTGATTAACAAAGTGCATCGTTTATGATGTTTTCTTCGTGTTATTTGCACTTAAGTTTATTGGTTATGAGTTAATTTATTGGGTTATTGATGGTACATAATTCTTTTTATATTGAATTTTTGCGGTTCATTAGGCCATTAAGACATTAATAAGTTGATAATGCTAGGGCATTTAACTAGTAAAAAAATATGCATTTATCCGCCCTTTATATTTGCTTCATAATAAATTTATTCAAGCAATTATGTGTTTGATAAAGACAGGTAAAGATTTTTAACTGACTAGAAAATAAATGTTCTACCTCTGATCGAAGAATCGAATACTTTAATCGTTCAAATATTTTTGAAGGCATTGTTGGGTTCAGAAATTATCGAGATAATTATTTTCTTTGATAATTATCAGATAATATCAATGATGATTCTTAATTGAATCTCTTACCTTTTTGACTTATTCTTATAACTAGCATTAAACATCACTTCTTATTGTTTGTTTTTTTTCTGTTGAGTTTTTAATTATTCTGTTTATTGAATAACAATGTTTGTGACGGTTTTTTTTTAAGTTGACTCTTAACGTGTTTGGATAGGCGCGGAAATGGCAAATCGCGTTCGGATATACGTGAAATGTGTTGTTATATGATTTTTGTTACTAACAAGGTATAATTAACATGATACTAATCATTTCGAACCCTGGTTTCAGCTATACCAGATTACTGAAAAAAAAGAGAGAGAGCATCACTCTTTGCTGTACCAACTTACCATCTTCCTGAAACGTTTCGTGTTTCATGTATACCAAAATAAACAGATCTTTCATACATAACATCACGCCTGTAATCCCCGAAGGGTTAGGCAGAGATATACCTAATATTACACCCACATTTCGCCACTTATGTTTTAAGTGCCATGTAATACATATAACAGATCTAACAGTACTAAAGAAATTCTTTAAAAAACCTTGTCATTAACGCAAGACACAGATAGGAAATGATCGATCAGCAGTAGATTAGCCACTAAATCGAACACCGGCTGTTTCGACCGCAGTGAGGACTTGATGACGGCTCGCGTGTTCAACATGATCAGAACGATCAACACGGCCCTTAACCGCAAGAGTTGTTGAGATCAGACCTGTTGGTGAATCAATTATGTTGAATTTACTAAATTATTGGTTGATATTTGTATTTTTTGTTCTGTAGTGTGTAATGTTTTTGAAAGACTGTGGCTTAAGGGGCTTTGTTCCCCGCTTGGGCGGAGCACCGCCGTGTCCTCGTAGCGGCGATTGGCGGCGGCGATCTCTCGCGTCAGGCCTTCGTTCAAGCCATGGTCCGGAGCGAGAGGGAATGGGAAGCCGTCACCTCCTTCTGCGAAGCAGTCATGCTAGTGAAGGAGGTGGCGGGACGTGAGAGGGAAAGAACCTCACGTCCCAGTCGCCGCGGGAGACGCCCTGGGCGTCGGGGGTCACGTGGTGGCTCCCGGCCACCGTAGGCGCGGGCCTGTGGATGGCGAGTTATGGGCCAGCTCGCTGTCCGGCCGTCTTATGACGACAGGCCGTGTCGACGGCGCGTTCGTGTTCCACGTGCGCCTCAAAGAGATGTCAGCAAATAAGTAGGGGTCCGCAAGGACCGATGCCTGCCAGGGCTGCGGGACTGTTCGAAAGAGATACCGTGGCCCTGGAACACAAAGGGCAAAGAAGGAACATGGATGGGTTTTAGTCAGTACAAGTCTGACACTCCCTTCCGCTCCGCCCAGAGTGGGGGGGGTCATTTGATGATTTCCCATCCGAAAAAAAAAAAAAAAAAAAAAAAAAAAAAAAAAAAAGGGGCTTTGTTGGCTTAAGGGGCTTGGTTAAAATGGCCTGTAATTTAAGGTAAAAGCTCTAAGGAAGACTTTGAAGGTGGAATCAGGTAAGTAAGGAGACGAGGGGTCATCTCTTCCGCACTTGGAGACCTTTTCACTGCATCAATTTTGCGCGAAACATATTTGAACTTTTTGACATATCCATCGATACACTAAGAGGAAGGATCTAAGTACTGGAGTTGTTTTTCAGAATTTCACAGTATAGAAAAGGTTGAACAAACAAGGGAAGCAAGCGTGTTCCACCCTAGGCTGCATCGTCGATTATATTAGGCGAGTTGCAGCCAAGCATAAGCATAGCATAATCAGCCTATAATGTTCCCACTGCTGGGACACAGGCCTCCTCTCTGTGAGAATGAACTATAATCCACCACGCGGGCCCAGTGCGGGTTGGTAGATGTCACATGTCTTCGAATTTTTGGTTATAGGACATGCCGGTTTCGTCACGATGTTTTCCTTCACCGTTTTGAGAGCAGTGGTGATGAAATAAATTACACAAAGTAATGCGCCTGCCTAGGTTCGAACCCACGACTTACTGCTCGTTAGTCGGGGCCGCTACCACTGGGCCACCGCTGCTCTCACCTATTTAGTGCAACTAAATAGAAGCGTGATTATTGATGAAAAAATACGAGTTCTAAAACCAATGCAGATTCGACTTACTATTTAATCATGCAAAACCAAGCAAAATACCTTTCTACCAAGCAATACATCACTCAACAAATAAAGAAACACAAAAGCACAATTGTAATACTATCAACTATCAAGAAATGCAATTAGACATAACATGCGTGTATCCGCCCAAACATTACGTTACGACAAACGATCGCATAACTCATGCAGTTCCACGTCGCTCATAAATTACCCAACTATTTCGATAACACGGCAAATTTAAATTTATGCCAAGTATACGTATAAAGGCGGACTTCGAGTAAAAACAGGGCAAGAGGCATAATCTCACGAGATCTCATTCTTGTTTGGTCTTCCTTAGACAACCACTTTTTACCGTTGATTGGATTGTGCGAGTTTATATTTCTGTATCGATCGCGTTTGTGAAAAGCTTGTGATAGTGGGAAAAAATGGGAAGGATTTAGTTAAGACTTTTTCTAAAAATAAAAACACGGTGTAAAGGACTTCAACGAGTGAACTGGGATTCTTTTGAAAGAGACAGAGCCATACAGGTCGTCTAGCGCCCTCTCTTTCCCACACTGGAATTACTTCTGCTTGAAGACGTCATGGTAGGCCACCTGTTACCATGAATTCAGCACAAGGTTCTAGACCCCGTCATAGAAATTTTGCGTCCCTTATTTGAAAAATCGGCTGTTTTATACAAATGCGTGGTTAAAATGTATGAAAAAGCTGTTTTTTTTATAACCTACGGCAGATTTGTCTTCTAGTAAGTAGGTATGCTGGGTATAGCCGTGACACAAAATCGCTAAGAGTGGAGAGATTTGGAATAGACCTACACAACTCAGCTTTCGGTGGCCAAAGGCTGGAGAAGAAGAAGATGCAGATGAAGATTATGGGGTTCATGTGCTGAATTCATGGTTTCAGTTTGCGCGTCGATGTCCCTTGCATCCTGTATACTTATGTAATTTTGCTCTACCCATGCATGTTTAACAGATCCCGGATAAAAACACTCGGCAGCTTCCAATCTCACGTGATCTTGGTCTATATTCTCTATATCTTTCTGTTTTTCCGAGATATCTATACTCAGTGCCGCCATTTCTTTAAGACTAGGTAGGTACAAGATTTAAAGTAAGGAATTTTAACTTATGAAGAAGAATAAAAGTTAATCTTAACTAATAGTTTAATCTGGAATCTGTTTTGCTACTAGCGACCTTCCCCTGTTTTGCGGGTAGAACGACGTACTGATATGGCGACATGTCAAAACTTCAAGATTTCTGTATTATATCGTACTTACATCAATTATTCATGCATAACCTTCCGAAATAAATATGTAACTTAATGAAGATGAAAACAGAATCAACATCCTTTATTTATTTATTTAACAATTTATGTACACTAAATACAGAAAAGAGGACAGGAACAGAAAATAGTATGAAGGTAATGTCCTTTGTGTAAGTTCAGAAATTCAAAAACTAAGAAGTTCTGACCTTTTAATTTAATTAAATACGTATAAATTAATCAATTTACGCAATTCAAATAAGAATTCTAACTAGACACAACACAAATAACATAAATAAACAATATTATGAAAGAACTTGATGCATCGTTTTCCAAAGAGAAATTAATTGAACCCTATCTATAGAGGTGCCTATAATTTATTCCTACAATGACGAATACAGGCCCAGTTCAGTTTGCAGCTAATATTTTTAATGTAGTCGCTTCATTATCGATGTGATGGCGATCTGTGACGAAACACGCGGCAAATATGATGCATCGGCACGATCAGCGATAACAGTCGAACAGTTTAAAGTATATCTGTTGGAGACAGTGAAACTGATAATCAAGCGATTATGAACCTTGTTACTTCTTCAATAAGGAGGTTAAAAGTAACAAGGGAGGTTCGGAATGTGTATGTGTAAGTTGGTTGTTGTTTCGCTATCGCAATTAGTAATGTAGGAAAATCAATGAGGTCTCATTTTGTAGATTACTCGGCTGTGTGAAATGAGTGATCGGACCTTTGTGTTGATGTACGACTCTCTTTTTCAAAAGTTTTTACGTAAAATTATCTAGCAATGCGGTTGAATGTTACTTGCAGTCATGTAGGTAGGTTTTTTTGCATAACATAACATCACGCCTGTAATCTCCGAAAGGTTTGCCAGAAGTGTACCTTTTAATACACCCACATTTCGCCAATTATTATTAGGGGTGGGGGAGTCTTTTGTCATCAACAGGGCACAAATCCAGTATCAGTGGCTGCTACTGAGAAATTCCTGATGGAAAAATCCCATAAACTTTGCCGACCTGCGAATCGAACCCAGTACCTTATGCTCAGCAGTCGCACTTGTGACCACTATACCAATGAGGCAGTTTTTTTTAGAACAATAAATCATAAGTGTCGATGGGATTCCATGTATGGCTCAAGTAGTTCCTCTTTTAAATGTAAAATAACAATACCATAACTCACAAATCGGAGACATAATAGACTCAAATTAAATAATACAATAACATTAAGATCATAATCTAATTTCATCACAACCATATCCTCAAAGCTAGCACATAAACATTTACCAAACAGATTTGTCACCCGACCTCCCAGCTAGAATTTAAATGCGTAATTAAAAACAGTATGAGTTGGGCCTAGACAGGGCTGGACAGTATTTGAATTATTTGTAGGTTACTGATTTCAGGAGTGCCGATTTTAGACCCAAGAATGCCCAAGAAATTTGTTTTATTAAAAAATCTTATGTAAATACGTAATTAATTTTGCTATTCACGACGCGATAGAAGTTGGAAACATATTTGAAAAAATAAAAAATATTGAAACAATAACGAAATTCTGTATCTGTGGCTGTACTGAATAAAGTGGAATTACGTTTAAATAGAAAATCTCAGTTTGATTTAAATAAAATCCTAAACCTTAACAGCGAAAAATTAAACGTTTTGTTGCAAAAAATTAACTAAAGCGTTTACACATATATTTGTACTTTACTTATTTGTCCTTTTGCGTAAAGAAATTTCAATGCATTTTTATGTATTAAGTATACATTCACAATCGACTTACAATACATAATATAATAAATTCAATGAATGACACAATGTGTTGATCGAAAACAAAAACCTTAAAAATAAAAAAAAACGAACCTTATAATTTGGAAACTCTGAGTTTTTTCAATAATTTTCTTTTATCATTAAATTATTTGTGGTGTATACTAATATAACAATTCGGTCTTACATGTGGCCACTCAGGGCCTAGATCACTATGGCGGCTTGGCATTCCCCTTTGAAATACAATACGTATAATGGTATTTGTATTTCAATTACTTCCTTATAATGTAATATGTAATTGGTTTCAAATACCTGACGCTGTGGTATTTTTTATTTTAGTCAAAGGTTCTGAATATATTTTGTTTTTCAAATACATAACTGTTTTTTAAATATAGGGTTGGAAAGTATTGGATCAAGATAATTATAACTTCGAACCCTGGTATTTTGTCATTTGTATTTTAATTAAAGCAAAGCATGTAGTTTGCGCAGCCCTAGGAATAGACAGACTGATGAAATATTCTAATCAGTCACTAGTCATTGTAAAAAGTGTGGTGGTTCGCCGTGCGATGCACGATAAGGCCGTGTCACACGGGCGCGGGGCACAAACGAGCGATTGTGCGCCCGCACACGGCGCCTGCGCTTTGCATAACAAAGGGCGCAATTTGGAGGAAAAATGGCCACGATCTCGCTCGGGACATCTCGGACGAATTCGGGTTAGTTTGGATGAGCTCGTGTCTATTGGATGGCAGTTTAGAGTGTTTATGGTGTTCTCACGATATTTGAAAGTTGGAAATGAAGAGCTTTCATACGGGGCGGAAGGGACACCGACACCTTTCTATGTGGGGGGGCTCAGAATGATGTACTGAATAGGTACGTGGTAGCCGTTTTCGCATCGGTGTATCTTCCACCCTGTATAGAGTGTATTTATTAGTGATTCTGCCATATCAAACTTATCTACTTTTATGTGTCTTTACTTAAAATCTATGTAGAAAAGCTGTAAAAGCTTTTGCAACATAAACTAGCTTGAAATAGAAATGGCTGAAAAAGTTTCATGAGCACTTGAGCAGATACCATACATACCTACCAGATGACTTTTGTATTCCTCTTCTTTCGTCTCTTCTCTTCTTTTCAAAAACGGTAAATTACCTCGACCAAAGTGACCACCATGTTTTAAGTACTTATTTGGACTCAAAATTACAATTTTGAAGTGTCTCCACTTCGTGAGGCCCAGGTCAGATGTCAGATACTAATTTCGGTATAATTCCAAGCACGTTTGAACTGATATAGATTAAAATATGACGATATCAATCTAGATATTTATTATTCACCTCTTGCGCTGCACGACTTGCATTTCACCTAATGAATATTTTACAAAGTTTCTGTATAAATATGAAACACGACTTTTGTGATATCTATGGTTGAGATGGAAAAGTCCTTGCATGGGTCGAATGGTTACAAATATGATGAAAGATCTTGAGGTCTTTGGAACAATTTCTAGAAAAGGAAAACTGTACTTCAAACAGTTAAGTACCTACCTACCTACCTAAAGACACAATAATTCTTGATCATTTGCCCGCATTCGGATATCTAAATAAGTCTGTTCGAATTCGGCTAGCACTCTAGACGTTTTCATTTATTTTCATTTTTCAATATATGGAAGTGGTCGGTAGTAGAACTGGCTGATCCAAGTGACAGAAATATAGAGTTTTGAAACCTTTTTCAGACTCTACCGGGCTACCATTTTAGTGAAGATGTAATCGTCAAGAATAAAAGCATACATATAATTTTTTATACGCTAATTAGTTTGGTATGGCGACTTCTATACAACATTGATTTGGCTGCAATGTCAACGTGTTGGTTTAAGTTAGTTCGATACTTTCTTAAATAGATGGCGCTAACGTCACCTAAGACGTTATTAATGGAACGAAAATTTCGAGATCTGTGAGCGGGGTGCGATGGTCTAGTTGGTTAAGACATCCGGTGTACTGAATCGGAAGGTCGCAGGTTCAAACCCTGCTCGCACTGGAATTTTTCTTTCCATGTCAAAAACAAAAAAGCATACATACTTGTACACCATTACTTCATTTAAAAAAAAAGTTTGGTCCTGACAATGTCAATAAATTTTATGGAACTAGAATTATCAACCAGACCCCAGGTCGGAAATAACTTATGTTAATTAAGCACAAGCTACTGACAAAGTAACTTACGCATAGATCGATCTACGTACGACGTCAGCGTTTGAAAATGTCATGTCTTGGACAGATGATCATTCTTTAATGATGAAGCCCTTCGTGCTTGGATTCGGCTCTCAATATGTGTCAAACAAACGAGATCGACAGACTCATGGATACCTCATATAAGAGAACTATAAATAGTTTTTTTACGGATAGTAATTGTAAATCCTAGTTAGTAAGCCCTGGCTGGGGGCCTTAAATTCATTTGAGGTCACCACAGGATAGTCCGGTTGAGCAGTATTGCAACCTTATTGAGTTGAACTGCGAGTGGACCTACCTAAAAAAAAGAAAGTAATTGAAATCAGGAGGGCTCAGGTTGCCTTCCATAACACTCAGCTTACTGTTAAGCATTGTGTCATTTGCATAATTTTCAATAGAGACGTCATAAAGATTAGAGAAGTGCAGACAGAAATCATTAGATAAATCATTATGTTTATGGTGGAATTCAATAAAAACCTATCTTTGAGTGACCAAAGAATGTGATATCTTTTTTCAGTTCTTGAGGGAGAACAATGAAGATAAGTAGATATTTATTTAGTCAAAATTGAGTTTTTCTGAAATGTCACTTTTTAATTTTTGAGCAAAAAATATACCAATTGCTGAACACGTTCCTAAAGATGATTGTGTAATAGAAGTAATTCCCCGTAAAGGTATAAAAATACATTCCCACAGTACTTCAATTAAAAGAAAATGTGGAAATGTTTGTCACAGGATTGTTTCGTTGTTTCATCATCTGCAGACAATTAGCATTAAAGTTTTATTGAATATAGATAAGTATAATAATGAGGACTTAGTTAATGTAAATGTTATCTTGAAGCAGCAAGAAATGTTCAGGTGTATTGTGAGCGGTGTCGCCTATTGTCATCGCACAATGCGTCTGTATCGCGTTAATTACATTCACGCCAAACCTTCCTACTACCGAGGAGTTGCAACAAGCTGCGTGCTTGTTTTTCATAACAATCGCTTGTTTTTACAAAATTTGCATTCGCCAGCAAACAATACGCGGAGGAGTCGACTTGTTAATATCACCGAGAATTAACCGGCAGCGGATTGTCGCGCACTCGACCACTGTAAACAATACAAAACGTCGCCGAGCAAAAACAAACTATAGAAACGGAGCCACAACAAGAAGAATAGGAAAATTGCTTTTGTTTAAAAAAATCTATTTGTTCGTGTCTCGAGATGAACGCGCCTACGGTGCGTCGGCGGGCGACCAATCGCGCGCAGGCCGCTTCCCGCCCCCGCCGCACTGGCCAATGGCGGCGCGCGCAAACGCCGCAAGAGCAGTTTCCTTTTTTAAAAGTTTCGCCCTCGACTTCCATCCGATTTCCCGCCTCGGCTCCTTAAGTTATGGACGGTGAAAAAATACGTTGATTTATTTATTAAGACGCGAGTTTTTGCGATGTTAAATTATGATGTTGGCTGAAGCAGCTCCCAGCCCTGCTGAATGGTTCACAGTTTTTACGGAGAGCCCGGGTGCGCCTGCGACTCCCATATATTTTAATTTCATTGGATTTTTATTGTATGAAACGTGCTCGCAATGAGCTAAGTGTCAAGATACATCTAAGTTATTCGCCACTCACTTCGTTTCATTCTCACATTATACTCATCGATAGGCTAAGCACATTGATTCAGCTCGCAGTCAAGTGATACACCGTTGATTTATTTCTTAACTACACCTCTATATTTCTCTTTATAAAATATTTACATTAACACGCACTTGTTAACTAAAAAAATTAAAAAAAATCCGTTTGTTTACTAAATTAAAAAAGAAGTAATTGGAAAACCGTTTACCTTTATATAGAGATAATAAAATCGTTCACTTTAATTCAAGAATTCAGCACTATTACAGAAATAATCAACTGACAAGTAAATTCAACAGTGAAATAATATATATCTACATGTATGAGACGTTTAATGTCATCACTCAGCAAAAAGCAGAGGACAGCAGTTTTCAGCTCATTTGTATAGCTAGTTGGTAACGACCATGTGGAAGGTGTTAACCTATTGAATCAACTTATGTACCTACCTAACTACTTACCCTCTAAGGTGAGGCTTGAGAAAGGTCAATTTGTTAATTAGTCGAGCAATAAAAGCTTCAACATAACTCATCCTGCGAGTCATCATCATATGCCTAGCCTTTTCCCATCTATGCTAGGGTCGGCTTCCAGTCTAACCAGACGCAGCTGAATACCAGTATTTTACATGGAGCGACTGCTTATCTCTCCACAACCCAGTTAGTACCGGGTAATACAATACCCCTTGGTAAGACTGGCAGTGAGACTTTCCGGCTACTGACCACCTATAACTCATCGTTTCATTTCAGCCGAAAGACGTCCACTGCTGGACCTAGGCCGGTCGCGTGCGATTCGCATCCAGCGGATCCCAGCAACCGTCACCAGGTCTTCGGTCCACCTATTGGGAGGCCTTCCAACGCATCGTCTTCCGGCTCGCGGTAGCCATTCCAGAACTTTTCGGCCCCATCGGCCATCCGTTCTGCGAGCAATGTGACCTGCCCACTGCCACTTAAGTTTGGCAATTCTTCGGGCTTCGTCGGTAACCTTCCTACGAGTAAATTGAAGAATTTACATTTGCTTTAATTAAGTTCAGTTCAGGAGGAGGTTTTTTATTATAGTTGTTGATTGAAAACCCATATACATAGTGATCGAATGTTTGGACATTCTTAATAATGTTGAGTATAGTATTGCCCAGTTGTTTTATTGAAGGTCACAAGTATGATGAAAACGTTAAAGAAAAGTGAAGTAAAAAGTCAGATGCAATATAAGAAGAATACGAAGATTGGGAAGCAACGGCCTCTTGTGTTATTGTAATTCTTCTCCACATTCATTTCAAATACCAAATGTCATTTTCGGTTATTTTTCCCTATGTTTGTCTAGTTTAGAAGAAACATTGAAACGAACTAAGAAGGTTCGTGTTCACTTTGCAATTTGAAGACAGTCAATGTTTTCTGCCTGGTCAAGAAAGCTACTGAGGCAGAAATGGAAGCACATCGCTGAAAGAGCAAATCTCGGGGAACATCTCTCCGTGTACCTTGTCTGCGCAACCACGACCACTCAGACAAGCGTTTCGACTAAGAAGAGAGACTCAAAGATCCCATTGCACGTTTGCCTAAGTTAGGCATAGGTAACAGAAGTTTTGTGATCTTTAAGCTGTATAGCTGAAAACTGTTAACAAAGACACACACAGTGCTACAAATATTTGAGATCCTTATCATAAATGCAACCCTAAGAAAAAGCAAAATTTAATCGTGAATTACAAATAATGTGTTTCCTAGGCAGGAGGCTTCACTAGATGCAGCAAAAGGTCATCTCCAATCTTAGCAATAAGTGAAATTATAAGTAGTCTAGTGTGTCATCATCATCTGCCTAGTCTTTTCCCAACTATGTTGGGGTCGGCTTCCAGTCTAACCGGATGCAGCTGAATACCATTATTTTACATGGAGCGACTGCCTAACTGACCTCCACAACCCAGTTAGTACTGGGTAATACGATACCCCCTGGTAAGACTGGTTGTCAGACTTTTTGGACCACTGTCTGCCTAACGACTGTTAAAGATCTACAAATGACACCCGGGACCAACGGCTTAACGTGCTTTCCGAGGCACGGAGGAAACTTGGTATGTGATGGGTGGTCACCCATCCACCGACCAACCTAGGCAAGCACGGCTTAACCTAAAGATCGATCCGAGCGGCTGGATTTAGCCACGAGCTCCTCAGTAGTCTAGTGTGTATTGAAACAGAAACCCATCGAAGTGCCCCAGAGCGGTAGTTCTATTAGGTACAGTCACCTAAACTTGATTCTGACCACCGTAAGGACTATTCATGCAGTGCCGGGATGCTTTAAACACTTAAAAACTTTCTTATTTGGTCCGTTTTTACCTCATTATTCAACTTGATACTAGAACTTGAGCAAGAAGAATATGCGTAAAGTAAAGAGTCTTGGTCAAATATGTCTGAAATCATAGCTCAAGATAACTTCACCTTCATTTTATACTAAGTCACCGTTTTTTTTTCTTTTTTCTGATGGGAAATCATCATATGACCCCCCTCCCCCACTCTGGGCGGAGCGGAAGGGAGTGTCAGACTTGTACTGACTATAACCCATCCATGTTCCTTCTTTGCCCTTTGTGTTCAAGGGCCGCGGTATCTCTTTCGAACAGTCCCGCAGCCCTGGCAGGCAACACAAAGTCATCTGAGACCCGAGCTACAGCAGATTGAAAATATTGCAATTTCCTATATTTTGTCAATGATTTGACTACAGCAGTCATTTGTTTTTAAAATAAATCACGTAAAATTAAAATAAAATATGCGATGTGCTAAAGCTAAGCATACATTCATTAGTCCGAGCTACGCCGGCGAGGACCTAGAATCGACTTAGGATTGTAGAGACTGTGTTACGAAAGCCCCTTGTTAAACTAAGTTTATCATTTGTTTGAATAATAGGTAAAATCTTTGGCAGAATACAGCAAAAGGTAGTAGCTCTATTTCTGTCCCCCGGTGATTTAGGTACTTGTTCTAATATATTAAAGAGAAATCCTAATTATAAGCTACAAATTGAGATATATTTCAATTATTTGGTCTTAGCCCGAGTTAATAAAAAAATCCCTTTGTCCTTTCCATTTTTATATACCAATAAAATGAAATTGAAAGCACATAATTATTTTAAAGTCGCTATGCATATAAAATATCAAATCTTCGGGACATAAATACTGTTTTCTATTGTATTATTTCTTTTTATTATATTAAGTGCTATGTGAAATGAAGAAACAAAGTCCAAACAATCTGCATAATCTCCACATTTCCTAAATTTCAAGTTACTTTGTCTTGCCTTCTCTTTATCTCTTTGGAAATATGTTAGAAAAGCTCATTTGGTTAAAAGAGTTAAGACTAGCCACAGCCAGCCAGTTAGTTTAGTAGAGGAACTTGTCTATTGCCCTGTTGTTTTAAGTTTGTCTTGTCACTTGTAAATCTGGTATTGTCATTTATAAAGCTAAAAGCTAGTAACGTTTGCCAACGTATAAAAATATTAATGCTAGACACTATAAGTCATCATGAGATAAGGCTAAGAGTTTTTTTTTAAGTATTATTTAATATTTTTGTCATTGCTTATTGTAAATGTGTTTCTTATTATCTGTGTTTTGTGTATGCAATACCATGGATGAGTAATCCAATGTTATCTCAAATAAATAATTAAGCATTCTGTAAATAAATAAATCTATTACAACAACAGCAAAGTTATACACAAACATGATTATAATAACGCGCTATAAAATAAAGCTCAACTATAATTACAAAACAATCTAAAACAAAGTAATCTCTATTATCAGCCTAACTGAAAGTTATCAGTCGATATGAATCACAACACGAATATAAATCAATCAACAATAGTGCAAGCTATCACGCGTTGATCTTTACCAGAAAACACATATCATTTGCCTAATTAGATTGGGCGTTAAATCGCAAAACAACCATTTATAATCTGTTCATTTAAAAATAATGCCGCATAAAAAACTCGTCAAAGATATTGTCAGGAGATACCGGCCGAACTCTGTTCGCAGGCATCGCTTAAAAAACTCGAAAAAAACTTACTCGAGGCGATCCGTGACTTCTATTTTTTTGTTTTATTATTTTTAATTCATATTATCGTACGGCTATCCCCTTTAATTTTGTTTTTAAGTATGGCCCTCGGTATGCTGGCAGCTACATTTATGGATATTCAGAATTCCGTGGTGTATCGTCCACGGGGCGATTTCATTTTATGTAAATGTGTTGTTGGAGTGCGCCCGCGCCGCCGCGTCGTTTGCCGCGCAGGTGCGGCCTGTAATTGTGACAGATGTAACGAACTCACCTAACCGATATTTTACTTACTATAACCAATGTTTAGGCACGAAGTAGCACTAAACTGCTTCAATAATTAGGCACTGGATCCCCACAATTATCTGTAGTAAAGCGGTAAAAATAATTTTCAGGAATAAAAATAATATATTCAAAAGTATAATCCGGTATAATTTGAGCGCGGGTAAGGTTGTTGACGTAAACAATGCGTAACTGAAACATTTAAACAGCTGCAAGTTAGTGAGAAAAAAATCTTTAATTAATCGTCCCATTTAATTAGGAGAGTGAAAAAACTCACTCTCCTGATTTAAATGCATAGATTCAACTAACTCTTGACATGATCTTTAACAAGATAACAGAGAAGTAATGCACCTAGTTGTTACATATATTTCCAAACCAAACGAACATCTAATCAAGACAAAATCACTACAAAATATGATAATATGCTTCAACTTCCTTGACAGCATCACATATGTAAATGTATTCAGTAGGTTTTTTCTTCAGATTTCATAGATAAAGCTACACCTGGCCGATTAGGCACCTCACTATTAGGAATTGGTGAGATACACTAAGAAATCGGATGCTACTTATTGAAATATATTTTAGAATTTTTGACTGATTTTTTTAGTTACGAAACAATATTCTCGTGTTTTTCTCTTTACATCTTGTAATGATTTTGGAGCTGATTGTCCAAGTCAATCATCAGCCTGAAACACTAAACATAGAAATAAGAATCCTTCAAAATATGTTTCTTGGGTGGCACCAATATAACAGAGGTTTTTATGAAACTTAACCCCTGAAAGTACCAAAAAGAATTTAAAAAAAATCTTGTGAAAAAATCTGGGGACAAGTATTCTCTAAATAAATAATGTGATGGCATCAACTGCCAAATGGGTGGAGGACATTCAGTAGATCCTGGGTAAGATCTCGTCGAGACTCGTGCAAACCACGGAAGAAATAATAGCACAAAAAGTAGGAGGCTTATACTAAGCAGGGTGAAACGAGGCTCCCAATATAATGAGTATGATTATAACTTGTTCAGGTGGAGATTCATAGATGGCTCTGCCCTGGAGTGTAAATATGATATTGCTCCACAAACGATGGGACCTTTGATATCGTGTCCTGTCTGTCCTTTTGCTTCAACATCACAGGAGCTAATGGACGCTACTGAAAGTGCCAAACTCGACGCCAAATTTTGAGCTGACTCAATTTAAATTGTCTTCGATACGCTAAGAAGAAGATGACTATGATGATGATTAATAGGCTGAACTGCTTGGCACTATCATAATCAAGCAGAACGTTCATCTGAGATTTATTTACAGTCTCAGCAAGCAAAAAAGGAACAGTGTACACTGTGTGTACGAGCTTATGAGCATGAGTCACTAATTAAAATTCAAAACTAACAAGTAACCGCTACCAACCGGTGTCGTGTATATCAACTTCTGTAATTACTTTTTTATAAGATTAAAATATTTTAAATAGACTTGACTGACATACTAGTGATGCTTAATTTATTCTTAAGTTGTGATTAAGCTCCGTTTAGTTAGAATGGTCCAACTTGATGCGCGTTTAGATTGATATTATTATTGTATTAATATTTTTATGTCGCGCGGCTTGGCTACTATTTGGCCACCCAAGTTAATTGTATGTGAGGTCGTTACCTCCTAAATTATACTTATTATTGAAGTAAGAACTATATTTCATTTTTATACATCCTGGATGAGTGTCAATTGCATAATTACAGTTACTTACTACTTACACCTGAAAAAGTCTTTGATACAACTTTCCTTTTGGTTACAGAAAGTTTTTCTAAAATTAAAATGACTCTTATTTCATTTCAGATTACCAAACCTTATATGTGTTTCGTATTATTAACAATGCATGTACTGATTGCGTACTAGTTCAATCAATTTGATGTGTGATCAGTACCTAAGTATTTTCTGTCGAAACTTTAGCCCATCCGAGGACAAAGATAAATAGGTTTCTTGTCTATGAAAGAATTATAATTAAAAGCAATTACAATGCATCTTTAAACACTGTTATTACAAGTATAGATAAACCTATTTATTTTAACGATAAACCTACCATTTTAGCAACAAGCGCGAACCGTGTAATTGTTTAGTTTGTGTAAATAGTATTTCCTTGTAACTGGGTAAGTAGCTGTTTTAATTAGCTAATTATTATCAGATAACGGACCATGTGTGCATGCGTAACTTGTAGTTATGTTAGGTATCTTGGTTTAATCTAAAAACATGAGAGTTTTCTGTTGAAATACTTTAAACGCATGTTTAGAACATGGAAAATATTAATCATAAACTCATCAACCCGTTGATTTCCGCTGCATAACATGGTCACTAGATCAGCCCCCTTAGGTCATGCAAAAACTTTATTTTTGTTTTTTTTTTTTAATAAAGCGGTACCCCATACTAGGAATTTCTCCTGTATCGTGGGTGCGTTTACAAACATTTAAACTCACATGCACAAACAGCCAGACCCGGAGCAACTACCTGTAGCTCATACAAATATTTGTTCCGTGCGGGGATCGAACCATCGACACGCAGCGCAGCAGCCAATCGCTCAGCCACTGCGCCAAACGTGCCATCGAACTTTTGACAGTTAAGGTTAGCTTGGTGTGCTGGTGTTTGTACTATCAGCATTGTAACTTTGTGATAACAGGACTGTAAAGGTGGTCTGCCAAAGGCAACACCTTGGAGGCTGGCAGAAAAAATATCCTGGATAGATTCGATAACTCAAGCGAATGTGGAATCACTTAGAACATTGATTTGTTACAGATTTGTTTGGTTCGCGCTTGAGTGAAACACGTATTGTTGAAAATAAATAGATGAAATTCAGCAAAACCTTTTCATGGTTGCTCCGATAACTGGCTAGTTACTTTCCCACAGTTCCAGTTGTCAGTTTTGTTAAAGTCCCATGTGGGCGAGCGTATTGCCATCAACCGGACGCAAATCCAGACTCCGTGGCTGCTACTGTGGAATTCCTGATGGAAAAGCCCAATAACATTATCCCGACCCAAGACCCCATGCTCTGTAGTCGCGCTACTTTTGACAAAACTTCATCATAGACATGAATAAGCTCGACTTTCCAACCAACAACATCACCTGTAAATAATACAAATAGTAAACTAGTTACATCACTGCACCAGAGGAAGTATCCGAGGTTCGTTGTTCAGATACTGTTGCTGATAACAACTGCCTTGCATTCGGGAAATCAACATTTTTTGAATACCCGTTCGATACACATCTACATAGATTTTTACATTTTTGTGACCGTTGCTTAACGAAGTTAGTTACTGTTTTACATATACAATGTTTTGGTCTATGTCATCAGCACCAGCATCATTCTCCTCCTCAATAATCCCAGTTTATGGCTGGTGCATTAAATTATACAAATCATTTCAATGTCCCATAGGAAAACTTTACTTCTATTCTCCAGTTAATTAATGATGCAGAGGAAAATCTTTTTCAGTATCCAGTAACCAATAATGTACTTATATTTAAATCCTTTAGAAACATTGGTTCGTAGGCAGGTAATACCAGCTATTTATATTCTTGTATGACGAAGACCCGAGATCTATTTTCTTGTAAGTTCGATTCGTAACATACAAAATCCAAGTTTGGTTTCAGCAACGATAAAACTTTGGCCCAAGAACCAAGCCCAACGAAAAAAACGAACACAAAATCATTGAACCGTCATGTTCTACACATCGTTACTAACATATCACGTACAAAGCTGAGGCGAAAACATGGCGTCTTATAAAATATCGTTAATGCAATATTAACGAGATCTCGGTTATGTAAAGCTGCAATATTTTGCATTTAATAAGGGCCGTACATAGCTGGCCGCGTGGCCGTCGGCGAGAGATGGATCCACAGATACTGAGCCTCTTCGATCGGAGCTCGTTCACTATGAAATTATTGGGAAACTCGATTCGTGCCCGATGCATCTGCCGACGACGCGCGAGCCTCGCTAATGTTCCTTGCAAACGATCCGAGAAAGCCGAGTAGGTTTTAGAGATAAATCTGGGAGATAGGGAAAAGACTTTCTTACTTCTACGTCCGTTGCATATAGTTACGAAGTTTACAGAGATATTTATTTGAATTTTAACATCTTGGCTGTTTCTATGCGAAATGCTTTTTCGTGTTAATAAATTAATGGGAAAGTATTGAAGGTATCTTTGGTCCCGACACGTAAGTGTGTGAGCCTGAGGGGGAGGCGTGACGCGGCACCTGTACCGAACGTTTGAATATTCCTCCCAAATCGATATTTCATGTGATCGCCGCTCATCTGTAATTAAGTTTGGATTAAAGTTCTCTCGAATCGCTAGGCGCTATAATCGTCACTTTTGTTGGTCGTGCGTGTTATTTGTTTTGGGGCTACGACAATGGAGTTACTTTTGGGTGGCAGTGTCAATCTACTGGTATAATCTTTGGTAATATTGAGCATTTTGTTTACCGTTGTAATGAACAGTAATTTTAACTACCTACCCTAAGGATGCTGTCGGTAAATTTCGGAATTATCCGTCATCTGAAAAAATCTGAAGCTTGCTGAAATAGGTATATGCTTAATTTCAGGCTGTTAGAGACTATCCTTTCCAAATTCATCTAACAATGTTAGGTAAGTAGGTAGGTATTTTCTTCTGATTACATTATTTAATCTGTATGCTAGCTACTAACTGAAAATATAAAAAAATACCACCTGTAAGGTTTTATGGTGGTACCGATCTCATTCTCCAGAAAAGTCACGAACCTCCGATTTGAGACTACACTCACTGGCCAGGAATGGTGGGCCACATCCACAGGCCACGTCGCATACAATAAACATGCTCATAAATAAATAAATAAGGCCGAATTTAATAACAAGCCCGGACCTAAGTAATGGCCGCCAGAAGGCACCGGTACATATATTATGGCCCACCATTTTATAAACTTTTACGCACATTTCTTAGCGTTGTATTAAAATGTTTGAACACTATAATTTGGGTATAAGAGCTTAACAACTTTTTTTAGAGGAGTCAAATATTTGGGGAGTTTAGAGACGGTTGTGATCGATAACAGGCGAGACGTACTGAGCAGAGTAAATATGTAGTACTTATGTACCGTGTGGTATGTTCCTGTATCCATTTACTGTCTTCCATGAGCAAAAAGTTAACTCATCATTTGCCGAACCTTTTCCCAACTATGTTAGGGTCGGCTACCAGTCTAACCGGAAGCAGCTGAATACCAGTATTTTACATGGAGCGACTGCCTATCTGACCTCCACAACCCTGTTAGTAGGTAATACAGTCAGAGTTTTGGGCCACTGACTACCTGTAACGCCTGTCAGAGATCTATAAATGACAGCCGGTCCCAACGTCTTAACGTGTTTTCCGAGGCACGGAGGAAACTCGGTATGTAATGGGTGGTCACCCATCCACAGACCAACCTAGGCAAGCACGGCCTAACCTAAAGATCGATCCGAGCGGCTGCTATTATTTAGCCACGAGCTCCTCACAAAAGGTTAACTAAGATCAGTGAATCTAAAGAATGAAGTGAAAATATATATACCATCTATCTACCTATATTATGATTTGATTTAAAAAAATAACATTTGCAACTAAAAACTCTATAAACCATTGTGAATTGTTTTTCACATAGTTCCCACTTTCATAATGAATCTGAGCTACGAGTAAGGGTACCGTTTCAGAAATATTCCATGAACTTCTTTTCAATCACATACAAAGTTCGACGCCAAATGCAGCATATTTTAAAATACTTTGATTCAGAACAACTTCATAACGAGAACACCAAAAACAAAAACACTAATATCGAAGCGATTCGACAAATTACCTATCAACGAATACGTGCGCCGATAAAATTACAATACACACCTCGGTTATGTGTGCCAGCCCATATCGGCCACTTCGCTTAATATTGTAGAAAAAGCAGGAATGCGCTAACATGGCCCATGCTGTGCCATATTCGACACGGCTGGTGACGAAGCCTGACCCAGAAGAAACAATGTTATAGCATTCCGGCGAAAACAATTGGACTTCTTACGCCTCGTCGTGCCATTTGTGAATAATTTTAGGACAACAGAAAGGTTTGAATGCTGTCGTTACACAGATAAAATGTTGTAGACCGTACGTGAGAGGATGGTATGAATTAGTGATGTCAACCGCGTGAGAAAAACTTTATAGTGGTGTCGATGCTATGCCGATAATCTGTTTAGTCTTTAGCTGTTATTAATATTTGGGAGCGAAAAAATTGGTGGTGCGGTCATGTTTGCGCGGTTGATTCTTTGAATCTGACTTGGTTGGTGTTCGCATACGTTGAGGCGTTTTAATAAAGTTTGATTGCTACATTCTTGATTAAATTGTACCAGTGCTACGCCTGGCGTAGCGCTCTACGATGCATGTCTACGAGAGGAGTTCACGTTATTGTGTAATTTCTACATTTAGTGTCGTTCTTTTCTGCTTTATGTTGTACAGACGCCAGCACATCAAGTTACCCGAATCTGTCAAATTTTCCCAACCAACCTTGAACGTAACGCTATAGCGATAAAGTTGATAATCTATTAAATAAATTTTACAGATTGTAGTACTACAAACAACAAGCACTTAAACAACAACAAGCTACTACAATCTGTACATAGTTTTTAACGTACCTTATTCCTATCCATTGAATTCTTCGTAATATCAGAATTCCGTATAGCTCCACGATTATCTGTTTTCTTAAGCAGGAGATAGGATGTCACCTGCTTTTGCTCCAAAACGCGATACCAGATAGCAGACGTCTACTGAAGCACGAAGTTCAAACGCGCTCTCACTAGACAGCGCCAGTGATTATAAATCTAACATACTTTACAGCTCTCAAAGCTTAAAACAAATGCGGTTCGCAGTAAATTAAGCCATCGACAGTGTTGCTAGGATGCCATCACGAGCGCACGCTGAATACTTTGCGATTGCGCTGCGTTTTTCAAAGGCATACCTGGCGCGGGTGCGAACGTCGTGTGTGACGACTTTATCCGTCGAGTGCACGTCTTTGGTGAGCGGACGCCGCGATCTAGATCAGCGGCGCCGACTCGTGGCGGCGCGATGCTATCGTAAAACAACCGCGCGACAATTGCTAACACCGGCGCCGAACAACAACGCGAATTATTCAAAGAGAGGCATCCAGCCTGTGTCTGTGGTCTGTGCCGCCGACTGACCGCCCCGCGCCCTGCGCCCTGCTGCCATTGTTGACATACCGATTTCTAAGAACATGTAATTTTAGCGCTCATTTCGCGATGCATTTGACTCGTTGCGTGCAGTTACAGCTTTCACAAAAGACCTATGCTCACGACTTGAACAAAATGTCGTCTTTGTTTATCTTCGTGGATAGACTATTTACTTGAAATTCTTAACCCTACATGGTCAGACATGTAACCCAACAGGTACATTTGATATCCTTATTAGCTTATTCACGGAACGGGTCGTAAAAATGCCAGAGCACAGTCATCTAGGCGAGATAAAGCTGGACTCGAAACGACTCACGCACGCCCCATTCCGGAGTAGCGTTAGACTTGTACTTAGACGTGGGGACACGTCGGCTGCTCTCGAATGCTTTCAGATGCTCTGTTTCTGGGAAGACGAGGTGGGGGAGGGTTGAGGGGGGCGGGATTCCGTCACGTGCGCCCGCACATCTGATAGCAGCCGCCGCGAGAATGTTGCACGTTCGGGCAAGCCCAGCACGCAAATGCTGTGCCGACTTGCAATCTGCGAGTTGCGAAATTGTAGCCACTTCTAGATCTAGGCAACATGAGTCTAGGTACCAGTTCATGTCACCCGAGACAGTTAGCAAGAACGGCATTGTCCGTAAATGACTGTGGTTTCATTGAAATGAGACATGCAACTATTTTCAGCGATACTATCGCAACGCGTCTGAAATAGTTTTAAAAGAGAAAAACTTGTCCCTACGTTCTTATTGATCAGTTCAGATGAATCCTGATACATGTTGCAGTAGCTTGATACTGGCTGAAAGGTTTGATGCGGCTTTTTCCTGCTTTTGAAGTTAAAGGAACAGTAGATGCCAGTTTTAGGACACGTCGAAATGTTAATAACCGTCTTAAATCATACTAATATTGCCAACACAATGGCACCAAAACGATTTGTTAATACACAAAATAGAAACAAAACTCGCGCTTCTAAATATGAATTTGGCCAAAAAGCGTCACGGCATACGTATGCGCGGAGACCGCCGGGCGCGCTTGCCGCCCGTGCATTCCCGCCTTTTTGCCTGTCACCGCCAGACGTATTTATTGCAACACTGATGGCTGTTAGTGTTGCCATTGTCGATACTCCTAAAAATAGAAAATTAATTTTTGGGGATCCATTTATAGTCAACAAGTTTTCAAGTCTAACTAAGATATTGAAAACTTACCTGTTCGACGCTCTGATGATTACATCTAATTCAAAGAAAATCTTTTGGTTATAGCCGAGGAAAATCTATTTCCGGAGAGGAAAAAATTCACGAGCTAAACCTGAAACATGAAATTTGTATACATCTTGAAATTAAAGACTTAGGATTATAGTAACCTAAAATATATTTAATAGATAAGTTACAATGGGGATGGCAACTGTAAAACTAATGGCGAAATTCTGATAATGTCATTTTATATTTCAAAATAGCCTGGCCTCATTAGTCAGATTGAGACCCAACTATTGACGCGCCATGTACAATTACATTTTTTAGGTCTAATAAAACTCCATTTCTCAACAATGGCAACACCAAGGCATATAAAAATTTGACAACGATCCTCTCAGCTCCGTTACTGAAGCCTATTGTATCAGGTTTTCTTTTCTTTTCTCCCTTTTTCATATTCGTTCGCGCTACAACTCATACACGGGGGCTTCTCTCTTGGAACAATAGAATATCATAAGATTCTTACAAAAACGGCGTGGTTATGATACATGCCGTTAAGTCTGCAAAAAGCCTATAATTATGATAACATTCAAGGGGTATAAGTTTGCTACTGTACACGCTGATCTATAGGATTGTCACGGTGGCGGCCATGCAAACACTTATTGCTTGATATAAGTTTAATAGTCACTAACATTATCATTAACACTAAATCGGAATATTTTCCATGTTTAATGTTTGTTTTGAGTTCCCGATATTTCGGCGCTTTTACAAGCACCATGATCACGGATAAACTGAAGTTCTCGTTCCCGGTTTTTAGTGTTAATGATAATACTTATTGTTTGGTTTGCAATAAAAAAACTCTAAAAACGGTGAAGTTTCCTTCACCGTGCATCGTAAGGAAACCGGCATTACTACACGAATCCTTGTGAACATAGCAAGCCACGCTGGGCCCGCGTGGTAGATTATGGCATAGATAGGCCTGTTTCCCAGCAGTGGGATTACGTTAGGATGTCCTATACAAAACACTGAAGAAAATGCTTACAAACACATCTAAGTTCATAATTCCTATCAAACACAAGCCTACCAACTAAAGCCCAGTCCACAAGAGCACAATATGAATAAATTGCATAAATATTTGTCCACGGGTCCGTTCCTCCGGGACACACACAACACAAAACGATGTCTATAACATAATTGTTTTTGTTGATTGTTACGGAATGTTATCAGGTCTGCGAACACCGTTAGTGCCATTTTTGAGACGTTTAGATCCGTATCTTGTTAGGTCCTGGATCCGTTTTTGTTTTAGTTCTCTTGTTGCTTGAGGTTGCTGATGAAATATGATGAGTAGGTAGTATAAATCAGTTGCTGCGTTTCTCGAATTGGCTGAGGAGGACTCTATAGAGAAGCCCCCTATTGCTCAATTTACTGCATAGGCATTCTTCTAAGGATGTTGCCTAGGCAAGCGCTTGATGACTTGACCCATCTTAACATGGCGAAATCGTTTTCTTCACGTTACGATGAATACCAAAGTTCCAAAACAATTTTCATCTCCATCAAATCAAATCGATCAAAGATTTTGTTTATATTGTACCTTATGCTTCAATTTCGGGATACCAGTATGTTGAATCTCCAATTGGGCATAAATTGGGCAAAAATTGTGATAAAAAAAGTTTTGAGTGAAATTGCAAAAAGGCAGACAGCGAACGACAACAATTCACATAGCTTGGGTCTCACAGTGAACTATTTTAAGGTACAAACTGAGCCTAGCAACAATCAGATAGACATAGCAAGGCCCCTATAAAGCCTTCGAGTACTAATATTGATAAACCAACCTCAACATTGCAAATAACAACAACATTTCAATTTCCAATATCTGCAGCGCTTTCATAACTCATAAAGAACAATCGTCATTGTCATGTGTCGACATTCGAACAAATACATCAGGTGCGTCATACTTGCCCAGTGCCCAGTGCCCAGTGCCCAGTTCCCAGTTCCCAGTGCTTATAAATCATTGCTCTATGCTTCGTCCTTCAAACTCAATACGGCGTCATGCTGTTTAACCTCACAAATTTACGATGCCTCTCGCAGACCAGATGCCAATCGTATTCCCAGCGTTATTTCAACAAAATGCACGTGATTTATACAAAACTCATCGTACGCAATGCTAATATATCTTTTATGACGTAATATTTGGATTGGGAGTGTTGAAATTGCAGTTTGTGTTGGAATTACGAAATATATCTTGCAATGAGGATTTTTATGGGCCGATATTTTTGGTGATATAAAGGGTGTAAATAGACCATAGCCGAAAGGCACTTGTTCTCCCCGTCTTTGCGAAAATGTTTTTGTTCTAGACCATACCTGGGAACCTTCTAGTTACGGATATATTGGGGGTCAAAGTTTCAACTTCTTCACAAGTTTTTTTTTAAATACATGTTTTTAATGTAAGATTTTTACGACCCCCGTTCTTTTCAATCCATCCATCAGCACAATGCTTTGAGTGCTTTCCATCGACTCCTACCGTAAAACGTGATTTTTCACCCCAAAAAAAAAAGTCGATTTCCAGCAATAATTTTTGCGTAAAGTTACTTAGTTTGATGTACAGAATGCTTGGTTGACGGCTATGTGAAGGGTCTGTTTACGCCCTGTAAACAAGACGACACGGTGTTAATGTAAGTGGAAGTATCAACTCGCAAACTTGGACTTAACTGAGGAGAGATGATCGAAGATGAAAGACTTAGTAAGGTAGGTCTGAAATGTAATATAACATTTGTAAGTTTTATGACAACTGCTTGTTTTTCTTAAACTTCCATATCATCTCAGTGTAATATATGTTAAAATGTATTATGGTGAACATCTTATAAGAGGTCAGTGTCGTGTCTGCCTTGTGTCTGCAGAATACGTGAATATATCAAAGAATCGCAAGCTCCCCACGTCAAGGCCCCACGATTTCCAACACGAATAAATATTCCTTTTATTCCAATTTGTCAGCTAAGCCACTCTCAGCGGCGACTTATCTCCGTATTCAACGGTAAGCTCCCGCCAAAACAATACGGCAGTATCCTTAAAAAACGTGCTTGAATACAGCATTTATCATCGTTGATTAAATACCATTGTTTTGTATCGGCAGGCTCGGGGTCCCCGGCGTCGTGCTCCTTTTGCGTCTCCCTCCATGTCTCGCATTGTACCCGCACGGAGACAATAAGTCTGTTAAATTGGCCTCCTATACTCGTTATATTATGTGGCCGAGGAGTTCGTATTTATGTTCGCTTCGGACGCGTGCTCGCCGCTTGCGAGCCCGACTCTTGTAAATTCTTGCGAGCCAACAAAATTTGTTTTCGCTGCACTTTTATTATGATTTGTTCTAATATCGCGAGCTTCGAGCATTTTTTACGATGGCGCACAAGCTGTATCTTTGTCGGTCATAACGAGAATACATGGACGTATTGTAACTTTTCTTTGTACAATTTGCTTATCATATTAGATTCAAACTAAAATTCCGAGAAGACAAAGACGGTATCAAAATAGTGGTACGCCCACACGGCGGCGGCACTCGCGGTCGCTGAATCACGTACTGCAATTTCCAAATCTAGATTTAGGAAGAAACGGGCTGTGTCGTGTTCTTGAAACTGAATGCATTTCGAAGAAGAAATCTCAGTCAAGTGTCCTATACGTGACAACATACTCAGCGGCGGCGAGACTTCAATGGAGCCACGCGCGTGCCACTACGTTTTTCCAGTTTTTCCGCCGGCCACTATACCCGCCGTATTATATGACATTATACCTTCATATCCACGCGTACGACAAATAAAAAACTTGAAACGCTATTAAGACACGTAATGATATTTTTCCGGACGTAGGAATCGCAACAAGAAGACGTTCCGCAGATCATTTTTGCTTATCTTAACGTCGTTAACTAGCAGGAACTCGATACAAAACACCGCGTGAGTCGGATCTCCTCTAATTACTGCGAAAACAAATGAGAAAATATGACATAAATTATGATCAAATGCCGCCCCGATTCAATCATTACTATATGAATGACTGTCATAGCCAATAACAGAGTCCTAATTAGGAGCGTGGTTCATCTCGAGGTACATAGTTAATTTCAGTAAATTAATATCGAAATATGAACATGGTCACATATAACGAGATCATGCCGTATCGAGAACGTCTAACAAAAAGGCAGAATGCTGCGGTTGCCAATACAAATGCAGCTCGGACAAATACGAACGTGGCACATGAAAAACTGGAATCTCTCAAGCGTAGTATTAACATGGTTAATTAATTTATTAATTAGCATCAATTAATCGTAATACGGCGGCACTGCGAACCCCTGGACACGGCCGGATAGCTTTTCCGGCGAAGCTTAGTTTTTAGAAGACAATTAGCATGATGTCTACGTAATAATAAACGCGGATTCCCGTAGTTGCCGACAGGTTAGTTATGAATGTTATGAAATGTTAATGCTATTGGCAGCTCCTCGAGGAAAAATTTGCTGCGACCGATACGAGCAAAGAAACCAGCGGGAATCTGTTTGATTTTCTTATTGTACACTTCTATGAACAATAATAGGTCGCTACGCTGCTCCAAGTCAAAGTTGTGAAAGCGAAGCGAGTGCTCATTGAATACTAATTCAAATATTTGCAACGGATGATGCCTCGGCCCGAGTCAAGTAGACATTGATAAATAAACAGCTGTCAATAGTCTGTCCGGGCGGCGGCGAAATTCGAAAATGGTTCGGGTTCATTAATAACCGGAATGGATCGTAAGTCGCGAGCGAGATGATGGTGATACGCTACCTGTGTTCGTGATTAGCCGCCGATGGCCGCCACTGCGCCCCTCACCATCTAACAAATGCATCATACATTACAATATTAATTTCCAGTAAGCTTGTTACCAAATCTCCTCTGGAGGTGGACATCTAAGCATTTAATGGATTCTATTCGCGTATCATGTTTCATGTATAAGGAAAGCGATAAATCAATAGGACTCGCTCATGCGGTGTCAAATTCTCCACGATTTATGTGTCATTTAACTCACGATGACAGATTTTAGGAGTTGTGTAGGCATACATTATTGTGGTTAAGAACAGCACCTCGGGTTATAACGGCACGTCGGGAACGCGGCGCGTCCACAAGGTCACAGTTTTATTATATTTTTAGTGGCGATTAGCATAAAGTTTTGCGCGTCGACGCATTTCGTTTTATTGTGGTATTTTATGTTTAGTATTATAAATATTGGCAGTTTCTTCCTCGTGGGTATCTGTACGCGCGATGGGTTGGAGCGCCGGCACTTGTCGACTCATTTATGGATCGTATACTTGGTTTACAGACGCCGTTCTAGATAACGATGTATTGATGGCTTTCGGATTAGTCCTTCAGCAGAACGTCTGAAGGCTCGCCGTGTAATAAAATTAGCGTGTAGTGTTAGCTTTGTCGCGGACGGTCGTATACTTTTTATATCTGAGTTAAATACCGAGCCGGCCGAGATGTCGATCGGTCATTAGAATGGAATTCAATAAACTAAATGGCGTATGGTATGAGTGAGTGTTGCGCGCGCTACCGTGTCGTATCAGATTCGGTAGCGGGACTGCTATCTCGGCCATTACTTTATCATCTCTTATCGCGCAGCGGCTGTGTTCCGAGCCGAACGTCCCAGATGTATCTGTCGATACTTAAATATCATAGAGGGTTATGTTAGTTTTATGTGACCAAAAAAAGTTAAACATCGCCTATCTCATGATCTGTTAGAGTCAGTAACTAGAGGTAAGAATTCGAAGATTCCGTATAAAAAATAAGAGATCGTTAAAGAAATACTTTGCATGTTTTGTTTGAGATATGAACACCAACTCTTTTGGACGAGTTCCGTTTTTCAATGTCCTCTTAATGGCTTTGCAATAGAGTCTATTTTGCGATAGTTGGGAATCGTTATGAATTTTCAATGATATTTTATTACAATCTCTAACATTGACCTGTTAAACATTGTTTATTCAAATGATTTATTTTCTGTCGTATCATTAATTGTTTTTGGATACCTTTGATTCATTTTGTTGCCCACGATAACTAAATGGCATCCTTGTTTATTTTTTTAGCATTATTATTATAGCATTATAGGTATCCAGTTCCTATAAAGCCTTAAATTCTATGTGTCAGTGTAGGTAGATTAAATAACACTGTATATATACCTAGGTAAGTTAAAAGTTTTTAAATGTTGTAACATATTGGCCTTCTAATTAATTTTTGTCCGGTCCAGTCCAAAACCTTTTGAACAAATTTCAGATCTTTAGATTCTATCTAGACTTTTATTGTTAAAAACTGATGCAATGAAATTCAGTCAATGGGTGAAGCCTTATCGAATAGAGTCGAGTACCTACCTACTGTTATTCCAAACTCCGAGTAGCTTATGGTTTTATTCGATAGAAAGTAATATTTTCAGTCTATTACAGACTGGCTAGGACTGGAAGGACAGTAGTGGAAGGATCAGTGTCAAAGGTCAACAAGACTACCTCACTTAAAGTGTATTTAGAGGCTTTTCTCATCTCACAAGAAAAAAAGGCTGCTTTCTTCTAAACAAAAGAAAGAAGAAGAAAGAAAGAAAAAAAAGACAAAAAAAAAAGAAAGAATGAAGATTTCATAATACAATGTTGCACGTTTATTTTGGCGCTTGATATTGTCAGGGCTCTGCTGATAATGACATTCAAGCTGTTGGTAAACATTTGAGAAACTATCTGTGTGTTTGTTTTGAAAAAACATGATAGTGTCGTTATTTCCGACTATACTTATACTGTCACTTACGGGAGCTTCCGATATTTCGACGGAACAGCAAGCGCCATGATCACGGGATGACTGGAGAATGCGGGTAGATGGAAAAAAATGTTAGGTGCAGACAAATCTGTCTACGCGCTTTCTTTGTCTTATGCTAGGGCACTCGACACTAAGTCACGGCAAAACACACTCACAGTATCACCAGGTTTTCTGGAAGTGACAGTATAAGTTTAGTTTTAAACCGTGAAAGCTTAAAACAGTGATTTCCGACAATGGCCATCGCCAAAATATCTATGCATTTTATATGCCTTTCTAGTGACAGCCAGCTTAACAAATCCTACCAATCTCCTTTATTGACACTGGTAGGATTTGTCCCAGGTACCGAACCCCTTCTCATTCTGACATTTACGACTAGCCCATAAACTAAACCCCACTAAAAAGCGTGAACAGACATTATGTTTAATGAATCCATAATCCTAACCAGCCCTGCCTCCTAAAATTAATTTATAATCATTATAACTTATCATAATTAAATATTGGTTTTGTAAGTGGCGAAGCGGCGGGGTGCTCCGGTGGCGCTACCGAAGTCCCCGGCCCCCAGGGGAGCACCCAGACAATCCCACGGTACCAACATATTCAAGAATGTCAGTTTTGAAAAAAAGTTGGTTTTTGCTTCGAATTCCGAGCGGAAGTGAGGCGAAGATTTTTATCATAGTTTTATTATAGTATCTATAGTTTGATTGTTGTTCTTTTATTACTTTTGTTGAAAACAAAAGCTTCGATAGGAAATGTAAAAAAGAACTGCAGCTTGCAAAATTTAGCTTATGAGACTTCATATAGTCAAAATAACTATCATAGTAGCTATACTGTGAGGATGGGATTGGATATGATGTGAGAGATCATATAAGAAGAATCTAATAGTTACAAAAAAGGTTCAAATGGATTCATTGGTTTTCAAAACAGATTACAATCCTGAATAAGTGACAAGATTTTTCAAGAGATAATTTACAAAGAGTCACAATATCACGATAAGTAACGGTAAGGTACAGACAAAAGGATTATTAACGAATTATTTAAAAAAAAAAAAATGAATTCAGGCAAAAGTTATCCTAAACATTAACATTTAGGGTTCATAGCTATTTATCAGGTACACATAACTTCCCATACAAACAATAGTAAAGACAAACTTCCTAGAACACCAGTCCATCAGTAACAAGCGCCCAGCGACCATCACTCACGGCTTTCCACTTATAATGATGTTAAAAATGTTACCTAACAGACCATCTTGTCCACCCATTGTACTCAATAACAAACAAAAAAGAAAAAAAAACTTTAAAAATGACTCCCAATTTATTTAGAGTATAAAAAAGTCACATCTCTCCTGACACCGACTTGGGCGTTCTCCTTTACTACCATCCTTCTTGCATCGTTCTTTTTTTAACGCTTTGACATTTGGGAGTCGGGTCACTTATTAAATTAGTCTTTGTATTTAAATTAACGATTAATTTATACGTATAAGTGCTTCTGGATGGTTTTGGGACGTTTTTATATGAACCTAAGACAATAATTAAGAGAAATTAATGATCTTTCCATACAAAGTTTCATAATTTCAGTTGAAAGATTTGTAATGGTGGAAAATGATACTTTTCAAGTGCAGTAGCAGTATCGGTATCATTTCTGGTTCTTTTTTGTACTTATTCGCTGTCCACAATACAAAACGTGAGATATATTTTCTTTTAAAGAAATATGGCTACTAATCACGCAACTTTGGCACGAGTGTTTTGTTTCGTGCTATAATTTAAAAAGTTACTGTTGTGAGTTGTGGGCAAATTGTTTACAAACTGCCCAGTACATAAAGCTTACAAACGATATAGTTTTTAAGAGGAAAAAATAACTACACAGTGCAGCAATGTGCTTGAGTTCAAGGTTTTTTCCATTCACATTTCATGTTCTAAATATATTCTGGGCATAGCTTTCTTCTTTAACTTTTCTTCTAAGACTTTTCCTTTTGTATTACAATGTTCTCGATAACGAAGCACAGCGAAGCACACCAATAACAAATGACAATCCCAATGCAGCCAGCTCAGAACTTTTCTCCCACGGGTGATGGGACATGGGACCCGTTTTAAAATAACTAACATTCTCGAAGCCATATTAAGTTTACTGACCAACAATACCTCAACACAATGGACATTCTATCTAAAAATCGTTCGAGAACAATCGTCATACACCAAACATCCGATTCCAAGTTCTTGGTAACAGTACCTACCTTTACATACGAGAGTAACTGATGTCCAACATTAATCCTAATGTACGTATCTAAACGTCGTTTGATCTCCACAAAAATATTTCAATGCGCCCGATAAAAGGTGGAAAGAAAAAAGCCCGGTCGAATGTGGCGTGGCTGTAAGGTACCGAGTGTTTCTCGGAAACCACGCGGTCGCCCTCATATCACGACCGTACGGCAGGCCTGACTGCCTTACGAATACCATTATCGATATTATTGACCCATAAGGTTTCATATAATTTTGTCGTAAAATAGCGAAATTGTTATTTTATGCTGGACTAGCTGGTTTGTAGTATTTTAATTGTTATATTTGGCTGCAGGGTTTTGTATCGTTATCTTTAACTTGAAAATAAAGTTTAGTCTGCGCTTTTAACAGACAAAGGTATTCTTTATTTGAATATCTATAAATGAAATATAAAAAGATCGATAGAAAAAGTCTGAAGGCAGTGTTTTGTCCATCACTAAACCCATAGAGGCGCAGGCCCACGACAGATGATCAGTCATGCGCGAGATGCTGCGCGATAAGCAAGCGGTAGCCGCTCATTAATCTACCCACTCCCCACTCTAACCCACCACTTTACCAATTAACCGGACACGACTGTACATAGGTATCTACGGTTCCAAGAAACAGATACAGTTATCCTAAAATATCTGACAGAACAACTAATATCTAATAGGAGAAGCAGAGTCGATGTGACAATATTACAAGATTTATGACACCTATTATGTGAGCCATATTTCATTTGACATATTCAAAGGAGCCTGACAAAAAATGAGCTACTTGAATTATCATTCGGAAATTAAAAAAAAAAGATGGCAAATTAATTTAAGACAAATGTAGAGTCTGAAGAATGGGTAATATAGAATGATTTACATGTCAGACTCTGAGTAAATATAAATCAGAATCCGAAATTAAAATATCGTCAATAATTTATTTACACAGTCAGTGTCGAATATTTTATAGAGTAATAAACGTATTTCATTCTCCTTCGTCACTTTCATTGTCCGACTCAATAAAATTAAAATTATTGCCCATATTACGTAAAAAATGTTCGTACAGTGTTATTTATCTCACACGTGGGTACTTCATGTGGTCGAAAAGATTTTGACACCTAACGGACTACGAAACGTTCCATACAAAAAACAGTAAGGCGATGAATTTAAGTGAACGTAATACTTATTCGCTCGGGAACCATAAGGGTTCATAACGATTGCATCTTACTGATATTGCCAAGTTTAAGTGGCCTACTTCATGTTATAACTATGTTGGTACATTACACGCGGACGCAGCGATTTTAATGTCGTTTGGTAGCAATCATAACGCGGCCGACGCTCCGGCAGTTACTGAAGAGAATTTATCAATCAAGTGGTAAGTTTACGAGTACTGTCGACTTAATGTCGCAGCAGTAAAATGCTGCGTTTGTTTAATGGAATTCATTCGGGTAATAATTGAGGGAGTAATCGCGCCGCGGGCGGCCGCTGCCGAATTTGAAGCTACAACTGTTTTATGTCCTTTGTTGACTACCGTAGGTATATATAAAAATCGTATTCGCAAAGATAATTGTATGCAAAATTATGATTAAAATTTGCCGAAATCGGAGCCGTGTAAACACTTTTCCTTGTTATTGAAAAGGTTGTTCAGGTGCCTCGTTGGGCTAGTGATCGCAAGCGCGACTGCTGAGAATGAGGCCCTGGGTTCGGTTCCTAGGTCAGGTAAAGTGTTTTTGAGTTTTTCCACCAGTACTTTCTCACTAACAGCCACGGAGTTTGGATTTGCGTCCGATTGATGGCAATTGTGTCGCCCCCTATTACATGGGACTTAAACACTATTACTATCAGGTCCACCTCTACCTAACCCTTCGGGGATTACAGGCGTGATGTTATGTTTATGTTAAATGTTCATAATAAAGCGAAAACGAGTTGGCCCATGATAAAAGACGGCGAAAAGACTGAACTCGGTGTAAAAATAGATTAAATAACTTATATCTAGACATTCTTGTTATATAGCGCACAGAAATATCGTGGTCAAGTAGCCCTATCCATCATCCTTCTCAGATTAACAACAGTGGAATGAAAGCTTATTAACTGTGTACTTACCTGACGTGCAATGCAAGGCTCTGGTGCATATGAAATAATGAGCATGGAGGTAGGGTAAAGTACCTTAATCTTAGATAAAAAAATATTTAATAAAAATGTAATTTCTAAGAATTTCTTGTTATAACAGAGGGTGGTCTAACAGATACAAATCTCTCAAGCATGCCACACTCAGCCCAGAAAACTATCTGTACTCGCTGAAGCCATATTTTCAGCAGCTGCCCTAACCGTGCTTCGTAGACATGCTCATAAAATAGTAAACAGAAGCTTTATCTTTAAACTAGATTAGAAATGAATCTTGATGAGCATTAAAATTTAATAGATTCATTTTTTATATTTTAACTGAAAAAGGCTAGGAAGAAGATAAGGTAACCATTGCATTAGTTACTTCTTCTTCCTCACACAGTAAATGAGATCATTCTCTATTTACAAACTGTAACATTCATTTTTAGGTTAATAATTGAAAAATCTTTCTGGGAAGAGCGCTTCCCACACTTCACCCAATTTGAAAGACAAACAGAAGTTTAAAAATATATATATATGGATTTAATGTCCTAATGTGCGATATCCTTATCAATCAGCTACCGAGGATCACCAATTAACACACGATACTTTTCAATTTACATCATGATAATTAAAAATAAAGACTGCTACCACAAAAGTAATATCCAAATTAATACATACCTCATATTATTAAATTCGGGTCGGAGTGGTCACCACATCTACTTAATTTAGACGATTTACCGTATTTCGGATAGCGTCGGGTACCTTCGGCCGATTCTCGGAAGTCGTAAACGCTCGGCATGGCTGCGCGGGCGCATTTGTAGGTACATATCATCCAGCTTTCTACGTATATGTCGTTGGATGTTGGCGTTTCGGTCGTTTACCCGAAAATCCGGATGAAAAAATATAAATAATGGTTTGATTTTGTAAATAAGTGGCTGGATGTGGGTGTCTCGGTTCTGAGAAGTCAGGAGTGGCGCAATGAAGAATAACTTCTCTTGGCCACAGGTGTCAACTTAAAGGATATGTTTTGACAACATGATCATATTTTTCGTTACATTTTTATCTTGTGGTCAACGAATATCTTTAGACTGATGTATAGGTAAATTTCTTTCCCTGTCGATGGAAAATTCTACGTATTTTCCGAAATTCTAATGTCCCTTTCCAAAAAAATCTCAATGAGTGAAAACCTAATCGTGAATGAGTGAAAATTGCTCAAAATTCGTCTGGCAGTTTTCTAGTTTACCCCACACATAGACACACGTCGGAAACATTGTCATGTAATGATCAATTTCCCTCACTTGATTGTTAATGTTACTTAACCATAAATAGCAAGAGCCCACGTTTTTAATTCCGCCATTAACATGAAAATATGGAAAACGTATTAGCGGAAAGTCTGATCTATAAACGTCATAATTTATTGGCTATTAATAATGGAGAAGTACTTTTTGCATAGTAAGTTGTACATGAAGGCATGCCGCAGGTATACGCTCGATCTAAATAATGTATAATAACTGGACCTGTACGTGTGCACTGTCTTAGAGTATCCGCTCAGCATTACAATGGCGGATGAAGAAATTAATTGTTTTTCTTCGTACTAAGTTATTGTAACCTTGAAGTGAATATTGATTAGCTGTTCTTAGATCTGTGTTTCTATTAGCTTTCTGCTGTTTGATGTGTGGTTATGTGGAGCTGTTTCTTATTATGAAAAAAGCTCACTTGTTAAGTTTTTGTTGATCTGGAATACACAATACACACATATAACCAACAATGCTGAAAACCTGCAAAAGCAATGGTAATAAGAAAACAATTTATTATTCCTTAATACAATGAACGACCAGAGACCCTAGCGCGAGCGCGTAGTGTAAACATGACGGAAATACGGAAGATTTTAAAATATAAATTACTCATTGCACTTTTAACAATGACTTGATTTTAAGAATTTATCCATATCTATGGGTCATAATAATTTTATTGCCGCAAAAATTTGAACCAACATTTTATAGGATAGTATTTCCGATTAAAAAATCGAAGTATACACCGTGACTTTTAGTCGTCTTACAACGGCAGCCCACTTCATGTATCCAATGAAAACTAAACATTCATAAAAAAATAGGTATGTATGAGATTTTAATAATTTAAAAATAAAAATATTATTCAGTATTATTATGACGTATGACGTAGTAAAATACCCTGTTGCGAGCGATGATCTACTGGACTCGAGTGCTGGGTAGGTATGTTCTCCCGTTTGACACGTAAACATCATTAACAGGATGTTTCATAATTTTATTCTAATTTTTTATTATTATTTCTTTGTACCTATTATGGAGGATAAAAAAATCGCGCCTAGAGCTATTTTATGTCGGGTACATTGAGTAGACGACCTTTGTAAGACGACTAAAAAGTCCCGGTGTATACGCTACGTTTACACCGCATGCTCGTGCTAGTGCCTCCGTCCTTTTGGCTTTTCTGTAGTCGGGTAAAACACGACGTGTGTCTTTTTAAAAACACTAAACAGTAGTAGGTAATCTTCTCTTACCCTTCTAATAGACACTGGGGTCCCATATTTGTTATACCAGCCAACTTGTTGATTTACCTCCGTTACATCTGTTACAGGTTAGCCGCTACTAAATCATAGATCTATGGTTGGTACATAGCAATGCATAGGTAGGTTTAGTTCAGTAGGAATCTAACCTTTTTGATATTATGTTTCTGTAGCTGTGGCAATATATATACCTGCCATACTTGCCTCCATCAAAATTCTGTTTGGGTCTTATTAAATGCCATCTTCACCATTATGTTGTGGAATCCAATTTCTACAGAAGCTGAAGCTGCATATTGTACACAACTGTGAATGGGGTGGCGTTCACAACAATCAATAATAGTCATGCAATAAATTCAGTCGTTATTTACCAAAATGTCGAAATCAAGCAATGGATTGTCGCATTCCTGCGTTTTGTAAAGTATACGAGAATTATGTTTTATTCATAAACCACTGTAATGTACGTCGCAAATGTTTCTGCAATATCCTACAACTAGGTAGGTATAATAAATAAATATTGTGATGGTAAAATAATACGTTCATGTTTGTTTGTCTTTCGGTGTACTCGTAAATACCTGCCAAGACCAGACGTCTATAGATTATATTTCTGAAGTTTAACTAGTTTTAGAGAGACATTCCAAAAACATTAATACAGATTTTTTTTGGTACATCTGTTACTGTAAAATTAAATAGCCTTTCCCTTGCTCTGTACAGACCGAATATATCATCCAACAACATTCCAACTAGTCCAAAAGCTTCCCATACAACACGATCCATTCAAATAAACGACGTCAGAAATCAGAGTGAACGCACAGCTTATGGCGCACTCCATTTCCATGTCATTAAGCCGAGCGAGTGTCGAACCAACAGCTTATTAATATCGTGGAGCGGTCAAAAGTTAATCGGCTTCAAGTCTCTCGTATCGCCCACGAAGATTCATCACAATCGTCATTATTCACACACAAATTATGTAATTTCAATAAATGGAGCTTATTGAATAGTGATGAGCGTCGGTAGGCCTCGGCGGGACCCCTGGAGAGACCCTGCACTATCACTTACCATATCGTTTACCAACCGTTCAAGACTTCACGCTCCATCACCGTTTTGACCACCGTCTTTTACAAAAGTTCCTGCATAAGCTCAGCAATGTATGACAGTCATACGTGTGGAGTGAAGTGGGGATAGGTTCCGTGGTAGATTGCTCTCCCAATAAGCACTTAGATCCTCATTGTCTAAAATAAATGTATTTTGTTTGGATAAATCGTGCGAGAGGCGCGGAGGTCGCGACGAGTGTTAATGAATCTGAACTTTATAATAGAATGGGAACAAATATACGTAGATACAAGTGCACATAAATGCATCAGATAAGATCCTTATGGGAATATTCACCCAAAACTTTGATTAAAAACTCTTCCATTTTAAAGAGTTTCTCATTTACGCAAAAGAGGATGTTCTCAAGTCACGTTACTAAAGTAGCAACAGTTGAAATAATTTCAGAAAGCTTCCAAGATACCTCTGAAAGTTCTTTGACATTAAAATTATCCAAAGCTTTTAAAAGTAGAGTCAGTTTTTGGTCATCTTTCATTCTATTCAGTTCATTTCCACCTACATTCATACATAGGGGCACAAAACTAATTCTAAAGAGATCACATGTAAGTAATTTATCATAGCTGTTTAAGAAAGCAGTTCAATAATAAAGCGTTAAGTGCTAAGCGACTCCACACGTCCATAATTGATTTATAGGCAAATATTAAATCTGTTCTCGCCAGGCTCCTCATGACTAATGACCGTAACCAACACTGCTTAAGGTTTTGTTTTTCACCCATTAATTCAACTCATGCGCACTTGTCAGTTGATTGACGCACTATTTTGTGCACAATGGGACATGTGAACTTGTTATAAGGCAGCATAGAAATCGATAATAAAATGAGCGAAGAGCGAGTTGAAACGGTTCGAAATTTAAATCAGTCAGAGAATGTCAGGAGCATGTTGTATAAGCCTTTATATAACACCACCAGCAAAAGAATGGAGCCTAAAACTCAGCATAATTAATTTAAATGCGAGCATATCAATCACATGTGTATGGTGAATATAAAATGTCAACAAAACGTCGGAGCGCAAGAGCATCACACTTATCAAAACAATACAAAACGCGGGATGTAGTCGATAATGATCGCGGCCACGACAACCCTCTAACTCCATTTTTTGTGGGTTGACATCGCGCTAATAATACTCATGAGAAAAATGCGCGCCGGACCCCCGTCATCTTCCTTTTGTTTTTAATTTCTACCTCAGTGGCACCGATTTAATTGGGCTCAACTCGAGCCAGCGCACCTTCGTATTTCACCTCGGCTCGCTTCATTTGAATATTTAAAGCATTTCGGGTCCCCGCCGTATTATTTTGTTTATTTACACAATATTTATATATTTATTTCAGTGCCGGCGTCATTTATTCGGTGACGTGACTTACCGATGTCGCGTCCTTCCCAGTATCGACATAGTTAACGCGGTGAATTCTCTCGCGTTCCATTTAAAAGTTTGGAGTTCTTTCTTTGGTTTGTCTTTTTGTCCGGTCGCGTCGCTGCCGCGTGTGGCGAGCGCTGCTCTTCGTTGTTTTCTCGCCAGCCCTTATCTTCAACAAGATTGCTCGTTTTTAAATGAAGTTATATCGTCCCGATTGAACACCGAACCACGGAGGCGAGGCGAATTTTTAATTAGTTTCCGAAGATAGAGAATTTTAAGGAGGAATGCGAGAGTCGTGTTGGTAGTGCGCGCGGATATCTTAATTGAGACGAACGCACCGTTTCGAACACCGAGTGGCGATTTGTTAAATACTGCAAGATTAATTATGAATTAAAGACTTAAATCGACGTCCGTGCAGCGGTGAACGCTAACTGAATGTGCCGGGTATTCGCTAATGAAGAGAATTAATGAACGCCATTTTTCGTAGTGCCATATTGAAGGATCGCGTGTAGCCGCTGCGCAGCCCCGTCACGTCACTGCTATGCGATTATTTCATTAGCGATGATACTTGTAGCAAAAAGAATATGACTCACATTAACTCTACGTGTTCGTAAATGACCGTCTGACAGCGTAATTAATATTTATTTAAATGAATGAATTGAAACGCAAAAACAAATAAATGGAAAATATTACTTAGAAGGCACAAGAGCTACCACATTGAAGCCGATTTTGTCCGGGTCCCTGGCGATAAATTGTTGGCAGACCTTCACCGCGTCTTCCAGGAGAGTGTCCGGAGTAGAAGCGCCGTGGTCTATGGGATAAGACTTGCGTCCATCCAACTCGAATAGGTGGCCGTCATTGTGGACGAAAGTAACGAAATGATTACTGACAGCTTCTTCCGCCTCGCCGCCGGACGCGTTTCCCGAGCGCAATATCTCGCGATAGGCATTCAAAATAGCGGCGGAGTTCTCGAGCAGCTCTCCTTTAGCAGACGCATCGAGGTTCTTGGCTTCATCGAGGTAACTCTTCAACAGACCGTCGTTGAGTTCAATGCGTTGCATGTTGTTTGCGATGCTGTGCACCAAGGCGATGGTTCCACAGACGTTGCTGAGAACTTGCTTCAAATGGAACACATTTCTCGGGGGCTGTAATCCTTTGGATAGCAGGTCTTTTTCCTGTTCGTTGCGATGTTGCTCATAGGCATCGGAAAGCGGGAAGAGCAGGATCACGGCTAACACAGGCCGTGGGACCCAGTTCAGGGCGTCTTGTTCTAAACCGATCACGTCAACCATGCGCCATTTTTCAGACACACCCAACTTCTGCAAATACTTATTCATGGTTTCCGGGTTGGATTCCATAGGTAATGCGACTGCCATGGTGGATTATTTTTCTTGTTTAATCAATGGGAGAGCAATTAAAATCAAAGAATTTTATCAGAGAAAATCTTTGCAGGTGTCATTCACGCCGTAGATGTCAATTTTTGTTCTTTTTTTGGCTTAAAAAGTTCGTCAATTTGTAATTAGACCACAGAGGTCTTTGTTTTAAAGGTTTTAATGCGCTATAAGTAGTTTCATAATAACTTAAAAATATAACGAATGTAGATCATTGACTTAATATGATTAGGTTTATCAAACAGTAAATACTCAATTATGGGTTGTTCTGATTGACCCCCTGATATTTTTTTAACATCCCGATTACAGTTACAATTGACCGCATTATAATGCAATTTATACAGCATTAAAGACCCACTTTGCCGCAGACTTTAAGATAAAAAAACGTCCCTACTATGTTACTTATCAAGTCTATAATTAACTGACCATTGTACTTAATAAGACTAATAGTTGGCAGGTCTGCTAGTTAATACAGCACTTTACACTATACTATAAGTATCTATATGTATAGGTATACCGTTTAGGCCTCGTAATTGCTTTATCGCTTTTGACAACAACTCCCAGTACGTCGAATCTTCTCTACTTGTTCTCCGTTCAAATTGCCTCTTATGTTTCTACTATACGATTGGAATTATCTATCACAAAGGACAAATGGATCTTGTCGTTTTATGACGTGCAAGCGAAATTCTGCCTAAAGGAGGTAAAGCGTTTATGAGGGCGACTGTAACTCATAACTGATTCAACTATCGAGTTCGGATCAGCTTGCAGATATTATTGGCATAAATGTGTAATCATAATTAATTGGTACAAAAAAGCAGGTGTCTTTATAACTTCGTTTATTCACTTACTCATCGTCGTCCATACATAATTTTTAATACATTTAAGCAATTTATGTCGCAATTAATGTAATGGACAACTGATATGAGCATTAAAAATTCTAATGATATTCCCTTTTTATTTAACTGCATAATGGTTAATTAGATTTCATTTTTAAGGTTTTGGATGGATGTATTCAGTGAGGGTTATTTACTAAGAATAGCGTCCTATTTGTTTTTTAAAGATGACGAATGATGCCTTCATTAGTTGCTACCGGTAGAGACCCATGATGGAACCCGCTGGAAACATCCAGTAAGTTAACCTTCGTAGGTATACCCGCGCCAAATTTTGTAACACCTATGGTGCGTACGGTCTGACAGACCGATATTCGCCTAACACGGCCTGTGCTATTAGTTGAAATGATCGTAGCAACTAATCATGCAGATTACAGGAAGAACAAAATGCCATCATTGATTGGTAAAGAAAAAATCACGAAAGTGTGTTTTATCGGTGTCACAGACCAACGCGCGAGCATAGGAAGGTTAGGGTCATAGGCATTATCAGTCAATTAGCGTCATAGACTCCTACGGGAACGTTAGGTACTTTCCTACTGATTGGACACCGACTTATTCTTTGTGAGAGGTACCTAAAGCACCTTAACCCACGCGGGCAACGTGCGTTTTCTAGGACACGCTGGTTTCCTCATGATGTTTCCTTTCCTTCACCGTTTTGAGAGCAATGGTGGTGATATCAAAATTACACACAGTTATGTGCCTGGTTGGGTTCGAATCCAAGATATACGAAACTGAAAACGAATAAAAATACGCTGTTACGAATTAAAATTAAAAACAGATACAGTAACAATAATAGGTGACTCAGACAAATTGTGTGTGTATCTTGGAGATAAAGCACTATCCTAGTACTCTGTTTAATCGACAAGGTTACATTTATAAAAACCATGATTTTAACGAAGCTGTGAACAGTGAGCGCGGTTCGCGTGGCTGAGTTTTGAGCTAAACATATTTAAACTTTTTGCCATCTAAGATACGCTAAGAAGAAGAACTCAAACTCAAAGCATTTATTTCAATTAGACCATCACAGGCACTTTTGAATGTCAAAAAAACAAAAAAAAGCGAATCTACAGTCACAGTCACAAGGCATAGTAACTTGAGAAAGTACTGTAGTTTCACATTCCAAAGCGTAGATCTCTATGTAAAAGAATGGGCAAGAAACTCCATGGACACTGAACGAAGCTGTACCTACCATGAGTAGATCATCAATATGCAATCATAACGCTTGGCAATTAAATCGGAAGTCTATATCTCATACCTACCAAGATAAAAAGAAACAATCTTGCATAAAATTATCTCCAAGTTACAATAAGAATTTATAGGCACATGCGTAACTGCAGAATTTACTACCTTTATTACAGGTATCGTAATACAATGAGCTCATTTCAAAAGAGGCTTGCATCAACGGAGCTAGCTACCTATAAGACAAGTATTCGCAACATGCCGTGAGCTCAATGGGTGTCTTCAGACGTCTTCCCTCTCATTAATGTGTCGAATATTGTCAAATATAGCGCGCGTCCATTAAGGGCAAGAGTGGGCGGAGATATTGAGAAGTTATCGGGACGGTTGTACGTGGTGTTAGTATGGTGGTGATGAGTCTTAAGATAGGAAACGAGATTTAATTTAGATGACCTGTTGTCTATTAGTATAAGATGACATGACGCCTGTTTGCCCGAGGTTTATCTACCGGGTGTAAACAGACCCTTCACATATCCGTCAACCAAGCATTCTGTACATCAAACTACGTAACTTTACGCATAAATTATTGCTGGGAATCGACTTTTTTTTTTGGGGTGAAAAATCACGTTTTACGGTAGGACTCGATGGAAAGCACTCATAGCATTGTGCTGATGAATGGATTGAATAGTACGAGGGTCGTGGAGGTGTGTAAAGTAAAAATTTTACATTAAAAACATGTATTTAAAAAAAAAAACTTGTGAAAAAGTTGGAACTTTGACCCCCAATATCTCCGTAACTAGAAGGTTCCCAGGTATGGTCTAAAACAAAAAAAATATCGCAGTGACGGGGAGAACAAGTGCCTTTTGTTTATGTTAAGGGTCTATTTACACCCTTTATAATAACCTACTAATCAATATAAATACAAGGTACTTTGATTTAGGTACGCTAAAGACGTTCGAGACGGGTTGGGACGTTCCTGAGAGGTCACATCACAACATCAGCAAACTATCTTGATCGACCAGCGTACATTGCTGGCAAAATAATAAAGTAGTATTAATGTCTTACATTTCGATCTAATTTGTACACATACTAAAGATAGGATATAAATTGGCTCAGGTAATTGATAAGCTGCAAAGTTATAGAAGGCAATACCATCTTGGCAGTTTCCATGGAACGTCGCATATTTGTGCCAAGTCAAGGTGTTTCTAAGAATTGATCAGGAAGGCAAATTACTTGCTTGGCATTCTCTAGATTTGTCAAGACTGCGACGCCAGCGGGGCGCTAGGTAATAAATTAGAACAAATAACTGTACTTATCTATCTATATTAGGTAGGTACCTATTTTATTTAAACTTTTACAAGTTATCAAGATGGATGTTGTCCAATTGAGCAGAGGACTGCTTTTGAAAGGACACCGTTAATAGCAGAACAAAAAAAAAACTAGATGGTAACAAATACGATATCGACCATTAGGTCATTCTATCTTTTTCTCCCCTACATACTTTAATTTTCTGCCCCTGTCGTAACTCGATAATCTTCGGCTTACCGAGCTTTGTATTGAAACAGTCAGCTCGTCAGAAAACTAGGATTACATACAACCGGTAACCGTGTAGGTAAGGCTGAGAAATCAAACGTTTATGAGGCGATATGGGATAAACCTTTTGTGTGGCCTATACTGAAGTAGAACACTACCAGGCATTTAATGGAATTATCATGTCTTTACGACTATGATTGTCAAAATACAGTTGAAAAGAAACTCAAATTTCTAACAAAAAGTTATGCCCATTTTTTCTAAGTCACGTCACTTAAAAGAATTCTACTTACATCTATTATTGCACTGTTGGAATTGAAACCTTCGAAAGTGCAGTTTATTTAGACATCAACTTAGATGTCGGCTAGTCTTAGTGAAAACTGTCTACAAACACATCAATTGTAACTGGATTTCTCTGAAATAATCGTCCATACATTAACCCTGTCATAATGATAATATCTTCAGATACGTCTGCGGTTGCTACCCGTTTAACTCCGTGCTTCTAGGCGGGGCGACGTCCGAGCTGACTACCTTCAATTACTGGCCTAAGAGCGCTTATTATTTAGAAATTCAATCGGTAAATACAATAATCGTTTCGCATGACAACGCGTTAGCCGGCGGCGTGCCGCGGTCCACTTTCGTTAGGACTTAATTAGGTATAGATTCAGGATTATGAGCTTTATTTATGAACAAAATTTGGTTTTTCAGTGACTTGGTTGGTCAGTGCATGGGTGACCACCCATTACCTTCCTCCGTGCCTCGGAAAGCACGGTAAGCCGTTGGTTCCGACTGTCAATGCTACATCTTTGGCAGTCGTTACAGGTAGTCAGGTGGTCCGAAAGTCTGAAAACCAGTCCTACCAAAGGGTACCGTATTGCCCAGTACTGACTGGGTTGTGGAGGTCAGGGCAGTCGCTCCATGTAAAATACTGCTGTTCAGCTGCCGGGTAGACTGGAAGCCGACCCCAACAAAGTTAGGAAAAGGCTAGCCAGATGATTATTGTTAAATTATAAATTATTGGAGGTTAGATAGGCAGTCGCTCTATATAAATTGCTGGTATTCAGCTGTATCCGGTTAGACTGGAAACCAACCCCAACATAGATGGAAAACGGCTAGGCTGGTGACGATTATTGTCAATTCTTGTCATTGATTAATCTATATTTATTGTCTTTTGGTTGTGGTATGACAATTAATTTAAGTTCGCGTGATTGGAATAATGGACGAACCATCACTGCTTCGCAAAAACTCACATGGATTCACTAGCTTTTTTTAAAAAGGAACGGGAACAACGTAGGTGGACAAAGAAAATAAAATACATATTCATGCATCCAACTAAATATTTATTTCGCCCATTAATAATATAAATTGATGATAAATGGCTACGTTTCATCACTAGTGAGCGCGCCTCAAACTCAACTACGCTTTGTACTGAATAATTTCATTTGGCGAACTATCCACCTTACTATTCAATGTATTCGATATATTTACCAATTCACAAACAGTACAATCTTAAAATACAATATTAAAACATAATAAATACCAATGCGTATGTAGGTAATATTAAATTATTTATAAAAATAGCTGAAGAAATTTTTGGTACGATTATGATTATTTAATCTAAAATTAGTTTTAAATACGAATGGACTAACACTACTGAGAAATATGTAACATTAACATAAAGGAATACAATAATCACACATAACCGTACAGTAACTAGTAGAATATCAGTCGAAAATCATTCAGCTTAGGTAACTCAATACTTTATCATTTAATAGAAACATCAAAATGTTTAAAAACTTCTATTACGGGTGTGTTCCACTAACCCAAATAATTTAAATGGAATAATTTGATATAAAATTGACGAATAAGTGAGAGATTAAAATTATTTTGGGTTAGTGAAACGCACACTTAAGTGTATAATTATGTATTATAAAACTGTATAAAATTAACTGGAGAAGTTATTTTATTTGTTAGAACAAACACTGCTTATATATTCGTATGTGGTTTGTGCTGTGTGTTTGTGTGTTTATTTGTTGATAGCCATCAACTTGCTCAAAGATCTTATTGACAATATTAAGTCAACTGTGCAATTCTAGTTACAATTTTATTTTGTAAGTTTTAGAAAGTCGTATTTATTGGGTTTAATGTAAGTAACTAAACTTGGTGTCCATTACATTTAAAGAGCATTGAAACTTTTTATCTTAACCGAATAATATATTCGTAAATTATAAGATAATCACTGCACAGTCAATAGTAAATAACCGAGAACATTAAAAAAGTCATTGTTATAATAAGTTGCTTGTTTCCGTAACTGTGAGAAAGATCTAATTTAATTTCTATGTAAATTATACACCTCGTTCTTATCTTAATTTATATGCAGACTGTACTTTCAAGATGGCGGAATGTTGACGGCTATCGAAAAATTATCAAGTTTACAATAGTTATAGTCATAAAAACTAGATAATACATATCATAGTAAAATATAAAATGTGGAACAATACAAGTTACGATTACATACATTAACAGATATAAAGAGTTGTATGAAATTGTTCGTTGGAAATGTAAACCTTAACACCTACAACTTAAGAACTATAGTTAAAAAATCTAACGCATAAACGTATGAAAAATATCACTTGATTATCGGAAAGACTTTTATGAAATACTTGTTAGTTTGGAGTAGAAATTTGATTTAGATTATTATTTGGTATTTATATTGCAATATTTTTTGTCATTCAATTTAATAACATTATTTAGGTATATAAGATGTAAACAGACCCTTCACAAAGCCGTTAACCAAGCATTCTGTACATCAAACTAAGTAACCCTACGCAAAAAATATTGCTGGGAAACGACTTTGTTTTTTGGGGTGAAAAATCACGTTTCACGTTTCAATGTAACGCACTCAAACATTGTGCTGATGGTTGCATTGAATAGTAAACGGGGTATTTAAAATAAAGTTATAAACTTATAGAGTTAATAAAAAAAAATTGTGAAGAAGTTGAACTTTGACCTCCAATATCTCCGTAACTAGGTTCCCAGGTAAGGTCCAGAACAAAATGATCGCAATGACGGGGAGAACAAGTGTCTTTCGGCTTCGTTACGGGTCTATTAACATCCTTTTTTTTTGTGTCATCACTTTCCTCTAATAGGGATGAATTACAATACTGTAAACTGCTAAAAAATTATTGCAAAAATAGCAAGTGACCATAATGCGTTGGATACACAAAATGTCACTAAGTTACAATCGAATTATAAATCCCGTTATGAATTTAATTTGTTGCTATTTAAAAATCAAGAGATCAAAATATTTAAAACGATTTATTTTAAATACAAAACGTCAAAGGTAAAAATGTAAAAAGATTTCATTATTTTATAATTCATAAGAAGAAAAGTAGATATTTCATAAAATTCTGTGTTATAATATTTACGTAAAAAATAGCTTACGAAAATTGTATAAAAATTCATCAAAATACGATATAAAGAGACTAAATAAAAATTGCACCATATAGAATAGGAAGAAGGGAGTATTACAGCTACATTTCAATTTTACGAAAGGCATTATATTAAGAGTACAGAATCTTTGGGTATTTCAAAATATAATAAATTCATATGAATCTGCGTATACATACAAATATATCTCGAACTTTTTTTTTATTCTGTGAACGACGACACAGTAGAAAATACTCTTTTCTAAATTTTATAATATTCTTTCACATAAGACGGACTAAAATTAACTACATATTGAGCAAAGGAATACGGACTACAATGATAGATATATTTTTACTACAATGTCGGCAAAACGAACATATTTGCGTAATAGTCTCTAAAACATGGAAATAAAGCCCAAAATTATTTGTCAAACATTTGTTGATGATACATTATTATATTATGCAAAAGCAATACTGTTTATAATAACGTTACTCACTACAATATAATAAGCTGCAGATAATAATATATCTCAAATAAAATTCATACAAAAATAATACAAATAAAATTATAATGTTATACTTACGATTAATCGGCTAAACGTCAATTCATAAAAATGTTGCGAAATTAATACTTTTTATAGGAATCATATTTATCAAATAAATCAAGAATAAAAATATAAGACATTCGAGGATTTTTAAAATATAATGATTTCCTTAATAAAAAAATATTGGAAAATAATATTTAAAGTAGCAATATAAAAAATAAAGGTATTTTATTTTTCAATTTTTGTTTTCTTACATTGAAATAAAAAATAACTATCATAAAGTTAATAAAAACTGATTAATTCAGTCTATTGTTAAGTTTGTAAAGTTTTAGCTGTATGTAAATTAATATTATATCACTGTTATATGGCCCCGACATATAAAACTAAATGCTTTCTGTGCCAAAACAAAAAATACAATTTTAATAATCACGAAAAATAAAATCTAATAATTTTATTCCATTGACGGAATGATATGCATAATATATATTATATTAAAATAATGAAATATACTACCGTATTATTTCGCTATGTTACGCCTTTTGAATAAGAAAAGCAATGGAATTTCGTGCGACTCCTTGCTACGAATATTCTAGCAGGCTTCATTTGATTATTACGACACAGCAATTCGAGTTTAATAACGCACATACACTATATTTAATTTAATCAATTCATTTTAAAATAGTTTTTATTTTTATGACGGAAAAGTTATAATTCATTTACTCGCTATTCGAAAATATAGAAACGACATTTTCTTTCGCACCAATGAAATATGGTCTGCATTGCCAGTCTTATTTTTCCTTCAACATAATAATACTTCAAGTCTTTCTTGTTATAATGTCACTATTTCCTTTGAGCCCACAAATACACAATGGTGCAAAAGAAAGTGTGTTTTAGACATTTTGACCTATAAGGTTTTCAGCTGATAGATGTAGCAATAATTATTATAAGAAATATAATAATAATTATTATTATTATAAGAATATTCTTCTTCGAACCTATGACGTACGGACTTTGCATTTTTAAACGCTCTAACAACATCAGCTACATTTCATACTTCTGCGCAGGTTTGTTGTTGCTTATTAAGCACTGTCAGAGCAAAACTAGCATACCCCGAGTTAAATATTAAAAGCTTTGTTGTTCATCAATGAAGTCATGGCATGCTATATAATATAGTGTGGTTTTATCAGCGACATAAGGTTCAAACTAAAAAGAATTTGTGCGACTTTGCAAATGGTTCCGGAAATGCCACTTTTGTGCTAACAGGCTAATTTTAAACACTTTTTTCTTAAAGCCTGACCAAGTCCACTGCTGCGAAATTACTTGCAAACTGTTCTGATTGGTCGACGAAAATTACACCAACCAACACTGGACTGCGCAAAGTTATAACAATAGAATGGAACTAAACAGGCTTTCAGAGACCTGGTAGGTGTCATATTTTTCTTACTTCTTCAACAATGTGACTCCCCATTTTCGTGGTGTCCGGAATCGAAGGAACTGAGATGTCCAAGTCCTTTCGGCGGGATGGGGGGAGGCTTCTCTCCTTCGTCTACTCGCAGGGGTTCAGACATCATTGAGATTATTTCCTCGTAGCGCAGCGAGTCTACTGTTAGGTCCAGTTCTGGAATAGAATTTGGTGATGTAGTATCCAGTATGTGATCATTGGAATTCAGGTGCATGTATGCAACTGTGAAGTTTCTTTATATGACTATTCTCAGACATTAACTCTGATCTATCTTGCCTGTATCGTCCTACTGCAGACCCTCCATTTCCCACTTTCGCATTTTGGTTTTTGTATAACCCTATATTACACGTGTAAGCGGGCACGCCCATTATGCCTGGAGGCTTTATCTATGCTTGAGTATATATTTCTATTCTTTGTTACTATTATCTTTGACACTGTCTGGTTCTTCTAATCTAACAGACAGATGTGTTGCTGGGGAGTTTGTTCCGCCACTTCTTCAACCCAGCTAAAACACTAGGAAGTGTTGAAGGGTGGGCGTTTTGGGGGACTGTCTCTTGTAAACTTTGAAGTTCAAAAAGTGCTGATTATCAGCCTATTGTGACCCTTAATCCAAACGAACACGGATGGGTTGTTATGGCTTGCCACAATACGAGTTGCGTCCGAGTAGTCAAACTGCCTGTACTAGTAGAAAATTTAATTAGCAACTTTTACGTACCTTTGTGCAGATGAGCGTGATCGTCAGCGTTCCCGTAGGCGTGGTCCACGCTGACGCCCGAGTCGCGCGCGTCGTCCGGCGTGTCTATGGAGCGCGTGCCGCGACGTGGGATTGCCGGTGGAGCTTCTATCCACGAGCGTTTGTCTCCTGTAACGAAATAAGTTTTATTCTAATAATTATTGTCTCTTGTTTTTAACAGATGAAAATTGGATGCATCTTGTCACGGAGAAGCTTGTTTAGTGTTTCATTGATGCTAAGATATTAGCAAATTGACTGATGAGAGCCCCGTCACATCATCACAAAACCGTTGGCTTATAAACGTTAAAACGCATATATTCTTCGATACCAACTCTAACCACAGTCAATTTTAGATCCTAGTTTATTCACAAGGTTTGGCAAAGCTTACAGCACCTGGATCTTAATCAAAAACAAGAAGGATCACTAACCAGAAACTCTAGGCGGTAGCGGAGGTGCGTCGCCCGGTTCGCTCCACGACGCACGACTACTGTGTCGACACTGTTCCACTAATTCACCATCAATCGAGTCCCTGAAAGTAACAATAGTTTGAATGTTCTATTCTACATCTAAGGGGGAATACGCAGGTGGAATAGCATATTCATGTTAATCGCCACAGATTTGTTACACTGTCAATAAGTGTCTATCTCGCTCACTTTAGTTATACGAAAAAAAGAAAGACATATAATTGTCGAATCGAAGCGTTTGTGAATACGGGTGCAGATTTGAATGTCACTTACCGGTATTTCTCTAGAGGCGGTCTTGTAGGACTCCTGGGGTCTCCAGACTTGGGCCTGATCGGCAACGGTGGGGCCGACTTGATCATAGAGTTATCTTCTACGCAGTCACGGTTGTCGCTGATCGGTAGACTGCTCGACATTATGCTTTGCTGCTCCATCGCGTCTTCCATAGATAGCTGTTAGTATGTTTCAGGTTTAATAAATAAATAATTTCTTTATTTCACCAAAAGCCTTCTCATTACAATGTCCAAAGACAAAGAGTATACGGGGTGGAAGGGACACCAACGTGAAAACGGTTACCCTAAATCAGTACATCAATCTGAGCCTAGAAATTTTTCATTGGTTATTAAAAAAAAACCAGCTGTTCCATACATTTTGACCGTGTTGGTATTGCAGTTTTGTAGAAAACAGCAGCTTTTTTTTAATAACCGACAAGAAATTTCTGTGTGGGGGCCTTAGAATGGTGTACTGAATACGTGGTAACAGTTTTCGGGTCGGTGTCCCTTCCACCCCGTTTATGGCTTATAACTTATCACAATAATTTTAATACTAGGTGTAGGTGCCTGTTCTTAGGACTCAGTGATAGATGGCGCAACTAAAGGTGCTGGGTGGATAAGTGGATGATGATATTAGGAGCTTGTGGATTAATTCATGATCAAAATGGTGACATAAAACCGAGCTAAGTGGAACAGTTTGGGAGAAGGTTGACCTAAAGCAAACGTCGCAATGTTCTGAAATAAAAACCGGCCAAGTGCGGAGTGAGTCGGACTTGCGGATTCGAAGGATTTCGTATCATCGTAGTACGGAAGCCCCCTTTAATTTTTAATTTATTTGTTGTAATAGCGGAAACAGAAATACACATTCTGTAAAAATTTAAACTGTCTACATATTACGGATCATGAGATTCAGCCCGCTGACAGACAGACGGCCGGACGGACAGCGGAGGCTTAGTAATAGGGTCCTGTTGGTTGCCCTAGGGGTAAGAACCTCTAGAAATATTGTAGTTTTTGGAGCAACTGCATCAATACATTCACTATTACATAGTGCGTTCATCATAAAACTTGGTTATTCGATCGAATTCTCTTTAGATTCCTTCTGTTGATGTTAGTATGTTTTGTGTACTGTCCAACAGATGGCGTGACTTACCGGCTTATCATAGAGGTGTCCATCGTCGTAGTAGTTATCACTTTGTTGAATACTTTGAGATCGTTTGTCTAATGCTGGGACTGGCGGTAGCGGAGTGCTGAAAATATGAATAATAACATTTATTAATATTATATAGATGGACTGCTTCGTGTGTCATGAGGTCCTGGGTTCGATTCCTAGGCCGTGCAATGTGTTATTAGGTTTTTCCATCAGGAACTTCTCAGTAGCAGCCACGGAGCCTGGATTTGTGCCCTGATGATGGCACTAGGCTCACCCCCAATTACATTAGGTACACTTCTGCCCAACCCTTCGGGGATTATAAGCCTGATGTTATGTTATACTGCTTCTTTGGTAGACCATAAAGTGTTAAAGAAGAAGAATATACTTACTTTACAATACTTTCTGATAGTTGTCTTCGTGCACGAGCCAATCCTGGTCCTAAGTTCTGTCGCAGTTGGTTGAATCGTTCTACGAGTCGCCTGAAATTAAATAAATAATACATATCATCGGCTTCATAATAAATATTGCGTTAAAATATTGGTTTTACTTTCTGCAAGCTGCATAGTTATTCAAGAATTCAAAGTCAAGTATTTTTTTTTTGCAAATATGGGTAATCCGATGTTATAATATTATTCTAAACGACGAAAATATAACGAACCTGTGCAGAGGCTTAACATCTTCCGGTGCCAACCTTCCATGTAGTGACAAGCCAGCATCGACCACAGCGAGTTGCGAAGACACTAGCCTCCTCAACTAAAATGAAAAAAGATTTTTAGGTTACAGTAAGATTTTAAAAATCGATTTCTGGGACATTTATTTATTTATTAAAGCTTTATGCACAAGTAAAAACTGTACAAAGGCGGACTTAATGCCATAGGCATTTTCTACCAGTCTACCTTAGAGGAGCTTGTAGCTAAATAATAACAGCCGCTCGGATCGATCTTTAGGTTAAGCCGTGCTTGCCTAGGTTGGTCTGTGAATAGGTGACCACCCATTACATACCGAGTTTCCTCCGTGCCTCGGAAAGCACGTTAAGCTGTTGGTCCCAGGTGTCATTTGTAGATCTTTGACAGTCGTTAGGTAGTCAGTGGCCCAAAAAGTCTGACAACCAGTCTTACTAAGGGGTATCGTATTACCCAGTACTAACTGGGTTGTGGAGGTCAGATAGGCAGTCGCTCCATGTAAAATACTGGTATTCAGCTGCATCCGGTTAGACTGGAAGCCGACCCCAACATAGTTGGGAAAAGGCTAGGCAGATGATGACCTTAGGGTGATGCAGAGACAATATACAGTAGGTGCAATAACAAAAAAAAAGACATAAGAACAAATAAGAATATATTAAACTTTATAAAATTAAGAGAGATAAACAAGAAAAACTACAACAACTTAGTTCATACAAGAACATACAACGTTATACAAACCACACACAACACATACAACAAGACATTATACCAAGGATTTAGTAAATGATTCTTGAATCCCTGGAAAACGCTTGTTATGATGCCTCTTACATCGTGAATATGTTACTGTTAATGTCCAACATTGGTTAAGATTAGGTCGTCTAAAGTACAATTATATATTAATATATTAATTACTTGAATTGTAATACTTTTAGAGCTACATACCTTAGCGGCGGCCGCCGCTTCCCTGGGGCTGGCGTTCCTGGCGAAGTCGTGCGTCATGAAGGCCTGCTCGTACTTGGTGATGCCGCCCTGCACGTTGGCGTCGATGGTCCCCTGCAGGCGCATGGACAGCGGGTTGATGTTCAGCGCGGGCGCCGCCGTGTACTGCGACACCAGGCTGCGCAGCTCGCGCTCGGTCGCTTCCATGGTCTCGCACGCGTACTGGGAGGGGACACAACTTTGATGAACATTAAATGCGATGGCGACTGGTCAGGTGATGGGTTTGTGCTAGCTGAGGGATTAAGAATACGGTAAATAGAAAAAAAAATGGTATAAAATAAATTGAATGATACGCGGTATCTGTTGCATGGTGATCGGCCATAAAAGTAAAATACAGGCAAAACAACCCATGTAGCTATCAGTAACGAAGGGTCAATTTTTGTAAGAGGTAAGCCGGAGTACATAATCTTGAATATGATTATATTATTTGTCTATAGAATACTGACTGCTATTTTTCAAAGGGAAGCCGGTAGGAATCGAGTTGTATGGAACCTTCGCCACTGGTAGCTATGGATAATTGAATTATGAAGAGTCACAGCTATTATCATATAAACAAAAACAAAAACTCACTTCAACCGGTGGTATTTCTTCTACAGATCTTGAAATCACTTCAGACCACCTCAAAATGCCTGGTAATGAGACTTCTGTCACTAGTGTTGTTCTTTCAATCCAGAGGCTCTGAAAATCCAAACAAAAGAGGAATCAATCTTTCACATTCTCTTTGTATTTTTTCATTAGCCATTTTCACATTATTTTCATGTAAGACATTTTGTGACTTACACTAAAACAACTTGTTGGATATAGGCCTCCCCCGTTTTCATAGCTCTGACCTAAATCCTCTTTCACTTTCAACCATTAGCAACCGCCAAGCGAAGATTGCCGCTGTGAACGTCCAAACCTTAGTTTATACACCACTAAAAGCTGATTTTGATTTCATACAAAAACTGTCATAAGTAAATTTTTATCTACAGAGATAAAAAATCACCGAACTCCTAAACATTTAAAATCAGCCCTTAGTAGCCATTACTTAGGGCTTATTTTGGTAGTGGTTAGTTTACCTTGAACTCGTTATCCTTATCAATAGGCGGCTTCTGCAGCGGCCGGTCACAGAGGAACGTGTCGACGTCATTGCACGCGTAGAAGCGCTTCACTTGGTCGGGAGTGCCGGAGGGCCATTGGCGCCGGGACGCCACTGGCTTTACGTTGCAGATTTGTATGTCTGAAAGTTATTTCATATTACAACACCGTTTTAAGCTTTCAAGGTTTAAAACTAAACTTTTAGTGTCGCTTACGGGATATCTTCCGTGATTGTTCATTATTCTGACCTTACCGGGAGCTCAAAATAATGAGCAATCACGGAAGATATCCCGTAAGTGACAGTATAAGTTTAATTTCATATTATGTTACTAAGTAACAGGCTAGAGTATAATATTGTATATCAATGGTGCATGTCATACTTCTTCTTGATGAGGGTTGCTACACATATGTTCGGCTAGGTATTAAGGTCACAAAGACTCGACAGATGTGCGAAGACCTTGATTCGAAACAGGTGGGCGATGACACAATCATGTCGATATGCGTTCGGCAAAAACCCCCAGCTTAGTTCGATTTGTACAGCCATAATCAAGCGGAGTTTGCCTATTAGCGTGAGGTGGATATGTATAGTAATTGCCTCGTCTCGGCTGTGACTATTATTAGTCTAAACCAACCAATCCGACCAAATGTGTGGTTGTAAAGAAGACAATGAGGAACTAAATTATTAAAAAAGATAAATTAATTTGCGTCCGCGCCTGGCGACGAGGTATGAGCACACGACTGATCACGAGTGAATACGCCGATTAAAATATATTTTATCTCGAGTTGCAAGAGAATCATAATAATACCAGCCTATTATAAATTGGTAGATATTCTGTTACTCTACTGTGTAAACGTGTAAGACCATTGTGTGCACTCACATTGACCATCGTTGGCGATGATGGAGTCGTCGGGCGGCGTGTTGCGCATCAGTATGTGCGCGGCGACGTACTCCGCCTGCAGTCGTTGTGTGAACGCACCGATACGCTCGTAGTCGTGACCGCGGTATACGAATTGTTTGTTCTGTGGACATATAACATAAGTTAAGCTATACTAGGAATCTAAAAAGTTGTCATAAGGACAAGGTACATAAATAACGCAATTTTCGCCTTACTAGCACCATCTTATCATATAGGGCAAAGAAATGTCTCTAGCAAGCACGATTCCGTGCAAGCTTTCTAAAAGTACTAGAAACATGAAGACCTGTTTGAAATTTCTGTGAAGTTACTCGTGCGACTTTGAACTTTATGAGAATAGGGATAAAGTGCTTGCAAGACTTATGTTTTCCGAAGTAATGAACCAAAATGTGAAACCATTTTAGATATTTTTTAGCTTTAACTTTATTACAGTAGTGTTTCTTACCCTAACGAACAGTGGGCATCCTTTCCCATAGAATCCAACCCTGAAGTACTCAGGCTCTGGTCTCAGCTGCTCCATCACAGAATCCAGGAATGTCGCGTGTGTGCGTAAACAGTTCGACAGACGAGGGTAGTCGCATAACTTAACTTCGTATAGTGTTGCCAGCTCGCGCAGAAGTGGCAGGCCTTTTTCCCAGCACTGGAATAAAATTACAACATCACCATCATCTGCCTAGCCTTTTTCCAACTGTGTTGGGGTCGGCTTCCAGTCTAACCGGATGCAGCTGAATACCAGTATTTTACATGGAGCGACTGCCTGTCTGACCTCCACAACCCAGTTAGTACTGGGTAATACGATACCCCTTGGTAAGACTGGTTGTCAGACATTTTGGGCCACTAACTACCTAACGACACCCGGGACCAACAGCTTAACGTGCTTTCCGAGGCACGGAGGAAACTCGGTATGTAATGGGTGGTCACCCATTCACAGACCAATCTAGGCAAGCACGGCTTAACCTAAAGATCGATCCGAGCGGCTGTTATTATTTAGCCACGAGCTCCTTAAATAAAATTACAACATTACTTCGAATTCAGTAGTTTAGTTGATTTGGAAATTAAGTAGTGCTCAAAATTAAGAACAGATTTCGTAAAAGAATAAAATTGGTAGGTACGTAGAGTTGTGACTGCAGGTTACGTCACGAGCTGTCAACGCCTTGAATATTAAAAAAGCCAACTTGGTGTCAGTCACATCATTGTACATTCTATATTGTATAAGTTCCACCACTCTTGCGCGCATGAACAACCATGATTAAAATGACATAATACTGCATTTGTCCTAAATTAAAAAGTGGCCCATCTAAGTCCTAGCGCTGCGACATTTATTTTTAAATGGCTTATAAAGGGCGGGTTTCCAAGTAGCCCAGCTAAGTCACGGAAACAGTAAAAACACCAAGTACCTTTCCGCGGTTAAAGTATTGCAGCACTTGGTTGTAGAGTGCTTCTTTACGTTTCCACTCGGGCATCTCCGGGTGTTCAGAGTCGACGCCTGTTTGATCGCTCTCCCAACTCAAAGTTTCTGCATACAACTGAAAGTATAAAAAGGATGGTTTAAATTATTTTTATTCAAAAAAAATCTTAATAATATAATTTACACTGAAAGATTTCTGATTTAGTTTAAAAAAAAAAAAACATTGCCCCCACAATTTTCTCTTGTATCGTGGGTGTGTTTTCAAACATTTAAACTCACATACACAAACAGCTAGCCCCGGAACAGTTGTTCCCGGGCTGGCTGATTAACCTGTAGGCCATACAAACGTTTGTTCCATGCGAGAATCGAACTCACGAGACGCAGCGCAACAGCCAATCGCTCAGGCACTGCGCCAACCGTGCCGTCAATTAAGGTTAATTGCACCGTGGGTATGGAAACGATTACACTCTTATTTTGAAGGGAACATAATGGGTTACATAATTACTTACCAAGCGCACTACGTCACACAGTCCACGGCCAGTAGCCGCAACGTCCAATCAAAGTAACGTAACTCATTACGCACCTGCACTTAGCCGTAATGGCAAACTGGTCGTACGGCGTGCGGTCCGAATATTCTACGGAGATTCTACGATCAATGTTGCGAACATGGACCACAACTAGCTATGGGCGCCTAGTGCGTAATATGAAAAGTATCATAATTTATATGAATACTACAGCTTACCAATAAAGTGCATCCAGCTTCAACAAAGTTATCAGACGCGATGTGAAGATCGTGCAGCTTGTACACGTAGCGCAAGTACATCTCTTTGCGATCGATCTCATTTTTGTAGAAGTTCTGAAACATAAGTAAATGAAAAAATTAGCAAGACGTTCTGAAAATCATGTTAGTGTGAGTAATGAATAAATGATACTCATTGTAGTCTAGGATGTAATATTTATGATATTAAGACACTGCTCGTGTCTATTTTGGACTGTTTCATCACAAACACAATTCCCGGGAATCGAACCCAGGACCTCATGCTCAGCAGTCGCGTTTGCAACTACTCGACTATTGTGGCTGTTTAACGACATCCTTCAGGCACACTTTGATAATGTTTTTCTCTTTGCATCGAACTTCACTACTAATGTAGGTGTTGAGTGCTTTGCCTAGTCAACGCGGAAGTAGCATAAAATTATCAAGAGCCCACTCACCAATAAATTAACAGTAGCAGCCATCCTCTTGTCCCTGTGCTCAGCGCCCTGCATGACAGCGCGATAGTCCAGCAGCCGCTCCAACAAGCGGGTCACGCACGCCACGAAAGCCGCGCCGGCTTCCCTCCACCCTTCCGTTGACACTCGTTCCATTAACCTGAGATTATTATAAAACAAATATGAAGAACTGAAGGTAAAACGGCAGACAGTTACTTGTTTGATTTTTTTATGAAAAGACCAGGTTTTGCTCGCGGCTTTGCTCCCTGTGCCCGTTTTATACGGAAAGATCCCACGGGAACGTTTTAAATGTAGCTCTATGACTCTCGGGGATACTGTACCTTCCCGTAAGCGAAAGAATTTTCGGAATCGGATAAGTAGTTCATAAGATTACCCCCTACAAACAAACATACAAACAAATTTTACCTGTTTACAAATGAGTATAGATTTATTTCGCAAGTTGACTGTTTCAGTGTAAGTCTCATTTTTACTGTCACCGAAACAGGTTCAATGGTCAAAACATTTTTGATGATGATGAGGATGATGATGAATTGCAAAAAAACTTAACAATTTTAGTTGAGAAAGCAACATTTAGTTGAGAAAAAGAGATATAGTAAGTTTTTTGACACGAAAAGAAGTTAGGAAATTCTCGCATTACGACAGTATTTAGGAATCAGTCGCACTCGTACGGGCAAATTGCGCATGCGGCTCAGGACAAGGACAGCACCATGCAAATACTTACTGAAATATCCGTAAGTGCCCATGTCCGGAACCGCGTCCGAAATTTGTCCGTACCGGTTTCCTTAACACTGTCATTATATCAACTTGCTAAATAAATCGTTCACTACACTAAAATTGGCAGATACTTAATTGTAACATTCAATGAGAATATTCTTCACAAAATACGTTGAAAAACACGCCAACATTTTGTTTCGTCTGTTATCAAACAAATTCACCGACCTACTGACGGTGAATAAATTTAAGTAGTTGTGTCAAAGTAATTAAACAGTAATTAATAAAAAATAAAAACGTGTTTCATATGTATTGTTGTAATTGGCTAAAATAATGTGTTGTTACTAAGTGACGTCATAATTAACGGTTGTGGTACTTACACTGAGCTCAAATGTTCCCTGAGTAGCGTGGACAATAGAAGTATGATTAGACGAAATTTTATTTGGTAATAGTTTAGGTCGTAGTGGTAGAATAAGGTAATGATGGTGTATAATTTAAAAAGAGAACAAGAAAGATGAAAGAACATTAAAAACAAAAATTGTATGCTCACTGAACTCTAGTGCTCTGCCTACATATTGAAGCGAAAACACGTGCAGGAAAAGAACAGCCCAATGCCCTGCACCGCAACACACAACTGAAAAGCTCCTGATAGCAGAATTATGCTACCAATAATTTGTGATCAGTGGCTTGCAGACTTTATCTTAGGTCTGCGATAGAGCAACGCAACATGCTGGTCAGCACGCATGATGGTACTTAAAAAAGCAGCTTTGAAAAGGTGAATACCACCGCCAATGTGGCTTTGCGACCCAATCTAATTGTTTAGGCGTATGTGGTTCCGTCACATCAAATTCTAATGCAAGAGAGTACCGCGAACAACGCGTTTGCGAATTGATAAATGACTTACACAGTATCAAACAGCCTCCTATAATGATCATCTGCCTTATTATCAGCGACGAGCGAGTCAAGTTTGTCCACTAGAGCTGCCTCCGTGCGTCTCGCCTCGCCCGTGTGCGCTCTCTCCGCGGCCATCAGAGCTACCAGAGCGCCTAAAGCTGCCCGACGTAACTCACTGACTAGAGTGATTTCTAGGAGAGCGCCTACTGCTCCGGGTACCAAGTGTAGTTGGGCAGCACCTGTAGGAATATTTTCAATATTAATGTCAATTATATTTTTTCTTCGTTTTATACACACTGATTTAAAGTGTAGTCGTAAGAATGAAGCACACAAACAAGCGAAACCGTATTGAAGGAACAGCTATTCGTTCAGTAAATTATGTGCCTTGTGCACTATAGCTTAAAGCCTTCGATACACTTGGTGACAAATGGTCATGCTACGCAACATGTCGATAACAACTGAAAAAAAAATGTCTTGGGGATAATGTCGGGGAACATTTTCCAAGCCACATTAGTCGGTTCTTACAGACATAGTGCTCGAGGGGGTAACACACGCGCGCTCGCTCTCAGAGTGGGAGCTACATGTTCCACGTCCAACAGCCTCCGTAAATGAGGCGAAAAATGTTGAGCAACATGTTGCGGGACACTGAGCAACGTTGCAGCGTCATGACGATTGAGTTTTGCGTGTCATGCTGGGATAACTTTTTTGTTATCTAGTGAATCTGCACTTTATGATTGGCAATCCTTCGGGCTGTGTTGATGCACTAGTAGCCCGAATATTCGTAATATCTCACCCAACATGTTCCACGTGGCCAGCACTCTCATCCCGGCGGCAGCGCGCATGCGCGGGCGGTCGGGCCCGCGCCCCGACCAGCGCTCCGGCTGCAGCGCTGTAGACGTCACTAGTGCTACGCCTAGCTCCATGTAGCCTGACCATAACTGCGGAGGAAACATTGATTACAAGATGATAACTTTAATAATATACTTCGCAAATCTGGGTTATCTTCGTATCAAACATTCTGATACGCTTAGGCTGTGTGCCTCTTCTCTAAATAAAGTCAACTTGCTCGACACCGCCAAATTTATTTTAAACCATATTCTGTATTCTGTAAAATCTACCATAGTCTGTTATTCTTTTGTTAACACGTGGATATTGGTGTGGGTTACATGTTTGTGATCTTTAGCTTTTAAGAATTTTTTTGTGTTTTACGCAGCAAGTAACTGTTTTATGTCCCTAATAAATAAAATAAAAATAAAATATTATGCTTGAACATTAGACCAATGACTTTTATATAGGACCTTTACCAATCCCCATTCTAATGTACCTGAGAATCAAACTGAGGCGGTTCATCTCCTAAGAATCTCTCAAGTAACGGTTGAGCCAGATCTTGTAGCGCGGACAGCAGTACTTTACAGCTTTGTACTCGTAGCACCATCCAGTCTGCTGGGAAGACCTGACAAAGAATACCATGAAGTTATTAAACATGGAATTATAAGTAAACGGGACGTGGAGGGATAGTAGCGTCGTTCGGTAGATGGAAGTAGATTTTGTAATTTTATGATTTAGGTGTATCCCCTTCCCCTTGGACCGCGAAAGCGAACAGACGTGTGACCGCATTATCTTAGTTCAATAAATTTATTTATTTATTTATTTGTTTATGGCACTCCAACGACTTATTCACTAATACAATTTTAGGGTAATGTAACAATGAAACTTAAAATCTAGGGTGAATATGTCACTTACAGGTGTGCACAGCACTTGCATAAGTATTTCAAGTTTTATAGTATTCCAAAAAGTACAATAGGCTTAAAAAAAAAAAACAAAATTACATGAAAACAAAATTAAAAATAAAGAAAATAAAATAACTAAATCTATTTTGTTGCTCTAAAGAATGACACACTCAATGACAAACAATAAATAAGTGAGTAAATAATATTAAGTAAGTAATAATATAAAATGTAATGATATTAGTATAGATATTAACTGTGGCCACTGTGGGTCAGAAACAATTGTTTGCGAAATTGCAATAGCTTGTTGGCGAAGATGTCAACGCTACAGGAACGTGTATGGAGCTCATTGTACGTTCTCATCATCCTGTTCATTGGTGCCGAATGTCCGAGGTTAGTTCTTGTTGGGCATGGAGTGAATACATCTAGGATGCGTTCAGATCTGGGTTGACTATGGCGAGGGACTGATATATTTATTTCAACGAGAAGCTTCGGAACTTGTATAGATCCATTAATGATTTTGTGAAGCAAAATCAGGTCGTTAGTATGTCTTCGCTGTTTTAAAGTTATCATTTTGAAGTAACTTAGCCTCTGCGAGTAATCAGCGTCCAGAGGACACCCATTAGATTTGTAGCGTAGATAGCGTGTAAAGCTTTTTTGGACCCGTTCTATACGATTCACATGTGTACCATAAATTGGATTCCAAACAGGTGACGCGTATTCCAAAACAGTCCGTACAAGTGAATTATAGAGTACTGTTAAGGTTTTGACAGTTTTGAAGTCGTAACAGGTTCTTTTTATGAACCCCAGTATTTTAGCAGCCCTAGAAACAATAGAGTCAATGTGAGGTATGAAGGTAAGCTTACTGTCAAGGAGAACACCTAAGTCTCGAATTTTGACGACTTTATGAAGTACTCTTCCGTTAAGCGAGTATGAAGAAGTACGCGTAATGTGTTTTTTTGTGAATGTTATGTGGTAACACTTATCAGCATTAAGAAACATGTGGTTTTTAGTACACCAACTATGTACAGAGTTGAGATCTTCCTGGAGTAGTGCAATGTCTGTACTTGCATCAATGACTCGATAAAGTTTCAAGTCATCTGCGAAGATAGAACAGGTACTGTGTTTGATATTGTTTGCTATATCGTTGACAAATATAATAAATAGTATTGGGCCCAAATGGGAACCTTGTGGGACACCGGACGTTGAAGCGTAAGGTAGAGACTGATGACCCTTAACTACAACTCTCTGTTTTCTGTCGGTCAGATAAGATTTAAACCACAGCCAAAGTTGACCAAATATGCCGAGGTTTGACAGCTTCTGCAGCAATATTTTGTGGTCTACTTTGTCGAACGCACTGCTAAAATCGGTGTAAATAGAGTCGACTTGCTTGCGTGAGTCCACTAATTTGCAAAGGTCATTAACATAAAGAACTAAGTTGGTCGTAGTGGATTTTTGAGCGCAAAAACCATGTTGTTGTGGAGCTATCTCTATTTTGGAATGAGCAGTTATGATAGGACACATCAGAGACTCGAAAACTTTTGAAAATACAGACAATATAGAGATAGGTCGGTAATTCTTCACGTTATCAGTCTCCCCCTTTTTAAAGACGGGCACTACATGTGCTAACTTCCACTTATCAGGAAATTGAGAAGTTTTAATAGAGTGGTTGAATATTATTTTGAGTGGAAGAGATAGACTTACTGAACATCTTTTGACAAATATAGGTGGTAGACCGTCTGGACCTGCACCTTTGCATACATTTAGCTTTTTCAGGGCTCTGATTACGTCTTTTTCCGAGAAAGCAACGCTGCCTAACGTATTGTAAGAGTAGGTTTTCGCATCATCAGAACGATGTTCAGAGTGCAAGGCGCCCGATTGAGTAAATGTCGACGAAAAGTGACGCGCAAAAAGATCGCAGATGCTGTCACCAGAAGTGGCCACCTCAGTGTCCAACTTTAGTTCCGACGGCATTTCACTAGACCCTGATTTTTTTGCTTTGACGAAGGACCAGAAGAGTTTGGGATTATGGGTTATGCCCTTCTCCATCTTCCCAGAGAACTTATCATAGCTACTTTTGATAACTTGATTGGCTCTCTGGCTCAATAATTTATATTCGTAGTCGTCACGGGGGTTTTTATACTTTTTGTAACGTCTTCTGAGTTTTTCCTTTTCTTTTAAAATGTTTATAAGGCTTTTGGGGAACCATATGGGGTATTTATTGCATTTTATTTTGGATTTTGGCACAAATGAACTTATGATATTGTCCAATATCTTGTAGAGCTCTTCTACCATAGCGTTGGCATCCCGCAATTGGGCAAAGTTTTCAATCCAATTAACCTGATTTATTCTCTCATTAATTGTCTGGTAGTTTGCTTTGCGGAAGTTAAACTTTGCAGAGAGAACATAACAAAATATTTTATTATATTGATTAAAAAATCAATTTAAAATAGTGGCAAAAAGTAAGCGCAACTACTAGGGGCGTAAAAAGCTGCAGGAGCTTACAGCGAGTCGCGTGAGTACTGTGTTTACCGACTCATTGCGCATACTGGCACACACACTGATTCCGACTGACGTGTGCTCGTTCATCGCATCACGCACACGACTTTGTGACCGCGCGATACACACATACGTACTCTGCTAATATCGCTGATCTCGTCGCACACGCCGCTGTCTCGCACGGCGCCGCCTCGTACGCACACTAACTCCAGCACAGTTATAACTGCCTGGTACTATGATTCGCTCGCCTAATAAGTCCGACTCGGACTCTGCATTGAAAGTTCATAGTTTAGAAAAAACACCCCCACCTTCTGCGTTTGTGAGCCAACGGATTAAACGCCGATTAGAGGAAATTACTAGAGCAGACTTTGATGAATTTAAAGATGAAATTCGCAAAATGCTTGCTTCCTTCAAGACCAATTACGATAATATAGAACATACCTTATCAAATATCGAAAGGAACATTACATTTAGTTCTCAGCAACAGGACGAGATGCAAGTTAAGATAAAGTCATTAGAAGAGGAGTGTAAAATTAACAATTCCAACATTATCTCGTTACAAGAAAAGGTGGAAAATCTGCAAAGGTGTTCTAAATTGACAACTATAGAACTGAGGAATATTCCGAAAAAGGCCAAGGAAAATAAACAAGACCTCTTGTCCTATGTTTCCAATATCTGCAAAAAGCTCAATGTTGAGCTCCACAATTCAAATGTGCGTGATATTTATCGTGTTCCTGGAAAACCCGACACCAAGAAACCGGTTATCGTCCAATTGTCTGACCTGTTTTTGAGAAATACTCTTCTTAGTGCCGTAAAAACCTACAATACTACTAACCCATCGAATAAACTAAATATGAGCCATTTAGGTCTTGAGGGTAGGGACCCTATCTACCTGGCTGAAAACTTGACCGCTAACGCAAGGAAACTTTATTTTCACGCTCGTGAGCTCAGAAAATGTAGCAAAATTAAGTACTGTTGGATCTCAGACGGAAAAGTTCTAATAAAGAAAGAGGATGGTGAGTCATCTATACTCATAAAAACATTACCCCAGCTGGAACAATTTAACACCACAGATTGACTACCTGTTTTTGCTGATACTTGGCTCTTTTGTATGCTTTCATGTTTTTGTTTTATAATTCAACAATTTACTATTTTATTAGCGTTTAATTTGTGTTTTTGCCTTATATACTCACATTTTTTTATATTAATAGCTATTAAAAGTTTTGTATTATTCGGAAAACAACTTTATATGCATAATCACACCCCACTTACCTCTCACAAAACATTCAACAATATACACAATCAAACATTTCCTTGTACACAATGCTCACAAATTACCCTTACTTACCTATAAACAACTCCATTCCTATATCAACTTACCTGCCATCTCCTGCTCGGTCCGGACCCTTTTTGATACAGATCGTTCTCTTTTTAGCACCCAATGATGATGTGTTTATGAATGAAATGACCCCATTTCCGGCCTATATAATTCGATAACTTTTTTAATATAAATGATAGTATTGATACATTTTCTGTATCACTAAGTCAAAGCTGTAGGCCAGATGACTGTAATTCCTCCTTAAAAAATCCTAATGACCACTTTAAAATCCTAACTCAGAATATAAGATCCATCAATCGCAATTTCCATAGTTTTATTACACTCTTACATAGAATTAACATAGATTGTGAAGCGATTATTTTAACGGAATGTTGGCTTAAAAACAACGTAACGATACCTAACATAGATAGCTACTTAATGTATCATACTACAAACCCTAAAAACCAGAATGATGGCATAGTTGTCTACCTCAAGGACCATCTTGAACACACAGTTTCTGAGATAGATTTCATGGAAGGCACTTGTATAGTATTGAAAATAGGTAACGATATAGCAATCATCTGTATATACCGATCACCCTCCTTTAATAATACGGCAAACTTCTTAATTTCCCTTGACTTAGTACTAAATACACTATCCTCATTCAAAAATGTTACAATAATTGGTGATATCAATATTGATATCGTTCATACCCAAAATGATACTCATGCCTCAGAGTACCTCAACCTAATAGCCAGTCATGGGTTACTGCCTGCCCATATGTTGCCTACGCGTGGCCCTAATTGCTTGGACCACGTGATGCTTAAGTCAAACTACGAAGCGTTAACCCTAGTACTTGATTCATCTGTTACGGACCATAACAGTGTACTACTGTGCCTTGGATACAAAGGAAAATCTTCTAAAGGTTCCAATCGCCCCACTCTCAATAAAATCAACTATAAAACCCTTGACCTGGAGATGAACGATATCAATTTTGATCAGATCTATTGCATAACAAACGCAGATCAAGCTGCGGCCCAATTAATTAATACCCTAAAGTGTGCTATAGATAAAAATTCAACCACCGTTAAGATACCAAATCGTAAACTAATATTAAAACAGTGGGTAACACCTGGTTTACTTCGTTGCATGAGAAATCGTGATAATATGCATAAAGAAGCCATGCTAAATCCGAACAACGATATCTTAAAGTTAACTTACATTAGATACCGAAATTTTTGTCACAAAATTCTAAAAAAGGTTAAGAGCGACCATGATCGAAAGGAGCTAGCAGACGCTGGCACGGATAATAAGCGAATCTGGCAGGTAATAAAACGCGTAACTAACTGTGTTAAATCTAAAACTTCATCTACTGATTTACTTTACACTTCTACATCCCCTGAATACTCTGTCAATCAAGTAAACGACTACTTTGCGAACATTGGCAAAAACCTCGCAACCAACATAAAATCTCCAAACCCCCAATCAAAATTCCAGGTACATGTCCCCGACAACTCCTCCTGTAACTCTTTTGTTATTTTACCAACCGATTGCAGCGAAGTTGAATCAATTTTATTCTCTTTAAGATCTGACTGTGCTGTAGGATGGGATAACATTCCTACAGCTCTTCTCAAGCGATACAAAAACCTCCTCATCCCCGTCATAACCCATATTTTTAACCTCTGCTTCGAAACAAGTACTTTCCCCTCATGTTTTAAAAAGTCAATTATCCATCCCATTTACAAGAGTGGGGGTAAAGACTGTGTCGCCAATTATCGTCCGATTGCCGTATTGCCTATACTATCCAAGATCCTGGAGCGAATAATTAATAAACGACTGATAAAATTCCTGGAAGACAAGAACTTATTGTCAACCGCTCAGTATGGCTTTAGACGAAATAGATCCACCTCTAATGCAGTCCTGGATCTTACTAACCATATAGTCAAAAACCTAGACGAAAAGAAAAAGGTCCTCACTATCTTTCTAGATCTGGCTAAGGCGTTTGACACAGTTTCTACTCCCCTCCTACTTCATAAGCTGGAAAAAATTGGCGTGAGAGGTGAATCTATTCTGAGGGACTATCTACATAACCGAACCCAATGTGTAAAAATTTATAATTATTTGAGTGATGAGCTGCCAATAACATATGGAGTTCCGCAGGGGAGTGTGATCGGGCCGACTCTTTTCCTCGTATACCTAAACGACCTATGCCAGATTAAGTTAAATGACACCAAGATAACGGCGTTCGCAGACGACACTGCACTTTCATTTGTTGGTGACACATGGCCAGAAGTCTTTAAGAAAGCTCAATATGGTTTTAATATAATTAAGGAATGGTTGGCTAAAAACTCACTAACACTCAATACTGACAAAACCAACTATATGACTTTCTCACTCCGTCAAACCACCCAACCTCCACTCTCCCTGTACCTTGTCGCCCATTCGTGCTCTGTTCCCGACGACCAGATCTGTAACTGTCCCAAATTAGCTCAAGTGACCAATACCAAATATCTTGGCGTAACTCTAGACAATGGTCTTTCTTTCTCACTCCACATTGAGTTATTACGGAATAGAGTTAGGAAACTAATTTATATTTTTAAAACCCTACGTCACGTAGCTGATGCACGATTGTTAAGGCAGGTCTATTTTGCACTTTGCCAATCGTTACTGAGTTATTGCTTATCGACCTGGGGAGGTGCGCCAAAAACAAGGTTATTAAAATTAGAAAGAGCGCAAAGAGCTATCTTAAAAGTGAGCAACTTTAAAAATTATATGTTTCCTACTGCCGAACTTTATAAAAGTTGTCAAGTGTTGACTGTGAGGCAACTTTTCATAGCAAAAACTGTCCTAATTCAGCATTCTGCGACCCCATACAAAAAAATCTCCAAAAGGCGTAAAGACATAGTTTGTGTAACTAGGAAAAGTAACCTTACCCATTCCATTAGGTTCAATTATTTTCTTGCACCTACATTGTACAACAAAATGAATAAAATACTCCCGATTTACCAACTATCTAGCCGCGATTGTAAAAACCTAATAACTAAATGGCTTCAAGGACTGACCTACCAAGAGATGGAAAACCTCTTAAGTACAATGTCGTAGTATAATTACATACACAAATACACACAGACAGACACACACACACACACACACACAGACACACACACACACACACATATCTAAACACAATTACACCCACACTTACACATCTCTATTAAAAATCTCGCTCACACGCGCATGTATACAAAGAAAATTTTCCTTTAGTTTTTAATTTCTACTTTATTTTATCTTTTGTTTTCTCGCATTGTTAATAAAATCTAGATTGCATAAAAAAACTTTGAATCTCGTGTGAAATTGTCTTAAAATTTTATAGGGAAAAGGGACTGGTATCTTTAACACAGGTTACTCTGTAATCTAGCTAAGATGCCAGTTGCGATCCGTACTGTGACTATAAAACCACGATCACTGTTATTTTTGTAACTATCTAATCTTAAGGTTTTATACTGTGAGAACAAATAAAGCTTTATTATTATTATTTGCTTTGCCTTCTAGACAAGTTCTAGACAAGTGGCAAACAATCACATGGCTCACTGCGGTCACCTATGGAATTATGACAGTGTGTGCCCGCGACCCGCGGGACGCTTGCGTGCGCGCACAGCGGGCTGCGCACGCGTTGAGCGTGTCAATCAAAATGGCGAGCGACGACACGCGACGGGCCGCTGCCCACTCTCGGTGCCCGCCATTGATTAGACCACGTCCGCCCGTCTTCTTTGTAATTTCTTGCTACAAGTCTGAAGCGCTGTATTACACGCTGACCGCAACCGCTCCCACCTGGGTCGATCACTAATACCAGACCCATCACAGATGCATTGCCATCTCAGATTCAAAGCAGAAACGTGTCTGTGAAAATACCAACACTCATAAACAGCAACGCTGTTTGACGACGGAAATAAGTAAAATACTAGTACGTAGAATTTCAATAGCAACCATACTTACGTCCTGTTCAATAAGATGTCTGAACACTAAGAAGGCTCTCATCAGGAAGTCCTTCAAAGGCTTGCGGTCATGTGGGTGAGGCGCAAGATGGCTCCACAGTCGCTGGTAATGGACAGGCTTTAGTAGTTCCATTACACCAAGGAGGCCGGCTACCATTGAACCCTGAGGAGGAAAAGATGCATTTAACTGTCGCAACACGGCACTGATTAATATGCGGATGCTATAATCCAGTGTACATAATATAAGCACATCGGATCTATAGGGTTCCACGAGTTAAAAGGAAAAATTGGAACCCATATTCATTTTTAAAGCTAACTTAAGAACCATTCCGGAGAGTGAACCTCTTTTTCCCGATATTTGGTATCAGGAGTAACATCGCTGGGTTTTAATGGGTACGAATTCAACATAACCCTCTTTTCTTCCCAGACGAAGGGAAGGTTGTGGCCTCTTCTCTTTGTCTGTGGACCTCCGATCATTCACCAAAATAAATCAAACAAAACTTACGAGCACAGGCGAATTCCCCCCAATTAAGTGAAGTACAGTCTCGACCAGTACATCCAAGGTATTCAGACACAGTACATCTACGTCTGGGTCCAACTCATCATCTTCTATAGGCCGATCGGGGTCGTGTTTCTTCCATAGTAGAGCTACTAGTTCTCCGATCATTTCAGCGCATTGTGATAGTTCATCGCGACGAGCGAGGTGAACTCGTAAATGGTGGCAGGCTGTGGTCAGGATTATGTTTCTAGCCTCTGAAAAACGTAGAAAATATTAATAATTTCAAATCTGAAACATATGAAATATTTGATTTTGTATGATTGTCTATAAAATACACTAATCGCGAAGATGTCATTAAAGGAGACAATTTAGCAGCTAACAAAACAGCAGCAGCTGGTAGAAAATGCCTATGGCATTAAGTCCGTCTCTGTACTTCTGTGCTTGAAGTGTTAAATAAATAACAAAGAAAAACTGTGATTATTTATCAGTTTCGTGAGAGTAGTGGTTCTATATGCAAACTGAATCAAACCATGGCTGCTTTGGATGAGTCAAAGGTTATAGAACTTTCCCCTATGAATAATCTTTGATCTTACCTGGATCCTCTCCCAACGGTCCCTTCAGTATGTCCTGCGCCGCATGCAGCCTGGCTCTAGCGAGCTGTGGCGGCGGCGGCGGGTGATGATGTGGAGCGTCCAGCACTAAAGCCGCTGCACGCGCTGCTTCACTAGCGCCTAAAGCGCCACAGACCTCGCGGGTTACTTCCGCCCATGATGACATTAGGGCCACCTGTGTTGGAAGGTTTAAGTTTGCTAAGTCTTACGTGACGAGAACTAAGGAAGAAGTCAAACGCTATATTAGTCATTTTTTACGCCACGTTCAAACACTGCCATGTTGGAAACAAGAGTTTTGCGCAATAGCGCTCGGTTCACATCGAGACAATGCGACGATGCTTATAGGCTATTGGATTCGCGATGTGCCGCGCGGTTGCGCGAAACAGATCGTGAAATTGCGTGGAAGCGCGGTTCGCGAGGCGCAACACGGGCTTAGCAGACTCTTGCACGCCACGCCAACCAGCGAAGCATCGCAAATTCTCACATTGACATGTTCCTTTTGGTGTAGTAAATAAATTTATATTATGTATCATCTTGAAAAGTGCGTGCTTCGTCACGAGTGTCGCATTTTGCTATGAACTGATTATTTTTGCAATAAAGTATCAACAACATGTTACATGAAAATGTTTGTCGTTGAAAGTAAATGATAGTTATGAAAGACCACAAACCTGCGCCGGCGCCAGGTGTTCCTTATAAGGGTGCTGCGCAAACGCTTTCAAGGCATGCAGCGCCGCCCTCACATCGCGCCTGAAGCTGTCCTCGTACTGGCCGCCCGTGGCGCGCGCGAACAGGCGGCGCGAGCGCACGGCCAGGCGGAACACGGCGCCCAGCGAGCGCAGGCACTTGCGGATGGGCTCTTGGCCTTCTGCGCTGGCGGCCCACTCGGCGCAGTGCTGGACTGATGACAGGAGGCCCCTGCGGAACAAATAAAACTGGAGTTAGTTTATGTTTGTTTGTTTGTGTAATTTATTTCATTGTCTTTGTGTCATCTACCAGTGGTGAAGCGTAAGCGTCGAAATTTACGAAGCGTCTACAGGACGTTAACGTCTACGCTCTTCATGCGTTCTCAGTGAAAATACTCTCGATGGTCATAAAATGCGTGGGTTGAGAAATATAGCGGATGATAATAATAATGTTCAAAAGTCAGTCCACCGACATAAAGTAATTGAAAAATCGATTTACATGAGATACAACTATCGCTATAAATAAATAACATTAAAAACACTTACTTATACACAAGCGCAGCTGAGAAATGTTCTTCAATATAAACGTCAAGAACTGGTCTGAAGTGCTGAAACCGACTCTCGTCCAGCAAGCTGCATATCGATATCAGCACAAGGAATACTGTGCCGGAATGTGGAGTGCTGAAAAAGAAAACCATATAAATTGTAAATTAGGATAGGTACATAATATTGCCAACTTATATGGCATTACATCATTTTGATTGCAGCTATTTTGAATAAGGAAAATAGGAACTTCATAATTATCAATCAAATTTGCCATCGAATCAAGTTAGCTAAACGATTTGAATAACAAAAACAATCGTAATAAAAGCCGATTTCACCAATGAATGCAATCCGTACATCTAAACCGCGTTCAAGAACTTAAGAGATTTCACTAGAAAACATAAAACAAGACTATAGAAACCGAGAGTTACTTAGATAAAATAAAGTGAAATACAATAGTAAAAAATTAAATAAATAAGTTTCATGCAATACTTGCCTGTTGCCATCTTCAGTGGAGAACAAAGCAAACAAAGCATCAAGCACATCTCTAAGGAACTTGATGAGTTCTTCACAACTCAGTCCGTCTCCAAGCCTCAACACTCGCAGTAGTGTTTCTTGTACTTTCTCTGGTCGTGCGCGCCATTGGAGCAGTGCTAGGAGATCCTCTGCAAACAATATTATAATGTATGTAAAGCAGGACGGTTATGGAATGCCTTGTCCATTTCAATAAGGCGCGCCCAAACCCTGTCCACTTTTAATAAGGTCAAAAAACACTACCGTCTCTTTAAACATCACTAAACATGGTTCTTTGCTCTTGTTTCATGATTATTTTATACATTCATACAGGGTGGAAGGGACACCGACGTGAAAACGGTTACCACGTATCCAGTAAATCATTCTGAGCCATTTCAAAAATTTTTCATCGGTATTTTTAAAAAAAATCTGCTGTTCCATACATTTTGACCGTATAGGTATTGCAATTTTGTAGGACCCAACTGTTTTTTTAATAATCGATGAAAAATTTCTATGTGGGGGAGGGGGAAGGGGGGGGCTAAAAATGAAGTACTGGATACGTGGTAACCGTTTTCGCGTCGGTGACCCTTCCACCCTGTGTAGATTAGTATTTATGTTCTATGTATGTATGTATATTATTGTGTAAATGGTACACCACATACTACCTGGTGGCCTACCATGACATCTTAAAGCAGGAATAATTCCAGTGTGGGAAAGAGATGGCGCTAGACGACCTGTATAGCTCTGTCTCTTTCCTACACTGGAATTACTACTGCTTTAAGACGCCATAGTAACCCCTTTGCAGTATAGTTGGTAATCCAAAAAATTAAGAAGAAAAAGTACGTTTCAAAAGAGCTAACTCGTAAACTAAGAAGTAATTACAATTTATATGGGACCACCGCGCGGGCTTCCTCTTCCAAATGAATAATCCCGGAATAATCGGTTTACATACATAAAATAAAAGAAGCTGGTGGAATACATAACCTACTCCTTTTTTAAGAAGTCGGTTAAAAAAAAAACTTAAATCAGGACGTGTATTAGCATTTTGGCAGACGTCATTCGAACACTTGTGGGTGTTCAATGAGATCCATATATTTACACCATTAAATTAATACCATTTGAACTCACGACCTCGTTGATTGGCAGACACTTATTTAGCCAGTAGGATTTCGTCACTAAAGACGTTTTGTTGCTGCCAGATATGTGCCGTGACCTTATCAATGAACATTAGGTAATACTAGGAATATGTCATTTATGAATGACGTGATAGCGTTCTCTATAAACTATTCTTAAAGTACTGTAACTGTATGGTCGTATTCCAATAACTTTTTTGAACTTTCAGTTACTTTTCTCTAAATGTTGGCGTGAAGACACTTCACCCGGCAACATATTCTAACTCAACATGTCTTATCGATACTCCTATTGTTCCCACATACACCAGGATCTTTTTGCGCTTGAACTAAAGTAATGGGAGAGAGAGGTCGTTATGGCGGCGTTAGTTTCAATTTTGGCCACGCGGTAAGTTACTTGTACAATATAATAGTTTCTTTTTTTTCTGATGGGTAATCAACAATTGACCCCCCCCCCCCCCCCTTCTCTAGGCGGAGCGGGAGTGAGTGTCAGACTTGTACTGACTAAAACCCATCCAAGTTCCTTCTTTGCCCTTTGTGTTCCAGGGCCACGGTATCTCTTTCGAACAGTCCCGCAGCCCTGGAAGGCATCGGCGACCTATCTATAAACATTCGATGGTGTTACGATTACGGTTCAAGTAGACACTTGAACGACTCGTTGGTCCAGTGGTCGCAAGCGCGACTACTAAGCCTAGGTCCTGGGTTCGATTCCTGGGTCGGTCAAAGTGTCACTGGGTTATACCATCAGGAATTTCTCAGTAGCCGTCACTGAATCTAGACCTGTGCCCAATTGATGGCAATAGGCTCGTCTCCTATTACATGGGACTTCAACATAACTGGCGAAATGTGGGTGTACGATTAGGGACACCTCCGCCTAACCCTTCGGGGATTACAGGCGTGATCTGATGTTATGCAACTTACCATTCTGAGTCAACTTAGTGGAGCACAGTAACGTGCTGATGGTGCAGTTTTCTTTGGAGCTTCTTTGGAATGTTGGCACCACGCCGTTGGTGGAGCCCGAGCGGGTTGTGTCGGCTGCGCACGATGGTAGCGATAGGTAGCTTGCTGTTGTCAACCTGAGATGTGTCAAATTGTTCGATGAGTCTAAGACGTACTTTATTTTGGAGAATCAATGTAATATAGTTTTTTTTTCTTTTTAATGTAATCTATTGACATGCCACCTTATTTGTAACTGATTGTTTATGCTTGTTTATGTTAATTTTGTACGCCATAAATTGGCAAAACATAGAGCACATATTCTAGACAATATACTTTCTGTAACCATACCTATGTTTAACAAAATAAATGATGGATTGATTGATAACATTTATACTGCGTTTATTTTTATTAGGGGCAGACTTACTTAATTTGAACTTTTCATTAGAAGACTTGTATAACTGTGAGTAAGAGCCGTTCATACCGTGAACGTATTCACGAGCGCAGTTAGTCCTGTAAATTCCATTGCAAGCCAATAATTCAATTTTAACTAATTATTTTTGTGAATGCACAAAAGTAATTAGGTAGCTGCGCAAGAGCTTCTAATGATAATAAAACTCTTACTTGGTGGGATCATCGCACTTATACACGTAAAGTTCATGTGCCCCATCCCTTAAGGTAGCACCGCTTGCTTCCATCAGTCGCGCGAACGCGAAACCATACAGCTTTCTCTCGGTTTTGTCCCTCGCTGGAAATTCAAATAAATATTAATGATATCTTAATGATTGGTTCATAAAGTAAATGTCTTATAAGTATGGTGTGAGCTGTAAAGCTTTTATTGTAAAAACGTATACTATTTACCTCATACGCCAGCACATCAAGATACTACAATCTGTCAATTTTTTTTAATAGATTTTCAACTTTATCGCTAAAGCATTAGGTTCAAGATTGATTGGGAAAACTTGACAGTTACAGGTAGGTGCTGTGCTTGGCGTCTGTACGCAACTCTCGACTAGTTTGACACGCGTTTATTATGTATAAAATCGCGTGGATCATCAATTTATACACGCTTTTCAGTACGCACTTCATCTTTGTCCCGATCACCTGCAATGCCACTGATACTGCAGGTATCTACAGACGGCGACGTTTTTTTTTTTGTCAAGCGGTCCACCTGCCTAAATCGATATCTCCGTCTATTGTTGCCTTTCGTTCAGCACCTTTCCGTGGTAACGCTAATCCTTTAAGTGGATTAAAAGGGGCCTCTACACAGCTGTAGGTGACTCCAAGCTGAAATGATGATGAAGTGGATTGACTACAATACTTACTGGAACAATGTCTGAATTCTATCCGCACGTGGGCGTTGGTAAACGTCTCCAGTGGTACGGTGAGGCGTAGATGCTCGCCCCACGCCGGACTGTTGTTGTGGTACAGTACCACCGACTCGTAGGAGCTCGCGCCAGTACCACTTGCGCCCCACACACATTCCTATGTAGAAAAGGAGAGATGTTTGAGTACCTAAGTTATATGTATCGGTTTTAACTTTGAGTAGCTCCCAACAATTTACGTTACCGGACATTGAAAAACCAACCAATTCACATTCTCATAAAGACGAAAAAAATTATCTACACTTAGCAGACACTGGTTAAAAAGAAAAACGAAGAGATACTCGAATAATTAAAAAAATGTATGAGGATATTTATACGGCAAATGTAGTATCAGTATCAGAAAGCTTAAGCACCAACCATAAACAATTATTTTTTCTTAAAGTTGAAAAAATATAGTGATTCACTACTTTGAAATCTGTTCGACTTCCAGCCCATCATTTCGCGAGACGACCGATAGATGGCGCTGGCAGTCGAAATGAATGATGCATCGAGTTCAACGTTTAGAAAGAATTCGCTGTAGTTCCGACTGTGGTCGACCAAAGCAGTGAATCAGTAACTATGATGGGAAAAACACAATTTGCATTTTTTTTTTTAGGTTACTGTTTTGCATAATCTTATTTTGCTGTTCACGAGGTTAGTAGTATATTAGTGGGCTGAACTGGTCATATTTGGTGTGAAGCTCACATTACTAATCTAAGTTGTTTTACATAACATCACGCCTGTAATCTCCGAAGGATTAGGCAGAGGTATATCTATTAGTACACCCACATTTCGCGTTATGTTTGAGTCCCATATAATAGGGGGCGAGGCAACAGGGCGCAAATCCAGACTTTGTGGCTGCTACTGAGATATTCCTTATGGAAAAACGCAATAAAACTTTGCCCGACCTGGGACTCGAACCCAGGACCTGCTCAGCAGTCGTTCTTGCGACCACTAGACCAACGAGGCAGTCAAAGTCAGTAAGTTGTTTTATTGGGCGGAGTATCCTCACATTTCCAACGCGGGATGAGGACATTTACGCCCTGTTCCTCATACCCCTTTTTTTAAGGATGGGAAATCATCAAATGACCCCTCTCGCTTTGGGCAGAGTGAAAGGCAGTGTCAGACTTGTACTGACTAAAACCCATCCATGTTCTTTCTTTCCCTTTATGTTCCAGTAGTAAGTCGTGGGTTCGAACCCAGCCAGGCGCATTACTTTGTGTAAGTTATTTCATCACCACTGCTCTCAAAACGGTGAAGGAAAACATCGTGAGGAAACCGGCATGTCCTAGAACCAAAAATTCGAAGACATGTGACATTTACCAACCCGCACTGGGCCCGCGTGGTGGATTATAGCCCATTCCCTCTCATAGAGAGGAGGCCTGCGTCCCAGCAGTAGGAACATTAATAGGCTGATTATGCTATGCTTATGCTATGTGTTCCAGGGTCGCGGTATCTCTTTCGAACCGTCCCGCAGCCCTTTCCCATACCCCTACAAATGTTTTCTTCTACATCTTCTCTTTTAATAAAAAACACACACTTACATTAATAACTTGTCCCGTACTATCATGCACGGTAACTGTAGCTAGAACATTCTTCGCCGTACTTTTCCCGCCTCTCTCAAACTCTGCTTTCTCTAATGTCAGATAGAGGTCGTTGCGAACGTCCCCTGGCATGATGACGTCAGGGAAGCCTCGTTTAGCTGTGACTGTGGCCCCGGAACCCACTGCCTCTGATATGCTGCCTGCGTTTGCTAGGAGTCTGAGGGCGACTACTATGCCTAAAATAAAGAATTATTTGGTGTTAAGGCTGAATTTTCTTAACACCATAGACCAGGGCTTGGAAACGTTATTTAAAATAACGTTTTTAAAACGTTTTGAACAGTTCTTTGAAGATCATTTTGTTCGGAACGAAAACGAAATGAGAACGTTTATTCCGCAGGGTAAAAACCGGTTTATTCCGCAAGACGTAGCCGCGGACGGCGGCCTGCGACAAGCATGAACTTTTTTAGTTGAATTGGGTACCATGTGTATGAAATGGAATGGAAAAAAAACGGTTATAAACGTTTTATTAACCAAGAACGATTTAAATGTTGTTCGTCAAAAACGTTTTTTATAACGTTCCGTTCGAACGTAACCGAAACAAATCGTTTCTTAGGTATTTAAGACGATACCGTTTCGAAAAATATACCGGTATCCGAGCCCTGCCATAGACTATCTGCAGTATTGTTTCTAGTTCTTCTTTTAAACAATCCGGGGTTGTCATCAAAATATCGCTTTTCGCTAAAAGATGCAAAAATTTCTACATTTATTTCTCTTAAATTATAAGATACAGCCGCCAGTACATCAATCTGTCAAGTTTCTTTAATAGATTTTCAACTTCATCGCTAAAGTATTAGGTTCAAGGTTGATTGGGAAAATTTGAGGTAGCTTGATGTGCTGGCGTCTGTACATAATGAAGACAATTCTATTTCATTCCATTTTTCCGACGTCTTTTATGAGTTGAATAAAAGGGACGTCAGACAGTTTTGTATGGAGAAACTGATAAAAATTGTAAATTATTTCTTGGCTTCCATATTCCGGTCTTAGAAAACCCTTAGACAGTATAGTAAGATCATGGAAATCATCGACACGACGAAAAAGACGTCGAAAGTAAACAGTTTTTCATTAATTTGTCTGCTATACCACGTCATTCCATGGAAAATGGCCTCGGTTCACACAGTAAAGCTACGAAAATTAATTATCACGCAGACTAAGATTGGCAATTATTATTGTTTATATCATTAACTGAAATAAAACGTTCAAAATAAAACACGTGAGAAATATTGCTTTTGACGCCACTGTGGAAATCAAAACACATTTCCATAACACTGCGTATCGTTTAACAATTTTCATTGTTCTCTGAACAAACTCTAAACAAAATTGTGGTCGGTTGTTTACTATTAATTTCGAAAGAATACTTAATTTTGTTATCAAATAACGCGCATGTGGAATAAAATATACGACGTTACTGTAAAGGCGCTTCCCCACCGGGAGCATTTGCCTGTAATGTAACAATTCAGATTCGAGCGCAAAGCGAATCATACAATGCGTAACCTGTAACGATACAATTTGTAACAATCACTTGTTTCTGTACGAATTGGAATCTTGGATTTTACATTACAGGGTATTGGGAAATGTTCTAATGAGGAAACGCTTTCAGAATCGTAAAAATACCTAAACGTGCAATCTGACTACGGTCGATTGGTGCCATTAACCATTCTGGCTGGTACAGTGTGGTGCGTGGCAGTCGGAATACGGTGGATCGACATCACCATTCGACGTCAATCATTATTGATTAAATTTTATTAAAAAGTGGTTCACGCCTTGACCGTTGAACTAATTTGGCTGAAATTTGGCAAACGGACTGAGCATGACCTGGTTTAGGACATAGGATATTTTCTATGCGGGTGGTACGTTCCTAAGGGGTAATTTCCGGGTGCCAGCGAAGGCGTGAGCAAAACCTAGAAGAATGTTTTGAGGCTAACAATATCAACTGGACTTATACTGTCACTTACGGAATTATCAGCTTTGGGAGCTCAAAATGATGTTTAGTTTTAAACAGTGAAAGCTTAAAACAATGTTTGAATATCGACTGGTTGACGTCGACCGACCGCAATCTTGTTGCACATTTACATATAAATTATGCTAATGAAGACTATTAAGTGTATAAATGGCACTGTGAAGTTCAATTAACAATGCAAAATAAATTGTCGCCTTCCTGTAATCTTTTGATGATACTATCTTTACGTCAACTTGTTCATCCTTTGAGAGGGGAAGCCATTTATTACTATTTGAGATGGCGCTGATAAATTATAATCAGACAAGGCGATAATTACTTGTTTCCTATATAATGTTTACGGTACCGGAAATATTTTAGACTAATTTACCACTTTGTGTCACATTAAGAATGTATTTAAAGATTTATTTACATGGCTTATATTTTGTGTGGACTTTAGAATAGAGTAAATTGCGGACTCTTGTATTTTTTTGTCTTCTATGGTCCTTGCCAGGACAGGTATCACCGTATCAGTATCAAGCTTATATCGAATAGAATCTATATTGAGCTCAGGTAGCATTTAAGATAAAAAATCATCAAAATCAAAATATTTTATTTCACATAGGCCTAGATGGGCACTTATAAAACGTCGACAAAAAGGTGCACGGTTCGGGTTGGTCGTTTCCTATGGAGAAGAAACGCCAAGAAACTCCATGGTTACTCTTCTTCAAATCATTTGGTATTACAATATTATCATGGATACAGCATTTGTACTTGAGTATTGGGGAACAGCGTAGGCCCGACAATAAGTCGTTGCTTACTACACAAAAAATGTAGAACAAAATAAAAAGTTAACAAGCAGCTGGGAATCTACAAAGCCTAAGCTATCATTATGCTAATTGCTCCGAATTATAAAATCAGGAGCAGTTTTAGAAAGCTCAGATTAGCATTTAATATGAAATGAAACTTGGATAATATTATTTGGAGGTGAAAAGTAATATGTAGTATTCATCAACACCTGACCATACTAATGTTTTTTTTACCAGACTGTGGGTTATGATTTTAGCAGCCTATGTTGTTAGTTACATTTTGCGCACTCCCAATCATACATAACATCGTGCGTGTAATCCCTGCAGGGTTAGGCAGAGGTGTACCTAATAGCACACCCACAATTCACCAGTTATGTTTAAGTCCCATGTAATAGGGAGCGAACTTATTGCCATCGACCGGGCACAAATCCAGACTCCATGGCTGCTACTGAGAAATTCCTAGTAGAAAAACCCAATAACACTTTGCCCGACCTAGCAATCGAACCCAGGACCTCAAGCTCAGCAATCGCGCTTGCGAGCACTAGTCGTCTAGTGCTAGTACGAGGCAGTCCCAATCATACGTAAAGCAATAAACAACATAACTAACATCTATCTAATCTATAATATAAAAATGAATCCCTGAATTTGTTGCTAAGCGCAAATCTCGAGAGCAGCTGAACCGATTTCGCAAATTCTTTTTTTTTCTGTTTGTTACTGTCAGGAGAAGGTTCTTAGGTGGGTAGTAGGTAGGTAGTAGGCAGGTAGTAGGCAGGTAGTAGGCAGGTAGTAGGCAGGTAGTAGGCAGGTAGTAGGCAGGTAGTAGGCAGGTAGTAAGTAGGTAGTAGGCAGGTAGTAAGTAGGTAGTAAGTAGGTAGTAGGAAGGTAGTAAGGAGGTAGTAAGTAGGTAGTAGGCAGGTAGTAGGTAGGCAGTAAGAAAAGGTGCATTGCAACGCATGCAGGGAACAGCTAGTATCTAATAGATATGCAATCGACATTCTCTTGTATCACACAAGTCACAACCGGTGTGCGAGACTGGTTCTAGACGCAGTAAGTAACGTTATCTAATGTCCGCAATTTATTCGTTGATTTAATTATGCGACTTGATTAGTTGATTTGATTCGCTTTGTGCTATTTGCGGCGGCTCTGCGATCCTTATTATAGATCAGTCTATACAAAAAAACGTGTTATTTTTCTAATAAACAGATTGTCTGAGAGAGATTGAGTTAGGGCCTTTGCACATCACGTTTTTTTATGCGTTAACGACGCGCGTAGAACGCAATCAGGACGCTCAGGAAATGCAAGACTGAAGTCACGTTGTTACCTTTGCACACAATTCTTGCGTTTGTATCGCTGTAAACGCGCTGATACATCGCCAAAAACGCGCGTTTGTAGCGATGCATCGCGCAGAAAGCCGCCGCCATTTGCAACCACAGTATTACGATGGCGTCGCTCGAGACAACTCTCTCTCTCAGATTTTATACAAACGTGTAAAATCTGCTAAAACGTGTTGATAACGCGCAGAGCCAGGACGCGCTAAACAAAAACGCGCGTCGTCAGCGTATAAAAAAAGGTAGTTTGCAAAAGGTCTTTATGTATGTTCAACAAGAAAGCAATAAATATGTAAGACTCATTAAGTTTCAGTTCCGGTCATCTGTGATCTTTCAGTTTGTATGAGTAACGAAAATCTGTTTAATCTACAGATTGGACTGGCTCCTGAAACCAAGTACCGAGCTCTGGAGCCCGAGCTCAAATTTTTCTGTAACATGTTTTTATGGCAATAAAGAAATATATTATTATTTATAGATTATCGTCTAATTTGTTTAGACCCGCAGTGGCCATTTTTCTAATATTTTTTTTTACGCAAATTAAAAAACCTGCTCATTACTAAACTTATTGCCGTCTATATAGGCGATAACACCACACTAGCAATCATACAGCTGCTATGTCCAAATATAATAGCGCCATAAATTTCAATTGAATCAATTTCTTCCAGTAGCATCGTTCTATTGTTGTAATACTGTCTTGTAATATAGTCAACCTTCGAAAACGTTTTATTCAATGAAATATATTAGTCTAATGATTTCGTGTCAAGTTAATCAGAATAGTTTATTTAGCAGGTAGGCAGGATTAGGTTACTGTAAATATTTATATATTTAGATGAACAATTTATGTTATCATGAATACATCGTACTAGCTTATGCCCGCGGTTTCGTTTGCGTGTAGCTCGATAATTGTCCCACAGAATCATACTACCGGGATAAAAAGTATCCTATGTGTTAAATTCCATCAAAATCCGTTCAGTAGTTTTTGCGTGAAAGAGTAACAAACATCCATACATCTATGCATCCTCACAAAAATTCTTAAAATCGTAGGATTTTAAGAACTAATTAACTTACCATAATTAGGTTGTCCAGGCAAGATATTACACTTGTTCGTCTGTTTTCTTATTAACATGTCGTGTAACTGATGGAAGTCTTTCTCTTCACATTGGTAGACCTAGAAACATAAAGGTGATAATGCAATGCAGATTAAAGATAGGTAACAGGAAGTAACCTGCAAATTATTAAAATAACGTACTTAAAAGGCAGTCACTTTTGATTTAATACTGTAAATAATGTATCAGAAACCTAAAGCTGCGTTGACAGGATCAGAGTATGCTCGGACCGAGTGGACTCGGATACCTACTCAAACGCAACTCGTATTTTGGCAACCCATAATCGGATGGGTTGGTATGGGTTGTCCGAGTAGGTATCCGAGTCCACTTGATCCAAGCATACTGTGATCGTGTCAACGCGGCTTTATATTCACCAATATGGATGTCGCTACCGTAATCCATACGAGCGGGAGCGTAACAAGCTCTTAAACCATCTTTCTGATTTATTTATCTCCAAAAGACTCCCCGTTACAAGCTCTTTAACTATTGTCAACCTGGTTACCCAGACGTATGTCAGAGCATTAACACTCAGTTTAAACGTATACTCCTCCCCAGGATGGTACTTCGGCTGTCTTAGGAACCCAGCTAAAGGTAAAACGCCTGCACGCAGCCCTTCTAGCCGCTGGGCCTCTTCCTTCTCCAGTCCCACTGCTGATCCATGAACCTAGACTAATATGTAGAAACTTTATTACCACTTACTTTAAACGTATACTCCTTCTCCCCAGGATGCTGACCCGGCTGTCTTAGGAACTCAGCTAAAGGTAATACTCCAGCGCCCAGAGGTCTCCTAGCCACTGGACCCCTCCGTTCTCCAGTCCCACTGCCACTGCTGCCTGCGCCTGCCCATCGACCAACGCGGATGACCCACGCGACCAGCCATAACTCGCGAGTGAGATCTGTTGTTGATAGGTCCTGGAATAATGGTTGTTATGTTACATTTGGAATATACTGATAACGGTGTTGTAGCGTTCGGTCAGTCGCACATCTGTAGTAGGTACAATACAGGACGGTATTCGTAGTTCCAAGTGTTCCTAAACCTGCTCCATCAAGGCGGTGAAATAGTCAAAATCGTTACCTCAAATGTGTAGTTGACTACACCAAATCAGATGCAGTATGAAATATCCACATAGATGCATAGTGAATCCTCGAGTGAGACTTGTAAGAGCCCTAATACAGTTGCTCATTCAAATGATTTAAATAAACAACAACTATGAATTTGTGGTAGCTATCTAACTACCTTGAATATACAATATGTAAAAAAAAAACTTTCCGTTCCGAAAGGGGCATATAGGTATACCAATGATATTGCCCAATAGAAACAGAAACATAAAATATTCATGAAAGTAAAAATATTAATGAATTTTAAAATGCATGATTTTGTCCAAAAATACCACCGTTTCACCGAGAGGTTTTTTTTAAATATCTTGAATAGTCAATGTCCTTATTAGGTATGGTATACGTGACATATGCGCATGACTCCTGCAACAATGCCTCAACGGGATGAACTTTCGCTGAAGCAATGAGTCTTTTGTGGTGGACATTTGACGAATGCACAAAGAATGTTTCTGATGTAGGTAAACTAGAAAGATGATTCTACAAGCCGCATGGCCTATGGGATTTCCCATCTGAAAAAAAGACGAAAATACAAACTTCCATTCGCTAATTTCCTAAAACCCTTGCGAAGGTGGACCAATAAGGTCGACTTTCGTTACACAAAGGGCTTGTGCAAATTGCAAGCTTCTAGACCCAGTGGTGAAGGCTACGCGTTTTCTACCAGTGAATTTAATATTCTTAGAGAACAACTTATTGTTTGTTCACATGAACCTCTATAGTCCACTATGTTGTTTAACCTTGCGAAGTCCAGAGTAGAAAAGCACGCGCGTGCCCTCCACGCCAAGCCACAATTTAACCGCAAATACCTACAAAAAGAACTGAGACTCCAAAACTATTTAATTGTTTATTTCGTGTTATACTCGTAGTTCGCGTTCGGGAAGTTACGTGGTATCTTCTCGTCCAACTTACCGCAGTTTCACAAGACGAAAGTCGATGACCAGTGTGTGTTGATACGGGACCGAAACGTGGTCGCTCACAATGGGCCTCATCAGAAGGCTTAAAGTCAGCCAAAGAGCAATGGAGAGGGCTATGCTCGGAGTTTCCTTGCGTGATCAAATCAGAAATGAGGAAATCCACAAGAGAACCAAGGTTACCGACTTAGCCCGAAGAATAGCCAAACTTAAGTGGCAGTGGGCAGGGCACATTGCTCGCAGAACGGATGGCCGATGGGGCAGGAAAGTTCTGGAGTGGCGACCGCGAATTGGAAGAGGTTGCGTTGGAAGGCCTGCCACTAGGTGGACCGATGACCTGGTAAAGGTTGCAGGGATCCGCTGGATTCGAGACGCACGGGACCGGTCAATGTGGCGACACTTGGGGCAGGCCTATGTCCAGCAGTGGACGTCTTTCGGCTGAAATGATGATGATGATGATGATGATACTCGTAGTGCACCGCATATTTTGTCACATATTTGTGTCGTTGGCGTACAGGGCACGCGCTTGTTTGCCACGTATATGTGGCAATGGCGTTTAAAAGGTTAAGAACTAAACGGCCGCAAAGACACGAGAAAGCGACTTTGTTCAATACAGTCTATGAGTATAGACAATGAATTGGAACGTTATAAATAAAGGGCCAATCAAAAGCCCTTCACCTAGAAGATAATCTTGGCCTTTAAACACCTGCGTGAAGCTTCGTGTCTTCGACTAATTGCATCGGAATTGACCCTACCACTTCGGCGCGTTTGAGTAATAAACACGCACATGCTCTTGAAATAAATTGGCACAGTTTTGCGATAAATAGGTAGGTATAAGCAATACAGCAAAACATTATATTTTATGTGTTTTCCTCCATAAACAATTTTTTTTTAAGTACTTATAGACACTTTGCTTTTGTCAACCTTTGTATTTTTTTTCGACACAATAAGATTGATACTGTGTAGTTATAGGTACTTAGATAAATATACAAGCATTTAACATTTAACCTAGTGTTAAAGCAAATCGGTAGTCCACCAATCAATTGTCGTAGGTACATTTTTTGAGGTGTCAAAACGCGATTCCTCACAGATTTTGTATGGAAATAACAACCTGTGACGTCATAAATTTACCAACTCAACGACTCGACTATTTATTGATTTCAGAGCAAATAAAAATCAAATTGAAAATTAATCGGGTATCAGGACTAAAATAAAATGTTTTTTTTTTAGAGAACTTGTGTGTTGGAATTATGGTTTAATGCTGCAACTACCCTATTACAAAGCTAGTAAGTAATTTGCATATCTTGTAGGTGCGAACAAACTATACAAATAAATAAAATTGAAATCTCTGTTTTATGGAGTAACTTGGGCTAATTTTTTTTAGAAAAAGTATTAGGGTCCCGTGCGAAAAATTAAAACCCTTGAATTTATAAACAAAATCCGATTCAAACAGGGAAGTAATATTTTTTATAATAATTTCACGCCGACGAAGGTCGCAGGCAACAGCTAATAAAACAAAAACATAGATGATCCTTGTACAACTAGAAGTCGGCTACACGAATTATAGGTCCACATAACTTGAATCTATCCGTAAATAGCCCTTCTTATCGCAACCGGCCATTAGTTCTTTAGCCAAAGCGGCTAAAAAGAGTTGTACCTTCTGTTATCGACACCTCGCCTTATACTGCACTGAACCAGTTTTCTTGCCTTAACCTCAATGACGTGTTGCAAAACGATCATGTTACAATTAAAATTGTAGGAACTTTGTTTACGTTTAAGAGTAAAACATTTGGATTGAATGTCCTGCCTTCTGAAATTGCTGAAACTACAGAATACCGCCACTATACACCCAGTATAGAAGCTATGTATATGTGTGAAGACGTATCTACGGTATCGATAAATATTTGCAGTGAATTAAGTAAGACAATCTTTTTTTTTTTTGAGTGGGAATATCTTCCTGGATTTTCTTCATCGGAGGCGAGTGCAGGGTTATATTGGACTGTAACCAACTAAAACCCACTGTTCCTATTATTACCATTTGTCGCGGGTCAGATACAAGAACATTAGCGCGCACCCCCGACTGGTATCAGCCCACCATTCCCAGCGGGCCCCATCACCAAGTGCGGCCTATCCAGCGACCGCACGTTAGCCATGAAGGAGTTGTCTGGGCCTGGCTGGTCGGCCGACTCTTATAAGTTATAATTTCGTGTCTGTCTGTGAGACCGCGTTGTTCTTCTAAACTCCGGAAAGGATTTTGATGCGGTTTTCAGCCTTATTTAGACAATGTACCGGAAGGTTTATGTGTACAATTCTTGAGTATTTCACCTACATATAATAAAAAAACTCCGTCTTTTCAAGTCGTAAACAATGCGCAAAACATAGACAGGGAGCTAGTTTGAGTCTAAGGAGCTATCTTTCGACAGTATTGATAAATATTTGCAGTTAATTCAGCAAGATTACCAAAACATGTAGCATAATTCTAAAACGACAATGCAAATATCGATATGATCGAGTTCGGGATTCAATTGTATCAATATCTTAACGTTATATCGATATGTTAAAGCTTGTATTGTTTCTACTTGAATAACATTTTATCGACGCGAAGCATATCGGCACTGGACCGTTTAACGATTTCTGATTACTGTGTGCTAAATATCGCTTACTATAAAATTCATAATAAAACAAAATTAATGTCTTTTTACTTTGGCCGTAATCAACGGGTCACAAGACCTCGATAACTATTAACGCGATTTTACACTCACATCGTCGTTTTTATCAAACGAGAAACAAGCAGACTAAACAGTTGTTATATTGCAACACAAATGCAATTTAAGCAAGTCATCAAGGATCTGCGGTTAAAAACGACCAAGCTTTATTGAGGAAAACCTCGACTAGCAATGATTAACAGGGATTTTATAAATTGAAGTAGCAGTACTTACCGCAAATAAGGTACTGTTCGCATGCAGACGATCCACGTAATTCGAGAATCCATCCCTGGCTATCCTGATCCGGAATCTCTCAGACAGAGGCTGAGCTCTCCTGGCATCATGAAGCCATAACAACAGTTCTGCTTCGTCTCCTCCTGCAGTATGTCCGAAGTCTCTCATACTGCACATGAGGTGGTGGGATTGGACAGGTGTGGTGGTAGTGATGCTTGAGCTGTTCGAGGTGAGGGTCCCTGAATTGAAGCTGCTGCCTGAACCGCCGGCGCGACGGAGTGTGCCGCGCCACTGTGGAAAAGATAAGCATGAGATTCTGAAATACATAAAGGTGGACACTCTGTTGTATATTCAACTCTTGATGCTGAGCTGAACGTTGAAAATTCAACACTGCGGTGTTCTTTAAGCATTCATTTAGATGTCAACTTGGATAAGTGGAAGCGGGCATAAGTTATTATTAAGCTAAAGACCTAATGGGTGTAAAAGTACCCTTAACGAAGCCGAAAGGCTCCTGTTCTCCCGGTCATAAGCACAAACGTAACTCCAACATTTTCGGTCCGTAAGTGTTTTTTAAATACAAGTTTTTAATGTAATGACTTTATTTTAAGTACCACCACGACCCCCGTCATATTTTATGCATCCATCAGCACAATGTTTTGAGTGCGTTACATAAATGTAACGCATTCACGTCCTACCGTGAAACGTGCTTTTAACCGCAAAAAAAAGTTGATTCCCAGAAATAATTTTTGAGTATAGTTACTTAGTTTGACAGAGTGCTTGGTTGACGGCGTGAAGGGTTCGTTTACACCCTGTATATCAATGGGACGGTCAATTAAAAGATCATAATCATCCTACATTAATCTCTGCAAGCTATCATCTCGGTAGTCACTGCACTAGTGCACCCTCGAATGTGGCAGATACCAGGGCATTGACTTTGTACAACAAAACTGACCAAAGCGTTGTTCTAGCCTACATCCAATGTCCGCTCAAAGAAACATTGTCGTGAGTTCATTACGCGCACGACTAGTTATTTCATCCATAATACACAACTTGGTATTACTGTCAGACAAGTTTTATGTGGAGCGGCTGCCGTCTGCCATCCGCATTTATTAAGGGAACCGGGTTTGTGCAGTGCGGAGGCCTAAGTGTGAACATGGACTGGAAGCCTACATAATTAATGATTTTGTCAATAATTAATACGACATTTACAGATAGCAGAACTGGCCGACAAGGCACATGTGGCAGAATTACCACGGATACATCATGAGCGCGACTACTGAGCATGAGTTACTGAGTTCGATTCCCAGGTCGGGCAAAGTGTTATTGGAACTTTCCATCAGGAATTTGTCAGTAGCAGCCACGGAGTCTGGATTTGTGCCCGGTTGATGGCAATAATAGGCTCGCCCCCTATTACATGGAACTTATAACTGGCGAAATGTGACTGTACTTGTTAGTTACACCTCTGCCTAACCCTTCGGGGACTACAAGGCGTGATGTTAATTTTATGTTATGTAGATACATATATCCCGTAGGTACATTTCCGTAGGATGATCCCCGAGCACGGATAACTTGAACAGATGTCCATGGACTGTATTATAACGCGTGTAAAATATGAGTTACATTATAATATGCGTCCTTGAACTGTAGCCCGGAAGGAACATAAAATGATGTAACACTGTTTATTAGTCTACAAGTCCCCACTGCTCTGTGACTATCATAATAACCAACTTGTAGCTATTGTGGCTATTAAACTATCTAAGACCATATTAAAAACAATTTAATCACAGCATAAAACACACATAAGCCACTAAGTTATGAAACTCGACCTGTTAAATCACTCACTTAGCTACATATATAGGTACGTCCCATAGAAGGCAAGTCTATATATTTATGGTGTAAGTTCGCAAGCACAGATTCGCTGACTTCATATAAAAAGATTGCCATGCCATGTTTGTGAAGCCACTGCTATCAAGTTTGTGATAAATGGCCACTGTAAATAAGTACATAAGTGTAAAGCAGCAGAATCTATTTAACCCAACAGTACATACCTACATTTTACATTTAAACAATAATTGTATACAGGTTAGGGTTCTTATGTAGGTACCAATTACAGGTGTACACAACATTTTCCTAAGTAGGTACGATAAAGCTATATCATAGTAAAGTTATATGTTACATGTCGTGTTATAGAAGCACTCGTACACATATTTGTGGAAAGATATCTCAGCCGGGTCTCGGCAGTCTATGAAGGAGATGGCGGAACGAACTGGTCAGATTCCATCAGTATTTGAAGGAGGACCGGCGGGTTCGCGGGATGTAGAAGGAGATGAGTGCCCAGGAGTCGGACAGAAAATAAGTTTCTTCAGAGAAATCCCCCGCTTTTTACATGTGTTGTGTGACAAATTATATATTCTTGTTCAGTAGCTATTTCTTAGTAAACCGGAAGATTAGATAGGTACTATACCCGAAATCGATACAAGGGAGCTCGCACCAGAGTTCGTTTCCTCGACCATCTATTGCACTTTGGGAATTCAGCTGACAAATAATTAAATAAGGATAAAAGATGTTTATTGCGCAGTAAAATGTAATTATTCACCTTTAGGAACACCAATACAATAACTAAACAGGTAATACGCAGCAGGTAAAAAAACAAGTCTGTGATTTATCCCATAGAAGTTTCCTCAATCAAACATTTTGTATCATTAGAATCCGAAACATTGCAATAAACTTGCATTTATTAACCCCCGACGCAAAAAGAGGGGTGTTATAAGTTTGACCGCAATGTGTGTGTGTGTCTGTCTCTGGCACCGTAGCTCTAAAACGAGTGAACCGATTTGGATGCAGTTTTTTTTATTTGAAAGCTAGTTTCTTAGCGATGGTTCTTAGATACGTTTTATTAAAATCGGTGCAGCCATTTATTAGATATGGGGGATGAAAGTAGTGATGAATAATCAAATATTTACAAAAATACCCAAGTGGGGTATCAAATGAAAGGGCATGATGTGTATATTACAATGAGACATGTTTTATCAAAACCGGCTCAGCCATTTTATTGACTTTTCAAATGTTTGTTCGCTTTTCTTTGTTGCGATGAGGGTTTTTTAAATTTTAAATTTAATTGTTATAACTTAGGATATCAAATATTAGTTACGATGTAAATGAATACTAAGGTTTCCGGTGAGAAAGTACTGATATAAAATATAGTTTATATTCCCATAGAGATCGTTTACAACCGTGAGCAGATGTATGTAGGTAGGTACTACAAGTAGATTATGGTGGACCGTAAAATTATATCGACTTTGCATCCTATCTGATGGTGTTGGCAGTTTATAATATGACGGAGACATGTTTTGCGATATGAATAAACTATGACTTGGATGCTTTTCTATAAGATTGACTGGAAAAGATAATAGATCGAGAAGTGTAGATGAATGCAGAAAGCAGTCGTAGTGTCTAGCAGTGGGATAGTCTTCTTTCTTTATCGTATGGTTAGTGCCTAATCTGGTGTCAGAGTTTTTATGCCGCCCATGGATCTCTGACTTGGCTTTACATGCCATTGAAAAATTTCTCTGAGACATGCTGGTTTCCTCACGATCTTTTCCTTCACCGATCCAGTGTGAAAGTGATAATTATACAAAACGCATATAAATCCGAAAAATCAGAGGTGCATGTCTTGGGTTCGAACTTGAGACCTATGTCTTCATAGTCCGACGGTCACACGGCTATTACTGCCCCTACCGAGTGGAAGTGGTGGTAGTGGGATAAGTATAATCTCGTAATTGCTTTATCATTATTGACAACAATACCCGCTAAACTGAAACTTCCCTAAGGTTGCAACTAGCGAACTGTTTTGTTAGCCACCATCGTGTCCCACTTCTGGGTAAAGACCTCCCCTTTCTTTACGCAACCCACATTGTTTTGTGCGACTTCTCGCCTTTCAACCACAGGGTGGAGAATAAATCTTACAAATGCAATATGAAATGAGCTGGGAAATACTGTTTGAGCTAAAGCTTTCATAGAAGTTTTCTCTAAACGGTGTTGTTAACGACCGTCTCTTAACCAGTTGATCAGAAATAGTAATACTTTTGCATTTTTGTATTATGACACTAGAATTTGGACAGGTATGACATAAGGTAAATTTAGAAAAACCAGTTTGTGCGCACAGAATCACAAACATTTATTAAATAATACTCAAAAATCTCCACATTTTCTGCGAATTTGAATTGTTGTTTAAGACGTATTATTTCCTTGTTATTACATCTTTTGGTTTCACAATCTTAACGACTAAGGAAGTTAGTATCAAGTACATTTAATGGCCCTAACTCCCACTTACGTTTAGATCATGTTTGAAGAAGCATTACGGGTAGCTTTTATCACAAATTCCTATAATTAAACGGGTATTCTCGTTGGACTAGAATAACCTGAATCAGCTGAGTGGTTTATATTCTTAGGTTTACTGGTTTTGATGTACAGTTAGGGCCATCTATTAGTGTTGGGGAGATAATAACTTGAATTAGCAACACCGAAGTTGTAGAGTCAAGTATACTTTATTTATTTCACTTATACCTTCTTGATTATTTATAGTTAAGTTGTCTACGCATCTAGGTGTTTTAAATCGTCAGTAATAAGAGGTTGGATATCTTCATCATGTTTCGGTTTCGGAGTTCCTAAATCTGAAGTTCATCGTAAAAATTAGTTTTTTTTCTGCCATATCTTCTTGTTTATTTGTAAGTAAGTTGTCTATGCATCTTGGTGTTTTAAGTCGTTAAATCGTCAGGAATAAGAGGCTTGTCAGATATCTTCGTCATGTTTGAGTTCCTAAATCTGAAGTACATCGTAAAAATCAGGTTTTTTTTTCTGCCATAATTATGTTCTTGTTTATTTGTAGTTAAGTTGTGTACGCATCTCGGTGTTTTAAATCGTCAGTAATAAGAGGTTTATCAGATATCTTCGTCATGTTTGGGTTTCGGAGTTCTTTAAATCTGATGTTTATCGTAAAATTTAGTTTTTTACACCCCTGTCTCGGTGAGGCTTGAAGTCGGTCCCGATATAAAACTCGGCCCAGATACCTTTAATTGTTTTAAGTTGGGAAAATTATATGAATCATATTGATTGATTGTTATTAAATAGTTATTACGTTGTAAATGAACCAGATGCGGTACGAACGTCTAAGCATACGTCATTCATTCATAAAACAAGCAGTTTTACGTTACTCTTGTTCCTGATTAATTATAACTATGTTTTACGTAGTTTGCTACATAGGCAATAGATTTACTATTAACGTAAGAACATACAGGAAAGCCTTCATCAATGAATCTACTAAGTCAGGAAAAAGCAGCACGGGGTAAATCCTTTTAAACCACCTGCAGAATTAATTGCAGGTGATTTCATCTGTTTACATTTTAACCTACATTTTATTCATTTTCCTTATGTCGTCATGAACAGCTTCGGGCGTGTTTGGCGTACTAATTATCAGCAGCACCACCATGTTTAATTACATCCTTAGTAGTTTAATTTACACGTTTTTTTGCACGGTTGGCGCAGTGGCTGAGCGATTAGCTGCTGCGCTGCGTGTCGCAGGTACGATTCCCGCACGAGACAAATATTTTTAAGGCCTACAGGTAGTTGTTCCGGGTCTGGCTGTTTATATATATGAGTTTAAATGTTTGTAAACGCACCCGCGATACAGGTAAAAAAATCTAGAACGGGCCGAGGTTTTTAAAAAGAAAAAATAATATATAAACTGCCTTACCAAAGGCGTGTCTCACTTGACGAAGCAGAACAACCACCTTACCAAACACGGATAAAGAAGAAAAGGTCTCAACATAATAGGCCGGAAAACAAAAGAACTCGATTCAGGGGATTTGTTCCATTTTTGGGACAACTCACATTCTACAAGTGGTCCCAAATACGTTGTATTAGTTAGGTGAGACAGGTCATCTTATCTTACATCAGCTCAGTTACAAAGTATCTAGATAATGTTCTGTTTAATTAGGGCCATTCATAATCCTCGCGATGAAGCAGACAACTGGTGTCATGTCCTACTTCAAAGTGATGCAACTTTGTAAATGAATATTGATTTAACGCCAAGACGCAAAAAAACATCCTTTTCTCAAAAAAATTTTTGTCTCACTAGCATCTTGTTAGTAACCTAGGTATTTCATTCGGTCCTGTCCTGGTCCCGATCTCATGTATTCAAAATCAAGAAGAATTCTAAGCAAACTCACAGCTGCTGCTCTTTCTGCGCTTTCAACGTGAACTCTGTACAGTTCCACGAGGCTCATATCCTCAGGGTCAACTGCTTCAGCGCCACGACGAGGCACCAGCTCCAGGCCGAGTTTTCTGAAAAGAACGAAATTTAGATCATTAGATTTTGGGATAATAATCGAAGAAGATACAAGTTTAGTGATATTCGTAGGTACTTAGATTAATTATACCACAGATATATATGTACATCTGTGTGTTATATACTGTGTAAGTGAAACAGTGACATAAACCTTTTAGGATTAATGATAAAGGAGATAATTCTAGACCACCCAGCGTTGAAAAATATCGTCGATTTTTTTTTAAACAGCTGTAAGAAAGTGCAAGACGTCGTTGTATGGGGTCTACTATGATTCTTTTGTTTTTGGCTTAGGACAATAACAGTTCAATAGTGAACAAAGGCTTCTCTTAAGTTTTGCCCCACATATTTTATCCCTCTGACTGCGAACCCAAAAAGGAGGTACCTAAATTGTTTTGTCTATGTAAATGAATACATGCTTTGGGTTTATTTGTGTTAATTTGCTAACAATAGCACAGGTTTTATTGACGTACTTAAATATATTGTTTACAAAATATTGTTGCGGAAAATCACCAAACAAGGCGATAACGAATATATCCTCAAACACCCATGTAAGACGCAATTGGAGCCTCTATTTGCGTCTCCAATTTTGAGGGGATAAAACCCAAAGTTTTCCTGACAACACATTATTTTTTTAACTTTTCGTCAATCAAAATGTCATATCAAATTAACCGCCGTATCGGTTAAAAGTTCAGTTAAGCTTACCAGCTGACCAGTTTCTATTAACTCCAGGGAAAATGGGCTTTATTTTAAACTAAATAAGGTTGTGTTTGTCCGCAACTTGCCTGATGTGAAGCGATGATGCGGCCTAGGGCACGCTTACCTCCAAGTTGCTGGTTGCCTTTTAAAGGGACCTTGTTCAGGTTACAGGTTATAGCAAAACCAAAACTAATGTTATAAGTTTTTAAACTAGCATGGTCTCTAACATTTTTATTTCCTTTATTTATCTTTACACAAATCTTATACATTTTTAAATATTTCTTAAACTAAAAACAATATAAAAAACATTTAAAAATATAAAAAATTGTAGCCCACCGGTATCGGGAACAGGGTCCAAGCTACCGGCGGTCAGGGCTCCAGAGAGAGGAACCTCCTGACAATACGAGCCGTGTCCAGGAGTACCGCTTTCTGAATCAAACCCTTGATCCAGCTGCCTAACGAGAGCCTCCTCAGGTATTGGTCGAGGCTCTTGGCAATTAAGCCATGGGCTGATACAACTATCGGCACAATGATCGCTGAGTCCACATCCCACATGTCGACAACCTCGTGAGCCAAGTCAAGATACTTGATTTGCTTATCTTTCTCGGCTTTCACGAGGTTCCCATCATGCGGGACCCACTCACATTATCATTAACACTAGAAACGGGATATTTATCCTTGATCATGGTGCTTGCAAAAGCGCCGAAATATCGGGAACTCAAAACAATCAGTAAACATGGTAAATATCGCGTTTCTAGTGTTAATAATAATGAAAGCTAATGTTATTGACACAAATAAGGTATTCTAGGTATTAACGCATGCAAATGCAAAATGATCGATGACACAGAAAACTGGTTAGTTTGAAACCGATTTCCTCTTATAAAACCCCCTTCTACGCGCTTACGTGCATACCTCACCGTGCGAATATTATGATTCACCGAAAAAAAGAATTCTTGGAAAGGCAAAAACTGGCAGCCTTTAGCAAGTGTTGCTTTAAATGTCAGAAAGACCTTTTACGTTTTAATAAATAGAGAACAAACCGCAGACCTTTATTTTCAACAGTGTATTAACTTTAGGTGTCCTAAAAGTTTCTGCTTTTCTATATTCCTTCCTTGCAACATAACATCACGGCTGTACGCTGCATCCCCGTAGTATTACCTAATAGTACATCACCCACATTTCGCCAGTTTAAGCACCATGTGTTAGGGGGCGAGCTTATTGCCATCAACAGTGCATGAATACAGACTCTGGCTGCTACTGAGAAATTCCTGATGGAAAAACCCAATAGTACTATGTCCGACCCGGGAATCGACCCAGGACCTGGCTCAGCAGTCGCGCTTGCGACCACTAGACCACCGAGGCAGTCTACCTTGTAACTATGTTTAATCTAAAGGTAATTGATCCTGCCTTCGGTGACCTGAATAACCGTTCTTAAGGCAGTAACTGCAACATCATAGTACGGATTTTGGATCTGAAGGTAAGTAACATTTGAATTCCTGAACACAACCAAGTAATTTGAATTTTTGACGACACGGTTGGTGCAGTGGCTGAACGATGGACTGCTGCGCTGCGTGTCGCGGGTTCGATTCCAGTACGGATCAAATATTTGTGTGGCCTACGGGTAGTTGTTCCAGGTCTGGCTGTTTGTGTATTAAACGTTTGTAGATGCACCCGCGATACATGAGAATGAAAATCCTAGGGTGGGGGAATGTTGTCTAAAAAAAAAGATTTGATCAATTTAATTTTAAAGCTCTTTAAGCTTTTAAGAGCCGTTCAAGTAGTCTTCATTCAGTCAGATACCGGCTGAAATGAAGTAATAGGGAAACCAATAAAAGGTCCTTTAACAATTCCCCAAGATGTTTCGTTCAATGTCGACGTTGCGATACAAAACCTGTTAGAGTAGAGACATTGATCCAATTTAAACATCAACTAGATTAACGGTGCTCAAGATTTAAAAACCAATTTACTGTAAACGGTTCTAATTCCATATGGTCGTGCAGCTAATTGACGCAGCAGAGATTGCAAATAAATAATAATTATATGTTTTAGAATAACTATTTTAAAAGCCAAATTAGACGAACGGGTAAACGGTCACGTAACCGCCCGCCGCCGTTGTAGTCTGAGCTTTCAATCAACTCGTGCGCACGTTGTTATTCAACTTCAAATGTGACATGAATAAAATGAACTTTATTAGCAAACAATAAGGTTTCATTTCCATTCAACTTTTCTTTGCAAAAACGCTGTATTGTTAATATGCGCTTATGAGTTTTCCTGGATGTAAAATGTTTATATGGACATTTTGTATACCTACCTGTACGCATCTTAAATACATAATTATTGCGAAATAATTGGGTGGGTATTTAATTTCGGATGTTATGGCGGGTAAATGAAATTTTAAGTGTATTAATTATTAACGAAATAGGCCAAATCAGAACAAAAAGTTTTTTCATTCTTTAATAAGAGGCCATCCTTTAATCACGTGATACCTACGTCGCGAGATTTTAGGCTACGCGTCCTCTCAGCATCACGTGTATTCATTATTATAAATTTTAGACACATATTCGAATGCTCGGGGGTTCTTAATTCATTATTGGTGAAAAAATATTTTACATGTCACACTTTAAATAATACACGCCTTTATCACATTAACCCGCCCATCGTGATCAATCGTGATTTTTTCTGAGCCCCTCCCCCCTATTCGAACCTCACGTGATTAAAGGACGACCCCTACCCCTGTTGTTGTGCGCACGACGGCTTATCAAGCTTTACATACTCAATTTTTAGGAATTTCTCATTGTATAGGAAATCTATACAAAGCGAGTCCAAATTATACTAGAAATGTTTCGCTTCATGTGCCGCCGAGTGTACATATAATGTCTTGAAGCCACGTGTAAACTAAGTAACATAGACGCATTTGATCTCTGGGTTTCCCAATATTAAAATCTAATACTGAACCAGTATCTATATTAATTTTATAGGTATACACCTAAGTAGGGAACCTAAAGGATGAATTTATCAATGACATTAATTAAATCGGTAATAAGCAGGCTTTACAAAGTTGTATAGAAATGAATAAGCATATATATTTACGTACTTATGACTCAGACAAATATGTCAAAGTTCCCCCAATCTTCATAAGATACTTAGATATTTCACAAATTTTGCAATAATTGTTTGAATACTTAAAAATATTGCGACATTATGAGTATTATATGACACATGAATTCTAGGTCCATGCAAATTATATTGTTTTCTGAATAGGTATTTCAGAATATGGCAGTTGTTATTCCCTCTCAACAATTGGCTTTAGGGAAAAAATAATTGAGAGAAATAAAGTGAATCAGTAAAGGTGTCATAGATCGTTAAATACAATAACCATTTGTGGGTTATTGTTTTAGAAACATTGTTTTGGAAATATCCAACAGATAGGTTGGGAAGCTAAAGGTACATAATTTTTATTTTTTTTATGTACCTATAGTACATAAAATTTGTAATAGTAAGTTAAGGTTAAGAGCGTTAACGTTACGGCATTTCATACAAACTTCCAAGTGATTGTTTTTCGAAATGACTAAATATAATCAGCATAAGCAGGATACATTAGTCTAAAAACTGAACAAAGAACTTTTTGAAATGTCATCTAAAAAAAAGATAATTGGAAATTTCTGTTTCTGTGGAAAATCTAAAATCAGTCGGGCTGTAACAGCACTTTTCGAAAATGTTCTCTGTCAAGTTTTTAGACTTATGTATCCTGCTTATGCATACGAAGTTTCAATAAAATCGGTTCAGTAATTTACACAACATCATTTGAAACAGCATCAACTGGCATATACGAATTAAAAGAAAATCACAATACAGCCGGTGAGTCTTAGAGCCTAAAATCCGATTCCATGTGATCATCATCCTCCAAGCAGCACTGGGCCTGCGTGGTGTATTATATTCCACTCCCTCTCGCAGGAAAGGGGTCTGTGTCTGCAAAGAAAACCTTGAAGGCTGATTGTGGTACACCAGCCTAAGCATCGGGGAGACACTGTCCATGAATTTGCTTACACACAGCATAACGTCGGTGCGCTTGCCAAACCTGATGTGTGTGTACACAACAAAAAAAATATTTTAGCTTTCATACACGAATGTAATAAGTTTTTTATTTTTTTATACTAAAATAGATATTTTTTGCCATATTTTTTATATACTTTTTTATATTTTCAGAAGATTACGAAAAAAAACAGTTTTTATGTCGCCCTGAAAAGTTCTTAAAATGCACATATTCGGTTTTGGCAAGCACACCGACGAAAGCAGCGTCATAAAAATAAAGGTTTGAGTAATACTAACAGAATTAATGACGTCCTGCGTATTTGATCAGTTAATCAGATATCTTCAAACAGGCAAATCCTATTTTGTTAACTCTAGACTAGACTGACAATATTACCTATGCAAGCCAGTTCCATCGGTTTTCCTTAAAGCACTTTGTACATAAAAACTATTTTAAGTATGTATTGTGACAAGAATAACATGATATAAATATTAATGAATTTTATAAGTGGTTTATGCAACTATGTTTAATAACCTACTGTGGATGACATCAAAATTCTGTAAAGGTTTCCCTTTTATGTTAGCGGCGGAAATGTGGTTAAAGGATGATAATTTTCCTGAAGAGTTTCCGTAAGTGCGAGATTTTCGAACGAAGCTATTGCAACATCGAGTAATTTGTGTTCACCCCGAAAACATCCTTATGATTTACCAGCCTAGACTTCATCCGAATACACATTTCTCTTGTTGACGCCTTCTATATTTCAACTTGTCTACAAGTAAAATGTAGCTGTCACACCTATCCCAAACCTCCAAGCAATATGCAAAAATGTTGAGAAATTCCCAGACTAACAAAAGTATGGCATAGCGTGGCCACGTGGTTACATCGGATGCCTTCGATGCGCGCGAAATAACCGGGTTGCTTGTATTTGCAAACGCTCTCCCACACAAGAGACATTCCAGGATATTTCAATTTGTTTAAGGCCAATATATGCAAGATTGTTTTTCTGATATTCAGTATCAGTAAAGCCTAGCCATGTGGGCAACTATATCGGGTATTATAAACTCAGAACTATGAAAATAAGTCCCTCTATCCATACATATCGTTTTATTATTCACTATTTGAAGGTCCTATGAATAATACATGCGAAGGTATTATGTACTTTTTATCATGAGACAAACAGTTAAGCTCTAAAGTTGACAGTTCAGGGAAATTCAACTGTAATCTATTTCGTCAAGTATCCAATAATTTTGATCCAGGATAAAAAACTTTTTGAACATTTTAAAGCGGCTCCGAGATTAATAAGAACAAATATGTGAATACAGTGTTCTTATTGGCTGATGATTGCCTAAATAAATCCATGGTATGGGTCCGTTCAATGTGCAACACAGAAAGGTCACCAAACCAGTTATTCAAGCGACACTGGCTGATGTCTGGAGGTGGTTACCGCACGCCACCCAATGCGCAAGCGACTAAGAACTCAAAAATTTTAAAATCGAACCTTCAAGACATCTAGGAATTCGAGGTATGATGATGTTTTTTTTTTCGTCAGAATCTTTTAGGCGAGTATTTCGCAGAAAATAAATAAGGATTTTCTGAAATACTTCAAGGCTATGCACATATTAGGTTGCTGCTCCTAACTGTATTTTTCACATAATTGTATGGACAGGATTCGTGTATTTGTTAAGGTTTTTCTTCGAATTTAACGTGTGTGATACTTGTAAGGAACTGTTGATTTCTTTTTACATAACTGGTATATTGAATGTAAGCGATGAACGATGCAGACAAGGTATGTTAGTTATTCCAAATCCGAACGGATGAGAATGGACGTGCCTTAAAGTGAACTGGTGACGATTTTGCACGTGGACGACAAATCAACCTTAGATTTACTTAATAAGTAGTCATCATATATAGACACTTACGTAGGTAGACATGGTATGGTGTTAATAAATCTTATCCATAATATGAAGTAAGCTTCCTAGACACATTCAGCTCAAGATAAATAATAACATCACCAAAATATAGCCAGTCATTTTCCATCAATTCCTCTTAATTTAACGTACTCATCAAGTACCAGCATAGATAGTGTGAATATTCTTTTCTCATTCTCATGGTCAACGACCAATTGACATAGCATAGCCACCTACTTATATATTCGAAGTTGAATGACCTGTCTAATCGACGGTTGATATAAGACCATGAAATTATCTGACTACTATTTACATAATGATGACGTCGGCAATATTTCCAATATCTCAGGATGTGACGTCATTAAAATATTTGAATAGAATCAGTAAGTATTCTACTCTAACAATATAAAGTGGTAAAGTTTTGGTGTAACAGCCGAGGTGATCTCCGAAACTACAAAGTTGATTTCAAAAATGCTTTCACCAATATTTAAAATGAGCCTTGACATAGATTTGATTAGGTTCGATGAAGTACCTGGGACCCGCCCTTGAAATCCGTCCCCAGGTTGATGAGCATTGCAGCTGCTCTTGCGCGGTTGCTACCCAATCCCAACTACTCCTGCTAAAGACTGAACCTGGGGATCGTGCCGTCTGTGGCCCTCTATGGGGCACCCGTGTAGGCGGACACCCTGACGGCAAGCAACGTCGCGATACTGCGAAGACCGCAAAGACCGATGGATGTTAGGGTGATAAGCGGAAACCGTACGATCTCCTACGACGCAGCAACCCTCCTGGCAGAATAGACGGAGCGACTTGCGCAACCCAGATGGGGGCTCACGAAAAGTGGAGATAAGACTAGTTATGGAGGAATGGCTTTTTTTTTTTTTTCCGGATGGTAAATCATCAAATGACCCCACCCACTCTGGGCGGAGCGGAGGGGAGTGTCAGACTTGTACTGACTAAAACCCATCCATGTTCCTTCTTTACCCTTTGTGTTCCAGGGCCACGGTATCTCTTTCGAACAGTCCCGCAGCCCTGGCAGGCATCGGCCCATGCGGACCTCTACTTGATTGCTGACATCTCTTTGAGGCGCGCGTGGAACACGAACGCGCCGTCGACACGGCCTGTCGTCATAAGACGGCCGGACGGCGAGCTAGCCCATAACTCGCCGTCCACAGGCCAGCATGGAGGAATGGCTGGAGTGACGGCTTGTGAGCCCGCAGCTTCCGGCTGACGCAGGTGCTCACGGGACATGGATGCCTCGGGAAGTACCTGCGTCGCATAGGTCGGGGGCGGACGCAGGCTTGTCACCGGTGCAGTATACGCTGGTGGACTGCTCAGCTTGCAGCGCTCGGTGCGCGTGATCTTTCGCTACCGGCTGTGGTTCGATCCAGGATCGGAAGGCGTGGAATGCCGTCTCCTCTTTTTGCAGGGAGGTGATGAATGCGTAAAGGAGGCGGCGAAGAGAGAAAGAAAGCCAGGCCCAAAGCGGTGCGCGCCTTCATGAAGAACGTGCGGTTGCTGGATGGGCCGCACTTGGTGATTGGGCCTGCCGGGAAAGGCAAGCTGTTATCAGCCGGGGGTGCGCGCGAATGTACTTGTATCTCAAAGGCCCCTGACACGTGGTAGCTGTAGGAACAATGGGTTTTTAGTCGGTTAGAGTCTGACATAACTCTCCGCTTGCCCCAGACGGAAGGTATCCAAGAGAATCTGGATCTTGCCAGTCAAAAAAATAAAAATTAAGAGTTGACGTAGGTTTAATTTTGTTACCCTGGTAGTACGTTCACTTTGGATAGTTTCTGACTTTACCCCAGGTGAAGCCGCGAGCCAAAGTCAATTAAATATAAAACTTCAAGCTGTTGTTACATTATAAGTCTTCGATCTATAACGGTAAACTTAATTTTCCATGTGGCTTTATGACGTAACTTGCCATCTATAGACTACTACTACAATACTACATCAACGTAATATTCAAATGGCGAGACTTACGTCATAAATCGTATCAATGTTATACTTATTTCTTAGTATAGAGGATTTAAATAGATGATATGTGTAATAATTGCAAGTCCTGCTTGATTTGCTAGGACAAATATTATACAGGGTGTAAACAAAGCCGTCAACCAAGCATATGTACATCAAACTCGGTAAATTTAAGCAAAAAATATTGCTGGGAAACGACTTTTTTTTTGGTATGAAAGACCGTTTTATTGTAGGTCGCGTGTAACGCATTCAATACATTGAACAGTACGAGGGTCGTGGAGGTGTTTAAAGAAAAGTTCTTGCATGAAAAACATGTATTAAAAGAAAAAACTTGTGAAAAATTTGGAACTTTGATCCCCAATATCTCCGTAACTAGAAGGTTCCCAGGTATGGTCTAGAACAAAAAAAATTATCGCGACAATGACGGGGAGAACAAGTGCCTTTCGGCTTTGTTAAGGTTCTTGTTACACCCATTATATTAATAAATTCAGCGTCATCATAGTCACCATTACAACTAAGTTAGTCGATATTTTTTACATGTTCAGATCATTATTTAAAGGACATGGCGGATCTAAGTTGTGTAGTCTGTTTAAGTTTATTTGTATCTAAAACTCGCAATCTGCATGACATGCATGATTTTATTCGTTACGTGGTTTGCACATCTATCGTTCTTGGTTTTATTCATCGAGTATAATTCTCAAATCCACCTATTTTACTTTAGCGTGAAGGAATACTTTCAGTTGAAGCTTGTTTGAGGTTCGACGTGTCCGTGAAAGTAAGGTGATGCAATACACCTCTTGTGTTGCTAGCCTAGTGAACCTTTACTGCAGTAAAGGTTCTTACTTGTGCTCTCGTGGGTACTAAGACCAAATGTTAGGCATTATGTTAGCTAGATAGTTTGCCATTATACTAGAAGATTATAATTCCTGTCTCATTTTAAAACATTGTAACAATGGTTTGTCTTATTATAACAACATGATAACAGGCAAAACCAAATACGCACCAGTTAAAAATAAAATGAACATTACTGCCATTGTATTAATTATGATATGGTTATGGATTTAATAATATTAGTCCTATTTACAAGGTACAAAGCAGGTTGATACATAAATTATATACAACGTCATCATTTGCCTAGCCTTTTCCCAAATATATTGGGGTTGGCTTCCAGTCTAACCGGATGCAGCTGAATACCAGTATTTTACATGGAGCGACTGCCTATCTGACCTCCACAACCCAGTTAGTACTGGGTAATACGATACCCCTTGGTAAGACTAGTTGTCAGATTTTTGTGGCCACTGACTACCTAACGACTGTCAAAGATCTACAAATGACACCCAGGACCAATGGCTTAACGTGCTTTCCGAGGCACGGAGGAAACTCGGTATGTAATGGGCGGTCACCCATCCACAGACCAACCTAGGCAAGTACGGCTTAACCTAAAGATCGACCCGTGCGGCTGTTATTATTTAGCCTCTGCTATGCAAAAGGAATTTCTTTACACAGACATGAGCAACTTTAGACGATAGCTAATGTCTCTCAGATCCACCCGAAAATAAACAAGAAATGAAGCTAGATTTCATCGTGACAGACCAAACAGGTAAATCAAGTTTTGCACAACTCCGGCGCATCGAACTTCATCACGTTACGACGTTTTATTAGAGAATCATTTCGTAATCCTTTATTTAAAATAGTGTTTAGTTTGTTTTGAATTTTAAGCATCGTTTGGTTACTAAAAACGAGAAAAAAAAAGACAAAATTATTGTCCAAAGAAATAGCGGACTAGTCAAGAGACCAGTTCCAAGAGACCAGTTCCAAGAGGAACGCATCATCCAAAATCCAAATATACAGCGTTTTCCAGGGAGTTTTAGAATTGCCTTGATTTAAAATTCACTAGGTAAGGTCTATTAAAAGAAGATATTACGGCAGTAAAGCTTAAGTGCTTCCAAGTGAAACATCACCTAGAACAAAAGGGACTAAGTTAAAAGCTAGTTTAACGACATTTTAATTCAAAATAAGTCCATTTTACAGGAATAACTAAAAGTATACAAGAGTGGACACTCTTGTATACTTTATTAGGCAAGAGTAAGAGCAATAATATTCTAAAGCTTGGCAAAATACCACGTGGAGCGATACCTCTTAATAATAATATGCCAAATAGAATAAAGCAATTTGATCAAAAGTCTGTTTAATGCAGAATTTTGCTAAGTCAAATGCTATTCGATTTTCCAGGAAACGAAAAATCAATAGAAGTAGCACAATCGGAAGAAGGTGCAAACCAAATCGCACCCCTAAAGGGAAAACATTAAATATTTCCTTTTGCACGGACATCTCTCAAAATAATGAATGAATTTTAATGAAGGTTTAAAAAATCTGAAGCCAAGAGTAAGAGCTTAGAATATTCTGAACTTTGGCAAACTACCACGTGCAGCGGTACCTCTTAATAATAATATGCCAAATAGACAAAAACCATAACAGTCTGTTTAATGCAGATTCTGGCAAGTCAAATGCTATTCAATTTTCTAGAGAACGAAAAATCAGTAGAAGTAATCAAGGAAAAAAACGTGCAAAACAAAATTGCACCCCTAATGGGAAAAACAGCATAATATTTCCTTTTGCACGGACATCGCTCAAAATAATTAATGAACTTTAAAAAATTTGATGCCCAAAATGATTATAAATCAACGTCATATGTTCCAAAGAATGAGAAGCGAAATATTTTCGCAAGCTACACTGGAGTCAGCAAAAACTAGACTGCTAACTTGAAAATTATGAGACGGTAAAACGTTTAGAAATGTCCGTATAGAAATAAAAATAATGAACGCACCGAGCTTGCTGATAGGCTGCCCAAGTACTTCGGGTTACGCAATCATGTGCTTAAAGCACTGAATATGGGCAATAGGGTAAAACCACATCTCAGCTGTATCTAGCTTTTTATACTGGCTGAGGAACAGGTAGACGGTCGCATGCCTGTCCAATGAGGCTATAGCGATCGACAGCGCTTTGCAGCGACCGGACCCGTCATTACTGAGACATATAATTAACTCTTTATTAACTGACATAAGATTAAGGAAAGTAGTAATATCGACTGAAGGTATGTTCTTTAGATTTGTAGATTTAGATGCAAATAAGAGTGCAAAATGCATATCGGCACTTGTCGTGTAAATTCCAACTACATTCCGTTATTTTAGGAATGTTCAGTGTATCAATAGCGGATAGTCGTCCGAATCTTTTGTCAGTTAGGCCCAAAAAGTAAGACTCAATAGTTGAACTTAAAGAGAGGTATATACCTTATCACAATACTACTCTTCCATTACGAGATCATCGTTCTTTAACAAGCTAGCTGAAGCCTCTTAGGAGCCGCTCCCAAGATCAGCCTGGATCCACCCAAAATAACACGTGAAGCTTTTGCTAATTTATAATAATGACCTAATATACATAAGCACAAACAAAATAAATGCAACTTTTTAAATAAATTACTGTGGCCCGAAAATGTGTTAATTAACAGCCGCGAGCGGTCCTCACTCGTCGAAACCAGTCATCAAAATCTCGCCAAAAAAATCGACACGAAGATCAAAGTATGGCTCACGGTGCAACCTCACACTGGAGTCAAAATCCTCTCGACTAGCAACTTGTTCAGAACCCGTGGCTAGTGGCTACTGTGCATTTAGAGAGAGACGGCAAATGTGCGAGACCTACGAACTTGGAACACGGCAGAGAGAGATAGCTATAGATGCGCGTGCGCAAGATAGACGTTCAACATCGGTAGAAAACCCGCGCGAGTCACCGTGCGCGAGGCCGATCGAATCGGACGCTCGTTCGTTCAGTTAAGTTTCCGACTCACGAGCAGCTGGTGCGTTGTGCTGCGGGCCCCCAGTTGCAACTCGCTTTACTCCGCTTATTATATTGTATGACATATCCCTTGTAATACAATGACGTAAAACTATTGTAGCAAAGTATTATTAGACGTATAAGTGAGACTGTGAACAGTGTTGTGTATTTAAAAGAACGAGCGACTTGCGATCATTAATTTTTTAAGACTCGAGTGGCTGGAAAGTAACAGTTAGGTTTAAAAGGTAAGTGAGTTGTGTCACAAAAGCTTACTGGAATGGATTGAGTCGAGCTTAACTCATATCGACGACGCGAGGAATGTTGTTTGACAGCATACATGTGCGGGAACAAAAGCCTTGTGCATAGTCATCACATTTCTTTTTTATTCTGCCCGCTGTCTTGCGAGGTAGGAATGGCGGGTAATGAACGAACGATTAATGGGTTCATATAAAAGTAGTGATGTTATGAATTAAAGACGCCTCGATGTGCCAGTGTAGAGTTTCTCATGGTCACAGGTAGCGGCTGTGTCCCCGTTTACCTGAGCGACGACTGAGGGGGAAAGGGACGCCGTTCTATTTACCGGGAACTCCATTTGAATAGAATGGACAAAGCAAGTTCCGTCGAAGGGATGAACATATTTAAACACCACCTTGTTTAGGTTCATAATTACCACGTTTCGATTCATAAAAATCTGGATGTTATACACATAATTTAGAAACAAACCGCGATGTATCATTACCAGATTCTCAATAAGAAACTGTGATACATGTGCCTAAACACGCAAAATTCACGGTCTACGAAGCTTCATTGAAGATGTGCCGACCAAGGACACAGTGAATAAAGAAATAAAAACAATCAAACCAGTGCCCGCTTAATATCGTTACAACCCGGACATGTTCGCGTACAAAACAAAATAACAATCACATTGTCAGTGACTGTAGAAAATAATTTCCTACTGTACGAGTGACCGCGTACTAATAATAACTTACATAGCTAGGTAGATATATTAGCTGGACGTAATTTAGACGACATAATTAATAACAATTTGACAAATTAGGAGCACTTAATAAGTTTTAACAGGACTTTCCGTATTAGTGACGTTAATGACGCAGTATTGTCATTATCTAAGGTGATCGCGTAAAAAGGCCAACGCATCGAGTAGTTTAAATGCTATTACATAACATTTACCGTATAGCGCATTTAAATTTTAAATAACGCGTGAAAGAGTGTAGGAAATTATCGGGTTCCCATTAGGTACCGTGTGAGAGTTTCTATGGTATGATGCCACAAAAGGGGGCATCTTTAACCGGTCTCACATATTATTCTTGTCACGGCGCGCGGCCACGGCACCTGCATCCATGATGACGCCGAAGCGCCTGCCGATAACCTCTAAATCGCGCCTTGAACTTGCAAACTTGTTTAAGTATTCGTGTTTCTCATATAAAAATATTAGTAACACTAATTGGTAGTAAAGTCACGGCTATACTTGTCTTTCTAAAGCTCCAGAGCTATTTTAACATATTCAAATGATCCTGAGAATCCAAGGAATGGAATTTGAGTAAATTTTTCCTGGATTCTTATGCTTGCACTGAAAGAGATAGCAGAGAAATGCAGAAAAATACTAAGCACGTTCGAAAGTTCATTATATCCGTCATTGCGTACGCTGCACACGCGCTATCAATTAGCCTTTATAAGTTGTACAAAGCGACGTTTTGTTTACAAAGCCATCGAGAACTTAAAAGTACATCTTTGACCCTAGAATGATATAAATCATCATTATCTGCTGTTAGGATATCGATTCTTTGCAATAGCATACTGTCCATAAATAATATGAAGAATTTTATCAGAGCGTGTAGTTTAAAGGTCTGTGAAACATAAGCCGGACCGCATTAACGCAACCGCAGGTCCACATTAGAAGCGCATTTCCGTATGAATGGACACAAAACATGACGAAAGGCAGGCAGGCATAGTCACCGCGGATGTTATGACCCACACAGGCTTATCTGGTCAACCTATAATTTCACCGGTTCTTATACTTGAGTTAATAAGTACCACGTGTTTTCACATTGTTTTTCTACAATGTAAACAATGCGGGAAGGAATGCCACTAACAATCAACGCAGTCAATGAGAGTTAATTATATCAGACACGAGACGACAGCAGCCGACCAAACTGAATCAGTACGTAGCTTCGCCGCGAGGCTGAGACGTTAATTACGACAGAAGCGACAAACTGGGCCGTTCACTTGCACTGCAAATCTCAACGTTACCTAATATTTGGACCAATCGTTCCACGTCATTAGTCACGCTTTCTGATGAAATGCTTATTGTCCGACTGAGGCATCGATATGAGAGGTTTGAGATTCTTTCCCACGAAAGTCGGTATTGTATTAACTTCGAACGTGTTCTGTGCAGGTTGAAGCGCTCACATTTACCGCAATTAGTGTCCATTCAGTTGAGAGCCGACGCGTGCCGTTTGAGTCAAATAAGTACGGCAGCTGCATGTAGCTCATTATCACGGGTTTAGGAGAGAAATCTGACTTGTAAAGAAATGGACAAGAATTTCCATACGCTGCATAGCGCTTAATTATTAAGATTTACAAGGGGAACCTATAAACGCCAAAGTAATTTATAACTAAAGATAATAAAACCGAGTTAGCAACGCGAAGTGCCGGTGATAAATGGTCTGCGGTAACAAGCGAGTGGAACAAGGATATGCAGTTAAGAGCGGCACAAAGGTTCAGGGACGGAGCCCACCCGCCACTGCCTGTGCGCCTGTGCATGTCATAAACAGCGGAATGTACGCCTCCCCTCTCCCCCTCCGCTGCCCATTATCAGTCACGGCGTTAGCAAACAACGGGTTCCTCAAAATATTTATCATTCAGGGAATATGTCGACGTATCGATATCTCATCGAATACACAAATGATATGAGCAAATATTTGTGATTACTTTGATGGAAAAGACTGGTACATGCAAGAGTCGCAAAAACGTGTTCCGAATATAATGTTGCAGCCAAGCAATTAAGTCGGTAGTTAAGACATCAAATATTAACAACTATAACGAACTATATTCCAAAGCTAATCGATTGTCGAGATCGCGACATGCAAAGCTGGCAACGATTGTCGCCGCTGAAACTGGTTTCCGCGTAAAATTCGCGTTGCCAAGCGATGCATCAGCCAGGGTCGGTTGAGGTAAAGCAGCGAAGGGGCACGGGGGAGGAGGGAGGTTAAAAACGCAGGAGGCGCACGAACAGCGGCCGGTCGACGACCCGCCACATGCCCTGCGCCGGCGCACCATTCGCCTCCACCGCACTCCATCCTAACACGATTACGATTATGTTAGCAAAATAGTTAAAAATGAGTTTTATGCAACACAGCTATCATGATGCAGAATTCATTATGTGAGTAACATGCAATAGGTGTGGAAACTGACGTAAACGTTAACGTTATGATGACTATGACATATTTTATACACATAGTAAATTCTATCAATAACATTTACGTTACGCGCGTCTCCGAGCTGATTTCATAACCAATGATCAATTAATATTGCCCCCTGCGAGCGACCTAAATAACACATGCTAGATGCGACACCGCGTAGGACGGAACGAGATCAAGAAGTCGTCAAGGTTAGATCCATTTATCATGCGTTGTCTACTAGACAGTACCTATTCATTCATCTACACACATCCTACGGCAATAGACCAGAATGAAGACAAGCATAGTTAGTAAAGTATAAAAGTCAATACGACGCCTTCACATTATTGACACGTGGTGTTAGCGGCGAAGAAAAAATATTGGTTTATAAAAAACCGCTGGACCCGACTGGACAAGACGTGGGCGAGAGGTAGCTACAACGTTGAAATATGTCTGAGGTCATTGATTGAGACGACCAGCCCTATTACATGGATTTGTGTTCTCTTCACATAACTGTTTATCGAATTGGGATAAAAACTTATAAAGCAAATATTTATACGAAAATGAAGACATGAGAACGACGAGTAGACACAGCTGTTACGCACATTGGTGGAATCAAAACACTAATAAAGTTTACCGTTTAAGTTCTAATTTCGTATGGGTGGCGTATGGCACTTGTCACGAAGTTAGTTAAGACGCGTCGATGTATTTATAGTGGTATTTTGTGACTGGTGTTCTAATGTAGACAAAGGGTTGCTTTAGACGTCTATCGTTTGTTTTGGTAGTAAAGTAAAACATTCATTTTCAATTGCACGATGGTCAACAGAATACAAAATCACGATAGATCTGCAAGTGCACTTACATAGGGCTTTTGACTGCATAATGTGTTTCCTCATTAAAGGTTCAATGCTTTGGATCTCCATCCTCATTGTTTTCTTTTTTTGTTTCAGACAACGAAGTAATTAAACACATTCAAAATGGCGGTATTTGGTTTGGTGTCATCAGTAGCGGGCTTCGTGAAGGTCCGCTACCTCATCGACAAGGCTGTCATCGACAATATGGTGTTCAGAATGCATTACCGCATCACATCAGCCATATTGTTTCTGTGCTGTATTCTTGTCACCGCTAATAATCTTATTGGTAAGTCAAACATTTTTTATTTAAATTTCATTTAGAGCCTAAAGTAAACTCCCTGCGGCACTCCAAGTATTTTTGTTGTTTTGGAGACCGTTATCAAACCTTTCTTTGGATATGACAGTAGGAAATTGAACTAAAGCCCTTAGAAATAGAATGTTAGTAAGGCAATCTCACAGTGTAGATAAAACAATATTAGAAAATGGCTTGTATTGACTAGTGATTTGCTCACGGAAGTCGTAAACGGGATATGGGTCATTGTCGCATTGCTAGACAAGCAGACGATGGGACAGCAACTTGTTACAACTCATCTATTCCTATTGTCTTTAAATTCTATACTTTATTATGCGGAACAGTGCCGAGGAATACGAAGAGAAATGTCCATGAATATAAAATAGCGATATTTTGAATGCTACAAGGTATTTGGTAGTCATATCAATGTGATAAATGTTTTGAGTGCGTGTGAAAGCCAAACATGGGAATATTCCGACTCTTTAGTATAGCTATACTTATGCGAATATTAAAGGTACGTTTATAAAGACAATTAAGTACAAAGACACAAGTCGAGGAAATGAAAAATAGAACAAATAATATAAACGTAGCCTCTTACGAACGTTTTTCCTAGTAAATTTAATGTAGTATATATAATTCAAGGGAAGACTGTTCCCATGAAAACATGTGACTAAGCCAGCAGAACGTAACCTAACTAAATTTATTCCTCTATTCACGCTCAGTGGAGAATCAACCTGTTTCGTAACAAGGTGTATTATAAATTTTAATTAACTTTAATGTGGAGTTATTTAACTATTATTAACCTCATTACTTGAAATATACTTCTTGATAAATCGTTTATTCATGTATTGTTATTATAACTGTCATTTCTTGCAACCAAACAATTGGCTACTTATTTTGATGTTTTTCATTTTAATCTGGAGTAGACTAAAACTAACATATTTTTTGACTTCAATTAAGTCAGTAATTTATTGTCAAATTGATACCCATGAGAAACTGCAAGTTAACTTTAATCATAACAAGTGACTGGGATTACTAAGAAAAACGCAGGTGTTTTTTATTATTCAAGGTCTAAAGGGTCTAATAAGATAATCGAATTTCCAGAGCGCTGGATAGGAAACCTCTCATTACCAACGTATCATTGCAATTTCTGAACCACAATCATTTCAAGCATGAGAACGTACAAAGCAACTATAAATTAAATTAAGTGTGTAATAATAATAAACTACGAAATTATCTTGAGCATATCACCAACGAGAAAGCAAAACAAGAAATTGTAACGTCCAAGTGAAAGCTTATTAAAATAGAACCCCTAATTACAAACATTTGTGTTTTTAAAAACATGCAAAATCTGACCTAGACACTAACCTAAAGACCGAATTACACAAAGAGTCTAACCAGAAATAACAGTCCGTCTCGTATGATCTCGTAACTACCGTAAAAGTGTGAATCATTTTCAGGTCATTGTTCAGAACAGGAACACCGTGAGTGTAACAGTTACCCAAATTGAGACGTCATGACAAATTGATTGTACAAACATACACACAGTCGTATACGTACGTGATAAGATTCAATTCAGTAGAGCGAAACGGGTCAGTGAACTTACGAAGCATACAAGATTATGTATTAGGCAACAAGTGTATTTGATTGAACCGATTGTGGATAGTTTGCGCATATAGTGATTTGCGTAGGCGTTTGAGAGACATGCAGCGGCTGCATCTATGCCTCGATCATTCTTTACAAATGTGTGTGACTGAGTATTGTTTTAATCTTGAGCATCTTAGATGCCTATATCGCAACTCACTAGTGGCATCGTTATTGTTCATCTGCTAGTGCAGTTTTATCTATTTTGGATAGTTTTGTGAATCGTACTGTAACCATTTCTAAATGGTAAATGCACTGATCATCAGTTGTCTTCCGGTTAAGTACCGAAGATTCGGAATTTGCCTACAGGAAATTTTATGTAATCTATACCTACTCTGAATCCCGATAAATGATGGCAGGTCCACCCACACAGGCAACGACGAACTTTCATCATCAGTTGTGTCTTCCAGTTGAGCACCGTAGAATCGGAATTTCCCTACAGGAAATTTTGAGTAATCTATACCTACATATTCTGTATCCCGACATACATATGACGGGTCCACTTACTCACTCATCGTCGAATGTCGTACCTTTCTTCCTTCAAAGTGTCTTTATTAATTTTATTGTATAGTCTCCCAGAACAATTATTTTTACAAGTGAGTGCACTTGAAATTAGAAACTTCTAACTTGTAAACAAAACAACAAGATCTAATTGTGTCGACTAAAACATAGAAAAGTAAAGGCCATGGAAATCTTTTTACGGTCGAGTGATGTTGTACAACTATTCTAAAGTTCAAAGTCAAATACAATGTAAAACGTGTTAATGCTCCTGTTTACATGTTTAACTTAATTTATAAATAGCGTTTATTGAGGAAGTTTACGTTATGTTACTAGTAGGATCCTGTGGAAATGCTTCCTATGATATATCGCGTGCTATTTCTTTTTCATCTTTAACTTGTCTTTTTTTATACAACTATTATAATTTGAAGAGTGTTTTCTAGCTCGTAACTGAACGAGAGGACTTCTACTTTAGACTGGGGGCTTTACTGGGCTTTCCTAGAATCCGGATTCTGAACTATCTTATCTATTATCTTTAGGAAGCCCCCAGCCCATCAATTGAATGGTTGTCTGTGACTTCCGAATCATGTCTCCTTCACACTTCTAAGTTTCTGTTCCATCACGCACATCTGGACGAGTTAAATACAGAGGCTTATTCGAACCATAACAGTTATCATTATCATACACATGATAAAGACCATAAACAATCGTTAAACGTCTGTTGTACACGTTATGTACACATTATCCCCAATTACCTAACGATATCATGTGTTAATGAAGCGACTTTGAGATCCAGTATTATTGCATGGTCGATCCTTAGGTAAAGGTTACTTATTGTTATTTGTTTATTTGAGGACTGTGCTATTACCAATATCGCATTTAAGTTTGATATCAACCAGTAAAGCATCTTGGCAAATATGCATGACAGTCGCCGCAAAATTTACTATTGGCAGATTAAACGCGTCGTTTCAGATAAAGGAATCATGCAATAAACTAGTTCTTAGCAAATCGAAGATAGTAATTACCCGTTATTATGTAAAGAACGTGATGATAGGAAGTGTTCGAATAGGCCGCCGGTAGAACAAACGATGTTTACATTCAACGTTATCGCAAGCTCCCCATTCGATGAGCCATAAACACAAACAAACTACTGCTTAATAGCCACTTGTAACTTATACTTATTAACCTTCTGCCGATTATTGCTGTGTGATCAAACGATAAAAATAGAATTAGCTATTCGAATTCAGTAAATAAGTTCGTGTAACGTGAGATATAGAATTTACATGTGAAATGTTCAAGGTTTGTATTGATTTGAATGGAACTATTATCTTCTGCGGTTGCACGATTCGTATTTGGTATGTTAAGTGGATTATCATTTAATAAACTAACAGCATTGTTTTCGTCATCTTCCTCATCTTAGAATTTGTCTAACCTGTTTAGTCCTGCAACTACTTCTATTTCTTATTTTCCTAATTTGAGCAGGTTGTTGACCAGTTCGTGACAAACAATTTGAGTGCAAGCAAATTAGTCGTACCTGCGTTTACCTTAACAAATCTATTTAGTGTCCATTAGCCAACAGAGAAATCAGGTCCAACAGTTTGAATTCTAAAATAAACAATTACGTACAGGTATGTTGGTAATTTACACGACTCGAGACAGTTAATGGGTCATTAGGCCGTAGCGCATTGTCTGTAACTTTCCAACAGTATGCAGGTACATAGATGTACCGTCCAACAATAGTAATATAGAATAAACCTGCATACTAAAGCGTCCAGGGTTCCTAAGCTAGGTCACGTACTTAGTGCACATTGTCTCATAGGTAGTTAGTCAGCGATCCATGTGGAGTTTATTGCAGCGTTGCAGTTCGTGATATTTTGCCCTACATGCAGCCTGAACAATCACATTTGCGCCTCAGGTGTTGGTAATCAAAACACAGTCGTTAGCAACGATAACAGTTCCAGATTGGCTGTTACCATGCATCTCGCTATGAGAACTAGCTAACGAGCTTTTATATTACTGGCTAATAAGGACACTGAACTGTTAATGCATTCTCAGTAATGAATTCTCAGTAATATATTATAAATGCAACTACGGATACTGATTGCATTCTTCAATTAATCATCAAAAATCGGAAAATCGGACTTCTAATAAGTCTAGTTTCATTTTCATCATAATTGAGAGACATGTGATGCTTTATCAGAATTCAGATTGTAAAAGGGATGTGCTGGTAGATAAAACCTTGTAGATATTTCAAGCCAAACAATAGGACCATAATTTTTGGTTATACACAAAACTGACAGTGAGCACATTTTGCAATCGTCAACATTATTACGACGTACATTATTCAACGTCACGACCTAAATTCTTCATTCCACATTTATTATATTTTTGTATCCATATATGCGCATGAGTATACGAGTATATATGTGTGTGACAGTTAAGTTCATGTAGCCCAGCTCACCATGACCCACTAATAACCAGGCAATCGCAGCTAAACGAGTTTTTCAGGGTACTATTGATGGAACCGTTTTAAATCCTTATCGTGTACTTATACCAGTACAATAACTTACGTGGTTAGAATTAGCATAACTTGAATAGCTGACGATAACATTAACAGCATACGAAAGGTAATTTGCTTGGTTTGTTGATGGGTACAACTACAAAGCTGTGCGATTATGTGTCGCTTGCGTTTTCTCTCGATTGTTAGAATTTATGAAGTCAATGCACTTTGTGGCGATAAAGATGACTGCTCCTAACTTACATTCGTTTTAAATGGTCTCACTCTTTTTTGGTTTGTCTGATTGTGGGCTAGCGTTTTAGAACTCAATGTTCATATCAAAGCTCGACTGTGATAGACTTCCATATTTCTTCGCTAACTATGATGAAATCTCCAACAGCAGTTGCAACACTTTCTCTGACCCCTCAAGCCATAAAAATGTCACTCACTGTTGTTTGTTAATTCATTCTTATTTGTATGTCCGTTTGAGATTCTCAAGATGATGATAAATGCACTAACAATTGTAAATGCTCGTTATGAAGCAATTAGCAAGCATGTGACTTTAGTCAATTCGACACCTCGGCTGTTGAGTCAGACTTAACGGTATTCATATTATGATACAATATTTCGCAATGTGAAATGACCCTTACACATATAAATTCTTAGATATTTGAATAAGATAGCGGAATTTACTTTTCATTAAAAATGTTAATTAATTATCCATTGTTATTTAATCGCCAATGCCAGGGACTGTTAACAAGACAAAATTACTATCAAGGAAGTTTTTGCTTCATTTAGTAGGTAGTCATTGATAGTGATTAATAATAATTGCAGTCAATCAAATGAATTAATGAAACATCAACATTTTCCTATGAGGAAACTGGAAAATTCAGGTTAACGGTAGTAGATTGCCTTATGTGCAATATCTGGTTAAAACGTGAATTTGCCAGGATTGTGCCTTGCCTACAGCATCCGTTATTTAGCAAGCTGGTCACTCCCAACATTGTCACGTGTACTCAGGTACCGATTTAACGTATCTCTCTGTGGTATTGACATCGTATTGTATAGTTCAATTCTATGCCGAGACAGAACAAGTTTAAATTAAATGAGATCATATGACTAGATGTAACAGGACAAATTAAATTCTCGTTTGTCTATATTTAATGTGTATTATTACCTACATGTAATACAGGATGAAAAAGGTATTTAAAATACATAACTACATACAATGTCATTTCGGAGACAACCAGTTTAATCGGCACACATTACATTTATTTTATCAACGACATTCTCATTCTCAATATGTTTATTAAAACAAGACTCGTCTTGAGATAAATTCAACAACTTATCCACGTGATTGGGACGTTTATTTTTAAAGCGATAACAGGAACATAAAACATCGGACCACAGCCCTCGACACGAACAAGGTGATTTGAATCAGGGTCGACCAATTGCGACAGGTTGTGGGGCAGATGCACTATTACTGCCGATATTAGCGCATCCGCAAACGCTGTTGCAATGTCATGGCCATAGAACGAATACTAATCTACATATTATCTATAACTCGAAGCATTTCAACGGCCCTCCAAGGCCTGACATTAATAATAACGAGTATGTTAATACGGACTTTAAACATAACAGTAAACTCATAAGTAGTCGTAAAATGACTCAGGGGTCATGGTATAAGAAAGCTAACAACTACAATGAACTTCAAAGCTTTTTACAAGGAAAATGAAGTCTTAAGCTACCCTAAATCTTGTAAAAGTGATTCATCACGACTTACATTAAATCCACGTCGGGTAAAAACCACAGAACACGATTTGCCTACGTGCCCGGTTAGGGTACTGACTTTCGCAATGCAGTTTGTGGTTTTTTGGTTTCACACTTTATTTAAATACTTATTATTTCATTGAAAAACTGTTGGCTCCTAAGAAAAACTTATCTTTTGTTCTTGTTACTAATCATGTTCCAGGGAAGACCTGGTTGTTTTTGCAAATATTCATTGAAGGTCGTAAAAAGAGTACTAGTTCCTATTTCCAGTATACAGAAATGCGTGTACCTATACTTAACAATGCATCAGAAATTCTTATCGCTTACTTCCTTTCAGGCGACCCGATCTCATGTATCAACGACGGAGCGGTCCCTGCCCACGTCCTAAACACCTATTGCTGGATCACCTACACGTTCACGCTTCCGAACTCCCCAGCCAGAGGCATCTCGCATCCAGGTCTTGGCAATGACTTTGGCGAAGAGAAACGCATCCATGCCTACTACCAGTGGGTGCCTTTCATGCTGTTCTTCCAAGTAAGCACTTTCATTTATTTTATCATCATTAAACATCGATCATTAAAATTTGCGATTTCTTTGTACTCGATCGAGAGGTATTACGACGTTACGTAAAATATGACGTAATTTTTCAACGAGTAAGTAAACCCGATGACTTGCTGCCTTTAAGTTTTTGTTGCTAGAAACAAACAGGTTTAAAGTTCAATCATGTATTTTCTATTCGAATACATAATGGCGTGTATGCTGGACTTTGGCATAATTTCGTAATTGATGTAATTGACAATTAACCTCATTTTCCAGGGTCTGCTGTTTTACGTGCCCCATTGGGTATGGAAGAACTGGGAGGAAGGCAAGGTCCGCATGATCTCAGATGGTATGCGTGGAACTGCTGCCAGCATAAGTGACGACAAGAACAACCGTTTGGTGAGTTATACACTGTTTCCTACTCCTGGAATATTCACGTGGGTAGTAGAATAACAAACAGATAATGTTAGTACATTAATAAGGCCAATATACTTAGGTATCTTGTTTCTTAATAAAGTGGTACAATTGAGATAAGTCCCGATACTAATGAAACTTGATGAACGTCCCTAATAAGACAAATTAACTGAGCCTGGAACGTCTGTTATGTAATATTCTGTTCTGCTAAGATGGCCATGTTCCTAGGCTAATATTAGTCATTTGTTTTTTACAGAACCGCCTTGTGCAGTATTTGGTGGACACCAGGCATATGCACAATACTTATTCCTTCGGTTACTTCTTCTGTGAGGCGCTGAACTTCATCAATGTGGTAAGTACCTACTTTTGAAGATAGTTAATAAAAGTAACATTACGCCTGAAGGTACACCCACACTTCGCCAGTTATGATTAAAAGCAAGTTGAATAGAACTAGTGAACGTGTATCGTCACGCTATGCTATCAAAGGTGCATTGTCCTGCAGCATCAGATCGCCTACAAAGATTAGATGCCTTATAATAGGAGGCGTGGCTACACCATAGCCTCATCTCCTTATAATGAAATCTCTTAAGACTTCATTGTTTAAATTACCCTGTGTGTTTTTTCAGGTTGGTAACATCTTTTTCTTGGACACTTTCCTCGGTGGTGCCTTCTTGACCTACGGTACTGACGTTGTCAGGTTTTCAAACATGAACCAGGAGCAAAGAACTGATCCTATGGTAAGTGAAAACAGATTTGATTCATCCTTCACTAAATATTATAACACGTCTTGTAATCTGGAGGGTTAGGCAGAGGTGTAACCTGTAGTACACCCATGTTTCGCCAGTTATGTTTTAGTCCCATGTAGGTAATAGATGGGACGCCTACGGTCATTAGTGGCGGTACATTCATACAGGCCTAAAAGCTTGGCTTGCCCTTATACCTCTTCATAATGTTAGGTTTTCCGAACAGTCTGCTTGTATTAGGGCCTTGCCGTACTGTTGCGGCACTGATGCAGCTATCATCATCAATTCATTCAATAATTTCTAAAAGATAATAAGTAGCAAGCCACTATTTGAGTAGTAATCCTTTGCAAAAATATAATCTCCAGGAGATGCAACTAGGATAGACAGCAATATTTAACTTACAATTATCATACTAAAGACAGACACGTCTATTGCAGCAATATTTGATTTGCTAGTTTGTTTATATTGTTTAAACAAAGCCCTAATAGATTATTATGAATGAGTAGAACAAACTCAGTCGTAACTCTATCAACTTTTGGGTCACTGGAACTTACGTTATTATTGTGTAGTATCCTTATAAAAATTACCTTGGAGTACTTACATATGGCATTATCTACATGGCTGCTGGTCTTGAATCATATTTAAGCTTTTTCTATACCCTAAGAGACAGATACATCATTATCTGCCTAGCCTTTTTTTCCAACTATGTTGAGGTCGGCTTCCAGTCTGATCGGATGCAGCTGGATACAAGTATTTCACATGGAGCTACTGCCCATCTGGCCTCGAATACAGATAGATTTAAAACTATTTTGTCAGATTTGCTCTCTACCGTCCTAGACTACTACTCACTACCCCCGTCTACTTTTGTGTCCCTACTTTCTAAGTTACCAATTATTTAATTTACTTTTTCAGATTGAAGTCTTTCCAAGAATAACAAAGTGTACATTCCACAAGTTCGGTCCTTCTGGAACAATCCAGAAACACGATGCGCTATGTGTCTTAGCCTTGAATATCCTCAATGAGAAGATTTTCATCTTCCTGTGGTTCTGGTACGTTGACCTCCATTTACTTTACCTGCATGACTTCATGCATTGCTAAGTACTGTGTGAATTTAAAATATTGTTGTAGATGATTATCTTTTTACTTCATTGCAAAGTCTTAAATTTATTATTTTGCTCAATTGAAACTGTAGCGATTTCTTTTCCCATTTAGTTTATTTTTGATGTCTGCTTGCCACCTTAAATACTACATTTCATGAACGCGCATCAATCATTGCAACTTATACCTACCTTAAAACAACGACACAAGATTCCCATGACGCGCGTTCATGTGTTGCACGGACTTCTCCTATCCAAGAACTTGACGTTATTCATTTGTTTTTATTGTTACAGGTTCATCATCCTATCAGTGGTGACCGGATTAGCCCTGATATACTCAGCCGCGGTAATCATATTGCCCAGCACTCGCGAAACGATCCTCAAGAGACGATTCCGTTTCGGAACACCGTCCGGTGTCGAGTCCCTCGTTAGGAAAACTCAGGTTTGTGTTACAATATGTTTTAAAAGTCAACATAAATACAGATATAGTGTCAGTATCAGTACTAATTTAGACATAGTCAGACCAAAGAATAATCAGTTTAAACTTTTTTATGAATGACGTCATGATCCACTGAATGACTATAAAAACTTTTACGAATTTGGATGTAATTTCCAACTGAATATTAATCAATTACTTTCTCCTTTCAGGTGGGTGACTTCCTACTTCTGCACCTGCTAGGTCAGAACATGTCATTGCGTGTATTCGGCGAGGTGCTAGACGAGTTGTCTCGACGGCTGCACATGAACTCGAACGCGCCCTCCGCCCCCTCGACTCTCGAGATGGCTCCCATCTACCCCAACATCGACAAGTACGCAAAGGAAACAGAGACGTAAGTTTCCAGACTGACCTTAGACAATACACGCAACACTCTCAGAACGGTCCTAGAAAATTAATTACGATTTTGTCTCGAATACGACTGTCGAGAAAATTATTGAGATTCCTATACAATCCATTTACGATTGATCTCGATTCTTGTATCCGAGACTACTTTCTGTGAAGAAGGTATAGGACATCGTGTATTGTTCTTTGAGTAATTGTAACGCTCATTCGCAGTAATGTAAGAAATTCAGTTCCAACGACATGAATGACCATGACATTCCTTATTTTACCTGTTTATGTAAGACAAACATTTGCCTTTTTGCCTTGAGCTTTAAATTTAGTGAATCACTATACGATTTTTAATTAGAATAAAATTGTTGAAACGTTTCGTATAACCTACTAATCAATTTGTTTGTTATAATGATATGGAATTTGCTGTGGTACTACGACTTTGCGAATAAGTAACACTTTACTTTTTATTGAATAACTATATTTGAATTACATGTTTAGTTAGTTTTATAAGTTCGAAGCAACTCGCAGATAAATGCAATTGATATTTAAAGTACATACAAAGTATACATACAAACATTCATTTTTTATTTTAAGTATAGCATATCTTTTGTATTAGGTTATTATGAATTGACAGTGGTTGTAATAAGTGGGGTCTGAGCAAGTACCATCTAGATATTTTTATTTTATTTTCCATCATTAAATATATTAATAATGTATCATTAAATGACTTGCCCATATCGTGCTGTTAGTAACCCCACACGTGAGATATAGAAGACATTTTTAATTTTAACATTTTCTTTATATTTTTTTCTTTTTTGTATCGATAAGGATGACATAATATTAAGACCATAGCAATGCATTTTTAATGAAATTATATAAGTGTTTTATACTCCAATGAAATCTTATACAGTCTGGTCTTTAATATTGATAATAATCTAATTGATATGAATTATTCAGAGAGTTATTTGTAGTAGAATTAAAACTATAACAATGCTTCAGAATACACATATCGACTTGAAATTAAGTCTTTCAATTACAATTAAGTAGATATTATATGATAAGAGTATTTTATATGTGCTTTTCTTTTTGTTCCATTGGTTTAGTAAACAATGTGTTTAGACATGTAACTAGTAGCATAATTATGTGTACGAATAGCTACGTCTGGGAGTTTCTGCTGATAGTCAAATTTTATATAATGTTACTTCAATCTCGTGATTGATATCAAAAGTATATTTGGTACTAAGAAAAAGGCGAAATCATAAAAATATGTATGAAGTGTGAATGGATAAATAATAATCAAGGAACGTCTATGTATAAGTTCGAAGTGAATACATTATACTCATAAATTGTTCCAAATGTGCCATTAAATAAGATGATCAGAAGAGAAAGGCCACGATTCTCAACGTATCTCAAATATTATTGTAGAATAAGATTTTGAGTCATGCATTATTTTAATAGATATGTGTGTATGAAATGATAAACTTTCTTGGAATCTCGAAAAAATGTCTTCCGCACACTCGAGCAGTGTCTAGACGGAACTTGACTTGTGCAGTTTGCCTTGTATTTACTAGTTTTTAATATAAACTTTGCCATTCCTATATAAAATGTTTTGTAGTGGATAAACGATGCTGCCTTACTTCCTACGTAATATCTCTGAGACTGCGACAATCATTATTTCAATGTGTTACATTGTCTACATTATATTTGGTAATAAATGACTTCAAATAATTGTATTTTAGTTTTATTTGTGTACTAAAAACTTGTTATAAACATAAAATATCAGTCATCAAGTTTAATATCGACCCCAAACTGGACCACCCTGCTGTACCTGTATTTATGAAATGATGAAAAACTAAACAAAATAATTCCAATGAACACACAAAGCTTTAGAGATCAACAAACAAAACACCAAATTCCTAAAGAGAATCACAAAAACACCGATAGACAAAAAGGAGCCAGTTAGTATGAAAGAAAAGGAATGTTATTTACAGTTTTGACAAAGAAAGAAACCATGAGAGCCATTTAGTTAAATAATTTTTATTAAGAAAGACAAAAGCTGAGAGAGATTTATATTACATTACAACAAATATATTTTTAGCAACTGTACCCAAAGTATAACAAAATGAGAATTCTCCCTGATAATTCTTCGAAATTGTAACAGTTAATGATGAAAATTAAAAATAAGATAAGTAAGTACTTTGTTTTAGATAATACATATAAGTAACATGCGACATGCGTGCAACATTTTATTACGTAGTATAATGAGTGTAAAAGTACCCTTAATGAAGCCGAAAGGCACTTGTTCTCCCCGTCATTGCCATAATTATTTAGTCTAGCTACGGAGATATTGGGGGTTCCAACATTTTCGTAAGTTTTTTTTTTATTACAAAATTTTAACGTTGAAACTTTACTTTAAAAACCTCAATGCATCCATCAGCCAGCAGTATGTTTTGAGGGCGTTATATTAAGTCCTACCGTAAAACGTGATTTTTCACCCGAAAAAAGTCGTTTCCCAGCAATATTTTTTACGTAGAGTTACTTAGTTTGATGTACAGGATGCTTGGTTGACGGCTTCGCGAAGGGTACGTTTACACCCTGTATAACTCTTTATTTCCGTTCACTTCCGACTCATCTTTATTTTTGCTTTTATCAACCCCCAAATCCGAAAACCACGACGTGAACTCTTATCTAAATCACCACCACCTTGGATTTGCAAATTGTCTTCAGTTTCATCAACCGGAGGATCACCCTCGAAACCCCTAGAAACCATGGAAACGATGCCCGTGACGATTAATTTGTTTTATTTACTTAATGTCCGCCATTTTGGAATTGTATCTTCCATTTTCGCATCAGCGTCCTATCTATGAAAATTATACTTGGGTATGACGAATCATTTTGTAGCCATCACGGATTCGCCATTATTTAATATTAAACTTTTGGATATATCCCAAGCACCCCGAAACGCGTCACACATACGTTGCGGTAACCCAACATGTGTATTATGATAAAAACGGCAGTGGCCTGGCAGCAAAACCATATTTTGCCCACGAGTGTGCCGAATCGAGCCTCAGGCCGACACTTACATCACAGTCATGTTCATCAACACGTCTCACTTCATATGAATCCCAAGATTGAACTATTAAAAACTCAGTTTCGCGTCAGTAGTTTTGCAGCCAAATGGTCAGTCAGTGCATTTCATTCCCAAAACCATGCTAACTACACTCACCTGTTCCCCCAGTCGAGTTTGGCGACGAGCTTGAGCCTCAACGCTCGCGTTTGGTCCTGGGTCAACGTGCCAGCCAGCAGAGCTCGTCGGCCACTCAGGAGTTCTCGCATCACCTTCGCTACTGCGCTGAACCTGTAGGTCTCTCGCTCCTGGAAAAGGGGTTGACCGATATTATAAGGTTTTCTGAATTATTATCAGTTTGAAGGAAAATTACAGGACGCCTGATAAAGTTTGTGGGTCAAATATGGCCAGAGATCGCATAATACAAAGAGGTTTGGAAGTGGAGAGGGGAGGCCAAAACGTCAGGGTGATCACAAAATCAAGGAAAGAATTTCAGTGTTAAAGTCTGTTAAAGCCTAGTTTTCAAAAACCCTACTTCATTGTTGCAAATCTTTATTACTATCGATGTACTCGGCAACAATTGTAATTTGGTAGGCCGATTTGGCAGGTGTCTCATTAAAGTATATGAGACACCTGCCCGGTCAATGTGGCGACACTTGGGGGAGGCCTATGTCCAGCAGTGGACGTCTTTCGGCTGAAATGATGATGATGATGGTGTTATTTTAAGTAACAGGCAAAATAAGAGGTTAGTTCTTGTTTTCCTGTATCGGCTTCATATTTACATACTTAATGCATCACGTCTGTATTTTTCCAAGGGGTAAGCAGGTGTTTATATCACACCCACATAATGCAATTTGTTTAACACACCAAGAAGTCCGCGGCGGCGACCACAACGTAGAACACATTTTGGAACATAAATGTGTCTGAAATAACGCACTCACACGCATATCATGTGCCTTATTCTACACACATTGTAATTGTGAACTGACCGAAAAGTTACCTACTATTGTTAGTTGTTATACATAATATGTATGCTGTAATATAATTGTACATAACAATGTGTATGGAACTTCAGAATTGCCCAATGGAATCAGCTGACAAATGATTACAGGTTGAGCACTTACATGGCTTACATTGGTTCCCATTGCTGACCAACTTGGTGGTAATTAAGTACATTGAATCTTTATAATAGTTTGCTGAGTTTTATCCATATAACGCATAAAGTAATAAGATAAACATAATATCATCTTCACCATCGTTATTGGCTGCCTTGCAGTAGCGAAGGGTCAATTTTTGTAAGAGGTAAACCGCAGTACAAATCAAATAATTTATTTCTTTGCAAACATGAGTAATAGGTATGTTCCCTTGGTCACGCCATCACGCGTGAACGGCTGGACCGATTTCGATAATTCTTTTTTTGTTCTGTTTGTTACTGTCAGGAGAAGGTTCTTAGGTAGGTAGTAGGTGGGTAATAGGTAGGTAATAGATAGGTAGTAGGTAAGTAATAAGTAGGTAGTAGGTAGGTAATAGATAGGTAGTAGGTAGGTAATAGATAGGTAGTAGGTAGGTAATAGATAGGTAGTAGGTAGGTAATAGATAGGTAGTAGGTAGGTAGTAGTTATGTCGTAGGAAAAGGTGCATTGCAACGCATGCCGGGAACAGCTAGTCTTATTATAAGGTTCTCCACATATTGCCGTCATCATCTTTAATGAAATTAGTGTTTGTCTATTCAATACTAACTGTGCTATTTTTCAAAGGGAATCCGGTAGGAATCGAGTTGTATGAACCTTCGCCACTGCTGACTTGTCCTAACCACTGCCGAACTTAGGCACTTCTGTGCTATGATTCCCTTGTCTATGTGAGTCTCATCCAGGTCATCACAACGTACTGTTCTCCGAATGTTCGTTCCAAGTATTCACATTATTCTAAACTGCAAGAAAAGGCTTCACATGGAACACGACAAACAATGACTCATAAATGACAAAGGAAACTGTGAACAGGCTATTTAAATGACAAATCTTACGCCTTATACAAATATTATGCTGAATAACTGCCATAGTATGTCCACTTTTGTTCAAATACGGCGAGATGAAAACTTCTTAAGTATGTTGCTATGCGGACGAGAAATATGACTAGGTGGAAAAAGAAGAAAAGAAAGACAAAAGAAAGAAAAAAAGAAAGAAATGGAAAAGAGAAGATGAAGGGATGAATGGGAAAGTATTTTTGTCTGTCTATTGTGATGGTGGGATGGATGGGAAAGTATTTTTGTCTGTCTTTTGTTATATCTATCTTATACCTATGCACGCAGTAGCCGTTGAACGGATTTGGATGTTTTGTATACGGTTTCTAAGGTTAAGATATAAGTAGGCCTTTTGTCCCGGTAGTAGGTAAGTTCCAGTGGGATAATTTTCGCCCACCATGCGGCACGTCTAATGAATCGCACTCTTGCAGAAGATGACGACGCAAAACAACTAAAACGGTTTGTTTATATATCCTCCAAGTAAGTTTTTATTTTACTATGATGAGTCACCACTCCAAAATAATCAGATCTCCGGTTATCTGCTAGCAGTAAGTACATTTCCGTTTTTAAATGATTATTCTAATTAAGTACAATGCTTGACTTTAAAGGACTGATATCCGTTATCACTATCACACACGACACTTTAAGGAATGCCTAAAGAAAAGCACACTATAACATTTTCTACGCATAGCGCCGGTTCAAACAAACAGTGCAATATTTATGCATACAAATAGGTGTCACTTATAGTTCGTGAAAACGGACAGTTCAGCATTTAATGTGTAATAACTATCTTTATACATTGCTCATTACATTCATGCCGATGATTCATTTTCATAAAACAATAATTGTGTAGGTACCAATAAAATAATTAATGAATTGCTACTGTCACGCTATCTGTACCGGAAAACAGAAAAGTTTCTATATAATATAAAATATAAACGTATAGCAGTAGCAGCGGTAGCAATTAAAGTTCAGTCTTAATGCACCGTGTCATACTGTCAGCGATTAGCGGGTTGTGCTAACAACTTAAAACGAGTTCGCGAGTAACGAGCAGCGAGCAGACGACGGTGACTGGCGACCACTCGCTGGCATGCGTGTGTACCAAGCGAGTGTTCTCCGCGCCAAGCAGGCGTCGCTGAGCGAGTACTCTTTTTGATAACTCTTGTCGCTACGACTAAGGAGATCTCGCCGGCGCGGCGGTGTGAATAGTCAGCGTTCAACTATAATGGTGGCTAAACACTCTCGCCGAGACATTCCGAGACGGCGAGTGCGAGAGTGTATACAGGGTGGAAAGGACACCGACGCACAGTCCACGTAATCAATACATCATTCTGGACCCCCCCCCCCCCCACATTTTGACCGTCTAGGTATTGTATTTTTGTAGAAAACAGCTGTTTTTTTAATTAAAAAAAAAAAACAGCTGTTCACCGATGAAAAATTTCTATGTATTCTACGTAGTAAGCGTTTGTGCGTCAGTGTCCGTTCCTCCCTGTATAGTAGCGCTCGTTTAGCCTCGGTGTTCAACGCTTGCTCTCAGTCCCGTATCAATTGCGAGACGGCCTAGGAGAGAGAGAGCTCTTGGTGGAAAGTGTAAAGCCACCAACCACACTAAAAATTATGTGAGTATTCTCCGTTACTTGCATGGGATCTACAACCTTTTGTACAGACGCCAGCACATCACACTACCAGAAACTGTGATCCCAATTAACCTTGAACCTAATGCTTCAGCGATAAAGTTGTAAATCTATTAAAGAAATTTGACAGATTGTAGTAGCTTGAGGTGTGTTGGCCTCTGTACGTTTCTTGAGCAAGAAAATAGTCGTTAGCTAGTCGCTTCCTCGCTTTCGGTGGGACAGATGCCTTATACTCGTAGTAGTGCTAGAAATTCTATCCGCGTGATTCGTTTCCTGTCGCGCCAGTGTAAAGCCGTTGCTACATAACTCGACAATTAACTTTGTAACAAAACATTTTTAGTTGCATTTAATTATAATACACAATAAATTAATTTGTTGTTAATTGGTCATAAACTAATTTTCAGTTAATTATAAAAATCGTAGCTTCATAAAATTTTAAAAATGAAATAAATTATTTGAAAAATGTTACTTGTATTATTTTTTTATGATAAGTAGTTGCTACAACATGTAGTAGCTTAGGTACATTTATGAGGTAATCTCCGAAACTACCAACAGATTAAAAACAAACTTTAACGGACCGAAAGCTACGCTATTGCCGGGTGTTAAAGATAATTATGTCAAAACAAAAAAAAATGCGACGACGAAAGTGCGAGCAGGTAGTAACTGATAAAACTGAAATGTCAGCAGCATATGAAGCGAAACAGAAGTTCCTACTGAAACGTGTTTACATCAAAACAAAGGCGATACTTTTTATTGTACAGTATGATTCATTACAGTACAGTACATTGATCGGACCAGTGATCCATACTTTAATTGCAGCTTTACTGCCCTAGAGATAAACACAGCTATAGTGCTAAGATGCTTTTGGCTCATGAGTCAGAGAAGTTCAGCATTGTATATGGGGTGGAAGGTGGAAAAAAAACAGCTGTTTCCTACAAAAGTGCAATACCTACACGGTCAAAATGTATGGAACAGCTAGTTTTTTTTAAATAACTAATGAAAAATTTCTATCATCATCTGCCTAGCCTTTTCCCAACTATATTGGGGTCGGCTTCCAGTCTAACCGGATGCAGCTGAATACCAGTATTTTACATGGACTGCCTATCTGACCTCCACAACCCAGTCAGTACTGGGTAATACGATACCCCTTGGTAAGACTGGTTGTCAGACTTTTGATGAAAAATTTCTATGTGAGCTCCAAATGATGTACTGAATATGTGGTAACCGTTTTCGCGTCGGTGTGCTTTCCACCCCGTATATGTATGTATCTAATGCTAAAGTTAATTATTTTATCCCAATTAGTACCCATAATTAATGAGCCTCTCATTTTTTTCCCAGACTGCTTGAAACAGCAGACTAAACAACACTTCAGATAATATAAATATTGATGGTAGTATAATAATTGTAATCAATTTATATAAATTATTTTCATCCTAGTCCTCTTCAGTCAAGTGATTACAATCAGTTAATGCATCAGTTTCCGTTTCTTTGTGGCACTCTAGAATGTTTTCCGAGAAACGGCACAAATTGAGGATGTCTCAAACTATTCTACATCTCATTTATTCTCTTCTTTCTAATCAGATTTTTACAATAGTTTTTAAATCATTTATACATCTTTTGCTCACAATAGTTACAGCACTGATAACAATATTTATGTCACTTGTTTAATTTAGTATTTTACAATATTTTTTTACCTTTGTATAGATTATTTTTTATCAATTGTTTGGGACTGTGTGAACATTGTAGGCTTGGTAGATTCCCAGCTGCTTGTTAACTTTTTATTTTGTTGTACATTTTTTGTGCAGTAAGCAACGACTTATTGTCGTGCCTACGCTGTCCCCCCATACTTAAGTACAAATGCTGTATCCATGATAATATTGTAATACCAAATGATTTGAAAAGAGTAACCATGGAGTTTCTTGGCGGTTCTTCTCCACAGGAAACGACCAACCAGAACCGTGCACCATTTTGTAGACGTTTTATAAGTGCCCATCTAGGCCTATGTGAAAAAAAATATTTTGATTTTAAATGATTTGTGTTAGTTTCTAATTCAGACTTTGTATTTCCCTTCAAGCTATAATCGAAATTTCATCCGAAAGATGTCCACATAGGTCTCCCACAAGCATCGTCACTGCGCTTTGTACTTTTTACATCCTTTACCATCACATCGGTCCACCTTGCATCACAGTGGAAGGCCTAAAAAGGTTTCGTCTTCCTTTGCCTCTCACATCCAGTGGATTACAGCGACCTCGACCATCGGTCCACGTTGTGGGAGGCCTATTATCGCTACGCCTTCTGGTACGCTTCAGAACCTTTCGTTCCCATCGACCATCCATTCGTCGTGCAACATGCACTGCCAACTGCCACTTTGGAAAATGGCCTCTTTTTATAAAAACAAATAATGTACCACTTACCACATAAAGCTTCTTCCATAGTCTTGCCCATTCTCTCAAGACGCAAGCTATCTCGCGGACCAGTGGATCATCCTTCAACTCAGCAATAGCTGTGGCTCCTGATCCCTTCACGATGCATGGCCGGATTGTCACCACGCATGACGGGAAAATGCCCCACGATGACCTGTTCTTTGAGCTGAAGCCTCGATACCAGACTAGAAGAAATAAATTATTTTTTAATATCTTAAAAATAACCATTCTTGAAAATTAGACCAAGAATCTGATAGTAAAATTACTTGTTTCTATGTAAAACTATTAAATTGGTGAAGGGCCATTTTTATCACCAAAGGGTTTACGTAGAAACACACAGTCTTTGTGATGCTGTGGTCTATCAGACTGGTTACAGTCACCTTCAAAAGAGAAATAAAAATCTATTGTTCCCATAGGTCAAACTCAAACCCTAATGACAGAAGACAACATTGCCGACCCAGACAGAGATGGGAGAATGAGCCTGGACAGACCTTCGTGAGACAAGTTTCATGTTCGTGCTATTAACCGTTGAGGAGTTATCTCGTGTGGAGACGATCCTGGCTGCAGGATCAAGACAAGGCTGTCATAAAATGTATTGTCACTAGAACCACAAGTGTGTCCAAAATTTCAACTCATTGGTTGGGGGGAACTGACAAGGCAAGATAAGTAAAAGCTCAAGTATAAAAAGATTAGTAAAGAAGAGAGTAGCGGTCTTTTCCCTATAGTAGACACAGTACAGCCTAACAAAAATAATTTTAAGATTGGATCACCAAAACAACACTGACTTATCATATCTTTACTGCACTAGGGGATTACCCAAACCACTAATGACAAATAGAAAGTTGAACTTGCCTAACAGAGCACTAAATACTTTTAATACTAAACAATTAACAGAAATAGAATGATGGGAGCTCGTGGCTAAATAATAACAGCCGTTCAAGTCGATCTTTAGGTTAAGCCGTGCTTGCCTAGGTTGGCCTGTGGATGGGTGACCGCCCATTACATACCGAGTTTCCTCCATGCCTCGGAAAGCACGTTAAGCCGTTGGTCCCGGCTGTCATTTGTAGATCTTTGACAGTCGTTAGGCAGTCAGTGGCCCAAAAAGTCTGACAACCAGTCTTACCAAGGGGTATCGTATTACCCAGTACTAACTGGGTTGTGGAGGTCAGATAGGCAGTCGCTCCATGTAAAATACTGGTATTCAGCTGCATCCGGTTAGACTGGAAGCCGACCCCAATATAGTTGGGAAAAGGCTTGGCAGATGATGACTGATGATTCAAACATATTTGGTGTTAAATGTATTTAGGTTCACAAACAGTGTTGAAACAAAATGCGAAGACTTCTATTAATATCAGTTGACAGTGGCAGACCAGCTCGCAGTAACGACAGATTCGCAAGTACAGTCGCCAGCGCCTCAAGTTACCACAAACTGCCAAATTTTCTCATTAGATTTTGAACTTAAACACCAACATTTTATGGTTTAAAATCATTTGGACAAATTTGACAGTTTGTGGGACTTGATGAGCTGGCGACTGTACAAATGTGCATTACTATTTTAGCAATTTTTCTATTATCTACCATAACTGATTATGAAGTAATTAGTGTTCTACTAGTTTAATTAATAGAGCTAGGTCTCATCCTATGGGTCAATTGCCGGGACCGTGTGGGAAGATAATAAATAGGTACAGTAGTATAATGTTTGTGTTTCATTACAGATAAGCATTAATATAAAGAGAACTAGAATTTGTAACTAATTTACATTTCAGATTGTGTTTTTGTGTCAATGTCTGTCTGTATATTAATGAATATTAACACAGAATGATGTAATGTAGTGAACTAGTCATGTGTTCTGTAACTTCAGTTTTATAATAGAAATCAGACGCTAGTTTTAATTTTTGAGGCTAAATGATCAGAGTATAAGGAAATGTCATAGTTTACTTTTTAAATAACCAATCACATCTTAGCCTGGAGTGCCTTTCACTCTGGCTGCTTCAAGGGTATTTATTTAATTATAGGACAAATAAGTTACCTCCATTCTCCTCCAATATCTGGACCGTCTCTCCAATTTCCAACGGCAGTCCTGATCTGACATCTCCCTTCCAGTTATAAACAGCTGAAATTAAGATATTTACATTGTTAAAACGTGGGATGCTTCAGATTACGTAGTTGTTGACATTGGCACATTCAATTAAGCCGGGTTAGCAGTGCCTATTTTTCCACAAAACATGTTAGCCAACCATGTTTTGGGTTATTATGACATGGTGCAGCCGAAGAGGCTTTAGGGAGCATTTGATGGACAACAAAGCTGACCTGTAACAATTATTATACATATCTGAAGTGTGCTGATTGGCAAAATTTGTTCAGCATCTAAAATAGTTATATATTTTCTACCCATTTTCCATCTATGTGCTATTTGATTTTTCTGCCTGGCTGTGCTGAATCAACCAGAAAGAAAGAAAGATAGAAAGAAAACATATTTATTTGGCCCATGCCACAAGTGCACACATCAAGCACAAAAAAAATATTAAAAAAATAAAAATCTTAAATTTATACAATAAAAATATTAAAAAAAAACAACAAAAAAAAGGAGATAATATTGTGTGTCTCACGGCTGTGCCAAATAGGCCCAGCGCAACATGTGAAAGTTACCACAATTTTGGTTTACTATTCGAGAAAGAAGAAGTCTTTGTCCTCCAATTTGGAAACAGCTGGTGTTGTTAAATATTCTTGACCACAAACTGTATATAATTTTCCTGCCAGTGGTCAGACATGCTTAGAAATTTTTCAATCAGTATAATGGTGGCTATCAATGAATCAGAATGAATTGCCATTGTTTTATTTATGTGTTGTAAATACCCCTTCAATGGGCAGTTAATAAAACCTTGAACAAAGGCAGATAAGATAGTATACAAGAGCTGAGATCTATAGATACTTTTTTATCTGAAAATCTGATGGTTTTCCTTATTCTTATTTTAAGTATCTATAAATTCTTATTTTATACTTTAGGGACTAGAATTATTAGTTTTTCAAATATTTGTTCTAGAACTGTTTTTGAATCTCAACCTTTTTTTTTACAGATTAATAACTGTGGAAATCTATGTAATATAATTATGTATTAAGTATTGCTTTCATATAGTTTTAAGTGATTCAGTACTCCATAATCTCTAATGATACCTCTCAATATTAAAGTTGTGGTTAAAGTCATACTTATTCTATTAATAGGCATAATAATAAAACACCTTGAATTTAAAAACAAGGCCGGAAAGTAAGGAAAAACACAGACATGGTTGACAAACAATGGACTCAGTGGTAAAGCAAGTTGCATGGGATGTTATCAACAGATCATGGGCCTATCTAGTATGCCTTCTCATAACTCACTTAAAATAGTTAAAATTCATAACATGTTATTACGTTTCCGCTGTAATTGGCAGGATGTATCCGGACCGCGTAATGCTGATTGATTAAAAAAAATACAACTTACCAACAGCTAGCTTTGGTGACTTCGTAGGAATCCACATTTTCACACCAAACGCTGCCAGCTTCTACGAATTTTGTACACAACATTCACTGAATCATTATTGAAGAATTGTTATTTTCATCCGAAAATAGATAATCAATTCCGAACAAAACCTGCGTTCGATCAAATTTTTTGACAGAAGTGATGCGAAGAAACTAAACATTAAATGGACAGATAAAATAATGTTCAGCAGTGTTAGTCGAGTTTTTGTATCCACTTTGAAGTTTATTTCATGTTTGCTTTTTGATTGCAGCAGTACACTTTTTCATTGAAAACTATTGTTTGCTAATTTTAGTTCAGAATGTTGATATAACGGTTCCGCATAACGAGAACCTCATGAAAGCAGAGTAAGATAAACAATTCAAATATCTTGATCTGGCTCGCGAGGTTGTGGGACGTGAGTACAGTAGTCATTACGCCTACAGTCGTGTCAGAAAATGGCTCAATAGCCAATAGCCTCGACACGGCGCGTATCTTAGGAGGCGACTTAGGAGGTTACTCTCTCAAGAGCCCTGACCACCGGTAGCTCGGACACTGTTTCCGATGCCGGTGGGCTAGTAGCGCACCGGCATCGGAGAGAGACAACAGAGTACGAGCGTTTTTTTTATATTTTTTAAAATGTTTTTTTTAAATTACTTTGTATAGAAATATTTAAAAATGTAAATTGTGTGTAAAAAAAAAAAAAAAAAGGAATAATAATTTGGAGCGTGGTGCCTGACCACCTACTTTAAACAAGTTTAATGAATAATAAGGTAACCTGAACAAAAGTGTTAAAAGTAATTTTATTATTTTTTGTTAATTTTTATTTTATACAAGAAATGGCATTAGTATTATAAACAAGTAATGGTAGAATTTACACTTCTAAAACAAATTACATTAACTTAACACTAGCAGCGCTCGGGGATGCTTGGAACCTCGTCCTCTGAACCACTTCAGGAACCGCACTTCGCTATGCCTGATTATCACTCTGCATGGCTTCTACTGATTAAAGGGACCATAGAATCATAGATTCAGGAAACTCGAATCGACTATCAAGTTGACAGAGTATCTGCTTTCATTCCCAACATTATTATTGTCATTTTTGACTTTGACGTTTGAGGGTTATCCGAATTGTTTGTTGCTAAAAAATATCAACAATAATTTTAGGAAAAGTAAAAGAAATCTACAAGCAATCAAATAATACGTTCAAATTTAAAAATGTCCGACAATTTCATACCCTTAAACCAGAGCACGCCAGTTCAAAACAGATGGCAGCAACAGGACAAAAGTCAGCAGCAAAGATTCAATAATCGACAACACGGTGGTAAATGGCGAGGAAGTGGCCATAATAACTGGAATAACTCGCGGAATAGTAGCTATGGAGTAAGTATATCAACTATGCAACATTTGAGTACCTTTCGTCCAAACAAAGAGAATTATCCCAAGTTGTTTTCACAAATACCACTTTGTTGCTGAGTTTATCTATAGTCGAAAAGTACAAGTAGATAAAATATAATCCAACCAAGATATTACCCTTCTTTTGGCACCAAAGTGGAGCAAATAAGTTTTCTTACTATATGTATAATTTTTATTTAGAAGATTTTACAACACCTTTAAGCTAGGACACAATTGCGGGTTCTGTAGTAGTTTTCCCACGTGATAGGATCTGCTACATCATTATCATCCACAGCCTGAACTCACCCACTGCTATAACCTCTTTTTGCTGTGGCTAATCTTGTACACACGGCAACACATCAAGCTATACATATCTAGTATAACCTGACCTCGCTTTATATGAGCTTCCCGTACAATGAGAGGGTTTTTTTTAACATAGCTTGATTTATTGTTGTGCATACTTACTAATGTTATTTTATATAATCTTTTACAGAGCAACTCAAGCAATAACAGCTATCATGAAAGGCACAACATAGATGCATACCTACACCCCTCAATGCTGCAAGACCCGTGGGCCAGTCTTCGGCAATATAATGCCAGCAGACATAATAGTAGTACATAATTGTATTATGTTACTAAGGTATAAGTTTTATGTAAAGTGGAAGTAGACAATTATATAATTTGGTGGTATTTATACCTTTAGCTTACCACTACCTCACATATTGTCATGTTTGAATTTCCATAATCAAATAATTTCTTGGATTGTTTGTATAATTTAGCCTCAAAAATTGAAAAGAAAAACAATTGTACCTGTAGAGGGTAGATGGGACACTAATGCACAAACAGTTCAGTGCATCATTCTAAACACATCAAAATTATAATCAGTAAAAAATAAAAATCTGCTATTCCGTACATTTTGACCGTGTAGGTACAACTGCACTTTTGAAGGAAACACCAGATTTTTTTTTAAATTTCCAAAGAAAAATTTCTATGTGGTGAAGTTCTAAATTATGTACCGAATATGTGGTATTCATTATTCACCTAGGTTGGTCTGTGGATGTGTGACCACCCATTACATACCGAGTTTCCTCCGTGCCTCGGAAAGCACATTAAGCAGTTGGTACCGGGTGTCATTTGTAGATCTTTGACAGCCGTTATAGGTAGTCAGTGGCCCAAAAAGTCTGACAACCAGTCTTACCAAGGAGTATCGTATTACCCAGTACTAACTGGGTTGTGGAGGTCAGATAGGCAGTCGCTCCATGTAAAATACTGGTATTCAGCTGCATCCGGTTAGACTGGAAGCCGACCCCAACATAGTTGTGGAAAAGGCTAGGCAGATGATGATGTGGTATTCATTAGTGCATCAGTGTCCATTCCACCCTGAATACACAATATAAGGGACATATCACTGGTTTCTGAATTGAGTAATTGAAGTTAGTGAAGGACCTGGCAAACTCAGATTATCAGAAAATGGCAGATAATAGCACAAACTTTTATCTGATTAAAAAGCCTGGGTAATAGATTGTGTCACATTGTCCCTTATGCAATGTTTTTATTGGCCAAAAATATTTGTGAGTGATGTCTCTACTGTAGTAGTATAATTTTCTTGGTTGAAAGTCACTTATTAGCTAGCAATATTAATTGTTACTTATATTTTTAAGTCATACTTTTAAACTTGCATCTTTTTATGTCATAGGTACTTTTGAACTTGCATCTTTTTAAGTCATACTTTTGAACTTGCATCTTTTTAAGTCATACTTTTGAACTTGCATCTTTTTAAGTCATACTTTTGAACTTGCATCTTTTTAAGTCATACTTTTGAACTTGCATCTTTTTAAGTCATACTTTTGAACTTGCATCTTTTTAAGTCATACTTTTGAACTTGCATCTTTTTAAGTCATACTTTTGAACTTGCATCTTTTTAAGTCATACTTTTGAACTTGCATCTTTTTAAGTCATACTTTTGAACTTGCATCTTTTTAAGTCATCCTTTTGAACTTGCATCTTGGTACTAATTATTATTTAACAAATACCTATGTAATCTGTTGTTTTTAAAAGTAACTTCAGTATTGTACAACAACAACATATCAAACTAATTAAGCTGGCTTTTGGCACATGTTGTTTTTATTCTGATAAAACATTTTAGATAAAATAATTATCAACATATTCATGGTTTTTACACTTGAGGCAAAACTCAGTTCACTGGCAGTTTGCCACTTTTCACCCTTATGCCCTAAGTAATGAAGTTGAAAAGTGGTTGACCGTCAGTGAACCTGGTAGTACTTTAACTCTGATTTTTGTTTGCCTTTTCCATTGAATTTTAATCTGATATTTTATGTGACAATTTTGTAATAATCATTGTTTCAAAGATGAATTGTTTAGTTAGAAGTTTTTAAGTCAAACTTTAGTAATAGGTCTTTACCTATGTAATTGGAGATTTAATAATCAGCATTTTCAGATTTAATTATCTGTGGATTGGCGCGCAATTAGAAATTCAAATAAATTTTATTCGAAAGCCGTGTTCTTTTAATTTCAAATTCAGTCATTTGTTTTTAGATAGTTTTTTGTTTTTGTGAAATTGTGGTAGTTTTTGGCGCCATGGATAGACTGAAAATTCGTACAATTTTGAAATATGAGTTCCTACGTGGACATAGCGCTGCGCAAACAACACGAAACATAAACGACGTGTACGGGCCTAACACTGCTTGCATAAACACGGTCCATTATTGGTTCAATCGTTTTAAATCTGCAAATTTTGAGTTGATGAATGAGCCTCGCGGTCGGCCGGTAACCGTTGTCGACAACGACGAATTGAAGGCGGTAGTGGAAACGGATCCAACTCAATCTACGGCTGAGCTTGCTGCGGGCCTTGGGAGTTAGTCAAAACGACATTAAAGCACTTGCGTCAAATCGGAAAGATAAAAAAGCTAGATAACCTAAAATAAAATAAATATTTTTTTTTTTAAATTTTCATACAAATCTCCAATTTCATAGGTAAAGACCTAATATTAAGTTTTTTAACTTAAGTATTGTTTTTAGTATAAGGTTATTCAATAATATTACATACAACTGATACTCATTTCAAATAAAACAATATAAAAAAAAATTATACTTATTTATTTTTACAAAACCAGATAAGTGTACCAGATTTATTAATTAAAATTGGTAGAATTGAATTAATATTATCATCATTCTCCTGCCCTTATCCCAATTTGGGGTCGGCGCAGCATGGCTTCTTCCATACTTCTCTATTACTCGTCATCTCATCAGACACCTCGTGTCTAGCCATACTGCCATATCATCCATCACACAGACCATCCATCATTTCTTTGGTCTTCCTCTACTAACAGAGAGAGAAAAAAAAAAACATTCATTCTATAAATTTTCCGCCCGACATTTTCTGCAAAAATCTGCCAATCCTTTATATCCAATTATACAAGTAGGTACCTAATTTGTATACAAGTTTCATTATAACCAATAAAAAAATATGAGATTACTGAACTGCAATGTCAAATGAAGAATTTATTCAAATAAGACTACTTGTAGTCTGATCAGGTTTGTTTAACACCAAATTATTGCACTATTTAAATTGTGTTGTAGGAAACAAAATAACATTCCAATGGCTGACAAGACCTTTAAGATCCTTGGACCGGGTAATAAAGGTACCTATTTGCTATTTATACATACTATATTATGAAGTCCATTCAAGTCCTTATTTCCACTTGATGTTATTTCCATTTAAACGTTTATAAATATAAACTTTAAATTGGTGTGAATTTAGCTGATTTTAGAATGACTAGAACTATTGAAAAATCAAATCAATGGTCATTTAATTTGTAGCGCAAATTGTTTTATTTTATTATTCATCATTCTCTTGCCCTTATCCCAATTCATTTGGGGTCGGCGCAGCATGTCTTCTTCTTCCATACTTCTCTCTTCGTCATCCCGCCAGACACCTCCTTTCTTGCCATATCATTCTTTACACAGTCCATCCATCGTTTCTTTGGTCTTCCTATACTCATATACCCATCCACATTCATACTCAAAACTTTCCTCACAACATTTTCCTCATTCCTCCGCATCACATGCCCATACCACGACAACCGATTACCACACAACTTTTCAGTCACCGGCGCCACTTTCAGACTTCCTCTTATATACTCATTTCTTATTTTATCCATTCGCGTAACACCACACATCTCCCTTAGCATTCTCATCTCCGCCACATGCAAGTGCCTTTCGTTCATCCCTTTTGTGGCCCAACATTCTGATCCATACAAGACAGCAGGTCTAACCATTGTTTTATAAATCTTCCCCTTAAGTTTAAGGGGAATGCAGGAGTCGCAGATTGTTCCCGTGACCTGCCGCCATTTTATTATTATATATTGAAAAGGATGGAGGTCATCTGTAATTCATTAAGGTGTCACCCAAAACACTTTTTTTTAAACCAATTAGCTTGCGAATTTTTTTGGCAGCTAGTTTAAATTTGATGGAATGTGAAATAATAATGAATGGTGCCATTCATTCCTAAGTACTTTCAAACTAGTGATTCTAATTGAGTTCAATAAATTAACTTGATAAGGAGTTATTATGTTCTATTTAATTACCTATTTAACCTACTAATCAAAATGTAAACAGTTGTAGTAAATACATAATATAGGTAGGAACTACTTGTATTAAAATGGGTGCACAAGAATATCACAAGTACCTCGGTACAGTCAGCATTATAAGTGATCTGAATTTTTGAGGAAGAGTTGCAACAATATCTTACGTATTTGGCATAAGTTTCTTTATCACAGAAGCTCTAGTCGGAATAAGCAAATAATATACAACACAATAATACAATCGGCAACAAAAGTCGATGGGGTCTGAAAATTAAAATACCTAGTACGCACGACGCTCAATAAAGCTATACATAACCAGTTTATACGGACCTCTCATTGTATAGAAAATCTATACAAAGCGAGGCCAAGTTATACTGCAAATGTATGTGTGTGTGTGTGTAGCTTCATGTGCCGCCGTGTGTACAAACTCTGCGCCGAAAAACATTGTACCGAACAAGTTATTAATTTTGGGTCAATTAAAATGATATTATTAAAATAGCCGTGTTAATTAACTCTATGCTAAACGTCCTTATCAATTAACGCGTGCATAACTTTCTTTAAAAACTCATTAAGCAGGTTGACAAAGGATCAATATTGACCAAAGGTCACCCATTTATGTTGCTACCACTACGAACTCAATAAACACACGTCCTTAACCGTTTTATCGGGTACGTATTAAAATAAAACAATCCAGAGTTCCAATGGGGAGTGACCAGACCGGTCGAGATCGTCTTTTTTCTATCGATAGTACAGTATAAAAGTGCTTCGCTCGGTGACTCGGTGTATTTGCATACAACTCTTTGATTCAAAGACAAGATGAATTTTTGGTCGCTAGTGTTGTGTATTGTGCTGGTCAATATGGCGTTGGCTTTGGGTGAGTAACAATATAATACTGCTAGGGTATCTTACTATTAATCTATAGACTAGAGTAAGGCAAACTTGACCCCGCTATCTAGCACTGGACCCACGTGGTCGTTTTCGGTCCATACCTTCTCCTTCCGCAAATACTGGAGGCGGAACTCTGACTGTTCTAATGTAATTATTCCAATTGTTTTCCATCAGCAATTTCTCAGTCAGTCAGTTAATTTCTCAGTAACAGCCACGGAGTATGGATTTGCGCCCGGTTGATGGCAATAGGCTCGCCCCCTATTACATGGGACTTAATATTAGGTACACTTCTGCCTAACCCTTCGAGGATTACAGGCGTGATGTTAAGATACGTCCACCAACTCGCACTAAGCTAAAGTGGCGAATTTCGGTCTATTCTGGATTTGTACCCGGTTAACTTAAATGTTGCTAATATTGCTATAGATACAACTTTGCCTACCCTTTCTGGAAATACAGGTGTGAAGTTATAAAGCCTGAAATGTCTAGGTCTACCTAAATCACTCGACTTAATTATGTAGGTTATTGATTACAGCCACTTTGGTGCCTATCAGCAGTATAAAGGGTGTAAAAAGACCCTTAACGAAGCCGAAAGACACTTGTTTTCCTCATCATTAGTCATTACGATATTTTTTTTTGTTCTAGACCATACCTGGGAACCTTCTAGTTACAGATATTCTTCTTTTTAGTGTTTCGATGGCAAAAAGTTTAAATATGTTTAGCCCAAAACGCGTATCCCGCTCACTAATGCAGTAAATAAATCATCAAGAGCGCAGGTGATAGGACATGCGGGGCAAGATGGAAGGTAGGCCATTGTTTGTGGAGAGACGCCGCATACTCACTTGAGATCTGAGCCGTCCATGAACCCCCATCTGCAGAGATTGTCTTTGCTCCGGCCGACTTGGGTTCGAAGTCTGTTTAGAGATTTCCAAGTCGGCCACGGCAACTCGTGTCCAGGTAGAAGGTTATCAGATGGATCGTTGAAGTTGTCAGGGGGTTTAAACCGCTCCCGTCAGAGATTGCATCTTGCTGTGGAGGCGTTGAAATTGACTGGGCTAGCTGGGCCCACGCGCCCAAGAAAACTTTTACGACTTTTCAGCCTCTGGGGCACAAAAAACAAAGATTGGCTAATCCTTTCACCACGATGGCAAATATAAATAAACGGAGATATTAGGTGTCAAAGTTACTACATTTTACTAACTTTTTTTAAATACGTGTTTTTAATGTAATATTTTTACTTTAAACACCTCCACGGTCCCCTTAGTATTCAATCCCTCCATCAGTATAATGTTTTGAGTGAGTTACATTGAGTCCTACCGAAAAACGTGATTTTTCATCCCAAAAAAAAAGTCATTTCCCAGCAATAATTTTTGCGTAAAGTTACTTAGTTTGATGTACAGAATGCTTGGTTGACGGCTTCGTGAAGGGTCCGTTTACACCCTGTATACCCTACCTTTTACTTGCTACAGAAGTGCTACTGAACTATTGTTTTTACGGTACACTTGCCAACTTTAACTAAGAACTTGCTCACAAACTTATAACAGTAGTTACTAACTTCTGGAAGGCACAGAAGTTTCGTTTAAACTGCGGTTTGCCTTACTATTTACCCACTGTTCAGCATAGAAGTCGGTACCCAAGTTCTTACCTGGTTTTAGTTTTCTCAGCAAGACAATTATCTAGATGGTCTAAGCAGTGGTCGTCAAACTGCAGCCATTTTTGTGTGACCCGCGACAAAATAAATAATTTTGGGGTATTCCTCAATGCGCAACCAACTAAGCGCAACTAAATTATTTCTCGAAGCACAACCATTAGTTGCGCTCACAAATTCAAATTAAGAATATTATTATGTTTATTCCTCAAAGCGCAACCACGATGCAAAATAGAGAGGAGTATGATGGATTCATTAATGATATCGATAGACAGTTTTAAATCAACTGTCCTAATTGTTTATTTATTAAAACGGACAAGCATAAATTAACTGGAAAGAAGTGTTTAAGCAACTTTTGGTCAATAACGTTATTAATACTTTTATAAAATGTCAGGTCAATAATTTTGCAGTAAATAGGTATGTAAGTAATTATTTGATACCTACATACTTGTCCAGTACCAGGCTAAGGTACCGAAGGTAACTTCGGTACCTTAGCCTGGTAAGTAGGTAGATGGCATACGTATCAGTAATATCCGGCTTTCAGTAGATAGGTATACCAGTTTCCAATGAGCATTAAAAAAAAACTAAACCAGTACCTAACTGGTTTCCACAAGACCGGTTAAAATTCTCATAAAATTTACGACAGCTAAAATCTTCCAATCATAACATAGCTGACCTAATTTTATTACTACTTGACTTGTTAAGAACCGGTACCTATAGGTAGTAGATATTCAGCTTCTCGTGTCTACCGTTCGGCCGGTTCGTGGTTAAGCGATCGGGTTATCGGTCGCGAGTTCGATTCCCTTTAATTTTCTTCATTCATGGTTGGTTCCTAGTCTGGCTAATTTTTATGTGAGATTCTGCCTGAACTGAAAATAATCGAGGGCTGAAAGTGAAATTTCATCACCGATATGGGTGATAAAAATGTATTAATTTGATTGGCTTAACTAAGTTAATGAAAAGCTTACGAAACTCTTAGAAATCGATTGCCTTTGACAGGCCATATGTTTGATAGCTGGTTCTGATTCTGATCACAATATGACAGACGAAATTTGTCAGTTACGTTTTAGTCCTACTTATGTAATATAATAGCTCGCCCATTGCCATCCACTGGGCATAAATCCAGTTTCCGGACTGCTTATGTTTCTGATCGAAAAACCTAACAACACTGCTCCCGCACCCAACATGCTCAGCTGTAGAGGGAAAACTTGCGATCACCTAATCAACGAGTACTGCCTCGTTGATCAGGCGGTGGTAACCTATTCTTTAGCTAGGTGAGTCCATGGACTACCATACACTCACCTAGCCAAAGAACAGTTTGCGATCATAGTCTTTCCCGCCTGCCCAGATGATAAATACCTACTTACATTTGTAGAAATCTGTACCTATAATACCAGAAAATCCCTTCTTTTCAGGAGCCTGCCCCGAAGGTGAATACAATCCAGGCCCTAACTGTGGCCTAGAACCTTCCTGTTCGACAAAGAGCTCCCACGCATATCCGAAACATACCTGCGATTGTTGGTGCGTACCTGGCACTTACAGAAGACTGGATACTAATGCCTGTGTGAAACTAGGAGATTGCTATGATTAAATGATATTTTTAATGAAACTGAGTATTATAATTTGATCACATTCTGAGGGGGGCCTACATTGTTCAATTAAACTGAGTTAGATATTATTGTGTTCTACAGGGTTCAGGGTTCTATCAACGCTCTGAGTAGGTAGGTATAAAAGAACTACCCGTGCAACGATATGAAGATAGACAATCATAACAGCTGCCTAGCCTTTTCTCAAAACTATGTTGGAGTCGGCTTCCAGTCTAACTTAATAAGACTGAATACCAGTATTTTCACGAAGAGACACCTCCAAAACCCAGTGACTGGGTAATACGATACCGCTGGTAAAACTGGTTGTCAGAATTGAGGGTTAACGACAGTTTACGTAGCTTAGAAGGTAATTCAAGTCGCAATGAAAGAAAGAAATGGTGTGTCTTATAGGAGACTCACCATTCAGAAATTAAAACTATGAAGTCTTACGTCTGGAAGTTTCAGTCAGTGGCTCTTGGTATGTAGGTAGGTATTCTAGCTCTCTCAATTACTAAGTGAGTTCTTATCAGTTAACCCTCTGAGTTATTAAGTAAGTATGTGGTTATTAGGTTTCCTTTGAGCTAATTATAACATTATAGGCATAATCAGCCTATAATGTTCCCACTGCTGGGACACACGGCCTCCTCTCTATGAGAGGGAATGGAGTATAATCCGCCATGCGGGCCCATTGCGGGTTGGTAGATGTCACATGTCTTCGAATTTTTGGTTCTAGGACATGCCGGCTTCCTCACGATGTTTTCCTTCACCGTTTTTGAGAGAAGTGGTGATGAAATAAATTGCACAAAGTTATGCTCCTACCTGGATTCGAACCCACAACTTACTGTTCGTAAATCGGGGCCGCCACCATTGTGCCAACGCTGCTCTGCTCAATTTTAACAGAAATTAATAGTTAAGTAGATCTCTAGGTAGGTACCTTTTTCTTTCAGCCTATACATTATGAGTAAGTAGGGATTTCATATTTTTTTATCTATGTACACCTCTATTAATCATAACATAAGACCTTGATAAATCCAGCATATAGATTTAAGTATTGTTGGACTTCGCGAAGAAAATACTGAAAAATTAAAACAGGTAACAAAAATGTATCCTTGTACAACTTTTTTACGTCACTGACCTACGGAATCGTCAAGTTTTTTATCACAAACCAGAACACACGTATTCTTTACGAAAAAAAATACACCTATTCATCAAATCTATTGTGGGCTCTGTAATGCCTGGCAGAAATAATTAGCCACGAAACTAAAAAAAGAAACAATTGCCTCTACAACTAAGCATGTCTATGACCGAAGCGAAAATTAAAACTAAGCATCTAGTTGCAGACCGTGACGGCTCTTATCGCTAATGAACACATTTGAATGATTTATAATACAATGGCGAATCTTCTCCAATACGTACTAAAGTTTTTTTTTATTGTTTCCTCAAGAACATGCATCATCAGTGTTTTTATATCAAATTATAGCGCGCTGTATATGGCTCAAGACTAGGTATGTGAGTAAAGTCTGTACAAATCCTTGATTCCAATTGATGTCATTTCCACACAAACAAAAAAATCAATTAACTAGCGTTTGCCCGCGGCTTCTCTCACGTTAATTTAGAATTTGACAACCTAGCGGTGTGAAATATACTTTACGACCTATTCTCATACCTACCAAATATCCAAAAAAAAAAATCATAAAAATCGGTCGAGCTGTTTCGGAGGAGTGCACACAAACACCAAGACGGACACTGACACGAGATCTTTAAATATAAGAAGATGAACAGTGTCAATTATTTTTATAGAATTACATATTATTGGTACAATTTTTATTATATTGCCATATTCATTGAAGTGGTCGCTCAAACTGAACCCAATGTGTAGCTGATACTGGTACTGTTAGCTTGATCATCCCACTGCTGGGCAAAGGCTTCTCCCCATGACTTCCAGTTGTCTCGATCCAAAGCTAATGTGGGCCACTGGTCGCTGGTTTTATCCAGCTCGTCCCGCCGTCTTCTAAGAGGTCTGCCGCAACGCCTTCTGGCTGTGTCAGGGCTCCAGAAATTTGTAGCTATAATAGTTAATTTTCTAAATACTTACTGTACTGTTTGTGTACATTTTTAGAGACTAAATTGTGTATCTACGCAGAAAGGTAGGTAAACGTGAGCGTTAATAATATACTAAACTTATGAGTACCTAATATACTTCTATTGTTATGCTTCGTTTGCATATAACTCGTGAGAAACTTGTTGCCGTCAATCAGTATCATCTGCTCGCTCGGAGTTAATCGTTTTAAAATTAGTTTTCTGTGTACGATTCGTAGTTTTGTCTCTAAACGGTTGTCTGCTGCCAGTCATTTTAGTTTATCAGTAGAAATATTAATCGTTTTGACACTATTTGATATTAAATGGTTCCAATTTAAACGTGTTCGTCATTTGTTTATATACGAGATAATAATCAAAGTTAGAAGTAAATCGATCAATAACAGTGACCTCAGATAGTACCTTAGCTGATATAACTTATTGTTCAGGAGCCCTAAGACGCCTCTACGTTTCAGAAAACACTTGGTTTAAAATATTGAATTTGTTTGAGCTTCTAGTACAAATTAGTGGCACAGATAATCAAGGTGAAGAAGTTATTTAAACAGTGATGTGTGGTGATAAACTGCATTCGTGTTTGTTTGTGTGTCGTGTCAACATGAAACTCTGGACAGTTGTATTGTTTGTGTCTGTTATTAGTTTCCAGCAGTCGATCGGTGAGTATTTTATAATTAATTATTTACGTACTTAGCAGTAATTTATGCAAAGGTTTTACCCAAGGACCTAGGTTCTAAAGATATCTTAGTAATTAGATAATTTTATACGCTTTGTAGAGACTCGTGACTAGTTGTGATGAATGATATCGAGCTTGTTATAATTATGAATGCAAAGAACAAAACATTATGGATCTTTGTTTTATTGTTTGTTACTTTATTATGAAGTAGGTACTTAATTACTTTTGTTTCTTTTAAACTGCAGAGTACCTAGTCAGATAAAGATGTCACGTTAAAAAATATTTAAGTGACTTCTGTTAAACAATAAAATTAAAATACATTTGTGGAATTGTAGCGCCCAAGTAGATCTTCTATGTACCTATAACCATATATTTCTGTGAAAATATATTTTCCTATCAGCCAGCAGAATTTTACTAGGATAGTCTTGTTTCAATATTTCTTCTTGTGCCGTCAATGACCCCTTATGGACTCAGCTCACAAAAGTCGCCAGAAATGTCAGCGAATTTGATATATAGAGTCTATTAAAAAAAAAGTATTGAAAATTAAAACTTTTAAGATTAAGATTAAGAAGTACTTGGGCCACTATGGTAGGCAGTTTCACAAGGATTATCTACATCTCAATGTTCATAATCGCCTCAAATCATTTCAGCCGATTGTCCACCTGGCCAGTACAACCCTGGACCTGACTGCTCCTTCGAGATCATCTGCGGTCTACCTAGCGCCCATTCAGCCAGAAAACACTACTGTGACTGCTGGTGCAACCCTGGAACAGTGAGAGATTCCCTCACTCACGAGTGCGTCGAGATATGTCCACCGATTAGTAATCCGTGGATACCGAAGTCCAGTTAATGCTATTGTTAAGTTATTTAAATAATATGTGAAGGACCTAATTTTTGTGTTTTAATTTAATAGGTGTACAGTAACGAGCACCAATATGTAAACACTTTCCTAAATATAAAAGCAATTTTCGCGAGAAATAACGATTGTAACTTGGAGATAGGTTCTTTCTCATAAAAATATGAGTTCCAAAATACTGTGTTCGTAACAACATGAAATTTTAATCAGAACAGTAGGAGAAAAACATTTTTAAGTTGTTTAGTGTTTACATATTCGTGCTCGTGACTGTACCTATACGTAGTTGTTTTCTGAGGTATCACGACTCAGAAAACACCTACAATTAGCTGTAATAGCTGTGTATATTCGTATTTCTGTAGCAGATCTCAGATTTATTCGTGTAAAAAATGGGGAAATCCGAAGTCGTCATGTGTTTGTTGAATATAGAAGTAGTTACCTCTCGCATTACGAAACTCGCCTTTACTGCTACGGATACATGCGCTGTCAATATAATTTTTTATTTGCGGTAACTGGGTAAAAGAGGTGAGCCTAAGGTATATGATTTATCTTTCTGTTGATTATCTCCAAAAAAGGATGATCATGATGGCGGAAATTGATTCTGCTAAGTTAATGAGTAAGTCAGTGTTTTATAAAATAACCCTCCAATTTAACATGAATGGTGACATGAAGGCGAGTAGTGGTCCAGTGAGACTGTCCGCAACTTAAGACTTATAGGTCGTAGGTCTCAACTCAGGGGGCATTTAGTCAGAATAACTTATCACCACTACTCTCAAAACGGTGTAGGAAAACATCGTGAGGAGACTGACTGTATGTTCTAGAATAGAAAAAATCGAAGACTTAATAACATAACATCCACTATAACCCTTACTGGGCCCGTGTAGAGGATTATGGTACTCCTCTCCTTCTCATAGACAGAAGACATGTGTCCCAGTAGTGGGAACATGAAACGCTGTGTATGCTTACATGGACGGAGAGGATACGAAGAATAATCATGATTTATAGAAATGAGGTCAATTCGATTTACGTTCTTATCTTTGACCTGGATAATGTACCTATATGTGTCAGGCAGAACATAATATTTATTTTTACAGACGCTATCTACTTATGTTACGTCAATAAATAACTCGTGTCAGTATAAAGGTCAACGCATACGTGTAATAATAACAGCCGTTCGGTTTGAACTTCAGGTTAAGCCGTGCTTGCCAAGGTTAGTACGTGGATGGGTGATCAGCCATAACATACCGAGTTTCTTCCGTCCCTCGGAAAGCACGTTAAGCCATTGGTCCCGGTTGTCATTTGTAGATCTTTAACAGTCGTTACGGGTAGTTAGAAGGGCGCGAAAGTCTGACAACCATGTCAGCATTAACTGAGTTGTGGAGGTCAGATAGGCCGTCGCTCCATGTGAAATACTGGTATTCAGCTGCCTCGGGTAGGACTGGGAGATCAGGCCTCTGATTTTTCGGATTCATGTGCGTATTGTAACTTGCTTCAGTTAAGGAAAACATCGTGGGGAAACTAAACCAGCGTGCCTGAGAGATATTTAAGCAGGCTGATGTGCTAACATAGGGTCGTCACCACTTTTATCCAGCCGTAAGCGAAGTCCTGCGAAGTGACACGTGATGGTGTCCTACGCGCGAGATAAGTGAGGGGCAGTGCTTATAACTGAGCGTTGTCCTTTTTGTTAAATATGTATTGATGCCTAGTTACTTTGAATTGCGAGATGATCCGACAGAGAACCAGAGTTGTCGACATAGCTCACAGAATAAGTAAGCTGAAGTGGCAATGGGCCCGTCATATTAGCCGTAGAACCGATGGCCGTTGGGGTAGGCGTATTCTTGAGTGGAGACCGCGAATTGGCAAACGCAAGCTGGGACGCCCTCAGGCTCGGTGGAGTGACGATCTTCGCAGGTTGGCTGGTAGTAACTGGATGAGAGTTGCTGAGAATCGAGTTGAGTGGTGTGCGATTAAGGAGGCCTATGTCCAGCAGTGGACTGCCATAGACTGCTATAGACTGAAGATAATTTGATTAATTTGATTTGATTTGATTTAATTGAATTTGATTTGATAATTTAATGAATGGCTACCACATGTTTGTAGAAAAGCATGAAGCAAAATGCATGCTCACTTTCCGCCTGAGTAGGTATGCATTTTCCTCTTTAATTTAGCAGACCCAATTGTAACAAGCAAGCATATTATCATCTTTTTCTATCCGTATTGAAATCTTGGAGTGGCATGTCTTTTCGTTTGGAGAACATGAAGTGAGAAGAACGGGTATCATGAGCTCATGATAGATCCGAGATCGCTGGTCTGATCTAGGATTTGGTGATCCATCAATTTAATATACAAACAACTTACAATACAATGCTCCCATTGCTGGCACAAAAGCCTCGTTCTCTGTCAAAGCGAGTGGACCTTAAGCCATCAAGCGGGCCTACGGCGGCTTGGTGGATGTCATCAGTTTAATGACAATCAATTAATTTATCTTTGTGGTTACTGTTGCCGTCGAATCTAAAAAATAGGTTGTCTTTAATTTAATAACTCGTTAAGTAAAACAGGTAGATGGAAATGCAATTAACCTGTTTCTCTATCTCGTTCTAAAAATACATGTACCTCTTCTTCTAAATTGAGCAATCTAAATTGAGTCAGCCCAGTCCATCAGTTCCTGTAGTGAACAAACAACAGGACACGCAGGACACGATATTAAGTGCCTCATCGTTTGTAGAACAGCACTACATTTACACTGCAGGGCAGAGTCATTAATGAATCTCCACCTGAGCAGGTTTTCCTTGCTACGACCAACCTGGGTCCGGAGTCTATTTAAAGACTTCCAGATCAGCTATAGCAACTCATGTCCAGGTGGGAGATTTTCAGCAGGTGGAACGAATGGGTTAGGTAAGTACGCACTACCTCGCCACAGCTTTAGTCTTTCCGTAGACCGCTCGCCAGTGAGTGGGGTGACAAACTTCAGAAAGCTGTTTCGGCTTTTCAGCCTTTGCGACAAATCTAAATACCCTCGGTATTTAGATTTACATGTACCTGATAAGTAAACATTCATACAAATAGTAAACACAAACATAACTTTCACATCATTCAAGTTAAACAACACCTTCTAAGTACACGTCAAAGTCATCAAAACCAATTTAGTTTCTATTCTATAGTAGTTCTTGCAACTTCATTCAAAAGTCGATCAACGGTTATCAACGTAGATCAAATGAAATTGGTTTGGAATAGGCCAATTATTGAGACACACCTATTCGTAATTGCTTTATCACACTAGGGTGCAAAATACTTCATTCTATTCTTACAGCAAAAAATGTCAAGCTTTCTGTTAGCCTTTTTTATTACAAGCTGCATACATTGTAAATGTTTGAAGAATGCGATTATTATGAGCAGCATAATTGCATTATGTCGTATGCAGGCGCTTATCGAATGGATTTTGATCGAAGTTTGATTTGATAGGAGCAAAACAGGATGTCGTGAAACTTTGATGTACCTATTACGTTTTGAATTATCAAACATAATCAAAATGGGCTATACAACTTTAAACTGGTGTACCTACTTATTTGAAAGCTAGAAAGCCTTATATATGAGGCATAGCTCCTGCGCACCTTTTTCCACGACGTAGCTCATTACTGTGCTACGAAAAATCGTCCACCATAAAACGTAGGAACCTAATCTACGTTTTATTTTCAAACTACACTAGAATGTTCTTAAACAGAAGAAAAAGACAAATTTTATTCTTATTATTCAGACGTTTATTATATCTAATACTAGCATTTCGCCCGCGACTTCGTCAATAATTGTGATAGCTCGGCTAATATGCACGATATAAATATAATTTATAGACTATAACACCTACGAATAGTATCGCTTTCTGCCAGTGAAATATTTTTTAGAATTGGATTATTAGTTTCGGAGATTACCCCCCACATACAAACTTTACCTCTTAATAATATTAGTATAGATTCCCTGTCAATAGGCACACGCCCCAGGTGCAATAGCAATTGGTGATATATTATAAGACCGGGATTTCTGTGTTCATTCTCAGGTTTACTTGTATAATGTATGAAAACTCCGAAACAAATTCTAAGTTATGGCAAAAAAGAATCCGTCTTTTAGTCTAGAAGAACTAAGCCATAAAGTACAGGCACTAAATACGACTTTATTAAAATAAATATATTTATATGATAGATATTTTAAACATTTTCCTGTCAAACATAGTTCGATCGTTCAATACTGTTGCTGAGTGGCCTGTCCGGAAAAACGCCGGGGAAACGACGACAAATAATCGTCGAACAGCCTGCTGTCTACAGCAATCATAGCTCTTTCTCGTTCACTGAATTTATAAAGCCTTAAGAGAATTATTGTCACCCAGTATCTTCAGAGTTTATTAGACAAATATTTAGTAGGGGTGTCATCCGTCATACAAGGTGTAAACGAACCCTTCACGAAGCCGTTAACCAAGCATTCTGTATTTCAAATTTAGTAACTCTAGCCAAAAATTATTGTTGGGAAACGAGTTTTTTTTGTTGAGGTGAAAAATCACGTTTTACGGTAGGACTCAAAGTAATGTACTCAAAACATTGTGCTGATGGGTGCATTGAATAGTAGGGAGTTATGGAGGAATTTAAAGTAAAGTTTCAGCATTAAAAACTTTTACTAAAAAAAAACTGGTGAAAAAGTTGGAACTTTGAACCCGCATGTCACCGTAACTACAAAGTTCCCAGGTTTTGAACAAAAAAAATATCGCAATGACGGGAAGAACAAGTCCCTTTCGGCTTTGTTAAGGGTATTTTTGCATCCGTTATATCAACCGGCTTCATGAAGGGTATTTTTACATCCGGTATAACAGCCCAGAAACATGGAAAACAATAAATGCACTAATTGGATTTAATAATTTTAAGATGAATTACGAGTATTTGTTACTAGCTTTTGTCTGTGGCTTCGCCTTTATGGATGTCGGAATTTGTCATAACTATGGGAACGTATTGTACCGGCTTGAAAAGCAAAGCTCTAAGAAGATTTCTTACTACGATTCCTCTCGATTCAGAGTCAGAGAGGAGCTACAGAGCGCTATGAGAAATTAAGTTAAATTAAATACTGTTATTTCGTCAATTTATTAACTTTCATTGATAATGTACGTTTCGAACATCAAAAGGACATTTATTGGCTTATAATAAGCCAATAAACGGCCTTTTCGAAACATTGAAATCTTAAATGCTGTTTTAGGAACAAATCCTTACAGTAACAGTAGGTTGGACAGATCATTAATTCTACCCCAACGCCCAATAGCGTTAAGATATGTATTAATGGATTGATCTCTTCAAGAAGAATATTTCTTGCTTTCACAACTTTTCTCGATTGAGAGTCAGAGAGGAGCTACAGTGCGGTGCTCAATCGACTACCTAGTTAGACGGACTGCTAATTAGCAAACGTTAAGTTAGTAGCAAAAATTCTCATTAAAAAGCTCTCTCCAAAGGTATATATATTATTTCTATAGGTCACCCAGAAAATCCTAACTTTGGTGCTCAAATAGTCACCTACTTAGGTCAATAACTCCGAACGCACAACGTACTGGCGAAAGTCGTGTTACTGTCTAAGGTTCTCCTTGGAAAGCTCTATGCAATGGATTATATGTTACCCAGTTACCCAGAAAACCTTAATTGATTGCCAATAATATCTTAACTTCGTTGTCCAATAACAGTTACATATTTAGCTCAATAACTCCGAACGGACTGCGAATTGCCAAAAGTCGTGTTAGTAGCAAAGGTTCTCCTTAAAAAGTTCTTTTCATAAGATATATCTTATGGCTATTGGACCTTAAGGCAGATGCCCATACTTCAACACCCATTCTCCTTTACCGTTTTAGTTCCTATTACGCCCGATTTACATTGGTCAAGGACAATGGCGAATGGTGACTATACGTAAACACAATGGCGAGTAGCGAGCACCTTGACAGTGACTGTTTACTCGCTACTGACCGATCGGTTTACACCACTGTCTTTACCCTAAAAGGGACTGGACGGGAGAATTTGTAACAGGGAGTCAAGAAGTGGCTGCGGTGATAGCATGTCCATCTAGGCGGTCTATGTCCTCAGTCGTCTCCATGATGTTTCGACCAATATGACATGATGTCGGTGGGGTCATGGATGGTGGGTTTGTCCTTACCCACTGTACTTCTCTATTTCGCTAAACACTTGACCAATCTAAATTTAGCTTTAGGGATAGTCCAAGGAGGCAAGAACCAAAGCCAAAATAAACAAAAAACAATCTCCCTCTAATTTATTTGAGCCGAAAAAACTTCCATTTATTATTTCAACAGAGTCAACATTCGATACGGAGGTTTTCGCCACATCGCACCGATGGAACTAAAATAAATATAATTTACGAAATTGGCCCAATCAATTCTGTTGAGGACCACGCCATTCCGAAATTATGGAGCCGTGACCTTGTTATGCAGATTCTGATGTTTTTCGGCTGATTGTTGGATTATAAAGCGGTTTTTCTGATAAGTCTCGGTCGATATTTGCAGTTTTTTCGTTTTCGTTGATAAGTTTATGAAAATTATCATTTTATAATGACAAGTTCATTATTACGTAGGTACTGCTTCGTTGGTCAATTATAGTCAAGTTGTGGTAGCAGGAGCATGAGGTCTAAGATTCAATTCTTAGGCCGGGCAAAGGAATTTTCTTTAGGAAATTTATTAAAGGTCTAGTGAATGAGACATTTTATAAACTTGAGCCATTTGTCTGCATAAGCGAAGTCTTTGGGGGAAGGGCTATGTCTAAAACTGTAAGATCGATCGTAGACCGTTTGAAGCACTAGTGCGTTGAATTTGACCTTTCGAAAATGAAGCAGTTGGTTGGAGGAGCTAGTGGCTAAATAATAACAGCCGCTCGGATCAATCTTCAGGTTAAGCTGTGCTTGCCTAGGTTGGTCTGTGGATGAGTGACCACCCATTACATACCGAGTTTCCTCCGTGCCTCGGAAAGTATGTTAAGCCGTTGATCCTGGCTGTCAATTGTACATCTTTGACAGTCGTTACAGGAAGTCAGTGGCCCGAAAGTCTGACAACCAGTCATAGCAAGGGGTTTTGTATTACCCAGTACTGACTGGGTTGTGGAGGTCAGATAGGCAGTCGTTCTATGTAAAATACTGGTATTCAGATGCATCCCGTTAGACTGGAAACCGATCTCAACGTAGTTAGAAAAAGGCTGCCTAGGCTAACTTACTGCTTCAATTTCATCATCATATGCCTATATGATGATGAAATTGAAGCAGTAAGTTTTTTGAAACCTTGTTCCGTTTCATCATGGACAGTAGTGGACAATAGACATTGTCTAAGATCATGCAATGGAAATGCATTCCACGTGTGTTAGTATGAAGCATGTCTACAGCTAAGTGGGTGTAAGCACTTAATCCAATAGCCGTTATTCGGTTGAATGCTTAGCTCTTACATACACCGGACTTGCTATTTTAGCAATTTGAAGGAAGGCAGTGCTGAGTAGTGTTAGCATTACGAATAAGAATGTATGTATTTTATCCTTGGTAAAATAATCGGTAAACATTTATGGGGGCAGTGGACAGAATTCTTCTATCGTCACGTGACAGCAGTCAGTGAAGACAGTTTGTAGTTTACCCTATAGTCTAAGCCATTTTTTTTTAAATTTTATATTATAAGTTTACACTATTGTCTAAGGCATTTTTTTGAAATTTTATATTAATTAAGTTTATCCTAGTGTCTAAGCCATTTTTTAAAATTTTATATTAATTAAGTTTACCCTATTTTCCAAACCAAACATTTTTTGTACGCCATTCCTACATGGCAAAACATGTAGCTACTTTCATTTATTTATAAGACCTGTATAGTGTATACATACTCATGTTTTTACAAAAAAAATTTTTTTTTTATCTTTATGCAGTTTCTGAAACCATGGCAAGGGCCTAAGGATCGGTTGCTTGCTTCCGGAGGTATTTACTAGAGAAAAAATAATGAAAATTATATTAAGAAGCTTTACTCTCCCCAAACCCATTCTAGTTGTTGGATTTCTCGTGCTAAGAACTAGATCTTAATATTTTAACATCATGGTATTGTATTGCTTGCCTTTCAGGACGTAGCACTGATACTTTCCTATTCAGTCATCATCGTCATCATCTGCTAAGCCTTTTCCCAACTATGTTGGGGTCGGCTTCTAGTCTAACCAGAAACAGCTGAATAATTTCCTATTCGGTAATATTATAAAAATAAAATTTATATATCTTCAAGTAAAAAAATGCGTGTGAATGCGGTGCTCCAGACTTTGTCCCACTAGCTGGAATTTCCGATGTGTCCCAAAAACTGCACTTTAGAAGACCTAAAATATGCCACAGGCGCCGCGATTAACGTGGCCACATACTGGGCCCAAGGAATTTAAACAAGTTATGCCATAGACACGAAAGAAGAAGCATTATAAAATAATCAGTTTACAAATTAAAGTGGCTTTAAAGTTGCAAAACTTTTATGTTAGAACTGCAAAAGTAGTATTAAGGTCAGTTGCATTTAAAGCTGAAGCCATAAGCTAAGATAAAATTAAGTTATGAAGGCACAGAGCTACAACACAATACCCTCTTCAAAGTACTCGCAATATATCTCCCAAAACAGATAACACACAAAGCTATCAAGTCATTTCCTCAAGTTTCCCTGAAAAGAGATTCCCCAGTCCACGATAACAGGTCCCGTATAAGGAAAACAGCGTACGGGAAAAACGTTAGTAAAATTTCATTAATTTGCTCCTAAGTACGAAAGTGATCCGTCCGGGCGTTTCAAAGCCCGTTTTAGGGTTCCGTACCCACTGTGACGAGAACGGAACTATATCTAAGTTTATTACGCATCTATTGGAGCGTGGCCTATTGCCAGCATCTTGTTTTTTTTCAATATAATTTTACAAATGTTTACCAACAGCGAACTCTTGACTATGCATGACATTCATCTTAATATGGCACAGGGCTGAGGTAGTCAGATGAAATACGTGTTACTATGCCCTCTATCATGACTCAAAAAGAAAGGTAAACTATTATCATATTGGTAGAACAGAACCCGTGTTTGGCGAGCCTCGACTCAGACTTGGGTGGTTTTTTGGGCCTTGGATTCCTCTCGGAGGGCGGAGGACGGCCTCGTGTGGTTTGGACCGGTCTCTGTGCGGTCGGATGTAACCCTCGCCGTTGTATTGTAGGCTAATATCAGTCCAAACACGTTTGACTTTTAGCCCTTCTACGTAATTATTATACCCTTAATTATTGGCGCTTTAGGACGTTTGCGATGAATTTATTATGCTGGAATTTGTTTATTTACAGGTTTAGGTTTTGTCGGCCTTTCGGTGGGTTGTTTTACTATTATCAGTAAAGCTGTGATATTATTTTTATGACCTGTTGAAATTAGATTGACGTTTTACGTAACATCACTTAGCATATCTACCAAGGTCTAATTCATTAATTATTAAGCTCCCTTATCTAATTTAAAATCAATCGAGCCTCCGTGAGCTTCTTAAATATTCAGTTCATTACAATGAAAGCTGCCAATATAGTTCAGTAGGGCACATAATCTTTCCTTGCATGTTAAGTGATTTTATACTACTTATGCGTCTGACCTATATTCTGGATTAAGGACACCTATAGCGTCAGCGCGACACTTAAAGGGGTGATGTCAGAAAGCGATTAATAGGTCGTCTGGCGTCTCGGGGTGCACCGCGATGGTCTGGCGACCGGAAGCGGCTCGCACCGAATAATCGCATCGATCGCCAAAAAACTAACCCACATACGCACTGGCAGCGTAGCCGGAATTATTAATCGCGAGGAGTAAGGGGGCACGAGGGGGGCGAAGGGTGAGCTAGGGTGGCGGGGTGGGCGCGACGCGCAGGCGCGGGCGTGCGGCGGGCACTTCGCGATTAAGGCTCGCGCGCTCCGGCCGCGTCCACACGCGGCGTCGCGATGCGCGAGCAGCCGGCCCCGCGGCCGCTCCCGCAAGCGCCGCGCTAACCTGTACCCATGCAGTGGCGAAAACTTACCAGGTTGAAGTCTTCGCCGGGCGGACAGTCGCGCGCTCGGAGGATGCTCTGCTGCGGCCGCAGGAAGGTATGCGATCCGATCGATAGCGCGCGCCGAAACCGTCGCCCCTCCCGGCCCGGACGCCGACGCCGTTTCGTTACGCCGTTCGACGACCCCGCTCACTAATGCCTCACTAAATCATGCTTCTTCTTGACTCTCATCTTTCCTTAGCCTAAGTTCGTGTCATGAAAATCCATCATCGAGGTCATTTATCAAATTATTCAGTTGCAACCCTGCTGTAGTTAATTTCATCTGATCCTTACCTTATGTTTCAGGGCGCTAAGTGCTTAACCGCTTTTCATGTCGTTAATTACTTAACTATCGATATTTGTGAACAATTATAAAGTATCGTGACAGTTTAATTAATCAAAGAAGCTGAACACTTGAAAAGTTCACGTTTTCTGAGCAATTAGTGAAGTTTCGCTGAAGGGCGGGTAATCAATCTGTAGGTCATATGAATGTGGGCCGCTGAATCGATCATTATTTAGAGCCATCGACAATTGTGGTGCGATGATCGTAGAAAATAGATTGTGGTGCTGCTCTATTTTAAACTTGGAGCGAGCCAGGCGTACCTATCCACTGCCCCCATATTTCTATATCGAACTATTTCAAATATAAAATACTGTAATATTCCGTAAAATTAATGTATTTTAAATAGTAAATCGTTTGTAGGTAGTAACTATAATGGTTGCCAGCGCTGTAACGCCTTAGGTACTCGCAGCATCTCGCCATCTTGTGCAAAGACATCAGTAGGTACTGAGCTACACTTATAGTGAATCTGCGGGTAGTTTTAGTCTTTACTATTAGTTTGGCAGTTCATAGTGTTGGGACATAACCGTTATTTAAATCAACGTAAGGATTACTATTGAATACACTTATTTCTCGTTAGTTTTAAGCAATTATTAACAATAGTTTAAGTTCTTATGTCAATTAACTCGGGACCCTAACCATTGGAATTTTCCAAACTGAAAATAACATACAAAATGTACCTTCTAAATAATTTTGATTAGATACTGACGCTAAATAGTAGTTACATTTTTGTACCAACAACATTTAAGGAGTATACCGACTTATTTACAAAGAGTTAATAGCTACTGAAAGTTTGAACCATAATTACACGTTGACGTGTGATCGTTGTCACTTAAGTGCCGTTTAAGTTCAAGCTGTACCATCTACTTATTAAGTCGTACTTATAACATTAGGACGCCTCTTTTCAGTGGTTGTTAGTTTATCTTTTTGAATGGTGGTATGGTACATTTTGTGAAAGAGTTCGTCTGAAAAAGTTATTAGAGCAAGGCAGGTGTATTTTTTAATTAAATTTTTAATAATAATAAATGTGTGGAAAAAAAAACGAAGCATGAGGGGCAAGGTAGGGATGGATATCCTACTTTCTACTTAATATTATAAATGCGAAAGTTTGTGAGGATGGGTGGATATTTGTTACTCTTTCACGCAGAAACTACTGACCGGATTTGGATGAAATTTGGCACGCAGATAGTTTATAACCTGGATTAACACATCCTGATCCCGTGGGACAATTATCGAACTCCACGCGGGCAAAGCCGCGGACATAAGCTAGTAGATTATAAAGTTAAAAAATATTTGCCCTTGTTTTATTTTCCAGGGAGAAAACAGGTTTATACGTTTGTATGGGCGAAGCGCCGGCGCCGCTAACCTTTCCTCTTAAGTTGGTACCTACTAATTTCTGGTATTAGAAGACTGTACGTTCTGTACGGTTGTGAGTTCGAACCCAGCCAGACACTTTATGTAATTTATTTCATCACTAGTTTCAAATAAAATCGAATATACGTCACATTCACAGTATCCACACTGGACCCGCGTGGTGGATTACGGGTCACTCCCTCTCATAAAGAAGAGTCCTAAGTGCCAACAGAAGAAATACTGTAGACTGATTATGTTATAGCATAATCAGCCTATAATGTTCCCACTGCTGGGACACAGGCCTCCTTTCCAAGAGAGTGAGATTACGTTATGATTAAGCATATGTTTTATAGTTTGACGGTACGGCGCATTGGCTAAGCGATTGACTTCTGCGCTGCGTGTCGCGGCTTCGATTCTCGCACGGAACAAAGGTAGTTCTTCCGGGTAGCTATCTGTGTATGTGAGTTTAAATGCTTGTGAACGCGCCCTCGATACAGGAGAAATTCCTTGTGTGGTGCAACGTTTTCTAAACAGAGAGATGAGTAGAAGAGAAAATAAAACAGTCCCCGAACTTAATTGCTGACTGGACCTGGATTACTGCACATAGAAACACAACACTGGGAGAAGTTAGGTACTGCAGTTTTCCTTGAAGAATTCAGCTATGACATGATCGGAGAGAGAAAAAGCGCAGGACCAACCGGGCTTAGCGTGCTTTTCTAGGTTAATTTTTCAGTAACAATTAACAGTCTGTTTGTTGGTGTTTAAGACACCTACGTTTTCAAACTGTTTATTGCTCCTGAAAAATTCCATGGAACAACTTCATAACGCTTTGCCTGACCTGCGTATGGAACCCAGGACCGCTTGCTCAGCAGTCGCACTTGCAACTAACGGTTTCGGGCAGTTCGCCGAACAATTAAAAGGATTGAAGTAACAAGGAGCAGAAGAAGAAGAAGAAGATGCAGAAGATTACGTTGCAGAAACTCCTGACTACATAAACAACATTAGTTTTAGCATATGCGAAACCTGAAACACGTGTCTAGTATTTTTATGTAAAGAATCTATGTAAAAAAATTCCCAACTGTGTCATGAAAAATCACAGGTTTATAAACTTGTTGTAAACCTGGTTGTCCGTACTAAAACGTGGTCACCACGCAACACGCCCGCGTGCGCGCCTCCAGCTCGTGTCGTCTTGAGCTCATTGATAATAATAATTTGGCAGTACTTATATTATTGCGATTGGTACTTAGTGTCGCTCGGTGTCCAACTTGTAACGTGTTTTAAATATTTTTGGGACAAAATATATCATGGTTATAATTTTTAATTATTGGCATTGATTCAGTTACTTATTCTGAACAGACTATATTCAGGTTTCGCATATACTAAAAATTATGTTGTATACCGTGGACCCGTGGTAAACGAGAATAGTAAGTCGTAAGTTAAAAAAGGCGCTTTCAAGAAAATGTCAGTATTATAATGTGTGTAATGTAGTGTGTGTACTGTGTAGTATAAAGGGTGTAACAAGACTTTTGACGAAGCTGAAAAGAAGAAGCACTTGTTCTCCCCATCATTTCGATCATTTTTTTGTTCTAGACCATACCTGGGAACCTTCTAGTTACAGATATTGGCGGTCAAAGTTCCAACTTTTTCACGAGTTTTTTTTTAATACATGTTTTTAATGTAAGATCTTTACTTTTAACACCCCCACGACCCCCGTACTATTCAATCCATCCATCAGTACAATGTTTTGAGTGCGTTACGTTGAGTCCTACCGTAAAACGTGATTTGTCACCCCAAAAATAAAAGTCGTTTCCTAGCAATAATTTTTGCGTATAGTTACTTAGTTTGATGTACATAATGCTTGGTTGACGGCTTCGTAAAGGGGCCGTTTACACCTCGTATATGCCGTGAACCCGGGATAAACGAGAGTAGTAAGTCGTAAGGAGTAAGTCAAAAAAGGCGGTTTCGAGAAAATGTCGGTATAATAATGTGTTATGTGTGTAATGTAGTGTGTGTAGTATATTTGATCGTCCTTAGTGCTCTTTATCAAACAAGAAAATACATTTTTAATTAATAAAGAGGCATGGAACCCAGGAGGATAAAATATAAGATCTTTTGACGAAAATTCCAATTGGGGAATATTTTTTTTTTCAAAAATCTGACTTACTGACGATTACCACGGTAGATATTTTACCTCAAGAAGAATTGTTTTAATATTCAAACAGTAACTGTCAGAAATATGAACAATAATTTGTGCCGCCCAGACATGATGTTCGACTTTTATTCGTCGCGTTTTATTGTGACTTGGTTGTAATGATTCATGTCACGAATCCGGTTGGTGCTGTTTTTAAAGATACCTATCGACAGTAGAACAGTTTGGGTATCTAGATTTTGGTTTCTTTGAGGGGGAAAATATTTTTCATTAAAGAATCTGAAGTTTTTTCAGTTATGGTCAGGAAATGGGAAAATTTCTGTAAAAATATTTTTTTATCGGGAATTCAAAATAAATGGTAAATATCCCGGTTTTAGGGTTAATGATAATTTCTTTACGCCCATCATATTTTTTTTCAATTATTTGACACCCTCTGATTCTTGTCTGCTTATGATAAATGTACATATTTATTTATTATTATTTTAAGTATGTTATAGTAAGTAATTAATGTACATTATCTGTGTAATTTATTTTTTAGTAGATTAAAAAACTAAAAGTGGTCACACAAATCCACTATGGTAGACCAAGTGAATTCGTTGGCTAATTTGATTTTTTTTTGGAATTTACTGTCTATTTGATTTAAATAGAAGGAAATGTAATTTTTTTTTAAATGTAACGCCTGAAATTCAGTAATATATAAGGTTTTCATACACGAAATATTTTAAGAGTAACAGAGTATAAGACGTAAAGTCACCATAGCAACGAAAAAAAAATATCTGAGTGTTTTTTTTTTACGAAATTATTATAATTCTAAAATTTTTTGAGACTTTTTGCATAAAACCTTTACTTCCATATTCTAACAATGACAGTAGGTAAATACGACGTAGTAAACTACCGTAATGGTTGTTTAAAAATAAGGAGCCAGTATTTATTTTGTGGGTCAAGTAATTTTAAATTATTTATTTTTTATAAAAAAAAACTCAGATAAAAAAAATAATCCCTTGATATGGCTTTGTTATAGCCGTTAGATGATTCCACGAAAATATTTCGTGTATGAATAGTTAGACCTTATATATTTTGGCATGACTGGGACTTGAATCTGACACGTGAAATCTTTTTATATTGTTCAGATGAAATCAAGCGCTATCTTATTCTAATATCAACCAACCGAAATTTGGTCGAAGCGCTGTTATTCGAAATTCGAACAGTATACAGTCATGAGCAATGAAATATTTACACTAAGCAAAATTCAAAAGTGATTTTCTCCTACTGTATTGATTAACGTTTTCATGAACACAGTATTTTAGAAGCCATACTTCTACGAAATAGATCTTATGTCAATCAGTAGAAACCGCAATTTCACGAGAAAAGCTCTTTTAAATTTTGCTAAGTGTATACATTTTATTGCTGTATATAATATTTAGGCGTTCGCTTTGTGTCATTAAAAACGGGCGTAACTTCAACATAAGTCCCACAGAACTTATGTAGGTCAAATTGTGGTTGACATAAGATACCTACCTGACGGTTCACCATAAGGATTAAGATGAGTCAAGATGTCCCAATTGATGAAACAAACTTAAAGGCTCGAGGGTAAGGATAACAGAGAATAAACTTATTAGCAAGTATTCAATATCTACAGTAACACATTACACAAGACGGTCAAAAATATAGTTAAGGTCTAGTCCCTCTGCGTCTATGCTAATTCTTCATAAAAAAATAACAAAAAATAATTCGAGCACCTAATTCTCTAGATTGTATTGTAGGTTCTGCCAATTTGCACCATATGTCTGTATAACTTGTAAGTTGAAATTCCAGCAGCGTATTATATTTAGACGTTTTAAGGGGCATAAGTGCAGCATTTGACGTCGTAATTAGGTCCAAAAATAAACTTTTTATTTCCTTTATTCATTTTTACAAACATTAAATACATACATTATATTTATTATTTAATATTAACATTTTAAATATTTCTCTAAAAAAACCTTATAGACACATTTAAAAATATAAAAAATGGTAGACCACCGGCATCGGGAACAGGGCTTAGGGCTCTTGAGAGAAAAGCCCCCTAACGATACTATAACTTATTATTTCCTTTATTTATTTTTATACAAATCTTACACATTTTTAAATATTAAATTAAAAACATTAAAAAAAAACATTTAAAAATATAAAAAAAATATCATAATATAATATAATAGCCCACCGGTATCGGGAACAGGGTCCAAGCTACCGGCGGTCAGGGCTCCAGAGAGAGGAACCTCCTAACAATACGAGCCGTGTCCAGGAGTACCGCTTTCTGAATCAAACCCTTGATCCAGCTGCCTAATGAGAGCCTCCTCTAACTTATTAGTTTTGTTATGTGTATTAATTAAATTCTAGCTTCGCCCACGTGGAGTCCGGTAATTGTCCCACAGGATCAAACTACCGAGATAAAAAGTATCCTATGTGTTAATTCAGGTTATAAACTATCTGTGTGCCAAATTTCATCCAAATCCGGTCAGTAGTTTTTGCGTGAAAGAGTAACAAACATTCAGACATCCATACATCTTCACAAACTTTTGCATTTATAATATTAATAGAAAGTAGGATAGCAAAATAACCGCCGAATTTTACCTTTCCTTCTGAAATTTCAACCCCTCATTTTGATTTGGATAAACAGAATTGCTACCGATTAAACTCATTTCTATGATTAATAATTAACATAACATCAAACCACGTTTAGCCATGGCTTATGTAGGTCAATCAAACCCCATATGTACCTACAGCATAGGGTTGAATGGGGTGAACCCAAAGCCCGTAAAATAACACAAACAATTTTTCAACCCTCATTTACTGCTTTAATTTTTTACGTTTACCGCTGCGATGGTCAATACTGAAAAATATTTGATTGAGATGAAAAATAATTTGTTTTTAATTATACCAAGTGATTGGTCAATTAAAAACGTTTAAAAAGGTTTTAATTGGGGTTGAAAACTATTTTTTCATTAAGTGGTTCAACGGAATTTTTAATAACTTCACAACTAGTCATAGACTTCTATTAAATTGATACAAAAAACTTGATTTAAAAGAATCCTTTTTAAATACAGTCATATTCTTCAGGCGCTTTCGTGATGTCCTGAAACCCATGTTTCTTGATAACTTTTCGTTCTAATGATTCCTGAGTAAAGACAATCTCTACATTTGGGAGTTCATGGACGGCTCAAAGAAGTGCGCATGCGGCGTCTCCCCAGAGACAATGGCCCACTTTCCATCTTGCATCCTATCACCTTCGCACTTGATGATCTGTTAACTGCACTAGTGAGCGGAGTTCGCGTGGCTGAGTTTTGGGCTAAACACATTGGAATTTTTTGCCATCAACACGCAAAGAAGAAGAATGAGTTCGTAACTAAAATCATGAAATGTCCATTCATCCAATCGCCGTTTGCTCTATCATACAATTCTGTACCGAAAATATGGTTTTAACTTAAATATTTATTTGTTTAAACTTAATGTTCAATTGGTACGGCGGACTTAATGCCATAATGGATTCTCTACCAGTCAGCCTTTGAGTTTAATAGAACAACATTGTGATAAGGTACAAAAAAATCACTACATAGTATAAAACAAAGTCGCTTCCCGCTGTCTGTCTGTCCCTATGTATGCTTAGATCTTTAAAACTACTCAACGGATTTTGATGCGATTTTCATTAATAGATAGAGTGATTCAAGAGGAATATTTATATATACATATTGCACCCAAGCGAAGCCGGGGCAGGTCGCTAGACATTATTATAAATATTCGCGTTCTTTCGATTCCTTATTCTCTGTATCTCGCTTTTCAACATTCAACTGAACGCTCGCATCAACATTTGACATTCGTTCCATTTTTTATGCTGATGACGTAATATATGTAGGGTCCTCATGTTTCATATAACCTTGCAACGGCGGGCTGCGTATTGTCCCTTCCATCTAAATGTGGATGACACCGATTTTATATATTCTGGGAATGCAGAATGAACGGGTTAAATTTGGAACTCACTAGATTCTGGAAATGGCTATTCATACTTTATTCTGGTCATTATAAAAGTATGAAAACGTGTTTGCACCAATTGACTGTGGTTGCAAAGAAATGAAAGATTCACTTTAGTATTTATAAGATCATCATCATTATCTACCTAGCCTTTTCCCAATTATGTTAGGATCGGCTTCCAGTCTAACCGAATACCAGTATTTTACATGGAGTTCAGTTTTAGTGTAGTACTAGGTAATACGATACCGCTTGGTAAGACTGGTTGTCAGACTTTTAGGCCACTGACTACCTGTAACGACTGACAAAGATCTACAAATGACAGCCGGGACCAACGGCTTAACGTGCGTTCCGAGGCACGGAGGAAACTCGGTATGTAATGGGTGGTCACCCATCCACAGACCAACCTAGGCAAACACGGCTTAACCTAAACATCGATCCGAGCGGCTGTTATTATTTTGCCACGAGCTCCTTATAAGATCACTAGCAGTTTACTTACAATGACCCATTTGGAGACTTTAAAACTACATTACGAAAGACTAGCTCAACGCATATCCACGGAACAACAACATCAATGCACAGTCTAACTTTTAAAGGAGTTCCACCGCACTCTTCCATCCTTTTCACACACAGGCAATTCCATTCGGGTTCACATTCAAAGCAGCTCGAGAACGTCAGAGATAATCAACACCCACAGTACAATATTGTGATGTGAAGTGACTCCACTCCATTCAACCTTTACCGGGGGTTGAGTACCCCGACACGGGCGTGGCTTACGTCAAATTACAATAATCAAAGTACTACGCGCTTTGAATAAGTTACTAAGTTGCCATGGGGTTTGTTGGCCACTTGACAACTATTTGTTGACGCAACTTGATGATGAAGTATCTTACGCAGTTTAGGGTTGATTTGCATAGTTACGGTAATTATGTTAAGGAGTTTAAATACCGCTAAGTTAACACTTTCGTGAAAGTTAAGAAGGGTCGTTTAACCACTTCTGTAAACTTGTTAAATTAACAGACCGAATAAAAAAAAAAATGTTTTTTACTTTTTTATGACATCATTTAACATCACGCCTGTAGTCCACAAATGATTAAGCACAGTTGTACCCAATTTTACACCTACATTTCGCCAGTTATGTTTAAGTCCCACGTAATAGTGGGCGAACCTAATGCCTTCAACTGAGCAGAAATACAGGCTGCCTGGATGCTAATAATTGGCTAATAGTTAACCTACAACATATTGTATTTATTAATCCATATTTTCCCTCATGTACTACAAAACTTTTATGTAACTTAATAAAATTATTATTATATATTATTTTATTATAATAAGAAATTCCTGATGGTTATCAAGTAACCTCATAACACTTTGCCCGAACAGAGAATTGAACCCAGGACCTCATGCTCCCAAACCAATGAAGCAATTTAATTGACGTGATAACAATATTAGCATATTCCAAAAAAAAAATGTTATCACAACAGTGCGTTCAATATTGGAAGCATGCAATTTGTTACCGTGGTTTTTTATCGCAACACTTTGTTAGTTTCAAAAACTGATAAGAATTTGCTGCAAAAAATATGGGTTTAACCTAACCGCGTCAACCCTGAGCGTGACACATTTGTTAAAAACTTTGATGCCCAACGCATGTTGAAAGGTTCCGTAGTTTATTGATAGACACAATTACTTTATTTGCTAGAGTGGCGACCGCGAACCGGAAGGGTCAGGTCATCCTCCCACTAGGTGGACCGATGACCTGGTGAAGGTTGCAGCGATCCGCTGGATGCGAGTCGCACGGAACCGGTCAATGTGACACTTGGGGGAGGCCTATGTCCAGCAGTGGACGTCTTTCGGCTGAAATGGTGATGATGATGACTTATTTGCTTAATCAATCAATCAATCAATAGTCTAACAGTCTAGTCCGGTCGTGTCGTGTCTAGTCTGGTCTTGTGTGCTTAGTCTCATGTAAAGGTTTTTGTATTTTATCAAACATGAATTAAGTATGTATAACTTTGGTGCAAGTAAATCCGATCCCATCTAGTTTTCAGAATAATAAAAAATACGGGTAAAAGTGTGTACAAATAATTATTGTAACAGAATAAACATAATTTTTCTTTTAAATAGTGACAACGGCATTTTGAAGATAATTGCCGGATCGGACTGACCCTTCCAGAGACACTGGGTGGGGACAGTCATAGTTCTGAATCTCAATAAATCAGCTAACACTAAAATACTACAGACCGACCGCTTTAATGAGTCCTCGCGAAGGTATCAATTTAAATAGAATATTCTGAAGGTTGATCACGTATTGGTTCAATTAGCATCGTAATACCTACGTGGATTATGGTTATTTTAAAACAAATAACCTGTGGGATATTGTTAGAACTTTGTGGACGCTTAATGTGCCTAGGATGGGGCAAGGCGGAGGACTCATTAAAGAAGCCGGTCTATAACAAAACTATGAAATGACTGCAGTCTGAAAATAAAGTTTAATTTAATTTAATAGTATATTTTGAAACAAACATGATCCCATTTAATAAAAAAATAAACACAAAAAGATTTTCATTCTGTTCCGTCTGCTGGAGAAAGTCCGAGACTGGCAAAAAACAGCTTCATTTTCCTCGTTCTTCTCACACAACCCTAAAAAGTACGTGACGCGATAAGAGTTAAGTGAAGCGCGCTAATAGGCTTAGTGCGTTCTCTTTATCAGTCCGAAGTGTTCCACTATCTATTGTCCCGGCAAACAATATTGCAGCCTATGACGTCATTCGTGGACGGACAACTGCTGAAGGCAAACATGCTTCATAAATGGGAACAAAGCCTGGATGGGTAGGAGGTAAAGTTCAAGGACTGTTGTGCAAGAGGATCGATGTTTTGTGCTGCGATGATTTTACACGGAGTTTGAAGTTGGGGTGTTTAACATCTAAGATGCCTATACTTTTTAACTGGGAGCCTAACAGATGTTTTTTTAAACAATTCCTTACAATATATCTAAAATGTGCCTAGACCAGACGCGATCGTTAGAAAGTGTTTCGATTACCATCATCATTCTCTTGCCCTTATCCCAATTCATTTGGGGTCGGCGCAGCATGTCTTCTTCTTCTCATCATCTGCCTAGCCTTTTCCCAACTATATTGGGGTCGGCTTCCAGTCTAACCGGATGCAGCTGAATACCAGTATTTTACATGGAGCGACTGCCTATCTGACCTCCACAACCCAGTCTGTACTGGGTAATACGATACCCCTTGGTAAGACTGGTTGTCAGACTTTTTGGGCCACTGACTGCCTAACGACTGTCAAAGATCTACAAATGACAGCCGGGACCAACGGCTTAACGTGCTTTCCGAGGCACGGAGGAAACTCGGTATGTAATGGGCGGTCACCCATCCACAGACCAACCTAGGCAAGCACGGCTTAACCTAAAGATCGACCCGAGCGGCTGTTATTATTTAGCCACGAGCTCCTCATGTCTTCTTCTTCTATACTTCTCTATTACTCGTCATCTCGCCAGACATCTCCTTTCTTGCCACATCATTCTTTACACAGTCCATCTACTCATATACCCATCAAAACTTTCCTCACATCATTTTCCTCATTCCTCCGCATCACTTACCCATACCACGACAACCGATTACCACACAACTTTTCAGTCACCGGCGCCACTTTCAGACTTCCTCTTATATACTCATTTCTTATTTTATCCAATCGCGTAACACCATACATCCCCCTTAGCATTCTCATCTCCGCCACATGCAAATGCCTTTCGCTCATCCCTTTTGTGGCCCAACATTCTGATCCATACAAGACAGCAGGTCTAACCATTGTTTAATAAATCTTCCCCTTAAGTTTAAGGGGAATGCGGGAGTCGCAGATTGTTCCCGTGACCTGCCGCCATTTCATCCATCCCGTGTTAATTCTGTGCTTTACACTACGATCTATTACCACAACGACTTTAAACGGGGTATAGTATGTACGTATAGTATACGTACCTATGTTGTTCATTTTAATGTACCTACTTTGTGTAAAAGATGATTTTGCATGCTATTGTGGCGGAATGTGTCCTGCTCTATAACATTTTTTATAACACCCTGTATATACCACATTTAATGCAAATAAATATACTTACTTACTATGACCACTTTAAGTGTGCACTTTAAAGTGGCGCTACTTGTCGAGCAAATATGCATCGATATATCAAATTTGGTACATTTATTTTAGTTCTCTGTTTTCCCGCCTGCACAGTTAAGTTGGTTGAAGTGTAGACAAAAGCTTTTGATAGCTTATGTCAGTCCCACACGATTTTGACTTTTGCAACTTCGTTATCACTGATACTTCACTTTGTCGAGGCCCTGTAAATAGCAGCGCAAACCGTACACGGGACTGCCAGGCATTTTATCTTTAGTCAACGTAAATTCACACTTAACTAGTCTGTAACAAGATACAGATTCTAATGTTCAAAGCCACGAAAGGAAATCGTCCATAACCTTGGGGCAATATCTAATCGTTGGAATTTGTATCTTGTTACCACTAGCTACGTATGAATTTACGTTGGGTAAAGATAAAATGCCTTGCCGCGTGGACACCAGTGTGCGCTGGCCTTAAATGAACTACCAAGTTAATGTGTTGTTACTAGTTGCAAGGGTTCTTATGAAAAACGATTGAAAAGTTAAAAGACTCGGTACGATATTTCATTCTATTATTGTAATGGTGCATTAACTGTTATTAACTGAGCCATCAATTTGCTGTCTGATTCAAATATTATTTGCGTTTGTTTATCGATGGTTATTGTTACTGCTTCGATTTAAATTGAGTTTCAATGCACGATGGGATTTCAATGAATCATTACTTGGTAAGTTTTGAAATACCTTAAATTAAAATTGTCAATTTCTCAGTTTTTCCAAAAGAGTTGTGTTTGATACCATCGTCATCATCATTCTCTTGCCCTTGTCCCAATTCATTTGGGGTTCATTTGGGGGCGCAGCAAGTCTTTTTCTTCCATACTTCTCTTTTATTCGTCATCTCATCAGACACCTCCTTTCGTGCCATATAATTCTTCACACAGTCCATCCATCATTCTTTTGGTCTTCCTCTAGTTTTATACCCATCCACATTCATACTCAAAACTTTCCTCACGACGTTTTGATACCATCGTACAAATAAAATATAAGTAGTGTTTAAGATATGCATAATAAGTCTGTATTGTGTCCAAACTGCTACACTTCTGAATGACCTAAATAACGCCACCAAACTGCTACACTTCTGAATGACCTAAATAATGCTGCAATAGACTTGAACACCTACTGGACCTAAATCGTTTAACGGAATAATGTTATATTCACCAAATACTCGAAAAGAAGGAAGAGCAGCCTGAGAGCCTTCAATGATTAAATACATAATAGAAGGTCTTCCTTCGAAAAAATATTTTTTTTAATTAACTGACAAATTTTTTGTAAAAGTAAAATCATGAAACGATCTACAGCAATTTCCCAAAAAATATATCACGCCATGCAATATTTCAACAAGAAAAGTGAAAAACGAAATTCTTAAAATAAATTGAAAGTATCATTGCTGGCAGCTACCGACTATTTCCATTAAACCAGCTCAATTTAAATAAATCAAGCGACTCAATCCACAATAGCTTAGGATAAATAATTCAGTCCGTCGACTTTCTCGACTTTGTCAGCCGTTTAACCAATTTAAAACTTTGTATAAGTTGCATCTGAAGAAAAATTGTATTTTGCTCTTTGTTTCAGTCTTTTGATCCAAGGCTGTAAATTCATTTCGAAAGGAATAGATCGTATCATTCAACGCCTTACTTATTAACGATCTACGCAAACTGTTCTGAATGGCTTTAGAAATAGGTCGCATTTTAAAAGTTTTTGTAGTCGCGTGTGATATGGTTCTAACGTAAGTAAGGTCGGACGCCCTCAGGGTAGATAAAGCGACGATCTTCGCAGTGTATCAGACAGTGGTGGGCATGAGATGACAATAGCCAAAAATTGAGTTCATAGGCTTGCGAATTCATTTCATCATGTTTTTTCATTTTTTTTTATTTTCATTTTTCAAATCCGGTCAGAGTTGAGAGCAGCCGTGGCCCAGTGGTGGAAACCCAGCCAGGCGCATTACTTTGTGTAAGTTATTTCATCACCACTGCTCTCAAAAACGGTGAAGGAAGACATCGTGAGAAAACCGGCATGTCCTAGAACCAAAAATTCGAAGACATGTGACATCTACCAACCCGCACTGGGCCCGCGTGGTGGATTATAGCCCATTCCCTCTCATAGAGAGGAGGCCTGCGTCCCAGCAGTGGGAACATTAATAGGCTGATTATGCTTATTATGCTTATAAATCCGGTCAAGTACCCTTTTCAATGAATCGGCACTTTCTAAGTTTATCTTGGACATCACTGACATCGTTGAAGGAAAATATCGCGAGAAATCCGGGACTTTAAAATAATATAAGTCTGTTTTATATTATAGGCCTGCGATCGAAGAAACCGATAATTTATTTATTTTTAAACTTTTCCTAGTAACCCTTTTTCACGGTTTGTCTGTGGGTCTATCCAGCAGTGGACAGTTGTAAGCTCATGATGGTGTACACGGATGATGGTGGATGGTTGTACTATTCTACACCTCTGGCTGCTTATTCGAGGATAATGGATTACCGACGTATGTTAGGTAGTGTTGACAAGGAAAATTGACACGTGTACCTGTGGAGTTACACGTGCCGAGTCTCGTCGTTGTGTAATGACTTTGCCATGTTACGTACGACAGCTTCTAACTAACATTGTTTGAAAAAAAAAATCTTTTTATACTTCATTTGTTAAATCCCACATCGGGAAATGTGTTATTGGGTTTTTCCGTCTGGAATTTCTCAGTAGCAGCTTCGGTGTCTGGACTTGAACAGAGTTGATGGCAGTAGGCTCACCCCTATCATGAGGGACCTAAAAATAAATAGTGAATTTCTGGTGTTCGAGAGATATTAGGCGTTATGTTATGCTATAATATTACCTATGTTGCCGTATGTAATGAGCGAGGTGTGGTGGTCCAATCCTACACTTCTGGCTCAAGGATAATGGATTACAGGCGTGATGAATTGTAATGTAGTGTTGACAAGGAAACTTTACATGTGTGCCTTTGGAGTTACACGTGTCGAGTCTCGTCGTTGAGTAATGACATTGCTATGTTACGAGAGCTGACGCTGTTTGAAAAACAAGTCTACTTAAACTGTAATGTTAATTTTTTGTCTAGACATTCGCAAGTTACGAATTTTGAATCAAATGAGTTGATATGATAAACTCAGTAAACACGGTTCTTAGAAAACTGAATCTTGGCGCAGTTGGTGACTTACCATCTATGACGTAGGTGGGCTAAAAATATCTCCTTAACCACGTTTTGACGTCATGGACGCCTAAGCTGTTAGAAAGATAACTTAACAGTTAACAGACGCAGAAACAGCGCGTTTGGTATATTTTAGCTTCTTTGACAGCATTATGTCGTAAGGCATTTTACTGTGAATAAAATGCATTTAATGTCCGCAGCTCGACCCGAGCTGCTGACATTAAATCCATTTTATTTTGCAAAAGCTGTCAGAGCTATTTATGACCTACGTCGCCGTGAATCTCTTAGAGACAAATATTAATATTATGACAGAAATAGCAGTCCTACCGATCGATGTATCAGCGGCCAACAATGATTGAATTTCCTAGTTACCATGTGCAGGTCGGTACCTGCACATAGTAACTAGGAAATTGACCTTAATCTACCACGCGGCCAAGTGCGGTTTTCATCCCAGAAGTGGGCACATTGCTGCTTATGCTGATTATGCTGGAGTCCAATGGAATAAATAATAATATAATAATAATATTTGTCTATTCCACTTTACGGTAATCTTTTCGTCACCTGACTGGAAGATCGCAAAGAAGGCTTTTCATCAGGGATCAAATAGAAAAAACGAGAAAATAATCTAAATAATAACATTATTTGTAAACGTTTTCCTACGAGAGATGTATTCGGGATAATGGGGAAGACATATCTCCAATGGTAACAGATTTTTTTCTGTAAATCTTTCTATCAACGGATTTCCTTAATCTAATTATGTATTATCAGCTTACCTTAGGCTTATATGTATGCAGCAGTGTATTGTGGTTGTAATTATTGTATTTTCACGTCGTATGACATTTATCTTAATTTCGGTTTGAATGTTTGACCACTAACTCTTGTGTCTTAGCATAATCAGGCTATAATGTCCCCACTCCTGGGACACAAGCCTTCTCTCTAAGAGAGGACGCGAGCCCAGTAAGGCTTGGCAGATGTCAGATGTCTTCGACTTTTTTGGTTCTAGGACCCTCATGGTCAGGTCGGGGTTATGGTCAGTGGTTATGGAATAAGTAACACAAAGTAATGTTAGTAAGTTGGAGCCGTTATCAATTTACCACCATATTGTTGGTAGGTACCACTTACCACCAATAAAATAATATTGAATGTAAAATTATGAATTTAATAAAAATAAGTTGATCAGAGTTGACTTCACATAATTCGAAAGTCAGTGACCTGAACTAAAGTTCAGTGAACATAGCATACATCTTAGTACCTATCTGGTTCATCTCTAACATATAGACTCAGCCAACTAGGTTATATTTGTTGTATTGACGATACAATATTCGCTAAGACCCGATGACCCAGTTTTAAAAACTCCTTTTTCTGTCATAGACCTTCTTTGGCTGTTTGCCATAGTCAAGAGATGTTATTTGGACCAGAATAACATGTCTATCACTTAGATTTATAATGTTTATCGAGATCTAACCTCTCAAATCGAACAGAAAGATAAGGGGGACTTTTTTAGACTTTTTTAAAGGTGCTTTTCAAAAATAGACCGCAACGTTTGTCATTGTGGTCGATTTTGGAAATGCACCTTTTCACCACCACAGCAGCAACGTCACCCAATCGTTATGATAGACCACACCGACATGTCTGGTTTCTTTGTAAACTCTATGAGAACGGTGACAGGAGGCAATGTTCAATCAACGAAAGCTACCATTAATGGTTAGAATTAGCGTTAGCAGAACATATTAAATCATTAACTTTGTGTTTGGGTTACCAAGATATAGGCTGTGCCTAGATGGGACCCGCTGTTCATCTATTTTCTGTTAGTTGAATTTTTGGCCATGATACTCGTTTTTTTTTAACCAGTATTAACTGGGTTGTGGAGGTCAGATAGGCAGTCCCTCCATGTAAAGTACTGGTATTCAGCTGCATTTGGTTAGACTGGAAGCCGACCTCAACATGTTTGGGAAAAGGCTAGGCAGATGATGATGATACTCGTTTTTTTTGCTTTTTAAGATGCTGTAAGCTAAATAAATAATCTAATATGGTAAGATTTTTTTTATACGAAATAGGCTTGCGTTTGAATTAAAATGTATGTTGAACTATGTTGGATAAGATATGAGAATTATTGGTCCTTTTCAAAATTAAGTCCTCCACACTGAAAAAATGCAACATAGTGTTCTCCATATAAGTTTTTAAAATATCATGGGTACTAACATTACCATTAACACTAGAAACGGGAGAACACTATTATTATTAACACTAGAAACGGGATATTTATGTGTTTCTTGTGTTAATGATAATAGTGTTCTCCATTCCAAACAACCTCAAACAAACATTCCAATAAGCAAAATAATAAAAAAAAGTAAAAAAAAACATTGAAGAAGGAAGTGGTCACAGCAACACCCGACGTTAATCCACTTCGATTGTTATCTTTCAGAGGAATTACTGCCGGTCGATAGATATGGAAACCCAATGCAATTATTAAGCCATTAGTTTTCGTGTTTTTTAGTTTTTGTTGCATAAATTATGACGAGTAATTTTTGTAAGTATACACCAGAAAATTCTGCTTATTTATCAAAAACTAGAGTTTCATTAGTGGTTTCTAGTACTAAAATACATAATGATTAGCAGAAATACTCAAATATAGTTTGGAAAGACTTGGCAAATGATGAATTATAAAAACAATCATCATCTGCCTAGCCTTTTTCCAACTATGTTAGGGTCGGCTTCCATTCTAACCGGATGCAGCTGAATACCAGTATTTTACAAGAAGCAACGGCCTATCTGACCTCCACAACTCAGTCAGTACTAGGTAATACGATACCCCTGGTAAGACTGGTTGTCAAACTTAACGGCTTAGCGTGCTTTCAGCAGTTGTCATAAGCAGTGACAGCCTAGTGGTGTGATCGCGGACTGCCAAGTCATAGGTCTCGAGTTCGAACAAAAGGCACGCACCTCTGATTTTTCGGATTCATGTGCGTATTGTATAATCATCACTTGCTTCGGTGAGGGAAAACATCGTGAGGAAACCAGCAGAGATGTTTCTTGATGGCATGTTAAGCCAAGTCAGAGGCCCATGGGTGGCATAAAAACTCTGACACCAGGTTAGGAACTAACCACACGATAAAGAAAGAAGCGTGCTTTCCGAGGCACAGAGGAAACTCGGTATGTAATGGGTGGTCACCCATCCACAGACCAATCTAGCCAAGCACGGTTTAACCTAAAGTTCGATTCGAGCGGCTGTTATTATTTAGCAACACAATCGACAAGGAAAATGTAAAAAACTTAATTCGTAATTTGCAAGCTGGTCCTTAGTACTCCTTAGCCAGCGGTCTATCCTCTATTTTGTATAGCTATAACTTTCCTAGATTTGTTATCAAAACAGTGAAAACACAAGAAACACAAAATATTATTACAAACATGTCGATACAAACAGTTCATTAGTGTACGCTACGAGTAAGCTACGAACCCTCGTAGCGCTACGAGTTAGCTACGAACTCTCGTAGCGCTACGAGCGGCTACGGTAAAAAACTATTCTTTGTAAGAAATAACTTAGAAAATGTTAATAAGCTCTAAAGGTTCTTAATGTTTTCTTTGTTACAAATTCTTTTGATAAAAGCTTATTAATTTGCTTCTACATAATAATTTACTTTAATTTTTAAGACAAGAAAAATATTTTTCACTGAAAAGTCCCTTAGGTAGTATGCGTTGGTAGCTTTTAAAATACGGTTTTGCAGGTTCATAAGAATATTGAGAAATTTCCTGCAAAAGCTATTGTTAAGAAGACAAAGTATTTGTTATTTAATGAATCTCATTGTTTGCCTCAAAAGGAGTTTTTATTTTGAACATGTTTTTCGATAGTCTTATCGTGAATTTTATTTACGTGATGATTTATTGTTTTGTTTTAGGGACACAAATTACTGTTTGTAGATATGTCGTAATTATGTGTTGTGTCTTTCTAATTAATTATACATCGACGTAGCGATTGGTAGGCCGAACGATTGGTAAGGGTTGTTGAGTAATCATTCCGACCCTGTTTTTGTATCGATTTTGTGTTAATGGTGGTACAAAATACCTAGATAAACAATGGAAAAAACATTAAAGAAAAATGTAGATATTTTTGTTAAACGATGTTTTAAATATCCATGTAAAGCAAAGGAATGTCTCAAAAATGCAGGCTCGTAGTACATGTAAAAGCAATCGTCTTTTCTAAGTAAAAATCAGGTTACAGCAGACATAAAAGCTCTTAAAAATAGAACCGTAAAAATTCTATCAATACCGCCATTTGCCACTTGAGACTGACAAATATGTTTACTGCATCCACTTCTATCTTTATCGCGAAGAGATAGGGGTTATTTTTCTTTGTCACTAATGGGGGGACGTTCCAGTTGTCGACGTTTCAGCTCTCGACCGTCTAGAGCACTTCAGAGTTCGAGTTGGCACCAAATTTTAGGTTTCAACGCTTCTCATTAGGCGCCGCTCACAGAGACAGGCGGGGGTGTGATGCGCGGGGGCCGGGGAGGAGGAGGGCAGGCATGGCGTCAGACTGGGAGGACCATTGTACGTTAAGACGAAGCGTTTTGTTCCTCAGCTCTTTATATATCTACGACACATACATACTCTTACACACAGTCTCACTTACTGATATTAGCGCACTTTTGATGCGTAGGATTCCCTTGAAAAACAACGTGAAAAGTTGTTGAAGGTTTCCAAAGGCTCGTCGCGAGACAAAACTAATAAATAACCGTGATTACAAGTTGTTTCATTACTTCGTAACTTATAATTTACGGTTGAAATAAAAACGTTAGGCGTTAAGTACTGCGAACATGAAATTAAAGTAATAATTTACAACATTATTTACGATTAGTAAATCTAATTTAACGTCAAAAATGTGAACGTAAAAATGTTGTTTGATAAAGTTCTTTACTTGACATGGAATATTTTTGAGGTCAATTTAAAATTTTAAGGGTGATTTGCACAACGCCCTATTTAATTAAAATGTCTAAGAAAGCATAAATTAATCCTTGTATTGTTGACACAAAAAATCTACAGTCGCCACCGCATCAAGTTACTGTTAAATTTTCTCATTCGGTTTTGAATATAACCACCAACATTTTATGGTTTAAAATCATTTGGAGAAATTTGACAGTTTGTGGTAACTTAATGTACTGGCAACTGTACTAATCGGTAATAATTTAATTAATATTAATCTTTAATATAGTCACTCAATGATAGACAACGCATAGTTTAAACTGTTGGGTTTAGAAGTTTCGCAATATTGTAACGAAGGTAAGCACTAATTCTCGTTAGTGGCACGGAGTCTGGATTTGTACCCAGTTTATGGCAATAAGCTCACACTCGTTTGTAATAACATAGGACTTAAATACAACTGTCGACATGTCCGTGTACTATGTCACTGCTTATTTCTTCTTTTTTTAAAACGTTGTCCCACGTTGTACAAACATTTAAACTCACATTTACAAACTGCTAGACCTGAAACAACTACTTTTAGGTCATACGCAGCGTAGCAGCCAATTGCTCTGCCACTGCGCCAACAGTGAGTAGTGAGTATTCTCTTGGGATAACAGGCGTGATGTGATGTTATTTCGGTACCTACGTTGTTACTCTGAAAATTGACATGTGATGCGAAGGAATGAGGAAAATGTAGTAAGGAAAATGTTGAGTATGAATGTAGACGGCTATAACAGTAGAGGAAGACCAAAGAAACGATGGATGGACTGTGTAGGATGATATGGCTGTAAGGAGGTGACTGCTGAGATGACGAGTAATAGAGAAGTATGGAAGAAGAAGACATGCTGCGCCAACCCCAAATAAGCTGGGATAAGGGCAAGAGAATGATGATGATGAAGATATTACTCTAAACATTGATTTTCACTTAGGTAAACAAAACACACAACGTGTGTAAAATATAGAAGCATGTACAAAATAAATAGTTTTCCCCTATGGTCCGATACACCTGTGGCAGGAAGCGCTTAAAAGCTTCGGTCACCATTTCACTTATCAAACAATTAAAGGAGTAATTTAATGTGTGCTACAGTAATTAATGGCTTTTATTTTAAAACAGCGCTGTATTTAGCGACCGTGATAAATTTTCCAGCTATTACGGTACAATTTACTGTGTAGTTGCAAATTGGCTTGTAACTGATTCGAGCTTTATTTTGTAGGCTGTCGTGCAACACAATAAGCTTCGCACGACTGTACGTGCAATTTGATATAATGATTTAGTCTCATGTTTTGAATGGTGCTTTTTTTAAAATCAATGATCATAAGCCTTTCAGAATCTTGTTAGTAGTTAGGTACATGCAATACATATGCTACCGTGTATACAGGGTGAATTTTTCAAGTGGGCGTGGATGGCCAAGTCCGGAACTATGAGGAATAGCGAAAAATACGCAAAGGAGTCTCGATCCCGATTTTGATGAAAACTAAAACAGTATCATTAGATTTTTTTTAAATCAATATTCGTAGCCAGGAATCAAACCGATTAATTTTGAAAAAAGAAAACACACACTGTATTATTACACCATTCGATAATGTTCCTATCAAGGATCAAATTCTGGGAAGTAATTACACAAGGCAAACTCCCACTTGGAAAATTCACTTTTTATAGAATATCAGTTTTTTAAACAGTTCGGCTACAGCATCGTTTTTGTGAGTCATACTTGTTTCAGTTAGTCTTTTAGTGAAGCTCGAAGTATCACATTAATGCCCGGTTGCACTTGTTTACTAAAATTCACGTTTAACTGCACTTTCATTTCTTTATATGTAAATACACAGCAAGCATCTTTATAGCACTAACGATTTCAAAAATTTCGTGAACTTCTTGCACCCTCTCATGCGCGAATCGTTCCAATTCTCATACCATTAAATATGTCTAGAGTGCGTGTAGACCTTAAGAGGGCGTGGCCGTCTGGAGAGAAACGTGTAGGCGTCCTTAATGAGCTGTGACATCCTACAATCTAACTTGACCTTTATTTATAAACCGGCTGCGATTATTTTCCATTATCATAATGTGAAGACGGTAAATAAACTTAGCGAAATTAATAGACTCGGTTTGAGTTTCGTTTTTTTTTCGATGTTTTGGAAAGCGGAGTTTATTATGAAAATAGAATATTATTTTCAAAAACATTTAATTAATTAAATATAAATTTAGATAGGAAGAAAGACCTGGTGAGGAGTAGGTAGATAACTAAAAATAAAATAAATTGTGTTGTTAGGGGATTTTTTTTTTTTTGTTGGTTGAAGTACGACATCTAGTACCTTTGTGCTCTTCTATCTTAATGTAATGTCCTGTTAAGTATTTTGTGTGTACATAATAAATAAATACGACATCCTGTAGTTATGTCATATGTATACCGTTGAATAAGTTCTAACACCACATAACTAAATTTTAGGCGGCTTTGATATTTTGATGCCGTTTGCTAAAGAATCGAAAGAGGCATTGTTTCATCCAATCAGAAACAAGCAACGTCTCTATCTAATTTGAAATGTACACAAATTATAAAATGACAATGTAATGGTATCTATGTAAAATTATGCAGTTTTTCACTCTCCCATAAACTTGCTATTATTGACTTACATGGCGTTAGAACATAGTAGTATTTGCCTTTGACAAAGTGGATATAGAAAAGAACAAAATATGCAAGCTATTCTACAGGGTGAAATTGAATTCATGGGCATCCTTTTAAGGGGTCATTGTACTCATCATTATGAACAGCTTTTACTATGAGACCAAACCTGATCGCGAAAAAAAATCAGCTGTTCTCTACATTTATGTTCGCATAACTCGTCAAAATGTATGAAACGGCTGATTTTTTTTTCGCAATTTCAGGTTTGGTCCTATAGTAAGAGTTGTTCATAATAATGAGTACAATGACCTCTTAAAAGGATGCCCATGAATTCAATTGCATCCTGTATTATCTACAACAGCAGAATCTTCACCGATGTAACCAAAATTACAAAACATGTAAAAACAAAAGTCAATCCTTTTAAAGTAGCCTCAATTTTCAGCCCAAGACGTAGTGGGTAATATGGTACAAAGTTTTTAATGGCCCGTACGTGGGACCAGGGCGAAGTGCCTTTAATAGCGCCACGGGACATTAGGCGACTTGCGAATACGTCCCGCTTAAAAATTTCGGCAGCAGCGCGAAGCTTTTAGTACGAAAGTTGGGGAATGTTGTGTCGTAAATATTTACATAGGCCTTCGAGATGATGTCTTTTTTAGGTGGTTATTATAACAAAAGAAGGAGATAGCTCATTCGCATTGAGATTTTTTTAACTCGATGTGTCGTTACAGGTAGTCAGCGGCCTGAAAGTCTGACAACCAGTCTTATCAAGGGGTATCATATTACCCGGTACTAACTGGGTTGTGGAGGTCATATAGGCAGTCGCTCCATGTAAAATACTGGTATTCAGCTGCATCCGGTTAGACTGGAAACCGAACCCAACATTCGTGGCGAAAAGTCTGGATGCTAAAAGCAGATGATGATGTTTCAAATTAATATAAAATAAATAAATATCAGTTATTTCTAACATTAACACCATGTTTACTATTTATTATGAATTTCTGATATTTCGGCGCTGTTGCAAGCATCATGATCACGGATAAACATTTAGTGGTAGTACTAATGATAGTGTTGGTAAAAATGTCAATTTAAAAACTTAATATCAGTTATTTCGTTTTGTAACTCATACGTACTACTTTTGCATGCTCAGCGCTTCGTTTGTTTTCTTAAGTTTCTTGTTCTTATGTCTGTTTTAACTTTCAAAATGAAATATTGTTTTTTTCCTTGTTATCTTAGATACATAGATACTCGTATACAACATTATTTTTAGTACATGCGAAACCTGAATATAGTTTGTTCAGAATAAGTAACTGAATCGAGCCCAATAATTTTTAAATCATGTTATATTTTGTCATAAAAATATTTGAAAAATGTTACAAGTTGGTCACCGAGCGACATTAAGTTCCTATCGCAATAATTTAGGTACCTACTTCCAAATTATTATTATCAATGTGCTCAAGACGACGCTGGAGACGCGCGCGCGGGCGCCCTGCGTGGTGACCACGTTTTTGCGGACAACCACGTAACAGAACAAGCTTATAACTTTGTGATTTTTCATGATACAGTTTTGAAATTTTGTACATACGAGTATATTCTTTACACAAAAATACTAGACACGTGTTTTAGGTTTCGCATATACTAATACTAATGTGGTATACATAAAGGGAACAGACCGTTAACGAAGCCGAAACGCACTTGTTCTCCCCGTCATTGTAATATTTTTTTTGTTCTGGTCCATATCTGGGAACCTTCTCGTTACGGTGATATTGGAGGTCAAAGTTCCAACTGTTTCACAAGTTTTTTAAAAAAATACTAGTTTTTAAGGTAATAACTTTACTTTACACACTCTATGATCCGTTAACTATTCAATGCATCCATCAACAAAATGTTTTGAGTGAGTTACATTGAGGTTTACAGTAAAACCTGATTTTTCACCCCAAAAAAAAGTCGTTTCGCAGTAATAATTTTTTCAAAGGGTTACTTATTTTCATGTACATAACGCTTGGTTGACGTAAAGGGTCCGTTTACACTTGTATATTGTATATTGATTGATAGAGTATACTTGACTGTTTAGAAATACTTCAACAGAGAATCTTTTTACACGAAATAGTAGGTATTATTATAAGAAACAACACATCATAACCAAAGCCACATGATCTCAGCAAGAACATCCCACCATTGTCTTCACTCCATACCCTTAAACTCTGAATCATCCATAGACTACAAAGTACATACAAACTGTACAAAGAAAGGAATTAATTTAGCCGGTGACTCACAATGCCTTAGGGGTGATGTAGGCGTCTCCCGGTAATCCCACACTATGTCTAAGGTTTCTCTAGTACTACCCACTCGTTCAAGTAGAAGGAAACTTGTTATAAGTAAATACGAAGTAAAATTAATTGAAGTAAGAAAAACAAATTGTAAGATATGTGGGATTATTGGGGACGGAGAATAAACGCTTGATCTCCGAACAACTGGTTTTATTTAATTTAAATTATTACGCTTCTCAAAATGTTAGCCATAAGTCGAAACCTATGTCGAGTCTAGCAGTCAATGAATATGTGTAAAGCACAGATAATATACAGCAACAATATTCTTAACTTTTTAAACGAATAAGTGTAAGGAGATCGATCTGATCTTGTTTGCGGGGTGAACATGGCCAGAGTTCGCACAAGATAGAGTGTTTTGGAAGGAGAAAGGAGAGGCCAGCCCAGCAGTGGACACATAACAGGCTAACAAAAAAAAAATGTAAGGAGTTTGTGTGGAGTGGTGTGGGAGTGTGTATCTCAAATATATATTTTATTCTTTTTCCTTTGATGTTTGAGCCAGGTGTTAAATGTCGTAAAAGATGGAGGTACTTTGTAAAATAATGGTCGGTCGCGAATCTTGATTTAAAACTGTCAGATTTAATAGTATCTAGTCTTTGCTGAAATTTTGCTTTACATTAAAAGTCAGGATTGATCATGCTACCAAAATATGGGCCTTAGAATAAGTGGAGGGATTATAAGCAAGTAGTTGTCACAAATGGCAGCTAACTGTGGTCACTTAACAACTGAACAGTCAAGGAAAGTGATAATAACATTTTGTTGTCTTAATTGGGGGCGTTCGTGTATCTTTTTCATATAACACATACATAACATCACGGCTTCATTGTCCGAAGGGTTAGGTTAGGTTAGGCAGAGGTGTACCTATTAGTACACCCACATTTCGCCGTTTATGTTTTAGGCCCATGTAATAGGGGGCGAGCGTATTGACATCAACCGGACAAATCCAGACTCCGTGGCTGCTATTGAGAAATTCCTGAAGTAAAAACCTTATAACAATTTGCTCGACCCGGGATTCGAATCCAGTACCTTATGCTCAGCAGTTGCAATTGCGATCACTAGACCAACGAGGCAGTCGAAGCAGTATATTTTTTCACAAATTAAATTAACCAACAATCTAATGCTTACCATACTCGATAAAGTTTAACATGTAACATAACGTCAGAAATAATGTATCTTTCACATAACTGTCGATTAATATATTTTTGCTATTTTAAAAACTTTATCGATATTAAACATTTTATGACCTCGTAAATATACTTTGCTCTCTCAGTAAATGAACTTGTGGAGATAGCATTAAGACGTATTGGTTCGCTTGAAGTAACTTAGTTCGTTAATGTATTGGCTTTTAATATTGAAGCAGCATCAATAAACAAACTGACGGGTTGATTAAACGTCTTATTTTGAAGTAAATGGCCTAGATCTGGTGATAAACCGTGAAAACTGAAAAATAAACATCTACAAATACGAGGGAAATTTCCAGTTTTTTATTGGTATTTAGAAAGAAAGAAGAAATAAATATGTTTATTTCATGTCAGTTCAAAAAGATAAAAAAAAGAAATGACAAATTAAAAAAAAAGAGAATATTCATGGTACGTACTGTGTGCTGCGACAAAAAGGTCCATTTCAACATTCATGCCAGACATTTCTTAAGTTTTTATGATTTTTACTAAGATCAAATGGACAGTTTTTTGCTTTCTACTGAAGTTGGTGATTCCCAAGACAGTGTATATCATATTATGGCCACAAAATGACTACAACATACTCGTCATATTTGTACGATAGCTTCAATCTAAAAGCACGCAACAATGTACGTAATAAAATGCATTGTTTCGACGCCGTCTCGGATTAAAACTTCACATATATTGTGAATGAATTTTTATTTTATATACATGAAAACTTTACATATACTGATGATAGAGATAACATTGTAATCACAAAATAGATCAACAATAGGAAGGTTCCATTATCTACGAAAATAATACAGTATGATACATATAAGCTTTACACATAATCTATATAAATTATGTGTGTCAAACACTATGGCTTTTTCCATAAAATGTTTGACACGAAACATACAAGATAATTAGTTTGTCAAACCTGTTAGACGTCATAGAAATATTAGATGTTTCGTTAAAAATAACCTAACATCACGCCTACTTTTCCTGAAGGGTTAAGCAGAGGTATATTATGTTTAGTACTAACTCCCGACCAAAAAAGAGGCGTGTTATAAGTTTAAAGTGTGTATCTGTGTGTCTGTCTGTGGCATCATTACTCCTGAACGGATGAACTATTATTGAAAAACAATTTGCATGTTAAGATAAATAAATAATAGGGGACGAGCCTATTATTATCAACCGCACACACATCTATACTCCGAGAGTCATCATCATCTGCCTAGTCCTTTCCCAACTATGTTGGGGTCGGCTTCCAGTCTAACCGGATGCAGCTGAATACCAGTATTTTACATGGAGTGACTGCCTATCTGACCTCCACAACCCAATTAGTACTGGGTAATACCCCTTGGTAAGACTGAGAGTCTCATACAAAATTTGATAATTGTGTTGACATCCATATTTAGTTGTAATTAAGTTAATTAATATTTCTCACAGTTGTTTTCAGAGAACTGGAAGTTAGTCATGAAATTGTATTATTCATGATCTTAATTTCACAAAATTTTAATTCCTTTTCACATGTGTGTGTGTTTCTCCACATAAAGTATTAAGTGATGGAAATTGTCCACAAACGAACAGTTACACACAAGCACTCTGTTTGAAACACCCGCATGCTTGCCTAGCTTCAATGTTCCGTGGTTAGCTTGAATCAACAACTAGGACACTGAACTATTGACTTACGAGACTTGCTCTCCCTCCTGTGTGTACTGCCCTTTTCACTGGTCTGTTGACGCATTCAATACCAAGCTATTACGTAGGTTAGAGTTATAGCAAATATAAAACGCATAAACATGACATAACAGCTGTAAGGGTTAGGCAGAGGTGACGTTATAGGTAACGAATTAATAAAAACTTAAGAACAGTGTCTTATAAACGTATAGACAGGAGAATTATTATAACGTAAATTGTAGTTGCAGCATCTAAAGGATATAGAACACCTACATTTCGCCAGTTATGTTTAAGTCCCATGTAATAGGGAGCGATCCTATTGCCATCAACCGGGCAAATCCAGACTCCTTGGCTGCTACTAAAAAAATGCAGAAGGAAAAAAATAATAATAACTTGAACTGCCCAAAAATATTGACAGCCTCGTTTGTGTAGTGGTCACAAGCGCGACTGCTGAGCATGAGGTCCTGGATTCGACTCCCAGGTCAGGCAAATATTATTGGGTTGTCCATCAGAAATTTGTCAGTAGCAGCCACGGAGTCTAGATATGAGCCCGATTGATGGCAATAGGCTCGCCCTCTATTAGATGGTACTTGAACATAACTGGCGAAATGTGGATGTAGGTTCACCTCTGCCTAACCCTTCGGGGATAACAGGCGTGATGTTATGCTCTGTAGAAAATATTGCTTTAATTATTTTAAAGAAATGGTTGAAGAGAATGCTAACAATATTTTGCTTTAGGTATTGTTAACTTAAAGATGCTTGAAAAAATTGCGTGGGTCTATTGCAGCTTCCACTTTTATTCTGGAAACTAATTTACATCAGGATTAAAGGGCTACAAGAATACCTTTATTTTTAACGTTTTTTTATGTTGACGGTCAATGGTAGTTATCTATCGTATCTCTCATTTATAAAGAAAATCGTTTCTGAAGTTCTTAGTGCGATGTTGGAGATCACACCTTTATGTAACACTTTTTCAGGTCTCATCTACCGATTTAAATTCTTAACTTGAACGCCATTTTTTTTTTATCAAACTATCACATATACCGTATGGTGTTTATCACGATTCACATGCTTTTAAAATACTACTTAGAACAAGCGAAAACCTAACTTATTTTCAACTTATCCTGTAATACTTGAGATTACAACAAGTTAAGGGATGTATGATAAAGCTTTTATTCGTGAAAGGAATTCCTCTGACGGCATTGTTTACAAAGCAACCTTTTGTTATGTAAATATATCTATGTAGATATAAATATATACGTTAGGAATAAATTAACCGTTTCAAAGGAAACTTTCTAACGTTAGTCGTGTGAAACAATTATGTGAAACGTTTTGATGCTGGCGGCTTTCCGTTTGATCAATTCTCTTCGTATCAGTTAAATTGTTTATTGATGGGAACTTCGTTTTTGATTGTTTTATAATTAATTTTAAACAAATGTCATTTTTATAAGACATTGTTGTCAATAATTCGACTTCTGTGCACAAAACAAAACAAAACAAAAAACTGTGGGAGGAAGTGTTTCGCTTTACTATTATTTATTGAAAATGTTTATAATATTCTTTGACTTAGGAACTATGCCCCTCAAAAACCCTTTTTAACGGTTTGTCTGTGGTCTTCAGTCTTTTTGTGTGTGATGGCAGCATTTAAAGTGTAATGATTTGACTTAATTTCTGTACAAGTACATAATTGATTACCTAACATCTCTAAGTAATACTAAAATACAAGTTTTCTTTTAAAATAGCAGTACCTACTGTGGAGTTATAAATAATAAAATGGATTCACTTCACTATTGTAAAAAAAATAATAGAATAGAATATATGGTTTAGATTTTAAAAAAAAGTAAAAAATACAGTGCTATAATAAAAAATAAAAAAATTTTTTTTTTGTATTTTTGCATACATGTATTTTTTTCATAAAAAATTTAATTGTTGAAGAAAATTTTTTTTGTTTAGAAGAGGTAACTCTGCACTACGCACAGACGAATTTCATTGCCCATTTATTCTTTGCAATATTTTTAGGTACCTCCCACGATACATCTAAGAACGGGAGCCTATTTTCGTTTCAAGTGGAATGTTTAATCTTTTTTTTTTCAGTAGCTTTTTTGACATTAACCACGACGAGGTTACTGAGTATAATTAGTGTACGAACGCAGTTTATTTGACTTAGTTTCGAATCAGTGGGCAGTTGGAAACTTTGTCGGTTAGTAATAAAAAATATTTGCTCATGCAATTACTTTAGCTAACACAGCTTAATGTTGGATTCCTTTCATAACTTATTTTCATGGACAACTAACTAACTAACTTTTTAATACCAAATAAACAAAAATTTAAAGAGCATCAATTAATTTTAATCAAGTGACGTAGCAAGGCACTGAGATTCTTACATCCGTATCTATAAACAAGTCAAAGTGTTTATTTGAGTAAAAGCTAAAAATAAAGAAACGATTTTATAATATAGTTTAATAACTGCTTGAAGTTAGAACTCTCAAAAGTTAGAATTTTAGGTTTGCTTCCTTTGACGGTTCTCACTTCGTTCAAATATTGTCTTTTGTAAAAAAATTTTTGCATAAAAACCTTTTTAACTTGACTATACACCATGACTTTTTAGTCATCTTACAAACGTGGTCCGCTCAATGTATCCCACATAAAATACCTCTAGGCGCGATTACTTTTTTTACCATTAATTTAGATCATTTGTTTATTTAAACAATAAAGGTTAGGTTTTTTATGTAGGTACAGATAATAGATAAACAAAAGACAAAAAATAACGAACCGCGCTCGCAACAGAATGTTTCTAACTACGTAATACGTCATAATAATGAATAACATTTTTATTTAAAATTCAAATCTCATAAATGCCTATCCTTTTTTAATTAATGTTTAGTAGTACGAGTACTATAGTAACCAAGTTTAAAAAAAAAATTCTGTTACTGTTAACTTGACACACACACGCGCACTTTTGGCACAGCTGGGATAGCAATCTACCCTGGAATTTTAGTTCTACCGATCCAGGGCATTGGTCGTTAGATTCCTCCCGTTTATCTTGACAACTTATATTGGGCCACAAGACAGATTCAGAAAAAAAATAGATTCATTCAGCCATAATTATTATTTATAACTAGACTCACACGCCACTATTCCCAGACCAGTAATTACCGAGATTAATACAAACATTTAGACCGACGCGTCATCTTTATTTGTTCACATTTACATACCCACTAGTTATATGCTAAACTAATTACTGACTCATACATCATCCTAGTAGTTTACTCCAAATATTGTTCACGTTGAGGTTTGAAATAGAAAATATTAACGAAACTCAGTGGACTAGCCAAATCTTATAAAAGGCTCAGACAGGTCTCAGACTCATTAATGTGAATTATAGAATATTATCATCAAATGTGCTTGCTATTTTACCTGTGATTTAATTATGTGAGCACAAAAGAAACTGCGAGAAGATAAAATACTGCTTACAGAGAGTCTGTCTTAATTGAGAGTAATGGCAGTAAATCTATTAAATACTTTATCGTACTAACATGCTTAAATTCAAAATATTTTATAAGTCATTTAGGCGCCGTCTTGTGTTGGTTAAAACGGGCATTTTGCTTAATTTTTTGCAAAAGTGAACTTTGATCTGAGATCACTATGGCAGCAACGCCAACAATCAGACATTTTATTTTTATTCTTTATTGCACACCGAATTATACAATATACACACAAATTGCAAAGATAAAGCTTATATACAACGGCGGGCTTAACCCAGAAATGGTTTTCTCACAACAAACCTTACTTCGATTGCAAGATTTGCAAAATAGGGTATATTTATGTGCAAAACTTAAATATTAATTAACTTAATAAACGAAACTAATCTGTGATTAGCATGCTCCACATATAAAATCCTGTACACAGCCTTTATGATGTATTTTCGTAAGTGTGAATTATTGAGAGGGTTGATAAGTAGATACTTAAATTATTTAAAGATGGATCAATAAACTTCCTTTAAAAGTGATCTTGTTTACAGTTATGGAGTTAGTCTCCTCTCACAAGACAATTTTTTTTTAATAGTTTTATTTGCTCCGAGTCTGAACCAAATGAGAAGTTTTCTTCATCTTTTATATTGTTCCAAAGAATAGGGTTATTTATAGATACAGAAAAACAATAATAAGTCTCCTTTTCAAGGTCAAGTGGGTACTAAAATACCCACTAAAGGCTTGCTCAGACGAAGATATTTTGTCCGAGGACGAGAAAAATTACCAAAACATGACTGTCGAAATGTGGGTGTAAGTAATATACAAAATATCTGCGAAACTCTTTGTGGAATTTACAGGGGCATGATTTAGTGTTACTCAAGTAAGTTTTAATTACTTGCAAAACGCATGCATAACGCACACCATGTGGCCCTGGAACACAAAGGGCAAAGAAGGAACATGGATGGGTTTTAGTCAGTACAAGTCTGACACTCCCTTCCGCTCCGCCCAGAGTGAGCGGGGGTCATTTGATGATTTCCTACCCGAAAAAAAAAAAAAACATTTTGGCGTGGTCTACGGAAAAAGTCACTCGTCTGTGTAGGCTTAGGTTCAGTCGACCGGTCCGGACAGATTTCCGAACGGCTGCGGACACCAACATAAATTGTGCTGAAGTGTCAGTGTCCGTAACCAGTCCACAATCTGTCCGCACCAATTTATTTCCCTTGACAACATCCTAGACAGAAAACACAACACTAACTCATCTATAAAATGGGTCAGTTCTCAGCAAAAGGTCATGGCATGTCCTCGTAAGCGTCAATTATCGATGGCGATGACGTCATGGTGTCACCAGCCTTGTAATGGGGTTTAGTTGAGGCTGGCGCCTGTCTCGGCATTAACTGGGATGTGGAAGATTTTATTGGTGGAGTTTTGTAATATATTTTAGTGAAGTAACTTTGTGTTAATGGGTAAATGCGAAAATATAAGATTGGTTTTTTGAGTTCGTAAGACATTTGTTTTGTAAAAGTCAGTTTGGAAATAAACAAACAAGGTGTGGTCACATCAGGGGGTTACTATGACGTCTTAAAGTAGGAGTAATCCAGATCCAGAGTGGGAAAGAGACAGAGCTATAAAGGTCGTCTAGCGCCATCTCTTTCCCAACTGGAATTACTCCTGCTTTACGACGACATGGTAGGCCCCCTGTTCACTCTTGCCTATTCAATTTTCATGTTTAAAGTATGACAAGTTGGCTTCTACGTTGTTTCCTAATTTGGTTCCTACTTTTACACATGGTAAATACCTCTGTTGCTACGGCAGTAAATCTGCATGAGGCACTTATTTTTAAAGTCGTGAAGTATTTTTAATTATAGCGTTCATGACTGCATTCAGCAGCTGTTGTTATTATAATATGAAAATACCTGTCGGCTAGCATTACAGCATTCTCATTTTCAAGTTCGTGTCAATACGCAATAAAAATCTTATGCTTGCGTATCATGATGCAGAGTTTGTCAATATTATTTACTTTCCCACTACTTCTTCTTTATTAAATACATAAACTAACTCCTCACATTCCCTCATAGTCTGACATTGACATAATTCAATTCCCATCCAAGTAGAAGAGCAATAGAAAATATTTCAGGAGACATTATTAGTAATGGTGGTTGTCTCCTGTCTAGACGATATCCTTGAGCTTCTACCCTTCTAGATCTATGCTAAGGGGTAGCATATAATAACAGAGGGTATTTTGATAGATTTTATATTGTCATGAAGACATTGAGATAAATTACGTCGTGTTTTAGTTGGTCTTATTTTTAACCGGCCCGGCGGCGTCAAAAAGGGTAAGGTTGTTTAGCCGATTTTTTTTTTAGAAAACTCAAACCTCAAATGTTGAATATATAAAAATATCTTCTTTACATAGTAAAAAACAAAGTCGCTGTTTGTATCTTTTAAACTACGCAACGGAATTTAATGCAGTTTTCAGTAATAGGTAGAGTAATTCAAGACGAAGGTTTAAATGTATTTTGCACCCGTTTGAACCCGGGCGGGTCGTTAGTTTGCTAATAAAAATGAGTGAAGACCTTCATCTATTTCTAGTATACTTGACAAGCATAGCCCAGGTATGCATTCAGCTGGTAATTGTTTTTTTTTTAACTTGTGCGATCTTTCGCCATGTTTGGCAAACCAGATCAGTTTGAAAACTTCAGAAAAAGGAGAATTTTCTTATTATATTTTTTTTTTAGAAATTTTCTCAATTCATCGGAATCTTTTTACCCGACTGCCAAGGAAGGGTTATGTTCATTTTTTTTCCAACCGAACCTATCGAGTAGGGTATCAAAATGAAAGAAATTAAAAGGAGATTACAAATATTTACATAATAAAATTTGGAGTCGGGTTTTTTAATACTTTTAATTAAATGTTACTTGTTTATTTATGTTGAGCAATAATTATTTACCACGTGACACCTTATATTAGTTTATTTTCCCAGAACAAAATAATTTAAAATATGAAAACTCAGACCACATTTTGCTGACTAAAGGTTAGAAGTTCATCCACTGCGCAATTTGTGCCATCCATTGCATTACGTCTGCATTTCGTGCCCAAAAGCAATAGTCCATAGGTCAAATGACATTATCAGACCCGTCAGTTCGTCTGTGTCCCGACTAGACGATAGCCTTGACGCTCCCATAGCCCGGGGCTGCAGATATTACATGCAGCTGTTTTGATTGAAAAACTTGATTGCTTTTTTATTAAAGCGCTTTTTCCGCTGCTTTTTCCTAAGCGGAGCTAGGAAATTGATTTTGTGGTTATGCTGTAAGGTTTAAAGCAGCTTTTAATATTGTTTTGTTTTTACTCTAAAGTTGCGAATGTTTCTGATAAAATTATTTCGTTATATTTCGATTGAAGACTATTTGGTATTCAAATATTCAATGTTGTCTTTTGAGTCCATTGAACAGGTTTCCTTTTTGAAGAGAAAATAAACATAACATAACATCAAGCCTGTAAACCCCAAAAGCTTGGCAGAAGTGTACCCATTAGTAAACCCACATTTCGCCAGTTATGTTTAAGTCCCATGTGATAGGGGGTGAGCCAATTGCTATCAACGCAGACTCCGTGGCTGCTACTAAGAATTTCCAATTGGAAAAACCCAATAACACTTTGCTCGTCCCGGGAATCGAACCCAGGACCTCATGCTCAGCACTCGCGCTTGCGACCAGTAAACCAATGAGGCAGTCTGAAGTGAAAAACTAAGTACCATTTTTGAAGTTTGTGTTATGTAATTAAATTCAGGAATCTTATCACTTATCTTAATACTACAGACTCAAGAAACCTGGAGGGTCTAAATAAAGACGGCACTGTTGGCACAACGGCTGAGCGATGCTGCTACGCTGCGTGTCGCGGATTCGGTTCCCAACAGAACAAATATTTGTATGGTCTACAGCCAGTTGTTCCGGGTCTGACTGTTTGTGTATGTCAGTTTTAATCTATTTAAACGCACCCACGATACAGGAGAAATTCCTAGTGCGGGGCAAAGTTTTATTGAAATGTTTTGTGAAAGTCGTTGTGGAAATAGGAAACGAAACGACCCTCATTAAGCCTTTAGTTGTCTCATTGTAGGTAGTTTTAATTCAGATAAGATCTCGTCGATGACGTCAAATACTGTAATTTTGCTATACCATAGATACTGTTCGGATTTAGGCCCCTCTCTAACAAAAGAACGTAGCCATAAACCATCCCTATCTTTGCATCTGCATCAGAGTATCGGTCCTCAAACCGTAGTTCCTCATTCTCAGGGAAGACGTCCAAATGATGTGACAACTTTATGGCATTCCGAAGTGCCTATTTCACGGTACCCCATTCTTCGGGTCTGTGGAAACACTGCACCATTTCATGTGGCTATGTTTTATGGAGGTAGCGTGTGTTTTTCGCAATTTCACTTTACTTCCACCTCAGGGTACACTAAAAGTATTTCATGTGGAAATTCCATCAATTTTTTTGTGATGAACCTCTAGATTCATATGCTGCTAAAAAAGGTAATGGAAATTAGGTTATAAACGAAATAGAGCAATCGTGGCCATGCATAGAAATGGGTATTAACTAATGATATTATAAATAAAAAGATTATCATTGGTACTAACACACACCTACGAATGCAGAAGTTTGTCAATTACATTAAAAATAGAATCTGCTGGTTGAAAGAAGAATATACAGGACGAGTTGTCGGTGTCTAGCATTGAACGTCTGACTGACATGTTGATGATGATTTACCGCATGTCAAGACAATACACAATTTATTAAAACTAAAAAAAAAACGAAAAAGCAAAACAATTATAGTAAAGTCACACAAACTACCAGGCGGCCACAATCGTGAAGAAGTGTTATCTTCATTCCATGCTGCATTATAATCAAATGTATTTAGATTTGATTGTGAGATGCCTATTAATCATATACAATACCTTCTACATGATTCTGGCCTCCTGGTACTTTTGTGAGACTTAACTAAAAATGTTTCCACCTCGTACTTGTCCTTGCCAATTTTCCACCACGTAATCTTCGAGTGTAAACTCGCACAGTAAACCAGAAGCTTATCGTGCCAATATACTACTAACAAATCCAAAGCGGGGTAAATTCGCATTAGTGCGAGTTTTGCACCGTGCGAATGTAAGACCTACGCCAAAACCAAGTACTAGTGAGAACAAAAAACTCCATTAGTTTTAAAGTAGAATTGTGTAATAAAACAGTAGAACAAATAAGAACTTTTGGTTCTACTAGTTCCACGATTTTGTACCACATTAAATCGTAGGACTAGTGGGAAAAATATTCCCATTAATTCTACCGTAGAACTGGTTAGTAGAGCTAGTTGGAAGGAACTATCAGCACCCCAAAATATTACCATAGCTACGTATAACTACCTAACAGTTTGGTTAGCTATAACTTCTAGCCCTAGGGATTAATTAAACCCTCGACAGATTTTCCGTGGGCGTAGACAGTGTTAGTAATATCAAAGTGAAATTAAATGCCAAACAAGGTGAAAATAGATGTTAACTACCCACGTATTGAAATAATTCGTCTGCACAAAATTTATACTCACTTGATGCTTTGCCAAGTTCGTCTTGAAAGCTTCTTAATCTTTGTCTAAAAGAAATAAATCTACAGTCTTCTTTCTCCTTGAAAATTATTTATTCTTTTTTTACTTGCCTAGTCTAGCCAAACGTTGGTTGGTTTGGCTAGACTTTACTTAACAAAAGGATACATGGATGCTCTAAAAGAGTAATTTATTATTGGAACTATTTAGGTACTGATTTAGGGCTGCGATTGTTATCTATGTTTGTAAGTACAACTGTGTGAAAACGTCTGGGACTATAATTTTAATAGACTCATACAACTATGGTCAAGTTAAGTAATTCTAATGCAATAGACAAAAATTTAAACGAAGTAAGAACCGTCAAAGAAAGCAAAGGTAAGAATTCTATCTTTTGACGGTTCTAACTTCAAGCAACTACTAAACTACAGAATAAAAATGTATCTTAAATAATTAGTCTTCAATTTCAAACCTTTGTCATTATTATCTTCTTTCGTGTTAAGTTTTTGATATTGTCATCGTCTCAGCCAAGGTCAAAATATAACTTGCGACTGAAGCAGATAATTATATATTCACGGAATAATATAATCTACACAATACAAATATATAAAATTGAAATGTCTGTTTGTAATTTAAAAATAACAGCTTTTTACAGCATGCATATGAAAGTATATACGGTACTTATAACAACAAAAGATATTTTTTTGCCGGTCTGCCCGTTTGTTCCGGCTAATCTTTGAAACGGCTGGGTCGATTTTGATGCGACTTTTACTGGCAGAAGGCTGATTTTATAAGGAGTTAGGCTACTTTTATTATCAATATAATTAATAACGCTATCTTCTTTACTGCATCTCCCTTATTGTAAGCTACCAATCACAGTTTCATAGTCAACGGTCTCAACGCCATAACCATAAATAATTTTCATCATCCAATTCTGCCAACTTTCATGGCAATCTGATGGTTTTCCTTGGAATGGGATAATTAAACTGAATGGACTTATCTTTTCGCTCTAATTCTCTTATGGGGTGAGGGCGATCTAAGTGGTATTAATGCTTGAACCACCGCTAGCCAAATTAAGTTACGGAAGTAAGGAAGAACGTTTACTTTATTCATGGGGAATCCCCCCATGAATTAAGTAAACGCACCTATTTCGGGAAAATTATATTTATGTATTTGGACGCCACACGTGGCAGAATGTGATGAGACCACTGATTAAACTTAAGACCATAAATAATCTATACTATAGTATAATATTATAAAGCTGAAAAGTTTGTTTGTTTGGTTGAACACGCTAATCTCAGGAAGTACTGGTTCGGTTTGAAAAAATATTTTAGTGTTGGATAGCTCATTTATTGAGGTAATATTATAAAGCTAAAGAGTATGTTTGTTTGGTTGAACACGCTAATCTCAGGAAGTACTGGTTCGATTTGAAAAATTCTTTTAGTGTTGGATAGCCCATTTATCGAGAAAGGTCGCGGGTAACAGCTAGTGTACCATATTCTAACAAATAAGTGAATTTGAATTTGAAAAAAGGATGAGTTTTTAATTCGTTATTATGGTGGTGTAAATAAAGAGTCACTTAAACAAAAATAAAGGAACTGTGTTCTTGTAATATTCGGTTGATAATAATAGATCTAGCCTATTAGGACTTGGGTTCGATTCCCAGGTCGGGCAAAATTTTCGATTGATGGCAATATTGTATATGGCTAGTGTCCGCAACTCCACGTCAAAGCGCGTATTTTGCGTGCGGAAAATATGCAAAATAATAGTAATAGTGCACGTAATAGTACACACACATTTCAACAGTTATCTGTTGAAATATGGATGTACTATTAGGTACACCTCTGCATAACCCTTCGGGGATTGCACGCGTGATGTTGAACACAACATCACACGGGCAATCGCTTGAAATTACGTATCTAACATAACAATGTTAGATACGTAATTCAAAGCGATTTTACCATACCATAATTAAACAATATTGTTATTCAATTAGCCATGGCTGACTTGTTTTCATAATGTCAACGATTATTATTTAAAAGAGATTTGTAAATATCAAACTGATGTTTTGATGTGGGTGGAATAAAAATATGTCGTGGGCAGAAAGGTTATGCCCGGGGATAATTTTATATGCCAATTAAATGTTATGAGAGTAAGTAAATAATGTAATAATATGTTAGTTATGTTCGCAATTTCGTTTGGCGATACATAAGGTTGAGTGAGTTTATTTGCTTGTTAGATATATTTTTTGTGACAATAATTTTGTGACGAATGTTTATTTACTACTTGGATGTTTCTTAACCAATTAGGGCTTAAATGAATTTGGATTAAGTTATTTTTCGAGTAGGTATTCTCTAGAATACGACTTTTTGTGAGGTCGTCGAACTCATCATAGAGGACTTAAAATAACACATAACATCACGCCTGTAATCCTCGTAGGGTTAGGCAGAGGTGTACCTACTAGCACACCCTCATTTCGCCAGTTTCCCATGTAATAGTGGGCGAGCCTATTGCCATCAATAATTATAAAAAATAGCTGTTTCTTATATTTTGACCATGCAAGCATTGTAGTTTTGAAGGAAACATCTGTTTTTGTTTTGATAATCGCCGAAAATTTTCCATGGAGGGAGGGGTTCAAAATGATGTACTGAATACGTGGTAACCGTTTTAGCGTCGGTGTCTCTTCCACCCTGTATACCCAGAATGTTACAGTATAGAAGAGAGGTATTGCTCTCGTGTCGTTGTAGAAATATAAAACGCTTTCACAGCAAGTATCGCTTTACGCCTTCTGTACCTGTATAGAAAGACAGTTAAATACTCTAGTCCATTCACAGCGAAGGAATAACAGTAGATTCCTGCCCAGCAGTAGCGAAGGGTCAATTTTTTAAGTGGTGAGCCGGAGAACATTATCTTTAATTTGATTTTATTATTTGTCTATACAAAACTGATTGTGCCCGTTTTCAAAGGGAAGCCGGTAGGAATCGAGTTGTATGGAATCTTCGCCACTGCTGCCCAGTTCTCTTCTCTTCAATTAAAGAAAATGATCAGAGAAGAGAACTATAGACCATCATATTTCTTACTAAAACCGTAACCTTCCATAAAAACCACATCTACTTATAACACCCCAGCCAGTATATCTACAAATTACCCTGTAATCATCATGCAATATGTCTTGTCACCCGTCACAAATAAGGGCATCATTCCACTGCGGCTCCGTGGGCGGTACTTACAAGCCTGTCAATGCTTCAGCGATTCTGATCTATAAGCCCACGCCTGTTAGTGAAACGTGATATTCTATCCGTTTGTAAACCTACGCGGTATTATAAAGTGTGGGTGTAATTTGCATTCACTTTGAAATTAAATGAAGTGTAAAATCTTTGGTTTTGTTTTTACGAGAATAAGATGCTGGGTTTGACATTTATTTATTACTTTTAGCACAGATAATGTACAGAGGCGGACTTAATGCCAATGGCATTCTCTTCCAGTCAACCTGGGATTACTATTTACATGAAAAAACTGCTACACAATTTTGGACACGGAAAGTAGAAACGATATTTTTTTTTGATAAGTAGTAATAACTATTCTCTTTCTCTTCTCTTTTTTTTTTAAAAAACGTTGCCCAACTCTAGGAATATCTCCTGTATCATGGGTGCGTTTACAAACATTTAAACTCACATACACAAACAGCCAGACCCGGAACAACTACCTGCAGATCATACAGATATTTGTTCCGTGCGGGGATCGAACCCGCAACACGCAGCGCAGCAGCCAATCGTTCAGCTACTGCGCCAACTGTGCCGTCAAACCAACGTGTGCGCCAACTGAACAAAGGCCTAATGGCTAAGGCATTTTATATCAGACTACCTTATGGTGTTACAGGGAAAAAAATGTCACTCAGTAGTCTGTGAGTATAGGGCATTTAATATCGACATAGAAACAGGTCTGGTCACCCCCTGGTTCAAACAGGCGAGAAAACTTAATAATAATGATCCAATTGTTTTGTCCGTGTATTTCTCGCCTCATTGCGAGCCTTCACAGTCAAACAAGTAGACACACACGACCGATCCGTTCATCCGTGTCGTGCACAGTTTCCGGTCCCGTGCGTAGCGCCGTCTGATCTCTGCGACCATCCGGAAAACCGGATACTCGCACGATTTTATCGGTTATTTACGGACGAACGGTAATTCTCTTCTACTTGGAAAAGAAACGAGAAAAAATCGTGCATTTAAAATATGTGAAAAAAAAAACGAATATGAATGAATATGAAATAAATAATGAAAAAAAAATAAAATGAATGATGATGTTTGTGATGTGTGTGTGTTGTGTGCGTATGTGTCTCTGTCCTTGGGTCTAGATTGAGGTCAAGAGTAGGCCCATTTAATATTAAAAAAAAAATGTCCAGAAAAAAATGTATATACAAAAAAGGAGACCGTACAAAAGTATGTAAAAGATACTCAAATGACTCCATTATGCAGGCACCCAACCTCCATTTAGAGCTTACTACAGCATTCCGCACTAAAGCTTAAAAATCTGCAAGTACAAATCTGTTTTGTTAGGACTTCAGGACGCGGATCTCAACCGCGAAGTATCAAGCAAGTTTATGCACTACCATGCCCTTTACAGCGTAAACTCTTCATTACGCCTTCCAATAACGGTAACGAAGATCATTATCATAGCTACACACCGCTACCCTACTATGCACCCTTGAGTGCAGCGTCGAAGGTTGCCCAAGTGCATTGACTCCGGCTACCCGCCCGAATTGCATAGTACACGAGAACCGACTCTGCGTGGAGGTGAGACGGCCTTTGCAGCGTGGTCGGGTTATAAATGGGTGGTAGTATTAAGCAACAGGTGGTGTTCTGCGCGTTATGTAAGTCGGGCGGCGCGCGCACCCCATTGAGCCAGTAGTACGGCGCTATCGATTAGGTGTACGACGGACCATCGATCCGAGGCCCGTTGTGTGCTCCACAACGTCTTTTTAATGTACGTCTTGGATTTGTCTATGGTATTTTTTTAACTAATTAAACATTGGACATCGTTTGCTTTGTTCAAATGAATGTCTTTTTTTCAGAGACTTTTAAATTCTGGCTTGAATTGTCTTAGTATTTTTTAGTCGACACTTTCTTTTATAGTCCAAAGAAAAGAATGTCCACACGGAATCCGTATATTCGATTTACTATTGAACAGAGCGGAACACGTGGGGTGTTCAGGGCGTCGCCGTTACTTTGATTTGTACAAGTGTGAGTGTGGGATCGCTGGGAGTGGCCGGTCTTAAAGTTATCGACTTCAACCTATTGATATTTACAACATTAAACATTGAAGAATGCAAACCGCTATTCTACCCCATTCATATGTTACTTAATGATTTACAAATTGCTGTTCATTCATAACGCGAGCTTGTACTTTGTTTGCGAGCAGAAAATGAACTGTTTTTATTTTATATGACTTTTAATTTAAAACAGTTCATTTGACCTCATTCTTACTCGGCTGTATCCATTCATTAATTTCATCTAGATAATGACTATCATTACTTCAGACAGATATAATTGAATGCAATGTTTTATGATATTAATTGTTTCTTTGTTCTAAGCGTTAATGAAGTTCGCATTTCATTTAATTAAAATAAGTTATCAACGAAACTTTTCATTAGAACGTACGTTATTAATTTTGTTTTATGAACTTTGTTTTTTTTGGTGTTAGAGCGTACCTTTCAATAGACGGGAATGTGTTTCATTGGTTTTTGGTGTGTCTTTATATTTGCTGGACGTTGTTGTCTTTTGCAAGAAGAAGACATTAAATTCTGACACCCTTCCCACCTTTCCAGTCAAAAGGTTGGGTTATAATCATAGAAACCCTCAATCCAAGCAAACATTCATTTTCATGAAGATTGTTAGATAAGACTGCTTCCCTGGTCGAGCGGTTGCAAGCGCGACTGCTGAGCATGAGGTTTTGGGTTCGATACTCGGGTCGGGCACAGTGCTATTGGGTTTTTCCACTCAGAATTTCTCAGTAGCAGCCATGGTGTCTGGGTTTTTGCCCGGTTGATGGCAATAGGGTTGCCTAACCATAGAGGATTACAGGCGTGATGTTATTTAGGTTAGATTAGATTTTTAGTTGTACAACACAGTAACAGGAAAAAGCAATTTTGGAACTATAACGTTAACTTTTGATATATAATTTAAAGCTGCTTTTAAGGGTAATGGTACTTAAGTGATAAATTTAGCAAAGACAGAGACAAAAAAACAAGTCATGTGAAAAATGTGGTGTATTCCCGTTGACCCCACTGGCATGGCCCTACTGGTGGGGCCAACGGGAAAAATCAAAACCGTCGTTTCGTTTGCCCCACTACTGGAATACCTAGTGTTTTCAAAATTATGTTTTTAAATTTACCAGCAGAGAGAGCATCATATTTACTGAATGCTGCAATTAGAGACACACAATACATGGTGTCTTCAGTATCTCGCGTTGAAAGTTACAGCATACGAGCAGTACGTGGCAGCAACTCAAATATACGCTACTATTTGAACATGACACCCAAAATCTTATTAATTGTAGCTCTCGCACGCTTGCTTCATACAAAAGTTTGGCAATAACGAAGCGATGTGCTTTGACCTCATTCATAATATTTAAGGTATGCAACGAAAACTTTATTAGAATGTGTTATGTATTAGCAATTCTTTGAGATAGGGCGAAGGTGAAAATGTTTCATATTACAAACAGCAAACAAACAAACAGCAAACAGCTAACGTGGTACATATCCCGTTTCTAGTGTTAATGATAAATTTCAAATTATTTTAGAAATAAGGAAAATAAGAAGAGAGCAGGGGAAAAGTACTTAGGAAGGATATTGGGGAGGCCGTGCCCAGCAGTGGAACATACAAAGCTACTAAAAAAATAAAACCGGCAAGTGCGAGTCGTACTCACACGCAAAAAAAAAAAACAGTAAAATATTTTGAAGACTCATTCATATGTTGTATATTCAACAACAAAACTAAATTTGTTTTTCATAGTATGTTAATAAAAAACAAAGTTACTGATGCAGTTTGATGAAAAAGCCCCATATCTCAAAAATTAAACATCAAATCTTATTAAAACCAATTTTTGTTGAAAGTTTTTTTTACGTTCTACAATCCAACATTTTTTTAGAATTTTTCTCCTCTAGCTTTAAAAAAAAAGGGGTGTTGGGACACATTTCACACACAAGTGTCTATCTTTCAAACGATTGATTTTGAGAAGAAATGGGTTTAGGAACCTCAATGTCATTTTTAAGTACCTATCTATAAACACGGGGGCACGTGTAGATTTGTTGAAAAATATTTTTTTAGTTTCAGTTCCAATAGTAATGGGAATAATCTTTTTTTTTTTTAATTTTCACAGAATGCATCTATCTACAAAGTTTCAACTGTGTAGTCCTAACAGTTTCGGAATAAAGTGGCTGTGACATACGGACGGACAGACAGACAGATCGAGAGTAGCAGCTCGGTGTCTGAATCTGAGCACGGTTGATGAAAATTTGACACTTAACATAAACATATCAACGTAACGCCTGTAATCCCCGAAGGGTTCACACTTAGTACACCCACATTTCGCCAGTTAGGTTTAAGTCCCATGTAATGCCATCAACCGAGTACAATTTTTTGTCACATAACACACATCCTCACGCCTGTAATCCCCGAAGGGTTAGACAAAGGTGTACCTAATCGTGCACATATTTAGCCAGTTATATTTTAAGTCGCATGAAATTGAGGAAACCGGAATCAAAAATTCGAAGACATGTGACATCTACCAACCTGGGCCCGCGTGGTGGATTATGGCCCATTCCCTCTCTTAAAGAGGAGTCTGTCTGTCTCAGCAGAGGGAACATAATAGGCTGATTATGCTATTATGCCATGCTATGTAATAGGGGGCGATCCTATTGGCATCAACCGGGCACTAATCCAAACTCCGTGACTGCCACTGAGGAATTTCTGAAAGAAAAATACAATAACACTTTGCCCAAACCTCATGGTCAGTCGCGCTTGCGTTTACTCGACCGATTTTTTTGGACACTTATGACATTTTACTAGTGGTGAACTGTAAGTTAACTATAGGTCCCCATCCCATCAAGTAATATAGGCGTATCATCATCATCATCTGCCTAGCCTTTTCCCAACTATGTTGGGGTCGTCTTCCACTCTAACCGGATGTAGCTGAATACCAGTATTTTAGATGGGGCGACTGCCCATCTGCCTATCTAATATAGGCTCAATATTACGTTATATTATTCCTTGACACAATATTTACCCAACATACTAGTTACAAATACAATTCGCTTACAGCCAATACATGTAAAACAGCTCTATTTGAAAATAAGCCTTGTTATCGCTACCAAATTACTACGATTCGCGGCAACATTGTAAATTCACATGAACGTAGGGCCATTACAGGCCGTAGTCCGTAATTAATACCAGCAGTTTGTCATGTTCACCATATTACATTACACAGTATTGGTGGCTTACATTTATTTATCATTATATTATGAGTTGTAGGGTACTCGGTAGGAGCTCGTGGATAAATAATAGCAGACACTCGGTTCGATCTTCAGGTTAAGTTGCCCTTGCTTGGGTTGGTCCGTGGATGGATGACCACCCATAACATATCGAGTTTCCTCCGTACCTTGGAAAGCACGTCAAGCCGTTGGTCTCGGCTGTCATTTGTAGATCTTTGACAGTCGTTACAGGTAGTCAGTGACCTGAAAGTCTAAGAACCATTCTTTCCAAGGGTCCTATTACCCAGTACTAACTGGGTTATGGAGGTCAGATAGGCAGTCGCTCCTTGTAAAATAGTGGTATTCAGCTGCATCTGGTTAGACTGGAAGCCGACCCCAGCATAGTTGGGAAAAGGCTAGGCAGATGATGTCTTAGTACATGTGAGTCAAGTTTTGATTGATGTTTTTTGGTTATGTATGTTACTGTAAGTATTTAAAATGTATCGAGTACATAACGATTTAAGGATTGAGTAAAATATTTTAGGGGGAATTAATGATATTTTAAATAAATAAAAAAATAAGTGAATGTGAAGTTTTACCTACTCGGAAATTATTTGTGCGTAATTAATTTTTTAATTTTAATTGTTTTGTTGCCATGTTGCTCATTATTTATAATAACAGTTCCATTCCTGAGTGAATATCCTCTGCCTACAACTTCGGGATATCATGAATAATGTTATGTTATGTTCCATAGATATACTAAAAGTCCAGTTATTATTTTTAATAAGTAAAGTTTTGTTCGATATTTCCAAACGATAAAATAAAATCAATCAGTGTTACTGATGGCCTCTATAAAACGGTGACAATTTACCTCGTAACTTTTAAAAAAGTCATTAGTAAACAATACATTTATGGGAAATATTTAATTTACAGGGCTATAAGGCTTTATTTCCAATTCACGCGGAATTCTATTACTTATATTAGATTTGAAACTTTAGGAGCCAATCAAGAAATTGCTTGGTTAAATATAGTAAGTGACTAAGATAAATGAAGCAACACAAAACACAAGCACTTAAATACGCAGGTTCAAATAAATCATACAAAATCTTACTTTAAAAGGATTACCCATCCAGTGATAGACACATCGAAAACCCTACCGTAAAATCATTGAATTATGCATTGAATATTCACCCTTCACGCGTCAGGTGTGTACCAAACAGCGAGTAATGGATATAAAATTGCTGCGTAGCACCACTCACCCGTAGCACTTGAGCTACGCAGCATTGATCACCCGCTACGAGAATGCTACGCGCTGCCTACGGCGTAGCGTTTCATTCAATCAGTCATCATTAGGAGAGTTACTTTGGTGTTTGTCACTTACTTTTGTGTGACAATTTATTTGAAGCTTCGCTAAAAATAACCAGATTACTCAACATTGCTCGTGCATTTTATTTATCTCATTCTTCTTTTGTGGTTTACATCATCTGAAATAAGTCATCATTATATTATTTCAGCGGGGAAAGAATATATTTTTGTTTAAAGCACAAACAATTTTTCACTAGATTATTTATTAGAGGTTAGGAGGACATTATTTTATTGAGGTCGTCAGTATCTATGTATAACGTAAAAAGTAAAAAAGTTTATTGACAATTAAAAGAACAAACCTTACATACAAATTCCAACAATCCTATGATTTGTGTCTACTAATACACAAATATTATCCACGTATGTAGTTATACCTGTTTACATTATGCGTTGACGGATCATCTTCTGTACATATGTACATGTTTTGTCCAGTCATGGGCATATATATGATAATTAATCATATCTCATACAGGTAATTTCAAACACTCAAATCTAGAACGATTCGTAAAAAACACAACAATAGTCACTTCTGAGTTTTAGACCCCCTCTTTATGAGCAGGCTTACAACAACAACTACAACATTTATTTATTTTCAGGCAACTTTGGCCCATAGATATACCTTAAAGACTAACATACATATGATAAATTACAAAGTGTGTTAGTAAAAAGCTCAGCTAAAGCTTAGGCTGTGGGCCCGTTGCGTATTGGTAGATATCACAATGTCTTTGAGTTTTAGATTTTAGGAAATGACGGCTTCCTCGCGATTTTCTTTGAGAGCAGTAACGATGAAATAAATCACACAAAATAACACAGCTGCCTGACTTTAAACCAACGGGATCGATGCCGCTGGGCTACCACTGTTCTCATCAAGACTATTCCATGTATTATGAAAATGCGAAAATATATATGATGTTGCACTAGGACACAACATGACAAATCAGCTCCAGAAACGCGTGACAGTTTTATTACGAGGGCCGGTGATTACAACGCTACTATTCCATACACCTCTGCCTAACCCTTCGGGAATGACAAGCGTGTTGTTAAGTAGTCTATGTATTTTTAGTGGTATTTGACAAAACCGGTATTTGCACTATGTTATGATTTCTAGGGGCTTAGGGAATAGGGTCTAAAGTTCTTCATCCTCAACAGAAAAGGGAGGTTCCTCCGACCAGACGGGTGTTATGTCTGGTGGGCTACTGCCCTACAGTTGTTGTCTTATATATGCTTATCTCGCGGATAATTTTGATTGTGCGATATAGGATTTTAGTTCTTAACTTGTGTCATAGATGTCGCTACATTTCTTTTTGTATTTTTAGACTTGGCTTGGGCTATTTCGTTACCTTCACCGTTTTGAGAGCAGTGGTGATGAAATAAATAACTTAAAGTAACTTGCCAATCTGGGTAGGGAACCACACCCTACTTATAAGTGGGGCCGCTACCACTTGGTAATCACAGTTCTCATCAGATTTTTACTAAACATACCATCACGCCTGTTATCCCTGGGTAGAGGTGTATCTAATAGAACACCCGCATTTCGCCAGTTATGTTTAAGTCCCATGTAATAGGGGCAAGCCTATTGCCTTCAACCGGGCACAAGTCCAAATTCTGTGGCTGCTACTGAGAACTTCCTGATGGATATAACAATAACAATTTGCCCGACTCGGAAATCGAACCCAGGACATAGATTTTTATCCATGTATCATTTCATGATGACAAAGCACCATTAATAAATCATAATATTGATGTTTCAACCAGAACACTTCATGATAAATCAGCTCCAGAAACGAGCGACAGTTTTATTACGAAGACCGGTGATTACAACTTGCGCCGGCTTCCGCAGCGAGACAGCCAGTGAAAATTACTTCGAGAGACGAACGGGAACTATACGCGTTTATGTTCTAGATTCATAGTTGTGTTGATGGCCTGATAGATGTTTATGTTCGCTGGGGTGATTTGTTCAGAAAAATTGGAATTGCATAAACTGAATAACTGTACTACTGAACTGAAATATTTCCTTGTTTTTTCCGAGTGGATGGTACTCTTCAGATCAGTTTGGCTGACGCTGCTATTGACGTGGCCGCCTGCCACGTTAATAGCAGCGTCAATGAGATTGGGCAAAAAATTTAACTGCAAAGATGTTCAGAATTAAGAGTCATTATCACTGTTTAACCGCAGATGTGTCAAAATGTGGGTGTATAGTACACCCACATTTTGACAGTTTATTGGGGATCATATTACCATGAAATTTATTGTTAACAATGTAAAATAAATGCATGGCAACGATTTGTATAGGATATTACAACTAAAACTGGAAAAATAAAACCGACTTCAAAAACAAAAAAAAAGTGATAATTAACTTTAGCTTCAGAAATCGGTTTTAGTTTTTGCAAATAAGTTTTTAACATTAATTAACCAGCTCATTTATAACTTAAAGTTCTTTTAAAGACGTACAAGAGTGTAAATAGATACTTTTATCTCTATTAGAGGAACTTTTCTTTCTTTTATTCTTTTCTTTTATCTGATATCTGTAACCATACCTATGTTTAACAAAATAAATTATTGATTGTTTGATTTTTGTTGTAATACAGCTTGAGATGTATAAAATCTGTATTAAGGGATCCGCGTAAACACCATGCTCAGCAGTCCCATTTGCGACCACTACACCAACGAGGCAGTAATACGTTACTAAACCTACTATAGCATGTCTTACCCTTAAGAATCCATCAAAAAATTGTTTCCAAAGTAACATGACAGCCCGTGACAGGTCTAGCCTCATTTATCAAAATTATTTATTCAGAAGTTCTAGTAGGTAATCTATTTGTGGGACTTCGAAGAAAATTCAGAAATTGATGTGAGCTTCCAGGTTTTGAAACGTTTTTTTTTCTTCATTAGTTTATAGGGAGTTTGATCAGTTTGACCATGCCACCCTACGCTACGCTTAATACCTATTCAGCCTGGTTAAGGCTTGCTTCAGCCATTTACATAAATTCATACTCATCTCATTTTCCCATGGGTTAACATATATAGAGGCTTACCTATTTTTATTTTCGTTTCCGCTAGAGTGCCCATAGACATGTACAATATTTTTTCAGTAACTATTGCACTGTTTGATTTTAAATGCTCCACTCAGTGTTGACAGTTTAAATTCCAACAGTATATTTATTTATTTAGGCATTCGTTTTGATGTCTTTAAGTGATAATGAACGTTAGAAGTAATGCGAAACCCAGTTTCGACCAATTGTGTAACCCGTGAAAAACCGGTTTTACTATGAGATCGAAACCCGGTTCCGCATGCCCAAGTTAGAAGCGCTATACTTATACTGATCTAAAGTAAAAACTCCACTACTACTTATACATCATCATCATCACCTGCCCAGCCTTTTCCCAACTATGTTGGGGTCAGCTTCCAGTCTAACCGGATGCAGCTGAATACCAGTATTTTACATGGAGCGACTGCTTATCTGACCTCCACAACCCAGTTAGTACTGGGTAATACGATACCTCTTGGTAAGACTTCCACTACTACTTACACAGTCATTGATAATTTGAAAGAAAACCTCCCTTCCAAATTCATAACAACAGGTTTACTACCAAAAACATGTGTATTTATGATAAAACATATTACGAAGATGTTAGGCTCAGGCACGTGCCGATGTTCATTACAAGTAAAATAAGTAATAAAACATTTTCTTTGCTTCATTTTGGGGTTGCCAAGTGTCCTAAGGGTTAATTTTTTTTGCAATCAAAGTCACGATTTGTATACGATGGTTACATGAATCGATAAAAGTAAACAAGAGACAAATACATCAATTACTATTTAACCGACTGCAAAACCAGGAGTTTCTCAGTTCACCTGAATGTATTTAACTGTTTTGACAAGTTTTGTACTTTAAAAAAAGTCCGATTTGTTTATTAAACGAACAACCACTCAACCAATTCCATTATAAAAATTAAAAAACAGGCACAAAACTTTTTTCCTTAATACCAATTTAAAAATGCCTTTGAGTCTATATAGTTAGAGTCTAGATTACGAGGAAACCAGTCAGTGTCTTAAATCTAGTGCACTAATAAAACTCCAAGATTAGATTCCGCAGTCATATTGCACTGCATATTGCATGACAGCCAACAGAAGTCTATTATCCCTCGAACAGAATATTAAAATATCTGTCAAAAGAAAAGGAGACTTATAACGTAAAACTAAGACTTATTTTTCAATGGCAAGTTGTGAGGGTAGTTATGTCGTTGTAGCACAGGGTGCGTCGGTTTCTTGTGAATACATGGTGGCCGTGTAATTGGTATGCAAACAGAAGGTTAGTCGGCCCGTTTGCTGAATCGGGTTTAATCGGATCTTTTTTTACTTGTTACGGGGTTTTTTTTTTGCGAAGGCCATTAGGGCGGGTAGAGAATGAGTCGATGGCACATTTGTTGAAGGAAAACCTGCTCAGGTGGAGATTCATTAATTACTCTGCCCTGCAGTGTAAATGTGGTGCTGTTCCACAAACTATGGGGCACTTAATATCCTGTCCTGCGTGTCCTGTTGTTTGTTCACTTCAGGAACTGATGGACGCTACTGAAAGCGCCAAACTAGTAGCTCAGTTCTGGGCTGACAAAATTTAGATTGCCATCGACACGCTAAGAAGAAGATTTGTTGAAGTGAAATATTGGGTTGCTTGATGAAGAATGGTTTTAGTTTACACATTTGATTTTCAGTGTGTGGTTCGGTGGTATTTAGTTTTGGGCAAATTTTTAATATGGTCTTTTGTGCTACTTTTTTACAAATGTATATGTATTGTATATTATGTATGTATGTACGTTAACTTAAGTGTGAGAGAAAATATATTTTTAGACACAGTTCACATTTTTATGTTATTTTGTAGGTTAATTCAGAATCAGTTTTGTTTTTTTTTTCTGGTTATTATCTGAGAAGGGACCTTTAGGTATTCATTAGAATGAATTCCCGGTCCGGTTTTCGTTTTGGAAGAAATATTACTAAAAAAACCGGAATGGGAGTCTTTAAATCTCGAAAAATGTTAAAATAACAAAAACATTAAAAGTAAAATATTTCGTATACCTCACAACGTTCCTGTACAAATGTTTATTACTTTATTCCATACAATTTGCTCCATTGTGCACCTTTATTCACAAACTTGAACAAATTGAGCTCACACAAATACATTGTCGTGTAAACACATAAAAACACAAAGGAATATTTAAAAAATAGACACTACTACGAAACTCGTAGACATTCGTAGCAGCGTAGCACCGTCTACGAGGCGTAGACATTTGCATGTAGCGCGGGAATAAAGCTAACCACAATGTACCGATATACGGATGCAGTGACATCCTATGTGCTCCTAGTTTAGGTAGCGACTATTTCCTAGCATGTAATATTTTCCGATGTCATTCAGGAAGCGGGAGTTTCAAATATTATTTATTTATTAAATATTAAGCTTTTTATTAGTTATACATTAACTTATTCGGAATTATTGTTTTTTTTTTCAAATCAATTAGTGTACAACAGTCAACTATGTGCTATAAGCTTTTCACAATGAAAATCAAAAAAAGTTTCCCATCTCAAAAAACGAGTTGTAATTTTCATGTATGCCAATTTTTTGGTAAAATTCTCCCACTTTTGGCACGCAATGCTGCGTGACTACTACAGTCGTTGGTCCGTATTGTGGGATGAGTCCAGTCACCCTGCGGTATTTGGGGGCTTGCAACTGCAGTACAGTGACCTCACGCGTACGCGAGCGGGGCGCGGAGGGGAACACGGAACTAGGTCAGGGACCCGCCCCCTTACTCCTCTCCCCCCCTTTGCCCCGCACTCGATCGACCGCCAAAAATTTTAACGCTCACACAAACGAAAATCAGAGGAAGGACACAATGATAGGCCGACAAATCATTGTTTGATTTGTACAGACGAGCACAGTTTGAAGTTTCGAATTGTGGAGTTGTACGCGATTGTACTGTAGGTACGGAGCGAGTATGGAGTATAAACGTTCGATATAATTTGATTATGACCACAATTACCTTTTGTAACAAAGAATATAGGTCGTTTTCTGCATTGTTTTAAATAATAAGAAAAAGTAACAAAAATGTCTACTGGTAGGATATAATTGACAAAACAATGAATTTTGATTGCATATGCTACAATACTGAATAAAAACAAATTTATTTAGAAATTACAACTTCAATTAATGATAGCAAGTTGTATTTGATTCTCTACTCACACTTCATTCATCATACATATGACGTACCTACTAACTACCTACTCCTCTACAACGTGACGTCAGTCGTCATGTTTTTCATTCAACAGTCTATTTAGAAAGATTTATTCATGAATCCGATTGATAATTATGCTGGTTGAGATGCGATTTAGAATTCCATTTTTTTTACTTTGAAGTCTTCGATCGTCTGTCATTTACTTCAATAAATTCGATTCCATTCATAAATCGTGTAATCAAATATATGTATCTATATAATTAAGTGGGAATGACATAACTGTCAAAATATGGGTGTTCTACTGGTCATCTCTGCCTGCTCCTTCGAGGATTACAAGCGTAACAATACGTTAAGATATTTTTACCTGAATGGGGATGGGGGTGTGTAAATAAATTTAATATAAGTACTAACGATATATTGAACTTAAATGTAATGTTATGTTACTTCATTGCGTCTTTTTTTATATAATAAGTTAAATATCTTTGGATGTGAATCATGATTCATCATCATCTGCCTAGCCTTTTCACATTTTGTTACCAGTCGGTCGGCTACCAGTCTAACCAGATGTAGCTGAATACCAGTATTTTTCATGGAGCAACTGGCTATCTGACCTCCACAACCCCGTCTGGGTACGATACCCCAACGTAAAGAACACAGTTGCAAATCACTGTTTATCAACTTGAATTCTGACTTCAAAATACAGGCAGCGTTACAAATCTGATAAAAATAATACCGTCAATTTAAGCTCATTGTGTCTAAATAATTAAAATTAAATATTTACTTCACTTCCCATTCTCGGTACATTTCAAACGAACGCCGCAAAGCTATTTAATCTCTATTTATCTTTAAAATGGCTTTTCCTTATCGTTTCGCACCACATTCGCATTCCACATTCAAATAGGAAGTGACAATATTACTCGCGACGGAAGAACGAAGGAAATAAGAATACCGGCCATATTTGTTTCTGACGTCATGTCATATTTGAATGAGAACGGGTTCGAATGTTCGATACGTTATGTTCGGTTTTTGGCGGTGGGTTTGAAATTCGAATTCGTAGAAGTTTGACTGTGTGTGTGTTGTATTTAGTTCGAAGGTGTTTTGATAGTATTTCAGCTATTCAAGTAAAATGGGTTTATTTAAGGTTGTGTTTTGATAGTATGATATTTGCATAATTTTCACGGCTGTATTACCCAGAGGTGTATGTACTACAAGGCCCATGCAATACTCGAAAGTATAATAATAATAAATTGTTGTTATTGGGTTTTTCCATCAGGAATTTCTCAGTAGCAGCCATGGAGTCTGAATTAGTGGGCAGGAGGCTGACGATAATGTTATTAAGATGGATCATTTGAATTTTGAAAGATTAAAACTGGTCTATCATCGTAATATTATCATCGTTTCATTATCATCAATTAACGTAGGATTTTGCCAAGTATTGGCAACTAAAAACCAACGAAGATTTTTTTCTTTCTCTATTATCATTTGATGTTTTCCTTCCTCAACACAAATGATAATATCTTCGTTGTTCGCCGACGGAGCACGTAGTTAATTTCATATTAAGACGTTCAAAGGCTCTTTCCTTGTTCTTGGGACGGGAAAATCGAAGGCATACGATATTATGCTAATTAGTTACTTATCTCAGCCTCACGTGCCTGGAGTTTGATAGATACGGTATAGGTATTGTTCTGATTTTCTTGTTCAAGGGTATTATAAAGGAACTGTTACAAAATACTCATAGATAATTACCTATTTATCTGACATTAACTAGGCTTTCTTCTGTAGGTACTCGTATTATATTATTCTGTTGTTTGAGGTATTATAAATAACAGAAGACTCATTGAATTTGTGCCCGGTTGATGGCAATAGGCTCGCCCCCTATTACATGGAACTTAAACATAACTGGCGAAATGTAGGTGTACTGTTAGGTAAACCTCTGCCTAACCTTTTGGGCATTACAGGCGTGATGTTATGTTATGTAGAATACTTATTATATTTATTGTACTTGGAAGTATATGAATTCCTACATAACACTGTGTGGCATTAATCTGCCATTCTTAGAAATGAATGGTTTCAAACTGATATCGAAATATTGTATCATTAGAAAAGGCAATGGATAGATAACGATACTATATTAATAGTATTTATTTATTTATTTATTTATTTAACACTTCAAGCACATAAGTACAGAGGCGGACTTAGTATCGTTATCTATCCATTGCCTTGCTGTGATCGTTTAGCTCTTCAGAAGGTTTCAATGGTGATCTCTGCATAGATTTTGTCTAGTTACAAAAGAAAGTCACACTCTTCTTCGGTTTCTCCATCATTTACTGGTGAACAACACCAACAAACATAAATATAAAAAAAACTTTATCAAAATTGGTTCATCCGTTCAGGTGGCCTACCATGAAATCAGTAATTCCAGTGTGGGAAAGAGTTGGCGCTAGATGACCTGTGTAGCTCTGTCTCTTTCCCACACTGGAATTACTCCTGCTTTACGATGTTATAGTAAACCCCTGGAGTAGTGGGGGTTAAAAAGTATATTACATTACTTCACGTAATTTTCTGTAAGTAATGTTTTATATGAAACACGTCATAAACTCATCAATACAATCCGTCTTGCTGATAAAAAATAAAACTACCGCCAACTTATTTCCTCCTAAATAGTCGGAGAAAAATGAGGTAATATGTTAGAAACCGGCGCGCAATATGCTTCAAGTTGGTCGACTGTTTACGTAGTAATATAATAAGTAATAGTGTCACTTACAGGCCTTACGGAGACATTAAGTTATGGGAAGGTTCCTACGAGGGATTTATAGATCTATTTGCTTGGGTTTATTTCTGGCACCTGTCGAGTACGCCTTCGGAAAATTCCGAAGTGTTTACGAACATTTTGTTACAATTTGAAGTAGGCCTGGATGCCTTTTTTCTTTTTCGAACCTAGTTTGGATTTCGGTATTGCCTGGTAGAATTATATCAGGGGACCGCGAAACAACAGAAAGCTGCATGAAATAATCATAGTATACCCCTTTACTCTGAGGAGCTCGTGGCTAAATAATAGCAGCCGCTCGGATCGATATTTATGTTAAGCCGTGCTTGCCTAGGTTGGTCTGTGGATGGGTGACCACCCTTTACATACCGAGTTTCGTCCGTGCCTCGGAAAGCACGTTAAGCCGTTGGTCTCGGGTGTCATATGTAGATCTTTGACAGCCGTTACAAGTAGTCAGTGGCCCAAAAAGTCTGACAACCAGTCTTACCAAGGGGTATCGTATTATCTAGTACTAACTGGGTTGTGGAGGTCAGACAGGCAGTCCCTTCATGTAAAATACTGGTTGGTATTAAGTTGCATCCGGTTAGACTGGAAGTCGACCCTAACATAGTTGGAAAAAGGCAAGGCAGATGGTGACCCCTTCATTCTCGCTTCTCTTTTAAGCATCACAATTATGTATACGGTGAAAAAAAGTACTTCATAAATAAAAAAAATATTGTAATCGTCAGCATCATCATCATTCTTCAGCCCTTGTCCCAAACTTCATTAGGTCAGCGCAACACTTTCTATTCCTTAATACCCCCCTGTTAACCGACACTCTACTATTTACTATCTTTTCTTTCATTTCTTCCTTATACAATCCTTCTTTCTTGTTCATGAGTTTTATTATATAAATTCCTCCATTTTTATGTCGATATCTTACTAACTATGATACTTTTCTGTTGGAATAGGAGAACGGGCGCGCGGCGCCGGACCTGACGGCGTCGCCGGGCCGCGCGCCGCCCGGACCGCCGCAGCCGCCGCGCGCCAACCACGCACCACCCTGCGTGCTGCAGCCAGACTTCCGAAAGGTAACTATTATATTGAGAGAAAAAATAAATCAGTGATATAAGATTTTAAACTCAGCTCGTGGCTAAATAATAGCAGCCGCTCGGATCGATATTTAGGTTAAGCCGCGCTTGCCTAGGTTGGTCTGTGGATGTGTGACCACCCATTACATACCGAGTTTCCTCCGTGCCTCGGAAAGCACGTCAAGCAGTTGGTCCCGGGTGTCATTTGTAGATCTTTGACAGTCGTTATAGGTAGTCAGTGGCCCAAAAAGTCTGACAACCAGTCTTACCAAGGGGTATCGTATTACCCAGTACTAACTGGGTTGTGGAGGTCAGATAGGCAGTCGCTCCATGTTACAATACTGGTATTCAGCTGCATCCGGTTAGACTGGAAGCCGACCCCAATATAGTTGGGAAAAGGCTAGGCAGATGATGATGATGGTCACTACACATGGTAAATATCCCGTCTTCTAGTTATAATAATAAATCAGTGATAAGCTGAAAGAGATGGTGGACCAAGCCAAGTGTCCAGTGTTGTAGGTTTTGGGACCCAGGCAGTCGCATTACTTTGGGTGATTTATATCATTGTGACTGTCAAGCAGATGAAAGAAAACATCGCGGGGAAACTAGCTTATCCTAAATGACATAAATTCAAGTCATGTCACATTTACCAATTTGTACTAAGCCCGTAAGGTGGAAAATGGCCCGCTCCCACGGAAAGAGGAGGTCTGTGTCAAAACAGTGGGATTATTCTAAGCCTTCAGCTCTTAATTTAACTTGTATAGAGGTGTTCAATCTAATGCGATTCCCATCAGAGTCACCAGAGCTTTTATTAGGTTTCCTAAGCGGCCGTTGTTGAATCCCAAGCTATACTTACAATCTTTTAAAATTTTGAACTTGTTCCCAAATGCTGCAAGAAATACCTCTTTCATTTGTAAAATTACAAACGAAGGGTGCAACTTCAGCAAGCCATATATTGCACTCACTTAGAAGTTGTGCTGGAACTTCGGGAACTTTCTGATTTCTACTTTTGAAAGTTTCCAAGAGCTATTGAAACCCTTTAAGTTGCACTCAGCAAAAGAGTAAAAATAACATTTTCAAGCCTGGCAATAGTCTTAGTATCAGAATCTAAGAAACGTGTTTCTTATGAACGTAAATAAGAAATACGTTTTGTCATGAGAATCAAATTAAAAAAATATGTTTTGGCAACAAAACAGAATAACAGGATGTTTTTACCTGACTGCCACGGATGGGTTATTAGAATATCGGAAACAAGCCATATCAATTTGGCGAAACTTTTTGTTTTGTTTTCCTGTGTTACCTCAAAATACGAGTGTGGCGTTTCATTCCTGCCAGTTACAATGCAAGTTTTAATTGTATATTTAGAGGTATATTTATAAACGTTGCATTAAGATAAGAGCCATAAGTTTTTAAACTGGCATGGTCACTAATACTAAAAACGGGATATTTACCATGTTTACAATTTTCATTTGAAGCTCTCGATATTTCGGCGCTGTTGCAAGCACCATGATCACGGATACACGGATAATATCGGGGACTGAAAATAAATAGTAAACATGGTAAATATCCCGTTTTTGAAGTTAATGAAACATTGTTACTTATTAGAATTACTCCAATTTAATCAGCCTTTGGTCTAAAACAGTTTTTGGTACCTTTATCTCTTTTTACAGATCAATAGCTATACAATTTTAGGCATCCTAACTTTTATCATCTATACCCGTTTTCAAGTGTTGGTGAATATTGACACTGTACAGTCGCCAGTTCATCAACACAAACAAACTGACAAATTTTCTTATTTGATTTTGAACTTAACCATCAACATTTTGTGGTTTAAAATCATTTGAAGAAATTTGACAGTTAGCGACTGTACTTGCAACTTCCGTAACATTCGCTACTAAGTATTTTCAATATTTGACGGCACGGTTGGCGCAGTGGCTGAGCGATTGACTGCTGAGCTTCGTGTCGTGGGTTCGCTTCCCGCACGGAACAAATATTTTTATGGCCTACAGGTAGTTGTTCCGGGTCTGGCTGTTTGTGTATGTGAATTTAAATGTTTGTAAACGCACCCACGATACAGGAGAAATTCCTAGTGCAAAGTTTGAAAAAAAAATATCTTTAGTATATATTTACCTAAAACTTTTATTTCCACTACACAGGTATCAGGAGTGAGCAATGAAATATTCAGGCAGATTGAAATGGTTGAGAATGACCACGATTCAACAACCGCCGCGGCGCTCGAGGTCAGTACCAAGATATTTAACTTATTCCTTAAGTATTGAAATAATTTGCGTACTTAGCATATCTTTGGAAAATGTTCGCGTTTTGATGTTGCGCCTAATTAGGAGAGGCGACTTATTTCTGTCAAATGTTTCCATTAATAAGTTATTAAAAAACCATTTCATAGTGATATGGTACCTCATTTGCAATATAGACGAACAAATCTAACATGCATACATAAATATCTGGAGTCAGTTTCGGTTTGAGGATCTGGAGGCTATGGTTACATTTCTTGGAAGACAATGCGCATAGATTTATTAATATTGGTACCAGTAGACTAGACAATGAACATGTATATGTAGGTAAAGTATATTCTCAGGCCGAGATATATTCAGGTCTAAACGGAGCCTTCACAAAGCCGTAAACCAATCATTCTGTACATCACACTAAGTAACTTTACTCAAAAATGATTGCTGGGAAACGACTTTTTTTTTTGGGTGAAAAATTACGTTTTACGGTAAGACTGACTATGTAACGTACTCAAAACATTGTGGAGTCAAACAGTCGTGGAGGTACTTATAGTAAAGTTTTAACGTTAAAAACTTGTATTAAAAAAAAGAATTGTGAAAATGTTTGCACTTTGACCCAAAATTTCTCCGTAACTAAAAGGTTCCCAGGTATGATCTAGGACAAAAAAATTATTGCAATGACGGGGAGAACAAGTGCCTTTCGGCTTCGTTAAGGGTACTCTGACACCCATTATGAACTACACTTAGAACGTACTTTGGCTAAGCGTGTATTCCATATTGCACTATTATTCGTTGTTGCACTACTGCCAAACTAGAAGTTCAAGACAGAGACAGGAGTGTATGTGAGCCAAATCACGTGCTTACTAACGTTTATAGATCTCGATCTCAGTATTGGTAACGACAAAATATGCCATTCAAAAGCTTATCCTATCTACAACAAAAAACGAAAGTAGCTTTACTCAAAACCCTTTTTTATCGGCTCCAGTTTACCGAGCGTGTTCAATATATTGTGTTCAATGTTTCCAGGCGGTGGAGCGCCGCGGCGAGATGATTGTACGAATCCTGGAGATCAGACAAGTGGGCCGTAACAATATTGAAGCCGCCAAGAAGTTCTTCTCATTACAGGTAAGAAAATTTAGCTAATTTCTAGCTTTAACTTAAATCACTGAACATATTGCTTAAGGCAAATTGATAACAAATATGTTACTGCTTTGGTTAATTAATGAATATTACAACAGAACATAATATCACGCCTATATTCCCCGAAGGGTTAGGTAGAGGTGTACCTAATAGTACACCCATATTTCGCCAGTTATGGTTAATTCCCATCAACCGCTATCGCCATCAACCGCCACAAATCCAGACTCCGTGGCTGCCACTGAAAATTCCTGATGAAAAAACCCAATAATAATTTGCCCGACCCGGTAGTCGAACCCAGGGCCTCATGCTCACCAGTCGCGATTGCGACCACTAGACCACCCAGGTCCAAAGGGTGAGGAACGAGATCTGCTTTGGTTAATAAATGATTAAGTGCAGTAGTGGAAAATGTCTTTATGTTGTCCTGAACTCGACTGTGTTTATGAATTGCAATATGCAGTGAATTAGTAGTAGTTAGTTCGTTCGTTCGTTCTTTATTGATGAATGAAATTGTAACAACTCTCTATTTACTTTGGTATTTTTTGTACAATTTTATGTACGTTCAGATTAAAAACGCTGTTTTTAAACTTATAAAGGGTCAGAATTTAATAAACTCCTGTTATTAAAGTTACCGCAGAATTAGTTAATAAAGTTAGTACTTCTGGAACAAAATGGAACCTCCTGACTTTTGTATTAAAGCTTTATAATATTTACGCAACAAAGCTGCATTATATAAAGACGAGTTCGCTATTAGTTTTCGCTTTATGCAACATTCTTAACTTATTACAAAGCATTTTCATCAAGACAGTGTACCTTTGCTGAAACTCTTGGCGTCTTTTGTTATTCACAATAGCAAAACTAACAACAATAAATTGAAAACAAATCGTTGGATGCAATGAATACTGATTATGGCACGAACTTCTATGAAAATAAAGTAGAATATCGTGATTGGAAAATATAAAAGAAACCAGTGAACTCATAAATAATCGAAAAACTACTGTAATAAAGTCACTGTTCTTTATAAAAACGACGAAACATTAATATTTAAAATAGTTCAGAACAGTGATTGGAGACGGTGTTAAGGCTTCTTTTTTTGAAAAACACCAGACTTCTCAGGTAATTTTCCCGCTCCATTGACCCGAATAGTTTGCTCGTAGCCTAGTACGGGACCCACTGTGAAAGAACGCTACTCTAGTGAACCCTTTTGTTCGAGACGGAATGGCCTAGATCGTTGGGAATGTGAACGCAATTTAGCCCAGCATTGTGGGGATATGCAGCACGGTTCATACCATAGCTATGTAATATTGTTCGGTATAGATTCTGTGGTTTATTCCATTTGCGGTTTCCTTGAATTGCGTTGTGCTTTGTGCAATACAATACTATTGCCATAAGGCGTCAGATTGGTTGGGAATTAAAAGCGCCTATTTGTAGCATCGTTTTTTGTTGAATGAGACTTTTATGTTCATGTTTCATGCTGCCGCTTTTGATTTTTTTTTTTTTACTTTTAGTATTAGCTTGTAGTCGTCTCAATACAGGACATAGGTTTTATAAGACGTTATAAGATTTTATTAACGTACCTATACTCTACAAAAACGAAAAATCTTAATCTTGCTTCTGTTTACTATTTACCACTTTTTCAATTAATATAGTTATTTGTAAAAAAAGCAATCAGTGTTTCAGTAAAAATACTCCAATAGGTTGGTACAAAAGTCTGTACACCTTTTCAACATTCTGCCATTCTCTCCACAGGACTCCCGTCACATAGTCCAGCTAGTGGAAATAGTGAAGCGACCCGGCCAGACCCTGGGGCTGTACATCAGGGAAGGCGACGGAGGCGCGCGGACGGATGGAGTGTTCATCTCCCGGATAGCACTGGAGTCTGCCGTCTACAACAGTGGATGCCTCAAAGTGGGAGATGAGATCTTGGCTGTGAACCTCGTGGATGTTCGGAGGATGTCTCTGGATGATGTCGTCATTATCATGTCGATACCCAGGAGGCTGTTGTTGTGTACAAGGCAAAGGAAAGGTTGGTTTTATTTGAAGAATTACAGAAACTGTTTAATTTTAAGGGATAAGTCAAGCTGTACCGGCAAATAGCAGACCAGCTGAGGAAACCGGACAGCTATAGATACTTCAGTACATATACAGGGTGTCAGGGACAGCCCTCCACAAACTGACAGGGTGCATTCAGCTCCTTATTTTGAATCATATTCCACTGGATTTTTTCTCCGGAAAGCTTATTTTTTTTTTTCAGTTACTATTCCTTTATTTCCTTGTAAGCAGCACTCTATTTATGTAAATAATACCGCTTAAATCAAAAATCTAACAATGGATGTTGAAATACTCAAACGAACGACGCGTGTATTCAGCTGTTCACTTCCTGCTTAGCTACAGAGTGTATCGAACTCGTCGTTGCGCTTGCCGTTCGTTACGTGCGTTTTGCCACGGTAACGATACATTGCGTATGAGTAAATAAAACAAATCTAATTTATTGGATTCCCATAACATTCCTGAAATAATTTCTTGTACCAGTCATTTTAGATGATATACTGAATTCACTCTATCAGTTTGTGGAGGGCTGTCCCTTACACCCTGTATATTTGTAGCTATCTGAGTGCGGAGCCGCGTCAACAGTTTGTCCGCACCCGTTTGGCTGAGTTTAGTGGCATAATACACGAGCCAAAGACTGCGACTGAAATTGTGTACATAAGACAATTAAACAACACTTTTTTGTCCGCCCCCAACCCGTCAACCCTAAAAAACCACTTTTGCCTGTTATATTAATTGAGAACCCGTAAAAATATAGCAAGGTTTTTGCGTGAAGAAACTCTCTCCCTCTCTGAAATTTTCAAGAACAAAAACAGACACAGACATTCCTTCAGGAATTTTTTTGTGTTTATTTTTATTGCTATCCGTATGTTTCCTATTAGCCAATCAACTAATCAACAGGTAAATCAGGACCAGGTTCGCCATCCATGCCGCGGTCGGAGCACAAGCCACCGCCAGTCGTTGTGCTCAAGAGGGACTGTCGGGATGATGACGAGAGGGAACGGGATCGAGTTGATGGACTTTATTCACAGTAAGTATTTGAAATGAAATTATATTTATATAATGTAGTCCTCCTAATCGTTTTCGATCACGAATTAACCGGAGATTAGCTATCAGCACTGCAGATATAGTGCACAAGTTGTGTGCGCAAGCACATGTACGCTCTCTCTTCCCTCACCCTCATAGTCCGATGGCACGGCAGTCCGACACGACCGGAGAGAAATCAGGCGCAGGACCAAATGCCTATCATAATGGTATCATACCGCGAACTTCCAAAATGCGAGCTTGCTGCGAAATTCCTAAACCCAATAACATTTTTTGCCCGATCCGGGAATTGAACCCAGGACCCCACGCTCAGCAGTCGCGTTTGCGACCGCAAGATTAACGGAGCAGTATAACTTATTTTATCAAGGCTATAACGAATATTTTCGGTTGCCCTACACTGACATTAAAAGTACAGAACTGAGCTAAACACTCAACGTGAAAACAACCAACCAATTCTAACGAATTCTAGAACGAAAACGGTTCCCTCTTTTCTCTTAATTTAATTTCTCAATATGGCAACAACAGAGACAGTTCAAATTGTAAACCAACTTTTTCAATCACACTTTACATCTTGTCTATCTATCTTTTTTCTTAGTAATCAAAACAGTAATGACGGCACGGTTGGCGTAGTGGCTGAGCGATTGACTGCTGCGCTTCGTGTCGCGGGTTCGATTCCCGCACGGAACAAATATTTGTATGGCCTACAGGTAGTTGTTCCGGGTCTGGCTGTTTGTGTATGTGAGCTTAAATGTTTGTAAACGCACCCACGATACAGGAGAAATTTCTAGTGTGGGGCAACGTTTTATAAAAAAGAAAAAATAAAATGTCTAAGAGTTTTACAACTTCGGAGATACTTGCTTTAATGACTTCTTTGATCAAATTCATTAACGTGATACTGAATGTATTAATCGTCCTGAAACTTCTTATCTTCTTTCAAGATACGACTACCAATTTTTCATGGCTTAAAAATTAAAGGACCTACCTACTTGATACCTCAACAGACATGGTACGCTGCGATCAGCGGGGCCAGGCGGAGGTGTTCGTCCAGTTGGTGACGGCAGAGAAGAAAGAAGTCGGCTGCAACTTGGTGCTTTGTCTCCTGATTCTACGGCTCTGGATTTATATTACAATCCAAGACCGCCGTCTGATCATTCTACATGGAGGTACAGTATTGTATTAATTTCTTATTAAAATGTTATAACGTACAGGAGACATCGTTTTGACTATTGGTTACCTGAATCATTAAGCATGTTTAAAAAAAAATAAACATTCAGTCTGCCCGCAACTAAATAAGGATTATTATTATTTGTCTAATGATAATTTTATACACCGTGATTTTTTAGTCTTCTTATAACGGCAGCCCACTTAACGTATCCAATAACTACTAAAAATTCATAAAAAAACATTGGTATTTATGAGATTTGAATAATTTAAAAATAAAAATATTATTCATTGTTATGACGCATGACGTAGTTGAAACACCCTGCTGCGAGCGATAATTTATTCGACTCGTGCGCTGGGTAGGTATGTTCTACCGTTTGACACGTAAAAAATTTAACAGGATATTACATAATTCTAATGTATAAATTATTTTGCTTTGTACCTATTATCTTAATTAATGGTAAAATAAAAATAATGGCGCCTAGAGGCGGATACACTGATTGGACCACCTTTGTAAGACGACTAAAAAGTCACGGAGTATAGTTGGTATATTGGAGTTACCACTCCATTAACCGAATGCGGTTGGATAACTCCCCAACATAGTTGGGGAAAAGCTAGATAGATGAAGATGACCAGGTGAATTATTATACTAAAAACTCATGACAAGACATCCTGTGTAAGCTTAGTCAGATAGACATGAATCGCCCACAGCAAGCAAACACAATTTCAAGTTCTATTTTTTTCCATCCACAGCTACCGTCCACCACCACCGGTGATAACAGAGCAGCCAAAGTCTCAAGCGACGCATTTCGTTCCATACGAGCGATCCTATCCAAACACACTGGATAGTTTGGCGGAGAAGGTGCACTCTTTCTACCCAGCTGACAGCGGAAGATATGAAAGGTACGAAAGGTGTAATTTTATATCCATTATGACCTGTTTTGCAACCTGCATATACAATGTGTCCGTTCATGAACTAGCGATACTCTAGGTACTTATAGAACAACTATTCTATTATACAAATTTGTTGATTTGCAAAGAATTTATTGACAAAAAATTGTAGATATGCATTATTATTTTTTTTTTTTTCTGTAGTATAATTTCTTTTTTCTTCAACTTACGATAGTGAGAACCCATTATTTCATAATGTAAACGATAGACAATATCTTTGCCCTCTGTATAAGCCTATTTTTATCTCAGTAAGAACAAAACTTTGAAAGATACGAGTATGACTTTTTTTGTATGAAAAAAAAAATGGCTGCCAAATAGCAGGGAAGTGAATTGGACCCAAGTGCGTAGTGAATTTGTGTATTTAAATAGTTGTTTTATAAATACCTAGAATATCGCTAGTCAATGACCGAACACATTGTATAACTAAAAATGATGGAAAAGTCAAAAATTAATAAAAACTGGTATAATCTAGCGAAGAAGCTGTTGAGAGTTGTGGGAATATGAAGCACTTTAAAAGCGGTTGTCACATGTCTAGGCCAACTTCTTCTTCTTAGCGTATCGATGGCAATCTAAATTGTGTCGGCCCAGAACTGTGTCACTAGTTTGGCGTCTTCAGTAGCGTCCATCAGTTCTTAGAACCTCAAATCAAATAATTTTACATACTACTTAATTTTATATACATTTTGATTTGTTTCTATTTTTCACGGTTATTTGACACAGGCTTTTTCTCTTTTAATCTCTTGGGCTTCTGAATTAAATTCATGGTCTTTTTTCAGTACGCGTTTTGGAGGCCGCGTTCCACGGTCAGGTTCGGAACAGCAACTGCCTAGAGCAGAAACGCATTCTGATTTCGGTAGACATTCCTTGCTCAGATCTAGCTTGAAGGCTTCAGCTGCAACTGGAGGTAAGGGTTCTTCTTTTGAATTAATGTTTCTGCTAAAATAGACTTTAATGTCTATTACAGTGTATTTAATATTGCGTTATATTTTTTCAGCGACAAGTCTAAGATACAATCAACGGTACGGCGGCGTGGGCATGCCCGGATCAGGCCTATCAGGCACTGGATTGACAGACTCTGCATTGGGAGGAACTAGTTTAGGCCCTGGGCTTCCTTCTGGACTTTCAAGCACGGGACTCAGTGGCCTCACTGGTTCAAGCCTCGTCGGATCAGGCCTGACAAGCTCTGGCCTAGGATCAGGTTTAGGAGGAACTGGCCTGGGTTCAACACTGTCAGGAGCATATGGAACTACTGGGCTTGGTCTACCATCGTATAGTAGTAAATTTGGAACAGCTAGGAGGAACCGAAGTCTGGACTATTCTTCAGACACAGAGGCTACGGCTCCTACTAGAACTCCTTACTATTCTGGACTCAGTGGTTACAGGAGTAGCACTTTGGGCAGGGATATTGGATCGAAGTTTAATTCGTTGCCTAGAGATGTGAGAGGAACTGGACAGAGGTAAGCATCACTTTCTCTCACAGTTTTGTATCCAAAAACAGTTTTATCTATGGATTTTGTTGTTCCAAATAGGTTGGGGCTAAGCAGGCGAGCAGGAAGTGTTCTTCAAGATGAGCCGGAGCCTTTGTCTTCACGTTTAGATCTTCGTTCTTCCAGAGGTAAGATAAAAACAAGACAAAACTTCTAATAAACGTACCAAAAGACACCCTTTCAAAGGGATCATTTGATTAACAGGTCGTTTACCGTCCTCTCCTTCAGTATTCACTTCGGACGAGTACAGGGCGTGGCTATCGCGGGCGCCCTCTACCAGCGCCCTCTATGAGACGCTGCGTCCGCGACTTCCAACGCACTATTCAGCTGAAAATATACACGACGCGCTCAAAAATGTAAGAAAATCTAAAGTATTCGTTTATTCCTAGTTTTATCGATATTTTTCCTCTCGATAAATATCGTTTCTTTTTCAGATGGAAAGTGCCAGCCGATTTGGATCATCATTAGGTCTAGCAGGTCGTCGGGTGGAAAGACCACGGCACTTGCCTGCTCGCTCGGTTTCTTCGCAGCAACTGGGTGCCACGAACCAGCTTGGAGCAGGGGCCGGAGGATCACCTTCAGCCCGTCGGGTCCGCCAACTACTTGAACTCGGGTCACGGTTCAACTGTCCCAACCCAAGCCCGGTTCCAACGCCGGGATCTCGTCATCAAAGACACCTTGATATTAATCCTAATGGTAAAGTATTCAATGTTCATTATTCTTTGACAATATGCTTTCCTATAACTGAAATACACATTTTTTACGTTAGTATGCCACAGAACGATGTGATGTTGGTAAAAATAATAATAGCAATAATGTAGTGAAACAATTAGGTGAAATTTTGACCAGTCACAAACTTTTTTAAACAATATTGTTTTGAAAATAATATAATTTTTTGCAGAGTTCCTAAAATACAAAGCGGAAAAGCCAACTACGGGTGGTCTTTCTGCGTCCATGACCGGTCTATCACGGTTGTCTGGCGGAGTATCAGGCATGCTATTTGTACATCTCTTGGCTGGTCGCGGTCTTCGGCCTACTGCGTCGGGTTCATCGCCGGGGTCCCCTCCCTCGGGCCCACTGGCACCTCCACAGCCAGCAGTTGCACCCAGAGACCTGTATTGCGTACTGGAATGTGATCGTGTACATAAAGCTCGTACTGTGGTGAGTGTAACATTATTCGTAGGAATAGTATAATGATCAAATAGCCGAAATATGGTGGCCTGACTTCAAACCAGATCATAGACTATGGAAGTCATGAGGAGTTACCTTTGTCCAGCAGTTGGACGACGCGGCCTAATACAGTAATAGCATAGGACACATTTGGAAAAAAAAACTCATATCTGCACTGACCATTATTGTTTTGGCTTTGATCATTTAATTAAACATATCTAAATAATTTGGTGTCTATACGTGTTTGATGTTACAAATACCCCTTCAAATACCCCTTCCCTTCGTAGGTCCGCACCGGCGAACTAGCTTTCGACTGGGACGAGTCATTCGAGCTGGACCTAGTAGATAATAGACAACTGGACGTGCTGGTCTACTCCTGGGATCCGCAGCATAGGCACAAGCTCTGCTACCGAAGTGCTGTGACCCTGCCTGATATGCTCTCACGCTCACCTTCTCATCAACTGGCTTTAAAGGTAAACTTTCGACTAAGTTAAAGAAAGAAAATACATTATTTTAATACAGAGTAATCTAAAAGACACACAACAGAATCTGCAAGACACAATGGAAGAAGAGGAAAAATACACAGGAATATGTACTTTTCGTTCAGAAGTCCTTCTATATACCTATTACTGGAGGTATATTCTGTGGTTATACCCAAAATAAATTAAAAATATCGCCGAGCTGCGTTGATGTGCTCTATTTAGAAGGTTTCAGCCTTTTCATTTTTGTGATTCCTTTGTATTGCAAATATCTATAGGTGGAGGTGATCACTTACCTACGGATGAGCTATCAGCATTTTTGCCATCACGATGCCGATATCTGAACATCATAAATTTAAATCGTATTCTCATTCCCAGATGGAGCCCCGTGGAACGCTATACATCCGCGTACGTCACGCGGAACCGCACGATCTCTTCCGAAGACGGCCGGCGCCTCCACGAAGCAGCGCCCTATTCGGTGCCGAGCTAGACACGGTGGTTGCTAGGGAGCCGCGACCACCGCACGCTCCACCCGTGCCAATGATCGTGAGGAGATGTGTCGAGGAGATTGAGAGACGTGGCTTGGATATTATTGGTAAGTGCATGCTGGAATGAAAAATCACTTTTGAATTGACTATGCTTATTGATATTTAGAACGTATTCTAGTCATTATTTTATGCTACTATCATTATCGAACTACATTGTATACTTTTTATACAAGTTGGAAGGGACACCGACGCACAAACGGTGACCACGTATTCAGTACATTCTGAACACCCCCACGTCAGTATCCCTTCCACCCTGAATATACCTCTTTAGGACATTGCGACTTCTAAAAAAGGAGGAGGTTATGTATTCGGCCATCATATTTTTTTTACATATATTATTTTACATACTTTTGATAATTGTTTTTATTTTATTTTACACGTGTTAACAGATTTTTTTTTTTTGTATAAAAGTACGCTACACCTAAGATGCCAAAAAAAAGAAAGGATTAAGTTTCAGTTTCGGCCGAAACTAGGATCAGGGCCGAAGGTTCGGTCGGACACTAATTACATAATACACTGAACGTCTCTGTTGAGTTATTATTTTTTACTTGAAAAATAGGGACAGAAGTCGAAATTAAATATCCATAGTAAAAATAAGTTAGTTGCTTCTATATCTATTTCTTTTTCACAGGTCTGTACCGTCTATGCGGTTCAGCAATTAAAAAGCGCATCCTACGAGAAGCCTTCGAGAGGAACGCCCGAGGAGTGGAACTGGCCCCAGACTCCGTGCCAGACATCAACGTCATCACCGGTCTACTGAAGGATTACCTGAGGGAACTGCCGCAGCCGCTGTTCAGTCGCTGCATGTATCAGATGACTCTTGATGCACTGGGTTAGTCTTTTATGGAATTCTGTGGTTTAGGTGGACTAAGGTTAAATCTAAATAAGCATTAGGTACTACATATTTTGATAGTTCTGAGTAAAAAGTGATCCGGAAATAGTTCGTTCCAAGGTGTTTGTTTTATATTCTGACAAATACCAAATAGGACACATATAGTTCCTCCTTGCAAATGGCTTAATGACTTACAGGTATGCTTGGTATCTGAGATGATCGATAAAATTCTAATAATAATATAATAATTCGAGAAAATTAAGTATTTAAGTTAAAAATATTTTCATAACAGTGTATTCAGAAAAAAATATTTAACCAACAACACTAATTCCAGTTACAAATCCTCAAAAATCGGGTGTCAGACAGTATATATTTTTAAAGCATTTATTAATCAGGCTAATCAACTCGTCCATCATTCTAATATCCTCTTATTGTTTTAGGAATATGCCTCCCAGATGACAGAGAAGGCAACGCTCGACTAATGGCCTCAGTAGTTGAGTTGCTACCTCGAGCATCAAGAGCCACCCTGGTCTTCTTACTCGACCACTTAGCCCTGGTTGTGGCTGCTCAGGACCGTAACAAGATGTCCCCTCAACACCTGGCAGTGGCTCTGGCTCCTCCATTGATGCTGCATTCGCAACCACCAACAGAAATGGATTACCAGAGGTCCATAAATGTTCTGCAGTGCCTCCTACAGATCTGGCCTGCTCCTAAACGTTCAGGTAATGTCACCTCCTGTGTCAATCTTTAGACTACATTAAGTGATTGACATGTAAAAAACAACATGGTTGAAAACTTGGTTTGACTGCTTGGATCCAGGATCTTGTTCTTGACGAAGGAAATGTTGGATCATGAATCCTTTCATTGATGTAATATTGTTTTAAAACTCAAATAGTTTATAAACAAGATCAGTTTAGATTGTGACCCCAAACAAAGCATTTGCCTGTATCTGATGGTGGTCAAAGAAGAAGCTCTCCTGGTAAGAGTCTGGGGAAACTCTTAGTCATGTCTGGCAGTAATAACAAAGTATCCACGATGTTGTTTTTTACATCACCATGCTAATTAGTAGCAAAAGCACGCACATAGTCACCCACTAGCATACTCCAGAAGTTAGACTCAAAAACACCACTAGACAACATTCCACTCCTCACCAAGCTAACTTCACCTATTGCTGTACCTACTCATCTCATATGATCTCTCACTTTTCGCGCACGCGGGCGAATTTATAAAAAACTGAAGCTCGATTCCAATGGAACAGAAAAACCTATTACTTTTGGCAGTTTGAAAATTCCGCATCAAAATTTTGCTGATCTTACTATACTTCTGGAAGAAAGATAAGATCGCTTTTCCAGACAAAAAAAAAAGAATCTCTCATCATCAATTTTTTTTCTCAAGAATGATCTACCTCCGTGCACATAATACGTGATCAAAAATTCAATACGAATTTACATACCGGTGGTTACTGGCCATTGTCCTCTTCGGAGATCTTCGGGCCTCTCCACAGTCAAAGTTAAACCAACTATTTTGATTAGACGGTTGGAAGGCCCTTTTTATTATTTTTTTTTTCAATAAATTCCAATAAAATGGGTATTACACAAATCTTCTGCCAAACTGCAAGACAGTTTGTCGGCAGTTTATGTCAAACTTTATAAAGAAATAGAATTGATTCCAATTGCCCATTGGCGAAGGTAGGTTCCATTCACGAGTGAACTTTGACAATTAAAGCCCTAACGCGCGTTAGAACACCCTCTAGCTCTCCTTCTGCATGCCCTAGCTGATCTATACTATACTTATACACTAGACAAGAACACTGAATGTCTAAAGGCTAAGCGGTCCCTTAACGCATGTATGTTTGTAGACAGTTCGGCGCGGCGAGTCAGTAACCGGGCCGCGTGGAAACAGAGTCAGTGCGTCGCCAGCGGCCTCACTCACACTCCCCCAAGGTATTACATACTACCTCCTTACTTGTAAGTAAGATGGGATGGGATAGCTGGCAGTAGAAGCTTTAGACGAAAACGAAACAAAACACAATCTGCTGACATGCCAGAATTATAGATTAAAATTTTGAACAAAAAACTTGTCTGTTAGAGTAATTGCCATGAAACTTTTATGCATGGATTTTTCCTATTTTTGGTGATGATATTGAACATTTTGAGTAGTCTTTTCAATTTCACTATTTCCATCATCATCATTTTCCGACAGGCTTTTAACACTTTCAACTTTTATAACACTGAGTATGAAACCTCTTTTTTATTATATTCCATTCTACCATTTTCCATTTCATTTTATTTTGTTCCATTGCAACTTTTGAAAATGGTTTGACCATGAATATCTTTTTATTATTTCTGCACAGGCCGAGTTCCGCCCTCAGTCAGTCCATATCGGCCTCAAGTGGCAGCATCAGCAGCATCTCCGCCGCCAGCTCTCTCGGGTCGGCCCGCGCCCGACCGCTCGCCGCCCGCACATGTAATCACCATTTCATAATATTTATAATACGAAACACACCAATCGAAGTAAACAAATAATAATAATATATGTGGCCTTCTTATGTTGCAGGTTCTCTCATCAGTCAGGGCCGGCCAATATCGTCCGCAGTCGCCGCTCAGAGGCCCTCTGCCCGCGCCACCTCGGTCCCGACAGGTGACAGTATCCTCTCCCGGTTCGCCCAGCAGTAGCTCCGGGAGCCACAGCCCTGCGGATACAATTAAACATGGAGGATCTGTGTCCTCCATACTGAGGCAACCAGAGCGCACCGCTTCTCCGCGATCGTCGCCGAGGTCCTCACCGCGCGCGTCTCCAAGAGCCTCCCCGAGGGATTCCCCGCGGACTAGCACGCCGCGGGACAGGGAGCACCAATCGCGGGACTCGTCGCGGGACCACTCGCGTGAGCACACGCCCCGCGAGCACACTCCTCGCGAGCATACGCCGCGCGAGCCTGGCTCCCGCGAGTCTCCGCGCTCCGTGATCCCGGGAACGTCGGCGGGGCTGGCCGTGACGCTGAACTCGCCGGGCCGCGGCGGCCTGTCGCCCCGCTACAGCTCCACCAACCCCTTCCTGCAGCAGTACGACGCGGAGGAGGAGGCCGAGGCGTGGCGCGCCGCCGACATATTCTCATCGTCCTCCACGCACGCATAGTGCTCGTAGCGAATTGAGATTTTCTAGTCAATTTTTTTAATCGAATCGAAAGAGTGCTACGATTCCGCTGTATATTATGTTGTTTATTCGACGAGCGTGGTACGCGTTCGTGTAATGTTTGTTATATATAGAGCGAGTTACGATGTATATTACTGTGAGAATGTATACATGCTGAGGCGCGAGGTGACACGCCTCGCCGGCCGCCGGCGTCCCGCCCCGTAGCCACTATAGTGTTTATCGTATTGTATTGTACATTGTATATAATAAACGTATATGTAGGTACGCTCCAATTTTGTACCATTCGGGTGAGACCGCGGCGGGCGGCCCGCGGCGCTACACACATCATCCCACATATCAGAGACTTGTGTACGGAATCGACACCATGTAAGAGAATGTCCAAGTTATTGACTAACAGACACCACTAACAAGGCAGCTTCCAAATATAAGACTAACGATAATCAAATAATCATTACAAAATCACAACACTGTAGTATCGACGACGCACACAAGTCAGTAGCTCGAGTAGGGAGAGTGTATCATAGATCAGACGTACGGACTGTCTTGAGACTGAGACCATATCAGAGTAGCTCGTAGACTCGAAGGCTATCCGTCGTAGAACGAGCGATTACGTGCATATTGGAAACGTCTAGCAAACGCAAAGCTGTTGTGAATGTTAAATTACTATTCAAATAATCCCCGTTCTTTAATAAAGTAATAAATATATAACATATATTAATTAAATATAGTGTTAGTGAAGCATTTTTACGAGTCGCTAATTCTATGAAGGAATGGAATTTATCCGTTTGGATCGGTCGCATTCTCAAGATCAGGGGTGCTGTGTTCGAATTTCGGATGATCCCAACGGTCAAATGAATTTAATAAAGAAAAATAACCATTTAAAAATGTACGTTAGCATTCGAAATTCGAAAACATAACCTCAGTTCTTATAACTAGCGTCTGCTAGACATATAAGAGTGGGAGAAATCGACCAATGACAGCACTGATCCTACTTTCACTGCCATGATTGGTCCATTTATAATAGAAAGCATAATAATTATACACTTGTTTATATGTCTGTCGGAGGCTACACGGTTACTTATTACTTTTGAGCGACACTTCAAGACGAAATTTTGTTATTAAATATTAAACTGTTTATAATAGCATTGCACAAATAACACGACTGATATGGGACACAAAATGTTTTTGATACTTTTTACTTTTTGTACCTGTTCCTCGTTTGTAATAATGGATACTAGGGCTTCGTTGGAGAACCTCGCCTTTGCTGTACCTCTATAAATTTAAATAATAACAATGTTGGTGCACGAGTTCCCTTTATCCTCATTCATTTCTTCATCTTTCGCAGAAGCCTCTGACGCGTTCATTATACACTTTTACTGTAAAGGAATTCGTGTACGAATAATAGTAACAATATCTTGTATGAAGGCTGATATCGATGACAATATGTAGCGATAATTTTAATCGATCGTACTGATTGTATAAGTCGACCGGTCGCCTTCATGAAGATTTTGTTCGTCGGTTCGTATCGCCGGACACTCAATGTTTTAGATGTTGTTTCTATACGTGTGAAATACTAATTTCTATTGCAAAATATATAAATATTAGAGAATAGAGGGGTTATAAACACTCAATTTAGATAAATGGGGATGATCGCAGTGGATCATATTGATCAGTTAAGTGTGTAGTGTAGTACAATCATAAGTTCTTTGTTCGATGGGAGAACTTATATGAATATTTTGAAGATCTGATCTGATTTGAGTCTTTTCTGATGTCCTTTTGGTCTGAAGGACGAAAATCTAGTTGTGACTGTTATCACGATGTTGTCCGGTGATAAGGATCGATAGCTTCCACTCGCTGCGCCTTACTCGATCTAGTAAAATTATGAGCTTAACAAAATTCGTTTAAAATATACACTTGTAATAAGACACTATAATCGACAGTAGGTCTCTCGCCTATTATTATGTAATACTTTAGACTTTGATACGATTGATCATGACTTGTATTGTTCACATTTAATCATGACTAAGGCGTGGTGTTTGGATGCATATAGCTGTACGGGTGTTTGCATGGCCGATGTTTTGTTATACGAGTTATTTTTCTGTCACTTTTACATGACGATGTGTCGTAATCAGTCAGATTAGACTAAAAAGGATTTAGAGTATTGGTATTGATAAAAGTTAAACGAATTATTGGAAAGCCTAAAGGAAGATTAAATATATGGAATGTAACATTTTTGAAAAGTAAAATATTGAACATGTGACAGTAGTAGCTCTAAATCAAAACGTTAGTGATGTGGACACGCTCTAAATGTTGTGAGTGGCTTGAAGTGTCGCTCGACAGTGCTGTAGCCATAGTAGTGTGTAGTGACTACGGCGCACAGCTTAAGTTGGCTTCAATGGGGCAATAATTCTGAGAGATTACACTTAGGTTCCGAAATGTTACACCTAGGTTCCGAAATGTTACACCTAGGTTCCGAAATGTTACACCTAGGTTCTGAAAAGTTACGCCTAGGTTTGAAAAGTTACACCTAGGTACCGATAAATTACATTGTAATACAGTTATTACATGTCTTTGTAATTTTAGCACTTGTTAGAATCCATCTATAGATAAATTAATTTATTGAAAATAAAACTTATTATACACGATTAGAGTTACATATTCATTGACTTGGTATCTGCCCGCCCATGTATCTTGTATATTATAACAATTAAAAGTTTAACTAGATATATTCCAAATTAAATGAATATAACGATTTAATTGATAGATGCGATATATTTTAATGTAGATAAACAATTTCATTATTGTTTGTTTTGATGTTTGTTTGTTGAGATATACACGGTGATAGAGTTTTTATATGCAAACTGATGGTTATATTGCATCAAAGTATAAAATCACTTCTGTTATGAAACTTGTGTGTATAATTTGGCCTACGTACAAACTTGATGCGACTACCTATAACTTTAAAATTTAGATTATCGTGGTTTTTCTATATCTATTCTAAAGATCTTCTCTATTGTTAGATTTTATGATGTTACAGACATAGTAAGAAGAGATGGCCAAGTGTTACTCTCTCAAAGTTGATGCCGCTGTACGTTTGTGTTGCGGGACCATGGTCCCTCTGATAATATCAGTATTTCGACAATTTGGTAAAGAGTAGCGTTACGTACGTGAACTTAACGTAAAGAGTAAACGCCGCCCGTATCTGTACCGGGAGGCTGGAACACACACGAAAATAAATAATACGACGTTATAATCGTTTCATTTATTGACCCTATGATCACTGTATGTGTACAAGAAAGCCTATTCTGCGTTGCGATGTAAATTATCGATGTAGAGGAATGGAAAACTAAAACGAGACTGGGACATCGATGAAAATAGACTGAATGGTTACCAAAGATCAGAAAAAAAACGCTGTGGAAAATCCAGGCGATGTTAACGTGATGAACTGGACGGCTACATATTGAATGGTCCACAAAAGCAAGCAGCTGTTTAGAATGGAGAGCGTTTAGACGGGGATGCCTTTGCCCATTAGTGATGTGATGGTGTAGGCCTATATTGCCTAGCTTATAATTAAAAGAGAATTTTCAGAAGTCCTCCGTAATACATAGTAGACTCGTTGGTCTAGGGGTCGCAATCACGACTACTGAGAATGAGGTCCTGGGTTCGATTCCCGTATCGGGCAAATTGATATTGGATTTTTCCATCAGGAATTTCTCCGTAGCAGCCACGGAGTCTAGATTTGTGCCCAGTTGTTGATGGCTCGCCCCCTATTACATGGGACTTAAACATAACTGGCAAAATGTGGGTGTACTATTAGGTACACCTCTGCCTAACTCTTCGGGGTTTACAGGCGTGATGTTATGTTATGTCCTCCGTAATTAATCAAAATTGCCAACAGCGATAACTTCAACCGTTCTTAGTCTGTCCATCACAAGGCCAGAAGGAAGGCCTACGTGAAAACAATAATCTAATGACATTGGGGACTGCAAAGACTTTGAAGTACCATCTACTTATTACCACTGACGTCTATGCCGAATATGGCCGTAAATTATAAACCGCCAATCACTTCCAGGCCGCTCTGAAATTTTATTTCACGTAGGCAAACAATGGAAGAGCAATCCCCAATGGATTAGGCAGAGGTGTACCTAATAGTACACCTATATTTCGCCAGTTATGTTTAAGTCCCATGTAATAGGGGGCGAACCTATTGTCATCAAACGCGCACAAATCCAGACTCCGTGGCTGCTACTGAGAAATTCCTGATGGAAAAACCCAATAAAACTTTGGACAACTTGGGCATCGAACAAAGGATCTCATGTTCAGCAGTCGCGCTCACTAGACCAACGAGGCAGTCATCATCATCATCATTTCAGCCGAAAGACGTCCACTGCTGGACATAGGCTCCCCCAAGTGTCGCCACATTGACCAGTCCCGTGCAACTCGCATCCAGCGGATCCCTGTAGTAGTAGAGGCAGTCATAACTGAACATAATAATGATGATAGAACATAATGGTTTGATAATGTGACAAGCAAGCAGTGGGCATCGCGTAGGTGTTAAAACTCATAATTGTTGATATGATACAGTTATTTTATTCATATCGACTCTTTAAGACGCAGAAAATAATGCTGCTGCATCATAAATACGAATTTCGAAGTAGCATACGTCTGGCAATCAAAACTTACAGTAATTTTAGCAGTAAGTAGGTATCTTCTCGGATTATGATTAGTGAATGCTTTCAAAGGACAAAGGAAAACTTTCTTCTGTTTGAGTTAACATCATGCGGGTTATAGAATACCTAGGTACAGTTACCAGCACATCAAGTTACTACAAACTGTCAAATTTTCTCATTCGAATTTTAACTTAACCATGAACATTTTATGGTTTAAAATCATTTGGAGAAATTTGACAGTTTGTGATAACTTGATGTACTGGCAACTGTACCTAACACTTAAGTTTGAAGTAGATGGTTAAATCAGCAACTTATTAAATTAGAGGTTAGTCGCTAGATGGCGTTGAACAACACAAATTTTGGAATAGTTGAGAATAGAGGGTCTTTAAAACTTCGTGGTTAAATAATAACAGCCGCACGGGTCGATCTTCTAGGATAAGCCGTTTGGGGGTTGGGAGACCATCATATTTACATACTGAGTTCCTCCGTGCCTTGTAAAGCACGTTAAGCCGTGGGTCCCGTCTGTCATTTGTAGATCTTTGACAGTTGTTAAAGGAAGTCAGTGGCCCGAAAGTCTTACCAAGGGTGCCGTATTGCCCAGTACTAACTGGGTTATGGAGCTCAGATAGGCAGTCGCTCCATATAAAATACTGGTTTTCTGCTGCATCCGGTAAGACTGGAAGCAGACTCCTTATAATTTAGGAAAGGCTAACATATGATGAGAGGGTCTTTATAACGTAAAGTCTACAAGTAAGTATTGCGGTTTTTTTTCATAGGCTTCCCTTATCGATGATTTATAACTAAGTTAACGCAGAAATTCAAGTGAAAAGTAACCTGAAGTCATCATGAGAAGGTTTTTATTTACTTGAAAAACCTTATTAGAAAAGAATAGAATAGAATTTCTCTTTAATCGAGTATAACTGTTAGTAAACCTGCTGCTGTTATTATCTGCTATCAATCAGTAAATTGACTGGCAATCATTTGATAAGCGCACTGCTGAGTAGGTATTCAAAATATTTGAATTTTATCAAACAATCTCAAAATAGCCAGACAGGCATTCATTTAAGTTACTTTTTTATTATTTTGTAATAGGCCCATCCAGTTATGTTCATTTTTTCAGTCAGCAAAATTAAAATTTCAAATTCACCTTTATGTTTAGTTATTTGAATAACAAACATAAATCTCTTTTACAATCACTGAAACCTAAAAGATAAATTGGAAAATGCAAAACGGGGCTAGTACTTGAATAACTTGTCTGAAAACAGAATATTCATTCAAGTCCAAAGAATTTTCATATTTTTGTGAAAATCCAGATATTTTGAGACTTGTAAGCATTCTTTTGAAGATGTCAAAGGATAATAAATAACGAGGCCAAAATAACTTTGTGAAATGTCTTTGATTGTAGCAATTTTTTGTATTCACATTATTTCACTTGAAATATGCGTCTGTGTGTAAGTAGGCTATCTTCACGGTGTAAACAATGGCTGGCACTAACAGCTAACATCTGATGTTGGAATTATGACGAACATTCGATTCCAAAGCTAGATTTAAATACAAAAATACAATTTATGAAAAGATAGATTATTACTACAATATTACTAGCGACACCCGCCCCTGTTTTGTGCTTTCAAGCGGAACTAACCATACTCATTCACAAAATTTCATTGAAATCGGTTGGGTAGTTTCTGAGATTATAGCGTGTCCGAACACAGTAAGTAACACGTGATTTTTATATGTTAAGAATATTTATATAGGTACACTACGTAAAAATGAGAAATATGTCGTTGAGAAAAAGAGAGTTTTGAGTATGAATGTTAATAAAGTAAGGGAAGAACAAAGACGAGATGGATAGACTGTGTGAAAGAATTATGCAGCTAAAAGAGGATGACAACTAATATAGATGTATGGAAGAAAAACACATCCTTCGCCGACCAGCACGCGAAGCATGACTACCGTAAAAACGGGCTTTGTCGATTGTTCTGTCGACAAAACCTGTTTCTACGGTGGTGATGCTACAGGTGCATGCTTACGGCAGGAGAATGAAAGTCACAGTCAGTTAGATTTACGTCAAAAAAGTCATTCAAAAGGGCCTTAATTGATTTGGTAACCAGGCGGACTATCTTAATACATATTAATGAAGCCTCATTAACAAAATGATAATAACCTCTAAAAGCCAATATTTTCAGTCATGAAACATTTTCTCGCAATTCGCAATTTATTCTTTCAACCCAATTTGATATTAAACAAGATAACAAACCGGGAATTTACAGCTTACTGCATGTGAATATCCACAGAGTAGGGATTCAGTATTGCAATATAAGTACTCGCCAGCATTTCATCATCATCTGCCTAGCCTTTTCCCAACTATATTGGGGTCGGCTTCCAGTCTAACCGGATGCAGCTGAATACCAGTATTGTACATGGAGCGACTGCCTATCTGAATTCCACAACCCAGTACTGGGGAATACGATACCCCTTGGTAAGACTGGTTGTCAGACTTTTTGGGCCACTGACTGCCTAACGACTGTCAAAGATCCACAAATGACAGCCGAGACCAACGGCTTAACGTGCTTTCCGAGGCACGGAGGAAACTCGGTATGTAATGGGCGGTCACCCTTCCACATACCAACCTAGGCAAGCACGGCTTAACCTAAAGATCGACCCGAGCGGCTGTTATTATTTGGTACTCGCCAGCATTTGAGATAGGTAATTATTCCACGGGAACTTACTACTGACATAAAAGTATCCTATAAAGATACATACAGTAATAGTACAGGTTTATATTTAAATCATTATTATTAAAAAAAACGTATATACACACGATCGTCACGATCTTGAGATACTCCTTTTGCCTCGTCTACGTTCATACTTGGTTTAATAACAATTTCCAATCAAAATTGTGTGAATGCATTAGACTGTTGCTGTGGAAATTCTATAAATATAAAGTAGCTGCTACGATTTTATAACTATATGTTTGTTTTTGAATGCACGTATTAATGTATAAATATTTTTCTTTATAATCTAGCCCTAGGTCTACCTGTGTGACAAACATCGAAAACTATTCAGCCGTTAACGTGCCAAAAGGCAACAGACATACTCACATACTTATTGTCACATTTATAACATTAATAATATCAGGTTCACTGTCCACAGACCACATACGGTCTGTAGAAAGACTTTCATATCAGTCCACAGACCGTATGTGGTATGTTCGCCCGTACATATTCTAAGCCATCTGATATTGTGGATGTAAGAAGAATGTCTCATATTTAATGCGGACTTGGCAGGACACATCATAAGGGTAAAAACATAACTGGACTTATGGACCATTCCCACTCTGGAGCCTGGGCAGTGAACCTGATATATTTTAAAATAAAGATGTTTGGACGCTAAAACAGTCACTTTGTACACTTTGTGAAAAGGTAACAAACAGGCAGAGATACTTTCTATAATATTATAATATTAATATAGATACCCAGTTTACCAATACCGAGGCGGGTTGGCTTACGTTTCGATATTCGAAACATCTACTACCTACGTAGCGATACCGAATTCATTTCCGTTTCCGACCGAGCCTCGGCGGTGCGGTGGAGACTTGTCCGATACAACGCTATGTTAAGGAGAAGTATGATTTGAATAATACTACAATTTATTATTCAGTTATTATTATTTTAATTAACTTAGTAGAAAATATCTGGCTAAAGACGGCACTGTATTGGATGAGTAGGGAGAAAAGCGTAAATATTTGATTCGCATCCCAAATAACTAAAATAAATATAATCTTTGTGTTCAACGTAATAAGGTATCAAATGAAATACACCAAGCTTGAGAACAATAGCGGAAAAACATGCGACGATCCAGCTAACAACTATTTTCATTTGATTATGAACGCACTGGAAGGTGGCTTGCTTTACCGCCTAGATTCTAGTAACTTAACATATGGTTACTTGCTTGAGAAGGCGCCAAGCGCGCAGTGCGGCCGGATGCGAAAATTCTAGAACGTTCGTTATACATCGCTACTCGCGAGGCTCTACTAGCTAAGCGAGTTCTTGTCCCCTGTCAGTGTGTTGTCACCTCGTTGAGCCGGCAGACAAGCAGCCAATCCGTGCACCCCGCGCGCTACCAGGCCAGCAGTCTATGTGATTGCGCCGCCATTTCCGCCTGTGTAAATGCGGTTCCGAGTATCGCAAAACAACCAGTGTTTGTTTTGGTGTCAGTGAACAAATATGACGTCATTACAATACTTAAAAACTTTAAATATGGTTATGGACTTAACTTTAGATGATGTGCCTCTTAATGTTCTACGAATCCACAACTCGTCATAATGGTGGACTTCAGGAACTCTTTGCTAACTAGAGGAGGTCAATTAGCTGAACTATACATGTCAAGACCTCTCCCTATCTCCGAAAGCCGTTGGTCCCGGCTGTCATTTGTAGATCTTAATCAGTCGTAACGGATAGTCAGAACCCTGAAAGCCAGACTACCAGTCCTACCAAGGTGAATCGTATTACCTTAAAAATATTGGTGTATGCAGCTACATATAAAAAAAACTGGAATACATCAGCAACCGGTTACAATGGAAGCCTACACCATACAATATAGTTGGACGAAGGCTAGGCAGCTGATGATGTCTATTATCTCATATAAATATCATCATAACCATCTTCTTGCCCTAGACCCATATTACTTGGGGTCAGCTCAACACATTTCCTACTTTCGTTCTCCCTAGACAACTAACAATATTATGAAATTCTGAACTGCCAGCAATTTAAAAAGAATACAGGCAAGTACAAGGCTCGATTCAACAACAACAAAAACAAAGTCCGAATTCATTTCAATTGCATTTCCCTTAACCGTGGTGAACTAATTTCAAAGTTTTTTACTTACAAGTTGAACTAGTGCTTGTAGTTCAGTTGTGGTGCAACTTTTGTACTGTTTATGACTGCACTTATTAAATCTTTGTGCCGACAGTCGACAGTATTGTTTGAAAACAGTTGTAGGACTGAAGCTTTGTGGTATAGTTGTTTGTTTGAAAATTTTGGTATTGATAAAAAAAAGGATAAGCAAGGAACATTACCATGTAATTATCAAAACTGATCGTGTTACGAGAGTAGCTTTTTAAGGTAAAATAGTATACTTATTATCAAATAATAGTGATACACTATTGCGTTGTAAATAGAGTCAACCAAATATCAAAATATAAATACGCACGGGACCGGTCAATGTGGCGATACTTGGGGCACGCCTATGTCCAGCAGTGGACGTCTTTCGGCTGAAATGATGATGATGATGAAATATCAAAAGATCCTGTGTCATGATGACCACTATGTCGTCCACCACACCACCACCACCACCACCACCGTGGTTGTGACCACTATTTATTTGCTAATAAGCTTAAATTGCGCAACAGCTTAAAGCTCTTCCACTTACTGAAATACAGTTGCAAACGTATACGTTAATAATATGTAAATTTAGATATTTTATTCATCTAAAATTACCAAAGCTACACGGTAATGGGATGCCAAATTACTTCAACTAATACCAACGTTCTCAAAAAGCAGTACCAGTACACTCCATTTGCGAAACACACTTTGAATCACATAATCTGAAGGATTTTGCTTTTTTTAGAAATGATTGCCTTATTTTGCTTGTCACCGAGGCAGGCCCAAGAAACGCTGGCGTGACGATTTGGACTCTTACCTGACTGATTGGGCAGAGGAGGCAAAACACCGGGAGAGTTGGAAAGGAATGGCGGAATATAATTAAATGAATGATAATGAAATGTCCTAGCAAATGCATTTATCAATAAGTCTTGATTTTTAAAGAGACTGTGACCACTGCATTTGTTTCTTCTCTGAGATGTCGGAGAGTAACCTACATATACATAAACAAACAAATAAGATTCTGAGAGTCTGTTTGTTATTTTAAAATAACCGATTTATACTGCATGCGTATGACAGTACTAAACAAAACTTATAACAAAAAAAAAAGTCTGTCTGTCTGTTTGTTCCAGCGAATCTCCGAAACGACTGGACTGATTTTGACGGGACTTGTACTGGTTTATAGCTGATGTTATAAGGAGTAACTTGGCGACTTTTATTTTAGAAAAAAGAATAGGGTTCCGTGCAAAAAAATAAAACCCTTGAAATTGTTAACGAAATCCGATTCTAATAAGAAAGTAAGATTTTCATAAAAAAATCATGCGGATGAAGGTCGCGGGCAATAGCTAGTTTTTTTCTAAATATTCCAACTTACAAACTAAACAATACTTTACTTTACTTACAAATCAAGTTTTCACCAGAGGGATTAAGCTAAATCTTCTCTGACGTTAAGCTTCAATATGTTTGTAGAAACTCAGGTCTGGAAACTGCGAAGGATTTTTAGAGAGTCATTTTGAAAGTCCAAAAGACGATCGGGACCGCCTGGATAATGTTATTTGTTAAAGGTAGCTTTACAAAGGTGGTATTATAAAGGTTGATGTCATCGGGTGCATTCAATCGGTACAGTTTGGCCTTTAATACAGAAAATATATAGAATTCAGATGTACTCCGGAATGAGATTACAAAAACCAGCTAAGTGCGAGTCGAACTTGCGCATGAAGGATTCCGTACCATCGTAGTAGGGTTGTTATAGCAGCAACAGAAATACACATTCTGTGAAAATTTCAACTGTTTACCTATTACGGATCATGAGATACAGCCCGCTGACAGACAGACGGCCGGATGGACGGACAGTGGAGGTTGGTTACCCTGCGGGTACAGAACCCTAAAAATAGAGTGAAATGTTAGGAATTGGGTCGGTACATGTAATAACGTGTTTATTTTTTCATCTCACCTATGTGTGCAAAATTGGAAAATCAAGACGTTTCACCTACTTTAACTAGTATGGTTCGTGTGGTTTAGACTTCTAGAGGATGTAAACTCAAAAGTGCCTTCTTTCTGCCTTCCTCTCCGGTTAGGCGTGATGATTATGATGTGATTTTTATTGAAGTTATTTCATCCCACAATTTCATAACTGTCAGTAGCATCTTTCATTATGAAGACGCCCTAATGCCATCGTGTCGCTAAAACTAATGGAAACCGAGAGTTGTATGGAGTTACCTAAAGGAATGTTGATGCAAGTCACTTAAATAATGTTAGTTTTACTTAGATAATAAACTGAGATGTGCAATGAAGCTGTGAAATACGTATCGCCTTTCAAGATTAATTTCCTAAGAATGTTTTGATTTAGTTTGTCTGGAATTCAAATGTCAGTAACGCTATACAATGACGAATTAATGGATTAAATTTTTACCACAGATAGAAAATATTAAGACAGGAACTAACTAATAGTATGCTCATAAATTATCAACACCACCAAAAACTTCGCGACGCCTGATCAATAAAACAGTAGTAAATTAGTGAGGGATGGAAATGGCTGACTTCTTAACTAATTCCTCCCTTCAAGCACCATTAAAATTCAAAGGACAAATGGCAAAATGAACGCTGTGACCTAAATCGAAGAATTCAAATCAAAAGTTCAGAAGAAAATGTATTAAAAGAAAGAATTATACGAGGAGTAATAATAGATAGACGCGGGGGAGCGTAAATTACTTTTTGATTTCAAGAAAAATGTTGCCGGTCTCTTTCGTTCGTTTTTGAAACGCTTGTCTTTGGTATTCGAAATTTTTTTTTGTGGTCCCGAATGGATGCCATAAATGTCGCTGGTAGGCAATTGTTTATGAAGAAGCAATTTTTATTAGATTTCTATTCTGTATTTGAAAACGAGAAAATTAGATATCGAGTTCACTCTGTGTCTCGGAAAGCACGTTAAGCCGTTGGTCCCGGCTGATCGTATTACCCAGTACTAACTGGATTGTGGAGGTCAGATAGGCAGTCGCTTCATGTAAAAGCTTCATGTGGTTAGATTTGAAGCCAACCCCAATATAGTTGGGAGATGTCTAGGCAGATGATAATGACTTGAAACCAATTTTTTTTTTTTCAGCCTAGCAACCTTTTCCATAGAACTTCAGAGCAACGGCCTCTCTTTTTCCTATCCAATCCCCTCTATTTTGAGCTAGTGTGTACTAATCCTGCCTGTAGGTGCCATGTTCGTTCCGCTATCGAAAACTGAAACTGTGTAGCATATTAAAAGCTGAAATAACTTTGATTAATTTTCACAATATAGTATTTTATTTCTACTTCCTTGGATTGACCTTTTTTTTTTCAGATGGCAAGTCATCATGACCCCTCTCGCTCTGGGCGAAGCGGATGGGAGTGTCAGACTTGTACTGACTAAAACCTATCCATTTTCCTTGTTAGCTCTTTGTATTCCAGGGCCGCGGTATCTCTTTCTAACAGTCCCCATCCCGGTCAGGCATCGGCCCTTGCAGACCCCTTCCAATTTGCTGACATCTCTTGGAGGCGCGCGTTGATCACGAACGCACCGTTGACACGGCCTGTCGTCATAAGACGGACGGACAGCGACCACCTTAACCACCAAAATTCAAGTTCATGCCTACTAAAATATAACTCCCTAAAATTATAAGATCCTTCCCGACAGGTGAGCTTACTCCATCATCAATCAAACGAGAATTATTACACTCCCAACGGTATTTTAATAACGAGGTTTAGTCAATTAATCATTTGAAGTGTACCAGTGATGTTTGTGCCTTGGTGTCGTACTGTGAAAATATTTGTTAATGGTGTAAACGGGCTAGTCATCGTAAAATGATGAATTTTATGACAATATTAGACAGTAATGTAATATAGGTAAGGTAGGTTTTGACAAGGTCATCAACGTAAGAAAAAAATTAACACAACTAGCAGTGGGACACAACGTAAGGTAAAAAAAAAAAATTAAAGTTGATTGCTGTCAGTGTCATTGGCTGACAGCTATCTCTAGATTGTCAATTTTAAGTGTGCAGTTCAAGGTGGCGTTGCTTTTCAGAAAATTTGCATCTACGTATCAAACTCGGTACATTTTATTTTAGTTCTGCGGTTTCCTGCCTGCACAGATAACATGGTTGAAGTGTAAAACTATTCGAAACGTTACAAAAGGTTAAAAAAAACCGGAAAGTTTTCAATAAGTAAAAATAACTTGTTAAGTTATTAAAATAGCAGCTACGGTCCAAAACTTATGCTTAACTTAAAAATAAACTATGTATGTAGGTATAAAGAAAACTGTCAATGTGATAAAATGAGAATAGCAACTTTAAGTTATGCACGACTGCCTCTCCACACGTAAGGCGACCGCCAAGTGAGGCAACAACCTATTCTTAAATATAGGTTAAGCTATTCTAAGACGAACGGCACAACAAACAATACTTAGCAACTTCATCTGCCTAGCCTTTTCCCAACTATGTTGGGGTCGGTTTCCAGTCTAACCGGATGCCGCTGATTAACAGTATTTTACATAGAACGACTGCCTATCTGACCTCCACAACCCATTTAGAGTACTGGGGAATACGATAGCCCTTGGTAAGACTGGTGAGACTTAGTGAGCATGGTCACATGTCTTCGATTTTTTAGTTCTAGAACATGCCAGTTTCCTCACGATGTTTTCCTTCACCATTTTGAGAGCAGTGGTGATGAAATAAACCACCTGAATATGACCACGACTTGTAAGTCGAGGCCGTTATGTTTAAACTTAATCTAAACATAACATAACATCACGCCTGTAATCCCCAAAGTGTTAGAAATAGGTGTACCAAAATAAATAGTAAATACACTAACATTTCGCCAGTTATGTTTAAAGTCCCATGTATTAGGGAGAGAGTCTATTGCCATCAACTGGTCACAAATGTTATCCAGACTCGGTGGCTGCCACTGAGAAACGCCTGATGGAAAAATCCAATAACACTTTGCCCGACCTGGGAATCGAACTCACGACTAGGACCTCATGCCCAGCAGTCGCGCTTGCGACCACTCGACCATCGAGGTAGTCAATCTAAACAAAAATACAAAAACCCAAGTGTAAGAAAATGAACATGTTTCACTCAGTTAGGGTATACTAAACCACACGATGACACAGACAATATTTTCTGACAAGGGATGACAGCGGTAAATTGGATTTTTAGCACAACAGGGCCTGCACCTTTCAATCTCCTGAAAATGTTCATTTTTCAAATTATAAAAATATTTTTGTTGTCGGTTGACTTTCTTAACTTTTTAAACGCAGAATCCCAAAGTGTTTTGATATTAGAGTACAGACAGCACATCAAGCTACTACAATCTGTCAAATTTCTTTAATGGATTTCCATCTTTATCGCAAAAGCAATAGGTTCAAGGTTGATTGAGAAAATTTGACAGTTTCGGGTAGCTTGATGTGAGCGTATGTACAATATGGTACCTACTTAATAATGTATTATCCATTACCAACTGAAAATGTGAAAAGTTTTACATTTTACCTCTTCAACTAGGCAGATGAATATTATTTATTTGATCGTTTTTCAAACAGTATTATTTTATGTTTAAAAAGTACAATAAATTTTATCAAAATCGAATAAAATTAGGTTAGGATGGACAATTCAAAACTTAGACTGCGTGTATAGTTTTTGAGTAAAAAGAAACTATTTTTAGTATACAGGGTGTAAACAGACCCTTCACATAACCGTTAACCAAGCATTCTGTACATCAAACTAAGTAACTTTACGCAAAAATTATTGCTGGGAATCGATTTTTTTTTGGGGTGAGAAATCACGTTTTACAGTAGGACTCGATGAAAAGCACTCAAAGCATTATGCTGATGGATGGATTGAATAGTACCGGGGTCGTGGAGGTGTGTAAAGTAAAAATCTTACATTAAAAATATGTATTTAAAAAAAAAAACTTGTGAAAAAGTTGGAACTTTGACCTCCAATATCTCCGTAACTAGAAGGTTCCCAGATATAGTCTAGAACAAAAAAAATATCGCAAAGACGGGGAGAACAAGTGCCTTTCGGATTTGTTAAGGTTCTATTTAAACCCTTTATTAAATAATACGTTTCACATCAAATAAGTCTTAGGTATAGGGGTATAGCTATATTTACCATAAAGTTTAATATATTCGCCCGGAGCAATAAGCAATACATTAAATATAATAAATTGTCCTGTCTGCTTGTTCTCTATACAAATAAACACAAATAATAGCCCTCGAAAGGGTTCCGTACCTTTATCCAGTTGTATCATGGCCGTCCTTTAGGCCTCTCAATTTTATTCCCCGTTGGACCCCATCGGTCCCACGCCTGTCCGGGGAACGTTTTCTTTACCTCTTCTTTATTATTACCCTACTGAACTATTTTTCAATTTATTTTGTACGGATTTTGTGTTTCACATGAATGCGATGGATTTTCATTGAATGAGGAGAGCGGAGCTGTTGTTAAACGGAATAAATAACGGATTTTGCTAATGGATTCCAATTCTACTTAGACGATTCACCTCGAATATTGCCAAATTCGTACCCTGCAGCAGTTCCCCGAATGTCAATTTGTAAATTCAACAGAAAACCAATTGCATTTGATGGAGCTATATCCCAAATTCCGAACAGATTGCAGATACTCAGACTGTCAAAGATAGTTTGCAAAAATAGAACTGTCGCACAGGTTGTAAAGCTCATCATAACGCCATCATTATCTTTGGTACAGCAGTCCATCGCTGGACGTAACTATAAACCAAGAGCTACCAGTCACCCGATTATCTTTTCAATTTACCTATTTTTAAAGCTTAGGATCTTAGATCTCCACTAGTCTCCAAGCAAATACATTTTTTGTTTAAAAGGTATTTGATTGTAAATAAACGCATTTATGTTAATTAAATTAAACTTTATTTATTTTTATACTTTACCCTATACCTTAGCCATACCCTCTTAGATGCATCTGATTCATAGGTATGTAGAGGCTATGGTGTTACTTAGGGCTGCCTACCGGGAACAGTAAATGAAAGGCTGAAGAGTTAGATGCCAACTGATTTATTGAACTAAATTCTCGTTTATATAGTGACTGTATAAGTGTGCCTGTATGTGTGTATATGTGTGTGTATGTGTGTCCACAGGTACATACATAATTCCCTTCTTTATTAAGTTCTTCGTTTGTAATATTTTTCAAATAAAAAAACAGCTGGTACATTCAAGTGATCCCTAAAGGATTCCACAAGCCCCTCCATTGTTTGAATGGCCGAACCATGGACGCACACAGAATGGCCGAATATTAATATTTGCATGAAAACCAACACGGAATCAAATCTGATAGACAGTAACAAGTGGTTTTAGATATTGCTGTTAGATTTTCATATTTAAATGGACGCTTTTAACGTTCAATATTTCTGCAAAACGATGTTTTGTAGGTAAATATCTAACTAATAAGGTATGGTGTTTTAGTATGTATTAATTAGTGATGGATGACGATGACATTATTAAGCATTAATAATATTATTACCAAACGTATTATTTTATTATGATGAATGAGCGGTTTTGACGTTGTGTTTAATTTTCAATGAGTAGGTAGTTGTGTGAATAGTCAGCGAGGTGTGGTTTTCAAATAGTTCTCACTTGAAATTATTAATGAGCCGTGACACTATTTGCTGTGTTTATTGTCTAGATTAATTTCCGGACCATATAAGGTAATATATATACAAGATTTACTTGATTTTTATTATTTTGTTGTCACCTGCAAAAAAGTGATATTCCTGCCCTTGTTCTATTCTATTTGGGGTCGGCGCATCACGTTTTCTTCTTCCATTCTCCCCTGTCAGACGTCACGGCATGATTGAGTCCTTTCTCTTTCAAAAAAGTGATGCGGCGTCCAAATTATATTCTGTAGGTACCTAGTAGGTACTAACGCACACCAACCGGTTATGAGTCTAATATTAATAAATGCAAGGCACACATATTGTGAAATTCGTCCCTATCTCATTCTTCGATCTTCTTAATATTCATAACGATTTCTGAATAATTTCATGAATATTTGACATCGTCAACCGATATTGGTGATGTAATTCGGAGAGGGCAGGTATCTTGTATTTGAATGAGAAAACGGGGTTTTTAGAACCTTTTATTGTTAGGGTACCAATTAATTCGGCAGAAGTGTACTTACAGTACACTCATGTTTTTCTAGTTATGTTTAAGTTCAATGTAATAGGGGGCGAGCCTGTTGCCATCAACCGGGCACAAATTTAGACTCCGTGGATGTTACTGAGCTCTTCCTGATGGAAAAATCCAATAACACTTTCCCCGATCCGGGAATCGAACCAATACCTCATGCTTAGAAGTCGCGTTTGCGAAAACTGGACCAACGAGGCATTTCTTATTATACTTTTGGCTCCTACTACGATTAAACAATGAGGTCTCGATGTGTTAAGAATATGGTCACCCATCTACAACATGACCACGTCAAGCTAAGCTAGCTCAGATAAATTGAATACGTGACTGTTGATATTAAGCCCATCCAAAACCTCTTAGCAACACTAATACGACTATATTCTTAAGTTCCTTTTGGTGGAAAAGGGTACATTATCAACACTTTATATCTAAAAGGTCGGCGGGTAAATATTTTGGGATCAGCTTTAGGGGTGGTCAATGTGGACGCGAGGTCAAAGTCGTGCTCGACGCTGTAATGTAATAGAGTGTGTTATTGTCAAATATTTGCTCTAAACGGGAAGGCCGATAGTTTCCGTATTTTTATTTAGGTTTCTATGTAGACTAGGACATGTTTAAAGATCTACGAATGACGGATCAACGGCTTAACGTGCTTTCCGAGGCTTGTGTTATGATGGTAACCCTTCCACACACCGACCTAAGCAAGCGTGGCTTAACCTTGAAGATCAACCTGTGTGGCTGTTATTATTTAGCCATGAGCTCCTCAATTTCCAGAATATTTTTATTTTTGTATTTATTTAAAATTTATTTTTTAGCTCTATTTTCAGAAAATACAATGTATTTATTATTCTTCCGCCTTCCGTAGGCACCTGAAAGATTACCTATCGTTCGTTTACAAAGTCGATTCTACCTCGCTGCCGATTCATTTGTATGTACATCACGATCGACTGCATGGTTCGTTACTCAACATTTTGTGCGCAACGTGTTTGTTTGTGGACTGATTTCATGAGTCAACTGACTGAGGCATTTTATTTGTGTCAATTGGATGTATTTAGGGGTGTTCATGTTTACTTTGACGATGATTTGGGAGCACCGTTTTTTGAAAAGTTCTGCTTTTTGAGAAAATCTTGAATATCAAAATTTTTTATTGAAAAAAAAAAGGATTTTATCATTTTATTTCGTAGCGTTAATTCCTAATTTTTTTTGTATTTTATGGAAGCTTACAGAAAAAAGAATTCAGATTGTGTCTTTTCTCTTTTTTGTGTGGTTAGTGTCTAACCAGGAATGATGGTTTCTTCACAACACGGTTTCCTACACCGAACAAGTGATAATTATACAATACGCACATGAATTAAAATTCGCAAAATCATCATCAGATTGTGTCAATAAGTGAAGTAGGTACTTATATTGACAATTTTAACACTTTTTTTCATTAAAAAAATCAAAATGTTTTCTGTAAACCCTCATTATTTTACGAATAGAAAAAACTACCCATTGAACTAACCAATACTAAATCACCTTCGTCCACCCGTTCTTTTATCATGTAAAAACCGTACATTACCCGTAAACGTGAAATGAATTGGCCTGTAAAAATAGGGGTGGTCTCCAACCGATAGTAAAGAAAAATCGATAATGAAGAGAGTCGACCTCATTTTGCAGGTAGCGACGGAAAGGGTCCACGAGTACATTGAAAGACGGATCATTTGCGGGCCCTACTGATGTCACATTTATAAGGATTATTGTGGCAAAGGTATTTTGGAAAGGGTTAGGTGTTAAAATGAAGAATTGTCGGGATATATATATTTTTTTGGTGCAATATTTATTTAAACTTCATGTACAATAGTGGTACATAGGCGGACTTAATGCCACAAGGCAATCTCTACCAGTATTGAGTTGTTATTATTCTTATTGTCTGCTTTTACCAGGCCAAAGTGAAAAAAATTATAACCGTCATCACGTCCTAATAACTTTATACTTTATTTTACGGATAACTGCTCTAACCTGAACAAAATTTCAGAAATGATAAATATCATATTGAGTGACTATTTTTTTCACCCGCTCACACCTGTTGTTGCAATCATTTGCAACATCGAAAAACAGGTTTCAGATCATGATCCCTCATACGAGTAGTTACTTTGTAATCGAGTAATCGACACGCTCTCCCGAGTCGATTCGCTGTCTCCACTCTCCTATTCTGTATGTTACCGTCAATATTATAGATCTACTAGATTTTCCCCGCACGGAGGTTGGAAATTATTTATTTATTTAACACTTCAAGCACAAAAGTACAGAGGCGGACTTAATGCCATAGGCATTTTCTACCAGTCAACCTTTGGGTGATGCAGAGACAAGCAGTGGTAGGTGTATATCTGAAAATAATTGAAATTGTCCCTTGAGAACGTACTATTTAGATAAAAAGTGTCCTATGTCCTAACCCGGGTCATGATCTACTTGTACGCATGTCATCAAAATCCGTTCAGCCGCCAAAGCGTGAAGAAGTATCAGTCAGACGGACGGACAGAGTGACTTTCGCATTTATAATATTTATTTGGTATTAGATTGATTCTGCGACCCGTCGTATTTTCCTACATCCTCAGTTCATAGTTACCATAGCAATGGCCATTAAAAGCTTCGGAATAGTACACGTTGTGAGATCGTTAGGGACATCCGTTCTAAGCTTGTTAGTGACACCCCACTCGTTTCCTGTAGATAATTACGTGTTTTATAGCTTTGTTTTCGGAAATATATAGTGTAATTATAGCTTATTTAGTATATTTTCATTTTTTTTCTTCTTTATCGTGTGGTTAGTGCCAAACCTGGTGTCAGAGTATCCAATACCGCCCATGGGCGTCTGACTTGGCTTTACATGCCGTCGAGAAATATCTCTCAGGCATGCTGGTTTCCTCACGATCTTTTCCTTCACCAAAGCATGTAATAATTTTACAATACGCACATGAGTTCGAAAAGTCAGAGGTGCCTGTCTTGGGTTCGAACTTGAGACCTATGACTTGGCAGTCCGACGGTCACACCACTAGGCTGTTTATAGAATACACTGACATACTAACACACTTGTCACTGTTATTGTATAGATATGTAGCGCTTAGGTGGTGTGGAATAATACTCCAGATGATGATGACGTAGTATATTTAAGTTGCAAGTGCTGAAGCTTATTGGAATGTGGAATGAATGTATTTAGAAAAAGGCGGTCCCTTTTATACAAAGTTTGTCATCAAAAAATCAATGCATAGTGGGTACATCGACAACTTAGTTCGGGCACAATATTGTCGATGTACCCTACATACTAAAATGTTACTGTGAGGGTGATATTCCGCTACAGTACTCCCCGCTTAGCGAAGCGTAAGCGTAAGCGTAAGCGTATATCTTGACGATCCTGCCTGATCTTGTACGTTGGTCGTTGGTGTTTGAGGCTGGAAGCAGGCTGGAGTGATCTTCAGTGGTAGCTGCAGCTGGTTGGCGTGTCTCAGTACTCGTGTATTCGTGATTATCTTCGATGTTGATAGTGTATGCCGGCTTGAGACGGTCGATCGATATGTTGCTCGATCTGCCTGGTAGCTGTATCGTGAAATATTTCTCGTTGCGTTCGATGACCTTGTATGGACCTTTGTATGGATGCTGCAGTGGTTTTCGGACGGTGTCATCGCGTACAAACACGTGGCTGCATGTTGGTAGGTCGTTGTGCACGAACATACATCGCTTGTTTGAATGCGGCTTGTATGTAGGTGTCAGCTTCGTAATCACGTCGTGTAACTGATCGACGTAGGTGTGGTCAATCTTCGTTGCGGCTGGTGATGGTGATATAAAATCGCCGGGTAGCCGTATTGCTTGGCCGTAGGTGAGCTGCGCGGCACTTGTGTTAGTATCGGTGCGCGTGGCGGCTCGTAGCCCCATCAAAACAATAGGTAACTCGTTGATCCATTTGTTGCTGTTTGCTAGTCGTGTCATGAGTGCGGCCTTCAGTGTTCGGTGCCAGCGTTCGACGATGCCGTTACTCTGCGGGTGGTAGGCAGTAGTACGGGTTCTTTCTACTCCAAGTAGTTGTGCGAGGTCTTGAAATAGTCGACTTTCAAACTGTCGTCCTTGATCAGTCGTTATTTTTGTAGGACAACCGAAACGAGATATCCATGTTTCGTACAGCTTTCTTGCGACGATTTCGGCGGTTATCTCATGAAGGGGTACTGCTTCGGGCCAACGTGTACAGCGGTCGATCATCGTGAGTAGGTATCGATGTCCACACGAAGATGTAGGTAGTGGTCCAACAATATCAACGTGGATGTGTTGAAATCGTTCGCTCGGTGGGAATGCTGTGACGTCACTGTTGTTGTGTCGTTGAACTTTGGACTGCTGACACGAAGTGCATGCTTTCGTCCACTCGCCAATGTCTGTATTCATTGCTGGCCAAAAGTAACGATCTTGCATAAGTTTGCGCGTAGTTCGTATTCCAGGGTGACTTACATTGTGCACGGCGTTGAATGCGATGCGGCGAAAGTCAGCTGGTAGGTATGGACGAATGTGTGACGTAGACGTTTCGCAGAATATTGGCTTGTTAGTGCCGGGTATGACGATTTTCTTGAGTTGAATATTTGTTTGTTGTGATAAGATTGGTATATTCCTGTCTTTTTCTTGCTCTTGTGATAGTTCTTCGTAGTTGATTGGTGATGGTAATTCGATGGTTTCGATACGAGAGAGTGCGTCGGCGACAACGTTGTTTACTCCGCTGACGTGTCGAATGTCCGTCGTGAACTCGCTGATAAATAACAGCTGACGCGTGCGCCGTTGCGTATCGTTATCGGACGGAGGCTTGCGTATAGCGTAAGTCAGCGGTTTGTGGTCGGTGTAAACAATAAGTTCTCTTCCTTCGAACATTTTTCTGAAGTGTTTGATTGCCATGTAGATTGATAATAATTCTCTGTCGAATGTACTATATCGCTGTTGTGTTTCGGAGAATTTCTTTGAGAAGTATCCAAGCGGTATCCATTTCTTGTTTACAAGTTGTTGAAGTACAGCTCCTGCGCAGGTATTTGATGCGTCGCACATAAGGGAGATGGCGTCGGTTGGTGATGGAGATGGATGAGCGAGTAAAGCTGCGTTTTGGATGCTAACTTTACACAACTCGAATGCTTGTGACGCTTCTGTGTTCCAGTCGATTTTTGTCTTGTCGCGTTTCTTCGAATTGTGCAGGAACGCGTTGAGAGGTGCTTGTATGTGGGCTGCGTTCGGTATGCTGTCACGATAGAAGTTTACCATGCCAATAAATCGACGTAAGTCTTCAATTGTCTCGGGTTTGGGGTAAGCAGTGATAGCAGTGACTTTATCTTGTGGTGGCTTGAGTCCGTTGCTCGACACTTGATAACCCAGGAACTTGACATTTTCTTTACCGAAGACGCATTTTGATGGATTTACAGTGATGCCATACTCGTCTAATCTGCGTAACACCTCCTGTAGATCTTCTAAGTGACTGGTTTCATTATCTGATGCGACGATGACGTCATCAATGAATGGAAATGCGTAGTCTAACCCGATGAGTACTTGATGAATTAATCGTTGGAATGTCTGTCCAGCATTTTTGAGACCAGGACACATTCGAGGAAATTCGAACAAGCCGAAGGGTGTTGTGATGGCTGTCTTCTCGATGTCCGGTTCGTATACAGGCAGTTGTTGGTAAGCACGATTTAGGTCGAGTGTTGTGAAGATCTTCTTGCCGTGAAGTAGGTAGGTGAAATCTTTGAGACGTGGCACTGGATAGCGGTCTGGTTTCGTGACGTCATTGAGTCTGCGGTAGTCGCCACAAACACGAAGGTCGCCGTTTTTCTTTGGTACGACGTGTAGCGGGCTGGACCAAGGACTTTTGCTTGGACGGCAGATTCCTTGCTGCATCATCGACTCGAATTCCTTGTTCACGGACATGTACCGATGTGGTGGTAGTGGTCTGCTCTTGCTGTGTACTGGTGGACCGGTAGTTTCAATGTGATGTTCTACACGGTGTTTGGGAGCATCCTTCATGCATGATGGTCGTAGGATGTCAGGAAACTTGCTGAGTAGCTGGTGATATGGTTGATCAACGTCGATACTTCTTACGGTAGGCTCAGCGGAGTAGGTGACTGGTGCCTTGACTACGAGATTGGTAACTTTGTCGACTAGACATCGGCCGGCTATGTCGACAAGAAGTTGATGTTTTTTCAAGAAGTCGGCACCGATGATGGGTCTGCTGACTGCAGCGATGATGAACTTCCAGGTGTATGGTCTTCGTAGGTTGAGATCCAGTTGTAGTGTTTTCTCTCCGTACGTTGGGATTACTGTGTTGTTCGCTGCATACAAGCAAAAGTCTGTTGGCGTAGCTTTCCCGCCTTTTCTTCTTGGTATTACACTACTGTAGCGACTGCGCCGAGTGGTTGTGTCTGCTCGAGGATTTTATCTGCCATCGTTGCCAGCTCGTGGATGTCGGAGTGTTTCGCGATGTTTTCACTGACGGCGAGGACTGCTCGAACAGATTGTGGTAGATGGTTGGTCCACATAATCCGCAGTGCTGAGTCAGAGATATTGTCGGCGGCGAGGTTTTTCATGCGGCGTAGTAGCTGTGAAGGCTTCATGTCGCCGAGTTCCATTTCAGATAGCAGTTGCTCGGATTCTTCGTAAACTTGGAACAACCGACTCTTCAATGCTTCGTATCGGTTTTTCTCAGGTGGACGGAGAATTATGTCGGAGATTTCGTCGAGATCTTGATCTGGAGGTATCTTCTTAATAATCACGACGGGGTCACCAATGTAGCGCTTAGGTGGTGTGGAATAATACTCCAGATGATGATGACGTAGTATATTTAAGTTGCAAGTGCTAAAGCTTATTGGAATGTGGAATGAATGTATTTAGAAAAAGGCGGTCCCTTTTATACAAAGTTTGTCATCTAAAAATCAATGCATAGTGGGTACATCGACAACTTAGTTCGGGCACAATATTGTCGATGTACCCTACATACTAAAATGTTACTGTGAGGGTGATATTCCGCTACAGATATAAAGTAGATTACGAAAAAGAAAAAAATATAAAGTTATAATAGTTTGCTTTCGATGCAAACCGGATAAGCCTGTTTCTCAAGTTTATTGACTTTAAAAATAAAACTTCGTCTAATTTTCTAAGGATTGGCATATTAAAACTACAAAATTAAGTTTTTTATAGATAAGTTAGATAAAGATAATTTATTTGTCAAAACATACGTATACATGCAAATTAAGCATACAGGTTGACACAATATTGATATTTCGTAGTTGTCATAGTTATTTTGTATGATTTCACGTTTAATCATTTCAGTACACTTAATTAAATAATATACATCGCTTTGCTGTAACCGCATACCTTACCAAGAATTCCTTTAACAACCACTAAAAGAATATAACCCAATAAACGCCATCGGAAATTCTAGCAGTAATTTAACACTTATTCCACCTCGAAAGGTATTTCAGGAATGAGCAATAAACGTCGAAAACCACCTACCTAGTAACTTTCAGGAACTCGACTGCTCTAAGTTGAAACTAAGTAACAAATTTTTTTTTTGTAGATTTCGATTCCAGAGTAAACCGTATTTCTAAGCTGAAATATCGTCAAAATATCAATGGTTATGGAGTTATTCAAGATTCATTTTTCAAGAATCTGCTTTCGTTTGTAAAAATTCAGCTAAATGCAAGACCTCGGGTCTCCCGAAAGATGTATGGGAACGGAATTATAACAACAAATATGACATACATAAACTCACGCTTTTTCCCATACGGGTAAGCAGAGGCTACAGAGACCGCCACCTGCTACGGTCTTAAGATACTACTTTTGCCTCGTCCACGTTCATACATATTATGGTCAAACAACAAACAATTTCCGATCAAAACTGTCACAGTGCATTAGACTGTTGCTGTTGAAATTGTGTAGATCTTCTTCTTTGTCGTGTGGTTAGTTCCTAACCTGGTGTCAGAGTTTTTATGCCGCCCATGGGCCTCTGACTTAGCTTAACATGCCGTCAAGAAATATCTCTCAGGCATGCTGGTTTCCTCACGATGTTTTCCCTCACCGAAGCAAGTCATGATTATACAAAACGCACATGAATCCGAAAAATCAGAGGTGCGTGCCTTGGGTTCGAACTCGAGACCTATGACTTGGCAGTCCGACGATCACACTACTTATAGAGCACACTGACACACTAACACACTTGTCACTGTTATTGTATAGATATAAAGTAGATTACGAAAAAGAAAAAAAAAATATAAAGAAAAAGAATAAGTGATTTAGTTTCAGACAAGATTTAAAAAAAAAAACACACACACACATACACACTTAAAAACAAACAATATGTTTTCCCTGCCTGGTTAGTTGCGGTTTCAAGATGAAGCCACAGAGAATGTTCGCAACTATTTTCTACTCCTACCGTTCTCGCATTTTCCCCGTGTTTGGGTCCCGGTTTTCAGATTAACTAGACGTAGCTGAGTATTAGGCTGGTAATAGGATTTTACACGTGTCAGTACACTTAACTGTCCCAATTAATTACTTAAGGTGGAAGCGTCCGGATGCCGTTTCTTTCTATGTAATGATTTTAATGATTATAATTCTGTAAATACATACGTATTACTTGCGCGACTCATTTTTCATTAACATTCGCCCTGGAACTGACTAGCAAATTCAAAAAAAAAAAAACAGGTAAGTGTGATAGTAAGATTAGACCAGTTGGCGAGATCTACAAGCCATAGCCAAGCCATCTGTCTCGCTAAGACTAGGCATAGTAACAATGCTGCAACAAAAGACAAAATAAACAATTTAAAAAAAACTTAAAACTCGGTTTTAAGCGTGTAACAAAAAAGTGGTTATTGATGTGCCATTGTGGCTATTAAATAACTATAAAGAAACGATGAATGGTTAAACTCATACTGTCACTTACGGGATATCTTCCGTGATTGTTAATTATTTTAAGCTCCCGATATTTCAACGCTATTGTAAGCGCCATGATCCCGGGGTGACTGAAGAATGCGGGTAGATGGAAAATAAATTATTAAGAGCAGACAAATCTGTCTACACAATAAATCATAAATCATCAAATCATATTTATTTCTGTAAATTGGTTTAAAAAAAAAAAAAAACAATCACGGAAGATTTCCCGTAAGTGATAGTATAAGTTTAGTTGTAAACCGTGAATGTGTTTGATGAATGGATGGCGTGAAAGCGGATAGAAAACCGAGTTTTATTATTTTGGAATAAAACTAGCATAACCTTCCTTAAGCTTCTATAAAACAATATGTCATCATCTGCCTAGCCTTTTCCCAACTGTGTTGGGGTCGGCTTCCAGTCTAACCGGATGCAGTTGAATACCAGTATTTTACATGGAGCGACTGCCTATCTAACCTCCACAACCCAGTTAGTACTGGGTAATACGATACCTCTTGGTAAGACTGGTTGTCGGACTTTTTGGGCCAGTGACTTCCTAACGACTGTCAAAGATCTACAAATGACACCCGGGACCAACGGCTTAACGCGCTTTCCGAGGCACGGAGGAAACTCGGTATGTAATGGGTGGTTACCCATCCACAGGCCAACCTAGGCAAGCACCGCTTAACCTAAAGGTCGACCCGAGCGGCTGTTATTATGTAGCCACGAGCTCCTCCATAAAACAATATTTATGGTTTTATTATTATAATAATATTTTATGTCTGCTACTATGTACATATTTCTCGAGTGCCACCTGAAAATTAATAACGCAATATTTATCGCCGACTAATGGCGCTATTAAAATGTTATTACTAACACCCATATTACAGTCAGGTGCTAAGTACGCGGTCGGAATGATCCCTTGAGTTAATTAAAACAATTCTTTCGTTGAGTTACTTGTGTCACACAAATTACCTCGGATCCGAGTTTTTTTTTAATTCTTCTGTCAAATTAACATGAAATATACCTGGATCTAAACTGAAGTAAATTATCTTTGAAGTCCATAATCTTGATGTTCGCAAGGAAACATGTCAAGAATGTAATTTTATTTAAATAGGCCAGTATAATGCCGGATTTGACCTAAAGTCCTTTCAGAATTATTTTACCACTGACAGCTGTAATCCAACATCCAGAAGCCCGTGGCTAGATAATACCAGCCGCTCGAATAAATCTTTAGGTTAAGCCGCGCCTGTCTAGGTTGGCGCTTCGTAGGTGGTCCGTAGATGGGTGAACGAACACCCATTACATACCGAGTTTCCTCTGTGGTCTCCATGTAAAATACTGTTATTCAGCTGCATTTGCTTAGACCTGGAAGCAGATCGTAACATAGTTGGGAGAAGGCCATGTTGATGATGAACTGTAATCCAACATCAACCTTATTGTTGCTAGAATAAAGATGTTAGTAGTTTTGACATAGTTGTAAGTGACAGCAAGTTAACAGGTAAATAAAAATCACTAAGATTTTGACATTGACGCAAATCTAGGGGTTAATTAACTGTAAAAAACTGTAACTACTTGATTTTTCGAAATAAACTTTTTCCGTTTTTACCATAAAGTAAGTAAATATAAGCACGAAAGCCTGTAACGTTCCCACTGCAGCCATATAAGCCTCCGCTCTGTAAGAGCGATTGGGGCGATAAACCAGAGGAGTCCAGTACGGTTTGTGGATAATATCTCAGGTTTTTCAAATTTTTCCGGATTCTGAAATGATAAAATACCAACAAATACACTCGTAGATTTTTAAAGATTATGAACTGTTTTTTTTTTATTCTTCTTTTTCTTTACTTTTATCTACTTTGAGAATGAAATATTTTTCTATTTAAGTAAAATATTTTACTGAAAGAGAGAGATATATTATCTGTCTCCCTAGGAGAGCTACGAGGTACAATACTGATTTCTCAGCAAGAGATTATTGTTCAATATTAATTGATGAAGACTTTCCAGATTTGCGGTTGATCCCGATCGAATTTGTTTCCAATTTGTTCTAAATATAATCCTTATTACGTTGGAATAGAAATCTGGATTGAATCAAGTAATTTGTAAGATAAGGATTAAGAAGAAAGGGAAGGGATTTTGAGGTTATCGATTTTCCGAGATAATTTTGAAGACGCCCTGAAAGCAATCATAAAATCGCTGTGGTAATTTTGAAGAAATTCTGGACTTTAGGTTAGGTAAAGAAGATATTTCGGTTACAATCTTAATTTTATCAATCTTACAATCTTCTACAACATTAGTTTTAGTATATGCGAAGCGCGCTCCTCCAGCGTCGTCTTGAGCTCATTGATAATAATAATTTGGCGGTAGTTACCTAAATGATTGCGATAGGCTTAGTGTCGCACGGTGTCCAACTTGTAGCCTTTTTTAAATATTTTTGGGAAAAAATATAATATGGTCTAAAAATTATTGGAATCGGTTCAGTTACTTTTTCTGAACAAACCATATTCAGGTTTCACACATACTAAACATAATGTTGTATATCAATATTATAAAGAGGTAAGTAAGAAGTAGTGGTGTGTGGTAGTGTCTGTAAGATTGTATGTAGGGGGTAATCTCCAGAACGAATGATCCAATTCTAAAAACTCTTTCACTGGCAGAAAGCTACATTATTCGCGGGTGCTATATAAATAATATTTTGTCATGAATATTAGCCGAACTACCACATTTCTTTCGGACGAGGTTGCAGGCATAGTGCTAGTTTCTTATAAATGAGAGATGTATCTCTCATTTATAAGAAACTAGCGACTACTCGAACTCTCGTCTATCGTGGCGAATCGTAGCGAACTCTCGTCTATCGTGGATTATTTAAGTACAATTACTTAAATAATCCACGATAGACGAGAAAAGAAAAGAATAAATCATGAAGAAAAAGAAAAAGAACAATCTAAATAAAAAACAAAAATCATAAAGATGTTTTCTTATTTAACCCAAAGGTTGCTGGTAGAGAATGCTTTGTGGCATTAAGTCCGCCTATGCACCACTATTGTACATTAAGTTTAAATAAATAAATAAATAAATCAACGCAATCGTATGATTGCGTAGATTATTGTATATCCTACCTACTTACCTGACTCGATATTCTTAAACGAAAGTATTGAAAATTTTATATTCAACCAAGTATTTTAACACAAAACCACTTTGTAAACAAAATAAGTACATATAGTCTAGTGCATTTGCATTACAGGGAAGACCCCAAGAAAAGCGCAGTGGCTAACCGCTGGATACCGCGGTACGTGACCAGATACACTGCAGTGAATGTAACACAGTATATTTAGCATAACGATAATGTTACGGAAACGGTTTTCTTGCTAACCAGTAGCCTTTGTAAGTTTGCAACAATTTGATTACAAAATTATAACATCACGCCTGTAATCCCTGAAGGGTTAGACAGATGTGTGCGTACTTTTAATACACCTACACTTTGCTAGTTACCAATTTTACTAGGAGCGAGAATATTGCCATTGATCAATCATAATTATTTGGTATTAGATAGTTATACAAACTGACTCCATAGAGGTTAGGATCAAGTAAAATAAACTTATATTTCTTCAGCTATAATGATATAGTATTCGCTTTTATATACTTTCATTTCCAAACCGACATAAAATATAATTGCGCTGTCATAGTACAGCAGCTTTATAAGTATACCCTTCAGGTGTGGGTAGGTAATTGAAATTCGGAGGGCGGCGCATAGAAACTTTGCAGAATAGACTCAATGACCGGTGTCCGGTCCGGCAAGGGGTCGCCACTCGAATAACGTATTCGGATATCATTAAAAATATTCATGTTTTTACCCAAGGGCTTCCGAGGTAAGGACGTTTTTATTATCATTAGAAATTGGGTTGGATAAAAATTCTATACCATTTGTATAAATACTTATGGGTGGTATTTGGAAGAAGAAGAGGGGCTGCGCCAATCCCAAATAAATTGCGAAAACGGCAGCAAAAAGATGATGATTTATAGATGGTAGTTTGGTTATTATTCAGAAGTTGAACTAAAATTTCATCTATCTGTAGATGACAACCGAAAAGTGTCATCTACAAATTACCTCATCATTACGCTTATCCCAATTTGTTTGTGGACGGCGCAGCATGACTTCTTCTTCCATATTTCTTTATTACTCGTCATCTTAGTAGTCACCTTCTTTCTAGCCGTATCAACCTTCATACAATCCACCCATCGTTTCTTCATCATCTACATATTACCTACCTATTTAAATTAAAAGGTTAGTAGCATTATCTATTTGCCAATAATGTCCCTACTGCTAAGACGTTCTCCTTGTGATAAAGAGGGAGCCGTACCTAATCCTCCACGTAAATAGAGTGCAGTTTGGTGGATGTCACAATTATCTTCGAAGTTTTGGTTATAGGACATGCCGGTTTCCTTACCATGTTTTCCTTCACAGTTTTGACAGCAGTCATGAAATAATTTTCAAAATTGTAATGGTTGAAGCGTTATTCTGCCATTTTTAGTAGTTCAGTGCACACCTTTACACATACAGGTCTGAGTACGCACTCTGATGTGTGTGTTTCATGCCATATACAAAAACAAAAGTATAAATTCATACCCACATTCCGAATTTTCATATTTCGAACCCTGAAAATATTTATTTTTCCAATTCGTACACGATATTCAAACATCTACTGTCGATTTGCTACTTCCAAATATTTCGATATTCGAATAGAATTTTATTTGAAAACTGTGAAGGGAGTGGAGAAATCAGATTGCGTACAATATGCACGTAGAGCTTCATACTTTACACACGGTTTCAAATACTGTGACTTCGATTTATGGGTTTATTATTCTTTTGGGATTGTATTGAAACTGTGAGGGTAAGGTGCGATGATTTTCAGTTAAAGTCGTGTTGAAATGAACCTCTAAGTACAATAAACTGAGTATTATTATCTGAAGCATGTACCCTGCTTATTTAAAGTCCCTTTAGTCCCACCAAAGGTTGCATTTGTATCCATAATATTAGAAGAAGAAGAAGAAAGAAGAAAAAATATTTATTTGTCGCAGGGACATGACATGCATCATACAAAATTACAAAAAATAAACTATAAATTCAACAGGACGGAACAAAAAAAGAAGAAAGTAAAAAAGCAGCGTAGTGTATTAGCAATAATGTAAAATAGCTGTGTATCAATTTTGATGTATGTACCAACAATACAGTATATTCTATTTATCTATGCATTTATACGGATGTAAGTATTATTTTTTGTAATCTACATTAACGCCTGTAAGTATGCTTAACTGTCTTTCGCAGAGTTCCTTTGTAAGTTGATTAAAGATTAAGGCTAATCCGCCATAGTTGAAACTTAAAAGTAATTTAACGTTAAGCGTAACGGTTACCCTCAATATCTTTCTCCTGTTCTTAAAAATAAATGTAAGAGAAATTGCCAGATACATTTCATCCGAGAGCTCGAATTTCGAAATAATAATCGTAGTCATTTGGAACGATTTGAAACGTGATTATATGCCGTGTAAATGGATTACAGGTATGTCCCCAAAACCCGCGGTGTGCGAAGTAATTTATTATTACATTGTCATGTGCGTAGCGATGGGCCAAGAGATGTTGTAGGTTAAGGATTATTAGGCTACTAAGTCAGCGTGAAAAATAAGCGATAGCGGCGGAAAGCTTGCCAACGCGGAAAATGTAATTTTTCACGATGAAGTAATCGCCACAAGTGAACTTAACATCACGCCTGTATTTCCCCGATAAGGTTAAGCTGAGGTGTAGATACCTTTACTAAAAGCTTATATTATCCCCAATTATATTTAAGTCCCAAGTAGACTGCAGTCCAATTTTTACAGATCGGGCACAAATCCAGACTCCAGGCTGAGAAATTCCTGATGCAAATACTCAATAATATTTTGCTGGTTCTAATACTCCGGAGAACATAAACACAGAACCTCATACTCTGCTGTGATAGCGATTGTGATCACTAGACTAACGACGGAGTTAGTTCGTATAAAAAAAATAGCAAAAACACTGCCATAACCGCTAGTTTCGCAGCCTCACAAAACAAGGCTAGCGTCGGCTTCGTGTCGCAGTATAACGACATCTTCCGTACCTGAAACGCAAAACCCACATACATAATTCATTAGACACCACATTGAGAACGAAATGTTGCGTTGTTTTAATTTTACTGTCTATTTAAGAGCGTTCATCCAAAAAGTTGGCGACGTCGCAAATAGCGTCAAATATTTACCTGTTTTAATTAATTTGGCAGTATTACTGTATGGAAATAAGAAATATGGCTAACTAGTGAACTATAATTTTATGTTGTAACCGGTTTAGGTGTAAAAAAGGCATTTGGAAAATTTCCAAATACTTTTTTTACATCTAAAACCAAATATTCGGTGTTACGATATTAATTATTGCATTTCATAATCAATATTTTAGTTCATTAGAAAGCCATATTTCTTATTTCTATACAGTAATATTGCGAAATTAACGAAACAGTGAAATATTTGACAGCTATTTGCGACGTTGCCCACTTTCTGTGTAAACGTTCTTAAAACTGACTTTACTATGTTCAATAATAACAAAATGGCGCGAGATTTTCATGGAAGAAAATCTTTAGAGATTAGGTGATGGCTAAAGTTTATATCTCTTTCACGAGTAACCGATCCTGAAAGTACTTTCGGCATACCTTGAACAGTCAGATGTGCCATTTTCTGCCGGTTTTATAACCGCAAAATAAGCTACTGTCGTCTTTTTATGCCATGTCACTTTGTTGTAAAAACAATAATAATATTAGTTAAGTTTCATAGTCACTATCTTTATCGTTCACACTAGTAACAGGACATTTCCCATGTTTACTGTTTGTTTTGAGTTCCCGATATGACACCCACCCGCAATAACTTCAGTTTATCTGTGGTCATGGTGCTAGCAACACCGCCGAAATATCGGGAACTCAAAACAAAACGTAACCATGGTAAATATCCAGATTGTACTGTTAATGATATCAATAATATTGGCCTATTTCATATTGGTATTTTTACAAGCCTTCTTCATAGATTTCCTCTATCTTGTGAAGGCGGAATAACCCAAGAAATTCAGTGGAATGCACTGGTGAAATGTACTTCCTCATGATTTAAACTACCTACCTGTGGTATTTGACGCCAAATAGTCAATTAATACTCTGTCTACCAGGGCTGCGGGACTGTTCGAAAGAGATACCGTGGCCCTGGAACACAAAGGGCAAAGAAGGAACATGGATGGGTTTTAGTCAGTATAAGTCTGACACTCCCTTCCGCTCCGCCCAGAGTGAGGGGGGTCATTTGATGATTTTCCATCCAAAAAAAAAAAAAATACTCTCCGTTGTTTTTTTTACAATATACCAGACGTTTAGGTAGGAGGCTGCTTCGTTGGTCTAGTATTCGCAAGCGCGGCTGTCCCGGGCTCGGTTCCCGGGTCGTACTAAGTGTTATTGTGTTTTTCCATAAGGAATTTCTCCGTAGCAGCCACGGAGTCTGGACTATTGCCCGGTTGATGGCAATAGGCTCGCCCCCTATTACATGGGGCTTAGAACTTAACTGGCGAAATGTGGGTGAACTATTAGGTACACCTCTGCCTAACCCTTCTGGGATTACAGGCGTGATGTTATGTTATTTGAGTAGATATCTGAAGGAGGACCTAATCTACATATCTATTGGATGAACTGGGTTAGTACAGACCCAGTTAATTCAATATTCACCAACCATATCACCGATCAGCATATGAATGCGGCGTAAAATTTTAAAATCGCGTCGTTCACGTAACAACGCGGCTTCGACGTCAGAGTCGCAGATGAAGTGATTTATGCGCCAATGCATTATTCATGACATTAACGTCACGTCAGCGTTACGTCCAACGATCAGCTCGAGGTATTCACTTTGTGTGAGGCTTAAAAGTGGAAGGATTAAACTATTGGTAAATGAATTGGAGGTGAGAGAATTATCTTGTGTATGGAGGCAAGAAAATTCTGTGAAGCTTTCATTAGTTAAAGTTAAATGTTTACTTTTTAGTAACACATATATACACAACATCTTGCCTTTAATCCTCGAAGGGTTAGGCAGAGGTGTACCTAATAGTAGGTACACCCACATTTTGCCAGTTATGTTTAAGTCCCATGTAATAGGGGGCGAGCCTATTATCATCAACAAGGTACAAATCTAGACTCCGTGGTTACTACTGAGAAATTCCTGATGGAAAACGCAGTGACAATTTGCCCGACCCGGGAATCGAACCCAGGATCTCATGTTCAGCAATCACGATTGCAACCACTAGACCACTGAGGCAGTTAATACTGGTCCGTAATTGATCATAAGCATGACAAGCATGTTTGTGATCGTTTACTTGTAGCCCATACACCCTTCATAAATATACTTTTTTGGCTGTAAGCTGTGAATTATTTTACAAATAACTGGCATGTCCACCAATACTCCACGATTCACTTCTTCATCAGGTCAAAGACATGAAAATTGAGAACTATAATGCTTGAAATAAAAATTTACCAAAGCTTTTGAATTAAACAGAAAAAGTGTAACTATTTTGACATTAGACGATCACACATAATACCTAATTAAAAAGTGATTTGTGCTATTTCTTACTCTCATATTAAACACTTAATGAGATGACGGTGAGGTATGGAGTGAACACGATGCCGCCGGTTGACGGCTCTCCTAATGAATACACCATTATAATTGCGAAGCTGTAATATGCCTACATATATGTATTTAGTTACATGGAATAAATGGGCTTTATTATTTATCATTAAAAGCTCTGATTATTGTTAAGATTAATCTATGAGTTTTCAGCATTTCTTACAAGGAAACTGACCATTTTTAAAATCAAACTTTTTTTTAAATGGAATTAGATGACTTTCTAAAATTTTGGCAAGAAGTATTTCGGTTTAAAGCCATTTATTTTCTCAAAGAACAAATTACAGTTTACTTAAAGAGAAACTTAACTAAATTAACAATAGGTTGTGTTACACTACGACGTTCAAGCTATCCAAGAAACTGAACACCATAGTGTCATGCATAAAATAGCAAGTACTGTACATATAAAGTTTAAATGTTTCTAAACGCACTCACGATACAGGAGAAATTCCCAGCGTGGGACAACAAAAACAGAAAGAACGAAAGAAAGTTAAGTATAAATAAAAAAAACAAAACAATCCACGCTCAACTTATGTGTCTAATTTTATTTGAAGGTCATATTAGCCCTGTAGCATAGCATAGCATAGCAGCAGCCTATAATGTTCCCACTGCTGGGACACAGTTCTCCTCTCTATGAGAGGGAATGGGCTATAATCCACCACGCAGCCCAGTGCGGGTTGGTAGATGTCACATGTCTTCGAATTTTAGGTTCTAGGACATGCCGGTTTCCTCACGATGTTTTTCTTCACCGTTTTGAGAGCAGTGGTGATGAAATAAATTACACAAAGTAATACGCCTGCCTGGGTTCGAACCCTCGATATTACTGCTCGTAAGTCGGGACCGCCACCACTGGGCAACCACTGCTCTCAAAACGCCCTCTCAAAATTAGCCCTGTATAATATACTAACTGCGAATACCTGGTTTTGTTCTCAAAACACAATTATTTCACTTCTCATACTATTATTATAATCCCATAACAGTGATTCGATTAAAAATTTGGTTCCGCAAAATTGTATCAAACCGTAAATGAGCTTTGAGCAGAGCGCCGTCGAAACTATAATGAAAATTGACACAATGTTTAAAGTCCCGTTAAACCTTTTAGGTAATTGAATTCTGTTCACCCCTTAACGCATTTAGATAAGAACATAGTGTTCACTTCAATTAAGAACAAGTTAATATTGACTGACAAATAATGTCAATTTAAGTTTATAGGTAAGGCATCAACCCGCAAGCGGCTAGCCTCCTTGCCGGATTGCCGCCATGGGATCTGGAGGCGATAGTCCTCGCACGCCTGCACGAATGGCGCGCGGAGGCACTACGTCGGGAGGAAACTCCGCTGCCGCGGCAAATTGCTGCTCAGCGGACAGACCTCCGCCGTGATCTCATGGCGACATGGAGAGGGCAACTGTCGCAACCCCGTGCAGGGCACGCCACCATAGTGGCGATAAGTCCCCTCTTTGAGGAGTGGCTAGAGAGGCGCCACGGCGCCCTCACCTACCGCCTGACGCAGGTCCTCACCGGACACGGTTGTTTCGGGAGGTTCCTGCACCGAATCGGGCGGGAGGAAACGCCCGGGTGTTTCCACTGCGAGGATCGTCCGGAGGACACGGTGGAGCACACCGTGGAGGTCTGCCCCGCTTGGGCGGAGCACCGCCGTGTCCTCGTAGCGGCGATTGGCGGCTGCGATCTCTCGCGTCCGGCCTTGGTTCAAGCCATGGTCCGGAGCGAGAGGGAATGGGAAGCCGTCACCTCCTTCCTCGAAGCAGTCATGCTAGTGAAGGAGGTGGCGGGACGTGAGAGGGAAAGAACCTCACGTCCCAGTCGCCGCGGGAGACGCCCTGGGCGTTGGGGGTCACGTGGTGGCTCCCGGCCACGTAGGCGCGTGCCTGTGGACGGCGAGTTATGGGCCAGCTCGCCGTCCGGCCGTCTTATGACGACAGGCCGTGTCGACGGCGCGTTCGTGTTCCACGTGCGACTCAAAGAGATGTCAGCAAATAAGTAGGGGTCCGCAAGGGCCGATGCCTGCCAGGGCTGCGGGACTGTTCGAAAGAGATACCGTGGCCCTGGAACACAAAGGGCAAAGAAGGAACATGGATGGGTTTTAGTCAGTACAAGTCTGACACTCCCTTCCGCTCCGCCCAGAGTGGGGGGGGTCATTTGATGATTTCCCATCCGGAAAAAAAAAAAAAAAATAGGCATCAACCCGCGATCATGGCGCTTGCAACAGTGTCGTAATATTGGGAGCTCAAAATAATGAACAATCACTGAAGATATCCCGTAAGTGACAGTATAAGTTTAAGGAGTATTCAATTACTGAACATCATTTGTCTGCTAAGAACATTCAAGAATAGTGCAGTAGAGCATCTTTCAGATTGAATATTTAATGTATCTAACAAAAATGCGCGTTTTACACACAACTTAACGTTTCTGTGAATCGTGCCAGGTAATTTATGCAAAATATAATTGGGTAGAAGTTATATTTTTAATTCAATAATTTCAGTACAGTCTAAGTCTAAGTCAGAGGCCCATGGGCGGCATAAAAACTCTGACACCAGGTTAAGAACTAACCACACGATAAAGAAGTGCAGTCTGCAAAAAGTTAGGGTCCATATGTAGGTACGAGTTGTATTGAATTTGGTGTGAGTTTATTTTAGGAAAACTGGCGCGTGGTCTAATGCTCCAAGCGATCGAATTTGCGAGCTGTCGCGAGCGCGGTAGTTAATTTTTTTTTGTGATCGTGCATTATGAAATTTTCTGTAACAGCCAGTAGTTTGGATTTGTGCCCAGTAATTGGCAAAAGACTTGCTTCCTATTACATGATACTTACATCATGATCAGTAAAATTATGGTGGATATATCCCTGCCCAAGTTTTCAGGGAACATGGGCGTAATATTATATTACGGTAATTCAACTAACTGTCGGTCAATACATGACCGACAGTTCAATTTCAGGAATTAATTTCAGTCCATTAAAATAGTTGTTAAGTTTAACTAGTTAATTGTGTATTACGGTGCGTAACTAGTTCTAGGAAACTAATTAAATCTGTGTGCGTCGTGAATGCGTCGCCTACGCAGATTTCAAGTGTCAGTTTGGATGTCAATGACGTTGGTTTGGGGATAAATCAGAGTCTATTGTTATGAGCTGTAGGTCTATTTTTGGGTGTATTGACGTCATGAATTGTGAGCTAGATTTTACATAAAATCACGCCTGTAATCCCCGAAGGGTTAGGCAGGCACATTTCGCCAGTTATGTTTAAGTCCCAAGTAATAGGGGGCGAGCCTGTTGCCATCAACCGGGCACAAATCCAGACTCCGTAGCTGCTTCTGAGAAATTCCTGATGGAAAAACCCAACAACACTTTGCCCGACACGGGAATCTATTCCAGGACTTCATGCTCAGCAGTCGCGCTTGTGACCTCTCGAGGCAGTCTCAGTGCTTGATTTTCTGAACGAGAAAGCACAATGCGCCCGCGCGTTTCAAGGACCATAGTTTGGCTGATTATAATTTAACTAATACTTATACTACTAAAAGAATGAGAATGTCCTAAAGATAGCCTTACAAAAGATAAAACCTGTGCCTACATGGGTCTATTAATATTCCTTTATCTTTCATGTTTTGTATTTGTACAAGAATACCTTATTACGCTCGGTAAATACCCCGAATCTCCCTGAGTGGCTATTACAAGGCATTAAAACGAAATGTAGATGAACTAAACACAGCTGTTTATTTACCCCTATGCCCCTAAAGGCGTGATATACATATGTCATGTTAAACTTATCTAAAAATAAAACCCTTCGTCAGAAAAAATTATTCACGCTCTAAAAAACATGCAAACATTAAATTACAACGTAACAACGTCACATCTTCCACGCCCCAACACTGAAAAATTACAGGAAAGTGCTTTAACGTGGAGTTTTTTTCTGTATTTTTATTACGTGGGAAAGCTCTTTCAGTAATACGGGTAAGCTCACACCTTTTAGTACGACGTTATTACATTAGCTGAACTCGGTGCAATACTGACGCAATTTTAATACTATAAAAGCACTTTACGGAAATTCTGTTTAGGCAAGGAGTAGTGAAAATGTGTAGAAGCGAAGTTCTTTTAGTGAAGACTAAAGCAAATATGTATTACTAGCTTTTGCCCACGACCTTCGTTCGCATGAAATTATTATAAAAAATATTACTTCGCTTTGAATCAAATTTTGTTACCAATTTCAAGGGTTTTATTTTTTTTTTGCACGGAACCCTAATTCTTATTCTAAAACAAAAGTAACCTTTTTACTGCTTATAACATCAGCTATATGTCAGCAAAAGTATTGTCAAAATTGATTCAGCAGTTTCGGAAATTAGCCGTTTGAATCGGATTTTGTTAACAATTTCAAGGGTTTTAATTTTTTTGCACAGAACCCTAATTATTTTTATTAAATAAAAGTAGCTTATGTTAGACCTAACAACATCAGCTATCTGCCGGTTAAAGTTCCGTGAAAATCGGTTAAGCCATTTCGGAGATTATCCGGAAACAAAAAAAAATGTGTTTTTATTATTAGTGCCGTATTTATTCTCATAAGCATTCAGTAAAAAGCTGTTATTTTGATATTACAAATAGAGAATTCTTTAAATTTTATTTGTTTAGCTATTCTACATATGATTGTATTTCTAATCTCATGGATAATTTCTTTGACCGATGTGTACAGTTTCGTGTAATAATTTAGGATACTAGATCGGTAGTTCCACTGCTATTCATTTTATTCTTTGCTTGTGGTTAGCTCGTGAAGTATACTCGTTCTCACTTAGAGAGATAATAAGTACGGTGTAATGAAGTTTGCCTGAGTGTATCACGGATAAATTGAATTTTAGGGTAAAATTGTTGCTGTATTAAATCTGATAATGCTGTAATTTAGGGTTATTTTAACAAAATAATAAATAATTTTATATAAATTTTACTTATGATAATAAAAATAACTATGGCTACTATTTAATTATCATAAGCAAAACACAGACGTTTTAATTTAAGAGCCACACTGTTAAAACAATCTATGAAATTAAAAACCTGAAAACCAGTGTCAAACGCCATCCTGAAAAACAAAATCCTACCCAAGTTTTCAAAGCACCCCAAACACACCAACACGCTCTAAAAGGGATACCATACATATTTCAAATCACTTTGAAATTCTCGGCTCCCTATTCGTAGTACCAAAGATCGCGTAGCACGTCTACGCCGTAGCACGTCTACGTCGTAGTGGGTCTACGAGTGTAGCAGCTACGCAAACATTGACGTTGCCTAAAAAGGCGCAGTTTTAACTCCCTTACAGCCTTCACCTGAGCGTGAATACTTTGTTCTGAATACATTATTCATGTTGTACGTTTACATGCCAGCTAGTATGACGTACGTGCTATTTAGTAAACTATTTTTTGTTAAGGGGGAGCTCTCATATCGATGATTAATTACGTACTAGTGTACACCCATTCTGTTTGTTAAATTAACTGAATCATCTAATCGTAATTCTGCTTTGATTACTGTGACTACTGAGGAAATGAGCATGAGGTCCTTGGTTCGATCATGAGGTTATTAAGTTTGTTCATCAGGAATCTCTCAGTGGCAGCCCAGAGTGCCACATACTGATAGTTATATAATATGTTTGCTCCATATCATTTGGGACTTATCCAGGTAGAAAATCTCAACAAGTGAGGGGTTCATGGATGGTTTGGACTTGCCGTGAGTATGCGGCGTCTCGCCTCAGACGTCGTCCCTTCTTCCATCTTGCACCATGTCCTGCACACGTCAGAAAATCAGTATTTAATGGCTGCATCAGCGAACTGCGTACGTGTTGTTGAATACATTTTGGGCTAACCAAATTATTACGTGTTATTTTTGTAATCGACATGGTAAGAAGAAGATTTGGGTCTCAAAATAACTGGTAAAATGCTGATGTCCACCTCTGCCCTGCCCCATCGGTTATGATATCGTGATGAAATGTTATGTGGCAACTTTAATTAAAATAACAACTGCAATCAAAACTACAAATTAACGTTCAACAATTAAGTCATAAAATTGACTGCTATTATCTCTGCTCCTAAATTTTACTACTTCATGCTTCATTGTTATCGGCTTGCATCAAAAGGTTTCACTCACTGCCGTATTGAATCTTAATATCTTTATTATACGGACCATTTTAACCGGCTTGCATCGAAAGATTTCTCATAACACCGGCTGCCAAATAGATATTATGTTTCGTAGAAATTTGTATTAGCGAGACAAGACTACGTAAATTCCCAGCTGTTGCCGGGATTCAATAACTGTGAGATACAATATTACAAACGGCTGTTGTTCTAATAATATTGGTGGGTGACTTACAATCGAGATTTAATGTTGGGGGTCGCATCGCTGGATACAATATTTCGTAAGTTAATTTCATTGGAATTAAGATATTATGAGCAATTTAGGTGTAACCTTCCTTCAGGTCCAAAGGAAGTAAAAATAAAGTAAGACACTTAAATCTTTATAAAGTCTTCCCATCTTAGGCACTATTACAAATACGGGAAGTTTATATAACGTTAATTGAAAACGATTTCTGAGTCGAAAATTGAACAATTTTTTATAGGTTCAAATTCAAATTCAAATTCAAATTCATTTATTTCGTGAACACAGGGTGTATACAAAAGATGTTATAAATAAATTAGGACCGAGCTGTGCCCCACCAAAAGGCATACAAAATATCAAAGGTTTTTTTTTTTTTTTTTTTCTTAAACAAATACATTTTCGAAATTCAAACAATAATTCTAGAATTCTACAATAATTATAAATCATGTCAAAATTATATAAAATGTCAAATAAATAGCAAATAAAATAAAGTAAAAAGAACCAAAAAATACAAAAATAAAAATAATAATGTCACTAATTCATTAATACACAATAAGAAGGTTGGTACTTCACTATCCAGCAGGCAGAATTAATATGACCTAAAGTTAGAAATAAAATCAATAAACTAAATTAATATTGCAAAATAAGTATTTTGATTAGTAAAATTATCTTAAAGCCCACAGATTATATCATAATTAAAAATATCATTCGAAATATCCAATTATGAATCCTGAAAATTTGTACGAGTAGATTTACGAATATGTATCAAATATTGAAACGTAATTCTTGATCGTATTACCAAATCATTCGCAACGAAAATACATTTATTGATATTCTTTATTTATTTCATACAAATGAGTGTATATTTACCAAAAATATTGATTTATGTTTTCCGATTGAATTGATGTACTTTCGAATCTCGCAAATGTAGGCAATTTATTGATACAAGCCATCAAGCCTGTGCTGATTGCGCTGCAGAGAAAAGGATACAGAGAAAATCATTAATTATCACTTTTGCTCACTGTAGGTGTAACTTCGTGATATTTGCAGATTTCTTCATCTTGTTTTATCTTTACAGACATTAAAATGACTTTGATAGACTTAGGAAATGGGTCAAAGAAAAGTCATGTTTTTTTTAAAGAACTTAACTTTATCTAAATAACGTCATGTGGTTTATGCCTACTCACGTGGGAAGGAGGCGTGAATTTATGTATGTATGTAAGGTAATATTTTATTAAGTAGATTATGCTTTCTGTATTTTGAATGCACTTACAAACACGAATACACAAACAACTTTGCTAAAAGCTAGCTTTAAAAAACGTGTTCAACAACCTTTGAACCCCCTAGAGTTTTACAATATTAATTCAGAATTTTTCTAGGATTTCCTAATCGGACTAGCATCTAATAAAATATGCCTTCATTTAACCATAAAGTTCGGTACGGGCCCCTTTGGGGGTCTGACACTCAAACCTCCGCTGGATTGGTACCGGCCCCCAAAGGGGTCTAGCGTTTAAGTCATACGTCATCCTTATTATTTATGTAAATATTTAATATTCTGATTATCAAATACAATGAGTGTACGTTAATTAAGAGAGTTGGATAAAAAGTTCATATGTCTTCGCCATTAAAACTTCTGTATTTAACGCGCAAGTTTCTTAATTTACCCTTTAAAAATCCAAGTGCTGGCCGAGGCTAAAAATCATAAAAATTGTGGTTTTCGGACATCCAAGCTCCACTATGTTGAGAATGATTAACTCATTATTAAATTATGTGACGAATTAATCCATAGTTCAATTTAAATAAACAGTGGTAATGATGAATTTTGATATCTTAAGTCGAAGTTTCGCGCCAATCGTGCGTGTTTACATTTTTATTTTTCACATTACACTACACAAACGCGTATAGATTCGACAACAAATATGACAAATATCATTCCAAATATTATAAACAACATGAGAATGCCCAGATCTTAGCGTAATTTACTAATACGGGACCAATAACTCGTAATATTCATTACGACTCCTCAAATTTGTATTCGAAATTGACGACCATTTTTTTTTTTAAATTATTGTGATGTGTGGAAGCTATTGTTTCAATCGATTCGTTTTTTGTAAATTTCGATAATCGAGAAATTAAATTAAGGAATTGAAAAAATCGATAGATGGAAATTAAAATAATTTTGTTTTAAGCGTAAAATAGAATAAATAAATACAATAATATTTTTTTAAGCTTTATATTGGTCATTTTAATAGTTTTTCGTAAACTGTAGGTACTAAAACCGACACAACAAACAGCACAGACTGATCTATGGCTAAATTCGCGCCGTTTTTTTTTCCACATCATCATCATCTGCCTAGCCTTTTCCCAAATATATTGGGGTCGGCTTCCAGTCTAACCGGATGCAGCTGAATACCAGTATTTTACGTTTTTTTTTCCACATCAAAATTTAAATTATGAATGCATTCGCTGTTCAAATAATTGATGTTGTATTTTACTAGATAATTTATTGTGATTTTTATATTATTAAAATATGCTTTTATTTAACTTCCCTTGTTAGTAAGTATTGGTCAAATCTTGCAATTGAATTTCAAACCAGTTTCCTTATACCGATTGAGCTGAATTTTTGCACACAGCTTTTGTTCTGGTGACGATACATTTTTATGATAAACATTACTTAGTCCTGCAGCCAGGATCGTCTCCACGCGAGAGAACTCCTCAATGGTTAATAGCGCGGACACGAAACTTTGTATACGCGTTTAATTTTATAAATTAAGATGATTGCTATCATGACCTCATCCTGCAGTCAAAATGGTCCTCTCACGAGGGAACTCCTCAACGTTAAATAGCACGGATCCAAAAATCTGAAGACGCGTTCATATTTGATGGATAAACATGATTTTTATCATGACCTCATCCCACAGAGAGAATCGTCTTTTCATGAGGACACTCATCAACTGTGCATAGCATAATCTAATGATGCGGTATCAGAAATGTACAGAATACAACAAAATTAAAAATTCGAAAATAAGATTATTATTTTTAAATAATTTTATTTTTCTATTGTTTGGTCGGTTGAATATAAAAAGCCCAGGATCTTGGAAGGCTTAATAACAATTTATTTGGTTCGCAAGATGAATTTAGTATGGTAAAGTTATTATGTTAGGTTAGATTCGTTATTGTGGTATTCACCATTTACAAATACTTATTTTATCAGCCTCTTCTTTCTCAATGCGGGTCAAAGGCCTCCCTATGGCATTCCAATTTTCTTTATCTTTTGACTTCTCCGACTAATACCTTTAATAGTCAATATTTTCTGATACTTAATAAGCTTGGTTTAGTAGCAACCAAACTATTTTTTAAGAAAACTCTACTAATACAAGGCAAGAGTTAAGAGAGACTCGCGTCTCTCTTAACTCTTGCCGATTATCTTGCTTAATCGAGGTTTCTGTCGCATAACTATTCACGGTTTAACTCAAGTGACATGGCCCACGGCCTATGATGGATAACCTGAACTTTGCAGTTGTAAGAAGAGTTTTTAGAGTTGACAGTCAACCGCTTTCGAAAAATAAACTAATGTTTCTTCAGTATACGTCTTATGAATTGCCGATTGCGAAATAAAAGACATTAAGTTTGTCGGTCGTTGTCACCGAGGCAGGTCCAAGAAACGCTTGCCTGACGATTTGGACTCATTCTTGGCTGATTGGCCAGAGAAGCCAAATCACCAGCAGAGTTGGAAAGGATTGGAGGAGGTCTGTGCTCAGCAGTGGGAAAGAATAGGCTAAACAAAAAAAAAAGTTGTCCTAATCTAACACATAACCGACAAAACGCTACCAATCGATAATTTTAGGAATAAGTATAATTTATCTTTGGCGGATCAAACCATTTATTTTTACTATGCCTATCATGATTCTTTATCCGACCATCAGATATTACAAAACAAAATTCGCAATAAATGATAATAGTAAATTAAAACACTTAAGTATAAATGTGAAACAAGCGCATTCCTAATTTAAATTTTGAAACAAAAAAAATGCAACCGTGCGTACTTATCTACCTACAATTGAAAATCAATCCATTTCCAGATTTTTTATTTGCTTGAATTGTGAAACTTAATTTCATGCCAAATCTCACGGTGCTTGTTCAACGGAAAGTTAGGAGATGATCTATAAGTTTTTAAAAGAAAGGTAATCATCAGAATGTTTACTTAGAAGCAAGTTTTTTTTGGGATTACACATTTCAGTGTTTCTTATCAATTATAAATCTCCTTCTCTTGAAGTCAACCAAAAGCATCGAATAATTACTAAATGAAATTATTTAAAAAGACAGCTTAAAAAGATTAATTTTAAAATTAAATAATTATTTGAAATTATACCAAAGAGTTTTTATTCCATTTCAACTCTTTTTTTCCAAACTTGATTTCATTGCGAGTATCGATTAGGCTTTATGCAACTTCAGCACTAGAGTTTTTAGTAATATTTGAAGACTTTCATCGTGTTTTTTCATGGAATTATGTATGAATAATGGTAAAAATAAGAACGCAGATAGAATGTTACTGTCTTTATTTTGCCCTTTCGAGTTTTTTTAGCAAACGAGAAAGTTGTCTAAGTACACTATTTCCAGTGCATCTAAGTTACCTATTTTTTGGAAGGGTGTAGTGGCATGTAATTTACACATATTTAGCAATTGACTGACGCCGTTTTACCGACATCAACACTTTATTGGAGATATTAACCACAAACTTATGGTATGAAACAGCTGCCGCGACATATTTTTCATAATAAAATCGAATGTTGAAAGTTCACGAAAATTCTTGAAATTCGTGACAATTCGCATCACCCCGCCGATTCAGCTGGTGTGTCAAAATCTTGTCGAGCATAGTGGTTAAAAGAATCTCAAGTATTTACAGAATTTTTTTTTCGAACTGCTTTTTCTGCAAAAATTTTAAGATTTAAGAGAGTTCTAAGTAACCGACATGTCCCTTAAAACCATGTTACTATGTAAAAGACTATTTGCGCTTGCAAATAATCTTTGGGTTATGACTACTCTGTCCTGAAATGAAGCATGTACTGAGAAATAGTAGTTAACTCTAATAAAATGTACGATATTCGTAAATAAATAACAAGGCTGAAAATCTGGCTGTCTTCTATGTTTTTACACTATTTTGGAACCTGCAATAGAAAAGGAGGCCTTTTTATTTTCATTCAGAAAAAAAAACTAATAAAATAATACGATACCTTTATAAATAAATTTTTGATCTCCCGTTTCGGTGATTGCCAAAAAATATTAAAAAAAAAATTAAAAAGATTTTTTTTATAAAATCGACGCCAAGAAAACTTATAATTTATTAGGACTTGAACCTACGTGAATACTATAAAACTCCAAGGCCTCCACGTTTTATATCAATCCACAGAAATGATTAAGGCCACGCTGACGGTAACATAAAATATTTAAAAGACAATATACCGAAATTGGTTTCGTGAACTTCTAATAAAATCCCTTACATAAGACTATGAAATCAATGCTGTGTAATGCCTAGTTCAGGACCTCAGGCGACGCAACGAGTGCCGTCGCTCCACAAGTCGTGCCACTGTGAGACGTGCATGCTCTAAGAAACTTATTATTACCCGACTACGACAGTCTGGAAATTAAAAAAACGAATTTATAAAACTAAAAAATCCGATTGAAAAAAAAAAGCAATAAACAAGCACATTTGGAAGCAGGCGGGACCCATTTAAATATAAAATTAATAAAAGGTCCCGGTTGTTCCAAATGTGCTGGTTTTTGCTTTTTTACTAGCTTTTATTTTAACTTCCTATGTTTGTTTGTTTGGGTCAAATTTTGCAACTGAATTTTAAAACAGTTATCCCCAACCGATTGAGCTGAAATTTTGCATACATGTTTAGTTTGGACGACAATTCATCGTTAGGCTAAGTTCTAAATCTGATATGGCGGACTCCCAAAGAATGCGGACCAGTTATTTTTTATGCACCACCATGATATGGGTAATAATTTAAAGAGTATGTTAAGAGGAACGTGGAACGCGAGGAGCTCATGGCTAAATAATAACAGCCGCTCGGGTCGATCTTTAGGTTAGGCCGTGCTTACCTAGGTTGGTCTGTGGATGGGTGACCGCCCATTACATACCGAGTTTCCTCCGTGCCTCGGAAAGCACGTTAAGTCGTTGGTCCCGGCTGTCATCGGTAGATCAATGACAGTCGTTAGGAAGTCACTGGCCCAAAAAGTCCGACAACCAGTCTTACCAAGAGGTATCGTATTACCCAGTACTAACTGGGTTGTGGAGGTCAGATAGGCAGTCGGTTCATGTAAAATACTAGTATTCAGCTGCATCCGGTTAGACTGGAAGCCGACCCTAACATAGTTGGGGAAAGGCTAGGCAGATGATGATGTTAAGAGGAACGCGGAAAAAAATTTACGTCATTGAAAAAAATGCTTTTTTACTATATTATTCTTGTTTCATTTGTTTACTTCGCAACTCGTGTGTCGCTTGAGCGTCTATCTCGTGGCCAAGCGGTATCTTTTGATGAGCCGCACGGCTCAAGCTTGAATTATTTATGTTCAATCTCGTATCACACCGGAGGCCTGGAGGCCTGGAGGCCTGGCGTTATGCAATTTGTGAATATCTGTGTTCTTGAGAGATGAATGGCGTTTTGATTGTTTTATTGGTAAAGGATTGAGGATAAACGTTATGTTTTTGATTCGTTCAAGTTGACTGATGATCCCATCATTCTCCTGCACTTATCCCAATTTATTTGGGGTCGGCGCAGCATGTTTCCTTTTTCCATACTTCTCTATTACTTGTCATCTCAGCAGTCACCTCCTTTCTAGCTATATCATTCATACTCAACATTTTCCTTACTACATCAATTGACTGAAGACCTATTTGTATTTATTAAAGAATACAACTCTACAACTCTAAAATATGAAATGAAATGAGAAAACGTAGCTAAAATATGGACTATATTTAGGACGGTTTAAAAGCAATATTATATTTCACTCTCAATCCCCGAGTTCAATTATTCATGAACCTGAATTAACTATGTGTTTCAGAACAAATATGTACACTATTATATGTCTACTGGTGTTGTTCTAAGTGAGTAAAGGTCACCTAAACCGTGCTATAATAAATAATAATAATAAATTTATTTACTTTATTTATTCAGCTGCATCCGGTTAGACTGGAAGCCGACCCCAACATTGTTGGGAAAAAGCTAGGCAGATAATTAATAAATTTATTTACTTATTTCAGGTAAATAACACCCATTGCCACAAAAATAAAAATAATAGAAATCCCAAGACATAACCAATAATATCAAAAAAAAATAAATAGAATCAAAATAAAATCAAATAAAACTAAATAAGATAAAATACAATAAAATCAGACTGAATCAAATTGAATCAATTAAAACCAAATAAAACAACTAAAACGTAAATTAAATCAAAATAAATCGAATAAAGCTAAACCAATGAAATTAAATTGAAATACATCGTCAAACAATAAATATTTTTTCTGCGATACTGGTAAAGCAACATGCCTGTTGGAACAATGTTGGATGGAGGGTCCAGTGTTCCCGTAAGACGTACACGACAATCATCACCAGTAAGACGTTATGAAACCTTAAATATGCAAAGAAATTAATTTTCTTTTAACTTATAAAAGTGCTGCTTTATTTAGATGTGTTTATTTCTGGATCACAGATTGCAGTCACGCACGTTTTTGCATATTAATAAAAGCTGCATTTGTTATGTGATTAAATGCAAAATTATTATTTAATTATACTACTTTTATATAATATAAGTCTCCGCTTTGAGCAAGCGTGGTGAAAAGAGTAACCAACGGGACCCTATTACTAAGCCTCCACTGTCCGTCCGTCCGTCTGTCTGTCAGCGGGCAGTATCTCATGATTCGTAATAGGTAGACAGTTGAAATTTTCTCAGAATGTGCATTTCTGTGGTCGCTATAACAGCAAATAAATTAAAAATTAAAGGGGGTCTCCTACTACGATGATACGGAACCCTTCATGCGCGAGCCCGACTCGCACTTGGCCGGTTTTTTGTATTCTTTTGCTTTGCAGTAGTAAAATAGTAAGCTGGTATCAATTATGAAACTACGTGTTCATAAAATATGCAAAACCGTTATACTAGACTCGTCAGACCGTTGATAAAATTGTCACGGGCAGCAATAAAACTTGTGGTATGAACTAATTAAAATGTCGACCCAAATAGACGCAGCGGGTCAAGTGTCTGAGGACTGGCAGTCTGTGCCCGGAGGAGTCGTAACACGTAGCAGTATGGTCGGTATTAAGTAATGGAGTTCGATTGGTAAGTAATTTAATAGGTATATGTTTTAGGTCGCTAGCAAACATCTGAATTGAACTATCATTACTTGCAACTGTTGAATATATTTTAGTTATATATAGTTTACTTATACGTACTAATTATACCATTGTATGAGATATAATAATTTTAAATATACACTTTTTATAAAAAAAAATTGAATTATTCTATTCTATGTTTGTTAAGCTTATGTATTTAAACGTAACGTACGTTTAAATACATAAGCTTAAAGTATATTTCTTTGAGATTATCTTTATACGACCTTGTCTAGGGATCTGGGACATTTGCGCGAAAGACATATGCGCGAAGGACACTTCCGCGAACCCACTTCCGCGAAAAGACATATGCGCGCATGGACTTTTGGGCGATTAGACTTTTGCGCGAATGGACTTTTGCGCCCATAGACACTTACGCGCATAGACACATGCGCGCAGAGACTTGCGCGATTATGAACGTATGTTTCAAAATAATTTTACTCTCTGTTCAAGCTTTTGGGTTTCATTAATGTCGATTTTTAAGGTCATTCAGTTGATTTAATGTCTATTATGACAAATGTATATTGATGTATAGAACATTCTTGTTACTTTGTACAAAAAAGATTAATCAATCGATTCCGATTTAGAAGAACCTCAGTGTTATGTTTACTCTACAGCTAACCTATCTTAACCATTCGCGCATAAGTCCTTTCGCGCATGTGTCTTTGTGCGTAAATGTCCGTTCGCGCATAAGTCCATTCGCTCAAGTGTCTATGCGCGCAACTGTCTATGCACCCAAAGGTCCATTCGCGCAAAAGTCTAATCGCCTAAAAGTCCATGCGCGCATATGTCTTTTCGCGCAAGTGTCCTTCGTGCAAATGTTTTTCGCGCTAGTGTCCTGATACCCCTTGTCTAGCTGTACGACCGTGTTGTTCTTCTAAATTGTGACTTAGATTTTGATGTGGTTGTCATCAGCATTTAGAGAATTTATTCTAGAAGGTTTATTTGCACAATAATGATTTTTAAATTTGAAAGCAATTGATGAGGCTGGCACACGAGAGTGGAGCTCGACACAAGAAAACAGATGCCTATATTCAGCAGTGGGTGAAGTCAGGCTGTGGATGATGATGATGAAATTTGCAATTAATTAAAATATCGACCCAAGTATACTTAGTAGATAATTTAATGGGATAAGTTTGTTAAACTTATACATACGTCATAGGAATGTGTAAGTCTATTCAGCGAGTTAACGTGGTAAAAAGTACATTCCGCTGAATTTATATTATTATGAGAGCGAACTTGTCTATTATCTTGAAAAATACTACATAAATACCGATGAAACTTAGCACACAGGCGGACCATAACCAGAGTTATAACATGGAAGAAATGATAAATATTTCTCCTATTACTTAAAACAAGAAAAATAAGAGGGAAGTAGGCACTTCGCGGCTACTGAAACATGAAAATATTAATAGGTATTAAATCATTATTTTAGTACGCCAGTTCGTGTTGTTATGATCCATTAATAGTGCTCGTAAATGCAGGCGAGTAAGCTGTAAAACTAGGATACAACTAGGAACTAGGTAAATTTGCAATAAGCACGAACATTCGTTGGCTAAACTTAAGTTGGCTGCCTCGTTGGCCGAGTAGTCGCAAGCACGACTACTGAGCATGAGGTCCTGATTCGATTCCGAGTCAGGCAAATTGTAATTCGGTTTTCCATTAGGAATTTCCCAGTAGCAGCCACGGAATCTGTATTTGTGCCCGGTTGATGGCAATTAGGGTCGCCGCCTATTATATGAGACTTAAAACATAACTGGCGAAATGTTGGGTGTACTTATTAGGTACACCTGTCTAACCATTCAGGCATTAGAGGCGTGATGTTATGTATATAAACTTAAAAGTCTTTGAACGGTTGACTGAAAAATACACCTTTTTAAAATCACTAGCTGGTAAGTAAACAAACGGTTTAACAAAAACACGCCGTTGGATTTCCAATGCTCTGCTCAGAGCTGAAGTTGAAAAAATACACTTTTATATAGTACTAGTTTATAAGCGCGGTTTCGTCCGCGTGGAGTTCGGTAATTGTCCCAAGGAATCGTACTACCAGGATAGAAAGTATTTTATGTATTAATTCAGCTTCTAAAGTATTTGTGAGCCAAATTTCATCTAAATCCGGTCAGTAGTTTTTGCGTGAAAGAGGAATAAACATCCGTACATCCTCACAAACTTTCGCATTTAAAATAAGTAGTAACATTAATTTCATTGCCATTCCTTTAGGTATCGCGAGAGTTCATAAGGACATTACACTTCAAAGGCTTAGGAAATTGTTGAGGTCCCCATAAAGACCAATTTCACTTTAAAGAGTAGTAAAATTACCGTTAGGACGAAAATCCAACCACTTCAGTTTGGAGTTTCGTCCCAACGTGAATTTTAATTCCTTTGTGGCGTGGGTGCCGACAAAAAATGTCGGACGGATTTTAGCCAAAAGGTGTAGATTTCCGGCGTTTCTAAAACCTGATGTTGGATACCGTGTGACACACGACGCTGCGTGCGAGCTAGTGTTGGGTGATAACTTTTATTTTGTGTGCACTTTGTTGTGGGTTTTTGTGCCTGCATCTTTATATTTATTTTTCGCGTTTGTCTGTATGACCATGTCTGGACTACGGAATACTTCGCTGTATATTTTGACTCCTTGGCCGATTTTTTTACCTATTTATCTGTCTATCTTTCGTCAGTCTATGACTATACTTGTCTATTGTAAAATAATCATGGAACTAATAAGTACTTAGAAATAATTTAAAGGAACTCGATTCGCAATGTTCAATTGATTAATAATCATTAGTTATTCGATTTTCATACACATTCTTAGATTTTACCGATGTATTTATTCTTGATAACTAAGCATTTAATTTATGATTTTTTTTAAGCTTCTTTACTCGCTTCCTATATTGTAAAATGGTGCTAAATATTGTAATTTCCTTGAGAAAAAAAAACGTTTTTTTTTAAATAAGTTAACTATTTAACAGCTGGGCCCAAAATAGTCATCCTTCATCAAAAAACCAGACTAAAGAAGTGTGACTTTTTAAACTCATTAAAAAATATACCACCTTTTTAATGAGGAGGATTGGAACAGTAGCATTACTAACCAGTCTCCCAAACCAGAGGGGCTTATACGAGTGGAAACAGTGTTCACACGAAGGCGTAGAAATCTTTATATTTCTACGCCATCGTGTGAACACTGTTTCCTAGCAACGATAAAACCAGCATTCATTACTTTTGATTAAAAAAAACCCTAGGTTCAATTATTAATCAACGAAGCTCATAACAACCGAAAACATAAATAAAATCCGTTTTAATTGACAGTCGACTGTCAGCTACACGATCAATTAAGAAATAAATGCAGCTGACACATTTATTTTTAAGTGGCACCCATATGATTCCCTTTGCGCTCCAATTTAACTTAATTTTACGCAACACTGACACTCGCAACTCATTAACTTTCAATCAATTTTATTTTGGAGAATTTTATTCTATGAAAAGTTATTTCTGTTTTTTGGGAAATTCTTTGGCCTTTAGTTATTTTTTTTTAATATAGGGTGTCAGGGACAGCCCTCCACAAACTGACAGGGTGCATTCAGCTCCTTATTTTGAATCATATTCCACCGGAATTTTTCTCAGGAAAATTTTACCTTAGTTAATTTTTTTTTCAGTTACTATTCCTTTATTTTAATGTACAATTACATTCCCTGTACGCAGCACTCCATTTGTGTAAATAATACGGCCAAAATAAAAAATACAATAATGGATGTTGAAATACTCTAACGAACGACGCGTGAAATCAACTGTTCACTTCCTGCCTAGCTACAGAGTTCATCGAACTAGTCGTCGCGCTTGCCGTTCGTTACGTGCGTTTTGCCACGGTAACGATACATTGCGTAGGAGGAAATAAATCAAATCAAATTTATTGGATTCTCATAACATTCTGGAAATAAATTCTTGTACCGGTCATCTTAGTATGATATACTGGATTTACCCCATCAGTTTGTGGAGGGCTGTCCCTTACACCCTGTATTATTAGCCTGCTATTTTACCTCTAAAAAGCTAAGTTCTCTGATAGCGATAAGCCAAGATTTTAGAAGAAAAGGCCTTTAAATTCTAATTTACTAATGTTAGTGTCAACTTTGATGTGTTTTAAATATGTTTTTTACGCAAACCCTGCGTAGGGAATTACAGCTGTTTTGATATGGAAAGAAAAATTCGAGTGCGAGCAGAGTTTGAACCTGCGACCTTCCGATTCTGTACACCAGACGTCTTAACCAATTAGACCATCGCACGCAACGCAACGCAACGTGTTGGTTTAAGTTAATTCGATACTTTCTTAAGTAGATGGCGCCAACGTCACCGTAAGACGTTATTAATGGAACGAAAATTTTGAGAGCCGTGAGCAGGATGCGATGGTCTAATTGGTTAAGACGTCCGGTGTACAGAATCGGAAGGTCGCAGGTTCAAACCTTGCTCGCACTCGATTTTTTTTTTCCATATCAAAACAACTTTGATGTACTATTGAATTTTCTACTTTACCAAATCAGTAAAGTCACAAGAGCATACATTTTAGCACAAACAAAGAGCGGAGTCGGTGGAGATGGTGATGAACGAATCATGATTACTAACCACTATCTTTATTAATATTATATTTTTTGGGACAAGCTCGCCACACTATTCCCACCAGTAAACCACTGCAACGCCTGTAAGCCGAAATCAACAGTGGCGACCACCACAAAAGCGCCGAGACAATGAAGCTTGACGAAGTCCCAGAGAAATAATTTAACTGTCTTGAAATAGGAGGAAAAACAAAGGTCCCTAAGATGTAGTTCTGTAAGGATTGTAAATTCTCGAACATGGGTGTTCGAGAATTGTACCTTAAACCTCAAACATGTACCTTACATTCGTCTGTCGTGACCCGTTACCCGATTAACTATTATCTTACTACACCTGCCCACCCACCTCACATAACGGGCAAAATGTCCTGTGCCTAACCTTTCGGGGATTGCAGGCGTGATGTTATGTTATTCTTACCTTTCAAAAATACATCGTATCACGTGTTCTTTGCTCACCGTACTCACGTTATGAAAGTTTCTATTTATATAAATATACACTCCATACTCGTAGCTCGTCTGGGTGCATCCGAGTGTACTCGGCTGTACCTCGGCGGATGCTCAGCCGCGTCTGTATCCGACCGGAGTAGCTGCTTGTACGGTGGCTCTGTGATATGATGCAAAACATGGAGTTGTGTAGTGGATATTACCATAATTGGTGGCTTGGGTTTTTTGATATCAGTAGTAATTGAAAAATAATAAGGTCCCAAAAGCAACCAAAGGCGTGCAGCTGTTGACAAGAATAATTGCTGAAATTATAATTATGAATTGCACGGTATGATAGCACCGTGCCAGACTTACATACCTTCGGCCTTTGTGAAGTTTGAACAGGACATGTGTAAATTAAATAAAGATAAAAATTATGCAATTGTGGTCTTTTCAAGTAAGATACCATTACATTTTCAACAAAATTCAAATATGTAAAAGCAATTGAAATGCTATTATAGAAAATCCTGCATATAACCGACACAGAATAAAAACAACTACAACGCTATTCAGATCAGACTCGAATAATTCATGGCAATATTCGAATAGTTACACAAAAATGCAATATATCGGAACTTTCTAAAAATGACGGAACGACGCGACATTTTAATATTACAGTCTCTTTGTAGCAGTTGTTTTATTTGACAAACAACTATTGAAAACTTTATTTATTACAATAGTTGAGTTTGCAGTCAAATCATATTAAAGTTTCATACGAATTTATGTTGTTAGTAATGAAAAATATTGGTCGTTTGTTATGTTTCAATGACAAACAAAAAAACATTGAACAAAAAACACACACAAACACACTTTTTCTTGTGATACAGAAAAATTTATTGGTTATCCCTAAATGAAGTAGAGATGAAAAATAATATAATTTTTAAAGGAATTTATTGAAAATTTTCAGAGATTTCTAGGTATTCGAATATTCATTCATGCATAGGTTTGTAAAAGGGGTCTTCTATGAAAATTTACACTGTGTTCTGAATGCAAGCGGTATGGGTTTTCTGTTTAAAATGCTTGAAAGCAGGCTGAACATGGAAAATTATTCGATGTTATATTTATATTTTTAAAGCTAAGCTTGAAATACCCGAAGGGTAAGGCATAGGAAAACCTATGGTACAGCCACATTTTGCCAGTTAGTTGTAAATTCCATTTTTAATCCTTTAGCCAACCGGACACACATCTCGTGTCCGGGCTGTTAGTAACAGAGAAATTCCTAACGAAAAACCCAATACCACTTTGATAGACCTGAGGACCGAACCCAAGACAATGCTCAGCAGTAGCACTTTGTGACAACTAAACCAACGAGACAATTTAATCTAAAAAAAACTCTTAAAACCATTTTCATATAAACACTACAAACTATGCAAAGTAGAACATCAACTAGCAATTGTAAAAAATTGAGCAATCTTATGAAAATACTAAGTCCTTCTAAGTACCACCTGCCGTGTTATAACAAACTGAATTTAATAAGTACGACAGCAGTAGACAGGTTCTCTTCAATTTTAAACAACAGAAACCACTCAAGGGAGAGCTATTCAATTAATATAATTAAAACAGTGAAAGCCTTTTGGGGCATTATAGTTTGAATTGTAAATGAGACAATCACACGGTTCCCCTTGTAAACGAATTCGGAGTATTCTCATTGAAATTCTGATAAGACGGAAGACTTTCTAAGGAATTAGGGACTTGTAGATTTTAAGCCGGTGTTGCAACCTGAGGGGCTACTTACTTACTTAAAATCTTTTTATTCATGAATCCATGGGTCCCCTGAAAATATTTTCAGTGACTTCCATGTCAAAAATATAGCATGTGACATGAGTACTATCGAAAAGGTTAACAAAAGCATCATCATCATTTCAGCCGAAAGACGTCCACTGCTGGACAAAGGCCTCCCCCAAGTGCCGCAACATCGACCGGTCCCGCGCGACTCGCATCCAGCGGATCCCTGCAACCTTCACCAGGTCATCGGTCCACCTAGTGGGAGGCCTTCCAACGCAACGTCTTCCGGTTCGCAGTCGGCACTCCAGAACTTTTCGGCCCCATCGGCCATCCGTTCTGCGAGCAATGTGCCCTGCGCACTGCCACTTAAGTTTGGCTTCTTTAGGCTACGTCAGTAACCTTGGTTCTCTTGCGGATATCCTCAATTCTGATTTGATCAAAAGCAAATAGGAACACAATAGAGGCTAACTACTTCGGCTACGATGGCTGGCTTTGTTTATTTTCAGCAAAATAGAATACCCCACTTTATCCACAAGACAACAATGTCTAGTTAATTTACATAATCCTATCCCACTTTCAAACAAAAAACCACAACAAGTATTCAAATAAAAAAAAGTCTTTAATTATTCAGGCCCTGCTTTTTCCGAGTTTCTCACTTCATTTACTGTTTTTCTCTTATTTTCTATGCAAATAAAACTGGGAGTATTGTGAAGAGTGGTACTACGTTCCCCACATCTAGAATATTCTATTGAGTTAGCCGTGTAATGAGTCGCCGCGCACGAATTAAGTATCACATGGGATGCTTCCATCGTTTCATAACTGGATTTGAAAACAGAAAATGTAATGTAGGGTTTTTTTTTTACATTTCTTGTGGAGAAGTGACTGTTCATTAGCGAAATAGAGTGCTTCGTGGAAAATTAATGCTAGAAATGAGAAGGTTTTTCAGTAGGTAATGGTAACTGATAACAATAGGTATGTTTATGTCGTTTTAGGTAATGTCAGAATTTTTATTTCTACGCTCAGAGCGGTGTAAAATGAGGTATTGTCAGTATTGAAAAACTTTCCAAAATAAAATGTTTTCATAATACGAGTAGAAGAAAATGCTGTTCATTGTTGATCGCAAATAGAAAAACTTCTAATGAAAACAAAATCTAATTCAATTCAAAAACACTTGGCGTTAATCTTAGCGTTGCTAAACTTTGTTTTATTTAAAAAATAGCTATAACATTAATGGAACGACTAGACACTATAAATAACTTGATGTTATTTTCCAAGAATAGGAGATCGCTTTATTCTTGTCCGCCATATTGCAACTTTAGGTGGTGTTATAAATTTTAATGTGCACTGCTTAGCACATAAATTGCAGACGACAGAGATTCTGTTCGGATTGGGAAGTGTGTCGTATTGGGTAGTTAAGTGGCAGCCGAGATATAGAGAACTATCGTTGTATTTTCTTACTACTTTTATAAATTCGAAAGTTTGTTAAGATGGATGGGTGAATGTTTGTTACTCTTCCACGCAAAATCTACAAAACAGATTTATTTATTTATTTATTCATTTATTTGAATGAAATTCTGCATACAGATAGTTTATAACGTGAATTAACTCATAGGGTACTTTTTATCCCGGTAGTACGATCCCGGGCGACAAGTATCGAACACCACGTGGATGAAGCCGAACATATTTTTCGAGTACAGGGTGTAAGGGACAGCCCTCCACAAACTGACAGGGTGCATCAGCTCCATATTTTGAATCATATTCCACTGGAATCTAACTCCGATTTTTTTTTTTTTTTAGTTACTATTCCTTTCTTTCAATGTATAATTACATTCCCTGTACGCAGCAGTCCAGTTATGTAAATCATTTAATTAAAATCAAGAGTCCAACAATGGATATTAACATACTCTACGACGACGCTTGAAATCAGCTGTTCACTTCCTGTCAAGCTACAGAGTTCATCGAACTCGTCGTCGCACTTGCCGTTCGCTACGTAAGTTTTGCCACGGTAACGATACATTGCGAATGAGGAAATAAAACAAATCAAATTTATTGGGTTCCCATAACATTCCTGAAATAATTTCTTGTACCGGTCATCTTAGTATGATATACTGAATTCACGCCATCAGTTTGTGGAGGGCTGTCCCTTACACCCTATATAGTACGTATATATAGTACATATATTCTGTAAAATTAAATGTTTCATAGCGAGCAAATTTAATTTAAATATTCTGGGAAATCATGAAAGGCGAGTTTTTCAAAACGAATTTATTTCAATTAATCCCAGAAAATATCACATACCGACTATGAAAATATAAAATTGTGTGCAGTTAACACATCACACATACATAATTGTTGTGTGTAGTTATTGTGTGTGTGTTGGACTGGGTCCCAATTTTCAACTTAATACAACGGGGTAAAAGCAAAGTTTATTTTCGCAACAAACAACAATGCGACAGTTTCGAGATTTGGGTCCAAATGCATTTAAAATTACTATTTGCAAACTGCACTTTTTTTCCATGCGACCAACATCGTAATTTCGAAAACAAGATCAGGTTTCCCATACATTTAGGTCAAGTAGGTATTGTTGAATGGGGCAGGTGATTATTTATTCGCTATAACGATGATGGTCCTTTGGAGAAAGTTAATCAGTTTGATGGTTTATACCGCATCTTTACAAATAAATAAGTATCTGTTTGTGATTTCGAAATAAAAGGTTTTTACTGAATTCATAATTATGAAATACTATACTTATAACAAAAATCTTTTTTTTAACTTTTGTCTGTCTGTTTGTCCGTTTGTTCCGGCTAATCTCCGAAACGGCTGGATCGATTTTGCGGGACTTTTACTGACAGATAGCTGATTTTTTAAGGGGTAATCTAAGCACTTTTATTTTGGAAAAAACATTAGGGCTCCGTGCAAAAAAATTAAAACCGTTGAATTTTCTAACAAAATCCAATTCAAATAGGGAAGCAATATTTTTACAGTAATTATTTCACGTGGACGAAGGTGGCGAGGCATAGCTTGTCCTTAATATGACCACATATTTCTGATGCATGCTGTATCGGAGACATTCCATGGCAGAAGCCATAGAATGTCTTACTGTTCTGCCACAAGGCAGTGTTCGTTTCCGAGAGAGAGGTGAAAGAGGTGGCGGGACGTGAGAGGTAAAGAACTTCACGTCCTAGTCGCCGCGGGAGACGCCCTGGGCGTCGGGGGTCACGTGGTGGCTCCCGGCCACCGTAGACGCGGGCCTGTGGACGGCGAGTTATGGGCCAGCTCGCCGTCCGGCCGTCTTATGACGACAGGCCGTGTCGACGGCGCGTTCGTGTTCCACGTGCGCCTCAATGAGATGTCAGCAAATAAGTAGGGGTCCGCATGGGCCGATGCCTGCCAGAGCTGCGGGACTGTTCGAAAGAGACACCGTGGCCCTGGAACACAAAGGGCTAAGAAGGAACATGGATGGGTTTTAGTCAGTACAAGTCTGACACTCCCTTCCGCTCCGCCCAGAGTGGGGGGGGGTCATTTGAAGATTTCCCATCCAAAAAATAAAAATAAAAAGGATCGCCAGTAAATGGATAGGTGTTATTACATGCAGAATTCCTGGCTGAGCTAAGTGCTTGTTGAATATTGTAAATGTGGGAGTGAGCACTTAGACGGCAAGCTACGGCGTATCGCTTCGAATCGAACGGAGATTGTAATTTGTCTTGTGGTACTACTCGAAAATTGGATGTTCAGTTGGTACCTAATATTTGTTTGCTGAATTTTATAACTCACTAGCACTTGGCCCGCGACTTTGTCCGCACAATTTGTGATAGCTCGGCGAAAATGCATGATATAAATATAATTTATAGCCTATAGTACCCACGAAAAAAAGGTAACCTTTCGGAAGAAATGCTTTAAATGATGGTGGAAATAACACCAAATCCACTGTGAAGTTTAAGGGAAGGTGTCTGTTTTTGTGAAGGCTTCTTCACAAAAACAGACACGATAAGCGTTCGTTTTTTTTTGTTATAAAAAGGCATAGTTAAGATTAGCACTGCATAAATAAATATAATAATAAATAAATAAAAATGCAAACAAAATGCAAATGTTCATGTTTGGATAGGTAAAATAGTTGAAAGGAACTGAAAGGATAAAATAATTTTCATTTCGCCGAAAAAATAATTGTATGCAAAATGCTTTCAAAATTATTATGATCCACAGAAAAAATATTATGAAATTCGTGCTATAATACCAATAAATCATGTTGCCACGCTAATACCTACGGTACATTGAAAATAGTTCGTAATTAACGCGATCCATCAATTATGAGTAAACAATTGTTTCGGCCATTTATTACAAATGTTCCTTATTATTTTATTTAGTAACAAGAGGTCTATCTTCGTCAAAGAAAACACATTATTATATATTACTAGCACTATGCCAGTGACCTTCCGCCCGTGAAATCTCTATTCCGTGGGGATTGCAGTTTTTTCTTTGTCCTTATCTTAGAGGAACCCTCTTTATTTTGGTCTGGGCGTTGGTAAGTTACTTAATGAATAAGTCAGGACTTCTATGTTTGCCAGGGCTGCGGGACTGTTCGAAAGAGATACCGTGGCCCTGGAACACAAAGGGCAAAGAAGGAACATGGATGGGTTTTAGTCAGTACAAGTCTGACACTCCCCTCCGCTCCGCCCAGAGTGGGCGGGGTCATTTGATGATTTCCCATTCGGAAAAAAAAAAAAAAACAAAGGACTTCTATGTTGGGGGTCGGTTTCCAGTCAAATTAAAAAATCTAAATATTATATTTCATATAGGCCTAGATGGGCAATTATAAAATGTCGACAAAAAGGTGCACGGTTCGGGTTGGTCGTTTCCTATGGAGAAGAACCGGCAAGAAACTCCATGGTTACTCTTTTCAAACCATTTGGGATTACAATATTACTATTATAATAATACTTAAGTATGGGGACACAGCGTAGGCCCGACAATAAGTCGTTACTTACTACACAAAAGATGTAAAACAAGATAAAAAGTTAACAAACGTTATCAAGCAGCTGGGAATCTATCAGACAGAATGACACTTTTGACTTTTATTTTATAAATAAGAACTGATAGTGGTTTCGTGTCAATAGTGGACAGTTCAACTTTGCTAGGGTCGGCTTCTAGTCTAACCGGATGCAGCTGAATACTAGTATTTCACAAGGACCGACTGCCTATCTGACCTCCACAGCCCAGTTAGTACTGGAAAATATGATACCCTTGGTAAGACAGGTTATCAGACTATCGGGCCACTAATGCAAATGTTTTTATCTATTACTTACCAAACGTGTTAACAGCAGACATTACCGGAGAATGCTTGCGGTCATAATCACCCGTGTACGGAACCACGTTGATTGCAGTCATTTGTCGGTCCTGACTGCCAGCTGACGACGTTTATATGCGATTAATACTAGTTTGAATACGTGTAATTTCGTAGGATGCAGAGGAACGATGTACAACGTGTTTTTTTATATCTCATAACTCTAGGGTAAAAGTAAAAATAATACAAAAAGTCGTAAAGAATATGTGATCCAAAAAAAATAGTGTCGAAGATATAATTAATTTAAGTTTGGTTTATAAATACATGGTATCTTCTCGTCCAACTTACCGCAGTGTCTCAAGACGAAAGTCCAACCAGTGTGTGTTGCCAGTGATTACATACGGGACCGAAACGTGGTCGCTCACAATGGGCCTCATCAGAAGGCTTAAAGTCACCCAAAGGGCAACGAAGACGGCTATGCTCGGAGTTTCCTTGCGTGATCAAATCAGAAATGAGGAAATCCGTAAGAGAACCAATGTTACCGACGTAGCCCGAAGAATAGCTAAACTTAAGTGGCAGTGGGCAGGGCATATTGCTCGCAGAACGGATGGCCGATGGGGCCGGAAAGTTCTAGTGTGGCGACCGCGAACAAGAAGACGTTGCGTTGGAAGGTCTCCCACTAGGTGGACCGATGACCTGGTAAAGGTTGCAGGGATCCGCTGGATGCGAGACGCACGGGACCGGTCAATGTGGCGACACTTAGGGGAGGCCTATGTCCAGCAGTGGTCGTCTTTCGGCTGAAATCATGATGAATGATGATGATGATGATAAATACAAGTAATTCATTTTCATTCAAACTAATGATTAATTTTTAAATCTAAGAAAAATGCGACGTTTTTCTTGTGTTGTTTTAGATTAATAATAGTGACTTTGTCGAATTATTTTGTATGAACAATGAAAACAAAAAAAATACAATGTATAAACATAACATTATGTTGGTATGGAATCAAGAGGTTGGTCAAAGTAACAGCAAAGTGGTTTCGAAGCAGGCTATCCACCAAGAGGAGAGAAAATGAATTGACAATCTCTATACCTTAGTAGAACTTTGATTTATATCTTCGCATAACGTCGCATTGACCCTACGTGTGATTAATGCGTAGTGATATTTCATTACCTTCGTTTAAATTATCTCTTCGAAGGCAGTAAATTATTATATTTTTACTCATCATCTGCCTAGCCTTTTCCCAACTATATTGGGGTCGGCTTCCAGTCTAACCGGATGCAGCTGAATACCTGTATTTTACATGGAGCGACTGCCTATTTGACCTCCACAACCCAGTTAGTACTGGGTAATACGATACCCCTTGGTAAGACTGATTGTCAGACTTTTTGGGCCACTGACTGCCTAACGACTGTCAAAGATCTACAAATGACAGCCGGGACCAACCGCTTAACGTGCTTTCCGAGGCACGGATGAAACTCGGTATGTAATGGGCGATCACCCATCCACAGACCAACCTAGGCAAGCACGGCCTAACTAAAGATCGACCCCAGCGGCTGTTATTATTTAGCCACGAGCTCCTCACCGAATCATATTTAACTCTTAGAAATAATGTAATTTATATTTACTTATCTTGCTGGATATTTTCCTAAAGCTAAGGCTAAAGGCTGTTTTACGCTGGAGCAACACTGTGCGGCATTGCTGCATGCTACATACTCGTATTGTAGCATGCGTCATCTTGGGGTATGCTACAAATAACCAACATATGCGGAAATTGCGGCATGCGGCAGCCTATTTTACGCTGAGGCAACATCGTGCCTAGATAATTTTCAAAGCATCGTATCCAAAATAAATATAAACAAAACGTAACCTAGAAACTGTATGACGCACCAAAAATGTCGCATGGAATCCATCGTGCTACTAATAAATTTAGAAAAACAATATTTGCCTGGCTTTTAGACAACTGTTTAAAGGTAGGAACGCAGGTTCAAACCCTGCTCACACTCGAATTTTTCTTTCCATATCAAAGCTGTAATTCCCTACGCAGGGTTTGCGTAAAAAACATATTATTTAAAACTGTTTCTATTCAGTTAATGATTTTTTTAATTATAAATTTTGACATTTCATTTTGTCAATACTTTGTGTATGTATAATAATTATTGACTTATATTGTTCTTTTTTGATTATTTTTTTAAGCATTTGACAGTAGATAATTAGTAAATTTTGACATTTCATTCATAAATATTATAAAAAAAATGTGCTTATAAAGTTGACATTGTATAACAATTACCTATTTTAATCTGAACTAAACAGCCTTATTTTCTTTTTTCATATTATTAGATTTTATTATATTGTTGATTGGCCTAGAAGTCGGCCACTTTGAATTTGGTAGTTAATTTTAATATTTCTACACCGGCAACGGTAGTGTATGTGAAACTGTTTAATATTAAGATCTTAATGTATTGTACCATATACTCAGAAATAAATAAATCTAATTTTCTTCAAATCTAATTCTTCTAATGTAATCGTGCTCGGAAAGAAGCTGTGACAGTCTGCTACATGACGCAAAGTGTTGCCATGCCGCACGATTCTTGCTACAATGTGCGACATTTTTAATTATTGTAGCGGCCTTGTGGCATGCTGCAATACCGCACAGTGTTGCCGCGGCGTAAAACAGCCTTAAGGTTTCAAGATTACAGATTACTTAAAAAATGACAGTAGGTCTTAAAACTTCTATCTTCATTTTACAGTTTTGACTTAATATTTTACTACTTTTAATAAACAAAGAAAAAGCGAGATCCATAACAAATAGCTATAGCCTGTCCATTGTTAGACTAATGAACCCACAGCGCCGCTGTATTAAAAATAAAAACTATTCAACTGTATTTTAGCATTTTTAATAACAGAAAAGTTGTGTATCATAAATACTCACAAAAAAACATCCTAACAGCAAACAAATCTTTAATCCATTTTAAACTTTGTCCTGTTACACAGGAGGTTTACAGTCCTGTGTGTGATAAAAACATTCTGTTGCACCGGGGACTTAGCTATAAATTATTAAAAACATTCCAGCCTTATTTGAACATTAATGTCTGCGCTGTACATTATTAAAGGTTAATAAATCATGTGTACCAGCACTCGCAGTTTCCAAACTCATCTCATACAATGCTGCTGAACACGTTTAGGCATCTGTTGTACATGTAGGTGGCGAGGAACGAGGAGCTATTGACTATTTTCTCGCTCAAATTATGTTTGAATCCTATGTCCCCCACAAATCCAGATTGCGTGGCTGCTAGAAAAACTCAATAACACAGCCCGACCCGGGAATCGAACCCTGGACCTCATGCTCAGTAGTCGACAGCGACCACTAGACCAAAAGACAGTCCACAAACACACAAATATTTTTAATTATCTTTTTCCTGCGGCTTCAATAACATTTTTTTAAGGTCTTTATTTATATAATGTTAGAATACAGTCTGCTTACAAATGATCTTATTCTATTTGTTAGCCAGTCAGGATTTAGTTTGTTACATAGGCTAAATATATCACCTTTTTAAACATCAAAACATATTATTATTACCTTATTAGGTGTTGACTTAACATATTGATTAACATCGATTAACTAAGTATGTGCAGGTCTTAGTAATGACCCACATAATATTTACAATAACTTACATACAAAATATACGTTTTATTATAATGGTACGTTATAATAATATAAGGTAGGTAGCGGGTAGTTTTGTGCAAAGATTGCGAATACACAGCCGGTCAAGCGGCGTCGGCCAGTAAGCGAGCTATCGTCATGATTCGTCACGAAGGAAGTAGTGATGGGGGAGTCGATATCGATTGTACGTTCGAGCGTAAGGCAGTGTCGATAATCTACTGTTGCCAATTGCTGATATTAGTACGTTTCGGTGTGATGGGTTTTTGTGCAAATAAAATTTACGTGAAATCTTTAGTATAAAAAATTTTAGGAAAGGATACTTTTTGCGTTTATGTAGTGTTTTAAGATTTGTGCGAAATGGTGTATTGTAGGATAATTTTAAGGCTTTATTTTGAATGGTTTGAAGCTTATTATACTTAGTTTCAGCCACACTGGACCAGACAGGTGCTGCGTATGTTAAACAAGGTCTGACCAATGTTGAATAAATAAGCAGTTTAGTTCTGGGGCTAAGAATGGATTTTCGATTTAAGATTGGTTTTAGTGAATCAAGGGCTTTCGCACCTTTAGTTATGGTTAGTTCAGTGTTTTTGTTCCAGTTAAGCGTCTTATCTAAAATTATGCCTAAATATTTTACCGATTCCCGCCACGCAATTTGGAAGTCATCAATTTTAACGAGTCTAGTAGGTAGTGTTCGCTTACCGGTAAATAGTATTCCTTCGGTTTTTTCTGAATTTACTTTCAATTTCCAAGTCTTAAAATATTGGCCAAGTAATTCTAATGAAAATTGTAGCCGCCCCGCAATTATGTCGACATCTTTGTCTGTCGTGAATGTGGCTATATCATCGGCATAGATAGCAAGGTGTGTGTGAGCCTGTTTAGGTATATCATTCAGAAAAAGTATGAACAGGTAAGGACCCACGAGCGAACCCTGAGGCACACCGGCTGGGATGGTTTTGGGAGCAGAATGGTCTTTACCTATATAGACAGAGAAAGATCGATCACGCAAGTAACTTTGAATGAGTTTTACTAGACAAATAGGTACTTCGAGTTTTAATAACTTGTGTAAAAGACCATCGTGCCAAACAGAATCGAAGGCTTTTTCAATGTCTAGTAAGATCATGCCTGTGGAAAGACCGAGGTTTAATCCATGAGCTACGTGTTCAGCAACTCTGGCTAGCTGTTGCGTGGTCGAGTGTGAACTTCGAAATCGAAACTGTTCAGGGATCAAGATTTTTGCAGTGGCTTTAGAGAGGCGGGATAGGATGACAGACTCTAGTAGTTTCCCTATGCTTGGTAATAGGCTGATTGGTCGATAGCCAGATGGAATGGACTGATCTTTCCCAGGTTTCTTAATGGCTACGATTTTAGCGTGTTTTAAGGACCTCGGGAAGTATGCAATGCGTAGGCATCCATTAAACACCTTCGTCAAAAACACAATAGCTTTCTGAGGGAGGTTCTTCAGTAAAACATTTCCCAGGCCGTCAAAACCAGGCGCTTTATTTGATTTTAGCTTTGCTACAAGTTTGCGAATTTCGTTTGGCCTAACAAGTGTTGGGTAGTCATTCATTTGAAAACGGTCAGCAACCTCATTGAATCGTTCACTGCCTCTTCAATACTAGGGTCACTGACCCAATTTTTGGTCAGGTTCATATTGTCTAGGAAGGTATTGGCTAGTGTCTCACATTGCTCAAGGGCTGAGGAGGTGGTGGTATTGGTTGACGTTGATAGCGGGGGAATTGAGTTTGGTTGATAGTTAATTGACTTAACTATTTTCCATAAGTCGGTAGCTGGGTTGGTAATTTTAGATAGTTTATTGTTTCAGACATTATCGTTTTGGATTTGGATCTTATACTTTATACATTTCTGCATGTTGTTAACCTGGGAGAATAATTGACGACGATAAAAGGGATTGGATTCTTCTAAAGCTAGTCTGCGAAAACGATTTTTAACTTTTATTAGTGACCTGATCCGTCGCGGGAGTTGATGACCACCACCACTGGACATTTTAGGAACGGCGTTATCTCGTGCATTTGTTATTGACTGGGTCAAGTGTTCAACGGCAAGGTCAATAGCCTCAGGTGAGTTGAGTGAAGTTTGACTCAAAGTTACGGACTCATTTAAATAAGATCTGTAGCCCTTCCAGTCCGCCTTTCTGTAATTAAAGAAGTTGTGGAGGTGTCTGTTGACTTTACCATCTACGGTAAAGAAAACGGGTAGGTGGTAGGAGGAGAGGCTGGTGATGACCTGAGGCTCCGAAAGGTGGTAGATCGAGTTAGCCAGAGTAATATCTGGAGTGGAAGGTACGTGTGTGCTATGATAGTGGACTAAAGTGGGATTAGAAGGCGCATGGATCTCGTATTCGTTGCTCATCATGTGGTCGAAAAGCACCTCGCCATGGATGTTAGAGCGAGAGCAGTACCAGTAGGGGTGTTTGGTGTTAAGATCACCCATAACCAGTGTTTTTGACTGAACATTAAGAATTACGTCCAAGTCTGTAGTTAACAATGATAAGTTAGGTGATTGGCAGGCTGAGATAAAGACCATTTTATGGTTGGATAGGGTCAGTTGAATGCCGACACATTCCAAATTTTGGATTGGAGGTAAATTTAGAGGGGTATGTGCTATATCTGATTTTACTAAAATTGCAACTCCCTGGCCGCATCCATCACGTTTCTTATCCCGCCTATAACAGGTGAAGCCAGGAGTTTGCAATTTGATGTGGGGGGCTATTCTGGTCTCTGATATAGCTATAATATCAATAGATAGCTCACTTACCAGGTCCAACAATTCTGTGATTTTAGATCGGATGCCGTCAGCGTTCCAGTATAGAATACGTACATTTTGTGTTTTACACATATTGACCAAGATGGGTTAAAATAAGAATAACTTTTTCCATCATATTGTTACACCCTATAAATTGGCTTTTGATGGTTTTTATCGTCATTAATATGGATAGCATGTCAGCTGTCGCCTGGTCTTGAGAACTTTCTTGAACAGTAGGTTTTTGGGTATTGGCAGCAGCAACGAAGTTCCAGGGTCGCCCATCAACTACGTTCGTCTTCAGTGGTGGCTTCATGGTCCTGGCGGCTTTGTGTTAGTCCTGGCGTTCCCGCAGAATCTTCAGGTAATTTTCGCGCTCTTTGCACTGTCGGAAGTTTGCAGGGTGATTTCCACCACAGTTGCAGCATTTGGCTTTTTGGTCTCTGGTCTTTTTAGAGCATTCTTCAGTCGGGTGGGGATCAGTACATTTTACACAGCGTGGTGCTAAGTTACAGTTCGTTGACGAGTGGCCGAATCCTTGGCATCTGTAACACTGCGTTCCGTAACGATTGTTGCTTCGGTACTTTCGGATCTGTACCACGGTGTTGCATAGGAGCCTGATCAGTCGAAATTTGACAAAATCAGCGCCAGGTGGCAACTGGACTAAAAAAGGAGGGCAATAGGAAGTCTTCTCAGCAGGAACTTTCACTTTCTCGAACCCAAGTGAGGCAATCTCGTCTGGAAGGATATCCTCGACATAGTCAGGAAGACCGAAAATTACTGCTTTGAACATCTTCTCATCTTTTCGCTAGTAGGTGTGAAAAGCAATATCCTTAGCACGTAGACCTTCTTTAATGGCTTGGTGGCTTTCAGACGTATGGCAGATAACAGCCACTCGATTATTACGTCTGTACTGCAAGTGAAAGTTTTTTGAGTATGACGTCATTGTGGTTCTGATGTACTCATGTGTCCAGGTGGGTTGTATCTCCAAGACGATGGGAGGAATGCGGCTGGCCTTTTTCGTGACAGCATCCCGAAGTCTGGTGCTGGAGTCAGCGGCAGATGGTTGGTTCCCTGGGAGAGGGCCGAAACTGTTGGAAGTCTTGATCGGCTCAGGTGGGCGTTGTTCAGTTAGACGCGCAGCTCTTTTCGGAATTTTCCATTCATTGGGGTTGATGGGGCCTTCAATAACATTAATTTTGAATTTGACAATCAATTCCGGTTGTACTCTGCTTGTAATAATATAATTCAATAATGATTCGAAACCACGTGGCGCCATCTATTACGTTTATACAAGTGAAGTGTTACTAACGTAGTTTTAAGGTACTTTTTACTAACACAATTTGTATTTTATCATATATGTATGTTAGTCTGTAAGGTATATATTTATGAGCCAAAGTTGCCTAGAAATAAATGATGTTATTGTATATGTAAAATTTCTTGAAAAAACAAACTTACTGTCGCATTAATAATAATAGTTATACTAGTTAGGATTTTAAAAACTGATTTCCAGTTGCTAGCAGTATTCACTTTTCGCTAAACGTCGGTGGTAGGACTGATGCCCAATGTTCATAATTTCTAGAAACCTCTCCGTGATGTTAAAATTTCAATAAAGATGTAGGTACATTTAAATATTCAACGCTGTGTATATGCATCAAATTGCATTTAATTAACTGACAGGTAGCTGTGGTTAAAGTTTTGAAATCTGTTTATCATTTTAGTAATTAAAACACTATTACAAAGTCTAATTAAATATTGATTTTGAACTGTTTGTTACTAATTATTATGCTTTTATAAACGTTCTGCATGAATAATGACCAATGAGTTGCATCGTACGCTTGAAACTGTGAACACGTATTTCTTTTTGCGCCGTAAAAAAAATATTTTGTAGTCGTAATTAGTGACGTTTCGTAGTGCAAGGTGTTTGTGTATTTGAAAAAGAAAAATATTAATACACCCTCATTAATTCTAAAATTACAATCCCTGTGCTATAAGGTCAAATAGTTCGACATCTCAGAGTGTGCTGAGATAGCGAGGGCAGCTATTTGAACTGTATATATTCCGATAAATTACAATGTTGAAGTGCGGAGCTTGCGGCATATTTTTGGCAGTAAACGATGGCATCAAATGCATAAAATGTCCGGTATTTTATCACCGGGTCTGCGTCAACCTTGCTCCCACAGCATCGTCCTCGTCAAAGTGTGTGTGTCCTGAATGTAAGGCAACTGCAACTGAAGTCAGAACGAAAATCAGCCTAGCGGTGGAAAAGGTCCGTTGTCTCCGCAGTGAGGTTAATGCATTGCAAGATGAATTACGCCATTTTCGTGATGAATTTTCAGGCCTGAATGATAAGGTCAATAAGTGCCGTAACCGAATGGATACTCTGGCAGATCTTGTCAAAGAACAAGAAGAGAACACCGACCATTCGAATTCCCCTCGTTCGATTTAACTGGAGGAAACCATTGGGGCACTCCAGCAGCAGCTGAATGAATGGGAGCAAGAACGAATGAACGAACGAACTAATGAACGACGTTTAACTGTCAAGCGTTGCGGAGTTAAGTGGGGAAAACCCGGCTCAGTTGATTAGCACCCTTGCGCTTAAACTAGGGATTAAGCTCGAGGAACAAGATATTATTTTTGCTAAACGTGTTGGGAACGTTCGGCTTGACCACACCGAAGGTAAAACGCCCGACCTCGAATCATTATTGCCCAATTAGAAAGACGCACGACGCGTGATGCTTTACTGAGTGCTGCGAGCGTCCGCCGCAACCTCACTACACAACATCTACCTTAACGAACGCCTAACTAAAACTAACAGGCAGTTATTCTATAATACGCGCTAAGCTGCTAGTCGCCTGGAATGGAAATACAACTGGACTAAAGATGGCCGCATTATTGCGCGTAAAGATGAGGGAAAGTCGGTCGTGAACATCCGAACGGAAAATGACATCTCATCTCACATTTTGTTCACTGAATAGCATATTGTTAGTTAATTGTTGCCGTTGTTTGATATGTGGTTTTTGTTTTTTTTAATTACTTTTAAGATAAATTGTACAATGCACTACACATGTCCCTGTCCGGCCGTCTTATGACGACAGGCCGTGTCGACGGCGCGTTCGTGTTCCACGCGCGCCTCAAAGAGATGTCAGCAACGAGTAGGGGTCCGCATGGGCCGATGCCTGCCAGAGCTGCGGGATTGTTCGAAAGAGACACCGTGGCCCTGGAACACAAAGGGCAAAGAAGGAACATGGATGGGTTTTAGTCAGTACAAGTCTGACACTCCCTTCCGCTCCGCCCAGAGTGGGGGGGGTCATTTGATGATTTCCCATCCAAAAAAAAAAAAAAAAAAAACTACACATGTCCCTGTCTGTCTATTATTATCTATAGTTTTTTAAGTTGTCAATCTTGCCATTTTGCATTGTTATCAATTTTATTCATTTATAAATTTTATACATTACATACATTGTATCAATTTTACTTTTTATTACTGTTTCTTAATGTATAGTATAATTTTATTTTAGTTGGTATTTGTTCAAAAAAATTTACACTTTAGTATGTGTTTGTTTATGTTTTCGAGTGTATGGCACTCGTAGGCTGCAGCTGAAAATCAGCGTCAGGTGGTACACCTTGTGTTGCCATCTGGCATTATGCTGAGCTAAGGCCTTTTTGGCAATATTAATTTTGTTTGTTGATATATTTGTATAATTTTGAAGGTGTTTTAATGCCAATGTTTTTTTTCTTTCTTTCAATAATTTGATTGACCTATTACCATTTAATTAAATACATAAATTAATTAATGCTTTTTTCATGGATGTAACTACAGAACGCTACCTGTTACGATGCTTATGGTGTCTGTACACCATCGCTGACACACTCCAAGGGCGATTGCAAGGTGTAAAGCCAAGCAGAGAACACTGAGGTTAGACGAGTGCTCCTATAAACACACTCGCACTCGCCTTGCCTGTGTCTCGGCGAGAGTGTACAGTCACTTTTACATGCCCTTTTTGCTTTGTATGTACACGTTAATTTATCTGGTCAATTAATTTATTATCTAACTTTACATTACGACTATCATTCCCGTTCGCTTATCTGTAGAGAGGCCAAATGCTGAAAATATAAGAAAAGGGCTGTATTGTACTATTTTTAGTCAGTCACAGACAAACAAAAATGTCGTCAAGATTAATAACGCAGTTGAAGTAAGTATAGTCTGTAGAGTTATTCACAGTAAGTTTCCTTAAATAGCTGCTATTTCCACCTGTACCCTGAAGGAACATGGAGTATTTAATCGAATGGAGGGATAATGTGTAGCTGATCGCCACTATCAATATTTTTGTAAGTCTGCGCACACATTTAAGATTTCGATAAAAATTAATACAGTCCTATGATAGCTGAAGTTTTTTTTTTACAGTCTCTCATCTTACGAATCCTATTATATGAGCTTGGAAACGCTGAGTAAGCGTTGTTTACGGACCGCCATGAATAACGACATGATTACTTAAAAAATGTATCCAGTATTTTCTTAATAACTAAAGGAAGAACGCTGTTGGTCGTCTTAGAAAATGCTTTTTTCCCACCCGAAAAAAACATTTTGAATGTCAGACTTGTACTGACTAAAACCCACCCAAGTTCCATCTTAGACCCTGACATAAACAAGATCTAACAGACTTTCACCAAAAAATGCTAGTACTCCATTACTTTCTACTCCGTGATTCTAAACTACAATTTATAATTCATGTGGTAGACAAAAGAAAGTCGCTGTCACATTACCTGCTTATAGTTTCCTTCAAGATATGCTTTGTGAAAATCCTTCTTTAGTATTTTATTCATGGAAAAGCGGGGTGCTCTTGTCGCTGAATAGTTATTTGGGGTTTATTAGCCAAATAGTAAACACGGAACTCGTATAATTTCGTCATATCCATCTATTCGTCGTACAAACATGTGTTTTGGTCGGTAAAATCAATACTTGCAAGTTTGCATGCTTGTTTACACACACCCACGTATTGTGTTCAATTCAATGTTAATCTCGACTGTACCGTACTGAACCCTTCATTGTGTGTGGTCCGACATGCAATTGGCCGGTTTTTATAGCAAACTAACAGTGTGTTTGATCCGGAATGGATATTGAAAATTCTGATTGTGATTGTCTACAACTAGGTATTATAGTTTTGATTCGATTGTAAGTGTCACTTAAAATTAAAATGTAAAGTTAGAATTTCTGTTTGTATTAAGATTTTTTGAAGGCGGATTTAGTAGGTAAGGTATATTCCGTTTTTATTTGACGTTATTTTTCACCAGAAAGCTGTTCCATATTTTATAAATATTCCCAGTACTCTTTCAAACTATGCAAAATGACTGAGATAAGGAGTTTCGCAACAAAATCCTGGAAAAACCATCAACCCATTTCTATCATAATCTCCCAAGAAATGTACTTAGCTGTTTATTAAAATTTCCAGAATAATGCTGCAATTCAAACAAAACAAAGGAGTTTCCTTACCGTCATTAAACCTCTGAACAATATAATGTACGCAGAAATTGCAAATTTCTCCGAAATAGTCCTCTTGAGACAAGTCAAGTTCTCTTAGTGGACTGCATTTCCAGTGAAACTTACAATAACCTTCACTCAAGACTATTTTCCTAGGAGATTGGAGTGGCTAATAATTTTATATTCCTAGAAAGTGTATATTAATCTTTTTGTCGCAAGAGAATAGTGTTATTATTCATTAGAATAGTGTTATTATTCTTTTACTTTTAATTGAAAACTGACTGAGTGTTCGCAAGCGCGACTGCTGAGCATCGGGTCCCGGGTTCGATTAGTCGGGCATAGTGTTATTGGGGTTTTCTGTTAGGAATTTCTCAGTTGCAGCCACGGAGTTTGGATTTGTGCCGGGTTGATGGCTATAGGCTAGCCCCTTATTACATGGACTTCAAAAACATAACTGGCCAAATGTGGGTCCGCCTAACCTTCGCAAAAACTTGCTTTGCTTAAAATAATGCTCTACTTATTAAATCTATACCTATATTAAAAAGAGAGAAAGTTTGTTTGTTTGAATATTTGGATGTTGGGAGTAATCTTCGAAAATACTGATCCGATTTTGAAATTCCTTCTACTAACAGGAAGCTACGTTATCGCCGAGTGACATATCGTCGTTGAAGTTCTAACACCATGTAAGTCAAAAATATAAACTTTACAGGAGATCGAAAAAACAGCATAATTATACCATGTAATAATACAACACCATTTCAAATTAGATAGAGACGTTGCTTATATTTGTGATTGGCTGAAACAACGCGTCTGCCGATTCACTAGCAAACGGCATTAAAAATCAAAATGTCAAGACCGCCTAAAATGACTAAGTGGTATTATAACTTCAACGACGATAGGCTATATTTAGAATTTTCCCGTGGTATAATTTCCGACCATAAATCGAACGAATAATAATAATAGTAATAAATTTATTTGCTAGAATATTGTTGTTACATAGGTGTTACACAAAATATGATGTCCATAATATTCTGCTGTTTCCAGCGTACAAATATTCCAAAGAATTAAAATTAATATTAAACCATACAATGTCGAGAATAAGGAAAACGTTAACTACTATGAAATACAATGTCAGGGGTTATTAATTACAATGTCAAAAATGGTTAAATACAATGTCAAGGGTTATTAATTATAAAGACAAGAACTATTCAATACAACGAAGAGAAAAAAAAAAACAATACAATGTCATAGAAATTAAATTCCATTCAATTATTAGGAGGTAAGTCGTCATTTAATTTAAATTTTGAATTCAATTTTTCATTTAAAAATTCATTCGTTGCAAAAGTGTTACTACTCGTACCACTTTTGCAACAGAAAGTTAAATAGTTTATTTTTGAATGTCATGAGACTTTTAAAAACATTAGGCAATTTATTATAAATTTGAATTACCATACAGTAAACATTATTCGAAAATAGTTTAATTCTCTGTTGGGTAGTAAGACATAAATATGATGCTAACATCCTTTCTTGACCTAACCTTCTGAGTTTTACGTTGAACAAAGCAAGGGTGGGTTGACATTACACAGACAGACGGTCAATTATACTGAATTATTCTTTCCATCTAATGACCTCAAAACAAAGGACATTAAGCAAAAACAAATATAAATTAAAATTGTCCCTAAATAGCTCATTTATAATGCTGGAAAGAAAGAGAGTGCAATCAAGTATAAATGGCCTGACTGAGAAGATGTTGGAGCAACGATTTGTCACTGTTTTCTTTTTCTTGTATATATTTTTTTATTTTTCCGAACTTAATGGCCTCCGTCGACCTTGCTATCATTTATCAGAATTTATAAGGGTAGGGTAGGTTTTTAGGTTGAGGGCCTTTGGAGGCACGGTTTTATTTATTAAAAAAATATATACATCCTTGCCTAATGTTTTAGTGAACACGCTTTACTACTGGATATTTTAAATCTCTTGTTAGCGTGTCGATGACAATTCAAATTAAGTCAGTCCAAAATTTTGGCGACGAGTTTGGCATTTTCAGTAACGTCCATCAGCTCCAGGGCAGAGTCATCTATGAATCTCCACCTGGACAGGTTTTTCTTGCTACAGCAAACCTGTGTCCGGAGTCTATTTAAATACTTCCAGGTCAGCCATGGCAACTCGTGTCCAGGTGGGAGATTTTCAGCCAGTGGTCAAATGGGGAAAGAAATGGTGGGGCAATTTTAAATAAAGTTGTTAGTACGTTTTCCAACCAGCTCTAGTGTATCTTTCTACTTAATTATTTATTTGTATTGATTACAATATCCTTCGTACCTCGTCGTAAAATTGTTTTTTAGAAACTTTTATCTTTAAATCTTATGGCTTTGTGTTATACAAAAAGAGTATTTTTATGATTAACTAACTGACCCGACAGTCTTATCTTGCGTACATAGAAAAATTAAAAGTAAATCCGGGTTTTCCAATTATCTAGACAAGTTTTCCAATTTTCACTTTTTAAAAATTAAAATACCCAATGTCCAGACCAGACTGATTTAGTATTTTTTTTACAAATAAAATATGTTTTTCAAGTCATTTTTATTTATATCAGTTTATAATTTTATATCTGTAACAATTTATATGTCATTGCCATACCTATCATAATTATGTTCGGTTTGACTTTCGGAACTATGTAGTTAATCGTGTTCAAAATGGTTCCTTGATCGAAGTTTGATGGATCACTTTATCCTTATCAACCGTTCAGATCAAATTGCTAAAGCGGGTATACTATACCTGTTACATCGTTGAAAGGTATTTTATAGACCGTATCGTGTTCGAGTAAGGTATGGCCATGGATTAAAATTACAATAATATTTTTGCATTAACATATTCAAGACATTAGCAAATTGGATACGTGCTCAAGGAATACTGAACTACTTCTTTTTTTGCGAGGTTGAATGGTACTTTTTGAAAAAGGAATGTAAGAGATATAGATATTTTCTTTTCGATTTTAAAGCATTTAGATTGAAATCTGATGATAATGAGTTCTTCAAGTTCTTGCTATACAAAGTTTTCCCATACCTAAGAGCCTAGATAAGTGGAATACGGTTCACAGCCTTTAATATTAGTTCTGAAACGACATTGAACAGGATTGTCATATTTTTTTGCCTATGCATATAATAGGTGTAAAAGTACCGAGAGGAGCTCGTGGCTGAATAATAACAGCCGCTCGGGTCAATCTTCAGATTAAGCCGCGCTTGCCTAGTTTGGTCCGTGGATGGGTGACCATACCCATTACATACCGAGCTTCCTCCGTGCCTCGGAAAGCACGTTAATCCGTTGGTCCCGGCTGTCATTTGTAGATCTTTGGCAGTCGTTATAGGTAGTCAGTGGCTCCAAAAGTCTGACAACCAGTCTTACCAAGGTATCACCCAGTACTAACTGGGTTGTGGAGGTTTTTTGTATAGAATGCTTGGTTGACGACTTCGTGAAGGGCCTGTTTACACTTTGTATGTCAACCCAATACATTTTCGACTTTTCCATTGCCATCGTGTTAAGGCCCTCTTGACTTTTAAAGAATCTCAGTTTAGATAAACTCAACTTTCACTCAAGAGAACCATTTCCTTTGTAAGTCAAGAAGCGATCAATATAAAACGAAACGAGACTTGGGACCGAGCGTTTAGGTGCGCCGTAACCTGATTATATCTTTGATTCTGTAGGTTTGTTAAAGTTTGAACATGGAAACGGATCGAAGTGAACTATGTTCACTTCGATCCGTTTCGTTGCATCGCCTAAATCGGACTGCCTGCTCCCGTAAACACGACGGCTATTTATGTACCGACCGAATCTTCGAGAAAGTTCCACAACTTTGTGGAACAGTCTCATAGTGGACATTCTAGAACGTAATTTAGAATGTTCTCATAAAACAGCCCACGTTACAGTATGAATAATTATTGTTTGAGATTTAATTTAACGAAAGCCTTGACACTTAATTTGTTTACAGAATTTCTTTTTTTCCATACAAACCACATACACATACGCTTTTTTCCCATAGGGGTAGAGAGTAACTACAGAACGCCACCTGCTGCCATTTCGAATACTACCGTACCTACTAATCTAAACCGAGTGAGTAAGCCGGAAAAAACTGACAGACCGACAGACAGAGAGAATTTTTTTTTTTTTTTGTTGTTGTAGGTACCGTATACTTTCATATGCATTCAGTATAAAGCTGTTATTTCGAAATTACAAACAAACACTTTCAATTTTTATTTATTTGTCGTTATAGATTTTAGCTGTTATCGTGCAAAAAGTTAATAGACTTATTGGACGAAAATACATGTTAGTTCTGTGATTGATTTCAATTGGGCTCTAGTATGTGCAATGCAATTTGGACCTTACTTTAAACAATTATAATAAAATTTACACTCTGAATTTATCTCAATTTTTTTTCTAGTCTTTACTGAAGCTGTATTAATATTATTCGTGAACTTGACAGCGACAAGCAAATGTTTCAAGTAGTTCTCAGATAAAAATATATTTTTTGAAAGTTTTGCTTGTAGAAAAAAAAACAGATAACATAGAAATAGACCTCGTAATTAATACTTTTGAAAAAAACTCCCTGCAAATTGAAACTTCACTAGTGTTGAAACACTGTCACATTCCCGTTGGTTTAAAATTAATGCAAAAATAGACGTTGACGTTTTATGACGTGTAATTGACTTTCACGTTAGAGTGGTAAAGCAAATACGAGGTCGACTGGCCCAACATTGGTCGCAATACATTGTCAGGGATATCGCGTGCAGGGCCATCATTTAGCTAGTTCCTGTTACAATTAGGAACGCTTTTAGAGAAATAGAATTAGAACTTTCTTAATTGTTTCGATAATCTAACGTTTTTTGGAATTCACTTGGTAAATTATGATACGATATAAGTTTTTAAACTGTCATGGTAACTAACATTATAATTAACACTAGAAACGGGACATTTACCATGTTCACTGTTTGTTTAACTTCAGTTTATCCGTGATCATGGTGCTTGCAACAGCGCCGAAATATCGGGAACTCAAAACAAACAGTAAACATGGTAAATATCCCGTTACTAGTGTTAATGATAATTGTGATACGAATGTCACTTTCATGTTGAAGAACAAATATTATGAGTACCTGACAAAATACTGTCTTCTACTTACTGATGCTGTTAGCCTGCGTCATCCCACTGCTGGGCCTTTGTCCAGCCTTTGCTTCTTCCCAGGACTTCCAGTTGTTTCAATCCAGGGCTAATGTGGACCACTGGTCGTGGGTTTTGTCCACCTCGTCCCGCCATCTACTACATCCCTTCTAGTTAATGAAAAAAAATCAGGTCTAAAAACTTGAAATGCAGAAGAATTATCCATTATGACAAAGGTGTAGAGCGAAGATTTTTTTTTAAAATTCAATCCTTAAAGCGGTTACCTATAGTCTGGGCATTACATTTTTTTACGGAAAATCGTTTCTTCCGACTGTAAATCCCATCGAGTGCAAAGTCTTGTAAAAATAATCTCAACTGAGGAAGACTTTATTAAAAAGACACATGGTTATAATCCCGATTTTATCGCGCAATTTTACGTAGCCAATTTTATTATTAAATTCTTCAAGCTTTACCAAAATTGTTGCCAGCTGACACACTTCAAAGTTGCCAAAGCTAATAAATATTGGACAGTTAAAAAGATAAGTCGTTAAGTCTCCAGATAATCTCAGAAAAGTTAAGTTCGTTGTACTTACTCGCAACCGGGGCGCGTGGGTGTATGATCGTTGACGATGTGAAAGGAGTACGTAAGGAATCAGCTGGCGTTCTGTATTTACTGCCTACCCCCACAGGAAAAAGAAGTGAGTTTAAGTATCATCATCATTTGCCTAGCCTTTTCCAAACTATGTTGGGGTCGGCTTCCAGTCTAACCAGATGCAGCTGAATACCAGAATTGTAAATAGAGCGATCTGACCTCCAATACCCAGTTCATATTGGGTAATACGATTGCTTGTCAGACTTACGGGACACTGACTATGTACCTGTAACGACTGCCAAAGATTTGTATTTGACAGCCGATTACAACGGCTTAACGTTCTTTCCAAGTCACGAAGGAAACTCGGTATGTTACACCCACCCACGGACCAAACTAAGCAAGCGCGGCTTAACCTGAAGATCGACCCGATTGGCTGTTAATTTAGCCCACCCCCATACGAAAAATAATTGAGTTTATGTACGTAAAACCTCAATAAAATACTAGGCAGGTATAATCTTTATTAAAAATTCGCTCCAAAGTCAAATACTAAACGACGCGTTTAAATACTAATATTCCTGGACTGACAGCCCTAGTTATACAGGATGCCGTGAAAAATGATGATTTATTATGAAGTTCGCTGAAGGCCCGATGGCCTAATGGTGTTGCCGAAATTATTAATGGTAGTTCACAACACTGACGGGTAGCTTATTACAAGGCCGCGCCATGAATTTCCAGTAGCAGTAATTTGTATAATTGTCAGGTTGATATCGTTTACTCAGAAATTATAGTCAGGTAAAATTGTCGTGTATTAGTTTGATGTAAATGTTTGATCGTACAATTCAGGCAGTTGGTATCGTTTGTGTCATTAGAGGTTTCTATTTTCTACTTTAGGTTCAAGGACGTGATGTGTCATGGATTATTGATTTTTTTATGAGTAGTTTAGTTTAGTTTATTTATTAATAATTATCAAAAATTACAGGTCATATTTTGAAAAAAGTAAAAACACAAATCATAATACATTAAAAAAAAAAAAAAAAAACAAATCATTATACATTAAAAAGAGCACTAAACACAAATTATCATAATTTAAAAAATAATAATCACAATAAACAGAATAATAGAACCTTACAGTATACAAATCACATAAATTTTCTTAAAACCATTCTTTTAGGTCATATAATGCCTGGTCGGTTAGCCAACCTTTCAGTTTAGTTTTAAAAACAGTGTCAGACGTCGCGCTCAAAATATTATCCGGTAGCCGGTTGTATACCGATGGACCCATAACATGAATTAACTTTCCAGACTTAGATAGGGTGTGTGGGTAGCCAGCTAATTTGTTTCTACCACGAGTACAGTAATCATGTCTATCTCCGCGTCTATTGTATTCGTCTAGATGGTGCCTAACGTATACCGCCGCCTGCAATATCACCATAGCGGGAACAGTCAATATTTTTAGACGTTTAAAAAGTGGTCTCGCGGTGGCATCCCATTGTGAACGCGTAATAGCTCTCACGGCACGCTTCTGCATCCTGAAGGGTCGCTCCCAATCAGCAGCTCGGCCCCAGAACTCCACGCCATACTGGAGCACCGAGTGTACCAAGGCGAAATAACACCCTATCATCATTTTACGTGGGAGCGTTTGTGCTAGTCGTTCCAGAGCGAAGCATGCTCGTCCGAGTTTGCAGCACATTTTATCAATATGCGGCCCCCAAGTGAGAGAACTGTCCAATTCGAAGCCGAGGAATGTGGTGACTTGTACTTGTTCGACCACATTGCTTCCTACCCGAAGTGACAGTGGAGTACACAATCGACCGGAAAGATTGACGTGCATGTAATGGGTCTTAGATGTGTAGTACCACGTACACATGGCAGATGTTTTACATATTTAGCTATCTAGCAGTATCTAGCAGTGATAGAATGTAGTGGTGAGACCCTCGGACTACCAAGTCATAAGTCTCGAGTTCGAACCCATGATAAGCACCTCTGATTTTTCGGATTCATGTGCATATTGTATAATTATCACTTGCTTCAGTGAAGGTAATCATCGTGAGAAAACCAAATCAGCATGACTGAGAGATATTTCTCGACGGCCAAGCCAAGTCAGAGGCCCACGGGCGGCGTAAAACTCTGACACACCAGGCACTAACCACACGATAAAGAAGAAGAAGCTATCTTTACATTGTGATTATAGATTTGTTTATGCAAAACAACTATGCAACATTAGTTTTAGTATATGCGAAACCTGAAACACGCGTCAAGTATTTTATGTAAAGAATCTATGTACAAAATTTTAAAACTGTATCATGAAAAATCACAAAGTTTGTTCTGTTACCTAGTTGTCCGCACAAAAATGTGGTCACCACGCAACGCGCGCGTCCAGCGTCGTCTTGAGCTCATTGTTAATAATAATTTGGCAGTAGGTACCTAAATTATTACAATTGGTACTTAAATTCGCTCGGTGTCCGACTTATAACTTTTTTAAATATTTTTGGGAAAAAATATAATATGGTTTAAAAATTATTGCAATCGATTCAGTTACTTATTCTGAACAAACTATATTCAGGTTTCGCATATACTAAAAATAATGTTGTATATTGTTGTGAACATTAACTTTATGATTCTAAGAACAACTGAAAAATAAGGCTTGACAAGTGCCAATAACCTTCAACACGTTCCTTATGTCTACAATGACTTCAACGGCATTAACATATAGCATAACGGTAGCTTCATCATCATCAGCCTAACGTTTTCCCAATTATGTTGGAGTCGGCTTCCAGTCTAACCGGATGCAGCTGAATACCAGTATTTTACAAGCAGCGACTGCCTCTCTGACCTTCTCAACCTAGTTAGTACTGAGTAATACGATACCGTTTGGTAAGACTGGTTGTCTGACTTTCGGTAGCTTATTCAATTTTGATCGTTATCGCCATCAACGGTCAACGCTCGTCTCCTGCTGATATAGAGGGAAGTGGAAATTTTTTTTTTTTTTCCTCCGCTATTCTTTTCTGATTATTTTCGTTGCGGGATCCAAGACAGTTAAATTGTTTCTCTGGGACTTCGTCGAGCTTCATTGTCTCGGCGCTTTTCTGGTGGTCGCCACTGTTGATTCTGGCTTTCAGGAGTTGCAGGGGTTTGGCAATAGTGTGGCGGGCTTGTCCCAATAAAAAAAACGATCACCGCCAGGTCCATTTCTTTTTGGAAACTATGTCTCTTAAGGCAAGACCTCCCGTGAATATGCTAAAAAAAATAATAATGTTATCAATAAATCCTTTAAATTACTTTAGCCAATTTTCTTTTAAGATGATGGATGGAACGTAATCCGGGAAAGGTTAATAGACAGTTTTATCCCCGACTTTGTTAATTTCACTCACAAAACTGACAACATTAACGAAAATGTGACGTAACGAAATAATTAATATTCATTGAGCGATCTGGGAATATTTTTTTATGAAAAGATTTTCTTGTTGGGAAACAACCTGTAGGTATGATTTATTATTTGACGGCACGGTTGGCGCAGTGGCTAAGCGATTTGGTTCGAAGGTAGTTGTTCCGGGTCTGGCTGTTTGTGTGTGTGTAAATGTTTGTAAACGCATTCACGATACAGGTGAAATTCTTAGTGTGGGGCAATACTTTCACTCTCGTGTTGGATTGCCACCAGTACTTTTCGAAAAGTACAACCTGTAATGATACAAAACTTAACTGCAAGTTGCTGTCTTGGAGAAATGTATTACTAAGCTGGTATCTGCCTGCCTTGGGATCTGGAGGCGATAATCCTCGCGCGCCTGCACGAATGGCGCGTGGAGGCACTACGCCGGAGGGAAACTCCGCTGCTGCGGCAAATCGCTCAGCGGACAGACGTCCTGCGCGATCTCATGGCAACATGGAGAGAGCGACTTTCACAACCCCGTGCAGGTCAGGCCACGATAGTGGCGATAAGTCCCCGATTGGGCGGAGCAACGCCGTCGTGTCCTCGTAGCGGCGATTGGCGGTGGCGACCTCTCACATCCGGCCCTGGTTCAATCTATGTCCGGAGCAAGAGGGAATGGGAAGCCATCACCTTTTTCTGCGAAGCAATCATGCTAGCTAAGAAGGTGGCGGGACGTGAGAGGGAAAGAACCTCACGTCCCAGTCGCCGCGGGAGACACCCCGGGCGTCAGGGGCCACGTGGTGGCTCCCGGCCACCGAAGGCGCGGGCCTGTGGACGGTGAGTCATGGGCTAGTCTTATGACGACACGCCGTGTCGACGGCGCGTTTGAGTTCCACGTGCGCCTCAAACAGATGTCAGCTACCAGGAAGGGGTCTGTATGGGCTGATGCCTGCCGGGGCTGCGGGACTGTTCGAAACAGATACCGCGGCCCTGGAACACAAAGGACAAAGAAGGAATATGGATGGGTTTTAGTCAGTACAAGTCTGACACTCCCTTCTGCTCCACCCAGAGGAATGGGGGGTCATTTGATCATTTCCCATCCGAAATAAAAGCTGATAACTGCCACATTGTTGGTTATTGCTAACAAAGTACCTTAAAGAATACTTACCTAATCAAAAGAAAATAAACTGTAATAAGCTTGGTGGTAAAGAATCCTACGAGAGGTTCAAGCTCGCAGATGACCAGTTTTTTTCACTTAAGCTTAGTTGCAAGCACCAAACAAATACTTATTCGTAATGTTAAATGTACTTAAATCAGACCACAATACCAGTTTCCATACGGCTTCCAAACTAACAAATGAGTTGCTTGTTTTTCTGATCCCCTGGGATCAACGTGCGCAGGAAAGTGTTGAAGAGAAATACTAATTAAAATTTATTCTTCTTTGTTTAGTTCTTGCTGGTTTAAAAAAGAAAGACTATTTACACATAAAATCACTCCTGTAATCCACAAAGGGTTGTGCAGAGGTGTACCTAATGGTAGAAACCAAATTTTGTCAGTTATGTTTAAGTCCCATGTGATAGGGCGCGATCCTATTGCCATCAACCACGCACAAATGCAGAATCCGTTGCTCCTACTGAGGAATTCCTGATGGAAAAACCCAATAACACTTTGCCCGACCCAGGAGTAGAACTCAGGACCTCATGCTAAGCAGTTGCGCTTGCGACCACTCGACCAACAAGGCAGTTTGTATTTAATGGGTTTAAATCTAAGTAATCCAGGTACATTTTTTTTTTGTTTTTTTTTTTTGGTCATGTAAAAGTCAGTGTGATACTTTATAGTAGGGGTTAAAGTATGAAATTACTGATTTGTATGAACGTTTTCGTGAAAAGTGAAAGTTTTCATACTAATATATTTTTTCTTGCAAACGTCCTAACTGATTATAATGCAATTGCAAACTAGTGAAAAAATCTGCGCTGCACTGCGTATCTTAAATTTTCAAAACACAGTCTATGACAATAACTACTTTTTTTTTTTTTTTTTTTTTCGGATGGGAAATCATCAAATGACCCACTCTGGGCGGAGCGGAAGGTAGTGTCAGACTTGTACTGACTAAAACCCATCCATGTTCCTTCTTTGCCCTTTGTGTTCCAGGGCCACGGTATCTCTTTCGAACAGTCCCGCAGCCCTGGCAGGCATCGGCCCATGCGGACCCTTACGTGGTTGGTGACATCTCTTTGAGGCGCGCGTGGAACATGAACGCGCCGTCGACACGGCCTGTCGTCATAAGACGGCCGGACGGCGAGCTAGCCCATAACTCGCCGACCACAGGCCCGCGCCTACGGTGGCCGGGAGCCACCACGTGACCCCGACGCCCAGGGCGTCTCCCGCGGCGGCTGGGACGTGAGGTTCTTTCCCTCTCACGTCCCGCCACTTCCTTCACTAGCATGACTGCTTCGCAGAAGGTGACAATACCTACTTGAAGTAGTGAAACCGACGGCACATTGAAACAGGTGTTTTGACACACTACCCTATGAGATAACATGCAACTACTAGTACGTTAGGTTTTTAAACTCTAAAAGGTACGTAACTTAACAATTAATCCAATAAAAATGGAATTACGGAAAAATAAACTTTGACGTATAGACTATAAAGTCTATACGTCAAAGTTTATTTCTCAAACAGAACAAAATGTGAGAAAAAACGGCAATTTCATAGTTAAAGGCCTATTAATTTACATCGGTTGGTCGAGTTGAGACCGCAGACAAAACGATTACGATAATATAGCTATATTGTACTTAAGAGAATGTTCTGTACACCTGTAATTGGTACCTACATAAGAACCCTTACCTGTATACATTTATTGTTAAATGTAAAATGTATGTACTGTTGGCGTAAGTATTTTAAATAAATAAATAAAATAAGTAAATCCTGTATCGTAAAAACTTGAACTTCTGCATAAGACTTCTTCATACATCTAAACATCTTAATCATCATAAGAGTATTGACGACTAAAAAGGGCAAGAGAAGCACAAAAAAAACATACCCTCTATATTTATTTTTCCATTTCGCCCGCCACATTGACGGAAATAAAGTAACAACAATGCAAATCCCTTAGGCTGCGTTTTCCCGACCAAATCCTTTATATTCTGGGTAGGCCGACGCCGACCCACCATACGTGTACTATCATAGGAAAATATTCAGCGTACGCCCGACTATATCGGAAAAAGGAGGAAAATGTAGTAGGATTTGATGTTGAGACAACAACATTAGTAGTACGGTTGAGCCTTCTAATAATTAAAATATTGTTATAACTTGAAAACAATCGTTCTTCCTCTACTTAGATCAATGGTACCAGTGGCGAAGGTTCTATACAACTCGATGCCTACCGGATTCCCTTTGAAAAATGCACAGTCAGCGTTCTATAGACAAATAATATAATCCACATTAAAGATATGTATACCTTTTACAGAAATTGACCCTTCGCTACTGACGGGTACTATTTGATCGGCATGTTGAATTTACGTACTTTTTTAGGGCAGATCCTCTGGCACTTCTTTGCATTTCATTTTCCAGTTAGGAATAGTTAAAATGTTAGGTAACATGATAAAATATGCACGATTTTAGAGAGATTTAAATATTATGCATTATTAAAAAAAAACAGCCGTAACATGCAAATACAAATGCAAACATGCATATATTTATGTATAACCCGGACCGAAGCTTGTGTGTTCTTATTACACTTAGTATAGGAAAATAATCTTTAAGGTCACGTCTATAAGGGCGAACTTAATGGGCCCAAATTAAATGAAATTGGAAATTGGAAATACATAAAGTACTACTTATACAAGGATTACCTACAAAAACAAATTTGAGTCGGCCTTATATCCAATTGATCGTTGTTTGTAAATAAGTTTAGACTTTTTAGACTTCTACAAGTATCGGTTTCAAGTAGCTAACTTATTTAGATATCAATATTACCATTATTTACAAATTATTCGCAATGGCAACCCAGGGCCTATTTTTATTAATCTGGCCCACTTCTGTTATTATACATAACAGAGTGGGCCATTTATTAAATTTTTTGTCATATACATTGCAAGTAATAAACATTTGATAACATTTGACCAACTTCCGATGTCTCAATTTTTTTCTTCCAATACTATGAAATGCTTATATGTAACAAAGTCGAACGACATGGAAAAAATATTTGATCACAATTTTTTTTATGGACAACTCACACTTCACCAAAAATTAAGTAACTGCCAAAAGCTAAACCCAAGAACGTTTTCCGGTATCTCATGAATTCAGATTTTCCTTGTAGTCCAACTTAGACCTACACCCTGTATATTATAGGTATATAGTAAATGCGAGATCATCAGCTTTGTACGATTTTTTTATTTATCTGTAAGTAGTTGAGACGTGTCAATCTCTAGCTAGACTAAAAAACCTGTATCTTGGGAGCGGATGACTATTATCAGTTAGAAATGCCTTAACTTTTTGTCTAGAATTTCTATCATCATCATCTGCCTAGCCTTTTCCCAACTATGTTGGGGTCGGCTTCTAGTCTAACCGGATGCAGCTGAATACCAGTATTTTACATGGAGCGACTGCCTATCTGACCTCCACAACCCAGTTAATACTGGGTAATACGATACCCCTTGGATAGACTGGTTGAATTCTATATTATAATATCTAGAATTTCCATATTATGTTGTAATTTAGTAGTAGTTGATTCGTTTAGTGATTGCGACATAAATTAATCCGTGTTGTAATAACTTGTATAATGCTCTTTTAACCAGATAACTCGTACGCGCGTAAACTGTGCCGCAGGGGTGGACCTCAATGCCCCTCATTACCGCCGCTCTGTCCCTCGCAGTACTAACATACACATACAGCCACCCACGTACGAAGGTATCTTTTTATACGTACTGTGGTATCGTAAAATCTTGCGTATAGAAGTGGTAGTTGTAGGGTGGAAGGGACACTGGCGCGAAAACAGTTACCACGTATTCAGTACATCATTCTGCACCTCCCAACATAGAAATTTTCATAAAAATCAGGTTTTTTTTCATTCATTCTTCCCTGTCAACCGTCACGCAATCATTTACACTTTTTTCTTTCATATCGTTTCTCACACAATCCATCCATCGTTTCCTTGGTCTTCCTCTCCCTCGCCATCCATCAAATTAAATTCATCACTCTTTTAGTCACATACGATTCGTCCCTCCTTATTATATGCGCATTAAGCCCATACCAAGACAGTCGATTCCCTTTCATCTTTTCCGTAACAGGCGCAACTTTCAAAACAAAGTTATATCTATAGCAAAATATTTTTAGTGCCTTTTTTTTTCTGATGGGAAATTATCAAATGACCCGACCCACTCTGGGCGGAGCGGAAGAGAGTGTCAGACTTGTACTGACTAAAACCCATCCATGTTCCTTTGCCCTTTGTGTTCCAGGGCCACGGTATCTCTTTCGAACAGTCCCGCAGCCCTGGCAGGATGCCTTTAGTAACTTTAAATAACTTAAACCCCAAATCAGCCACAAAGGTATGAAACATCTACTTCCTCTCGAGCTATAAGCGATGATCCTTCTCAAAACATTTTGGCCCAAAAAGGCTTCCCCTATTCCAATTTGCTATCAAAGAGGGGATTTTGTTCTATAAATAAAGGAGATAAAAAATCATACGTTCTCTCAATCACAGTATGTTTTGCTTTGAGTTTCGATGTTTGTTTTCGAGAATCAAAGCACTAATGGTGAACTGAGGGAAATATTCGTAATTTAGACATAGAATTTCTGAGCAGAGTGTATTTTATGTTTCCATGATTTTCTTTTAAAGAAGATATGGTTTACCATATGGTTTAAGCTCGGTTAAATTGGTACGGAATAAGCAGAGCCGCATTCATTTTTCCATAACGATATGCTACTTCTTCTTATTTCTTTTATTTATCATGTGGTTAGTGCTAAGCCTGGTGTCAGAGATTTTATGCCGCCCATGGGTCGGCTTTATATGCCGTCGAGAAATATTTCAGGCGTGCTGGTTTATTTTCCTCACGAAATTTTCATCATTCACCTAAGCAAGTGATAATTATACAAAACGCACGTGAATCCGAAAAATCAGAGGTGCGTGTCTTGGACTCGAACTCGAGACTTATGACTTGACAGTCCGACGGTCACACCTCCAGGCTATCACTGCTACTAATATTAGATATTCTACTGATATACTGGAATATCTATAAGTGTCCGGTGTCCTCAATCGTTCCGCAATTGGTCCGAACTGGTTTTACTATACCTTGAACCCTATAGTTAATTTCTAATTCGCGCCTCACTCAAGTGACCCCATGCGGTTTGAAAGCGAACACATTTGTTTTAAAGTAAAAAATCCTTTGCACTTTCAACTCGCTACCACTCGAATGGAATCGCTACCACGCAATGGTGTTTAGAGAAATGTTATGGGCTAACTAATTACAAGTTTAAGGTGAGCCTCCGCCGTTACTGTATACCTACTGTATATAGTAGTCAAAGCCGTTAGTGTAGCCCAATATCTCTTCAAAAACAAAGTGATTCTTAAAACAATATTTCACAAAATACTTAGTCATTAACGTCTTCAAAACATTTATTTGACTTCAGCTAATTAGTTAAAATATGAAGACTAAGAAGCAAAGTTCAGAAGCATTAAAATTCAATTTTAAAATACTTTTCTCAGCAAAAATACTTAAGAGTACCTAAGCTACTTAATTGATGTTTGAAAGTCAACTTAAGTCAGTCTATGAAGAAAAAAGTAAAATAAAAAAAAAACTAAAAGTTTAAATGGCATATTCTTGTAGCAGGTACAGTGTCACATTTCAATGAGAAAGTGTTGGGGCGCGTCCCGTTTTCTCGGTACACGGGAAATGGGACACTATGTTTTCCCGGGACGGTTTCATTTATGTGACGTTGCGGACTTTAATATCACAATGTTTTAAATGAGCGCGAAATATTATTACGACTGTCTTTTTTTATCTAAAAACGATTTTATTTATTATGCTGTACTGGTATTTTCACCAGTAAAATGTGAGGATGCGTAGCGAGGAATGTTTGTGAAACTACCAACCGGGCTTAAATCAAGGCTCTGTGGCTGCTACTGAGAAATTCCTGAAGGAAAATCTCGATAAAACTTTGCCCGCCTTGAGAATCGAACATAGAACCTCGTGCTCGAAGTCGTAAAGTTTTTTATATAATAATACTAGCTGTGCCCCACGACCTTCATCCGCGTGAAATTAGCGGTGTGACATATACTTTACGACCTATTCTTATACCTACCAAATATACATAAAAATTAAAAAAAAATCGGTCGAGCTGTTTTGGAGGAGTGCGACCACAAACGCCCTGACACGAAATTTTTATATATAAGATTTATTTTTGCTTAGGGACACTGGTGGGAGAATGAGTCAAGATCATCAATACTCTGACACTTCGAGTTGTATGCTGTGCTAGCTCTTATCATATAATAGTTTTAATATGTTTTTGTTGTTTTTTTTTATATTTCTTTCTTATGTTTAATTTTTCTTTCCCAAAAGCTTTTTTATTATTTTGAAAAAGTCACAACTTGTAATTTTTCGTTTAGCTAATTGTCTTTTTATTGTTTTTGTCAAATTGTAAGTGTTTTACGTAAAAATATGCATGCTAGATTCACATCTAGTAGATGGCAAACAGAAATATTGTTTTGTAACATTTTTATTGCATTTGTGATTGTACATCGGTTTTGTGAATTAAATAAAAAAAATAAAAAATACCCACTCCTCGCGCACAACTTCGCTCTCTGGTGGAAACGCAGCCTAACCGATTTGTAAGGATTGTTATTTTTAATATTTCTTTAAGTATTGCTTCCACTTTACTTGCATAGTAATGTTTTGTTTTATCTTGCGTGCAAGCCGCATATCAATATAACGTAATGGCAACTGGCATGCAAGCAACGTTTCCATTACGCGAACTACTTATGACCTGCAGTTTGCGTGTTCGGAATTTGAATAATTTAAATGTTGCTGTAGCTGTGTTAGCAAAGATAATATCACGCCTGTAATTCCCAAAGGGTAAGGCAGAGGTGTAAGTTTAAGTCCAATGTAACAGGGGTCGAACAGCTGTAGCTTCTAGAAATAACAACGTCACAAATAATGCCATAAATCTTGGCCCCCGGCTACTACTGATAAATTCCTGATGTAAAAACCCAATAATACTTTGCTAGACCTGGGAAGCGAACTCCGGATCTCATGCTCAACAGTAGTGCTTGCGACAACTCGACCAACGAGGCAGTGAGGTAGTGTGCGAGGTAACTTTGTAAAATGGCTAAATTAATGGTGGCACAGCTTCAAAAATGTCCATAAAGCCAATAACGTAATTAAAATGATGTGGTTCACGCTTGACTGAATAAAAGAACATTCTGTGATCATAAAATTAAATTACTAAAGATTTTTTTATCACGTTCAAACCACTATTGCAATACGCAATATTTACCGCCAACCACCAACGCTATTGAAGCTACAGTTTTAATCTCGACTATCCCGACTTTTTAATCTTAATCCCGGCTTTTACATCTGAATACACAACACTAGTCCCGCGTTTAGTGCACTTGTGGGCACAACCATCGAAGGCTTCTTTTGTGACCTAAGAAAGCTTTTAAAGCAACTTACCTTAATATTGAATTTCTTTTTTGTGGAAATTGTGGCTTTGAAATAGAAATATGTGACGATTTTCGTTAATACTAACAAAAGTAGGACGGGGTCCTGTAGTAATAATTTAAAGGATGAAATGTTTTATACAATGTTTGTAAATAAAATTAACAAAAATTAAAGAAGTAAATAGTATGTAAGAAAAATGAATAAAGGATTTATTTTACTTTAATAAAATAAGCAAATATATTTTTATGTAAATTGTAATGTTTTATTTATATTTATAGTGTGATTATATTGTGATAAATGGCAATTCGTGTAAATTAACTGAATAAATGAATTTATATATTTATGGAGTTGAACTTGGGCGAGCTACACAATTTTTTCGAACGAGGCGTAATGTAGATCGCCGTAGCCATTCTTATAAGATTTGTGTATTGTATAAACTGTGGTTATTGATGTGACGAAACACACTTTGTGTCGAACCTCGCGTCGCGATAGAGGATATTCAAAGGACCTACAGTATTTTATGATAATGCCCAGTACATAGGCGCATACATAAAAATATATTTCACCAGCAGAAACATTGAGTTCTTGGCTAGTTGCCATGCAGAAAACCTACTCGAAGTCGCAATAGAAAAGTTTCGTGAACATAAAGTTTTCGGCCAAGAGTAATTTAATTACCTTATTTCGAATAGGATTTTCTTCGCAATATTATAGCAAAGTTGACGGCACGGTTGGCGCAGTGGCTGAGCGATTGACTGCTACGCTTCGTGTGGCGGGTTCGATTAACGCACGGAACAAATATTTGTATGGCCTACAGGTAGTTGTTCCGGGTCTGGATGTTTGTGTATGTGAGCTTAAATGTTTGTAAACGCACCCAAGATACAGGAGAAATTCCTAGAGTGGGGCAATGTTTAAAAAAAAAAAAAGTTTTACTGTATCACATTTGTATCTATTTCTTCAGGAATTTCTCAGTAGCAACCTTGTCTGCCTTGTCCTTGGGGTATTTATTATAGGCGTTCTGTTTTTTTTATTTTTTTCTAATGACCAAATTACATTCAGCTGTTATTTTATAGAATGTTTTTTTGTAGTCTCTTCTTTGCTTCTAGAATTTTTTTTTTTAATAAACCTTGTTCTCCTAACCATAACGTTTGAGAGAGATATTTTCCAAGAAAAGCCTGAATTTTGAAGGTAATCTGGTGCAGCAAATACTTTCAGTATTTTCGCTTCAACAAATAGCTATCGCTTATTCAAAATGTTAATACGAGTATAAAATGTTTCTACAGTGGTTAACTTTATTTTTTTAGATTATAGTTCAAAAAATACATTGCCTACTTTGCTATAAAACCCAATAAAGATAAGTACCTACTTAGTTTTCACGAAAAAAGCTATATTTTAAAACAAGTTATTTCAAGTCACGATTTGGCCGAAGGCTAACAAATTGTTTTCCAAATATTATGCTGTCAGACTTATAAATAAGAATAGACATTTATGAATTTCAAAGTCAAAATCCAATTTAAAAAAAGAATGTTGCCATAGATAATAAATAACAGACACTCAATCACATACCTTAGTATTGCTAAAAAAAAAATGTTGGAGTAAAATGATTGACGAAGGTGCTTGATCCTCGTCATAATTATTTGAGCGCCAGGAAACTTAGACAAATATACATTGTTTCAGATCCTTCTATGACAAAGTATACAAGTGATTCAGGTGAAATTAAAAAAGTGATCTGAATTTACTATTCTTTGAATATGATCTATTCTCGTACAGTTCCTGTCAGGACTGAAAATGAGTAGCTTTACGTGGGAAATAAAAGTACTATGTTTACTGTATTTCTATGATACTTAGTCCACCCTAAGCTAATCATAAGTAAAAACCGGCCAAGTGCGAGTATGACTCGCGCACCGAGGGTTCCGTATAAACTTGTATACATTTTGTTATTAAACTACCATATTTACGGTTTTCAGATTTGTTCCTTTACATTTGCTCTAAGACCCCGTAACACACTGCTTCTTGCCAAATTTCATGATTCTAGGTCAACGGGAAGTACCCTATAGGTTTTAATTCCCTTGTGAAATTACAAAATATGCGACCTAAACGGTCATATCTTTTGATCGCGTTGACTTACATGTATGATGTTTACTGAGCCAAGGGGCATTGATATTCCCTGAGGGGGTATTGGGGTCCTGAGTATTTGATATTAATTTCAGTTTGATATCTCCACACGTTCCTGAGAAAAAGGGTCTTGACAAACGGACAGACAGATAACAAAGTGATCCTATAATTGTTCTGTTTTTACCAACTGAGGCACGGAACCCTAAAAATGAATGCATTGACGGCTCTTAAACGCTGTTTAGATATGCTTATGGCATTCAAGTTCCATTGGTTAATTTCGTCCTTAACAGTGTCCAGCCTCTAATTATCACAAAAACGTTATCCAGCACAAGCCACGTGTGTGCGAAACTGCTGGTCAGCGATAATAGCCGGCCGCACCTTTGTCCCGCTAATCGCGAAGTCAAAGTGAACGCGGCGAGCTGTGAGGCAATCGATGAGGCATAGCGTTTAGTGCGGGTAATGTGGAGTTAGGTGCGCTGGGTGATAATGTAGTTTAGGTAGACCTCTGTCCCATCGCTGGAGATAAGCTAGCAACTAATACGAGCAGTAGACATTACACTGCCATGTTAGTCTACTGGTTGCAAGCATGACTGCTAAGCATGAGGTCCTGAGTTCAATTCCCAGGTCAACAATTACTTCTGAAACAGTTACCTACAACTACCTACAACCAAGCATGAGTTTTGCTGTAAAAAAATATACTTTATGCTTCTTTTCCAATTGAGCCTAGTCAATGCTACGCCGTAGCAGTGACTGCTACGCCGTAGTAATATTTTTTTATTGTCTCATAAATGTTTGAATTCTTAGAAATAGACTGTATTTTTAATATATTTTTACAAATGAAAATACAAAGCTCGGTTGTTCACAGAGCGATTTCATAAAATTCGAAGCGCTTGTCTTTTAAATCATATTTTTATTAAAGAAACCAAAACAAATTTTCAGTTTTATGCCTTTGAATACGAACATAAGAGGATTAAAAAAACATTTTTGGAGAGAACTTCTAGTTGTTACGATACTTATGAAGTTAACAAGCAGACTACAGACGGAGTGTGATTTCTACAAGTGGCGACGCTCTCATAACAAATAACAAGAACTTAGGGGCTTTCGACGAAGTTTAAAAAACATTCCTTTGCCAAATAATACATTAAATATGTGCCCTTAATTTTTTAAGAGGCTGCCGGAGGTCCATGAACTTTCTTATTCTTATTCTTTATTGCACACAAAATAACAAATATACATACAAATTGCAATAATACACGAAACACTTTGTACGTACAAGTGTTTTGAAAGCGAACAGTCTTGTGGTTTTTGTCGAATACAACCCCTTTAAAAATTTTTATTCATTATCATTATATATATTTTTTTTTTTCTACAAAAGAATTTTTAAAGGGGTTGTATTCGACAAAAACCACAAGACTGTTCGCTATTATTCCCGATATCGGGAACTCAAAACAATCAGTAAACATGGTAAATATCCCGTTTCTAGTGTTAATTATAATGTTAGTGATCATAAAAAAAATAATTAATTTTACAACTTTGATTAGGAAACTTTTACACTTCTACGGCCACTTAACACATAACATCATACCTCTAATCCCCGACGGGTTGACCAGAGGTGTTACGACATCAGTCGGACTTGCTTTTACTAGCACCACACTAACAAAACAATCTGTCTACATAAATTTTGTATTCTATCCAACTTAACACTGGTTTATAACTTTTATTCTTAGAAAAATCAGTACCTCTTTATAGGACCAAATCCTTCTCCGCAAATATTCTAACATGAATAGCATAAGCATAGCATAATCAGCCTATTAATGTTCCCACTGCTGGGACGCAGGCCTCCTCTCAATGAGAGGGAATGGGCTATAATCCACCACGCGGGCCCAGTGCGGGTTGGTAGATGTCACATGTCTTCGAATTTTTGGTTCTAGGACATGCCGGTTTCCTCACGATGTTTTCCTTCACCGTTTTTGAGAACAGTGGTGATGAAATAACTTACAGAATAATGCGCCTGGCTGGGTTCGAACCCATGATTTACTGCTCGTAAGTCGGGGTCTCCGCCACTGGGCCACCGCTGCTCTAACATGAATGTTCGTACAATTTCTGGAGAGTATGATAAGGGCGGGGTCGTATGCGACGCGTAGTAATGAGTCCTTCACTGTGGAACTGACCACAAGGCAAGGGCCGTTGAAGAGACGTTCACGGTACCCTTGTACAAGACTGCCTTTCAAATTTCATGTCGTTGTTCGAACAAATTAGGTTATTTACAGTTCAGTGTGTGTGAAACTAGAACTTCTTGTGCTATCTTTAAATCTTTCTTTTTAAATCTTTCGCAGTTTTGTCTAATTACATTTATTTTATATTTCAAAATTCTAAAGGAGTCTGCCCACCACACCGTACCTTACTATGACCGTGCTATGAACGTATCAGGCACGGATAGAAACAGGACACGGACTAGACTCACTACACCGTATCAACAGCGTATCATACCCGTTTGTAACAGGTTTAAAACGGTCGCTATACGCGGTTATAACGGGTTTAGAACAGTTATCATACGCGGTTTAACTCTATATTCTTTGTATTGAGGGTGGTCCACTATACTGTTTCGACACCATCGCGTGCCTTGCACGGAGCGATAACAATTGCCGGCGAGAATAATTATTTTGACGGTGCCGTGCATGGCACGAGACGGTGACGGTAGTATTCTCATACTTTTCAAAACAAAGTTTTTTTTTCCTGATACGTTCATCGCACGGTTATGGTATGAACGTGTAGTGGGCAGAATCCTTTAAAGTTATAGACACTTATTTAAACGCAACAAAAACCACATACATTACCCCCATACCGGACATTGATTTTTCTTAGTGTAATACACTAAAACAGTAAGTAGTACGATGTGTGCCGTTCGGTGTATATTTCACAACTTATTAACCAGACTTTAAAGCAAGCTTTAAAATTTTTAAAAAGTTGGTTAAAAAGACTTGGCCAGCATCTACCATCCATTTCCAACTAACCGTTTCCATTCAAAGTGTCAAGTTTCAAAATACGTCCCGGACAAGCACACTCGTTCCACTTTAAAACTGAGCAAATAACTGCTGTAAACTAACCCGGGACGTTTTACTGAGGGAATTTCTTAAACAAACCGTCTTGGCACCATTGCAGTGTACATTAGATGCGCCCGTGATATGTACTCCTGGTATTTCTACTTACTTCTGTTGGCTTTGTAGGTAGGTCGGTCAGGTTTGTTTGCGACCGTTGACGATGTTTATAAAGAAATCATATTAAGTTTGATGAATGATAAACTAGAGGCAATTTTAAATACTACTTAGAGGAGACTGTTTTGGGTCGAGTGATCGCAAGTGCGACTTCTGAACACGAGGTCATGGGTTCGGTTCCCGGGTCGGGCAATGTGTCATTGGGTTTTTCCATCAGGATTTTCTCAGTAGCTGGCATGTAGTCTGAATTAGTGCTCGGTTGATGGCAATAGGCTCGCCCACTATTACATGGGACTTAAATATAACTGGCGGAATGTAGGTGTACTATTTATTAAGTACACCTCTGCCTATATAGAGGCGATTATTACATAACACATTGATATAAACGTTGAGCTAGGACTCCAAAGAGTATTCATTTGGAATTTTGGAACCCCAAGCGTTGCACTTATGCAGCAGAGCGTTGGACTTTAGCCTAAATTCAGTTTTTTTCTTATTTTAATATGACGGTATCTGTATCTATCTGAGGAGCTCCTGGCTACATAATAACAGCCGCTCGGGTCGATCTTTAGGTTAAGCCGTGCTTGTCTAGGTTGGTCTGTGGATGGGTGACCCATTACACACCGAGTTTCCTCCCTGCCTCGGAAAGCAGGTTAAGCTGTTGGTCCCGGGTGTCATTTGTAGATCTTTGACAGTCGTTAGGTAGTCAGTAGCCCTAAAAGTCTGACAACCAGACTTACCAAGGGGTATCGCATTACCCAGTACTAACTGGGTTGTGGAGGTCAGATACGTAGTCGCTCCATGTAAAATACTGGTATTTAGCTGCATCCGGTTAGACTGGAAGCCGGCCCCTACATAGTTGGGAAAAGGCTATGCAGATGATGATGATGGTATCTGTATCTATCTTCTACTATAGAAGCTTTAACAAACTTCTAATATTTATTAGGGCTTGTTATATATGTGAACACTTTATTATCATCCTCCTGCGCTCATTTTAATTTACTTAGCGTCGGCGCAGCATGTCTTCTTTTTTAATACTTGTCTATTATAGACCGACCGCTTTAATGAGTCCTCGCGAAGGTATCAATTTAAATGGAATATTCTGAAGGTTGATCACATATTGGTACAATTAGTATCGTAATACCTACGTGGATTATGGTTATTTTAAAGCAAACAACCTGTGGGATATTGTTAGGACTTTGTGGATGCTTAATGTGCCTTTGATGGGGCACGGCGGAGGACTCATTAAAGCGGTCGGTCTATAGTCGTCTCCTCATCTTATCCGTCTATGTATCTTCTTACAAACAGTTCATCCAATTGATGCAAATATAGATTACTACATTTATGAAACGTCCATACGACGAGCAAATATAAAAGAATCTCTGCTTGGATCGTTACTTTACTCGTTAGTGGTCGTAAAGGTCGCCAGTCAGCAAAGGTGAATAAACATTCATCTAAATTATTATTTATTAAGATTAATATCATCATAAGGGCACGTTGCACATTGGCACGTTACGCGTAATGAAATCAATGTATAATCCTCTGAAATGTGTAATGTTGGAGAAGTACGGAAGAAGAAGACCTGCTGCGGTTGAAACTTTGTTGGATCTAATCATCTGATTTATGCTCATTTATTTTATATTTCAAAAGGTCGCCATCCAATAGTCCATTTCCGTTATCATTTCAATTCAATTCAAAATATTCATTTATTTAGTCAGACAAATAAAAATATTCGACAAAACACAAAAATATTTAATAACATATTCAAAATCAAAATACAAAAAAAAATATACAATAACATAGAAACATAGAAAAAAATATAAAATTAATAATTTTAAAATTATTTTATATAAATCATTTGATTTTGCCATCGACAGACTTACCTCATGGCCTATTAACAGTACCCATGCTAATAACAATAAGACAACAGTACTAAACAGGACAGGCCTTTGCATAATCGTCATATGGAGCACACGATACATGTTCGATTCACTTGCTAACACCAAGCTTACTACAACAGACTTTAATTTAAAAGCCAACTTAGTCACCAGAATAAAGAGAATATATCCCGAAAGCCTGGTATTGTGGCCCGAATGTGCAGAAAATCCAAACAAAATAATACAGCCTAAAATTAGATCGAAGGACATGATATTTTCCGAAGCCTCTCTCCACCATTTCAGAAATATTCTATTAAACAAAGGTCTAACCTGTGTGTACAGCACCTTATTATATATTTTCTCGTCTGACTGATTTTCCGCAGGATCGTGCGGGTATTGAAAAGGTCAGGAGAAAGATTAGAAATTTATTGGAAAAGGTCTCCAAGGCGCAGATGAGATCGGAAATCTAATAAGTTGCACCCACAGATATAGATGTACAGTCACGAGCATCAATATGTAAACACTTAACGACTTTTAAAAACTTTTTTTAAGTTATTTCAAGTCATGATTTGGTCGAAGGCTAACAAATTGTTTTCCAAATAATATGCTGTCAGACTTATAATAAATAAGAATAGACATTTATGAATTTCAAAGTCAAAATCCAATTTAAAAAAAGAATGTTGCCATAGATAATAAATAACAGACATTCAATCACATACCTCAGTATTGCAAAAAAAAAATGTTGGAGTAAAATGATTGACGAAGGTGCTTGATCCTCGTCATATTTGAGCGCCAGGAAACTTAGACAAATATAAATTGTTTCAGATCCTTCTATGACAAAGTATACAAGTGATTCAGGTGAAATTAAAAACGTGATCTGAATTTACTATTCCACGACTTTGACTTTTAAAAGTTTTTTCACATCTGATTAAAATATCATGTTGTTAATAACATTGTATTCTGAAACTCACATTTTTATGAAAAAGATCCTATGTTCACGTTATAATCGTTATTTTTCGCGAACATTGCTTTTAAATTTAGGAAAGTGTAAACATATTCGTGCTCGTGACTGTACCTAGGTAACGCAAAAGCCACCTACTTCGCCTACCCGACTTAAACATTTTTGCACTTAGCTTTATTGGACTTAAGATAATGTTGTGTACACCTGTAATTGGTACCTACATAAGAACCCTAACCTGTAGTATACTTTTATTGTTAAATGTAAAATGTATGTACTGTTCGCGTACCTATTTTAAATAAATAAATTAATGGGCTAATTTGTTTAGAACTACTGCGTTACAACTCAGGGACTTAATTCTAGACATTTTAAGAAAAACAACATAGTCTATTTTGTAAAGTAACTACATAGTGCTTATGGCGTCATAGTAGGCAGTCAAAAAATGGCACGCTTGCGTTATGTAGGTTTACTATATCTGTGGTTGCACCTTTTTCGCAAGTTTAGCATTGGGTGTTAAAAAATAGATAATGTTGGATAAAATACTTGTCGGATTTGTCAGGATTTATTCAGTTAGGCTCGTACATCATGTGGGTGGACCATGGGTTTCGTGCAATAAAAATACACTGGTGCGATACACTGTTTATAATAAACTAACAAATTACTTAAAATTACAATTTAACACAATAACACGGGGCACAATGAATCGGGTACAGTTCCAAGACGTCTCAACTCCGCTGCGATCAGACATTCCATGTCCTCCTCGCCTTGAGCTGTAACATCAGGGCTCTGTAGAAGTCACGCTATGGTGGGGGTAGACTTGTAAGTAGGTCTCGTGACGTCACCACCAGCGGTCTTGCGATTCATTTTATGTCCGTACTAATGACCGGTTCCGACATACTTATGTTTGGTAGAACCGAGTACCCTTACATTAATATGTAACAGATTAATTCAAAAGTTCTCCGTTTCAATGAAGGAAATAGGTAATTGTATCCACGGTGGAACGGAGAAGGTGTATGTTTTTAAACTAAGAAGTAGTTTGTTTATATGTTTGTGTGTTCAATCATTTATCTCCAAAAAGGTTGGACCAATTTAGATACGGTTTCCTCTAAAGGGTTTGTGATTCATAGAGCGCTCGTGACTAGGGCTTGGGGTTAACTAACAAAACATAATAAGAAAAGGTTTAGTATGGACCCACTATAGCACGTTTAAGAGTATAAAATTAAATTTATGAGTAACAATTAATAAATCGATTATCTTATCGATCCGACCAGTACATTGGCACTAAAATCAAAACTCCATAGGCGTCCAAACTCATTTTCTACGGCCGACTTTTCAAGACCCCGTATTTATTGTGACCAAAGTCAAAGTCAAAACGTTTATTGCAAACTTAGTGTACAATGTTGCGGGAAGTGAGAGGGAAAGAACCTCTCATCCCAGACGCCGCAAAGAGATGTCAGCAAACAGGATGGAGCCCGCAAGGGTCGATGCGTGACGGGGCTGCGGGACTGTTCGAAAGAGATACCGCAGCCCTAGAACACAAAGGGCAAAGAAGGAACATGGATGGGTTTTAGTCAGTAAAACTCTGACACTCCCTTCCACTCCGCCCAGAGCGGGAGGGGTCTTTTGATGATTACACATCCGAAAATAAAAGCGTACAATGTTGGTGTTATGTTATGTTATTACTTATGACTTAGCAGCCTTTTACAAGCATTGCAATTATCATTCGCCTGCCCGTAACATAAATTAGCATGCATTAAACATTATTACTACCACACCACATCCTTATAACACCACAGCATAGGTAGGGACGAAGTTATCGGTGTAACTTATAGTGACATATTGTAGCACGGATTCCGTATTTGATGACCCAATTGGCAGCAGCGGAATGACTACCCTCTATGGGAACAAAAATGGGGCAAACATTTTTGACGAAGTGGTATTTTCTGAGTTTGACTGATTTTTTATTGTTTATGACGGATTGTCAGGATTTATTTAGTTAGGCGAGTACATCATGTGGGTAGACGATGGGTTTCGTGCAATGAAAACACACGGTGCGATATACCGTTTATTACTTGAGATTACAACTTAATACAATAACACGGGGCACAATGAATCGGATACAGTTCCAAGACGTCTCAACTCCGCCGCGATCAGACATTGAAAGTCGCCCTCGCCTCGAACTGAACATCAGGGCTCTGTTGAAGCGCGCTGTGGTGTGGGTTTACTTGTAAGTAGGTCGCGTGATTCATTTTATGTCCATTCTAACGACTGGATTTGACATATGTATACATACATACATAAACTCACGCCGTTTTCCCCTGGGGGTCGGCAGAAACCACAGAATGCCACCTGCTACGATGATTACAAATTCCTTTTGCCTCGTCCACGTTCATACATCTGGTCATATATACGCCGGTTGTGAGTACTACGCACCTTACCTTTCTGAAGAAACTCACCAATGAGTTTAGTGTATGTCTTTCTAGGGCGTCCCCTCGCGGCGTTGCTACTCACATCTGCCTTGTAAATACCTTTTATTAGTCGCCTTTCACTCATCATCTTCACATGACCAATCCATCTAAGCGTACACTTTTCAATTTTTGTCACTACATCTTGTTTTTTTTTGTATGTTCGTTATTATGAACTGTTTTAATTGATTTTTTGTTATTTAAGTTAGTAGAGTATGCGGATTTTCTGACTCAGAAAGTTCTTAAACTATTGCTTTTTTGGTTGAATAAATCGTCAGCTCCTCGTCGATAATGTTGTTAACTATCAAATTTTAGGCCTTGCCATTGAAAGTGTGATACGCAATTACCCAGATGCAATACTTATGCGTGGCATAATTAATTATAAGTATTCCTATGTACACAATTTTATTCTTAATTACCTAACTTATAATTCTCCTCTCCTTGTGAAGCCTCAATACTGTTACGATTACTTTCATTTTGATGAGTTTTTTTTTTAAGTCTGACATAACGAAGGGCAATAAAAGCATTTTATCTAAAGGGCACGCTTTTTATCTCCGTACCGTGGACGTTGCCGGTTAAGCACCGTTCCGGTTCTAAGTCCGGCGAAGTGTAATTGGATTTTTCAGTGAAGAATTTTACAATTACAGACTAGAGAATGCATTTATACTCGGTAAGTCATCTATTGCATTGTTTTGTGTAATGGAATTGTGGTTGAAATAAAGTAGGAATTTGACACCTACTCTTTTGTTAGTTAATAAGTAAGTATATTTATTGTGTCATAACATTTTGTTAAAACAAAGTTTGAAAGTTGCGTCAGTTACAGAAAAGTTGAAAGGGAATTGACTGTCTTGGTATGGACATGTGTGATGAGGAGGGACGAATCACATGTGACTAAAAGAGTGATGAATCTAAATGTTGATGTATGGAGAGGGAGAGAAAGACCAAGGAATCGATGAAAGGAATGTGTGAGGAATGATATGAAAGAAAGAGGTATAAATGATTGCGTGACGGTTGACAATGGAAAATGCAAGAAAAAAACTAGATGCGCCGACCCCAAGTAACATGGGACAAGGGCAGGGAGATGATGATGATGAGAGACTCGTACATATACTTATTCATTAAATCAAATATAATTATTATCTACTTAGCCGTTTTCCCAGTTTATGTTGGTGTCAGCATTCAGTCCAACCAGATGCAGTTGGATAACAGTATTATCTCAGTCCAACAAAAAAAGAAGGCGGCGCGCCACGAACATCAAAAGTGAAGCCACAAAAACCGTGCTCCTACAAGTAAATATACACGCTCACGCACACTCCTACACCATAACCATGCTCATCGCTCCTTCGTACTACGTACGTATTAATGAGCGTACTACGTATGTAGCGATGAGCATAATTTTAGTGTAGGTGTGTGCGTGAGCGTGTGGAGCACGGTTTTTGTGACTTCACTTTTGATGTTCGTGGCGCGCCGCCTTCCTTTTTTGTTGGTCTGAGAGTAATATCTAAAATATCATGGAAGTTATTGTTACAATACAATACTGGCCTTGTAGATTTCTAGATGCTTGTTAACTTTTTATCTTGTTTCACGTTTTTTGTAAGGTAAGCAACGAATTATTGTCGGGCCTCCGTTGTCCCCCCATACTTAAATGCTAATGCTGTAACATGATAATATTGTTAAACCAAATAATTTTAAAAGAGTAACCGAGTAATATCCGCCGTGAACGTGCTACCAGGATAAAAAGTGTGTAGCCCTATTTATTAATCCAGGCAATAAACTATTTAATGCCAAATTTCTTCCAAATTCGTTCAGTAGTTTTTGCGTGAAAGAGTAACAAACATCCATCCATCCATCCATCCGCACAAACTTTCACATTTATAATAGTAGTAAAATTATAAATAGGTAAGTTTCCATGTAGGGGGAATCTCCGAAACTAATGATCCAATTCTAAAAATTCTTTCACTGGCAGAAAGCTACATTATTCGTTGGTGCTGTAGGCTATTATTTTATTTATACCATGCATATTAGCCAAGCTATCACATTTTTTGAGGACAAAGTCGTGGGCAAAGTGCTAGTGTGCAATAAAATATTTTTCACTACAAGCAGTAACAATAACACACATGCCTCAAGTACCCTACAAAAATGGACGCCAATCCTTTTTACCGTCCCCAAGGACTACTGCACAGCTTTTAAAAATGTAAAATCGAATATATAAAGGCAGGACCACTGGGTATCACTAAAACGGAAATTAAATTGTATACTGTAAAAAGGATATAACATTTTTGATGCGTCAGAAGATACCACGGGAGTAATTCCTTTACATTTTTGTTACTCAATTTCATTTTTAACAGCACCTTTTTTGTATGGAATTTTAATGGGCCTTATTTATTTCGCAATAAGCGGCTTTGTTGTTGAAAGTCATAAAGAATGCGGAAAATAATGAGGGAGGATAAGTATCGGATTTTAATGGTTCCATGAAAATGAAACAGGAAGAATATTAAATTATCATAAACGTTTTAAAGTAAATTAGGTCTGTTCTGCTAGTGGAATTAACGGATGGGTGTATTATTCTGTACTTTAAAAGTAATATGATGAAGTACTAAGGTCTTGAGCAATGATAAATTATTGTGAAATAGAAGAAGAAAAGAAATAGAAATCATTTATTTGCCAATAATGTAGGTATACAGATATGATGATTATTTTGATGAGCGTCCCGATACATTTTGCCTTACGGCATGCAAAATTATTTAACATAATGGGCTAAACAAAAAATAAAACATAAAAAGCATTCCATTCCCTAAGCAACATAACTATCATTATTAAAAATACTCATATTATTCAAAAACAGTCGGAATTAAACACAATGCCAATATTTTAAATAAGAAATATAAAAAATGTCAATATCTTAAACTACGAATAAAAATCAATTAAATTCAGAAATAGCAGAAAATTCAATTACAAATGGCAATAAATTAAAGTAAAAAAATATCAATAAATTAAACTAAAAATGTCAACAAATTAAGTTTAAAATGTCAGAAAATTCTATTAGGTACTAATTTTAATAAATTAAATTTAAAATCACGATTAATTCAACTTAATTTAGTAAAATAGATTTCACTAATGTCATCGAATTATGCTTCTAGAAAATGCCGGTTTTCTCACGATGTTTCTTCAAATCAAATCAAATCATTTATTTTTCTTGAATATTTGGGTACACATATGGATGAAACACAACAAATATAGCTCAGGACCATATCCTACCCTAACAGGTGTGCAAAACTAGTACATATTATAATCCAGATTAAAATTTAATAAATTTGAAATGTCAATAATTAAAACAAATGACACCTTACATACATTACATTATGACGTCAAAAATTAAATTAATTACATTTATCATTTCAGTCAGGGATACAGAGATGTCATATTATCAATTTAAATTCTTATCAGTCAAAAAGTCGTCAATTGAGTAATAACATTTATTAATTAATAGTTCTGTCAATTTCTTTTTGTAAAGTGGCATTGTCAATTGATTGTTGTGGAAATTGTTTAGTAAAGAAAGCTAAATTATTGTATTTAACAAGAGAATCAAAACCTATACGGTACTTCCCGTTGACCTAGAATCATGAAATTTGGCAAGAAGCAATGTCTTACAGCATATGCAAAGAAAAAAAATCTAAAAACCATAAATGTATAGTATAGTTTAATAACGAAATACCTATACATAGTTTAATAACGAAATACCTACAATTTTATGCGGAACCTTCGGTATGCGAGTCCAACTTCCACTTGGCCGGTTTTATTTTATTGTTTGCGTAAACCACAATTATTGTTACTAGCGCACTAGTGCAAGACAAATATTTTTACTTTTGACCACACATTTGTGCTGGGGCAATTGAACCACAGAATAGAATATAATAGAATAGCATTTATTTGCAAATATGGGTTGTACATAATTAGGTAGTAGTAGGTTTACATCAGAGTTCTGCCATATTTCACCATTCGGCATGCAAACATTTTTATTATTTAAATTGTTAAAATTTAAATTCTTATTGGAACATTGAATTAGTTATGTCATTCTCATTAAATAAAATTATTAAAATTCAAATATTCATTAAAAATAACTTAATTATTACAACAGACAGAACAGATAGAACATCATGCGCAAAAACTAGTTTTTAGTTCGACAGTTGCTATTGTCATTTAGCTTGAGTTCCATCCAAAACTAAATATCCATGGACAGTTCCAACGAACCCAATAAACCAACCCGATAAGCCGAGCAACAGCATTTCCTAGTGGAAATTAAAATAAAAAACACCTTGTCAGCCATTTATTACGGCGCGCTGTAAAAGTCAACTAAAGGAAATGAGTTACGGTGCGTCGTTTGCGAAGCGCAGGGTAAATGCAAGTATCGTTATGTATGCAGTTGTGTACAGTACACGAGAACTATATGTTATACACTTAGCAAAATTCACACATAGCCGTACCTAGTAGGCTAGTTTAACAATATAGAAAAAAAAAAAATTTTGTCCGTCAGTTAGATCACCAAAAAATGTTGGACACGATTTTTTCTTTTGTCATATAATCAACAAATAATGACGATACAGCGCATCAAAGTTCAAGAGAGGGGGTTTGTGACGGCACTAGACGGTAAAAAGTAACATAAATTGTGACGTCATGCGAGATTTCAGCTCGCTGTAGCGAGGTCATTTTTTATTTACATGACAAAAGAAAAAGTACGTGTCCAATATTTTTTGATAATCTAACTGACGGACTAAATAGATTATTTCAGGCAAAACCCTATTATAGTACGCCCACATTTCGCCGGTTCTGTTTAAGTCCCATGGAATAGGGGCGAACCTATTGCCATCAACCGGGCACTGATACAGACTCCGTGACTGCAACTGAGAAAACTCCTGATGGAAAAACCCAATAATACTTTGCCCGACCCGGGAATCGAACCCAAGACCTCATGGTCAGCGACCGCTCGACCAACGAGGCAGTTAGCAAAATACAAAAGAAATTTTCTTGTGAAATAACGCTTTCTACTTTGAGATAAGATCTATTTCGTAATAGTTTGGCTTCCAAAATGCTATGTTCGTGAAAATGTTAAACGTTAAACAATACAGTAGGAGAAAATCGCTTACCAGCTTCAGTTCGGTAATGTCCCACTGGATCGTAATACCGGGATAAAAAGTAGGTATGCTATGTGTTAATCCAGGTTATAAACTATCTGTGTGCCAAATTTCATCCAAATCTGGTCAGTAGTTTTTGCGTGTAAAAAGTAACAAACATCCATCCATAATCACAAACTTTCGCATTTGTAATATTAGTAGGAAGTTGGATTATAACATTGGATAGAGTATTGAAATAGTTTTTGTTGACATAAACTTTAGTTAGACGTTAAATCTCAATTTCAGTAATACAATAAATGCCTATTGCCAATCAACCACATTTAACCAATTGTGTTTTTCCAAGTAATAAGGGATGAATTTATAGCCTATTTTCTGAGTACAATGATTGTATGCAAACTCACTGAAATCTATAAAAAAAAAAAATCAGCTGTTCCATACATTTTTGACCGTGTAGGTAATGTGTTGCACTTTTGTAGGAAAAAGATGTTTTTTTTTTTTAATTACAGATGAGAAATTTCTATGGTCAGAATGATGTACTGAATACGTGGTAACCAGTTTAGCGTCGGTGTCCCTTCAACCTGAATCCCCGCCACAAGTATTTTTAATTACTTACTGGTGCTGTCTCAACTTATGTATAGCATGTAACTTTTGAGACACAATAAACATTTTTTTTATTGAAATTCTTCATCGGTAATTGAAAAAAAAAGCAGCTGTTTTATAAATTTTGACCGTGTAGGTACTGCAGTTTTGTATTAAACACCTTTTTTTTTATAAGCATAAGCATAATCAGCCTATTAATGTTCCCACTGCTGGGACGCAGGTCTCCTCTCTACGAGAGGGAATGGGCTATAAATCCACCACGCGGGTCCAGTGCGGGTTGGTAGACGTCACATGTCTTCGAATTTTTGGTTCTAGGACATGCCGGTTACCTCACGATGTTTTCCTTCACCGTTTTTTTTTTTTTTTAACCGACGAAAAATGTCTGTGGTTCAAAATGAAGTTGTAGGTAATGTTGTTCGGTTTCCGCGTCGCCTTCCAACCTGTATACATTTTTTACAACTAATCCTAACCGATTTGTATACAAACACATATATTCATAACTTGTTTGTAGTACTATAAATCTTACTACATTGGTTGTTTGTCGGGCGTAAATAGGAAAATTTATCGCTTCACATGTCGGATTGAAAAAAATAAAGAGGTAACTTACTTTTCCAGGATAATGCTCAATATTCACTAGGGAAATGAATTAAAGTGACGGAATGGAAGTGGTATGCATAAGGCCCTGTGCACGAACTCTGGCGAAGCAACTTGCGCCAAACGACACGCGTGTGTTTTGCTTGAGTACCGTCACGTCGAAGCGGCGCGCATTGCGGCTGAATGCGAAGATTCTAGAACTTTTGTGTCAGTTCGCTTCTCACTAGGCGGCTCGCCTAGACTCTACGCGTTAAGCAAGTCATCTGACATCGCGTACGTAACCTGTTAGTTTTTAACCGACTTCTAAAAGGAGGAGGTTATCAATTCGTCTGAATTTTATCATTTATTTTTTCCACAGTCGGTGTCACGACACGCTTGTCACTTTGCGTGTGTAGTTCGTGGCTCGTGGTAACAAAACACCTTGAATTAGAGACTTTGTACCTCACACTCACGCTATGGTGCTTTGGAGTAAGACATTTTTCTAACAAAAAGATACCTTTATCTACATTATTTTTAATCGAATTTCGTATGCATTTTGGCTCCAGCCAAAGAGGCTACATTTTTCCGATAATTGTTTTTGTTTCATCTTTTTCTTGATGACTTCGGAAAAAATAAATTGGTGCGAACGGGATGTGAAGATCAGCCCTTTGATATTTTTCGAGTTTTTGTGGGTACAATAGGGTATGAAAATTTCATCATTGGGATAACATAATTGATTACTGAAATGTAAGAGGATATTAATTTTCAACGTATTATACCAATTTATTTTTACAAATTAACAAAAAAAAAAACAACAAATCTTTATGAACAAAGCCCCCCCACATAAAAAACTCTAGTAACCCAAAAATCTCGATAACTCCACAATCGAATAACTATTATTTCAACTAAAAACAAATGATACCACAATACCAAACGATTGTCATTTGAAAGGCAAATATGGAAGACTGAAAAGCTATTATGAAAGTGAAGTCGCGGCTTCGGCTTCGGGGTAAAAGGGTCAATTTGGTCTTGCCCAGCAGCATTAGGGTCACAAAGCGTTCGTCCGAAAGCCGTTACATGACTTGCGGATTTAAGAATGGGAAAATGGTTTTTTTCTGGGTTTTAGTTTAGCTGTGAAGTTTGAATGGAAAGGATTTTAGTGGTCAGCAAAAAAGGGTTTATTATTATGTGTAAAGTAACGATATACTGTTGTTTTTATGCTGGCTAAGAAATGTTACCCTTGTTGTGCCTACTCGTGGCAGAAAACGGGATTTAGTTTCGTGTACAAGTAATTTACTGATCTGTTTCATCTTATCTTTTATTTATTTATTTATTATATTAGGTCTACCAACAATTGTTCACACTGGATACAGCGACATAAATCATCCTAAAAATAAATTACAGCGCAACAATTACAAACAATAAATTCAGAAAATAAGCTAAACTTAGTAAGTAATGTAACCAAAGAGCTAATTTAAATTAAATAAAATTAAAATTGTTAATAGTGAATAAAACAGAATTATGACAAAATTTATTAAAAATAAAATTGTTTTATTTGTACAGTGGTAACATTAGTAAGTAGATACAATTAAATTAAAATTATATTACATTGGTGAATTGATGAAATTGATAAATTATAAATAAAGTTCGACATAAAATAAAATTTATTGAATAAAATTGATAATCTTTTCTCCGACCCATCTCGAACACAATGCGAGTGTGGAGCCCCAACACAGAATATGCCACACCTTCTCTCCTGCTCGTCGTGCACAACTAACTGCATCCTCCAAGACTTGAAGGAGGCAAACGACAGAGCTATCCAGGTTGCTACGTACTGATCGGGCAAAATCCCAGTCATCGATGCGAGAAGAAGAAGATCTTTAATCTGATGGTATTAAAGACTTGATTCGGTTCCTATTCCTTCTATATCATTCATGGAGCGCGTCCATTTTTCTTACAACAGAACCCCCTTTTTTTTTTTTTTTTTTTTTTCGGATGGGAAATCATCAAATGACCCCCCCCACTCTGGGCGGAGCGGAGGGGAGTGTCAGACTTGTACTGACTAAAACCCATCCATGTTCCTTCTTTGCCCTTTGTGTTCCAGGGCCACGGTATCTCTTTCGAACAGTCCCGCAGCCCTGGCAGGCATCGGCCCATGCGGACCCCTACTTGATTGCTGACATCTCTTTGAGGCGCGCGTGGAACACGAACGCGCCGTCGACACAGCCTGTCGTCATAAGACGGCCGGACGGCAAGCTAGCCCATAACTCGCCGTCCACAGGCCAGCGCCTACGGTGGGCGGAAGCCACCACGTGACCCCCGACGCCCAGGGCGTCTCCCGCGGCGGCTGGGACATGAGGTTCTTTCCCTCTCACGTCCTGCCACCTCCTTCACTAGCATGACTGCTTCGCAGAAGGAGGTGACGGCTTCCCATTCTCTCTCGCTCCGGACCATGGCTTGAACCAAGGCCGGACGCGAGAGATCGCCGCCGCCAATCGCCGCTATGAGGACACGGCGGTGCTCCGCCCAAGCGGGGCAGACCTCCACGGTGTGTTCCACCGTGTCCTCCGGACGATCCTCGCAGTGGAAACACCCGGGTGTTTCCTCCCGCCCGATTTGGTGCAGGAACCTCCCGAAACAACCGTGTCCGGTGAGGACCTGCGTCAGACGGTAGGTGAGGGCGCCGTGGCGCCTCTCTAGCCACTCCTCAAAGAGGGGACTTATCGCCACTATGGTGGCGTGCCCTGCACGGGGTTGCGACAGTCACTCTCTCCATGTCGCCATGAGATCACGCCGGAGGTCTGTCCGCTGAGCGGTAATTTGTCGCGGCAGCGGAGTTTCCCCCCTACATAGTGCTTCCGCGCGCCATTCATGCAGGCGCGCGAGGACTATCGCCTCCAGATCCCATGGCGGCAATCCGGCTAGGAGGCTAGCCGCCTCGCCGGAGATCGTGCGTTACCCCCGGATTAGCCTTATGGCTATCACCTTTTGGGGCACGTTCAGGTAGTGGGCGGCTTGCCGCCTCAAAGAACGCGTCCACACCGGGGCCCCGTAAAGGGCCATGGACCGCACGACCCCCGCGTAAAGCTTCCGGCAGGAGGCGTTTGGACCCCTCAAGTTGGGCAAGAGCCGCTTGAAAGCAGCCCCTGTCCGTTCCAGTTTGGGAGCCAAACGTCGGAAGTGCTCCACGAAGTTCCACCGACTGTCGAGGACGAGTCCTAGGTATTTCAACGTCGACCCGACGCCGATGGAAACCCCTCCTGCCATCAGTAGGGATCCCGACGGTGGCGCATTCCGAGGCCCATGAAAACACATGGCCTCGGACTTGTGCAATGCCACCTCGAGACCCAATTGCCGGATCCTCTCCACAACTATCGCAACCCCGCGTGTCATATTTTCGGCTGCCGCCTCGTGCGACCTCCCTTGTGCCAGTACCAGCGTGTCGTCAGCGTAGCAAACTACACTGACGCCGGTAGGGAGGTCGGCGCGCAGCACCCAGTCGTAACCGATGTTCCACAAGGCCGGCCCCAGAACCGAACCCTGTGGAACACCGCACGACATCTCTCGCCGGTTCCATTCTCCGCTCCGACTGGGGTAGATGACGGCTCTATCCGTCAGGTAGTCCCCGACCACACGACGAAGGTAGGTCGGCACCCCGTGATACCGGAGTGCCTCCGCAATGCAGCTCCAGGGCATGGAGCTGAAGGCGTTGGCGATGTCAAGAGACACCGCCAAGACGACCCCGCCCCGGGACACCGCGTCCCCCGTCGTGAGGGCTCTCACGCGCATGATGGCGTCCACCTCGAGCGCCCCTTGCGGAAACCAAACTGGTGTTCCGCAAGATCCGGCCCCATCCCTGCAAGGTGCCCGGCGAGGCGGTTGGCAATGACTCTTTCAAAGAGCTTGCCCACCTCGTCGAGCAACACGATGGGCCGGTATGCGGACGAAGAGTCCGCAGGGCGCCCTGGCTTCCGGATGAGGACCAGCTTCCCCGTCTTCCAACGAAGCGGGAACTGGCCTCTCTCCAAGCATGCGCTTAGGAGCCCTTCCAGTCGGGGCCCGAGAGCCTCAGAGGCCAGGACCCAGGCTTTGCCAGGCAAGCCATCGGGTCCCGGGGCGGTATTTCTGGCTTTCAGCCTGCGTACCGCCACTCTCAGGTCTACCCCAGTCACCTCCGGAACGTCATCGTCGTCATCGGTGTGGTCCGCTTCCGGCACCGCACGCGGTGACGGAGCCATAGGCGGGGGAGGATGCTCCCCTCGCGAAAGGAACAGAACGCTCACCACGTCCTCCACGAGCTCAGGCCGGAGACTCTGCGTTAGCGGGGGGGCCCGGGTGCGGAGTTTGTCCCGCACCATCTTGTAAGGGCGCCCCCACGGATCTCCGTTCAGAGACTCCAGCATCTCCTCGCGGGCCAAAAGCTTGGCCCGCCGGACAGCCTCTTGGAGGGCGGTCTTTGCCGCTCTGTACCCCTCGTACAGCTCCGCCTCAATGGCTGCCGCATCCGGAGGGCGGATGCGGAGCCTGCGATGCCTGGCGTACAGGTGTCGCGCGGCAACGCACGCCTCGCGCAGAGACGTCAGCTCTTGCGACCACCAGTACACCAGACGCTGGGCGCTTTCTAGCCGAACTCGGGGCATTGCCACGTCGCAAATCTCGGACATGGCCTCCTGAAACCAACCCACCTCGTTGTTGATGTCGGCAGGCCTGACCGGTGATGACACCCAGGATTGCACGATTGAGGCTTCCAGGAGGAGCTCCCGGTCCAGCTGCTTCAGAGCCCATCGCGGAACAACAGAACCCCTCCTGTAACAAAAAAAACAAACATATTGTACAACAAATGAGACTATAACCATCCTTATTGCTCCTATAAATATTCACCTATTTCTAAAACCCCACAGGTTTTGTAAGCTGTAATAAATTGCCTTAATTTCCTCCTGACTACCTTCCATTACACCATTGCTGAACTCACGAACCGAATAACAAAGCCTCCCCTTACATCAAGATTTCGCCTCAAAGTGACAAGCAGTGTCATTATTGATTCATCAATTTTACCACAAAGAAAATGGGAACAGAAGGACTATTTATGTGAATCATGGTGATAAATAAATATACACACATACATTAACTCACGCCTTTTTCCCATGGGGTTAGGCAGAAATCCTTACATAGGTACTCCTTTTGCTTCCTCCATGTTCATACATCTGGTCATACACGCACGCCGGTTGCGAGTACTACGTAACTGACCTGCTCACTTTGTATTTTTTTTTGTTATTGAAGATAAAATAGAGCGCATCCAAACGTGTTCAAAAACATCACATTAAATGCCTACAAACGTGGCTAAGGGCCTTTGCACACCACGTTTTTTTATGCGCTGACGACGCGCGTAGAACGCAATCAGGACGCTCAGTAAACGCCAGACTGAAGTCACGTTGTTACCTTTGCACACGATCCTTGCATTTGTATCGCTATAAACGCGCTGTAACATCGCTGAAAACGCGCGTTTGAAGCAATGTATCGCGCAGAGTTCCGCCGCGAGACAACTCTACTTACGCGCGCGTTTCAATCAATACAAACGCACGTTAAATTTGCGTTTGTAACGATACAAACGTGTAAAATCTGCTAAAACGTGCTGATAACTCGCAGAGGACGCGCTGTGGTGTGGAAAGGCTCCAAGACTTATTTTTCGCCCGTTGTTAAAAGAACGCTTTTTTGTTCTTCCCATTCTTACGACATGATAGTACCTACTTTTAATTTTGCTGGCCCAAACCTTCGCCACTACAGAGTAAGCCTTCTGTCTCACATTAATTTCCCTCTGATCATCTATTGTGGTAGCACCCTATTGTTCCTAAGCCGTAGCCCCGTTCAATGCAACCGAGATATTCGGCCTATTGTGGGTACCGGACGTAGATGGGCTCTGCATATTGAATGCAGGTGGATATAATTGAGTTCAAGAGCCTTTTGTGTTGGTATTTAGGTATGGATTTAGGAGGTTGCTATCTAAATATTTTGGGTGAATGTTATTAATTTAATTGGGGTAAGTTTCAAACTGGAAGGTGTCTACAATTTGTCTTAGGACAATGTTCCTCAAAGGTTACGAGAGGTAAAGGTGAAAACGGGTGAACCATGCTATATTTACTTCGTGTTTGAACCGCAACAATTTTCAAAAGTAGGTACATTAGTGCCAAATAATTACCAGGCTATTATTGTGCCACTGCAGCACCAAAGTCTATTTTAAAATGTAATCTATTCTAATCTCTAATAAGTCTATTGTTAAAACATAAGCATTAATCAACACGCCTGCTCAAAGCGTTCCAAAGGTTTCCTAATGATGATTTTCTTCACCGATCTCCATGAGTTTCACAATCATCTTATGAAATACATGTTATGAATTAAAAAAAGTCACATTGATACTTGCCTAGATATGAACAATCTCGTGCTTATGAAGGCAATCAATCCATTATGGCGCTAAATTAGTTATGATTTTTATAAACTCTAATAAACTGTCGGCTCTAATATTGAAAACTCACACCAATAGCAACTACCTCAAGCTCTGAAAAATAGAAACATTCGTGATGATAACACAATAATTTACACTCCAAGTTTTCATTATTGTCTCATCATAACTCCGGTACTTAGTCTTGCCACCCGCTTCCATACCAACATTACCAACACAAGAGAATCATAAACACAAATATGTACATGAAAATTAATCTTTGCAAAGTTCGGTTCCCTACCCTGTAACTCGCAGGTCGGCGGAGTTTCGTCAAAGCTGAAACGAAATCCAGGTCCAATTAATCATACAGTTCCGTACTTTCCCCGTACCCGATGTAAAGTTGGGTAATTACTCAAGTGAAGTGGAAAACGGACCCCTGGGTGACGGCTGAAATATGGCAGATGTGTGGCGTCATGCCTTGTATGGAATGATTGGTTGGTTTTGGGTTTGAGCTCGGTAATTAATTTAACGCCGAAAATTGACTAACAAAAGTATATTTTGTGGTGAATGAATTTTTGTTTGTGTATTTTTTTTTGTGGGTCTATAAGCGGTCAATAAACATCTCATGCATTTCAATTCTGATCCATCAATAAATCAAAACACAAAGCAATTTGCTCAAAGAAAGGCTTAGGTTATTATAACGAGGCAACAAAGTGAAGATAATTTTATCGAATAATCAAAGGAAAGTGGAATTGAAACAGCCTTCTGTGTGAAGTAGGTAGTTTAAACCATATTGTGAGCTATCTCCAAGAAAAAAATAATCAAATTACATACTAACGGCAACTTTCATAAACCCCACTTCATCTTCCTACCAGCCCTTATCAATCTTAGCCTTAATCAACATCACTCCTAATCCAGCTTAAAATAAAGCCACGAACACATCAACACATCAAACCAGCGCAATGAATTCTAAAAGCCTTCGCATGTGACGTCACAGTTCAGGGTTATGAGACCTCGGGGAAATTCGGACGTAAGGATCGACCATATGGACGGGGGACCAACCGCTCTGGACAGGTCGTTACACGTTGAAATGGTATGGAAGATGATGTATTGGTAAGGTGGGAGCGCGACCTGGTTGACCTTCATTTATCACTGGAATGAGGTGTGGGATTTTTTGTTAGACTTGCACTACACCCGCGACTTTATCCGCAATAGATAGCTATGTGTGAAGTATTCGAGGGTGCCAGTCGAGCTATCATAGGATAGCTCGACTGGCACCCTCGAACAATGTAGCTTTCTGCCCGTGAAAGAATTTTTAGAATTAAATTATTATGAGTTCCGGAGATTATCCCCTACATACAAACTTACAAACAAATACTTTTTTATAATATTAGGATAGAAATACAGTTACCACAAATCACTACATCAAAGGAATTACGTAACTTACAAAACTAATCCATCTCTATGCAGGTTTGATATATCAAAGTGGGGCTGAGGCGTGTACCCAGGGACATTCCATCATCATTTTGTTTGCCTATCCATCGTTTATAGATGTCAAAAGTTGAGGGCGCGCCGCATCGACCCGGCTTGTGTTTGTGCAGAAAACGATTATTTTTAAAATGGGTTTTAGCGTGGGCTGGTGTTTGTGACCCGGATTGGTCCTCGTGCTGGTTTGATTTTGTTATTGAACTGCTTTAGAATTTGGAAGAAATGGATGTCATAGATCATCACGAGTTTCTTAAAAATAACTGTGTTCCGGTACACACGACAACATCAAAACCGAAATAGCAGTGATAGCCTAGTGGACAGTGGTGTGACCGTCAGACTGCCATGCCATAGGTCTCGAGTTCGAACCCAAGGCCTCTGATTTTTCGGATTCTAGTGTGTATTGTATAATTATCACTTGCTTCGGTGAAGGAAAACATCGTGAGGAAACCAGCATGCCTGAGAAATATTTCTCGACAGCACGTAAAGCCAAGTCAGAGGCCTATGAAATGAAAGAAAGAACCGGAATATAGTTATACATACACCTATTAGGTTCATTGTCTGATAGAATAGTGCTGAACGAGAGACCTAAATGCCAGAGACCATGAATTTAATGAAAGTACTATAATTCGAACGTACTAACTTCTAAGGGAATTAAACATTTGTATGTGTTGTGTAACAACTACCTAATGACTTTTGAATAAATGATGTATTGTGTGACAAATTATGAGAGTGGTGTTGATGTAACTAAGTATATGAGAAATTATTGGATCTGGGACATTTGCGCGAAAGACATATGCGCGAAGGACACTTCCGCGAACCCACTTGCACGAAAAGACATATGCGCGCATGGACTTTTGGGCGATTAGACTTTTGCGCGAATGAACTTTTGCGCCCATAGACACTTACGCGCATAGACACATGCGCGCAGAGACACTTGCGCGAATGGACACTTGTGCGAATGAACTTTTGCGCAAAAGGACACTTCCGCGACTAGATTTACTCGCGACTGTCTACGGTTAATCTGTAGAGTAAACATAACATCGTATTATTTCTTATTTTCAATGAGACAGAGCGAGAGAAGTGGCAACACTGCCCGAGAGACATGTCAAATTATTTTTTCGTATCTACCATGAATAGTGTTGCCAGATATAATTATTGTTTAATCGATTTACAATATCGATTTTGAACAAAATTATTTTATTCTCTGTTCAAGCTTTTGGGTTTCATTAATGTCGATTTTTAAGGTCATTCAGTTGTTTTAATGTCTATTATGACAAATGTATATTGATGTATAGAACATTCTTGTTACTTTGTACAAAAAAGATTAATCAATCGATTCCGATTTAGAAGAACCTCAGTGTTATGTTTACTCTACAGCTAACCTAACCTAACCATTCGCGCATAAATCCTTTCGCGCATGTGTCTTTGTGCGTAAATGTCCGTTCGCGCATAAGTCTATTCGCTCAAGTGTCTATGCGCGCAACTGTCTATGCGCCCAAAGGTCCATTCGCGCAAAAGTCTAATCGCCCAAAAGTCCATGCGCGCATATGTCTTTTCGCGCATGTGGATTCGCGCAAGTGTCCTTCGCGCAAATGTCTTTCGCGCTAGTGTCCTGATACCGAAATTATTCACTGTCTAATTAGTTTGAAATCAACAGTAATTTACAGTAACAGATCGATACGCAGAAAGCCATTCGCTCCATGTTAAATACTGGTAGTCAGCTGCATCCGGTTAGACGAGAACATGACCCAAACGGGGTTGAGGAAAGGCTAGGCATTATCATCATCTCGTTAGCCTTTTCCCAACTATGTTAGGGTCAGCTTCCAGTCTAACCGGATACAGCTGAATACTAGTATTTTACAAGGAGCGACTCCCTATCTGACCTCTACAACCCAGTTAGTAATAAGTGATACGATAACCCTTGGGACGACTGTCAAATTTCTACAAATGACAGCCGAGACGTGCTTTCCAAGGCACGGAGGAAACACGGTTTGCAATGGGTGGTCACCCATCCACAGACCAACCCAGGCAAGCACGGCTTAACCTAAAGATCGATCAGATGATGCGTTATTTATTTCTTCAGAATATAAATGAGAGAGTAGTTCAACGAGGAATGCTAAAACAACGAATCTTTAGTTATATCACATATTGAACGTGAATTGAATATACGTGGATTTTTTGTCGTAGATCTACATAAATATTGGATTACGTTGAAATATCGGAATAGTCGGAGCGGTAATCCGATTTTCACATTCATTTTTACAGCGGAATTGGAATTAACTGCACACACTTCAACTTTTTCTCGTCTTTCAGTTTACATTTCAAATACAACCGCATTACGGTTTTAAAATGGTGTATATTTTTGCATGGATTGTTTGGTTTTATTTCGTTGTATGAATGAATTATATAAATGTTGAACTTTCTGGGAATTGGTTAATGTTTCATCACTAAATAGTATAAAACAAAGTCGCTTCCCACTGTCTGTCTGTCAATATGTATACTTAGATCTTTAAAACTACACAACGGATTTTGATGCGGTTTTCAGTAATAGACAGAGTGATTCAAGAGGACGGTTTATATATATATATTGCACCCGTGCAAAGCCGGGGCGGGTTGCTAGTGTTCTATAAACTGCTATTCTGTTATGCAATACATTCTGCTAATTGGCGACTTTTTTCATTTCGCTCGTTCTAAATTTATTTATAATCGCAGGTGTGGTAGGGTAAAAACTACACTTATATTTGTACCCTACTATGATAAAGCTAAAAGATGGGATATGGTTTCAACCCTCTTATTAACTAAATAATTCGCGCTCATCAAAAATCTTTTTTTACTCATCGTCTGCTGTGATATTCATAGTCACGTATTTCCAGAAATACGAGTAGAGCGAATATTGCCCGAATGCCTGTGCCTCCCCCCTCCCCCCACATTGCCCGGATTCCTGCCTTATGAGGCAAGATTGATGGAAAACTATTCAACACACCGGGCGGTGTCAGATATGTTTTGTGTAATAAAAACATGGGCTTCTGTTATGTAGGTGCAGCTTTTGTGTGCGTAACGTATTTTTGATCTGATGACACATCAGATGTGTGGCGTAGAATGCGTAACACAGTTACAATCGTCTTTTATTTCGAAAATTTAACAACGTTAATTGCGTTAATTATGTTGTCAACAGCCGTAGTTTTTAAACACAAACAGTGTAAAATACCCCAAAAGGCACATGTATTTCCCACCATTGTGATATTTTTTTTGGTACTTGATCATACCTTTCATATCATACCTTGGGACCCTTTTAGTTAAGGAGGTCTCGAAGGTCAAAGTTCCAACTGTTGACACCTTTAAAAATAATTATTCAAATGTTTTAAACGTACCTTACTATAAATACCTTAATGACCTCTGATCTATTATTTATCGTATCTACGACTACGAGTATAATCACAATATTTTGGCTGCGTTACATTGAGCGCTACCGTAAACCGTGATTTTTTAACACAAAAGAATATCGTTTACCAGCAATAATTTAAAAAAAAACATCTTTAATTAAACAAAATTAAATAAATAAACAAAGCTATTATTACCAAGAAGACCTCAGCTCAGCATAATGCCAGATGGAAACACAAGGAGTACCACCTGACGCTGAATTTCAGCTACAGCCCACTGAACTAATCACAGACGTTACACTTGCTATATGCTAAGACTGATCAGCAAGTCTGAAACTGCTTCCCGTTTATTCTGTTAATTAACTGAATGCAAATAGGATTATCCACTGTGACGAACCTATTATGCATCCAATATGTGTAGGTCCTCAGAACGTTAGCATTGACCACAATTCAATGACCATTTACGGCTCAGTAATTGCTTTATTGGACGCCTTGCATACGTATGAGGCAATGGACAATGAAACATGGTTCCTATGTTAGATGCTAGTATTGGAGGACTGAATTGAAATTAGGTACGTGATGTTACAGCGTCTTTATCACCCGTTTCAGTCACAATGGTTACTTGAGTATGATACGATTTTTACTCTGTAGTTTATTAATTGCTTGAAGTTAGAACTGTCAAAAGTTAGAATTTCTAGAGTTGCTTTTTTTGACGGTTCTTGCTTCGTTTAAATTCTTGTCTATTGCATAAATAATTTTGCTTAATTAATTACTTAAAGTCAAGTAATTACTTTAACTTGACTATAGATACGGGTAATTACTTTAACTTGACTATAGTTACGGGTAATTACTTTAACTTGACTATAGTTACGGGTAATTACTTTAACTTGACTATAGTTACGGGTGTAAGTCGTGGTTGTAGTGGTAGACGTAATGGAGATTTTTGTAGTGCAAGTATTGCATCTGTTGTGAAGTTCATTGTAAGTATCGAATTGTGTGAGAAAGATAGAAAGCGCTTGAGGTAGAAAGACTTCGTCGCAACGCCACTGCTGGTTCTGATTACCGGGTCGGGAAAAGTATTATTGGATTGTGCCATCAGGAATTTCTCAGTAGCAGCCACGTTTGGATGTGTGCCCGGTTGATGGCAATAGGCTCGCCCCTAATATATGGGACTTAAACATAACTGGTGAAACGTGGTTTACGTTCTATTAGGTACACCTCTGCCTAACTTTTCGGGAGCTACATTCGCGGTGTTATGTTATGTCTACAGAGTATGAATTAATTAATGTAGACATAGTTCTACCACGCCTGGGCCCACGTGGTGTGTTAGGGCCCACTGCTTCTCCCAGATAGGAGACCTATTTCCCAGCAGTGAGTACGTAATGGGCTGTTTATGTATAGACGTATGCACGGCGACCAATCAAGCTATACAATACCAGTTAATGCTGATATCTCATTGAATTGGAAATCTATACATAGCGAGGCCATGTTATACTGGAATCTATTTTTACTAACTATTTTAAATTGTATTAAAGTTAATATTGTTTTAAGATCATGTTACTGCAAAGCTAGAGAATGAAGTCGTCTAAAAAGTTTCAAAGTTCTTAAACGAAGAGAATTTCAGGTAAAATTCAACATGAACTAAAGTCTAATCCAATATTCAGCGTCGACGTTGTGCAATTTTGAGAAAGGTTAAAAGTAAAGGATGATTTCCACCAAACGGCTCGCATCGCATCAGATCGGAAAGGATACGAACGGATGCGGCAACCGTCGATCGCGTCCGGCAGATTGTCGACGCATACGATTGGCTCCGTGCCGTCGCTTGCGAACGTATGCGTTTCTGCGCCTAGTGAAATAGTTTCATTCCTACCATGTTGTTTTCTAATTCCGATCGGATACGACGACAAGTAAACGGAGCCGATCGCGCGTCGCTGCATACTTTCAGCTACAATCGCGTGTCGCGGAAGACGCCTGCGGTCAAGCTGCTGTGCGTGGGTTGGTAATATAGACTTTAAATACTGTGTACACGATTTAATATCGTTTAAAAATTGTAAAATCCGTTCCGATCCGATGCGATGCGAGTCGTTTGGTGGAAATCATCCTTAACTGTCGTTTACTAAAACAGAGTGTTTTTGACTTTTTTTATAATACTAGTTGTTCATCATCTACCTAGGTAGATGGAAGCTAGCTTCCAGTCTAACCGGATGCAACTGAATAGTATTTTACATTTAGCGATTGCCTATCTGACGTGCACAACCCAGTTAGTACTGAGTAATACGATACCCCTTGCTTAGACTGGTTGTCAGACTTTCGGGCCACTGAATACCTGTAACGACTGTCAAAGATCTACAATTGACTGCCAGGACCAACGGCGTGTTTTCCGAGGCACGAGAGGAAAATCAATAACTAATGGGTGGTCACCCATCCCCGGACAAACTCAGGGAAGCGCGGCTTAACGTGAAGATCGACCCTTTTTGTAATACTGGTTATGATTACAAATTGAAATTAACATTTAAGGTCTAGGCTGACTGGGGGGAACCCGCGTGGTATGCGGGATGCAATTAATCGTCTGTTTGAACAGCTCCGTATGAGTTATCTAGAAAGCACAATAATTTTTTCTTACTAGCATTAAAAATGCGAAAGTTTCTGAGTATGGATATGAATGTTTGTTACTCTTTCACGCAAAACTACCGAACGGGTTTGGATGGGTATACAGATAGTTTCTAGTCTGTATTAACACATAGCATACTTTTTATCCCGGTAGTAGATACGATCCCGTGGGACACTTACGGAACACCACACGAGCGAAGCCGCTGGCATAAGCAAGTTATAAATGCAAAATTTCGTGAGAATAGATATGGATTTTTGTCACTCTTTCACGCAAAAACTACGGAATGGATTTCAATGAAATTTGGCAAACAGGTAGTTTATAGCCTGGATTAATACATAGGATACTTTCTATCCCGGTAGTAGGTACGATCCCGTTGGACAATCACCGAGTTCCACGCGGCCGAAGCCGGGGGCACAAGCTAGTTACTACAAAAACTATTTATGGTAAAACCCGCACGGGTTTGTACGCACGACGGTCAATCAAGCTATACAAAACCAGTTTATTCGGAACTCTCGTTGTACGGGAAATCCATTCAAAGCGAGGCCACGTTATACTGGAAATGTATAGCTTGATGTGCCGCCGCGTGTACAATTTGTTATAAAACGTATCTCCTTTGTTATCTTTAGCTTTCCAAAAATCCTACCTATATTTCTTATGTAGGATTTTGTTGCAACTTTTTGGCCATCACTTACACACATTTTGAATGCAATAAAATATAATAAAGTGTAGCGGGCTAATGTCTGCAAATCCACGTCCAAATCGCGTATTTTGTGTCATCGTATCAGCCCGGAATCACGCACTGCTGGGTTTAGGCCTCCCTTTTTTATTGCCACACTTCTCGGTTCTGTGAGTCCCTTATCCAGATGTTTCCCTTATTCGTTTTTCGGATGTATTTTTCGTACGGAATCAAAAATACGATTCGTAAAAGATGATTTCCACCAAACGGATTCGGAACTTGCATCGCATCGGATCGGAATGGATACGAACGATGGCGGCGACAGCCGATCGCTTCCGGCAGGATGTCGAAGCAAACGAAGGGCTCCGTACCGTCGCTTGCGAACGTATCCGTTTCTGCGCCTAGTCAAATAGTTTTATTTCTACCGTGTTGACGTGTTATAATTTTCGATCGGATACGACGACAGGCGAATTGAGCCGATCGCGAGTCGCAGTATACTTTCGGCTACGATCGCTTGTCGCGGTCAAGTTGCTGTGCGCGGCTTGGTAATATAGACTTTAAATACTATGTACACGATTTAATACCGTTTAAAATCCGTTCCGGTCCGAGGCGTTGCGAGCCGTTTGGTAGAAATCATCCTTATAAAAACACACCGGAATATTACAGCCCACTTTTTAAGTTATTTCCATTCAATTACAGTTACACGGAGCTGTCATATCGGAGCGTTTATGAAAATGTTGTCAAAACACCCCGGAAAAAAAGTAACGCGACAAAGTACGGGTTACAAAAAAATCGCCTTTGTATTTTTAGTTCTGTTATCGTGTTCCGCACAAACTGTCATGTTGTAGCTGCCGTGAAAGTATGAATAAAACAAGGTATTTTACATATGACATGCTATACGTAAGCTGATGAGAATCTTCTAACCTGCAGTTCATGCAAATGTTCATTTATTTATTTATTTGCATACATGTAAAACACTGGTTAGTAGGCATGCATTAAAATTTCATGACACAGTATTAAGACATGCACACAACCCTGTGTGCATGTCTTAATACTGTGTGAATTTGAAGGGCACTGCAAATTCTATATATTATATTATTAAATTATAATATTGACTAATTATTACAACTTATTACATTATTTTATACACACATTTTTTTTTTTTCTTTTTATTTTTTTCATTTTTTTTTTTTACATTTTTTTATAGGCCTCTTTTTGCTTGTGTCAAACTCCACGATCCGGTGCCAGACTCATTCAGGATATACCCGCAATGACCACAATATTGTCTTCTAATCTCGCTGCTTGACGACCAACGCTTCTCTTTCTAGTCCTTGGACTCGGTTACAGTTTTATTCCACTGCCATTACCGCGCCTTGCTAGGTGTCCTGTCCAACTCCAATCAATATCAGTCCAAAGACCTACGTAATTCTCATTACCGCAATCATTTTCTAAATGTCCCTGTATTTAAATTTAACTTTGTTAACAGGAACTCGTGGCTAAGTAATAACTGCCGTTCGGGTCGGTCTTTAGGTTAAGCTGCGCTTTCCTAGGTTGGTCCGTGGATGGGTGACCACCCATTACATACCGAGTTCCCTCCGTGCCTCGGTAAGCACGTTAAGCTGTTGGTCCCGGCTGTCATTTGTAGATCTTTGACAGTCGTTACAGGTAGTCACTGGCCCGAAAGTCTGACTACCAGTCTTACCAAAGGGTATCGTATTATCCAGAACTAACTGGATTGTGGAGGTCAGATAGGCAGTCACTCCACGTAAAATACTAGTATTCAGCTGCATCCAGTTAGACTGGAAGCCGAATCCAAAAATAGTTGGAAAAAGGCTAGGCAGATGATGATACTTAAGCTATTTAACAATGTTGTCTTTTACATTTTTTTTTTACTACTAAAACTTAAAAAAATCAGTCCGATGAGTCGACTGTCAGAATATTCATGTAGCACTTTAATTTCACATTTCATAGTTTTTTTTTGGCAAACCTAGTCTTATTCATACTCAAAGACCTCTCACTAAATATCGCTTGTATTTTTTCAAACAGTTCAGTATATACAAGTACGTATATACCGCGCGTGAGTTGAGGCTGTCGTCGGGTCGGGCATTTTACGGAAACGCTCACCACAAAGGCTTTCAGGGCATTTCAGAGCTACAAAAGGAACAGCGGTTAACTCGACACTATGGTGACTACGATTTCTTTAAATTGAAAATTCTCTGGTAAAACTGATGATCCTATATATTTATGCTGTAAGAAGAAATGTTTTACAACAGAAGGTTTATATAATGTACATTTTTAAGTAACTAAAACAGAAAGGCGAAGTTTAAAAACTAGATCGATTTTTCAAGCACCTTTTATTTTATAACCAGATAAGTTAATGTTATTAATATCAAAGTAATCGATCAGAATGATATGAGCTTACTTCAGTGCCAAAAATATGACTGTTCAGTGAGTACATCACCTGATCTATCTTGCAAAGAAGTAGGAAGGGTCAGGTAAGACACTAACTGTGCCTTCTAATTACTACTTTCTTGACAACACTGTAATACCGATCTCAAAAGAAATGATTACTCATATATTTTTCTAATATTAGAACTCAAATAGACAGAAATAAAATATCCATGTACATAAATAAACTCAAATTTCATGTAACAGAAAATTAATTTATAACTCGCATAAAGTATGATAATGAAACACGTCTCGAGATTTTCATCTTATTAGTTTTTTGTTCAAAACTTTTCTGACGACAGATTTTCTACGTCACACTTGTAAATGACTTCATCTGAGTACTAGAAGTTGAGCGTGTAATAACTTTTGACCGAATGTTTAAACGAAACGAACGAAGTCTCATACTGTCCTTGTCTGTTGAAGGTGTACCTATTATAGTGATAGATATACTTTTAAACCGGTTCAGAGCAATGTGCTACGCGTTGTGTTTTTTTTACTTCTTTATGCTTAAAACAATTTGTAAAGATTATTGGGGTGGGGGGGTCATTTGATGATTTCCCATCCGGAAAAAAAAAAAAAAGATTATTTATTGACTTTTTACTATTATTTTAGATATAATAGAATCATAGTTACCCCGCGATCATGCCACTTGCTACAGCGTCGAAATATCAGGTGCTCAGAATTTTTGAAAATCACGGAAGATATCCCGTAAGTGATATTTTAAGTTTAGTTATAAATCGTGAAAGCTTAAAACTGTGTTTATAATAGTATTAGTTTTAGATATCTTGTAAAAATGTTCAAATGTGAACAAAATAATTAACAATACATCATGTTTAAAACAACATCAGTACAAATGTTTGATACACCTGACGTTTTGACGACAAGTATAACAAACTGTATATTTGTGTAAATGCTGGAAAAGTAACGATGATGTACTTACCAGGGGATGCGTCTCCCAGATGAAGCGAAAATAGTGGTCTCCCTAGTAATCGGTAGGACAATGGGTTAAAATTTCATGCTACAGAAAGACGAAATGTAAGAAAAAAGTAACAGAGTGGTGAACTCAGTCTTTTTCGTGGCGTAACTAAAAGCGTCTTGAACATTTTAGTGTGTTGTTTTATTGCATGATGCAACATTGTATTTTAAAATCGTGTTCAGGGAGTTTTCAGTAGAGCCTTCCTTACAAGAAAACAGTTTAGGTTTACAGTTGCAAAAATAAAAAATTATAATCTTTTATACGCAAACCCTGCGTAGGGAACATAGCTGTTTTTGACATGGAGCGGGGTGCGATGGTCTAGTTGGTTAAGACATCCGGTGTACTGAATCGGAAGGTCGCAGGTTCAAACCCTGCTCGCACTGGAATTTTTCTTTCCATGTCAAAAATAAAATTTAACTTAAAAAAAACAGCTTTTATTGAAATGAAAAAAAAATAGGTTTATCTATCAATTATTGAACGCGTATTCAAAGTTTCGTGTCCGTCCTTTTAACCTTTGAGGAGTTCTCTCGTGAGGAGGCGATCCTGGCTGCAAGAAGTCATGTCTGTCATAAAAATATATTGAGTCACCAGAACCAAAAACCAAAGGGTTTGGGCAAAATTTCAGCTCAATGGGAAACCAACAAGTGGTCGAAAAACGGTTTGCAAATTTTGAAGCGGACAACTTACATCGGCACAGCTTTTATTTAACGTACACTGTTCATATGTTTGTATTGTAAATGAACAGTGCAAGTTAAATAAAGGCTCGTAAAAAGGAAAAGTAAAAAAAAATATTTGAACCGTCTTGTTCAGTAACACATAAAATGAATTACGTAATAAGGTATTGGTTTTTTTCTGATCTTTCACAGTTTTCCAAACTCACAAATATTGAATATATGATTTAAAACCATAAATATTACACACCGTGACTTTTTAATCGTCTTAGCACTCAATGTACCCGACATAAAATAGCTCTAGGCGATTTGTTTTTTTTTTACCTACGATAATAGGTACAAAGAAAAATAAATAATACATGATTTTAGGGTGTTTTAACTACGTTATGCGTCATAATACTGAATAATAACAGCAGTTTCGTCACAACGGTAATGTTTTCCCCATGGTTTGTGTTTTCATTTTGGTATATTCGTGGAAATCTTTATTTACATTAATTTAAATTTTGATATATATTTATAGTATTTGATATATATTTATAGTATTTTATATATCCTTGTAGTTAATCTTATTATTATTTAAAATTATTTTCAGATATACACCTACCACTGCTTGTCTCTGCATCACCCAAAGGTTGACTGGTAGAAAATGCCTAAGGCATTAAGTCCGCCTCTGTACTTCTGTGCTTGAAGTGTTAAATAAATAAATAATAATTTTATTTTTAAATTATTAAATACTCATAAATACCAATTTTATTTTATGAATGTTTAGTAGTCAGTGGATACTTGAAGTGGGCTGCCGTTGTAAGTCGACTAAAAAGTCACGGTGTATATAAATCTTTATTCATAATAATATACGTTCTCTAAACAGAGCAGTAGTTTCTAAATTAGGACATCTAAAGCCCCCAGATGACGGTTCCTACCCACAACGCTCCGTGATTTGAGCCCCAAAATTCACACGAAGTAAGGCGTCGGCAAGTCAATTTCGGTCGGAATACATTCACAAGACAAGAATAACAATGTCTGTAAAAGTGAGAAGTTCCTGACAAGACCGAGAATTAACGAGACCACTTCTCGAACAGGGACGGATTTAGATGGCAGTAAAGATGGTCTGTGGTAGTAAATGTCTTTATCTGTAAGTATTACTGTGGTAGGTGCTTCTGTACCTCGGAAAGCAAGTTTAATCGTTGGTGTCGGCTGCCATTTTGTAGGTCTTTGCCAGTCGTTATGGGTAGTCGTTGTGGGTATCGTGTTAATCAGCCACTGGATTGTGGAGCTCGGATAAGCAGTCGTTTCATCTAAGTAATGGGATTCAGTTACATCTGGTTAGACTGGTAAATGAACCCAATATGGTTGGAGACAGGCTAGTTACCAGCCATCTTTTGACCTATTTTTCTTTTATTTTATAGGAAAAATACAAAAGTTTAAGGAAAATAATTGCTAATTGGCATCGTTAAGACAGGCTGAAATTAGCTGAAAATATATGTCGTGTGATGTAACATCGACGATAAGGTATCTAATACAATCCTACGGGCCCAATTAAGTAATGTGGGGCAAGTTTTAAAAAAAAAGCTTTGTAAAGTTGCATATAATATGGTCTTTTCCAAAACAAGAAATGAAAGCCAAAAGCATCTCATCAATGTCGTACCCCTCCCACTGACACAGCCACGCGGTGCGTGTATAAAAACGCGCCGTATCTACGTAAAGTAGGATATTTAATAAGATTCAGTCGTCGGGCGCACACTCGTGTACGCGTGTTACGTCGTTTTTTAAAGTGCCAGAAAAACCATGCCGTACTTTAGGTAAGTAACGGTTTTTTTTTTTTTTTTTTTTTCCGGATGGGAAATCATCAAATGACCCCCCCCACTCTGGGCGGAGCGGAAGTTAGTGTCAGACTTGTATTGACTAAAACCCATCCATGTTACTTCTTTGCCCTTTGTGTTCCAGGGCCACGGTATCTCTTTCGAACAGTCCCGCAGCCCTGGCAGGCATCGGCCCTTGCGGACCCCTACTTATTTGCTGACATCTCTTTGAGGCGCACGTGGAACACGAACGCGCCGTCGACACGGCCTGTCGTCATAAGACGGCCGGACGGCGAGCTAGCCCATAACTCGCCGTCCACAGGCACGCGCCTACGGTGGCCGGGAGCCACCACGTGACCCCCAACGCCCAGGGCGTCTCCCGCGGCGACTGGGACGTGAGGTAAGTAACGGTTGCCTAAACAATACTTTCAAACTTTACACCATTGCACGTCCTAGCCTTTATCAGTCCTTGTAAGCGCACTGACATCTCAATGCTTTTTACTGTATTGTCACAACTCACTCTGTTGTGCAAATGTGGGTTTACTGCTATAAAATTAACTTGCTAATGTAAAGTTAGATTCCTGCATAATTTATGCACTTATTAGGTACCTACTACCTACCTTAGAATGACCTGAGTGCCTCGGAAAACACTTTAAGACGTTAGTCCCGGTTGACAATAAACACATTGTAGATCTTGGACAGTCGTTACAGGTAGTCAATGGCCCGAAAGTCTGACAACCAGTCTCACCAATGAGTATCGTATTACCCAGTACTAACTGGGTTGTCGAGGTCAGATAGGCAGTCGCTCCAATTAAATTACTGGTATTCAGCTGCATCCAGTAAGACTTGACGCCGACCCCAATATCGTGGGAAAAAAGCTACGCAGATGATGACCTACCTTAGAATGAAGTCTTGAGCAAAACGAACTACCTACATTCTTCTTCTTCTTAGCGTTTCGATGACAATTTAAATTGAGTCAGCCCAAAATTTGGCAACGAGCTTGGCACTTTTAATAGCTCCTGTGATGTGCAAACAACAGGACAGGCTGGACACGATATCCCGTGTCGGACTACATTAAAATAATGTCTTCACACGAAGTTTGCAAAAAGGCGTTTACTTGGCTTAAAATTAAAACTAAGATGGCAGGAATGAATTATAATTAGCTCATAAATTTGCCACTACTGGGACACAGATCTATTCTTTGAGGCCATAATCTACAGCATGGGTCCAGTTTGGATAGATGCGTATCACATTATGTCTACGAATTTTGTGGTCGTAGGAAATAAAGATGGAAGAAGACGAATTTCCTTACAATGTTTTCTTTCACGGGTGAGTCCAACATTAAAAAAGTCTACAAACGCCAAAAATATCTTCAAACGGTTATTCAGGGTGCGGCCCTGTCACCCAGAAAGTTAGCTCAAACTTTAATGAGGGTGTGACTCCAGTCGATTGCCAAGCCTTATGAGCTGGCAAAATTGAAATGCTTCCCTCACTTGGTTCATAATAACATGCAAATTACATCGTTCCAAGTGTTCGCGCCCGCAGCGAGTTTGTTTCTCTGGTATGGAGGAATTTATAAAAATAAATTCATGTATCGTGCCCATAAAAGATTTAGAGAACAAGTGATTTTCTTTTTTTGTTATTGTTTCTGCTTGCAATTATGGCGTATTTCTGGGTGGACTATGTATTGTTAATTGGTTTATTATGCATTTCATTTGCATGAAATAAAAGTAGGTTTGGTATTAATTACTATACAGGGTCTAAGGACAGCCCTCCACAAACTGATGGGGTGAATTCAGTATATCATACTAAGATGACCGGTACAAGAAATTATTTCAGGAATGTTATGGGAATCCAATAAATTTGATTTGATTTATTTCTTCATACGCAGTGTATCGGTACCCTTTTTTCTTTTTTTTTTCGGATGGGAATTAATCAAATGACCCCCCCCCCCCACTCTGGGTGGAGCGGAAGGGAGTGTCAGACTTGTACTGACTAAAACTCATCCATGTTCATCATCATCCATCTCTTTCGAACAGTCCCGCAGCCCTGGCAGATGTATCGGTACCCTGGCAAAAGGCACGTAGCGAACGGCAAGCGCGACGACAGACTTTGATGAACTCTGTAGCTAGTCAGGAAGTAAACAGCTGATTTCACTTCGTTTCGTCTTTCGTTAGAGTATTTCAAGATCCATTCTTGGATTTTTTATTTTAACCGTATTATTTACATAAATGGAGTACTGCGTAAATAAAGGAATAGTAACTGAAAACAAAATTTAAAAAGACAAAAATTCCGGTGGAATATGATTCAAAATAATGAGCTGAATGCACCCTGCGTCAGTTTCTGGAGGTCTGTCCCTTGCACTTATGTATTACTATTAATTCTTCTTTCTAAACTAAGGTCGTTAAGTTGCAGATTTTTATTACTAAGTCTAGTGCTTCGCTAATCTCGCAACACCTTATTTTTTTTTTACCTTATTTTTAACTTCTATTCCCTGGCTTTAGCCTGAGGCTTCGCCCGCGAGGATGCACAAAATTATACATTTTATATATTCTAAAGCACGCCATAGACGATAGGCTATGCATGCGCAGTTTTGCAGTTTGGCTTTACAGGTAAAACTGCACATGCATAACATATCGTCTATAGCCGGCTTTAGGCGTGAAAAGGTAACAGACAGAAAAATAGATAGACAGGCAGAGACACAGATCCTGGGTTCGATTCCCGGGTCGTGCAAAGTGTTATTGGGTTTTTCCATTAGACTTTTATCTACATCTGTTATATAGGAATTAGACATAACTGGCGAAACGTGGGTGTACTACGATATACTTCTCTGCCTAACCCTTCGGGAATTTCAGGCGTGATGTTATGTTAAATATTTTCCAGCAACCTTCACTTCTACATCCCGTATGCACGAATCAGCACATCTCTAACAGGACTAAATAGAGGCTCTATGGAGAGCACAACACTGATTGGAACTGATTCGCTACCCAACACGAGGCCTTGTTAATCTTAACGAACGTCGCACTGGGAAAGTGCTCGATAACTTTGTTTAGTCACACTCTGCTATGTATAGTGAGACCACTGTAAATAGGGCGCTCAAACCATTAGAATTAAACTGTTATGCAATAGGATTTAGTTGTAATTCCGCAATAAATATATAACTGCTTGAGAGCAAAAGGTGGCACTGCTCGGACGAGTGTAACCAGTGAACAGTTCCTAAGGATGCTGGGGCATCCTTAGGAATCCGGAGGACCGAAACACATAACACAAATAACATCACACCTGCTACCCAAAGTGTTACGCAGAGGTGAACCTAATAGTACACCCACATGTCGCCAGTTACGTTTAAGTCCCATGTAATAGGGAGCGAGCCTATTTCCATCAACCGGGCACAAATCTAGACCCAATGGCTGCTACTGAGAAATTCCTGAAGGAAAAACCCAATAATACTATGCCCGACCTGGAACTCATTTGTCGAGTATAAGTTTGGTTTGCAAATTGCATTATAATTATCGCATGTTATATACTCGGCGAATTTTTGCCAGCGCAAGGGCAGACCTGCATTCTACATTTAACCCTTCAAACCTTTCAACTTCGAACACATCAACCCCCAGCTATATGGTGGCAATTGTTGTCATTGCAGTACCCTTATAATGAACGGTTGGAGAACCACGCCAGTCGTATTAAACTCCTCTCTTATAAACGAACTACAATTTTCTTATAAGAATAGCTCGTGCTTCAGCTAGGTAGCGTGGCTTTGCGCCTAACTTCCGGCGCTCAGGGCGCTAGACGTATATTATTGTATTAGGTAGATACTACACCTACACCAATATAATAAAGCACTAAAGATGAAGTCAGTATTTATTATTAGTATTGCATAGAGTGAGAAGCTATCCTCTCATACATTTGGCATAGTCTTCAAGTCGCGTCGATTTATGATACTGTCATAACTTGGTGAAGATTGATTCTAACCCAATTTTATGTTTTTATCAAGAAAAGACACACATCACTTGGCAACGTTTCTGCATCAACTATAGTCACATCATTAAATAGTCAGCAAAACTTTCGCACCTTGGTTGCCGCTGAAAAGTGTCTCTGAAAAGAAAGCAATCAAGTACATTGAAAGAAAGGTCATGTTGGCAGTCGTCGTGCTATAGGTGTTTAGGTAGCTATCTCTTTAGTAGAAGTTTTTTCATCAAATCTTTTGGGATGCTAATTATTGGAATTCTAAATACTTTTTAGATTGAACTGAAGAAATGGAAATTAAAATAGCAAATTGAAAATTTAAGAGGTACTAATCGTCGAGAAATTACTTTTCGAATAGTTATCAAGAAAACTGAACTAAGTGAATCCCCCTACACCAAATTCATGCAGTAGTTTTGCGTGATGCGCGTACAAACAAACAGACAGAAAGACAGACAGACAGACAAAAATTCTAAAAACTGTTGTTTTGTCGTCTGTTGCTCTCATAAAGACACCCTATACTTTTTGTTTCAGTATCTTCAATGTACAGACATCGGCCTGTTACAATCTTATAAAGAAAAAAATCTTGTGTCACGGTGTTTGTGGTCGCACTTCTCCGAAACGGCTCGACCGATTGTTATGAGTTTTTTTATGTATATTTGGTAGATATGTGAATAGGTCATAAAGTATATTTCACACCGCTAATTTCACGCGGACGAAGATCGCGGGGCACAGCTAGTTTTATTATATATATAGATCTCATGGAATTGTCATTGAGACCAATACTATATAAACTATGCTTGTTAGTTGTAGCAAATTGCAGATAACTTGGTTTTTAACCGACTTCCAAAAAGAGGAGGTTATCAAGTCGACTGATTTTTCTTTTTTTTTTGTTTCAGTAGAAAAAACGCAAGAATAAAGAACTATCAAGTTATTCATAATATTCATTTCCAGACTCTAAATTAAATGAAATTGCACTGAGGGAGTTACCATGAACTAAACCGGTCTCGAATGACGAAACTAAATTGCTCAGACCTGCCCACAGGCGAATGCAATTCTGGAAAACCAATTATTCAATAACATACTCTCGCGTAGCTTCCGTAATACTACTGGCCTGTTTCAGGCACTGAAATCTGATATTCTAACTGCCTAGGATACCTTGAATTGCAGGTTTACATTCAGAACTCATCAGTAGGTAGGTATTCAGAGGAATCATTCCCGCTATGTCGATTCCCTTTACGTCGACAGTCACATTAAAAACGAAATATAGCTGTGCTTTTAATTAATAAAGTAATTTCGTTCATCCGGTAATAAGGTCATCATCACCTGCCTAGCTTTTCCCAACTATGTTGGGGTCGGCTTCCAGTCTAACCGGATGTAGCTGAATACCAATATTTTACATGAAGCGACTGCCTATCTGACCTCCACAACCCAGTTAGTACTAGGTAATACGATACCCCTTGGTAAGACTGGTTGTCAGACTTTTTGGGCCACTGCCTACCTATAACGACTGTCCTAAATCTACAAGTGACACCCGGGATCAACGGCTTAACGTGCTTTCCGAGGCACGGAGGAAACACGGTATGTAATGGGTGGTCACCCATCCACAGACCAACCCAGGCAAGCGCGGCTTAACCTAAAGATCGATCCGGGCGGCTGTTATTACTTAGCCACGAGCTCCTCGGTAATCAGGTATTTTGAGTAATTTTTTTTTTAACATTGATAACCCACCAAAAAGTACTAGGCTAGCAGAAATTCAAGGTGTTTTGTATTATTATATTCTAGGTACTTACTGTTTAGTATTATAACTTATTAAACTTATGATTGAAATACCATGTTCAACATGCTGTCCTAGTACTTTGGTTAGGGTAACCGTACCTTAAGCACAAATGGTACATACTTTCTTTTTAATGAGTTGCGGAAAATGAAAATGTTTTTACAATTTATTGAATTAATGGGAAGTACTTTAAGAAAAATTGTCGAGCCTACAAGCGTTGCTACATTTTCCAAAGTAAATAAAAATATTCTAAACTTAGAGAATTCAAATATTCAAGTATTTATATTCTTCTCTCAACCAATAAACTTTAAGAGTTTTACTAAATAAATAATTCACGAGGTGTCGGCGAGAAAGTCAAACTTTTTATCCTCAATAGCACTTAATGTTATGCTAAAGGGAATATGGATTAGTAGCCAGCAAAAACTGAACCCTATCGGCTTAGATACCAAAGTGATTATTAATAAAATTGAAACTTCTAATGTACCAAGTTATAGTGGTCAACTATAGAATCCAAGACAGGTTTTCGTCGCAAAAAATTCTCTTTCAGCATTGTATTTTCAAGATCGACGACGTTTTGTGGGTCCAAACGCCTTTTTAAAGATTCGTGACAAAATGATTGCTTTTGAAATCAAAGGACTTCCGATTGGGGCTCAACCCTTGACATTTTTTTTCGTCCCCTTCTCTATTGGAAAGCTGTTTTGAATTTCTCTTTTAAGATTACGATGCTGCTTCTAAGAAAGCCGAATTTTGAGGTTATAATTATGGGCACTTTGAAAGACTTGCAAAGTCTTTCAAGTTATTAGATCATTATCCTATTTTACACGAAATCAAAGAGATTTCTTTAATAGTCCATGAGCATTGACGTACGTAGGCAGTATGAATAGAAACAAGATTATAACCTCCGTAGAATAATATTAAAATGTTTTAGTCCTGATTTGTCAATAGTCAGATAACTTTAAGCTGAGGAATAATATTTCGGAATAACAGCTTTTATACAAAACTGTCAAAATTATTATGGGGATAAAATTTATCTCCATTACCTAAAGGTTACATACAGTTAACCTTTACCAATGGAAAAATCCGTTCGCTTTTGTGAGCCTAAACTATTGAATTTAAACAAATAAATAAAATTGAAGTGTCTGTTTGTAATTTCAAAATAACAGATTTTTGCTGAATGCATATGAAAGTATAAACGGTAACTAAAAAAAAAAATATTGTTTGTCTAACTGTATGTTCCGGCGAATCTCCGAAACGGCCTGATGGATTTTGACGGGACTTTTACTGACAGATAGCTGATGTTATAAAGAGTAACTTATACTACCTTTATTTTCCAAAAAAGATTAGAGTTCCGTGCAAAAAAATCAAAGCCCATGAAATCGTTAACAAAATCAGATTAAAATAGGGAAGTTACAGTTTATAATAATTTCACACGGACGAAGTTCTCCGTCAACAGCTAGTAAAGAAATAAATCTGATTACTGATGTTGAAATACCAGCTTTTGAATAATTTTACATCCTTCAAAACATTGTACCCCATTTCAATATTCCATTTGAGTGCACATTAAACACAACAGCCTCCATAAAGTCAAGTGAGCATTTCCAACACCGCGATACAGAATTTCCACCAAAATAAAGCGGTATTGCTCAATCAATCGTGACTTACTAAGCCTTCCACTGAAAATCTTCGTCATCAAGTCTTTGTACACTTTAGAATAAAAAAGTTTAACCGTACATAAAAGATGAGAGAACTCACAAATGAGTTTTGTAATAGAAAAAGTTTCTATAGAAATAATTACTGAAATATAAAGCGTTTAAAGGTGTTATAAGTTGAGATGGATGGGGAGGTCGTTAATGTTCCAGCGTTGACTTTTGAAAAGTGCTCGGTGATGTAATTATGAGGGATCCGAAGAGTAACAGGTTTTGAAAGTCCGGTAACCATCAGTTAACTTTTATTCTAACCAAAATCGAGAGATTATCTGTACATTGCCCGGTAGCTGTCACCTAAAGATCACCCCATCGTCAGAGCTTCGACCAACCTGTAATTACAGGTACTCCTTTTCATGGATTATCATTGGGAACTAAGGATTAATTTACGTCACTCACAGCCACAGCACTCTTGTATACCAACTAACAATTTGTCTATGTACGGAAACAACACGACAGCTGAAAATTTTGCTTAGCTATATTGATCCTTCAGCGCATGTTTATTTTGCTTCAAGTCCCTCTTTTCCATTGCAGGGTCAATGTTGTAGGTAACGATTTTACGATAAAATATTTAATTCAGCCTGCCACGGTCCATTACTAAAACTAGGCTAACTTTATCTGGGAAGTAATGCTACATACTCCCGAGCTATCGTCCCTCATACTGGTTGTAACAAGCTGCCTTTTTCAGCAGCTTGTTATTTTTTATTGCAACAATAAACTAAAAAATTGAGACAAGGTTTTCAATCTGAAATGTTTTCCAGTGTTTTTCGTCCTGAGAAGATTGTACAACCTTGATTTATCTTTTTCTGTGTCTTTATACAACCAGCCTGAAGCGAAATTTTAATAATCTCATAACAACGAACAACCCGAAATCTTAATTTAGTATCTCAATCAACAATACAATCACGAGAACAAACGGCGCAATCTATTCCAATTCATATTTAAATTTTACAAGGCGTCATAAAATCTGAATATACGAAGGCAGGAAATTAGCGGAGTAAGAGGTATCGTATCCGCGCGAGTCCGGAGGGCGGGCAGACTCCGGACTCGGGGAATCGGGGACTCGGGGACACGGGATTCAGAGACTTAGGGACTTGGGAGCCGAGAGTCTGGCCGAGCCGCGCCTTCCGCCCGCGCCGCAGTCTCCGATGAACCGCCGCGCGTGACGCCCGTCGATCTTTCGTCGCAATTTCCCGCACTGCCGCGGAACCAATAACCCGCAATTCGTGAATTAAAACTCAAATATCTGCACCTGAATTGAAACTAAGTACTCTCTCCAACGTGTGTTTCAAGTGTCTGTGTTTCAGTTTTTCAGTTTCATCTCTCTGTGATTTTTTTTTATCTTTCTGTGATCGCTGTAGGACTAAACGGCGGTTTTTTAATTGAGCTTTGTTGAATTAAGGTAAGCGGTTTTTTACGAAATAATGGAAGACATTTTTTACGTCGTTCTTTTTATATTTACAGGTTTAATTTATACGAGCGTTTTGTTCGCGACGGCTATGATAATACATTTTTAGATTGTTATTAAAATTAGCATAGTGATGGAAAGAAAGTAATTATTAATTCTGTAATTTCTTATGAGTTATGGAAATCATTAGTACTGGGAATTTAATTATTTTTGAGGCATTTTGTTGACTGTTTTGTTTTATTTTTTTTAACTGATTTCTTTATTAAAGTCATTTGGTAGTCTAAGGCCTAAGTACTCACGTTAGTAGTAATAGATATTATTATGATATCACTGCGTCATACTTGATAGTGTAGTAGTAGAATTTATTGTTACAATACATCTCTATAAATAGTAAATGCAACATTTATGTACTTACATGTACATTGCTCATAGTAAAGTTTAATCTATTGTGTTTAGGAGATAAGCCGAGATAAGATAACAACACTACTAACCGGGTATAACTCTAGTGCCGTCATTATTTACTCAATTATACAGAACTTTGTACTTTTATTTACTTTTTGCAGAGTCATCTACAATTTAGATTAATAGCGTGATTATTTTGTGTAGATGGGAAGCGGTGTTACTCTTTGAGTTAAAACTACGAGTATGTTCACGGCTATTCCAACGGCATTTCATTAAATTCAGGGTAGCGTTTTGGCTTCTTAACCTAGGAAAGTAAGTGGTGAGGAGAAATAATACTAGTGGCTTGCCAAGGGGTCAAAAATATGGCAAGAAGGCGATCAGACTGTCCAGAAACCCTAATATCATGAAGGGTAGTAGGTAATACGGTAAGCCAAGCTTTTAGACTTGTATGAAAGTACCGCCACTAAGCAATATGTATCGTAGATTTCGGTAGGCAGTTTATTTTATGTAATTTACATAAGCCATCGCTCACATAAGCCATCACTCAGGATTCACTTACATAAGCCATCACTCAGGAGCTCGTGACTAAATGATAACAGCCGCTAGGGGCTTAATCTTAAGCCACGCTTGCCTAGGTTGGTCCGTAGATGGGACCGCCCATAACATACCGAGCTTCCTCCGTGCCTCGCCGTTGGTCCCGGCTGTCATTTCTAGATCTTTGACAGTAGTTACAGGTAGTCAGGGGCCCGAAAGTCTGTCGCCCAGTCATGCCAAGGGGTATCGTATTACCCAGTACCAACTGGGTGGTGGAGGTCAGATAGGCAGCGGTCCATGTAAAATACTGGTATTCAGCTGCATCCGGTTAGACTGGAAGTCAACCTCAACATAGTTGGCAAAAGGCTAGGCAGATGATGATCACCACTGCTCTCAAAACGGTGAAAAATTTTTAGACATGAGACATCCGTGGCCTTGGGATTATGGCTTCTTCTCACAATGTGGAGACTTGTGTCCATCAGCAGCAACGCTAAAGGCTGATTATAATGGACTCTGTGTATTATTTACCTAGCAACAAATAGTACTGAATATTATGTAGAGCCTTACTTTTGTAACAAAATAATGTAGGTGTTCCATCAATCATCTATTAATGTACGAGTATCTGTGCCAATATTGACACTAACATCATTATGTACGAGAGTATCGTGTTCACCTATGATTGTATTATATTTCAATGGAATACATTTCTCCACAATATGTTGATACGTAGAAGAATGGAAGATTTTTTTTTTAATTTCAACATGTTTTTTTTTTTAATGGATGTCTGATATGGTACTCATAAATGAAAATAATAGACTTCGACAGTGTTTGACCGGTCACCATGAAAGTTAGCACATATTTATATATTTTTTTCATAGCATAAGCATAAGCATAATCTGCGTATTAATGTTCCCACTGCTGGGACGCAAGCCTCCTCTCTATGAGAGGGAATAATCCACAGGGTTGGTAGATGTCACATGTCTTCGAATTTTTGGTTCTAGGACATGCCGGTTTCCTCACGATGTTTCCCTTCACCGTTTTTGAGAGCAGTGGTGATGAAATAACTTACACAAAGTAATGCGCCTGGCTGGGTTCGAACCCACGACTTACAGCTCGTAAGTCGGGGTCTCCACCACTGGGCCACCGCTGCTCTCATGGAGAAGATTTTTCTTTCGACCTCCAAGCGGTCTTCTTTATCGTGTGGTGCCTAACCTGGTGTCAGAGTTTTAATGCAGCCCATGGGCCTCTGACTTGGCTTTACATACCGTCGACAAATATCTCTCAGGCATGCTGGTTTCCTCAAGCAGTGAAAGGGGCAAAAACTAAATAAAAAGCCTGTATGGTCTCGCTACAGGGCTCAGTCTTCCCATTTTCCATATAATTCAGTCTTTTGCCAGTGCTTTCAGTAGGAGACGAGCTCCTTACGCCATCTTCGTCCTTGGTACTACTCGGTGATTTTTTTTGCCCATTTTTCCATTTGATACGACATTCGAATTACAATCGAAGCTCCGATTCGTAGCAGCTTCTTGCTACAGGTATCCTCTATGAGTGCTAAGCGCTACGTGCTACATCCTCATAGTAGATACTGTGGCGTAATTTGATTTGCAACTTCTTTTTATTTTGCAGCATCGCTTGCCAAAAGTCCGTTTGAAAACAGAGCCGCGTTTCGACAAAAATCGGAAAACACGAATAGTAGAACGTATTCGTCAAAGAGATCGTTCGGCAAAAGTACTTTTTATACCACAGGCGTGTATGTCAGTCATCGAGAGGGATTTTTGCGCTCCGTTTTAAAAGGTATTCGAGAAATTGTATGCACATGCCTTTGCGTTTTTTTGGACTGGATTTGTGAATTGGCAATTTCCTAGTTAAAAGTGTGCCAGTGCAGAGGAGACAGTAACTCATTTCGATAATCGCTCAATCTGCAATAAGAATAACTTTAAAACTAGGCCAATTACAGCTATCACTTGAAATGTCGTCAATAGTGTTCGCTGTGTGCTCGAAGTTTTTCGGCCAAAATTATCCCACCTTATATTCAACGTCATGCTTGTCACTAATTACATTTCACATTATTCACCCCAGAAAGCCATCGAATTCAGTCGCTGTGGTTTAAATTATCGCTGTGGAATCATCATCAATAAAAATGTCTGGATATCATCCGCTCAAAACTAAATGGAGCAATAAGAATAGCAACGACTTTCGAACGGAATAGGTACCTTAAAAAAAACGTTAAATGAAAATCTACAGTGTTGCACACACCGGCCATCCTGGGATTTCAATCCCAAATCGGTTAAAAAGGGTAATTGGGTTCTACTCACGAAAAAAAATTCAATCATAACCCGGGATTGGTATTGCTCGCAATAACTGAGATAGAATCGCGCTCTATCCCCTATCGTATTAAGAACTAATATCGCCATTTATAAGAATGATTTTTTTTTTGTTTCTTTCAGTAATATTTTTTTGTGGAGAAAAAAAACGTTTGATAAAACGTAAATTGAAGTATAGGCACAGTTGCACATATAAAATATGTGTAATATATAAGGTCTATCTTTTCATACACGAAATATTTTAACCGTAAGTTCTATAAGTCGTAAAGTCGCCATAGCAACGAAAAAAAATTTTATCTGTGTTTTTTTTTACAAAATTGTTAGAATTCTAAAAATTTTTGAGTTTTTTTGCATAAAACATTTCCTCCCATATTCTAACAATGACCGTAGGTAAATAAGACGCAATAAACTAGCGTAATGAATGTTAAAAAATAAGGAGCCAGTATTTATTTTGTGGGTCAAGTAATTTTAAATTATTAATTTTAATAAAAAAATAAACTAAGATAAAAAAAAAATCCCTTGAAATGGCTTTGTTATAGCCGTTAGACGATTCCCTGAAAATATTTCGTGTATGAATAGTTAGACCCTATATTTGTGATTTTATTTGGTTTCGATCAGCCATAATTGATGAAGACAACCCATGTGAATATCACCCATAGTATTCCGCATTTCGCATTCGCGGTTGTAGTAAGTAACAGATTCCACATTAACCGGTAAATATTCACCTTTTTCTTCTTTTTCGTGTGGTTAGTGCCAAACCTGGTGTCAGATTTTTTAACAATAATAACGTTGTGTTACGTATAAATTAGATAATACATTAGGACTTGGAATGATTTGGGTTATCCCGAACAAATGTTGTGCTACAGCAGGACCAATAACTGAAGAAAATATTTTTTGAAAGTATGTACATGTGTACATTATGTGAGACAGCAATAAGGTTCCTAATGAATAAAGTAATGTTTTCAGTTTGTCTCACATTTTATAATATTAGTGTGGGTTTTAATAAGAAACTAACAATACAACTTTAAATATTGTTATGTTTTTAAATAAAATTATTTTTTTAAATATTTAAAAATGTAAATTAAATGTTTAATCAACGCCGACTAGTCGGTACATCCTTAGTTGTCATTTATTGATTAAAACTTAATGCGTAGATAATGTACAATCTTTGCCTTTTGCATCTTTAAGGCTAAAGCTCATAAGCGATGGCTGCGGGACTGTTCGAAAGAGATACAGTGGCCCTGGAACATAACGGGCAAAGAAGGAACATGGATGGGTTTTAGTCAGTACAAGTCTGACACTCACCTGCGCTCCGCCCAGAGTGGGGGGGGGGGTCATTTGATGATTTCAAATCCGGAAAAAAAAAAAAAACGAAGCTCATAAGCGATTGTGATAATAAATAGAACAGTGAACTCATCATCTGCCTAGCCTTTTCCCAACTATATTGGGGTCGGCTTCCTGTCTAACCGGATGCAGCTGAATACCAGTATTTTACATGGAGCGACTGCCTTTCTGACCTCCACAACCCAGTCAGTACTGGCTAATACGATACCCCTTGGTAAGACTGGTTGTCAGACTTTTTGGGCCACTGACTGCCTAACGACTGTTAAAGATCTACAAATGACAGCCGGGACCAACGGCTTAACGTGCTTTCCGAGGCACGGAGGAAAATCGGTATGTAATGGGCGGTCACCCATCCACAGATCAACCTAGGCAAGCACGGCTTAACCTAAAGATCGACCCAAACGGCTGTTATTATTTAGCCACGAGCTCCTCCACGAGAACTATTGTAACTAAACCCTTTGATGAAACTGAAGAATAGGATAAGTTTTCTTAGTCGCGGAATAAAAGATAAAAATATTCTAGGAAAGAACTAATAAATAACAAAACCATCAATAATTCAACGCTTTTATTATTCTAATCAAATGTTATGACAGATGACATAATTGGAAATGTTCCCAACGTTATCATAATCATGCGCAAACAAAGAAAAGTAAACTGCTAAGATGACGTCATTACGACCAGATGCTCACGCGCATACACAGTTCTATCACTAAGCAGATAGTAGCAAAAGGTCCAAAAATTATGATTTACTCTAACAAGCTAACGTATTCATATAATAAACAGTTATGAACAAACTTTATACTCAAACTCAAAGCATTTATTTCAATTATACTAATTACGAGAAGTTGTTTGAATTGTCAAAAATTCTGTCATTCATATATGTTATACAGTCTTAAGTAATGAGAATAACGAGAAATTGCTTGAATTGTCAAGAATTCTGTCATTCATATAATTATGTTATACAGTACTAAGTAATGAGTAGGCACAGCATGATTTTCACAAGGTTCTGTGTTCAGTCTATCGATGTTCGTGTACAGGCAAGCACGAACTTTTGCATGATAAAGATTCTACAAATTGGTCCTTGCAGGCACGAATAGATTTAGCTACTTGTACCCGGTTATACGGCATGATAAAGCCGTTGATAGATATGCGTACAAATTACCTTTGCAGTAGTTCTATTGAGAAGTTGCCAATACTAAAGTGACTGTAAGGTCTAAAGAATGGGTGTAAAAGTACCCTTAACGAAGCCGAAAGGCCCTGTTTCTCCCCGTCATTGTGATATTTTTTTGTTCTGGACCGTACCTTGGAAACTTCTAGTTACGGAGATATTGGTGATCAAGATACCGAACTTTTCACAAGTTATTTTAAAATACAAGTCTTTAACTTTACTTTAAATGCCTCTATGGCCCCTATACTATTTAATGCCTCCATCAGCATAATATTTTTAGTGCGTTACATTGAGTCCGTGATATAAAACGTGATTCTACACCCAAAAAAAAAGTCGTTTCTCAGCAATATTTTTTGCGTAAGTTACTTTGATGTCCAGAATGCATGGTTGACGGCTTCGTGAAGGGTCCGTTTACACGTGCCATCTTCAAAAGATTTACAGAAACAGGAAGATGTTTTGATTACATTTAGCGCAAAATGCATTTCATAAATTGCCGTGCAAACGGGATTTCTTAGATTGTTTTTGAAAGATCTTCTGTAGTTCATTTTTTTCATCGCGGATACCTCACAATATCGAATATTATGAATAGGCTGTTTAGAATCGAAACCCGGATTTAGTTATGAAAGAAAGCTTATGAACGAACAACTCGGATAGAATTTAAGTGGAATGATTTATTACCGAGTCTTTGAATGTGTTTTGTTCCACTTTTTGCTGCAGATCAATCAGGAATGGATATTATTTATCCAAACGTTTTTTTCTGTATCCGGCTTGTTTTTTATTTAGCTCATCTACATAATCTGATGTGGATTGTAACTAGTACAGCAATTTATAAATCTTATTAAATCTTTGATTTGGTTCGGCCATTTATGTATCTATACTCTATACTAATACTATAAAGAGATTATATTTATTTGTATTTTTGGAAGTTTGTATAACACCTGGATAAGGGACGCACAGAACCGGGAAGTGTGGCAGAAAAAAGGGGAGGCCTGTATCCAGTAGTGGGTGATTCCGCGCTGTTATGATGATGGTGATGGAGTTTTTATGTCAGGGGTAACCTTCGGAACTAATGATCCAACTCTAAAAAAAACAAGAATAAAGATATATTATTCGTGGGTATAAATTACAGTTAAATCATGCATATTACCAGATATATCACAATGTTTGCGGTCGAAGTCGCAGGTTAAGTGCTAGTTTAGAATAAAGGTGTCGACTTCCAGTCAGCATAGTTAACCAATGACTTCTACAAATAAAATATGAATCGATTGACACCTCATTCATCAAAACAGACTTGGCTTGGGCACTACAGTGGAACATAAAAATGTTACATAGTTGTTATATGCATTGACTGTTTAAATCATAACTTTTCCTTTGGTTTAGTCGTAGTCGGGTAATAGTAGGAACATTTTTCAAAATCAAAGTATGAAATCCACAATATCCAACACGAATGCCTACTTTTTGTGCTATACCTGGACGTTATTGCTTTAATTGTTACATAGTAGCAATTCATACAACTCGATTCCTTCCGGCTTCTCTTTGAAAAATGGCACAGTCAGTATTCTAGAGATAAATAATATAATCACATTAAAGATTATATACTCCAGCTTACCTCTTACAAAAATTGACCCTTCGCTACTGCATAGTAGTCAGGCTTTTTTAAATTGCAAAAATGTGTGGAACCATCTTAACTATTTTTACCGGTAGATATACAATTAAGTGTGGACATATTTAAATGTAATGTTAAAAAAAATGTTATTGGTAAAATCTTATTATAGTGTTAATGAATATTTGTGTGACAAACTCTAAATAATGTTTATTACTTAAGTTTGAATTAAATTGCGTATTTCACAATGATTAATTAATAACATTTTAGCCTAATAGATTAACTTTGACATTATTACTTTGACATATTTACTTTGACTTTAATTGACAAATTTAATAGACATGTAATTTTGAACTTTAATTTATTTAAATTTTTAATTTAGGGACTAACCACGTTCCGAACTAAATGTTGCATGCCTAGTGCAGAGTATGGTGACACTAACAACTTTCCTGTTCTTCAAAAACCCACCTGTATAACTACCCATATTTGCAATAAATGAATTTGAATTTGAATTTATATAATTATGCTGCTAAAAAAAAAACTTGCTTTGCTGTTTAAAATTCAAGGTTAGAAATTCCTTTTTAGTATTCAGTATTCATATAACTATGAGCCACTCACAAGTTACAATCTGATGACGCATACACATCCTCTCTAAATCAATCTCATTTTATGTAGCTGTACATTTTATGGATCAGTTGGAGTAGTCTCCGTATTATGTTCTACTCCTTGTGTTTCCTTCTAAAATTACCGAACATGATTCACATTATGTTATCTAGGCCAGTCGGCAAGAAGTAGTTCAAATTCAAGTCTATTAATATCCCACTTCTGATTGATGGCCGAAGATAAGATCCTACTTACTTAAAAAGTAAGTACTCTTGACGACGACTGCGTATATTAAGTAGAACGTAGTTAAATACTTGTTTAGGTACAGTCGGGGAAATTATTTGTATATCCAACTGTCAATGATATTTTCGATAGGAGTCTGAGGACACGACAGTGCCCCCGCCAAGTCGAACAAAAAAAAAACTAAGGTATACGTTTATTGTGGTCATTGACGGGTATGTGTTGCGTTAACAACCTGTCAACACCCACTTAAGTTTTAAATTTCGCTAGCAACATTTATTGAAGGAATTATCTTAAATAAAGTTTGACTAGTTCCCTATTCAAATACTCAAAGCACAAACTGGGTCTTAATAACCGTGTCTTTACCTAAGGTCTTATGGACACTAGATGTTAAATAAGGTTTAGTTTACCTATTCAAATTTCTGTTTCAATATTTCAAAGAACCAATTTTCACATTAACCGCTCTATTATGAAACCATTATGGAGTGCAAAGCCACATGTGAGGACGATTAAATATTTATTCAACGTGGTCACTGGTACAGCGCCAAAAATCAAATCATCGCCGCGCTTAGGCTACTTCTCTGCTCGTTTGTATAATCTTGCTTTTTCAGAGTTCAAAGAATCATTTTTGTATATTTTTCGAGTTAAGTACCAAGTACGGAACCGAACATCAAAATCATTTTACCAGTTTCAGTAAATATTTCTAACATTTTTATGTTGCTACTTAAAAATTACTTACGTGTACGACACAGAACTACCACATACAATTTTGTCTGAAAGAATTGTTGCGTGACAACACTGACAACATATTGTCGACACATAGCTTAGAATGTTCCCACAACACAGGACACAGGCCTCCTCTCTATGAGAGGAATGGGAGATAATCGACCACGCGCGCCCAGTGCTAGTTGGTGAAGGCTACATGTCTTCGATTTTTTTATTCTAGGAGGACATAACATGAGCGTAGTTAGAGCTGCAGTAATGATATAATTTACACGAAGTTAGGTTCCTGCCTGGGTCCGAAATAATGACCTACACTTGTAAGTCGTGAGCTTTTTCCACTAATCATATCTGCCTAGCCTTTTCTCAACTGTGTTGGGATCGGCTCCCAGTCTAAGCGGATGCAGCTGAATTCTAGTATTTTACTTAGAGCGACTGCCTATCTCTCTTCCACAACACAGTTAGTACTGGGTAATACGATACCCCTTGGTAAGACTGGCTGCCAGACTTTCAGTCCACTGAGTACCTGTAACGACTATCAAAGATCTACAGTCGGATCTATCGATCGGCCTGTAATTGATGGTCACACTTGCACAGACCAACGGCTTAACCTAAAGATCGACCCGAGCGGCTGTTATTATTTAGCCGTGAGCTCCTCACTATCTATAATAGTTCAGCCAGTCGGCTACTAGTACTGTTACTACGATTTAAACCATCCCAACATCGTACGTAAAATGGTGTATATCTTCACAGCTACATCTAAAACGAGTCAGTATTTATTTACCGCGGCGACTGGTAGCGCGCCAAAACGCATTATTTATTATTATCACAAATAACTCGTGGCTTCGCTTTTATCAGTAACTGTATTCATTTCCGATGCATTCTGGATGCTGGTGAATATTGTGTCATACATTTTGTGTTGAAAAAGGGATGTGATGATTTTGTGATGCAGTAGCCAAAGTAGACTTATGACAGTCTGAAACTGCGATGGTCCAGTGGCTGCAAGCGTGACTGTTTAGCATGAGTTCCTGGGTTCGATTTCCAGGTCGGGCAAAGTGTTATTAGTTTTTACGATCAAGTTTTTTGGTCAGAATCTGGATTTGTGCTCGCTTGATGGCAATTGGCTCGCCCCCTATTACAAGGGGCGTAAACATAACAGGCGAAATGTGGGCGTACTATTAGATATGCCACTGCCTAATCCTTCAGGGCTTACAGGTATGTTATAAAGCTGAACAACTAATAGTAAAGAAATAAAAAAAAACATTAATTGCATTTTTGCACACATGCATATTCAATGAGATCGTCGTTTCGTTGCAGGATCCAAGATAGTTGAATTGTTTCGCCGGGACTAGTCAAGCTTAATAATGAATTCGCTTTTCTGGTGGTCGCCACTGTTGGCTCCGATTTCCAGGAGTCAGTGCGCGGCCCAGGTGGGAGAGGGTTGAGGGTTTAGGAATAGCGTATTGGGCTTGTCCCAAAAAATCAGCCTATAATTTTCCCACTACTGGTTCATAGATATCCTTTCTATGAGAGACAATTCACCACGCAGACCCAATGCGGGCGGAGCTTCACGTTTGTCAGTATCAGTAACTATGTTAATGTCCGATATATGCTGGCGAATTGTAACATACGAGTACAAGGTATGTTCCTACGGATATACCCACATACTGTAATTTAGGATATCGTTGAGATTCGAACTGTTCTCGTATGTTCCATCAACGAGGTTCTTTATTCACTTGTGTTTTTTTTTATACTAAATAGTCTTGCGCTTGGTTGCAACTCGCATGATGTGAAGCGATGATGCGGCCTAGGGTGAAGCAAGCTTGCCTAGAAGAAACCGAATGATGATATTATTGTGACATTAGCATAAGCATAATCAGCCTATTAATGTTCCCACTGCTGGGACGCAGGCCTCCTCTCTATGAGAGGGAATGGGCTATAATCCACCACGCGGGCCCAGTGCGGGTTGGTAGATGTCACATGTCTTCGAATTTTTGGTTCTAGGACATGCCGGTTTCCTCACGATGTTTTCCTTCACCGTTTTGAGAGCAGTGGTGATGAAATAACTTACACAAAGTAATGCGCTTGGCTGGGTTCGAACCCACGACTTACTGCTCGTAAGTCGGGGTCTCTACCACTGGGCCACTTATTGTGACATTATGAATGAGTATTTAAAGCACTCTAGAGGCAGGCCCAAGAAACGCTGGCGTGACGGTCTGGACTCATTCTTAACGGATTGGTCAGAGAGGGCACATTGTAAGCAGGATTGGAAAGCCATGGGGGAGGCCTCTGCCCAGCAGTGGGACAGAGCAGACTGATATAAAAAAAAACAATTACCAAGCAGCGTTTGAAAAAAAAATTGCTAAAAACACACAAAAAACCTGGAATTAATTCACCTAACGATGTGCTCAATCCATCTTATCAGTTCACGTATTAATTTACTCAGTTTCCACTATCGTTGAATACTGGCCCTCTCCAAATACTCGAATCCTTTTGAACGAAGAAGTGAATCAGCAACTTGATTCTTCTAACAAAGGATGATGGACGAAAATGTTATATGCTTAGATTATTAAGGAAAGTATTGTAAGCAAAGTTTATGTTTAGAAAATATTAGTAGGTACGCGAAGGAATGCCCAAAAGCCAGCTCAAGTTATAAAATAATTGCGTTTAGTGTTATATTTCAAAAGTTTGGGCATATGTATAAATGTACTGTCATATTTACTGGACCCCAAACTCACTAAATTAAAAGCTTTTGAGCGGTCTCCTGTTTTTTGACAGATTTTCCATAAAAAAATATGAAACAAACTAAACCATTTGCAAATTACCGGAGTTAGCCCTGGTCATTTGATAAAAGTGTTACAACGAATTTTGTAAAATAATTTCCCCACAACTTTAGTTAGGCCATATCACTAAATAGGTAAGTAATCACCGGTGCATAGCCATGCCGCTAAACTAATGACATGCTAAAACCTATAATTAATTTCGAGGCAATATCATCGCATCGGTAATTAAATACCCAACTGCAAACGATATTGGTATCTACGGATAGGAGACCAATGCAATTATTGTCATTAGGTATCATAAATTATCGTTATATTTTCCAGATCGACGAGTATTGGTTTCCACGTGCGAAATTATAATAGATTGGACTTAATTACATTGTATTGTATTGTATAACGGGTTGGTGTCCGCAATTCCACGTCCGAAGCGCGTATTTTGCGTGCGGACATAATTCAATTATACATGTAATTCTTCCTATGAATGTATTTTTCAATGTAAAATTCTTCATGTATGTACTCATGATTCTAAATTGAAAGAGTTATCTTGCCCGTTCTTCTCCTTAGAGATCTACTAGTTTTTTCACAGTTATTATGCTTTGTGACTGGTACTGCAGTTCATCTTTCTGATAATGACGATATAAAAGTTTTGAATTTGTTTTTAAATAACAAAAGACAAAAGAAATACATAACATCACGCCTGTTATCTCTAACCTAAGGGTAAGGCAAAGATGTACCAGGTACCTAATGATCACCCAAATTTCGGCAGTTACGTTTTAAGTCCCATGCAATAGGGGGCGAGCCTATTGCCATGAACCTGGGCATAAATCCTGACAACGTGGCTGCTGCTGAGAAATTCCTGATAATAAAACCCAGTAAAACTTTGCCCAACCCTTGAATCGAACCCAGGACCTCATGCTCAGCAGTCGCTCTTGAGACCACTCGACTCTCCAACTATGCAGTCGAGGCAGTTAAAAGAAATGTCCAGGCATATTCCTAGTCCACAGGAAGTGTTTGAAAATATAAATTAGTTCGTCTTCATCCCCATTTTCTAATCGAAATTACGAGCATCGTTAAAGGAGTCTGCCCACTACATCGTAACATACCAAGACCGTTCAATGAACGAATCAGGCACGGAAAAAATATGACACGGACTACTTTGCCCACTAAAACGAATGGACATCGTATCATACCCGTTTATAATGGGTTTAGAACGGTCAACATACACGGTTATAACCTTATATTTGTTGTTTTTTTTTTGGCGGTTACTTTCATGAGGCAGACTCCTTAAAACGTGTTTTGTTCAGGTATGTACCTACTCTACTACCAAGCTCACTGATGGTCTGCCACTTTCCAGCCTTATACTCTAAGTAATAAGGTTTAAAAGTCGTCGACCGTCAGTGACGTCGGTAGGACCTATATTCACTGTAAAGGAAAATTTCCCTTTTCTAAAACTTGTTAAAGAAGGCCCTTTTCAGTTTCGAAGCCTCTTAGAATATTAATAATTCTGTGGTTTGCTGATTTATAAGTTTTTATTATTTAGTTCTTATCTACATTTGGTAAAATGTATTTTGTAGATTTCTTGGTCCTTACTTATTGTTTGGTATTAACGAGAATATTTGAACTGGAGATAGGCACCGATATAATAATATGTAATTAGTACCTATTATTTAGATATTAATATTAGTTACATATTAAAAAAATACTAACTGCAGTTATGGGCGAATAAAAAAGTCAATTCAAAGAATATGACGAGTTAAATCAAATGCGCCAACGGATATTGTAATAGGTATTAATTAAGGAAACATAAAAAATACTGAATACGAACTCCTCGTAAATACCTGAGTTTACGATTAAATTGTTTAACATTTTTGTTTAAAAGAAAGTTTATCCGTTTTGATGAAAACAATGTTTGAAAATATTTCGAGTTTTGTTCAAATTCGGGCTGTTTTTGGTTTAAATTCTCAGAAACTTTCGCGGTTTAATTAAAATTAAAAGACGGTTTAAAAGGTACAACTCACTCATCATCTGCCAAGCCTTTTCTCAACAACATTGGGGTCGGCTTCCAGTCAAAGGTACAACTCACTCAAAACAAAAAATATATACTAATAGCTTGTATGCGTGGCTTCGCCGTAGTACCCGGATAAAAAATAGCCTATTTTCATATTGTTCATCCGGAATAAAGAACTTTTGAAGAGTTGAAAGATTTTTTTAAATAAACACAATAGGAACAGACAGTCAACACTGTCTGTTCTTATTGTGTTTATTTAAAAAAATCTGAATGAACACTGTCTGGGGATATTACAAAACACACAATTCCTGGCATATTCTAAATTCAAATAATATTATTAAAAAAACGTAAACAGCAATAAAATTCGAATGCAATATAATTAATTATTAATTATAATTAATTATTTAGTTAGTTTATTCAAATTAATAAATATTTATATAACTATATGGACATCGATAAATTATCTTCCTTACGCGTGTGTATCATTTAACTGATTTTAATTTTTTTTTTTTTGTTTTCCGAGCCCTTGGGCTTGAGAGCCGCATGCAAAATCCAAAGGAAGTCCATATCAAGGTGGAACAATCATGGTACGGTCGGGAGAACTAACCGCGCTTAGGTAAGGCTGCAAAATACCGTGATGGCACCTATACCCAGCCACACCGGTTGCAGATGGGTCAAGTTTTATGCGTATGCATGGTGATGTCCGCCCAACTACCTCAGTAACTCAATGGCTACAGCAACGTAATATGGCGGGGCCCTGGACTGGCCCTCGCAGTCCCCAGCTTTAAACCCGATTAAGCACGTCTGGAATATGCTGCAACGAAGGTCTTTACGAATTTTCCCGAAAATCTGCTGACGCACCGTCCACTTTTCAAGCATTTCGTATCGTCGGATCTGGACTTTATACCACAACGCGATATTGATAACCTCGTTTTGAGCGTGTAATCGTTGCAGATGTGTTATAAGCATTCGAGGTGCTCGGACAGTTTATTCTCTTCAATTTGCTATAAAATTTCAAGAATGGCTATAATTATATCCTACCCGACATGCATTGAATATTCTTTATCCACGAAACTCACCATTTACCTCTCAACAATAGACAAATCTCACAAAATTACAGAGATTGCCAAAATCATTAAGTTAAACCGTCCGTATCAGATTCTGTATCTGTGAGAACGATAAAAAATATCTTAGAAAGCGTCTGGATTACATTAACCGGCACATTTTTTCATTCACCCGTCGTTTCGAGGCCAGGAGTCGAGATTGGCTGATCCTAAACAAACGGTGGTAACAAATACAAAGCGTAGATGTAACATTCTTTGTGAAATGTTTTTGTAACAAATCTGCGAGCTTGAAACACTAGGAGTACGTGACTGGGTCTTCAGAAACTATAAATCTTTTGGGGACTGGTACTTTCTTTTAAATTACGTGTAAATTGTTTTTAAGAAATGTTGCAATGCGGGTTTTTAAAAGTGTAATTGAAAATAATGAAATAATGAAAATTTTAACATTAAAAAAAAACACTACATCATTTAGATGCCAATGTATACACTTTTATAATAAACTACCTGGCCACATTCAAGAACTAAGCCTTAATAAATTCAAATTTTTTATAAAACGTAAACTTTGCTAGAAAGCCTTTTATTCTGTTAAAGATTATATTGAGGACAAAAAAGCTTGGGATTGAACTGCTCTAATTGAAATCGATATTAAATTGAATTTGTACCCATTTTATTTTATTTTATTACAGTTTGACATTTTTTTTATTTTTTATTTGACATTATCTACTTTTTCAAGTACCTATGGTATTATTATTATTTTTTTTTTTCTTGTCTTTATTTACTTTTTCATGTGTCGTTTTATAATTATTTTGTTTACTACTGTGAATATGAGGACTACGTGGGTGGTTATTATTATTTTTTTAGTTTAGTTAGTTTCACGATTGTCTGGCAGTTTGAGTACTTTAAGCGGCCTACCCAAATGTCCTTTCTTTGGTATTGTTCGTCGTGTCGTTGAGCTCCTTGGATTATGAGTCGAGCTACACGATCACTGACAAATGCTTGCACTGTCTGGACAGGTCCACTCAAATCTGTGTGGTTATTTCTTCAAAAGACCATCTCAGACATTAATCTACATGGTCCTCATATGACTTGAGCAATGTCTGGACTTTAAAAGAGACGGTGACCTCTGAATTTGTTTCGGATGTTTCTTCTCAGAGTAGTCAGGTACGAAACACCTGCCCCATCTAGTTTTAAAACAACATGTTGAGATGTAAAAGAGTTTTTTAAACCAATTTACAGAAATAAATATGATTTATGATTTACTTCTTCTTTGCTGTCGAAGGTACGATTTTTTAAAATTGTGGCCACGGTAACGCGGCGTCTGCAGCGTCTTTTAGGTCCTCAAAAGTGCTGATGTTGGGACATTTCGGACACTCCAGCAAATGCTACATCGTCTGGTCGGGAGCACCGCCTTCACACTGTGTGTCTGAAGGATCTTTAATTCCCCATTTTGCTAAATTGTGTTTAAAGCGGCCTACTTGGGTGCGCAATCGGTTAAGTGCTTTCCAAACAGGCCACTGCAGACATGTCCCGTAGGCAAATGTACCTGGGGTTTAAAAAAATCGGGTGGTGGTAGGTGGTGCTCTTCCCACAGTTTGCTTCTCACCTTTAAAATTTTGAATAAGATTCTCATTACATTAGTCAGTAAGTACTTTAATAATGTGAAGAAAATCGAGTTGTCAAAACTGGCAGTACTAATACGGTAAAACAGATTCGACCGTAAAAGCAAAACACACAAACAAACGTTTAAGGTAATGTTCCTATATATTTTACCCGACTACAGCGAAGGCAAAAGGAAGGTTATGATTTTAGCAGACTATGTATGTATGCATGTAAATTTATTTTTACGTATGTTCCTCCGTATCGCCTAAACTATTCATCCGATTTTGATGAATAAGGTGTTAATCGATTCGTTATTATGGCCTGGGTAACACAAGCTACATTTTAACCGACTTCAACAATAGCAGTCGATTTTACCTTGTAAATCCCGAATTTAATTAGGGCGTAATTTTTCAGTAGTCGGGTTCTTTTTTTACCACACAAATTCTCAAGTTTACTAAATAAGAACTATATAGTCGATGTGAACATCGGTAGGTCTATGGGAAATATATATATCGATTTTTTTTTTTAAATTTTACGGCTATTACTCTTAAACTACGTACGTTTTAGGTACGTGAAAATTGTTTTCAGAACGAGTTCCGTTACATCGGCGATTTATTACATTTCTTAGAAGATTAAAACTAGAAGCTCGAGTAAAATTGGATTTTTCAATTTATTCAAAATCCGATTTATTCTATCGACGAATTGGTGCGTTTGAAACAAATTTTATGTAACAACACGAAGCTGGATTTATGCTTTACTGAGATTGCAAACTTGTTTTCTTAAATCATCAAAATCAAGTTGACATCACGTTTTCTGGACGTCCCTTCAATTTTATAAATATACAGGGTGGAAGGAAAAAACAGCTGTTTCCTAAAAATGTGCAATACCTAAAATTCAAAATGTAAAGAATGTGTGTGTTAATTACCGATGAAAAAATTCTATGTGGCTCAGAATAATGTATTGAATACGTGGTAACCGCTTCAGCGTCAGTGTCTCTTCCACCCTGTGGAAGTGTATGCTGTCTGTCTGTTCCATATATAAAAAATGTCATACTATTTACTTTACCATTCTGTTTACGTTTCCGTTAGTTTATTGTAATAGTAATTATGCAGGAAGTATTATCACCTTTTTAGTCGAATAATAAATTAAATTACATACGAACATTATTGGATGAAAGACAAACAAATAAACGAAAGTTGTATGACGAGTAAACCATTGGGCTTTCACTCAATGCGATTAAAAATTATCGATTACCTCATTACCGAAAAACATTAAGGGTGTAAACAGACTCTTCACATAGCCGTCAACCAAGCATTATGTACTTCAAACTAAGTAACTTTACGCAAAAATTATGCTGGGATTTTTTTTTTTGGGGTGAAAAATCACGTTTTACGGTAGGACTCGATGGAAAGCACTCAAAGCATTGTGCTGATGGATGAATTGAATAGTACGGGGGTCGTGGAAGTATTTAAAATAAAGTTAAAACATTAAAAATGGAACTTTGACCACCAGCTTGACCAAATCTTTTGTAGCTTTACCATTCTTTGGCGTAAATCTTGACGTGTTGTAGAAGAAAGCCAGTTTTCCTGAAACTTGATACTTTACTTCAAACAAAACGTTCGTCTTTGATGTCAATAATGGCGAAATTGGCGAATCATCGTGTCTTATTTCAATCGATCTTGAAAGAAGTTCATGTTTCGGGTTAATAGGAAGGTACTGGCTCCGTTGCTGAATTGTAGATATTATTATTCAATGAAAGAAAGAAAGAAAAGAAAGAAAATTCATTTATTTGGCACATGCCACAAGTGCACAAAATATAAAACAAAAATAATACAAAATAAAAAAAAAACAGAAAACTTAAAAATAAACAAAAAAATGTAGGTAACACTGTGTGCCTCATAGGACCAGTTCAGCAAAATGCCCGGCAACTTGTGCCTGACGCTGGTGCTGAATGTATCCATCAGTATATATTTTTGCATTCGTTACTAGGAGCGGTACCGTAAACTGTATGTTTTCCCACCAAAAAAAATTCGTAACCCTTCAATATTTTTTGGAAGAACTCCTTAGGTTGATATGCTTGGTTGATGGCTCCGTGAAGGGTCAGTTCACCAGAGCTGCGGGACTGTTCGAAAGAGACACCGTGGCCCTGGTACACAAAGGGCAAAGAAGGAACATGGATGGTTTTTATTTAGTCAGTACAAGTCTGACACTCCCTTCCGCTCCGCCCAGAGTGGGGGGGGTCATTTGATGATTTCCCATCCAAAAAAAAAAAAAAAAGAGTCAGTCACACCCTGTATTATGAAAATATTGATCGTTCCGTTCGTTTTGTGGGAATTGCTCTATTTCGTCACATTTTTAATGCATCTCTGTGTACCGTCGAGGTATTTATTAATACTTGTAGTAATAACAAATAAACGCTATGACGTATACATCAGCTTTACACTGGTATTCGTAGTATTGTGGGAGTCGTGTTTCTACAGCGTGTATTATAAATGCGTGGTTATATTCATCATTCATGAGGGTTGTACAGACCATCAAAATGTCTGGTCATATTCAAGGGTGGAATCAACATCGTAATCCCGAAAAAATAACCAGCTGTCCCATTCAAAAGTTCAACATCTACTCGACTTAAACGTATGGGCTAGCTGATTACAGCATTGATTTCATGAACAATATTCTTCAGTTTGTTGGTCTGTACCGCACACCTAAATCGTCACAGCCCAGCCTTTTCCCCACTTTGTTGTGGTCCGCTTCCAGTCTAACCGGATGCAGCAGAATACCAGCACACTAAATAGACCAAAAAGTGATATACACTGTAAATAAAGTGTTCATGAAAATATGAAGGTTTCAGATCAAAAGCGAGGTAAACCATACTAATACAGCGTGGGAGTTTAAAACGCTCCCCAAAATCAAACAAATACTTCCGCCAACCCTAAATGGATTAGAAGGAACATATCTATTTGCCGTCATTCCTTCCATGAATTTTGATGCTTGTTTTAATGTTAGTTAAAAAATATTAAGTCTGTTTTAACCGAAGAGTTAGGCAGTATCCATTAAAATAGGTAAACTCACGTTTCGCCATGCTGGCGAGCCTATTGCAATCAAACGGGCACTAACACGACATCGGGTTGCGTAGATTAATAATGTAAAAAACCCCTGACCAACCTGGGAATCGAACGCTCCTCACGCTCAGCAACGTATGCCGCCAATAGACCATCGAGTCAGTTAGTAAGTATGCTAGTTTTAGCTTACAATATTAAAACATGTCATGCCCAGCATTTTAGAAACTTATGTGCGTGGCATATACGCACATAAATTTCTAATAACTAGTAAAATTTACTGTAAAGCAATTATTCAAAATCATTTCAATTAGCTTTACATCCTTATTCAAGTAAGCAATGCTCATTGGTTTCACTATCCTTGCAGCGAGAAATAACTAATTTTACTAGCTCAGATCTCGAGCTAAGCCAGTGATAGAGTTTCGTTTCACTAGCTTGAAAGCTGGCTTTGCGTCTGAACGTAGCATTTATTTTGCTACTCGTTCTTATTTTTGCTGTCGCTTTGCAGTTGGTTTATGAAATAATTATAACTAGCGACCCGCCCCGCTTCGCACGGGTGCAATATATACATATAAACCTTCCTCTTGAATCATTCTATCTATTAAAAAAAAACGCATCAAAATCCGTTGCGTAGTTTTAAAGATCTAAGCATACATAGGGACAGACAGCGGGAAACGACTTTGTTTTATACTGTGTAGTGATAAAAAGACTTGTGGATTCAGTGCGAAACCATAACGCTGTTGATATGCCATAGCTCTGGTCGAAGCTCATCTAACACAAATAAAGGAATCATCTACACGACGAAGAGAATACGAAAGACATATCCCACGTTGTCATTAAGTTGCTTAGTTATTTAAAAAAAACCAGAGAAGAAGCAGGTAGATGAATGATGCGCATAGTTAAAGTAATTCAATAAAACCAATTTCACTTTTATACGTAGGATAAATAAACATTCGAAATTCATGTTTCCTATGCCGCTAGCAATATGAATGTAAAATAAAATAAAAATGTTGTAACTAGATTTGTTTGTTTATAGTGTGTCTAAAATCAAAGAGTTTCTGGGAACATTTCAAATAAAAAACTGGGTTTTTATTTGTTGTGCAAACCCAGTTTTACACACAGAGTTTGTTAAAAATAAAAAGCACAGTGATCGATTGTGCCAAAGACAAATATTTTTTTTTAAAACTACATAGTTTCCCAATGGGAAAGATTGAAAGTATTTATGTTTATTAAATTTATTTATAAACATATTTACATTATATACAGACTACAAATAGAACTAAACTAATGATAAAAATAAGACTAAAAGTAAGAAAATATAAACATCTAAACAACGACGACAATAGGACACTTAGGCGTCAAAGTACTCCTCCGCATCGCTGTCATCTGGAAACGTGCCCAGAAGACTGGCAGCATTGCCACGCTGAATGGCAATGCTAATTCTTTGGCCAAAGAAAGAGCCAGCCCTCTGGTCACGCGAAGTGTCGACCAGTCGGCGAGAGATTTCCTTAAAAAAGAAACGCGCACTCGGGCCCCATTCGTACAAAGGGTATAAATAGACCCTTAACATAGCCGAAAGGCACTTATTCTCCCCGTCTTAGCGATCATTTTTTGTTCTAGACCACACCTGGAACCTTCTAGTTACAAACGTTAGGTCAAAGTTCCAACTCTTTCACAAGTTTTTTTTTAAATACATGTTTTTAATGTAAGATTTTTACTTTACACACCTCCACGACCCCCGTATTATTCAGCACAATGCTTTGAGTGCTTTCCATCGAGTCCTACATTAAAACGTGATTTTTCACCCCAAAAACAAAATTTCACGATTCCCAGCAATAATTTTTGCGTAAAGTTACTTAGTTTGATGTACAGAATGCTTGGTTGAGGGCTACGTGAAGGGTCTGTTTATACCCTGTATTTATTATACGAATAAACATAAATACTTATCTACCTTAAAATAGTTTTGATGAAAATAAACAATGTAAACCCAATTAAAGTATACCTACGTACAAGCCGTTCAAGTTACTTACTTTGCACAAATGAACTCGCATTCAATAGCAAATTACAAACATAATATATTCCATAGTATGGTACTCAAGTTATTAATACGACTGTTCCCGTATCTTATCTGGAGATTTCGAGTTCATCAGGTAAAGTTCACACTTTGAATGGGTTTAGATCATACAACTTGAAATTTGCATACGAATGTATGAAGATCCCACTTGGTGATACCGAGAGTTATATAATTGAGTTCAGAATAGGTACTCTGAGGTTGTTGGTAAAATTGTCGAGCTAAATTGTGAATTGGGAAATTTGCTCCCGTTTTCACTAACGCTAAGTCATTCGTAAAGGTATCTAAATGAATAGATAATTTAATATTTTATCGAGCTAAAGAAATTTAACTCTCTGTGTCTTACGTTGTAAATGAAATAGTATTTAGGCATTTATTCAGATGTCTCTTAGTGTTAGTATAACTGGACATAAAACAGGTGTTTGTCGGTAATGAATTAAAGTTTCTGTGGCAATGAAATTTTATCGAGACTTCGAGAGACATTTTAGTAAGTTCACAGAATTTTATCAACTTCACAAAAACTATGCATTACATTAGATATACCCACAAACGGATTGAGTTAGAAGATCTCAACAATTTAAACAAGTATAACTCCCTGAAAATTGCACAAACATTTTCTGGTTTAAACTGATTTTCTGCGTTAATTCTTTTAAACTATCGAGCATGAGGATATATGAAATTATGTAATAGGGATTTAGTTAAAACCTTCTGTCACGGTAAAAGACTTAAAAGTTGCTAAGATCTGCGATCTGCGATCTTGATCTGTTGCGTGTCGCGGGTTCGATTCCCGCACGGAACAAATATTTGTATGGCCTACAGGTAGTTGTTCAGGGTCTGGCTGTTTGTGTATGTGAGTTTAAATGTTTGTAAACGCACCCACGATACAGGAGAAATTCCTAGTGTGGGACAACGTTTTTTTTTTAAATTAAATTAAATAAAATCTTGATCCTGATTCTTCATACGCATTATAACTGTAAATCCTTAAAAGAAAAATCCAACATTATTAATTCCTGATAGAGCTTCATGTCACAGCTTTTCCTTCAATCACATTCCCCGGTTAAAAGTTACAAACAAAACAGCATAAAATATGCCTTATCGCGCTAGAACATCAAAACAAGGCCAGTTGAGTTATTGTATGAAAGGAAGAGAGATTGACCGCACCCGAGCTTGGCCGAGCTCTCTGAATTATAAAGGGTCAACTTGTGTTGAGAAATGCTTGCTTTGTTCAACCGAACGCTTTTATTTGCTTCGAAAAATGATGACTGGTTGCGTTGTAAGTAGAGAGGGGTACATGCGTAGAAGATTTGCTTTTATGCTTGTCTAGCAACCCGCTGCAGCTTTGCAAGGTTTTTAATACTAAGCAAACATTGCGATATTTTTTATTATTAAAAATGCAAGTTCATTACAAACCGATGGAAGCACATTAAACTGTAGGTCTCAGCTGTCATTTTTAGATCTTTGACGGTAGTTACGGATAGTCAGAAGTCTGAGAGCGTGACAAGCAGACTTATCAAGAGGTTTCGTATTACCTAACAACTAAGTTGTGGACATTGTTGCCATTGCGGGAATATCCTGGATGAGGCTGGCACAAGAGTGTGGAGCTTGGCACAAGCAAAGACTGGCCTAATCCCAGCAGTTGGTGAAGTCGGGCGGTGGGTGATGATGATGATGAAGTTGTGGAGTTCAGGTTGGTATTAGCTTGATGTGAAACTCAGAATGGAAGTCAACCCAACCATAGTGAAATACTAGATAGATAATGATGATGTAGGTCAAAAAGTACAGGATCATTGGACGCCCGGCCAATGGAATATTACAGGTAGTATTTTTTTCAATGTGTTAATTTGTATATCATGAGCTGTTAATGCTCTTGATCTACGTGAGTATTCGCTAAAACATAATGCAAACGAAAATAACATTCGATAATCACAAATGAGGATGTTTGCAAAATATTGAAATTCAAATTACGATGAACCGTTATCATGATTTTGACAACAGTAGTGATAAAATGAATTAGACAAAGTAAAATGAATACCTGAGTTCTAAGTTTCAACACGTTAGATTGGCGCCATTACCAGTGGGCTATTTAACATGCAATTTTCAAAACAGATTTGTTTACAAACTCTATTCAGAGACTTTACACAACAAGATAGTTACGTACTTGTCGGATGCGGTCATTGGTATGGACATAAAATGAATCGCAAGTACGCCAGTGATGACATTACTCGATCTACTTACTGGTCTACCCACACCACAGCGCGCTTCTACAGAGTCGTGATGTTTTGAGCTCACAGCGAGGACGACATTCAGAGTCTACTCGCGGTGGAGTTGAGACGTCTCGGAACTGTACCCGATTCATCGTGCCCCGTGTTATTGTGTTAAATTGTAATTTCAAGTAATTTGTTAGTTTAATCAAAACAGTGTATCGCACCCAGTGTGTTTTCATTGCACGAAACCCATCTTCTGCCCACATTATGTACGAGCCTAACGGAATAAATCCTGACAATCCGACATACATATAATTCCACGTAGCCTAGTTGGTAATTATGTAAGTAATCCGGTCGGGGATCATTGTGGATTTACAAGTGGCAACTTAAACTACTCTGAAAGTGCTCGACCATCCAATTATTTTCTCCTACTGAGCGTTTTCCAACTTTTACATTGGATTTTGTTGTGTATTTTTATTTTTTAACGTTTAATTTTTTATTCGCGGGTGCGAGCGCAAACATTTAAACTCACATACACAAACAGCCAGACCCGGAACAACTATCTGTAGGCCATACAAATATTTGTTCCGTGCGGGTATCGAACCCACGACACGCAGCGCAGCAGCCAATCGCTCAGCCACTGCGCCCACCGTGCCATCGTGTAGTTGAAAAACCTAACTTACCGGCTTTCGTTGAACTACATATATACCTTCACAATTTTTTACCTATTTTCATATACCTTTATAAAACTACATAGAAACTATACAAAACTAATTCAATTTGTAAAGCGTCACCACTAAAACCGTCCTGTTATTTTTGTTAATAGAATTTCGACGTGAAACAACACTGAAACTTTAACGAAATAGGGTCGCTTTTAAATAAATAATTTGGATAGGCTGCCACCACAGCCGAATGCTGGATTAATTATTAATGGCTTCACTGGAATGCCGGATGTATTGCCCCTACTATTTTTGAGTCTAACCTGGACTTTAGTTTATTTTGCTGTCTCACTTGAAGTGGGTAGCTCCTAAAATACTTTAGGTGAATTTGGCAAAGCTCTGAAATTAGATTAAGTTTACATTTAATTCTGTTGGACAGCGTATAAAATATTGTGATGACAAAAAAATATTTAAGCTCCTGTCTTCGTGGGGATTTTCACAATTTTTTGGTGGTATAGAATGGCACGTCATCATCATCTGCCTAGCCTTTTCCCAACTATGTTGGGTTCGGCTTCCAGTCTAACCGGATGCAGCTGAATACCAGTATTTTACATGGAGCGACTGCCTATCTGACCTCCACAACCCAGTTAGTACTGGGTAATACGATACTCCTTGGAAAGACTGGTTGTCAAACTTTTTGGGCCACTGACTACCTATAACGACTGTCAAAGATCTACAAATGACACCCGGGACCAACGGCTTAACGTGCTTTCCGAGGCACGGAGGAAACTCGGTATGTAATGGGTGGTCACCCATCCACAGACCAACCTAGGCAAGCGCGGCTTAACCTAAAGATCGATCCGGGCGGCGGTGGTATAGAATGGCACGTATCGTTTAATAAAGCTTTCGTAAATAAAAAATAATTGAAAATTCGAGATTAAAATTAATTATTTCAGGCACGCGTTCACTGTGAGGCAATCCTAAATAAATACAGAGTTAATCAAATCCTCGCTTACTTTGATTTTGTGAACAAATAAAAAACTTATTAATTATTCAATTGAAAAAGGTACTCATTTATTCATGAGAGGCTGAATTTAAAAAAATCGATCATTTATCATCGTACATTTATTAATTAGCCCGGATACATAACTGGTCGACTGGAAGGTTGTGTGGATCCGCTGGATGCGAGACTCACCGGGCCGATCAATGTGGCGACACTTGGGGGAGGCCTATGTCCAGCAGTGGACGTCACGACGATTCGAAATGATGATGATTCATAACTACGAAAGCCCTTCTATAAAAACCTCGTTTTGGAAACGGCAGAGGGTGTTACTGCTTATGTTAGATGTTATGTTATTTAGTGGAAAAGATTAAATACTTCACTTTAAAAACAATAAGTACTTCAATCCAATATATTGACGACAAAAACAGTATGGGTATGGAAAATATTGTAATTTTCTACATCTCAGTAAACCCGACAAACCAAGGACAGGAAGAAGGCCGAGATGAGAAATTAATATTAAATAAAACTGTACACTGCTTTATCTTACTGCTCATTGAAAAAGATTTATCCGAATAACAATGGTAGAAAAAAAACATAAATAAAAAGTAGCTAAAAGTATAATAACTAATAATTTACCTCTTACGGTCGCAGTCCAACAGCAACCTTAATGTCATGAAATTAAAGAGCACTATAATTTTGACAGACTTGTCAGTGATAGAAACATAACTACAAACTTATTGCTATGAGAATAAAGCTCATTATGATATTGACAATAATGCAAGGTTGGAGATAAAATAATGGACAAAAAAGGACTGTAAACCGCTTACAATACAGGCCATTCGACTTTCACGGATTTAAGAGTATTTTTGTGCGGATGAGGAAAAGAGCCTCCGAAATTTAAATTTAAATAAATATTTTGGACCTGTGTTTTTTAGATTTTGCATTTCAATGTTGGTGTGACGGTAATGAAAATTGAATCTTTTTTATTTTTACTTAAAATAGAATTGAATGGTTTTCTGAAAAACATTCGTAATCAAAAAATAATGGTAAATCATAAACTAACTTAAAATGTGTCTACTTACATACTTATTTTTCTGCCAAATATTCTTTTTTAGAATCGTCAGATTTAGTGAAAGGCCACAATATATACGATAAGTTTTCAGTTTTTATGCTCAATTTCTTACTGAAAAACACTCCGGGATTCCCCTTCCATAACTTTTCAATAATAGGGATAAACATATTAATTTCATAGCTAAATGTTTCAAGTCTTTTTAAACAAAGAGGTCCTTCACTACATTAATTAATCATCATTTAAAATTTAATTACAACCAAATTAAAAAAGAAAAACACTCCCTTATCTCATACGCTTAGCATTCGTCCATTAATCAAAGTCATTACAGCTACGAGTTGAAGGAAAACGTTTTCTTTTTTGGAACAACGAACCACTTAGTTTTAAAGACCCATTCCTACTTGGAACATTACCGTTAATTCCGCTTTAAAATATGACCCCTGGGAGGTTTCCATCTTGTTCTCTATTACATTTTGTAAAAGGAATTGCTACCTTTATAGGCTGTAGCTACTGATAACCTTTTCTTGGGTACTTTTTAAAGGGAAGCAAAATATCATGGAACATTCTTGCTATGTGTTTTAAGTTAAAGAGAAATTGTAGGATTTGGTTTTTTGAGATATTATTGTCGTATAGTTTGTTGTATTTTAAGGGAGGCGCTCGTGGCTAAATAATAACAGCCGCTCGGGATCTTTAGGTTAAGCCGTGCATGCCTAGGTTGGTCTGTGGATGGGTGACCACTCATTACTTACCGAGTTTCCTCCGTGCCTCGGAAAGGTTAAGCCGTTGGTCCCGGGTGTCATTTGTAGATCTTTGACAGTCGTTAGGTAGTCAGTGGCCCGAAAAGTCTGACAACCAGTCTTTCCAAGGGGTATCATATTACCCAGTATTAACTGGGTTATGGAGGTCAGATAGGCAGTCGCTCCATGTAAAATACTGGTATTCAGCTGCATCCGGTTAGACTGGTAGCCGACCTCAACATAGTTGGGAAAAGGCTAGGCAGATGATGAGTTTGTTGTATTTTAGTTGCAATGTATTAAAAACACTTTTTTGTGTACCAAAATCACCATCATTATGAGTTTACACAAACTCGTTTAGGCGAAAAAATGACACTCAGCGTTAACTGCAGGTCATCATCTGTCTAGCCTTTTCTTTTGGGGTCGGTTTCCTGTCTAACCGCATGCAGCTGAAAACCAGTATTTCACACGGAGCTGCCTATCTGACCTCTACAACCAGTTGGGGCTGGGTAATACGATACCTCTTGGTAAGACTGGTTATCAGACTTTCAGGCCACTGAATACTTGTAACGACTGCCATATATCTATATATGGCAGCTGGGACCAACGGTTTAACGTACTTTTCGAGGCACGGAGGAAACTCGGTATGTAATGGGTGGTCACTCATCCACGGACCAACCTAGGCAAGCATGGTTTAACCTAAAGATTGACTCGAGCGGCTGTTATTATTAAGCTACGAGCACCTCCAGGTTCAGCTTCCAGCTTTAACTGTAGGCATAAAACAATAACAGTCCATGTGTTGTGTATTCGAATAAATAACAATAATCAATGTCTATAGTGTCAAATGACAATAGCCTACCAATATGAAAATAATCGCATAAGTATAATATATATATATATATATATACATATATTTTGTAGATATGCGTGAGCATATCTACAAAATATAACAGTTATTCTATGTAACCTAAAATAAAAACATTAATCTTCGTACAACATAAAATCAATCATAAACAATTCGCTAACTAAAATACCTCAAGAACCGTAATTAAAGCAGGAACATTTAGATGATATCAAAGGCACCGCCTTAGGACTATAACAGTGAAACAATTTTACCGGATTTCTTCCGAAACAATGATTTTCAAGCCGTTTTGAGAGAACAACACTTTTGATAAGCCTTATTTCGGTGTTTATTCACTGTTGAGATAGAATTCCTTGTCTAAATAAAATTAGTTTGTGGAATTATTTAGAGAAACAACACTAAAATTGTATTCCTTGAAGAGGCAGATAAAGGTGTTTTGTTTATTAAACAAGTTAAATAAATAGTACAGGGGCGGAGTCAACCTTTTAGTGATGCAGAGACAAACAGAGGTAGGTGTAAATCTGAAAAATAAATGATGAATGAATTTGAATATTATTTTTTTTATATTTAGGTAGGTAATCCCATGTCGAGCCTATTGCCATGTCCAGTCACGAGCACCGATATGTAAACACATAACAACTTTTTAAAATGTGTTTCTCCTACTGTTCTGATTAAAATTTCATGTTGTCACGAACATAGTATTTTGGAACTCATATTTTTGTGAAAAAGATCCTAGCTCCAAATTACAACCGTTACTTCTCGCGAAAATTGCTTTTAACTTTAGGAAAGTGGATACATATTGGTGCTCGTGACTGTACGTGGTCGAGTCTAGTGTCATCACCATTTGACGATTGTAAAATCTTCTTTTAAAGGTGTCAATGGGAATCCAAATTATTTCAGCCCAGACCTGAGACCATGAGTTGGGCACCTTCAGTAGCATTTGTAAAATTATTGTCATTCTCATTTTCTGCTCATGAGCCAGTGTTCTGAGCGTGACGGAACGTATCAGCCATTGTAATAGGCAAAATCATATTGACTTTCTTTCACGTCGGGATAACACAATCGTTATCAGAAGAGCTTTTAAAACTAGATAAAACTGAATAATTATAACGTAGAGACAAGAGCCTTAATCTCATTCTGGAAACCCATTCACTTACACAAACGTTTATAACACTAGAGCATAACACCTTGCTCTAAACGATAAAATACCATGAAAAGTTATAACGGAAATTAACGTCAAAAATTATAAATGTATCTTTATGTATATTTTTCGTAAGTAATAAATTTACTTGTTGACGTGCGACCCAGTTAAGTCAGGAGTTAATAATAAACCTGTTTATTAATAAACTGTTAAACTGAAAAGATGTAGAAAAAAAAAAGTAACAAGTGGTTCTTTTTTAACTGTGTTAATACGGTTAATCGTTTATTTTATAATCTTTTATTAACCGCCTTTAGCATAGATCTAAAATTAAACCAAACCTCCTATAGGTAGTTTCCTATAGTAGTCTAGTTTTAAAACATAACATGTTGACATGTAAAAGAGTATTGTAAACCAATTTACAGAAATAAATATGTTTTGATTTGATTTGGTATATGAGTACTCTACTCTACTTCATACCAAGTAAATAAAGAAATTAATTCCCGGGTCCCCAGAGAAAGTTCCTTCCCTAGTAGGTCAAACCGAAAACTTCTTGTAATTAGTGGGTCCAATCAATTTGTGAGTGGTTTTCTATCGCAAAGTTCTTGAACAAACCTTTGTACCTGCGGTCCAGTTTTACGCCCTATTGGTTTTAATTGAAAAAATCTTTTTGAGACAAAGTAAAAAGTTCAAGGCCTTTGTTAAAAGGTTTTTGTGGAACAGACGGCACATCAAGCTACTTCAATCTGAAAAAATTATTTAATTGATTGTAAACTTTATCGCCAAAGCATTAGGTTCGAGCTTGATTGGGAAAATTTGATAGTTTTAGGTAGCTTGATGTGCTGGCGTCTGTACGTGTAAGGATGCTCTGGTATATTGTTGAAAGTGTGCCGTCTTGACTGCTGACTTCAGGATAGGTTTGATTCTCAAAAAGACTTAGTTGGTCCACCGACATCAAGCAAGTTGACAGTCAATTTTCAGAAGTTGCGTTGCAGTATTTGTACCGGGTTGATGGAAAGATTTTGAAGGTCCCGTTAAAATAGATGGACAAATTTAAAAAAATCACTCAGACCACCAAAATAAGGACAATGGTAAAAAAAGAACGAATTAGATACTTTCAAGTAAAAAAATCAGCTAACGAAAATACACTAAAAATGTTGGTTACCCAAATGATACACAAGGTGCAAACGGACCCTTCACGACGCCGTCAACCAGGCATTCTGTACATCCTACTAAGTAACCCGACGCTAAAATTTTTGCTGGGAAATATTTTTTTTATTTGAGGTGAAAAATCACTTTTTACGGTAAAACTCAATATAACGCACTCAAAAATTGTGATGCAGTGAATAGTAAACGGGTCGCAGAGGTATTTAAAATAGGTAAAATCATAACCTAGAAGTATTTAAAAAAATACAAGAGAAAATGAAAACTAGTTTTTTTTTTTTTTTAACTTTAGAAAAAGTTGGAAGTCTGACCTCCAATATCTTCGTAAATAAAAGGTGTAGTCCAGAACAAAAAAAAATATTGTTCATTGCAATATTTTTTGGAACAAGTGCCTTTCAGCTTTATCTGTTAAAATGTAAGTGTAGTTACCTACAATCGACCTTACACGGGGATAAGAAGCCTGATTAGCCATATATTACCAACATAACATTCATTTCAAGAAAATGCTTACCTTGTTATGTGAGAACTTTCCTTTCCCCGTAATCCTCCTAATTCTCTGTAATGGCCTTTAATTGTAGCTAGAATCCTCTTACCAAAGGTGAACGAAAGTAAACATAAATAAAACTTAAGTATATTTACGGATTTCTCCTAAGAGTAAAGATAGTGGATGGGTAGATAAGTAACCTAGGTACTTGTTTTGGTAAATAATTTCACGAGAGAGAGATTAAATGTTATTGGTCTAAGATAAGTCCTGGATCTTTTAATATGTCTTTTACTTACAAGTATAACCTTCGTTACCTCATTTCTGGATTATTCAAAATTTGTAGCAAAAAGAAAGATAAATAAGCCGAAAATAACGTACTAGCTTTTGCCTGGTGAAAGTCAAAAACTACAGTATTATTTGTGTTGTAATATAAAGTCCCAGTCCTGGGCGAAGGCCTCCATCCACTCCTTCCACTTCTCGCGACATAAAGAAAAATAAATAATTTATAAAAACTTGTCCTACCGGACAATTCCTACCGAGATAAAAAGTATCCTAAGTGCACTATCCTATTCGAGGTCAGGTTCTTACCCACGTCGCAAAATTAAGTCTAAATACGTTGAACAGAACTGTTAAGATGTGATTGATTAATTAATTGACAAACATTCAGTGTCACAAACATCCAAACCCACAAAAAAAGACATTCAGACAAAATCGCAACTGACATCGCCATCTTTTTTTTCCAATACATGTCACAAAACAATGTCAAAACATGTTTACAGACGGTGCCCTCTTATAGATGTCATTCGAGCGTCAATAGGTCCCCGTAGCACAGTACATCATCATTCTCTTGCCCTTATCTCAATTCATTTGGGGTCGGCGCAGCATGTCTTCTTCTTCCATACTTCTCTATAACTCGTCATCTCATCAGACACCTCCTTTCTCGCCATATTATCCTTTAACAATCCATCCATCGTTTCTTTGGTCTTCTTCTACCCTTATACCCACCCATCCACATCAACACTCAAAACTTTCCTCACGACATTTTCCTCATTCCTCCGCATCATATGCCCATACCACGACAACAGATTACCTTACCTTGATGATTGTGCTAGATAAACCAGATAATAACTGGATATCTTCAAACGTTGATGCGGGTCTGTATTTCAAAGGAAACTAGATTAACTACAGCACATGGAAATAGATAGGTATTCCCCTTTTGAGTTTACACTTGCTTTCTGAGAGCACCAATTCGTTCTCGGCTGGGAGCATTTGATTATGGATAGCTAACGTACGACACGTGTGTGGTCGAGATGTCGTTGCTTTCTAAATTGTACACGTGTTAATCGATTGAAATATATAATACATGCTTCCATACTTATTACCAATTTAGTCTTTATTTGAAGTTACATAACATCATTAACCTTTGGGGTTGGGACCAAGGGAGTACTTAATAGTATACCCGCATTTCACCAGTTATGTTTTAGTTTCATGTAATAGGGGGCGAGCCTATTGCCGTCAATCGGGGACTAATCCAGGCTCCGTAGCTCCTGATGAATTCCTAAAAATTCTTGATGGAAAAACCCAGGAGCAATTTGCCCAACTTGGGAATCGAACCCAGGACCTAGGACCCCCAGGTCAACTAGGCAGTCCTTAAAGTTATTACATAGTAACAACAACAGTACCTGTTATCACATTTCATCATAAACTGACGCATATCCAAATAGCTTTGACTGGCTAGATTTGCTAAATACTCGTAGTAAGCCAATATTCAAAGCGTCTGTGCTTTTGTAACGTCTATGAAAAACAGGTATTGATATTGTTAATACAATTCAGCGGGCCGTACGGGATACTTCACACATTTTATTTGACTGATAGACAAGACAAACACCCTGAAATCTTCAATTTTAGAATAGAACTTGCTAAGAGATTAAACATTTTTTTTAACAAGGTCGTGAAATTACTATATTGAATACGAGCGACCCGCCCCGGCTTCGCACGGGTGCAATATATACATATAAACGTTCCTATTGAATCACTCTATCTATTAAAAAAAATCGCATCAAAATCCGCTGCGCAGTTTTAAAGATCTAAGCATACATACAGAGCGGAAGAGAGAGCGGACAGACAGAAAGCGGGAAGCGACTTTGTTGTATACTATGTAGTGATGCGTGAAGAAGATCCTCTAATTAAATGACTATACTGTTTGTTTTCTAGTATTTTTTAATAAAGGTATCTCAAACTTAAAATGTCGTTTTTAATTTAGAAACGTCTTAAAATACTTACAAGTATGTGCCTTGAAAACAAACGTGAATTATATCCATAATTTTTCAAAATACAAACATTTTGTGTGTGTGTGTGTGTAGGGATAAAGCAGAAATTTTCATATTTTAACACATCTTTTTTTAACATTTGTAAATTTAAAAAATATGCAGTTTGCTTTTAAGTTAAATGTTATTTAGGCAAATATAGGAGTCTGTTTACAGCTTAAAAGATGCGGCTTCAACGTTTTTCCTTCAAGCCAATATCCGGACTTTCTTCAAGGCCCCGTTGCAATCTCCGCTGCGAGCAAGACATCAACTATTTTTGTTTAAAATACTGCGGATGTTTTTAAAACTTACGTTTCACCGGATGAGTCATTTATCAAATCAAAATCACGAGATTTACCTCAAATGTAAGAGATTCATCATTCTCTTGCCCTTATCCCAATTCATTTGGGTTCGGCGCAGCATGTCTTCTTTTTCCATACTTCTCTATTACTCGTCATCTCATCAGACACCTTCTTTCGTGCCACATCATCCTTCACAGTCCATTCATCATTTTTTTGGTCTTCTTCTACTCTATATAATGTTAATATTATATGCTCTTAGTCTTTGGATATTGTAATACGATAGCTTTTGGTGAAATAAAGAATTTATTTTATTTATTTAATGTCAGTGAGTCAAGTGTTTTTTTGAGGTGATAAATCACGTTTTACAGTAGGACTCAATACAAAGCAGCTCAAAACATTAGGCTGATGGATGCATTGCAGATTACAGGGGTTATAGAGGTATTTGAAGTAAAATTATAACATGAAAAACTTGAAAAAAAATGTGGGAACATTGACCTCTAATATTTAACTAGTATAAAAGGTTCCCAGGTATGGGCCAGAACAAAAAAAATATAGCAATGACGGATAGAACAAGTACCTTTCAGTATCCGTAAGACTATATTTACACCCATTATTTTAAATGTTATAATTAAGCTTATTCATTATTTGATAACGGTTTCGCAACAGAATATTTGTATTGACTTTCAGACCATGAAAACATTTAATAGTGTAACCAAATACTTAAGTAACTATATACAATGTTTACATATCAGGTCTGTTTCGGACACAATATTGGTTAATTAGTTTTGTATATGTTTTTGACATCAACGTGTTCGAATTACGTGCATCGGTATCAATTTACAGTGGGTCGGTGCTATAGTGTACTGAACTTACAATAATTATTATTTGACCTCTGGCAGGTACAATGTAAAAGCAACATTTCCATAAAAATAATAAAGATCACTTTATTACTTTGTAGAGGCTTGTCCAGTTGCAGCAAACTATCAACGTTCTTATAACCGTGAAAATAAAGATCACTGTACACTGAAATTATTCATCATCTGCCTAGCCTTTTCCCAAGTATATTGGGGTCGGCTTCCAGTCTAACCGGATGCAGTTGAATACCAGTATTTTACATGCAGTGACTGCCTATCTGACTTCCACAACCCAGTTAGTATTGGGTAATAAGATACCCTTTGGTAAGACTGGTTGTCAGACTTTTTGGGCCACTGACTACCTGTAACGACTGTCAAAGATCTACAGATGACAGCCGGGACCAACGGCTTAACGTGCTTTCCGAGGAACGGAGGAAACTCGGTATGTAATGAACGGCCACCCATCCACAGTCCAACCTAGGTAAACACGGCTTAACCTAAAGATCGACCCAAGCAAAAAAACACACACAAAAACGAATAAAGATCACTATTGTTTTGTACAAACTTGCCAGGTGCAGAAAACTATCAACGACCTTATAACTGTGAAAATAAAGATCACTATACACTGAAATATTTTATCACCACTGTAAAATAAATCAACCATGAACAAAAACTTTGGAGCAAACTCTCCAACTTCAAACTTTTTTTCCAGAACCACTTTTCTTAGAACATATCTCATGTTTAATGTTGTGTTAGCTATATCGCTATAGTTGTGAAACTTAACTCGACCGTGAATAACATCTATGTACTAATTTACAAGTACTGGCAGCTAGTAGGCTAGTTGCTTTATAATATTTATTGAGCAATATTTTAAATGATTTGTAACTTCTTTTCGAAATAAAACGTAAGAATTGATTTAAGGTAATGAATGGCGCCTGTAAGTCGTAGGGTCTATTATTAGTATTTGTTTAGTTAATATTTTACCCTAATCGATCCGATAACATCGAATAGATTATATATGTCTAAACTAATCTATTTACGAATCTACCGAATCTTATGTGCTCGCCCTTATTAGGGTGTTAACACACCAATCGATCGATTATCGATCGATGCCATCGATCAATCGACTATCGATCGATTGGTGTAGTAGAAAATATCGATCGACATCGACCAATCCATTCTACCATCGATCGATGCCATCGTTCGACGATCGATGGATTGGTCAAAAAAATCTTTACATGGGACAAACATAATTGGCGAAATATGGGTATACTGTACTATTAGGTACACCTCTGCCTAACCCTTCGGGGATTACAGGACTCATGTTATGTTATATATGTATGTCTAACGTGGTGTTTCTTTTTGTTTCAGGTAAGCATCAACCCAGACGTACTCACAATTAAATTAAAGGTAGCATTACTTCTAAATTAAAGGACAATGTTGCTCAATACTCTTGATCAGAAAACATCGAAGCATCTAGAACCCAACAACACGTTGCCTTAGAAAGTGTTGATCGATAAAATTGTGTCACATTTAATTAGATTATTTGTCAATTGTTACATATACCATTGTCTATAATGTTCCCACTACTAGGGCACAGACTCCGCTCCGTAAGAGCGAATGGGCTGTAATCCACCACGCTAGCCCAGTGCTGGAACCTAAAATTCGAAGACATGTGACATCTATCAAAGATGTCACATGTCTTCGAATTTTAGGTTCTAAGACATTTTAAGACGTTTTCTCACGATGTTTTCTTTCACCGTTGTGAGAGCAGTGGTGATGTAATAAATTACACAAAGTAGTGCGCCTGGCTGGGTTTGAACCCACCACTTCACCAACAATCATAAGTTGGGGTCGATACCACTGGTATAGTACGACGTTGTCATCGTTATTTGGATCTCATTAAATATGTAAACATTCTAAATGTGGTAACGGCTTTTATAAGTCCACTGTATATACATTTGTCTTTTTATGGAACACCTAAATTCACGATCTGCGTAAAATTGAACCACAATTTAAGACACTGTTTCAATCTAGTACAAATTCGTTCTTCTAATACATTGACCAGACGATAAGTAAACATTGAAATGTACATCATCGCTTACGCAAAACAGGATCAAATATCTGCTAATTATTTGAAACATCGGTGAAGCGTGTTGAACACATTTTGAGCTGCGATTTATACTTATAGATTTATTTATTTAACTAACTAGGCCTGAGTTTAAATTCAATACAATGTTATTGAATTTAGTATTTTACATTGATCTGTTATTTTTTACAAGTTTCAAAAGCATGATGGGTTCATGTAAAGGATGATGTTTACCAATTTTTGGTAATATCTATAGATTTTAAATAATGTGTACACGGTTTAATGTCGTTTAAATATTATTTATTTATTTATAACAGCCTAGACTATAAAAAATATATAATAATATAAAATCCGATTATATTGTAAAATCCATTTCGATCCGATGCGATGTGAGCCGTTTGGTGTCATTAACATTTTTTGCCCTCATTGAATCGACTGCCTCGTTGGTCTAGTGGTGGCAAGCGCGACTGCTGAGCATGAGATCCTGGGTTTGATTCCCGGGTCGGGCAATATGTTATTGAGTTTTTCCATGAGGAATTTCTCAGAAGACAACCACGGAGTCTGGATTTGTGCCCTTTTGTTGGCAACAGGCTCGTCCCCTATTACATGGGACTTAAACTTAACTGTCAAAAATGTTGGTGTACTATTAGGCTCACCTCTGCCTAACCATTCAGGGACTATAATTTATGGTGCAAAAATCACTTTTGGAAAACATTTTGGTTAAGTACCTATTTATAGTTAAATTTCGTAAAAAAACACATGAAAATACTTGAAATTCGCCCTTATGGTACAGTATGTCAAAATGATCAATGATCACAACGACTATTGAACGAACAAGTGACAGTTGGTTTTGATAAGCATATTCTTGTACCCGTTATAAAAGTAAAAAAACACGTCTATATGACTGTATTTTGTCAACGACTGCTTAGCTAATTATGCAATATAATATTACAGTAACAGCTTCGCAATTTACAACTGCTTATTATTTTACTAATATTATAAAGCTGAAGAGTTTGTTTGCTTGGTTGAACTCGCTAATCTCAGGAACTAGGTACTGGTTCGAATTGAAAAATTCTTTTAGTGTTGGATAGTCCAATTATCGAGGAAGCCTATAGGCCATAAAATCACGCTACGACCAAAAGGAGCCGAGCAAAAATAAAACAAGCCAGAAGCGACGGGTGAATTCGCTGGGCACAGCTAGTATATTATATAAATTATTAGGACTTCTGTAAAAAAATTTCTTCGTGTAAAGATAAGGCCATTGTGTCACCCTTTATGAAATATCTTGTTTTAGTAAATGTTATTTGTATTGTGTAATAATAAAGAACATATATATTCTATACTCTAAAGTTACTTTCCACAATGAAATTAATATCCATTCACAAGAACAATGTAGTCAGACGAAAATTGTACAGTAATAATTTCCATTGGGCTTTCCTCCATTATGCTAAAAAACTACATTTTTCATTTTTATCAAGAACTTTGGAACCTTTCCAATTTGTTTAACATAATTGCAAACTCATATACCTGTAGGATCTTTTTATTATTAGCTTTGCTATTCTTATTTCGTATTAGATTTCTATACGCCTCGTACCTAACGTTTATTTTGACGAAGGCCTCGTACATAATGCTCCACATTAGCCTCATTTCGGTAAAATACCTTTGTACCTACTTTGAATATAAGGTACATATTTTTATTATAGATACCTGAATTATTTAGATTTAGTAATACCTATTCTAGACCTCCATCAATTTGTAGACAGGTGTCTATTACGAAAACCTTTTTGAATCCGAAACTCTTTAGCTAAACAAATACCTATTCTTAAAGTCTTCGAGACAGATATCGAAAAGTCGAATGTTTCGAATAGAGAACATTTTGGAGCATAGAAAAGCTAATACAGTAAACGCCTTACGCCTTTTTGGTTGTGCTCAATCGAGTTACTAACGCTTGTTTAGACGGGAGACGCCTTTGCCGATCCACTCAGCTGAACATGAGGATCTTAGGGAGATTACACACGTATTGCGGCTTTGTTTGCTGACTTAATCCGAAGCTGTAGTGTTTTAAAGTAAAGGTAGATATTTCTTGTGAAACAAGAAACTTGCTTGTCGATATCAGAGTCTAATGTTGAGAACAGACGATTTCCTTTAGTCCCAGTCACGGCTAACTCGATATTTTTCAAGAAACTCTGTTTGCATAATAGGTACCCTAAATACTTGGGATGAAATGTAAAAATCTCTGAGCGAAAAATGTGAAGGTACCCTTTGAATGTAGATTGTATGCTGGACCTTTGGCCACCAGATGGGGTTGTTGGCAGAAAAGAAAATTCAATCACTAATGTACCGAAATGCATAAGGCAGATGAAAACATGCGTATCACCTTTATCTTACCTATTTAATTATCGAATGATACTATGGATGGACTGTGTGAAAAGTGAATGAATGAATACTGAGACGACGAATAATAGAGAAGTATGGAATAATCATCATAATAATACACTACTTATAAAGATAAGACGATAATACATCGTGTGTAGCCCCCCTACATCTGCCGTCACACGTCGACCCACGCACGGTGCTTTAAGTGTAGGACAATATTTACTTATAATTTATCTTTGTTAGATATCACCTGCCTTATTTTATATTATATTATATGTTTTACAGAATATAGGCAGCAGGTTTGTGGGTAAAGTTTTGTAATATTTAATGTTGCTATAGGGCATCATTTGAGAAATACAGTCGTTTTTCGTAAGAAAAATAAACTATTTTTTATAATCCAGCAAGCGTATGCGTTCACGCCACGTATACGCTGCATCACCGTTTGGCCACATGCGACACGTGTTGTGACAGCACCTGCGAAGAAAACAAATGAGATAAGTTGCTTGAAGCACGCCATGAGTCACCGCGACGGGGCAAGGAACGGGGATTAAAATGGGCGCTCTAGTAGAATAGTAATAGAATAATAATATGAATGACGTTAAACTCCATAAATTTGTCACAGACGTAGTTAATATTATGAATTGTCTCACTTGTGACCATTTTACGAATTGTAACTTATTTCATATAATTATTATACGAGTCTGCTAAAGCGGCCGTTTTAGAGCTTCTGCTATGAGGAACGAGTGACAGACGCGGTAGTCGCTTGACACAAGCCGTAACTGACATCAGCAACGTTTGCGAAATATAGTGGATTTTTCTTAAGAAACTATAGAACCCAAAAACGCCAAAGTATAAGCGTCTTCACAGTGAATCTAAGTCCAACGGTTATATGCGCTCACGCCGCATATACGCGTGATGCGTCTGGAATATCGAAGTTTGAGAAAAACCCTTGTATTTTACATTATACACCGTGACTTTTTAGTCGTCTTACAAAGGTGGTCTACTCAATGTAGGTACCCGATATAAAATAGCTCTAGGCGCGATTTGTTTTTTTTTACCTACCATAAATAGGTACATACAAAGAAAAATAAATAATATATTAGAATAAAATTATGAAACATCCTGTTAATGATTTTTAAGTGTCAAACGGCGGAAAATATCTACCCAGCGCCCGTGTACAGTATATCATCGCTCGCAACAGGGCGTTTTAGATACGTCATGCGTCATAATACTGAATAATAATTTTATTTTTAAATTATTAAAACCTCATAAATACCTGTTTTTTTATGAATGTTTAGTAGCCATTGGATACATGAAGTGGGCTGCCGTTGTAAGATGACTAAAAAGTCAGGGTGTATAGTTACTACTAATTGCTATTAAGTATTTTTAAATCACATAGTTTGTCGGATATTCGTAGCTGTCCAACTGAATCGACAAATAAATATGAATATGAAAGCTGTTCATTTGAACGAATCCTGTGTGTAACAGCGTGTTTGTATTGTCACTGCAAATATTGGCGGTACGAGTTTGTTCCATTCGGTGTTTAGTTTTAGTCAAATATAGTTAGGAACTGCAATCTGTTGCATTGATGGGACTATTTCAACTTCAATATTCTACTTTATTTTATACACGGTCAGCCAGTTAGTGCTAGATTGGGCCGTGGATCGGTGATTATTTATTTATTTATTTAACACTTCAAGCACAAAGTACAGAGGCGGACTTAATGCCATAGACATTTCTACCAGTCAACCTTTGGGTGATGCAGAGACAAACAGTGGTAGGTGTATCTATCTGCAAAAAATAAAAAAAATAATTTAATTAATTTAATTATAATTTAAATTCATTGTGCTGATCGATTTCTAAAGGTTTATTCGTTTATATACAAGAATGGCGTATGTCTAAGATTTTGTAGTTATCTTATCGGCCCATTAGAGATAGTCACTTCTGTATGGGTTTTCCTGCGAGACTAAAGTATCTTTGTAATTAATGAAGATTTATTACCGCCAAAGATCGATGGTCTTAGTCACTATTAAAAAGTGTCGGTTTTGTTATCAAATAACGCATGTCATTTTTATTTTAGACTAGCTGTTGTCTGCGACCTTGTTTCGCGTGAAATTTTTATAAAAATATTACTTTCTTTGGTTTGGAATTGAATTTGGTAGACAATTTCAAGGGTTTTAAATTTTTGCACGGAACCCTAATCCTTTTTCTAAATAAAAGTAGGCTAACTAAGTTAATCCTTATAACATCAACTATCTGCCAGTAAAACGTTCCGTCAAAATCAGTCCTGCCGTTTCGGAGATTGGCCGGAACAAACATAAAGACAGACAGACAAAATTAAAAAAAAAAAATATAAGTACCGTATGTATAGTGCTTTCATATGCATTTAGTAAAAAACTATTATTTTTAAATTACAAACAGACACTTCAATTTTTATTTGATTTTATAGATATATTTTTTTTTTGGTTTCTAACAAAACATTGCAATCTGCTATATTCAGAATATGATTTAAGTAAGAAACTCAGAACTCATTTTTTACCTATCTGCATAATACGTTTTTTATAGATGCAATGGAACAGAATTCAAGGCAGGAAACATACCAAATAATCGTTACTTTTTAATTGATTAAAGGATGATTTCCACAAAACGGCTCGCATCGCATCGGAATGGATTTTACAATCTTTAAACGATATTAAATTGTGTACACAGTATTTAATTTTTTTTAAATATTTTACACGCAAACCCTGCGTAGGGAATTATAGCTGTTAAACAACAGTACTTAAAGTCTATATTACCAAGCAAATACTGTGGTATTTAATTTTTTTTTAATATTTTACACGCAAACCCTGCGTAGGGAATTACAGCTGTTAAACAACAGTATTTAAAGTCTATAATACCAAGCAAATACTGTGGATTTTTTTTTTTTTTAATATTTTACACGCAAACCCTGCGTAGGGAATTACAGCTGTTAAACAACAGTATTTAAAGTCTATATTACCAAGCAAATACAGTGGTATTTAATTTTTTTTAAATATTTTACACGCAAACCCTGTGTAGGGAATTACAGCTGTTAAACAACAGTATTTAAAGTCTATATTACCAAGCAAATACAGTGGTATTTAATTTTTTTTAAATATTTTACACGCAAACCCTGCGTAATGAATTACAGTTGTTAAACAACAGTATTTAAAGTCTATATTACCAAGCCGCGAATAACACCTTGACTGCGGGCTTCTTCCGCGACACGCGATCGTAGCCAAAAGTATGCTGCTACGCGTGATCGGTTCCGTTCGCCTGTCGTCGTATCCGATCGGATCCTTTCGGTTGTGGTCATACGTCAATACGGTACGAATGAAACTATTTGACTAGGCGCAAAAACGGATACGTTCGCATGCTAAGGTACGGAGCCGTTCGTGTGTCTCGACATGCTGCCGGACGCGATCGGCTGTCGCCGCATTATTTCGTATCTTTTCAGATCCGATGCGATGCGAGTCGTTTGGTGGAAATCATCCCTTTTTTGGTAAATCGTCAAATGCCCACTCTGGGCGGAGCGGACGGGAGTGTCAGACTTGTACTGACTAAAACCCATCCATGTTCCTTCTTTGCCCTTTGTGTTCCAGGGTCACGGTGTCTCTTTCGAACAGTCCCGCAGTTGTGGAAATCATCCTTAAGAAGATACGATTACACGAAATAGTTCTGAAACGAACATCAATGACGGAGTTTGTTTCAGCGGCCAATGTTTATACTGGCAAACAGTTCCTGAAATTACGTTTATTTTCACACGAGTTCATGAATGTTCTTTTTACAGCACGAAGATTTATTTCTTTTTACTTCTGTGATTTAAAACTAGTGACCTTGTCATGACACTTTTTGTATTATATTTAACTAAAAATGAAATAGGAAGACGGGAAAAATCAACAGGAATATTTTCAAGATTAGTTTTTATTTTTCTTTGATGTCGTGTAAATTGCGGAATGGCTTCCGCGTTCGTTTAAATTAAGGATATTATTACAAAAAGAAGCGTATTATGTTTGTCTTGATTAAAAATAAACGCTCACCATTCGTTTTATTAAACCTAGGGTACTCATTACTCATTTCTATTATTTTCAAGTATAAAAATGGAAAGGTTCTGAATAATGTCCTATATATAAATAGCTTTAGGGATTGTTTTTACAAACTTACTTCACATAATATTTGTTTTCGTTCCTTTCCTCCTGCAGACACTTGAAGACAGAACTAAACAATCTTGCGAAGTGTATTTGATTGAAACTAGAGTGTTTGTTGTTTACATTTTCTTTCCCTGAACCCCACTCTGTAAACTCACCTTGAATTCACGAGATTCCAACACAGATTATGCGCATATCAGATTATGAGTATAGTTTGTTAGTCAACTTTCATCAAAATCAATCATTTATTATTAAACTAGCTGTTGCTTGCGACCTTCGTTCGCGTGAAATTATTATAAAAAATATTACTTCCCGTTTTGAATCGGATTTTTTTAACAATTTAGAGGGTTTTTTTTTGCACGGATCTCTAATTATTTTTCTAAAATACAAGTAGCCTAAGTTATTTCTTATAACATCAGATATCTGCCAGTAAAAGTTCTGTCAAAGTGTTCGGCTAATAACCAAAACGGCTGGACCGATCCAGCCGTTTTGGTTGTGGAACAAACAGACAGACAAAAGTTGAAAAAAATGTGTTTTTATCATAAGTACCGTTTATACTTTCATATGCATTCACTAAAAAGCTGTGATTTTGATATTACATACAGACTGTTCAATTTTATTTATTTGTATAATCATACATTCATTCATGAAATAGCTTCTGCCAATGAAAAACTCTTAACAAACCACTTTCAATACGGCGTAATTTAAAGCTCATTTTTCAGCATATCAAGGCCGAAAAACGGCAAAAAACATTCCTGTTCCACAGGTTATTTTTAAAACCATCTGTTTTTGTTTTAAATAAACAAGAATTCGTCTCTTGTGGCTAACTACCGACTTCAAATTACAAAGGTCTTGGATAAACAAAAGGTCGAGTAAAAAATAAAAGTCGGTTTCGCCCAGTTCAACTTTTGACATGAAAAAGTAATGTATTTGTTTTTCAGACCTTATTTTTTTGTGGGGACTTTGACAACGTTCTGCAATCCAACCTTTAGGGTATTTTCTTATTAAAATTGGATTTTGAAGGTTATTTTTAGAGGGTGTTGGCTTTATTTTCTTTGGCAATATAGGTACAGAAAAGAGACAAAGGTAGAAGAAAAAGAAGATATTTGAAAAGTATCTAGTCGTCTATTAGTAATTACATAATACATGCTTTTCCGACACAGCATGTTATATTAGTAATTGGCTAATCTATCGGTATTTAATTGAGATACGCTACACCCACCAATTAGCTATAATTCATGATTCTGTCAAGGAATACAAATTACATCACGCCCTCTGGGAAATCTATTCGATATAAAAATGAGATAAGCGTTCACATTAGTATTGGAATACAATTTTAATAGTACCTTCGTTGTGCCATTTGTACTGTGGTTGGAAATGCATGAATGTTTATACAGCATCTATTTTTTTGGTAGTCTAAGTAATTGGCAGGGCATTTATTTGTCCATTTGTTACAATAATCAATATTATTAATCAAAGAAAACCTGTTCTGGTGGAGGTACTTAATGGGTGTAAATAGACCCTTAACGAAGCCGAAAGGCACTTATTCTCCCAGTCTTTATGATATTTTTTTTGTTCTAGACCATACCTGGGAACCTTCTAGTTACAGAGATATTGGGGGTCAAATTTCCAACTTTTTCACATTTTTTTTTTAAATACATGTTTTAAATGTATGATTTTTACTTTAAACACGTCCACGGCCCTCATAATATTCAATCCATCCATTAACACAATGTTTTGAGTGCGTTACATTGAGTCCTACCGTAAAACGTGATGTTTCACCCGAAAAAAAAGTTTTCCAACAATAATTTTTGCGTAACTTAACTTAGTTTGATGTACATAATGCTTGGTTAACGACTTCGTGAAGGGTCCGTTTACACCCTGTATAATAATGGCGAAAATAGCAATAATAATGGCGACGACCGCTCGGCCGCGAAAGAACCCTGCATCCAGGCCTAAACAAAACTAAATATTTTGCATAACATTTCATGTCATTTACTGCCGGAAAGTAACGCTTGATTCTATTGCTACATTTTATTATCAATCTGTCTGCTGAACTAATACTTTCTCAACAACCATAAGTACCTTAAACTAAAACGTTTATGCTTTACGAGTATAACCACGGGCGATAACTAGTACATCTATAATTTCGGGGGCGTCACGATCCTAATCGATGATAATGTACACGCGTGGTAGTAAGTGGTACATGATTGATAGCTCAAACGTTTTTTACTTCACATTATGAATCACTTTGAGTCAAAGTTCTTTGAACGATGATCGAAGGCCAATTAGATTATAATTTCGTGTTGAAACGAGAAGTTTTTACTGAAGATATCTTTTTTGTGAACGGTTTTTTATTTTGTTCTCTATTTCAACTTTCACAGTGATAATATTTTTTGGCATTGTGTGAATACCTTGATGCGCTACGTTTTGTAAAAGCGTGCGGTAAACTGAAACAAGAAAAATATAATTTAACATTGAACAGAAAAAAATAAAATTACTATGACAGCAAGGCGGGTGTGAGACAGTTTGTCGTAAGTTGTACCCAATGCCAGAGACTCAGCTGTACTATCGAGTTTGACGCTCGACCGATTTTCAACCTCATAACTTAGGATATAAGGTTGAAAAATGACCGACAGTCAGTGAACTCGGTCCATGAAACGCCGCCACGCAGATGACATAGACCGAAACCAATGAAACTGCACCGAAAGCAATGATCGGCCTTTTTGCAACCAACTAGTCGGCTAGTTAATAAAAGTCATGCCATTTCTAATTGTGATGTTCCCTAAAAATGTACCCTAATTCCAATGAATTAGGGTACATTTTTTGTATTACAAAAACACCTACTTTCCACGGGGTAGGAAAAAACTACATATCATTGTAACCCGTACATATTTCCTTTGCTTTATCAATGTCACTCGTCAATGTTTCATACATCTGGTCATGCAAGCAAGACAGTTGCGTGTACTTTGGCCTGACCTTTTTAAAGATCATCACTAAACATTTTATTTTATTTTCGAATTTTATTTTAATTTAATAAAATAGCCAGCTAGCAGCTGCAAACAAGATGAATAGGTACCTCTCGAAAGTTATTGATTTTTAACGCTTTCAAAGTTTTCTTTAACTAAACCAATTTGAGCGTGAACAGAGATTATCCAACAATATCGTTAATCTTTTCTGAAGCTAAAAAGGAAAATTTTCAAACAAAGATTTCGTACAAAAGCAACAAGTACGTAAGTACCTACTTTAAGAACTAATTTCACTTTACGAAGCCGAGACACATCATTACTTATAAGTTTATAACCTCTCGAACAAAAGTTTAAAGTTGACTTTGGAAATTGAACGCGAACTTTACCTAAGTTTTGAGTCCAAATTCCAAAGTCGGTTACGACAACTTGGAACTAGAGTTATGACAGATTTCACTTGTTACAACACATTTGTAATTATCGTTACATCCTGAGGCTAGAACTTGACGTATTGTACTCTTAACTTAAACACAAAGTTTTGAAGCAGTTTACAAAGTTTTTGTTCATTGTGGTTTGTTATAAATTGAGACATCTTATTCTATGTAAATTTTAGTTATGTAAGATATGTACTACTTAGATTTGGGCATATGTTCACTTACAATAGCTATTTACAGAGTGACGACCACATGTCAGAAGGCGCAGCGTTGAAAAGCGTCGCACAAGATGGATCGAGAACGTGAAGGCTGGCTGCGAGAATCTGTTGGATACGAGATGTGCAGGACCGTTCGACGTTGTGACGCTTTGTCCTCTAAGCATCGCAACGAGGAATGGCCTTGCGCTTCTCTCTGCCTACGTCCAGTGGTGTTTTGGCTGATCGGCGGATGAAGATGATGAGGTCGTTACGATCAACACTATCCAGGAGATAGTGTTGAACACTATCTCCTGTTCCAGAAAAAACAAATGTTTTTACTTAAGTAATATGGAAGATAGAAAATAGGTTTATTTGGCACATGTCACAAATGCACACAAAAAAAAAAACTTAAATGTAAACACAAAAAATATATTGTGTGTCTCACAGCTGCGCCAAATAGGCCCAGTTCAGCAAAAATGCAACTACCGGTTTTCGACATTTTTGTATCTTGATTAAATAATAATGATCCTAAATGGTAACCTTGATTACATAAATAATCACGATCTGAAACGAAACTCGCAAGTAGCTATCCTCAATTTCAGCTATTCAAAGTTAAATAACTCTAAACAATACTAATCTTGAACCAGATGTAACGTAAACCCGCGCGTTCTATTTCTGTTTTATAGACTGTTAGTTGAATTCGTCTGCTATGATTCATTGCAGTCGACGTGGAGATTAAAAAATAATGTTTTTTGATGTGGTGTGTTATGGAGTTACTTTTGATTTATGTTTTACGGCGTCAGGTGTAATACATTAATTATACATAGATTGTTAGTTTAATGTACTTGTGTCTTTTGTCTGTATAGTCTCATAGTTTTATAAGTTTTCAGGTTATAAAAAGAAACCTCATGGATTCTGATGGTTAAGAATTTATCTAACATTGTCATAATTAATTGAATTTCTGCAGTAAAAGTTAAATTTTTTAGTTATTACTGTAAAAAAGTAGATACATGAGTGAATTGATGAATCTGTACTTACGAATAAATAAAATTTAAGTGTCTGTTTGTAATTTCAAAATAACAGATTTTTACTGAAAGTATACGGTACTTATAATATAATAAAAAACATTTCTTTTACATTTTTGTCTGTCTTATTGTTTGTTCCGGCTTATCTCCGAAACGGCTAAACCGAATTTGACCAGACTCTTCCTGGCAGATAGCTTATTTTAGAAAAAGAAGTATAATTATTAAATAAATATTTTTAAATCCACGCGGACAAAGTCTTACCGACTCGCGTTCCGACTGTTTGTATGAAGATACACTACTGTAGATATTATAACCGTGTCTGTAGTCGTTTGCCTTTTGTCGATCACCTTTCATTAATTTTCTTATCATAATAAATTTTACATATACTCACCTAACATCAGGGTATCTATAAATATAGACTGACGCATTGTCACGGTGACTTACACAATGAACACGCGGTACTGATACCGTATTGACAAGGGTGCGTGCTGACGTAAGTAAGTTATATAAACGTCATCTATATAATGGAATGCATGAAGATATGGAGCAACTTTTTAACGATTTTCAGTTGTGACGTCACTGTAATTTTGTAATTTTCACACTGAGGTAGGTACCAGTGGCAGCCATCTTGGATTTGCTGCCACTGTCAAGTTGCTGTTGAGCAATCTTTTATTTTGCTTCTTTTTTCTTTAGCTGCCCAATACTGCAGCGAACTGCAGGCTTTCACGCGACTATGCGTAAGCGCGCGGACTCCTTGGTGCGCAGAATACGGACCGGCGCTCCAACACCGTGCTAGCGATTATTGGGGGTAGGCTTGCCTGTCCTTTCAATCGGCATTGTTCCAATGATCTTTATGATCACTGTGATTTTGACAGTAAATGCTAGCACAAACCGGAGACGGCACGGCAGAGCGTTTAAACTTTACCCAACGTAAATTGATACGTGGCTAGTAGTAACAAGTCACACATTCCAATGTTTAATGTCGCGAAGAGAAATCCTCTTTGATACCTTGGGGTCGATCTCTAAATATTGGAATGTGTATCTTGTTACCACTAACTACGTATGAATTTAAGTTGGGTAAAGATAAAATGCTCTGACCTGCGTCCCTGGTGTACGAAGACATGGTAAGTGTTTTCGAAACGATTAAAAAAAAAACGAACCGAAATCGGAAAAGGGGCGTCTACAATCAGGCAATATGCAGACATTTACTTTAAATATATATTACATATGAATACATAGTATATGTACATAAGGTAGGTTTCTCGTAAGTGCCTATGTACTAGTAGATCAAACAAGCTATACAAACGCAAAGGTCTTTACTTAAGTATTTAAGTTTGTGTACCAAACTAAGTTTGCTCAATTTATCTTATCTCTCTTCGTTAGACGCCGTAACCAGTGCTGTTTGCATTTACTATATGCACCTATGTATCTATGTATTTACCTGCAATAATCTACTACATAACTTCTGAATATTTTTTTTTTAATTTTTGTTCATTGTTCACAAAAATACATATTTTTTTTATTTACAATTTACTCGATAAAATTTAAAGTTTGATAGCGAATACGTACAAATAGTTCACCCGAAATCTTCTAGATTTCTAAAATAGGGAGGAAACAGGTAACTTTTTTTTTTAATAGGAATAGACATCTCTGGCAATGATCACCAAAACTTAACCGCCAAAAAAAAATACAAGTGTAAACTGAAATTGAAACAGTAATTTTCTTTCAACCAATAACTTGTATGTGTGGTGTAAACTGTAAGTAAATAAATAAAATAAAATCTTTATTAACAGGTGATTGTTAGTAACATCAGTGTAGCTCTGGCTCTTGTACTAGGATTCCCTGTATCACAAGAGCCAGACCTCTCAATTCACATGGAACATGTAAAAAACGATAGTATAAGTTGGTCATAAATAAATAAATTTTCTTTTTCGCTATAATTACAGTAACACCTTTAAGTATCACTATCATCTGCTTCAGCGAAGGAAAACATCGTGAGGAAACCACGGTATCTATGTAAATCCACGTCAGAAACCCATGGGCGGCAGAAAAACTCTGACACCAGGTTAGACACTAACCGCACGATAAAGAAGAAAGACCTTTAAGTAAAAAGTTAATATATGCAATGACGTTAAGCCGTTGGTCCCGGCTCTCAGTTAGATCTTTGACAGTCGTTACAGTTAATCAGTGGCCCGAAAGTCTGACATTGACGACCAGTCTTACCAAGGGTTATCATCTATAATAAACTATTAATGCCAAAAAAGCCTCACCTCAGCCTAATGCCAACAACACCTTGCGCTGCGGGATTGTTCGAAAGAGATACCGCGGCCTTAGAACACAAAGGGCAAATAAGGAACATGGATGGGTTTTAGTCAGTAGAAGTTTGACACTCCCTTCCGCTCCACCTAGAGCGGGAGGGGTCATTTGATGACTTCCAATCCTAAAAAAAAAAACATTCATAACATCAAGCCTGTAAACCCAGAAGGGTTTAGCAGCGGTGTACCTAATAGTACAACCACATTTCGTCAGTTATGTTTAAGTCCCATGTAATTGTACCCCGAATCAATTTATTACAAACCATTTATTATTGCCGTACGAACCTTCACTGTATATAATAACAATTATATGTACCTATAGATAATATATAACAGCAGCAGGTTTAATTAATATAACAGGCAGGAGATCTAATCGAGAGCGGACGTGCTTCACCGCGTTTCCGACATTAATAAAGATCTCAATAGACAGCTAACCGAACTGAATCAACTGATAGTTGTGTACCTGTTTAATTAATTTCTTTTATTTATCTTTACACAAATCTTATACATTTTTAAATATTTCTTAAACTAAAAACAATATAAAAAACATTTAAAAATATAAAAAATTGTAGCCCACCGGTATCGGGAACAGGGTCCAAGCTACCGGCGGTCAGGGCTCCAGAGAGAGGAACCTCCTGACAATACGAGCCGTGTCCAGGAGTACCGCTTTCTGAATCAAACCCTTGATCCAGCTGCCTAACGAGAGCCTCCTCAGGTATTGGTCGAGGCTCTTGGCAATTAAGCCATGGGCTGATACAACTATCGGCACAATGATCGCTGAGTCCACATCCCACATGTCGACAACCTCGTGAGCCAAGTCAAGATACTTGATTTGCTTATCTTTCTCGGCTTTCACGAGGTTCCCATCATGCGGGACCGTTATGTCAACAATCATTGCACGCCGCTCTGATCGATCCACCACCACTATATCAGGCTTATTGGCTACAATAGTCCTGTCAGTTACGATGGATCGATCCCAGTACAATGTGATACTGCCATTTTCGAGAACTGGGTCGGGCACATACTTATAGTACGGTACTTCCGATTCCACAAGGTTGTATTTTAGAGCAAGTTGCCGATGGATAATCCTGGCTACAAGGTTGTGTCTATGCAAGTACTCTCCGTTAGCCAGACGAGAACACCCGGAGATAATGTGACGGATTGATTCGCCTGGACGGTGGCATGCCCGACATATGTCAACCGTACCGTCCTTCACAATAAATCTCCGGTAGTTATTCGTCATCATAACTTCATCCATAATTGCACAGACAAAACCTTCGGTTTCTCCAAAGAGGTCCCCGGAACGTAGCCAGGCTACGGACGCTGGTAGGTCTACATCGGGCCCATGCAGGGCCCGGAAAAAGCGTCCGTGAAGCTCCTTACTCTGCCATACTTCCATGCGGTCGTTAGTGTCAAGCACTACAGGTTTGCGCCAGTTCTCTTTAGCCAAGGAGAGCGGGGTGAGCCCCTTGTCCACTGCGACCACATCTCGATGCATCCCCACGTCGGTTTCAAGGATATATTCCCTGAGACTGCATATCTCGCGATTGTGAAGAGTCTTAGCGTTTAAAAAGCCTCGACCCCCACACCTCCGCGGGATATACAGTCTCATAACAGAAGAACGCGGGTGATGCATTCGATATGCCGTCAACAATGTACGGACCCTCCTATCCAGGGCGTCTAGTTCTGTCTGAGTCCATTTGAGTATGCCGAAAGAGTACATCAGAACCGGCATGACCCAACCGTTGAAGGCACGCACCTTATTGCCGCCTGATAAAAGACTATTAAATACTTTTTTCAGACGGCCAAAGAAGCGCTCCTTCAACGATTGCTTCATGTCAGCAACATTGATGCCCAGCGCTTCCGACATACCCAAATACTTATAGGTTTCAGTTGCTGAGAGGGATCTAAGATTTATGGAATCCGAGAGCTGGGTTCCCACAGATTCCACAATCTCCCCTCGCTTTACATGCATGACCGCACATTTGTCCACACCAAATTCCATCCTGATGGCGCTACTGAAAGTTTCAGTTACTTTCAGTAGCTCCATCAGTTGGAAATCGTTGGGGGCAAAAAGTTTCAGGTCATCCATGTAAAGGAGGTGAGATATAACTTGATCACCTCTCCTCAACCGATAGCCTAGACCTGAATCCTCCAGCAGCGTGCTAAGAGGATTCAAGGCTAAGCAGAACCAAAGCGGACTCAAACTATCGCCCTGAAATATACCTCGCTCTATCCTTATCGGCTCGCTATTCCTCTGGATTTGCCGACATCCCGGATAGCGAAGGACTGTCCTCCATTGCCCCATACATGACATCAGGAAGATGCGCAGAGTTGAATCAACTTTATACAACTCTAGCACCCTCATGAGCCATGTATGTGACACCGAGTCATAGGCCTTCTTATAGTCTATCCAACATGTCGACAGATCCCTTCGGGAACGGCGAGCCTGTTGACTAATGGCCATATCAATGAGGAGTAGCTCCTTAGTACCGCGGGACCCGTTCCTACATCCATTTTGAGAAGCGGACATTACAGAATTGTCATCAATGTGTTTGTTAATTTTAGCTCTCAAAATGGATGTAAGAACTTTATAGACTGTCGGAAGACAGGTAATCGGTCTATAATTTTTGGGCTCCGCAGTACTACCCGATTTATGGAGCAGGTGGGTTATCCCTGTTGTCAGGAACTCTGGCAGCGACCCTGACTCTAAGGCTGACTGGAACAGGATCGCCAGGCGAGCGTGCGACCTTGTAAACCATTTAATCCAGAAGTTGTGCAGCCCATCCGGCCCTGGAGATTTCCAGTTAGGCAACGGACGGACTGCACGAACTACGTCTTGGGGGCTGATAGTGATTGCCCCCATTTCTGGTACTAGATCGCACGCTCGCTCGACCTCCCGAGTCCATTCACCCTCGGTATGGCTAACAGGCACCGACCAGATGCTGCGCCAGAATGAACACATGGCATCATCATCCGGCAGGCGCGTGTCAGCCACACCTTGGTCCGGTCGCTCCCAAACCCTATAAACCCACCTTTCATCTCTTTGGAATGTGCGATTCTGAGTGTATCGGTCCACCCGCCGCTTATACCTACGAATACGGTTTGCCCATGCATAAACTTTCTGCTTCAGGAAGTCGATGCGCTCTGTGACACGGGACATGTAGTCTCGAGCACTGATATCAGTCCCCGAGAACGCCCGCCTCACAAAACGCATCACTCTAGGGCGAGTATTGCCCTCCCTGAAGCAGATCAGTTTGCCGATGAGTGCTCTGGCCTCACCAATACGTCGTTCAATCCTGTACTGCCATGACGGTACGGCTGGTTTAAGTCGTGTAGCTCTGTCATCAGAAAATTTGACATGAGCTACACGACATGCCGCTACAGCCGCACAATACAGGACTGAGTGAGCATCGGTGAGGTCTTCGCAGTTATCAAAATAGTTTGACAACTGCGAATCCAGAACAGCCACTAGCACCCTATTTTTGTTATGCATGGGCAAACGAGGTACGCGTGGTCTAAGATCGGGTTGCATGAACCGATATTCTCGAATCGCACCCTCCAAAGCACACCTCATTTCCTCATTGCACTGGGTACTTACATTAGTAACCATGTCATTACTCACGTTGTTATCGTGAGTTGGTATTATGGTAGACTGTGGTGGAACCACAGTCTGCGCCGGCGTGGCAATGACATGGCTACTCTGCATTTCAGTCCGCAAGCGATCAAGTACGGTGTCATCCAACATACCATTACGCTGGATGACTCGCACCTGATCCGACAGTCGTCGTGCCGACACGTTGACAGCTGGCTCAAGCACCTGAAACAGAGAGAGCATCCGAACACGGTACGCGGTCAGGTTGTTACCCCCCTCTGTAGCCCCATAGTATGCGCGCATAACATTTGCATTAATGGATTGCGTCCATCGCATGCGCGGCACACTCCCGCCGGGAGCTGGGACCCTATCAGAGGCCGGTGGGCCTCGAGGTCCTAAACCGTCCGGCGGCCGGCGTCCTCCTCGTCGACGAACAGGTGGTGGCGTCGTCGGCGGAGAGAAATACTCGTCGCTCGAGCTCGACGCAACTGCCACGGCCGGTGTCACAGCACTCACGACGGGTCTGGATTCCGGCGGCGGCGAGGCGGAGCTGAGCGACGGGTCCGGAGGTGATAGGCGTGCGCGTCTTGCTGCTGATCTCGTCAACATTCTCTTGATTTCATTATTATTTTTATCTGTCCAATCTTATGTAGGTGACATACGTCATTCTTGATCGCATTTTTTCTTTATGTGTTTATTGTTATAAAATGGCTTCATTTTACTATTGTTATATTAAGAAATGGAGGAATTATAATATATTAAAAGGGAGATTAGGTTCCAGACTGTTTAAAAATAATTATTTAACGAAAATTTTATTATAGAATGAAATTACAAGACATCTGTTGACATTGGTGTTGCCAGCTCTTTAATTAATTTATTTGTTATGAACACATGATATGGCGCATTATAAAGAGTACCTGGGCGCTCGAGCTGTGCGCGGGTAAAAATAGAGAAAACGAATTTTTCAAGATATAGGACCTAGCTAGATTCATTTTTCACGCTCATAATCCCTATATTTCAACTTTCATCGAAATCATTAGAGCCGTTTTCGAGAACGTGATTACAAATGTAAACGCGCAATGTAATCGCTCTCGCGTTAATTTAGAATTTTATAATCAATTCGGGTTGTACTCTGTTTGTAAAAATATAATTCAATCATGATTCGAAAGACACGTGGCGCCATCTATTATCATAAGAACGTTATTGTTGTTTTCCTCGGGAACAGACTTTTTTTCGGGATGAAAGGTACCCACCCTATGTCCGTTTCTGTACATCTGACAAAGTATATGCAAAACTTCAAGATGATCGGTTCAGCGGTTTAGGCGTGAAAAGGTAACAAACAAACTTACTTTCGCATTTGTAATATTAGTATTAGTATAGTATTAGCATGGAAGTATGGATTGCCTATTAAATAGTATAGGATAAGGATGAAAATAGGAAGAAACACGATAATAAAGTTTGAGTTTCTGGTGAATAATCCCGCTACTACTTACCCCTGTCAAAACAACCCCTCGCCCTACTACCTAGATAAGGGTACATCTATAGTTCCATTTCAGATCATATACACATAAACTCACTACACATAATTCTCATGGGGATGAGCAGAAACTTCAGGACACCACCTGCTACGATCCTTACATATTTCTTTCGCCTCGTCCACGTTCATACGTCCAGTACCTGCGGGTACTACGCACCAGACTTTTCTGAAGAACCTTACTGGTGGGATGCCCTAGAATCTAGGACGTCCTTTCTCATCATCTGCCTAGCCTTTTCCCCAACTATGTCAGGGTCGGGTTCCAGTCTAACCGGATGCAGCTGAATACCAGTATTTTACATGGAGCGACGGCCTATCTGACCTCCACACCCCAGTTAGTACTACTTAATACCCACTTTGGACCACTGACTTCCTGTAACGGCTGTCAAAGATCTACAAATGACAGCCGGAACCAACGACTTAACGTGCTTTCCGAGGCCAGAGGAAACTCGGTATGTAATTGGTGATCAGCCATCCACAGACCAACCTAGGCAAGCACGGCTTAACCTAAAGATCGATCCGAGCGGCTGTTATTATTTAGCCACGAGGTCCCCATACCGAGACTATCTATCACAAAACATTTATTACTGCAGTGTAAACACTCACAGGTAAATAACAATATCGGTACGATAACGGTAGTAGGTTTAATTAATATCAGACAGGATTTTAATCGAGAGCCGACGTGGTTCACCGAATTTCCGATATTAATAAAAATCATAACAGACACAGCATACTGACCTACATCAAATGTTATTTAATTTTGTGTATCTGTTCAATTCGTTTACTTGGTAATGATTACTGTTTAATGCAATTTGGTATTGGTTGATTACGGTTGATAATGATGTGGTTTTGGTTATTATATTTAACAGTAATGTAATTAAACGGTTACAATGCGTACACAAGAGTGGTGGAGGAAAAGATGCTTATTATACACCATGACTTTTTAGTTGTCTTACAGCTACTTCATGTATGCAATGAATACTAAACATTCTTAAAAAAATAGGTATTTATGAGATTTTAATGATTTAAAAATAAAAATATTATTCATTATTATGACGCATGACGTAGTTAAAACACCCTGTTGCGAGCGATGATCTACTGGACTCGAGTGCTGGGTAGGTATTGTTCTCCCGTTTGACACGTAAACATCATTAATTATAACATCATACATTAAAAATTAGAATAAAATTATGAAATATCCTGATATTTCATAATTTTATTCAATTTTTTTTTTATTATTTTTCTTTGTACCTATTATGGAAGATAAAAAAAAATCGCGGCTAGAGCTATTTTATGTCGGGAACATCGATTGGACGACCTTTGTAAGACGATTAAAAAGTCACGGTGTATAACTATCTTCTGCCCGCGGTTTCGCCCGCGTTGAGTTCAGTAACTGTCCCACTGGAACGTACTACCGGGATAAAAAGTATCCTATGTGTTTATCCAGCTTATAAACTATCTGTGTGTCAACACAACTTCACAAACTTTCGCATTTATAATATTAATATAAGTAGCATAGTAGTAGTAGGCCTATGTTCAACTTGACTGAATAACGAAACTACTAAAAATTTAACCAACGCCAACAGTTTGGTGGCTAGGTGTCTGAGTTAGCTGCACGGTGCAGGAGTTGACGCAAATCAGAAACCGTCTTATTGGTAGACCTGTGGACGTAAATAACCAATTGACAAGATGACAAGAACCAAAGACATGACAAGTCAAATCTGGAGCCTTTTGTTTAGCAGCATCACCTTGTTTATCGAACCCAACATGCAGGAGAAACGAAGTTGATTGGCAAACGGTGCAAAAGTCGGAAAAACCCGATTGCGGTTCTCTATTTACGTATACAAATATCTTAAATAAGCAGGTACATAAAGCATCGCATTTACTGAATTAATATGTAACTAATATCAAGATACAATCCAACATCTTGTTATTATCAGAACATAACAATGGAATATGTTCTTACATAAGCAACACATGCTGTGATCGGAGCTAAGGCAGCGTACATACTCGTGTAGCAAGCAGTGTAAAATTTAAACACGTATTGATTAATGTTATTCTATTTTCTCTCCTTCTCTTACACACTGTGTCTCTGTATCTCTCTTTTATCTACTTTCCTAGCACAGATATGCTGTAATAGATTTCTTTAGAAATAAGCATCACCTTTGTACCTATCTTTCTTTCTTCCTCTTCTTCAGAATTCTGTAATTAGTGTTAAATTAATAAAAACACTCTATATCTAAATAGTTCTGTAATGATTACACATAAACAGGCTGCATCCTTCTCATCTTTTTGTCGTGTCGATAATTCTCATGATTATTTTAGTGACAACCAGTTTTCTGCCACATCGATGGCGTTGATATTGGCTACGGTCCTTTATTTAAAATTACACCAACGCACAGTCTAAGCCACTGGCTCTAGAAGCATGACATTTTGTACTAAAATTCCCTTTATAACTAAGGTGAATAATACTAAGGAAGGATTTTCGGAAATTCATCCCAGGCCCTAAATATGGCATAAAAAGTTTCTATGTTATTTCGTTTACTCACAGCGATGAAAATGTAAACCTTTTTTTTATATAACAAAAAACAAAACATAGAAACACTCATATTTTCCTTAAGAGAATTAAAACTAGAACAAGCTTATTATAAATTCAATGTATAAGGATTTCAAAAAGCGACAGGTATTCAACTACAAATGGAATATCAACAAAAGTAACCTTACAATACCTACGTACGGTCACGGGCACAAATATCTTAAACTTCATGAGCGATTTTCTCTTATAACTACGACTTTGCCCACATTGTGACTGAACAGAATTAAATTCATAACACAATATGATATTATGCTCGAAACACTCTCTGTACTGCTCAACTTAAATGGGACTGAACAGAACTTGCCTGTCGCACGCCGAACGAGCTGTGAGCCCGAAAAACACAGGATTGGTACCCTGAAACAGAAAACGGCAGACCACAAATAAGATGGCGGGACGACTTCGATGTCTTCCTCGAAAATTGGAATGAAGTATTGTAGTATCATAAATGCGAATGTTTATGAGGATGGATGGATGGATGGATGTTTGTTACTCTTTCACGCAAAAACTACTGATCGAATTTGGATGAAATTTAACACACAAATAGTTTATAAACTGGATTAACATATCCCAGTAGTGCGATCCCGTGGAACATTACCGAACTCCACGCGGGCGAAACCGCGGGCATGAGCTAATGATTTATAAAAATCTTGTATAAATGTAAAGTATTTATGCTCGGGACTGTACCTTTAATGGACGTTATCCAACCGAGCCCGAACAAAGACCGAGTCCATTCAGTTTCGCCGAAACGTTGGCAGTGATCAGTTGGTCAGCTAATCTCCGTTTACTACTGAATATCCATTTGTTAGCGACAGTACCAAGCCAGTGAAATATTCCAGCGTTATGCAGTTTCACAATGAAATGACGTCGCCGCTATTTTAGCTCGAAATAAAATGATTAATATTCTTTTAATGGACCTTGTCTGTTCGTTGTATGTTTTATGTAACAGAACAGACGGTGCTTAATGACTTGGCAACTTGTAGTACCCACTCAGCGTAGTTATATAGGTCAATGCATTTAAGCAAACGAGAAACACTGTACATTTTAGTTATCAGAGAGCAAGCTGTTTAGATTATCAAAAATATCTTCATCATTGCTCCTTCATTGTTCGAGTTTAGTAAACTCAGAGGAAGTAAGCGCCTGGACTATGCAGTCCATTGAGATGGCAATCCAACAGGACCGGAGGACGTGCTTTCCGAGGCACGAGGTTATCATACCGCCAAATTCAAACCCCAATAAAATTTTACCTAACCATGGAATCGAACCCACGACCCCACAATCTGCAGTCCCACTTGCGACCAATAACCAATGGTAGTCAATCGGTAAAATGACAGTGTTCCAGTGTTCTGTACCGTAACCCTTCGCAAATCACGAGATAATCCGGTCGCTCCTCGCTCAATGTGTACACAGCCTAACCCATACCGCCAGCTACGAGTATCTACCACATGTGTATTGTTCGTCACGCTCGCTTGTGGCGTAATTATTTCAGAATTAGGTCATGTGGATTATCGGCTAATGCGCGAATTACCTCACAAATACGTCAGATAAGGGAATTAGTGTCTCTATGTTATCAGCATCCGTCAATCTCTTAGGCAGGAGATTGAGTGAGAAGTCTTGATGTGTTCTAGAAGTTAAGAAAGTAGATCTTACCTGTATTTTTTTCTGAGAAAGATTTTAGAAGGGTGTTGTGCTCTGTTTAAGATTGACTAGGTTCAGCAAAACACACTGAAATAGAACCTGACCTAACAATTTTAAGATACGAAAAAAAATATTTATTAGGATTGGTTGGCGCAGTGGCTGAGCGATTTATTGCTGCGCTGCACGTCGTGAGTTCGATTACCGCTGGCAACAAACATTTGTATGGCCTACATGTAGTTTTTCCGGGTTTGGCTGGTTGTGTATGTGAGTTTAAATGTTTATAAACGCACCCATGATACAGGAGAAATTTATTCAGGGCAACGTTTAAAAAAAACAGAAAATTATCCTTTAAAAACCACTTTCTAGTGCGTCTATCACATTATTTTTCACTACACTGCTCAGTGTACAGAACCCTAACTGTCAAAGTCCGACTTGATCTTGCCACTGGGTGTCTTTAATTAATTTAAATTTTAGTCTCTATGAAACATGACAAACCCACTGTTTATCGATATAGAATTTATATCGCTAAACAATCCTGTAATAATTATTAATATTAATCTTATACTAATAACATCTATATATCTTATAGAAATGATCGATTCTTTTTAACCCCCGACGCAAAAAGAGGGGTGTTATAAGTTTAACCGCAATGTGTGTGTGTCTGTCTCTGGCACCGTAGCTCTTAAACGAGTGAAACGATTTTAATGCAGTTATTTTTATTTAAGAGCTAGTTTTTTGGCGATGGTTCTTAGATACGTTTTATCAAAATCGGTGTAGCCATTTACTAAAAATGGGCGATGAAAGTGGTGATGAACAATCGAATATTTTCAAATATACCCAAGTGGGGTATCAAATGAAAGGGCGTGATGTGTGTGTATATTACAAAAATACATGTTTTATCAAAACCGGCTTAGCCATTTCATTGACTTTTCAAATATTTGTTCGCTTTTCTTTGTAGCGATGGGGGTTTTTTAAATTTTAAATTTATTTTTTTATTTCTAATTGTAATTTAATATTCGGCTTTGGCACATCGTTATCGTATCTGTTGTTACAAAAGATTTGTACAACCTACGGATTACGAACTTTTTAATGAATTCAGTAAACGAACAAAATCTAAGAAGTCTGCGTAAAGAAAGACTTTGGTAATCTACTTACGTAATCCAATTCTGTATTTTCTCAAGTTGAAATTGTTTCCTTTTATTTTCAGTGTTTGGAATTCTACTAATAATATTTCAGTGACTTAAATATGTATTTACTAAATGCGTTAAACGTTTAATACATAATACATTCAAAACATCATCCTGTCTCATATTCATTTCATTGACAGAAACAAGACAATGTTGACCTTATCATCATCTGCCTAGCCTTTTCCTAACTACGTTGGGGTCGGCTTCGATTCTAACTGTATGCAGCTGAATACCAGTATTTTACATGGAGCGCCTATCTGACCTCCACAACCCAGTTAGTACTGGGTAATACGGTACCCCTTGGAAAGACTAGTTGTCAGACTTTTGGGCCTGTGACTACCTGTAACGACTGTCAAAAATCTAGAAATGGCAGCCGGAACTAACAACTTAACGTGATTTCCGAGGCACGGGGAACTTGTATGTAATGGGTGGTCCATCCACGGAAAATATAGGTACGCGCGGCTTAACCTGAACCCGGCTGCTATTATTCAACCACGAGCTACGGTGGGCCTTAGAGTTCAGAAACTGATAACAAAACACGCAGGACAGGATATGGGTGCCCCATCGTTTGTGGAACAGCACCACCGAATACTGAACTTAGGACTCTTCAAGATTCTAATATTTTGGCGGCACAAACCGCCATCGCTATACAGTTTCTTCCTGCCACTTTAATAAGATCTGTCCACCATTTCGGTCTTCTCTATGGTGTGATTAGTGCCTAACCGGGTATCCAGTTTTTATGCCGCTTTACATTACTTACATACTTTACAAGAAATATCTCTCAAGCATGCTGGTGTCCCCACGATGTTTGCTCAACTTGTCGGTAATGTTCTCACATTTCTCCGTTTAATTTAGTTTCAATTTAAATCCATTTGCATTATAATATTTTAAAAAATTCGCCAGAGGCTGAAGTTTCACAAAGCGCAATTTATTATTAAAATAGAGGGTAAAATTCTCTGAAATATTTAATCATAATTTAAACTGAAAGCTCCAAATATATCATAACACTCAGTCATTCCATTATCAAGTAATTTGTGAAATGTGTTGCAGTTGAGTGCACGCAATCAGACTTATCAACAAAATTAATTTCAGCACGTGCGTATCTGCATCAAGTATGTACCTATAGCTACTGTATACGAGATTGATTTAATCAATATCTAATTTTAGAGTGTTGATTAGTATTGCGATCTAGATTAGAAAGTAACACTGATTGATATTAAATGCAGTCGATGATGGTGTCGCTTTCGTAGAAGTTTTTTAGGTTCAAACCATTATAAAAAGCCTGAAATTAATTTTAATTGTGTTTTATTAGCTCGAAATTTTCCATTTATTTTAGTTTATCTTCGTTTTACGAATTTAACTATGCTTTCAACTTTACACCGCTTGCACACAAATCAAATTGGATTTCAGTATTACACTATTCTAGAAATCAAAATAACTTGCCACAACTTTATGAATTTACACATTTAAATTTCAATATAGTTATATCCGTATATCCAAATAACTATTAAGAAAACCAAGTTACTAAGCACTAAATGTAAACCCATTAAGTTACCGAACGATAAAATGGGTTGGCAAAAAGTGTCTTATAAATCATCAAAAATCATTATGAAAAGAAACTTCAAGCTCTTTCGTGTTCATTTAAGCCTTGCTAATGCGATCCGTTTTATATAAATAAGGATCCCTTTCATGTTCTTTCTGACATTCTTCGTCTATGCCTGCACTTTAAAGGTTCATTCATGAAAATAAAGGTTACATTGTGGAATCTAAGCTTAAGAGGAATATAAGAACGTAAGTGATAATCTGGCAAACTAAAGAGTGAATTTTAACATTAAACCAACTGTCAGAAACAATGTGAATTTCAAAATATTAATAACATGCGCACTATCTAACAATTCTTCTAATTTCATTTAAACCATGAAATCTCGCCGTCCGGCCGTCTTATGACGACAGGCCGTGTCGACGGCGCGTTCGTGTTCCACGCGCGCCTCAAAGAGATGTCAGCAACTATGTAGGGGTCCGAAGGTGCCAGGACTGCGGGACTGTTTAAAAGAGAAAGCACGGCCCTGGAACACAAAGGTCAAAGACTGTACATGGATGGGTTTTAGTCAGGAGAAGTCTGACACTCCCTTCCGCTCCGCCCAGAGCGTGAGAGGGGTCATTTGATGAATTCCGATACGCAAAGAATAACAAACATTCATTCTCCTGCCCTTACCCCAATTTATTTTGGGTCGACGCAGGATGTCTTCGTCTTCCATACTTGTCTATTACTCGTCATCTCAGCAGTCACATCCTTTCTAGCCATATCATCCGTCACACAATGCATCCATTATTTCTTTGGTCTTCCTCTACCCTTATAGCATCTACATTCATACTCAATATTTTCCTTACTACATTTTCCTCATTCCTCCGCATCACATGTCCATACCACGATAACCGATTACCACATAATTTTTGAGTTACCGGCGCCACTTTCAGACTTCCTCTTATGTACCTTCAAACTTCCTTATTTTATCCATTCGTGCTAAACATCCCCCTTTGCAATCTAATCACATACTTTCATTCATCTCCTACAAATTAAAAATCACCAAACAAAATACCGGCACAAAATACTCGTAGAAAAAGAAAAGAAGCAACTACGCTGATGTGAAATAATGAAATAATTAACATCGTCCTAAAACTCAGTGAGCGTCCTCTTTAATATTTATGGACCGTCAGCTGTCCGCGCCCCTACGCAATAAATATCAGACGCTGATACTGCCTCTTAAATAAATCATTCTGAAAAATGTATATTAGGTACAGCTATGCCCTGCAGCTTCATCCGCATATTTTGTAATTTATTATGGATTTTTTTTTTACATTTTCTTTAGAAAACGTGCATGACGTAATCCATAATCATCACCTGCCTAGCCTTTTCTTAATTCTTTTGGGGTCGGCTTTCAGTCTAACCGGATGCAGCTGAATACCAGTATTTTACATGGAGCGACTGCCTATCTGACCTCCACAACCCAGTTCGTACTGGGTAATACGATACCCCTTGGTAAGACTAGTTGTCAGACTTTGAAGCTACTACTAGTTGACTACTTCTAACGATTGTCAAAGATCTACAAATGACAGCCGGGACCCTTGTCTTAACGTGCTTTCCGCGGCACGGAAGAAACTCGAAAATGCAAACAAGAGAATGGTAATGGGCGGTCACCCATCCACGGACCAACCTAGGTGACTTAACCTAAAGATGGACCTGAGCGGCTGTCATTATTTAGCCACGAGCTCCTTATTAAAAGTAAATCTGTCTGTCGTTCTGTCTGTATTTTACAATGTCACGGATTAGCGCCTGATCGAATATCTATGTTATTTGCTACGTAGGTAGACCAACAGATAGTTGCGTTCCCTACTTCAAGAAATTAAAAATATTAACGTTACCAGCTATATATATATTAGAAACTGCATTATTTATAAAATCAAATCCACATTTATTTACAAAATTTTCAACAGTTAAGAAGACCCCCATTCGGAGTCAATATGAAAATCAACTATGTACGTTGAAATGTAATACTGCGTTAATGAAAAAGAGCTTCTTTGGTGTTGCACCAAAGATTTTTAATAAAATACCTGATGCTATAAAATGTATGCCATTAAAGAAATTCAAAAAGTGTCTTCACAAGTTATTAGTTAAGAAATGTTATTATAACTTGGATGACTATTTTAATGATAATACTATTTGATTAAATTATGATATGATGAATTATGAGATTATGTAATTTTATAAATCTATATTATTAATGTTGACTTGGATGACTATTTTAATTTTGGATGACTATTTGATTAAATTCTGTAATTTTATTAATTCATATTATTAATGTAACGGACGAATAATTTCTCGCATGTTCTTTTGTTATGATCTTCTTGTGTGTGTTTTTTGTTTTTCTTTCTTGTAGTGGACATTATTAAATTGATTATTTTAATGTATTTGTATAAAATTGATAGAAAATTTTGTTAAATTTGATGAACCTGACTTTAATATTTGTATGTCAACAATGACAAAGCATAGTGCAACACTTATCTATTTAAGACCTTGACATGTATGATTAATGTATATATGTTCTTCACCTATGTTTTACAAATAAATAATTCTGATTCTGATTCTGATTCTGACCATGGCTCATAAAATAGGTATTTGTTCTTCTAATAGAAGATCCGTGTTCCGTATGGTGTCGGCCGTAAAAGAATAGCACCATCCCATATCTTCCCGTGGGTGTCGTAAGAGGCTACTAAGGGATTTACCAGAGAATGGGCAGCAGCGCTCTCTGTGTTTTTAACAACCGTACTGCGATCGCCAACCCGCCTGCCAAGCGTGGCGATTATGGCATAACCCCCCCAATGATGAGCGCAACACAAAAATGGCCCCTAGTACCCGGCAGCCCGTCTACCCTCGACTATGGTAGCGGTCGAGGTCGCGGCGTGACAAGGGGTGCTAAGAATCTCCGGATGGAATCAGGCTGCCTATACCGACGACTTGACCTGGCAACATATAACACGCGTACACTCCGGACCGACGAGAAGATAACGGAACTCGAAGAGGAATTGAGCAGGCTGCGATGGAGTATTGTGGGATTATCTGAAGTCCGAAGAGAGGGGGAGGACACGATAATCCTGAAATCCGGCAACCTGCTCTATTTCCGAGAGGGTAACCGGCAGTCTCAGGGTGGTGTTGGGTTTATCGTCCACAAGTCCCTCGTGAATAACGTGATAAAGATCGAGAGTGTGTCGACCAGGGTGGCGTACCTTATACTCAGAATATCCTCAAGATATTCGGTGAAGGTCATACAGGTCTACGCCCCGACCTCGGCACACCCCGACGATGAAGTGGAGACCATGTATGAGGATATTTCCAAAGCCCTGCATGGTTTCAAAACTCACTTCACCGTTCTCATGGGGGACTTCAATGCGAAACTAGGCATACGAGACGGGGATGAGCTGCAGGTGGGGCAATTTGGGGTTGGACGTCGGAACCACCGGAGTCACCAACTGGCTAGTTTTATGGAGAAGGAGGGCTTCTATATGATGAACTCCTTCTTCAAAAAGCGTGAGCACAGGAAGTGGAGCTGGTAGAGTCCCGATGGTGCAACTAAAAATGAGATTGACTTCATCATGTCAACCAAGAAGCAAATGTTCAATGATGTCTCTGTGATCAATTCGGTGAAAACCGGGAGCGATCACCGCATGGTAAGAGGCACATTGATCATCAATATCAAGCTTGAAAGGTCTCGACTGATAAAGTCTACGCTCCGTCCAGCACAGATCCAGATCCAAAACCCCGAGAGCTTTCAGCTTGAACTTCACAATCGTTTCGAGTGCCTAGGAACCTCGGTGGACGATTACTACGATGGGTTCGTGGAAACTGTCCATACGACTGGGTCTAAGTTCTTCAAGACACGTCGTGCACACAAGAACAAAAAACTCTCTGATCATACTCTCGAGCTCATGAAAGAGCGGCGTGAGATGATCCTGCAGTCTTCAGACGAGGCGTGGAAATACCGGCAGCTCAATAGACGGATCTTTAAATCCTTGAAGAGCGACCTCCGCCGCTTTAATACCGAGCGTATTAAAGACGCTATTGAGCGGAATAAAGGCTCCAAGGTATTTGCAAGAGATCTGGCTATTGGGCAGAGCCAGCTCACGAAACTGAAGACCGTCGATGGCAGGATCGTATCCGCTAAACCGGAGCTGCTGAGGGAGATCGAGAGTTTTTATGGGCAGTTGTACACTTCAACCAGTAAACCCGTTGCAAATCTAGCTAACGACCCAAGAGCTAGACTGACCCGACACTATTCCAAAGACATTCCGGATTTCAGCCTGTACGAGATTAGGATGGCTCTAAAACAACTAAAAACAACAAGGCACCGGGTGATGACGCAATTACGGCCGAACTCCTGAAGGCAGGTGGAAAACTGGTACTTAAGGCCCTTCAGAAGCTGTTTGATTCCGTCATACTCGAGGGGAAAACGCCGCAGGCATGGTGCAGGGGTGTGGTGGTACTCTTCTTCAAAAAGGGCGACAATGCCCGGCTGAAGAACTATAGGCCCATCTCACTTCTAAGCCATGTCTACAAGTTGTTTTCAAGAGTCATCACGAATCGTCTCGCGCGCAGGTTTGACGATTTTCAGCCTCCCGAACAAGCCGGATTCCGAAAAGGCTTTAGCACCGTAGACCACATACATACGCTGCGGCAGGTTATACAGAAGACCGAAGAGTATAACCTGCCTCTCTGTTTGGCGTTTGTGGACTACGAAAAAGCCTTCGATTCGATTGAGACTTGGGCTGTGCTGTACTGTACTATCGGTACATCGAGGTGTTGAAGTGTTTGTACAAAATAGCCACCATGTCAGTCCGACTACAGGACCAGACCTCGGATTCTATCCTTCTGCAGCGAGGTGTGAGACAGGGAGACGGTCATATCTCCGAAACTGTTCACCGCTGCACTGGAGGATGTCTTCAAGGTTCTGGACTGGAGAGGGCTAGGCATCAACGTCAATGGCGAGTACATTTCTCACCTTCGGTTTGCCGACGATATAGTGGTCATGGCTGATACCATAGAGGACCTCAGTACTATGCTCGATGACCTCAGTAGAGCTTCCGGAAGAGTGGGTCTTAAAATGAACATGGACAAAACCAAAGTCATGTTGAATGCCCATGTAACACCCACTCCTATCAAGATCGGAGACTCTACACTCGAAGTTGTAGACGATTATGGCTATCTGGGACAAACGATCCAGTTAGGTAGGTCTAACTTCGAGAAAGAGGTTAATCGTCGAATCCGACTCGGCTGGGCAGCGTTCGGGAAGTTGCGTGGTATCTTCTCGTCCAACTTACCGCAGTGTCTCAAGACGAAAGTCTATGACCAGTGTGTGTTGCCAGTGATTACATACGGGACCGAAACGTGGTCGCTCACAATGGGCCTCATCAGAAGGCTTAAAGTCACCCAAAGGGCAATGAAGAGGGCAATGCTCGGAGTTTCCTTGCGTGATCAAATAAGAAATGAGGAAATCCGTAAGAGAACCAAGGTTACCGACGTAGCCCGAAGAATAGCCAAACTTAAGTGGCAGTGGGCAGGGCAAATTGCTCGCAAAACGGATGGCCGATGGGGCCGGAAAGTTCTGGAGTGGCGACCGCGAACTGGAAGACGTCGCGTTGGAAGGCCTCCCACTAGGTGGACCGATGACCTGGTAAAGGTTGCGGGGATCCGCTGGATGCGAAACGCACGGGATCGGTCAATGTGGCGACACTTGGGGGAGGCCTATGTCCAGCAGTGGACGTCTTTCGGCTGAAATAATGATGATGATGATGAATAGAAGATCACCGTTCCCAAGAGGAAAAGGCTTCTTCGTCTCGTTCAAAGAAAGAGTCTTCTCTCTGATGTTCATTAGCAGAACAGAACTATGATTACTCCGCAATGTCCCTATTTTTTAACATTTAAACTTCACAAAAAGAGAGACTTTTTCCACATTAATTATATCGAAGTAAATAACGAAAAAGATCAGGCGTTTAAATAAAACGTACAAAAACATAAATGAAGCATAAAAACTCTGGATATTAATATCGGACTCGATTTATTTTCAGACCGGATCGGTAATTACATACAAGGAAAAATAATGGCACGATGTGATCTTTATTTACAGATCATACACAGTTATTTTACCTGTGACATGCCATATGTCACTGAAAATAAAGTTCACTGTACTGCAAAATCAGAGCATTATCACCCTTAGTGTTCCCACTGCTGAAGATACAGACCTTCTTTTTTTGGTAGGGAGTGTGCTGTTATAAACCACGCTGGCCCAGAGCGGGTTAGTACCTAGAGGTCTTCGAATTTTTGGTTCTTGGACATACAGGTTTCCTCACGAAGTTGTCCTTCACCGTTTTGGGAGCAGTGGTGATGAAATGGATAACACAAAGTAATGCGCTTGCCTTGATTTGAACCCCACGGCCTCTCGTAAATCAGAGAGATGACATATTGCCACCACTACAGCGTGAAAAACTCCCACTTAGAAATATTACATCATCAATTTGAAAAAAATCTGATCCATATAATATTTTGACCGTGTAGTATGACAAGAATGGATAAAGTAAGAAACGACTATATTAGAGGAAGTTTGAAAGTTGCGCCAGTTTCAGAAAAGTTAAAAGGGCATCGCCTGTCTCGGTATGTGATGAGGAGGGACGAATTGTATGTGACTAAAAGAGTGAGGAATATAAATGTTGATGGATGGAGAGGGAGAGACAGAGGAAGACCAAGGAAACGATGGATGGATTGTGTGAGGAATGATATGAAAGAAAAAAGAGTAAATCATAGCGTGACGGTTGACAGAGGAGATTGGAAGAAAAAGACGTGTTGTGCTGACCCCAAGTAACTTGGGACAAGGGCAAGATAATGATGACATTTTGTAGAAAAAGCTGTAAAAAAAAATTGCCGGTGATAAATTTGTATGTGAGAGGTACGGAATGATGACCTGAACATTGTGGTAATCGTTTCTGCGTCGATATCCCTTCCACCCCGTATTCACACAAAGTCAGAGACAAAACAACAAAGAAATAACATCACATTTTTCCGCAATACGTAATAATTATAGTATATAATATTTCAGTAATTAAATTGTAATTGTTCTGTCTGTGGAAGTCGGAAAGCAATTACTGTGGCTTTGCGTTGCATGTGACACATGTTGGTACATGGCATAGGCATTGCACTGGCGAAGGAGATCAATCATCATCAAACATGACTCTTGCAAGACTAGCTCGTTGATTGGTTTACAGTTAGGTAGGTGCTAGCGAGTTCACTGACGGTCGACCACTTTTCAACCTTATTACTTAAAGGATAAGGGTGAAAAGTGGTAGACCTAGACAAAACCACTTTTTGCGGATCTTTCATTGCATAGAAAATCTATACAAAGCGAGGCCAAGTTATACTGGAAATGCCATTTAAATCTATGCATGATAGAGTAAGCAATGTTTTAACTTTTTTTTTTAATATGGGAATCTACACAAAGTATTAATATTCCCAAAGTACTATTTTTCGTTGGTCTAGTCGTCGCAATCGCGACTGCTGAACATTAGGTCCTAGATTCGATTCCCGGGTCGGGCAAATTGTTTTAGAGTTTCTATCAGAAATTTCTCAGTATCAACCACGGATTCTGGATTTGTGCCTGGTTGAATAGGATCGCCCCAGCAATAGGATCGCTCCCTATTAAATTGGATTTAGGCATAACTGGCGAAATGTGGGTGTACTATGGTAGTACTGTACTATACTAGTTGTTTTTATGGGTACATCTCTGCCTAACTCTTTGGGTATTACAGGCGTGATGTTATGTTAATTATAGGTAAAGCACTTACTTGGAGTTTCTTCTTCTCACTTCTTCCCCACATTCTTTCTGTGTGACTACAATGCTATAATTTTTATAAGTTTGTCATTTTCGTACACTATCACTGCTCATACATGAGGAGCTTGTAGCAAAATATTAACTACCGCTCGGGTCGATCTTTAGGTTAAGCCGCACTTACCTAGGTTGGTCTGTGGATTGGTGACCACCAATTATTTACCGAGTTACCTCTGTACCTCGGAAAGCACGTTCAGCCGATGGTCCCGGCTATCAATTGTTGATCTTTGACAGTCGTTACAGGTAGTCAGTCTTAAAGTCTGACAACCAGTCTAACCGGATCAAATTACCCGGTACTAACTGGGTTGTGAAAGTCAGATAGGCAGCCGTTCCATATAAAATACTGGTATTCAGCTCCATCCGGTTAAACTGGAAGCCGACCCCAACATAGTTGGGAAAAGGCTAGGCAGATAATAATCACTACTCATACACCATTCTGTATAAAGGCTTGGTTTTCTAAAGGATAATGGTCACTTCTGTTTTAACCAAGACCTACGGGTTCGACTCTTCAATTAATTTTTCTATATTGTTTTGAATATATATGATAAGATGATAAGTTATGGAAAAAAAAATGTTTTGACTCCGTAAAAACGAGATCCAGTCCAGGTTTGGGGGCAGAATGCAGGTATGACTTGCGTATTGCAATACTTTTGCAGGCTGTAGGAAGCAGTATTCTACATCCAGACCACCTCTATTTTTGCGGAATCAAAACAAAATATTTTTGCATAACTTTTTTAATACGACAACCATTTAACTACGATATATAATTTTCAGTTCTACGATATTTTTCAAGGCGCCAATCGGTCCGTAAATAAGCATCAAAATGACCTTTAGATAAATCATCGGTAAAGCGTAGTCTCACAGGGGGATTGCCTTCAACTCCAAACTTCGCATATAATTCACCATGTCGATATACTTCAAACATATACGGATAGATTTCGCCTGCTGCAGCTAATTCACACGCACTACCATAGGTTTTGCTTTGTATCATATCTGCGTAGTAATCTTCAACACTGCTATAATTATCTCCATATCTGTCATGCGTCTGTATTGCGAATTCATCCCAGTTTTCAACGACATGTTGTACAATTTCTTCTCGTATGTCTTGGTCTAAGTATTGATTACCAAGTAATAGATAAGCGATTGCCCTGAACAAGCACGCTCCATCACCAACTATTGGAACGATGGTGTGCTGTGTTTCCACGCCATTTATGTTCAATAGTTCTGTTTCAGTGCCCATTACATAGGAAGAAAACAAACAACAGTATAAATAAAATAACAATTTAATCATCGACAATTCATTCAATCAAAAACGATCATTTTAGCAATTAATCAGTACTTATTAATTTTGAAAAGCACACGAATCACCAAAAGTCTAAGTTTTGAATTTTTGTACTAACAGGGGGTCATTAATGCGCGGAAAATCTTAACACCGCGATTCAGAAATGTAAAAAAAATGTATAACGCCATCTAGTGAACCGTCAGGTAAAGTTGGACGTAATGAAAACACGCAATTTAAGGAAATTCTAGTGATACTACTATTACTAAAGATTATTTAAACCTAAATTAGGATGTCTCAGATATGACGATTATTTTTTTTTGAAGTTTTGGTGTAATCTTACCTAATTTAAATCTTTAGGAGGCAGATTTCATTAAGATATTCGGTACGTACGAACCGCCATCTTATTTCTAAGATTCAGTAGTTACAGGACAGGTATCTCTGTGTCTGAAAAGGTAGACTCATCGTGCTTATTTCTTCTATCAATATACAAAAAACCGCCCATGAGCAAATTTACTTAGAAGTCTTGAAATAACGAAATGTGGGTATACTAATGTTGATACAGGTCCTCACTCCATTTAAGTATTTCTGCTTAACCTTTTTCCCAACTATGTCAGGGTCGGCTTCCAGTCTAACCGGATGCAGCTGAATATCAGTATTTTACATGGAGCGCCTGCCTATCTGACCTCCACAGCCCAGTTAGTACTAGGTAATACGAAACCCCTTGGTAAGACTGGTTGTCAGGCTTTCGGGTCACTCACTACTTGTAACAACTGTGAAAGATCTACAAATGACAGCCGTCACCCATCCACGGCACAATCTAGGCAAGCGCGGTTAAACCTGAGAATCAGCCCGAGCGACTGTTATAATTTAGCCACTAGGTCTCCAGGTCCTCCAGGCTCCTTCAGGTGTGTCTAAGTATACCATTGGCTGTTTCGTCAGGTAATGAAAGCGTATTGTTATATTTCACTCATTAAAATGTCATGCAGTTCCACCGTCAAAAGCGAACATTTATAATTGTTCCACAGTTTCATGTCAAACAATCATTTATTCTGTTTCCAAAATACAATCTGGAACACTGAATATTCACACACTGTTGTCCATTTTGAGTACAGCTTTCGGTTCATGAATAAGAGAACGAGACTGTGATATTCGTTGCTTTAGTAACGTGAATTTCAGTGGACCTGACGAGGCTCTAGTAATTTATAGCGTCAGGCTACGATAAATGAACGGGAATAATGGGAAACTCGAAAATGTATGAATACTGATTAATTTATGAGCTCTAACGTGATAATGTTCTAATGATTGCGTTTGATAAATGTTTGAGAAGTAGTTAACTGCGAAACAAACGGGAAAATAATATTATAAGGGTCTAGCTTGTTCCCGCGGCTTCGCCCGCGTGGAGTTCGGTAATGTCCCACGGGATCGTACTACCGGGATAAATGGGCCTATGTGTTAAATCCAGGTTATAAACTATCTGTGTGCCAAATTTCATCCAAATCCGGTCAGAAGTTTTTGAGTGAAAGAGTAACAAACATTCATCCATCCATCCTCACAAACTTTCGTATGTATAATATTAAAGTATAAATTTCTTCGTGTTTACATCCTACTACTCCAAAACGGTATTTTGTGTTCCAGTTTGATGAGTAGTGATTCCGTTAAAACTACATGCATTTTCCATTTAGCTTATAAAATTGGCAATGTACGACCTACTTTTGCTACTGCAGGTATAATATTCCAAGGTGGCAATAACCTCATTTTATTTGGCTAACCATGTCACCCTGACGTGGATTACACCTACAGCATCCTACATCAAATTCACATTTCAAAAATCAGTAAACTGTAATCTTCATATATTATAAGGCACACTCCACTTTGTTCAAATTGAGTAAACATGCTTTTTTGTTGTGAATAAAACTACAAATTATTCCATAGTGCGTATTTAAAAAGATAAATAAACAAGTAGTAGAGAATATATATACAAAAAACTCGCAGCATGTGCCGATGTAATCATACACTGAACAATATGCGGTAGCCAGCCATTAGCCATGTGTAGACAACACGGTACTGGTGTTACATGTAGATTTCTCAATGAATATAATATTTCATTACTGTATTGAGAGCTTGAAATAGACTAGAGTCTGTAATAACATAGACCCTGGTATTAGCATCACATAATATTACGCCTGTAATCCCTGTAGGGTTAGGCAGAGATGTACCTTATAGTATACCCACATTTCGCCAATTATGTTTAGTAATAGAGCGCGAGCCTATTTGTTATCAACCGGGCATTCCTGATGGCAAAACCTAATAGCACTTTGCCCGACCCGGGAATCGAACCTCCTTGCGATAATTAGACCGACGAGGCAGTCCAACGAAGCTTCATAATCAGCCTATGTTTCCACTGCTATGACATAGACCTCTCACCGCCTCCCTGTTAGGTGACCGTGCTGTAATTCACCACGCAAGTCAAGGACAGGTTTTGCGGCTTTTGCATGTCTTCGATTGATAGCAGTCGTGAAATAATTTACACAAACTAAAGTTCCTACGTCAGTGGCTCTGAAACACAAAAGGCAAAGAAGGAACATGGATGGGTTTTAGCCAGTGCAAGTCTGAAACTCCCTTCCGCTCCGCCCAGAGTGGGGGAGGTCATTTGATGATTTCCCATCCGAAAAAAAAAGTGCTTACGACAACAGCACATACTTTACTTTGTATAACATAAAGGTACATAAAAATAAAGGTTAAAATACTAAATGACAACGATGTAGTTTTAATTACAATCCATTTGATGTTTCCTTTGGGATTTAGTTCACTGTACGGTAATTACCATACACTGCGATCACCATTCGCCGTTTTCACGAAATGTCGTGCTAATGAAGGTAGGTAACCCGTAATTATGACTACACCGAATAACTCTTTATCGATGATATATCCTTGTATTGGTCATTAGAAATTCTATACTAAGCAGTTATGCCTGTATATACTGTGTCCTTAAAAAAAAATTACAACAGACTGTCGAATCTACGTAATTAATGGTCCAATGTTCGCCAGCACTCCTGTTGAACATAACTCGTTCTTGGATTCCGTCATCGAGTTGGACAAAGTGTTTTTGGATTTCTCCATTAGGAATTTCTTAATTCCAGCCTGGTGTCCGGATTTATGCACGGATAATGGCAATAGGCTCGATGCTAAATAATAACTTACTAGGGTCGATCTTTAGGATAAGCCGCGCTTGCCTAGGTTGGTCTGCGACAACCCATTACATACCAAATTTTCTTCGTGCCTCGGGACGCACGTTAAGCCGTTGCGCCTCGCTCTCATTTGTAGATCTTTGACAGTCGTTACAGGTAGGCAGTGACCCGAAACCCTGACAATCAGACTTACGAAGTATTAACCAGTACTAAATGGGTTTTGTAGGTCGGATAGGCACTCCATGTAAAATACCGATATTTAGCTGCATTCGGTTAGACTGGAAGCCGTCCCCAACATAGTTGGGAAAAGGCTAGGCAGATGATGAATGGCAAAAGGCTAGCCCCGTAATTGACTTAACTACATAGACATACATAACTGGTGAAACGCAGATCATGTATGTACAATGAGTACACCAGCTCTGCCTAACTCTTCAGGAACATAGGCGTGATGTCACTTTTTAACTAACGTAACTTTTTACCTTAATACCTTAGTAAACGAAAACCTGTTAAAATAATAACCCTCCACGACTTTCACTAATCGAGTAAATATGGGGTTAGAAATAACCGTAACGTATATTTGATTATTGCCTTTAGAAGTCGAAACGCCTTTACCAGCCAATAGCACGACATTTCGTGTTAATACCAAAAGTTTCCGAATAAAATTTTACCACCTACAATATGGTGCTCCCATGGTTCGCCCATGTTTTCACAGGTTTTAAGCGACGTAATTTATGTTCACGGTCGGAGGTACTTTTATAGCACCGTGTTTATTTTATGACCCTAAGAAGAGGAAGTTCGTTAAATTCATGAGGTGTCCATAATCTGGATGGTTGCTTATTTGGTACGTTGTTAGGTATGTTTTGTCACGTTTTCGCTGAACGGGTAAACAGAGAGGGTATTAAATTAAAAGTTTGTTACGAACAGGCTTCGTTTGAAGCCGTGTTGTTGTGTAACAGGAACACAGGGTAGAACACGTGGCTGTAACTTTCCGGTGGTTTATTACATGCTTTTTAGCGTTCTTAGCGTGAAATAAAACATTTAATTTATAGTAACTAAATGAAATGTTTTATAAAATATTTAATTTATTTATTTAATTTATTTAGGTAACCAACAGCGATCCATAAAATTATTTTACAAAATATACGTGTTACAGTTAATATGGCCAATTATAGGTTTCCCTGTATAACTGGGATATTTTTATAAATAAATGCGAACGGACTAATGCCAGATATTTGCAATGAAACAAAAAAAAAAAAATAATAGCAATACAATACAAAATTACATAAGGTTAAATTAAGATTACAATTTTGAAAAATATAAAACAAAAAAAAAAGGTGGAATAATACAATATATTAGAACAAGAAAAAGAAAAAGATTGGTTGCTTGTCATTTATCGCCGTTTATAGTTTCAAGTAAACGTTTTTTGAATGTCGGTTTATTACAGTTAAATAAATCAACTTCAGAGAATTCCGAGTTACAAATTTGAGCAATACGAGTCAGTACACAGTTCCTGGCATAGTTAGTGGAGTGCCTAGGAACGCGCAACAATGACGTGTGACGAGTGCGCCGTAGGGGAGTGTTAAAAGTTATCTGTGCGACCAACTCCGGGCAATCAAGGCGTCCATTGAGTATGTCATAGAGCAAACACATGTCCATCACTTTACGCCTTTCTTCGAGTGTTAGCAGACCATAGGTACGACAGCTATCTTCGTAAGACATCGGAGGTTTACGGAGGCGAAAATTAAGATGGTTAATAATTTTTTTTTGAATCCTTTCTATTTGGTTCTTATAAATTATGTACTGGGGGGACCAGATTTGGCACGCATATTCTAAAACGCTGCGCACATAAGCAAAATATACAGATTTAAGAGCTCCAATATTTTTAAATACCTTACATGACCTAAGAACAAATCCTAGGTTCTTATAAGCTTTTGTGCTAATAAGGTCTATGTGATCTGAGAACATTAATTTACTGTCAAATATAACTCCTAAATCCCTAACCATCTGGACTTTATTTATGATAATTCCATTAAAATTATATGAGTAAACAATCGGGGTCCTCTTACGTGTGTAACTGATACATTGACACTTAGCAACGTTTACACTGATCTTGTTTTTTGCGTAGTAATTATTTAAGTTATTGAGATCCTTTTGAAGGGCCTTACAATCATCGGGTGATGCTATTTTATAAAATACTTTTTTATCATCAGCATACATTAAGTGATCAGTGTGTTCAAAAGAATCAGTGATGTCAAATAGACATGCGTTGTAAAAGAGAGGCCCCAAATGAGATCCCTGGGGAACACCGCTAGGGATTTCAATGAAGTTGGAACGGTAACCTCCTAGAACGACAGCTTGTGATCGTTTAAATAAATATGACTGTACCCATCTTAAAAGGTCCCCGCGTATACCCAGTCTGTACAGCTTTCTGAGCAAGATGACGTGATCCACACGATCAAAAGCTTAGTAGTAGTTAAATGAAATGTTTAATTTGCTAGATTTGTAGTACATAATACATGGCCGAGTTTTTTACAGTTGTTCAAACAATTCGCTCAAACTAGCATGCAAAATTATACAATAGGTACATTAATAAAATAATTGAAGCTAATATAATTGGTATGTTATCATATTAATAATGTCAATGAAATAATATTTAAAATAAAATTGATTTGTATAGAAATAAATAAAGGAAATAATGTCAATGGTTAGGTAGTCATTGGTCCAAAAAGTCTGACAACCAGTCTTACCAAGGGGTATCGTATTACCCAGTACTAACTGGGTTGTGGAGTTCAGATAGGCAGTCGCTCCATGTAAAATACTGGTATTCAACTGCATCCGGTTAGACTGGAAGCCGACCCCAACATAGTTGGGAAAAGACTAGGCAGATGATGATGATGAATGTCAATGATTTGTCAGTTTATAATAGAAACATGTCAACATGAATAATTAAAGAAAAGATATTCTAAGAAAAAAATAAAAAATAAAAAATCTGGTATTCAGCTGCATCCGGTTAGACTGGAAGCCGACCCCAACATAGTTGGGAAAAGTCTAGGCAGTTGATGATGATGAAGATACTCTTAGAAGAAAGCGGAGTCCTACACCCTTTAGTGGGTGATTCCGGGCTTGACATATCGATGTATTTTTTCGACAAGCCGCGCAGCCTTGAACTGGTTTGAACTTAGGTTTTCAAGTTACTACAACAAAACATGACAGCCAATAACGTAGTATTTGCAATAAATAAACATGGTATTTACAGACTTGAATATTGTGGTAAAATTCACTACGAATTTCGAATTCATCTAGCTTGCGTGCCGGCAAGACACATTACTAATTACGGCGTCCCCAAAACAGCAACCCAGCGGGATAGTCCCATAAAGCATTTTGCAAAAGGTTCCCCAAGAGACAACCTGTAGCATGAACGAGCTCTGGTCTTTTGGGCCACATTAGAACACCACCCTTTTCTTTACAAATTAAATAACATGGATTCAATGACCTTGCGTTCACGTCGGATTAATTAATATTTATATAGAACACTGAGTTTTGCATGCGAATATGGCTACGTGTGGCCGCTGTTTCGTGTTTTTTTTAATTATTTTTATACATATCTGCCTCGTTGGTCTAGTAATCGTAAGCATTACTGTTGTGCTTGATATCCTAGGTACGATTCCCCGGATCGAGCAAACTGCTGTCAGGTTTTTCTATTAGAAATTCTCAGTAGTAGCGTGGAGTCTAGATTTGTGTCCGGTGGATGTAAAAACGCTCGCCCCCTGTTACCCGGCGAACTGTGGGTAAACTATTTTACACCTAACCTATCTTTATGGGCAAAACCGAAAAGACACATATTTATCTAAGGACATGTTTTGACGTGGGTTAGAATTCTTTTTTACGAAAACACCTGAAATATCGACAACCCTGCAAATCATTGCATTGTTTTCTTTTAAATTATATATTTTCAAAAGCGTTTTCGTGTAAATATAAGGAAAATGTGGAAGAAGCTTCTTACTCGATATAAATAAAAGTTGCCCAACACTATTGCAAAAACATGTTTTTTTTTTGTTTTGCTGAAAACACATGATTATATTATGATACTGTAAGGATTCTGCAAGTATTGCATAAACTGGAGACGAGGCCTGCCTTTAAATTTAAAACCTCTTAATTTAACCATAATTTCTAATATCTGAAATATTAAAATGAAAATAAATGCTATCAACGCGAGCAAAATTTATCTCTTTGTTCATTTCAATTCTAAAACTTTATCCAACCAAAAGCAAATTCTGTCAAATTTAGCGAAAACCACGAGCTGATAAATTGAGTTTCTGTGCCTCCATTAGTAACAGTCTAAACTTGTACCTAGCGTATTCATTTAAACGGGAATTAAATAATACAATCAGTAAAATTAAGTACATTATTTATACGAAGTTTTTGTTATAATACCTTGTATTGGTATTCGTAGTTATGAAATGTTTCTAATAACAAGCAGTGAGTAAGTACCCACCAGTGGCGAAGGTTCCATAGAACTCGATTCTTACTGGCTTCCCTTTGAGAAATGGCACAATCAGTATTCTATAGAAAAATAATATAGTCACATTAAAGATATGTTTATTTACCTCTTACAAAAATTGACCCTTCGCTATTGGTACCCACTCAAGTGTACTTACGGCTTCTTCTGATCAACGGCTTCCCTGCAACTTAGCAACAGGAGAATGAAGTAGATATTCGAAGTGGTGTGAGTAAATGAATCGACTTCATATTCTGAAGCCAAAGTTAACGAAATTCGAGTCTGATACTTTACAGGGTGATGGCGAGTCCACATTAGCCCTAGATCGAAATATTTGAAAGTCATGGTAAAGAAGCCGCATAATAACAGCCGTACGGGTCTATCTTTAGGTAAAGCCGCGCTTGACTAGTTTGGTCCGTGGATGAGTGACCACATTATTACATACAGAGTTTCCTCCGTGCCTCGAAAAACATGTTAAGCCGTTGGTCCCGATTGTCATTTGTAGATCTTCGACAGTAGTTACAGACAGTGACCCGAAAGTCTGACAGTCAGTCTTTCAAAGGGGAAGTACTAACTGGGGTGTGGAGGCAAGAGTGGAACACACCCGGTAAGACTGGAAGCCGACCCCAACATCATTGGGAAAAAGCTAGGCAGATGATGTTGCTGACACTTCGTCTAGATCCTCTGGACTGATACTCAGAAATAAGCCTGCCACATTTATAATGAATGTAGATACTCAATAAGGTCTAAAAAATCTTATCTTTTCTTTGGTAACAACATAGTTAGTCGTATCCTTTAAAGGTCTCGGTGTATTTCTAATACATCAAAGGTCTAAATTCGAAAATAGATTTCTAGTACTGTGAAAACAAAAGAAGCTTAGCCTGAGGGTTCAAAATCAAGTTAGGGGTCTGTATCTATCTAGTCCTTTCATTCACAACACAAACACCCAGGCAAAGATTATTTTCTAATGTCTATACATATAATGAGAGCAGCGGTGGCCCAGTGGTGGAGACCCCGACTTACGAGCAGTAAGTCGTGGGTTCGAACCCAGCCAGGCGCATTAATTTGTGTAAGTTATTTCATCGCCACTGCTCTCAAAACGTTGAAGGAAAATATCGTGAGGAAACCGGCATGTCCTAGAACCAAAAATTCGAAGACATGTGACATTACCAACCCGCACTGGGCCCGCGTGGTGGATTATAGCCCATTCCCTCTCATAGAGAGGAGGCCTGCGTCCCAGCAGTGGGAACATTAATAGGCTGATTATGCTTATACATATTATAAAATTGTACCAGGCCGATGTCTTTACATTAAAGATATTGAAATAAATATACATATATGGGGGGTCTTTATTAGAGCAACTGAAGCCAAAAAACAGTTTTTAAACATTTTTGTCTGTCTGTCTGTCTTTCTGTCTGTCTGTATATTTGTACGCGCATCACACAAAAACTACTGCATGGATTTGTACGCAATTTTCACCGCTCTACAGCTAGATACTTAACTTAAAATATAAGCTACATTAGATATAGTTTTTTACCTGATAGGTGGCGCTGTGCTAAGCAAGGGCGGGACGCTTGATAAAAATAACTGTTCTAAACATAAACACACATAACATGACACCTGTAATCCCTAAAGGGTTACCTATGGTAGGTAATCCCACATATCGCCAGTTATGTTTCGGTTATAAGCAAAAGGGGAAGAGCTTATTGCCATCACCGGCCACAGTTCCAGACCTCCGCACCGCTACTGATAATTATCTTTAACCTGCAGAAACAAATTAAAAGGTTTGTTTAGAAACAATATGTCACGGGAAAGATCTCCCTAAATATTGACACTACCACCTACAAAACCTGTAAAAACGTGATATTATTCACCTTCTATTGTAGGCCTCCAATCCAAAAAAGCGTTTAACATGCTCATTTCTTTTTACTAGTTTTACCCTACTAATTCAATTACCCGCTCGGTGAACCTTCACGGTATTAAAGCGATGCCCGGCCGTTTGTTCGTAAAATTCTTCTTCGACCCACTATAGTCACACACTTGTATACCTAGATTTTCTTTTATTAAGCCTGGGGCATTGACCTTTTTTGGTCAACTTTTTATAATATTGCCTCGTTGGTCTAATCGTCGCAAGCGCAACTGCTGAGCACGAGTTCCTGGGTTCGATTCCCGGGTCGGAAAAAGTATTGAGATTTTCAGTATCAGCCACGGAGTCTTGATTTGTGCCCGGTTGATGGCAATAGGCTCGCCCCCAATTACATGGGACATAACTGGCGAAATGTGGGTGTACTATTAGGTACACCTTCGCCTAACCCTTCGGGGATTACAGGCGTGATGTTATGTTTTAATAATAAAGATAAGTTTTTAACGCACTTTACACCGTGTACATCATGTACAGTAGACCTAAAAAGTGCAGTACCATGCTAAAGATTACATTGCTATGAACTGTGCGAGCGCGATACAGCAGTGTGTGTGCGTGTGCGTTAATGAGTGATGTCTCAACATTCTACACATAACACACACTAATGAACTGTCGTCACACTACGCGAAATAGCATTATATTTCTGTTGTATTTAGAATACACTTAATAGTGATGACCTGTTCTTACCATTGCATTGTTAAAATTCGCGTAGTATTAACATGGGTTGGTAGCTGTTTGGGCTGAGCATGGGTTCACGATCAATGAAGTCCAAGTTCGAATCCATGTTATTACAATGTGTGGCTGTTTTTTGTTTCTTTGAAACCTTAATAATATTTGTATTTTAAGCAGAAAATCGTTAGGTATTTATGTTTATTTATAATATAGTCATGCTTATTATTTATTTTTTATAAGAAGTTAAATATTAGATAGTTATTGTATTATTATTTAACCTCATTAATTGTATTTTATTTTATGTTTTCGGTGTTGGAAGGTGGAAATAAAAAAATCATGCTGAATGATAACAAAAATGTTTATTCGTTTTATTTATTTATAAAATTAACAAACTTTTATGAGAATGTGACGTCACATTCCTATCTAGGCAAAAAAAAGTTCTCTTATCACCGTTCATAAGATTTTTTGTTGTATACCCACTTAGTCAATTCATAATAAGAATAACATAACACGGAAAGGATATTCTAATAACACAAATATAATTGTTGATACCCGCTTATTATAGGTATCAGTATTCAGCAGAGTTAATTGAATACTAATATATGAGTTAGACTTTATGAACGTGTTTTTTTAATGTAACGTCACATTGAATGTATTGAGGTTATAGCTTAAGTGTTCATTTTCTTGACGAAAAGAATATTGAAACTAAACCCCAATTTAAGATTATTAAATTTAAAATTTATTTCTTAATTTTTTTTTTTTTTATTTACGGTTATGTTAATATTACTAAATATTTAGTTACCCGGTCTACTTACTTATTAAATTAAGTATTATTATTTTTTCGCCATAAATTATGTCTTCCTTTTGGCAAGACTTGAAAGTCTTCTCGTCAGAAAATACAGTCACCTCCCAGTTAAAATGTAAATAATCTCGAGCAAAACGTAGTCTTTCCTCCCTGTGTTTTTGTGTCAAAAATGGTTTTTAGCTGGCTTCCGATGATGTAAACCTTCAGCATGGACTGCATGGCGAACAGTCTGTAATGTAGTATCGAATTGCTCTGCAAACATTATAGTTGGAATGAAACCATTTGTTTCATATTCTTCCACCATAAAACGTCGCTGAGTCGGGTTAATAAGCGGCGGCCTTTCACTTCTTAGACGGCTCTTCAGACTACCTTCTTCCTCAAACCTCTTTACCCAACGGCTAACAGAATTTCTAAAAAAAAACAAAATGTGATTACACACTTGCAACTAGCAATTTATTTAATAATAAGAAAATCACACACCACAACTATGATCATAATAATTATAATTTTTAAAAATAACTTACACATTTTAAGCCAGGTTCAGTTGAAATTTGAGAAATATTAAGCCCATTTTTACGCAAAGTGACAATATTTGCCCTGTCATCAATACTAATATTAGCTTGCATCTTGAATAAAGACAATCAAACAATATTTGCCCTGTCATCAATACTAATATTAGCTTGCATCTTGAATAAAGACAATCAAACAACACAAACGCTCGAAACAAAGTTCACCATCTAACAACGTCATAACTAACTACTTTGTTCAATCCAGAAGTTTATTTTGTTTCACATTCACCCTCATCTTTTTTGTTAATAATAAGTTCCAACTAATATTTAGAAAAACATATCTCATCGGGTCTAACGTATCATTTATAATTAAAACACAAAAAGTGTAATATTACTTGGGTTCGAACGCACATACTGTGCGAGACATTTTATCTATAGCGTTAACCGCTAAGCCAGATAGACACATAATAGTTTGTTTGAAATTAAATATCACTAACTTAATACTCCGTCGCGACATGACAGGCTTGTCACTAAGGCAAATGATCATTATATCGCACTCTTTCTGACTAGATAATTATGAAAGAGAGCGATATACGAGATCGTGTATGTGTGCAAAATGTTTGTTATGGAAAAAGGTCGTAAGTGCGACTTGTTTTGATGCGATCGTTTTGTGAAACTGCTAGTGCACTTATGGTCTCTACTGTACCATCTCAACATGAATAAAATATTCAAGGTTTTGTAAAAATATTCTGATTTAAAATAGTGTCCATAGAGCTTCTTGCACGTTCTTCTCCATAGAGATCTTTGTTAGGGAATGGGCAACTACAGTACTTTCACAGTTTTTATGCCTTGTGACTGGGACTGTAGCTACATTTCATTCTTGTCTTTGTTTCGACAATTCAAAAGTGCCTGTAACTGGCCTACTTGAAATAAATGCTTTGATTTAGATTTTGACACACTTTAGTTTTCTAAATTATCTCTAACCACATTAATATCAAACGAGAAAACTATACAAAATATTACTTGACAAGCCTTGCGCCCAATCAAATTACTATCCGCAAAAATGGCGAAGAAGAATTTTCAAAAATCCTTTATGATATTACTACTTAGTTTTGTCTAAAGGAATTCTTGTATACACATAGAATCAGCGATTTTTGAGTTGTTTGTCTTTGCGTGAATTTAAGATTTATTAAGTCTAATTTACGTAAAGTAATAATTTAGGCAAAAAAAAAAGCCAGCACCAATTAGCCTAAATGTTTTAAACGATATAAATGGCTATCATGATCAACAGATTAAATTTTTAAATCTCTAAAGGCTTTACATTTTTTTTCGTGCAAAATATAAAAGACGTAACGAAAATAAAACATAAAGCAAAAATTGTTCAAGCACCGTTAAAAAGAATGTTCAGATTATCATAGCCATTTCTGTAAGAAATATGATCAAGGAAAAGTTACATAAAAGGGCTAAAAATATAGCCCATGAAATAACAGGCTATAACATCGACAATATCGTATTGAGGGCGTAAAGGAAACGTAGGTATCGGTACTTATATCGGTAAAAGCTTTACGTATGACTTGTAAAATATTAAACGTAAAACGAGGGCAAAATGAAAAAAGCAGCTTTTGGTATGCAATATGCTTTCAAATTTTACAATTTATTTTCGACCGAAATAAAATAAAATTATGCTCAATTTAATGGGCTTAATCAGCCAGCGTAACCAAATACGTGCATTATCAGAGTAGTATAATATTTATTTGCGTGAAATATAGTACAGTCCCTTATAAGTAGCTTATACATATTTGGCTTAATATAATTAAGCGTACAAAATGTTACAATTCAATTATACTATACTATATTATCACTAACACCATGATAAATGCCCATGTCTCACGAACCCAAAAGTTACGCATACAGACATAAAAGCAAAACACGGCTGTCTAAAACAAAAATCAGCAAAAATAGGCCGCGTTGTGAAGATGGCAGACGTATAGATTGTGTAGATCGATATTAATGGCTCGCAACAGGTGCGCCGAGGGAGCGGGTCGTACGCCTGTCCGCCTTCGTACACGCACTTTTGTAAACAATCCCCGTATTGTGTAACAAGCTTGTAATATCGCGTTATTGGCCTGTTTATACTTCCTTTTACACGTAGTTATAGTATGTAAATGAAGAACCCAATTTAGCTGGTAGATGTGTAAGTATAGCTGCCTGCCTGCTACATTTGGCTTAATCAAATTCTGGCAGGCAGTGCAGTATTACGCTGCTGTAATTAACGGAGCGTAATTACATGTGCGTTCCAGGACTGTTAATATAGCTTCCAGTAGCGGAGGGTAAATTTTTGTAACAGGTAAGCCGTAGTACATATCTTTAATCAGATTATATTATTTGTCTATAGAATACTGACTGTGCCATTTTTCAAAGGGAATCCGGTAAGAATCGAGGTGTATGGAACCTTCGCAACTGATAGTTTCATTTATTCATGTGTAATATAATAACACAAGCATGCTTCGCACGGCTTGAGACGCTAGAAAGAATATCGGTGTTTCTTGTTAGTGTATCACACACCTTCCTTTCGGATTAAAAAAAAATTGGTTTCTCAAAAAAATAGTGGACTGCATCATAATCTGTTGCGAAATTGTTAGAAGAATAATTACTAACATGTACAAATATGCTTTATTTTGCTTTTTTTTTGTTATTCTTTTTCCTTTTTTTTAACATATTTGAAATTCGTGGTTCCTAAAAGGTTTTGTTCTATTGGCACTTTATATTATTATATGCATTGGCTGAAAACAGCTCACGTTGAGTCAAAACATTTTCATTTAAGAAAAAATATCCAATACCATACTTACATATTTTATTTACAAAGTCCGTCCCAAAACTGAGTCCCCACAAACCTCCTTTGACAATATTGCGATGTGTGGTCACGATATTAAAATCGGTGGCTTGCGGCTAAAAGGTAGAATCGTAGGATCGATATTAATGCGCTCGCAACAGGTGCCTGAGGCTAGCGGTCCCTAATGGGCTCGTGTATACGCACTCCTATAATGAAAGTATTTTTATATTGCCTGCGAATACAATGGGGTAAGGGGAGGGGGGAGGATCGTTCGGGGAAATTGCGTATGATATCCCTGAACTAACCCTACCTTTCTTCAGAGATATTGAACTGCGTGTTTGACAGCAGGATGTTGGTTTAGGTTTCTAATAACATCCAGCCTGCATAATTACAACGCGGTGCCATTTTGGCATGTTATGAATATCTTCTTACGGAAGGAGTCGAGCTGGATGGAGCAGGGTAAGAGTGGGATGAGAGTAGTCAGGGCTCAAATTAAATGGCGTGCAATTGGAGATGCCGACTTTCATGAAGCGTTCCTTTATGTGTAGGTACTGTAGAGTTAAGGTACTTTGTGGTAATTTAGGAATTAACTCTGGCACGTTGTAAAGAATAAGGAAATCCTAACTAATAAGTAAGTTTGTTTGTTTGTTACCTTTTCACGTCTACACCACAGAAGCGATCATCCTGAAATATTGCATATACATTGTCAGGTGTACAGAAACGGACATGGGGTACCTTTCATCCCCAAAAAAAGTACTGTTCCTGAGGAGAACAACAATAAAGTTCTTATGATAATAGATGGCGCTACGTGTCTTTCATATCATGAGTGAATTATATTATTATCAGAAACTTTAGTAGTGTGTTAAGATATTAATTGTCAAATTCTAAATTGACACGAGTGAAGCCGTCGGCAAAAGCTAGTAAACAATAAGATTGAAATAAGAATAAAGAAGAGGGCGACAGCTTAGGCATTCGTCGAAGTACGACATTGTAAAAATATGATTTTCTTTCCAATAATTATATGAATTCATCGTCTGAACGCCTTGTATTAATAGCACTCAAAAAAAAATAACAGCATCACACAACTGATCCTTAGAGCACTGTAGGTAGTTATAATAAACGCAGAAATATTATATATAGTAAAAAGAAATTGGTGTGATAGAACTATATACCACTGGCATGTAAAAAAAAAAAAAATTGACCAAAGAAAATATGGATGGATTTTGTATGAAATAAAAACGAATAAATGAGAGCGGGACGGTAGACGAGGGAGAATGGAAGAAAAAACGTTACGTCGACCCCAAGTAACATGGGCAAAAGTAGAAAGATGATGAGAACTTTCTAACCGAAAACAGCAATACTATCGCCTATTTAAATGTCGGATCCGGTCGTTAGTGTGGACATAAAATGAATCGCAAGTGCGCTGGTTGTGACGTCACGCGACCTACATACAAGTCTACCCACACCACAGCGTGCTACCCGATTCATTGTACCCCGTGTTATTGTGTTAAATTGTAATTTCAAGTAATTTGTTAGTTTTATAGAAACAGTGTATTTTTATGGCACGAAAACCATCGTCTGCCCATGATGTACGAGTCTAACAGAATAAATCCTGCCATATCCGAAATATAAGTAACACCAACACGTAAACTAAACTAGACCCCGTAAATTCAGTTGTAAACGTCCATTAAGTCACAAAACACTAAACCAGGGCTATTAACGGTTATATTTCACGGTAAACCGACTATGAAGGCACGCAATCTCGCCTCTCCCTCAAATTAGGGGGGTCACATTAATAATTCCTAATTTCCTTTTACCTCGGCGTATATTCTGATAAGGCCCTGATTGGCCGTTAGAGGTCTTCTTTGTTTAAGTTGGGCGTGGGTAGTTGTTTCTTAGACTCTTAGAGACGGTTTCCACTGTATCGTGACGATAGTCAGTCTTATTAAAGGGCTATGTAGTAATTTTTGTGTGAAATTAAGGATTTCGAGAGCTGTGAGCAGGGTGTCCCGTGTACTAAATCGGAAGGTCGCAGGTTCAAACCCTGCTCGCACTCGAACTTTTCTTTCCATATCAAAACAGCTGTAGTTCCCTACGCAGGGTTTGCGTATAAAAATATTAAAAACAATCAAGGATAGCCTATCTCTCAACGATATTATAAATAAAAAGAGGTAGACATCGCACTAGGGCGCGCAAATTATTGCAGACAAATTCAGACAATTGTCGTAATTTAAGTACTTCAAGCGCAATAGCTATCTCTTTCTGTATCATACGTTCCGTATTATGTATCGTAGTCGTAACAACGCAACGATATTTGAACACCGCTCAGTATGAACGTAGCGTATCTTTGTTTATAATATCATTGCTATCTCTCCTATATTGCACTTATAATAGGGTATTACAGAATACATTTTCGGATCTAGTGGAGATAGATCGTAGAAAGTCTGAAAAGTACGAAAATATTTCTATACAACTAAATAAAATTAAAGTGTCTGTTTGTAATTTCAAAATCACAGCTTTTTATTGAATGCATATGAAAGTATATACGGTACTTATAAAAAAAAAAACATTATTTTTGACTGTTTGTTCCGGCTAATCTCCGAAACGGCTGGACTGATTTTGACGAAACTTTTGCTGGCAGATAGCTGATGTTATAAGGAATAACTTCCTATACGCTACTTTTATTTTAAAATAGGATTAGAGTTCCGTGCAAAAAGAATTAAAACCCTTTTTTTTTTTTCGGATGGGAAATCATCAAGTGACCCCCCCCCCCCCCCCCACTCTGGGCGGAGCGGAAGGGAGTGTAAGACTTGTACTGACTAAAACCCATCCATGTTCCATCTTTTCCCTTTGTGTTCCAGGGCCACGGTATCTCTTTCGAACAGTCCCGCAGCAGTGCTTGGTAACTTGACTTTCATAATAGTTATTAGGATATACGCATAACTATATATATTGAAATTTAAATGTGTAAATTCATAAAGTTGTGGTTTTCAAGCAAGTTATTACAAAGGTCACAGGCGTCAGCTGGTTTTTAACATAACATCTTCACGACACAATGAGAACAGACTCTAACGATACTTTGTATAATACCCACACGCCAAGTTAGCCATTACCTATGTAGGCACAAACTAAGTTTTGTTCACAAAGTTACGCTACATTTACCCTGAACTTTAAGCTTATTTACAGTTAGTGTTTTGTTTTATTAGTTCACAGAATGCTGTAGATTAGAAAGTAGCCGTTAGGTTATTTAGGATCCTAAAAACGTATCTAGTTTTACAGAAGGATAAATCAGCGATCAGCACATCTAAACTGCGTTCAAGAGTATTTAAGCTTCAATCGAAAATCGAACACAGTTAAACTCGTTTTCCTTCTGTTTACGTAGTCGTATGAAAATTTAGAGAAAAATATTTCATCATCTACCTAGCCTTTTCCCAACTATGTTGGTCTCGGCTGCCAGTCTAACCGGATTCAGCTGAATACTAGTACTCTACATGGAGCGACTGTCTATCTGACCTCCACAACCCAGTTAGTACTGGGTAAGTCTTACCGAGGGGTTTCGTAACCCCTCGGTAAGACTGGTTGTCAGACTTTCGGGCCACTGACTACCTGTACTGTCAAAGATCTACAAATGACAGCCGGGGCCAACGGCTTAACGTGCTTTCCGAGGGACGGAAAGAGTAAAAGATGAGTCTAATTCAATTTAATTATGACACCTAATAAAACGAAAACGAACGAAATTAAAAGTCATGACGTCCCATTGCTCAATTTCCGTGATATTAATTCCCAAAACATGGTAAAGCGTCACAAAGTTTTAAATCTCATTATCTCGATGCAGGTTTAAAGTTGAGCAGCGTTCCGGATTCCACCGTGTATTACATGGTGGATTATGAGATTATCAGCATTCAAATATTTCCACATTTTTAGGCTTCCTTGTATGCTACAGAAAGATGGCTGGAGATTCTGGAGCAAATTCCGCAAAGGTAAACGAAATTGTGCATTGTTTGTAGGTAGTTTCTTAAATTTTTTTGAACCAAAGCTGACAAAAGCAATTGTTAGGTAGTTGGATCACGTGAGTAGAGTTGGATCATAGATAATAGATATTGATTTACAAATATGTTACTAGAATATACCATGTAACAACGATGGCATTGGCTAAGTATAAAAGATCATATTATCTAAAATGTTACGTAATTTTTATATATCTAGTTTTTTTTGAGGAATTATGCATTTTACTGTCATAGATTTCGACACTTAATTCCAGTACTTCATCATTTCAGCCGAAAGGCGTACACTGCTAGACATAGGCCTCCCACAAAGATCGCTACAACGACACAATTCATTAAATTAAATATCATCACGCCTGTTATCCCCGAAGGGTTAGGCACAATAACACAACTTAAGAACACCACCCACATTTCGCCAGTTATGTATAAGTCCCATGTAACATGGGCGAGCCTTATTGCCATCAACCGGGCACAAATCCAGACTCCGTGGCTGCTACTGAGAAATTCCCGATGGAAAAACCCAATAATACTTTGCCTGTCCTGGGAATCGAACCCAGGACCTTGTGCTCAACAGTCAGGCTTGCTACTGTAAAACCAACAAGGCAGTCATTATAATTTATAAAATTATAATACAAGAGCAAGCTCATTTTGAAGTACCTACAATATGGCTAACGATTAATGAATAAATAAAAATGCCAAGCCACCTATATACACTCCTGCCTAGTTCTTTGAGTTAATTGTAATTATTTTGAAACGATAGCACAGCAAAATTAATTTAAGAGAATGTGCCTAAAGGCTGGACGTTAAACGTGATGGAATTTTAGATTATTATTCCCCCAAAACGCGGCAAGAGAAGAAAGGAGAAGAGAAAATTACATGCCTTTATCATGCGTAAAAGATTAAAAAAAGAAAATTAATTTTCCCTGTCAAAGATCCCGTATTTACTTATGAATGTTTTAATATTTTGCGCTTTCCTTTCCAAATTGTTTTAGAGTGAGCTTCAAAGCCAGTGAACTTTTCAGGAAAGTAACTGACACCAGCTCTTTGCCTGTAATTGCTTTACTCAGTAATATAAATTGTTTTTGATTATACAGCTCTTAAATGTAAGGTATCATGAAAGCTGACGTAACTTCTTCATAAAGGAATAATATTAGAGAAATAAATAAATGTCTCGAATTCATATTATTACACTAAGTTGATCAATGTTGATTGGCGATTTCAGACTGTATTGAGTTCAGGTTTCACTTGGGAGTCGCTGTCAGGTACAGGGCATAATTGTAATTATTTTCAATCAAAATACTATTTAGTTCTCCTGACAGTTTTCGGTCACGGCGGCCAATCTTAGCGGATATTGGCCATCGGCGCGGAATATATTATAGCGCACAAGTGTGTGCGCAAGCACAGGTGCACTCTCTGTTCCTTGACTCTCATAATCCGACGGGACGGCAATCAGACACGATCGGAGAAAGATCAGGCTCAGGAATCTATTATATATTCAATTCATATATTCAGTGGCAATGAAAATATTAAACTGTACATAGGTCTCTTCTTCTTCAATCGGCCCCTCATTACTGAGGATCGTGGTCACTAGACCCCCTTAAACGGACAATCTGCCTCCATCGACTCCGTTCCAAAGTTGCCATCACCACCTGCTGAAATTTGCTTGAGGACATACTTACTTGGTCGAACCATCGTGTTGGCAACCGGCCTCGTGCTCTCGGTATTGCCAACAATGACCAGCTTTTCAAAGCTGCTATCTCTCTTTCGCACTATGTGGCCGAAATATGTCAACATACGCGATAGGCAAACTTCGGGTCGGGTTCGAATTGGGTCTTGATATTGAGTTGGAAAAGGATAGACACATTTGTGCGTTTGGCTGTCCATGGAATTCGGAGCATTTGCCTCCAGCACCACATTTCGAATGCATATATCCTGCCTTTCTCTTGCTCGGATTGTCCACGTCTCAACTCCATAGAGGAAAATCGGGAAAACTAGTGCTCTGACCAACATAGGTACCTAAACCTAAATTCGTAAATTGAATAAGAAAAAAGAAGAGCTTACATGTGAAAATAACGACTTATACCCGGCTATTCATATGTAACGTCTTCCACCAAATCGAATCGATCATCACAGCTCATTGACCAATAGAAATCTTAACACGTTTGAGCTTCCATCCATTTCTTTACTTAAGCTTTTATTTTTGTTTGTGTCCTTTTCTGTTTTTGTTCGTATATTTTTCATGCCTTTTTTCCTCATTTTATTAAAGGGTGTTGATATCTTAATATTTTTATATAGATGTCATGGTCTCGTGGCCTAAAATAAAGTTTTTAATTAAAACTATCCTATTTCCTTTTATGTTATCTTCTTTTTTTACAGTTTAATTAAAACCATAAGGTAATCTCCCTGTTGCAACTATCCTAGGTACTTGATACAGATGTAAAAAAAAAAATTATACATCAAATATGAATTTATTATCATATGTGTAGATTTTTATTTTTACTACTATGTTGAGTAAAACCAGAATTGTTCATGGGAGCACCGCCTTTCTTACTTCCCTAACCCAATTGCTGGGTAATACGATACCTCTTAGCAAGACTGGTTGACAGACTAAGTGATAATTATTGAGTAGAAAATATTCTGAGTGAACGTATGTATGAAACATGACGATCAATTAATAATTAAAATTTCCGAAAATATTTACAATTATTTTCTGTTTGTAGATTAAAGTGTTGGTTGGTTTTCACAACTGTAGTGCTGTCCATAAAAAATGCAGTAGACAGTAATAATTGAATTAGAAATAGCACACGAACATGAATGTCTATAATCAACCTAGGCACGCGATTTCAGGACCCGAAAAAAAAAGTATTAAGGTAAAACGGAGGGAATAAATGAGAGTACCCAACAAATATTGGATGGATTAATTAAATGTGGATATTGAAGAATAATTTGACTTTATTTATATTGATCTATATCTATATAACCTATCTTAGGTGTAAAATTAACAGATCATGTACGAAACACTACACTGCGCTTAAAACACAAAACGACGTGGCTCAAAAGGCTGCCCAACTTAAATGGGACTGGGCAGGACATGTCTGTTGCATGCTGGACGAATTGGGGCTGTAAAGCTCAGGATTGGTGCCCTGAAACAGTGACACGAGCAGACGTCGCGGCAGACCACGAGGAGATGGCGGGACGAACTGGATGTCCTTGAGAATTGGAAAGAAGTAGCACGAAAGCGAACCTTTGGAAGGAATGGCGGGAGGCCTTTGCCCAGCAGTGAGACAATGTGGGCTAGCTATAATATAATAAAATACCTTACTTTATTAGTAGATCTAAAGGTGCTTAAATTATAGGCCGTTCCCGTGACTATGTGTCTCTTTATATGTCAACAAATACTTCTGTGTTGTAACCGTGTTATTTTCTGAATTTGATATCGTTGGCACTTTTGTTAAATTATCCAATGTTTCTTTTCCAGGTAAAGCTGACTCACATTGAGCGAACTGAAGTAGGTCGTCTGTCCATTGATACGTAAAGTACCTCATTTTAACTATAAATATTGCAAATACTGATATATTTTACCGACTTTATCCAGTAAAAATAAAAACAAATATACACTGAATTTAAAAAAAGTCCACACAAATTGAAAATTTATTGTACATACATACGGTTCATTTAAACAGAAATAACTTCATGAATATAACAAAAGGGCTGACTAAGGTGTAGTTCACATAGAGTGGACATTGGACAAAACAAGGAGGCGCCCGCGTCTCGGCAACCGTCTTTTCGGTGAGCATCGGACATTATTCCCTTGTTTCTTCGTCCTCTCGTCGTGTTCCTCATTACCGAGCATCGTGAGTCCCCCAAAGTGAAGCAATCTTCTGTTTGACGTCTCACCATCTGTGCTTATCCTTGGCATTAAGAGGCGCGTCGAGGAGTTTTGAGTCCAGCGATGAGCGAATTTAGCCCGTTCATCTTAGTGGACTACGACCACTCAGACGCTTGCCATCGACATTTCCAGTGACCAACAGCTGCTCTAGGTTATGGCCATCTTTTGTTACGCTCATCTGACACAGTTAGTTGATTTTTCTTTTTCGCAAATTACTGGATAGCGGTTAAAAAAGAAAGAAAAAGAAGTTAATGATAGCGTAGCAGCTGACTGAGGAGAATGGAAGAATAAATCTTGATGCGCCGACCCTAAGTAAGATAAGACTTAAATTGGGCTTCAATTATAATAGTTAGTTTGTATGAAATATTATTTCTATATAGAGATTATGACATTGCTGTCATCGTCAATGTCGTGCATTAAATATGTATCAAGCTAAGTCGTTGCATATGTAATCAAGGCTGAGTATTGATTAACAAGACGTAGTCATATCTGATGGAAAGTTCACGCCACATCCACGTTATGTCCACTCAATGTATACAGCGGCTTACATTTTCATTTTACAATACACAAGGATTAATACGAGCACGAGTCTATTGTTTGCTGTTATTATAAAGCCAGCGATACATTCATAGCTAGCATTTTAATACCCGTATTTAGGGCAGGACTGTGATTAAACTCTGGCCGTACAGTCACGAACAACTGTACGTAAACACTTAGTAAAATTAAAAAGCGATTTTCGCCTAATATTTTTTTAAAATTTTATAGTATCTCGAACATAGTATTTTCAAACCTACAGTATGAAAACGGACCCTTCACGAAGCCGTCAACCAAGCATTATGTACATGAAACTAAGTAACTTTACGCAAAAATTATTGCTGGGACACGATTTTTTTTTTGGCGTGATAAATCACGTTTTACGGTAGGACGCAATGTAACGCACTGAAAACATTGTGCTGATGGAAGGATTGAATAGTACGGAGGTCGTGGAGGTGTTTAAAGGAAAAATCTTAAATTAATTAAAAACATGTATTAAAAAAAAAACTTGTGAAAAAGTTGGAACTTTGACCCCCAATATCTCCGTAACTAGAAGGTTCCCAGGTATGATCTAGAACAAAAAAAATATCGGACGAATGACGGGAAGAACAAGTGCCTTTCGGCTTCGTTAAGGGTCTTGTTACACTCTTTATGTTTTATGATTTAGAGATTATTTTAATTGTTATTGCAGCTTTTGAATTTGTAAATGTATACATATTTATGCTCGCGATTGTACAGCGTCAGTTTTCAACCGTGACGGTTCCTGCACGGTTATTACGACTATGACTCAGTACCTTTGAGCACGCGATCCGACAATAACACGGAGAAAGAATTAGCTATTTTTCGTTTGCAAAAAAAGATAAATAAAAGCCCGGCTTTTATCGCGATTTTACGTTAGTCTGCGTTAGTTCTTTATGTTCGGGAAATGTTTTTGGCCTGCTCCTTGGTAGTTGTATTTATTACTGCGTGTATTTATATCGCTCCAGGGACTGGGGTCCTGCCTGGCTAAATGGGAAACTTTTGGAGGCAATTCGAATAGTTAGTTTTTAGTATAAATGCACCCAAGAGGGTGAAGTCCTGGGCTATAAATAGAACGTCACGCCCATTGATAGTTATAAGAGAATGAGGTAGTCTCGTTGTAGGCAGTTATCTATAAACGCTACTTAGCACGTGCTTCGAATAAGCGTTTTCTCTGTCACTGTCATAAAACTGTTAAACTAAAAGAAGATAAATACGTATAGTGACGTTTATAGATCTTGGCCTCAGTCAATTGAGTGCTATCTACAATTAAACTGCTATTTGCATTTTTGTTGTGTAGTGGATATTTCAAACTGAAAAAAAAAAAAAAACTTTCAAATAAAAAACAAAATAAACATTTCTTCAGTAGTCATCATCGGCCTAACCCATTTCCAAATTTATTGGGGTCGGCTTCCAATCTTACCGCATGCAGCTGAATACCAGTTTACATGGAGTGGCTGCCTATCTGACCTCCACAACCCAGTTAGTACCGGGAAATACGGTGCCCCTCGGTAAAACAGATTGTCAGACTTTCGGGCCTCTGACAACCTGTAACGACTGTCAAAGATCTAAAAGCATTTCTTCAGTAATAAAACCAAATAATTTAATGAGAGCTATGTTTTCTCATTTAAAAGGACAGCAGCACGACTGACATTTCCCATAGGTAACAAATAGAATTAAAAGGTCGAAGCAATTCACTTAATCGGGGTGAATGACTTCTAAAGGGTGAAAAAGAGACATGGTAAATACAAATTGTTAGTAATTTCTATTTGAAGAAGGTTCCAATTTGTCAAATGGACGGACTATAAACCTACAAGTAAATACGTACATGAACAACATTTATGTGCGTTTAATTGCCATTGAGGATTCATCATCATCATTTCAGCCGAAAGACGTCCACTACTGGACATAGGCCTCCCCCAAGTGTCGCCACATTGACCGGTCCCGTGCGTCTCGCATCCAGCGGATCCCTGCAACCTTTACCAGGTCATCGGTCCACCTAGTAAGAGGCCTTCCAACGCGACGTCTTCCAGTTCGCGGTCGCCACTCCAGAACTTTCCGGCCCCATCGGCCATACGTTCTGCGAGCAAGTGCCCTGCCCACTACCACTTAAGTTTGGCTATTCTTCGGGCTACGTCGGTAACCTTGATTCTCTTACGAATTTCGGTTTCTTTTGGATTGAGGATTATGACTAATATTTCAATAAAACCAGCGTCAATCAGCGTTCGATGATGATAATAATTATCTACTATAATCCTTTATTCTTCTTAGCGTGTCGATGGCAAATTTTTATTAAATATGTTTGGCCCAAAATTCATCTATGCGAACTCCGCTCGCTGATGAAGTCATAAGATCGTCAAGTGCGCAGGTGTTAGGGCATGTAGCGCAAGATGGAAAATGGGCTATTGTCTGTGGAGACACGCCACATCACACATCCTTTATCGGAGCTCGTGGCTAAATAATAACAGCCGCTCGGATCCATCTTCAGGTTAAGCGGCGCTTGCCTCGGTTGGTCTGTGGATGGGTGACCACCCATTACATAACGAGTTTCCTCTGTGCCTCGGAAATCACGTTAAGCTTTCGGTCCCGGCTGTCATTTGTAGATCTTTAACAGTCGTTACAGGTGCCCGAAAATCTGACAACCAGTCTTACCAAGGGGTATCGTATGCCGACCTCCCTACCGGCGTCAGCGTAGTTTGCTACGCTGACGACACGCTGGTACTGGCACAAGGGAGGTCGCACGAGGCGGCGGCCGAAAACATGACACGCGGGGTTGCGATAGTCGTGGAGAGGATCCGGCAATTGGGTCTCGAGGTGGCACTGCACAAGTCCGAGGCCATGTGTTTTCATGGGCCTCGGAATGCGCCACCGTCGGGATCCCTACTGACGGCAGGAGGGGTTTCCATCGGCGTCGGGTCGACGTTGAAGTACCTAGGACTCGTCCTCGACAGCCGGTGGAACTTCGTGGAGCACTTCCGACGTTTGGCTCCCAAACTGGAACGGACAGAGGCTGCCTTCAAGCGGCTCTTGCCCAACCTGAGGGGTCCAAACGCCTCCTGCCGGAGGCTATACGCGGGGGTCGTGCGGTCCATGGCCCTTTACGGGGCCCCGGTGTGGGCGCGTTCTTTGAGGCGGCAAGCCGCCCACTACCTGAACGCGCCCCAAAAAGTAATAGCCATAAGGCTAATCCGGGGGTACCGCACGATCTCCGGCGAAGCGGCTAGCCTCCTTGCCGGATTGCCGCCATGGGATCTGGAGGCGATAGTCCTCGCACGCCTGCACGAATGGCGCGCGGAGGCACTACGTCGGGAGGAAACTCCGCTGCCGCGGCAAATTGCTGCTCAGCGGACAGACCTCCGCCGTGATCTCATGGCGACATGGAGAGAGCGACTGTCGCAACCCCGTGCAGGGCACGCCACCATAGTGGCGATAAGTCCCCTCTTTGAGGAGTGGCTAGAGAGGCGCCACGGCGCCCTCACCTACCGCCTGACGCAGGTCCTCACCGGACACGGTTGTTTCGGGAGGTTCCTGCACCGAATCGGGCGGGAGGAAACGCCCGGGTGTTTCCACTGCGAGGATCGTCCGGAGGACACGGTGGAGCACACCGTGGAGGTCTGCCCCGCTTGGGCGGAGCACCGCCGTGTCCTCGTAGCGGCGATTGGCGGCGGCGATCTCTCGCGTCAGGCCTTGGTTCAAGCCATGGTCCGGAGCGAGAGGGAATGGGAAGCCGTCACCTCCTTCTGCGAAGCAGTCATGCTAGTGAAGGAGGTGGCGGGACGTGAGAGAGAAAGAACCTCACGTCCCAGTCGCCGCGGGAGACGCCCTGGGCGTTGGGGGTCACGTGGTGGCTCCCGGCCACCGTAGGCGCGGGCCTGTGGACGGCGAGTTATGGGCCAGCTCGCCGTCCGGCCGTCTTATGACGACAGGCCGTGTCGACGGCGCGGTCGTGTTCCACGCGCGCCTCAAAGAGATGTCAGCAAATAAGTAGGGGTCCGCAAGGGCCGATGCCTGCCAGGGCTGCGGGACTGTTCGAAAGAGATACCGTAGCCCTGGAACACAAAGGGCAAAGAAGGAACATGGATGGGTTTTAGTCAGTACAAGTCTGACACTCCCTTCCGCTCCGCCCAGAGTGGGGGGGGTCATTTGATGATTTCCCATCCGGAAAAAAAAAAAAAAAAAAAAAAAAGGGGTATCGTATTCCCACTAGTTACTGGGTTGTGGAGGTCTGATAGGCGGTCGCTCAATGTCTTCATCTGCCTAGCCTTTGCCAACTATGTTGGGGTCGTCGTTGATCCGTATAAATACTGGTATTCAGCTGCATACGGTTAGACTGGAAGCCGACCCCCACTGTTACGAAAAGACGACAAATACTTTATTATGTTTGCCTATTTATAGTTTGCCTATTCAGCATAAAATTGTGATCACCAGGATTTCTGTCAGAAATTTTTAGAAGCAGCCTAGTTCTATATTTGTGCCCATTTTTTTGCTTAAAAAACGTAAATAAAGAATCTTTATACTTGAGGATGGATGTATGTATGTTTGACACAAAAACTACTGAATGGTTTTGTATGAAATTCGGCACAAAAGTAGTTTATAACCTGAATTAACACATGCTTTATATCCCGGTAGTGCGATACCGTGGGACAATTACCGAACTCCACGCGGTCGAAGCCGCGGGCATGAGCTAAAGTTTAATAAATATAAAATCACGTCAGAAAATAGTTAGTTTCCCAGCTATAAAAAAGTTAAACAGTAAATTCACTATTCCATGCAAAACACATCAAAATTTAATCTTGCAAAGCTGTTCGTGTAAATATTACATTACAGAATTACGAGATTACGCCGCGGTACTGAAAAAAGTTTTGTTACTCAAATGACGTCAGACCACATAGTGACGTCATGAATGTGTACAAAATTTAATTAAATGTGTACCTACCTACCTATATAATTTGCTGAAATGACAGGGAAGCTGCAGATTACACAGATTTTGACCCTGTTAACCGTAATTGCTGATGCTGTTGGTATTAGCATAGGTGCGCATGATTAGTTTATGATGTTCCCATTGCTGGGACACACACCTTTTCTCTGTGAGGAGTTCTAGGCCAGTAGATGTCACATGTGTCAAATTTTCGGCTTTAGGACATACCTGTTTCGTCATGTAACCGTTTTGAGCTTAATCTGAAGGATTAATGTTAATATGATGTCGTCCCTCTCGCAAATCTAGAGTCTCATTAAAGAAGTTGCTAAAAATGACGGGATTATTTTAACATGATTATAACTTAAAGTCATCTTCTGCTGTTTGTAGCCCGCCCACTGCTACTCATTAGTTGAAACCATAATTCAAATCATTATAAAATTTATTTATAATAAAATTATGTTTTTAAACATGCCCAAACGGCTATGTGTATTTCTCAGTTAATTTCTTCTCAATCAGACAGAAAACGTAAAAACTTCCTCTCGACTGGGCTCGTTATATAATCTGCTGGCCTCAGCTGCGTATTCGATATGTCTGCGTCACGGTACATTGGATTGCCTAACACATCTTGACTGTTCCTGATATCCTAGTACCGTTCTCTTTCTATGTCAGATGCATACTATGTTGACTGTATTATATTCTAGTGTAGGATTTCAGTTATTATTTAAAAGAATATTATGCTTCATTGCACACAAAATATACATACAAATATAGCTTTGTGCTCTCTAGTTGCTGGACCAATACCTCTCATTTTTTTTCCATATTTACTGAAGACTGACTGAATAAAACCACTTACCTGAATCACATCGGCAGACTGCTCTTAATATTTTCTCTCTCAGAATTACTTTTATATTTACCGTCGACTCAACTTCAATGGCATGACTCGTTCCATCACATAAACCTCAGAACTTCTATACTAAAACCCTTTGAAAACTCTTCATTAATACAAATTAAATGGCGGAAAGGATACCAACGTCACAAAATAGATTGAGGACGCTAGAACCACAGTGTAGGCACGGCAGCCTGGCCATTTCAATCTACGTAATTGTGGTTACAAATTGCTATGTCGACAGATGTGCAACAGGCTTCGTTTGTCTATGAAACTTGTTTGTTTGCATGAAGCGTCGCTGCACTGTTAATGATTTATTGTAAGTGATAAATGGAAGAAGGAAATATACCGAAATAAGGAGGAAAATAGAAATGAAGTTATTGTCTTCTTCATTTCTCTTTTTCTCCACATTTCGGTATCTTCTTCCATTTATCATTTACAAAAAGAAATAATAGCTTAGAAGATATTCAACGAAAAAAAGAACAGCTTTTCCGTTGAGGAATCCATTTAATGAACATAAGTCGAGGTTTCCACACTATAGTGCAATGTTTGATGACCATTTCATGTAAGTTATGTATCGTTTCTTACAAAACGTTTTTTTTATGTTTTGAATTTTATTAGTAAAAATACACTTGGTTACATCACATGATAGGCTAAATCCGAGTGTAGAAATAAGTATAATTTTTCTGTTGGAGTTATTTTATTTTTTAATGACGTGCTCGAGTCCGCAACTCCACGTTCAAGATTGCTTTGCGTAAAGTATTTTTCTGTTACAGAATTACTTAAACCCGTTACTCACATGCAACAAAAGCTCACTCAACCAAAAAGATAGAAGACACAGGAGTAGATAAGTGACTAACAGTGGCACTAATCCGCAGAAATTCGAACTAAAACGTGTATTACCGCACTAATTAGGCACATTGCGGTCGGTGTAAATGCAGGCGGACCTCTGGGAGGGTTTAACGACGGAGGCACGAATTAGCTTTGTTAGCCCGAATCTAAACGAGCGTGAGGTGTGTACTTAGGTAGGGTTACGTTTAAAGAGGTGAGTTGTGGGATGTGCTGACCTGATAACGTTATGTTGTAAAAGGACTGAGCTCTTTGTTTGTTAGGCCCGTACCAAAGTGGGTACGATGCGAGAAGGAAGAAGATTGAAACAATAATTATTTGTTGCAAGGACGTGACGTGCATACATAACAAAAACATACATAAAGCTAAACAAATATTTATAAAAACAACACAATGGAACAAACTATGTAGTTGGCAGCTGCACGTTGTGACTGCGACTAGAAAGGTTTTCGCTGGTAAAAGAGGAAAAGTTCCTCTAAATATTGATTTCATGGATTTTCTTGCCCATTTTACGCCGTTTGAAACTATATATGCGAATAAGCAACAAAAAACAACTCTATATCCTTGCAAATAACATTAATAAATGCCTTATACTTTGATGAAAGTTCGTAATTCTGAAATGTCCATCAATTTGTCATGTCGTGTCGTCAACAGATTCATCTAGTGTTTGCCATTTCACGATTTAGTTACGCGCAATACAAATATGCGGGTCGAAGCACTAAAATAAATAATTGCATATGGGTTAAATGCAATGACCATAAATGATTTGGTAAGATATTTTAACAGTCAGATATTTTTGCATAGTCTTTGTTCATCTGTGTGTTTTTGTGTTGTGATGAGGTGAAGCGTGCAACGTGATGCAAACTGCGCATCACAGTCACACCTGACTTCACGCAAACCCTACATCGCATAGAAACCCAACATCACCTATTGGCCAGTACCTTGACACAGAAGCCCCTAAAGAGAGGATGAGGAACTTTACACTCTTCTTCTTCAACCTTTGGACTCCCAATGCTGAGTGTAGGTCTCTTCCAAATCTCTCCACTTTTAGCGGGGTGGTGTCATGGCTATTCAGTTTCTTCCGGCCACTTTAATGAGACCGTCTGTCCACCTAGTCGGTTGTCTTCCCGCATTCCTCCGTCCTGTCCGTGGTCTCCACTCCAGCATTTTGTTCCGCCATCTTCCATCCGTCTACGATATATGTACTTTACACTATGTTCCTCATAATTCTATTATTATTTTGAAACTATAAGCATAATATTCATGTTAATAGCCGTCCCATATTCTTCACCCTTTCATAATGTGAGGAAATCTACGTAAACAAGGCATGTTTGTCGTAAAATAAAAATGTGGATAGACTCTGATGGTGGCCTTGCTCCACAAAACAAATAAAGTACACGTTTTATTCCCCTCAAAACATTCCTGAAACAAACATCGCACTCACTCAGATTTATTAGGTCAACAGAGGTAGGTTTATAAGCTATACAACACTATATGTATATCAGTTGTTTATTTCACATGCCTAGAACTGGACAGATGATGACTGAAATATTTTATTTATTTCTAAAGGTATTCTGGCTACAGAATGAGGTCAACGTAATAAATTCGTTTTGATCTCCTTGCATCAGAAAGGTTTTGGTCTTTCAGTGAACATGATGCACATACAGGGTGTAAGGGATAGCCCTCCACAAACTGATGGGGTAAATTCAGTATAATTACTAAGATGACCGGTACAAGAAACTATTTCAGGAATGTTATGGGAATCCAATAAATTTGATTTGTTTTATTTCCTCATACGCAATGTATCGTTACCGTGGCAAAACGCACGTAGCGAACGGCAAGCGCGACGACAAGTTCGATAAACTCTGTAACTAGGTAGGAAGTGAACAGCTGATTTCACGCGTCGTTCGTGAGAGTATTTTAACATCCGTTGTTTGATTTTTTATTTTAGCTGTGTTATTTACGTAAATGGAGTGCTGCGACAGGGAATTTAATTTCACATTGAAAAAATCCGGAGAAATATTCGGTGCAATATGATTCAAAATAAGGAGCTGAATGCACCCTATCAGTTTGAGGAGGGCACTCTGTAGATAGAAAGAGTTATGTAATAAGAAGAACGCATCCCAAACAAATTGGATTAAGGGAAAAAAATATGATGATTTGTTAAAATCTATGACCTAAACTAAGGTAAGAAAATGTTAATTAAATTAAGGAAGCAACACCCAATTAAATAGCCTTTATCGAGCTTCACCAGCCTTAAGAAAAACAATATAACAGCCTATCAAATTGCTGAATTGTTGTCTTCATAAACAACTTTAATAGCCCATTCCAAGGATGTGACGAGACGCTAACACGCAAAATTTCTTCAACTGACTTATCGCCGGCCCTAAAACATTAGCCATTAAAATAAATTATGTCCTGGTTATATCCCTTTAGAATTTTAGACTTTAACGTGGCCTCAATGATATGAAAGTAATCGTACTATTAGCAAATTACAACTTTACTGCATTTTTAGGGTTCTGTAGCTGAATAGCAAAAAACGAAACCCTTATAGATTCGTCATGTCTGTCTGTCTGTATGTCCGTATATCACAGCCACTTTATACCGAAACTATTTGGACTACACAGTTGAAACTTGGTAGGTAGATGTATTCTGTGTTTTTTTATTTACAAAAATTTTAAACCGCTTTACGATTTATATACAAAAATTAAAAAAAAAAAAAATATATTAAGAGGGGTTTGAAAGATAGACACTTCCAAAGTGGTAAAATGTGTGTCTAATTTCTAAAGTAAGAGAAGGAAAAATCTGAAAAATTGTAGGATTCAAGAAAGTAAAAAATCTTTCAACGAAAATTGGTTTGAATAAGATTTAATGTTTAGTTTTTGAGATATAAGACTTTTCCATCAAACTGCAGCAGTAACTTTGTTTTTCATTAACATACTATGAAAAATAAATTTAGTTTTGCTGTTGCCTTGCTATGAGCCTTAAATTTTTTTTTATTATTTTGTTTGGTTCTCCGCAACCCTGTGTGCGTGTGAGTACTAGTCGCACTTGGCCGGTTTTTTTTTCATTTATTACGAGAAACATTTCCGACCGTATGGATTGATTAAAATACAAGCTCACAGGTAGTTTCTTTCCCGCAATACCACACAATGCAAAGCTAGCGGGTCAATGAACTAATAGCTTTAATCTTAGCATTTTGGTTCCTTAAGGAACCAACTTTGGCATAGGTGAAGGCCTTGAAAGTCGTAACATTGATTTTCATTAGATCAAACACTCCTTCACTTAAGTAGGTACGTATTTTCTCTTTAACTTCTTAGGTAGAAAGCTACTTTACTTAATTGACCGTGAAATATAGGTCACGCTTCACTAAACGGTCACCTTTTCGGTACCTATACGATCTCAAATTCTATTAAGGGTTCATCATAATTTCATAAAACGCTTGAACATTTTCTTGCAATAAAAACCTAATATCCGAGGGGCCCGTGGCTAAATAATAACAGATGCACGGTTTAAACGGAGGTGGTACCTACGTTTTCTGAGGTGGGGCCGAGGATACATGACAATCGCGACGAGCATACTACAATAAATGAAACTGAGTTCATGACGTTTCCAGTCAGCTTACAAAAATTCAATCGAATACTTCTTCAATCATAGGACATTTTCCGTTTTTAGCATTTCCTACATCATGTAGATAGTCTAGCACCGGCAGGTTAACGACCTCCGCATCGGTATAACACATGATTTATAAATGGTGTTCTATTTCGTTAACAGTTTTATGCTATTTAGTTTGTTTACAAAAATCATTTTTTAATTAGAACTAGTAGTACGAAACAGTGTTTTCATTTATTGTCGTATTCACCTTGTATATATTATGTTATTATCACATGTTGAAATGTAAAAGCATACTCCGTTAGCTAAGTATGTTTTACGTCATCCCCCTTCCACCACTTTCCTTTACCAAATAATATCCAATTTAACAAGATTGTAGGTACCCCGTCCTCCGAAAACGGAGCAAAACAACGCTACATGGTAAATGGCGTGAGAACGGCTCACTAACACAATATTAAGATCGATATGCGTGCAAAGCTACAGGTGCGTTTGCCGCCAGTCACCACGCTGTGCCACGTCAGCCCCTCGTTTTAGGTTTGGCCTCAATACCGTTACGGGAACTCTATTTAATGAGTGTGTTGGGTGATATTGTGTCTATGTTTATATTGAAACTGAAATTTCATATTTTACAGAGTGTTGTGTTTTCAGTAAAATGGTTGAAAAAAACAACGTTCTAAGTTGAAGAAATCGAATTATTTCACTAAAAATAAAAGGGGAATTATAAAACGAGCGATTAAAAAAAAGCTTTGCGACTGATGATGACATACTGTATTAATAACTTGAGCGGTATGAATTTGAGTAAGCGAAAAATTAACTAAACTAACGACGAATATTGATTAATAATAAAATCCAGAACAAGCTTACAAAAAGTGGATTGTGATAAATCCTCCCATTATAGCTCTTATATGGACACTAAACACATGATACATCAATGAATGCCCAAACAAAAGCGCTCTGGGATTGGTTGGTTCAGACGTCGAGCGATGTAATTTCAACATACATAAAAAAAAATATATTTTTTATACGCAAACCCTGCGTAGGGAACTATAGCTGTTTTGACATGGAAAGAAAAACTGGTATTGGCAGGGTTTGCGTATAAAAAATATTAAAAATTAGTTTGGTATGGCGACTTCTATACAACATTGATTTGGCTGCAATGTCAACGTGTTGGTTTAAGTTAGTTCGATACTTTCTTAAATAGATGGCACTTACGTCACCGTAAGACGTTATTAATGGAACGAAAATTTCGAATGCTGTGAACAGGGTGCGATGGTCTAATTGGTTAAGACATCCGGTGTACTGAATTGGAAGGTCGCAGGTTCAAACCCTGCTCGCACTAGAATTTTTCTTTCCATGTCAAAACATACATAAAATTATTAATTAAAAACCTTTTATAAAAATGCACTGATAAAAAGAAATCGTATTGTATTATATAACGGCCTGGTGTCCGCAACTCCACGTCAAAGCACGTTTTTAGAAAATAAACCTTTAAGTAAGTGCAAATTTAAAAAAAATAGTTTTCATAAAAGCGTATAGTTTTCGTTTGCCTTTTCTATTCACGCGACAAGCTTTTATGAAAACTTTTATTAAAAATATTAGTCTATGCTATTATTTTTCGTTTAATAATGTATTGTCACCAAAACCAAAAGTGTGTGCAAAATTTCAGCTCAATCGGTTGGGGCGAACTGGTTTGAAATTCATTTGCAAGATTTGACCAAAACATACTAACAAACAAACTAACTAACAAGGCAAGTTGAACAACAGCTTATAAAAAGGTATCACCCTGTGAAAACGAGTATAAACCTCAAACTCAGTTCCAAAACTAAGATTACTAAAACCAGAAATAACCTAAACCTTAATTACAAGAACATTCTCTAACCCAGAAACTCCACATTCCGAACAGAAAGATCGATTAACGAGTAATTAAAGTTATTCAGGTCCGTACTTATTATCTAGGTGGAACTATCCCACTGACCCGACAAAGCTTTTCAATTAATTTCCAGCTTAAAGATCAACGCACAGTTGTAAGCACTGCACGGTCTCAGTGTGCTCCAACTCGATCCGTTCAGGCTCCTGGCGAAAAAATATTCAGTTGTCCCACACTTTCAATACCTACTCGACCCAAATGAATGAGACAGCGGATTACATTTTTCACGATTGCGATGTTACTGGAGAAGCTCACTCCTAAATAATAGCAGCTGCTCGGGTCAATCTTTAGGTTAATTCGCGATTGCCTAGATTTTTCCGTGGATGGGTGCCCACCCATTACATACCAAGTGGCCTCTGTGCCTCGGAATGCACATTAAGCCGCTGATCCCGGCTGTCAATTGTAGATCTTTGACAGTCGTTAATCAATCAGTGTCCCGAAAGTATGAAAACCAGTCTTAAAAAGGGGTATCGTATTACCCAGTACTAACTGGATTGTGGAGGTCAGATAGGCAGTCGCTCTATGTAAAAAACTGGCATTCAGCTGCATTCGAAAAGACTGGAAGCCGATCCCAACATAGGTGAGAAAGTTTTAGTTTGATGGTCTGCACTACACCCTTTTTTTTTTGGATGTGAAATCATCAAATGACCCCCCCACTCTGGGCGGAGCGGAAGGGAGTGTCAGACTTGTACTGACTAAAACCCATCCATGTTCCTTCTTTGCCCTTTGTGTTCCAGGGCCACGGTATCTCTTTCGAACAGTCCCGCAGCCCTGGCAGGCATCAGCCCATGCGGACCCCTACTTATTTGTTGACATCTCTTTGAGGCGCACGTGGAACACGAACGCGCCGTCGACACGGCCTGTCGTCATAAGACGGCTGGACGGCGAGCCAGCCCATAAATCGCCGTCCACAGGCCCGCGCCTACGGTGGCCGGGAGCCACCACGTGACCCCCGACGCCCAGGGCGTCTCCCGCGGCGGCTGGGACGTGAGATTCTTTCCCTCTCACATCCCGCCACCTCCTTCACTAGCATGACTGCCTCGCAGAAGGAGGTGACGGCTTCCCATTCCCTCTCGCTCCGGACCATGACTTGGACCAGGGCCGGACGCGAGAGATCGCCGCCGCCAATCGCCGCTACGAGGACACGGCGGTGCTCCGCCCAAGCGGGGCAGACCTCCACGGTGTGCTCCACCTTGTCCTCCGGACGATCCTCGCAGTGGAAACACCCGGGCGTTTCCTCCCGCCCTATTTGGTGCAGGAACCTCCCGAAACAACCGTGTCCGGTAAGGACCTGCGTCAGGCGGTAGGTGAGGGAGCCGTGGCGCCTCTCTAGCCACTCCTCAAAAAGGAGACTTATCGCCACTATGGTGGCGTGCCCTGCACGGGGTTGCGACAGTCACTCTCTTCATGTCGCCATTAGATCAAGCCGGAGGTCTGTCCGCTGAGCGGCAATTTGACGCGGCAGTGGAGTTTCCCCCAGACGCAGTGCCTCCGCGCGCCATTCATGCAGGCGCGCGAGGACTATCGCCTCCAGATCCCATGGCGGCAATCCGGCAAGGAGGCTAGCCACCTCACCGGAGTTTGTGCGGTACCCCCGGATTAGCCTTATGGCTATCACTTTTTGGGGCGCGTTTAGGTAGTGGGCGGCTTGCCGCCTCAAAGAACGCGCCCACACCGGGGCCCCGTAAAGGGCCATGGACCGCACGACCCCCGGCAGGAGGCGTTTGGACCCCTCAGGTTGGGCAAGAGCCGCTTGAAGGCAGCCCCTGTCCTTTCCAGTGCACAACACCCTTATATAAGACCACACTCTCCTTATATATTGGCTGTATACTATAAAACTCTAAACTGCAACGCACCTACACATGGCAACGGCATCGCCTCGGATCGTGATCTGCTTGTGAAAATAAACCAATGTTATACTAATCCCTTGCAGTGCTTATAAGTGTGCGTTAGCCTTAAACACTCATGGCAAACCCTTAATTAATGACGTACTTTTGTTACTCATTAGTTTGGAACTAGTCTTTAGACCTATTTTATGTACTAAAATATTCAAAGGCTATTCTATAGATATTTAGGTAATACGACCGAATATTTGATTATGAAAATAAAATATGACTGGCAAAACCCGACGGAAATTGGAAGGTACGAAGTATGCATCTGCCTAGCAGTGGGGCAAGATAAGCTAACATAAAAAATAATAATTTTGATGACACGAGACACGAAATGGTCTTTAAAAAAATCGTGACGTAGATGCCACTTGAGTCTGTTACGTTTTTTCACTACAAAATACTTTTGAGACGCAGCATCCGTACAAACCAACACTGAATAAATTGACCAGTCAACAGCAGCCTTACAATGTGATTTGATTTTCTTACCCATGTTGCAGAAAACACAAGAAAATGTTCTTCTTTTCAAAGAAATCGACAATTTTATGTAAAATACTAAGCTGTTTTCAAAGTAGCGGACTACAAAGGGTAAAATAATAGAAGAGATATGTGAATATTTCATAGCCAGCTAAGCAATCATAGAAATAACTCTCGCTGAGTAAAATAAAGCTGCTTCAATAAACATAGAAAGGGTTTAAGCAAAAAGGGCGCTATACGTGGGGTCGGCGAATGAAAATATTTTCGCTGAAGCTATAACTTATAATATTATGGTGAGGTAGAGGTCTCGGGCGAAAATAGAACATGCGACCTGCTTCTTGACGTGAAAGGCACCTTACGCTACAGGTACAATATTTTTGTTTAGAACATCACTCTAAAGAACGAATGATTAAGTATGGTGTTCCACAAGGAAGCGTTTTAGGGCCAAATATACCTTTCTAAGTTAGATTTAGTGTGCGTTAATCGCTAAGCATAATAAAATATTGTTCCATTTCTGTTTTTTTGTCGCTTTTTTGTTTCTGCTTATCACAGGTTTTCATAACATTGCGAGGAGAGCAGTACCCCACCCACACGTTTGTAGACATAGTACTTATTTTGTAAAACTGTATGTGTAGCGTGTACTACATAAATAAATATTATTATATTATATTTCCGTCAATCTTTTGAAGTTAACAGAGACAGAATTTTAAAAGTCCATCATAATAGGTTATGCGTTTGTTTACTATTATACCTAAGCTAATTATTAATATTGTAACGTATAACTGTTTTTTGTTCCAAATAAATAAAATAAAATAAAATAAATAAAATAATCATTCTCTTGCCCTTATCCCGATTCATTTGGGGTTGGCGCAGCATGTCTTCTTCTTCCATACTTCTTGTCATCTCATCAGACACCTCCTTTCTTGGCATAACTTCCTTTACATAGTCAATCCATCGTTTCTTTGGACTCTACTTTTATGATACACATTATATGTTCCTCATTCATCTTGAAGCACCATTTATAAATGTTTATTTTAGTTCAATACAAACAAAAACCAATCACATTGTCGGAACCAAAACCCAACATTGAAAATTGAAAACTTAAATATAAACTCGTATAGCTGTATTAAACGACTAGCCTCCGGCGATCCATCATCCCACAATACTCCAGCTGTTATTATGAAACAGACTTCGAAATACAATTTCCTCTGGATGTCATTGGAAATGAAACGGTGGATTAAATATATCTTGCTTTGGCTACAACTCTTTAATATTGATAACCTCTATTACATGGAGATATTCAAGTCCAAAATGTAGTGAAATACGACTATATTATGTTCTGTAAGTAACTTTTTGAGATAGTTTTAGATTTCGTTTTCATCTGAATGATCCCTGAGAAAATGCAGGGACAAACTCAGAGGTTATGGTCTCTTTCAAAGTATAAGCATTTAGATATTAGATGAGTCAAAAAGAAAAGAAAGGTCTTTTAAAGACAGAGCCATCGCAGTTTTGAGTAGATTCCTGACCGAGGCACTATTTCTCGGCAAACGTGTTACCTCGTGGACCTCATTATCGCTTACCATCAGGTGAGATAGAGGTCAAACATCGTCATCTGCCTAGCCTTTTCCTAACTATGCTGGACTCGGCTTCCAGTCTAATGGGTTGTAGCTGATTACCAGTATTTAACATGAGGCGACTGTTTGTCTAACCTCCATAACCCAGTTACTGGGTACTACGGTACCCCTTGGTAAGACTGGTTGTTAGACTTTCGGGCCACTAGAAAAATAAATATTTTTTTCAACACTCAGTAACACGTAGTACCCTCAGTAGTATGGAGGGCCACATTATATTTTTTCGTGATTTTACATCACGTTTGAGTAGCGGTTCATAGAACAGCTGCTGTCCAAATATTAACTGTCCACACTGCCAACAGTCTCAAAGTAAACTGAGACATAAGGACGAATATAGAGACAGGCGACCGGAACGGATCTATAAGGGATCCATTTTTGCCATTAGGCAACGGAACCTTAAAACTGTTGCAACTTACATTCATGTACCTTAATAAATCCGGCTAAACATCCACCATCAAATGCTCTCATGGATGACGATAATACTTAAAACACCAGGAAATGAGCATTCACGGATATAATGACCTTGTTTACCAGCACCAAATGCCAATATTAAAGGAAATAAAACATTTCTCTTTAGCTCTACCGCACTTGGATAAAAAGATATAATGATGACATAAATACCGACACGTTATTATGTCGTATCGTATCGTATAAAAATGGCACGGAGTAGAAATAAATGGAGCACTACGGGGTCAAAAGTCTCATAAAACTGCGGCATAACGAGTAAGTTCTTGCATTGGCCTGTATTGCGACATCTATGATGCAATTTCAACCATCAATTGATACCCATCTCAGTTCTTTTTAAAACCTAAGATTTCATACCACTTTTATCTTCAAACATAATATAACGGCTGTTATCCCCGAAGATTTTGGCAAAGGTGAGCTTTTAGTAAATTACCATTTCGCAAGTTCTGTCTAAGACCCATGTAACAAGACGCGTGCCTATTGCCCTGCACCGGGCACAAATCCAAACTAAGTGAGTGGCTCGTTGGTGTGTTGGTCTCAGCTAGAAGTTCTAGGTTCGGTTCCCAAGTCGGACAAAGTCTTATTGGCTATTACCATTGAGAATTTCTCAGGAGCAGCCCAGGATCAGGATTTATGCGCAATTGATGGCAATAGCCGGTTGGTCTTTAAACATAACTGACGAAATGTAAGACAAGTGTGGTGCCTTTGCCTAACCTTTCGAGGATTATAGACCAACATGATATTTTGCTGCGTGCGTTAAGATTTTTTTGAATCATCATAATATTATATTAGCATTCCATTTTATCCTCCTCCTTGACGAAACATTACACCACTCCCATTTCAGACTACCATAAAAGGCTATGAATACGAACACAAGACTTTATTCTTCCAATGAATAATTCACTCCGGATGAGACGCATTATATTCAATTCTATTCACAGTATCCACTCTGGATTATTCCAACGCCATATTTATGGGTACTAAGATCCTGATCTCCGAATGAAAGAAAAACATAGCGGGATTATCTTTTCCTAAGTGATATAAGGAGGAAATTGGGTCCCGTCACACTTGTATGATGATAGATGTGGATGGCAGAGGGGGACTGAACTACTTATAACCTTCGTTGGAGCATTTTCTTTTGGTATTTTGGTAGAAAGTGCTCGGTTGCTGACTATAGAGAAGGATTATTTATCATTAATCCTATTAATGTAGGCGAGTGTTTATTAGTTTGTTTGTTCTATTTTTATAAGGAGCTCGCGGCTAAATAATAACAGCCGCTCGGGTCAATTTTCTGGTTAAGCCGCGAAAGCCTAGGTTGGTCTGTGGATGGGTGACCACCCATTAGATACCGAGTTTTCTCCGTGCCTCAGGAACCACGTTAAGCCGTTGGTCCCGGTAGTCAATTGTCGTTGCAGGTAGTCAGTGGTTCGAAATTCTGACAACCGGTCTTTCCAAGGGATATCGTATTACCCAGTACTAGCTGACTTGTGGGGGTCAGATAGGAAGTCGCTCCAAATAAAATACTGTTATTCAGCTGCATCCGGTTAGACTGAAAGCCAACCCTAACATAGTTGGGAAAAGGCTGTGGATGACGTTCTTTCTATTTTTATTTTATGACCTAAACGCTTTCTTGACACGTTCATCATTTGTAAAGTATTCGCGGGTACATTTCACGTTAATACACTAGCTTAGCTCGCGCATTTTCTCCTTTGTCAAGTTCATTGGCAGTCTAAATTTCTTCCTGAATTAAAATTTGAACTTTGCCCAAGATGGTATCTCCTCATAAAATATTAACCAGTGAGTTGAGTAGTAAGTTTCTTAAACAAACTCAGTACATTGCTATTTAAGCCCAACAGGTTACTATAGGCACTTAGAACAGGTACTTAGCATAATGTACAGACGGCGCACTTAGCCGTAATATGGCCTAAGAATGTTAAACACATACATTACAGCAACGTGTACTAAGTAAATGAAGTATGATAATTATGTTCGAGTTACTAGATGTTGATACAGTAGTAAACCTTGCTTTTATGGGTCTACGTGTCAGGTTTCTTTGCTTTGTTATGTTTATTCGTCAAGTAAAAGTCTTTATCTAACGCCATTAATTTGTAGTTTGTAAATATGCTAGATTATATGACGATGTAAGTTAGTTTGTAGATATATTTTCAAATCACTGTTGATTTTTACACGATGTGCTTCTGCAGAGCCCTGATGTCCAGCTCGAAGCGAGGGTGACATTCAGTTTCTGATCGCGGCGGAGTTGAGACGTCTTGGAACTGTACCCGATTCATTGTGCCCCGTGTTAAGTTGTAATCTCAAGTAATTCGTTAGTTTTGCTAGAAACAGTGTATCGCACCTAGTGTGTTTTCATAGCACGAAACCCATGGTCTGCCCACATGATGTAAGAGCCTAACGGAATAAATACTCACATATCTGACATATACATATTTTCAAATCTCCTGTCCATATTTCCATTAATTTGTGATCAGTGCAGCAGGACATCTTCTTCCATACTTAAATCAATACCGTTAGTCAATATCTCGAAATTCAAATCACCCAATTACTAGCCGTATCGTTCAGTCTTTTATTCTATTGCTTTGTTATTCTTTAGTATAACAGTTATATACAGTTAAGGGGATTTTACACCCATTATGGGTGTAAAAATACCCTTAACGAAGCCGAACGGCACTGTTTCTCCCTTTAGTTTTTCTCTCTAGACCATATCTGGGAATTTTCTAGTTACGGAGATATTTGGGGTCAAACTTCCAACGTTTTCACAAGTTTTTTTTTTAAATACCTGCGAGTTCTAACACAACATTAACACATCCACGACCCCCGTACTATTCAAAGTATCCATTAGCACATATTTTGAGTGCGATACATTGAGTCCTACCGTAGAACGAGATTTTTCACCCAAAACAACAGTCGTTTCTCAGCAATATTTTTTGAGTAGAGTTACTTAGTTTGATCTTCTGAATGCTTGGTTGACGGCTTCGTGAAGCGCTGTTTTAAATATGGAGTTTCGTCCCCATTCTTCTCCATACAGACTATCTTAGCGATACTTTGTAATGATAGTTTTTGAGTAATCAAAATAAATTTTGTTGGAGGACGGGCGCGTTCAAAATTTCTACGTACTTGGAGATTATAATCTTCCTGATATTGAATGGCTCGCTGGTGGCAACACAACGACTGCCACGCAACAAATGTGTGTTGGTAGTTCCCCTGTTTGCAGGCACTTGAGTATTTTTATGTCTGTGCTCAATAGCTACCAGTACAATAATATTAAGAACTCGAGCGGGAAGATTTTGGATTTGGTGATAAGTAACAACAGCTGTTCTGTTTTTACACCAACTGACTTACTGTTAAAACCGGATATCTATCACCCACCGTTAAGGCGGCTCAAAAGCATAATTATTCTAAGGCGAATTATGAACTCATTAATCGCGATCTGATCAAAATTAACTGGGATGATGAACATCACGATCAGTCTGCAGAAGACGCACTGAATACGTTCTATGAAATTGTTTACCAAATTATTAAAGCCCATGTTCCTCTAAAGACAATTAGGTCTTCCAAATTTCCTTTGTGGTTTTCCCCATCTTTAATACACATATTTAAAAATAAATTGAAAGCATGGAATAAATGGAAGACCTATCAAAACATATCTGACTATGAACAGTTTTCTCTTTATAGGTCCAGATTCCAAGCTGACTGCAAGAATTGTTACAGTCTGTACTTGAAATCAGTAGAAGATAGTATAAAAGTGAATACCAAATATTTCTGGACTTATGTGTCTAATCGGCAATCTAAAGCTCCAATCCCTTCAACCTTGCACTATAAACACCTATCATCAACCGATCCTGAGGAGATTTGTAATTACTTTGCAAACTTCTTCCATTCCGTGTACGAACCCTCGACTTTCTCAAATATTCAAACCCAGGACAATGAATGTGCTGAGAATTGTTCTCTTGTTAGTAGTCTTGAGGTTAGTACTGACCAAGTACTCAGTGCCCTTAAATGTTTAGATTGCACTAAAGGACCAGGACCAGACGGTATTCCACCAATTTTCTTTAATAGGGCAGCTCAGGCGTTGTGTGCACCATTGCGTATTATTTATAATAAGTGTTTGTGTCAGGGACCTTTCCCAGAAATCTGTAAACGGGCAAATATTACTCCCGTTCATAAAAGCGGTTCAAAACAGGACCTTGAAAATTATCGGCCCATTTCTATACTGTCGGCCTTGTCAAAGCTTGTCGAAAGGCTAGTTCACAATCAGTTGTATCCGATTGTCCATGACAAAATACTACAACAACAGCACGGGTTCGTAAAAAGAAGGTCTACAACAACTAATATGATAGCTTTCACTGACTATTTATTTAATAATATGGACTCTCGTGTGCAAGTGGACGCTGTATACACTGACTTTCGAAAAGCCTTTGACAGGGTTGATCATGAATTGCTTTTGAAGAAACTAGCATTCAATGGAATCCGCGGGGATCTCTTACGTTGGTTTGTTTCCTATGTGTCAAATAGAACACAAAAAGTAGTGATCTATGGGTTCCACTCCACCGCCATAACCGCAACGTCAGGGGTGCCTCAGGGCTCAATTCTCGGACCTCTTTTGTTTATAATTTTTATTAATGATATCGATACGTGTTTCCATAACTCTAAGTTCCTACTTTACGCGGACGATCTAAAAATTTTTAGACCCGTTAGATCCATACTAGACTGTCACTTACTCCAGCAAGATCTTAATCGCTTAGCAGAGTACTGTATTAAAAACAAACTCCTACTCAGTATTCCTAAATGTTGCTGTATCAGCTTTACTAAAAATAAAAACCAAATTAAACACCCCTACGCACTACAATGTGAAATCCTAGACAGAGTCAACACAATTCGTGATCTGGGAATACTGCTCGATAATAAACTGCACCTGGACGCACATGTTGATAAAATCATAAGTCAGGCTTATCGGATGTATGGATTTGTGATGAGATCAGCAACGGAATTCATCTTCCCGAGCACATATTTACATTTGTATCGGTCATTAGTCCGGTCTCAACTAGAATATGCTGTGCCGGTGTGGAGTCCCTATTATAATAAATATAATGACTGTATTGAGCGTGTACAACGTAAGTTTCTGAAAAGAATGCATTACCGTTGTACTAAAAGTCGTATTTATCACCCATATAGCGACTTACTGAAAAAATATAATATGATCTCTTTGAAGTCTAGACGTACTTTCCTAGATACCATGTTTCTATACGATCTGTGTAACAACTCATATGACTGTATGGACATCTGTAACAAGTTGTGCTATGTTGTCCCTAGAACGATTCAGGGGCGTGGGGTGCGCGCACGACCTGTTTTCGCCGTCACTCCTAGTCGCACGAATGCAGGCTTGCGGGCACCTCTACGTCGTCTCACGGGCAATTTCAATAACTTCTTCTCTAACTTAGATATATTTTCTCTGTCTGTTGGATCTTTTAGAAAAATATTACTGGACACAATCCAGAATCTAAGTGAATAGTATGTGTCTTTAGTGTTCCTTGGTGGCTGTAACCTTTATGTATTTTTATGCCTTTATGTATTCTATCTCATGCAATTTTCTATTCTGTCCGACTTTTACTTCATCAACATTGTCTTTGTCTTTTGTGTATCTGTGGAGAACGTTGTTGGTTGCACATTTGTATAACTCCTTATATTCTATTTTTTTTTTTTTGTAATATATAATGTGTAATTGTTGGTTCTTCCGAATAAATAAAATAAAATAAAATAAAATAAAAAATTTCACGTAAAAAAATTAGAAGTGTATCGAACGTTACAAAAGGCCTACTAAGGACGGCAGTCTAATTTAATTAACATAAACTTTGTAATCACAAAGTCTCAAAAGTAAGTTCTTAATGCAAAATTCGTGTAGAAATAGAAGATAAAATGTGGAAATACAAAACTGTATCAATTATTACTGGGAACACGAACCGTCTGACACTTTTAGCACAAGAGTTTGTTCTCGTTGAATATTAATTCAATTGAAGTGGAGCACAATATAATATAGTCGTAGACTACGGTGAATCAATAAACAAGAGGCAGAATACTTTGTGTGACTCGTTTCTGTAATACCATGCTATGCAGACTTTTAGACTACTGTAAGCGTTTTTTGAGATGAGCACTTGAAACAATGCCTACATTCAAATATTATGAACGAGTATGTAACTCCGTCTATCTGTTACCTTTTTGGAACAGAGGCCCTAGGACGAGCGCGTAGTATAAACGAAACGTACATAAATACGCCGATTTTTAAATTAAAATACTCGTTTCATATTATAATATTTCCAGAATTTTATGAATTTATTCGTATCTGATCTTTGGATGATAGTGATCGTGCTTGCTGTAAACCATTTAGCTAAAATGCTATAAGATAATTGTATTCTTGATTAAAAAATCGAGATATTTACGTTACGTTTACACCTCGAACTCGCGCTAGGGTCTCTGACTTCGATGAAAATTGGTACACAGGTAAACCACGACCTTCGTTTACTTGTATCCTGGTAGCGCGTTACCATGGGATAATTTTTGACCACTACTCGAGAGAATGTAAAGAAGTGTGTGTTGTTATGAATCGTCTATTTAATTTTGAAACCCAACAGAACTGTGTATTTTATATTTTGAGGAATCAATGGAATCGTATTGATTCCCGGCCGAATCAATTATGATGGATGCAGAGGGAGATGAAGACCAAAGAAAAGATGGATATATTGTGTGAGGAAAGATATGAAGGAAAAAGGAGGAAATACTAGCGTCACGATTGACAGGGGAGAATGGAAGAAAAAAACATGGAACAATGGCAGAAGGATGATGGTGATGAATGGTTTTGGCCGAGAAACGATCTTATTACGTACTTGAACAATTTGGCGTTGTGAAATAGTAAGACAACGATCAAATTCTGCAAAGAAATGCCATGTAGGTATGGGTCACGTGGCAAATCAAAGATCACAGTTTAATTTTTCTTCGCAACCTAACCCTCTATATTTTGTAATACAATATTGTCTTTACTTCTTCGTCCGTTGAATGAACTCAAAAATATCTACAAGAATATTATATTACTGCTAGAAATATGATATGTTTGTAAGATAGATTATATCAGATGAATGTATGAGAATATTATACCAAGTATTAAATTCAAGTTTGAGCAAAGGTGTTAAACAAACGTAGGAACACCTATTTTGAACAATATGTTACGCATAAATTACTAAGTAGGTACCATAGTTAGATTTGATACAAATACTAGGTTTCTAAATTAATTATTTGAAAGAAAAGAAAAAATGAAAATACATTTATTTGGCACATGCCACAAGTGCACACAATATAAAACAAAAATAATACAAGAAAAAAAATAAAACTTAAAAAAAAAAAAAAATGTAGGTAACACGGTGCGCCTCGTAGCTGCGCCAAATAGGACCAGTTCAGCAAAATAACTAGTGCCTGACGCTGGTTTTCAACTGGACCTGGATTAGAGAGGTCACGGATGTAAAACAGTTTTATGTGTTGCGTCAATGGTAGTGGTGAAAAGGTACTACGAGTATATTTGAAGTTTGTCTTACTCTACTTGAGCATTATAACTGTTGATGATGAAATTCAAAAGTTCTTACACGTGAGAAATGTCGAATGTTGTGGGCTACATTTAAGGTTTTGCGAAAAGTTTGACAAGTTCTCAACTTCGAATTCTCAATTCAGAAAATGGGTGCTAGACTTTCCAAATGCTTTTTTACGGTTTCACGGTTTAAAACTAAACTTATACTGTCACTTACGGGATATCTTCCTTGTTTGTTCATAATTTTGAGCTCCCATTATGCTTTTGCAAGCGCCATGATCGCGGGTTGACACAAAAAAGATCTCGAAAAATAAAAAAATAAACAAAATATCGGAATCAAAAACAAAAAAAAAACAAATACCGCGAATCAACCCGCAAAGACCCGGGACCCGGGGAGTACCGGGGTTTATATCAAAATATCAGGAGCTCAAAATTATGAACAATCACGGAAGATATCCAGTGACAGTTACAGTACAAGTTTAGTCTTACCAAATTTAAGTAGGTACCTAGCTCGATACTGTCTTGAATAGTAAGTGAATTGTTATATTATGTTTTTGGTCTCAATAGTGTGCTTATAATATAAAACATCGTCATATTTTGTTTCATTGTGAGGACAAAAAAATATTGGCGTATTCCTATGGTCGCTTGTCATCGTCCCTTTTACTGCTCATCATCATCATCATTCCCCCTTATCCCAATGTATTTGTGGTCGGCGCAGTATGTCTTCTTCTTCCATATTTGTCTCTTACTCGTCATCTCAACACTCACCTCCTTTCCAGCCATATCATTCTTCACACAGTCCATCCATCGTTTCTTTGGTCTTCCTCTACTCTTATACCCATCCTCATTCATACTCAAAACTTTCCTCGCTACATTTTCCTCATTCCTCCGCATCACATGTCCATACCACGATAGCCGATTACCACGCCACTGTTCAGTTACTGGCGCCACTTTCAGACCTCCTCATATGTATTCATTCCTTTGTTTTATCCATTCGAGTTATACCACACACCCCCCTTAGCATACTCACCTCAGCCGCATGCAGTCTGCTACTATTCCTGTTTATTTCGATGAATTAATATTATAATGAAATAACCAACAGTCAGAGCCAAAATGCTGATATGAATCTAATTCTCGCATTTCAAAGGTAAAATACCAATTCAAATTAGATGCCAGACACTCCAACAAATGTTGGGTTCTGAAAGCGTAGACTATTCATTAAATCTGTTGTTAGTTGTCTCAAATTACGCTCTCGGTTAATTAAGTAAATACATTAATTAAAACAAACCCGAAACTAAACCGCAATGTTTGCACACGTGTGCAGATTATGCATTTAAATTGAAACTGGTGCAGGCTTGTATATGGATTAGGAGGTAGGTAATATTCAAATGCTGGGCAAGACAACTGACTAGGTGGACAGACGAGTGACTGGAAGAAACTTAATAACCACTAGCTGTTCCTTCGTTCACGTGAAATTTTTATACGAAAATATTACTTCCCTCTTTTTTTTTTTTAATCGGATTTTGTTACCAATTTCAAGGGTTTTAATTTTTTTGCACGGAACTCTAATTATTTTTCTGAAATAAATGTGGCCTAACTTAGACTTTATTACATCAGCTAGTAAAAAATCCGTCAAAATCGGTCCAGACGTTTCGGAGATTAGCCGGAACAAACAGGTTGACAGATCGACAGACAGACAAAAATTGAAAAAAATGAGATTTTTTTAAAAGTGTCGTAGATATATATTTTCATATGCATTCATGCTGTTGTTTTGATATTACAAACAGACACTTCCATTTTATTTATTTGTTTTGTGTTTTTTGTTTTTTGCCACAAAACCGCTAAAAATGGAACCATTTGGAAGAGACCTACACTCAGCATTGGTTGGTCAAAGGTTGAAGAAGAATATTCAAATGAGTGACCAACCGTTGCAGAGATAAGAAATTCCATTCAAATGACTAAAAGACGTTTTTAAAATATTGGAAATACCTCGCAAATGATGGGATTGGTAACGCTGGATTGTTTTGGGACTTTTTCACGTCCAGCAAAGTGTCATTGGGTTTTTCCATTAAGATTTCTTTAAAGCAGTCCGTTGTTTGTAGTTATGCCCGTTTAATTGCTATAGGCTCGCTCATGTCACTGAGACTTAAAAATAACTGATGAAAAGTAGGCACACGACTGCCTTATCCATTGGGCAAAAGAGGCTTGATGTTATGAATAAAATATGTAACGAACTACTAACATGATTTTAAAGAACTAAGACATTTTTTGCAAAAAAGTAGACAACCGATTTCCAAAAAAATTACACCAAAAAGTGGAAAACAACTTTAATTTTGGAAGTCGGTGACTTGTTTGTTTCATTGACTTTTTTTGACAACGACATGCGAAAGTAATTTTTCACTTTTAGTGTTTTTTATTTGGAAGTTGGTCGTTTTTTTTGCAAAAAAAGATGCTGGTACATTTCGTAACATCCTCCTTTTCTAGAAATCGTTTCAAAATGTATAATAAATCAAAATATACATCATAAATAAAATAATAAAGATTTTGGTACCTAATAGACATACCAACTTCTATAATAATTAACCTGCATCATACAACCGTATAACTAAAGTACATACTCAGTGTTAGAATACATACGCAAATTGCAATTACAGCGCTGTATTCAGCATATAATCTTGCTGTATAGCGGCTGACGTGGGTATCCCATTAATTATTTAACAAAATGCAAATCAGTTTGTTGTGGAAATACAATTGTGTTTGAGTTATACTGTGTCACTAAATTCTAGTTTCCGTACTGTCCAAACTGAATTAATGTGCCAAATGTTAGATTAAACACGAGTGCCTATTTATAGTTATATTTGGAATTCAAGTATCAACATATTATGTTAATTAAATGCAGTTTTAGATCGCCCTACTCAAAACGGCCTGGGTAGGACATGTCTGCCGCTTGCGGAGAGATGGAAGAATTGGATTATCCTTTGCCCAAATGTAGGACAAAATAGGCTACTGAATAAAATGGAGTTTTAATGCTTAATTCGAAGGTATTTGATGTTTTTGTTAAATACATAGTAGAAAACAAGAAATAATCTTATAATATTGTTACATTTTAAAACAATCAGACCCTGATTTTGAGCTTGACTGCTACCTTAGTGTCACTACACCAAGAAGACTGCTGATCTAGCTTAAACTCTTGCTGATATTCTTTTAAAATTGTAATAAAGTAGCGCGTAATGAAATTGGCAGAAAACGTCAAACATATTACCATCAGATACTCCACTCGCAAAACATAAAAAACATACACAGTCTGATTGGCAAATTGCGTTCCGGGACATGAGTAATTCGTCCTAACGACATTTCCACTTTCCATTGGATCTGGAATGCCAACTAATGACATTTGCACTCTTCAGTTCGACACATTCTGCCCTAATTGGGCGCCTCGTGTATCAGCCAATAAGCTGTCATCGATGCTACGTAATCTATTTATTCACGTAAACGATGAATGTAGTGAAATTTATACACAGTGTAGCGTAGAAATTTTTCGAACACGAAGGTTTGGAACCATGTACTGACTAACAACTGTACTGTCTGTCTGTGTCTGTACTGTGTGTGTCTGTGTGTCTGTGTGTCTATACTGTGTGTGTGTGTGTGTGTTTCTGTGTACTGTTTTGGTAATAATTTCCTTAGAGCGAACAATATACTTATTTACTCAATGCCAGTGTTAAAAATTTTAGATTGAAGAGAAACAGACAGCATATTATTATTTTTTAAATGTACGCACGAGTGAGAAGCTCAGTTTGCATAATTAAACATGCTAATGAATTCACGAAGTAGTTCAAGCTTTTGACAATAACTCATTAGAATCGCAATTCGGATAAACTGCACTTTAAGAGCTGTGATTTAGGACTACAAAAGAATCACGTTCACAAATAAAACCCCTTTAAAAATCATCTTAGAGCTACTAATATTCGCACTCTAAAATCTCCCTTATAAATCTCGCAGCTTCATTCTTCATTGTGCGGAGACCAGCTGCAAAAAGATTTCAAGCAAGCAGCTTTTGATTTGTGCCCTTTTGTGTTCCACTCAATCTAAGTCGAGAACCGTCCACCCCCGTACTTTAATAATACACCCTTGCGCTAGAGGTGGATCAAGCAATCTGATATAAAATGGTCTCTGTTCTCAGTAAGATTAAAAACTATGGTTATATTGTTTTCTTTTCACAACAGCTCTTGCTTTTTTCGGGTGATTGCACTCATCAATATCGTCTTCATAGGCAGCTCTGCTCCATCCACTGCTTGGTTTAGGCATTTCATCTGTAGCGGCACTTCAAAAAGTACTATAGCAACACACTACAGAAAGTACTACAGCGTCATTTAAGACACAAATAAAGAACTATCATCAAAATCGAGCTATTAAAATAATGTGCGACTTTAGAAACAAGAAAAACCCAACAATAACTGTCGGCTGCTGTAGACATAGCAACCGTCTGGTTGCTATGTCTGGTGGTTACATTACTCCCTGTTCCTCATACCCCTATACGTCATCCAGGTCTTCCGTGTATCGTCCATCTATCAGGCTAGGTCTTTGTTGAGCTCAGTTTGGTGACCGCAAACTTCGGAACTACGGTTATTTCCGTAGTTGAATTTAAACGCACTGAAAGACTAAATTGAAATGTCTGATTACTTGCCCTGCAGTGAGACAACACGAGCTGATATTACTAATAATTATCTCATTTTAATCAACCATTTCGAAGCATCTCACATTTTCGCATCATATAAATTATTTTTGCCTTTTTTATATAAAATGGAGATCGCGTAGTTTTCGCTTTATTCAAAGAATGGCCTTTTGCTGCCGAGTCAACTGGGTCTACAGATTTAATCGCATTATATTCACCAAGTGAAGCGTAAGCTTTGCTTCTCAAGCAGAATAAAGTAATAATGGCTCGAAAATTCAAGTTTAATCAAAATGATTTTAAAATGCGTGTTCATTGTGTCCGTATAATTCGATAAAATTGAAGCTCATGGATAAATAATAACACTGGCAAGGGTCGATCTTCAAGGTGAAGCTACCTTCGCTGGTGATGGTCTGTTGATGGAGGACCATCTATAACTCGGTGAGACCTCTGTACTTGTAAGGCAAAGCAGTGTGGTTCCGGCTGTCAATCGATATCTTTGACAGTCGTTACGGAGGTTGAGAATCCTGAAGCAGCTAACCTTGTGGAGATCAGACAGGCAGTCGCTCCATGGCATCATCTGCCCATCTGTCGGCTTCCAGTCTAACCGGATGTAGCTGAATACCAGTATTTTACATGGAGCGACTGCCTATCTGACCTCCACAACTCAGTTAGCATTGGGTAATACGATACCCATTGGTAAGGCTTTCGGGCCATTGACTACCTGTAACGACTGTCAAAGATCTGCAATTGACAGCCGGGACCAACAGCTTAATGTGCTTTCCGAAGCATGGAGTTAGCTTGGTATGTAATGGGTAGTCAGCCATCCACGGAACAACCTAGGCAAACCCGGCTTAACCCGGATCGTCCCGAGCGGCTGTTATTATTTAGCCATGAACTCCAGGCAGTCGCTCCATGTAAAATACTGAAGATTAGCTGCATCGGTTAGGCCGAAAATCGACTCCAACATAGTTGGGGAAAGGTTAGGCAATTGATGTAAATAATATTTTGATATAAAGAACGAAGTGAACGCAATCTTCTTAAATAAAAATCTCGTGTCACGGTGTTTGCGGTCGCACTCCTCCGAAACGGCTCGACCGATTTTTATGAAATGTTTTATGTATATTTGGTATGTATCAGAATAGGTATTGAAGTATATTTCACAGCGCTAGGTTGTCAAATACTAAATTAACGCAAGCGAAGCCGCGGGTAAAAGCTAGTAGAATTATGAAAACTTAAGTTCTTATCATTTTTATTGCTAAAGTTGGACAGTAATTGTCAATTTATTAGATTATATCACCAACTGTTATTCGGACAAGAAATTCTCGAACATTCGTTATGAGACAAATATTATCTACAAATGGCTATAATTTGTTATTTGTTTGATAAAAATAAGTTTTTCCTTGTAGGCAGGGCTTGTTTTTGACATTCGTGACTTACGATCTCAGCAATCGCTTTACGGGTTCATAATATTAATGGTAGGGTTCTCTCATATTTTTGAAAACGCTTCTGTTTAAGGAATAAACAGCAAAAATAATCTCTTGTTGTTTTCCCTGAAGAATAAGGGTGAAGTGTAAAACTTCACCCTAATAGTTGGGACACTCACAGTTCACCTACAATGTATAAATTTTTTTGAACTGCAGGTACCCATAAAATGCCATAAATAAATCTAGATACTTACATCAATACGTATCAAAACAGCTTGCGTTTCAACTGTACTTGTATTTTGTTGCCAGAAATTAGCTCACGCCTTAGAAAAATATCAATCAAAATCAAAATATTTTATTTTACATAGGCTTACATGGGCACTTATAAAACGTCGAAAAAGTGCACGGTTTGGGTTGATCGTTTCCTATGTAGAAGAACCGACAACCTCCATGGTTACTCTTTTCAAATTATTTGTTATTACAATATCGTCGTGTTACAGCATTAGTACTTAAGTATGGGGAGACAGCGTAGGGCCGACAATAAGTAGTTGTTTACTACACAAAAAACGAAAAAAAAAAGTTGACAAGCTTTTGGAAATCTGCAAAGCCTACAATGTTCTCTCACATTGACAACAAATCGGTAAAAAAGAATCTACACAAAGTTATATGCTTATATATATATATATATATATAAGCATATACATATAATATATATTATAAAATATATATTACATTTATAATATTTATATATAATATATTATTATAACCTAGTCAGTAGGTTGATAGCGCAACAGATAGCCTAACTAGACGTATTACTTCTATATACTTCTATCTATACCTGTCCATTAGAGCTGTGCGGTGATGTGTAAACTTTAATTAATAGAATTTTAAAGTTTAATACAGCTCTACGCTGCTCGCTGCCAATAGACATGCAGCATAAGCTTAGTCCATTGAACACAAGTCCTGTGTCTACATTTTCCAGATCATGCAGCCGGCAAAAGGGTACACAATTTTCCGAATGTTTATGCTAAAGCATGTCTCCTTTGTCTCCAGAATGCGGCGGCGTGACGTGAGTGGCGCGGGGTGAGGAAACGGGGAGCGGGGCGCCATGAGCGCTCCCGAGCCGTCAGTGCTCAACGCACTGAAGGGGTTCACGGAATCCAGTGACAAGTGGCCCGGCCCACGTGCTGTCAAGATCTTCGTTGCCGCCGTCTTCAATGGTAAGCACTTGAGGGTTATATTTTATTTCTTCTCAAAAGGAAATTCAAAACCAAGGCTGTGAAAGTTTTATCTGCGTCCTCAAGACTCGAAATACAGCGAGTACTACGAAAATCTTAGTCGCCTCGGTGTGTAGTCTTTCAAATTAGGTACTTCTGCGAAATAATAATCAGTTCCAGTGGTACCAGGTTATTTAGTGCTATTTCCAATGAACGATGAAGATTAAATCTGATAGCTAAATACTTGCGCTATCACGCACTATGATGATCATCTTATCTCATCGTATCATCGACTTTCACGTAAATATATCCAAAACATGAGAATTTCAGTAATTATTTTGCATCATTATTTAAAAGTAAAGACACAAAATACCGATAAGAAAAACTCCTTACAAGTGCCACTTTAAAACAAAACTTGAGGAAACACTTATCATTGATAAAAATCACCTCAAAATAAATTTGTGTCTACCCTCAACAATATTTCCGTCCTCGCGAAACAAACAATGAAACCCAGCATTCTACTCATTGAAGAGCCCCTCGGCATCCACAAGTGCCTGTTCATGTCTTATGTTCATGAATATTCTCATCTTTTATATTTTCCTTGCGGAGTGGAATCCGACAGAGGAATTCTTGAAAGTGTATCAATGTACTGTAGGAGCTCAAGATACCGGAGTACCGAGTATACGCAAAGCAGACAAGGGGCTTACATGGTTGCCTTCTCAATGGGGAATATTGAATAATACAATTTAGAATTCAACCTGCAAGGAAATGGAGAGATGTATTTTGATCGTAGCTTAGCTTTAAGCCCATTGTAAGATTTTCACACATTATGGAATACAAATAAAGATATGAATATGAATATTATAGTGAAATCGATGGAAAACGTCATATCATTTTGCAATGTGTCTGTCTCTTTGTCATGTCCTAATTAAGATTTAAATATTTATACTTGCCATACCGTAGGTCACAATGAAAAATTTTTAATATTTTATACGCAAACCCTGCGTAGGGAACATAGCTGTTTTTGACATGGTTTAAGGTCGCAGGTTCAAACCCTGCTCGCACTGGAATTTTTCTTTCCATGTCAAAAACACAATGAAAATTGTCTGTGCCTATTAACAATATACAGTGAGCTCACAGATTGCGGATTATTGTATAATACAATTTAGAATTCAACCTGGGATACAAGGAAATGAGAGATGTATTTTGATATAGTGAAGTCGATGGAAAACGTCATATAATTTTGCAATGTGTCTGTCTCTTTGTCATGTCCCAATTAAGATTTAAATCTGTATACTTGCCTTACTTAGGTCACCAAGAAAATTGTCTGTACCTATTAAAAATATACAGTGAGCTCACAGATTGTGCATGAAACGATACTGACAGAGATAGTACCTGTATTTGGCACAAATTTCAAATGTTAGTGTCCACGGAAGGAAACGTGATAAGTTTTTGTGAATCTAACGAAAAAACCTTTGGGATCAAATATAAAGTACGTTTACATGTGAATAGGGTATTCACACAAAGTTAGTTATAAGTAAAATGTCATTAATCTGATAATTTTTTTCACAGAATTCCGTGAAGAAAGGCGACAAATCCTGGAGATGGTGGGACCAGACTTGCAGTCCACGTACGACGATCGACACATTGAGGTGAATTACAATACATCTTCGTTAACTTATTAATATATACAGGGTGTAAACGGACTCTTCACGAAGCCGTCAACCAAGCATTCTGTACATCAAACTAAGTAACCCCAAGCAAAAATTATTGCTGGGAAACGATTTTTTTTTGGGGTGGAATATCAATTCATGTTTTATGGTAAAACTCAATATGACACACTCAAAACTGTTTTGTGCTGATGGATTCATTGAATAGCAAACGGTTCATGGAGGTATTTAAAGACAAGTTATAACCTTAAAAACTAGTATTTAAAAAAAACTTGTGAAAAAGTTGGAACTTTGACTCCCCATATCTCTATAACTAGAAGGTTCCCAGTTATGGTCTAGAACAAAAAAATTATCACATAGACGGGGAGAATAAGTGCATTTCGGCTTCGTTAAGGGTCTATTTACACCGTTTATAATGTCAACAAACTATCCGTTTCTATTTAGTTTAACTTAGTCGTGTAAGTTTAGTTCGAAACACCATTAGCTTACAGTTATCCACTGCTGAATAAAACCTCTTTAATTCCAAGTAATTTAACTCGATTCTCGTCACCTCTGACTCAGCTGCTACCACTCACACCAGTGTCTATGTAAACAGAAAAGTTGTCCAGTAATTTACTGTACATCTACCTAAACGTATGACACTCGGCAATTTGACACTAATTTTACAACAACACCCTCACCTAAGTATGAGAACTCAAACAGCTGTTCAACAAACTTTCTCGTAATCACACAGACGGTCGCAGTTATTTCAGTTTACAACCAAGTACCAACATTATATCACATTACTAACAGACAAAGCACAGAAACACAAAGTTTCCATTAAACTACATGCCCACAAAATGTGCGAACATGGACGAAGCCAAACTTTTGAACGCAAAATGCTACCTGAAGTTTGTCATGCAGAGTTACTCAGACCGTATTAGCCAGCTGAATGTAAATGGATTTATAGTTCGGAACTTCTGGTCTGTGTGCTAGGCTTCGCGAAAAGTCGGGTAATATTGAGATGTAACAGATGTTAACCCGAATATGTGGGGGAAAACTACGCGTGGAACAAATGAGTCGTAGTAGGATTGTCTATATGAATTTCTGTGTTGACTACAATATTAATAATAGTTTTATTAAAACATCTCTTATTACGTAGGACTTAACATAACTGGCGAAATATGAGTTAAGGTACCCGCGAGGAGACACAGGCTTGTTGTTTTTTTTAATATAGTCCTAGTCCATACACAAATTATTAATTCCTACGTGTTTACCAACGGTTACCTGTAATACAATTTTAAACAAAACCGAGGAGGACTATAAAATATGAAAGTCAAATATTCCGGGAGATGAAAGAAAATAATAATTTCATTTTGGATTACCTGTAAGACCCTCTGACAAGACCACGGCCTTTGTTGTTTTATTATTATCCCGCGTTCCTGAACAAGGAAACTGAATAAAGTATTAATGATAATAGAATAAAGCGAGGCTAGTAGGCCTGTACCCATTTTGACTTACACTGTTAAAATAAAATCCAAAGTGTAATTCCTCTTGAGAATTATTGCTGATAGGCATGGTGTAAGTCCCAGAGTGATTCATCTTATAAAGACCACATTGTCTGTAGTAGAATATAAGTACCAATATAATTTATGAGTTAAATTGTTTACTAACTTTCTAGAATTGTATTTTGTGTAAGTGTAATTGGATCATGTTGTCTGTTAAATAAATAAATAATAATAATTATATTTAAGGTGCAAAACTTAAATATACTTTTCATGAAATAGTCATTCAACGGGATTAAATGAACTTAGAGCGTTGTATTGATAATTTGAATGATTATAATTCTGTAGACACAGATTTTGTTCAACATACAGCGTGACACTGATCTGCAAATAGCAAAAACCGTTCAATAGCTTTACAAGCCTCCGAAATTCAACTGCGCGGTGTTAAAAACACTGATGCCTGTTCTTTCTTATGCGTAAGTGGCAAATGGCAAACGGCTATCATGTGTAGCTCCTGGGAGTAATAAAAGAGCCTCGACAAGTGACACTTAGTTGCCTACCCCAAGTAAGTCCTTGGCAATCAGCCCAGCTGACAAGATACACCTACTCCACTTAGTTGACTAAGCTATTATCACCACGTCACGTCATTCTGAAAGAAGGAATTAGCCTGATTATTTCGTTTACTCGGATTCCCAGGAAGAATAAAATTCTAAATACAAGGTGTAAACGGACCCTTCACGAAGCCGTCAACCAAGCATTCTGTACAACAAACTACGTGACTCTACGCGAAAATTATTGCTGGGAAACTAGATTTTTTTTTTTTGAGTTGAAATTCTAGGTTTATGGTAGGGCTCAATGTAGAAAAACATTGTGCTGATGGATGCGTTGAATAGTACAGTGATCACGGAGGTATATAAAGTAAAGTTACAACATTAAAAACTTGTATTTTTTTAACTGGTGAAAAAGTTTGAACTTTCACCTTCTATATTTTCGTAACTAGAAGGTTCCCAGGTATGGTATAGAACAAAAAACTGATGGCAATGAAGGAGAAAACCAGTGCCTTTCGGCTTCGTTATAACCTCCATTAAGTATTAATACACACCAACCCCGTAGACTCACACTCTTAATTTTTCCTTTTCCAACTCACACGACTTAACCCTTAAGTGCTCTTTCGAAAACCTTTTGCGCGTCGAATTTAAACTTGAAAAGAGGACCAAAATACGAAAGCTATCATAAAATATTCAATGACACTCGCACTTTCACACGAGAAAATGTTCCGTTTTAAAATAGTTTCGTGGCTTCTGCATAATATAGTACAGTAGTTACTAATGGATTTTTTATCATAGATTTATATACATTTTATTTAAATTAGTCATCTCGGCTGGTGTGTTGAGAAGCTGCAACTTTTGGACTGATCGACTCCTTGAAAATTAACACATTCACTGTTGGCGAGTTAAACAATTGCAGTGAAACTTATAATATATTATGGTTCATTGGACAGGAACAAAACTTTTGTTTATCATAGTATGTTAATCAAAAACGAAATTGCTGCTGCAGTTTGATGGGAAAGTCCCTTATCACAAAAACTAAACATTTTCGTTAAAAGTTTTTTTCAAACCAATTTTCGTTAAAAGTTTTTTTTTATTTTCTACTATCCTAAATTTTTTTCAGAATTTTCTTTTTCTTACTTTAGAAATTAGCGGGGTGGTGGGGGCATATTTTACCACTTTGGAAGTGTCTATGAGACTTTGAGATAAAATGGTTTAAGGAAACTCAATGTCATTTTTAAAGACCTATGTATAGACACCCCGCACGTATAGGTTTGTTAATTTTTTTTTGTCTCAGATTCATCCCCCCGTGTGGAGCCCCCCGTTAATCTTTTTTTTTTTTTTTTTATTTTCGTTAAAAATCTTAAAGCGGTTTACAGAATATATCTCCCAACCAAGTTACAACTGTGTAGTCCTAATAGTTTCGGAAAAAAGTGGCTGTGACATACGGACGGACTATTCACAATTTTTTTTTTGTTTTGTGTTTTATTGAATAAAAATAGGTAGATAGGTTTCTACAATATTAAAGAAGCCCTTTCTGAACTAAGGCGTGTTATAAATACACCATACATTTTGCAACATTTTGAAAATAAAATATTTTATGGCCGCTCATAAAATTAACTCGTATATCAGGCAACAGCATATTGCATTAACAGGTACTGCAACAAACTACGAAAAGCGAAACTAAAATGGCCGCCCAGGTGTGTTTCACGACTACCCTCATTCTGGTTCTATTCGATTATGCGATCAGAATTAATTAACCGAGTAGAATTAGAGGTCCCGAATTAACCTGCCGCCCCACATTCTGGTCAGGTTTACCGACAATCGATTAATGTTTAATCGTGTTATGGATATTCCGATATGAGGTTGTAAACAACGATTAAATTAGGGTGTATTGAATTAGTAAGTCCTAATTTAAATTAATAAGTAAATAAGATATTTTAGTCAAATCGCTTTAACTAGGCAAAACAGTTAAATGTGAAATTGTACCAAAAACACTGACTGTGTATCCATTTACTATACTTTATAAGTAGCAATGGCTATCGTTTACAATTGCGAGTTTTTGGTACGAGTTCTCTTTTTCTTCTTCTTCTCTTCTCTATTCTATTATAGAATTACACACTTATGCCTCGTACACGACCGCAGGAGGCGTTACCTGTGCCAAACATCACTCGCGTGTGTCACTTTGGCACCGTTGTCGCGTCGCGTCGCAATAACTGGTGGCTTGCTCTAAGAAACTTCCTTAATTCGTTTTCTCCGCAGATGCTGTCTTAAAACCCCTATAGCGGCACTACAAAAAGTACTACAACAACATAATACAAAAAGTACAACAAAGTGAAAAAGTAAAGTAGTAAAAAAGTAAAGTACTACAGCGCCATCTATGACACAAATGAAGTGAACTATCATCAAAATTCTGAATAGCGCTATTAAATTATCCGCGATAGGATTATATAGAAAAACCCGACCACAACTGTCGTGCAGTAGCCTACCAGACACAACACCCGTCTGGTCGGACAATCCTTCGTTTTCTTTAGGATATGATTAATCTAAATGAACCGTGTAGCGTTGACCGCTACACTATCACCACCTTCTTCTTTCTTCATTCACCTATAGCCTTGTTTAGCTCGTGGCCAAGAATTTCAAAACCGCACAATACAAATGTACCTACATTTCCACGGAACAGCGTAATTTAAATCAGTAGAATTAAATGCGCCGCGGGCACCATTAAGTCCCGCGCATTCGATTGCATCTGAAACGTTGACGGGCGAATTAATGCAACTCACATAGGTAATGCCACTGAGATCGGAGGCAACTCTAATTGAATTGAGTGCGATTATAATGTGCTCATTCATTTTATGGTTTAAAATCATTTGGAGAAATTTGTCAGTTTGTGGTAACTTGATGCGTTGGCGACTGTACATCTCAGGTTTTCCTAAAATTAATATTCTTAGAATATTTGAGGACTCTGTCGTCAAGCGCTATGCTGAGATTAAACTCAGCAGCAGTAATAGTAGTATACAGATTTCTGTATCGCTGCTGAATCGCATTTGCATCGCGCCTGAAACGCGACAACATGGCAATAATAGCGATACCGAGTCTTGGTTACATGGGAAGAGGCATTAAGCCAGCCACAGTATCGCAACTGTAACGCGGCTGTTTTTCAAATACATCGCTTTGGGCGAAGGGCCCAAAATGCACTCAAAATAAAACTATAAACCAAACATAAACATCAATTTACCTACGTTTCCCCAAAACATCGTAATTTAAATCTCAGTCAAATGTACAGTCGCCAGCACATCAAGCTACCCGAAACTGTCAAATGTACCCAATCAACCTTGAACCTAATCTTTTAGCAATAAAGTTGAAAATCGATTAAAGAAATTTAACAGATTGTAGTAGCTTGATGTTCTGGCGACTGTACTACACTGTGGGCACCATGAAGTACCGTGCGTTCGACTGCATCTGAAACTTTGACGGAATGAATGCAACGCACATAAGTGATTTTTAATATTTTTATACGCAAACCCTGCGTAGGGAACTACAGCTGTTTTGACATGGAAAGAAAAATTCTAGTGCGAGCAGGGTTTGAACCTGCGACACACACATAAGTGATGTTACTGAGATTGGAGGCAACTGTAATTTAATTTACTGTGTCTAAAGATTATGTGTAGAGCTGTGGAGTTGTAGGATGTCATTAATTTTACAAGTTCAGATTGGAATTGCATTGGGTATTTCAATTTGTGTGCGAGTTTCTACCTACATTTTGAGACGGAAATGTTAATTTTCTTGAAATTAATATTCTGTAATTTAAAAAAACACGAACCACGTAGAATTTAGTCAGTCTTCGTATCTACCTACATGTGTTACCGCGTTGTTCTTCAAAACATCTGAAAGAATTTTGATGCGGTTTCGCCATTATTTAAAGGTTTATGTAATTATTGCATAAATATTAGTCTTCACATTATTCAGTAAAGAAACCTCAATAATTTATCAATCAAAAGAAATTGGGAGTAGCAGGAGTGTGTTGCTCGTTGTTACCAACATACTGGCAGTATAAACCCTTACAAACGCCTTCAAAAGCTAATAGGTACTTAACCATATTATTATTGGTCTTATATATTTTATATTATTGGTATATTGGTATTTTAACCATAGCACCAGTTAAAGCAAAACACCCAAAGTGTAACACCCAACCGACCACCTCGTTGGTGTAGTGATCGCAAGCGCGACTGCAGAGCATGAGGTCTTGAGTTTCGAGTCGGTTCGGTCGAGCAAACTATAATATTATTGGATCTTTTCATCAGGAATTTCTCAGTTGCAGTCTGGATTCGTGCCCGGTTGATGGCAATAGGCTCGCCCCCTATTACATGGTACTTAAACATAACTGGGGAAATGTGGGTGTACTATTAAGTATACCTCTGCCTAATCCTTCGGGGATTATAAGCGTGATGTTATGTTATGAAACACTCAAATAAAATCCTGCCCCGTATTCTAAAAGTTTTATCTAACATTTAATTGCAAAAAAAAAACTAAATACGTGCTTAAAATAAAAGTATCCAAAACGCAATCAAACTAAATCAATAAAACTTAAACGCTACGTAACCGCTCATGAAAGTATGCTATGGTGGAAGCTCCAGGGGTTGCCCCCGAAAATCAAATTTTCTTATTTTTTTTGGAATTTGCAGGTCAGTTTCAGGCTTTATTATTTGAAAAAAAAAAATGTTTCACGACCGTAACACGTATGTAGTTACAGAATTATAATCATTAAAATCATTAATACAACCCTCTAAGTTCATTTAATCCCATTTAATGACTATTTCATGAAAAAGTCATTCAATGGGATGAACTCAGAGGGTTGTATTGATGAGTTTAATGACTATAAGTCAAAAAGCCATATTTGTTACGGTCGCGAATCATATCTTAATCAACATAAAACCTGACACTGGCCTGTAAATTGCAAAAAACGCAAGAAATTTTAAATTTCGCGGGCCCTGGCGATTCCACCTTAAGTATAAACTTATGTAGGATGCGGTTTATACTTGAGCCAAAGAAACTTCGCACCGCTTAGGTTTAAAGGCTTCTTCAGACGTGCTGCACTTTACTCTTAAGACTGGATTAACTGTAGCTGGGTGTTAAGTTGTTACATGAAAAGAGGTTTGTTAGCTGTGGGATTAGCTTTGTGGTATAAAATGGCGTTTGAGATAATGTTAGTTGATAATTTAGAAGAATTTTTCAAACTGCAATATAGTCCAGTAAATTAGCTCGTGTAGAACCATATACTGGACGATGAAATTTTTAAAATTGGAAGAAACCTTAATGTTGCACACGATAAAGGTTTTGCTTTTTTTTCATTCTTAATTCAAATCTCATTCGGAAACCATTTTGTGAAATAAAAAAAAACTGTTGGAAAGCTTTAAAACATTTTAGAGGATTTTTTTACTCTTCTGACTGAATACCGTACGTGAACGATTTTATTCCAATCTAGGTAAATATTTTACGTACGGCAACGGAAAACGAATCTGATGTAAAAAAACAACTATTTGCTGATACCATTCCAAATAATTTGATGTCGTTCACCCGAGAATTTTGCTCTAATAAAAAGGCGCGGATAGTTGCAGTGTGTACTATAATTATTTTGTGTAAACTGTCAGATAGATCTGATAGTTTTCACAAACCATTGAATAACTTAACTATTACAATGCTTGTTTCTGTCCTTCGTAGATCGAGTTCGTGGACATGCACTATGGTACCGACGGTGGAGACGAAGCCAATCCGGCGTTACTTCACCATTACCTTGATGAAATACAATGCTGCAACCATACATCGAAAGCTGGTTATTTTGTGGTAAGTGAAAAAACCAATTCGCAAAACTGGCTGGAAAAACGTGTCAATGTGTCATGTAGATTTTCTTTTTTTTCGTTCGAACTTCAATTGTATTTGTGAACATAGCAATCAATTTTCAAAATAGGAATTAAATTTTGCATTGGTCATGCACATTTGGCCACGAATCTAAAAAAAGAATAAATTTAAAAAAATCAATTGGCTACACAAAATTCATTATTACGCCCATTTAACAAAAAAAAAACATTTTGTATTTTGTTCATAAAAGGCATTGTAGGCATCCGGCTGTTTGGTTTCGATACCTTTGCTTGCCTTTTGATTGCTTTTCATTTGTTTTATTATTGGAGGGAAATTGAAAATTATTTTACTCACAAGCATATTATAATAATATACTTCGCCTGGTATTCTCTTCCCGTGACAGCTGGGTCACGTGATTGGCCCAATAATACGTCATCAGTTGCGATGCTGTCGATGTGTTGCCCCGGTGTGTGATTGAATTACCCGAGCAAAATGCATTTTTTAACTTAACAAAATTATGAACTAATAATTCAATATTTAAATTAATTTAAAACTAAATAGATGAATCACACGAGTTACTAAATAGTTAAGCTAGTTAGAATTTATTTTATTTTCATTCACTAAATGAGAGTCCCTGAATTTACTGAAAAGGACAATGTTAACACTTATCGTGACGTAGTCTTGGGCCATTGTGGGAAGAGAATAGCTGGCGAAGTATATTATTATACCATGCTCACAAGTAAGTTTTACTGTTATTATTTAATTTTACACTTTAATTAATAAAATTAAAGATATCTAAATTAAAGGTAAGTTTTTGCCGTTTCTATCCTTATAACTAGAAGATTTAACGCATTCGAAAACCAATGGATATTATATTCACACATACATATTCTATACAAGAACGTTTGAAAGAAACCTAGGTTTTAAACATGCCTAGTCACTGTACCTAATAACCACTAAACTCACGCACAATTGATGTTCCTACCCAGTACCTAATTATTTTTAATTGGAATTGGTAATTTGGGCTTAGTGCTAGCTCATTTTACTGAGGATTTTTACATCACACTTTTAAAATTATAAAGTGCTGTGAACAATTAAAAACTTATATTTAAAAGTGAAAATTAAACGTTTTATGAGAGGAAAGTTTTAAAATAATTTCATTGTTCATTCTCTTCAAGATAATGGTTTTTCGTTTAACGGTTTTTTGTAGGTAGATACTTAGCTTAGGTAAGACAGAAATCGCTAGTCATTTTTCACAATCGTTGAAACTTAAATCTTCTTTAATCTTAAATTTATTTAATATCAAGATTGTAGACACCGTATGTATGGAATGCCTTGGATGTTAAAATGTTTTTTCTTTTTTTAAATACATTTTTTTTTAAAATTACGATGTGTTTTATTCATGCAAATAATAAACACTAACTTTTGCCCGCTGCTTTGTTCGCTATTAGGTTGGAAATTATCCCTCGAGAACGTCGTACATATCTCCTATGACATTCGGGGATAATGTTACATCCCATTAGTGAAAGAATTTTTTAAATCGGGTCATAAGCTCCTAAGATAATCACTGACATCCAAATTTAAATATATATGTATTGATAGTTTTTTTAAGTTATAATAAATAAAGTTCGAGAGAGCAGCGGTGGCCCAGTGGTGGCGGTCCCGACGACTTACGAGCAGAAAATTGTGGGTTCGAACCCAGGCAGGCGCATTACTTTTTGTAATTTATTTCATCACCACTGCTCTCAAAACTTGTGAAGGAAGACATCGTGGGGAAACTGGCATGTCCAACCTGTGTGTGTACCTAAAATTTGAAGACATATGACATCTACCAACCCGCACTGGGCCCGCGTATTCCCTCCCATAGAGAGGAGGTCTGTGTCCCAGCAGTGGGAACACTATAAGTTGCTGCTATACTATGCTATATGCTATAAATAAAGTTCTTTATTTCAATGACAGTGAAGATTGCCTATCTTAAGATTTGATTGCTATTCTTATAACGTAGCTTCAATTCATCTTGAATCAAACCTATTTTTTTCCCTAGTGTCTCATCGGCGGCGACGCAACGTCGTACCAGCCAGTTCTTCCCTTCAAGATCCCGGAAGCCACCTTCGATGAGCTGGTCAAATCGGACTCTGGCCAGTCGGCGCTCGTTCGGGCTTGCTACAGGCTGAACGGCGATGGTAGCTACCACCTCGAGGGAGAGGATAAGTGGTATGTAGAAAGCACTTGGATTTTTTTTTAAACCTTGCCCTACACTAGGAATTACTCCTGTATCGTGGGTGCGTTTACAAACATTTAAATTCACATACACAAACAGCCAGACCCGGAACAAGTACCTGCAGGCCATACAAATATTTGTTCCGTGCGGGAATCGAACCCGCGACACAAAGCGCAGCAGTCAATCGCTCAGCCACTGCGCCAACCGTGCCGTCAAATTAATTATAACTACTTTAATTTTAGACCAAAATATATTTAAATAGCCTTTTTTTCTCGTCCATGGTGTACATGATACATACAAGGTGTAAACGTACCCCTCACGAAGCCGTCAACCAAGCGTTCTGTACATCAAACTAAGTTAGGTACTCTAGACGCAAAAATTATTGCTTTCGGACATTTTTTTCGAAGGTGAAAAATCACGTTTTAAGGTAGGACTCATTATGGCGCACTCAAAACATTGTGCTGATGGATGCATTGAATAGTACGGGAGACGCGGAGTTATTTAAAGTAAAGTTATAACATTAAAAACCTATTTTTTTAAAAATCTTGTAAAAAGTTAGAACTTTGTGTTTAGAACAGGGGTGTCCAACATAGTCTTATGGAAGGCCAAGTTTAGTATTTTTGTAACCGTAGTGGGCAAAAGAAATGCAGTGACCTCAAAATTAAAAAAAAACAACTTCACCGGACTTATACTGCGATGATGCGGTCTTCATGCGGGTAGGTGAGGTGGGACAGGTAGGTTTATGTGGCGCGGGAATGACTGACTTTGGGACATTTTTTCAAACAATATTCCCGCAATATATTTATGTCTTATAAAGTTTTAAATAGCTTACAGGCCGGATGAATGACCTATGCGGGCCGCTAAGTGGCCCGGGGGCCGTCTGTAGGACGGGCCTGATCTAGAACAAAGAACTGATCGCAATGACGGGGAAAACAAGTGCCTTTCGGCTTCGTTGAGGGTACCTTTAAATCTATTATTAAATGTTATTTAACGCGGGCTTGGTCTTGCACTTTTGGTTTGACAGTCATACTACAGTGGCAGGAATAATGCTTAGCCATAATTCGGGCCTCAGTATTGAAGACTGTCAGTCGGAGTCTTTTAAACACATTTTCAACTCTATAAAATAATGATGGCTCGTGCAACAAAACAGTTTCTTCTACAAAGTTGTAAAATGACCTCACAGAATGGATGTTATTACGTCGTTAATATCTGGGATCACAGACCTATATAACATTGGTATGAAATATGTGAGTTTCGGTATTCTAAATATTTATTTTTTGTCATCATCTGCCTAGCCTTTTTCCAACTATGTTCGGGTCGGTTTCCAGTCCATCCGGATGCAGCTGAATACCAATATTTTACATGGAGCTGCCTATCTGACCTCCACAACCCAGTTGCCCTTGGTAAAACCGGTTGTCAGACTTTTAGGACTTTTTCCACTGACTACCTAACGACTGTCAAAATTCTACAAATGACACCCGGGACCAACGGCTTAACGTGCTTTCCGAGGCATGGAGGAAACTCGGTATGTAATGGGTGGTCACCCATCCACAGACCAACCTAGGCAAGCACTGCTTAACCTAAAGATCGACTCGAGCGGCTGTTATTATCTAGCCACGAGCTCCGAGAGATATTTATTTATTGTAAAAGCATGAAATACAATGTATGTATGTTAACAAATATTATACTAGTGATAAGATGGTGTAGTATCTCCTAATTCCCTCATCATCTCCCTGTCCTCGTTCCATGTTACTTGGAGTCGACGCAACAGGTTTTTTGTTCCGTAAGGCCTTAATAAGTTTTAATTAATCTCTCTCGATATAGTAGTCCATTATAATATTCACAGCTCAGTGGTCACAAAAATGTAGAAAATTATCAACAAAATGCGCGTTAAAATTAAATCCCGCTGATTTTAAACATCATTGACTGATAAGCACTTAAGATAAGTAATCAATCGTTGCCAGAATGCAGGTATTAATTTTCCTTATTTACTGAGTATTTCAAAAGTACGTTAAAATATATCGCTGGCGATGAAACAAACATTTCAGAAAAGAAACTTCTGGAAAATTTGTCGTTTCTTCAGATATCCTGTGCCTTTGTTGACATTCCCAACTAAAAAAAAAAATTTCCTTATCTACAAACTTGTAGTTAATAATAGGTATTCCTTTATCAAAAACTTCCGATTGTCTGCTATTCAATAATTTACAAAGGAAAGTTTGAATCATCCTTTATCGCGTTCCATCTATTTAGGTCGTAACAATTTACGATGGGTTCCTTAGTACGAGGTCCGATTACTCAGCGGGATCGTAAAATATATAATTTATTGTTTAGCCCGGAGGGTTCCGTTCACATAAATACTGCTACACCTTCAAGTGGGTCCCACAGGTTATATTTTATTGCGCGACAACGGAGCCTGAAGTAGGAGGGTATAAAAAATCAAGCGGGGGAAATGGAACATTCTGGAGGCTCGCGTAGGTACCAAGGCTTTAGTAGAACAATAGGGGATAAAAATAAATGCGTTAATAAGGAATTTCCTACCCACAATAGGTGCTCTATTTATTTTCCTTTGTTCTTGTTATTGAATTCATGGCAAAGCTTACCATTTCTGCAGTTATAATGTTACTGACGGAAATAGGAGCTTTAGCACTTAAAGTCTTTGTAGAAAATAATGAACGCCTATAACAAGGTTTTGTTTTACATGTTTCATAATATTATTAATTCAAGTAAGTGAAGAGTTAATAGAAATTAGTCACAGTTAACAAGGCTCGCTAAATAATAACAGCCGCAAGAGTTGTCAGTCCATGGATTGGAGACCATCGATTACATGTTAAGTCCCCTTCATGCCTCAGAAAGCACGTTCAGTCATTGGTCTCCTGTTCTGGCTGTCATTTTTTGATTTTTAACAGTCACAACGTTTAGCTAGAAGTCCAAAATTCTACCAACGAGTGTCATGCCGTAGGTCGGCAGTAGTTTCGAAAAAGGCTTGACTAATTGGAAAAATAACAAAACACAACAATGTATTTATTTTTCTCAGGAAAACCCATTCACTTAATTATATAATATCATTTCATATGTTATATGTGGATTTATATCTGGTAAATAAAGATTTCATTCATTCATTCCATTCTCTTACAAAGAATAACCCATGTGTATCCCAGCATAGGGGAACATCCTGGGCTGATTTTTAAGCTGTTAGAATGTACCAAATTCACTAACACCAATATTTTTCCACAGGTTCAGCGACCTTATGGATCGCGAAGAACAGCGGAGTCGTCTGTTCGAGGTGCAAAAAGCGTTCAACGCTTTAGTGCTGGAAGCGCTAGATAATGGTGCTGAAGTAGCTGACTTGCTCCGAAGCTCCGTCGAATTACAATGCGGATTAGCCTTAGGTAAATAAAACTATTATTTTTCATTTTGTTTTAAAGAGCACGAGCAACAGCTACGACTATATGCTTTAACTTGCGTATACCTATTTGTACATCAAGATTGCAGCTTCTCAAAAAACCTCTTTTTTGTTAATTTTATAAATTGTCGGTTGTGGAAAAACTATTCTATTCAAAAAAAAAATGTAAAATTAATAGTAAATTCTAATTAAAACAAAAATTTAACACAAGGAAAACAAGGCTGATTTGTCAACGATAAGCAAGAACAATGAATTTTCGAAAGCGCAAAATGTTACTCCAATCAATTGTGTTTTCGAGGAAACTCCAAATTATTATTAGCTCAAAGCATTATCATAAAATACAATGATATTTTTTTCAGTCAGGTAAATCTACTCACAATTTTTAATAAATTTCACTAGGTACCGAAATTTTTGACTTTTTCGATCGATATCTCAATAACGATGAACGATAGGTGAAAAATGAAAAGGACCTTAATTGTAGATCGTAAAAAAAGCGAATCTCGACGGAGAACCGAGTTATTGTGAAAAAACTTTCCATTTTTTTCACATGAATTTCACTCTTTTTTCAAGATGGCGGAAAATACACATAGGTAGCATCTTGGTCGACAATTTGTTGTTAAGCTTTTCTAGACCCCCCCCCCCCCCGCACGTAATATCTAAAATATAGCCTTCTCAGTTCATATGCATTTCTAACCAATTTTTTCCGACGTGATGACTGGATTACTTGGTATTGTTTTTGCCTCGTCAATAATTGATTCAGTTGTTGAGATTTTTCAACAATACAACCACTGCATATTCAACTCATAAAAATGTTCCACGTGTAAACAGCAGCTGGCTAAAAATACCATCGTTTTTTTATTTGTTAGCAATACTCCAATAGTTTTTACGGTTATGAAGAACTGTACAGTCAACAAAAGATATAAGAGTAATAAACTCTTAAAGTATCCTTTGCCAGTTCGCCAGTTCCCGGTCCACGATGAGCAGAGCAGCCCTCGACCTCGACTTACGAGCTGTTTGACTTAAGAGTTGTAGTGAAATTTATTTCATCACCACTGCTCTTAAAACGGTGAAGGAAAACAGCGTGAGGAAACCGGCATGTCCAAGAATCAAAAATCGAAGACATGTGGCATCAACCAACCCGTACTGGGCACGCGTAATAGAGGTCACTCCTTCATAGAGAGGAGGCCTGTGCTTCAGAAGTGGGAACAATATCCACCCATTATGCTTATTCTGTCCAAGAAGCAGATCCAATAGTGAAAACAATGGTCTTGGATCAGAACATAGCACAGGTGAAAACTGAAATTTTCAGTGCTAGTATCGTAATGTCATTCAACTTAATAAAATTTAAACTAGCTGTTGCTTCAAAATTTCGCGTCGAAATTTTGTTGTGTATTTTTAAGATAAAAAGTAGGCTATGAGATATTCCAGATTATAATCTACCTCTGTGCCAAATTTCATCCAGATCCGTTCAGCTAGCGTGATTGAGTAACAAACATCCATCCATCCAAACTTTCGCATTTATAATAGTACTAGTAAGATTCATCCACTGACTGACAATGTACAGTATTGCACAGCCTAAACCACAGGGTTTAGATGTATATATGATATGTGTGAAGATTTTTAGGTAGGATTTTTGGAAATTCTTCCCCGAAAGTAAAATAAATAAGGAATGAAAGTTTATGTGGAAGTTTGTAATTTTCGTATATAGAAAATCCTATCAGGCAGACGGCTTGTTTTGGTATGTTTTGCATACAACTCTTTTGTTGACTGTACTGTACCTGACTCGGTACAGGGAATGTTTTGATCAAACTTTTAGTTCCACTAGTGCTGTTGGAAACAATGGAGGTATTATTTTGCGCAGCGGGATGTAAATGTCATTTACGAATGGACGATAGAGACTTTTGATTTTTGTGCCAGCCTTTTTAGTTATGACGGTGTTGAATCAACTATTGTGATTAAAATACAGATGCATTGTATTGTAAAACAAGACGTCAAACTAATTGTACTTTATGTCTAAAGTACATTATATTAAAGACTTTTATTTGGCGACCTGAACCAGTTCAAGATACAAAGTTTATCCGGCTAGTAAATCCAATAGGAGAATTTTATCAGTAAATCGTGTCCTAACCAAAGCAATCAGCCGTGAGAATACACAAACGTCGCGTTCAAATGTCACTCATTGGTTTGTAAAACCGAAAGACCTTTCGGCATGACTTTGGGTTTGTCGAACAAATTGAACGCGCACATCGTTTGTTCGCGTAACCATAGCTTTAGGTAGGACGCGGCCTAATATAATAACCCTTATAAACAACAATTATTCTTTGTAAACTAATAAGGTCCCTCTTTCCAGACCTCCTTTCAAACGGCATTCATCCAAAAGGGGTGGTAGCCGTAGTAAGGGATGTGCCAGACCTGGAGCCAGATGACTCCAGGTTAACAGTATTGGCGCACACCAGGTTAAAAGAATTAAGAAAAAAAATGGAAGATGCGTTACCTGAAGCACACATCATTACGTTAGAGTAAGTATTTTTTTCTATTATCTAGAAATTGTACACATTTTAGGCTGAAAATATCTGTCCTCGTAGCTGCGATTGGCGACAGCCATCCCTCACGTCCGGCCCTGGTCCGGAGCGAGAGCGAATGGGAACCCTTCACCTCCTTCTGAGAAGCAGTCATGCTAACGAAGGAGGTGGCTTAACGTGAGATGGAAAGAGGCTCACGTCCCAGCCGCCGCGGGAGACGCCCTGGGCGTCGGGGTCCACGTGGTGGCTCCCGAGCAGCGTTGGCACGGGCCTGTGGACGGTAAGTCATTACTCACCTAGCCCATTGGCTAGCTCGCCGACGGCCGTCTTATGACGACAGGCCGTGTCGACGGCGCGTTTGTGTTCCACGCGCGCCTCAAAGAGATGTCAGCAAACCGGGAGGGCTCCGCAAGGGCCGATGCCTGCCGGGGCTGCGGGACTGTTCGAAAGAGATACCGCGGCCCTGAAACCCAAAGGGCTAAGAAGGAACATGGATGGGTTTTAGTCAGTACAAGACTGACAGTCCCTTCCACTCCGCCCAAAGCGGGAGGGCCCATTTGAGGATTTCCCATCCGAAAAAAAAGGCTGCAAATATCATGATGACCTAAGAGCTTAGTTGATGTTCTATCGGGGGTAACGATAGTCTAAATATCAAAAATGTATTGGATTGGCTTTCGTTACAGGCAAATCAACCTAAATCCTGTTTTTTCCTTGGCCTAAATTGTCCCACTGTTGGGCAAAAGCCTCCCCCATTGCCTTCCACTGTTCTGTCCAGCAAATGTCTCACAAACACCTCTAAATCGTCACGCCGCCAGTGTTGCGCACGTTGCGCAGGAGCAGCCTCAATCCAAAGTCATTACGAAAGACTGTAAGCTATTGTCACTTGTTTAGATTTGATGATTCGATGTTCCTAAATATATAAATTAATACAAACTTTATAAACACAAAATAAATCCTGAGGAAACTCCACCTTTACTGTTAAGTGAGCAAGCGAAGTGGACAGTTATTATTATAATTACATGGCTTTGATTAAACATTTCTAAAATTCATAATTTTCATCCAATGTTTGCTTACAAATTCCAAGAAATATATTATTTTCCTCAACATCATCCGTGAGAAATTCCTCAAGAAATCTGACCTTGACTGTTAATATTCTGGCTTCTGATTAAGATAACAAAAGACAATCTAACAAAAGGTTTTCCTGCCTTTTTGTATTGTCAGTCTTTGTCGCAGTTAAGGTTCTATTCGACGTACATATTACGAGTCAAGTTATGTCAAAGAGGATAACAGAAAATATATTTTCCCCGAGAAATACAGAAACCTCGCCTATTAATAGTTTATTTTTCTTAAGACGTGTGGGTGAAGGAAAAGTGGTAACTTTTTTATGGATTTGTTTAGTCTTTTATTCCTTTGAATTACGACTTTTGTGACCGATTAAGAAAAACAAGTGGTGCCGTAGCAAATACTGTATATTGATCTCATATACTTATTTTATAGTTTGTTGTTAGTTTATTTATTTTAGGTTATTTTCTAGTTTTTAATTAATTTTAATTAATACTGTAAACAATTAGTTTACTCTATTTAATAAAAATATTATAAATTTTAGATACCTGCATAAAGTAAAAAATGTGTACGTCTTCGGAAATATTACTAAAAGTACCAGACAATGATATCTCCACCATTTCTCTTTGTAGTCGTGAAGATATCATTGTCTTCTTCTGTTACCTTAGCCAATCAAAGTATGAATACATCATCAAAGTCACTAAGGACCTCATATTCAGCACTTTAAAAATTTTAGTAAGACAGAAGACCATGATCAATCACCTAAAATGAATTTCAGTTTAATTAAAATTAGACTACACTGAAAATTTGACTCAAACGTGAGCCATTATTCATCAAAGTTAAGTATAAAGTAAATTATATTTAATAGCTCAAGACTGAAGACTGAACTTTTAACCTTTCTCATTAATAGGAAAGTTAATGAAATAATGAAGTTCCAGGCTTTCAAATTATGAATTCAGTAAGATTAATTTTTAGTCTTGTCTTTGGAAAACCTTTTAAGGTTGATTCTGGTTATATGAAGGTGAGAAGACTTTGAATAAAATAACTAAGAAAATTCTAAAGCTTGAGTCACTTAAATAAATCTATCCGCCATCTGCCTAGCCTTTTCCCAACTATGCTGGGTTGGCTTCCAGACTGTTTGCATCTGATTACCAGTATTGTACATGAAGCGACTGCCTATCTGATCTACGAGTACGTATCGTAACCTAGTTAAACTAGGTAAAACGATACCCTTTGGTAATATTAAACACAAGATAGAAAATCCAAAAATACCATTGAAATAGCATTTCTTGCTCCATTTTCAAATACGGGACATTCGATAACAATTTTTGGCAAGCGTTCTGCCAATTTCTTAGGTAAAGTTCCAGAGCAGTGGAAACAATTTATTAAAGTCCAGTAAATGCGCGATGCTTTTCAACCTTATTTAGTTTTTACCAGGAAATATTATTTTTCGCTATGAAACGTTTTCCTCGTAACTGTCTAGCTGGTTTAGTGGACGCAAGCGCTGAACATGAGGTCTTGGGTTCGATTCCCAGGTTGAGCAAAGTGTTGTTGCGTTTTTTCAACAAGAAATTTTGAGAAGCTGCCTGGAGATTGATGGCCCCTACTTACACAGAGCTGGTGAAATGTGGGTGTACTTCTTGTCTGACTCTTCTAGACTTGACTTTACATGCCGTCAAGAAATATCTCTCAAGCATGCTGGTTTCCTCACGATGTTTTCCTTCACCGAAGCAAGTGATAATTATAAGATACGCACATGAATCCGAAAAATCAGAGGTGCGTTGTCTTGGGTTCGAATTCGACTTGTCAGTCCGACTTTCACGCCACTAAGCTATCACTGCTATTATGGGTGTACTAAGGCACACCTTTGCCTAACAGGCTTGAAGTTATGTTGTGTTAAACTGTCTAAAACGGAGTGTCTCTCCATAGGTCATTGTCAGCAGAATCGTCAAGAACAGACGGAGCTTCTGACAACGAAGAGAAGTTGGCTCCTTTCAGGGAGAAGGTACAAGTTGTGATCAGCTCGCTGATCGACGAGAGCCTTAGCACCGAGCCCGATCAGGGGAAGGGAAGAAAAAAGACTGTACAGGTAATTTGAATACATTAGAACATTCTAGAAAATCCACGCTAATATTCAAATAACTCCCAGAACAAATACTCATATAAATTCTGCAAGAAGACATCAAATAACAGACTCTGAAGTTTAAAGTCTCGAATATCGAACAAACTTAACTGTCTTCATGTGACAAGTTTTCTCGCATGAATAATTTATTGGTCTTTCCTTTTACTTTCAGGAAGTATTTCTGGAACACATCACTCATCTTAGGATATGTATAGAACATAATCGTTTGTATAAGGTTAACGTTAAGCAAATTGAAGAAGCAGCCAAAGATATTTTAAATAACGCTAAGGAACATTACGAAAATCGAACTCGGCATCCACCGGCTTTAATATACGGCCCAGATGCCTCAGGAAAAAGCACCTTATTGACGCACCTTTACTTCAAATGCGAAGAAATTTTCCCGAAGCCTGTTTTGAGGATAGTAAGATTTTCTGCTTCCACACCGAGATCGGCCTATAACTTGGAACTGCTACGAGTGATGTGTCAACAAATATCGATAATTTTAAACATTCCCGAAGGGTACTTGCCAAAAGACGCGAGTTTTGATCCTCTTTATATTAACAATTGGTTCCAAAGTCTGCTTAGGAAATGTGAGGAGATGGAAAATGAGATTTTGTTGATATTTATCGATAATGTTCATAGAGTGAATCCTTTGGAGTGTGATATAGTGACGGGGCTATCTTGGCTGCCGATGTCGTTGCCAAGAAATGTGTTCCTTGTGTGTACTAGTGCCGTATCTCTAGAGCAACTGCAGCTGACGCCAGCTCAGAAGGAAAAGTTCAAAGTTCAGAACTGTTACTATTTGTTGGACGCGATAGAGGAGACGCCGGAGAATAATAGCTACGGAGACTATATTGATGGTGCCTTCGATAACTTAGAAGTGGCCTTCGGTACTAAAGCGTTTAGTAAATTGGCAAGTAAGTATCTACTTTGTAGTTTTTAGATTGATGATCAAGATAAAACACTGAATTTATTTGATTTATAGTTTTTTTTTAATGTCTGATATAATATTGACATTAACATACTCGTAATTATTTATCAATTTGAACGATATGTAATGAGTAGATATTATAATTTATTGTAAACATAAATCAATCTTTAATTAAATTGTTATTAATTGCAATTTATTGTTGTTTTATGGTTTGTAGAGGACATTCCATTGGTTGTCTTGAAACTAAAACTAACGATTTTCTTTATATTTCAGACAACTTTTTATCGACAAAACAAAAAAGTATTTTCAATTTGGACATTTTTTATCAGAAACTCTAACCGAATTTATGTATTTATTATTATTTATTTATAACGGCTTAGACTATCTTACAGGGTTTACCCTAATGCGACAGTTAAGAACTTAAACTAATATACTAAACTATATACATACAAATACCAATACCAAAAGACCAAGATACCAATACGTATATTGGTGTCTTAGAATGTATATTTATTTCATATTACTTCCCCGAAACAGTCTCTCACAATTCTCACATATTACCCGTAGGTTACATAACTTGTTCGGAGTTCGGGCTGACTGAACTAGAACTATTGGAACTGCTAATGCCGACCAGTAACAGCGACGCAGTCATAACACTGAAGGAAGCCAACTTTAACTTCTCCACCATATGTGTCGCCAAGTGTATGATGAGTAAGTATTGGTTTATAAGATTCAGTTCTATTTTTTTTATTGACTTATAGCGTATTTTTTTATTATTAGGTAATCTTGCCTCTATCTCATTGGAATTTATAATGCGCAGGCACCTTCGGGAATACAGCCACCGATTTACATATTTTAAATTTTCAAATTTTAATATTTTTAAATTATATTTTATTGACACACAAGTTAGGTAACATACAAACATAGAAAAACAAGATACGTGAGCAAAGTTAAAAGAGTACTAAAGTAAATAGAAGTAGCCGTGGGCCCCAAACTAGGCACAGCCTGTATCTTGGTGGCCCAATTTTTGTAGGCTCCCACGTTCACTTCATGTAGTTATTAATTTTCAGTTCAATTTTTGTAGTCTTTCATATTGAATTCATGTTGATGTTTCCGTCTTTGAGGGTTAAATTTAGCTTATGTTTTGCGTGAGTCAATGCGCAAACAAACTGCTTTTTGTACCTGTATTTTTATAAGTCAGCTTGCATTATCCCACTTCGGAGTAAAGGACAAGTCTTTATTAAAGGAATTCAGCTCATACCACTATTTCTATCTAAGCAACTTGCCACACAAAGGTTCCATTAAGTTATGACTTTGTCCTTTGCAGCAGATCAGGCTAGTTCCGTTTCAGCTCAATTTAAAACAAATGAGGGAGAAACTGCTTTGCGGTATTTTTACCCGACTACGGCAAAGCCAAAAGGAAGGGTTATGATTTTTTTTAGCAGTCTATGAATGTTTGTATTTACGTATGTTCCTCCGTAGCGCCTAAACTATTCATTCAATTTTGATGAATAAGGTGTCAATCGATTTGTTGTTATGGCCCGGTTAACATAGGCTACATTTTAACCGACTTCAAAAATAGGAGGAGTCGTTTTTTACGTATACCACACAAATACTTGTCAAAAAACTATGTGTTTATTCAGTATGTTCCAAAAAGATTGGTGTCTTGGAATGTATCTTTATTTCTCTACAATGAAAAGCTTTCACATGAAGAGGTCTAAGCGCATCCTATGAATACAAATATCTCTTCAATTCATAGTACGAATTTAAATTCCATGAAAATATGTTTCGAGCGAAGTGTTTTGATATAAACAGAACTCGAAATTATTTCAATAGAATTTAATCAAATTCAGAAGCGTTTTGGTGTAATAAGGAATAATGCAATTGATATTAAAATCTATATGAGTAGTCCTCACAAATACTTTGTTAATAAAATTCATTGGCCTCAATATTATACGAGAGAGTTGCTGGGAAAATATCGATAATGCCGTCATTGTTTCTCCAATAGTAACATATAATCACACCAATACCGGGTTCTAGCCACAGGCACAACTTAATCCTCTGATAACGCCATTTTTCCAGTTTTCGAGGCCAAATAAAAATAATATTCTTGAATTTTACTGTAGACTACTGGATTTCATTATTTCGATAAAACAATATGCACTGACCTACTTAGCCTTGCCAAACATCATTAAATATTTTGTATCATAAGAAAACAGCGTACCTTATTTAAAACTTAGATTTAAACCTGGCCAATTAATCAAATTATTATCAACTGCAACCGTCTAAAAACTTTTTTATTTATAAAAAAAAAGATATGGTATTATGTCATCATCAATAAATAAAAAAAAATATCACATAAATCGGCACACTAATCACGAAGAAATCGGTATACCTAGACAAGAAAAAAAATACGCACCTAAAACCAAAACCTCTTCCTTTTTTAGAGGTCGTTTAAAAACCGACTCTATTATAGACATGCTTTAATTAGCTCACTTAACTTTGATTCTACTCGCATTAAATTTATAGATATAGTCAGTCCGTTTTTGTGTCCAGACCGTACGAAAGCCAATATCGAAATTGTCGAACTACAGCTGGCGTTCCGATAACAAATAATATTCTCTGCGGCACCTATTCCAGCTTTGTCATGTAATTCAATTACAATCCCCATACTTTTACCTTCATACTACATATACACGATACGTGTCCTACAACTACTACATATATTATATCTATTCCTATACTAACATGATAAGGAAGTAAAGTTTGTTAGTTTGGATATAGGGAGTCATCTTAGAAACAACTGATTCAATATCCCTGAGTATCATAGGCTATATTAAAATTTGTGACGTTCCCGTGGGATAATTTGTGATCATAACGAGAGCGATGCCGAACATTCGTTCCAATAATTTTGTCATATTTACTTTATCTGCAAAGCTGAACGATTATAGAACAATGTCGATTCGAAATACATAAATAGAAATTGGTTGTTACTTTTTATTGTCTTCATTCGAGTTTTGTTGCGTTTTTATGTGGATATGATAATGTTATAAAGCTAGCTTATTATCCCAGCCTAGCCAATTTGCTATTTTATGTATGCTCGTTGACGACGCAATAGCAACTTTATCATTTACTGCCACGCATGAAGGGTATCAACCAAATACACATCATTGATCATAATTTTGTAGGTATATTATTGTCATCATCTTTTTCCCGCTCTTATCTTAATCTATTCAAGTCTCTCTTCAAGAATTCTTCTTTCGAACATCTCTGTGTGATACCGTCTCTGTAGTCACTCCCTTTCTAGTCACACCATATTTCGCACAATTCGAAAAGATAATTTCCTTCCGTTATTGGATTTTCTTTATTTATCCTCATCCTCCAGCTCTTATCCAAATTCATTTGTGGTCGGCACAGCATGTTCTTCTACTTAAATTCTTCTCCCTTACTCTCTATCTAGGTTTTCATTAATTGCTTTCCAAAAAATAACTTTAATTTTTATTAACCTACTTAATTCTCCACAGAAAACTTAATATCAGAGAACGTAGTATCGGGCCGATGTACATGGCGTTGGCGGGCAGCGGCCGCTAGCTCACGCGCTCGGCGTCGCTACGTGCGGTCACAGGCTGCACTAAGGGACGCTCACTCCGACCTGGCTGCGTTACACTTTGCCAACTTCTTACATGAAGCTGATGATACGGATACTTCTGAAGCTCATGAACCTGGTGAGTTGAGATCTGCTGTTTGAGTATTACAAGGATTAAAAACGTATGAATTATTGAATTAATAGTAATACGTTTTTAATGCTATGATTCTAGACCCACCAGCGGTGTTGCAAGTTTTCAGAGATTATTAAAAAACAAAAAAGTACTCCTTATAATTTACATATTTACCATGTAGATACTGTATCGACGACAATATGATAAGTTAACAGCACGTCGATATCACTTACACCGTATATTTGACAATTAGAAAAAAAAAAGGCTTAAGGCTAACTAACTCCTAAAGGCTTTCGATTCTCTTTACTAATTAGTGAATCTAATACAGACAAATCTGAAGCGCACGGGCGAGATCTGCTTAATCTAGAATCCTAGCACAAAATTAACACTGTAGACTAATTACAATATTGAACATACAAAACGACATTCCTTTGTCATTTAGTGTGTGATCCCAGGTGTCCCTCAGGGGAGCACAGTTGGACCAAACTGCAATACAATTCGGAAACTGGAATCCAACTGGATTTTCATTTGACCATATTCAGAAAAAGTGATACAACTTGCATTTCATGCTTGTGGCACTAACCAGCAGGATATCAGTTTAATTTAACTTTTAGCCAGTGGATTTATAACATCATTCTGCTGACATTAAAATACCTTCACTCAATACTCTTATCCACCCCTCGCGTGCCTTCTTCAGTAATGCGTACAAAATTCCGTAAGGGCGCTGATCCTAAGCAAATGAACCACGTAAGCTCGTTTTAATAATCTCGTTGATATCGTCGTCGAAGCGCGCTAATACGCCAATAATTTTATATTAAATTCCAATTCAGTTCCTGGAATGTTAGAATTGCTCTTCCGTTGAAATTTTGAAAATGAAGTTTTTAACAATTTTGGCCGAAAACATGGAGAATAGTTAGATAGTATTATCTCTCCTTCTCCCTGTACCAAAGCTTGTCTTAGAAATATAAAAAAAATGATGACAATATCGCTTTTACCGAAAAGACCGCCCATTCTATCCACCCTATGTAAAATGTCTACTTACTTATACCTGTTATTTGTATGTTACCCATAATAAAGAGAGATCTGTCTATCTATCTATAGACGAAGTGGAACAAAAGCGAGGTGCACAATACTATATCAGTTTGAACGAAAACATGTCCCGAAAACACGGCAAAACGTGAAACTGCCATTCAATTCCTTTTGATTGAATTCCGTACATCTACTATTGCGCCTTCACACAAAGAAAACTCCTTTAGATATCTGAGATGATGAAAAACAAACCTTTCCATCCAAAGTGGATATTTCTCGTTGTATTTCACCAACGAATTGTTTTCAGAATGGTAACACATTTTGTTGTTTACGTCGCTTTGAAAATGTCAAATTTTAACATAGGTACGAGTAATGTAATGGATTTTGTACACAAAGGACCATGAGGGACACGTTTACGTCCATTGATGGATTACTTCTGAAATAAATGGGTGTTTTATGTAACAGTATCGTGCAATGGATTTTCAATACGATTACTTACTTAATGCTAGTAGGTAGATTATGTAATATTTGTGTTTTACTAATACTCGTGAGCGTGCCTTAAAAGTATTTTGATAATAAGACACTTCTCTGAATTGTTTGAGTACTTAACTTTGAATCTTAATTCATTAAAAGCATTTGTGTGTTTTCTTCTTGAATTTTGATAATGAGCTTTACTAAACCCAAAAATAGTCCGTGTCCTCATAGGTTGTGTCGAGAACGACGACGATGCACTCCTGGATTCGACGCCATTCCATTCAGCTAGTAGAACGGCGGCTGCCTTCACCCAGAGACACGTAGAAGAGTCCTGGCTCCATCTACTACTGGCTGGAGACTTCTCAAAACTGAAAGACCTCACTGTCTGCAATTTCGACTTTTTACTCGCCGCGGTAAGTTGTTTTAGTGGGTGACTATACCTATCGACGTGGAATCTGCTTGAGCTGATCAGAAAAAGCTTTATTTCCGTGGAATAAAAGCTAAAACTTATTCATTAAAGGCTCGTTTCAGTGCGGACGACACGGCTCAACACCGCGCCGAACTAATCTCTTGACATGGATATACCTAAAGCTCTATCGGCCCGGCTCAAGTCGATTCGCATCGAGAAGTGTGTTTACTCCTTTATTATTCCAATTTATAGGTACAAAGTAAACATTTCGTCCGTTTGCGCAAAAATCTAAAATAACTGGTTTTTGCAAAAACCGACGTGTATTGAATGCAAACCATGAAACTGTATTGTTACCTTGAAACTAATCGTTTCATCGATGTTACAGGCTAGAATTTTAATACAATTCAAGAGTTGGTTATACGAGTATGCTACCGTAAGGAATAGTTACCTGTTTAGTGCGTTGCCTCATTGTTGTAGTGGTCGCAAGCGCAACTGCTGAACAAGAAGTTTTGTTTTGTCTCTAGATTGGACTAAATTATATTGGATTTCCCATCAAGAATTTTTCAGTTGCATCCCGGAGTTTGAATCTGAGCTAGTTAATGCTTAATGCCAACTGAGTCGCCTGATATTACATAGGACTAAAGGTTATTGGTGGAATGTGGCTACACTATGGATACACCTCGGCCTAACCCTGCGGGGATTGCAGACATGTAATTCTGTTCACATCAAATGACAACGAAATTGAATAAAAATAAAACAAAACCTACAAACGCGGTCTATTAAATAACTGGCCGGTAAAAAGTAATGGCTATTACGGAAACATTTTTCATTTTCTTCCCATCTCCTTCATGGAACGTAACTCCTTTGATGTCCCCTGAAGCTAGGTACCTACGCCTTTTAATGGACAAAGTACCTTAACATTAGGCTGTAATTTTATTACCATTCCGGGCCATAAATCATTCTATTCTTAGGTAGAAAATTGACGACGCCATTCTACTCCATTTTCATTTTAAACTTGCTTTTGTGGCGTCACAAGCGTGAATGTCGGAAATTATTTTAGAGGACATATCAATATAAAAAGTATCTTTTACAACATTAGTTTTAGTATATGCGAAACCTGAAACACGTGTCTAGTATTTTTATGTAAAGAATCTATGTAAAAAATTACAAAACTGTATCATGAGAAATCACAAAGTTATAAGCTTCTTCTTTTAATTAGTTGTCCGCACAAAAACGTGGTCAACACGCGACGCCGACGCGCGCGCGCCTCCAGTGTCGTTTTTATCTCATTAATAATAAATAATTTGGAAGTAGGTACCTAAATGATTGCGATAGGTACTTAGTGTCGCTCGGTGTCCCACTTGTAACCTTTTTAAATATTTTTGGGACAAAGTATAACATGGTTTAAAAATTATTGAAATCGATTCAGTTACTTATTCTGAACAAACTATATTCAGTTTTCGCATATATTAAAAATTATGTTGTATATACTAACCCAGGTCATAGTATACCTGTGTTCCAAATATTATCTAAATCCACTCAGACAATAAGGTGTGAAAAAATAAATGACAGGTAGGCAGACAATACTTTCCCATTCAATTTGTTAAAAGCAACGTCTTTTGACTAAACTTTATCATCCATCGATCTACCGGTCGATTACAAAACGTTTCGTCCAATGGACAGTCACTTTAATGTTCTAAAGATGTAATTAGTACCGGCCGAACCACCGTAGGTAGGTAACAGATAGTTTTCAAAGTTTCCCTGTTAATGGATGGGTGACCTCCGAAGTTTACGCAAGGCGGTACACCCATTAAAACGTTAATTCGTGTACCGAAACGACTAAGTTTAATGGTCGGAAAACAACAGATACTATGTATTGTATAGGTATCATTACGAGAGAATGATACTGAAGCCCTATCACGAATGCGCGACGGATAGTAAAGGCTCCCTGTCTCCCATCGGGAGTCTGTAATGTAACAATCCAAGATTCGATTTCGTACAGAAACAAGTGAATCTGAACTGTTTATTATATCCCACCACGGCTCTCTACACCGAATGTCAGGTTCTCACTATGAGACAGCTCTTTGTCCTTAGTACTATTTTGCGCAAGCATCCCTTTGTGGTATACGATCCGAATGCTACCATAAAGCGTAGACACTTCGAAGTATGCTCAACTCACGGATGTAGAACGGCCCTCGCTCAGCGTCATTTTGGTATACTGTCAAACCATTTATATAATAAAATTAATAAACTCTGCTTCATTCCTCCCATGTGTCTAAATGGATGCAAAACCAGGGTCACGAAGTGGCTTTTGACAGTGTCTTACAAAAAAACTGAAGATTTACTACAAATATCGATTGCTTGAACTAATGTAGTTAATAAAGTAATATGTTTGTTCATAATTATATTTATACAGACTTACAAAAACACAAGTTTTCACCATATCTATCTCTCCCTCACACACATATACACACCCATACATATACACAGTCACACAGAGGTATGTAAATAGGCCACATCTTGGTTGCATTAGCTAGTTATTAAATATTATTGTAATTTAATGATGATAAACTATGTTTCGACTTATAACTAATGTTACATGTTCAAGCCATAGGCGAGGACGCTGGCACCCTAAACACAAGTTAAATTTTACATTGGGTGCCAGAGCCCATCGAAACCACTCTTTTCCCTAGCTGTAACACTGCATAGTGCTTAAATAAGTGTTTCTTGTACAATTATTTAAGGTAATAAAACATTTTTTTTTATTTTTTTTTATTGGAAAATATAGATGAAAAATGTAATAAAAAACTCCCACGAAAATCCGACTTCGTTCCACCTTTTGAGTATGTTTTGACTAATTGCACTCGGCTAATACGAATAAAGTTTAACATATTATGTTTGTTATTTATGCGAAGAGCAAATTTTAAATTTAAAAAAAATTTTCGAATCTACCTCATGTTTCCTCTGTGCTATACCAATACTAGTGGGCTACAGTTGCTTGTTTAAAATTCAGTTTTTATTAACAACGGTTCGTTAGTAGTAAATGGATATCGAATTTGACCTTTTAGTTCTGTTCGTTGTACTCGTATTGATCGTGTTGTTGTTTAAATTACTAATGGATACTATGTGAACAAAACCAATTTTAAATGAGAGAAGAGAGTCACTCCCAGTTTCTGAAGGGTTAATCAAAGCAAAACTCATACCAGAGTTTTTGGATGTTCTTATTTTAATCAGCCAATGTAACTTTTATTAATTTGAGTAAACTAACTAAATACTTAATTAAAAACTATTAAATGACATAATATCAGCCAATACATATATAAAATAACATCACACCTGTAATCCCCGAAGGGATAGGCAAAGGGGTATCTATAGTAAATGCTCAGTTGGCATTGGATTATTCCAACATCTTTTTTAGTAGCAGCATAAAGTCAGGATTTGTGCCCGATTGACGAAAATATGCCCATCATACTATTTAATATGAATATGGCAACTCTTTATGTTGACTAGCCCAAACAGCACGCGTAGCATGACCACCGTAGAAACGGGTTTTGTCGACGGAAGAATCGACAAAATGACAGGTCAACAAAAGAAATCTGTCATTTTGTCGATTCTTGCGTCGACAAAACCCGTTTCAACGGCGGTCATGCTACGCATTCTAAAAACGTTTGCAGGACCCACAGTTTACGTTCCCAGTCAAGAAGTACGGCTTATTCCTTTATTAAACTAACCACGAGGCTCTCTCCACAGGTACAAACAGTGACGATATCGTATCTCCGGTGTATTCTGGAGCACGTGCGATGTTACATCTTGGACCGAGACGTGGAACTGGTGTACGGAGCAGTCAGGAAGTCCAGCGATATCCTCACCAGGGATCCTATGCAGTTGGGAGCTCAGGTAATTGGGAATATATTCTTGATTTTGTGAAAGTAAAATGGATCAATGATAAATGGTAGTAATGGTTGCTAAAAAAGAATATATATGTAATGGATTAATGTGCGATGAAAATTAAATGATAGAAATTTTTAAAGATATAATGGCATCAATATTTTGCCATAATGCTGTCCACGCCCTCATTCCAACACAGTCTGGTGCCGCTACTATTAAGAAAAACTAAGATATACTCTTGTGGTTAAACTAATGGTAAGATGTCGAATAACAGACCTCTCATACAGAGGCAGCCTATGTCCAACAGTGGAAACGGTAAAGACTGACTATGCAGTGCTAAGCATGAAAACCTTTAACTATAATTTATATGTCCATCTTCGCAAGACATATTATAAGTTACCTACGCACATAATTATTACTCCACTACGTCCTAAAAATCATTTACCAAAAGCCTGTAAAAGCAAATATCCTTAAAAATATATATGAAGAAGGGACGTAAGATAGATATCATATCGCGGATCAAGTATCAATCAATAAAGTGCCCTCGATGTCAGCAGGCCCCACAAAGCCCTTTAACGAGTTCCAATAAGCCTTTGTTCTCTCAACTTTGGAAATTGGTTTACGTACAGTCACAAATTCAATAGTCTATATAGCTATAAGGACATGAGGCTTTGAGTATGAGGAGTTTGTTTAAGACAGTGTTGAAAAGAAAATCGAGAAAATAGGATGTCGATTTATGTCGTCAACGTGGCTATACCGTTTTTAAGTCAATTTTAAACTTTTTTTTTTCAATAAGACCATTAAAATGCCCTTTTGAATGTCGGAATTTACGAGGTATTATATGCATTATTATTGTATTCGCAAAGGTTGTTTCGTATGGAGGAGAATGCCCAAGAATCTCCAAATATTCACAGTTTTATTCACGTTTTACAGTACTTTTATGAAGATTTTGGCCAGTATTATTTCGATTTTTAGCTTACAAATTGTAGAAATCGATTGACAGTATCAGCCTGTGTTTAATGCCCACATGGAAATAGCAATCGTCTGTTCTATCATGGCGAATCAAAAATCGTCAACTCATAAACCAAAAACTAAAGATTTAACTTCACGTCCATTTATTCCTATCCCATTTCAGTAGCATATAGAAGACAAATAGGTGTAAAACCCAATATATTTCCTGTGATAAAATATGTAATATGCAGATTGTAAAGTCGAGAGAGGAGGTTTTACTACGCGGTTTATTCTCTGTGAACTAGTGAGATAAACTTCATCCCAGCTTTGAAAGTTAGGGGCGGTAAGTGTACCTACCTAGTGATATACTAGAATTTAGCCGCAAAGATTTTGAGTGTACTTTATTGTAAAACTACTGTTGTGTAAACTGATGGCTACTTAGTCTCTAATGGCTCTTTTGAAAGCTTTCGTGATTTACATTTGTTGTTGGGTTTTTTTATGAATTTTGTGACTTTTCTAAGCCCGGACCTCTGTATTTTTCCTGACCGTTGTGTTGAGCAGTTCTATCAGTATCGTCAGAGTTTTCTACTCATATCTATCCTGTTAGATTATACTGTTTGATGACTTATGAACTTTTAGCTGGCCTAACGTAGTACGGAGTTTCAATAGAATAAGGGGCCAGGTTTTACTGGTTTCTGTTCCACTGACGTGTGAACTATCATACACATTTTAGCTTTTGTCAGCTATATTAGTTATATCAGACACCTGGTATAGGTGTCATTTTTTTTTTGTAATCCATGTCTTATTCTATCAGCTATAAGGTCTATAATATTTCTTCTTCCATAGATCATAGCATGGCTGCGGCCTGCGGTGGCGCGACGCGGTGTGCTGGCGACACTGGTGACCGCTGCAATGGCGTGGTGCGACGGCTATGACAAACCAATACTTGTACCACTGAATGGATGGTAAGAATTGCACTGAATGTCGTCACTAAGACTATTTGCCTTCACGGAATTTCGAAGTCAGTTTTCAGAGGTGAGTTTCGAGTAGATAGAAGGCAGCCAGGAATCGACGAATCACAGGCGAGGATATGTCGAATGCCTTATTTCAATCAATGTGATTGATGCACATCTTCACTCCAATCCGGTCGTCTGTACCACACATTATATCTATCAAACCTCCGTAGTTTGTCGAGTTGCTTGGTCTCAAAAAGTTGAGACACATATGAAAAAAGGATAAATAATAATTATTTAAATTAACAAGTTTATTTCGCCATGTCCCTGCGACAAATAAATATGTTTTTCTTTCTTTCATTCTTTCTATTTCAAAGGGAGCTGGTATTGTTTTCTAACCTTTTCAATAGGGCTGTGGGAAGAAGGATGCTTTTGACGTGACCTACAAAGTTAATAATGTGCCTTTACCTCCATTTATAATTAAGTATAATTATTTCGGTATTTAGTCGAGACCGATTTCGGCGAAAATAACCAAAATTAGTTTTATTACTTAAATTGCCTCAATTATGTTGTACTGTATTTAGGAATATTTAAGTCTTTTTACAAACTATATTTCTAGCCGTCGTAAATGTAATACCAAGTGCTAAAACCGAACGTACCTAAAGCCAATCTAACCGCGTATGATCACCGTTCTAAACCCGTTATAAACGGTTTTTTTTGGAATTTGTGTAGTACTACAACTAAAAACCCGACTACTGAATAAAATATAGCCTATGTTACCCGGGCCATAATAACGAAGCGATTGACACCTTATTCATCAAAATCGGATGAATAGTATGCTTACATAGACTGCTAACATCATAACCCTGCCTTTTGGCTTCGTCGTATTCGGGTAAAAAGAAATGCTTGACAGATTACCCCTGGGCTTAAATACCTCTAAATATAGAACTATCTTATAGATATTTACCCTCATAAGAATCATTCATCTTCCTACATTACGCTTCCTATCTATTTGTCTTATAAAATATTCGAATCACGTTCTGTGGCTAACTCACTCACGGTGTCTCGACGCGAATAATTCCTTAAAGGTGCGGATCCTTGACGAAATGGCTCTCATGGGAAAAAAAAAAGAAAAAAAAAGAAAGATTTTTTTTTTTTTTTGTCGTGACGTTCCTTAGGAACAAAGACCCTCTTACAGAGAGGAGGCCTGTGTACCAGCAGTGGAAACATCGTAGGCTGATTATACTGTAAAGAGCAGAGATGAACTCCGCATACTATGAACACAAGCCTTAAACTGCTTAAGTAAGCGAAATGGAAAATCCGGGCGCACGTTGCCGACGGGTTAAGTCACGGTCCGTTGTTTCATGTTAAACTATCAAGCAAGCGAATAGCTTTTGACTTTCATAAGTCACGTTAAACCAGTTTTTTATTACTGACGATTCATCTAAACTCGAATGAAAGAAAGAACTCGCTCAATACCAGCCTAAGATTTGGTGCGTTTTGAGCATTAACGACTTACGGCATTTCACACAAAGTTCAAAGTCCTTTTTTTTCGAAATGACTGAACCGATTTTAATGAAACTTCATAGGCATAAACAAGATACATAAGTCTAAAAAGCTGACAGAAAACCTTTCGAAATGTTTTTTTTTTTTAAAAGATAATTGAAAATTTCCGTTTCTATGGAAAATTTAAAATCTGTCTAATTTAGCTGTAATACTTTTCTTCGAAAATGTTCTCTGTTAACTTTTTAGACTAGTTAAAGGTACCTTGTACATTTTGAAGGAAAAAACAGACATAGATGGAATGCTTACCTTCCTGCTCAATCTGTAAATGTCAACCGAAGAAAAGGGATCTTTTTACGGTCGTACGAGCAGTCACTAGAGTGATAAATCAACGACTTATCATACAGGTACACACCTATTTTTCTGTAGCTACATCAGTGAAGTGTCTATAATTCACCCTGTAAAACTGTAAAATGTTCATAGTCTAATATTTGATGCTCTCTTAAACTATTATTTTGATAGTTGAAATAAAATTGCCACTGTTATCTATTTCAAAGCAATTTATTGTCATTCAATGTTCATAAAATTGCTTTAATTTTGCTATAAGTTCAAACATTGTTCAATAATAAATCCACTTAATAGTTTTCGTAGATAATTGATAGAAATATCAGGAATGAATAATGGGAGCTCATACTCGCAATTTAAATTACTCAGTTGATCATGAATTCGGTTCTCAGATCGGACAGTCTTTTCTGGCTAGGCAATACGCATGGATACCTAACCTAATATACCACTCCACCTGTGCCTGGAGATCACACACGAGATGTTATATAATGTTATTATGTTACTTTTACAAAAAAAATACCCCAAAAGGCAGTATTGCCTTTAGGGCAGTAACGTTTATTGTTAATTAACTTGATAATCGCTCCTCTTATCTTTTCCCATTAAGTTTTTCGTAATGAATGTGCCCAGGGACAACAGTAGACGATTATCCTTAATGAGAAATCCAGAGAAAATAATTGGAATGAATAAGAAAATAATGTGCTATTGTTTTCTTTCTTGTAGAACATTATAGCTACGACTTTTTTTAAACACGTATTACTTGACATACCCACCTACTAATTTGGAATATTCGGGACTTCATTTACTCAGAAACAGTATCTTAGCTCATATATAATGATGTTAATGTGAATACGATTTAGTTCGTTAAAAAGTTCGGCTCGTCTCGCCATCTCCTGCTAGTTCTACTGCATCGCCTTTTGGCTGTGTCAGGGTTCCACAACGTGGTTATTTTGGCCTACAGCTCGTCGGGCATACGGCAGACATGGCTAGGCCAGTCCCACTTCAGCTTAGCGGCTTTTTGAGCAACGTCAGTAATTTGTGTTTTGGAGCGCAGTGTGGTGTTGCGTATATGGCCGGTTGGTTTAACGCCTAGGATTCTGCGCTCCATCACACTTTGGCAAACATTCAGTGATGTATGATGAATGTGATCGTCTGTTTTTATTTTTTATGTAGCTATATTTCAGCCCGACATTCACTTGTTTATTTTCTGTCCTCCTAGGCTGCAACCGCCAATAGCGTCAACAGTTCGGGTGCTCTCCGTGGGAGGGTCAACTCCTGGAGCGGGAGCCAGGCTGCTGCAACTAGCGCCGTCAGGGCAGCATCTGGTGCTAGCACCTTCGGCTGGGGACCCTCAACTGTGGCACGTCATGTCTAATTCTAGAGTTCATACATTTAAAGGTAAGAAAGATATTTTTTTTTCTTTTTTCAGTTTTTATTACAGGTTTACTACCTACCTAGTGTTAAAATCAAAATCAAAGCATTTATTTCAAGTAGGCCAGTTATAGGAACTTTTGAATTGTCGAAACAAAGAGAACAATGAAATGTAGTTACAGTCCCAGCATCTCAGCAGTCCCCCCTTTCTAGCCATAATCGTCCTTCACACAGTCCATCCATCGTATATATTTGCGATTATACGCATATACATCAGATACTGACAGAAATCCTGATGAATGATCATCATCACCATCTTCATGGGCAGCCTTGTGCACCTCCTTTATGTACACTCCACTCCACTATACTCTTACTCCACTTCAAATAGCGTTTAATTAAAAACTTTGAAGCAATTAAAACTGGTCAGCTCAACTTTAATGAACTCAAATAATAAATCAAGACGTATTTTGTTTTATTTTTCTTCCATAAATATCTTTGCGCTCGTCTAGTGGACGTTGGAACTAAGATTCTTACTAATCTTACCACAATGTTTTGATAATCAAATATTATCAGTCATCATCATCTGCCTAGCCTTTTCCCAACTATGTTGGGGTCGGCTTCCAGTCTAACCGGATGCAGCTGAATACCAGTATTTTACATGGAGTGACTGCCTATCTGACCTCCACAACCCAGTTAGTACTGGGTAATACGATACCCCTTGGTAAGACTGGTTGTCAGACTTTTTGGGCCACTGACTACCTAACGACTGTCAAAGATCTACAAATGACACCCGGGACCAACGGCTTAACGTGCTTTCCGAGGCACGGAGGAAACTCGGTATGTAATGGGTGGTCACCCATCCTCAGACCTACCTAGGCAAGCGCGGCTTAACCTAAAGATCGATCCGAGCGGCTGTTATTATTTAGCCACGAGCTCCTCCTTTAGTCAAGGGTTGATAATGTAACAGACAGTATCAATCCTTGTTTTACAATATTTTACATGTATTTCATAACCGTCATTCATTGATGAATTGATATAACATACATAACATAACGCCTGTAAGGACTGAAGGGTTATGCAGAGGTGTACCCATTAGTACACCCACATTTCGCCAGTTATGTTTAAGTCCCATGTAATAGGGGGCGAGTCTATTGCCAGCAACCGGGCACAAATCCAGGTTTCGTAACTGCTACTGAGAAATTCCTGATGAAACACCCTAATAACATTTTGACTGCCCCGGAAATTGAACCCTGGACCTCATGCTTAGCAGTTACACGGACGACCACTAGACCAACGAAGCCGTCTGTCTGTGTGTCTGTGTGTGTATCCTTCTTAAAATATTGCAGCAATAAAGATTGCAGACTCATCTCTTATGTAACGTAAGAGTAGCCAACCAATTTTATTGCAATAATCTAAGTATCAATTGATTTCCTCCCGACGACAATGTCCAAGATCAATCTAAAAGATTAGATTCCCTCTCCGCGAAACCAATTTCAACCTTATATGAGGAAGATATAGGTACGATTTATTCACTCATGTAAGCATTCATGTTTAACGCTTCGTTTACTGTAAGTACTTTTCAGTTAAGAGTATTACCTTTATAGCATTCATTGTAACTTGTCATTTAGCGCAATCATAAAGAAAAATGAAGAAAAAAGAAATATGATGATGATGTGTGTGTGAAGAATGTGTTCGACTTATGCAAAGCTTAAGCAAAAGTGAGGTTAAATTAATTCCCCTAAAATCGCATTCATATTTTTTATGATTACTTCGTTCTATTTTATTTTATAGTTTCATTAGTAACTCAAATATGTCCGCGAAATCTGAATGAACTCAAATTGTATTTCATAAAGTTCTTTAAATTCTATCGATTTTTGCAGATACTCTAAAGTCAGCATTAAACTTAAAGACTAGATTGCGTTTAAACTTATACTGTCACTTACGGGATATCTTCCGTGATTGTTCATTATTCAATCACGGAAGATATCCCGTAAATGACAGTATAAGTTTAGTTGTAAACCGTGAAAGCTTAAAACAGTGTTAGATTGCGTTTGAGCTTAAACACTTCACCATAAATTCCGTATCGATCAACAATATTCCCTTTCACACATCACTAACGAAATCAACATCATGTTACATTTGTAATTATCGTGATTGGTCGATGAGCTATTGATTCAACAGTATTGTTTGCTCGTTCCCGTGTAAAATACATTGTACGAATACCTATCTCTGGGTCGATTGGTTAGAATTTACTCGTGGGCCTAGCACAAAGGCGCGGGGTAACCGTAATGTAAAACCGAACGACTTCTGAATCAATAAAACAATTGTCCTGTGACTGCGTACTAACTTAAGCGATCGGTCGCGCGAATACGTAACTAAGTCTATATGTGATGCATTTGTTAGAAAAGCCGGCTTCTGTCGCGATCACGCTTTCGCATTGACCGAGAAATTAAATAAAAAATTGTTTCGTTTAGGCGCTCCCTATTCGGCGCATACGCCTCTTTTGTAACGATTTTCGTGCAGAAACAAGTGATTGCTACAAATAATATCGTTACAGGTTGCACTCTGTAATGCTTAGTTCTCCTTAGTAACTGATGTAATGCTCGAAACTGAACTGTTAATATGACATGCGAATGCTCCCATTAAAGCTTCGTTTACTCCGCGCGTTCGTGCTAAGGCCGATATTGAATTGAATTTAAATTAAATTCCACATTTGTATAATTATTATACAAATGTGGAATTTGGGCCGATCGTGTTTTGTTTAACAAAGGCGTAATGGATATTGATAATGTGGCTTTCAACCGTGTATGATTTGTTTTTAATGGCTTTAAACATTCGATGGGGGTGAATTAGTACACTTTGTTAAATAATTTGTGTAAAATGTTATTATTATGACTGCTTCGTCGGACCAGAGTGATCGCAAGCGCGATTGCAAAGCATGATGTCCTGGGATCGATTCCCTGGCAAAGTGTTATTGGGGTTTTCCATCAGGAATCTCTCAGTAGCAGCCACGGAGTCTACGTTACGTGGGACACAAAACATAACTGGCGAAATGTGGCTTTACTAATAGGTACACCTCTGCCTAACCCTTCAGGGATTACAGGCGTGATGTTACGTTATGTTGTTATAATAAAATTATTATTCAGTTTAAAACTTCTGAAACGTGTAAAGCTAACTGGTTGATTCTTTCACCATCAATTTGTTTGTAGTTTTCTAAGTTTACACAGACGTATATGAAGTCTTCTGCATTCAATGGGATAAGCTGGCTACGCAATGCTACGGCGTAGCAACTACGTCAGTTACGTCGTAGCAACTAGCAAGCGACATTCATTTGTCCTTTTACTTGGTTTTGGTCAAATGCACCTTTATTTGAATTCAGTATGTACATTATTTACAAACTACAAATAGTTTTAATGTAATAATAAAAATATGTTCATGTATCGAAATGGGAAAAAAGGCTGGTAGCATTACTATGTTGGATGGCAATACTGATTCTTCAGCTTGAAAATATGAAGTTGAAAATCAATTCCTGAAAGTTTCATAATTTAAATACTTGAATAATTCGTTCTTGTTTTATTGCTACTGTCACATACGCTGAATAAAATGCGACATTATTTGAAACATTTCACTACAAATGGCTTCATACGACCTCATACGGTCGAGCGTAGCAAGTTGCGAATGTCCTAGTCAATATTTCCTGCCCATGCCCGCTTTACAGGCTACGGAACGGAAATAGTTACGATGCAGTTTCGATCCAGTTTTGCGTCAGGAAATACCCACACAGCCCGGTCAACTATGGGTCGTGTTAGGGTTTGAATTTATTTGCAATCCTGGGTATATCCCTTAGTCTGCGCTTTTGGTTATGTATTCTACATTGGTGCTTACATAAATACTTGAACATACACTGTGGTTGCTGATGAGGTGCTGGTACGTTGGTGCTGAGGAAAATTAAATAAAATATGGCAAGTAATAAAATGCACGTCTGTATTGTACCAGTGTCGCAGATGGAAGGGGCTAGTGTTGCCACTATTTACATAACGTTTTACATTTAATGTTGGTGTTGCAAAATAATAACTAGAATCTCCAACACAGGAGCTACATAAAATATTGAGTGGTTACATGAACGCTGGTTTTCATTTACGTTTTTACTTACTGTTGTACTTGTACGAAGCAATCATCGAAGATTTTTTATTTTTTGAAACGTTGCCCATCGCTAGGATTTTTTCCTGTACTAGGGGTGCGTTTACAAACATTTAAACTCACATACACAAATGGCCAGACCCGGAACAACTACTTGTAGGCCATACAAGTATTTGTTCCGTGCGGGGATCGAACCCGCGACACCTAGCGCGGCAGCCAATCGCTCAGTCACTGCGCAAACCGTGCCGTCAAACTTTAAAAAGACTGCGTCCTACTTGTCACTTTTCATTGTTCAATGGAATCGTGCATGTCAGACGGTACTCTATTTAATATTTAAAACAAGCCGTTACCCGCGACCATCGTTCGCGTGAAATTATTATTAAAAAAATATTACTTCCCATTTTGAATCTGGTTTTGTTAACAATTTCAAGCGTTTTTTTTTTCACGAAACCCTAATTATTTTTCTAAAATAAAAGTAGCCTAAGTTAGACCTTATAACATCAGCTATCCTGTAAAAGTCACGTCAAAATTGGTCCAGCCGTTTCGTTTTGTTGAGATTAGCCGGAAAAAACAGACAGACAGACAGACAGACCAAAATTGAAAAGAATGTGTTGTTGTTATAAGTGCCGTTTACATTTTCATATGCATTCAGTAAAAAGCTGTTATTTTGATTTTAGAACAGACACTTAGAACAGACACTTCAGTTTTATTTATTTGTATAGATATAGATTAACTAATTGTATATTCTTTGTTATCAGGTCATTCAGGAAGAATCCTTTGCATGTGCGTCACAAGGGAATCCCAATATCTACTGACTGGTTCCGAGGACACCAGTGTCATCGTCTGGGATCTTCACACGTTGGCAGTCAAGACTAAAATACTGTGAGTCAAGTAACTTGGAGACCCCTCCTGTTTTAGTCCTTATGCTGTCATAAGGACCAAATGATTCTATAATCATTCTTGTACAGTCGGTTGGTCGTCAATGGTAACAGTTTCACCTTGAACTGACATAACATAGTACGGAAGTTCAACTGAATTAGAAGTCTGCTAATACTGGTTTACCACACAACATAACAACACGCCTGTAATCCCCGACGGGTTATGCAGAGGTGTACCTAATAGTACACCCACATATCACCAGTTATTTTAAAGGTCATGTACCAAGGCGAGCCTATTGCCATCAACCGGACACCAATCCAGACTCCGTGGCTGCTACAGACAAATTCCTGATGGAAAAACCCAATAACACTTTTATCGACCCAGGAATCGAACCCAGAATTTCATGCTCAGTAGTTGCGCGTTCGACCACTAGACCAACGTGGATGGTTTAAAACTCGTACTTATACTATTTTATTAAGGTTAAAGTTATATTTCAATATTAGTAAAAATAAACTGAGAACAGCCGTGGCCATTGGTGGCGGCTCCGACTTACGAACAGTAAGTTGTGGGTTCGAACCCAGGCAGGCGCATTACTTTGTGTAATGTATTTCATCACCACTGCTCTCAAAACGGTGAAGGAAAACATCGTGAGGAAACCGGCATGTCCTAGAACCTAGAACCTAAAATTCGAAGACATGTGACATCTACCAACCCGCACTGGGCCCGCGTAGTGGATTATAGCCCATTCCCTCTCATAGAGAGGAGACAGTGTGTCCCAGCAGTGGGAACATTATTGGCTGATTATGCAAAAATAAACTGTCCTACACATCTACAAAAACATTTTAAAGATTCGACTTGTGCTTGTATATTTATGCCTACAAAGTGAGAGGATAAAACACAACATACATATAACATATCTTTCATGTAAGAGTCTTGTATTAATAATGGTATTTGTCTTTCAATTAAACAACACACAAAGAATTAAGCGAACCATGTAATTACGCCTTAACAAACGACACGACGAATACGGCCCTTCGTAGGTACAAGATAAGGTACACGGCGAACAAATAATCAATTACCTAATTGATCTCTTGTTCCATTGTACTAAGAACATTACTTTGATACTTACACCCTATTATCCCTGAAAACAAAGACCAAATGAAATATATTTGAACATATTTACAATGGTCATTTTACTGAAAATAGAGTTCGATTTTCTGTAACGTTTTGGGACGTGATCAGAGTACTATAATTTGAAGAGAAATAGTACGATAAAAGTTTGTTAAAGAACTTTAAAGTTCTTTAACAAACTAAGAATTGTTAAATGTCTAGATATTCGAACACACAAAAACAACGTTAGTAATTTCATTCAATGCAACATTTTAATTAAAGCCTGTGTTGAACCAAAACAATCTCTTGATGACGTTTAAAAATATGATCCCCTATTAATAAATAAATAAATTCATTTATTTCAGGAAAATAACACCCATTGCCAGACATTTTTTTTTTTTCCGGATGGGAAATCATCAAATGACCCCCCCCACTCTGGGCGGAGCGGAAGGGAGTGTCAGACTTGTACTGACTAAAACCCATCCATGTTCCTTCTTTGCCCTTTGTATTCCAGGGCCACGGTATCTCTTTCGAACAGTCCCGCAGCCCTGGCAGGCATCGGTCCTTGCGGACCCCTACTTATTTGCTGACATCTCTTTGAGGCGCACGTGGAACACGAACGCGCCGTCGACACGGCCTGTCGTCATAAGACGGCCGGACGGCGAGCTAGCCCATAACTCGCCGTCCACAGGCCCGCGCCTACGGTGGCCGGGAGCCACCACGTGACCCCCAACGCCCAGGGCGTCTCCCGCGGCGACTGGGACGTGAGGTTCTTTCCCTCTCACGTCCCGCCACCTCCTTCACTAGCATGACTGCTTCGCAGAAGGAGGTGACGGCTTCCCATTCCCTCTCGCTCCGGACCATGGCTTGAACCAAGGCCGGACGCGAGAGATCGCCGCCGCCAATCGCCGCTACGAGGACACGGCGGTGCTCCGCCCAAGCGGGGCAAACCTCCACGGTGTGCTCCACCGTGTCCTCCGGACGATCCTCGCAGTGGAAACACCCGGGCGTTTCCTCCCGCCCGATTCGGTGCAGGAACCTCCCGAAACAACCGTGTCCGGTGAGGACCTGCGTCAGGCGGTAGGTGAGGGCGCCGTGGCGCCTCTCTAGCCACTCCTCAAAGAGGGGACTTATCGCCACTATGGTGGCGTGCCCTGCACGGGGTTGCGACAGTCGCTCTCTCCATGTCGCCATGAGATCACGCCGGAGGTCTGTCCGCTGAGCGGCAATTTGCCGCGGCAGCGGAGTTTCCTCCCGACGTAGTGCCTCCGCGCGCCATTCGTGCAGGCGTGCGAGGACTATCGCCTCCAGATCCCATGGCGGCAATCCGGCAAGGAGGCTAGCCGCTTCGCCGGAGATCGTGCGGTACCCCCGGATTAGCCTTATGGCTATTACCTTTTGGGGCGCGTTCAGGTAGTGGGCGGCTTGCCGCCTCAAAGAACGCGCCCACACCGGGGCCCCGTAAAGAGCCATGGACCGCACGACCCCCGCGTATAGCCTCCGGCAGGAGGCGTTTGGACCCCTCAGGTTGGGCAAGAGCCGCTTGAAGGCAGCCCCTGTCCGTTCCAGTTTGGGAGCCAAACGTCGGAAGTGCTCCACGAAGTTCCACCGGCTGTCGAGGACGAGTCCTAGGTACTTCAACGTCGACCCGACGCCGATGGAAACCCCTCCCGCCGTCAGTAGGGATCCCGACGGTGGCGCATTCCGAGGCCCATGAAAACACATGGCCTCGGACTTGTGCAGTGCCACCTCGAGACCCAATTGCCGGATCCTCTCCACGACTATCGCTACCCCGCCTGTCATGTTTTCGGCCGCCGCCTCGTGCGACCTCCCTTGTGCCAGTACCAGCGTGTCGTCAGCGTAGCAAACTACGCTGACGCCGGTAGGGAGGTCGGCGCCAGACATTAATTAAGAGAAATCCGAAAACAAGGACAAATAATATTCGATAAAATAACATAGAATAAAAATAAAATCAAATAAAACCAAACACAATACAATCAAACTAAGTCAAATTGAACAAATTAAAACCAAATCAAAATAAATCAAGACAAAATAAATCAAATAATCAATTACTTGGGACTTAAATAACTGGCGAAAAGTGGGTGTACTAAGGTACACGAACAATATAATGGCATGGAGTGATGTATATATAATTATGTGAGTAGCTTATTTTACAGTACAAAATGTACGTCTAAGTGATAATGCGCATTGTTTGTCAGTGAACACATAGCGCCGGTGCTGTGCGTGGCAGCCATCGTGAACAGGTCATTAGTGATCAGCGGGGGAGAGGACTCCGCTGTTATTGTGACTTCGCTCGTTGATGGCGCACTGGTAAGGGACGAATGTTTTTGTTATTTGTGCCTTTTACAATAAGATTTCTGTTCATTACATTCTTAAAACCAACATTTTAGTTAGGCTAAAAGTCTACCTAAAACCCTTGAATAATGTTCTATAAGTTTTATACATTAAAGCACGCTGTCGGATACTTATGGTACTAAACCGAGCATTGAAAATCGCACAGTGGGTCTAGAATTAGGCATTCATTTTGGTGTTACCAAATGTGAGTAGCGGCTATACATATTGTTTACTTTTTAGATATGGTTTTAGAGTTTACCAAGTTTCTGTACAGTAATCAAAACTATCCATAAATCGTGAAACAGAATAATGTGTTCCAGCTTGCTGTCTTTTACTAATAATATTTTGTTAATGTCCAGTAAACAGCACTTTTCGTTATAATTTCAAATTCATAAAACTTAAAGGACCCATTTTCACCAGGTAACAAAACTCGACCACCACCGAGGCTCAGTGACAGCTGTCAAAGTAATTCAAGATGGCGACATACTCGTCACTTGCTCACAGGACGGGACAGTATGCACATGGAACGTCGACAACTTCACACTACTCAGTACCGTGAACGCAGGAGTACCGATAAACACCATGGAAGTGACAGATGACAATGTATTCCTTATAACGTTACAAGGAGAGAATGAATTGCATGTCAGAACGTTTATCACTGGGACCCACCTGCACGTATTGAAGAGACATAAGGCCAAGGTAAGTGGAGATATGAATTGTATGCACCTTAGGGTGCTTATACACAAGATTCGACACAGTTAGAGCGATTATGTCAACGGTATGTAGATACTTATGCGTTCGGAAAAAAACCGGACAAGTGCGAGTGCGACTCGAGTGGACAGGGTTCCGTACGTTCATAGATTTCTTATAGATTTTCCTGTAATCTATAGGCAAAAAACTATTTTTGTTTCAAAATTTTCGGCCCTGTCCTTTTGATGTTATGGAAGGGGGGTGGGGGGAGGAATGGTCAATTTTCGCCTACTTTCTTAAATAACTTCAAAACTTAAAATTATAAAAAAAATATATTTGAGATGCTCACAATAAGCATAACATATGCATTTGCATAACTTTTTTTAATTGTCTAATTTACCCCCCAAAAGTGGCCCCTATGTTTAAAATTTATTAATTTACGTCACACATCCGTCTTTGGGTCACCGACTTACATAAGTGTACCAAATTTCAACTGAATCGGTTCAGTAGATTCAGGGTAAATTGGCTGTAACAGACGGACAGACAGACAAACAGATACGCGAGTGATCCTATAAGGGTTCCATTTTTTCGGTAGGTACGGAACCCTAAAACCGCTTAGTTTAGCTCGAATTGTGCAGCACTGGCCCGGATATGATGCGGCTGTGGTAGATTATAGATAGACTTACATATAAAAAATTAATAGAACAAGTAAATGAAAGGAAATATAAAATACTTAATAGGATAGAAAATAATTCAAACTTAACAACAAGGAAAAGTAATAAAGCGCTCTTCCTCTCTCTACTTATTTATAAAATTTGCTGTGCCCGACAGGGTCCATAATTGTTTTATTTTTTTTTTATTTACCACCTGTAAGTGTACATTATGGATATAGCAATAAACGATTTGATTTGATTTAGCCAAACGATTGCAGAATATGAGATACAATTGCTTCAGACGTGTTCCGGTCGGTTTTGTTATTCACCAAATCGAACCCAAACAAATGTGTTGTATCCTATACCGTGAACACGTATGTTGCAAACATGGAAGTGACAGGTGACAGGTGACAATTTGTTCCCGATCGCACTGCATACCGATACATATCTACTTACCATGAAAGAGACGGCATTCAATTTATTTCCTCCCATATACAGGGTGTAAACGAACCCTTCACGAAGCCGTCAACCAAGCATTATGACATCAAGCTACCCGAAACTGTCAAATTTTCCCTATCAACCTTCAACCTAATGCTTTAGCGATAACGTTGAAAATCTATTAAAGAAATTTGACAGATGGTAGTTGGATGTGCTGGCGTCTGTACATCAAACTTCTTTTTTTGGGTGAAAAATCACGTTTTACAGTATTACTTAATGTAACGCACTGAAAACATTGTGCTGATAGATGGATTGAATAGTAATTGGGGGTCGTGGAGGTGTTTAAAGTAAAAATGTTCCATAAAAACATGGATTTTTTTTAAACTGGTGAAAGAGTTGAGACTGTGACCCCCAATATCTCCGTAACCAGAAGGTTGCCAGGTAAGGAGAAGAAAAAAAAAATTATCGCAATGACGGGGAGAACAAGTGCCTTTCGTGTTCGTTAAGGGTCTTGTCACACCCTTTATTGAACTTAGCCTGTTTTTCGGAACAGTATTTTGCATGATGCTCCTTTTAAAATAAAATAAAAATAGCCTTTATTTACTCTGACCTTCTACTTAATTTAAACCCATAACATTGCTTCCTTTAGACAAAACACGTTTCAAAGATTAACATTGCACAAAATCTAATTAAATAAATCACAACAAAATCTTGTAAAAATAAAACAAAATACCGATCTAATTAACTTTGAATACAAAACAACGAACCTGTTGTCTTTCTTAAAGACAAGTAATCTTTTGTTCCACAATCCCGTTGTGGATCCAGTAAGTATTATAATAGAGAATAGCTTCAGCAGGACAGGCATTTGTACTGTTCTTAATCTAATATTGCTCATTAAGATATAAAAGATGATGCAGTTATTTAAGCCTCGGTTCCAGGCCAGTCTTAGTCTCCACTGCACTCAGACCTTGCAAATTAATCAGATTTCCAACATAAATTCAATCTTGCCGACGTAGAATCACTTTTATTTTAATAAAATCTCTTTCATTTTGTTCGCTAGAAGCAAAAAGAACAAGTTTTAAAGGGAACCCCTGTAGCGTCCCAACATAACTTTATCTTAAAACTTTGTTCAGCAATACCTTCCCATTGTCCGGACCAACGTTAATCTCACGATACGGTACGAGGGTTTAGTTAAATTAAAAAGATACAGCCTCCTAAGTTTTTAAAGATGGCGCGATCTTGCTACGTTTTGTGTCAACAGTTTGAGTGTTGATTTTAATTAAACCTACACGTCGTCTATTAAAAACAGATGGAAAGGTAATTCCAACATGATAAAGTATCCACTATCGTCAATTAGTGTAATAAAAAAATCGTATACTGTGACTGTGAATATACTGGTGGTCCAATTAGTGACGTCATAAAAAATATAGATTCCTCATGCCTAGGGATATCCGAAAATACCCCCTTGTATGTTCCGCGATTCAAAATCAAAAAATCAAAATCAAAGCATTTATTTCAAGTAGGCCAGTTACAGGCACTTTTGAATTGTCGAAACAAAGACAACAGTAAAATATAGCTACAGTCCCAGTCACAAGGCACAAAAACTGTGAAAGTACTGTAGTTGCCCATTCCCTAACGTAGATCTCTATGGAGAAGAACGGGCAAGAAACTCCATGGACACTCTTTTAAATCAGAATACTTTAACAAAACCTTGGTTACATCATTCATTTTGAGATGGTACATTATGTGAGAACGATGCAGCAAGATGTGTACGTTAAAAGTGTCCATAGTAAAAACAATTCAAAAATAAAATAATTAATTCAAATAAGCCGTGGCAAATAAGAGATGACCAGTCACAACTGACAGCGCCAGTTCACGAACATGACGCATGAATCAGCACCATTCAACTCAACCATTTTGAAGGGAACTAAATGATCCGACACACGTGCCACCATTAGCGAGACATTTGAGTGAGCATGACATACTCCTAACCGCCAGGGCACATTCAAGTCAAGAAAAGGCGCAGGTTTCAAGCGAATGACAGCTTTCTAGTACATAGTACTCACACAATATGGGCTAGGCGGCTATATAATACAAAAGAGATTGAATCTATACAATGCAAAGATAGTTATACAATCTTCAGCAGCTCCAACAATACTATTTAACGCTGTCAATTTAGGCGCCCCTGTTCTTGTGGAGGAGGACCGGCATTGAGCCAAGCATTTTTATCAGTGATATAATCGTCCAACTTGTAATATGCTTTCTTACATAGTGTGCGTTTAATGCATGTTTTAAATTTCGTTTCATTCAGTTCAAGAATACTTTGTGGAATTTTATTATAGCGTCTCAAACAGTACCCCATGAAAGATGAGTCTACTTTAGCGAGTCTGAAGCCTGGCTGAACTAATTTGATTCTTGATAGTGTTCGAGTTATATTTTTTTTTTATGACCACCAGTCTATAAAAATTCTATCTTTATTTTCACACACACTATAACTAGAGATCGGATATTCGGATGCATATTTACCTAAAGTTCTTTTTTTCCCGGCATAGGGTACAAAAGTAGGGAAGCGGCTTCTAAAAATGCCATTTTTTTCTCAAGATCGCAGTATTCCATAAATAATACGGTGTGTATACAATGTAGTACTCATAAGCATAATTAATATTTTAAATCTATTTAAAACAAGGCAAGAAATTTGTTGAAAATAACACGAAAATTTACAATTAGAATTGCTGCTGAATATTCGAATGACAAAATTGTAAATATAACAATTCATTTTAAGTAAAATAATCAAATGAATAAAATAAACCGGGTCTTTTTCCGTACTGACGCGCACTCCATACTAGTCAACACTCAAACTTTAGGTAAATATGCATCCGACTACCCGATCACTAACTATAACACTCACATTCTTTAACGTTAACTAGAGGCATTTTCTAATTTCATTAGCATCAAGAGCAACAAAAAAATAAACAAAATCACTGATTTCGAATACCAAATAAATCGATTTTAACAGTGCCTTTTTTAAGAGCCGATATACAAAGCACATTCCATTCGGTTGGTAGGTACACAAAGAGACTAACAAAATTCTACCACACCAATAACTCCAGATTCCAACAAGTTCTAATTTCTAACAAATCCAAACTTCCTAAAACCCGTGACCAAATAGTTGTTCCCGAAATATTTAGCCCAATACAACCTTGACATCTACCGCACATTCAACCTAACATAATTGGGTATCGCCAAATTGGTTAAGCTCTTTATTCGTTAGAGAAAATAGATTACCACCGATTTCTTTTAAGTGCTCTTGGACCCGTTTCTTATTACATTTGGTGGACGCGCCGCTAAGCGGTGCTATTACGTTACCATCGATATTGAGGATTCTGGAACTTTCTTTGTTTATTGGAGCAAAAGCATATTATTGGTATACTAGCTCATGCTCATGGCTTCGCCCGCGTGGAGGTCAAATTATCTCAGAAGAAAACACGGTCATGACAAAAAGTATCCTATTTTCTAACACAGGTCATGGTCTATCCGTGTGCCAAAATTCATCCAAATTTGTCCAATCATTACGAGCGTTAACGTCTTACGGCATTTCATACAAACTTTCAAGTGATTTTTATTTCGAATTGACTGAACCGATTTTAATAAAACTTCGGTTGCATAAGCAGGATACATAAGTCTAAAAACTTGACAGAGAACTTTTCGAAAAAAAAAGATAATTGGAAATTTATGTTTCTATGGAAAATCTAAAATCGGTCTAATTTAGCTGTAACACTATTTTTTGAAAATGTTCTCTGTCAAGTTTTTAGACTTATGTATCTTGCTTATGCGTACGAAGTTTCATTAAAATCGGTTCTGTCATTTCGAAAAAAAATCACTCTAGAGTTTGTATGAAATGCCGTAAGACGTTAACGCTCTTAAGGCGTGAAAACGTAACAGATGAACAGAGCTAATTCCGCATTTATAATATGAATTAAAACTTTTGTAATATGAGGATTTGATATAACATTATTTGGTATACAGATTTTATCTATATTTAGTTGTTGACCAATCTCTTGTATTGTGCGGTCAGTCAAAGGGATTATATCAGTATTAGCAACATCTATTTTCTAGCTAGTCACACAATATTTTTGTTACAATTCCCATACTTACGGTTAGATAGCTATATTATCAGTCACCTATTCTGGGAACGTGAGGAGATAACACTTTCCCGGTATTATATTTACAGAATTTCACTACAGCTCTAAACTTAAATTTATCATTTATGAAAACACCGATGTTGAATTGCTTTTCCGATAACAATTTCCAGAAATCTGAAAATTCATTAATATAATTTTGATATTCCAACAATCAATTAAATAGCTGTTTTCATAACTATCAGGCAATAAATCCGGGGACAAAATTAATTCATTTCTGGTATCCTCTTTCCGATATTAATATCGAACTTTCAATTAGTATGGAATAGGATCGAAAACTTGGACTTGAACAAGTATTAATTGATGCTTTAATTAATATCCCGAGAACGAAGTATCTTCAGACGTCTTGCAAGAGCAGGTACCAGCAAAAAGAGAATTTTCGAAGTTGCAAAACTTGAGGAAGAGTTAAGAAGCGAGCCAATACTTCTTTGGTAAAGCGGAACCTTACTTACGGAGATTGTGCTTTTACTGAACTGAAAAAAAAACAGCTGTTCCATACATTTTGACCGTGTAGGTATTGCACTTTTGTAGCAAACGCTGTTTTTTTTTGAATCGATGAAAAATTTCTATGTGAGTGGGCTCAAAATGACGTACTGAATACCTACGTGGTAACCGTTTTCGCGTCGGCGTCACTTCCACCCCGTATTTATATTGATACCTACTCTGAACATCCATTTTTCTAAAACTATGTAGTTACGGGGGACTTTGTAGAACAAAAGAACGAATACCATGGGTACTTTAATACCCACATTACTGATTCCAATCGGATTAGTTGGGTGGGCTCATGCCAACTAAGCTATACAAATAAATAAAATTGAAGTGTCCGTTTGTAATTTCAAAATATGTTTTTTTTACTGAATGCGTTAAGGTAATTTTATTTTTATTTTTGTCTGTCTGTTTGTCTGCTTGTTCCAGCTAATCTCCAAAACGGCTGGAACGATTTTGACAGGACTTTTACTAGCAGATAGCTGATGTTATAAGGACTAACTCTACTTTTATTTTAAGAAAAAGATTAGGGTTCCGTGAAAAAAAATTAAAACCCATGCAATTGTTAACAAAATCAGATTCAAATAGGAAAAATATTTTATAATAATTTCACGCGGATGAAGTTCGCGGGCAACAGCTAGTATTGAATAATAATTGATTTGGTTGTCTCCAATCTACCTATAGGATTACCAATGAGATAACAGGAATGAAAAACTTATAGGAGTTAACCCTTTTAGGTGAAATGTTTCTGCGTGGCTCACGACTCGTCTCGCGCGGCGGTAGGCTGCACCGACCAGAGGATCTACTTGTACAGCCTGCACAGCGCAACACTCTTGCGCACGTTGGCTGTGGCGCATGATCTAGCGGCGCTGGCCGTCGCTGATAAAGATCACTTCTTATTGGCTGCTGGTGAGTTCATTAGATAGTAATAGAGGACCGATTATACTACAAATCCAGTCAATGTTCTGTTTCTCTCAATTATTTGAAAATGACAGAGACAGATATGTACATGTTTTAAATATTTTCAGGGATAAATCCGATTAGTGAGTTCTGGTGCAAGTAGGGCTTAAAGCTTTTCCTTTGCTGTAGTTTTTGCAATGGTCTTCTTTCTGAAGAGACTCTTTGCATATTTTTCGACCTATTATTTAAAGTTAAAACTTCTGTTCAATTGAACACGCAATAATAACCATTCTTACTTTGGGAAGAAAGCTTTATGATAACTCATGATCTTCTTTACATAGTCTGAAACAAAATCACTCCCGCTGTTCGTACGTTTAGATCTTTTGAACTACGCAACGGATTTTAATGCAGTTTTCAGAAATAGTTATTCAAGAGGAAGGTTTATACCGGGTGTAAACAGACCCTTCACATATCCGTCAACCAAGCTTTCTGTACATCAAACTAAGTAACTTTACGCAAAAATTATTCCTGAGAATCGACTTTTTTTTTTTGGGTGAAAAATCACGTTTTACGGTAGGACTAGATGGAAAGCACTCATAGCATTGTGATGATGAATGGATTGAATAGTACGATGGTCATGGATGTGTGTAAAGTAAAAATCTTACTTTAAAAACATGTATTAAAAAAAAAAGTTGTAAAAAAAGTTGGAACTTTGACCCCCAATATCTCCGTAACTAGAAGGTTCCCAGGTATGGTCTTCAACAAAAAAATGATCGCAGTGACGGGGAGAACAAGTGCCTTTCGTTTATGTTAAGGGTATATTTACACCCTTTATATGTATGTATATTATCTAAATTGCACCCGTGCGAAGCCGGGGCGGGTAGCTAGTACTACATAATGACATACTAACACCATATTATTTTCAGGCGGCAACAGAGTAACGATATATTCATTCCACACAGAGGACAACTTGACCAATTTCCGACCAACCAAGCAAAGACAGAGACGCCAAACGAAATCCATGACGAATGTCACAATGTTACAGGTAAACACTCAGAAATATATCCCAGCCTATATTTGGATCCTTCTCCAAATAGTTTTATGTGTCGATATTTTTATCCTGCCAATATTACTTGTACACGGAAAAATGGAGACGGAAATAAGTCCAATGGGTAGATTGACAGATAATCCTTGGCAAGAGTTAATGATCAAAAGCTTTTATTTACGTCTCATACGACAAAAATATCTTAAGAAATTAGCCGTCTTATCATCTTTTGTTATTATTTTTTTCCTAACAGGCAGAACAAAGCGAACTCATCCCAATCAGCTGCCTAGAAATCTCTCGAGATGGTCAACTGGCTGCCAGCGGCTGTGCCCGTGGCCTAGTCAGAGTATGGCATCTATCTACCCATCGCCTTCAAACCACACTGAACGGGCATTTGGGACACGTCACCTGTGTGACCTTCTCTCCTAACAATCTGTTGGTATTGAGCGGGTCCGAAGACAGAACCATTGTTGTATGGCAACTGGCTGATAATTCGCCATCATTGACGTATAAGGTTAGTAAGAACACAGCATGAAGATTCTGGAAATACATGGTTGTATTTCCATAATCTTCATAATCAAGCTGTTTTGTTCCTAAATTCGGATGCTTTAGAAATAAGGTCGTTAACCCGAGAACTTTTAGGTTCGGAATAGAGCATTTAATTAAAAAAACTCTTCTTGTTATCAAGAATTCTATCTTTGTCTTCATAACTCCGTCGTCAAACTTTTCAACAATCTTATATTGAGTTATACATAGCGGAGTTTTTGCAGGGGCATTCGGCAGCTCTCCAAACTTTACTGATGATGTCTGATGGGAGACGGGCGATGTCCGGGGATAGAGCTCGGAACGTTCACGTGTGGCTTGTGGACTCCGGGATAGTCCTGCATTCTACGGCTGCACCCACAGCTAGCCTCGATGTTACCCTGAACATGAAGTTCGCCGTAAGTTTCAAACTAACTTCGCAGACCAAGTTAGGCATACTCAACGTTCTGACTAGATTAGGCTCATAGATTTCAGCTTTTAGGACTTGTAAGTTTAATGTTTTCAAAAACCACACGGGTTTGTAAGTAGCTAACATCGAATGGTTTAAATGTTAAAGTATCTTATTATTACATCAACTTACACTTGACCATACTTAAGTTACTTTTTTTTTTAATCTAACAAACATTCTGGAGCTTTTACGTGTTAACTCGACATTAAATGATGATGCAGTAATTTACTATAGAACTATAACGTAGGATACTTTCAGAGTAACTAGCTGCAACATAATATGTTGCTTGTGTTTACTTACCTCAAAATAAGATAAAATTGTCAAAGCCCTTTTCAATGTTGTCGTTATCATACAGGTTTTATCAGACGGTGACAACTCAGTCCGTATCTGGACATTAGCTGGCGGTGACAGTGGAGAAGAAAAGAGGAACGTGTCCCACGCAGAAAGAATCACATGTTTTGCTTTGACGTCAGACTCGCAACATGTAGTCACTGGGTCTATGGATATGTCGCTCAAGGTCTGGAAGTTGGATGGCGGGAAATTGTCTCAGGTTAGTGTCTAAAATTGTTGATGCAAGAAATACCGAAATTCCGTGATGCTCGTCAATAAATCACAATAAAATTGTAAATATTTCATACTGATCTTAAAGTTTGTTCTCGTAATGCCGGGTACGTATTGGTGTAACGTAACGTGAAATGTCACATGAATGAGCTGGCCAGACTTATGCAATGCAACGTGAAATGTAACCCAACAACAGGCGAATTTGTTTCCGCGTGTGTTACTTTACATGTTACGTTTCACCAATGTGTAAAGCCGGGTCAAGACGGGTGTTACGTGTAATATAATCCACCGTATAATGTAACACGAATTCTACGTGTGGACGGCACTACGAGCTATACATGTAGCGCTCGCGCCGGCGCTCGGGCTGATCCATAAGAGATGACTGCATTCTGTGCTTCGATCATCAATTTATCTTACTTATCTGTAAATAAATTTAGCACATAATACATAGTATTTACTTATTTCTCTTTTTTACATTATTCAATAACAAAACAAACTATTTTTAACAGGTTTTAGTTGGTCACTCAGACATAGTGACCTGTGTAGCTGTATCGATCACAAACAAGACTCAGATCGTATCAGGGTCTTGGGACTGCAACCTCATAGTATGGGACATTAACACTGGTTCAGACCTACATTTATTATCTGGACATCTTGGAAAAGTGACCTGTGTAAAAGTTACTGGAGATGGAACGATTGGCGTGTCTAGTAAGTAAACAAATAACATTTAATTAAAAGTATGTAAAAACCCGACTTCATATTGTATTATGTACCTATATATATAAATATTTGTAATCTTAATTTACTTCAATTTGATACTCGATAGGTTTGGTTGAAAAAAAAATATTAACGACTTACAATTTAGCACCAAAAATCCGCCATTTTGGTTTTTTTTAAAACACTATTTAAGGACACCTGGGTTTTCGAGACGAATCTAATGATACCTTAATCGTCGAAATCCATCCAACCGTTTGGAACACAATAATAAAGAAATTTACAAAAAAAAACAAACAATTATACAAGATCTGCGCAAAACACATAACTCTTTCTTAGCAGTCGGGTTAAAATAAAATCTGAAAATTAATTCATCTCTTTACTAAATATTTTCTTTATTATTACCAAACTGAAAATAATAAAAAAATATGTACATAATAGAAAAAAGAAATACAGGGCATCAAAAAATTCATCCACATCGCTTTGCCACGTTGGATGGCAATACTGTTTCTTTGCCCAAGAAATAGGCCAGCCCTCTGGTCACGGGAAGAGTTGACCAACCGTTTGCGAAGGTGGGCCCTGAGCACTCGGACCCCATGGCCCTAGTGCGACCAAACGGCTCAAACACATCAAATTCATCTCTTACCTGATTCATAACGAGAAAATTCATACTAGTATTTCAATTACACAGTCAGTGACAAAAGTTTGAAACTTAAAACATTTACTTCAACATAACCATATCAAAATATTGGTCTTCAAAGTACTCTTCAATTATAAACAAACAAAGTTATAATTGGCAAGTTTTAATTAATTAATCTCTCCCGAGTTAGTTGCTGACTTTGACACAAACTTAAATTCCATTTTATCTAGTCTTCTGTTAAAGATTTTACCACATCATGCCGCTTTCTAGCAAAGTCACTTACAAAATGTATTGTTGTTACCAATCTAGGTGCTGAAGATAAAACGCTTATCATCTGGGAAACTAAAAGAGGTCTGGCTTTGACATCTTTGGCTCTCCACGTCCCTCTGCTCGGGTTTCAGATAACAAGCGATTGTGCACGTATCGCCATCCATCTTTTGGATAGAGGTACGATCCTTTCTTTTTTGTAATTAAAACACTTTTATTTTATTTATTTGTTCGATGTTTTTATTTACAAAGGAAATGTTTGATTTTGGGCTACCACTATGTACACTACATAGATAAATAGGAAAAACATAGGGAAATTTCATAAAAATACTTACAAATTAATTTGAAGAAGGGTACAGGCGTACAAAAATGATCATTACAAAAGTTTTTTTTTAATAAGATAACCCTATTTTTAGGGCAGCCATGTTTTAAGAAGTGACGTCTTTGAGTCTTTCTTTGCTTTGAGTTTGAATTGGATGTGTTTCGGAGTTTTTAGTATTTGTTTTTGTTTTGCGACCCAGTTTTACGGACATTGATTTACTTGCTTCTCTATTGACCAAGGCTTTGTTTTATGGTTTCTGTTTTGTTTTTATCGCGGATATTACGATACACGTCAATCAAGTGTCATTGTCAAAATTAAATTTTTCGCGTACTGCTGATCTGATCCACCATGTTTAATTTTATGTTGTGTTGCTCTCCTTGACCAAGTTAATTTGAATGTACATTGAAACGAAGTGAAATTAAAGATAATTAACAATAAAAAACGATTACTGTATTATACAGCGATATTTACATATAGTGTATATAGTGCTAGCCCCATACATTTCTGGAATATCTCCTTTATTGTAGTGTTTGGCAAACAAACATATGGAGACCGTAAGATGAAAAAAATAATTGAATAGTATAGTATAGTGTTAACGTAACAGAAAGCTTATACATTTATAGAGACGATAGATAATCCTGTCTTTTAGCGGTTGAATTTAATTATTTGATTTCTTTAAATTGTTTTGATATCATGGACTTACTCTTGGGTTTTTATCAGGTTGTCTACCAATGATCTGTCTACATAATACACCAGCTACGTACGTAAAAATACCAACTTATGCTGCTCCAAAAGATGTTGATGGTAAGTCAAGTAAGTCCCAGCTTTTGCTACTAACACATGAATTTTTTATAAGGCATGAAATATTAATGTATTGGTATATCTAGACGACTTTGGTGGAGGCCTTCACCCTATCTGGGGCTCTTGCATAAATTCTTTATTAGATAGAAATTAATGTAACTAACAATTAATCTAAGTTAACTAACCAAACAATAGACCTTCTAAGAAAACCATGCTAAATGCAAGGATTTTCATTTTTATTTATTTATTTTATTTTATATCTATAGACCGACCGCTTTATTGAGTCCTCCGCCTTGCTCCATCAAAGGCACATTAAGCACCTACAAAGTCCTAACAATATCTCGCAGGTTATTTGCTTAAAAAAAAACATAATCCACGTAGGTATTACGATACTAATTGAATCAATACGTGATCAACCTTCAGAATATTCCATTTAAATTGATACCTTCGCGAGGACTCATTAAAGCGGTCGGTCTATAGACGACATTGTAGATACAAGATACGTTTCATAACTGTAATGGAACCTTTTGAGTTTTCACTTATTTACTTTTGCTATCAAAGCGATGCTCATTACTTAATGTAGAAAAAGAAATTGTCAGTTAATGTGGAACTTGAGCGTATAAAAAGATCAGGAACAAAAATGTTATTTTATATTTGTAGAATTGCGTCCGCTGGCACCAAAGCGGCCGATGAGAAGATTATTGAAGAAAGAAGTCTCTTTGGATACTTATACTTGGCAGAAGAAATATGGACATCTTACTTCTGCAGCTATGATGGCGCAAGTAGATGAACGATTAAAGAGGAGGTAAAAGACATGAAGGGTGCTTATTTTTTAACCCCTCCCCCCCCCCGACGGAAAAAGAGGGGTGTTATAAGTTGACCACAATATGTGTATGTGTGTGTGTCTGTCCCTGGCACCGTAGCTCTTAAACGAGTGAACCGATTTGGATGCAGTTATTTTTATTTGAAAGCTAGTTTCTTGGCGATGGTTCTTACGTTTTATCAAAATCGGTGCAGCCATTTACTAGATATGGGATGGATGAAAGTGGTGGAATAATCGAATATTATCAAATATACCCAAGTGGGGTATCAAATGAAAGAATGTGATGTGATTATTAAAATTAGATATGTTTTATCAAAACCGGCTCAGCCATTTTATTGACTTTTCAAATGTTTCTTCGCTTTTCTTAGTTGCGAAGGGAATTTTTAAATTTTAAATTTAATTTTGTCTGGTTATTTGTAATGAAGACTCATTTTTCTGTCTCACTAACTAAATCTATGGTTTTATTTAGATTCTCGGTTTCCGCGTCAATGGAAGAGATCTCAAAAATACAAGAAGCAAAGAACAAAGACTTAGGTTCACAGGTAATATCTACACACAAACTCCTTGTAACATTTCATATCTAATATAAACTTTAAAATTAACGTAAGCTGTCATGTGCAGGTGAGCTTAGGGCCTGAAGAAGCAGCGATAGCGCAATCTCAGCACTTCGATCAGCTTGAAGCTTTGTGGAACAAGATATCGCCGCCGAGACGGCGGTCTAATAAGGTATGGCGGACATTTTATAACGAAATTCAAGTTTAAATGTAAGTTATTTTGCTTACAGTCGACGTTTTAGATTATTTTAGATTTAATATTAGTAACAATGGCGAGATTTCTTCACAAATTCAAGATTTTTAACAATAGTATTAGGAGCTTTATACTATTATGTACCTTACAAATAAAAATTACTGTGAACTATACTTTAGTAGATATCACTATCATCACTACGTCATAGTATAAAACAAAGTCGCTTTCCGCTGTCTGCCCCTATGTATGCTTAGATCTTCAAAACTATGCAACGGATTTTGATGCGGTTTTCAGAGATAGAGTGATTAAGAGGAAGGTTTATATATATATTGCACCCGTGCGAAGCCGGGGTGGGTCGCTAGTTATAGATATATTAGTTTCTAACTCCGAGCACTATTGGGCGATCTGAAAGTATAATAACAATAAAAATAGTCATAAGGGGCCTGCTAGCTTGACACTTCATAAAAAAGTCAATTAATCAAAAATGTCGAGGTACATCTTATTTACTTTCTTTAGGTACAAAACCTGTTGATAAATCTCGTTGGGGCCTGTTATACTAACCGGTTTGAAAAAGTTGCCCTTTAATCCGGGACATTAGATAAAAAATAAATTCGGACGAATCTAGTAATTGTATTTAATAAAAGTCTAATGTCAACAGAACAACAAATAAATTGAAAAACAATGTAACTGTAATAGAGTCGATAATTGCATCCATTGTTTCAGTCACTGCAAAAACAAAGTTCGCTAATCGAGAGCCGATTCGACTCGTCGGATGAAGAGCATACGCCTGTAGAGGAACAAGGTAACTTCCTCTAACTTTGTTCTCATTTGTGTTGTTATTTATTATCCTTTGTTGGAATAACGGTTTTGTTTCCGTCAGAAGAACAATCGTTGATTAGAGCTTTCTAAGGTAAAGACAAAAAACGAATAAAGATGTTGTCAAACCTGCTTCTGACACTGGACAGTGATAGATACTTCAGCACATTACCCCGGTGTCCACAACCGCATCCGTATTTTTTCTTTTTTGTTATTTTTTTAACCGCATCCTCTATTTGTACGGACAAATCGATTTTAACTAATTCTTTAAAATATATTTTTCCATTACAAAACAATTTTAAACCTTCAAAATATTTTTAATATATTATGCAAACACGAAAATTTCGATATATCCATCTTTAATCAGTACACATGTAATTCTCATCAATTTAAAATATGGAATTTCCCCTCAAGTAAAGGTCCAACATTAATTTCCATTCAAAAACTTTGCCAATACATTTTGCATACAAAGTCGGGATAAACTTTGTAATTTCAATCCATCAATGCGTTTTTTCTATAAAAAAACTCTGAAAATCAACCTTATTTCTTTCTTTCACAGAACACATGGTCGAGTAAAGAGTAATTGGAAAATGATTATTATAGTTATTAATTTAATATAATTATTATAATTTTATGTAATAAATGATAATTGCCTCAATAAGAGCTGGTCTCGTTTTGTTTAATTAATTTCAAACTGCTTTTTGATTAGTTTTCGACTAACAATGATTGATTGTGAAAACTTAATTTTAATATCTATCGTTCAATTTAAATTGTTTTAAAACTTTAACTTGTATTCATCAGAACTTTAAGTTCAATCTTGTTTACATTTTAAAATATATCTGATGCTTCTGTTTTTATGTAATTGAAATGCCATTGCATCTAGGCCTAGGCCTTCGCAATGTATTCTCTTTTCATCAGCCCTTTTAAAACAAAACTACTCAAAGCTAGAAAATGAAAATGGCGAAAGTGAAAAATACGAAGTACGTTTACGTTTAGTAAACTTTAGAATTAAAAACTACGAATTAAGTAAATATTTAATGCAAAAAATTGCTGATACTGTTGTAGTAAGTTATAAGATAAATTGAAGTGTACGCATTGTGATCTTCTAGACTTTACTAGCTTCCTTTTGGGGCCAGTTTCTTTGAAAACAAATATTATAAGCGAATTGTATTGCAAATTAATTATACATCACTTTACATTATCTCAACTTTTAAAAGTATAATATTCGTACAACAATGTATTGCAAAACAAATAGACCAATTTTGAACAAGAATATTGGAAACTGGTCCTCATGTAGTTCACTCTACTGTAACTTTGATTCACGCTATGAAACTGTGTCAGCACATTGTTACGTGTAGTGTGTTTTTTCTTAAATTTCTCATTTGGTAAACAAACAGTACAAAAGTCACACTCAAGATTTGCAACTTCTAATGCAAGAAACAATAAAGAAGTTAGTGTCAAATACATCAAAAACAGCTTTATCAGAATCGGTACAGTCGCCAGCACATCAAGTTACCGCAAACTGTCAAATTTCTCCAAATGATTTTAAACGGATTTTCTAAATCGAATGAGAAAATTTTACAGTTTGTGGTAACTTGATGCGCTGGCGACTGTACCTAGGTACGCCATATTTGTTTACAAAATAAGACAAATGAAGAAAAACACTAAGTAAGTATTAACGTAGGTACAACTTAGAATAATTCTAGGAATAACTAATAAGTAGGTAACTTAGTCCTCTTCAAGCCTCGGTTTTAAAGCTATTAGTCGATTTTACGTATCACTGATTTTATTAGCTTTAAATATGCAATTATAGTTAATTATTGTAGGTAACACTTCTTAGGTGTTAAAAACGAATTCGCTGTATTATAAGCTACATTTGAACGCAAAATAGTATTAATTGTTTTATTTATTTCATTAATCGTTTTACCAAAGTTAAATTAATTTGTACAATATTTAAAACAAAGTATGTATGATAATGTTGTTTGCATTTTAGCTTTACCTACGTATTTGTTTTAATTAATTTGTTCCAAAACTTTTGTTTAACTTCAACAGGAAAATGTTTTCAATTTTACCGTAAATTGTTGAATGTTCGTTTAAAACTCTGATATTTTAATCAATTAAGTTATTTTTTAATAGTATTTAAAATAATAAAATTAATTTAAAATTAAATAGTGTTAAATTAAATAATAGAAGCGTAGTTTATATAGATAAATAGATTGTAATTTCCCCGATTTGTGTATCGAACTAGTGTTTTCCAACTGTGATCCCTTATAAAGACTTCTATATAAGTACACATAGTTTTCAAACTACAAAGAGTTGTCCTTATAAATAGTTAGTGTAATATTATCGTCTCTTAGACAATCTACCTATCGAAATGTTTTTTCTAACTTAATAACAACATTTTTTATCTTTTCTAATTTCTTATTTGCGACATCACAAAATTTAAATTTAAAAAGTGTTAATGAGAAAATGTTATCAATATTACAAATAAGAAATAATGAGAAGTTTAAAGTTTTTCAATGGCAACTTTGTATACAATAGTATTATCTAAACTTAATTCACAAAGATTATAGTTGATTTTGTAAAAACATAATATCTAAGCTTTTACATTTGCGAAAGTTTTATCCAAGTGACTGTTATGAACGTATTAAACTTCCTTATCTATTGTTTTTGATTCTAATAAGATAAAACTGTTGACTTCTTGTTTGAATTTTGAACTGAATTATAACTTCTGTTAATTCTGTCAGTTTTAATAGTAGTTCGTTAATTAAATATCGATTATAGTTATCTAATTAAAATTTAATTGACGCAGCGAGTAATAATGCTATTAGTAGAATACATTTTATTGTGTAGAATTTCTAAAATTTTAATGTTGGTAATAGACTTTACTTATGTATGTATAAATTAGACAATGCAATAATATTTCATAAGTAGATGCACTTACTTGTAGTGGAATAGGCAACTGAATTATCTTCTGAATAGTATTTGAACGAATACATTCTAACAAACATAGCTCTGTCCTCTACGCTTCTTAAATCAATCTGACACAAACAAGCTAAAAGTGTTTTGAAGGGAAATTCGATAGATGTTTACACTTGAGGACCGAATAACGTAGAGAGTGAATCACGAAAACGGAATTTGTACTCGTAAGAAAGTCTACAGGACAAAGACTACACACCTTATTTTAAATCTGAAAGTGTAAGTACATTTCGTCATAGCTGTACTTAATACCGTTGTCCTCAAGTGTACTGCATGTCTGCAATAAGTTTTAATACTTACTATAATCGTTAGACACTGTCATCTTGTTAACTATTTGTATAGAGTTTTATATATTTATCGTTTCTTATTCCTCACGTATGTGAGTTTTATTTTTGACCTGTCGTGGCATTATATCTGAAAATATATCCTCTGTGTTTCTTAAAAATGTGTTTTTATTCGAACATCCCAATTTGCGACTCGTTATTATCTTATAGAATGCTGAACAATTTTTAAATAACTTTCTAAGCAGAAGAATTTTTGTCTAAGTATGTTTTATCAAGCCAGACGAAAAACAATTTTTTGAATTCCATAATGAAATAATTATTGAAAAGTAAATTAAGAATAACAATCATTATTTATGTGTCTGCCTCATAATATTAATATAATTGAGTCTCGACTTATTTTTACATCAACCTTCTTACGTTCTTCAAAAGTTCAAGTGACGACACCCACACAAATATAATTCCATAGAATAAATTGACACCTGAAAATAATTAGTAAGTAAATATTATGATGATCGCACGAGTGAAAGTTATTGATATGTTAATTAAGTATCTTTAAGTACTTTGTTTGATACCAAAATATCCAATCTAATCCATGCATGATAAAAAACGTGTTATCAAGTAACCGCTTGTACATAATCCATGAATTACTGTTAAACAGTGGACGCGTCTGGCACTCACTCACTTTATTTGATGCAACTTTCAAAAAAAGGTTTAGTTTTTGTTATTTCCCAGTGCAACTCAAACACGTTCACAGTGCTTCGTAATGGATCTAAAAACATAGGCCAATCGTGTTATACGAACATAATGATCAATAACCAGGCGGGAGATAGCGTTTTATCGCCAGATAAATTACAGTGTGTGATGTGCTAAGTGACTTAATAATCCCAAACATGGATAATGACAATAACAGCTTAACTCCATGTCAAATGAATAAAATGCACTTCAGTGAAGTGGAACAAGGCAACGTGATCTACAATCCAAAGAATACAACATCGTTCTGGACTATATTCACCTTAACATGGAGCTCCCTCGGGATAGCTTTGTCAGCAGCTGCTTTAATACTGCTCATTTTAACCGCCGTGATTTTTGCTGAATGGAGAAAGAGTTACAAAAATAAGCTCCTCGTCCAATTTATGCTCGCCAGATTTTTGTACACGTTCGTGAGATTTTTCAGCGACGTTCAGAAATTATTCAACATGTGCCCGTATGCTGGAAGTTTCGTCTTATTGGACATTGTTTTCATGATATATACGGAAATGGTGCTCGTATGTTGGATGTTTGTGTTCAGTCGCCAAATATACGTCAGCTTGGTTAACGTGTTCATGACTGAAAGCTGGAGCCTCTGGAAAGTGTCGTTGATTGCGTGGCTTGGACCCATCAGTGTTGCCCTATTACTACATTGTATGTTTCATTTAGGTCAAGAAGCAACTCAAAAGTATTTAGTACTATACATATTAATGATCAAGTGGCCCGTGCTAATTACAAATGCAGTGTTACTAATTTTAGCTCTAAAATCTGTTCTAAAAAATAGTATGAAATCCAAAAAAAACTTACGAATTATTCTAGTCATGATAATGCTGATTTTTCTGTTTTGTTTCCAACAGATGGTTCTTGATGCGTTTAAGATAGTTTTTCTAGAAATTGAATACACACAAAAACTTATAAGTACGACGTTGATCGTTACTAATATATTTTCGATGTACCATTGCGCATTCTCCATATGTTTTTGGGTACTAGGTAACGCAAATACTAGAAAGTTATGGCGGTTTCATAGCAAAGAATTCAGCACGAAATTGCGATCAAGTATTAGTTCATAAAACGAGGTTTTAACTAGAATAATAAAGTTATTAAAGTTATAAGTTACCTGGAGCGCTTTAATTTTTTTTTATTTTTAAGTTTATTTATACGATTAAAAATTAAAGGTCATTAAAGGTATTGTTTTTTTTTTTGAAGAATAATAATTGAAAATTGTAAAGAAGTAGAAAATAAAGAAAGTAGATGCAGATGTAGGTATGTGGGAACAACTAACTTTACACAGTGAAATCTACAACCCACATATTTTGAAAAATAATTGTGAAGCTAACCTTATCGTCATTACTTTTGGCGATCAAAGTCGCTGCGTGTGTATTAGCATTATTAGTTCTTAGTTATGATGTGTTTAGGGGTATTAAATATTTATAGACGATATTATAATAGTTGGCTAGGAAGAGGACTGTCTGTAGGACAATCCTTCTCTCACTCCGTAGTGATTAGGACGGAGGACACAGAGTTACATTGCAATTTTACCCTAACCAACGTGTTCCTTATTACAATATTGTAGTTACAGTTTAAAAAATCTATTTTTAAACTGTAACAGGACGTATGAATGTCATGAATACAAATTTAAAAAAATAAGAGCTGTAGAATTCGCTGTGCCGCACTTTTAATTTCGCAGGTTGTCATCATCATATACCTAGCCTTTTCCCAACTATGTTGGGGTCGGCTTCCTGTCTAACGGAATGTAGCTGAAAACCATTATTTTACATGGACCGACTGCCTATCTGGCCTCCACAACGTAGTTAGTACTTTTTGGGCCACTGACTACCTGTACTGTTTGTCAAAGATCTACAAATGACAGCCGGGACCGGGCTTAACGTGCTTTCCGAGGCACGGAGGAAACTCGGTATGAAATGTGTGGTCACTCATCCACAGACCAACCTAGGCAAGCACGGTTTAACCAAAAGATCAACCCAAGCGGCTGTTATTATTTAGTCACTAACTCTTTTTTCGCAAGTTGTAATATTGCGATATTGGATTTAACCTTGCGTAAAAACCGTTAGGATAATAGAAATGTTATTTCAATATCTGTAAGCATATTGCTTGTAGATATAGACAAGGCTGATATAATAGAAAAAAATGCGTGTAGTGATTCATATTCTTATCTCGTATCGGTAGGATTACTACGAGAATAGGTCGTCATCAGCAAGGTTGCTATCAGGGCTGACTGCCCGAGGCATGCCCGACGTTGATATTTTCTTATATTGATGAAAGGTCGTATATTTTACCGGCCAAATCCAATTTCAGGCCAAGCTAGTATGTCCTAGGCCAAACTGGTTTAATGGTTTATCGTTTCAGGATACACTAACCCGAAAAAAGCAATAATAATGCGCCCGACTTGTATGTGGCGCTCGCCGGCCGCTGCCGTGGTACCGCTCGCTACGCTCGCTCGGCTCGCGCGTGTTTGGTCACAGTTCTATCATAACCTAACCCATTACGACGGGATGATCGACGATCGTTCTCTTGTGAGGTGCTGGGTGTGGCCTAAGACAAACTAGTTTAGTCGGAAATAGGGTTTGGTCTGTAATATATATGTTACGGCTAAAAGCCGAAGTAAGGTTACCTAGGTGCGGCCTAAATTTGGAGGTTTGATGCAACCAATTTGGATGTAGCGCTCGCCGGCCGCTGCCACGGCACCGTTCGCTGCGCTCGCTCGGCTCCCGCGCGTTTGTCACAGTTCTAACCTAACCTAACCTAATCCATTTGGTCGGTGAGTCCTAGCAATAAAAAGGATACACCTAAGTTTAACAAACTGTTACCGGCCGCACCTAGGTATAGCCGGCTAGAACTAAGTGTAACTTTACTACACATATAATCATTTTCTTTTTCTTAACATATATACCAGTTCCTAGTTGTACGCCTGTTAGCGCTAGCACTAGGTACCACCTAAAAGAATTCCCAAATATGGCTAGTATTAGTGAAAATAAGACATTAATAAACTAATATAGGGATCTGAAACATGGGTGTTAGCCTTATTTCCGTTTCTTTTTTGTTTGTTTCTGAGTATTTCTCATTCTAAAAATGACATCTTGAATTAAATAAAACAGAAATAGATAGAATAACAGATAAAGATTCCGGCAAAAGGGTTTAAATAACACTCGCAAGAAGAGGAAAACCGTATATATGTTATAACTCATGAACATAATCACGTTATATCAGATTACCGATCCCTAATGGATTACCCCTTAATTTAACGTATTATCCGCATTTATGGAAAATGCTTTGCCTGTTTTGTTTACTGAAACGGTTCATGTTCATTTTGATACAATAGCACTTCTTATTTATTGAATTAAACAGCGAGAAGCGAGTCTTTTAGACGAATCCAGATGAGCAATTAGATGTATTGCTTAATTTATTGAAGATAGGAATAAACTCTACTTCAATGTGCACAAATGCTCAGTAATAACGTTCACTCGGGCGCGGACCCCACTATGCTACGAGTACAAAGTGGAAGCAGCACCCATGCAACGAGTTTCACAGGTACGGGATCTCGGGGTGATTCTAACATCAGACCTCACTTTTCGGGAACATATCATAAAGACATGTAAAAAGGCGTACAGAAACTTAGGTTTTGTACTGAGGCAATCACAGGGGTTTACCAATATTACCACATTCAAGGTGTTATATGACGCTCTAGTCAGGAGCCATCTTGAACACAGTGCAGTTATTTGGTCTCCACATGAAACAAAATACAGTGTAATGTTGGAGAGAGTCCAAAATAAATTCACAAGACATTTGTATTTTAAACTATATGGGGTATATCCATTCTACCCATTAATGTACCCTACACTGTTTGTACTGGGTATGGTGGGGTATAATGAGCTGAGGGTGCGCCGGGAATTTATTCTCGCTGCGTATGTCGTAAAACTATTGCGTGGTGCAGCTCATAACCCGGGTGTGCTGCGGCAGCTTAAACTGTGCGTGCCGGATCAATACGTGTGGAGGCGGCGGCGCCCACCACTGCTAGCCGTGCCGGTAGCCAGAACCAATCTCTTGGCTAAAACCCCTCTCACCAGAACGATCCGCGTAGTGAACGAGGTTCACGAGCGAATCGACATTTTTTCGTGCACTTTGAGTGAATTCGCAAAAGTTTTGTTAAACGTAATTTCTTATTTATAAGTAGTAATAGACAATAGTTAATGGACCTGTGTTAGAAATAAGAGTGATAGCCACACTGTCGAAGTAGGTTTAAGATTACCTGTAATGATAGTTGTAAGTTGAATAATTAAATAAATAAATAAAAGATTTCTTAAATTAACAATTTTCCATAGTTATCCCTTATTGAAATTCTTTTGCCGTTAGTATTTTTCCCTTTTTACGCAGATATTTAGCTGCTGAAAAATAAATATTTTAGCTGACTCGATCACGACTGGCTTAATTGTATCAGGGAACTTCAACCTTACAGAACATTCATCAAAAGTATTTACACTCCATCTTCTTACAAGTAACTATTTATATGTAACACTGTCAGGCAACACGAACGATAACCTCTCTAAATTGAACTGGAAATAATTATGCCTAACGTGGCCCGAGTTCCTTCGTAATTAGTGCTAAATTACTGCCTGAATCCGGTTCCAAGGTTTAAGTGGGCAGACTGGCCGCGGCACTGGAGTACTCGTGTAGAATACATTTAGGTAATAATATAAGCAATATGATTTTAGGAGAAAAGTTCATTACAATGGTGTTTGTAAGTGAGTAATCTGGCGATTGGTAATTATTGACCGATACTTAAACACGTGATTGTACTCATGATAACAAACAAGTTTCCCAAAAAAACAATTTTTTTTTTAATACTCATTTGATTTTATCACAAGAACACAACAGTAGGCCGTATGAAAATCGCGCGCGCCAGCCTGTGTCCTATCGATCTCCGGCGAGGCGGCTAGCCTCCTTGCCGGATTGCCGCCATGGGATCTGGAGGCGATAGTCCTCGCGCGCCTGCATGAATGGCGCGCGGAGGCACTACGTCGGGGGGAGACTCCGCTGCCGCGGCAAATTGCCGCTCAGCGGACAGACAGCAGCCGGCGTGATCTCATGGCGACATGGAGAGAGCGACTAATGCAACCCCGTGCAGGGCACGCTACCATTGTGGCGATAAGTCCCCTCTTTGAGGAGTGGTTAGAGAGGCGCCACGGCGCCCTCACCTACCGCCTGACGCAGATCCTCACCGGACACGGTTGTTTCGGGAGGTTCCTGCACCGAATCGGGCGGGAGGAAACGCCCGGGTGTTTCCACTGCGAGGATCGTCCGGAAGACACGGTGGAGCACACCGTAGAGGTCTGCCCCGCTTGAGCGGAGCACCGCCGTGTCCTTGTAGCGGCGATTGGCGGCGGCGATCTCTCGCGTCCGACCCTGGTTCAAGCCATGGTCCGGAGCGAGAGGGAATGGGAAGCCGTCACCACCTTCTGTGAAGCAGTCATGCTAGTGAAGGAGGTGGCGGGACGTGAGAGAGAAAGAACCTCACGTCCCAGCCGCCGCGGGAGACGCCCTGGGCGTCGGGGGTCACGTGGTGGCTCCCGGCCACCGTAGGCGCGGGCCTGTGGACGGCGAGTTATGGGCTAGCTCGCCGTCCGGCCGTCTTATGACGACAGGCCGTGTCGACGGCGCGTTCGTGTTCCACGCGCGCCTCAAAGAGATGTCAGCAACCGAGTAGGGGTCCGCATGGGCCGATGCCTGCCAGAGCTGCGGGACTGTTCGAAAGAGACACCGTGGCCCTGGAACACAAAGGGCAAAGAAGGAACATGGATGGGTTTTAGTCAGTACAAGTCTGACACTCCCTTCCGCTCCGCCCAGAGTGGGGGGGGTCATTTGATGATTTCCCATCCAAAAAAAAAAAAAAAAAAAGCCTGTGTCCTATCAGCTGTTAACCGCATGTCGCCGTTCTGTTTCATTACTATCGTACGTGTAACAGTGGGTAGGCAGAGCACCCGCGCGGCTCGCAAGCCTTGTGACAAAAGTGAATGAGTATTTAAAAAAAATTTTTTTTGGAGAATTTGTTTGTTATCATGAGTACAATCACGTGTTTAAGTATCGGTCACTAATTACCAGCGACCCTATATAGTTAATTAGTAAAAGCTCTAAATTAATTAATTAATTACTGACAAACTACGCACTACCCAAAATGCTGTCAGCATAAAATATAATGAGATGAACACTTCTTCACCACTTCAGGTTGCAGGGATCCGCTGGGTGCGAGACGCACGGGACCGGTCAATCTGGCGACACTTGGGGGAGGCCTATGTCAAGCAGTGGACGTCTTTCGGCTGAAATGATGATGATGAACACTTCTAAGGAAGGATTTTTGAATTCGTCCCCTGCAAAGGATAAAAGTGTGAAAGCTCGTCACTTTTGGCGATGGGAAATCCCACAGAGTACTCGGCTGGTACTTATTAAATAATTGTAGAAAATCATCATCATCTGCCAAGCCTTTTTCCAACTATTTTGGGGTCGGCTTTAAGTCCAGTCGAATCCAGCTAAATACCAGTATAAGATGGAGCGATTGACTATCTGACTTCCATAACCCAGTTAGTTTTTGGTAATATGAAACCCCTTGATAAGACTAAAATATGGTATCGACTTTGAATACCTATGAATTAAAAGTTGTCCTATCTAGTAACAGTGTGATTGGTTGGGAATTTTATTCACAATTTTTCTCAACGAGTCACACTGTGACAGGTTACAGTGTGACTCGTTGGGAACAATCGAAAATAACGTTTATGAGTATTTATAATAAAGCCAACGATATCTTCATTTAATAAATCAACGCTAAATCATAATATTTCTAAATTAAATAAACAGATACCCATAAAGTCCAGTAAACGTTATTCAGATTATAATTACCTCATTTTCCTCAAATGATTATTTTAAGAAGCAAACACGTCCTTATTACGTAGCAATAAAGTTCAAATAAATCTTTGATTTGGCAAAACCACGTTTTTATAGGCAAAGTTATCTTAATGAAACTTCAGAGGAGATTATGGCACATAAAAATAATGATGGTTCATAAAAGCCAAGACGTTCACGATAAATACAAGCTCCAGATTTCTGTTCTATGAGCTTAGATAATATTATACGTGGATATGGACAGTGGTTTGTGCAAAGCGATGTCCTTTGACCAACGAAGTGAAAGGATAAAGGTAATGGCTTTCTGCTGCTTAAAACGTTTTCAAGTCTGTATGCTGAATGCTCTGAGAACTCGTAATTATATAAGTACATAAATAAGTACCTAGTTAAGGTATAAACTGTATGTTGTTAAGAAAATATGGCTGCTTCAAGATCCTCTTCCTCATTCTTTTTGGATTAGTTTACTTAGCAATTTAACATACATAGATGGGGAAGATTTATCTGATTAATTCTGATGGTCAACATATTACAATGCTGTATAGTTAGTGGCAGCTTTTTTTATTATTTTTATTAGTGCAATAAGGCAATACTTTGTTACAACCGTTCGCAAATAGTTAATTGCATTGACATGTCATTATTTTAATTACATATGTAATTAAAATAATAACATTATATTGTTACTGCTAAGTCCGAGAGGCCTTGCGCTAGCGCAGCTATGCGTGTGACGAAATAGAATTATTTCAATTTGAATGCTTATATTGGTATTTTGATTTTTATTAATAGAGCTACTTTGGGTAAACTGGAAGTCTGTAGTCTGCTCAGATGGAAATTCATTGAGATTCTTTAATGACTCGGCCCTGGTGTGTAAATGTGGTGCAGTTCTACAAACGATGAGGAACTTAATATTGTGTCCAGCGTGTCCTATTGTTTGTTCATTACAGGAACTGATGGACGCTACGGAAGGCGCCAAACTAGCGGCTCAATTCTGGACCGACACAATTTAGATTACCATCGACAACGCTCAGAAGACTTTTTTTTTTGTTTACGAGTAGATTAGATTTAGAAATTTATTGTAACGGATATATCAAAATGGACAAAAAAAAACGAATAAATAAAAATCCTGACTCAAAAAAAACATACACACACACAAACATAGAATCACGCGTCCATTTAGATATGTATATCTAAATGGACGTGTGGTCTGAAATAAAAGTTTTTTTATAATATTTGTGTAACAATAAAATGTAAACGGAACGAAGGAGCCTGGAACTCACGACACAGGGAATCCTGGTGTTTGTTTCAGGAATCAATGCATTGAATATAATTTCACAAACAATAATTTATTCTATTCAGAAGAAGATAAGGTAGTTAGTGGTGGTACTTTCAAACAAGACAAAAAGCTAGCTTGCCCTTATAAACTACTACTCTTCATAATTTTGGGGTTTTTGAACAGTCTGATTGCCTTATGGGCTTGGCGTATTGTTGGCCCCCAGGCACACCACTAAAGGTAGCATACTTTCGCTGACGCTTACATTTTGAGCAACCTAATCCTTTCTAAAAACAAAACCCTGATAAAAGTTTAACCACGTTATTTCAATCAACATTCAATCCCGAACCAAACCGAACACTGTTTTATTCTTTACGGAAAAAATATTTGAGAGTTTTAATTGAATCCTGTCGGGTACCTACTCGCTTGTCGTCCGTAACATGTTAGTGTTGCTGTACACTCTTGCCGAGATACTTTGAGGCAGAGTGAGTGCGAGTGTAAAGGATGTAAATACACCCGAAGCCGAGAGGTACTTGTTCTTCCCATCATATTTCCAACCTTTTAAAATACAAGTTTTAAATGTTATAACTTTATTTTAAATACCACTATGACTCCTGTACTATTCAATGCATTCACCAGTACAAGATTTTGAGTGCCGTGATTTTCACACCAATAAAGGAATCCTCAGCAATAATTTGTGTGCAGTGTTACTTAGTTTAATGTACAGAATGCTTGGTTGACGGCTTCGTGAAGGGTCCGTTTACAGCCTTTTATCAGCGCTTGTCTTATGATTGTAGCCCCCGTGTTCCTCAGTTGGCAGTACACTCTCACACTCGCCCTGCCTGGGAGTGTCTCGCCAAGAGTGTACAGTCACCATAAGGGTGTAGGGGTGGGCTTGTTTACGTGCGATCAGAGATTAAGTACGGCCGGATCGAACAGCCACTCCAGCCAACACTGATTGGGTGCCAGCGCTGACGGCTCGAGCACACTCCAAAAAATGTACGACGATTTTATTTAATCACTAGCTTCAGCCTGCGGCTTCGCCGGCGTTATAGTCGCAAAATTAACCCACGCTATTTAGATTTTCATTGAAAATTATTATATTATTTAGTCTAAAAGGGGCGCCGGTGACTGAAAAGTTGTGTGGTAATCGGTTATCGTAGTATGGACATGTGATGCGAAAATGTATGGAATGATGGAAACGAAGTAATGAAAGTATGAATGTGGATGGGTATAAGAGTAGAGAAAGACCAAACAAACGATGGATGGACTGCGTGAAGGATGATATGGCTAGAAAGGACGTGACTGCTGAGATGACGAGTAATAGAGAATTATGGAAAAAGAAGACAAGCTGCGCCAACCCCAAATAAATTGGGATAAGGGCAAAAGAAAGATGATTTAGATTTTTATCGACAAGTTAAGAAGTTCGCACGAAAAACTATTACCAGGATAAAAGATATCCTCTGCCCGAAGCTAGGTCATCTTTCATCCTAAACCGTTAGGACGTAAAAAGAAAACAAATAGACAACTAGACAAAGAGAAACAGCTACTTCGCATTTAGCATTCGCATTTTTAATATCAGTATGGATTTCGGATATTTCTGTGGTAAAACTTTAATTTTAATCATGAGATAGGCCGAGTTGTTGTATCGCACAAGTAATTACGAAAAAGCAGGCAGTGTTTACGTTTAATCTGCGATTAAAATGGTTGGAATGAGCCGTCGCCGAAGCCAACACTGATTGGATCCCGGCACACTGACATGGGGAGTGTACTCGAAAAATGTACGCGATTTTTTTTGGGAAATATTTTAGTTATATTTTGTACTGTGAGCAGGATGAGATAGGATGTGTGTTATCTTTTGGTCGTATCGTTAGACAAGCAATTCATGTTTACTTTTGATCAGAGAATGAACCCTTTTCCAATTCAAGGACCCGTAGCAAACTATTGTGATTTGCGGTGATTTTTTTCGAGTTTTGTGTTTGCTTCGAGAACAGAAAAACTACTTGATTTGTTGTCAATGGAGGCGACACTGATAAAGTACTAATCAAGTAAAAGCATGCCTGTTATGAACCAAACACACGGAATATAAATATAAAATACTCGGCGTAAGGGACGTTGTGACACACACTTTTATGATGGATTCAGGACACGATCAACCAGGACGGAAACTTTTCGTCTGTTATTAAAGAAATATTCAACTGACTACACAGTCAAAATGTATGGAACAGTTGATTTGTTTTTGGGTCTAGAATCTTCTTCTGTCTCGCGTGGCCTGTACTTAACTAACTTATGCCGTGGCTTCGCCCGCGTGTAGTTAGATAATTGCCCCACGTGATCATAGTACCGGGATATAAAGTGTCCTATGTGTTCATTGAGGTTATAAACTATCTGTGTGCTAAATTTCATCCAAGATTAACAAATCCCTCCATCTATCCTCACAAACATCGCATCCACCCCAATGTGAAAATCGGGATTTCACATATATTTACAGAAACGTCTACCTCAAAAATATCTTACATACTTACTAATAGGTAAATTACGCCCCGCACGTCCAGCGCCATCTTGAGCGCCATCCGCCCGTCTACGTGAGTTACGAAGCCCTATTTAACTCTTTTGGGGGTTGATTTTGGAAAAACTGTGATATACGTGTCTCATAATTTTAATTGGAGAGTGTATACACCAATTTTCGAGTCAATCGACCTAGAGAATATAACGATTCACAGAAAATTCAACACCCCATTTCACCCTCTTAGGGGTAGAATTTCGAAAAACCCTTTCTTGGTGAGTTCCTGCTCTTCACAAAGAATTCACCCTTCAAATTTCATGTCTTTACGAAAAGCGGTGTAGCCTGTGTGTTGATATTATCAGTCAGCCATTCAGGACATTGAATTTTAAATTGGGGGATAATTTTAAAAAAAAACTGTAATACACGTATCTTATAAATATATCTGGAGAGTATGTAAACTAATTTTCAAGTCAATGGACCCCGAGACTAAAATGTTTCACAGAAAATTAAATACTCCATTTCACCCTCTTAAGGGTGGAATTTCGAAAAACCATTTCTTAGTGGATACCTAGTCATCACAAAGAGTACACCTTCCAAATTTCAGGTCTCTAGGACCAGCGGTTTGGGCTGTGCGTTGATATATAAGTCAGTCAGTCAGAACTTTGTATTTTATATGTATAGATAAAAGAGTTAGTCGCGATATCATGACTTTTTTTTTTTTTTTTTTCGGATGGGAAGTCATCAAATGACCCCGCCCACTCTGGGCGGAGCGGAAGGGAGTGTCAGACTTGTACTGACTAAAACCCATCCATGTTCCTTCTTTGCCCTTTGTGTTCCAGGGCCACGGTGTCTCTTTCGAACAGTCCCGCAGCTCTGGCAGGCATCGGCCCATGCGGACCCCTACTCGGTTGCTGACATCTCTTTGAGGCGCGCGTGGAACACGAACGCGCCGTCGACACGGCCTGTCGTCATAAGACGGCTGGACGGCGAGCTAGCCCATAACTCGCCGTCCACAGGCCCGCGCCTACGGTGGCCGGGAGCTACCACGTGACCCCCGACGCCCAGGGCGTCTCCTGCGGCGGTTGGGACGTGAGGTTTTTTCCCTCTCACGTCCCGCCACCTCCTTCACTAGCATGACTGCTTCGCAGAAGGTGGTGACGGCTTCCCATTCCCTCTCGCTCCGGACCATGGCTTGAACCAGGGCCGGACGCGAGAGATCCGCCGCCGCCAATTGCCGCTACAAGGACACGGCGGTGCTCCGCCCAAGCGGGGCAGACCTCCACGGTGTGCTCCACCGTGTCCTCCGGACGATCCTCGCAGTGGAAACACCCGGGTGTTTCCTCCCGCCCGATTCGGTGCAGGAACCTCCCGAAACAACCGTGTCCGGTGAGGACCTGTGTCAGGCGGTAGGTGAGGGCGCCGTGGCGCCTCTCTAGCCACTCCTCAAAGAGGGGACTTATCGCCACTATGGTAGCGTGCCCTGCACGGAGTTGCAACAGTCGCTCTCTCCATGTCGCCATGAGATCACGCCGGAGGTCTGTCCGCTGAGCGGCAATTTGCCGCGGCAGCGGAGTTTCCCCCCGACGTAGTGCCTCCGCGCGCCATTCGTGCAGGCGCGCGAGGACTATCGCCTCCAGATCCCATGGCGGCAATCCGGCAAGGAGGCTAGCCGCCTCGCCGGAGATCGTGCGGTACCCCCGGATTAGCCTTATGGCTATCACCTTTTGGGGCGCGTTCAAGTAGTGGGCGGCTTGCCGCCTCAAAGAATGCGCCCACACCGGGGCCCCGTAAAGGGCCATGGACCGCACGACCCCCGCGTAGAGCCTCCGGCAGGAGGCGTTTGGACCCCTCAGGTTGGGCAAGAGCCGCTTGAAGGCAGCCCCTGTCCGTTCCAGTTTGGGAGCCAAACGTCGGAAGTGCTCCACGAAGTTCCACCGGCTGTCGAGGACGAGTCCTAGGTACTTCAACGTCGACCCGACGCCGATGGAAACCCCTCCTGCCGTCAGTAGGGATCCCGACGGTGGCGCATTCCGAGGCCCATGAAAACACATGGCCTCGGACTTGTGCAATGCCACCTCGAGACCCAATTGCCGGATCCTCTCCACGACTATCGCAACCCCGCGTGTCATGTTCTCGTGCGACTTCCCTTGTGCCAGTACCAGCGTGTCGTCAGCGTAGCAAACTACGCTGACGCCGGTAGGGAGGTCGGCGCGCAGCACCCAGTCGTAACCGATGTTCCACAGGGCCGGTCCCAGAACCGATCCCTGTGGAAAACCGCACGACATCTCTCGCCGGTTCCATTCTCCGCTCCGACTGGGGTAGATGACGGCCCTATCCGTCAAGTAGTCCCCGACCACACGACGAAGGTAGGTTGGCACCCGGTGATACTGGAGTGCCTCCCTAATGTAGCTCCAGGGCATGGAGTTGAAGGCGTTGGCGATGTCAAGAGACACCGCCAAGACGACCCCACCCCGGGACACCGCGTCCCCCGTCGTGAGGGCTCTCACGCGCATGATGGCGTCCACCGTGGAGCGCCCCTTGCGGAAACCAAACTGGTGTTCCGCAAGATCCGGCCCCATCCCCGCAAGGTGCCCGGCGAGGCGGTTGGCAATGACTCTTTCGAAGAGCTTGCCCACCTCGTCGAGCAACACGATGGGCCGGTAGCGATATCATGACTTAAACTTTTATCAAGTATTAACAGTGTATTCTTTGTGTTATGAGGAAGTGAATATTTTCCACCGCAGTGGTATCCAATATTTTTAGCGAACAATGTAAAATGCGGCCATATCGAGTAGATATCGAGCGACCACTCAAGCCTCTACGTATTGGATGACAGCCCGCTGACATGAGCACACTCCAAATATTTGCACGGATTTTAGTAAACAACTGTGCATTTGCATTTTAAAAAAATCTCTTGAAATAAAAAACATTTGATGACATAATAATATGATATTAAACTAATTTCTCCGAAGGAAGCAGATGTGTACTGGCCTCATCGATCTGTATTTTACTATTTTATCCAAGTTTTACGACACCATATAATTTTATACCAAACCTCGGTTTCTCATCGGCAAATATTTAACCCCTTTACGGAATGAATTTACCAAAATTTTTCCTTAGTGCTCAAGTTCAAAAAACATAAGGAACTCTCATGCAAAATTTCCAGCTTCTAGACCCAGTATTCTACTTTGAGGCTGCCGCATTGGTGCTATCTGTCCCTTTCACGGAGGCCTGTGTCTGATTTCTTGATTATGCTGTCAGTGAGTAGGTAAAAATACTGTCAGTTTTCTAAAGTTCCCAGTTAGAGTGATTATAATAATTTAGAACATCCGCTTCAAAGGACAAGCCTAGAGGGCCGTCAGGTTGTTACGCTTGATCAGAGATTAAGGGTGGATCCAGTGGGCCCTTCAACTGCCAAGAATTCGCCATACCAAGTGCTCAGATTGCGATGTCTGTTGGTTTTGCGGTATTTTATGTCCGGTAAGAGTACGATTTATAACTATGAAGCAATGTTATAAGGTAAGCTAACTGTTTTGGGAAATTATATCTATTTAGGTATTACATTCTGAAAAAATTATAAGCAAGTGGTAAAACAAAAGAGATTTTTATCGTTTTAGTAATACGAGTACTACAGGTTATTATTAAACTTTGTGCAAAATTTCATCCAAATTCGTTCAGTAGTTTTAGTGTGAAAGAGTAACAAACAAAACTTCCATCCTCACAAACTTTCGCATTTATAATACATATTAGTAAGATTCACAATAATTATTAAAAGTTGTGGTTGCTGTTTTCGTTTCTGCTTGTTTTGACTGCTTTGTACTTGTAAACTACGGAACGGATTTTGATGCGGTAGGTATTTTCCATTATTTCAAAATTTAACAACGCTTTTGGGTCACCAAAATAATTGATATGGTATGGAACCGATATGTTCATCATCTGCCTAGCGTTTTCCCAACTATATTGGGGTCGGCTTCCAGTCTAACCGGATGCAGCTGAATACCAGTATTTTACATGGACCGACTGCCTGTCTGACCTCCACAACCCAGTTAGTACTGGGTAATACGATACCCCTTGGTAAGACTGGTTGTCAGACTTTTTGGGCCACTGACTGCCTAACGACTGTCAAAGATCTACAAATGACAGACGGGACCAACAGCTTAACGTGCTTTCCGAGGCACGGAGCAAACTCGGTATGTAATGGGCGGTCACCCATCCACAGACCAACCTATTGCCTAGGTTGGTCTGTGGATGGGTGACCGCCGCACGGCTTATCCTAAAGATTGACCCGAGCGGATGTTATTATTTAGCCACGAGCTCCTCTTTAGCCACGAGCTCCTCGGAACCGATATGTTGCAGGAAGAATAAACAAATTTTAAATTAAAAAAAAACGACTGGCGACGTTAGTGACTTAAATTATGTTTATTTTGTCAACCTCTTTTTTATGTTTTTCGTACTCCTCCGCTATTCTTTTCTGATTAATTTCGTTGCAGGATCCAAGACAGTTAAATGGATCATCTGGGGCTTGAAGCTTTATTGTCTCAGCGATTTTCTGGTGGCCGCCACTGTTGATTCTGGTTTTCAGGAGTTGCAGTTGTTTGGGAATAGTGTGGTGACCTCTTTTCTTTTTATGGCAAGGAGCGTTCCTTTTTATGCCAAAACGAACCGTATTTTTTTCTACGATCCCTTACCAAATCTCCGCGTCCTCTTGTCCCTTGGACCAGCATCCGCCATTCGGTGTGTACAGAGGAACAGTGTATGTACAGCGAAGCACGGAACTGACAGGTTTGGCCAGCGTTATGTTCTATGTCAGCCGACGTGACACTGCCGACAGCCTCGGGCTACAAACTCGCATGCTTAGTTGCTAACCTACAATTCCGTGCTTTTATTATAAGATTTTTATGACGAGGGTCGTTTTACGTAATTTTGTATGATTTAGGATGTGAAAATAAGAGCAATGGGGTTGTGATTTTTAATCCTGCTTTTAATTAAAAGTTTTGCTAAAAGGTTGGGTTTTCATGTGGTGGTGGGTGATGGTGCTAGTGTCTCCCTAGATTAACTTGATTTTCCGTTGGTGGTTCGCTGAGATGAGAATGTTGAGATGGATGTGTGAGTGACTAAAATGGATAAAGTGAGAAATGAGAATTTATGAGGAAGTTTGATAGTGGCGCCTGTTACTGAAAAGATGAAAGGGAGTCGGCTGTCTTGGTTTGGACCAATGATGAGGAGGGATGGAACACATGTGACTAAAAGAGTGATAGGTAAATATAAAATGTTGTTGGATGGAGAGGGAGAGGAAGACCAAAGATAAAATGTATGGATTGTGTGAGGAATGATATTAAGGAATAAATGACAGCGTGATCCCAAATAACATGAGACAAGGGCAGGAATATTTAAATTTGCCATCGTGGTGAAAGGATTCGTAAAATCGACTACAGTCAATTGCCCAGGATACGCCGGACGTAACTGGAGGTCGAAGGGTACGTCGCTCAGGGAGGCTCCTGGTGTCTGAGTCTTGGTCTAAACACATTTAAACTTTTTTCCACCGATATGCTAGGAAGAAGAAGGGCAAGAAGATGATAATTGGTGGCTGGCTGGATTATTGGCATTCACAACATGCCAGTTTGCCTGTAATACCTATGAATCCACCCATACCATCATCATCTGCCTAGCCTTTTCTCAATTATGTTGGGGTCGGCTTCCAGTCTAACCGGATGCAGCTGAATGTCAGTATTTTACATGGAGCGGCTGCCTATCTGACCGTAAGTGACAGTAAGTACTGGGTTGTGGAGGATGATACGATACCCCTTGGTGAGACTGGTTGTCAGACTTTTTGGGACACTGACTACCTATAACGACTGTCAAAGATCTACAAATGACAGCCGGGACCAACGTCAAAGATAAACTAAGCTCATCACATCCAACCGCTTCATACTGCAATCTGCAATAATTTGCTTTTAAACGAAATAAACAGCAATCGTAATAAGCTTTCAAAACTAACTCCTGAATGTTTCTCGTTGCTTTAATACCGTCTCCATCAGTGCCACCGGTGATAGCTACCTCTTCCACAACTATCATTAACATCAAGTTTTGTGGAGACAAGTCTCGACAGGCATTTAAACTTATTAAGGTGCCGCTCCACAGCAGCAAAGCTAGCTACTCAGGTTTGCTTAGCTTTGCTTTGAATCAGCATGTAGGTGGAATCGTCCACTAAAATCTGAGGACTAAGGTAGAAGGCAATCGCTTCCGAAGTGTTTCGTATTTCTACTAAAACTTTCAGCAGGGTTTATATCCAGGGTGTAACAAGACCCTTAAAGAAGCCGTCAACCAAGCATTCTGTACATCAAACTAAGTAACTTTACGCAAAAATTATTGCTGGGAAACGACTTTTTTTTGGGTGAAAAATGTTACGGTAGAACTCAATGTAACGCACTTAAAACATTGAGCTGGTGGATGCATTGAACAGTACGGGTGTCGGTGAGGTGTTTAAAGTAAAAATCTTACATTAAAAACATTTGTATTTAAAAAAACGTTGTGAAAAATTTCTCAGGCATGGTCTAGAACAAAAAAATGATCGCAATGACGAGGGAGAACAAGTACCTTTCGGCTTTTTTAAGGGTCTTGTTACACCCTTTAGAAGCTTCTCGATAGCTTACGTCATTCCCATAATGTTTGATTTTTCGATAATGATTATTGCTGATAGAATGTCTTTTGTCTAGGCCTTCTGGTATACAGGGTGGAAAGGACATCGACGCACACACTGTTACCACTCAGTACGCATCATTACGAACACACTCACATAAAAATACTTCATTATACGTGTATGTATTACACTTTTGTAGCACAAAGAATTTTTTTTTTTAATTCCCCATGAAAAATATTTATGTGGGGGTGTGTTTGGAATGATGTATGTGAACACGTGGTAACCGTTTGTGCATGTATGTCACTTCCACTGTATTTACTTCGTGACTGTGGCCCAAAGTCATGCTACGCACGAAAGGGTGGTTGAAAAAAAATAAACTGCCCTGATAACGTGGCTCACAATGCACATCCAACATATGTAACAGTAGCGCAGTGGCGATTCCTACAGCTCAATTCCTACCACCACTGTACTTAATGTTAACTGTGGACGGTCGACTTTAAACTTGTTAATGTCTTGTGCATCAGAACTCTAACGAAGTAAACTTGTAATTACGAACTGAAAGGGGTTCTCGAAGTTCTGATGCATATGCTATTAAAGGACAGACAGTTGAGTGTAAGCTGGTGGTTTCAGGAACTTTTGCTGGCACGAGATTATTATGAAGTCAGGATTAGTATATATGCAGTTAGTTACTTCTTTCTTCCTTGAGCATGCCGCAAGATTAAGATTTTATTTTTTTTACCATTTTGTATTATTGTCACTCCTGTGTGGGAAAGAGACGGAGCTATAGAGAACGTCTAGCGCCATCTCTATCCCACTCAGAGATAAAATTAAAACACTACTGCTTTAAGACGTCATTGTAGGCCACCAGTTCCTTGTTTACTTGTCCAAATACAAGCCACATTCAATCTCCGACATTGCATCAAATGTTGAATAATTTAAAATCCTCTGAACTCAATTCGAAATCTAATACCATTGCCTCAGTGTTCCTCAGTCGTATTCACAGTTACATTTCCATAGGGAAGCGATTTTAATGATCTGTATATCGGATAACTGTTATTGTGGTTTGCAGTATATTCAGTCAGAAATTCAACGTTATTGCATCTAAATGTATTAAATTTTTAATGAGCTTCCTAAAGACATTTAAAAACTGATACTGGTTGATTCAAGTGTAACGTGTTAACCTTGGAAGTTATGTCATTAAGTTTTAAGGCGGAACTGAGAAATAGGATCGCATTTTTAACACGCTTTTATTAGCTTCATCTGTAAAGAAATCTTAGAAGTTAAATTTGACCGACTTCCCGGTTTTCGATTGACCTGAAATATTGCATACATGTTTAGTTTGGATGACAATGCATGGTTGTCTAAATTACATTATTTTAAATCCAATATGGCGTCCTCTCAAAGATCGCGGACTGGCTATTTTTTATGCATTCCTATACAATGGGTATCAAATACACGTGCTTGCTGACAAAAATATGAGAAATGAAATACCGTCACACTTTTTTTTTTTTTTTTTTTCCGGATGGGAAATCATCAAATGACCCCCCCCACTCTGGGCGGAGCGGAGGGGAGTGTCAGACTTGTACTGACTAAAACCCATCCATGTTCCTTCTTTGCCCGTTATGTTCCAGGGCCACGGTATCTCTTTCGAACAGTCCCGCAGCCCCGGCAGGCGTTGGCCCATGCGGACCCCTACTTGATTGCTGACATCTCTTTGAGGCGCGCGTGGAACACGAACGCGCCGTCGACACGGCCCGTCGTCATAAGACGGCCGGACGGCGAGCTAGCCCATAACTCGCCGTCCACAGGCCAGCGCCTACGGTGGTCGGAAACCACCACGTGACCCCCGACGCCCAGGGCGTCTCCCGCGGCGGCTGGGACGTGAGGTTCTTTCCCTCTCACGTCCTGCCACCTCCTTCACTAGCATGACTGCTTCGCAGAAGGAGGTGACGGCTTCCCATTCCCTCTCGCTCCGGACCATGGCTTGAACCAAGGCCGGACGCGAGAGATCGCCGCCGCCAATCGCCGCTGTGAGGACACGGCGGTGCTCCGCCCAAGTGGGGCAGACCTCCACGGTGTGTTCCACCGTGTCCTCCGGACGATCGTCGCAGTGGAAACACCCGGGCGTTTCCTCCCGCCCGATTCGATGCAGGAACCTCCCGAAACAACCGTGTCCGGTGAGGACCTGCGTCAGGCGGTAGGTGAGGGCGCCGTGGCGCCTCTCTAGCCACTCCTCAAAGAGGGGACTTATCGCCACTATGGTGGCGTGCCCTGCACGGGGTTGCGACAGTCGCTCTCTCCATGTCGCCATGAGATCACGCCGGAGGTCTGTCCGCTGAGCGGCAATTTGTCGCGGCAGCGGAGTTTCTCCCCGACATAGTGCTTCCGCGCGCCATTCATGCAGGCGCGCGAGGACTATCGCCTCCAGATCCCATGGCGGCAATCCGGCAAGGAGGCTAGCCGCCTCGCCGGAGATCGTGCGGTACCCCCGGATTAGCCTTATGGCTATCACCTTTTGGGGCGCGTTCAGGTAGTGGGCGGCTTGCCGCCTCAAAGAACGCGCCCACACCGGGGCCCCGTAAAGGGCCATGGACCGCACGACCCCCGCGTAAAGCTTCCGGCAGGAGGCGTTTGGACCCCTCAGGTTGGGCAAGAGCCGCTTGAAGGCAGCCCCTGTCCGTTCCAGTTTGGGAGCCAAACGTCGGAAGTGCTCCACGAAGTTCCACCGGCTGTCGAGGACGAGTCCTAGGTACTTCAACGTCGACCCGACGCCGATGGAAACCCCTCCTGCCATCAGTAGGGATCCCGACGGTGGCGCATTCCGAGGCCCATGAAAACACATGGCCTCGGACTTGTGCAATGCCACCTCGAGACCCAATTGCCGGATCCTCTCCACAACTATCGCAACCCCGCGTGTCATGTTTTCGGCCGCCGCCTCGTGCGACCTCCCTTGTGCCAGTACCAGCGTATCGTCAGCGTAGCAAACTACACTGACGCCGGTAGGGAGGTCGGCGCGCAGCACCCAGTCGTAACCGATGTTCCACAAGGCCGGCCCCAGAACCGAACCCTGTGGAACACCGCACGACATCTCTCGCCGGTTCCATTCTCCGCTCCGACTGGGGTAGATGACGGCCCTATCCGTCAGGTAGTCCCCGACCACACGACGAAGGTAGGTCGGCACCCCGTGATACCGGAGTGCCTCCCCAATGCAGCTCCAGGGCATGGAGTTGAAGGCGTTGGCGATGTCAAGAGACACCGCCAAGACAACCCCGCCCCGGGACACCGCGTCCCCCGTCGTGAGGGCTCTCACGCGCATGATGGCGTCCACCGTCGAGCGCCCCTTGCGGAAACCAAATTGGTGTTCCGCAAGATCCGGCCCCATCCCTGCAAGGTGCCCGGCGAGGCGGTTGGCAATGACTCTTTCAAAGAGCTTGCCCACCTCGTCGAGCAACACAATGGGCCGGTATGCGGACGGAGAGTCCGCAGGGCGCCCTGGCTTCCGGATGAGGACCAGCTTCCCCGTCTTCCAACGAAGCGGGAACTGGCCTCTCTCCAAGCATGCGCTTAGGAGCCCTTCCAGTCGGGGCCCGAGAGCCTCAGAGGCCAGGACCCAGGCTTTGCCAGGCAAGCCATCGGGTCCCGGGGCGGTATTTCTGGCTTTCAGCCTGCGTACCGCCACTCTCAGGTCTACCCCAGTCACCTCGGGAACGTCATCGTCGTCATCGGTGTGGTCCGCTTCCGGCACCGCATGCGGTGACGGAGCCATAGGCGGGGGAGGATGCTCCCCTCGCGAAGGGAACAGAACGCTCACCACGTCCTCCACGAGCTCAGGCCGGAGACTCTGCGTTAGCGGGGGGGCCCGGGTGCGGAGTTTGTCCCGCACCATCTTGTAAGGGCGCCCCCACGGATCTCCGTTCAGAGACTCCAGCATCTCCTCGCGGGCCAAATGCTTGGCCCGCCGGACAGCCTCTTGGAGGGCGGTCTTTGCCGCTCTGTACCCCTCGTACAGCTCCGCCTCAATGGCTGCCGCATCCGGAGGGCGGATGCGGAGCCTGCGATGCCTGGCGTACAGGTGCCGCGCGGCAACGCACGCCTTGCGCAGAGACGTCAGCTCTTGCGACCACCAGTACACCTGACGCCGGGCGCTTCCTGGCCGAACTCGAGGCATTGCCACGTCGCAAATCTCGGACATGGCCTCCTGGAACCAACCCGCCTCGTTGTTGATGTCGGCAGGCCTGACCGGTGATGACACCCAGGCCTGCACGATTGAGGCTTCCAGGAGGAGCTCCCGGTCCAGCTGCTTCAGCGCCCATCGCGGACCACTCGGGGCCTGTAGGACCGGTGCGCTTGAGGTCTGAGTGGAGACGTCGAACCGGATGTACCGGTGGTCGGAATAGGTCTCCACCCCCTCCATGACGCGCCAGTCGACGACACGCGGTGACAGAGCGGGGCTAGCGAACGAGATGTCCACCACCGACTCGCCCCGCATCCGCACGCACGTGGGGACAGAACCCCGATTTAGGACGACTAGACCTGTCTCCAGAGCCCAGTCCTCCACCATCCTACCCCGCACGTCCGTGTAACGAGAACCCCAAGCCAAGTTCTTGGCATTGAAGTCCCCGAGTACAAGCACGGGGAGGGAATGGCTTCCGATGACGACACTCAACTCCGTGAGGGAGTTGTGGAACTCGGCGAGAGTTCGGCTCGGGGAGAAGTAGACTCCCACTACAACGATCTCCCCGAACCGTGCTGCTACGCACCCCTGACCCTTCCTGACACTCTCAAGGGTCGGGGATACCGTCACACTAAAGCGTGTTTTTAATAATATTATTCTATGAAATTTCGTCTGATAGCCTCCCTGTCGTATTTTAACTCTCTTTGGTGCTACTGAATCTCGTTAAAACATTTTTCTCAATATCCAATATTACTATCCAAAAGAATCTATCATAATGAAATCTAAATACTACTATTTAAAACACCTACGTACAAAAAAAAATCTCATAAACCTACAAGCAGGATTACGCCAAGATCGATCTCCGAGCTAATGAGAGTCGCAGAAAGTCTCCGCTTATTACGCACACGACAGGGAAAAATCGCAAGTCGCACAAAGAATGGCAGGGAGCTATTCATTCATATACCTACATGGAGTACTTACTTACCGTCGGGTCGCAAGCAGACGAATTTGTTTCGGCCGGGATAAAATGTTTTTGTCATCAGTGGATGTGTTTGAAGGAAGTGTGTAGAAAATGGCGATGTGTAGGCTATAACGTGATATGTATAAACATGCTCCGTACAGAAAGAAAATACCAATTTTTTCCTTAAATATTCAGTTCCTTTTAAGAAAAAACATCCAAGACAACGCACAGCCTAACCACTGTGTCTAAAACCTTGAAATGTTGCACAAGTAATTCTAAAATAAAAGAAGATGAGGTCTAAAGTAGGTACACATTTTTTTTTAATTCATCCCTAAATAACATTCGTACGTTAGTTCGTCATTTGTCGATGGTAAATTCATACTACTTAATGGGTAATAAAAACCGTTTTATCTGAACAATAACTTAAATTTATTACTGTCAAGATTCACGGTATCCCGAAAAGCATAATCCGAGTCTCCTAGAGCTTCTAATTCGCAAAGAAAATTTCGTCTCCGTGTACATAAAGTGTTAAATAAAACAAATATAAAATGTCGCCGACGCTCGTCTCAGACATTCGTCTTGGTCTCGAATGCAAACAAAGAAACCAAAATGAGAAGAAATCCGAGAAAATCAAGACGAATGGCGAGTCTACATGCGCAGGCAAACGTCGCGAGGATAGGTAGGGTAATCAAAAGATATTATGTGTATTTTTCACGGCATTATAACCTTTTTTGTCGCTAGCTTAGAGACGGGAAATCCTCAGAGAGCCTTCATTCCGTTTCTTATGAACAGCGTAAATAGTATTTTATATTTGTGTGTGTTGAGGGTAACATTCTAGTTGGTATTAGTGTGTGGAATGAACTCTGGCTTTTTGTAACCTATTATATACTATTTTTATAGGATTACTATAATACCAATAAAACTACCGAAAAGATTTGGAGTGGCGACCGCGAACCGGAAGACGTTGCGTTGGAAGGCGACTAGGTGGAGGTGTGAAGTTTGCGGGGATCCGCTGGATGCGAGACGCCCGGGACTTGCATATTATCACTCCCGAGTTCGTGCGCAAAAAAAGTGATAATATGCATGATATAAATATAATTCAGCCTGTAGCACTCACGAATTATGTAGGTTTCTGCCAGTGCAAGGGTTTTTAGAATCGGGTCATTAGTTCCGGAGATTACCCCCTACATACAAGCTTACAAACAAATTTAACCTCTTTATAATATTAGTATAGATAAAAGGAATAATCGCATTTCTTACACTTTTCATCTGCAACCTGGTAAATATGTACTCAGTTTACCTGTTCGTAGTATTAAAGCTTTGCAGACTCTGTCGTATTTTCAGCGTAGGTGCTGTTAAAATAAATTAGATTTTCGTTTTTCATTAACTTGTTTGAACCGGACAACATAATAAGTTAAGCTCGACCAAAACATATAAAGAATTCAACCAAAATACGTACATCATCATCATTCTCTTGCCCTTATCCCAATTCATTTGTGGTCGGCGCAGCATGTCTTCTTCTTCCATACTTCTCCATTTCTCATCAGACACCTCCTTTCTTGCCATATCATTCTTTACACAGTCCATCCATCGTTTCATTAGTCACAGTGCATAATCCAAAGTCTCATTCACAGTAATTACCATACTTACATGTGCATACCAAGTTACCAACCGTACAGCAATAAAGATAATATAAAACACTTACATTCGTGAATAAACATATACCTGTACCACGTACAGAACCATAGCGTATCTCTGTAATATGAAAGGGTTTTATAATTACGAGCGCATTCAGCGAACACTGGGACATTTAAGGTACATAAGACTGGGACATTCATGTTACATAAACCGTGGAAGCGGGACGTAAATGTCCTAAAGCGGTGCGCCGTCGTGATATTCTTAGTAAGTACAAGAATATACGAAAGAAATGTACTTCTCTTTACTTGTAGTCGTAGTTTGTAAAGTAGTCGGAAAGTCTGGGTTATTTCGAGTCGTAGCAGCGGTAAATTGGGAAAAAAGGGTCCTTTTATATTAATAACTTATCTGCTAGCCTTTTTACCCTATACCTAGATAGATTTCCCAGACCTGGGACATTTGCGTAATCGTTTTCCTGTCCAGTATTTTATAAGATTTTGTAAGTAAGTTCGTCCTTTTTTTTTCTTTTAATTTTGCTTGGAATGCTCTTGGAATTAATAAAATCTTCCTGATCTGGATTTAAATGTGCACATTTCAATGTTTTTAAAAGTTTTATGAAAAAAAAAAAATCTTTATTACTAGTAAAATGGGTACAGTAAATCTCCTAAAATACAAATTTGATCGATTATAAGGAGGCACTTAAGTGTCAAAGAGTGCTTTGGCACTCGTACCAGGATTACCCTGTATCACAAATACTATCGCCTTCCTCCGGACCAATCGAAATATGAAGACGATTAAATAGAACCATGAGCCATGTTTCAATAACTTTCGTTTATTGAAATTTGCCCCCTCATATTCTAAATTCAAAGCTCTCCTAAACAAATGAAACATTAAAACACTCATTTGAATTATTGACACTGCTCATTCAGAATTCTGTTTGTACTACGTTTGTAACAAAATGTTAGAAAACAAATCATAACATTTGGTACCATTGTAGGCACGGGCACATCTGTGTTTGACCGCCCGCTTGACCACAAGCCGTTCGCGGGGACCCCGAATAAATTATGTAAAACAAAGCCGTGGACAAGCTCAGTACACACGGCATTATTTATATTTCGAACTATACGGGGAAAGCTGTTAAAACAAGCCAAGTTAATAATTGTGTAGCATCAAAAGATTTGTGTCGAGGGCCGATAGCTGATGGAGCAAACGTGTCCCCCATAACGTCTTAAAGCAGTTAGGTATTGTTTTAATGTCACTGCAGAATGGGACAGAGACGGAGCTATAGAGGACGTCTAGCGCCATCTCTTTCCCACATTGGAATAAGATTAACACAATACAAGCAGTGTTAAGACGTCATTGTAAGTCACCAGAAGAAAAGACCGCGTATCTGCTGCTTTTAAAAAATGGCTGCGTCAGATCGAACGTGGAAAGCGGAGGAATGGATGGGTGTAGCTGCGGTCCAGCAGCGTTAGGCTAAGTTGGTTGATATTTCTTGCCGTTGGTGAATTATTTTTTAACCAAACTGATTCTGGCGAAAAATTCCTACTTGCCAAATAACTTTGAAAGAAACGTATTTTTTTAACCTATGTCGTTCATACAGAAGAAGTAAAATCGTTTTTGAGCGAAAAGAGCAATATTCTGTTCTACATAAAGTTCAAAGTTCAACTATAACTATGTTACCAGAAATAGATAAATAAAGCCATTCGAGCATATTTTCTCATGCAGACATTTACCTGGGATGTATCTTTATGGTCTAGTTACTGAAGATCAACTGTATAATATTTTCTGTTCCAATATACTTAGAGTTAAGTATCAACATAGATATAGCTTTTATTAAGTAAACAAAGAAAGTAGAAAAGTGTTCTTTTTTGTTTTTTTTAACACATGAATTTCTCCTGTATTGTGGGTGCGTTTTTAAACATTTAAACTCATCTACACAAACAGCCAGACCCGGAACATGTAGGAAATACCAATATTTGTTCCGTGTTGGAATCGCACTCGCGACACGCAGCGCAGCAGCCAATCGCTTAACCACTGCGCCTGTGCGCCAATATCTATCTATATCTCTTTTGGTTGCATCATGTATTGCTTAAGTCGGACAAATTTTGATCACGTTGTTCCTGGTGAAGTATTAGTCCATCTCCAATCTTCCCGTGGGTTAAGAAGGTATTATGAGATTAGGGTCTAGTGGAAAAAGGCAGATGGGTACCTCATACGAGCAAGTCTTGTTAAAAATTAGTCTATCTTTCTTTAAATGCTTTGTTCCGTCAATCAGGTTCTTTCTTTTATGTGAAAAAATCTAGCTACAATACCAAAGAACTATCTCCCAATACGTCAATAAAACAATAATTTTCAGAGCATGACTATTTAATTCTATGTTCCGTTCGCAGGTCGTTCTTAACACCGCCATTCAGTATTAAGACGTAATTATACAGCGCAATCATAGATATATTATGATTAAAAAAAAATATAACTATTTTCACACTTAATTCACTATTCAAAAATAAGGACTAATACTTTGGGGTGTGTTGTCAGAATTCCTCCTCGTGTGCCTGATGGCTGCCGGTCCCTCTCGATACGTCTGGAGGGAATAGCAGCTGCTGGGCCGGTGCACCCTGGGCGTGGGCAGTGTCCTTCCCCGAGGAATGGGAAGAGATTCTTATTCTTCGGGGAATGTTACTGTCCATGGCTAATATTCTGACATGGGAGGGGCCCATTGTGGGCCTAGGGGGCGTTGTTCCGCGTGACCCTCTGACAAGCAGAGGGCACAGCGGAGGAGCAAGGGCGGGCTCGGTGTGCACTTACCCTGCCTCCGAGCAGACAGTGAAGGACACAGTCCTTCACTGTCCCCGTCGATATCGTAATCCCTCCGTCGAAGTGTCGTGGAACACGTCTCGCGGCTTCGATTGGGACCGAGGGTCTTGGCTTAACCGCCCGGACCACGAGGTAGAAAACCTCTATAAAAAGTTACCCCGAATCTCAAGCGGCGGCGCACCGCGAGGAGATGTATGGCTGACGGGTTCCTATGGAAAATCAGTCGTTAGTGCGAACCACTGCCGGGCCTGGCTATGGCTTATCTGGGTACAGGGGGCACTGCCCAGATGGACTTTTTATTTCCCCCATACTCGTGGGAACTGTATGAAAGAACAATTAACCCAAAATACGGCCGATAACGGCGAAGGAAGGAAGGAGAGGGATGCGGGGTCGGAGTCCGGCGCCGCATCCAACGATGTGAGCGCGGGAGGCTCAGAGAGCTCCCGGCGCGGGAGGCCCGGGGCTGCTGCGGGGAACAGGGAGTTCCTACGCAAGCGATCCAGGCCGGTAGGCGACCGAGAGTCGTCGTCAGAGGGGGAGCTGGCTTCGGCTCGCAAGATCCCCACCAGCAAGCGTGGCGGGATCCGCGGCAAGGGGAGAGGCCTCTCTGTCACCGAGAGGTCGGCGCGGCTTGCCGAGGAAGGGCGCCACCCGGGGGTGGCCGGTCACGGGGTGGAACGTTCGGGCTCCTCTGGTGACGAGGCGGTCGCAGACGGCGGCTCAGATGCGGAGCGCAAGGCCGAGTTTGCGAAGAAGGTGGAGGTGACGCTGAGGGCTGTGTCCTACAAGCAGAAGCCCTCTACTAGACAAAGGGCCATACCTGCAGCGGCCGCCTCCATCATAGCGGCAGCGAAGGCCAGATATGCGGGGCCTCCACCAGACGAAGTTGCCAAACTGCGGGCGGAGGTCGCTCGCCTGACGGCTGCTACGGGGCTTCTCCAAGAGGAGAACAAGAAGCTCCGAGCAGACCTGGCCGATCTGCGCGAGTCCGGCTCTCGCGAGGCGCCCCAAAATGGGGGCCAGCAGCGACCAAGTCAGCCCGTGTCGGTGGAGAACCAGGTTCTCAACCTGGTTCGGCAGGAGCTGGCTGCCTTCCAGGCGCGGTTCTCCGTTCTGGAGGGCATTGTCCTGCGCCCCCCCCTGGCGGCAAACAAGTCGGCCACATATGCGGCTGCTGTGGCCTCCGCACCGGGGCCGTCCAGCCAGCTCTCCGGCAGGGTTACGTCGGCCCCCGAAAAGCCGGCTCTGGCGAAACCGGCTCCGGTCGGGAGGGCGGCGGCCCTGAGGCAGAGCAAGGCGGTGGCCCAAAAGAAGGGCAAGGCGGCGTATGTACCGGCGCCAGCCGCAAGACAGCCGCCACCGCCACCGCCGCCTCCCCCGCCCACTAAGCCTTCTGTGGCCGAGTCCGGGTGGCAGGTGGCCGGAGAAAGAGCGAGGGAGCGAAGGGCGGCAAAAAAGGCCAGGAAGCGGGAGCGGAAGCGCCGACAAAAGGAGCGAAGCGTCGCGGCTGGGCTCAGCGCCCCGAAAACCGCAGCTGTGGTGATAACGCTACAGCCGGATGCGGAAAAGAGGGGCGTCACCTACCGCGACGTGCTAGCTAAAGCGAAGGCGACGGTGGATCTCAGAGAGCTCGGGATCGCCGGCGGCCTCCGGCTTAGAGTGACCGCAACAGGGGCTCGAGTGCTAGAGATCCCCGGCGAAACCCGTGGCTCGTCCGCTGACGCTCTGGCCGAAAAGCTCAGAGCGTCCTTAAATGCGGACGAGGCCCGAGTGTCCAGGCCCGTCAAATGCGCAGACCTGCGCATCCTGGGTCTGGACGACTCGGTGACCGAGGAGGAGGTGGTGGCCGCCGTCACCGGGACCGGTGGGTGTCCTGCCGAGCAGGTCAAAGCAGGCACCTTACGTCCGGATCTGTCGGGCATGCGAACCGTAACGGTAAGCTGCCCTGTGACGGCGGCGAAAGCCATTGTGGAGGGCCGAAGGCTCTTGGTGGGCTGGGTGTCAGCGCAGGTGAAGCTGCTGGAGCCCAGGCCTCTGAGGTGCTTCCGCTGTCATGTGGGGCACCACGTGTCGGTCCGGTGCACCTCCGAGGTGGACCGCAGTGGCCTGTGCTTCCGCTGCGGCCAGCCCGGTCACTTGGCCGCGGCCTGCTCTGCCGCACCGCACTGCGCCGCATGTGCGGCAGCTGGCAGGCCGGCCGATCACCGGGCAGGGAGCAAGGCCTGCGGTACTCCCGCCAAGGCCAGGGGCAAGGGAAGGCCCTCCGCCACCACCGTAAAAACCCCCACCGTCGCCACCACCGCAGCCGCCGCCACTGTCGCCGCCGCTGCCGCTACTGCTGCAACTTCCGCAGCTGTGCCCTCGCAGGGGGCTCGGGAGGGGGCTGAAATGGAGTGCCAGTAACGGCCCCATTACGCCTTCTCCAGGCGAATATCAACCACTGCGCCTGCGCTCAGGACCTGTTGCTCCAGAGCATGGCGCAGTGGTCGATTAACATTGCCGTGGTCGCTGAGCCGTACTTTGTCCCGCCCAGGGATGACTGGGTGGAGGACCTTAGCGGCTCAGTGACCATAATTGCGTCGGCCGCCGCCGGTACCCCGACCCTTGAGAGTGTCAAAAAGGGTCAGGGGTGCGTGGCAGCACGGTTCGGGGAGATCGTTGTAGTGGGAGTCTACTTCTCCCCGAGCCGAACTCTCGCCGAGTTCCACAACTCCCTCACGGAGTTGAGTGTCGTCATCGGAAGCCATTCCCTCCCCGTGCTTGTGCTCGGGGACTTCAATGCCAAGAACTTGGCTTGGGGTTCTCGTTACACGGACGTGCGGGGTAGGATGGTGGAGGACTGGGCTCTGGAGACAGGTCTAGTCGTCCTAAATCGGGGTTCTGTCCCCACGTGCGTGCGGATGCGGGGCGAGTCGGTGGTGGACATCTCGTTCGCTAGCCCCGCTCTGTCACCGCGTGTCGTCGACTGGCGCGTCATGGAGGGGGTGGAGACCTATTCCGACCACCGGTACATCCGGTTCGACGTCTCCACTCAGACCTCAAGCGCACCGGTCCTACAGGCCCCGAGTGGTCCGCGATGGGCGCTGAAGCAGCTGGACCGGGAGCTCCTCCTGGAAGCCTCAATCGTGCAGGCCTGGGTGTCATCACCGGTCAGGCCTGCCGACATCAACAACGAGGCGGGTTGGTTCCAGGAGGCCATGTCCGAGATTTGCGACGTGGCAATGCCCCGAGTTCGGCCAGGAAGCGCCCGGCGTCAGGTGTACTGGTGGTCGCAAGAGCTGACGTCTCTGCGCAAGGCGTGCGTTGCCGCGCGGCACCTGTACGCCAGGCATCGCAGGCTCCGCATCCGCCCTCCGGATGCGGCAGCCATTGAGGCGGAGCTGTACGAGGGGTACAGAGCGGCGAAGACCGCCCTCCAAGAGGCTGTCCGGCGGGCCAAGAATTTGGCCCGCGAGGAGATGCTGGAGTCTCTGAACGGAGATCCGTGGGGGCGCCCTTACAAGATGGTGCGGGACAAACTCCGCACCCGGGCCCCCCCGCTAACGCAGAGTCTCCGGCCTGAGCTCGTGGAGGACGTGGTGAGCGTTCTGTTCCCTTCGCGAGGGGAGCATCCTCCCCCGCCTATGGCTCCGTCACCGCGTGCGGTGCCGGAAGCGGACCACACCGATGACGACTATGACGTTCCGGAGGTGACTGGGGTAGACCTGAGAGTGGCGGTACGCAGGCTGAAAGCCAGAAATACCGCCCCGGGACCCGATGGCTTGCCTGGCAAAGCCTGGGTCCTGGCCTTTGAGGCTCTCGGGCCCCGACTGGAAGGGCTCCTAAGCGCATGCTTGGAGAGAGGCCAGTTCCCGCTTCGTTGGAAGACGGGGAAGCTGGTCCTAATCCGGAAGCCAGGGCGCCCTGCGGACTCTCCGTCCGCATACCGGCCCATCGTGTTGCTCGACGAGGTGGGCAAGCTCTTTGAAAGAGTCATTGCCAACCGCCTCGCCGGGCACCTTGCAGGGATGGGGCCGGATCTTGCGGAACACCAGTTTGGTTTCCGCAAGGGGCGCTCGACGGTGGACGCCATCATGCGCGTGAGAGCCCTCACGACGGGGGACGCGGTGTCCCGGGGCGGGGTTGTCTTGGCGGTGTCTCTTGACATCGCCAACGCCTTCAACTCCATGCCCTGGACCTGCATTGCGGAGGCACTCCGGTATCACGGGGTGCCGACCTACCTTCGTCGCGTGGTCGGGGACTACCTGACGGATAGAGCCGTCATCTACCCCAGTCGGAGCGGAGAATGGAACCGGCGAGAGATGTCGTGCGGTGTTCCACAGGGTTCGGTTCTGGGGCCGGCCTTGTGGAACATCGGTTACGACTGGGTGCTGCGCGCCGACCTCCCTACCGGCGTCAGCGTAGTTTGCTACGCTGACGACACGCTGGTACTGGCGCAAGGGAGGTCGCACGAGGCGGCGGCCGAAAACATGACACGCGGGGTTGCGATAGTTGTGGAGAGGATCCGGCAATTGGGACTCGAGGTGGCATTGCACAAGTCCGAGGCCATGTGTTTTCATGGGCCTCGAAATGCGCCACCGTCGGGATCATTACTGATGGCAGGAGGGGTTCCCATCGGCGTCGGGTCGACGTTGAAATACCTAGGACTCGTCCTCGACAGTCGGTGGAACTTCGTGGAGCACTTCCGACGTTTGGCTCCCAAACTGGAACGGACGGGGGCTGCTTTCAAGCGGCTCTTGCCCAACCTGAGGGGTCCAAACGCCTCCTGCCGGAAGCTTTACGCGGGGGTCGTGCGGTCCATGGCCCTTTACGGGGCCCCGGTGTGGGCGCGTTCTTTGAGGCGGCAAGCCGCCCACTACCTGAACGCGCCCCAAAAGGTGATAGCCATAAGGCTAATCCGGGGGTACCGCACGATCTCTGGCGAGGCGGCTAGCCTCCTTGCCGGATTGCCGCCATGGGATCTGGAGGCGATAGTCCTCGCGCGCCTGCATGAATGGCGCGCGGAAGCACTATATAGGGGGGAAACTCCGCTGCCGCGACAAATTACCGCTCAGCGGACAGACCTCCGGCGTGATCTCATGGCGACATGGAGAGAGCGACTGTCGCAACCCCGTGCAGGGCACGCCACCATAGTGGCGATAAGTCCCCTCTTTGAGGAGTGGCTAGAGAGGCGCCACGGCGCCCTCACCTACCGTCTGACGCAGGTCCTCACCGGACACGGTTGTTTCGGGAGGTTCCTGCACCGAATCGGGCGGGAGGAAACGCCCGGGTGTTTCCACTGCGAGGATCGTCCGGAGGACACGGTGGAGCACACCGTGGAGGTCTGCCCCGCTTGGGCGGAGCACCGCCGTGTCCTCGTAGCGGCGATTGGCGGCGGCGATCTCTCGCGTCCGGCCTTGGTTCAAGCCATGGTCCGGAGCGAGAGGGAATGGGAAGCCGTCACCTCCTTCTGCGAAGCAGTCATGCTAGTGAAGGAGGTGGCGGGACGTGAGAGGGAAAGAACCTCACGTCCCAGTCGCCGCGGGAGACGCCCTGGGCGTCGGGGGTCACGTGGTGGCTCCCGGCCACCGTAGGCGCGGGCCTGTGGACGGCGAGTTATGGGCCAGCTCGCCGTCCGGCCGTCTTATGACGACAGGCTGTGTCGACGGCGCGTTCGTGTTCCACGCGCGCCTCAAAGAGATGTCAGCAATCAAGTAGGGGTCCGCATGGGCCGACGCCTGCCAGGGCTGCGGGACTGTTCGAAAGAGATACCGTGGCCCTGGAACACAAAGGGCAGAGAAGGAACATGGATGGGTTTTAGTCAGTACAAGTCTGACACTCCCCTCCGCTCCGCCCAGAGTGGGGGGGGTCATTTGATGATTTCCCATCCGGAAAAAAAAAAAAAAGGACTAATACTTTCACACAATCCTCTAGTAGATAACATGTTAAAATTTATAAAAATGCTTGTACATGTAAAAGCACGTGTGCAGTAACTCCTGTTCAACCACGATATCTATGTGTAATGTATATAGCAGTTATATACGACGTAGCCAGCCAGATAGCGAGCGTAACGAACGTTCCTGCAGCGTCCATGTTACTGAAGTTATTTCCTAACAAATTACCAGTGAAGTGAATCTTGTAAGATGTGAATTAGATTGGGATGAAGTCCAAATGCTGGGAAGTTATAATTCTTGATTGTGAGATGAGGTGAGGAAGATGGTTTTAAATTTAATTTGACCATTTTTACAAAAGTCTAGCTTTTGCTCGCGTCTTCGCTCCTGCTATGTACGGAATGTACTCACGGGAACGTTTTAAATGCTTAGCATAGCCTATAACACTCAAGGATAATGTAGTTTAGTATGTAGTAGTTAAACCAGTACGATAAACATGAACTACAGAAGGCGGGAAAAAATAGTAAACTTGTGTGGAAATTTATAAAAACCAATACATTGAGGTCGAAAAATTCCGAACCTCCGCTTGATTTACTATCAATAGATATAAACCCATCGGAAGCAACGAATAGGGTAAACCACTATTTTGTCAACGTTGGTAAAAAGTTGGCTGAAAAATCCTCAAGTATTAGTCGTCCACCCACTCAAAACCCAACTAGGACATCTTCCGCATTAAATTCTTTTGTTTTACTAGATACTGACGTCAACGAAGTAATTAGAATAATAAACGGGTTAAAGGATGTCTGCGCAACTGGGTGGGATGATATTTCCAATAATATACTTAAAAGATTTAAATACCTTCTGGCCCCTCCACTGACCCACATTTTTCAGCTATGTTTATCTAAAGGGATATTTCCAAAATTGCTAAAAAAGTCTGTCGTCACACCAATTTTCAAGTCTGGAGACAAAATGAGTGTGAATAACTACAGACCCATTTCAGTGCTAACAGGCCTTTCAAAAATTTTAGAAAAAATCATTAACAGTAGATTGATAAAATATCTGGAAGATAATAAACTACTTTCAGACAATCAGTTTGGGTTTAGGCCTAAAAAATCAACTAGCCAAGCAGTAAACAAATTGACCAACTACATTGCTACAAATCTGGATAGTGGAATGCATACAGTTGGGATCTTTCTAGACCTTGCCAAGGCCTTCGACACTATTTCTTGCACTACTCTTTTGCAGAAGCTTGAAACACTTGGAGTAAGAGGAGCACAGCTTCTACTATTGTCAGATTATCTAAGGGATCGACAGCAAACTGTAAAAATTGGCCCGCATACAAGTTCTGACCTTTCTAATACTTGTTTCGGAATTCCACAAGGCAGTATTCTAGGCCCTACATTATTTTTGATCTATATTAATGACCTTTGCTGCCTGCCACTCCAAAATGGTGTTATTATGTCTTATGCAGATGATACTGCTTTGTTGTTTGCAGCTAAAACTAGAGCTGAGGCCTATGAACATGCTCAGAATGGCTTCAACATTGTGTCTAATTGGCTCCAGAATAATCTACTTACATTAAATGCTGAAAAAACAAAATACATTTTATTTACAATGAGAAATACTAACACACCGCTTACTAATCTAAACATTTACGCCCATAACTGTAGCACGTTCGCTGACACTGTATGTTCTTGCCCTACTTTAGATAAAGCTGACCACTTGAAATATCTAGGTGTCACTATTGACTCCAATCTAAATTTCCGTAAACATATCGAGTTACTGTGTACTAGAGTGCGAAAATTAATATATGTTTTTAAGAATTTACGTAATGTAGCTAACTATAATTTGATAAAACAGATTTATTTAGCGTTGTGTCAATCTATTCTAACATATTGTATAATATCCTGGGGTGGGGCGGGAAATTCAATTCTTCTCCCTCTAGAACGTGCTCAAAGAGCAGTTCTAAAAGTTGCTACCTTCCGTCCTTTTAGATTCCCTACACACCAGCTCTATAAAACATGTAATGTACTTACAGTACGGCAATTATTTATTCTTCACATAATACTGCACCAGCACTCTACACTTCCCTATCACCCAGTTCCTTCCGATAGGAGAAGGAAGGACCTAGTTTGCACAAAACCTCAAACTAGACATGCGTTTGTAAATCGTTTTTATGTGTTTTTAGGACCTTTTCTTTACAATAGACTCAACAAGATACTAAACTTCTACAGTTTAAGTTATAAAAAATGTAGTTTGGTAATGTCAGATTATTTAGCGGTACTTAATTACACAGACACAGAAAAACTTCTAGAAGTTGTGGTTTGATTATGTTATCGTATCTATTTGTACATATTTACTTAAGCTAGTTTTAGGGTTTTTCTTTTATACCAACTTGATGCATAGTTATAATTGTTAATAGATTAATTTAATTTTATAATTTTATTGTCCTTATTGAATTGTGCTAGGTAAAGTGATGGCCTGAAACACAGGTTTAAATAAACCTAGTTCGGGCAGGTCGCTGACATCTAAATTGAACTATTGAATACTTGCGACTGTAAAATATATTTTAGTTATAGATTACTTATAAGTACTTATAATTAGTATGAGAAATAATACTACTGCGCTTAAATGTACACTTTTTGTAATACTTTTTAAATAAATTATTCTTATTCTATTCTTCTTAAGTTTCCCCTTAGTGAAAGAATTTTCGGAATCGGATCAGTATTTCCAAAGATTACCCCCTATGTACACAGAGGAGCTCGTGGCTAAATAATAACAGCCGCTCGGATCGATCTTTAGTTTAAGCCGTGCTTGCCTAGGTTGGTCTGTGGATGGGTGACCACCCATTACATGCCGAGTTTCCTCAGTGCCTCGGAAAGCACGTTAAGCCGTTGGTCCCGGGTGTCATTTGTAGATCTTTGACAGTCGTTAGGTAGTCAGTAGCCCAAAAAGTCTGACAACCAGTCTTACCAAGGGGTATCGTATTACCCAGTACTAACTGGGTTGTGGAGGTCAGATAGGCGGTCGCTCCATGTAAAATACGGTATTCAGCTGCATCCGGTTAGACTGGAAGTCGACCCCAACATAGTTGGGAAAAGGCTAGGCAGATGATGATGACGACCTATATACAGACTTACAAACAAACTTTACCTCTTTATAAATAATATTAGTAGAATCCTTGGCAATTTTTTTTTTTTTCAGTTTTGAGTTATCCTGACAGATAGAAGAAACAGGTGCATCGCTGAATACGCTAGCTAACTAGTTACGGGTATAATATGAGGTGCCTTTGTGTGCGCAATAAATAACATTTTAATTACGACCTTCCACCTGGGCAAATGTTGCCGTGGCCGATTTGGAAATCTCTAAACAGGCTTCGAACCCAAGTTGGAGAAGAAAGACAATCTCTACTGATGGGGGTTCATGGACGGCTCAGATCTCAAGTGCGTCTCCCCACAGACAATGGTCCACCTTCCATCTTGCACCGCATGCCCTATCACCAACGTACTTGATGATCTATTTACTGCATCAGTGAGCGGAGTTAGTGCGACTGAGTTTTGGGCTAAACACTTTTGAACTTTTTGCTATCGATACACTAAGAAGAAGAAGAAGCTTATGTTCATTAACAGTGTTGGTAGTGGTTGTAATCTGTCTAATTTGATGATAAATTATAAACGGATCTAAAAAAAAACATTTTTGTGACTCGAAGAACCAGAACACGTACTCAAGATCGACTTGTCTTTAAAATCGCGTCATCTTTCAAAAACCACGAATACATATCTATCGTCTATCTAATAATTTCAAATTAATTAAATACCAAGTACCAATTTAATAATTTCAAAAGTATAATTAATTTGCTTTGTCACGTCTCTCATTACAAAAACAATTAAAAACTGTGACCAATTTCCATTACGACATCTATGTCAAACAAAAAGCTAATTAATATTTTACGAGCAGGTTATTGTACATATGCCGACGTATATTTGTGTCGCAATCATCATCAAATATGCCTTTTGAGCTGGCTTTAACTGCACTATAAAATATCCATTGTGCCATCTGCTGTTTATACCTCATTCGAGTTTTTAATACCTTTAAAATAAACAGAATAGCACTCAACATATTTCATACATGTTCAATTAAAAAAAAACTGTATGATTATTATTATTTACTACCTGTGTGACTGAACTCTGCTCGGATGAAAATAGAGAAAACGATTTTTCCCAGATATGAGAATTTTCCTTGCTAGATCGATTTTTCGCATCCGTAAACTACTACATTGCAACTTTCATCGAAATCGTTAGAGTCGTTTTCGAGAACGTGATTACAAATATTCATATGTAGGTTCCGGTCGTTAGTATGGATATAAAATTAATCGCAAGTGCACCGGTGGTGACATCAAGCGACCTACTTATAAGTTTATCCACACCACAGCGTGCTTCAACAGAGCCCTGATGTTCAGCTCGAGGCGAGGGTGACATTGAATGTTTGATCGTGGCGGAGTTGAGACGTCTTGAAACTGTTCCCGATTCATTGTGCCCCGTGTTATTGTGTTAAGTTGTAATCTCAAGTTATTTGTTAGTTTTGCTAGAAACAGTGTATCGCACCCAGTGTGTTTTCATAGCATGAAACCCATCGTCTGTCCACATGATGTACGAGCCTAACGTATGTATGTGGAGTTTCAATCGCTAATTTAATTTGACTATTGAAGTTTTTGAAAATGAATTTTCGGATGTATATATAATAGATATACCAACTAGTTTGCTTCAGCAGCTAAAAGCAAAATCATAAACAAGAACATGGTTTTAGTTGAAAAAATCCTTTCACGGTGCATTTTCTATTTAACTTTTCTCTTCTATTAAACCCGATATGTTCTGCAAGCGATGGAACACTTAGTATTATGTCCAGCGTGAGATGACACCTACTTTAGAGGAACTAATGGATGCTACTGATACTGCAAAATATTTGTCGTAAGGTCTTCGCTGACACTAGCATGATTAGCTTTCAGTGTGATATCTAGGTACTCTGTAAAATTGAAGATGTATTTTAGTTAGTTTAGACTTTACATAGATAAGGAGATTTATTTAGTTCAAAACGCCATATTCGTGTAACAAATACGTGGTGGATTCATCTAACAGCAGTTAATTGTATGGGAAGCCTCCTAAAACAATGATAAATAAAAAGAGGTAGATATCGCACCAGCGCGCGCAAATTATTGCAGACAAATTCTGACAATTGTCATAATTTAAGTACTTCAAGCGCAATAGCTATCTCTTTCTGTTTCTTACGTTCCGTATTATGTATCGCAGTCGTAACAACGCAACGATATTTGAACGCCGCTCAGTATGAACGTAGCGTATCTTTCTCTATAATATAATTGACCTAAAACAATATTATTTTTACTCTGAAGCGGTGGGAACTTAATAATTATATCCGTCGCAGGTTTATTAGAAACATGAAATTCTTGCGAAAATCCTAGCGAAATTTCAATATTATAATATCGCACTCTTAAAACATAAGTGGCACTATACAAAAAATGACATTTTTTAGTTAAGTATACAGTCAAAACGCATAAAACGAAACGCGCCTAATGCAAAGACCCCGGTAGCTCTAAGGCGCCAAATTTTCGCTAGACGTCGCTAGTGTCACTTATGAATTTATGACAATTTGTCCAGTCGGTAATTGATAAACCGGCACTACGCAAGTTCGCGTCAAGTCTCCGGAGGGAATCCTTGTCGAGGGGAGTTAAAAAATGGCACTTTGTGTAAAGTGCCTCTTATTTAATTAATTTGCTTTCGAATATTTACAGTGAGTAAATGCATAAGTGGCAGTTTGAATATAATGCCAGTTATTTAATAACTTTAGCGTGGATTTTGTTTTTATATGAATTCAATAACGGGCATTTTCTGTAGAGAGCCATTTAATCAATAAATATGCTTTCAAATATTAGCTGTGCGTAATTGCATAAGTGGCAGTTTGAGTTTAGTGTCAGTTATTTTTTAACTTTAATTAGGATTTTGTTCTTATACGAATTTAATAACGGGCATTTTCGGTAGCGCCACTAAAAGGGTCAGTACAAGGAACCAGCGGACTCAAGAACTGCAACAGCTGTATAACCAAAAGTTGAATTTATCTGAAAGAAAAAAGAATGACGTGAAAAGCCTTCTAGATGCTGGTTTGATCCCCAATTTTTACAATTCCTACTTTGATAGAGTTTTGAACTAGGCAGGTAGAGTAGTGAGAACGCCTTTAAAAAAAACTGTTGATTTATAATTTGTAAGAAGAAGTTTTCGATAAGTTTTGTGATTTATGTGCGAAAATGTTTTTAAGTTACTGTTAGTTTATTAATATTTTTCTCGGTTCTAGAACTGACGTTAACGACTAAATTGCTAAAAAGCTTTGCTGGTTTTTTCGTAATTCAGTTTTTACAAGATTTTATAGTATGTACAAGATTTTGATACAATATTTTTATAATTACTTACGGTTTTTTGTAAAAAAAAACTATATTTTTAAATTACTGCAAGATTTTTACTGACTCTTATGATAATTAAACCTTTAATACGCTGATTTTTACGTAACTTTTACAGTTCCTACTTCGAAAGACTTTTAACCTTAGCAGATAAGTTGAAATACCTCTAATAATTGTACTGATTAGTAAGTAGTAAGAACAAGATTTTAATATTAATGTTATTTATGATAAAATGACGAAGTTTCTGTTATTTTGATAATACTTTTATCTAGATTTAAACAGATTTGTTAATAATGAATATGTGTGATAATTTTTACCGAAAACTGTGGGCATGTGCCAAATAAATATAATTCTTTATTATTTTAGTAGTTATATTGTTTTATTTCTCTCTTTTTTATAATAACAATGTAGGTAAAATAACAATTTAGAGGTCATTAAGCAAAAAGTTTTGAATAACTAGAAAACTATAACCGACACTATGCTAAACTTTTTTTTTAAATGCTTCTCCATTGATAAATAATCAATAATTTTATCGTATGCCACTGGATACTGAAACAGCGTTAGTTAAACTGTTATTTTAAGCCGATCACAAAGCTTTATTTATATTTTTTTAGTTCCATATCACCCATTCAATTCTTAAAAAATCTTAAAACGGCCATACTGTAAAATTAACATTTTCGTTTAGTGCCATTTATGTTCTAAGGGTGCGATATGTATTTTTTTATACTATGCTTCACTTTGATGTGATGCGGCCTAGGGGGGTCTGGTTCATAAAATCGACAGTCACTACATCGACGCGATCGCTGTATCGAAAACTTTCCATCGACGGGTGGAACACGCTTGCCTAGAAGAAACTGATCATCTCGAACTTTGGAGAGATCTAGATTATAATATATATGTTGTATACAAGGAACATGATGAAGACATCGACTTATGTCATACATCTGTGCCTACTCTCAAGAAACTGTTTAAATGTAATTAGAAAAATAATTAAGTTTAAGTTTAATTCTGTTTGGCCTACCTTACCTTCCTTAACTTACGTAATAGTATCGATACTGACGTTGTTTTCTTTTCTTTTTTTTTTATTTGTATTTTTAATCAGTTCTTCTTTTTTTTTCATTGTTTAATTAGATATTTAGGCGCATAATATAGTGCATGTAGTGCTCTTCTTTAAGTAATGGGGCACTTAGACTTAAGTTTGCAATGTTTTACTTTATTATATGTAATAGTGTACTCATTGTTGAAGAGCCAAATAAAATAAATAAATAAATAATGATCGAATGTTGGATATTGAAATAGATTTTAATAATCACAAGATCATTATCAGGATTTTTGTGTAATTCCGGAAAATAGATGGTATGATTACAAAAATCTTTCTACGGTTACAATATTATCCTTTACTTTGTAATACCTATTTCTCAAAAAGTCTTCTTTTATTCTACAGTATATCAATTTAAGATTGTATTTTCTGTTCCTACTTAAATTTAAAATATTTGAATTCCGTAACCAAACAGCGTCATAAAACATACGTTTTATTTATCTCCGCACCCACATTAGCTGTCAAGCTCACGCCCTGTTTGTAATTCATAAACTACTGAACCGATTAGACACGATTTCAATTATAAGGGGGAAGACAATGCCGTTTTCGTGAGCCCACGATCGATGCCAAGGGCGTACTGTTTTGTTTAAGAAAACATGCAGGCATTTTTTTAAAGGATTTTTATTGCTGTGTGTTGCTATCGGTACTTTTTGGCCGACTGCCTGAGGCGCGACCGACCCGCAGAAGGATTTTAAATCACGAGAGGGTCTAACATACGACGGTAGGATTACCGGTAGCTGTTAAGATAAAAAGGGGTCGTCCTTTAATCACGTGAGATTTGAACAGGGGGAGAGGATCAAAAAAGAATCACTATTAATCACGATTGGGGGGGGGGGGGAGAATAATATAAAATCAAGTATGTATTTTTTTGTGGTACGAAAAACATTAATTTTATGTGTGACGTGTAAAATATTTTTTAACAATAATAAATTAGAAACTTGAGCCACAGAAATATTTTTTTGTTTAAACAGATTCTAAAACTTTTCAGACATAAAAAATACACGTGATGCTGGGAGGAGGGAAGAGGGGTAACCTTAAACCGTACGACGTATCACTAAGGGAAAGAGGGGGGGGCTATAAAAGTGGCCTAAAAACCTCACGCGATGGAGGATGGCCCCAAAGCTACAACACAAGAATAAATTGAAAAACTTTCGAAGCGTTTCGTAATTCTGTAACGACTACTAACTTGATTCTCATAAGCTATCGGGTGGCTTTTGTCAAGCAGTCGCAAGCGCTGAGCATGACGTCCTTGGTTCGATTCCAGGGTCGAGCAAAGAGATATTGGGTTTTTCCATCAGCAATTTTCTCAGTAGCAGACACAGACTCTGTATTTATGCCCGGTTGGTGGCAATAGGCTCGCCTCCTATTACATGAGCTGGGACATAACTGGAAAAATGTGGGTGTACTATAATTGGGTACACCTCTTCCTAACCTTTCAGGGATTACAGGGATGATGTTGTCAATCCAATATTGATTTTTGTGTCATCGTTAATTAAAACTGACAAAATAGGACTTTCCAGGACCTCAGAATAGCCTAATCTGGAAGTAGAAAATAAAATTCCTAGACGTGGTAGGAAGGACTCCGCACCTACCACGTCTATGAGTTTTATTTTCTTGTAACTTCATAATAAAAGCCGCTCGGGCCGATCTTCAGGTTAAGCCCCGCTTGCCTAGGTTCATCCGTAGATGGGTAACCACCACACACCGAGTTTCCTCCGTGACTCGGAAAGCACGTTAAGCCGTTGGTCCCGGCTGTCATTTGTAGCTCATTGACACAGTCGTTACAGGCCGGAAAGTTTTACCAAGGGGTATCGTATTACCCAGTACTAACTAGGTTGTGGAGGTCAGATAGGCAGTCGCTCCATGTAAAATACTGGTATTCAGCTGGATCCGGTTACACGCCGACCCCAACATAGTGGAGAAAAGGCTAGTCAGATGATGATGAGACGTGGTAGGTGTCAGTGTCAAGTATTACAGAAGTGCTTTTGAGTGAAGTTCATTACTTCGAATCTCACCCAAGTGGCCGCACTCAAATCTAAATCGAACTCACTTGTTCTTAAAGTAAATATTTGTTAGTTCACACCTCGACACAATTCGAGTACCTATTGTTGTTTCAATAATAGCAATACTACACAGTAAATAACTACCTAAGTATAATATATGTGTTGGGAGCGAAAATAATTCAACAATCAATTTATTACAGAGTTTCGAACTCAATGATTTGTTTATATTCTGTTTACGTGCTGTTTATAGGGCATTCCAATGTAATTGCGCTATATTTTTGAGCTAAGATTGGAACATAATGAAGTCATAAGAACACGGTGATTGAATAGGTACCTATATAACACATACGAAATAAAATGAAGATGGTACAACGGCGTCGTCTAAAGTAAATTCGAAGTATATACATACTTCTTTGGCTCGATCGATCAAGTTTAGCAATGCATCGGGTTGGTCCGCGGATGGATGACCATCTATTTCATACCCGAGATCCTTCTGTGCCTCGGAAAACACGACAAATGGTTGGCTTGAAAAGCCATTCGTAGATCTTTGTCTTTACGGGTAGTAGAACGCCGAAAAGTCTTTTTTTTTATCAGCCATTTGTGTCCCACTGCAGGTAAAAAAAACAAAAGTCTTACAACCAGAAAAATCAAGAGGTGTGTTAACCACTACCTTTCTGAAAATAATTGGAGATTGGATCTTGTGGAATTCAAATAAGCCCTCGGTCCCCGTAAAATAGTACTAGCATTTGGAAGCCAACTACTTCTTCCGTTGTTTTTATTTTAATTTTTACATGTAATTGTTGACATAACGGTCCCGCATGATGAGAACCTCGTGAAAGCCGAGAAAGATAAGCAAATCAAGTATCTCGCTCGCGAGGTTGTCGACATGTGGGATGTGGACTAGCGATCTTTGTGCCGATAGTCGTATCAGACCATGGCTTAATTGCCCAGAGCCTTGACCTATACCTGAGGAGACTCTCATTAGGCAGCTGGATCAGGCGCTTGATTGAGAAAGCGGTACTCCTAGACACGGCTCGTATTGTTGGGAGGTTCCTCTCTCTAAAGCCCTGCCCGCCGGTAGGTTGGACCCTGTTCCCGATACCGGTGGGCTACAATTTTTTTATACTTTTAAATTGTTTTTATTTTACGGAATATTGTAAAATGTATTAAATTTGCATGGAAATAAATAAAGGAAATAATCTTGATAATAACAAAAATCATGTCACGTGTATCCGAACGCGGTTTGCCACTTCAGCGCGTAACCAGACGCGTCAAGTGTGAATTGAAAAAAACGGTCAGAAATATTGTATGTAATCAACAAAGGCATTTTTTAGTACATTTGTGTTTAGTTTTGTTTGTTACTATATTTAAGCTCGTAAGTAACGCACTCGATTTCAGATTTTTTGCTATCTTCGTAACTATTACTCTGATTAGACTGTACGAGTGTACCGTACTTACGAAGATGGCAAAAAAATAAAAGAACCTGAAATATATTAAATAGAAAAAAACGCGTCAAAAATTAATCTTATAATCTTATAATCTTGATAATTTCGATTCCTGGCAAATAGTACTTGAGACAAAAACTCATAACATTAAATTAGGACTGATATGATAGTATGAAATTCTTATGGCTGTGGAATAATAATATCGATATTAACAATTATTTCGTAATTTATTTTTCCGCTAGAAAATGGCTGTCATCCCTAATTTATACCTAAGTGTCTTGATGGAAATTGATTACTAAGACACTCGACGGCGTCGGACTATCAAATTGACATTACTTACGCTCTACTGTCTCTGACCTTAATATTTAGATATTAACTAAAGTGAAAATGTTGATTTTATAAAAACGAGGTAGGGAAAGGTGTACCTATATTTATTACCAATTTACAGGACATGACATCAACTTATTTTTGTAAATATTTACAATAGTGAGCAAAAACATATATAGTGTGTTTGACTGTCGGTTACCGATGCTTTAATACTCATATTATATACTATATACTTAATACTCATATTATATACATATATTATATACTCATTACTATCGACAAATACACGTTTATACTCATAACCCCGCGGATGGTAGTCATCTTATTTTTTTAGTCGCTTGATCCAGGGTATATTCAATGAAATGCTAATATCTTTGAATCTAAGAGACGTAGAGACGTGCAAATGATCTTATTGCAAAAGTTAATGCTGAAACAACACTCAACATTTGAAACTGAAACCATTTATTTTTAAAAACAAATAGTTTTACCTGTGGCGAAGGTTCCATACAACTCGATTCCTACCGGCTTCCCTTTGAAAAATGGCACAGTCAGTATTCTATTGACAAAACATAATCACATTAAAGATATGTACTCCGGCTTATTATTATCATCAGCTATTTGTATCCCACTGCAGGGCAAAGGCCTCTCTTCCCTCTTTTTACTTATCCCTATCCAGTGCTGTTGTTTGCCAATCTTTTTGAAAAGAGTCGAGTTCGTCCCGCCATCTCCTTCTGGGCCTGCCACGTTGCCGTTTGCTGCTTTTTGGGGCCCATTGTCTGATTAATTTAGCTTATAGCTCCACCGGCATGCGACAGATGTGGCCAGCCCTGTTCCTTTTAAGCTTGGCAGCCGTGTGACCTACATCAGCAATTTGAGTTTTGGAACGCAGTTTCGAGTTCCTTATACGATCAGTAAGTTTAACTCCAAGGATACTACGCTCCATTGCTCGCTGACAGACCCCGAGTGCGGATTTTTGACGCTTGGTTAGTGAGCTCTTACAAAAATTGCCCCTTCGCTACTGAGTCTTACCATCAACCGTATTTAATTTTAACAACGTTTGTTCTGAACAAAATCACGTTTTAATATTTTTATACGCAAACCCTGCGTAGGGAACTACAGCTGTTTTTGACATGGAAAGAAAAATTCTAGTGCGAGCAGGGTTAGAACTTGCGACCTTCCGATTCAGTACACCGGACGTCTTAACCAATTAGACCATCGCACCCTGCCCACAGCTCAGACGTCCGGTGTACTGAATCGGAAGGTCGCAGGTTCAAACCCTGCTCGCACTAGAATTTTTCTTTCCATATCAAAAACAAAATCACGTTTTGGGAAAAATGCCGTATGTATAAAAGAAGAAAACAAGCCAAGATTAAACATCGGAATACAAGGCATCATTAAACCAAGCTCAGAAGCTTCTGCATAATAATTTTACGTTTAGCTTACACACGCTTGCACGAGCAGAAATAACTAACGCCAGTAAATACACTGAGAACTCCAGGAGCAAGCGTTAATGCGTAAAGACAAGAAAATATCTTGCATTATTTTTTTCATTATCCATTTTTTTCCTCTACCATTCATTCTTTAAGTTAGGTTTATTTGAAGAGCCGATTATCAGGTCATTTTCACGAGGCTACTGTGATCAATGCTCCTGAATTATTTGAATATGATCAGATAGATAATCTGAACAAAATTCTTGGACAAGAGACTGTCTACAACATATACACATACGTCATCATCATCATCTGCCAAGCCTTTTCCCAACTGTGTTGGGGTCGGCTTCCAGTCTAACCGGATGCAGCTGAATATCAGTATTTTACATGGAGCGACTGCCTATCTGACCTCCACAACCCATTTAGTACTGGGTAATACGATACCAAGGGATAAGACTGGTTTTCGATTCTGACTGTATTGTTTGACATTTTCATGTAAACTGCTTAATGCTGTGCTCATGGTCAAAACCCAAGAGATTTTCAAGAGTAAAAACGTCTTGAAGATCTCTTGGGTTTTGAGCATGAGTTCTGAGACTAGAACTGGCTAAATGTTGGTGTACCATAATAGGTATACTTCTGTGCCTAACTTTTAGGGAATTCTACTTGGGACTATATTATGTCTACACTTTTTGGTTATTTTTGTTTTAACAAATAAATTCCATCATTCTTTCTTACACGGCGGCACATGAAGCTGTACATTTCCTGTATAACTTGGCTTCGCTTTGTATAGATTTCCTATACAATGAGAGGTCCGCATAAACTAGTTTTGTATAGCTTGATTGGCCGTCGTGCGTACCTGGAAATCTATACTAATATTATAAAGAGGTACTTTGTAACTTTGTATGTAGAGGGTAATCTCCGGAACTAATGATCCAATTCTAAAAATTCTGCCACTGGCAGAAAGCTACATTAAAATTTATAAATTACATTTATATCATGCATATTAGCCGTGCTATCACAATTTCTGCGGACGAAGTCACGAGTGAAAGGCTAGTATGTCATAAACATGCTGTAGCTGTACTGAATTAAACTACAATATACATAGTTAAAGCTTTAACGATATCAAAACGTTTAGGATTACCTCGTAAACAACCTTATCCTTCAACGTATATCGTTCCAACATCCTCTATGGTACTCAATCCCACACAATGTAACGAGATCTGTTCAAACTGTAATACGGTTTGATGTCTCTAATGCATCTTACATTAAAGGTTAGGTATGTCGGAGCAAGTTGCATCATTGTATTGTCTTCGATGTTCAACTAAGTAAAGCAATAAATATTGGTCGATAATCTATCCAAGATTATCGACCAATATTTATTGCTTTAAATCATAAATCATGATTTATGATTCGATTCCGTTCTAAGGGATAATATACAACATTAGTTTTAGTATATGCGAAACCTGAAACACGTGTCTAGTATTTTTATACAAAGAATCTAAGTACAAAATTTCAAAACTGTATCATAAAAAATCACAAAGTTATAAGCTTGTTCTGTTACCTGAACAAAACGTGGTCACCACGCAGAGCCGCCGCGCGCGCGCCTCCAGCATCGTCTTGAGCTCATTGATAACAATAATTTGGCAGTAGGTACCTAAATAATTGCGATAGGTACTTAGTGTCGCTCGGTGTCCAACGTGTAGCCTTTTTTAAATATTTTTGGGACAAAATATAACATGGTTTAAAAATTATTGGAATCGATTCAGTTACTTTTCAGGTTTCGCATAGGTATACTAAAAATAATGTTGTAAATACGTGCATGTGTTCTCAAGTAAATAAATTAAATTAGGCAAATGAGTAGTGCCTCAGAAAGCACGTTAAGCTGTTGGTTCCGGCTGGCATTTGTAGATTTTTGACTGTCGTTACAGTCGCCCAAAAGTCTGACAACCAGTCTTGCCAAAGGGTATCGTATTACTAATTGGGTTGTGGAAGTCAGAAGGACAATCGCTCCAAAATACTGGTATTCAGCTGCATCCGGTTAGACTGGAAGCCGACCTGAACATAGTTGGGAAAAGGCTAAGGAGATGACGTGGTGCCCGTGGGTAATGGGGAAAACCCGTCATCATGATAAACTGGTCGATTTGGCTTAATTATCGACGTCAAGAGTGCATGTCATTGTTAGACAAACAGAAATATGACTTCTACATACGTGATTAGATTCTCGATACTGATGAACAACAGTTTTTTCTACTTACCAACAAATAACATAAAAAATCTTAAACATAATGTTAAGCTGAAGTCAGAACTTTGTAAAGGATGATTTCCACCAAACGGCTCGCATCGCATCGGATCGGAACGGATTTTACAATCTTTAAACGATATTAAAGCGTGTCACAGTATATTACTAAGCCGCGCATAGCAGCTTGACCGCGGGCGTCTTTCGCGACACGCGATCGTAGCCGAAAGTATGTTGCGACGCGCGATCGGCGGTGTTCGCCTGTCATCGAATCCGACACGATAAGAATAAAACTATTTGACTAAGTGCAGAAACGGACGCGGTCGGACGCGACGGTACGGAGCCGATCGTATACGTCGACACCCTGTCGAGCGTGAACGGCTGCGCCGCATCCGTTCGTATCCGATGCGATACGAGCTGTTTGGTGGAAATCATCCTTAAGTGCAAGGAAAACCGTATTTTCAACTGGCCCTTGTATGAGTTTAGAGTGGGACGAGTTTCCCCATGGACCTAAATTCATAAAAGGGGGCTTTCAAAGCCTTGAGCAACTTTGACGAGATCAAAGCGATACAACACTGTGTTAAAGCCATCAAAAGCACTTTTGTTGATTTAAGCTTGCATAGTATCGGAAGGGACCTATATTGGATAGTTAACCAGTCACCTGCGCAGCTTGTGCGCATATTTAAACCGTTGGCTGAAACTTTTTGTTGTATCGTTCCTTGCCCTGAACAACAACGACTGCTAGCACTAGCTGGTAAAGCTCGTTCACATAAACACAGGTGATACTTAAAAGGATATATAAATAAATCATTATCATCATCATTTCAGCCGAAAGACGTCCACTCCTGGACATAGGCCTCCCCCAAATGTCGCCAAATTGACCGGTCCCGTCCGTCTCGCATCCAGCGGATCCCTGCAATCTCTGCATCGGCCATCCGTTCTGCGAGCAATGTGCCCTGCCCACTGCCACTTAAGTTTGGCTACTTTAAGCCTTCTGATGAGGCCCATTGTGAGCGGCCACGTTTTGGTCCCGTATGTAATGACTGGCAACACACACTGGTCATAGACTTTCGTCTTGAGACACTGCGGTAAGTTGAATATAAATAAATATTGGAATTTTATTCTTAATCATAGCTTTATTTGGTACAAATTAAGAGTCAATTAACAATTTTTAAATCTCGGTGCCTTGTTGGTTTAGTGGTCGCAAGCGCGACTGCTGAGCATGAGGTCCTAGGTTCGATTCCCGGGCCGAGCCGGGTATTATTTGGTTTTCCATCAGTAGCAGCCACGGAGTCCAGTTTCACCCCGTTGATGGCAATTAAATAGGCTCACATCACTACATGGGACTTATAGGAGCCTGCGATCATCGCAAAACCGTATGCTTCAATGTCTCTCTCACCGCACTGACTTCATTCACCGATCATTCTTTGTCCAGTCTATTTCTCTGTGGAATGCGCTTCCCCAGGAAATCGGGATGGCAACTAATCGCTTATCTTTTAAAATTAAAGTTCGTGAGTACATTTGGAAAAAGTTGGCAGTTTCGTCACAACAGTAATGTTTTCCCCATGGTTTGTGTTTTTATTTTGGTATATTCGTGGTAATGTTTATTTACATTAATTTAAATTTTGATATATATTTATAGTATTTGATATAACCTTGTAGTTAATCTTATTATTATTTAAAATTATTTTCAGATATACACCTACCACTGCTTGTCTCTGCATCACCCAAAGGTTGACTGGTAGAAAATGCCTATGGGATTAAGTCCGCCTCTGTACTTCTGTGCTTGAAGTGTTAAATAAATAAATAAATACATAGATAACTGGCCAAATGTGGGTGTAGTATGAGGAAACCTCTGCTTAACCCTTCAGGGGTTATAGGCGTGCTGTTATATGAATTTCTCAGTAGCAGCTACAGTCTGGATTTGTGCCCGGTTGATGGCAATAGGCTCGTCCCCAATTACATGGGACTTAAACATAACTGGCGGAATGTGGGTGTACTATTAGATACACACAATCAACGACTAGGGTTAGGCAGAGCTAACCCTAGTCGTTGATTACAGGCGTGATGTTTATGTTATGGCACAATTTTTAAATATGCCAGAGTTGTAATTACAACAGTGCAATGTTGCTTAGTTTTTAAAAAAACGGCCATAAATCTCGAACTAGACACTTACTAAGCTTCCTACAAGGAAATCCTATCCAATATGTCTATGTTCACTTAAATCTGTCTCAACATATAATCCCGCTCGCGAGGTGCAAGTGGAAATGAGAAAACTTTCCAATTGCTTACACCAACATTGTCCCGTAGACCTGTATCCTGTAGAAAAAGTTTTTAATTGATTGGACTCCACAATTATCGTTGCAAAGCGGCGAGTAGTAGGCTCCCTGTCTCTGAGTGATTTCAGGTAAACGCCACAATTTCATGCGGACGGCGGTTTCGGGTTAACGACTTAACTTTGGACAGGCGGTTATTGAAAATTTGCTTGTGAGAATCTATTTGCGTCCGTTTTAACATCATGTAGATGTCATAGAAGCTTCTCGTTGGGTAATCAATATTCTTTAATAATTTTGTTTATTTAGGAACGTTAATGACCTCTGTCAACTGTCACGCATGTTGTGGCGCATTATGTAGATCATTGAATTTATTATAGTATGTATTGTAAGTCGATTGTAAATGTATATTTAATACAATGCATTGGAATTTCTTTACACAAAAGGACAAAGCAGTTCAAATATTTTTTTGCAACAAATCTTTAACTTTTCGCTATTAAGGTTTAGGATTATATTTAAATGAAACTGAGATTTTCTATTTGCACAAAAAAAAAAGTAATTCCACAGTATTCAGTACAGCCACAGTACAGAATTTGGTTATTGTTTTAATATTTTTTATTTTTTCAACCAACTTTTTTTCCTTCTTCCATCGCGTCATGAATAGCAGATTACGTAAAATTTACATAAGATTTTTTCTTGGGCATTTTTGGGATTAAAATCGGTATTCCCCTTTTGCCAAAATCCGTCATGGGCAGGGCAAAACTAGTGCTAGACAAAGCGCTAAAATACAGACTAGCAGATCCCCCTTAATCCATTACGAGGACTAGGATGACCCATAAACTGCTCGAGCTCGCAACAGACCATATGCTATGAGTTACGAGCGCCGCGTCTTACAAGTTATAGTACATACTAAAAGCAATACTCCATACTGACGTAGTTTATTGCCTATCATTACACGCTGCAACGCACAGATTATTCTTGGGCATGCGTCCTACTTGCTTTTAAGCGTTATGTGGAAATACGGACTTTTTCCACGTAACAAGAGGAGCTCGTGGATAAATAATAACAACCGCTCTGATGAATCTTCAGGTTTAATTGGTGTAGGTCGGTACTGTTGAGCCCAAATCGGTGGAAATAATCTGATATTGAAGCTTGCCTAGCACAGCACGGAGGTTAATGTTGAAAATTGAGAGGTTAGCTTATACCCTTTGTTCCACTGGCGTTCACTCGTTCAGCCTATCTGGTAGGAAATGCCTATGGCATTAATTCCGCCTTTGTGCAGTTTTTTTACTTGTGCATAAAGATTTAATAAATAAATAAAAATAGTAACTTTACAGGAGAGTGATAAACTGCATAATTATACCTAGGTACCAGTACAAAATCATTTTTTTATTTGTGTTTTCTTTAAATAAAATAAAGACGTTGTTTGTGTCTGATTGGCTGAAACATGGCATCTTCCGTTTCTCTAACAAACGGCATCAAAATGTCAAAACCACCAAAAATTTCATGTTATAGCATCAAAAGTAAAAACGTTCACCTCTGCCTAACCCTTCGAGGTACAAAGGCATAATGTAATGTGCATGTATAAATGCTATTGATATAGGTAGTTTACACATCTAACTGCATTTATTATTACCAGTTTCCTTGAATAAAACCCAATAAAGTTCTACTGTATCTCTTGTCACGCACCGACGATCGTTAAAGTAAGCCAACTACAGACCACCTTGAACCAAAATTTAACTTAGAACACGTTAATGTATTACCAAGTATAGCTCAAAGTTATAACGTAACATCAAGTTACAGGAACTAAGTTGAAACGAGCTTGGTATTTTGATTTTGACCTTCTTTTGTAAGTTGTGACATAAAACTGTTGGAAAATTTAAGTAAAGGCATTTTTAAATGGTACTTTTAGAACAATTCACATTATTTTCGCAAAAGTTAATGGCTCAACTACATGTCATGTTTTGATGGCTTTTACATGAACGAATAATGAAATATTTTATTTCCACGAGTATGTAAAATAGTAAAATCCGAGAGTTTTAAAACAATATCTGTGTTTCAAATTGTTTGGATGTACCGTGAATGGATGAAACAAGGAATGAGTATATGAGGAAGTCTGAAAGTGGCGCCGGTGACTGAAAAGTTAATAGATGGACTGTGTGAAGAAGGATATGGCTAGAAAGGAGGTGACTGCTGAGATGACGAGTATGGAAGAAGAAGACATGCTGCGCCGACCCCAAATAAATTGGGATAAGGGCAAGAGAATGATGATGTTCAAAATTGTTTATTTATTTATTTAATTATGGCGACTTATTCACTAATACATATAAGGGGTAGTGTAACAATTAAACTTAAAATCTAGGGTGAATATGTCACTTACAGGTGTGCACAGCACTTGCATTAGTATTTCATGTTTTATAATATTATTACAAAGAGTATACATAGGCTAAAAAAAAAATAATTACATGAAAACAATATTAAAAATAAAGTAAAGAAATAACAAAATCTATTTTGTTGCTCTAAAGAATGACACAATTAAAAACAAATAATAAATAAGTGAGTAATAATATAAAATGTAATAATATTGATATAGATATTAACTGTGGCCACTGTGTGTCAGAAACAATTGTTTGTGAAATTGCAATAGCTTGTTGGCGAAGATGTCAACCGATGTTTACCGAAACCTATTCTGAATAAGTTGTATAAGTAAGTTTCTTTCTACCACTTTTAAATGGAAATTAATGAGTGAATGTTTTTGTTCTAATTGTTCTTGAATCTTTCAAGAAAGGGCTGACATCAACACCATCTCCCGTTCTCGGGCTGATCATTTCCTAACTCAAACACTTCAAAAGGTGTACCTACCTATGTATACATACAGGGTGTTAACGAACCCTACACGAAGCCGTCAACCAAGCATTCTGTACATCAAACTAAGTAATACTACGGAAAAATGATTGCTTGGAAACGACTTTTTCTTTGGGGTGAAAAATCACGGTTTACGGTAAAACTCATTGTAAAGCACTCAAAATATTGTGCTGATGGATGCACTGAAATTATTATTTAAACGGGTCATGGACCAAAAAAAACTAGTATTTAAAAAAAACTTGTTATAATGTTAGAACTTTTACCTTCAATATCTCCGCAACTAGAAGTTTCCCACTTATGGTCTAGAACAAAAAAATGATCGCAATGACGGGGAGAACAAGTCCCTTCCAGCTTTCTTAAGAGTCTATTTACACACTGTATACTGTATGTTGAAAACCAGCCTAGTCCTATTGGTTTAACCTTTGTTGATCTTTCTTCATCTTACCTCTACGGTTACGGCGCGAACTTTCAGCGACCGCCGTAACACTCAAGTAAGAGACCAAAACGGTTGTTTCGAAAATTATTTATAGTTGTTGATACAGTTTAGGAACTATTGCTGCTTGAGTTTCCAGAGTTCAGTGAATTGATTGCGGATAAACTCGGCTCAACTATCTACGGAGACTCAGTGGTGTTTGAACTTGGTTCCAGGCTTAAGTGGAGAACTTGGATCATCGATATGTTTCACGATTTTGTAGGATTTAGAGTAGAATGAGCTAGCTTGAGGCACATGTAGCTGCGTTACAAATGCCGCTCCAAGCAGAAAGGACACACCTGCGGAAAACTTAAAGAAAAAATAATTCTTATTAAATGTGCGAGGAATAATACCTCCCACATATTTGGGGGCATAGCATAGCATAGCAGCAGCCTATAAAGTTCCCACTGCTGGGACACAGGCCTCCTCTCTATGAGAGGGAATGGGCTATAATCCACCACGCGGGTCCAGTGCGGGTTGGTAGATGTCACATTTTTAGGTTCTAGGACATGCTGGTTTCCTCACGATGTTTTCCTTCACCGTTTTGAGAGCAGTGGTGATGAAATAAATTACACAAAGTAATGCGCCTGCCTGGGTTCGAACCCACTACTTACTGCTCGTAAGTCGGGACCGCCACCACTGGGCCACCGCTGCTCTCACTTATTTGGGGGCAGCCTAGGATAAATATTCGAAGAGGCTACAACGATTAGAACGCTCGCTAGTCCTGACCGGAAGCAAGTAACACGGAGTTTATAATTTCCTTTCTCCAGCCTAGTTTGTCCAATGAGCATAAATTGTCACAACACACGCAAACTAATAAACAGGTTCTTAATTTTAAATGAAAACATGAGCTACGGTTCCAAAATGAAATTGTACTAGTTTTTTTTTGTTTTGTCAGGCCGCATGAACGTTTGTTAGACGTTCGACTCAAAGTTCGAATTTTTATTCTGAAAGTGGCTCTCAGATCGTTGCAGTAATTCGAAAATGAATAAAGGAGGTTGTCATGAAACAGTAAATAAAAAATCACATCTACTAAGGTTTATTTTCTCCATTCCTTTCCTCAGACCTGCCCCTTTCACCTACTTACGGCGGCGAAAAAGTTTTCATTGTATAGTAATGAAAAACTTAAATAAGGCACAAATTGAAACACTTACTTAGAAAATACAAACAGATATTACAACGAAACCTCTCTCTCTCTCTCTTCAATATAATCCAATCTACCTTCGGCTTAATTTAAAGAACAATCTTCCTCGCGAAATATTCTAAACTCGGAACGCGGCTTGAATAATTGAACGAAGAGACGGAACCTTAAGGAAATTAAAAACTTAATCACTCACCCTTAAAATGACTAAATTCGCTCAGTACACAAGGCTGTTAACTAGCTCAGTACCATTATTTTGCGTTTACGGTCATTTTTAATTGCTTTGGTTACATTTATTTCGAATCTTTTATGTCAGCTTAGGTACTACAAAGTTTAATTATGGACTGCTTTATCAGACTCAAATTGTTAATTCGTTATCATTTTTAGGGTTCGGGTTATTAGGGTAATTACTAAGCCTCCGCTGTCCATCCGTCCGTCTGTCTATCAGGCTATATCTCATGATCATGACATTTGTAATTTTCACAGAATGTGTATTTCAGTTGCCGCTATAACAACAATCTATACATCTTCTTCTATACATATAATAAAATCGTTAAAATCCAACCCGATGTTCCGAATTGGCGCAAAAACTACTGCATAGATCCTGTTCAAATTTTGCACAAATATTTGAAATAGGCTTCTTCAAATGTTAGGCTATATATTATCACGCTACTTTCTTAAGGGTGAGCAATATTGCATTATGTCAGTATTATTCAATTGTTTACCGTTTCAGTCATGATATGCGTAAGAACGTCTATTTCAAAGTATATGTCAGCGAAACAATTAGAAAAATGGTTTCATGACCGCTTTACGTGCATCACGTCTCAAGTTCGATCCTCAGTGAAATTATACATTTTGTAATTGATTGTAATTTTTTTTATTGACATTATTATTGTTTATTTTCTCTTTTTTATGTATTATATTATAAATTCTTATGAATAAAGTTAAATCATTGGTAATATCTCTTTCCTCAAGTTTGAATCTGGCCGATAGATGGTGTTCTCAACTGACAACGTCGTTGTCTGCTGTCCACAGGTGCTGTCAGACTCGATGTTTTAAATTTCACCTATCGCTCCCAATAAAAATAATAGCAGTTATGGAAATTAATTTGAAACTATTTTTTTGTGTCGTTGTTCTTAGTTTTGCACAACTATAATAGGTTCAGGTTGTTTTTCTGCATTGTTAGGTCCCAAAAATAAATTCGATTTTGTTGTCTTTGTCGGAGGGTGGATGATTATAATGTATGATTTCTTGATTGTTAAAAAAAGCACGTAATTCGTTACTTGAAAATTATTTAGGTATCTTTATCATATCTGTCTTTTGTATCTTACTACTATTATAAATGAGAAAGTTTGGGTGGATAGATGTTTGTTACTCAATCACGCCAGAACGGCTGAACGGATGTAGACGAAATTTGGCACAGAGATAAATTATCGTGCTATTAACTTAGGGGGATATTTGTTTTATACTAATGCTTTATGATTTTAAATCATTATAAAGTAGATTAATATGCTTTTGGTTTTTTTTAACCATTTAAAAGACAGTTAGGTAATCCTAAATTAACAAATATTAATTGACCAAATCTCTAAAAACTTTAAAATAAAAACAAAAATTAAAATTAGAAACAACCAACGACGTTGTAAATTTGTTCCGTGCGGGAATCAAACCCGCGACACGCAGCGCTGCAGTCACTCGCACAGCCACTGCGCCACCTGTGCCGTCACATTGTATTTGTGCGGAATCTTCTGCTGGCCCAACTCCGTAAGGACCGCTATATTCAGCTTTTAATTTTTTTTTTTACCTTGCGCCAGTCCAGGCCCACACTTGAAATTTCTCTTGTATCGTGGGTGTGTTTACAGACAGTTAAACTCACAAACATTCAGATCCGGAACAACTACCTGCAGGCCATACAAAAATGTGTTTCGTGCGGGATTTGAACCCGATACTCGCAACGCAGCAGCCATTCGCTCAGCCACTGCACCAACCGTGCGGTCACATAGCTATGGCTGTGGCTCCCTCGGACATTGCTGCAACTTTGCTTAACGGTGGCCGGACTGCACATTCCGTTTTCATATTGCCGCTGAGTCTTGCAAGTGAAGATACCTCAACATGCAACATCACCAAAAACAGCGGCCGAGGAGTCCTTTTGCAGCAGTGCAAGTTTAAAGTGCATAAGAGGCGTGGAACCGCAGCTTGCAGGACATCCGCGGCAACCAGGTGCTGACGTGTGGCGTTGTTGTTTTGCTCGCAGGCGACTTTAGATAATACTGCAAGTTATTGAGAGGGGCACACCGGCGGATGAAATAAACGCATGTCTCAAGGCATCGCCACTGTTGTCTTGGATCGAAAAGATCCATCTTACCTACAACAAGCGCGTCCAACTGTACAACGACCACGAAGCAGGTGTCTTTGCGAATATGCTGCTGCAAATGGGAGTGGGTTGTCTGGAATCGGGCGCAGAAGGGAAAATTGCATTTTCCGAAGAATTTTCCCATCCAGTGGGTACAGAGGATGCACGCACATCCACATCATCACATCATGCACGTTTTTCCAAATTTGGAGGTTAATATAAAAAATGAAGGGTGGTTGTGTGAGGGGTAGTTCTGTCGCCAAAGAACGAGAGTGAAAATCAAATAAAAAAAAATTACATGATCGTCGGCGACCACCACCACCCTGTGATGGCTAATGATGATAGTACTGCCTACCCCGTTGAATTTCACAACTCCCTGTTTTTAGCTCCCAGTCTGTGCAATGGGACCAGGCTTCGTATCACTGAGCTGGGCAGTAATATTATAATAGCCACCATTATTACAGGAATCGCTAAAGCAGAGAGCGGTTTAACTCCCCGCATATCCATTATTCCAAATAACTGGCCATTTCAGTTTAAGAAGTTGTAATTTCCCTTAAAATTGGCTTTTAAATGACGGTCAAAACATTCCAAGGAAAAACCTTAAAAGTGGCAGGCATTCATTTGGGCTCTTCATGCTTCTCACACGGTCATTATACAAATCATTTAATTATTTTATACAAAACGGTATTAGAATAAATAAATAAATAGCACCCAACAAGGCGTTTGATTATTCACTTCAAAAAAAAAAAGTCGTATGGCACTATAATGTTCCAGTTTTTAAGCCATACCAGAATTACAGCGCCCAAAAAGACGCCTTTTGAAGTCATCACCCACATTATCACATTTTGATCAGGCCTTCAGTTCTCACACATAACATCCCACCTGTAATCCCCGAAGGGTTAGGCACAGGTGTGTACCTAATCGTGGGTGTACATTTCACCAGTTATGATGAAGTCCCATGTAATAGGGGGCGAGCTTATTGCCATCAATCAGACACAAATCCAGACTCCGTAGCTGCTACTGAGAAATTCCTGATGGAGTAACCAAACAACACTTTACCCTACCCGGGAACACGCATACACAACAAAATTTGCCACGCGAACGAAGTCTCGGGCAACAGCTAGTTAATAATAAAAATAAATTAATGGAGGCTCCCCTACTACGATGGTAAGGAACCCTTCATGCGCGAGTCCGACTCGCACTTGTCCGGTTTTTGTTTAAATACTTTTGTTACGTTTATTTCGAATCTGTTATGTCAATTTAATTATAGACTGCTTTATCAGACTCAAATCGATATCATTTTTCAAAGGTTTGGGATTGAAAGACACGAAAAAGGCTTTTAAGAAAAGAATTCAATAGATTATTTTAACAACATTAACATTTCTCGTACTTTTATATAGAATAAACGATCCTACGGCCAAGGGTTCCTCCAATGTTTTCGGCTGTTATTTTGGTCACGTAACATTCTATTTTCAAGTTTCGAGGCTAAAGAAAAAGCCTGAAAGTATCGCTGTATTAAATTTTAGAAAATGAAATGAAATAATTTGTAAAGTTCTTTTTTCATCTTTCATCGAACATATATGACCCTCAAACATTTCTCAATAATAAAGCCCAAGGATAAAGTCTTGCAAGAATGGTAATATCGTAAACATTCGTAATACATAAACTGGATGTTACTGAAACTTGGCCGTCATTCTAAAATTTTAGACTTTGGAAAAAATGGATCAAATTGTGTGAGTTCTTAAAAAAATTATAGAATTAGTTTTTAATAACATGCACTTTATTAGATTTACCCTCTCTTTTTTTTCACGGGTATACAAATAGAAAAGGATCGGACTATAAATTATATTTTAAAAAAAAACTATAAAACACGCTTTAGAGTGACATCATTTTTTTTTTCGTATTCTTCTTAGAAAACCCTTCTTAACCCTTTCATTTATTTTGATACCCATATCGTGGGAATACTTAAAAAATAACTAGTCTGCCATATTGGATATTTAGAATTACGTCACTTAGCTAACTATGCATTGTCTCATCATGTCATCTAAACTGGAACATGTAAGGAAAATTTCTGCTCAATCGGAAACCGGGAAGTGGGTCAAATTTAACTTCTAAGATTTTTTACATAGTCACAGGTGAAACTAATAAAAGCGTGTTAAAATCACCTTTGTTAAATCATACGTTTTAACAGACTACTTCTTATATATACGGTAACGCCAGAATTTCCAATTTCTTCAACTCGATACTTACAGTAAAAGACGGCTCAATTTGAACGAAATTGCCTTTTAAAATGTCCATTTCTTTAATGGCTGCTAATTAAAACAATTTATTTAAAAGAACCGCTCGAGATTCCCACCTGCGGCTATATTTCTATTCAATGGAAGGCTCCAGCACTCGATTAAATGGTGAAGGGTCAAATAAATTCCTTTAATTCGCAATTGAGAAGAATTTTCAGTGATTCAGAAGTCTAATTATCATTTTATTCGTTTCATTTCAAACTCTGAATAGGTATTTTCTTTATACCATTTTATATCTACATGTTTTCCAAGCTTGCCTCTTCATCTTTAATCAAGACACTCTTCAGAAAGTCTTACGTAAAAAAAACTGTAGAACACGTTTATTTGCTTTCGAAAATATCTCAAACATTTGGTGCTTCAAGAGACTTATAATAATTTAGTTATTTGAGGAAACTCAAGACAGCAATTTTAGTTTCTACTAAAAAAAAATCAACGCGAGCCATAGTAAATTACCTCGTCCTAAAAGTTGCGAGTTAGCAATGTGAACATGAAATGAGTCATTGCCCCGGCGAATAACAAGTTTATCTCAGAGAAAACCACATCAAAGTAATTCTGTCGTTCTCAAGATAAAACTAAAGGACAAGAGCCCCTAATTTCTTCGGTATAACGATTAACATTAACTCCGTATAAGCGGCCGAAGTTTTGCTGACTTTTTCTCCGCAGCTTTGGGCCTCATTTTCTGCTAAAAGAATCCAAAAGTAATCTTACTTTTCTGTATTACAATATTCCCTTTGGGCGTTTGGTTTGGGGTTCATCTATGAACTTTGTTAAAGGGTCTCTTATTATATAACTCTTTCGAATAAGAATTGGGGTCGGAGTTTTGGTCAGCAAAATTTTAATAAATCAGCGTACCTACTTATTTAAATTTGACAGACCAATACTCCTAAGTCCTAACTCCTAGTTCCTTCTTTTTCGTCTTGTCGATGATTTCTTTTTTTAGAGTTAAATAGGCTTTGACCAGCTTTGGCTCTGCTACGTCGACGGACTACGTCTGCTACGTTGGTGGTAGGTTCGGACAGGTCCCTCAAAGTGCTGCTGGGATTACACATAAAGCAGAACAGGAGGTGAGCCATAGTTTGTGTTGAGGCACCGCAATCGCACTCTGCCTCATCGGGAATTCGGGATACCCCCACTGGACCAAGTTGTATCTGCAGCGGCCTGCCTGACTTCACAATCGGTTTAGTGTCTTCCAGATGGGCCACGAAAGTAGGTGACTCGCTGGGAGTTTTTCTGCAGGCTCGACATAGCAAGCCGGAGCCATGTTTGAGCAGCCACAGTTGTATGTCTGTTATTGTCGAGTCAGACAAACGTCACAAACGTTCCTGTCCGTCTTGTTTATGTTTTTCAGAAGAGCAGGCGACCTCTCTTCGAGCCTCCGGGGGGCAGGGGACACTCCTGCAACCGTGTATAATGCAACTAGTGGAGTCGGTTTTAACCAGACAGTGATTTCATTAAGGCCTACGTCTATCTCTCGCGGACATGAGCGGATCGATGCCACAGAAACAAATAGCCACGCTAAAAGTCCGGATAACGTATGGGCTAACCTGTGAACCTAAACCTGACCTGTGAACCTATGAGAACATGTACCTCCTTACATTCTAATAAACCTAAGTACCTGGTAGATACCTATTCATATTTAAAAAAAACTCGACTCAAATCAGTTACGAATCATGTAAGGAATTATCCATTTGAAGTTAAACATACTAACTCACCGAGGTACAATAATTTATTTTTCCAACATACAATTTTACATTACAAATGTCGAAAATTGTGCCAAATACTCATTACGACATTTTCACGCTGAAATACGTTTTTGCCTGAAGACATGAAAATATTCCATTCACAACAAACACAGAATTACGCAGCCTTGTTATTTTACATACGAGAGTATTCAAATCTGTGTGATACAGGATTACTGGGGGAAAGACAGCCGCGAGACGAACGTTGTCGTGTAAAACTACCTAATATTGTTCACAGTTATGAGAATGACTGTGAGTTTGAGATAAAGATGACAGTAGAGATATATTACAATCATTGTAACTACAGCTATCCCAGAAGTAAATTAAATCAGAATCTCGATCAAAACAGAGTAACGTCCATCATCAATTTGCATCACAAACTAGTATTGAATATTCTAATTATAATTTACAGACAAGTCAACAAAACAAAAAGCCGCCTGGCATGAAACATAGTAATTTCTTGAAATATTGAATTTATTTTATCATGAATAAACAAGACAACCAGCATCAACATAGCTTAAAACACCTGTAGATACACAATCTGTAGATACACAATCTGTAGATTTTTTAAATGAAGCTCTATCGCTGAAATGTTTGAAAAATTCAAGGAAATTTTTGCGGTATCACGCAGACGAATTTTTCAAACATTTCAAGCACTATGTTATCATAGTGCCTTTCATTTGCGTTGAATTGTCACAATGAAAGGCAACGCGTTTAGGGTAGATGACCAAAAAAATCTAAGTAGTCCGTCAGATAGATTTTTTTCACGTAAACTACAAATGAAAACGATACAGGGCGTCAAAAAGTCGTGTGACGTTACATTTCGGTACACTTTTTACCGGAAAGTGACGTCACAAGCCCCCACTCATGATCTTTGATGCGTTTTGTCTTCGTCAATTTTTATTGATTTGATAAAACCACAATACGACTTTGATACGTACCCAATATATTTTGATTTTTTATTTGTTTCGACAGATCTAATCTTTTTTTTTACTCAGGAAACACCTCTATTACACCATTGAGTGTGTGGCTCGAGCCTTAATTCAAAAAGAGTCTTCCACAACCTTTCAATTACACACACAAAAAAAAATTGAAAAGGAAACACCAATAAACCCAATTTTATACAGCCAACCCCTTTTAAAAGCCCCTAAAACCTTCATTGGTGGCACCCCTTACAACGCAGGCCTAATCTTATTCAAACCGACAACTAAGCCGGCTTCAATTTAATTTCATATACGTGCTTAGGTACCTACGTGATGGTACTTAATGTACCAAGGTACCAGTAGTACCTATAGTCACAGTGTAAAGATAACCAGTTAACAAACTAAGCCCTTTTTGTAAAACCAAGCGCATAATGTAAACAACTTCATTAACCGTCACCTAATTAAAAAAAAAAAAACAATCCTTTATTCTTCTTAGCGTGTCGATGGCAATTTAAATTGTGTTAGCCCAGAACTGAGCTACTAGTTTGGTGCTTTCGGTAGCGTCTATCAGTTGCTGTAGTGAACAAACAACAGGACAGGCAGGACACGATATTAAGTGCCGCATCGTTTGTAGAACGGCACCACATTTACATTTAATCCTTTATTATTATGAAAAGAAGAAAATTAGGTTTATATACCAACATTGAACGCGTGTACAAAATTTCGTGAGAAGTTCTCTAGTGAGGAGACGATCCTGGCTGCAGGATCAAGTCATGTTTGTCATAAAAATGTATTGTTACCAGACCCAAAGTGTGTGCAAAATTTGAATCGGTTGGGGGGAACTTTGAAAGTTTGAAATTCAGTTGCAAGATTTGACCGATTTCGATTTGATACATACTAATTAACAAGGCAAGTTAAAATAAAAGCTGAACCTGAAATACGCTTAGAATTCGTGTGTTTGAGTCGAAGCCAACGATTTGTTCCTAGTTGACATACTGTATGTTAATACTTTATGTCTACTGGACTATAGTAGTGCATTTAGGACTTCTATACGACGAAGTTTCCCCGGATGCGTCCTTCTTGGTCGGTAAAGTCTGGGAGGGTTTTCAATATAGTCTGTTTCGGAAACTTTGGGAGTGAAATGAAGCCGTGTTTATACCACGTGTTCTACGTAAATAGTTATCTAGATTTTATTATCAGAGATAGTGAGTAATATGTAACAAGCAGTAGTGACTAAATACATATTTTGGCGATGAATAGTGATGAAAACTGGAACTATAATTAATACGAATTTGAGTTCGCCAATCAACCTTGTGCAAGCCCTATGATCAAGGCCTTCTTTGCACGGGTGGTGGGGAGTAGCTATGTTACAGAAATAAATCTGACATTATTAATTATTATATTTTCCGAAATGCATTATAAGAGTTGCATATATTGATTTTGGTATTTGCTGGACTGAAATTCTAATTCATATAATTGTTTTGAGTCAGTTCTGAATTTATTTTGACTTTTAGACACTACTGAGTAATGAGAACTAAGGAGAACTACGTTGAATACCAACTACAGCTTGTTTTCATAGTTTTAATATTTTTTTATACAAGGTGTAAACGGACCCTTCACGAAGTCGCCAACCAAGCATTCTGTACATCAAACTAAGTAACTCTACGCAAAAATGTATGCTGGAAAACGATTTCTTTTTGGGATAATAAATCACGGTTGTATAGGACTCAATGTAACGCACTCAAAATAATCACTAATAAACAAACCACTAAATAATAATCACTAATAATAATCGCACAGGGGTCATGAAGGTATTCAATTCCTTCATTAGGTATTTTAAAAAACAATTGGAACTTTGACCTCCAATATCTCCGTAACAAATTCTTCTTCATCTTTTTACACCTTTTATAAGCGTTTCGGGTAATTAGAAGCCAAAAAATATCGCCCTCTGATGTCCTCAGTAATTGGGTTGCTGAGGTCAAGAGAAGTGTCGATCCTTTTGAAATTCCGATACTCAGTTGGGAAAGGCTAATGAGGACAACGACCTTTTACAACAGGCGTTCTGTAGATAAAGATTTGACATCTTCAGATGGATGAAAATTTCACAAACATCTGCTTAAAATTGATAGTTTGGACAAACTCAGAGCAAACCTGAACACCATTATTTCTAGCAGATTGCTGTGGCGAAGGTTCCATATAACTTGATTCCTACCGGCTTACCTTTGAAAAATGGCACAGTGAGTATTCTATAGGCAAATAATATAATCACATTAAAGATATGTACTCCAGCTTACCTCTTACAAAAATTGATCCTTGGCTACTGGCAGATAGATAATTTCATTATATGTTACATCTGACGAATAGTAAAAACTTGAACATTACACTTGGTATCAGGAACCGATCTAATGATGACGATGAAAGTTGGTGAATAGTTAGTTCGCAGAATTAGCTTGCTCTGATCAGAAAAATCTTTATTCCCTTGCAATTAAATCGAAAAATTAGTCATTAATTCGGTTCGGGCGACGCCATTCAATACTGCGTCGGATTCATCATCTGCCTAGCCTTTTCCCAACTACATATATTGGGTTCTGCTTCCAGTCTACGCGGATGCTGCTGAATGCCAGTATTTTACATGGAGCGACTGCCTATCTGACCTCCACAACCCAATCAGTACTGAGTAATACAATACTCCTTGGTAAGACTGGTTGTCAGACACTGCGACTACCTGTAACGACTTTAATAAACTTAAACAGTTTTGACATTAAACTCTTTAGTGAATTTATCACTGTTAACAACCCTATAGGATATAGGAATTAGGTACCTACCCAATTCCACGATGCTAGTCCGTAATTACGTGCTACGTGTAGATCATTACATCAGTAATGCCGTTAGCGCGAATCACTTTGTTGAACAGCCGGCCTTTGCTTGAAGATACGCCAGTTTCAGTAAGATTTACGACTGTGAGGGTAAAAGTTAATAGTTAACTCTTTACTGATTTAAAATTGTGGGTAGAAAAGTTATTTTTAACTTAAATAAAGGGTGTAAATAGACCCTTAAAATAGCCGAAAGGCACTCGTTCTCCCCGTCTTTGCGATTTTTTTTTTGTTCTAGACCATACCTGGGAACCTTCCAGTTACGGCGATATTGGGGTTCAAAGTCCCAAGTTTTTTTTAAATACATGTTTTGACGTAATGTAAGACTTTTCACACTTTCACGACCCCCGTACTATTCAATCCATCCATCAGCACAATGCTTTGAGTGCTTTCTGTTTCCGTGTCGGTGAGTGTATCAATGATACTTATGTATATCAAATACAATGAAATCTATCATTAACACAAGAAACGATATATTGGCCATGTCTACTATTAATTTTGAGTTCCCGAAATTAATATGTATAACACCAACCACACAAATAGACATACTCATATTAATTATTAGTAAACATGGTAAATATCCCGTTTTAGTGTTATTATTATTTATTTATTTTATTTTATTTCTTAAGTAAACTTTCAGCTACGATACAGATAGTTGACAGTTAGTGAAAGAAGGGCAATTAAAAGTTTTCACTGATTTTTTTTTCTCCATGTTAGTGACCATATATGCCAGTTTAAAAACAATGAAATCGTTACAAACGTAGTCAGCACTTGCAAAGTACATTTAAATAAACTATTGCAAAGCCATCTCTTAATTTTCTTACCTCTAGCATGAAAAATGAGAGCTGGCTTACACATAAATTATACATTTTCCCTCTTGATACCTTAAATTATGTTATTTACCCCACACCACATAATCCGCTGTCGTCTGTCTCCCTCATCCCTTTCAGCGTTTGTTGCCTCGTAAGTAGGTAGGTATATATCTACATACATATACCTAACTAGCAACCCGCCCCTGCTCCGCACGGCACTCAGGGCTTGGCAGAAAATCGATCGTTTTTAAATTTTAAATTAATTGCCTATTGTCTAAGCCAAAGTTTTTTTTGTACTACTTTTATTTATTTATAAGACCTGGTAGAAGGCACGGGAAAAGAACACATGGAAGAAATTGGGGGAGGCCTTTGCCCAGCAGTGGGACAGTACAGGCTAATTAAAAAAATTAAAAATAAAAAAAAAAGACCTGTGAAGTGTATACATGCTCAATTGCTCATGTTTTACAAAATAAATATATCTTTAACGAGGGTTTTGAAGGTAGTAACTGTTTTACTCCCTCGTTGATCTTGCGGTTGCAAGCGTGACTGCTGAGCATAAGGTCCTGGGTTCGATTACCAGATCGGGCACAGTGTTATTGGGTTTTTCCATCAGGAATTTCCTCATTACCTCATTTGTCGAATTCTGATAAGTAGTTGAAAGAACATACATACATACGGGCTGAAATCATAACCCTCAGCCGTAGTCGGTAAAAATCGTTGCAACAACGCGGTCACACATACTGAAACAAAAAGCGACTTAAATATATTTATAGATACTGCGGCTTAATCCAGAATTTGGTATATTTTCCCCATCTGTCTCTGAAATTACTGAAATGAGGTATGAGTTTAATATTACACGTGACATCGCATCAAATGTTCCCGTGCAAACAGACTCACGGTTGGTTGCCGTCTTTTGTGAATTTCACGCCGGGTTAAATACGTTTTCGTAATTCCACGTCTACGTAAAATATTGGACGTATTTAATTAGATAAGTACATACTCGAAATTTCGTTGTAATTATTCAAACGACGTTTAGAAGGTACGAGAAAACATTTGAGACTGAAATAGAGGATCGCTCCTGAATTTCTATGTTCGAATTTCGCACGTGTTGTGTAATATTTCCAATATAGTATACGTACCTATTAATTAACTCATAATAAGGTAATACAACATCTTTGTCCCAATTTATTCAGGCTTGAATTTGCAGTAATTCCAAATATTCCGATATAACAAAGAACAGCGCTAAACCGACGGCAAATGTACCGTAAGTTGGGCATGCCTTTAATCATCTTAGATTGTTATCTTCAAAGGGAAGATTAAAAGGAGATTCTCAAAGAAAATCTTGAAACAATTCTGTGATAAGTTTGGGTAGGATGACGTCATCGGACGAGACAGGGCAGTAGACATATAAGTAATATACATTGACAAACAGTATTTCAACTAGGAACAAATGCTCGATATCGGCTCAAACACACATGCAAAGTGTTAACACGAATTCTAATGCCGGGTACACATTGGTGCAGCAAAACTTGATATGTAACACGAAGGAGCCGTCTAGTCTTATGCAATGCAACATCAAATGTAACCCAACATGTAAGCATGCTTTTTGAGTTCAAGTTCAGTTGACAATGCTAACCCCTGTGCTTGATTTCACAAAAGGACAAAGTTGGTATATTACTGGTTAAATATAGATAAACAGAATATTCTTAAACATATACTGTCACTTACGGGATATCTTCCGTGATTGTTCATTATTTTGAGCTCCTAAAGTTTAGTTGTAAAAAAACACACATAAGCTAAAAACAGTGTTAGAATATTCTTTATTATGTACACCATAAAAATTTCAATCTACATAAAATAATATAGGTTTACTGTGTCCAGGGTGCGTTGATCAAACACATGCTTACTGTCAGAGGTTCAGCAGCCTCCGACAGTAAGCGTGTATCTTAGAACAGCTTCTAAGATAAGATCTCTATGATGTATTGTTGGCTGATGAGTGTCCTGTTTTCTATTAGATGTAATAAATTATTTGTTTCGACTTCTGCTTCTGTCAATAGTCGATAAGATCGCTACTGTAATATTTTATCTCTATTAGAGAAATTTCTTCAACGTTTCAAAACGAATATCAAAATAAAAAATCAACAGATTTTTTTTAAACAGTATATAAGTATATTCATATCCTTTTTCCAGCTTGTCTAAAGAAACATAAAACTTATGTTACTTTAGACGAGCTGGATCTGGCTGATCTATATGATCGTAAAACGGAATTTTAGATATGTGGAAGCTGCGTAGGTAGGGCCCTGAGTCACTAACACGAGCGCGCAGTTTATACGTAACGTAAATACGGCAATTTGACGGCGCGGTTGGCGCAGTGGCTGAGCTATTGACTGCTGCGCTGCGTGTCGCGGGTTCGATTCCCGCACGGAACAAATGGTATGGCCTACAGGTAGTTGTTCCGGGTCTGGCTGTTTGTGTATGTGAGTTTAAATGTTTGTAAACGCACCCACGATACAAGAGAAATTCCTAGAGTGGGGCAAAGTTTAAAAAAAAAAAAAAAAATACGTGGATTTAAAATAAAATAAAACTCGTTTCACATAATATTTTCATAATTTTAAGAATTTATTCATATCCTTGGATGATGCCGATTATGCTATACTTGCTATAGTACAAATGTATTCTCGATTAAAAAACTGACGTATACACGGCGGCGCATGAAGCTGTACATTTCCAGTATAAATGGCCCTCGCTTTGTATAGATTTCCTATACAATGAGAGATCCGCATAAACTAGTTTTGTATAGCTTAATCGGCCGTCGTGCGTACTTAGGTTACGTTTAGACCGTGCACTCGTGCTAGGTAGTTTCCTTACAAAACATAATTCCATAAAAAACGGTATTATCATGCCCCTTTCTGCGCAACTTGCAAAAGCAACATAATATTCATTTTTCTATTTTCCATAACATCACGCCTGTAACCCCCGAAGGATTAGACAGAGGTGTACCTAACAGTGCACCCACATGTTGCCAGTTATGTTTAAGTCCCATGTAATAGGAGTCAAGCCTATTGCAATCAACCGGGCATAAATTCAGACTCCGTGGCTGCTACTGAAAAATTTCTAATGGAATTACCCAATAACACTTAGTCCGATCCGGGAATCGAACCCAGGATCTCGTGCTTAGCAGTCGCGCTGGCGACCAGTAAACCAACAAGGCACTCAGTTATTCAAATAAACCTACCTGCAAAAGCTTCAAACAAAAGATGTTTGCCTGAAAACTAATAAAAAATGTACGGAGACGAGACACGGGCCGAGGCCTGAAATTCAGAGGCTATTTCGAAAGCTATTTCCAAACATTTCGCGTGTGACCTGTCGGCCATATCCGCCATTGAAAGTTAGATGCCAGTTCCCAATACTTCTTTTTGCATTCATATGGAATCGTGTCACGTACGTTCTAGTTTTTCCTTGAAGAAAATGTGTCTTTTATGTTACGTTTTCAGATCTTTTTGCTACGAATAAAGAATAAATGTGGGTCTTCTTTCGTAAAGGAGACTTTCCATTTTCGTTCCAATGAAATAAGAAAATAAATCCAGTGAAATGGCTGTTGACTTTAGTATAACACTGTGAACCCGCACTGGGCCCGCTTTGAAGATTATAAGCCCGTTCCCTCCCACGGAGAGTAGACCCTGGTCCCAACAGAGTGGGAACCTTATATGCAGTTATGATAGCGCAAGATGCCTTTAAAAAATATATATTAAAAACTAGTTTTTCTGCTTTTTAAATAAAGGGTCCATTTGAAGAAAATCGTGTTATCTTGTAAGTCAAATTGATTAATTGAACCTACTATGGCTTATTTTTATAATTTCAATTCAGTTTTCATATTTTTTTTTCGAACCTTTCACTAGACCGAAGGTACGACAAATGGACTCCACACTTTATTACTTGAAACAGAGGAGCTCGTGGCTAAGTAATAACAGCCGCTCGGATCGATCTTTAGGTTAAGCCGCGCTTGCCTAGGTTGGTCTGTGGATGGGTCCACCCATTACATACCGAGTTTCCTCCGTGCCTCGGAAAGCACGTTAAGCCGTTGGTCCCGGGTGTCATTTGTAGATCTTTGACAGCCGTTATAGGTAGTCAGTGGCCCAAAAAGTCTGACAACCAGTCTTACCAGGGAGTATCGTATTACCTAGTACTAACTGGGTTGTGGAGGTCAGATAGGCAGTCGCTCCATGTAAAATACTGGTATTCAGCTGCATCCGGTTAGACTGGAAGCCGACCCCAACATAGTTGGGAAAAGGCTAGGCAGATGATGACTTTATTACTTTAAACAATAACGTAACATTAAATTAGAATCACGTGTTTTGCCCCTAAAACCCCTCAATTATGAGTACAGCTCGTCCGCTGTGCTGTCGCGAACAGTCGCGAACAAAAGGATTATGTGTTGTCATTATTACAAGAACAAAGGGTAGGGGTAGGGCGCTGTTGTGATTGGTGGGGACGATTTACGTGAAAAATAGGTGTACTGTGTTGTGTTTGTGTGTGATGTTCTTAGGTATTGTGTTATTATTTACTAGCGACCCGCAAATGTTTTTTTCACGCTTTGACACTTGACAATACATCGTTCTTATTAATAATACATATGTCGGCGCATCCGCTACTCAGTATATCTGATGACATTTTATAATATGCTAAACGTCACTGTCAGATGTCACATGTCACATGTCAAAGCTCATAGCGAACACCGAGCACTGGCGAGGCGGCCATATTGTAAAAAGTGGGACTTAGTGTTGTACAGCCGAGGAGCGCGCACGCAACCACGTGCTCGGTGGACGTTAAAGTTCTAATCTATCCTAATCTTAACAATCCATAATTAAATTGTGAAAATAGTTATTGTAATATCAAGAATTATAAGTGAAGTGATTATAGCAACAGTTATTTTATTGAAATATTGTCTTCCTACCCGATAACCCACGCCTACCTGAACATGTCTCATAATTCTGATAATGGTCGAAAGACTTTATCAGAAGTGGGATGCGAAGGGTCAAACGAACAGGAGACAGCATCACATCAAGGAAATAAAGATCGTAGTGCAAGTACCCACGATTTACTCTCCGGTATGGAATCGATTTTAACGAGGTTACTGGCTGCAACTACCCACAATACTCAGCCATCGACGCAACAACATAATTCGACCCTGCTGGTGAAATTCGATCCGGACGATGCAGAGGCTGATATCGAAGGTTGGTGTAGAATCACGGACATCATAGTTTCTAGCCGAAATCTCACTGGAACCGAGTTGTTACTTGCCTTAGTCAGTGCATTGAAAGGACGCGCCGCATCCTGTCTAACCAAATTAAAAAGTTCAGAGATAGAATGGCCTCGTATTAAAGAACTGCTACTGGCACGCTTTGGAAAACCCATGCTCATGCAAGACTATTTCGACAGTGTAATGAGATTCGAAATTACACAGCAAGAGACGGCTTCGGAAGCAGCTATGCGTTTGTGGAGTCTCATTGAGCGCATACCAAAAGTGGAGATGAACGAAGAGGTTATCACTGGCTTCGTCATATCAGTCCTCAGCCAAAGGAACTCACTGATACGCAGATAACTAAATTCATATACCATCACAACAAGGGCTCAATTGTACCGCGCCCTTGGTGGAATATCGCTGAAGAGACGTCATGATGAAAATGAAGAGCAGCCTTCCAATTCTAAGAAACCACGTGTGACTGCTGATTCGAAATTTGGAGGATCCTGTCACTACTGCGGCCACCGTGGACACAAGATTGAAGAGTGCCGTAAACGTCGAGATGGGATCGCTGTCACAAAAGTTCCAGAACGAGAGAAGACAGTCACATGCTTCACCTGCCAAAAACCGGGACATGTCAGTACGGCTTGCCCAAACAACAAAGCAGATTCAGCTAAGAAGAATGTGAACGTCTGCGATCGGAATCTCGTGAAAGGTACTTTGTCGACGTCGACTGGTAAGCCAATTCCATTTCTATTCGACAGTGGTTCAGCATGTTCATTGATCAAGAATAGCGTAGCGGCCCTGCTTCTAGGCCCCATACACAAAGATACAGTTTACTTGACAGGCATAGGAGGTCAGGATGTAAAATGCATGACCCAAATTTCCAGTCTCGTCCGTATTCAGGGCATTCCAGTTAGTATATTATTTCATGTGGTCCCTGACAATACCTTGGTTGAATCTGTCATTATAGGCAGAGACATTTTAAACCAAGGGTTTCATGTTGAAATCAATAGTGATTCGATTCAATTTTCATCGCGCAAACCCATCAACACCTGCCAAACTTCTAGTCGGTTAGATTTTAGCTCGATTGACACAGATTTAGTAGGCGAAAAAAAGGAGCAACTATTTATGATTCTAAGCAAATATAGTGAATATTTTATAGAAGGCATGCCTATTCGTAGAGTTACCACTGGTGAACTGAGAATCGACCTTATTGACCCGCACAAAACGGTGCAAAGGCGTCCTCATCAGATGTCACCATCGGAGAAAGTGATTGTAAGAGAAAAGATACAATCGCTTTTAGATGCAGATATCATCCGAGAGAGTTCTTCGCCTTTTGCTAGCCCTATCGTGTTGGTTAAGAAAAAAGACGGTACGGACCGGTTATGCGTCGATTATAGATAGCTAAACGCCAACACCCGACCAGAACATTACCCACTCCCTAGGATAGAAGAGCAGGTAGACCGCTTAAACGGAGCGCATTTCTTCAGCTCTCTGGACATGGCGGCAGGCTACCATCAGGTCAGGGTTAGTCCTGAGTCCATAGAGCGTACAGCTTTCGTAACTCCTGATGGGCAATTCGAATATCTCGCCATGCCCTGCGGTTTGCGAAACGCTGCGTCCATGTGGACGCCCAGAGATGCATCAATAAAGCCCTTAAATCCCTGAAAGATACAGTAGCATTAGCGTACATGGATGATGTCCTCTCATATTCAGCCAGTGTTGATGAGGGATTACATCGCCTGGACACCGTACTCCAAGCTCTGACGGCGGCGGGGTTCTCTTTGAAAATGGCCAAATGTAAATTCATGAAAACTGAAATTAATTACTTAGGATATGTCATACGAGCGGGAGAAGTAAGACCCAATCCTGGAAAGATCAGAGCCCTCCTAGAAGTCCCATTTCCTAAGACAGCGCGGCAAGTAAGACAATTCTTAGGGTTGGCATCTTACTTCCGACGTTTTCATACCCAATTTCGCCAACATAGCAAGTCCCTTATACCCCTTGACCAAACTCAAAGGTCGTATAACTTGGACGCAGGAACATTCGGAAGCACATAGGCAAATCGTTAAGATTCTGTCATCCGAACCCGTATTAACGATCTTTGATCCTGATAAACCGGTAGAACTCCATACTGATGCGAGTTCCGATGGCTATGGTGCCGTGTTAATTCAGAGAGAACAAAATATACCACACGTTGTAGCCTATTTCAGCCGCCGTACAACAGAGGTAGAATCCAGGTACCACTCGTACGAATTAGAAACCCTAGCGGTGGTACGAGCAGTCGAAAGTTTCCGCCATTATCTTTACGGCCAACACTTCACAGTCTACACCGACTGTAACTCCTTGAAGGCCTCTAAAGCCAAGACCGACTTGTCGCCTCGTGTTCACAGATGGTGGGCGTTCCTTCAAGCATATGACTTCGATATCATATACAAAGAAGGACGTCATATGGCGCATGCTGACTTTCTTTCTAGAAACCCATTACCCTCCCCGTCCAGTTCGGGAGAATCTAGTATCGCTTCTTTAGATTCGAACACCACAGACTTTCGCAAATCTGTGAATTTCGTGGAATTACACAATAGTTGGATCCAGGTAGAGCAAAAACGTGATCAAGAAATCCAGAACCTTATAAGTCAGCATGAGAAAGGCGAGCTACCAGGAGCTATCGCTCACACCTACGATGTGCGGGATGGCATCCTTTACCGAAAAGTAGAAAGGGCTAAGATAAGCACCTGGCTTCCCATAGTTCCACGTTCCTTGATATGGACGCTAATAAATCATGTACATACCGAAATCAAACATCTAGGCCATGACAAAACTCTCAACAAACTATATGAACAGTACTGGTTCCCCCAAATGTCTAAGAATGTGCAGAGGTTTATTGACTCGTGCATAGTGTGCAAGGCATCTAAAGGAATCTCGGGGGCACAACAGGTAAGGTTGCATCCCATCCCCAAAGTCTCAGTACCATGGCACACCATGCACATCGACATGACAGGCAAACTCAGCGGTAAGAGCGATAGAAAGGAATATGCTTGTGTCATCATAGATGCATTTACAAAATACGTCCTCCTAGAATATACCCAGTCACTAGATTCAGCTTGTGCCGTTAAAGCCTTAAAAAAAGCCGTGTGTCTTTTCGGTTCTCCCAAGAAAATAATAGCAGATCAGGGCAGATGTTTTATTAGCACAGAATTCAAAGAATTCTGCACCGGTCACAACATAGAGCTACACCTCATAGCAACCGGCTCTGCCAGGGCGAACGGTCAGGTAGAGAGGGTAATGCGCACATTGAAAAACCTTCTAACTATCGTTGAAAATGACACCAATAAAGTTTGGAGAGACGAGCTAGATGAGGTACAACTAGCACTTAATAGTACTAGATCTAGGGTCACCGGTTTCACACCAACAGAACTCATGTTTGGCATACGCGCCCAATCCCTTGGAATGTCCCAAATAGCTGCCAATGTCAGCACCCCCTCTCGAGCTGATTTAGAATCCGTAAGAAATCAAGCTTCTGCAAATATCCTCAAGGCAGCTAGCTCTCAAGAAAAACTTTTTAATAGGGGCAAGGCTAGGATAAAACCGTTTAAACTAGGTGATTATGTTTTCATCAAGTGTAGCGAGCGTAATCAGACTAAGTTATCTAGAAAGTTTAAGGGACCATTCGTTATAACTAAGATCTTAGACAACGATCGCTACGAATTAAAGAGTGCTAATAGATCTAGCAGAGTCTATAAGTACTCTCATGAAAACTTGCGTGAGGTACCTAGGGGTTTCGAGGGCTTGTTAGAGATATCAACAACATTGATTAATGAGGAGGATGACGTGTCGGCGATCGATGAAAATAGCACTGACTTAATAGAGTCCTCGGACACCGAAACCGAAACAGCGTCCAGTGCCAGTGAAAATACTCTCACTGCCGGTTCTGGTACGCTCTCGGCTTCGGAAGAAGATTTTCACATAGTCGTGGGAGAAGCTCAAGTGCACCGAAGTGAATGATTTTGATTTGTAAGAAAAGGCATGTCTATTTTAAAATTGTAGAGTAAAAGCTGGTTGAAAGGGCCTTGAACGCCCGGGCCACGCTTTGACAGTTAGTAATGTAAAGCTGGTTGAAGGGGCCCTCGTACGCCCGGGCCACGCTTTGGCACTTAGTAAAGCTGGTTGAAGGGGCCTCGTACGCCCGGGCCACGCTTTGGTAGTTGGTTGAAGGGGCCTCGTACGCCCGGGCCATACTTTGGCGGTTGGTTGAAAGGGCCTCGAACGCCCGGACCACACTAAGAGTAAGGGTCAAAGAGGCCTAGCACACCTGGACCACAGTCGAATACCCGGATGCAAGGGCCCAGCACGCCCGATCCAAATTACCTGGCAATGACACTAAATCTTAGTCTGGTCAGGAATAGTCGAGCGTATGTTAATGTGTATACCCACTTTTCTGTTGGAACAGGTAGACGTCCTAGCCTGTAGATGCACGACACAGCACGCACGAGGTCGTGCGACTGTCAGGATTGGCCGTGTCGGCGCATCCGCTACTCAGTATATCTGATGACATTTTATAATATGCTAAACGTCACTGTCAGATGTCACATGTCACATGTCAAAGCTCATAGCGAAAACCGAGCACTGGCGAGGCGGCCATATTGTAAAAAGTGGGACTTAGTGTTGTACAGCCGAGGAGCGCGCACGCAACCACGTGCTCGGTGGACGTTAAAGTTCTAATCTATCCTAATCTTAACAATCCATAATTAAATTGTGAAAATAGTTATTGTAATATCAAGAATTATAAGTGAAGTGATTATAGCAACAGTTATTTTATTGAAATATTGTCTTCCTACCCGATAACCCACGCCTACCTGAACATGTCTCATAATTCTGATAATGGTCGAAAGACTTTACATATAAAATACATGTAATATAATATATGTTCTTATTTAAATTAAATAAATAAATTGCAAGTTTAATATTAGTCCGTTTACACTTAAAAATTCTAAAATTAATTCTGTAAATGATGATGAAAATTCGTACCAAAATCGATGACGCGATCACAAAGACACTCGAAAATTGGTTGTAAGTTTTCTATTCGTTCTAATTGTGATGTTTGTGTTAAAATAACTTGCATGAATTGCTTTTTACTGCACCTAGGTATTACCTACCAATCAAAAAGCAATCATTAATCAAATCCAGCCAAGAAATAAGATTTAACACATGCCAAGTCTTGCTGATTATATCTTCGAGCATAACTTCATTTAAACGTACGACAAAATTTTCCCATCCATTATAAAACTTTCATACTGCCATTCTAATTACTTTCCCAACTCATATGAACGTAAAACTCGCTCTGGCAAAGGTTCTCTTACCTTTATTTTATTAAGAGCCGCAAGCTCTCAGCTTAGCAACGCCCGGGGGTGACCGAGGCGCGTCCCTCCTGTGCCACGTTGTCTACAGAATAACTCTTTGTTATCTAAAGTGCCCTCAGGTGCGGAACTCAAACCTGAGGAGTGGGAGTGGGACAACGTTTTTCATAGAACATTCGAGGTGGGACGCTACTGGGTCATATTTTTTCAGGTAGTATGGTTTCTTTTTCTTGTTTTATGGTTTTTTACAAAAATATAAATATGACGTGCAAACATACCTAGATCCGGCCCTCCGGAACAATAATTTCTAGGCCACATTGATATTTATCACTATATAGTTCAAACGAAAAACATACCCCAGGCACCAGTGATTCACAATCAAGTATTTACTTGATTATGCCAATAAATAAATTATTATAATACGTCAAAAATCAAATAGAAAAGGCACATTCTAAATTATTTTTTAAGGAACTTTGCTAATTATTGTTTCACCTTAAAACTCAATTCGTTTTTCAGTGATCATTAAAAGAAATGATCGAACCGTTCGCGACAGGATATAATTTTTTTTTATTGACTTATGTTACTACTTATGGCATTTCCTCAAGATTTAATTATTCCAAAAAAAACACCTTTTGCTCTACATTTTGTCGAGTTATGCGAACATAATTGTATGATATAGTAGTTTTTTTTTACTGTCCTACTTTTAATATTTAGCTTTTTATTTTGTAAAATTATAACGAAAAGACAGCTTAATAAAAGTAACAAATATATATGATAGATGCTATGCTAATCAATACCTAGTAATATTTATAAGCTCATGAATTTTCATAATTACGACCACAGCTACAGACTATGAAGTATCCTGTTCACTGTTCGTACTCCACTGATCTTAGGTTTCTTAATAATAAGCAAGAAAACAGACCCCTACTTGCTCGTTAGTGCCTGATATTTCCTCTTGTACCTAGAGATTTTCTTATAGATAAGATGATTATTAAAATGTGCTTTAATTTCCTCTAGGAAAACCAATTATTTTGTTGTGCTTATTAAGGCTGAAGCTATTTTCACTACGGGTCTTATTAATATAACATCACGCCTTTTCAATTCCCGAAGGGTTAGGCAGAGGTTTACCTAACAAGTACACCCACATTTCGCCAGTTATGTTTAAGTCCCATGTAATAGGGGGCGAGCCTATTGTCTTCAACCGGGCACAAATCCAGACTCCAGATCCAGATAAATTCCTGATGGAAAAACCCAATAATACTTGTCCCGACCTGGTAATCGAACCCAGGAGGTTCGGTTTTAATAAAAAAAAAAAAAAACAAAACTGCGAAAGGTTGGGTACATCGCTGCCTTACCCTGCTGACATTACCGGCATGATGATAGGTGTTAAAAGTGATTTCATTCAATTACTAAAGTAGACTATGTGTTTGTTTATTACCAACGTTCTATAAATCTACATTATAGTGAAATAGCTTCAACACATAGGTCTACCGAAATTGTACCTTATTCGTTTTACCAAAGATAGGAATTCGTACCAAACATTGACAACAAAGTATATTCTATCTATCAGTGGCGAAGGTTCCATACAACTCGATTCCTACTGGCTTCCCTTTGAAAAATGACACAGTCAGTGTTCTATAGACAGATAATATAGTAATCACATTAAAGATATGTACTCCGGCTTACCTCTTACAAAAATTGACCCTTCGCTACTGCTATCTATCTATGTTACAATTAGCAGCATATAAAATTGCACTCTTTACAAGTTCTATTTTTTGATTGATTCAGATGGTGTTTAGCTTTTCCCAAAGCAACACTGTCTCTCCCCCTCATCACGCAATCAGAAGGGAAAATTCCTAAATCCAAAAAGGAATCTAACGAATGAATTTTAACAACAGGTTACGACGACATTTTATTAAAAAGAAGACGTATTGCTCGTTTTTCTTGAGGAAAAATGTTTTTTTTTGTCAAAATTGTGGCCTTTAGTCTCTAATTTTCCATTAATTGGATTTAAATAAAGGCTTTTCCTGCTGTGAGGGACCTTTTGATGAGGTCTTCATTTATTTTGTACCCCTTTATTTTGTATTATTTTTTGTCTTATTTATACGTAGGTATAGGTCACCCTCAGAGGTGAATGGCCTCAAAAACAAGGAGCTATTGTGAAACAGGTTTATGAAAGACTAATCAGATCTCTGATCGAATGGGTGTAAAAATACCATTGAATACCTTCATGACCCCCGTACTATTCAATGCATCAATCAGCACAATGTTTTGAGTTATTTACCTGAATACCAGTATTTTACATGGAGCGACTGCCTATCTGACCTCCAAACCCAGTTAATAAAAGGTAATACGATACCCTTTGATAAGACTGGTTGTCAGACTTTCAGGCCACTGACTACCTGTAAACTAACTACCTGCAAAGATTTACAGCCAGAACCATCGGCTAATCTGCTTTCTGAGGCACGGAGGAAACTCGCTATGTGGTAGGCCAGCACAGCTTAACTTAAAGATCGACCCGAGCGGCTGTTATTATTAAGCCACAAGCACTCTGAAATCCAAGACTTGTTTATGAAAAAGGCTCTCGCCCCATCCTTCCGATATCTTACATTTTTAACAGCACAAGCATTATAAGTTTAAGTTAAGGTCCCTCAGGGTAGGTTAAGTTTCGTGGCCCGAGAGTGTACCCCGGGAGAATTTTAATTAACTGAATTAGTAAACGCACGCCCAAAAGGACCTTGTATGATGAGGATAAGGGTGGTTCATCACTTGAGAAAACGTACGATCCTACAGTTTTGCAGTTATGTAGTTTGCGTTTTGGTCGGGTTTATGTTGGTTTCTAATCGAGATTGTTGAGCGTGATTTGCTTCTTTGGTCTGGCAGTCGCAAGCGCTTCCGCTGAGCATGAGGCCCTGGCTTTGATACCCAGATTGTGCAAAGTGTTATGCCCAGTTGATGGTAGCAAGCTCGCCCCTATTACTTGTACCTGGCAAAATGTGAGTGTACCCATGGTATAATAATATACTTCGCCTGGTATTCTCTTCCCACGATGGCCCAAGACTACGTCACGATAAGTGTTACCATTGTTACCTTTTCAGTAAATTTAGGGACTCTCATTTAGTGAATGAAAATAAAATAAATTACTAACTAGCTTAACTATTTAGTAACTCGTGTGATTCATCTATTTAGTTTTAAATTAATTTAAATATTTAATTATTAGTTCATAATTACTTTGTTAAGTTAAAAAATTCATTTTGCTCGGGTAATTCAATCACACACCGTGGAAATACATTGACAGCATCGCAACTGATGACGTATTCTTGGGCCAATCACGTGACCCAGCTGTCACGGGAAGAGAATACCAGGCGAAGTATATTATTATACCATGAGTGTACGTGCAATAAGTATGTACACTCTGCCTTATCTTTCGGGGATTACAGGCGTGATGTTATGTAATTACCTACATCGTAACCTATTCTAGATTGTCAAAACCCACCACCGCAAACACCATCCTTTTAAAATTTTATGATCTTCAAATTCACTATTGCCAATAGCCTACTCAAAACATTATTATTCCTTAGTTCCATAATTCTACACCTAAAGCACGTAAACTTATTGGTGAGGTCTTCAGAACGATGAGGTGCGTAGTTTTCGCAACCAACGTGCGTATATGACCACATGTATGAACGTGGACGAGGCAAATGGATGTAAGGATCATAGCAGGTGGCGCTCTGTAGTTTCTGCTGACCCCCATGAGGAAAAGGCGTGAGTTTATGTATGTTTTTTTTTTATAATGAATGGGCTTACTGTTGACCTCAATCTAGTCCAGAGGATAGAGATGAGGTCGACGATGGAACGAGCTAACCCAAAAGAAGCCTATTAACTCGCGACTTAAATAGATTGGGGTCATATGAACTTGGGAACACCGACGCAGGCAGGGAATTCCACTCCTTGGCTGTGCGCATAATAAATGATGCAGCAAAGCGCTTCGTGCGAATATGTGGAACATCGACAATGGGTGACCTGCAGTACGTCTGGACTAACGATGGTAGAAGGGAGATGGTGGAATGAGCTCGTGGTGGTGGATGTATGTAGGTAAATCTTCGTATATATAAAAATGTCGTGTCACGGTGTTTGTGGTCGCACTCCTCCGAAACGGCTCGACCGATTTTTATTATTTCTTTTAATGTATATTTGGTAGGTATGAGAATAGGTCGTAAAGTATACATATTTCACACCGTTAATTTCACGAGGATGATGGTCGCGGGGCATAGCTAGTATAAATAAAATAGATCTCAAACCGTTATAACTACCTACGAACAAAACGTAGGTACCATCCTTTTCAAAAATAGAACCCGGTATGTTTTCCTGAAACGCTACAATGAAGAAGGAAATTCTATTGTTACATTTTGTCTAATAATAAATAGTTACAACAGCGTTATTTTCTTGATAAATCGAGATTAATCAGGTTGGTCTTCCTTTGTAGTTCTTATGATGTTATTATTTCCCGCTAAGACGTGGGTACAGGAAATTGCTCTGGACAAACCAGATACAACTGCTTCCTTTTATAAAATAACAAACATGTTTTGTAATGAAAACGGATTTACTGTTAAAAATGAAAGGATGAACTTTTCTTGGAACTGGACTTCTACATGGGTACTGGTACATTGATTAAATCACAAGTACGTCTCTAAGCGAAAAAGTAAAGTTATTTTACATAAATATAATATAACATCACGCTTGAAATCCCCGAAGGATTAGGCAGACTGATGTGGGTGTACCTAATAGTACACCCACATCAGTTATGTTTTGACGTCCCATGTAAAAGTTGGTGAGCCTATTGCCATCAACTGGGCACAAATCCAGACTCCGTGGCTGCTACTGAAAATTGCTGATGCAAAAACCAAATAATATTTTGCCCGACCTGGGAATTGAACCCAAGACCAGGCTCAGCAGTCGCGATTGTGAACACTTGCCCAACGAGGTAAATAACAAAGGTTTAGGTAAAGTGTTTTTCCAGCAAAAAAATACTAATTGAAATTCAGACGGCACGGTTCTTAAGGCGGCTCTCTAATTTTTTTTATCCTAGAAGATGCAAATAATACATAAGACGCGTGATTACTTAAATTGCTTAGCAATGTCGAACTGAACAAACCTATAATTCTTTGCTTTTCAGGTTAAGTCATTTCAATTTCTAACTCCGTGATTTACTCGAAAGGTTTTATGTATGCACACTCAAGTATGAAAGCTATTTGGCTTGCACCGATGCATGCGCTCATTGGTTACCAATCTTTTTTTTTTAATCTTTGCCCTACTACTTACACTACACTAGGAATTTCTCCTGTATCGTGGGTGCAATTACAAACTTTTTAACTCTCATACACAAACACTAGACCCGGAACACCTACCTGTAGGCCATACAAATATTTGTTCCGTGCTGAGATCGAATCCGCGACACACAGCGCAGCAGTCAATCGCTCAGCCACTACGCCAACCGTGCCGTCATTTTGGCCCGAGGCACAATCCGTCTAACCAGAAAAGATGTTATCAATTGAGTCCTAGTTCAGCCAATCGGCAAACAATATGTTAAAAGTATTTTTGGCAAAAATCATGGAATTTTCGCAAACCAATCGGTTCCTCATTATCCTGCAACATTTACAAGTACATAGACTACCTATCTACTATCTATAATACAAAGCTATCCACTACATAAGCACTGGTAGACACCGCAGTGCCTCCCTCAGGCACCCTCGTATCCCTCGGAGCATTTCTTTGTAACATAACAATACACTTCTCATAAAAGGATCTTGACCTATATTTTTATTTTTCTCTGAGTTATATTTTTTGCGTTCAGAAGTACCTCTAGGTATGGATAGTACTTTATTAGGTACCTGACTCATATCTAGTGTTTTATTTTGGGACTTTAACTAGTTCAGCCAGGCTTCAGACTCGCTAAAGTAGACTCATCTTTCATGGGGTACTGTTTGAGATGCTATAATAAAATTCCACAAAGTATTCTTGAACTGAATGAAACGAAATTTAAAACATGCATTAAACGCACACTATGTAAGAAAGCATATTACAAGTTGGACGATTATATCACTGATAAAAATGCTTGGCTCGATGCCGGTCCTGCTCCACAAGAACAGGGGCGCCTAAATTGATAGCATTAAATAGTATTGTTGGAGCTGCTGAAGATTGTATTTGCATTGTATAGATTCAATCTCTTTTGTATTATATAGCCGCCTAGCCCATATTGTGTGAGTACTATGTACTAGAAAGCTGTCATTCGCTGGAAACCTGCGTCTTTTCTTGACTTGAATGTGCCCTGGCGGTTAGGAGTATGTCATGCTCACTCAAATGTCTCGCTGATGGTGGCACGTGTGTCGGATCATTTAGTTCCCTTCAAAATGGTTGAGTTGAATGGTGCTGATACATGCGTCATGTTCGTGAACGGGCGCTGTCAGTTGTGACTGGTCATCTCTTATTTGCCACGGCTTATTTGAATTAATTATTTTATTTTTTAATTGTTTTACTATGGACACTTTTAACGTACACATCTTGCTGCATCGTTCTCACATAATGTACCATCTCAAAATGAATGATGTAACCAAGGTTTTGTTAAAGTATTCTGATTTAAAAGAGTGTCCATGGAGTGTCTTGCCCGTTCTTCTCCATAGAGATCTACGTTAGGGAATGGCAACTACAGTACTTTCACAGTTTTTGTGCCTTGTGACTGGGACTGTAGCTATATTTTACTGTTGCCTTTGTTTCGACAATTCAAAAGTGCCTGTAACTGGCCTACTTGAAATAAATGCTTTGATTTTGATTGATTTTGAATTTTGATTTCTTAATTTAATGGTATTCATATTATACAGGGTCCTTTTTCTACTCCACCTGGAGGGAAAGTACTCTAAATACTGCAGATAGAAAATTTTACTCAAACGAAACATTCCTTTATTTTTAAAAAGAAATAAATCTGCTTTCGAAAATTCGCTTGTCACTCTCGGGAATTGAACCGGCTTAACTCCAAAAAAATAACACCCTGTACTTTTATGGCATCAATCGATAGAGTCAATCTTATGGATCAAATCTCTCTAACAAACATGATAAATGAAATGAAAGGAAAAATCTTTGAATGTAGATTTATTTATTTTAAAAAATAAAAGAAATGTTTCCTTTGAGTAAAATTTTCTATCTCCAGTATTTAGAGTACTTTCCCTCTAGGTGGCGTTGAAAAATTCCACCCTGTAGAGTGAACAAGTCAAACCATAGCACCCCCTACAATGTTCATACCATTTCATCAGTTGCCGAAAATAATTATTAATAAGTTTTAAAATTTATTAATATTTATTTTCGGCTTATGTGTCAAGCTAACATTAATAAGTCTTTTTGTTATCATCCTACAATGAGATTTTTTTCTTAGCAAAAGTCTTAAAGATTCATTAAAATTAAACCTACCTAGTAAAGATACATGTACCTAGCAACAAAAAAAGTTCCCTTCAGTTTTATTTGACCCGCTCAAACACAATAAATCAATCAAATCATCAGAGCCATAAACCAACCAATCACTATAAAAGAGCAGTATCTCCGAAACAACAGAATAAAACGACGAAAATAATATCAACATAATATAAACAGCCATATATTCTACCCGACACACTTTCCCAAAACAGTAAGTACATAAGTACATGCTTAAAGAAAATCTTTACATCGCAACCTGTTGCAATTTCTTTGTAAAATGAAAGTCGACCGAAAACTGAGCGAAATGAGAGCGGGGCTGCCCCAATGAATTCTTTTCACACTACGACTTTTTCATTTTTCACCGTTGAGAAAATTTTCAAGGCTTGAAATTAAATACTCTGCCGCTGTTGTGGGGCTCATTTGACAGAAATGCAGGTTCTATTTTAAGTAATGATTTTATTTTTCACAGGCGGAAATGAGCGCGGCCGTGATGCGGCTCCGGGCAAAAAACACTGCTCCGGGGCCCGACGGAGTGCATGGTCGCGCTCTAGTCCTCGCCCTGAAGGAGCTGGAGCCCCCGCTGAGGGGACTCTTTTCGGCGTGCCTTGAGCGGGGTCATTAATGATTTTATATTGTAAACGTACCTACGCTGCAGGAGAAATTCCAAGGGTGGGGCAACGCTTTTAAAAAATATTAAATATAAAAATAATTAAATCTTATTTGTCAATAAGGTTTTCTAATAAACATAATATCTAAAAGTTTTGCTTTGTAATTTTATATTATTGTACTCGTATTTTAAGTAGTCTGTTTTCGGCAATATGTTATTTTTGTTTTTCATACAAAAATAAAACAAGGCCTTAGTTGGCATTTAAGCTTTTTATCCAACTCTATAACGTAAATACAACTGAAACAACATTTTAACCTTTAAGTCAGCAACGTCTCCGAGACGCTCGGTGTGGGACGTCTTAACTAGATGGCGGACGTGGCACGACTGACTAATCCGCCGTATAATAAGGCCGTCATTTAACGGAAGCACGGAAGACGTTTTATAGTACGACTAAGCAGCTTACGGGCAGGATTTGTGGTTCGTATTATAGGAAGCAAAATTTTGCGAGAAGGTTTTTAAGGAGTGCGATTATTAAATTTCGGGAAATATAATAAGTTGAAATAATATATTTGTCGGATCCGGTCGTTAGTACGGACATAAAATGAATCGGAAAGCGCGCCTGTGTACAGTGGTGACATCACGTGACCTACTTACCAGTCACAACACAGCGTGCTTCTACAGAGCCCTGATTTCCAGCACGAGGCAAGGGCGACAGGCAATGTCTGATCGCGGCGGAGTTGAGACGTCTTGGAACTGTACCCGATTCATTGTGCCCCATGTTATTGTGTTAAGTTTTAACCTCAAGTAATTCGTTAGTTTTGCTAGAAATAGTGTATCGCACCTAGTATGTTTTCATAGCACGAAACCCATCGTCTGCCCACATGATGTACAAGCCTAACAGAGTAAATCCTGACATATTCGACTTATTAAATATTTACTATCTATGAGGGTAGGTCCGTATGTTTTGTTAGTTTACTTCCGCTCTCGTGACGTTACGACATACGGTACTTGGGTCAGCACACAACGAATAATTTTAAAAGAGTAACCATGCGGTTTCTTGCCGGTTCTACTCTGTAGGAACCGACCAATCCGTACCGTGCACCTTTTCTCAACGTTTTATAAGTGCCCATGTAGGCCTATGGGAAATAAAATATTTTGTTTTTGTCATATCCAGTATATTATTACATTATTTTTGTTCATATCTATCCGTTGCTCTTAGAAAGGTTGTTGATTTTTTTGATTTTCTGCCATTAGGAAAACCTCCGGGGAGTACAGGCTAAATTTTATTTATTTTTCAAAACACTTTCTCGAAAACTGGCTCTTATCGCACTACGATTAGGTTCAACATGCAATGTATTTCAGTTTTAATATTTATCCGCACACGTGCGGTAATAAATATTTCCACAGATAACTATACTCATACTAAGTCCAAATGGGTTCAATGTCTACAGTCGGCGGTGACTGTTTTTTTTTTTATATCTCGGCGAAAAGGGATTTGTGTAAATATTTTTTGAGAATTGAAATTATGTTTATAAATAGAATATCATAGATAAACATTATTTTTATAAAAATAGTTTTTATGAAAAAATTAACATTTGTTTGTGTTCTAAATTCCAAAATATTTGAATTTTTTATTTTTCATATTAGATTATTTTTATTATCACACCTTGCTTCTTCTTCAACCTAGCAAAGCGCGAAAAAAAAGCAAATTAAATCATGATTTCCTAATAATTCCTGACAAAAATACTTTCCGTTTTAATATTTTATTTCTTTGAAAGTGTATTGAAAAACGGCGTTTGAAACGCGTGGGGATTTGTTACTGCAGTTCTCGGAACCATAATAATCTCGCCTGCGGCACGGTTGTGTGAATTCCGCCTCCAATGCAATAACAAAGTTTCCCCAGTTATATTAAAATGTACTATTTTTAAACTGCTGATCTTCATCGATAAAGAACTTTTGTTACTTTTAAATTAACGAGTTTTTTTTTCCAATCTCGAAGCAGTGCCAGTTTACAATACCTACAATAAATTAAAAACTAAGAAAAAACAATCACGCGGGCCTGTGGACGGCGAGTTATGGGCTAGCTCGCCGTCCGGCCGTCTTATGACGACAGGCCGTGTCGACGGCGCGTTCGTGTTCCACGCGCGCCTCAAAGAGATGTCAGCAACCGAGTAGGGGTCCGCATGGGCCGATGCCTGCCAGAGCTGCGGGATTGTTCGAAAGAGACACCGTGGCCCTGGAACACAAAGGGCAAAGAAGGAACATGGATGGGTTTTAGTCAGTACAAGTCTGACACTCCCTTCCGCTCCGCCCAGAGTGGGGGGGGTCATTTGATGATTTCCCATCCAAAAAAAAAAAAAAAAAAAAAAGAAAAAACAATCAAATAAAATTGAAATCCATTTTGAAGTCGATTGAAAATAAATAAGTAGATCTAAGTATTGCGTCAATACCGATGCTTGTAAAATAAAAAAAAAAACGAAAGCTTACCGCGCAGTAAACTTTGAACAAAATCAAACAAGAAAAACTTTTAACGAGATCTCATAACAAAAAAAAAACTAGCGACTGTAATGTTTTTCCGATACAAACGCAGCGCAAATAGAAAGGTTATAAAACGTAGTTAAAGCGAATTAACTATGCTTATTGATTTCAGCATAAGCATAACATAATAAGCATAATCAGCCTATTAATGTTCCCACTGCTGGGACGCAGGCCTCCTCTCTATGAGAGGGAATGGGCTATAATCCACCACGCGGGCCCTGTGCGGAATGGTAGATGTCACATGTCTTCGAATTTTTGGTTCTAGGACATGCCGGTTTCCTCACGATGTTTTCCTTCACCGTTTTGAGAGCAGTGGTGATGAAATAACTTACACAAAGTAATGCGCCTGGCTGGGTTCGAACCCACGACTTACTGCTCGTAAGTCGGGGTCTCCACCACTGGGCCACCGCTGCTCTCATTGATTTTAGCAAATTGACACAATTAGGCTATTCACTTGCATGGTAATTTCATCTCCGTTACGCGGTGCAGTGCTGAAAAGTAGATACGATATCAGTTTTTTTAATGATGTTAGACCTTGATGTTAGAAATAACTATCAGTTACCAATGGTGATCATTTACCATCAGGTATGGCCACCAGCTAGATTGCCAGAATGATGTAACCAAGGTTTTGTTAAAGTATTCTGATTTAAAAGAGTGTCCATGGAGTTTCTTGCCCGTTCTTCTCCATAGAGATCTACGTTAGGGAACGGGCAACTACAGTTCTTTCACAGTTTTTGTGCCTTGTGACTGGGACTGTAGCTATATTTTACTGTTGTCTTTGTTTCGACAATTCAAAAGTGCCTGTAACTGGCCTACTTGAAATAAATGCTTTGATTTTGATTTTTGATTTTGCCATCTATCAACATAAACTCATAACCTTTGTTTGTAAAACTAATAAGCCAGAATCTTTCCGTTTCCAACATCATCATCATAATTCTCATGCCCTTATCCCAATTTATTTGAGGTCGACGCAGCATGTCTTCTTCTTCCATAGTTCTCTATTACTCGTCATCTCCTCAGACACCTCTTTTCTTGCCATGTAATCCTTTACACAGTCCATCCATCGTTTCTTTGAGCTTCCTCTGCTCTTATACCGATCCACATTCATACTTTCTTTACTTCGTTTCCATCAACCAATACAATAGTTTTCACTTGACCTCTGATTTTTCGGATTCATGTGCGTATTGTATAATTATCAGTTTCTTCGGTGAAGGAAAACATCGTAAGGAAACCAGCGTACTTGAGAGATATTTCTTGATGGGATATAAAGCCAAGTCAGAGCCCATGGGTGGCATAAAAACTCTAACACCAGATTAGACACTAACCACACGCACACCAAGCAATCGTCCCATACACCACAATTCACGGCCCAAAATCTACACATTGCATAGGTTGGTAACATTTTCAGCTGCATCTGGCCTCCATAATCCCGCATAGCATTTCCATTACAGAATTAATTCCAAGCTTACTTTTCAGCACCGTTGTGAGTCAGTTAAAGCAAGAGGTAATTTATTCCCTGCACCCGGGTGCAATATAAATCACCCTGCCAGACCTTTTATTGTTATACTTGAAGCATTTATTAAAGGCCAAAGTTTGCCTTCTTTGTTTAACATTCTCTTGTTCTTTGTCAGTTTAGATTTATTGCATTTTAACTGTAAAGTAATAAGGAAAGATGTCAGAAAGCTAGAAAAGAAATGAATAATTTGTTTACTACCATTCTAAATGCAGCACGCTTTTGAAGGGATGATTTTCTCAGTTAGGAATTACAAAGAAAAAAATATTGGAAATTCTATTAAAACGGCCTTATAAAGCTTTTCTATCGCATTTCAAGTATTTTGAAAAAAATCGTTAACCAAAACTCGGATTACATCGCTCTTCAGCGCGGTCGAGCGGTGAAGCGGGCCTCACGATGCATTGGCTTGTATGATTGCGTTGATGCCTAACACACGGACACCGCCCGAACCGCGCGGATGAGCGGCCAATACATTTGTTTCGCCGCATCCACTGAATCTGGCAGATTATGTCAATTTATCAGATTATTTCATTCTCAAAGTTCTTTCTCTAATAATTTTGTTGGTAGCTCATCCTTATCCGAACATTGTGACAGAATCCCTAAACGTAGTAAGGTTTAATTACATATTTCTTAAAATTCAACATTTTCGTCTAGTTTCAACTACATTTTCCTAAAAACCCTATGTAAAACGATAAGATTTTACAATTCTTACAAATTCATGTAACACACTGTCTCTCCATGAATATAGGACGCGGCTATAAACCAAACTCCGGCCGACTCACTGAAACATTGCAAAGTTTTCATATTTAACCGTGTCATTGAAACTCGGCGCTTTTTATTTTTTCTCTTCTTCTTTTTTTTTATTTACCGCCTGTTTAGTGGGTCAGGGTTTTTTTATTTCTAGCTCTTTTACTAAAGTTTTGCGTGCCGTTAGACCAGAATTTGTTCGAGACTTTTTTAGTGTTCCTATTGATGGACGTTGCTGATAAATGGGTTGTGAATGCTGAAGTATGTCTAGTCTCGGTTTTTTGTCTCAGGGCCTTGCGCGTTTTTACAAGCTTTTATTTAACTTGCAGTTTGTTTAGGTCAAATCTTTCAACTGAATTTAAAACAGTTATCCCCAACCGATTGAGCTGAACTTTTGCATACACGGTTATTTTGGATGACAATGCGTGGTTAGCTAAGAGATGTCATTTTAAATCTAATATGGAGGACTCCCAAAGATGGCGGACTAGTCAAATTGGGGGGGATCCCCAGATATGGTTATGAAATCAAAGGGTTTGCCTATACGTTTTTTTTTTACGTTATGCTTGTTTATACATTTAAGGTCTTCATTCATTAAGAAGCACTACATAGTTGCGTTTGCAGATTGTGTACGCCCATCAAGGGTGTCTCTACAGAACCCTAAAAATAATGTATTAAAGAAAGTTCACCATGTTAAGTAAGTAATTAATTATACATTTTCCGATGGAACACCCCCAAAGAACAAGTTGAAAACGATTTACAAATGCAAATCGTTCCAGTGCTCATTTTTTTTCTTTCTTCACTTTTCTTTGCAAACTGTACTAAGTAGGTGGTCGTTTTTCTTTGATGTTTTATCAGGAGCTTTCATCATAGTTCAATAGTCATTTATAAATACCGATTTACTGAGCAATTGGTAGTTTTACACTACTTATGTACTCACCTACTTAACAACTCATTAGGTAAGTAGGTACCTCATTTGGATTATTATTTTCTTACTTGATACTTTTACCCCCTAACAAACTACACCAAAACTCCTCGTCGAGAGACTTCAATGACAAAAATGTTAAGAATAAGAATAAAGTAATTTGAAACTTTCATTCTTTAGGGAGAGGTAAAGATCAATTGAATCGAATGATAACCTAATACCCGACACACGATATCCCTTTGGGAGGTCTTCAGGCACGCTAAAGTAAAGTAGAGGGAAACGTTATTCTTCGATGTACACCAGTTTCTAAGGATACTTATAACACACTAGCAGTTGCCCGCGACTTTCGTTCGCTTGAAATTATTATAATTATACTATTTTCCGTTTTTGCAACATGTTTCATTGATGCTTCTATTACTCTTAGCGTAATTTTATATAGCCTATAGCCTTCCTCCAATTTTTCAATTCGAACTAGTAGTTCCTGAGATTAGCGCATTCAACCAAACGAACTCTTCAGCTTTATAATATAGTAGATACAGAGAGTAACAGAATAAGGGCAATACCTCTTTTTTTTTTTCGGTGGCGTAATCGTCAAATGACCGCCCCCCCACTGGGCGGAGCGGAGGGGATTGTCAGACTTGTATTGACTAAAACCCATCCATGTTCCTTCTTTGCCCTTTTTATTCCAGGGCCACGGTATCTCTTTCGAACAGTCCCGCAGCCCTGGCAGGAGGGCAATACCTCTTACGTGGTGATTTAGACCATCAAACTGGACAATTTACCCAAAGTACATAACATCACGCCTGTAAACCCTGCAGGATTAGGCAGCGGTGTACCTAATAGTACACCCACATTTCGCCAGTTATGTATTGATTCATGTTTAGGTCGGCTTTTATTCGTACCATAAATGCTCGTGAATTATGTGAATTTAATCAATTAGATAATCTGAACAAAATTCTTGGACAAGAGACTGATGTTGTAGATACGTCATCATCATCATCTGCCAAGCCTTTTTCCAACTGTGTTGGGGTCGGCCTTCAGTCTAACCTGATGCAGCTGAATACCAGTATTTTACATGGAGGGACTGCCTATCTGACCTAGAATAGTAGACTTGTAACAGAATATTCTTTGGTAAGACTGGTTTTCAGATACCTACATCAGTTACCATATTATTTACAGCCTTTCGGGGTTCTGCGGCTAGCCATAATACTTAGTTCAGTCATAGATATTTGTATGAAAACTAGACACACTCGCATATCGATCGATCCAACTTCACAATACTAGGTACTACAAAGTTGCAAACAATTAGATTTGCAGTTACATTAAATCAATATGTAGATACAGTACACAATTCAAGTATAATCCACTTTATCGCACACGATATCAATAACACGGACCTGCCGCATAAAATGGGATTACAACGGCGCATCTTGCAATAATCCGCTTCGCCGGCGTTTGGCCCAGTAAGCAGTAAACCAATGGTCCATTTTAGGATTCCGTTCCCAAAAGGTGCCAACGGGTCCCTATTACTAAAGTACCGCTGTCTGTCTTTCAAACCGTAATAGGTAGACACCTATTTTCACAGATTGTTTATTACTTACTGTGACCGCTATAACAACAAATAATTAAACATTCAAGTAAAATGAAGTTAAACATTCAAGGATAACGTTTCTTGTTTGCGGTCCCCAAACAAGATATATTTCACTTTTCGGAACCCTACAAGTCCAACTCGCACTTGGCCGGTTTTTTTTTCTAAAATCAAACGCGGATTGTCAACAAAAGTTTTTGTTATTTGTACTTCATAAATGAAACAATACCACTTGTCTCGATACAAGAACTCTGAGGTACTCCCGCATAAGCTGTTATCTGAACCACGTTTACAATTCGTGTAAACGTTTTGCATGTGCGTGTCAGCCAATTCCGATCTTTTTGTTCGGAGTTGGAATACTGTATGTTAGTAGTACTATGGCTACTGTGGCTCGGTCCAGAGTCCAGTTAGTACGAGGGTTTACGGCGGTTGTGGTATAAAATACAAGATATAAAAGCAATATTCAATCAAGTTTATGTTGTTTTCGCAGAAACAGGGGGGAAGCTATGCTCTGTTAGATTATATTCTCTTTTGCTGAGCAAGCATAGCGGCTTATATGGCTGTTAGACGATTCTCACACGACACCGCTCGTTCGCGCCGTCGGGCGATTTATTCGGGGACGGCGTAGCATGTCTTCTTCTTCCCTACTTCTTTATTACTCATCATCTCAGCAGTTACATGCTTTCTAGCCATATCATCCTTCACACAGTCCATCCATCGTTTCTTTGGTGTTCCTCTACTCTTATTCCCATTCACGTTCATACTCAAAACTTTCCTCACTACATTTTCCTCATTCCTCCGCATCACATGCCCGTACCAAGTCAACCGATTACAACAGAACTATTTATCACCCGTGCCATTTTCAAACCTCCTCTTATGTACTCATTTCCCTGGAACTTTCGATCGAAGCTAAAACTAAACATTTAGCATTTATACGATACATTCGCGGAACCAGTATTTCTCGGTAAATTGTCGAGAGATCGTTTGTAGTTACTGGTACAAGATAAATGCATTACCTACAGGCTCACATCCAGCCCAGTTGGATGTCTAATCGATCTTCTAATTAAGATCGATGTCTCGGGTGTTCTTGTTAGCAAGTTCGATACGACGCTGAGTGCAGACTTTACCTTGTTAATCTGATGTTGATCTTAGAGATTAGACATATAAGATAGCTGCGTTTGTGCTGCATGCATTAATGAGAAGCTAATCATTCAACTTTGAAAATGATTTAAGATAGGTAATCACTAGTATTTAAATGTTTACCTAATCAAATACTTTCTCATTTGTAGCCCCAAAACCAACATTTAAAGACAAAAAACACCTTATTATATCACCTTATTACATTCCTGTTTTAACAGCAACATTTCGTTTCATTTTCAGGAAATTATCATAAAATTAGTAGTACTATCACCATAGAATAAGTACAACAACAATATTTAACTTGTCAAAATCAATGATTTAGTTCTTTTAATTACTTCCTAAGCACATAGAAGCATTTTTTACTGCTAAGGCCTCATGTTTCCATGCCGATCGGGGAGGGATACGCCAATTAACTTCTCCCAATTAATTTAAGTGTAGCGTGGAGTTTTGCTGGCGAATATAGGTAGGCAACGCTATTTTAATGAGGTGCTAAAAATCCACTCTATTTGATATGTAGGTAAAACTAGAAAATAAAACCTAGCCATAGTTTTCTAATACTTGAAGCTATTGGTCTTACGGATGGAGCCTTCCTATCGACGAGACGTCATGTCGTAAGTTGGTACATAAAAGGATCCTTTTATTTATTTGTTTAAATAGATACTTGCCGCATTTACAGTTTGCACTAAAACGTGTAGCAAGCTAACAGCACAACATACTAACTAACTAAACTTAACTACTACTACTAAACAATTGTACAATAATTAAACATAGCTTTACTGCTACTCGTAAACATATCTAGATCCGGCTCCTGAGCAATCAGGGCTTTAAGATTCTTCGCCTGGGTTGTGGGCGCATATCGAGAAGTTTGGGCACGCATAGAGGGAGCCGGGAACAGGCCCGCGACCGCCGCAGTCAGTCCGGAGCAAACAATGCACAACGATCTACTTTCTAGCGTGTTGATGGCCACCATTCCCGCGACAAACAGAGATGGATTGTATCTGGACGGGTATCGTACATACTAGTATGTACCTACCTTCTCTAACACGACATTCCGTTTGCAATACTAACTGTCTGCCAATGTCAGAAAAGGATAATTTAAATAGCTATCTGATATACTTTGATAGCTAACTTCACCTGCTTCCGAAGACCTATATAAGTTTTTAATACTTACTTTCGATAGACGATTTATACACATTATCACATTTTTATCCGACTACGGCGAAGTATGTATGTTTGTATTTACGTTTGTTCCTCTGTAGCGCCTAAACTGTTTATCCGATTTTGATAAATAGGGTGTCAATCGATCCGTTATTAGGGCCCGGGTAACATAGGCAACATTTTAACCGACTTCAATAGGAGGACTCGATTTTATCTTGTAAACCCCGAATTTAATTAGTCTGATTTTTTAGTTGTAGACACACGAACACCACACGAATTCTTGTTTCACAATGTAAATGTAAGTCGTGTACAACAGTTTACCTATCTCTCCACGACAATACTCGCAGGATTCAATACTCGATAGAACTCCGCCTCTACTGGTTGTCACACACCGCACATTTGAACAATGGATTCCCCTCGTTACTCCACGTAAATTAAACTTCGATTAGTCAGGCCTCCAGGCCCCCAGGCTTCGGTTGCATAACCTCACATGTAGGTCACGGGAACGGGGTTTGTTCCCCGCTATTGGTAATGTCAATAGCAGACGCTTCACTCGTGTCAACGGTTCATTTGGGTGACTGGTCATTTTTGTTTCATTCCATATTCAAAATAGAAGTTCATTTTTTTCTTTCATTTGTTTTATTATCAATTGCCGAAATCCAGTACAGTTGGATTAGTTTATTTTTGAAATTTAGACTAAGTTCGTGTTCAGACGTTCACCTCGGATGAAAGTCAAAAATGAAAATAAAGTGTAGCGTCGGAAATTATTTTCATAATTCTATTATTATGTTGGTTGTGGTTTTTTTCCTGTAGTTTTGGTACGGGTAGGCAATGGTTAATGAGCATATAGACTTACAATTATTTATTTATTTATTTGCGTTTTATAATATATAATTAATTTATAATTAGGTAATGCACTGGCCTGTCTACTGGTCTGACTAACCACAGGCGACTACTACTATCAATAGATGCCAACAGTATTATTATTGCTCTATAAATCGTATGCAAAATAGGCATAAATCACAAACTACTTCACCAAGTTATTTACATTGCCAATCCTTCTCTATTCTCGATGGCACGAATTTATTGGATCGTGCACTTTTCTGACATGATTTAAGAAGGACTTCTGTGTCGCAAGAAGGGGTTGTCATGTTATAATATGTGCATATTATTCTCTGCTGTTTGAAGATGAAAGTGGATGAAAAGTTACGTATTTTAATCTTTTTCGTGCATTTTATTAGTAATGGAGCGGAGTATTTTTTAATGCAATGTTATTTTGATGCTACGGTTATTTGAGAAAGAAACTATTGCGTATGTTAAAGTCAAATCACGCGTATATAATGAAAACGTTTTCTTGACAACAGAAAAATAACAAAAACAAAACAAATAGAAACAAATGCTCGTCAACAGACGAGCATTTGTTTCTATTTCACAACTAGCTGTGCTCGCAACTTCGCTTCCGTTACTGTGTGTTATTTTAGCATTGAGTGTAATTTGATGGAAACTTAAATATCATAACGTAACATTACACCTGTAATCCCCGTAGGGTTAGGCAGAGGTGTACTTAATAGTAAACCCAAATTTCGCCACTATGTAATAGGGGGCGAGCCTATTGCCATCAACCAGGCGCAAATCCAGACCGTGGCTGCTACTGAGAAATTCCTGATAGAAAAACCCAATAAAACTTTGCCCGACCTGGGAATCGAACCCAGGACTTAATGCTCAGCAGTCGCGACCGCTAACGAGGCAGTCTAACGTAAACCTTAAAAAAAACGTAAATCTTATTCCAAAATGTATCTCTAAAGCCACTAACTTTAAAGTTTTTATAATAAACCGATTCTTAATCTACTTAGTGGGTATATCACATACCTACCAACACAGCTGTTTTAAAATTTACAGGTAGAGAAACGCCCCTCACTACAATATTAAATACGAAGTTGAGGGTCGGACGGAACCAGGGCAAACCGCAGCGAAAGAATATTTCATAACAATACGAGAATGTGAGATTATTTCATACGCAGGTATTTCTGCGGTTACGAGCCGCCGCGGAGGGTTGAGTGCCGAAAAAGTTACGCTCGAGCTCTTCGCTAATTGGATTGTTTTGGGGAGATACAGTCACAAGCAGCAATATGTGAACAATAGCAAATTTTAACAGTGATTTTGTTCTCCTGTATGCACATAGCATAGTATGGAACATAGCTGTTTTTGACATGGAAAGAAAAATTCCAGTGCGAGCAGGGTTTGAACCTGCAACCTTCCGATTCAGTACATTATTTTTATTTATTTATCAAGACAAAGTTTATAAAAATCTTAACTTAAGAACTATGCCCCACAAAACCGTTTTCGCGGTTTGTCTGTGAAAACTGAACAAATTGTATAAAACAATGCTTACTAGTGCGGACACTTAATTTTGACTTTTATTACGTTTTAAGTAACTAACAATAAATGCTTATCTTATATGTATCATTATCATTTCAGCCGAAAGACGTCCACTTATATGTATGGATAATAAATAAAGGAATATCTTGTGAATGGCTTATATCGTTATAAAACTAAGTACTTAATTGATAGTGCAATTTTATGTTGTTACAAACATGGTGTTTTAGAACTCATTTTGTTTTTGTTAGCCTGAACTGTTCGACTCCTGGTTTGTCCAGGAGTCGAACAGTTCCGTCGACCTTTTTAATGGATAGCCTAGTACCTTAACCATCCGTTAGAAACCCATTTTATTATGAAAAATGTCTTATGTCACTGACTTATTTTGTGACGTTCTTCAGAAAGGTCAGGTGCGTAGTACTCGCAACCGGTGTGCGTGTATGACTAGATGTATGAACGCGGACGAAGCGAAAGGTGTACGTAAATATCGTAACAGGTGGCATTTTGCACTTGCTGACTACCCCCATAGGAAAAAGGCTTGAGTTTATGTCTGTATATCATACATAAAAATTGCTTTTAATTGTTATCGTAAGGTCTTGGGTTCGATTCCCGAGTCAGGCAAAATGTTATTGGGTTTTTCCACAGCCATGGAGTCTGGATTTGTGCCCGGTTGATGGCAATAGGCTCGCCCTCTATTACATGGGACTTAAATTATATAACTGGCGAAATGTAGGTGTACTATTAGGTACACCTCTGGGATTACAGGCGTGATGTTATGTTATGTTTGAGCTATCGTTATGACAAGAGAAAATTGCTTAAATTGCATTTGAATTATTGTGAGTTTATAGATATTCGTGGTCCTGACTGTACGCCGGTAAATATGTAATAGTCGTACGTGGAAATGTTTATAACGAATTCTTTGTAAGATATTATGTTTTTGTCTTTTGTTGTCGGGTTTAAGGAGTTTTTTCATTAAAAGATGTGCAATTGTGCATGAAAAATGTTGGTTTTATCATTGAAAAACCTTATCTGAGAGATTTTGCGAGAGGTTAAAGGTGCCAAATTAAAAAAAAACAGCTATTCGTTACATTGTTATTATCTACAACGAATTTTTTTTATTAAATTGCAGAATTTTTGAGATGGTCTCCACGACTTCAGAGTTTTTGAGTAAGTCCGATTGTAAAAGTTTTTCATGATGGTGAGTACCTACAAATAAGTACTTAAAAATTGGTATGTCATTTTGTCCGTCAACGTATAAATAAAGAGGTAGGCTCTTTCTTCTCCTAAAATTGTTTGTCCGAAAATAATTATCCATACTTAACACGTTTGCTATAAATTTCAGTAACCATAATGTTCAAAAATGCGAAATTTTGTTTTACATAATTATCTTTACTACTAAAACTATTTTGTCATAATATCAAGTACCTACTATAATCATTGAATCTCACATAGTTGTTAATATTTATGACAAACGGATTTAGCGCATATTGTATTTAGGGATTTTAATTTTATAGAATGTGACATTAAGTGATATTAAATTCGGGAAAGTTATCATTCGGAGAAACGATGATAACGACAAAATAAATTACTTATGGCACCTTAGATTATGGATAAAAAGTTAGGGAACACAATAGAGAACCAAATAAAGATGTTGGTCAATCTGTTATATGAAAATAAACTCTAAATAAACAAAAAAAAAAAAAAAAAACACTAAATACACACACTCTAAATAAATAAACTTCTTTTATGTAATAATTGTGGAGTGAACAAACTAGCTAATTTTTTGTCAACCATTTATGTAAAGACCCAATCACATTATGTAATCAAATACCTAAGTACCATATCTATGCGATATTACACAAATTATCCCATTTATTGCCATTCAACAAGTCACTCAACGAGCCATATAATGTAAAGACATACATAACACACTTACATTAAGAGCTATATTTCTACATAATCACGCAAGATTACCTCAGCGGGGATGTAAGCGTAGCTATAAAAAGCTCGTAAATCCTCCGTCCATAGTGTTTCTATCGGTTAGCTAGAAAGCCCCACGGTATGCAATAAATTTTTTAAATTACTGTAATGGAATATTTTATTACATACTTGTTTGAAGGATGGTAGGAGTTCATAGGTATTACATATTACATAACATCACGCCTGTTATCCTAAATCGAGACTCCGTGGTTGCTACTGAGAAATTCCTGATGGAAAAACCCAATGACACTTTGCCCGACCCAGGAATCGAACCCAGGACCTCATGTTCAGCAGGCGTGCTTGCGACCGCTAGAACGAGGCAGTATTCTGGGCAAAAAATAGAATTTTGAATGAACCAAGTTTAAAGTTCATCACTACTCAGGAATACATTAAACTCAATGCGGAAGCGATATATTTCAAATAGATTTTTTTTACTCAAAAGTGAACTACACAGTGCGGACTACTACTGTGGTACCTAATTTAGGATGTTTTGTTTTAAACTTGCTTTTGCCCGTGGGTTCGCCTGCGTGGATATCGGAAATTATTCGGATACCGCGAAATAAAATAAAATACTTTTTGTATTTTATTTCATAATCCTGATCTACCTGTAAATTAGCATCGACAGAACAACAATTACGAATTAATAATATTAAAATGGAATAAAAGATCAATCAAGTTGAAATAGGAATTTATTTGTTTTTGATCAAAACAAATTTATTTTAAAAAATCCGGCCACGTGCTAGTAGGAGTCGCACACAAAGGGTTCCGTTCTACCAACCAATATAATAACAATATTTTTAACGATCATTCATATGTAATGATGGCTGTGACATACGGACAGACAGACAGACAAACGAACGAGACGAATCTGTAAAGCAACAAAACCTTAAAAATAACATCTTCACTTCGCTAAACTACCTAATTTAGACCACGTTAAACTGTGTCGCTACGCTGCTGCTACGGCGTAGCCCTCGTAGCGGCCTACGACTTTATTTTTTCAACTCTTCATAAAACTGCCTCCAATTCTCACTGAAAGGCATCATTATCAATATTAAAGTGCAATCCGACGTAACCTACGAAGATATGGGGCGCAGTCGTAACGGAGTGAAGTGATCCTTTCATAAAATATAAGCTTTGTGCGAAGGTAATCCCGGTAATGGGCCCCGGTTGGGCCGCGAGAGGCTAATTAGTGAAATAGCCTACGCAGCGCGCTTTAGTTGTTAAGTTAGATGGGACGTGAGCATTGCGGGGTTAGAATGCGGAATTATTGTGTGGTAGTTTCAATTTTTTAAATTATGGTCGTGGTATGAAATGTGGACTTTTTTATGTCATAAAATAACATTATACCTGTTATCCCCGAATGGTTAAGCAGCGGCGTACCTAATAGTACACCAACATTGCGACAGTTATTTTTAAGTCCCATGTAATAGGGGCGAGCCTGTTGCCATCAACCGGCCAAAAATTCAGACTCCGTGGCTGCTACTGAGAAATTCCTGATGGAAAAACCTAATAACACTTATTTTCTTTAAGATCTATGTAATTTAATCTTTGTACGTACGTATCTAAAAGAAAATCATAGTAGCACTGTCTCCTTAGTTATTATCTGCGTCCAGCCATTCATTGAATTGTAAATTGAATAGCAAGCCCTGTGATTATAATCAAAAACCTGATTGATAAAGTAATCTATAAATATAAATTGCCGACTCGATCTAGTCTTGAAAATTATTCGTTTTGTTAAGAAACCGCAAAAATATAAGATCTTGTACAGAATATTAAACTGGGTTTTATTTACTTTAAATAAGTACCTATTTTGTATCTCAGTAAATAATACTCTCAGAAATACTACAATGAGAAGTCGTTGTTTTGTTAAAATACTTAGGTATACTTAGTAGGTAAATATATTTGTTTTTTCTTGTTTAAGATTTAACATAAAACAATCTTCAATGTAATCCTACATTGAAGATTGTTTTTTGTTACGGTTATAAGTCTGGATTTCCCTGACTTTCATAACATAACATAACATCACGCCTGTAATCAATCCCCCTACAAAAACGTTAATTAATGTGTGGTTGTGTGTGTGTATGGTGTGTGTGTGTGTGTGTGTGTCTGTGGTGTGTAAGAGAGTGTGGGAGTGTGTGTGTTGTCGTTTACAAAAAGAAATTACAACGTCCGCCCTAAACAGCCCTGAAGGTAATTCAAATGAGTTTCGTTTTCCCGTCATAAAATAAAAGATACTTAATTTTGCACCAAACTCCAACCAAAAATAATAAAAGTTGTTCGTACAGTTAACAACGAAAGTCGATTGTTACTGTAGTAGGTACTAGAATAATTTGTAAATCGTTGATCGTTGGAGGAGCACGCGTATTTGTGTCCGGATGATGGCAATAGGCCCGCCCCCTATTACATGGGACTTACACATAACTGGCGAAACGTGGGTGTACTATTAGGTACACCTCTGCACAACCCTTCGGGGATTAAAGGCGTATGGTATGTGATGGTATCAACGTAACATCCATCACGCATGTATTTCTCGAGGGGTAAGAGAGCCACCATGTTTAGTAGATCCACATATTATCTCCAAATAGAAGTCTCATATAATAGGGTTAAAATTTAGATCATACGGTAAAAACCGTTTCACACTTAATTTAAGAAAAATTCAAAAGGATGATTTTTGTTCGTCCTGTGTGAGTCCAATGAATGCTTTTTCTTTCTTTCTTTTTGAATACTGAAATACAGTTTTTTGTTTTAATTTTTGTTACATCTATTTTGATAAATAGCTTATCACCCGCGTGGAGTTCGATAATTGACGGGATCTTACTACTGGGTTAAAGAGTATCCTATGTGTTAATCCTGGTTATAAACTAAACAGGGTGGAAGGGACACGGACATACAAACGCTTACCTAACTTAGCTAACTTCGCAGGTATTCAGTACAATGTACTAGATACCTGCGAAGTTGGCTAGTGTTCGAAGGTTCCATAGAACTTGATTCCTACCGGTTTCCCTTTGAAAAATGGCACAGTCAGTATTCTACAGACAGTATTCTACAGACAGTCAGTATTCTTCAGTAGTTTTTGCATGAAAGAATAACAAACATCCTCACATACAATATCTTCACAAACGTTCGCTTTATAATAGTAAATAAGATTTTATACGAACGTAGTAACACGGCTGTTCGACTTTCTTTACCGATCGTACTATGTAGGTACCAGTAGCAAAGGAACAATTTTTGTAACAGGTAAGCCGGAGTACATATCTTTAATCTGATTATATTATTTGTCTGTAGAATACTAACTGTGCCATTTTTCAAAGGGAATCCGGTAGGAACCGAGTGGTATGGAACCTTCGCCACTGGTAGGTACCTACTCGTTAATCTTCTCGGGATAAAACGGACGGTAACCAACTTTTAAACAGGGCCTTCGTAATTATATACAGAAGTTCTTACACCCTTAAACTCAACTTCATAGACAAGTTTAGGCAATGTAAGCCAAGTTGGACGGGATGAGTCGCCGAACCCGGCTAACTTGGACAACTAAGCTATGTAGTTCGAAAATTGCCTAAATTTAATTATTGTGTACAAAAGGAGAGTTTTGCTTGATAGGGAACTAGATTATGCTTTGACAGATATTTAATTACGTAAGACTAGCTTGTGTACGCCGCTTCGTCCATGTGGTAGGTCTAAAGTTATCCCACTGGGGCGTCCATCCCGATTGAGTACCTACCACCTACCCTTTGTCCTAGACCCAGGTCATTTTCTTCCTGTTTCAAAAGGGGTTGGAATATTACAATTCTAAAGGGTGTAAATAGAACCTTAACGAAACCGAAAGGCACTTGTTCTCACGTCATTGCGATTATTTTTTGCTTCTGGACCATACCTGGGAACCTTCTAGTTACGGAGATATTTATGGTCAAAGTTTCAACTTTTTCACAAGTTTTTTTTTAATACTAGATTTTAACTTTAAATACCCCCATGATACTATTCAATGCATCTATCAGAACAATGTTTTGAGTGTTTTACATTGCGTTTTACCGTAAAACATGATTTTTCACCCCAAAAAAAAGTCGTTTCCCAGCATCAATTTTTGCGTAGGGTTACTTAGTTTGATGTACAGAATGCTTGGTTGACGGCTTCGTGAAGGGTCCGTTTACACCTTGTATTTTATTTTCAAAAAAGAAGTAACGCATGTTTCCTGTTTCTGGCTTAACTCGGATACCTACATTTTAGAAGATTTTGTCTCATACAATCCTTGTTTGTATTGATGCCAGCTATTGATTCATATAGGTTTTACAATCAAAGTTGTACGCACGACGATCAATCAAGTTATGCAAATCCAGGATGAGCAGATCTCTGATTTTACGGGAAAGTATACAAAGCGTAGCCATGTTATACTGGAAATGAAAATGTCTTCATATGTCGCCGTGTGTACTGATGGCGAGGATTGTAACTATGATGGCTTATATCTCGAAAACTTGACACTTCAACCGCAAAACTACAGAGGCGGACTTAATGCCATAGGCATTTTCTACCAGTCAACCTTCTTCTTTTGAAGATTTCGTTTCATAAAAATCTTGTTGGCATTGATGTCAGCTATTGATTAATGCAGGTTTGATGCATGGCCGCTATTTTGAAAATAAAATAAAATGGTGGCCGTTATGCAGGCCAAATAATTCAAAGCCCTTTTATCGACATCCGAAAGGTTAAAAATTAAAACCAGAGTTACTTTCGTTTCTATGATATTAATATGGATGATATTGGGAACGAGGAGTAATTAGCATTTAAAACACATTTTTCAATATGAAAAAAAAAATAATTTATTATCAGATTAAAATATAAAAAAAATATAACTCATTATTTAAAAATGAGAACTTATAAAATAACTATACATATCACCCTCACGAAACAGACAAGGTACTTAGGTACAGAAGATATTCTCAGGTAAAAGTAGGTACAGGATTAGGTACAAACGGATATGTATATAACTTTACAGTAATACAGGTATTGCCGCGCACACGCAGGTTCGCAAATTAATTTGTGATGTAATTTCATTTATTATAAGTTCAAAGAAAGAGATCGACATCAGCGCCTCTATCGACGGAACTCGGAACTAGTAGAGATTTGACAGAATTGCAGACAATTTTTTTATGCAATTCCGACAAATCTCTACTATTTCCAATAAAATATCTCGTGACTGTTATGTTTTAAGAACATCGAAGAAAACTGGCAATTAATGCAAATTCTACGATCCAAAGAAGCGCTCCATTATAATATTCCTACTGAATGAAAACGTTTTACGTCAAAAGTCATACTTTACTATGTCCCTTATCAAATAACGAACATTAGTGCAATTATTTGAGAACTAGGAATTACGGGATGCTGTTCTAAATAGACAAAGACCGCTTCACACGTAGCTGTAATATACGCGTTGAGGTTTTGTTTACCAAGCCTCCGTGACAAAAAAGGCACGTTATGCCGTTCGTCACGGCTGTCATTTGAAGATCTTTAGCAGTCGTTATGGGGTATTTGAAACCCGAAAGTTTGACAGTTATGACTGATTGTCAGACTGTCGGGTTGGCATACCAAGGGGTGCCATATTACCCAGTACTGACTGGGTTATGGGGGTCAGCTGATAGGCAGTCGTTCCATGTAATATACTGGTAGTCAGCTGCACTTGGTTAGACTGGAAGCCGCCCCAACATAGTTGGGATGACCTAATTGAAGCTACGAATGTAACGGTCTTTAGCAATGTGTGCGATTGGCATTATGAACAAACCAAGCACGAAACTCTAAATACTCTAAATACTCCATCACGCTACTCCTAACAACTATTACATAAAGCGGTAAAAAACACGCAATGGAATGTTCCTGCATCCAAAGTATCGTGATTGGGAACTTCGCCTATTTTATTAAATCGATAAATGAGTATTATATTTTGTGAAGAATATTTTGTTTCCGACTCTGTCGACTAAACGAACATTTTTGCTATCTTTTTTTATTTATCCAAAAAGAGACAGTGACAGTTTAGAGCTGTCAAACTTTTCTGACAACTTCAAGTTTAAGCATCACTTTTGACAGCTGTCATTTCTTCCATCTCTTTTTACTTTACCATAAGAGTAAGATAGCAATATTGTAAGGTTAGTTTAGTCGGTGAACAACAGCCACACCGTTCTAATTAGTTTATATTTAGTCTTGATTATTATTTGTTCACTTTATCGAAGTTCCTTTGAACCGGTAACTTCACTGCTAGTAGAATAATATACCTAACTTTTTTTAATACAAAGGCAGTATTACGTTTTTTGTCGTATTCTTTCAAACTCCCTAGCTGCCGAATGCTGCCAAATTCCTACAACTACGCGATTATACTGAAAATATTGTGCATTGACAACACGGCTCATACAAATAAAATATATTACCATAAAATATCTTGCCAGCTTTTGAGCCTACAATGTATAAATAAATAAATAAATTTATAAAATTTAATTGACTATCACAATTATACGTAGGCCTTTTAAAAACCTGAACTGATTTCAAATCACAATTACAAACATTCCAAGATTTATCACAATCAAAAATAGATACTGCGTTGCGAGCAAAGTCCGCTATTCGTGAAATGTTGACATCGACTGGGCAGTGTGCACACATTTTTCTTAGGTAATCATAATTTAGTACGACAATGCTGGCAACAACCGGTAAACTCCCACATTAAATATTTAGTGAACTTTGCCCGTAACAATCACAAAAATACAAATTATTGGATATTACAAAAATTAAATAAAACATCACAGATTCCCGCGCAACGCTTCCTTCTGCATGAATTTTTATTTCAAAGTTTAACTTCTGAAATAGTTCAAAGATCGATCTACCTTTATAATCATTATGGCAAGTTTAAATAATTTAATAACATTAATGATTATTATGCATTTTAGCGTTATTTTCTAAATTACCTATATACAATCAAATAATTACTTTGCAGGTTCCCAACAGGATATTATGAAAAATTGCTAATTTCAAGCCAATACTGCGCGGGTCGCTAAATTTCCGCGTCCCAACGATTCCTTGCTTGACAATTTACGATTAAGTATGCCACTCTATTGTAAACTTTATTATATAATTATAGCAATAAGAAGAATATTGCGCCATAGCTACCGATAAGACAACAGCTACATTTTAGATTATTTCATACTATAAATCGGATTATAATTATTGAGTCACTCTTACCTAATACAACTTGGTCATACAACTATCAGGAATATAAGCAATGCAGAGATATTTGTGTAATCAGACTTACGAAGTATTTATTCTCTTTACGTGTACTTTGAGACTGAACATTAAATTCCTTTTACGTTGTCAACGGATGCGCGTAACAATTAAAAAGAGAACACGCAATTCGAAGAATAGAATTTGACAGATAGATGACGTATGCGGAAGAGTATCGAAACGTATGATGACGCTTCGTACGGTCTAGTGTAGCATTCCATTTGTATTGGAATGACCATTATAAAGGCGACATTCGCACTGCTTCTGCAGATATTGAACGCGACGTTGGCATTCCATTTATTTACTACTCTGTGACGCAAGCATGACACATAACGCAAGCGACGTCGCAAGGCGACGTAACAGCAGAAGAAATTTCGACAACATACGACGTACCATTGACCTTTGGCTTTGAACAGATTTAAAATACTGGCATACGTCATTTAAAAATGCGTATATTGACGACGACGGTGAAAATTTGGAATGCCATATGGGATATTGATCGCACTGTTGGGATTTACAACGTTCTGCTCAGCACTCTAAGTTTAAAATTCACCACTATGCTCAATATTATTTATTTATTTATTTATTAAAACTTTATGCACAAGTAAAAAAACTGTACAAAGGCGGACTTAATGCCATAGGCATTTTCTACCAGTCTACCTTAGGGTGATGCAGAGACAATATACAGTAGGTGCAATAACAGAAAAAAAGACTATAAAATATTTATAACTAAAATATATAAGAATAAATACTTATATACATACATATATTAAACTTTATAAAGTTAAGAGAGATAAACAAGAAAAACTATAACAACTTAGTTCAGAGACGAATCTGCTAACTTCTTGTGTATATATTCCCGAGCTTTCACTTTGAAAGTGAACTGACTGGTCACCGTCCTGATACTCTGAGGGAGTGCATTCCAGAGGAAAACCGCCTGGACAAAGAAAGAAGATTTTATAAAACCAGAGCGGTGAGAAGGACATCGTAAAAGACAATTATTAGCAGAACGAAGATTCTTGCTGTGCGCAGAGCATAAATATTGAAATTAGACGTCAGATAAGAGGGAGAAGTGGGTTATAATAATATCCCTTACGGCATTACGCATCACCGTTATTGTAATATGTAAATTGTATCGTAATTTTTTTAGCTACAAATAGTTCTTGCAATCTCTCCAATATACACTATATTGGAGAGATTATACAGATAAGACATAGATAGAATTAAAATACTAGTACCGAAATAGGTTCAATTTAAGCTTGCTGACAGATAATTATCAATCCCTTCATACCTTCTAAATCTGCAAGTAATTTTCTTCTACCTTACAAAAAATTCCAGCTTTTACGTCTGCCTGCAGAACAGTAAATCTTTTTTTAAATACTCTGATTACTGAACCAAACCAATGCGTGGTTTCCCACGAATTTCTTCAACGTTATCCGTAACTAAGCCCGTATCTTGTAGCAACTTGTGGTGTATGCGTGGTGGCTACTGCCAGCAGTAGAGGGACATCGTTGACATCGATGTTCAGGGACTTGGTCAACGTCGCGATGTCGCAGAAGTCTGTTGACATTAACATGTCGGCTAAGGTCTTTGATAGCACGCAGAATTCACGGAGTTTGCCTTCGAGGAAGGATATGCACTGGAAGAAAGAAAAGAGGTCATGTTATTTTTTTCTTTCGTTTATTTTGAATCTGAAGCGTTTAGGGGTTGTAGTTAATAAACAAACACAACAGCTAATAAAGCTTGTAAAGCTCACAGAACACAGATAGCACGATAGAAGGCGAAATTAGGAGCACAGAAAGAAGGCGATAGGCAGTCAATAGTTTCTACACTCATAGCACATCTAGGTACAAGTCTTTTGAAAATACTAGATCAAAGTTTATATGCACACTAGATACCTATTGTCGAATGTTTATTGAATACGAGCGAGAGCACCATGCTTGCGACCAGTGACGTTACTTGACTCATGGCTCAGTGTTGCCGGTCCGCGTTCCACAGACTACATAAAATATATATAATAACAAAATTGTCTGTTTGTACTGATGTCTTCATTTTTTATTTGTGCTATGAAGAAAGTTTATATTTTTAGTTGTATTACATGTATTAGATTTAAGTGAGTACGTCTTTTTGTTTGTTTGTTAAAACAATACTGACTTTCGATACTAAATATACCTTACAATTTAAATAAGTAATATATTAAAGAAGTAGCTACACTACAGATCCTTTTCTGTACTAATACTCGTTTGCACCAAAATCCAATAAATGCATTTAATCCTAAACATATTTATATTTCTCTCAATCGTTTGATGATGTTTAAAATTATATGTTAAATACTAAATATACCTTACAATTTACATAAGTAACATATTGAAGAAGTAGCTACGCTACAGATCCTTTTCTGTACTAATACTCGTTTGCACCAAAATCCAATAAATGCATTTAATCCTAAACATATTTAATACATATTTATATTTCTCTCAATCGTTTGATGATGTTAAAATTATATGTTAAATACTACATATTTAGGTGTTAGAGGGCCTAAATACGAACGCTGCTGGAAATGGCGTACAAGGCGTATCTTATGCCCTAAAATGTGCATACTTAATGGTGCAATTTTGACCGCATTCAGAGGAGTAATTCGGGAATTTATTTGTATACTAAAGGATATACTGTGAAGCTTTCACTATTATGCATGGCTGTCTGTTTTTGCTGAAATCTAGTTTTCCATGGAAAAGGCTAATAGTTACTTCACAGAGTTATATAAAATGAAACAACCCCAATAGTTACCTGTTGCGCAGGCACCCGCGCCTTCCACATGGCGGGCAGTGTGTCCAGCATGGCGCCCACGAGTGACGACATGCCGCCTGACCCGCAGTCCCGGCCTATCACACGCACTTCCCTGGGGACAACACAAAAGAACGTATTAGTTTCCCGTCGTGCATACGTAGACACGCTTGGTTTGCAACTAATTTTGATCAACTAAATTTATTATAATTGTTCGTCGTTTAAACTATTATTCATAAATTCTCCTTTGTTAAAGGGCGGTGGACAATTAATTCTAGCAGGTTGTAGACCAGCGACACCAAGGCGTCTGCCAGACGCTGCCGTTAGGGTAAATTAAGGTTTATTGTCGTATCAGACGCTACTGCTCGCTCTATACATAGATCTCAGGATAAGTACTTCGATCCAAACGTTTGTACAAACGAAGTTGTGTTCTATTCAATAAAAATGTGTTAAGTATAAGTTACATAATTACCAAGTATTAATGTCTCCTATGATAGCGACGGCTTGCACGGGCGACTCCGTCGTCTTGTTGATGTACGACGTCAAGTCCAAATCGCGACGTAGATCAGTCTCCCACGCACAAGGTTTGGCAATTGTTCCTGTAATGACAACGGAATTATGTTACATAAAAAAAAACATTTATCACAGGTAGCAGTAGCATATTTTTAATACATTATCGTTATTATCTCAGCTAACAGATGTGCCTTCTTTGAATTGTGCGATTTTGTTTATGACGATTTAAATTGTAATTATTTTAAAAATAATTTTGACTGGCTCCATCTTTGATGGTTTTGTCGAATATTTGAAATAATCAATCAAATGGTTGGTTGGTTGGTGGTGGTGAGGGGTGGACCTCAAAATGTTTAGTCCTGCAATGCAATAGACAAAATCAACGAAGAAACGGAAAAAGAAACTAACCTTGTAAAACTAAATCAGGTACATAGTGGTCGGTGACAGCGCCCAGCAGCGAGGCGTGGTACCCGGCACGCGCGGGCGTGTGGTCTCGCGCCAGCCCGTCCGCCGGGAACTCCAGCACCTGCTTCACGTCCACCAGCTGCTCCGCACTCTTGTTCTTGTTTGACCTCCTTTCAGGCCTCTCCTGCCTTTTCGGTCCACACACTTCTTCCTTAGACTTCACGATGTTAACTACCACTGTATTCTCTTCACGCTGTCGGACGAATGTTTTTGGTGACACCTCTCTTTCTGGAGACGATTCAACGATGGTTTCTTTAGCGAACTGCGGCTCGATCTGACGAGGCATATCGTTCATGTACTCCATCTCAGAAGCGTTGGTCGGCGTTTGCAGCATCGACTCCAGCATCTGACACTTGACACACGTCTCACACCGCTCCTCCTGTATCGGCGGCACGATTGTCGGGTCAAACTGGAAGTTATCCAACTTCAAATTCCCCGGTTTACCAATATAGTGCCTATCTAATATCTCTAAGTTTTTGCTCTTCATATAATTAGTGACTATCTGAGGGTACTTATCGAACTCGAACTTAAAACCGGAATGTTTGATTGGTTTGGAATGTTGAAGCGTTTGCCCGCAGCATTTCGACGGACTGTCGGCCCGTTTATCCTGCTCACAGCCTTTCTTCTTGCACGTTTCAGTCGTCTTCTCTGGTACTTCAAAGATGAGGGGTTCATTGTGGACTTTGGAAGACTTCTTCACAGATCTCCCGTCGGCTGACTTGTTCTTCAGCCCCACTAGTTTGTCGTTATCACCTAACACGAACACGACTTTCTTTTCATCCGTCTCGTTCTCTGAGAGCGACGAGTTTAGACTAGAATCCGAGGAGGCTTTCAACGACAGCATCATGGTGGGGTTCCTCTTGAGTGGGTTGGGGGCGGGGACGTCGCTGGTAGAACTACAATCTATGGCAAACTCGGAGCTGTTAGAGAGCTTTTGACCTAAGTTGGCGAGCGTGGACGATCGCTTGATGCTGACCTCGCTTGCCGCTAAAGTACTGACACTACTATCACTGTTCTGAGTATTCACTGACGGCACTGTTAAACTGTCCGCATCGCACTGCGCGAGCTTGTTCACGTGTGTAGCAGTCCTGCGCATCCCGGTGGGTTCGGGCTTCGACGTCACGCTCACGACTTTACTTTCTTTGAGGGTGCAGTCTTGGAAATGGAAGTCGTTTCGTCTGACGTCACCGCAGCGCACGAAGTAGGTGAGTACGACTAGTAGGCGGTTGAGGAACTGCGTGTTGGTGGGACCGCTGATGATGGTGCGGGCGGCGCGGGGGGGGAAGCCGATGCTTCCGCAGAGATCGTTGAGTTGCGCCCAGAGCGCGTTATAGGGTTTGCAGGTCTCCTGCGGCCTGGTCTGGTGGTCGATGGTATCGTAGGGGCTCACAGTGGACACCCAGCCCAGGTGGTAAGTCAGCACGTGCGTCAGAAGCGTGCTGATGAAACTGTAACGAAAGATCGATCTAGTCAGAATGTTTAGTGGAGTCACGATCACGCTAATCGGTGTTTGGTTCGCTCATTGACAGATCACGATTCACGATTAGCTAAATTAAACATAATTGCTGAATAAGAAGGTGTCGCATAATAAATATTATGCACTATGTTCCTAATTGAATATGTAGACTTATACTAACTAAAGCAGTCTTCAAATGAATTGAACCCGTTGAAGTACATCGAACGTACTATAGAAATCGAATAACATTAACTCAATGTTAATGTCAAAATGAAAAAAAGAGTCGGTTTATCTGATAAAACTAATCCAATTAACAGCATTGAGTTAATTATTTAAATTAAACAAACAGATAAAAAAACTCGTCTATATTAATTTAAAGAATCGATTAGATAAATCATTCGGAAACGTATTCGAATCATCGCCAATGTATTTCTAGCTATGCGAACTCCTTCGCAGACCTATGTTGCACAACAATGTTGGGCAATTTGTTGTACGGACGTCAATCTATTAAAAAACAACATCAGGAATCACGTGAGTTTAATACGTAAACATTACGACGAAAATAGCTAAGTACGATACCTGACTAACTTCGAAAAATAAAATAAAGAAAAGAAACAGACAGCATTTCCATTCACACTTTGTTTCGGATAATGGACGAGCGAAATCGCGCCAAAATGTAATACTTTTTGTTGTTATTTAGGGTTCCGTTGGCAAAAACGGAACACTTATGTCAGGTGCGTCTGGCCCATAATTGAAAAGACTATTATATTTCTAAATGACTGCTATTTGAATCCATACTTTGATGCATTGAGATTTGTGATTTTTCGGCACTAACACAGAAACAACTAATATTTGCGGCATAAATTCATAAAATCAATACTGTGCAACTTGCGTAAATATTCATCCTGACTAGGTACCTACCGACTACCGAACCCTTCACCGAGTGTGACCCGACACGCACATGGCCGGTGTATTTTTTATTTAGTCATTAATCGGTGGCGTCGGACGCTTTACATTCGTTGAACGCAGCGATAGGGACGTCTAGAGTCTTGATTGATTAATATCGAACTTACTTAATAGTTACGTGGATATTTTTGGGTACAAACAAACGCAGAAGAAACTTTTCTTGCGACCGATGAAATCAAAATAAGTATATAATGCCTAAATATTCACTCCGACTACCGAACCCTATTTTGTGTGTGGTCCAATACGCTCTTGGCCGGTTGTTTTTTTTTATCTAGTCATTAATTGGTGGCGTTGGACGCGTTCCAGACGATGAACGCAGTGATAGTCAGGTCTGGAGCCAAGATTGATTATCGAACTAACATAATTGTCGTGTGGGTCGGTCTGATATGAAATATGACTAATGAAACGACTGTTTTGATTTAGAAAATAATCGCGCGTGTATGTTTCGCGGTTTTTGTCGATTTGTCATTGTTCTTGTGAAAAAAGAACTGAAAGTATTTTTGCGGGAAGTGTGAGTGGATTTTGTAAAGCTGTAGCGTTTTGCAACTGTATGACGACTGGTTGTAACTCAGGGCAGCAACAATGATATTGTATGTCACTGAATTATATTGTTTTCTATCAAGGCAATTCAATTAATTTACATATACATTTACTTAAACCCCACTAAACTTAAACCTTCTGAAATTCTAAGCTCTTGTCACAGCGTGAAATGCCTTCATACCCAGCACAAAGAATAAGTTAGTACAACATGATGTATGTAGTACAATAACCGCAAATACAGATATAAAACACCCACTTCCATACCCAAAGCAAACACCTTTATAACGTTTATAAAACATTACATAACACAATGCGTGAGCTTTACGAAAATCATGTGATAATGTTTATCTAATGAGCATATAATCAACGCCGCGAAGTACCGACGTATATCTTTAACGACTGTAAAATATATCTCTATCGCCTACACAGCATCACGTGAATTCTATAGGAAATAATATTTATTAACACAAGAATTTCACGGTTTTAGGAATCCGTAGAGGACGCTTGGCAGTTAAATGCGGAGTTGCGGAACTTTATTTGACATGAGGACCGTTAGAATAAAGGTCAGCGCACAGTTACGGCACTGTACGGGCTCAGCATTGCCTCAACTCAATTCGTCCAGGATTCTTTCTATGAAACATCGCCTCGGATCCTACCTGCTCATAAAAATGAGGTGAGGTGATGCGGAACCGATACAGTTCTTATATCTAACTGTGCTATTGAGCTTAAGTGTGTGTACCAAGGCACACACTAATTGAGAAGGCCGATAATATTTTTTTGGTGTAATTTAAACCATGGTGTTTTTAGTGTAGTGATTTTTTTGCTGCGACGTGATTGTAATGAGGTCCATAACCCCATAGAGTGGTCATCAACTTGTTGATTTACCTAATATTCTCGAGTAGATGAGTTGTAACAATATTTGAAACACGTGTAAGACCAAAATAAATGTGTGATATTGTATGGGAAGTAAATGAGGAAAATGTCGTGAGGAAAGTTCTGAGTATGATGAGTGTGGATGGTTATGGTGATGATAAGTGTGAATGGCTTTGAGTGAAAGGACCAAAGAAAGGATGGATGGACGGGGTGAAAAATGGCGCACAGGTGCGGTTGGTGGTGTGGTGACTAGACTAGAAAGTGAGTGACTACTCAGATGACGACTAACAGACTTCAGAAGTATGGAAGAAGAAGAAGAGACCGCTAAGGAAGCGCCGACCCCAAATAGAAAGAAAGAAAAAATATTTATTTGTCGCAGGGACATGACGTGCATCATACAAAATTACAAAATATAAACAATAAACTATAAATTCAACAAGACGGAGAAAAAAAAGAAAAAAGTTAACAGATTGCAAATCGAAAAAAAAAACAAATAAATTGGAATAAGAGCAGGAGACTAATGTTGTGTTCCTACACAACAACATAACAGGAAATTGATAATTTATCGCTAATGAGCACTTCTATTGACATCAAGTTGACTTCCTTAGCTTCCGTGGTAAAATAGAGACTCGAGCCAAATGTATGTTAGTAAATTCTGACGAAAACCACCGGCTCATCATTTAGTAAATATTACACTAATAAAATCTGCATAATTTAACAATGATCTATGTTTACTTAATCATTAACATTAATCCCGGAATAACTGGGTATAAAATTTTTGTGTGGGTTGCGAAATACACCTGTGTATAAAAAAATCTGACATTACTAAACGACAGGTTTGAATTTCCAGGAATTTCCATGTGGGTGTTTGTCGTCATATTAAAGATCAAGCGAAGAAAAAAATGATGAATATGAAAACTGTTATTTTTGGCAGTACCATCCGCATTCAAAATATTTTAAGAGCTAGATCCGCATCCAAGAACTCTTTGGTCGTTCGATCCGTAATCAAGACATTCCTGGTCTTTCTATCCGCATGCTTAATTTTTTGACACAATACCTTTGGTGTCGTTTGCATTGTGTTTCTTTAACACGAAAATATGTCGATTACGTTTGTTTGTGTAAATCTATACTTAATATTATAAAGCTGAAGAGTTTGCTTGTTTGGTTAAACGCGTTAATCTCAGGAACTACTGGTTCGAATTGAAAAATTATTTTAGTGTTGGATAGTCCAATTATCGAGGAAGGCTATAGGCTATATAACATCACGCTACGATTAATAGGAGCCAAGCAAAACGAAAACAAGCCAGAAGCGGCGTGTGAAACCGCGGGGCACAGCTAGTGTGTAAAAAAGGTTTTTTTATTTATTTTTTATTTGCTCCTAATTCGAGACCATGTAATAATCTCATAAAGCGGGGATGTGTTAATCCCTTTCTCAGTTCTAAACAACAGAATGATTCATCGTTTAGCAGAATGTGACACGTGAGATCTCATTTAGTGAGCATTAGCTTTTTAGGCAATAAATCCGTTAATTTTTTCTCCATAATTTATTATGCAACTCGTATTTTCTTAATGTTGTTAAAAGGCAAATAAGTTGGAGATGTGAGAGGATACAATCACTTATATAGACCCTTAGGATGCACTGATGCAGTTGCATTGGCGTCCAAGGGACAGCTGTACCTACAGACCAGGTGGTTTTAATTCTAATCGGTCTTCAACGGCAATGGAATCTACATACAATACCAGACGCAGCTGTTGCCATCACAGATATAAAACTGTGATAACTCATGTGCCTGTTAAGCTTTAGTTAGATTACCAGTCCTTGCTACATACTGTGATTGTTATTGCTGTTACTCAGTGACAGACTTTCTAAATGATACGAATTTATCCAGATTATGATTGTTTTAATTAACTGCAAATTTGACCATGTAAGACTAATGTACCAGACTATAATATTATTAATTGACTTCACTTTAATTTCTTTGTTTTGTTGACATTATTTGGTTTGTATTAATATTTTAACTTATGAAATGTTGCACGCCGTAAGGTAGACTGTAGCCGATCTCATTAATTTATGTACAACACCTAACCTGTACCTACTTTCATAGCAAATAAAATTCTGATTCTGATTCTGATACTGGTCGGTTATTATTTGAGTCTATCGACACGCAAAGAACATCAGATCACGCCTGTAATCGCCGAAGTGTTAGGCAGAGGTGTAGTACACCCACATTTCGCCAGTTATGTTCAAGTCCCATGTAATAGGGAGAGCCTACTGTCATCAACCGGGCACAAATCCAAACTCCATGGCTGCTACTGAGAAATTCCTGATAGAAAAACCCAATGACACCATGCCCGACCCGGTAATTATTGAAATAGTTTGTACAAAACTTGTTTTTCCTTAAGATTTTTATTACATCAACCGTAACTGACGTGATTTACGAGAGACAGCATAAATTTCTCCGCTTGTCGTTCTAATCTCTTTCATTGTGTACGTCTTAACATCATGTGATCGAGCCACTAAATCAAGATAAAAATAATTGTTGAAGACAGTCTCAGGGCAGCTATTTAGGCGTAGAAAATGATGTTGTGTTGAAACTAGAGTATTGTATTGTATAAAGAAAGAAATAGAAAAAAGAAAAAGGACAAAACAAAAAAAATTGATGAGATTACAATAATATAAAAAGTAAACAGAAGAAAAGATAAAACAATTTAAAATGGTCCTGTACGAAGCCAAAAGGTATCTCAGCATGGTGCTGCAACATTAAAATATTCATTTTTTTTTTTAATTTGGTGTATAAAGGGCTGGTGTCCGTAACTCCACGTCAAAGCGCGTATTTTGCGTACGGGAAACTAGAGTTATATATTCTGTTTTGTATTAATTAGATGCTGGCGTGTTGATGAACAAATATCTCGATTAATTAATTAGTTTTTTCTCGTTTCATAATAGACGTGTATAACATGTTTCAGATTATTTACTAAGTGATCTGACTACTACGTATTGGGATCCCGTCACTACTGTAATCAACTGCTTTTAAATTAATTAATTAATGAAAAAGATTGGAATTCTTTTAGTTTTGTTTGAAATGCAACTATTCTTTTCATAATTTGGACTAAGCCTGTAATCCCCGAACGGGGCAGAGGTGTGCAGACACAAGCAATGAAATGCACTTAGCAAAATTCAAAAACCGTTTTTATCTCGAAATAACGGTTTCTACGTTGAGATACGACATATTTCATAATATGGCTTCCGAAATATTATGTTCGTGAAAATGTAAAACGTATACAGTACGAGAAAATCGCTTTTGAGTTTTGCTTAGTGTATATGTTACGGCTAATAGCCGAAGTGCGGCTACACCTAGTTTTAGCCGACTAAACCTAGGTGCGGCCGGTTAAACTTAGATGTATCCTACTTATCTTCGGTTAGAACATGCAACCAATTTGGATGTAGTGCTCGCCGGCCGCTGCCGCGGCACCGCTCGCTCGATTCGCGCGCGTTTGGTCACAGTTCTAACCCAACCTAACCTTATCCATTTGGTCGGTGTGTCCTAGCAATAAAAAAAGATACACATTTGTTACCGGCCGCACCTAGGTTTAGCCGGCTAAAACTAGCGGTAGCCGCACTTCGGCTTTTAGCCGTAAAATATACATTTAATTGCTCGTGACTGTTCCTAAAGCACACCCACATTTCGGCAGTAATGATTAAGTCCCATGTAATAGGGAGCGAGCCTATAAATTGGGCACAAATTCGCACAGACCGAGCACTCATACGTCCATATCGAAACTGTTTATACAGCAGTGGCGAAGGTTCCATACAACTCGATTCCTACAGGCTTCCCTTTGAAAAATGGCACAGTCAGTATTCTATAGACAAATAATATAATCACATTAAAGATATTTACTCCGGCTTACCTCTTACAAAAATTAACCCTTCGCTACTGTTATACAGGAATACATTGTAAATATTATTTTATTGTTGAAGTAAAGTATGTACATTCTGGGCTACTATTATAGTGCCCCAATTACCTCAATTGATCATAACAATTTACGTTTGAAAAGCAAACAGAATTCTATTCAGTATTTCATTCATTTCAATTTTGCGTGGGCATAAGAATACTACAATTTATTTGGATTAGACTTTATCGTGCGAATATATTTTGTCTAGTTGAAAATAGTAGTGGATAATGGGGCTAACAACCTATAGACAAGAATAGCCTACGAATCATAGAGTTTTTACTTTTCTATTTTCAAACGATGACTAAGGAGTATCTAGCAACTAGCCATGTCAAGTCATTTGTATTGTCTAGAGCCTAGTTTTTGCAGTGATCGTGTAGATCAGTTTAACAGTTAGTTGAAAGTTGTTACTGCCGCTAATGGACCAACTTCAACAAATATGGGTGCTCTGTAAAGTTAAACACAGTAATATTTCTTGATTATTTCTAACTAGCACTTGGCCCGCGATTACGTCCACAAAAAATGTGATAGCTTGGCTAATATGCATGATATAAATATAATTTATAGCCTATAGCCACGAATAATGTAGCTTACAGCCAGTGAAAAAGTGTTTAGAATTGGATCATTAGTTCCGGAGATTACCCCCTACATACGAACTTACAAACTTATTTTACCTCTTTATAATATTAGTAGGTATAGATTAGTCTGTTTTGAGCAGGAATAGTTCTTAAAGTATCTATACGTACTGTAAAGTACGGATTGCTAGATCAAATTATAATTAGGCTAAGTATGAACAAACCCTGGTCAAACACGTCTTGGGACCCCCAGTTTCCAAGGGCGAATGAGGTCAGTATTCATACTAATATCAATGCGAAAGCGACTCTGTCCGTTTGTTGACTTATAAGCTATAGACGGCTGAATGGATTTGAATAAAATTAGGCACACGGATAGTCCATATGGATTATGACATAGTGGAATAATATAGAATTTTATACAAAAATGAAGTAATAATAATACTTACAAATTAGTAGTCTTCGTGTCTCCCACGGACAGTACAGAACAGAGATCAGACAGCAGCGTCTCGGCGAGTTTGTTGGACGACCGGGAGTCGCCCGTGACTAGATTCAACCACACCGGTTGGAGGCGCGGCCCGTACACCAGGTCTGATAACCTAGAGAAAGGTGGTAGGTATTATATTTTGATGCTTGAACAAATATTATTTTGGGTATTTTTTGGTAGGTCTTTTGGAATCTATGTGGCTAAGTGAGTAAGTATCACTTCTGGGGAACTTTTGGAAAATAAGAAGAGCTTTTCGGTTCTCGATCAATTGCTGATGTGTCAGACATGTCACTACGTCACACATATGTCACTCACCAGCTGGCAGCATGTTCGGCCGCGCGGTATAACGTAGACACGCGGCCGCCGGTGGCACCGGCCGCAAGAGTCGCCAGTCGCAGCCGACACACCAGTGCTTGTAGCTGCGGCGAGTGCTCCAGACATCTCCTTACTACGTCACTGTACAAATTTTTTACAATCGTTATGATGCTGATAATCATATTTATTAAGTCACTAGCATTTCGCCAGCAACTTCGTCTACATAAATTGTGATAGCTCGGCTAATATGCATGATATAAATATAATTTATAGCCGTGCCTATAGCACCCACGAATAATGTAGCTTTCTGCTAGTGAAAGAATTTTTAGAATTGGATCATTAGTTCCGGAAATTAACCCCTACATACAAACTTCTTTATAATATTAAGTATAGATATTCTTAAGAAAGTCCAATCAATTTCTAAGCAGTTTAACAGCTTTATAAGTGTCAGAATAGACACCTACTCCTACACTATGCACATGAATCGACCACATTTTCTGATTCCAACAAAGATGGGGAAGTACTTTATTGGTCATGTCATGGAAAATGTTCAGAAGCGAGTCTTACTATGCATAGATTATTGTTAAAGTCAAAAGTTACGGTTTTCCCCGAAAATACACACGAAAATCTTTGCGATAGACAAATAGCTGACTTCTCACAGCGAAAACAAAGTTGAAAATCGACAAATTTTAATTATCGTAATTTATTTTTCACAATAACCTAGACGGAATAATAACAATCGATAAGTATTCATATTGTTAGAAACAATTGACAATTGCCAAACTAAAGACTAAAAACGATTGCTCAATATTGGACCAAGTCTCACCGCTTACTAAAACTACATAATGATGATTGCACTATTTCGAGCAAAAAAAACAAATTACCTATAGAATGGTTCATACACTCACATGACCTTCCGAGTCATCTCACGTCAAGTTGGAGCTTCGTAAACATAAATATAAAGCCTTTCCCGTGGCAAGGTTGCCATCTATTTATAATATATTAGAGCTGGTACACATTAAACCTACATTTTCAAAATTTTTACCGACGAAAAAAAAGGAGTAGAAAGAGGATTAGCCCCGGCAGGTTGAATTTTTTTTGCAAGTTGGCCTTTACAAAATGATGTAAGTAAACCATAACGCATCAAAATTATTGTAGGTAGACAACATTAATACAATTATGCTGTAAAATTTTCAAAGATTCAATTAAAGGTATTCAATTTTGACTTCGTCTAATGAAGAGCCACACAACAAATTCTAAACCACCCAAGCAAGACCCGCCTTAGTTTTAACTATCGCCTAGAACATGCCTAATAATGAATGCATCTGTCACAATGGTTTTTTTAGGTTACCATCAAGGCTGCTCCATTCTCATACATTCAGTAGCAGCAACCAAATTCAGCATGAATTTTTATTGTCTACAAACCGTTAAAAATTATTATCTTCCATAAAAACTTGCATGTCCTATTTAACGTCTTTAGGGAAGGAAATCCTTTTTAATTGCACACCTTCATCATAAAAAACTCTTTCGCAAAATTTCGCGTTTCTGGAACCAACGGTTTATACCATGCCGTCAGTCTAACAGTGAGTTTATGATTTAAAATGAAACAAAGCATTTTATTCAGTGGGTAGCGCAATGACCGCGATAGGGTATAAAAGTACGAGGTCCCAACCATTGCTGGAATTTGAAGGTATAAACCAAAATTAGTCCTTATGTGAGACGAAGGACCAAAATATCATCAAAGAGGAGTACTCACATTTGTGTGGAATCATTGACGCTGATCAGCAACGCTAGGCCAAGTTTGTTCTTCCTGTGCACCATCGCTGACCCCGTGCTTGCTATGCTGTCACTTGTGCCGCTTGTTGTGCTGTTGCTGTACAGCTGTTGGCAAACACATAGATTTGGTGATTAAGAGTGAGTGTTAAGTTAAGTTTGTTAACAAAAAAAAAACTTGTAAACGTCAAATAGTTAAATCAGTTCGGTGTTTTCTAGGCGACTACACTGAGAAGAAACTCCGAAACAATTACAGAGCCCAAAGAAGTTTATACAATTTCCTGTAACGGTCAGAACGTAGAGAGCCATGTAGATTAATGTATGAAGGCTTCATAGATTTCTATAAAATCATTGGAATGCTGCCTTAAGCTACAATGGAGTGAAATATTTCATATAATACTGAATAGCCGAAGCATACGACTCCAGGAGTTACAATCCCATATGATTCTCAATTCAGACGTATTGGAGCGGTCATCAAGCATCGGAAGCCCTTCAGCTATATGGACGGAAGATCTTAAAAAGGTGGCTGGATCAGACTGGATACAGAAAGCAGAGAACAGAGAGTTGTAGTGTAGCTTGGGAGAGGCCAATTTCCAGCAGATGGACTGCTGTAGGTTGAGTTGATTAATATAATAAAGTACACGAAACATTAGATTATTACATTAAACGAGTATTTAGGATAAGCCGTAGAACAAATGTTGTCGTTTATGATGTTAGTAATCTACTCCTGCGAGGTTGTTGGTGTTTTACAAATAACCCTGTATAGAGATGAAAATGCAAATGAATGCTAAAGGACAACAGAAACATTCCACAAACAAACTATAAATGCTGACATGAGAGGAATGTTTACGTTCTCCAAATTACAAACAAAATGCATTTGGTTTTCAATTTCCACGAGAAAACACAAATATTTTACCTATACTTGAAAAAATACTTAATAATACTTAACACAACTGGCGAAATGTTGGTGTACTATTAGGTAAACCTCTGCCTAACCCTTCTGGGATTACAGGCGCGATGTTATGTTAATTGAAATAATATTTTGGGTAACTCTTCTAGTAGTCGGTCAACGAAGCAGTTGATTGAAACTAGGAAAAATAGTTCATGGAGTTCATTTAAAGTTGTAACAGTACTTTGATCTACATGTTTTACTGAACATTTGCAATATCTCTTTTGCTAGGATTAGACTAATGATCAGGCGTTTTTCTTCGATTCAGAGACAATCGGCTATTATTCTAGTGTCTCCCCACTGCCCTTTCAAATATAGTACAGTTCCGGTGATGGCAACCTAGAAACAAAGTTCAAAGAGCTCTCTATCTACAAAAAAAAAAATTTACAGACTCCTAAAAAAACAAGTTATCTTTATTATCATCTTTCACCCCTTGTCAAATGTTAATTGGTGTCGTCAGAAACGTTTTATTCTTCTATTCTCCAGTGTCTACCGCCATGCTATCATTCACTTTCGTTTCTTTAATTATGATTCCTCACAAAACCCATCCGCCTTTTTCTTTTTAGTTAAAATCGTGTCACATGACATACAGCCAATTTTTTCTGCGTCATCTGACCTTTATTGCTTCAAATCGAGGGTGCAGTGTCTCCGTCCTGCCCTCACGTGACTCAAGTCGCTGACCAGTCCCGAACATGTTTCTGTTTGGAACCGGTTTTTTACACCGGTCTTGAATTGAATTAATTTAAGGATTTTCTATTTTCGTACTCTTGCTTAATTTTCGGTAGGGTTTGAGTTTTCGACTTTCGGTTCAGAAGATATTTATAGAACTTACGTAGAAATATAAATTCAAGATCTCATATTGTGATGGTAGGAGGTAATTTATTGAGACATTTGGACAGTTTAAAAACAATCACTTTATTGTGTTTGCAAAGTTTTATTTGACAGAAGAGTACCTAATTAAAAAAAAAAAAGAAATTGAATTAAGATTGATAGCAACAACTCAACTCGGTTCTCTGGCTGTTGCTCAAAGCAACTAGCAACGGTTGTCAGGTCGCAAGCGTCTTTTTTTGTTCGAATAAGATTACTCTTAGTATAATGGTAATTTCGTATAGACAAAACATATATCAATGTAATGGGACCATGTCTTCGCTAACATTAGATAACACCTAAAGGAATGCCCTAAAAACCCACTGCTATGTTTAAAAATTCGACTCAATGTCAAGGGCAGAAATTACAAAATTGCATTCGTTTGTAGTCGTGCGTAGACTTTCATTTAGACACCGCTTAGTGTTCGTGAAAACCAGTATTAGTGTAATAGTCACTAAGTATAATCAAAGTTTGCATCAACTTATAGGGAACTGATATTGTAATTAGCATTCCACAATCAATAACAGATACTTTTGGTAATACTGTGTGTGTAAGTCACTCCGTATAATAAAAGCTTGTATCAATTTAAGGGTAACTTAAATTGTAACGCGCATTCCTAAGTTAATAACTTTGGGTAATACAGTGTAACGCCTAAATCCGATAAAACTACAAAACATAACATCACGCCTGTAATCGCCGAAGGGTTAGGCAGAGGTGTACCTAATAGTACACCCACATTTGGCCAGATATGTTTAAGTCCCATGTAACAGGGGGCAAGCCAATTGCCATCAACCGTGCACAAATCCAGACTCAGTGGCTCCGATAAAACTAATTTAACTCAATTCATACTCTGTAGATAAGCTAGTATGTAAGTAGGGCTTGTTTTACTTTTTACAGACACCAATAAAAATATTACAACAATAAAAAACTATGATAAGTTATCATAGCTCGTTTTTTTATTGTAAAGAAACAGTTTTACTCGTAAGTCAATTACCAAGTTCTAGTTGAATACGACTTTCTCTGTAATAAAGGATAGTGCCAGTGAAAGGTCTTAGTAATTTAATATCATATTAGTTGTTCTAGATTATGCTTTATTACTAACTAGCTGTTGGCCGTGATATTCGTCCGCGTGAAATAATTATAAAAATATTACTTCCTACAAAAAAAAACGACTTTTCATACAAAACTCGATCAGCTGTTCGGACATATGTCTGGAGAGTTGAATTTTTTTTTGTCTGTTTTCGGAAAAGTCGTAGAACAAATGTTGTTGTTTATGATGTTAGTAATTTACTCCTGCGAGGTTGTTGGTGTTTTACAAATAACCCTGTATACTTTCACAAACGTTAAATAAAAAGCTGTTACTGTGAAATTACAATATTAAAAACATTTTTTTTATTTTATAGATGTATAGATTAAATTAATGGTATCGGTGGTATTAATGGTATTAATGGAACGAAAATTTCGAGAGCTGTGAGCAGGGTGCGATGGTCTAATTGGTTAAGACGTCCGGTGTACTGAATCGGAAGGTCGCAGGTTCTAACCTTTCTCGCACTAGAATTTTTCTTTCCATGTCAAAACAGCTGTAGTTCCCTACGCAGGGTTTGCGTATAAAAATATTAAAATCACTAATGGTGGATGTTGGGTGATGGTTTTGGTACCAGTATTACCAAAGGGTATCCGTAGCTATTTCCCTGTACCTGACCTCCCATCCCTGTTAGTATTGGGTAATACGAAACACTGGTTGTCAGACTTTCAGGCCACTGACTACCTATAACAACTATCAAAGATCTACAAACAAATGACAGCCGGGACCAACGGCTAACGTGCTTTCTGAGGCACGGAGGAAACTCGGTATGTAATATCACGGACCAACCTGGCCAATCACGGCTTAACTAAATGATCGACCCTAGCGTCTGTTATTATTAAGCCACGGGTTCCTCTCATCACTCTTTTAGTATGTTAGGAATATTTCCACGTCACACGACACGCCATGTCTAATCAAACAACGGTCCTACAATAGAAACATCGGGCTAATTGCATCACCCATCACAATCAAACATAACAAAGCATTGCAGCTATAAAACTACCTTCAGCATTCTGTCGTTGTCCTGATAACAGCTCACATGACTGAACGATAGTCTGGACATCATGTGACGGACATCACGCGCAAGAGATAATACTGATAGTGTTGTTTGTAAACAATTACTGAATTGCTCCTAGTGACAGCACTATCCTAGTTCCCCGAGCTTTCGATTGCATTTGTTTTTCTACGATGGTACTTGTGTATCGGCGATTGTGTTTTGTTTAATCTATCAAGCTACTTGATTTATCACTGTCAGCTGATGGATCTCAAGTGGCACAACAGCTTACTGCATCCAGTGTGACTGTGTGACTAAAGAGATTTAAGATACTAAAGAGGTTAACAGAATAAATATCAGTAAAAAAACCGGGCAATTGCAAGTCGGAGTCGCACACAATGGGTTCCGTAGCACCAATTTTTTTTTAACGCTCACTCATAGGTCAATTTGCACTCAACAGAAAAACTAAATGAGTTTTTCATAGTATGTTATTGAAAAACAAAGATACTGGTGCAGTTTCACGAAAAAATCCCTTATCTCAAAAGTTAAATATCAAATTTAATTCAAATCAATATTCGTTGAAAGTTCCTTTTTACAGAATTTTCCTCTTGTTACATCACAAATTACGCGGCAAAATAAACTTTAGCAATCAAATCAATAACCTAAAGAAGATCCAATCTTAGAACAGATGAAATAGAACATGTATTTCAATTCCGACATACATCATAATATCAAAGCCACTCCATCATATATCTGTGCTGCTGTCTATCATATGCAATTTACATCAAACAGGAAGTATCTTCTCACGAGGGCTCTGACGTCATCAAATCATTTGACAGACAATTATATTGTTATAGCACCGCTTCAATATTTACCATGACGTGTCTACTTGGGAAACAGATTGTGGAAATGATATTATTCAATGTTTCCAATGTTGATTGATGTCTAGTACGTTCAGTGGAAAACACGTGTAAAATAATACTTAGTCATCATTCTCTTGCCCTTTTCCAATTCATTTGGGGTCGGCGCAGCATGTCTTCTTCCATACTTCTTTATTATTCGTCATCTCATCAGACACCTCCTTTCTTGCGATATCATCCTTCATGAAGTCCATCCATCGTTTACCCATCCCCATTTATACTCTAAACTTTCCTCACAACATTTTCATTCCTCCGCATCACACGCCCATACCACGACAACCGATTACCACACAACTTTTCAGTGTAAAATAATACTTACGTCTGATTTTGAAAATAGAACACCATAAGGAACCACTTTATTTCAATTCACAGAAACTTTCGCGATTATAATAGTATTAAGATTTTACAAATGAGGATAAAGTAAAAAGGTCAAATATCATAAGCATGCAGTCTCCTCCAAAAAAAAAGGATAAAAAAAAACAAAAGCCTTTTAAAATTCGAACAACTAACCTGTGAATCAGAACTGGCAGCATTACTAGTCTTAGTTGGAACTCCTAGTAGGTTGGTAGTATTGCTACTTTGATGTCCCACGTCAAACTTGGTCGCCATGTTCTGGAACGTTCTCCGCTGCCAACTGCCGTTGCTAGAGGTACTCAGTTTTCTGCCAGGTGGTACTGATGGAGAACAAACAAACTTGACTTGGGAAATATTTGACTGAAAGAAAAACGGTAAACATAGGATATGTGGGACTTTCTTAGACACTAGGCGTGCTATGTGAACTCGGGGCGGCCTGTGTAGAATCATGCTAAATCGCGTCAACCCAAAGTATGGAGCACCCTTAGGCTATAGGTAGGTGGAGAGACTAATCTCCGCAGGGTGGCTGGTAGCAACTTGATTAAAGAAGCCGAAAATCGAGTAAAATGGTGTTCAATTTAAGAAAGGTATATCTAACTGTAGATTGATGTAAGTTGACGGGTACATAATTTGATTAATTTCTGGTTCATCAGTCTCCAGAACTGTGAATTTCATACAATAATGTATTCTTCTATTCGAGCAAGCTTAGCCAAATACCTCAACTGAGCCTTCTTGGGTTTCTCCAGTCTGTATAATACTGGTTTTTTGCAGACTTTTAATAGCTTACCCCCTAATATGATGTACCTATTCTTGATATCTTGTATTTAAAAAAAAAAAAAACGATATTAAATATTTTGTGTCACATGATTTTTAATTTCACCTCTAAGGCAACGTCATGTCCTTCCAAATGCACATTTTATCTTGCAAATAAGCATGAACCGGTTGGTTAGTCATTTAACAAAATTAATTATTGACATTTACTGCACAAATAAAAATCCGACAATGACTTTCATATCAAAATTCTCCATCCTTTTCAAGATCTCGTGACTTCGTTACCAATTTTTTATTTTTATTTTAATATCAGCCCCTTTTATTGGCCTTGAAAAAGTGAGGTAGTGATGTTTACTAGCTTTTAACCACGGTTAGCAGGGGTAGCTACGGTTGCGTGTACGTCGGAAATTATCCCACGGGCACGTATTACTGGGGTGCAGGTATACTGCGTGCTAATGCTAAATTCTATCGAAGTCCGTTGAGCCGTTATGGAGTAAAACGTTAACAAACAGACAATTACTTTCGAATTTATATTAAGTATAGTAGGGATGGATAAACAGTGGATCATGACAGGGCATAGATAATATAGTACACCCATATTTCGCCAGTTATGTTTAAGTCCCTTGTAATAGGAGGCGAGTATATTCACATCACTGGTCACAAATCCAGACTCCATGACTGCTACTGAGAAATTCCTGGTGGAAAAATCCAATAACACTTTGCCCGACCTGGGAATCGAACCCAGGACCTCATGCTCAGCAGTCGCGCTTGCTAGACCAATAAGGCGGAAGAAGGGTCAACAAAATGTTTTAAGTATACTTACGATTAAAAGAGCAGAAATCGTCCTGGTTGTTGCTGTCCCAGATGTCGCACATTGAGAAGTAATCGCGCGTGGAACCCACACTACTGTATGGCGAATGATCTCCATAGTACCCTGTAAAATACTAAAAGTGTTAATAAGATCGCTTTTATCGTAAAAATCACCCATTGGGCTACCACTTTTCACCCTTATGCCCTAAGTGATAAGGTTGAAAGTAGTCGACCGTCAGTGAACTCGGTAGTACCTAAAATGATATATAATTTTATACCTGTACTTTATACCGTGTACATTATGACAGTAAGAAAGTAGAAAGGCAGTTTTGTTTATTAATGTTATTATTCATTATCCTTAATTTCGATGCAGAACCTATTTTTAATTAATTAAACAGACAAGACGACGAATGTTAGACGACGATAAGCAATTAAGGTCATTAGTGTGTATCGTTCAAATATTCCTCTCTAGAAGTAAAGTACTCTTATTTGTTTTAAATGGTTATTTCCAGGATGGGTCTTTTTTTATAGTGTTATTATTAGCTGGATATTTAATTCATTTATTATCAGAAATAAAGCATATCGTGTGACTCAAAGGGCTAAACAAAATCTTGCAATTTAAACCTGCTAATTTCAATGGAATATTTATCTAGTTTCCAAAAATTAAATCAATAGAATAAACAGAATATTATCATCACTACATTCCATTAAAAGCATCACAAAAACAATAACCTACAAAACTGGACCTTTCAATAACTTAATAAGATGCACGTATACATCTAGAGGAAGAGGTAAAATTTGTTTGTAAGTTTCTATGTAGGGGGTAATCTCCGGAACTAATGATCCAATTCTAAAAATTCTTTCACTGGCAGCAAGCTACATTATTCGTGAGTGCTATAGGCTATAAATTATATTTATATCATGCATATTAGCCAAGCTATCACAATTTATGCGAACGAAGTCGTGGGTGCTAGTCTTTTATATGTATTTGAAGTCCAACTCACCCGAATCTCCCCTGTCAAGCGAGAAGCTCAACGACACTCCTTCCTCTCTAACGAGGGGAACACTGAGCGGTTTGGACCGGTCGCCGTTGTCGCCGCAACCGCTTGCTTCTCTTCTGTCGGGGTTACGGTCCACCCGGCTTATCCGGCGCGATGGCACGCAAAACACTTTTGAGCACATCAACCTAGGAATATTATTAATATTAGCACAGTTCTGTCTAGTCTTTTCCTAGGGTCGGCTTCCAGTCTACCTGGATGCAGCTGAGTATCAGTGTACGATAATATTAAAAACGAGGTAGTCTGTTAGTTTGGATGGAAGGGATTAACCCTTCCTTCCTTCCTCGGGACTACAGATCCAAATCCGAAAATTACTTCACTAACGGGAAGCTAAATTATCTCCGAGAGTAAAGCCGTGCGCAAAAACTAGTATTTTTATAAGGAGCGACTGTCTAGCTGACCTACTCACAACCCAGATACTGACAGACCCCCTTTGGTAAGTATTTCAGGCTTCTGTCTTTCAACGACGAGCGTCAAAGATCGACAAATGACAAGACCTTGTGATTACTTTTTGCAGTTATTAATTTTGGTACTCAAAGTCACGTCATTCGCGTGTCTCACGAATGGTCCAGTTCACGACTTTTATTATTTAGATGAGGTACAAATTGTTCATAATAATATGTCGGTTAACGGATCAATTCATCAAATTAACTATTGCGATGGTTTCATGATAGATACATCATGATCTATCAATCATGAAAACTTATGAAAAAGGCTTTATTAGGGTTAATTCACACCGAGACGTGACGCGACGCAACGCGGGCGCCGCGAGCGGCCGCGCGTGTTTCAAACGATACTATGCATTTCCTAATGGAGATAAAGCATAAAATGCCGCGTCACGTCACGTCACGTCTCGGTGTGAACTGACCCTTAGAGAGGACATAACGTTATTTTCAAAAATAACGTTATGTATCTTGATTCATTGCTTAGCATTAAATAAAAGCTATAAACTCTATGCAAATAATAGCAAAAACTATTTTCACGCCACATAAAAGAATCACAATTTATTGAGCATAAACCAATAAAAATCTCTTCTTGAACAAAATTTTGCATGTACTAGCTGCATAGAAAATTTGCCAGCTCAATTTTTAAGAAGTTATTTTTATTGGTTGCACAGGACGGTAATAAAAACTGCAGTATAAAGATAATTGATTTGACCTTTTTGACTTAATACCTCTTTTGTAGGTGGAGAGGTGTAAGAAGAATGGGGAAGGGGGGTGGAATGGCGCAAAGCTAGTTCTATCGAAGCATCACCATTGGTCGAAAATCGAATAATATCATTTAATATTTCAAAAGGACGACTTGGCTATGGACACGCCAACTACATTCAGCTTCCCCATTATTTCTATGCCCAGAAGTGGGACAAAACAGGCTAATAAAAAACAATACTCTACCTCCTTGGCTCATCCATGATGTGGATTTTCAATGATACACTCTTGTAGTTCATTGCGACTGCGCCGAATATCATCTCACCGAGTACATTCGCATCGGCCGCCGGTCCCTTGTACTGTACAGGACAAAATAAAAATAATTTAACTTCATCGACATATGATAATTAATACTGGGGAGGATTCTGTGGTCGAATAAGGTGGCTGTAGGGGCAGTTCAAAATAAGGTGCTCCGTAACTGTTTGATAAGACACTGTTTCGAGCTTGAGATAACCAACAGATGAACAGATGAAGAGTAAACGCATCTAATTATTTGATGTAATGCTTTCATTCATAGGATTTTTAACTGTTGACGGATCCGTTAAGGTAATGGTAGCAAATTAAAGACCCAAAAATGTTTGATATAATATCAGGACTGGATTGGCGTATCCAACGTTTCGAAATATCTTCCTATTTATAGTAAGACTCATACTATTAACCAATTTACAGAATTGTTTATGTCTTCGAAACGTTTCTTTGTCCGTCCATCTATGTTTAAGAAAACTAGTCTGACTTTGACGAGCACAAACGTCACTACGTCAGTCTTATAACCTTCCAAATCTGCAAAGACGGCGAAAAAGGGCATCGTGTACCATTCGACCTTCCAAGACAGCACGAAACAAAGCCCACTCATTCATCAAGACGATGATTTACATGACAGGTAGGGTACAAACGTCGTACGCCCAAATACGTCAATGGAGGCCAAAAATAATATCTTTATTCACAGCTACGCCCACGCCAACGTAACACGGCAAAGTGATAAATATTTTTTAGAGAAATATCATTCAAATATATCTCCGCTAACTTTTAAGGTTCGGTGCCTCTTGTTGATACAAAAATTAACGTCGAGTCATGTCTTTTTTTCTGGATGGGAAATCATCAAATGACCCCCTCACTCTCTCCCGCTCTGGGCGGAGCGGAAGGGAGTGTCAGGCTTGTACTGACTGAAACCCACCCATGTTCCTTCCTAGTCCTCTGTGTTCTAGGGCCGCGGTATCTCTTTCGAAAAGTCCCGCAGCCCCGGCAGGCACCGGCCGTTGCGGACTCCTTCCAGTTTGCTGACATCTCTTTGAGGCGTGTGTGGAACACGAACTTGCCGTCGACACGGCCTGTCGTCATAAGACGGACGGACGGCGAGCCAGCCCATTACGCACCGTCCACAGGCACGCGCCTACGGCGGCCGGGAGTCATTACGTGGCCCCCGACGCCCGGGGCGTCTCCCGCGGCGGCTGGGACGTGAGGCTCTTTCCCTCTCACGTTCCGCCATTGTCACTTCGCTAGTATAACTGCTTCGCAGAAGGAGGTGACGGCTTCTCATTCCCTTTCGCTCCGGACCATGGATTGAACCAGGGCCGGACGCGAGAGGTCGCCGCCTCCAATCGCTGCTACGAGGACACGGCGGTGCCCCGCCCAAGCTGAGCAGATCTCCATGGTGTGCTCCACCGTGTCCTCCAGGCGATCCTCGCAGTGGTAACACCCGGGCGTTTCCTCCCGCCCGATTCGGTGCAGGAACGGGAGGTACCTGCACCGAATCAACCGTGTTCGGTGATGACCTGCGTCAGGCGGAAGTTGGGGACTCCAGACTCACACTCCTCAAAGAAGGGACTTATCGCCACTATTGTGGCGTGCCCTAATCATGCCTTACACGATACTTGATAAATCCTTGTTCAGCAAAGGACATTATTTACTAATTATGGGACCTATGTGACATATGACAACAGCGAGAAAACAATACCGTATATGGAAAGGACTTAATTTTTGTCCTAATTAAAACAGCACACACCTTCAGTGCCCAAATAAGACACGGATTTTGCTTTTGCATACCAGCCGTTAATTAATAAAGCAAGGGCAAGGAATTCAAGAGGTCGGATTCATCATTCAAAATATACGTCAATTAAAACAACGCACTTTGGCAACCCTTTCAAACTTCTCACACGGAACATAACAATTTAGATTCCATATTAAGATAATAATGTCTATAAATAAACATGGAGACACGCCATAACTAACGACGGCCTGGAGTTTAATAAGCAATGAATAATCACGTGACAAAGAGGATTTCCAAAGTAAATATAGATGAGAGAAACAATTGACACAACTATAATGGGACATGTGATGTCCATTAATTAGAATCCAGCTAAAATTACGGGCCGTCCGCACACATAAGTCCCACTTACGGCACACTTTATAATCGAAAAGGCTAACATCTTAAGTGGTCTAAATATAGAATGCTCCAGTGATAATGTTAGAGTAAATTGTCGGTCTTGTGACCGCTCCGTATGTCGATTGTTGTGTTATTTTTAAACATTTATCGCGATGAGAGGTTCGCTCACACCCGTGGCTGTGCAGGACGTTATTCTCATAAAGTTATTGCGCGAAAAAAGAAAGTTCTCGTTGGAACTCCGCCACTACGTCACGCTAACTGTCAATTAACATTTTTTTGGAAAAACACAACCTGAATCAAAGATAAATGTTACTGCGTACAACAGTATGGATTTAGAAAACATGATACGTTAATACGTGTCCATCGTACTAATTCCATGTCCTCTGCATGCACAGCTACAACCGCTCTACATTGCCAAGAACAAGATAATTATGCAAAAGATTTATAAACCACCTCATGATGACAAGACATGTTTTATAAATAAGACGGATTCTTAACTAGCCGGCTCAAGACGTTGAGTTTCAAGGATATACCATTTGAGTAAATTGTTTCAGTGTTAAAACTAACCTAAAGGCTAAAATGATAAAGATACTTAAAGTATAATTTTGACCATTATTACGAGATCTCAATTCTTCGCTTTCCGGGAGTCGGGTAAATAATGTACAAACATACATAAACTGAACAACAACAGCATAACTTATATCAATAATTGTTTAATGTTGTTATTAAAGCTTTCGATCGGTCTTATCAGTCGATGTACTCAGCTTTTAACAAGTAGCAACAAGTACTTGAGATAATCTCGTTCGTGACGTCACCTAAATACGTAGTATCAAGTCCATTGACATGCTATCTTATCAATAGAATGCAGATAAAGTTAAAAATAGAACATTTTGAGTTGGGTTCCCTAAAGGTGCTATCCTTGGCCCTGTACTAAAATTTTGAGACTGTACGAATTGAGATAAGTTTCTGTTATTCTTTGATTAATATTGCACGGTTCCGATGCCGCGTCATCGTGTTGCCGGTATGAACGTAAGCAGCTGGCGAGTCACGTGCTTCAGTGTTCGTGGCCGTATTATTATTATCACACGCTAAGGTAAACGGCCTACATACGCGTATTCGAGAGTCTCGGAAACGATTTGTATAATCATAATTCATTTTTTAATACGACACGGATTAATTTGTTGAAGTAAAACAAATTAGTGAAATATAAAAGAAGATCGTAATTCTGACGACTATTTTTGTATTTTAGAAAGCAAAACACAGACAAAAAATGTCTTGACATAAAAGTGTGATGTCGGATTCAGTTCAGGAATTTCGATTCCTAGAGAAGGTTTATGTCCAGCAGTGGACATTTACTGTCTGAAATTATGATGACGATGTAGAGGAAATATCATGAATAATGCAATAAATCATATTCTAGATCAAGTAGCAGCATAAGTATTTCTTCACGAACTTTGATATTGTTATTTCGCGTTTTAGGTACAATGACAAACAGTGAAACTGAGCAACAATAGTCCTTATTATTGCTATTACACGGTTTCTTTAAAACAAAGGACTAATATGGAAAATGGAAGCCCATTATATATCGTAAAGCACGTAATACACAGGCCTTTACCTCGTAATCAAAGTATGCAAGTGGCTTGCATGGCAATTTCGACATTCAGCAATCGGAGTTGACGAGGAATACCAGTGCCATGATACCTTGGTCTGCGGGATTGTCAACAAGGTCTGATCCGCTATTTTGTGATTGTCGACCACCCGTCCGCCACTTCTTCTACCGTCATGGCAATTAGATACTTGCATAGTTTTTTGTCAGGCATGTGTATTTTCAGCTTTATGCATTACGATGTCAACCTTATTATTATCCTACTCATTCATGCACTCTACTATCGTAGTGCTCTTAATTTTATCAGTAAGTAAACTTGGTTTATAGTACTCATTTTTCACCACGATTTTCCCCATTGGCTTTTCCCGTTAACGTTGAGAGGAGATTACGTCAGTACACTTCGAAGATTTGAGTGGACTTCAAATGATCAGGAAACAAAAGATATTGTTGAAATAACAGGAAAGTCGGAGTCTTCGCTTGTTTAAAATTCTTGGTGAATATAAGCTTTACATGTGATAAGAATATCTTAGTTATACTCGGAAGTTCCTGTTAGTGTAGTTCTCTGAATTTATTTCGACAATCGTGCCAATCCATTCCTACGATTTTTATTATTTTAGAAGTCATTTGTGAATACACTTCATCTATCATACGGGCTTCGTGGCAGTGATTCGGACAGCATACATCGCGTCCTCAACCGAGGTTTAATTTACTGTTTGAAAATGTGACATCCCCCATTTTATACTGTCAAAGAGTTGACAAAATCGGTAATCAGAGCTCACAGCCAAACGCTTAGCCCACAGCTTCAGGGCGCGTAATAAGTATAGATACACAATTAGCAATAATTACCAGATATGTGAACCCCTCAGACACCTCCAGAATACATGGCACCTCATCCGACTGTCTGACATTTGGCTTGTCATTTTTGTTCGCTGGAACCTTCTGTATAGCAGCAGAGTCGAACAAGAGTTTCCTGCCCCTCCAGTCGCACTCCTTGAATAGAAGCAGCCGCACTTGCTCCGGATTTATCTGACAGGACCTGGTCAGACAAAATACAAGAAAAGCGTAAAGAAAACCTGGAATAAGATTTATTATTGGTTACCACCAATAATAAATTGTGTCCAGGTGTTAACAGATGATGTTAACAGCTGGTTGTGACAATGATTGAATTGCAAAATCTAAAATTTTTCCTGTCTTATTTGCATTTGCATCTGCCTTTAACCCATTAGGGCCAAGCTTATTAATTATGGGAGCATTCACTATTATAAATGTTTATGTCTATGCCATCTTGACCACTTTCAGTTTAAGAAATGAAGAGAATTGTTTTTTTTTGTAGTAATCCACCCTTTTTATTGCCAAAAATAGCTTTTACTGTTTATAAACTGGCATGTGAAGATATCACATGATCAGACACACCTACTTGGCCTAAAAATATCAACTGCCATAAATATTATTATTTACTGACATATCACAGCTTAATCTGAACCATCTTGTTAAGTTATCAATTGTGAAAATTTTAGGAAAGTCAAAGCTTTTATATACAAACTGATAAATAAAACTTATTTTAAATATGGCATGATATTATTATATTTAACTTAATTTAGAACTTAATCACAATGCAAAGAATGCAGGCTTAACCAGACATTATGATAAAGACAAAGTAAATATTTAACTAAAATTCCTTTGTAATATGCAGGTGTTTGAAGAAAGAACTTACATTGCAAATATATTTTTCCAGTAAGATTCAAATAAGCAACTTAAATATTGTCAATACACTCACGTTGAAGTAATCAGACAAAATAATTGAAAAACAAGTTTATATAAAGTCATCAGATATAAGATAACGCTGGACTAATCAATAAATATCATATGATTTGATAAAGATTGTCAAATTAGAATATTATTGGCAGTAGACACTAAACGGACAACAATTATAGTTATCAGTAGAATGTTTACTACAACAAAATATGTAAACAATGAGTTCTCTGACCTAGGTGTTCAGGAAAACCGAAAAACACAGTTGAAATATTTTATATAAAAGAATATTCTACACTTATTTGTAATCTTATGGGCCAACAACCTGCATGCAAGCAAGTAGTATGTATTCAGTACAAAGTAAACAATATGAAAACTTTCTCTTCTCTCATGTTGCAATCACTACATTATTACATTTGAGTGCTACTGATAATTGCGAGAGTAAATACTTAAATGTTGATATCTACCAGCAAAAGATGTATCAGAACACTAGTAAACACTAAATCAACTCATCATGTCCATTATCATTTAGAGTATAATAATATGCTCCATTAGAATGTGACTCTGATTGCTTGTGTCAAACAATTGCATACTGCTTCAAACTAAATATTATACAAACTTCAATAAATAGACCAACTGACTTCATAAATTAAATTCTAGACACAGCTTACATTCTTGCCTAAGATATAACGAAAACACAAAGTAAACAGTTGTTACCTAAATTTCATTTTATTTCATAGTCACATCAGCTGTCCACAGCTGCTCACCACAGTATCAAAGTTGCAATGCATGCAACGACAAAACTGTGTCATATGCACTCACTGATCAATGAAATGCAACCACTGATAATGATTAACACTAAATGCACATCGAGAGGCGAGTATCAGCAGACGAGCGTCCGTTTGCAGTGGAATGTGCTGGTGTACTAGCTTACATCTCATGTAAATAACAAGTAAACATAGCGCGCGACCCGCCCCTCTCGCGGTGACGTGATCGCGCGCTCGGTTCGCCTACGCCCGCGGTCCGCGCCCCGCGCACTCATCACATGCTCGTCGCACTGCACTGCCAGACTGGCGTGCGTCACCTGCCTCTACGCGAAGGTCCACATAGTGCCCCCGTGAAGACCTGTCTCCCGGCACGGGTTAATACTTCGTGCGTCAACCCCACCACCGCATACCGCATCACTCACAAAAATAGAATAAAATGAATGAAAAGCGTTTCATCATGACGTACCTGTCGCGGTTTCGTGGTTCGCGATCATCAAGTTTTCTCTTGAGAGAAAACAGTTTGTCGAAGAGGGCCATTGCGTCACACGTAACATTTCACGAAATTTTCATTACGGGACTTTCTTAACATGATATTGGCAATCTAATTAGGAATAGATTGTTATAAAAACTTTTAAAAACACTTTGATATAATGTAAATAATATGTCAGATCACGTGCAAAAGTCATATGATTTAGCATAGACAAAAAAACTTTACTTTTTCTGAAAGGTCAAGGTCAATGAAAACCTCTCTATTTCTGGACTGTTTTTTTATTTAAATTGAATTTTATGAAGAAGAAAAATAACTGTAACTGGCCCCCACTTATTTGATTTTTTTTTACCAAATCATTCTAAGCCTGTAACCAGAGACAACATGTGATTAATTCTTTACACGCAGACCTATAACATTTTAGGATATTTTTCATCAGAAGATGAAAAGCAAAATCGAAAGGGAGTTCAAAATAAATGCGTGAACTGAAACATATTGAGAAACTAAATGATCATAAAAATGATGTCATGTCATTGATCTTTCTGTATTTTTGTAGGTTATAAAGTTGTAAACAATAAATAAAAAGCCGTATAGTGTAAATCTGAAAATTAATAAATACAGTCACAATGTTAGCGTTACACGATATTTGTAACAAATTAGAAGATTATAAAGCCAGTGTCGCTACATCATTACCAGAAATTGACGAGTTAGATGCAGCCTCCAAATCGTTATTACAGCGGTATATAAACGGTACAGAGTCCACAGACCCCTCTTCTGTCATAAGAATTCAAGCTATACTGGATTATATGTATGAAAAAATCAATATCGGCAACTGGAAAGAGGTAAAACTGTTCATAAGAAAAGCACTAACTATTGCCACATACTTAAAGTTATTGGCTCATGTGAGATTTTGTAATGAAGATACGGACACAATGATAAAGCAGGCTTTTAAAATAATAGACTTTGGTATACTCTTCGGATGCCCCTTGGAAAAAGAACCTAAACTTTTACAAAATTGTGCAACAATACTAAGTTCTGTAAATGTTCAACAAAGTGCCCGGTTTTTTAGAGATTTATCAAGCAAAGATAGTACTGCACCCATTAATACTACAACAGAAGCTTGTAAATTCAATGCTACCCCAATAGAAATAATTGACTGTCCAAGCATGGAACACTTCCTCAAAAATTACATTCTCAAGGAAAGACCAGTTATTTTAGACAACTGCATTAATCACTGGCCAGCTTTAGAAAAATGGAAAGATCAAAACTATTTCATTAAACTTGCTGGACCAAGAACAGTTTCGATTGAAATTGGAAGCAAATACACAGATTCTGATTGGACACAGAGACTTATAACAATAGAAGAGTTTATTAAAGAGTATATTTACCAGACCCAAGGCCCAACTGGATACCTTGCTCAGTACCAGCTGTTTGACCAAATCCCTGAACTGAAGAATGATATCACTGAGCCTGAATACTGCTGTTTTGCTGACAGCACTGATCCTGTAGATGTCATGGCTTGGTATGGTCCGAAAGGTACAGTTTCACCACTGCACCATGATCCGAAAAGAAACTTGCTTACTCAAGTTGTTGGTGAAAAGCAACTATTCTTATTTTCACCATCAGATTCAGAACACCTCTACCCACATGATCACGAATTACTGAATAATACAGCGCAAATAGATCCCCGGCAGCCAGATCTAGCAAAATATCCAAAATATAAAAGTGCTACTCCATATTATTGTATTCTAAAACCCGGGCAAATGCTTTATATTCCTCCAAAATGGTGGCATTTTGTTGAGTCACTATCCATTAGTTTTTCAGTAAGCTTTTGGTGGGAATGATAATTTTATAGTTTTATTCAGGTGTGGTGTTAATTTGGCTTTATTGCCAAGCGAAAGTATTTTGAAATATTATTGAACTCCACACATTTCTAGCCACTATTTAGTCATTTCTTGGTTTTAGTCACTTTAGAATACAATTAGTATTTAAGGTGGCAAGTCTTCCATTTATAAAAGGAATTTCGGCAGCTAATTAAAATAATTACTTACTAAGTTAACCCAATGTTTACTTAACTATATTAAACTTAGCAATAACACAAATAAAATATACTTAATCAAGTTTTTTAAAACTTTAATAAATAATTACAAGTTTTATAATATAAGGACTATTTATTTCATTTGTATTCACTGTTCAATGCCTTTCCAATGAGCATCCTCCTAACTTCCGAGGTTCCGGCGCCGATTTCATAAAGCTTCGCATCTCTGAGTAACCTGCCTGTTGGGTAGTCGTTGATATAGCCATTTCCGCCTGGAGAAAGAAAGAGAAAGTTAATATGTCACTCTTTTATCGTACATACATAGGCCTGTGGAACCGTTCGCTATTTAACTAGATCCTCATCCTCTAGCTGCTACCAGTATAAATAATTTTACTCTTGTAATGCATAAATAAATAGACATTTGTCTAAGTTCTGGATATTTATTGTCTGTTTTTAGATAAAGCTATGTAAATAGCCCGTAAGTGCTTGCCAGATTAATCTTAGGACAAACTCAAAGCTTTGACAAGTTTTAAAACCCTCTCAAAGTTTAGATAAAAATAAAGTTAGTAATAATAGTTCTATACTTGTGTTATTTACCACAATATGTCTATTTTGTTAAACGTGGAAAGTCAAGTAAAGGTGATATCAACGAAATCCGGAATGACTGATTAGATATTTAAGGCAGATAGCTTCAACGGAAATTCTGGCCTGTTATCATTGATATGACTTTACGGCATGAGTCGTAAGTAGTCATCGTTATAGAAAACTAAAATGGCGGTGTAAGTTCCTATTGTGGTCACGCGCCAAAAGAGCCCTGTACAGCTATAAACGGCGTTCAAAAGTCGTCAGTATCAATATTCCAAAGCGATGATGTCACTGACAGCTTTAGCACGCAGTACAAGTTCGTTCCGCGTTCAGCTTCATAACGCTGCGTCCTACGCGAGTGATCTGGAAGAGAACGCGAAGGGGTGCGGTGCGACGCGAAAACAATAAACAGATCGACTGTCTATTGAAGTGGCTTACGTGACCAAACGCGCGCAGGGTGCGCTGTGGCGCGGCGCCAAATGAAGCGAACGCGATCAGTTGGGTTGATATTTTCGCTCGAGCTGGTTGCGGTGCTGATTTTTTGTTCATAATGTCGGTAGTAGTTCACATTTTAATTAATGCTATCCAAGAACGTCCTACGAAAGAATGGCTTGCACAATATAGTCAAACGTAGGCAAGACAATATTCCTTGAATAAAGGTTTGCGTCCGTAACTTTTTATACAAAAATTTTCAGCCGTACATTCTTCTAATTCTTAAGTACCTATTTGATATATATGAAACTCATATTTACTCTCATAATTAAATTGAATCGATTCGCTCAATTGTAGTCTATGATGCTCACTGAGCGGTGGCGGGGCGGTGCTGGTGGTTCGGACGATCCGCGCGTACATAGGACATATTCGCCGCGTCGCACCGCAACGTATTGAATTCGCGTGTCATCGAATTAGATCGCTTCGCGATCGCGTTCATGTCAGGTCGCCCACTTAGGACAGGGCCTTAGTAAAATTCGCTCTAAGAAGGAAGCAGTTTTATCACGTCTGTGTACTTATATTAACAGAGGTTTATACTTATTTATTTTCAATAGCATCTGTAGCTATTACCTGCAGTACTTACCAAGTATTTGTAGAGCGTCCAACGTGACTTGCGTAGCTTTCTCAGCACAGTATAGAATGACTCCTGCGCAATCCTTGCTGTTGATATGTCCTTCGTCGCACGCTTTCGCAACATTGTAGAGGTAGCTTCGGCAGGCGCTTAGCGTTGTGTACATGTCCGCCATTTTACCCTGAAATTATTGCAGTTTTGCTTTGAAAAATAGAGCTGATATGTTGTTATTTTTGAGTCAATTATACATCATTGGGCGTAAGTATCTTTTTTGAATTTTTTTTCAACGAAATATCATTTATTTATTATTTATTTAACACTTCAAGCACAGAAGTACAGAGGCGGACTTAATGCCATAGGCATTTTCTACCAGTCAACCTTTGGGTGATGCAAAGACAAGCAGTGGTAGGTGTAAATCTGAAAATAATCAAATCAATCAATAATCATTCGCCCTATTCTCTTTATCAAAGTTCAAATGTCACAATGCAATAAGATATCAATATTGTTAACAGTTTTATTTGGTTAGATTAGTCTCTGAGATGGTTAATTATTCATCCTCTGACATTGGAACTGGCAATTTGGAGATCAAGAAATTGGTATTTTATTTCTCTCACCTGTAACAACTGGAACTCTCCAATGCTCTTTCCGAACTGTTTCCTAGTATGTGCGTAATCGAAGGCAGTATCCACCGCGGCCTGCATCAGCCCGATGGGTCCCGCGGCTAACACCAGCCGCTCCAGGTCCAAACCTGACATTAGAACGTAGACTCCTTTGTTTTCTGCTCCTAGAAGATTTGTGGCTGGGACCTGGTTTGGAGAAGAAATGATACGTTAATATGAGGCGGATTTACTTGTGCAATGTTGTAATTACTTGGTTAATTTCTAATACGTTTGCGTTACTTGACATGACCACCTTTTGGGCCCAAGGAATTTGATAAAACTTACCATTTATACGAAAGAAGTTTCTTTAGGGAATGAGTAGGTTTGTACAATCATATATTTAATCAAGACCCTCTAGGCGGTTAAAAGACCTGATAAAATCATCAATAGTTGCGATTTACCCCGTAGAAAACTACGGCGAAGATCATTTTCCAATGGACTTCATTTACTTGTATGAAGACACTATTGATATGAATCAAGCATCTAAACCAATTACCTTGCAGTCCTCGAACACTAATTCGCAAGTATTGGACCCCCTCATGCCAAGCTTGTCCAATTTCTGTGCGGTACTGAACCCTGGGAAGCCTTTCTCTATCAGGAACGCTGATATGCCGTGCTGTGGTTTGCTTGACATGTCTGTTTTGGCGTATACCTGTAATGGTGAATTGAATTGTTTGTATGATTAGGATAGTGGGCACCAAAAGCTTCTGGTATCAAAAATAAGCAATTGTCACCTATCCCCTAGCTGTCCCTTAGCTGTCGGAAATGTAACTGTTTCTACTCATCGGTCACTGCAGTGCTATACTTTCAATAGTGGCATTTCACGCTCTGGTTTATTTTTTATTATTATACAACATTAGTTTTAGTATATGCGAAAACTGAAACACGTGTCTAGTATTTTTATGTAAAGAATCTATGTACAAAATTTCAAAACTGTATCATGAAAAACCACAAAGTTATAAGCTTGTTCTGTCACCTGGTTGTCCGCACAAAAACATGTTAACCACGCAGCGCGCCCCCCGCGCGCGCCTCTCTTGCGCTCATTGATAATAATTGCGATAGGTACTTAATGTCGCTCGGTGTCCAACTTGTAACTTTTTTTTAAATTTTTGTTGCAAAATATAACATGGTTTAAAAATAATTGGAATCGATTCAGTTACTTATTCTGAACAAACTATATTCAGGTTTCGCATATACTAAAAATAATGTTGTATAATAGACTCCTACCCCCAATCCCCTAGACCTTGCAGCATCCAACGACCCCAACACAAGGTAGGTTGGGACCGATATCCACCGAGACTTCCTACGTGGAGTTTAGGATCCCTACGATTCTTTTTACGGGAATAAAAGAATCTTGGTGGCGGATTTTAGTTTCTGTTTCATGGGAAAAAGGCGTGAGATATGTAAGAGAACCCTGACATCTTCTGTACCGCATCTGATCCGATGTGCCACATTTCATCCAAATCCATTCAACCCTTTAGATGGGCATGACACAGTAACTATTGCACAACCTGAAAGTCTTACCACTAAAACATCCGCATCAGGTCCATTGGTGATCCAGAACTTGTTTCCGTTAAGCACGTAGTAGTCGCCCTTCTTTTCGGCTCGTGTCTTCATAGACACCACGTCGCTGCCAGCTCCAGGCTCCGACATGGCTAGAGCGCCTATGTGTTCTCCTGAACATAACTGGCAATTACAAATAAAAATTATTAACGGATGGACCTAAACTCTAACCAAATTCTGCTCCGACTCATTTTAAAAAGGTAATCGGCATGTCCTAGAATCAAGAATTTGAAAGACATGACTTCCAATCGGCACTGGGCCCGCGTGGTGGGTAATGGGCCAATCCTTTGAAATATTCCCCAAAAACAAAAAAATATGATCTCTTCTTCTCATAACTAGTATCGTTATGTTTTTGGGAACTCCCCATCAAAATTTGCTAGAATTTAGATTTTGCACAAGGGATTTTCTTAAGAATTCTTGTGGAAATAGATTTACTCATACTTATACATATAGGTTAGTTAATACCTACTTACTTTTGGTAAATATTTTCTCTTTTGTTCTTCAGTGCCATTCCTGTTAATTTGGTTGACGCACAAATTGGAGTGTGCCCCGTAAGACAGCGCTATTCCACCGCTGGCCCTGAAATTATCATGTTTTAGTCTCATCATTAATAAATTAGACACGTGGTGTAATAACCGTGGTGCGAAAATCCATTAGTCTTTTGGATTAAGCTGTGTTTGAACAGAACAGTTCCTGGGGAAAACAATTGAAGATTTGAACCTGGATTTTTTTGAAGGACTAGTCTATAGTAGCCCTAATCAAATATAGGTTAGTAAGTAGTAGACGTAGAATAATAAAATTAGGCATACCTTGATAGTTCCTCCATGATGACGCAATGGTCGGAGTACTTTCCGCCGGTGCCGCCATAGTCTGGATTCGCTGTTATGCCTAAAACATTTCGAAGTATACGTTAGCCTACAGTATTCTACACCAAATATGCAAAAGAAAATGGAAATCCTATTTAAATTGATTGCTATTTATTCAACTTTAGAGTGTAGCTGGTCTTAGGTGAATAACCTATGAGCCTTACTTTCATGAACTGTGTGTGTACTGTGTACTCCTCAACTTTCCCTCGTTAGGGATTCAAATGGTATGAAGGGTACCTCTTCTGAGAGTATCCAGGGTAATCTTATTCGTTTTTGGTAATTATGAGGTACTCGGTATAATACTAGAGGACAGAAGCGAGAGGTACCGGATTCAGTGTGCCTAGCCTGAGTTGTCCCACTTCTAGGTAAAATAGGTACCTAGATGAAAGTATTTAGTCTACACTGTAGGACGACTGCTGCTTATTACTCTACCCCATCTAATCTATCAAGAGACTTTAAATTGATGCCTCGCTGGTGTAGTGGTCGCAAGCGCAACTGCTGAGCATGAGGTGCTGGGTTCGATTCCCAGATCGGACGAAGTGTTATTGGGTTTCTTCATCAGGAATTTGTCAGTATAGCAGCCACGGAGTCTGGATTAGTGCTCGGATGATGGCAATAGGCTCGTCCCCTATTACGAGGGACTTAAACATAACTGGCGAAATGTGGGTGTTCTATTAGCTACATGATGTTATAAAACCATAATGGTTAGATTTGATCAATGCTCGACTCAGAGCCGAGTTGAAATTCCAACAGTGTAATCATATTTAGCCATGTATTTAAGTAGGTACCTATAGCTTAGTAGTATTGAAAACGGGCATTCGGCCATTTTGTTTCAAAGACGACTCACCCAAAAGCCCCATCTCGCCACATTTCTTCCAGAATTCTCTTATTTCTGCGAAATTATTTTCTTTGTCTATCTGTTGCGCTTTCGGTGCCAGTTCTTTTTGTGCAAAGTCGAACACGGATTGCCGGAGCTGAAAGTTGAAAATAAGAAAATGCATTTTACCTACTTGATACCAGCTGAGTAAATATGGATGGTAAATATTGATAGTACTTATTATCAAATAAATAGAGATAAAGTAACAATGATTTGTAAAGTCAATGCTGGTTTTAACTGACAACTAATGAGGGATGGCGAGTACTTAATTAAGAGAATTCCGGACTTTTCTCGAGAATCATGCAGTAGGTATAATTTTCTAGGTAAGTACTGATTTTTGTTTACAAAGATGTATTAATAGAGACAGATTTGTTGGAAAACATTTGTTTTAAATATGAATTATAAACGCTACTTTAGCAGTATAAACATTATCTACCTAAGCAAGAGAGAATTCAGTTTATTTTAAGATTCCTGCTTTTTTTTTTACTCTTCTCGTTTTTGGAAATTCCGCACGCCTCAGCATCCCCTCCGCATTCCGGACACTGAGCTAGAATTCCGGACGTGTGGGCAACCCAAGTATTACCTAAACTTGTAAATAACTATTGCTGCAGAATCTGACACAACTAATATTTCGATATACGTATCTTAATATTCAAAATTCACGTGTCACTATGTTCGTTCACGCTAATCTCTGAAACTAACCCAACCGATTTCAATGAAATTTTGTGAATGTGTATTGGTGGTTCCAGCTTTCAGCTTGAAAGATAGGATAGGTTTGGTTTGGGCCCGTGGCGCTGTGCGAAGCAGCGGCGTGTCGCTAGTAAATTAAAAGTTCAAGTTTTTGACCAGTCTTAACACTAGCGTGGTGATCGATGCTCGTGCCAGCCCTGTATGAGAAGAAGTTTTTGCTTGGGCAAAAGCAGTGGGACAGTACCTTATGGACTGGTATTATCGTTATTGATACTGCGATGGTATGAGGAGCTCGTGGCTAAATACAAACAGCCGCTCGGATCGATCTTTAGGTTAAGCCGTGCTTGCCTAGGTTGGTCTGTGGATGGGTGACCACCCATTACATACCGAGTTTCCTCCGTGCCTCGGAAAGCACGTTAAGCCGTTGGTCCCGGGTGTCATCGTAGATCTTTGACAGTCGTTAGGTAGTCAGTGGCCCAAAAAGTCTGACAACCAGTCTTACCAAGGGGTATCGTATTACCCAGTACTAACTGGGTTGTGGAGGTCAGATAGGCAGTCGCTCCATGTAAAATACTGGTATTCAGCTGCATCCGGTTAGAGTTTAAGCCGACCCCAACATAGTTGGGAAAAGGCTAGGCAGATGATGATACTGCGATGGTAGAAATCTTTATCGGAATCATGACATGAATGAGTTCGCTACAATAACAATCATACATAATTCATAACTTGTAACAGTTCGGGGTCAACTTGGGTCATAAACTGAACTATTATTTACAGAATGATTCACTTTTGTAGAAACAATATGGAGGAACCTACCGATAAACTTTGTTCAATATTCAAGTATTATTACTTATTACACTACAGCAGTGTTATCGAACAATCACAATATTTTATTCAACTCTGGTACCTATAATTACTAAAGTATTAATTACTTGCCTGTTGTTGCTCGCTCGATAATCCAAAAACATGTTCGTCGATCGGGTAGTGAGACATGCATCGAGTACCGGTTTTACTCGTGCAATTATATAAAATACTTGTTACACGACCTAAACGGACTGCCATAGTGATACGACCTTCCTTGCACAAAGTTAACTACGTACTGACTGACAAGCAAACAAACCAAACACTTATCGAACGAACATGTCCATTCAAAATAAACTCTATGTTTTGATAATAACAACGCAATTCGCTTGAAAAACAAGATAACGTGAAGGATTATCGTAATTACTCTTTCGGTGATAATGTTTGAGTTTTGATAACAATTAACGTAATAGGAATAAATATTTTATCAGCTTTTTTGTTTTTAAGAGGCTGGAGAATGTTGTAAAATAAAAAAGGGAAAGTCAAAAGTTTAAATGTAAATTCACGGTCGAGGCCAGTCATGCAACTGTAGGTAGGTACACTGTTACACAAGCAGAGAGACGACTCGGTCAATTGCCAAACAAGAAAAAAATACATAAATTTCGCTCAGAATATAATATGCAAATGCAACCACAAAATGGGCGATGAACAAAAGTCTATACAACATTATTTTTAGTATATGCGAACCCTGAAACACGTGTCTAGTATTTTTATCTAAAGAATCTATGTACAAAACTTCAAAACTGTATCATGAAAAATCAGAGTTATAAGCCTGGTTGTCCGCACAAAAACGTGCTCACCACGCGGTGCGACCGTTTGCGAGCCTCCAGAGTCATCTTGAGCTCATTGATAATAATAATTTGGCAGTAGGTACCTAAATGATTGCGATAGGTACTTAGTATCGCTCGGTGTCCAACTTGTAGCGTTTTTTAAATATTTTTGGGACGACATATAACTTGCTTTAAAAATGATTGGAATCGATTCAGTTACTTATTCTGAACAAACTATTCAGGTTTCGCATATACTAAAAATAATGTTGTCTAGGTACATAAGAACCGAAGATATGATTGCGTTTTATTTGCTATATAAAATTTGTAAAACCAAACCCATCTAACATGAAGGGTGAGGTAGAGCTGTACCTATAGTACAGTCAAATTGTTAATATTCTTAATTTTTTGTTGTTATTATTGCAAATTACCAAAAAATTTTGAAAAGCTCTAAATTGTATGTATCTTTTTTGGCTTTGTAATATTGCACTTCTAGATAACCATAATTGGTGCATGTTGTGTTAGACTGTAAGTAATTGTTGCACTTATAAACGTACTATTAAGAAACTTTAATGTTAAATGTTTTGTGTAAACAATTGTTGGCTAACCTAAATAAATAATTAAATAAATAAGGGACGAATTGTCAAATGGGCACTAATCACTAAAACTTTATCTAAGAATAATTATTTAATTCGAGGCTGGTCGTTGATTAAACTACAAAGGAATCAAATTAGTTGACGACGTCAACTTAACGCTAATCTTATCATTGGCGATAAGATATAAAAAAATCACAGTTAGGGTCTGTTTTTTACCACCTGTGATTAAGTTCCCGTTAACTTTCGTGGCATAACTTCATATAAATTCTGTTCCATATTTGAATTTATTCGGTAAGTAGTGGCTATTCGGACATCGTGAAATAGGCCCTTAGTGAAGTGTAAAAAAATGAATAAAAATCGAAATTACTTACCAGTTTTTTCAGGTTCAAAGTTCAAAAGATTTAATCTACGCTAATATTTCAACGGCGAAACGGATTAAGGTGAAAGGCATAGGAATGGACCATGACCTGGGCTGGGCTAGTACATAATGATACTTTTTATAAAGATACAGTCGCCGGCGCACCACCAACTGTCAAATGTTCTAATTCGATTTTGAACTTAACAATCAACATTTTATGATTTAAAATAATTTGGAGAAATTTAACAATTCGCGGTAACTTGATGTGCGACTGGCAGGCGAACTGGCGAATTCGTGGACTATGCTGACATTTCAATAGTGTTAACAATTATAAGTACGCACGACGGCTAATCAAGCTATACAATACCAGTCTATGCGGATCTCTCATTGTATAGGAAATCTATACAAACCGGGCCAAGTTATACTGGAAATGTACAGCTTCATGTGCCGCCGTGCGCACCTATTTAATTCTATAAATAAAACACAAAACTCAATTTCACTTTTTATATTTTATTTTACATTAACTTTAAAAGCACCTTTATTCACTAATATTACAACAATTTTATATTTAAACCTCTTATAAATTAACAAAACGTCCATTCACAATTATCATTGTATTAATTATGTAATTCATTACAAAATAATACAAATTAATACGATCTCATAATTAAGTTGTATTTCATTGATCTTTCAATTATTTTGACGTTACAAGGATAAAGTATAATGAAACTTCAAAATGGATGTACACACGGCGGCACATCAAGCTATACATAACCAGTATAACCTGACCTCGCTTTGTATGAGCTTCCCGTACGATGAGAGATCAGCTTAATTTGGTTTTGTATAGCTTGCTTGGCCGCCGTGCGTACGTACGTGTGTCTTTTACGAATAATATTATGGTATCTAGTTATTATTCATACAGTACAATAATATAACTATGCATATTACTAAGAGATTATGTGACTTTAAACTTTTGACCACCTTAGTGAACATTTATAACAATAAAAATATTAGTATAGTTTTAGTATTTTGTGTGATATCTAAAACCTTAAAAAAAAGTTCGTGACACCGGCCTTTCAAGGTCAGTTTGGTAGCAAAAAGTTTGCATATTCACTGATCTTTTCACGTTTATATAAAAACTACATAGATGTAACTGAAGTTCCAAAATATTCCCAAGAATAAATAAATATCCAATCATGGGATTTATTGTCATAATTTAACGTACACAACTTAAGAAGTAAAATACGTGTATAAATAAATGAAATGTATATTTCCACACAAAAGGAATGTGTATATCACAAATAAATAAAAAAAGATATATAATTTAATCATAAAAATATTGCACAGGATATTTATGTCGTTGCACAAGCCAGTGTAAATAATTTAAGTACTAAAAAGAAATAAATAAAATTATATGTCAAGGAATTTTAAAAATAAATCTACCATTTGCCCCATATGATCAACTGAGTATAGTTTTAAATCTCGTTTGTGTAACATTAAGATATTCTAGCTTATAAAGACGGGAATAAAGTACTTGATTTCATCAATTTAAAAAAAAAAAAATTAGTCGTAGTAGTTTTTATTAGTATTGCCAGTAACATAAAATTGTGACGCTATTAGATGGCAACTCTATCGTGCAAATTCTGTATTACACAGTAAAGTCAGTGACAAAAATCACTTACCATATAGTTAACATTGAAAAGCAATAAATTCTTGATAAAATTAAAGCTTTGTTATTCTTTTGCTGATGAAATCTAGTATTACGTTTCGAGGCCGTTATTTGTGACAGTTGTAAATAATACTTCGATTTAGTATAATTATAGCTGCTCTTTGACAGTTTAGTTCGTGTCCATCTTGGTTTTCAGGGACTGGTAGTATTCGGAGAGGACCTTCCATGCAGATGGTGCCATGAAGCCTTTCGGTGGCTCCTTGCCGGATTTGGCAAGACCTGAAAGATGTTTTGTTATTTAAACATTTTTTTAAAAGCAGCTTGGATTCTTACAACTTAAAAAGAGATGGGTAAAAAAAAAAAAATTGCAAAAAACATAACAGACTTCCAACAAAAAAAAACACAAAAAAGTGAAAAATTACTTTACTTCCAGAAGTCGGTGACTTTATCTGTTACATTGATTTTATTGCCACCGTTATAAAGCTTTTTTTTGCACTTTTTTTGTATTTTTTGGAAGTCAGTTATTTTTTTTTTTTTTTGGAAAAATGTTTTTTTATTATTATATCAAGTTTACTTTACTTTGACCAAATAAAAAAAAGTCACGAAAATCGGACCGACTCATGGTAAGTAGATAGCGGTTTCAGCTGTCATTAGCTGCGCTGCTAAGACAGAACTCACATAATTTTATTTTATGTATATACTTTCTCATCTCTGACCAAATATCGTTAGGGTCAAAAAATCGTGAAGCTTTTTTACAAATTTCAGTCTTATGCAGACATAGCTAAGTTTTAGTTTAAATTGAAATATAATAATTATTATGAATAATTATTTTCACAACAAGCTAATTACCTCTCATCCTAGTTCCGGATATGAAGTCAAAGTCTTCTTTGCGAGTGGGGTCAAAGAATGCCATCTCGCCGACAGACGTGTCGTAAGCAGCCACGCGGAATGGAATGATCTGTTGGAAAGATGATGCGTTAACTGTGTTTTGCGGACTAAAAGTGTAAGGAATCAAATATAAATAACTTTATTGTTTCAGAGGTAAATTGCATCAAAAATAGGTGTCTGTCCTCACACTAGGGTTCCCTGTGTCGTGGAGACCAGTCTCTTTAGTTGCAGAACAAAGAAATGTGCAAATTTGCATAAAAGAATTTAACAAAAACACAAATATTATAGAAATAAAAATATTAAAAATGACATGTTAATGAGTGTAGTGTCTATGCATGTGTGTGAGAAACTGTCTGTGGATATGTGTGTGTGTGTGTGTGTGTGTGTGTGTGTGTGTGACTGTGAGGGGGTGATTTGAGTGTGTGTGTGACCCCGGTGAGAAGAGGGTGACTAGGGAAAAGAGCGCATTTGTATTTGCGTACACACTAGTGCATTATTTCCTGCATCGTTGGCTAGTCTCTGCTGAGGGTAGCTGCCATGGTCGAACACAGTAATGTGTTTTTCTGTGTATTCTACTAAAAATATCAAACACGTTGTAATTTAAATAACTTAAATTCTTAAAACGGTCACAGAAATAATCGTAAAAAAATAATTGTAACACAGAATATTTTGATCGCGCAATTAATTGTTAGTTGGGCATTTAAAAAGCTGGCCAAGGTGTACCTTGCATAACCAGCTTTTTAAATAATGGGACTCATGCTTTCGCTGCCTAGACACTGGTCTACTACCTGTGTGAGTCAACGGACTCGCGCCGCGGGCCTAGTGCTGTCTGTTGGATGTCATCCTTCACCGTTTTGAGAGCAGTGTTTTTGTATGTAGAATGTATATAAAACAAAGTTGTAATAACAAACCTCGAGCTCGTTAAGCCCGGGCGCCACCTTGAGCAGCATGGCGCCGTGGCGCGGGTCGAACAGGTCCCCGCCGCCCGCCGGGTGCGGCAGGCCGGCCGGGTCGCGACCCACTATGTAGTGGTTGGCGCCCGCGTTCATGCGGCACTTGGCGTGCCATTGTACCTGGCGGGGGAAATAAACAATTAGTGAGTTGGTATACCTAGTTTGGCTTAGAGCAGACTGAGAAAGACGCTGAGGTACCAAAATCGTTACACAGTACTTTTTTATTATTGCTAAAAATATGGGTGTAATCATCAGACAGCTCAGGCAGGCATCACACAGCAGCAGATTTCTTTAAAATAGATCTCATTACCAGTGTCATAAAGTGGAAATAAGATTACGTGAGCGTGCTTCAGTACGTCGGCTGAGCAGGTTATCGTTTGTGTTGATGTGTGTACAACTTTCTCTCGATCTGCACGAAGCTATAGACCATTCAAAGCCGTTAGGTAATAATGAAAATAATAGAAGAATTTATTGAAATTCCAATTCATTTGGGACCAGCTTGCCAGCATGGATGTGGTCAATTTCAATTTAAGATTGGACAGAAGTCTTTGACTACGGTTCTATATCATTTCGAGTACATACCTCAGTAGGTCCAGCATACATCATGGGCGATGGGAAGATAGCCAGCACCGTGGACTCTGGGTCCAGTACACCTTCATTGAGCACAGCCTTGTGTTGGTTGATCCTCACTTCTAGAGGAACGTCGTCGTCTTTTGTCCAACCACCTGATACACAGAACACATATTATTTGTAATTTCATGGAACTAAAGCACATCAAGAGTTCCTCTTCATTAATTCCTCTTCCCGACTAAGGCACTAGGAAGTCGTATAGGGTGTGTTTGGTGGAACTGGCTTGTGTAATTTTGACGTTCAAAAAGTGCTGATTCTTAATTTGAAATGTCAAATGACTTTTGTTAAATTGTGACGTACCCCGACCGGTAAACATAGTATAGCATTAGTATCAATATCTAAGTACGCAGAGTGCCTTGTTCCTTGAAGGGAACCCGGTAAGAATCGGCTTCTTAGGTCCCTTCGGGCCTGATATCTAGAAAATATTTTCTTAACGAGCCCGCCAAACTATTCCCAAACCGCAAACCATTGCAACTCCTCAAAGCCAGAGTCAATAATGACCACCAGAAAAGCACCGAGTCAATGAAACTCGACGAAGACCCGGATAGACTTTTTTCTACAGTAGCAATGTACTCTCTTATAAAAGGTCAACTATTTTTTGGTTTTGCTAGCAAAACACATTAGGCGTGATGGGTATCCCATCCTATACGATTAAATGAGCAATATTTGTAATCACGTTCACGAAAACGGCTCTAACGATTTCGATGAAAGTTGCATTATAGAGGTTTACGGCGGCGCAAAATCAATCCAGCTAGGTCTCATAATTGGGAAAATTCGTTTTGTCTATTTTCACCCGAACAGAGCTCGGTCGCCCAGGTACTAGACATCCAAACATGACCCCAAAAATTCTTCAACTTTTTTTCTGTTTTTCATCTTCCGCGGAGTTTTGCTAGCTAACTTAATTTGACCCTGCATACTTACACCGACACTAATGAAGATTCCGAAAAGATCCTTCTCGCACACTATCAGTCAAATCTAGTAACATATTTACCAAGAGGATGCAATAGAAGCACTGGTTTCAGGAATCCCCTCTCGACTAGCTGACGATGGGTGTCCTGCATCAACAACGCGTGGCCATTGTGGATGGGGTTACGTAGCTGAAACAAACAAAATCGACCTTCATAACCAACTGTACATGTGTGCATAGGTTGTATTGCGTTTTTGATATTGAAGTAAAAAGTTATGCAAAATATTTCTATTTAATTCCGCCTAAAACCCTGGCTTGGATTTTAATTTCAGGGATTTCTGCTATGTGACGCCTGATTCCTAAACTTGACATCTATACAAAGAAATAAAATTGAAGTGTCTGTTTGTAATATCAAAAAAACAGCTTTATACTGAATGCATTTTTGCAAAAAAAATGCATGCATTTTTTAAATTTTTGTCTGTCTTTCTGTCTGTTTTTCCAGCTAATCTCCGAATACATTTGGGTCGAGTAGGTATTGAAATTTAGTATGGGACAGCTGATAATTTATTCGCATTTACGATATTGGACTCATGGAGGACGTGGTTCAGTTTAATGATCTGCAGCATATCCTTTCATATGACTATACCCTTTCTGTTACACCTTGTATATCATATCAGCAAAACATAATTATTTGTTTGGTCTCTTATGCAAACAGCCTGTTCGCTAGGAAACAAGAGCATCTATTTGTATAATCAGCTGAACAAATAGGGAAATCAATAAATATATATGTAAAACATTCGATACGAATGACACCTCTCAATCAATACTAATATTATAAAGAGATCAAGTTTGTATGTCGGAGATCACCTCCGAAACAACTCATTCGATTTCAAAACATCTTTCACTGATGCAAAACTACACTATTATAGAATGTTATAGGATATAATTTATGTTAAAACAAGCAAACTTTACGCGGGTGAAGTCGCGGGGAGAAGCTAGACTCATTCCTTTCAGAACGAGCATAAGGTCAGTGCAAAATAATGGTGAAAGGACAGTATTTCTGATAATAATCATAATCGGCCTATAATGTTCCCACTGCCGGGACACAGGCCTCCTCTCTATGAGAGGGAATGGGCTATAATCCACCACGCTGGCCCAGGGCGGGTTGGTAGATGTCACATGTCTTCTAATTTTTGGTTCTAAGACATGCCGGTTGCCTCACGATGTTTTCCTTCACCGTTTTGAGTTTTGAGTATTACTGATAGTGAAAAAAAATCAAACCTGGAAAGCGAACACGGCATCAGCTTCAAGCTCCTTAAACTTCTGTCTGAGCTCGTTGGGCGTCAGCCTGTACGAGTCCAAGCCGTCGTTCCAGCGAATACGTTCGAACACTTCCAGGTTACCGCCCACCAACCAATCACCGGCCTCTTTGATCATCTAAGGAGAAACCAAAAAATAAAATAAAAAACAAGCTTTGATAAATGAAAAGCAGGTTTATTCATCAAAATTGAACGAGTATAATAGGGTGACTGCCACTCAATATTTACGTACCTTGATATAAGAATGTTCAGAGTGACATATCCCGAGCTGTCTAGAACATCTCTCTTCCTCCTTACGCGGGTAGAACTCAAGCAACCACAGTACGGCCACGGCTTTGCCACTATATGTAGGAGCGATTGCATTGCCACCCAATATAAGACCTTATTAACGTACCTTGATATAGGGATGTTCAGCATGATAGATTCCGAATTGCCTTGAACATCTCTCTTCCTTCCTGTGCGGGTAAAACTCAGGCGACCTCAGCACGGCCACCGCTTTGCCATTGTATGTCAGAGCAATGGCGTTAGCTCCTGTCAAACGCTCCTTGACCTCCGTCGTCACCGGTAGGACGACGGGCACTGATTGGTTGACGATTGAGCCGTCGGCAAGGGTTAGGCAGTTGGAGTGGAGTGCCTGGAAGTAATAAGGTTCAGTTTAGCTTGTATTTTTTTTTTGGTGGCGGGATGCCTAAGAGTTTTAAAAGTTCACGTGCTCGGCACATTCCTAACACAACGAAGAAATTTTTCATCGGTAATATTAAAAACAGTTGTTCCATACATTTTGATTGTATAAGTGTACTTTTGTAGGAAATAGCTGTTTTTTATTTATTATCGATGAAAAGTCTCTACGGGTTCAGAATAATGTACTGAACACGTGGTAACCGTTTGTACGTCGTTGCCCTTCGACCCTGTATTAGAGAAGTACTACTTTTGAATTCAGAATCTCACATAATTCTCTAGTTTTGGAAACACAAACGCAATGTCATAATTATAAAGTTGAATTACGATTGCAGTTGAAATTTATTTAGGATTTCTTACACGCATTCAATCAAAAATCAACTTTAACAACGCAATGCTAAAGCAGATAGTTAAATAGGTTCTGCATCAACTTTAAGCTTATACTCACTTGTAGATATTCATGTTCCCTCATGAATCCTTTGAGAGGGAACGCCCAACCTTCGGACAGAACCTGAAACAAACATTGTCATGGTTACAAAACAAGTATGTATTTTATAAAGTGCAAGTCACAATTTATTGCAAACATTTATATATCTAATATGTTATTATATTGCCAATATTTTTATCTTCTCGACAAGAGAGAAAACAAGGTTTATTATAGATTATATAACTTAAAATTATCGTTATTGGCCTGTAAATGTGACCTTTTATTTGAGCATTGAGTATTACCTACTAAACGAAATAAAAAGGTGTGTTTATCGAAATCAGCTGTAATATTTCATGATAGAATAGCTGTCATGATTAACTCATAAACAAATTGAATAATAATCTATCATGAGATTGAAGAACAGATTAAATTTGACTAATTACCCTAATTTATTTGCGATAGGCACTGGCTCCTGCAATATATTTTACAACTGGCTCAAGAGCCAGGAAATAACCCTCATGAACTGCCACGCAAAATTCCTTTAATGAAAACAAATAATGAGTGTAAAAAGACCCTTATCGAAGCCGAAATAGACTTTTTTTCCCTGTCATAGCGATTATTTTTTGTTCTGGACCATACCTGGGAACCTTCTAGTTACTGAGATATTGAAGGTCCAACATCCAACTTTTTCACATATAAAAAAAAATAAATGATATTTTAATGTTGTGAGGAAAGTTTTAAGTATGAATGTGGATGGGTATATGAGTAGAGGAAGACCAAAGAAACGATGGATGGACTGTGTAAAGAATGATATGGCAAGAAAGGAGGTGTCTGGCGAGATGACGAGTAATAGAGAAGTATGGAAGAAGAAGACATGCTGTGCCGACCCCAAATGAATTGGGATACTTTACCTTAATGACGCTTCTACTATTCCAAGCATCCGTCAGCACAATGTTTTAAGTGCGTAAGATTGAGTCCTAAAACCGTGATTTTCACCCCAAAACCAAAAGTCGTCTCCCAGCAATAATTTTTGCAAAGAGTTACTTGTTTAATGTACAAAGTGCTTGGTTGACGGCTTCGTGAAGGGTCCGTTTACACCTTGTATATTATGTGTAGCTAACAAAGAACGAACATAATTATTTATCACTAAACTGGCTTTTTCATTGATTTCGACCATTTCGGTGTTTGATTTTATCTTTACAAAGGTGCAAGAACCATAAAAAATAAATATCCTGTTATGTGCCACTCCTGTGCAAAGGCCACCCCCTATTCCTTCCACCATAGATAAAACATAAAATTCTCCTTACCTGTACCCACTGCAGATCCAAAGTATTGATTTCAATCTGTGGCAGTCTTGCAGCCTCCTCAATAGCGCTGGTCAGCCTGTTGCCATAAATGAACAGTTCTTCAACACCCCTACGGCTGTTCTCAAAACTGGGGATGATGCCCTGTGAATAGATAGTAAGGGAAATTATCGATTGCTGATCCAAAGAACAGATGGATGGATTGTGTGAATGGAGGAATGATAGGTAAGAAAAAGGTGACAGGTCATCATCATCATCTGCCTAGCCTTTTCCCAACTATGTTGGGGTCGGCTTCCAGTCTTACCGGATGCAGCTGAATACCAGTATTTTGCATGGAACGACTGCCTATCTGACCTCCACAACCCAGTTAGTACTGGGTAATACGATACCCCTTGGTAAGACTGGTTGTCAGACTTTTTGGGCCACTGACTACCTAACGACTGTCAAAGATCTACAAATGACACCCGGGACCAACGGCTTAACGTGCTTTCCGAGGCACGGAGGAAACTCGGTATGTAATGGGTGATCACCCATCCACAGACCAACCTAGGCAAGCACGGCTTAACCTAAAGATCGATCCGAGCGGCTGTTATTATTTAGCCACGAGCTCCTCAAAAAAGGTGACAGGTATGAATGATAAAGTCGCCTTCTCATTCATTCCCTTTTAATCCTTTTTTTTTTATTCCCCCCCCCCTGAGAATGGAAGTAAATGAGGAGTAGCACCGACCCCAAGAAAAATGGGATTTGAGCAGGGGGGTTAAAGTAGGAGCAATTCCAGTGTCGGAAAGAGACAGAGCTATACAGGCCGTCTTGCCCCATCTCTTTCCCACACTGGAATTGCTCCTGCTTTAAGACTTCAATGTAGGCTAACTGGAAGATAAAGATGATAGTTGATTCCTGTCGTATTTATGTTTAAGTTTAATAATCAAGCAAGTAACAATGTTTGTTATTGAACAAATAACGAAGTCTCACTCAAAGGTAACAAAACGACTATTCAATTACAGTTGGTACATAACTTCAGAAACTTATATATACAATAATTTAGGTTTTAATGCAAATGTTGGGAAGTTAAACAAGTACGAACCGCTCTACTAGTAATCAAAAGTATTATATTAAATATAATTGTTTATCTCTCGGGCTACACAATTTATAGCCCGAGAGCTTTCCTAACTTCAATAAGAATATTATGCGTGACGTGTTTACAGCTTCCTATAAAAAATCTAATTTAGTTTAGACCTACGTTTTCATTTCCTATTAAAACCATTTAATTTAGTTGTGTTACAATAAAACTAACTGCACTACCACGAACAAATTATTGTCAATAAAACTGCAAATTATTTTAAAACGGTTGCAGGAAGTAATCACTTTAATTAGGTTGTATTAAACCACTCCATTAATATTGCCTAGTCATGTATATTGAATACTGGCCATGAGAAGGATTGGCTATTGCAAAAACAAAAAAAAAAACAAAAATGTTAAAACCTTTTTGGTTTATTGCGAATTGAGTTTTAATTTTCCTTGTTTACAAACACACATACACATGGTGTAACATAATACACGCAAGACCTGCCATGTGGTCTCTCGGACCATGAAACTGAACAACTTGTGTTCTAAGAGGTCTTGAAATTCCCAAAAAAAAAAATTGAACTTAATATAGAAACTGACGCGCTCAGCTGATCGCCATTATGTTAAAATTAAGAAAAAAGTTATGAACTCCCATAAGTCAAACAAAAGTTGTTCCGTTGCATGGTCTGAAACACCACACGAAAGGTATTTTTTTATTTTTCTTTTTTGTGCTAAATGGGCTTACTCTTGCCCTCAATCATTTTCATAATTATTCTGTTTAGTTACTAATTGATTTATACCCAACGTCTGGAGAAAGGCAGGAAATATTTCAAGGTTAAGTATTTTTAATAATTTTAAATTGAATAATGTGAATACAGAATACAAAAAAAAACAACGTTAACGTTGAACGTGCGAATGACTTTTTTTTTTTTTTAATATTAAAAATAATTTCCAGAATTAATTAAAGTGGAGTTGATTTTCCGGCACTGTTAAAGAGAACAAAGAAATGACGTCTTTTCAATTAAGGCTTTTAAATGGAACTATTTTCCTGGTTTTTAATACAGAGAATATTACAGATTTGCAAGGTTTTAAATGTCAATTATGTTACTGGCAGTCTGGGTATTCGTGCTTGCTTTGTTCTTTTTTTAATAACAGCTGGATTTGTTTCCTGTAGTGGCAAGGTATGGCAAGTGCCTTTCAACTGCACGGAGGACACTCGGTAAGCAATAGGTGGTCACCCATCCACGGACCAACCTAGGCAAACACGGCTTGACCTGAAGTTAGCCCCGAGCGGTTGTTATTATTTAGCCACGAGCCCCTAAATACTAATTTGACTCCATATTTGACTAATCATAAGAAAATCATTGATATACTGAGGTTACATCAAAATAACAAAGTAAATAACATATTACCTGAGACTCGAGTAACCGTACAACATGCATGGTAGACTCCTCAATGGAGTCCTCCACAGTCTGTACGATGAGCTCCGGCGCTTCAGGACGTTCATATGCTTGTGTGATGCCTGTGAAACCCTGTGGCAGAAAAGAGACTTCTTTTAAAACATCTGTAGCGGCACTAAAAAAAGTATACAGCAACATAGTACAAAAATTACTACAGCGCCATCTATGGCACAAACGAAGAACTAAAATCCAAATTCTAAAGTTATCCGTGACTTATACAGGGTGTAACAGAAATGGTATAGGCATATGAATGAATATGCTGCAGACCATCACACTGAACAACTTGCTCCATGGGTCCAATATCGTAAATGTGAAAAATTATCAGCTGTCCCATACTAAATTAATTACTTATACCTACTCGACCCAAATGAATGGGACAGCTGATAATTTTTTCGGATATTTTGGACCCATGTAGGAAGTTGTTCAGTTTGATGGTCTGCAGCATATCCTTTCATATGACTATACTCTTTCTGTTACACCCTGTATAAGACTATTTACAAGAACCCGATTTGTTGAGCAGTAGCCCACCAGACCACCCCGTCTGGTCCTCCCTTTCCTATGGGGGATGAAGAACATTACACCCGGTTCTTCATAACCCTTAACATTCACATTATTAGAAAATGATAATATTATAGCTTGTAATCGTGGAGTTAGAACGCTTACAACATGTTTAAAAACTTCCAGGAGGTTCTAAAATATCCTTGTCGGTTAGGTTTTCTTGGTAGGTAATTTGAGTAATTCCAGTTGCCCCTCTCACCTCAGAAGTATGTTGAGAACTAGACTAAGCCGATAAATCCATAAAAAGCCTGAGTTTAGTGTCATCAAGGCACTGCCAAAGAGATCTTGACATTTTTACTCTTCTCGAGATTTACTCTTTTTTTTGCGTTTATTCTTTTTAAGGTAGGTTAGTCATAAAGGGCAAATAAAATAATCGCAATAAGCATTTACAAAAGAAACATTTTGAGACACCTACTTAAAAAAGATACAGGATAATATAGTTTTAATTATAAGAATTACGAACCACATCTCAGACAAAGTAATAAGTTATGTCAAATATCATAATTAATAACACACGATCCGTCATAATATTTATATTGGTCCTTTACTTGATTACATAGGTATACCAACTGAATACATAATAAGGTAAAGCGTGTGTTTGTTTGAATGATAAGTAACTTAGTGATAAATGAGAAAGTAAATGAGCATTTTGTTTGAAGGACAATAATATCCTTATATTTGTAATTACGCATTATTTTAATGCATATTTCTAAATTAGATTTATTTCAAATTGTGGAATGTGAGATTTATGCAGTCCTATCTTGGACATAGAGCGTGTATACATATTGTTATGTATCCGTACGATTCCGTCCTTTGTAGGAGTTTTGGCGAAATGAATTGTTTACTATGTTTCGTAGCTCTACATTGTAGACACAATATGGAATAATGGTTGTAGACTATGAAATCGCTTAACCAAGCAACGAACTTTGTCCCTAATTTCTGGTCTAACGCGCCCTAATATTAACCACTTTTGCTTCGTTCCAGCTGAACCGGGAGAGATCAAAAAGATCATCCTGTCCATCAAGTCGAAAGCAGTGGGTTGTGATAATATCACCCGTGGTATGATCATAACTCTTCTGGATGAGCTCCTACCTGCGATTACCCACATTGTGAATTTTTCCCTTTTTACCGGAGCATTTCCTTCCCTGTGGCGCAAAGCCTATGTTTGTCCGCTACCCAAGGTCCCTAATCCCTGTCTTCCTGCCCATTTCCGTCCCATTTCGATCCTTCCCTTTCTATCTAAAGTGCTTGAGGCCTGTGTGCACAAGCAATTCTCCGATTTTGTCCATCGGAACTCGCTTATCAGCCCACTTCAATCTGGGTTCAGGCCTGGGCACAGCACTGTTTCCGCCCTTCTTAAAGTGACTGGCGATATTAGGGCAGGACTAGAAGACACCAAGGTAACGGTACTGGTGCTGGTCGATTTCTCAAATGCCTTCAATACCGTTAGTCACGACATCCTTTTAGCCATTTTATCCCATGTCATGGTCTCTCCCGGAGCACTGCAATGGTTCTCCTCTTACCTTCAGGAACGCCAGCAGTCAGTTCATGTTGGGAATTCCTCATCATGTTGGTGTGATTTGGAGACTGGTGTTCCTCAAGGCGGTATTCTTTCTCCTCTTCTGTTTTCTATTTTTATTAATCTCCTTACTTCTGAGCTTCAGTGTGCGTATCATCTGTATGCCGATGACTTGCAGTTGTACTGTCAGGGGAGGGTTGACGAAATTCGAGATCTGATCGACAATTTAAATCGGGACCTGATAGCAATAAATACCTGGTCCGATAAATTTGGTGTGGCAGTAAATCCCAATAAATGTCAGGCGATCATCATTGGCAGCTCTCGCAGTCTATGCAAGTTGAATGGTACAACCTTGCCACCAGTTCTTTTCGACGGTACGGTCGTTCCTTTTAGTACTGAGGTCAAGGATCTCGGCTTGCATATCGATAGCTCTATGAAATGGCATACTCAAGTTGCTCGTGTCAGTCAGAAAGTTACTGGTTCGTTGCGGGCTTTGTACCGCTTGAGAAACTTTTTACCCTCAAATACGAAAACAATGCTTGTACAGTCCTTAATTTTTCCTATCATCGATTACGGTGACGTGTGCTACTTTGACCTGAATGCGGATCTCCTCGACAAACTTGAACGTCTTCTAAATAACTGCATTCGATTCGTTTTCAATTTGCGTAAATATGATCATGTCTCCGAACACCGGACTCTTCTTAAGTGGTTGCCCATACGTCAGCGTAGGGAGCAAAGGGCGCTTACCACCTTGTTTTCTTTTCTTGTTTCTCCCATTTCCCCTAGTTACCTTGCTCCCCACTTTCAGTATATTTGTGCCAACCATAATAGGAGCCTGCGATCATCGCAAAACCGTATGCTTCAATGTCCCTCTCACCGCACTGATTTCATTCACCGATCTTTCTTTGTCCAGTCTATTTCTCTGTGGAATGCGCTTCCCCAGGAAATCAGGATGGCAACCAATCGCTTATCTTTTAAAATTAAAGTTCGTGAGTACATTCGGAAGAAGCTGGCAGTTTCGTCACAACGGTAATGTTTTCCCCATGGTTTGTGTTTTTATTTTGGTATATTCGTGGAAATGTTTATTTACATTAATTTAATTTTGATATATATTTATAGTACTTGATATATATTTATAGTATTTTATGTATCCTTGTAGTTAATCTCATTATTATTTAAAATTATTTTCAGATTTACACCTACCACTGCTTGTCTTTGCATCACCCAAAGGTTGACTGGTAGAAAATGCCTATGGCATTAAGTCCGCCTCTGTACTTATGTGCTTGAAGTGTTAAATAAATAAATAAATAAATGGTTCCTTGTCACGGACAAAAATGAGTTAATACATACATATATAAACTAACGCCTTTTTCTCATGGAGGTAGGCAGATTATAAAGGTAAATTTTCGGAGCACATCATGTAGTAGTGTCACTAATCTGTAAATTATGTATTATACAGGGTGGGTAAAAAATCGTAGATCAAAAGAAACAGGGCGATAGTTGGGGTTATTTGCAGTAAAAAATATCTCTGTGGCAGAGTCCTATCTTGATCTCCTTAAAAGTTTGACTACTTGAGTGTTTTTTAAGGAAATACCAACATTTTTACTAAATAGGCAATTAGAGTATATTAGGTTGCTTCTAGGATCATTACTAAAAAAGTGCTATTATGACAGCATGTACCATGATTTATGAGTTTTGGCTCTTTTTTCAATATCTTTTAAGTCTCACGAAAGATTATTTGTCAGTTAAGAACCTTACTGTAAAAAAAATGTACTACCAAAAAATTACCCTGATAACCCAACTATCGCCCTGATTTATTAGGTTCACAATTTTTTACCCACCTTGTATAGTGGCTTGAACGGCGTAAAAAATCAATTAAGTCTCTAAGCCAGTGCTTGGTTACATGCTTCAAAATACAAAGAAGTTACGAGAAATTAAAGCACCCTTTTTTCTTCTTTTTTATACTCGGCACAGGCTTGCGTTTGGCCGCAACTTGCTTGATGTGAAGCGATGATGCGGTCTAGGATGATGCACGCTAGTATTTAAAGAGAAATAAGAAGAAAATCATTACAAACCTTGATTTGTCCATCCCTAGCTTTCTTATAGAGCCCCTTGGTGTCTCTCTGCTCGCACACTTCTAGAGGCGTGTCCACGAACACCTCGAAGAAAGGCAGATCGGAGTCCTGGTGGATGCGACGAGCTACTTCACGGTCCTAGTGACAAAAATGAGGGGTTAAGAGAATGACCTTCTTCAAAAGTTATGCCTTTAACCTCTTTGGTGGTAATTCAGACCATCAAAATGGACAAAGTTCCCAAGGAACAAAGGTCTAAAAAGTTTTCTCTGATACACCCTGTATACAAGACCCCCCTGAAAAGAGAAATTGATGAAAGCAACTAACAGTGTGTTATTATTTGGGAGCAAATACCTACCATAGTTTTTACATCGCTTTTGTCAAACTTAGTTTTTATTTTACACAAATTTCTTAAGGGATAATTGCAAAACTAAGCAAAGTAAATTGAAACTAATCTTGTATATAAAGCTACTTGAAGACACTGGTTTTGTATATAAGAATACATACAAAAACTCACGCCTTTGTATTGTATATCAGTAGAAATAAAGACTTTTAATTTTTCCCCTGCACAAAAAAACTTCCGATATGTACCTACCTTAAGTTTTTATAAAGATAGGTCATATTATAATTTAACACTAACAAAATTACAGTTAAGCGTCATTTCTTTATAAGTATAACAATAACCGTGTCAGATTCTGATAATTTTACTAATGAAAGTGCCAATTAATGCCTGGTCATTAACTTCAATTTCTTATCTTTTGTCTAAACTTTGCTCTACACATATGGAATTTCTCCGCAGTCATGCATGCTGTAACAGTCTATTCTTATTATGTAGGTTCACCTAGACTTAAAAACAAGCTCACAGTAAAAAAAATAAAAATTTAAACTAGGTTTTAAATATAGGTGTGACGTTATTTTCTTTTCATATTTTTCTCAGCAAACCCTTTTAATTGATACCTCTATCATGAAGGTGCATAAAAATAACTAGGCCGCCATCGCGTCACTTAGCTAACCATGCATTGTCATCCAAACTAAACGTGTATGCAAAATTTCAGCTCAATCGGTTATCGGGATAACTGTTTAAAAATTAAGTTACAAGATTTGACCTAAACAAACAGAAACATTGCAAGTTAAATAAAAGCTTGTAATTAGAACAACTATAAGCTCTGGAGTTCTTTGTAGAGAGAATGCTACTGGGCCGACCGCGTGTCCCGATGCATAAGCGCCATCGGCCTTTAATGTTCCCACTGCTGGGACACGAACCTTATTGTGAGCGGGAGTGGTCCAAAATCCACCACATGGGCCCATTGTGGGTTTCCTCACGATGTCTGATGTAAGACTGTTTATTTAACACAAAGTTAATCTACAAATAATGTCATTGTACTTTAATCAAAACTGGAACGATGGCAGTGTTTTACGTAACACTGACATCTGTGATCTGACCCCATTAGTCATTACAATCAATGAATGTGCGATACAATATCTCCAGTTTTTTCTTCATATTGTCTACCTTTTACTTCAAAGTGAATGGGCACATACTCACTGTAAAGTCGATCCAACACTTTATTTCCAATTTTTCGCTCAAACAACTTTATTACTTACTTACTTATTTTTTTTTTTCAAAATGACTTGTGTCATTGATAAAGTCATAAAATATTTTACCTCTATTCTAAAAACAGCTGCATGCAGCATAAAAGTCATACCTAATTTGAAAAGGTAGTTGAATTATTTTGAAACATTTGTTTTATCTGACGTTAATTTACACAATAAATACATTTGCGTCAACGAAATACTTCCCACATTTATCAACAGAAAAGGTTAAAAATAATGGTCATTAAAATAAATTAGAGAGTGCCATACAATCAGTTTTTATCAACATGTAAATTGCTAAAGTAACATTGATGTTTTAATTAAAATGCTAACATATTGTTGATTTTCATAGCAAACACTGAGAATTGAATGGATTTGTTTATTTACTAGAAGATCTATTGTGTTACATGTTCTATAAATGTAATTATAAACAGTATTATAATAAATAAGAACAAGAACCTAGAAAAACTAGGGTAAAACCCTAACGTCTACTTTACTCACTGACATACAAACTACTGGTCAAAGACGCGCGTCTAGGACCGTAAAATTTTGGACAAAAGTTCCACAAATGAAAGTGAAAAATCATGCCCATAAAATGAGCTAATAAGGGATAGCTACCATGCACACATGCATGCCTGAGAGCTATTTCCTGACGGCATGTAAAACCAAGCCAGAGGCCCATGGGCGGCATAAAAACTCTGGACACCTGATTAGGCACTAACCATACGATAAAGCAGAAAGAAGGGGATAAAAGTTATACCACCTTCCCCATGGAATTTCTCATTGGGTGCACGGATTGTATTAAAAAAAACTGTTCTCAATCCTCATAAGTCATAATAAGTCATTTGATTGGCTTACATTTGCAAGCAAGCGTGTACTTTTTTCGATATGACTGGGACAGTGGCCAAAGAAAGGTCTATCAAATGTGAAGACAACACATCTTTTAGATAACTTTGGGGTCAATTGGCACCAATACTGTGCCTAAAAACAAGAGGAAATTGTCACTGATTAAAATTGTAAAATCAGTACACGCAATTAACAAATAAAATATAAACATACTAAGTGAAGTTCTGTTTATAAGTATTTTTAACCCGGTCTCGGCAGAACCAAGCCCGCCGAAATGTCAATGAACTGAAGATAAAACACCAACATTTTATGATTCTGCGCACAACAAAAATAATTAAATAAAGACAACCTTTTGAAGCGTCAAGGAAGGTTCGCAATAATGCAAAAAAGAAGGTCAAACATGCAATGACTGATCGTCAAGTCAATCGTTATCTTGTCGATTGAATAATTCTCGCGGGTTTTGGCAGAATAAGTCACCATCCAGTGCATCCTTACCTAACCCATTCGTTCCACCTGCTGAAAATCTCCCACCTGGACATGAGTTGTCATGGAAGTCTTTAAATAGACTCCGGACCCAGGTTGGTCGAAGTAAGGGAAACCTGCTCAGGTGGAGATTCATTAATGACACTGCCCTGCAGTGTAAATGTGGTGCTGTTCTACAAATGATGGGGCGCTTAATATCGTGTCCTGCATGTCCTGTTGTTTGTTCACTACAGGAACTGATGGCGCTACCGAAAGCGCCAAGCTAGTAGCTCAGTTCTGGGCTGACTCAATTTAGATTGCCATTGCCATCGACACGCTAAGAAGAAGAAGAAGAGTCACCATCTTTTTTTTTTTTTTTTTTTTTTTTGGATGGGAAATCATCAAATGACCCCCCCCACTCTGGGCGGAGTGGAAGGGAGTGTCAGACTTGTACTGACTAAAACCCATCCATGCTCCTTCTTTGCCCTTTGTGTTCCAGGGCCACGGTGTCTCTTTCGAACAGTCCCGCAGCTCTGGCAGGCATCGGCCCATGCGGACCCCTACTCGGTTGCTGACATCTCTTTGAGGCGCGCGTGGAACACGAACGCGCCGTCGACACGGCCTGTCGTCATAAGACGGCCGGACGGCGAGCTAGCCCATAACTCGCTGTCCACAGGCCCGCGCCTACGGTGGCCGGGAGCCACCACGTGACCCCCGACGCCCAGGGCGTCTCCCGCGGCGGCTGGGACGTGAGGTTCTTTCCCTCTCACGTCCCGCCACCTCCTTCACTAGCATGACTGCTTCACAGAAGGTGGTGACGGCTTCCCATTCCCTCTCGCTCCGGACCATGGCTTGAACCAGGGCCGGACGCGAGAGATCGCCGCCGCCAATCGCCGCTACAAGGACACGGCGGTGCTCCGCCCAAGCGGGGCAGACCTCTACGGTGTGCTCCACCGTGTCCTCCGGACGATCCTCGCAGTGGAAACACCCGGGCGTTTCCTCCCGCCCGATTCGGTGCAGGAACCTCCCGAAACAACCGTGTCCGGTGAGGATCTGCGTCAGGCGGTAGGTGAGGGCGCCGTGGCGCCTCTCTAGCCACTCCTCAAAGAGGGGACTTATCGCCACTATGGTAGCGTGCCCTGCACGGGGTTGCAACAGTCGCTCTCTCCATGTCGTCATGAGATCACGCCGGAGGTCTGTCCGCTGAGCGGCAATTTGCCGCGGCAGCGGAGTTTCCCCCCGACGTAGTGCCTCCGCGCGCCATTCATGCAGGCGCGCGAGGACTATCGCCTCCAGATCCCATGGCGGCAATCCGGCAAGGAGGCTAGCCGCCTCGCCGGAGATCGTGCGGTACCCCCGGATTAGCCTTATGGCTATCACCTTTTGGGGCGCGTTCAAGTAGTGGGCAGCTTGCCGCCTCAAAGAACGCGCCCACACCGGGGCCCCGTAAAGGGCCATGGACCGCACGACCCCCGCGTATAGCCTCCGGCAGGAGGCGTTTGGACCCCTCAGGTTGGGCAAGAGCCGCTTGAAGGCAGCCCCTGTCCGTTCCAGTTTGGGAGCCAAACGTCGGAAGTGCTCCACGAAGTTCCACCGGCTGTCGAGGACGAGTCCTAGGTACTTCAACGTCGACCCGACGCCGATGGAAACCCCTCCTGCCGTCAGTAGGGATCCCGACGGTGGCGCATTCCGAGGCCCATGAAAACACATGGCCTCGGACTTGTGCAATGCCACCTCGAGACCCAATTGCCGGATCCTCTCCACGACTATCGCAACCCCGCGTGTCATGTTTTCGGCCGCCGCCTCGTGCGACCTCCCTTGTGCCAGTACCAGCGTGTCGTCAGCGTAGCAAACTACGCTGACGCCGGTAGGGAGGTCGGCGCGCAGCACCCAGTCGTAACCGATGTTCCACAGGGCCGGTCCCAGAACCGATCCCTGTGGAACACCGCACGACATCTCTCGCCGGTTCCATTCTCCGCTCCGACCGGGGTAGATGACGGCTCTATCCGTCAAGTAGTCCCCGACTACACGACGAAGGTAGATTGGCACCCGGTGATACCGGAGTGCCTCCCCAATGCAGCTCCAGGGCATGGAGTTGAAGGCGTTGGCGATGTCAAGAGACACCGCCAAGACGACCCCGCCCCGGGACACCGCGTCCCCGTCGTGAGGGCTCTCACGCGCATGATGGCGTCCACCGTGGAGCGCCCCTTGCGGAAACCAAACTGGTGTTCCGCAAGATCCGGCCCCATCCCCGCAAGGTGCCCGGCGAGGCGGTTGGCAATGACTCTTTCAAAGAGCTTGCCCACCTCGTCGAGCAACACGATGGGCCGGTATGCGGACGGAGAGTCCGCAGGGCGCCCTGGTTTCCGGATGAGGACCAGCTTCCCCGTCTTCCAACGAAGCGGAAACTGGCCTCTCTCCAAGCATGCGCTTAGGAGCCCTTCCAGTCGGGGCCCGAGAGCCTCAGAGGCCAGGACCCAGGCTTTGCCAGGCAAGCCATCGGGTCCCGGGGCGGCGTTTCTGGTTTTCAGCCTGCGTACCGCCACTCTCAGGTCTACCCCAGTCACCTCCGGAGCGTCGTCATCGTCATCGGTGTGGTCCGCTTCCGGCACCGCACGCGGCGGCGGAGCTATAGGCGGGGGAGGATGCTCCCCTCGCGAAGGGAACAGAGCGCTCACCACGTCCTCCACGAGCTCAGGCCGGAGACTCTGCGTTAGCGGGGGGGCCCGGGTGCGGAGTTTGTCCCGCACCATCTTGTAAGGGCGCCCCCACGGATCTCCGTTCAGAGACTCCAGCATTTCCTCGCGGGCCAAGTTCTTGGCCCGCCGGACAGCCTCTTGGAGGGCGGTCTTCGCCGCTCTGTACCCCTCGTACAGCTCCGCCTCAATGGCTGCCGCATCCGGAGGGCGGATGCGGAGCCTGCGATGCCTGGCGTACAGGCGCCGCGCGGCAACGCACGCCTTGCGCAGAGACGTCAGCTCTCGCGACCACCAGTACACCTGACGCCGGGCGCTGCCTGGCCGAACTCGGGGCATTGCCACGTCGCAGATCTCGGACATGGCTTCCTGGAACCAACCCGCCTCGTTGTTGATGTCAGCAGGCCTGACTGGTGATGACACCCAGGCCTGCACGATCGAGGCTTCCAGGAGGAGCTCCCGGTCCAGCTGCTTCAGCGCCCATCGCGGACCACTCGGGGCCTGTAGGACCGGCACGCTTGAGGACTGGGTGGAGACGTCGAACCGGATGTACCGGTGGTCGGAATAGGTCTCCACCCCTTCCATGACGCGCCAGTCAACGACACACGGCGACAGAGCGGGGCTGGCGAACGAGATGTCCACTACCGACTCGCCCCGCATCCGCACGCACGTGGGGACAGAACCCCGATTTAGGACGACCAGGCCTGTCTCCAGGGCCCAGTCCTCCACCATTCTACCCCGCACGTCCGTGTAACGAGAACCCCAAGCCAAGTTCTTGGCATTGAAGTCCCCGAGCACAAGCACGGGGAGGGAATGGCTTCCGATGACGACACTCAACTCCGTGAGGGAGTTGTGGAACTCGGCGAGAGTTCGGCTCGGGGAGAAGTAGACTCCTACTACAACGATCTCCCCGAACCGTGCTGCTACGCACCCCTGACCCTTCCTGACACTCTCAAGGGTCGGGGTACCGGCGGCGACCGACGCAATTAAGGTCACTGAGCCGCTAAGGTCCTCCACCCAGTCATCCCTGGGCGGGACAAAGTACGGCTCAGCGACCACGGCGATGTTAATCGACCACTGCGCCATGCTCTGGAGCAACAGATCCTGAGCGCAGGCGCAGTGGTTGATGTTCGCTTGGAGAAGGCGTAATGGGGCCGTTACTGGCACTCCATTTCAGCCCCCTCCCGGGCCCCCTGCGAGGGCCCCGCTGCGGAAGTTGCAGCAGTAGCGGCAGCGGCGGCGACAGTGGCGGCGACAGTGGCGGCGGCTGCGGTGGTGGCGACGGTGGGGGTTTTGGCGGTGGTGGCGGAGGGCCTTCCCTTACCCCTGCCCTTGGCGGGAGTACCGCAGGACTTGCTCCCTGCCCGGTGATCGGCCGGCTTGCCAGCTGCCGCACATGCGGCGCAGCGCGGCGCGGCGGAGCAAGCCGCGGCCATGTGACCAGGCTGGCCGCAGCGGAAGCACAGGCCGCTGCGGTCCACCTCCGAGGTGCACCGGACCGACACGTGGTGCCCCACATGGCAGCGGAGAGTCACCATCTTCGACCACAGCCTAACTTATGCACTATAGCACAGTGTTCTTGGGCTTAAATTTAGACACTAAGCTTCAGTGGGGTCCACATATAGATAAATTGTCGAAGAAGCTAAAATCTGCAGTAAAAAAAAATCGTGATTTAACTGATGTAGAGACGACCCGATTAGTGTACTTCAGCTATTTTCATAGTGTAATGTCGTACGGCATTTTGTTGTGGGGAAATGACGCCGACTTTCAGACCAAAATTGTTTTGCAGAAAAGGACGGTCCGATCAATTTAATATAATATATATTTTTGATTTAGTTTAGTTAGTTTAACGATTGTCTGGTACTTTGAGTACTTTATGCGGCTTACCCTTTCTTTGGTATTGTTCGTCGTGTCGTTGAGCTCCTTGAGTTAAGAGTCGAGCTACACGGTAACTGACAAATGTTTGCACTGACTGGACAAGTCCAGTCAAATCTGTGTGGTTGATTCTACAAAAGATCATCTCATCTGCATGATCGTCATGTGATTTGACCAATGTCTGGGCTTTAAAAGAGACAGTGATCTCAGAGTTTGTTTCAGCTGTTTATTCTCAGAGTAGTAAGGTACGAAACACTGGCCCCCTCTTAAAGTAAACGCTTTTTTTGCTTGTTTAAAAAATACTTCAAATTATTTCTCAATTTCCTCGAAAACTGGCTTTTATCGCACTACTATAAATTCCAACATGCAATGTGAACTTTTTCATTGATTTCTTCTAGTGTTTTATTTCCACAGATAACAAAAAAACAATTGTTCAGTTCCTATAGTCGGGTGATTGTTTTTTTTTTCTCAGCAGAGGCAAATTTTTTAAGGCCTTAATATTTAATGAAAATTTAAATTGTGTTTATAAACAGATTCAAAAATAAACACTATTATTTATAAAGTTATTTGCTGAAAGCAAATAATTTTATCAAATTAATATTTATTTGTGTCCTAAATTAAAAAATATTAAAATTATCTATTTTTAATACAAGGCCGTTTGGCGGCCTCATACCTTTACTAATCCTTCAACCTGCTAAGGCAAAGCGAAGGCAAAAAAGCAAATTAAATAATAATTTGATTTATACTTTTCGTTCTGTTATTATATTTCTTCGTAAGTTTACTGAAAAATGTCGTTTAATTCACATGGACATTTGTCACTGCGGTTCTCGTCCCCATTAAAACCTCGCCTACGGCTCGGGTGTGAATTCCGACTCAGTTGCCATAATAGACTTTCCCCACTTGTTTCAAAATGTACTATACCTCAGCGAAGGGCGAGACGAAACTGCACAGGCAAACGACGCCACTGTCAGCAAAGAGTTTGGCGACCTCTGACACTCTTCTTATGTTTTCCTCACGATCCTCTTTGCTGAAGCCCAAGTTTTTGTTCAGACCAGTCCTTATGTTGTCACCGTCTAGGCCGTATGCTGGGATTCCTGAGACAAAAAAGTAAAGTTGAAAGGTTTATGCTATGCCAATGTGAATGGACAATGAGTCCCGAGACTTAAAAGTGTAGTTGAATAGTCTATGCTATGCCAAGGACAACTTCGTGTGTTCCAAATTCGAAGTTGTTGTGAAAAGAGGTTTTAGAAAAAAATTCGTTACAGGTTCCTATCAAAGAGGTTGATGCTACACAACTTCTGTCTACTATTATAACATTATCAGTAGTTGCCTTGAATTGCTGTTATTTCATTGAGTGTAAACAATTAACTACAAAGGTTTTAAGATATCGAGAGATCTGTTTTCCAGACTTAACTGGCCTTCAACTAGAAGTTATCCATCGTTATTGTTATCTGTAAATGTCATTGCATTATTACTATAAAATAATGTTGTTTTTGATCAATTATGTATTCTCCTGTTAAATGCAATTAACACAATATACGCATTGTAATCCCCAAATGGTTAGGCAGAGTTCTAGACCGTACCTGGAAACCTTCTAGTTACGGAGATATAGGGGGTCAAAGTTCCAAGTTTTTCACAAGTTTTTTTTACATAGATATTTTTAATGTAAGATGTTTACTTTAAACGCCTCCACGACCCCTGTACTATTCAATCCATCCATCAGCACAATGCTCAGAGTGCGTTCCATCGAGTCCTACCGCAAAACTTGATTTTTCACCCAAAAAAAGTCATTTCCCAGCAATAATTGTTGCGTATCAAACTAAGTAACTTTACTTAGTTTGATGTACAGAATGCTTGGTTCACGGCTCCGTGAAGGGTCTGTTTACATCATGTATAATCTTAATGAATATCATAATTGTACCTAATTACTATTGAAACATTCAAAGTCACGACCCAAAGTTTACCTGAGAACCAGATTCCTTTGAGTAGGAATTGTAACACTTATTATGTGCAAGGACAAAATAGAATGAGTCAGTGACTTTGATCATTTATGGTAATTTTCAGACAATATTCAATAGGTTCCGTATAAGGAAAAGCTGAAGTTTATGATACTAGCCGTATGAATGCATTTTGACAACTTTCTTGGTCTCTGGCTCTTCTGAACTAAAACTAACCGGCCAAACGCGGGTCGGAGTCGCACACAAAGGGTTCCGTAGAATCAAACAATATAATTGTTTGATTTTCATAGTATGTTAATGAAAAACAAAGTTACTGTTGCAGTTTCACGAAAAAGTTCATAATTTCCATGACTCAAAAGCTAAATATCAAATCTTATTCAAACTAATTTTCGTTAAATTTCTTTTTCCGTTCTACAAACTCACATTTTTCCAGAATTTTCTTCCTTTTATTTTAAAAATTAGAGGACACAACGCGGAACCCTTAAAAGATGGACATATCAGGGTTCGCTCAATAAAAAGAACATCTCAGAGATGAGTTTTACATTAGCGATTGTAGGTTTTGTCTTAGTATTGCATTGTACAACGGGCTGGTGTCCGCAACTCCACGTCAAAGCGCGTATTTTGCGTGCGGTTTTGTCTAAGTAAAAGTTGTTCATTATTATGAGTACAATGACACCTTAAGAGCGTTAACGTCTTACGGCATTTCATACAAAGTTTCAAGTGATTTGTTCCGAAATGACTGAACCGATTTTAATGAAACTTCGTACGTATAAGCAGGATACATAAGTCTAAAAACTTGACAGAGAATATTTTCGAAAAATAGTGTTACAGCTAAATTAGATCGATTTAAGATTTTCCATAGAAACAGAAATTTATCTTTTTTTTTAAAAGACATTTCAATGTATGAAATGCCGTACGACGTTAACGCTCTTAAGAAGTTTAGATTAGACAAACAATTATACTATATGCATGTTAAGGCGTAAGCACTTACACAAACACGTAATGCTGTAATATCCAATTACAGCTTTAAATTACCTAATGTGGGCCAGCATTTTACACATGGTCAATTAATAAACAACTAGGTTCTTGTGTTCCAATCATAGTATTTTGTGACTTCATTCATATTGTTTGGTATGTAAATGATTGCCATATTTTTTAATACGTACTTACCATGTAATGCATGTATGTGAGTATTATTAATATCCCGCAAGCGCGACTGCTGAGCAAGAGGTCCTGATGGGTTCGATGCTCGGGTCGGGCAAGAGTGTTTTTGATTCTTTCATCAGGAATTTCGCATTAGCAGCCACGGAGTCTGCAAGAGGCTCGCCCCCTATTACGACTTGTGCCCGGTTGATGGTAATAGGCTCACCCAGTGGCGGATTTACAAGTTTTCAAGGTATAGGCTGTAAAGTTTTTGCCGCCCTTGCCTCTGCAATTGTCATGTCCTACATTATTTTTACAATCCAACAATTTTGTTGAAATTGCACGTATTATAATTTTTGGGTATATTACCGATTACTGGTTAGGGGCCGCGAACTAGCTGTTTTACTCTAGAATATGGAAGATTGCTACTCAGAATGTGCAATGACAAGTGAGAGGTGAACGTCATCGGCAAAATTTGTTGCAAACTTCTATCTGTAAAACATCAGAAAACCGTCATGCCCAAATCTTTTTTTGATTTCTATGAGGTAGCAAAAAAAAAAATCTGTCCCCAAATTTGCCGCCCCAAAAATCTGGCGCCCTAGGCTCAAGCCTACTCAGCCTGGTAAATCCGCTACTGGGCTCGCCCCTTATTACATAGGTCTTAAACGTAAACGGCGAAATGTGGATGTACTATTAAGGTACACCTCTACCTAACCCTTCGGGGATTACAGGAGTGATGTTATGTTTTGTGTGATTACACTTAACGAATTGGTAACTACCAAATCAATACTTATAATTATAAATGAGAAATTACCTCTCTCCTTTTTCTGTCTGGCTGTTGACTTTTCACGCCAAAAAGTTTCTAGAAGTTGTTCTATTCCTAGTCGGGGTTATTGAACGATACTGCTGGCTAGACACTCACAAATGCCTTGAAGTTTATTTATTCATTTTAGATACTTATTTGTCAAAGTGTTTGCTTAGTTACAAGACAAGACAGTAAACACCGCACACTTTATGGTTTTACAGAATAACATTAAAGAAAAATTTGTAAAGCAATTAAAGCCATTTGTACGTGTGTCTTGCTAATCACTCGGAAGGCTCTCAGAAGACCACCTACTTACACTCATCTGGGCTTCGAAAAGCTCTTACTGGCTCTGGAAGCCTAGTTCTTTGTGTTCAAGTACAGTTTTCTTCCACCTATCTAATATAGTGCATCCCATTTTGAAAGACATGGAGGTAGCAACGAAATCTTATATTTCAGAAACATCGTTTCTTACACCATTGAACATTTAGGGCGAATTTTGCTAATTACCCCTTTGGTCAGACAATACAAATAATACCAACCTTTGGACACCAGATAAGCCTCAAGTGCGAAGGCTATGCTGGTTTTCCCAGCACCACTCAGGCCTGTGAACCATACTGTGCTGCCTCTGAAAGCCCTGCTTCCGAGGGCACGGCTTCTCTTAGCTCTGGACACCTGGTGCTTCTGCTCCACCACATTTGTGGCCACTTGTGCACACTGAAACAATGAGATATTTGTTTTAATGAACAATGGAAAAACGAAAGTGTGTCGAGCATGTTGTTAAGGTTGCATTATTACATAGTGCGATGTAGTGTCATTCGGGTGTTTAAAACGTTTTCGAAATACCAGAAAAAATAAAGAAAAAATTTTGCCGATCTTCAGTGGGTCGACAAAATTTTTTATAGCCGATTTTAAATTTAGAAGAATAGCCTGATGAAAGAATTCACCCGAGCGTTTTCCCATCTACGTTGAGCTCGGCTTCCAGTCTCTTTTTTTCTCGATGTAGAAATCCTGCAATGGATGTCCTCCGACCTTGGGAGAGCGGAGGAGTCTATCAGACCCGTACTGACTACACAACACCGGTATTCTCTCGCACACTTGCGTCGGGGGGCAGCGGGATCTAATGCGACTTCCGTTGCTCCGGACTAGTGTCGTCCCGCTTGACTTGCGGGACTCGTCCCGGGTGGAAGCGGTGTGTAAAACACCCTCCGTTACGCCTGAGAGAGGCGCGCGTAGAATACTACGAGCCACCTTCTCGGTGCCAGTGTGATGGGGGGCGACGGATGTCCCCGAATCCTTCGCTCCTGCCGGCTTCCAGTCTAACCTAACCTATATTTTACATGGGGCGACTTCCTATCTGACCTGCCTTACGTGTTACTGGATAACACTATAGTTCTTGTTAGGACTAGTGTCAGATTTTTGGGCATCTGACTATACTTGTAACAACTGTCAACAATTGCCCATACAAATTAAAATATTCTGTTCAGAAAATACAATTTTCCCAAGATAATTCTAACATCCGGTACGGCCAAAAATAGTGTTAAATTGCTATGTTAGTTAATTGCAATCGAAAAGAGCAATCAGGAAACTGTATAGGCATATTATATCGAAGTGTCTGATGGCCATCGAGAATGGGTTGATTGAAAACTGAGAACACAATCAAATAACTCCGTGTTTCGACCTCGATAAAGGTCAAATATGTGCTACACGTTTGAACATTTATTTTAATAACAAAATGTTCCATTCATTGGTAATTTAACTTCCTCTTCCTTAGTATATGCACATTTAGTTAGGATGTTAGATATGGCGTTTATTTTCCTATTAAGAAAAAAGAAAGAAAGAAAACATATTTATTTGGTCCATGCCACAAGTGCACACAACAAGCTTAAAAAAAATATTAAAAAATTAAAAATCTTAAATTTATAAAAATGTTAAAACTAAAAAAAAAAAGGAGATAATATTGTGTGTCTCATGGCTGCGCCAAAGGGCCAGTTCAGCAAACAGCCGAGCAGCTAGTGCCCGACGCTGGTTTTTAACTGGACCTGAGATGGTGATGTTATTACATTAATTACTTAAGTTGTCGCGCGAAAAGAGATCCTGGAAGTTCTTGGGGAAGGCTTTGACTTAACAATAGGTAACACGTCGTGAGGAAACCAGAATGCCTGAGAGATATTCCTTGACGGCATATCAGCCGGAAAGCCTAGTCAGAGGCCCATGAGCAAAATAAAAAAACTCTGACACCAGGTTAGCTACTGACCTCACGATAAAGAAAGAAGGACAGTAGGTTAGTCTAGGCGTAATAAAATAATAGAAATGCTTGTCAAAAAACATAAAAACGACGTATCATTTGGCAAAGGTATACTGTAGATCAGTAAGCATATATATCTATGCAAGATTACCAAAAAAAAATCCTCTGCCATTATCCGAAAACAAAGCTTTACCAATCATTTTACAATATATTTACATAGTACCTATAAAACAAAGTCGCTCCCGCTGTTTATACGCTTATACGCAACGGATTTTCAAGCAGTTATCAGCAATAGATGAACGATTCCAGAGGAAGGTTTATATGTATATTGCACCCGTGCGAAGCCGGGGCGTGTCGCCAGTATATTATATTTTCCCACTACTGGGACACAAGTCTCCTCTCTATTAGTAGAAATGGGCTACAGTCCACCTCGCTGGCCCATTGCGGGTTGGTCATTTATTTGTTATTTTATGCAAAGATTTCATAGACGCATACAATATTATGTTATCTCTGGTATGATTAACAAAATCAGTGACGCGTGGAGCTGTAACCTTCGTGCAATGCCTACACATGCAACAAAACATATCGACTGACAACTACATAGATTATAATCAAGAAGCACCTACCCATATAAAAATAACTGCTATATGTTTTTTAACACGAATACAAAGTCATCATCATCTGCCTAGCCTCTTCCCAACTATGTTGGGGTCGGCTCCCAGTCTGAATGCCAGTATTTTACATGGAGCGACTGCTTGCCTTGCCTCTACAACCCAGCTACAGGATCATACGATACCCCTTGGTAAGACTGGTTGTCAGACTTTTGGGATTCTTACTATCCGTACCGACTGTCAAAGATCTACACGAATGCTGGGACCGAGGTCATCATCATAGTCTTGCCCGTGTCCCATGTTACTTGGGGTCGTTTTGTTTTTTTTTTTTTTTTTTTTAAATATTGGTAATATTGTATGTATATGGGAGGTACATCTGCCAACAAACTGCTTTACAGATTGGCATGAAGTAACATTTTTTGTAAAGCTTAGGAGTTCACCACGAACAAACGCTTTTTAATTTTTTTTTTTACTCTGTTTCTTTCATTTCATTCCTCACACAAGCCATCCATCATTTTCTTGGTCTTCCTCTCCCACTCTATCAACATTTATATTCATTACCGCCTGAATTGAATTTTGGAACCAAGTCTTAAGAGACAGAAATGCAGGTTGACGGTTTTAAAATGACAATTTTTTTTTTTAATTACCTAGTCTGCTGTGCTATTTTGTAAATGACTAATAGAAAAGTAATTGTTCCATGAAATTAGAAAGCAGGTGAATGAGTCATTTACAAATTTAGTCATTTTTAATCGGTTAAGCGATACATAAATGACTCACCTGAATAGAAATAGTCAAAACTATTTATTTGTCATATTTTATCAAATAAGGTAAACCTTATCTAATAAATTGATTACAAGTTCTAAAAATCTAGTTACTAAAAATCTCTAATATTATTTTTAATCTACGTTAGTCACCCTTTTAGTGCTGTAACAGTTGAGCCGTATTTTAGTGCTGTAACAGTTGAGCCGTATTTTAGTGCAGTAACAGTTGAGCCGTATTTTAGTGCTGTAACAGTTGAGCCGTATTTTAGTGCTGTAACAGTTGAGCCGTTTTTAGTGCTGTAACAGTTGAGCCGTGTTTTAGTGCTGTAACAGTTGAGCCGTATTTTAGTGCAGTAACAGTTGAGCCGTATTTTAGTGCTGTAACAGTTGAGCCGTATTTTAGTGCTGTAACAGTTGAGCCGTATTTTAGTGCTGTAACAGTTGAGCCGTATTTTACTGCTGTAACAGTTAAGCCGTATTTTAGTGCTGTAACAGTTGAGCCGTATTTTAGTGCTGTAACAGTTGAGCCGTATTTTAGTGCTGTAACAGTTGAGCCGTTTTTAGTGCTGTAACAGTTGAGCCGTGTTTTAGTGCTGTAACAGTTGAGCCGTATTTTAGTGCTGTAACAGTTGAGCCGTATTTTAGTGCTGTAACAGTTGAGCCGTATTTTAGTGCTGTAACAGTTGAGCCGTATTTTAGTGCTGTAACAGTTGAGCCGTATTTTACTGCTGTAACAGTTGAGCCGTATTTTAGAGCTGTAACAGTTGAGCCGTATTTTACTGCTGTAACAGTTGAGCCGTATTTTACTGCTGTAACAGTTGAGCCGTATTTTAGTGCTGGAACAGGTGAACCGGAAAACAAACTCAAAACGCATAGTCCTCGATAACGCCGGTAGTGACGTCAATTACTACAAACTGTCAAAGAAACACTTTTATTTGAAAAGTACTTTAAGTTTCAGTAAGATTTTATTATATTATTCTTATTGCAATTTATGCTTGAATAAACCACATACAATTAGTAAAATTATTCTATTATGGCCAAAACATTAGATGTAAACAAGGCAGATAGAGGTAAGTGACGTCACATAACATGACATGAATGGCCGCAACAGTATCGGACGTTTGAACTGTCGTAGAAAATTTAAGGAGTTTAATATTTTTTTATAAGCGACAAGCAGTAGTTGAATTTAACTTTTAATTATTTTCTTAGGTTGATAGTACTGTATTTTATTGATTTAAGTGAAGAAAAAATTACATATGTATATTCCCTATTGCGAATTTACTATTTCCGTCAACATGCTACTAAATTTAATCCCGTTCGCCTAACTATATAATAATTATTAGAGATCGAATGCTATTCGTCGTAATCTAGTCATTAAATGCAAATTGGATAAGTACCTAACTACATTGGTGAAGGGCACTAAAGTACAACCTTGGAAAAGTTATTGAATGCAATGGCTATTACATTCGAAAATGAATGTCAATGGAATAAAACTACAGTGTATCTATTTTTTTTCTCTTTTTTTATACCGCTGTATATTAAATGAGAAATACACGTGCTGCATACTGGATGTTATTTAAGTGGTAGCCTTGAGGATTTGCAGTTAAAATTAATAAAACCGACGGAATCCACCCAAGTAAATAAAATTGAAGTGTCTGTTTGTAATTTTAAAATGATAGCTGTTTACTGAATGCATATGATAGTACTTATAACAAAAAAAGTCCGTCTGTCAGTCTGTCCGTTTTTTTTTTTTTTACAAAAATGTATACGGTTTTTGCAAAATAATAAAACCCATGAATTTCTTAACAAAATCAGATTCAAATCGGGATGTTATATTTTTATAATAATTAAACACGAACTCAATTCGCGGGCAACAGCTAGTAATAAATAAACGAATACTTGTTAGAAATCCGTCAATCTTAGAATTCTTGCGTGCTATAAGATTTTAAACTTTCATGGTCACTAAAACAAACACCCACCCGCAATAACTTCAGTTTATCCGTGATCATGGTGCTTGCAACAGCGCCGAAATATCGGGAACTCAAAGAAAACAATAAACATGGTAAATATCCCGTCTTCTAGTTATAATAATTCTTGCGTGCTATTTGATAGTTCTAATTTATCTACTCTTTTTCTTAAATAATCGTTCCGCAGCGGTTACAATATAACCGTCACAAAGAACAATTTTGGCATCCTTATAGTTAATCATAAACCCATTACATAAATTGTAGTAAATGTACCCAATCATTTTTATCGCTATGATCTTATTGATCAAAATTGTTCTGTTAAGGAAAAATAATGTAGTAGTCTTTTTTTCTTTTGACCTTTCTCTTTGATTCCTCGCCTTTTAGAGGTCAGTTTAGTAAAGGGGCGAATTTTTTAATGGGTTGTATTAGGCGTCGGTAGGGTGAAATTACTACCGACTAATTAAAACCACACGTTATTAGACTGCCTTATTGGTCGAGTGGTCGCAAACGCGATTGCTGAGCATGAGGTCCCAGAACCGAAAAGGTCGAAGACATCTGTAGTTCATCTGACATACACGAACCCACACTTGACCTGGGGCTGCAGTCTCGACATAGATAGCGACAAAAATCGGTCGGTAAGTCATAACGATATCAAATTTCTTTAATAGATTTTCAACCTTAAGAGCTTTGAAATAAAGTTGAGAATCTATTAAAGAAATTTGATATCGTTATGACTTACCGACCGATTTTTGTCGCTATCTATGGCGAGACTACAGCCCCTGGGTGGTTTACAAGATTATGCACTGACTAGCTCGTTGGTCTAGTGGCCGCAATCGCGACTGCTGAGTGCTGAGCATGAGATCCTGGGTTCGATTGCCGAGTCGGGCAAATTGTTATTGGGTTTATCCATCAGGAATTTCTCAGTAGCAGCCGCGGAGTCTGGATTTGTGCCCGATTGATGGCAATAGGCTCGCCCCCTATTAAGAGACTTAAACAAATCTGGCTAAATATGGGTGTACAAAGAGAGAGAGGGAGAGAGAGAGTAACACCTCACCTGGGTGAGTCAGAAGTACACCTCTGCCTAACCCACTGGGGTGATGTTATATTATGTGATTAAACCCACGATAGGCGTGATGTTATATTATGTGATTAAACCCACGACTAATTAATCCCAGTTACGGGGTTGTGGAGATCAGATATGCACTCGCTTCATGTAAAATACTGGTATTCAGCTGCATCCGTTAAGACTGGAAGCCGACCGCAACATAGTTTGCGAAAAGGCTAGCCAAATGAAATGATGAGGGTGTAATTACTAGTGGGATTAATTAGTCTGTACCGCGAATTTGACAGTGGATGAATTTGCTAAGGAAACTTTATCAGTAGAGCGAATTTAACAGTGGTGAGAAATCGACGGAATGATGAATTAGCCAATAGGGAATAAGCAAGAAATACAAAACTTTTTTTATTTCTTAAAAATGCTTTGTATTTGCCCAGAAAAACATTGTGGGACACAAGTTTAATTTTCCAATACAACACTTATTTTACAATTTATTATTTTATGTAGCATGTTTTTGGTGAAACGGAACGCAAACTCAAAACGCATCGTCCCTCGATAGCGCCGGTAGTGACGCCAAAGTCTGTGTCAAAGAAACACTTTTATTTGAAAAGTACTTAAAGTTTCACTAAGATTTTATTATAATATTGTTATTGTAATGTTTGCTTGAATAAAGCACATACAATTTAGTAAAATTAATATATTAAGGGTAAAAAATATAGATGGTAAACAAGGCAGATAGAGGTAAATGACGTCACATAACATGACATGAATGGCCGCGACAGTCTTGGACGTTTGAACTGTCGTAGAATATAGTAGGAGTTTAATTTTTTTTTTGAGCGACAAGCAGTAGTTGAACGTAAATTTCAATTATTTTTTTGGGTTGGTTGTGCTATATTTTATTGACTTAAGTGAAGGAAAAATTACTTGCATATTCCCAATTATGTGAAATAAGCAGGAAGTCGATAAAACGAATGAATAACCTTTTGGTGTCTATAACAATAGCGCAATTGCGTTATTATCTCACTATTTATCCATACAGTAATTGTGTTAAATAAATAAGTCATGTTAATTCACTCAGGTATTGTTCCAATGGCTTTACATAGCTGAGTAAATATTTATATTTGTTATTATGCAATGTAGTGAAATAACATTGTGCTCATTATAAAGACGGGAAAATAAATATAGTTATTATCAGTAGGTACTATCACATCTAGGGAATCCAATCCCGCATCAAAACCGCGATCCCGCAGGCCAGTGGGATTGAGGTCATCAATCCCGCTGAGATTTTTTTAAATATTCTTTTGTTTTGAGTAGTTATTTTTTTTTAATTATGAAATAAGTAAATTTTTATTTTTATTATCATTATTAATATTAAGTTGAGTTATGACTCTTGTACCTATAACTTTTGCTAACTAGACAGAAAAAGAATTTTGTTATCAAACTGTTGATTCAAGAACTAGTAGTATCGTATGCACTGCGTGAGTGGCTTTGCTAGCTATCGCCACCGATTCATATGAATCCGCGCGAGAAATGCGGAGAAAGTCGAATGTTTACGTAAATTCCGCAGCGTAACTGTGACATAATGGTACACACCTGTATGCTATAATGTTGCTTACGAACTATGAAACTATAGCACATTTTAAACAAAGCTATATAAGTGACAGTGGGCAAAGAGCATAGAGCTGGCACTAATGGTTATAGTACGATTCCTTGTGGCACACCATACGGTAAAGTTATAAAAACTTTCGTTTCTTGGTAAAAATACTAAGTATTTATATTCCATGCAACCTATGGCGCCATGGATAGTGTCATAGTGCTAATCAAAACGTATATTAATACATATAAAACTTGACCACGGCTTTAGCCACCAACTGATTGATCAAAAAAATAACACGAATACATCGAAAGGCAATAATCGCTGAATAATCCGATGGCCACCGTGTAAAATAGCAATCCACGTGTAAAATAAATTGGACAGTGTATAAATAGTTTTTGCTACCTACACGCTTACCTATATTTTATCGAATTTTATTCTTGTTTCACTACCACGACACAAACTTGTCACGAAAGTGACCGATCGATGAAAGTATTACATTATTTAAAGAGCACTACTAAAAATGTAATACAGTAAAACGGATCAGACAAATCAAAAGAAATCCACAGCCAAAAAAAAAAAGAATTACCACCACAAATAAGAACAGCTATTGGATGGCTTTCTCACAAATTGGGAAGCTTCTTACACCATCGTGAGAAGTGGAAGGAATGGGAGGCCTTTGCTCAGGAGTGGGACAATACTGGCAAACTTAAAAAAAAATAGGAACCGTTGCATCATAGATTAGTAGTTATGGCATGTTTACGAGCCTAGTGCAAGATAAGATAATATGCAACGGTATGAAGCAACAACAGTTAGATATTTAGTATTCGTCTAGTCAAGGTGGATCTAAATAATAACTAAGGGGGGCGCTAGAACTTTCATGGAAAAAATTATTATCCACACCCACATTACCAGCCGACGAAAGTACAAGTTAGACATCAAAACATGAAATAAATTGTGAATTCTTAGCAATTTTCGGGATGTTTGTGTGGAAGAACCCAATCGGAGACTTTAGGAATACAATATACCCATTAGGGGTTAAACTATGCAATTGCCGATTTGTATGGACGATTTCGTGAAACGTGATATTTCCATACTAATATTTTTTTATTTTTCTCGGAAACGTCTAAATCGATTATGATGCCATTGCAAACTATAGTTAGAGTGAAAAAAGCTGCGCTGCACTGTGCATCTTAAATTTTCAAAACACAGTCTATGACAAAAATATACCTACTTGAAGTAGTGAGACCGACGGCACATCGAAACAGGTGTTTTGACACACTACCCTATGAGGTAATATGCAACTACTAGTACGGTTTTTAAACTGTAAAAGGTACGTAATTTAAACAATTAATCCAATAAAAATAGAATTAGGAAAAAATATAACTATACGTCAAAGTTACAAACAGAACAAAATGTGAGAAAAAAACGGCAATTTCATAGTTAAACACCTATTATTATAGAAACTAACGTGATGACCAAGAGGATAATATCTCGCCTCTCATGCACTATGTGTGGGATCAAAACCGAGCAAGCACTAATGTGACCTTTTACAATTCATGTGTACTTTCTTATTTTATTTTGGCCATCACAGACATCGGTGATGGAAAAAATCGTGAGGAAACCTGGACTTATAATTAATAATAATAACCTAAGCTTGAAATTGCCAACCCGTCTTGCGCAAGCGCGGTGACCGATGCTAGTGCCTAGTGCCGTCTCTGTGCGTGAACAGGCCTTTGCCCAGCAGTGGGATAGTAATAGGCTGATATTATTATATAAACACATACTTAAATATAATAATACTACGACTGTATTCCCCGATGGGTTAGGCACAGGTGTACCTATAGTACCCACATTTCGCCAGCTATATTTAGGTCATATGTAAGAGGAGGCGATCCTATTGCCATCAACCGGCACAAATCTAGACTCCGGGCACCAACACAAAGCCATCAAGATTTAGCTAATATACTCCACATGTAGTGGATGGACATCATTACTTCGGTTTTGAATACAGTGGATTGTTTGTAATTCCCTGAATAGAAGTTTTTTTCTTATACTCTAAGTAATAAAGTTCAAGGTTGAAAAGTGGTCGACCGTCGGTGAGCTCGGTAGTATCTACTCAGGGATGAGGATAATGTTGTAAACAGGGAAACACCCTAAAAATAATACAGCTGATTGATTGTATTATTTCACAGCATCGTCGTTTTATGCACGAAATTGTTTTTGTGAAAACGTTCGATCTTCAGAAATGGTAAACAATTAGGGGTGTACGTATTGGTGAAGTGAAATTTCTGTCGACTCTGTGGTGATAAGCAAGAGAATATACGGAAGACCTAGTGCATCAACATACAACGTGACACTGACCTGCAAATTACAAAAAACGAAAGAAAATTTGAATTTGGCGGGCTACCCTGATGCTTCCGAAGACGAGACAGGACTTCAGAAGGTTCAACTATTGGTACTATTTTGAAGTTACAAGACTTCTATGATGTTTAGTGATTACGAAAATTGGATATTAGAACTGAAAACAAACACCGAAGAATCAGTTTAGTGTATGATTTATGAGCCCGGTATGCAGAATTCTGATGCAAGATAACTGGTAAGTTGCACCTGCATTAATTTGAATTAATGAGCTTAAATGCATTATTAAGGAGTGCAATTATGCATAAAAGCAACCCTATGCTTATGTTTACTTGTCTACATAAAACAGGCAGACATGACCTTTTTCTCACATTATCGGAAAGTGTTGACTGGGACGAGGTGTATTCGCAGAAACGCACTTTTATTTCCTTGCTAGGAGAGAATTGCATCACTCAAATTGATATTGTGAAAGTGGCAACACTTGTCCAGCTGAAAATTTAATGTTGAACAAAGTCTAGTCTTTGTAGAATTTTCTTCTTCCAAATCATCAATCTATCTTTATCCCAGTTTAGTAGGGGATTGTTTTGTATGCATTTTCGCTAAGAGCAGATGAACTATGCATGTAAGTACTTGAGAAACCAGTTACAACGAGCGGATGTGACTTGTTGTGCTCTTCCGCGTTCTAAACTGATTGGATTTAATGGCATAGACAATCAGAGGTAGCACACGCTTCTGTCCCTAAGAAATAGTTTGGCTGAATAGAACGCCGTCTTTGTTACTAATACTTATGTGGCAGTCTCCTTTTATAGCTCGATGTGCTATATTGAGGTGGTAGCCCGCGAAATTTAAATCTTCTAACGTATTTTGCAATTTGCAGGTCAGTGTCAGTCTGTAAGTTGATTAAAATAAGATTCGCGGCCGTAACAAATATGTCTTTATAGGGCAAGTTCATTTAATCCCTTTAAATTATATTATTCGTCTATAAAATACTGACTGTGCCTTTTTTCAAAGGGAATCCGGCAGAAATCGAGTTGTATGGAACCTTCGCCACTGGTGTACACTCTAAGTAAACCTTTGCCTAACCCTTCGGGATTACAGGTGTGATGGTTATTTCCTTCGAAGCATTGATTTATTTATTTAAAATGGTACGCCAACAGTACACACATGTTACATTTAACGATAAAAGTATATAGGTAAGGTCATAACTACATTAAAGCTATATCATCGTAAATTTATACAGAGTGTAACAAAATAAATGCAAGACCTCTCGTGTGGTCTCTCAGACCATGAATCTAAACAGCTTTTGTTCTATGACTTATGGAAATTCATAACTTTTTTTTAGTTTTACCATACATTTTGATCAGCGGATCGCGTAAATTCCTATAGAAAATCCATTTTTTTTTTTTGAGAATTTCTAGTACTCGTAGAACAAAAGTTGTTCAGTTTCATGGTCCGAGAGACCACACGGTAGGTTTTAAATTTATTATGTTACACCTTGTATAAAAATAGAAATAACATAAAATAGAAAACAAACACATCAATTAACCGACTGCAGAATTGAATGCATTTTTTAAGCATACAGAGTAATGAAAAACGACCTCTCATGCACATATTTCAATGTCAACAATATCCATTATGTGTTACTGCGTTTTATTTACTGCCCAGTGACAAGTGCAGTCAACAACAAAAATAAACAAGCCATGCTGACTTGACAATTCATTCAGTAATATGTCCCACCCACGTATTATTATATCATTCCACTCAGATACTCTAACATTGCGTAGGTACTTATGATAAAGAAATCGATAAAAATTTGACTATCATAATCCATCAAAATTGCGCCTTACTTAAGTACTACCTATTCACTGGCGGTCTGCCTCTTTTCACCCTTATGCCCTTAATAATAAGGTTGAAAAGTGGTCGACCTTTAGTGAACTTTGTAGCACCTACTTGTTCTGTCACTTTGAAACGTCAATGTCAAAGCATGATGATCATATCATTAAAAATTTTGAAGTAGGAAAGTACAATTGCAATATAAAACATGATATGAAAGTTATCAGTAAGTCAAGGACAGGTTTAGCGTATCAAGATTACGGGGGACACACTCAGATTACGTGAAAACTACCAAATATTGTAATATGGTTGAATGCCTTTGTTTATTGCTAGTTGCTACGTTATACTGGAATAATGTTAAAGTAGGTTTGATGTTTGATTTACAGAAACTAAGAACCCCGAAATAAAGAAAAAAAAACATACTACCTTTGCCTTATTAATTTTACTGTATACCTACTTAATTATTTATTTTTAGTGTTTGATATCTAGGTTATTACGCTGGTCTATTTTAGTTTCAGTTTAATTTAGTACCTACACAATATATTGTGATGAATTATTAAGAGTAGTTATATGGGTAAAATAGTAAGTGACGTGGCTTTGTTTTTTTTTTCAAATAAATAAATAAACCGAATGTGTCATGGAACTTCGAACTACAGTCATTTAATTTGACCCACAATATACTAATTTCAGTCTATTGTGTATAATTACATGCAAATGAGTCACATAATATGGATACTTTCAGCCATATATGACTAAATTCAACCCAAGAAAAACAGGAAAAAAATTAAAAGAAATATTATGGAACTAATAAATTAATGTTTGTTTTTATCTGATTAGTCACAAACTCACAACAAACAAAACAATGAAAATATTCACGATATTTAGGAATGGTTAAATATGCGGTGTATAAAATTAATAATTTAATTAGATGTACATTTAGTGAAGCCATTACCTAATAAATAAAGTGATATACTTATAAGGCTTCTCTTCATTCGCAGACAAAAATCTTTCAAACTTTGAGGGCCCATAGAGCATTGTCAATATAGGTACCTACGCAGAGTGGATCTTTGATATCGCATGTTTGCGACATGACATAAATCGAAAAAAAAGAAATACAAGACAGCGTTTTTTTTTTAATTTACATTAAAATATTTACATTATATTACCAATATTTTTTTGCATAGGATCCTTTTATAAAAAGATGAAAGGTTTATTTTACATATTTCGTTACTTAATTTAACTTACGTAAATTTTTTATTCAACTACAAACACATCGAAAATTTCTAATTTTTTAGCGTTATGTGATTCTAGTCGCAAATGAGCGATATTATTGTCATATGTTTAATTTTATTAGCGAAAGTAGAATTACAATTTTTAAGACCGGATAGAAAGCTGCTACATTTAAAAAGGTTTTTGAAACAACGTAAACAGCGAAAGCATTTACATGATGTAAGTATTAACTGCGGAAATACAAATTAATTAATGGTCTCTACTGTTATAAAAACCAAATAATTTGTGATATTTCATAATTAAATTATTATCGAGATCTGCGATTAATCGCTACACAAATTTGAGGAAGTAAACGTTCATGATATTTTTTTAATCAGCATTCTTAAAATTCCTACGGTTATGACTATTCACTGTTTTTACACATGCTTTTCCCTATTATTTTAAAATTAATGCAAAATATAAATATTATTTTTTTAAAAGCAAAATCACTAACCGCTCTTTTAGGACCGTTGCCCCATTCCGCAATTTTAAATTTTTCGTAGACGTCCGTCACCTTCTTGTTCCTTTGTTCCAAACTCATTTTTGCAATTAAAAAAACAACTGTCAAATAAAACTTTCCCGCCAATCGAGAACGGGTGCGTTCGAAAAATCCGGTTTATGAACGAACGCAGGAGCACGCACGTCGCCGACGCCGTTGTGCACAACACTGGCGCGCTCGCTGAATGATACTGTATTTTAAATTGCTAGTAAATAATGGTAGTAGGTTATTGGACGAACAGTTGCACTGCATTTTAGCCTTGTTAGAAAATGATTGTATACAACAATCATTTTATCCGGAAAATAAACTTTTTTTTGCTTTTGTATAGTCACTACATATTTTTCGCATTACTGGTCAAGCCTGTCACTTTAGAGGAGTATTTATTCGCGCCTTTCAAGATTTTTTATTTAGTTGGCTGCGCCGCTTTGTTCAAGTTTGCAGATTGAAAATTAAATGGAACGAAAAGGCGATGTTGTTCAGGAGCCCCAGAGCCAAGTAGGGCCTGAGTAAGTGAGTACATACTTCAGCAAACGGGCCTTGTTGTAAGATATAGGTCATCTTATGTAAATCATTCAATTGAACGTAAGTACATAACGGTAAGAACACATTTCATTACAAAACAACCAATTTGAAATAAAAGTTAAAAGCTAATACTAGCTACTGGAAAAACCAGACCCCCGTTTTTTCCGGATCAGTCTTTTTGTTGCTTTTGGTCTTTCTGGATAATATTCTAAGCTGATTCTTTCTTCCAGACACCAGTTTTTCTACACGCAACTCAGAAGCTCAGTGTAAATCCTTTCCAGCTCTATTCAACCATTGTATTGATAAGGTGCGGTATTCACGTTAGCACCTCAATCCTGGTGAACCACGACAACACCAATTGCTCCCCTGCTCGTAAAAACAAAGTTTCAGGATGTAAAGTAATTTTGGCCCCCGCAAACTTTACTGACTTGAAGCAAACACGGCAAACCCAATAGCACTTTAATTTGCGGTAATGTGGTTAACCACAGAAATAGAAAACGTTGAATTACTTCGCAGACACGACAATCTTCAGATATGCTACGTCACTGCAGGTCATAGTTCTACAATGGACCCAATCTCTTCCTTTTACTGATTACTGTCGTAATAATTTTCGTAAATTCAAGAGCGGTTGCCATTCCCACTGGCAATGGGAATAAGGTGATTTGAAGAAAATAAAAATAACTTAAACGCTACCTCAAAATAAATTGGGATATTTGCTGAAAATGATGCCCAAAAGAGACAGATCCAGATCCCTGTTCCTATGATGAACGACTGAACGCTCCAAACCCAAATGCTTAGCTTTAACTCAAAAAGTTCCCCCATCGAACACGCGTGCAGCTGTGGTTACACAACACAAAATCAGGTCTCTCATATCTCCTGTAATTGATTGAATCTTGATCTCCTCTCCGCTCCGCTCGTGTCCCTTTTTGGTGGAGTCCGGCCTAAAAGCTCGATGGGGGTGACTCATCACGAAAAGACCGACGTTATTTCGCGCTGAAGTTTTAGGGTAAGTGTTCATTGGGATAGTCATTTTTTTCTAAGCTTCTCTGTCACTTCCTAGGCAAAGACCTCCCACCACTTCTCGCAAATCCGCACATTTTCCTTCCCGTATAGACGGAACCTATCCAGTTCTTAAGAGTCATTTGGGTAAACTTTATTTCAGGCTGGAGAGTTTTCCGGGATAGTGTTTTCTTGGCTAAGCTTTCCAGTTTGGGTGTTAAGTGAGAGTCAGCAGATTTCAGCGGTATACAGAAATAAAATCAGAGGGCGGTTCCCGTTTCACCGCATTTGTAATTAGATATGATTGATTAAATTATACTAGTTGGCAATTACTGAACTTACTGGTATTTAAGCAGTTGATCAGCAAAGTCAAGGAACTCAAGGTTTTTATTAATCATCATAAATAGAATACAAAATGACTAAGCACATGTAAGAGGAGGAGGACTTGGAATTGCCAACGTGGTGAAAGGATTAGCCAGTCAGCGTGGAGACTTACTAACTGCCCAGGGTGTTCAGCAGATACGTCGCTAAGGGAGGCACCTTTCGTGCACCTGATCATGTATTCAAGTAGTGATTCATAGATGACGCTGCACTGGCGTGTAAATGTGGTATTGTTCCACAAACGACGGCACATCACAGGACCTGATGATCGCTACTGAAAGTGCCAAACCGCCAAATTATGGGACGACTCAATTATGAGTGTTATCGACACGCTAAGAAGAAGAGTCATAATTACAATTTTTATAAGCTTTTATTTTACCTTGTTTTATGCTATGAACTCTTTGATCAAAAGATAAAACAATGACTCACTCGTTACGTTAGTCACAGATAAGGCTTTCGTTATCTGTTATTAACGTAACGAGTGAGCCATTGTTTTAGGTTAAACCTTTATGAAACGTACCTTTAGTAAATTAGTAAAGGTTTAAGTATGTAGAAATGTCGGGTATGCTAGCAGAGGCAAGGACTGGGAGGGCTGTCTTTTTTCTACAAGTTTCATGCTCCAGAAGGAGGCATCAGACCGGGAACGGAAAAGGGCCTAACCCGGCCTAAGGCGAAGTTGACGAGGAGGCTGCCGAATCTGTGTCCAGTCTGATAGGGCTGGAAAGCAGTAGATGACAGCAGCGCCATGATGTGGTTAATCGCTTTCGTAGGAGAAAAAAGTTCCTCATGTACCTAACGAACCTTGACATAAGACGGAATGGAGTTCGTATATCCATAGCCCCTTCACACCCGCTGACGAACCAGTGTGGTCCGCAAAAGGCCAACATAAAGCCCCGTCTTTGTAGACTTTTGTTAAAAAGTTTTCAGAATAACTAAGAAATACTATATAACAGGAGGGAGCTCGAAAATGTTTGGCACCCCACCTCGAAAATGTTAGATTTTCGTTTTTTGGATTTCTGTAAGTTTTAGCTGGATATCGGCTTGTTGAGAATCATAAAAAACAAAATACTGCTCTGATCAGGTTTTAGATTTCTGAAATCTGTTCTTAAAGCGAGTCGTCAGATGACCGCTGTTGGCGGGTCAAGCAAATAAAGGTTGTTTACCTCGGACACGTTTTTCGACACGAGGTATCTCTTACTGCATCTGATAATAATGGGCTAAGTAGCGTGAGAATGCGCTGTTGGCCGTTGAAAAAACTCTTGGCTGAGAACACTCGCGAAAGGACCGGAATCCCGCGAGCTGCTGAGCTGTTCCACCTCCCAAAAGACAAGGAAAAATATTCCGTATTGATGACTGACCTTCAGTATTTAGAGTGGCACCAGAAGAAGAAGTATTTATATGTAGTTTTGTTTCAACAATTTTTGAAATATTAGTAAATATTAAAAATAACTCCAATAAAGTACCAAAAACACTGCTTATCTAACTGTGGCATTTATCAGTTGCTGATTGTATGTAGGCAGGTACATGTTCAGGTGAATTAATGATAGGGTCCTATGGGCTGATAAACAGAACAAAATAAACTGTGTAAATGGTGTTCATTCGGTCATAAGTAGGTCAAGAGCATTGGAACAGAAACATCACAACTACTGTACATCAAATGTAATGGAGCATATTATGTGGATAGGTGTTAATAGATGGTGGAGTTAGCGTTTGATCTTGCTGGGCAGTGTATTCTAAACAAAAATGGTTACTTATATATTGCCTTAATAAAATAATTGATGTTATATTTCAGACTTTAGTTTTAAAATGTGACGAAAAATATTAAATCACACAATGAAAGTGTAGTACCGTAAAACGGGGTGAATAGAACCGCAGCGGTGAATAGAGACAAATTTTGAAAGAGATTTTAACGTTGAATTAATATGTTATGTTGCTAACAAGGTCTCTAAATAATTAAGTATAACTAAGTAAATAAAACAGAGTGCTCTTTGATAACATAATCAAATTAATTCAACGTTAAAATCCCTTTCAAAATTTGTCTCTATTCACCCCTGCGGTCCTATTCACCCCGTTTTACCGGTATTCAATTTTTTCTGGGTGATATTTACGAATTGTTCATTGTTGACCGACTAGATTTGAGGACAGAAAACCAGGAGAAAATATAAATATTGTATTCTGAGAAGGCCAATGGCCTATTTATAATGATTTTTCTGATTTCTATAATACAAATGTGAGCAGTCCCCACCTATAATTTCGTGGCAAATCAAAATCCTTCTGTGGGTAATGTTAATGAACATGAAAGATAGCCCAATTAAAATTAGCACTCCTCTGTGGACTATAAAGCATTTGAGGGGTACTCTAATAAGAGTATTAAATGTGTTAATGAATTTCAAATTCTCCGAGGTTCTTCAAAGACTCACCGCATGACTACCCAGTAACTGGTCCACAAATGTAAAATGAATGTGTGTACATATTAAGAACCTCTTTTTTTATGAACACATAAAATCACACCAGTAATCCCTGAAGGGTTAGGCAAATGTTTAACTTTGTCCACCTGTATTTAGCCAGTTATTTTTATATCTGAAAAAAAAAATTCAGTCGACTTGATAACCTCCTCTTTTTGGAAGTCAGTTAATTAAAAGGAAGACCACCCCAATAGCTTCTGGTTTAAAGTCCAAGAAGATGATTAATAAAAGTATTTATTAACCTACATTTTAATGAGATAAATTTCTTGGTGTAAGAAAATCAGACTTGATTTTCATAACATAGTATCCTTCTTATTTTTGATTCCCTCTTTCCCTCACTAGTAATTAATAATAATGCAGAAATAAATAAGTCACACATTTTTGATTTTTTTTAGATCCTCACACCCTTGTGGAAACACAAGAGAGAGTTTCATTCTAATGATCTCATTATTCTTTGAAGATACTTTCTAATAAGCGTTTCTACTTAGCAACAAGATTGATAACAATCACATTCTGCATTGATTTCTATTTTGTTGGTTGTCTGTAGCATGAACCAATCTGTGTGAGAATGTTAACACAAATCTCGTCATAACATCGTCCATTACGATTATAAGAAGACATCAAACATAACATCCGCTTGACCGTATTTTTCTACGATAGGCCTATCGTAAAAAAAAATCACGTTTAAAATATGTTTCACTATCTTCAAGATTCCAATTACACGACGTTCAAATAACACCGATAACGAAAATTGATTTAATATAAACGATTCTGAAAATATGTAAGATAGCGCAGTAGTACAGTAGTAAATACAATATTAAATTACACTTACAGTTTTGAGTTTCTTCTTAGGTCCCGATGGTCCGTCCATTTTACGTGATTTCTGGGGATCACTGAGCGTCACAAGATAACTTTTATGTTAGAAACAAGAAGTTTTGCTTGATTATTTATAAAAATCGCATAGTTTTGCAAACATTAAATTATTATTCTACGGTATTTACAGTGCTATCGGATTATCAAAAACAGCAGTGGGGGACTATGAACGAATGAGGCGGGTTAGAGGGGGAGGGGCGACTTTGACACTGACGTGACATAAAAGAAGTCGTTCAGTATTGAGGGCTATCTTTTTTGAGCTCATCGAATGGCGCCACTGGCGAGTAAGGTCCTGTCATTTGTTTTTTACCAGACTGCGGCGAAGCCAAAAAGGAGGGTTATGTGTTTGACCTGTATGTATGTATGTCTGTTTCTATGCTCCCTCGTAACTCCTAAACGGATAAACGGATTTGGATGTTCGATTTTAGATTAAATTAATTAGATTAGTTAGATTCGTCTTGGTGGCACGAGTGTAACTGGTTACTTTTAAAGGAAAAACAAAGAAAATTGGCGGATTTAGGGTGCCATAATCGTAGCGTTTCAATTTTTTTTCTTTCAATACAGTTGAGTGGGGTATCAAAATAAAGGGTTTTAAAGGGTGATTACAAATATATCCAACTTATTAGTTTAAAAGTAATTCGAAGTGACAAATCGTATAATAAAAAAAGTTAAATCATCTGCGAATTCTATTACGTTACTAAACTAAAAAGCTGGAAAAAGTAGCTAAAAAAACTAAAAATGGCCTATCATCATCATCATCAGCTTGAAAGATCTCGACTAATGAAGTCTACGCTCCGTCCAACACAGATCCAGGTCCAAAACCCCGAGAGCTTTCAGCTTGAACTCCAGAATCGTTTCGAGTGCCTAGGAAGCTCAGTGAAAGAATACAACGATGGGTTCGTGGAGACTGTCCATACGACTGGGTCTAAGTACTTCAAGACACGTCGTGCACACAAGAACAAAAAACTCTCTGATCATACTCTCGAGCTCATGAAGGAGCGGCGTGAGATGATCCTGCAGTCTTCAGACGAGGCGTGGAAATACCGGCAGCTCAATAGACGGATCTCTAAATCCTTGAACAGCGACCTCCGCCGCTTTAATACCGAGCGTATTAAAGACGCTATTGAGCGGAATAAAGGCTCCAAGGTATTTTCAAGAGATTTGGCTATTGGGCAGAGCCAGCTCACGCAACTGAAGACCGACGATGGTAGGATCGTATCCGCCAAACCGGAGCTGCTGAGAGAGATCGAGAGTTTTTATGGGCACTTGTACACTTCAACCAGTAAACCCGTTGCAAATCTAGCTAACGACCCAAGAGCTAGACTAACCCGACACAATAACGAAGACATTCCGGATGTCAGCTTGTACGAGATTAGGATGGCTCTGACACAGCTTAAAAACAACGGGGCACCGGGTGATGACGGAATTACGGCCGAACTCCTGAAGGCAGGTGGAAAACCGGTACTTAAGGCCCTTCAGAAGCTGTTTGATTCCGTCATACTCGAGGGGAAAACGCCGCAGGCATGGTGCAGGGGTGTGGTGTTACTCTTCTTTAAAAAGGGCGACAATGCCCGGCTGAAGAACTATAGGCCCATCTCACTTCTAAGCCATGTCTACAAGTTGTTTTCAAGAGTCATCACGAATCGTCTCGCGCGCAGGTTTGACGATTTTCAGCCTCTCGAACAAGCCGGATTGCGAAAAGGCTTTCGCACCGTAGACCACATACATACGCTGCGGCAGATTATACAGAAGACCGAAGAGTATAACCTGCCTCTCTGTTTGGCGTTTGTGGACTACGAGAAAGCCTTCGAATTGATCGAGACTTGGGTTGTACTGCAGTATCTCCAACGGTGCCAAATTGACTGTCGGTACATCGAGGTGTTGAAGTGTTTGTACAAAAACGCCACCATGTCAGTCCGAGTTCAGGACCAGACCTCGGAACCTATTCTTCTGCACCGAGGTGTGAGACAGGGAGACGTCATATCTCCGAAACTGTTCACAGCTGCACTGGAGGATGTCTTTAAGATTCTGGACTGGAGAGGGCTAGGCATCAACGTCAATGGCGAGTACATCATTGAGGACCTCAGTACAATGCTCGATGACCTCAGTAGAGCTTCCGAAAGAGTGGGTGTTAAAATGAACATGGACAAAACCAAAGTCATGTTGAATGCCCATGTAACACCCACTCCTATCAAGATCGGAGACTCTACACTTGAAGTTCTAGACGATTATGTCTACCTGGGACAAACGATCCGGTTAGGTAGGTCTAACTTCGAGAAAGAGGTTAACCGTCGAATCCGACTCGGCTGGGCAGTGTTCGGGAAGTTGCGTGGTATCTTCTCGTCCAACTTACCGCAGTGTCTCAAGACGAAAGTCTATGACCAGTGTGTGTTGCCAGTGATTACATACGGGACCGAAACGTGGTCGCTCACAATGGGCATCAGAAGACTTAAAGTCACCCAAAGGGCAATGGAGAGGGCTATGCTCGGGGTTTCCTTGCGTGATCAAATCAGAAATAAGGAAATGCGTAAGAGAACCAAGGTTACCGACGTAGCCCGAAGAATAGCCAAACTTAAGTGGCAGTGGGCAGGGCACATTGCTCGCAGAAAGGATGGCCGATGGGGCCGGAAAGTTCTGGAGTGGTGACAGCAAACTGGAAGACGTTGCGTTGAAAGGCCTCCCACTAGGTGGACCTGGTAAAGGTTGCAAGGATCCGCTGGATGAGAGATGCATGGGACCGGTCAATGTGGCGGCATTTGGTGTCTCCCCCAATGTCCAGCAGTGGACGTATTTCGGCTGGAATGATGATGATGATGATGATTTTCAAATGGGCCCTACCTGCTTCCAATTTTTGTTTAATTTAAAATGTGCTTGTTTTGTGCTTTTCAGTTTTTTTCATTTGGGTTTTTGAGTTTTTTCAACTACTTTTTTATACTTTAACTAGCTGTTCCTGCATGCGTTGCAATGCACATTTTCCTACTACCTACCTACTACCTGCCTACTACCTACCTACTACCTGCCTACTACCTGCCTACTACCTGCCTACTACCTGCCTACTACCTGCCTACTACATGCCTACTACCTGCCTACCACCTGCCTACTACCGGCCTACTACCTGCCTACTACCTGCCTACTACTACCTACTATCTACTCCCTACCTAAGAACCTTCTACTGACAGTAACAAACAGAACAAAAAAAGAATTAGCGAAATCGGTCCAGCCGTTGACGCGTGATGTCGTGACCAAGGGAAATAGGGGCGCGCGTCATTGATCATGACCGACCCGAATAATTGAACGCACCCTATTAGTCGTTTCTTTATTTATCGACCACAGACAAAATAAAATTTCTAATATTTCTATTGTCGTGTCTGTCAAATACGTTAATATTTAACATTACGCAAATAAATCTTGAAAAGTTCAAGAATTCTAGACATTTTTAATTTTGATCCTGTAATATACATTATTTGCTACCCTTTTCATAAGAATGCCGTCTTTGGGGCCTTAAACAGAACATAAAAGTGACTACATAAAGTCTTATTTCATGGAGATTTAGTGTTGAAATCCTAACAAGATGCCTGCTGTAACTGCAACTTCAGTAGAGGAGCAAAATGAAGCAGATCAGAAGATGTGGAGTGCCCTAAAGCGCTATATTATACGTGAAAGACAAAGAAAGAAAGAAGGTAATCTTCTTAGAATATTTCACACTTTCATGTAAAGTAAATAAGTAGCCAATTAGTTTCTTATAAAAAGCCCTGTTTCTATACAAGTCTCTACGCCTTATTGATAACTTATAGTTACAAGATAGAAACTATTATAATCTTTGGCCTTTAACCTTTTCATTATAAGTCTGCTCAGTTGAAGTCTTGCTCTGTTTGCTTGTTATATTATACTATATTGGCTTATGCAATAGAAGCTTATTTAAACAATACATCCTGTGACCTCCCACTTATACCCTGAACCTATGATGTTGAGCTGTAAATGAAAATAGAAACAAACAATGATAGATAAATATTCTTTCAGAATATGAGGCTGAAGTTGAAGAAGAGCGACTCCGCAAAGAACGGGAAGCGAGGGAGAGACAGGATGTCATGACACTTGGTAATATTTCTTTCAAATTGTACTTTATTTCAGGTTTTCTTATAACATACTATAATGCCTACCTTGACAACCACAATTGGTTAAGTCAGCCAAATATTAAGGTCATACAGGCCCTAAATCTAGTTGCCAGAATAAAAATCAACTAATATTTGCAATTGATTCTTTTATATAATACTATAAGATCGGAGGTGGAATTTCAATGAAAAACAACAGGTTTTACAATTTATTAATAGGAATCAGAATCAAAAACTTACATACTAAACAATTTAGAAAAATAAGGAATCTTACGATACAGATGACACCTGACATTGTATAAGTCCGCTCACTATGGTGGTCGCTGATTTAAAAAGGGGCACGCCCGTGCTGGTGTACGCTTTTATAGCCTCCGGTTTAGGTGGTTTGTTTCATCTCCTACAAAATCATTACAGAGGAAACAACTATTTTTTGCAATTGATTCTTTTATATAATACCATTACAGAGGAAACAAAAGAACAAATAGAACAGTTAGAACAGAAACTAAAACAACTAGAGAAAGAGAAACAGCAACTGTTCATGCAACTCAAAAAAGTACTGAATGAAGATGAAGTCAGAAAGAGACAGCAACAGAAGGAAACTAAGTGAGTATGAGAAACCTGTATGATTGTTCTTAAAACAATTTTGTTTATTTTTTTTTGTTTCTAGCCATTCTGTAGTGTGCTGTAGTGCATTTTGTAGTGAGTGAGAAGTGGCTATTAAAATTAGCCAAATTAAAGGGATTGTTTTAAAAAAACATCTTCAAAGTAAAAAATGTCATATTGACTAAAAGCATTCCAACAATATTTTTTAATTATCTGTGTGAGTTGTTTGAAAGGCTAAATTATTTTTGAAAATGTTGTAAATGAATCAAACTCGCATATTATGTGCCCGTATTTAAAAAAAAAAACTGTGGATGTTTTGAAAACAAATAGGACAGAAAATATAAATATCACAAGGAAGGACAAGGACAGCTCTGGAAATTCTATAATCAATGCCAAATTATCTATGATGAAACCTGTACCTAACAACAGGTTTCAAGAATAAATACTAACAATTTACTAACCCAAAAACTTACTAACCACTACCACTCTGTAGACAAACTAATGATACGCAAAAAAACAACACAGTGACTTTTCCAGCGAGATGCAATCCATGAAGATGCAGCCAATGGGCAACATTCAGATCCCCATGTTCCCCATGCCCACATCTACTGGGCAAGAACAGCAACAGAATCAAGGACGACCTCCACCTCATTCATCCCATATGATGACCAAGGTATGAGTAATTAATGAGTATGGTTTTTGTTTTTCATCTTCATTCCGAGTGCTTTTTTTTAGCTTCTTTAATAACATCCATTTTAATAATACACTGTGTGAATATAGATTCACTGAATTAACTGCACTTTACATTAACAAACTCATTTAATAGATAATTTGAAAGATGCATTTGATCATTCCAGTAATGTTATTTGGCCAGTCCTCATTTTGGTGCATTCTCCCTGTAAGAAACTTCACATATTATTTTATTCCAGAAAAATACAGGAAGCATGTATCAAAACTGACATTGGTGCTACTATGTAAATAATAAACGTAATTTCACTTCAAATTGTGTAATAATTAATCTTTTGTACTGTGTGTGTGGCAATTTTATCTACAGATTTTTCTTCATCTCTTTATCATCTTTTTAACTCCCACCGCTAACATCTTTGCTAGCCCATCTACCATCACCAAACCACTTCCACTAGTTGCACCTGTTTGTATTACCGTGTTTATTCTCCTTTGTTTAAGCATAAGCACTCAAACCACATGTTGTTCCCACAACAGCAGACCATAGTGCGTGGTCCCATACAGTCGGGGGTCAAAAGACCTAGAAGTCCCTCACCGACTTATGCACTCTACGCGCATCGGTTGCATCAGCCACCGATGAAGCATCAGCAAGTTTACTCGGATCATAGTGAGTTATTGTCCCATTATTTATGATTGGAGACGGGTTTAGTACAAATGCCTAGCGACTTACAGATGGCAAGAGAAAATCTTTTAACAGACAAATAAATATGATGTTTAACATAAAAACTGATAAATACCCGAAAAACTTTAAGACTGGCCCTTGTATGTTTAACGAAATTGTATCTTTTTACAATTTAATATTTAAAACAGCCAATCACAGACCTCTTTGGATTTTATGCAAAGAAAAAAAAAACAGACTACCCTGCAAATTAAATTTTATTAATTTTGTAAGTATGTAAACATTTATTTTCTATACTCAAACTGTTAATTGCTCAGACACATTTCTTGTATTACCTAAACCTATTCATGTATATTGTAATATATGTATTATACAAATCTTTTGCAGAAGTAGATCAAGATGGCCGAATGAACCGTCAGATGGCCCGTGCAGTGCTTTGGAACAGTGAGTTAATTGACTAGGAGTCCCTGTATTTTGTCTGTCGCTTCTCACCTTCATGCTTGACTACTGTCTCATCTGTTTTCTTCAACCCCCAGTTCTTATCCCAATTAATTTGGGATCAGATCATGTTCTCTTCAATACAAATCAATTGACAATCCAGGGTCATTCATTCAAATTATGCTGAGAGTCAGTACTTTTTTAATAAAAAAATTAGAATAGAATATTAAATTATTGTTGTTGTAGGTTGTTCACAAATAAAGGGGATAAAATTTAAAAAAAATATCCATACAACTTACCCCTATGTGGTGTACAATAATTGCATGAGATAAAGTCTCTGAAAACACCCCTTTGCCACTTCACTAGTGTTGTAGCAGGGTAGAAGAAGTGACGGGACGTCCTATTGCCATCACCCTTTCTAGCCATATCATCTATCTTTCACACATCCACATATCATTTTTTTTTGCTCTTTCCCCTACTCTGCAAAACTACACCTTGCTTGTAACATTTCAAATGTGTAACTTTTAATATAGTTTTCATCATTGCGAATACGCACATGAACCAAAACAACATTTTTCTCATCCATCCACCATCAACCTGGTTTGTTCCTTTTCTAACATTGCATGTTCTTTACAACGTGTGGCGTGTTTAACTATTTGTGTTTGTAATTATTTTAATGAATACATCTCTGTCACGAAAGTACCGGGAAACGATCAATAATACACAAAATGTTAGTTGTTCATCTAAAGTTATTTTATCGCCTTCAGAAACGATACACTTACGCCAACGAATAATCCAATTAACAAAACATTTATTAAACGCTTTTTCCGGAATGGAGTTCAGTTCTCGCCACGAATTCTCATTTATGTCTTCTACCGAATGAAAACGGGTGTTACGAAGTGGTAATTTGAGTTTAGGAAAAAGAAAGAAATCGGCGGCCTATCTTATTCACCAGATATGGATTTGATGAATAAGGTAGGCTCGATGGCATTTGTTGAGTTTTTGGTCAAAAATTCGTTCACTATGATGGCCTTGTGCGAAGGCGCATTAGCGTGGTGCAAAATCCAAGAATTTTCTTTCCACAAATCTGGCCTTTTTCGTCGAATTTGCTCTCTTGAACGCCGCATAACGGTCACATAATATTCTTTATTTACTGTTTGACCTTCCGGCAAGAATTCCGAGTGAACAACACCGCGATAGTCAAAGAAAACGGTCAACATGACTGACTTTTGATCGACTTTGGCGTGGTTTTTTCGGTTTCGGTTCAGTTGGAAGGCGCCACTCCGCAGCTTGTTTACTAATTTGCATGTCAAACTCGTAAACCCACGTCTCGTCACCAGTAACAATGCGTTTCATGAATGTTGGGTCTGAATTGACTCGTTCTAGCATGTCCTCAGCGACTCTTATGCGACTAAGTTTTTGGAAAAAATCAGGTCTTTTGGGACTAGCCGAGCGGTGGTAACATGTTTCATACCCAAGTGATTATTTAAAATGGTACGGATCGATTCGTGAGACACAGAAAGTTCAGCGGCTATGTCTCTCAAACCTGAATGAGGATTTTCAGTCACTATTTCCTTCACTTTTGCGATGTTAACTTCGGTTGAAGACGTTGACGGCCTACCAGAGAAGGGCAAATCTTCCATCACATCTCGACCGCTTTTGAACGCTTTGTACCACTCATAAGTACTCCAAACACGTAATTCCATTGGCGATGCAAAATTTAAGACAATCTCTTTGTTCGATGGTTTTGTCCATTTTGAAATTCGCAGTACACACTAGGTATGATCTAACTAAAAACAGCGCTGTATTTAATCTAAATCACAGATGCAATTCAAACTCCGCACCAAAATGGAAAACATTTGTGCCAATCTAACAACAAAAAATTAAATTTGGAACCATAAACAAATCATCCATTCCCGATACTTTTTTGACTGAATTTATATCTTCCAAATAATTTTTTTGAAGAGATATTCATTCACCGATTGCTGAGCGACATATATATTCGTGACGTTTATGAACCTAGTTTATTTGAAAACGGTTCTTAATATTACGGAATAAAGACGCTTTCAAGCTCGTAACTGAGTACCTACGTACGGTTGATCTTATCACCATCTTTCAACAAACACAGCAAAACTTTACTACGTTTTTAGGCCCGATTTAACCACAAATCGCTTAATTCGTGCAGCTATACATATTTAAGGGCCGTAATGCCGTAAGCGGCAACTTTTTTCGAAATGACTGATTTTGCTGTAACACTATTTTTCGAAAATGTTCTCTGGTAACTTTTTAGACTTTTTATGTATCCTGCATACGCGTATGAATTTTCATTAAAATCAGTTCAGTCATATTGAAAAAAAAAAAGGACTTGAAAGTTTGTATGAAATGTCGTGAGTCGTAAAAGCTCTTAAAACATTACCCTGTTTCTCATTTGAAGATGACAAACACGGAATAATGTTTTTAAAAACCTTACATCTACCCGTACTTGTTGATTAATGATGCGAGTTGGCCATATTGTCAATGTTAAAAGTGAAAACTAACAGCTTAACTAAAATCCGCAGAGCCAGCCCAATACGGATCTAACGTGGGTGGTTCCTCCGTCTCATCGACCGCGTACTACGCGATGCCGACGTCCGGCGTAGTGGGCGTGGTAGGGGAGCGTCCCCCTTCCCTGTTGTACGCGCACCACGCACACACGCCGCACACTCCGCACACCCCTCATCACGCGAACCTGATGTACGCGCCCGCGCCGCAGCCGCAGCAGATGTACCTCGATATGCTGAAGAATAGAGATGGGCAGCAGCATCAGGAGCAGAAGAAGGAGGCTCAGGTTCGTGGGTTGTAGGAGTACCCTAGCTAGTCATAGACTTTTTTTGTAACTTTTTCGGAAGTGATTCATCCAGCCAGTGATCGATAATACTGTGATAACCGGTGAGTACCTACCATTCGATGCGGTAGTTTGAATCTTGTGGGCCGGTCAAAGGCAGCCTTGACTACAAAGAACTGCCATGTAGTGAGACTTGTCCAATTGTAATTGCTTGGTAAATTGCAATGTTCCTAATAGGTCTTAACCTGTCCGTGTCCCATTGCTGGGCAAAGGCCTCCACTTTCTCCTTCTAAACCTCTCTGTTTTGTGGCCACGTTTGCCCCCGCGAACATGATCACACCACCTTCGCCGCGGTCTACCCCGAGTGCGACGTCCTCCATCTGGCGTCCAGTGAGTGACGAATTGACGATCTGTGCCCACCTGTCCGGCGACGTGGCCAGCCCACTGCCACTTCAGCTTGGCTGTTTTAACTCCACCATCTGCTACATGTGTTACTGTAACAGATTGTATGATGAAGAAAAAGATTTCAACTAAGGGAAGAGAGAGATAGAGTGAAAAATAGGGATTATGCGTCATGGACGTTTATTTCCTGTGATAAATATACAATTGTCATATTTAATAAAACCTTCCCACATTCTCGTCAGCCGCAAGTCCTGATCGGTCTCAGCGAGGCGCACCACCCATCAGTCAGCAGCGGTGTTGCGTACGCGCAGCCGCCCGTCTCCCGTCACCTCTCCATACACCCGCCCCCGCAACACAACAATATGCAGGTACATAACATTCTATTTTTATTATAACTAGGATTTAAGTCGGATTTCCTGTAAACTTTTCAGTATTTTTGGTTTGTTGGTGAAGGATATTTTAGTTTGCTATTTTTTTTTGTCATGTCCAAACTCTTTCCTTATTACTTCTCTATATATTTTACGGAAACTCGTTTATCACTGACGCACAAACGGTTACCACGTTTTCAGTACATTATTCCGAACGGGGAGTTTCGTAAATTTTTAATAGGTAATATAAAAAAAGCTGTTCCATACATTTCGTTCTCGTAGCGTGGTGTAGGTATTGCACTTTTGTGAGAAACAACAGATAAAAAAAAATACCGATGAAAAATTTCTATCGGGTTCGGAATGATATACTGAACCCTTCCACCCTGTATCCATACTTTAGTTTATAAATATATCTACCTATTTTACTCCTGTTTGATTTATTAATCTGGCTACATTTTTTTTACATCTTGCTAATTTAGGCTGACATGATGTGGCTTTCAGTTTGTTAATATTGATTGCAGTTTTTTGTTGTAAGTATATGAAAAAAAACTAATTTTGCAAATCAACTGGCCAATTTTTGCTCATTTTTCGTGGAGATTAAAAAGAGCTAATGTATGTGCGTCTTATGTGAGATTCGTGTTTTTAGTTCTTTCTCTGTAAAATATGAGGGTACTTATGCTTGGCTTTATATAATTTCAAAAAACATGATTCCACCATAACTAGGCTAAAATTGACCTTATGTTATCCTGGGTTCAATTCCCAGGATAGGACTTTGATCGCGACGATAGGCCGTAGTGGAGCAAAATGAAACGTGTAGTGGACTGTATACAGAATATTAAGAGAAGAATTGAATTACAACCGTCGTCGGTTGGAACTAGTAAACAAGAGAATGAAAGATGTTAAGGAAAAGCGTAAGCGCAGCCGTGCGTGGAGGCGTGCAACAGCTGACTCGTGTAGTGTGGGGGCTCGCGCTTGGCCGTCGGCCGGCTGACTCCCCGCGGTCCCCGCACCCCTCATTCACTGCCGCTGGTGCGCGGCGATGTTGAGAGCAGTGGTCTCAACAGAGTTCATTGACATATTTTAGAACATTCTTTGTAATAAAGCTTTCACTATTCAATACCTCTATTGTTCAAATTAATTATCCCAATCATTGCTTAATTTCATGTGAGCTTGCCTACTAAAACCATTCCGAAAGTAAAACTAATTTCCTCATAAGTGTTGTAAAAAGTGAATTATAAATAGCTAAATGAAGCCATGAGCATCTACTTTTGTGCTTAACATTCAACTGTAATAAATCCATATCAAACTGATTAGAAAGCAAAATAAATCATTGCTTGATAACTTTAGAAGCAATTGCACTTGGTCGTTAGCCCGCATGCGGGTAACCGAATACGAACAATTTATTCGAATTGGGAAACCTAAAATACTATTTACGATTTCTATGCCAAGGTATTGGACACCGAAGCTGGGTGATTCTGCCATTAGTTCGGTGTTTTCGACTTATTTCTTGGTTGCCAGCCTCAATTTCATATGTACCTACCCGAATGCGGGTAAACGACCAAGTGTACCTATTTGTAATGAATGCCACTATCTATTAAAAATAGGACTATTTTATAAATAAATTATGCTGTGCCGCACTGGGAAGAACACCATTGGGTTTACCAATATTTTGTGTCGATGTGGATCATGACTAGTAACGAGTTATGTTGTCTTGTCGATCAAGCGATTCTCATACGCACAACATAATTATTACAATTATTGAAATAAATGTCCCAGTAAAAAAATACTTCATAGATGAAAAAAGATTTTAAATGTCTCCTCTGTGCCAAATTGTGCTAGATATTTTTTGTTCTTCGATGTTGTGACTTGTGTCCCGTTGCGACCGCCGTGTAATGTGTGCATACCATAACATTTTGTTACAAGTTGAATATAATTTTAATGCTACTGGATATATCAGAACCAAATAGACTGTAGCGGCTTTCCTACTCGCAAACTTTGTAAGACTCTTTTATTTATCTTTGCGCTCGTTGTCCTTTATGAGGTGAGCAGATTGAGCTTTAGCGAACGAACGATTTAAAGACATAAAAATTACTGTTTTTGGGTTTATTGATCAGAATTTTGTTGTACCTTCATTAGTAAAATTGTGCTAGTGGCTTCACCTTCACCTTAAAAAGCCGTTTAAGGACAAAGAGCAATAAAATTGTGTTGTCCTTTTATGAAGACGCTTGATACAACCCTCGGCCATAATTGTGATTTTTAAACCCAAGTGAAGTCTTAAATAATCAATACCTGATTTCTGTTCTCCTCGAAAAAGATTAAGAGCGTGAAGCTTTTTTGTTAGTAAAATTCTAACTCTGTAAAAAAACGAGCACAATTTAATTTCTTGAGTATTTTTTTTTTGCAAAGGAAAAGTAATTATGCCCCAGAAATTAAATTCAAACATAAATGTGTGTTTTTTCAGCCTTTTGACTGCCGATGGCGCTAAAAAACGACGCCATTTGTCAAAATTGCAACAACATTGCTTTTGTTTGCATGCTCTTCTCATCATTTCATATCTTCAAAGCAAGCATCTTCTTGCTTTTTGCATTGCTTTCGTTGTTCTATTTCAAAGCGATATAAAAATTATTGGATTTAACTGAATGGTGGTCAAAAGGTAGCTCCGAACGAACTGTTCATCGATTTCTTTTGTTCAGACGGCGAAACCGGGCAGCATTACTCAAGGTTATCCGGTGCAGCAGTCCAGCAACGTGCAGAACCCCAACATATACCCGAACCGTCACCGATATTAGCAGCTAGTAATTATCCGCCGGCAGCCCGGCAAGCCAGCCTAGCCACGCCCGCGCGGCCCGCCCCGCGCTCCCCGCAACTGCACCACATGAAGCATATAATACTGAGGGCGCTTGTACACGAGCTGTTGAAGTGAATTAATACATGCTGTAGAAACAGATTTATTTTTCGGAAGGTTGGCAACACCTGTACAGACGCAGCTACCCGAACCAGACAAATTTTCCCAATCAACCTTGAACCTAACGCTATAACGATAAAGTTGAAAATCTCTTAAAGAAATTTGACAGATTGTAGTAGCTTGATGTGCTTCTGTACAAGGATTTATTTTTTATGAAGTTGGTACTGCGATGCGATGTTTATGTAACTGGGGATGAAGTATTGTCGGTTTTAATATGATGGTCCGATAGTATAAACAGAGCTATTTATTTATCGGAAAAGTCTATTACAGTGTACTTTAGACTAGAATATGAAAGATGTTAAAAAATGTATTGGATTATTGTTGAGTGGGACGCATCACGCAAGAAACATTTTGTGTTCAGAAAGCATGTTACGTTTAATTTTTAAGGTGCATGCTATGTTTATTAATTTATGTATTTAAACGATATAATATATTCTGTAAAGTTTCTGATGTGTGAATGCTTTGTTTTGAGGGTTCGAAGTGTGATGTCTCACTGCTGTCCCTTAACCACCTAATAACAGAAATAAACAATCATTTTTAAAAAAAATGTGCAATACGTCTTAAGGACCTTTTATTTCTGAGAGGCATATAAACATCTTATCGCAGTCAACCAATTTTAAGTTACTAATGTGTGTATATTAAGAAGAAAAAGAAAGTTACATTTGATCTGATTTATTGACCAGCGAGTATTTTAGTCATTATAAGAACAAGAGTTAGCCACAAAGAAAATAACTAAAACTCCAGTCTGACTCAGTCAGAATACCAAGTAAACATAAAAAAATTAAGAAACAATTAGTATTTTACGATTAATTCACTTCAAAACAAGCTCATGTATCTCAAGACATTTGAACACAGCAGTGACAATAAAAAGTGTAAGGTTGTGCAGTGTAGAAAACTGGTTTTAGTGAAAAAACGATATTGTGTGCAGTGAAAATGATAAGCTGATTTATTGGCAATAAAATACATGGCTACATTAATAACTTTCAATCAAGAATAAGTCATGTAGACGTAAGGATAAGTCTCAAAATACGCATTATCTAGGATCTTAGATCAGCTCAAAAGAAATAAACCTTATCTACAATTATTCATAAAAAAAGCCTTGTTAAAGAATAAGTCGTGTATCTGCAATAGCATAAGGTAAATTTAATAATATACAGGATGATTTATTAAACGTTTACAATACTTTAAGGGCGTGCAGATGAAAATAAACAATTTTAACTATGGAACCCACCATGAAATTTTGAAAAGAATATATCAGCGGCTACCTACATTTTTAACTAATAATGTATGGAGCAACTGATATTTTTTTTGCGATTTCATGTACGGTCCCATAGCAAGTTGTTCGTATTACACGCCCTTAAAGTATTGCCAACATTTAAAAAAATCCCTCTGTATAGAAAATTAATAATTTTACTCCTGTAAGAAATATTCAACAAATTACTTCTTCCCTTGTAAAATGTTTGGGAAAAAAATTAATGAAATGTGATTTCCCAACAATAGGAAGCATATAAATATCTTCAAGCCAATAGTCTGTGCTAGAATAGAGTGTCCAAGTTCTCCTTTCATGGGTATTTTAACTCTGATTTTACAGAACTGACTTTTATCATCGTTTTCATAAGGTTTATTTCAGAGGTAAAATAACTAAGAAATTACTGTTTACATACATGGAAACAATGTAGGTAACCATAGACAATAAATAGTGATGTGCAATGTGATAAAGTAATAAGTGCAGATGGGACAATTATATAAAAAAAATATTGGAGTGTTTAACTGACAGGTTTTTATTTACGGTATTCGTTGATTCTATGGATACTTATTCTAGTGTAGGTAATTGTATTTTCTTGCCAATAAAAAAAGCTTGCTTCTATATTTTTAATTTATACAATGCATAAGTACTGTAAAAACTATACTTACATAACATTTACATAGATAATCCACTAAAAAAAATGTAATCGATGTGAAAATAGCAGAATCGAAATAAGATTTGTCCAATAATAAAAAAAAATAGTTTTTATCAGAATGAATATACATACACTGTGTTTACCCGACTGCCAAGGAAGGGTTATTTAAAGTTATTATTGTGAATATGCATCTGAAATAAATAATATTAAAATTACTGTAAAATAAACGATAAAAATCTGCTTTTCTACTGCTATCTCTTTCACCATCTCTTTCAACTATAGTACTATTATTACTATACAGGGTTATTTGTAAAACACCAACAACCTCGCAGGAGTAGATAACTAACATCATAAACAACAACATTTGTTCTACGGCTTTTCCGAAAACAGACAAAAAAAAACGACTTTTCATACAAAACTCGATCAGCTTATCGGACATATCTGATCGAGTTTTGTATGAAAAGTCGTTTTTTTTTGTCTGCCGTAGAACAAATGTTGTTGTTTATGATGTTAGTTATCTACTCCTGCGAGGTTGTAGGTGTTTTACAAATAACCCTGTATAAACTTCATATCTAGGTACTTTCAGAAAGTCATCTGGGTTTTATTCAAAGTTTTAAAAATATGTATAATCGATCCTGTAATTGCTTGATCACCCTTAGGTCTGTCTATGTGACAGTTCTAAGTTTGATATGTGTTTGAACCATAATGAACTTTCAATATTCCGGGATGTTGTCCATAGTAGTAGGTAATGTAATTGCGAGATCGACTTGATTATTCACAAAAAAAAAACATTTTTATTTAATGTAATCGATTTGGTTTTAAAACAGCTTTACTCAAGCTTTAGGATTAGTTGAAGGATTTAGTTTGTTGTTTTGTAATTAAATAGATTATTTTTGTAAATATAATTTTAGTTTATTTGCGCTCGTGGTATGTTTAGACAAGGTTATTAGATGTATCTTTATGTTATGTAATAAGTTTAATATAACTTTGAGTACCGGTGATTTGAGACTTTATATTATCTAGCACAGAAGTCTATCAGTCTGTTAGAAGTTAGCAGCAACTTTAGTATCGATGAATAATTAGGATATGATTTAAATTGTTAGATGCGCCCGCACTTTGGTCGTGCGAATGTGTTCACACTGAGAAAACAGACCTCGCAAATTCCGCATGAGTTGTGGCGAAATAGCAGTCGCTCGGGCCGATCTTCAAGTTAAGCCGCGCTTGCCTAGGTTGGTCCGTGGATGGGTGACCACCCATTACATATCAAGTTTCCTCCGTGCCTCGGAAAGCACGTTAAGCCGTTGGTCCCGGCTGTCAATTCTAGATCTTTGACAGTCGTTAAGTAGTAAGTGGTCCGGAAGTCTGACAACCGCTCTTACCAAAGGGTATCGTATTACCCAGTACTAACTGGGTTGTGGAAGTCAGATAGGCAGTCGCTCCATGTAAAATACTGGTATTCAGCTGTATCCGTTTAGACTGGAAGCCGACCACAACATAGTTGGAAAAAGGCTAGGCAGGTGATGATGCAAGACAATTTCAAATGTCATTGTCAAAGAAACCGAAACAAAACGATTTATTTTTTCGATGGGGCGAATCTAACGATTTAAATCTTTAGCATAGAAAATGATTGATTTAATTTCCGGCTTACCTACTTGATTTTAAACCTTAAGTAGAAAGCTAAAAGAAACAGAATTAACTGACGTAATGTACACCCATGTGTCTCAAGTATTTCATGGTAATGGCTTAGTCTACATGCTGTATAAAGTTCAGACACGGAATGAAAACCATGCTTTCAGTGAAATAGATGAAAGAAACTATGAATGTGAATGTATTCCTAAAACAATACTGCTTGTACTGGCTGGCGAAATATAAAGAGTACCTACGTGGATATTTTTTGTTTTATTTTTTTCCCGAGTTTTAATAGCCCAAAGTAAAATGCAGTCACGAAACCTTATTAATCAACCAATTTGAACCCGTTCAATGCGGTTACAAAAATCACACTTTTTAGTCAGTGCAACTGACTAAAAAGTGTGATTTCAGCATCTCAACATAATTTTGAATTTAATTGTATAAAAATTCCAGGGCTGCGGGACTGTTCGAAAGAGATACCGTGGCCCTGGAACACAAAGGGCAAAGAAAGAACATGGATGGGTTTTAGTCAGTACAGTCTGACACTCCTTTCCGCTCCGCCCAGAGAGGGCGGGGTCATTTGATGGTTTCCCATCCGGAAAAAAAATTGTATAAAAATTATAAAGAAATTGTAAGTGTTAGTCTTGTACAGACGCCAGCACATCAAGCTACCCGAGACTGTCAAATTTTCCCAATCAACCTTGAACCTAATAATTAGCGATAAACTTGAAAATTTTTTAAAGAAATTTAACAGATTGTACATCCCAGTAGAAGATGCATTTTCACAAAAATCTGTTAATTTGTGATAAGATCAGAAAAATAGTGGTTTTCTGTTAAAATGCTGATGTTCCTCAGTATACCGCATCGAAGTAGGAAAGATGGCAAAAAAATTCCAAAAACTTTTTTTTGGAAACTGCAACAATCATCCTGTTGTACATTTGTAAAAGCACATATAGAGAGTATACTTTATAAGATAGTATTTAGTAAAGTTATAAACAAAATAAGGATACTTAAGGGCCTATACTCGGGCCAGGGGCAAGGGAAGGCCCTCCGCCACCACCGCCAAAACCCCCACCGTCGCCACCACCGCAGCCGCCGCCACTGTCGCCGCCGCTGCCGCTACTGCTGCAACTTCCGCAGCGGAGCCCTCGCAGGGGGCCCGGGAGGGGGCTGAAATGGAGTGCCAGTAACGGCCTCATTACGCCTTCTCCAAGCGAACATCAACCACTGCGCCTGCGCTCAGGATCTGTTGCTCCAGAGCATGGCGCAGTGGTCGATTAACATCGCCGTGGTCGCTGAGCCGTACTTTGTCCCGCCCAGGGATGACTGGGTGGAGGACCTTAGCGGCTCAGTGACCTTAATTGCGTCGGTCGCCGCCGGTACCCCGACCCTTGAGAGTGTCAGGAAGGGTCAGGGGTGCGTAGCAGCACGGTTCGGGGAGATCGTTGTAGTGGGAGTCTACTTCTCCCCGAGCCGAACTCTCGCCGAGTTCCACAACTCCCTCACGGAGTTGAGTGTCGTCATCGGAAGTCATTCCCTCCCCGTGCTTGTGCTCGGGGACTTCAATGCCAAGAACTTGGCTTGGGGTTCTTGTTACACGGACGTGCGGGGTAGAATGGTGGAGGACTGGGCTCTGGAGACAGGCCTGGTCGTCCTAAATCGGGGTTCTGTCCCCACGTGCGTGCGGATGCGGGGCGAGTCGGTGGTGGACATCTCGTTCGCCAGCCCCGCTCTGTCGCCGCGTGTCGTTGACTGGCGCGTCATGGAGGGGGTGGAGACCTATTCCGACCACCGGTATATCCGGTTCGACGTCTCCACCCAGTCCTCAAGCGTGCCGGTCCTACAGGCCCCGAGTGGTCCGCGATGGGCGCTGAAGCAGCTGGACCGGGAGCTCCTCCTGGAAGCCTCGATCGTGCAGGCCTGGGTGTCATCACCAGTCAGGCCTGCTGACATCAACAACGAGGCGGGTTGGTTCCAGGAGGCCATGTCCGAGATTTGCGACGTGGCAATGCCCCGAGTTCGGCCAGGAAGCGCCCGGCGTCAGGTGTACTGGTGGTCGCGAGAGCTGACGTCTCTGCGCAAGGCGTGCGTTGCCGCGCGGCGCCTGTACGCCAGGCATCGCAGGCTCCGCATCCGCCCTCCGGATGCGGCAGCCATTGAGGCGGAGCTGTACGAGGGGTACAGAGCGGCGAAGACCGCCCTCCAAGAGGCTGTCCGGCGGGCCAAGAATTTGGCCCGCGAGGAGATGCTGGAGTCTCTGAACGGAGATCCGTGGGGACGCCCTTACAAGATGGTGCGGGACAAACTCCGCACCCGGGCCCCCCCGCTAACGCAGAGTCTCCGGCCTGAGCTCGTGGAGGACGTGGTGAGCGCTCTGTTCCCTTCGCGAGGGGAGCATCCTCCCCCGCCTATGGCTCCGCCGCCGCGTGCGGTGCCGGAAGCGGACCACACCGATGACGATGACGACGTTCCGGAGGTGACTGGGGTAGACCTGAGAGTGGCGGTACGCAGGCTGAAAGCCAGAAACACCGCCCCGGGACCCGATGGCTTGCCTGGCAAAGCCTGGGTCCTGGCCTCTGAGGCTCTCGGGCCCCGACTGGAAGGGCTCCTAAGCGCATGCTTGGAGAGAGGCCAGTTTCCGCTTCGTTGGAAGACGGGGAAGCTGGTCCTCATCCGGAAACCAGGGCGCCCTGCGGACTCTCCGTCCGCATACCGGCCCATCGTGTTGCTCGACGAGGTGGGCAAGCTCTTCGATAGAGTCATTGCCAACCGCCTTGCCGGGCACCTTGCGGGGATGGGGCCGGATCTTGCGGAACACCAGTATGGTTTCCGCAAGGGGCGCTCCACGGTAGACGCCATCATGCGCGTGAGAGCCCTCACGACGGGGGACGCGGTGTCCCGGGGCGGGGTCGTCTTGGCGGTGTCTCTTGACATCGCCAACGCCTTCAACTCCATGCCCTGGAGCTGCATTGCGGAGGCACTCCGGTATCACCGGGTGCCAACCTACCTTCGTCGTGTGGTCGGGGACTACTTGACGGATAGGGCCGTGATCTACCCTGGTCAGAGCGGAGAATGGAACCGGCGAGAGATGTCGTGCGGTGTTCCACAGGGATCGGTTCTAGGACCGGCCCTGTGGAACATTGGTTACGACTGGGTGCTGCGCGCCGACCTCCCTACCGGCGTCAGCGTAGTTTGCTACGCTGACGACACGCTGGTACTGGCACAAGGGAGGTCGCACGAGGCGGCGGCCGAAAACATGACACGCGGGGTTGCGATAGTCGTGGATAGGATCCGGCAATTGGGTCTCGAGGTGGCATTGCACAAGTCCGAGGCCATGTGTTTTCATGGGCCTCGGAATGCGCCACCGTCGGGATCCCTACTGACGGCGGGAGGGGTTTCCATCGGCGTCGGGTCGACGTTGAAGTACCTAGGACTCGTCCTCGACAGCCGGTGGAACTTCGTGGAGCACTTCCGACGTTTGGCTCCCAAACTGGAACGGACAGGGGTTGCCTTCAAGCGGCTCTTGCCCAACCTGAGGGGTCCAAACGCCTCCTGCCGGAGGCTATACGCGGGGGTCGTGCGGTCCATGGCCCTTTACGGGGCCCCGGTGTGGGCGCGTTCTTTAAGGCGGCAAGCCGCCCACTACCTGAACGCGCCCCAAAAGGTGATAGCCATAAGGCTAATCCGGGGGTACCGCACGATCTCCGGCGAGGCGGCTAGCCTCCTTGCCGGATTGCCGCCATGGGATCTGGAGGCGATAGTCCTCGCGCGCCTGCATGAATGGCGCGCGGAGGCACTACGTCGGGGGGAAACCCCGCTGCCGCGGCAAATTGCCGCTCAGCGGACAGACCTCCGGCGTGATATCATGGCGACATGGAGAGAGCGACTGTTGCAACCCCGTGCAGGGCACGCTACCATAGTGGCGATAAGTCCCCTCTTTGAGGAGTGGCTAGAGAGGCGCCACGGCGCCCTCACCTACCGCCTGACGCAGATCCTCACCGGACACGGTTGTTTCGGGAGGTTCTTGCACCGAATCGGGCGGGAGGAAACGCCCGGGTGTTTCCACTGCGAGGATCGCCCGGAGGACACGGTGGAGCACACCGTAGAGGTCTGCCCCGCTTGGGCGGAGCACCGCCGTGTCCTTGTAGCGGCGATTGGCGGCGGCGATCTCTCGCGTCCGGCCCTGGTTCAAGCCATGGTCCGGAGCGAGAGGGAATGGGAAGCCGTCACCTCCTTCTGTGAAGCAGTCATGCTAGTGAAGGAGGTGGCGGGACGTGAGAGGGAAAGAACCTCACGTCCCAGCCGCCGCGGGAGACGCCCTGGGCGTCGGGGGTCACGTGGTGGCTCCCGGCCACCGTAGGCGCGGGCCTGTGGACGGCGAGTTATGGGCTAGCTCGCCGTCCGGCCGTCTTATGACGACAGGCCGTGTCGACGGCGCGTTCGTGTTCCACGCGCGCCTCAGAGAGATGTCAGCAACCGAGTAGGGGTCCGCATGGGCCGATGCCTGCCAGAGCTGCGGGATTGTTCGAAAGAGACACCGTGGCCCTGGAACACAAAGGGCAAAGAAGGAACATGGATGGGTTTTAGTCAGTACAAGTCTGACACTCCCTTCCGCTCCGCCCAGAGTAGGGGGGGGGGGGGGTCATTTGATGATTTCCCATCCAAAAAAAAAAAAAATTGCCTATACTCTGAGATACAGTGGCCCTGGAACACAAAGGGCAAAGAAGGAACGGATGGGTTTTAGTCGGTACAAGTCTGACACTACCATCCGCTCCGCTCGGAGCGAGGGGGGGAGGGGGGGTCATTTGATGATTTCCCATCCGAAAAAAAGGGCCTATACTCTCCTGAATGAGAAAATAAAAGACTTCCATTTGCACTCGCCGCATGAATGTGTGAGTACGCAACGCTACTACTAAAGTGCTGAGCGTGAGATCGTGCATTCGATTCCCAGGTTGCGTGTTGTGTTTGTTATTGGGTTTATCCAACAGTAATTTCTCATTAAAAGCTCGGTGTCTTGATTTGTTCCCGATTCATTGCAATAGATTCGCCCCCTACTACATGGTGTTTAAAACATGACTGGCGAAATTTGGAGGTTCTACAACCCTGCCTAACCCTTCGGAGATTTGGTGTGATGTTATGTTCTGTATTGACCGATGCCAATTTGATTTTAATAAAGGGTGTAACAAGACCATCAGTACAATACTTTGAGTGCGTTCCATCGAGTCCTACCGTAGAACGTGATTTTTCACCCCAAAAAAAAAAGTTCGTTTCCAAGCAATAATTTTTGCGTAAACTTACTTAGTTTGATGTACAGAATGCTTGGTTGACGGCTTCGTGAAGGGTCTGTTTACACCCTGTATAATGTGACCTATCCTGTATTAAGCTCGCGTATAGTTGGTGTATAACCGCTGATAAAATAAAGCATGACCTATATTTAAAGGCGAAGGACTATTACTACGACATCTACCCCGCCCATTATAGCCATGAAGGCGTTGAATACAGTTTGAAAGCTAATAGTGGCGCTTGAAGCCTATAGTAAGAAAATAGGTAGGTAGGTCTTTATCTATCAAGCATATTTTGACGCTTCAATGATATGAACAGGAAAAGACGTTAATCAACGTTAACGTTTTGTGAAATTGTCCTATTAAAATAAATAAATACAATAATTTAATTTATTCATTAAAAAAAAAACGGCCTACACTAGGAATTTCTCCTGTATCGTGGGTGCGTTTACGAACATTTAAGCTGACATACACAAACAGCCAGAACCGGAACAACTACCTGTAGGCCATATAAATATTTGTTCAGAGCGGGAATCGAACCCGCGACACGAAGGGCCGCAGTCAATCGCTCAGCCACTGCGCCAACCGTCCCGTCCAATTTTGATGGACAGTGTGAAGGATGAAGGATGATATGGCAAGAAAGGAGGTGTCTGATGAGATGACGAGTTATAGAGAAGTATGGAAGAAGAAGACATGCTGCGCCGACCCTAAATAAATTGGGATAAGGACAGGCGAATGATGACGAACACCATTTAAAAAATAGGTAGTTATAGTTAGTTCCGATTTTGGCCACGCGCACGATACTCGTACAACTATCTACATAACTATTGCGCTTGTTACAACCACGTTCTTCGATATTCAATCCATTTGGCATATATTAATATACCTTTAATTTGGTTCCAAACTTCTTACATAGTCCTACCTCTATGCTTAACACCTTGACATTCTGTCAGTTCCGAAAATTTCTATCAAACAAATTCAGTACAAAATTCAAGATTCATCACACATTTATTCATTCCTGTTGAAATGTAAAATAGGCAATACCATGAAACCAGAAGCTGATTCCGGAAACCACTCAAAATCTTGTAAGTTGATCTGATTGAGTAAAATTCCGTTATCTTTCATTTTTTGTTCTAGTTTCCGTTTTTATTTTCTGCCACATACCTAATTATGCCACTTTGTTCGCTGGAATTAAAACTATATGTATGAAGGTGGAAGGGACACCGACGCGAATACGGTTACCACGTATAATTCAGTATATCATCCCTCAGAAATGTTTCATCGGTTATTAAAAAAAATCAGCTATTTTCTAAAAAAAACTGCAACACCTACACGGTCAAAATATATGGAACAGCTGATTTTTTTTTAATAATCGATGAAAAATTTCTATGTATGGGGAGCTCAGAATGATGTACAGACGCCAGCATATCAAGCTACTACAATCGGTCAAATTCCTTTAATAGATTTTCAACTTTTCGCTAAAGCATTAGGTTCAAGGTCGATTGGGAAAATTTGACAGTCTCTAACGAGTAGCTTGATGTGCTGAGTCTGTACAGCCTACTGAATAATTGGTAACAGTTTTTTTTATTACAAAATGGGCCTGATCTTGACCTCGATCACGCCTTATGGAAAGCGATAGATGAGGTCTATGATGGGACGAGCGTACCCAGAAGATGCCTGTAAGATGAATATCTGACAAGCATCTTCGTTTTCGCGTCGGTGTCCATTCCACCCCGTATAAGTAGATAGGTACGTATCCATAACTAAGTTACTAGGAGTATGGAGTCTCTATCTGATAAACCTAATTTAATTTGGGTATACCTTCATACGGCAATGTTCTTTTCAACCGCTACTGCGCTAAATAGGTCGATAAAGAATTAATTCTTCCCCTCAGATTTCACCTACCACACACCCCCTTCCTTATTGACCCTGAAACTCGAACAGCGTAGAAAAATATCATGTATTTCCTCCACATGATTGCCAGTGCATCCAGATTAAACAAATGAAGTGGGGTGCGGTGGCCAGGTCAGGCGGGGAGGTAGGTGCACCCCTTTGACCTGCAAGTAGGTCGTGCTCGATCGATGCACCGCTGCTGCATCTTATCCGTACCGAGCCCTGGGAATTCTGGTGTACGCAATAACTAAACAACTTTTAAATAAAATACCTTAGTTGAAAGATATAAAGTTCTTAACGTAGGTGATTATACGGTAACTGCTAGTTCCCAATAAAGAATACCGAACTTACTTTTATTACTTACAAGAATTTTAAATATTTTGGTCTGGCTCGACTAAATCATATTCCGAATAAATACTTAGCCCCTCCTAATTAAGTCTAATATATGTTTTATTTTTAATTTTGTTTTGTGTACTTTATACAAAATTTTGCGTTTTGTCCGTGCGAGACAAATAAATACTTTATCTTTCTCCTGATTCAGGTCGCATGAAAGTCGAAGGGTTAGGTGAACTGTAAATGTGTTGGAAGACACAAAGGTAACAAACCTAACTATGTAACTTTGGACAGTTACAACCGACCCCCCCCCCCCCCCCGCCCCGTAAGTGATCCGATTACATTCGATTCAGCACGGGACGAGCGGCTTTGCATGTTAAATAGGATTAATAGTTGGCAGCTTATAACGACATTAGTGTCTACAGACGGCGACAATTCGCTAATACGATAAAGATCTGTAACTGCTATAACTAGATAAGGTCTATCTTTTCATACACGAAATATTTTAAGAGTAACTTCTATAAGTCGTAAAGTCGCCATAGCAACGAATAAAAAATTATCTGAGTGTTTTTTTTTTTTACAAATATATTATAATTCTAAAATTTTTTGAGACTTATTGCATAAAACCTTTACTCCCATATTCTAACAATGACAGTAGGTAAATTACGACGTATTAAACTACCGTAATAGATGCTTAAAAATAAGGAGCCAGTATTTATTTTGTGGGTCAAGTAATTTTAAATTATTTATTTTATATATAAAAAAAAATATACTCAGATAAAAAAAAAAAATCCCTTGAAACCGCTTTGTTTTAGCCGTTAGATGATTCCCTGAAAATATTTCGTGTATGAATAGTTAGACCCTATATACTGTTCCAATAGGACTTGAAACAGTGTTAATAGGTAGGTTATTCTGCCACTTCTCCCCCAGTCACCAGGTGGTGGTGAAGCCCAGTTTCACCACTACCTGGTGTTTCAGCTTTAGGGGATTGTCTTGTGTCATTCTGACGTTCAAAAAGTGGTGATCCTCAGCTTAATTTGAACAAAATATTTTTAATTAGAGCCAAGCCGAAATAAAAATCGGTAGGTACTTTTATTTAGTCCACTTGCACACTTTGCTTGTTGTTCAGGGCATAAGGGTGAAAACTATTCGACCGTCAGTACTCAGTGAGTGCGGTCGCACAGACGCCAAGCACATCAATCTACTACAATCTGTCAATTTTTTTTAATAGATTTTCAACTTTAGCTCTAAAGCATTAGGTTCAAAGTTGATTGGGAAAATTTGACAGTTTCGGGTAGGTTAATGTGCTGGAGTCTGTACCTACCTACCATTATTAGTCGACCAACTCATTTACACCTTCCACTAGAGAATTTATATTATTTATTGTTCATACCTTAGGTACCTCAAAAAAATCAAAATCTAATCAAAAAATCATTTATTTCTTCAACATAAGTATATTACAACAGAATTAGTGATAGGAGCCTCCCTTTAAGCAAGTAATGCCTGTATTGGGAGACTCCGCTCTTCCATATCAAGTATTATTAGATAAATATACTTCTGTGTGAGAGTGTGAGTATGTGCGTGTGTGAGTGTGTTTGTGAATGTGTGAGCAGGTTTGTTTGTGAGTATAATAAGTGTGCCAACATGTGGTGTGAGGTGAGTGCGTGTCACCGCACTTCCACTGTCCCTATAGCACTTAAACTGTTGCACTCCTACCTACCTACTACACTTTAATTTTCATCGGAGTTCATAGGGCCAAGGCCTCTGCTTGAAAGTCTCTTGCGGAAAATTATTTTTGATGGTACTAATTGTCGAAAGTTTTGATGATAGAAATTGAAGGGAAATTATTTACTTTGGAAAGAGCAGAAAATAATCTACGTTCTTTGACTAATATTTCCGATATTTTGCATAAGAAAGGTAGGTGTGTTCATAGAAACATAAACATAATGGCAGGATTAGACTTCGTACAAATCCAGACTCCGTAGCTGTTACTGACAAATTCCTGTGGAAATACCCAATACCAATTTGCGCGACCCGGGAATCGAACCCAGGACCTCATGCTCAGCAGGCGCGATTGCGACTACTAGACCAACGAGCTAATCAAGTCAGTGCCGTGGCCTGGGTTTGTGTATGTCAGATATCTTCGACCTTTTCGGTTCTAGGACATGCTAGTTTCCTCATGACGTTTCCCTTAATCCTTTTAAAAGCAGAGGTAACGAAAGCATAGTGAAGTGTATCATAATGTAACGAATAAGTAGGATATACATAACTTACAATGGAGTAAATAAATCCTTATTTATTGAAGTTCTGCCAGATGCGACAAAAGAAATAAATAATGAGCAGGCATTAGCAACAAGATTTAGTTGGTAATGCTATCCCTCTCCCTCGGGGGTGAAGTGTTTTTGTACTAACAAACAAGAGAGAGTAAATTGAGACGCGCGTGGTTACGGCACATACGTGTTTATGTTACTTCGTTGCCTTAAGGTATGTCTACGAAACCTTTCACATAGTTACCTGCCATAATAAAGTACAGTCGACTAAAGCTACGTCTTCATTTTAAAAACAAAATCCCGTGCACACGATGACCACATCTGTTTACCGGTCCTTTTTATGCGGACCCAATATTAGTAAAACAAAAAAGACCGCAAAATATGCGTGCTATTTTAATGATAGACCACTAATTTGTTTTAAAAAAATCTCAGGCTCTGTTAATTTTATTGTTATTACTAGCTGTGCGCGGCATGCGTTGCAATGCACCTTTTTAACCTACTCAACTACCTACCTACCTACCTACCCTACCACCTACCCTACCTACCTACTCTATCTACATACCCTACCCACCCTAGCGTTGTGAAATGTAGTTAAAACCTATTCTCATACCTACCAAATATAAATAAAAAATCGGTCGAGCCGTTTTGTAGGAGTGCGACCACTAACACCGTGACACGAGATTTTTATTTAAAAGATTAAACATTTATTTCAGACCAGGTCCATATTTTGCTCGTAACAATGTACTTAAAAAAGCAATGTGGCATCAAAACTAATGGGCAACAAAATCAAAGTACGACATGAAGCCATACCCACTTTTGCGGCATGGGAAACACCCACCGATTAGTAAAAATTATGATCACAGATGTTTCACCACCCTTTTTCGGCGAATAGGAATCATCATCGTCTTCCTGGCATTGTTCCATTCTATTTGGGGACGGCGAATAGGAATAAAACAAAAAAAAGGACGAAGGAAAAATGTTTTTAAGTGTTTATAGCGGCTGGGCGCTGCAAGCAGGAATACGAGCGATTACGGTGGTCAAATGTAAGTTTGGTCGCCTGTACCTATCATGTCGAGATTTACAGAAGCAAGTGTTAGCCAGAGGGCTTCATAGTTTTAACGGAACACTAGGTTCGTTTGGTAGAAAATCCTACACTGTTTACCTGAGCAGCACAGAAATTAAATTCTTATTTATGTAGGCTATCTAGGGTTAGGTAAGCTTGGGTAACTTGTAGACAAACTACCGATAGGTAATTAAGAGACTAATATCATAATTGTGTCTGAACACTAAATATAAAAAAATTAATAAAAATACTAAATATTAATGTTGTGAATAATATAAATATTGTTTATAATTCTTTTATTTATTTTCATACAAATCTTATACATTTTGAAATTTTTCCTAAAAATAAAAACATTTAAAAATATGAAAAATTGTAGCTCACCGGATTCGGGAACAGGGTCCAAGCTACCGGCGGTCAGGGCTAAATATTGTTTATTGTTTATATTTGCTGGGGAAAGTCTACGCCTGCATAAGCGATTCAAATTTTACCCCAAAAACACACACACATAACCTAGCAAAACATCACGCCTGTAATCCCCGAAGAGTTAGGCAAAGGTGTAGGTACCTAATTGTACACCCATATTTCGCCAGTAATGTTGATTCTCATGTAATAGGAGGTGAGCGAACCTATTGCCATCAACTGGGCACGAATTTAGACTCCGTGGCTGCTACTGAGAAATTCCTAATGGAAAACCCAATAACATTTTGCTCGACCCGGGAATTGATTCAATCATTTTTATCTGTTTTATCCTTTTTAGATACGCATCATGTCCACGGAGATTTGCTAGCGACATAATTTAAATTCACCTTGTAGTTTTGCATGATAACCAGGTCGAGAGGAACTTGCTTGCATAGCGGACTCATTTATTTAATTCTTTAAGCACACAGAATGTACAGAAGCGTATAAAATAAACCAACAGGATGTTATATTTTCTCAGTACAACGATTCATCGCCATTTTATTAAATCTTTTTTCGCAGTAAATTCACTCGCTTGTTTTCGTATTCATACGTTCCCTTGCAGAATTTCTTGGAATCAGTTTTATTATATTAGGTACTCTTATTTCATTACAGGAGTAGAGGAGATGGCTCACATTTTATTGTATCGATGTCGACTTCTTGGCACACACATAGGTAAAACTTGATTATTTAATACCATATTGGTATAAATAAATCATTTTACGAGTCGCTATTCACACGAGGAACTGCGGAAATCAATTTCAAATTTCCAATTTGCTTATTCGATTTCTTTTGCTCGATTCTCTTGATAAAATCTGCTAAAAGATCAAGAGTGAAGGTAACACTTTGAGATAATTATTAATTCAGGTTAACCTATTGGTAAAAGAGCAACAAAGACAATGTCTAAACGGACGCTTCACGAAGCAATCAACTAAGCATTCTGTACATCAAATTAAGTAAGTCTACTGAAAAATTATTGCTGGGAAACGACTTTTTTTTAGGGTGAGAAGACACGTTCTACAGTAGGACTCAATGTAACGCACTCAAAACATGGCGCTGATGGATGCATTGAATAGTTCGGGGGTCAAGGACGTATTAAACCCCAATATCCCCGTAACTAGAAGGTTCCCAAGCATGGTCTAGAAAAAAAATCGCTATGACGGGGAGAACAAGTGCCTTTCGGGGTCTTTAAGGGTATTTTTACTCTAATTGGGTCAGTGTTGTACGCAGTACGGCCGTGTTTTTATTAAGACTCCATCTATAAAGGGTGTAAAAACCCTTAACGAAGCCGAAAGGCACTTGTTCTCCTCGTCATTGCGATAATTTTTTGTACTGGACCTTACCTGGGAACCTTCTAGTTACGGAGATATTGGAGGTCAAAGTTCCAAATTTTTCACAAGTTTTTTTTTAAATACTAGTTTTTAAGATAGTAACTTTACCTAAATTGCCTCCATGTCCCGTTTACTATTCAAAGCAACCATCAGCACAATGTTTTGAGTGTGCTTCATTGAGTTTTACCGTGAAACGTGATTTTTCACCCCAAAAAAAAAAGTGATTTCCTAGCAATAATTTTTGCGTAGGGTTACTTAGTTTGACGTACATAATGCTTGGTTGACGGCTTCGTGAAGGATCCGTTTACACCCTGTATTTTGATACACTTATTTAACTTTCAAAGTCTTAATTAAGTATATTTTTATGATTTCGTTTCACGTGACTGACACCGCAACCCACAAGTGCAATAGCTAGACCGAACGAATTTTGTAAGTAATATTTTGGATTATCTCGTTTTAAAGACATAATAACCTATGTAGCGTGCCAAAGTAGGTCACTTATGTATGCCCTAGGTATAAAACTATTTGTTCACAGTCTGTAAATGAGTGAACCTTGAATCTAACTTAGATCGAAAGCTAAATGTCGGCTTGTTTCTATGTGGTATATCCTGAAGGATAAAGAAGGAATAAATATATCATCTGATCCAACAAAAAAAAATTGTTTTTTAGTGCAAATGAATTATTCCAAATAATAATTCGCTAAATTAAGAGCAGTCTTTCCCTGCAGTTCCTTTGTTATCCTAGAATCTAGCATCCAGACACCTTTGTCCTCCAACTGATAAGGCTACACGTTAAGACTACCTTAAACCCTTCGTATAAGGTTTAAATTCCCACTGAAATTAAATTAGGAAGATAAAGTGCGCAGGCGTGAAGCTATTGACTGTCCCCCCTCTCCCTCCTCAGAAAGCTGAATGTAGTGCTCACAGGACCCAAACAAAGGATAGATATGATATCAAACTACCACTGAATACGACTTGAAATTCTTTGACGAACCTAAGTGACAAGAAGAGCGAAACTTCGGACTACCGTCAACCATTATTGTGAATGTAGATAGATTTCTTCCTTTCGTGTAGGTTCAAAAACTTTACTAAAAGGTATTATTATGATGACTGTTTGGCGGAGTTTCGTAACTGTAATAGAAGTTTTCAATTAATGTTTTTTTGCGTGTAATTGAGTTAGAAGCCGTAATTTTTCGTCGTCCAAAGGCTTTGTTTGTGAGTTCTGAAAGTTATTGCTGGTACTTAGTTGGCTCCTTTTGTTTTTATTTTATGGGTCTGATAAAATAAATATTTGCGTAAAACTTTGTTTGATGTTATTATTTAAATAGGCGGGCTGCTCGGGCTTCCCACGCATATTATGACTTGACTTAAAATCGAGATTTCTTTGTAATGTTTGAGTTGGATAATTCTAGTATTATAATACATTAGCTGGAATAAATCATTTAATTAGTGGTGAGACCGCATAAAAATCCTTTGTTTGGTTTAGAAGAACAACATACGAACAACATGGTCACGTTGACATACTCGAAAAGGCGACTTTATTCTATATTAAACGCATGTACGGGTCGTTAACCTGTCGGTGCTAACCTATTAATCTACATCACGTAAAAATGCTGAAAATGAAAAATAATGTCCTGTGACTAAACTATTGGATATATTCAAATGAATTTTTGTATGCACATTTTTGTAAACCTCGTGACGTTCCTCGTCACGAGGTTTACACAGTTTAGTTTGTTGCGCCACCCTTTATATAGATAAACAAGAATTCAAGTGTTCTTTCTTCTACGTAGCCAATTAAAAGTTAATAAAATAATGTTGTATATTTCTTTTCCTTATACAACATTATTTTTAGTATAGTCGAAACCTGAATATAGTTTGTTCAGAATAAGTAACTGAAACCAATTATTTTTAAACCATGTTATATTTTGTCCCAGAAATATTTAAAAAAGGTTACAAGTTGGACACCGAGCGACACTAAGTACCTAACACAATCATTTAGGTACCTACTGCCAAATTATTATTATCAATGAGCTCAAGACGACGCTGGAGGCGCGCGCGCGGCGGCGCCGCATGATGACTAAGTTTTTGTGCGGACAACCAGGTAACAGAACAAGCCTATAACTTTGTAATTTTTCATGATACAGTTTTGAAATTTTGTACATAGATTATTTACATAAAAATACACGATACATGTAATACACGTGTTTCAGGTTTCGCATATACTAAAAACTAATGTTGTATATACAAGCTAATGATTCATGTAACTAGTGACAGATTGTTAAGCTAAGCGCTACAAACGATATTTATCGCTACGCGCATCAAAAGTCACAACAAACACTACGAGAGATATTTATCGCTACAAACATAATAACAAATCATCCGCCTGTGTTGACTAAATACGCACTCGCTCTGATACATCTTTTGATAATCGAAGCTGAATTGTATGTTAACTGGAGCGGTATCAATTGTGTGAATGCTGTCATTGTATATATTTTAACTCTTTGTGAATATTAGTTGGCAGATCAGCAGTAGGTCACCTTTGACTGAAAATTGACCCCTACATCATTGACGTTTAAAAGTATTTATAATATCCTACATTACATGCCTGCAGTAGACCTCGCAGGAGATGGCGGGACGAACTGGACAAAAGTACCGACCAGTGGTCCACATAGGCCCTGGATCCAAGAATTTGGATGTCATTATAGAGAGGCTTTTGCCTAACAGTGGTATGATGCAGGCTAACAGTAACAGTAACAGTAACGTGCACAAAAAAGAAAAGACAAAAATCTATCATATTTGTGAAAATGCAGATGACGTTAGATTTCTTAAAAGTGGCTTTTTTATATTAATTGAATAGGTAGGTACTACTTATTAAAAATAAATTGTATACAGGGTGTAAACAGACCCTTCACATAGCCGTCAACCAAGCATTCTGTACATCAAACAAAGTAACTTTACGCAAAAATATTGCTGGGAATCGACTTTTTTTTTTTGGGGTGAAATATCGCGTTTAACGGTAGGATTCGATGGAAAGCACTGAAAGCATTGTGCTGATGGATGGATTGAATAGTACAGGGGCGGTGGAGGTGTGTAAAGTAAAAATCTTACATTAAACACAAATATTTAAAAAAAAACTTGTGAAAATGTTGGAACTTTGACCCCTAATATCTCCGTAACTAGAAGGTTCCCAGGTATGATCTAGACCAAAAAAAAAAAATCGCAAAAACGAAGAGAACAAGTGTCTTTCGGCTATGTTAAGGGTCTATTTACACCCTTTATGTTACGGCTAAAAGCGGAAGTAAGGTTACACCCAGTTTTGCCGGCTATACCTAGGTGCGGCCGGTAACAGTTTGTTATACTTAGGTGTATCCTTTTCATTGCTAGGACAAACCGACCAAATGGATTAGGTTAGAACTGTGAGCAAACGATCAAATGATCAGCCTTTCATATCCGCTACAACATCTACCTACTACCAATTGGATTCCAGATCATACGAAATTCAATACCGCTTCGATAGCAGTATTTAGGTACATCTAGATTCTAAACGGTATGCTTATAACAGCGGTATACCTAGACTCTAACGGCCATAGTGCACTGCACCGGTTCTATTTCTAGCTCCCCCCCTTCGGGATTCGCTTACGTTTTCATCAATATATTATACGGGTTGGAAGGGACACCGACGCGAAAACGGTTACCACATATTCAGTACATCATTCTGAGCTGATTTATTTAAAAAAAACAGCCTATAAAAGTGTAATACCTACACGGTCAAAATGTACATAACCTATTAAAAATTTCTATGTGGGGGGCTGCAGAATAATGTACTGAATACGTGGTAACCGTTTTCGCATCGGTGTTCCTTTCAACCCGTAGAGTCTGTGAGAGACTTGCAGAACTAATTTATATGTTGGTAAGGGTCATAAAACATTGCAAGATATTACTTTACGTGAGGTTTGGTTGTCGAGTTGGATTTCATGTTTGATTTCTATTGTTGTTCATCATGCATTTTAGGGTTATTGTTCTTATAGTTCCGCTTTTAGGTTAAATATAAAACGAATTTTAGGAAATTAGATTTCGTGGAAGAAGGCCCTGTTTTCTCGCTGCCACATGCGTTCAATATTTATAGCGGTATATTTTTGGCAAGCGTGTTTCTTGAGTTTTACCAGACATGACAGTTAATGCAGTTATATCTATAGGAAGTATTTTTTTGGGTTAATGAAAGTAGGAAGTTACTACGTACCGCTTTAGTTAGTGTTCCAAACATTGTAAGTAGTACAGGATAAATATTGGGCATGACATAACATGAAATACATTTAGGCTTACAAAGTCGAAATTGCGAGTGCTTTTTTTGACCAAATCACTTTTTTTTTCATGATCGTGGTGGTCATGGGGGGAGGCCTTTGCCCAGCAGTAGGATAACAGTAACAATAGTAACACTTTTTCTTAACCATTTTTGTAATTTACGATACGATTATATCCGATGTTTGCCGAATCACAAAATTCAGTCTGAAGCATTGTATATAGGGTCTAACTATTCATGGGAATCATCTAACGGCTATAACAAAGCCATTTCAAGGAATTTTTTTTTATCGGAGTATATTTTTTTATAAAACATAAATAAATAAATAATTTAAAATTACTTGACCCCACCCAAATAAATACTAGCTCCTTATGTTTAATCATCCATTACGGTAGTTTACTACGTCGTATTTACGTACTGTCATTGTTAGAATAAAGCTTTATGCAAAAAGTCTCAAAAAATTTTAGATTTGTAATAATTTTGTAAACAAAAAAACACTCAGATATTTTTTTTTTTTCGGCGATGGCTATGGCGACTTTACGACTTATAGAAGTTACTCTTGAAATATTTCGTGTATGAAAAGATAGACCTTATACCTACTAAATTAATCAATGCATCCCGTCTTTTAGCCTATGTTTACAAATAAATACCTAACAGCGGTCTGCCTTCTTCCTCATGTCATAAAAGTGAACTAATCCGCTTACCACAACAAATCGTAAATCCCCAAAACACAACACAGCGCACGAATGTTTATGTGAGCCTAGCAGGACCGCGCGCGTGAACGATTTTCAAATTGAAAATGGTAATTCTACATATTATATTTACAAACTTGCTCGTGGGTAAATAATTACAGCCGCTCGGATCAATCTTCAGGTAAAGCCGCGCTTGACTTGGTTGACCAGTTGACCATCAATTAAATACCGAGTATCCTCCGTGCTTCGGAAAGCACGTTAAGCCGTTCGTCCTGGCTGTCATTAAAAAAATCTGACCTTACCAAGGAGTATCGTATTACCCAGTACTGACAGGGTTGTGGAGGTCAAATAGGAAGTCGCTCGATGTAAAATAATGGTATTCACCTGCATCCGGTTAGACTGGAAACCGACCATAACACAGTTTGGAAAAGGCTTGGCAGATAATGATGAATTGTTGCCGTTTAAGACTTTATTCATCTGTATTCATGATGCTGATTGTTCTTGTTGTAAAAATGGATGCTTTAGCATCCACCTCGTTAGTCTAGTGGTGGGAATATTTCAGTAGCAGCCACAGAGTCTGGATTTATGCTCGGTTGTTGGCAATAGACTCGCCCCCTATTACATGGGACTTAAACATAACTAACTAAATGTGGGTGTTATATTTAGGTACAATTCTGCCTTAGCCTCCAGATTTACAAGTGTGAAGTTAAGTTATGCTTCATAAATTTACGTTAGGGTTACGTCGCCCGTTCGTGTTAGTACCTCAGTTCCGACAAGTTCACTGAGACACGAACCCAAGCTATTGCTCCGAGATGATCGATTGTGTTTACTCAATACGTTCCCTTTGTGTTTATTGTATTAGTTTCCAACTGCCTGGAGTGTTGAGTAACGTAGGGCTATATTTAGGGAGTCTTTGAAGTGTTAAGCTAGAATAGAGACCCATACGAATCATCCGATTAGGTACGAGGTAACTGACTTCTTTTTTTTGCTTAGGCATGAAAATTACATCGCATGATATGTTTAACATCCATCAAATTTAATAATAATTAACATATTATACAACCTAGTTTTAGTATATGCGAAACCTAAAACACGTGTTCAAAACCGTATCATGAAAAATAACAATGTTATAAGCTTGTTATGTTACCTGGTTGTCTGCGCAAAAACGTGGTTACCACGCAGCCCGCGCGCGCGCCTTCAGCGTCGTCTTGAGCTCATTGATAATAATAACTTGGCAGTAGGTACCTAAATTAATGCGATAGGTACTTAATATCGCTCGGTGTCCAACTTGTAACTTTAAAAAAATATTTTTAGGACAATATATAACATCGTTTAAAAATGATTGGAATCGATTCAGTTACTTATTCTGAACAAACTATATTCAGGTTTCGCATTTACTCAAAATAATGTTGTATATATTTCCTTTATTTATTTTTATACAAATCTTCTACATTTTTAAATATTTCATACACTAAAAACAATATAAAAAAACATTTAAAAATATAAAAAATTGTATATATTTATTATTATAAATATATTATTATAGTAATTGTAGTAAATTTATATTATATTATATTTTTATTCATATTATTCCGACTGTCATTTGTAGATCTTTGACAGTCGTTACAGGTAGTCAGTGGCTCAAAAAGTCTGACAACCAGTCTTACCAAGGGGTATCGTAATACCTAGTACTAACTGGGTTTTGGAGGTCAGATAGGCAGTCACTCCATGTAAAACACGGGTATTCAGCCGCAACCGGTTAGACTAGACGCCGACCCTAACATAGTTGGGAAAAGGCTAGGCAGTTGATGATGATGATGATATTATTATATTATATTAATTAATTATATTTTAATTGAAGTTTGCAGGGATCCGCTGGATGCGAATCGCACGGGACCGGTCAATGTGGCGACACTTGTGGGTGGCCTATGCCCAGCAGTGGATTTCTTTCGGCTGAAATGATGATGACGATGAAATTAAATAGTTAAAATAGTACCCCCAGAGGTATTATTATCACTATGAAAAGTTTTAGTTGATCGTCAGTATGTTTACAATATAGAACAGTTAATACATATTCTGTTCTATTGATTTTAATTGCTACTAAGACTTTGTTATTTTTAATTTTATTTTCCCAATTTTATTTTATTAACTTAATGTTTTAATTTAATTTTTAAATGCTACTATATATTTGTTAGCTTAGTTATAAATTTTATTAAGCATGCTGTGGTCTCCTGTAAGTGAAGGAGTACACCTACGTGATACTTTTGTCATCGATTATTTATTTCGTGTGTTTGTGTACATCCTCTGTTGGAGATCCTAAATAAACAAATAAATAAAAAAATAAACATTCACAAGTTTATTTGCACATTTATAACAGAATGTAGATTGTGGAAAATTGCGCCATGATTGCACATTCATGTCCCTTGCGACATGACCTATTTTATTTACAAGATGCCTCAATAGTTTATGAACGCCGTTTCGTATTTTATTAACACTAAAATGCAAATGCAATTTCAAGACACGAATCACGCAAGAAGTCGAGACAGAACACATAATCTTAAACTTTGAATCAAATTCGTAGGTATGGCTACCTACGAATTTTTCTGCTTAGTCTACAGCATTCTACCAAAATAATGTACAGTTTATCGACATAAAAGGTATTTACCACATTTCCATAATACCCCTTAATATTCCCTGCGGGGTGCCCATCTATTAGGGTTTAGATATCCCCCACTGCCAAGGTCACATCGATCGACGCATCACGAGAAAGGGACGCAGATATCTGTTGCATAAACTATCTCAGTCTCGCGGGAAAATGTCGGATGGGAATCAGTGGGTAGACTGTTGGTAAACAAAGAAATATAGGAGGGGGACCTGATAAATGTTATCTAAGCTCGGATTTCGATTCAGTGCGGTTTTATGCAACTATGCATTACGACGATCAAAAGTTTCTGGTTTCAGAGCGAGTTAGGTGTATTTTTTGTGATTTTCTTTGTGACCTCGATGTAATTAGCAATATGGCAGGTAAGTCCTTAAAAAGTAGTTATTTTTATTTACATGAAGTTTTCTTTAGTTTATTTTCGATTATGCATTTCATATTAATTTGATGTATTAAACACTGACACTTATTTTATAAAAACGTGTCTCCTTTATCCTTCAAAACAATATGTTGTGCTTCTATTAAATGCGTCGCAAATACTTTCACAAGGTCATATTATCAAAATCTGACCTTGGATTATTCAGCTCAGGACAAATATCAGACATTCTAAAATCTTCAACATCATATTAGCAGAAGATATTTACTGTTGGCCATAATAAGCCTTCCGCAGGCCACAACCACCACGTTCTACCTAGTTACATCCAGCTGTAATATTACAAGTTCTTCAAGTATTCACAACTCTCAAGTTCTCTACAAAATACTCAACAATAAGTAAAGTTATTCAACCACAGTCTTAGCAGACAGTTCTCTAAGATTTGATTAGATAGTCAGTCTCTAAATTATACACATTATGTACTAAAGCACATAGTTCGTGAAGGCAATAGCTACATAATTAGCGAGCTTCCACTTAGGTACTACCCACCTCTTGTCTCACCATTCTCGGTAGACCGCCTATTTAAGGAACCTGCCTAATTAATATTCTCATTTTTAGAAGATACCTCTCAACGAAAAAGGAAATTGTCGCGAAGAAAGTCAATCCTCTCAAGTGACGATTAGAAGGAGTTCCATTTTACTGTGAATTTTCAATTTTCCGTTTTATTGAACTTGACTGTATTATGTGTTCGTGACGATGACGACAGGCGTGTTCGCTCGCGTAGCCGAGTCCTCTACGCCGTAGAAAGTGCTACGGCGCGGGCGTAGACTTTGCTACGAGACTTTCGCTTTTGAGATTTACATTGCTTTGTTTTCACTTCTGCGTTGGATGACCGTCAGTTATAACGCGGTAATGGATGCTGTGTTTATGGATACTATAAGGTTTCGTTAAAAGATAAAAGGTTGAGTTTTATAGGTTCTAGGACGCCTTGCTTCGCCGGCCGGCAAGCGTGCGCTTCGATATGTTTATATTGCATTGAAATGGCTCATAATTTTTGTCTTGTCGATGAATCATTTTTGCGTTTTTGTTAAAATAAGGTTACGATTATTGCATATTGAAGTAAAAAGTTTTGTCTGATTTTAACCTTTTTCGGGTTGATTTACTGTTCGCAATTGGGGTTCTAAGGAGTCCGAAATCGTTAATTAGAAAAAAAAGCTGACCGTAAAATAAAATCTATAAAAGAAAAAAGTTCATGAAAATTTATCGAGTCTACCACGCAGTAACTACTCCACTAACAACATCGCATGATGCAACTCAATAAAACCGCTGCATTTGCTAACCTTTAAATAGGATTGTTGAACTTCTCAGTTGCCAGTTAGACATAATTGTCTCTCATTTCCTATCTCAAAGCAAAAGTATCGATAAAATATTCGCTTGATCAGGCTCGGCTCCGCCCAACCTCCCTTAAGGCTTCAGTCGAGTCCGCAGGCGCTGGCGAACGCACGTCTCTCCGCCATCTTGAATCTCGGCGCCATTCCGTGCATTTAACACTTCCTACTCAATCACCATTATAGTTTTAAATACGGAAGTGTCGTGACAACACGCTGTATATTAACGGTGAGTTTTTTTCTTAATTTATTTTCCTGTAAATACAGATTTGTTTATTTTAAGACGCCTACAACGGGATGGCCTCCCAAGGACGTTTTTGTTCATTTACTGCATATAGGTGCATACCTACTATGTCATTCATTTTGGGATATTCTAGTACTTTATGTTTCCGATATTTTGTTGATTAGATAAGATTTGTTGATGTTTCGAAGAATGTAAATATAAATAAGCGGAGTAATGATGACGTTAGGGTTTTACGTTTGAGACCTGACCTAGGCGAACGAGGCGGGTACGTCGTGGGTGCATCCAGCCGAGCTTTTTATAGAAACTACGTAGTTGCCATATTCGGGTTGTGTCCTTTGCATTTAAGAGTTTTTTGTTCCTAATTTAAATATTTTCGGGGTACAATTTTTTCCAAACTTTTTTTTAGTGCGTTTTATTGACCATTCTATTACTTTTTATTTATCGAAATTTTCTCTACATGTAACCATACAAAACCACATTTTAAAAAGAGGGGAGATATACTAACGCCGCATTTTACGGGTTTAAAAAAAAATTGTTATTTTACCAACATTTTTTTTCAAGCCCCTAATTTTCACTACTGCGCATCAAAATTGCACTCGCTTCGCCCCTAACCTAAGAACTCCTTCACCCGTTCATCAACTGGAAGCGTTACATCACTAGAACCTGTTCCTTACTGAATGTTAGTCAATATGAACGGACGACACGCCCACTCGCGAACAACGAACCCACGGTAATCGGGTCAACCACCAAGCATTTCCGAAGCTGACTTATGTAAGCATTCGTTTAATAACACCTTGGAATCTAAACAATTTCGGGGTTTTGCATTTGCATTTATAAATAAAGAAATTTTGTCAGCTGATTTTTTGACTCGAAAATCAGAAGGCTGCATTTAGTATGGTAAGGGAACAGAGTTGAATTTGAATGTCCAATCTTGAAAATTCTCTTTATAACTTTCACGCTTGTATTCCCCGTAGGGTTCGGCAGAGGTGTACCAATAGTGTAACACGTACATTTTGCCAGTTTGGAGTCCTATTTAGTATGGGGCGAGCATATTACCATCAGCTGGGAAAAAATAAGGTCAGCTACTAAGATATTCCTGACGGGACGAGCTCAGCAGTAGCAATAGCGACCACTACATCAATGAGATAATCGGAATATTCCAATAACTGCACTGTATAACTTTCTGGTCCTTTTGTTGTTTGTTCGGCATTAATTCGTCTTTGGTTCCAATTGTTATCTCAACATGAATGATGTAACTAAGACATTGAAATACTAGCTTTTGCCCGCGGCTTCACTCGCGTTAATTAGAATTTGACAATCAATTCGGGTTGTACTCTGCGTGTAATAATATAATTCAATCATGATTCGGAAGACACGTGGTGCCATCTATTATCATTATTTTATTTGTCCTCTAGGACTAACCTTAACAAGTTTGCCCCCTTGTCACGCGCCATAAGACTGTTAAATTTTATCTCAGATGAGGTAGATATATTTCACTGCAGTCTGATGAAGTTCACAGGAGTAGCACTGTAGTGCATTGAAAATATTTAGAGGTGTTCCTATTGTAGGTATTTTAATATTGGTTTTCTTTTTTTCTTTTTTATATGTATTCTGATTGTGTTTTTAATTGTATTTTTGTTAGCTTATGTAATATATCGTATCTTGGTGGTGGTAACATCGCATTGGCGTTATAGCTGTAAAGGTGTATTTTACACAATTTTAAATAAATAAGAACATTATTATTGTTTTCCTCGGGAACAGTACTTTTTTCGGGATAAAAGGTGAAAGGATGATCGGTTCAGTGGTTTAGGCTTGAAAAGGTTACAAACAAACTTACTTTCGCATTTATAATATTGGTAAGGAAAGAGAGATATTAATTTTTGATTCTGGACTGTAAACATCATCAACTTTAGAAATACTATTATTCTGCCGTGTATTTTAAAATCAATTTACAAATTAATCACCATTAATTATTAAAAATCAGCAGCCTCATTGATAACATCTTTGGGTTCATTTTTCCGTAAAAGACATAAAATCACGTCCAACCATATGTACTCTTTTGATCCGTTCAAATCCATTCATCTTTTCATACATGCCCGGACAATGATGCAATCGCGTGTATTCATAATTCGTGGGCAGTAACCGTAATGTTCTTTCTATTTTCACGTCAGAATTATTGATCATTACTTTGTTTTCGACAGCCTTTTGTATAGGTTTACTTTGTAACACCGCCCATCAAATATTACGTGCGTCATACCATACAACGCTATCAATGAAAAGTAGTTCAAAAAGATGAGGAGCTCGTGGCTAAATAATAACAGCCGCTGCGGTCTTTAGGTTAAGCCACTCTTGCCTAGGTTAATCCGTGGATTGGTGACCACCCATTACATACCGCGTTTCCTCCGTGACTCGGAAAGCACGTTAAGCCTTTGGTCCGGGCAGATCTTTGACAGTCGTTACGGGTATTCAGTGGTCAGAAAGTCTGACAACCAGTCTTACCAAGGCGTGTACCATCAGTAAGACAATTATTGGCTGATTGTATGTACTTAGGTATACTAAATTAGAAAATGTAAAACTGGTTAAAACTGAAGTTCAATGCCAAATAAAAATTCATTATGAATTCAAAGATTTTCATTTGTTTTCTTTATGATAATGTAATTTTGTCTATTGATTTAAAAATGAATGGTTATATGGAATTATTCGATAGCATACACGACAGGTGTTAGTTTTTAGTTTCATACCTGCTTAGTCATCGACTACCTGAATAAATTACCTCATAAGTCTTATCATCTTTCATAACAGACACGCACAGCTATCGGCACTTTGATCTTTTAATATTATTGCGGGGCTAATTTTCTAATTTTTATAAGTACTTTATTGGTAGATAGTGAATTCATAAACCACAAAAAGTCCTTCTGTACATAGTCTATGAGAACTTTGATGCACAAACAACGTCCAATTCATTAATTTGCACTTTACAGTAATATTCGTTATAACTCATGTATATGCGTTAGTCCACTAGCACTTATACACAAATTGGGATCCTGAAAAAAAAAGCTGATTTTGTAAAAAAAATATGGAGGTTGCGGGCTTGCAGCCGCGTGCGGTTTCGAAAATTTACGAGTTCCTTATTGGATTTTTCTGGTAAATTATTCGTTTGCAACCTGGAGTTACTCGTAGTTTTTTTTTTTCGGTTGGGAAATCGTCAAATGACCCTCCCCACTCTGGGCGGAGCGGAAGGGAGTGTCAGACTTGTACTGACTAAAACCCATCCATGTTCCTACTTTGCCCTTTGTGTTCCAGGGCCACGGTATTGTGTTATAACTTAAGAGGCTCTGACAGCTTTTATTCGTCTCTTATTAGCTTATCTTATTATTTTAGCCTTTTTTTAAAGAAAAGTGAGAACTCTTCACCCTTCTATATCTACGTTTGTACATATTTTACATTAAAGTCGTTTTTCATGTGTCTGTGTGATCGCGTTGTTCTCCTTCGTCACGGATTTTGATGCGGTCTTCTCCATCATTTATATTTTACTAGCTTATGCCCGCGGCTTTGCCCGCGCCGAGTTCGGTAGTTATCCCACGAGACCGTACTACCAGGATAAAAAGTATCCTGTGTGTTAATCCAGGTTATACGCTATCTGTGTGCTAAATTCCATCCAAATCCGTTCAGTAGTTTTTGCGTGAAAGAGTAAAACATCATCCATCTATCCATCCTTACAAACTTTCGCATTTATAACACTCAGCTTAAACACTCAGCTTTCTTAATTTTATGTTAGTTTAGTAATATTGTAATTACTAAACTAACATAAAATTAAGATATATGTATGGATGTTTCTTCAAACCGAAAATCTATGCAAAGCATGGGCGTTTCGCTAGTTACTTTATAAAGTTGTTAAAGACAGCTACTTACAAGGGTGAGTGTACTCTGTACTACGATACTAAACTTCTGTTCTCTCCCTAGAGGGATACGGGCGTGGCAGCTGCCTATATACTAAAAGCCTTCTGTATTTACTCCTCAATGTACTATTATCTTTTAAAAAGAAAATGCTTGCTTCGTTAACCCTGAAATCCAAACCCTTATAGCCATCAATTTGAAATAGGAGAAGGCTCGACAATTTGCTTTCTTATAAACATAAAATTAGAGCGGCATCGTAAAAAGATATTTGAAATGCAAATATATTTTTTATTACGACATGAATGTCATAAACAAGCAGTAATATAAATGTCTATGGTGCTTTATGGCTACACCAAAAGGAAGGTGGTACATTTGACTTAAAGGACCCAAGATTAGTCACGGTTAAGGGTGGTATTTATACATTCTTATATAATTCCCACTGCTGGGGTACAGGTATTTTCTTTATGAGAGGGAAGGGGCTGTAATGCCGCCATGCGGGGCCCATTGTGGGTTGATAGATACCACGTGTTTTTTCATGAAACTTCGCTTTAGCAGTAGTAGTTACTTTACTACTTAGCAGTAGTAGTTACTTTACTACTTAGCAGTAGTAGTTACTTTACTACTACTGCTAATGCGAAGTTTCATGAAAAAATTCGACTTTCTTTCATGAAACTTCGCATAAGCATGCGAAGTTTCATGAAAGAAAGTAAGGCTTGTTTGGGGTTCCTTCGTTAAAGTACAGACTACATAAAAATAACATCATGCCTGTCATCTCCGAAGGGTAAGGCAGAGGTGAACCTTATAGTTAAGTCCCATATATTAGGGGGCGAGCCTATTGCCGTCAACCGGGCACAAATCCGGCCACCGTGGGACTAGCTAGGGTGGAACTACCACAGCTTTTGCTAACGGCAAGCAACATTGCTGTGTTGAGTGTCGAACGCGGGGAATGCGAGAACTAACAGTCACAATGACATAAAATGTTATGAATATGGGCGCTCGATATCCAAAGTTAAGCAGTGCTAGTCTAGGTCGGTCCGTAGATAGGTGACCATCATTAAATACTGAGTTTTCTCCGTGCCTCGGAAAGCACACTAAGCCGTTGGTCCCGGCCCTCTTTTGTAGATCTTTGACAGCCGTTAAGAGTAGTCATAAGCCCGAAAGTGTGGCAACCAGTCTTACCTAGGGGTATCGTATTACCCAGTAACTGGGTTGTGGAGGTCAGATAGGCAGTCTGTCCGTTTATAATATTGATATTCAGCTGCATCTGATTAGACTGGTAGCCGACCCCAACATTGTTTAGGGAAAGGCTAGGCAAATGATGTATGAGACACTCTTTGTCGATATCATGTCGACAATTTTTTTTAACACTTGCCTTTTTAAGTTTCATTTTGGTATGTCGACGAACCGTGAGCCAAAATAAAACAAAAAAAAGAAAAAGCTTGTAAAAACTTCACAATTCTTAAAATGTCAACCCATTAATACCTTTATTTGGAGTACTTTCGTAAGAACTTTAGCAAAAATTGTAAGGGTTTCACTTGCGTTTATAAAAGGCCCCCAAAGTCTGACGTTCTTCGTTATATTTATAGAAGTTGCCAGTTGTCAGAAGCCTCACAAATGGTCTGACCTTTTGCTGACGGTTGCTGGTGTCCCCGACTTGTTGGGCAGTGGAGGTGAGCAGTGGCTTCGTTTATAGAACTGATGCCGACCGCGTCAACTTCTCGTCTATTTTAAAATGAGAATACCTAGGTATGCAAGGTAGTGTTGATTTGCTTTGGTACATACTGTTCCTACTACTGTTACTAAGTATTTATTCACAGTACTATCAGTACGGTACGGTATCAGTATTTTTTGTAATTACGTTTATGTAGAGGAGCTCGTGGCTAAATAATAACAGCAGGTCGGGTCGATGTTTAGGTTAAACCGTGCTTGCCTTGGTTGGTCCATGGATGGGTGACCACCCATTACATACCGAGTTTCCTCCGTACTTCGGAAAGCACGTTATGCCGTTGGTCCCGGCCGTCATTTGTAGATCTTTTAAAGGTGTTACAAGTAGTCAGTGGCCAGAAAGTCTGACAACTAGTCTTACCAAGGGGTATTACTTAGTACTAACTGGGTTGTGCTCTATGTGAAATACTGGTACTCAGCTGCATCCGCTTAGACTGGAAGCCGACCTCACCATACTTGAGAAAAGGCTAGACAGATGATCAGGAATCTTTCGAAGTTCGGAATAAGTTTGTTATAGGCTTGAGTTTTTTTTATGAAACCAATTCAAATATGCCAATCCCAGGATAAGTCCCTCACAATCACACATGAACTATGTATGTGGACCCCATTGTCCGGACTTAGTACACAAGTACTAAGAAAGGCAGACTATTTAACCTACATAGCTAAGACTATTCTTTGCTAGATCAAGGTTTTGTCTTACACGCGTCGTTGTTGTTTAAAAGGAAGTGAGATAAGATGTGTAATCATTGAGATGTACTTGCAGTTTATACAGATAATATTGTCTCTCGCGTGCAGAACATTTCCGTGTTTTTGCATTGATGTTCCTTATCGCATTGACTAATCTTACGTAAGATATAATATTAGGATATTGTCAGAAATGTGTCTTATGTCTTCTGCTACTTGACATTCAATTTGTAGATATTGATAATGCTCTCTGTGTCGTTCTTTTACATCATGCTCTATCTCCCTCTCTGCTATATCTACCTGCTAACACTAGAAAGTCAGTAAAATTGTTACTAACCCTATGGACTCCGGTCTGAAATTAAATTTTTCTATTCTATTCTTTTCTATAGGTACCTAGTTAAGAGTGCCTTGTTCTCGAAGGGAAGCCGGCAAGAATCGGCTTCTTAAGTGCCTTCGAGCCTGGTACCTGCTCATCATTTGCCTAGCCTTTTCCCAAGTATATTGGGATCTGCTTGCAGTCTAACCGTATGGAACGGCCGCTCCATAAAAATGCTGGTATTTATGCTATATTTGGGCAGTCGCGAGACGCCTTAATTTATTTATTTATTTATTTATTTATTTATTTAAACTTCATGTACAATAGTGATACATAGGCGGACTTAATGCCACAAGGCATTCTCTACCAGTCAACCTTTGGGTTAAATAAGAAAACATTGTGAATAATCTTAATGAGACCAAGCATGCTCTATACTTTGGGTTTGTTATAATCTAATTCTTCATCTAGCATTCTTCTTCTTAACGTGTCGATAGCAATCTAAATTCTGTCAGCCCAGAACTGAGCTACTAGTTTGGTGCTTTCGGTAGCGTCTATCAGTTAGCATTCTACTAGGACTTGATGCTTTATATTTTCTGCAAGCAACGGGAAGTAACAAATAACTAACTAATGACGTCACATAATAAGTTACTCTCTCAATCCCATGTGAATAATGAGACTTTTTCGCAAGAAGTGTTTCATTATGTTTCGCTACAAAAGTAGCAGTCACTAGTCGTGTATGTATGTTGTCTCCTTGACCTAATTTCTCTAATGTGTAATGTCGTTACGGTCCATGAGGCAGTCGTAAATTTGTGGGTACTTTTATATTTACACTTATTTATAGAAATGGTCCAGTAGACTGCAAATATTTGAGGGATATTATATAGACCTTGAAAACATGAATTATATGATTGGGCATCATGACTTACTTCTCTCAATGATTCTTGGCAACGCCAGAGATGGAATAAATATATTTTTTCAGAAGTGCTAAACATTTTTATGAAAATAATTTCGAAAACTACCGAATTTTAGACGGAGAGAATTTAGTCATGATAGAAGAAGCAATCATTTTATTCATCAGATTAGAAAGAAGAAAGAAAATTGAGTTTATTTTACATTAAAAACAAAAACACCTTCAAAAATATACAAAATAAATAAACAAACAGAACTAATAATACCAAAAGGGCCTCAGCTCAGCATAATGCAAGATGGCAACACAAGGTGTACCACCTGACGCTGTTTTTTAGCATTACATTACACAAATACTTACTTTTACGAAAAGTTCAACGTATTGTCCTCACCCGCCATCATCAATCAGCTTAAACCCAATTATTTTAAAGTCCAGTTTACACAACATTTCCATTATCACAGCATTCTAATTTTCACTGCCTTTATTTCTATATTTCCAGCACATTTTTTACCTGTCCTTACTTATTAATTATTTAGCTAGTCCATCCAGTGCATTGACCCCAGGAAATAGGGTCAGGCGCTAGAGTAAAGTACCTCGGGATACGCTGCCGGGTTAATTGCTGTGAATTTTTGAATTGACCGGCATTTTTCACTTAACGGATTGAACAAATTCTCGAGAGGTATAAATGTTCGAGTTTACAGGAATATCTGACCTGTAAATTACAGGTTATTAATTTTTTTAACACTTCAAGCACAGAAGTACAGAGGCGGACTTAATGCCATAGGCATTTTCTACCAGTCAACCTTTGGGTGATGCAGAGACAAGCAGTGGTAGGTGTATATCTGAATAGGTTACAGGGATTGTTGTTGGATATAGTAAAGGCTTCGACAAAATAAGGATAATTGGTAATTGTTATCTATTTTTTCACGTCTTTTGATTGATTACACGTAACTAATCTGAATGTCATGTCAGACATACAATCACACATCAATTACAAACGATACGTTTTCAGACTTAGATTATTTTTGAACTTACAAATAACTGGCGAAATGTGGGTATACTGTAGGTACACCTTTGCGTAACTCTTCGGGGATTACGGGCATGAAGGTATATTATGTTATTGTGTCGATAACATACAATAGACTATTTCATATTTTGAAGTACCAACTTGACTCTAAAAGTATTTATTGGGTACAAATCACGTAATGAGTGTTTAACATGTCGTTAAAAGGTATTTCAAATATTTTGTAAGCACCTTACGATTGTCGATCGAAGATTGAATAATGCGTTTCAACAATAGCTTTTGTGTCTACATAGATGTAGGTGGACCTTCCCATAAGTGTTCACAAATAATGCTGCAACGTTCGTATGTGACGAACTACGAATTATACCTGGTATTACGCAAAATCCTACATCACGCAAGCAAACTTAATTATCAGTAAGATTAGGATTTAGGATAAATACAACAACCCAACAACAACTGTCGGGCAGAACCCCACCAGACACAATACCCAGCTGTTCGGAAGATCTTCCCTTTTGTAAGGAGGATGAGGAACGTTACACCTCTTTGTTCCTCATACCTTGAGAAATGTCAGTGACTTGTTAGTAGCGGAAACAATAGTATTATAGCTTAAAAAACTAAAAAGCACGCTTTAGAGTGAGTTAATTTTATTTTTCGTATGTTTCTCAGCAAACTCTTTCATTTGATACCGATATCATGGGAATGCATCAAAAATAACTAATCCGCAATCTTTGGGAGTCCGCCATATTGGATTTAGAAAATGCAAAAGGGCTTAGAAGATTTTTGTCTGATGCCTGGCCGGCCTAACTTCCACCATTTTTTTTTTTCAAGTTTGCGGCCACGTAGAACACCTTTATTATTAGTCCATAGTCGGTATCAATACAAACAAGTTTTGTTTGAGGTAAAATGTTCTAAAGTGTCACGTTTCCGAGATATGAGCTATCAAAATTGAAGTCCATTTACTGATGCCAGCAGTGAACGGACTTCAGCACAACTTTCATAGCTTAAATCTCAAAAACGTGACACTTTAGAATATTTTGTCTCGTACAAAACTTGTTTGTATTGATGCCAACTATCGATTGATACATATTTTATGCGTGGCTGATCAAATCAAAGTTGTGCTGAAGGTGCCATCAGTGCATAGACTTTAACTTTGATAGCTCATATCTCGGAAACGTGATACTTTAGAACATTTTACATATGGCCGCAACTTTGAAAAAAAAAAAAAATGGCGGAAGTTAGGCCGGCCATTAAATTCAAACTCCTTTCAGCTCAATCTGAAATCGGGAAGTGGATTAAATTTAGCTTAAGATTTTTTTTACACAGTTAGTTAGTTATAGGTGAAGCTAATAAAAGCGTGGTAAAAATCATCATAACTCGAAATACTACTACCACATACCATCTAGATGTTGTAGGTAGCACAGTCGCTCGATTTCAGTTTTATTGCAGGAAATGGACAGGGCTTCCTGAGTCGGAATAAGGTAACTCGGGTCATTCAGGCGTTCGTGTTTCTAATCAATGTATCAGTGGCGAAGGTTCCATACAACTCGATTCCTACTGGCTTCCCTTAGAAAAATAGCACAGTACGTATTCTATAGACAAATAATATAATCACGTTAAAGATACGTACTCCGGCTTACATCTTACAAATATTAACCGTTCGTGACTGCTAAGTTGCGCATGTCTTAGTTCGGAAGTATATATGAAATGCTTTAATAAGCTTCACCTGTAACTATGTAAAAAAAATTAAGCCACTTCCCGGTTTCCGATTGAGCTGAAATTTTGCATACATGTTTAGTTTGGTTGGCAATGCATGGTTAGCTAAGTGACGTCATTCTAAATCCAAAATGCGGACTAGTTATTTTTTTTATGCATTCCAAAGCTCTAGGTATCAAACGAAAAGGGTTTGCTGAGAAGACAACAACAACATCCGTACTCCAGCTTACCTCTTACAAAAATTGACCCTTCGCTATTGCAATACACACATAAAAGACATATATTTTGACGGCACGGTTGGCGCAGTGGCTGAGCAATTGGCTGCTGCGCTGCGTGTCGCGGGTTCGATCCCCGCACGGAACAAATATTTGTATGATCTACAGGTAGTTGTGCCGGGTCTGGCTGTTTGTGTATGTGAGTTTAAATGTTTGTAAACGCACCTACGATACAGGAGAAATTCCTAGTGTGGGGCAACGTTTTTTAATAAAAAAAAAGAAAAAAAAAAAAGAAAAAAAAAAGAAGTCGGTTTATATAATAACTAGCTGTTGCCCACGACATCGTTCGCAAAATTGACCAAGTTTCATACAAACTTTCAACCCTCGTTTTACCCCATAGGGGATGAATTTCCAAAAATCCCTTCTTAGTGCACACTTACGTCATTTAAGGAACGTTTGTTTCATGCTTCTACAGCCAGCGGTTTCAGCTGTGTGTTGATCGATCGATCAGTCTGTAAATCAGTCAACCAGTCCATTTCTTACTTTATAAATATGTATAGATTGTTGGTTGAAGATCCTTTGTAATGGTAAATGTTTTTCAAAAAACAGGTCTTTTTACTCTCGTACCGTTATTTTATGTCACCAAGACAAGTCGAATTAATATCATTCAGTCTTGGTGATGGATCTTTTTACACATACGTACATACATAAACTCACACCTTTTTCTCGTGGGATTAGGCAGAAACAACAAAACGCCAGGTGGCGTTTGGTAACGATCCTTCCGTACTAGTTCCGCCTTGTCCACTTTCATACAGGTGTATGAACGTGGACAAAAGGTATAAAAGAACAGGTGTTCTTTTACACCTTGTACCTATACTTGGTGGTCTAAATAGTGACGTCATAAAACATAAATTGTTCATGCCCAGGAGCATCCGAAAATATCCCATGTATGTACAACCATTTTTGATAGGTTTCGTGTTATAAATTCGTGAACCGTCCCATAAAATCATTCGAAGAAAACCTTTTTTTTAATCTTTATTTATTTTAAGGAGTTTGATCACTTAGTTGTGTTGTTTTACCACCCACACCAAACGATCGATCGTCGATCGATGCCATCGTCCGTCAATCAATGCCACCTTCCGCCGATCGATGCCATCTTCCGTCGATCGATGCCATCGATCGATGGTAAAATGGATTAGTCGACTTCAGCTACCACACCAATCTATCAACGTCGACCGATGTCGATCCATCGATTGGTGTGGTAACACTCTCAGTGATAATGTGACCCACTTAACAGATACTTTCAACAACTTAAAACTAAACAATGGATAATACACAGTTATTATTGTATTTATGACCCTCTTATGACCCTATTCCTTCTGGTAAATAACCAACAACAGCCGACACAACATCCTAGCTTCCTCCCACGAAGGGGACGCTAGAATGCTGTTACATGCCCCCAATTCAAATCCCACAACGGGGAAATATAAATTATCGTTCGTGTATGTTCCGGTCACATTAAAAGGAAAAAAGAAAACTTAAAAGTTAGGTACATAGTAATTATTGATACGTAATTATGTACTAGCCATATTAGATTAGCTATGTGACTCGTGCAGTCGTGTTAACATAATCCCTTACCGAGAAACCCCCGATTGGCTTCATCAGTGCGATTCTAATGTTAATAAGCTGCCGTAAGCTATTCTTGTTCACAGTTTCTATACGTACATAACATACAACATTAGTTTTAGTATATGCGAAACCTGAAACATGTGTCTAGTATTTTTATGTAAAGAATCTATGTACAAAATTTCAAAACTCTTTCATGAAAAATCACAAAGTTATATGCTTGTTCTGTTACCAGCGTCGTCTTGTGCTCATTAATAATAATAATTTGGCAGTAGGTACTTAAATGATTGCGATAGGTACTTAGTGTCGTTCGGTATCCAACTTGTAGCCTTTTTTTAAATATTTTTGGGAGAAAATATAACATGGTGTAAAATTTATTGGAATCGATTCAGTTACTTATTCTGAACAAACTACATATATTCGGGTTTCGCATATACTAAAAGTAAGGTTGTACATGATTAACAGTTGAGTCCTCAAAAAGTGAAGAATATAGTTATGTTGAATATTTTAAGTTGGTTTAGAGGTCCAAAGGTACTGCTGAGCTATGAGGCTGTGGATTCGATTCCCAGTACAGTCTGAGTGTAATGGGGTTTTTCCTGGAGGAATTTGTCAGTAGCAGTCTTATATCTGTATTTGTTTGGCTGATATCTTTAGGCTCGCCGCTAATAGCATGACATTACGCCTGTAATCCTCTGAGGGTTGAGCTGATGTGCACCTACATTTCCCCGGTTACGTTTAAGTCCCATATAATAGAGGGCGAGTCTATTACCACCAACCGGGCAACGTCCGTGGATGCTACTGAGAAATTTCTGATGGGAAACCCAATACACCGCCCGACCTGGGAATGGAACGCAGGACTTCATGTGCGAACCAGTAGCACAACGAGGCAGAGAAGCTGATTATAACAATGGGCTTAAACGTTCATGTGGGTGTACTATGTGTATGTACAATTCAGTTTAACCCTTTAGGGTAATATGGGCGTAATGTTCTGTTTTGCGATAAAAGGAAACCCGAACATTTTAATAACAAAACTCATAATGTCACTTACGGGATATCCTCCATGATTTTCCATTATTCTGAGCTCCCGATATTTCGACGCTGTTGCAGTCACCCCTCGATCATGGCGCTTGCAATAGCGTCGTTAGTTTAGTCATAAACCCTGAAAGCTTAAAACAGTGTTTATTTTAATTTTTAATAACAGATCGAAATTTTTGTTTTGGCCTTTTTGATCCGCAATCGGTCGATTCCTTTGTTTACTACACACGTAGCAAGACCACTGTGGAAACGGGTTTTTTACACGAAAGAATCGACAAAATGACAGATGGTGTCGACACAATGACAGATTTCTTTGCACTTTCTGTCATTTTGTTGATTCTTCCGTCAACGAAATCCTTGTCTACGGTGGTCATGCTACAGGGGCTAGTCCTTAAATCCGCTCTTCACTATATGTTTTCAGTCTTTCCTTTCGTCTTGCATTGGTGTCGACAAAGATTTTGTAATTACAACTAGAAATTGATTTATCCCTGGCTAGGCTACCCATTGCATCTCAGGAGTGCGGGACACTTATTTGGCCACACACTCGATTCAGTTGTCCTTATTGCAAAATAAAGCCTATCCAAAGAAATTACTACACATTATCGGTTTTATTTAGCTTTTGCCAATCGGCAAACATCTTCCGACAAATACTATCGCTAAATCATGTTCGACTCGGCACCATTTGTGTTAAGCCGAGCGCCTTTTTGCAGAAAGTATGGCCTATATTCGATTTTTTCCCATTGACCGAATCACACCGACCCAAATATGTGCTAAGCACCTCTGACTGATTCTTTTGTCCAAGGTTTGATGCTTTCATCATCTGCCTAGCCTTTTCCCAACTATATTGGGGTCGGCTTCCAGTCTAACCGGATGTAGCTGTAAAATAACAGTATTTTACATGGAGCGACTGCCTATCTGACCTCCACAACCCAGTTAGTACTGGGTTATACGATACCCCTTGGTAAGACTGGTTGTCAGACTTTTTGGGCCACTGACTGCCTAACGGCTGTCAAAGATCTACAAATGACAGCCGGGACCAACAGCTTAACGTGCTTTCCGGGGCACGGAGGAAACTCGGTATGTAATGGGCGGTCACCCATCCATAGACCAACCTAGGCAAGAACGGCTTAACCTAAAGATCGACCCGACCGGCTGTTATTATTTAGCCACGATTGATGCTTTATAGACCTTAAAATATTATAATATAGATATACAGGTGTTACACCCGTTAAGTAAATACTTATGTAATAAACATTTTTATGCAGTAGACAAGAATTTAAACGAAGTAAGAAGGCAAAGCTAAGAATTCTAACTTTGACAGTTCTAACTTTAAGCAATTACTAAACTACAGAATAAAAATATTATCACAAATAATGACTTTTACTCAAGTTATCACTTCTTTCTTTATCGTGTGGTTAGTTCCTAACCTGGTGTCAGAATTTTTATGCCGCCCATGGGCCTCTGACTTGGCTTAACATGCCGTCAAGAAATATCTCTCAGGTAGCTGGTTTCCTCACGATGTTTTCCCTCACCGAAGCAAGTGATGATTATACAATACGCACATGAATCCGAAAAATCAGAGGTGCGTGCCTTGGGTTCGAACTCGAGACCTATGACTTGGCAGTCCGACGGTCACACCACTAGGCTGTCACTGCTTAAGTTATCACTTTGACTTGTTTATAGATACGGATGTAAATGTCATACTTTAATATCTAAGAAGCAATACCTATCTCCATCTCAACAAAGAAGTTAATCTAGCTTTATTATTCTCAATGCATTCTCGTTGATCATAACATAAGAGCCATGCGGGATGCAATACAAAACAAATTGCTTTTATTATTGCTCCTTAAGAATGTGAGTCACGTCAAACAATAAATGATAGAAGTTTATAGTTTCTACATAAATAGGTAATAGAACATTTTATTGCGGGCTTCAAAGATCTTAGTAATAAACTTGAGTTTTGTTCAACACACAAACAGACCTATTTATTTGAAACTACAATGTTTTATCAATAAATAGCTACAAAGTAAAATACACGTTATTATATTCTATTCCACACTATATAGACCGACCGCTTTAATGAGTCGTCGCGAAGGTATCGATTTAAATGGAATATTCTGAAAGTTGATCACGCATTGGTTCAATTAGTATCCTAATACCTACGTGGATTATTAATTTTTAAAGCAAATAACCTGTTGGATATTGTTAGGACTTTGTGGACGTTTAATGTGTCTTTGATGGGGCAAGGCGGACTCATTAAAGCGGTCGGTCTATAGGTACATACTTTCTTTTTATAGTAAATATTTTGTAGGAGTATATTACAGAGAAACCCCAGTAGTCTGTCGAATTTATTTCTGAATGATAATGTAATATCTTTGTAATATTACACAATCTTTTGATCATGTGATTTCGTCTGTGTAAATGTTTTCACTACATTAGGTACCTATAACAATTTGGTTAGTTTTATGTATAGGTAGGTATTATTATAAGAAATTATACGAGTATAAGTTAAGTATAAGTATATATATAAGTTCTTACAGAATAATAATAATAAGTTTAAGTTTATTTACGAATATTTTTGAACTTATACTCGTATAATTTCTAAATAAACTTAAACTTATTATTATTATTCTGTAAGAACTTATACGACTATAAGTTCTTACAGAATAATAATAATAAGTTTAAGTTTATATACGAGTATAAGTTCTTACAGAATAAAAATAATAAGTTTAAGTTTATTTATTGCTCCTTAAAAATATAACATATTGAACAATATTTAACCGTTTGACCGCCACAGTCGTGTATACGACAAACCAAAATATGCCTAGCACGCCACAGTCGCGACTGGGTGACAGAATTTTTAAGGTAAATAAATGTCATAAAACAGCATTGTTTTGCTTATTTCCCTTGTTAATTATGTACTTTGACTCTGCTTAATTTATTTGAAGAGAATTGCTTTCGTTAGATTTCATCTATAGTAACTTAAGATGACAAAAAAGCAAACCAGATAAAAAGTTCGAAAAACATGGTGCCCTCGACGCCACTGTCATCATAACAGGACACGTAGTGATGTAGTAGCAGTCAATATAACAAGAATATCGACCTCGACAGCAACCTACGTTATATTTGATTTACTCTGAATTCTGCACTAATAAATAAACAAAACATTTGATATTGAACTTTTATGTTTGAGAAATCAAGAAAATTTTATAATACTGAACTATGCGCTCTTTAAAAGTCAAGTATTAGTTGATTATCAATTAATTGTAATGACTGCAATGCCCATCTCTATCACACTGTTGTATTGTCTGTGCCGGGAACGCCACAGTCGTCTATGTTGGACAGTCCCATGACGTCAAACGCGGATTTTTTTTTAATAGAGTACCTACCTAGTTCGTTTACTGTTATTCAATATTATTAATAATGGATGACTTTAATATGAGTAGTAAAGATTTATTGTATATACTGCTGAGTCGACACTGACACGTTTATAATGGAAGACAGTGCGGAAGTTTTAGAAGACGAAGATTTTGAGGTAAGTTTATTAATTTTATGCTTATTACGTTAAGAAATAAAACGAAAAAAAATACCTACCTAAAAATATATCAGACTATAGACTGTTAAATTAAAGTTCGCCGCCTCGTATGGCGTCCGCCATCGACTACGACGCGGGTGAGGAGTGCGCGCCGGTGATGTTGATTGTCTTTTAAATATTGAACAGTATTTAATGTGTGGAAGTAATATAAATGGGTGTGATTGTTCTACCAATTTCTACTACCTATTTGAATAAAAGACTGATTTTTATAAAATGTTTTATTTTATCTTTTGTGAACTTCATGTATGTGACACATAAGAGACTTTGTCCATGTAGGTACCATTATTCCTCATTATTTCCTATTCATTTCAGTTTTTTTAAATAATCTACATTCGAAAGTAAACAACACTAACATACCATCGATATTGACAAAAGTTTTTCCACAATATGAAACAGAATATCAGTGAAACGTAACTTACGAAACTATTAAAAGCAAAATATATATTATTATTTCGATTATTAATAAATATCGGTTGCGCACCTCTAGTGCAGAGGCGAGCAAATTAAAAAAGCCGTGCCAGCTACGCCACTGTCATCATAAGGTGACAAGAAAGTACGTCATAATTGAACATAGTGCTGTGATGGTATTGACTTGGTTTTATCGATTGTTGTTTTGAATCGTGGATTTAACGCCGAAACTGTGACACATATCATTATTATTTCTGCCATAAAGGACAAAGCGGGATGAAATAAAACTCCTGTATTATATATTTTCGGTATAGTGAGCTTTTAATAAAAACATACTCTAGGTTAAAAATAAATAGTTAGTGCTTTATCGATATAATTTCGAACTCACTACTATTTTGTAGGTATTAAAGGATAAATTCATAGCTTGGCGCCGAGGCCACGCTTTTTCTTTTTTGACGTGGCGGTCAAAAGGTTAAGTGTAGTTAGGAATAAGCACAAAGAGTAATATGAGCAGCTGTGCCTGAACTAGGCTGAGCCTGTATTTCAGGTCACAGTTCTCTTCCCAGTGTTATGAGCGATATGAACAATTCACAATTCAGTTTATCGCTTTTTGTGTCCAGAAATAATAAATCAAATTAGTTTATAATAATGAATTTTCAAGAATTGTAGAGAAAACAGTAATAGACCCCAAATAAACACGTCGTCGCGCTTGCCTTTAGCTACGTGCGTTTTGCCACGTTAATGATACATTTCGTATGAGGAAATAAAACAAATCAAATTTATTGGATTCTCATAACATTCCTGAAATAATTTCTTGTTTCAGTCATCTTATTACGATATACTGAATTCACCCCATCAGTTTGTGGAGGGCTATCCCTTACACCCTGTATTTAACAACTATTTATTATGAGTCTTCACATAACATGCCTAACAAAAATTAAGAACAACATTAACAGCTCCATAAAGTAGTTACGTTAGTTTGACAAAGTCCTACAAGGACACACACTGACCTTATTGGTGAGGTTCTTCAGAAAAGTCAGGTGCGTAGTACTCGCAACCGGGCGTACGAGTATGACCAAATGCATGAACGTGGACGAGGCAAAAGCTAAAGCAGTATGTAAGGATCGTAGCTGGTGGCGTTCTGTAGTTTCTGCCTACCCCCATAGAAAAAAGGCATGAGTATATAACGTCCCATTCAAATAGATGGAACATTTTTAACATAGCGTTCAGTACGTCTAACCAAAGATCGTCCAAGCAAACAAAACACTACTTAAAGTGATTTTATTTTGACCTAAGAGCTATGATGGAGTGAGATAGCATGAGTTGAACAATGAACGTGACGGGCGGTGACGTAGTCACGTGCGCCTGCACATTTCGTAATATCCGAATTAGAGTTAACAAAGACATGAATGTGTTTATGCATTGGGTAACCAACTATTTTGGCGTTTTCTTGTAAGTATCTTATGCGTTTTTCTTATTTTTTTACCATTGTCCTTATTTTAGTAATCTGAATGATTTCTAAAAGTCTGTCCATCTATTTTAATGGGACCTTACATTTATATGTATCTATGTAAACTACTTTTGTACCTACACTATCCTATTGATTGCGTTACGCTCGTACTTTCGTACATGACAAGTAATTTTACTGTCGATCGCTCAAGCCATGACTCATTTTATCTGACAACGAACTCGTTTTAGCTGAAAGTTAATGGAATACTTTGAAAAGTTTCAGCGGTTAATGATCAATATCGCGGCTATGAAATGCTTCGAAATTAAGCAAGTTTTATTGGGTTTCATGTGCTTTGATTTTATAACAGAACGTCTTTTATAACAGCAATAAAAGGGCGTGACGAATCCATCCATATTACCTAATAACATTATAGTTTAATAAAACGCGCTTTAGAGTGACGTCATTTCCTTTCTCGTATTTTGCTCAGCAAACCCTTTCATTTGATACCCATATTATGGGATTGCATAAAACTGACTAGTCCGCCATCTTTGGGAGTCCGTCTTATTGGATTTAGAATGACGTCACTTAGCTAACCATGTATTGTCATCTAAACTAAACATGTATTCAAAATTTTAGCTCAATCGAAAACGGGGAAGAGGGTCAAATTTAACTTCTAAGATTTTTTACATAGTTACAGGTGAAACTAATAAAAGTTATAAATACGAAAGTTACTGTTTCTGTCTGTTACCTCTTTGCATCTGAACGGCTCAACGGATTTCAATGATACACACACAAGCAGTACATGAACCACCGGAATAAAAAATTATTTTTGTCTTATCCACTAGGACAAAGGATATTTTTATCCCGATGGTATGATTTCTTATGGTAATTTACGACCTCTACGCGACCGAATTGAATCAGACGGATATTCCTCGTTTGTAATTGATGTTGGCATAATAAAACTGTTAAATATATCGACGACTACAGTATCAAGAGGTACCTTACATGATTAATTTAGGTTACACAAAACAAAAAATAAATCTTTTTAAGTGGTACCCACGGCGACCAATCAAGTTATACAAAACCAGTTTATGAGAATCGTTTATTATATTGGAAATCTACAACATTAGTTTTAGTATATACGAAACCTGAAACACGTGTCTGGTATTTTTATGTAAAGAATCTATGTACAAAATTTCAAAACTGTATCATGAAAAATCTCAAAGTTATAAGCTTGTTCTGTTACCTGGTTGTCCGGACAAAAACGTGGCGACCACGTGGCACGCCCGCAGCGTCATCTTGAGCTCATTGATAATAATAATTTGGCAGTAGGTACCTAAATGATTGCGATAGGTACTTAGTGTCGCTCGGTGTCCAACTTGTCACCTTTTTTTAAATATTTTTGGGACAGCATATAACATGGTTTAAAAATTATTGGAATCGATTCAGTTGCTTATTCTGAACAAACTTTATTCAGGTTTCGCATATACTAAAAATAATGTTGTATAAGGCAAGGCCATGTTATACTGGAAATGTATAGCTTGATGTGTTGTCGTGTGTACAAGTTCCGTCCACTGTTATTGTCGTTTTATTATATTAAATTACTTCGTAAGGAACTTCGCCCTCGTTGCGTTGTGGGCGCTATGACAAACAGAGCCAAAGCTAGTAAGCTAGACATAGAGAAACTTTATTCGTAATGAAAATCTCATTATCTTAATAGAATATTCTTGTAGCAAACTTTTAGCTGAAAGGCCTAAAGGCAGAGGCATTTATCTGTTTAAGTACATAGGTACTTGCTTTATTACAACGAAAAGGAGAGGAGCTGAGATATAGACTGACAGGTACCAAACAATAACAATAAATTTAAAAAAAATTGCAAAAAAATACTGTTAGTTGGTAACATAACTTAACATCATGCCTGTAATCCCCGAAGGGTTAGGCAGAGGTGTAACTAATAGTACATCCACATTTCACCAGGCATGTTTAAGTCCTATGAAATAGGGGGCAAGCCTATTGCCAGCTACCGCACACATCCTGACTCCGATGGCTGCTACTAAGAAATTCCTGATGGAAAAACCCAACAACACTTTGCCCGACCCGGGAATCGAATTCAGGACCTCATGCTCAACAGTCGCGCTTGCAACCACTAGACTAATGTATTGAAGCAATTAACATAAGTGTAATTGTCAATACTTTAAAACATCGAAATCCTTTCGCTCGGCAGAAACAGAAAGAACCGTATCTGATTTAGCACAACCAGTGGTCTTGTTAGAGTAGATCTGTCACAGTCAAAACTGTTAATCAGTCAAAACTACTTTAACAATAACTAACATTACCTAACCATTACAACCATTACATAACCGGTGAAAATTATTTTAACAATTACTAACATTTACTTAGAAACGTATTAGGTTGTTAGGTACTTTTTTGTGCCCATTTGCAAAACATTATGTTGTAGTAATTCTAGAACTAACACCTGGGTAGGTTCTATTCTAGGGTGTCTGGGTCTGATTCTGGGTTCTTCTGTTCTGGGGTTCTTCTTCTCTTTTCTGGGTTCTTCTTTTCTTAATTAAAACGTTCTGAAACAACTTATTTTAAATGGAGAAAACGCATTTTAACATAATGAGTTTGATTTTTTTTTACCAATCCGCACTGGGCCCGCGTGGTGGATTATAGCCCATTTCCTCTAATAGAGAGGACGCCTGCGTTCCAGCAATGTGATCATTAATAGGCTGTTTATGCTTGTGCTATGCTATGCTTATGCTAAGGATTTTGACTGACACCAGTCAAAAGTGGTTTTGACCGATTAACAGTTTTGACTGTAATAGACCCATTAAGAAGAACAATTGACGACATAAAAGCCGTGCACTTTGATTAGCTTTTTGGCAACTCAGTCCAGATTTTATTCGTGATGTTGAACTCGCAGTTACTAGTTTTGAGTGCAGTGTGGCAGACTGTTTCTCAAGGCTACGCGTCTACGGGTACTATTGGCAGAGTGCCCGGCTGGCAGCGCTTCCTTTCAGCGTAGCCAAACACATTTCCACATTTTTATTTATTTACTTACACTACATTTACCGTGTTTTCAGAAGCTGCGGTTCTGCTGTGGTTAAACTAGGCCGTATGTTTAGGGAGCTAGTGTTTATGTTTGCTTAGAACCCAATTTGGTACTTACTGTACTTTTAAATCGAAGGACGGAGGAAGAATGATCTATGGTCACGGGATCATAGATCTCTTCTGCCTACCGTGAGTTTATGTACCTATGTGTAGGTAAATTAACTACACTCAGGTATTGCAACTAAAATCAAAGTGTTCTTCAGGGTGTAAACAGACCCTTCACATAGCCGCCAACCAAGCATTCTGTACATCAAACTAAGTAACTTTACGCAAAAATTATTGCTGGAAATCAACTTTTTTGTTTGGGGTGAAAAATCACGTTTTACGGTAGGACGCGATGGAAAGCACTCAAACATTGTGCTGATGGATGGATGGAATAGTATGGGGGTCGTGGAGGTGTGTAAAGTAAAAATCTTACATTAAAAACATGTAATGTGAAAAAGTTGGAACTTTGACCCCCAATATCTTCGTAACTAGAAGGTTCCCATGTAGGGTCTAGAACAAAAAAATGATCGCAAAGACGGGGAGAACAAGTGCCTTTCGGCTATGTTAAGGGTCTATTTACACATAATTAACACCCTTTATACATAATTATCTAACTAAATCTTCTGATCCCTTAGAAATGTTTTTACTATGGAAAGCTTTACTCTTCTTTTCCTTTTCATTCGACGTACAACCGCCAATCGTCACTGTGGACTTTGAACTCGGCAATTTTACCCATCGACATTTCTGATTAATTTTTTGATACTGTTCTCATTTTATTTATTATTGCACGAATCACGCGTAGAATTGTCTGTCCTCGACACCACTGAAGGATATGGGAACTACTGGGACTGTCGGGAACATAATTAAACATGGACTTCACTTATAGACGTATATTCGGAGACTTGCGCGCGGCTTGCAACGTAAATATTTCTTAGTACTTCTTCTTAGCGTTTCGATAGCAAAAATTTTAAATATGTTTAGCCCAAAACTCAGCTACGCTTACCCCGCTCACTGATGCAGTAAATAAATCAGCAAGAGCGCAGGAGATAGGGCATGCGGGGCAAGATGGAAGGTGGGCCATTGTTTGTACGCCGTATACGCACTTGAGATCTGAGCCGACCATGAACCCCCATCTGCAGAAATTGTCTTTGCTCCGGCCGACTTGGGTTCGAAGTCTGTTTAGAGATTTCCAAGTCGACCACGGCAACTCGTGTCCAGGTGGAAGGTGTTCTGATGGATCGTTGAAGTTGTCAGGGGTACTTAGTACTAACTACCCACTATTACAAATATATCACAGTTTTCAAATGAGAATAGTTTACGCGGTTGAAATAGATACAGCCATCCAGCCAGCAAGATAATAGGGCTGACTTTACTCGTCATTATTAGTTAAGGCTGTTCCTATAGAGGAGCTTGTGGCGGAATAATAACACCCGATCGGGTCAATCTTCAAAGTTAAGCCTCACTTGCCTAGGTTGGTCCGTGGAAGGGTGACCACCCATTACATACCGAGTTTCCACCGTGCCTCGGAAAGCACAGTAAGGCGTTGCTCCCGGCTGTTTTGTAGATCTTTGACAGTTGTTACAGGTACTCTGTGGCCCGAAAGTCTGACATCCAGTCTTACCAAGGGGTACCGTATTACTCAGTACTAGCTGGGTTGTGGAGCTCATATAGGCAGTCGCGCCATGTAAAATATTGGTGCTCAGCTGCATCCGGTAAGACTAGAAGTCAAATAAAATAAAGTTTGCAAAAGGCTAAGCAGATGATGCTCTTCAAATGCTTATAATAATGAAATTCCTGAACAAAACTTATTCGGATGTAGAACTTCTTAGTTTGTTTATAACCTGCCGCTGTAGGACGTGAGTTCTGATCTAAATTACTCCACAAACATTCTGTCTCCCGCATTCCGCATCTAGACTGCAATTAAATAAATTATTCCAGCAATTCTGTTTAGTGCTTGCAGTAGTGCAATGGTATTGTTGGTATATAAATAGCTGGGTTTTAAATTGAGACTTCTGATAAATTGAACCCAATGAGCAAATAATTGGTGGGGCTATCGAATAGATTGCAGTGATACTTTCTGCTTCAATGCTATGTAGTTTACGCCCACAGTTAATTTATTTGCTTAAAGGCCTTATTATTTAAATTGGGAAATAAATTCAGTACTGGTCGCAGCTGAAAATCGGCTTTGGTGGTAATATCCAGCAAGTGTCAATAATCATGGAGTTTCTTGCCGGTTCTAGTCCATAGAATACGAAAGAAACGAACCGAGAAACTAATTCTGGTAGCGCCTTTGTGCGTGTAGGTGAAATAAAATATTTTGTATTTAATGTATAATGTATTGTTAATACCATTATGCTGAGCTGAGGCCCTTTTGGCACAAGCTTGTTATTTTACATAATTTTGTAGTGTTTTTATTATAATTTATTGTTTTTTTTTTAACGGACCTCTTGACTAAATAATAACAGCCGCTCGGGTCGATCTTTAGGTTAAACCGTGCTTGCCTAGGTTGGTCTGTGGATGGGTGACCGCCCATTACATACCGAGTTTCCTCCGTGCCTCGGAAAGCACGTTAAGCCGTTGGTCCCGGCTGTCATTTGTAGATCTTTGACAGTCGTTAGGCAGTCAGTGGCCCAAAAAGTCTGACAACCAGTGTTATCAAGGGGTATCGTATTACCCAGTACTAACTGGGTTGTGGAGGTCAGATAGGCAGTCGCTCTATGTAAAATACTGGTATTCAGCTGCATCCGGTTAGAAGCCGAGCCCAATATAGTTGGGAAAAGGCTAGACAGATGATGATTAACGCAATTTTCTTCTTGTTGAATATTTATTTAGATACAAATAGTGGGTTGAGATCAGAACATTTATATGCTCTTTAGAGAGCAACTTTATAACAACCAAGTTTCCTAGATAATTTCGGCATATGCCCATTCCGTATAACTATTTATGGAATAACAGGCAATATTACTCCTACGCGTTTGGCCCCGTTCGCTACAAATTGGAATGTTAGCTAGGAACTCATTATTCCACAGACACAATCAAAATATTGCTTGTAGTGTAAAGGTTATATTCGGTAATAATCAGGTAGGTACCGTATGCATTGTTTTGGTTCTAACTCCCTTTTTTTCCGATGGGAAATCATCAAATGACCCCCCACTCTGGGCGGAGCAGAAGGGAGTGTCAGACTTGTACTGACTAAAACCCATCCATGTTCCTTCTTTGCCCTTTGTGTTCCAGGGCCACGGTATCTCTTTCGATCAGTCCCGCAGCCCTGGCAAGCATCGGCCCATGCAGACCCCTTTTCGGTTGCTGACTTAAAGTTTCTTGGTATTTCTGGTCTTACCTACTTATCATCTAGCATTTAGCCCGCGACTTCGTTCACAAAAATTGTGATAGCCCGGGTAATATGCTTGATTTAAATATAATTTATAGCATAAAGCACCCACGAATAGTGTATCTTTCTGTGCCAGTGAAAAAATTTTTAGAATTGGATCAATTGTTCCGGAGATTACCCCCTACAAACATACTTACAAACAAATGGTGATTACCCCCTTTTTTTCTTTTTTTTTTTTCGGATGGGAAATCATCAAATGACCCCTCCACTCTGGGCGGAGCGGAAGGGAGTGTCAGACTTGTACTGACTAAAACCCATCCATGTTCCTTCTTTGCCCTTTGTGTTCCAGGGCCACGGTATCTCTTTCGAACAGTCCCGCAGCCCTGGCAGGCATCGGCCCATGCGGACCCCTACGTGGTTGCTGACATCTCTTTGAGGCGCGCGTGGAACACGAACGCGCCGTCGACACGGCCTGTCGTCATAAGACGGCCGGACGGCGAGCTAGCCCATAACTCGCCGTCCAGATTACCCCTTACATACATACATCATCATCATCATCATTTCAGCCGAAAGACGTCCACTGCTGGACATAGGCCTCCCCCCCAAGTGTCGCCACATTGACCAGTCATACATACATACTTATAAACAAACTTTACCTCTTTATAATATTAGTATAGATGAACATTAACCAATTTTCACATCATTATGTAACAGAGACACTCTTCCTATTTCACAATGCTGTTTGTATGGCCACTAAAAACCATTTTTCACATCAGAAATTCATAACAAACTGGCACTTAGCATTTTATTATGCTATTTGAGTGGCCTCTACAAAGTGTGCAGTTCGTCGTATTTTCAGATCAGTCGATACAGTTATTGGCGTCGCAAAATATCTCGTGCTCGCAAACAACAAACAAAGGAAAGTGGGTCAACATATTTTTGCGTATGGCCGTTGGCTAGTAAAAACACACTGTAATGGATAGGCGTCAATATCAATCAAGCTCGTCCACTTTGTTATCCATTAACAAATTGTGTATAACATAACATCACGCTAGTTATTTAGGAAGGGATGCCCACCTATAAGGTGTAAACGGGCCCTACACAAAGCTATCACTCAAAAGCATCCAAGCATTTTCTACATAAAACTAAGTAACTCTATGCAAAATAATACTGCTGGGGAACGACTTTGTTTTTAGGTGAAAAACACCGGTTACGAATCAATGTAACGCACTCAAAATATTGTACTGATGGATGTATTGAATAGTACAAGGGTCGTGGAGGTAGCTAAAGTTCTAAAATTAAAAAAAAAACATGTAATTTTGTGAAACAGTTGGCAGTTTGACCTTCAATATCTCCGTAACTAAAAGGTTCTCAGGCATAGTTCAGAACAGCAAGCAAACAACAAGGGTTAAAAAAAAAAAACTATATGGGAGGGTCAGAATGATGAACTGAATACGTGATTTCCGTTTTCGCGTCGTTTTCACTTCCACCCTGTATATCCTTCAATCTCAAATACAGCAATGGCGACAGAAATAGATACAGCAGTAGTACTTACACAAACGAGCTACTTCAGAAACAGCCCAATTCCTATTAAAATTATATGAATAAGCATCATCCATCCTTCAATCAACTTCCATCTTCTTATCCATCAATGAATTTATCTTTGGTCAACTTTAGACCCTATGCGTCAATAAAATTCACGTCGTACCCAGAAAATTGTCTACGCAGTGGGAAGGGGTAGGTACGCCGTAGCGTACTACGCCGTAGCTCTCATCCCTCGCTACGAGTGTTTGGTATTTTAAGATGGGGAGTTTTTTTTGTGTTTGGTATTTTAGGATTCGATTCTTTATCGGTAGGCTTTGGAAGTAATGCTATTTTAAGCGTTACTGTATTTTTATACTACTTTCGTATTCGTACTTAAAAATAACTATTGAAGAATTTTGGATTAAGCTATTATGTATTATACAGTAATGTATGTTAGGTCAGCTTTAATTTGGGTAGAGACTAAGTTACACTCCATAGCTACCAGCTTAACTCTCCTGCTCCTAACAAATAAAAAAATATATATTTTGATATTTTACTCGTAACGCCTTAATATTTTATTCAAGCAATTCGTCCATCAATGCTCTAACTTTATCGAAAACGGAATAAGCATAACACATTTTTCCACACAACCATAATAAAAACATCGAAATCCATCATATAAATTTTCGCTTCGTGGTCCGTAACCGCTACGCCGTGGTACTACGCCGTAGAACCGCTACGGCGCAGTTCACCCGCTACGGCGTAGCCTCTCTCAACGAGCTACGAAAGTTATGTAACATTTTTGTAAATGTTACATTTATCTCAGCTGAAATGGTTTTCGTTTCGACAATACTTTGCGTGACTAAAAGGGTAAATGGAGGAGAATTGGACTATTCTTATTCGTATTCAGTAGGTAATGCTCGTATTGAATTCCGATATATGATTTTTCTGTATTCGGCAGACGTTATTTAGTATGGTTTTTGTGTTCATTATTGTGGTCTGATAATCCTTAGATTTTTGTATTTATGAGCTCCAAAAGTTCTCATAAAACTATACGGAGTTCCCAGACAGCAACAATAATATAAAGCTAGGACGAATATTTGATGATATAAGACTATATTTTTATCAAAAACCGGCCAAGTGCGAGTTGAAGTCGCGCACCGAGGTAGGTATTATGTTATTAAATACTACATATTTACTGTTTTCAGATTGTTTTCTTTTGCATGTGCTGCAAGACATTGCTTCTTGCCAAATTCATGATTCTAGGTCAACGGGAACTACCCCGGTTTTGATTCCCTAGTGAAATCGCAGATCGACATAAACGGTCATATCTTTTTGATTTTTTACTGCTCTAAGGGGTAGTTTGATACCTTCACGCGTTCTTGAGAAAAAGGTCCTGACACACAGACGAATAACAAAGTGATACTATAAGGGTTCCGTTTTTGCCGACTGAGGTACGGAACCCTAAAAAAAGGAACCTAAAGGTTAAACGTGTAGTAGTCTTATTATCCTCATATTTTGCCACTTGACATAACCCGCTTAGTGCCACCATTAACCCTAAAACCCAAAAACGTGTCACTCGCAGAGGGTTCTGTATGAGACATGCGATGACGTCACTATGCTTTCCGGCCGCGGTAAAATAGTCGAACCCTGTTTCAAACATTGTATAACGTTGACGTGACATTAACATGCTTAATGCTGGCGATTATTGAAGCCTTAGACGTAGCGGTAGTAGCTCGGAATTTCAATTTGTGCACGGTAAATGTTAATAGGCTGGCTCTCTATTACATGCAACCTAAATATAATAAGCCTGCTTCATTAGTCTAGTGGTCGCAAGCGCCACTGCTGAGTATGAGGTCTTGGCTTTGTTTCCCAGGTCGGGCAAAGTGTTATTGAGTTTTTCCATCAGGAATTTCTCAGTAGCAGCCACGGAGTCTTGATTTGTGGCCGCTTGATGGCAATAGGCTCGACTCCTATTACATGGGACTTAAAAAGTAACTGGCAAAATGGGGGTGTACTATTAGGTACACCTTTGCCTAACCTTTCGGGGACTAGAGGAGTGATGGTATGTCTAAACATGACGTACAAAAATTTAGGTGTACTAAGGGTATACCTCTGTCTAACCCTACGTGCTCTACAGACGTGAAGATATGATATGAAGTTTGCCATATTTTTTCACTTGACATAACCAGGTTACTCCTAGCATTAACCCTAAAACAATGCCATCAACATAAAGGTGTCAGCAGCAGAGCATTCTGTAAAGGACATGGCATGACGTCAGACCATGCTCCCCGCGGTGCTCGTTCACCCAGTCGGAGCAGTCGACCCCTGTTTCGTAAATAAACATTGAATAACATTCAATGCTGACGAGTTATCGAGTTTTTTGTGTGGGTAAAAACATACCTTTGCGCTTTGGACTTAAATTAGACATTTTATTTCAACTCATAGTCGTTCTGTTTGCTAAACGAGCTCGTGGCTAAATAATAACAGCCGCTCGGGTCGATCTTTAGGTTCAGCTGTACTTTCTTAGGTTGGTCTGTGGATGGGTGACCACCCATTACATACGAGATTCCTCCGTACCTCGGAAAGGACGTTAAGCCGTTGGTCGCGGCTGTCATTTGTAGATCTTTTGCAGTCGTTACAGGTAGTCAGTGGCCCGAAACTCTTACCATGGAGTATCGTATTACCTAGTACTAACTGGCTTGTGGAGATCAGATAAGCAGTCGCTTCATGAAGAATACTGGTATTCAGCTGCATCCGTTTAGACTTGAAGCCGACCCGAACATATTTTGAAAAAAGCTAAGCAAATGATGAGAAACATCCATTGGGATTAATAGCCATTTTATTTCTACTTATAATCGGTCTGTTTGTATCGCTGTAGAAATTATTTCGTGACTTTTTCAGCAGGTTTTTCGTTTAGGGGCAAAACGAGTCAGCGTAATAAATAGGTCGATTAAAAGTTCTGACTTTCGAATATACGGGGCCGATATGATCTCTCTACTTTATCATAATTTGTAAGAAAGTCAGGCTGTTCTCAAAAGTTTATATCGAACATTTAAAAAAAAATGACATAGCTACTTGTAGTCGTAGCAATAATATCTACCCACCCTTGAGAGTCCGGTATATTCGACTATGCACTAAAAAAAGTATCTATTTACTCTTGGTGCAACACCATTACATAATTATACTTACCTGGTTGATTACAGAAATAACTTTGCTTTTGTTGAAAAGCAAAGTTATTTCTGTAATCAACCAGGTTGTTACAGAAATAAATAAAAATAAATAAATAATAATAAATTGTTGCATTTCGATTTTGTTTGCAGAGATGTGTTGACATCTCTGCAAACAAAATCGAAATGCAACAATAATCGAAATCATCATCATTATCTTCTGGCTTTGTCTCTTGGTTCCGTAGGGTAACAAACGGGACCCTATTACTAAGCATCCGCTGTCCGTCTGTCTGTCAGCGGGCTGTATGTCATCATCCGTAATAGGTAGACAGTTGAAATCTTCACAGAATGTGTACTTCTATTGCCGCTATAACAACAAACAATAAAAAATAAAGGCCTACTACGATGGTACGGAACCCTTCATGCGCGTGTCCAACTCGCACATGGCCGGTTTTTCTTTGTTTTCTTCCATTCTCTTCTGTCAACCGTCACGCAGTCATTTACTCCTTGTTCATTCATATCATTCCTCACACAATCCATCTATCTTTTCCACGGTCTTCCTCTCTTTCTCCATCCTCAACAGTTATATTCATCACTCTTTTAGTCACATCGTCCCTGATTATCACATGTGACAATACCCTCGAAATCGTTCTATTTAAATTCACTTCCTAGTTCCCAGTTTCCACCCGCGTTCCGTAGGCGTTCTGTGTTCAATTTGAGCGATATTCACAACGTGGGCGACTGAACGCAGTAATAGGATTGGTCGGCTGAATAATCAATAGGAGAACTCCTAGAATCTGGACCGAAATAACGAACAGACTAACTGGGCACGTAATAATTAATCGCGTTTGGGAGTTTCTGGTGCATAGGTAGAAAATAAGGCTGTTAGTTGGAAATGGATTTTGTTTTAGATTTATTTCAAGAATTAGGTACAGTGAGAAAAATTCTTTGTGAAACAAACTGACTATTAATAGTCCGTATTTTTAATCACTTCTGTCAGTGTTTGACATTCTCATCATTCTCTTGCCCTTATCCCAATTCATTTGGGGTCGGCGCAGCATGTCTTCTTCTTCCATACTTCTCTATTACTCGTCATCTCATCAGACACCTCCTTTCTTGCCATATCATTCTTTACACAGTCCATCCATCGCTTCTTTGGTCTTCCTCTACTCATATACCCATCCATATTCATACTCAAAACTTTCCTCACGACATTTTGAGTCTTTGACAATTGTATTGGGTATCGGGGGGTCCATTTGCTCAACTTTTAATTACCCCGACGGAAATTCAAGATTGAATAAGAACGTGGAGCTTGCCACAAGCAAGGAGGGCCTCTCTTTGCTTGTGCCAAGCTCCACGTTCTTGTATTTATACCCAGCAATGGGTGAAGTCGGGTTGTAGATGATGATAGTAAGTTAAGATTTAAGATATTATGCATTACTAGCTTTTGCCCGCACCTACGCTCGCGTCAATTTAGAATTTGACAACCTAGCGGTGTGAAATATACTTAACAACCTATTCTCATACCTACCAAATATAAAATTTCACAAAAATCGATCGAGCCGTTTCGAAGGAGTGCGACCACAAACACCGTGACACGAGATTTTTATATATATAGATTATGTAGGTAGGCACAAAACTCAGGCTGAGGCCTGGCGGTTCCTACGAAGAACGTTTTACTTGACCATTGGCTTGATCGTTTTACTTGATTGGATGACTATTTCTTGGATATACGTAGAATATCACGTCTTACACCAACAGACAAAAACATATCAATTCCTAGAATGTATTGGATACCAACTTATATTTGACTAAACACACCTAGCAATATGACCTTTAAAATAAGTAAACACGACGACTAACACAAGGTTACACTTAACATTAATACGATGTCGATCATATCAAACAAACTTAACTTTCACGCATAAATTACCATTAAACTTTACTATCGACCGAGCAGTTACCCAGTAAATAACGTATTCGACACGCCTGCGAATAAACAAAATGTAAAAGTCTATTACTCTGAAAGACACTCTGATCATGAACAACACACAATACAAGGTGTTTGGCTAACCAGGACGGACAGTTATTTTTTTAAGCACATACATAATTTTCTAGAAGAAATGTCCACCAAGAGATATTCCGTTCTATTACTGCCTCAAAAAATACTGACTTGGAGGTAACATTTCGGGGAATAAAAAAAAATCTCTATTTTTTTTTTATTCCACTAAACTTCACCTGCCAGTCAGTTTTTTTTTGTGTGAGCCTAAACCATAGGTTCTGTGAAAACTAGGATACTCCGGACTCCCAAAGAAAAGTCGGTCTGTCTTTCAAACACCATGTATACATTTGTTTATCCTGTGGCGTGATCGATGGAGTATAGACTATCACTTGACATTCAACGGCCATGATGTGTACATCAATTAGCTAATTGTTCCCAGAATCGTAACTATATGTCAGACACTGAAAGTTCTGTTACAAATGGGACCACGTTTGATGTGGCCGGCAAGGTTAATTGTGATTCTAACTTATTATAATTGAAGTTAAACTTTATTGCTTAACACTCGGCGTTATGTGAACTACGAACATATTAATGTAGACTTAAATTACTCAGGCAATTAAATAGGTTCAGCCATTTAGACTCGATGTAGTAAAATTCCTGCGCTCATTAATATTTATGAAAGTGTAGGTAAGCAGCGGCTTTCAGCTTGTTTAGAATTTCATAACAATACGAACGTTGAATTTAAAACATATAATCAGATTCTCACCACCACTTTTGGATTATAGCCCGCTGGTTTTTAGTTCTTGGCATTCTTCCAAGTCATTAAAAATTTGTTCTTTTCTATTTCAGATCCAAACTGCCGTTAACGAACTTTCCAACTCATTCCGACTCCATAATATTGTGAAGTGTTCGAACATGGACTTCAAAATGATAGAAGACAATTGACGACGCAGTGTCACCGCTAAAGTGAAGCTTTTCGCAATCTTGATCATTAATTCGACAGCTCGGAATATGAATACGTCGCATTAACATCGATTTAGGGCTCCAAAGCTCTAACAATCACATTCGGACCATCAATGCTAAATTACAGACTGGTGTCGACGCATTTTTTGAAGCAACCGTAAATTATTTAAAGACGATCTCCCCATTGACTGTGTGTGCCGTACAAATATGTGCCGTGATCGGGACATGTCGGTGCAGAGGAGTGATATCATCAAATAAGGTTTTATATTGGACGTGAAGACAACCGTGTCTATAGTCTAGTGTCAAGTTTCCGTCAAAACGGCGGACATTTCCGTACTGCCGTTTCGTTTTATTTCTTTCAATTTGTTTTACATCAAAGGATAAGCAATAGCCCGGTGGTTTTAGTGTTTGGTTGTGGATCATTGGTTGGGGTTTTGCCCACGAGCGGGCCCCAGTGCGACCCTGGCCAGCCGTACCAGAGAAAACATATCCAGAATCTTGGATTCCATAGTTGGTGCTGCTAGATACTGCATTGTGAGTATGCCTTATTAATAAGTAAAAGTAAATATTCTAATTTTAAACTTGTAACAAGGGAAGTCCGTTAGGTCGCAACTATGAAGGTTTTTGTTTGAGCCATAGACAATGAGCTTTGTTTTTAGATGCGTTCAGTTGCGTTAGTGCAAAACATGATTTAATTTCAGAATCGTCCCATTAACGGCTGAAAACTTTTGGAAATTGGAAATAATTTTCCGAGTTAGCGAAAATGGTACAATTGGAAATTTTACAGGTATTTTTGAAAAATTAGATACTGGGGCTTCACATTCATTTTTAGTGATTTTAACAATTAATAGTTTCTCGTTTTATAAATATAAAAATTTAGCTTATACCTATACATATATGCTTTGCAATATATACGTAAATACATGGGTATACTGGGAAATTGTATGTATATTATATGCCATTGTTAACGGTTAGATACTAACAACTAAGCAGTAGTTGCCTATACAAGTATTTGAGTTGCTTGCCCAAATAACCTGTAAAAATTGAGTAGGTGACAGCCGTGTAGTAGAAAACCAATGCTTTCAATAACCCGTGTCCCTTGATAGATTTATTTAGAAATATAGCTTTAAGCAAAGATATCCTACTAATATGTACCTACGTATATATCTATACAATTTACTGTATCATACATGATCAACACTAATCATTCTCCTCACTATTCGATACGAATCGCAAACATCAGCTTAACCCACCCACTCCAAGATCAACCTTATTTCTTGACACTGAAAATTTACATTCTTTCGCACATTACACTGACATTGACTCATCCTGGATACGTTAGGGCTACGGACAGGAAAGTGAGCGCTCGAGCGAGCATCCGGTAGTAATATCTGGGCTCGGGTGGCGTGCGCAGTGCTCCGAACGCGAGCGCGAGAGGACGGAAGATATGGCGGCGCCCGAGTGCGAGCGAGAGGCAAGGAAGCGCCGCGAGCGTCGCGACTCGGGGTGCGCGCACGAGCGCAAAGAGCGGCGCCCGCACAGCGAGGAGCGACCTCCCCCGCCCCCGCCGCCGCCTCCGCTACACGACCATAACCGCATTGAGGTAAGGGGCTGATACTTTAATTATATACATCATTCCCAACATCCAAATAAATCTTGAAACTCCAAAAATTATATGTGGGAATCGCATAATTATTAAATAATGCAAGGACAATTTGATTTGCCCTCTGAGCAAAGAGCAGCTCAAATAAATTGTCCTTGCTTCTAACATTTAAATCCTCTTGTATGTGCAACTTCCAACTCTCAAAAGCAACACTTTAAATAAATTATCAGATTAAGCAAGTCTGCAATCATCCACTTTACTTTCAGTCGGAACGTCGTGCTGAGCGGCTGTCCCGCGCTCGCCGGCCGCAGTTCGGCGGCAAACGACGACGCGCTCAACCCCGGGCACCCAAGAACCCGAAGGAGAACGAGTGCTTTACCACATCCGAAGAGATCAGATGCAGCACACCGCCTCACTTCGATTACGTCGTCGTGCAGAAACCACAACGTAAGTACTGCTGCAAGAGACAACAGTATGGATTGACCTTGACCAAAGAATCAAGAAGCTGCATCTACTGTCTTCAGTTTAGGGGCAATACAATCATAGTTCTGCAGTGGCTGCTATCCTGTGCGATTAACGTTAGCATGTTGGGCTGTTTTAATAAAAAAATCAAAAGTCATTTATTTAAATTAGGCTGAAAATCAGCATGTCGGCGCCTCACATATGCGTGGACAACCGCGGAGAGGGAGCGGGGTACCGAACCCGGCCTCGCGAGCGCCGCTGCGCGCCCTACCACTTACTGAGCTCAAGGACTTTGGATGGTCTTCATACGTTGCATTTTATGTTACTTACGGTACACCTATATTTAAAGTCCACTAGTTTCATTTTAAAGTCCCAACCAAGTCTATTCACAGCACGTCCAGACAATTCCTCAAACGCCCGTCGGATTATTCCATCGCAGTCGTTTGGCATTACTTCATCGGCTAGAAGGAAGGTGTGAAATTGACCAACGCAACATCGAGCAAACGGTACAGTTTAAAGATTTTTGCAGTATGCGAGGAACCGGAGACTCTGGACGCAGGAGCGCTGCACCGGGTTTTAGGCCGCACGGAGAGCATCAGCGAAGAGGGCGCAGCCCTGTGCGCTCAGGCCGAGCGAGCCCGCAGCGACGAGCGCAGCGCCGCCCCGCTCAACGTCGTACGGCGAGAACAACCCGTACCTGATCGACGGCTCGAGAAGATCAACAAGAAGGTAGTTAATGAAGTAATATCCTTTAGACTACTTTGGAACACCTGTTTGCAAAATTGCTCTATCTCTGTCTTTGAAGCCTAACATAAAAATTGCACAAAAATCCGGTTTTATAAATAAGATGCGAATAATTCGTTTCTAATTTACAGATCTCCTCACTCAAGAAGAACATCGCCAAGTACGAAAGCGAGTTTGAAACAAAGAACGGTCATCCCTTGACACAGAGTGACAGGATCACAGATGTAGCGTTGACTCGCATGAACGACACGTTGCGCAGACTGCAGACAGAGAAACGCCTCATTAAGACTGACCCAGTGGAGTATACTCTGAAGCTACAAGCTGTCAAACAGCAGAAGGAAAGAGATGACAAGCTTGAGGAGTCGCTGAAGAGCGACAAAGCAATGACTGATATCGTTAAGGACATTGAAGAGGTGATTCCTAAGCATTTTTTTTTCTAATCAGTATGCGCACTCGCTGAGTTTAGATAACAGCTGGATTTATTGGGATCTACATTCTCAAACATAGCATTTACCCACAAATAGTACGTTTTACCTATGTATATTACAAGCACATTAATAACTACAATTATTTTAAAAATCAATTTGCTTAGATAGTGACTCACCAAAACATTTTAACCACCTCATCTAAGAACTGCTTCAAAATTATCAATCACATTGCCTTTTTGGGAACAATTGGCTTACTAATTAAAACTAATCAAATTTTTTTACCACGACTCTGGGGTTAGTCAGGAAAGTGTAAGGACAGATTTATTGTGGTCTTTTCTCCAGTGGTTAGAGGGCTGTCGCCAGGCGGCTGGTCGGCCGTCATCGACCGAGGCGAGCTGGACAGCGTCCCAGCTGGCTGCTGAGAAGCTCTGTGTCCAGCGAGTGCTACTGCGACTGGAAGCGGCCCGGGGACGCCCGCCGGCGCACTCCGCTGAGCGTGGAGCGGCTCGGCATTTGTATGAGCGGTATAGGGCTGTCAAGAGGGTCCTGGCTTCTTCTAGGCCTGATGCTGTAAGTTTTGTGTGTGCTTAGTGTTTTTGTCGCTTTTTTAGATGAATGGAAAACTTTTCACCTTTGTGTGCCGCTCACAAAACGTTAATTCAGATCGTTTCTTAAATACTGTTTCAGATAATTCTAATAGGCACATTGAGACGCCTAGGTCAGTCTTGTTGAGTGATTTTAGTAACTGGTATTAATCATTATTGCAATATTTTGTCACAATCAGATCATAGGCGGCACAAACGGCGAACTGGCGACGATCCACGAGCATGAAACTATGCTCTTCAACTCAAGTGTCGATAGTTCCAGCGATTCGCAGGAGAAACCTTCAGATTCATCTCAGGTGAGCAGATAAACGATGCATTTGTCCTCGTGCATGATACTCATTAAACTTAACACCAAGTATAATGATTGCGTATTTTTTACCTCTATTTAAGGAAGTTTCTGCAAATAAAGCTATTCAAATTAAATCATAACAGAATTAAGGATAAGGATATCAATTCGTTTTTATATTCTGATTGTCCTTATGCTGAAATATGTCCTGTTCTATTTTCCTTAACGATAACAGTTAATTAAGGAAACAAATCACGATATAATACTGAACAGAGCACTTTTTTACCTTTTAAAAACAACAACTCGTGCGTAAAACTGTTTCCTCGTGTTCTAAAAGACCTCCGAAGTTTTACTCGTGCGTTAAGATTATCTGCAATCAAATTTTTCTTCGTTTTCCAGGAAACAGCAGAAACTCCGCTCCAGTCACCTCCCACACGTGACAACGCCGCAGCCGCAGAGGAAGTTCCTTCTTCCACATCATCAGCTCAGTCAGCCACCAGTGAGGAGGCCACGCCCTCTAACGAAGGATTGCATTGCCTCGGTCTTGAAGAATTGAACAAAGCTCTCACTGAAGCTAAGATGCAGAAATCTGTAAGTTTGATACACTACTTTCTTTGTTTGATGATCGGGTATTTTTTCTGCAAAGCTTGATTCTTCTTCTTTTTGGCGGCGGCGTATAGCCTCTAATCGGGCGTAAACCAGTATATATTGAAAGTTTTCATAATTTAGATTGTCTGGTCGACTTAGTAGTTGATATTTGGGTCGTCTTATCTCACAGCACAGTTTTACAGTAGGTATACGTTATCCAGCATCAGTAAATTCCTGACCATCAGTGTATACTCTGTGACTTTTTAGTCGTCTTACAACGGCAGCCCACTTTATGTATCCAGTGACTACTAAACTTTCATAAAAAATAGGTGTTTATGAGATTGTAGTAAATAAAAAAATAAAAAATATTCGGTATTATGACGCATGACGTAGGTAAAACACCCTGTTGCGAGCGATGATCTACTGGACTCGAGCGCTGGCTAGGTATGTTCTCCCGTTTGTCACGAAAACATCATAAAGGATGTTCCATAATTTTATTCTAATGTGTTTTTTTTTTGTACCTATTATGGTTAGTAAAAAAAAACAAATCGCGCCTAGAGCTATTTTATGTCGGGTACATTGAGTGGACCACCTTTGTAAGACGACTAAAAAGTCGCGGTGTATAGTTGTACGATTTTTTCTTCATCAACATCACTGCAATACTGTTCGTATAGCTATTCTTATTCTTTATTGCACACAAAAAATGAAGAAATACACACATAATTACAACATATAGCTTATGTACAAAGGTGAGCTTAACCCAGAATTGGGCAAATAGAATGGATGGATTTTTTTTTTTTTTTTTGTTTTTAGTTTTTTTGCAATCGTTTTTGAAAAGAAAATCATCACGTTCTTGTTTTATTTCCAGATTTTACGCCGCACCATAAAAGAGTACGAGGTCAGCTTCGAACTCCAGAACAGCAGGAAGGTTCAGAGGGATGACAAGAAAGGTCACGAGGACGAATACTTCAGATACAAAGCCGTCAAAGCCAGAATCAAGCTCATCAACGCGCTCATCAATAAACAGAAAACACTAACTAGCAATCAAACACCGAACTAAACCAAATAAAATAAGGCTCAAAATAAAGAGTTTCTGTTAAATCTATTGCTTGCAAAAGCATTTTTGATTGCGATAGCCTTTTAAAAGACATAGAGATGGATATCGATAGAAGCGAATCTCGCGTTCTTTCAATCTGTGCGTGTGTGTTAACTTATCAAACGCCTTACTACGATCTAATTTCATTAAAGTCAATGCCAGGGTTTATATTACCAATATTTCAAGCAAAACATCGATAAAAATATTACTGCATAGTTTCTTAGGACCCCCAGACTGCAGGCATTATTAAGGAGTGCGAGTTTCCCTTCTATACAAAAGATTCTTGTTAGGGTTCTCGCTTGCGTGTCCTGTTGTTTGTTCACTACAGGAACTGATGGACGCTACCGAAAGCGCCAAACTAGTAGCTCGGTTCTGGTCTGACACAATTTAGATTGTTATCGACACGCTAAGAAAAAGAGGGTTGTCGCTCCTAGACTGTTCATGTTTTATAAATATGATGATTATTCAATAAAAGTACAACATATTAATATACTGCTGTATCGATGTTTTGGTGTTACTTTCACACATACTAATAAATATTAAAATGTAGTGTACAAACTAGACAAACAGTAGACTGTTATTTCGCAATTCAGTTCGTTAAAGATTTAAAGATTTTTTTTTTTTTTTTTATTTATTCGGCGTGAATACAACCATTTTTGTATAACCAAAAATGACGTCAGCAAAATCTAGTGCTTCCGAATATTTTAAAATAATTGGTGTAATATCGAGTTGATCTATTTCAGTATCTCTATTTATGCCCCAATGTGTACAAGATTTAATGGGTTATGTGTAATAAACTTACTATTTGCTTTTGGTTACCTATTTGTTAAATTGTATAGTGCCAAATATTGTCATTCTATACAATTCTACAATTGTAAATAATATTAACAGAAAATAAATAAGTTAAGCCTCGTTCAAATTATTGACAGTTCAAATAGGGAAAAAATAATTTAAACCTTGATTTGTATTATTTGAAGAAATCTACACATAATAACGACTTGTAAAGTGTTTACAACAGTTTTACCGCAAGCACTTGTATTCACACATCCAATATCCATATTACTGCAAAGACCCCAAAATTACAATTGTACATAATAAAATTTAATAGGCATTGTGTAGTACTGATATATGTTAGAAAATATGAATATTTAAAGTATGATACAAAATTACGAAAATCTTTAACCGTTCACTGCCCTACACTTAACTTTTGACTCGGAACTAAGACAATGTAAAAAAAACACTGATTTTCAATACATTTGACCATAATAATTAGAACGAGTTCTTAAGAAAAGTACAAGCAGTATTTAATCTACATAGTTATTATATTAAATAAATTCATCTATACATAATAAACACGTTAAATGTTTTACTGTAATAATAATATACAAATTAGTACGAATGGTTGCAAAAGCTATCTACTTTAATATTCGTAGTCGAACGTACAGTTCTTGTTGTTGTAGATTATAAAGATTTTAATACTTTTGCAACTGACTGTACGCTCATACAAATAAATAGGAATGGGAAAGTAAACTACACTTTCGTGGGAAAATGGACTTGATTGATTTGTTTGATTGATTTGTTTGACGGATTTTCAGATATATCTGATGTTACGGTATTTATGAATTCTGTAGAAACTCTTGTGGCTAACGAATGACATCAAAATATGTGAATATTGTGGCTATGTACATAATACAAACTATGACGAAATGAATTAGGGGGACTTTCGAACACATACCCCTATATATTATATCTAATTAATGTTAAAGCTACTTATATAAAATAGTTATATAACTATTCTATGTGTATAACTACGCGACCTGAGAAAAGTAGAATGTACCTTGATGTGGGCGAAGCTTAACGCTACGAAATTTCGGATTGACGATAACGACGAAAATGGAGTAACAAAAAAAAATATAAGAAAAAGTTTATATATAACTTACCGCCTAAGACTTTATTGATGTGGTTACCTTTATTTATTGCTTTATACTTTAATTTATTCCCTTTATATGTTTCGTGATTGTGTAATATACTCGATCTCATTGTGTTAGAAATAATGAAGTCCTTAGACGGGCTGGACTTTCGTTCTCTGAAAGAGAATTATTATAGAAGTTAAATGTATTTAGTGATAAAGTACTTACCTGTGATTTTATTGTAACAAACATACTCTTGTGTGACAAGAACTCGAATGTTTTACCGAACGTTGTGGTAGATGTTAGTTGACGATTTTCCGTTGAACAAAATTAATTTGTATTCCGTGTTGTTTTGAACAATATTATTGAAATGGATGAGACTTGATAAATGGTTTATGGTAAACCTAAGTAATGTCTATATAACGTTATATTAGTACGAGATAATTATGATGATTAAGAGCAGGATGTTGGTTCAGAGCGTGCTTTTGGTGGAGACATGTACTTACCTATCTATATTTATTATTTAGACGAGCTTTTGTAGTAACAATAAATCTTGTAATCAATGATACCATATTAACGCAAAATACGAAATTACCCTTGACGTTTCTCTCCCAATGTTGCCACGCTTTTATCAACATCCTGCTTTCGCTTATCAAGACGGCAAGTAATTTTAATACCTAATTATTGCTTTGCAATATATTATATAAGACGTTCAGTGTATACAATTATATGACAAATCAAAAATGGATATCATATCAATGTTTAAATGACAGTAAGCTATTTGTACCAATCTCTTATAACTTGTTTCTTAAGTTAATGTCCCGACTTTTCCCGCCTAAATATGATAGCCAAGCACGAAAAGCCGTTTCAGCTAATTTAAAATTAATAAGCATTGTCTGTTGTGCAGTTTAGATTCTGAAAAATTGCAGTGCATTATATTATAATCATACTCAGTCAGTAGAGTTCCACAAATTGCCACTAATATTCATATAATGTTTAAAATAAAAAATAGAACAAAAATGTGCGTTGTTAATTTTTAACCTTGACTTTACGTTAACCAGGAACTCATCAAGGTCAGCTTAAATATTCTTTATAGTAATTTGAGTCAAATACTGGTAGGAAGATTCGTTCCTGACTCAATTTCGATTGATCCAAATTAGTGCTGCATGCCTGCAGGTGTCTTAAGGCGCTTGGCCATAGTCGGATCAAACAACGCCTCTTGATTTTTCAATATAATTTCCACAGACAATTTCACAAATGTTTACAAACAGTGGCACTGGTTTAAGTAGCCTCCTGTTACTATTACTGTCAGCCTGTGTCATCCCACTGCTGGCCAAAGGCCTCTCCCCATGACTTCAAAATCCTTCGATCCAGGGCCAATGTGGACCACTAGTTGTTGGTTCTGTCCAGCTTGTCCCGCCATCTCCTGCGAGGTCTACCGCGTCGTCTTCTGGCTGTGTCGGGGGCCACAACGTGGTTATTTAGGCCTCCTGAAAATGTCATAACGTGCCAAAAGAACCATGCTGCTTTATAAGGGTCAATTTAGACATTACGGATAAATCCTCGCGTTATTTGCTGGTTGCATTGAATATGGGACCGTATTACCATTACTTAAAATAGAAAATTGTATGATATCGACGCGGACGTCAAATTCCGTTCTGCCTGAACTAACCCTTACACCATTATGACCTTAAAAAACAACAATAAGAATTTTCCATGCTATGTGGTATGGCCTTTCTGTACTATGCTATGGAGTAGGTACCTAGGTGTCAAGGGTGACAGAGATAACATAAGTATAATATCAGAGGCGAGAGTGGAGTAGTGCTTATCTAACACAGTGGTAATGAACTGCACTTTGTAATGTAAGGGTTAGTAGACATGACACAACGAACGAAATAGAAATGGACGTTAGAAAACCTATCGTCCTTTTATACTTCCACTGTTCTTTTACATACATAATATAACACCACGCCTGTCTAAGGGTTAGTCAGAGGTGTACACCCACATTTCACCAGTTATGTTTTTAAGTCCCGTGTAATAGGGGGCGAGCCTATTGCCGTCAACCGGGCACAAATCCAGACTCCGTGGCTGCTACTGAGAAATTCCTGATGGAAAAACCCAATTTCACTTTTGCCCGAACTAGGAATAGAACCCAGGACTTTACACTCAGCAGTCGCCCTTGCGACCACTAGACCAACGACGCTATTAACTACTGTTACTGTTATTTTACTTCCAATATAAACCATGACAAGAGAAATAAAAATAAAAGGACAGTAAGGACCTCTTCACATTGACACACAGCACACGATGTCGCAGCTGACTGTAGAAAAATGGAATTACAATCTGTAAAAAGTTGGAACTTTGACTCCCAATATCTCCGTAACTAGAAGGTTTCCAGGTGTAGTCTAAAACAAAAAAATGATCGCAAAGACGGGGAGAACACGTTTATTTAGAAATGATATATTTCAGTAGCCTTCAGGCTTCGTTAAGGATCTTGTTACACCTTTTATATATATTGCGTTGCCCTTACTGTCCTGCCCCAAAAATCAACTCTGAAAAAATATTCAGAGAAACGATGGAACACGCTCTATTTAGAAATGATATTAAATTAAATTAAATTAAATTGTTTATTGTCACAAAGAAACATACATTAGTATACACTGATTAACAAGATGCTAGCTATGCTGCAGAAGTCTGTATACAGATATTGTGAGCCCTGCCTCTCAAACTAGGTTAACCTGTATCTTAAGAGACAGTGTTCAGCTGTGAGGTTACTTAAAAAAAATGGATTATAGGTACAACTGCGGACTGTGCCAACTTATTGTTCGTGCTAACAATCAGATTAATTTAAACATTATATTTAAAAAAAAAATAGGAAAGGAAAAGGAAAAAGTATAAAATAACAAGTTACCGGTGTGTGAATGGGTGAATGTGAGTGTGAATGGGAGAATGTGTGTGGGGATGTGTTTATGATGTATGTATGTGTGGTGAGTTTTTGTGTGAAAGTAGTGAATGTGAGGTGTTATATGTAGGCGCTATAAGCAAAAAAAGGCAATATTAGACCATGTATTTTAGTAGTGATTCAGTGTGTGTATAGTCCTGTTGAAGAAGCCATTCCATCACCTTAGCTTTTAATTTAAATTTATTGCAATCTAGAATATTTAGTTCTTTATGAATTTTCTTATAGATTAGTGAACTTAAGGTGAAGTATTGGTGATTGGCAAAAGAGGTTTTGTGTTGTGTACCCGGAGGAATATTAGTTCGTTTGTTGGGATCAGACGGTGGGACACTGGAGTGTCTTCTCAGAACGGATCGCAACACGAAGAGCTGACGAACTGTTAGTACCTTACATTCTGAGTAGAGTTGAGTTGTCCGATAGCGATAAGGTTTTCGTAGCATCACTTTCAGTATTGCTCTCTGAGCTCTCTCCACTCTAAGAAAAGTTGTTTTAGCTGCACCGCCCCATACACTGATGCAGTACCCAAGAACGGACTGACACAGAGCATAGAACACCATTTTGAGGGTATCAAGGTTTGCAGAAGCTCTAAGGGATTTGAAGATATGTATCAGTCTCAGCGTTCTCGAGGTTAGGGCATCAATGTGTTTATTCCAGCGTAACCCAGCATCTATTTGAACACCAAGGTATTTGACGTGATCTGTACGCATGAGTGTTGGACATTGGCATGAGGATGACAGTTGTGAGCAAGTGTGCGCTAGTATCGAAAAGGTGTGGTCCGGTGCGGTACTCTGACGGATGGCGAATGGAATATATGATGTTTTGTTACAGTTGAGGGTAAGCAGGTTTAAGTTAAGCCATTTTATTATTTCACGTAGTGCCAATTCCGCGTTACTTTTAACACTATCCCATGTTGACCCGTCAACTATAATCACGGTGTCATCGGCATATACAAAGATCGTCGAGTTGGGGAGGGACATTCTGCATAAATCATTTACATAAATTTGAAACAAAATAGGACCCAAAATGCTACCTTGGGGCACTCCGTAGGATAAGGTTTCTTCGTCACTCAAGTGATTATCAATTTTGGTTCTTTGGGTGCGGTTGTTCAGATAATCTTTAAAGATTCGCAGTGCCATACCTCTAACACCAAGTAGCTCCAATTTGGCAACAAGTATATATTTCAGTACTAGACTTTCTTTCCAGACAGAATAAATTGTTAACAAGTCTGATAGTGCAATTTTGTAGCAGGCATATATGTTTGTTAGTACATGACAGCTATCTTCATTAAATACTTAGAAAGCCATAATCCTAATACGTCTTACAAGTGTGGTGTAATAAAATTTTCCTAGCTTCGCCGCACATTATCTTTCTCTGACTCAGATGTGTAGATAACCCCTCACAAGTTATCTGTACGAGTAATGTAAGGGTCAAGAGGGACACAAACAATATCGGACGATGCGCCTGGTATTATTGACGGTATTACGAAACAACAAAAGAATAATCAGGTGGTGGTAATTAATTAAGTAAAAGTGAACTTTCTTAAAAAAGAAGCCATCCCAGACCTATACACCGTGACTTTTTAGTCGTCTTGCAAAGGTAGCTCACTTCATGTATCCATTGACTACTAAACATTCATAAAAAAAAGTATTTATGAGATTTTTTTTTTGTATCCGCAATCAGAATTCACTATACCGGTAAACGGATTTGTTGAGTTACTAAAGTCGATAATTTTAATAATTAAAAAAAATATATATAGAATTCATTATTATGACGCATGACATAGTTAGAAACGCCCTGCTGCTAACGCAGTCATAAGAACCCTGAGCGGTATGCCTTTATAAATAATCTTAATAAATTAATTGTGTCTAGAGGTATATTATGTCGGATACATTGAGCGGACCACGTTTGTAAGACGACTAAAAAGTCACAGTGCACGGTGTATAAACAATCACTGCTAATTTCTGAAACTGTAGTAATTCGCAAACGGCGCGGGTGGCGGGGGCAGCGCGGCATGCGTATATTACTATGACCAAATGTTTTGTATAAACGTGGTCGAAGCAAAAGTGGTACGTAAGGATCGTCGGTCATTTGAAAAGCTTTGACAGTCATTACAGGTAGTAGTGGCCGGAAAGTCTGAAAACCAGTCTTACCAAGGGGTATCGTATTACCCAGTACTAACTGGGTTGTGGTCAGATAGGCAGTCGCTCATTTAGCTGCATCCGGTGAGTTTGGAAGCCGACCCAAACATAGTTGGGAAAAGGCTAAGCAGATGATGATGAAGGATCGCCACAGGTGTCGTTTAGTATGGATGGACAAATATTCTTATTTCCACCACCAGCCCCCGTAGCATGGCGTTTATCTATCTCTATTCTTCAAGAATCGACAAAACTCTTTCTATACAACTCGACATGTCTTCTGCCCGAGCATGCGGCGAGCCGTAGACTCGAGTTTTCACGAAGACAAAGACATAGGAATTCTTTCCTTAGCAACGGATAAGTAGCTAGTGATTTGGAAGAAGAAGACATGCTGCGCCGACCCCAAATGAATTTGGATAAGGGCAAGAGAATGATGATGTTAGATCCACTAATAAGGTTGCCTATTATTTTTACAAGGTAGTTGAAAGGCGTACCTAACCTGAATTGAACTTACTTTAACGAGAACAGGCAGACCCTGTGATGTGCTAGGAGACAGATCCTGGCTCAGCTCACTACACAAATATTGCACCATCTCTTTACTTATCTTATAATTTTCGAGGAACTCGTTTTCAGGGAGATCAAAAGCCCCGGTTAAAGCTCGTACAGCGTTCCTTTTGGCCTCTTCCTTTCTTCTCGGCATAAAAACTGAGGAGATGGCGACGGTAGGACCCCGACATGTTTTTAAAACCAAAGTGGCTCACAAACACAAATAACAGTTATAACAATAATCTTTTCTAGGTCCGATGTGATGTAGACTATTTGACATTGGTTGAGAAGAAACGTTTCTACACCCAAGTGTCAAAAGTAGAGAATAAATTGTCGCCATGCTCGACGTTGTCGATTTTGTTGACAGAAGAATAGAAACTTTTCTTTTCCACATGTCTAACATCGCCATGCTTAGGACGATAGAAATCTTTCTACAATCTGTCATTTTGTCGATTCTTCCGCCGTCAAAACCCGTTTCCACGGTGCTCATGCTACGTGGGCAGTTCCGTCCAGTAACTATAAAGTGTAGGTATTATAGACCGACCGCTTTAATGAGTCCTCCGCCTTGCCCCATCAAAGGCACATCAAGCGTTAACAAAGTCCTAACAATATCCCACAGGTTATTTGCTTTCAAATAACCATAATCCACATAAATATTACGATACTATTTGAACCAATACATGATCAATCTTCAGATTATTCCATTCAAATTGATACCTTCGCGAGGACTCATTAAAGGAGTCGGTCTATATGTATTATATCAGCAATGCTGTGTTTAGATTTCAAAGATGTGACGCCGTCGAAACCAGAAACCACATATTGCCATTCAATTTGAATCTAGGGTTGAACTTTCCTTGTTGTGTAACAGATCAGGGTACGGTGCTATAGGCAGTGCAGTAGTATCTAGCGGATGGACCATCTGTTTGTTATAGATAGTTTATCAGCATTCATGTGGCACACCTATTATACAAATCGTAAATATTGGAAACACTTCAGTTGAAACTTTTTCTTGGCATATGAGTATTTGCAGTTTATCGATATGACTTTATCGATAGGACCCACCTCAATAATATTTTTCCAGTTCATTAACTAAATAAGGGAAAAATACATTATTTCGATTTGAAGTGGAGTTTCCCGTCGTCCATCAAGGTAGGTATGTTTGAGTAAACCAACGACGATATCACAACCCGTCGTTCACAACAAATTTGATTACCAGAGCGTCCATTCGGTAAAGGAAAAGATCGTGAGGCAACCAGCATGCCTGAGATTCTTGATGGCATGCAAAACCAAGTCAGAGGCCCATGGGTGGCATAAAAAACTCTGACACCAGGTTAAGCACTAAGCACACGATGAACAAAAAAGAAGAAAAATAAAAAAAAAAAACTCTTTTTCTTTATTTAGGGACATTCATGATCGCAGTGCGTTTGTCAGTCCCATCGTACCCTAAATACACGCTGTTCATATCTGGGCCTTGAACCTAAACAGACTCTTCGCATCATCGCCATTTGGTTGAGCCAGGAATGTGCCTACTTCAAGTCTGTTCAGTCTCAATACCCTAAACAATAAATTATGAAACTGCACAATTAACTGTGTTTTTTATTTTCCATGAAGTACGAGCAGGGAATATTCAGGAACATCTATAAAAATATCTATTTGAGGTCAAAGTTACAATTTTTTCACAAGTTTTTTTTTAATACCTACTAGTTTTTAAGGTTATAAATTGACTTTAATTACCTTAATGACTGTTTACTATTCAAAGCATCAATCAGCACAATGATTTGAATGTGTTACATTGAGTCCTATCGTAAAACGTGATTTTTCACCCCAAAAAAGTCGTTTCTCAGCAATAATTCTTTTCTTTCTTTTCTTTATAAAACGTTGCCCCACACTAGGAATTTCTCCTGTATCGTGGGTGCGTTTACAAACATTTAAACTCACATACACAAACAGCCAGACCCGGAACAACTACTTGTAGGCCATACAAATATTTGTTCCGTGCGGGAATCGAACCCGCTGCAATAAAAATTTGAGTATTGAGTATTGAGTATTGAAACGCAGCAGTCAATCGCTTAGCCACTGCGCCAACCGTGCCGTCCAAAATTTTTGCGTAGTTACTTAGTTTGATGTGCATACATAATAGTTTACGGCTTCCTTACATCCTGTATTTAATTGAGAATAGATGCGTCATCATAGTTACAGTGAACAAGGTCATTGAACTTGATATTCAATATTCAATCATTAAATTTTATCAAAACTCGACCTTTATTAACAGTAAACAGTTGCTTATCGTTTCGCAGTACCTACATTGAAATAAAATAATAAATAATTAACAGAAAATTAATTATTAATTATATAGCAACACTTTTCATGAGATTGTGGTGTTGAATACCAGCGTTTTAAATGGAGTGACTGCGTATCTGACCTCCACGACCCAGTTAGTACTGGGTAATACGGTACTTCTTGGTAAGACTGGTTGTCAGACTTTCAGGACACTTAACTGTAACAACTGTCTACCGGGAAATTGTGACAGCCGGGGCCAACGGCTTAACGTGCTTTCCGAGGCACGGAGAAAACTCGGTATGTAATGGGTGGTCACCCATCCTAGTACCAACCTAGACAAGCGCGGATTAGCCTGAAGATGGACCCGACCGGCTGTTATTATTTAGCCACGAGCTCCTTGAATTCTCATTACCCAACTCAATCAACAACTAATAATCTTATTTTACAGTTAATTAAAAACAAATCGGGTTTTCAGAGAGGTTGTATTGGTTACATAGGTACCCAACCTTATATGGACTACCCCCTTTACAAGAAAGAAAAATCCAAAGCCCCCTTTACATAATAGTTAATTATACCAATTTTACATGTCTGTCTATTATCTATTAATAATCACAAATTAAAAATTAATTCACTCTCTCTCTGTAATCGTGCTTCTCGTAGTCGTGGCTGACGGTTTTGCTTATTAATTATTTAATAATACAAAAACATGTTATAATAAAAACATTTAATTCAGATAAAGACCATACAAAGTGTTCTTAAAAAATTTAAAGTCAACTAACAAATGCAAGACAATACACAAAGCTGGAGCACCCCGCACTTGGGCAATGTATATAGGCAAAAACAAGACGATTAATCAAACTTTGTAAAAAAATATAATTAAAAAAAAAATTAAAAACATAAATATCAATGAGATGGATGAGGCTGGTGGAGTTTTAACAATTTGTTAATGTCGGGTTTCAATTTAGTAAACATCAGTCGCAAATCACCACGCTCAGTGATCTGTTGTCTATTCCTTTACTTAGTTAGTAAATTAGCTACTGAACTAAACACAAGCTCAGTCAAATACGATCACGGAAACGCAATAAAAAAATTCTGTACTATTTCCCACAATCTAGGATGAATCCCGCTGCTATTGATTCTTGGAGGCAGAACTCTTGGTCCATTTCTGAATTTTACTTTTAATTCTTCATTAGTTGTGAGTTCTACGAGTTCTTCTTCTAAATTTGATGATTCTGCTGTATCTGTATGTGCGAGAGGGTCTAAAACCCAGCTTGGTATATTTATATTTAAAATATCCCGGAATCGCTTTGTAAAATCAGCATGAAGAGCGTCCAGGTGTTGGCAGTAAGTAAGTAAATTTTCCTGTTTTACCAATAATGCTGATAATGTAGGACACCACCACAGTATAAACGCACGCGCGTGTCCTCCACGCCAAGCCACAATTTCACCTACCATTTTGTCACATATTTTTAACTGGTGTACAGGGCGCGCGCTTGCTTGTCACGTATATGTGATTATGGCGGTCAAAAGGTTAATAATTAATTCATAACTATTCTTTGAAATCAACAAATGTTCTATAAACAATACATAATCGTATTTACTTTATACACTGTGCCTTTTCAGTCGTCTTATAAAGGTCGTCCACTCAATGTACCCGACATAAAATAGCTCTAGGCGCGATTTTTTTTATCTTCCATAATAGGTACAAAGCAAAATAATAATAAAAAAATTAGAATAAAATTATGAAACATCCTGTTAATGATGTTTACGTGTCAAACGGGAGAACAATACCTACTCAGCACTCGAGTCCAGTAGATGATCGCTGTAAACAGGGTGTCTTAACTATGTCATGCGTCATAATACTGAATAATATTTTTATTTTTAAATTATAAAATCTCATAAATACCTATTATTTTTTATGAATGTTTATTATTCATTGAATACATGAAGTGGGCTGCCGTTGTAAGACGACTAAAAAGTCACGGTGTATAGGAGGAAGATAACGAGGTCAGGGTTAAGCCAGCTGCAAGTCAACTGGTATAACGGACTCTTTTTAATGTTATAAGATAACACAACTAGACTATGTTCCACGAAGAGGCAGGCTGAGACATATTTCGCCAGTGCAGGCAATAGGCTGGTAATAAAAAAAACACTTAAAATTAAATTCATAATCTTCCTGCTGTTGTACCATGTTATTTGGGGTCAGCGCAACAAGTTTTTTTCTTCAATTCTCCCCTGTTAATCGTCACGCTATCATGTACTCCTTTTTCCTTCATATCATTCCTCACACAATCCATCCATGTTTTTTTAGTCTTCCTCTCCCTCTCGATCCATCAACATTTATATTCATCACTCTTTTAATCGCATACGGTTCGTCCCTCCTCAAATTTCTCCAACACTTAAAATTAAATTATTGAAAGATATTCAGTTATTTTATTCGTAGTTATAAAGTGTGCTTAGTGATCATGTTCATGCAAGCTGTCTGGAATGAAATTCTACACCAGTTGTATGGGGTATCATCTTATGTCTTTCTAGATCATTAGGCTTTAATTTGAAACTAACGCTTTCTGGGTAGGGTCTTTATCAGATGATGTTCCCAGTGCATATTCGTAGAATTTAATCATTTTATGGTGTTTCTTAGAAGCTAAACTTGGTGCATTGGTATACAGGAAGGAGTGTAAGTTCTTGAATATTGAAAGACAAGCGACCCGCCACTTTTTCACACGGGTGCAATGTACTATGTGGTGACCTGACCAAATATCGAGATATCTGTGCTCTATGTAAATTTGTTAATTTCAACTTTCAAACACCTACTTACCAGAAGCGAAGGGTAAATTTTTGTAAAAGGTAAGCCGGACTACATATCATTAATATGATTATACTATTTTTCTACAGAATACTTACTATGCCATTTTTTAAAGGGAAGCCGGTAGGAATCGAGTTGTATGGAACCTTCGCCACTGCTACTTACACAAATCTTTCGGAATAAATGTTCTCAATGATGGTGAAAACCGCATCCAATTCCATTGTCTGTAGTTTAAAAGAACCAATGGACCATGCAGACATATAAAAAACCAGCCAAGTGCAAGTCGGACTACCGTGATACGGAACCCTTCATGGGGTTCCGTATCACGGTAGTAGGGAGCCTCCTTTTATTTTTAATATATTTTTATTATTTGTAGTTATAGTCGCATCAGAAATACACATTTTGCGAAAATGTCAATTTTCTACCTATTACGGATCATGAGATACAACCCGCTGACAGACAAACGGACGGACGGCAGCGGAGGCTTAGTAATAGGGTCCCGTTGGTTACCCTTCGGATACGGAACCCTAAAAACGGGACTTCATTTTACCCACAGAACTGAAAAAACAAATTTTACCTATTCAATTTATAATTATGGGTAAATAGTTATAGTTGCCCTAATTTGGTCATCGGGGAGGATTATTTGAGCGATGAAGGATAATTCTTTACAATGTTATTCATAATTTTGTATAAGGCTAACGAAATTATTCGCGTATGACTGACTTGCAAGCCTATTGACCTCGCCTCGTGAACATTCGGTCAAGTTCGAAACTTGTCGGGCATCCCCAAGATATTATTTACGCGACGAAGCCATAAACTCAAACGTATTTAAGTGATAAATCTGATATTAACCTAAACGGATAACTACGGCTTACCGTACCTATATAAATGGTGTAACCAGACCCCGAAAGGCACATGTTCTCCCCGTCATTGCGATATTTTTTTAGTTCCAGACCATACCTGGGAACCTTCTAGTTACGGAGGTATTGAAGGTCAAAGTTCCAACTTTTTCACAAGTTTTTTTTTAAATACATGTTTTTAAAGTATTTTTTACTACGACCCCCGTACCACAGATATTATAATATAATACTACCTACTATTCAATCCAACCATCAGCACAATTGCGCACAAGTGCGTTGCATTGAGTTCTACCGTAAAACGTGATTTTTCACCCTAAAAAAAAAGTCGTTTCCCAGCAATAATTTTTGCGTAAAGTTAATTATTTTGATGTACAGAATGCTTGGTTGACGGATTCGTGAAGGGTCCGTTTACACCCTGTGTAAATCAAAACATTAATTACTTTTTATCAATAACGTTGAACTATGTATAAACGACGGATTTTGTTGATGGCTGTTTTTAATAAAAACTTTACGATACTGTATAATACGTAGAAGTATAGTAGGAAGGCTTAACGTATCTGTTAACTATTCCACTTAACACTCATTAAGATGAAGTAATAAAATGCCTATGTCTACTGATTTTATTATTCCTTAAGTACCTACTAGTCAATAATTTTTTTTTTATAACTATTTGTACCGATAAGGACGAAGTCTATTCAAGTAGAACTGGTTCTAATAAGTTATTTACATCTTGGAATATTTAAAACGTATCACTTAAACACAAGCAAAAGCACATCGACGCACAAACGATTGCCACGTTCAGTATAACGACCCGGAACCGGTTAAAAAAAGCGGTTAATTTCGATTAAATACCGGTAAATATATCGTTCGTTCATTTACCGGTTAAACAAGTGAACTGTTTTTATGTAACCCAAATGATAAAGGTTACCGGTTACATAAGCACAAACCGTTTTGACACCCAAATTAACCGGTTAATTCCGTAATTCGTATTTTTTTTCGTTTACGGGAACGTCCAGACCGTGCAAGCGAGGGTAACGGGGCCGGGGGCATTATTTAACTTGGTTTTAACCGGTTAATTTTTACTATCAAAACAGAAATTCATAAAAAACCGGGTTTCCGCATAACCCGGTATAACCGGTAAAATGCAACTTTTAACCTAAATGGATTTTGGTTTGGGGTCAATGACCGTAACCGGTTAAAAATTTCAACCGGATTCCGAGCCCTATTCAGCATATCATTCCGTCCCCTCCACATATAATTTTTAAAAAAATCTGCTGTTTCCTACAAAAATGCAATACCTACACGGAAAAAACGTATGGAAAAACAGATTTTTTCTGAAGAATGATGTACTGAATACATGGTAACCGTATGTGCGTCGTGTCTCTCCACCCTGTATAAAAATTAAGTTTCTCTGTTCATTGATAGCGCTAAGAAAAGTGTTGTCCACTGACCCAAAACTTATGAATAGAATAATATGATTTTATAGGTAGTTAGGTACCTATTGAATTCATAATTCATAGAATCTTATCTAGTTCCCAATAATTACATATTGTTGCCTACATTTCCTTTATATTTTGGTCAGTGACCCCCACAGACTCATATTTTAAGGAAATCCTAGTAATTATAGGCCTATTGCGCTACTACCCACTATCTCAAAGATCTTCGAAAAAGCAATGGCGAACCGTGTTAAAACGTTTTTGGAGAAATTTGGTATTTTGGATAAAAACCAATTCGGTTTTAGGAAAAAATGTTCAACTACTTTAGCCGTATACAATTACGTACAGGAAATCTACAGTTGCATTAACGAACGAAAGTACGCTGTTGGAATATTCCTAGATATAAAGAAGGCATATGACAGGGTGTCACATAAAATCCTATTACAAAAACTTTACGGATCAGGTATTAGGGGGCAAGCTTTTGGTTGGTTTAAATCATATTTACAGGACAGAGTACAATTCGTGGAAGTAGAATACTTCGATAGCACTAATCAATAATTCAATACCCCAAGGAAGTGTCTTAGGATGTACCCTATTTCTAATATACGTAAATGACTTGTCCAAAAAGATAAGTTCGACGTGTATTTTGTTTGCTGATGATGTTTCATTATTATTTAAAACGCCAGCGAATGTTGACCATTTAGCTATTTTAAAAACTTTCACAGAAACTGAACAATGGTTAAACGAACATAACTTAGAAATAAACCTATCTAAAACTAAAATATGTCAATTTAGAACTTATCAAAGAACCCCAATAAATCTAAATATATTAACGCAAAAAATTCAATTAGAAGAAATAAACGAATTTAAACTTTTAGGCCTAACATTAGACTCAAACCTAAATTGGAAGAAACATATAGAAAGTGCAAGAGCTAAATTGTCCCAATTTATTTATGCGCTAAGCATATTGAAACGTAACACAGACTATAACACCGCCTTATCCGCCTATTATGCGTACGCCTACTCCTGGCTAAATTATGGTATCATTCTGTGGGGACAAAGTACTGACTTTTTGGACCGCTTCATCCAGCAAAAGAAATGTATCAGAATACTAATGAACATAGATCAATGAGAGAGTTGTAGGCCACACTTTATTAAACAACAAATTCTTACACTAGTAGCTATATATATATATTTCAAAGTTGTATATTCGTTAGGAAAAATAGGCACCTCTTCAAATGTAATATCGAGCTAAACGAAAACTATAACCGACGGAACAGGAATAGACTAATACTACCCATCACAAACTTAAAAATTATCGGGAAAAGCCCATACTCAAGACTAGCTAACATATTTAATAAACTACCTGAAAGATTAAAATCCCTACCAAATGACTTAATTTTCTCTAAACAGTTGAAATCTTTGTTAATAAAGAAATGCTACTATACCATTGAGGAATTTCAATCTGACAAATTGTGAATCGATCGATCTTGTATTAATGTTAACTTGACGTAAATGTGAAATACTAATAGATACTACCTTACATATATACCTTTGACTAAAACGAATGAACGAATTGATATTTATTTTATTAATGTTTAGTATAAAATAATGTAATAAGTTGTAATAATTAGTCAATATTATAATTTAATAATATGATATATAGAATTTGCAGTGCCCTTACAGGGTGCATGTCTTAATACTGTGTCATGAAATTTTAATGCATGCCTGCTAACCAGTGTTTTACATGTTTGCAAATAAATAAATAAAATTAATAACTTTTTTTTTTATTTTAATACAAATTCTTGTCATGAATAAATTCTACATTGTCCTTCATGTCAACATAGGCCAAGAGGAAAAAAAACAAACTACTAAACCGATTTTGATAAGACCAATCGGAATTTCACATAAAAATAAGTTTTTTTTTTAATTTTTCAAATCGGTGCATAAATGATGGAGTTAATAAAAGATAAGAGAATCTCATCCTTTTTTGAAGTCGGTTACAAAATAATTCAAGTAGGCAGAATATTTTCCAAATATTTCACGATTAATAGGAAAAATCGATATAAAACGTCGTGAAACTTTCCATTGAATGATTTAATTACCTATTAAAATATGACACATCTATCCAACCAAACCCCACAAAGTTTACCCCCACATTTTCAGTCTGTTTATTGTACTGACGCCAGCCAGCACATCAAGCTATCCGAAACTGTCAAATTTTCCCAATCAACATGCTTAAGCGATAAAGTTGAAAATCTATTAAACAAATTTGACAGATTGTAGTAGCTTGATGTGCTTTTTTTTTTCGGGTGGGATATCATCAAATCACCCCCCCCCCCCCCCTCCCACTCCGAGCGGAGCGGAAGGGAGTGTCAGACTTCTACTGATTAAAACCCATCCATGTCCCTTCTTTGCCCCTTGTGTTCCAGGGCCGCGGTGTCTCTTTCGAACAGTCCCGCAGCCCTGGCAGGCAGCTTGATGTGCTGGCACCTGTACACATTCTTCAATTAATAAAAACAACAGACTAATCAGACAGGTGTTGTTTATGGTAAGTCTGGTTAAGGAAAAAAAAATGCATCTGGTTGCGACAACACAAAGGACATTGTGCTCACTTGATGTTGCATATTCTTACTTTAATTAACTGTTTGTCAAGCTAATCAGTTCAAAATATTTTGTAATGCAGGATAATTTTTTTTATAAACGTAAGGGGTTCATTGGTAAATTTCCTAAATTACGTGTACTTCCTCGTTTGTCGAGTGGTCGCATGCGCGACTGTATAAGGTCCTGGGTGCGATTCCCAGGTCAGGCAAAGTGTTACTGGGTTTTTCCATCAGCAATTTCTCAGTAGCAGCCACGGAGTCTGGATTTGTGCCTGGTTGATGGCAATAGGCACGCAAGAAATGGGGGTGTACTATTAGGTACACCTCTGCCTAACCCTTCGGGGATTACGGGCGTGATGTAATGTTATGTTATGTAGGTCGTGAAATGTTCTAGAACCAACAATTCGAATACATGTGAGAATCACCAATCCACACTGGACTAACATATCTTCTCATCGAGATGAAGCCTGTTACCCCGGAGTAATATAATAATAATGATAAAATATTTTATTGACATAAAAAAAGTTACACATTTCCATTTGAAACCCTGACTCCTGAGCTAGGTGAGACGTATGTTACAGGAGTCAGAGGACGAGGAGTGGGATCGTGGTAGGCTAATTAAATACGTATGCTCCCCAAGTTTGAAACGCGGAGCTTCGATTAATCAAAGTTCATTAATACACACAATTGATCACAACTCCGCATTCATCAATATGGGACATGGTGTTTTTCAGATTTTAATTAGGTTTTTAGGCATATTGTCGCCGTTGAATAGCATTTTTATTTTGTGTACCAATAGGGATAATCTAGATCTTTTTTGTTTTCACTCTTGCAAAAAAAGAAACCCAGTCAGGCAGGTTCGCTACGTCACTTGAAGTTTATATAGGATGCATCAGTGCATCCCATTTTCGTCCGGTAAACCGTATCAATTCGTTAATTTGGTCTTCCAATTCCAAATTTTTGCCCAGCATTGGGGAAAGCTGGAAGTGTTAATTCCACATATTGTCCACCAGTTGGCGACGACACACAGATATCGTCTCGGTTAATATTAAGACGACTATTGTCGTGTTAAGGACGGCTGCTAACTATGGCGTAACGTACGCTTGCGATTCTTACAGATTTTCTAGATGTGGACTGTGTAGTTATGAGACATTTATTGTTATTTTGTTATATTAGTATTTGATTAAAAACAATACATTATCTATATCCAAATACAACTAATGCTCATCCGCTAAAGAACGAACTAATATCTAAAAATTCGAAGATCTAATCGCAAATACTGAAAAGACGACCTTTGGTAGTGAGTTTAGTAAAACTAAATGTTCCCAGAAAATGTGTTGTTATGGCAAGTAGAAATAAGATAACTAAAGTTTCAGGAACCTAGCAACATGTTATTATTTTTGCTCTTTCTTAATTTTTAGTAAAAACTTGAAATTCTTATATTTCTAGGAATGAACAGAGAAAATTCAGTCAGTAGGAGTTTCTTTCGATGGTTTGGGCTGCAGCAGAGATGAGCCATTTTCTTTGTATCATCACCTGCCTAGCCTTTTCCCAAGTTCTATGTTAGGGTCAGCTTCCAGTCTAACCGGATGCAGCTGAATACCAGTATTTTACATGGAGCGACTGCCTATCTGACCTCCACAACCCAGTTAGTGCTAGATAATACGATACCCCTTAGTAAGACTGGATGTCAGACTTTTTGGGCCACTTGACTACCTGTAACGACTGTCAAAGATCTACAAATGACAGCCGGGACCAACGGCTTAACGTGCTTTCCGAGGCACGGAGGAAACTCGGTATGTAATGCGTGGTCACCAATTCACAGACCAACCTAGACAAGCACGGCTTAACCTAAAGATCGATCCAAGCGACTGTTATTATTTAGCCATTTTCTTTTTAAGCGGTTCAAAAATTATCATACCTTTACTTATTTAAAATCAGTCCAACATGACTACAACGTTCGCGTGTGTCGTGACGTTCATCCACATCGCATCAGTGAGTTATCATCCTAATACCGCGTGTATAAAAAGCGACATAAGACTGACGGCGCTTCAGTCCCCGCCCGGCATTGGTTCTGTAACCACAAAGTATTAAACAGTGCTTCAAAATGATGCTGAAAACTATTGTTTTCGCTGTACTCACAGTGGGTAAGTTTTTGTCCAGGATTTCAATTTTTTTTATTGATTTTTTGACCATTTTTTGAAAAATTAAATAGAAAGTTAAATAAATATTTTTTAGGTAAATATAATTTAAACTAAGACATTTTAGAACTTTATCAAGAATTTTAATTGGTTAAGTAGAGTCCTAAATTGAGTGTATTTTTGTAGTATCTAAATAATTAAATTAGTAAAGTCTATTGCTATTATGGTGGTAGGCAACGTTTGCTCCTTGAGTAATCTATTCATTCAATATTTAAGACCTAAGACCTTTCGCAGTGCATCCTGTTTACAGTAGTACAAGAGTAAATAAAGGATATGTTTTATAGATAGGTTCTTCTCTAAACTGTCTTGTGAATGTAAAAAATATTACCACTCTCGAGAGAGGCTAAAAGTTATCCACCTATCTGTTGTATTTGATAAAATATAATTAGTACCTAATCATATGAAACTTGAACTACTGTGATAGTCGCTACAGATTGTCAGAAGCCCAAATGATGATGCGTTTATTACTTAAAGGATTGCAGAGGTCAGATGAAACCATAAAGATAATATTCAGTCTCATCTATGTAAAATTGAGTCTTAATGCTGATCTTAACGTGTTAAGCAACTTACACGATATTCAGTTACTAGATACAATACACTATGAGCCAATTAGCAACACGTTTCACAATCGACATAACAGCAGGGCCCTGAAACTTAGGTACAGTCGGGAACACTAATTGTAGTTATAAAATAAAATAAAAAATAAAAAAAATAAATTGATACTATTCCATTTTGCTGGTTAATTGTCATTTCTTTCAAGTGTCAATGAATGACAATTTATGTTGGCAGTCAATTTGGTAAACAATTAATTTCCCTGACCTTACCTCTACCCGTGTTTTTTCCTAATAACTATTATAGTTGATGTTACAATAGGTAACAATACTAACTGGGCGGCTGGTGATAATGCTGATGACCACATTAGTTATGATACAAAGGTGTTTGTTGTTTCGTTTGGATACAAGTTTTTTTTTCGTTTTTGAACTTAGCAGTTAGAAATACACAATATTTGTATTAAACCATAGGACCTGTTCTTCATCTTTTCGAATCGATTGGAAAATGACAGAAAGCAGGTTATAGATGCATCTTTTCCATTTTTATGCGAAAATCTTTTGAACTGTCATTTCACATAGAAGAATTTATTTCGAATAGGTATTTATTTTGTATTGTTTCGAAGCTAGACATCCGCCAGTTTTTGCAATTTTTACATTATTTTACAGACTTGAGTGCTAACTCTAGTCCTTTTGGCCCCGATAAGCCACAGTTGCCACATGATAACAGTTTATTATAATTTCCATTTTTAATGAGATAGTAATAATTACAGTGGGGAAGAAACAGTCGCCACGAACTCTTTTGTCATTAAACGTCAAAGCATACACTCTCCTCGGGTTGTAAGCTCGTGGTGTTCAGTATTTATTGTATTGTCTTGACAAGCAGCATCCTGCAACAGGATTGTTTAATGTTCTCATTGTTCTGTTAAGGACGCTTGTTCCATAAAAACCACTTTCGCATTTCAACCTCAGTGTTGAGCTGAGAGTTTAAAATCGTTTCTATTTAGGTGTCTCTTAGGATCTATATAAGGTATATATTTTCATACACAAAATATTTTAAGATTAACTTCTATAAGTCGTAAAGTAGCCATAGCAACAAAAAAACGAAAGTCTGAGTTTTTTTTTTTCAAAATTATTATGATTCTAAAATTTTTTGAGACTTTTTGCATAAAACCTTTACTCCCATATTCTAACAATGACAGTAGGTAAATACGACCAAGTAAACTACCGTAATAGATGCTTAAAAATAAGAAGCCAGTATTTATTTTGTGGGTCAAGTAATTTTAAATTATAAATTTTTTATAAAAAAAATATACACAAATAAATAAAAAATCCCTTGAAATGGCTTTGTTATAGCCGTTAGATGATTCCCTGAAAATATTTCGTGTATGAATAGTTAGACCCTATATACTATAAAAAAATATACTCAAATAAAAAAAAAATCCCTTGAAATGGCTTTGTTATAGCCGTTAGATGATTCCCTGAAAATATTTCGTGTATGAATAGTTAGACTTATACTTATACTTTTATACATTATTAATTTTACTTTTAGTTTAATTCTGTTAATAATCACCGTATACGACCTTTTTGTATAATAAAACGAAAATGTACAACTCTGATCCCCAAGATACAGACTAACGTCTAGTTTCGGGATCACCGTTCAAATTTATATGTTTAATGTACATGACTTTTAATAAATAATTTGAATTTAATTTGAATAATTTGATCAATGAAACTGCAAAAATTAACTAGAAAAATGTTGCTGCAATTCATTACATCACAGTAGTGTCCATCATAAGTACAACAACACGAGGAAACAATTACGTTGCCTGATGTCCATACAAGAATCAGCTAAGACAATTGAAAGATTGCAAGAAGTTCGTTATCGCTGGCGCATCGACCTAGAGAACAATTTTTGCTAGTTTTCCCTAGATGACTGATGAGTAGCGTGAAGGAACTACGAGTCACTAAGATAAACGTAATGAGTTTCCTTTAAGATGTTTATGACTTCCGAGAGAGGAATTGTTGGAGAGCACGCCTACTTGTGTGTTGAAACTGCTCGCGAATAAATCTCTAGCAATTCGTTTGGTTAGCAAGAAAAACAATTCTATAACCGGCTGAAACTATAAAAGCAAAACAAAACTCAAACTTTGATTTTCGAATACTTTTAGCGACCCTAATACCGTCCATTGTGTCAACATTTGTAAAATTTTTGCATTTACGAGTATATCTGCAATTTATATGGTATTATATAGTATTCTATCGATCTTCTTACAGACGACAACGATGAGTCCATCATCGAGACATTTAGTAGAAATGGCCAGGATTGTATTCATTTATTCATTTCCTATTCTCATGAAATACTAATTGTTACCCGACTGATTTTATGATGGGTAGTTAATTAATTGACTGTGTTATCCGGAGCAACACAATCGTTGTAACTATTACCTTTAAAGGTATGTCTATCTAGACAGGCAAAAGACGCCGGTCGTTAAAAAATTAGCCCACTTAAGTGTCGTCATGTGCAATACCCGGGAAACTATAAATTTTGCAATAATGTCTTTTACCACTTGATTGATGGCGCCCTTCCGCCATCTTATCTGTCAAAAGGCCTTTGAACTTTGTCAATTACAATAAATTATTTAACATTAGTAAATATGTTTAGTAAATAAACTTTTAATTAGATTAGGTATTATTGATAATTGTATGCAGTTTTGATAAGCAATTACGAATGGAGTTCCTTTGTTATTTGATTAGATGATACTAGGTCCAGCACGCGTAGCATGACCACCGTAGAAACGGGTTTTGTCGACGGAACAAAAGAAATCTGTAATTTTGTCATCGTGCTGTATGTATGTCGGTTTCATGACAGTGGAAGTGTTGTCTAGTTGATTAACAACAACAAAAGTTGTTGACAATTTGAATTCGATAACAACTTTATTGCTGTTATGTCAAATATCTAGTTTGGGTTAGCAAAACAACAACAATTAATTCATGTGCATTAGATAACTGATGGTGGTTCATAAATAACAAGCACTTAGTTAGCATCATTAGTATGTTGATTTTATATTAAATCCGGTTGCATCTGATTTTTTTTTATCTAGCCTGGATCTACTGGGCAAAGGCTTGAATAAAAAATATCGTGTTTTATTTTGATAGGTTAAATGACCATACGACTCAAACCATGACACAAGAATACCTAGGTACTTAATTAAACTTTGCTGAACGATCAAACATCGACACCCATTTTTTTTCAGTAGGCCCATGAATCGTTCCTTTGATATTACAAAACCGTTACTTTAAAGCGGATATAGCCTCAATGAAAGTTCAAAGTTGTAACCGCGTTGCGCAGCCCATGCAACATCAAATGCACATCGTGTAATGGGCCACCAATAAAACCAGATCATACGGTCAGCCAGTCACAAAAGGGGACTTCAAACTATGACTTTCTTCCTCCACGAGTACATTATGAGGTCGCATGTACCGAGATACTTATATATATGCCGCAGTTGGCCTCTCAACTCGTCCCCCACTTCCTGCCACATCAGGTCATTTACCAATTTACTCGATCAAGACTATCCTTTGAACTCTGCTCGCAGTGTCACCGCTGCGTGAGAGGAGACTCGAATGCATTGCTGCACTGGGCAAGGTTCACTCGAGCAAATGGCAATTTAAGAACTAAGGATGTTCTCCATTTTGCGTAATATTGTAACCGTATTGTGAATGACTGATTCCTGCGGTGCTAAAATGGTGCTTTTTTTAATTTAACACAGATGTGTTGCTGGGTAGTTTGTTGCGACAATTCGTGGGAGATCGTCTTATGTTATTTGCATGTTCAAAAAGTGCTGTTTCTATGCTTTTTAATTTTATGATTGCTCGTGTTATGGTCTGTCGTTTATAGTTTCGTTTTCTTGTTCTCGTTTTTCTTAGCACTGGCTTGCTTTTCTTTCCGCACTTCTTCAAATGTCCTGTAGATACCTACTAATTGTACTGTCAGGTCTGTGTAAGGTCAAAAGTGTTATCATTGGTCGCCAAAGATTTATAATATACAGTTTTCCTTATTCGTGTACAATATTTTATTTAATTCGATTCAAAGAGGTTAAATCGGTGTCATTTGATAAGTTTACTTTATTCTTAGTAACAGTTATTGTTAGTTGGGCAATTATCTTTGAATAAATATTATTAAATTATTATCATTTTGCTCTCTTTGTCCCGGTAATGTAATAAGTGGAAGGTAGGTAATTCTTTGGTTATCGCAGAGATTGCCAGTTACCTAATAATTTTAATAGTGTTGTTGAAACTCAATCAGAATTAATGATGCCTCCAATCATTTAATTTAAATATAGTGTATTTACGAATAGTAGGAATGCTTCTTGTTTTTCTGGCCTTATCTCATCTTTATTGGGGGTCGGCTCTCCCTAATCATTCTTGTCCAAAGTATTATCAAGTAGTATGTTTGTTACTTCTTAACACATAAACAGCTCAACTAATAACAACTAAAATGTTCTTATTAGATCAGTAGTTACAAAGACTGCGCAGTTGGCGCAGTGGCTGAGCGATTAGCTGCTGCGTTGCGTGTCGCGTGTTCGATTCCCGCACGGAACATATATTTGTATGGCCTACAAGTAGTTGTTCCGGGTCTGGCTGTTTGTGTACGTGAGTTTAAATGTTTGTAAACGCACCCACGATACAGGAGAAATTCGTAGTGTGGGGCAAGGTTTAAAAAAAATAAAACAGGTACAAACCATGAACATCCAGGAGAAGAAAGAATACATGAATAAGTTTCCCTGGAATTTGTTTTAATCGATTAATCTGTTGGTTTCAGCCGTCTTGGCCGACGACTTCACGATCCCTGATGACAAACGAGCTCAGATCCGTGAGATGCTCAGATCACAATGCTCAAAGAATAACGCCGAAGACAAAGTTGACCAAGTTGAGGTAAGGACTAACTGCGAGGGCGTAGACTAGCACTTACATGTCGCCAGTCAAAATTATAAGGGCGATCGCCGCTTGCCAAGAATTGGGCAGACCTGTGTGGTACCGTAAAATAGGGTGAATCGAGATAGAACTTTGAACTTTATTGTTGAATTAATATGGTATGTTGTTAACAATATCTCTAAATAACATAACACCACATCTATAATCCCTGAAGAGTTAGGCCTAATAAATAGTACACCCACATTTCTCCAGTTATGTTTTATCTCCCATGTAATAGGAGGCCAGCCTATTGTCATCGACTGGTGTGCCCGGTCCTGGGGTTTGATTCCCGGGTCGGGTAGTGTTATTGGGTTTTTCCATGAGGAATTTCTCAGTACCATCCTTGGAGTCTGTATTGATTGCAATCGGCTCGCCTCCTATTACATGGGACTTAAACATAACTGGCAAAATGTGGGTGTCCTATTAGGTACACGTACACCTCTGCATAACCCTTACCCTTGGGATTACAGGCGTGATGTTAGTGTTCATTCCTGTACTAATTATAAAAATCATGAGTCAGGCCAGTAATATTGAATCAAAGTGCAAATGAATATTGAAACCTAAAAAAAAACAAAAAAAATTGGCAAATTTAGTTAACTGGACATTAACATGACAATAAGAAGAAACATCTGTTCATAGCAATTCTTGCCGCTATCTGTATTAATTTACATCAAATACTGCTGAACTAAGGCAATTGGAATGCTGCGGAGGTTGTTAGCCCATATTAGGAACATCCTAATGTATCAAACGCGGAACGCCTGAATTTTTTTCAGTAACTGATGTTTTGTGTCGTCAACGGTACAGATTTTCGATACGATACGCACCCCAGCTAGAAGATACAATGAAGTCTTGAATTCTTGTTTAGTATTGCTTTATGAAAGTTATTTGTAACAATAGAGATCCTAATAGGTAAGCGTCAGGTTCCGTACGCAAAATACGCGCTTTGGACGTGGAGTTGCGGACACCAGCCCGTTATGCAATACAATAGGTAGGCTTCTAGGCTTACATACGTCTTGGCTCCGAAGTAAAAAAACCAAACACACTGTTCCTAGATATTCTTAAGCAAATACTAGGATCTTTTTTAAATCGTCAGGGAGCAATCGCATATTTTTGACGAACTTTTTTGAGATACCCCTGGCTGTTTCCAAAACGGCCAGTAAAACTCTGCAGCTAAAAATTACCAGCGCGAGCCACTGACTTAGATCATCATTTTATCTCGAACCAATCTTATTGCAATGCTAATAAAGCATATTTTCATGACTAATTATCACCTCATAATTAATATCTACCATTTATTATTTGTAGGCTGTTGGCAAGACCTTCGTGGACTGCGTCAAGGGACTGATCGATGTGCCCACGCTACAGAGAGAAATCGAGGAAGCTAAGCCCAACGGTGCTCTTGATGAGGTCTTCAAGAAGTAAGTTCTGACTGAGGATTTTCTATTTGTATGCTACAGAATGTTGCATGTGCATGGTAGTCTCTTCAAAAAGCATTTAGTTCCTTAGAAAATGACCGAGATGAGAACCGTTGTTGAAGGGTGCAGAGTACAGACCCTAAACCGTTATTTTTCTAGTCCCTGCCTGACTAACCATGCGTGGAACACTTCCCATAAAAAAAAATATTATGGCCCTGGAAAGGACAAAATTGTTTCAACAACAGAAACTGAAATCATTTGCAAACGTGAGGTAGATAGGAGTATAATTTCTTGCCAAAACAGATTCACGTAAAACTAATCAATCGTTCAAACCCAGGTACTGCGCAAAGACCCCAGAACTGAAGACCTGCATCTACAACCTGCTGGACGGCATGTCTCCCTGCATGGACACAAACGCACGCGACCAGATGGGCTCCTTCAAGAACGGCACCAACCAGTTCATCGACTTCATCTGTTACAAGGACGGTGACAGGATTGCCCGTAAGTTTACCTACACATCTTTTGATACTTAGCCAAGTTGAACAAGGGATTTGAAGAGAAAAAACACCGAATTAGGAAAATGCCTTGTTCTTGGCATCTCCATAATAAGTCATAATTTTCTTTAACATACGTTTATCAGTTAAGTGCTCGTCTAGAGCCAACTCAACGTCAAAGTGCTATGTGATTTCTGGGGTGAAAATATTCCTACACCAACATTGGCAATACGAGTCAAAATACTTCTAATCGAAATGAAAAGATTAATAAATAACAAATATCGATGAAACATATATGCGTACTACTGCAATTAATCTTGTTATTTTTTTTCAGTATTCATCGCTGAAAATGGACCCCAGTGCTTCCAGAGCAAGGTCAATGAAGTCAGGGAGTGCGCCAATAAAATCAAGGACACGTTCTCGAGCATCGAGGCCGCTAAGGCCCTCAGCCTTGACGTAAGAACCTAATAATAATAAATAACATCCTGCCTATAAAATAAAGGCAAAACGTGATTCGTTTACTTGATAACACACTAATTCCATTTATTTCAATTTACAGCAAAAATGTGCGACGTTCGACGAGCTGTCGACTTGTATTGTCACAAAGTTGGAAACCTGTGACACACCCACCCCAAGCAACATGGCGGAGTCCCTCTTCAGATTCGTACGCAAAGGATCGCCGTGTAACAAAGAACAATAAGGATTGATTTCTGGTAAGCATGGAGAATTTACCATCCACATCGAAGGAGTTGTGCCATGTAATAGTGAAATAGTCAATTGCTACCACCTACTACCTATCAGAAATTCAGACTGGTGAGAAATTATTGGTGGAAAAACCCAACGAGACATTGCCCGGGTTTTTTTTTTTTTTGGTGTGAGGAAATGCGAAAGGGCTTTGAATTATTTGGCTTTCCTAACTTCCGCCATTTTAATATATTACCAAAATGGCGGCTACGCATTAATAAAATAAAATGTCGAAAGTTAGGCAGGCGACGACGGTTCATGATAAAAAATCAAACCCTTTGGAGGGTTATCCTGGATATAATATCAGGTACTTGGTTTCTTGGGACCCTCCCTAGAAACCTGGAATCTTTTTAAATAATTGCAGGTTGAAACAAACATTTTATCTTAAATAAGAGTAGATACTGTTAGAACTATTTCGACTACTATATTTTTTTCTACCACAAAACTCTTTAATGTTTAATTTCGTTTGTTACAGAAGAACTGAATCGTCGCTGAAAGTCCAAGAGTTGGGTGTGATCATTCAAGTGCTAATAATAATTATGTAATTTTAAATCGTTGTGCAAGAACTGTAACTTTCAATACATAAACATAAGTCCAATATGTGTGTTATTTACTCCATTTTAACCGTTTTTTTATGTTAGGTATGTTCGACGGATGGTGGCTGGGTAAGTAGGTATTACTTACCCAGCCATCCGTCGAACCTATAAACGAAAAACTGTTACATTATTTAAAAAATGGCCTCAAACTAAGCACCTATTTTAAGGTTAGGTTAAGTACTAAGCAAGGGTAGATAGGTACCCTAGTAACTATACCTACCTTCGCCACTGACCTATCAGCGGCGTGCCTAGAAACCACCCATACGGCACGCCTCTAGGGCCAGCCGACTGTTCAGAAACCCTAACATCATTAAGAGTAGTAGGTTATAAGAGCAAGCCAAGTTTTTAGGCTTATATGTAAGTACCACGACTACTAATTACTGATTCTATACCAGCTTAAAGGTAAACGCACTCTTGTCCGCGCCGAAAGAATCGACTGCGCTGAACGAAACGTTCTAAATAAGTTTAACGTTATCTTTTCGTTCGATTCAGCGCGGATAAGTGTGCGAGGTTTCATAGGGTTTCATACAAGTAATTTTAAAATTCGATTTTTTCGGCTCCTTCGTTTCAGTTCTGATAAATGTGCGAAAATAATTGGATTTGGTAAGAGGCATTAGGGATAAAGAGATACCTCATTAACAAGAAATAAAACAAATTATTTTATACTTTCATCATTTATTTGCAAATATTGTAAAATGGTTAGAAACCACGTAGCAACATAATACAAACCCTAGACGCCTACCCGGACATCGAACCTACGTATCTTTGACATGGACAAGAATATGGCTCCTAATAATTAAACAGTCAATAAAGCAATGGCTCATGAACGCACCTAATCCGTTGATAGAAGACTAACTTGCTGATAAAAATCAAAATATAAAACATGTATGAAATTGAATAATTGCACTCACATGAGTGCAAGCGACGGAAATCATTATTTTACGCCTAACACGCTACACCATGTCCTAACCGAAGCGATCAGTCGCGCGCATAAACATTCATTTGGTCGCAAAATCGGAAGGGAACTTGTGACTAGTCGCCGCAAGGACGCATTCAGCTTCGCCGAACTTAGGGGACGATCGCGTGTTCGTGCGACGATTGCTTTGGTTGGGACGCGGTCTTAGTCTTCTACGTTACATCTGTTATAAACTATTGATATATTTTGTAGTCATAAAACAATTACTCTTCACATTGTCTAACACTATTATTATTTTTTTATAAATCTCTTGATTCATAAAAATTAAAAGAAATAAATATATTTAATTTTACGAAAATCATACATTGAATTGGTGGCACACAGTGCAACTGTTTAGACATATTCAAATGCAGTGGCAATGTTCAACATTAAAATACATACATACAAAAATACGCCTTTAGGTTGAAAGTTTTTTCATAAATAAACTAACAGACTTTACAGCCTCAAATACATATCATGACTAAATAAAGGACGATAATAATTGAAAGCACAGAAAAGCAAATAATACTTCAGGCAGCGAAACTTCCAACCCTGAACACATTCTAAATTACGCTACCTATCAGGGCGTTTCTTACGCCCAGTTTCGCTTGCGAATGAAGTACTGTATGCTTTTCTATGATTGCATTATGACAATCTACAGACAAAGCTAAAACTATCCACTATACACCAACCCTAACACCAAACTTCGTTAACTTCTAAAAACAATTGAATGGACAGAAGCATTTATCCGTTTACAAAGCAAGACGTGTCAGTTTTACTTGCTATTATCGACTTTATAACTTACACGCTAAAGTTCACATTACAGTGTTGCCGGTTTCTTTCGCTTTTAGGACATTCTGATATTGGAAGATGTTTTAATAATAATGTAAACATCATTCGGACGGCTGTTGAAAAAATTAGAAGCAAAAAGAGCATTTTAATATTTATTCGCGACTTTATCTAAGATTCCATCCTAGTTTTCAGATGTCATTTTACCTTTATTTTTATCTAATAAGTCGTAAAGGACGATTTTTCTATAATTCTGACTTATTCTACAAAGCTAAGCGTTATGATTTCGTTGGCCACATTTATTTGGCAAATATATTATGAAAATATGTAACGATATGTAACTTTGCGATAAATGTCTCACTTCTTTTTTGTTAAATTATGTTATTGATGATTATAATTGAAATAAAATATGTATTTATAAAATGTTGTCATCACAGTCTTTAAGCATCAGCAATATTATGCTTATTTAAATATAATAATTATAGAATATAATTAAAGGAACGCATTTGAAAAATTAAGTGCTAAATTATGTAAATATAATTTTATAAAAATATCAAAAGTGCATAATTCTCTTAACACAGTTAAATGGGGTTTAAATTTTATTTTATTCAAAATAAGCCTGAATTCCCAAGACTTTTCAAAATACTGGAATGTCAATAATATAATATTTGGCCGATTTTGTCTTAAATTCAAGTCGAGACTTATACACGTGTTGGTGACAAAACTCGAGACCATTTACAACATCTTTATTTAAAATCACTTAGCTCTGGTTCTGAAGTAGTAAGAATAGAGAGATATTGCTCAAACATAACTAGCGAAATGTAGGTGTTCTATGTATTAGGTACACCCCTGCTTAACCCTTGTTATGTTATGTTGTTCAACATCGCGGCAAAGTATGCAGTCACCAATAGGAAAAGAGCTACATTATGCGATGCCGGTGATTCTCCAATGACAGACGTTTATTTCTATACAGCTCCGCTCCGACCTTACTACTCAGACCCTTCGACTATTAGCTTCATAGCGTTGTTTCACAACAATCGTAAAGACCTTAATATTACGTACTTTGTTCTATCCCACGCCTTCCCAAAAAATACAATATATAAAAAATTAAAAGAAGATGCGACCTCGTCCTAAAAATGTATAGAAAATTGACTATAAAATATTGATACTGTCATATTGATTTTTATATCTTTGCAACATTTTTTTTTCTTTATTATAGATGGCAGCACCAGCGTTTGAGATCGCATGCGACCTGTATTTTTGTACCTGTTTAGGTTTTTATTTAATTGTTCATGATTGTTTTCGCAAAGCGTTGTAAGAATTAAAGATATAACTGTATGAGTGCTTTAGCTTAAACTATTAGGTATAAGTTTTCTAAGCGATTAAAGCCATGGCTAAAGCCGTAATAAGCGTTGTCGTCGTCACAGCAAGACCGCTAGCAGCACCGGGCGCGCTCGCTTCCGCCTAAAATTAGAAAAAAAAATTGCTGAGACACGAAATTTTCTCGTAATCCTTTCACATATAAATGTTTAATGGATCCCTCTTTTTGTAACTTACCGTGACGGGTTTTCTTAAATAAATTGGAACACAAAAGGACAACACGAGTGCGTAGTTTAATGATAGTGAAGGAATGAAAAATGATATCGTAAAGCAGAATATAATAAGATTACATAGAAGAATGGGTTTTGAAAATTAAAAACAGAAAAAGATAAAATAAACCAAGAAGAAGAAAAAAGAAGTAAAAAGGAAGTAGGAGGAAGAAGGTACAAGGTAACTTAAATAAGGAACCTTAAAATAATATTTTGATATTCCAATTCCTATTAATCTTCAAGGTTATTCAAACATTTATTAAATTTAATTGAAACAGAAATTCTCTGCATATTGTTTTGTGGCTTACATAAAGAATTCCTTTATTGAATTTTTTTAGAGAAACCGTGACAAAAAATTTTACCACGGAGGAGGCCTGTGCCCCAGCAGTGAGCGTGGAGGGAACGTGATGGACCTGATATGTGTGATGCAATAGACGTTCACAAAATAAGGTAATGATGATAGATATTGGTGCTGGTGACAACTTACAGTGTTCCGACCTCTGCCCTTTGCTTTCTCTGTCGCCTATTAAAACATGCGTGGATAATTATGTATTAGTGCAATAAATATGTTAGGTTTTACAATATTACCATTGGGAGGAGAAGTGCGGTAGTGCAAACAGAAATGGGTGTTTTAAACATTGTAAAACAGTATTATATAGGTTATTTTATAAAACTTTGTGAGTTAAATAATAAATAGATAATTATAATTTGTTATCGGAAATAAAAGATATATAGTTTTTAGTTAAATACAAACAAGAATAAATAAAAAACACATCTGAATCGCAAAGTCTTTGCACTAAGCGTATTCCAGCACAGACGTTGACGCCGCTTGGACGCTGCGTAAACGCAGCGTCTACGCTTCGTATACGTTCCACAGACGTCCACACCAGTCAACGCTAAACACGAATTCTCATATCGAGCGTTATTTAACAAGCAACATTTCCGTGGTCAAGTATGAACAAAACAACTTACTTTGATAAACTGCTTGCAAGGCGTGCCCTTCCTGATGAAGTTGAACAGTGAGTCCACGATGTTGGCCGAGGTCGGTTTAGGGCACTTCTCTAGCACGTTGACGATACACTTCTGTAATGTCGTCATCTGGTCGCACTCCTTTTCCTGAAAATATAACGAGTAATTTTAGTTAATTGAGAGGCTATTGATAACACGACGTTGTATCTTTCGTCGATGGTACTATTACATTTTATTAACCTAAAAGAGTGATGGATATGACTGTTGATGGATGGAGGGGGAGAGGAAGGCCAAACAAAAGATGGATGGTTTGTGTGAGGAATGATGTGAAAGAGAAAGGAGTAAATGATTCCGTGACGTCTGACAGGGGCGAATGGAAGAAGAAAACGTGTTGCGCCGACCCCAAATAGAATGGGACAAGAGCAGGAAGACGACTATGAAATCACCGCGGCATCTTTGGGATCAGGTTTCTGGGCAGAAAGGAGGTAAGGCATAGTCTGCAACGCAGTTCCGCTCCCGACGTTGTGATTTTAACTTCATAGATAATATGTGAATTCAAACATCGAAGCGACGAAGAAGGAAGAAGAACCTTTTCTATGAGGTACAGCATTTGTCTGGTTAACGCCGTGTCGACGCAGGGCGGTAATGAGGGACAAAGTCTACGCTCGACGATTATACGATTTCGGAATAACAAAAAGAGTAAGTGATGCTTTTTATACATCACCGAGCAGACACGGTTGACAGAAATGTGAAAGTTTCCAGTAAAACAATTAACTCCTGAAGGACCGGAGTTATTTTTTGCAGAGTAACATTTTGCAACATGATAACATTAAGGAGGTTACTCTAAGAAAATCTGGATTTTGTAGGCTAACCTGGTGCTTCCACATTAAGTAACTGATAACAACTTTTGCGGTTTTTGTTATAACTTTTTGTTATTCTTAATATTGTTATACGGAAACCCTGCGTAGGGAACTACAGCTGTTTTGATTTTTCTTTTGTATTTTTTTGTTTTTGATTTGTTTTGTTTTTGCTGTGAGCAGGGTGCGATGGTCTAATTGGTTAAGACGTCCGGTGTACTGAATCGGAAGGTCGCAGGTTCAAACCCTGCTCGCACTCGAATTTTTCTTTCCATATCAAAACAGCTGTTTTTGCTATTCGTTGCTCTCCCCCTAAAACTTGCAAACGTTGCTCCACAAGTAACTTCGGTGTGGTTAATACCATGCGGTGTGAATGTAAGTAGCATCAAGATAATGTTCTCACCTTAAAATCAAGCTGGAACATTCCAGAATCGGTGATGTTCTTGAGGCTCTCCGTGGTCTCCGAGTCGAAGGTAGAGTTGAAGCAGTCCTGGAGGAGTTCCGTTTTATCCTCGAAACACTCTTTGCCGCCTTCTGCGATGAACACTGGAAATTAAGAAAAACAAGGTATTTTACCAAAAGTCAAATGTGAAGGCTGAAACTACAGATCGCCACCTGACACGATCTTTACTTTCGCCTCGTCCACGTTCATACATCTGGTCATACACGCGCGCCGGTGGCGAGTACTACGCACATAACCCTTCTGAAGAACCTCACCAATAAGGTCATCTAGGTGCGTTGCCACTCACATCTGTGGCTTTGCAGACTCTTTTCAATTTTTGTCACTGAATCATTGAAACCATTCATTTAAACCGCAACGTTCTCGTATATCCTCATTCCTCGAGACTCGAGGTTATACGAGAACGTTGCGGTGTGTTCAAGTAATGCTCAGAATAAGCACACAAACACAGAAACAGGCCCTCAAACCGTTCAACTTCCTTTTCGCAACTTCCTAGAGTTTTAGCTGGGGAGAAAAATGGCGGATCAAACGTCATTTAGTTACCATTATTTATTATTTGGGAAGCAGGAGCGCTGAATAATTTTCGGGTTTGTTTATTGGTAAAAGATCTGACGAAACGTCTGATAGTAAACAGATGAGATCGCAGCTATTAGAATAACATGGAATATATCACGAGTACAATTATGTAATGTATATGTTACGGCTAAAAGCCGAAGTGCGGCTACACCTAGTTCTAGGCGGCGTTCTAAACCTAGCTGTGGCCGGTAACAGTTGTGTATCATTTTTATTGCTAGGACATACCGACCAAATGGATTAGGTTAGGTTAGGTTAGAACTGTGACAAAACCCGCGGTTCCGCGGCAGCAGCCGGCGAGCACTACATCCAAATTGGTTGCATGTTCTAACCGAAGATAAGTAGGATAAATCTATTTTTAACCGGCCGCACCTAGGTTTAGCCGGCTAAAACTAGGTGTAGCCGCACTTCGGCTATTAGCCGTCACATATGACACGAACATACATCATCTGCCTAGCCTTTTCCCAACTATACTGGGGTCAGCTTGCAGTCTAACCGGATGCAGCTGAATACCAGTATTTTACATGGAGCGACTGCCTATCTGACCTCCACAACCCAGTTAGTACTGGGTAATACGATACCCCTTGGTAAGACTGGTTGTCAGACTTTTTGGGCCACTGACTGCCTAACGACTGTCAAAGATCTACAAATGACAGCCGGGACCAACGGCTTAACGTGCTTTCCGAGGCACGGAGGAAACTCGGTATGTAATGGGCGGTCACCCATCCACAGACCAACCTAGGCAAGCACGGCTTAACCTAAACATCGACCCCGAGCGGCTGTTATTATTTAGCCACGAGCTCCTCAACGAACATACGTTACGTAGAAACTCTTAAAAGTGATTTTCTCCTATTGTGTCGATTGTAATGTTATGCTGTAACGAACTTAGTTTTCTAGAACAAAAGAGATTACGTAATGGGCGTCATCTCAAAAATTCAATGGATACGGGAAAATCGCTTTTGAAATTGAGAATTTTAGTTGTCGCAAACGAGCGATGTATACACATATTGGTCGTACATAATATGCTAATGGAAGGTATACAAGCCGACTGCCCATCCGATGATAAATGGTCATTTGCAAGTTGCTAAGTTATTCAGCAAACGCGAGGCGACAATTTCGAAGTCAGCTGGTTTCAATTATTTCTAAATGTACTTACATGCGATCCGGTCGCCATCTTTAAAGCAGATGAAGTCGGCCAACTGTTCCGTAACGTTGTATAAAGTCTTGAAGTTCTTCTGTTCTGGGGGCGAGAAGCAAGGTTTCACCGTCTCTGTCATTTTCTTGAAACATCCTTTGAATTCAGGTGTCTTGACGCAGTATCTAGAAAAATAAGTTGAACTCGGTCATCTTAGCGTTAAGGTTTATAGTCGTCTGGCAACTCAGTGAGGTATGAGAGTCGCATATTTCTTTTATTATTTAATGGTTCCGCTCTTGACTTTGAACGCTGTCTGATGAGAGGCAATGGGTAAGGTGTACAACTGAACTAGCTCACTCAAAAATTGACTACGGGTTAAATAGTACGGAAGTTCATACTAATTTGTTGTTTGTGTTATTTCTTATAGTTTACAATTATGTAAACTATAAGAGAAAGGAGAGCGTGACGTACGTGCGTGCGTGCGTGTAGTGTGTGTGTGTGGGAGTGTGTGACTTAATAGTCAATCATATATTCTAATAATCTTCATAGGTATGCTTTGCTCATACTGCCAAAATGTGAGTACACAAACATAACTCCGCCTACCCCTTTATGGATTGCAAGCGTGATATTATGTTATGTTTATAATGTAAAAGTCACGTCGCGTCTATTTAGAGGAGCCATCTTGTATAAGCGTGGCCCATTTACTACGACAAACGTTGTAAAGGGAAGTTATCATTATTTATGTCAGACGGAGTCTTGATGGTACTCGGATCTTATAAGTCGACTGGAGGACGTCCTATCTTCTTTCCTTTAGTGGCCTTGATGGCAAAATCTTTCCAGTGAGTTCATTTTTAAGGACCTATTGTGAAAGACTGTATCCCAGCCCATTTACCGGCTATAAAACGAATTGAGATTTATAGATATTGCCAGTAAGATTCATATTCGCATGGTTTATTCAGTTTCAGTTTAGAAACTAGGCAGATGATTTGCGTGGCTTCCCTCACATTATTTTCAACCACTGCAACTCCTGGGAGCCAGATTCAATAGTGGGGAGCATCAGAAAAGCGCCGAGGCAATGAACCTCGACGGATCATATTGGTGAAACGATTCCACTGTCTGTTTGCTCGGCTTATTGTTAGCTATAGGTACTACGTGGTAGCTCAGAAGTTAAGGCATCGTCTCTCATGCACGAGGTTGCAGGTTCAAATCCGGGTAAGTACCAATGTGAAATATGAAATTCACAGACAGCAGTGAAGTAATAATAAATGTATAACTGGACTTAATAATAAATGTGACTGAAATCGTCAACTGGTCTAGAGTAAGCGTATTATCAATGCTCGTGGCTTCTCTGTGTGGGAAGAGGCCTTTGTCCAGCAGTGGGGCAGTAATAATAGGATGGTATTACATAACATCACGCCTGTTATCCCCGAAGTGTTAGGCAGAGGTATACTAAATAGTACTCCCACACCCAGTTATGTTTTAAGTCCCATGTGATAGGGGGCGAGCCAATTGCCATCAACCGGGCACAAATCCAAACTCTGTGGGTGGTACTGAGAAATTCCTGATCGAAAAATCCAATAACACTTTGCCCGACCAGGGAATCGAACCAAGGACCTCGTGCTCAGCAGTCGCGCTTGCGACCGGTAGACCAAACAGGCAATCATTGTTATGATATACATGTATTGTTATACTAACTTCTTAAACACTTCGTCGACCTGTCCAGTTGGCTTGGCGTCTTCAATTTCCTGTTGAAGGATTTCCATGTTCACCAATTCATTGAAACACGTCATGAGGTCAGTGGCCGCCGTCTGAAAATAAAGATGTAAATAAAATTACTCTTTGATACAAAGACAAGAAGTTTTGAAGGTATTGTAATATTACAGAAATATATAAATATACCACGTTAAAGTCTTATTAATTTTATTGTCAATTTGCCAAACAAATAAATATATTTATAAGGTATTTTATTTACGCAAAAGGTAGAGGTAATTACCAAGTTAAGGTGTCAATCAACTTTGATTGTATCTAACTACAACCACTAGCATTAAATATCTAGTAGAAGAAATAGAATACTAGCAGAAACGCATGTACCGATATTCAAAATCGATTTCGCTGTAGAGTTTCGAATCTATACAATGCTGATTTTACAGAAAAAGATAAGAAAAGATTTCGTTCTACACAGAAATGAGTGTACCAAAGTGTGCACATAAACAAACATTACAGGTAGTAAGTAAGTGGCCCAAGAACTCTGACAACCAGTCTTACCAAGGGGTATCGTAATACCCAGTACTAACTAGGTTGTGGAGGTCAGATAGGCAGTTGCTCCATGTAAAATACTGTACTCAGCTAATAGCACATAGTTGGGAAAAGGCTAGGCAGATAATAATGAAGTGTGCATTTTCTGACCTAAAACATAACTGGCGAAATGTGGGTGTACTATTAGGTACACCTCTGCCTAACCCATTGGGGATTACAGGCGTATTATAAAGCAAATCTAGTAAGTAGGTTATAGCAATACCAACTACGTAAGATACGTTACTTAACTAGCAGGTTTTTCTTTCCCGATCTGTTGGTTTTTTTTACTTTTCGAATATACAAAGGTCATTGGACTAAAAATGAACAGTGCAAACAACTAAGTTGATAAATATTAAAAATCATTTTTTATTTATTTTAAAGGTTATCAAATTGACGAAGTTTCGTTTACAATCTTCGGCATAATCTCTATTTCCCTCTATGATTAAGAAAAAACACACAAGTTTTTTTTAAACTTATTTTTAGACACAAAGACACATCAAACTTTACATTTCCAGTATAACATGGCTTTGCTTTGTAAAGTTTTCCCTTACAAAGAGGGATCCGCATAAACTGGTTGTATATAACTTGATTGGTCGTCGTGCGTTCAGAATAAATGAGAATACCCGTGTTTGTTTATGAAACAGTTCTTAGTTAAACAAAATAAAATAAAATGGTAGGCAAAGGCACCTTAATCACAACTTATTTTTTTTAATCCTTGCAGGTTTAGACCATTTTGTTCCAGGTATGCTTTTGAAAGATACGCTACGTTCATACAGAGCGGCGCGCGGCGTTCAAATATCGTTGCGTTGTTATGACTGCGATAGGTAATACGGAACGTATGATACAGAAAGAGATAGCTACTGCGCTTGAAGTACTTTCAATTACGACAATTGTCTGAATTTGTTTGCAACAATTTGCGCGCGTTAGTGCGATATCTACCTCTTTTTATTTATAATATCATAGGATTTAGTATGTGTGGTATAATTATAACGTACTTTCCTCCGTGCCTCGGAAAGCACGTTAAGCCGTTGGTCCCGGGTGTCATTTATAGATCTTTGACAGTCGTTAGGTAGGTAGTCAGTGGCCCAAAAAGTCTGACAACCAGTCTTACCAAGGGGTATCGTATTACCCAGTACTAACTGGGTTGTGGAGGTCAGATAGGCAGTCGCTCCATGTAAAATACTGGTATTCAGCTGCATCCGGTTAGACTGGAAGCCGACCCCAATATAGTTGGGAAAAGGCTAGGCAGATGATGGTGTGGTATAATGTTCAAAAAGTAATATAGAAATCTTAGTCTATTCATTGTAAGTAAGTTTCCTTGATAAATTACCCAACAATGTAAACTGTCTGGCTCGGCAACGCAGACGCAAGCGCAGTTCTGACTTTTGACCCATAGTTCTAATCACGAGGCACACATTATATTCACACATCGATCGAAATGATGCATACAGGGCGAAGTTATAACATGTACCAGACATGCCTAATGCAAACAACAAAACAATTATGAATAGGTACCTACCTATGTAACAATTCACAGTCATACGGGGTGGAATCACCGACGCGAAAACGGTTACCACGTATTCAGTACATCATTCTAAGCCCCCTTCATAGAAATTATTCATCGTTTATTAACAAAAATCAGCTGTTCCATACATTTTGACCGAATAGGTATTGCACTTTTGTAGGAAACAGCTGTTTTTTTTTAATAACCGATGAAAATTTTCCATGTGGGGCTAAGTACTGAATGTAGCAGTAGCGAAATGTCAATTTTTGTAAGAAGTAAGAAGCCGCAGTACAAATGTTTAGTGTGATTGTATTATCTTATATATAAAATTCTCGTGTCACAATGTTCGTTCCCGTACTCCTCCGAAACGGCTTGACCGATTCTCATGAAATTTTGTGAGCATATTGAGTAGGTCTGAGAATCGGCCAACATCTATTTTTCATACTATTTATATGGCAAAACAACGTTTGCCGGGTCAGCTAGTTTGTCTATAAAATACTGACTGTGCCATTTTTCAAAGGGTCCGGTAGGAATCGAGTTCTATGGAACCATCGCCACTGGAATGTAGTATGTAATTATTTACTGAATACGTGGTAACAGATTTCGCGTCGGTGTCTCTTCAACTCCAGCTCGTATATTTATGTTAAATTAATGCCTAAAAGCGCAATGGGGAAAAACACTATTGACGTGAGCCGAGAGGTAAATAGTAGGAAGTGTGGTGGTGGTGGGTGGTGGGTGGTAGTTTTTCACCAGTACATTATTTAGGCTTTAATTTAGGTGGTGCTAGTGTTAGTAAACGAGCAAATAGCAATACAGACAATATAAGCTCTCTGTGAGTAATTTAGTCTTTACATTTGCAAAAGCAATCGTAAAACTTTAAATACCTATTTGTAGAGTGATGACTATGACTTGATCAGGCTTTTCTTAGCAAATATTTCTATATGATAGCCTCATCTATACATAATCAAAATCAATGTACAAGGTGAATTGTTCAGCCAAAATATATCTGAATTGACCATTGTCATTTCAAACAAATTCCTACAAAATTTGTTTGTTTGTTTTTTGTTTTATTTGTTTGTTTGCGTGTCAACGCATCCCCCCTGACGAGACAATAATTTATTTTTATTATATATTACTAGGCTGCGACTTAAGACTGAGCAAAAAAAAAGTATTCTATGTGCTATTCCTGACTATAATGTCAGTGCCAATTTCATCCAGATCCGATCAGGCGTTCTGGTATGATTGAGTAACAAACATTCATCCATCCAAACTTACGCATTTATATAATGTTTGATCTCATTGACTAATAACATGTTTACATCACTCCGTAGGTGCTAAGTAATACAGTGCATAGTCTAAACAACAATATTTCTTATTTATAATAACCACAACCACATCCGACTTTGATTAGATACCAACCGTACATGCAATGGAAGTGAACTTTGACTCTAACGTTCTTAATACAATTAACAGTATCAAATGTACAGTGTGTACAATGACCATAGGACTGACCTATTGCGCAAAGTGGCTCAAGGTGACATACCGAATGAAGGAACACTGGGAGTACTTGTACATTGTACGTACGGCGGCAAACCAAATTAAGCTGATCTCTCATCGTACAGGAAACTCACACAAAGCGAATTCAGGTTATGCTGATTATGCATAGCTTGATGTACCGTCGTGCGTAGCTTGTTCAAATTAGGAAGCGATTTTTTTTTTAATTTGCAATTTTTAGTTGTGGGTTAAATGAATTCAGCCGCAATGGCGGTTTCTGAATTTATAACTGGGAGGAGCACAAAGGACAGACAATAGAAATGTCCCCCATAGCATTGCACAATGTAGTAGTAGTATGTCCTTAGGATTAATTATTTTTTAATCGCGTACCTAAAGTACGAGAATAATAGTTATTCTATCACTCACGTTTTTTCTGTCGAAGTTAATTAAATTATTTGACGTAAAAAGAAAAGTATGTAATAGTCTCGGGATTCTTTGTTGTATTACCCCTGCCCTTTTTACTACCCTGATGATTTCTTAAAAAAATTCGAGCCGTTTGGGGTTGTGGGGTCCGAGTGCTCACAGCTTGTTTATGGAAATTTCGAAACGCCTAGTTGACGCTTCCCGTGACCCAAGGGCTGGCTTTTACTTTGGCCAGAGCCTAAGTGTACAACGTGGCAACGCCGCCAGTCTCTTGGGCACATTGCCAGCTGACAGCGTTGAGGAGTTGTTTGATGCCCTTTTGTAGTTCGTTGTTAGTTTATTTATTTTAGGTTATTTAATAGTTTTTAATTAATAATGTATTTAGTTAGTTTATTGAAATTAATTATCCGTTGTTACATCTCATGTCAATGATACTTAATAACTCAAATCAATCACAATAGTCGAAATACATGGGCATAGATAAACTAATTAGATAGCAAATTTACTTATTGATCAGAGGTTCAATTCTGAAAAATGTCAAAAACTGAACAGCTCAACAGAATAAACAAAATATTGAAGTTAAAAAAATAAATAAAAAAATACGCTTCTCTTATTCTTCACAGCAAACCCTTTTCATTTGATACCTAGAGCTTTGGAATGCATAAAAAAAATAACTAGTCCGCATTTTGGATTTAGAATGACGTCACTTAGCTAACCATGCATTGCCAACCAAACTAAACATGTATGCAAAATTTCAGCTCAATCGGAAACCGGGAAGTGGCTTAAATTTTTTTACATAGTTACACTGCCATGGCTTTATTCATTATATACTTCTGAACTAAGACATGCGCAGCTTATCATTCGCGAAGTGTCAATATTTGTAAGATGTAAGCCGGAGTACATATCTTTAATCTGATTATAGTATTTGTAAATAGAATACTGACTGTGCCATTTTTCAAAGGGAAGCCGGTAGGAATCGGGTTCTATGGAACCTTCGCCACTGCAGCTTATTCAAATAGAGCATTTTGTCTTTCTGCAAATCATTTGTTTGTCTAGGTGTGTTCCTCGGCCTTCGCTCGATGAATAAAATAGATGTTAATTTGTTGTGTCGTTTCCTTAAGTAGGGTATCATATTCAATTTAATGATTCTTTAAGAGGTTTGTGTAGGTACGGTTAGTAACAGCAGTCGTTCAGTCTGTTCATTGAATGTTATTGCTAATCTGTGTTTACTGTTTAGTTTCCACATATGAAAACAACATACACACACATTTTTTTTTTAAACGTTGTCCCACAATAGGAATTTCTCCTGTATCGTGGTAGCGATTACAAAACAAGATATGAGTTATTGAGTAATGTAATAGTTACCTACCGATAAAGTTCAGTTTGCGCTACAAATTCAAATAATGTCATTGGAAAGAAGGATTTAAAAAGACTTGATACATTTAATATTTTCTTAATTTGTTATTTTTCTCTGCTATTATTACGCTCAATAATGTATGAAGCGTTAATCTAGTGTCGTTGCTGTCCGTACACAACTTCGTTACAAAGGTCTGTTCCTAAATTATAATTTCAAGGTAAAATCTACCAGTTCTCTAGTTTTTTTGTACTATCCAGTACTGCTAGTCAAAATATAAATAAGCTACTAACAGCCAGCGGTAGTCGACCAAATAAGGGCCAATGACAGGGCAACCATGGTAGTTCGTATTTAGGTCAAATTAATTTCGATACACTCAATAGATACCTGATTAGGGGCTCGGGGTCAACGGACAGAAAAGTTTGTACTTCGGTTATAACGACAGTCAAAACAGACGAACGGTCAACGACCTAAAGTTCATTCATTCCCAAAACGTACGTACTTCGGCTATTCTAGATGTTTTTCTTTTTAGATTTGGCGGTTATAAAATAGTAGGACCTCTTGGCTAAATAATAACAGCAGCTCGGGTAAATCGATTACGGTTAATCCGTGCTTGCCTAGGTTTGCCTGTGGATGGGTGACCACCCATTACATACCGAGTTTCCTCCGTGCCTCGGAAAGCACTTTAAGTCATTGATCCCGGCTGTCATTTGTAGATCTTTGACAGGTGTCCCGAAAGTCTGACAACCAGTCTTACCAAGGGGAATCATATTACCAGGTAGTAACCGGGTTGTGGAGGTCAGATAGGCAGTCGCTCCATGTGAAATACTGGTATTCAGCTGTATCTGGTTAGAATGGAAGCCGACCCCAACATAGTTGGGAAAAGGCTTGACTGATGATGATGGTTCTTAAATGTTGTTAGCACAATACCTCTTAGCTGGTGATTCAGACACTCAAAATGGACAAATTTCCACGAGGATTTTGGGTCATTTTTTTTATTATTTATTAATTACCGTGAGACCGGACCGTGGGGACCAAATTGAGGCATTACGACCATCGGGATTTCAACCAATTATCCAAACGGAGCGAGAACACCCATCTAAGGCTGCGTTTCCACCCGAGATATGCGAGGCGAAGCGGAGCGAGGCTGTGTTCGCACTAAAATTATTATCTTCCTAATATTACGAGAATGATATATTCATACTTTATTTATTTTATTTGGCTCTCCAACAATGAGTACATTATTACATATATAATATAATAAGAACATTCAATTTTCATTGTCAAACATTACAAACTTAAGTCTAAGTGCCTCATTACTTAAAGAAGAGCACTACATGCACTATATTATGCGCCTAAATATCTAATTAAACAAAGAAAACAAAAAAAAAAAATGATTAAAAATACAAATTAAAAAAAAGAAAACAACAGCAGTATTATAATCCTCGTCATTGTTTGCCAAATTAGCACCTCACCTCACATCACTGGATCACAGAACATTTCAGAACTTCGACTTCAGGAGCTGCAGTCTCGACATACATAGCGACAAAAATCTGTCGTTAAGTCATAACGATGTCAAATTTCTTTAATAGATTTTCAACTTTAAGGTTTCGAAATAAAGTTGAAAATCATTAAAGAAATTTGACATCGTTATGACTTAACGACCGATTTTTGTCGCTATCTATGTCGAGACTGCAGCCCCAGGTCGTCCCGAGATGTAGAATATAGTGCAGAAATACAATTTAATAATAGAACATTCTTTCGAGATGCAATCACAGGACCTTGACAGTTATTTCAGTATATTATCGGTCAAAGTCCGAGCCCAATCCGGTCGGTATGACCGCACATTCGGGGATGAGTCATCAAACGGGATGGGAATCTCCCAGCTCCTTAACACAGACTGTGATTGCTTTGTTTCAACATTTCACATCATGGTGTAGGACAGGGAGTGACTCAAAGGCCCACCCTTGCTACTAAAGTGATGACACAATTTTCATTATGAGTCATTGATAGGATTTTATTCACCGATTAACAAACAATTTACTTAAGTAACTATAATAAATGTCAAAGTCCTGTGTAGTCTGAGATACATAACGACTTGAAAACTAGGTAACAGAATTGTTTTTCATTTCTTTCTTCATCAAAGTTGGACGCCAAACAGCATGCATATCGGCCTAAGTAAGGGTGAGGCCAAACGACCGTAATTATGTGAGTCGCGTAATTCGGTTTCATACATAGTATGGGCTCATTTTACGTCGTCGCGTGACACACACAAACCAGACTTTCGTATGAAAATGTTGCGTAAATTACGCGACTCGTACTCATAATTACGTTCGTTTGGCCTCACCCTGAGGATCAATTTGAGACAAGAACTCGGAAATGACTCTGACTCCGACCATCTATGAGTACATAGGGGGGTAGAAATAGGTCGCCGTCGAGTATGCCTGAAATACATAAGGCTCTATCGCATTTAATTTGATTTGTGGGTCAAGAACCCGAACGCGGTGGATTGTAGACATGGTCCCGATATCCTGATCGATTGATTTAGGCCAGTGTTCTATTTAGAAAGCCCACATTTATGTACCTACAAAGGGCGTAGCAATATTTATTGTACGGTTATTTTTATATTTCCAAGGGATTCAAATCATTTTGCTCAACAAACTACAAATACTAGATACAAACGACGGCATCAGTCGACAAAAACTTTAATCGTTTTAAACGAACTAAAAATAATTATTTTAATTAAATTATTTTATTTATTTAAAAAAGACGGATCAGATGTTAAATTTGTGAAAGCATCATACAATTTTGTGGCAATGAAAATGATTTTTGTAAAACAATAGTCAGTGGCCCAAAAAGTCTGACAACCAGTCTTACCAAGGGGTATCGTATTACCCAGTACTAACTGGGTTGTGGAGGTCAGATAGGCAGTCGCTCCATATAAAATACTGGTATTCATGTGCATCTTAAGACTGGAAAGCCGACCCCAACATAGTTGGAAAAAGGCTAGGCTGATGATGATGATGAATCGGCTTTTTTGCTGACCAAATTGTTGGTTAGCGAGGTCACACACATGTCTCACTAAGCTACAGTTTTAATTAATCATTTTTTATCGCAACATAAAGACCGAGAGCCAACACTTATCAACGATCCACTATCAACATACTCTTGACAAATGCAATTATTGGCTAGCCATATCTTAGCACTACGACTGTTAAATCAAGGTTATTGCTGATTACGAAGTGTTTCGTAAACCGAGGATTATACAAATCAATGTATGTTGCTTGTGAATGCGCTAGAAACTAATACATACTTGAGTTTAAATGAGTAATGCGACTTAGTTCTCTAATGTTTGTTGAAGATAAGAGTAAAAATAACCACGTTTGTAGCCCCTTGGGCTGAGCGAACGACGATGCGTAGAAAAAGCTCTTTGTATAGCAGCTCTAATTGTTTTAAAATATCTGAACAGTTGCTTACAGCAAATTATAATATAACCGATACTGAAATTGCCTAAATAAAAGCCATTTGTTTGATTTTAAGCTCACCGACTAAAAAGTTTTGTGGTAATCGGTTATCGTGGTAAGGACATGTGATGCGGAGGAATGAGGAAAATGTTGAGTATGAATGTAGATGGCTATAAGAGTAGAGGAAGACCAAAGAAACGCTGGATGGACTGTGTAGGATGATATGGCTGTAAGGAGGTGACTGCTGAGATAACAAGTAATCGAAAAGTATGGAAAAAGACATGCTGCGCCAACTCCAAATAAATTGGGAACAGGACAGGAGAACGATGATGAGCCGATGAAGGGACACCGAGGCTGAGACGATTACCACGTATTCAGTACATCATTCTGAACTGAACTGATCTCCTGACTGTTCTGATTCTGAACTGTAGAAATTTTTCAACGGTAATTTTTGTAGGAAACAGCTGTTTGTCGGCTGTCGGCTTCAGAAGAACTGAATACGTGGTAACCGTTTTAGAGTCTCAAAGCCCTACTCAGAGACGACTAATCGTTACTTAGGCGGTTCCTTAGTAAATATTAAAAAAACTTCACTCTCAGAGTCAGTTAACGGTTCATTATGACAATTAAAGTTAAGTACAGCAAAACCTTTACTTAACTATTTAATGGCTGATTTTGATATCAACGTTTGGGGTTATATTTTTTCCCGGGAATTCGATTTCGCATTTAAATTTTATTAAAAAGCAATAACGTCTTATTTGGCGGACTTTATTGAGTCTGTGGATTGTGACAGAAGTTAAAGAGAAGTGGGACAGAGGCGCGGAGGCTGTAATATTTTGACGGCACGGTTGGCGCAGTGGCTGAGCGATCGGCTGCTGTGCTGCGTGTCGCGGGTTCGATCCCCGCACGGAACAAATATTTGTATGATCTACAGGTAGTTGTTCCGGGTCTGGCTGTTTGTGTATGTCAGTTTAAATATTTGTAAACGCACCCACGATACAGGAGAAATTCTTAGTGTGGGGCTAAGTTTAAAAAAAAAAAAAAAAAAATTTTACGAGATTATTCTGATCCCTTTACAAAAGATTCAATTCAAGAATTCCATGCACGATGTAGTATGTAGATTTACACCTAAATCTGTAGAAACTGGCCAAGTGCGAGTCGGACTTTGCTTGAAGGGTTCCGTACCATCGTACACACGGCGGCACATGAACCTGTACATTTCCTGTATAAGTTGGCCTCGCTTTGTATAGATTTCCTATCCAATGAGAGATTCGCATTTCAATTTTTAATTTATTATTTGTTGTTATAGAACCCTTAAATTATGTCCGTACCGTTGATTAACGGATTTAATGCAAATTAGTTAAGTACTCATTAAGACTAATTTAATGAACCTTTTTAACCCCTTCCACCCTGTATGTCGCTTAGTTTGCGTGACAACGAACTTTACGTGATTTTACTGTTGGAAAAATAAATCGACAGAATTCGAATTAAATTTAAAAAAAAAACTTCGTAGTTTCGTACCCAAAGGTACCATTCAGGCTTTATTTCTACAGTATTTTACGATTTAAAGAAGCTAGCGTTATGCTGTAACAGATAATATACTGTCACGTAACCACATCGACCTCGAGGTCTAAAGTTTTTCATCATAAGGTTTTCCCGCTAGCCTAAGATGTTAGAACAAAGGACATAGATTTCCATTGTTTTAAACCTCATTGCGACGTTAATATATATATATATATATATATATATATATATATATATATATATATATATATATATATATATATACATATATATATATATATATAATACCTTAGTGTCAATAAATATCTGCTGATGATATATTCCACATTAGAAAACCATTGATTTTAATAAATGAGAATTATTTATTTTTATTGGCCTGTTCAATATCAAAATATTTTATTTCACATAGGCCTAGATGGGCACTTATAAAACGTCGACAAAAAGGTTCACGTTGTTCTGTCCCATTGTTGGGCAAAGGCCGGGACCATTCATTTTCAGTCTTCCTTATTTATTTTGGCTTCTCCGTCAAATCAGCTACGAACAATGAAAAAGTAAAGGACTATGGCCCATAGTTAACTAGTTGAAATATGTACCAGAAAATCCGTTATATTTTTCTTAAGCAAATCACAAAATACGGTAGCATTTTACAATCTAGAAAGCGAGAAAAGTAGCATTAAAGTATTAAACAAAATAATCGATTAAATACTCAGTTATCGAAAATGAATAGATTGATAAAATCTAAGAATATGATTGTATGGAAATCGAGTGAATATACGGGTTGAAAAGGACACTGTTTTTTTTTTTAATATTATAAATGTTTCGTTTTTGCCAATTAGGTAGGGAACCCTAAAAAGCGACAGTCGTGCGTTTTCTTTCGTTCTTCTCACTTTTACTATATTCCATACTAACAGTTGCCCGCGAGCTTCGTCCGCGGGTAATTATTATAAAAATATTACTTCCCTATTTGAATTAACAATATCAAAGGTTAAGGCTTTATTTTTTTGCACGGAACCCTAACCCTTTTTCGATAACTTTTTTTTTTGCCGGAACAAACTGACAGACAGACAACAATTTAAAAAAAATGTGTAGATAAAAATTTGTTTATTTGATAACCGACAATAAATCATGTAACCCACTTATATTTACAAAACACCCAAAGTAAAGTAATTTTAGTTGACTGTACATTATTGTAGATCACAAACATACCACAAGTACTGACGTAAATAAAAGTAGGCATAGGTACTCCGATTAGAATAATGTATTTAGGAATATATTTGTCAATATGCGATTGTAGGCATTATGTCAGCAATGTATGGTATTCAAAATGTTTGTATTGTTTGAAAAACTAGTCATAGTGCTAAAGTAGGCTTCGTGCTACGAAATCTCAAATACCGAAAAAATTTGAAAAATTGTTAAAAATAAAACACTTTACTTGGAGAGAGTTAGAACAAGAAGCTTTCAAAACAGCTTAACTTTTCATATTACTTTCAGTAAAGCTTAACAGAATCTGGGTAATATACTCGTTCATATTGACTGAAGTACTTCAAGTTTATTAGCAGAGCGACAACAAGGCTGTTATCGTCAAACAGTCGAAATTGCGCAGAAGACCCAATTTTCCGGGTATTTTGATACAGAAGTACATACGGGCTATTATTGCGTGGGCGGAAGGAAAAACCTTTTATTCAGCCTTCTACGAAAGACTTACCTACTGTGACATAAAAGTAGTTAGGTTTATACAGGTAGATTAAGTATTGATGACACAGGCTATAATGATAATAGGCAAATGCGTTTCTGTTTTCCTCAATTTAACAAAGAAACTGGCTTTTAGTTTTAGCATAATATTTTTTATGTAACCATGTTTTCCATATAAATTTATGCTAATTTACGATTTATCTTCTTCTCTACGACAACGTGTAGGTGTTTTAGGATGGCTACGTAGCCATTGTTAGGCGCCGTCCTATTGCCATCGCTCGCGCGGTGATGCGATGCGATTTCATCGTGCGATGAAACCGCTCGCGCGGTTCGAAATCGTGTGGAGCGATGCGATCACTCTCGAAAAGGCTCATAACAGAGATGCACAGTTTCTGCTGTCGAGCAATATTTCTTTAATCGTAAAGAGTATTAAAAAAGAAAACGTAGACCACATAATATTATTTTCTATAAAAACAGAAAACCTTCTCTCGGCTTGGTCGTGCGAGCGCCATTAGGACATTCAGTACTGATTAGTATGTTTGATCAGGCGATCGTCCGATCAATACGATGCGTTGATGGTCGCACGACGAAAACAAGACAATTTGGTCGCATGGCATGATCACACGACCTTCAATACGACATACAATATGTTTGAACGCACGGTCGCACGATTATTTTCGTCGGACGCACGCATCATCGCGCGAGCAATGGCAATAGGACTGCGCCTTATTAGTTTATTATCCAAATATGTTTTATTATTTAGTGTACGAAAAAAATCTTTCATTAAAAAAAAACATATTTAATGCAATATTACCTGCAATATACGAACAGTATTATAATTAAAATTGACATGTCGACCTTGAAAATATTTTCGGAAACACAAAAACCTATTTTTGCAAGCTACATAATATTTTTTTTACCAACTAAAAAGTTGTAGCATAATATTTTAATTAAGTAATAAATTTCCATATCAATGAATGTTAATTCACGATTTGTCTTCTTCTCTACAACCACGTGTAGGTGTTTTATAATGGCTCGTAGCCATTGTTAGTAGTTTAGTTTATTTTTCAAATATTTTTATTATTCATTTACGAAAAAAATCTTTCATTATTGAAAAATCCCTACAAATTACAAAATACGAACAGTATTATGCTTAAAATTGAAATGTCGACCCCGGAAATATTTACGGCAACACAAAAACCAATTTCTGCAAGCTTAACTTAAATTATTATTTTTGTTTATTTAAATATATCTTATGTGTTTATTTAAATATATCTTAGTGTAGTGGATTTTTTTTACTACCTTCCTTCCGGAAGGAAGTAAAAAAAATCCACTACACTATTCAATGCTAACACTGAATTTTAAACTTTTATTATATTTCCATTGTAACTTAAATTAAATTAAAAATATATACAACTATTTTAAAACAATGGTGAAACCTGCCAAAGTATTATTATTTGACAATTTAAAATAAATTAACAACCAACAAGTTTGAAAAATAAAACGATTTACAATTGATTTATGATGCTGACCGTACACTTTGACGTTGACTCTGATTGCACTTTAATACTGAATTGATTATTTTTGGAACTTTGCACTAACTAAGAACTTAATACCTATAGGCCTAAAAAAACATATTTAGAATTTATTTAACAAAATCCAGAGAATCTTAGAAGAAAATCTATGTTGATCTTTGTAGCCTCGACCTCGTCAACTAACGAAGGTCACTCATTAGAGAACCGGTCTCTTATAATTAACTTCTCACATAAACATCCGTTCGTAATCACTCACAGTATCTCTGCTTGACACTGTTATAGAAAAACTGTGTTCAAGTCAATTTTAGCGAATTTAAGGTTTACATCATGGAATACAAAAATATCCGTGGTTTACACAGCAGTATTAAGAAAAACCCGTTTTTCTTTTTCAATACTAAGATTTATACGGTAGTTTACAACTTTAATTTTGATAAATGGTTATAAACGGTTATATACTAACGAAGAAGTTTTGATGTTATCTATATACCAACAGTAAATGGCAATGGCTTGTTGGTCTCGTGGTCGCAAGCGCGTAAATTGAGCGTGGGATCCTGGGTTCGATTACCGCGTCGTCGGGCAGAGTTATTGGGTTTTTTTGGGAAGGAGACTAGTCTCCACGACACAGGGAATCCCAGTGTGGAGGCTAGTGATATTCAGTTTGTGTAATGCTCTCTCAAACAATAAAGCTATCCTTTTTTTCCTATGAAGAATTTCTTCAGTAGCAGCCTGGAGTTTAAAAGTAAGCAATATGATGGCCCCATGCCTCAGAAAAGGGGGTTAATCCTGAATGAGGCAGGCACAGAAATGTGTTGTGAAATGTTGATGGATGGATTGTGTGAAGACTGATATGAAAGAGAAAGGAGTAAATGATGCCGTGACGTCTGACAGGGGAGAATGGAACAAGAAAACGTGTTGCGCCGAGCCCAAGTAGAATGGGACAAGGGCAGGAAGATGACGTCATTGTGACGTGTTGAAATCATAAAATAAAATTGAGCTTGTTATCCCAAGATATGTAGTGATAACGCTAACTCGGCCACAAAGATAAGTAATAAATATATAGGCTAGGTATATTCATAATGAGTTTATTTTATCCCCTTGTAATTAGCTAATGTTATTATAATTACCGAAGCAGAAATACATACAGAGCAACATAAATTGAATTTGTAGCAACTGCACTTCCGTCGCTCGGTGGTAACACTGACTAGGTCAGACTAGGTCAGGGACCAAAAAGATTACCGTACCTGCAGGGGTTTTAATCGGGTTCTTTTTGAGGGTTATGTGGGAAACCCTAGAATAAAGGTTAACCTGTATTATAGGGTTAATCGGCCTATAATAACCGGTTCACGCACGTTCATTTTTGTATATAAAAATACGCAAAAAAGTGACGGAGTTATCCTGCGCTTGGTGCTATGTCCCTTTCATTGTAGTTAATCAGTATCAATATTTAAATGGTTAACCCATATATTATGGTAAATCAAACATATGGGTTAAAGCTTGAATCGGTTAAACATCTTAACCCGATTATTCGGTCCCTGTCCGAACGGCTGGTTCAATTTGTTGCGACAAGCACAATTATTATCAGCCTATGATTGTGATTTAGTACTAATTAATCTTTTCATGAATTACCTTTGTTATTTTTTCTTTTCGCTACATTTTTGGTTACCTATGAGGCTATGATAGATAGATAATGACTTTTTTAATGGAGAAACACTGGCTCCCAAATCACAAGTCAAAAACTAGTTTGGGCCTATATGTGGGACATAACGTCTATATGTTGTAAGATGTCTGTGATAATGTAGTCACTGTATTGAAATAAAGAATTTATTATGTACATGAATAATTCTTAAAATTAAGAGCGTTCATCCAAAAAGTTGGCAACGTCGCAAATAGCTTTCAAATATTTACCTGTTTTAATTAATTTGGCAATATTACTGTATGGGAATAAGAAATATAGCTAACTAGTGAACTAGAATATTAATAATAAATTGCAATTAAAAAACTGAATTTGATGTTGTAACCGTTTTAGTTATAAAAAAAGGCATTTGGAAGGTTTCCAAATACTTTTTTTACATCTAAAACTAAATATTCGGTGTTACGATATTAATTATTGCATTTCATAATCAATATTTTAGTTCACTAGTTAGCCATATTTCTTATTTCCTTAAAGTAATATTGCCAAATTAACCAAAACAGCGAAATATTTGTCAGGTATTTGCGACGTTGACTTTCTGTATAAAGTCTTTCACACATGAACTAATGCCTTTTTTCACGTGGGGATAGTTAGAAACTAAAGGAGGCGTCTAACTACCCCTGTAAATATATTTTCACCTTGTCTACGTTCATATACGCACGAGTAAAATATATATATTTTTAAATTTTGCATATATTATTGTATCATTTTGATGTTTTCTGCAATTACCTCTAAAAATAATGCCTATTGTAACTAAGATTTAAAAAAAACATTTATTTCCGGTACTCATTAGTTTTATATCTAAAAATTATATCAATAATACCTCAAAAGTTATCTGAAAAAATATCCCTGTAGTTTTCCTCAAGAGTTTAATAAAGTATTAGTACTAGAAGTACTAAAATGCAGTTGGGCAGGGCACCTAACACAAGGCGCGGTGATGGCAGGTGGTGTAAAGCTGTGATTCACACGACATTGTTGCCATTGCGGGAGAATGCTGGATGAGGCTGGCACAAGAGCATGGTGCTTGGCACAAGCAAAGAGAAGCCCAGCAGTAGGTGAAGTCGGGCTGTGGATGATGATTCTCTGGCCAAAGAATTAGCATAGCCTTTTATACACAAACATTATGTATTACATTATTAACACAAACATATGACAATGTACAATGTCGTTTACGGAGACGCTGGGCGTAAAGCGGCGCGTGGAAAGCCGCGTGGTCCGTCGCGGATACCGCTACGTTTCACACGCCGCTTCTCCGTACGCACAACGCGTCCTGTCTCCGTAAATGAGCCCTAAGTGACCCAATTATTGTTTTTAACCGGCTTCAAACAAGGTTATCAATTCGACCCGTATCTACGTAATATGGTTGGAATTGCACAATATTCGAATATATATATGTCTATGTGGGCTAACACGCAAAATTTCATACGTGTATGTTTGTACACGTATTTCTCAAAATTCTTTTTTTGTTGGATTAAATATCTTTTAATTGGGGAATAGTGCAAGTTTCATAAAAATCGGTTTAGTAGTTAGTTGTTGATAACATCAACACGACGAAAACGAAGTAGATTAATAATAAATAATACGTATAAAAAATGTAACATTATATTATAACACAAGACCTCTCGTGTAGTCGTGTCGTGGCTCTGACCATGAAACTAAACAACTTTTGTTCTTTTGGAAAATCAATTTTTTTTTTAGTTTTACCATACATGTTGATAAGCTGATCGCGTCAATTCCTCTAGAAGATCTATTTTTTTTTGCGAATTTCAAGAACTTGTTGCAGGATATTGTGGTATGCTGTATAAAATCATGAATTGGTGACAACAAAAATGGATCAAACAAACAAAAGTCACGTTACGTACCTGTGCACTTTCAAAAATTTCAGGATGCCCGTTTTGCTCGCACTTCTTCTTAAACTTCTCCAAGTACTGCGTCTTGTACTTTTCCACTTCTGTTTCATTGAATTGATTCAATTTGTCCTGAAGTTCCGGTGGCAATGTAATGGGGCTTGACAGTGACGAGTCTTCATTTAACTGAGCCGTGGCAGTACCTAGAAAGTTTTTAAATTGTGAGAAAAGCTTCTCTTACACTATCAAGAGGAAAACTACGTATAATTAATTGGTAGTAGTTCATATTTATTTTTAATATTAGGTAATAAATTGTAACAAGAAACTTTTTTTTAGTATGCAGGTTATATTTTTTTAAACCAGATTATTATATAAAGCTATGCTTGGCAGTCTGTTGCCAAGCATAGCTTTAAAAGAAACATCAACTAGACAAGAGAACTATTATTATCAATTTCATAGTTAGTTATTTGGTAAGATACACTAGCTAAATAACTGATGGGTTGAGTGAAGCATTTCCACATTATGATTACTGATCAATAGTTTGAAATGCTCGCTTTTATTACTGACAATAAAATCAATTCATGGTTCTGTGAACAAAACTAATCCAATTCCATTTGAAAAAAAAACATTAATGTTCTGACATTTTACATCATTTTTTTTTTAAGAATATGTCTAACTATATTTTAGCACGGGATGATGAAGGGGAGCAGTAAAATAAAATTATAGATAAGAGAGATGCTAGTACCTAAGTAATGAAGAGAAAAATGTATTTTTTATATGCACAGGCAAACAGTGAAATCAATTTAAATAAACCTATGGGTATTTTTACGCGGGAAACCAAGCGATTGACAGGAATTAATAATCAGAAACAAAAAGATTAGGCACAATCATAAAGTAATTAGAATCTTTTAATTGACTCTAACAAGGTTGCTAGGTGCTTGAATAATAGTGAACTGATTAAATCGCAAGATTTTGAATTTTGGATTCAATCTATCAATCTGTTCAGTGTAAGTATTGGGTACTTGGGTAGGTTACCCTCTCATGATACGAGATTGAATATAATTAAGTATTACTAAATCGAGTGAAATACAGAGATACCGACGCGGTCTAATACACAATTTTGAGTATTAATTGGCATTTAAGTATGAAGAAAAGGCATCGATTTAAATTACTTTTGGTTCGAAAGAATTATTAATGTCTTCCTTTAAGGTGTACTTACCAATGAAAAGGGCAAAAAAGAAGTAGATACAAGCCATTTTGTGGAACAAGTTTCTGTTTTATAACAGTATAGGTAGTATCTCAATTCACGTTACCACTCACTTAATTCGAATGAATTGACTATACACAGCACTAATGGCACACGCTATAGCAAACCACGCCGGCAATATCAACGGAATGGCAGTGGTCTGCCGGCTGTTCACACGAGCACTCGGGCCGCCGGGTCAATGTTCTTGCTCTCTCTATTCTCTCGCTCTGTTTCTCTCTGTTGCTCAATAGAGTGGAGGGGATACATTAATTGGTTGGTCGGCCAATGAAATTTTAGAATGGTAATTCTTTAAAGAACGAATGTTTACAATTTGACATTCTTATAAGAATGAACGAAATAGAAAAGAAAACCAAAGGAGGCGGGTTCAATTTCATAGGATAAAAAGGTCTAAAGCCTTTAAGGCACTAGAGCTGCTGGCCACATTTCGGAGTGCCGTTGCGGTGGCCACTGGCCTGCCGCGTTCTTTCGGTCAGCTGCGACAGTACGTCTTTCTCATCTAGCCGTTGCGGCCCGCCGCAATGGTCTGTTTACCAAATTAAACTTTTTATTTCTGTCTGCATAATCAGTGCATTTACTACGCCACGCGTTGCACGCCTGAATATTCCATCGAAGCAGTTGACGGCTGGCCACGGCCGCAAGCCAGTGCGTTGAAATGATATTTATAAATATTCAGTCAAAAAAGTATCGGGAACGGATGATTTGTGAATGGTTCCAAATTCAATCCTTTGTTTTTTTTTTGTTTTTAGATTGGCACATTTGTTTGTTTTCTATTTTGGCGCGGAGTTTGAGTTGCATCTGTCAGATAAAATTTAATTTTTATTTTTTTTTAGTGCTGTTTTTAGTTAGATCATATTATCTAGTGTGCATTGTGAATTTCTTGGACAAAAAAATCGAACAAAGGGTTTGTTTTAAATTTTGCAGCGCCAATGGAATCTGGTGTTCGGCGTCCCTGAAATGTTACAGGAGGTTTACGGTGAATTAGTACAAAGCGTTCAAAAGCGGTCGAAATGTGATGGAAGATTTGCCTCGCTCTGGTAGGCCGTCAACGTCTTCAACTGAAGTTAACATCGCAAAAGTGAAGGAAATAGTGACTGAAAATCCTCATTCAAGTTTGAGAGAGATAGCCGCTGAACTTTCTGTGTCTCACGAGTCGATCCGAACTATTTTAAATAATCACTTGGGTATTTTTTTGACAATCGCGGTGTTGTGCAGTCGGAATTCTCTATGCATAAAGAATATTAATTGAACCATGGTATAATAATATACTTCGCCTGGTATTCTCTTCCCACGATGGCCCAAGACTACGTCACGATAAGTGTTACCATTGATTGTCCTTTTCAGTAAATTTAGGGACTTTCTCATTTAGTGAACAAAAATAAAATAAATTACTAACTAGCTTAACTATTTAGTAACTCGTGTGATTCATCTATTTAGTTTTAAATAAATTCTCATTTTGAATTATTAGTTCATTATTGCTTTGTTACGTTAAAAAATGCATTTTGCTCGGGTAATCCAATCACACCCCGTGGCAACACATCAATTGACAAAAATGTCATACTGACAGCGCGCCATTTCATCGCTATCGTCGTGTCACTCATATCTATAGCGTTGTTTCGCTCGTTGAGCAAATTACTGTGGTTCCAAAACATTTTTTAGGTTCTGTGAAAACTGTGAACAAACACAAGAAATATGGTTAATTGTTCCATAATATGCTGTAAAAACAGAAGCAAAAAAGGCGGTGTAATAAGGTTTTTTTCTTTTCCCATAGAAGAGATGTTAGCAAATGCGTGGCTTCAATATTGTAAACGGAAAACATCTACAAAAACTGGTATGAACGATACTGCATTTGTATCTAAGCGTTGTAAATTTCATATTATAAGGTATAGTTGTGTCAATTCGGCTGTACGCCCGAACATATTCTTATCTAACTAGTTTTTGACTTATTTCAGTCAAGTCGAGTTAATTGCGTTCTATTAGGTTTTCGTCGTGAATTATTTTGGTCCATTTTATCCCGTTCAGACAGACAGACAGACGCGGCGGGTGACTTTGTTTTACAACATTTGTTTTGTAGTGATTTTTTATTGTTTTTTTTTGTCCTAATTAAGGACAGGCAAAGGGATCTTAGCCCATACAACAAAGTCAGATGATTTTTTTTTAAGTGATGTTGACGTAGCTTGCTAATGAAGAAAACATATTACTTAAAAATATCGAAACGCAAATAGCTGCTGAAGAAATCAGAGATCAAGGTCTAAAATATATAAGCGGTTATGTCGCTTTCAGGTTTTTACGAAAATATCAACATCTTGGAGACGAGACACGAAAGATTGATCCAGATAGCGTAGCCTGTGATTGGATTTTTTTTTGTGTCGAGGGGAAAACTAATTTACCCTTGCAAAGAATTGATCAGGGTTGCTGATGTAATGGAGAGAGAATTTAATAAATACCACGGTGAATCATTGCACGATGAAAAATTCATTTCCAGAAATTTGACTCGGTTTGTTCATGATGCCACGAAGGACTTTATCCTCAAATTCATTATGAAGTAGTACTCTGCTTAGTTCGAATGAGGATCTATCTACGAGTAAGGAAACTAAATAAAACAATAATTTGCAATCAATTGAAAAAGATGCAAAGTTAAACAAATACAAAAGTATCAAATATCCATATAATTATTAAAAATGATAAAATTGAATACCTATTGTATTTTTTTAATCTTTTTCCCCACAAAAAAAGTTTGAGAACCGCATCGCAACTGATGACGTATACTTGGGCCAATCACGTGATCCAGCTGTCACGGGAAGAGAATACCAGGCGAAGTATATAATTATACCATGATTTGAACGTTATGCGGCGATTCAAAGAGCAACTTCGACAAAAAAGGCCAGATTTGTGGAAAGAAAATTCTTGGATTTTGCACCACGACAAATGCGCCTTCGCATAAGGCCATCATAATAAAAGAATTTTTGACCAAAAATCTCCACAAATACCATCAAGCAACCACCTTATTTACCAGATATGGCCCCAGCCGACTTCTTTCTTTTTTCTAAACTCAAATTACCACTTCGTGGCACCCGTTTTCGTTCGGTCGAAGACATAAAGAAGAATTCACGGCGACAACTGAACTCAATTCCGGAAAAAGAGTTTAAAAATGTTTTGATGATTGGATTATTCATTGTCGTAAGTGTATCGTTTCTGAAGGAGCATACTTTGAAGGCGATAATAACTTCGGATGAATAACTAGCATTTTGCATATTATTGATCGTTTCCCGGTACTTTCTTGACAGAGTAGTAAATTAGAATTGCTCCCCGCATTGCGACTAGCCGGTAGTGTGTTCTTCTTTTAGAAACGACGACTCAGATTTTGTCCGACCAAATTAGTTGTGCACTACGGGCAGAAGAGAAAGTGTGGCATGTCCCGTGTTGCATCTCCACACTCGCATTGTGTCCGGGATGGGTCGAGTATACCACATAGTGCATAACTATTCACAAACAATCGAATCGAAATCGAATCAAATGACAATGGTTCGATTTAAATCGAACAATAAAATTGGCAAAACGGTATTCACAGATACGAAAGACAAGGTTTTTTCTTAAAAAAAAATGCTACAAAAAAAAAGAAAAAATAAGATTTATTTAATGTACCCTACGTTAACAAAATGGTAGGCAGATTGAATTTGCAGAGGCCAACTTGAGCGGGCTGTCGGTTCAAAGATTCTAAATTCAAACAGTGCGTTGAAGACCTTAGTTTAGATGGTTGGCCATTTGGCCAAAACACCTTTAGAAAAAAAAAATATTAATTTTAAAATAAAAAAGAAACATTATTCTTAATTTTTGGTTTCATGCCCGATTAACATTTCCAAACCCACCATTACTTACTGCAAGGAACTTTTTATAGAGCTTATTCACATTCATTGCATTTCTATGAAAGTTACGTTATTTTTACTCTGTGAGTAAGTTGTTGTCATCTGTCAATTTTTGGTTTCTGGCTATTGTTTACATCACACTTCACTTTCAGTTTCACACAGCAGTTATACAAAATGTATTCTAACTAAGTGATAGATGTCCCCTATAGAATCTCTTTACACTTAAGCAGTGTTCAACTGTTCGACTCAAGTAAAGGTTACAACGCTGTCAAGCTCAAGCTGCAGGTGAAAGTTCGAATACTAACTTAGAAACAAGTAATCGTTTGTATTTGTAGTTGTACGTATCATCGATTTCTCAACTAATTTCTTGTTTTCTAACATTTCAGAAATGCCCGCACCAAAAATTCTTTCGGAAGGCCAATGGAACATTATGCTTGATTACATGGAGGCCAACCCAATCTTTGCGAAAGGCAACATCGCTAATATGAGCAGGCATGAAGCAAAGGAAGAAAACAATATGCGGTGGAAACGTTTAGCAAACAGATTAAATAGCGTTGGTTCTGGCTGCATAAAGAATTATATTAAATGGCGAGAAGTAAGTAAATAGTGACATTATTTGTGTAACTGTGTAGTGCCCGCGGCATCGCTTGTGTGGGTTGCAAGTTACCCCACGGGTACTTCCGACCGAGATAAAAAGTTTCCTATGTCCAAACCCAGATCATAAACTTTACATAATATGGCAAATTTAATCTAAATCCATTCAGTGCGTGAATGCTTGGCAAGTTAACTCACAATCATTATTAGTTGAAAGCTTTATGTTTGAGTTTTGCTCCAATAGTCCCAATGAAGATACGGCTGCCTTGTGTAGGTAGAATTATATATATTTTTTTAAAGTATATTACCTATTTGATTTCATGAACAAGGCAGTTGGTATTTCACAGCTAAAATAATAAAGAAGGCCCCCACAGAATAAAGGTTTAATGGTTGAAGAGCCACAGTTATTTGAATATTATCAAATTTAATACTATATGTTTAATACTATAATACATATTCAATGGTTGGCATTCCAGCAGTAGTGATCTTGTGATCCCATGATTGTGATGTTCATCTTTGTAACTCTAGTATGTATATTCATAATGCTGAAATACCGTTACTAATAGTGGTTGTAAATAAATTCAGACTAAGAATGTGGACATATGACCAATGTACCCCATTCTGTTCCATACTCACACGGTGGCCATATGAATCTTTTAAAAAGCTTACTATGAATGTGTGTCACAGGATGACAGGATTGTATCTTTAGAACCATTATATATATTTATTAACGGTTATACCAAAATAACATAACACATTATAACAAAATAACAGCAATCCATTAACTATAAAACAACAGCAAAAATATAAAATAATGTAATATAATAGTATTTAATTTCTAGTATTGGAATAATGCAAAGTACAAGGTGCGAAAAAAGGTAGTTCTTATCCGGAAACAGATAAATGGAACAGTAAATGGGGAAACTCTGTTATCGAGAAATGAAAAGAGGGTGCTAGCATGTCTGGGGATAGCAATACCAGTACATGTACGAATGAAAGGAAAACCCCCTCCTGTTTCCCCAATACTGGATGCACCACAGTCTCCGCTGGATGATGGTGAGCCACAACAATCAGACAAAGATATGACACCATCAGCCACTCCTACTCCGGAGGAAATGCCACCACTACAAATTAAATCTGAACCAGGTTCACATCCACCACGTGTGGCTTCACCACATTATTGGGTACCAATAGAACGAAAAGGTAAATGTTTTTAATATCCTAGTTTGAATAAATCCATTCTTTATAATTTGATGGTAATCCTCGCCTGTGTGTCTTTGTGGATTTTGTATTTTATCTTTTATAATAAATAGTTTTTAAAACAAAGGATATGGACAAAACGTGGCCCAACAAAAATAAATGTAGTACAAATAAAATTATAATAAAAAAATTTACAATTTTGGAAAATGATTAACATACTGTAGTAGATTTTGAAAAGAACTCATAAGAAAAAGAATTTTTATTTTACTTGAAAAGTCGAAAGCACCCTCAACATTGCCATACAATATTAACAAAGAACAGAACAGGGAAAAATAAACTCATACTGGGGCTAAACTGTAAAATATTCGTAACTTAAAATGAAACCTTCCTATAAACCTTCATAACTTTTGTCCATGACTGCTGAGCAACATGCACCTTTTTTATTTTTGTTATAGAAGATCTTTAATATTAAATGACATAGTTTTTATATATGTACATTCTGGAGAACAGGCTCATACAATTTTTGGCCATCTCCTTTTCCAAAAGAAAGGTGGTCCTAGTTTTCATCTCAAAACCATATCAGCAAACTAATTTCTCATTTTAAAATTTTCATTTATATCTCAACCAAAATTTTTTCAATAGTGAATAAACCTAGGCCAGTTTTTTTAAATTTTTGTCTGTTTGTCAGTCGGTCTGTCTATCTGTTTGTTCCGACTAATCTCCGAAACGGCTGGACCGATCTTGACGGGCCTTTTACTGGTAGATAGCTGATATTGTAAAGAGTACTCTTTATACCATCAGCTTTATTTTGATAAAAGGATTAGGGTTCCGTGCAAAAAAATTTAAAGCCTTGAAATTGTTAACAAAATCCGATTGAAATAGGAAAGAAATATTTTTATAATAATTTCACGCGGACGAAGGTCGCGGGGCATAGCTAGTGTAACCTAGTAATCAATCTTATTTCAGTACCAGATAATCAAGCGGCGCCTCCTGCCGTCCCCGCGTCCTCAGCGCTTCATGCTCCACCTGCACCAGAATGGGTACGAGACATAGAGGAAAGAAGAATTGCTGTGGAAGAAAAGTCAGCAAGAGCTTTACAGGGCATACATGCCAACACAGAATTCTGTGTGAGCGCTCTCCAGGGCATTCAATTTGCTCAAGAGCGCTTGAACAAAACCATGCAGGGCATACAAGCTGCGTTGGAAGCATCTGCAAGAGCCCTGCTGGAAAGACACAATTAGCAATTGAAAACAAATTACACTTTTGAAATAATAGAATTTCATAAGTTTAAGCATGTGAAGTGACTTCACTTCAAACGCTTAAACTTATGAAATACTATGATTTAATATCAAAAGTGTAATTTTTTAGTGCTACTAATAAGAATAATAAAATGAATGGTTAATTCCAACTTTGCTAGCCGTTTTTCATGTAATTCATAACATAATATTATGTGTTGTTATATAGATCAAATTATAAGAAAATATACTAGAGGAAGAATAAGCTGTATTTAGATAATTAAATCATAGGAAAATGTATTTTTAAGATATTAAAAAGTAATAAGATAATGAGAATCATTATTTTGACTAAATTATTTCTACTAGGTACCCTATCTTTGTTTTTTTATAGAGAACGAGGCTTTAGGGAGCTTCTTAAGAGAGTGCATCCAAAAAGTTGGCATCGTCGCAAATAGCTGTCAAATGTACCTAACGGATACAACATCAAATTCAGTGTTTTAGTTGAAATATGGTTAACTAATGAACTAGACTATTAATAATAAATTGCAATTAAAATCCTGAATTTGATGTTGTAAACGTTTGGGTTTCGTGTTTTGGTGGTGTACCATTCGGCATGTATAACTTCGGCTATAAGCCGTAACATGTATGTACATAATTTGAAAAGTGGGTACTGTCGTTTGAAGGAGTATCGCAATTCAATTCTAAGCAATCAGTGTGGGTAGACATAATCATGGGTGAACCAAAAGGAGTAGGTATGTATAGATAGAATTGGGTGGCGTTCTGTAGTTTTTGCCTATCCCTATTTGAAAAAGGCGTGAGTTTACGTATGTATAATTATATTAATATTATGTTATCTTTATAAAAAAACGAAGGGCCCTGCTAGATGTAGAATTAATTTAGATGACATTTCCTAACCCTGATGGTAGATTCTATCTAGCCGGCAATTGTTGTTCCTCTTACGTTTTTATTATTTGGTCAGTGTCAAATGTATGAAAATTTGATTTTCGCGGGCTTACGAGGCAATTCGTTTTCCGAACACCATTTTCCTTCTATTGCCAAGTTTCATGTTTATAAACGAAGATAAGAATGAAACACTCTACAAAAAGTTATAACAATCAGCCTCGTTGGTCTAATGACCTCAGAGATGTTATGTTATGTTTGAAAATATCTTAGAACTACCAAAATTCATATGGCAGAATTAACTAAACGTTTTACAATCTGTCTGAAAAAGTGACGTCTCATACATATTTTTATCTGTGGCCAATGTTTACAATACATCACAGTGAAAGTAATTTTGGAATTCGTGAAGCCTACTTCTTTTATGTTTGGGATTATAGAAAGTTTTCGTTGTACTCGGCCTTAAATTCCTACGGTTCGTAATTTATTTCGAAGTAAATTTGTTGTTTGAATACCTAACATATCAATTTTCATTCGGATTTTTCAGACATGCCTGCAAAACCAATTATTACGGACCGCCAATGGAAGCTTTTGCTTCAATATATGGAGGCCCACCCTGAATTTGCCAATGCTGTGAATCTGACTTCGCCTGCAATAAGAGACGAAAGTCACAACCGGTGGGATGAATTAACGTCTTTACTAAATTCCGAAGGGTCTAGCTGTAAAAGAAGCCTGAAAGGATGGCGAGATGTAAGTGTTTTTACTAGTTAGTAGTTATTTTTATTACCTATTTTAGATAGGTGTGAGGCTGTACCGTGTAAGTACACGGTACAGCGTCACACCTGTCTTGATTTTTCAAATATTTTTCATGCAGTACTGGAATCAAGCAAAATACAAAGCACGACAAAGGGCTTGTACGATCCGGAGGCAGTTGAAAGCACTCAAAAAAGGCGATCCCATAAAGTTATTGAATTTAACAAAAAAAGATAGAAGAGTGCTAAAAATTCTGGGGATTCCGATGCCAGAATTTGGATTAGTTAACTCCTCATCACATGCACGACTTAATGGGGCACCAACTGATTCTCCACCTCCTGATTTACAACCTCCCGATTCACCACCCCCAGAAGCATCACTAGGACTGGCTGCTGAACCAAAAATAGAAGTTAGGTCAGAATCAGAAGAGTCTGAGGCTGATGCAGCATCAAAACGTTCAGTTTCACCGCCTGTTAGACGACGACCACCAACCAAACTGGCTTGGAACCGAGCATTAAAGCGAAAAGGTATTTGTCTTTTTTAAATTCGAGTTTCATCAGTCCTTATTTAGGGGTATGTGCGTGGATCATAGCAGCTGGCGTTATGTTGTTCTGCCTACTCACATGAGAAAAAGGCGTGAGTTAAATCCATTGAGATATGAAATAATTGTTTTTCACACTTCAGCTGCTGGACAAAAGCCTCTCAAATTATATTATAATGAATACAAACTGTTTTGCTTAAAATTTTATGAATTAGGTTTTAAGAAGTCTATACTTATCAATCACAATTAAATCTGCAACTATTAATTTAAGTTATTAAAAAGTTAGTTACTTATTTTTAGTTATTTTAAAATAATAAAACGAAGAAACGATTATTAATTGGGCTCTGGGAAGTCCATTTTAAGATATTATTTATTTATTATTCAAGTGTAATGTCATGTTAACATGACGCCTGTAATCCCCGAATTGTTAAGCCAGTTACGTTCTAAGTCCCATGTAATAGGGGGCGAACCTATTGCCGTCAACCAGACACGAGTCCAGGCTCCGCGGCTGCGACAGACAAATTCCTAACGGAATAACCAAATAACACTTTGCCCGACTCGGGAATCGAACCCAGGAGCTCATGCTCAGCAGTCGCGCTTGCGATCACTCGACCAACAAGGCAATAACACTTTTATTAAACGTATAAAAAATACTGTGTAGGTAAAAAGGCACACTGAATGCCTTCAAATATGAGTGTTGTTGACGTGCGTCTATATGATAGTCTTGGTTTTTTCAGGTGTCTATGAATCATCAACAACATCAACAAGAGTTTATTCAGCCCCCTATGGAACAACAGCAAGAAAACGATGTAAGTAAAGGACATCGGGCACTACGCGGCCACGACCACGAGTTTTGGCCGCAGACGCGCGTAGCATGACGAAAGAAATCTGTCATTTTGTCGATTCTTCCGTCGACAAAACTCGTTTCTACGGTGGTCATGCTACGCGTGCTGGAAGGAAGTTTGATCGCACAGCCGGGCATTCGACCAGTTTTGTTTAAAATAGCGGCCGGTCATACGACAAGTTGTAGTCATGGCCGCGTAGTGCGCGAGGTCCCTAGAAGATGTTTAGATGAGAAGCACTAATCTTCAATCTCTTTTGCGTTATCTGGATGTACATAATGCTTTGACGGCTGCATGTTGACGGCTTCGTGAAGGGTCCGTATAAAATTTACCTTGTATAGCAAACCTTCATTTAGCCAGTTATGTGTCATAGGGGTAAGCCTATTGCCATCAACCGGCGAAAATCCGCACTTCGGGCTGCTATTGAGAAATTCCTGATGGAAAAGTTAAATTACACTGCCCGACCTGCGAATCGAACCCAGCCTTTACGACCACTGAAGTAGTATGTCTAGGCGTGTTGTATGAAGTAACCAGTCTAATTTTGATTCCAGATCGTCCAGCACCGCCTCCCGCAGCAGAATGGGTCCGAAACCTTGAGGAAAGAAGAATTGCTGTAGAAGAGAGGTCTTCACGAGCTCTGCAAGGCATACAGGCCAATACTGAGTTTTGTGCGAATGCCCTACAGGGCATCCATATAGCGCAAGAGCGAATGAACAGAACATTGCAAGGCATACAATGTGCGTTGGAAGCATCAGCAAGAGCCTTAGAAGGAAGACTGAGCTAGCATCATGCATCATATGCCTAGACTTTCCATTTTCGTACGTTAAAGTCGGCTTCTTATCTCAGGGTGTTACCACACCAATCGATCGATGACATCGATCATTGGTCGAAGTTGATCGATTGGTTTGGTAGCTTTGGCTGATCGACGGATACCGGGCGATAAACAATTGACCGACCGCCGATCGATGCCATCGGTCGACGTTGATCGATTGTTGTGGTAGCATTGGCTGATCGACGGATACTGTCCGGCTATATTCCATCAGTATCTTCCAAAATGTATTCAGAAGAGGACGTGTTGTTGTTGGCCAGTACGATGTTGTTAACTCGTACTATTACGGAGACGCAAACACAGAAGAATTTGGATGCAACCGTTTTTAAGAGCTTTTAGAGATCGCTTACTTCATTCAATCGTTATTTTAAATAGCGGTTTGGATGCTTTTCGAATGAGTAACAGTGATATTGAAAATCTTTAAACGTTCTGTCGATCGATGTCGACTAATCCATTTTACCATCGATCGATGGCCTCGATCGACGATCGACCGATTGGTGTAGTAGAAACTATCGATCGACGTCGACTAATCCATTCTACAATCGATCGATTGGTGTGGTAACACCCTTACCGGATGAATCTGACCAGTATTTATATGTAGCGACTGCCTATCTGACCTCAACAACCCAGTTGGTGGGTATTACGATACCCCCTGGTAAGACTGGTTGTCAATATCGGGCTTCTGCCTTATGACTCAAAGATGTTCAAATGACAGCCGGGAACAACGACTTAACGTGTGAGACACGGAGGGAATTCGGTAATAATGATGATGGTCACCCATCCACTCACCGATCTCGGCAAAGGTTGCTTAACTTAGAAGACTGGTCCGTGTGGATTTTACTATTTAGCCACGAGCCCTCTATGAAGAAAATTGGCATTGGTAAATAAAATCTCATTGTTGAAAATGCATATAGTTTATAATTATAATTTTAATGTTCAGTTAAGAATATATAAGTAGGTACTGCTTGATTACAAATTATCTTTTACTATTACATAATCCGATTTTGATAAATACACACACAAGTCTAACAACCTGTGTCTATTTAGTATTCATTTGAAACAAAAAAAATGAGTAAACATATATTTATGGTCAATTTCTGTGCCTTTTATAACTCGAGTAGGTAGTAGGTACTTATTGAGATTTCATTAATGTTACTGTTAGTCGAACAAAAATAGAACAATTTGTAACTAATATCATGTGTCATGTCATTGTTTGTATTTTATTTTCATTTCAAATGGATTGAAATAGACCGTTGCACTCCTTATTTCGTTGCATTGCAATTAATGTGTATTACAATACCTTTATTACACTTACTAGACCGGGCACAAAAACTTAATTAAAATATTAACTAATCATTAAGATTAAGGACCTATTTCACGATGTCCGAATAAATTCAAAAATGAAACAGAATTTGTATGAAATTTTCTGCCAAGTATGTAAGTTAACGGGAACTTAATCGCCGGTGGTGAAACAGGCCCCAAATGAGAAGATAGTAAGAATAATTTTACAACTATTTATTTGGCATTAGAAACAATACTGTTAAAAACTACTACATACGAGTCAATATTAATTTTGCTTGCAATGTTGACATTGGTTATGTACTTGTTCTGATTACTTACAACTAAGCTAAATATTGGCTTTATTTATGTAATACAAAATATGCCCTACGTTTATTCGAATAAAGTTTATAATTATTTGAAGTGGCAGCATTACACAATTTTACCTCAGAGAAGCCACCGGGGCGGCGTTCAATGAAATTCCTGACAGGTACATACCGAGTCTATTATGTTATAATAAATTATTTATTTCTATATTTCTAGTACTATCTAGAAATAATTATGTTCACTTACAATGCATACTAACCTAACTGTATAATTATAACCTATCTCTATATATGTACTTAAAATCTAATAACAATTTACTAAGGCACGCTTGCACCACAATTATCTAAAATGTATTTACGTTACGAAACATTTTTTTTCTCGTAAGTATATCTGCAATCAGCCCTTGGGCTTTACTCAGATTGTTGTTTAGTTTGGCAGTTTGAGATTCTTCACATCCTGCGATGTGTCATCTCGTTATGTATCGATGATAATATTTGACACATCATTCTGTTTTTGTCAAACGATTATGTCTGTCTTCAAACAATTAATAACGGAGACGTCCGGTATGTTATTTTAAATTCATTTATCGCTCAATATATTTAGTGATGTGCAATGCAAGCGAGTCTCAAAATAAGAATTTTCAAAAAAGAAAAATATTTTGTGTCATGAGATTGATATGAGGCACAATAATACATGTTTTTGTTACAATATTTTTTCATAAAAGTAAATTTGAATTGATTTTGGATCACAAAAGATATTAATGAATAGCAAACGCATGCAGCTGAGATCAGAGTGCTGAAATGGCGAGTGATGTGTGCAATTGGATATTATGAGATATGACTATGAGAAAATGTAAGCCCGAGATCAATCAATCAACAGTCTTTATTTGTAAACATAGGTTACATACAACATTGTGCAAATGTTACAATAATTGTTATCTAAAAGTTTGAGATCTAAAAACGTTAAGTAGCACGTACTTTAACTAACCGTTATTGCTGTCTTTATCAAGTTTGACAGTTATCAAACTAGATGGAGACAGTTCTAGATGGAATCAGGCATACGTCCAAAGCACAAGCTAAACATCGCTTGTTTATAGTAAGTTTGTATGGAAACCTATTGACGATTTGATAAGATGTGATATGATATGATGAATGAAGTGCATGATGTGGAGTATGTTTTGAGTAATGGGGATATGATAATAAAGGCAAAAAAAACAATGGGTAGATTATGTGATAAATGATATGGCTAAAGACGGGATGAATACTGAAATAATAAATACTAAAAGAGAGTGCAGAGCAAATGTGCAAAGTGCTGTGATAAGACCTTATCCTCTCAAGAGGATCATAACAATTTTCTTACCTAACCTTCAACTTCTGCACACAAACATGCATTAAAACAGCCAGTAAGCAGATCTGCAAAAAAATAAAAGAAATAGGTCCCTTACGTAAGGCGGATGAGCCTGTACCACCACCAATGTCACTTCAGCGTGCGAAAGAGAACGAGCTATACAGGACGTCTGGCTCCATCTCTTGCGCATACTAAACGGAGATTAACGTAATACTGCTACTAAAAGAGGTGGTGAAACAGACCCTGGTTAGGTTTACGAAGCCAGTTTTTTTTTAGTTTGATCGTGGTATCGTGTTACTGTGATCAGTAAATGGGATCTATCGGCGAGGTCTGTGAGATTAAAGCATGTGTGTAACTTGACTATTTTTTACATTTCAAAACTACTATTATGATTATGGCTACTACTACCACTAAAGCTCCTATGCTTAAAGTAATAATTACCGGTGTAGTTAACCAAGGAGCCGGCGCCGCACCCTGAAAAAAAAAATTGGTTGGTGAAACATTTTATGCAAAAGGAGTAGTTATATGAGGATTCGTAGTCACTGGTGTTCTGTAGTTTCAAGCCTGTATTCTTTGAAAGGTTACGTAGACGTGTAGCTACAGGTAGGTAAGTGTCAGTCCCAGGTTGACTAGCGCAGCACCAAATCTGACTCCGTGGCTGAGAAAGTACTGATGGAATAACTCAATGACACTGCCCGACCTGGGAAACGCACCCAGAACCTTATGCTCAACAGTAGCACTAGCGACCACTACACTAACGAGGCAGTGTAAAGCCGCGTTCCGAGTATGCGTAAGTATACGCAACTCGTATTGTGGCAACCCATAATTCGAGCGGAATCGGATGGGTTGGTATGGATTTCCACAATACGAGTTGCGTGCGAGTAGGTATCCGAGTCCACTCGGTCCGAGCATACTCTGTACGTGTCAACGCGGCTTTAGTGTGTATTTTATGTGTTTAATAATAAGCTTCTATATTGGGTCGAAGGGGGAGCCGACGCACAAATGGTTGCCACGTATTCAGTACATCACTCTGAATCCCCCAACCAACCCACATTTATCACCGGATTTTTTTTTAAAAACAGCTGTTCCCTACAAAAGTGCAATACCTACATGGTCAAAGTGTATAAAGGGTGTAAATAGACCCTTATCGAAGCCGAAAGACACTTGTTCTCCCCGTCTTTGCGATCATTTTTTTGTTCTAGAACATTCCTGGGAACCTACGGAGATATTGGGGTCAAAGTTCCAACACTTTCAAAGTTTTTTTTTTAAATATATGTTTTTAATGTAAGATTTTTACTTTAAATACCTCCACGACCGCTGTACTATTCAGTGAGTTCCATCGAGTCCTACCATTTTTTTTTTTTTTTACACCTCAAAAAAAAAGTCGTTTCCCGGCAATAATTTTTGCATAAAGTTACTTAGTTTGATGTACAGAATGCTTGGTTGACGGCTTCGTGAAGGGTTCTGTTTACACCCTGTATAATGTTCATACTCACAGTTCCACCAGGTGGGGGAACAGGCGTCGTGTCAGGAAACTGGGAACAATTTCCAAGGTCTCGCGCGAAATTAAACAGTTTCGCCATGTACTCTTCAGTGTGTTGTTTACAATTGTGCAGAACTGCTTGAACACAGTTTCTCACATTTTTGCTTGTTGAACAAGTTTGCCTCTGTAACAATAGTATATTATTAATGTAACAATATCACATCTGTAATCCTTGACGGGTTAGGCAGCAGAGGTGTAGGTACCTAATAGTACACCCACATTTCGCTATTAATGTTGGACCTAGTAGGAGGCGAACCTATTGCCATCAACCGGGCATAACTCCGGCTGCTACTCAGAAATTTCTGATGAAAAAACTTAATACCACTTTGCTAGACCTGGGAATTGAACCCAGAACCCATGCTCAGCAGTCGCATATGCGACCAGTAGACCAACGAGGCGGGCATAGCACATGTTTTTGTCATGTGGACTTGCTCATGCTTGATATGGAGGAAAGTGGAAATGGTATCTTTTTTCTACTATTTTGTTATTATTTTTTGACTGATTTCGTTGCGGGATTCAGGACAGTTAATTTCTCTGGGACTTTGTCTCGGCGTTTTACTGGTGGTTGCTACTCCCACTCTTGATTCTGGCTTTCAGGAGCTGCAGTGGTTAAGATTAGTGCGGTGGGCTTGACTCAAAAAAACGACTGGCTCATGCACGCACCACAGAGCACAGAGACACATCGGCGGAGGCTCTGCTAGAAACGGCTTAAGGTAGTCAGATATTAGAACTCCCGTCTTGAGTCGCTGCCGGAGCGGCTGCTTTGTGCTCTGTGATACGTATCTTTTGTCAATGTCCATCAAATCAAAACGTGGAGCAGATGCTGGACAATTTGTTCGCGGACAAATACTTAGTCGATCTGCTTCTTAGCGCCTCAAAGCCACTGAACATCGGACACTTATGGTGACTGTACATACACTCTCGCCGAGACACTCCGAGACATCTCAAGTGAAGGTAGGTACATTGCAGCGCTCGTCTAGCCTCGGTGTTCTTTGCTTGGCTGAACACTCTCCCACTCGCTCTGCCTCGGAGTATCTTGGCGAGAGTGTACAGTACAGCCATCTTTAGATATGTGGAAGCTCACAAATGAGAAGCTTTCCCAAAAAAAATGCCGAAAATATTAAAAAGTCATAACAGACACTTACAGAGTATTTCAAATGTCCCTTGGTTACCCACGACGTGTGTTTTTTCTGCATTGTTACATTGAAGAATCCCACTTTGGCTTTCACACAGTTGTTACTTATTTTATATTCGTTTTGTTTCACACAACTGATATCGTCGTATAATTCTGAAAAATGTGAAAGGTGGACTTGTAAGCAAACTAAGGGAAGGGGAGAAGTCTAAGTTATGAACTGAGAATTTAAAGTTAAAAATTTGCTACCTACTTATAGCATTACATTTTCAATGGGTCGGAAGGAATCATGCCATTTTTTCCCCTTTAGCAGAATCATCCCATAATTTTAAGCTTTCACGGTTTATTAGATATCTTCCTTGATTATCAATATCAATAATCGGGATGTCATCCCGCGATCATGGCGCTTGCAACAGCGTCGAAATATCGGGAGCGCAATATAATTGATAATCACGGAAGATATTATCCCGTAAGTGACAGTATAAGATCATTCCATAAGTATCCTTGAGTAATTGATACTGTGAGTTCCTCGAGTTTCGAGTGTGTGTGTGTTTCTCAGTTGGTACAACGGGAACAAAGGCAGAAACCGACAGTAGAACGATTAAAACATAACTTACTCTTAAAAGAATCATTCTGTAAACTGAATTCTATGAGTTTTATAAGGCTCTTCGTGTCTAAGCTTAAACTTTTGTTGCATCTTGCGTTCACAAATTTTACATAAGTGTCGATCTTTTCCCCAAAATCAGAAGCAGTATGACAATCTCTGAAAGCAAATAAGTATAAGTACATGATTAGAACAATTGAGTTATCAAATAAAAATTAAGAGTTTACGAAAGTCCGTTAGATATTATTATGGTGGAAGCGCCAGGTCAGCCCGCGAAATTCAAATTTTCTTACGTTTTTTGTATGTACTTACAGAATTATAATCATTCATTCATCCATCAGTCAGTCATCATTGATTCACGTTTTTTGCAATTTACCGATGTATCAGGTTGTATTTGATTAAAATATGATTCGCGACGTAACAAATATGGCAAGTTAATTTAATTCCATTTAATGTCGTTTTCATGAAATAGTCATTCAATGGGATTATATGAACTTAGAGGGTTGTATTGATGATTTGAATGATTATAATTCTGTAAATTCATAAGTACGTGTACCAAAAATTTCCAGTTAGATAGGCAGTCGCTCTATGTTAAATACTGGTATTCAGATGCATCCGGTTAGACTGAAAGCCGACCCCAATATAGTTGGGAAAAAGCTAGGCAGATGATGACGATGACATAAATACGTTTTACGGTCGTAAATCATATTTTGTTCAACATATAGCCTGCCACTGTCCGGCAAATACCGACCGACCGGCTGTAATCACATTTTTCAGCATCGAGTCACATTTATGCCTTATTCCCTAAGTAATAAGGTCGAAAAGTGGTCGACCGTCAGTGAGCGCGGTAGTATCGCCTATTGGTCACAAACACACTTAGGAATGTTACGCATCGTGAGAAGAGTTGACAATCGCATGATTTCAGCTTCAATGGGATTCTATCTTATGCCCACTTTAAGTCACTACCTACACACTACATTACACGCCTGTCTTCTTCAAAGGATCTGGCAGAGCCGTATTCAGTTATAGTTAACACTCGTGGGATGTGGAGTCGTGGTCTACCCATATTTCGCCACTTAGATACCTTTTTTTTTTTTTTTTTTTTCGCATGGGAATTCATCAAATGACCCCCCCCACTCTGGGCGGAGCGGAAGGGAGTGTCAGACTTGTACTGACTAAAACCCATCCATGTTCCTACTTTGCCCTTTGTGTTCCAGGGCCACGGTATCTCTTTCGAACAGTCCCGCAGCACTTAGATACCTTCGTTTAGTGTTTTATTCGATACAAAAGTTGATAATAGTGTGGATCCATTAACATTGCCAACTTGCCAAGGAACGAAATGCAAGTGATTTTTTCAACGAAATTGTACGAAGCATAGTATTTATTACCTTTATTCCAATTGGATTACGTATACAACATTATTTTTAGTATATGCGAAACCTGAACATAGTTTGTTCAGAATAAGTAACTGAATCAATTCCAATATTTTTTAAGCCATGTTATATTTTGTCCCAAAAATATAATTATAAAAGGTTACAAGTTGGACACCGAGCGACACTAAGTACCTATCGCAATAATTTAGGTACCTACTGCCAAATTATTATTATCAATGAGCTCAAGACGACGCTGAAGGCGCACGCGAGAAGGCACCGCGCGGTGTCCACGTTTTTGTGCGGACAACCAGGTAACAGAACAAGCTTTTAACTTTGTGATTTTTATGATATAGTTTTGAAATTATGTACATAGATTCTTTACATAAAAATACTAGACATGTGTTTTAGGTTTCGCATATACTAAAACTAATGTTGTATATTATGTGCGATCCAAAAAAATGGTCCTCTGACTTCCGAATAATGTCGAATGTCGCATTCTCGACAATTCCTGCAGCCAGCAGCTCGTATCTAGTTTGCAATAAAGTTGCTTCGTACAATTTATTTACAAAAAGTCGCTTCATGCCATTCCATTCCTTGGTAATTTAAACTGAGCCTTATAGTTAAGGATTAAGTATTAATGCTAACTTACCCAGGTGCTGGTTTATCAGGATTTAAGTGTCGTTCCACGGTGTTATTGAAGCATTTGTGCCATTCATGTCTCCTGGCCTAAAATAAATAAAGTATGGAGTAAAAACATGGTCACCAAATTCCTGAAAGTTAGTTGGGTAGGTAGGTGTCTACACGTGTAGTTAAGTCAGCCACGAAAGCCGATTAACACTTCAGAGGGGAAACTCCCGCATTTTTGAGAACGTTTTTTGTAAATCTAACTAAAAACCTTTTATTTTGGCACATGGCTATTACTATTCCTACTATGGCCTCTTGCCAAAATATAGATTTCCATAGAAAAGGACTTTGAATTATTTGACCTACCTAACTTCCGCTATTTTTACTTATTTTAAAAATAGCGGGCATTGATAAAACTAATATGAAACGACAGCTGGCATCAATACAAACAAGTATTGAATGAGACAAAATCTTCTAAAGCGTCACGTTTCCGAGATATGAGCCTTCAAAGTAACAAACTCCGCAATCAGCACATCTTTGATAGCTTTTATCTCGGTAACGTGACCCTTTAGAAAATTTTGTTAATTCAAAACTTGTTTGTATTGATACCAGCTATTGATTAATATGAGTTTTATGCGTGTAACTTCCGCCATTTTATTTTATTTTTAAAATAACGGTTATTTTAAAAATAAAATAAAATGGCGGAAGTTAGGCAGGCTATTCTTCATACAAAAATCTTCGAACCCCTTTAAAAAATGTTTATTAACAGCACGCTCTCGAAAATGTATTTCAAGCGCAAAAAGCCTTCATGCTGCTTTACTTTATTATAGGTTACTTATATGCTATTTATATTGTTAACCAATTCTTAACATTATAAATTTTGTTTCTGATAAGAGATTGCGACAAGTTTTTGAATGTTGTGAAATTATTTTGTGGAATGTATCGAAAAAATAAAATGGCGGCGTCAGTTGCGATTTTGGCCACGCGCCTTGTCCAGCTCTAGATACTTACGCTCAGCTCTGGATCATCTTTCGTACAAGTGGTATTTGTTTCCCCTTCCGCCAAAACTGAAAAGATAATGTAAATATTTTACTTTGTTAAAGCGTACTTAGGTACAATGTAAATACACTAATTTGGTCCTCGACAATATCCAATGACGATTTAGTCGACTAACGTTGTTAATCGCTGATCGCTCATTGCCTGTTTTTATTATTATTATTTTTTTTTTTGTGGTGCGGGGTTTACAGACATTTAAATTCACATACACAAACAGCCAGACCCGGAACAACTATCTGTAGGCCATACAAATATTTGTTCCGTGCGGCAATCGAACCCGCGACACGAAGCGTAGCAGCCAGTTGCTTAGTTACTGCGCCAACCGTGCCGTCGCATTTGTATGGGACGGATAATGTTTTTCCCTAACATTTGATTTCGAATAAGGAAACTGTTCCGTAACGAGCAGAGTAGATAACATTTTGAAATAGATACCTACATTACTACATGACAAATCTGTTTAGAAAATAAATTGAGCATTTTATCCCCGAACCATCTAGATTATTCTAGATCAAACTGCAATGCGTTCGAAGGAATAGAGTTGACCGACTTACAATGAATTCTTTCAAAATAAAAACCTGATCGGGAGGTACCTAGTAACGAAATAAAGAATTATTGAAATCTATGTTTAGATTCACCAAAGCGAAGAGCTTGAGAATTGAGAATCATTTGCGTTAAAACTAAATGTAATAATTCATATGATTTTTGGAATGTGTTAGGTCATTCCTTAGTTTGCCAGGGACACATATGGCCATTTTCACTACCACACTGAGACAACTAAACGAATTCCTAAATATTATTGCACAAGAATTTGAACTCTCGGCGTAGATCTGATCGCTGAAAATCCTATGCAGTGATTTTATTTAGACATTCATTTAGATGTCAACTAGCGTGGAATGATCACAAACAAATTGGTTTGTTTTAGAAACATATTTTCCTCTTCCTAACTACCTCTAATAACGTAGTTACTATTAATACGGTAGGCAGTTGCCATCTATTACATTACAAATAAATAAAATTGAAGTGCCTGTTTGTTATTTCAAAATAACAGCTTTTTACTGAATGTAATGTAAGTATATACGGCACACATAACAATTTTTTTAAAATTATTATTTATATACGCAAACCCTGCGTAGGGAACTACAGCTGTTTTGACATGGAAAGAAAAATTCTAGTGCGAGCAGGGTTTGAACCTGCGACCTTCCGATTATTGCGAAATTTCGAGAGTTGTGAGCAGAAATAAAATAATAAAAGGGAAGTCGTATTTTTTTTATAATAATTTCACGCGAACGAAGGTCGCGGGCACATTATTCATAAATAACTTAAGTTCATAAGATTCTTTTGAAACGCTTAACTGAGAAAAGTAAAGTCGTGGTTTATGAACCCTGCTCTGAGGAAACACCGTTACGCTTACGAGGATAAGGCAGTGAACTATGTAATGTGTGGCTCTTACGTAATGCCGTCATAATATATTTATTTCATGTAATAATAACAATACCTACAGCAAAATTCATCTTTCATAAGGAAAAGCCCCAGTAGAATAAATCATATTAATGTCGTAAATAAGCGGTTCACATTAATTGGAGTGACGCACGAATTGTAATTGGCTGATAAGCTGGGTAATTGTCAATGTTTGTTCCTACATTTGTACTTACGTTTGGATCTGTTGGGGCGTTGGCGACTTTAAAATTTTTGAAATTGTATTAAAAACAAGATCTCTAACTAAATACATTAAAAAATTAATCTTTCTTTTATTTTCTTTTTTTATAAAAAAACGTTGCCCCACACTAGGAATTTCTCCTGTATCGTGGTTGCGTTTACAAACATTTAAATTCCCATACACAAACAGCCAGATCCGGAACAACTAACTGCAGGCCATTCAAATATTTGTACCGTGCGGGAATCGAACCCGCGACACGAACCGTGCCGTCAAATAAAAGAAAGCAAAAAAAAAATTATTTAATTTTTTTATTGTCTATCAAAAAAATCCTGAACGCTGTCAACTGGTTATGTACCCAAGAGACAGGTGGTGTGGCCACTTTGTATGGCAACGCTTGGCCTCGTCAAGGTTAAAGCCAGCCCTTTGGGGTCACGAGGATTTTTTTTTTAATCGAGATTGTTTTTAATACAATTTCCACTCATAATTTCACAAATGTGTTAATTAGAGCCAATAGCGCTCTCCTAACAGTCATTCAGGTGCGAAAATAAAGTTAAATTTTAAAATTTTAGGGAAGGAAGGTACCATCTACGGCAGTTAATTTCGCCGAATACACACAGTAATAGGATACAAATACAATAAATTGTAATGTATCATTTCTGGTAACTACTATAAATTGGAGTAAATAACTAAATTGGCTTAACAGAAGGAAAACCACGAGTTGTGTGTGCCATCAACTTATAGTGTTATAGCCATACCATTTGATTTTTGCACTGATTCCGTTAGAAATCATGTGTCGCTAGGCGAGACTAATGTTCACCTAAACAATATTGTGTTTCCTTCCATACAAAATTCAATACACACACCCGACACTGTCAAAATGTATGGAAAAGTTGGGTATCAATATTTCAGTGAAAAATGAGATTATGAACCACTTTTACTTTTCAACGTCATTTTTTTGATTTTCAACTTTATTTCGAAACCTTAAGGTTGAAAATCTATTAAAGAAATTTGACATCGTTATGACTTAACGACCGATTTTTGTCGCTATCTCTGTCGAGACTGCAGCCCCTGGGAACCTTCTAGTTGCGGAGATATTAAGGCTTAGTTAGTTCCAACTTCTTCACAAGTGTTTTTTAAATACAAATTTTTAATGTTTTAGTTTACTTTAAATACCATCAGGATTCTTTAAGTCAATGCAATGGATGCATTGAATTAAAACAGCACGATGTTTTGAGTGCGTTACATTGAGTCCTACCGTAAAACGTGATTTTTCACCACGAAACAAATAGCGTTTCCCAGCAATAATTTTTGCGTACAGTTACCTACTTAATGTGATGTAGGCACAGAATGCATGGTTGACGGCTTCGTTAAGGGTCTGTTTACACCTTCCATAATTAATAGAATTAAAGAGAAAAGTGCTGTTTGTGTTTTTTTTGTGATGAAGTGATTCATTTAGATGTTGTTTAATGTTGTTAAAAACGACTATGTGTATTCAGGGAATGAGTTGTTTTTCCAATAGGATTCATAGGAATTAAATATTTAGTCATCATATTAATTAATGGAATTTTTATGCGTATAAGGTAAATCTAGGTTAATCCGTATGTACAAAGTTAATATTGTGATTTAGTTTTACCTAATTAATTGTTACTGTGGTTTAAATCATAATTTCAATTGCAATATTTAAGTTGCATATAATCCGATATGCAACTTAAAATGTTCGAAATATGCATGTAAAAATGCATAACAAATACTGGAAATATGCAACAAAAACGCAAAACATGCAATATAATATAAGTACATACCTACTACAAAACAATGTATTTTTACTAATAAAAAAAATTAAAAATTAAAACTAAATAATAACTAACAAATATTTTCGGCGAGATATTATCATTTTACAATAGTAGGCATTGTTCCAAATTATTTATTTCTCAGTAGTTCGGTTGGGTCTTCTATAAATTAAAATATTTAAATTATTTAAAACGCTCGTTAAATATATTTTCTTTATTTGCAGTTCCTCTAGCACATTTTTGCATAATCATAATCATTTATTTGCAATAAGTATTGGTACGTTTTGGTTCATTTTGGCATTTTTCTAGTTGGAAGAGAAACAAATATGGCCAAATATTGCACGATCAGGTATATCTTGAAAAAAAATGCCCTAATAAGCAAATATACATGCGCATCGAGTCTGTAATAATGATAGACCTAGGTAGCTATCTCGGTAAAAACTGGTACATCGGTTAAATTTTGTTTCTTTTCCAATGACATGCCACTTATTTGTTTGACATTACTGATAATATTTTTCATTTTTTATTACTTTGACCATGTTGACATTTTTAATTTTTTTTTTCTATTTTAACTTTATCGTTAAGATTAATGAAAAAAACATATTTATATGATGACGTGGACTTCCTTGAGAATTGAAAAGAAGAAATGGAGGGAGGCCCTTTCCCAGCAATGGGACACTAAAGGCTAATAATACTGATAATAAGTAGGAGCCGAGGACCGAGGACATTCAGAAGACCCACTTGTTGCTGCTCGCATTGTGAGGAGGTTCCTGTCTATGCAGCCCTAAGCACTGGTAGCTTGGAACTTGCCCCTTTTTTAAATTAGTTTATTATATAATCATAGAACATGTAACTTACCGCCGAAGGACACACATGATAATAAAATAACAACTACCACAAACCGACACATGTTTACGGCACTAAAGCTCAACACCCAATGTATTACAGACTGCGACGTGGACATAATTAACTTATTTATACACAATATTGTTTTATAATTTTCTTCCTTAAATGGTATTGTGCGGCAATACCCATCATTAATCATAAATATGCGAAACACTTTTCCGGCATTACATTTCAAATCGTATTTAGAATTCACTTTTCCCTATCATCAGTGCGATTTTAATTTTATTGTTGTGATTTATTTTATTTTATTTTATTTATTAGAGACATAAAACAGTTACATGCTGCGGAAAATACAAAAAAAAATCTTAAAACCTAAAGATCACAAACATGTAACCCACACCAATATCCACGTCTGAACAAAAGAATAACAGACTATGGTAGATTTTACAAAATACAGAGTGTTTTGTGACAGCTGTATTATTAGATGTATTAAATTATATTAATCTATTCCGACATAATTCAATTAAACTTATCTTAATTTCGTTTGATTAAATATAAATTATTACAATTCCATTAAATTATTGATTTGATTCAATTCAGTTCCATAGAATTGAGTTCAATATGTTTGAAATCAAAATAATTCAATTCAGTTCAGTGTAAAACAATTCAGTTCAATAAAATTCAATACAAAATAAAATTATTCAATTAAATTATCATCTTCTCTATACTGCTTTTTTGACAAAATATCTATAGCTTTTTTTTAAACGTCTGGTTGGAGAGAGTAAAAATGTCAAGCTCCATAAAGTGAGTGTTGTACGTCTCAACAAGACGACGAAGAGGTGCGTGCACTCCAGTGTGAGTTTTGCACAAGTCTGTATGGAAAAGTCGGGGTACGCGCACCCCCCGCTGGACAACAGTTCTAGGTACTATATAACATAATTAATTAGTGAGTTCAATACAGTCGAATTTATTGTTACATAAGCCGTGTAGTGTCATTGCACCCAGAACCACCCTTGCTCCTGGACTTCAAACTCAGAACGCCGTATCGCTTCAGTAACTGCACGTATGGAACCTTGGAGTTAAAACATTTATAGTTCATATACCGCAAGAACTTTTTCTGTACCATTTCCAATCGAGTGCAGTATTAATTTTTCGTAGAAAGGGTTCCAGATCTGGATGGCGTATTCCAATTGAGGGCGTATCAGAGTTTTGTATAATAAGAAGAACGACGTAAGAACGTAGAGGGCCGCACAAAGTCACCAGATGATCGCATGACGAGTTCATACATAAAAAAAATTTGGACCTAAAATGGATCCCTGTGCAACCCCAGACCTAACAACAACAGGCTCAGACTCATATCCATTAACTACCTTTCTTTGGGTTCTATTAAAAATGTATGAAGCGAAACAGCTCAGCAAATTGCCACGAATAGCATTGTATGCAATTTTTTCTAAAAGCAGCGATTGATCCACCTTGTCAAAAGCCTTCTGAAAGTCTGTATAGACAGTTCTACTTGAACTCGTTGATCCATTTTTTCAAAGCGGTAGTTCGTAAACACTAACAGATTTGTCGCGGTGGAACGACGTTTGACAAAACCGTGTTGTTCAGGTATAATAAGTCGATGAATATTGTGATACAAGGCGCTGTGGACAAGACTCTCAAATACCAGACAAGGTGGAAAGGATTGAGATGGGGCGGTAATTCTCTACATTATTCTTATCGCCAGCTTTGTGAACAGGAGTAATAAACGCACGTTTCCAAATTGTGGGAAAAACACCACCCTCACACAAACATTTGTTAAAAATGATATGCAAAGCATTACACAAGGCGTCACATGTTTTTATGAAAAAGTTGGGTGGGAAGCCGTCAGGTCCCACCCCTTTAGAAGGATCCAAAGATTTGAACTTCAATCGTATAACTTCCACAGATAGGTAAATTTCGGATATGCAAGACGAGTTTTCTGCAAAGCTGTTTTCTGAAGGCTGAAATTTTTCAGGGTCAAAAGTAGAGGGTTCGTAGACAGAAGAAAAGAAAGATGAACACAGATTACATATGTCCGTGGGGTCATCAGAAGAAATATAGCGATCTTCATACATAACATCGAAATCCCCAATAACGTCACGGTGATGAGTTTCGGTCCGGCGAAAAGACCGGACTTGAAAGAACAGCTCATGATGATGATGATGACATCATCTACCTACCATTTTCTCAACTATGTGGGGTTGGCTTCCAATTCAATATAACCAGCTGCCTATCTGACCTCCACAACCCAGTTAGTACTGGGTAATACGATACCCCTTGGTAAGACTAGTTGTCGGACTTTTTGGGCCACTGACTACCTGTAACGACTGTCAAAGATCTACAGATGACAGCCGGGACCAACGGCTTACCGTGCTTTCCGAGGCACGGAGGAAACTCGGTATGTAATGGGCGATCACCCATCCACAGACCAACCTAGGTAAGCACGACTTAACCTAAAGATCGACCCGAGCGGCTGTTATTATTTAGCCACGAGCTCCTCTGGTAATGGTAATGGTAATATATGGCTAGATATGTCGACAAACTAATCAGTGATTCACAAGAGAATGTTTTCTGATGCTGAAGATCTATCATGCTGCTTCTCGAAATCGTACCATGCCGCCCTTCACCATAGTGTTATAAATTACCTTTTTCTCAACAGACCGGGGTGGTGTTAGCACCACTCCGTCTTCTTATAATATCATACCACCAAGGTAGTATGATATTAGCAAGTTCGTTGGGTTCGATTTCTGGGTCGTGCAAAGTGTTATTGCTTTTTCCATTAGATTAGAATTTCTCAGTAGCACACCGGAGTTTGGAAGTTGGCGGTATGATACCCGGACTCTTGGAAAGCGCGTTTAACCGTTCGTCCTGCGCCTGATCTCCGGTCGTGTTGAGTATACATACTTGTTTCGTGTGGGAATCGAACCCGCGACACGCAGCACAGCAGGCTATCGTTCAGCCACTGCGTCAACCGAGCCGTGCTTGACCTATTAGAGTCAGGGAAGAGAGAGTGCATCTATGTCTGAGGATATACTTGTGTATATGTCCCGCACCGACGGCTAAACTTGACCGAGATTTGCCGCCATGACCGAGAAGGTTCAGGAGAAATATTACTTACTATTATAAAAAAAAAACTCAATTATTTAGTTCGTTTGTATTTAATCGTAATCAACAGCAAAAAACAAATTAAATATTAATTAAATAATAAATATTCTCAAAATGCGCTGCAGTAGAATACACGGCAGCCAAGCTACACCAGCAAAACAAAAAGATACTATTCGCAAAGCTTGTTTATCACAAGAAAAATTGTGAGGGTAGGCACTTGGGTACTTTGTGTGTATAGAGAAAGGCTGCTTTCTCTTTAGAGTGCGAATGTAAAATTTACAATCGTCTTCAGTAAGTTTGGAATATATATATAAATGGCCCACTGCCAACCTTTTCTTTTATAATGCACTTTTTTCCTAGACTTGGTTCTGCCTCGTCTACGTTTCTGAATTTTACCCTTACTAGTACTTTTTCTTTTTCTCTGAATGAAACCATATGAGCGTTGTCTACGACTACAATCCAGACGTGTCCTACGTTGTCTAATCAAGACGTGTCCTACGTCGTCTAATCAAGACATGTCCTACGTCGTCTAATAAAAATTGAATACTGTCTGTGTGAATAATATTGTTTAAAAGGATATTTATATAATGTAGATAATTATTTCTTACCATGTTGTTCCATAAGACATTTGATGTGTCGTTTCGCAGGACATTCAATATGTGGTTCTAAAGGGCATGGATTATATTGTTAGTTAGACACGGCAACGTGTTTTTTGCAGGAGATTCGATGTGTTGTTTCGCAGGACATTCACTGCGTTTTTTCGCAGCAGATTTAGTGTGTGATATGTGATGTGTATGACATTTAATGTGTTGTTCCGCAGGGCGTGAATTATACTGTTTCTTAGAACATTCAATGTGTTTTCTTGCAGGAAATTCGATGTGTTGTTTTTCAGGACATTTAATATGTTGTTTCACAGAACCTTCGATGTCTTGTTTCGCAGGACATTCTCTGTGTTGTTTCGCAGGACATTCAATGTGTCGTTTCGCAGGCAATTCAATATGTTGTTCCGCAGGGCATGGATTGTATTGTTTCATAGAACATTCAATGTGTTTTTTTGCAGGACATTTATTGTGTCGTTTCATAGGACATTCATTGTGTTGGTTTATAGGACATTCATTGTGATGGACCAAAAGAAATTCGCATAATGCACATACTGTTTTACATTGCCATTCAGACCGAGCTTTTCCACATTTACTGCAAACGGTTTGTGAGACGAAAGCGCTGAAATTGGTGAAGTAAATGATCTTGACAGTCACAAAGTTGTTTACGGATACATCTAAAATATTCAGTACGTCGTTTCAAAGGATATTCAGATGTGGAAGTTGTATTCACTCTGTGGTGTTTCGTAGCATATTCATTGTCTAGTTGCAAAGCGCGTTTACAAATAGATGGGGTATTATTATTTTTACAACATTGTTTATAAATTGACTCAGTAGTCGGCCACATACAAGTTTTACTTTCAAGTTCATTGAGACATCGTTCACGTTTTGAGTTAGATATCATTTGATGTTTATTGCAAATACGCTTCTCCATGCTGTGTTTATCTTCTCGTCTAGATAAGCTAGTAAGTATCTCTCTCTTTTTTTAGTGCGTCTCGATTTAATTTTTTGTAATAATTTATAAAAAAGACTTTGTGGAATTTGAGACTTTGCTATACCTTGTTGTTTGGTATTTAACGCGTATTCATACTGGTATTTGCCAAATTCACTGTTAATAATTGGATATTTTTCATTAAACTTGTTTGAAGCCGCAGAAAGTTTTTCAGAGCAATTGCAGTTGGCGTTCATGTTTGACTGCTGTTTACATAACAACGAATGTTTTTTGCTCACTTGGGAGTTAACATTTCGTAGTTTATAGTAAAAGTCTCCAATTGGTGTTCTATTCAAAGACGATGGAAAGTCACTCAATAATGGTTTATTAAATATTTCTTTGGCTTGTACCTTATCTTGTGAAGTTTCATTACACAAAATGATCACATTTTTATTACAATAAATATGTTTTGTATCTGAATCAATAATTTCACCCCTTTCATTGGAATTAATGTTATTATTTAACGTACGCTTTGGGATCTCAGTTTCACTTTCAGTGACGCTCTTAGGTGTACTATTAAAATTAATGTTATTACCACATTTAATTGGGACCTCATCATTTGTACTTCGCCTGATATTCTTAAACCTGCGTTGTTCTGAAGAATCATCTACTAGAGCTCTTGAAAGCTTTCTATTGGCTTCAAGGGTACTCTCAGATTCGTGCTCTTTCCCGCTCTTAGTATTTATTTTGTTTGCCAAAAATTTTAGTTTATTCTTTAGGCATCGTTCTTTTACATCCTGGACGATATGAGAAAACGATATATTGAATGTACTGTTGGTGATCTGAGCGCTTTGTTGATCGGACTTAAATTTATTGGAATTAGTAATAGTGCTATCGGAATAGTATTTAATAAAATTGTTAGAAGTTTCTTTTCGTCGTTATCGTATGTATAATACACGTCTATTTTTATTTTTACTGCGATGTTTCCATAACTTAAGATTCTTACTCGTAACACAAATATCTTGATAAACTATTGCAGATAAGGTTCTTTTCGGCTTTTGATTGTTATCCCGCCGAAAATTTGGATTGTCATGCGATTTACCTCCGTTTACATGTTTGTTATTAGATATTTCTTTTTTAATGAAAGTTGACATTGATGATTTGATTTGAGTTCGTATATTTTCTTTGGTCATGTCTAGTCTGTCCCATATTTTCAGTCGACTTAAATATTTTCTCGGAGCGATTTTATACTTCTCTCTCAGTGTATTGTCTATTTTATTTTCAGTAATGGTCAGCTTTTTGTCATCATTCGTATTTAAATTTAGCTTTTTATTAAGCATAAAGATGCTTTGATTTTTTTAATGTATATTGCTACGTCTAGTTTTAGTGCATTAATAATACGAAAATTGAATACAATAACGAAGTTTCTCAATTCTAGCCCGGAGTCTAGATGGATTTGTGCTCGATTGATGGCATTAGGCTCGCTCTTTAGCTGTTACAGGGCTTCTTATCTAACTAGCTAAATATGAGTGTCCTATAAGCAAACTTCGCTTAACCCTTCAAAAAAAAATTGAGGCGATATGTTACATTATGATATTGCAAAGTACCAACATAACAATAGATTAAGCTAAATTTGAAATAGGAGAAGATGCATGATGGCCTCTAAACTGGTGATTTGACCGCGCACTCCGCAGCTAGCTTATACAAAACTAATTTCTCCAAACCACATTAAAATACATATTATTTACATTATGTTATTTTCCCTAAAAATAGTACATTACAACGGACGTCAAAAATTATTGTGTCAAATGAAGGTGTCAGTGTCACTCGTCACGGGCGTGTTTTTTACCCTTGGCCACACCGTTGATTTGATCATGGAGGTCAGTGATTGTTGACAACCTTATTGACATCGTAATCTCATAGTGTCGCTGCGTCGTGCGACGTCTTCGTCGTTAATTAGGTTGTCCAAAATTATCGTTATGAACATGGCACGTATTGTGAGGAGCTTATTTACTTGGAATCTTTCTACACTTGGAATTGGATGAGATTCGATAGAGACGTGTCAGTCAAGTGGGCGAACGACACAATGGGTATCACTAGACTTGTAGCGTACGCGCGGTGTATATGTAGGATCTGTGTAGGATACACGTAGGTAGGTAAAGTGTGTGAGGGTTCGCCATTCATATGGAATATTCATTACTTGCAATATAAAGATGATGATGTTCCAATGATGAACGCAGAACGCTGTTTGTGCACGTGGGCAGGTGTGGACCCACCTTAATAAAGGTCTTAGGCCCGATCCACGGGAACTACTCGCTAACCGCAAGTGAACATGTCTTAAGTGTACATACTATGTTCCTAAGATGCACGCAGAACGCTGTTTGTGCACGTGTGCAGGTGGGGACCCTTAATAAAGGTCTTAGGCCCGATCTACCACAGCGGAGACGAGTTGAGCGGAGAGGAGATGTGCAAGATTCAACCAATCACAGGAGAGACGAGAGACACGATTGTAGATATCAACTAATGTGGTGAGTTGGTTTCCGCACGCCTCCTCTTCGCTCCGCTTGTCTTCACTTGGGAGGGACGTCGCGCAATACGAGTCCACGACCACAGATTAACTAACAGTTCCTTAGCCACGACCACAACTCGTCGCATAACCGCCCACTTTCTTTAACAACACTATTCGGCCGCAACCAAACTATCTTCCTGGTCGTAAATTAACTATGAAAGGACCTAAACGCTTCTGTCAGCAGCATTTCAACAGCAAGCTTATAGTTGCAAGATTAAAGGTTAGGGGGAGAGGGGGGGGGGTCAGTTCTTCAACCAACTCATCCAACTTATCTGTGCAGGCGGGAAAACACAGAATTAAAATAAATGTACAGACGCCAGCTCATCAAGCTAAAGCATTAGGTTCAAGGTTGATTGGGAAAATTTTAAATTTGACAGTTTCCGGTAGCTTGATGTGCTGTACCAAGTGTCTGTACCAAGTTTGACATTACGATGCCAAATACAACATTAGTTTTAGTATATGCAAAAGGGGAATTATAAAACGAGCGATTAAAAAAAAGCTTTGCGACTGATGATGACATACTGTATTAATAACTTGAGCGGTATGAATTTGAGTAAGCGAAAAATTAACTAAACTAACGACGAATATTGATTAATAATAAAATCCAGAACAAGCTTACAAAAAGTGGATTGTGATAAATCCATTTCATATATTAAAATTTTATCCGAGCGACTACATTACTAAGTGAGCGACTGGAAATACAGAGAGGGCAACTTCAATATTAAGATAGAATCGATTTTTCTAAATGAGGTTAGGTTAGGTTTTTTTTTTTTTTTAATGTGAGCTCCTTATACTCTGCTCATTAGTGTATTTTTCAAAGTGGTTTTTGTATTCGAAACACTTCATTTAAGATAAAATGCCGCTCAGTATAAAAAATACATTTGCCAAATATTGAAAAAAATGCAGGACGTAACGTTGACACTCAAACAAATATTAAGTCGCTCAAATATTATGAAGCTGCTCATTTTGTATTTTAAGTAACTCAAATTAATGTTTGTAAGATACTATTCTGTTGATTTTTCGTCACTTACAGTCAGTCGCTCACTTAGTAATTATATAAGCCAAATTAATTAATTTTGACACTTAAAATTGTAATTTACAGTCACTCGTTTTATTGCTACCCTATGCAAAACCTGTAACACGTGTCAAGTATTTTTATGTAAAGAATCTATGTACAAAATTTCAAAACTGTATCATGAAAAATCACAAAGTTATAAGCTTATTCTGTTACCCGGTTGTCCGCACAAAAGCCTCCAACGTCATCTTGAACTCATTGATAAACATAACTTTGCAGTAGGTACCTAAATTATTGCGATAGGTACTTAATGCCGCTCGGTGTCCAACTTGTAACTTTTTTAAAATATTTTTGGGACAAAATATAACATGGTTTAAAAATGATTGGAATTGATTCAGTTAGTTATTCTGAACAAACTATATTCAGGTTTCGCATATACTAAACATAATGTTGTATAAGTAAAGTTGTTTAAAATGCCAAAGTCAAGTGAAATAAGCAAGGAGATGGAAATTGAGGCAGTTTTTCACAGTTCTCATTAACGTCATGATTATTTAACTGCAATACAATAGAGGAAAACAATAAAACACCAAGTACAATTAAAAAATACTTCATTTTCTTCAAGAAAAATGATTGATAAGTTGTATACAAATATAACATGGGGTCCATAAAATCAAAGCTAATACAAAAAGACTCATATGACACAACTGTCTCCAAAATGTTCTCAAACTAATACATTTGGGGTAAAAAGCTAGGCGTTTAAAATAAACCCAAAAACAAGGTCTTTTGTTTAGGGGCTGCATATAGAGGTCGTTATGTCCCAATTTGCGATGTGGTTTCTTTTTTTTTAAATACTCACCCGATTTGATCAGACTTAATGTTTTTGTTATTTTCATTGCACGTTTTCTAGATATAATCCGTTTTTTTAACTCATAAATTTGATCCTCAGCAGGACGGTAACACCGGTCTGAAGAGCGTCTGCAATGCTTGGAAAAGCAACTCACGCCGATTCTGCGAAGATCTAATGCTGACTCGGCTGCGAATTCCCTGTCTATCGCATATTTACTCTCCTTCTGTTGTTGTTGTTGTTTCTGAGCACGTTCATCCAATTTTATTCTTCGTTTCCGTCGTTTTATTGCACAGGCCTCTTTCATTTTCCTGACCTTTTCACGTGCTTTTGATCGCTCCTTTTCTATGCACTTTTGTTTTTGGATTATCTCTCTTTGAATTAGCTCAGCTGACGCTTTTTTTGGTTTTTCTTTTTTTAAAAAAGCTTTACGTAACTTGTTCGTCTCTTTCGTACATATGCCACTCCCACATAAACAAGCCATTAATTTTGCCTCTTTGTCAGTGATCTGCGATAAACTCGATTTTGCAGAATCTTTTCTATATTTTGCACTTCCACATGTACACGGCAAGATCTTAGTAAATTCACAAGTTCGGATCTTTGGAGAATCACTAGATGCTATCCTTGTAGGCTTACTAGGTGCTGTACTTGCAGAGTCACAAGTTCCTATACTTGCAGGACCGCAAAGTGGTACATTGGCAGGATCATAAGGTTTGGACCATGTTCGACCAGTGAACACAGGTAGCACTGAATATGTTGGCATACCATCGAAGGTACCGCATAACTTAGATTTACGTTTAGGTTTTTTGCATCTCTTCGGTATTTTTCGGTCAAATATTATGTCAGAATTATCTTTATTTAATAGCATTTCCATGACAGACGGTGATATTTTTCGAGCTGAAATATGTAATCATTATTGAGAGAAATGAACTATTTTTATGTTCATGAGTAAAAAATGATTCAGATTGAGCGCACCACTTATCGACGCATAAGCAGCTTAAGCAGGTCAGAAAGACCTTTTTGTATACTCGGAGGCGACTCAATACCGAGTCGAACTAATCGGTCGTTCTAATAGGCTCAAAACTTGGGAGAGGCCTATGTCCAGCAGTAGACGTCTTTCGGCTGAAATGATGATGATGAATAGGCTCGATAAGGGTAGCCACCCCTAATCATGGATCCTTATCATTATGCAGACTTAGGGCAGATCTAGGCTGATAATTACCAGCTCTGACCCTCTCCAAGACTCGAGCCTCATTGTCGGCTCCAGTCCTACATGCGCCTATGTCTTCCGTATGAACGACGATTTTGTTCTTTCTATTCCGAAGCTTGGAGAATGTCGTTTTATTTTTTGTTTGGCTACAAATATCGCAGTTCATCTCGTCTACTAAATTCATGACTGATTGCGAAATATGTCCTGTTTTTGCACTAGAAATTGATTAGGAAATATTTAGGAAGTAAAGGCTACAAGGAGAATATCCATGACTAGTTTGAGCCCGCGGCTTCGCTCGCATTATGGTTAGAACGTATCTCACGGGCAAGTTTTAAATATAACTTACGACACTTACTTCCTTACTTGGGATAATTTAGCTTTCTATTAGCGAAAGAATTACATCTAAACTGTCACCATCATCATCATCATCAGCCTACAGAAGTCAACTCGATTTTCGGCAACTCTCATCCAGTTGCTACCAGCCACGCTGCGAAGATCGTCCCTCCTCCGAGCCTGAGGGCGTCCCACCTTACGCTTGCCGATTCGGTCTCCACTCAAGAACTTGTCTACCCCAACGATCATCGGTTCTACGGCTAATATGACTGGCCCATTGCCACTAGCATTGCAAACATCCAAACTCACTAACACACAGACTTTACTCTAATTTTAACAAAGTATTTAAAATTGTATGTACCTTCATTGATCAATTTTACATCACTTGGGCTGAGACTGACGATTACCTCATCAGCTTTTCCATCCCTATTTTTTCTGATTTTCGATAACTTTGCCACTAATTTGCGCTTCCTCATAGCTGAAAATAATAATGATGGGTGAGTGTACTGTGCATTTTATGTTGTGTGCCTTTTTCGTTTGTATTATATAAGTGTATTTTCATTATTTCTTTGCTTGAGTGTTAAATTAATCTATTCCTTGATTTTAAAGGTAACCAGCATTAGCAACTTCTATATTATTATTAATTTATCTATGGCTCATAGACCTATGATCCTAGATGCGATAAAGAGAATTCCCTTAGTGAGTGACTAGAATGAAGAATAGCGTGATAACGCAATCTTTTCACATATTATTTATTAAAGTTACTTGGTGTATATTCTGAACGACTAACCGATTTCAACCTTCTTTATCGTTGTTTCTTTCCCGTCTAAAACGGATACGCTTTTAACTATGTCATCCATCACTGATTGTGGAAGTCGACCGCTGTCTACCGCTGAAACAGTCAGACAATTTAATATTACGCCTTTAATCCCCGAAGGTTAAGGCAGAGGTGTACCCAATAATAGTACACCAATATTTTGCTAGTTTTGTTGAAGTCCCACGTAGCAAAAGTCGTTACAGGTAGTCACTGGCCCGAAAGTCTGACCACCAGTCTTACCAAGGGGTATTGTATTACCCAATACTAACTGGGTTGTGGACGTCAGTAAAGTAGCTTCATGTAAAATACTAGTAGTAATCAGTTGTATCCGGTAAGACTGGAAGCCGACCTCAACATAGTTGAGAAAAGACTAACAGATGATGTAGTAGAGGACGAGCCTATTGCAATCAACTGTGGTGCAGTAATTGAGCACGTCGAGCGGGTATTGAGAAATTGCTGATAGTAATAAGTAATAAAACCAATAGTACATTGCGACCTGAGGGAATTTGCAATCATTACACCAACGATGCAAAAAGTATTTCATTCAGTAAATAATTGGTGTAAAAATACCCTTCACGAAGCCAAGAGGTAATTGTTCTCCCCGTCATTGCCGTCTAGTTACGTCACAAACTTCTAGTCAAAGTGTTTAATATTGTAACTTTACTTTAAATACCTGTATGATCCCTGTACTACGTGGCGTGCCACGTTCAACTAGAACCTTATAGTATTTTTATTTGTTTTTCAAAGTATTCACCACTTAGTTTAATACACTTTTGCATTCGCTCGAACTAGTTATTACAACATTTATTCCACTCCTAAGTAGGAGTGCTCAATATGGCTAATTTGAAAGCGTCAACTGTTTACTCACCGGACTGGAACCTTTGACCACGAAGAGTTTTCTTAATTTTAGGAAATGTAAAGAAATCGTTAGCGTTTAGGTCAGGACTGTATGGAGCGGCTAGCCTCCTTGCCGGATTGCCGCCATGGGATCTGGAGGCGATAGTCCTCGCGCGCCTGCATGAATGGCGCGCGGAGGCACTACGTCGGGGGGAAACTCCGCTGCCGCGGCAAATTGCCGCTCAGCGGACAGACCTCCGGCGTGATATCATGGCGACATGGAGAGAGCGACTGTTGCAACCCCGTGCAGGGCACGCTACCATAGTGGCGATAAGTCCCCTCTTTGAGGAGTGGCTAGAGAGGCGCCACGGCGCCCTCACCTACCGCCTGACGCAGATCCTCACCGGACACGGTTGTTTCGGGAGGTTCTTGCACCGAATCGGGCGGGAGGAAACGCCCGGGTGTTTCCACTGCGAGGATCGCCCGGAGGACACGGTGGAGCACACCGTAGAGGTCTGCCCCGCTTGGGCGGAGCACCGCCGTGTCCTTGTAGCGGCGATTGGCGGCGGCGATCTCTCGCGTCCGGCCCTGGTTCAAGCCATGGTCCGGAGCGAGAGGGAATGGGAAGCCGTCACCTCCTTCTGTGAAGCAGTCATGCTAGTGAAGGAGGTGGCGGGACGTGAGAGGGAAAGAACCTCACGTCCCAGCCGCCGCGGGAGACGCCCTGGGCGTCGGGGGTCACGTGGTGGCTCCCGGCCACCGTAGGCGCGGGCCTGTGGACGGCGAGTTATGGGCTAGCTCGCCGTCCGGCCGTCTTATGACGACAGGCCGTGTCGACGGCGCGTTCGTGTTCCACGCGCGCCTCAAAGAGATGTCAGCAACCGAGTAGGGGTCCGCATGGGCCGATGCCTGCCAGAGCTGCGGGACTGTTCGAAAGAGACACCGTGGCCCTGGAACACAAAGGGCAAAGAAGGAACATGGATGGTTTTTAGTCAGTACAAGTCTGACACTCCCTTCCGCTCCGCCCAGAGTAGGGGGGGGGGGGGGGTCATTTGATGATTTCCCATCCAAAAAAAAAAAAATTTGTGTTCCAGGGCCACGGTATCTCTTTCGAACAGTCCCGCAGCCCTGGCAGGCATCGGCCCTTGCGGACCCCTACTTATTTGCTGACATCTCTTTGAGGCGCACGTGGAACACGAACGCGCCGTCGACGCGGCCTGTCGTCATAAGACGGCCGGACGGCGAGCTGGCCCATAACTCGCCGTCCACAGGCCCGCGCCTACGGTGGCCGGGAGCCACCACGTGACCCCCAACGCTCAGGGCGTCTCCCGCGGCGACTGGGACGTGAGGTTCTTTCCCTCTCACGTCCCGCCACCTCCTTCACTAGCATTACTGCTTCGCAGAAGGAGGTGACGGCTTCCCATTCCCTCTCGCTCCGGACCATGGCTTGAACCAAGGCCGGACGCGAGAGATCGCCGCCGCCAATCGCCGCTACGAGGACACGGCGGTGCTCCGCCCAAGCGGGGCAGACCTCCACGGTGTGCTCCACCGTATCCTCCGGACGATCCTCGCAGTGGAAACACCCGGGCGTTTCCTCCCCCCTTCACGAAGCCAAGAGGTAATTGTTCTCCCCGTCATTGCCGTCTAGTTACGTCACAAACTTCTAGTCCAAAGTGTTTAATGTTGTAACTTCACTTTAAATACCTCTATGATCCCGGTACTACGTGGCGTGCCACGTTCAACTAGAACCTTATAGTATTTTTATTTGTTTTTCAAAGTATTCACCACTTAGTTTAATACACTTTTGCATTCGCTCGAACTAGTTATTACAACATTTATTCCACTCCTAAGTAGGAGTGCTCAATATGGCTAATTTGAAAGCGTCAACTGTTTACTCACCGGACTGGAACCTTTGACCACGAAGAGTTTTCTTAATTTTAGGAAATGTAAAGAAATCGTTAGCGTTTAGGTCAGGACTGTATGGAGGATGGTCAAGAATTTCTAAGTTTTCCTGCTTAAAATACGCAGACGTTTGACGAGCGCTGTGTGTTTGCGTTGTCATGGTGTAGGATGATGCGTCACTTTGGGTTAGATTTCCGAAGTTCGGCGATGACTTGTGGTAAACAAATTGTGGTATACCACTCTGCATTAACCGTTCTACGATCTTCAAGTACAATCGTCGCAACATGACCGGTTTTCGCCAAGAACGTAGCCACCATCTTCTTTGAAGCGCTTCGAGAGCGAACAAATTTAGTCGGCTTGGACTCGTCTTGGAAGACCCAGATTGTGGATTGTTGTTTGGAATCAGGATCGAAGACATAGATCCAAGATTCGTTAACACAGATGATGTCGTAGACGTGTTTTGACTATCCTCGGTTGAACCTTTGAAGAGTTTTCTTACACCAACTGACGCGCCTCGCCTTTTGATTGCCAGAAAGCAAATGCGGGATCCAATGGGAAACTAGCTTTCTCACACAAGCGCTTCATGCAAAATCAGCTGAATAGTTATTATTAGGTTTCTCGTTTTTAATTTTGGTATTTGTTAAAATATGTATTAGTTTATTTTATTTGTATATAAGTATTAGTATCATTATAAGTGCCTATATAAATTTTCGATAGCAAGAAGTTATTTTTATATATTTATTTTGTACCCTATCACAATGTTTTCTTATTTAACCCAAAGGTTGACTGGTAGAGAATGCCTTGTGGCATTAAGTCCGCCTATGTATCACTATTGTACATGAAGTTTAAATAAATAAATAAATAATAATAGTTGTCCCTGAAATGCCTAATAACGCCTCTATGTCCCGAGATGTCACATGACGATCTTCGAGGATTAGTTGTCTGATGTTATCTTCAGTGAAGGCGGATTTTGGACGTCCTTCACAAGATTTGTCAGTAAGACTGGTATGTCCACGTTGGAATTCTAAATACCAGCATAAGACAGTCCGCAGACTTCACAATGGAACATAGAAGTTAGCTTCGAAACACTGAAGCCGTGTCAGGCCTCTTCAGAAGTTATAGAAAATTATTGCACGGACATTTTCCTTAGTGAGATTCATTTTCATACGTGATCTGACAGATTTAAAATTACGATGTGACTAAACAATTGCATTAATCCTAATTCTTTCAATTGTTTTGATATTCTAAATTCCAACAAATTTGAATATTGAACAGTTCTAAATTCAAAATTGGCGGCAAATATATCGAAACGACAGAACTAAAAAGGCATGCCTGGTATTCAATGCATTCATCAGCACAATGTTTTGAGTGCGTTACATTGAGTCCAATCGGAAACCGTGATTTTTCACCGCTAAAACAAGGTCGTTTTCCAGCAATAATTTTTGCACAGAGTTACATAATATTTGGTTGACAGCTTAGTGAAGGGTCCTGGTTAAAATACTATAACTATTTTAAAATTTTATTACTAGGCTTACCTATGCGGAGTTTTTTCATTATTTCAGCCTTATCTTTTCTGCGGTTGAGGTCATCGAGGATATCGTTCATATCTTTTGCTAGCTTAGCCTCGTCTATGTCTTGTATAATCTCGAAGACTGATGGCGTCAAGAATCCCCTATCCACCGCTGAAATATCCAGAATATTATTAAAAAGCAATTAAGATAGTTCTTATAATACCAGCTTGTTTGTGGCCTAATGTAGAGCACAAGGGTCTCCTAATACAAAGAAGGCATGATTTCCTCAAGGTTTGGAGACGATTTTCTTCAATTTTCATAGTTAGCTTTTTAGCGTTATTGGTAACGTTGTTGAACATTGGTCTTCGTTAGGTTGTTGGTTTTCCAACATAATCCGTGAGAATATTTACCATTTTTTTTTATTTTTTTTAATTTCTTGTAGCATTAAGTCCGAAATATGTACCACTCTTGTACAGTCACGAGCACCAATATGTATACACTTACCTAAATTTAAAAGCAGTTTTCGCGAGAAATAACGATTGTAACAACTTGGAGTTATGATCTTTTTCTTAAAAATTTGAGTTCCAGAATACTATGTTCATAACAACATGAAATTTTAATCAGAACAGTAGAAAAAAAACACTGCTAAAAGTTGTTAAGTGTTTACATATTGGTGCTCGTGACTGTATATGAAGTTTAAATAAAATAAATAAATATTTTGCCGGTGCCGATACGGTACGCAACGGTGTTGGTCGGTCATGGAACTTTTCAATAGAAATATATATTTTTTTGCCTTATACATACGTTCATAGCACTGTCATGGTACGCTACGGTGTAGTGGGCAGAATCATTTAAGTGATTCGAAATTTTCTAGAAAGTTTTTGGTGTAGAACATTTTGCATAGACATCTCCTTTTCATAGTTTGTTTTTACATAACGAAGGTTTTTATGTACAGAAATGTTATCACAGTATCATTATGTGTCATAATGTACTACTGTTATCATATTTCTGCAAATAAAAACCTACATAACATAATTGTGGACGTACCAAAATATATTTTTCCTTCCTATAACTGTCCGTCGTAATTAGGCAGAAACAAAGAGGAAACATTTAGATTTACCGCAATGTAAATTCTGATAATTGTGTGACATAATGATCTGAAATATTAAGTACTAGGTACTACTGGTTCGGTGAAGTAGAGGTAGTAAGAAGAGCCCAGATCGCAAAGTCAGCGGTAAAGCGATTAGAGAAGATTTGGAGGAACAGAGGAATCAGCAAAAGCACTAAAGTAAAGTTAATGCGGACCCTGATCTTCTCTATCTTTTTGTATGCTTCTGAAACCTGGACACTGAAAGCACGCATTCGTAACAGAATTGATGCGTTCGAAATGTGGTGCTGGCGCAAAATGTTAGGCATTCCCTGGACGGCGCTCCGCACTAACACCTCGATTCTGAACTAATTGAAAGTCAGATTTCGCCTATTGACTATCTGTATGAAACGACTCCTACAGTACTTCGGACACGTGGCAAGGAGGGAGCCTGATAGCTTGGAGAAGCTTATTGTGGCTGGTAACGTGGAAAGAAAAAGGGGCCGTGGAAGATCACCAACCCGATGGACAGATGAGGTAAAGGAAGTCTGTAGAGTGAATTTCCAGGTATCTGTCCGCATGGCCGAAAATCGTCAAGCATGGAGAGCGTTGGTGGAAAAAGCAACGACCTCATGTGGTCACGACCCTCAGTCATGAGGAAACGAGGAAGAAGACTACTGGTACTGGAATTATTATTTCATCGTTACTGCTACTATGTGCACATAGATGTAATATTGTCAAAGAACTGTTTAACAGTTTTGATGTACGAGTTCACTGACGGTTTACCAATTTTCACCCTTATGACCTAAGTAATAAAGTTGAAAAGTGGTCGGCCCTCAGTGCCCTCAGTAGTACCTACAACAAACAAAACACAATAAACGTTTGTTTTATCTATTTAACAATCTATGACTAACCTAGTCGAACTCTTCTTATGACTTCCATTCTTTCTTTATGATCATTAACATGGATGGCTTTATCATCCACGATAGATGGAGTTAGCTTCTTCTTTTTAATGGCTGAAATTAAGGGCATTCGTTATTTATAAGACTCACAGAAGATTTTTTAGAAGCGTGGCCATTCCAGTGACAAAGCTAAACTGCCTCAGTACCTGTTATTACTTCGGAGACCATACTCTTGATGGCTATGTAATACACAACACCGCTGAGCAAACTGACGCCGACGCCGGGCGGCGCGGTCACCAAACAGGCGGCAGCAATGTATTGTCATTGTCACAGCCATACCAAGACATTATTTGCGCCAAAAGTTAGAAGTCTCCTAAGTTAATAAAGGTCGTGGCGTGTGCCGGCCGCGAGTACAAAGGACGAGATCTACAAACCATACTTAGCTCTCGCTTTGACTTAGACATGTTCCTTTCTCTGTCTTGAACTTGCAATGTGACCACTATGCTACAGTGCTGTGCTCATTTTCATTATTTTAAACAACAAGAGCGTGCGCGTGCACACGGAACGCTGTGAAAGCAGGTTATGACCGGTCTTCAGAGTACGCGGCCGGCGCGGCGCGGCGCTGCCCGGTTTCGTTTTGAAATGGGCCTCAGTGATCGGCCGTTCTCATCATCGTCATCATTTCAGCCGAAAGACGTCCACTGCTCGACATAGGCCTCCCCCAAGTATCGCCACATTGACCAGTCCCGTGCGACTCGCATCCAGCGTATCCCTGCAAACTTCACCAGGTCATCGGTCCACCTAGTGAGAGGCCTTTCAACGCAATGACTTCCAGTTCGCGGTCGCCACTCCAGAATTTTTCGGCCCCATCGGCCATCCGTTCTGCGAGTAATGTGCCCTGCCTACTGCCACTTAAGTTTGGCTATTCTTCGTCTATTCTCCGTTCTGGCTTGATTTTATTTAAAAAAGCTTGCAGTTGTCCTGGGGTCCTAATACTGATCAAACTAAAAGCACCGATTCTACTAGTTCATAGATCAGCAATCGCATCCTTCCACATGCATAAATACTAGAATATTAAACATTGCAACTTACCGGTACTGACTTTCGTGATATTTGGGGCCTTATTGTCACTAGGCTGCATTAGGTCATACACAACTTCTTGCGGGACCTGTGATTGTTTCATGGCTGAACGAACATTAAAGAAGTTTTTAGTGGTGGATTGAAAATAAAAATATATTCTCAAAAAAGGGTCCTACTTGTTCGTGTATACAGGGTGTAAACAGATCCTTCACATAGTCGTCAACCAAGCATTCTGTGCATCAAACTAAGTAACTTTACGCAAAAATTATTGCTGGGAATCGACTTTTTTTGGGGTGAAAAATCACGTTTTACGGTAGGACTCGATGGAAAGCACTCAAAGCATTGTGCTGATGGAGGAATTGAATAGTACGGGGGTCGTGGAGGTGTGTAAAGTAAAAATCTTACATTAAAAACATGTATTTAAAAAAAAACTTGTTAAAAAGTTGGAACTTTGACCCTCAATATCTCCATAACTAGAAGATTCCCAGGTATGGTCTAGAACAAAAAAATTATCGCAAAGACGGGGAGAACAAGTGCCTTTAAGCTATGTTAAGGGTCTATTTACACCTTTTATATTCGTGGCGCTGCCCGATATTTTGTAGGTAGAACATAACTAGTGTAATCTAGTGTAGATGTTGCTATTGAAAGTACGCATGCGTGTAGGTACTATTGTATACGAGGTTAAATTAAATTAGCGAGCCAAAATCCTTAGCCATATCGAGGTGCAGCGCATATGTTACCATACAATACATTGCGGCCAGGGGCTGCAGTCTCGACATAGATAGCGACAAAAATCGGTCGTTAAGTCATAACGATGTCAAATTTCTTTAATAGATTTTCAACTTTATTTTGAAACCCTAAGGTTGAAAATCTATTAAAGAAATTTGACATCGTTATGACTTAACGACCGATTTTTGTCGCTATCTATGTCGAGACTGCAGCCCCTGGCCAAATATGCGTCAGTCTTTAGCGATTACAGCGCTTCACGACAGTCGCTACGGACGTCAGTTGCTTTCGCCATTTACATGGAAATTAGGTAATCGTTCCGTTGTTCACTGACCGCACATTTGCGGCGCACTACGACTCCAGGACCGTCGGTGGGACACTAAGTTTTCTTAAACCCTAATGAGAAATGAGATAAGTGTCGAAAATCGATCACTTATAACAAAAAAACATTACTTAAAATATTTGTCAGTCTGTCTGGTTGTTCCGCCTAATCTTCAAAACGGCTGGACCGATTTAGACGGGACTTTTATTGACAGATAGCTGATGCTATAAGAAGTAACATAGACTTTTATTTTAGAAAAAGGATTAGAGTTCCGTGCACAAAAATTAAAACCCTTGAAATTGTTAACAAAATACGATTCAAATAGGGAAGTAATATTTTATAATAATAACACGCGGAAAAATCCGAAGACCAAAAATTCTAATAATAAATTCGAAGACATGTGACATCTACCAACCCGCACTGGGACCGCGTGGTAGATTATAGCCCATTCCCTCTCATAGAGAGGAGGCCTGCATCCCATCAGTGGGAACATTAATAGGCTGATTATCCTAACCCGCGGACGAAGGTCCCAGGCAACAGTTAACAATATATCTTTTCCCGGTTATTTTCCACAAACTTTAACTTGATTTCAAATTTATTTTTAAATTCAAATGCATTGGTTCACATCATCGTCGTTCCAATTAATTATTACCTAAAATTATCATCGTTTAACGATTAATGACGCTTTAATCGAAATTCGGATGGCCGATGGGGCCGGAAAGTTCTGGAGTGGCGACCACGAAATGGAAGACGTTGCGTTGGAAGGCCTCCCACTAGGTGGACCGATGACCTGGTAAAGGTTACAGGGATCCGATGGATGCGAGACGCACGGGACCGGTCAATGTGGCGACACTTGGCGGAGGCCTATGTCCAGCAGTGGACGTCTTTCGGCTGAAATGATGATGGTGATAATGAATCGAAATTGCAGTGATAATGAAATAGATATTAAAATATTTTCAACTTTATGGGTTACACATACGTTTTTTTTTTCTATCTAAACGTTATGTTTTTGGTAGTACTTCTTTTTAAATCAGTGTTTTTATATTAAAAACGTATGCTACCAACCTTTTTTTGCCTTTTCTAAGACTATTTCTCTATTGTCAGAAGGCAATATAGAAGCGACGAATTTGTCGTGAACAGATTGGGGCAGTTGCCCTTTCTGTACCGCTAAATTAATAAAAACAAATTGGTTATTATTACCTCACAGTAGGTAGGTGTGAAAAGTCGAGTATTTTGATCGGGGATAAAGCGCAGGCCACACCGTCAGCTAGCGAGCGAGGTGGGCGAGGCTCTTTTCATACTTCGTTTCAGCTCTCTCTGTAGTTCGCGGTGTGAACTAAAGTATGAAAATAGGTGAAACGATGCCTCGCCCGGCTCACTCCCTCGCTTGCTAGCTAGCGGTGTGGCCTGGGCTTAAAGGTGTCCGGCTTTAGCTAGATCACCTTTTGCCACAGCATTATCAGTGAATTCAATTAAGATAGTTGGTGACACTTTATTCTATCACTGTAATTATAATGGTTTAATTAGTTCAGTTTTCATCGACTTCTGATAATTTATCAAAATAAGTTTATGTATGTAATGGGCCCCGCTTGCTTCCAACTTTTATCCAAATCTGTTCATCCGTTTAGGAGTTACGAGGGAACATAGAAACGGACATACATACATACAGGTCAAATATGTAACCCTCCTTTTGAGCTTCGCCTCAGTCAGGTAAAAACTAGTTTCTATGGATACCAGCTGTTGATTAATGAAGGTTTTATCCATGGCCGTTATTTTGAAAATATAATAAAACGCCACGCCACGCTTCATCACTGGGTACTGTGTGGGCCCAGTATACACCATGACTACAAAGTGACGGTGTATACTGGGCCCAGCACATTTAATTTGAAGTAGGATGGGCGCGTGGATTAGATCCCTTTATCTCTCACGAAGAGCAGGCGTGTTTCCCAGGGAACATTATAGGTGGATTATGGTGGCCGTTTATAACAACTCATAATATTACTTATTTCCTTATAGGTAAACAGGTGTGACGTCGACCAGCGTAATTTGCGTCACTCAAAATGAGTCAAAAAATTACATTTAAATGACTCTTCGGTTTTAACATGACTCATTCTTCAGACTCTCATAAACTCACGCCTTTTCCCATACAGATAGGCAGAAACTACAGAACGAGAGCTGCTACGATCCTTACATCCATGGAGTCTAGGTGTCCATGGAGTTTCTTGGCCATTCTTCTCAATAAAGTTCTACGCTTTGGAATGGGCAACTACAGTACTTTCACAAGTTATTATGCCTTGTGACATTCAAAAGTGCCTGTAATGGTCTAATTAAAATAAATGCTTTGAGTTTTTGACATACTGTTTTTGCTTCGTTAGGAACACTACGCTGTCTGTAGATGGCGCTGCTAATCTATTATATATTTTTGGCCATGTCGTTTCAAAATCAATGCATGGTTGAATGGTGGTAGATAATACATACCATGCATTTCCGCAGGTTTTTCGTCAAAGTTGTATTATCTGTTTTCTTACCTTGCTGAACCCTTTTCATGGTCTTAGCTTTTTTGTCGCCGGGTTTAACCTGAGCATTAATTTCATCTAAAACTTCGGGAGGTAGCGTTCCCCTGGCAACAGCTAGCAACAAACCAAAATAATGATTATCAGTGATTATCACTACATAGTATAAAACAGAGTCGCTTCCCGCTGTCCATCTGTGCCTATATAAGCTTAGATCTTTAAAATTTCGCAACGGATTTTGATGCGGTTTTCAGTAATAGATAGAGTGATTCAAGAGGAAGGTTTATATGTATATATATATTGTACCCGTGCGAAGCCGGGGCGGGTCGCTAGTTCCTAGCAAAACACTGCATAACCATCACCGCATATTAACTTTAATGAAGTATTTAAACGGCACGATTACGATCCCTTCTCGACAAGTGTCCACGGTCTGAAAGTGCCTGAGCCTTAGCTTATTTAGTTGATAGGTATTTTGTAGGTTTGTGTGATATAAGTATTTTAATATTAGATATGTGTTTCTGGTTTAAGCATGTGATGTTATCCTGTTTTTTTTTTTGTGGTGGCAGTGCTGTGTTGTTCACACCATATTTGCCAGTCTGTTTTTCATAAGTGAAGACTTGTAATTTACTCTCAGTTTTAGCCACTATTTTTTATTCATAAATAAATAAATAATTGTAATTATTGTGTTGCAGTTTTTGTAATTATGGACCTTTATTATTGAATTTAAAGACTTTTTAAAAATAAATGATTATTATTTCTGTAGGAGGTTATTTTTTCCACGATTTGAACTAGGTCAAACAGGTACATTATATGAAACTAGTGTCAATGTCACTAGTGTCAGTCACACACGTATAAGTGGCAGACACGATAGTCTTCAAAAAAAGATTTTTATTACAGCTTTTTTTTTTTAGTTGTAGTATGATGGTATCTCACACAACTCCTTGTCGAGTATTTATTTTCCATTGGTACTAAAAGTTATTAGAATAACATCCACATAGACATAGAAGAAAAAAATATGAATTATAGAAGATATCTCATAAACTACCCTAGCAACGTGAATAAAATTTAAATGGGACCACCGTGCGAGCTTCCTTTACTAAATGTAAAAAAAAAACCACTTAAATCGGACCAGTAATCACGGAGTGTTGAGGCAACAAATATTTAAAATAATACAGCTGAATTGAGAACCTCCTACTTTTTAGAAGTCGGTTAAAACCCCAATACATTTCGAACTTTCACCGTATTCACGACCGAGTACTATACTAGTTATTTCATAATTGTCTGGTTATAAGTGAAAGCCTGTAATAAACTTACCTTTACGAACATTACTAATGATTTCAGGTTTGCCCTTGCCCTTCTGTATATGTTTGAGGACATGATCTGCAGCGTTTGGAGTTAAATACTGCTTTTCTATCGCTGTAACAATAAATCAATATAGGCCTTCCAGTCCCTTCAGTTATTTTATGCCTGATGTTGCATAACAATGAACTTTACTGTCTTTGGTCTAAGGTCGGTAATCATAATTTTATGGGTTGCTGTCAGAGGTCAAACAACTGAGGAAGGACGGTAACTGACGGTTTTAGTAATAAACGTTATTAGGTACTACCACCCTCACTGACGGTCGACCACTTTTCAACCTTATTTCTCAGAGCATAAAGTTGAAAAGTTGTCGACCGTCAGTGAATTCGATAGTAGTTCAAAATTAATTTTCACGATGTCTGTCTCTCAGTAGCCAAGGGTAAATTTTTGTAAGAAGTAAACCGGAGTAGATATCTTTAATGTGATTTTATTAATTGTCTATGGCATACTGACTGTGCCATTTTTCAAAGAGAGGCCTGTAGGAATCGAGTTCCTCTTTCCTGGAACTTTCGCCACTGCTGTCTCTGTTATTCACTAACCTTTTAGGATTTTCTTCTTGACTTGTGCCTTATTGTCACCCGGACGTACAGTTTCGGTTATTACGAAAAGATTGAAACGATTGAAAGCCACGCGAATTTTATCCGCAGATAGAGGTAAATGACGTCACATAACATGACATGAATGGCCGCGACAGTCTTGGACGTTTGAACTGTCGTAGAAAATTCATCATCATTCTCTTGCCCTTATCCCAATTCATTTGGGGTCGGCGCAGCATGTCTTCTTCTTCCACACTTCTCTATTACTCGTCATCTCGCCAGACACCTCCTTTCTTGCCATATCATTCTTTACACAGTCCATCCATCGTTCCTTTGGTCTTCCTATACACATATACCCATCCACATTCATACTCAAAACTTTCCTCACAACATTTTCCTCATTCCTCCGCATCACATGCCCATACCACAAAAATTGTAGGACTTTAATTTTTTTTTTGAGCGACAAGCAGTAGTTGAACATAACTTTTAATTATTTTCTTGGGTTGATAGTACTATACTTTATTGATTTAAATGAAGAAAAAATTACAAGCATATTCTCTATTGTAACGTAATTTATAATATTATCCTATTATGATTCTTCTAAAGCGGTCATTTTATATATGACTTTTAAATCGTATTACCTTTATTTAGGTTCTTTAAGACTGTCGGTTTTTTCTCTTTAGGGTTGACCAGTATATTATCTAGGACAGTAGCCGGTAGTTTTCCTTTATTGACAGCTAAAATTACAATATAAGGCAAAAACCCAGGCATCAACGTGGCATATTAAGTTTTAGAAATAAGTTGTATCAGACATCGATATGAATGACGTGATACAACACGATGTGTTATTTTAATACATGCTGCGAAATGTGGGTGTACTATTAGGTACACCTCTGCCTAACCCTTCAGGGATTATAGCCGTGATGTGATTATTAGGAACAGGTACTGTAAACTAATGATCCTATACAGGGTGGCCTAAATAACGGATAAAAAAGTTATCACGTATTCACCACCCCGTATAAAGTTATTAAAATAAAACAGCTGTTTCCTACAAAACTGCAATAGCTACACGGTCAAAATATATGGAACAACTGTTTTTTTTTTGTTTCTATATTGGCCTGTACTGACCCAATGCTGGGCAAAGGCCTCCCCCAATTCCTTCCATGTTCTCTTTCCCCGCGCCTCCTCGGGCCAGCCATTTTTTTAAATTCATCATCTGCCTAGCCTTTTCCAAACTATGTTGGGGTCGGCTTCCAGTCTAACCGGATACAGCTGAATACCAGTATTTTACATGGAGCGACTGCCTATCTGACTTCCACAACCCAGTTAGTACTGGTACTGGGTAATACGATACCCCTTGGTAAGACTGGTTGTAAGACTTTTTGGGCCACTGACTATACCTAACGACTGTCAAAGATCTACAAATGACACCCGGGACCAACGGCTTAACGTGCTTTCCAAGGCACGGAGGAAACTCGGTATGTAATGGGTGGTCACCCATCCACAGACCAACCTAGGCAAGCACGGCTTAACCTAAGGATCGATCCGAGCGGCTGTTATTATTTAGCCACGAGCTCCTCCATTTTTTTAAATTACCGGTGAAAAATTTATATGAGCCCAAGAATGATGTATTGATGACGTGGTAACCGTTTTTGCATCGGTGTTCCTTTCACCTTTTATTTAAATTTGAGTACACTAGCAGCCAACTGTTGTGTCAAATTTTCTCATTCGATTTTGAACTTAACCCGCAACATTTTATGGTTTCAAATCATTTGGAAAAATTTGACAGTTTATGGTACCATGATGTGCTGACCACTGTACATGGTTGTAAACGTGGGGTAAAATACACAATACCTCGGATCTTGTATGCTACATAAATATTTTTTTTATTTCATTCCAAGACGTTAGCAATTATATGAGACTTAGTCTTTGTAGTGCGAGCTTTCGCGAGTAATTTTTCAGCAATATCTTTATCCACAACGTGTATTTTTTGTGGAAAATTCAGCGCAAATGCCTACAAAAAAATATGCGAACACCTTTTCGGAAAACAATTAATCATTGCTTTTCGTCCCATGTTTTTGAAATAAAATATCATCCGTACCATCATTATTTTATATTATTTGACACTATTTCGTATTAGACTATCATTAAACAGCAGTTTTAGCAGACGGTGGCGTGTTGGTCACGTTTTCATGTTGGCTATATCCGACCGTGGCGCTCAAAAGGCTAAAAATTCTGAGTTCAGCTTTATATTAGAAAACCCATGGATGGAATAAAAACAAGAATACAGAATAGAATAGACGTAAAGTAAGAGGGCAACGCTAATTTCTTAGCCACATTGCCGTTCTGCGATGGTGAAATCCATTTCGTACATTAATATCCGTAAACATTTTGGCAGAAAATAGTGCGTAAGAAAAAGATAATAATGTTAAAAATAAACTTGTTTGCATTCTCGTACCTACTCATTATTATTTCAGAGTGAGTCTCATGTCCTATTTTCCTGTTTACTCTTCAAAGTTTAATAATATTCCTTGTTCTGTTAGAAATTATAATTACGATATTAATGTCACGTAATAATGTAGATCGAGCCCCAGGTCTGCCTTTGTTAGAAATACTGTAATTTATTAACGCAAGCTTTAATCATCAAATGACCCCCCTCACTCTGGGCGGAGCGGAGGGAAGTGTCAGACTTGAACTGACCAAAAACCCAACCTTGTTCCTTATTTGCCCTTTGTGTTCCAGAGCCACGGTATCTCTTTCGAACAGTCCCACAGCCCTGGCAGGCATCGGCCCATGCGGACCCCTACTTGGTTGCTGACATCTCTTTGAGGCGCGCGTGGAACACGAACGCGCCTTCGACACGGCCTGTCGTCATAAGACGGCCGGACGGCGAGCTAGCCCATAAGTCGCCGTCCACAGGTTCGCGGTTACGGTGGCCGGGAGCCACCACGTGACCCCCGATTAACGCAAGCTGAGAATGAGAAATCAACAATTCGATAACATCACCATCATCTTCATTCCCTTGTCCCATTGTACTTGGGGTCGGCGCAACACGTTTTCTTCTTCCATTCTCCCCTGTCAGACGTCACGGCATCATTCCATTCCATTCCATTCCATTTTTTTCATTTTCATTCCTTTCTCTTTCATTTAATTCCTCACACAATCCATCCATCAAAAATCCGATAACAATGTGGTTTAAAGTTTTCACACATGGCTAATATGGCTCTTAGATATGAATAAATTTTCAAAACATACATGACACATTATCACGCCAATCTAAAGGGTCAGGCAGAGGTGTAGCTCAGTTAGTAACTACACCTACATACATTTCGGAAGTTATATTTAAGTCTCATGTAATAAGGGGCGAGTCTATTGCACACCTAACGGGCACAAAAACAATACTCCGAATTGCTACATAGAGATTCCAATGCACCGCAATTACGTCGGTGACCAGAAAATCGAACTCAGGGCTGTAATCATCATTCTACGGCCCTTATCCCAATTTATATCGGTCGGCGGAGCATGTCTTCGTCTTCCATACTTCTCTATTACTCGTCATCTCAGCAGTCACCTCCTTTCTAGCCATATCATTCTTCACACAGTCCATCCATCGTTACTTTGGTCTTCCTCTACTTTCATAGCCATCTACATTAATACTCAACATTTAATTCTCGAATCATATTTGAATCAACATACAACCTGCCACGGACCTGAATGTAGCAAAAAACGTTAAAAAATATAAACCTCAATAAATATTGTTAGCAAATATTTTGTGCAAAACAAGCATTTTCAATTTGTATAATCGAAAATGACCGACAACAAATAAATTGGGATAAGGGCAGGTGGCCTACCATTACGTCTTAAAGCAGTAGTAATTCCAGTGTGGGAAAAGGATGGCGCTAGACGAATTGTATAGCTCTGTCTCTTTCCCACACTGGGATTACTCCTGCTTTAAGATGTTATAGTACCCCCCAGGTAGCCTACCATGACGTCTTAACACAGGAGTAATTTCAGTGTGGGAAAGAGATGGCGCTCGACGACCTGCATAGCTCTGTCTCTTTCCCACACTGGGATTACTCCTGCTTTAAGATGTTATAGTACCCCCCAGGTAGCCTACCATGACGTCTTAACACAGGAGTAATTTCAGTGTGGGAAAGAGATGGCGCTCGACGACCTGCATAGCTCTGTCTCTTTCCCACACTGGAATTATTCCTGCTTTAGGACGTCATAGTAACCCCCCAGTAGAATGATGATGATGATGAATCGAATTTACGTAACGTTTACTTCCTTCGTGCTGGTTGCTATGTTCGACTGTTTGCCTATTGTTAATTTATATTGCATAAATAAAACGGGAATATCATCGCATCATAGACCTGTAGCTGTTTACAGGAAATACCCAGAGTGCTTGACGCATATTATATTATTTTTGATAATGACTATAATGAGAGTTAAGTATTGTTTGTGTATTAATAGGTCCATTTATTATGGTAATTTAATTTATTTTTAATTTTCATTACTCACACAATCCATCCATTTAGGTACCTACATGGATAGATTAATATAAATAACATAACAGCGCCATTAGTCTTCGCGTGTTCGAATGACTTTACCCAAATTCGTGTGATTACACTGATCATCGCAATGGAGTACGAGCTAACGACCACCGAGTTCTTTGAATGAACTCGAGAACCTGCGGCCGCCGAAGGAAAGGAAATTAGCGTCGGGTACCCGAAAGGTCATACGAGGTTGTCCGAAAACGCACAAATGAAAACTCCGTGGGTGCTACAGAGAAATTCCTGATGGAAAACTCAATAACACTTTGCCCAACCTGGGAATGGAACCCAAGACCTCATGCTAAACAGTCGCGCTTGCGACCACTAGACCATCGTTGCAGTTACAGCAGTCTTTAGTTCACTATTTAGTTAGGTGTCCTCGAGAACTGGCCGGAACTTTGTCGTAACTGACTTTAATTTAGGAAAATCAATAAAATAAAAGGCGCGTTATACCGGTATTATTAGTATTGAAGAGCGGCCAATGTCTGGCAGAGTATCATATTCGTTGGGCTTTTTGTAGAAGTTTCATTAGAACTTACCAGTTTGAACTTTCTTCATAACTTCAGATAGACTGTTATAAGATTCGATATCAATGGCAGCTAAGTCATCCATGGCGCCAGGTGCTAGGTCTCCTTTCGTTACCCCTACAGTCAATATTATCTTAATTAGTGGTTTGGTTGTGTTAGCTAAGTACTTGATGATCTATAATATAATTAAGATGAACTATGCGCAGCAAAATATTGAAATAGGTGCGTTTAAGTCTCTAAAATGTTTATGTCCCAGAATTTTGCTGTGTTATTAAAAATGAAAGTCACCGCATTGATTCAATCGAAGAATATTTTGGCGCTGAAATGACGTTGCCAATAGAGCGTTGTTGGCAAACATTTGCAAAATAGTTCAATGAAATTATATTGAAAAAATAAAAAATAAGTGGAGCAGAAGGCATGCTGCGCCAACCCTAAATAAATTGGGATAAGAACAGGAGAATGATGGTGATGATTGAAATAACAAGATGACGGTGTTAGTTCCGATTTTGGCCACACGTCAAAAGTTGTGCAGCTATATTTTTGACATGACCTTTTGGGGGTATGAAGAACACGGTGTAAAGTTCTTCATCCCACATAGAAAAGGGACAATCTTCCGACCAGACGGATGTTATCTGTAGGGATACTGCCTGACAGTTGTTGTCAGGTTTTTCGCGGGTAACATTAACTGCGCAATTTAGGAATTTGATGTTAGTTCTTCATTTTTGTCATAGATGGCGCTGTCGTACTTTTTGTTCTCTGTTGCTGTAGTACTTTTTTGTAGCACCGCTACAACCTGATACCGCTGGCAGCTACGGCAAAGTAAACTAAAATAATAAACAAAACTACCGCCCCGAGTACCTTTAAGGATGTTCTTTATAATTTCTGCTTTCTTGCTTTTCTCATAAGGTTGTAAATTGGCGACTATATCATCCATGACTACTGGCGATATTTGCCTTCTCTCTAAGGCTGAAAAAACAATTGTTTTATATTAACGTTGTGGGGAAGAGGAGAAACGAAATGAGTATGGAAGAAGAAGTCTGGAAGTGTAACTTAGTAGCTAAGTGGCTTAGTAGTAAAGTTAATTGTTACGGCATAGGTATGATATGTAGGATTTAGGAATGAGGAACGTGGCGTGAGGTAAGTTTTTAGTATATCTGTGAGTGAAAACCAAAGAAATTATGGATGGAGTGTGTGAAATCTGATATGGCTTGAAATGACATGAGTTTAGCGATGATGGTTATCGCGGTAAGAAGAAGAGAAGAAAGACCATATCATGCTGTACTGGGATCGGCCTATCATTACTGATGGGACAATTGTTGCCAATAATTCTGATAAAGTGGTGATAGACCGATCAGCGTGCCGCATAATGATAGTCGATGTTAACATCCCGCATGACCTGACCCTCGTGAAAGCTGAGAAAGAGAAATAAATAAAATATCTCGACCTGGCACACGAGGTTGTCGATATGTGGAATGTGAACTCGGATATCATTGTGCCGATAGTCGTTACGGCCAAGAGCCTCAAAGTAAATCTTTCGAGACTCGCTTGGAGGTTCGATCAAGGGCCTGATTCAGAAGGCAGTACTCGATAAAGCTTGCAGGTTCCGATAGGTCATCAGTTAAGCTTTAATCAGCTAGTATTTCTTGCAAGATTTCTGGATCTAACTCTCCTTTTCTTCCGCTGAAATCACAATGAAAGAGAATTAATTTTTAGCCTAGACCACAGATATAGATACATGTACTTAGATAACGCAAGAGCACCTACTTCGCGTGCCCGGCTTAAGCATTTTATGCTTAACGTGGCTTCTGTCGCAGAAAGCTAATTTGTTTAAAACAACAACTTAATTCTAGACATTTTAACAACAAAAGATAGTCTATTTTGTATAGTAACTTGTTTGTGTAGTTACTAAATAGTGCATACGACGTCATAGTAGGTAGTCAAAAAATGGCACTCTTAGTTTTCATACGGATTGAGATGCTCGGGTTCTCTAGGTATATCTATGTGTATCTGTGGCCCAGACTATGATCTCTGCAATACAAAAGTATTTACATGTTTGTCCTGTTATACCTACGACAATTTTATAGGGACTTACCCGAAACATCTAAAAGTATAGTTATATAATGTAATGTAATGTTAAGGAAAATACTTCAGTCAGTCTTTTACCGACGTATGAAATAGTCATGGTAGATTGTCGCATGTGTCAATTTGCAAAACGATTTGTTTCGTGACTCCGAATTTGATTCGTAGCTAAGTTGTGATTGGATTTCACTGCGTTATGTTTAAGACCTAAAAAACCCTTTTACTAATAATAAAACAATATGTTTTGCAGCGAAATCTAAGAGTCACGTAACAGCATCAGTAGCGAATGAAATGCTCGCCGTCGCACATGCAAGTCGAAATAAAACAGTACTTATTAAGAATCTTCGTGAAGGTAAAAACTAATGAAACAAACATTAAGGCCGAGATTCATAAACGTTACTTAGCACGTGCTTTGACTGAGCATTTTTCTTGTCGGTGTCGCTCAACTGACAAACTCAAGCGCAAGATAGATACTGGAACATGATTATTTTCCTGGCCTTGTCCCAATTGATTTGGGTTCAGCATCGTATCTTCTTTTTACATACTTCTCTGTTACTTATCAGCTAAGAAGTCACCCTCTTTTTAGCCCTATCATCTCTCATGTATGTACAATCTCAACATGAATAATGCATTCCTCAGGGTTTTGTAACAATATTCTGATTTAAAAGAGTGTCCATGGAGTTTCTTGTCCGACTTCTCCATAGAGATCTCCGCTTTGAAATGGGCAACTACAGTACCTACTTTCACAGTTATTATGCCTTGTGTCCCCGTCACAAGGTGTAGCTTCATTTTATTGTTGTCTTTGTTTCAAAACTGCCTGTAGCAATTGTGTTAGCCTTCCCTTACCTACACAAATTGTGTAGGTAAGGGAAGGCTAAAGAAACGATGGATGGACTTTGTGAAAATCAAAATCAAGTTCTTATTTCAAGTAGGCCTGTTACAGGCAGTTTTGAAACAAAGACAACAATAAAATGAAGCTACACCTTGTGACGGGGACACAAGGCATAATAACTGTGAAAGTAGGTACTGTAGTTGCCCATTTCAAAGCGGAGATCTCTATGGAGAAGTCGGACAAGAAACTCCATGGACACTCTTTTAAATCAGAATATTGTTACAAAACCCTGAGGAATGCATTATTCATGTTGAGATTGTACATACATGAGAGATGATAGGGCTAAAAAGAGGGTGACTTCTTAGCTGATGAGTAACAGAGAAGTATGGAAAAAGAAGATACGGTGCCGAACCCAAATCAATTGGGACAAGGGCAGGAAAATAATCATGTTCCCGTATCTATCTTGCGCTTGAGTTTGTCAGTTGTACGACACCGACAAGAAAAATGCTCAGTCAAAGCACGTGCTAAGCAACGTTTATGAATCTCGACCTTAATGTTTGTTTCATTAGTTTTTACCTTCACGAAGATTCTTAATAAGTACTGTTTTATTTCGACTTGCATGTGCGACGGCGGGCATTTCATTCGCTACTGATGGTGTTACGTGACTCTTAGATTTCGCTGCAAAAGATATTGTTTTATTATTAGTAAAAGGTTTTTTTTAGGTCATAAACATAACGCAGTGAAATCCAATCACAACTTAGCTACGAATCAAATTCGGAGTCACGAAACAAATCGTTTTGCAAATTGACACATGCAACAATCTACCATGACTATTTCATACGGCGGTAAAAGACTGACTGAAGTATTTTCCTTAACATTACATTATATAACTATACTTTTAGATGTTTCGGGTAAGTCCCTATAAAATTGTCGTAGGTATAACAGGACAAACATGTAAATACTTTTGTTTTGCAGAGATCATAGTCTGGGCCACAGATACACATAGATATACCTAGAGAACGCGAGCATCTCAATCCGTATGAAAACTAAGAGTGCCATTTTTTGACTGTCTACTATGACGTCGTATGCACTATTTAGTTACTACACAAACAAGTTACTATACAAAATAGACTATCTTTTGTTCTTTAAATGTCTAGAAATAAGTTGTTGTTTTAAACAAATTAACTTTCTGCGACAGTAGCCACGTTAAGCATAAAATGCACGCGAAGTTGGTGCTGTTGCGTTATCTAAGTACATGTATATCTGTGGTCTAGGCTAAAAATTAATTCTCTTTCATTGTTACCTTAATGTCTAAGTTAAAATGTTTATAACCTACCTTTACGGACTTTCTTCGTGATTTGAGACTCGTTGTCATAATTTCGTACATGGAATAGTACATCATCCAGGACATCTGGCGCAAGCTGACCTTTTTCCACAGCTGTAGTATACATAATCATCGTTTCAATATTAAGTATTATATTTTGAGGGAGGCCACCATAATATTGGTCGACGAATGGGAACTAGGCAGCTTAGCGACAGCTGAGACTCATCATCATCTGTCTAGCCTTTTTTCAATTCCAACGCCACGGTTGGCGTTGTGGCTGAGCGATTGGTTGCTTCGCTGCGTTTAACGTTCCTTACAAGTATTTAAGTGAGTTTAAATACTTGTAAACGCACTCTCACACACAGTCGGTATCCAATGGAACCGTATGCTGACTGACCTCCTCATCCGAGTTGCGGGGCAACACGATACTCCTATCGTTATACTGGTTGCCAGACGTTTTGGAATCTGACTTCTCATAAAGACTAAAGGATGATCTCCACCAAACGGCTCTCATCGCATCGGGACAGAACGGATTTTACAGTCTTTAAACGATATTTAATCGTGTACATAGTATTTAAAGTCTATATTACCAAGCACAGCAGCTTGACCGTGGGCATCTTCCGCGACACGTGATCGTAGCCGAAAGTATGCGGCGACGCGTGATCGGCTCCGTTCGCCTTTTGTCGTATCCTACACGGTAGGAATGAAACTATTTGACTAGGCGCAGAAACGACTACGTTCGCAAGCGACGGTACGGAGCCGGTCGTGTGCGTCGACAGCCTGCCGGACGCGATAGGCTGCCGTCGCATCCGTTCTTATACGTTCCGATCTGATGCGTTGCGAGCCTTATGGTGGAAATCATCCTTAAGATTCGGAGTAGTAAAATACGATTTAATAGCACAACAAAATGATTCAAGTTACAGGCTTACAAACCTTTTCGTATGCTTACTACAACTTCATCTTTAGTTTCATTCCTCTTAGGTTGTAGGTTAGCGACGATATCCTGCATCACACACGGTAGAACTTGCCATTGTTCTAACACTGAAATAGTATTATTCAGGGGAATGCATGCATTGGGGAACGAAAGTTTCACAACTTTGTAAACCAACAAAAAGCAGGTTTTGTGTTACAACGTGGAATGTGCAGGTTAGCTGGCAACATGTTCTTAAAGTTTTGTGTTCATGGAACAAAATGTTGGAGGTCCTTAGTTATCAGGAATTTATCAGAATTGCCTGGTTAAGCAAGCGACAAGCGACCTCCTTAGATGCCCTGCGAAATACCATTAAAAAAAGAAAAAAAGAACTTGCGCAATACTTGGAGGTGCAAGAAACATTGTTCGGCAACTGTTCTGTTTCTCAATTTTCGTTTGTGTCCTTAGATCAGAATAGTATCAAGGGTATGTGGCTGTTTTGTATCCTCACCAGTCTGGATTTTCTCCACAATGATGGACTTAGTATCTTTAGGATGAACAGCATCGAGTATATCACTCAGGACGTCGCGTGCTAATTCTCCTCTTTCTACCGCTGAAAAAAAGATTTTGTCATAATTAAAATAATTACTGAATCAGAATTCATAACTGAATATCTCTAGGCGCCATCTTTACGGGCGAGAGAATCGCGATATTCATTTTCTATGCCGTGTCTATTAAGTAAACTTCTATATAACTTCTGCGGTTTTTTGTGATAACTTTGTTATCTATTGTTGCCCACAAACACTTGCAAACGTAACTCCACAAAAAGCAACTAAGGATGGTGTGGATGCTTTATAAGATAACTAAAACCCATAAAAAAACAAACTAAAAAAAATATCATCATCATCTGCCTAGCCTTTTCCCAACTGTGTTGGGGTCGGCTTCCAGTCTAACCGAATGCAGCTGAATACCAGTATTTTACATGGAGCGACTGCCTATCTGACCTTCACAACCCAGATAGTACTGCGTAATACGATACCCCTTGGTAAGACTGGTTGTCAGACTTTTTGGGCCACTGACTACCTAACGACTGTCAAAGATCTACAAATGATTCCCGGGACAAACGGCTTAAAACTAAAAAAAATAATGAACAGTAAATACAATTATGAAACTCACTGAGAACAGATAATCCTAAAAGAGTTCGTTAAATTTCTTACCTTTGCGTACATTTTTCATAACCTTAGCTTTGTTTTTACTGCCACGTATTTGCGCTAGTAAATTTTCTTTGGTAGATTTTGACACTTGTCTTTTTGCTACCGCTGAAATTACAGTTCATCATCATCATCTGCTTACTACATAATGTTGGGGTCGGCTTCTTGTCTAGCTGAATACCAGCATTTCACATGAACCTACTGTCTACCTGACCTAGCTAGTGGGTAGCATGATACCCCCTGGTAAAACTGGTTGACAGACTCTCAGGGTTACGACTATCCAACGTGTAGCTGTGCCGGGTAGCTGAAATCTTAACGAAGATTTCAAAGTAACAACCCATTGTGAAGTCTTCATCATTTCACCCACTGTTGAGTCCAGGCCTCCCCTTTCTTCTGCCATTCTTCTCTGTTCTGTGCGTCCCTTATCCATCTGTTTCCCGCGATTTTGACCATATCGTCAACCCAACGCGCTTCTGGATGACCCTGGTTTCTTAGGATAAAGTTTTTTTTCAGTGATGGCATCAGTAATGGACAAAATTGAAATTTACCGTACCCTGAACTGCTCCTCTCCTGGGCAAAAGCCTCCCCCCATTCCATCCATTTCTCTCGGTGTTGTACTTCTTTTCGCCAGTTTATGAGAAAACCATCCAAGACGTCTAGCCACCTTCTCCTCGGTCTGTCGCGACCCCGTTTAACTTGAGCCCGGTGTCAGGGCTCCAGTTAATTCTAACATTATTACATTACCATATCTAAAATTTCACTAACCTTTATGAAGCTTCCTAATGAATAGAGATTGGTTGTCAGTTGGTCCTACGGTGGCGACTACAGCATTTAAGAAACGTGCTGACAGATAGCCATCCTCGACCGCTGCAACGGGTATAAATAGATCAACGTCGATAAATTAAGGCGCAACTTTGAACTCTCACGCGTGTTTTTGTCCTTAAAATCCCTTGCCTGGTGACCGCCTGCTATTTAAGGGGGAAATGCAAGAGTACTCCGTGAAATTCAAATTATCTTTTAAAAAGAAACGTCAGAAAATTTGAATTTCGCGGGCTACCTCGGCAGTTCCACATTTTTTTTTTTTTTTTATAAAACTTTGCCCCACACTAGGAATTTCTCCTGTATCGTGGGTGCGTTTACAAACATTTAAATTCACATCACAAACAGCCAGACCCGGAACAAATACCTGTAGGCCATACAAATATTTGTTCCGTGCGGGAATCGAACCCGCGACACGAAGCGCAGCAATCAATCGCTCAGCCACTGCGCCAACCGTGCCATCAGAACATTAAGACAGTGTTTGACGTTTTGCTACTATCTCAATTAATTCTCACCTACTGGTAAGCGTGGTGATGACTGATGCGTTCGATCATGGTGTATTTACCTAGAAGTAGATCTAGTAGTTTTAGAAGTTTAAAAACCTAATGAAGCCGACACACCTTTTCGAATGTTCTTTATGACTTTAGCCTTGTTGTCACTTCTCTGTAGATTTCCAAGTACATCATCCAATACACATGAGCTCAGCTTTTTCTTTTCGAAGGCTGAAAGATTATATTATGGGTAATCAAATAATGATGTTCAAGAATAAAAACTCGTATTGACGGTGGAAGCAAATGTTGTAAAGACATGAGTGTGCTGTAGGATTTTAAACTTTAGGTGCTGAACCTAACGTTGAATTGAATTTAAAATTTCCACCGTCTAGAATAAGGTATTTTTCAAATTATTATCTGATTTACCATCACGGACTTTCTTCATAACTTCATCTTTTCTGTCCTCTGGAAGAACATTCCTGAGAATGTCATACAGTACATCGGGCGGCAGAATCTCTTTATATACAGCTAAAATAAATAGATGCATGGAATATTAATGTAACAATTGAACGCTTTTCATCATTCAATCATAACATGTATTCCCGTTGTCAACGGGAATAAAATGAAATAATATTTTCGTCACCAACTAGGTCTCGAGCAACAAGGTCATTGAGGACAACGGAACGAAAATTATCGCACTCCACATGAAATTATTTATAGTTGTCGTGTTGTTGTTGTAGCTGTGTTTGTTGTTTGTTGTTGTTGTGTTGTGTTGATGGGAACATAGTAATGTCAAAACTTTAATGATTTTTGAGCTGAATAACTGGGGATACTGAACAATTCTTCGGATTCATCGGACATTCGATTCGATAGAATTTATCGAGCAATAAAAGGTGTAAACAGACCCTTAACTTAACCGAAAGGCTTTCTTTTAGCAGAAAGAGTTCTGTAAGAGTAAAAATTATCGCAAAGACCCCCGTCTTAGCGATATTTTTTTGTTCTAGACCATACCTGGGAACCTTCTAGTTACGGAGATATTGGGGGTAAGTTCCAATTTTTTCAAAAGTTTTTTTTAAAATACATGTTTTAATGTAAGATTTTTACTTTACACACCTCCACGACCCCCGTACTATTGAATCCATCCATCAGCTTTGAGTGCTTTCCATCGAGTCCTACCTTAAAACGTGATTTTTCACCCAAAAAAAAAAGTCGATTCCCAGCAATATTTTTTGCGTAAAGTTACTTAGTTTGATGTACAGAATGCTTGGTTGACGGGTATGTGAAGGGTCTGTTTACAGCCTGTATAGTCGATTACACACTACATATTACAAAGCTTTCATTAGGCCCTTGTCGACAGGCAAACTTTGTTCGGCTTCTATTATTACTAAATCGACACATTCCGTCGTTCAAGTTCTAACCTGACGTAAGTTCAAAATAGCAGCTTTCCAGTAGAGTGAAAAACTGCGTAATTATGCCTAGGTAATGGTGCAATACCATTTTATAATTTGTGTTCACTTCAAATTAGATAGAGACGTTACTTGTTTCTGATCGGCTGAAACAACGCGTCTTCCGATTCTATAGCAAACGGCATAAAAATCAAAATGTCGAAACCGCCAAAAATTTACTAATGTTGTGTTAGAACTTCAACGACGATTTGGGACGGGTTGACAACTTTTTCGTTTGGGACAACTTGAGCTAAGTCAACCAATTTTTACTGAACGTACAATCGTACATGCATAAGTGAACAGTGGACATACATAAGTGAACCACTTTTTACCGAACGACTTAAGGCTTTGCCGAATTCTGCCGACACGAACATGTATATGTACCCCTTTCATCCCACTCTTCTCGCAGCGTTTGAAGATTAGTATTCTCTTTCTGTTACCTTTTCGAATCTTGTATACAATTTCTGGTCCATCGTAACTCGACGCGGCGACCGCAAGAACTTCCTCATAGACAAACGGCGAAATGTGTCTCTTTGCTATTGCTAAAAATAAAAAAGTGTTTGAATCGTAGTAAACAAAGCAAAATGGGTACATTTGAGGAAAAGGAATTAAGAAACAAGGGCCTGATGCGCTTCTTTTTTATCCCCGACGCAAAAAGAGGGGTGTTATAAGTTTGACCGCAATGTGTGCTTGTATGTCTCTGGCACCGTAGCTCTTAAACGAGAGAACCGATTTGGATGCATTTTTTTATTTGAAAGATAGTTTCTTAGCAATAGTTCTTACATACTTTTTATCAAAATCGGTGCAGCCATTTATTGGATAAAAGTGGGTATGAAAAATCGAATATTTTAAAATATACCGAAGTGGGGTATCAAATGAAAGCGAATGCTGTGTATGTTACAATTAGACTTGTATTATTAAAATCAGTTCAGCTATTTTAGACATGGGGGTGAAAGTTGTGATGAATAATGGAATATTTTCAAATAAGCCCAAGTGGGGTATCAAATGAAAGGGCATGATGTGTATAATATAATTAGACATGTTTTATCAAAACCGGCTCAGCCATTTTATTGACTTTTCAAATGTTTGTTCGCTTTTCTTTGCTGCGATGAGGGCTTTTTAAATTTAAATTTTATTGTTAAATAAATGACGCTAATTTGTTTCTTCCGCAGATACGCCCCTTTTGCTTTCCTCAGAAGTGAAAGCAATGTAATATATTTAGGCTCATCCGTTTAGGTTGGTGATATAGTAAAAATAAAGTACAAATACAATTTCGTTTTTTTTTTTTCTGGTCTTCTCTGTCCCACTCCTGGGGAAAGGCTTCCCTCCACTTCATCCATTTCTCGCGAACCCGCGCGTCCTCCGTCCGGTTCTGACGAAACCTTCGTCCTGCCATCTCCTTCGTGGCCTGCCGCGACCCCTCCTCACTGTGTCAGGACACCACTTCCTGCTATTTTGGCCCACGGTTAGTCCTGCACAGTCATGCGGCAGACATGTCGCATTTGAGTTGGGCAGCCTTTTGAGCCACGTCAGCTATATTTGTTTTGAAGGGCAGTATTGTGTTTTCGGATATATTTTCTGTTATTGTTATAAGAGTCACCTTTGTGTATCTTCTGTACAGTTTCAGACATATTATCCGTTGATTCGACTTTGGCGATGAAATCATCTAAAACAGCAGGCGAAAGGCTTCCCCTTGCTACCGCTAAAATTAATATTCAGTTCCAATTAGGCACTATTTCAACAATAAATATTAAGAGAATAATATTTCTCAACAATTAAGCCGTACCTTTACGAATCTTTTTCAATACTACTTCTTTCGGTTTCTTGACCGTAACGCTTTTTGAGTCAAATTTTTTCGAAGTGTGTAACGTTTTCTTGAATGGCTTCATTTTCCTTTCTCTTAGCTCTTAAATGGGATTTGTTTTATGAATTAGAACTTTACGGAAAAATAACGCAATATAGTAGATTAATAAAGGGTGTAAATAGACCCTTTTTTTTTTTTTTTTTTCGTATGGGAAATCATGAAATGACCCCCCCACTCTGGGCGGAGCGGAAGGGAGTGTCAGACTTGTACTGACTAAAACCCATCCATGTTCCTTCTTTGCCCTTTGTGTTCCAGGGCCACGGTATCTGTTTCGAACAGTCCCGCAGCCCTGGCAGGCATCGGCCCTTGCGGACCCCTACTTATTTGCTGACATCTCTTTGAGGCGCACGTGGAACACGAACGCGCCGTCGACACGGCCTGTCGTCATAAGACGGCCGGACGGCGAGCTGGCCCATAACTCGCCGTCCACAGGCCCGCGCCTACGGTGGCCGGGAGCCACCACGTGACCCCCGACGCCCAGGGCGTCTCCCGCGGCGACTAGGACGTGAGGTTCTTTCCCTCTCACGTCCCGCCACCTCCTTCACTAGCATGACTGCTTCGCAGAAGGAGGTGACGGCTTCCCATTCCCTCTCGCTCCGGACCATGGCTTGAATCAAGGCCGGACGCGAGAGATCGCCGCCGCCAATCGCCGCTACGAGGACACGGCGGTGCTCCGCCCAAGCGGGGCAGAACTCCACGGTGTGCTCCACCGTGTCCTCCCAGTGTAAATAGACCCTTAACATAAACGAAAGGCACTTGTTCTCCCCGTCACTGCAATATTTTTTTTGTTCTACACCATACCTGGGAACCTTCTAATTACGGAGATGTTGGGGGTCAAAGTTCCAACTTTTTCACAAGTTTTTTATGTAAGATTTTTACTTTACACACCTCCACGGCCCTCGTACTATTCAATCTATTCATCAGCACAATGCTATGAGTGTTTTCCATCGAGTCCTACCGTAAAACGTGATTTTTCACCCCAAAAAAAAAGTCGATTCCCAGCAATAATTTTTGCGTAAAGTTACTTAGTTTGATGTACAGAATGCTTGGTTGACGGATATGTGAAGGTCTAGGACGGATATATCTAGGTCTGTTTACACCCGGTATTTGGGAAAAATTGTTACAGTTAAACTATAGAAACGGAAACATGAAGATTATCGAAGCGCACACCGCGCTTCGATAATCTTCATGTTTCCGTATTAGAACGAACGTCGCGAGAAAGAGTCAAAGCTTCTAAGTGTTATATTGCCGCACTTTGTGCACCTATAATCGCGAGTTCGTATTTTCGAAGATAGTCGATGATTTCCGAAGCATATAATCTGGGCAATCTGTACTTACCTTTCCGGACCTGTGGCGAGACTGCCGTTTCATACTCAGGGCGGAGAAATGTTGCTATTACATCTACAATTTCATTTGAAACTTGGCTGTTTTCCAAGGCTGAAATATTTTGGTTTCGATTAATGCTTAATTATTATTTATAAAGCATTTTTTAACAGATCGTTAGCAATCAGTCATTTGCTAAAAGAATCTCTTATGAAAAACCAATTAAAGGAATAAACGTACATTTACGAACTTTCTTCATGACATCTGACTTATCGTCGTCAAGGCAAACATGTGCCAATATTTCATTCATTACATGGGGCGGTATATGCCCGATATCTGCCGCTGAAATCAAAGTTTGATATTAAAGAAAACGTAGTTCAGTAAGTGTACCTACCAACAAAACCAACAAAATTAAATTTAAAAAATTGCAGGATGATGTGAAATAACTCTTACACGGGAGACACCAATCACGTTTTCTTAGAAAGTGTTAGTGCGGTTAAGTAGTATTTTTAACTTACCATTACGGACTTTCTTCATGACTTCAAAGGAATCGTCACTGTCGTATACACCAGCTAGTACTTTTTTAGTCACCGACGGCGTCATGTGGTACTTCACTACAGCTGGAATTAACTTTTTCTGCTCACCTCAAACTCCAACGCCGCAATTGATAGACCTAGCCCGTACTTTGTCTTCCATATGTTCCTGCCTCGTATACTTGCGCTCAACTAACAAACTTCAAAGTTTGATGGATGTGGGAAAGCGACGAGGAAAGAGACAAAATACGGACTAAGATATGTACTATATCTGTTGTGTTTTTTTTCTTAGCCTATATTGACACCACTACTGGGCAAAGGCCTTCCACACTTCCCTCTGTGCGGTTTTCTCCGGCCAATCTATCACAAACGCTTCTAATATATCTTTATCTTTATCTTATAATATATATGTACATTCATAAAAATGTAGGAGTCTAACCGAAGGCTGTCTTAAATAGATATTGCATTTTTTACTTTCCATTATATTTATCTGTTAGTGTTAATGATTTACCTTTCCGGATTTTCTCTAATACTTGCGGTTTCATGTCACTAGGCCTTATATTTGCGACTATATCATATAAAACACAAGGCGCCAATCTACCCTTTCCAATGACTGTAATACATGAATTAGTTTTAGAGTAAATAATTGGACATTCGTTAGCCGGGTTAAATAACATGCTAATCAAATAAAAATAAACTAATATCAGGAAACTAAAGAAAACCGTGGTAGGATAGCTACGGGGGTGATAATATTACCTCAACAGTTCTTTAATAATAAAGAAAATAAGGAAAAAATAATGATTTAATACAAACATTTCTCGATTTTTCTAATAACTTCTGGATCATGCATATCGCTCACTGGCACTTGTCGTTTTTTTAACCCTAGAAATACGGATATTATTAATTTCGAAAAGTTTATCATGATTTAAAAAAAAAGACATCTGTCTTACTCTGTTTCTGACCAGCGAGAATACGATCCATGACACATGGCGGGACGTGCCTTTTTAATATCGCTGCAATTTAAAACAATAACTTGTTTTAATATCACTGTGATTGTATAATTTCAAGGTCAGGTGCGTAGTACGCGGTGTGCATGTATGATCAGATGTACATATGAACGTGGACGACGCAAATGGAGTAAGAGATGGTAGCAGATGCAATTTTGTAGTTTCTGCCTATCTCAATGGGGAAAAAGGCGTAGGTTTAGGTATGTGTGCATGTAATTTTTTTTATTAAGAAAAAGTAAAAAGCATTTTTTTTTATTACCTTTCCGAACCTTCTGAATGACATCACTTTTAGAGTCTGTCACAGTTATACTTGCAAGTATTTCACTTACAATATCAGGAGGTAACTGCCCCTGGTTCACTGCTAAAATATGGATAAAATATTCATTAAAGTTAATTTAGATAAAATAGGATGATGGACAATATTTGTCTACAGATGATCCAGCAAAAGAATGCGCTTCGTCAACTTTCGTCTATCTTCGGAAACAGAAACGCGTAACGAAAACGTCTAAAATAGAATTGTTACAACAATGGTAGGTATATCTTATCAACATTTCTTACAAAATTAGATTTTAACAACTCTATGCTATTACAAAAAAACTTTTTAAAGCGACAAAGTGTGACCCGAGTAGCTCAACAGTAAAAAAGGTTTTCACGAACGCGCAATAGATGCACTGCTACAAAACGCGGCAGTACACGACTGAGAAGCTTCGCCTCCGTGGTGCGACTCTGTGATGAAACGGTTGTACTCATTCGGAAACACGAAGATTGCCGAAGCGATTAACTTGTCTGGTTTAACTGTACGCAAGTACCTTTGCGGACTTCCCTTATGATATCACACTTATGTCTACTGCGGTGTACTTGCGTAAGAACATCATCCATGTCGGATAGAGTGACATGTTGTTTTTCTATCGCTGAAATGATAAAAATCTCTGTAAAAGGTTTCGCTGTTTTATCTATACTAATACTATAAAGAGGTAAAATTTGTTTGTAAGTTTGTATGTAGGGGGTAATCTCTAGAAATAATCATCCAATTCTAAAAAAATCATTCACTGGCAGAAAGCTACATTATTATTTTGTGGGTGCTAAAGTCTAAAAATTATATTTATATCTTGCATATTAGCCGAGCTATCAGAATTTGCGGGCCAAGTCGCGGGCGAAGTGCTAGTATGTAAATATATAAGTCCGATACCAAGGCAAAATATGGCTGAGTTTAGGTGAGCAACGTACACTTCAACTTATCTGTGCAGGTGGGAAAACACAGAACTAAAATAAATGTACCGAGTTTGACGTCATATCCATGAAAATTTTCTTGGCAAGCAGCGTGACATTAACTGCACACTTGAAGTGGTCATACTATACTCGGTAAGCCAAACTATAACGTGAAAGACTAATTCAATTTACCTTTACGAACCTTCTTCAAAACTTCAGATTGAATGTCACAAAAGTTTACGTTAGCGTGTTTAACATCCATGACTGCAGGACATAGTCGGCTCTTGCCTATGGCTGTAAAAACAAATGTCTACTGGTAAGAAAGATCGCTGTGTTTTGTACTTTTTCTGCCGGTAAATTATTAAATGGGGTCTTTTTATTTTAGGCACAGTAAACAAGCCAACGGCCTCTGATGTTAAGTGGTTACCACCCCCTAGGGGTTCTGTAATAGGACCTCGCGCATTACGCAGCCGACCACGACATGTTGCATGACCGGCCGCTATTTTAAACAAAAATGGTCGGACGACCTGTCAAACGATCAAAATTTTTTCCTGGTTGAAGTGTCTGCGGCCAAAAATGGAGGTCGTGGCCATGTAGTGCGCGAGGTTCCTTAGTATCAATGGTCAAGGCACATTGTTCGCAGAACGGATAGCCGAAATTTTCTGGAGTGTCAACCAATTAACAGAAACCGCAGTGTTAGACCTTTTAAAAGGTAGACTCATGATTTGATGAAGGCCGCGGGAATCCGTGAGATATGAGTCGCACATGACGCTTTGGGTAGACCTATGTGAAGCTTGTGTGGACGTCTTTCGACTGAGGATGATGATGATCTAAGGTCTTCAACACTATTATTGTTTGATTATATGAGGTACAATTAAATCGTTCGTGCATATGTATTATATACTTATATAGTAAGTGAAAAAGAACAATTATTCACCTTTTTTAATGTTGCTTATCTTATCTTCTGAATTATCACAAGGTTGGCAAGGCTGTGGTTGATTTTTGAAAATGTCATCCAAAACTTTTTGCGGGATATTCCGCTTTTCTAACGCTGGAATGATCAGTGTATGAATAATTTAATTAAGTACTTAAATTTTATTTTGATATTTTGGGGCCAATGCAAAACTCTTTTGTAATATTTTTACAATAAAGTCTTATTATTTTATTTTCCTTTAACTTTTATTAATGTGAATAAGCTTTTCTATTGTCTCTTATACCATGGACATCCTCATAGGTAGCGGACTATTCTACTGAATTTCTTCTGCTACCACGAGTCTGAAGGCCGGGGAATACCCCTCTATTTAATTTTAACTACATAATATGAACAGCGGAATTTTGTACAGTCTTACGACATGTGAACGGAAGAACAAGTAAGAAAGAATATACGTTTCTTTCGCTCACACCACGAGAACACATTATATAAATCAAACAACGAAGAAAATTATGTAAGAAAATAATATTGTATGAATAACATTTTTTTTTGTCATGGAACACTTTATTGTTTACTAAAGAACTTTTCTCATAAGAGAAGTTGATATTTCTGAGATACATTAACGGCTTACCTTTACGAATTTTATTGCAAACTGCAGAGTTTGTCTCCGTCGGGAGTATATCACTCATTATTTCACCAATACATTCGAGCGGTATTTGTTTCTTTACTGCCGCTAAAATAATACATAATGCATATATTAATTAAGCCATCTGAGGCGGGGTCGCGGCAGGCCAGGAAGGACTTGGCGGGACGAACTAGACAGGTTCCATCAGAACTGAAGGGGTACGCGCGGGTTCGGGAGAAATGGAAGGAGTGGAAAGATGTCTTTGCTCAGGAGTGGGACAGAGCAGGCTAGGAAAAAGAAAACATCAGTGTCCCACTAGCCAATCTTTTGAATTCGAGTCGAGTTCGACCCGCCATTTCCTGCTGGGCCTGTTTACTGCCACTATTTGGTAACTATTTCTCACTGTGACCCACTATTTGCGTTACTAATATCATTTTAAAAACCAGGACCAAGTCAAAATACAGAGGAGCATCATTTAATTTTCATCGGGTTATTTTTTATTACTTGTTCTCCAAAAAGGTTTACATAAATAGAATCTAATCTTGATACTTGATAATACCTTCACGGATCGGACAGGGTTTTTTTAAATATTGTTTACATGTCCGTCACACTTCTACGGGTTTTTAAGTAGTACCTTACCTCTAAGTAGCTTTTTAATCCACCCTGACGGACAAGTGGTATTGCTTAGTGTTTCGAATAATTCACTGATTTCTTTTGCGTCCTTCTGTTTTAATAATTTCTTGAGGGCCCCGTATGTTGTTTCTGGCGTTGCTGAAATCACGAATGATTAGAATAGCTTTTAAGGTCCCTTAGACCGTATAAAAGAAGAAAGAAGCGTGTGTAGGCCCTCCTATAAGGTGGTACGATGATATGGTAAAGGTCGCAAGGATCTGCGGGATGCCAGAACCACAAGACTAGATGTTGTGAGGGAAGCCCACGAAATGAACGACTAGCTCATTATTATCTTTAACACTAGAAACGGGCTTTTTTATTTTTTCTAGCTCATTATTGTTTCTATTAGTAGATGAGTAATATTAGGATCAGACAGTCTTGTATATGATGCGGCTAATAGCCGAAGTGCGGCTATACTTAGTTTGAGCCGGGTACAACTAAGTGCAGCCGTTATTAGTTTATTTTTGAAAAACATTTAAAACTATAAAAATAGTGATTCGCCGGTATCAGGAGCAGGGTCCAAGCTACCGGTGGTTAGGGCTCCAGAGACAGGAATCTCCTCACAATGCGAGCCGTATCGAAGAGTACTGCCTTCTGAATCAGGCCCTTGATCCAACCGCCTAAGGAGAGCCTCGAAAGATGGTCGTCGAGGCTCTTGGCTAGAAGGCCATTGGCTGTCACGACAATCGGCACAATTTCGGCCAGTTGATTCTAGTTGTCTCGAATTTATTTAAAAGTAAGATTAGAATATAAAGTTTACACTGAATTTTGAGTTTAGAGGCGTTCGGATTTCCTCGTCCTTTTCAACTTTCTACACGAGCAGCCTATGAGGTCACCGCTCTAAGTAAAATGCCCTGCGTGTCCAATATAATAATAGGTTTAGGGTGCTGGTGAGGCTGCCCCGATTTTGTAGCACATCAGAGATGTTCGCCGAGTCGCAAGTATGACTGTTTCTACACGACTATGTGAAAACGGTGCACATTGCCTGGGCCGCAGGGTTCGGGCCAACGCATCGTGAGGGTATTCACGCAGAGGTATGTTTGCCAGTACCACAACCATTTCTTCATGGTACATTTTCCGTTATTGTTAGTTATTGAAATATTCAGTTTTAAGTACTTGTCGTTTAAAATGTGTTATTTTTTGTTGTATCTTATGATCGTTTGTTGGTTGAAATTAATTATTCTATTCTATTCTATTTTCGGCTTTTACTTCGTCTGAAAAAAAAAAAAGTAAACCAACCGAAACTGAAACCTAACCACAGTCCTTCCACAGTTAGTTTGCGTCTGACACCAGCAACGCAACAACAAACTTATTTTAAAGGCAGTAGAGATCACTATTATTTGATAGAATTGACTAGGCGCTAGAGTAAAGATCACTGTTAATGTGACAGTGAAGTCCAATTAGAAGTAAAACTATGAAAAGTTGCAGTAGCGAAGGGTTATTTTTTGTAAGAGCTTACCTCTTACCGGAGTACATATCTTTAATGTGATTATATTATTTGTCTACAGAATACTGACTGTGCCATTTTTCAAAGGGAAGCCGGTAGGAATCGAGTTGTATGGAACCTTCGCCACTGATAAGTTGTCTTAAGATGGATTACCTTCACTACTTTTCTTCTCCTCTCCAGTTTCAGTGCTTTTAGAAATAATCGGGACTGTTTCAGATTCTTTCGATAGTCTAGTCTTAATTGAAATTATCTGTGGCAACATTCTTTTCTTTCCTTCGATGTTTATTTTCAGCCCTTTTAATATTTTTGATATGGGCTCTCGATACTGCTGTGCACGCTGCTCTGGCCGGTTTATTGGTACGTCTATTTTTCTTTCATATTTGGTTGTTGGTGGTTGGTAGTTGGTTTTTTCTTTAATAGTCTTCTCCTTTTCTGTAATAACATTAACCATAAGAAATTATGTATAGATAATTTGCTATTGCTTTAATATTGTTTTCTTAGAACTTTTTTTTAAATTACCTTTTCGAAGCTGTACGTCGATTATCGGCTTTGTGCAACTATTATCTTTTTTACATTCTTCTTTTTCTTTTTTACATTTGCAGTTATCTTTGATTATATTCGATTTGATATTTATATATTCTTTTCCACATGTACCGTGCTTTCTGTTGAATTCGGAAAGACTGTCACTATCTTCTTTTATTCGTTTACCTTTTTCTTTGAATATTACTGGCGTCGTCTTACTGGCATCTTTTATACGTTTAAAAATATCTCTCAATATTTCTGGCGTTTTGTCACTATCATCTTTTCTACGTCTATTGATAACTGCGAATTTTTCTGAGGTCATGTTACTAGCATCTTTTCTACGTTTAGAGGCAGTTCCAAATATTCCTGGCGTTGTGTCGCTATTATCTTTTCTGCGTTTACAGATATCTCTGAATATTTCCGAGTCAATACCAGTGCCTTCTTCTATACATGGACACTTTTTTGACTTAAAGCTGCTATCTTCTTTTCTACCTTTGCTAATATTTCTATTTGTTTCCAACTTTATGAAACTATCTTCTTTTTCATAGGTATCGTTGGAAATTTCTGCCGTAGTGTTACTAGCATCGTTTGTTTGTTTACTGACATCTCCTAATATTTCTGGCGTTTTATCGCTATCAGCTTTTCTGCATTTACAGATATCTCTGGATATTTCAAGCTCCGAGTCAATACCAGTGTCTTCTTCTATACATGGACACTTTTTTGACTTAAAGCTACTATTTTCTTTTCTACCTTTGCTAATATTTCTATTTATTTCCAACTTTATGAAACTATCTTCTTTTATTCGTTTACCTTTTTCTTTGAATATTACTGGCGTCGTCTTACTGGCATCTTTTATACGTTTAAAAATATCTCTCAATATTTCTGGCGTTTTGTCACTATCATCTTTTCTACGTTTACTGATAACTGCGAATTTTTCTGAGGTCGTGGTACTAGCATCTTCTCTACGTTTATTGATAACTGCGATTTTTTCTGAGGTCATGTTACTAGCATCTTTTCTACGTTTACAGGCAGTTCCAAATATTCTTGGCGTTGTGTCGTTATTATCTTTTCTGCATTTACAGATATCTCTGGATATTTCAAGCTCCGAGTCAATAACAGTGTCTTCTTCTATACATGGACACTTTTTTGACTTAAAGCTACTATCTTCTTTTCTACCTTTGCTTTTATTTCTATTTGTTTCCAACTTTATGAAACTATCTTCTTTTATTCGTTTACCTTTTTCTTTGAATATTACTGGCGTCTTCTTACTGGCATCTTTTATACGTTTAAAAATATCTCTCAAAATTTTTGGCATTTTGTCACTATCATCATTTCTACGTTTATTGATAACTGCGAATTTTTCTGAGGTCGTGTTACTAGCATCTTTTCTACGTTTACAGGCAGTTCCAAATATTCCTGGCGGTGTGTCGCTATTATCTTTTCTGCGTTTACAGATATCTCTGAATATTTCCGAGTCAATACCAGTGCCTTCTTTTATACATGGACACTTTTTTGACTTAAAGCTGCTATCTTCTTTTCTACCTTTAATAATATTTCTATTAGTTTCCAACTTTATGAAACTATCTTCTTTTTCAGAGGTATCGCTGGAAATTTCTGACGGTTTGTTACTAGCATCGTTTGTTTGTTTACTGACATCTCCTAATATTTCTGGCGTTTTATCGCTATCAGCTTTTCTGCACTTACAGATATCTCTGGATATTTCAAGCTCCGAGTCAATACCAGTGTCTTTTTCTATACATGGACACTTTTTTGACTTAAAGCTACTATCTTCTTTTCGACATTTACTAATATTTCTATTTGTTTCCAACTTTATGAAACTATCTTCTTTTTCAGAGGTATCGTTGGAAATTTCTGACGGTTTGTTACTAGCATCGTTTGTTTGTTTACTGACATCTAATATTTCTGGCGTTTTATCGCTATCAGCTTTTCTGCATTTACAGATATCTCTGGATATTTCAAGCTCCGAGTCAATACCAGTGTCTTTTTCTATACATGGACACTTTTTTGACTTAAAGCTACTATCTTCTTTTCGACATTTACTAATATTTCTATTGGTTTCCAACTTTATGAAACTATCTTCTTTTTCATAGGTATCGTTGGAAATTTCTGAGGTCGTGTTACTAGCATCTTCTCTACGTTTATTGATAACTGCGAATTTTTCTGAGGTCATGTTACTAGCATCTTTTCTACGTTTACAGGCAGTTCCAAATATTCCTGGCGGTGTGTCGCTATTATCTTTTCTGCGTTTACAGATATCTCTGAATATTTCCGAGTCAATACCAGTGCCTTCTTCTATACATGAACACTTTTTTGACTTAAAGCTGCTATTTTCTTTTCTACCTTTATTTCTATTTGCTTCCAACTTTATGAAACTATCTTCTTTTTCATAGGTATCGTTGGAAATTTCTGACGTCGTGTTACTAGCATCATTTGTTATTTTACTGACATCTCCTAATATTTCTGGCGTTTTATCGCTATCAGCTTTTCTGCATTTACAGATATATCTGGATATTTCAAGCTCCGAGTCAATACCAGTGTCTTCTTCTATACATGGACACTTTTTTGAGTTAAAGTTACTATCTTCTTTTCTACCTTTACTAATATTTCTATTTGTTTCCAACTTTATGAAACTATCTTCTTTTTCATAGGTATCGTTGGAAATTTCTGACGTCGTGTTACTAGCATCGTTTGTTTGTTTACTGACATCTCCTAATATTTCTGGCGTTTTATCGCTATCAGCTTTTCTGCATTTACAGATATCTCTGGATATTTCAAGCTCCGAGTCAATACCAGTGTCTTCTTCTATACATGGGCACTTTTTTGACTTAAAGCTATTATCTTCTTTTCTACCTTTGCTAATATTTCTATTTGTCTCCAACTTTATGAAACTATCTTCTTTTTTACTTTTATATTTACGTATTCTATGATTACCCTTTTTTGGCTCCATGTCAGTGTCATATCTTCTACTTTTACAGATATTTATGTCTTCCTTTCTATCTCTACAAACCTTTCTGCAAAATTGTTCAGCTTCTTCTTTAGAGAGTTTTTTGCTGATTTCCGTATCGTATATTCTAGGTTTTTGCATTTTTATTCCAGTTCGCGGAGTTACCTCCTTTATCTTAGCTACAATAAACATTTAATAGTATTAAAAGGGTTTATAAAATAAAATATTTAATTCTTAAAAAATATCTATAGAATCTAACTATTCATTCACGAAATATTTTCAGGGAATCATCTAACGGCTATAACAAAGCCATTTCAAGGGACTTTTTTTTTTATCTGAGTCTATTTTTTTATAAAAATAAATAATTTCAAATTACTTGACCCACAAAATTAATACTGGCTGCTTATTTTTAAGCATCCATTACGCTAGTTTACTACGTAGTATTTACCTACTGTAATTGTTAGAATATGGGAGTAAAGGTGCAAAAAGATTCAAAAAATTGTAGAATTAAAATAATTTTGTAAAAAAAAAACACTCAAATATTTTTTTTTTCGTTGCTGTGGCGACTTTACGACTTATAGAAGTTACTCTTAAAACATTTCGTGTATGAAAAGATAGACCTTATATAGCATGACATATGTATACATCGTGACTTTTTAGTCGTCTTACAAAGGTGGTCCACTCAATGTACCCCACATAAAATAGCTCTAGGCGCAATTTTTTTTTTACTTTCCATAATAGGTTCAAAGAAAAATAAATAATACTTTAGAATAAAATTATGAAACATCCTGTTAATGATGTTTACGTGTCAAACGGGAGAATATACCTACCCAGCGCTCGGTCCAGTAGATTATCGCTCGCAACAGGGTATTTTAACTGTCTTGCACCATCAAAATAAAAAAAATAAAAAAAAAACTATTACTAAAATCTTATAAATAGGTACTTTTTTTAAATTAATGTTTAGTAGTCATTGGGTACATGAAGTAGGCTGCCGTTGTAAGACGACTAAAAAGTCACGGTGTATACCTTCATCCTTCGTTTTAGTGATATCAAGTTCGATGTCTCTCTCGTCTTTTTTCTTGAGTTTTTCGGGGTGCGCTGGTTTTTTTGTAGATTCATTAATCATCACTTCCAGGACAGAGGGCGATACTTGTCCAGCTTTAATGGCTGAAATAAAATAAATAGTTAATAATGTTTTAAATTAAACAATTACAAAAAATGCGTGTACAGTAGAGACCATAAGTGCAGTAGCAGTTTCACAAAACGATCGCATCAAAACAAGTCGCACTTACGACCTTTTTCCATAACAAACATTTTGCACACATACACGATCTCGTATATCGCACTCTTTCATAATTATCTAGTCAGAAAGAGTGCGATATAATGATCATTTGCTTTAGTGACAAGCCTGTCATGTCGCGACGGAGTATTAAGTTAGTGATATTTAATTTCAAACTTAAAAATTATGTGTCTATCTGGCTTAGCGGTTAACGCTATAGATAAAATGTCTCGCACAGTGTAGCCTGCGTTCGAACCCAAGTGACATTACACTTTTTGTGTTTTAATTATAAATGATACGTTAGACCCGATGAGATATGTTTTTCTAAATATTAGTTGGAACTTATTATTAACAAAAAAGATGAGGGTGAATGTGAAATAAAATAAACTTCTGGATTGAACAAAGTAGTTAGTTATGAAGTTGTTAGTTGGTGAACTTTGTCACGAGCGTTTGTGTTATTATTACGATTAGCGTATTGTTTGATTGTCTTTATTCAAGATGCAAGCTAATATTAGTATTGATGACAGGGCAAATATTGTCACTGCGTAAAAATGGGCTTAATATTTCTCAAATTTCAACTGAAACTGGCTTAAAATGTGTAAGTTATTTTTAAAAATTATAATTATTATGATGATAGTTGTGGTGTGTGATTTTCTTATTATTAAATAAATTGCTAGTTGCAAGTGTGTAATCATATTTTGTTTTTTTTTTTTAGAAATTCTGGTCGCCGTTGGGTAAAGAGGTTTGAAGAAGAAGGTAGCCTGAAGAGTCGTCTAAGAAGTAAAAGGCCGCCGCTTATTAACCCGACTCAGCGACGTTTTATGGTGGAAGAATATGAAACAAATGGTTTCATTCCAACTATAATGTTTGCAGAGCAATTGGATACTACATTACAGACTGTTCGCCATGCAGTCCATGCTGAAGGTTTACATCATCGGAAGCCAGCTGAAAACCATTTTTGACACAAAAACATAGGAGGAAAGACTACGTTTTGCTCGAGATTATTTAGATTTTAACTGGGAGGTGACTGTATTTTCTGACGAGAAGACTTTCAAGTCTTGCCAAAAGGAAGACTTAATTTATGGCGAAAAAATAGTAATACTTAATTTAATAAGTAGACCGGGTAACTAAATATTTAGTATTATTAACATAACCGTAAATAAAAATAAAAAAAATTAAGAAAAAAATTTAAAATTTAATGATCTTAAATTGGGGTTTAGTTTCAATATGCTTTTCGTCAAGAAAATGAACACTTAAGCTATAACCTCAATACATTCAATGTAACGTTACATAAAAAAAAACCCGTTGATAAAGTCTAACTCATATATTAGTATTCAATGAATTCTGCTGAATACTGATACCTATAATAAGCGGGTATCAACAATTATATTTGTGTTATTAGAATATCCTTTCCGTGTTATGTTATTCTTATTATGAATTGACTAAGTGGGTATACAACAAAAAATCTTATGAACGGTGATAAGAGAACTTTTTTTTGCCTAGATAGGAATGTGACGTCACAATTCTCATAAAAGTTTGTTAATTTTATAAATAAATAAAACGAATAAACATTTTTGTTATCATTCAGCATGATTTTTTTATTTCCACCTTCCAACACCGAAAACATAAAATAAAAATCAATTAATGAGGTTAAATAATAATACAATAACTATCTAATATTTAACTTCTTATAAAAAATAAATAATAAACATGACTACATTATAAATAAACATAAATACCTAACGACTTTCTGCTTAAAATACAAATATTATTAAGGTTTCAAAGAAACAAAAAACAGCCACACATTGTAATAACATGGATTCGAACTTGGACTTCATTGATCATGAACCCATGCTCAGTTCAAACAGCTACCAACCCATGTTAATACTACGCGAATTTTAACAAAGCAATGGTAAGAACAGGTCATCACTATGATGTGTATTCTAAATGCAACAGAAATATAATGCTATTTCGCGTAGTGTGACGACAGTTCATTAGTGTGTGTTATGTGTGGAATGTTGAGACATCACTCATACACGCACACACACTGCTGTATCGCACTCGCACAGCTCATAGCAATGTAATCTTTAGCATGGTAGTGCACTTTTGAGCGTCTACTGTACATAACGAAAATCTTGCATCAATATTTCCATTTTAGGTAACCATATCATAGGCGGAAAACCTCTAGTTTTATGGCGAAGGCATACGATATAATTAATTGTAGAATTTCTTAGTTTTCTGACAACTTACCTTTACTGATTCGGTTTAAGATCTCAGATTCACCGTGTTCAGTAGCTAGCTTGGAGAGTATTTCATATGTATTCATTGGTCGGTTAATATCCGTTTTAGAAAATCTTCGAAACAGTGGTTTTTGTTCACCTTTATTTAAAATATTCTGTATGATTAATGGTGGTACTTGACCTTTTCTTATAGCTGAAATTATTAAAAGGAACGTAAATTCTAATATTTTACAGATACCGAAGACAGGCTCAACTAATATTTTTGAAACTTGTCTACGCTACGGAAGTTGAAACTAGGGATGATTTAGTCCAACGCATTGAGGCGGCCTTCATGACCATCAAAGCAGAAATGGGTTTACGCACCACTACAGTCGAGATAAGACGAATATGTCGCACGTGCATACGCAATAGTGGCGGACAATTTGAACAAGATTTGTAATTAGGTAATTATTAAATAAATTATTATTTTTAATTTTCTCTTTCATTTCAAGTACAAGGAAAGTTAGAACCCTATGGAAGAAAGAGATAAGAGACTGCGTAAGAGTGAGATAACAGTATCTACCTACTCACAGTATGTTATTTATGCGAAATTAGTGTTTTATCCTGAATATGAAGTAGCTTGATGGTGCGTCCCAATACACAAATTTAACGAATTAACGAAGTTATGAACGGTTTTTTTTAGCATATTGCATACCGTTGGAAAGAAGACAGATTAGAGATTTTTTTAAAAGAATTCGAAGATCTCGATCGCTTTTAGTTTTTTATTATAGCAATTTAAAGTTGAGTTTTAAGATTATTTTTTTTTCTTCCAAAAGCTTTGTGAGTTATTAAAAAAAAAACTAGATGTTACTAGCGACTAGTTTTGAATTTGAGAACCATACAAAAACAAAGGTATTAGTATAATCCTTAAATGACATTTTAATTTTTATACCTACTGTAGGTATAAAAATTAAAATGTAATTTAACCATAAAGTTCGGTACGGGCCCCTTTGGGGGTCTGACACTCAAACCTCCGCTGGATTGGTACCGGCCCCCGAAGGGGTCTAGCGTTTAAGTCATACGTCATCCTCATTATTTATGTAAATATTTAATATTCTGATTATATAATAATATGAGTGTACGTTAATTAAGAGAGTTGGATAAAAAGTTCATATGTCTTCGCCATTAAAACTTCTGTATTTAGCGCGCAAGTTTCTTATTTTACCCTTTAAAAATCCAAGTGCATAAATACGGTCATCGCCATTTTGACGTCAATGCTGGCCGAGGCTAAAAATCATAAAAATTGTGGTTTTCGGACATCCAAGCTCTACTATGTTGAGAATGATTAACTCATTATTAAATTATGTGACGAATTAATCCATAGTTCAATTTAAATAAGCAGTGGTAATGATGAATTTTGATATCTAAAGTCGTAGTTTCGCGCCAATCGTGCGTGTTTACATTTTTATTTTTCACATTACATCACACAGACGCGTATAGATTCGATAACAAATATGACAAATATCATTCCAAATTTTATAAACAACATCAGAATGCCCAGATCTTAGCGTAATTTACTAATACGGGACCAATAACTCGTAATATTCATTACGACTCCTCAAATTTGTATTCGAAATTGACGACCATTTTTTTTTTTTTAATTATTGTGATGTGTGGAAGCGATTGTTTCAATCGATTCGTTTTTTGTAAATTTCGATAATCAAGAAATTAAATTATGGTATTTAAAAAATCGATAGATGGAAATTAAAATAATTTTGTTTTAAGCGTAAAATAGAATAAATAAATACAATAATATTTTTTAAGCTTTATATTGGTAATTTTAATAGTTTTTCGTAAATTGTAGGTACTAAAACCGACACAACAAACAGCACAGACTGATATATGGCTAAATACGCGCCGTTTTTTTTTCCACATCAAAATTTAAATTATGAATGCATTCGCTGTTCAAATTTATATTGTATTTTACTCGATAATTTATTGTGAATTTTTATATTATTAAAATATGCTGTTATTTAACTTTCCTTGTTAGTAAGTATTGGTCAAATCTTGCAACTGAATTTCAAACCAGTTCCCTTATACCGATTGAGCTGAATTTTTGCACACACCTTTTGTTCTGGTGACAATACATTTTTATGATAAATATAAGCCGTATCGTCTCCTCACGAGAGAACTCCTCAACGGTTAACTAACTTAAACGTAAACTTTTTATACGCGTTTAATTTTGATAGATGATTTCTATCATGACCTCATCCTGCAGTCAATCTGGTCTTCTCACGAGGGCACTCCTCAATGTTAAAGAGCACGGATCCAAAAATCTGTAGACGCGTTCATATTTGATGGATAAATATGATTTTTACCATGACCTCATCCCGCAGAGAAAATCATCTTGTCACGACGGAACTTTTCAATGGTTAATAGCCCAGACACGAAACTTTGATAGATACGCGTTCAATTTTGATCAATAAACATAATTTCTATCGTATTTGACCTACAGCCAGGATTGTCTTTTCATGAGGACACTCCTCAACGGTGAATAGCATAATATAATGATGCGGTATCAGAAATGTACAGGATACAACAAAACTAAAAATTCGAAAAATAGTTTTTTATTTTTTTTTTAATAATTTTATTTTTCTATTGTTTGGTTGGTTGGAAATAAAAAGCCCAAGATCTTGGAAGGCATAATACAAATTTATTTGGGTCCCAAGATGAATTTAGTTTGGTAAAGTTATTATGTTAGGTTAGTTTCTTTATTGTGGTACTTATTCACCATTTACAAATACTTATTTTATCAGCCTGTTCTTTCTCACTGCGGGGCAAAGGCCTCCCTATGGCATTCCAATTTACTTTATCTTTTGCCTTCTTAGACTAATACCTTTAATTGTCAATATTTTTTGATACTTATAAGCTTGGTTTAGTAGCAACCAAACTATTTTTAAGGAATCTACTAATGCGAGTAGGGCTCTTACCCTGAGGGCTCTGTCGCATAGCTATTCACGGCTTAACTCAAGGGACATGGCCCACGGCCTATGATGGATAACCTGAACTTTGCAGTTGTAAGAAGAGTTTTTAAAGTTGACAGTGAACAAAGAATAAACTATGTTTCTTCAGGATACGTCTTATGAATTGCCGATTGCGAAATAAAAGACATTAAGTTTATCGGTCGTTGTCAACGAGGCAGGTCCAAGAAACGCTGGCGTGACGATTTGGACTCATTCTTGGCTGATTGACCAGAGAAACCAAATTACGGACAGAGTTGGAAAGGATTGGAGGAGGTCTTTGCTCAGCAGTGGGTAAGAATAGGCTAAAGAAAAAAAAAGTTTGTCCTAATCTAACACATAAAACGCTACCAATCGATACACAATTTTGTAGGAATAAATATAATGTATCTTTGGCGGGTCAAACCATTTTTTTTTTTACTATGCCTACCATGATTCTATATCCAACCTTCAGATATTACAAAACAAAATTCGCAATAAATGATAATAGTAAATTAAAACACTTAAGCATAAATGTAAAATGCAAGCGCATTCGTAATTTAAATTTTGAAACAAAAAAAACGCAACCGTGCGTACTTATCTACCTACAATTGAAAATCAATCCATTTCCAGATTTTTTATTTGCTTGAATTGTGAAACTTAATTTCATGCCAAATCTCATGCTGCTAGTTCAACGTAAAGTTAGGAGAACATCTATAAGTTTTTAAAAGAAAGGTCATCATCAGAATGTTTACTTAGAAGGAAGTTTTTAGTGTTTCTTATCATTTATAAATGTCCTAATGAAGTCAACCAAAAGCATCGAATAATTACTAAATGAAATTATTTAAAAAGATAGCATAAAAAGATTAATTTTAAAATTAAATAATTATTTGAAATTATACCAAAGAGTTTTTATTCCGTTTCAAGTCTTTTTTTCCAAACTTGATTTCATTGCGAGTATCGATTAGGCTTTATGCAACTTTATAATCGAATGATGAAACTTTGGTTAACGATCAGCACTAGAGTTTTTAGTAATATTTGTCAAGACTTTGATCGTGTTTTTTCATGAAATTATGTATGAATAATGGTAAAAATAAGAACGCAGATAGAATGTTACTGTCTTTATTGTGCCCTTTCGAGTTTTTTTAGCAAACGAGAAAGTTGTCTAAGTACATTATTTCCAGTGCATCTAAGTTACCTATTTTTGAAAGGGTGTACTGGTATGTAATTTACACATATTTAGCAATTGACTGACGCCGTTTTACCGACATCAACACGTTATTGGAGATATTAACCACAAACTTATCGTATGAAACAGCTGCCGCGACATATTTTTCATAATAAAATCGAATGCTGAAAGTTCACGAAAATTCTTGAAATTCATGACATTTCGCATCACCCCGCCGATTCAGCTAGTGTGTCATGTGTCAAAATCTTGTCGAGCATAGTGGTTAAGGATTATACTAATACTTTTGTTTTTAATTTAAGCTTTAATGCTAAGTTTGGGAATTTTTCAAAATAAAAGTTAGAAAAACCGAATAAAAAAACCGGTGTGGCCAAGAGTGAGTTCTTGGGCCTGAAGAGATAGAAAATGACCTCTCCATTCGGACAATTCAATTTGGCAAACGATGCACCAAACACCCTGTGTACAGCAATCAAACTACACTACGTACTCAGAACGAAGATATTTATTTATATAATCACAAAGTTTCTTATACCACGCGTGGTAACCAAATGATAGCTCGAATTTAAATTGACCAACGCCATCTATCGAGGCATGGGGAATTTTTCAAAATAAAAGTTAGAAAAACCGAATAAAAAAACCGGTGTGGCCAAGAGTGAGTTCTTGGGCCTGAAGAGATAGAAAATGACCTCTCCATTCGGACAATTCAATTTGGCAAACGATGCACCAAACACCCTGTGTACAGCAATCAAACTACACTACGTACTCAGAACGAAGATATTTATTTAATAATCACAAAGTTTCTTATACCACGCGTGGTAACCAAATGATAGCTCGAATTTAAATTGACCAACGCCATCTATCGAGGCATGAGGTAACTAATGCTACAAAATTGGTTGAATCTATGATGAGACGTTAACATTCCACCAACCAAGGACCTAGTCCTTTCAAGCCGCCCAACATGACATAATCGAGAACAACTTCAACGTCGTGCTACAATCTGTAGGTGATTTACTACATACATGCAAACAACATACATACAACATGCATGCAACATACATACAACATACATACAACATACATACAACATGCATACGACATACATACATTCAACATTCATTCAAATACAAAATATATTTAGGACATATTTTACACACAGAGACAAACACGTACCGTACGGCCCGTCCGTCAGTTACACAAATACACTGGACATGCGCATCGCCTGCTGAGTCCTTTGTTTAAGGCGTGTGACGTAGCGCATCATACGATCGCTGTGACGTATGCGCGCGCGCCTTCCCCGCGGTGCTCAGCATTCACGACCTATCTATGACGCCGCACGCACGCTCGCTTATGCGATTTACGTTTCCGCATACCCGCGCTAAACCGCTGTATCGCTTCATTGCATAAAACTTTGTAACGCTTGCTTTCTTGTACTGCGCTTCGCTTGTTCTGTGCCTTCAAAGGATAAACATTGTTGTGTCGTGTAGTGTACGTGTGCGAACATTAAAGTGTGGCTACCCAACAAAAAGGACTTTGATTTCTCGGGACCCGTAAGTTAACTCACACTACCTACACACCCAAACTGGTGACCCCGTTTCGAACATTTTGAAAAACAGTGAGTGCAGAGACTATTATAATAAGCAAGCATGAGCAGCGACGGTAGTGACACCGAAACATCGCAGCGCCCCGCGCCGCAACGCCGGCCGAGTAAATGTGCGCGCGTGTCCACTGACCCTGATCCGGAACAATCGACACCGGAACTTTTTCGTGTAGGCGTCCGCATACCACCATTTTGGCCAGAAAAACCAAACATATGGTTCTGCCAAATAGAAGGCCAATTCAAACTCGCCAGAATTACGGACGACTACACGAAATTTCACTACGTCCTTGGCCACCTGGACCGGCAGTACTCCATCGAGGTGGAAGATATTATCACCGATCCACCCGCTACTGGAGCCTACAATAAACTGAAGACTGAGCTCATCAAGCGCCTGTCCGTCTCCAAAGAGAGGAAAGTGAAGCAGCTCCTGCAGTCGGAGGAACTAGGTGACCGAAAACCGTCCCAGTTCTTGCGGCACCTCCAACACTTGGCAGGACCAACGATCCCAGAGGATTTTCTTCGCACGATCTGGACGAGCCGCTTGCCAGGGAACCTACAGACGGTCATCGCGTCACGCTTGACCATGACCCTCAGTGAGCTCGCAGACCTTGCTGATAGCGTCCACGACATCGCGCCTCCTACACCTCAAGTCGCAGCAGCCTCATCACGAGTCGATCCACAAACGGACATGATGAAGCTCATCATGGAGCTGACGAAGAAGGTCGACGCGCTGACTACTGAGAGGTATGATCGCTCCCGCCCACGCACCAGGAGGACATCCAGCCGAAGTCGCAGTCCATCACAACGGTCGCAGTCCAACTACAGGAAGTTCCCGACTTGTTGGTACCACTTTAAATTCGGTAAACAGGCGAAAAAATGCGTCCGCCCGTGTGACTACAAGTCGGGAAACGCTGCGGGCAGTCAATAATGGCGGCTGAAGATTGCCCATCCACCACTGGTCGCCTGTTCGTGACAGATCGCAGGTCGAAAGTCCAATTTTTAGTGGACACGGGAAGCGACTTATGCGTCTACCCACGATCTGCGCTACCACAGCAACGACGGGAGAAGACGGAATACCAGTTGTGTGCAGCCAACGGGACACCAATCAACACCTACGGTTACCTCCAGGTTGTTTTAAATTTAGGCCTACGTAGGGATTTTCCGTGGCGCTTTATTGTAGCAGACGTCACTAAAGCCATCGTAGGCGTCGATTTTCTATCGTATTTTAATTTAATTGTAGACATTCGCAACAAACGCCTCATCGATGGCATTACTAACCTGTCAGCTATTGCTTCTATCGCACATCCAGATAGCTTAATTTCAAGTGTAAAGGTCGTGACTGGTGAATGCAAATACCGTAATCTCCTATCAGAGTTTCAGGAAATAACACGGCCAGCAGGCGCACCATTCACACCAAAACACAACACAGTACACCACATTCGCACCACATCAGGCCCCCCAGTATCTTGTTCCCCACGTAGACTAGCCCCGGATAAAATGAAAATTGCCAAGGCCGAGTTCGAGGCAATGTTGGCAAACGGTACAGCTCGACCATCTGAGAGCCCTTGGGCGTCGCCTCTCCACCTCGCCCCGAAGAAAGACAACGGCTGGCGTCCTTGCGGTGATTACAGGCTGCTCAACGCAAGGACAATCCCAGATAAGTACCCAATCAGGCACATCCATGACTTTGCCCACAGCTTATCTGGTTGTAAGATTTTTTCCACTATAGATCTTGTTAAAGCTTACAACCAGTTACCAGTATTTGAGCAGGACATCCCAAAAACCGCCATCACTACACCCTTCGGTCTGTACGAGTTTCCGTTTATGACGTTCGGTCTGAGGAACGCCGGGCAGACTTTCCAAAGGTTCGTTGACGAAATGACTCGTGGCCTAGACTTCTGCTTCCCATATCTGGATGACTTTTTGGTGTACTCTAGGCATGAAGCCGAGCATGAAGACCACCTTCGCCAACTGTTCTCGAGGATGAAGGAATATGGCATGCTCATTAACACTGCCAAATGCGTATTTGGTGCACCAGAGGTCACATTCCTAGGCTACCACATCTCGCAACACGGAACGAAGCCTTTGGAAAGCAAGGTGCAGGCAATCAGGGAGTTCCCAGTACCGAAAACTGCTAGGCAACTAAGAAGGTTTCTGGGCATGATTAATTTTTACCGGAGGTTTCTACCTCGGGCTGCCCAGAACCAAGCGCCTTTACACGCTTTGCTGACCGGGAACGTGAAAGCCTCTCAGCCGGTCGACATAAGCGGACCCTCGTTGCAGGCTTTCGAAGAATGCAAGGACAGCCTGTGTAGTGCAGCATTGTTGGCACATCCTGACACAAATGCCAAACTGGGCCTGGTCACGGATGCATCTGATTTCGCCATTGGTGGAGTCCTGCAACAATTTAAGGACGGTAATTGGCAGCCATTAGCCTTTTTCACCCGCAAGCTGAGCCCACCACAGCAAAAGTACTCACCATACGACAGAGAACTACTTGCCATATACGAAAGTATAAAATACTTCCAACACTGGTTAGCCGCTACCACTTTCACCATCTATACGGACCACAAGCCGCTGTGTTACGCTTTCCAGCAGCGGAAAAGTAACTGCACGCCACGTACGTATAGACATTTAGACTATATTTCGCAATTCTCGACCGATATTCAACACATCGCCGGGAAAGATAATGTCGTAGCCGATACACTTTCCCGTGTCGAAGAATTGCAAACCCCTGTAGATTTAGATGTACTAGCCAAAGCACAAGACACAGACTTAGAACTAGCACAGTTACTTACAGGAGATTCTTCCCTGCGCATTAAGAAAATAATTGTTCCAGGAAGTCGTATAGAATTGTACTGCGATGTCAGCACAGCGACTCCTAGACCCATCGTTCCTAAACCATTGCGCAAACAAATCTTCGACTCATTGCACTCGCTGAGCCACCCCGGCGCAAACGCAAGTGCAAAACTTGTAGCACAGCGTTACGTTTGGCCACAGATGCGGAAAGATTGTCGCGATTGGTCTAAGGCATGTTTGGCATGCCAGCGCACGAAGGTGAATCGACATGTTTCCACCCCTTTGGGTACCCTCGATCTCCCTTCAGCGCGATTCAAATATGTCCATCTAGACCTCGTCGGTCCATTACCCCCATCCAACGAATATCGGTATTGCTTGACACTCGTCGATCGCTTCACGCGATGGGTTGAAGTCGTCCCTATTACCGACATTACAGCGGAAACTGTGGCCAAAGCGTTCCTGTCAGGGTGGGTAGCACGATTTGGTTGCCCAACCGATATTGTCACCGATCGCGGGAGACAATTCGAGTCTGGCATCTTCCAACATCTCGCAAAGGCCATAGGGTTTAGGCATCGCAAGACTACCGCATACCATCCTCAGTGCAACGGCCTAGTCGAACGATTCCACCGGCAGCTGAAAGCAGCAATCAAGTGCCATGCAGACAGCCGCTGGACCGAATCCCTACCACTTGTACTGCTCGGCATAAGAAGTTCCTTCAAAGAAGACCTTCAATCGTCTTCTGCCGAGTTAGTATACGGTGAACCCTTAAGGCTGCCGGGAGAATTCTTCGGCCATAAAGTTGACAAATGTACGACTGATATAACGGACTTCACAGCCCGAATCAGATCATTTGCCAACAACTTACAGCCAGTTCCCACGTCGCACCACTCAAAAGAAAAAATCTTCATTCACAAAGATTTATCGTCTTGTTCCCATGTTTTTCTTCGGGACGATGCGTTGAGGGGTGCACTCCAGCCAGCATACACTGGCCCCTATGAAGTGATAGAAAGAGGTGCCAAAGTTTTTAAAATAAAGGTAAAAGGGAAATCCGCCACAGTATCCGTAGACCGCCTAAAACCAGCCTACCTACTGAACGACACCCATGACACCCCTACCCCAAATAAACCAGTACCCGAACCACCGCCATCCATCCCACCAGTCAAAACCACTCGTTCCGGTAGAAGAGTCCAATTTCCGGACTACTATCGCCCGTAGCACGGTCTCTGGAGGGGAGTGATGTAGGTGATTCACTACATACATGCAAACAACATACATACAACATGCATGCAACATACATACAACATACATACAACATACATACAACATGCATACGACATACATACATTCAACATTCATTCAAATACAAAATATATTTAGGACATATTTTACACACAGAGACAAACACGTACCGTACGGCCCGTCCGTCAGTTACACAAATACACTGGACATGCGCATCGCCTGCTGAGTCCTTTGTTTAAGGCGTGTGACGTAGCGCATCATACGATCGCTGTGACGTATGCGCGCGCGCCTTCCCCGCGGTGCTCAGCAGTCACGACCTATCTATGACGCCGCACGCACGCTCGCTTATGCGATTTACGTTTCCGCATACCCGCGCTAAACCGCTGTATCGCTTCATTGCATAAAACTTTGTAACGCTTGCTTTCTTGTACTGCGCTTCGCTTGTTCTGTGCCTTCAAAGGATAAACATTGTTGTGTCGTGTAGTGTACGTGTGCGAACATTAAAGTGTGGCTACCCAACAAAAAGGACTTTGATTTCTCGGGACCCGTAAGTTAACTCACACTACCTACACACCCAAAAATCCTTAGTGTTCAGAGACCACAATGTTCGTACTATCTTAACAAAATGTCAATTTTGTTAGGCTTATTGAAATTTGGATCAGCCAAATTATTAATATCATTAAGCTCTGGCCAATCCACCAATGTAAATTTCCTTTCAGGTAAAATCGAAGTCACCTTGCTCAGCACGTAAGCATTTATTTGAAGGGTAAAGTCAGGGTCCCATAACGACTGAATGTGAACTAACCATAAATTTAGACGTTAGATCGCTCTGACCTCCTCCTACACCTGACATAGACGTTTTAACCGCTATCTTTTTTAACTTCAATAACTGAACCGCAGATTCCGTAATAAAGGAAGCTAGTGAACCCTGGTCTAACAGGGCTCTCAAAAATTGTGGATGCCCATTGTCGATCTAGCCTTAATAACGGCTGTAGCCAATATGACTTGACTATGAATCCTTTTTGCGAAATGGGTTGAAATATGAGGTTCAGCCGGGATCTCGTTCTGTGGCGTTTCCTTTTGCACTGGCGACGCAGAACAGCTCGCCTCTGCTTCTGAATCCGTTTCTAGATGCAAGAGACTATGGTGCTTTTTATTGCACATTTTACATTGTCCTCGGAACAATGTGGACAGGATATTTTTGAAACTACGTGACATGCTTTAGTACTATATTTGGACTTGCTACTTGAGGTTCTACAAATTCAAAAGCCCGAAAACGTTTATCCAAAAAGTCCCCAAAATCATTGAAGGTGGGAAGTTCCTCGCAAGATTGACTTATCTGCAATTCCCACTGCTTCCGAGTCTCAACGTCCAACTTGGAGCTAATTAAATAAATAATAATAATATCCCAAGCGTCCACCTGTAGCCCTAGATTTGACAATTCATGTAAGCAATCGGTTGTGGCATCTAAAAGCTCCTTGAGAGCATTAGATGACTCAGCCGTCATTTGTTTTTGGTTTAATAAGCGCTTGAGAACACAATTGGCTAAAAATATAATAATAACATAGATAATATAATAGTATAATAATAATTAATATAATAAAGAAATAAGCTGGCAACACTAATGTCAACGGATGTCTTGTAATTTCATTCTATAATAAAATTTTCGTTAAATAATTATTTTTAAACAGTCTGGAACCTAATCTCCCTTTTAATATATTATAATTTCTCCATTTCTTAATATAACAATAGTAAAATGAAGCCATTTTATAACAATAAACACATAAAGAAAAAATGTGATCAAGAATGACGTATGTCACCTACATAAGATTGTACAGATAAAAATAATAATGAAATCAAGAGAATGTTGACGAGATCAGCAGCAAGACGCGCACGCCTATCACCTCCGGACCCGTCGCTCAGCTCCGCCTCGCCGCCGCCGGAATCCAGAAACGTCGTGAGTGCTGTGACACCGGCCGTGGCAGTTGCGTCGAGCTCGAGCGACGAGTATTTCTCTCCGCCGACGACGCCACCACCTGTTCGTCGACGAGGAGGACGCCGGCCGCCGGACGGTTTAGGACCTCGAGGCCCACCGGCCTCTGATAGGGTCCCAGCTCCCGGCGGGAGTGTGCCGCGCATGCGATGGACGCAATCCATTAATGCAAATGTCATGCGCGCATACTATGGGGCTACAGAGGGGGGTAACAACCTGACCGCGTACCGTGTTCGGATGCTCTCTCTGTTTCAGGTGCTTGAGCCAGCTGTCAACGTGTCGGCACAACGACTGTCGGATCAGGTGCGAGTCATCCAGCGTAATGGTATGTTGGATGACACCGTACTTGATCGCTTGCGGACTGAAATGCAGAGTAGCCATGTCATTGCCACGCCGCCGCAGACTGTGGTTCCACCACAGTCTACCATAATACCAACTCACGATAACAACGTGAGTAATGACATGGTTACTAATGTAAGTACCCAGTGCAATGAGGAAATGAGGTGTGCTTTGGAGGGTGCGATTCGAGAATATCGGTTCATGCAACCCGATCTTAGACCACGCGTACCTCGTTTGCCCATGCATAACAAAAATAAGGTGCTGGTGGCAGTTCTGGATTCGCAGTTGTCAAACTATTTTGATAACTGCGAAAACCTCACCGATGCTCACTCAGTCCTGTATTGTGCGGCTGTAGCGGCATGTCGTGTAGCTCATGTCAAATTTTCTGATGACAGAGCTACACGACCTAAACCAGCCGTACCGTCATGGCAGTACAGGATTGAACGACGTATTGGTGAGGCCAGAGCACTCATCGGCAAACTGATCTGCTTCAGGGAGGGCAATACTCGCCCTAGAGTGATGCGTTTTGTGAGGCGGGCGTTCTCGGGGACTGATATCAGTGCTCGAGACTACATGTCCCGTGTCACAGAGCGCATCGACTTCCTGAAGCAGAAAGTTTATGCATGGGCAAACCGTATTCGTAGGTATAAGCGGCGGGTGGACCGATACACTCAGAATCGCACATTCCAAAGAGATGAAAGGTGGGTTTATAGGGCTTGGGAGCGACCCGACCAAGGTGTGGCTGACACGCACCTGCCGGATGATGATGCCATGTGTTCATTCTGGCGCAGCATCTGGTCGGTGCCTGTTAGCCATACCGAGGGTGAATGGACTCGGGAGGTCGAGCGGGCGTGCGATCTAGTACCAGAAATGGGGGCAATCACTATCAGCCCCCAAGACGTAGTTCGTGCAGTCCGTCCGTTACCTAACTGGAAATCTCCAGGGCCGGATGGGCTGCACAACTTCTGGATTAAATGGTTTACAAGGTCGCACGCTCGCCTGGCGATCCTGTTCCAGTCAGCCTTAGAGTCAGGGTCGCTGCCAGAGTTCCTGACAACAGGGATAACCCACCTGCTCCATAAATCGGGTAGTACTGCGGAGCCCAAAAATTATAGACCGATTGCCTGTCTTCCGAGAGTCTATAAAGTTCTTACATCCATTTTGAGAGCTAAAATTAACAAACACATTGATGACAATTCTGTAATGTCCGCTTCTCAAAATGGATGTAGGAACGGGTCCCGCGGTACTAAGGAGCTACTCCTCATTGATATGGCCATTAGTCAACAGGTTCGCCGTTCCCGAAGGGATCTGTCGACATGTTGGATAGACTATAAGAAGGCCTATGACTCGGTGCCACATACATGGCTCATGAGGGTGCTAGAGTTGTATAAAGTTGATTCAACTCTGCGCATCTTCCTGATGTCATGTATGGGGCAATGGAGGACAGTCCTTCGCTATCCGGGATGTCGGCAAATCCAGAGGAATAGCGAGCCGATAAGGATAGAGCGAGGTATATTTCAGGGCGATAGTTTGAGTCCGCTTTGGTTCTGCTTAGCCTTGAATCCTCTTAGCACGCTGCTGGAGGATTCAGGTCTAGGCTATCGGTTGAGGAGAGGTGGTCAAGTTATATCTCACCTCCTTTACATGGATGACCTGAAACTCTTTGCCCCCAACGATTTGCAACTGATGGAGCTACTGAAAGTAACTGAAACTTTCAGTAGCGCCATCAGGATGGAATTTGGTGTGGACAAATGTGCGGTCATGCATGTAAAGCGAGGGGAGATTGTGGAATCTGTGGGAACCCAGCTCTCGGATTCCATAAATCTTAGATCCCTCTCAGCAACTGAAACCTAAAAGTATTTGGGTATGTCGGAAGCGCTGGGCATCAATGTTGCTGACATGAAGCAATCGTTGAAGGAGCGCTTCTTTGGCCGTCTGAAAAAAGTATTTAATAGTCTTTTATCAGGCGGCAATAAGGTGCGTGCCTTCAACGGTTGGGTCATGCCGGTTCTGATGTACTCTTTCGGCATACTCAAATGGACTCAGACAGAACTAGACGCCCTGGATAGGAGGGTCCGTACATTGTTGACGGCATATCGAATGCATCACCCGCGTTCTTCTGTTATGAGACTGTATATCCCGCGGAGGTGTGGGGGTCGAGGCTTTTTAAACGCTAAGACTCTTCACAATCGCGAGATATGCAGTCTCAGGGAATATTTCCTTGAAACCGACGTGGGGATGCATCGAGATGTGGTCGCAGTGGACAAGGGGCTCACCTCGCTCTCCTTGGCTAAAGAGAACTGGCGCAAACCTGTAGTGCTTGACACTAACGACCGCATGGAAGTATGGCAGAGTAAGGAGCTTCACGGACGGTTTTTCCGGGCCCTGCATGGGCCCGATGTAGACCTACCAGCGTCCGTAGCCTGGCTACGTTCCGGGGACCTCTTTGGAGAAACCGAAGGTTTTGTCTGTGCAATTATGGATGAAGTTATGATGACGAATAACTACCGGAGATTTATTGTGAAGGACGGTACGGTTGACATATGTCGGGCATGCCACCGTCCAGGCGAATCAATCCGTCACATTATCTCCGGGTGTTCTCGTCTGGCTAACGGAGAGTACTTGCATAGACACAACCTTGTAGCCAGGATTATCCATCAGCAACTTGCTCTAAAATACAACCTTGTGGAATCGGAAGTACCGTACTATAAGTATGTGCCCGACCCAGTTCTCGAAAATGGCAATATCACATTGTACTGGGATCGATCCATCGTAACTGACAGGACTATTGTAGCCAATAAGCCTGATATAGTGGTGGTGGATCGATCAGAGCGGCGTGCAATGATTGTTGACATAACGGTCCCGCATGATGGGAACCTCGTGAAAGCCGAGAAAGATAAGCAAATCAAGTATCTTGACTTGGCTCACGAGGTTGTCGACATGTGGGATGTGGACTCAGCGATCATTGTGCCGATAGTTGTATCAGCCCATGGCTTAATTGCCAAGAGCCTCGACCAATACCTGAGGAGGCTCTCGTTAGGCAGCTGGATCAAGGGTTTGATTCAGGAAGCGGTACTCCTGGACACGGCTCGTATTGTCAGGAGGTTCCTCTCTCTGGAGCCCTGACCGCCGGTAGCTTGGACCCTGTTCCCGATACCGGTGGGCTACAATTTTTTATATTTTTAAATGTTTTTTATATTGTTTTTAGTTTAAGAAATATTTAAAAATATATAAGATTTGTGTAAAGATAAATAAAGGAAATAATAATATAATAACATAGATCAACATTTCTGATAGTTTGCATGCGTGACAGGAATGTGCTTAATTAGTTGTGATGCTTCACCTGACAACTGAGATCTTAAATAATGTAATTTTTGTACATCATCGAGAGATTGATTACCATAAATTAGTGACAAAAACAAATCCCTAAACGTTGACCATTCCTGATATTCGCCACTAAAAACAGGAATTGTTGTTTTGGGCAATTTAGCAATTGAAGTCAATTTTGCATGGCTCTGGTCTGGTGAGACATCACTCATTTTTGAAGATCTTGGTAAAGCATTTTTTAATTCTACTTTATAATTTATAAAAATGTCTGTAACCTCTTCAAACACATCAGTTTTGATGTAACTGGTTGCACTCAGTTCACTTTCTGTGTAGTAGAACAAAAGCTCTTCGTGTTTTCTTGTAAAATGTTCAAACTGTTTATCTAATATTTCCAAACGTGACTCCACATATGCCTGATTAATTCTATCTTTTGGAAATTTTTTGAAGTTAATAAACCCTTTCTCAATGCGACTTTTAATATCTTCCAACAGCCTTAACCTAGCCTCCGTGATTCCAAATATGGATACTTCGTTATATGCAAATAATTCAAAGAAGTTATTTGCTAAGTGTCAGTTTGGAATTTCACACAAGTGTTTGAATGTCGTAATTTTTCTAAGTGTTGAAACTGTTCTTTAGTTCTAGGTGATTATTATTTCCTTTATTTATTTTTATACAAATCTTATACATTTTTAAATATTTCTTAAACTAAAAACCATATAAAAAACATTTAAAAATACAAAAAATTGTAGCCCACCGGTATCGGGAACAGGGTCCAAGCTACCGGCGGTCAGGGCTCCAGAGAGAGGAACCTCCTAACAATACAAGCCGTGTCCAGGAGTACCGCTTTCTGAATCAAACCCTTGATCCAGCTGCCTAACGAGAGCCTCCTCAGGTATTGGTCGAGGCTCTTGGAAAGTCGTTAGGTATTTATGTTTATTTATAATGTATTCATGATTATTATTTATCAGAAGTTAAATATTAGATAGTTATTGTATTATTATTTAATCTCATTAATTGATTTTTATTTTATGTTTTCCGTGTTTTAAGGTGGAAATAAAAAAATCCTGCTGAATAATAACAAAAATGTTTATTCGTTTAATTTAGTTATAAAATTAACAAACTTTTATGAGAATTGCGACGTCACGTTCCTACCTAGACAAAAGAAGTTCTCTTATCACCATTCATAAGATTTTTTGTTGTATACCCACTTAGTCAATTCATAATAAGAATAACATAACAAGCAAAAGGATATTCTAATAACACAAATATAATTGTTGATACCCACTTTTTATAGGTATCAGTATTCAGCAGAGTTCATTGAAAACTAATATTTGAGTTAGACTTTATGAACGTGTTTTTTTTATGTAACGTCAGAATGAATGTATTGAAGTTATAGCTTAAGTGTTCATTTTCTTGACGAAAAGAAGTTTGAAACTAAACCCCAATTTAAGATCATTGAATTTAAAATTTCAATACGGAAATGTTAATATTACTAAATATTTTGTTACCCCGTCTACTTATTAACTTTTCGCCTTAAATGAAGTCTTCCTTTTGGCAAGACTTGAAAGTCTTCTCGTCAGAAAATTCAGTCGTCTCCCAGTTACAATCTAAATATTCCCGAGCAAAATGTAGTCGTTCCTCCTTGTGTTTCTGTGTCAAACATGGTGTTTTAGCTAGCTTCTGATGATGTAAACCTTCAGCATGGAGTGCAAGGCGAACAGTTTGCCATGAAGTATCAAATTGATCTGCAAACATTATAGTTGGAATGAAACCATTTGTTTCATATTCTTCCACCGTGAAACGTCGCTGAGTCGGGTTAATAAGCGGCGGCCTTTCACTTCTTAGACGACTCTGCAGACTACTTTCTTCCTCATACCTCTTTGCCCAACGGCTCACAGTATTTCTTCTAAAAAAGCAAAATATGATTACACACTTGCAACTAGCAATTTATTCAATAATAAGAAAATCACACACCACAACTATCATCATAATAATTATAATCTTTAAAAATAACTTACACATGAGCCAGTTTCAGTTGAAATTTGAGAAATATTAAGCCCATTTTTACGCATTTTTTTAATATTAGCTTGCATCTTGAATAAAGACAATCAAACAACACGCTAATCATAATAATAACACAAACGCTCGTTATAAAGTTCCCCAACTAACAAGGTCATAACTAACTATATCTTTGTTCAATCCAGAAGTTTATTTTGTTTCACTTTCACCCTCATCTTTTTTGTTAATAATAAGTTAAACTAAGGTTGGACCCTGTTTCCGCTACCGGTGGGCTACAATTTTTATATTTTTAATTGTTTATTATTTTTTTTTTCTAAGGAATATTTAAAAATGTAATGATTTGTAAAAATTTAAATAAAGGGGATAATAAAGTTCAACTAATACTTAGAGAAACATATCTCATCGGGTCTAACGAAAACATATTTAAAACACAAAAAGTGTAATGTCACTTGGGTTCGAACGCAGGCTGGCTACAACGTGCGAGATATTTTAACTATAGCGTTAACCGCTAAGCCAGATAGACACATAATTATTAATTTGAAATATAATACCACTAACTTAATACGCCGTCGCGACATGACAGGCTTGTCACTAAGGCAAATGATCATTATATCGCACTCTTTCTGACTAGATAATGATGAAAGAGTGCGATATACGAAATCGTGTATGTTTGCAAAATGTTTGTTATGGAAAAAGGTCTTAAGAGCGACTTGTTTCGATGCGATCGTTTTATTAAACTGCTACTGGACTTATGGTCCCTACTGTACATGTACGATTAACAACTCAGCCTAACGCAGCTCATTACTGGACACAACTCTCTGAAGCTGGGCCACCGCACCCTTACCTCCGAATTCCACATCTGATCTTATCTACTAGCCATGGTTCCTCAACAAACACAGCCACGTCACACCATTTCAGCTTGCTTACTGTGCAAGCTAAGTCTATAACCATTCCGGAGCTACTTCATTAAAGACTTACTGCTTGAATTGCCCGATGAGTCAGGCGGTGTTGTTACTGGTTTTTCACGAGGTCCACTTGGATAAACAACCCTCTTTTGATTCTTTGGTTTATCTATCATTATTTTTATGAGTGAAGGCGTTATCTTCCCAGTCATTATTACTGAAATAAAGATTGCATTTTAATTTTCTACTGCTAAAATCTTCCTCGTACTTGCTCTATAGAATACTTTTAGTTTGAGATTAGAGTGGTACTCGATCCAAACTTTTGCTTGTAGGTGGGTCTACCGCACATCTTGCGAACATGTACAAAGATGTCCCTGTCCCTACTTTATTTCTAACATGCACGCGAACCGCACTGATCAAACACGTGCGCAAGTGTGTACCCACCTTATGCTATTTTTAAGTGGTTGTAAACCTAACTAACTGGTGTTTCTGTTCATTGTGGTGGCGCATCTACAACGCCACTTACAAACGCATTGTAGCTGTCGTCACGAAATTTTAACATGGCGCAAGCAGAGGTAGCAGCCTTACTAGGATGTACACTTGTACAGGGTGAAAACAGGCCCTTCATGGAGCCGTCAACCAAGCATTCAATACATCAAACTTTACACTGCGCAGAAATTATTGCTGGGAAACGACTTTATTTTTTGGTGTGAAAAATCTATTGAAAAAAAAAATTACAACATTTAATTTTAAAACTTTGACCTTCCAATATCTCCGGTAGGGTATGATCCAAAAAGAAAATCGCAATGCCGGGAAGAACTAGTGTATTTCGGCTTCGTTAAGGGTCTTTTGACACCATGTAAATTATAACAACATTACAACAACCGTCGAAGTCGGTAGTAGCCCACCAGACACACCAACATACCAACACCAACATAATCACACACCAACTATTCAACGGAGAATAAGGACTTTGGTTCTCATACATAAAATACAGAGACAACGTTTTACAAAGAACTTCTTCCTTACCTTGACTAATTTCATCTAAAATTTCAGCCTGTCCAGTACTGGTGTTTAACTGGTTCATTATTCTGGATTTCTTATCCAGCATTTCTCTCTCATTCCGGAATTTTATGGTTCCAAACATTTTCAAATGCGATAGATCAAAACCTTTCCTTGTTGCCAGTTCTATTTGTGATGGAGATACACGACCTTTTCTGATGGCTGATTTATAACAAAAGGAGTTTTAAAGGTGGGCAACAAGTATGAAAAAACCCCATAAGTACCTACTTCGAAAAGACCGCGAACTTGTTCCATGAGTTTTGACTACAATTTCCAGTAAACTGAATCTACTGTCCGTTCTTATTTTATTTTTAAATTGTCTTTTTTGTCTTTACTATCGACACTTTTAACGTGCACGTGCAGATTTAAGATTTTTACACAAACACATCCTAAACCGCTGGGTCTAGTTTATATTTTGGATATTCTACTTATGATACTGTTAGCCTGTGTCATTCCCCTGCTGGGCAAAGACCTCTCTCTATGCACGTCTTGTACCATAATGTACCATCTCAACATGAATGATGTAACCAAAGTTTTGTAACGATATTCTGATTTAAAGAGCGTCCATGGAGTTTCCTGCCTGTTCTTCTCCATAGTGATCTACGCTTAGGAATGGGCAACCAACTACAGCACTTTCACAGTTATTATGCCTTGTGACTGGGATTATAGCTGCATTTCATTGTTGTCTTTGTTTCGACAGTTCACAAATGCCTGTAACTGGCCTTCTTAAAATAAATGCTTTGATTTTGTTGATTGTTATTCTGCCTCTAATTTTGCAGCACAGTGACCTTTATTCTCAATCACATAAAGTTTATGTCAAATAAAAAATAACTAAGCAAGGACTGTATCTTACTGTCACTGAGACCTTGTCGTTTGATGGTGTGCAAGTGACATTGAACCTTAAACGTTATTCATCTTTACGCTGGTAATGCAACTTCGAGTTCGACTACACAGCTCCCTGGCTTAGATTTATGAGACATCCACGACACGTCAAGCTATACAAAACGGTCGCACTGGTATGACTGACACCGTTGACTCTTTACTAAGCCGAACATTTCTAATACACGTTTTCAATTTAAGGTCAATCTTTACAATCCAACTTCCTATCCTACTAATATTGTAAATGCGAAAGTTTGTGAGGGACAGCTCCACAAACTGACAGGGTGCATTCAGCTCCTTATTTTGAATCATATTCCACTGGAATTTATCTCCGGAAAAATATATTTAAAAAAAATATCTGTTACTATTCCTTTATTCCAATGTAAAATTACATTCACTGAACGCAGCACTCTATTTATGTAAATAATAAGGCTAAAATCAAAAACCCAACAATGGTTGTTGAAATACTCCAACGAACGACGCGTGAAATCAGCTGTTCAATACGTGCCTAGCTACAGAGTTCATCAAACTTGTCGTCGCGCTTGCCGTTCGATACGTGTATTTTGCCACGGTAACGAAACATTGCGTATGAGGAAATAAAACAAATCAAATTTATTGGATTCCCATTACATTCCTGAAATAATTTCTGGTACCGGTCATCTTAGTATGATGTACTGAATTCACCCCATCAGTTTGTGGAGGGCTGTCCCTTACACCCTGTAGAAATCTGGATGTTTATTACTCTTTCACGCAAAAACTACAGACTGGATTTGGGTGAAATTTAGCACACAGATAGTTTATAACCTGGATACTTACGAACACATAGGAGGATACTTTTTTATCCCGGTAGTACGATCCCGTGGGGTGGGACAATTACCGATCTACACGCGCACGAAGCCGCGCCATAAGCTAGTTTATGATAAAGTGCTAACCTTGGCGGACTTTGTTAATGATTTCAGCGTTACCGCTTTCAGTACCTAGTCTTGCAACTATGTCTTCCCTGGTCCATTGTTGTAGTTTCATGATCCCTCTCAAGAATTTCGTGACTGCTGGCGATACTTGCCCATTGTCCATAGCTGTAATTAAGCTTTGACTTGTTACCCCGAAGTACGAGAAAAAAACATTTTGCAAAAAAAAACCGGTGACTCTGCTTGTTTCATTGACTTTTTTGCCACCGAATTCCGAAAGTAAAGTTATTTTAGACTTTTTTTGTGTTTTTTAAGTCAGGTTTTTTTGCAAAACGTTTTATTTTACTCTTTTTAGTTATATACACAAATTCTCGTTCATGAATTTATTTTACATTGTAACTAGAAGTTATTAAGGACCATCATGTCAACATAGACCAAGAAGAAAAAAAACAAACTACTGAACCGATTTTGATTAAATTTCTATTGGACCAATCGGAAAATATGTATCCTTTTATATATAAAAAAAAAAAAATCAAATCGGTTTATAAATGATGGGATTAAGAGGAACCAAACAAAAAAAAAGAAATACAAATGAACTGACAACTAACAAACAACAGGAGTTTTTTTGTTTGTTTTAAAACAAAACTTATTTGGGTTTTTTTCACTAACCATACAGCCGAGATACTAATAAAGAAATAGAAAGATGGTCTAGTTTATTTTGTATTTTCTATCTACTGAAATGATAAGTAAAAGTAGTATGGAAGAAGAAGATATGCTACTTAGGATTAGGGACGGAGAATGAGTACTTATTTGATATCTTACCGTATTCCATTTTTCTCGCGATTTCGTCCTTACCCTCAGGAGTGCTGAGTTTAGAGGCTATGTTCTGCTTGTTCATTGGAGCCAAACACTTTCTCAAGGATGATTCATCTTTTTTACTTAGTACCGCTTCAATAATGAATGGCGTTATATCACCCGTACTTATAGCTGAAATCAGTTTTTCGAACATTTATTTTGTATTTTGTGCATTTTTTTGTTTTTACTCGTTATATTTATTTGACCTCACTGGTTGTTAAGAGCGTTAACGTCTTACGGCATTTCATACAAACTTTCAACTGATTTTTTTTCGAAATGACTGAACTGATTTTAATGAAACTTCGTACGCATAAGCAGGATACATAAGTGTAAAAACTTGACAGAGAATATTTTCGAAAAATAGTGTTACAGCTAAATTAGATCGATTTTAGATTTTCCATAGAAACAAAAATTTCCAATTATCTTTTTTTTTAAAAGACATTTCGAAAAGTTCTCTGTCAAGTTTTTAGACTTATGTATCCTGCTTATGCGTACGAAGTTTCATTAAAATCGGTTCAGTAATTTCGAAAAAAAATCACTCGAAAGTTTGTATGAAATGCCGTAAGACGTTAACACTCTTAATCTATATCATACATACATACAAATAAATAAAATTGAAGTGTCTTTTTTAAATTTCGAAATAACTACTTTTTATTGAATGCATATAAAAGTTCATACGTTACTTATAACAATAAAAAAAAACATTAAAAAGTTGTGTCTGCCTGTCTGCTTGTTCCGGGCTAATCTCCGAAACGGCTGGACTGATTTAAACGAGACTATTGCTGGCAGATAGCTAATATTATATGGAGTAAATTAAGCTATTTTTATTTTAGAAAACTGATTAGGATTCCGTGCAAAAAAATTAAAACTCATGAAATTGTTACGCTGTGACCACCAATGCAGCGATATCGTGCCACGCCGCCAGAGCCGCAACGCACCGTGTGCATAGGCTCTCACGCTTAGCCAAGTTAGGTGCTAAGTAATGTTTAAATACAGTTTGCATAGAAGTTTTATGTTAAGACCCCATAATGTTTCGTCATTACCTTTACGAATTTGACGGAAGGTTCCGCTTGTCTTATTAGTTCCGTTGTTATTCGTTTCTGAAATAAATATTGACCAATATTATGAAAACTATGGGTGCCTAATGCCCATTTTCACTAAAATAGGCGATACCTAAATGTAATTTTTCAGAATCGGAAAGAATATTCTTTTTCGGAAAGAATATAAAATAAACATTAAGGATCTTATAAGAAGTGAAGGTTCTTGCTATGTTATGCCGTTACTGACATACATATTTGAATAGAAAAAGCCAATAAAATAAAAGATAAATCTATCTTTAGATATTAACTCGCGAAAAAAAACATTACCCCCAAATCATACAGGTGGCTAAGCAACATAGTTCTTAGTCTTCTAGAAGTAACGAGCACGGAACTTGACTAAAAAATATGGATGATTGACCTAAAAAAATGTAAATTTCGAAACTTAGGACGAGTTGCATATTGAGAAACGAATGGTGAATCAGGAAAGGGTTGCTTCAAAATCAAAATCAAAGCAATTATTTCAAGTAGGCCAGTTACAGGCACTTTTGAATTGTCGAAACAAAGACAACAATGAAATATAGCTCCAGTCCCAGTCACAAGGGACAAAAACTGTGAAAGTACTGTAGTTGCCCATTCCCTAACGTAGATCTCTATAGAACGGGCAAGAAACTCCATGTAAGATGTGTACAAAAGTGTCCATAGTAAAAACAAATTCAAAAATAAAATAATTAATTCAAATAAGCCGTGGCAAATAAGAGATGACCAGTCACAACTGACAGCGCCCGTTCACGCTTAGTCTACGAACGTGACTAGTCTAGTGACTTGCTTAGCGCCTAGAGTCCATTGAGTTAAGGGTAAACAGGGTCTGCGATTCTCCATACTTTAGTCCCTTTTTTGTCTTCCTGAATAATGCCTCTAGAGCAATATTTTTTATTCATAAAATCAAGGTCTACTGTAGATACGTCCCTTTCATTTCCATTTTTTTCAGTAACTAATAAGTAACGAAAATAAAGTATATACGGTACTTGTAACAAAAACACTTTCTTTTTTAATTTTGTCTGTTTGTCCGTCTATCTGTCTCTTTGTTCCAGCATAATAATTTCACGCGGACGAAGGTCGCGGACAATAGCAAGTCTATAATGCTCGTGGCTTCCACGTCGTGGAGTTTGGACACCATCTCACGAGACCGTGCCTACACTATGTCGACATTCGTTCAGCTGTTATGGTGTGAAAAGGTAACAGAATGAATTTATTTCACATTATATGTTAAGTATAGCCCTGCGGATATACTTTTTTTAAAATAGTCTCTACAAAAAATACTAATTAACAAAATACGTAAATTAAGTGCTAACCTCTCATGGTCTTCTTAATGTGTTTAGTCTCGTCATATTTTAACTTTTCCACATCTGTCATTGCAAGATATAAATCTGGCTTAGGCAAATTGCTTAGACGTTCTTTCCTCTTAATTTTCAAATCTGGTTGTGAAGACTTATTTAAAAAATGCCAAGATTTTAATCCCATGGATTTTAAAAACCGGCTCATTTTATTACCTAGTGTTATAATACTCGAGCTAGACTTTTTAATGATTGAGCTAAGTATTTTAGTTTCGTAGCTAAATGTTTTGCTTCTGTCACTGAGTTTTTCATTACTAGAACTCATACATGTAGTCACAGCATATTGTTTTTTGTTCTTTTTTGTTCTTTTTTTGTTATCTTTGTGTAAATTGGAATTAGTACTTGAATCTCTTGAGGAACTATAAGTAAATAAAGCGTTCTGTTCTTCAGTTATTGACTTCTTTTTATTTATTATTTTTCTGTCATGATTGGTAGCTGAGGCACGTGTTTTTTCATCATATTTAATTGTCATTTCATCTCTAAAGAGTTTCATTTTCTTCGATGGTTTTGTTCTGGTATATGGTTTCGCAATATAATTTTTTGAAAATGGCATTATTGTTTCAAGTTCTTCATCTTGTACAGCTTTAGCTCTTCCTATTTGATCTATGGCTGCAAAACCTCCACCCATTTGCACTTTAAATGCATTTGGCCTTTCAATTTGCAATCTTTCTTTAATAGCTCTTTCAATTTGAAATCTTTCTGCATTCATTTTTTTAATTTCTAATCTTTCTGCATTATATATTTCAGTTTCTGATCTTTTTGAAAAGGCTCTTTCCATTTTTATTTTTACTGTATTAGGTCTTTCTATTTGCAATCTATCTGCTTTTTCTAGTTCTATTTTTAATGCATTTTCTCTATTCATTTCTAATTTAAAAGCTTTAGCGCTTTTCTTTTCACCATAAAAAGTTCTTGGCTGAGCAGTACTTGTAAATACAGTAGTATATGATTTTTTCCGTAGCTGATTATTGTAGAAATGTATGTTAGAACACAAAACTTTAGTGGAATTTCTCTCTTTTGTGTCTTCTCCGTCATTACTTTCTATTGTACTAGTATTTGGCACGCTATATTTTAAAGTATCTAATTTGTCTAATGTATCAGTTCGTCTGTCATATCTTTGAAGCAAATGAGGTTTTGTCTCGTTCGCTTGATCAACATCTAGGTGTATTTTGTTACGTTTAAACTTCCTTAACAATAAAGTGGATTTGGACGTTGACGTGTCTTTTGGAACATTCAGTTGGAAAGTCTGTTTTGGATGTTCCTCTGTCTTGACAAATTCTAAAGTAGTTGGTAATAAATGATTGAAATTAGCTCGCCGGACTTCTTCAAATGTTACGCGCGGAATTTTGTTAGAAAGTTTATTTCTTCCATCGCCAATACTGTTAATTAAGATTTCCTCCTTTTGTTTATATGTACCAATCGACTCTGTGTCGTGTAAACTACTTTTTCTGTTCCACTTTGATTTAGAGATTTTTGTTTTAACTTTAGTTGTGCTCATTGATTTTGATTTCATTGCCGTTCTCAGTGTGGATTTTGAAGGGTTCTTCGTTTTTTTAATTTCATTTCGATTATAACTTCGCTCTTTTACCAAACATATTTTTGAATAATCCGGGGGCATATATTTTCCCGATATGTAATATTTAAGACTTGGTGGAACTCGTTTCTTGTTATTAATACCACCATACTTTGAGGATTTTAATGCCAGCCGCCGTTTTTTTGTAAGTTTATTACGTTTGTGCTGATCATTCTTACCGAAGACGTATGTATCAGATCGACATTCGCTAGTGTTGTTTTTATTAAAAGATCTGGTCTCGGTAACTACATGAATAATCACTGATTTACTAGACCCAAACACAGGACGTTTAACTTTATGCATTCTTGTTGATTTTAAATATTGTGTTTTAGCATTTACATCTGATTCAATAATTGAATCAATCATGTTGAAAATTTTGAATATCTTTTTATTTACGTAATTTCATTAATGGTAAAATGCTTGACGAAGTAATAGTTTCATTAAAGTTGTGAAACTTCAACAATACTTAGTTTTTGTTTCTTCATCATCTCTTGAGATTTCGTTTAATAGAATTTGTTATGCACTGGCCTTCTGAAAACAACAATAAGGAAGCATGTTGATAAATGTACGTAATTTAAAAAAAAAATTACATATATACCTAAGTTAGGTGAAAGCGTACTATTTATTTTTAACTAGAGACCCGCCCCGAGTTCGCGCGGGTGCAATTTACTAATGAAGAAAATGAGAAGTGAGCTTAGCAAAAATAAAACAAAAACATATAAACCTTTTCTGTATCAATTACGGACACGATACAAAAATCTGCCAAATTGGTCAAGCTGTTCTCAAGTGATGATCCACCACACATGCGGCCATTAATATAAACAAGGTGTAAACGAACCCTTCACGAAGCCGATCGCCTCGCTCGCCCGCCTGCCAGTTGGCGGTGTGGCCTGCGCTTAATACGGGGGTAGATATAGATACCTCCAGGTATTTAAAGTAAAGTTATAACCAGAGATCGGAATCAGGTAGAGTTATTTGTGTACAAGTTACACTGATTTCATACAGCGAAAGAATAAAGTGGATATGCCTCAAATCCCGAAATTAATTTTAAAGAGCAGAAAAATCCCGTGATTTATTAAATAAAAAAGTAATTTACTTTTACACAATTTAAACCATCCAACATCGGACATCATGCGCACGCAGCGCAGCAGTTAATGTAAAAATGTCGCGGGTTCGATTCCCGCACGGAACATATATTTTTATGATCTACAAGTAGTTGTTCCGGGTCTGGGTATGTGTGTATGTGTGAGTTTAAATCTTTGTAAACGCATCCACGTTACAGGAAAAAATCCTAGTGTGGGGCAACGTAAATAAAAAATTATATTGTGAATAAAAGTAAATACTATTAAAAAATTGTATGTTAATTATGTTTGTTTTATTTGTCTTATCTATCTCTGTGGTTTTTATTATTATTTAATTTGCAAGTACATAAATAACTCTACCTAATTCCGACCTCTGGTTATAACATTAAAAACTTGTAAGAAAAACTTTTGAACTTTGACCAAGGTTCCAGGTATGGTCTAGAAAAAATAAATGATCGCACTGACTTTGAGAGCTAGTGCCTTTCGTCTTCGCTATGGGTACTTTTACACTCATTATTGAAGTAATAATCTGATATTCTATCTGTCTATATATAATTGTACCTGCTACTAGCCAAGTGTCTGTGTGGATATCTATCCAAATGATAAGTAAGCTAGGGTTCAGGGGGTTAGGGTTCTAGGGTCCAGTCTTACCAAGGGGTATCGTATTACCCAGTACTAACTGGGTTGTGGAGGTCAGATAGGCAGTCGCACCATGTAAAATTCTGGTATACAGCTGCATCCGGTTAGACTGGAAGCCGACCCCAATATAGTTGGGAAAAGGCTAGGCAGATGATGAAGTAAGCTAAGGTTCAAGATTTTTTTAAAATTAATATTAAAAAACCGATATTTACAGGCAGGACTACGATGAACAGCATTTCTTCTAAAACAGGCTCCACAATTTCACGACGGCACTTTCAAATAAATTTATAAGATTTTCCCATTAATTTATGGAAAGGAAAAGGAGTTCAAATATTATCATCACGTAAATTACATTGAGATAAAAAGTATTTTCTGAAACCAGCAGGATAAAGTGTTCATTTCTAATATTTCCGATAAGACTACAAATTAATTAAAATATTGCTTACCAAATTAAAAACTAGTTTTATTCGTTAAATGCTCAGGCATAGTTTCAAACGTAGTCGTATCTAATATGACTAGTCGCCGGGTACCTTCGAGAGATACTTATTTGCCCGTGCAGTAGCATGGAACATAATATTACTAAAAATAGATAAATCGTCTCCCTTATGAGATATGCTTACCGCTTACCATATTACGAAAACGACATGTCAAACGTGACAAGCAAAGAGAAGAATACTAATACCAAACGGTGGCAGTACACATTGTCAAACTGCAATACGAAGGCAAGGTTTAAGGAGGTTTCTTATTATAAAGGGTGTAGCAAGACCCTTAACAAAGCCGAAAGGCACTTGTTCTATCCGTCTTTACGATCATTTTTTTGGTCTAGACCATACCTGGGAACCTTCTTGTTACGGAGATATTAGGGGTCAAAGTTCCAACTTTTTCACAAGTTTTTTTTAAATAATTTTTTTTAATGTAAGATTTTTACTTTAAACACCTCCACGACCCTCGTACTATTCAATCCATCCATCAGCACAATGCTTTGAGTGCGTTTCATCGAGCCCTACCGTAAAGCGTGATTTTTCACCCCAAATAAAAAAGTCGTTTCCCAGCAATAATTTTTGCGTAAAGTTACTTAGTTTGATGTACAGAATGCTTGGTTGACGGCTTCGTGAAGGGTCTGTTTACACCCTGTATAGTGCTGTAAGGTTACACCCTCATTCACCATATGTTTTTTGTGCAAAACCTATGGGTGTTGAGATAAAAGTGTAATATCTCTCGCTAAGCTGTTGATCCCGGCTGTCGTTTGTAGATCTTTCACAGTCGTTACAGGTAGTCAGTGACCCAATAGTCTGACAACCAGTCTTACCAAGGAGTATCGTATTACCCTGTGCTAACTGGGTTTTGGAGGTCAAATACGCTGCCGCTCCATGTAAAATACTGGTATTCAGCTGCATCCAGTTAGGCTGTAAACCGACCCCAACAGTTGCCTGTCTCTGCCGCCTCTGTAATACACCGCCCGGGGCCATGCCTCAACGCTACGCTACTGGTGTCTTCCAAAGGGTAAAAGAATTATGCCGCACTGTAACCACGCCCTCTTGTTGTTCAATAAAGCACTGTATGTTTGCGCCATGGAAGTGATAAGTACTAAGCATGGTTTGCGTAATTTAGCAGATGTGTTACTATGAAATTAAATAAAGGCACCTAATCTAGAATGGTGCCATTATCTTGGAGGGGCAACCTATTGTGCAGAAAGGTTCCTTTCGCGCTTGAATTTCATTGTCAGGAGAGCGCTTTTGGTAAACATAAAGTACGAAATTGTCTCTGGTAATTGTTTTAAAAAAAACAAGCCAGTGATTACGGTGGTTACTATCCTTTTGGTATAAGTATTCTATTCTTTGGTTCGTTCCGCCTCATGACCTCGCGCCAAAAAAACGTATTATCTGTTATTTTTAATGAATTTACCGAACCAAGATTTGTATCTGTCCTTCATAGGGCCTTCAGCGAATCGCCTCAACAATTTTCTTTTGACTGTTGAGGTCCATTCTTCCAGCGAAGGATATGACTCTCAAAATTGATATCCTAATACTCCTTTTACCGGTTCTTGTCCCATGTTACTTTGGTAAACTGGTTTAAAGTAAACGTAATTTTTGTCTCAGCTGATCATAATCTTATGATTCTTCATATGAAATCCTCTTTCTGGCGCGGACATATTTGCGTCCACCTTTATTGTCAGCCTGTGTCGTTCCTTTGCTGAACAAAGGCCTCCTACGTGAGACAAGTTCAGAGAAAATGTTCTTTCAATTTCAATCTTTCTCTTTTCCTTGTCAACCGCCACGTTATCATTTACTTCTAAATAGTACCCTACTGCCCCCGTAGCATGACCACAGTAGACAAGGATTTCTTTGACGGAAGAATCGACAAAATGACAGATTGTGTCAACACAATGACAGATTTCTTTGCACTATCTGTCATTTTGTCGATTCTTCCGTCAAAGAAATACTTGTTTACAGTAGTCATGCTACGGGGGCAAGAGTAGTTTAAAGGTGTAGCTGTACTTAAATTAAATCAGATCGCATTTTTCAAGACAAGATATTTTTATTTGTAAAGAAAAGAACTACACACGAAACCTCTGCAGAGCTCCACAGTATACATGGACTCCATACTGCAACGGCTAACATGAATAGTAGAATATGCTGAAATTGTTTCCAAACTCCAAGCAAACTCACACAGTGAGGGTAAAACCACGGACACATGTAGAATACTGACAAACAAGGTATTTTCCTCATAGAAGCCATGTAAGGACTACAACCGAATTCTAGTGGTTCTCTTATATGTTTTCTGTTAAACTGCCGCATTTGTTTCTTAGGGTCTTTATCAGCCATGTGCAGTAAATAAATCGTCGTTTCATAGGATTCCAATTTTTATAGTAGCCTTTGTTGTCTGCATCTTCGAGTCTTGTCTGAATACTTTTCCTAGTTGAATATAATCCCAGTTCTTCGATGTTTCTGTGCAAGGATTTTAAAGCTTCACTTCAGGATCACTCATGGTATCTCGGAATTCAAGGTAAATGCCTAAATCTATCAATGATTCTGCAACCATTCTTATATCTCCTTCCTGATTGCTTTCACTTCGAGTTTATCCTGTTTTTTTTTCTAAATTTATCTTTTATTTTACGAGCCTTTTTACGCACTTTTGCACGTGTTTTTCTCTCTTTCTGATGCTGTTTCTCTTTTTTCATAGTTTGTTTTCTTACTGCTTCTTGTAATCGACCAGTTTCGCCTCCTCTAAGAGTATATCGAGCATTTTTGGGACTCTACCGCACAGATAGGAGAGCCGCAAATTTTTTTTTAAGTCTACAGCTTAAGTTAAAGTTAATATTGAGAATTCACAGTTAAGACATACATGAATAATATAAAATCTTATAAAACTAAATCAATAATAAAGTATGAAGCTAATATGACAAGAGGACGCAAAGATATGATATATGATGAAATGTTTGGTAAAGGAAACGTTCCGCTTGCGTTTAAGAATTTATTTATTTATTCGTTAAGTTAATTTATTTGATTCCAAAATAGTAGATGCCGTATCTCAAACGCAAACGATCCCATGTTACAACATGAAACCGTAAGACCTAAGTGCATAGTCCTACTGAGGACACTGCTACGAACTCTAACAGTTCACGTTCCGTAAACACTTATCTTCATGTCTTTCCCAATCCTAAGGCAGTTGGTTGTGAGGCCAGCTACCATTGAGGAAGACAGGATTCCAGTATTTCTACTTATACGCGTACTCACGTTAATAACACCCTTACGGCAGACTACCCCAATTACTATATTATAACACAATTTGCACAAGCGCACCGTGGACTGTAGCAGAACATATTGAGATTGTTTTTGGTGGACGCCGAAGTGGGAATTCTCTCGTCTCTTCACATTTCTTTACTCTGCCCCGTGTCGTGGATGCGTGTCTCGCTAAATAGTGTCGATTCAGTAACAGGCCTGTAGCAGCTGGGGTTCTTTTTAACGAGACACAGTCCCTAGCGTTCCTTAGAACGTAGCTATCAATTTAGTTTAGAATACTTAATTAAGGCTACCCCCGCTCCCTGAAATGTGCGCCAACAATCTCTACGCAATGTTTCTGAGCTAGACCTTTACAGGAAGCAGTATCCATCAGCAGCGTTTGGTTGATTTGTACCACAAGTACAAGTCGGCAGTATATTACTGAGCAATATTTTTTTTTAATCCGTGAATATTACGTTGCTGCCTTCACCACTGAACAATATAGTTTATTCTAATTGGAATGAGAATATTACGGTTCTGCCTTTCATTTGTGGTGAGTCAGATAAAAGTCAACATTCGTCAATAGTCGGGTGTGTTAGTGTATACTGTACATGTCGTATGCATGAAATGTGTGTACAGTGTAGCGAAAGGCCGTCCCCGTTCCCTATAACCAAACGCAGATGACGAATATGTGCCAAGGTTTTGATTAGGGGGTGTACATATAACACATGAGATAATAATAGTATACATTGTGATGATAAAGCGGCTGTTGCATCTTGCTGAAATAAATTATTATTAACTCGCTCATCTGCATTACCGCCAAACTGCTACTTTAACTAGGAGTTAATTATAGTTAACACTTGCCACATGTTCATCGTTCATTGAAGAGGATTAGTCTCCAACTAACTTATTGGGATCTGCACACTTTACCAGTTTCGCCCACGCCACAGCTTGTCTCCACTGGCGCCTCGACACACACTGGTAACTAAACTTATTACTACTACTTTTAATTAACTTATGAAATACTTATCCCTTTCTTACGACAGTTCTCTGGGATATGTCCATCTTGGTACCAAGATCAGGCTAACTTCACGAACCTAACCCAGGACGTCCTAGCACCTTAACAGTTTTAGACCGACTCCCTGACTTAGCTCGACTAGTCTAAGCGTCTAGACCCTTCCGCCATTTCAAACAAACTGCCTCGAGTCCAACCTGTTCCCTTCCTCAGCCCTCGACCTCTCTCAACACACCACGCTTGGGTCGCCTTCCCAAAATTGGTTTAGTGCTGTTTTTGTACAACTGTCTCAATTGTTTTAAGTCGCTTTGAGTGCCCAAGAGCGTAGGATCTTCCAACCACATGTGGCACTGGCATTCAGAAATGCGTTTAGAAATCAGATATTTTTATCTTTTCTAACAACTTGTTGAATTATTACATTTGGCCTGTCAGCCCCTTAGTCCGCTTCCCTTTAAGATAAGGAATTTACGCGTTTCCACGTGATGCAATATTGTTTTACAATTCAAAGGAAGAAAGGACGTTTTATCGTTTTTTTTTTTTACGCTAACATGTCAGGCTGTCAAGCCTTAAAATAGAGATTTAATGTTTTGCATGTGGCCGATATCTTGTGATGATTTTAAAATAGGAATCAAAACTAAGATATTTGCTTAATAATTAAGAGTACGTGACAGACAGTCACACCACGTAGACGGCGCTGTTTGTTACTTGCATTCAGCTCCCATTCATAAATTCAATTATATTCATTATCATTGATACATAGTATATAATATACGTAGAAATAGAAAAGTTCGTTGCGATGCGTCTAAATTCAAATTCAAATTTTTATATATGCGCGCAATTATTGTTTGTATAGTTCAGTTTTTTTTTGGTTTTTATCTTGAATTAACACTAAATAAGCATTAAAGTAGCACTTGGTAGCACTTTTATACGAACACTATAATATTTAACTGTTGTTATTTAACATTTTAAGGTAAAACCTTCTAGTTTTTAAATTAAGTTACTACCTACTAGTTTTTTAGCCTAACATTTTTTTTTTGTACGCCGTTCCTATATGGCAAAACATGTAGAAACTTTATTTTTATTTATAAGACCTGTATAGTGCATACCATACCACTCATGTTTTACAAAATAAATATATCTTTATCTTTATCTTTATCTTAATGTTGTTTTTAAGTTTTTCGAGATGTAACACTTATTAAACATAATTTTAGTACTGTTTGAGATAAGAATTTATAATACACTATAACTTTGTTAAATTCGTAAATTAGGTTTTGATAACACTTCCACTTAATGTTTACACTTTATTGTTCATCACAATACAGAAATATCACTGCTAAATTGACTTTTTCCATTTTTTTTTATAAATAATACGGAGCTGAATATTTGCGTGACGGCATCGCCATATCATTTTTTTTCGTAGCCGCCATCTTTTTCATTCATCATAAGGAATCTCATTACCCGCAAGTATCCGTTCGCGCTAGTGCCTTTCGCGCATTCTATAGAAAATTTAAAAAATCGTAAATAAAACGAATCCCTTATTTTCTTTGCAGTCGGATAAAAATATTAAGTAGAACAGCATGCATGACTTCACAAGAGCACAAAAGCATGGGTGTGAGAGTCCAAAAAATTTGACGATATATCGCCGTCTAAGCCTGAGCGAATATTTCGACGGGCAGTCAATTTTGCCCATAATTCACCAAACTTTAGCTTGTCAAAAGCATGTGTCATAACTGATAATTAAAATATGACGACTAAAAAGAGAAAAAAGTGTGAGAAATCAAATACAACAGTTCTTCAAGACGATATTTAATTCATATAAAAATTAAAAAAATAACCACACTATCCTGGGCCCATAACGCAGCAAACAAAAACTCTGCAAAGCTCCATACACATTATGCATGGACTCCATACTGCAGCGGCTAATATGAATAGTAGAATATTCAGAAATCGTTTCCAAAGGCCGAGTAAACTCACGCAGTGAGGGTAAAACCACGGAAACATGTAATATACTGACAAACAAGGTCTTTTCCTCATAGATGACATGTAAAGACTACATTCGAATTCAACTGGCTCTCTCGATCGTTTACTTTTTTTAAACATTCCGTTATTAGGGTCTTTAGATGATCTCAATGCCTTACAAACACGCTTGACTGTCGGCATCTTCGCGAACCTTGTCTTAATTCTTTTATTTGTCTCTCTTAAACCCGCGTGTGCGACGTTTCTTCGAAAATGTTTAATGCATGCACCGGGATCACTCGATGCGTCTCGAATGTCATTAATAGCGTCTCTTGGATATGAAACAGATCTAAATATAGCTGTCGCAACGTCACAAAAAGCTTTCGAGATAAAAGTGCCAAAATCTACCAATGATTCTGCTAACAAATGAAAATCTCCCGCGCCATTGTTCTTCTTGATTGATTTCATTTTTGCTATATCATGTTTTTTTCTCAATTCCTCTTCTAATTCACGTTCCTTCTCATATTTATTCTTGCGTTTCAATCTCGCTTCCTGATATGCTTTCTCTTTCGCTTCAGCTATTTTTGTCAATTCCTTGACAGTTTCCGCCTGTCGTGCTTCTTCTAAGAGTATATCGGGCATCTTTGAAGACTCTAATTCACATATGGTACTGCCATAAACACATTTCCTTAATTTGCTAGCCATAGCTGCCAGGGCTGCTTGTTCTTGTTTTATTTTATCCCAATCTTTTTTACATTCCTTGCTTCCACATACGCACGGCTGAGTCACTGCTTGAGGCTTCAAGGCTATTGGTATTCCCGCTAGTGCTTTACCTTTCTTTAAGCTGCTGCAAACGCAACACTTACATTTGCTGCCGTGATCCAGTGCAAGTTTTAGAGCTGCAAACAATGAATAAAAATGACTTTCACTATTTATTTAAACTTCATGTACAATAGTGATACATAGGCGGACTTAATGCCACAAGGCATTCTCTACCAGCCACTATTAACCTCACATCGAAAATAATACAATAATAACATTTTATAATTCCAATAATAAGTCAAATAACCTATGTTGACACCAGCAACTTGCCTTTAAATATAAACTAGTAGAATTTGAGGTACCGTACTACAAGTATGTGCCCGACCCAGTTCTCGAAAAAGACCATGTGACGCTGTACTGGGATTGACCTATCGTTACTAACAGGACAGTTGTCACCAGTAAGTGTGATATAGTGGTGATCGGTCAGCGCGCCGCGTAATGATAGTCGATGTTAACATCCCGCATGACGAGAGCCTCATGGAAAGTGAGAAAGAGAAACAAATAAAATATCTCGGCTTGGCACACAAGGTTATCGTCATGTGGAATCTGAACAAGGATAGCATTGTGCTGATTGTCGTTTCGGCCAATGGCCTGATAGCCAAGAGCCTCGGCAAACATCTGTCGAGGCTCTCGCGAGGTGGTTGGATCAAGGGCCTGATTAAAAGGCAGTAACTCTCGATACGGCCCGCATTGTGAGGAGGTTCATGTCTCTGGAGCCCTAACCACCGATAGCTTGACCCTGCTTCCACCACCGGCGGACCACTACATTTTATATTTTTAAGTGTTGTTTTATAGGTCATTTAAAGAGATATTTAAAAAAAAAAAAAAAAATTTGATGAATAAATGTCGAATAACCTGTCTATGGGAAAATCTTATACAGTTGTGCGCAACTTCTATGTTTATTTTGTTAATAGGAAAATCAGTATTTTAGACCATAGTTGATGAAAAACTGTTTATATAGCAATTGTTTTGATAGTTAACGAATTAATTTCAGTTCTGAAGATGAAATCCAGAGGGTATACATATTTCATCTAAAATGGTTTTAGCCGATTTAATATCTTAAGGCTTTTCTATAGTTAGCAAGAAAATGGCCATTTTACACAAAACGTTTTTTTTATGTCTATCGATCCTGTTTCTAATACTGATCAAAAACTTCTATGCGACCAACCAAGGTTGGTCCCTGTAATCATACCCTGCGTATGATTATTTAAACTTTCTTTCGTTGAAGCCGCGGGGGTCAAAGTGTCGCCCACTCCCGAGTATCCCGGGAGGCCTTTGCCTTTTTTTTTAAAAAGGGAAAGGCCTCCCGGTATTCCTTGTTACTTTTAATTATATCTTAAACTAAAACAATACTGTTTGATAAATAAACGTACTTTTACGTTTTAATTAACGTACTAAATATGATAAAACATTGACCATTTCGTATGATCTCAAATATTTAAGTAAATATGGGGCCCTTTCCTTATTTGTCTAGGCATTTACTTAATAGACCCATATTTAGCCAGTTATGTTTAAGTCCATGTAATAAGGGGTGAGCCTGTTGTCATCAACCGGGCACAAATCCAGACTCCATGTATGCTACTGAAAAATTCCTGATAGAATCGCACCCACGACCTCACGCTCCGCAGTCGCGCTTGCGGCCACTAGACTAAGGAGGCGGTCTTGATCTAATTTATAAACTTTAATTAATTAATAAAATAATACAAAGTAGCTCTCCGCCCGCAACTTAATCCGTGCGAATTTCGTACTCTCCCCTTAGAACTTAAACTTTTGGAAAATTAACCATTTCGATCTTTATTATTTACCCGTTATGTATTTTAGTCAAGTTTATAAAACGAAGGAATTACATTTTTCGTGCAAATTGTATTCTCACCGACGAAGACGGGAGTTGATTTTTGAAAAATCGTTCATTTCCGTTATTTGTGATTCGTCCATACAAACTTGAACAACACTGATAGAAGAGAATGTTTTAAAAACTACTAATACCATTTTTACCGAATATTCTCTTTTAAAAAATAATAAAATGCGTAAATCCGAAACTTAAGGTTATAAATTAGATCTGCCAGGGCTGCGGGACTGTTCGAATGAGATACCGTGGCCCTGGAACACAAAGGGCAAAGAAGGAACATGGATGGGTTTTAGTCAGTACAAGTCTGACACTTCCTTCCGATGATTTCCCATCCGAATTTTTTTAAATGCACTACAACCTACCTGCTACCTACCTGCTACCTACCTGCTACCTACCTGCTACCTACCTCCTACCTACCTGCTACCTACTACCTGCCTACTACCTGCCTACTACCTGCCTACTACCTGCCTACTACCTGCCTACTACCTACCTACTACCTATCTACTACCTACCTACCTACTACCTACCTAAATATATTTTTATATATACAACCTTAGTTTTAGTATATGCGAAACCTGAAACACGTGTCTAGCATTTTTATGTAAATAATTTATGTACCTACAAAATTTCAAAACCGTATCATGATAAATCACAAAGTTATAAGCTTGTTCTGTTACCTGGTTGTCAGCGCAAAAACGTGGTTACTACGCAGCGAGCCCGCGCGCGCGCTTCCTACGTCGTCTTCAGCTCATTGATAATAATTATTTGGCAGCAGGTACCTAAATTATTACGATAGGTACTTAATATCACTGGGTGTCCAACTTGTGACTTTTTTTAAATATTTTTAGGACTAAATATAACATGGTTTAAAAATGATTGGAATTGATTCAGTTACTTATTTCTGAACAAACTATATTCAGGTTTCGCATATACTAAAAATAATGTTGTATGTCGGATTTGTCAGGATTTATTCCGTTGGCTCGTACATCATGTGGGTAGACGATGGGTTTCGTGATATTAAAACACACTAGGTGCGATACACTGTTTATAATAAACTAACAAATTACTTGAGATTACAACTTAACACAATAACACGAGGCACAATGAATCGGGTACAGTTCCAGGACGTTTAGACTCCGCTGCGATCAGACATTCAATGTCCTCCTCGCCTCGAGCTGTAACATCAGGGCTCTGTAGAAGCTACGCTATGGTGGGGGTAGATTTGCAAATAGGTCGCGTGACTTCACCAACAGCAGACTTGCGATTCATTTTATGTCCGTACTAATGACCGGTTTCGACACGGCCATCCTGCTTGCACACGTCCTCGTGTGATGGTTATCCTGCGAACAAACAAACTCCACGACAGAATTTTCTCCCACTCGGTCACTCCTGACCAAACTCAACATACATAGGGTTGTCACCGACCCGATAAGTAAGGAAATTTTAGAACTCTAATGTTTTATTTTAACTAAATTCTACTCTTTGATTAAATCAAACACGGTTAAATTGGGAATAATCGAAAATACAACAATCACTACCCTGATAAAACCAAACTGGTCAACCCTTGGGCCATGTACCATAGTCGTTCGAATCAACATTTTAAACTCTCTTGCAACCAAAACTGAAAAACCCTCGAGTAAAACCTCTAATGCCATGGCTCTCTAGCCAACCAGTAATCGCATTTTTCTCACACATCCAGCGCATGGATCAAAACTCGCGCATCCATCAAATGGATCGCCCGTGTGCATCACCCACTAACTACACACTACGGTCGTTCCAGACCCCGACCTCCGCCAGAGTTAAACGCCTATCGCCTACCCACGGACTACTCGAGTTGCCTCAAGAGATACCGATTTCTACTGAGCTCCGACTACGTAATAACCACTGGTACAGTCGAACCTCCGCCAGAGTTAAACGTACATCGCCTACCCACAAACTACTTGAGTTTCCTCAAGAGACACCGATTTCTACCGGGCTACGACTACGTATTAACTACTGGTACGGTCGAATACAATACGGTCGATAGAATGCTTTACTCGACCTTCTAACACAACATAAGCTCGATTAGCATCATCGAAATCTTTATCAACATCGACTGGTACGTGACCCGCTGGCATCTTCCTTAGCCTACCGTGTACATACAAGTAAGCACACTTAGAATTCAAAGCTTTCAGTTTATAACGATCACCATCCAAAATCTCAATCAATCTAAATTTACAAGCAACATTTACTCTTTCATTTAGGAACATCTAGTTCCAGAATCAAAATCAAATTTGAAACACTCACCAAAGTGCTTTAATATTCCGGATGGGCTCGACGATGCGAAGGTCGACTGGCTTCTCCACTGGTACAGCAGCGCTGGATCTGCCTGCTGTGCAGCGACTGGCGATATGACTCGGCGTGCCACACTTGAAGCACACCAGTGAGCCGCCACTGGCCTGCTGTCGCCGCCCAACGCCTGCAGTAGTCGGCAGAGACAACGGCTTCCCGTCGCTGGTCCCCCTCGTAGACAATCCGCTTGGCCGCGTCCCGGCCCGTCGCAAACGTGACACTTGATTGAGGGTAGCGATGAAAACTTCCTATGCCTCTCGCTCCCGGCGCCAGTGCGCACATCTGTAGGGGCTTCCTTTTGGCATGTCACCACTCAGGTTAATGAGGGTAGCCGTAGACGTCTCGAAGCACACGAGTCTGGCCTTGAAAAATTCCCTAAACCAGTCCCACGTCACACCTGGATAGGCCACAGCCATGTAGATGCGAAACCTTTCAACGCCTTGCTTGATGTCAAAATAACATAACACCACATTGTACACTTAGTGCGCAATAAACGTTTTGACTTTGACTTAAACTGTATTCCTTCCACTGCACTCACAACAAGAAACAAGTCAGCGATGACGCACCACAAGCACGCAACGGACTCGGTTTCAACGTCTATCCACTTGCGACCGTTATCTAAGGAACGCAATACCAGCACTTAGCACGATAGCACACAACTAGGAACAACTCACGAGCCGCGAATCGATCACAAAACACGATAATCTTAATTATAATCAACAGCGAAATAGATCCTAGCCAAATCGAGCGCTTGATGTTTTTCTTGCGTCTTCCTCTAACGCATGGTTGAGAAACGATAGTACATGCACTTAGGCAACAGCGCATCCTCCTGGCGCACGCTGATCCGTCACTGGTGGGTTCTTTAAACTTACTCTATAAACAATTACAATGTTAAATGGGCCTACTCTTGACCTCAATCTAGTCCTGAGGACAGAGATGAGGTCGACGATGGAACGATAACCCAAAAGAAGCCTATTAACTCACAACTTAAATAGATTGGGGTCATATGAACTTGGGAATTCACTTTTAATCTTTCTATTTTATCTTTTGATAATACTGGCAACATAGCTGAAATGGTTTGCTTCGAGACTTTTGACAGAAACATCAGTCCCCAGTAGCTAAAAATCTAAGGGTTTTAATAATTTTGTCTCTTCTCGAATGAGTGTTTTAATTCATAATTTTTAACTCTACTATTTTCAAAAGGATGTCTTTGATTAGCTCTAAAATCTTCCAATACTTTATTGTTCAATTTCTTAATATTATATATTCTTACTATTTAATGTAGATTCTCCTTTTCTTACGTTTTTTCTTTACGCTTAACTGTAAATATGCCACACAGATGATGATTTCCAATACTCAAATCTTACCTCGAGGATCGCATATTTTATGTGAAAAAAGGTGACGCCACCTCTGAGTTCCGAGACATTGACGCCGGGGTGCCACAAGGAGCTGTTCTCGGCCCCATGCTCTACACGCTGTACACTGCTGACCACTAACGCCAGGGATAACCACAGCTACATTTGCAGACGACACCGCTACATTAGCAATTATAAAGATCCAAGACTGGCATTAGAGAACTTGCAGAAAGGCCTTAACAAAGTAAATGAATGGCTCCAAAAATGGAAAATAAAGGCTAGTGCTGTAAAGTCAGTACAGGTAACACTCACCCTTAAAAAAGGAGACTGCCCACCTGTAAAGTTGGGCCAATGTACTCTACCGGTGACCATGTAAGATATCTTGGCTTAGACATTGATCGTAGACTAACCTGGAGGCACCACATCGCATGTAAAAGCAGGAGCTTCAGTTAAAGTACAACAGCCCATACTGGATACTAGGAAAGAACTCAAGACTATCTTTGGACAACAAGCTGCTCATATATAAAGTCATCCTAAAGGCCATTTGGACATAATATGGTCTGCAACTATGGGGCAGCGCTCAAGCGATTCCAACATAAATATACTCCAACGCTAACAGAACAAGATCCTAAAAAACAATTTCAAAAGTACCATGTTACATAACCAACAATGAAGTACACGAGCACCTTGAAATGAGAACAACCAAAGAGGAAATTAGGAGTTTGGCAGCTAAATACAAAGAGCGGTTAATCCATCACCCTAACGAACTTGCTCGCCAACTCACCATGGACCAGTATGTAAGACGACTAAAACGTCATCATATCATAGAGCTAGAAGACCGGCAGTAGCTCTGGGCAGCAGATGAATAGTTGCTTCCATTGGGAAGCCACTCCGCATGCCAGCATCACAGAACGAATTTGCTCATTGTCTTAGGGCTGATTGCAAATACACGCAGATTTTATATTAAAGAAATCACAATGGTAATCAAAAATACTGACTGTACAGCAACATAGTAACCCAAAATATTATAATTTTAGCAACAATTTGAGTTCGTGATGCATCGCTATTAACGGATCTTTTTTAATGAACGCATATCTAATAGTGCACAATAAACTTTGTAATAATTTTTTTTTTACCAAAGTTTCTATTTTTTTAACGCAAATGGCATTTTTTATTTATTTATTTAAGTGAAACCGAGTCGACGTCACCCCGATTGCAAAGTCGGGGTGCCACAACTCCCGAGCTCGCTTCGCTCGCTCTTGCATCCTATGTTGTCCTTGCCGCAATGCCTTTTTACGATGAAAACATGTTGCAAAAATATTTTATTATATGTGAGAGTATTACAGTTGGGAAAAGGCTAGGCAGATGATGATGATGATGATGATTACGTTTGTACGCTCTGTCAAATTTGATGTGCAATCAGTAATTTTTATGTAAAAAAAATTTCATTAATGTAAATAAATTGACGATGTGCATTTACAAGTCATGTCATGTCATGTTTATAAGTCATAATATTTTATTGAAGCGGATCAGAGAAATAGTCCAAACTGATCAAAACATTTTGAACAGTGATAAAAGATCAGAGGCCCTGTCAGGTAGAATCGAAGTTGATATTTTTGAAAGGAAAACACCACCACCTTATAGCATTTTGGCTAAAAAAATTGCGCCAAGCCCAAATAATATCAGCCCTAGTTATGAATAAAGTAAATATTGTGTGTGAAATGACTATTTTCAGTTTTAAATCTATTACCTGTTATGCGGTAGACAGAAATACATTACCTGTTATGCGGCGTCTACAGGCTGAATAGTCGATTACTTATAGCAAATAACAAATTTTAATAATTGCTTACTTTTTTCTTTCTCGGCTTGGGCATCTTTGCTTGATTTGCGTATGTTTTTAAGAACCTCCTGTTTGTTTATTATTTTCATATCAGTTGTGTTAAGCTTAATTTCTAAGCACGGTGTATTGTCCACCGGTTTCTCTACTGGCCATTCTACAGCTACACGACCGTCTTTCAGTGAAAATGGAGTTTTGCAAGAAGGAAACTTGGGTACTTTCAATTTTAAATTCGTCTTCTTCTTTACGCTCTCTGTGCACATTGGACATTTGAATATGTCCTTTGGCTTTTCTGGCACTATTTCTTCATCCATACACGTACATTTCAATGTATTTTTCCCTTTTATAAACTTTCCCTTAGCTTTATCTCTGCACACGGGACACAGGCGTCTAAGACGCGCCTCCTTATTACATAAACATTCAAATGGTGGAGATACTCGAACTGGAAATTTCGGCGTTTTTTGTTTTGCTTTTTTAGCTTTTACATATTGTTCAAATGTGCATGTGGGAAGTTTTGATTGGCTTTCGAGTTTTTTGAATTTTTTCTTCGAATAAGGCATAATAATTTCCAATTCCCTTTCAGCTTTTTCAAGTTGCCTGCATCTCTTCTTCGCTCTTGTAATTATTTCAAGATTATCGTGTTTGTCAAGATCTCCAGATTTGAACAAGCACTTTGTAGGACTTTTAGCTTCAGTCTTAGCTCCACATGTGCAAATTGTAGGACTTTTAGCTTCAGTCGTAGGTTCAAATATGCATATATGTTTATTTTTTTTCAATCTACTAAAGTAGTCCATCACGGTTTTCCTTCCTACAATTGGACCTATAAAATGAAACAAATACTGACTGTACAGCAAACTAGTAACCTCAAAATAATTGTGTTTAGGGATCTTTGCGTTACAGTCTAAATAATTTTAACTTAACGTTACGATAAAAAAGTGAAATACCTATATTTTGTCGTTTACGATGTTTTTCCATAACAGGCTCGATATTATTATATTAGCAACAATTGGAGTTTGTAATGCATCGCTATTGTTTGAAAAGCGGAGCTTTTTATGAACACATATCTAATAATAACTAGTGCACAATAAACTTTGTAATTTTTTTAAGTGAAACCGAGTCGACGTCGCCCCGATTGCCAAGTCGGAGTGCCACAAGTCCCGAGCTCGCTTCGCTCGCTCGTGCATCCTATGTTGTCCTTGCCGCAATGCCTTTTTACGATGAAAACATGTTGAAAAAACATTTTGTCATATGTGAGAGTATTACGTTTGTACGCTCTGGCAAATTTGATATGCAATCAGTAATTTTGATGTAAAAAATATTTAATTGATGTAAATAAATTGACGATGTGCATTTACAAGTCAAGTCATGTCATGTTTATGAGTCATAATATTTTATTGAAGCGGATCAGAGAAATAGTCCAAACTGATCGAAACATTTTGGACAGTGATAAAAGATCAGAGGCCCTGTCAGGTAGAATCGAAGTTGACATTTTTTAATAGAACACACTACCATCTTATAGCATTTTGGCTAAAAAAAATGCGGCGAGCCCAAATAATATCAGCCCTAGTTATGAATAAAGTAAATATTGTGTGGGAAATGACTATTTTCAGTTTTAAATCTATTACTTGTTATGCGGTAGACAGAAATCCATTACCTGTTATGCGGCGTATACAGGCTGAATAGTCGATTACTTATAGCATCATCATAATTTCAGCCGAAAGACGTCCACTGCTGGACATAGGCCTCCCCCAAGTATCGCTACATTGATCGGTCCCGTGCCTCTCGCATCCAGCGGATCCCTGCAACCTTTACCAGGTCATCGGTCCACCTAGTGGGAGGCCTTCCAATGCAACGTCTTCCAGTTCGCGGTCGCCACTCCGGAACTTTCCGGCCCCATCGGCCATCCGTTCTGCGAGCAATGTGCCCTGCCCACTGCTACTTAAGTTTGGCTATTCTTCGGGCTACGTCGGTAACCTTGGTTCTCTTACAGATTTCCTCATTTCTGATTTGATCACGCAAGGAAACTCCGAGCAAAGCCCTCTTTCATTGCCCTTTGGGTGACTTTAAGCCTTCTGATGAGGCCCATTGTGAGCGACCACGTTTCGGTCCTGTATGTATGCACTGGCAACACACACTGGTCATACACTTTCGTCTTGAGACACTGCGGTAAGTTGGACGAGAAGATACCACGCAAATTCCCGAACGCTGCCCAGCCGAGTCGGATTCGACGATTAACCTCTTTCTCGAAGTTAGACCTACCTAACTGGATCGTTTGTCCCAGGTAGACATAATCGTCTACAACTTCGAGTGTAGAGTCTCCGATCTTGATAGGAGTGGGTGTAAAGTTATGGGCATTCAACATAACTTTACATGATTACTACATGATTACTTATAGCAAATAATTAATAATTTTAAATTTCATTAATCCGTTAATTTATTATATCATTAACTTAACCTAATGTAATATAATACTTGATCTAATCTAATTTAATTTAATTTTGTTCAATTGAATTTAATATAATCTATGCACCTATTTTAATTATATTTGTTACTTACTATTTTAATTTTATTTTTACAATTTTGTTACCAGATGTGTTTTGATTTTTTTAATTGCTACTATGACTTTGTTAATTTATTTTTAATTTTTTCCAAAATTACTTCCAAATATGTTTCGATTTTTTTAATTGCTATTATGACTTTGTTAATTATTTTATTTTTCTAATTTAATTTTAGTACTAAATAATGTGTTGTAATTTTAATTTTTAAATGCTACTATAACTTTGTCGGCTTAGTTGTACATGTTATTATGCATGCTGTGGTCTCCTGTAAGTGAAGAAGTACACCTACGTGATACTTTTGTCGTCGATTTTTTATTTCATGTGTCTGTGTATATCCTTTGTTGGAGATCCTAAATAAATAAATAAATAATAAATTTTAATAATGGCTTACCTTTTTCCTTCTCGGCTTGGGCCTCTTTGCTTGCTTTGCGTATTTTTTTAAGTACCTCCTGTTTGTTTATTATTTTCATATCAGTAGTGTTAAGCTTAATTTCTAAGCACGGTGTATTGTCCACCGGTTTCTCTACTGGCGATTGTACAGCTACACGACCGTCTTTCAGTGAAAATGGAGTTTTGCAAGAAGGAAACTTGGGTACTTTTAATTTCAAATTCGTCTTCTTCTTTACGCTCTCTTTGCACATTGGAAATTTGGATAGGTCCTTTGGCTTTTCTGGCTCTATTTCTTCATCCATACACGTACATTTCAATGTATTTTTCCCTTTTCTAAACTTTCCCTTAGCTTTATCTCTGCACACGGGACACAGGCGTCTAAGACGCGCCTCCTTATTACATAAACATTCGAATGGTGGAGAAACTCGAACAGGAAATTTCGGGGTTTTTTGTTTTGCTTTTTTGGCTTTGACATTTTCTTCAAATGTGCATGTGGGAAGTTTTGATCGGCTTTCGAGTTTCTTGAATTCTTTCTTTGAATAAGGCATAATATTTTCCAATTTCCTTTCAGCTTTTTCAAGTTGCCTGCATCTCTTCTTCTCTCTTCTAATTACTTCAAGATCATCGTGTTTGTCAAGATCTCCAGATTTGTACAAGCACTTTGTAGGACTTTTAGCTTCAGTCGTAGGTTCAAACATGCATTTATGTTTATTTTTTTTCAATCTACTAAGGTAGTCCATCACGGTTTTCCTTCCTTCAATTGGACCTATAAAATGAAACAAATACTGACTGTACAGCAAAATAGTTACCTCATATTATTATTTTAGCAACAGTTTGAGTTCGTGATGCATCGCTATTGATTGAAAAGCGGAGCTTTTTTATGAACGCATATCTAATAATAACTACAATAAACTTTGTAATTATTTTTTTTTTACCAAGGTTTCTATTTTTTTAACGCAGATGGCAATTTTTATTTTATTTATTTTAGTGGAACCCGAGTTAACGTCGCCCGGAATTTTAAGTCGGGGTGCCACAAGTCCCGAGCTGCTTCGCTCGCTCTTGCATACTATGTTGTTCTAGCCGCAATACCTTTTTACGATGAAAACATGTTGCAAAAATATTTTATTATATGTGAGAGTATTACGTTTGTACGCTCTGTCAAATTTGATGTGCAATCAGTAATTTTTATGTAAAAAATATTTAATTGATGTAAATAAATTGACGATGTGCATTTACAAGTCATGTCATGTCATGTTTATAAGTCATAATATTTTATTGAAGCGGATCAGAGAAATAGTTCAAACTGTTCGAAACATTTTGAACAGTGATAAAAGATCAGAGGCCCTGTCAGGTAGAATCGAAGTTGATATTTTTGAATGGTAAACACCACCATCTTATAGCATTTCGGCTAAAAAAAATGCGGCAAGCCCAAATAATATCAGCCCTAGTTTTGAATAAAGTAAATATTGTGTGTGAAATGACTATTTTCAGTTTTAAATCTATTCCCTGTTATGCGGTAGACAGAAATCTACCTGTTATGCGGCGTTTTGAGGCTGAATAGTCGATTACTTATAGCAAATAATTAATTTTAATAATTGCTTACCTTTTTCCTTCTCGGCTTGGACCTCTTTGCTTGCTTTGCCTATTTTATTAAGTACCTCCTGTTTGTTTATTATTTTCATATCAGTTGTGTTAAGCTTAATTTCTAAGCACGGTGTATTGTCCACCGGTTTCTCTACTGGCCATTCTACAGCTACACGACCGTCTTTCAGTGAAAATGGAGTTTTGCAAGAAGGAAACTTGGGTACTTTCAATTTTAAATTCGTCTTCTTCTTTACGCTCTCTGTGCACATTGGACATTTGAATATGTCCTTTGGCTTTTCTGGCACTATTTCTTCATCCATACACGTACATTTCAATGTATTTTTGCCTTTTCTAAACTTTTTCTTAGCCTTATCTCTGCATACGGGAAACAGGCATCTAAAACGCGCCTCCTTATTACATAAACATTCGAATGGTGGAGATACTCGAACTGGAAATTTCGGCTTTTTTTGTTTTGCTTTTCCGTATTTGACATTTTGTTCAAATGAACATGTGGGAAGTTTTGATTGGCTTTCGAGTTTTTTGAATTTTTTCTTCGAATAAGGCATAATAATTTCCAATTCCCTTTCAGCTTTTTCAAGTTGCCTGCATCTCTTCTTCTCTCTTCTAATTACTTTATGATCATCGTGTTTGTCAAGATCTCCAGATTTGTACAAGCACTTTGTAGGACTTTTAGCTTCAGTCTTAGCTCCACATGTGCAAATTGTAGGACTTTTAGCTTCAGTCGTAGGTTCAAACTTGCATTTATGTTTATTTTTTTTCAATCTACTAAGGTAGTCCATCACGGTTTTCCTTCCTTCAATTAGACCTATAAAATGAAACAAATACTGACTGTACAGCAAAATAGTTACCTTAAAATATTATTATATTAGCAACAATTTGAGTTCGTGATACATCGCTATTAATTGAAAAGCGGAGCTTTTTTATGAACGCATATCTAATAATAACTAGAGCACAATAAACTTTGTAATTATTTTTTTTTAAACAAAGTTTCTATTTTTTTAACGCAGATGGCATTTTTTTTTTTTAAGTGAAGCCGAGTCGACTTCGCCCGGGTTGCCAAGTTGAAGCGAGCACTTGTGTGCCGAGCTCGCTTCGCTTGCTTTTGCATCCTATATTGTCCTTGCCGTAATGCCTTTTTACGATGAAAACACGTTGCAAACATATCTTGTTATATGTGAGAGTATTACGTTTGTACGCTCTGGCAAATTTGATGTGCAATCAGTAATTTTGTTGTAAAAAATATTTAATTGATGTAAAAAAAATTGACGCTGTGCATTTATAAGTCATGTCATGTCATGTTTATAAGTCACTAGCTGACCCGCGCAACTTCGTCTGCGCCACATAAGACAGAGATATTCAACCTTAAAAAATAGACATATGCTATCGCGGCCTTTTTTTTTAGATTTTTTTAAGAGGAACGATTCCGTAATACATGGATTGCTGCTTAACTTTAACCGTTTAAGCAGCGCACACAACGGAAGCTCTCAAAAGGCATTTTCGCTGTTTTTGCAACATTTTTCATTGATGCTCCGCTCCTATTAGTTATAGAGTGATGTTATACATATAACTTATAGCCTTCCTCGAAAAATGGGCTATCCAACACCGAAAGAATTTTTCAATTCGAACCAATTTAATTTCTCCGAAAAATTTGCATTAATCGTTAAAATATTGTACTTATGTTTTTCCAAATAAGGGCTTTCGTCGACAGCCTTGCGTATTTATCCTTAGATACTCGATCAAAGTCATACTTCAGCTCGGTCGAAAGTTCTCATCAAGGTGCGTGAAATGAGCCGAGACACGATAACGCTGCTGTAAACTGTTGCGGACCTCTTGCAACTGCCTTCCGTCTCCATCGTCATACCTTCGATGACTGTCATACTCCAGCTAGGTCTAAAGTTTTCACCAAGGTGGATGAAATGAGCCCAATAACAATATAAATACTGTGAACTGTTGAGGACCTCTTGCAACTGCCTTCCGTCTCCATCGTCAGACCTTCGATGACAGTCATACTCCAAGCAGGTCTTAAGTTCTCACCAAGGTGCATGAAATTAGCCTAATAACAATATAGCTGCTGTAAACTGTTGTGGACTTATTGCGACTGCCTTCCGTCTCCATCGTCAGACCTTCGATGACAGTCATACTCCAGCTAGGGTCTAAAGTTCTCATCAAGGTGCATGAAATGAGCCCAAACACGATTTTTCAATTTTAAATGGGATCAACTTTGAGATTATAAGCTTTTCACAAAAAAAAAGAAGCATGCAAAATATGAATTTTATAGGCAAAATTTTGCTACTTTGCTTTACATTATTGCAATTTTCTTAAGGATCTCTAATTTTTTTGAAAATAAATTTTAGCCTATATTACTTCCTAATAATTAAGCTTTTTACTGGTGAAAAATGGTTCAAATCGGTTCAGTAGTTTCGGAGCCTATTCGGTACAAACAAACAAAAAAATCTTTCCTCTTTATAATATTATTATAGATAATATTTTATTGAAGCGGATCAGAGAAATAATCCAAACTGATCGAAACATTTTGGACAGTGATAAAAGATCAGAGGCCTTGTCAGTTAGAATCGAAGTTGATATTTTTGAATGGAAAATACCACCATCTTATAGCATTTTGGCTAAAAAAATTGCGGCAAGCACAAATAATATCAGCCCTAGTTATGAATAAAGTAAATATTGTTTGGGAAATGACTATTTTCAGTTTTAAATCTATTACCTGTTATGCGGTAGACAAAAATCCATTACCTGTTATGCGGCGTCTACAGGCTGAATAGTCGATTACTTATAGCAAATAATAAATTTTAATAATTGCTTACCCATTTCCTTCTCGGCTTGGGCCTCTTCGCTTGATTTGCCAATTTTTTTAAGTACCTTCACTATACAAAACTTGGGTACTTTCAATTTCAAATTCGTCTTCTTCTTTACGCTCTCTTTGCACATTGGACATTTGGATAAGTCCTTTGGCTTTTCTGGCACTATAAAAGCATAAGGCATAATAGTTTCCAATTCCCTTTCAGCTTTTTCAAGTTGCCTGCCTCTCTTCTTCTCTCTTCTAATTACTTCAAGATCATCGTGTTTGTCAAGATCTCCAGATTTGAACAAGCACTTTGTAGGACTTTTAGCTTCAGTCTTAGCTCCACATGTGCAAATTGTAGGACTTTTAGCTTCAGTCTTAGCTCCACATGTGCAAATTGTAGGACTTTTAGCTTCAGTCTTAGGTTCACTCATGCATTTATGTTTATTTTTTTTCAATCTACTAAGGCAGTCCATCACGGTTTTTCTTCCTTCAATTGGACCTATAAAATGAAACATATCAAGTTTACGGCGAATGATGGAGTGCTTCCTACTTATAAAATGGACGAAAAATATAAAAAAGTAATACCATATTGTTTTTCAACATCGCCCTCTCCTTTGCCTTGTATTAGGTTTGCCTTAGTCATACACTTGACTTGATCGCCTCCTCGACCAGTAATTCGAAAGGTAAGACTTGCTCTCTGCTTTTGCGGTCGTTCTTTGGCATATTCCAAACAATTTACGTCAGAAAAAAATGTTACATTATTTTTATCAGTAAATTTACGAGCAGGATTCTTTTGCCGTGGTGCACACTCCTTGCATTGAACATATCTCGATTGAGAAGTTTCTCTTCTCTTCGGAAGTCGTGGAGTAGACTTGTGATTTGCAGGATCTGTACCAAAACCAAAACAGAGATGTTTATTAGCCTTTGTATCTTGAACCTTCAAAATACATACATAAAGGCAGGCACAGGAAAATAAAGTACGCCATGTGCTACGATCCTTAAATGCTTCCTTTGCTTCGATTACATTCATTCACCTGGCCCATGTGCAAATGGGTTTGAATTATTTGGCCTGCCGCTTTGAATTAATAATGGTATGTTGCCATCGAGGTGTTTAATTAATTAAGTATAATTACGTAAATAAAATTGAGTACATGTTGGTAACATATCAAATCAATTCAACGTTTAAACCCTTTTCAAAGTATTGTCTCGAACTCTCGATTCACCGCTACGTCTCTATTCACCCTGTTTTACCCGTTATCCAAATTGCAATTTTCACCATAAGTAAAACTCATGTATAAAACCTGTATTAATCAATTTAGAAAAAAAAAAAAAACTAAACTAAGTCTGGCAGACCGTTCACCTGGTAAGGCGTGAACATGAAACATGGTTCTTTCGCATTTATTATTATGTCTGAATAATAACATTGTTTTATCTTGGCCTAGATCATCATCATAATCAACTTTGGAAATATTTTAGTTTAAATTTATTGAGACCATTACTATCATTTTTTTTAAATGGAAAATTTGCCTTAAAGTGTATACTAGAACCTTTTTGTTAACCTTCACCAAATATCCAAATCATCAAAGCACGCTCTTTTAACTTTGTCTTATTTGCACCATTTATACTTCGCAAGAAACGCATTTTTGTAGCATTTATTTTACTATCATGCTTCTTTTGCCGCAGCCATCATTTTTTTCCGTACCCGTTAGCGTTGACCCCAGCACACCATTATGAAGATACAATCAAGCCTTTTTGGATTTCGACTAGTGAATAGGTGTCTCCTGTATACAGGCTCCCCAAATGTACAAACTCATTCACATGATCCTCTATTTTTGAACGGCTTTGTTTAGGGTATTAAAGTATAAGTAAGCTAGGCTTAACACCTGATTTACTGACTTACCTCTCCTCTCTCTCATTTCCCCCATTCTCTGGCTTATATCACTTCTAGAAGACCTTTTCAATTTTGCTGTGTATTTGCTGAGCCGTTTCATCATAAGTTTTATTCCTAAAGGCTTTTGTTGATGTTCATCATTCCGTTGTTTGTCTTCCTGCCTAGACTTACGCCTAAAACTCTTTCTAGATCCTTCCATCATCATTTTGTCTTTAGGTATGGGACCCCACGGTGTGGGACTTTTAAAACAAACATTTCGCCTTGTTAGTTCTCTGAAAAAATCGAAGTCAACTCGTGCATCTGATCCTATTCGAACGGCTTGACGACGATTTTTGTATGGATTTGTGTCTTTGTAAACTCCTGCTCTAATTTTGAAATCTGATCCTAGAATCAGGATCGGGCCTGTTGGGGTTTTTACTTTTTTCCCTTCAAATTCTGCTTTACACCTTTCATCCAGCAACTTTTTACAGTCTACTGAAGCCCAATGTTTTTTATCTGCTTTGTAATCGAACGAACCGTAGGATTTAACATCTTTTGATTTAGAGACTTTTACATTGAACGCATAAAAGGATTGATAAAATGGATTAATCTTCTGAGTATTCAGTATTTTTTTTATTTTATCAAAATTAACATCGATTTGAGATCTGATGTGGCCTCGCTTTGTATCATTATAACGTGTGTTTTTCATACCATTTTGGCTCTCAATAGGGTTTTCTTTAAAGACATAACGATCTTCCGGTAACTTAGATTGTAAAGGTTCTTTTGTACTCAATGTCTTGTTGACAACGTTACATCTTGATTTTGTTACATTGTGTCTATTATTTTTTTTGTTATTATGTTCGACCTGTACAAATTGGGTCGTTATGGGTTGTTGCCAATGAAATTCACGTTCCGGTATGTTTTTCTTTTGAAGAGCCAATCTACAGAAGCACTTCTTGAGAAAAAGTCCTACGTCCGATGCTTTGTGATCTTTTCTGAACTTATTTTCTTGTGAAAGGGAATGTTGATCTTTCATTCTATTTATCGTTGAAATGTCACTAACTGTATCATACTTTTCAACTCTATTTTTGATTGTGGTATTCCGAATAGAGGGTATGGAACGATTTGTCGATTTCTTCTTATTGAAACTAAAGATAGATCCATCACAAACTGCTAGACGTGAAGGTGAAAAGGAACGTGCAGCTTTCATACCTCTTTGTATATTTCTCAATTTCGGATCTTCTTTTGTTCTATGTTTTAATAATCTAGGTTGAGTACTTTTTGCCATTGTACTACCACTAAAATCGCTTGTAACACTCATGAACGATTTTCTTTTAGGTCTGTTCATGTTGGCGTAGGGTTTGTCTAATTTAATAAAATCGCGCCATTTACTAAATGTTGATCGAGATCCAAAATCATTATATGAATATTTATGCCTTAGCCTAATTTGACGTAATTTTATAAGTTTTCCGCAATCATACGGATGACATTCTTTAGGAAAACATGAGCCGTGTTCGCATTCGTAAGGTAAAAACTTTGACCGTTCAGGGTTAAAACCATTCTCTGCTCCGGTTTGTATCTGCATAACATATTCATCTCTATTCCGCCAAGCCGAAATTTTTTCTACTTTCTTCTTATTTTTTTTGAGTAATTTTAGAGTACAAAGACATCTTTGCAAAAAGGGTTCTGTATGGGTCTGCTTTGTTTTAACATTTTTGGTTATTTCTGAAATCTCATGACGAGCACTAGGCTTATAAACCTTTATTCCTTTTGGTCGCGTTTGCCTTTTTTCTATTTGGTTTGGGCTATCATATATCAATGCATTAGTAGTTACTCTGTCATTAATATTTGTTTTGGAAAATTCAACGCTTAAATTGAAAATTGAATCTATCCGCACAGCTTGTCTTTGTCCCGTCCCGTCCCAACCGTTAGATGAAACTTTAGGTTTTACTTTTGGTGAGTAGGCATCATACTGGGTATGTCTTTGTTTTCGTTCTATTTTTCTATTCTCACTGGACTGTATTTTGCTTGAAGTCGATTTAGATTCAGAGTGTGATGTAGAAGCTACTTTGGACTTTTTCGGGGTATCAGTAGTATTTGTATCTCTTGAAACGTGGTTACCAGCATGACGTTTGCGTTGTTTAATTCTCTCTAAACATTCATATGGGTCACACTTGCCAGGTGTGCAAAAGTCTAGTTCCCACTCGTAGGGTAGAAGCGAGGCTTGGGTTGATGTAGACGGTCGTACTACGTAAGAATTTCCGGATTGCTTAGTTTGCGTTCGTATCTGGCGAGCTACCACCTCGCGGTCTTTAGTATCAAGTGACGCCATTGTCTTCTTCGACTCGACATAGTTTAATTTTTGTTTTTTCGTTTGAATCAGTTTATGGGCACAAAAACATCGTTTCAATTTATGCACAACTTGGGTGCTCTTATATGATTGTGTTGACCCCGATTGAGATGACATATTATGCCGAGAACGGATATGTCCAGTTGCCTGATCTTTAGACTTTCTTCGATGCTGTGTTTGTTTAATTCTCCTTCGGGGTCTTGGGGTTTGGGGTGGTTCAAAATCTGGTTGTTCATCAACTTCCACGCAAGGATATGTATCTTTATAAAATTCAATGTTAAAACTAAAATTGGATGATAATTTGACGGCTTGCCTGTTTGAGAAGCATTCTATATTATTTTCCTCAATATCGGGAGGAGGTTCTTTCGAAATAAATTTAGATTTTTTTGTAAAATTTTCAGCACTTTTTGATTGTTTTTGTTCAGATTTAGTGCGCGATCTAGAGCTTGTTTTCTGTGAAAAAGCGGCACATCCTACCGATTTACGTTTTAAACGTTCGATGCTTGCTAAGGCAAATCTGCCTTGAGATTTCGATTTCGACAAAACGTTTCTGCCATGAGGTTTAGTTGACTGGCTGGCAGAATCTCGCAAAAGTGAATGTTTACTAGCTTTGGGTAAAACACCAGCAAATTGCGTTTTGCTATGCTTGTATTCTTGGCGTTGTTTCCTTCCGTGAGTTGGTTTCAACCGTTTTTCTTTTTTAGCTTTTACGAGTTCTATTGGATCTTGCATGTCTGTTTCCTCCATATCCTGGAGTGGTTCACGTCTCGGCTTTTGACGGCCTGTTTTGTGTCGTGTAGGTGGTGAAGCGGGTTCTCTTTCATGACGTTCTAAAGTTTTAATACTTTTAGAACGAGCTTTCGTAGCTTTCTCTTTTGCAACAGATATTAATGAGGAAGTAGATTTTGTGGCAGGTTTTGTTTTTGCTTTAGATTGAGGTAAAACTTCCACCGGGACATTTTCTTCTAAATCCTTATCTCTTGCCACAGGCCATCTTTTTGCCTTGGATTTTAATTTAGGATCAACTTTCTCTCCTTCTGTCGCTAATTGAGCAGCCTTCAATTTTGTAATAGACGTCAGAGACGAGGCAGCTGATTTTCCATGCTTTCCTTTGACTGGTTTTGTTGAAACTGGATTTTTTCCTTTAAATTCCGTATTCGAAAGTGATGGCATATATTCTGTTTTAAGTATCGTAGTCAATGAAGAAGAGGATTTAGTTTTAGCTATTTCGACCTGAGACTCTCTTACTTTCACTTTTGTGGGTCGTGTTTTCGTTGAAATATGAGACTTATGTCTTCCTATCTCAGAATGTCGGTTATGATGTTTTCTTCTTCTCGTATCTCCAACTCTTTTAGGTTTAATCTTCTTGAAACATTCTTCAGGTGAACACGTGCTTACCTTACATGTTCCTGGTTTACACTCAGAGTGTTTATTCTTATCATAAGGTCGTTTTTTCAGCAACTTTTCTCTAAATAGCATTAAAGAATCTTTTCTTATTTTAACAGCGATTGTTCCCAATTCTGAACTGTGGCTTTGAACTTTTTTTAGTTTTCTTCTTTGACCCTTGGCAGTTTTAGTCACAATTTCCGTAGAGCTATCTAGTGCTTTCCTTTTTGATCTATGTACCTTAGGATGTTTCTTATCTTCCTTTTCCATTCGTTTTCTAATTTTTCTTAAAGTTTCACAAGAACAACAGTTACAGCAGCTACTTAATTTTGGTTTGCTTGCATTAGCAGATACCATTTGCCCTCTATCGACGAAATCAACAATGTGTATATGTTCCTTATGATGCTTTTTATATATGTCCAATGGTTTTCTTATTTTCCTCAAAGTTTTACAAGAGCACGAGCTACAACAGCTGCTTAACTTTGCTTTGCTTACATTTGCAGGTTCTATTTGCCCTCTATCAACTAATTCGATCATTTGTAAAACGGCACTATTTTGGTCAGACCTAAGATCTTCGTCCCGTCTCTTCTTTTTATGTTTGGAAATTGTCTGATCAGTTGCGGATAACAATTGGTTTCGAACGCCAAGATAGACGTCACGAGTTCTTATCAATTTTTCAAGCAACTGTCTTTCTCGTAACGGTAAAAAATTTCCGAAATAAAGTTTGTCAATATCGGACCCCTCTTGTAATAATTGATGCACATTGTGTTCTTTAGATCTGCTTCGATATACACAACCTGTGCAAGAGCAACCTCCAGAATGTATGCTGAATGGCTCCATAGATCAATTTGATTTGTAAACACATTCACAATATAATTTAACAGTGTTAGAACACACTGCGTTCCAAAAACAATATCAATACATTACACACACATTACAAAACAATTGACCACAGACGTCACGAATCTTGTTAAGCACAATACCTGTAAAGTAAGAAAATTGATTACGTTAGTAGGACATCCTTTTACTACCAATATCCAGTGACGTCATTAGGTACACCGGGGGAACTTTTCAAGTGGGCTCGAATGGCCAAATTCGAAACTATGAGGAATAGTGAGAAATAGATGCTCCAGGAGTCTCCGGCCCGATTTTGATATTAAATAAAACTGCATAATTGGATTTTTAGTGTGTTTTTTTTTTCAAAATCAATGAGCTCGATTGCTGGCCAGGAATATAGATTTTTCATAAATGAGCCCGAGACTCGATATTAACCAATTCTTTATTAATGCCGTTGGACTCTATTTCATGTGAGTTCGCGGGAAACCGACCTTGAAAACGAAAATTTTATCAGTCCAGGGGATAATTTAGGTACATGTCATTTCGTTGTATCGAAAAAAGTCGGGACAGCAGAAGTGGCTGAAATTGGGTACAGTAAAATTTTAATTTTCTTGTTAATGCTAATCCGTCTGTTCCATTGTTTGAGTAGTTGAAATTGGTGCTTGTGGCTATGATAATGAACCGAGTATGTTGTACACGATGAACGATTTCTAGCAACGATTACATGAACTATTTTCAGTTGGGCTTGAGAGCTAGACCACTCATGTTCAATATCCCGTAATGCTGGGGGATCGCAACTGTGGCTATCGTTAGTGACGTCACGCTCACATGTCTGTATTGAAAAATAGTAGCGCTAAGAGGCGCGGGCGCATGGAGCTGGTTTGCTAAGGATATTGACAGCGGGCATCCACCCGTGCACGCATGCGTGTTTTAGTGTACACCCTAAGATACACGCGAATGTGACGAACCCCACTCGGATATCGTCGCGAAAGATTAGACTGTGAACTAGTTTTCACCAGAAAGGGGATGATTACCTACTCTCAATAAAAGTTGTAGATATACAATATTCTAAAATAACCCTGGCCGATCCGAATTTATTCATGAAAGTTACCTTATTAATGAATTTTAAAATGCATGATTTTTGTACCCATATCACCATCAGTCCCCTAGAATCTAAAAACTTAAAAAAACGTGACAACACCATCTTCGGCATTAGTATGTTCGATCGTCAATTGTTTTCTTATGACGTCACTACCCGAGAAGCGACCGCAGTGTCGAAGCTCGCGCCCCCGTGTTGCCATGTAATGCCTGCAATGCCTTATTGTAGTACATAAGCATAAAGCATATTCAGCCTATTAATTTTCTCACTGCTGGGACGCAGGCCTCCTCTCCATGAGAGGGAATGGGCTATAATCTACCACGCGGGCCCAGTGCGGGTTGGTAGATGTCACATGTCTTCGAATTTTTGGTTCTAGGACATGCCGATTTCCTCACGATGTTTTCCTTCACCGTTTTGAGAGCAGTGGTGATGAAATAAAATACACAAAGTAATGCGCCTGGCTGAGTTCGAACCCACGACTTACTGGTCGTAAGTAGGGGTCTCCACCACTGGGCCACCGCCAGAGCATTGTAGTACATTTCATTTAATTTTTATAGGAGTATTTTTTTTTACTTGTTTTTCAAAAACGATTAAATAAATAGAATCTAATTTCGACCCCCCTCCCTCACGGATCGATTTTAACATATTGTATATGAAAGAAACCTATTTGATGCGCTTGCATCGATTCCAAATAAATTAGTTTAAACCAATGTTAGAATGTACAGGGTGGAAAGGATACCGACGCTAAAACGGTTACTACGTATTCGTCAACAACATTCATGATTCGTAATTTTTCATCGGTAATTTTAAAAAACACAGCTGTTCCATACATTTTGACTTTTTTTAATAACTGACGAAACATTTCTGTGTTCAGAATGATGTACTGGATGCGCGGTAACCGTTTTAGCGGTGGTGTCCGTTCCACGTTGTACAAAAGCATAGGTACTTTTATATACTCCACAATCACTCCAGCAGTAGGTTGCTGGAGTCATTTGGAGATAGTATATTTATCCCCGTACCCCTTCCAGAACTGACGAAGAGGAGCACCGTGTGATTTTGACAGAACCGTAGAGGGTTCTGTCAAAATTACACCGCCCGCTTCAGGAGGACATGGACGTACCTGAGGGTTTCCACACGTAAAAAAGGCAAAAAGCGCCTAATCATCTGTCTAGTCAGTTCCTTAATTTCACATAGACTTCACGACAATTTATCATTGCAACTAGCAAACTTATTTTTGAAATACCATAATTGAATCCTTCTTAAACAAAGGAATCAAGTAACTGCTGAAACATCACATTACAACACGATTTGGAATTGAGTAAAAATAAGTTATTGACAAATTGTATTTATTTCTTGTCATCTCATCTTGTAAAAATATTTTCAATGGCTTCCTGTCAGCGAGGCAGCGCCAAGTAATATTTATATTGTTTTCTTTTTTCTTCTTTTTCTGCCAGTAACTGAATATTGGAAGTAGGTAAACAAGTATTAATTACTTAGTTAAAAGTCATGTAAACATATAGGTAAAACAAAATATGAAATAGACATAGTTATGCATACCCGGCCCTCCCTTACCTCTTACTGTATTGAAATACTAAGATTACGGAAACTGACCAATCACATTGTTTGAAATCTACATCGCGTCTCTCGTCTCTCATGTGATTGGTCGAATCTTGCAGTTCTCCTCTCCGCTCCACTCGTCTCCGCTTCAGTGAAGTCCGGCCCGGACTCGCCAAACGAAAACGAGCGGAGATGTACAAGGCGGAGAGGAGAGCAAATGCGTAAAAGCTAGGGTGTAGCCACCGAAGCTGTGCGGAGATGTGCAAAGCGGCACGCCGCTCACAGCACACCGCTCACCGCACGCCGCTCTCAGCGCGCTGCTCACCGGACGCCGCACTCTACACACCGCACACTACACACCGCTCACCGATCACCGCTCACAGCACGCCGCTCACGCCTCTTCTCATCTCCGCTGCCCTAAACAATTACTAGACATCGCTTCTTCTCTCTGCTCAACCATCATCATCATCATCTGCCTAGCCTTTTCCCAACTATATTGGGGTCGGCTTCCAGTCTAACCGGATGCAGCTGAATACCAGTATTTTACTGCTCAACCGTTTCCACTAAATCTAAGCGGAGACGAAAAGTGTAGATAACGAAATTCTATTGGTGGTTTACAACACATCTCCTCTCCTCTCGTTTCGTTTCCGCTTCGGTGGAGTCCAGCCCTAAGGCTGCATTTCTACCACAGATGTACTTAGCACACACTGTAAAAAAATACTATATTATTGGTTATGTTACATCCCTCGGAACGCATCCCCATGCACCTGTAGAAGCAGCCTCCGTAGGCAGAACTTGGTTGTAGAGAATTGAACACAAAACGAATGAAATGGTAAGTTCATCATCGCAAGTTACTGCTTAAAACCGACACGATCGCTTTCGCGCAATTAATGAGGTCTTCTCTAAAAATTGGTCTGGATTTGCAAAAGGTTTTGTTGAAAATAAATGAACCATTAAAAACTCAATATATAATTGTCAGTTTCCTTAATTAAACATGAACATTATACTTCTTTTAAGTAGGTACTTCTGCTTCTATAACACGATTTCTAGAAAGTTTCTTAAAGTCGGAAAATACTACTTTCTCGATGAATCATCATCATCAGATTCTTCTATTATTGGTATTATTTCTCGTCTTTTATCTCGGTGTTTTCTAACATATTTCCTAGATTCTGTTGAGTGACTGTTAGCCTCATATACATCATGTACAGAATCTTGTGAACCTTTAACTCTTCTACGTTCTGATTTAACATTCCTCAGATGAGATTCATTCTCATTTGCTTCTTGAAGTTGGGTATTGTTCTTATTCTTCCCAAAAAGACATGGAAATTTTATATCAAATGTTGCAAAGAAATCCTCCACATAGTTTGTGTAAAAGTAGACCAGAAAGAAGACTATAATCAATATTAAGAACAAAACGCAATAGCTGCAGGTAATTCCTATAGGAAAGCACCCTAACTTGGAAGCCGCCGGCGGGGAGCTGAAACAATTCTTTGTATAAAAGTAGAGGCAGCACATTGGGATCATGGCCAGCGCGTGGAAGATCGATGAGACCATATTGTGTACTGTTATAATAATCATACATAATATATCCGAAATCTAGTAAACGGCTACACCGATTTTGATAAAATATGTCTAATTGTAATATACACATCTTGCACTTTCATTTGATACCCCACTTGGGAATATTTAAAAATAATCGATTTTTCATACTCACATTCATCCCCCATATCTAGTAATCTATATATATCTAGTAAATGGCTGCACTGATTTTGGTAAAACGTATCTAAGAACCATCGCAAAAACTAGCTTTCAAAAAAAAAAACTGCATCCATATCGGTTCACTTGTTTAAGAGCTACGGTGCCAGAGACAGACACACACATTGCGGTCAAACTTATAACACCCTCCTTTTTGCGTCGGGGGTTAAAAAGAATATATTGTTGCATACATGGTTTGAACTTACGGCTTCTCGTTCACTGACCAAAGACGATATCCATTGTGCCAAGGTATATACTCGTAGTAACATTATGCAAAATGTTATATTTCTTTCAGTATCATATATTGGTATATGGTAATTGATGTGCCACACGCACACTAATAAAAACCGAGCTCGCTTGTTTTTATTTAGTGTTTGTGTGCATAACTAGGACTTCACCCACACAAATAAACTATAAATCAAATAGTTGGTTCAACTGTACAATGGTCCACTTTAAAGACTAAATTATTTTGTGCCTATTTTTAAGAATAAATATAAACACCATCACCAATCGTGAAAAATAACTTTTCAGAAGTCGGTGAATTTTACTTGTTTGATTTAGTTTTTTTGTCACCGACTTCTGAAGCTTTTATTTTTTGCAAAAAAGTTGTTTTTATTTTACCATTTTTAGTTGTAATGTCCTATACAAATATTTGCTATGCATTTATTTTACTTTGTTAACAATACATTTCATAGTCATAGGCTTATCCCCAATAAAATAGAACCTTATATACCTAACGGTCGTTATGTGGGTGTACTGTATACATCTGCGTGCCCCCACAGAGCATACAGGCGTGTTGTTATGTTATGATGTTGTATAAACAATATACATACAAGCGATTGCAGCAATCACGACAGATTTGCTGTCTATTATTGAAGACTTCCGTTCCATATCTCCGAAGTCCATGATCAGATCATAACAATATTTCTATGGGACCAACTTGAGAGTATATTCTTTCAAACTAAAAAATAATTTTCCAAATCGGTAGGCGTCTTCGAGTAATCGGTGAACATACATAAAAACAAGATTCTGACGAATTGAGAACCTGAAGTTGGTCGCGCAGCAACACAAGCTCCCCGTTCGACAGCCGAAGCAGGACTAAAGCGGATAGGGGGAAAGCGTGGCGGCTCTGGTTAGAATGGCTAATTTAGGTAATTCCTTCATATTATTCAAACAAATACACATTTCGAAAATGTGATGATCTTCCGTGAAGTAGTATTTACGACGTACTTAGGGTTTATTTTGGTTTTAGAGATTATTTTGGATTTTTTTTCTAACGAGGAAACTAAAAGTAATCGTGTTTCTAAAGTGTACGATGTGTAGAGTGAATCCTTAAATATCTTACATATTAATTGCATAACTAAAGGATAAGGAATAACCATGCAGCAAGGGATCAAGCGAATGCAATTATTTTGGAATTACGTATCGTTTCCTCGGTGCGCTCTTAATAAATATTTTATGTATAAATCAAGCTTGAATACTCGTATGTTATGTGATTGCGTAAACAATGCATATTTAAGCGATAGCAGCAATCGCGGTTGATTTGCTGTAATTTTTTGAAGAGTTCCTTTGTCTGTCTCCGAAACTCATCATCAGATCTATATGAAAATTAAATGGGACATTTTGGAATAAACCCTTTTCGAATAAAAAAATATTTTTCCAAATTCGTCTGTCTATACACCGTGAGTTTTTTGTCGTCTTACAACGGCAGCCCACTTCATGTATTCAATGAATACTAAACATTCATAAAAAAAATTGGTATTTATGAGATTTTATTCAGTATTATGACGCATGACGTAGTTAAAACACCCTGTTGCGAGCGATGATCTACTGCACTCGAGTGCTGGGTAGGTATGTTCTCCCGTTCGACACGTAAACATCATTAACAGGATGTTTCATAATTGAATTCTATTTTTTTATTATTATTTTTCTTTGTACCTATTATGGAATATAAAATTTATATCGGGTACATTGAGTGGACGAATTTTGTAAGACGACTAAAAAGTCACGGTGTATATGACGGAGTTATGCCCGAACATACATTAAACAAATATATGTATAAACATCCGAATTGATAACCTCGTTTTTAAAGTCGGTTAAAAAAAAAGCTTGGAGCCGATTTTTTAAATTACATATAATAATAAAGTACTGTCGTCCAAATCGACGTGGTTGTTGGAGTTTCATCCGTTAGAGTTTCATCCGTTGGAGTTTCATCCGTTGAACTATCCCACAGTTGGATTGTGGTTGTTTCACCTGGATACGTAATAAGTTCCTCTCCCTCTCGCAGTAATTTTTTTTTTGTGAACAGATGACTATACTGCTTAATCCAATCGCTCATAGCCATAGTACTACCAGTGCTATTCGGTGAGGTTTCATCTCTTGAGCACTCAGTCAGTAGACCGGGAGTTGGGATAAACTTCATGAATGGTTCTAATGGTTCAGCCTTGGTGTAGCCTAGACTGTAGAATATCTTGTCGAGGACTCCGGTGGCTCTGAATATCAGGAAAATTATAAGGACAGCTATAAAAGACATAACGCAATCGCAGGTACCGCCTCTCGCTCCGCCGGGGCATAGCCCTCCACCGCCGCATATAAAACATTTAAGCCTGGCCGTCAGGAGGAAGACAAAACATATTGGTATGAGAGATATCATTTGCAGTATGAATGATATGAAGTTGTACAATGTTTGCAGGATCATTCTTATGATGTTTTCAACCATGAGGATCACGGTCATGAAGACCCTCACTAACATTTGTATGCCGCATATTACGATTGAGAGGAGCGCGTGGGCTGAGCGACACATGATTTATAGAGTATCTGGAACAAATACATTGTCTGGTTTAAAAACGATTATTTTTTCTATTGAACAAGTAAGTATCGGCAGTGTGTAGAAGTCAAATGACCATAAGGACAATAAAAGATGCATTTGTTGGTCTGTGATCATCGGTTGTATTGTTTTGGAAAAAAGTCTTTTCTCGTTTACTCTTTTAGTTGTGCTTGTGGTGCATTGTAACTAGTAGCACCATCAACATAGAAGTAAATCTACTAAATATTTATTTAAATAGATAATTAATTGTTAACCCAAAAATTAGGTACTCATCGAAACTTGACCATTTTATGGAGTGACCTCTAGAAAAGGATTCCCATTAAAAAAAGGCATGAGGTTCTGGGTTCGATTCCTGGGCCGGGTAAATTTTTATTAGGTTTTTCCATCAGGAATTTCTCAGTAGCAGCCACGGAGTCTGGATTTGTACGGTTGCCTACGGCGTCCGGCCAATCCATGGTCCGGAGCGAGAGGGAATGGAACGCCGTTACCTCCTTCTGCGAAGCAGTCATGCTAGCGAAGAAGGTGGCGGGACGTGAGAGGTAAAGAGCCTCACGTCCCAGCCGCCGCGGGAGACGCCACGGGCGTCGGCGGCCACCACGTGGCCCCCGGCCACCGTAGGCGCGGGCCTGTGGATGGTGAGTAATGGGCTAGCTCGCCGTCCGGCCGTCTTAAGACGAAAGGACGTGTCGACGGCACGTTCGTGTCCCACACGCGCCTCAAACAGATGTCAGTAATAAGGAAAGGGTCCGCAAATGCCGATGACTGCCAGGGCTGCGGGACTGTGCGAAAGAGATACCGCAGCCCTGAAACACAAAGGGCAAAGAAGGAACATGGATGGATTTTAGTCGGTAGAAGTCTGACACTCCCTTTCACTTCGCCCAGAGCTGGAGGGGTCATTTCATGACTTCCCATAAGAAAAAAAACATAAAAGCAATTGGTAAACAATGTTCCGTATGGTGTCTCGGACGTAAAAGAATAGCACCATCCCATATCTTCCCGTGGGTGTCATAAGAGGCGACTAAGTCCGAAGAGAGGGGGAGGATACGATAATCCTGAAATCCGTCAACCTGCTCTATTTCCGAGAGGGTGACCGGCAGTTCCAGGGTGGTGTTGGGTTTATCGTCCACAAGTCCCTCGTGAATAACGTGGTGAAGATCGAGAGTGTGTTGACCAGGGTGGCGTACCTTATACTCAGAATATCCTCAAGATATTCGCTGAAGGTCATACAGGTCTACGGCCCGACCTCGGCACACCCCGACGATGAAGTGGAGACCATGTATGAGGATATTTCCAAAGCCCTGCATGGTTTCAAAACTCACTTCATGTCAACCAAGAAGCAAATGTTCAATGATGTCTCTGTGATCAATTCGGTGAAAACCGGGAGCGATCACCGCATGGTAAGAGGCACATTGAACATCAATATAGCTTGAAAGGTCTCGACTCATGAAGTCTACGCTCCGTCCAGCACAGATCCAGACCCAAAACCCCAAGAGCTTTCAGCTTGAACTCCAGAATCGTTTCGAGTGCCTAGGAAGCTCAGTGGACGAATACAACTATGGGTTCGTGGAAACTGTCCATACGACTGGGTCTAAGTTCTTCAAGACACGTCGTGCACACAAGAACAAAAAACTCTCTGATCATACTCTCGAGCTCATGAAGGAGCGGCGTGAGATGATCCTGCAGTCTTCAGACGAGGCGTGGAAATACCGGCAGCTCAATAGGTGGATCTCTAAATCCTTGAAGAGTGACCTCCGCAGCTTTAATACCGAGCGTATTAAGGACGCTATTGAGCGGAATAAAGGCTCCAAGGTATTTTCAAGAGATCTGGCTATTGGGCAGAGCCAGCTCACGAAACTGAAGACCGACGATGGCAGGATCGTATCCGCCAAACCGGAGCTGCTGATCGAGAGTTTTTATGGGCAGTTGTACACTTCAACCAGTAAACCCGTTGCAAATCTAGCTAACGACCCAAGAGCTAGACTGACCCGACACTATACCGAAGACATTTCAGATGTCAGCCTGTACGAGATTAGAATGGCTCTGAAACAGCTTAAAAACAATAAGGCACCGGGTGATGACGGAATTACGGCCGAACTCCTGAAGGCAGGTGGAAAACCGATACTTAAGGCCCTTCAGAAGCTGTTTGATACCGTCATACTCGAGGGGAAAACGCCGCAGGCATGGTGCAGGGGTGTGGTGGTACTCTTATTCAAAAAGGGCGACAATACCCGGCTGAAGAACTGTAGGCCCATCTTACTTCTAAGCCATGTCTACAAGTTGTTTTCAAGAGTCATCACGAATCGTCTCGGGCGCAGGTTTGACGATTTTCAGCCTCCCGGACAAGCCGGATTCCGAAAAGGCTTTAGCATCGTAGACCACATACATACGCTGCGGCAGGTTATACAGAAGACCGAAGAGTATAACCTGCCTCTCTGTTTATCGTTTGTGGACTACGAGAAAGCCTTCGATTCGATCGAGACTTGGGCTGTACTGCAGTCTCTCCAACGGTGCCAAATTGACTATCGGTACATCGAGGTGTTGAAGTGTTTGTACAAAAACGCCACCATGTCAGTCCGACTTCAGGACCAGACTTCGGAACCTATCCTTCTGCAGCGAGGTGTGAGACAGGGAGACGTCATATCTCCGAAACTGTTCACCGCTGCACTGGAGGATGTCTTCAACGGACGAGTACTCTTCCAAACAATCTTACACGATTTCTTGTTGGAGTTTAGATTAAATATGCATTAGAGAAGCTACCTCAATCCAGTAGATCATTCAAAACGTGACAAAATTACTATGGGACCACCCCTGAAATACCCCATTTCCAATTTAAAAAAAAGAATCTTACAAAATGGGCGACGTGGTTAAGAATTATCGCTGAGCATAAAAAAAGCATTCAAACGAATTGGAAACCTCCTCTTTTTGAAACAGCGAAATGCACATCAGTCCAATGGTCATAAATGCTAACGTCGAGCATCTGTCCTAAGCAAAATACCAAAAGCAGTAGACTCTGCGTCCCTGCGTCTTGGGTAGTGCCCGATTTTCAAGGTATTGCTGTCTCATAGCAAATTCACAAAGTCTGTCTGGTTTAGTTACGCTAAATCATTTTAATAGCATTATTATGTCTATAAAGTGAAACAGTGGGACTGTTTGAAATAAATTACTAAATGTAATGTTATAAGTATTGTTAAATGAGATGAAATGTTAAATGTACTGTTAAATGTAAAGCTTGTTGTAATATTTAATGAATTGATAAAGGTATTCATCATGATTCTCTTGCCCTTATCCCAATTCATTTGGGGTCAGCGCAGCAAAAAAGGTATTGTTGTAAGAAATGTAAAAATGTACCAAATGTTTATGGAAATTTTTAATGAAAATATAATTTCAGCTACTTAATGTTAAATGAATTGAATTGTAAGAAATTCAATTGTTAAGACAAATAAAGGCTAAATAAAATAAATGTCCCATTGGCGAAATCCAACCCTCATCATTATGAGAGGGCGCTGGCCATAATCCAACAATGAAAATATTACCTGGTCCCTTTTCGTTGAAATTGTGAAAAAAAAGAATAATTCCAGTTCGTCTCATCGGTTTACAGCACTTTATTACCTTACTAAATAATAAAAATATACATAAAAATATAAAAATATGTCTTAAGACATACGTAACAAAAAAAAAAAAATATCAAAAGACATTGGTTTACGTTTTTTGATGTGTCTCTATGGTATCAGTTAAAGAGATTAATTGTAATTAATCTTGAACCGATGTCTGCACTCTGGTACTCACGACGACCAATCATGCTTTAAAAAACCAGTGAGGTCAGGTTATATTGGATACCATAATCAGCCTATGATGTTCCCACTGCTGGGACACAGGCCTCCTCTCTATGAGAGAACGGGCTATAATCCACCACGCGGGCCCAGTGCGGGTTAAGATGTTCGAATTTATGATTCTACGTCATGCCGGTTTCCTCATGATGTTTTCCTTCACCGTTTTGAGAGCAGTGGTGATGAAACAAATTACACAAAGTAGTATGCTTGTCTGGGTTCGTACCCACAACTTCCTGCTCGTAAGTTGGGGCCGCCACCACTGGTCCACCGCCGCTCGCACTGGACTGGATATGTATATCTGACCTCTTATCCCGGCGCGTGCGCTGGGTTAGGGGATATTTAGGGAGTTATCCTGACCACTAATTGTAGACGCATCGGATAGATCAAGTTGGAAACCACCTTTATATCATTATTATGCATGTCCACATTGTCCACGTCTTTCGCCTGATTTAGGTTCTTTCGCCTTTCCTTAACCTTTCGCTTCTTCGGAAATTCTCCCATGGGAACTCAACCGGTTAAAACCAAGTTTGATAGGGTCCCCGGCCCCCGCCACCCTCGCTCGCATCGTCTGGACGTTGGAACGGTTGGAAAAGTAGACAAAAAAAATCACGAATTACGGAATTAACCGGTTAATTCGAATGTCAAAACTGTTTGCGCTTATGTAACCGGTAACCTTTATCATTTGGGTTTCATAAAAACAGTTCACTTGTTTAACCGGTAAATCAAGGAACAATATATTTACCAGTATTTAATCGAAATTAACCGCTCTTTTTAAACCGGTTCCGAGCCCTGGATTAAAGAAATGATTTCCAAATTCACTCATATCCGAACCACAGTCCGAAGATACAGACGGCCCGGAATCTATTAAAGCGGAGAGGAAAGGAGTGGAGATGTCTTGTAAACCACCAATAGTATTTCTTTATTTACACTTCTCGTCTCCGCTTAGCTTTAGTGGAAACTGTTAACGCAAAGCAGGCTACAGCACACAGCGGAGACGATGAGAGACGTACCTAACCGGCGTGCGGCGGTCGCCAAACTGGGAGTGAGTAGCCTGTGCACACATCTCTGCTCCGGTCTAGCAAGTACGCATCTCTGCACAGCTTCGGTGCAGTGTTGCCAACTCCATTAAATTCGAGTCATCACACCCAGTATCAAAAGTCGCTAGACAGTCGCTAAGACTGATTCTACCAGGAGCAGACTCGGGATTTTGATCTGGAAGGTGGCAGAAGAGGCTAGTGGCGGTATGTAATGTAAAAAGAAGCTCACACAGTGGCTTTTAGAACTTGATTTTGAAGAAATCTAGAAACTGCTTACTATTTTATCCTAGTCACGTTTTTCATAAATATATTCTGCCCCTCACGCTCACATTCGTATAAACATCCATCTTTATGGATAACACACACACAAACACACAACGTCATAACACCACACCACCAACACGACACCTTCCAATTCACACTCACACTTACAAACACACACGCGCACTTTTATTTCTATTTTATTTTTTTATTTTATTTCATTAGTACCGTTTCTTGTTATTATTTTCTTTCGATAGTTCAACATGTCCTACAACTGTCATAATCCCAATCTCGGCGAGGGGGGCCAGGATTCCATAGCACAGGGTATCCTAGCTTGGATTCCTGACTCCCACAAACCCTTGTACCTCAAATATTTGGAACACCTCTATTATTGTAATTGTACTTTGTGGGAGAAAATAAATCTTTGTAATTAATTTAATTATAATTTAAATACATATAAAATACTAATCACTACATATTATAAAACATAGTCTTCCGCCGCGTCTGTCTGTCTGTTCGCGATAAACTCAAAAACTACTGAACGGATTTTCATGCGGTTTTCACCAATATAGAATATGACCAGCTATGATTCAAGAGGAAGGTTTAGGTACAGAATTTGTCAAGGTTTTTTTGTAAATTGGTTGAAATATAACGACAATTGTTGGAAGTGACGGAAAAAAGTGAAGCCACCTGTGGAGCTTTCATCAAAAACGTTTTGTTGTTATTCCCTTTGAGATATAACAAAACAATGCACGGCCCAGATATTCCTCTTTTATCAAACTACAAAAAAATCCGCGATGGCAATGGCATTATATTATCTATCATCTTAGGATATCTTCTAAAAAAATGGTCACGTGCAATGCGTTAATTGGAAAGTTATTTAGAAAGAAAGAAAGAAAGAAAGAAAAAATATTTATTTGTCGCAGGGACATGACATCATACAAAATTACAAAAAATAATAAACTATAAATTCAACAGGACGGTGTTCCGTCCTGTTGAATTTATAGTTTTTAATTTTTTATATAGTTTATTATTTATTTATAGTTTATTTTTTTTTAAAAAAAGAAAAAAAGTCTGAAAAAAAGAATTAGACGGAGACAGTACTTTAGACCATACGAATTCAACTTTAATTAAATAAAAATGAATTTTTCGCGCAAGCCCGAATTGTTTTGATTTGTATTCCAAAAGTCGTCAGATAAGTCGATAAACCATTTTAGGCGCAACATTTTTTTTTTGTCACTAAGACATTTCAGCCCGAGAAATTTAAATTTTCTTACGTTTTTTGCAATTTACAGGTCAGTGTCAGGTTGTATGTTGAATAAAATATGATTCGCCACCGTAAAAAATATGACTTTAAATAGTTATAGTCTTTAAACTCATCAATACGACCCTATACCCTCCCCTGGTTGTATTGATGATTTATTGATTATAATTCTGTAACTACATACGTACTACGGTCGCGAATCATACCTTATTTCACAGCCTGAAACTGACCTGCAAATTGCAAAAAACTTAAGATAATTTGAATTTCGCGGGCTGCCCTGGTGCTTCCACCTTAAAAAAAGTCGTCACTTCTAGCGACAGTCGCTAAATTGGCAACATTGCTTCGGTGGATACCGCCTAGCTCCTTCGCATACCTCCGCACGTCTCTGCGTTGGTGGAGTCTTGAATATGACAGCATAAGGATAGGATGCACAATGAATAATGCTATTGGCGTACAGACCTACCTGATAAATAAAACACGTTAGGTAGATATTCCAACTAATATTTCTGTATTAAAAACGATAAAAACAATCAAACAAGCGAAGTATAATAATATAAAATTGTTTAAAATGGTAACTACCTACTTACTTAATGCTAGATGCATTAAGTAAGTAGGTAGGTACTAGTTTACTACTTAAAACAAATAGGTAAAGATGAAAACTGTAAAACAAAAAAGTTGTTTACTTCGTAGTTAGGGCCTAGTCAGACTTTATGTAGTGTGCAGGCCTACGTCACGCTAGTCGAAAATCCAGCATCGCACGAACCAAAGTTGTCATCGAGAAATAAATGAGGTGGGTGTTGTGACTGGTAGAAGAATCCAACCTTTTCAAAGGAGTATAAAGAACAGCTGTCCAGGGTGGACAGCTGTTCTTTATACTCCTTTTCTTCATACTTCTAATTAATACTTTATCAATATTAACACAATTAACCTTTTGAACGCGTACGTGACAAGGAAGCGCGTGCCCTGTACGTCAAACGACACAAATATGTGACAAAATGGTGGGTGGCATTGTGGCTTGGCGTGGAGGGCACGCCCGTGCGTCTATGCTCTGGCGTTCAAAAAATTAATTAAGCACCTCTTTTATTAATCTTTGTTTTATAACCTGATTTTGCAAATATTTTATCGGTGTACCCATACTGTTTCATCACAAAATATAAGATGGCTAAGACGATTATAGACATAAGACAGTCGCAACCACAACTTCGTGGACCGGCGGCACAGGAGCAAGAGTTGCACAGGCATTTCATCTTGGAGGTCAGTATAAATACTAGGCACACCGGTATAATAGATATCAGCTGTATTATTATTGACAGCAAGTTGTATAATGTGCTTAATAATAATTTGATCAGGTTTTCTGTCATTACTATGGCGGTTATGACTAGCCTGGCTAGCATTTGAACCGTGCATACAAAGGTTTGTATCAGGACGACGCATGTTCGGCACATGGTTGCAGTATCTGAAACATTATAAATTATTTGACTGCCTCGTTGGTTTAGAGTGGTCGCAAGTGCGACTGCTGAGCATTAGGTCCTGGGTTCGATTCCCAGGTCAGGCACTGTTATAGAATTTTTCCATCAGGAATTTCTCAGAAGCAGCCACGAATTTGGATTTGTGCCTGGTTGATGGCAATAGGCTCGCCCCCTATTACATGACATTAACATAACCGGCGAAATGTGGGTGTACCTACTATTTATAGATACACCTCTGCCTAACCCTTTGAGGATTACAGGCATGATGTTATGTTATGTATGAATTATTTATAAAGGGGGGCACGTAAACTTGTTTGGGATATTGGGTAAAGAAATGATTAGGTACAGGTACACCATTTCATAGGTAGATAGGTAATTATAATTTATTCCTAATTTCAACTAGGCTAAACATAAAAATAACTCTTTTCAGGCTCGGCTGCCTCAGGCATATAGGGTACTACCCGCGCCAGCTTCGCCCAGTGATGGATATTTACAAATTTTACCCCTATAGTATACCCGCTTTGAAGTTGAATTTACAAAATCCTTTCTTAGCGGATGCCTTCGTCATAATAGCCATATGTATGCCCAAGAAGAAGGGGCACGGTCCATATAAAATTAACCCACGTCCTACAGCAAAGAGAAGTATCTCAAAAAAATGGGTATAAAAAGATGGCATACTTCCAAACTCCATCTTTACAGTCTAATATTTAAAAATAAAATGCTATGAATATTCGTTCACGGGCAGTAATATCTACAATGAATATATTACGGCTATCTTGACTTGACTTCAAATTATTGAGTTCCATCATCGAAGAACTGAGGTTTTTTTTCACTTGTTCGACCACCGAACATCGAACTAGTGTGAATTATAACTAGGGAAATATTAAAAATAGGTCGTTCTAAGGTAGCATAAACCGGAGTCGTACTAAAAGGTAAAATGTTTTCATAGTACGACTGTATAAAACCTAACTTGTGTTTGCATGTTCGTCGCTAAAATACGGGTAGTCGTTATAAACGAAGTCGTAATAGGCGGATTCCACATACTCATTGTAGATATTACTGCCCCTGAACGAATTTTCATAGCAATTTTTTTATATGTTAGACTGTTGATGGAGTTTGGAAGTATGCCATCTTTTCATACCCATTTTTTTTTTTGAGATACTGAATTTTTTAAATGGGCGTGGGTGAAATTTGATTCTTCTTTTTTAGTCTGATCCGTTGAGTGGTTTGAGCTCTTCGTTGATACTCAGTCAGGACAAACCATTTTATGAGTATAGAAGATAAAGTGCAGCATAGCACAGACTGAGCAGAAACAGTGCAAATGACCAAGTGCACCTCCCAAGCACTACACCCGAGTGGGCATTGACCCGCAACAGTAGGTAGGTACTAGGTGCATGTAATTAAGGCATACGTTGTGGCCAACTGCTGAATGTTTACTGAAAGAATTTCATATATGTTATTATAAGTAAGTACCTACCTAAGTTCTGTTACCTGATAACTTTTGGCACTAAATAACTTTTACAATCCTGATTCAGCTAAATTTGCTGATGAACAGTAGTTTATTATTAATAACTCGAAAATATGTTAAAATAGAAATATTGTTGCGATCAAGTTTGATAGCAGAAATCAGAAACATGTCATGTTATTTTTTTACGAAGATACCATTGACCATGGTATAATAATATACTTCGCCTGGTATTCTCTTCCCACGATGGCTCAAGGCTTACGTCACATAAGTGCTACCATTGATTGTCCTTTTCAGTAAATTTAGGGACTCTCGTTTAGTGAATGAAAATAAAATAAATAAATAACTAACTAGCTTAACTATTATGTAACTCGTGTGATTCATCTATTTAGTTTTAAATTAATTGAAATATTAAATTATTAGTTCATAATTGCGTTGTTAAGTTAAAAAATGCATTTTGCTCGGGTAATTCAATCACACACCGTGGCAACACATCGACAGCATCGCAACCACAGATATAGATAGACTATCGCAACTGATAACGTATTCTTGGGCCAATCACGTGACCCAGCTGTCACGGGAAGAGAATACCAGGCGAAGTATATTATTATTATACCATGCCATTGACGTACTATTTCTAATCATTGAGGTACATACTTCTTTTTCTGCCACTATGGTAGTAACAGAGGTTTTATTAAAAACAAATGAATATCAGGCTTGAGTTCCCTCGCGTGAGGGCTCCAGAGCTTTGAGAGAAAAACGTGAGAACAGACCAGACCTTCAAAACCCATATCAGAATGCTGCCGAGCGAATCGTCGATGCTACCACGGGCTATAGCACTCCTCGCTCTAGCAAATGATGGTTCTGAGCGACAGAAAAGGATAATTATATACATTTGAGCACGCTCAAGCGAATGAGCGGCTCATTTGGCCGAGCCGCTCAAGTGGAGATGCCTGAGCACGCTCCGACCCGAGTAAGTCCGAGCACGCACGGGGCGAGACCGCACCTTGTCGGTTTTGTCCGCGCTCACTCGCTCAGTATTCGCTCGGCGCTCAGTGTTGTCTTTGTGTTTGAAAGGCTCGGCGAATGACGAGCGCGTAGAGTTCCGCGAGTTAACTATAATTATTAACGTTTTATTTTACTTTTTCTGTTATTTGTTTACCTTTTCTGTTCAGGCGAATGAGCGCATAGATTAATGATTAATGAGCGCCTCATTTGCCTGAGCATGCTCAAGTGGATTCAAGGCTTAAGAGCATACGAAACTGCGATTAAGTACCGATAGATGTGGTGCAACCCTTTGAAGTCAACTACGCACACTATCACAACTGGCACGCGTGTAAGACCAGTGCTCTGTAGTTGCGAGTCTATAAACTTATGTGTAGGTACTATTAAAACTGCGTTATGTAGCTTGGTATCTCGGTAGAAGTAATAAAAACAATTTTAAATCAAAATAATTTAATGAAATCAACATAAATATCATACCACACGATAATAGTTTATTACTAAATTAAAATATAATACTGTATTAAATTAACATTAGAAATATAAGTGCACACAAAGAGGTCAACATGGCCGTTTTGATATGAGGTGCAGTTAAGGGCGATACAAGAACTTGCAAAGACATTGAGTTTAATAATTATTATATTAAATATTACAACAATCACATTACTGAGGATTGAACATAGTGGAATAATCTTCAAACATTGATAAATAGAGGAAATTTTAAGACAATCAATAAATGATATGCTAAAGCATCAGATGGTGACAAAATAGAAATGCAGGTCAATATAAATTTTCTGGTGAACTATTTATGTACGGATGGTCAAATGGACGGATGTACCAACATAAAAGATGTTCATTATCCAACAGAACCCAGAAAACACAAAACATTTCAACAATTCATATAATCAGTATTACAGACCCTTAATAAAATTTCCGTTACAATTGAAAATAGTATCTATATTTTTAGATAATAACAGCTTGAAGTTGATTTCAAAATCAAATTGACTTCTTAGAAAATAAAACTTAATAATCATTAGAATCCGAAACTGAATGATACATTCCGTGATGTCTTAAGCCTTTGGTGTGGTTTGACATATAACATAAATTTAAGAAGCGATGTGTCTATACTTTCTTACAGTATTGGTGAAGAGTTACAGTTTGTATGCTTGACGCATCATCAAGTCGAAGTAGCAATCGTTGTCGATGGACACGCTGATGCCGCTGTAGTAGTTCATGAATTCCTCCAAAGTCACCTGTGGGAAAAGTAGATTATTGATTCTAGATCCTTCTCAAATAACGATGGATGGACTGTGTAAAAGATGATATGGCAAGAAAGGTGTCTGATGATATGAAGAGTAATAGAGCAATATGGAAGAAGAATACGTGATGCGGTGACCCCTAATGAATTGGGATAAGATCAAGAGAATGATGATGATGATCCTTCTCAAATAAGTGACAGAAAAGCTGAATGGAATTCGTTCGTCTGGTAAGAGCATGATAGAAATATAACAAAGCGCGCATGACGTGATGAATGTAAATAACTGACTGGACTGGACTGCCTCATTCGTCGAGTGGTCGCAAGCGACTGCTGAGCATGCGCTCCTGGGTTCGATTTCCGGGTGGGGCAGTGTTAGTGGGTTTTTTCATCGGTAAATTCTCAGTAGTTACTCTCAGGAGTCTGGATTTGTGCCCGGTTTATGGCAATAGGCTTGCCCCCTATTACATGGGACTTAAACGTAACGTGCGAAATGTGAGTGAACCTGCTTAACCCTTCGGGGATTACAAGCGTGATGTTGTTTTGTTATGAATGTAAATACGTGTTGTTACGCACTACAAAATTGGAAAAAATTAATTAGGCATATTCTCTTACTTTCCCATCCACCTGTCCTTCAGACTCAAAGTTGGCGAGGAATTTGTTCAGAATTAGGTCTGCTGTCTCTTCGCCGCTCATGTACCTAGAAACAAAGACGAATTGATCAATTAATATTCCATGTTTTATAATATAATTCGAAATGTTCAGCCAACTACTCATTCACAATCGGAGGGTTTGCCATGACATATTCCAAGAAATGTGAAATAAGTGACAAGCGTTTTACCAAAGGGAATCGTCTATGTTCACTTAACTACACAAATAAATAAAATTGAAGTGTCTGTCTAATGTCAAAATAACAGCTTTTTACTGAATGCATTTGAAAGTACAAACGGCATCACAAAAAAGAAATATATATTTTGTCTGTCTGTCTGTCTGTTTGTTGCAGCTAATCTCAATAAAGGCTAGACAGATTTCCACGATTTTTATTTTAGAATTTGTTTCGTGCAAAAAAAATGAAACCCTTGAAATTGTTAACAGAATCCGATTCAAATAGGAAAGAAATATTTTTATAATAATTAATAACATAACTATGTTGGTGTCGGCCACTCTAGTAGCCGACCAACATAGTTGGCAAACAGTTTGACAGATGATTAATTACTTGCTTGCAGTCAAATAATGAGTGCCAGAGAATCGAGCACGAGCGCGCCGTGTAAACAACGTATTTTTTAATCGAAAGTTCCTATAGCATTTTTTTTTTTTCGGTGGGTAATCATCAAATGACCTCCCGCCCGCTCTAGGCGGAGCGGAAGGGAGTGTCAGACTTCTACTGACTAAAACCCTTCCATGTCCCTTCTTTGCCCTTTGTGTTCCAGGGCCACGGTATCTCTTTTGAACAGTCCCGCAGCCCTGGCAGGCATCGGCCCTTGCGGACCCCTTTCTGTGTGCTGACATCTCTTTGAGGCGCACGTGGAACACGAACGCGCCGTCGACACGGCCTGTCGTCATAAGACGGACAGACAGCGAGCTAGCCCATTACTCACCATCCACAGGCCCGAGCATTTTATCATCCATAGATACGAAAAAATATAAAAATATTATAAGTTAAACGTTGTAAGTTAACGAATGTTTTTAATTTTAACATCGACGTTACGTTTACCCCGCGCGCTCGCGTAAAAACAAAGTAATGTTCATTACCTGGGATGTGCAGTAACGGAGTAGACTCCGCGTATATCCTCGACGGTGATGATGCCGTCTCCGGTCTTGTCCAGCTTCTTGAACGCCTGCTCCACAATGGCCCGGCGTGAATCTGACATGGGAGGCTGTAAACATTTGTTTACTATAAGTAAAAGAAGTGTAATGTGTCAGAGTCTTCCGGACAAGTCCGCAGTTTAAGCTTAGAGTCCAGAATCCGGGGAATTCTAAAACGTCCGGAATTTCTAAGACATTGAATTTTAATGTCATGTCTTATTATATAATTTAATTAAATCAACAGTATCACTTGCAAAGGTAGCTACATAGATTGTAAGTAGCGTTTATGATTTTATATTTTAACCTTTTGATCGCCTTAGTCACACATACGTGACAAGAAAGCGCGTGCCCTGTACGCCAAACGACACAAATATGTGACAACGCGTGCGTTTATGCTCTGGCGGTCAAAAGGTTAAGCAGACCGCAATGTTCTGCAACAAATGTTTATATCGTTGTAAAAATCGTACTACTATAATAAATGCGAAAGTTTGTGAGTATGGGTATATGGGTGGACGTTTGTTACTTTTTCACGCAAAAACTATTGAACGGATTGGGATGAAATTTGGCACACTGATAGTTTATGACCTGAATTAACACATACAAATTTTGGTCTGAGTCAGGATGGCTGGACCAAGAGAGATTTTGGAGGTTTGAGCAATACCAAACTTTTGTACCTATTTTGTACTATTTGGTACCTGACATCAAATTACTAGTACCTCGCTAAAGAGGGAAAACTATTACGACGAAAGTGGCCAGCCATTCTGACTTCAGAATGGCTGGCCACTTTCGAGTTCGTATTATTTTAATTAATTCAAAGGGGGAAGAAATCTTCAAAGCGAGAAAGCGACCAGAGTGGATTATGTCCTTGTCTAACAATTGCCAGAAAATAAAAATATTTTTTTTTTTTTACATGAAGATCGGAAATTAAGTTGATAGCTAAACTAGCACATAAATCGTAACGGGATTAATTTAATATTCAAATATTAAAATAATAATTTCTTGCGAAATAAAGTAAGCTTATTATAAATTAAATTATTTATGAATTAAGTTATTTCTGAATGGCAACATAGATGATACTTATATAAACAAACAATATGGCCGATTTAATTTCGCGCTGAAGTCATATTTCAAGTTCTATTTACATTACTAAAGTGAAATCTTCCTCTTTAAATATGATGAAATCGAGTTGCGTGAAGGGGTATAATAGTGAAGGGTTTGCTGGATGTGGAATTACTTTTTTCAGGTAAGTTCTTTTAACTTTGTTTACAAATTACGACTAGGGTGACAATGTTTTAGATATGTAAACGGGGATCAAGAAAATATTGTAAAGAATACGGCTTTTCTATTATCCATATAGGTATTTATAGTCCTCTGCAAATGCGTACAAAATACGTCATTTACAATGCAGTAGCAAAACTTAATCAATTACTCCATTTTAATAATAACAAAAATAACTTCTTGAAAATAAACGAATTCTATCTTTACTTTTTTAAATACTGTTATTATTTCCTTTATTTATTTCCATACAAATTATTTATATTTTTAAATATTCCTTACAAAAAACAATATGAAAAAAAACATTTAAAAATATAAAAATTGTAGCCCACCAGTATCGGGATCAGGGTCCAAGCTACCGGGCTCCAGAGAGAGGAACCTCCTAACAATACGAGCCGTGTCCAGGAGTACGGCTTTCTGAATCAAGCCCTTGATCCAGCTGCCTAACGAGCGCCTCCTCAGGTATTGGTCGAGGCTCTTGGCAATTAAGCCATGGGCTGAAACAACTATCGGCAAATCAAGATACTTGATTTGCTTCTCGGCTTTCACGAGGTTCTCATCATGCGGGACCGTTATGTCAACAATCATGGCGCGCCGCTCTGATCTATCCACCACCACTATATCAGGGTTATTGGCTACAATAGTCCTGTTAGTGATGATGGATCGATCCCAGTACAATGTGATACTGCCATTTTCGAGAACTGGGTTGGGCACATACTTATAGTACGGCATTTCCGATTCCACAAGGTTGTATTTTAGAGCAAGTTGCTGATGGATAATCCTGGCTACAAGGTTGTGTCTATGCAAGTACTCTCCGTTAGCCAGACGAGAACACCCGGAGATAATGTGACGGATTGATTCACCTAGACGGTGGCATGCCCGACATATGTCAACCGTACCGTCCTTCACAATAAAATTCCGGTAGTTATTCGTCATCATAACTTCATCCATAATTGCACAGACAAAACCTTCGGTTTCTCCGAAGAGGTCCCCGGAACATAGCCAGGCTACGGACGCTGATAGGTCTACATCGGGCCCATGCAGGGCCCGGAAAAAGCGTCCGTGAAGCTCCGTACTCTGTAATACCTCCATGCGGTCGTTAGTGTCAAGCACTACAGGTTTGCGCCAGTTCTCTTTAGCCAAGGAGAGTGGGGTGAGGCCCTTGTCCACCGCGACCACATCTCGATGCATCCCCACGTCGGCTTCAAGGAAATATTCCCTGAGACTTAGCGTTTAAAAAGCCTCGACCCCCACACCTCCGCGGGATATACAGTCTCATAACCGAAGAACGCGGGTGATGCATTCGATATTGCCGTCAACAATGTACGGAACCTCCTATCCTATCGTCTAGTTCTGTTTCAGTCCATTTGAGTATGCCGAAAGAGTATATCAAAACTGGCATGACCCAACCGTTGAAGGCACGTACCTTATTTCCGCCTGATAAAAGACTATTAAATACTTTTTTCAGCGGTCAAAGAAGTGCTCCTTCAACGATTGCTTCATGTCAGCAACATTGATGCCCAGCGCTTCCGACATACCCAAATACTTATAGGTTTCGATTGCAGCGAGAGATCTAAGATTTATGGAATCTGAGAGCTGGGTTCCCACAGATTTCACAATCTCCCCTCGCTTTACATGCATGACCGCACATTTGTCCACACCAAATTCCATCCTGATGGCGCTACTGAAAGTTTCAGTTACCTTCAGTAGCTTCATCAGTTCCAAATCGTTGGGGGCAAAGAGTTTCAGGTCATCCATGTAAAGGAGGTGAGATATGACTTGACCACCTCTCCTCAACCGATAGCCTAGACCTGAATCCTCCAGCAGCGTGCTAAGAGGATTCAAGGCTAAGCAGAACCAAAGTGGACGCAAACTATCGCCCTGAAATATACCTCGCTCTATCCTTTTCGGCTCGCTATTCCTCTGAATTTGCCGACATCCTGGATAGCGAAGGACTGTCCTCCATTGCCCCATACATGATATCAGGAAGGTGCGCTGAGTCATATCAACTTTTTACAACTCTAGCACCCTCATGAGCCATGTATGTAGCACCGAGTCATAGGCCTTCTTATAGTCTATCCAACATGTCAACAGATCCTTTCGGGAACGGCGAAAAAAAACAGTATTACTAATACACAAACAATAAACAGTATTTAAAAAAATTAAAGATAGATTTCGTTTATTTTCAAGAAGTAATTTTTTTAATTTTGTTATTATTAAAATGGAGTAATTGATTAAGTTTTGCTACTGTATTATAAATACAAGACTATAAATACCGATATGGATAATAGAAAAGGCGTATTCTTTACAATATTTTCTTAATCTCCGTTTACATACAACGTGCAACAGATTAAGCGCAATACCTCAGACACCCCGAATAGAATATTAAATTATAAGTCTAAAACAACATCCGTAATTAAATAAATTTAAACCAAACCTAGTCTTTTTTTATAAAATAGTTATCCTTACTAAACGCAAAACGTATGTACATCAACATCCCTGCACACACACTCATGCAATGTTAGCGGCCGACGCGACACGCAAACTCTAGCGCCCGCCAGCTGACCATAGCTGTAGGCATTAGATGTGCTTTAGTTCAATGAACGATTTTACGTACCTAAACTATCACAGGCTGATATTATGAATAACTTTTGATACTTTATTGAGTTTACCGTGTAATGATTGATAATTTTAAGTGAAATTATCAACACGAATCTAATACTTTAGGTTTGGTAACGGGGATGCATTTAAAACAGCGAGTTTTTACCCGAACTACGAAACTAACGAAGGGCGAAGCGCCCGGACTCCGTCCGGCACACGCGGGTAAAAAATGTATCGCAGATGCGTAACTTGTGATAAGTCGTGTTTAGGTACAGTTTATTGTTTGTACTACAAAAATATTCAAAGAGCCGCGTGTTTAAAAGATTTGAATCATAATATTTACAGTGATAAGAATACAATCGTATTGATAGGAACAAGTAGGTACTTACAGAACTGGACTATTTACACTTTACACTTAGGTTATTAATTTGAACTATTTCTGCGAGCCACTTTCATTAAAGTTTCAAAATGACCACCGCCTTGTTCTATGCACTTATTTGCACGCTTTCTTAAATTGTATTTCAATTTTGTAAGCACTTCAGTATCACTTTTCACCGTCACAAATGCTTGTTCAATTTTTTTTTAGAGCCTCGACACTCGTAGATTGACTGACGTACACGAGCGATTTTATGCGACCCCACAATTAAAAGTCTAATGGTGTTAAGTCAGGCGATCTGGGAGACCACGGCACAGGACCTCCGCGACCTATCCAACGACTGCCTTACTCCGCATCCAGATGCCTCAGTCGCTGAGTTGCAGCCAGCATCGTCCTGGCGCTCACACTGCAGCCAAAACGGTCATTGAACTCCGGACAAGCTAATGCGACATTATCAAGACAGTGAGCCAGTGTCCTGACCATCTCCGTGTATTGTATGTTGGTATACCGGAAAGCCATAGCGCGCGGAAAAAAAAAATATTACGGAAGTAAATTTAAGAACATCTACACTACATCGCTACCGGCGGACGACTAGCAATGCAATGTTAGGTACTTGTGGTATTCAGCGGTGGCGGCGGAGTGTCTTTGCAATAAGTTCTAAATTTCTTCAAATTAAATAATTTTATTTTGTAAAAATGCCTAAATATGTTTGTAGGGATACTCTGATGACTAACTAAGTTAGGTCGTGTATTCAAATAAGCCTTATTCATTGGAGATAAAGTTGGAATTCCTTTAAATTACCTCTTTATTTGATTATTTACGTGTGTAGTATATTAATTAAAAAAAAAAAAACTTTTTATTTTAAGGACACAATCCACTCTGGTCGCATTCTCGCTTTGAAGTTTTCTTCCCCCTTTGAATTAATTAAAGTAATACGAACTCTATGCGTATGACATAAGGTTTATTTTTAAACGGTTTTTTGACATAAAATTTAGTTCGTAATCATTCCAGTTAGTATATAAGTTCCTTGCCTACCACCTACATAGTCGTCAAGTTTTCTTAAATTTTGTAATTTCTATTTCTGAACGCACGCGTAAATTGTTTGGAAAATAAAATTGTTGCTATTTCTATTTTCTATTAACTATTAACTTTTTCACTACTGGCTTAAATAACACTCTGTTTGGGTTTCGCCGCAGTCGGATAAAAAAATCTGGCAAGTACGAGTTCTTCTTGTAGGCGTAACTTATTTATGGCTTATCGAAAAAATATAAGAAAAACATATGTTGAGGTACAGATGAGGTACTATATTTTAACGAAAAGATGAACTAGTTATAACGCCTACAACTAGGTGAAGCCGGTTTGGTCCAGCCATTCTGAAGTCAGAATGGCTGGCCACTTTCGTCGTAATAGTTTTCCCTCTTTAGCGAGGTACTAGTAATTTGATGTCAGGTACCAAATAGTACAAAATAGGTACAAAAGTTTGGTATTGCTCAAACCTCCAAAATCTCTCTTGGTCCAGCCATCCTGACTCAGACCAAATTTTGTTCCCGAGAGACCCTCATGTGATATGCAATAAAGAATTGATATTTTTTTTATCAGAGAATCACAATTCCGTGGTACAATAACCGAACGCCACACGGGCGAAGCCGAGGGCTCAACTAGCACAATTAAGTTATATGTACTGAGGAAATATAAGTGCGGAATTTTCTTCAAATGTCCGGAATTTTCTACGGAAATCCGTTTTATGAATCTGGTAACACTAGGCATACAGCTATTTATTCGAAAAGATCACGTGTCGCTGCCCGCGTGATGTGTTGCAATGTACGTTTCCTCATTTTTGTACATTTTTAAACAAGGATTATAAAAGGATAATATAAATAGAATTTAACCTCGATACCTAATAATACCCCCACGGATCGGACAGGGTTTTTTTTAATCATATTGTATTTTCAACTAATATCAACATTGAAATACTTACACGAACGTGCGATAGGAACTCGTCAAGGCTGATGGAGCCACTCTTGTCAGTGTCGAATGTATCAAACAGCTCTACAGCGTCCTGAAAGCAATACAAAAACAATCTTCTTATTAATAAAGTCTGTAGATATAAATATCTTAGAACTTTACTTGGGCTAAGCGTATTTCTGTCACAGTCACACAACTGACGAACTGCAAATGCGAGACAAAGATGCGATGGGGGATATCCGTAAGCCAAAACACGGGCCAAGTGTCAAGTCAGTCTAAGTGAGCACTGCCTCTGGCTGGAGGCCTTGCACTCAAGGCACCCACAGGTTAGTCCGGTTGAGCAGGCGACAACCTCCTAGGTTGACAAGCGAAATGCCATTCATAAAAAAAAAAACCTATATTTAGTACATTCAGAGTTTATTGTTACGCATTCAGACATCTTTATTCCTCCAAGCATCTATTTGATGATGCAATAACTATGCTTAGCAAGCGGCCCTGCGCAAACCGGTTTTTTTGTTCCGACGCGAATGCTGCGTCCCACATTCCATTGTGTCAGTCACATTTATGTTACCCGGGTGTTTCGCAAGGCCAACCGGGGTTCTTTTGTTTGCCGGGATGCCGAAGTCTCGTCTCGGCGTCATTCGAAAGGGACGTTGTGAAACAATTTTTTTTATTTTCTTGTTAATGTGGAGCAAGTATACTTCAGGAAATTTGCTAACAATGTGGTAAAGATATTAATTTACCCAAGATCTGTTTTAGATTTTTTTTTGAGACAGCTAGACGGGGTTGCGGCAGACCGAGAAGATGGCGGGACGCTTTGGATGGCTTTCTCGTTAATTGGCGAGAAAAAGCGCAACATCGAGAAAAGTGGAAGGAGTGGGGAAAGGAGAGCCCCCTTTAATTTTTTTTTTTTTTTGTTGTGGCTTTCTTATAGGATTTCCTGTAATCGGTAGGCAAAGAAAATTTTTTTGTATTTTTTTCAAAACTTAGCCCTGTAGTTTCGGAGTTAAGGGGGGGAATGGTCAATTTTATTTATTTATTTATTTATCTATTTATGCACACACAGAAGACAACACAGGACCACTATTTTCTTATATAACTTCAAAACTGCTTACCTTAAAATTATAAAAAAGAAATATTTGAGATGCGCATAAAAAGCCCTTTCATTTGATATGTAAGATTATAAGGTTTGCAAAACGTTTTTTTTTTTTTCAATTTCTAATTTCCCCCCAAAAGTGAACTCCATGTTAAAAATTCATTAATTTACTTGACATCGTGCGTCCGTCTTTGGATCTTCGACTTACATATGTGTGCCAAATTTCAACTCAATCAGTCCAGTAGTTGCGGAGTGAATTAACTGTGACAGACGGACAGACACACCCGCGAGTGATCCATAAGTGTTTTTTCCTTTTGAGGTACGGAACCCTTACAATAAAAAAATGTCTTACATTATGGCTGAGTTCTAGTCCAGTTTCCCTGATCCCGTTAAAGAACTCGTCCTGGTTCAACTGCTTGCTGCCATCGTCATCCATCGTGCGGAAGATCCTGTAAAATAATAAATTTACGGTTACTTAATTCTACAGACAGACTCGGAAACAAAAATCTTTCCTAACATATAATAATACCAGCTTATTACTGTCCCAATGCTGGGCAGAGGCCTCTTCTCAGACGAGTATTGGGCGCCACGCTTGCTCAAGATAGGTTGGCGATTTCAGACTTTGGTATATTAATTTATAAGTCCAGGTTTCCTCCACGATAAACTTAGAAAGTACTAAGTACTAACTTAGAAGAACTTACATATGAATTAAAAAAGTCACATTGGTACAGTCAGCCACAAAAGATGTTAACAAGGACAAGGAACCATTTTATTGTCTACAACCGTTATTCCAAAACTGTGCATACAATGTAAAGCTACAAAACCTCCTTCACAGGCCGGAATCGGCCGGATACATAATAAAATAAAACACTCTATGTCCAAAACAGGGTAATCTACATAAATGTCACAAATATGTAAACTACAATCGTTCAAAAACGAGGTAGTCAATACTAAAAGGCTGTTGGAAATAAGCATTTAATTGAAAATGCGGTATCATAGACTATCTATTTACTCTTACGCGTCAGACTGACATAATTATTATTAATTGTCATAACATCGATCACTGCATGGGAGCATTACCGTGTTACAGTTTCAGATTCGTCGTGCGAGTGTTCGTTACATCAGTGAACTGGTATTGCATTTTTTTTTTTTTTCTTTTTTTCTTTTTTTTTCCGGATGGGAAATCATCAAATGACCCCCCCCCCACTCTGGGCGGAGCGGAGGGGAGTGTCAGACTTGTACTGACTAAAACCCATCCATGTTCCTTCTTTGCCCGTTATGTTCCAGGGCCACGGTATCTCTTTCGAACAGTCCCGCAGCCCCGGCAGGCGTTGGCCCATGCGGACCCCTACTTGATTGCTGACATCTCTTTGAGGCGCGCGTGGAACACGAACGCGCCGTCGACACGGCCCGTCGTCATAAGACGGCCGGACGGCGAGCTAGCCCAACTGGTATTGCTAACATTATGTCCAGCAGTACAGCAGTGTGTGGGAAAACCCAATCATTACAACCGTAATTACAACTGACAATGTCGATACAATTAAATCGATGTTACGCTTACGAACGTTTACAGTTCTAGTGCGAATGCTCCTTGATCAGTAAATAGAGCTGGTTTTTGTAACGCAATGCTCAAAAGTTAATTTCTTTCATTGTTTATACACGCGGATGCTCCCGGTGATTATTGCCCAAATAAAGGTCTAAGCATCATTATTTACTTAGATTGTATGTATTTCAAGATCAACAAAAAACAAATGACAAGTCACTGAGGTCAAGCATGAAATGAAAAGCACAGAAATAAAGTTCATGTTCTTCTGTCAAACGAAGTTCAAGACATGCCAATCGCTGCAAGTCGTTGTATGACAGTATTGTCAGTCTGTGTACCTTGTTTTGGCCTTAGGGTGTTTATATTATGTATCAGGCCTGTGTAATTCAGGCCGGTTTTGGTGAAATGATTTGTTTACTATGCTTTGTAGCTTTACCTTGTATAAACAATTATGGAATAATGGTTGTAGAACTTGTAGACAATGAAATGGCCTTGTCCGGGTTTACATCTTTTTGAGGCTGACTGTACTTGCCCGGATTTGGATCCATAACCTCGACCTCCTAACAAAAAGGAAAAAAAAAAGAAAAGAAAAAATCAAAAGGATCTAACTGTTGCAGAATTAAAATAAGCGATATAGCTCGAAGAACGGCTGAATAGTAGTAGCAGTCGGCGGGGTATGTTTACTTAACAAAAATTCAAGACCAACCAATGCGACCGACCGCGTACCGGAATGACGGTGTGGCGTAGACTATGTAGACCATTGATCTATTGAAGGTGACTGGATGCAGAAAGCACGGTACCAGTTGTTGCATCGAAGTAATGAGGGTATTATACCCACAAGTAGGCTTTAGGCAGTATAATCAACTCAGCCTATAGTTGCCCACAGCTGGGCAAAAGCCTCTCTCAAGCTGTGTCACAAGTGTGTATCCCGTCCGTCCCAGCCACATTTTAAGGTCATCAGCCCATAGGGCGTCCCACACTACGCTTGCAGATACGTGGTCTCCACACCAGGACTCGTTTCTCCATCGGCCATTGGACAAACGTGGCAGGTCATCTGCCACAGTAGAATGATAATGATGTAAAGCTATACCTGCCAAGTCCCAGAATGCCTGAGGCACCTCGCGACAAGCAGAGCAGACGCAGCTTCTCCAGAGGGTCCGTGGTATTAGTCAGCGCGCGAGCAGACTTCTGCATCAACTCCTCCTCCACCCGCGACGTTCCTGATAGCGGTCTGTGCCATGCTACTGTAAGTTTAGAAAAAATAGAATAGTGTTAGTACCTACTAGTTTATATTTTTATTTCTGGCGACGAAATATTCTTCGGTGAATTTCTCAACAGCATCCAGGAGTTTAGATTTGTGTAGATGATTTTTTATCGATTTATGTTTTTTTCTCGTGGTCGTGGCTAAATAATTACGGCCGCTCGGGTCCGTCTTTAGGTTAAGCCGTGCCTACCTAGGTTGGTTCGTGGATGGGTGACCACCCATTACATACCGAGTTTCCTCCGTGCCTCGGAAACTAGGTTAAGCCGTTGGCCCCGGCTGTCATTTGTAGATCTTGTTTGTTACAGGTAGGCAGTGTCCCAAAAGTCTGACAACCAGTCGTACCCAGGGGTATCGTATTACCCAGTACAAACTGGGTTGTGGAGGTCAGATAGGCAGTCACCCGATGAAAAATACTGATATACTCAGCTGCATCCGGTTAGACTGAACGCCGACCCCCACATAGTTGGGAAAAGGCTAGGCAGATGATGTTGTTATTTTTAAAACAATTTTTTTTTATGTAACACATTCAGACACAATGTAAATTGTTAATGAATAAATTAAATGCAATGTTTGTGCCTATTGCTATTAGGTGCTACTGAGTTCACTGACGGTCATAAGGACTGCTGGGCATAAGGGTGAATCACTTTTCACCCTTATGCCCATGCCCTGAGCAATAAGGTTGAAAAGTCATCGACGGTCGACGACTTTGCAGGATACGACTTTATAGAACGTTTCAGGCGCTAACCTAAAACGTCCTATTAGCAAAACGACACGGGTTGGCGGATGTCATAATATCTTCGAATATTTGGCTATGGATTAAGTCAAAGTCAAATTTGGTGCGTACGACGACGAACGCACTGGTGTTCGGTGTAGAACATCTGGGACCTAGCAAGTAAGCACTTTATTTTGCGTAAATTATTTCATCACCACTTTCCCCACGACGACCAGAACCAAAATATTCGAAGACATCCGCCAACCCGTTCTGGACCCACCTCCATAATTATATTTGATTAAGTTTAGTCTCGAGTATGTTCCGTATGGTGTCGGACTTAAAAGAATAGCACCATCCCATATCTTCCCGTGGGTGTCGTAAGAGGCGACTAAGGGACTTACCAGAGAATGGGCAGCAGCGTTCTCTGTGTTTTTAACAACCGTACTGCGATCGCCAACCCGCCTGCCAAGCGTGGCAATTATGGCAAAACCCCCCCAATGATGAGCGCAACACAAAAATGGCCCCTAGTACCCGGCAGCCCGTCTACCCTCGACTATGGTAGCGGTCGAGGTCGCGGCGTGGCAAGGGGTGCTAAGAATCTCCGGATGGGATCAGGCTGCCTATACCGACGACTTGACCTGGCAACATACAACACGCGTACACTCCGGACCGACGAGAAGATAACGGAACTCGAAGAGGAATTAAGCAGGCTGCGATGGAGTATTGTGGGATTATCTGAAGTCCGAAGAGAGGGGGAGGACACGATAATCCTGAAATCCGACAACCTGCTCTATTTCCGAGAGGATGACCGGCATTCCCAGGGTGGTGTTGGGTTTATCGTCCACAAGTCCCTCGTGAATAACGTGGTGAAGATCGAGAGTGTGTCGACCAGGGTGGCGTACCTTATACTCAGAATATCCTCAAGATATTCGCTGAAGGTCATACAGGTCTACGCCCCGACCTCGGCACACCCCGACGATGAAGTGGAGACCATGTATGAGGATATTTCCAAAGCCCTGCATAGTTTCAAAACTCACTTCACCGTTGTCATGGGGGACTTCAACGCGAAACTAGGCATACGAGACAGGGATGAGCTGCAGATGGGGCAATTTGGGGTTGGACGTCGGAACCACCGGGGTCACCAACTGGCTAGTTTTATGGAGAAGGAGGGCCTCCATATGATGAACTCCTTCTTCAAAAAGCGTGAGCACAGGAAGTGGACCTGGCAGAGTCCCGATGGTGCAACTAAAAATGAGATTGACTTCATCATGTCAACCAAGAAGCAAATGTTCAATGATGTCTCTGTGATCAATTCGGTGAAAACCGGGAGCGATCACCGCATGGTAAGAGGCACATTGAACATCAATATCAAGCTTGAAAGGTCTCGACTGATGAAGTCTACGCTCCGTCCAGCACAGATCCAGATCCAAAACCCCGAGAGCTTTCAGCTTGAACTCCAGAATCGTTTCGAGTGCCTAGGAAGCTCGGTGGACGATTACAACGATGGGTTCGTGGAACCTGTCCATACGACTGGGTCTAAGTTCTTTAAGACACGTCGTGCACACAGGAACAAAAAACTCTCTGATCATACTCTCGAGCTCATGAAGGAGCGGCGTGAGATGATCCTGCAGTCTTCAGACGAGGCGTGGAAATACCGGCAGCTCAATAGACGGATCTCTAAATCCTTGAAGAGCGACCTCCGCCGCTTTAATACCGAGCGTATTAAAGACGCTATTGAGCGAAATAAAGGCTCCAAGGTATTTTCAAGAGATCTGGCTATTGGGCAGAGCCAGCTCACGAAACTGAAGACCGACGATGGCAGGATCGTATCCGCCAAACCGGAGCTGCTGAGGGAGATCGAGAGTTTTTATGGGCAGTTGTACACTTCAACCAGTAAACCCGTTGCAAATCTAGCTAACGACCCAAGAGCTAGACTGACCCGACACTATACCGAAGACATTCCGGATTTCAGCCTGTACGAGATTAGGATGGCTCTAAAACAGCTAAAAAACAACAAGGCACCGGGTGATGACGGAATTACGGCCGAACTCCTGAAGGCAGGTGGAAAACCGGTACTTAAGGCCCTTCAGAAGCAGTTTGATTCCGTCATACTCGAGGGGAAAACGCCGCAGGCATGGTGCAGGGGTGTGGTGGTACTCTTCTTCAAAAAGGGCGACAATGCCCGGCTGAAGAACTATAGGCCCATCTCACTTCTAAGCCATGTCTACAAGTTGTTTTCAAGAGTCATCACGATTCGTCTCGCGCGCAGGTTTGACGATTTTCAGCCTCCCGAACAAGTCGAATTCCGAAAAGGCTTTAGCACCGTAGACCACATACATACGCTGCGGCAGGTTATACAGAAGACCGAAGAGTATAACCTGCCTCTCTGTTTGGCGTTTGTGGACTACGAGAAAGCCTTCGATTCGATTGAGACTTGGGCTGTACTGCAGTCTCTCCAACGGTGCCAAATTGACATCGGTACATCGTGTTGAAGTGTTGGTACAAAAACGCCACCATGTCAGTCCGACTTTAGGACCAGACCTCGGAACCTATCGTTCTGCAGCGAGGTGTGAGACAGGGAGACGTCATATCTCCGAAACTGTTCACCGCTGCACTGGAGGATGTCTTCAAGGTTCTGGACTGGAGAGGGCTAGGCATCAACGTCAATGGCGAGTACATCTCTCACCTTCGGTTTGCCGACGATGTAGTGGTCATGGCTGAGACCATGGGGACCTCAGTACTATGCTCGATGACCTCAGGAGAGCTTCCAGAAGAGTGGGTCTTAAAATGAACATGGACAAAACCAAAGTCATGTTGAATGCCCATGTAACACCCACTCCTATCAAGATCGGAGACTCTACACTCGAAGTTGTAGACGATTATGTCTATCTGGGACAAACGATCCAGTTAGGTAGGTCTAACTTCGAGAAAGAGGTTAATCGTCGAATCCGACTCGGCTGGGCAGCGTTCGGGAAGTTGCGTGGTATCTTCTCGTCCAACTTACCGCAGTGTCTCAAGACGAAAGTCTATGACCAGTGTGTGTTGCCAGTGATTACATACGGGACCGAAACGTGGTCGCTCACAATGGGCCTCATCAGAAGGCTTAAAGTCACCCAAAGGGCAATGGAGAGGGCTATGCTCGGGGTTTCCTTGCGTGATCAAATCAGAAATGAGGAAATCCGTAAGAGAACCAAGGTAGTCCGACGTAGCCCGAAGAATAGCCAAACTTAAGTGGCAGTGGGCAAGGCATATTGCTCGCAGAACGGATGGCTGATGGGACCGGAAAGTTCTGGAGTGGCGATCGCGAACTGGAAGACGTTGCGTTGGAAGGCCTCCCACTAGGTGGACCGATGACCTGGTAAAGGTTGCGGGGATCCACCAGGATGCGAGACGCACGGGATCGGTCAATGTGGCGACACTTGGGGGAGGCCTATGTCCAGCAGTGGACGTCTTTCGGCTGAAATGATGAGTCTCGAATAGATCATAAATATACGTAGTTATTTATTTATTTAAAACAACTTAAATGTATGTGGTAGGTATGATTACAATAGCCATTCCTTTCTTTCAAGGACCCTTTGCTCATGACGATTTGCTAATAGGACATTTTGCTAAAGTGTCGTTTTGCTAAATAGGGCGTATCGATATGGATCCCCTGTACATACGTACATATAATTGATAGCATTAAATTAAATAGTATTGTTGGAACTGCTGAAGATTGTATAACTATCTTTGCATTGTATAGATTCAATCTCTTTTGTATTATATAGCCGCCTAGCCCATATTGTGTGAGTACTATGTACTAGAAAGCTGTCATTCGCTGGAAACCTGCGCCTTTTCTTGACTTGAATGTGCCCTGGCGGTTAGGAGTATGTCATGCTCACTCAAATGTCTCGCTGATGGTGGCACGTGTGTCGGATCATTTAGTTCCCTTCAAAATGGTGTTGAATGGTGCTGATACATGCGTCATGTTCGTGAACGGGCGCTGTCAGTTGTGACTGGTCATCTCTTATTTGCCACGGCTTATTTGAATTAATTATTTTATTTTTGAATTCTTTTTACTATGGACACTTTTAACGTACACATCTTGCTGCATCGTTCTCACATAATGTACCATCTCAAAATTAATGATGTAACCAAGGTTTTGTTAAAGTATTCTGATTTAAAAGAGTGTCCATGGAGTTTCTTGCCCGTTCTTCTCCATAGAGATCTACGTTAGGGAATGGGCAACTACAGTACTTTCACAGTTTTTGTGCCTTGTGACTGGGACTGTAGCTTTATTTTACTGTTGCCTTTGTTTCGACAATTCAAAAGTGCCTGTAACTGGCCTACTTGAAATAAATGCTTTGATTTTGATTTTTTGATTTTGATTTTATGCGAAGACGAAGAGGGCGAAGACGCCACCAGCTACGATGCTTAATACATAGGTACCTACTCCGTATGTATGGATCGTAGCAGGTGGCATTCGGTGGTTTCTCCTACCCTCATGGAAAAAAGACGTGAGTTCATGTACCTTTATTTTTATGTACCTACCTAATATGACTTAAACATATCAACAAACACCTCTGGCTAGTCTTCCGGGAACGGGGAAATATGTATAAGCGTGATGTTATGCTACAACAATACAATAAGCTTCGAAATTCGCGAATCCAAGTAGTTAATTCGCCCTTGCCTTAACTTATAATTTTATAGGATTCAATTTTAGCCCTAATCTAGATCAGATGGCTAATTAATCCGAAACATGCACGTAAATGATCCGTGAATGAATAATTATGTTACGAACGCAACTGTAACTGAAGGTAGGTGCCTACTTAAATCTATTAATAGTTTTCGTTCCCATTCTGTATAAGGCTTTTCTGAAGCCCATACCTACAGGCCGGAAAGCCGAGACTAAGAAATCCATATCCGTAACCCGATCCCACACATTCTAGAAACGTCTAGAATGCTGACGAAACGTGAGAGGGACACAAACAATAGTTTTGTCTCAGTCCCGCCACGTTCTACGCTCGGGCGCGGGTCTATAACCCCGGCTAACAACAGACATAGTACCTACAGGCTTATCAATAATACCTACAATGTTATCTGAAGTTGGTCATTGAGAAAGCAATGTGAATTTCATGTTTGATCTTGAACAGAAACAGTATATAAACCCTATGAAAACCAACTCGAAAATGGTATTTAGATCAACGTAATAGCCCGCTTTTTTCATTGTCAAGGACAGGCTACTTTACGAAAACAGCAGCCTGTATTATTGAACTAATCGATAGTATTGCTCTTGCTGATAACGATCAAATACTACAAATGAATACCTATTAGATATCTGTAAAATCATAAGAAGTTCCTGTATTTTTTTATTTAATATTTTTTTTAAATTAAGTACATACCTACCTACCTATAGACTTTCAAACCGTTTACTAATCTCAAGAGCACTATATTTGTGCTTACTTTCAGTGCCGAAACCTAGACACCTAGTGGCCTAGTCGGAACATTTTGTAGGTAAGTAGGTATCTATGTAGGTAAATGTATACCTACTTACGTATGAAACATCTGCACAGCAGCTGATGCGACATCGAAAGCGTGTTAAAACTGATAATATAAAATCGCCTGCATTGCAGCTACAGAAATAGGTATACAGAGTCGCATTGCTGTATTTACTGATACAGCATTCAAATTGCAATTTCGCAAGTCGACTTTTTGTTTATGTGCAGTTCATTTGTCTTCACTCTAAGGCTGCTTTCACATTAAGGCGTTAGCAGCGCGACAGTAGCGCGGCAGAAGCACAGTCGAAGACAAAAACTAAAAGAGAAAAATATTTTTACCGTCTGGACGATAGACGCGCGACTGTCGCGCTGCTAAAGTCGCCTAAATGTGAAAGCGGTCTTAGTTGTGAAAACTTTTGATGGAACATTGCCAAACGATGGGGGATAAATAATGCCTTATTTGGTTGAGGTTGAGTTAAGGATAGGTAGGTATACACTGCTTGATTTGAACGACTGCGAAGAACTGGGGATAATTGGGATGCCTTTAGAATAAACGAAGAATAAAACGCGAATAAAGAAGATAAGACAAAAAATATAGGCCGGAAACATTAAGTAGGTACCTAACGACAAAATCACCTTCATTCAACTAATATAGACACGAATAAAGATCGCCTTAATAGTAGGTATGCATTATTTAAAATCCAATACATTTAACTACTAAGCGTTAACCAACGACTCCATCAAAACAAAATATCAATAGAAGAATAAATTAAGGAAATCTCCATCAATTTGCAGCACTTTACTTTTACTTTATTGGTATATTTACAAAACAAGGCGGTTCTGGTTAGACACGCGATCGCAAACTTTGTGATAAAATCAAAAACAGTTCCTTGACCTATATTTAACCAGATTGGTAATCGCTGCTATCGTTGTTAACATCTGTTGTTATTATTCGTTTTTAACAATGAATGAAAATGAAAAAAAATTGCTGCGTTTTTAAATGAAACTATTCATGAAAAGTAGGATACGTGTCTGATATTCATATCATTTACAAAAAATTCGTAATGCGGCAAAAAAGCGTTGCCTGGTAACTGGTGGCAGTTCCCTATTATCAAATGCGGAAAAATGTAACAAAACTGAATTATGATAAGTCGAAATAATTATGTATACCATATACCGACTTATCTAACAACCAATAGGTACTAAAATAAAAACCTTTCAACCCTTTCTTAATAGGCACCTACAAGTGGGAGAAATTCAAGAAGTTCTTGACCTCGAGGCCCTTTTTGAAAGAAGGTTGATATAGCTTACTTGAAATCATGTCTTCGATTTCGATTAAAACAAAAGGATTTTGTCGTAATAACTTCGAAGAACAGAGATACATTTTTAAATGATACATACAAAGTAATTTCGTTAATTAAAAGCCTAAAACTTTCTATTCATACCTGTCAAGTAATTATTTAGTGCGAGTCCCGCATGACACATTTTTTTTATCGTAACATAGGGGTTGGCAACCGAGCCAGCCCAACTAGTCGGTCAAATCGATATTACTTACAGTTCACAACACTGTTGTTTAACTATTAAACTGTTTTCATTAATTATTAGATACACCGGTAGGAAATTTACCAGCTGTCGTTCCTAAATTAATTATTAATCCTCAAGTTTAGGTCGCAAGCACAAGTTCAATAGCTTATGTTAGATACCATAGATTTCAGTTCCACGAGTAACCTAACCTAAAAATCTTGGATGGTATTTTTAAGGGATAAGAACCGGAACCCGGTTTCATTTTGATAAGAAACAAAAAGGTTGGTCCAACCGCCATTTTTGTCAATGTCATTGAAACTGCTATGACAGCGTTTGCCTTTTAACCCATAATTCGTGACACAGTAAAAGGCAAAGTACTGAAATAATAAATTATGTTTATAATATTAATTGGAGCAATTATCAATTAAAATACCACGAGAGAACTAAAAAGCCACATCTAACCTAGCTAACACAACGATTCAATCAGTACGGTCACCGTACACCGGTAAACAAACACATTTATAATATAAAAGAACTTACTGTTTGATGCGGTTTTAATTTTGCCAAGATACATTTTGTCCAACACTAACTATAATAATATAAAACGTCACAAACACAACACACTAATTAGATCCTGGCACATAACATGTTGATAAAGGCAGGGAAATTTAGGAATACACGTCTTAGAGCCTTCGACAATCACTACTGACTGCCGGCTGGAAGCAAGAGCGTCTACAAATAGGGTGGCGTCAAAAAGAGACGGAATACTTACGAGTCCAAAAGCGAAAAGTTACAAGTTTTGTTGAAAAAATAAGCGGTGTTATTTAAAATGTACAGTTATTATTGTTTAGATTTGTACAATGCAGCGGATTTGAACGTGGAGTACAGGTAAAAGCAGTTATGATTTAATTTGTGGAACGGTTACTTGCATGTTATTTCTAGAATGTATAACTGGGCTTCACACGGGCGTAATAATTCACTAACGATTATAAAAAAAAATTATTCAAACATGTGCATTTTTTTTTTATAAATTGCCCCACACTTAAAATTTATTCTGTATCATGGATGCGTTTACAAATATTTAAAACAAAAATTCTTCATACCTACATGCGGCAATTGATTATATAGATTCTAAGTATTCTTTAGAATCTACACAAATCAATAATCAAACGATTTCACCCTTACATATATTTCGATACAAAACAAATACAGCAGTAGGTAGGTACCTACCTACTTTTATCTAACTAATAAAAAACATGAGTAGGTAGCTGGTACATAAAGTAGTACATGTCAAGGAAATAGTCTCATTAAAGAAGACATCAAAATGGCTTCGACATGAATCAAAACAATGGGATGAAATCATACCGGAACATCGATCTCAGTTAATGGACCGTAAAAAGGAAATCTACCTAAGTATCTATATATCAAACTATAATCTGGTTACATAAACTGTCAACAACAGATGGACATTATGTAATTGAATGCAATAGGCATGTTATGTACCTATTAGGGACGAGGCTACCGTCCACCCACTAAATAAAAGCTTTGTTGCCATTTTAGGTGAAACGAGAATTAGTCCAATTTTAGAGCTGCCAAACTAGTTTTCGTTTTTCTTAGCGTGGTATTTTATTCTGCATCATAAGAACGCGTTGCCCTAGCATAACTTAGCTTAGCCCTTTCTTAAGAAGTTCAACTTTTCCTCTCTTTTATTCATCACAATTTTATTATTGGCTGCCTTTTCCCGCTAACAGCATTCACTCAGCAGTGAGTCCTAAATACCCCTAAATAATAATGATGCTATGCTTCCCTAGTCTGTGCAAGTCTCATCCCGGTCTTAATCTCTTCAACAACAATAATTCGATTTTATGAGTGTCCACCAGAATGAGGTCCATTCCGTCCATTGCGTAATTTCATCTAGTTTACTAAGTCGTTAAATAATGAGGTAAAGCGACTTTAAATTGTGCGGTACTGTAGTGCAGTTCATCCGCATGATCTCTGCAACCGAAATTGGTGCTACATTTGAAATCGGCAGTGTTACATACAGCTCTCCTGAGCCAGTGGACTATCGATTTTTAGTCTCATTTGTAGTTTTGAACGTTATGTACCTAACTTCCGTTTTGCGAGCCAAAGTCGCCAATACCTTTTGGGTCAAGTGCCTGTGCCAACAATTTTTAAGAGTTAGGTATGAGAAACCTTTATCACTCACGTGTAGGTAAGGTTATCTACATTTAGTCGACGAAAGTCAAGTTCATAGACCGTAGGGAATTACTAAAATCACTTGCCCTTTATATTTTTATAATAAAGAAAAGCTATTAGTCAGAATACCGTTAAATTAGTGGAAACACCGAAAACACGGCGCTTAAAGTTAAATGAATTTATTGTTATTATTAAAACAGTTCAAGGCGGTGGATTTAGGGTTGTGACTATAGTAGTTGTGTTTTAGCATGGCAATAGCGGTCATTGACCCACATACATTTATTGAATCTCTTCTTTTAAAAAACGTATACAAACCTGTTAATGGCTCCTGAATTGACATTGATTGCGATCCTGAACATTAACAGAAGAAACGATCAGTACACGGTTTATGGTTTCAGTTCGTGTTAAGAAATATCAGGGAAAGGGCAATGACCGTTATTACCATGCTAAAACACAACTACTATTGCTGAAGTCTAGAAAGTTTATTTTCTGTTTTCTTGCTAAATGTGGTAATAACTTATGTACAATCGCCAGCGCATCAAGTTACCACAAACTGTCCAATTTTCTCATTCGATTCTATCAAAATTTTATGGTTTCAAATCATTTGGAGAAATTCGACAATTTGTGGTAACTTGATTTGCTGGCGATTGTACTCTATTATAGTCAACCAGTCACGGTTTTATATTAGCGAGGTTTGACATCGCAGAAAGGGAAGAACGATACAATTATGTAGGTAGGTACATAAATGTGAATCAATAAGTAAGAAGGCGAAGGAATGCTGGGACGGTCTCCATAATAAATGTGTTTTGGGGTCGGCCAAACAAAGCGCCATGCCATGCCAAGAATAATGTAAGTACCAAGTAATAAATAATTGAATAAAAAAACGACTTTTACAAAACATGTGACCGGTCTACATTAGTCCTGGGCCGAGAAACCTGGATGTTATAGTCTTTTACCCAAGAGTAAGAGAAACACCGACTTATTCGTCAACTCGCGAGTTTGAAACTCGCGCTTGCGCGCAATTTGACACAAAAACGTTTTGAAGCGGCATCATACCTGCGCTGCGCCTGCGCCGAGCCTTCACCTTTTGACGGCTTGCAACTCAATCGAGTGCTCTCGAGACTCGATTGAGTTGCAAACCGTCATAACCGAGTAGAGTTCTTTTTAAAGGTTTAAAAGCCTCGAGTCCTTTCATCACTGCTCTAAGGACGTCTGTTAAAACACTCGCGGGTGCAAGTGCGGCCGCGCGGGTTCACGCTTACGTGTCTGTAATGACAAGAAATCATGTAAGAATCATTTGTATCGAAAATAAGTGTGAGCAACGCTAGAAGGCGCGGGCGCGTGTGACGGGTATAAGAGAAATTTAACTGCGGGCTCCCGCTCCATGCACCCGCGCGAGTTTTAGCGGACGCCTTTAGTCTTAGTTAAATAAATGAAGAAAGGGCATTCTATTTTGCCCTCGCGAAAGCAACAACCCTACTTAACCGCTATTTTGATTCATCCATCAACTTAGAATTCTTATAAAAACTTGATGGATGGTATCAACATGAAAACTGTAAAACGTTTAAAAAAATACTGTTAAACATTTTAACACAAAGCTTTTTCTTTTGATGTGAATAAATTACTTAGAACTTGAATAAAATGTCAACACATTTTTTGTTATTTTCGTTTCGCTTGAACTATAAAACTGATTTATATTGAATTAGAATGGCAGACCATGGCACTGAATGACTAACCCCTAGTTTTTTGAACTTTGTCAAATCTCTGATTAAAACTAGTTGGTCATTTTAACCTGCAATAAAATTGAATGTTGACTGTTGTGGTTACGCAATTTTGCTAACAGGTTTTTAATAGGCTCTTCGAAAGTAAGTTTCGGCTATTCAATAGCATAAGCATTGTTTCCAGAATGGCACCGCTGGACTGGGACACAGGCCTCTTCCCTATGAAGGGTCTTACTTAATTCACCACGCGTGTTCAATTCGGGTTAGTAGGCGTCACATGTCTTCGACTTTTAGGTTCTAGAACGGTTTCGTCAAAATGTTTTCCGTCACCGTTACGATAATACATTACTATCGAAATATCATTGTTTCCTTGTCCATATTGATGAATCAAATACCTATGCTACAATTCAAAACTGACACACAGGGTGTATTGACCTTAAACCAAAAAGCCCTCATTAATAAAACACCGTATTCTGTCCACAATTTCCTTTTATAAACTGTCAAGTACCAAAGCCTAGGGCTGTAATCTGAATTTACTAGTATTTATTCAAAGGTCATTGCCTCCACGTTTATAATAATGGAAACCTCGTACGCCATGTCGTGAAGTTTGCGTGATCCCTTAACACGTAATCAAACTAACAATTACTACAACGTACTTCCATTAATTCTGTGCCAGTTACTTTAGTTTAACGGTTTAACCGTAGGTAGTTAAGTTGAAGGGAAACTGTTAGTTCCGCGGCTTAAACTTAGATTAGTTTACATTGTTCTTTGTGATATTTTTACTTTCTTCCTTCAGTGTCTAGTCAAAGGCATAAATCGATACAAGGAACAGCTTCCATCTTGAAATCAGGTAGTTCTCTGCATTGCGGAAATTCTTTTGAAGTAAAAGTTTCTCTAGAGAAAAGAGATATGACTTGTATATATCGGACTGGTGTCCACGTCCCAAAGAGTGTAATTTAAATGACTTATGAAACTAGGGTAGGGCTATCGAATAAGTGTCATAAATACTGAAACACATTAATATTAAATTTGTAATAGACGTAGCTAAACCATGAATTTAACATGGCAAGACCAACTATTTATTCTATGACAAGACGATGTGGGCAAGGTACATTTTATACATTTGATACATTTTTCAAAGATTTCTGGGTATATGTAGAATTATTTTCATGGAGGTCAGTTTTTGGAAACAAAAGCCAATTTTGCTAGAAAAGGCGAAGCCAGGGTTTGCATTTGCTGGATGGGTTTTAGTAGAAGTCTGACTCTCCCTTCCGCTCCGCCTAAAGGTGGAGGGGGGGGGGGGGGTCTGATGATTACCCATCTGAAAAAAAAGAGGTTTGCATTTGGTTTGGGGTGAACAGTGCCAGCCCAAGGCTCGATGGCTAGCTACACAGCCACCTTTTCAATTTGCGTAAAGACGTTTGCGACATTACGACTTACACTTACGGAAGCAGCGTCTCTAAGAGGAACGCGGGCGAAGCGAGCGCGAACATTGACGATTCTGTTCTGATAGATCAACCAACTGAAGCAAAACAAAAATTACTTATTGACCGGGACACAACGGTCCAGACTGGTACATGTCCCAGCTTACCTACCGGGAAGTATTGTAGCCCTAGGCTAGGACACGAATTCATGTCCTTTGTACCTAAATGACTCAATTTACAATTGACATCAATTGTAATAATTTTCATGTACCTACTAAATTGTAATTTTTAAAGGTGAGAATTTTATGTTTTTTTCTCAATCTCTTTGTGCTAAGCTGATGAATGGTATCACTAAGTACTAGTAAAAACGGATAATACTTTGTCTTAACAATCTTATTTTAGTATTTCAAGAAAACTTACGAGTATAACTTTTCTGACGGCACGGTTGGTGCAGTGGCTGAGCGATTGACTGCTGCGCTGCGTGTCGCGGGTTCGATTCCCGCACGGAACAAATATTTGTATGGCCTACAGGTAGTTATTCCGGGTCTGGCTGTTTGTGTATGTGAGTTTAAATGTTTGTAAAAACGCACCCACGATATAGGAGAAATTCCTAGGGTGGGGCAAAGTATTCTTTAAAAAAAAAAAAACTGATTTAGTTGTAATATCGATATTTAACCTAGGAACCAAAGTGTTGCTGAATCGATTAGCCCGCATTCCGAAACCCCCTTTCTTTCATTAAGTACATTAACTATTAGGTACATAAAGCTTGCATTACATGGATAGGTACTCTTCTTAATAACTGTTCACAACCCGCAGAATATACAATACCTCATACAGGGAGGTAGGTATATCAGTAAATAAACACTACAATATTGGTGTAGCTTGAAAAGACAAAGAAAATCTTTTCGCGTTTTTTTAGAATAATTGGTCATGAACTTACTACTTCCGGAAAATGGCGGGCCTTTTGTTAAATAAAATGGTGTCAATGATAGACTCTCAAGGTATCTAAGTATACCTGTCGAGGTATGCTTCAGTAGTGAAAACAGAATATCGCGCCTGTAATTCCCGAAGACAGAGGTGTGCTTTTGCAGTCACATTTCGCCAGTTATTTTTAAGTCCCATAGTCCCAGTAATAGTGGGCGAGCCTATTATCATCAGCTGTGCAGAAATCCAGACTCCGTACTGCGAGTTAGCATAATCAGAATATTAATGTTCCCACTGCTGGGACGCAGGCCTCCTCTCTATGAGAGGGAATGGGCTATAATCCACCACGCGGGCCCAATGCGGGGTGGTAGATGTCACATGTCTTCGATTTTTTGGTTCTTGGACATGCCGGTTTCCTCAACTTACTGCGAGTTGCGGCTGACGAATTCCAATATGATATTTGCTGACGGGTGCTGCAGGCATCCAGGCCTTTTTCGCGGAATTAAAACTACATACAGGGTGTAAACAGACAATTCACGAAGCCGTCAACCAAGCATTCTGTACATCAAACTAACTACGCAAAAATCCACCATTATCTGCATAGCCTTTTCCCAACTATGTTGGGGTCGGCTTCCAGTCTAACCGGATACAGCTGAATACCAGCATTTTACATGGAGCGACTCCCTATCTGACCTCCACAACCCGTTAGTACTGGTACTGGATAATACAATACCACTTGATAAGACTGGTTGTCAGACTTACAGGCCGCTGACTACCTGTAACGACTGTCAAAGATCTACAAATGACAGCCCGGACCAACGGCTTTCATTCAACGTGTTTTCCGAGGCAATGGAAACTCGGTATGTAATAAATGGTCACCCATTCACGGACCGACCTTGGCAAGCGCGGCATAACCTTGAAGATCGACCCGTGCGGCTGTTATTATTTAGCCACGAGTTCCTCAATAATAATTATAGATTATAGACTTACCACTATCCATGACGTCGCTTTTATCTCCTTTCCCTTTGTGTCCTGCGTTAGTGTTGGGGTTGGTGTTCGACGACACGTTATCGTAGTTGAAGCAGGCTGCGAACAAAACACTTACATTAATGACCAATCTTCAAATTAACACAAATACTTATACACCGTGACTTTTTACTCGTCTTACAACGGCAGCCCACTTCATGTATCCAATGAATACTAAACATTCATTTAAAAAAAATAGGTATTTATGAGATTTTAATAATTTAAAAATTAAAATATTATTTAGTATTATGTATGACGTAGTTAAAACACCCTGTTGCGAGCGATGATCTACTGGTCCTTGGACTCGAGTATTAGGTAGGTATGTTCTTCCGTTTGATACGTAAACATCATTAACAGGATGTTTCATAATTTTATTCTATTTTTTTATTATTATTTTTTTATTTTATGAATGCAGTGATGCGGATATTTTGGGATGAGTTCGCCACACTATTCGCAACTCCTAAAAGCCAGTATCAACAGCAGCGACGACCAGAAAAGCGCCGAGGCAATGAAGTCCCGGAAACTCCATACGATTCAAACAGAGATTTTACACTATTATCGGGTCAGTCAAGTAACTTTTTATTCAAGGTTCAAGCTCTGTTCTCTATTAAAAAAACGCCCAAAGTTATTGAAATTAGGGTGATAATCAGTACTTTTTGAATTTCTAAATTTCATAAAACCGTAGCTGAACCCCAAAACGCCCGCTCTTCATCACTTCCTTGTTTTTTAGCCTTTTAGCAGTAGCGATGGCATACTCAACTCCCCAGCAAACATAGGTAACAAGTCTTCTATCTTCTAATGCTCTAAACCGGGCATAAAGTAAATAAAACCAACCCGGAGTGAGTTGGCGATATGCCCAAAACATTGCAATAAGTTAGGGTCGCACGACATTGACCTACATTTACTACATATCTGCGTTTTAAAGTAGGTAGTACTTTCGCGAAACCGTGACGAGACGATTCCTTTGTGGAAAGTGTGCTTTAATTTCTGCACCCGTTTGTGACCTTGCGTCCTTGTCCTTGTCTAGCCTTGAAGACAATCGATTTTGTAGACAATACGTGGAACACAGTTATTTTCTCACTAGAACTGAAAGAACATAATAGTGATCTATGTACAGTATCGACCTATATAAACGTTTTTGACTTGTTTATCCAGAGAAGTAGGTTTGCAGATAGCCTGCTACAACTTGCGATTGGATTCGCGAAGGTATCAATTTAAATGGAATATTCTGAAATTTGATCACGTATTGGTTCAATTAATATCGTAACACCTTTATCGTGGTTTATGTTTATTTTAAAGCAAATAACCCATGGGATATTGTTAGGACTTTGTGGACGCTTAATGTGCCTTTGATCCCCATCAAGCAAGGCGGAGGACTCATTCTTCTACTTCTTTATCGTGTGGTTAGTTCCTAACCTGGTGTCAGAGTTTTTATGCCGCCCATGAGCCACTGACTTGGCTTAACATGCCGTCAAGAAATATCTCTCAGGCAGCTGGTTTCCTCACGATGTTTTCCCTCACCGAAGCAAGTCAAGATTATACAATACGCACATGAATCCGAAAAATCAGAGGTGCGTGCCTTGGGAGGACTCATTAAAGCAGTCGGTTTATAGTCGATCCGGATACCTCTGAATATTACCAGTATTTTACATGGAGCGACCGACTGCCTCTATCTGTCTGACCTCCACAAGTAGTCTTACCAAGGGGTAGGGGTAAGACTACTTGTCAAACTTCTAAGTCTACTGATTACCACGGTCGCAAGCCGGGATCAACAGCACAGGCAGATTAAGTATTTGTAAAATATTCATGAAAATAATCCCAAAAACCTGTAACAGAGGATGTAACAGCTATATAATTATGTACTATCTTTTAAATTGTTTAAGGCTTAAAACTACATAGCACAGGAAACTTTCATCACGCCAAACCACACACATGCTACTACATTACCTTCGCATGACAGGTCACCTAGATTATTAGCAGATAATCATTTCACATAATTATCATAATAACTACCTAAGTGTAACCTTCAGATAAGCATCTAAATAATAATAAACCTACCAATTTAACGAAAGCATTGAAATCGAATCGATCATTATGAACTTTATGTTAGTAATTACCAAGTAGGTATATCCCCATTAAAACACGTTATGGACAATAATCCCCATAGATTAGGCACGGTGGACAATAGGACTGAAATTACCTTCACAAATTATGCTGTCCTATAAAAATAGACACACCCACTGCGGGACATTTAAATGAAGTACTGAAGGTGTGTTTTTCAGCTGATTATATTATAACTCCTGGCCTAGATAGCTAACTGTCGGTGACACCTGGTAAGCTGCCATGCATAAATGAGGCTAGACCGGACACATTTGTCGTACGTCAGACTTGCTGTGGACAATGCGGTTTCCTATGTCTTAGCGAGGGCGACTGGTTAAAATTACGACTTGTGTTTATAGAGTAGCGCGTCGTAGCGTAGAACCCGTCGTAGAATCGACGATGCGGTCGGCAGGACGCTCTGTTTCTTGCTGTGGCAAATAAAGGATAGGAACATGAAAAAATGCGAGACCGTGCGTCTATATCTGTGAGCGCAACCCTTAGGGGCTTTCAAATGATTAACATAGGTAATAATATCTGTTTTCAGTTTTTCACTGACACTACGTGACACCCTACTGCATGAAGCCTATTGATGGATGGAGATGGAGAGGAAGGCCAATGAAAAGACGGATGGATTGTGTGAAGAATGATATGAAAGAGAAAAGAGTAAATGATACCGTCACGTCTGACAGTGGAGAATGGAAGAAGAAAACATGTTGCGCCGACCCCAAATAGAATACGACAAGGGCAGGAAGATGATTCGCTAACACTAGGAGACACCCGAATGTCATACTTAAAAATCTCTCTATTGGATTCTCAATACTTGTAAGCCGGTAACTCAAACTCAAACAGCGCAATAGTATTTAGGCATCCATTTAGAAGTCGTCGAGTGATGATGAAAATCAGGATTTGTCCCTTCCAATTTCACCTATCAGGTAACTGTCATTGCTCTATTAGGTACATGTCAGTTATGTACCAAACAAAATAAACATAACATTCTAACATCACTCATCAGCTAATGACGTTGATTATTTACCTATTTACCTGAGCATATGTTTTTACGTCAATCACCATTAAAGACAAGTCATCGTTATATAAAATTGTACCTAGGTACAAAATGATTCACCAGTAAGCCTACGCTAACAAATTAGTCTGACTAAGACTAGGCTGTTGTCATCGACCACGAACAATCTAGACGATTAGACTTTAATAAAAAATGCTCTAGAAGTCTAGACCGATGTCAACAGTTCCTATTTTTATTAATTTAAATTAAACAATTGACTACAGGAGGCAGACACGTATCTAAGGGATCAGGGGTCTGTATGATCAATCAGACACAGTTGGGCGGCAAAATCTAATACATATAGATACTTGAACGGATAATATTTCCTGAACGTATAAGAAATACCTATTATTTCTTACACGTTCAGGAAATATCCGAACTGCTTTGCTCAAAATGTGCGGAGCGCGACTCGAACGTGATACAGCAATGGTACTGTATGTAGTTCGGCACAAAAGCCGAATGTGTAGTAAGTAATTGCTTGAACTTGCACCTGTTGCCATGGCCCACAAGGAAGCGATTGCGAAGCCAGGTGGGCCGCTGCAGATACAACCTGGTCTGGTGGGGGTATTCTGATGAAACCATGTGTGATTGCGGTGCCTCAACGGAATCTATGGCTGAACTCCCGTCCTGCACTATGTGTGGTTCCACGTGCATTTGAAGGACCTGTCCGAGGCCACCACAAGCGCCGTCGAGGTGGCAGAGTTCTGGTCCAATTAATTTAATTTAAAAAAAGGGAAATCATCGACACGACGAAGCTTTGGTTTTAATAAAAACTGCAGAATCGAAAGTGTCGACCCAAACGAGTTTTTAGCATCTTGTGCACATTGGAAAATTGGACCCGCCTGTAATGACTGCTAAGTCGCTAACTGACTTTCAAAATTGAAAAAAAAAGCAATGGCGAGAAGGTTCAGGCTACAACGAAAGCTCGAGAAAATAGTCCAGAAGTGGTGTCTCAATATTTTTATTAGTGTCGGTATACTAAATAAGTACAAAGCTACTAAATTGCAAAAAATCGTAAGAAAATTTGAATTTCGCGGGCTACCTTAGCTTTGTAGTTTAGTATATAAAAATATTGACAACACTTTCTTTACCTATTAACAATAATTGGCTATTTATAGGATTCACAAATTTTAGACTGGTACCTAAGCTAAGTACCAAAGACACGAACGGCTGTAATTTCATTTACTTAAAATTATATTATCTGTGCTTAAAATATTTCATTAAAAAAACAATTCGTCCTACAAAATGTTTCTTGCCATGTTTCGCAACCATTAATGTACATACTATTTAAACAGGTAAGTTTATAGCGGCAACTAAAAGTATGAATATAAATATTACCAACCACAGCACAAGTTTACCAACAAACCATAACATTTTGCCGTAAGTAATAATAAGTATTGATTTCAAAGCTGTAAACAGTCGTTAAATCTTCGAATCTAACAGAAAACCAATAAATATTGACTATAGACTTACCTAACAACTTCTACTGTGTTGGTTCAAAAGTGAGGCAAAGACACAAGAGCAAACAGCCAGCACCGTCCACCCGTGACTCTATAATGCTTATGGCCGTTATTCTTGTCACACACGGCACAAAATCGATCACCAATCAAATTGACTTTAATTATTTATGTTGAACGGACACGGTATGATTTACTAATGTATTTTATTTTATTTTATTTTAAAATAGGTAAAGGAAACAATGTGAAACAGCCGAGATGAGAAGATAGAATGACGCAAAGGCATTCAACGTGAGATGTCCTTGTTCCTTACTTAGAGAATAAAGACTGCATGGTCGTTGCAGTATCTTATGTAATGTTGTGTTGTTATTTCAACAACAGGTAAAATATATTGTGACATCAGTGCCCACAGTAACGATCTACTGCAAAAATATTCGAGCACAGAATTGAGTCTAAATCACCGTACCTACAACTTTAAAAATACCTATTTTATTTATCGTCATCCCATCCCCATAAAATACTTTTATCAATAATAGAAAACAACTGAACACCCTCTATAAATGTTACCTGTTGTCTCTAATAATAACACAATTTCCATAACGATATTATTATTTTCCAATCGACGTAACTTCAACATCAAAAAGAAAACACGGTATTATTATTGTAATAACTAGGTCAAGAGTTTCATAATATCAAGCAAACAAAAGTTAACAAAACCATCCATCAACTTTGCCCAGAAAAAAAGACAATTTGTGATTGTGAGCCTCTATGGTCATTATGAGACACGCAGTAGGTAATTGGTACCACGGTATGATAGTTTAAGGTGTATTCTATCGATCGGTGTTCGACTGTAGACAAATACACATGTTTTCAAGGACAGAGCCACTACATGCATTATTTATCTGACAGACATATCTAGGGTGTGACCTTCTAGACATCTGCAAAGCCGCAGTAGGGTTCCTTGAAGGGGAAATGTATGCCATCTGTGTATCTACTTCCTTCCTTCATATAATTACTTTGCTTTAATGTTGGTTGGTACTTAAAGCTAGCTATATAAGATGTAAACGACCCCTTCACGAAGCCGTCAACCAAACATTCTGTACGTTAAACTAAGTAACCCTACGCAAAAATTATTGCTATGAAATTACTTTTTTTTTGGGGGTGAAAAATTACGTTTTACGGTAAAAGTCATGTAACGCACTCAAAATGTGTTGTGCTGATGGATGCATTGAATAGTAAACGGGCCATTGAAGTTATAATCTTGAAAACTAGTACCTATTTTTAAAAAAAATCTTAAAAAAATGGTTGGAATTTTGACGCCCGATTTCTCCGTAACTAGAAGATTCCCAGGTATGGACCAGAACAGCAATGTCGCAAAGACGACGGGGAGAACACGTGCCTTACGGCTTCGTTAAGGGTGTTTTAACAATCTTTAGATAGTACCTATCTATCACCCATCTACTGTTTTCTTTCGTATCATATGACGTCCCACTTGACTAAACTACAAACATGTAAAATGCGATCTCAAAAAACTTTTGTTCAAAGTCAAACACTAGTAGATTTTTTGCTAATTGCTATAATAATCTTTTCTTAGACATGAAATACAATGTCCATAGCTAACCACTAATCAAAAGAAACATAATAATCGTCTTAATAACAAAAAGTAAAACACAATGATTCGGGTACAATTGGACGCTTTCAGTAGCACTAGCTGTCCATCAGTTCCTGTAACGGTCAGACAACGGCGCGCAGGCAGAGCTCGATATGAAGTTTCCTAACGTTTGTGGAATACCAAATAATTAAATTACAGACACCAGCACATCAAGCTACTACAATCTGTCAAACTTCTTTAATAGATTTTCAACTTTATCGTTATAGCATTAGGTTCAAGGTTGATTTGAAAAATTTGAAAGTTTCGGGTAGCTTGATGTGGTGGACCACATTTGCAAACGCAGTCGTCTAGTTCCTGCTCAGCATGGTGGAAGACTGCGTCAGTGCGAAGTGTTATAAGGAAGCAAAGGAAACTAGTGTTTTAAAAACACAAAATACTGTTTGCTAACATATCTAAAGGAGGTGTGACCTAACATAAAATGTTTGCCGAACAGATAACATGTATTGTTACAAAATTGGCGCAGCGGACCTGGCTTTTTGAGTCGGGTGAGAGACTTTCGAATTGGTGTCGGAATACTTTTTGAAATGTGATAAAGTGTCACTAGACCAAGTGAAACAGCTAAGGCATAAAATGGGTAACTACGTAGATTGGCCTGGTTATAGCCAATTTGGGGTTCAGTCCAACCAATTTAGGTAATAACCGGTGTAAAACCAAGATAAGTAAGTAGATGAAAGACGGTATTTATAGTCTTGTCTTGTCAACTCAACCCGGTTAGTGACCATTACGATTTACTATCAAGTGAAAAGAAGGATCAAAATATATTTACAAATTGTCAAAATTTTCTTAGCACTGTCGTTTTTAATTACATAATCCAGGCATTAATAAAGTATATCAATGTAAATAGTCTGAAGAACAGTCTTTTCAAGGGGTAATTGATAGTTGGACTGCCTCAAATTAAATTCAGATCGACACGCTAAGAAGAAAAGGGGGTACCGTATTTATTATTTAATTTTACATTTTATCCAGTCCTAACTGGGTTGTGGAGGTTAGATAGGCAGACGCTCCATGTAAAATACTGGTATTCAGCTGCATCCGGTTAGACTAGAAGGCGACCCCAACATAGTTAGGAAAAGGCTAGGCACATGATGATGATGATGAATCCAGGTATTAATAAATAGATAGCAAAGGTTACAAGCAAAATAATTCAGTTTCCAATAAAAATATTTTGTATGTCCTAACGACCAAAAATTTTTGTGAATAAAACATCGGCAAATATTTTTTCGAACTTACCCGCCATGGAGGCACTGCTCATTCTGCCGCGTGTAAAATCAATCTTGAATTAATTATCAAACTAAATATTAATGAAATCTAGGTCTTTTTAACCTATTATTTTGACAAATGATTGACAGCAGAACTCTTTATTTATAATTTTAATGACGGGGTTCATAATTTAATTACGCGGCCAATATAGTTTGACGAGCAATGTGATAATCTGTTGTATTAGAAAAGGTTTTTTATTATCATTTGTGTAAAACAAAGATTTAAAAAAATCTTAACGTTTAACATCAATAGGTTAATAAAAATAAAAAATGCTGCAAAATTAAGACATTCACTAAGTACGACACGGTTTGTGGAACATACCATAAAGTGAATAAACCTTACGAAATATTGAGAGTATGGCATGCCCTTGACGTCATTCACCCAGATCTGGTTGCTGAAATTCGCTAGTGATGACAAAATACTGCAGATGTCGCTAGAAGATAGCAATAAAACGGCGCTCATAGAATTAGCAATATTGTAAAAGAGCTGTGTGACTATTTCGGTTCGATGTACAATGAAGTATATTTAATCAATCTATAATGTCGCGTCGCGTCGCGCGCTGTTTCGTTATGTCGTCACGAAAAATGGCGTAATGTGCTCTAAGTATTTGTTCTGTCAGTCAAATGTCACCCAACTCCAATTGACTTTGACACTACTCAAAACTATCACTGTCAGATTCATTCATACTTTCATAGGTTATGTTAGTGTCTTAGCCGTGAGATAGTTTATATTTTCTGGGAAAATAAATACTTGAGTAATAAACTGAATTAGTGTACTATAGATAATAATGGCACCAGGTAAAAAGGGTCATGTGCACGGCAAACGTTCAAATCATCATGTAAAGCGAGAGTACGCTGAAAGACTGAACGAGTTGCGTTTAGAATCTTCAGAAGAAAGTAATTCTGATGGCAGTGACTCTGAAGGTGAAGGTGTTGAACCTACGTTTCCTGTTAGCATGTGGGACTTGAACCACTGCGATCCAAAGAAATGTTCTGGCAGAAAACTATCACGACATAACCTCATCAAGAATTTAAAACTTGGTCAGCAATTCCGGGGTCTTGTGTTATCACCTGTTGGGAAACAATGTGTCAGCCCAAATGACAAGGACATTATTGAAAAATTCGGACTGGCTGTTATAGATTGTTCATGGGCTAAAATAGAGGAGACACCTTTTGATAGAATGAAGTCACCAAATCCGAGGTTATTACCATTTTTAGTTGCTGCAAACCCAATAAATTATGGAAAACCATATCAGTTGAGTTGTGTAGAAGCCTTAGCTGCTGCCATGGTTATCACAGGACACAAAAAAGAAGCAAAATATTATTTATCAAAGTTTTCATGGGGCCATTCATTCTTAGAACTTAACTCGGAAGCTCTTGAGTTATATGCTGCATGTACCGATAGCAAAAGTGTGTTAGAAGCTCAAGAGAAATATTTGGAATCTGCTAGAAATGAGAAGGATGACCGGGACATGTGGCCCCCAACTGAATCTGACACCGAATCTGAAGAAGAAGTTAAATCATGATTGGAACACTGAATTTTTTATTAGGTTATGATATTTTAGGGTAAACCATGCTGAGCAGTGAGCACAAGTCCTTTTTGTTTGTGCTTGGTGTTGATTTAGTTTGATGCATAGCATCAGTTTAAAGGATATTACTGATACTGTTAGCCTGCAAAATCTCATTGCTGGGCAAAGGCCTCTCCCTAAAGGATGTTATATTTTATGTAAAACACTTAACCCTTTATCGTTATCTAGGCAAGTGTGCTCCACCCCTTCACATCAAGCCAGTTGTGGCCAAATAAGCCTATTTAGTATTAAAAAAAAGGTCCATAATGAACTGAAAACAATGGCATAGGTAAAACACAAAGTTCATTTTATTATTAATTTTGATCTTTGATTATTTAATGAGTGATTAGTAGGTATTCTACTGATTTTTACAAAAGTTAAATAACTTTCATACACACTATTTTAATTCATTATCATCAACTTCCTGCTATTGTCCCATGTTACTTGGGATTGGTGCAACACATTTTTTTTCTTTCATTCTTCTCTGCCAACCATCACACTATCATTTACTGCTAATACATTATTTAATTATTAAATAACTGGTGGTAAAAATATTCCTGTTTTTCTTTTAAGGGGTAAACAGAAAACAATGCCATGGTATTGTATTGTAGTGTATTGTATAACGGGTTGGTGTCCGCAACTCCACGTCAAAGCGCGTATTTTGCGTGCGGGTGGGAAATCTATTTGATCCACCCTAACTCCCCGAGAAAGGCCAGCAGCCCCTTGGTGTTGCTGACAATCTCGCGGAGAGTACCTGGGGTACCGAAGTACTTTGCCCTGTATGTTGCAACCACTGGGCAATGTAGAAGCACGTGGGCTGCTGTTTCGTCTTCCTCCATGCAGGCTCGGCACAGGGGGCTGTCTGTGACTACTATGACAAAGAGATGTTTATTAAAAGAGCCGTGTCCAGTGATGGCGGCTGTAAGTGTGCGCAGCTGTAGTTTGGTCAGCCTAAGCGCTCGTTTGGTGAGGCGGCCATCGATAGTGGGAAGTGCTTCCTTGGCCTGCCTGCACTCGCCATGGTCCAGCCACAGCTTGTGGTGTTGTTCGCTGGTTCGTTTCCTTACCAGTGTGCGTAGGTACCCGAAGGGGAGTGGCACAATGGGTTCGGGACCCACTGCTGCCATGCTCGATCCCCTTCTAGCGAGTTCGTCCGCTGCATCATTGCCTCGGGAATCGCTGTGTCCTTTGATCCATTGGATGGTTATATTATTGTGATTACCAACCTGGTTCAGGCGTTGATGACACTTGTGTATTAATCCGTAATGCCATGGTATTATGGTAAACAAAGAATTATTTTTGCAAAAGTGCTATGTCCACTCTGTACCTACGAATAAAACAAAATTAAAATTATTGATCCAATGATGCAATGCCCAGAGATATCCGAAAATATCCCCTGTATGTTCCGCGATTCTTTATAGTTTTTGAATACTTAATCATTTTTTTATTATATCTCTATTCGGCCCAACACATATTATGTTAAGTGGATTTTTGATTAGGAGTAGTTAAGTAAAAAGATTTATTTGCAATTTGTAGCTTTTCTATTAATCTTTACTCAGTTCGTCCAGAATAGTCTTTAAAGCCATATATTGAACTGCATCATATTTTTTGTATAGCCTGTACTGTCCCACTGGGCAAAGGCCTCCCCCAATTCCTCCATGTGCTCTTTACCCGAACCTTCCATGAGCTCTTTTGCCTCCTCGAACTGCAACAATTAATTCATAAAAAATTACATTTCCCATGAGCCCACAAGACCATTTTGTGTCAATAAATAAACCATAAAAGTTTAGCACAGTCTCTTAAAAATGTTTTTCTTTAGGTACAACGGTTATTTGCCTGTTCTTACTGTTTCATCACAAAAATCCACCGTGTACCAGGTATAACCGCCAGCACATCAAGCTACAGGAAACAGTAAAATTTTCCTTTAGCGATAATGTTGAAAATCTATTAAAGAAGTTTGACAGATTTTAGTAGCTTGATGTGCCGTGTATGTACATAATTATACTTGAGAAAATGTACTATGTTATGTGTACCTATTTATTATAAATTAAGTATATGACAAAATAATAAAATTGTAAATCTGATATTTACCGAATTCTTTATTTATATCCTTGTACCGTACCTAAAGAAATTTTGTTTTCCTTTTCCCTAAGTAGGTATGTGCTTACGCCCAATTAACAAAGTTTTGGGGGCACACATAATTTACGCTGTGATTATTTATGATTTGTAAGACAAGTGTTGCTCAAAAGAGAATAGTAAAAATCTTTTATTGGAAGTAGGCACACTCACTCAATCACACATCAGTGTTTTATACACTTGCACTACAAAAATCGCCCTTACTGATATGACTTAAAGGCGCCTAAACTGGACTACTATCGTGGTTTCTGATATCCTGTTTCCAACTTACTCTTATTCTTCTTAGAAATCAATTTACGAAGTTATCAATATAACAGTTGCAATTTGTGTTATGTATTGCGAAAGGCGCCATCTATTGTGCCATTCGAGAGTAATTTATGAAAACTGGCTACCGTATTAATGCCATCTGTTGTCCATTGCACGAACTGATAAAAAGTTTCGAACTAATTTCGCTAGAGAGAGCTACTTGCCCCCATTCAAAAGTATTTTTTTTTTCTATGGGCTTCCAAGTTTGTGCGGTGCCGTGCCTCTCTTCGCTTAGTTTGCTTTTGCTTTCCGAGTGTGTGGGTCGGTTATTATTCGGTGCAGTGGCTATATGAAACTCGCGGATAACTTATTTCTCACTTACTTTATGCGTGCTACGTTTGTGAATATAATAGTGTTGTGTTTTGTGTGTGTGTGTAAATATATTTGGAAGTTGGAACTTTTGGAGGCTGTTACTTCTAGAACTTCGGTAAGTTTGTCCGTTGACTTCATGCAACCTGTCACGCAGGTGTCTCGCAAGTCGCAAGTCACTAACCTCTGATGAATACCTAAATGCTGTCTTTAGATGCGTTGATTTGAACCTGATAGTTGTGATACCTAGATAAAATAGATCCCTCCTAAATCTCAGGTTTGTTCATATAGTTCTTCGTAAATTGGCTGTGTTAAGTAAGTATTTAAATCCACTATATTATTATGCCGCATGCTCCGTTTGTTTGAATTAAAACAGCATGTCGCTAAATGCGTTTGATATACTGTAGGTATATGATATAGGTGTGTGTCAGGCTAATTATTCAAAAAAGAAATAAGGAGCGAAGATTCTTATCCAGATAAAAGTTTAAGAAAGTTATGGTGGCAACAGACAGAGGCTAACAGGTGACAGAGGCTCGGTGAACCACATCCCGAGATATCTAAGCAAGTTATCTACCTGCCAAACTCGTAATTTACAGTTTCTTTCGAGAGACGCTAAGATCACCTCTACGGAGTTGTGAGTCGAGGAGCTTTCGAAGTTAGGACTTCGGGAGATGGCTCTACCAGCTATTTAATAGATAGTCACATTAATTTTGTCAGCAAGGAAAATCTATAACTTTTTTTTTTTGCAACAACGAAAACCTAATTATTTCTTAGTTCTGTGTGGTAAAAACTAAATTCAAGACTGGCTATCTGCTGTCTTAACATGAAAAATCTTGAATTTTTTAAAATTATTGTCTTTCTGTCAACTTTGCATCTGCGTCAAAATTTTTCCCAAAGATGCGCTATTGTTGAAATTTTTATATTTGTTCAAACTCACTGTTAGATGTAAATAGCTTGCGAAATTTTATTTTTTGTGCTAGGAGGCGATATTTATTAACGTGTTTGGGAGTAAACCATACGAAAATGCTGTGAAATAGTTAATATTTTTTGAACTCCCGGTCCCTCGTTGTGGACCGGTGGTGGTTCATTGTTTTAGTATTTTAGTTTTGGTAAGTGAATAGGGTACTTGTTTCCGTAACTCATGAGTATTGGTAGGTAGCTTGCGTAGTAGTAAACGAAAAAAAGACAACCAATTAAACTAACCAGTAGGTAATATAAATACTAGCTGTTGCCCGCGACTTCGTTCGCGTGGAAATTTTGGTGTGTATGTGTGAGACTGCCTCGTTGGTCGAGAGGTCACAAACGCGACTACTAAGCATAGGGTTCTGGGATCGATTGCCGAGTCGCGCAGTGTTAAAAAAAAATGTTTATTTCATATACATAGTTATCACACACATGATTTGGAGATCACCTTTTATGCAAGGCGATGCTTGTGATAGCGGGCGTCCATTAATTACTTGAGGCAATTTTGGCGATCTTTCGACCCCCCCCCCCCTCCCTCTTTGGTGAGATGTCGTGAGATTTCGCTTGGCCCCCTCATCGGCCTCCTAATCTTACGTGAGATTTATCAAAATGCGTAGTTTAGTATAAATACGGTAATCTTGTGCAAATTCATTTACAAAATAATTTGTAAAGAAACATGTTTACTTAATTAAACCCAGTTTTCTCGCAATTTTACAGTTTCTTGCGGGGAAAAAATTACGTGATATTTTCCCCTAAAAGCCTCACGTAATTAATAGACGCTCCTTTAGGTGACTCCGCTCTTCCACTTAACCTTAAACAATGTATGTATATGTAATTGAAAAAATACTATAAATAATAGTGTTATTGGGTTATTCCATCAGGAATTTCTCAGTAGCAGCCACCGAATCTGAATTTTTGCCCAGTTGATGGCAATAGGCTCACCCCCTATTACATGGGACTTCAACATAACTGCCGAAATTTTTGTGTACGATTAGGTACATCTCTGCCCAACCCTTCGGAGATTAAAGGCGTGATGTTATGTTATGTGTGAGAATTGACTGCCAGATCAAAATATGATTATGTACTGATGGCTACAAAAGGCGTTATTTTGGGTGCTGTAATTCTGGGCGGAAGAGTTCCGAAACAAAATTAAATGGCTTTGAGGCGAAGAAATGGCTTTAAAAACCGCTTTATTTTGGCGCTGTAGAACTTTTTTTTTCAAAGTGAACGTTGTTGGGCGTTTTTTATTCTCATACCGTTCTGTACACTTACAACATTAAATGAGTTTTTGCGAGAGCCCTTAGACCTCCTTAATCCGACCCTATCGCAAAATCCGTTCATAGCGAACGTCTTCTAACTATAAACTGCATCTCTACTAAATATCAAGTTTGTAGCACAAAAAATTAAGAACTTACATACAAACTTGTGAGAGCCCTTAGACCTCCTTAATCCGACCTTTCGCTTTTATACACCGTGACTTTTTAGTCATCTTACAACGGCAGTGCACTTCATGTATCCAATGAATACTAAACATTCATAAAAAAAAAATAGGTATTTATGAGATTTTAATAATTTAAAAATAAAAATATTATTCAGTATTATGATGCATGACGTAGTTAAAACAACCAGTTCAGAGCGATGATCTACTGGACTCTAGTGCTGGGTAGGTATAATGTTTTCCCGTTTGACACGTAAACATCATTAACAGGATGTTTCATATTTTTATTTATATTTTTCTTTGTACCTATTATAAAAAACCTGATAAAAAAATCGCTCCTAGAGCTATTTTATGCCGGGTACATTGAGTGGACGACCTTTGTAAGACGACTCAAAAGTCACGGTGTATATTTAGAGGTACCATGCATCAATAAGTAAGTTACAGCTTATTATACATTTAGGTAAGAGCATGGTAAGAGACTCGATCATCACTTAAAGAAGTTTAGCGATAAATAGAGGGCTACGGCTTGAGGCAAGGCGCCGAAGTTGGACGCAGAGGGCCTAGTGGATGATATGATAACAATCCTTGTATCATAAAAATCCCATTTTTCAATGCTATCCGACCGTGACCTAACACACGGAAAGTCTAATGAAATAAAACAGAAATGAAAGGCTTTAATATTGATATTACTTCATTGTAATTTTCAGGTAAATTATGTTGTGACGCAGTATACGAAGTTTTATTAATTAACCTGTTAATGTGCAGTTGTATTCGTCAATATTTTCGAGCATATGAGCCTCTATTATTTAAATGGCTTTGACAAAACCGGCAAAAAAGCAACGCGACAATGAAGCCATTACAAGGAGACTTGGTGCACAACAATAGTTGCTCCTGCACTTCATGCGATTCCAAAAGTGAATCAGATCGCCAAACTTTCAAGCGATTACTAGTGCAAGGATCTAGAATAAATAGATTATTGACTAGTAAATATCATATGCATTTAAGACAAAGTCATTTATTGGAAAAGTTAATCAAAACGAGAGCATTGTATGACGCCCTCAGAAGTCAGTTGCTCTCTGGCAGTGAAAGTAGCGCTTCTGATTTAAAGCCAAGAAAATCTTCTAGAGAGATGAGAAGCTCACTCAGCTCTCTTTTGGAAGCTAAGAGGAGTAGTGATATTTTTGCTTTGGTGAATTTAGTGGACAAAGGTGCTGCTAAGGGAATGAGAAAATTAAGTTCAAAATTAAAACATAATGAAAATGTTCAGAAAAACCGGAGGAACACACAAGTTCACGCTGGCGGTAACATCCTTTCAAGATCTAGTGTTGGCTCTAAGCAAGAAACTGGTGAAGCAAAAAATATTAAATCTGATCCCTGCACGCGTGCTTGTTATAAACATGAAAAAAACAAGAAATCTAGGAAAATGTTTGAAAAAAACCACCTCGGACAGCAAATCACTGAACGAAAAATCCTTTCTACTGCTTCTAATGACCATAAATTTGCGTCTCTTAATCATGGCATGTTGAGAAAGTCACATCATCAACTTAAACGGGGTAAAGCCCATCCGTCTCCATATATGGAATATATTGGCGAAGGTAGTAATAAAACAAAAATAAAATCAAAAATAACTCATGAAAATGCCATGAAGAAAACGGAATCCAAAGAAATGTTAAAGCTTACCCATAAACATATAAAAGATAGTTTAAGGGCTGGTCGCATAATTCTAGAGAAAAAAGTACCCGAGATGAGTTCTATGGTTGATGCGGAAAATGTTGGCATTGGTGGTAATAAATTACAAATAAAATCAAATATAACTCATGAAAATGCCATTAGGAAAACGGAGTCCGTAGAAATGTTAATGCTTGCCCCGAAAAATATAAAAGATACTTTAAAAGCTGTTCGCATAATTTCACAGAAAAAAGAACCCGGGACGAGTTCCATGGTTGCTATGGAAAATATTGGCGAAAGTGGTAATAAAACACAAATAAAAACACAACTAACTAAAGAAAATGAAATTAGAATAACGGAACCTATAGAAAAGTTAAAACTTGCTCAAACAAACGATAGTTTTAAATTCGATCGCAAATATTCACAAAAAAAAGAACCCGAGTCGAGATTGAATCGACGAGGAGAAAGTATGATTCATGATAATAAGACTGCAACAAAGTTTATACATCATGTTAATAACAAACGCAAAGTGCAGTGTTCTGAATTGAAACTAAGACTTGCACATAAAACAAGAAAAGTCAATCAAGGTCGAAAAGAAAATACAAATAAAAGTGACATTTCAAGTTCATTTAGTACAAGTATTCCGAAAGAAACCCCTTTTATACCGGGCGACAAACGACAAAAAAGACACTCAAGGGGGAAAACACTAAATAAAAAGCAATTTTTTTCTGAACTAAATACTGAAATTGCCAAAAACCCAAAGAAATACACTTTTGAAGAATCAAATCGACAAAAGAAACCAAAAGAAAGCAAGACACCGCCTCAAAAGGACCCTGCAGATGAAGTCAAAAAAATAAAAAAACTGCTGTCTTTCTACTTTACTCAGAGAAAAAAGCCAATCAAATCTAAAACAGTAATAACACCAGGCATCGAAGAATCAGTATTTATAAGCTCGATTAAAAAGAGTACTCCTGTTAACAATAAAAAAACAGCGTCGGTTTCATCCAACCAAACAAACAAATCTAAAACAAAATTAAGATCATCGGTCTTATTACGTAAAAATCTTAGATTGTTATCAGTGCCATTACACCGGCATGAAAGATCTGTTTGTCATAAGAAACCGTCTAGTGTTACGCAAAAGAACATCAAGGGTGGCAGTCACACTCTTAAGAGATGTCTCTGCAGTCTAAAACTTAAAATAAATGAAACCAAATCTAGTATTAGTAAAAATGTCACGAACGAGAATTTGAATATAAAAGATAAGCAAATTATCCTCTTACAGAATTTGCTGGGTACCTTAAAAATTTTTTTTAATACATCTATTTTAAGTCTTCTTGACTCTAAAAACCTGTCAGGTCATGTAACTAAATGTGAGTGTCCTGACTATGTAAATCAAAGTCCAGCAGTGAAAAGAAATAAAAGAACGACTCAAAATAAGACTAATGCTTACCTTGGAATAAAACATAATGTTATTGACGATAATCAACCAGTACCATATGGCCCTGAAAAAGATATCTCAGTTAGAACAAAACTATTAATTCATGCATTTATTACCGACTATGTGTGTAAAAAAGTAGAAGAATTCATGTATAAGCATAACTTTGAATTTGGTGCAAAATTCACTTCACAACATCATCATGCGTTCCAATGTAAATGTTTTGATAAAAATAGTGGCAGTAAAGAAAAAGGAATATATAAGAATCAATGTGATAAATCTATTATAACCCAAAACCCATGGAAATTTCAAAATCAATCTGTCATTTTGGAACAACTAGAAAAGGAAAACCCTTCCAGTTCAAGACTTAAAATAACCCAAATCAAAGTAAAGGTTTTATGCAAATGTGGTGATGAAACCAAACAAATACCAAACAAGAAATCACATGCAAGGAACTCTGCTACGTCTACTAGAACAAAGTACGGTTTACGTAGATGCTTTTGTACATTACAATTAAGTAAGAAAGAAAAGAAAAAATATAATAAAAGAAATGAAATGAAGGTAACAATAATCCAACCAAACATTGAAGTTCAGGTTTCTCAAAATAAATTTAAACTAACGAAGCACGATATACCCTACGAATATGACAGCTATTCACATCAAGAAGAAGGAAGAAAGTGGAAAAAGTTATTCAAAAGTAATTTCCGTGAATCAAAATCTAATATATCTTTTCTAACCTACCGATCAATGCTGGTAAGTGGAATCAAAGGTATAAATTCTATATTGATTTCTCATAGAAGTGAAACTCTTATACCTATGTTGGACAGAAACAAAACCCAGTCATCAGATATTTCGACGCACCGAGTAAGCAAGCGTTCTTCTTGCTTTTGCTTTCCGATGGACAAATACAACAAAATGAAAAGGGACACTAAAATTCGTTTGTCGGAAGGCTTGAATTTAGAAAATGATATAAAAAGTCAATACAAAACTACGCTATTGGTTAATAAAAAAGCAGAGGAGAGTTACATAAACAAGCAGCGCACTTTTAAGTTACGTAAGAAAAGAAAATATGGCAAGAAAAGCAGTGTCGTTGTAAATACTGATACAAAGTCTAACATAATTACCGATAAAATGAATCCGGACTTTCGAAGAAGCTCAAAACTCATTGAATCAAAATATACTAACCAGCTGAAGTCCTACAAACCAAAACATTTAAAGCCGTTTAAATTAGAAAAGAATAAAAGTAACACGTTGGGATTAGTAACTAAAAAAGCTAAAATGAAATCAAAGTCAAATGATACACGCACATTAAGAAGCACATCGAATGTATTATATGAAAAATCTGATTTCCAACAACGAAATACTTCATTGCTCACGTTTAAGAAAATGACAAAATACTCTGAATTATCTCATCTGACACAAAGTGCCAGGGTTATGGATAGATTATCGAAGCGACGTGTTAATGTGGGTTCTAATTTTAGCTTTAATATAGAGATTTCTAAAAGCATTTCACGCGAAAACTATTTATACCAAAACAGGCCAAAAAACAGAAATGATCATTTTTCAATCAAGAAACAAGAAGGTAATTTTCAAACCAAACGATATAGTTCCAATCAAACAACCCAGCTAGGTACCAAAAGAGTTAGTCCGGTAACAAACAGGTGTTTCCGTACATTACAAATGTCAAAAATGGATAAACACCGCAGAAGTAGTAAATCGATTGCACCATTTAGAACAAAGGAACTCACACAAGTTTATGCCGTAAATACAGTTGCTAGTGCCAAAAATAAAATGAAAACACCAGAAATATTAGAAGTCGATCATGACTTCCCCTGTATCGATTCTTTGTGTTCTATAAACTGTTCAAGGAACATTTCAAGTCACACTAAACAGTGGCAGTATTTCAAGGAAAATCCAACATGTGGATTCTCCATATCCATGATTGCATTCAAAGCCAAACATAAATTGCAAATCAGCTCCAAAGATCAAAGTTTACTTCATTTTGCTTCAAATGATCCGCTTGCTCTTAGACAGTTCACAGCGGAAAATTCTGAAACGGAAAATGAACAAAATATAAGGAATCCTGATCAACGGACCGGTCTTCAACCATTACTTAGACGGTGTTATTGTACCATGAATATAAACGTAAGTCTTGAAAAAAGGAAGCCACTGGATTCTGAGTGTGAGCCAGGAATTTGTATACCAGGCGAATGTGACCACGAATGCCAAAAGTTGATAATGAAGCGATCAATGAGAAAAGTTTCAAGAATGTCTGGCACTGAAAGCAGATCAAGAAGCAGTTCCTGTGCGACTACTTCATCCGGTGGATGTGCAAAAAAACTTCAAGCAGATAGAGTCCATGAACCAAAATATCGTACAAGAGGTCACGATCCTAGAAGAATGCCTAGATCAACACCTCACCGACCTCAGGGCTTAAAATACCAGAAGTTACCTGGAGCATCTGCGGCGCCAGCTCCAGCTAATAGGCAAGCAGCCCCAGTTGATTCTAAATTTAGTTTTCATATAGAATTCTCTAAAGGCAGTTCAAAATCAGCTCCTACTACAGACTTTGTCAGAGTACCAAAACGCCAAACATCATCCAGATCTTCTACGACCTATCTCAGTCATAGTATGGATAGAGGTACAAAATATTGTAGGCATAACAGAGAAACCCAATCGATGATGAGACAAGTGCGTCATAGAGCTTCTAATGTGACACTAATGTTGAAAAGACGTTTTTTCACACTAAAGTTACAAAAAAAGGGAAGGCAGCAAAAAGAATTAGAGTCAAAAAGTATTAAACAAGGTTCACAAGGTACATCAACACCGCCTGAATTTCAGGCCGAAATACCTGTTCTTAAAACAACTGAAAGAGATCAGAATACTATTAGAAAACGTAGGTTATTGCCATATGAACGTGAACCTGGTATTTGCATCCCTGGTGAATGTGACCCTTATGAATGTTTAGAGATTAAAAGAAGAAATAAACATACAAAAGACTTTGGAACAGACTCAATGGCGCCGAGTACATCTAGCGCAAGCATGACGTCTAGTCAAAAACGAAAAAGAAAACGAATACAGGCAAGAAGTTTTCGAGCAAAACATGTTAGATCTAGAACCACTGCCGTAAGATCTAAGCCTTCTGTAATGACTCTAGACACAATAAACAGGCAAGGACAGGACAGACCAGACTTCCAATCAATACCATCAAGGCAAGCAGTCAAGATCAATTCCAACTTCAGCTTCAACATTGAATTTTATAAAGATCAGAGTGGTCCCTGTCATGATACCGATCCGCAAACATCGGAAGTCAATGTACAAAGGGCACCGAAACCAGTTAGAAAAGTTCAAAGAGGGGTATGTGCTAATAGAAGTATGAGACGAGATACCTGTTCACAAGATGGAACATCTACTCGTGATGAAGACTCACAAATAGGTATATACCACCGTGTTCAATCTACAATGACAACTGGTTATCCCCAACGATGTTTTTCTACTGCACAGTTACAAGGACTTAATGTTGACGCATCAACTCAAGGAAAGCCGTATCGGTTCGCAAAATTAAAGCGATGTTTCTGTACTCTTAAATTGATGTCCGCGTATCAAAGACAACTTATTAAAGATGGCAACGTAGGACACGAAAGATCTAGTGTATTGTATAGACGTATTGGTAGGACGCAAACACGGCGAGACGAACCTGACTATGAAGTCTCTGACCAGACGCAAACACGGGGCCTTTTACCTTATGCATATGGACCTGGTGTATGTGAGCCAGGATTTTGTGATCCAAATGAATGTATTAAATTAATAAGAAAAAGGTTATTAAGGGATCAAATGACTGACATAAGACCGCGAACCAGATCAACATCATTATATTTTTCGTCATCTAAATCTATCCCATCAAGAGCAAGAATGACACAATCAAGATCAAACGTGCCAAGATCGAGAATGACACAATCGAGCTCCGCTCGCCTAAGGAGAAGGCGCAGACAACCAAATCCTGGAGAAAGCGTTATTCAAGAAAAAGTGGTGTCAGGTGAGTCACCGCAAACACAAGCCGTTAGAATTGGTTCGAACATCAGTTTCTACATAGAATTTTGTAAAGACAAGGGTGGTTCTCCTAATCTCAATGTGCAAGCGGCTGCTCCTATTGTTAAAAGGTGTCAATCGGGTACCAATCGGTATCAAAAGGGACCAATCCCTATGAGAGATATGGGTTATGGTGCGTATCGTAGAGTAAGAAACAGAGATAGGGGGTTGCGAGGAAGACGATTTCCAACATTTAGCCGTGACTCTCAGGTGGAGCCGACACAAAGGAGAGATAAGGGTTTGGGCGAAATATTAAGACGGTATTTATGTACATTACAACTTCAAAAAAAAATTAAGCGCAAAAGTGAAACCAAAGTCATGGCCAAAGCTGCGTCCATAGCGGTATCCAAAGCTGTGTCCAAAGCCGAGGCCAAAGCTAAGGCCAAAGCTAAGAACAAAGCTGAGCCTAAAGCCAAGACTAAAGCCGGGGCCAAAGGCGATACGAAAGACGAGACTGAAGCCGAGACCAAAGGCAAATGCAAAGCTACAACCAAAGCCGAGACCAAAGACATATCCAAAGCCAAAACCAAAGCCGAGACGAAAGACGAGACCGAAGACGCAACCGAAGACGCAATCGAAGACGCGACGAAAGGCGAGACTTTAGACCCGACGAAAGCCAAATCCAAAGCCGTGATGAAAGACGAGACCGAAGACGCGACTAAAGGCAAATGCAAAGCAAAAACAAAAGCCGAGACGAAAGATAAAAAGCCGGAAGAAACTATCAAGTCATCGAAAAAGTCAGAGGGAAGTATATCAGCCAAGAAATCGGAGGGTAGTAGTATCATCACAGCGAGAGAACCGAAGGAACGTATCATGAGACCGAAAAAAACAGTGGGACGTTTCAGGCCAGCGAGACAGCATAGGGCATTTCCCCATAAATTAGAGCCTTACGAATGTGAACCTGGAATTTGTGTGCCTGATGAGTGTGATCCTTGTGAGTGCTTAAAACGTATTAAGAGACGACTTATGTACTCATCAGGAACAACGACTGTTCGACGTGAAACAAGATTTACTGCGAACATGGCAAGATATGGTCGGGGACAACGAGACAGTGATTCGCAATCTGATAAGCAACGTAAAAAATCAATGAGGACGAGAGATCCTCTTACTCGGTATAAAGAAAGAAAATCGTATAGAGAAAGAAGACCGTGTAGACAAGTGAGATCACAGACCAGAAGCGTAGAATATAGAAGTACCGAGAAATCTAACAAACAAGCAGTGAAGACAGGATCTAATTTTAAAATTAACAAAGAATTTGCTAAAGATAAATCAAGCGGCGGGTCTGGTGCAACTTCGAGACCAATGAAGCAATACGTAGTACGTTACGTCGACAAACCTAAGATAACGAGAAACAGGTCTACAGAAGGGCAATCGACTTATTTCAGAAATAAGAGAGCGCAGTCTTCAAGCGACAATAGAGATAGGGATTCTCAAGCTTCGGGTTCATCAATGACCTCTATAACGACTGGGTCTGTGGCACCTTTTTTGAAACGATGTTTTTGCACTTTACAGTTACATTGTAATACGGAAAACCAAGGAAGCCCCTTTGTATGTATCCGTGATATTTCAAAAACAGAAATACCAAAAACCCTATCAAGAGAAAAGGTTACTAACGCAGAAAAAAATAGGTACACCAGAAAACAAAGTCAATTTGTACAGTTCCGTTGTAATACGGATAATCAAGGAAGCCCTTTTCACTATTTGAGTGATATTTCAAAACCAGTAAAACAAACAACCCTCACAAAAGAAAAGGTTTCAACAAAATATAGACCTAAAAAAATACAATCCAGGTCTTATTCACCACGTAGGAGAAATGTTCAGAGTCCACGACGCGATTTTCAATATGATGTAAGCGGGCCAATTTCTAGCTCATCAGGTGAAAAAAGAAAATTTAGACCTAGAATAAAAACGAAGTCTTATTCTCCATATCGAAGAAATCGATACGATGATCAAAGTCAAGATGATAATATTCCTACCCAGCAGCCCCCCCAAGCCATACGTGATACTAAGCTTAATCGAGAAGCAGTACGTTTGGGATCTAATTTCAATTTAGAAATTGAACTATTCAAAGATTGGTCCCCTCAAAATACATCTGTGTGTGAAGTTAGTAACATTGTAAAAGAAGATGAAAGGTATAAAGTGAAGAAAAGGAAATTGAAGAAATTAAAATATATTAGGCCAAGACCAATGAGAGATAAAGTGTCTGAATCAAATAGTACCAAAAGTTTGTCCTCTTGTGGCGAAAAAGACCATTCTCGAGATTTAAAATCACAATCTGAAATTGAAATAACTGATTCCAGGAGTACAGTTACACCTTTACTAAGACGGTGTTTTTGTACATTAAAATTTGAAAAGAAAGGAAAACAGCAGTTACTTAAAACAAAAACAATGATAAAATCTTTGTCCTTTAAAAGATCGTCTAAAACAGAAGAACCTCTTAATGTTACATCTAAAAAATCATCCTGCAAATGTACATCTAAAAAATCAGCAGAATCTTTCTTTAAAAGTGTGTCCACTCGCACTAAATCAAGATCTAAAGCAGAAATTGAACCGGTAGTAGGAGCTCGTGATATAGGCACTAAAACTAAAAACTGTCGATGTGATGGTCTTTTAGCGAAAATGTGGAAATGTGATACAAGTCCTAAAGCAAAAGAATGCAAAGGCGTTCCTAAAACATATGAATGTAATAAACCAGAAAAAAATAAGAACTACAAATCCAGAAAATCATGTGAATGTAAAATGCTCCCAGAACCCTGTATTAACCCCTTGGAACAAGAGACGGAACTAAAGACAGAGACGAAGTCGGGAGCGAAAATGTGGAAATGTGATACAAGTCCTAAGGCAAAAGAATGCAAATGCGTTCCTAAAACATGTGAATGTAATAAACCAGAAAAAAATAAGAACTACAAATGCAGAAAATCATGTGAATGTAAAATGCTCCCAGAACCCTCTATTTTAACAGAAGAACCTGTTAATGTTACATCTAAAAAATCATCCTGCAAATGTACATCAAAAAAATCAGCAGAAACTTTCTTTAAATGTGTGTCCACTCGCACTAAATCAAAAACTAAAGCAGAAATTAAACCGGTAGTAGGAGCTCGTGATATAGGCACTAAAACTAAAAACTGTCGTTGTGATAGTCTTTTAACGAAAATGTGGAAATGTGATACAAGTCCTAAGGCAAAAGAATGCAAAGGCGTTCCTAAAACATGTGAATGTAATAAACCAGAAAAAAATGAGAACTACAAATGCAGAAAATCATGTGAATGTAAAATGCTCCAGGAACCCTCTAATAAACCCTTGGAACAAAAGACAGAGACGAAGTCGAGAGCGAAAATGTGGGAATGTGATACAAGTCCTAAGGCAAGAGAATGCAAATGTGTTCCTAAAACATGTGAATGTAATAATAAACCAGAAAAAAATAAGAACTACACTTCCAGAAAATCTGAATGTAATATGCTCCCAGAACCCTGTATTAAACCCTTGGTACAAGAGACGGAACAAAAGACAGAGACGAAGACGAAACGAAAGTCGCAAAAGTCGGAATCAAAAGAGTTTCCATGCATTGAAGTCAGAGAATGCAAATGCTGCATATGCAATTCTTGTACTTTAGAACTTAATGATTTTCCATACAGAAAAGGAAAAAAATGTGTATGCTGCAAATGCAATAATAATCAGAAACAAGCTCAAAACATTGTTTCTGTTAAGAAATGTTTAAGGAAAAGAGAAGTTTTTGGGAAGAGGGATCAGAAAATTGTTTCTGGAAAAGGAGATCAAGACATTATTCCTGTGAAACAAGAGAAGTTTCCATGTAGCAAAGACAAGAAATGTAAATGCTCCATATGCAAAGAATGCAATACTCGCGCTCGGGGATTATCTAAGGAAGGCAAGGAATGCAAATGCGCCACATGCAAATGCAAGTATCCATCTAAAAAAGGCAAGGAATGCAAATGCGCCACATGCCAATGCAATACTCTCGTCGCTCCGGAAACAACTGACTATCCATGTAAAAAAGGCAAGGTATGCAAATGCGCCACATGCATATGCAATACTCTCGCTCTGGAAATATCCCAGCTTCCATGTAGCAAAGACAAGAAATGGAAATGCTCCATATACAAAGAATGCAATACTCGCGCTCGGGGATTATCTAAAGAAGGCAAGGAATGCAAAAGCGCCATATGCAAATGCGCCACATGCAAATGCGCCACATGCAAATGCGCCACATGCAAATGCGCCACATGCAAATGCGCCACATGCAAATGCGCCACATGCAAATGCGCCACATGCAAATGCGAGTATCCATGTAAAAAAGGCAAGGAATGCAAATGCGTCACATGCCAATGCAATAGTCTCGTTCCGGAAATAAATGAGTATCCATGTAAAAAAGGCAAGGAATGCAAATGCGCCACATGCAAATGCAATAATCTCGCTCTGGAAATATCCCAGCTTCCATGTAGCAAAGGCAAGGAATGTAAATGCTCCATATACAAAGAATGCAATACTCGCGCTCGGGGATTATCTAAGGAAGGCAAGGAATGCAAATGCGCCACATGCAAATGCGAGTATCCATGTAAAAAAGGCAAGGAATGCAAATGCATCACATGCAAATGCAGTACTCTCGCTCCGGAAATAACTGAGTATCCATGTAAAAAAGCCAAGGAATGCAAATGCGCCACATGCAAATGCAATACTCTCGCTCCGGAAATAACTGAGTATCCATGTAAAAAAGGCAAGGAATGCAAATGCGCCACATGCAAATGCAATACTCTCGCTCCGGAAATAACTGAGTATCCATGTAAAAAAGGCAAGGAATGCAAATGCGCCACATGCAAATGCAGTACTCTCGCTCCGGAAATAACTGAGTATCCATGTAAAAAAGGCAAGGAATGCAAATGCACCACATGCAAATGCAATACTCTCGCTCTGGAAATAACTGAGTATCCATGTAAAAAAGGCAAGGAATGCAAATGCGCCACATGCAAATGCAATAGTCTCGCTCCGGAAATAATTGAGTATCCATGTAAAAAAGGCAAGGAATGCAAATGCGCCACATGCAAATGCAATACTCTCGCTCCGGAAATAATTGAGTATCCATGTAAAAAAGGCAAGGAATGCAAATGCGCCACATGCAAATGCAGTACTCTGCCTCTGGAAATATCCCAGCTTCCATGTAGAAAAAGCGAAAAACTAGCAGTGCAAAAAACCGAACAGTCATGTAAAAAAGAGAAGAATTTTAAACGCAATCCTTCTACGGTTCTTCGGTGGGTATGTAAAAAAGCTATAGCAAAAAAAAGCAAAAGTTATCCTAGTGAATTTAAAATGCTCCCAGAACCCTCTTTTAAACCTTGCGTTATAGCATCAGAAAAGGAAGTATCAGTTAAAAAGTCAGATAAGAAAACATCGACGAAAGGAAAGTTCGAACCATTGCAATACCCTGTATGTGAAAAGGGGGTGTCCGAACCAGAAGAATGTACTCCGTTTGAAGGCCTTAAAAAGAGTGTTCGACTCATATTTCGAAAACATAAACAATCACGCGTTGTAATCTCAGAAGACGGAGGAGTACCTCAAAAACCGACTAGAATTGGAATACGTATAAAACGTGCACCACGTAGGTCTGTTTCCGGCATAGCTGCTCAATTCTTGCCGGGTTATATACATAAAAGAACAAAATATGAAGGAAAATGTTATTCACCGGAAAAAGTAGAAAATATAGTAGAAGAACCACGATATTCGTTTTTGCTTGGAAGAGATGCAAGACAAGGCGTAAAAATTTCTTCAAACTTCAGTTTTAACATTGAATTTTTCAAAGAAATGCTACCTCCAGTTATGGACAAAATTAAAGAAAAGGTACCTCCAGATATGAATTACGACTCCATTCGCCATAGTTGTGGAAGACACAAAAACAAAAGAGTGGGATCTGAAAGAACAGAATCATTATCGGCTGTAACAATGAAAAAAAAATGCTTTAGCTCGCCAAAATTGCAAATAGCAACTCATCCTCAAATCATAACTGTTGGCAGAGTAGAAGAGATTAGGCCAATATCATTTTATAAAACAAAAGAGTGCTTAGTCCAATACGAAATGCAGCAGTCTACAAAAAAGTGTTACAAAACAAGTCCTCAAGAAATAGAGACAATTATGTCTTTCACACCCGGTAAATATGATAAATTTAACCGTCATAAAGAATGTTGTATTTGCCGCAAATGTAATTTTTGCAGTGTGGATCTGATAAAACAAAGAGCACAGGATATACATCAACGCCCAGCGGCCAATCAATCTACTCTGAAAAAAATGTATTGTTATTGTAAGAATTTATTTAAAAATCGATCTAATAAACAAAATACTAAGGATTCGGAGAGGAGAAAGGAATTAAAAAAAGCGATTAACAAAAACCCATTGATGGACAATTTAAAACCTTCTAATAGTGAACGCCATCCAAATAAAGCAGCTACTACCGATATTGAAAAATCTAAAAGCCTAAAAGTTGCAAGAGTAAGTGGAAAGAATGATTATAAAAAGAAATATTCTCAATTTCAATCTGGAGACCAACAAAGGACTAAATTACAAAATACTGGAATACAATTCGTCAAGCAGAATTGTCAAATCAAGCTCAACCAGACTATTCCTAAACATATTCGTTTTACTACGTTATGTACTGATAAAATATTAAAATTTAAGCCTAACGATGCCATAGTAACAGACCAAAAAAAAGATTCCAAACCTGTTTCGTTTTTATTTAAAAGTTCAAAATTTAAAAATTCTGATTATTTATTTGACCTTAAATTATGTTCGTGTTGTGGAGGCATTAAAAGAACGAGAAATATTCCGTCGGCTAGCATCTCTTTAGATAAGGAAAACAATAAAGATGCAAAATCAACTGTTACACCGAAGGACATTGTGATACCAACTAAAATTGAGAATCTTGAAGAGGAAACTGAGTTACACCGAAAAAATGAACAGGAGTGTTCATGTTGCGCCTGTAAGTCTGTCTCGAACCCAAAGACCAAGCAGGGTGAAAAACGTGACCTCGGTGAACGTGAAGGTATAACATGTAAAAAAGTAGTTGAAAGATGTGTAGAATATATAAAATATAGAAGACATGGAACGACAATTTACCCTGTTAAATACGGGAAAGAAGCCCTTGCGTCAGAATCTGGATACTATCTAGCTTCAAATAAAAACAAAAGGAAGAAAAAACTGGAGCAAGAAACTATAATCCGACCAGACACCGAGATCATAGATAAGAAACAAAATAAATTGAAAAAACTCCCGGAACACAATAGCACATCTGACTCTCTGCTTGTAGCTGAATACGTCCACGACGTTAGTAAGTTAGAATTAACGAGTGTAGAAGACTGTTTAGGTAATTTGCATAGTGTAGTCTCAGGCCCAAAAGGTATATGCCAACCATGTAAGTCGTACCAACGCGATCCCAAGTGCGCATGGAAAAAGTGCCAAAAGGCGGTTAGTAACGGCTCAAGCCTAAAACAACTGCCACGTTTAAAATTTCTACCAAGGAAATGTGTGAAAGAGGGAAAAGAAAATCTCAAGAAAAAGAAAATCTCCCATCCTGTAACTAATTTCGCACTGCACTCTGAAAAGCAAGCCCTGTGGCGACGACCAGACTTTGGCGTTAGTTGGAGTCAATTCATGCTTGCGCTGAGAGAGAAACCGTGGCTGAACGCGTACAGTAAGTTCGCTGGGCTTCCCCCGCGTTGTCTCACTGTTCTTCAAGTATGGAAACAATTTGTGGATATTATTTTATTTTTTTTGGCAGTCGCTGTGTGGTCTCCTTGTCTATTGGGCTTAGAGTTATGTAGAGCATTGAAGTGTTGCTTTTCATTTACCTAGTTACGTGTCTGGAATAAATTTACTTTAAATTATGTTAAATTTGTTCTTTTTATTTTATTTATGTGCACGAAAGTACCTTCTGTCATACTGTCCTTGCACAATAACTTTATGCTGGTTTCACATGTGGGCAGAACGGTGAGGCAGAAGAGTGGACAGCACAGTACTGCTACTGTTTGAACGTACAGAACAGTACTGTCTTGACAATAACCAAGGCAGAACAGTTAATAGCTCGCCGGTCTAGTTTTTCGGGGCAGTTTGCTCCCCCACCTTTCTCGCTCTTCTGTCTTATGGCTGGGCTCGTGTGAACACTAGGGCAGTGCAGTACAAAGAGCAGGACAGTGTACGCGCGTGCGTCCCGACTTGTTTTGTTTGTGGCGTGTTGGTTTGCTTTTGCTTTTTCTTTGGGATCTTGAATCCTTATTTCTTCTAAAACTTGAACTGAATAACCATGCTTTGGTCTTTTTGTTAGCCAGGGTCTGACACAAAGTTTTTCTTTCCTATTTATTTCATTTTACAATTTCAATTAGCTTATCCAGAGCTATTTGTGCTGCAATTCTGAGTAAGTGCCGTAAATGTTACCGTTGTCGTCGTCGACGCTCCATCGCTCGCGGACTGTCTTATATTTAAACGCCACTGTCCTTCCAAACTATTCTGTCTCACTGTTCTGCCTCACTGCTCTGCTCTCGTGTGAAACCAGCATTATACAGCAGTAACTCAACACGTCAGCAACCTCACACGACAACAACCTTAGTGTGGCAAAAACAAAGAGCACTGAAATTATGTTAGAATTTTCAGAGGCAGTAACACAAGAGTAACCTTTTACTAAAAGATGATTTTCACCAAACGGCTCGCATCGCATCTGAACGGAAAGGATACGGGCGGATGCGGCGACAGCCGATCGCATTCGAGCGTCACTTGCGAACGTATCCGTTTCTGTGCCTAGTCAAATAGTTTCATTCCTGCCGTGTAGGAGACTACGACAGTTGAACGGAACTGATCGCGCGTCGCAACATACTTTTGGCTACGATCGCGTGTCGCGGAAGACGCCCGCGGTCAAGCTGCTGTGCGCGGCTTGCTTGTATACAGGTTGTAAGGGACAGCCCTCCACAAACAGACAGGGTGCATTCAGCTCCTTATTTTGAATCATATTCCACCGGAATTTTTCTCCGAAAAATTTTACTTTTTGAATTTTTTTTTATTCCTTTATTTCAATGTTAAATTACATTCCCCGTACGCCGCATTCCATTTATGTAAATAATACGGCTAAAATCAAAAATTCAACAATGGATTGTGAAATACTCTAACGAACGACGCGTGAAATCAGCTGTTCACTTACTGCCTAGCTACAGAGTTCATCGAAACTGTCAGATTGTCTTGTCGTCGCGCTTGCCGTTCGCTACGTGCTTTGTGCCACGGTAACGATACATTGCGTATGAGGAAATAAAACAAATCAAATTTATTGGATTCCCATAATATTCCTGAAATAATTTCTTGTACCAGTCATCTTAATATGATATACTGAATTCACCCCATCGGTTTGTGGAGGGCTGTCCCTTACACCCTGTAGACTTTAAATACTGTTTACACGATTAATATCGTTTAAAGATTGTAAAATCCGATGTGATGCGAGCCGTTTGGTGGATATCATCCTTAAGAATAAACATAACTGATCCTGAAAGTGACGTGATGTCCGAGGTAAGCATAAAAGGACAGATAACACCAGCCAAAACACGCAGTGATTGGTTTAATTTTCATACATAGACGTATAACATTACACTACTGTGTTCTATAAAGTGCAATATACTGTACGCTGTCCATACTGACGATTGCACCCCCAAGTTCAATGAACACGAAGCCCCTAAATGGGGTGGACTACAAGACCATTCAAAAAAATTCAAACCTGTCTTTCACACCAAATAGGTTTTTTTTTCAATTTATTCAATTCTGCACAAACTATTGTACAAACAATTATATTTTTATCTTTTACCCAACCTCTAGTCTTAGCACGTCAACGCTGATTCGTGGCCTCACAGCTGGTGCATCATATTTTCATTTATTTAAATCACTATAACAACACCTTTACAACTGTTTTGACATGGAAAGAAAAATTCTAGTGCGAGCAGGGTTTGAACCTGCGACCTTCCGATTCAGTACACCGGACGTCTTCACCAATTAGACCATCGCACCCTGCTCACAACTCTCGAAAACTCAAACTCACTTTTTCTTTCCATGTCAAAACAGCTGTATTTCCCTACGCAGGGTTTGCGTATAAAAATATTAAAAACACCTTTACAAATTCGTCCAACGCAATTTTACAAGTCAAAAGATTTTCAGCTGAACTTAAATGCAGCTGACAATTTTTTCATCTTGGGGGGACTATTTTTTACAAGGTTTTATTCAATTTAATGTTTGTTTTTATGTTTGTTTAGGTCAAATTCAACAAATCCAAACCGGTTGAACTGAAATTGCAAAACACATTATTTGTGTGTAATGTCCCCAGCATAAGCAATTTCTATTTATAAAATATTATATTTGTTCTAATCAATTTTGAAGTAATTTTTAAATATAAGCAAAAATCTAGTTTCTTAGATTATAAGAGCCGCCCTATTTTACACTAACTGTTGCCCACGATATTTGTCCGCGTGAAATTATTATAAAAATATATCTATCTATTTGAATCGGCTTTTGTTAACAATTTCAAGGGCTTTAATTTTTTTTGCACGGGACCCTAATTCATTTTCTAAAATAAAAGTAGCCTAAGTTACTCCTTATAACATCAACTATCTGCCAATATATCTGCCAATAAATGTGTCGTCAAAATCGGTTCAGCAGTTTCGGAGATTAGCCGAAACAAACAGACAGACAGACAAAAATTAAAAAAAAAAACGTTTTTTTTTTGTTATAATAAGTGCCGTAGATGCTTTCACATGCATTCAGTAAAAAACTGTTATTTTGAAATTACAAACGTACATTTCAATTTAATTTATTAGAATAAAATTGATGTAAAGATTACACAAAATAACATCACGCTTGTAATCCCCGAAGGGTTAGTCAGAGGTGTACCTAATAGTACACCCACATTTTACATATAAAGATTATTTCAATAACATATAGGCCAGTTATGTTATTATTTAACCTCGCTCTATAAAATGAATATAGTCAAACACACATGTAAACAGATTGTCTAAAAGTCATCTGCATAGTTGATAATATCGAGCTTACCTATCCGACCTTTTAAATAGTTAACATACTATCACAAAATCGAGTTTCAACGGTACACATTGCGTTCAAAGTGCGAAAACAAAAGAGAGCAATATCGACCAAACCCTCAAAAGTTGGAGGGAGACCACCCTCTTTATGAGTCAGAGGGGAGGACCCTTACACGTAGATATTGCGGTACCTACCCTTAGTACAGTACGAGCCATGCACTCCACACTCATATCTATCGATCTGGGAATTTTGGATGATCTGCTATTAAGTTTGTTTTTTTGTAATGAAATATTAAGAAGAAATGCTAATGTAACTGCTCCTATTTTACATTTTTATTGTCTTCGATAGGATTTTAATAGACAAATTTATTTGACTTTATGTTGAAATTATGTATCTGTTGAATTTTGTTAAAACTATGTGTGAATTTAACATAGGCCCTAAAAGTGTACCCTGTGCAATCCGTTGGATTTAGTTGGCGCGTACCGCGATAATGTATTTGTCGATTTGTTCATTTGCATATTTCTACGTTGTTATGTCGCAGCTGACACTGTACCAGCGTAAACCAACTCCGGAAATGTTTACTAACACTTTACACCTACATAAACAACGCTTTCAGATGCTTTAGCAAGATTTGAAACTTTTAGAATTATATAGCGGAAGTATTTTAAGTAAAACAAATTAACATGTTTTAAAGGCACTAATTAAACCTACAATATTCGCCATTTTAAATCAAATAGTACTTTAAATAAGCACACTATTCGTGTAAAATCATCAGAAACAAATTGGTATTAATCGTATGAAGTTGTAACTCTATCTAAAGTGAAGCAGTAATCCTTTAATAAATCTGTATCATTATTAACCAAGCTTAATGCCTTTAGCGGTACAGAACCGGTCCTCTCGACCACTCGTTAGATCAGACTGATAAAATATTATAATTCCAACGAATTTAAGGACTTAATTTAAAAATACTGGTTTTCATTGATTCTGATTTTGTCGCATTCGTTTCCCTTTTGAGTAATTACACAAAAAACTTTCTGTATGTTGAATCTGGAATTTTGTTAGGTACCTACCACATCATAAACTAAGGTATTATTTAATAAAAACGCGCGCACACGCGTGTTTTTGGTTTTGTTTTATCGGGAGCTTAAAACAATGAACAATCACGGAATATATCCCGTAAGTGACGGTATTAGTTTAAGTTATTGTGATAATAACTATTAACTGGAGATGCAATAACGAACCCTGAATGGAGTAATTGACTTTAATAGGAAAGCCCGAAATAATGATTAATTATTGTCACAAGATTCCCGCTTTAAGTAAGTTGAAAACGTTTAGCTTTTCGTTCGACTTATGTAGGGAACAATGTCTTATCCTTCTAATTGTGTACTAGAGAAACTATAAGATTAATAGTTAGTGGCTCTACTTTATAGTTACCTTGTAATTGCTTTACCACAACAAGGTATATTTGTCAATTAACTTTCTATCCACATTTTTTTTGTCACATGTGCTAAAACCCAAACGAGGACTATACATTTACCCATCGTCTATGAATACGGGTGTCAAAGTTTAAAAAAACCGCCAAATCAAGTTGTTTCCCTCCATAATGTCAGCATAAAGACCGCTCTAACAATGTTCGCAAAAAACTTTTTGGCGTGACTCAACAAAATGCCTTGTCCCAACTTTTGGGGGAGCCGAATCGCATTGCACTTTACAATATTTCACTCGCGAGACCGAGGATATCGTATTTTTTTATTGCGCCATGTTATATTTTAATGTTATTGCGAACATTTAAATCTATTATAATATCGAGAGTTTTGGTGTTTAGTTATTATACTTGTTGCTTAGTAGTCTTTTATTGTATATACACCGTGACTTTTTAGTCGTCTTACAAAGGTCGTCCACTCATTGTACCCGACATAAAATAGCTGTAGGCGCGATTTTTTTTTTATCTTCCATAATAGGTACAAAGAAAAATAATAATAAAAAATTAGAATAAAATTATGAAACATCCTGTTAATGATGTTTACGTGTCAAACGGGAGAACTATACTTACCCAGTAGATCATCGCACGCAACGTCATGCGCCATAATACTGAATAATATAAATACAAATTACACTAAATTTTGCTGTGCCCCGACGGGGTCTACAACGGCTCTTAGCTCTAAGCCTTTTGTATAACACCATGTTTTTACCTTGTAGAACGCAAATAAATAAATAATATTTTTATTTTTAAATTATTAAAATCTCATAAATACCTATTTTTTTATGAATGTTTAGTATTTATTGGATACATGAAGTGGGCTGCCGTTGTAAGACTACTAAAAAGTCACGGTGTATAGTATCTGCCAGGGCTGCGGGACTGTTCGATAGAGATACCATGGCCCTGGAACACAAAGGGCAAAGAAGGAACATGGATGGGTTTTAGTCAGTACAAGTCTGACACTCCCTTCCGCTCCGCCCAGAGTGGGGGGGGGGGTCATTTGATGATTTCCCACCCGAAAAAAAAAAAAAAAAACGGTGTATAGTATAAAAGTGAATTTGTAACATAAGGAAATGCAACAGAATATTTAAACATTTCAAATTCTACATGAATATCGACTATACTGAATTTGTCATAGTCATATTATTATAGTTTACTTATAAGCACTAATTATACATTGTATGAGAAATAACGGTACTGCGCCTAAATGTACACTTTTGTAATACTTTAAACAAAAAAAAACCTAAATTATTATTATAACATAACATGACGCCTGTAGTCCCAAAAGGGTTGGGCAGAGGTGTACCTAATAATACACCCACATTTCGCCAGTTATGTTTAAGTTCAAGGTAATAGGGGGCAAACCTATTGCCATCAACCAGGAAATGGCAAAATCCAATAACATTTTGTCCGACCCGGGAATCGAATCCAGGACCCGATGCTCAGCAGTCGCGCTTGCGACTACTTGACCAACGACGCAGTTTATACTTAATTCGTGGTTGGATAATGTGTGGTTGTAAAGCACTCATTACCAAGTTCTTGCCAGTGAAGCGACTTGCATCGTCTAAACACTGTTTGGACGGTGCAATTGTTATTTCAACTTATGATATACCTCTTCCAAATTAATCATATTACATAAACGACGAGAATTAATTGCCTCAGAACAAGCTTTTGTCTGACTCTCCAAATTATTCTATACATACTTATCACTAATGACACAGACATGCACATTCTCATTTCCTGTCAACGCAGCCTTCTGCATCCACATTATAAATAAAAATGCGTACTAGTAAAGTCCACCGTCCACTGCAAGAAAGTGCAGGGAGAGGTATGGTACGATGTTAGCGGCGTGATATATTTGTTTGCTAGCCACACATCCGTGATAGTTCTTTCATTGTTTTTTTTGGCAGCTGCAAGGTTGCTAAACCTTATCGTAATTAGAATAAAGAACATTGTCATGTTGAGAGACTTGTCATTGAAAGCAATATAACACCATCCTTTTCTTTACAACAATAATGATTACGATTACTGTGATTTGGACAGTGATGCCAAGACAGAAGTTATGATAATGTTAAAAGGACAGTAGCGTGGCCGTCAACGGTACCGTCGTCCTACCTACATTTCATTAAATTGAGAGATAACTAGACGAGAGGAGCTCGTGGCTGAATAATAACAGCTGCAACGGTCAATTTTCCAGGCTAAGCAGCGCTTGCCAAGGCCGTTCCGTGGATGGATGACGCTCCATTACATACCGAGTTTCCTCAGTACTTCGGAAAGCACGTTAAGCCGTTGGTTCCGGCTGTTGTAGGTCTTCGACAGTCGCTACAGGTAGTCAGTGGCCCGAAAGTCTTACCAAAAGGGTATCCTATTATCCAGTACTAACTAAGTTGTGGAGATCAGATAGGCTCCATGTAAAATACGAATATTCGCTGCATCCGGTTAGACTGCAAGCCGACTCCAACATAATTGGGAAAAAGCTGGGAAGATGGTGATGGTAATGGAGAGCTAAGAAGATTCGCCTAGCTTAGCCGTGGGCTGCGGAGTGCTGTGGAGCGATGCCCTAATGATAATATAAATATCACGCTTCACTGCCCACGTCATATTAATGTGAATACACCACGTCAACCCCACTTTATTCAGCCATTTCAACATCTCATTTAAATAACTACTGTGGGGTGGTTTCCGAGAACATTGTAACTGATGCTTGTAACAACCAAACCATGAGTTTATATTAAATAATTTAATGTGTGATCACGCAATGCGATTTTTCACCCAAAATTAAAAACATACAATTATACAGCCTTGATGTAAAGTAGATATTGCCAGTTTATTTAATTAAGAAAACTCATTATACGTAGTATTCTAGCGTTCTCTGTCTGTCGCTGTAGGATATGAATTTTCTATAGAATATCGTCACATTTTGTCTGCAAACAAACGTGACTTTAAGTACTGTAATTATTTTCTAGTTTTTGGGGTGCAGACCATTTCCTTGCATTCTGATGATGGTATCATCATTGTTTTAGAGTTCAAAGTATCAAATGCGCGCGGGATAAACGTATACTCGTTTTTCATAATTTAAAGAATTTATTAATATCTATGAATGATACTTTTAGTGCTTGTTGCAAACAATTTAACTGAAATGCTATAGGATAATTGTATTTTCGATTAAAAAATCGACGTATTTACGTTACGTTACTCCTCTGATCCAGTATTTTATGCTTTTCAACTAAGGTTTGTTTTAAGTTCTCTTATCGACACTTAGGTTACCAAAACAATATCATTCAAATGATTACATACATGGGAATTACAAAATGATTACACTTGAAGTTATAATTGCGTTTTCGGGTCGGTTATTGTAACATGGAACGCGAAATTGGTAGTGATAACGGAACTTTGTGTTAGAGAGAAGTTTTAACACTTAACTTAAATTAAATTTTATTTATGACGTCCTCTTCTTCTATTTATTATTTTGTATTATTAAAGACTTTGTTCAATTTCTTATTACCATTCATTCTTATCTAACGAATTCTGTGTGATTCCAGTAATTTCATTTCTAGCTTTCAGTGCGCTAAACACGATAGCGTTATTCCATGTTTTCAAGAAAACGCAACATTGTTAAGCTGTCAGGTTTTCCCGCCAAAACACACGCCATGTTTCCAATATGGCGGCGGCGCGTCGAGCGGGTCTCTTTACGACTTCCGTGGAAATTATAGCCGTATACGTACGTTAAACTTTTATACCCGGCGTGTTAGCTCACATAGGATATAATAATATTATTACCGCTAAAAAGCACGAATATTACACATGTTTTGTTTTACTTGGTGTGTTTTGAGTCATATTACGTGACATTAGCTATGGATAATGGACATACCCCTTTGTGTTAAAAGTGAAAATACTAGTAGACAATGTAGGTTTTCATTTTTTCATAGTCAGTTTAGCGAACCATAAAACTAGACGTGTTATTTGACGGGTAGCGGGGCCCGGAAGGGGACCGGAGCATTTTTCCCAGTAGCTTGGTTCTGGAGGTCAAATAGGCAGTCGCCTCAAGTAAAATACCGACTGGTATTCAGCTGCATCGGGTCAGACTGGAAGCTGACCCTAATATAATTGGACAAAAAACTGGGTAGAGGATGATAATGTGAGATGTTTTCCTCAGTTATTTCAGTCATTGAAATATAGTCTTCTATGTTTCCGGGCCTGGAAATTACTAGGACCTGCTTTACCTTTACTAATATAAACAAAATAATAATATAGTTACATTATAAAGTCAGTTCAGACCAACAACCTGTCACTACGACCACTGCCTTCATCAATATGCGTGACGCGTTGTCTATACGTGCCTTAATGCATCTCGTCTTGCCTTCTCTTCGTACGTGTGCTTATCTTTGACCAAGCATTGGTTTAACTTAACTAACTAACTTATTATAATTTACTGATATTTTAATAAACTGTTGGCTGAAATAAGTTAGCTTAGCGTTAGAGAAGCCACCGTCATCTGCCTAGCCTTTTCCCAATTATGTTAGGTACGGCTTCCAGTCTAACCAGATGCAGCTGGACGAATTTCGATAAACGCACACAGCGTTTATCGAAATTCGTCCAGAATTCGTTTAAGACGGGGAAAGGTAACAGAAAGACATTGCTTTCGAATTTAATGTAGTAAGGATTTGTCTTTTAATAATCTCACTGTATATCATCATCATTCTATTGCCCTTTATGTTATTTGGGGTCAGCGCAGCATGTCTTCTTCTTCCATTCGTCTCCGTCACCTCCTTTCTAGTCATATCATCCTACACACAGTCCATCCATCGGTTTTTTTAGCCTTCCTCTACTCTTATAGGTTCATGCTCCACATTTTCCTCATTCCTCCGCATCACATGTCCCCACGATAAACGATTACCACACAACTTTTCAGTCACCGGCGCCACTTTCAGACTTCCTCTTATAATCTCACTGTACAATAAAACAATAAAAGAAAAACCTGACAAAGTTTCCTCAAGATAGACCACAAAATAAATAGTTCAATAACTCCCCAAATATGATTTATGTTCTTCTAATCGTCTGCCGACGAACAAAAAGATTAGGTTGACTCACCAAGTCGTGTTAACAACAAGTTGGCGAAACAGATCGATTGTATGATTCATTCAGGGCTCCCTCTTGCCAACTTTCCTTTTGTGGTCCAATTCATAAGCGAATAAGTCCTTATTAAATGTGGAAAATGAATGGTGGAACTGATTTTAGTTTTGGTTAGGCTTGACTTCACCTTTGTTAGTGTTACACCTAGTGTTATGAACTCTACCAAGCATTATAGCGTTAAACTACGGACTAATAACTCTCTGTTAAAATCTCTGTTGTTTTTCAATGGCCAGTTGTTAGTGGATCAAACTTAATAAAAACTGATCGTTATACATATTATTTTAGCGTATAAAAGCTTTTAACCTTTTGAACTCCAGAGCATAAACGCACGCGCGTGCCCTCCATGCCAAGCCACAATTTCACCTACCATTTTGTCATATATTTGTGACGTTTGGCATACAGGGCACGCGCTTGCTTGACACGTATATTTGACAATGGCGTTCAAAAGGTTAAAGAAAAAAATACGGGATAAATTATAGAGAACAAACGAATTCTATTAGTTTTGTAACGATGAAAATTTTAAAAATGGCGTCCCCTGTCCTACGATATGACATTAAAAATAAAACACCTTTCCGTGTAATTAAAAATGCATTATAATATCTCTTAATTTCCACCACACCCCAAACATATTAATTGCAAGCATAGCGGATAAACACATTTGTCAGTGGCTGTCCGATTTTATTACTTTCCAAGTACGGTTGTGGTATTACCGGGAACTTGCGGGCTGTATTACATGTATTGCTTGCCAAATAATTAGCCGGAAAAGAAAATTCTGGCAATGACAAGTTATTATGTGGATTTTGGGGTCCGTAGCCAAATGGCAAAAACGGAACTTTTATAATTTCGTGTGTCTGTTCGTATGTCACACAGCCATTTTATTCGGAAAAAATCTATTATTCCGCTACTTCGTCTCCTTAGCTGAAACACTACTAAGCGATGAAGAGTGAGCGTTTTACGGTATTTTTTTAGAACTTAATTTTGTCGTTCAAAATGTGCTGATCCATGAATAAAGTAAGTTTGATTATGACTCAAATATAAAAAAAAGTACCTTGCATCACCTATCCTTCTGCTGCCAAGCCTTTTCTCAACTATGTTGGGGTCGACTTCCAGTCTAACCAGATACAGCTGAATATTACATGAAGCGACTGCCTATCTGACCTCCACAACCCAGTTAGTACTGTGTAAAACCATACCCCTTGGTAACACTGGTTGTCTGACTTTCAGGCCACTGACTACATGTAACGACTGTCAAAGATCTACAAATGATAGATGGGACCAACGGCTTAATGTGCTTTCCGAGGCACGGAGGAAACTAGGTATGCGGTCGGTACCTATCATTCTGCAGAACCCCCTGTAATTTCCAGCCGAGGGAGCCACATGCAGGACTATAAACTGTCCAGTATAAAGACGACCTAAGTCCACAAGCCCACATCCAACCCTACAGTAACAGGTTGCCAGTCCATTACTTAGTTTTCTTCGCTGACTTTTACAGCCACGATAAGCCTGCTACATTCTGTTTTATACCCAGGAAACGGCAATGTAATTACAAATAGGATTGATGGTGAATCTTGGTTAAATTATTTAGGTGTAAAGGAAAATTTAGTATACAGTATGTGATATAGAGAATCTTTATTAAATTAGGTAGCAAAACTCCAGAATGAGTTAAAAAAATAGCCTTTTTCATGTTTAGATACCCACGTCTGTTAATTTAAGCTAGCTGAATTTGATCTTGTGTGTTTAGGTATAAAGCTCAGCGACAGAATTTGCGGTACCATTATACGCTCAAAAACCGAAATCCTTGATGTGGGCAATAAGACTGCCGTGATGAAGTGGAATTGGGCGGGCCATGTCTGTAGAATGCATCAAGACTGATAGTCCAGACTCGTCACACAGTGGACTACAAACACCGTGACATGAGATTTTTATATTTATAGATATAGTTACAGGTTACATACAGTAATGCTCACTCACTGATTTAATGCTCGAATCTGAACTGTTACATTTTAGACGAAGGCTTCCGGTAAGGGATCGCTTTAATACAAATCATAATTCTTCTGCCCTTACCCCAATTTATTTGGGGTCACCGCAGCATGTCTTCTTCCACACTTCTCTATTACTAGCCATCTCAGCAGTTCCCTCCTTTCTAGAAATATCATCATTCACACAGTCCATTAGTCGTTTCTTTAGTCTTCCTCTAATCGTGTAGCCATCTACATTCATACTCAACATTTCTGATTCCTCCGCATCACATGTCCATACCACGATAACCAATTACCACACAATTTTACAGTCACCGGCTCCACTTTCAGACTTCCTTTTATGTACTCATTCCTTATCTTGAATACAAATGTAGAATATTATCCACTTCAGTATGAAGTGTCAAGAAAGCTAAAGAGTGACTAACATAAAGTTTTATGGCGGCTATATGTATTAAAGTCGCCATAAATTTAGGTAGTGGTCAGAGATAAATACGGTTTCTCTACGTAATGACCAGGGTGTAGAAGAAAGTAAACTAGATTACCTAAGTAATGTGTCTGCTGATTTGTATCTTTAATTTTGCAAATTATTAGATTGGTAGATGATAATAAACTAGGCTGATTGACCACAGCTACCTCATCAACTGCTTAGCCTTTTCCCAACTATGTTGGGGTCGGCTTCCAGTCTAACCGGATGCAGCTGAATACCAGTATTTTACACGGAGCGACTGCCTATCTGACCTCCACAACCCAGTACTGGGTAATACGATACCCCTTGGTAAGACTGTTTGTCAGACTTTTTGGGCCACTGACTACCTGTAACGACTGTCAAAGATCTACAAATGACAGCCGGGACCAACGGTTTAACGTGCTTTCCGAGGCACGGAGGAAACTCGGTATGTAATGGGTGATCACCCATCCACAGACCAACCTAGGCAAGCACGGCTTAACCTAAAGATCGATCCGAGCGGCTGTTATTATTTAGCCACGAGCTCCACACTACCGCAGTTTAACTTATCATAGTCGAACAAACGTTTATTTTTATTTTCAATTAGCCTATTCTGTCCCACTGCTGGGCATGGGGCTCCCCCATTCCTTTCCAACTCTCCAGGTGTTCTGCCTCCTCTTGCCAATCAGTCAGGAACGAGTCCAAATCGTCACGCCAGTGTTTCTTGGGCCTGCCTCGGTGACAACGACCGTCTTCAGGCACCAACTGAGTGACGATTCTGGCCCATCTGTCCTGACCCATCCTGGAAATGTGACCCGCCCAGTTCCATTTTAACCTCACAGACTTATCACCAACATCAGCGAGGCCTGTCTTGGAGCGTATTGTGGTGTTGCGTATTCGATGAGTGATTTTGGTGTTTTAAATGCTACGCTCCATCCCTCTTTGGCAAACCTTGACTTTGGACTTCTGAGCCTCCATCAAAGACCAAGTCTGGGCGCCACAGGTTAAGATACTCTAATATAATTTCGAGATATTTAATAAGACATTCTTACAAAAACTACAAAGATATTTTTTGCCAAAGTCAATGGACACGTTTTATTTAACGACATATTTAAAAACAAAGCAAAAATAACGAATTTCCATACTAAAAATACTTTATAAAACTCTTTCAGGGTATGATATCACTGTGATAAAAAAACCTGTTAAAAAAGTACTTAATGTAATTTTTGTTAGTTTACCAAACATTTTGAAGGGGATGTAATTACCAGTTCTATTCTTCAATTACAGTTCCCGATATCTACCGCTAACAGGCCCTTAGGCGTTCAATTTATCAAAATTCAAAAATCGACAATATCGTCCGGAGCTGTCACACACACATGGTCCCTTCTCTCCGCAACTTCCATATTTCATGGTGTTCATCACACTCGGTGACTTCATATTCGACGTACGATGGATTATACGTATTTGAGAGTTGCAGAGTTATCGCTAAATTGCAGACAAGTTACCAAAGTCAAGCTAAAATGATTAGACAAGTTGCCAAAGTGAAAAGTTAAAATCTAGCTAAAATGTTTTAGGTATTTGCAAATATGGTAACTGGTAAGTATTTAGATGCTTGTTTTCCGTGAAAAAAAATTAGCAAACGTGTTAAAACATTAACTGCTGCTTAGTAGATTTGATCATTAAAATGATTAATTAATGCTACAAAAGAAGAATTTTTACAATACAAAACTGAAGTTAAAACTTGATAAATAAATTAGTTTCTAATTCTTAAGAAGTTTCCACGAAAAATTCAATTAGATTTTAAATTTTTTGATTTTTGTTTTTTTTCATTAGATTTTATAGTGTCAGAGTTGCTTAGCTAATTTGCTAATTCTAACAAAATGCTAAATGATCCTTGTTATTATTTTACTGTTTCCTGAAAAGTCTCGGTATGACTCAGACCAACTATATACGCAACTTAGTACGTGTTTTGACTTACCCTGGTATCTATTGTAAAGTTTAAGTAATTACTTATGTCTTGCAACCATTTTATGCAATAGACAAGAATTTGAACGAAGTAAGATCCGTTAAAGAAAGCAAAGCTATGAATTCAAAATTTTGACAGTTCTAACTTTAAGCAATTACTAAACTACAGAATAAAAATCGTATCTTAAGTTATTACTTTTACTCAGGTAATCACTTCGACTTGTTTGTAGATACGGGTGTTACACATATTCCCATCTCTATCTTGCACTTTTCTAACTTGACAGTTGGTTGACAGTGTAAATAAAGGTTAGCCAAAGTCTTGATAAGTATCGTTATAAATACAGGGTGTAAACGGACCCTTCACGAAGCCATCAACCAATCATTCTGTTTATCAAACTAAGTAACTTTACGCAAAAATTAATGCTGGGAAAAATCTTTTTTTTTTGGGTGAAAAATCACGTTTTACGGTAGGACACAATGTAACGCTTTCAAAACATTGTGCTGGTGGATGGATTGAATATTACGGGGGTCGTGGGAGTGTTTAAAGTAAAGTTACATTCAAAAAATGTATTTAAAAAAAACTTGTGAAAAAGTTGAAACTTTGACCCCCAATATCTCCGTAACTAGAAGGTTTCCAGGTATAGTCTAGAACAAAAAAATATTGAAATGACGGGGAGAATAGGGGAATCGAAGCCAGGACCTCATGCTCAGCAGTCGCGTTTGCGACCACTACACCAACGAGGCAGTCCATCCGTCCGTCATTTAATTATAACGACGGGTTTTTTTAAACAAAACCTTTAAAAAACTCGTTATCCCATCCTCCAGTCCCGCCACATGCATCATACAGGTCACAATTTATAAACCGGAGCCCGATAGCAAAAAAGACAAAACCCCGAAAAAATAATTTATCAGTAACACAGCCATTAATAAAAGGAATATTATCTTTTTCATACGTGCCGCTGTGAAAGTACTGAAAATGTAATTAATGCTTATTGGAGTCACGTACTGGGTAATGTTCGATTAAATTCTACCCGAAGTTACTTGCTGTGTCACCAGTAGATAATACTTTCGAATCCGTAGCCATATTACACTTTATTTAATCCTGCTAATATTGTAAATAATAGTGGCAAAAGACATTTAGCTGTAACAGTTTAGAGGAGGCTTTCACCGCTAAAGGCGGCCTTTACACCTAACAATACTAATCATATAAATATCATATCAATGATAATCACAAACATAACTCATCATTCTCTTGCCCTTATCCCAATTCATTTGGGGTCGGCGCAGCATGTCTTTTTCTTCCATACTTCTCTATTACTCGTCATCTCATCAAACACTAACATAACTAACAAATAAATATATAAATAAGTACAAAACACATTAAATATTAGATACAAACTAAATGTAAGGGATAAATAAAGCTAAATAAATAAATATTATAAAGGCGAAAGTTGGTGAGGATTTATGGATATTTTTTACTCGATTTCACGAAAAAATACTGACCGAGTTTGAAAAAAAAATTATAACCTGGATTAATATTTTTTTTTTATTAGCCTGTACTGTCCCACTGCTTCGCAAAGGCCTCCCATAGGATATTTTATCCTGGTAGTACGATTTCGAGGGACAATTACCGAACTCCGCGCGGACGAAGCCCGGGCACAAGCTAGTATTATATATGCGATAGTATCTCTGTCTGTCTGCTGGTCTGTCTGTTACCTTTCCAGCTCTCAATGGCTAAACGGAAGTGGTTGAAAGGGCTTTCAATTATTTGGCCTGGCTAACATGCGCCATTTTATGTTGTTTCCAAATAGCGGCCACGCTGTATATAAGTACAAAATCAATTCCCAATTTAGATATTCTTAGAAGCCAAAATTCGCTAGTTTCATTGATTAAATTACGAAATATTGTTTGATATAGGCTTTTAGAGCCCGAAGGCAAATTGAGTTTGGACTATCAAGACAAACAAACGTCTAATACTTATTATTAATAATCAGCTTGTGTTACTGTAGAAATACTAAGCTGACAATAAAAGCAGCCATCTAATATACAAATAGCGTAAGTTTCAGAATAAAATATTCATCTATTACTACTCTTTTCTTTCTTTTTTTTTATTATTTTATATTTTATAGTTCAGAAGAGGGGGAACCCCAGTCCCTCTCCGAAGCATGGGTTTTCCATTTGTAAATGGATTTCAGTATTAAAACATTCACCTGAGGGACCGTCTGAACATTTTGATTAATTTAAACGTTTTTCTGTAGTTGTATCTATTGGTAGACGAAATAAAATTACATACTGTCATTTGCAAAAGGCAAACATATTTTAGGAAAAACATATTTGGTTACTGTTCTGTTAATCACTCGGGGCGAATTCGACCAAAGTGTTTATAACTAGTAGATATTTTTTTACCCTGTGAATAAAAATCGTCTGACAGCTTTTCGATGGAATACTGTAAAAAAAATATTCGCAGGCTAAGACATATTACGAATAAAAGTTTGGTCGAATTCGACCCAAGTGTTTTGTCAGCATATTATGAAAATCTTCGCGTTTATTTCTACCTCGCCTTGTTCAGCACGCTTCAGAAATATTTCAGGTACGAATAATTTTATGTCCCCAAATGTATTACATGGCAGTTATATCTAAGGCGTAAAGGTCATAAGTGTAGCAATAATCGTAAAATATCAATGTTTATAGGCACCCCTGTGTGCGTGACGATTTGAATAAAGCACGTTTGCTACAATTTTACTGCTGTTTTTGATGATATAATTACACATTACAATTTAATGTCACATAGTTACGTTACGCTATTGTTATTAGTGATGCTCAAGCCCCAAGGGGTGTTATGCGTATGTATAATTATGAAACTTATAGGTAGGTAAATAAGGCCTTAAATATATCAACAAACGTAAAAATAGTAACACTTGTTTAAACATTATTTTGTTGGCATAGCCACATTCTAATTCTACTCTAATTACGGATCCCTTAGCCAGATTTTTTTCCTCATTTTTCAATACTTCCCAATACGAGGGTTAGGTACACCCACACACAGACAAAACCAAAAGTTAGACTTCAAACAAATTCAATGATTCGTCACAATATTGGGATTATATCGGTCCAGTTTGACCCTGAGCAGCGAGACGGTTAAATCCCTGAAACATTAGGCTGGCCCTAATCCTGCCTACTCCCGTTTGGACCCGATTGTTTAACAAAGAGTTGTGTGGGTCTGCACGATAAAGGGATTAAAATTTATAAAATTTATGGGGCGGGATTACGCGCGTCGGCGTGTGAAGGGTTGATCGTGTTCGCATTAGAAATAGATTAGAGACTGAAACTAGAATAGTAATGGAATAAAATATTAAGCCTTTTCTTTTTATTTACTTGAGCTCACTCACTGGGGTCAAATTAATAATATCACCCCAGAGCTCGTCTCTTAAGGTTTGAATTCATTGAATGACTTTTTCATGAAATAGTTATTGAATGGGATGAAATGAACTTAGGGGGTTGTATTGATGATTTTCATCATTCTCTTGCCCTTGTCCCAATTTATTTGGGGTCGGCGCAGCATGTAGAAAAGAAAAAAAAAAAAATTGTTTTTTTTTTTTTTTTTTTTTTATGTCTTCTTCTTCCATACTTCTCCATTACTCGGCATTTCATCAGACACCTCCTTTCGTGCCATATCATTCTTCACACAGTCCATCCATCGTTTCTTTGGTCTTCCTCTACTCTTATACCCATCCACAGTCATACTCAAAACTTTCCTCATGACGTTTTCCTCATTCCCCCGTATCACATGCCCATACCACAACAACCGATTATAATTCTGTAACAACATGCATGCGTGTTACGGACGCGAATCATTTTCATCAACATACAACCAGACACTGACCTGCAAATTGCAAAAAACTTAAGAAAATTTGAATTTTGCGGGCTACCCTGGCGCTTTCACCTCTAGTGTTAGAAACCCCTTTGGTTTTTTGTTTTTAGTTTTAGTGGTTTTTTATATCATCATCTGCCTAGCTTTTTCCCAACTATGTTGGGGTCGGCTTACAGTCTAACCGGATGCAGCTGAATACCAGTATTTTACATGGAGCGACTGCCTATCTGACCTCCACAACCCAGTTAGTACTGGATTATACGATACCCCTTGGTAAGACTGGTTGTCAGACTTTTTGGGCCACTGACTACCTAACGTCTGTCAAAGATCTACAAATGACACCCGGGGCCAACGGCTTAACGTGCTTTCCGAGGCACGGAGGTAACTCGGTATGTAATGGGTGGTCACCCATCCACAGACCAACCTAGGCAAGCACGGCTTAACCTAAAGATCGATTCGAGCGGCTGTTATTATTTAGCCACGAGCTCCTCAAATATGTGTTAGTTTATTATTGTTTAAGATTATTCTGTGTATTTTATCGAAGGGCCTTAGTTGCCTGATAATAAAAATGATTATTATTATTAAATTTTGGTTGCTTGTAGCGTTACTGCATAAATAAATAGTAAATAGAATAGATGGTGGAGAGATTTCAATTCGCATTTTTCAGTAGTTAGCAATATCGATCGCCAGGATTGAAAAGAGAGTTTTTAATTTCAATCATACGTATTTTTTATTTATCACAACTTCACAAAGTGGAATTGTAAACTAGACTAACTAGATTTATTTACAAAATCAAATTATTCATTAAAATTGCTGTGATTTAGTATTCACATACAAATTCCAACTGTAGAATAGAATAAAGTAATTCCATAAAGTTTAATGACATTACATACATAACCCTGCCGCCGCCGTACTCGTAATAATAGTTAATTTCCTACCCTAGAAATCTAGGCGTTTCTGTAATGTGGGCAGTTTGTAACAATCCCCAAATGCTGGAATTAGGGTCACGTTTGTAAAACTAAGTTAGACGAGGCGTGGAATAATTTAGATTTTATGTTGTGTGTTTAGATGGCCTCGAGAGATTTTAGTTTCTTTAGCCTAATCTGTGGAATGGACGCAACAGAAAATGCTATAGCGTTAGGTTGGGCACTTACAATTTAAGATTCTTATAAATTAAGATAGATTAAGGAATAGTCTTTTAAACTATCTCGATTGCCTTTTTGGTCTAGTGGTCGCAATCGGGACTGCCGAGCATGAGGTTTAGGGTTCGATTCCCGGGTCGGGCAAATTGTTATTGGATTTTTCCATCAGGAATTTCTTAGCAGCCAAGGAGTCTGGATTTGAGCCCGGTTGATGGCATTAGGCTATTACATGGGACTTAAACATAACTGGCGCAATGTGGGTGTATATTAGGTACGCCTGCACTTCGGGGATTACAGGCGTGATGTTATGTTATGTGTGGGCTCATCATATAAAACTAACCATGTAATAATATCTAGCCATGGGGTTTTATAAAGCGTTGTGTTACACACGTACTTCGTAATGGTAATGAAAACGCATCCTCAATCTTATATATTGTTAGAAATAATATTATGTCATCATCTGTCTAGCTCGGCTTCCAGTCTAACAGGATGCAGCTGAATACCAGTATTTTACATGGAGCGACTGCCTATCTGACCTGCACAACCCAGTTAGTACTGGGTAATACGATACCCCTTGGTAAGACTGGTTGTCAGTCATTTTGGGCCACTGACTACCTGTAACGACTGTCAAAGATCTACAAATGACAGCCAGGACCAACGGCTTAACGTGCTTTCCGAGGCACGGAGAAAACTAGGTATGTAATCTACCCATCCACAGACCATCCTAGGCAAGAACGGCTTCACCTAAAGATCGATCCGAGCGGCTGTTATTATGTCAAATGTAAAAAAATGTCGATTCGCTCGTTCATTAACAAAACATTTTGATTAAGTATTCAAAATGGTTCGACTCACTCTACTTGCCAGAATACGTGCGTGGAAAACAAAAAGATATTTAAGTAATAAGAACCTAGCTTTCAAATTTGCTGGAACTCGTATCATCATCATCATCATCATTTCAGCTGAAAGACGTCCACTGCTGGACATAGGCCTCCCCCAAGTGTCGCTACATTGACCGGTCCCGTGCGTCTCGCAACCAGTGGATCCCTGCAACCTTTACCAGGTCATCGGTCCACCTAGTGGGAGGCCTTCCAACGCAACGTCTTCCAGTTCGCGGTCGCCACTCCAGAACTTTCCGGCCCCATCGGCCATCCGTTCTGCGAGCAATGTGCCCTGCCCATTGCCACTTAACTCGGAACTCGTATGTGCCTTATTAATGGCTTGGTTCCTACCTTTTGTACCTGCTCACCTTCCTACCTTTAGATTATGCACGAATTAGGCTTCAGCACTGAAATGTCTAGTTAACGTGTGGGTTCGAACGTCGACCTCACAAAGTCTTTGATGCGGTCGTGTGCCTAAAAGGTATCTCGAATTCGTAATTAGTTTAGTGCTGGGCTAATTCGCTTATGAATTCTGGATAATTTGCTCATTGACTTGTTTTACTTTGCGACTATAGCTCGCTTGTAGCACAAATAAACGAAGCAAAATAACGGCTTTTTCCTGAATGCATATGAAAGTTTATACTGTACTTGTACTATTTTTTTTTGTCTATCTGTCTGCTTGTCTGTTTGTTCCGGCCGTTTCGGAGATTACTCCGAAACGGCTGGACCGATTTTGACGGGACTTTGACTGGCAGGATTAAGGAGGAGTGAGTCTACTTTTATTTTACCAAAAGGATTAGTGTTCCGTGTAAAAAAGGAAAACGCTCGTAATATTTAAAAAAAAATTCACACGGACGAAGGTCACCGGCAACAGTTAGTGGTAAATATGTTTTAAACATCATTCTGTCTCTGTCATTTTCACATGATTGACAGAAACAGTACTATGTTTTGAATGCGTTTCTGAATTTGTAGTGCAAGCGGAAACGAGCCTTATGCTTGAATGATAAAATATAGTTTCCTACTTATTAAATAATTAGAGTTTTAAAACGGAGCGAGATTTGAAACTTGTTTATGTTTAATTATTACCAGACATTAAAACACTTTTACTCTTGTCATCTGTAGATTAGTCATTATGCTCTGAATATGTCTTTTATGAGACCCACCGGTGTCAGAGGCTATGTTGTATATTTCTTAAGTAATTTTACTGGCCTTGTTGGTCGAGTGGTGGCAAGCGCGACTGCTGGCATGAGGTCCTGGGTTCGATTCCCGGGTCGGGCAAAGTGTTATTGGGTTTTTTCATGAGAAATTTCTCAGTAGCAGCCATGGACTCTGGATTTGTTCTCGGCCCCTATAACATGGGACTTCAAACATAACTGGCGAAATGTGGGTGTACTATTAGGTACACCTCTGCCTAACTTTTCGGGGATTATAGGTCTTGATCTATAAAATAATAAAGCATGAAAATATCAACTACCTGTATATCCCTAAATGGTGTCAAAATTAGGCTCAGGCAGCTGCTTTCTAAACCAGCATTATAAATTAAGGTAAAACAGAAATAAAAATTAAAAAACCGTCTCAATTAACAATTTAAACGGATTTTTTCAAAGATACCCAATATCCATAGCTCATTTAACAATCTAAACGATCTACTATCACGAGAAATCAGTTCTGGTTTGTAATTAACTTTGATTTGGGTGCGAATACGAACAAAAAATGTTTACCTGGAACCTTGGCAGATTAATAGGAACCATTTTTTTTGTAAGAAATAATGGACGCAGGCGAGAAACAAAATGAGAATATTATTTTTATACTGATCACGTAAAATAATACTTTTTAGGATTTAAATTTAATCTGTGAATACGAACTTGTTCATTTTTTTCGTCGTGTTGGTAGCTAAGTATCAGCAAAGAAAGATGAAAAGATAAAAATATGTTATTTATTCGAATTTAATCTTTTCATGGTTCAGTTATTTCCACACTTTATAAATAAAAAAAAAACTTTATTAAAATACACTATTATCAACACTTTCACTATCACACTCACACACTCACACACACACACACACACTCAATCACTCACTCACTTCGCAACACTCACTCACCGCTCACTTTGAAAGCAGTAAAATAATTACAAGAGATAGCCCGGCAGGATATTCTTGAATCGGACTAGCACAACGTCTGCCCACCATTATACTCGCCCAAGGATAACATTACAAGTTCCTATCAGTAAGACAAAAATAAATTCGAAGACAATTAACGTCTCAGAACTCATAACCATCGTATAATTTTAACATTAGGTTTGATTTCAAGATACCTTTGACGGACAAAAATAAAGATGTTTATCAGTTTTTTCTAGTCACTTAACGCGACCTATCACAATAATGAGATCATAAAGCTTATCTACTATCACTAAAACGTATATCAATTATCTTTATTACATCTGCCAAGTACTTATTCAATAGTCCTGGAGTCCACCTGCCTCACATCAAAGTCAATATGTTATTACATGTGCCTTTAAATTATCTTTTATTTTGTACCCAATAATTACAAAAGAATGTACGGCCGGACGCCCCTCATGCTTTATGAAAAAGAAACATAAAATGAAGGTGCTAAGGTAAAAAATGAATTGTATCAGTTGAATCAATTATAAGGCCATCTTCGTGCTGGGTAAACTGGTTCTGGAGCAGTCTCGCGATGGATTGAGCTAGCTACTGCTTCTGGACTACTTTTTTGAACGAAATATTTTTATTAATTACACTGTAAGTACGCCTCTGTGGCTTTGATTAAAACCTTCTCTTTTAGATCTTGATCTTTTAGATTAGTTCTTTTTTTTTAAGTTTCCAGTCGTTTAGGTTAAGGTGATAGGTAAGTTTCATTAAAAGTAATTAGAGTTTTGTTTAATTTAGACTTTAGTCTGTGTAAGTTTAAATAGAAACAAATTTAAAGTTGAAGCTACTTACCATTTGAAAAAGAAAATTTAAGAAAACACACTTTAATATTAAGTAATTCTTAAAACTTTTAATTAAATATATTAAACATACTAGACCGTTAAAAAACATCGCATTGATAAATTCAATCTAAGTTTTTGTTTAACGCAAATGAATTTCAAAGCGCAACTATGCTACACTTTTTGGTGTTGGCCGAGGTTTCGCATTACAACGAGTCTTTCGCTCGTAAAGCTCTGGGTCTACCGTCGAACAATTTATTTGGCGTTAGACCTCCAGACTTTTTATGGGGTTCGGGCCTCGGGGCGAGAACAACCCTTTTCGCAATAACGAACTTGTGCATTGAGGGATCGGAGGGCGAGTAAAATATTTCTCTATCAAAGGCTCATGGTGTTTGCAAATAAAGAAGTGAATGGTTGAGGTTATCTCGCCTTCTTTTACTGAACTTTTCATCAACTTTTTCTTTACACCCTTCGGTTTATGCCTGGGTGAATATACCCTTATAAACATATGCGGTTAATTCACTACCGTTTATTTGCATCGCGTTGCGCAGCGACGGTGCTCGATCACATTATTTTGATATCAAATACTTCGATCTCGAATTTAAACAGGATATTATTAGTACTACCACATTACGTCAAATACAATTTTCCGGCACGCGAGTTCACATAATTTGCCACGGTCACCTTTCAATTATTGGTTCTACTATGCCTTTGTATTTTGCTACTAACCTTGATTTTCAACCAGTTTGAGGTCTACTTAAGTACTATTTATTGGCTTTGATTTACCAATATTTTGACGATGCCCACCAAATCAGTTTCAATTACTGAAATTCCGTAATAAAATATCATTGATCGTTTAATCATCATTTTCTAGTAAAGTGTGTGGCTGGATCTCGGATTCAGCAACCGCATATTGGATTTAACTGAGCAATTCTAAAGTCATTACTGCGTCATTACCAATTGCTACCATCGCCTACGAACACCGTTAAGCAATTCAGGCTACTATTTATAAATTGAAGAGTACATTCGCGTGTGAAGATAAAATCACGGTTTTTACCTCTGTGATTGTTTAAAGTTAAATTGATGTGATTTTGTTGTTTTTCACTTCTTGGTTGTCGTCGCGAATTATGTTTTTATCCTTTCATCTTTATCTTATTAATCTTTCGTAAACTTATCTTCATCTGCTAAATAGTTATCAAGATTGATTTTATGATCGTTCACACAGATTTATTTTAAATTAAGTACGCTACTTTCTAGCTAGAAATTCTTAAGCGTCTTAATAGACATTTGAGTATCCACTCAAAACCTCCCGTAATTGTAACCAACGCTTACACTACTCATTCTACTCAAGTACTCACTATCAATTTGTCAGCACAAATAAAAATAACAAAACTCTTTTCTTTTCTCAAAACAAAGTCCAGGTAAGTCCCCTGGAAAGCGATACGGTATCGCGTAAAATTTTCCCGTAGTTTATTTATAGACTATACGCGTTTTTAGCATCGATCCCTGACTCCTTGGTGAGTCCTTGCACAGTTCCTTTTGAGGGTAAACTTTAGATGTAGATTCCATTACTGTTTATTTACTAGTGTTTTATACTAAAATTATCACTATACAGTCATTCATGCTAGAATTTCAAGGCCTACAAACGAATCTGGTTCCCTCTGTTAATACTTAACAAAGTTTAAACGCTATCCGAGTTTAGGTTTCTAAAATGGATTCAGTAACTTTGCAAAGGTCAGTGGTTAATATTGTAGTAGATAGAACTTCTCCAGTTAAAATTTATGTGGGAATGGTCACGTCAGCTCCACGTTGGGAGGCTCCATCCAATCACAACCGAGGCATACCTCAAAAGAGACGAACCTTCACAGAAAGTTTGTTGAAGCGTTCTGCATAATAATATTCTACTCATTTTGTGATACCAATATAGTTCGTATATTATTTTAGTACTAAGTTTTAGTTTGATTTATTCATAGTTAGATGTGTAATATGGGCCTTGTTGTATCGTAAAATGTTATATCATCACGTTTATTGTTAACATAGTTCTCGCTAGAGTCTAAAACAAATTGATTTGCATCGTCATGTCTACTTCTATTTTTACTCTACTATTCAACCGAATCTTTGTTTTTTCATCCCTTTTCCCATTTCACCGTTCCAATGTTCTCTTGATAGCAAAAGTATTGGATCCTTTTGTCCTATTTCCGTTAACATTGTATGTATTGAAACACTCACGGTCGCTGGGCGCCGCGACGCTCCATCCCATCAGAGCTCCAACCAAAAACACAGTAACCGAGAGTAAAGCCATTTCTGCACTACTTACAGTAATTTAGTCAAACAGGTTTATATAGGGGTGACCGTGGACGCCCACAGTCCATCATTAGCTTCATCACGACCTTGGTAGTTGAATAATCGTATCAATGGTCCATTGAAATCTGTGACATTGTTGTACCGGTGCATGTTGGTCTAGCGAGTCTTTTGTTTCAGCAATTGTTGTGGTCTGATCATCAATATCATCAGTATTATCTTCGTTCCTGGAAGCTAAAGTTTTTGTTTTCCTGTCAAGTATGTTATGTACCAGTTGACCTTGATAAGATTCAAGGTCAGTTACTGATGTTGTTTTATTTGTTTCGTTATCTTTTACTTTATTTGAATGCTTTTCAGTTGCTTTCTTAATAAAATTGTCACCTTTTATGGATGTTGGTGTTTAAATCTTTCATAAATATGTCGTTGTAGATTCAATCTTTGTATATTTCTGGACAACCCTCTATAACGTAGAAATAGTAACAATTTACAAATAAATCACGTCTTATGGACGTCCAGAAAGGGGTGTAGCACTCTAAAACGCAATCATTGAAATTGGTATCTTCTCGTAGAGTCAACGTCCTCGTTAAAATATTCAATTCATTGAATAATCTGCTTTATTGCGTCAGCTTCGTGTTTAATTTTAGAAGTTCAAGGCAATCTTTACTATTCTTTATTCAACGTTTCAGTGATGTTTTTGTTATTGTTTCTTCTATACAATTTATAAAATTAAAGTCACTTTGCGTACTTATCTGAATTTTCGCTTTGTTATTCGTTTCTACACAACGATTTTGACGTAGTTTTCACTTTCAATTAGACAATTTATTTCGAGAAGTTTAAGTGTAATAAACTTGCAAGAAATGACGATATTTTGAGAGTCGTAATGACCGTATAAAGTCAGGAATCGCTAGTCTACATCAGCACGCGTAGCATGACCACTGTAGAAACGGTTTCTGTCGATGGAAGAATCGACAAAATCACAGATTTCTTATCGGCTTAGATTTTGAAGTACCTTTGTTTTGTTTTCTACATAAACATACAGAATAATTAATTAAATTACCGCATTGTTTGTCCTAACTTTGATCCTTTGTTTTGATATTCATAATTATCAAACTTTTGCTTTGCGTTCAACAGTTTGTTACCTAAAATAGTGACGGCCGGTTTGCGTAAATCGATACAAATGCGTTGCCAACCGTCTTTTGTAGGGGATGTTCCCCCTAAGTGCACGCCACCCTAACTACACAGTGGTTACAAGCGCTTTTTGTGATGCAAAGCGCTTTACAGCTGCTTTTTTATAAAATAAATTATTCTTGTATTCATGTCATGTGTTGTTGAACTTTTTGCTTAAATGGTATAAAGATCTTTTGCTAATAAAAATCTTTATTCAAAAGAATGTACAGTCTTTTGAATGCAGATGTTTATTTATAAGAGGATACACGCGTAGATACAATCGGAAACCATGGAAATTAATCGATACTTATAGACAATGGATTCTCTTTATTCAAGGAAGCTTATATTAAGGACCTCTTCATTCGTGAACAACAACCTTTCATAGAGATGATATAATGGAAATTAACCAACAAAATAAATTCTCAATGAAGACAGAGTTTAAGTAGTACGTGATTTGGCGTAGATATATTCCTCTCTCTATCTTTCACTTGTAATTAGACAGTGACGGAAAGCACGTGCTTGGTAGTGTTTAATTATGTTAGCCTAAGAGACAACCCTAACAATAATGTATTCATATCCTACTTAAAATAACTTAGCGCCATATTAAAATATTCCCGCGAAAACGCTTCAAGCTTATCTTCAGCGACATAACCACTTACAAATGCTAAAGTGGATATAAAATAGTGTGAAATACAACACTTGTACAGAACCTGTACTCGCATTGTAAAGTCATTTACTTATTGCCTTTCCGTTAAAGTAAACTTACATCCAAGTATTTTGATTGCAGTGTTTCTGTGTTGCGTTGCTATAAATTGTATTAACGCACTTGTGTTTAATGTTTGTTTTTTCTTTCTAAGTGGAAGATGGTAAACAACTTGCAGTTGTTGTTACTAGACAAATAGGTGATTTTAAATCAGAGAAGCCTGTATCGAAAGTTTCGTTCAATGACTTGCGAATTTAAAGATGTCCGCCATCAAAGTTGGTCTTCCAATTTACTTAAGGTAATATATTTTTGTTTTCTCTCCAGACTACTTTCTGCAGTTAAGCGTAAACTTGCCTCATAATTCTGTCGTACTCCGGAAACTCTTTACAAGTTAAACTGGATGTTTTCAGTGGAGTTCCCGAAGAGTTTTTGTACGTTTTACGACTGAGCATCCGGGCGATAGCCATGACTCACTGAATGATGTAGGATCTTGTCATGGCGGCAAACATAGGTTTAGCTCCTCCATTGGAATCGAGTAATTTATTAGGATTTTTCGAAAAACTACTTAGTATTACACATTAGAAATGACTTTAAAACAAGACGTTGTAAAAATGAGAAACATTCTGAAAGTCACAAGGCTCACGGTAATTAAAACACCAAAAACATAAATCTCAACGCCTACCAACTTTTCAGAGGCCAAGAAAAAAATAGTCCACCGAAACGGGGTACAAAAGTGCCCTGGGGCGTTAATTTGCCCCACTGCACCCCAGCTGAGCATAGCGCTAATCTCATTAGCAGTCCCGCGAGTGCATTCGCTCAAATGGACCCCCTACGTCTGACGATTTGACAAAAGACATCCGGAACATCTAGTTTGACGGCTCTGCCGACTGAGTTGGTATGAACCTGTCTAAATGCGATTATAGGGTGGAAGTCGGTGGGCAAATTAGTCTTAATTTAACTGAAGTGAACGCGTGATCATGCTGGCGGAAATGTGTTTGACAAAAATCATTAGGACGTCTGGGTTGACGACTTTACCTGCTTTAGTAAATTATGACGCATTAGTAACACCTTTACAACTTGCAACTGTACTGCCTGCATATTGTTTTTGATTCTTAAAACTGAATCTCGTACTTCCAAATGCAATTTAGTCGAGGAGTCGTGCTAACGTTAAAATAAGTTGTTGTTAAAACAGAAGTTGCGAACTCAATTCCAAGTTCGCAGTCGCAAATCGCAACTACGACTCATAAATGTATGTTATGCTCTTATTTATTACATGGAGATATAGAACAACTTTCTGCCGCCATCAGACAGTTTGTCAGGCTCTCTGTGAAACTTGTAAATTCGATTATTAAACGGGAAGAGGCTGGTACTACTTCAGAATTTAAATGAGTTTGTCAACGATTTTTTTTTTCTGAAAAAATCTGTAGATTCATATTCGAAAGTCGAGATTACCTATTGCTTTCTCGATTTGATGGGACTATATTTGAATTTTATTCTCGATAATGCTTTTTGGAGCGTGTTTTTTCAACTATAAAATGAAATTATGGTTTTTCGTGTTCTATTTTTTAATTGAATATATGTTGCTTTGTTTCAGGCCTCCAACAAAATAATTCAAGAGTCAACACCAAATGTAAGTCCTTAACGTATTTCACATACAAATAAACGTAAATAAATCACAGTAAAGGATCAATGAATCAAATTGGAGTCCCACGCTGGGCGCCAATTGCTTCGCAATCAAATGTTACCCCGAATCTAAAATTAATGTGAGTACGATGCTGAATCATTTGTATTCAGAAAGCAATTAATCGTTAGTTTAGCATGTTTACGATACTAGTCTACAATAATTATTAAATAAAGGGGTACGTTTTCACGCCAATAAATAATGATTTTGAGTCAAAAGATTTTAACAGCAATAATGTTAACTATTTGCATTCTGAAAGTTAATTCAATTCATAACTATTATATAACATAACACCACGCCTGTAATCCCCGAAGCAGAGATGTACCTAATAGCACACGCACGTTTCGCCAGTTATGTTTAGGTCCCATGTAAAAGAAGGCAATCCTATTGCCATCAACCGGGCACAAATCCAGACTCCGTGGCTGCTGAAAAACCCAATAACAATTTGCCCGACCCAGGAATCGAACCCAGGACCCCATGCATGTCCTCATAACTATTAATTTAGCAATATTAAAAACAGCGAGATATTTGGCAGTAATTTGTATGGCAATAAATTACAGCATAGCACCATAGATACAAATCTAATAACCCCCACCATATAGATATAGATAGACCATACATATTAAAACATATTACCATGTATATTACTTTATTCGTTAGCCATAGTCACTACCCGGTGAGTCATTTACAATTATCGGGCAGCAGGGTCAACCCAGGGGTGATCCCACCCCCGATGCCAAATTAAAATTCCTAACGTGACGTTCAGATAATAGATGATCTAAAATTTGAATTCATAATGAATATGTAGATTTTATTAGTGATGTAAAAAATGTAATAAGATTTTAGATGTAACGATTTTGTTGGCATGTGTCTTTTTTTATCTGATCGTGCGTGCGAGGCACGTGTTTGGCAGTTTTATGCTTTGTTCTTTAACTTCTACAGTGTCTACAGTTGTAATTTGAAAAAAAAAATACAACTACGTAATGTTCTCCATTAACTTTCCCAGTAATTTCAAGCCCCAGACATCACGCCATCTACATTACCAAGAAACACAAAATTCGTGGCCTCTAATCATTAAAAAAGTTACATTTTAGTAACTCCTTCCACATAAATATTTAATACTAATCTAGATCGAACTTCGTCTGGTTTAAACAAACGCATAAGTCACACGACATAGCGTGCGGGGTGTCCTGGGGGGGGGGGGGGGGGGCAATATGGCGACTAATTGCAGCGATTCACAACTACCGCCCAACCGTAGAGATGCCGCTTGATTGATTATTATTGTCCGTAAGCTGTATGGAAATCGCTTAAGCTTTTAGACTATTACGGAACCGCCATTATTGTTCCCCGAAATTATAATAATTTAGGGAGCTTGCTGCTAAATAACGATAAAGACAGCTATTATGGTTGGTAGAAAAGGTTCGGCTTTTCAATTATGGTCGGTAATAGTTCGATCTATTAGGTAATGTATTCTGATAACCCGCCTCATATACCAGAGTATTCAATTATTTAACCTACGTGTAAAGTCAGGGAAATAAATTGTTGATCAAATTTAATACCAACTTAAATTCTCCTTATATTTATGTAATGAGTGTCTGTCTCGACAGTATTACGAAGTTTCCGAAACTCGGCAAAATGACGAGTGTCTGTCAATTTGACAAAGAATTAATTTCTGTGATTTCATGGATAACATTTAATAACCACCATTATTTCCAATAATGTTTTCATTCTAAATAACGATTACTTTCAATATCGGTGGTCCCAATCATATTTGAAATAAAGAACTTAGGAAAATAATCGTCACGATTTTTCTAAGCTTACAAGCGAATAAATCGTAGCGATTCAAAATCAGTGACGAAGCAACATCAGCCGGAGTACAATGCTTTATCGTTTCAGACAGTCGGCGCCTTTGCTTAATGTGTTTCCGATTAAATCGTTTAAGCGTATGCTCCGTCACTTCTCAAGACTGCGGTGAAGAGACTAGGCTTCTTACAGACTTGCGAATGTAGACGGAGATCTAGTAACTTTTTATTAAATCTTATCTCTGTACTCGGAAAATGTGCTGAGTAGATCTAGAGCCTAGACAAAGAGTGATGTATCAACGGTATCATGTTAGTTAGGTCAAAATTGTATTGTTTAAAATATCATTGAAAGTGATTGACAGTGTTCTAGGCCCTGTAGAATTTGTACCACCAAAAATATGCAATAAAACATACAGAAAACGTATTTTTTTTATGATGAGTTTCTTAAATGAATCATCATCATCTGCATAGCCTTTTTCCAGCTACGTTGGGGTCGGCTTCCAATCTTTTAAAATGAATATCAGGCAGTAAAATAATACAACGATAACAAAACCCTTAAAGAATACTATACTTGCAAAAATAAGCCCAACTTTTCATTTCGGAAAATTCTTCCCTCAATGTTGCCAACTCCCGAACTACTTATAAAGTAGCGAATAGATCAGCGAAGTATGTGGAGTCGCCGAGTGTATATCGCATGCCCACATACCCGAGCAACGTGTCTCGCATGCGAAGTGCCCATTGTCCTTGCCTCGGGAATCTGTTCGTTACTTATTTTCGAGCCGTATCGATATAACATGCCGTGAATTATGATTCACGTGTGAAGATCGATGCCTGGTGGATGCTATAAAAATGTAGATTCTAATAAGGTATCAGTGGCGAAGGTTCCATACAACTCGGGTCCTACCGGCTTCTCTTTGAAAAATGGCACAGTCAGTATTCTATAGACAAATAATATAATCACATTAAAGATATGTACTCCGGCTTACCTCTTACAAAAATTTACCCTTCGCTACTGTAAGGTATAGCACTCTATTGAGATATTTGGAGCAGTCGTTACAGGTAGTCAGCGGCCTGAAAGTCTGACAACCAGTCTAACCAAGGGATTTTGTATTACCCACTACTAACTGCGTTGTGGAGGTCAGATAGGCAGTCGGTCTATGTAAAATACTGGTATTAAGCTGCATCCGGTTAGACCGAAAGCCGACCCCAATATAGTTGGGAAAAGGATTGGCAGATGATGAGCCTTTTGAGGTAGACTATTGTTATTTCGATGTTGGAACTGGCCAGCAAGAATCATCATCATCATTCTGCTGCTCTTATCCTAATTTATTTGGGGTCACCGACGCAGCATGTCTTCTTTTTACCCGACTGCGGCGAAGCCCAAAAGGAGGGTTATGTTTTTTTCATATTTCTCAGTATTAACTATAGTTACCTTCTGAGTAGTCTGGTTATCCTTTTATTAAAATATAAAAGGCTGTTAGGAAATAAAACATATCAACACCCATTATTTATACGGTTTCCGGAAATCAGACTTAATAAACAAAAAAAGAAGCAGGTAAAAATAGGTTCTTGAAATTGCGTGTATATACTCGTACAACATTAGTTTTAGTATATGCGAAACCTAAAACACGTGTCTTGTATTTTTATGTAAAGAATCTGTGTACAAAATATCAAAACTGTATTATGAAAAATGACAAAGTTATAAGCTGGTTCAGTTACCTGGTTTTCCGCACAAAAACATGGTCACCACGCAGCGCGCCCGCGTTAGCGCCTTCAGCGTCGTCTTGAGCTCATAGATAATAATAATTTGGCAGTAGGCCTAAATGATTGCGATAGGTACTTCATGTCGCTCGGTGTCCAACTTGTAAGTTTTTTAAAATATTTTTGGGACAAAACATAACATGGTTTAAAAATTATTGGAATCGATTCAGTTTCTTATTCTGAACAAATTAAATTCAGGTTTCGCATATACTAAAAATAATGTTGTAAAGAGCTATCTTTCCAACATATTAAAAATCTTTACACCCAGTTGATTTTACAACACTCGTGAGAAAAAGCTAATAACCTGCTCTTAATCTTAAAATCCACACGAAATGAATCCGTTCTAACACTCCTATAAGTCTCAACTAATTACCCCAAACACTTTTGGCGAAAAGCCTTAGAGGTCGAAAGGCAAGAGAGTTTTAATAGGAGAGCAAATCCGCTTTAATCCGGATTATGCTTGGGGAAGGAAAAATCTCGACAAGGAAGTGTGAGGTTGCCGAGACTTGGCGGGACTTTCCGAGACTCTTTAGAACTTATCGCGTGTGTGTTCCCAGCTTTAATTAGACGTCGGGCTGAGACGTAGCTTCAATTTAGTCTTCGAAACTGTTTTTTTTTCTTTTTTCAGAGCGGTTGACGACGTTCGTTGTGGTGGTGTGTTTATGTTTTGTCAAAGCAGTGTTGAAAAGTGACGAAATTCGTTGTGAGTTGAAGTGTACTCGGTGTAAAAAATAGAAAGGTGATATGTTTGTGACGATTCTTAGAATCGATATGTGATAATGTGTGCTTTCGTACATTTGACACGTAAAAGCTTTCGTCGTGATGAAAAGTAGAAAGGGGTGTGATGAATTCATCAATTTTATTTCAATCATGGTTGCGCTTCGAGGAATAATTTAGTTGCGCTTAAAAACTAGTTGAGCTTTGAGGAATTGGGGTATTCCTCAAAGCGCAACCATAAAACCAGACAGACCAGTTTTACTAGCACAACCAGCCTAAACCATATAAACCACAACAGACGAATCATTACCTAAGTGTGTTGAAGCGCGAATTTTTCGCCAGCCAAAGTTGAGCTGAACTAGGTTTTAATTAAAGGTCTGTTAAACGAATGCTCCACTCGAGCTGAGCTGATTTTATTTACGGCTAGTTGATCAGTTTTAATTTGATATTCGTTTTTGGTAAAGCTAATGATTGAATTTGGCACATGAAAAAGTTTATTGTTGGATACACGTCTCGGTTTGGTGCTATGTTTTTTTTTATACTTGGCTTCAAAATTTTTTACATGCTAAACAACATAACATAACATCACGCCTGTAATTCTGTAATAGGAGCCTGCAATCATCGCAAAACCGTATGCTTCAATGTCCCTCTCACCGCACTGACTTCATTCACCGATCATTCTTTGTCCAGTCTATTTCTCTGTGGAATGCGCTTTCCCAGGAAATCAGGATGGTAACCAATCGCTTATCTTTTAAAAATAAAGTTCGCGAGTACAAGACCTCAAATTATTAGTACCTAGCATAAACAAATAGGTAGGTAATACATACCATTGAAACCGTTTACATCATTACCAAAGAAGATGGACGGTATTCAGTAAAAATTCGAAACGCAAATGTTAAAGACGTAAAGTATCATAATAAAATGACACTTTAAAAAGCTCCATTTAAAAATTCTACAACATTACGCCAGAGCTTCAGAAAACGAGAATCCCGAAAGAATTTGGTGAATACTGAGTACAGTCACGCGCATAAATATTTTGTACACAATTAGCCAACTTCAAAAGTTCATTCTCATCATCTGAATAAGTTCCGGTCTTAACGCTGAGTACTAGTATTCTACATACAACGACTGCCAATTTGACCTCCACAACCCAGTTACCGGGCAATACGATACCCCTTGATAAGACTGGTTATCAGTCTTTTAGGGCCACTATCTGTAATGACTATCAAAGATCTACAAATGACAGCCGGGACCAACAGCTTACTGTGTACCCTATCTGACATCTACAACCCAGTTACTGGGCAATACGATACCCCTTGGTAAGACTGGTGGTTAGACTTCAAAAACTGTTTCCTCCTAAAGACTTTATTGAAATTTTAACGTAGGTATCGCAAGGATATGATTTTGAAACACATGCTGAGATAAAACTGCTTCGAACTGCCTCATTGGTGTAGTGGTTGCAGTAGCGACTGCTGAGCATGAGGTCCTGGGTCTCATTCCCAGGACGAGCAAAGTGTTATTGGGTTTTCCATCAGGAATTTCTCAGTGGCAGCCACGAGTCTCTATTTGTACCCGGTTGATGACAATAGACATGCCTTCTATAACATGGAAGTGTAACATAAGTAGCGAAATGTGGCTGTACTATTCGGTATTCCTCTGCCTAACCGTTCGGAGATTACAGGCGTGATATTTTTATTATGTGTGCTATTATAAAATAGATCATATGCCTAAGTTTCAGTCGTCATTTCACACAAAAATTTTGCTCAATGTATTACGTATACATATTTATGACCGCGACTGTACCTAAGTAAATGAACCGTTGACGCATTATGTCAACAAAGCCTCACGAGGTTATGAAGAGGGTCCTCAGCTGATTCCTGTCATGATGAATACAGCCTACACAAAGACGTGGAAATGATCTCCAGTACACCCTATTTCGTCTTGGGTAAAGGACTTTTTATAAGCAATTTCTTTTGGTTAGTAAGAATGTTATCTCGTCTGGTTTAACATGCTCTTACACAAGTTTCTGGTTGATGTATTCTGTACATGCATTTAAAAACTGCAATTATGGGTTACTTACTACTTTTCTCTCTACAGAAGACCTGATAAAGGACGTAATAAATTAAGACCGTTAACGTCTTACGGCATTTCATACAAACTTTCAAGTGATTTTTTTATGAAATGACTGAACTGATTTCAATTAAACTTCGTACGCATAAGCAGGATACATAAGTCTAAAAACTTGACAGAAAACAATTTCGAAAAATAGTGTTACAGCTAAATTAGACCGATTTTACAAAAAAAAATAATTATCTTTTTTTTTAAAAGACATTTCGGAAAGTTCTCTGTCAAGTTTTTAGACTTATGTATCCTGCTTATGCGTACGAAGTTTCATTAAAATCAGTTCAACGCTTCGAAAAAAAAACTCTTGAAAGTTTGTATGAAATGCCGTAAGACGTTAACACTCTTAATCATTGTTAAAATGTTCGTAATCAGTGTATTGTTTCCCGAATTATGTTGAGGTCTGGCTTCAGAGTAATCATTTGTGGGTATAATAATATTTTACTACGATCGTTTATTATTTTTTTACAGTTGTTACAGGTAGTCAGTGGCCCAAAAGTCTGACAACCAGTCTTACTAAGGAGTACCGTATTACCCAGTAAAAACGGATTTCTGGAGGATAGGCAGTCGGTTCATGTAAAATACTGGTGTTCAGCTGCATCCAGTTAGACTGGAAGCCGACCTCAACATAAAAATTGGAAAAAGGCTAGGCAGATGATGATGTCGACGGTCAATTATGATGAAGTAGTAAATTAGGATATATTATACAGTGTAAAATGTTATCATGAATTTAGCACTTGATTCTTAACTCCCCGCGTAGAAATTGTCCTTGGGTATTTAGACAAAGTCAGCTGTTTCATATACACCTGAAAAACTTCAAAGATACAGCTGATTTTTTAATCCTCTTCGGCACCTTACTTAATGTACTACAAAGCAGTGGCGAAGGTTCCATACAACTCGATTCCTACCGGACTCCTTTTGAAAATTAGCACAGTCCGTATTCTATAGACAAATAATATAATCACATTAAAAATATGTACTCCGGCTTACCTCTTACAAAAATTGACCCTTCGCTACTGCTACATAGCCATTTCTTAGTACACTGCAGAATACAAGAACTAACGGAACAGTCTTTCTAAAGCCAGACCTCTGCATAGCGTGCTAAACGACTCAGATTACATCGTATCATGGTTAACTAGAAATGAATAAGAAACGTGGCATTGCCATCCCACATACATTAGAATCAGCGGCAAGTAATCAATGATGTTCCATTATGATTGTGTCTAATTATGTAGGTAGGCAGAACAGTGAGTTCATGGCTGTCTGAGTTCAATGAATAAATTAAGACGTAAGAAACTGTATCATGTTTCTCCACTTATCTTTCTGCTCTTTCTCCGGGAATAAGACTATTGTTGGGTTTCTACCAAAAATCACTTTTCTCGCGTAACATACATACATGGTGTAAGGGACAGCCCTCCACAATCTGATGGGGTGAATTCAGTATATCATACTAAAAATGACCGGTACAAGAAATTATTTCAGGAATGTAATGGGAATCCAATAAATTTGATTTGTTTCATTTCCTCATACGCAATGTATCGTTACCGCGGCAAAAAGCACGTAGCGAACGGCAAGCGCGACGACAAGTTTGATGAACTGTGTAGCTAGGCAGGAAGTGAACAGCTGATTTCACACGTCGTTCATAATCCATTGTTAATTTTTTGATTTTAGCCGTATTATTTACATAAATGGAGTGCTGCGTACAGGGAATGTAATTTTAAATTGGAATAAAGGAATAGTAACAGAAAAAATAATTGAAAAAAGTAAAATTTTCCGTAGAAAAATTCCGGTAGAATATGATTCAAAACAAGGACCTGAATGCACCCTGTCAGTTTGTGGAGGGCTGTCCCTTACACCCTGTATAAGGATTCGTGAAGTGGATATTTAGAAATAATAGAATTACCTTTCCTAACATAACAACATGCTATGATCATATAATCCATGTTCAATGTTTTTCCGGAAATTTTCCGCAACAGCCGCTTAAGTTCAGCATTATTCGTTTACGTAAAAAGTGTTCATGAGGAGGCTTTTGCAAAGCAATTGTGGTCATTACGATCTTAATAATACTTTAAATCTGGCCTCCTGGTACCCACGGCGACCAATCAAGCTATACAAAAAAAGGTAATGCGGATCTGTCATTCTACTTGCAATCCATACAAAGCGAGGCCATATTATACTGTAAATGTATAGCTTGATGTCTCCCCGTGTGTACTTAGCTACCTGTCAAATTTTTCGTAATCATCGAGCAGTTTACACCTGCACTTTAGGGGACATAAAAACACCTACTCGGCGCCAATAATTCCATATATTATGACGAACCACCGATCTGAAAGCAGAAGAAGTCATTTTTTTGCCTAAATTCTACTATCATCCCTTGTCCCATTCTATTAGGGGTCGACGCAACACGTTTTCTTCTTCCATTCTCGCCTGTCAGACGTGACGGCATCATTTACTCCTCGCTTTCATATCATTCCACATACAAGCCATCGCTGGCGATGGCGAGTGCATCTCTCACCTTCGGTTTGCCGACGATATAGTGGTCATGCCTGAGACCATGGAGAACCTCAGTACTATGCTCGATGACCTCAGTAGAGCTTCCGGAAGAGTGGGTCCTAAAATGAACATGGACAAAACCAAAGTCATGTTGAATGCCCATGTAACACCCACTCCTATCAAGATCGGAGACTCTAAACTCGAAGTTGTAGACAATTATGTCTATCTGGGACAAACGATCCAGTTAGGTAGGTCTAACTTCGAGAAAGAGGTTAATCGTCGAATCCGACTCGGCTGGGCAGCGTTCGGGAAGTTGCGTGGTCTTCTCGTCCAACTTACCGCAGTGTCTCAAGACGAAAGTCTATGACCAGTGTGTGTTGCCAGTGATTACATACGGGACAAAAACGTGGTCGCTCACAATGGGCCTCATCAGAAAGCTTAAAGTCACCCAAAGGGCAATGGAGAGGGCTATGCTCGGAGTTTCCTTGCGTGATCAAATCAGAAATGAGGAAATCCGTAAGAGAACCAAGGTTACCGACGTAGCCCGAAGAATAGCCAAACTTAAGTGGCAGTGGGTAGGGCATATTGCTCGCAGAACGGATGGCCGATGGGGCCGGAAAGTTCTGGAGTGGCGACCGCGAACTGGAAGACGTCGCGTTGGAAGGCCTCCCACTAGGTGGACCGATGACCTGGTAAAGGTTGCGGGGATCCGCTGGATGCGAGACGCACGGGATCGGTCAATGTGGCGACACTTGGTTGAGGCCTATGTCCAGCAGTGGACGTCTTTCGGCTGAAATGATGATGATGATGATGACAAGCCATCCATCTTTTCTTTGGCCTTCCTCTCCCTCTCCATCCATCAACATTCATGTCCATTACTCTTTTAGTCACATGCGTTTCATCCCTCCTCATTAGATGTCCATACCAAGACAAAAGGACTTCTTTTCAATTTTTCTGTAACAGGCGCCACTTTCAAATTTCCTCTTATACTATAAGGTCTAACTATTCATACACGAAATATTTTCAGGGAATCATCTAACGGCTATAAAAAAACCATTTCAAGGGATTTTTTTTATGTGAGTATATTTTTTTTTTTTTTAAATAATTTAAAATTACTTGACCCACAAAATAAATACTGCCTGCTTATTTTTCAGCATCCATTACGCTTGTTTACTACGTCTTATTTACGTACTGTAATTGTAAGAATATGGGAGTAAAGGTTTTATACAAAAAGTCTCAAACAAATTTAGAATTATAATAATTTCGTAAAAAAAAATCACTCGGATATTTTTTTTTTTCGTTGCTATGGCGACTTTTCGACTCATAGAAGTTACTCTTAAAATATTTCGTGTATGAAAAGATAGACCTTATATACTCATTCCTTACTTTAACCTAAATTCTGCTGTCCTAGTACCAAAAATAACAGCTAAAAAGGAACGGGGCACTCCAGTTAGGATAAATAACACACGGGACAAGCCAAGTTGCTGAGACAAATACCTCCCTGGTGGCGTATTGTGTTTTCACTACCCACCTCTACCCAGGCCGGCCACGATTTACGGGGCCATTCACCGTGGAAAGTACGGAAACTTAAACTATACCTACGTTAAAAATGTTGAAGGGAATTTGGACAGGAGTTGGGTTATATACGGTTTATTTGAGAGTTCAGTAACAGTATTTTTCTTTTTTTTTTTGAAGGAATAACAAGAGGAGTATTCCTTAATTTTCTCTTTTGTGAATCGACGAGTCGGGACAGTGACGAGTCGGGAATAACTCGTTCTAGTTATGAGTGCCTAATGGTAAAGTGAATATTCGATGTCTAGTTGATAAGAGAGTTCTTCGAGAACTTTTGGTATAGAAAAAAGGTGGATATGTTTATCTCAAGTGACTGTGGTTGTTATCAGGATGTGTTAGATTGTCTTATGGAATATTTTTTCTTTTCGTAGTACATACACACGTGACACGTGCTAACAAAACTCGAAAAAAATTACCTTTTTTTCTATTGGAACTGCGTACTACGCTAGATCAATTCCAAGATCTCAGTGTCACCGCTGAGCGCAACAAAGGGAACAGTATCTCTCTCAGAACTCGGCTCTCCGACTGCCTTGTTGGTCTAGTGGCCGCAAGCGCAACTGCGAAGCATGTGGTCCTGGGTTCGATACATAGGTCGAGCAAAGTGTTATTGAGTTTTTCCATAAGGTATTTCTCAGTACGCCACGGGGTCTGGATCCGCCCGGTTGATGGCAATAGGCTCGCCCCCTATTACATGGGACTTATAAAGACATAACTGGTGAAATGTGGGTGTACTATTAGGTACACCGCCTAAACCTTCGGGGATTGCAGGCGTGATGTTATTTCAGAACATTTGAAGTCCATCCTGCATTTAAAATACTGATATGCAACCTCGTCTCATTACAAAGAAAACGAGAGAGCTAACCCAATGAGCACAAAGCTTTAATATCATAATAAAATAACTGTCGGTACACGCTACTCACCTTTCTTACGAGCATGTTATAAATAGAGTAGAAGAGATAATTAACGCTATGTTCCCGTGAACTCACGGGGTCGGGTGGTTCTCATGCGTCAGACCGTGACGACAGCTTGCCCCATTGTATCGATACACGGCGATGGGATATCTCCTGTTACCTTGTACAAGCTTCTTTTTAAAGGTGAATGTAGATGTTTGTGGAACATTGAAGTCAGGGAAGTCAGTTCTTATTGATACCAACTGCCTTCCAAAGCTTTTCGTTTCAATGTCTTGATAGATTGGACTGTCTCGTATTTTCGCACTGTAGGTCAATGGCCTGACTCCACTTTTTCCACAGGACCGGTGACAGCCTAGTGGTGCGACTGCCAAGTCATAGGCCTCAAGTTCGAACCCAAGACACGCAGCTCTGATTTTTCGGATTCATGTGCGTATTGTATAATTATCACTTGCTTCGGTGAAGGCTAACATCGTCAGGAAATCAGCATGCCTGAGAGATTTTTCTCGACGGCATGTAAAGCCAAGTCAGAGGCCCATAGGCGGCATAAAAACTCCAACACCATGTTATTCACTAACCACACGATAAAGAAAGAAAGACTGCTATTGCAGTCTGATAATTTGGTAGAAGTCAAGCTCAGGTTGTACTTCCAAATTCACCTTGATTTACCGTAGTGTTTTTTAGCGATCATTCGGACTAAACTTAAGCACAAAAACAACATAACGAGATCGAGGTTTATGATAACAGTCCAAGCATTAACAATTATCAAGTTTTGCTTATCTAAAGCATGCGAAACCACTTAATTTACGCAGGATTATAAAGAGCTTCTTGTTCTTATTTTTCAATAAAATGGCGACAGGAAATACCAATGCTCGTCTATTCATCGATTTTTAATTCGAACCTTAGTACGAGAGAAACACTTTTATGAAACCTGTTAATCTTCAGCTTATTATATAATAAGTCATTTGAATCCAGTATGTACATCACTACATAGTATAAATCAAAGTCGCTTCCCGCTGCCTGTCTGTCCTTATGTATGCTTAGATCTTTAAAACTACGCAACGGATTTTGATGCGGTTTTCAGTAATAGATAGAGTGATTTAAGAGGAAGGTTATATATACATATAAAGATTGCACCCATGCGAAGCCGGGGCGGGTCGCTAGTTATTAACAAACTACAATTTATTGATCTAAAGTAAGAAGCGGGCCTGTGGTCGGCGAGCGGGCCTGTGGTCGGCGAGTTATGGGCTAGCTCGCCGTCCGGCCGTCTTATGTCGACAGGCCGTGCCGACGGCGCGTTCGTGTTCCACGCGCGCCTCAAAGAGATGTCAGCAAATAAGTAGGGGTCCGCAAGGGCCGATGCCTGCCAGGGCTGCGGGACTGTTCGAAAGAGATACCGTGGCCCTGGAACACAAAGGCAAAGAAGGAACATGGGTGGGTTTTAGTCAGTACAAGTCTGACACTCCCTTCCGCTCCGCCCAGAGCGGGGGGGGTCATTTGATGATTTCCCATCCGGAAAAAAAAAAAAAAAAAAAAAAAAGTAAGAATAAAAATTTGTGTACAAGTATTCAAAGGGGAGAAGAATTATAGGGCGTCAAAAATTCGTCCACGTTGTCAATAGGAAAAGTGTCCAGAAGGCTGGCAGCATTGCCACGTTGGATGGCAATGTTGACTAAAAAAAAAATATGTGAATATATAAGTTAAACTTATACTGTCACTTACGGGCCATCTTGCGTGATTGTTCATTATTTTGAGCTCCCGATACCATATTATCATAAACAATCACGGAAGATATCCCGTAAGTGACAGTATAAGTATTTTTTTTTTTTTCGGATGGGAAATCATCAAATGACCCCCTCACTCTGGGCGGAGCGGAAGGGAGTGTCAGACTTGTACTGACTAAAACCCATCCATGTTCCTTCTTTGCCCTTTGTGTTCCAGAGCCACGGTATCTCTTTCGAACAGTCCCGCAGCCCTGGCAGGCATCGGCCCTGCGACAGTATAAGTTTAGTTGTAAACCGTGAATGCTTAAAACAGTGAATGAGTAAGTTATTATAAAGCATGAGCAAAGAGATGGTTACATAATTGTTACTGTTTTGTTTAAGTCTGGTCTCACGGCCGTGGGATGTAGCAAAATTGTTATTGGTTTGTAAGCAATGCCATTTTAATACTAGGTTTCTGTATTTAAAGGACTATGGCGTCTAAGGTCCTCTACTTAATGATGAGAACATTTAGAGAATAGAATACAGTTTATGGTGTCATTCACAGCAATTATTAAAAGGACTCGCGGTTACCCGTATGATGGGTCGTGGTTTTGTGGCATTATGCATTGTTACACTGAACAAGTTTTTAGAAGAAACTTTTATGAGAAGTTGTTTTGTCTTATCTACCATTTTGTTCATAAAATAAACGTTACACAGATATAAAAGTTATTGATGGAAAAATAAATTAAGCACTTATGTAAGCAGCATGGTCCATTCTAGAGCCGAAAACAGCAGAAAGTAACACCATAGCAACCCTCAAAATAATCATCCCATCCCATACAGATCATCGTATCCCGGGAAACAACAAGAAAACCATCTCGTTGTCACAGGATTATCCGCAAACATCCTTTGTAAGGTCAAATTTAATAAGTACACTCGGCAGCACATCAAGCTGTACCGTTCTAGTATAACTTGGCCTCGCTTTGTATAGATTTCCTATACAATGAGAGATCCGCATAAACTGGTTTAGTATAGCTCGATTGGCCGTCGTGCGTACAACTCAAAGAAGAACTTAATAATAAAATTCAGGAACAAGTACCCAGTAATCTGCGCAGTTTAGTCTTCTTAAAATTCGTACCATTTTAATTAGAAAATTTAAATTTATTTTCAAGTTGAGACACCGAGTGTTTCAATCGAGTCAATTACTCGAGTCGGGTGCTTGATTGATACAAACGCCAACACGTCAAGATACTACAATCTGTCAAATTTCTTTAATAGATTTTGAACTTTATTTCAAAAGCATTAGGTTCAAGGTTGATTAGGAAAATTTGAGAGTTTCGGGTAGCTTTATGTGCTGCGTCTGTACTATTGACTGTCACAACGAGATATCAAGTGCCCTGGGACGGATAATTATTTAAGGAGATTGATCTGTTAGATGTTGACCGAGTTATTAAGAAAATTACGTTTAGTTACTTTCATTATGGTAATCTTTATATTAGTATCAGTACATCATGCTGAATTTCTCATCGGTTATTAAAAAAAAAAAAACAGATATTTCCTACAAAAGTGCAATGATTACACGGTCAAAATGTGTGGAACAACTGATTTTTTTTAAAGTAACTGATGAAAAATTTCTATGTGGGGGGCTCAGAATGATTTGTACTGAATACGTGATAACCGTTTTCGCGTAGGTGTCCCTTCCACCCTATATACAACTATACACACAATATGGAAGATTATTCTGTGAGACTAAACGTGTTTTTTTACCTTAGATTTTCTTTATACATTTAGGGTCTAACTATTCATACACGAAATATTTTCAAAGAATCATCTAACGGCTATAACAAAGCCATTTCAAGAGATTTTTTTTTATCTGAGTATATTTTTTTTATAAAAAATAAATAATTTAAAATTACTGGACCCCACCCAAATAAATACTGGCTCCTTATTTTTAAGCATCCATTACGCTAGTTTACTACATCGTATTTACCTACTGTCATTGTTAGAATATGGGAGCAAAGGTTTAAAAAAAAAATTAGAATTATAATAATTATGTAAACAAAAAAACACTCAGATATTTTTTTCGTTGCTATGGTGACTTTACGACTTATAGAAGTTACTCTTAAAATATTTCGTGTATGAAAAGATAGACCTTATATAATGTAGAGTAGTAGCAAGGACATCATCATCATCTTCCTAACCTTGTCCCATTCTACTTGGGGTCGGCGCAACACGTTTTACTCTTCCATTCTCCCCTGTCAGACGTCACGGCATCATCTACCCTTTCATATCATTTCTAACACGATCCATCCATGTTTCTTCTGGCCTTCCTCTTCCTCTCCATCCATATATTCATATTGATTCATAGCTTTTGCTTCATCCCTCCTCATTAGTTTATGTCCATACCAAGACAAACGACTCCCTTTCAATATTTCTGTAACAGGCTCCCCTATAAACTAGAACAGTTAAACAATATTAACAGTATCTAGGTAGCTAAATACATTTAATTATCACATTCATTAACTAAAGACCTACTAAATTCTGGCGATTAATAAGCTAATCCAGGCCATATATCACGTCAAATAGTAAATAGAATCGTATTAGACACGACTTTAATATACGCAAATAATAGTACCAGCCTGAAAGCCTATTACCACGGAATAGATAAGCACAGAAGACCAACTCCATACAAGGAATGAAATCAGGTGCACGCACACATAGACATGAATACGTAATTACGTAGGTATTGCAAACACAAACGAATCTGTAGGTAGAGAATGCTATAGGGTCGCTAGTAGCGTATACCCTTACGAGATAGCGATAGTTTTGGAGATACTTGTAATACTTTCCACAGATATCGTCGCCATGACGGTGGTTCGCTAAAAACTAGGACCTGATAAAAAGTTTGCATACGCAAAGGAGCTGCACCAAATAATATTGTCCGTCTCGTTTCTGTTACTATTCTGGGTCCTGGCCTTATTAATACTATTATTTTTACTTGTCTATTGCTTTGTCTACGAACAAATATCAGTCGTGAGTGCACTTATGCTAGCTATACTTACGTAGACGCATGTGCATGTGCGTGCCTTTTCACTCGTTGTTCGCGTTTCCAAGTAAGACTTCTGTATTGTTACCTATTCTGTGTTATTACGCTCATTGGTTCGATTATCCGATCAGACTGGACGTGAGAGCATTATCGTATTACCTGTGCAGTGTCAGTATTTCACAATCAGTGTGCACTAATCTGCACAGTTTCTAGAATTTATGTCTCGACTGACCACTGATATTTACATAGTTATTTGTAGGTATTCAGGCTAATATTCTAACTTGCGATATTGAGTTTATCTATCTGTCCGATTTTTTTTTTATTTTTAAGACCTCTAATAGTATTATTTGAAGCCATTTTATATTGTTCTAAGCTATAGAAATTTCTATCAAGGCTTAAAGAATAATTTCTTTAAAAATAATTTTGAAGATTATTAGTTTAATTTTACTTAAAACTTTAATAAAAAAGGCTAACGGTACCTTCTTTTTTTGTAAATTTGATCTCTACGCTCAAATAGTATTGCGAGGCACCAGGAAAATTATAACGAGAACTTACCTCAGTTCATAAGATCAACATGGTTAGTGCATGTTTCGAACTCAAAACACGCAGGAATAATATATGGAGCACAGTTCTGTGGAGTAATGTATGGAGTATTATAATACCCTACTGTTAAAGTAGTAACAGTAGTTCATGATCCACACGCACTGCAATAACCAGTATTAACCAGTTTGTATACAAATTACACCGGATTATAGGCGGCCATGCAGCTGATGAGTTTCGTTTTCATTCCCAGAAATGGTTTCCATTACACACATTCAGGGTGTAAACAGCCCTTCACATACCCGTCAACTAAGCATTGTGTACATCAAACTAAGTAGCTTTACGCAAAAATTATTGCTGGGAAACAATAATTTTTTTGGGGTGAAAAATCACGTTTTACGGAAGGACTCGATGGAAAGCACTCAAAGCATTGTGCTGATGGATGGATTGAATAGTACGGGGGTCGTGGAGGTGTGTAAAGTAAAAATCTTACATTAAAAACATGTATTTAAACAAGAACTTGTGAAAAAGTTGGAACTTTTACCCCAATATCTCCGTAACTAGAAGGTTCCCAGGTATGATCTAGAACAAAAAAAGTTATCGCAAAGACGGGGAGAAAAGAGCCTTTCGGCTATGTTAAGGGTCTATTTACACCCTTTATACATACATCCTACTTAGTATTTTTTTATAATTCTAACGGTCACAGGCGCAATCAATATGAACTGTTAATCTGTCATTTTACGAATTAAAACGGAACTCATATTATTATCCCATTATAATTCTGCTAAAGCGGCCATTAAAGGCCCTAGGTCATACACGTATAGATAGTGTAAAATTAGAACACTTTAGCAAATGTAAATACGATGGTCAAATACCTTGAAATCGTCCGTAATTAAGTAATTATCCTGTACTCCAGATAGAACAAAAAGTTTAATGGAATTCCCAGGCCCAAAGCGTTTTGTGGTCGGTGGGTGCTCGACCGAATTCTAGGCGATTTTACACCAAAGACAATTTAATCTCCATTCGGAATTATATCGAAGTATTTCGGGTAATAAAATTACTAAACTGTAAAGATTTTGTTCAAAAGAATATTGTTTATTCGTCTGTGGCTGAATTTATTGAAAGGAAAGTAAGTTTGGAACGGCTGCTGGTCGAATGCGCGACAGTTGAGCATGATGGTCCTGGGTTAGATTCCCTCGTCGAGTAAAGTGTTACTGGGATTTTATTAGGAATTTCTCATTACCAGCCGCGAAGTCTTCTTGACCTCAATCTAGTCCAGAGGACGGAGATGAGGTCGACGATGGAACGAGCTAACCCAAAAGAAGCCTATTAACTCGCGGCTTAAATAGATTGGGGTCATATGAACTTGGGACACCGACGCAGGCAGGGAATTCCACTCCTTGGCTGTGCGCATAATAAATGATGCAGCAAAGCGCTTCGTGCGAATATGTGGAACATCGACAAGGTATGGGTGATAACCTGTACGTCTGGACTCCCGATGGTAGAAGGGAGATGGTGGAATGAGCTCGTGGAGCTCTTGGGCACACTCACCGAAGTACAATCTGTAAAAGACCGACAAACATGCAACTTTGCGCCGGTGGGCTAGGCTATGAAGCAACCAACCAGCTTATCGTCACCAATGAGCCTCTTGGCTCTGCGCTCAACAGAGTCGAGTGTGGCTAATTGGTATTTGGCTGAGCCATCCCAAAGGTGACAGCAATACTCCATGCCGGACCGAACCTGAGCTTTATATAAGACTAAAAGCTGTCCAGCCTTGAAATAACGCTTAACCTTATTTAGGATACCCAGCTTTTTGTCTGGATTTGTGTCCGGCAATATACGGCGACAGCATGCTGTGTTTACAGGAGAGGCTTGTAACTATACTATTTATAAACTGAACCTCATTTCCTGATTTTATTCTTACCGCTTATAATATTACTAACTTCTATAAAAACTAGATAACACATTTACGCAAACTATCGAAACCGATTTCCCTAATACACACAACTTAATGCGATTGTCTTCTGTATAGGCCAAAATTGCTACCTCCCAAATAACAAAACACAGCACTCGTAATCCAATAATCGTTCACAATCTTTCGGAATAGCATTCGGATAACAGAATCGGTATTCCTAGAGTTAAATTGCGGTATACTCGGGGACAGCGTTGTTACGACTGGGGCCTACCTTCACCTCTTATTTAGTAACTGGTCGACATTGGTCGATACAATGGCGACTGCTGAGCATGAGGAATCGAACCCAGGTGGGTAATTAAATGTAATGGTGGAATCTTAATTTGTTTTTATATTGTATCATATTTTTTATTTTGCTATTTAACATAATAATAGAGGAATTACAAATGTTTTATTTTATTTTTTGCCTGATCCTAGGGTCCACAGGCGTCATGTTATGTTTGTCCAAGAGATGGAGCTAGACACAAGCTAATTACCCCATCCCCACTCTATCATCGGCCGAGCAGAGATACGGCGATTACCGTTATATGGTTGAACAAAGCGTTATGCTTCCACATTTATTGTGCAAACTACTAGTCTGTGGAATTCACTGCCGGCTTCTCTGTCCTCTGATCATTATAATCTGGACCTATTCAAAGTCCAAGTGAATCGGTTTCTTCTAGACAAGCGTGCTCCACCCTAGGCCGCATCATCGCTTCATATCAGGCGAGTTGCAATCAAATGCAACCTATTAAGAATTAAAAAAAAAGTAGTCCTGGCTAGCTCCATTCCTTTCTCACACTTTTTTTTCTTTTTTTTTTATAAAACGTTGCCCCACCCTAGGAATTTCTCCTGTATCGTGGGTGCGTTTACAAACATTTAAGCTCACATACACAAACAGCCAGACCCGGAACAACTACCTGCAGGCCATACAAATATTTGTTTCGTGCGGGAATCGAACCCGCGACACGACGCGCAGCAGTCAATCGCTCAGCCACTGCGCCAACCGTGCCGTCATCAGTCGAACACTGACGCTGAAGTGACCTTAAATGCTGCTATAAGGGGTGGTACAAGCCCTGATCAAATATGCAACACATTCTATTAGTGTGAATGGTGAGCTTGTGAGGATGTTCGCTCGCCGTGCATATTTCATGAGTATTACTACCACTGGCAATGTCCGATTGATTAATACTCGTGGACATTGCTTATTAACGTATGACTTGTATTTCTGTTTCTGTTTCCTGTGGAATTTAGACGCTGGATTTCGGTTGTGATATCTGTAATGATGCGGTGTTTGGTCTGATTTGAATTTACTGTCTTCGGGGATGATTTTATCAATGAATTCACAGTACGTTTGAATCATTTTGGGATGGCGATTGTCTTTTTTTTGCAAATAGTTGGGTACATTTCTAAGCTATTAATAATAAAAAAAAATTATATTTAAAAAACCCCATCGCAACAAAGAAATGCGAACAACCATTTGAAAAGTCAATAAAATGGCTGAGGCGGTTTTGACAAAACATGTCTAATTGTAATATACACATCATGCCCTTTCATTTGATACCCCACTTGGGTAAACAGAAAATATTCGATTATTCATCACCACTTTCACTCTCATGTCTAAAATGGCTGAACTGATTTTGATAATACAAGTCTAATTGTAATATACACATCATTCGCTTTCATTTGATACCCCACATTTGAAAATATTAGATTTTTCATATCCACTTGGGGAACAAAGTGGATATGAAAAATCTAATATTTTTCATATCCACTTTGTTCCCCCATAACTAGTAAATGTCTGCACCGATTTTGATTAAACGTATCTAAGAACCATCGCCAAGAAACTCGCTTTTCAAATAAAAAAAACTGCATCCAAATCGGTTCACTCGTTTAATAGCTACGGTGCCAGAGACAGACACACACACACACATTGCGGTCAAACTTATAACACCCCTCTTTTTGCGTCGGGGGTTAAAAAGTGCCATTATAGTTAACTATTATTTATTTTTTTAATTTCTTTTGGAATTGGTTTGTTGTATTTTTATGAATTTAAGATTTGCATTAAATTTAATTCGTTTTCAATGCTTTTTTTACGTCGCCGCGTCTTATGCGTTTGATCGTATTTTCAGCAGCTCTACATATTATACTGGGTACAGTTACAATTTTAATAAACAAGCTAAAACCGAAAACTGTTTATTTGATTTTTTTCAAAATATTGAAAATATCAAACATAATGAGAATTTCAAATAAACTGTTTTCTGTCAAAGTTAATTATTAAATTCTTTAAGCACACTAAGGCACAGAGGCAGACTTAAGTCCATAGGCATTTTATAAGCAGTTAACCTTAAAAAAAGCTCCTGTGCCTCCCTGTAAAAACATAATCATATTAAATAATTTAAACATTTCACATACGAACACACACAGAAACAAAATGATTCTCAGTTCCAGCTAACTATCAAAGTCTGATGAGGCTGATTATACAAAAGTTTAAATTCAAAATTGTCACTGTCCCGATAGAAGCGTTGTCTGCGCGAGTGTACGTGTGGCATACAAATGTTCTGATTCCGAATAATGGGACGAGCGGGCGGCCGTCATAACACTATAATGTGCTCGACTGTACATGGCTACGGACTCTTCAATAATTTATCGGATGGTCACCTTCTGGCCGTAGTTTTGTGGTTAAGCTTACTTACAATAAATATCTTAGCACTTGCAATGTAGTGCAGGAGCTAGTATAGAGCGATATGTTTAGAATGATCACAGAAAATGTTTAACCATTATTTCCTTTGACAATTTTTACCTTTTAATGCTTGCTTGCATCCGTTTAGACAGGAAGCTGTCCTCAATAAGAAAAAGCCTTGGCAAATGATAATAAAATGGCTTCGTAGAAAGTTTCAAGTCTAATAATACAACATAACATTAGATCACGCCAGTATTCCCCGAAGGGTTAGGCAAACGTGTACCTAATAGTACACCCACATTTTGCCAGTTTTGTTTAAGTACCATGTAATAGGGGGCGAGCCTATTACCATAAACCGGGCACAAATTCAGACTCCGTGGCTGCTATTGAGAAATTCCTGATAGAAAAACCAAATAACACTTTGCCCGACCTGGGAGTCGAACCCAGGACCTCATGCTCAGCAGTCGCGCTTGCGACTACTAGACCAACGAAGCAAATTAATAATATAAAAGTTACCATGTTACCTTATTATGGTAAACAGTGTTGCATAAACAAATAGACAATAGACAGTTGCATTACTTATCCAACGCTAAGTTCTAATCAGACCATGCTGTCTTCAGGACTAACAAGACACTTAGCTTGCAAATCATTCATTCAAAGTTATCGAGTTTCATAACAATAAACCCACAATCGCCAACAGTAGCAGAACTTACTCCAAACTTATCATTCGTAGACGCTACACAGAACAATGCGATTAGACCATGAACTCAAGTCTCAGCTCAAGTCGTCGCAGCCCTAACAATGCAAGTCTCAAGATGCAAAATTTAATAAACGGAAGGAACTTGGGGAACTGGGCTAAACATTGGCTAACTCACTTAGGCCGGTCCAGTGCATAGTGCACTAGTTTTGTTTGTGATCTCTGATAGAGAAGTTTCTGGTTGTGCATAATGACGATACCTTTAATATTGGTTAAGTTTATGCAGCCTATGATGATAATAAGATGACCGGCGGTATGAGAGATTGGCCGGAGAAGACAGCTCAGAGCGAAGAGTGGAAAGTTATGGGGGAGACCTTTATGACGAGATTATACAGGTAAAAATCGGCCAAGTGCGAGTTGGACTCGCGCACCAGGGTTCCGTATAAACTTGTAGGTATTTTGTTTTTGAACTACATACATATTTACGGTTTTCATATTTTTTCCTTAATTAGCTGTGGGCTGACATTGCTTCTTACCAAGTTTCATAGTCCTGGGAATCGAACCCAGGACCTAGTGATCAAAAGTAACGCTTGCGACACCTACACTGATAGTTTTCTCAATATTGCCAGCTTAGACTTACCAAATAGTTCAGTCGAACGGCTAGTGCATGCTTGCAACTTGCAGTGTCATCAACTCAAGTTTTAGACAGTGTGGGGAGAAACTTATAATTGGTTGACCTCAACAACAACTTTTGAGTAGATGCCTACCTCGTCAGCTGATTTACTAGCACGTGTGCCTCAAAACTTTAGACTTCTAGAGGTTGTTTCTTGATAGTCATTTGGCTAGCAACTATTGGGCATTTTGTTGACTATGAACTAGCAGTGAGCGTTAATTGGATTTTCCTAACTCCCGACGAACTGTCAAGGAATTAACTTTTACTTCGGTTTATTATTTTTCTGGCTACGTCATTGCCTGTATTTTGAATGAAAATGACAACTTTAAAAGTTGACATGCGCCAGCTAAGCGGGAAATGAATTATGTTTACTGATTGTATTAAGTTCCCGATATTTCGGTGCTGTTGCAAGCTCCATGATCACGGATAAACTGAAGTTATTGCGGGTGGGTGTTTATGTGCAGACAAATCGGTCTACCCTCTTTCTTGTTCGTCGTTATATAGGGAACTCAAAACAATCAGTAAACATGGTTAATATCCCGTTTCTAGTGTTAATGATGATGTTAGTTGAACATGATAGTTTAAAAACTTATATAAAATTTGTTTAATATGTTTGCTTCTCCACCGTACCGATTACTTAGATTACCTTACCCATCCATAACAAAGTAAGGACTTATAAGTGCTTCATTTACTAACAGATCCAAGATAAATATGTCCATAGAAAACTGTCATAAAACATAGTTGCGTTTTTACACTTTACAACACAACAGAGACGCTTTTGTGTTGAGAGTTGTAAAAGTTTACAGAATTCACGGCAAAAGATATTTTCATTGTTATAACCCAAAAATGTCTCAATATAAGTCGTAAAACTGTTGATAGACATCTCTTAACTTGTTTGTAGTCGTCTTCAAATAGCGGACAGACTTGTTCTCGCTGTTCTCGAACAAGACAAGACGACATTGTTGACATCTGGACAAGTTTGTCTGTCTATCTGTCGGTTACAGTTGCCACTGAGTTTGTGATACAAATAAGTGTGATGTTAAAATAAATGTATTGACAATCGTAAACCTGGTGGCTCTTTTATTGAAGTTGGATTCTGGAAAACCCGGACTGGGCCAGTGTGGTGGATAATGTCCACTTTCTCTCACATAGTGGTGCATGTGTAGCCTATGATGTTCCCACTGCTGGTACAGTCCCATTTGTAGAATCTTCATAGGCTGATTAGTGCTATTCAGGAATATTCGACTATCAAATTCAAAGATGAAATGGGGATATTTACTGGTGCAGATATATATAGGGTCTAACTATTCATACACGAAATATTTTCAGGGAATCATCTAACGGCTATAACAAAGCCATTTCAAGGGTTTTTTTTTATCTGAGTATATTTTTTATAAAAAATAAATAATTTAAAATTACTTGACCCACAAAATAAATACTGGCACTTATTTTTAAGCATCCATTACGCTAGTTTACTACGTCGTATTTACCTACTGTCATTGTTAGAATATGGGAGCAAAGGTTTTATGCAAAAATTCTCAAAAAATGTTAGAATTATAATAATTTCGTAAAAAAAAAACACTCAGATAATTTTTTTTTTCGTTGCTATGGCGACTTTACGACTTATAGAAATTGCTCTTAAAATATTTCGTGTATGAAAAGATAGACCTTATATTTTACTCATCAGCGAAGGAAGTTTCTGATAAGTTTTCAAACCAAATAAAGTTCGTAAGTTCTCTGTGCGTTTAATCCCTACTTACTTAATATTATAAATGCGAAAATAAGTTTGTTTGTTACCTTTTCACGCCAAACATGATGATCATCCTGAAATTTTGCATATAATACTTTGTCAGGTGTACAGAAACGGACATAGGGTACCTTCCATCCCGAAAAAAAGTACTGTTTCCGAGGAAAACAACAATAACGTTCTTCTGATGATGGCGCCACGTGTCTTCCGAATCATAATTAAATTATATTATTTATTACAAGTAGAGTACAACCCGAATTGATTGTCAAATTCTAAATTAACGCTAGCGAAGCCGCGGACAAAAGCTAGTAAGGTAAACAAAACAAACCTCAAAGTTAAATGTGTTCAGTATCTATCGTCCTTATGTTGTACAGTATGACCACTTTAAGCGTGCAGTTCAAGGTGGCTCTGCTTGTCAAGGAAAAATGCATCGATATGTCATACTTGGTACATTTATTTTAGTTCTGTGTTTTCCCGCCTGCACATATAAATTGGTTGTTGTGTATATTTAGTCACGCCACGACAATTCTGCTAAAAGATCACTGAACAAATATTATGACATCACTCAGTCAACCAAAAAAAAAAGAAACATTCTCTTCAGCCAGAGTCAACAACGGAAAGAAAAGGCAACAACGCCATTGTGCCTTGTGACGCTTCAATAATCGTCGCACAAAAAACTACCCTCGTCTCAACTAACACCTGTCAAACTATAATAGGATGTTTCATGCGCCATTGATTTTTGCCGCGAAAATAATCCTTTAAACATTTATACAGCCATCTTGTTGTGATTGAACCGGTTATAACCGCTTCATTTAATATGTTAGCGCTTTATCGTGTATTTGTTAAGTGTTACGGCGAATTAATTGGCGCATCTGAATGCAAATTGAGTTTTTTTCCATTTATTTTTGTTAACAAGTTGTTGGTAATCTGTTTTGAGGTTCCGAGAATTGTATAAAATTTGCAGAGCTTATTTTGAATTATTATTATGTTTATTTACTGGAATATTACTGTATTGCCAGACTTACGCTTAATAACTTAAACGTTGTCATACTCTTTACTTGCTTTCGTTTTTCCGACAAAAAATCCACCTTCGTCAGCCTCACCCAAAGGTTGACTGGTAGAAAATGCCTAAGTCATTAAATCTGCGTCTTCTTCTGCTGGCCTTATCCCATCTTTACCTGGGGTCAGCTCTCCTAATCGTTCTTCTCCAAAGATGTGTTTTCTGGGTCGTCATTGCGTCAATATTGCTATTTACCAAGTCTTTCTTAATTACAGACATCCATGTAAGTCGGTCATTAAGTCCGCCTCTTTACAATGCATCACTATTACATAATATAATAAAATAAATGCGAAAGTTTGTGAGTATGTATGGATGTCTGTATGTGTGGATGTCTGGATATTTGTTACTCTTTCACGCAAAAACTACTGACTGGATTTGGATGAAATTTGGCACACAGATAGTTTATAACCTGGATTAACACTTTTATCCCGGTAATACGATCCCGTGGAACGATTACCGAACTCCACGCGGGCGAAGCCGCTGGCATAGGCTAGTAAAAAATAAAAAAAACATTTCCCAAAAATGTAGGCCCAAAACCATCTTCATCCAACCATCTAGTTATTTCCTTAGTCTATCCACAAAGTTAGATAGATACGTCTATAATCAAGCCCGACGGCAAGCCGCTTATGTCCTCCTACGGAATTTGCACAAACTTGAAAATTTAATGAATAAGTCTCCGTGTTCTGGTCTCGGGACCCGTTCTCCTCATTTTAAGCCTTTGAATATCTTTAAGATGTGTCTATATGTCTTGGGACGTCGCAATCTGACTAATGTGTGGTTATACCACGCTCGGAGTAAGTAGATTAATCATGTTTTAGTTCGTTTATTTGCTGTTTTTGGTTAGTTGGATTTGTAAGCTGGAGATATCTTGGATCTGTGTCTTCTGTTCGGGTAAAAGGTTACGTTTTCTCTCGATGTTTTCTTAACACTGATGATTTCCTAAAGTTGGACATTTTGGGAGCTGTATTCGTATATTTCTCTTCTTTATAAAGTTGATTTAAAGTTTTTTTATTAATTTTACATTATTTTAGGCCACATTATGTTTCTGTAAATAAATATGTATGACAGCAGCTCTTCTCTCAAGACTAGGTAATGATTATAAATATTTGATGTCCCTTTCTCACCAAAAACCATTTTACAAAGCACAGTCGCTACCACATAATATTCTAAACCAATTTGCGGAAGCGCCCACCCATCCTCTTACTACACATTGACACGTTACAAAGAATAGTCGTAACTTCGCCCATTTGTACAGTCGCCAGAGCATCAAGTTACCACAAACTGCCAAAATTATCATTCGATTTTGACTTAACCTTCAACATTTTATGGTTTATAATCAATTTCGGAAATGTGACAGTTTGTGGTAACTTGATGTGCTGGCGACTGTACCTAACATTAATAATTCAAATTCTGTTAGACACGTTCGTTCTAAGATACTTACATTACATTCATGTATAAGTAGTAGCAGGAATAAGAGAAAGCCATGTCTTTTGACGAGCCGCGATGATGTACAAATTAAGTTTAATGTAATGTGGAGTGTTTTTGAGTGAGATAATTTTAATTACAAAATTAATAGAGCACATATCTAATCCTAAAACAATTTAATAATTATGTATCTACAGATGAATTTCCATCCATATGAATATAGCCTAATGAGTAGGTACATAATAACGTATCTATTGAAATACAGCCTGTTTGGAAATTAGTTCCAGTTTAGTGATTTAGAGGCATTCGATAACTATCTCGTAGTGTTAGTGTAGACAGGTGAAATAATACCTTAGGGCCTTATCATACTAGCGGTTTGCGAACGGTTGCGGGGCGGAGTGGGAGCGCAGCGAAAGCGTCGCAAACACGCTACGGCTGCACAGTGAGGACGTCGCGGACGCGTGGCAAATACGCAACGTTTTTGTCGCGTGTTTGTAGCGAGTTAACGACGTACAATACACTCAGTAACAAAATGGAATCCGACGAGGAAACACTGCTGTTGGCTTTGTTACTTCGAAGACGAAAACGAAAGCGTCGAAGAATTTGGGAAGATCCATTATCCGCAACGAATTCGCTACGTATGCGCGGCGTGTTCGTTGGGCACTCGTAACGTATTCGTTGCGCGCCCGCTCCGCTTTGAGGACGCTCGCAATCCGCTAGTATGATAAGGCCCTTAGAAGTATAACACGTGAGGCCAGGGTCCAAAGTGCCGGGGGTAAGATGTTCCAGTACCAAAAGCTCTGTTAAGATAATAATTGCAGTAAATGTGAAAAGCATCGCTGAAAGAATTATTGCTGTTTCGGATTTTTTTCAGAAGACATTTTAGTGACGCTGTAAAGAAGTGTTACTTTGTGATATTTATTTTGTTACGCAAGACGTTGTTATTTTTCTGAAAGTTATTTAATAATAAACTTACGTAATCCTTAAGAGCGTTAACGTCTTACGGCATTTCATACAAACTTTCAAGAGATTTTTTTTCGTAATAACTGAACCGATTTTAATGAAACTTCACAGACACGTAAAAAACTTGACAGAGAACATTTTCGAAAAATAGTTTTACAGCTAAATTAGACCGATTTTAGATTTTCCATAGAAACAAATATTACCTGCCTAGCCTTTTCCCAACTATGTTGGGGTCGGCTTCCAGTCTAACCGGATGCAGCTGAATACCAGTATTTTACATAGAGCGACTGCCTATCTGACCTCCATAACCCAGTTAGTACTGGGTAATACGATACCCCTTGGTAAGATTGGTTGTCAGACTTTTTGGGCCACTGACTACCTATAACGACTGTCAAAGATCTACAAATGACACCCGGGACCAACGGCTTAACGTGCTTTCCGAGGCACGGAGGAAACTCGGTATGTAATGGGTGGTCACCCATCTACAGACCAACCTAAGCGCGGCTTAACCTAAATATCGATCCGAGCGGCTGTTATTACTTAGCCACGAGCTCCTCCAAAGACATTTAGAAAAGTTCTCTGTCAAGTTTTTAGACTTATGTATCCTGCTTATGCGTACAAAGTTTCATTACAATCGGTTCAGTCATTTCGAAAAAAAATCACTTGATAGTTTGCATGAAATGCCGTAAGACGTTAACGCTCTTAATTGTTATAGCTTCGTTCGTTCCACAAATCATTAGCGAATAATAAACAATACCGTTCACCATTTAAGTACAATATCAGAAAGGTACAATATCAAAATCCTTTCTTTTGTTCTTCTATTTAAGCTTTTCCAAGTAAGCAACAAAGATCTTTTGTAGATCTTCATCATGGTTCAGAGGTTCATTAATTTCAATTATCTGTATTTAGTCGTTGATTCTGTTGAATGGGAAGTCGAGATGAATGCTTGCTATTTATACATAGGTAGATTGGAAACATGCTGCCGTAACCACAAAGGAACTGGTCTTGGGTATGCTAATGAACCATTCGTCCTTCTACGAAGTCACTATGTATGAAGTATATTGCTGTCTGTGCTTCTACAGGGTGTAAACAGACCCTTCACATAGCCGCCAACCAAGCATTCTGTACATCAAACTAAGTAACTTTACGCAAAAATTATTGCTGGGAATAGACATTTTTTTTGGGGTGAAAAATCACGCTTTACGGTAGGACTCGATGCATTGTGCTGATAGATGGATTTAATTGTACGGGGGTCGTGGAGGTGTGTAAAGTAAAAATCTTACATTAAAAACTTGAATTAAAACAAAAAACTTGTGAAAATGTTGGAACTTTGACCCCCATATCTCCATAACTAGAAGGTTCCCAGGCATGGTCTAGAACAAAATGATGGCAAGGACGGGGAGAACAAGTGCCTTTCGGTTATGTTAAGGGTCTATTTACACCCTTTATACCAGCTTAGCTTTTAATGAGAATAAAACACACTTACCTACATATACCCACAGCTAATTCTGCATTCACGAAGCCGAAGGAGTTAAGTTTGGCCCTGGTTTTACCAGATCTGTTACTGGTTTATAATACCGACTGATAGTTACACAAACCCATATTTTGCGATGCTACAGAACCAAGATTTTTCATGGATCCCAATGCCCCAATAACGATGAGCAATCCCTGACCCGGGAATCGAACCTCTCGCTCAGCAACGCTTACGATCCTAGACATCAAGTCTAGCCTCACCTAAAATGCGGTTATCGTTACGTATAAAAAGTAGAAATATTTTAAATAACCGTAAAAGTGGGTAAGTAGGGTAAATATGTTTAACCGCAATGATGAGACTATCGAACGGATATTGTGACATTGATTTACTAAGTCTATAAACAGTTTCTTATTTATGGCTTACGATTATTTACATGTAACTAGACAAGTGATACAAGTGATGAGTTTTCACATGGAACTTGAATGTCAAAGATGTTCTCAAATAATTATTAGTTTTTTATTACTTCCTGAAGTAACGGTCCAAGTTTTATTGAAGAAAACTTAGGATAAAACCTGGATCCGGAAGTGTTAGGTAATACCGGTTCTCAAATGGCGAACGTTCCCAAAGAAAAGTTAACAATGTAGCTGTATTAATTATGTTATAAACCCGTTATGTTTCGTGATATTTTTACATCTAAACAAAACATGGAGAACTCTTTATTATGTTAGTTTAATATTAGTGTCTTAAAACTACACATAAACCTTCTGAGCTTCTGACATAAATTATCTAAATGAATCAAAATATTATCTACTAGCTACCCGCGGCTTCGCTCGCGTTCTTTAGAATTTGACAATCAATTCGGGTTGTACTCTGCTTGTAATAATATTATTCAATCATGATTCGAAAGACATGTGGCGCCATCTATTTTCATACGACCGTTACTGTTGTTTTCCTCGGGAACAGTACTTTTTTTTCGAGATGAAAGCCCTATGTCCGTCACTGTACACCTGTCAACGTACATGTATGTAAAATTTCAGGATGATCGGTTCAGTGGTTTAGGCGTGAAAAGGTAACAAACAAACTTACTTTCGCATTTATAATATTAGTTAGGATTAGGATATGATGATAAAACCGCATCAAAATCTGTCCTGGAGTATGAGATATACAAAGCGGCCACATACAGACACAGAAAGGAACTTGCATTCCGAATAATATGATAAAAATATCTTTAAACGAAATAAAAATATACGTTACAATACAACGTAACGTAACTAACGTATTGTGTGGATAGTTCAAGGGCGGTTCATGGCCAAGGTCGGTATAAAGCCGGAGCAGACTGATGTGCCGTGATTTGTTAACGCTTCGGTTAACATTACCTGACGTCACTTATTTGTCGGAATTATGTCGCATTTAAATTAAGGATAATAAGGGGTGGAAGGGAAACCGACGCGAAAACGGTTACCACGTATTCAGTACATCATTCTGAGCCCCCCTACATAGAATTTTTTTATCGGTTTTTAAAAAAAAAACCTGCTGTTTCGTACATGTTGACCGCGGTGTAGATATTGCACTATTGTAGCTCTCAGAATGATGTACTGATGAATACGTGGTAACCGTTTTCGCGTCGGTGTCCCCCCTTCCACTCCACCCGTATTTAAATTAACTTAAGAAATGAAAGAGAAAGGAGTAAATGATCCCTTGACGTCTGACAGGGGAGAATAGAAGAAGAAAACGTGTTGCGCCGACCCCTAATAGAATGGTACAAGAGCAGGAAGACGAGGATTAAAATTAACTTAAGAATGAGAGTTGGGAGATTTTGATTTAACAGCGTTAGAAAGGAGGCTAATCGAAAATGTCTCTTCTTACAGTTCTTACTTAATAACAATGGTTCAGTGGTCGCAAGAGCCACTGCTGAGCTGAAGGTTCGCTTCACAGGTCGGGCAGTGTTACTGGGTTTTTTCTTTTGGATTTACTCAGTCACAGCTCGGAGTTAATTCAAGGTCCGCCGTCCGAGGCCGGCCAAGGAAGTGGTGTCGAGATGACCAGGACACTGCCACTGCAATAGTCTTTAAATAAACTTCGGACACAGGTTGGCCGAAGCAAGGAAAACCTGTTCAGGTGGAGATTCATAGACAACTTGGCATAGAAATGTGGCGTTGTTCCACAAAATATATGACACTTAATAATGTGTCCCGCTTGTCCTGCTGTTTGAATATTAAAGGAGCTGATGGACGCCACTAAAAGTGCCAAACTATTCGCCAATTTTTGGGATGACACTCTAAGAAGAACAATCAAAAGAATGATGGTCCATCTCTAATGACGTATATAGTCTCAATTCCTCATTCACCTGGCGTGGCAGGCTATTGAAAACTTCCGCTCTATTTACAGGAACATTGGCGCTCATTAGAAAGTTTTGCGCCTCGTATCTTTAATCATGATCTAATTTACTTAAAACAATTACTGCCTGACCTTTTCAACCTTTGGGTAAACTTGATATTCATAGAATAATTCCGTGGAGTTCCTTAGTTGTTTCCATGTAAAATACTGGTATTCATCTACATCCAGTTAGACTGGACGCCGATCCTAACATAGTTGGGGAAAGGCTAGGCAGACGCACCTGATGATGAGTTGGACTTCCTCGAATTCGAAATGCCTATAGAATATTACTTAGGAATGTCGAAATATCCCACGCATCGCCTCATTGGAATTCAATTAAATATTCGTTAGTCAAGACTTGAAGTAGCATTCAGAGATACTCACAAGTAGAATTCGAGTTAAAATAAAATTTATTTTGAACACCATTCTTGAATTTACAAAGTAGATTGAGTACGTACGGACTGGAGTACATCAAGCTACCCGAAACTCTCAAATTTTCCCCTTGAACCTAATGATTTAGCAATAAAGTTGAAAAACTTAACGGAATTGGACAGATATCAATCAATTTGTGGTAGCTTGATGTGCTGGCGTCTGTTCCTAGTAAATAAGATTTTTGGTTCAAAATAATTCCAAAAAAATAAAATACCTTCGTTCTAAGCTCCAAAATATACAACAGCTACATTTATTTTATTTATTTGGCTCACTAACAATTGAATATACACTGCTTCAAAGATTACATTAATTTACTTCCTACTGTCGATTCGCAGAAAACGTGACCGTGTTATTGTAACGTCTTTTAACAAACCCTGAAGTTAGCAGGCAGAAAAAATGCAGTTAACTATTAAGAATTTCATGCATTTTATAACACCAGCACGAAGTTACGAGAAACTTTTTAATGGTTCGCTTAGTATGAACGAAGATGGCGTATCTAGCTATTTAATGAACACATTTAGTACTTTTAACAATGTTTTATTACCTAACAAAAGTTTTTTAAGTACCTCGTGTAATTATTCAAGTAATTTGATACTTATTTTAGGGTTAAAATTTTTCGATCAGGACGTTTATTTTTAATGTTGCCCCTCACTAGGATTTTCTCCTCTATCGTGGGTGCGATTACAAACATTTAAAATTAAATTGTTTAATTACAATGAATCAAGTTTAAATGTTCTATAAATAAATAAAATTCATTTATTTCAGATAACTAGATCCATACAGTCCTATAAATTAAAATAAAATAAATTAACATTGAAATCAACATCAGAATTTAAAATAAATTAACATTAGAATCAGAATCAAAAATTAAAAAAAAAAAACATTAAAATCAAAATTAAAATTCAAACCAAAATTAAAATTAACATTAAAATCGAAATTAAAATATCTATGTATTTATGTTAGATTTAAAGGTTTTTTTTATTCTGTAAATTTAGATTGTTTTCGTCTTAAGAAGTTTTTCTTATACTTTTTTTTTGAGCGAATGGCGGCAATAAAAAGGCTTCCACGCATATTACACAGCCAAAAAATCCAATTCTCCCTCGTGACAAGTCAATCCATCATGGAAATCCTCAGGCTTCCCTTATCCATCACTCAGTCAAAGGCTTAGTGGGCCTGACTCCGAAATTGGATCAACATCACAATGAATAGTTCAACGCCTCTTTAAGTTAGGCTATTTCTTATAAAATCTTGGAAACTTGAACTTAAATCTTTTGTAAGTTTTAGGTAGGTACCTATTTATGTACTTACTTTGTGGACTTAACAGCCTGTTTTTCTCGAAGACATAACCAGAGGTGTAAATGTGTTTTTTCTGTTTTTTTCAAAAACGATGCCACACACTAGGTATTTATCCTGTATCGTGGTTGCGTTTACAAAAAAATTAAATCACATACACAAACAGCCTGACCCGGGACAATTACCCGTAGGCCAAACAAATATTTGTTCCGTTAAAATCGAAACTGCGACACGCAGCGCAGCAGCCAATCGCTCAGCCACTGCGCCAACAGTGTCGCGATAAGTCCTATGTAACAGGGGGACAAGCCTATGGTCATTAAATTGCCTCAGCAGCTAAGTTAGCTACCACTTCCCGGAGTACCCGGAGAGGTAATCAAAATAAGCTTAACTCTGAGTCATTCGTAAGTTTTGCTCTATGGGATTCTACATAAATAAAACATGGTGAACTCATGGAATAGCTCACAGTCTCACACCAGGACTGTAAAGTATCACAATACAGCGAGCTGCCTCTGAACCGGTCCCTAACTGTATTCTGCGATAAATCTAAATTAGTGATGCGACGCTGCAACACTCGAATAGCTTTACGTGATCGAGTGGAATAATCGAATACACGATGCTTAGAAACCTAAACTGCTCGAAATCCTAGACAGAGATACGATTTGTAATTCATTGTTTCGCAAGCTTGATTTAGAACACAATATTCTATATTTAGCGAAAGGTTTCTGTAACAAAAGGCAGTCAGCTCATGTAGTATTCAACATTTAAGCGATTTGGTGAAAGAAAGGTTCCTGTAAGCCTTTACTAGACTTGTGTGGTCGGGGACTACCTGACGGATAGAGCCGTCATCTACCCTGGTCGAAGCGGAGAATGGAACCGGCGAGAGATGTCGTGCGGTGTTCCACAGGGATCGGTTCTGGGACCGGCCCTGTGGAACATCGGTTACGACTGGGTGCTGCGCGCCGACCTCCCTACCGGCGTCAGCGTAGTTTGCTACGCTGACGACACGCTGGTACTGGCACAAGGGAGGTCGCACGAGGCGGCGGCTGAAAACATGACACGCGGGGTTGCGATAGTCGTGGAGAGGATCCGGCAATTGGATCTCGAGGTGGCACTGCACAAGTCCGAGGCCATGTGTTTTCATGGGCCTCGGAATGCGCCACCGTCGGGATCCCTACTGACGGCAGGAGGGGTTTCCATCGGCGTCGGGTTGACGTTGAAGTACCTAGGACTCGTCCTCGACAGCCGGTGGAACTTCGTGGAGCACTTCCGACGTTTGGCTCCCAAACTGGAACGGACAGGGGCTGCCTTCAAGCGGCTCTTGCCCAACCTGAGGGGTCCAAACGCCTCCTGCCGGAGGCTATACGCGGGGGTCGTGCGGTCCATGGCCCTTTACGGGGCCCCGGTGTGGGCGCGTTCTTTGAGGCGGCAAGCCGCCCACTACCTGAACGCGCCCCAAAAAGTAATAGCCATAAGGCTAATCCGGGGGTACCGCACGATCTCCGGCGAAGCGGCTAGCCTCCTTGCCGGATTGCCGCCATGGGATCTGGAGGCGATAGTCCTCGCACGCCTGCACGAATGGCGCGCGGAGGCACTACGTCGGGAGGAAACTCCGCTGCCGCGGCAAATTGCTGCTCAGCGGACAGACCTCCGGCGTGATCTCATGACGACATGGAGAGAGCGACTGTCGCAACCCCGTGCAGGGCACGCCACCATAGTGGCGATAAGTCCCCTCTTTGAGGAGTGGCTAGAGAGGCGCCACGGCGCCCTCACCTACCGCCTGACGCAGGTCCTCACCGGACACGGTTGTTTCGGGAGGTTCCTGCACCGAATCGGGCGGGAGGAAACGCCCGGGTGTTTCCACTGCGAGGATCGTCCGGAGGACACGTTGGAGCACACCGTGGAGGTCTGCCCCGCTTGGGCGGAGCACCGCCGTGTCCTCGTAGCGGCGATTGGCGGCGGCGATCTCTCGCGTCAGGCCTTGGTTCAAGCCATGGTCCGGAGCGAGAGGGAATGGGAAGCCGTCACCTCCTTCTGCGAAGCAGTCATGCTAGTGAAGGAGGTGGCGGGACGTGAGAGGGAAAGAACCTCACGTCCCAGTCGCCGCGGGAGACGCCCTGGGCGTCGGGGGTCACGTGGTGGCTCCCGGCCACCGTAGGCGCGGGCCTGTGGATGGCGAGTTATGGGCCAGCTCGCCGTCCGGCCGTCTTATGACGACAGGCCGTGTCGACGGCGCGTTCGTGTTCCACGTGCGCCTCAAAGAGATGTCAGCAAATAAGTAGGGGTCCGCAAGGACCGATGCCTGCCAGGGCTGCGGGACTGTTCGAAAGAGATACCGTGGCCCTGGAACACAAAGGGCAAAGAAGGAACATGGAAAAAAAAAAAAAAAGCCTTTACTAGACTTAAGTCGCTTGAGTGAGTAGGAGTCACAGACGTAATCCGATTCTGTCTGATAAGTTTATGTGAATAAATACGTTCGAAGGATCTTTCTATTCGAGCAGACTTCAATGAGATTGCGAAAATTGTTCAATGACTCACTGCAACAAAAAGTTATATCGATTTAATTCGCATAGCAATTGGCACGTCACTATCAAAATGAATGTCCTAGGCAAATACTATAGACAAAGTTGTTTTAATAGGACGTATAAATATTTCTGTTGGCGTTTTCGTGGAATTAGTGAATGAAAATTACTACGCCATTTTTTGTGTGTACATACGAGTTTTATGTAGTGTTTGCGTGTGGATATGCGGGCATTAAAAACTTCGTTGTCAAACAAGTCAATTAACTCCACGTTTACATATTACTAGGATGATTTAAAATTACGTGCATTTTGGTCGTTAGAAGTTTTGACCTACAGCCACAGTGAGCAGTGCAAACGAAAATTAATAATATTTGTGTTGTTCACACAATATGGTGGATCTCGCTCCCTTTTTTGGCATTGAGAGTTCTTTCAGCCAAAACACAGCACAGTTGATGACACATTTTGTAAGTTACATGATTAATTGGTTACCTTTTTTATTCACACCAAAAACAAAAAAAGAACGCCGACAATTAAAAATACATCGCGTAGATTTATAACCTCAATACGGACCTGCAACATAAAATAATCGTTAACATCCCGAAATTAAAATCAAATTCCAAAATGGAAACCAGTAAGTAATTTTCCGTTTCTAAAATGGATTCCCGTTTTCTAACTGAAAGAGAATTAGTAAAAGTATAGCTTAGCTTGTATAATTTATTTTATTCACTTTGCAAAGTAGACTATGTACTTAGCAAAGTAAATCTTGCTAACTGGAATACTTGTCGGGTAATATATTACCCGTTCGCAGCCACATCGATGTACAAAGTTGGGTAAAGGTAAGTTCGAACGGACGGTTTTAGAATGTTGGTTGGAAATTCTGTCGGTATATCAATCACCAGGGATTCCGGCTTTTAATTGTATTGTTGGATTTAGGTAGAATGTTTGGCTGTATTAAAATAACACGTATGTATTAGTGATGTAAGGTCTATTTATTAGGAATCGTAGCAGTTTCCCTGCCCAAACCTTTTAATTAATTATACGTGAATTATTTGTGGAAGGATTATATGGACTGGCTTTCGTATTGAATTATGCCCCTCCGCCACTGATATACGATTATAGAGCCCTTTTCCTGCATACGCTCTAATTCATATTACGTTTGGGATTTTATTACCAATCAGTACTAATACGCTATAATTGTCGATGAGAATTGTGACATACTTTTCATGAGTTGTCAAAAAGTGATTCCTCATACATTTTGTGTGGCAATAGCAATCTGTGACTTTATTATTTTTCCAAGTTAATGACTCAACTGTTTATTGATAACAAAGCAATTAAAAATCTAATTTTACAGTTACAGTAATTCAATCGTAAAATAAACTTGAAATAATATATTAATGGTGTCAACTAAGGGCTGCGGAACTGTTCGAAAGAGATACCGTGGCCCTGGAACACAAAGGGCAAAGAAGGAACATGGATGGGTTTTAGTTAGTACAAGTCTGACACTCCCTTCCGCTCCGCCCAGAGTGCGGGGGAGGGGCACTTGATGATTTCCCATCAGAAAAAAAAAAAAAAAAAAATGGTGTCAACTATCCCATGCATGTGTGTACACAGCCTTATACTTATCGTGTAGCGCAAATAATAAGAACACTTCGGTGTGTTCAGTGGTCAAACTAGTAACTAGTTAGTCAAGACGATTGTCGCGGCGCAGTATTGTTTCTACCTTTATTACTTCGTTAGTTCGGCTGTTATTATGACAAATGTGACTTGTATCGTGACCAACTTAGCTGTGACCACTCGGCTTTATATGATGGTATCTTTGAAGTTCATTGTAAAGGGGTGTGGTTAGAACTGTGTAGGGTTACCTCGTGCGATTTGCAGCGAAAAAAACAAACATAGAAAGTTGTATAAAGCATGCCGCGCCACACACCTTGCAGAATGAAAAGAGACGCGCGTGCATGTATCTTGCTTGCTGCAAGTTGCATAGCTTGAAGACTCGAACAGGGTCTTAGCTTAGTTAAAAGCTACATGGTCATGCTCATTAGGAAGTACAAGACACACCCTACAACCTCAGAACACTAGGTTGGCATTCACCTAGAAGTATTAAGTTTTGAATGAAAGCATTAGAAAATTAGAAATAGCTGCGAAATATTATGTGGAAATCTTTAGAACGGGGTTTTGGCTTAATTAAGCAGCTATGAGCATACATTCTCTCTGAAATTTTCAAAGAAAAAAAAGATCCCATATCTACTATAATTAATAAAGCTGAAGAGTTTGTTTGTTTGGTTGAACGCGCTAATCTCAAAAACTACTGGTTCGAATTGAAATATTATTTTAGTCTTTAATAGTAAATTTAGCGAGGAAGGCTATAAGCTATATAACATCACGCTACGACCAATAGGAGCCCAGCAAAAATAAAACCAGTCAGCAGCGGCGGGTGAAAACGCGGGGCACAGCTAGTCATTGGATAAAGAGGTTTCTCATCAATAGTAGCTGTACTTTATCCATACATATGGTTCCATCAAAGGTTTATATTGCATACCAACTCAAGTACTGAGCTGTGGTGCAGTTGGTAAGCATTGTAAAATGTATTGAAAAACAAACAAACGCGATGTAGTCCCGATTTTGGACGCACACCAAAAGGCTCTTGAATAGGCTACGTCTATGTCTTCATCATCATCATATCATCTGCCTAGCCTTCTTTGGTCGGCCTCCAGTCTAACCGGATGCAGCTGAATACCGGAATTTTACATGGAGCGACTGCCTATCTGACCTCCACAACCTAGTTAGTACTGGGTAATCCGATACCCCTTAGTAAGACTGGTTGTCAGAATTTCGGGCCACTGACTACCTGTAACGACTGTCAAAGATCTACAAATGACAGCCGGGACGTAATGACGTCTATATCTCTATGTGGGCAGTAAATGCGTCCCGTCGCGCCACAGCTGACGTCATCGTCTATAAAAGGGCTAATGACTACCACCGTATCATTTCACCCTCTCACAATTCGAATTAAAGTCATTGCATCCGCCATACTAAGGTTTCGTCAAAGGCTTCCCTTTAATCAACCGATACACTACACTTTTTAAAAGTACAGAAGCAGTCTGCGAACCTAATTACATTTAATTTTAAACCCTAATTTAATTTGTTAGGGTATAAAATACCTTGGGGGTGAATTAGGGAGGCCGGAGTCAATTTGCATACGAGTAAACCGGTTTCGCACGTGTTCATTGTAAAACGAGATTTTGGTGAATACTAGTGTGAAATATTTGCATAAATCCTAAATATATTGTATTGATTTGCATAATAAAGTAATTCGATTCTTTAAAACTAATAGTGTTTTTACCGAATAAAAATCTTTTTTTTTTTGTTTGTTTTTTAGAAATGATATTGAAGCTAACGATAATTTTATTCATAGAGATTGACATGGAAATGTTTATTTTAAATGATTATTTTGCAAATAAGAATGAGTTTTGCTCGAGTAAAATAACACTTGTTTAGAAACACAATAAGGAGTTGCAGCATGGTTCACGTGGCGATATTAGATAAATTCATCCGTCCTCCTCTTACTTTAGAAATTAGAGGTAGGGGACACACAATTAACCACTTTGGAAGTTTCTACCTTTCAAACGATTGACTTTGAGAAAAAATGGTTTTAGGAACCTCATTGTCATTTTAAAAGACCTATATATAAGGTCTATATTTTCATACACGAAATATTTTAGGAGTAACTTCTATAAGCCGTAAAGTTTTTTTACAAAATTATTATAATAAATTCTAAAATTTTTTGAGACTAAAACCCATAAAACCAAAAAAACCCATAAAATTTTTACTCCCATATTCTAACAATCATCATCTGCCTAGCCTTTTCCCAACTATGTTGGGGTCGGCTTCCAGTCTAACCGGATGCAGCTGAAAACCAGTATTTTACATGGAGCGACTGCCTATCTGACCTCCACAACCCAGTTAGTACTGGGTAATACGATACCCCTTGGTAAGACTGGTTGTCAGGTTTTTTGGGCCACTGACTGCCTAACGACTGTCAAAGATCTACAAATGACAGCCGGGACCAACGGCTTAACGTGCTTTCTGAGGCACGGAGGAAACTCGGTATGTAATTGGCGGTCACCCATCCACAGACCAACCTAGGCAAGCACGGCTTAACCTAATGATCGACCCGAGCGGCTGTTACTCCCATATTCTAACAATGACAGTAGGTAAATACGACGTATTAAACTACCGTAATGGATGCTTTAAAATAAGGAGCCAGTATTTATTTTGTGGATCTAGTAATTTTAAATTATTCATTTTTTTTTTTAAATATACTTAGATAATCCATAATAGGAGCCTGCGATCATCGCAAAACCGTATGCTTCAATGTCCCTCTCACCGCACTGATTTCATTCACCGATCTTTCTTTGTCCAGTCTATTTCTCTGTGGAATGCGCTTCCCCAGGAAATCAGGATGGCAACCAATCGCTTATCTTTTAAAATTAAAGTTCGTGAGTACATTCGGAAGAAGCTGGCAGTTTCGTCACAACGGTAATGTTTTCCCCATGGTTTGTGTTTTTATTTTGGTATATTCGTGGAAATGTTTATTTACATTAATTTAAATTTTGATATATATTTATAGTATTTGATATATATTTATAGTATTTTATATATCCTTGTAGTTATCTTGTAGTTAATCTTATTATTATTTAAAATTGTTTTCAGATTTACACCTACCACTGCTTGTCTTTGCATCACCCAAAGGTTGACTGGTAGAAAATGCCTATGGCATTAAGTCCGCCTCTGTACTTATGTGCTTGAAGTGTTAAATAAATAAATAAATAAATAAAAAAAAAACCCTTGAAATGGCTTTGTTATAGCCGTTAGAAGATTCTCTGAAAATATTTCGTGTATGAATAGTTAGACCCTATATAGACACCCCGCACGTATGGGTTTTTCTTTTTTTTTGGTTCTGTTCCATGTATGGGGTTTTATTTTTGCATAAAAATCGTAAAGCGTTTCACAGAATACATCTACCTACCAACTTTCAACTGAGTAGTCCTAATAGTTTCGGAATAAAGTGGCTGTGACATACGGACGGACAGGCAGACAGATAGACAAGACGAATCTTGGGTTCTGTTTTTTTGCCATTCGGCTACGGATCCCTAAAAATGTCCCTACCTGATATAAAATTGATGCTATCCTCTTAAGTGCCTAAAAATTGATTATATTCTTCTTTTGTCTTCAAGGCCTTTCCCAACTACGGTGGAACGATGCTAATCTGATCTCCACAACTCAGTTAATGGGTATTACGATACACCTTCGTGTCGACGTGAAGTTACAAAAAAATATAAATACTCTCATTTCACCAATTAAAGTCCGTGACACACTGGACACGCACTCACTCGCGGGCAACCTAGCCGGTCCGGTCCCTTTGCTTTTGTGCCGCCGCTCCTCTTTTGTTACCAGTGTACTCTTTGCGGACATCCCACTCGTTACAGCATGTTCTACGGAGATTCAGCTGTTAGGTTATTCGGGAATGTGTTTTTTTTTAGGGTGAATATAATTATAGGTGATGGAAAGGTGATTTTGCACCCGATGTTTGGAGTGAATTTGCTGTCGATTTTTTAAATTTACATGTTGCTGTAGCTATACAGAATATAGCTGCGATGTTATAGGTAATAGGTAGACCTCTAAGTATCTAGACTGAACTTCGGCATGGCGGCTAATATCAGCGGAGTAGCTATAGACAAGGAAAATATACATGGTGGGAGGGACACGTCCGAAGCAATAACGATTACCACGCATTCAGTACATCATTCCAAACGGGGGGGGGGGGGGGGGGGGTTAGTTCATAGAATGCTGTTCCATACATTTTGACCGTGTAGGTATTGTAGGAAACAACTGTTTTTGTTTTTCGATGAAAAATGTGTATGTTAGGAATGATGTACTGAATTATGTGGTAACCGTTTTAGCGACGGTGTCCCTTACACCCTGTATAGTGCACAAGTATCTGCTCAAGCGCAGCTGCAATCTTTCTTCCCTGACTCTCATAGTGCGATGAGAGAACAATCTTCACACGACGGAAGTGAGATCTGCACGGGACCCACGGCATAACGTGCTTCTCTCTCTGCTCTGCCTAGGGCCATCCCTACAGGGACAGTATGGATAAATAACGCTCTCTACTAGACACGAAATATTACCTTCCTTATGTTACAGTTGGGAAAAAAGCCAATAATGCGCTGTATTTACTCCCAACGAACCTCTGCTTTTCAATACTTACCTAAACGAGGCAACGACAGCGCTTCGAAGTATTTCTTCCCAAATTAACCTCAATCTGTACGGAACAAATCGTCACCATTACTAAGGCAGCTAAAACATTAGCGCAACCGAGCTTGGCAACCAATCCGACGGCTAGCTACCGTCTGCGTTAGTTAACCTGACATGCATGTGGTGAGTCACGGTGCTTAGTGCTTACGTCCTTGGCTGCCTGAAGCGCTCTCTGTCTTATTGATACGTCGGTATACAGATATGCTTTACTGGGATTACTTGATCTGTACTGGCTGGAATTATCTGTAGTTATATTTTCAAAAGATGCTCTAAAGCGACAAAAAAAAATCAAACTTTAGGAAAAACTTGTCACTGTTGATCTGACTCTCATATTCTACCCCTGCACTGCACCTCTCAGTTTTAAGGCAAATAACTTTTAAATTTTCTTAAAATAAAACTCAGCATTCGTTTTTAATAAAAACGGTAAGGCCCGCTTGCACCACGAATCGCTATACGCGTTTAACATAGAATGCATTTAAAACATCGTTCTATTTCTATCAATCGTTTAAAGATGACAGAGACAGAATGATGTTTTAAATAAGTTTAGCGTTAAACGCGTTTAGTGATTCGTGGTGCAAGCGGGCCTAAGACTAAGCACCGATCCAGTGTTAAACACATCATTTCACATAAAAACTCTCCGTTGGTTCAGCTATTTTAATTCCCAATTCCTTTGCATAGCATTGTTGAAACCACGACTATGTATTTTCCATCTGCGTTTATTCCTGCTACCTGGCTTCCATTTAATGCATAAAATAAAAGGCGCCAGTTTAATTCAGTGGCTGTTTTGGTCCGGAGTTAGGAGCCGCGTAATAGGAGCCAGGGCCTATCTCCGGATACAAATTACAAGGCACGTTGTTAGGCTGTGTGCTTGAGGTTGAAGCTAAATAACGTAATTTTCCGCTAACTTGATTAAACTTCGGATAGATGTCCTATTGTTGTAAACTAGATTGCCTTTTGTGGCACTAATTGCTAAGCTATGAAACTTTAGTGGGTAGTTTAACGTAATGATTACGAGTTTTGTGTAATTGAGCCTGTTTTAGTGTCGTGGTTTTCCGTGTGGTTTTTTAGTGACGCGACTTTTAAAATAATGGTGGAACAGAGAACAGTACAGGCACAATCTTACTGAATCTTATCATTTTTAGGGTTCCGTAACCGAAGGGTAACCAACGGGACCCTATTACTAAGCCTCCGCTGTCCGTCCGTCTGTCTGCCAGCGGGCTGTATCTCATGATCCGTAATAGGTAGACAGTTGAAATTTTCACAGAATGTGTATATTCTGTTGCCGTTAAAACAACAAATAATAAAAATAATTTCAAAATTAAAGGGGGCTCCCCTAATACGATGGTACGGAACCCTACATGCGCGAGTCCGACTCGCACTTTTCCGGTTTTTTTCTTGCTTTTTACTTTTTCAACCAATAATTTGGATTGCCTCGTTTGTTCTTCCATCAGGAATATCTTATTAGCAGGCTGGAGTCAGGATTTGTGCCCGATTGATGGCAAACGGGTGGTGAAATGTGGGTGTAGTTTAGATACACATCTCTAACCCTAACCTAACCCTACAGGGAAAACGAAGTTTTTTAAACTATCTTTGGAATTAAGAATTAAGTATTACTAATAATATAATATAAAATATAAATTATAATATAAAATAATATATTATAATTTATATTTTTAAATGTTTTTTTTTGGATTGTTTTTATTTTAAGGAATATTTAAAAATATATTAGATTTGTTTAGAAATAAATAAAGGAAATAATAACAAATCATTTGCACAATAGTGTTGGTACCTGCTTGATGTAACATAGATATTCCTTTTTGTATCTGGTCACACATACAACGATAACGGTGCTATCTATCAACATTCTTAGAATACCAAGTGCCTACTTACTCTTTTACGTCTATCATCGATCTTCCATCCGTCTCATCTTGTACTGACTGCCACAATAAAGAGGGTAGAAATAGATCTTCAATTGAACTCAGACCTGGATGAATGGCCAAGTTTAAGGCCATTCGTCTAGGCCTAAGCTTTAGGTACTTCAAATAAGATTACAATTGCTTTTTCAGTTCAGCCTGAAACATGTAAGAACCCTTTTTATCTGTTTTAAATCCTTATAATTTTCTTCTTTAGGCCTAATACATTTTACTGCAATAATAAATATGGGCTAATAGTAGTACTCATTACAATTTGGTAATAATTCGGTCCATGGCTAACACAAACAGATATTTTGTATTGTAGATACACTGAAAGGACGAAAAACCGGCCAAGTGCGAGTCGGATTCACGCATGAAGGGTTCCGTACCATCGTAGTAGGGGAGCCACCTTCAATTTTTAATTTATTTGTTGTTGTTATAGCGGCAAGAGAAATACACTTTCTACTATTTCTCATGATCAGTGATCATGAGATACAGCCCGCTGACAGACAGATGGACAGTCTGACTGACTGACGGAACCCTAAAAAACAGTACACAACATATCAGAAAATCTTGTTTACTTATCACAATGTTTACATGCTCTTATCTCATGAAAATTCAATACACACGCTTCATAAAACTCTGTTTTAACTTTTATTGTTATTAAACAAATTACCATACAGTTCTACGGATTACGGCTCCGTGTTTACGGCTCGTCTTGTAATTTGAGTCCGTTACTTGCGGTTGGCTAGTCTTGCGTGTAATCTTCACTTTCCTATTCCTGATTACATTGTTTTGTTTAATTTGTTAACTGGAAGAGGTAATCTCGTGTCAGACTCAGGATTTGCGCGATGGAAATTGGGTGGAAGTGTGCATTATGCAACATTTGGGCTGCCTGTCCATTGAAGTGGAGCGAGGCTGCAGGGCGGAGTAACGGAGAAAAATTAACCAATAGGATTGCATAAAATCTTCGCTTCACTCCGGCTTGTAATCCTATTGGTTAATATTTCGCAGTTTCCCCGCTCCGCAGCCACGCTCCGCTTCAATGGACAGGCAACCTTATGCACCTAGTTTTATTGAATGAAAATAATAATTAAATCAATTATGTTTTGTTTCAGGTAAGATACATATTACAAAGAATAAAAAAAACGAGAATAACAGTAGCTGCCTCTATCAAAAGTAAGTTTTAGAAGTTAAAAGGAAAGCCAGAGTAGCCTACGAAACTTAAAAAACGTAAGAAAATTTGAATTTTGCGGGCTAACCTGGCGCATCCACCTTAAAAGAAAGAAAACTTACTATTGCAACTTCTTCAAAAGTACAATCATAGCTGGGCAAGAATCTTTTGGCACGTGGCCAAAATCAAAACGATCGCCGCCATTTTGTTTGTTCAAAATATTTCACAAAACACTTGAAAAATGTTCACATTCTTGTCAACGTCATTCTAGCGCCAAAAGACCCATGCAGATCTGTATGTTATGTTGTGTTTAGAAGAAGTTTCCATTAAATATTTGCGTAACAAGAAATCTATTTGTATATATTCCAAAACAAACAATCGGCACAAAAATGGAAATACAAAAGGATTTTATGTTAGTCCTCTAGATTTAGTGAGGGCCATAAAAACTAGACCTCGGGTAACATGAAATGGCACAAAACCTTTAGTAAATTGCTTTTTCAAGCAATGTTATTATGTAAACGAAATGCCTGATAGAATCATCTCTATTCGTACAGCAGCGTAAGAAACAATAACATAACGTTTTTTTACAAAAAAAATCTGACGGATTTTTTTTTTACACGTTTGCGGTGAGGCTGAAATGAGGAAGAGAATATTTTTTCAAGTGAAATAACATTATTCTATGCATAACGTTTACTTTACTTTCCATGATGGTGAACGGGGAACCCCTGTTGTAACGACGTCATCAGGATAAGGGTTCCCTTGGATGTCAAATTAAGAAATCATGGAAAATGTTTTTCAGGCCATGTATTAATTAAGTCCTTAATTAAAATAATAAGGTGATTTATTTCTAGTCTAAGATGATTTCTTTGTTCTGTTTTGGGGACTCAAGTATCGTCTACCTCAAATAGTTAAATCATAATAAAATCATAGGCTAAGTCACAGGTCTCGAGTTCGAACCCAAGACACACACCTCTGGTTTTTCGGATTTATGTGCGTATTGTATAATTATAACTTGCTTCGGTGAAGGAAAACATCGTGACGAAACTATTAGCTATTTTTCGACGGCATGTAAAGCCTAGTAAGAGTCCCATGGGCGGCATAAAAAATCTGACACCAGGTTAGGTTAGAAGATGATGATAAAATATTAAAATCTTTTAGCTAGATTTTTAACATTTAGGAAGATGGAAGCTCATTTAGGAGAAGAGAGATCTTCTAATACGGATTTGCGTTGTAATTGTAACGTGGTATATTGACTGTAGATAACTAATAAAACCCAATATGAAATCGAACCAAATGCATTCAGCGATCGACAGGACACTAAATAGTTCCAGCTAACACCGTTATCGGCTTAACTACACTCCCTCCCCCCTAACCCTTCAAAGATCAAGCTTTCCTACCTCACCAATAACCGTCATTCGTAATGGCAGAATCCATTCTCCTAATGACGTCATCAGGCGTCCTTCGCACGTTACGTTACGGAGTCGGTCTCGAGAGCGAAGTGACACGGTCCACCGGCCAACCATACGCCACGATGGGCCACGATGGCATAGTTAGGAACATACGTGTCTATTATGTAATTAGTTAATTACGTCACGGTTCACGCGTATTGTGAGCGAATGTGATTAGTTTATTGAGTGTGAGTTTTTGTTACGTAGATGGTGGAAAAAGTGTTAGAAGTTTATCATACACTAACACTTCGCCCGCGACTTTATCCAATTGTCCTAGCTCGGCTAATATGCACGACATAAATATAATTTATAGCCAAAAATAATGTATCTTTCTATCAGTGAAAACATTTTTAGAATTGGATCATTAGTTCCAGAGATTACCCCCTACATACAAACGCACCACATTTACACTCCAGGGCAGAGTCATCACTGAATCTCCACATCGTTCATCGTTTGAGGGTGCACTCTGCCAAGCCCTTCGAAAATACAACTGCGATGTTATATTATGAGAGGCTGCCACTACTTTCAGGCTGTAAGACTTCTCCGTAATCGTGACGTCAGAAAGCTCTAAAACATTGCAATAGAATTCTGAGTTGACCTACCTGTTCCTCTGCATAATAGAACTCGCTGACCTACCCGTGCTACTAAGGATGTTTCTGAGACCGTCCACTGGGAATATCTGGCGGGCCGTCCTGCAGTTCCGCTTCAATTAGTAAGGTTTATGCAGGTGTTGTGCAAGCTAGCTATGTTGGAGTGGGTACAGTGTTTGTGTCATTCTGTGGAAATGTAAGATGTCATTTTAAACCTTCATACGTTCCAAGGAAGTTTCACCGTCCAATGTTACATACAGTGGTACATCTACATGTACCTATGTGACATCCATATGAACTCAAGACGTCTGTCTTCAGTTCATTATCTACAATACAGAGAGAATGACTGCCTCGTTGGTCCAGGGGTGTCAAGCGTGACTGCTGAGCATGATGGCCTCAGTTCGATTCCCAGGTCGGGCAAAGTGTTATTGGATTTTTCTATCAGGAATTTCTCGGTAACTACTATGAGGTCTAGATTTGTGCCCGGTTGATGACAATAAGCTAGCCCCCTATTACATGGGACTTAAACGTAACTGGCGAAATGTGAGTGTACTATTAGGTACAGCTCTGCCTAATCTTTTGGGGATTACAGGCGTGTTGTTTTGTTATGTACAAAGTGAATTGATTTGCTTTTGCATTTAAATCAAACATTACACGACGTTTTTAGAGTAACAATTCTTGTAAGCCAACATACAGTTAATTGGAGCACTTGACTGAACAATTGCACATGTGATAAGAATATAGAAAGTTATGAAGTGTTAAAGGAATTTATGGAAAATAAAATAAGAATAAAAGAAGTATTCATTCTCGATTAACTGAACTGGATTATCTTGCACCGCGTAACTGGAATTGTCAAGTCTACACCAGCTTCACAAAGCCATCCATTTTTTCCCCGCTTGTTCGGTAGATGCTTCGTACCATTGTAATGTTAGAGATTAAACTAATACCCGATACCAGCATAGATTTATAATTTAATCAAGGCCAACCATTAAAGTATCAGTACGATGTTAATTACACACTTGAACATAAATTAAATATCTACAAACACAGTATAATTATTCATCAATCAAGTCAGTATCTACACAATCGTTTTGTAAACCACATAACATTGTTGGTGGTGGTTTGGCGGAGGTGTACCTAATAGTACACCCACATTTCGCCACTTATGTTTAAGTCCCATGTAATAGGAGGCGAGCCTATTGCCATCAATCGGGCACAAATCCAGACTCCGTGACTGCTACTGAGAAATTCTTGATGGAAAAACCCAATAACTAAATAAACCAGGACCTCATGCTCAGCAGTCGCACTTGCCGCCACTAGACTAACGGAGCAACATTTGAACAATTTTTATATTAATCATTTTAAAATAACAAACCATAACTTTAACTAAATAATTCTATTAAATTATCGAAAACAAAGAATAAAGAAGCTCAGTGAACACCATCAAAAGGAAACTCGAAGAAGTGGCTTTGCATCCTGACCTGAGGCACTTTACAAATTGCTTTTTGTGTAGATTTGTTCACAAAAATCATTTAACTTCGCCTCAAGTTACAATGTAGGCGGGAACTGAAAGACAGCCAGAAATATATCAATAAGCAGGTATAGATAAATAATGGGATATAATAGAATTGAGGTGACTTCAAAGACGGTGGGAGAGTTGTAATAAATGTTAAAATGTTTGAATTGAATACGTTTTATTCCTACGCATGCACAGGATCCGATAGCAGAAAAAGTCTTTTTTAAAAACAGAGTCATCAAACTTTTTGAAACTACTTGAATTAGTTAACCTAGCCAAAACAATAAAGAATATCCTGTCTGTCCTGTTGTTTGTTCGGTACAGAAACTGGTGGACGCGACTGAAGGTGCAATTCTGTAGCCCAGTTCTAGGCAGACTGAATTAAGATTGTCACCGATACGAAAAGAAGCCTTGAAATTAACCATGAAATGAAGGATGACAAACAGTGATTTAAAAAAAATCCGTAAAACTTTACAAAATAACGGAAAATTTACAACGACACCAGGCAATACGCGAGTCCCTGCGAAAGAATTTTAAATAAAGGTCATATCTGATTCGCAAGGGGATGTAAACACAATAAATATTTAAAGAATTGTTTCGAAGCCGACGTGGGAATGGCAGAAAAACAGTTTACCAGATTATATCAGAGTTCGCAGCTTGTTTGTGAAGTGAAACATGTTATTAAGTTGTTCGTAGATGATAAACTACACGGAGTTGAACATGTCTAGTTTTGCATTACCAGAGGCGGGAGGCACTTCCTCTAATACAAAGTCGCCGCAGGAATTTTGAATAATCTTGTCATAGTGTTTGCTGTTCACGTTTCTAGCTCCGTACTTAGGATTAGGTTTTCAAAGTTAGTCATCTTTCGCTATATTTAGAATTTTACTTCGAATAAATAGACATTCTATAAGCATATTGCAGTATTTGCTATATTTCAAAACCGTTTGAAGTTATTTTGAATCAATAAAATTGCAGATAAGATCAATCTTCTTTTGCTACCTAACTTCTTCGAACTTTGAGTGGCCCAGGGCTATAAGTTAAATGTTTAACCAAAAGGATTTAATCGAAGAATAACTTTGATTGATTGCGTTTCATTTCTTTGACTCTAGTCATTAACGACTGCCTTGAAATGTGTTTATTGAGTTTAAATACGGGTTAAGCTTGAGTTTATTTTTTCTTAGATTATTGCGGTGTTTGCTGTAGCTTAAATTTTCTTGTAACTGCTTTGAATTTATGACTATTATTTTGCTCTAGATTCTGCCTTAAGCCACAAGGGTTCATTTCAGTTCTGAGAATATTTCTTAGTTATGGAACTTTCTAGGCTGTGTTGGAAGTTTTGCGAAATTTCCAGACAGTCTGTTGATCAGAGTAGTTAACGTTATAGTATGATAACTTTCAAAGTTAATCGATAAAAGTAGTTAGTGAATAACACTCTGCTACAAAGATAATATTTGTTTTTATGCCCTTCAACGAGGTGACAGCGTGACGATGCCGTGACGTAATGATTTATAGTGTGTACTAACATTATTTGGCACGTGAATCCTGTTGTACGAGATTGAACGATTTTTTATCGTCTGTTACCAGCCCTAGGGGTTGTAAAAATGTGAATCCTCTTAAAATCCGGCCATTGCTTTTAAGTGACGCCTGTTCAAACACGCGAAGACTGTAAAACGATGTTGTTTTAATATTTAATGATGCCACGTAATTTAATTTTGTTTGCGAAACGTTAAGAATTCAATAAGGCAGGGTTCTGAACATAAATTCAGTCGTTTTCATGATAAACAAAAAAGGTGATGACATAAAGATTGAGGACATTGACTTGAGAATGTTTGTGGATAAGTTTAATCAAATTGCAGAGTTTCCGAAACAAAGTCTCGGAATGATACGGGTACGTTAAATATCCGAACAGATGTAAGAAACGTTGGTAACAATGTTGAAGGCTTGCAAACTTAAAGTAGAGCTCTGGGTACGCTTGTTGTCACAAATTTTGAAATTTCAGTTAACAATTTATTACAAGCGAAGCAATTTAACAAACTTAGCAAAGACAGTTTTGTCAGATCTTAACGTTGTACCATTGCACGGGGATTACATGTTCCTCTGTACCTCGGAAAAGTGGAACACGGATACTGAACTATATTTAAGTTGTAAGTCTTGTCTTCCTTACCTGAAGTTTTAATGATCGGTTGTACTGGTGCATATTTTATTGCAAGAGAACTTCTTTATCAAGCTATAAAAATAATGGATTGTTATATTCTGTTTTCTTTTTAGCTTTATTTTCTACATTGTCTGCAGAATTGTTTGAATTCATTACGAAATTGCAAATCTTCGCTTCTATTATTATATAAAATCAGGAGCGTGCACATTGCAGCAGCATTATCTGTTTTATTTGTCAAGAGTATGGCCATTAGGTTTTATTTCTTTACTGTATTCTTTCTTCTGTTCATTTTCTCCATACCACACGTGCATTTAATTTAGAATTCGACTTCTCTAATTGTGTCATTCCGCCATTCTCGCTCCGATTCTCTATTTAGTGTAGGAAATAGTCTCTTTATCTGATAATGTTTGTATAATCCAATTCCCGGTAACTGATATGTGACTAATGAACCGAGCACGACTGTTATCCGGGCATACGGCCGGATAGACAGGGATATCCTGCGAAAGGAGATTATCCTCACCCTCCCAAAGATAAGTGTGTGTGAGGATTCGTATCAAGTTTCTTTTGTTAGCTGCCTTCTTGATTTTGTCTAATGCGATTTCGTGCATTTGTTTAGAGATAGAATTCTGTATTTATATGGTTTCGGCATGTACTGAAATTGTAGACCTCTCTTTATCTTTAGTGTTTATACGCTGCATGTGATATAGTTCGTTGTGTGTTGTTAGTATATAATTAACAATAGTTTCTACTTCATCCTACATAGTTCTAAACCAAAATCCGACCCTTCCCTCATGATTTCCACCAAAAATATCGATCCCTAACATTCTATATTCCGTTTCAGCTGATCGACTTAGCCGTAACTTGGCCCACGTTACGTCAAAGGGGTCTAATTTTGAACTTGATATTGAGTTGTAGTCTGCCGTCGCTGGCTTACGGCACGGCACGGTGTTCGATGCAACCGTGCCGTTATACGTTCCCGGACCGGTTTCTGCTGAATTTAATAAAGTCTTCGGATTTTACGATTGCAATCGTAAAAGTTTTGTGATCGCACGCCACGCGTAAAATGTTTTGGACTGAACGATACCTGTTTTCTTTCTCGTATTTAGTTATTAGTGTTATTATGTTTTTGGATTATGCCATTTAAAGTTAATTTATCGGTCTGCTTATCACCCGACGACAGTATGTAATTTCTGTGGAAAAGATTATCTCAGATTTAATACGGCATCCATGGCATTTATGATTAAAAAATAAGTGAGTTGTCCATCGAAATTGCTTACACACACGAAACGTAAAACTATGCGTTTTACGTTTCGTGTTTCTCGAATTGATTCAGTGTCGACTACTATAGACTTTTTTCGTTCGAATTGATTATCTAGCCAGCAGTAGCGAAGGGTCATTTTTTGTAAGAGGTAAGCCGGAGTACATATCTTTAAAGTGATTATATTATTTGTCTATAGAATACTGACTGTGCTATTTTTCAAAAGAAAGCCGGTAGGAATCGTGTTGTATGGAACCTTCGCTACTGGTAGCCAGTGTAACAATTGAAACCTCCCTTTTGTAGCTAACAGCACTAACATTAAATTAATAAAAAAATATCCACGTCACTGTGACTGTCATTAAAACAGTAGCGGCAATAAAATAAATTACACACGTATTTTCAATACAGTAAACATCGATCTGAAAAATCAATAAAAAATTCATTTGTCTACTAAAAGTCATCGAGAAGAGTAGCGTATTTCCCAATGTCGTGTTCCCGGGGGTGATATAAACGTGAATGTTATACCTACGTATCATGGGTCGTCTGCCCCGACATAATTCAAATTAAGCTCATGACAGAAGGGTCGACCAAAACGGGGTAGCACTTGGAGGGTTGAAAATGTTTGGAGAAGGCTCCTGTAGGCTCCCGTTGTTTAGTTTATCTTACAGATCTGTTGGTACGTCTTCTTGCCTTCGGATTGTGAAGTGGTAAATGTTTTGATGTCTCGAATAATGACATCTGGATGATACTTGATGTTGAGAGGGTTTTTGTGATTTTAGATCGAGGAGACAGGGTAGTAAGTATTCTGTATGTAAGTCAGTTCAGTTGACTTTCTAAAAAAAATACTAATATTTAGCTGCGTCCGGTCAGACTGGAAGCCGACCCCAATAAAGTTGGGAAAAGGCTAGGCAGATGATTGTCTTTCTAAAAAGGCCTGTATAAAAGATCAGTCAAACTAGTACGGTCTAGTTGCGGACGCGGTTGCTGACTCAGTCACCTCCATACAAATACTTAGGTACTGAAGAATCCGTCAGTGTCCCGTGACCGCTGTACCTTTGGCCTTAACCTTCCAAGTGGAAGCCCTAGGATAGCCCGCGAAATTCAAATTATCTTACGTTTTTTGCATTTTGCATCTCAGGCTGCATGTTGTACAAATATGATTCGCGACCGTAACACATTTGTATTAACATTTACAGGATTTTAATCATTAAAATCATCAATATAACCCTCCCAGTTCATTTAATCCTATTGAATTACTATTTTTCATGAAATAGGAAAAAAAAAACTAAAAAAAATTGAATTTCGCGGGCTACCCAGGCGCTTCCGCCGTAATCAAGAAAAACAAAGGCCACTGACAAATAACTCCATAATATTTTTAAGCACTTACATACTTTTTGTTTCCATTTCCATAGATACACGTCAATAGACAGTGCTGAGCGCAGGTGGATGTGATATCCCATCCATCATCCGCCGAAGTACGGTCCCCTATGCAAGTTTGACTTGAATGTACTCCACTCACTTGAATTAATAACAGAGCAATATAAATAAGTGGAGAGGGGCTCTCTATAAACAGCACGATTTTTTTTACCCGTTTGATATTATGACATTTATGTGTGGCTATAGATGTTTTGACGAAAATACAAGGTCAAAGTAAGTTACCTAGCGAAACTCCACATACGTGATAAGTGTGATAAAACATAAACAAAGATATCATCTAATATAATATGTTTGGAGGTCAAAGATCGCGGTAAGTAAGAGTTTAGGAACTTATTGTTTTCATGGAGTTAAAATAACAATAAAAATCACGTCGGTGACAAAGTTTAAAAAAAACAGATATAATATTTTAATTACTACACTACTTACCACTAATGAAAAATTGCGAATTTTACCTTGTCAAAATTGCGAATTTGACCCGGTATTGTCATAATTTTAAACATTAAGCAATACTTTTATAATTTCATGTCATAATTCCCCATAGTGATCGGGAATGGGAATCCCGTGTCGAGCAAATGGAATAATCCGAGTCTAATGAGTATACAGTTCTCAGCTAATCGTGTTCCTAATTAATACACTTCATCAGAAATGCTTAGGTACGAGATTTGAATACTGCACCGTTCACTTGTAAAGGATTAGCTGTAATATGCGAGGTTAGAAATGATCCCACGGTAACGTAGTGAAATGAAAAGTAGTAATCCAATAAAAAGTAATTCAGTTATTTTCGTATTTATAATATTAGTATCGATAAGTACCTACATAGGTACATCATGCTGATCATGTTATGTCGATCAGTGTGCAACCAACCAGCAAAAATACGGGCACTTTTTCTAGGGCATGAAGAACAAGGTGTAAAGTTTTTCATTCCCATAGAAAAAGGAAGGATCTTCCTACCAGACGGGTATAACGTTTGGTGGGCTACTGCCCAATAGTCAGTTTTTTCTATATAGTCGCGAGTAGTTAAGTCGCGGATAACTTTAACATCGCGATTCAGATTTTTTTGATGTTAGTTCTTCATTTGTGTCTTAGATGGCGCTGTAGTAAATTTTGTACTATGTTGCTGTACTACTATTTGCAGTGCCGCTGCAAGTCAATGAAATATCGTGACAAATTAATATTAGTAGGTACTATAAAATAATCATCTATCGTTTTTCAACTAGAGAAAACTTACTACTTGTGTTTGTGTCATCTCAATAATAGAAAACTTTATCAATATTTCGTTATTTCAGACACACATAAGATATTGGTATTCGCTGAGTGAAACTTAATTACCGGTTGGTAGTGCCAGCTGCTACAGCCTGGTGCTGTTCAGGCGTGATGGCTGACGGGACAAACTAATTGTTATGGCCCTGAAATGAATAAGGTTGTGCACATAGAGAATTAATAAAAAATAAAGGAAAATGAACTGTTAGAAGTGAAATTCAATGAACTTAGAGAGAATACCAGTGGATAGCATACGGGAAAACTGTAGATATTAATTTATGATGCGCACAACCAAATTTTGGATGTCTGTGCCAGCGTCGATGTTAACATTCACCTAAGTAAAAGTGAACAGGTATCTTCTTGGCACACTTGTACTGTTATAAAGGGTGTAAATAGCCCCTTAACATAGCCGAAAGGCACTTGTTCTCCCCGTCTTTGCGATATTTTTTTTGTTTTTGAAGGTTCCCAAGTATGGTTACGGAGATATTGGAGGTCAAAGTTTCAACTTTTTCACAAGTTTATTTTTTTAAATATGTTTTTAATGTAAGATTTTTACACACCTCCACGACCCCCGTACTATTCAATCCATCCTTCAGCACAATGCTTTGATTGCTTTCCATCGAGTCCTACCGTAAAACGTGATTTTTCACCCCAAAAAAAAAAGTCGATTAACAGCAATAATTTTTGCGTAAAGTTACTTAGTTTGATGTACAGAATGTCTGGTTGAAGGCTGTGTGCAGGGTCTGTTTACACCCTGTAGATCTCATTCTTCGCTTTCCATCAGACGAGATATAATAACACATTCGTAGAAGCGAAAAATCATCCGTCACGTTAATGGGTCCTGCATTGTCATAATTTTAATAACAACACTCCATATTTTAGTTAGCCGGGTCAAACACCTGTACAACATTTTAATCCCAGCATAAATTACAAGGGCGCCTCGCAATCCCCAGACCTGCCAAAACTCATAAATACTGGATACGTATCTGGACATTGTCCTGGATATAACGCGAAATATAACATAAATATGAGGGTACCACAATACAGCTTTAATCTGGTATTGTTTCGCTTTACCAAGGGTTATGTCGGACCTTTCATCGTAAAAAGCTGGACAATGTTGAGACTAACTTATTTTATTAAAAACCCTTAACTTTACTTTTTATTCGTCAACTGGATTTTTTCCGCAGCTTCGGTCGCCTGAAGATCGGAAAATATTTCACGGGAAGTCACTACCGGGATAAAAAAATAAGTTCTATGTCCTAACCCAGGTCCTGTCTGACTGCAAAACTTCATCAACGGAGTCTTTTGACTGTTAACGGCTCCGCTGCGGAGACACGTCAAATTTTTCGCGTCTGTAGCGGGCTCCGCAGCGGAGCCCTTGATCACAGCCTTATTTTTTACGTTGCTTATAAAACTGTATCTATCTAGCTCTAACTTGCACAGAGTCTAGGAGACAGAACAAGAAATATATATTATTGTCTCTTTCAAGTTTTTAAAATGAACGAATGACGCGTAAAAAGGTACTACCGATACCTAGCATACATACAGAATTACATTCGTATTTATGTTATTGGTATGAAATACAGTGTCAGTGTCGAGTGTAACTCTTATTTGATTACAAGTCACAAATATTCCGTTCGTTACTGAATCACTCGTGCAAGCATGAAAAAGTCATCACTCACAAACGCTCGATTCCGATCGAAATCACGGCCGAATTCCGAATATGCAAGTGATGAGTTTTACTCGAACGCGATTCGATGCTTCGACGTCGACGGTCGACCCGTCCAGCATCGTCTAAATTGCAAAAAGCTTTGCTGAATAAAATCCTCTTAGTGAATTCGAATTCATTCCGATAGCGAAGGCAATAGACAAGCCATTTATCCACTAGACCTGCCACAGTTTAAGCTTAATGTAATGCTAAAGAGCAGTAACTCCTTGCAAACGTTTAATCTGCTCTAAGCTGCTTTGCATCAATTGTTCTGGCTTCAAAATGTTTATCTTGAACTTTGTAGCTCCCTTGATGCATGTAGTAAATTCTCCTTTATTTTTCGTTTACACATTGTCAGCCCTGTTCAATTAATCTCAACTCAAGCTTTATCTCGAGTCGCATCCAATCATGTGCCAGGGCAGATCTGACATCCAATTAACAACGTTCTGATGACAAATCATTAATACGCTGGTTGTATAAAACAGTATAAGTACAGGCAGCGAGAATGACGCCTATGAATTATTCATCGGTGGCTCCCGTTAACGTACACCAACAGATTTCGCCATCAGGACCGCAACCCTTGCCGCTGAATTTTTTCATTCGTCACATTCACGAGTGGTTCGTTGATGGCAAGGTTTTAATTAATGAATTGCAAACTGATGTCCAAACTCAAGTATGCGCTGCGACTGTATTTTGTTTTTGAAAAGTTAAAATGTCTGGTCAAGTGGCTTTTACCAGATTACGCGGAGCGAAATTGGAACGATATTTATTTTTGAATGATACTTTTCCAGATAAATTGAAAGGTTGTTAGCATTTGCTAATTTTCTAATGACTTATTTGTAGAGCACTATTGACGAAGCCAAAATCTAAGCAAAGTCCCACTTCTCAATAATTTAAATATAATTAATCTTCCGCTAATTCCAAGGAAATCTACATTTCTGTAGCACCTGACAGGAAATCGATGGATGACGTAACACCGTGAGCACTTAGGCTTGCCTCTAAGCCCTGGTTTCAAGGCTAGGAAGGAACCCGCCAATATTAATGGTCGTAGGGAAGTCTGGCGTCATTTCATCGGGTACCTAATTAATCAGGACCCTCTTCATGTGCGTGATTAGTCTTTCGTTCTGTCACTGTAATGATATGGACAGGACGGGTTATCAATCGCCTTCAATTTGTTACGCTCACCTACGTAGGACCTTTTTGGGGGATCTCGTTTTACGCCTTTACGGGTATCGCTTTTTTTTGTATAGTTTTTGGTTTGAGCTGTTTATTGTGTGTTGGCATTTTGTTTGGTATTATGACGTGCTATTCCTCGTACTCGTGCTGTATGTAAAATGGTATTCAGCTGCATCTGGTTATACTGGAAGCCGACCCCAACATAGTTGGGAAAAGGCTAGACAAATGATTATGACATGCTATTTTCCGAAGAATGAATTTAAGACATTAACCTGCTGCTTCCTGCATCTGGGCAAAGGCCTGCAAAATAAGGTGATAAAAGATCTTAAACGTAGCAAGATTCTTAAAACCTATCTACTGATATTTCTGTTTTCCTGGTTACATTCATCCATCTTCTCTTGTATGCATAACTGGTACAAAACATACCATACATGCATAATGAATGAAAGTTACGTGTAAGTTTGCCTTACAGCTTCACACGCAGAGATTTTCATTCTGTCAATATGTAACAGGAAAATCTTCCGGATGCGTCACCGGATGGGCACTCTCTCACATTCCCCTATTGTATTTTCAGAAACAAAAAGGGGTGTAAAAAATTCCCAAGTTTTTATAAGGAAGCCAAGGGTAATGTCGTTTTATTTAAAAGTAACTTTCGCTCGCGGCTTTGCTGGGATAAAAAGTATCCTTTGTCCTATCCCAGGTCAGGGCCCCAAGAGCCTCTGCCAAACATCGAAATAATAAGGCGTGAAAAGTTAGCAAACCAACAGAGTTACTTTGTATTTAATGTTTCGCAATATAATAATCTATCATTACTAGTTAAAGCATAGCCGAGATACTAAATGCTAATGAGCAGTGGAATAAAATTCTAGTTCTACTCAGAAATCTAATCAGCGCCTTGGTACAAACCAGTCTAGTAACACTAACAGCTGGCTACTAAATCTAGATCTGATTTGAATTATTATATAATTATTTACGCTCTAGTTAGAATAGTTCTATAATAGGAACTGTTTCAAATGCGTAAATCATTCTTAGTTTACCCTTCGTGCAATCTAGAATAGATCCGTCTTTGTCATTGAAATCCTTACTCCGTCAAGTACAGAACTATAGGCCATTACGGACTAAGAAGATAACTTTGTCAAGAAAAAAAAAAGCCATTTCGAATTTCCATTGAGATACAACTATTACAGGATATTTATTTAATGATATAAGATTTTAAACTGTCATGGCCACTAACATTATCATAACAAAAAACTAACAAGAAAGGGTAGACCGATTTCTCTACTCATAAACACCCACCCGCAATAACTTCAGTTTATCCGTGATCATGGAGCTTGCAACAGCGCCGAAATATCGGGAACTCAAAGAAATCAGTAAACAAGCTAAATATCACGTTTCTAGTGTTAAGATAATTTAATTAATGGTTCAACGCATCTAATAAAATACAAACATTTTGGAAACAACTGATTCTTTTTAAAACTACAAATGCTCGTAAGTCCACGCCAATTATGCAACGAGGATCCACAACCAATAATAAACTTACGCACACAATTTATTTATAACTTATCACAATTATCATACACGATGAAATAACTAGCCGGCAGCTAGATAAGAAAGTGGATCGTACAATTTTCTAGACCCTGACCAAACCAGTTTGGAAGACTCCAGGCGAGTACATTTTGTTCATATAAATAAGCGGCTTTTAGTTATTTTCCGCAAATGTTAACTGGAAACATTACTTAGTCCATCCATCTGCACCGTCGCCAAATTATACCCTGCGAGAACTATAGTTTACCATTTCTATATTTAATTCCTTAAGATTTCCTATCATTATCTAGAGGTATAAGAATCAAGTTGAAGTAAGGTTGGGAGGTAGAAAAAGAATATTCGTGTACGCAACTAATCCAATTTTCCCCGCTCCCTTTTGTAATTTTCTCTGAAAATCACAATCAATGTTTTGTAGGTACTGCTGCAAACTTCCTCTGAAAACATAGGAATGAAAAAACTAGAACACTGTGAACAACAATTTTAGCTTTGACTTTGTAGCTAACCCAATTCCAGCGGCGAATATTAAATCCCCTGTTTTTCTTGTTTCTCAGCCACTAGAACATAAAGATGACAATCTGACAAAGATGTAAAGAGTACAGTTTTAATGGCTGAAAATTATCAATCATGAACATGGGCCAAAATTGATGCTTATCTATCCAAGCCCATCATTGATTGTACCTTTGCCATTATTATACCAACTACATTATTATCCGAAGATTACATTATAGCTTCGGAATCTTCAAGTTTTATAGTAATAGGAAGCTTTCGAGACCGTCCACGGGAAAGTACAGCAATATCTTTTACGTCGGGTTTTCTTTTTGGACCATTTCTGATCGTTTCTGTCCAATGTGTTTCGTACTTGTGAAATATAGCGATTGTTTCGTTTTCTACCTCAGTTGTTGTCCTTTTTATTTAGGGACTCTTTTCCGAGATTACATTTTCCATTTGATCCTTATCGAAGTGATTGGAGTTTATTTTACGTGTTTCTATTTGTCTCTTAATGTCATGGTCTGTTTTGATTTTGTTTTTTATGTCTGCTTTCTTCTATACTTTCGAAGATATCAGATTTTTAATACGGTTTTTGGAAACATCATCTCTTAATTTCAAAACTTAATTTAACTCGAAACATGATATAATCTTTCAATTTTCGGAATATTATCTTAACGGGTCCTTCCAATGTATACCGCTCTTTATCACCTTGGCTCTCATTCCCATGGCTTCCTTATCCAGCAGATGAAGACATTTAAAATGTATTCTTATCTTTATTATAATCTACTGTACAGTTAATAGAGTCGAATATCAAACTGACACGGTATAATATTACGTCGAGAATTCCTTGCGTTGTTCCATAGACATGGAAATGTGTAGAATAGGGACATCAGCTACCTGTTTTTAAAAGTTTTACTGCTGCCAAACGGTTATTTATGAATTTTAAAGAAAGATATTAATGTTTTATTCTGGTATTTCTTGTTCATTTCCATATTCGACGATATTTTATGGTATACTAATTATAGTTTGACATTTATGTGAAAGCTTTAAATTGTTATTATAAGCAAGATTTGCCGACGTCGACGGTAAGGTAAACTAACTAGTATTTTTATTTTACGCCGAAGTTGGGTATTTATGTACCTCCTCACTCTGTACCGTGGGTAAGTAGGTACTTACCCAGATGGTAAATAGGTTTTGTTAAATTTATAGATTTTTATGAAAATCCGTAAAGAAAATGGTTTTTCTCCGATCCATAACAATATAGCGTCCTCAATTTATTAACATGGAAATACGTACTTTCGTGCACATTTATGAAGCCTAAGAGTTTTAACGCATTATTTATAATAGTCATAACTTCATCAGCTAAACTTAAACATCCTTCAGCCTAGCTTTCTTACTTGCCTTGTAGAATAATAAAAGTTCCAACTATTCAGAAAACTACATATAAATTCGTAGTTAAAAAATAAACAGCACGTCCGGGCTATTTATGTGTGCTAGGGTTATTTACTACTTGGATCAAAACTTTGATTATTTCTTTACTTTAGTAACAAGTGTCTACCACAGACATTATAACCGAGATATCATAAGTAACTTTTTATGTCAAAAGTTTTTTAGATTTAAACTTTTTTTTTTTTTTTTCGTTTTTATAACTACAGCAGGTGTACAACTTTAACAGGACATCTAATTAGTTTCCTATTTTGCTACAACAATCCCAACCTTCTATTGTTTCTTTCTCTTTCTGTTTAACTAATTGGCCATTCTATAGATTATTTTATTTTTAAACTTGCCCCACACTAGGATTTTTTCCAGTATCTTGGGTGCGTTTACAAACATTTAAACTCACATACACAAACAGCCAGACCCGGAACAACTACTTGTAGGCCATACAAATATTTGTTCCGTGCGGGGATCGAACCCGCGACACGTAGAGCAGCAGCCAATCGTTCAGCCACTGCGCCAACCGTGTCGTCAGATTAACAGTCATCTGGCCTTTAAATAACAATTATTTAATTTACCTGCTTCAAAAATATCAAACACTTTATTCCCTAAACGTCAATTTTTTATTATTCCATAAAATAAACGTTAGTTTTTCCAATATTTTTACACAGACTGCTATTATTTTCCAAACTCTATGGCCAAACTAAAATGCATATTGAACGTACGAGTAGGCGGTTATATTATATGCAAAACTCTCTCTGGAGCACGTGGAGCACGTGGAGCAGAATACTGCTTAAAATACTTCAGCTGTTAAAATGTCTTACTTTTGTTGTCTCCAAAATGTTAACCATACAGTTGGATAGATCACACACCTTTTTTCGTCCAGCATTATTTAAAGGATTGCTACATTTTCTTCCGTACTCTGTGACCAGACTAAAATGCCCATATTGCGGGGCGTACGGCCGGGCAGGCGTTTATATGCAAAACCCTGTCTACATGGAGCAACAGCTAACAGAATGCAGCAAAACAATTCACGTCGCTTGCCATTAGGCGGGTGGCCAAAATGTCTTCGTTTGTTGTACTTTTGTCTGTATTTTCATGGTATTAAAGTTCGGAAGTCATTCTAAGTTGGGATTGGTTTTGGATGTGCACTGCGAGATGGGTGTTTTTGATTGGTAGAATTAATTGAAGTTTTCGGGTAGTTTTTTAACTTCATTTTAGAATGCTGGGTTTTATAATGTCCTGTCAAATTGTAGTCATATCATATGTAAGCTTGCTTACAAAAAAATTGGATGTATTGAATTATTAAAGACTATGGTCTTTGGATTTTTCGTTACTGAAGGCGCCAAACTAGTGGTTCAGTACTGTACCAACACAATTTAGATTGCCATCGATACGTTAAGAAGAATACTAATTCCGTACTTTTCTGTTCATCAAGATGAAGCCAAACCAAGTACTATTGGTAGAAAGGCTTTGGTCAGCTACTCGTTAAACGACATACTTCTAAAGATCAATCTTTAGGCAAAGTAGCCTCAGCTGAAGAAGAAGGCACTATGTCTCTTTCTCCCTCTCTTATTAAAGGCGAAACCCATGCAACGCGACGAGCTATTTAAACTGCAATAAGCAGCAATTAAACATAATATTATAGCCACCATAAACCCTATATCCTTCAACAATATTTTTATTTATTCTACGTATTTATTTTTTATATTCACACATTTAATACGCCACGATACAGGAGAAATTCCAAGTGTGGGGCAAAAATTGAAAAAAAAAAAAAACAAAAATACTGTCATTATGAAGATGTTTTTAATACAAATAAGCTCTCTGTCCGTTATTGCGCTTACACCCTCTAATCGTGTTATGATTTTAAAAACACATAGTAGGTTTGTGTTGTCTCGTCAGGTTTTATTCACAAATCTACGGTTATTGTAGCTATTGATAGATAAAGTTGTCTTGAACATACAAACCTTTAAGTTTGTCCAAATCAAATCAAATAATTATTTATTTTTCAGAACATGGTCGGTATGTATATTACATGGTCTTGAGTTTATATAGATTGTATTATCACATTCTACCACATGAGTGTACAAATGTTAAATAAATGTTACATTGGTGATAAATAATAATATTTGTATCATTGATTTGTTAAAAAAAAATATTATGTGTATCAAAAATTCACCCCAAATACAGTCTCCCCACAGTGTGTCCCTACCGAGCTGCCTAAATGCTTATATCTTAGTCTACAGCTATCGTAATATAAATTCCCGTGCGTGACCACCGTACGCGCAGAATGTGTGGAGCATACCACAGCTATGCAATACCACCTCTTCCGCTGAACGGTGACAAGTGTGACGAGTATTGTTATTCAAAACTCGTTTGTATACAAGCAACGTTGGGATTGTAGACTCTAAATATACAATGATTTTTAAACGTTAAAATTTCAGCTGCTACCTAAATATTTTCGAGTTTGCGACCAATAGGGGTATTCTTCAAAGCACAACTATTATTAGGCGCAACCAAGTAAGCGCAACTAAATTATTCCTCTTAATTCAAATTATAAATATTATATGTTTATTCCTCAAAGCGCACCCATAATTGTAAAAAAAAATTATGAATCCATCATAACCATCTCTATTTTTCATCATGGTTGCGCTTTGAGGAATAAATATATAATATTTTTAATTTGAATTTGTGAGCTCAACTAATGGTTACGTTTCGCAGAATAATTTAGTCGCGCTTAGTTGGTTGCGCTTAATAATAGTTGCGCTTTGAGGAGTACCCCGACCAATAATGTATGGAGCAGCAGATAGTTTTTTCGCGATTTCATGATCGGTCCCATATTAAAAAAAAAGTTCATTTTCATGAGTTTTGCAAACGTTTGAAAAATCAACCAGTATAGTTAAGGTGGTAGGTACATGTAGTGTAGGTCCAACATTTTGACGAAGTTGGAGCTAAATATCGTTTTATCACCGACGCGGAAAGTTTTTAATTGAAAAGCACCATGAGTGCTTTTCTCGGTCTGGCAAAATATAATCAAAACAATATGGGCAGTTAGCTCAACTTTTCTTCATTGATAATTTGCATTAGTCTATTTATAAGGAGCTCATGACTAAATAATTGACCGCTTGGGTCGATCTTCAGGTTCGTCTGTGGATGGATGACCAACCGAGTTTCCTCCGTGCCTCAGAAAGCACGTTAAGCCGTTGGTCCCGGGTGTCATTTGTAGATCTTTGACCGTCGATACATGTAGAAAAAAAGTCCTAAAAGTCTGACAACCAGTCTTACCAAGGGTATCGTATTTTCCAGCATTAACTGGGTTGTGGAGGTGAGATAGACAATCGCGCCATGTAAAGTACTGGTATTCAGCTGCATCGGGTTAGACTGGAAGCCGACCTCAACATATTTGGGAAAAGGCTAAGCAGATGATGAACTCATAAGTCTATTGCAATTTATTTGGAACCGGCTTGTTTTCTTGTTCCACACTTCTCTATAAATCGTCATCTCATTAGTCTTCTCCTTGCTAACCACTTCATCACACAAACCATCAATCGTTTCTTTGGTTTTCTCCTACTGATTTATACTCATAAAGTACGTCACTCACGACACTTTCCCCCACAAAAATTTGCATAACCAAGGCTGCAAAATCAATTACTCAAAATCTTTAAGTAAACACAAACGGCCTGCTATTAAAGCTTTGAAATCTATCTCTTCTGGAAGCTATAATTAAGCGGTATCTCGAATAAAACAAGCCCCAGTAACCTGTTGCCTTATTCCAAACATTAGTAGCATTGCCCTTAATTACCACTTACGACTGCCTCGAAGATAAGTGAGTAGTTCTTATACTTACTACTTATATTTAAGTTTATCTTTACAGCCAACTTAACGAACCACAGAGATAGTTTACAGAAAACTTTGAATTTCTTGCTTGTTTTTTTTTTGTTTTTGAAGCAGTGCATCTGCCTAGTGTTTTCCCAACTATATTGAGGTCGGCTTCCAGTGTAACCGGATGCAGCTGAATACCAGTATTTTACATGGAGCGACTGCCTATCTGACCTCCACAACCCAGTTAGTACTATACCCCCTGGATTATACGATACCCCTTGGTAAGACTGGTTGTCAGACTTTTTGGGCCACTGACTACCTAATAACTGTCAAAGAACTACAAATGACACCCGGGACCAACGGCTTAACGTGCTTTCCGAGGCACGGAGGAAACTCGGTATGTAATGGGTGGTCACCCATCCACAAACCAACCTAGGCAAGCACGGCTTAACCTAAAGATCGATCCAAGCGGCTGTTATTATTTAGCCACGAGCTCCTCATTTAGCCACGAGCTCCTCATTTAGCCACGAGCTCCTCAGACGCTGATCGTTACATAATTATCAACAGTGTTTATATATAAACCCTCCTTCGTAATTACAACTTTAAATCCAATTAACCACTGCACTTTTTTTCACATCGTTGGGTAGTTAACAAACTGACGGCCGGGTTCCAGAGCTCTGATTTTCTCATGAAAATTGGGTTAACTTTGCCATCGTGTTAAATACGGTAGCACAGTATTTTTTGCAAAGCATTTTTATCTTTACCTCCTTTTAAAATAAACTTTGAAACACATAACCTAGAGAGGTTTCGAGAAATCTTTTGACAGTATCAGAAAATAAATAAAGACACACTGCTGAAAGTAACGTCAAGTCGTCAAGAAGAGAATTTCATTTTTCTGTTTCTGTGACCCAGCGACGCTCTGAACTTTGTCCTTGTTGTTGTTTACTAGTTAGGGATTATCAATTCAGGGGAATATAAGTACCTGTCCCGGATTACAGCTGGTATAATACCCGTTGGGTAATAGGCCCGTATTGTTGCCAAACTAGTACCAAATTAGTCTGTTATTTGCCTCGTTTATAGGAGACAATAATGAGAGACGTTAATGTTGAGTATTGATGAGCTTGTTTTATTTATTTTGTCTGTTATTTATTCAATCATCTTATTTTATTCATTTTGAAATATCTCTTAAAAAAAATAGGATAAAAAACATTTAGAAATATAAAAATAGTAGCCTACTGGTATCAGGAACAGGGTCCAAGCTACCGGGCGGTCAGGGATCTAGAGAGAGGAACCTCCTAACAATACGAGCCTTGTCTAGGAGTACCGCTTTCTGAATCAAGCCCTTAATCTAGCTGCCTAACAAGAGCCTCCTCGGGTATTGTTCGAGACTCTCAGCAGTCCAAGTTAAGATACTTGATTTACTGATCTTTCTCGGCTTTCTTTACTTTATTCTCCGAAAAGAACTTATTGAAACAACACGACTCTACGAAAAACCAATAGGCGGTCATGTCGCTATTTACGGAAGCATTTTCACATGGCTACGTGGAAAACTGGTCGTGTCTCTAAGCTTTGCGGTTGCGGTTTGCCTTTTTAGCTCTGGAAATATGTCTTAACCGTGCTGGAGCCCAATGCAATGACTATAATCCTTTAGAGGGCTTCACTCATCCAATCTTTACTTCTATTATAAATGCGAAATTTTAAAAGGATGGATGGATGTTCGTTTCTCAATCAGGCCAGAGCGGCTGACCAGATCTGGATGAAATTTGGCACCAAGATTGATTATTCAAAATCAAAATCTTTTATTTCACATAGGCCTGGATGGGCACTTATAAAAACAAAAAAGGTCTGTAAAAGCATATAGAATACTTTTCTTTCTCACACGTACTCATCAAAATTTCCACGCGAACGAAGTCGCGGGCAACAGCTAGTAAATTATTAACTTAAATCCTAAGCCTAAAATCTTATCCAGTCTTAACACTTTGCACCCAAACACACAATAAAGTCACGCAGCACATTTTATCGTGAAAGGGCAAAGCTGGACTTTAGATGTTAACCCCTCGCGAACCGCGTCCGACACCAAGTTATCTCTAAGTTGCTGCTAAGTTCCCGCGACTTATCTAAGTGAACACCGAGACTTGATAACGCCCAACTTGCTACAACTTTGATTGTGGAGAACATAAACGAGAGAAAGTGATAATTTACGGCTACGGGAGTTATTTAATTTGGAACTGATGAAAGAGTTTTTTAAATTATAAGTTAGGCTGGCCTCTCGCCATTTTGTTTTCATAAAAGAATCTCGTGGTCTGTGATTTATTAATCAGTCTTGTTTGTTTCCAATAATATAAGGCCAGTGTTTCTACGCTATATAGATTTCATTATTCTTTCGAGGTTTTTTGTATCATCAAATATATTGTGATGTGTCATAATTGGCAAAGTCTTATCATTTTCTGAAACTACTGCTTATCATCTTATTTAGCCCTAAAATTGAGATGATAAGGTAAAATTCTAGACCTTATTTTCTTATATTCAGTAATGTAATGTAGATAGTAGGTAGATAGTATAATTTTGGTTAAGTCACATTATTATTTTAAACGTAAGTGCTTTTCACATTATTATTTAGACGTATCAAACGTCAGATACGGCAATAAAACGGGATCGTAAGAAAAAGTAAACATGCACTTCGATAGTAATTTTCTCACGCCAAGCGCAATCGAAATTCCTTCGCGTATTATTATTTATCTAATTAAAATTTTTCAAACATTATCGTAGAAACAGATGCTGTGTGTGTATGTAATTTCTTTTATTGAGATAGCTCGTGCGAAAAGCAATATTTTCCGACCGAACAAACATTTTCAATATTGGTGTGGGAATAGTAAAACTTTATGCTCGTAGTTTTTGTTACATAGATTTTATTCCATTTAATTCTGACAATGCCAGAGTACAAAATAAATATGTACTGGGATTTTGTTTTTAATCTAGGCCGCAAACTCTAGTAGTTCTTTTTTTGTTGTTATTGAGCTAAATATTTGATTAAAAATCTTTTTTTTTAATTTAAATATCTTCTAACTTTTCTAATATGAAATGCCGAAAAACAGTTTATCGAATCACTATGTAGTGTTGAAAATGTGTAAAGGTAACAGTGCTAATGGACTTTAATTGCTAACCGTACCATCTTTTTACGTAGGCGCTAATAAGTAGCAACAGCTGTTTTATATAAGTACTTACTATCTGTATTTTTTGTGAATAAACATTTATTATTATTATTATTACTACTTCTCCATTTTCCTGAATTTATAACTTTAAAAGGGTATAACCCTTTCATACTTTGTGTTGAAATAAAAACTGACTGAGTAACACTGAAACGTACTCAAACAACATAATTCAAAGGATCTCATAAAAGTGTATTCCCATTAATGCCGGTGCAATGCACGCTATAACAATGCTTCAAAGTGGGTCGTGTACAGACAACCAAAGAGTTTGGTATGCAGGAAAAAATATTTACATAACGCGACCTTTACTCTATTTATTTATTTTACAAATCCTGTATACGCACACAAAATACACGACACAACTTTTATATACATAATATCATACAAAAGAAACAAACATATTTTTAACACTGGTGTACATACAACGGGTGGTGTTTTCGTACAAGACGATCCTATATAGACCACCGTAGGATGAATGGAAGGAAAGCAGGATATTTTGGGCCAATGCACAAAAACAGCCAGCATAATACTACTTTCACATGATAAAATAATTACAGCACGTTAAGCCGTTGGTCCCGGGTGTCATTTGTAGATCTTTGACAGTCGATAGGTAGTCAGTGGCCCAAAAAGTCTGACAACCAGTCTTTCCAAGGGGTATCGTATTACCCAGTACTAACTGGGTTGTGGAGGTCAGATAGGCAGTCGCTCCATGTAAAATACTGGTATTCAGCTGCATCCGGTTAGACTGGAAGCCGACCCCAACATAGTTGGGAAAAGGCTAGGCAGATGATGATGACGTGATAAAATAATTACAATTAACGTAACTACTTTTAAGTTTAAGCACACAATACTTTACGAAATTGTGTAAAATACTACGGCAACACAGATAAGTAGTGGTAACTTCGCTGGCTGTATACCTATCTTTTTGTTCGACTTTACTATACCAGTCATGTAGTCGCGCCATATCAAACTACACGCGATTATAAACATGATAATAGTCTAGACTGCTTTGTGTGAATACATGAGTTATTCAATAATTACCTGATAATATGCCTGATTTTTTTGCTGCCTCATAGGTCTAGCGGTTGCAAGCATTACTGTTGAACATGAACATGATGTCCTGGGTTTAATCTCCAGGTCGAGCAAAGTGTTACTTATTGGGTTTTCGCAATAAAGAAATTTCTCAGTAGCTACCAACAAGTCTGGATTTGTGGCCACTTGATGGCAAAAGGCTTGTATTATCCGGCGAAATATGGGTGTACTATTATGATACACAACTCTGCTATCCCTTCGGGGATTACAGGCATGATGTTATGCACTTCAATTTATTGCGCATCGCATATGAGTACTTTCAGCAGCGTTCTTCTTTCTTTTTTAGAAAAACGTTGCCCCACACTAGGAATTTCTCCTGTATCTTGGGTGCGTTTACAAACATTTAAACTCGCATACACAAACAGCCAGACCCGGAACAACTACCTGTAGGCCATACAAATATTTGTTCCGTGCGGGAATCGAACCCGCGACACGCAGCGCAACAGTCAATCGCTCAGCCACTGCGCCTGCTTTAAATCACAAGCGCTTTCTCCTCTCTCTAACTAGAACAACAAAACAATTAAAAAACAACTCTAATTAATTTAAAATATATGGCTGTAAATATATTATCTCTCCTCCGTGTGGATTAGAAGCGTAAACAAGAACAACAATAAATTTTAATCACTTTAGAGCGGTTAACTTTGGAGCAATTACTTAAACAACTTTTAAAGCGAACAATATTAAAATGAGCAGAACAGAACCCGCTGCAGACGTCACTGCTTACACTCCAAGTAGGTAAGCATATGAGGCGTATAAAATCTAAAACAGCTAAATTCATTTATAGTAATTTTTACGCTGGGTATACCATTAATATGTCCTCAATCCTTTGGCATCAAAAGCAGATACATCCGCCTTTAAAACGCTATAAAAAATAAAGTTAGTAACAAAGGTAGCTACATCCCGCTTCGTGAGAATCAAAGACAGCTAAAGTTGGACAATATTATTATACAATTTTAACATAACATAACATCAGGCCTGTAATTCCCGGAGGCTTAGGCAGAGATGAATCTAATTGTACACCCACATTTCGTCAGTTATGTTAAAGTCAAATGGCGATTCTAATGCCATCAACCCGGCACAAATCAAGACTACGTGATTGCTACCTGAAATTCCTGATGGGAAAAAACCAATAACACTTTGGCCGACCTGGAAATCGAAACCAGGACCCCATGCTCAGCAGTATTAGCATATGTATAAACCTGTGTGTATCACAATGCACTCATGGTATCAATAACACCGCAGTCTACATCTGGACATAGGCCCCTCCCAATTCGACCACAACACACGATTTCCGTATCCAGCCAACCATTCTGTCCAATTTGTCGATCCTCTGCTTGTGTGGTCTGCTCTCGAGGATCGTCTGCTCCAATGGCCATCGGTCCTTTGACAGATAGAACTTGCCCACTGCGCCTTCTAAGGTGATTCGTACGCGAAACCGATAGTCCGCGCGGTCAGGCGGACGCGAAGGATTTTACGGCCGTATACGTGTACGTCTGATAAGCATTAACGGATTTCACACAAGCAAATGCTTCACAACCCGACCGCGCGGGATGAGAGGTGTATAAGAATCGCATAATTTCTAACTCAGCAAGCGCACCTGTATATACATAAAAAGAATTCACACATATTATCAAATAAGAACAGCATTAATTGCGGCAAAACATCGGTATACGTACACACAGTAAAAAAAAGCAATACTTTCCATCATTGAATCATAAAACAGTAATTGCCGTGCGTCTCAATAAAGCGAGATACCAATTTAATTCGGGTCTCTATTACCTCGAGTTTTACGGTCGGTAAACTTGAGATTACAATCGTAAAGAGAGGAAAAAAGACAAAATGCAGTTTGTGAAGATATTAGTATTCAGGACACGTGGGGGTCCGCTTGCATGGGGTCAATTGCGACTGCTGTAAGTCGAGTGACACTTAGATTAAAGGATTCGACGGACTTTTCGGGACTTTTCTGCTGTGTTGACTTTTTCGGCGGTTTCCTGTTACAAGGGATTTTGTTTAAATGGTATTCTTTTTCTTCTTTACCTGTCGATGAGACTCAAATTGTGTTAGACCAGTAAATAGGGTGACTGATAATTAGTGACCGATACTTAAACACGTGAAAAAAACAACTCATGATAACAAACAACTTTCCCAAAGAAACTTTTTTTTTTATACCACGTGCCGGCCTGTGGCGCGGGCGCCGCTTACGGAGCGGGCTTGTGAGCCGCGCGGGTACTCTGCCTACCCACTGTTGCACGGTATGATAGTAATGAGACAGAACGGCGTCACGCGGCTAACAGGTGCAGTAATTCCCGAAGGGTTAGGCAGAGGTGTACCCATTAGTACACCCACATTTAGCCAGTTATGTTTAAGTCCCATGTAATGGGGGCGAGCCTATTGCCATTGAGAAAATTCTGATGAAAAAACTCAATAACACTTTGCCCAACCTGGGAATCGAACCCAAGACCTCATGCTCGGTAGTCACGATTGCGACCACTAAACCAACGAGGCAGTCACTCTCTGTAGATATCGTAAAAAGTTTGTACTACAATGTAATTAGGAACCGCCTATAAAGAACTTTTATAGCAATTATTCATTCATTATCCGCCTGCCAAGCTAATATAAGTTTAAATTCTCTCAAGCTCAAATAAAGCCGAAACATTGGATCATTAATTTATAACGTCAACGTTTATAAAAGTCAGTCACAATTTAAAAATTGAACCTTCAGAAGTAAATCTGGCTTTTTTTAAAGTACTCCCGTAGAGACTCTTTGCGATGGAAATAAGGCAATTTGTCGTTGAAGCTCTAGCACAACGTAAGTAAAAAATAGCAAGCATAACATAAGCTTAGCATAATCAGCCTATTAATGTTCTCACTGCTGGGACGCAGGCCTCCTCTCTATGAGAGGGTATGGGCTATAATCCACCACGCGGGCCCAGTGCGGGTTGGTAGATGTCACATGTCTTCGAATTTTTGGTTCTAGGACATGCCGGTTTCCTCACGATGTTTCCCTTCACCGTTTTGAGAGCAGTGGTGATGAAATAACTTACACAAAGTAATGCTCCTGGCTGGGTTCGAACCCACGACTTACTGCTCGTAAGTCAGGGTCTCCACCACTGGGCCACCGCTACTCTCACTAAAAATAGCAAGTTTACAGGTTAAACGGGAAAAAAACACACACACACACACAGACCTGAAGATAGGAAAATATTTTTTATTTAAATTAAAGAGCATCTATCATCGTATTCGTATTATTTCTTTGGAAAATAATCATTCTTTAGGTATTATAAACTAATTAAAAATTATTTTATCTTAAGTGAGTCTTAAAAAATCAGTAGGTATACTTACATTTACATTTAATGTAAATGTATTAAATGTAATAATTGATCAAATATACTCGTAGAATGTAATTATGATTTAATATGAATTGGTGTATGAAAAAATGTTATGGAATTATGGATATTGTTATTTTGGGAAATAAAGGCTTTATTTATTTAATGGTACAATACCATTTTATAATTTTTATATAGGAGCTCGTGGCTAAATAATAACAGCTGCTCGGATCGATCTTTAGGTTAAGCCGTGCTTGCCTAGGTTGGTCTGTGGATGGGTGACCACCCATTACGTACCGAGTTTCCTCCGTGCCTCGGAAAGCACGTTAAGCCGTTGGTCCCGGGTGTCATTTGTAGATCTTTGACAGTCGTTTGGTAGTCAGTGGCCCAAAAAGTCTGACAACCAGTCTTACCAAGGAGTATCGTATTACCCAGTACTAACTGGGTTGTGGAGGTCAGATAGGCAGTCGCTCCATGTAAAATACTGGTATTCAGCTGCATCCGGTTAGACTGGAAGCTGACCCCAACATAGTTGGGAAAAGGCTAGGCTGATGATGACCATTTTATAATTTGTATAATTCACTTCAATTCAGAAAGAGACGTTGCTTGTTTCTAATTGGCTGTAACAACGCGTCTTCCGATTCTCTAGCGAATGGCATCAAAATGACAAAACCGCCAAAAAGTGACTTACGTGGTGTTAGAACTTCAACGACGATTTTCATTAGGCAATTTTATTCTATAAATTCTCTTTTCATAAAGTGTCAAAACAAAACTTAACTTGTACAAACAAGGAAAAGCTCTTGGCAATATTAGTTATGCGTTTTCAAAATAGTTGAAGTCAGTTTTCATTTGCAACTTGCGACTGCTAGTGCGACTCGCAATAGTTTATTTATTTAAATTGTCTACGTCCGAGTTTGCATCTTGGGGGCCATAAGGACAAAATGCAGTTCTTGAAATATAATATAAATAAAGTTATGTCTAAGCATCTTACCGTCTCAAACTTTTTTTATAAAACGTTGTGCTTTTTTTTAAAATAAACGATCTTCAAAAGTTGAATATCTTCATTATTACACATCATCTGTGTAGTATTTTCTGGCCTATGTTGGGGTTGGCTTCGAGTCTTACCGGATGCAGATATACTAGTAATTTACCTAGACTCCGCGACTGCCTATTTGACCTCAATAACCCAATTACGGGGTAATACAATACCAAGGGGTATTGTGTCACCGAGCTAATTAAAGCTAGATATCAGAATGTTAGGGCCACAGAACACCTGTAACGACTGTCAAAGGTCTTCAAATGGCAGCCAGGACCAACGGCTTAGAGCTCTCCGAAGCACGGTAGAGTCTCGAGATGTAATGAGTGGTCACCTATCCACAGTCCCACCACGGCAAGGCTGCTATTAAATTATAAAAATATACAAATACACATAAAAGTGGGTACCTACTTTTACAAGAAAACTTTTGTACAACAGTACCTCATAAATCACAAAGGAAATCATTATAATGAATGAAGACGTCCCCAAAAGTTGAGAAAGAAAAAAAAACACTTCAGTACTTGTTTGATACTTAATTTTCTTTATGTAGTCCAACCACGCCTGTAAAAGATTCTTCAGGCATCAAAAATGTTTTATCTTTTATGCAAAAAATTGGTAGAACACCAAGATTGCCTCTTTGGTCTTTTTGTCGTAAGCTTTACTGATGAGCATGAGTACCTGGGTTTGATTTCCAGGTAGGCAATATTGTTGGATTTTTTCATCAAGAATTTCTCAGAAGAAGCCCGCCGCAGTTTAGATTCGGGTTCGGTAGACGGCAATAGGCTCGCCCGCTTTTACATGGGAGCTACGCTTAACTGACAAAATGTGGGTGTACTATAGGTAGGTATTATAAGTACACCTCTGCCTAACCCTTCGGATATTACAATCGTTAAACGTTATGAAATGTTCGTGAGGAAAGTTCTGAGTATGAATGTGGATGGGTACAAAACTAGAGACCAAAGAAACGATGGGTGGACTGTGTAAAGGTTGATATGACAAGAAAGGAGGTGTCTGATGAAATGACGAGTAATAGGGAAGTATGGAAGAAGAAGACATGCTGCGCCGACCCCAAATGAATTGGGATAAGGGCAGGAGATAAACGATGTTATATAATTTTCTGTGTTTCACGTACCTATTTGTCATAACCGCCTACGACCATGCTGAAAAGACAAAAAGACAAGCTTATTATTTTAAACTACCCGACACCATGAGAGATAAGGGTCGTTTGCATCTCCCGTAACATAACCCTTAAGCTACATGATATGAAAACAAATCGGTCTCCTATGTCATGAAAATGTATCACCCCAAACTGAGTTTCAAAATTGTTTATTACAATTTGGCAAAATAATTCAAAAGTAATAAACCCGGGTACTATTTCGGTACATAGAAAGATAGAACCCTAGAAAATATGTGACTTTTCAGTGTAGCAAACAACCAAACTTGTCAATTCTCTGTCATGTTTTATGGTTTTTTTCGTCCTCTTCAATTCAATTCATTTATTGCATCAAATATGGTAGGTATGTACATGAAGTTCTTATATTTATAAAATATTTAGTAACACACATTTTGCCAATATACAGCATGCAGTCGTACAAGTTTTCACACTTAAGATATAAATTACTAGGTAACTACATTTTGTGAATTTATGTATCTACTTAACAGTTAAATATGTCTGTGCTCAGATCTCATCTATCGACTAAAAACACTCTTGTAACAACCAATTCCGCAACGCAACAAAAAACTTATTGAAGGGTAGTTGAGTGAGAATTGAGAGACTTAGGCAAAGCATTGTAAATTAGGGGAGCCATATAAACGCAGCTCTGCCGAAAAAGTTCTAGCTTTGGAAGAAGCATCTCAAAATCTAAATGCGTAGGTTTCCTTAAGATCTATTACAGGGTTGAAGAGACACCGAAGCTAAAATGGTTACCAAGTAAAAATGGCGCCAAAAATATTGTACACCTTATAGGTATGTTACATTGCTCCTATAATTATTATGACTATGACATCTTTATCTACATGTGACAAACAATAAATGATTAGAATTTGAAGTATTCAGTACATCATTCTGATCCGGGGACATAAACATTTTTCGTCTGTCATTGTGAAGGAACAGCTGTTTTTTTTGTTTCAGATTGTGGTAACCGTTTAACCGTCGGTTTCCCTTCCACGCTGTATAGTTTATTTTGGTTTATTTCTGGGTAACCATGTTTTCTTCCTCTAGCATTTCTTCAACACGACGCTGACGATAAAACCATCTCGTTGGAAAACACGACCACTCATTAATTGTTCAAACAGATTTTTTTCTTTTCTAGATTATTCCTCAGTCCTTTTCTTCCAAATTCCATGGTTTCCATTCGCGAAACTGGAACAAAATCACTAAAGACTAAAACTTAAGCGCTTACAGTCGCAAGAGTGTAATGAAATTTAACTGTAGAAAGCCGGCAGCCAAATCGTCTCGGCACACGTGTTCCAAGTTCGCTAAGTATCGTCTCCAATACCTTCATTATGCCTCAGCAGCGGGAAACTGTATGAAATATTGCTTCGAAGGGGAAACTGTATCTGTGGGCTGCGATAACAGGTGGATATACGGTGGGGAAGTTCGGGCAGCAAGTTTGCATACTTGCTAGAAATTTTTTGGGCGTTACAGGTAACTAGTGAAGCATGGTGCAAGGAGGACGCGGCCTGGGGTTTACTATAATAGCCTGAAAATAAATGGATGTTGTTGTTGTACTAGTTAAAGCAGTATTGTATTAATGTGACTCCAGTGTGGAAAAGAGAGGGAGTTATAGAGGACGTCTAGCGTCATCTCTTTTCCACTCTAGAATAAAATTAAAACAGTACTGGTTTGAAACGTCATGGTAAGCCTCCTGTACTCAGCAGTGGGTAGAATAAGGCTGCCTATGATAATGGAAACCCAAAAGTCTTACAACCAGTCTTGCCAGTGTTACCCATTATTTGAGTAGTTGATGTCACATAGGCGATCGCTCCATGTAAAGTTATCAGAAGAAGCCTACCAGAGCCGAAGTCGGATAAGATACCCTGCAATAGGGGGACGCTACGTAGCTTTTTATTTAGACCCGATTCAAATTTTGAACTCCTATCCTATTTAAATCAATATCCACTTGAGGTTTATATTATTCATCTTAAACTACGCTGTTATTCCTTAAAACAATAAAAAAATCTAAAAAGAAACCAATCATCTTAAAACACACTTTACTTACTCTCCACACGCCGCAGCAGTGTGTCCCCAAGACGATGTCCCGTTGCGATTACACCCTGAACAACTTGATAAAGGCATTAAAATATGCAAGTAACCGTCTAGGAAGCTCTTTATAACCAGAGCTTCTAATTAGTGGGAGGCTGCACAAAGCAGCCTTTCGACTATTATATCGTAAATAACGGGTTTTACCTAAGAAGTTAGGGGTGTAAAGGTATGATGACTTACGGTGTTGGTTTATTTGCTAATTCAGCTTTTCTAAGTGTATTTTATTTTGGAGGCTTCAAAGTTTTAAAATGTGGATTACAGTCGGAACACTGGGCTGAACAGAATTTATATTATTGTTCAATAACAAGCTTACAGTAAAAAAGCATTTTTTAAAACAAGCTTTTTAATATAGGTGCGCCGTTATTTTTTTTTCGTATTCTTTGATAGGCCGCCATATTGGATTTAGAATGACGTTACTTAGCTAACCATGAATTTTTATCCAAACTAAACGTGTAGGTACGCATAATTTCAGCTCAATCAGTTGGGGATAACTGTTTTAAAATTCAATTGTAAGATTTAGTCTGAACAGAATTGCAAGTTAAATAAAAAAAAACCTCGTAAAAAATAAAGTTGTTTCTGATGCATCCATGGCTGATGCAGATGGTATGAAAGAAAAACACGCCTTGTGGTACTCAACGGTAGTACGCCCTGCGCCTAAGGAAAATAAATGCTAATATGTGTTCTTGCTTATCCTTTACATAATGATGATGATTCTAATGTTTCAAAAACATTCCCTTGTACTCTGTGTCTAGAAAAAATATGCATAAGAAAGAAAAAAAAAATACAATTAATGCAGGCTTCCATTTCGGTATCAGATACTATACCGAAATGATGCATTAATTGACATTTCTTCTACCCAAAGTACGAATATAATTTAACTTAATTTACTATTCTTACTACGTAATGTAACAACACAAAATTCTCACGAAACCTCAGTTTTAGATACCTGGTTTTTGTTAATAAGGCTCATTACTATTCCTTTGGTACAAAATGAATTCAGACCACCTTAGGAGTACTATCGTTAACTGTTAGTACTATCGTCCTGATTCGTGGAGGTGAATCTAGCATCAAAGCCTGGAAAACAAGTAGAATATAGAATGAGGTGAGGTCTGAGGTATACAGGGTGTTTGGTTAAACGTGGGCAATACTTTAAGGGAGTGAAATATTCGTAATTATGAGCAAATCTTACTATGGGGCTAATTATTGATTGATTTATTGAAAAACTAATGTGACTTTGTAATTTCATTGAGCAACACTAAATAGCTATATTGTTGGTGTTGTTGTTGCTTCACTATTTGTATTAACCTTTTTTGTTATTTACCATAATATATTGTCTCATTGTTTATCTGTGGAGAACGTGGTTGATTTCACATGTGTATCATTTTTGTATCTTATATTTTTTTTCTGTTATCCTTAATGTGTAATTGTTTGTTTTCCCTAATAAATAAAGTAAAATAAAACTATGAAATATGATTAAAAATTTGCTGTTGCCTATATTTTTTCGAATTATGCGACCAATAATGTGTGGAGCAGCTGATATTTTTTCGCGATTTCATGGTCGGTCCCTTAGTAAAAGTTGCTTATTTTCATGAGTACTACACGCCCCTAAAGTGTTGCCCACGTTTAAAAAAAACACCCTGTATAGATGAGTTAGTAGTACCTACCTAGTACCTACATTTAGTTTTAACTACCAATCCCTTGCGATTCAGGGTTGTAACGGCTGAAACTGTATTTGTGTTGTTTACTAATAATTGTGTTGGTGATGTACCGCGGGGAATCAAGTTCAGAACGTGTTTTTGTTCGACCTTAGTAACGACTATCTTAAGGTTCAAAGTTCAGCAACGGAGAGCAGTTTTTTTACCTGTCTACCAACGGTGTGAGGAAAGATTTGAAAGATAGAAGAGTAAATGATAGCGTGAACGCTGACAGGGGAGAATGGAAGGAGAAACGTGTTGCGCTGACCCCTAGTGATATGAGATAAGGGCAGGAAGATTGTGATACCAACCACGGTATAAAAAAGGCTTTTGAGTAAATATTTAAACCCTTCATATTACATGAAATGGTTCAATTTCAATGTAAAATTAATATGATAATACAATTCATACCCGACCCAAACAAATAATGTACATTGTAGAAACTTACAAAATTATTCACAAAAGTAATTTCACGACTACCCACAATACAGAATTTTATTCTTAAACCTAATTTTATTGCTACCCACAGCTAACTTTAATTTTAGCAAATATTATAATTTCGATGTTAATTAAGAAAGAGAATGTGGAGCGTGTATGAGTTAGTAATTTATGTAAACATAAATTTTTATGTAAACATAAATTTTTATGTAAACATAAATTAGTCTTTATTAAAGTGATACGTTATAAAATGTATTTAAATTCGGTAAAGTAAATTTTTTTCGAGTAATTTTTAAAATTTTTATCTTGTAGAGATTAACATTAAAGAAAGCGCTGTTGTGATGTTGGTAAAATAATAGTGGCCACATAAAACTTTATGTAAATTACAAGGGGTTTCAATACATTACATTTCCAATTGAAGTAGTAAGTTTAAAAGTCCCGTACATACATTCATTCATACATAATTATTTACTACGTCGTCGAATATATAATGAAGGGCGGGCGTTTTCGGGGAGTCATTTGGACATTTTGACGTTCAATAAGTGCTACCAGTTCTACTAATGGAAATAACGGTATACTATCGTTTATAGAAAATAAACACTATAGTTAACATTGTGATCCATCACTATCTCCAAACTAACTTCAAAGTTCCTTAATCAATCTTCAAGAAAAAAAAAACATTGAACAAGAATTAAAATTGTCAAATCACGTCTAATGATTACAAATTGAGCGTAGCACCAATGGACATTGACAAACGACATGTTTTCCATCAGATATTCAAAGCGAGGGTCCGGGTTCGACTCCCATCTGGGGCCGCAGATGTTCCCTTCTAATTGCGCGATCAATGTAATAAATTACAATTTGTTATGTAAACTAATTAGTTTATTGACCGAGCTTTTTCAATCAGATAAAAGGTTTTTGTTTGTTTGAAATGATTACGTTAGGTAGAGGTAGGTATTAAATCCTAAAATATTGGCGTTAGACGGCAGAAAATAAATGGAAATAAGAATTAAAACCTTTTTCCTGCAGTAGGATCATTAAATAAAGGCTAGTAAAAAAACCTACCTTTTTGCAAAGATTTTAATTGTAAGATGTGCTCTAACCGTACTTAGGTCGAGTTTAAAAGTGTTCACTAAAAAAAATACTTCGCATATCGTGGGATATGCGAAGTACTTTTTTCAGTGAATGGAAAGAAACTATACTATTATTTTATATTTATATTTTATTCTGACATTCAAAAGTGCCTATGGTCTAATTGAAATAAATACTTTTAATTTTGAGTTTGAGTTATTTTTCAGTATGAGTAAATCAGACAATAATCAAAACGCAAACGTTCTGTCAATGAAACAAATTCATAAAATTATAATTATTAAGCTTCTTAATCATTTTTAGACACGTTCGGGCTACTCTGACGGTTTAAATCTTTGTGTTTTAAAACATAAAAAATTAACCTCAGCAGCAACAGCAATCCACTTAGTATTTATCAAACTTTAGTGCTAAACCTTTTATTTTTATATTTTCTGGTTTATAGTCTTACATTTCAGGCTGGAAGCACTAAACTATGTAAGTTATTCAGTGAATTGTTTTAGTGATAGCGAATACCGGGATTGTGGTATGAATATTTTCTTTAGAGCGTTCGTAGTTCTACCTCTAGGCGAGATATTGTTTGTTTAAAGCCTTCAGTGATGGTTTAATCAATGTTTTCATACATTTTGTACCAGCCTAGCTTGTAATTGAGCAAGATTTTCATACCTACTGCTTTCAACATTGGTTTAATCACTGTTTTCGTGCAAGTTGCACCTAGCACGCAAGTAAGAATTTCTAGGTATTTGCGTGTAGGTTTGCTAACACAAATTGCATGCATATTCATGTTTTCATTGTGCTACGTAAATTCGTGCTGGAAACACGGCTTTAAAAATCCAAAAAATTCTTGTAAAGAAATAGTCGCAACGTACACAAAGTCCCTTCAACATTAAGAGTCACCGAAAAATAACCACAGCAAAATGAGCTTTAGTCTAAAAAGCTAAAAAACAATTTAAAAAAAAATCGCTCGTCGCATTTCGTTAAAAAATCTGCGGGTGACTTTGATTGCGGAGGCGGTACACCGTGGCCCCGTAGTAGGGTAATTCTGTCCCGTTCCCTAAGAATATAATAAAGTTGTCAATTTGCGCTTCGCCCCTCGCACTTGTGAGCCCCTGAATTAACGTGGAACCCGGTGTTGCAGCCTCCGAGTTTCACTTACATCTCGTATGTTTTGATACAAGTTTAACTTGGTGCAAATGTTTTCGGAAGCTTCGTTGTTTTGCAACAGGTTTATCAGTTAGGTATTATTGATATTTTTTGAAATAATTATCGACATTATTTTGTTGTTATTTGCAGATTCCTCAGTCGATTAAGTTTTCTCTTCAATAAAACGATTGTATCGTTATCCACAGGAGGACTGCGGCTTACAGCCTCTTAAGACTTCAATTTTCTTTACCCTCCTGCTCCCCATCATTTAACAAAATCATTCAAATAAATAACACAACAGCTGCCTATTAAAATAAATCTACCCAAAATCCAGCAATTTCCTTATAAATGAAAACCTATTCAAGGGAATTTCCGACAATTTCCTTAGTCTAGATAATTTCCAAGATGTGTGGCCCCATAAATTGTAAAGGGAGGCAGCAGAGTTCCGTTCTAATTAAGAATAGGCCACAGCAAGCACTTAAAACGTAAGGTTCTGGCAGAATGGGAATCTTCATATTATGTAAATTCCTCGGATTATGTTGTACCTAATTTATTGAGATACTAATTTCGGGCGATGAAACGTCTCGGTGTAAAATTAATCACCCTCAAAGCAGGTTGGCGAGCTCAAAGACGGCGGTGCAGCTATTAAACTAGTCGGTTATGGTTGAACGGTAGTTTCTAAGTGTTAATATGAGGTCTTGATTGCGAATCGACCTCTTCATTTCCTGGAGTAAGTGATGTGTCAGATTATCTTGATACGGTTATATTGCAGCCATCAAATTGTAATTATGTTAACATACGAGTATTATTTCATAATACTTTAATGTTAATCATCTCTCGTTGTGTAGGAATGCGTAATCATTCCTACACACGTCGTTCAATTAAAAAATAAATATTTTATTTATTTCGTATTTATAAATAATTCGAAATCAACTGCGTGACTGCTGAGCATGAGTTCGATTACCAGGTCGGGCAAAGTTTTATTGGGTTTTCCAACGGAAATTTCTCAGTAGCAGCCACGGACTCTGGAATTGTGCCCGGTTTTAAGGCAATAGGCTCGCCCCCTATTACATTGGACTGAAATATAACTGGCGAAATGTTGGTAAAATAAGGTACACCTCTGTCTAACCCCCCAGGGATTACAGGCGTGATCTTATGTTACCTCATCATTTATTATGGAATGAGGTACGCTGTGCAACAAACATTTTAATTTGTTAAAATAAAATTGCAGCAGTCAAACTCACAATACTAATCAAATATTAAAACGACCATAAATCCTGCTTTTCCCATAAATTATTTAAAAGTTATTCATTAGTTAAAGCACTCGATCTATTAAATACAACTCCGATTTAATCGAGATAACTTATCATAGAATCGAATTATTCGATTATTTTCCAGCAGGAAATCGAGTAGTTCCCTAGGTGCGAAGTAGAGGTAATAGACAAACTGCGATATTAATGGCTGGCTGTGAAACGAATCTAATTTAGAACTTTCGCAAACAAAGCCGCGCCAACCGGTGGCGACTGCGATTGTGTATTCTTTTTTATTATTAGGGTTCTGTACTTCAATCGGCAAAACAGAACCCTTATAAGGATCACTTTGTTGTCAAACCGTCCGTTCGCAAGACCCGTTTACGTCGCGTATTGTGCGATTTCACAACGGAATCAAAACCGGGTACTTCTCGTTGACCTAGAATTATGAAATTGGCAAGGAGCCATGTATTACAGCACATGTAAAGGAATAAATTTGATTAACGTAAATATATAGTTAAATAACAAAATACCTGTAAGTTTATACGGAACCCTCGGTGCGCAAGTTCAACTCGCACTTGTATTAGGTTAGTACAGACATTACAGTACAGTGTAATAAAATCTAATAGGCATTAAATGTCATTTTAGAAGTCATCTTCAAACACACATTTAGAATATCATATTCATATCTTCATTTGCATTCCATAATCAGATCATATCAAAGGGTGAACGCATTTTATTTTATTGCGATGGAATGGAAATAGGTACCTACTTATCTGAGATGTACAGTAAACATTTTCAAGGATCTACCTACTTCAAATATATGAGAACAATGACTTTTGCGTTAAAATCAAATGTAGATAGCAGTAAAATAGGTAGATGTCTACCAACTCACATAGCTTACAAAAACAGAATGAAATTCAATATCAAAAACTTACTTGATTTATAACAAAATTACGTGCCCAAACTGTTACAACTAAAATCGTAACTAAAAAAATGTAATCATAAAGTTCTGACCATCTGTTGGCGACTGTACCATGTAGGGCCGCCAGGCTGGCGTGTTTGTATTGTATTTCATGGCCCGACAATTAGCTAACATCACGGCATTGTTTGTTTGGGATACTCTCCCTACAAAATTTTAATTTCAAGCGTGTTCACTCATACATTTTAATGTTTTCTTCTCTTGGTAAACAAATAGAAACTGTTACCTTTTTATTTTAAGTATTAATTACGAAATGATAATATTATTCTGACGTTTTAGCTACTTTTAGTAATGTTATTTTTCTTTATTTCCAGATTTCCAAAGACGAAGATTGGCGATCCTAAAGGTAACTAAAAAAAAATCAAATACAGCACTCTTTGTAAATAATCATTTGTATATTTTAAATGACCTCAGTACAATGCTCGATGACCTCAGTAGAGCTTCCTTTCGGAAGCTCTACTGAGGTCAGGAGTGGGTCTTCAAAAAACCAAGGTCATGAACAAAACCAAGGTCATGTTGAATGCCCGTCTAACACTCACTCCTATCAAGATCGGAGACTCTATACTCGAAGTTGTAGACGATTATGTCTACCTGGGACAAACGGTCCAGTTAGGTAGGTCTAACTTCGAGAAAGAGGTCAATCATCGAATCCGACTCGGCTGGGCAGCGTTCGGGAAGTAGCGCGCTATCTTCTCGTCCAACTTACCGCAGTGTCTCAAGACGAAAGTCTAGGAACGTGGTCGCTCATAATGGGCCTCATCAGAAAACTTAAAGTCACCCAAAGGGCAATGGAGAGGGCTATACTCAGAGTTGCCTTGCGTGATCGAATCAGAAATGAAGACATCCGCAACAGAACCAAGGTTCAAAGTTGAATTGTCAAACTTAAGTGGCAATAAGCAGGGCACATTGCTCACAGAACGTATGGATGATGGGCCGAAAACTTCTGGAGTGGCAACCGCGAACCGGAAGACGTTGCGTTAGAAGGCTAGGTGGCTAGGTGGACCGATGACCTGGTGAAGGTTGCGAGAAACCGCTGGATGCGAGACGCACGGGACCGGTCAATGTGGCGACGCTTAGGGGATGCCTATGTCCAGCAGTTAACGTCTAAGTTACTACTAGACAATGGAATCCATACCTGAGTTAATTTTATATTGTTTTTAATTAAAAGGTACCTAGTTTTACCGAATAGACACAGATCTTTATTAATTGAATCAGCAATATCATAGCTACCGTGCAATATACAATTTTATTATCTAGCCCAAATTGATTGAGTAGCCATAACCTCAGGTAATAAATATGAGCAAAGTGCATTACGTTCCTCTAAGGAGCAACATGAGGTTAATATCTTTAAAAGGTTTTTCATTAAAACAGGAAGCTTCGTTTATCACAATTTGTGGAAAACGCAGCAAACTCGAAGTTATACGATGGTGAAATGTACCTAATATACAAAGGTTCAAGCAATATAGACCATCTACCTTATAAGAAAAGTGTCTTACAGGAGTTTCATGAAAAGATGAGGTTTTTCAAATTAATATCACATGAAAAGACAAGAGTTTTATGCTGCAAGGCTTACTCTATCGTAAAAAAAACCGTTAATGGGCGACGCCATTTAAAGAAATAGACGTACTTACTCTTGTACTGACGTTTCATTTAATTAATTTCTTTTAGAGTTTTACTTAAAAGGTATTTAATCATTCAAAAAATTAAACACATATTAAGATGAAAACATGTCGTCTCCATTGATCATAAACTGCAAAAATAACAGTGTAATGCACTTGCCCACTTTAAAACAACTACCTTCCACAACAGTAAAGTAAAAGACAAACAAAAATGTTGTTGAAACAGTACAACAAGCTTAGTTACGTGGTATCGCTATCAAAAACATACGCTCGGACCTACATTATTCATAAGAGCTTCCTCTGGGCTCGCCTCCTTACTACTTTTGCGCTCCTGGTACTTTCAGCCAAAGAATAACATCGTGTAAGTGAAATTTTTACACATTTTGTGCTGGTTTCAAGTTTATTATATTAGTTCTTTGAATTTTGGTGCAATTATGATGTTTAGGTTATAAAAATATCGATATAGGTACATTCCTTTATGAAACTAGATTAAAGGCTTTGCAGAGCATGGTAGCAAGCAACCACACTTCCGCATGGTTGCCTTTTACGGATGAAATATGCTTGGATAAACTTTGTAATGCCTTACGGGATTTATCAGGGATTACTTGATCCCTTTTCGTGCGTGATGGATCTTTTAAATCATTACTAACCAGCGTAAAGGTCGGAAATTATACATTGCAAACGTACCTATATGGATAAAAAGTATCCTATGTCCTTACCTAAGTCATGGTGTTCCTGTGTGCCTAATTTCTTCGATTTCCTTTAAAACGCATTAAAATAACAGAGAGAGTTACTTATTTATTAATGACTAGCGATACGCCCCGGCGTCGTACGGGTGCAATATACGGTACATAAAAACCTTCCTCTTGAATCACTCTATATATTGCTGAAAACTGCAATAAAATCCGTTGCGTAGTTTAAAAGATCTAAGCGTACAGACAGAGAGTGCAACTTGGTTTTATACTATCGAAAGATGTTAACTATTCATGAATTCAACTAAAATCGTATGCTACTAGAATGCTACAAATTAGGCTGGATTTAATTATCCTAAGTTACAGTTACCGATAACTTCCAGTTCCCATATCCACAAGCGGAACTAATGATTATCTTCCTTTCACTCAGTGTTTTTCTCTCGCTCTTAAACAAAACAAACAAACATTGGCCTCGCCTCATTAACTTTTAGCACAATGAGAACCAACTCTTTTAAATTAAACACTTCTCCTTGGCAATAGGAAACAAAGTGGAATTCTTAAATTAAAACTTGCAAAGACACAAACTCGACGAATTGAAACGAATTAAAGGATCTTTGGAAAGCTGGACAGCATTAAAAGCTGGTTTTAGGTTCAGGTTTTTATGAAAGACTAGCTGTTGCCCGCGACCTTCGTTCGCATGAAGTTCATCATCATCTGCCTAACCTTTCCCCAACTATGTTGGGGTCGGCTTCCGGTCTAACCGGATGCAGCTGAATATGGAGCGACTGCCGATCTGATCTCCACAACCCAGTTAGTACTTGATAATACGATACCACTTGGTAAGACTGGTTGTCAGACTTTTTGGGCCACTGACTACCTAACGACTGTCAAAGATCTACAAATGTCACCCGGAACCAACGGCTTAACGTGCTTTCCGAGGCACGGAGGAAACTCGGTATGTAATGGGTGGTCACCCATCCACAGACCAACCTAGACAAGCACGGCTTAACCTAAACATCGACCCGAGCCGCTGTTATTATTTAGCCACGAGCATGAAGCATGAAGTTATTTAAAATAAATATTACTTCGCTTTGAATCAGAGTTTGTTACCAATTACAAGGACTTTATTTTTTTCACGGATTTCTCATTCTGATTCTAAAATAAAAGTAGCCTTAGTTACTCGTTATAACATCCGCTATTTGCCAGTAAGCCCATCGAAATCGGTTCAGCCGTTTCGGAGATTAGCCGGAACAAACAGACAGACAAAACTTGAAAATAATGTGTTTTTGTTATTAGTGCCGTATTTATTAATTTGTTTTATATTTAATTTAGGGTTTTAAAAATAATTAAAATGGGTAGCAAAAGTAATAGGTTGGCAGTTACCAGTGGTGAAGGTTCCATACAACTCGATTCCTACCGGCTTTCCTTTGAAAAGTGGGCCAGTCAGTATTCTATAGACAAATAATATAATCACATTAAAAATATGTGCTCCGGCTTACCTCTTACAAAAATTGACCCTTCGCTACTGGCAGCTACAGTGTACTAGTTGTTTTATTTATTTGTTTAGATATCTAATTAACTATTATAGCTTTACGATTTACCTTCTTACAACTTACATTTTAATTGCTTAAGAACATTGAGTCATATTGACTAGGTAAAGTGGTGTACAATGAACTTCTCCAATGGATTGAAGAAGAAGGAATGAGTCACTTGCAGCCTTCAAAACAGAATGTTTCTTGGAAAAAGACGTAACTCTGTGGCAGTAAATCGTGTGCCAATATCTACGAGTGAGCAGCTTCCACGAAATACATAAAATATTTCCAAAGAAGACGTTCGATATTACGTATTTTTTGCGTATAAAATATTCGTCAGGTTTCTCACATTATGATAAAGTAACAGCTAATTATTTGTCTCTGATTACTTTGCTTGACAACCCACATTTATGGAGACCTTCATGAAGGTCAACCTAGATGTTTATGTTATATTCTTTATACCATCAATTAAACATCGGTTCACCAAGTACTTATAACGTTTTTGAGAAATAAAATATCACTTTTTGTCCCCCTCCATTGATCAAGTAATTCACCTATCAAAGATCTATCTTTGCGCTACATTATGGCTTGTGTCAATCACTTCGTTAAGCTTGACATTTATTCGTGCAACTTGTCCATTATTTGTCACTTTCTCTTCATATCTAGAGCTCACTGTGTGCCTATGTATGTGTGTCGTTCATTACCTAAATGAACCAGTATTACAGTATATTCTATGGATGATGAACTGACTCATCGGGTTTTACCTGGCACTACGCATGCGGCTTATCGGTGTTTAGATATTATTATATTTGTCGGATATATCAGGATTTATTTCGTTAGACTCGTACATCATGTGGGCAGACTATGGGTTTCGTGCTAGGAAAACACACGGGGTGCGATAAATTGTTTCTAGCAAAACTAATGAATTACTTGAGATTATAACTAAACACAATAACACGGGGCACAGTGAATCGGGGAGAGTTCCAAGACGTCTCAACTCCACCGCGATCAGACATTGACTGTCGCCCTCGTCTCGAGCTGAACATCAGGGCTCTGTAGAAACACGCTGTGGTGTGGGTAGACTGGTAAGTAGGTCGCGTCATGTCACCAGTGCCCTCTGGTGCGTTTGCTGATAATTTTATGTCCTTACTAACGACCTGATCCGATATATTATAATATTGGTACGTGTTAAAAGGAGTAAATGATAGCGTGACGATTGACAGGAGAGAATGGAAGAAAAAACGTGTTCCGCCGACCCCAAATAATATGGAACAAGGGCGGGAAGATGATGATGATGATTATTTATACGTTTTTTTTCATTTACTATTTACATTTTCACAGAATTTTCAATGAATGATTAATGTTTAGTTTCGGATATAAAAGCATGTACATTCAGATAAATTAGTTTGTTATCCACACCAATTTTCCGTATTGGGTATACAAAGTAAGTTAGACAACGTAAATTGGTAGTAAATTAAACTAATTATATTACATAACTGCAGGTATGTACGTGAGGAAGCTATTAGTATTAATCAAAATACTTTCAATTAGTAGATACAATACCTCTTCTTGTCATTAGATTATACTAGCTTATGCTCGCGGCTTCGCCTGCGTGGAGTTCGATAATAGTCCCACGGGATCATACTTCCGGGATAAAAAGAATCTTGTGTGTTAATCCAGGTTTCAAACTATCTGTGTGCTAAATTTCATCCAAATCTGTTCAGTAGTTTTTGCGTGAAAGTAACAAACACCCATCCATCCATTGCTCCTCACAAACTTTAGCGTTTACAATATAATATATAAGTAAGAAGTTTATTTTTTAAAAACAAATGTATTATTTCATCCGTTTACCATTTGCTAGACTTGCCATGACATCTGCAAATGGATTGCTTTCCGTCGTGGGAATAAAAGAAAGTGCTATCGCTACTTTTTGTCACAAACAAACATGCATTGTAGAGTTGTCATGAGTCATGATCTATTAGCTAGGAACTGTGACTCTCTAAAAGTTAGACCGAATACCAATTAGATCTACATTTTGTTTTGTCAATTTACATAATTATTTTACCAAACTTAAAATAACAATAAAAATATAATCATTAACCGAAAGACGTCAACTGCTGGACATAGACCTCCCCCAAGTGTCGCCACATTGGCCGGTCCCGTGCGTTTCGCATCCAGCAGATTCCCGCAACCTTCACCAGGTCATCGGTCCACCTAGTGGGAGGCCTTGCAGCGCAACGTTTTTCGGTTCACGGTTAATAAAAATATGTAACTACATACATAAAAGAAGAAAAGCATTAAAAGGCGTTGATAAGGATGCATCCACATCGCTGTCAACAGGAATAGTGCCCAGAAGGCTGGCAGCATTGCTACGCTGGATGGCAATGCTGAATCTTTGACCTAAAAATAGGCCAGCCCTCTGGTCACGGGAAGAGTCGACATACCGCTTGGCGATATCCCGAAAGACTAGGTGGGCACTGGGTTATGATCTACATACTTTAATTCTCTCAATAAATCTCTGAAAGATACCTGAACGTTTTGCTACTTGCTTTAGAAACGTCAGATGCGTAGTTCTCGCAACTGGCGAGTGTGCATTTACGCACGAACGTGGATGAAGCAGAAGGAGTCTGAAGTATCGAAGCGTAGCAGGAGGCGTTCTGTAGCTTTTGCCCATAGGAAAAATGGCGCCAGAGTTTTTTTTTATTGGGACAAATCCGCCACACTATTCCCAAACCACTGCAACTCCTGAAAGCCAGAATCAACACTGGCGACCACCAAAGCGCCGAGACAATGAAGCTCGACGAAGTCCCAGAGAAACAATTTAACTGTCTTGGATCCCGCAACGAAATTATTCAGAAAAGAATAGCCGATAAGTAGGCAAAACATGCGCCGGAGTTACTTTATGTTTGTACGTCGTACTGAACTCAGGTTTTGAAAAGGTTAGACAGGTTCATCCTTTGTGTTTCTATTTTATTTTTGGTACCTAAACCTAACTTCATGTTTCCACAATTGTGGTATATTTTCCTAATCAAATAATCACAATTCTACTAGTACAGCAGTGGCGAAGGTTCCTTACAACTCGATTCCTACCGGATTCACTGTGAAAAATGGCACAATCAGGATTCTATAGACAAATAATATAATCGCATTAAAGATCTGTACTCCGGCTTACTTCTTACAAAAAATGGCCCTTCGCTACAGTCTTCCTCTTGTTTTTTTATACTGAACCTAATTCTTTTAAAAAGCTGCTAGCGTGTTGAACTATTTGCAGCACTTAACTTCACAATAATCTATCCTACCCACAAGAGCTAATTTTAATGAACAATAATCAGTAAATTATTGCTCCCGATAACTCCCGCAGCTACACATAAGGGATGAACGATGCGCGTTATCAACGAGATATCGAATACCATAATAAACATCAGATTAATCGAGAAAGCAGAAACCGCTACATTGCATAATTGATTCCATAAATTCTATTAGATTATTCTAAGCAAATTGCTAACATCAGGGATGTAAGGGGTATTATACGAGTGTTCGTCTCGGCACTTTCGATTGGGCAGTAATCTTTGAACAAGAAAGTCGTGCCGAAGCAGTTAGACATATTTGGGTTTTTTCAGCTCGTGCCGATCGGGAAATTTCGTTCGGCATCCACCATCGCTAAATCATATTCTTGGCGGATTGACACAGTTCTAGCTTAAATTTTTCCCAATAGTTTATATTAGCTCAATACTACTTGTATGTAAATGCGAAAGTTTGAGAGAATTAATGGATGTTTGTGACTCTTTCACGCAAAAACTATTGGATTTGGATGAAATTTGGCATATAGGTAGTTTAAAATCCGGATTAACACATAGGATTTTTGTTTTCCGGTAGGTACGAGTAGTACGATCCCATAGAACAATTATCGAACTCTGTATCTACATATATTTGATATGCAGCCCGATTCATGCCAACCCGGTCGCATGTGTAGCACCTCTAAGCTAACATTAATCTAACAAGATGGAGATAGGCAACTTTGCTTCAGTTACATGCAAATCAGTCATGCCTTGCCCCCTTTTGGGGAACGGATTCAAATGTTATCAGGAAGAGTTATCGCGAGTTCAGGTTTGTGTGCATAAGATTAGTGTTATAAATGGTGGTATCATGTGAGTGAAAAGATTAAAAGGGAGAATTTTTTGTTTTATCTTAGGAGTAATGAGCTGGTTTGACGATTTAGTAAGATCTTAAAATAAGTAATACTAGCTTATGCCCGCGGCTTCGCCCGCGTTGAGTTCAGTAATTATCCCTCGGGATCGTACTACTGGGATAAAAAGTATCCTATGTGTTAATCTAGGTTATAAACTTTCTTTGTGCCAATTTTTATACAAATCCGTTCGGTAATTTTTGCGTGAAAGAGTAACAAACATCCAGACATCCATTCATCCTAGCAAACTTTCGCATTTATAATATTAGTAAGATTTACGCCACTACTAGCAATGTTTAGTTTCAAACTCCGTATTCCGGAAATAAAATCCGTTGAATTGTCTAGTAGAATATTTCATACAAATTCCGTTCAATTTCTTATTTTTTCTGGTAGATAGTAGGCATGTGTTATATCAAGTGCATTATTTATCTATCTATTCTCTTTTCTTTCATAAGTTGTCCATGTTCTTACTTTAACTTCAGTACGCTAGCAATCTGTTACTTAATTATAAGTTTTTAAACTGACATGGTCAATAACATTATCATTAACACTGAAAACGTGATATTTACCATGTTAACTATTTGTTTTGAGACAAATAGTAAACATGGTAAATATCACGTTTTCAGTGTTAATGATAATGTCACAGTCTAGTTGGTTAAGACATCCGGTGTACTGAATCGGAAGGTCGCAGGTTCAAACCCTGCTCGCACTGGAATTTTTCTTTCCATGTCAAAAACAGCAATGTCACAGTGTTTTTCAGAAACGAAATTTAAGACATTGGTCAAACTCTGCAAACGTATGAGTATCCGGACTCCAGACACTGTATAAAACAGGCCCTGAATCTATTTATTTTCATGTCTGCCTTAACGTCACAAAGGCTCAGTTGTTAGGTCTAAAAAGGGTCATATTACTCACTCTCCTTCATATAATAATCTTAATGAAGACATAATCATAACCTTCTTTTATGATGAAGATAAAAGAGGCCTTATTCTTGTATGGCGGGCTCAACCACTTATCTTTTAATCAAATCTTCTTCCTTTAATAATTTATTATTCTCACATGTAGGGTTAATAATTACTTTTATGAAACATACTTGTAAAAACAGTTTATTAGTAAGTAACTGACATAATAATCAATTAGTTACATATTATTTATTGAGTTACACGTGATTTGCTTTCAGAAAGTTCCCCAGTAGTTTCTTTATCATTAACATTCCTATTCATTAAAGTTTGTGCCTCATTAACAGATGTTATAAGGGGCCATTCAAGTATTACGTAAGAACTACAGGGGGGGCAGAGGGTCTTATTTTTTTATGACAAAGGGGATGCCCCCATGGTGTCTGGATGGTGATTACGTCAGCAGCCTTTTTTTTCGGATTTTCTACAAAAGTTTTTTAGTTGATCTTGGTTTGAACTCATATGGCAAACAACAGTCTATCCTTGAAATCGAAACGCATTTTCAGGGATTTGGTTAAATAAATATTATGTGCGTTAAATTCCCGCTGCTCATGAATCAATAAAGAAACCAAAACACATTGAAAAATGCATGTACCAATGTTTACGTAAGCATTGGAGGGGTGGTAAAAGTTTTGCTGACGAGGGGAGGAGGGGTAATAATTGCAAAAAAAACCTGCTACGAAATACTTGAACGACCACTAAAAGCTAGTAAGTAATTATATTAATTAGCTAGAGGAAACGTGTAAGTGCGCCAATTTCCTTGATTCTCCGCGTAGAGCGAGAATCAACAAGTTTTTTATTATGATTTCCCATTTTCACGATTAGGTATAACATGAAACTACACCTGTATTCACACCAGTTGCTATATTGGTGTGGTTGGTTTATTGGTTGGAGTGGAAATAAAAGAAATGTTAAAAAAATTCGGTGGACACTTCATAAATACGCCCCGAGTGATCAGCTACTTGACAGATCACTTAATTTGACAAAACTTACACTGACAGTAATAAATATAATTTATTACGTTTATTCATTTTCTTCCTTACTTTTTATCATCATCATCATCAGCCTATAATGTTCCCACTGCTGGGACACAGGCCTCCTCTCTATGAGAAGGAATGGGCTATAATCCACCACGCGGGCCCAGTGCGGGTTGGTACTCTCTTACTTTTTATATAAACGCAAAATAAAAAAACATGTAAAAATATTAAAAAATAGTATCTCGTCAGTATCGGGAACAGGGTCCAAGCTTCCGGCAGCGGCGGTCAGAGCTCCAGAGAAAGGAACCTCCTAGCAATAAGAGCCGTGTCCAGGAACACCGCTTTCTGAATCAAGCCCTTGATCCATCATTAACCTAGCAGATAAGTAGACCAGGCACTGAAATCTGCCTATAAGTAAGATAGTAACTGACCTTTTCCATGTCTAGGCTGGACTTGACTCGTTCTCACGACCAAATTAAGAGAATGTCCTTTTTAGTGTCATATCAATGAACTAGAAGTGTTCTCATGCAGATGCGGGCTCATATTGCATAACAGCAGGATATGCTAATAATTGGCTAAAGAATCTAAAATTGGCTAAATGCCTTGTCTTATATGAGTAAGGGTCTGTTTAAAAACATTTATCTTGTTTATTCAAGTAGTTTCGTTAGTGACGGCAGCTGTATGGGAACAAATTGTATACTCTGTTGCGTTGTTATGCAAAAATATACAAAGTGAAGTGCGCTGGTGGTGAAGGAGTTATTTTCGGTTTATTTATTATTGGAAGATATTATTATGTAAAAATTTTGCCATTTCATTGGTGTGGTTCTGTAATAATATCACTACATAGTATAAGACAAAGTCGCTTCCCGCTGTCTGTCCCTATGTAAGCTTAGATCTTTAAAACTACGCAACGGATTTTGAAGCGTTTTTTTTTAATAGATAGAGTGATTCAAGAGGAAGGTTTGTATGTATATATTGCACCCGTGCGAAGGCGGGGCGGGTCGCTAGTATACAATAAACTTGGTTTCTAGAAGTATATGTATTTTGCTGTAAAATGTACACTTTGTTAGAAACCTTTTTTTTACTTCGGTAGTAATTACATACATACACTCATGCCCATGGAGGAAGGCAAAAACTGCAGAACGTCACTTCCTACGATTCTTACGTACCTATCTCCTGTTGCTAATTTTGTTCCAAGTCTATGGAACAAAATTAGCAAAAGGAGACAACTCTTTTGTTCTCTCTCTCTCATTTGGGCTCATTTTTTATAACCCGATGTACTTACGTGTGTGTAACTATACCTACCCCTGATTACAACGTTTCGAAAACCTCTTAGTAAAAATCTTTGTGATATAAATTTTACAAATTCCACTCATTCTTTAATTACCAGCAACTTTCACTACCCTACTACATATGTACAACTATGGCAGTTCAGACTAGTAGTGTAGTTCGCTGTTGTCCTATTGTCTCTATCTTACGGGAACAACACACAGGTTTTGGTTTACAAGTGTGCCAAATTTCATCGAAATACATTCAGCCGTTGAGGCGTGAAAAGGTAACAGATAAACAGACAGACAGAGTAACTGTCGCATTTATAATATTAGCATGGATTTCAATTCAATAATTTCCACGCATGCCCCAGACATAGCTTTGCCATAGCTTTATTTCATCTACTCCACCAATAAACCACCCCACTGCAAGAACAACTTCCGTAGAACCTACTAGTAGTGCAGTAGCTGCTGTACCCATGCGAGGCCATCCACCCGTATTTACGACGCCATAAAATGATAAGTTTAGCGCCTCTGTTGAACACAAACCTAATACATGCAAATAGGTGTATATAAAATCATTATTATGGAGTTTATGTAAGAGAATTTAAAACTTAAGACTGGCGGTAACATTGGGTAAGTTTGTGTTTTGTTTTTGGCGTTTTTTGTTTGCAGTTACTGTGCTACAAGAATCTTTTGGCCTTGAGTGACATTGAGTTCTTATGGAAACAATAATTACTAGGCATGGAATTTACAAGTGCTAAGACTTTTGAGAATAGGTTAAAAGCACTGAAAAAACTAGATTCGTTGTGAGAACAGCCACGCGCCAAGAGATCTTTATATCTACTATCTACAAAAACTGTATCATTATTTTGTGTGGTACATAACTTAAAATCAGCGCGTTGGAATTGCTTATCGAGTTGAATACCAACTATCGCCGCGGGTGTGGTAATGCAAAGATTACAGAAAACGTGTCCTAGGATAATGTAACTAAACCAATAGCAGTCTCGTTTCAAATAGTAAAGGTTGTCAAGTTCAAAATATTCATTCTCCATTCATTCTCTCAATTTTTAACTAATCGAGATCAAACTTAGCATAAAATCCCTATTCATAAAGCACAATCGTCTCTCAAATTCATTAATTTACAAAACAAAGCACAAATTCCAGACTCTGATGCGGTGCAAAGATGCAAATAGACCTTTATTCCGAGTGTTTCCGAACGATTGACTTCGTCCCGATGTCACGCGAGCGGCACCGACGCCAAACTTCTCTTGCGGAAATTAAAAATACCATCTGTTCAACGATCAATGTGTTGCCATGATAAATATTGAAATATTATCGTTTCTTCTGAATATAAATTCAATAAAAAGGTCACAAAGATTGATGGGACGCTTCGAAAGAGTTTACGATAAATTAAATTACGTACGTAGCGACGAATATGTGAGAGAATTGGAATTCCATGATGATTGTGTGATATAAACGGGGAGATTGTTATTTCGCGTGAAATAAATTTTATAGCCATGGCTAATACGTGGTAACTTTTAATTTTTTAGCAATTTAATTTAAACTGATTATTCTTTTTATTTATATTTTTACAAATCATTTACATTTTTAAATATTCCTTAGAAAAAAAACAACATAAAACATTTAAAAATATAAAAAATTGTAGCCCACCGGTATCGGGAACAGGGTCCAAGCTAAAGTGATTATTATTATATAAGGCAATATTGTCCCACTGCAGGGCAAAGGGCTCCCTTCCCTCCATCCACATTCCGCGGTCTAGTGCGATTGTAGGCCAATCCTTTGCGAAAGAGTCCAGCTCATCCCGCCATCTCCTTCTGGGCCTGCCACGTAAAAGCGATTATCGCAATAAAATAACTAAAAGATTTATTAATAAACGTTGCTTAAAGTTTAAGAATGATTTACGACTGTTTAACCATACCTTTATTGGCGCTCAAACGTTTTTCAACTTTAACCATCGTTTACGAAATAAACTCATATCTAACTAATATTATTACCAAGTAATATTATATGGTACTAACGAGTTTGTTTGTTTGTCACGCCTTCACGTCTATACCATTTAACGGTGAAATCTTGCAAAGATAGAAAGAAAAAAAAAAAATTTATTTGTCGCAGGGACATTTGCATTCATACAAAATTACAAAAAATAAACAATAATCTATAAATTCAACAGGACGGAACAAAAAAAAATAAAAAAGTTAACAGCTTGCACGTCGTGACTGCGACAAGCAGGTTACCACTCAGCATGATGCTGTGCTATGGGGGGCCCAAAACACAGCGCTGGTTTTCAGTGGTCACCCGTGAAAAAAACGTACGGAATCTAAGATAGCATAAATATACGTATAGACGATAAAATTAAGACATAGGATACCTTTGTATCTCGGTCGGACGTTCTCGTGGTATAATTTCCGACCTCCATGCAAGCGGAACCGCGAACAATAGTTAATACATAAGGTAAAGGATCATGGGAGCCATGTACGAGAGACGAACGGTCTCTCCGTTAACCGTTGATGGCCCCCAAGGCACGTGACGACTGTAATTGAATCTTCCCAGCAGGATACCCGTGCATCCTGAACAGACCTCGGTTTTGAGATAATTTGCTCGTAAAGGTTGATTTATTTAACTTTGAGATCGTAGAGCAAACATTGTTAATTGGAGTGTTTTCGTGGTTCTCATATTGTGCTGGGTTAAATATTTCAGATAGTTTAGCCCCATGTCCGTGTGTGTCCATATTTTAACCGTAGAACCGATAACCGTTGGGATACTCGTGTTCTTGAGTGGAGACCGCGAATCGGCAAGTAGGGTGGGACGCCCTCAGACTCGGTGGAGCGACGATCTTCGCAGCGTGGCTGGTAGTAACTGGATGAGAGATGTCGAAAATCGAGTTGAGTCAAGAGGCCTATCATCTATGTCCAGCAGTAGACTGGAATGCAAAGTCATCGCGATCATAAATTGGAAATTATGTGTTTGAAAAACGCGAAGGCACCCTCTGTCGACATATTCGCCAAACAGAATGAACACGATAGTCGAGTGTTTACGCGACAATCGCTTTGGTTAAAACACGGCCTAAGACTAACTGAAACTATGCATACAAACTATGCGAGATATCATAGTTTGTACTTAATTAAATACCGGGATGCAAATATCCGGATTACCAGTACGTGGAAACCATCAGAAGCTAAGTAATTAGTTTCCGAAGTACCAACCTAGTTTTCCAATGTATATGGAGGTATTCCTAATGCTTTAGATTTACGTACCTATTTAAACAAATACAAGGTGTAAACGGACCCTTAATGAACCCGTCAACCAAATATTCTGTACATCAAACTAAATAACACTGCGCAAAAATTATTGCTGGGAAACGATTTTTTTGGGATGAAAAATCACGGTAAGACTCAATGTAACGCACTTAAAACATTGTACTGATGGATGCATTGAATAGTACACACGGCGGCACATGAAGCTGTACATTTCCAGTATAACTTGGTCTTGATTTCCTATACAATGAGAGATCCACATAAACTGGTTTTGTATAGCTTGATTGGCCGTCGTGCGTACAGAGGTCAATGAGGTCATGGAGTTATTTAAAGTAAACTTAAATACTCGTATTAAAAAAAAACCTGGGATAAAGTTGGAACTTTGACCACCAACATCTCCGTAACTAGAAGGTTATTACATTTATTTCTGAGTATACGGTAGGTACATAAAGATCTTACAATTAATATTAGTTTACACATACTACCGTTGCCGGTGTAGAAATATTAGAATTTTAATATAATTATTATATCATAATGTGACTAATACACCAATATTAATTAAATTAATATTATTATAAAAAAATATTATTTTACAATACTATAAGTAATTTATATTATTAATGGAATTATAAAAGAATTATTAAAACTTCTGGTTCCCTGGTATGATGTTCCCAAAACATGATCGCAATGACGGGGAGAACAAGTACCTTTCGGCTTCGTTACGGGTTTTTTTACACCACTTTTTTTTCGGATAGGAAATCATCAAATGACCCACCCCCCGTCGCTCTGGGCGGGGCGGAAGGGAGTGTCAGACTTCTACTGAATAAAACCCATCCATATTCCTTCTTTGCCCTTTGTGTTCCAGGGCCGCGGTATTTATTTATTTATTTATTTAACACTTCATGCACAAAGTACAGAGGCGGACTTAATACCATAGGCATTTTTTACCAGTCAACCTTTGGGTGATGCAAAGACAAACAGTAATCCAATGAATCAGTAAGAGTGATAGATAAGAATCAACGCTGTTTGTACTTTGCTTGGTCGTTACATTACGTATCTCTCTGATTTATTGGACTGCTGTTTCAAGTTCTCGAATCTACTGCTTGAAGCTTGAACTAATGAATGAAGCTAACTGATTAACTTATATTTTGTTTAATTTTGTAACCAGAGCGCCAAAAGCACTTGATTTTGAGTGACTAAAATTTAGGCAAGGTACATGTGCAGTCAAAACCAGTATAATGAATTGTAAAGAAAGATACACTGACTGATACAGTGATACATTCGGATGTGAATGGATATAAAGAGTGATTGATGGAAATAGATTGATTCATATCTTTTTTATCTATCTTTCCTGAGTTACCCATCTCTAATCTCTACGGTGTACGGTATCTCTTTCGAACAGACCCCTTAGGTTCGTATTTTTAAAACCGTAGGTACGGCATTCTAACTCAATCAGCCAAAAAGGCTCTAATTATCTAATTTGCCTCCACTTTTGACACAACATATAACCTACCTAGTTATGATTGCTACTTGAATTTGAATGAACGTCTATAAGTAAGAGAATGTTGGCCTTCAAATCTGCAGACATTCACAAAAATCTATTAATATTTAACTCAATACTCAATACTCAATACTTTATTGCATTGTATTTATGTCTGTTCAACCTGCCTAGGCCGGTCAAACTTCAAGGTTCTGTAGATTAGCCGTAGACCGTAGTGGTCCAAACAAGAGGTAGCCGACTATCCTGTCAAAAACAACATCCTTGCACAAACCAGCAGAATGCTTTCAGTGTATTAGAGTAAGGGTTTGCTACCACTAGTGTGTCTATGAGATGCCATGCTATGCTATTGATGCTTAACGGTGTTTTTGTTCCAGGATTGTCTTTAGTCGATTTTGCAAGTGTTTTACAATTTTGACATAGCTCTGAAAAATTGAAGAGCTTGAAAACGGTAACATAAAGTCTAAACGCAAAAACTGAACTTAGGACCTAGGCAATTGCTTTTAAAACATTTCGTATTTCAACAACGACATTCAATAGGATTACCATACATCTTTGACTTGTCAGGCTATTATAGTTATCGCTTATAAAACATTACTTTAAGCCTAAGCCGTCTTGGCAATTTATGGTGTGCAAATGACATTCAACCTTATGATAAAACCAAAACCAGGTTGACATTCGCCGTGAATTCACAAATTGTTGCGATTTGTAATGTACGTTCAACCATCCATGAAAGAGTTTAAAAATGCAATTGCACAAGCAACTAGGCCACTACCCTACAGGCGCCATCGTCATAATAACCCACTTCAACTGGTTGTTGACATCGCAGCTTCGCAGAAAATATGCTCAAGATGTTTTCTACATTCACGAGTTAAAATATCCCTAGTAAAGAAGAATGCAATATTAAATGCAATATCATAAAGACTACATTTCAAGTGAAGAGAATTTTTACCGTGCATAAAACGTAATTGCGTCTTTTTTTTTATGGAAGCACTGGAAAAATCAGTGATAATATTATTATACTGACTGCGTAAAACGGAATTTTATTCATTCATTTTTATATGTTTTTAAAAGCATTGGAAATCCTCTTAAATCTCTTCAAAAACCTTGTGAAAATAAATACAGGTTAAAAAACTGTAAACATTTTGCTGTCGACTCTGAGACACAGGTTCAAATTTTTTTCTCTATAATTTTCTCTGATAGGCTCTATGTAGTATGACCTTTTTCCTATTGAGGTAAGGTATAGCCAAACACCACAGAACTCCGAACGACATAAAAAAGTTTTCTAAAGTAATTTATTTATTTACTAGCTAATGGCCGCGGTTTCGCCCGCGTGGAGTTCCATAATTGTCCCATGACAGGATCGTACTACCGGGATAAAAAGTATCCTATGTGTTAATCCAGGTTATAAACTATCTGTGTTCCAAATTTCATCCAAATCCGTTAAGTAGTTTTTTGCGTGAAAGAGTAACAAACCTACATCCATACTCACAAACTTTCGCATTTATAATATTAGTAGGATTACATTTTCAATATCTCATCGCAATGTTATTCACCACAAAACAGCCTTTTATAAAACCCACAAATGTAACCAAAATAGATGAACGTGAATGTTCGTGTCATTCATTCATTCATTCACACGATCGAGACGTTCCGATATTAAAACGATACAACACGGTCCATTCGCGTATTTAATAATAATAACTCTTGATCGCCTAAAGATAGAGTTAATTATCCTGTGTGTTCTTAACCGAAAAATCGATTAGAACCGAAATAGATTATGTAACATTTGCGTGAGGCGTTAAATTGTCCAAGGTTTATGGACTTTGAAAATTAATAAAAATAGGTGTGATTCAACAATTTCCTTAAACTTTTAACACGTGTTGTACCGAAATCTTTAAGTTTTATTACCGTAACAGCCACGTAGGTACCTCCTAATTGTTCTTCACGCTATCGCTAGAGTCAAATCGAAAAAAACATCGCACTCAAAATACGACCGGTAACGCATGTGGGCTCAGACCGAATTTCACAAATGAAACTGAACGCGATCAGTACATCTAAACGACGTTTAAAAGGTGTCTGTGTCAATATTTCATAACAAATCGACGCTGACCATTCTTGAACGTGGTTTTTAGATGAGCTGATTGCTGATGTTTAATTCACTTTAAGTTACTTAGAGCTCTGTTTTTTTTTATTAATTCTTCATTTACGTTTGGTATCAAAACAGTCATTACAGGTAGTCAGCGGCCCGAAAGTTGGACAACCAGTCTTACCATGGGGTATCGTATTACCCAGTACTAACTGCACCGAGTTAGACTGGAAGGCGACCCCAACATAGTCGGAAAAGGCTAGGCAGATGATGATCAACTTCAAAAACTCGGAACACAACAATTAAAACAATATCTTACCAACCTACAACCTACACTACCTACCAACCGCCATTCAAAAAGCCAATCAAACAGATCACAACAAATACACAAATAATAAAATACAATCCAATTATAGCTTGTCAGAACAGCCGACAGGCTTCAAACACAGGCGTTAGTGTTGCCCAAATTCAGTCTTGGTCTTGCAGTCTTGGTCTTGTTCTTGCGTTTTTGCAAGACCAAGACCAAGAACAAGACCGCGTATTTTTAGCAAGACCAAGACCAAGACTGACCGTGCAAGACTTGAGCAAGAACAAGACATAGCCTGCAAGACTCTTGCGTCTTGCAGCTAGGACTTAGCGCTATTTCACTGAGTAGTTAGGTGTAACAGTTCGGTGTATAGGTAGGTACGCTTAGGAATTCTATGAGACGCAAAAAACTGTATCAAAGAATATGAAAAACTGGACCTATGCGCATTACGACTAATACCATAAACATAGCGAATAAAAAAATATCTATTAAAATCAAACTGAGTGCATGCATAGTTATGTTTTAACCATCGGCACTTTGATAATGCGGCATCAAAGGTTTTGTACTTACTTCTCAAAGAAATTTGCCGCTTTTCGGAAGTACATGGTTATGATACACGCGCCGGCGGCTTCTTTTGAAATCTAAAACAATCGTTGCCGCCACGCCGAAATCATAACATTTGTGACACTATTTGATTGCCGCCATAGGGCGTAGGTATACTCATGCAAAATAATTTCGAATTTTTTTAAGAGTACCTACAGGTGTTCCAAAGAATAAATAAGTTTCAGAGTGCTTAGAATGAAAATGAATACATTATACTGATCACGCAAGTAGTATTATGATTAGGATAAAATGGTAAGGATAGGTAGTAGATGTCATATTAATTCATTCTAGTAAGTATATATTATAATATTGATTACTTGTATGGTTTTAAACTAATTACTTAGGTACTATTATTGTACATTTAGTCATTATATTTCTTAAGTTTTTACAAGAAAAAATAGCAAAAAAGTGTTCAAATATCACCCGTTTAATAAATATTGTAGCCACTTTTAAATATACTTGAAACGTGTAAAAAAATTCTACAAAACTAATAAAATAATATAAAAAGCGTAGGTACTTACCTACTAATAAAATAAAAAGCCTGCGATAAGAGTTTTGTATTACTTACCAGCCCGAATATCTCTGAGAGAGATGATGAGAGTAAGTATTTACTAGCTGTGCCCGCGACTTCGTCCACGAGGAATAGTAACTTTGGAGGTATAGTGACGTTCAGGACTTATTTATTTATTTTAAAACTTCTGTCATCAAACATACAAACGAACTCTTCAGCTTTATAATATTAGTATAGATGTACGCCAAAACATTCACTTATATGTAAAGAATAGTGATTGGCACTAATTCTATTTTATTCACGCGTCGCGTCTGTACAAGTAGGTAATATTTAGTGTGTGTGCACGCGGCATTGTTTGATTTGCGGCGGCATCCTTTTCATAGAGCCGGCACGTGGCGAGGCGGCGCGGTAGATAGCAAGGAAACGTACTATAAATAAAGGAATTATTTTAATTCCAGTCATTTCCAATTGAGCTGTGCTTCGAGTCTAACTTAATAATTGTTTTTACTAATTCTCGTTGTTTTCTAAAAACGTATCACGTGTACAATTTAATATGAGTGACGAAGATTCAAATTATTCTAGTCCGAGTAACGAGAGTTTGAGTCACAGATCTAAAAGACCCAAAAGCAAATTTGAGGAGTTTTTCGAAATAATTCATGCATCCCAAACTGCCTTCTGTAAATTGTGCCAACATAAAAAGATTGAAATAAAAATGAAAAACAGAAACACTTCAGGCTTAAGGAAACATCTAATATCTTTCCACAAAAAGGAATCAGAAATATTTCTTCCTGTTAAACCAAAATTAAGTGGAGATATCACAAGCTTTTTAGTAACCGCTGGAAGAAGTGGACAGGTAAGAATATTTTTTTAACAGTTAAAAGAATTTTAACTCCGCGTAGCTATTCATGCGATACTTTCAAAAACGCCATTAACTTACGTAAGTATTTTTGAGTTAGTGGTGTTTTCATCTAGGGGTGCGACATATTAAGTATGTAATTATCGTCTTAAATATTTTTTATAAACACCCATATTTTCTTTTAATCGGCCAGTAACAACTAAGTACTTTATTTTGGTAAATTACAGTACAGTGCAACCTTAATATAACAAATATCAATTTAACGATTTTCTCGATTTAACAACAACAAACCTCCTCCTCTTATACGCTCAAACCTAGTATGTTTTAAATAATAACACAAGATTTATTGTTTTGTTTCAGTCGGAAAACAGCAGTGACAACATCACGACAGCTACAGTTGATTGGGTGGTGAAAAAATATCTTCCCTTCTCATTTTTCGATGACGAAGCTACACAAGTATATTTTCGACGTATTTGCCCTAATATGGTGTTTCCTAAAAGGTATACACTTAGAAGGAAAGTCAAAGAGCGATTTGAAGAGCTCCAATTGAATCTCAAGGAACGACTTCAACAATTATCATCTAAAATGTCTTTTACCATTGATGGGTGGACGTCAATTGCTGGTAGGAGTTACTACGGGGTTACTATTCATTATATAGACAACGAATGGAAGTATCAATCTGTAGTTCTTGATTTTATACCATCACGCGGTCGACATACTGGGGAAGATATTGCAACGATTTTCCATGAATGTTTATTGGAATATGGCATAATTGATAAAATACAAGGTATCACGGTCGACAACGCAACTGCAAATACCAAATTTATGTATGAACTGGGCAAACAGCTGCCGCCACACTTTGATTCAGACAATCAACATTTCCGGTGCTTTGCTCACATTTTAAACCTTGGTGTACAAGATTTATTAAAGACCTTAGCATTACACTGTGAGTCTGACACTAACGCGCAAGATCAGCAGTACGAAGACTATGCAGACGAAACTGAGGATGAGGAAGATGAAGAATCTGCACCAAATATTGCTGACTCGCGTACATCTGTAACAAAGTTACGCAGTATTTCCAGTAAAATAAAAAGAAGTGAGATAGTGAAGAAGAAGTTTCAGTCTGCTTGTGAAGCAGCTGGCGTGCCATCAAATCTAAATGCCATTCTTGACTGTCCAACGAGATGGAATTCCACACATGACATGATTGGATTTGGTTTAAAAGTGAGAGCGGGCATTGACATATTGTGCAGTTCTGTCACCGAATTAAATGATTTTCAAATCACAGCTAATGAATGGCAGGTACTCGAAAAATTACATAAATTTCTAATAAACTTTAAACTTTTAAGTACAAAACTTGGTGGAGACAAATATGTTACATTACCGCTAGTCATTGTATCATTCAATCTCTTGCTAGATAAAATTGAATCCATGGTAAAACAGTTAGATGAGAAACCTAATCGATCTGAAGTGGATGAAAGGCTCATTCTAGCTTTCCAAGCAGCTCGAGACAAAATGCTTAAACATTACAAGAAGAGCAACTGGATTTATTGTACTTCTTTAATTTTAGACCCAAGGCATAAGGCTCAGACTTTTGACCTGACAATGTGGGGGAAGCAACTTAAAACAGAAAGTCTGCGCAAGTTCAATGAACTTTATGAAGAATATAAAAGTCTACACTCACTGAACAAATCTCTGGAATTACCAGAAAAAGAAAATAAAGTATGTGATGAAGATGAAGACGTAATAGACTTTGATAAACTCTATGAATGTCCCTCGACGTCATCTGGATCTTGTCTTCAAGGCTTAGTGATAGACGAGTTGGAGGAGTACCTGAGAAAACCAAGAACTGCCAGCTGGGAAGACATTTTAGATTGGTGGAGGACGCATGAGACAGAGTATCCGATTTTATCGAAAATGGCCCGTGATTTTCTCTCAATACCTGCAACTTCAGTACCTGCTGAGAGGTTATTTTCTAAAGCATCATTAGTAATTAGAAAACATAGAAATAGGTTAAGTGATGAGTCAGCCAGATGGTTACTTTGTATTAATTCTTGGTCAAAAAAATTGATATAAAGTATTATAACCTAATGATAAAGCTGTTGATTTGTGTTGTATTTTATTTTTTATTCAAATAAATGATAAATCGTAAAACTCTTTTATTAAATTTCTTATAAGTTGAGGGTTCAATCTCTTTCTAGACAGATAAGTATTGTTCTTTAAAATACAGTCAAGTTATTGTAATTAATTTGTTTTTTTACATGTTTTAGCAAATGTAAGCTTATAAATCATAAATGTTTATTAAGAAACAGTTACTTCCATGGAAAACGACATATAGGTCAGTTGATTTTTCGAATTTCTTATCAAATCTTCAGTTATTTATTAATCTGCTTGATCTTTACTATGGCTATGTTAATTCAAGCTCACAATGTTCCAATTCTAATACGTTTTTCTAAGATTTAAAGTAAACTTTAATAAATAGTAATAGACTAATAGGTAATTGCAAGACTTGCAAGACTCTTGCTGCAAGACCAAGACCAAGACCAAGACTGGGAGCGCAAGACCAAGACCAAGACCAAGACCAGGTGTATTGGCGCAAGACCAAGACCAAGACTGGCTAAGTCTCGTCTTGTTCTTGCATTTGGGCAACACTAACAGGCGTTTGCTAAGCTACTTAATTATAGACGCTATTAAAGGATAAAGGCCCTATAATTCCGACATGACTGTCTACCACACGTAGCCAGGTAAACCAGACCTCCCATACTCCTTGTTTTACTCCCAGATGTTAAAGTTTTGGGGTTATGTTCAGCGTGGGTTAAGATCTTACAAGCTGGTCGGGGGTGGGCGAAAAGTTTTGCTTCGTGGCATGTTTTCGGAAATACTTTTTCTTGGATTTGTTTTTCACAGGGTTTTCATTTAACTTCTGTTGGAAGTGATGAGAGAGTTTTATGGCTTAAGGATATCATCTATATATATCTTTCGGTTATGATACCTTTGTTTTTGCCGTGCAAATACTGATTTTTTTACGTATAACTTTAGACTATTTGTTCGAAAGTTAAAATGGTCTAAGGTTTTGTTTATTTGTTTGTTTTAACACCTTTGAAACAAAACTTTACTGAATAGAGTCTAGTTAATTTTGGTAGTTTACATATTTCATCAAAAAGTTTCGAAATCGAAATACCACCATCATCACAGATACGTTCAGCACGTAATACCTCCCTGCTGTCGCCTACATTTTGTCACCTCTATTAACATTAGCAAAAACAGATAGGTTGTTATTATTAAAAACACAAATTATTCGATAACTCCACTAGTAACCCTAAATGCTCAAAGTCTTGTTAATTTAATCTGTTGTCAAATGGATTACTTTTATTTTAATCTACCAACCACGTCATAAGTTTTGTCACCCAGATGCTGGCAGGATGTTACACACTTCGGCCGTGCGCATAATAAATGTACATTTGACCAGTCTAGACACCAAACCTTATGACCCTATTCATAGTAATTTTCGCCCTTGGCAATGTCCTCTATCCCTGGACACATTCCCGTGTACGTCGATTATATGTTTAGTTTATGGTGCGTGTTACGGAATAGTGGCTATTCGGCCATTGGACGTCGCGTCGTTGTCCATTTAACTTCGGCTATCTTCGGGATTATGTTCGGGTTTGGTTGAATTTTTTAATTTGACTGAAGTCGCTGGCTGGTTGGAAATAGACAACCTGACATTAGGAATCATACGTCAAAGCAATTAAGAAAACAATGATTAAGTTCTTTTCTTAGTTATTTTACAACAGTTTTTAAACTGGCATGGTTACTAGCACTCATGGGAACTCATAAGAAATAGTAAACGTGGTAAATATCGCGTTTTTAGTGTAATTTTACAACTTACAATAAACTTTATATCAACGGAAATAGTTTATAATCAAAGATAAAACAACAAAGAAAGATTTATATAGTGATGTAGCTTCAGTGATAAAAGCCTTTACAAGTCAGACATTGTTAACTCTTTCCAAAATTAACAATAACAATGGTGACAAATTAATCAAGGTACACACGGCGACACATCAAGCTATACATTTCCAATACAACATGGCCTCGGTTAGTATAGATTTGCGGTATAATGAGAGATAAGCTTAAAATGGTTTTGTATAGCTTAATCAAGCTATACAAAACCACATACCAATGCCATTACATAAGATCTTCAGAGCGGCTTCTCTGATGGAAAACATGGCTGTGGGAGTATGAATATTGAAGAAGAGCCTACGCACCATTAAAGTACTTAGCTGTGACTTCAATCAACTAGGTTTGCACGACGACTAATCAGTCGTATAGTTGATTGAAGTCTAAAATCGAAATCTCAAAAATCAAATTCTACAATATATAATAATACATTTGGGTCCAGTAAGTTTTGAAATTTTGTATGGGACAGCTGATATTTTTTTCGCATTTACGATGCTGGACCCATGGAGAAAATTGTTCAGTTTGATGGTCTACCCTTTCTGTTACACCGTAAATAGAGACCGCAAACCACACCGATCCCTTTTAAAACTTACCCAATACCTACATAACTTTAACTAAATTCGGCTTTGGCAAGTGCGGCCCTAAATTCGGCTTAAGCTGAAACATTGACCTTAAGTTAGGCTGACTTGTAAGTCGTAACTTAACTCCTACTTCCGACATTATATTTGGTCAATCTTGTCTCGTAGTCGTCGCTAAGTCGTAATGCCTAAGTTTGATTAAGTTGGCAACTTAACGGGAACTTTATGTTAGACGATAGTAATAAAGTGGGTATAGTAGAAACATATTTGTTCGTGGCTTTAACTTCGTGAGATTGTCTGAGTTAGGTTTGTCAGTCTACAGCTGTTCTAGACTTACTTATTAGGCCAGAGATTTAAATCGATAGATGTGCCGTGACGGTACTGAAGTGTCGCGAAAAAGTTTAAACTGAGAAGAGTGAGCTTGCACATGCAACGTAGAGCGATAAAATACGATTTTCAGTAGATATGAGTGAGCAAGACTATTCAAATATTGTTGTAATTATTTAATAATAATTTATTAATACTATACAAACGTAAAAAATAAAATTAAACATACACTAACCAAGGATGTGCATACAGTGATCAGCTGGCCTAAAAATACATTTGTATGTCAGGAAGAATGTCAACGAAACAGAAGCATAATAATTTTTTGACGCGACAGGGCGAATCTCGCGATATAAATCTTTATCTTAGGCACATGTGTCAGTCTCTGTCTGAGATCTATTTTTGGTACCTAGACCTACATAATATATTATTCCCCCCACTCCAAGAGACTATTTTTAGTTTAGTTAGTGAAATAAACTGCCGGCTTCTCTGTTGCCAGATCATTATAAGCTGGGTCTCTTCAAAATTCGAGTGAATCGGTTTATTCTAGGCAAGGATGTGTCCGTGTCATCGCTTCACATCAAGCGAGTTGCGGTCAAACGCAAGACTATCTATCAATAATAATAAAAAAGACTTTAATTGCTTTAGTCTTAGGTATAAATTTTATTATTCGCAGTCAGGCAATTACAGTATACATACCAGTGGCGAAGGTTCCTTACAACTCGATTCCTACCGGATTCCTTTTGAAAGATGGCACAGTCAGTATTCTATGGGCAAATAATATATTAATCAGATTAAAATATGTACTCCGGCTTACGTGTTACAAAAATTGACCCTTCGTAACTGATACATACGTATCCCTACTGCAACTCTGCAAGTAAATTTCTAACTGTACTGCTTGACAGTCACTGTTACAGTATGCAGTAAATGTTTATCTCTACTTATTTATCGAGCGAATCTTAAATACAGATCTCAGGGATACCAAGGAGTTGAGTTCTAATAGGTGTTTGCATATTTTAAGCAAAATAAAGAATGCAGAAATTATCTTTCTTGAAGATCTCCACCGGACTTATTATTTCCATTTCAATTTCAAGCTATGTAAGTAACTCTAGGCGCGATTTATTTTAATCCGATGTCAATATAACTTATCTACTGACTCACGTTGCGGTGTAGGAAGTACTATTTACATCAAAACAAACAGAAAAGAAACAAAACAGCCACTGTTTCTTCAAGTAACCCGAATCGATTTTGTAAATCAACGCAATCTTCTCTGTATTCAAAACCACAGACTAAAAAAAACTAATTCAAGCCGTAACTAGCTCACGTCCACGGCAACCAAATAAACCATCAGGACTTACAACGAGATGTTTACTAAAAAAAGGGAAGGAAAAGACAGGGTGTGCGTGCAGGTAAATACGAGTGCAACCGGTCCCCGCGGCTTGTATTAGCGTAAACAGTTTACCAAATTACCCCCTTCACACATCAAACTATAATCACCTTACCGTTTTCTCCAATAAGGTTTGAATTGGACTACTCCACAATCATCCCGCAGGACTCGCGTGCTCCCAACGCCATATTTTCGAATGATAATTTTAATGGAGTCAAGCATGCATCTTATAATGTGGCATAACATCATCCCTTTGGAATGTAAGGTCTATTTTAAAGCGCAAAAATATGGAAGGCGGAGTTCTGAGAAAATGTACCACCAAGATAGGGTTGTCAAGTATAATACCTGATGAATATAAATGGAGGAAGAGATACCGACGTAAGCATGGTTCCATGGGTGGAAAATGCTTCCTCCTTTACTTTATTCTTGAAGGAGACGTTGTGTGAAATATATTTGTAATTCTAAATCGGCAGGGTCTGGCGTGTTCCAACATTACGGGGCACAAAGTCCACGGTTCATTTCCTGTGAGACCCTACCCCGGGCTTTCGCCGGCCATTTTTATACAAACGACATGTCGTCTATAATATTAAGTTGGGGTAAAGTATAAGATGCAGCGCAAGAAAGCGGTTCTACATAATGTCTCATCGTGTTTTACTTGTAGAGTGCCTATGCTAATTTTTGTATGTAGGTAAATGTTTACAGTAATAAAAGCTGCCTACGAAATTACTTATTCTGTTCTTGGTTATTTTTTGAAGTAGAAAATAGGATAGAGTGAATAAATAAATGAGGAAATCACTAAAAAGTATGAGATATGTACAGTCAATCTGTGAGATATGTGTAGTTAATGCCTATACATATAAAAAGCGCTATCTACTCAAGCTCCTTTAAAAAGCGACGAAAAGGTTTCCTGTTGAATAGGTGCCTCTAAGCTGTTGAAGATCTATAACGAAATTCCTATGTTGTTGTAGTTCCTCTGTTAATGATAATGTTAGTAACCATAATACTTTAAAATCTTAATTTCTATGCTGTATTTATGAATTGCTGTAATATTTTAACGTATTTTTGTTTTCTTCTTTTCTCCTTTGTAATTTCAGATACAATTTATTGTCTTTGAATAAATGACTAATGACTAATCCTTAGAAAATCCATATAAAAACGTCCAAGCTCTAGTCGCTAAAGTCCAGCGTCTAGCGGCTAGACGCTAGCATAATGTTAATAAAACATGTCTGCTCTGTTCCAATCGCTCCCCGCTTATAAAGTACACCGAAAACACACTCTTGCACGCTTCACATTTATTCCGGATTTTCCATTTTTCCTGGATAGAACGCTGAAAAATTGGCTGTCATTTATATATCACGAATTATTGGGTATTATCGATCATACCAAATAAATTACGGGCTCAATGTTTTTCATCAAGAAAAACATTGAGCCCGTACATTCAGCCCGGACATTCATCATTTAACTTCGACAAAGTGACAAAGGTTCGGAGATAATTTTGAGATCTATCGGGATCTAGAATATCAATCAATCAAAATATAATCATAGACATTTTGTGACAGACTTACCTACACCATAGATAAAATTAATCCCGATATTAGCTGATGCAATATTACTGCAACAACCTTCATCAATGTTCAAATATATCCAACGTGAATAACAACGAGGGCTAAAAATATAGTGTCACAATTAAATGTGCTAATCCCCGCTAAAAAATAAAATAAACCCGAAACGTCCCGCCAAAAACCGCGTGTCAAAAATGGCGCTCGAACAAATGTTCCAAATTAAACCACAGCCAATGAAAATAATCCCTCGGTATAATCCAGCTCAAAAATCGGCGGTACCGTTTAAAAATCTCGGCTAAAGTAATGAAACAAAGCGTGGTAGTCGATTGCCCCGATATAATTTTCCCCGGGTCGCGTAATATAGCACATTGAGAGGATAATCCTGGGACTCCAATTTGTCAAGCTTGGTCGGCCATCGCGCCACGGACATTCATGCACTATGTGTGTCCGCTTATGACGTTGTTTCTTTACCCGTAATTTTGTTCCATTTATCTTGTTTATGACGGGGGTATTTTTCTCTGTCATTGCTTTTGGTGTTGCTAGGTTTAGAGCTCTGTGATTCGAGCTGGACATTAGATTTTCCGTCAAAGTTTTCTAGTCTCGGCAACCTAATTTCCTTATTAAGTTATTGATTCTACCAAGTCCTACCATAAGAAGCCATGTAAGCTGTACAAAAAAAGACTTATCTTTTAACCTGACTTCCTTAGAGATTAAGTAACTTGTCGTATTAAGGCCATATAACTTCCTGCGGTTTGGTTTCCAACTTACCTACAGTCCAGTGAACAAAACTTTGGTCTTATATTCTAGCGTCTTACTTATACATACTTAGCCTGTAACTTCCAAGCGAGACAGAGAACCAATGTGTCTCTAGCGTACAAAATTTTATCCGGTAAATTCTTCTCACCACAATTTCGGAAGTTCAACGCAGGATATCTTGCCAAAAAAAACCTAAAATATTTGTCTAAAAACTCAGTAACTTTACCCTTTATTTCCCTTGCTTTGTCCCAGCTTCGGTAATTTGATAATCTGTGCTCACATGAGGTTCATCAAGACATTCTCGTACCGGAACAAATATTTGTTCAGCGCGAAACCGGTTTAGTGGTACGCGGTTCATCTGTGAGAAGCATTAAGTGCCACTGGGATATACAGAGGCAGATAAAAGCCGCTAAAGAGAATGAATGAATGTATATTATATACACACAGTTCACTCATTTATACTTTAAAATATAATAAATCGGAAGAGTTTGTTTGTTTGAACTAATTTCTGGAACTGATAGTCGGATTTCAAAAATTCTTGATCCCCAACTTGAGGGAAAGTTATAGACTATTTAACTCTTAGGAGCCAAGCAAAAATAAAAACGGCAGGTAAAACCATGGAGCACAGCTAGTAATTTTACATGCATGACTACCTTGTCAGTGAAATTGTCGTTCCTTTTAGGAATGCTTTTAAAGACAATACGGGACTAATAATAGATCTTATAACAATATACGATATTTCGGGACCGGAACAAATATTTGAGCAATCTGCAATGTAGAGTGCTTCTGATTTTGATGATCTTACATAGTTGGTACTAACAAATATATCATGTTTATCAGTCATTCGCATTGGAATACATAGTTAATATTGCTGCTTTCGAGAAAGTGTTCAGTGGCATTTAAATAGGGCTACCATAAAGCTGAAACGGTCAGGCTTTTTAAAAGTTTTGATTTTCGAAACTGGCAATTGTAAATTAGTTAATGTAATGGTAATTTTACTTAAAAAAGAAACCGCAAACGACACAAAAAAAAATACAATTTGGATAGAAACATGTCTTCTTTGAATGGTTCATAGAATAGAATAGAATATTCTTATTAAGTAAACCATACAAGTAACATTTTCAGAGGAGCTCGTGGCCAAGTAATAACAGCCGCTCGGATCGATATTTAGGTTAAGCTGCGCTTGCCTAGGTTGGTCTGTGGATGGGTGACCACCCATTACATACCGAGTTTCCTCCGTGCCTCGGAAAGCACGTTAAGCCGTTGGTCCCGGGTGTCATTTGTAGATCTTTGACAGTCGTTATAGGTAGTCAGTGGCCCAAAAAGTCTGACAACCAGTCTTACCAAGGGGTATCGTATTACCCAGTACTAACTGGGTTATGGAGGTCAGATAGGCAGTCGCTCCATGTAAAATACTGGTATTCAGCTGCATCCGGTTAGACTGGAAGCCGACCCCAACATAGTTGGGAAAAGGCTAGGCAGATGATGACAAGTAACATTCTCAAAAGAAAACATTTCAGATAGGGTTGCACAATTTGTGGTCTTATCGCTAAAAGCGATGTTTTTAAGACAACCTTTCATATCACAGCCCTACCTACTAATTTATCAGTTATAACTAAACCTCTAATGAAAATGGTCCAACGAAACAAAGTAACCCAACAACCTTCTGCCAATTATCATTAAGTTCAACCAGCCATTCCAGGACAGGTTTTAGCCATTTGTGCCTACACCTGCGTGTGAAGTCTCAAGTGGCGTTGAGGTCTTAGTATCTACTTTAATGGACTAACAGATTGATAAATGTTTCTCCGTAAGATGAATGCACGCAGGCTGTGCAGACGTGTTTCTGCGATTGCAATTTTATTGTTTTTCTTGCAAGTAGCTGTTAGTGCTGGATTTATTGGCGCAAGTTTAAATTAAGAAAGAACGCCGCGAACTTTTTTTTCAATATCAGTCTATAATATTCCCACTGCTGGGACAAAAACCTCTTCTCTAAGAGAATGAATGGACCGTAATCCACCACGCGGACCCAGTGCGGTTGGTTTTTTTTCAATCCATTTCACGGAACATTCTCACAAATATTCACCAATAGCACCACCCCACCATTTGAAAGCCAACAGATCCGGTAGCACTTAGATCTAACTTAGATTTATATTTATTTCATGTGGGGAAATTTTATTCAAATTGAAATAAACTGGGTATAAAACTCCACGGCAACCTAGTTCCGGATTGGTCACTGGTCACTGGCTAGCTAAGGTAATTTATGCAACTAAAACAGACTCTGTTCCACAGACACTGCAAATATTTTTCTAGAACGTTTTCCTGAACTACCGTACTGTCAAAGTTTACTTTGGTAGCTAAGCACATTTTGCTTGAAAATAGGCAGAGACAAAGCAGAAAAGAAGATATTACATGCCCATCATCTTCCTGGCCTTGTCCCGTGTCACTTGGGGTTGGCGCAACACTCTTTTTTTTTTGTCCCTTTCTCCTCTAGCAACTGTCACGCTATCAAATGACGCTACGAAAACGAGTAAATACTCCGTTTTCTATCATACCGTTCCTCACACAATCCATCTACAACATTAGTTTTAGTATATGCGAAACCTGAAACATATGTCTAGTATTTATATGTAAAGAATTTATGTACAACATTTCAAAACTGTATCATGAAAAATCACAAAGTTATAAACTTGCTCTGTTACCTGGCTGTCCGCACAAAAACGTGGTTACCACGCAGCGCCGCAACGCGCGCGCCTCCAGCGTCGTCTTGAGCTCAATGATAATAATAATGTGGCAGTAGGTACCTAAATAATTGCGACAGGTACTTAGCGGTATCCAACTTGTAGACTTTTTTAAATATTTTTGGGACAAATATAACATGGTTTAAAAATTATTAGAATCGACTCAGTTACTTATTCTGAACAAACTATATTCAGCTTTCACATATACTAAAAATAATGTTGTATATTTTCTTTAGTCTTTCTTTCCCTCTCCAAGCATCTACATTCATATTCATCACTCTTAATCACATACGTTACATCCCTCCTCATCGCACACTCATACCAAACAAAAAAGGAAATAACCAAACAAAAATACAAGCAAGCAAAAATCTCCAAAACACTAGACATTTGAAAGAACACCATCGAAAACCAGATCATAAGCGTGAAGTGCCTACATTGCAAATGTTAACTTTCTCAATGGACTCTTGTTCCACTCCACGACACGAGGGGCGGCCCTCACCAAGAGGCGAGAACCGGTGAACCCACACTTGACATCACAAGACCCTCTATACTTCCAATCCTAGGATCCTTCACTGTCCCCGATACTTTGCAAAGCTATAACACTTCTGAGTAAAAGTTTTCTTATGCTAATATTATGGCATTGTAAAATTTTATTCCTGCAGCAATTAGGAATTTAAGACCCGACTGCATTTTCGCCTGATTTATGTTCTGAGACTAAGTTGTTGCTATTATGATGGAGTGTTCCAAGGAAGTCTGGGTTTTACGGTTTTCATCAAATGTAGGTAATTGTTATGTTCGGAAACGTTCTGAGGAGCACTGAAGTGGTTTGGGTGAATATTACTTCAGTCTGCCAATGTCTTGAAGTAATTTCAGCTTTGGTTTGAACTAAAATCTAGTTAGTTGATGTACTATTATGTAATTCATAGTAAAACATAAAACCCGAGTCTTAATTATGAAACGAAATATTTCTGAGAAGAATTGCTCTCATATTTCCGTCCTTACATTCAGAAATTCTTATCTATCCACTGTACCATCTGAAACATCAAATATATCTACATTAAAATGTTTCATTGCACATTCTTTGTTGTTTTAATATAGACAGGAGATATTATCAAGAAATTCCTTTCAATTTGTACAATAGGAAATGGCCGTTTGGAATTCAGGAGTCCTTTAATATTTTTCATTTTGGCGGCGAGCTTGCAACTTCTGTAATGTTACCAAATTGAATAGTCAAAGGAATTTATACTTTATAACTATCACGTAAAATAGAATTTCAAAATAACTCCACCTTCGTTGTTTTAGCCGTGTTCTTTTGTTACATCTCTTTCTTCGAAGGATTCCTTGGCTGCGTTGTGAATCATATTTTTGAAATCTTGAAGCTTTTTATTGCAAACGATAGAAGTCGACAAAGCCATTACGATATTTTTATCGTCTTTTCGCAATTTATATCGCGTCAGTGCTACGACTTGGCGCCATTTTCAACGATCATATTTTTATTTTAAACTTCTGATTTACTGTGTTCTATTTTAACAAAGACCTTTGTTGTACTTAAGAATTTTGTGGATTTTCGTATGCCGACAATATTTACCTTATATTTCACTGTGCTCACAATATAGACCAAATTAATCATCTTGATGAGACGTCGTATTGATTAAATTTTAACGAAAACAAAACAAGGCGTAACGTGCGAAGAAATTCTCTTTTGTACTGGATCAGATACACAATACCGTCGAGTTTCTTTGTTGAAGTTTTCTGATACTTCACTGCGACGGCAAATTGCTTAGTAATTTGACTTCGCTACACACTTTTTTATTGACTTTTTTCATGCTTTTGACAATGTAAAACAAAAAATATAAATCTCCAAGAAACGTAGCGATATAAGTAGAGCAATAAAATATCAAGCTAACATATGTTCGTTCGACCCTAGAAAACATTTTCCAAGTTTTCTTTCACCGTCCGTATGGTGCCAGCTCGTGTTTCTTCATTGCAAAATAATTTCATGACGAAAATAGGAATAGTACCTTATTTTAATAAAGTTACGATTTAAATTAGAAAATCATTCGGAAATGATAATTCGCATGGGTATGTGAAAGCGGTGTAGCGACCAATTAAGCGAGATACCGAAATACTAACATATAACATTAAGTAAAAGCTCAGTTTTAATTGGACTTCACATGTGGCATATTATACCTAGGTTTCTTTTCACTTTCTGGTTATTATTTTAGTGTTTAATGTTTGCTGTATAATATTTGCGGAGTGCAAACTCGCACAAAGTGGTCAAATAATTTTGTTTGGTTATTTCTACTCAAATGTTTATGACAGGTAGGCGCTAGTTTGTAAAAATTGTGTCTGGGCATTTTATTTTGTTAATTACATATTGCTAAAAAAAGTAAAATAAAGTTACCAACTTTTCCCTACAAATATTTAAGTAATCAATAAAACTACCCACGTCAGTTAAATTAAAAAAAAAAATCTATTCATTGAACATCACGCTGCGTTCCAAAACGGGCATAGTGGACGTTGGCAAAAAGAGTGCTAGACTAAAATGGAATTGGGCGGGTCACGTCAGCCGCATGCACGGTGACCGCTGGGCAAAAGTCTCCACACGATGGTTGCCGGAAGACGGACGGCGAGGCTGGCCCAGAAAGAGGTGGCGAAACGATTTGGACGGGTACCGCGAGGGCTGGCCAGAAGAGGCACGGGAAAAGAGCACATGGAGGGAATTGGGGGAGGCCTTTGCCAGCAGTGGGACAGTACAGGCTAATAAAAAAAAACATTGATCTTATCATATTATAGCTGTTGCCCGCGACCTTCGTCCGCGTGATTGTGTATTTTATAACCTTCCTCTATGAATAAAATAATTTTTCAAATCGAACCAGTAGTTCCTGAGATTAGCGCGTTCAACCAAACAAACAAACTATTCAGCTTTATAATATTAGTATAGATATGAATTATTGTTGATGATAGATTATAGCAGGGATCATAGCAGTTGGTGTTATCTGCCTACCCTCATGAGAAAAAGGCATGATTTTATGTAAGTATACAGGAAGCAAGATGCTCTCGACTCCTTTATAAGCCTCAAATTTTGTCTTATCTTCAGTCTTCAGAATGCGATCACCAAATGTAAACTCGTCGTCTGCTGCAATTTCCTTTTTTTTAGTTTTTCATCTCCTATCTAGTCAAAACAAAAATATCTCGAAACAGTCCCATCAAAAAATATCTAGGAAACCACTTCGTGAATTTCAGCTATTGTATATGTGGTCCCATTGAGCGTATTGTCCACCGGTGAATGCGAGCAATTCCTATCACCACCAACGCAAATGGCCTTCCCCACCCCCCTTGGTCCCTGACACTTCGGTACAAAAAGAGGACAGCTGGTGATATATCAGGGGTCTTGGTATATTGGTCGAGTGATATGGCCATGTAATTTGTTCAATCATAGCAAATCGAGGTGCAAAAGATTTATTGTGCGTGTACAGTTCCTTTGTTACGTAGCGGCTATTAGGCTATATCGTTTTTACTGCGACATAATATTTTATGGTGTATCTGGATTATGGGCAATCGTGTTGTGCTCATGGCCGATTTGTTTTATGTGATGCCATTGTCCGGTCTGATAGTTTAGTGTTTTAATGTAATAATTTTGAAGTAACGGCATACTATCATTAGTTATGGGGATCTAAAAACATATATGAGTGGATCCTATAGGAAGATGCACAAAGCAACAACTTTTGATACAAAGTATCGTGTCTCACCCTCATAAAAAGACACACAATAGACTCGCGATTAAAAAACTCCATCACCCTAAACACTATCAACTTAACTCAATATTTTCCGCGTCTTTCACGAAACACCATACATTATCCCATTGAAGACGCCCCACACCGCATTGGTTTAACGTAGCAACTCGCAAGTGTAACTAAGGCATGAATGGGACCGCCTAAACCCTCTTACACCGATTCAAAAGGAACCCTCTGATATGATTTTCACAGAAAATTGCTTACAACAAAAGAGAATTGGACGCTTTTGTTGATATACGGGATTTATCTCGTCAACATACGTGGTACTTGGGTTTCGGAGGTTTGATACTTTGTCCGTTGGACACTGACAGCCTTAAATAATGTTTGAAGGGAAATTATTGCCTGTACTTTCTCTTAATAAAACGTACTATGCGTAGATTGTCACATCGACACAGTACAGTCAACCGCTAATCAGTATTAAGAACTAAAAACTTGGAGCAGCGCTTTTATATCGTATCTGTAAAGAAGATTGACGTGGTGCCAGTTCTTTCAGTGAAGAGGGATTGATTGAACGTAATTACTCAGGATATACCTATCTTCTTACCGAAACTGCAAAAAACAGAATATCATTTGCAGAAACACTACAATCTTTTAACTCAGATACTCTTACAAAAGCATGTAACTAAGAAAAACAAAAATCAAAAGAATGTTTTTAAAACAGCACACCTCACACAAAAAATTCTTAGCAATTAAAAATAATTGCGAGCATCTTAAAAGGCATAACTACAGACATATACAGTACGTTCACAAAACTCTTTGTGGAGTCAAACTAGAGGCTTACTCGCCTCACTCCAGGTGGAAACGCGAGCGATCCAAGAACAATGAAGGCCCTCAAAACAACCAGGATGCCTAGGCATTGTACACCGCCGACGCTTTCAAACCACTCTTCGTCCCTCTTAATTAAGGGGGGCAATACTCGAATGCTTCTCGCCGGCGTCAATGGCGCCCATTCAGACGTGTGCCGTCTGCGAGATAACGAACCTCTCTCGGTTATTACTGCCTGCTTTTTCTACTTAAAGTTGCCATATGTTAAATATTTTGTTGCTTTTTTAGGTGCGAGTGTCATTTCACATTTTGTAGATGTTTTAGCTGAAAATTTAGCTTCGTGATATTATGTTTGCGTTTTGTACACAGTGCAAAATGTAATGCGAACTATAACACTTTCCAGTTCATAAACTATTCTTTTAAAGTCACTTTAGCACTTGAAAACTGAAGGAGGGAAAGTATTAAAGAGTAAACTCACTTCAATTTTATTTTGTATATAGCAACACTTCTTTTAGTTTTCCTTTGCAAAAGTTGTTGTCAACTTTAAAAAAAAAGAATATAAAATATGCTTGGTTGACTGTACTCGTACAGGATGAAACAAATTCGCTTGATTAAACAGCATGAGAGGCTGAATACCTTACTCCGTTGCCTTCATGAAATTGGTATGAAAAAGATGATTGTAAAAAGATAACGCCGTTCCCGCCATTTATCTTTTCGCATGGCGGCCTCTCTGTAAGATTAAATGTGTTTCTCTCGTTTTAATCATAAGTCAGAGAAAGTAAAAGCTTTATTCACAACCTTTTCACGTAAGTACTTGTGATTTAATTTATTATGAAGATGGGAAATAATTTAGAGTAACAAAAAATATTTAATTCTTTTAGCGTTTTCAGGAAAAATCGTGACAAAAACTGATAATACTTGGAAAAGAAAGTTCGGAAAAGTTCCTGCATAAGATTTTTCAGCCAGTACCTATTCATCTTACTTTCCACACTCCAAAAGAGCAATCGCAAGGAAGGCATAAACTTATGACAAGTTACATGAACATATCATTCGAAATTCAAACCTCATCTGTCCCTCCATACCAAGACCTACAAATTTATCCATTACAGTTCTTATAGTGCTTATTACGTCTTAATTAAGTTTAATTTGCTTCGACTTATTAGCACGGTTTGTGGTACTGGATTCCGTACCCAGTATGGGAATACTGGTTGTGATACCGTTATGACTAGCCTTGGGAAACGGGATCGCCACCAGTTGTGTGTGCCATAAAATAAGAGTATTGCTAGCATGCTTCGAATTTATAGCTATCGGAATCCTTGTGTGGCCATATTTTTTTAAATTTTATAAGAGCCCACATAATTTTGTATTGGTAGGTGTCAGCTGGTTGCCTTTGAGCACTTTTTGTTCGTCCTGTGCCGTAATATAGAGGTGGTATTAAAAATTAAACTTCTGATTTGTTTTCGGGCTAAACTAGGAGTTCTTTCATATCCTCAACTTAAAACATTGTTTTTATTTTCCGGAAAATCGGGTTCGTGACTCCGTTGTTTAGGTTTTCTGTGTATGTTTTCTGTGTATCTCTTGCAGTAGTTTGTTTCTACTCTGCTAATTATTATTAGTATTTATATATATTCTCTCATCACAAAGCAGACTTAAAGTTATGTAATGTAAAAAAAAAATACCTCAGCTGTATTCCACCTTTCTGAGAGACTGGTGCCTGATGTAGGTTTTGGGGAAAAACCTGTGTTACAGGTCCATCTATCTATGTTAAGGATTTTGGTTTCCGGACTTAGTCCTTAAAGTAGACCATTGTGCGTGTGTTACAGGTGCCAAGCATACATAAATGAAGTCTCTCTAAAACTCCATCTGTATATGTAGTTTATTTAAAAGTTGATTTAATGGAACCTTTCAGTGTTGTACTACTTTCTCAGTTTTGTTTTTCCTTCGAAAAAAATTTGTAGATACATAGAAATAGATAGTATTTTTGGTCAATACCCATTCTACAAATTCGTGGTGTTATTTCGTGGCTAATGTATTATAAAAGTATTAATTCTTCTTTTTCCTGTTTCCTCATGACTGAGGGTCGTGACCACATGAGGTCGTTGCTTTTTCCACCACGCTCTCCATGCCGGACGGTTTTCGGCCAAGCGGACAGATGACTGGAAATTCCCTCTACAGACTTCCTTCACCACATCTATCCATCGGGTTGGTGATCTTCCACGGCTCCTTTGTCCTTCCACCTTACCAGCACAATAAGCCACAATAAAATATTAATTACAGGTCATATTAATTTTACCTGTCTACTTTTACTGTTATCTCATACATGAAATTAAGTTTATTAGGTTGTTAAAGACTTGAGATATAATTACATCTTTCCTACCAAGCAATGCAAATTTGATAATCCATTATCAAATTTGCATTGCTTGGCAGTGTAAATCTTGCCATTCTAGTTATTAAGATAGCGGGAGGCTGTCAACGTGGCCATCGATCTAGTTATAAGACGGTTTAAATTAAGTTAAATTTTTGACCAGATACCGCAAAATATACGATACTAGCTGTTTTCCCAAGACTTTTTTCGCGTCGAAATTGTGATGGGTATGAGTGAGAGAAATAAAAAAAGATAGTCTATGTCCGTCCCCAGGATATAATCTATCTTCTTGACAAATTTCATTACGATCTGATCAGCAGTTGAGTGCCGAAAAGGTAACAATCAAACAGAGTTAAATAAGTAAGCACTTATTTCTAATATTGGTAAGGAATTTTCAGTTTTATTATTAAAATACATTAGTTAATTAAGTACTGGCTTTAGCTGGCGGCTTTGCGATCGTATATGCTGGAAATCCTACGGGATCGCACTATCGGGATAACAAAATCCTATGTACTCGGGGTACGGTATATCCGTCTGTTCATCAAATTTCGTTTAACTGTCAAGGCGTGAAAAACTTACACACAGACAGACCTAAATATGAAGTGTGCATTTATCCATGCCCAAGTAAACTATGTACTATACAGATCATCATCATCTGCCTAGCCTTTTCCCAACTATATTGGGGTCGGCTTCCAGTCTAACCCGATGCAGCTGAATACCAGTATTTTACATGGAGCGACTGCCTATCTGACCTCCACAACCCAGTTAGTACTGGGTTATACGATACCCCTTGGTAAGACTGGTTGTCATACTTTTTGGGCCACTGACTACCTAACGACTGTCAAAGATCTACAAATGACACCCGGGACCAACGGCTTAACGTGCTTTCCGAGGCACGGAGGAAACTCGGTATGTAATGGGTGGTCACCCATCCACAGACCAACCTAGGCAAGCACGGCTTAACCTAAAGATCGATCCGAGCGGCTGCTATTATTTAGCCACGAGCACTACACAGATATTATTTATATATATGTATAAGTAGAATAGAATATTCTTGTTTTTATATACGGTACACCATACAAGTAACATTCATAAAAGAAAACATTTCACATATGGTGGCACACAGGGCGGTCTTATCGCTAAAAGCGATTTTTTCAAGACAACCTTTGAATGGATTACAGGAAGAGACAATACTGCAGGTAGTTGGTAGTTTATATTTTCAACAAAAACAATATAGTTACATATAAACCAGAGTGAAAGAGCATTTTTTAGCACCTTTCCTCTCAATTATGATTTATAATATACATATATATTTTTATTAGTTTATATATCTTAGCATTATGTATTTATATAAGTATATATTAATATTTACTTATATGTATATTTATACAGTATTATAGGTTAAGTTAGTTAAGGGACATATACGCATTATTCTCTTCCTTTTTATACACTATTGTCTACATTTCTTTTTCATTTCTCCTGTTTGCGGGTCTGCTGGCAGAAATTTCTTTTGAAATAAGCAGTACCTTTGTAATCATATACTATAATGTTATTTACCAAACATTTGCTAGCTTACATTAAGCCGATCGCGACCGCGAACGAAACTAAGTTCAGAATATTTCATGAAGGCTGAAGCTTACAGACAAAGTGTTGTTACTCAGCTGTTAGTGATGCCTTTAATCCCCTCACGAGCGGGAAATATTTGATGGATTAGATACAACATGTTACTTATACACTTGAAGCAGGTTGTTGTGTATCAGTTATTTATTAATTGTTTTTGAACCGTGTGTGGTGAGATGAGTCGACGATGAAGTTTAAATTGTATCGTTTTATTAGATACTACCTTTTGCCTGCGGCTTCGCTGCAATTATGCTCGAAAATTATCCCAGGGGAACGTTTTAAATATAGCCTATGATAGGGATATTATAGCTTCCCATTAGTTAAAGAATCGGATTCAGTAGTTCCGACGATTAACCCACCCCTACATACAAACTTATAAACAAATTTTACCTCTTTATAATATTAGAATAGACAATACTCGTTTTTGTTTATGAAAGAAGGTCGAGACCTTTCTGACTTCTCCTTCTTCAAGGTCGAGCTCTTTTTTAAGAAATCATTCTGATTCTCTTGTCTCTATTTACTTGGGTTTGGTGCAGCACCACGTTCTTCTTCTTCCATACTTCTCTATTAGGAACTCGTCATCTCAGTAGTATTTATTTAAAACATATTTTTGTAACTGACCGAGTAGTTTTATTTTATTTGTCTTGTAAACCAACGAATTGGATAGCATTGCCATATTTACTGCACTCTTGAAAAGTAGCAGAGATTCTAACTCGAATTTTCAAATATTGCTTACCATTTTTAGTTGAATTTTCAGGAAATTTTACCAGCAATATTATTTTGCACAAGCGTGTACTTTTTCGAAAGTAAAATGGCTAGAAGGTCAAGTAACGAATGAATTTATAAATTTCAATTTGCTGCTCCTAATTTATGTGGTTTCATCGACTACTTGGTTTCTTCGCTTTTGTAATATGAACACAGTCGTAAGATTTTATTGAAACCTTTCATTAAACTTATCCATTCGTTCGTTTCGTTGCCAATGCAATTTTACAAGTCGATTTTGACCTATTTGCCGTTATCGGATTGACCTGTAATAATCTTGCATACGACTGCAATTTCAATATTATATCTTGACTATATTAAAATTTTGTCATGTTTTTAAATATAGTAGGTATGTTAAAAAACCTTAACATACATTGTATGTAAAGGCTTTTTAATATCCTCCAATAACAGCATCAACCATCAGCAATCTATATTACGAGCACCTGAGTAAACAATAATTTAGGAACATTAACCAACCTGGAATACTACCGTAAGTACTGTAATTTATCGTTGCAATCGATCGTCTTAAACATTAAAGCATTCCTAGTGAGCCATACAGCTCGAATCGATACGGTAATAGAGAAAATATTTCATGGAACCGTTGAACATTCGAAACGCAGTGTTAAAAAGCTTTTGTAAACAGTTATTCTGCTGCTTAACACCTCGGCCATTAGCGGCCACAGACAATAAAAATGTTCACTGCATGAAACGTCATCCGGTCATTGACCGCGTCTTGATTATGTGTAATAAGTTCAAGGTTAACAGATTTGCGGGATTCCAATTACATCATACGTAGCTGTTGTTTTAAAAATACGATTAGGAAACTTAATAATTCGTAAAATCATTTTCATTCATAACAAAAAAAAAACAATACAACAACAATAATGTATGACAATTTTCATTTCCCGCCAAAAAGTTTTCATTGTCTTTTATTTTTCAAATGTTGTCTGTGGATTTAAGTTCAGTTAATGTAAATATCAGACTTTCTTGTTTTTTCAAAAATATTATTGTAATCGTATTTTATTAGTGTCGATTTATCTCCCTTTTACGTTTATACGATGCGTAATGCAGTAGCACGTGTCATATTAAGAATCTCCGACATTTCCGAGTGGATGCTCTTAGCTCGAAGACGTGGGCTTCGATAAACTCCTTGAAACGAATAAACGTTTATTAAGAAAATACACGTGTTTGAGAAGACTATTCCTTACGTTGGTGAGCATTTGTTTCAAGTAGGTAGGTAAATATTGTAGAATAGTTTTACAGAAAATTGTTATATTTTTTTGTATACAATTTCGCTCTTTTTATTATTTTAAATTGATAGCGGTTTTAGTTTCTCTTATACATTATACATATTTTATAGCACTAGAATACTTCACCACATATAATTAAACGTAACTGGCGAAATGTAAAATACGTACCTACATAACACCTCTGCCGAACCCTTCGATGATAAGTTTTGTTACTACATAATAAAATATTGGAAAACATGACATTCTATACATGATTAATTTTCTGTCGGTCAATAGTCAAGTTGAATGCTTTAGGGGTGTTTGAACGATCGATTATTCTTGGAAACTCCGGTCGCACGAGTAGGTTTTAAGTATCTGTAGCTATGTACTGCTACTACTACTTTCCAGAGACTCACTGTGAAGGTACTTAAAACATTGGAGTTTTTGGGAGAAAAATAAATTTTATTGAGTAATTTTTCAGAAACTTAGTGGCCGACCACTAAAGCAATGAATAATACCAATGATTTCACTTATATAAATATTTCACATAATATGGTGACTGGGTAGCAAATAGACAACAGATGGACGATAGACATAGCGTATCACCTCTAAATCCAACTAGGTCTAATTCAAAACTTCTTTCGATTTTTCTAACACGAAAACCCAATTAAACTTTGGTAGAAAATGTCAAAGTTTATGGTTCTCGCTTGCCAGCTCGTTTATTCGTATTTTTAAGATCTATTCTGAAAATATGTTTATGCAATCGTAAACCTGCAGCCAAGTGAAATAAATTCTTGGTTTGAATTTAAAATTCTCGTTAAGTGGCACTACGTCATGAAGCCAGCAATCATAGGCCGGCGACCTCTTGCGGTCGATACTGCTTTGTGTTATAGTGTTTTTTTTTTCTTTTTTACACCACTATCGCATTGTCTATGAGACGAGTAACGGATAACCATCGATTTATTATCATCGATTACGCGGACGAATCAAATCAATTGTTGTTTTAGTTTCGTCACACTATTCAGCGGGGGAAAACAACCAGCATTCTTTAGCCAGATACTTTTACTCGACGATGTTTCTTATCTGTTTCCTACTAGACGATCGTGTTCGAAAGTATTCTTATAGTGTATAAAGTATAGGATGCTATCTATTGAAGACTCGTTGAGGAGATTACAGAATAGATATCGTCGAGCATAGATTGACAAGGCCCGCCGCGTAGATGGTTTCTTTGCTATTTCTCACACATTTATAATTTACTTATGAGAAATGTTATTTTCAAGACGGCCTACTTACATACATCCCACTTACAGTAAACAAAGTTTATGCTAAATTAGTATTAAAAAGTCTTAAATGGGCAATAGCACGTCAAATAAATGGTCTTTATATGAGAAAAGGTCTATTATGCTAAAACTAATGAGATATTTTTTTTAGTTAATGATGTGACTCGGTGGGATCTCTCAAACGGTGAGCATTATGCGTCGTAGAATTAAATAATATGCCATTTTAACGGCTTCCTGACAGCCTACGTGATAAAAATATAACTTTCCGGGGGGGTTTATATTTTTCAAACTAAAACTCGGAAACGCACCTCATCCCCCATTTACAAGAAAAACTTGATTAACCAAATGATTTTGTTAATCTTGTTTTACCGACCTCTCGAAAACCTAACAACCCATTGCCCTTTGTGTTCCAGGGCCGCGGTATCTCTTTCGAACAGTCCCACATCCCTAAAAGTCCCGCAGCCCTATTAATATCATACCTATAAGAAGCATTTGTGTGCTATATATAGGCATTCTGCCAGAGGCGAGAATCTTGCACAGAAAGCCGGTGATCCGTGGAACGAGCCAAACGGGTCGACTATTTGATCTACATAAGTAAATAACTGGAATACACGACTATGTTATGTAGAAAGTGCAAACATTGTAACGTAGTGATATATTCTGGTAGATTTTTTAATAGTTTTGAATGCAGTAGTAGAAATATGGGAAATTGAATTAGACATTTAGCAATAAGATGTAAATTAAAATAACTAGAAGTCCATGTTGAAAAATAATGTTTAAGGTTTTTTAAGTTGACTTTTCAACTACCTAAGCTAATGCTGAAAAGACATAAATTCCAAGCCAACATTTTATATTATTGTATAGCGGAGCAGGATAAATTAATTAAGCAATAATACGCTATCATTAAAGCTGAGTACTGGATGCGAATTACTAGAACGGAGTAAGCAATTACTTTAATACTTGCCGACATTAGCTAGTCTTTAGAAGTACAGTCACAAGCAACAACCTAATAACTAAATACTTCAAAAACGTTTTTCTCAAAAACCGAATTGAAATTATTCACCAATCAATTTCACCATCTAAAAAATAAAAAATAATAATTAGAATATACCTATTGAAGATGGCTAATTTTTTGCTTAGCCTTTAATGTCTCATTGCTGGGCAAAGACCATTGCCTTAATTCCGCTCTTCTCTCCGTGCGGTTTTCCCTGACCGATCTCTCACAAACTCCTCTAGGTCTCCCTCGGTGATGACGCCCGTCTTCTGGCTCCCACTGCGTGACGACACTGGCCCATCGGTGCTGATGCATTCATATTGTTCTGCTACTAACTGCTTATAATTACAATCAGTACTGTGGGAGAAAATCACTTGTAAAAATTGCACCGTATGCCCGTCACTGTACCTACCAGCCATGTATAAGCTAAAGTGGTTTTAAAACCAGAGCAAGTGCATAAAGTTATAAAAATATCAGCGCGCAATAAAAACGGCGGAGAACTCATATGAAGCCATCAACATATCGTGTTTTTTTACAGTTAGGTACTTGAAATAAACGGTCTTGTTTTGGCTCCCAATTAAAATAAAATCCAGCCATAATTATGATATTTTTACCCGACTACGGCGTCTTTAATGATTTCATAAGGAACGCAAATATTTTGAGCGAAACTGGTTGGTTTTGTCGCTTTAATACCTTACAAAATATTAAAGTCTTTCAACCAATAACTTTCAATTGAGCATTTAAACTGCATTGATTCATCCGAGTGGTTAGAGACATCAACACATTTAAAGCTTTTCATTACATTAATTCGCAGTCAGATTTAATATCAAATGATTTTCTAAGATAAAACATCAGAACTTCCCAAGAAACAAAAAATCTTCTGAAATCTCATAATTCAATTATCCAATCCCGCCCCGGGAAACGAGAAAGTAAATCAAGTTGAGATCTCGAAACTTTGTCTCCGAAATCGCACGACTTCAGCCGAACGAACGTCCCTATTCATCAAACGAACACGCGCGGGTTGTATCTCCCGATTCGTACGTCCGTACATAAGCACACGATCCCCTGCGTTAGAGAACTTAGTGCGTGCGCGGCCTAACAAATCACGTTGTATTTTTAAAAGTGAAAAAGAGTTAGAGCTGGGATAACAGTTCCGATGTGTGTGTACGAAAATGTATGCGTGCCGAATTCACGTTATATCCTTTTTTTTTTGTTTTGGAAAGTTGGGTGGGTTTTGTGGCAGGTAGGACTTTTGATTCACAGTAATAAAAATTGTTTACGATAGTGCTTCATTTGGAGTTAACGTTTCCGAATAAAACACGTGTTATGGAAACACAACCTAAACTTCAATAAGCTTTTTTTATTATTCAATCTTGCAAAGCAGACGATTAAAAAAACAGAGGAAACTTCAATTGCAGCTTGTGAACGACCTATAAAATAACAATAATCATCAATTACATAAATGCTCCTATTTGAAATTGTTACCGAGGCTATAAAAATCTTTAATTAAAGTGAACTCGCTGACTTTACTACTTCTAACATTTAGATTTATCTTAAACAATTTAAGATTTGTGTTGAAACACAAATCTTAAATTGTGTTGAAAGGTTTAACTAACATAAAAATGGTTATATATTGTCCTGTTACACACTTCATAATACCCAACTTGCCCAGCCTTTGCTGGTAAACATTAAACTATTATACTGGTAACATTTCTACGTAAATGCTAGATCTAAATGCAATAGAAAGGGAAGGGGTTAGACCAAATGTTACCATTCCCACAAGTTGCGTCAGCATACTCATAGGTAATAACGGCTGCATTTCCGTCAGCATATGTACATTTAACTTAATTAATTAATTTCCCCAATCAAAACGTTTACAATCCAATCTATTATTGTCGACGTCCGCGTCGCCTTCAAAGCTTCAGACTTATAAATGCTGTTATTTAACTATTAAAACAATGATTTTGATAAACTCGAATATAAACCGAGGGAACATGAAATTGAACGCACCTAACACACAAAAGTATTCCTGAAAAATGTTACCAACGTAAAAAAATTATAAATAAAAATAAAACGCGTCTATAAAAGTTTAATATCGAAATGAAACCGTTTATCCCGATTCAGAATAACGCGTGGCCCTACGTTGCATGCAGATTAGGCTTCCCTACTCCCCGTTTTTATTTGCCTACGTTCAACCCACTGTCTTTCGAACACGTGGAAAAGCCGTATTACAATATTAAATTTTCCAAGTATTGTAACTGAGATCAGGAAATAAAATGGCGACGTGGTAGAAAAAGTGTGTTAAGAATTTTCTTTTAGGTTCCGTTATTAAGAGACTGAGATAATGTTAAAATAAACAGTATTTTATGTACTTGTGCGTGATTTCTAATTGGCTAATGGCTGAAGATAATTATTATCTATTTTCTTATTTTGTAACAACAGAGTTCGAGTTCAGTTTATCTCACCCAGGCAATATATCATTTTCAACTAATTTAATAAAGAATATACACATTACACTTGCTTTCACGTGAAAATGAACTGTTCCAAATTATATTACCCACTCATAATGTTCCAAGAATAGCTGTATTATTGTATTATATTACCTACTTATTGTAATTTCAGCAAATGTGTTTTCTTTCCAAGAAAATTACTCAAAATAATTTATTACGTGGCATTTACATTGTATTTGCTTTGCTGTAATGATGTTATTAAGTGTTAAAGTGTCCATTATAAGGCCAACGGGTCGAACTCGACCCTTTCACTATATCGATTTTGATACCAGCTTGAGCTAACTATTAACTGCAGTTAAGGCTCAATTACTTTGATAGTTTGCGTGTACCGGGAATTTCCATCCAACTTGAAATAGGGAAAGTTGGAAAACAAAGAATATTAGAACGAAAATAGATATTGCAAGAAAGAAGCTAAATTATCTTACGACTACATACTATTATATTATCTGTGCTAGTATGGAAAAGATATTGCTATTAAAAAAAAAAAACTAAAGCTCTTTTCTCATTCTTTATTTATTTGGTTGTTGTCATTATTTGTGCAAATCTATTATTTGAACTAGCAATATATCCAAAAGTTGCCATACACAAAAAATAAACACTAATTGTCACTTAATAACACTCAACGTCGACTGTACCATTCATTCGTTCTCTCCTTCATTCATTCATTTGGCAAAATTACTACGCCTTTGTCCGTCGACCAATTATTTTCATGACCACCAATTAATGGAAAAGTAAATTAAGAAAGCCTCATCTTGCATAAAGAATAATAAAGATTTCAAAAGAGTACCGACCAATTGCCTTTTTACACGCTTTTTTGTTTAATTTGGCTTGTCTCTTCAGTCAGCTTTAAGAGCGATATTCAAATTCATAATTATCGGGCATTGTTCTTTCATTATTAACGCTTTTCTTTATTTCTATCTAATTGTTTTTGTACTCTAGAAGAACTTAATAATGTAGAAACAGTGGGCTATCTGAGTAACTTAGATAAATCGTTACGAACTTGCAATTGATTTATTCATAAACTTTGAAACTCAGTAAATTCTTGTGTCGTCTGTTAACTATCTAAACTCTGAAATTCTACATTCATTGAGATTGAGCTCTAAGGGATAACTACAAGTTGAGTGACTATTTCAGCAGTTTATAAGTTCCACCACACATCTCTCTTTTACGTCCCCACTGCTGGGCCACAGGCCTCCTCTCTTTTTTGAGTTAATGGACTATAATCCACCACGCGATACAGCATGTGAACAAGTTGCGATAGAGCTTTGGAAACGGACTAATAACTCACTTATAATCTCAGAAAACCTTTAATTTCAATAAAAATCTACTTTTACGGCCTATATCTCCTAAAAAGTACCCCGATAGGGTTCGACCGATAACACGGCTGTAAAGTTTAACTATCACGTGTTTTCGACACTTGTATTATAACCATTACCATTGAAACGACCCATTTATATCGAGAATATCGAAATAAAACCAGTAGCCGGCAATTAAAGCTGAATAAAATACCTTCTATGTGAGCTAGTGGGGCTGGTCACACTGTTTATAGTACCAATTTAATGCAATAGAGGTGAAATAGTTCAGTTACGAAACATGCCCGAGCCTTAACTTTCAAAAGGAGAGTGAAATCATTTATTACTTCGTGGGATTCTTGAGTAAAAAGTTTTATTACCTATACTATAACGCTCATTTTATTAAACAATATCGGGAATACACTTTGAAGTGAATGAATTCATTTTTATTGGTAATTAAGTGGAGCGAGGTTATAGATTAGAAAATCTAATTTAAAAGTCATTCATTTAGTTAGTGAACACTTTGGTTTAATTAACAGATAGATACTTGCGTTCTTTTTTTATCGCTTATTAGGAACTATAAACGACTCGCCCTGTTTCACACGGGTGCGTTGGCGTCATGTCAAGACGTAGAGATTTCTGTGCTGTATCTAAGTTGAAATGTTTATGTATTGTACATACAGGGTGTAAACAGACCCTTCACGAAGCCGTCAACCAAGCATTATTGTACATCAAACTAAGTAACTTTACGCAAAAAATATTACTGGGAAACGACTTTTTTTTTTGGGGTGAAAAGTAACGTTTTACGGTATGTAACGCATTCAAAACATTGTGCTGATGGATGGATTTAATAGTACGGGGGTCGGGAAGCTGTCTAAACTAAAAATGTAACATTATAAACATGTGTTTAAAAAAAAACTTGTGAAAATGTTGGAACTTTGACCCCAATATCTCCGTAACTAGAAGGTTCCAGGTATGGTCTAGAACAAAAAAATGATCACAAAGACGGGGAGAACAAGTGCCTTTCAGCTTCGTAAAGGGTCTATTTACACCCTTTTTAGATTTACCTTCTAGGATAAATGCTTTAAATGACGTTGGAAACCGTATCAAAACTCGTTACGAAGTTTAGAAGAACAACATGAAAAGTCACGAAAAGTGACTCTTCAATTTATAATATGTAGAAACTAGCTTTTGCCTGCGGCTACGCTCTCGTTATGGTCATAAATTATTCCAGGTGAACGTTTTAAATATTATTATTATTATTTATTTATTTACCACCAAATTATAACCACATTACAGACCAAGTCCAATACGATGCTACAACATATAATAAAACAGTAAAATTAGTTAAATTAATTCCACACACACACACACATTACACACACACACACATTACACACACACACACACATTACACATACACATTACACACACACACACATACACACACATTTATTTTTTATTTTTTTAATGTAGTCTATGACACTCGGGGATAATGTAGCTTCCCATAAGTAAATATTTTTTTTAATCGGATCAGTAGTTCCAAAGATTACCTACATACAAACTTACAAACATATTTTAACTCTTTATAATATTAGTTTAAATAGTATCTATGATTATTGTTTGTAGATTTCCATATAAAATACTGGTATTCAGGTGCATCCGGTTAGATTGGAAACCGCCCCAACATAATTGGGAAAAGGCTAGGTAGATGATGATGATGATTTCCATAAAACCTTAGTTACTACTTTACGGAACAACTAGCTGTGCCCCGCGGTTTCACCCGCCGCTTCTGATTTGTTTTATTTTTGCTCGGCTCCTTTTGATCTTAGCGTGATATTATTAAGCCTTCCTTCCTCGATAAATGGACTATCCAACACTAAAAGAATATTTCAATTCGAACCAGTAGTTCCTGAGATTAGCGCGTTCAACCAAACAAACAAACTCTTCAGCATTATAATATTATAGATAAGAAACCGACACAACTAAACTTCAGCCTTATTACCTACAACAATAAAGCCATTTATAGGTACTAACGCCAAAACAGCATCATTCAACTCACATTAAACCTTACCAAAGCTAAAGGGTGCCAAATCGAATGACCAGCAAAAGGGAAGTGATAGGAATCCAATCGGCTATTCGTGGCACGTTTAATTGATAGCACTATAGTGTCTACAACATTGTCTAAACGTCGGACGGAAAGAAATAAAATGTAATTTGTTCTTTCTATAAAAGATAGCACTTAAGTAGTATTGAGCGTTGAGATATCCAATTAATGTCGGGAAAAGCTTAATGGTGTTAGGTCTTGTCTGAGAAGGAACGGCTCTCAAGTATTGTATGGTCTTTATAATAAACAGAGTTCAAAATGGCGGCGGTGTGAGAAAATAATCTGAAAAAATTGTAGGAATTATTTTTTTGTGAGTTTTTATTATTTACTAGGGTCCTTTTATCTTCATATTATTCACTAGCTTTTGCTCGTGGCTTTACTCCTGTTATGTAGGGTAATTAAGCCACGGGAACGTTTTAAATGTATATTATTATTATTATACCTATAGCACTCGGGGATAATGTAGCTTCCCGTTAGTAAAAGAATTTTCGGAATCGGAGTAGCATTTCCGAAGATGGAAAGCCGTTGGTCCCGGGTGTCATTTGTAGATCTTTGACAGTCGATAGGAAGTCAGTGGCCCAAAAAGTCTGACAACCAGTCATACCAAGGGGTATCGTATTACCCAGTACTAACTGGGTTGTGGCGGTCAGATAGGCAGTCGCTCCATTTAGAATACTGGTATTCAGCTGCATCCGGTTAGACTGGAAACCGACCCCGACATAGTTGGAAAAAGGCTAGGCAGATGATGAATTTGTATGTTTTGAGAACTGGCAACTCGAAATGAATATTGTGTTCTATTGTTGAAATTCGTAGAAATTACTTACAAAGACGATAAAAGGAAGACCCTAGTCTGAAGTTCCAAATGAAATTACGACCCTAAAAAGAATTATTACCTTGTCAATAACTGAATCTGTGTTATTAAACTGAAATACTTAAAATATAAAAGGCGAAGTAAACAAACAATACACCGCTTTACACTTTATTATCTACTAAACCCAATTTTCAACAAAACTTTCAAAATAATTTCACCGAGTTTAAATTGTTCAGGACTCTGTGGTTTACAAAACGATTAAACAGTTTGCTTAAACGGTTACCTACTGTTTCACTGAATTCCGTAACTGAAATGAGAGTAACAATTTATTTCCTGTGATATATCCGAAACCAGTTGTTAAACAGTGCGGCCATTTAAAAAAAAAAAGTCATTGGAAATATTGGGGTGCACTCTGTAATAAAAGTCGTAAATCAATGACATGTCTACAGTATATCAAACTAGTGTAATATAAATACTGCGCTATGTTTACTGAGCCTGCTTCTTTGGCCACACTGCACTGTGCATTTTGTATGTTGGTCATATCACTTTGTTTCTTCTTCTTTTCAATATTATGGATCGTCTCAAACTATCTGCATTTTTATTTTCGAAATAAATTACAGACTTTTAATTTTAAATAACATCCATAACATTTTTAACGGTTACAAGAAAGGTCTACAATTAAGTCCCTGGCTACTATTACATATACATTTATAAATTAAAATAACCTATATTACCTATCTAACTTAAAAATAAACTTAAAAAATGGCGTCAAAAAACTCCTCCTCAACGCTGTCAACTGGTAATTTACCCAAAAGACTGGCGGCGTTGCCACGTTGTATGGCAACGCTAAGCCTTTGGCCAAGTTAAAAACCAGCCCTTGTTTAACGGGAAGAGTCAGTCTAAGCGAAATTAATCACAAATTTAAAACTATAAGTCGTACTTTAAAACACCGTCCATTACTACTCAAAGCGCTTTCCGTACACACTTCCGAGGACCTACTCTTCGATGTGCAAAGCTGCTAGTAAAACATAATTATGTCACCCTACTAAACTTCGGTTTCCACTTCCATACCAAAGGACTAGTTGCTTCGCATTTCCTTCAACGGCTTGAGTGGGGTCCATCGCAAGTCCAAAGCAAAATAAGCTTTATTTTTATGTTCTGCGGTCTTTCTGTGAAAATATTTGCAGTTGAAAGTACACGGGCTTTTAGGTAAATGGGTCTAGGTAGATAGTTTTATGGGTGTGTGGAAAGGCAATATAAGTTGATGCCTACATTGTTTTTAGTGTTTAGTGGTCGTTTGCTCCAAAGCCAAGTTCCAAATGACGCTTTCTTGTAGAAATACCTTTAAAATTCAAGAATTTTATTAAAAACAAAAACTACCATAAAATGTTACGAAAATTAATAAAAAAGTTTGTTAATTGCTACACATTTTTATCATTAAACATTTTGCGTAAAGCATATAAATCAAGTTGCGTGCAGCAACCCCATATATTAATTTAAAGCGTCAACATTACCGGTAACACCGACACCCAGGTGTAAAATGATCTTCCCCCTCGTGGAAAATTGGAAAACGCGGATATTGGCGGGAAAAAGCCCGGCTCCATTAATTGACTCCATTAATCTCTTGACCGTAACCGACACCTCACGACCGGCGACGGAAAGGGCCGAGGATGTCCGAACACGTGTTATTGCCAGTATTAAAACAATGTTATCAGGTATCGCTTTCCTTGACTGTTTATTTAGGAGTGTTGATTCGGTCATATTAAAAAAAATAGATATTATATCACAATTCTCACTTACACGTGTTTCCCCTTAGTTCGTATAAACAGTCCACGGTATAAGTAGTTTGGACCCAAACTCGATGCACAGGTGTCCGTATTTTCTTTCAATTTTCCTTCCCCAGTAAACAAAACATGCTGAAGTTGCGTTGTTTCCACTCGATTTACCTCGCGTTCCCGTTCACTTTTACTTCACCCGTATTATAAAACTTCTTTGTAGGAAGAAGCTGTGTATTACGGCTAAATAATAAACTTTTTACGATATTGAATCGCCTCCTTTTTCATGTGAAAACATATTCTAGAATGTATGTCTATTTGATGATCATTTTATTCGTCGTAAACTACATCGAGTGGCGATAAAAGATGGATTATTGTGTCTCTCTACTAAGTTTCCATTGTAATTTTGTCAATCGATGTGAAAGTTACTGTTTCTATAATAGTGTAGAGTTTATCTTCGCTTTTAATTTATGATCAACCGATAAGAGTCTCTGTCCTTGATATCTTCACTCTTATAAATATATTTTTCTTTTGTTATAGATGGAGAACCGAAGCGGTTGGTGTACGCGGCGGCACCGCTGTAGGTGAACAGCGAGCCACATGGCGCGGGCGTGGGTGTTCGCGGTGGTCGCCATCCTCACGCTGGTGACCACTCGCGCCTACCTCATCCTCATCCCCGACACCGCTCCGCCAGGGCACGAGGTCCTCGACGCCGCCGTCTACAAGCTAGGCTCCGAACGGAACTACAACATCGATGTCCACCGAACAGCTAACTTCGTCCATCACATCCTCAAAGTCAACAGGACCAGTGGCCTCGTCACTTTGAGAAAAAGACTAAGATGCGACGGAGTCCTTTACCCAAACCTTTTCACTTTCTACGTAGACTCCACATCGGAACGCATCCGCGACATCGACTACTACAGTCTACCTATAAGGGTCCTGGTTACCGGCGAGGACTGTAGTAGGAGACACGCTGAACTGTATGACATAGATTTCGATCGCGTCTACGACCAAAATGATGCAGCATTGCAATATGAAGACCAGCCGATCAGAGATAAAAGAGAAGCGATATACCAAGAGAGCATAGACTGGAGGTTGTTAGAAGGAGAGGAATTAGTCTCTAGTCAATATAATGTCCTTTCCACGGCGTATCCGTGGTCGAACATCATGTTCGAGGACTTCGTAGCGAAAAATAATAGTAGGAGGAAACGATCTCACAGTGTAATACCCTTCGATATGGCCATAGATGTAAAAATAGCTGAAGCGAAGCAATGGATATCGGAAACATACGCCAGTTTCGCTATCCCGACAACAGATCGATGGCAAGGGATTTGTCTGAAGCAATCGCAATTCGTGAATTCCCTTACAGCGTTCTTACCTAGGACGGTTCAAAAGATGTGTAAAGTGCAATTTTTGGATGTGAGTGATCCGAGGTTTATGATTGAGGCAAGTCAAGGTGATTTGGTCGCGAGTGGAGATATTTGTATACAGGAACCTATGTGGAAAGTGTCCATACTCTTTACGTTCAACTGTGACAAGATCAACATTGTGGATTCCGATCACAGATTGAAGATAGTTTATCATCATCAAGAACTGAATGATACGGATATTGCGAGGAGAGTGAAGAGGGAGCTTCGGAACCAGTCTCCGTACTTTGAGCAAGCTTTATACGTAGCGTCTGTAGCTGAGGAGCAACCACCTGGAGTTACTGTTACCACAGTGAGAGCTCGGTAAGTTCTTAATGATAACTACATTAACATAGATACATAACTTACAAATGAATTGGATATTTCGAACGCTATAGTCGTGCAAAAATAATACCAGCAAAAGTAAATCTTCACAAAATAACACAGAGTCACGCAGTCTAGGAATTAATGATGACTAATGACTTCTAAACCTCTTAATTCGAAGTTCCTTAAGCCTGTAGTAACAAACAGGACGCGAGCATTATCCTAATCAACGTCAGGACATAACACCTAGTCATATGCCATCTGTCCTTTTAATTGACTTTAAGCTGGGTTTATGGACCCATCTATTTTATGCGGTCCGGAACCACTGACATGGACCATTGAACGCGTCGGCGAATACAGGGGCGCTTGTACTTGTATGATTTCATCATTAACTATGATAACGTTGTCATTTTAGTTGTTCGTAACGAGATCATTGCTTGTCGGGTTCTATTCTATTAGTTGCTTAATAGGTTCAAAGGTTTCTCTGAATGCGTTATTGGGTGTGATTTCTAAATCTGAAATATTAGGATTTTATCATCCTTTGGTTCTAAAGGCTTCTTATTTAAGAAACCTCTTTGATGGCGGCGAAATATCCTATTCGTCATACTACGTATCGTTTCTATAAATTCTAGTGACAAGACGAATCCCACACAAAGTGGTATTAACCTTTACAGGACAATAAAATCAGAAAACTTATTGCAGAGCAATAAAATTAAAGTTATTCTATAGGAACGTCTACTTCGAGCTACTAGATTAATATAATTTCCCCTCCATTCTCTATTTCCTTGGTTTATCACGTCCGAAGAATTGCAGTAATAACGTGTGTAATCAGACGTTATTTGCTTCCAACATTTTTAAATTGCTACTACTCGTATCATCTGTTTTGCGCCGCAAGACTTGTTATTGAACTCACTTCATAAATTACTTGCCGTATTACGTAATTACTTCGCATTCCTACCGTTTGATAAAGTTTTCTTTTTCTGTTTAAGTTTCCTATCATTAAATTTCTATGTGTATTTATTTGTATTTTATTCTTATTTATTAGAGTACATTTCTTACGGTATGAAATTATTTAATTATAAAACAAAAACATACATTGGGCACATCTATCACTTGGAAAGAAATAGGAAGACTATCTGGTAATACATTATAAAACGTGATTCTCATCAGTTTTATAAAAACATGTGTGTTAACACACTATATACTCGCACCTGCTTCAATTACCCTTAGAACGATAAACACCTTTAATAGGTAGACGTCCCAGCTGACTCCTGACATCAACATTTCACCCGCCTTCACGGTCGACTGGCTAACGATCATATCCACTGGACAGTGGACACCTCCCTGCTCCCTTATACATCCCCTTGACTACGTAAAATGAGGTGCTAGAATTTATCTTCTGCTACACTCTGACTACACTATGCACTACTTTTGATGATGTTTCTGGAATGAAAATAAACGAAAAAATTAACTAACAAATTTTCATGCAACTGTCCCCTTTGCGATTGATTTGTTAACTGAATAATATTATAGTTTAAAAAAACACGCTTTCTCGTATTCTTCTCGGCCAACCTTTTCATTTGATACCCCTATCACGGGAATGCATAAAAAATAACTAGTCCGCCATATTGAATTTAGAATGACGTCACTTAGTTAACCATACATTGCCATCCAAACTAAACATGTATGCAAAATTTCACCTCAATGAAACTTCACAACAAATTTAACTTCTAAGATTTTTTTACATAGGTACAGGTGAAGCTAATAAGAGCGTCATAATTATTAACAGTCAAGCAGATCACAGGGAAGCATGACACAAAAAGTAGAAGGCCTACACTCAACAGTGAGTGAAACAAGGCTACCAATGATGGTGATGGTAATGAATCGGATCAGTCGTTGATTTTCATTCCAGAAACCATGGTAGGCTATCAATGGCCATTTCTTCATCAAGTCACATAAACAATCTTAATATTTCTTTTCCAATATCTAGGGACCCAGAAAACAGTCCAGTAACCTACTCGATGTCAAGTCTCCTGGACTCGCGGTCAGCGGGCATGTTCGCAGTGGACTCCAGGTCAGGTGTGGTGACCACACAAGCTAGGTTGGACAGGGAGCGACTGGATGTGCACTACTTTAGAGTAGTGGCGCAGGATGACACCTTCCCGCCTAGGAGCGGTACTACGACTTTACAGGTGAGATATGAATCTAAACTTCTATCTTCCTTTTATCAGGTATAAGTGTATCTTTTAGTTTTCTTTTCCTTGGCAATAGCAAATTTTGTTCCTGTTGTTTCGAGATAGGGACTATTTTAAATCGTCTCAACTAAATCCCGCTGAGGTTTTGGATAACTTGAAAATCCTGTTTCTCAACAAATGTTACAGATTGGTTCTTTTAACATCCAGCTGTCTTTACAATATCATTTGCCGTATCTTGTGACACCCATTCATGAAGAGACTGTGTGTGAGCTTTTTTCATTACACCAAACTAATAAAACACTTATACACAGATTAATGTTCTGGACTGCAACGACCACTCACCAGTCTTCGAGATGCAACAATATGAGTCGTCTGTTAGGGAAGGAGCAAGTCCTGGAACTACTGTAGTGACTCTTAAGGCCACTGACCAGGATATTGGGAAGAATGCTGAGGTAAGACAAACTGCCAGTTTCTGATGTAAGGATTTGAACAGCGAATTTGTCAAATTTAAGGTGATTCCTTCAATTTAATGAGTTTGATGACTCCTGAACTTCAATTCCTCAATTCAGAAACCAGCAATTAATTAAACCTTTCTGGAACTACTGATTAAAATGCGGAAAATTCCTACCTCTTTAAGAACCCGCAAAAAATAAGGTCGAAAGTAAATTTTACATATGTACAATCTCCACCATTAATTGAGGACCTACCCACGTAAACAGCTACACAATAGAGATATCCAATTAATACAGGCAACCAAAGCTAACCAAAGATTTTCTTTCCAGGTGGAATATTCAATAGAAACAGTAACAGCTGAGACCCTAAGCCCAGAAGACACCAACGAATCCATCGACATTACAAATCCGATAGAAACACAGGACGTCTTCCGGATAGACGGCAGGAGTGGAGCATTGCTGACCAGATCACCACTTGATAGGGAGAAAGTGGCTCGATATACTGTGATTGTGAAGGCTACGGATCAAGCTAGTCCTGTGTCTGATAGGCTTTCTAGCACGTGAGTTATTTCTGATGTTATTGGTTGACATACAAGTCAACAACCTACCCGATGATAGAAAGTAGTCACTGACATCAGAAATATGTTAGAAGAGTCGCCATCCCAAAGACAAAGCCAAAATATCACAAGCCGAGTGCGATTAGATAATAAAAGTGGAACGAAGTTTGTAGTGGAAGACTATAAACTTCTTTGCATTTTTTGAGTATTTTTTGGTCTTGAACTCGGCTTTAGGGTCTTTTACTTCACTAGCTTTAATAACATTCGAACCAGCTATAATATCATCATCTTCCCGCTCTCCCATGTTACTTGAAGCCGTTTTTTTCTCTCATTCTTCACCAGCTATGATATTACCACAAAGCTGCTAGGTGACAGTTATAGATGTGACACCAGTTTTAAAAACAGCTCTACTGCTACTTTTGAACACCATTGTCATATATACGTGTCAAGCAAGCGCGTGCCCTGTACGCCAAACGACGCAAATATGTGACAAAATGGTAGGTGAAATTGTAGTTTGGCGTCGAAGACACGCGTGTACGTTTATGCTCTGGCGTTCAAAAAGTAAAAAAATATTATATTTTATGAGCCCCCTTCCATTTCGCGCGGCTGTACGCTCGTTCATATTAAAAAAGTGTGACATGAATGAAATAACTCCATAAACATACCTACCTAAACGGTTTTCGCAATGAACAGTCATTAGTGGGCCCATAAATACGAAGCTTGATAAATACGGCATTACTTCCTGTCGTCCCTAAATGTAGCTGAAGGCAATACGTTGTTATATTAGCACAATAGGGGAGGCTGTGTATGTGTCCTATTGACATTTGTCTCTTAATAGCTCCCCCTTGGTGAATTTCTACCAAACAGGATAACGTACTCTGTACAGGGTGTAAACAGACCCTTCACATACCCGAAAACCAAGCATTCTGTACATCAAAGTAAATGTCATGTTTTACGGTAGAACTCGACGGAAAGCACTCAAAGCATTGTGCTGATGGATGCATTGAATAGTACGGGGGTTGTGTAGGTGTGTAAAGTAAAAATCTTACATTAAAACATGTATTTTAAAAAAAACTTGTGAAAATGTTGGAACTTTGACCCCCAATATCTCCGTAACTAGAAGGTTCCCAGGTATGGTCTAGAACAAAAAAAATATCGCAAAGACGGGGAGAACAAGTGCCTTTCGGCTATGTTAAGGGTCTATTTACACTCTTTATTAGTTGTCTTTTTGACTGCCTCGTTGGTTTAATGGTTGTAAGCACGACTTCTGAACTTGAGGTCCTGGGCTCTGGGTTCGATTTCCAAATCCGGCAAAGTCTTATTGGGTTTTTGTTTAGGAATTTCTCAGTAGCAGCCACGGAGATCGCATTTGTGCCCGGTTGATGGCAATAGGCTTGTCCCCTATAACATGGTACTTAAACAAAACTGGCGAAATGCCGGTACATTGTTGTGTACACCTCTGCCCATCTCTTCGGCGATAGCTGATGTGATGATGTTATGTCATATTCAATATTGATGATTCAATATAAATTCCAAAGCGTCACTGAATACGACTCAATTTATGTAATAAGATTGAAATCAGATAATTCGCCCTGCGTTATACCTCGTGGCGAGTTGCCAAACCAGCCCCTACCACACAGGTTGACTTTATTACATCCAATTTATTCGAAGGATTTGCTTAAGTTTCAACTCCTTTTGATTTTATCATATGTACAAATTGTCTTACTGCCGGGCAAAATGTCCCATACTTTCCATAATTCACAGTAGTTTTTTAAATTGGCAATTTTTTTCGTGAACTTACTACATCAGCCAATGTTAAAGTACCTAGGTAGATAAATACTTCACATGATTATACGGTACTTATATTAGATGCTTCTACTCAAGTTTACCGCGTAATCTCAGTTAATAATTAGGTACTACTACATCACATCATCTACATTCTCCAGAAGTTCCACTTAATTACATTCTCGTCTAATTAATACTGATCATTGTGTGTCCTTTGAGTACGCGGTATTCACATACCAGAGAGTTCTGCATAGCTTGTGTCGAGTGGTTGAGTGATGAGTTACAATGGAAGTGAATCTCAGAATAGACAACGCTACGAGGGCTGGAAGATGGTAAATAGTAGTATATGAATTGGTTTTCGACACTCTTCTTAACGAGGAGTTTGCGACGAAGCCTATTCCATCGCAGCTCTTCCGTATACAAGGTGGAAGTTCCTTAAAGAAACAACTAAATACCTTAAAAGCAGTTATTGTTTTTCTTCTTCTTTTCCTTATTACCTGCACAGCTCTGTAATGGACATTGTACTTATTATGGAACCAACCCCGCCGAATCGCAAAAACAAAACCATCAGTTCCCCACATTTGGTCAAGTTAACCGAAGATAAAAACATATAACACATTTGCTCCCCAGTGCCACAGTCCACGTGAACATCCTAGACGACAACGACAACTATCCTCAATTCAGTGAGAAGACCTACACAGTGACGGTGGATGAGGACATCAGTGCTAATGACAATCCAGTCGTAGCAAGGATCAAGTAAGTTACTCATAGAACTTCCAGTCGCAAATAATTAGATCAGAAGATAGAACAAGGTGTGAAGTTCTTCATCCTATAATGGAAAGGAAGGATCCTTCGGCTAGACGGGTGTTGTGTCTGGTCTGCTGTTAGCTGAAGGGTTTCTGCATAATATATATAATGTTAATCCCGCGGATTACTATGCTTGCGCGTAGGAATGTCGTGACAAAGTTAGTCAAAGGTGAAAGAATTATTTGAATGATCAGCTCTTACTTTATAAGTAGTGCCACAGGCAGGTTAACGAGGACAAACCACACGTTGATGGTTAATTATTTAGTTGCTGATTTTGTACCTGTATTCATTGAATTTGGTTTTTTGTCAAAATGTTTGGTTTCGAACTTTATGTTGTGCAATAAACATAAAATTAAAGTCAAACCAATAAAGGCTGAAAGCCACGCAAATATATTTACAACCACAATATATCTTTCGCTTTCAAAACTCCGCTAAACGTTTTCCAATAGAACATTGTCTCGATATGCAGGGGCAACTGGGGTCCAATAGAACCATATTTTCAGCTTGGCAATCTTCCCCAGCTTCCCCAGCAACGTCTGCTGTTCAAATTTGTATCGCAATAAATCGTTATAGAAATTGTTGTAAAAGCCCCGCGTTCATATTTATTGTTTTACTCGCCCGACAACTGCAACTATCAATATTTCATTCCGCCATTGTGGTTGGCCGTTAGAAATTTATATTTGTATAGCATTTCGACCGGCGAAATTATTAATTCTAGTGTTGAATGTTTGAACATTAAATACTTTCGGAATATAACGATGCGGCTGGGGAAGCGGAATAAATACAATTTGTGTTGTAGTTTGTATTCAATTTTATGTTGTTATCGGAAACTACTAAATTAATACACGATTCTCAACCGCTGAAGCTGGTATCCGGCTGATTATTCCGGTTGGTTCTCTACAGTTTTGAAATATTACTTGCTTGCATTTCGTCAAATAATTGATATAGTTTTAACAAGAAATACTAAGACTTAAGTCAATGAATTTATTCAATAAGACTTCCAAAACCAGATGCATATTAGTCTTGAAGAAGTTAATTTGTCGTCTACATTTTTCGATTCCAACATATAATATGTTAGGGGTTTGTTTTTGAACTCGAACGCTCCATGGAACTTCAAAAGAAAATCACACGCTAAAAGTGCATCCACACCGAAGTTAGTTCAACATTTGATTAACATTTATCAACATTTTGTTGCTCCTCAAAAAGTATTCATCGTTGTGAATGCAGCTTCACACTAAATTTCTTGGTCACTAATCCATTGCTCCCTTTCCTCAGAGCGACAGACGCTGACGCGGGTGCAAATGCAGCGATACGTTACGCCATCATCGGAGGAAACACTCAAATGCAGTTCTCAATAGATAGCCTCAGCGGAGATGTATCGTTGGTGAAGCCGCTGGACTATGAGCAACTTCGGAGCTATCGACTCGTTATTAGAGCTCAAGGTTTGTTCGAGCTCTTTGATCAATGTTTTTTCTATTAAATGTTTGGGAACAGTAGGAATCATATGTTCCCACTGCTGGGACAAAAGCCTCCTCTCTCTGATGATGCTAGGTGTAAGAAATTTCTTCATCATGAACTGATTATCTTCTAGATGGCGGCAGTCCCTCCCGGTCCAACACGACACAGCTTCTGGTAAACGTGAAGGATGTGAACGACAACGCGCCGCGATTCTATACGTCACTGTTCCAAGAGTCCGTCAGTGAAAACGTTCCTGTTGGATACAGTATTGTTAGGGTAAGTGTTTATATCCTGTCAGAATATTTTGTTAATGTTATGAAAAACATGTAGGCTCAATTTCGCAAGTGTATGGAGGCTTGGCTGCAGGATGCAGTACCGCTCTCCTGCCTGCAAAAATATGCACATGCAGGAAGTGAAAAAATTCGCATGCTACATGCAACCCGGCCCTCGGCGGGGCATCCTCAGATGATCTTGTCGATGTGTGTTCGCCCGTGCGGTCGCTTTGTTTTTGATTTCCTTACCCAAAGGTTGCCAATGAAAACTAAACCCAAGTACTTAATACGCCTAGGTATGGTGTTTTATAAGATTCGTCATAGACAATGAGCTGGCGTACCTACTTGCAAGATTAAAATGGTGTGTAAGACTTTCAGTCGAGGTTTAATTCATTTTTTTTTTAAATTCATTCGACTTGACAACCTCCTCCTTTTTGAAGTCTGTTAAAAAATGGTATTTTTGTTGTCTATTACTGTGTACTACGCGTACCCGACTATATAAAATTTTCATGAACGAATTCGATGGCATTAAGCTTTTGCACATTCATCTGGATTTTTGGAGTATGTAGTCATGTTATTGTGTTACTGTACTAAACAAAATAAATAATCCAACATCACCCGATACCGTACTTACTATATCTTTTCCAACGGAAGTTCTGACCATTGCATTAGTATAATTTGATTGCTCCATCGATCGGTCTAAATACCACCCGCTGCATTTTGTTGAGCGCCTGTAATTGCAGGATTGTCCCCGCTTATTACAGGCCATGACTTACAGTTGTCGGGTCAGTGGACTTTTTATATCGTATATAACACTAAATCTTGAAGGCTTGAGTCTATGTTATAAAAGGATGTCTTACCAGAGTGAACCTTTATTTCTGGACTCAACAAAATATGAATTTATTTAAAGAAAACTCATATTGCACATATACTGAGCTCCTGATATTTATAGACACACACATAGACAGACAACAACACACACAAACAGTCAGCACAAGACAAACAACACAGATACAGACAGACAACAACACACAGACAGTATAAAATTAGTTTTAAACCATGAAAACTTAAAGCAGTGTTTAAACTCATATTTAGTTTTCATAAGTGCCATTAGTTTGTTTAAAAAAAACATAACATAATTATACGGGTTCCGATTTTGCCATGTGGCTACGGAACCCTAAACCATGCAGTGATCATTGGTAGCATGCTATTGTAAGTAGATATTTTGTGAATCATTAAAAAAAGACACTCTAAGCTACCTTCAGTATTTGCTCTAAAAAAGTGAGAGACACCTAAAGGAATGCCTTAATACAGTCTGGTAGGGGAAGTACCTAAGTTATACCGACTGGCGGCTGGAACAGCCGTTTTTTTTAATGTTTTATTTCTATGTGGGTGGTTCAGGATAATGTACTGAGTACGTGGTAACCGTTTGTGCTACGGTGTCCCCCCCACCCGGTAAATTACACGTATGTTTCAACTCGGCGGAGAGCTGTGTGTTGAAAATCCATCAGCGCTATTATCTAGGCATGAATTTATGTTAGAGAAAACGGACAGTTGGGAACGATTTCTCCTACCCAAGGAAGTACCGAGATAGTTAGTTATGAGTCCGTACGGAGGGATACGATAGATAAATCTGTCCCGTATGGTTGTATTGCGTCTTGTGATCAAACACGGACATCTTAGCCCGTAAAACTCCATTACTAACATGGACGTCCGAATCCAGCGCGCCGAATGGACCGCAGCGAATGGACGCCGGGGAATATGGCCAGAATCCCATAAAATATTAATGGATAATACAAAGCAGTGGCGAAGGTTCCATACAACTCGGTTCCTACCGGATTCCCTTTGAAAAATGGCACAGTCAGTATTCTATAGACAAATACTATAATCACACTAAACATTTGTACTCCGGCTTGCCTCTTACAAAAATTGACTCTTCGCTACTGGTACAAAGAATAACGTTTATTATTCTATTCGAACCATATTAGATTATATTGTAACTTAATTTTTTTTTTTTTTTCACAAAATATTTTAATTTTACAGAATTATTTTAACTAGATGTGAAAAGCAAACTAAACTTATGCGACAGGTCGGTCTCAAAGTTAAAGTAAAGTTTATACCTATTGTGTGTAAAAGTTATGATCGTTTTACAAAAAGCAAACACAGCACTTCTAATCTATTTAATTTACTTCTATAATATTATGATGACCATCCTCTGAACACCCCTTGCTATCACTGCTGAAAAGTGAAAACTTTTGTTTGAAACTATAAGAACGTCGAAACTTGGCATGCAGCGCCATCTATTTCGCTGCGTAAAAACTACAGACTGTTTAGAATGTCCGGTACTCGGGAAAACCAAGCTTGTTGATATTATGTAACATCACGCCCTCTATCCACCAAAGGGATGAGACAATTATATCTGTCACGGTCTAACGAAGGTAAAACGAGGGTTTCCCCAGTAACTGTGCATAAACCCAGACGCTCTTAATGTGCATGTATTTTACATCGTTCTCACATATAAATGTATATATAATCTCAACATGAATGATGTAACCAAGATTTTGTAAAAATATTTTGTTTTAAAAGAGTGTCCATGGAGTTTCTTGCCCATTCTCCTCCATAGAGATCTACGATTTGGAATGTGCAACTACAGTACTTACTCAAGTTATTATGCCTTGTGACTGTGTCTGTAGCTTCGCTTCTTTTTGTTTTTTTTTTTTGACATTCAAAAGTGCCTGTGATGGTCTAATTGAAATAAATGCTTTGACTTTGACTCCTTGCTGTTATTAAGATTGTCTTACTGGTTAAACCGATCATCATCGTGCTAGACTAAATCTTTAAAGAAAGAGAAGAATCTAAACGATCGAAGGGGAGGGACAGAAATGTTGCTGGGTAATTAGTTGCGCCACTTCTCCTCACTGAAAAAAATAAAAAAATTTTTTTTTTTTTTTTTAAACACTATGATGTGGTAAATCTATTCCTAGTGCTGAAATGACTATTGATTTTGTTGAACTTGCAACCACAAATATTTGACTTTTTTATTGTAACAGGTGCAAGCATACGATGCAGACGAAGGCATGAACGCGGAGATAACATACACACTAGCTGACAAGGAGTACAACAATAACAACGACTTACCAATCAGCATCGACCCTCGATCCGGATGGGTGTACACGTCATCGCAGCTGGATAGAGAAGTGCAGGCGAAATATCAATTGATGGTTAGTATGCAAAAGATAGTAAAATCAACTTAACTTGCCGCAGTTGACTGGAAATAGGCCTCTCCCAAACTGTGTCACTACACCCTGTCCTCCACTCTCCACATTTAGTCTAACCCAGCCATCTTTTCAAGATCGTTGTTCCTTTTTAAGTAAGAGAGTGAAGTCTTCTTGTTACTGGTTTTTTATCAAATCCTCTAGGTGCCATGTATGCTATACGAACGAACTAGATCATTATGATGTATTGTATTGTATTGTATAACGGGCTGGTGTCCGCAACTCCACGTCAAAGCGCGTATTTTGCGTGCGGGAAGTATTTTATCTCGAACAATAATTTTAGATCATTATGATCTAAAATTATTTTTTGAGATTTCGGCTTCAAGAGTTTTTGGCTTACCAATAATTTAGGCCTCATTTTTATGTCCCATCAAGACGATAAATGCAATCCATTCTGAAATGCTAAATCATTTCTTACCGTGGAACAACAATCAATCTACAATTTTTCAAGTTCATATTTTTGTCCACGTTGCTAATCTATTTTCAAGTTTTCTTACCACCTCAAACCACGTTTGTCAAAAGTAAAAAATAGTGGAACTAGTGGGACCAGAGGTCAAGATGATGGGATGATGAGGTGATGCCGCTTTTATTCAATTTCCAACAAATCAAGAATCTTTTTCTTTCTACACAGGTAACTGCAACAGACGGAGGCTCCCCCTCTCGCTCAGCAACAGCTTCAGTGGTAGTTGTAGTACAAGACGTAAATGACAATGACCCAGTGTTCTCTCCTCCACAATATGAAGTGGAACTAGCTGAGGATGAACCGCCCGGCACTCCTGTAGTGACCCTTACTGCTACTGATGCTGATGAAGATAATCGGTAAGGGAACGAAGAGTATGCCTATTTAAAAGTGTGGTAGCGAAATAATCCTAGATTATTTTGATATAAATGTCATTGACCAGTTGTAGCCATAAAATAACAATTGATGATCGTAAAAAAAATATACTTGTCAATTGGATGGAATAGTTATTATGACTCAAACGGTCACATTATTACATTTTTTTTTTTTAAAAAAACGTTGCCCCACACTAGGAATTACTCCTGTATCGTGGGTGCGTTTACAAACATTTAAATTCACATACACAAACAGCCAGACCCGGAACAACTACCTGTAAGCCATACAAATATTTGTTCCGTGCGGGAATCGAACCCGCGACACGAAGCGCAGCAGTCAATCGGTATAAAGAAATTTTAACAACTTTTTAATTTAAGCGATTGAAAAATTTTATATGGCAGAAACGGGTTTCTTAGTAAATAAAGATCAACCTAACATTAATAGATTCCATTCTATTTAAATCATCTTTTATTTTCCAGGCTACACTACGAAATAACAGGTGGCAATACTCGTGGCAGATTCTCGATCACCTCTCAAAATGGCCGCGGACTGATTACCGTGGCGCAACCGTTGGACTTCAAACAAGAACGTCGATATGTTCTGACAGTCACCGCGACTGATAGCGGCGGGAGGAGCGATACTGCGATGGTCCATATCAATATTACTGATGCTAATAATTACGCGCCTGTGTTTGAGAACGCTCCTTATACGGCTTCGGTAAGTATCTTAGAAAAACGCACCTAATGTTATAGAGTTTTGCAAAGCTTAAAAAGCAAACAACGTTGATTTGATCTTCGGTCTAGATCAGCCATCATAAGGTCATATAATGTTTTAGAGAGTGTGACTTCTAAAGAATTCCTATTGAATAGTTGATACCAATAATATGATTTATTTGAATCTGACAAAAAAGCTGCATTTTTATTTGCTCCACCAATGATTTTAAACTTGTCGATTCTTTGATCACTAAATCGGTTGTCCAATCGAATGTTACCCGCCGACCAAAACATCGACCAAACTTATCATATTTCTTAAGATTGTACAACATTATAATACTATATCGGATATCTAAGAACCTCTTTTTATCTACTGTCATTAAAATACTTAGCTGTTTGTGTTGTTTTAATTTTCGTTCCATTAATAACGACACCGTTATTAATGGAACGAAAATTTCGAGAGCTGTGAGCAGGGTGCGATGGTCTAATTGGTTAAGACATCCGGTGTACTGAATTGGAAGGTCGCAGGTTCAAACCCTGCTCGCACTAGAATTTTTCTTTCCATGTCAAAACAGCTATAGTTCCCTACGCAGGGTTTGCGTACAAAAATATTAAAAATTAAAATACTTATTCCATTTAGGTATTCGAAGACGCACCCGTCGGCACAACTGTGCTAGTAGTCTCAGCAACCGACAGTGACGTAGGAATCAACGCACAGATCACGTACAGCCTCTCTTCCGAGATATCCAACGAGGCAGTCGCCCATCACGACCAGGAGTACATCATCAACCCGCAGACCGGCGCTATCACTACTAACAAGTTGCTGGATAGAGAGACTATGAGCGGTAAGTTTCTGTCTCATCTTTTTTGACAGAGCTTGCTCATCTTTAGCTAATCTTTTTTCGAGAACTGGTTGGTCTTTTGAGGACGCCTTTACGGTATCATTGGTTTTTTGCGGTGCAAGTTGTTGAGAATGAAATCCATGACTACCCGGTGAGGACGTCCATCAGGGTTCCTCGGTCTGTAGTAGAATGATTTACTTATCAATAATATCACGAGAAGAGTGAGTTAAACTCGTTAGTAATGCTCTAGAGCGGTATAAAACTGTTGTTAAATAGCAGTATAGAGTGAGCCATTCTTATTTCAGCTTTAATAAAAGCTGTTATAAATAAATACTTTATTTAGTTAGCTACCTAAATTAATGTTTGTGTTTAATAATATTTGCATGCTATTTTATGGCGAAATGTGTCATTGCACTTCATGTCATTTTTACCATCTTTTGTACCACATTTACAGCAAATAAATAATTTTGACTTGACTTGACTTGACTTTAATCACCGAAGGAGTAGGCAACGGTGTACCTAATAGTACACCCACATTTCGCCAGTTATGTTTTAAGTTCCCTGCAATAGAGTTCATCTTTGCATTGGCACAGTATACCTTATTCATTATAAAACCTTTTTTGGCCAGGGTATCTACTAACTGTGACAGCACGAGACGGTGGTGTGCCATCACTGTCAGACACAACAGACGTGGAGATATCCGTGGTAGATGTGAACGACAACGCGCCGGTGTTCAAACAACAGCTGTATACTGCTACTATTATGGAGGATGCTTTAGTTGGTGAGTGGCGAACTTTATTCGTAGTTAAATCAATATTCGATTTAAAGATGGTTATTATATCAGAAATTACAGTAATTCTGATTTTCTGAGTCTCTTACCGAAAGGTATTATTGAGCAGAGTTCTGTTCTCTAACTTATTTGGAATATAATCCATATCGTTTTCGAGCTGTCAAGTCTGCTTTCCCGGGATAATTTTATAGGCACACACATAAGTATTCACGCATCATACATCTGAGTCATCTGCTACGGAAAAATGATCGTAAGTCAAGCCAAGATACTAAACCCACCATTTGATGTACAGGAACGTCAGTAACACAAGTGAGTGCCACGGACGCAGACGTGGGTCTGAACGGGCGCGTGCACTACGAGCTGGAGCCGCGCGACCGCTCGGAGGGCTCCTTCGTGCTAGACGCCGCGTCCGGCGTGCTGCGCAGCAACAAGGCGCTGGACCGGGAGTCCGTGGCCAGCTACGACCTGAAGGCGCTGGCTGTTGACGGAGGGACGCCTCCACAGAGTTCTACTGTAACTTGCTAAATTCATTCCATATGCACTTTAATACAGGTCATCGTATAAGCACTTGAAAAAAATGCATTTCAGTGCGCTAGAAGTACATCTAGTAGATCTTTGTGAAAAAAGTACCAGTTTTATTGTACCGAGCGATAGCCTTGCTGGTATCAAATCCTACAAGCACAAATCTGCCGCCGTAAACGGCGCACTTGCTTACAAAATATAAAGAAAAATAAGCCATTCTAAACAAAAAACACACATCTAGTAAGAGCCCTTTTCCTCCGTCGCGTTTCAACGCCTCTTTTATAATGACTGCAGAAATATTACAAGTACAATTAACAAACTAATTCTCATTTCAGGTGATAATCCACATAAAAGTGGAAGACATAAACGACTCCCCTCCGGTCTTCGAGAGCGACTGCCTCACGTTCTACATCCCCGAGAACAGCCCCATAGGAACCACTGTGGGAGAGATATACGCGCATGATCCTGACGAAGGACCTAATGCCGTGGTGCATTATTCTATTAAAGGTAAGAATTTAGTGAAGTTACTGACATAGCTTGCAAAGTAAGCAAGCTGAAGTCAGTGGGTTGGCGGTATTATTTTATAGGACTAATTGCCGAAGGGCTTACGATTGCTGGAGTGGAGCTCTAGTTTCGGCATTCGGCAAGCATATTGTAATAAGCGCCCTAGGGGCCGAAAGGTGTCTGTCAGACTGGATGCGGTGTGACAGGGTGTTGTGGCGCTACTTGGGAGAGGCTTATGTCAACGAAAGGCAAGTTGATTGAAAAATTGAGTGTATTTTGAAAATACGAAAATGTTATCGATTTAAGTAGGTAACTTTGCCTAGCCTTTTAGCAACTAGGGATCCGCTACCAGCGTAACCGGATGCAGCTAAATATCTGCATTTTAAATGGAGCGACTGCCTACAACCCAGTTAGTACTGGGTAATACGATACCCCTTGGTAAGACTGGTTGTCAGACTTTCAGGCCACTGACTACTTTTAACGACTGTCAAAGATCTACAAAAGACAGCTTGGACCAACGGCTTAACGTGCTTTCCGAGGCACGGAGGAAACTCGGTATGTAATGGGTGGTCACCCATCCACGGAACAAACTACGTAAGCCCAGCTTAACCTGAAGATCGACCCGAGCGGCTGTTATTATTATTCGTACTGGTGGCAGTACGAAATTGTTAAGCTCACTACAAAAGTAGCAAAGAAGACTTTTCTAGAACACTCTCATAATTATGAAGATTACCATACAACTAACAACCAATCTTTCTCCCCTCCAGGTGGTGACGACTCCAACAGCTTCTCCCTCGAAACCCGCCAAGGTTCCGACAAGGCCGAACTCGTCACCATGGTAGACCTGGACTACGAGAGTCCTCGCAAGAAGTACGAGCTCATCATCCGCGCCGCCAGCCCGCCATTGTGGAACGACGTCAGAGTCGAGATATTGGTCACAGATGTCAATGATAACGCGCCTATGATGAAGGACTTTCAGATTATCTTCAATAATTATAAGGACTGTTTTCCTGTGGGACCATTTGGGAGAGTCCCGGCTTATGATGCTGACGTTACTGATAAGGTAAGAACAGTTTTTGTAAGAGTATTACACCCTGATTAAATGCTGATCATCTTGCATCGAATGCTGAATTCTTTAGATTAAAAATAGTACTAATTTTGACAAGCTTTCAACCATGCGACATAATGCTCGAAAACCTCTGAGCCCTTTGAAACCAGTCTACGAACTAAACATTTTCTGGTCAGTCACGAAATACACTTAATATTAACATAACATAACATCACGCCTGTAATGCCCGAAGGGTTCGACAAAGGTGTACCTAATAGTACAGCAAATTTCGCCAGTTATTTTTAAGTCCCATGTAATAGGGGTCGAGTCTATTGCCATCAACCGGGCACAAATCCAGACTCCGTGGCTGCTACTGAGAAATTACTGACAGAAAAACCCAAAAAAAATTTGCCCGACCCAGGAATCGAACCCAGGACCTCATGCTCATAAGCGACGATTGCAACCACTATACCAACGAGGCAGTCTTAACTTTAACAATACACATAAAATCTGTTTATATTGTTTGTTAACAGTTACAATACCGCATTCTGTCAGGCAACAACGCTAATTTAGTGCTACTGAACGAAACTACCGGAGAAATGACTTTATCGCCACAACTGAACACCAACGTCCCGAAACTAGCCACCATGGAGATATCTGTGACAGGTCAGTACTATTAATAACATGCTTACTTTCCAATCCTCTGCACGAATGACCTAGAACAGTGGTCCCCGACCTGTTACCATGTCCTCAAGTTTCTTCAAAAGTTATCACCCCCTTGCCTATAAGGCTAAGTCTACAAAGAAACGACTACTGGCGCGTGCGCCGTGTACGTTGATTTGGACGTAAACAATGTACCCCAATATGACATTGCTATATCGTGATTTTTCTAATGGTCAAGAACGTGAATTTTGAAATACAATATAGTCAAAGAGATTTAAAAGACTTATACAGGGTGTAAACGGACCCGTCCACCAAGCATTCTGTATGTACATCAAACTATGTAACTTTACGCAAAAAATATTGCTGGGTAACGACTTTTTTTTGAGGGTGAAAAATCACGTTTTATGGTAGAACAAAATGTAACGCACTCAAAACATTGTGCTGATGGATGGATTGAATAGTACGGGGATTGTGGAGGTATTAAAAGTAAGAATCTTACATTATAAACATGTATTTTAAAAAAAACTTTGTTGTTGGAACTTTGACCTCACACCGACGCACAAAGTCGATGAAAAATATCTTCAGAATCAGAAAGATGTACTGAACACGTGGTAACCGTTTTTGCGTCGGTGCCCCTTTCACCATGTATAATACCGGATTTTCCCTGATATGAGAATCTAAGTAATGCCTTTTCCCAACAGACGGCGTAAACGAAGTGAAAGCAATGATGCAGCTCTCAGTCCGCCTCATCACGGAACAAATGCTGTTCAACTCCATCACCGTGCGACTGAATGATATGACGGCAGAACAGTTCCTGTCGCCGCTGCTAGGGTTCTTCATAGATGGGTTGGCGGCTATCATACCGTGTCCTAAAGAGAATATTTATATTTTTAGCGTTCAGGTATGTAGTACAGTCAAAAACAATATTTATTTTACGGCTATTCATCTTGAAGTTTGCAACATAAATGTGAACAACATAATGTAGTACCTAAAGATGACCAAAACTTAGATATGGATTCTCAGTTTAGGTGTAGTCTCAATGCTGTTGTAATTTCATTTCATTTTATGAAATGTCATGCACAGGTCGAAAATTACAATTTGAACCTTATGACAATGGTAACAAAGTCCCATGACGCATGCACATGATCTGCAACGACTATAATATTGACGCTAATTCATCATTTTGTCATAAAAATATGCTAGAACTACGCCTGCTTCTCCTTCTTAAGTTAAAGCCATAAGGTACTAACTTTATCCCACGTCTGGAACAGCATTTGGTTGGAAGTTGGTACAAAGTTGTGCTCAAATATTACAGTAACTATTTACCATAAATCTTATGTTTCCCACAGGACGACACAGACGTGACAGGCAACATCCTCAACGTATCATTCTCCGCCCGGCGTCCAGACGCGGAGATCGGTGTAGCGGGCGATACTTCGCAGTACTACTCGCCGACGCATCTGAGGGAGCGAGTGTACTTGCATCGAGCTACGCTGGCCAGGCTAGCTACAGTACAGGTTAGCAAGGGCGGATCCAGGATTTTTTTTCTGGGAGGGGCACACGGGCTAAAATAATCAACAATAATTGTTAAAAAATAAAGGTTTATTAAAACATGAAGACAATAGAAAAATTAATTGTTAAATAAAGGCATTTTTCATTTATGTTTCCTGCTAAAGACGTCCAGCATTCATTAGTGTTCATTTTTGTCACAATGTCTTGATGGTTATGCATTGAAGCCAGTTAATTCAAAAGCTCTTTTCTGATCCTGCACTCTCCCACCACGCCGCTATTCCAGCCAGAAACGGACGAAGAGTTTTACTTTTTTCACGAAAGGTACAGCTGTGTCGTAGGCACAGCAGGACGAAGCAGCATCTTGGGTCCGCTCGGTGCGGAGTTTAAATCCACGACCTCATACTGAGCATGATAAATTGTCAGCTATGGTACCGAATTTGCGGTTAACTCCTTATTGTACTACCGGGTTCAAATGTCTTCTCGCAAGGAGAGCAAAACTAATCTTACTTATATTGTCTACCAGGTTCTACCATTCGACGACAACATCTGCGTGCACGAGCCGTGCCTGAACTACGAGGAGTGTCTCACAGTGCTCAAGTTCGGCAACGCGTCCGGCTTCATCAACAGCGACTCTGTGCTCTTCAGGCCGATCTATCCTGTTACCACCTTCTCCTGTCAGTGCCCGCATGGATTTACAGGTAACTGTTAAATGATAGGACAAGTATATATTTAAACTACCAAGTGACTATACAAGGTGTAAAAGGACCCTTCACGAAGCCGTCAACCAAGCATTCTTTACATCAAACTAACTAACCACTAATTTTTTTTTTTTTTTAATCACGTTTTCGGCAGGACTCAATGTAACGCATTAAAATAAAATGTACATGCTTTGAATTGCACTGGGGTCATGGGGTATTTAAAGTAAAGTAATAATATTAAAAAATAATATAAAAAACAACTTGTGAAAAAGTTGGAACTTTGACCTCTAATATCTCCGTAACTAGAAGGTTCCCAGGTATGGTCTGGAACTAGAAAATGATCGCTGTGACGGCGAGAAGTGCCGAGAACAGGTGGCCTAGGTAGATAACAATTTTCAAATAACCCCAAAAAAATCTACAGTTGGTAAAATCTTGATTTCTGACGATTAAAGATTTTTAATATTTTTATACGCAAACCCTGCGTAGGGAACTATAGCTGTTTTGACATGGAAAGAAAAATTCGCCCACCCAGCTCGCAGTAGAATTTTTCTTTCCATGTCAAAACAGCGATTAAAGATTTGTTTTAAAGTACTAGTTAAATCATATATTGTTTGTCCTTTAGGTTCCCAAGAACACTACATGTGTGATACCGAAGTGGATCTGTGCTACTCCTCGCCATGCATCAACAACGGTACTTGTGTCCGTCGCGAAGGAGGGTACACTTGCGTCTGCGCACCGGGATACACGGGTTAGTACCTAGTTTAGGTAAATAAATAACAGTATGATCATTATATCTTTATTGCAGGCTATGCCTAAGTTTTGTAAGTTTCATCTTATGAATTCTTTTTTTTTTGTCTATTAATCTATGCAATGTGCCTACATTGCCCTAGAAACCTTTCTAGGTTTAGATCTCTGTGACACTTACGCAGATTACCAATGAGAATATACATATTTATACTTGAGTTAATTAAAAAAATTCAGATAAAATATAAGAATTAACTCCAAAATTTTATCTCCATAAATTATCCGAAGCTACGGATGTAGTAAAACAACCGTTAACTCTTTCCATCTTGAATAGGAGTGAACTGCGAAACAGTCCTAACATCAGCGACCTGCTCCTCCCAATCGGCCGTGTGCCGCAGCGGCTCACAGTGCGTGTCCAACCGAGAGGGAGGGTTCCTCTGCCAGGGATGTGCCATCGACGCGGCCCACACCACGCCGCTGTGCGAGCTGAGGGCGAGGAGCTTCCCTACGGCTTCCTTCTTGACGTTTCCGGGGCTGAAGAGGAGGAATAGACTGCATTTGAAGCTGAAGTAAGTAGTAATTTTGTCTTATGAGTCTTTGTCGAACCGTAAAGGAATTCTCAGTGTATGTTTGTCCTGTTTTTTCTAGCCATTTGCTAATATCGCAGACAGGTATTTGTAATAGAGCTACGTAGACAGCTCAATTTCTAGTTGGTAAGCACTACAGCTTAATGACTTTAGTATTTCGGATGTGTTTAGACCATGAAAGTGCCACACAACAGCAGCTCAGGGCCACACACAGACGGATTCGTGTAGAACGAATGCGCACGCTGACGAACAAACGAACTGCGCTGCTTAAACGTAGTGGTCGGTCGACCTTAAGCTGCTAGTCATAGTTTTGTTCTGTTCGCCATGTGATCAACTTATAGTTCTTCGATTCAAGTCAAATCAAGAAAGATATTCCGTTAATATTTCATTATTCTATGGTCTCAATTTTTTTTCTTACAATGCGTCCAAATTATCAAGATGTTGCGCGTTGGCATTTAAATGGTTGTTTATTTATTTATCCAACTTCTATCTTTCCTTGAGTTTTTTGGATCTTGGAGTTCCAATCCTTTGGAAGGCGTACAAGGGGTGGTACACACAGTGGCCCGTTAGACGCTACTTTATTATTCCATTTATTTATTCCAATACACATTTATTACATTTATATAAAATAATATAATAAATAGTAGCCCACCAGCATCGGGAATAGGGTCCGAGCTACCAGTGGTCAGGGCTCTTGAGAGAGTAACCTCGTAACAACACGCACCGTGTTCAGAAGTACTGCTTTTTGAATCAAGCTCTTGATCCAGCTGCCAAGCGAGAGCCTCCTCAGATGTTGGTCGATGCTATTGGCTATTAATCCACAATGACTGCTGTACTCACGCCATAGACGTCACTTTATGTCGACAATAACTGCTTAAATCTTATATATAAAAATGAATCCCTATTTCCCTTGGTCACGCCATCACGCGTGAACGGATCACTAATTTTCTTTTTGTTGTGTTTGTTACTGTCAGGAGAAGGTTCTTAGGTAGGTAGTAGGTGGGTAGTACGTAGGTAGTAAGTAGGTAGTAGGTAGGTAGTAGGTAGGTAGTAGGTAAGTAGTAGGTAAGTAGTAGGAAAAGGTGCATTGCAACGCATGCCGGGAACAGCTAGTGATTAATAACATGTCCCCACCAGGTTCGCAACCCAATCCCCTGCCGGGCTGCTGCTGTACAACGGGCGCTACAACGAGCGCCACGACTTCCTGGCGCTGGAGAGCGTGAGCGCGGGCGCGGGCGCGGCGGGCGGCGCCGGCCTGCGCTTCACGTTCGCGCTGGGCGGCGCTGGCGCTGACGTCACTGTGGCCGCGGACGTGGCCGACGGGAACTGGCACACTGTGGAGGTCGACTATTATAATAGGGTGAGTACTGATGGACGATAGCCTCAAGAGCTTTTATCAGGTGTTTAAAAAAATTACGCAAAATTTGAATTTGTCGCCTGATTAAGCAGTTCTTTTTTTGCGATTTTGATGATGGTTTTATAGAGAAAGTTGCTCAGTTTAATGGTCTCAATCACATCTCAAAACTTATTTGCTGGCTTCAAAAAATATGGATATGGTGAAAGACATTTTTTTTGTATTAAATGGGAATACTCTTGACCTCAATCTTGTCCTGAGGACAGAGAAGAGGTCGACGATGGAACCAGCTAACCAAATAGAAGCCTATTAATTTGCGACTTAAATAGATTGGGGTCGTATGAACTTGGGAACACCGACGCAGGCAGGGAATCCCACTGTGCCTGTGCGCATAAAAAAAAAAAAACAACCAAGATTTGACTTGCTATGAGTTTTCCACAGTTCAACAGTATTATTTTCCTCTTGTAGACTGCGACAATGATCCTGGATGACTGCGACAAAGCCCTCTCACTGGCTGGAGCAGCGGACTTCGGCCTCAAGTACGCGTGCGCCAACTTCTCCAGGAAGGTCTTACCGCCGCGATGCGAAATAGCTACGGAGACTTGTCACAGGTAAATATACATAGAGGTACATGGGTTATACATGATGAATAACAGTATATACAAAAATGTATGTTCATCGTCAAGAACAGTTCATCATTATTTACCTAGCTTTTTCCCAACTATGTTGGGGTCGGCTTCCAACCGAACCGGCAACAGCTCCAGCTGAGTATCTGTATTTTACATGTAACGACTGCCTATCTGACCTCCACAACTCAGTTAGTACTGGGTAATACGATACCTCTTGGTAAGACTGGTTGCCAGACTTTCGGGCCACAGACTAACGGTAATGACTGTCAAAGATGTAAAAATGACAGCTGGGACCAACGGTTTAACGTGCTTTCCGAGGCACGGAGGAAACTCGATATGTAATGAGTGGTCATCCATTCACGAACCAACCTAGGCAAGCGCGGCTTAACTTAAAAAAAATAATTTTAATTGCCAATTTTTTTTTAAATTATTCTATTTCACAGTCAAGGCTGACTACTACCTGACCCCTATTTCCCTAATCTTCTTTAAATAAATGCTCAATTAATGGAAGGCATTGTTCTCCATTCCAGATTCCTCGACCTAACAGGCCCCCTCCAGATCGGCGGCCTGCCCAACATCCCGAGCAGCTTCCAAGTCAAGAACAAAGACTTCGTGGGATGCATCTCCGACGTGTTCATAGACCATAAGTTTGTAGACCTCAACAGCTACGTGGCCGATAACGGCACACTGGCCGGATGTGCTGAGAAGAGGTCTCAGTGCAGTTCTGCACCTTGTTACAATGGAGCAGAGTGCAAAGATCTGTGGGACACGTATCTTTGTGATTGTACGGAAGGATATACGGGGAAGGATTGCGCTGATTGTAAGTATCTATACATTGTGTAGGTAGTCTAGACAGACAGGTATTGATATTTGCTGGTGCATGGGTTTCTCGTCCAGATTTCAAAATACCTGCTAAACGCTGACGACCTAAAACTGATTCACAATCAGAACGGACGAGGATTGCAAACTCCTACAAAGAGATATTGCCATCTACGAGTGGAGCATTGAAAACAAGCTGTTTTTTAACACAAGCTACCGCTTGTGTTAAATACAGCTGACTTTGACTTTGACTTGAGGGTTGACTAAAATAATTTTAAATTGTCCAACAGTAAAGTCTAGGTCGTTTTGACATGGAAACAAAAATTCTAGTGCGAGCAGGGTTTGAACCTGCGACCTTCCGATTCAGTACACCGGATGTCTTAACCAATTAGACCATCGCACCCTGCTCACAGCTCTCGAAATTTTCGTTCCATTAATAACGTCTTACGGTGACGTTAGCGCCATCTATTTAAGAAAGTATCGAACTAACTTAAACCAACACGTTGACATTGCAGCCAAATCAATTTTTCTTTCCATGTCAAAACAGCTATAGTTCCCTACGCAGGGTTTGCGTATAAAAATAGTAAAGTCTAGGTTTTCGCCATCTCATCACATCTTAATCTTCCTCTAGCAACAAACCCACCATGGCGGTTCAGCGGCGACGGCATGCTGTCATTCAACCCGTTGCTGCGTCCCATACAACTGCCGTGGCTCAACGCGATGTCCCTTAGGACGAGGCAGCAGGACGCCTTCCTCATGTCCATACAAGTGGGACAGAACAGCACTATACTGATCACGGTGAGTTTTATTATCACAACCCCGTTTTAGAAAATCAACTAATTCTAGGGCCTACACAAAATGAAATTTCAGCAGCGATTACAATGATAGAATGAGGATCAAGGATTCAGAAGGCAGTACTCCTAAATACGGCTCGCATTGTGAGGGGCTTCCTGTCTCTTGAGTACTAACCACCTGTAGCTTGGACCCTGCTCCCGACACCAGCCGACCACTTTTTTTTTTTTTTTTTTTTTTTGTAATAAATAAAGGAGTAGAATGACATAAACTACAGAAAAGCTTTTGTCAATTGTGTGGATAAATATGTTTTAGAAATACGAAACTTTTTACTGCATAACAGTATACACTTCAGCAAAGTAAAACTGCTACGCTGATCTATGAAGGATTTGATCTATGATTATTCCAGTGATTGTCTCTGAGCTTCGCCCAGGATTAGTGATTCTGTTGGTGGTCAGCCTAGATGGCGCTAGTGAAAAGCGCTGCAACTCACTCGCAACTAATATACAACCAACTCTTTTAACATTTTACTTATTTTAACACTAAAAGAATTACTTCTATGAACACCAACCTATAAAGGGTGTAAATAGACCCCTAACATAGCCAAAAGCCACTTGTTGTCTGTTCTCGTTCGTCTTGGCAATCATTTTTTTGTTCTAGACCATACCTGGGAACCTTCTAGTAACGGAGATATCGGGGGTCAAAGTTTCAACTTCTTCACAATTTTTTTTTAAAATACTTGTTTTTGATGTAAGATTTTTACTTTACACACCTCCACGACCACCGTAATATTCAATCCATCCATCAGCACAATGCTTTGAGTGCTCTCCATCGAGTCTCACCGTAAAACGTAATTTTGCACTCCAAAAAAAAAGTCGATTCCCAGCAGTAATTTTTTCGTTAAGTTACTTAGTTTCATGTACAGAATGCTTGGTTGACGGCTATGTGAAGGGTAAATTTACACCCTGTAATTGCCTAAAGCTTAAAAATAGATTTAACAACTTTTCTCTTCCACAGCTAAAATCCGGGCACCTTCACTACTCCTACAACGGCGAAACTATGCTTCTGCCTACAACGACCCTGTCCGACGGACAATGGCACCGTATAGATATCAAATGGCTCGGCACCGATATTTCTGTTAGTGTGGACTACGGACTTAGGACAGTCCTGCTGCCCATGTTAGCCAATAAGATTCAAGGACAGTATATTGGCAAGATCCTGATTGGTGGACCGGACTCTACGGCAGGGTTGTTGGCTTCAGAGGTCGGGTACTTTGAAGGATGCATTCAGGTTAGTGTTGATTTTTTATTTTGGGAAAGTTTATAAAAAAATTACATAATTGCCGTAAACTTGTTTTAAATTACGAAAAAAACTAATATCATGTTATATTCAAATAAATCTGTTTTAGGCTATGATTTTGTCTCTAATCCGAAGAACAACAAGCGTTTATATTCCGGTCGTTGAAATTTTTGATAATACATAATTTATTCCACTATTATTCTTTTTGGAATGGGTTCGATTCCGTCGGCAAAATGGTATTGGGTTTTTCCATCAGGAATTTCTCAGTAGTAGCCACGGAGTCTGGATTTGTGCCCGATTGATGGCGATATTCTCACCCCCTATCATGGGACTTAAATATAACTGGCGAGATGTGGGTGTACTATTAGGTACACCTTTGCCTAACCCTTAGGGAATTAGAGGCGTGATGTTATGTTAATGTTATGTTATTTTTTTAGGATGTAAGAGTAGGAACAGCTCAATCTCTTCTCAACCGGCCGACAGTCAGAGAAAACGTGAGGGATGGGTGTCAGTCCCGCTCCGATTGTATGCTGTCCATCTGCCCACCATATGTAAGTTGCTTGCGTAATTGTGTTATCTACTCCATACTATTTCATTTCCACTTAGTTAACTTTGTTGTGTAGAAAATAATACTACAGTTTGGAAAACAAAAAATTCTCAGAAAAAAATCAGTCATGGTAGTTATCAGTATATAATGATGATACACAAAAAGAAAAACGATTCCATCAACTCATAATTAGACGCAAATATCTTCTGACTCTTATGTAAAAACGAATAAGGCACAAATTAAAATAATTGACGCGAGTTTGAAAAATGCAACATCTGTGACTTCAATAGGTACCGTTGACCCCTCTACTAACTCTAATCAACGATAAAAAAAAAAAAAAATAGCACACCTTTTTTCGCAACGGTGCTAGATTCTTCCTATATGACTCCGTGGACCATCTCTTTCTGTTCCTTTCTTACCAATAATTAAATTGACAGAGTACCTGCGTATCATCCTGGGACAACACAGAATGCGTGTGTTCTGTCGGCCGAGTGGGCCCGCAGTGCATGCCCGCATGCGAGCTGCAGCCGTGCGGGCCGCATGCGGGCTGCACGCTCCTCGACACCGACAAGGGGTATACTTGTAGCTGTGACGACGGGTACATGATGACTGGTGAGTTTAGTGTACATTGTTATAGGAGAACAGAATGCGTGTGTACCATCGGTCGACTAGGCTCGCACTGCATGCTCGAAATTAGAAGATCCTTGTGTAATAATTATAGTTTTAAAAAAAACTAAAGAACACGCTTTCTCGTATTCTTCTCAGCAAATGGGATATCATAAAATATAACGAGTCTGCCATGTTTGGGAGTCTGCCATTTAAATTAACGTCACTTAGCTAACCATGCTTTGTCATGCAAACTAAACATGTATACAAACTTTCAGCTCAATCGAAAACCGGGAAGTGGGGCAAATTAAACGTCTAAGATTTTTACATAGTTGCAGGTGAAGGTAATGAAAGCGTTTTAAAAATTACATCTTGTGAAGGACGAAGGTACCCAATAAGTGCAAGAAGCACATGTTGAATTAAATTATGATGTCGATAATGTGTAAAATTAACTTACTATACTGGATCCTAACTTTTTTTTGTGTTCCCAGCTGCCGGTTGCGTGCCGGCCTTGGTCCCCGTGTGCCCGCGCGGCTGGTGGCGCGGCGCGGGCGGCGCGTGCGGGCCCTGCGCCTGCCGCGCGCCCGGCTACCACCCGCACTGCCACGCCACGCAGGGACACTGCCACTGCAAGGTCGTACGACTCTCTTTTTTTTCAACGTTTCGTGTTTATGTCACTGCAAGCTGTGAGGGACACGAGCCTGAAAAATAATAACCACACAAGTTAAAAACTGCTCACCAACTTCGGACTGTAAATGGGTGATGATAGAGATCCCTAACATCCCGAAACCTCGCCTTGCCTTGGCAAGCACATTAAGCTCAGCTGTCGTTCGTAGATCTTTGACAGTCGTCATGGATAAACGGGCTAATATCCAGACACTGCTACTAAGAAATGCTTATGGAAAACACCAATTACACTACCCAAGATCTTATACCACTAAACCAACACAGCAGTTTTAAGACAAAAAATCAAATATCAATTGCCTTCGAACAGGAGAACCACTACAAGCCCGAAGGTTCAGCGGCCTGCCTGCCGTGCCAGTGCTACGCGGCCGGCTCCGCCAACAGCTCGTGCGACGAGCGCTCGGGCCAGTGCCACTGCCGCGCTGGCGTCATCGGCCGCGCCTGCGACTCCTGCGCCAATCTGTACGCCGAGGTCGCGCCTAACACTGGATGTGAAGGTAATTCTAGTTTTACATTATATTAAGTGACGGAGATCCAACCGGAAGACGTTGCGTTGGAAGGCCTCCACTAGATGGACCGATGACCTGGTGAAGGTTGCAGGGCTCCGCTGGATGCGAGTCGCACGGGACCGGACAATGTAGCGATACTTGGGGAGGCGTATGTCCAGCAGTGGCAGTCTTTGGGCTGAAATGATGAAGTGACGGAGTAACTTTACAAGCCCTAGCGCTAGCCTAGGCTAGTCTGTGGATGGGTGACCACCCATTACATACCGCGTTTCCTCCTTGCCTCGGAAAACACGTTAAGCCGTTGGTCCCTTCTGACATTTGTAGATTTTTTTATAGTCGTTACCGTCCGTACCGTCGACCTACTGACTACTTGGTTAGTGGTGGTCCGGTTAGACTAGAAGCCGACTCCAACATTAGCCAACATAGTTGGGAAACGGCTAGGCAGATGATGAGTAACTCTACAAGCCCAAAAGCTCGGCTCATGGCGAGTGGCAGAGTAACACTGGAAACCCAATAGCTCGGATGATTATTACCTGTGAAGTTCACTATCTTAGATTTACAATTTAGGAGACTTAGCAGATCGAACAGCAAAATGCTCGACCATTTCCTATGCTGCGAAAATAATTAAAGTCTAACATACTACTTATGTCCGATTCAGTTATCCATCCATCAGCCCGTCTCTTTCTTTTAACAGTTGTTTACGATGGATGTCCCCGGTCGTTCTCTCACGGCGTGTGGTGGCCACGAACCAAGTTTGGCGTTGAAGCCGTGACTGACTGCCCTGCTGGTAAGTTAACACAATTATCTTTTATGTAGTTATGTATTTAACTAACACATCTGATAAAAAAAGATGGAGATGATCATTACTTTCATTTTCTTTTAGGTACAAGTGGTAAAGCGACGCGTATGTGTGACGAGACACAAGTAGTACCATGGCAGGACCCAGACATGTTTAACTGTACCACTTCGACCTTCTATCAACTAAGAAAACAGGTATGTGATCAGGTGGTACAGGTGTGTCACTTCGGTGTGAACTTGTGAAGTAAGATTAAAACAATTCTGCTATACAGGTCATTGAGGTCACGGTAATTTAATATTGCAAAAAGCCGAAAAAATTAAAAATTTAGAAACTTTCTCGGCTTTTTATAATGTGCCATGTGAAATAAAATATTTAGATTTTGGAAAGACATTGCTCCTTAGGGTTTTTTGACCATTAAAATATATAAGTTCTCATAAAAATAGCTACAAAAACTTCAATATTTTTAGTGCACCCTCAACTAGTCACAATCAATCAAGATTTTTTTTTTTTTTAACTCTTTGCCCCACACTAGGAATTACTCCTAAATCGTGGGTGCATTTTCAAACATTTAAATTCACATACACAAACAGCCAGACCCGGAACAACTATCTGTAGACCATACAAATATTTGTTCCGTGCGGGAATCGAACCCGCGACACGAAGCGCAGCAGTCAATCGCTCAGCCAATGCGCCAACCGTGCCGTCAAAAAATATAGATTGACCCTTAATAACCATTTCATGCCAACCTTTTATCGTAGCTAAGCAAGATAGAAACCGGCGAGTTATCAATGAACACATTCGTGGGCGTCCGTCTAGCTGCAGACCTCAGCTCCGCCTGCGCCAACACACCAGTCCTGTACGGCGCTGACGTCCTGGTAGCCGAGGGCATATTGTTGGAACTGCTGCAGTATGAGATGAGGCAGGCTGGGTTGAACCTTACGCATAGTCAGGATAAGGATTATGTGCGGGTGAGTGGACTGTCTAACATACTTGTATAACTCCTGTAAAAAAAAGGACACCAGCCCGTTATCACATCACACTAATATTATAAAGGCGAAAGTTTGTATGTGTGTATGTATGTTTGTTTCTCCTACACGCTCAAACAGCTCAACGGATTTGGATGAAATTTATTATCAAGATAGCTTATATTCTGGATTAAAACATAGGCTACTTTTAATCCCGGAAAAATGTGGTGTTCCCGTGAGATGATCGAATAACTCAAGTATGGTTTTCTCGAATTTTGACTAAAATCGTCTTTTTGGCGACCAAAAGTACTAGGTTAGCATAAATTCAAGGTGTTCTTTATTCAAACGAGGTAAGTAGGTAGGGTAGGTAGGTAGGGTATGGTGGGTTAGGTAGGTAGGTAGGGTACGGTAGGTAGGTAGGGTATGGTAGGGTAGGTGGTTAGGGTAGGTAGTGTAGAGTACCTAGTAAAAAGTATAAGGAGGTAGTAGGTAAGAAAAGTGCATTGCAACACTTACTTTTACCAGCTTTTAGCATCAAATTATCAAGAACATGAAAAAAATGTACTTGAAAATTTGATGTCATTCTTTTTCCCAATTTTCAGTTCGTGTGCCGACACCAGCACATCAAGCTACCCGAAACTGTCAAATTTTCCAAATCAATCTTGAACCTAATGCTATAACGATAAAGTTGAAAATCTGTTAAAGAAATTTGACAGATTATAGGAGCTTGATGTGCTGGCGTCTGTACGTGAGCAAACTTTTTCACCGCAGGTAAAACCCCGGGCGCAGTTAGTATAATGTAATACAATAACTCCTGTAGGGCGCTGACGTCTTAGTAGCTTATTAGTAGTGATGCAGTACGAAAAGAGACATTATTTTATTTTCAGGTGAGTAGTAGTTCGAGTTCAAGTTTAAAGTAACATTCAAATCTCTAAAAAACCGGCCAAGTGCGAGTTGGACCCGCGCACCGAGGGTTCAACTACATATTTACGGTTTTCAGATTTTTTCTTTACTTGTGCTGTAAGACGCTTCTTGGCAAATTTCATGATTTTAGGTCAACGGGAAATATAGCTTTAGCTTTTGATTCCCTTGTGAAATCGCAAAATATGCGACATAAACGGTCTTATTTTGAATCGCGTTGATTTTTTCACTCAAGGGGTAGCAGACAGGGCTGCGGGACTGTTCGAAAGAGATACCGTGGCCCTGGAACATAAAGAAACATGAATGGGTTTTAGTCGGTAGAAGTCTGAGACTCCCTTCCGCTCCGCCCAGAGCGGGGTGGGTCATTTGATCATTTCCGAAAGGAAAAAAAAAAAAAGGGACAGCAGCCCTGAGTACCTATTTGATAATATTTCAGCTTGATACCTCCACGTGTTCCTCAGAAAAAAGGTCTTGACAGACGGACAACAAAGTAATCATATAAGGGTTCCGTTTTTGCCGACTGAGGTACAGCATCCTAAAAGTAGAAAAATTCAAGCAATATTATCTTGTAGATTCACAGGTTGATACCCGCAATACTTTTCCTTCATGCTACAACAAACTCACCGTCTCCTACGTTTCCAGAACGTAATAAAATCCGCCAACACGATCCTGGACGCTCAATACTCGAAGGAATGGCGTCGTATTCGAGAGCTGACCGGCCACGGCATAGAGTTGTTGCTGCAACGGTTCGACAAATATATCGCAGTGCTTGCCGAGAGCCAGCACGATACCTACACAAGTCCTTTTGAGATCAACACTAATAATTTGGGTAAGTACGTCAGTTCACACCAGACGGGAACTTTCTAGTTACGGAGATATTGAAGGTCAAAGTTCCAACTTTCAAAAGATTTTTTAGAAATTGAAGTTAAATGTTATATCTTTACTAAAAAAATAAGTCGTTTCCCAGCAATAATTTTTACATAGAGTTACTTTGTTTGAACAGAATGCTTGGTTGACGATTGCTCTGTAAAGAGTCCGTTTACACCTTGTATTCAAATGAGTCTCACCTGCTTCCGAATTTAATTCAATTTAAAATGTGCTTGTTTTTTGCTTTTCAGTCGGGATATTTAGTTTTTTTTTTTTTAATTTGATTTTACCCGCCTAAGCTTTTCAATATGTGAAATAGAGAAATACCTATATGAATACCAGTATTTAACTCTCATTCCTTTTCAGTAATCGGCGTCGACATAGTAACAGCAGAATCGATCTACGGCTTCGAGCCGACCCAGCTGAATCGTTACAACATAGATTCATACACGACCGAACGCGTCGTCTTACCCGACACATCATCCTTCATACACTCTCCCATTCAAACGCCTGTATACCATGCTAATGGTAAGATCAACAAGCATAGGAAGCCGTCGAGTCCTACGGTGTCGTTCCCGAAGTATAATAACTACGTGAAGAGTAAGAATAAGTTTGATAAGTATACGAGGGTGCTGCTGCCGTTAGATCTACTTGGGATTACAAATAGTAATATTCAAGGTGAGTGTTTTACAAGTTTCTTGTTTTTTTCTATCGGACAGCGGGCTAAATAAGAACCACATCGTTTTGAAGTCGGTTTAACAGCATTTGTCACTTACATAGGAAATGGAAACCAAAAAAATTAAAGAGAATTAAATCTAACCTGGTGGACCACAATCAGTATTAGTTGGTTTGCCATTAAACAAATCATGATTCTTATGAAGGAAAGTTACGCTTAATTCAAAATCATTTTTTTTTTATTTATTAGTCCTTTATTTATTTTCTTTACATATAATTTACATTTTTTAAATATTTCTATACAAAGTAATATAAAAAAAAACATTTAAAAATATAAAAAAAATTGTAGCCCACCGGTATCGGGATCAGGGTCCAAGCTACTGGCAGACAGGGCTCCAGAGAGAGGAACCTCTTAACAATACCTAGCCTACCTATCCTGGACACGGCTATTATTATTAATTCGAAATAGTGGTTGAATCATTGAAAGAGTTGTAGTTGATTTCAATGAATCCTGAGAGGGACTATATTTTCCTCCTTAATACTTTTATATTCTCATCTAGAAAGTTTAAAAAACTTTTTCAGAAAACCTCGACCTAAACTATGAATCCCGTGCCGTGTTTTCGTACCTGCAATACTCTCGCAACGCATCACAACTGATGCCTCTCCGTATGGACGAGTCCGTCAGCCAGCGCTGGGGCGTCAACATTACCGTCGGGTCACCCATCATACAGCTGGCCTTGTTTGTGCCCGAGTACGTGTGGACCAAGGAGGCCAGCGATGAAGAGACCTCCATGGAGAACAATGTGGATGATGTTGAAGGTATGTAGCGGTCTGCGTTAGAGACCATAGAGATCTTGTCATCTCAGGCTACACCAAAGTTACAATTCCGAAGCCGGCCATCATTGCCGATGCTTTTTGTAGTAGTATTTCAATGTTTCAGGTTTGTGTCTCGTGTCATGTATTTCAAAATTTCTTCCAAAAATACTACAGAAAGCACAACAAAATCCCAGAATTGAATCATAAATACTAAAGGAAATCGTCACTTTTTGAAATGATAATCTCGGATAAACACTAAAGTCGAACCCCTATTTCAAGAAGACACTAGAAAGATCTTCCTTTATCTGAATACTTAACTGTGTTTATCCTCAACAGGCATAATCTACACGAACAAAGGCAACGCACACCACCAACAAACCAACCACATCAACCCTAACAGCCAATCAAAAAACAGCTGGCCACTCGAAGAGCCACAGAACCACGACAACCACGGGCCCGTCCTCATACAACCAGCATTCAAAAAACAAGAAAAATCCTTCACAAGCGACAACCTACAAGAAAACGAATCATCTTACACCGCTGAAAAGTTAGAAGCCAACGAAGGACCAAAAGTAATGGCTCTGATAATGGAAAGTGGGAATTTGACAAAAGACGGCGTGCAGAAGAAGTTGGTGTATAAGAGCTTGAGCGGGATTCGGTTGAAGAGACCGATAAGACTGCAGATGTGGCTGGATATTCACAGAGAGACGTTCGGATCTAGAACTAACCCGCAGTGTGTGCATTGGTCTACTTTGAGAGGGTGAGTTTGTTTTAGAGGAGCTCGTGGCTAAATAATAGCAGCCGCTCGGATCGATCTTTAGGTTAAGCCGTACTTGTCTAGGTTGGTCTGTGGATGGGTGACCACCCATTACATACCGAGTTTCCTCCGTGCCTCGGAAAGCACGTTAAGCCGTTGGTCCCGGCTGTCAGTTGTAGTTCTTTGACAGAAGTTACAAGTAGTCAGTGGCCCAAAAAGTCTGACAACCAGTCTTACCAAGGGGTATCGTATTACCTAGTACTAACTGGGTTGTGGAGGTCAGACAAGCAGTCGCTCCATTTTAAATACTGGTATTCCGCTGCATCCGGTTAGACTGGAAACCGACCCTAACATAGTTGGGAAAAGGCTAGGCAGTTGATGATGATGTTTTAGTGCGTATCAAATGATTACCAGATTTAATTACATGGGCGTCAACGGGGGCCAGGGGGGGCAGCTGAGAGGTCTGAGTAACTCCGGTAGGTTTGATACAATTCTAACCTGTCCAAGGTAGATATGGTGTTAAAATGTTGGAGCTCACTTGGCTCGCTGTTGGAGCCTTACTTACTTTTGTTCTTACGGTGGAAGCGTCAGGGTAGCCCTCGAAATTTAAACTTTCTTATGTTTTTTGCAATTTACAGGTCAGTGTCAGGTTGTATGTTGATTAAGATATGATTCGCGACCGTAAAACATATGGCTTTACAGAGTTATAGTCATTAAACTCATCAATACAATCCTCTAAGTTCATATAATCCCATTGAATGCCAAAGTGATTCAATGGGATTATATGAACTTAGGTAATTGTATTGATAATTTTAATGATTATGATTTTGTAACTACATACGTATTATGGTCGCGAATCATGTTTTGTTTCACATATAGCCTAAAACTGACCTGAAAAAACCTAAGAAAATTTGAATTTCGCGGGCTACTCTGACGCTTCAACCTTAAAACGATTAACAATCTATTTCTGAATAAAAAGGACCAAAGAAAAGTTAACTTTTATGGAGTGGAGGGCTTATATTTTCTTTTTGTTCCTATAAAAATCACATACTTACAAATCCTTTTTTTCTTTCGCACTCTTCTGCCCCCCCCCCCCCCCCTAACACTAAAGCTCGCGACGCCCTTGTGACTTCTTGATCCCAGCGTGAAAAGCGATCGGACGTACAGTTTATGCGGATCTCTCATTGTATAGGAAATCTATACAAAGCGAGGCCAAGTTATACTGGAAATGTACAGCTTCAGGTGCCGCCGTGTGTACGATCCTATCTTATCGATTACAAGAACAATTAGTTCTTGGCCACTCAAGCCTTATAATAAATATTTTCATCTTTTCGACGCCTATTTTTTAAATCACTTTCTAATTATAACATCTCCTCGTTTCTCCCAGATCTGGAGAATGGTCTCGCGTCGGTTGCCACACTGAGATCGACTACGACTGGTCGCCGTACTCTAACGAACCACTTCTTATCAACTGCACCTGCAACCATCTGTCTACCTTCGCTGTACTGGTTGATGAGGTTGATGTTGAGGTAAGTGTCTTAATTATACTGACATCTCGCCTGTATTTCCCCAAAAGGCTAAGCATCAGATATGTTGGGGCGAGCCTATTGTCATCAAGCGGGCACGAGTCCAGACTCTGCAACGAAATTCAGGTTATTCTGTCACTTTGCCTGACTTGGAAATCGAGCCCCGAACCTCATGTTCGGTAACTATTGTGCGATCAGCAAGGCAAGGAACAAAACTTTTATGGAATTTATCTACAAAACCTAAATAAAAGTTGAAAAGAGCGTTCTCAGTTTTCACAAAATGTTGAGCATTTCAATTTACATAGAATCTTATAATTATATTAGAAAGTAGAATTAGATTAAAACAGTGCCAAAAACGAAGGAAAATTGGATGATTGAATTCAATTAATTCCTCTTATGATACGCCTATACCATATATTTAATTATTTAGGAACATACAAAAAACATAACACAGAAAATTCTTGTGACAAAAAAAAAACGAAAGAAATTCAACATTACGTTCACGTTTTTCTACGTACAGTTCATCCCGGAACCTTCACTCCTGGAATCAGTGACATCATACACCGCATTCAGCATATCTCTGCCCCTCCTCCTCATGACCTGGGCAGCACTATGCCTGATGCGAGGTGGTGCCGCCACCGTCTCTAACTCCATACACAAGCACCTCATCTTCTGCGTGTTTATGGCTGAGCTGCTGTACCTTATAGCTTTGAAGGCCAGGAGTTCTTTGGTGCAGAATGAAGTAAGTAATCTTGATCATATTATAGTCTCTTGTTTATCAAGTTGAGTTTTCTTTTTGAAGCATAATTAGCCTGTGTTGTTCCCACTGCTGGGACACTGGCTTCTTATCTTTAAGAGGACGTCATCATGTTATCCATCACGCGGGCCCAGTGCTAGGTTGTGGATGCCTCATGTCTTCGAATGTTCGGTTCTAAGAGATGCTAACTCATGAAGATTTTTTTCACAATTTTGAGATCAGTAGTGATGTAATACATTACACAAAGTAAATTGCTTGCTTTAGGTTCGAAACTACACTCATAAATCGTGGCTGTTTCTACTAAACTACCACTCCTCGTCCCATTAAGCTTGAACGCCATAGAGCCGGTTTCCACAAAACTGGAGAATATTCTGCGGGAAGTGCCCAATCACATAGGTTGAAATTCAAATCACGTCACTTGTGACCTGTAGTTGGTTGAATCTTGGATGTTTCATCACAGTTTCATTCATCCCGCTTTGGTGGAAATTAGGCCTGGCGGTAACCGATTCGCGCTGATCGGGTGTAGGCCTCAGCCGGCCCACCCGGTGGCCGTCACCAGTAAATGTAATATTGTGGTGCAGTTCCTGTGCAAGCTGATGGCCATGTCGCTGCACTACTGGTGGGTGTGCGCGCTGGCGTGGTGCGCGTGCGACGCGTGGCAGCTGCGGCGCCTGCTGCGCTCGCTGCGCGACGTGAACCACGCCGGGCTGGCCGCGCAGCTGGGCGCCGCCTACGCCGCGCCCGCCGTGGCGCTGGCGCTGGCGGCCAGCCATCACCAGCATCAGTACGGGAATGCGCTATTGTGAGTGCGCCTAACGCAATTCTAATTCTTTCATATGTCAGGTCCAAGTGTACACTGTACAGTATAATCGACGATAAAAAGCTTGGCTTGCAATCTTTGCAATTTACATAACAGAATGTTTGACCTGAGGGCTTGCCCTAACTTGCCGTAATGTTGACTCCCAGCCACTGATTCCATCTACGCATTTATATAGTTGCTGGGTGAGCTGTCACGAGCCAGTGGTGTGGTGGGTTGTGATACCAGCGGCGGTGTACGCGGGTGCAGCTCTAGTGTTCCTAGCGGGAGCCACTAGAGCGGCCTTCACTGTTAGAGACCATGTTATTGGATTTGGGAATTTGAGGTAAGCAAAATACTTTATTTCTTCATAATTTGTAAAATCATTTTGATTAAAAAAGTAGTTGATAAAACATAAAAAAACCCGACTGAAAAAAATGTTTAATGGAATAGGTTAGCTTTTTCAACTACTTTTTTTATTTCCAGCGTTTTAGTTTAGTAATGTGAAAGAGCTTTTTTTTATTATACTATTTGTAACTTCAAATTATTTTTAAACTTATAAGTTGTATATTTTTGTAATCACCCTTTAAAGCCACTCGATGGTGTTGGAAGAAAAAAAAATTCGAACGCTACGATATGGCACCCTAAATCCGCCATTTTTCTTTGTTTTTCATTTCAATTTGTGCCACTCGCGCCTCCAAGACGAATCTAACGACGTATAATTTATCTAAATCCGTTCACCCGTTTAGGAGTTCCGAGGGAACAAACAGACACATACATACAGGTCACACACATAACCCTCCTTTTGGGCTACGCTGCAGTTGGGTAAACGAGATTGTCCAAGGAGTTTTTTGTCCGTTCTTCTTTCTTTCACAGAGAGTTCTTTGAAGTCTTCGGTCTCATTAGCATCTCTGTCAAAATCAGTGAACTTTATTTTCATTACACTTCAACCAACTTATCTGTTCAAGCGGGAAAACACAGAACTAAAATAATTGTACAAAGTTTAGCATATTTTATTGACAAGCTGCGCCAATTCAACTGCACGCTTAAAGTGGTCGTACTGTACAGTAGATTGCTGCTGTGTAGGAGCGGCTGTGAAGGGACGGTAGAAGAATTTTGTTACATTCATTATTTTAGACACAAACTATTTAATTTCATATATTACTTTATACATACATCACACTTCGATAATGAACTCTCCTATTTTCTATTTTCGCACCAGAATGCTGCTAGGCGTGAGCGTAGTGTGCATGCCCTTAGTGTGCGTGTCCTGGGCCAGCGCGTTACTGCTGGGCAGCGAGGCCGGCGGCCGGCGGGATGCGCTGAGTGCAGCGCTGGCGGCCGCTGTCGCAGCGCATGCAGCCGCTGCCACTCTCGGATACATCGCGTTCAATATACGTGTCAGGGATAACTTGAGAAGGTAAGATTTTACTGTGTACCATGGGTGAGTACTGTTGGGCGCGAGTCCGGCAGCCGGCGTGATGCGCTGAGATTTCTTTGATTTCTTTATAGATTCTTTTGGTCAATAAAAGTACAAACAAATAAGGCCGCAGACGCAAAGCCGCCTTGTCACTATGATCATGATATATCCTTATTTCGTGGCTGTGATAGAACAGCATGACTAGCTCCTATGTAACTCATTTAAAAAGTTACCGTAGAAGCGGTTTGCGATAGCGGCCGCCTTTAGACACATCATGTTTAAAATAGAGCAGATATTTGTTGGAGTTTAATCTATAAAAAATACGAGTATTTTGGCCACCTAAAGAATGTGTGTTTCTGCTAATCTTCTTTATTTATAAACACCATGAAAGACTTAAAGTTTTAAAAAGACGTTTCAATAAAACACTATTTACTCACATACAAGCAATTGAATTTGAATACCTTTTACAGGACGGTACTAAGATGTTTAGGCAAGAAGGTGCCTCTGGTCGACACATCAGTCATCATCAGCAGCAGTGCTCAAAACTTATCACAAGTCAACAGGTAATTTACACAATATTTGCTGATTTAAACTTCATGTTCAAATGTGGTACATAGGCGAACTTAATGCCACCAGGCATTCTCTACCAGTCAACCTTTGGGTTAAATAGGACAGCATTGTGGTAGGGTAAAAAAATGCATATAAATACTGATAAATAAATATGCTGATAAAATAAACTGATACATATTATAATAAATACAAAAAGTCCATATTAGGTAATGTTAATGTTATGTTGTCTTAGGTCCGCCTTGGCGTATCATAGCAGTACGGAGCCGGGACGTCAGATGAGGAACATTGGAATATCAGCATCATCTACCACTTCTAGATCTACTACTAAAACTAGTTCTAGTCCTTACAGGTAAGCCCTACATTTATTTTTTGTTTCTTTATTTCCTTTTTTTTTTTAATTTTAATTTTTTCTACATTTTCTTTTTTTTATAACTGCCTGTTCCTCCTCGTTTCTGAAAAATATTTTATTTTCCGTCAAAACTGGGATCTTCCCCATCATTTTGTTCAACCAATCACATGACATCATTATGGTATTTGTACAGACCAGAGACTTCAAGACAGGCACAACTCCCTCTTGAAACGAGTACATAAGGCTCAAAATACAATCATTCATGCGTCTTCACATCAACAACAGTGTTAATTTGAAATGCCTTAAGGTGGATAAACAAACTAAACTACAGTTATCTAAAAGAAAAAAACGTGTGATGTCGTTTTGCCGTGGATCTGCGTTTCTGGTATAACAGGATTGCACGGATCCACATTCGGCATACCAAAGGTTAAGGGATATTGAGTGTGCTGTTTGTTAACCAACTCTTGGCACGGAGCCTAACGTTCCAAATCGATTGGCACCGTGTCACCGTCAATATTGCGAAAAATTATAAGCTTTTACTTTCCACAGTCGCAGTGACGGTCAACTACGACACACCAGCACTTCGACGTCGAACTACAACACGAGTGCGAGCGACATGCCCGCGTACCTCAGAGGATTCGACTCTTCGCTACACACTAGGAAAGATGGTAAATATTCTAATACCCTGCTCCCTTGTCTAGCTCTCTTCCTATATCTAGCTCTTGGTTACACTGACTGCGGATTGCTGACATTCTTTGCTTTCTTTTTTTATCCGGTAATGCAATCCCGTGGGACAATAACCTCCAAGCGGTCGAAGCCGCAGGAATAAGTTAGTGAATCATTGGCACGTGAACACTTTAGGCGTATTTTGTAAGTGACATTGTGCATGCCGGCTACAACTTCACATGCCAACTGCGCAAAAATCCTAAATCGCGGGGACTTAAGTATCCGCGCTATTTAAATATAATTATATTATATGCTCGTGGCTAAATAATAACAGCCGCTCGGATCAATCTTTAGTTTAAGCCGCGCTTGCCTAGGTTGGTCTGTGGATGGGAGACTACCCAATACATATTGAGATTCCTCCGTGCCTCGGAAAGCACGTAAAGCCGTTGGTCGCGGCTGTCATTTGTAGATCTTTGACAGTCGATACAGGTAGTCAGTGGCTTAAAAGTCTGACAACCAGTCTTACCTAGGAGTATGTAATAACTGGGTTGTGGAGTGTAAAATACTGGTATTCAGTTGCATCCGGTTAGACTGGAAGCCGACCCCAACATAGTTGGGAAAAGGCTAGGCAGTTGATGATGATATATACCTCAACAGAGGAAACAAAATAATGCTATGATAAACCCAAGCTAAACTGCGTTTTAACTACCTAAAGACAAGATCGAACACCAATAGCACACGCAACCTAACCAGCATAATTTGATTTTCTTGTAATCATGAATCGATATTGTAAATCACACACGACAAAACTCGACTGTAACCTCTGCTCAATGCATTCTACCCAGACGAAGGTCGGCGGCGGCGCAAAGCGGCCGCAGACGGCGAGACCACCGGAGAGACCGGCGAGGAAGCCACCGAGGGCACTGACAGCGACACTGACGGCAGCGCCAGGAGCTTGGACCTGGCTTCCAGCCACTCTTCTGATGATGACGAGACCAGTACTAGAAGATCCAGCCATCCGCCTTCGGCTAATAGTTAGTATAATCCTACTGCCCTACTAATATTAATATTTGTAAATGACGTCTTTCTCGTAACAACGAAGCAACAAAATGACGTGATTTTTTGACTTGTCATCCCGAAAAAATGTATTCTTGTGAGATGGACTACGCGAGCGAAGCCATGGACCCATGGTTAATGGTTGGTAATAGTTTGTAAAAAAATATTATTAGGTAACCAAAGTATGTATTCAGTGACGGCAACGCTAGAAGCCTGGCCTTGGCTTCTAGCCACTCGGCTGATGACGAGCAGATCTTCTTTCTCACCGTCTGCTAGGGCCGACTCACACGCGGCGCGACGAGGCCGCGGGCGCGTGGCACCTCGGGCGGCCGCGCGACGTTTTCGAGTTGTTCAAGCAATACTGGTATTTCAATATGCTATGGTGGTGATATCATCTAATATAACGCTAACAGGTCACATAACGTTTGAATAACTGTGTGTTTTCTACATCAAAAGCATACGTCTTCCCCTTTGATAAAAATAAAAAGTTCAAATAAGACCAAATACTTAATCAGAATTTTTTGAACTTCAAAATCACAAGACAGGCGCTCAAAACGCCCACCCTGAACCACATCCTAGTGTTTTAGCTGGCAAGCAACGGAATAAAATACAGAATAAATTCCCTTGGAACACATTTTCCAAATCGGATCACCTAAAACCACCTAAAGTAAGGCTTAAAGTGGATGCTTTTCGCAGGGGATCGAGCAACTAGTGGCAGTGCTGCGAGTTACCTGCCGAACATTACTGAAGGAGCACCACTTGCTATGCAGCCAAGATGGCCTTCGCATATACGAGAAGGTACGACTTAAATCAGTTATTTGTTTAGTTCAAACAAATTAAGAATAAGAAGAATAAGAATAATTTATTTAAAAAAGTATTACATAAAGTGCACATTTAGGCGCAGTAGTATTATTTCTCATACAATGGTATAATTAGTACTTATAAGTAAACTATAACTAAGATATATTCTAAAGTCGCAAGTATTCAATAGAACAATTTAGATGTCAGCGACCTGCCCGATCTAGGTTTAACTACCTCTAGGTTTAGCGTTTAGCGACCAACCTTCCAGCTACGATATTCATTTTGCAACCGAATGTAAGTATCATACTTACAACAAACGCCATCTAAGTACGAGTACACTAAACGTATTTGTCAGTTTTCGTCCCCTTTTTTATAAGGTCTAACTATTCATACACGAAATATTTTCAGAGAATCATCTAGCGGCTATAACGAAGCCATTTCAAGAGATTTTTTTTTTTATCTAAGAATATTTTTATAAAAAATAAATAATTTAAAATTAAATACTTGGCTCATAAAATAAATACTGGCTCCTTATTTTTTAACATTCATTACGCTAAGTTTACTATGTCGTATTTTGTCATTGTTATAATAGAGAGTAAAAGTTTTATGCATAAAGTCTCAAAAAAATTTTGAATTATAATGATTTCGTAAAAAAAAAAAAACTCATATTTTTTTTTTCGTTGCTATGGCTACTTTACGACTTATAGAAGTTACTCTTAAAATATTTCGTGTATGACAAGGTAGACCTTATATACAAGGTGTAAACGGACCCTTCACGAAGCCAAGCTTTCTGTACATCAAAATAAGTAACTTCAGGCAAAAAAAATTGCGGGTAAACAACTTTTTTTTGGGGTCAAGTTTCACATTTTGTAGTAGGACTTAATACACTCAAAACATTGTACCGAATCTGGTAGACGCATTTAATAGTACGGGGGGTCGTGAAGGCATTTAAAGTAAAGCATATAAAAACATGTTTTTACGAAAATAAAAAACCTGTGAAAAAGTTGAAACTTTAACCCCCAATATCTCCGCAACCAGAAGGTTCCCAGGGATGGTCTAGAACAAAAATATGATCGCAATAACGGGGTAAATGAGCGCCTTTCGGCTTCATTAAGGTTACTTTTACACCCATTAGCGTTGTTTGGTTCCTTTAGCGCATGAATGTCATTGGAAAAAATAGGACCCTGTTGGCAAACATTTGAAACATTGTCAACAGCTAAGCACATACAGCAGGTTATAATGTTACATATGTATCGGCGTAGGATGCCCTTCTACAAGAAGTGGTCATCATAAAGTGGATCAGCTATTTCAATATCACCATAATTGGGTCGGAATATAGCAGTTCCTCGTGGGACTTTGTAACGACAGCGGCTCCCGTTCGTGATCTGTCAACTGATGGCAGCCGCCACGTCAACCAACGTAACGATGCTACGCTTAACACGTTCAACGCCAAGGCACCTCTGAGGCAAATATTGTGGAAATGACTATTTTTTTTTTTTGCATAAATGCTTTCTCCTGGTCCTAAAATACTACGTGAACTTCAGCGCGGTGTATATTTACCAATACACTAGCCTCTGAAGTTGAGTACTCGAGGTGTATAACTAGATATACACCGGCCTGTGAGAGTTGCACTAAGGTGTATATTGACTTATACACGTGGCGATTAACGTGTTAAGTGACAGTCTTCAGCCAGTGTCACTTTCTTCCGACCTTCTTCAGTAGTTCCTAGTAATTTCAAAAAGAACAGACAGCGCCAGTTGCTGCGCCGTCACGTGTAACCTGTATACTAATGCACAATTCCCCCCACCAGAGGGCCGCGGCTCGCAGGCCCGCTCGTCCCCCTCCCCCTCCCCCTCCCCCTCCCCGCCGCTGCCGCTGCCCAACCCCGACCTCACGTCCGACGTGTTCCAGCTCAGCCGCCATCGGATGAAGCCTTCCATACTGGAGAACGTGCACGACACCTATGTGGCTAGTGTGGACGCGAGTAGGTTGCCGCTTGATAACAGGTGCGTATCTCTACTGAAAAACCTGGTACCTACTTTTGAATCTGGAAAACATGCGGCCTATAATGTGCCAACTGCTGGGCCACAGGCCTTCTGACATCTCTGTGAGAGGAAGTGGACCACAATGCCGTAATCCACCACGCGGCTTACGGGATTCAACTTAGTTCGAATCCTCGAATTAAATTCTCTTTTTTTTATTCACTTGTTGCATAATCTTCTATTTCGCAACTGCAGCTTAGTTTCACTGTTTTCTTTGACTTGTGAGTGACCACAAGTAGTAGTAAGTTCTTATCTTGCGGCTTGAGCCGATCAGAATTAAAATTGAAACACTATTCAATATTATGTCTTATTAATAAATATTATGTCTATGCAAATAAATTTCGCTCTATTCGGTTCGCGCGACGCAACTCAACACCGCGCCGAAATAAACACGACAAGCAGGGTCATACGTGTTCGGCTCAAGCCGATTTCGCATCGATAAATATAGGAAGCTACCGTAATAAGTAGTCAGCAAGTAAAAAACAAGTTTCATAGAAAACTTCAAATTAATTTCAGCCAACCTCGTAACGTAATAAGCTAGCACGCATGTGAAATCGTTTTCACCGACTTTCTCCTTTCAGATATGGCGTAATGGATGACGAACTAATGTACGGCGTCCTACCTACCGACACAGAGAAACAAATACCGTACGACCCGAACTACCCCATTTCACCGACCATGTACCGACTTCCCGGAAACCCATACGGGTCCAAAACTTACCTCCCAACAAGGACATCAGATTACGGATACAGCCCCACAAAATACTTAAACTCAGACCAAAATTTATATGGGTCCCGGGATTTCCGAGATTCCGGAGTTTCCACTAGGGAGCATGATGGATACCCGCCAAGGGATTTCCGGGATTCCGGCATAGCTACCATGTTGAAGAATGATTATCAAAGAAAAATGGATAGTCACTATGGAGGTGATTATACTGATAGGATGTCAGAGGGATCGGATAAGCACCATGATAAATATTTGTTCCCTTATACAGGTATGTGAATGTTTTAACAGTCGTTTTTGATTGGTTTTGTGTTTGTAAAAAGTGTTTTACTTGTTAATTTGTTATTAAGATTCCAATTCCCACTTCATGTAACTTTGATTCGTAAAATATAACGATAATTTCAGCATGACGTTTCACTGGTGCACTGGCAAAAACAAGTTTTTATCAAGTTCATGAGCTGCCCAATTTTATAAGTGTTCTAAAAAATATTGAATTCAATACACACAAGCATTTTTTTAGAATGACAACATTTTAATACCTTTCCTTCGACGTTGTACTTTGAGAGTGTGCTTTTATTTATTTGTTATTTTTGTTCTTCACCCAAGCTTACCCAGCGTTTGAGAGTGTTGAACTGCTTGTGACGTTATTATTTTGCTTGCTTTAGCTGAGGAAGACCACGCTCACTTGCGTGGGATCAACCAGGCACCGCAAGTTCGTAGTAGTGAGATGGCACATCCAGGTAATTGTTACAGCCAAGGACACACTTAGGCAGATCAGATAGTGTGATTAAAGTACACCTTGTTTTGCGTCACCCTCTTATTACTAGCTACAGAACTCTTTAGTTATTTTACCTCTGCCAGCAGCAAACCAACAGCAACTTTATGCTAACGAGAATAAAGCTCACTATAATTTTGACACTGATACAATGTTAAAAGTCAATGAATGGACTGTATCAGTAGTCTGTCACAGTTACTGTGACTGTGGCTGGACTGCAGGTAGCTTATTTTTGACTATGCAAAAGTGCCTGTCACAGGTCTATTTGAAATAAATGCTTTGAGTTTGAGTTCGAATGTTGTGCAAAATTTGCAGAATTAAGACTCGTATTTAGTTTCACGTTCACATCTTTTAGATTTAATAAGTACTAGCTGTTGCCCGCGGCTTCGCCCGCGTGAAGTGCTGTCTGGTCCCACAGGATCATACTACCGGGATATAAATTATCCTATATGTTAATCCAACCTAAAAACTATCCATGTGCCAAATTTCATTCAAATCCATTCAGTAGTTTATGCATGAAAGAGTAACAAACATCCATCCATTCTCACAAACTTTCGCATTTATAATATTAAGAAAGAGAGTAAGATTTTAAACTAAAATTTTATTTTATACTTTGTTTTCTTAGCCGAGAATCAACAACAGCAGATGGGGGCGCCACTGGCCAGTATGGGTGAGACAAGCGAGTAAGTCTGAATCCTATTCAGTCTGCATGGTTACTCTTACTGCTTGTAAAACTTTTAATTTTATGTTATAAGCTAAGCAGAATGCTGTATAGCAACATTAATATGGTACAACTATTTTCTTGAGGCAGCTCAAAAATACTGTTTTCATCTACCCATTATGTGAATATTTTTCTAAATCTAAGTATAAGTCTTTTTGGTACCGATTTCTGCGTAAACGTATTTCAGAGTCATAGCCTACAAGAAATCACAATCATAAAAATTTAAAATGGAGAAAATTTTCAAATAGATCGTAGAGTTAACATTCGTCTGGATTGGTCCGGCCGTGTCCGTCTTTGTCATTTGTCCGGACTTTTCAAAACTACCTTAAATGTCCGGACTTTATCGCAGATGATCGGGTCTTTGTAAGGACTTTTCAAATTTTAAATGGTAATCTCATAAATATGAAAAGCATTTTGTAGAATTGGCTCTTGAAAATCGTTTCTAGGTTTTTATTATTTTAATTTTTATCCAGCCATAATGATAAAATTGTCAATAGATGGTGGCGGTTGTATGAGAAACACTCATTGTAATCATCTTTTGCTTTGCTAACCGGTGGTGTTGCTGCGCAATCATCTTCAACCATTTAGGGAGGAGGTAATCTAATGTTCTTTATTCAAAGTCTTCACCACTTTTTAACCATAACTGTAACATTAAAATTTAAAAGTCTCAGAAAAGAGAATAGATTTTTTGTCATTTAGGCGAAATTGAAATATTGAATGTGGTCAAGACATCATTAAACTGTAGATGAAATATCTCTTTCAGTGTTTTGACAGTTTTTAGAATAGAAACTAATATTATAGTGCAGTACGGTCCTTTTGGCGCTTTATTGGCATTGTCAGGATTGCTGTCGGTAAACATTTGTGAAATTGTCTTTGGAAAATGTATTAAAAAAACAAAATGGCGGCGTTAGTTCCGTCTATGGCCGCGCGTAAAAAAAACCATGCTGCACTATATTACATATACTTTCATGCATGGATGTGTCAATGGCATCAATTAGCTTGGATCAAATATTGCAAAATGCATTTAGTAATATTAAATAATGATTACAGGAAATCTACTACTGAAGACGACACGGAAACGAGAGTATAATAAAGCTATATAGTACAAGATTTCCAATGAATCTCAATTAGTTACTAATTTAATTTTAATCTTCTTAGTAATTTTATGATGAATAGTGTTAATTTACGCAAAGACTGTCGTTCAATCAGTACCCACTGCCATAGTGTAGAATAACGAGTATTTATTTTGAATTTATGTCTATGCTTTAAGTAGTAACATTAGTTACTATAGTGGAACTGAAATAGAGTCTAATGTATGGAATACTCATTTTTTGTTGGGTTTAGCGTTAGTAAATCTACTCTTAGATTAAAAGTTGTCCTGTAAACAAATATAGGTATATTTCACATAAGTGTATCAATTCCACTGTGCATACCTAGATAAGTGTCCCCAGCCACGGGGTAAATGATATTATTACGATCACATACCTCTATCACTATAGACCTTGTATATAATAACCTAGGAACCTTATTCATACACTCAAATGCAGTAGAAAATTTACAAAGAGTTTATTTGAGCGTGTGTTGGTCTAGATAAATAATGCATGCATAAAGAAGTAAATATGACATCCAAAGTCAGTCATGTAAATAGATAAGCTAGCTTATTAGTCAACATTTGCCGAATAATTTTCCAAATTAAATAAAAAAAAAGTCTTTTCCACAGACATTTAACTAATCTTGAAGGAAACGAACGTTTCTTTTGGAATTTGATCCGGTAAATGTGCTTCAAATACTTATATTTTAGTGCAAATATGAATTAATATTATTTTTATATAAGAAAACCAAAACTATCGTATGTAAACAACGTATTAATAAGACTACCTAGGTAAAGATATAATGTTTGCGTATTTTTGAATTAATTTGTCATTTACCTACTTGTGTGAAAGCGATATTTTAAAACTGCGTAGATCCTATCTCTTTTTTCGTTAATTACGAAAGCTAATGATTCTCAAAGCTATTCTGTTTTGTTTCCATGTCAAAATATAGAAACAAAACCGAAAACAAACCAAATCTGAAGATTGTTATTATTTTTCTAATAAAAAGCGATGATTCTCGTTTTGAAGTTCCCATCAAACTTTATATGTAAATAGCGTGTTGTGTGCATTTCTAGCGTTTTAACGAAGAGTCCACCTATTTTGTAAATAATAGATTTTTACACTTTTAGTAGTTAAATTAGGGACTACGATAATAGTGGAATATTAAGTGAAAGCTTTATTTAGATATTCTATAGTGTCAGATTGCCATAATTAATATTAATTAATGAGTTCGTAGAATGCACTATGAATACGAACAAAGTTGGTGAATATTTTCTAACTGAACTGGTTCTGTTTGCTATTTAATCAAATCAGGCGATTCTTCGTAACTGTTCGTAAAAGTGGCAATTTACCTTTTTCATGATGACATACAATTAAGAAAATTTAATGCTATTTGTGTTCAAGTAGTTATTTGCTATAATGAATTTTTATCCATGCTTTTCATGGTAGATTTTAAAACCAATTCAAATGATAATTCACTTTCAATAGAATAAATATTAAGTACCTAAATAGAACTAAATTAACCTAGGTAGGTACCATTTCTACGTATACCTAAGAGGTACCTAGGTACACACAGCTCCACTAAGTGGTTGTACCTATTATCTTAATTAATGGTAAAATAGAAATAATCGCGCCTAGAAGTATTTTATGTCGGATACATTGAGTGGACCACCTTTGTAAAACGACTAAAAAATCACGGTGTATGATTGAATTGCAAAGTTAATTCTAATACAACTGGGGTAACTTTGTCGTTTACATCGAACGTTGTAGTTATAACTTGAGGGTATGGTAAGTAAGAAAAAATAATGGATACCCTCAAATTATAACATCTATCGATTAGATTAGACAGAGACATAAAAAAAAGACTCGGACGATAGTAGACAACAATTTCATCACATTGTAAATGGGTTCGCTGGCTAGTTCGTCAAACTATGAGTATGACTACATTCTGTGAAGCGATGCTTCGAATCCAAGTCGAAACAATTAACTCTTTTTGAAGTATTCTTTAGATTATTCGTAACGAATTCAATGTAGTAGCAGTGTAACATTTTAAAGGTTGAGGGGTTAGCACTTACTGACGCTGTGTGTATCTCCGTATTATGCCTACGTAATTATTTAAATTCAAGAGATTAAGTAATGTGGAAGGTTGATAGAAGTCACTTAGGCATGTTGACTGGTGTAATCCCGCGTCCCGACAGACGTGTCCTCGCTTGTTCGTCCGCCGGCTAGACGGATGTAATCCACGCGCTCCAACTGCGGATGGGAAAGCGCGCCCGTACACAAAGGAGGCAGGTCAAAAAAAAATTTGATAACATCTGCCGTCCAGATGGATGGCAACAAGCAAGGTCACCTCTGTTGGGACGCTGGATTACATCCGTCTGGAGCATGCTTTACTAGCTGAATGCTAAGTACCTACTTAGGTTCTTGTAATGTTTTTGTCAAGATTAAGTTTTACCATTGCTCAAAAAATATTTCGTGGTTTGTGGTACCTATTATACCTAGTGGTACCACAAACTAAGGTTTATTCTGCTCAAATGTATCTAATGTTTTACATTATTTTAGAAGTAAGCAGATATAAATTGCTTTGTACAACATTTGCCACTTTTAGAAATCATTTTTGGCTCATTTTTATATCTTACATTCCATTTTGTGATATTATGTACCTACAGCCTATCTTTTTCACCATTTTCTATGTACTTTTACTGGCAATGTTAATAAAATAGTGGTACAAACCTTTTAATTGTTTTATAATGAAATAAAATATTTTATTGCTAAAATATTGTTGTTTTATTCTTAAAATGTTAACCAATCACTGGTAAATGTTTCAGATTTTCAGACTATTCTAATAAGTAGGTACTTTTCCGCTGATCATGAAGATTTATATAAAGAGAACGCTGGTTTGCTGGATCCTAGTCATCCAATTGTGTAACTTAACTTTTTCCACGCTGCAAAACGGCTTAGTCGCAAAACGTCTCTTTCGTAAAATGTCTCTTTCTCATAATGTCGTTTTCGCAGAATTACTTTTTCTCAAAACGTCGAAACGGTAGATTTTCAACATTACCGCTAAAGCATTAGGTTCAATGCTGATTGGGAAAATTTGACAGTTTCGGGTAGCTTGATGTGCTGGCGTTGACATTAAATTAGATTCCACATTTACAAAATAAAAATCCAATAATTAGGATTTCAACCAATCACGTCACAGCACTGTTGTCGTCTTATTTCCACGAGGCGCGCTTGTGTGTTGACGGCGGCGCGCGGCGCCTCGGCGAGCGTGGCGAAGGCATAAATATAAGTGCCGCGTAGTTGGCGCACAAGGGAAACCAGCACTTTAAGAAAAAAACAAAAAGTACAGACCGCCGATATTCTGAAGTCCCCGTTCACTCCCCCCTCCCCCTGACCCTTGCTTGAGCCAGCCCGCGATGCTGAGCCAGTAGCATTAAACCAGCCCCTATATAATCTTACTCAGATCCAGCCTGTCCCGTTGCTGCCCTACCCAGCGATGCCCTAAGCCGAGGCTCGTACCCCACAGGAGGTGCCCTTAGCGTGTGGTTGCTTAGTTTATAAGTAGTTTTAAGCCCCTGGCTGGAAGCCTTACACTTTAGGCATCCACAGGATTAGACCGGTTAAGCAGAAGCCAGCCTCATAAGCTGAACTGCGAGATGCCATATCCAAAAAACAAAAAGTTTGCGCGCCAGTGTAGGGGCGGCCACCGTCTAGTGAGGATGTAGTGATGTTGTGTTGTGGATCGAGTTGACGGAAGATAGAAGACACGCGAACCGAAGAGTGGCCTCACAGCTCCTGGCACTCCTATTTCTTTACAGAACGTCAAAAACGTTAATTAGTTCTTCTCAGAACTGTTTCTTTTCAGAGCGTCAAAAACAAAAATATGGCAAAATAGCAATCGAGTAGGTGCTATCAGCGTAAAAATAAAATCTAGTCAATTTTTGTTGAATTCTACTAATTTAGAGTAACATGTAGGTACTTTGGTTGATTGGTTAGCAGTCGGCCGACGAGCAGGTGCCCAGCAGTAGCGGCGTCGACTTACTTGTCGTAGCTTCGAACGCAGGCAGGCACTTTGTGTAATTTTAATAAATTTCACCACTGTCCTAAAATCAAATAGGCTGACCCTGCTAAGTGCCTATGTTAGATTATAAAAAATAAATACATAAATACTATCACACCTAGGTAAGTAGGTATATAGGATGGAATTTAGAGATGGTGTAGTTTCGGCACTTCGGCCGATGAGTACCCTGGCCCCACCAAGACGTCGCTCGATCTGGCACTGCACAGTAGCTTCGTCATAGTTAGGAAATTTGACATTAGCTAACGAACATGCCGCGACAGCCCCACAGTACAGGATCGAGTGTGTATCAACGAGGTCCTCACTACTCTCAAATAAATTTTTCAGTTGCGACTCTAAGGCACACACCAGCGCCCTATTTTTCTTATGCATGGGTAATCGTGGTAATCGGGGTCCAACTTCGCTAGGGGTGGATTGATACTCGCGAACCGCATCCTGGAGTGCGCCCCTCAATCGGACGTTACACTGGCTACTTACCGTGGCAACCCTACCATCTTTTTCTTCAACAGCAGGACTAGAACGCGGTGGGATTGTGTTAATTGCTGACGCTGCAAGAGTTGATGATTGAGTCAAGATGATATGGCTGCTCAGTACCTCTGAGCGCAGCCTATCAAGTGCGGTATCATCCTTTTACATTATGTTTGCGTTGGTTGATCCACACTGACAGTCGTTGGGCCGAGACGTTAACAGTAAGTTCAAGTTTGATTTTATAGATATAATTTAGAATTCAACAGGAGCACCTACATAATGATACAAAAAGGTTACTAAAATAGACCAACTGAATATTTAAGAAATATATGGATGATTTCATAATTATAGTCATCATTTATTGCATTCATGTAGTTTACAAGTTGTTACAAGCATAGATATAGGTTTCATACATGAACCCTGCTAGGGCACAGCAATATAAATAAACTGTATAAAGTGCTAAAGTGTCATAATAATAAACAATAAACCACTGTGCTTAAACAAAAATACTAATTTTAACATGTTTATCAGGTGTCCATCATTCCTTATTTAAATAGGATATGGTAAGAACAATTAATTGGCCATCATTTCCGTTCACAAAATAAGATAAAAAATTAAATTAATAGCGTTAACAATAACATAAAATAACATAACATAGGTCATAATTTTAGGTGCTGTGTGTATTGTTTGGTATAAATTTCAATGTCAAAATTTACTTATCGTCAAAGAATTCCTTTAGAGTGTTATACGATTTTAATGTAAGGTATTTTTGTAGACTGTTTTTAAATTTATTTTTGTACTCTATGTCCTTAATTGAATTTGGAAGCTTTTTATGTATTTTCACGCACATGGCTAAAGGTCCTTAATAGTATCCTCTTTGCAGATGACATATCGGTTATTGTACCAGACCAACCAGATATAAAATACGAAAATTCACTAAATATCACCGTAGATTCAATAATGAGTTGGCTAAAGGACAATAACCTAACAGCCAATGTCTCTAAAACCAAAATTTTACAATTCTCGAATTATAATAACACTCAAATACAAACTTTAGACTTATATTATAATAACGTTAAAATCGAAGATGTCCCTGACACAAAATTCTTAGGTATTACCTTGGATAGATACTGCAATTGGAAAGCACATACAAACCGTATATGCTCTAATCTAAACAAATTTGTTTTTGCACTAGGAAGGCTTAGAAAATTGTCAAGTTTAAAAACTGCCATGACTGCGTACCATGGCTATGTTGGCTCAATACTCAGATACGGTCTGCTTGTATGGGGTAACTCTACCTTCGTAAAAAAAGTATTTATAACCCAAAAGAAATGTATCAGAGCCATTTACGGCGCGGGACCTCTCGATTCATGTAGACCTCTATTTAAAAAGTTGGGCTTACTTACTCTGACTAGCTTATACCAACCAAAACCTAAACCCAAACCTGTTCTTTTTTTTTTTTTTTTTAACTGTTTTTGTTCTCTAAAGTGACTGAAAATAAAAAGTTTCTCTCTAGAGATCCCACCAAACTGACTATAACAAGATGTAGAAGCACTCTCTTTCAAAACAATTGCTATAGTATGTCAGTCAAAATCTTCAATAAAATACCGAAACAGATCAGAGAACTTCCAATTAATTACTTCAAAATAAAACTTAAGAAATGGCTCTTTAATAACGTGTTTTATACAATTAATGACTTTTTGACTTATAAACCCATTTGTAATGGTTAAGTAGCTTTTGTTCCTATTTTTATTTTAATTTTTGATTTGTTATTTTTTTTTTTCTAATTTTATTTATTTATTTATTTAACACTTCAAGCACATAAGTACAGAGGCGGACTTAATGCCATAGGCATTTTCTACCAGTCAACCTTTGGGTGATGCAAAGACAAGCAGTGGTAGGTGTAAATCTGAAATTACTAAATTTTATTACATTTTGTTAAATTTTTAACTAGTACTAGGTACCTAAACCAAGAGTACATTGTGTTAGGTATTTTAATTTTAAGTTTGCATGCTGAAGGAAGTCAGCGAAATGTGTGAAACCTTTTATTTTATAAGACCATCATGTACCATATTTCATGCAAAATAAAGAATCTTGAATCTTGAATCTTAATTTTAAGCTTGGTAAGGCTAATTCATTTTTTTTTTGGCGTCTAACACTGCGATGTTGTTTGTGGGCGAGAATAGTGACTAGTGTTTTCTTACAAATTTGCTAACTTCTAAAATGTAGATACTAATAAGTGTATAGACTTTGTATTTTAAAGAATGGCTTGCAGCTTTCTGTTTATCCGGAACAATTACCTGTAGATCATACAAATATTTGTTCCGTGCGGGGATCGAACCCGCAACACGCAGCGCAGCAGCCAATCGCTCAGTCACTACGCCAACCGTGCCGTCATTTTGATTTTAATTGCAATGAAAACAGCCTATACTCTAAACTTATCCACCCACTAGTTCTATTACTTAAAGATTTATGATTACCGAATCACGAGATTTCTCTAAACACTTTTATTTTAAACATACGTTTTGAATCATGCTCATAGTTTTATAACAAGTTACACATTTTCACATTAATTAATTACAAGATAGATACAAATTGATACTAATTCTTATGGTGTGTCCAAATTTTATATAAGTTCGTGGCCTGCCGCGTTGTGATTGGACGAGTGCCGCGCGCGAAAGGTCTACCTGCCGCGCACAAACATTTTTAGTAAACATTCGTCAGTGATTGTGTTTGGACGTATTTCTGGTGTCTGCGTATCTTCTTCTTAGCGTTTCGATGGCAAATTTTTAATTAAATATATTTGGCCCATAATTCAGCTATGCGAACTCCGCTCGCTAATGCAGTCATAAAATCGTCAAGTCCGCAGTTGTCAGGGCATGCAGCTCAAGATAGAAGGTGGGCCATTGTCTGTAGAAATACGCCGCATACACAGTTGAGACTTGAGTCTTGAGTCATCTGAAGAGATTATCTTTGCTACGGCCGACTTGGGTTCGGAGTCTGTTTAGAGATTTCAAAGTCGACCTATAATAAATTTTCACAAAGTATTCTTAAAATGACCGAATGAAACGAAATTTAAAACATGCATTAAACGCACACTATGTAAGCAAGCATTATTACAAGTTGGATGATTATATTGCTGATAAATATGCTCAACGCCGGTCCTGCTCCATAAGGACAGGGGAGCATTAAATAGTATGTTGGAGCTGCTGAAGATAGTACAACTATCTTTGCATTGTATAAATTCAATATCTTTAGTATTACATAACCGTATAGCCCATATTGTGTGAGTACTATGTACTAGAAAGCTGTCAGTCGCTGGAAACCTACGTCTTTTCTTGACTTGAATGTGCCCTGGCGGTTAAGAGTATGTCATGCTCACTCAAATGTCTCGCTGATGGTGGCGCGTGTGTACGGATCATTTAGTTCCCTTCAAAATGGTTGAGTTGAATGGTGCTGATACGTGCGTCATGTTCGTGAACGGGCGCTGTCAGTTGTGACTAGTCATCTCTCGGTTGCCACGGCTTATTTGAATTAATTATTTTATTTTTGAATTCTTTTTACTATGGACACTTTTAACGTACACATCTTGCTACATCGTTCTCACATAATGTAGTCGTAGGGGCAAGTGCTGTTCCTATGGACGCTTGTACCTGTGGACACAATCGATTCCTACGAATCTAGAAACCTTAAAATTCTAATTTGAACGCGACCGTAAAGTTTTATCTATGGTTTACGTTTTTGACGTGTCGCCATCTTTTTATTCTGTGTTGTTGTTATTATGCCGGGTATGAAAATTTTTTGCGCCAAAAAGTAAGTTATTTTACTTAATTTAAATTACATTTACTGTGAAAATCCTTACGATATCGGTTTGATCGTGTTTGCAGTATGATCTGTGTTGTTTATTTAGTTAGTTAGTGTTTTTTCCCTGTCTGTAAGTTTGTTTTATCGTCAATGTTAGATCAGTTTTATTTTTAATGTCTGAATTTGTACCTGTGGACAAAAATATGAGTGTACCTGTGGACTGTCCACAGGTACAAAAATATCATAATATTGTTTACTTACAAAATCTGATCAGCCGTTCTGTTTATTTTTTTCAGTGCCTCGTAGTAAAATTGGTTTAAAAAGAAAGGGAATATGCTCTGATACACTTACAGCAGCCGTAAAAGAAGCAAAAAATGGAAATTCAATAAGAAAAGTAGCTGAAAAGTATAAAATACCGAAGTCAACCATTTTTAAATACTTAAAGTTACATAAGAGCAATGATTTGAAGAATAACATACAACTATTGAAGAATGATGTCAGAAAAGTATTTGATCCGGAAGAAGAAATTTTGCTGAGCAAATATTTAAGAAAAGCTGCATTTCTACACATGGGTTTAAATACAAAACAATGCAGAGAGTTGGCTTACCAATACGCTGTTTCTAAACAGAAAACAAATCTGCCTGCTAACTGGGAAAAGCACAAAATGGCAGGAAACGGGTGGCTCCGTAATTTTCGACTTCGTTTCCCAGAATTATCTCTTCGCAAACCCGAACCAACGAGCATAGCGCGAGCAACTAGCTTTAACAGGACAAACGTGAATGATTTCTTCGACAACTTAGAATCGGTCATGACACGATACAACTTTCTACCAGGATCGATTTATAATGTGGATGAGACTGGGATCTCCACTGTTCACAAGCCAGGGAAAGTGTTGGCTCCTAAAGAGATACGCCAGCTAGGGAAAATGACTTCAGGAGAACGAGGAGTGAATACCACAATGATAGGCTGCATAAATGCTGTTGGAAACGCTGTGCCTCCTGTGTTCATATTCCCAAGGGTTTTCTACAAAGATAACATGTTGAAAGGAGCTCCACCTGGTTCTTTGGGTGTGGCTAATCAATCCGGGTGGTCTACAGAACCGATTTTTAATAAGTTCTTGGATCACTTTATTAAATTCGCTAAACCAATAAAAGAAAATCCAGTTCTCTTAACAATGGACAATCACGAGACTCATATCTCCATTGAGATAATTGACAAAGCCAGAGATAATGGAATAATCTTATTGACATTGCCTCCACATACATCAAATCATTTGCAACCACTAGATCGTACAGTTTTTGGACCATTTAAAAGCCAATACAGCCAAGCAGCTGACAGATGGATGCTCAATCATCCTGGTAAACCTATTACCATTTACGACGTAGCAGAAATAGCTGGAGAAGCGTATGGAGTCTCGTTTACACCAAAAAACATCGTGAAAGGCTTCGAGGTTTCAGGGATTTATCCGTACAATAGAAACATATTTTCCGACGAAGATTTCTTATGCTCATATGTGACTGATCGTCCAGACCCAAGCCAAAACTTAACTGGAAACCTGTCCAAAAATCAAGAGCAGCCTAATATTGAAGTCACCGGAACAGATCAAGAAACCCCGATGGTTAGTTTGGATTCACAACAACCCGTTGACCAGGTTTCCAGCCAAACCTACCCAGATGACTTGGATCAATACGAACTATTTGAAGATTCTGTTATTCAGGCCATCCCAGAACCAGTTTCGCCAATCCAGAAGGATGGTCGGCTAATAGTAGAACAACCCGTTTTCCGAACTCCGCTGAAGATTATAGATCCACAAATAACGCCCGAAACCGTCCGCCCATTTGAAAAAGCTGGTCCTCGAAAGGGTGCTCTACGTGGAAAAAAGCCCGGAAGAACAAGAATTCTGACAGACACACCAGAAAAAGATGAAATTCTAGGTGAGGCATTAAAAAAAGCTGAGAAGAAGAAAATAGCAAGCCAGAGAACGGACAAGAAAAAAAACGCAAAAGCTGTTCAAAAAATATATGCTACCAAAGCTATTTCAAAATCCAATTCCTTCAAAATTGCTGCTAGTTGCTCCAAAAGTCATCCAACACCTCTGCTGGCTAATAATCTTTCGGAACCTGGTCCTTCTAACGCGATTTCGAATGAGAAATCTGGCGAAAAAAATATAAAAATAATTCAAGAAAAGAAGTTATCGTTTGTTAGATGTGTGAAGTGTAAAACTTATTCCAAAGACAAAAACCAAATGCTCAAATGTAGTTTTTGCAATCATAGTTATCATATTTGTTGTGTTCCGCTGTCACACAGAGAAAACTTTGAGTCTGATGATGAGGGTGAAGGTTTCATTTGCGTGGCATGCTTCGTATTAGACAATGATGACGATAGCGATGAATCTACTCAAAACTTGTATGAAGAGTGTCGTAATGAATACAAATAAGTTTAATAGACTATGTTTACGTTTGTTTGAAGTTGTTTTTAGAAGTCTGTAATATTTTATAATTGTTTTTTCTCTTTTTTATGGTCTAACTAATGTGAACCGTCCCTAGGTACAACACCATTCCAGGTACTGTACATAGGTACAACCGTCTGTTGTACCTGTGGACAAATATGGTGTTTTTAAAAAAAGTTGATTATTTTCGTAAGTGTAAGTGATATTGAGACTAGAATATTAGTTTAAGAAAGGCTGATTATCCCTTAAGAAATGTTAATTGTTAAAAATAAAAAAAAACTTAACTAATTCAGATAAAAAAAATATTTTATTCCAAATTCTGGAAAGTGTCCACATGTTCCGCACTTGCCCCTACATATAGTAGTGTCTCAACATGAATGATGTAACCAAGGTATTGTAAAAGTAATCTGATTTAAAAGAGTGTCCATGGAGTTTCTTGCCCGTGCTTCTCCATAGAGATCTACGTTAGGGAATGGGCAACTACAGTACTTTCACAGTTTTTATGCCTTGTGACTGGGACTGTAGCTACTTTTCATTGTTGTCTTTGTTTTGACAATTCAAAAGTGCCTGTAACTGGCCTAATAAAAAAATAAATAATCCGGCACGTCTGAAAATGGACAACGAAACAACCAAAAAACCACACCTCCGCTGATAAAGTGGTTTCATCCAGCATATTCTTAGTTTAATGTTTCTTCTTAGCCCTCCTTTGCAATTTTCGGATAATAAAAAGAGCTACGACACGCGCAACCGCTTTCATTTTAGTTCTGATGCCAACTGGAGAACGCGGCGTGTCTCGGATGTGCCACGCAGTACTGCCGCGCAAACATTCGTCGGTTTAATCCTAACTAGAGCGCGGCAGAAATGTGTAATGTGTCCTGCAAACGCTGCGCGTTGCTGCCACGCTCTTGCGCGCTCAATGTTTGGACACACCTTTAAGATTCAAGTTTTATGTATTCTTAAACGGCGTTGCCCATTTTGCACTTTGATGTCATGTAGATACCAACAATAAGACCAAAGAGACCAATGGCAGATCCAAAAATCTCTATAACTAGGATCTTGACAAAGAGAGCAGAATTAGCTGCATCAGACAAGGCAGCACCAGAGCCGACGATACCCACAGCGACACCACAGAACAAGTTGACTAAGCCCACGGCGAATCCAGATCCAAAAATCACATAACCACCCAGAAAATTTGTTTCCTTAACCTTAGCGTCAAAAAAGGGCTCTGTGTACTTATCCAATAGTCCTGACAACACGATGGCAGTGATCAGCCCGTAGATGGCGACGGCTTCGCAGAAGATGATGGAGATCAAGTTCTTGGTCTTGATTCTGGGAGCCTTGACACCTCCGCCGAGTACGCTCGCTCCAGTCGTGTAGATGCCCGTGGCTGCTCCCACCACGGACAGGGAGACGGACAAAGAGATGCCCAATGCACTCCACATGTATGGACTGGTATTCGTCATGAACCATCCTGGACTCAAATTCTCACCCTTTCCTTGAAAAAGGTAGTACAGTGCCACAAACTCCCAAGAGGACGTGATCACCAGTAATAACATATAAGTTAGGAAGTACCTCATCTTAAAATATATTATTTAGCAAGTTTTACCAGATATTCACGAAAAGGACTGCCTTTTTTCGGCCAATTTTTGGCCAAGACAGAAAACCAAAGAGTATAATAATAATATGCAGAAAACTCAAAGCTCTTGTTATCTCAAGTTGTCATAGACAATAAAAAGGTTACCATGCTAAAATGTTGTTTATTTAAAGCTCTTGTGACCTTTTCTGGTGGTTGAAATTCTGATAACGCAGTCGCAGCTGTTACTAAGAAATTCCTGATGGAAAACACCATTAACAGCAGTTTCAAGACAATTTTTTAAAGCTTTCTAGATATTTTTCAGCAGCAGTGACATGAGTTTTGAATGTGTTTAGTTTCTTCCTGACATGCAAGCGCGCTCACTACTCAAAACGTTCCAAGCGAGAGCTTCAAAAGTGGATATCATCTCTTTCTAATAGTGTATCTAATATTTTTTATGTGCACACAGCGTCAGTAAGTCCCTTCAAGCTTTAAAATGTTACACTGCTACAACATTGAATTCGTTACGAATAAACTAAAGAATACTTTGATTTCATCCATCCATTAACTTTTCTTACCTGCGTTTTCTTTGTAAAATAAATTACACGCCCTCAAGTTATAACTACGTTTGATGTAAATAAAGCTAAGAAAACAAAACTTAGGTAAAATAAACTAAGATATCACACAGAGTAAGAGAAATGATAAATCTGTCCACTCACTCTCACAACCGAGCACTTCAAAAGATTATCCGATGCAATCCAAAAATGTTGCTGTAACAGCTGAAGAAAATAGACTAATCTCAATGTCCCCAACATTCACCCAAGAATCCCTGGATAATGTAGAAATTCAAGTTTCCCAGAAAATATCAAATATCAAAAAAAAAAACCTTTCACTAAATATACCTAATTGTTCTAATTTTATCATAAACTTTAAATAAATATCGCACCAAAGTTGATGATTTATGTAAAATAAAATTCACTCATTTTTTCTTTAGCTAATTCATGTTTTTATTTATACTTTCCTTGTATTCGTATTGAAAAGCACAGTGTTTACCTCGGGTTAAAGACTTATTTAGTCCCTCGAACTATTGGCGCCAAGCGTACTCGGGACTAAATAAGTTACTTTCGCCCCTAGGCACAGTGTGATATTATGAAAATCTAGCGGGACAAAATTATTTTGTCCCTTGTGTTATTACTTATTAGGTGGAAAATATAAATGAATATATAAAAAAAATTGATAGTTTTAGACGTATAATTATAGCAATAGAATAAATATTTTCACTACTATACATAAAAATTATATAAAAGTAAATACAATAAAAAAGCCATACAAAGTTCAGTACAATTAAGATTCAGATAGGGATTTACGCCTGATTTCATAAGAGGCTAAAGCAGTAATGGAAAAAAAAGAAAGATACAGAGATTCTTCAGAATCTTCGTCAGATTCTTCAATACTTTAGTTTTCAGATTCTGATTCATATCCATCAGAATCACTATCTGTTTCGTCTGCTGGTATCTCACGTTCGATAGTGGAATTCTTATTTCTAATAACTCATTTACCTCGGGTGTAATTTTACCAAGTTCTGTTTTTGGAGCCACACGCAAACTAGCATTATACGGATCCGATGAAATTAACAATCTAAATAAAACTCGATTTGTATTCATTCTCGAAGATTTTCTTGTAAGAAGTTCCCTGAATTTCCTGTTGTGTCTGTTTCGTGCCTCTTGACCTTCTCAGACATTTGACATAATTATTGATTAAACACATGCAGAAATGATATCTTTCCCGTGAAATAAAATCCCATCAAAAACATAAATGTGAAATGAGAGCCAACTTCAAAAGAAGTGAGAACTAAATGGGTGCCAAGTTCAATGGTCAGTCCTGAAATGTATTTATTACATCATTAAATATTTTATACAACTTAAAATATCATTTCTTCTTATAACTTAGGATAATATATTGAAGCCTAAGGGTCTGACTTGGCTAGTTTTCATATGCGCCGTGGTCCGAAATACCTATTATTTAATTATTTATAAGTAATAATAATCCTCTCTCTGAAGCCCTGGCCACCGGCAGCCTGGACCTTGTTCCTGATGCCGATGGGCCATTTTTTTTTGTCTACGGTAAGCGCGACGACGAGTTCGATGAACACTGTAGCTAGGCAGGAAGTGAACAGCTGATTTCACGCGTCATTCGTTAGAGTTTTTCAACATCCATTGTTGTATTTTTTATTTTAGACGTATTATTTACATAAATGGAGTGCTGAGTACTGGGAATGTAATTTTACATTGTAATAAAGGAACAGAAAAAAAAGAAATCCGGAGAAAAAATCCGGTGGCATATGATTCAAAATAAGGAGTGGACTGCACCCTGTCAGTTTGTGAAGAGCAGTTTGTGTGTGTGTGTTTGTAGTCTAAGACTACTATACAGGGTGTAAGGGACAGCCCTGGCGAAGGTTCCATACAACAGGATTCGTACCGGCTTCCCTTTAAAAAGGGTACAATCAGTACTCTTACAAAAATTGATCCTTCGCTACTGGTAGTCTATGATCGTCACTGTTGAAAGAAAGACGTGAGCTCAGTCCAAGACATTTATTGTAAGAGACAGAAACCATAGATGGGTCCATAAAGGACGAAAACAACTAAAGGCGTGTATACACACTCAACATACTCAGCGATCATTGTGCCAATGATGAGACACTTAATATCGAGTCCTGCGTGTCCTGTTGTTTGTTCACTTCAGGAACTGATGGACGCTACCGAAAGCGCCAACGTAGTAGCTCAGTTCTGGGCTGACTCAATTTAGATTGCCATCGACACGCTAAGAAGAAGGAGATTGTGCCAATAGTCGTACCGTATCAGCCAATGATGGCTTAATTGCCAAGAGCCTCGATCAATATCAGAAAGGAGGAGGAAGGGGAGGAGGGTAGAAGGTTCCTTTCTCTGAAGCTGTGGGCGCCGGTAGCATGGACCCTGTTTCCAATACCGATGGGCTAAATATTTTTAAATGGTTTTTCTATTGTTATTATTTTTAAATGTATATAATTTGTAAAGAAATTAATAAAGGAATAATAATTATTAATTAATTATAATTATAACCACAGATATATTAATGATTAAAACGTGTGTAATGTTAGTGTTGTATAATCATACTTATTAGGTTTGTCCTGTATACAAACATTTTGTACTCTTTACTCTATTCTTGTCATCTTCTTTTTTCTATTATGTTCGGTTCTATTAAATACAATTCAATACCTACTTCTATTCTAACATTATTCTTTTATCAAGATTATTCAAAACGTTATCTATGAGCACGAAGCTTCTTATTTCAAAAGTAAGGTCCGGGAATAGTATGAATTTTCAAGGTATTCAGATGTTAATAAACCTAAGCGGATACCCAACCTGGAAGTTCAAAATGAGGATGCTACTCATTCATAAGGAGTTGTTGACGTCTATCACAGGTTACAATGATTCTGATATAACGGCAGAGGATGTGCTCTCCCGGAATGACCAGAAGGCGTTGTCTAAAATATGCCTTGCGGTAGACGTAGGTGTAATTTCGCAGATGCGAAATGCGAAAAACGCTAAGAATGCTTACGAGTGCTTTACAAAAAGCGTACGCGGATAAAGGTATGGGTCGAAGGCTCTCTCTAGCGCGTAGATTATACAAATATACGGGATTGATTTGGTACATAAGGTCAACAATCATAATCTCAACGATTCAAAATCTTACACTAAAACTTATAATAAACATATATCTTTTTTTTTTCAATCTTTGATTCTAAAATTAGGCCTTCATTTACACATGGCACGCCGGGTAATATTTAAACAAATATGAAATACTTAATTTAGAAAAAAATAAAACTAGGGAGACTGAAAAAAAAATTGTTTATTAAAAGTTAAAATATTATGTTGAGATTTACAATGTTGAATTGCTGATTTATTTAACGTTTGATATTTTATAGTATTGAGATTTTGAATCGTTGAGATTTTCAATGTTGAGATAATAGATAATGATTGTTGACCTTATGTATGTACCAATCACCAATATTCATAGAATCTTATGAATATCAACGCTATAAGAAGATGGACGATGGATCTCTGGCTGAGATTATTCTCGGAGAATTGACATCACGTTACGAACCGCTGATAATGGCTTTTTAGAACTTAGAAGTAGAGAAGGATTTCTTAGTAGTTTTCAATAAAGAAGGCTACAGTATTTATGACTCAAAGAGACGTAGTACCTAAACCGTAACAATTTTTTAGCATATGGTTCTATAAGTGATGGGCTGTATACTCTCGGCTGTTCCATTAATATATATTCAATAATGTTTCAGCTAAACTTGTGCACTCTGATTGTTCCAACTTCCAGCTTTGGCATAAGAAGTTAGAACATGTGCATCACATTGGCATGGATCTACTTAGAAAAGGTGAGGTGGACAAGGAACCCAGCATACCCTGCATAGAAGGTAAGCAGTCTAACGAAAACCCTTCAAAAGTTCCAATACAGGAAGGCTTCATCACCGCTTCAATTGGTTCATACCGATGTATATGGTCTTTTTTCTACAAATTCTTTTACAGGTAGGTAATAGATAAAAAAATCTATTTTTGAAGATTTAAAGAAGATTTATTTTTGTGTATTTTATGTCTTCTAAAACTGAAGTCAAAACTAAGTTTTATTCTTTTCATTCTCAAGTCAAGAGACAGTTTGGTGGAAAAATAAAGTCTTTGCGGTCAGATAATGGAACTGAGTTCATCTATAAAACTGCTACCTATAAATAATAATTAGTTAATCGCTAACACAAACACTAATAAAAAGTGCAATACATTTTATAAATCATATTTCATGGACGTAAACACTCCGCATCACTCGCAATCGGACACGACACTCTTGGCGTGACGTCATCGCAGTAGCTCGCGAAGGAACGCAAAATTAAAAATGAAGTGAAACTTTACAACGCTGTTACTTTGGAAATCCTGGCCCAATTACGATGAAACAAAAACTATTATTATTTGCACGAGTATGCGCATTAAATGATGTGCATAAATTTTATAATAGTTATCGCCATCAAACGAGCACAAATCTAGACTGGGTTACTACTAGTATTTTTTTATTTTTTATTGCATGTTGATCGACCAAAGAATCGATCCCAGGACCGCATGATCAACAGTGGCGCTTGTAACCAGTATACTGAAATACTACCTTATGCCCGCGGCTTCGCCCGCGTGGAGTTCGGGAATTGCCCACGGAATCTTACTTCTAGCCAAGGTATCCATATTTCACATATGTAATTTAATTTGAGATTAACTATGAACTAATATTTGCAAGTTATAAAGAAGTACATGTAAATCTATGTATTTACTATCATATATAGATTACTTATTATCCCAGAAGTAAGATCCCGTGGGCGATTCCCGAACTCCACGCGGGCGAAGCCGCGGGCATAAGCGAGTGATATAAACTGATCAGAGTAGCCGCTGCAACAAACACCGGCCAAAAATAAACATAAAAATTTAATTTTTGTAAGTTTTTCGAACAAAGACGTGTAATATTTTTTTTAATTAAGGTAGGTACCATCCCTTATTACCCCATCTCAAAATTTCATCCTCTATACTTGTGTGTAGGTACGCACGACGGCCAATTAAGCTATACAAAACCAGTTTCTACGGATCACTCATTGTATAGGAAATCTATACAAAGCGAGGCCAAGTTATACTGGAAATGTACAGCTTCATGTGCCGCCGTGTGTACCTTCGTAATCATATCAACGCGCTAAAAATACTCTTATCAGACAATCACACAACTGTAAGCACCACTCACGCGCATTCGAGATAAACAAGAAAAAAAAACCAAATCAATTTACCTACTGATTACAAGTCTTGGTCTACTGCCTCCCAGGAGAAACGGTTAGCTAGCAGTAGACTGACAGACAGACAAACTTTGACAGACGCTTTTCCTCATATAATCCTTGATTGTAACCCTATTATATAATAGGTAGATTAAAGAATTATAATGACATACACTATGCGACTGATGCACTGTGATTCGTAAATAATTTAGGGGCAATGCGAGTTCGGTCATTTTCAGTGCCATTTCCATGGTTATAGTTTACAATTGCAAATATTATGCCAGCAGCTCGTAATCCTTCGATAGAAAATAATGTACACCTACATTCTAAACAACAGTGTCTAAATCACAAAATCGAGGAAAAAAAAACTGTTTTATTATAATTTCAAAAAATGTTTAACTAACAGAGAAATAAAAATATTACAACTTTTTATCTATTTATTCATCAACATACATAATATCTACATTTGCACAAATAAAATATATTTTTACTTAGAATTACATCAGTAATCTGTTTTAAAGACTGATCTAATACTTTATCGTTCGTTTTGTTCTGAAATGTGAACACTGCTAATAGCCAATGTCGATTGATCAAATATCAACAATATGTGGCCACCAACTCCTATAGTTAAGTTTATGCAGATGAATTTACAAGTACATACAATAAATTAGTAAGGTAAGCAAACTAATATTTACAGTTGACAGTTACAATAATTGATTTTTATATAATTTAAAAGGGAAACAGTGCTTTATCAATACCAGAGAACATTAACAATTTAGATATTTTCCAAACAGACACATGCAGCTTTTACAAATAAAATCTACTCAACAATAGTTTTTTTTCATCTGTCCTCAAAGATGTTTTTAATAAATGTAAAACTTTGTGCACTGCAATACTAAAATAACAACAGGGTGCTACCGATACCTGTGTACAATGATATCAGCATCACCCGAGTTTTTTGTGTCCAATGGAAAATAACTCACACCAAATACGAAATTTATGTACATTACATTTTATTACTATGTATAACATGGGTTACAGATTGAACAATCAAAGCTTTTACAAAACTTGAAACAAGGTTTTATGGAATGTATAAGCCTTATAAATGACAAGGTATGGTACTGTAGTTATGTCAAAGCAGAGCTTTATATTAGGCCACGGAAACTAAAAAACAATATGTACCTAGTCATTTCAACATGAGGACACTGTTATGGCTCAAAACAACACAATCTCGACTGGTTACTGTTAAGTTGTCAATAAAATACTGCAATACAATCCAAACCTCAGTTCAAATATCTGAAATCTTAGCACAAATGCCTTATCATATGAAACAACAATTAAAGTGAATGTATAGTATAGATATAACATCAAAAATTTAATTTTACTTTAAGCTATGAACTATGAAGTGCCAAGATCAGATATTTTAATGATCATTAAGATTAAAAAAATAATTTACATTATATAAACACATCAACAAAGAGTAGGCAGGAAAGATACACAAGTTCAACACTGCAATGATATAACTTGAAGCTTCTCCGATGATAAGTATGAGCACTGGACACTCGGTTTGTTAGGGTAGGTCAAGGCTGGTAACAACCAGTGCTGTTGTAAACTGAAAATGTAATAAAAAATCATATTACTATATAAAAGTATTTTAATTAACCATACAAGTTAAAAAATACTTAATTATATATTGGTTAAGAATCAATTAAGTAATTCAGTTGCTTACAATACTTGACCAGGAAAATAAGGACAAAAATATATTAATAATTTACTGTAACTGTCTGTCAAGTGACTGAAACACGCTGTAACCTACACTTAGATTTCTGTAGTCTCAAGATCATGTGACCTAGATTAAAAAACTGATTTTATCATCATTAAGAAACCAGGATCACCTACACAATATCAATAATGATACAAAAATGTTAATGAGTATTTAAGAAATTTGACAATTGCTAAATATGAATTATTTTAATACTAATTGGGGTGAAAACTAAAGAATATGAATTATTTTAATTCTAATTAGGGTGTCTGTCAGTTATATTTTATACAATTTGATATGAATCATGCTCATAGTTTTTTAACAAGTTACACATTTCTCACATTTACTCATTACAAGATAGATACAAATGTTGATAATACAAATTGATACTTACACATAAGATTCAAGATTTATATATGTTCTTAAATTAGGCATTGCCCATTTTGCACCTTGATGTCATGTAGATACCAACAATAAGACCAAAGAGACCAATGGCTGACCCAAAAATCTCTACAATTAGGATCTTGACGAAGAGAGCAGCATTAGCTGCATCAGCCAAGGCAGCACCAGAGCCGACGATACCCACAGCGATACCACAGAACAAGTTCACTAAGCCCACGGCGAGTCCAGCTCCAAACATAATATAACCAGATAAGTAGTTTTGTTCCTTGATCCTATCGTCAATAAAGGGCTCTGTGTACTGCTCCAACATTCCTGACAACACGATGGCAGTGATCAGCCCGTAGATGGCGACGGCTTCGCAGAAGATGACGGAGATCAAGTTCTTGGTCTTGATTCTGGGAGCTTTGATACCTCCGCCGACTATGCTCGTTCCGGTCGTGTGGATGCCCATGGCTGCACCCACCACGGACAGGGAGACGGATAACGCGATGCCCAACGTACACCACATGTACGGACTGGTATTCTCCAGGAACCATCCCAAACTCAAATTCTCACCCTTTCCTTGGAAAAGGTAGAACAGTGACACAAACGTAATCGCGAACGCGACCAACAGGAAAAACAGGTAAGATAGGAAGTATCTCATCTTGAAATATATTATTTAGCAAATTGGAGCTGTTTTACCCGATATTCCCGAAAGGGACGGCCTATTTCGCCCAATTTTTGCCTTGACAGAAAACTCAAAAGCGAAGAGGTCTTGTGATCACAAGTTATCATAGACAATAAAAAGGTTACCATGCTAAAATTTTAAAGTTCTTGTGACCTTTTCTGGTGGTTGCAAATACTGATAATATGTTAACGAAAGCTTTCAAAGATCACAAAAACAATTTAATGGAATGAAATATGTGTATCTACTATTACAAGCATGCCCACTAATTATTATTGTCCAAATTGTGTGAAAATAACTTGTTGCCATTGAAATAATTAATCTTCAATCGTGTCAATACTCTGTGTCACGCTTGATTGTCTATGACATTCAAATAAAATTCGAGACTCAGCCCGAGGGTGACCGCCATCGCCTTTATAGAGTGATAAGCTACAGAGACGGCATAGCTGGGCTTTCTCCTATGACAAAGTAAAGTGAAGACGCCAGCACATCAAGCTGCTACAATTTGTCAAATTTCTTTGATAGATTTTCAACTTTATCGCTAAAGCATTAGGTTCAAGGTTGCTAGGGAAAAATTGTCAGTTTCGAAAGCTTTAATTAATTCTAGTTCGTCACATATAGGAATTCTCGCACCAGTTGTCAGGCTGTACAGTCTTCTTTACGCTTGATTTAGTGTAAGCGTATAACCAAATACCAGTTAATCCAGAAGACGTCAAGAAGACTGCCATCACTACACCCTTCGAACTTTTTGAATTTAATTTCATGACGTTTGGCCTGAGGAATGCTGCCCAAACCTTTCGGAGATTCATAGACGAGGTACTGCAAGGTCTGAAACATTTATGCTTACGGGTATTGCGACGATATTTTAATCTTCTTGCCTTCAGAAGAGAGTCATAAGGACCATCTACGGCAAGTTCTCACATGACTGACAAATTACGGTGTTATCATCAACACAACAAAATGTGTTCTGGGGAAACCAGACCCTTGGAGAATAAAGAAAGGCCATCATGAATACCAAAGACTGTAAAAGAGCTAAGAAGATTCCTGGGAATGCTTAACTTTTACCGGCGTTTTGTGCCAGAAGCAGCAAAGCGCCAGTCACCGCTGAATTGTCTTTTAGAAGGATCAAATGTCAAAGGTTCACATCCAGTTCATTACACTCAAGAGTTTCTCTAGTCATTTCAAGATTGTAAAAAGTCTCTGGCAAATTCTGCACTGCTAGCTCATCCTGATTCAAATGCGGAAGTGAGCATGGCTACGGACGCCTCGAATGTGGCGATCGGAGCAGTGCTACAGCAAAAGAAGAATGACAACTGGGAACCACTAGCGTTCTTCTCTAAAAAGCTAGCAGCACCTCAAAAAAACAGCCGATTCGACAGAGAACTGTTGGCCATGTATGAAGCAGTCAAGTATTTCCGCCATATGGTCGAGGCCCGTAGTTTTTCAATTATAACCGACCATAGATGCCATATGTATACATAAGCCATGGCCTCTCACAGACGCATTCAAAACTGCTCATGAAAAATGTTCACCAAGGCAATTCAGGCAATTGGAGTTTGTTGCACAGTTCATAACCGATATACGATACATATCTGGAAAAGAAAATACTGTTGCAGACATTTTGTCCAGAATAGAGGAAGTCGCACACGGCATTAATTATCAGGCACTAGCACAACCTCAGGACATCGATCCAGAGCTACAGAGCTTTTTAAAAATGGATCTTCACACAAATTATAAAAACTAAACATACCTGGAACATCCATTGAACTTTTTTATAACGTTGCAACTCAGCCACCACGCCCATTCATTACGTCAGAATTTCGACGACAAATATTTAACTCACTTCACAACTTGAGTCACCCTGGAAGAACAACTACAGTGCGACTGGTCACACAGAGGTACGTGTGGATTGGATGGATTTGAAAAAACTGTAGAGAGTGGTCTCGCGAATGCCTAAAATGCCAAGGCAGTAAGATGACTCGCCATACCTCTGCTCCAACATCTCCATTCCTACCTTCTTCATCCAGATTTACTCACTTTTGGTTGGGGGATAGTGTGTTTGGCTCTTCAATAAAACTAAGTGGACTGTATAAATGATGCTGTATTAGGTACTGCATTGGTCCCAACCATAGAATAATATTACGCCCGCTCGCTTGCAAGATCTAAACGGGCACTGGCAGGCGGCCGGGCACGGCACGATGCACTCGTGCGTGAACACTCACATTCAACTAGACATAGTCAGACCATTACCAATTTCTTCTGATTTCAGGTATTGTCTCACAGTCATCGACAGGTTCACACGATGGCCCGAGGCGTACCCTATGAAAGATACCCGCAGAGACGTGCGCAGCAATACTGGTTTCCGGCTGGATTGCCAGGTTCGCCTGTCCACTGTAAATAACAACCGATCGTGGAAGCCAATTCGAGTCTCATCTCTTCAGAGTTATCACATCCATGGTTGGTGCACGACATTTCCACACGACCGCACCATCCTGCTGCAAATGCCATGGTGGACCGGCTACACCGACAACTCAAGGGAGTCATTATGTGCCACTCAACAAAACAATTTACTGAGGTGCTTCCACTGGTGCTTCTAGGCGTAAGAAGCGCATGGAAGACAGACATCCAGGCGTCTCCGGCAGAACCACGGGGAGCCACTACGGCTACCTGGTCAATTTTTCGCACCCACAGATGAGCATAATACAGCAGACATCACCGATTAGGCAACGCGTCTCCGAAGCCACATGAATAAGCTCACACCAAAACCAGCATCCTGGCATCGAAAAGGTCCCTTTTACATACCTTAACATCTCGAAAGTTCTTCTCATGTTTTCTTGCGGCAGGATTTCATCCGAAGTCGCTGGAGCCGCCGTATGCTGGACCATTTAAGGTTCTAGCACGGCATCCTAAGTACTACAAACTAGATATACGAACTAAAGAAGTGACTGTTACTGTCGACCGACTCAAACCTGCCTTTCTCACTCTTGAAGACATCACAGCTTCATCAGCGACATCGGAGGCGCCTGCAAGTGAACCAGTACCCGAGTCAAGCATGGGCACAGAGAAAAGGACGAGAAGTGGACGACGTGTGTGCTTGCCCGATTTTTACCGTCCGCAGTCACTACTGCGGGTGAAAATCAGAGAAGCGTGGTCTCAGCGGGGGAGTACTGTGGCGACACTAACAATAAAGACGCACACTTATTAGTCGTTTGAAGATTGCACTCTAACCTAGCGCGTCGACTGTGTACCTCGCCGCCTGCGCCCGCGCACCTACCTACCGCGGTGTGAGACGGTTGATCCGCGATTGCTCGGTCACGCCAGGCTGTGCCCTACCTACTCCAACCACGAATGCACACTCATTTTATTCCTAGTGCCGTTCTTCGCATCTTCCTTTATACCTTCGTGTTGTTTGTAACTGTACTTCTGTACTCTAAAACAAACGTTTTGTTAAAACTCAAGGGTGTTCGTGATTTGCCCGTGTAAACCATAGCTAAGCCTACATACTAAATACGTGGTAACCGTTTTAGCATCGACGTGCTTTTCACCCTGTATACAGGGTCCCGACGACAATATGATAAATTAAACTGCATGTATCTCACGATGCGACGTTCCCAGTCTGCGTACAAAACTTCAGTCGACAATACTCAGTTGTTTAGTCATAATTCATTAATTTTTTGCTTTTTAATTTTTTTACATGATGTAAATAGATTAATAGGCTAGCACCGACATGTTAACGACCCCCACATCGGTATTAACACTAAACACATGTTGCCAACTCGCTACTTCAAAAACCTTTGCCAAATTCGGTACTTAAATTTCATTATGCTAATGCAAATTAGTGTAAATTAGACCCAAGATTAGTGAATGGTGTTCTATTCCGTTAACAATTTGATGCTATTTAGTTTGTTTTATTTTATTATTTCGATGTTTAGATTTATTTGATAGTTTTAAAATATTCCTATGAACTAGTACTATTAAATAAAAAAGCCTTTTATTTCATACATGAATAATTTACAATATACATAGATTTAAAGTTGTCCTATGCTAGCACAATTATTATTTTGATATAGTTTATGATTTTATTACAAATTATTTAATTTTATACAACATAATGTAACATAATTGTATAAATTGATTTTGATTTTATTTAAAATGTTAGTATATCTATACTAACATAAAATAAAATTATTATTATCCATCAAAAATAGATTTTTCGTCTGTACAAATTGATTTTTAATTTAATGTATTGTATGGCTTATAATGAACTAAAATAAATGAATTAATAAAAGCTTTACAGTCCCAAAAAGTGGAGAAAAAATACGTGCAAGTCTAAAAAAACCTTTACGAGAACAACACTAGTAGAGTGAAACTAGAGACCGCAGGACCACCTATCCCCATCAAAAGAGAAGTACGGCAAGGCGACCCCTTATCGCCTCGAATCTTCATAGCAGTACTGGAATCAATTATCGGAAAACTAAATTGGGATAGAACGGGTATATGCATAGAAAGGAAACATATTAGTCACTTATGGTTCGCCGACGACGTTGTCCTTTTAGCAGAAAATAGCACTGAGCTGGAGTCAATGTTGCAATCGTTACAACAAGTAAGCAGAGAGGAAGGACTAAAAAAATAATCTGAGCTAAACAAAACTTATGAAAAATGCTGCTCAAAACTCCATATGCCTGAACAACACACGAGAGTACGTTACGAGCTATGCAAACAAATTTATTTCCAAAAACTAAATAACGATGCAGAAGTAGATAGAAGAACAACAACGACATGGAAAAAGTTTTGGAGCCTAAAGGAAATTTTAAAAAGTCAGATGTAAATCAAGAGCAAAGTCATGGTCACTCATGTCTTTCGCCTTCATTAACTTACGCCTGTCAAACGTGGAAGTTCACACGGAGAATCAAAAATAAAATCGCGTCCTGCCAGCGAAGCATGGGGAGAAGTGTCACAAAAATAAGGAAATTTCAGAAAATTGTCACACTCCCATCAGGCAAAAAACAGGAGTGATAGATTATCTCACCTACGCTCTAAAGTTAAAATGGAGACGGGCAGGATACGTAGTACCAGTGTTTTAATTTATTTGTGTGTGTTTCTTTATTGTGGTTGTTTTGTTTGTCGCCTTCGTGTGCGTTTGTAGCAATAGGTTGCATGTGATGATGATGATGATGCTCTATGTGTGATTGTCAATTCCCGTAGTGTGCTATACGTTTACCTAGCATCCCGCGAAAAGTGGCAGAGTTTTTTCGGCAATTCGCTCCTTGCTTTTTCCATAGCTTATTCCTCTTTTATCGCCTTTTTTTGTTTTAGCGTTGCATTAATTCGTGCTTATTGCCACTGACAATATTTTATTTGATAATTAACAAAACATGAGAATGGATTATTCACGAAATGATAGAATATCACAACGGAAAATTAGGAAATAGAAAGGATATTAGTTGTTATTCAACAAAAATTATAAAAAATTAGGAAATAGAAAGGATATTAGTTGTTATTCAACAAAAATTATAACAATTTAATAGTTTATTTTCAACCAAAAAAGTTCTCGCGTCTCGTTTATTTCGCCAAAAGATCAGTATACCTACAAATCTATTACATATTACGCAAACAAATATCTATGCTTTGATTTTTAAACATCTCTCGTGTAAATTGGATTTCTGCCAGACTGGTAGGCATACATCAGAAATTTTATCTGTGACACTTTATAGTTGTCTGTGGTGTATTTATGTAGAGGTAAACTTTTAGTCCTTCAATTTTTTTAATGTGGTATGGTTTTTGGTTTTACAAAATGTGATCCTTTTCAACGTTTATTTACGTTAGCATAACTGAGTTGGCTATGTGTTACGATGATATGAGAAGATGGTGCAGTGAAATAACTATGAGGCCCGTGAAGTCATTACATAAAGATGTTGTCAGCTTACGCCAGGTTTATCGTCCGCCACTTCTACCTTGCTCTTTTCACTGTAACTGGGATCTCAACCATCCTTACTGTGATCCCGTTAGTATGCCATGATTTACCATCATTTTCTGATCCTATAGTAGGCTTTGAAACGCGAGGAACAACCCTAGCTCATCGGTTCATTGCATGGGAAAACCTTATTGATGAAACGAGACCTTCTAAAAGGCTTGCAGTTAATCCACAAGAAATTGAAGATCAGATACGCATGAACCAAGCTTATAACAACAGAACGCGCCAGGACAAACCAAGATCAGGTCGAGGGCGCTCTAAAAACAAAGGACGTATTAAAAAGAAAAAAGTTGACCACAACAATGACACGAATTTTGAAAAGAACTGGCCGCAATCAGAATCTAACATATCTAATACCCATGTTCATTGGGGTTTTGGAAAAAATAAGACATTCGAAGATGAAAACACAGTTTTTCTAAGAAACCACACTAGAAAACAATGGGTAACAATAAAAGAAATGCAACGTAAACCTGACCAGCCCATACATCACAACTATGCATCGGGGACCTGTGGACCACCCTTATCAGATTATGCTCATTTAGTTATTACAAATACAGATAACACGTCTTTATTAACATTTGAAAACATACAAAGAATGTGTAGACTACAGTCAATGCTTGTAGAAATTGGAGGAGCGGAATACTATAAGATGTGCCAAAGAGATCTACATTCTGAAGAGCTCTGCTGTCCAGTGTGGAGTGTGCCAAATTACATAGCTTTAATATCTGGCAAGACTTCCTGTGAAAATTTAAGCAAAGAAGATGTGAGTAGTGCAGTCACAATTCTGAAGAAGTGTGCAGGTTACTTCCATGATTTCTCACTAATGGCCTCTTGTGATTTAGATAGGTGTAAAGTCCCTAAGTATTGTTCTCAGTATGATGCTATATATAATTTATTATTCTATTTAATAGATTCACAAGCATTCACACCCACGGATCTCTCACAGTCTTTTGTAAAGAATGTCATTCTCTTCTTACCATTACCGAGCAGTAGCACCGTGTTACCTTATTACAAGCTATTGCAAAAGTCAAATTTATCTTTTGAAACACTTGTTATACCTGCCATGGACTTCGGACTGAAAAATGCATTATTTGACTTATGGGTGATACAAGATACCTGGTTGATAGGTTTAGGTAGTGTGTTCGTATTTGTGTGTGTGTGGGTCTATACAAAATCTGTTATTCTTACTCTGCTGTTATTTGTAGCTATTACCTATTCAATTGGTATCGCATACTTCTTGTACATATACGTGTTCAACTTGGATTTTTTTCCCTTTATGAATTTATTAGTAATAGTTGTTGTGATAGGTATAGGGGCAGATGATGCGTTCCTATATGTCAAAGTTTGGAAAATGGTTAGTAAGCAACTCATTCGAGACAATATTGTTTGTCAAGATAATGCTCTAAGTGACATTAAGAATGTCTCTAGTGCTGGTGAGACTATACTCATTCAAATACTTATGGAGACTATGAGGCACTCTATAACCACTATGAGCATCACCACTTTGACCACTGCAGTAGCTTTTCTTGCCTCCTGTGTAAGCTACATTCCAGCCATAAACTGCTTTAGCGTTTTTGCTGGTACAGCTGTTCTAGTCAATTTCTTTTTAATGATAAGTTTGTTGCCTGCATCAGTATTCATAGTAGATGTTAAACTGTATACAAAACAAACACACTTTTTAGATGTAATTCATAAAACTATTTGTGAATTTTGTGAAAATATCAGAGTGATGTTGAATATATTTATTGTAACGTGTGTCACAAGATTGTACATAATGTTTGTTATAGTATTGGGTGCTATTGGAATTGGCAGTGTTGTCATAGTTTTCTACTTTCCTGGCCTTCAATTGCCAGATTCACAACAATTTCAACTTTTTCAAACATCCCATCCTTTTGAGCAATATGACATGCTCTACAGTAGTAGGTTTCTATTCGAAAGATTTGGAAAAGACATTGGCACAGGCAGTAAGATGCCTCTTAGATGGGTGTGGGGTGTAAAAGCTATAGATAATGGAAATCACATGAACCCAGCTGCAAAGGGCCACTTAGAGTTTGATGAGGATTTTTCAATATCTGATTCTGATTCTCAAAAGTGGTTGGCAGGATTTTGTACAAGAATCAAAGCACAACCATTTTTCCAGCAAACCTTGGGACCTTTGCTTCCCAATTGTTTTATTGAAAGCTTTAAAATGTATATGAGTAGACGGTGTATTGACCATATTGACAAAATAAATAGGACACCATGCTGTGAGACTTCAGTGTTTCCTTATAAAAAAGAGGTATTCGATTTCTGTATCATTAAAGCTATGGAATCTTTGTATCAAACTCCCCGCGAGCTGTTTATGCCGGGCGTGGCGGGCCCTAAATTTCTTAGAAGTGCCACTCCCCCAACAGTGGCAGCTATGGTCGTAGAATTTGAAAGTGTCGTGCCCTACTCAATGTCATACAAAGAGATGGATTATTTTTACAATCAGGTAGAAAATTGGACACAGCTAGAGTTGAAAAATGCGCCACCAGGAATGCAGTCTGGCTGGTTTTTGTCAGACTTACAATTTTATGATCTACAGAAAACATTAGCTAGTGGAACTGTGACTGCCCTGATCCTATCGGCTACTTTAGGTTTCATAGTTCTTGTACCGGCAACATTAAGCCTCGTGATCAGCACGTGCGCTTTGACAGCTATGATATTTTCCGCAACTGTAACTATAGCTATATTGGTATTAAATGGTTGGAAGCTCAATATTTTAGAAAGTGTAGCAATATCTACTTCGGCAGGTTTAGCTGTGGATTTTAATCTACATTATGCGCTAAGCTATGCAAATGCTAACGGTTTAAAGTCTGCGCGAGTCAAATGTGCATTGTCGTCATCCTCAGGTCCAACTGCTGCCGCCGCGCTAACTACTGGCTTTGCTGGTATATTTTTATTGCGCTCTAATCTCTTGCCTTATTCTCAGATAGGTTCGTTTTTGGCTCTGATAATGGTAGTCAGCTGGACTTATGCAACATTTTTCTTGTGTTCTTTATTCCACTTAGTAGGAAGTCATTCAGTAAAAGAGTCACCTGCTGAGGAACGAAAATCAGTATCTCGTGTAAGCTCTGTGTGTTCAGGGGTGCCTAATTTAGAGAGCCACGAATTAGAGCATCTAGCTGACAGCAATCGAACAAATCTCACTCACTCTCGAAGTCCCTCGAATGCTAGTGCCACTACTGTTGTTTTGCATGACGATTACGAAAATTCTCACAATAAAATTGTTAAGAAGTCTAGTGATACGAGTAGTAATAAATTTTCTGAAAATGACTGAATGTTAGAACTAGTTATTAAAGTACGTAGTTAAGTAAGGCAAATTTTGAAGTATTTTTTTTTTACGATAAACCAGTATTATTTTTTAAAATGTTAAATGCTGTTTTTACTCATTTATTATTGTAGTTTTGTCTTTGTAAATACTCGTGACTCATATAAATTCAATTTATAGGAATGATCAATGTGACAATAATTATCACATAAATATTCACATGGGACTATACAGGGTCTAACTATTCATACACGAAATATTTTCAGGGAATGATGTAACGGCTATAACAAAGCCATTTCAAGGGATTTTTTTTTTTAACTGAGTATATTTTTTTATAAAAAATAAATAATTTAAAATTACTTGACCCTCAAAATAAATACTGGGTCCTTATTTTTAAGCATCCATTACGCTAGATTGCTACGTCGTATTTACCTACTGTCATTGTTAGAATATGGGAGTAAAGGTTTTATGCAAAAAGTCTCAAAAAATTTTAGAATTATAATAATTTTGTAATAAAAAAAAACACTCAGATAATTTTTTTTTGTTGCTATGGTAACTTTACGACTTATAGAAGTTACTCTTAAAATATTTCGTGTATGAAAAGATAGACCTTGTATAAGATCATAACGAGCTTAGCTTGCCTGTTGAGTTACATAACATACCTACGTAAAATATTGTTTTTCTCTTCGTCTGTGGATAGGTACATAGGTACTACTAATACTAACACATAATAATAATATGTATTGATAAAAATTATAATATTATCATGATCTGATGATGTACTTAATGTTAGATTTTACAATTCTAATCTACAGGTACCTACCTGTTTAAGTATTTTTAATGTTACTTTGCACTGTTATTTTATTGGTGTATTCTTATTATAAGCATATAAGTATTAATGTCAATTCACACTCGATGAAATTGTTAATGCATTTACCTAAAACATATGTATTTTATTCTCTACGTATTAATTTATTATCTAGGTATGACAATACCCACTTGTCCAATCAAGTATTTTATGGGGCATTTAACCAATTTTGCCATCTCAAAACAATACATCACTCTCATCTACTTACGGGGTGGAATTCAGTAAGTTTCTCGCGCTGTCTGAATTGATGGTACATAGTACACGTATTAGCCACGGGAACCGATCACTTTTCCGTAATGTTTTTGTTCGAATTTCATTTTACCAAAAACTATTGACCGACGCCTTTTTTGCTATATGCATTGTTTGGCATATTTTTAGATCATCGAAGTATCATGAGTCATATGTATTATTTTACCGAACGCCGATTCACAAAATAACTCTTTGCTATTGGCCGAAGCCTCTTTTGAACTTTTTTCATTTGCCAAATGATTTATTTACCATATTTTCATCACACCGAAACAACATTTTACGGAATATTATTTGGTCACAAATATAATTATAGCCGGTTACTTGAAAGCATTTTCAACATTAAATTAAATTAGTGTCATAAAAGTCATTATGTTGTGCTATAAAATTTAGTGACAGAAACGAATCGCTGCAAAACCGACTTCACGCAGTTTTGTCTGCCCTACCCTTTTTTTTTTTTTTTTTTTTTGGATGGGAAATCATCAAATGACCCCCCCCACTCTGGGCGGAGCGGAAGGGAGTGTCAGACTTGTACTGACCAGGGCCGGACGCGAGAGATCGCCGCCGCCAATCGCCGCTACAAGGACACGGCGGTGCTCCGCCCAAGCGGGGCAGACCTCTACGGTGTGCTCCACCGTGTCCTCCGGACGATCCTCGCAGTGGAAACACCCGGGCGTTTCCTCCCGCCCGATTCGGTGCAAGAACCTCCCGAAACAACCGTGTCCGGTGAGGATCTGCGTCAGGCGGTAGGTGAGGGCGCCGTGGCGCCTCTCTAGCCACTCCTCAAAGAGGGGACTTATCGCCACTATGGTAGCGTGCCCTGCACGGGGTTGCAACAGTCGCTCTCTTCATGTCGCCATGATATCACGCCGGAGGTCTGTCCGCTGAGCGGCAATTTGCCGCGGCAGCGGAGTCTCCCCCCGACGTAGTGCCTCCGCGCGCCATTCATGCAGGCGCGCGAGGACTATCGCCTCCAGATCCCATGGCGGCAATCCGGCAAGGAGGCTAGCCGCCTCGCCGGAGATCGTGCGGTACCCCCGGATTAGCCTCATGGCTATCACCTTTTGGGGCGCGTTCAGGTAGTGGGCGGCTTGCCGCCTTAAAGAACGCGCCCACACCGGGGCCCCGTAAAGGGCCATGGACCGCACGACCCCCGCGTATAGCCTCCGGCAGGAGGCGTTTGGACCCCTCAGGTTGGGCAAGAGCCGCTTGAAGGCAGCCCCTGTCCGTTCCAGTTTGGGAGCCAAACGTCGGAAGTGCTCCACGAAGTTCCACCGGCTGTCGAGGACGAGTCCTAGGTACTTCAACGTCGACCCGACGCCGATGGAAACCCCTCCTGCCGTCAGTAGGGATCCCGACGGTGGCGCATTCCGAGGCCCATGAAAACACATGGCCTCGGACTTGTGCAATGCCACCTCGAGACCCAATTGCCGGATCCTATCCACGACTATCGCAACCCCGCGTGTCATGTTTTCGGCCGCCGCCTCGTGCGACCTCCCTTTTTTTTTTTTTTTTTTTTGGATGGGAAATCATCAAATGACCCCCCCCACTCTGAGCGGAGCGGAAGGGAGTGTCAGACTTGTACTGACTAAAACCCATCCATGTTCCTTCTTTGCCCTTTGTGTTCCAGGGCCACGGTGTCTCTTTCGAACAATCCCGCAGCTCTGGCAGGCATCGGCCCATGCGGACCCCTACTCGTTGCTGACATCTCTTTGAGGCGCGCGTGGAACACGAACGCGCCGTCGACACGGCCTGTCGTCATAAGACGGCCGGACGGCGAGCTAGCCCATAACTCGCCGTCCACAGGCCCGCGCCTACGGTGGCCGGGAGCCACCACGTGACCCCCGACGCCCAGGGCGTCTCCCGCGGCGGCTGGGACGTGAGGTTCTTTCCCTCTCACGTCCCGCCACCTCCTTCACTAGCATGACTGCTTCACAGAAGGAGGTGACGGCTTCCCATTCCCTCTCGCTCCGGACCATGGCTTGAACCAGGGCCGGACGCGAGAGATCGCCGCCGCCAATCGCCGCTATGAGGACACGGCGGTGCTCCGCCCAAGCGGGGCAGACCTCCACGGTGTGTTCCACCGTGTCCTCCGGGCGATCCTCGCAGTGGAAACACCCGGGCGTTTCCTCCCGCCCGATTCGGTGCAAGAACCTCCCGAAACAACCGTGTCCGGTGAGGATCTGCGTCAGGCGGTAGGTGAGGGCGCCGTGGCGCCTCTCTAGCCACTCCTCAAAGAGGGGACTTATCGCCACTATGGTAGCGTGCCCTGCACGGGGTTGCAACAGTCGCTCTCTCCATGTCGCCATGATATCACGCCGGAGGTCTGTCCGCTGAGCGGCAATTTGCCGCGGCAGCGGAGTCTCCCCCCGACGTAGTGCCTCCGCGCGCCATTCATGCAGGCGCGCGAGGACTATCGCCTCCAGATCCCATGGCGGCAATCCGGCAAGGAGGCTAGCCGCCTCGCCGGAGATCGTGCGGTACCCCCGGATTAGCCTCATGGCTATCACCTTTTGGGGCGCGTTCAGGTAGTGGGCGGCTTGCCGCCTTAAAGAACGCGCCCACACCGGGGCCCCGTAAAGGGCCATGGACCGCACGACCCCCGCGTATAGCCTCCGGCAGGAGGCGTTTGGACCCCTCAGGTTGGGCAAGAGCCGCTTGAAGGCAGCCCCTGTCCGTTCCAGTTTGGGAGCCAAACGTCGGAAGTGCTCCACGAAGTTCCACCGGCTGTCGAGGACGAGTCCTAGGTACTTCAACGTCGACCCGACGCCGATGGAAACTCCTCCTGCCGTCAGTAGGGATCCCGACGGTGGCGCATTCCGAGGCCCATGAAAACACATGGCCTCGGACTTGTGCAATGCCACCTCGAGACCCAATTGCCGGATCCTATCCACGACTATCGCAACCCCGCGTGTCATGTTTTCGGCCGCCGCCTCGTGCGACCTCCCTTGTGCCAGTACCAGCGTGTCGTCAGCGTAGCAAACTACACTGACGCCGGTAGGGAGGTCGGCGCGCAGCACCCAGTCGTAACCGATGTTCCACAGGGCCGGTCCTAGAACCGATCCCTGTGGAACACCGCACGACATCTCTCGCCGGTTCCATTCTCCGCTCTGACCGGGGTAGATGACGGCCCTATCCGTCAAGTAGTCCCCGACCACACGACGAAGGTAGGTTGGCACCCGGTGATACCGGAGTGCCTCCCTAATGCAGCTCCAGGGCATGGAGTTGAAGGCGTTGGCGATGTCAAGAGACACCGCCAAGACGACCCCGCCCCGGGACACCGCGTCCCCCGTCGTGAGGGCTCTCACGCGCATGATGGCGTCCACCGTGGAGCGCCCCTTGCGGAAACCAAACTGGTGTTCCGCAAGATCCGGCCCCATCCCCGCAAGGTGCCCGGCAAGGCGGTTGGCAATGACTCTTTCGAAGAGCTTGCCCACCTCGTCGAGCAACACGATGGGCCGGTATGCGGACGGAGAGTCCGCAGGGCGCCCTGGTTTTCGGATGAGGACCAGCTTCCCCGTCTTCCAACGAAGCGGAAACTGGCCTCTCTCCAAGCATGCGCTCCTCTCTCCAAGCATTTGGTCTGCCCTACCCTTAGGGTCAGCGCAGACAGAGCGGAGCGCAGCGAAGAGGATTTTATTAACGCACTTGAAAATAAACTTTAAAATGATTACAATAAAGTGCATAAATGCTTGAACCTGACAAAAAATGCTCGCGCGTCCTCAATCAATTACAATTACAGTAAATTACAATAAGACATTAAAAATATTATCAGAAACAAAATACAAATAACTAAAGACCTAAGTAATATATAAATTTAGTTTCCATAGAAAAACGATGACCCCTCTTCAACCTCATAGTCGCATTTTACCCATTCACCATCTGCTTTCCTCTCCTCCCAATTATTTGTACCTGCTTTGGAAAGTTTTTCTTTCTCGGTCATCAGCTCATCCTTTAGCTTCTTTAAAGCGTATTGCAATTGAGTAGGCTCACTGGTAAAGTTTAGAGCGCTTTTCCCTGTAGTTATGTAGGTGAGGAATTCTTGCGTGAAATGTCTCTTCCTGAAACCTGTGAACGAGGGTCTGCCAATAGACATTGGGTCTATGTTCCCTAATGATTTGGTCAAAAGAGCTTGTGACATTTTCGACACGTAGTTGAAAGTAATGGGACTGAAAGTTATAGATTCTTTTTCACCCCTCTTCTGAAAAACGGCGTTGACCTCTTTTCTTGTATGCCATTTGGATTTATTGGTTATCTTCTCCAAGACATTAAGATTATCCAGATAAGTACCGAACATTGCATGGAACACAACTTCCGCAGTTTTGAACTGGTCTGAGCCACTTCTCATTTTAAACACGAGATTATGCTTTTTGCAGAAATCAGTATAAAATTTGAGCATGGGTGCACCCGAAAAACTCCATTGCACTGTCCCTTTAGCTCCCCAAAGAACTAGTAAAAGTAGAAGAGGGAAATAGATCTTCTGTGTTGACCTAGCCGTTGTTAATAATAATATATCCCCCAGCTCTTTCATAACCCCTGACACATTCCCCGGATGATTTGCATCTTTAAAAGCACTTATTATTTCTGCCGCCATTGGGAGCATTTGGAGACTATTTGACATGGCTGCTTTCAACTTATCAAAAAACTTGTCCTCCATGATAAGCATAATAGCCTGAGTAAGAGGCCCTAAGCTTCTAACCACGCCAGTGCGTCTTTCGGGAGCCAGAGTAACCCCTTGTAGAAGAGCTATATGTTGGTTTGTCAGTCCATATTGAGAAATGTTTTGGGTGTTCTCTTGTTTCTTTGTGACATGAACTGCTTTACCTTCTTTTGTCCTCTTTACCCCTCGTTTTGCCACCGAATCCCTAACTCTAAATCTTGTTACTCCCGTTCGCACTTCGTCGTAAAACGATCTAAAGAGTGTCATTAGTTCAACTATGGGTGTACAAATCAGGAAATTGAGTTCAATTTTTTGAGCCTTTATTTTCTCAACCACTGACTTAACTGAAACATCTCAATCGCATACGCGATTCGTAAAGAAAATGCCCGAGACCGCGCGAGGGATTATTCCTCTCTGTCTGCGCTGACCCTTAGAGTGTAATTTAAGCCCGCGTAGGTGCGGAGGGATAGGATAGCTGAGGAGCAGGTGGTGAGCGTTAAAATCATCTGCGACGTTAAGCTCGTGTGAGGCCACCCAAACCCCGCAGCGCCGGAGCCGTGACAGAAACAATGCTTGCTGCATGTTGCATGCCTGCTAGCATGTTGCATGCTTGTTTGCACGCTGCATGCTGCATGCCTGCATGCTGCATGTATGTTACCATGTTCGGAAACATAATACTTCGAACAAATGATATTTCGACTAAGTGTAACTTTGGTATGAAGTTTTTCGACCAAATGAAACGTCGGAGTAACGAAAAAAATCGAATTGACAATTAGTCAACTGATACAGTGGCAGACGTGACTTCGATGAAGTAAAAAAACAAAACGTTTATAGTTGAAAAGTTTTAGGTGAAATGAAATTTGGTCAAATATTTCGAACTTATTATAGGTAACCACTAGCCACATATTTGAATTTCCAGCCCCGAGATTCTGCGTCTTGTAAATACAATCAGTAAAGACACCGTCATACTTCCACTGGCCACAGGAATATTTTATTCTATCCTTACCTATCCAGTATCCTAAATAATATAACAGAGTTCACATTAACGCGGAATTGCTTCATGAGCAGTGTGATTTTATCTAGTTTATTAAATACATAGCTAAACATTAAAAAAATACAATATTCTCTCTGATGGTTTGAGTAGCGAGCATTTAGTATGACGGTATCGTTAATTCTCACTTCCATGTACTTAACTGTCGCAACTTCGTAAGTGTGAAAACTTGCGTCAGGATTCGTGAAGTACTTATTTCATATAATGCAGAAGGCAACCATTTGTAAAATCAACTTAATTTACATACATAAATAAACTAAATTAAGATAACGCCTAAAAATTGCACAAAGTTTGGATAGCAAAATAATTAAATATTTTTGTTACGAAATTGTTACCACTGATCATAATAAATAAGAATATATTTAAAAGAAAAATGTAAGTTAGACTGTCTTCTAAGTTTATAATAAATTCATGAAACCATGAACTATTTATTGATTTGGATGTATAAAATCTACGAATTAAGATTTTTTACTAATCAGATGTATCGAATGTTGACTTACTGTATTATACTTAATGTAGTATAGATAATAGGGCAGCTGCCCACGGTAGCGACAAACTTAATAGTAACATAATGTATAAGAAACGAATTAAAATGTTAATTTTTGTATGAAACGTGGTTTTATTTGTCGAGGCCGGTTTGAATTTAATGGCCGGCCTAATCGCCATTTTTTTTTCAAAGTTGCGGCCGCGCATACACCGTATATTAATCTATAGCTGGTATCAATACAAACAAGTTTTGTATGAGACAAAATGTTCTAGTGTCAAGTTGCCGAGAGCTTCAAAGTTGAGTTGAAGATGCCATCAGTAAATGGACTAGCTCATATCTCGGAAACGTGACACTAGAACATTTTGACAAGAAATGGCTTTTACAATAGGGTAAACTTAATTATTATAAAATAGACGTTATTAACTAAAAATATTAAAACAAGAAATTTCGTACCTAATTTGATTGTATTGGTGTTTTACTAAATTCCGTTAGGCTGTAGTAGCATTTGGCTAAAAGATTTTTTTAAGCTGTATTTTGTAGTCTAGTTGGTAACTGCTTAATTAGATTATGGATTTTAATATAGATAATTGGTGCCAAATAGAAAATACTTTTATGCATTAATGCCATGCTCGGCCTAACTAATTCTAGCTTATGATTGTCACGACGACTGCGGATGGTAACTACTGACATTTTTTTAAATAATTTAGGATTCGTTTGAACAAAATTAGCTACTTTATATAGAAATAAGGAAGGTAAACTTAGAATATTATGCTTAATAAAATATCGTTTGCAGCTATCGGTGACTGCTATCGGTAACTTTTAGACCGAACATAGCCCTAATGCACCTTTTTTGGGACTTAAATATTATTTCTCTATTATGGAACCGACACTACCATGGTAGGCAGTAAGAAGCGCTTCATTGCTTATTGTGGGTGCTAGTTTGTAAAGCGCGTAAGCCGCGGAATTGATTCGTTTATTCAATAGCTGTGTTCTTTCCAATAAAGACTTTTATCAATCGTTCCTACTAGTCTAGTAGTAATTTTGTAGTCTACTTTTTTTAAAACTGATCCTTGATAATTGATATTGAGGTTTGGGATGCTAAACGTTGTCTAAAAAACATAACTTTTGTTTTATCTAGGTTAATTTTTAAATGATTGTTATTTAACCATTTAACTCATTGATGTTATTATTTCTTTAATATCGCTCTCATAATTATCTTCTTTAATCATTGAACATACACATTTTACATATTTTTCAATATTTCTTAAAAAAAAAACCATATAAAAAACCATATAAAAAACATTTAAAAATATAAAAAAATAGTGGTCCGGCGGTGTCGGGAGCAGGGTCTAAGCTACCAGTGGTTAGGGCTCCAGAGACAGGAACCTCCTCACAATGCAAGCCGTATCGAGGAGTACCGCCTTCTGAATCAGGCCCTTGATCGAGCCTGGAAAGATGGTCGTATAGGCTCTTGGCAATAAGGCCTTTGGCGCTTAAGAGTATCAATATTAAAGTCATTATAGTATTGACGGTACGGTTGGCGCAGAGGCTGAGCGATTGACTGCTGCGCTTCGTGTCGCGGGTTCGATTCCCACACGGAACAAATATTTGTATGGCCTACAGGTGTTTGTGTATGTGAATTTAAATGTTTGTAAACGCACCCACTATACAGGAGAAACTCCTAGTGTGGGACAAAGTTTAAAAAAAAAAGAATTCAACTTCATACAAAAATCTTACTCTTACTCTGTCTCGCTCACTAATAAAATACATTCTATACTTTGTTATTAATCTTTATAGTGTTTCCTATTGTATGAATGAACAAAATGAAGGAATCTGATTTATCGAAGGAAGGGTGCAAGAATTTTCGAGCCCTCTTCGTGCGCTCTTGCATTTATTGCTCCTTTAATTGTGTGCGTTACGATTGCTCCGCCAAGTTATCAAAACAGAAAAAAACTTCTCCAAAAAATTTGTCGAAATTTGTCAATATCGAAGGGTACAAACGAAAAATTTGTCAAAGTAGAAATAAAGAAGTTATAAGGGTTTTAAGTTGGCCGCGCGAACGTAACGTGGAGGATTGCGCGGCCATGGATATCTCAGCAACTACTTGGGTTAGAGATCTAATTCTTTTTGTCAATTGAAGACTGAATTTGTCAAAAATTGTCGAAAAAAGAGTTATAAGCTCTGGATCAATATTTTACAAAGTATTCACCTTGGAAGTTATGGCCGCGCAATCCTCCACTTGTTGTTTCTTTATTGTTGATTATTTCTTTAAACCTAAGACATTACATCATACATTAAAACTGTTACAAGAAGAAAGGTCTTAATTTGTCAAAACTAACGAAAGCAGTACTACTAAAGTTTTGTCAAACAGACGAAATAAGTCCAAAACAAAAAGTACGTGGCCGCGTGATCGAAACGTTACTTTGTACGCTGATATCTCATTATCTATAATTGCTAGGATTTCGGTATGAACATCCATTTATTCGGCATTTTAACCTCATTAGAATGACATATCGTTTTACCCTCAGAACAGTTTACAACGCGTGTAATCTTAAAAATTATGTTTTCTCATACAACGTTCGAGCAGGGTAACCATAATTCCGACTTGATTTGGGAATACCTCTAACTGGCGAATATAATATTACTTAATTAATCTTTATATTTTTGTTAATTTTGCAAGCTGTGATGAATAAATAATATTAAAATAAATAAATAATTTCGTGTCTGAACGAGCCCTTAGCTATATGTGAATGCAAAAAAATGAATGTAAAACCAAGTCTCAATAGAGTGTCACTTACTTACAATTTAAATCGTTGAATAAGCAAAGGAATCGTGATGACGTCATCAGCCTAAAAACTTTTTTTTTTTTTTTGCGTGCGTCGATACTCTTGCACCATCACATCTTCCAAGCGCATCGTGCAGTGCAGGCGCTGCCGCTGCGGCTGCAGAGAACCTCAAGTGGCGTAAATATAGAAACCTTTGTGGAAACTATATTTTCGGGCCGTTTGGGGTTGAAACTCTGGGGTCGTGGGGTCCGAGTGCTCATAGCTTGTATAAGGAAATTTCGAAACGCCTAGTTGACGCTTCCCGTCACCCAAGGGCTGGCCTAAGGCTAAGTGTTGCCATACAACGTGGCAACGCCGCCAGTCTCTTGGGCACATTTTACCAGTTGACAGCGTTTTTCGATGCCCTTTTATAGTTAGTTGTTAGTTTATTTTTTTTTATTTTAGATTATTTAAGTTTTTATTTAATAATGTACCACACTTGACTAAAAAAGGTTAGATTTTTGAACAAAGCTCATTATTGAAATACACAAGGTTTTTATTTAATAAGAATACATTTTGCAGATTGAGCTAGAATGTTGTCCAATACCTATAATTGCTAGTCGCCTCCAGTTAGAGGTATTCCCAAATCAAGTCGAAATTATGGTTACCCTGCTCGATCGTTGTATGAGAAAACATATTTTTTAAGATTACACGCGTTGTAAACTATTCTGAGGGTAAAACGATATGTCATTCTAATGAGTTTAAAATGCTGAATAAATGGATGTTCACACCAAAATCCTAGCAATTATAGATAATGAGATATCAGCGTACAAAGTAACGTTTCGATCGCGCGGCCACGTACTTTTTGTTTTGGACTTATTTCGTCTGTTTAACAAAAGTTTAGTAGTATTTAATGCTTTCGTTAGTTTTGACAAATTAAGACCTTTCTTCTTGCAACAGTTTTAATGTTTGAAGTCTTAGGTTTAAAGAAATAATCAACAATAAAGAAACAACAAGTGGAGGATTGCGCGGCCATAACTTCCAAAGTGAATATTTCGTAAAATATTGATCCTAGAGCAATGCTTATAATTCTTTTTTCGACAATTTTTGACAAATTCAGTCTTCAATTGACAAAAAGAATTAGATCTCTAACCCAAGTAGTTGCTGAGATATCCATGGCCGCGTAATCCTCCACGTTACGTTCGCGCGGCCAACTTAAAACCCTTATAACTTCTTTATTTCTACTTTGACAAATTTTTGGTTTCTACCCTTCGATTTTGACAAATTTCGACAAATTTTTTGGCGAAGTTTTTTTCTGTTTTGATAACTTGGCGGAGCAATCGTAACGCACACCTTTAATTAGGTGTCAAAAATGTTGTACTTTCGTCAACAAAGTACCCACGTAACTCCTATTTCTGTATGAATGCTAATAGCTTTTCAAGCTCGCCTCGCTCGCTCTTACATTCTGTCTTCCTTTCGTTAAAAAAAAAAAGATTTATACCGTAAATACTTGAATGTAAAGAAGAATGTAAGACATTCGAATATTGCCATTTGCTGGAATCTTGGCCGTGAAAGAGTGCAGAGTGACCTATCGGCGGCAAGATATCATATTCCGTCAAAGAACTCATATTCCGATGGCAGCTGTCTGTTGAGATTTTGGCAAGGGTGTGGAGCCAGTATTAAATGGCAATATAGTGCAGCAAGATTATTTGGTTCTGCGGGCCCTGGAATTATGATTGGAACTAATCACACAACAATTCTTATAAATAACGAGTGATAAGGTCTGTCAAAAATCCGAATAAAATGCGCGTGTGTATTTTGGAGTTTTGGAACTAAATGGAACTTAGTAGTAGAGTAGCAAATAACAAAACGTAACATCAGATTGACAATCATTGTAATTAGAAATGTAGTTTGTTAAGCATTGATAAACTTTATCCTTGTCAGACATGTTGCAAACAATATTCGCTATCCTGCTGTCAAATGTTCGCTTCTGTCACTCGACGAGGTGTTGGAACGGACGAACGGAAATTATTTGGTGATTCACACAAACAATAAATAGTAAAATCTCGCGTTAGTCATTCGTAATCTCGTGCGTGTGATAAATTATTGTTAAATAGTAATTTCCAAAATGTTTTCCACAAATCCCAACTATACTAAACTCAAAACTCACTTGAGACTTGCTGTAAACAGGCTTAAGTTGCTAGAGAAGAAGAAAACAGAGTTAGCTCAGAAAGCAAGGAAAGAAATAGCAGAATACATTGCTGCTGGTAAAAGTGAAAGAGCTAAAATACGAGTGGAACACATCATCAGGTACGACCAAACGTTTTAGAGTAAATGAAAGAAATACCTGCAAGAACAAACCTGGCCTTGAGATAGAATTTGATTACTTTAATATAAAGCATTGCGTCATGTCGTAATAGGCTGGGTATTCATTAAGAAAAAGGATCGTCTAATTTACACAATCACGATTAGATTTTATCTATCTCTACGTATCCTCAAATCATCACACATTGAAGTAACAAATTAAGACAAGAAAGATCAAAACATGAATTTCTACAAAAACAACTATTTTAGTTGACTACTGTATTTTTTGGCAGATTTTTTAAATGTCAAACTTGGCTGATTCTATGTCATACTTCATGTATTAACATGATTGATCAGAAACCTTTCTATCAACACTGAAACATCTTCTGAAAATAGACTCATGATAATTGTTTTTCAGAGAGGACTACATGGTGGAGGCTATGGAAATAGTGGAGATGTATTGTGACCTTATTTTGGCGAGGTTTGGACTCGTGACACAGATGAAGGAACTTGATGAAGGGCTGGCAGAAGCCATATCCACACTTATATGGGCGGCACCGAGGATGCACACCGATGTACAGGTTGGTTGTTCTTGAACTCTGCTTAATAAAATTCTTGGATTTATTGACAAACAACACACTGGGTCACTTACACATGAAATGAAATGTGCAGTTGACGTCATAAATGAGGGATAAAAGTTTGCATAGAAGTTTGTCAATCACATAGCTTGTCTGGTTATAGTTTATATTTTAAAAGTGTACAAACTCATTGCATTTTTTTGTCACTAGAAAATTCTGGAAAGAAAAATGCCTTTATCAACAAAGTAGCATGAAGTAGTTTCAGTCATTGGTAGTCAAAGTTCACTATTTATTTGATCATTATTCGGGATGGAATAATTAGTTATTTCTGTTAAAAGTAACATGTTACTGTGCATGTCCAAGATGCTTTTTTCATTGCATCAGTTTATAGTGCATTATGATGAGCAATTTGATAGCAATAAATGATGACTAAGAATAGTAGAAATTGCAGACAAAATAAAAGAAAATTGGAAAAAAAAGGAAGAAATTTTGTTGAATTGTTTGACAAATGACTCGCAAACCAGAAGACTTTTAGTCAACTAAACTGATCATCAAAAAAATCAAGCCACCATAGTGTTTTCAACTGCAAATAATGCGTTTTTAATCACCATGGCACTTTCTTCAAGTATTTACCACTACCCTAGTCATAAAAAACATGCATCAATTTTAAGTTATAGCACTGCAAATTTTTTTTATTAGCAAATTTGTAAACGCAGTTGATAGGGTGGCTTGATTTTTTTGACGACCAGTGTATAAATAAGGATGATGTTCAGAGGGCTACATTATGGCTAGAAACTGCACAAAACAGAGGTTTGGAAGGAGAAAGGGAGGCCTTTGCCCAACTGTGGGGTGTGATATAGAAAGACTAAAAAACAACAAATTGGGTCTTTAGATATCCTTGTGGCATTTGGGAATCCCCATTAAACAGGAAGCCATTATCTTAATCATTTAAAACTTTTCCTTCTCTTGGTGAGTAATAAAATAATACAGCAGTAATCTCAATTGATAACAGAATCTATTAAATAACTTGACCGTAAGTTCGAAGCTTAATTGATTGAGATAGCACTTCCGTTTTCGCGTATTTCCCCTGTCTTTCTAACCTTCTCTTTCGCACATCCATCCCCTCTCCCGATCACTACCAGGTGGGCTCATGGCCTGATGCGCCTGAGCGTCTAGCTCATTGGCACAGAGTACTTTTGTATATAGGTATAGAGGCTTTACTCAACGGGATCAGAAGAAAAGCGATTGGTGGTGCCATCTGTAACCACAAACTTACAACTTTCCTGATATATTGTATATAATTGTGTAGATGTATACGTCTACCATCATTCTTGCTTCCAGGCAGGTTTTTATTATGAATTATTAAATTAGGTAATTTATCTTTATTAACCCCGTAATTTACTCATAGACTAACGTATATGAATAAATTAAGGAATTACTTGGCTGCAGAAAATAAAACATATTATTTTAATCATAGTCATTTATTTTGCCCTAAACATTGGTGCAACAGTCGTCGTAATAGGTCATACATAATAGAATCAAATCTTTTATTTTATTGTTAGTAATGTTAGCTTTTAGCAACATTTCGTCAAACATTAATAATAATATGCCGAGTTTGTCGTTAACAAATTTGTTGTTTAATAACAACAAATTTGTTCTTGAAGGAATTCAATGTGTTATTTAATAATAACACATTGAATTCCTTCAAGAACAGACTGGATGATATTTCCAAATCTTAAGGGTAACAAACATTGTCTTCCATTCAACATTCCAATTTCAATTTCTTGAAAAATAACAAAAACGACCGGCTGATTGATTGTTTGACAGCTTGCTTCATTGATGCAAGTAAAAAGTACAAAATAACTACTACGACACCAATGTAGCAGGTTTTAGAGTATCACTAACATTAAAATCAATGCAAATGATTTATATCCTCGTAACCGACGAGACCCCCACAGGCTAGTATTGGATGTCCTTCCAAGACTAGCTAAATATAATAAAAGTTGTATATCTATGTGTGTACGTGTTTATAATAAGATACCAAGTAATCTCAAGAATCTAAATATGAGATTATTTAAAAATAAATTGCATGAATGGTTGTGTAGTCATAGTTTTTATAGTGTCAAAGACTTCTTTGACAATAAATGTTAAATATTCTCGTGAAATTTTTGCACGCTTATTACTGTTAAGCAAAAACATGTATGCTCTTTCTTTTTTGTTTTTACCATCTTTTATACCATGTTTTTAAGCAAATAAATATTATTCTATTCTATTCTATTCTATTCTAAAAAGTATGCCAGTAGTAATGTTTTATTTGTTAAAAACATATTTTATGATTTTATTTGATATATTACGCGTATTTCGAATTTACACTACTAAACAGAATATTTATTTTATTAATGGTAACATTTGGCGTTCATTTGTTGGAGTATAATGAAACAAGAATAAAATAGTCATTTCGTCAGTGAAACTGTAGTATAATGCAATCTATTTTCAATTTAGTCGAATAGCGCCAACAAGCGCCATCTGTATTCACGAACCAGCAATACATGATTTTATAATACGACAAAATTAAAAATGCATTAGGATAAGGACCTACATCTACACTATCTTACAGTGATACAATACCGCTAATTATAAGATCTGTCTTTTCACCTGTGGCAAACAATAAATAAATGAATTATGAATTACTAGATTACGGTAGTCTTTCAATTTGGTAACATTAGTTTCTCCTAGTTGCATGGTAAAAAGTTCTAAGATTGTACAGCCTGCTCATTGGTGTTTCGTTTCTTTCTCGGCGCGTTCGGTTCGATCGTGAACCATTTATATTCCCCAAAATTAAATTTACTGTCGCTATTAACGTGTCAAGTGTCTTACACCGAGCGCACTTTTTTCACGTAAGTGTTTGCACAAAAATATTTTTTAACTCCTTAACAGCTTTGCTGTTCGATTTATTTATACCCACATAATAGATTACATTGTCTTTATGTAGATACATTTAAATTTTTCCGCTTTAAATTTTATCCTACAAGAATTGCTTAATTCTACCCTACATGGTATTGATTTTTTATTTTTTGTTAATTCTAGTAACTAGTTAATCACATAAGTGGCTATACCTTCTGAAACCAATCCTGGTGATGTGTCAGTTACCCCGGGCCCATCGCGCCGCCGATCGAGTAGCAGTTCTTCGAGTAGTTCTAGTAGCACATCTTCGACCTCTAGTAGTTCAAGGAAATCGGTAGACCGTAAACGAAAACGTTCACGATGCCACCGTCATAAGAAATCAAAACGTTCGCGACGTTCTAGGAACCTTAGGGTTAATAAATTATCTGAGGAGGTAGAGGAACTTCGTGATTAGCTTGGCCGTAATAATAATAATAGTACTCACACGGATCCCATATATTTTTGTAATGAGTCCTGTATTGACTTAAATAAAAGCCGCGAATTATTTTGTGATACTGATAATAATGAGGGTAGCAGTGAAGCCACAAAAGAGTTTTCGTTCAATATTCAGACCAAGCTTAATCAATCAATCAAATCAAATCAAAGCATTTATTTCAAGTAGGCCAGTTACAGGCACTTTTGAATTGTCGAAACAAAGATAACAGTAAAAAATAGCTACAGTCCCAGTCACAAGGCACAAAAACTGTGAAAGTACTGTAGTTGCTTATCTCTATGGAGAAGAACGGGCAAGAAACTCCATGGACACTCTTTAAATCAGAATACTTTAACAAAACCTTGGTTACATCATTCATTTTGAGATGGTACATTATGTGAGAACGATGCAGCAAGATGTGTACGTTAAAAGTGTCCATAGTAAAAACAATTCAAAAATAAAATAATTAATTCAAATAAGCCGTGGCAAATAAGAGATGACCAGTCACAACTGACAGCGCCCGTTCACGAACATGGCGCATGTATGTATCAGCACCATTCAACTCAACCATTTTGAAGGGAACTAAATGATCCGACACACGCGCCACCATCAGCGAGACATTTGAGTGAGCATGACATACTCCTAACCGCCAGGGCACATTCAAGTCAAGAGAAGACGCAGGTTTCCAGCGAATGACAGCTTTCTAGTACATAGTACTCACACAATATGGGCTAGGCGGCTATATAATACAAAAGAGATTGAATCTATACAATGCAAAGATAGTTATACAATCTTCAGCAGCTCCAACAATACTATTTAATGCTATCAATTTAGGCGCCCCTGTTCTTGTGGAGCAGGACCGGCATTGAGCCAAGCATTTTTATCAGTGATATAATCGTCCAACTTGTAATATGCTTTCTTACATAGTGTGCGTTTAATGCATGTTTTAAATTTCGTTTCATTCAGTTCAAGAATACTTTGTGGAATTTTATTATAGCATCTCAAACAGTACCCCATGAAAGATGAGTCTACTTTAGCGAGTCTGAAGCCTGGCTGAACTAATTGTAGTACTATTTCTAGTACTGTAATTGTGTCTGTCACCTCTTTTATTAAAAAGATGTAGATTTTTTCTTACATACATTATGTTTTCGTAGATGTATTGACAATGTACCGTCATGATGTTAATTTCCTTAAACAGTTCCCTTAGAGAATCGCGCCTACGAAGATTATATATGGCTCTGATGGCTCTTTTTTGCAGAATAAATATAGACTCAATGTCTGCAGCCCGTCCCCATATTAAAATGCCATTAGACATAATACTATGAAAGTAACTAAAATAGACCAGTCTAGCGGTATCTACATCAGTATATTGACTGATTTTTCTTATAGCATACGCTGCTGAACTTAGCCGCCCCGCAAGAGATGTTAAATGAGAACCCCATTGTAGCCTTGAATCAAGCGTAATCCCCAGGAAAACCGTTTTATCTACAAATTCAAGTTTCTCTTTATTCAATACTATATCACAATCGCTACTTTTAACATTCGGTAAAGCAAATCTTACGCATTTCGTTTTTTTTCCATTTAACACTAAATTGTTTGCTGTGAATCAATTATGGACCTGAAGTAGGGCATTATTCACGTCATCTAGATTTTGGGCCCGTCTATTTATCTTAAAAATTAGGGAAGTGTCATCAGCGAATAACACCATATTTTGAGGTTGGTTTTTCAATAAATAGGGGAGATCATTTATATATACTAGAAAGAAGAAAGGACCCAATATTGAGCCTTGCGGTACCCCCATTTTTACTTTTAAACCCTGTGAATAAACACCATTTATTTGCACATGTTGTTGTCTATCACTCAAATAAGATTTTACCAAACTAAGTGCAAGTTTCCCTAGTCCGTAATGCTCAAGTTTCAAAAGTAATGTGTGTGATTTACGCAATCAAATGCTTTGGAGAGGTCACAAAATATTCCAATGGCGTCTTGGGAATCTTCCCACGCAGTAAATGTGTGCTTTAATAAGGTTACACCGGCGTCAGTTGTACAACGTCCCTTGGTGAAACCATACTGTTGATCGTGTAAGATTCTGTTGGTGTTAAAATGATTGAGCATTTGAATCAACCAATCAATCAATCATTTTATTGTCAGGCAACTGAGGCCCATAGATAAAAATACACAAAATAATCCAGGAACCGTCAGTCCCTTAAGCACCTAGCGATTTTTTTAATACCCTAAACTGTGTTCAACATTTTGATAATAGTGACTGGTGCGATGTTCGTTATGCCGATACTCAAAAATTGTACAGCCATTCACCTGGTTTCGTAGATTTAGAGATTAATGACGAAATCAAAGCCTATGAGTCTACTCATCATTTAGCTCAAACAGATGGGCCTACGCTGCCCAAACTTTGTTTATTAAAACTTAGGAAGGTTTTACAAGATTCTATGAAAAGTTTCCGAACATGGGCAAGAGACGAACGAGATAAATTGTGTTTTGATAATTTACAAGAAAAAATAATTGAAATATTTTTCAAAAGTGATGTGCACAATTACTTTGTGGCCATAGAGGCGAAATTATTCAGATGAGACGTGATGCCATATTGAAATTTATTTGAGATCCTCTTATTAAATCGACTACGCTCGAAAAAATCGGTGGTGTTAAGAAAGCGTTCTTACCACTGAAAAGTAATGACAGCTCTGCCCATCAAGCTGGGTCTAGTAAAGATGTATCTAACAATCGCCCTCCGCAGGGGGCGGTGTGTTATAACAAATCTTCGCAAGGTATTGTACCTGGATGCTGCTATGCTCACGCTGCACATCCGGCATATAACGCTCCTCCGCAGGGGAGCTATCATTCTCAATGTCCTCAGGGATATGTAGACAACCACTGTAATCGACGCGGAGTCCAATACAACAGGTTCCTTTCGATCCCGAACCGGTCGTTTTAATCGACCAGGCAATGGCCAATTCAAAAACATTCGAAATCAGAACGCGTCCAATAGCGCGTCTAAAAATGATTAGTTTAAAAAACGGAGGAACTGACTCACTTTTGGCTATTTTATTTATTTATTGGATCTCCAACAGAAACTACACAAGTACAAGTGTGCGCTTCCAATTATTGGAGACCACATCATTCACTTATAATCTAGGTGCATATAGTAAATTTGATAAGGTTAAAAATCTACATAAATCTAAATACGTTACACGAAAATCATATAAAGGAAACAAGGTGAATTAATCTTTAATAAAATACCTGACCATATTAAAAACTTACTGTTGCCCAAATTTAAAAAATATTTCACAGAATTACTGTAGACAAATGTTATTATTTTGTGCAGGATTTCTTAAATGATATTTTTTTTGTAATATTATTTCCTTTATTCATTTCTATACAAACCTAATACATTTATATTCCTTAAAGTAAAAACAATATAAAAAACATTTAAAAATATTAAAAAAAATATAAAAAGTAATGTAAAAAATAATTTAATAAAATAAAAATTTAATTAAATTTAAAAATATTATTTATAATATCTCTGCTATGTATTATAGTCTGCCTTAACGTGGCATGCAACTTATTTTCATGTACCTACATTCTAAGCAAATAAAGACCTATTCTATTCTAATATTAAACTGTATAAAGCTGTATAAAGTAAGGTCTACTTGAATTTACTGTTTAGTCTGTGCATAGGATATTGAAAATATATAGTGCGGGGAAACATTGTGAGGAAACTGACATGTCCAAAATCCAAAAAAGACATGTGGCATCAACCAATCTGCACTGGGCCTGGCCCACTCTCACTGTCAGAGAAGACCCGTGTCCCAGCAGTGGAAACATTAATGACTGATTATTTATTTATTTATTTATTTGCATCAGACACAACGATCCATAATTTAGTTAGTAAGTACACTTAAAAATAATGTTAGCTTTAGATCAAATAATCAAAGATAAATACACACCACACAATAATATTAGGTCTTTACCTATGAAATTGGAGATTTGTATGAAAATTTTAAAATTAAAAACTTTTGTATTATTTTTTATTTTAGCTTATCTAGCTTTTTTATCTTTCCGATTTGACGCAAGTGCTTCAATGTCGTTTTGACACTAACTCCAAGGCCCGCAGCAAGCTCAGACGTAGATTGAGTTGGATCCGTTTCCACTATCGCCTTCAATTCGTCGTTGTCGACAATGGTAACCGGCCGACCGCGAGGATCATTCTTCAACTCAAAATTTCCAGATTTAAAACGATTGAACTAATAATGGACCGTATTTATGCAAGCAGTGTTAGGCACGTACACGTCGTTAATGTTTCGTGTTGTTTGCGCAGCGGTATGTCCACGTAGGAACTCATATTCGAAAATTGTACGAATTTTCAGTTTATCCATGGCGCCAAAAACTACCACAATTTCACAAAAACAAAAAACTATCTAAAAACAAATGACTGAATTTGAAATTAAAAGAACACGGCTTTCGAATAAAATTTATTTGAATTTCGAATTTCACGCCAATCCACAGATAATTAAATCTGAAAATGCTGGTTATTAAATCTCCAATTACATAGGTAGGGTAGTACACAAAATAAAATTACAATCATTTTTCGTCAAATAACAATATCAATGTAAAAAGTCCGTAATCAAATTTAAAAAGCGAATAAGCGATTAAGTGTAGCGACTGTTAGGAGAGTTGCCCCGCATTTTGCTGAACTTGGCCTATTTGGCACAGCCGTTAGGCAAACAATTATTACATTTTTTGTTTAGTTTTAAGTTATATTTTTTTCTTGTATTACATTTGTTTTATATTGTGTGCACTTGCGGCACGTGCCAAATAAATGTCATTTCCATCATTCTCTGTCTAGAGAGCAAATGAACAAATATTATTTACCTGTTCTCACCATTCGAATTCTATTCAGCGTTATCAATAGTTTGACTTAAATTGCATATTGTCTAATCTTTTACAGGAACTTAAAGTAATATCAGACTTACTGACAGCAAAATACGGCAAGATCTATGCTGATGCATGCAGAAATGAGAGTGTGAACACACTGAGTGACAAGCTGAAACACAAGATGTCAGTGCACAGTCCTCCTAAGATCCTCATCGAGAGGTACCTGATAGAAATAGCCAAGAATTATAATGTGGAGTATACACCTGATGAGCAGGTTATGAGGGAAGAAGAAGGTATGTATTTTCCATTCTAATACATTAGGAATAAGACAAAATTAATTTGCTAGCATCTTAAACTGACAATTTACTTGGTCTATTTTATAAATATCTTTTGGACATTGTCTGTTGGTGGCTTCTTTTTTTCATTGGTCAATCTTGTTTGCCCACTAAAGGATGTTTTCCACCAAACGGCTCGCATCGCATCTGATCTGAACGGATTTTACAATCTTTAAACGATATTAAATTGTGTACACAGTATTTAAAGGCTGTATTACCAAGCTGCGCACAGCAGCTTGACCGCGGGCGTCTATCGCGACACGCGATCGTTTCCGAAAGTATGCTGCGATACACGATCGACTCCGTTCGCCTGTCGTCGTATCCGATCGGATCCTTTCGGCAATTAGAACACGTCAACACGATAGGAATGAAACTATTTGATCAGACGCAGAAAAGGATACGTTCGCAAGCGACGGTACAGAGCGTATCGTATGCGTCGACATCCTGCCGGAAGCGATGGGCTGTCGCCGCATCCGTTTGTATCCTTTTCGATCCGATGTGATGCGAGCCGATGTGATGCGAGCCGTTTGGTGGTAATCATCCTTAACGAGATCTGATGGTCGTCCTACTTATAGTCTGGTTACCTTCGCCGCAGTCTAACTCGGCGGCGATTTTCTTTATCAAGAGTCCAGTAAGTGACGTTCGTTACCCATCTCTCCAGGTGCATTCGCGCTAAATAATTATGATTAATAAACACTATTATTTTAACGATTTACAGGTCGCGACGCTATGTTAATAGACATCAACGGTCCCCCGATGCCTCCCGGCTTTATCGGCTACCCGCAGCAACCGCCCATGAGCATGCCCAACCTGCCGGCGGGCGGGGGACCTCCGCCGCCACCTAATGTGCAGCCGTTCTCATACCCTACTGTAAGTATCAACATATATTATAATACAAGCTCTGCACGGGATCAGCGTCGCGTCAGCTCGAGCCGTGCGAAATTCTTTCCATGAAACTGGAACGAAGAAAAATTGCTGTTTCCTACAATGCAATACCTACATGGCCAAAATGTATGGAACAGCAGATTTATTTTTAATTACCGATGAAAAATTTCTACGCTCAGAATGATGTACTGAATTCGTGGTAACTGTTTTCGCGTCGGTGTTCCTTCCACCCTGTCATATACATCTTTTTTTACTACTTACCCATTACTTGATACTGGTTGTGAATCCAATTTAGCGTTACTGATTATAAAGTTTGCGACTTGCTCCAAATATACTTGAGGTAGATTATTCCTGAAAAATTAGACAATAGGTATACTGATTACCATTATCAAAGAAATAATGGTTTTGGGGGTGTTACATGCTATTCGGGTAAGGAGCTCGTGGCTAAATAAAAACAGCCGTTCGGATCAATCTTCAGGTTAAGCCGCGCTTGCCTAGGTTAATCTGTGGATGGGTGACCACACATTACATACACCGACGCGAAAACACACAAGCACTGTGTAGAAGACTAATTGTATGTTACATTAAGTTGAAGGACCATTTTCTTATTTAAAAAAAGAAGCTGTTCATTTTAAAATATCAGCAGCGCTTTTGCAATACTTTGTTAGAGCTTATGTTTCGTTTTACTATTTGCAATTCGTCTGTTCTTAATGTTCATATCATCTATCCACCTAGCTTTCAATAGTTCTAAAACTAGCTTTCAAAGTCTTAAGTCTTCTGTACTAATTTCGTGACTAATTCCAAAACGATAGCTACCTTCTGGCGGTAAAGTTGGTGGGTTTGTCGTCACGCCGCCGGCGTCGTACGGTGGACCCAGCCAGCCTCCCATGGGGTACCACCTGCCTCCAGGAGTTGATTCTAAGTCCTTGAGCAATAGCTTCCTCCAGGTAAGGCAAATAGACCATATCGAAGATTTTTAAATGTAGTAATTTTGATCTTAATTTTTACCTACGTACCGTCAGGGATATTAATTGGTAATCAAGTTGACAACCTATGTCAAATTGCAGCCATTGCATACAACTAGCAAATAATGACAGTTGTGATGTGTTTGTCAAATTCTGACATTTTTGTTGCTAGTTAAGTTGCTTAATAATATTAGCAGAATTTTTTTACATGATATGAAGTTAGTTGTTCTGATTTTTTAAAAACCTTGATTAATGTATATGTAAGCCTAATATTAACGCAAATGTTGCTTTTCATCTCACTCTTAACTATTTTCAATTTTTTCAATTATGACTAGTGCATGTTCGAGTGTGTTATGCTTGAATCCATTTTTTCCTTTTCAGGACGAAATGAGCAATCTGCCACCTGCTTATGACAGCATTCACCACGATTTGGTACTATTTTTATTTTATTTTTGCTTTCGCCACCAGTATTATGTTTTTTTTTGGCTTTCATCACCAGCATTACTGCACGATATCATTACCCTCTGTAAACGTTAGGATACCTCAACCATAAATTATGAAAGGGTGAGTTATTTAAATCCATCATGCGAAATCTCACAGGACAACAAAATCTAGCGCCAAAGTATTCATTACATTTTACAACAAGCTAGGAGTTACACGTTACTATCCAACAATGATACTGACTGCTCTTGAACGCAATTTAAATGTGCTGCTTATTGTTCAAATTCGCCTTTTGTAGCAATAACTTGACACCATCAATTAAATTTTCTAGCCCCACGTCCCAACACCGATGCCACCACACGTACCAACACCGCAGCCGCGTTCAAGAGTCCCTCCAAACCATTTTCCTGAGCTGCCCGAGCTGCCATCAGTACCATCAGACCTGATCCTGCCTTCAGTGCCTCATAGCAATGACTCTGACACGAACCAGCCAAACGCGCCCAACGTTAACGATGAGATCGATTTTGATGATCTGAACCGTCGGTTTGAAGAATTGAAGAAGAAGAAGTAAGGTGGGTAAGGTCGCTAGTCGCATGTACGCGGGATTAGGGCCTTGCTAGACGCGTAAGCTTGTTTGCGTAAACTCATACCAAGTTAAATAGACCAAAGGTGACTGCAACCGCTAATCGTAGTGGTAAAGCTAGCCCAATGCAGTGACACACCACTCCGACACGGTTATTTTCTATCATCATCTACCTAGCCTTTTCCCAACTATGTTGAGGTCGGCTTCCAGTCTAACCGGATGCAGCTGAATACCATAATTTTACATGAAGCGACTGCAAATCTGACTACACCATCCAGTAAGTACTGGGTATTACAATACTCCTTGGTAAGTCTATCTTTCTTTCTGCTTTCCAAGGCACGGAGGAAACTCGGTATGTAATGGGCGCTCAGCTATCCACGGACCAACCTAGGTAAGCGCGGCTTAACCTAACGACCTGAGCGGCTGTTATTATTTACCCACGAGCTCCTCGGGTTATTTTCTATGTAACAACAAACACGGCAACTGGCAGCAAAGTTGCCATTCACAGAAGCAATTTTGGGCTGCGGTATGCGTATGGTCGTCTTTGGTGTTGTCTGTAAGCTGTGCAAATGGTTTGAGTAAACTTTTGAACAACCTGATTACGCGTCGCTCTGTAGCCAGGTCTTAAGGGGTTAGCGCCAGGGTAATATAGATCTGTACATATTGATCTACTAGTTGACGGTTCTGCTTGATAGTGCTAGAAAACTTTAGTCTTTGCCTTATTAGAAATGGATTGATTACCGGATGGATAATAATGATTAATTTGAAAAGGCAATATGGAGGGAAAACCCGCAAGTATGTGGCTAGCTTGTTTGGAGATTGGTCGATGCTCACTTTTTATTGATTATGAAGTAAAATAACTATTAGTTAATCACAATATTATGTCAATGATTAACCCTTATGAACAAATATCGGGTATTTGAGTATTAATAAGTTTTGCCTTGCTCGGCTCGTTCTTATACCTCGACATTTCATTATGTAAGTACATAATGTAATTAAAAATAAATTAACACAAGTCACAAGCTTTCCTCATGAAACATTTGTTCATAAATTGTTATTGAATCACTTGATTTAACTTTCTTTTATATGTTAAGACTGGTCGGCGTATGTCGATTTCTGTATGTAAAACCAAATATATTATGTATATTTTTTTAATTTTCTGGCTCTCAGCCGTTTCCTGTAATATAATCTGATTGAATATGTTAATGTATTTAGTTTTTTTTACTGTTGTTCTAATTAACCGTTACATAATATTATGGGATTTGAAAGTATAACATGTTTATAATAATGGATGATGACGGCACCATTTGTCTTTTGCTTGAAAAGGATATGTGTGCACGCGAAGTAATTAACACTAGGAATACTGAAATTTCTAACCCATTCTTTTGTAAGCACAATGCGACACCTAATTGTATTACCTAAAGGAGTCTGCCCACTACGCCTTACCATACTATGCCCGTGCTAAGAACTTATCAATACAAATAATATTTTTCTGCTTGATACCTTCATAGCACGCTCATGGTAGATATTTAGATGGCGATTTGTGTACTGAAAACGGTCCTCAGTCTTCAACTCGACTGGAGAAATATCTAGTTAAAATATAGCTGTGTAAAGTATAAGGTTATGAAATAAAAGAGGTTTATTTTAATATATTTTATACAATTTATTATTGCTGCAAATGTCTGATATAAAACCATGCTTCCATTGATGACGGGTAGCAAGCGAATGTATAGTGTTGCCATAACGTGTACACTATGAAATACATATACATTTCATCTGTTTCAGTGTTTCATTTAACCTTGAATATGTGTTCGACTTAAGAAAGGGAAAAGTGTCGACATTTTATTATAACCATATCTTAATCCCTCTTCGTACAAATATTTAAGATGTTTACTAACTTATTCATATGTATATTGAGAAACAAAATGGAAGATACTAATCTAATATTTTTATAATTTTGTCATCTCATCACATCATTGTGGCAGGTTGGATTTATAGCCATCGATACACGAATAAGATAGCAAGACATTATCCTAAATTACGCACTTTAAAGGCAAACTCGCATTATTGCAATGGAACAGTTTTTCAAAGTTGAATCGGCTATTAGAAATCGCTGAATCAATTCATGAATAAATAAAAGAGGCGCCAACAAGGAGTGACGATCAGCTCTTCAAATCCAGTGCCCGGATTCCAATAAGTATACAAAAATGATCTTTTAATTCTAATAATATAAATAACAGCCTTATGGAGTAGTTGAGAAGGTTTTGTTCATAAAAGACTGTTGATTTGCTGCGACAGTGTTGCTATTTTCGCGTTATTTGGGTCAGTAATGTTGCCACCGTCTCTTTTCAGTCGGTTGTGGACTTGGGTGCTGGATACTATTCTAGTTTGTATTTGGAGCTTGTTGGGAGATTCAGCTAGGAGAGTGCCGAGGGCTACCAAACCTCTGTAACGAAAATATTAATACTTAGAATTTTGCTCAAATAGGTTAAACTATGAACACCAAAAAGATGTGTCAATGTGACTTATTTTGAATCTTTAAAGCTATCTGTAAAGTCTACATTTTTAGTCAATGGGCGACTAGACACCGTTCCGTCGAAGAGTATCATATCTTGTGAGGTAACAGATCATAACATCACGCCTGTAATCCCCGAAGGGTTAGGCAGAGCTGTACCTAATAGTACACCCACATTTCGCCAGTTTATATGTTTGAGTCCCATGTAATAACGGCGAGCCTATTGTCGTAAACCGGGCACAAATCCAAACTACGTGGCTGCTACTGAGAAATTCCTAATGGAAAAACTCAACAATTTGCCCGACCCGGGAATCGAACCCAGAACCTCATGCTCAGCAGTCACGATTGCGATCGAGGTAACAGATATTATTGAGAGAGTAGTCTGGTTTTCACCCTATAGCTTCTTTTACCACTGATAACAATATTTTCTTCTAGACTTAGATAACTAAGTAGTAGTTCACCTGAAATAAGCTTCGTTATCAGTGATCCTAGTGAGTAGCTGCAGGAGGCAGTCTGCGAGGTCCACGCTGTCGGGCTGCTGCGCTAGTGCCACGGACAGGTTCAGCAGTAAAGATGTGGCTGCGATCTGTAACAAACAAGTTGTTACTTTTCCGATACTTAATTAATTCATAAATACTGTTTTAAGGTGGATGTTGCGACGGTCTGTCCATACATTTTTCGTTTGGAACCCCGACGAAAAATACACTAAAACGAATCATTTTATCACTTTTCTGCAATGAAATGTGTGACCTTGCGTGGGACCTTTTTAGGAAATAATTTACATTATTTACTGAGAAAAACAATCTTGAAATCTAGGCAAAATTTGACATTTCTCGCCTACAAATGTAAGGCTAAGCAGATTTTAATTATTACTTAACTTTAAACAGCGTTCAGACTATTACTGATATATGAATTAGGGTCACGACCCACTGATCGATGGTTAGAAGACACAAAATAGGGGACGCTGTACGCATCCTATGACATCGACGTCACGAACACGCTCCTTAAGACTTCTTTCTTAAAATATGATTTACCTGAGTGTTGTTATTGAGCTGCGTGAGACATATGAGCGAGTGCACGACGCTCTCTCTCGCCGCCAGCACCAGCATCTCGCCGGGCAGGTCGCTGAACGCGTTCACAAGGACTCGCATCGCTAGCATTTGGTTGGCTGGGAGGTTATCTGAAAGTATATCATTTTTAAGTACTGATATTAGTTATATTTGTAAGTATGGAGCAGTCCCAATCTGCATTAACCTTTTAACCGCCAGAGCATAAACGCATGCACGTGCCCTTCACGCCAAGCCACAATTTCAGCCACGATTTTGTCACATGTGTGTGTCGTTTGGCGTACAGGGTACAGGGCACGCGCTTGCTTGTCACGTATATGTTACAATGGCGTTCAAAAGGTTAATGTCAATTAGCCCAAAGAAGCAAAACAGATAGTACCATTAAAAAATTTGCGGTAAAATCGAAGAAATCGTTTTTTTGCGAAAAGCCAGGAACCAAACAAGGCAGAGATGTAAGGGTATTATTATATTTATGGCTGCCAACATTTCTCCGTTTGTTCCAGATTTTTGTCGCATCTATCCACATTAGCACGAACAACAATTCATCCATACATCTGCCAACATATTATTTCAATCACATGTCACGCGCTTACCGAGCGCATGACAAACAAATTACCAGGCGCATGAATACATAAAGCGTGCACAACACATACCTGGTGCTAACAACGATAGCAAATAAGTGACGAACGTTGGTCCGTACGACGTGTCGAATATTTGTGCGTTTATTTCTTTATTCCTAACTGCTAACCTAGTTACGTCTAGTACGGGGAACAGGATTTCTGTAAAGGGAAACAGATAGATTATTTATTATCCTATACACCGAAAGGTAAATTAGAGGTGTATAGTAACAATCATATTTCGCTGGTCTATTACGACACAAGTTCATATTTTAATTTAATACAGGGTGTAAAGAGACCCTTCACGAATCCGCCAACCAAGCATTATGTACATCAAAGAGATACCGTGGCCCTGGAACACAAAGGGCAAAGAAGGAACATGGATGGGTATTAGTCAGTACAAGTCTGACACTCCCTTCCGCTCCGCCCAGAGTGGGCGGGGGTCATTTGATGATTTCCCATCCGAAAAAAAAAAAAAATAATAAAGCAGTAACAATAAACTAAATAACTTTAAGCAAAAATTATTGCTGGGAAACGCCATTTTTTTTGGAGTAAAAAATCACGTTTTACGGTGGGACTCAATGTAACGCACTCAACACATTGTGCTGATGGATGGATTGAATAGTACGGAGGTCGCAGAGCTGTTTAAAAATCTTATATTAAACACATGCATTTAAAAAAAAAAGTGGAAATGTTGGACTTTGACCCCCAATATCTCCGTAACTAGAAGGTTCCCAGGTATGGTCTAGAACAAAAAAATGATCGCAATGACGGGGAGAACAAGTGCCTTTCGGCTTCGTTAAGGGCCATGTTACGCCCTTTATCTTAATGTCCATGTCAATATTCAGGAATATTAAAAAAAATACGAAAAGTTCGTATAATAAACTCCCTCACCGCCTCTCAAATAAATTGGGAAAAAGAAAAAATAAAAATATTTTCTTTCGAAGATTTTGGCGACATACCTTTGGGCCACTCCAACATTTTCTTCAATACCAAAATGGTTTCATTGTTGATAACATTGTTCTGTAACAAAGCAATAAGTTGATTAACTTTTACTATTTCTAATTGTATATTTTTTATATCACGCAAACACGCCATTCATGCTCTAGCCTTCAGTTTCGCTCGCATGGCGGGCGCAGTGGCGTAGCGTGGGGCCGACTGTAATTTTGGCGGCCCCCTCTATTTTCATAATTAGTCGAGTAACGTTGGAAAGAGTCAAAATTCAAAGCATTTTTTTAAATTGTGTGTAATTGTGTGTTGTATTGTTGTGTGTGTGTTGCTGTGTGTGTGTTGTTGTGTGTGCGTTGTTGTTGTGTGTTGTTGTTTATAAATTTATTTGTTCAAGAAAAATCTTTTTAATTTCTAAGCATTGCCTGAGATGACGAGTAATAAAGAGAGGTATGGAAGAAGAAGACATGCTGCACCAAGCGAATGATGATGATGATCATTTGTTCGTATTATGTATGTAGGTATATATGTCATGTTCAACCGCCAATATAGCTAATACCTAGTGTATAAGGTTTGCCGTTCCGGAAATTAACGATAACAGCGAGCTCGAAAATTTTAGCACCCCAGATAGGTTCGATTTTCTTTTTTACCATAAATACAGATATAAAAAACGGTGGGCGGCAGGCTAGAAGAATATAGTGTTACTTTGTATCTAGAAAATACGGGGCGGCAGACCGGAATATTCTTGAGGCATGTAGGAAAAGCCGCCCCGGGCCAGCGGCGTATATGCTCCACTTCTTGGTTGTCCTTGTTTTTGCAACATAATCCCGTTGATATTAGTAATTACCTGATCTGATAAGTATGACCTGACGCTGCCGCCTGGCTCCGCTTGCCGCGTCTTGGCTCTGTTCTCTGTCGCCCACTCAAACGCGCCGCCCGGGGCCATGGCACCCCTTGCCGCCCCCCCACGCTACGCCACTGCGGCCGGTAATGAAACGGGAACTTACCGGAATAAAAATAATACCGTATGTTCATTTCCTGTACCTAGTTTAAAGAGAAAAAAAAGATTTTAAATAGTCGACTCTTACCAGTTCACACAATTTGACTACAGATTCTAACTGCTCCTCTGTCAAGGCGCTCAATCCGTCTCCCACTTTACTGTTGAACTCTCTGAGCTTGTCGTGTATCGCCTTCAAGTTTGCTTGGTCGAACCTAAAATTTCGAATATTATTATTTTCGAGTAGCTATGTAAGTATTACCCAGGCCAGTACTAACTGGGTTGTGGAGGTCAGATAGGCAGTCGCTCCATGTAAAATACTGGTATTCTGTTGCATCCGGTTAGATTTTAAGGCGACCCCAAGATAGTTGGGAAAAGGCTAGGCAGATGACGAGGCTTGTAACAAAAACATTTTGTTGCCTAGAAACGTGAAGGAATAATTTTCCTTTCTTACAAGTAAAAATGGGGTAGTATTTAAACGAGCGAAAATAAATACAATATAAAGGTGTCAAAACTATTGAAAATGGGCTACTGAAATACTAAGTGAGCGACAAACAGTGGGTGAATACAAATGTTTAAAACAGCGACTTGAACATACAAATTTGAGTTACTAGTTGTTCAATACGATCAGTGTGAATTATTTCAAGGACACTGAAAAAACCTAAAACAAGGTTATATATTGGTTATATTAACCAGTAGATTGTAGATAAGGCGTAGACTCTGATGAGTGTTGGTTCGCTCGCTCCCTAGACCCCGCCATCCCCTTCGAACCTAACCTGTCCGAGTCGGGGTGCCACAAGTCTTCGCCTGCGCTTGTTCTTGCTTCCTATATTCTCCTTGCCGCAATGACCGGATAAATAGTTACTTACTTGGTACAATAGTCGCCCATTCAGTATATTAGTCGCCAATTAAATTTTTATTCGCCCGATTAATAATTTCCCGTAAAAATGTTGCAGAAAATAACTGCCTATGCGCTTGTAGAGCGTTATTTGCAAGTAGGTTCTGGTCTTCATACGAATATAATAAATAGGTAACTAACTAAATAAATAAGTCGTGTGCCTGATAGGGTTTCCTTTCGGCAAAAATGACGAACATCTTTACAAATTTTCGTCTCCTATTTAACCCCGTTATCGGATAAACTTTAAAAAAAACATCCTAAGCTCTCACTCGTATGCTTCGTCCCAGCAGTTTAGGCCGTCAGTGTCAGTGATGTAAAGGAAGCCGACCTTACCTAATGTAAGCATCGTGCGGTATGAGCATCTTCTCGCTGCTGGTGCAGGTGGCGGACGTGGTGTAGGCGCCGGCGCCCGTGAAGGGGTCCGCGCGCGAGGGCGGCGGCAGGCCCGCGCGTGCCGCGCCGCCCGCGCCCGGCACGTAGCGCGACTCGCCCGTCAGCGGGTCCGCGAAGCTGCGAACGTAGCTAGGACATGCACAAGGTTCTACAAATACCTTCAAAGAACCGGGTAAACCCGGTGCTACGCGGTTTTCAAGGTATTTGAGAATCGGGCGCATACCCTGATTGTAGCCTACTTCTTTAGTTACTCATCGTTAAGTATAGTATGTGTGTGGTATACAGGGTGGTGGAAGGATCATCGACGCAACATAATCAATTCATCATTCCGAATCCCACATACAACTATATCGTCCGTAAAAAAAAAAAAAACAATCAGCTGTTCCATACATGATCGCGTAGGTATTAGACTTTTGTAGGAAACAGCTGTTTCTTTATTTATCCGTCAAGAATGACGAGTACATAGATACAATGAAGTTATTATTAAACGCAAATTATATTGAGATGCTATGAAGCATACAAATATACACTACAGGGAATTGATAAATGGCTCTTTTGGCGCGTTAAGGTGGTAGCGCCAGGGTAGCCCACGAAATTCAAATTTTCTTACGTTTTTTGCAATTTGCAGGTCAGTGTCAAGTTGTATGTTGATGAAAATACATTAATAAAAATCATCAGTTATATACTTTTTTTGTTGAATATGCTTTTTTTTTTACATAAAATCACGCCTGTAATACTCGAAGGGTTAGGCAGAGTTGTGCACACGGCGACACATAAAACAATAAAAAACCAGTATAAGCGGAACTCTCATTGAACGGGAAATCTATACAAAGCGACGCCATGTTATACTGGAAATGTATACATTCAAGTGTATCAGTGTATCTACAGTTCTCCCATGTTTTATCAATTATTTTTATTTTTAACAAGATCCGTGCTCTTGAATGAAAGAAGTGTTTAATTCATATAAATTGATATTCACGTGGAAATTGTATTGAAAAGAAATCAAGATGGCGGATTCTATTTTGCACACAGCAATAGACAAAAATAAAAAAGTAACTTGTAGTAAAAACTGTTACCGAGTAAGATGAGTATAAAATGATGATGTACGACTTACGTCAATAGCGGGCTATGATAAAAAAAGAAAACATATTACTCACTTTCTGAAATTGAAAACACATTTATTCTTGTCAAATGTTCGGTCAATTCATATGATTAGCCTTGTTCTTAGTTGTCAAAAAGCAGGAGTGAAAAAGCTATGAATTGTGACGGCAGAGTTATGAGTTAAGCGTACAGAATGTACGGGTTGGAAGGGACACCGACGCGAAAACGGTTACCACGTATTCAGTACATCATTCTGAGCCCCCACATAGAAATTTTACATAGGTTATTAAAAAAAATACAAAACTGCAATACCTACACGGTCATAATACAGGGAACAACCGTTTTTTTTAAAATTACCGATGAAAAATTTCGATGTGTTGGGGGCTAAGTATGATTTACTGAGTTCGTGGGATACCACCCTGTATAGGGCCCAAGAATTTTTGAAGCCTGACTTTTTTTTTTTAAATATATTGTTCTCAAAGAAACTCAGAGTGAAATTAAAATAGCTTACCCATTACTTGATACTGGTTGTGAATCCAATTTAGCGTTGCTGATTATAAAGTTTGCGACTTGCTCCAAATATACTTGAGGTAGATTATTCCTGAAAAATTAGACAGTAGCTGATTAGCATTATCAAGAAAATGTTTTGGGGGTGTTACATGTTATTCGGGTGAGGAGCTCGTGGCTAAATAATAACAGCCGGATCAATCTTCAGGTTAAGTCGCGCTTGCCTAGGTTGGTCTGTGGATGGGTGACCACACATTACATAACGAATTTTCTCCGTGCCTCGGAAAGCACGTTAAGCCGTGGGCAGAAAGTCTGACAATCAGTCTTACCAAGGGGTATTGTATTACCCAGTACTAACTGGGTTGTGGAGGTCAGATAGGCAGTCGCTCCATGTATAATTCTGGTATTCAGCTGCATCTGGTTAGACTGGAAGCCAACCCCAACATAAAAAAGGGAAAAGGTGAGGCAGATGATGAACCGAACATGATTCAGTAGGAACTTTCGTTGAATGTTCTTCAGGAAATTCTGCCGAATAGAATGTGCCCGCCCAGAACAAGTTTACTCTCCATTATGATTCTTACTGCTACCTATATCATCACACTGCTGACCAAATGATTCTCCCTATGAGTTTCAGTTCCTTCGATCCACTCTTAATGTGGGTGGTTTACTATATTAACATTATAATGTATATCTTACTTGTGTATAAAGGCTTGGGCAGCTACCCAAGGGTCTTCAGTCTTGTTAAAAGGAAGTTTTATTGGTGGCGCTCCATCCTTGATGTCTACGCTGAACACGAAGTCGTATTCCTGGAACAAATTCAAAATGTTACCAAATATTAGAATGTCTTTGAAATCAATATAAGCTTGATTCCAGAATAACTCAACGAACCAACTATGTAATGATTTCAAGGCAATTGAAATGTTGTACGGGACAACTGAATATTTACATGCTGTTTTAAGCTTTCACAGTTTACAAGTAAACTTATACTGTCACTAACGGGATATCTTCCGTGATTGTTCATTATTTTGAGCTCCCGATATAATAATGAACAATCACGGAAGATATCCCGTAAGTGACAGTATAATTTTATTTACATGCTGTTTATTTTTATATTACACACCTTTCCTTGATACATAGTCTTCCCTTCACTTGAGGGCGGGGCTCCCATGACGTCTCCGATCTCGTTCCAGGTGCTTTCAGCAGCGCTCCAGGAGTAACACTTCACGTTGGTGCCGCGACGTACCAGTTTTGTCGCACCGTCGGCTTTGCCGGGCTCTAGGAGAACTTCCGGGCCTGGTAATCTAGAAAAAAGTTTTACGTATTTTTTAATCAAACAAAGGCAAGGTTTCTTAGTAGAGATTTTAGTAAAGGAAAAACTTAAACAAACAACTATCACGTTTGAAAGACCTAGGAAGAGCACGCAGGATCCCCTACAGCAGTTGCTCTGATTACCCACGGCATTGCTAATACGGCAAAAGCTTTGTTAAAATAAAATCCCATAACTGAAGTGTATTGTAGTCAGTGCCGGATTAAGCAAGCGATGGGCCCACAACAAATTCTATCGAGGGGCCCTTGATCTGCCAGAGGGCAAACCCAAAAAATATTTTGCCAACTTTGTTCACAAATAATTTGTGGTGTGTCCCGGAGCAAATTTTTAGAAATATGTTAAAATTTATATTTATTGTAGTAGCTTTTGATACCACCAACAATCTATTGGGCAGTTGTCCACTGTAGGTATGGTATGGGCAGGGCCATAGCCAATTTGAGTTGGGCGGGGGAGGTACCCTAAATGAAAAAAAGCAAATAGGCTTGAGTAAAACACTAATAGAAAAAAAGAAAGGGAATTAGGAATTACTTAAAGAAAACTGTTGTTAGACCATTTATAACTTTGTCGACTCCACCTGGGGTAGGTTATATTTTCTTCTGACCCCCCCCCCCCTGTCTACGGCCCTGGTAGTCGGACACCTATCATTAGTAAAAAAAAACATGCGTGTCAATGCCAACCTTAAAACACTTTTGGATGTGTCTATAAAAAAATAAAACAAAGCCGATATCTAAATATTGTATAAACCTATATCAAGTAGTTTACTAACTCTACCTTCTCCTGCCTTTCGTTTCCGATCTTCGTTGATCATAACCAAAATTAAAATTATTTTTTATGAAAAATAAGAAGTCATCTTACTCAGAAAGTTTGAATCCACCAATTTCCTGCTGGGACGCTGCTTGCATCTTCGTGACTTCTTCCTCAAACTGTTTCAATGTTGCTTCGTCGGCATATCTTGCTGGGTCCTTCGTGAACACACGGACTACTCCGTCACTAGATCCTGTTAGTAAAGAAAAGAATATTCACCAATTTTTAGTGCTGTGCTGATGCAATAGAACATCTCAGAAAAAGATAAATATCTAAGGGTAAATACTAATTTTACCAACGTCGGGTAATTATCTTCTGAAAAGTACCTATGACATTTAACGACTTTCTTTTTTTTCAAAATGCATTCAGTATCCCACTTTTGTTGGACTACAAACTACATACCAGTAACAATGTCTCCGTTGTCGAGACACGTGATGCTCCACACAGACTGCACGGGCAGGCGTATGTCGCGCACACAGTCGCCGCCGGCCCACAGCCTCACACTGCCGTCTTCACCGGATGTAGCGAAACCTTGTTGCACGCCTGGGTTCATGCTGATACTGTAGCAAGAGATGCATAGTCAGAATGTGTTAAAATATTTGTTTAAAAAAAAGGAAGTACAGAAAATGACCAGCAACATTGTCTCATTGATAGTTTGAAATAATAATTGCTCATATCATCATCTTCCTGCCATTGTCCCATTCTACTTGGGGTCGACGCAACACGTTTTCTTCTTCCATTCTCCCCTGTCAGACGTCACGGCATCATTTACTCCTTTCTCTTTCATATTATTCCTCACACAATCTATCCATCTTTTCTTTGACCTCCCTCTCCATTCATCCATCCCTTTTTTAGTGACATGCGATTCATCCCTCCTCATTACATGTCCGTGTCCTTACCAAGATGGACGACTTACTTTAAATTTTTCTGTAACTGGCACCACTTTCAAACTTCCTGTTGAGTCAACAGATAAGAAAGCAAATAACTTGACACTTTGTTCCATGAATAAATATGATGGTTAGCAGTTGTATACTCGTAGTTTAGGGAAATCCCAACTACTTATTCTCCCTGTCATTGAGATCATTTTTTTGTTCTAGACCATACCTGGGGGGTGCGTTGTCAGAATTCCTCCTCGTGTGCCTGATGGCTGCCGGTCCCTCTCGATACGTCTGGAGGGAATAGCAGCTGCTGGGCCGGTGCACCCTGGGCGTGGGCAGTATCCTTCCCCGAGGAATGGGAAGAGATTCTTATTCCTCGGGAAATGTTACTGCCCATGGCTAATATTCTGACATGGGGGGGTCCCTCATGGACCAAGGGGGCGTTGCTCCGCGTGACCCTCTGAAAAGCAGAGGGCACAGCGGAGGAGCAAGGGCGGGCTCGGTGTGCACTTACCCTGCCTCCGAGCAGACAGTGAAGGACCTGCGTCCTTCACTGTCTCCGTCGATATCGTAATCCCACCGTCGAAGTGTCGTGGAACACGTCTCGCGGCTTCGATTGGGACCGAGGGTCTTGGCTTAACCGCCCGGACCACGAGGTAGAAAACCTCTATAAAAAGTTACCCCGAATCTCAAGCGGCGGCGCACCGCGAGGAGATGTATGGCTGACGGGTTCCTTTGGAAAATCAGTCTCTAGTGCGAACCACTGCCGGGCCTGGCTATGGCTTATCTGGGTACAGGGGGCACTGCCCAGATGGACTATTTATTTCCCCCATACTCGTGGGAACAGTATGGAAAAAGCTTTCAAAACCCAAAAAACGGCCGATAACGGCGAAGGAAGGGAGGAGAGGGATGCGGGGTCGGAGTCGGGCGCCGCATTCAGCGAGGTGAGCGCTGGCTCAGTGAGCTCCAAGCGCGGGAGGCCCGGGGCTGCTGCGGGGAACAGGGAGTTCCTACGCAAGCGGTCCAGGCCGGTAGGCGACCGAGAGTCGTCGTCAGATGGGGAGCTGGCTTCGGCTCGCAAGATCCCCACCAGCAAGCGCGGCGGGATCCGCGGCAAGGGGAGAGGCCTCTCTGCCACCGAGAGGTCGGCGCTGCTTGCCAAGGAGGGGCGCCACCAGGGGGTGGCCGCCGGTCACGAGGTGGCCCGTTCGGGCTCCTCTGGCGACGAGGCGGGCGCAGATGGCGGCTCTGATGCGGAGCGTAAGGCCGGGCTCGCGAAGGAGGTGGAGGCAGCGCTGAGGGCTGTCTCCTTCAAACAAAAGCCCTCCACCAGGCAAAGGGCTATACCTGCTGCGGTCGCCTCCATTATGGCGGCAGCGGAGGCTAGATTTGCGGGGCCGCCGCCAGACGGCGTGGCCAAACTGAGGGCGGAGGTCGCTCGACTGACAGCCGCCACGGAGCTTCTCAAAGAGGAGAATAGGAAGCTCCGAGCAGACCTGGCCAGTCTGCGCGAGTCCGGCTCTCGCGAGGCGCCCCAAAATGGGGGCCAGAAGCGTCCGGCCAGCACGTGCCGGTGGAGAACCAGGTCCTGAATCTGGTTCGGCAGGAGCTGGCTGCCTTCCAGGCGCGGTTCTCCGTCCTGGAGGGCATTGTCTTACGCCCCCCCCTGGCGGCAAACAAGGCGCCCCCGGGCTCGAGGGCGACCTCATATGCGTCTGCTGCGGCCTCCGCACCGGGGCCGTCCAGCCAGCCCCCCGGCAGGGTTATGTCGGCCCCGACGAAACCGGCTCCGGTTAAGAAGGCGGCGGCCCTGAAACAGGGCAAGGCGGCGGCCCAAAAGAAGGGCAACGTGGCGAATATGCCAGCGCCAGCCGCGAGACAGCCGCTATCGCCGCCCCCCCGCCCCCTAAGCCTTCCGCGGCCGAGACCGGGTGGCAGGTGGCTGGAGAAAACGCAAGGGAGCGAAAGGCGGCCAAAAAGGCCAGGAGGCAGGAGCAGAAACGCCGGCAAAAGGAGCGGGGCGTCGCGGTTAGGCTCAGCGCCCCGAAGACCGCAGCTGTAGTGATTACACTACAGCCGGACGCGGAAAAGAGGGGCGTGACCTACCGCGACGTGCTCGCTAAGGCGAAAGCGACGGTGAATCTCGGAGAGCTCGGGATCACCGGGGGCCTCCGGCTTAGAGTCACCGCAACAGGGGCTCGAGTGCTGGAGATCCCTGGCGAAACCCGTGGCTCGTCCGCTGACGCTCTGGCTGAAAAGCTTAGAGCGTCCCTAAATGCGGACGAGGCCCGAGTGTCCAGGCCCGTCAAATGCGCAGACCTGCGCATACTGGGTCTGGACGACTCGGTGACCGAGAAGGAGGTGGTGGCCGCCGTCACCAGGACCGGTGGGTGCCCTGCCGAGCACGTCAAGGCAGGCACCTTACGTCCGGACCTGTCGGGCATGCGAACCATAACGGTAAGCTGCCCTGTGACGGCGGCGAAAGTCATTGTGGAGGGCCGAAGGCTCTTGGTGGGCTGGGTTTCGGCGCAGGTGAAGCTGCTGGAACCCAGACCTCTGGGGTGCTTCCGCTGCCATGTGGGGCACCACGTGTCGGTCCGGTGCACCTCGGAGGTGGACCGCAGCGGCCTGTGCTTCCGCTGCGGCCAGCCTGGTCACATGGCCGCGGCTTGCTCCGCCGCGCCGCGCTGCGCCGCATGTGCGGCAGCTGGCAAGCCGGCCGATCACCGGGCAGGGAGCAAGTCCTGCGGTACTCCCGCCAAGGCCAGGGGCAAGGGAAGGCCTTCCGCCACCACCGCCAAAACCCCCACCGTCGCCACCACCGCAGCCGCCGCCACTGTCGCCGCCGCTGCCGCTACTGCTGCAACTTCCGCAGCGGGGCCCTCGCAGGGGGCCCGGGAGGGGGCTGAAATGGAGTGCCAGTAACGGCCCCATTACGCCTTCTCCAGGCGAACATCAACCACTGCGCCTGCGCTCAGGATCTGTTGCTCCAGAGCATGGCGCAGTGGTCGATTAACATCGCCGTGGTCGTTGAGCCGTACTTTGTCCCGCCCAGGGATGACTGGGTGGAGGACCTTAGCGGCTCAGTGACCATAATTGCGTCGGTCGCCGCCGGTACCCCGACCCTTGAGAGTGTCAGGAAGGGTCAGGGGTGCGTAGCAGCACGGTTCGGGGAGATCGTTGTAGTGGGAGTCTACTTCTCCCCGAGCTGAACTCTCGCCGAGTTCCACAACTCCCTCACGGAGTTGAGTGTCGTCATCGGAAGCCATTCCCTCCCCGTGCTTGTGCTCGGGGACTTCAATGCCAAGAACTTGGCTTGGGGTTCTCGTTACACGGACGTGCGGGGTAGAATGGTGGAGGACTGGGCTCTGGAGACAGGCCTGGTCGTCCTAAATCGGGGTTCTGTCCCCACGTGCGTGCGGATGCGGGGCGAGTCGGTGGTGGACATCTCGTTCGCCAGCCCCGCTCTGTCGCCGCGTGTCGTTGACTGGCGCGTCATGGAGGGGGTGGAGACCTATTCCGACCACCGGTACATCCGGTTTGACGTCTCCACCCAGTCCTCAAGCGTGCCGGTCCTACAGGCCCCGAGTGGTCCGCGATGGGCGCTGAAGCAGCTGGACCGGGAGCTCCTCCTGGAAGCTTCGATCGTGCAGGCCTGGGTGTCATCACCAGTCAGGCCTGCCGACATTGGTTCCAGGAGGCCATGTCCGAGATTTGCGACGTGGCAATGCCCCGAGTTCGGCCAGGAAGCGCCCGGCGTCAGGTGTACTGGTGGTCGCGAGAGCTGACGTCTCTGCGCAAGGCGTGCGTTGCCACGCGGCGCCTACGCCAGGCATCGCAGGCTCCGCATCCGCCCTCCGGATGCGGCAGCCATTGAGGCAGAGCTGTACGAGGGGTACAGAGCGGCGAAGACCGCCCTCCAAGAGGCTGTCCGGCGGGCCAAGAACTTGGCCCGCGAGAAGATGCTGGAGTCTCTGAACGGAGATCCGTGGGGGCGCCCTTACAAGATGGTGCGGGACAAACTCCGCACCCGGGCCCCCCCGTTGACGCAGAGTCTCCGGCCTGAGCTCGTGGAGGACGTGGTGAGCGCTCTGTTCCCTTCGCGAGGGGAGCATCCTCCCCCGCCTATGGCTCCGCCGCCGCGTGCGGTGCCGGAAGCGGACCACACCGATGACGATGACGACGTTCCGGAGGTGACTGGGGTAGACCTGAGAGTGGCGGTACGCAGGCTGAAAACCAGAAACACCGCCCCGGGACCTGATGGCTTGCCTGGAAAAGCCTGGGTCCTGGCCTCTGAGGCTCTCGGGCCCCGACTGGAAGGGCTCCTAAGCGCATGCTTGGAGAGAGGCCAGTTTCCACTTCGATGGAAGACGGGGAAGCTGGTCCTCATCCGGAAACCAGGGCGCCCTGCGGACTCTCCGTCCGCATACCGGCCCATCGTGCTGCTCGACGAGGTGGGCAAGCTCTTTGAAAGAGTCATTGCCAACCGCCTCGCCGGGCACCTTGCGGGGATGGGACCGGATCTTGCGGAACACCAGTTTGGTTTCCGCAAGGGGCGCTCGACGGTGGACGCCATCATGCGCGTGAGAGCCCTCACGACGGGGGACACGGTGTCCCGGGGCGGGGTTGTCTTGGCGGTGTCTCTCGACATCGCCAACGCCTTCAACTCCATGCCCTGGAGCTGCATTAGGGAGGCACTCCGGTATCACCGGGTGCCGACCTACCTTCGTCGTGTGGTCGGGGACTACCTGACGGATAGGGCCGTCATCTACCCCAGTCGGAGCGGAGAATGGAACCGGCGAGAGATGTCGTGCGGTGTTCCACAGGGATCGGTTCTGGGGCCGGCCTTGTGGAACATCGGTTACGACTGGGTGCTGCGCGCCGACCTCCCTACCGGCGTCAGTGTAGTTTGCTACGCTGACGACACGCTGGTACTGGCACAAGGGAGGTCGCACGAGGCGGCGGCCGAAAACATGACACGCGGGGTTGCGATGGTCGTGGAGAGGATCCGGCAATTGGGTCTCGAGGTGGCACTGCACAAGTCCGAGGCCATGTGTTTTCATGGGCCTCGGAATACGCCACCGTCGGGATCCCTACTGACGGCAGGAGGGGTTTCCATCGGCGTCGGGTCGACGTTGAAGTACCTAGGACTCGTCCTCGACAGCCGGTGGAACTTCGTGGAGCACTTCCGACGTTTGGCTCCCAAACTGGAACGGACAGGGGCTGCCTTCAAGCGGCTCTTGCCCAACCTGAGGGGTCCAAACGCCTCCTGCCGGAAGCTTTACGCGGGGGTCGTGCGGTCCATGGCCCTTTACGGGGCCCCGGTGTGGGCGCGTTCTTTGAGGCGGCAAGCCGCCCACTACCTGAACGCGCCCCAAAAAGTAATAGCCATAAGGCTAATCCGGGGGTACCGCACGATCTCCGGCGAAGCGGCTAGCCTCCTTGCCGGATTGCCGCCATGGGATCTGGAGGCGATAGTCCTCGCACGCCTGCACGAATGGCGCGCGGAGGCACTACGTCGGGAGGAAACTCCGCTGCCGCGGCAAATTGCTGCTCAGCGGACAGACCTCCGGCGTGATCTCATGGCGACATGGAGAGAGCGACTGTCGCAACCCCGTGCAGGGCACGCCACCATAGTGGCGATAAGTCCCCTCTTTGAGGAGTGGCTAGAGAGGCGCCACGGCGCCCTCACCTACCGCCTGACGCAGATCCTCACCGGACACGGTTGTTTCGGGAGGTTCCTGCACCGAATCGGGCGGGAGGAAACGCCCGGGTGTTTCCACTGCGAGGATCGTCCGGAGGACACGGTGGAGCACACCGTGGAGGTCTGCCCCGCTTGGGCGGAGCACCGCCGTGTCCTCGTAGCGGCGATTGGCGGCGGCGATCTCTCGCGTCCGGCCTTGGTTTAAGCCATGGTCCGGAGCGAGAGGGAATGGGAAGCCGTCACCTCTTTCTGCGAAGCTGTCATGCTAGTGAAGGAGGTGGCGGGACGTGAGAGGGAAAGAACCTCACGTCCCAGTCGCCGCGGGAGACGCCCTGGGCGTTGGGGGTCACGTGGTGGCTCCCGGCCACCGTAGGCGCGTGCCTGTGGACGGCGAGTTATGGGCTAGCTCGCCGTCCGGCCGTCTTATGACGACAGGCCGTGTCGATGGCGCGTTCGTGTTCCACGTGCGCCTCAAAGAAATGTCAGCAAATAAGTAGGGGTCTGCAAGGGCCGATGCCTGCCAGGGCTGCGGGACTGTTCGAAAGAGATACCGTGGCCCTGGAACACAAAGGGCAAAGAAGGAACATGGATGGGTTTTAGTCAGTACAAGTCTGACACTCCCTTCCGCTCCGCCCAGAGTGGGGGGGGGTCATTTGATGATTTCCCATCCGGAAAAAAAAAAAAAAAAAAAAAAAGACCATACCTGGGAACCTTCTAGTTATGGAGATATTTGGGGGCAACGTTCTAAATTTTTCACAAGTTTAAAAAAAGATACCAGTTTTTAATGTAAGATTTTTACTTTAAACACCTTCACGATTAGGAGGTTCGTGGAGGTCTTTAATGCAAATAACTTGACACTTTGTTCCATGAATAAATATGATGGTTAACAGTTGTAACATTTAGGGAAGTCCCAACAAAATTAAACAAGTTTCCTTATTGTTACAAAAGGTTAAAAGTTGAACATGTTGTCTTCTGACACAATATTCTTTTACTGTTTTATTCTGCATATGATTGCATTGCTGAGACACAGGCCTGTTACCCACCATGCAGTACCTACCCATGTGACTGAGTTATCATAAAGGGTGTAACAAGACCTTTAATGAAGCCGAAAGGTACTTGTTCTCTTCGTCATTGTGATCATGTTTTTGTTCTAGACCATACCTGGGAACCTTCTAGTTATGGAGATATTGGGGGGGGGCCCAAATTCCAAATTTAAAAAAAATACCAGTTTTTAATGTAAGATTTTTACTTTAAAGACCTACAACCCCCATACTATTCAATTCTTCCATTTCTTCTTCCAATTCCAGTTTTGAGTGTGTTACATTGAGTCCTACCGTAAAACGTGATTTATCACCCCAAAAAAAAGTTGTTTCCCAGCAATATTTTTTGCATAAAGTTACTTAGTTTGATGTACTTGTTTGACGGCTTCGTGAAGGGTCCTTTTACACCCTGTATGTTTCAGAGTTTTTGGTTCTAGGACGTACTGGTTTCCTTACTATGTTTTCCTTCAATGTTTAGTATTAGCCATTATAACTTACCTGTAGATATAGTTAGAATGTCCGTAGAAAGTGTTAAGGCACTGGCCCTTGTTGGTCCAGAGCTTGATGGAGGCATCATTGGAACAGCTAAGGAATGTTTCAGGATTGGCTACGGCTAGATCTCTTACACAATCCGTGTGCCCTGTAAAACAGAAGCAGGATCATTAGACATCAACTCATAAGTTCTGGCAGGTTCATTACAGCTCTTTTACAACTTATGAAAAAGCCCATGTGGTATGTGTGTGTGTGTGTGTGTGTGTAAGAGGGAATGCACCATAATACACCATAGTGGTAGATGTCTCCGAATTTTTGGTTCTTGAGAGCAGTTGTGCAACTTAAATTAATTGTATATAAAAATGCTGATTGGCCTTTTGGTGGGCAGTTTCACAGAATGCATATTATTTTTAGATCTCTTCCTTACCAGTCAAACTAGTGATAATAGTGCCATCCTTCATCCATAACTTAATAGTTTTGTCAGCAGATGCAGTGGCATAGGTACTGTTGAACAGCTCTACCGCGGCCCACACTGCAGCCTGGTGGCCCTTGAGAGTCAGTGGCGGAACGCGCGCTGCGTTCACATTCCATACCTTGGCTGTACTGTCCCAGCTGGAACTATAAAGAGTTAAGTAGGTCAGAATTGGATAGTTGTGATTTTAAGCTGGTTTGTTATATCCCCAAATTGTATGCAACAATACTTTAGTCTTTCTTTGTATTAGTGCAATTGAAACTTGAGAAGAGTGTTTTTATTATAAAAAAAAAATGTATATTAAAAAAAAAAACAAGAATTGTTTATTGCTAAAACTTAAATAACTTATTCTAGTTACAATGGGGAGAATCCTTTTAAGCATATAGCAATAGTTTGCTTGTTTTATTTTGATTCATGGGTTACATTTTCAGGTTAGGTTTTAGTAAATACTTTGTATCACTATCAGCATTATTTGTACTTTTTAAAAAGAGGGTAATCCCCAGTAAAAGTGACAAGATAATATGGTTTGTGAATATTCATCTGTATCTGTCTGATGACTAACCCACATTATGTAAACAATTTAGTTCTGAAAACTATTCTCTACAAATGTACAAAAATATTTAAATTATGGTTTTGATTGTTCGGTCCTGCATTTTGAAATAACATATTTGTTTTACATGAATGCTTGCCGTTTAGGAATATGACACTTTTATGAGATCCCTCAAATATCTTTTTAATAAATAGTTTTGTATGTCTTCCAGTTAAGATAGTAACCAAGGTCATGATCTTAACAGATTAATTAAACTAGTTTACACGATTTTTATACCCCAGCAGAAAATTGTTGATTAAGTATTGTTTATTATGGAAAGAAGTATATAAAAAAATCCGTCACATCTGATTTTGGAAATATTTGTTTACAAACAAACAACACAGTCTTAGTAAAAAAATAAGAATGGCAAAGTTTCGTCGATGTTTTAAAAATTGTGGATTACTTTCTTTTATAATGGACCAACAGTCAGCCTGTTAACTATATTTTAAGGCAAAATCCTTGATAGGTGATCTTCAAAAGTCTTTAGATGTTGGTAAAAGCGGCCCCCTGAATAAATGTAGATATGCACTTTTTTAATGAATCTCTATTGGGTTTTCTCATTTTTTTAATTATAAACTGTCCACCAATTTAGGGAAAGAGATCAGAATTTTGTAAACACTTTCTGCAATACATTATAATAAAATTGAAACAAGTTATTTATTGTTTGTAGTTTAGTTTATTGGTTGTAGTTTCATGTTCATTTACTCCCTACTGGCCTTTCTCGGGGAGTTAGGGTGGATCGAATAGATTTCCCACCCGCACGCAAAATACGCGCTTTGACGTGGAGTTGCGGACACCAGCCCGTTATACAATAGGCTTTACCTACTCCCTGTAAATGAACATACTACAATCCCCAATTCGATTAGATAAAAAAAAATGATTTGACGTGATAGAATATTTCTGCTAACACTTCTAGGCTTAAGGAAGGTAGTTTAACATGTTTATAAAAAAAACCTTTTTAAGATATCAAAAAAACATATGGAAAACTACACAGTTTGATGCAAAACATTGCATCATACTTTATCCACTGAAAAAGACTTTTTTAGTTGGTATAAGCTGCCACATGAAAACAAAGGATATTACTAACCTCAACAAAATGCCAGAGTCTCGTCCAGGCGTGACGCTACACACGGCGTTTTCGTGGCCCTCCAACGTCACCTGGATCGCTCCGTCCTGCAGGTTATACCCCAATATTGTATTGTCATTGCTGCCGGACACCACAAGTCCATCGGGATACGCTTCACAAGGAGGCAGCCAGCAAACGCATGACACGAAATTCCTATGCCCTTTGTACGTCACCACGTTCACAAAGTCTTTCACCCTGTAATAGTAAAGTTTTGTTAGCTTTCTGGCAATTAAAAACGGCGTAATGGGATACAAATACCAACCCTTCCGGATGCCACAGTTTCGCCGTCCTGTCGCGTGAAGCAGATAATATACAAAATTCTTTGGTCGTGGCTACACATCGCACGTCCAGTGCATGGCCGCATAGTACAGCACTTAGTTTATAATCAGGAACAGCCATTGGAAAACGTATTTATTTTCAAATTGCAGAGAAAAATCAGAAACAATCGCGGCGAATAAAAGTTGTCATGTCATGTTGACGTTCGCTGTCATTGGCAGCAGGCTTTTTAAAAACTATTCATGTGTAGATAGCAAAGGCAAACATGCCGGTGGGTTCGCTTTCGTTCGGTTGGTGCATAGTCAGCGCACAAATATTTTAATGATTTAGAGCCACTTCAGTGGAAGATATTAAATAAATCGTTCTGTTCTAAACATTATATGCCTTCAAAATTTCAGTTTAAATTATTTTCCGATTTGAAAATGGCTTTCTAGTTAGTTTCTGTACGAAATGTTATATGTTAGTTTCACGATGCTGCCAATGTAACAAAATTAGCGCGGGCATTTTAACTCTAAAGTTTATTTCTATTTTGCAAAGTGAATTATAGCTATAAAATGATAAGAATTGAGAGTATGCAACTTTAATAAATATAATTACAAGGTGGTCAAAATATAGGAAGTAGTAATTTACTATACAGTAAGGTTTTAAGTCTTGTATTTGGACAAAGAAAATCCGAAACATGGTGAAGCTATTACAATAAGTATGTAAAGCATTTTCTTTTCAATTGTTAAGCAGAAGAAGAATAAATGTGTGTATTTTGATTTGACAATACAGAACTGCTCGTCTCTTTACTTTCTCGCTCCGCGGCGCCAGTGTGGCCGGACCGGTGACCGGTGTTACTGTAGACTATACATACCTACAGTATTGTACATACGTAGTGTAAAGATGGCGTCGACGGTGTGTGTTTCTAGATGCCGACTGTTAGCAAAATTAGAAATAAATCGTGGTTTGTGTTTATCACCGATATTTAGGGATTTGTCTAATAGCAGGGTAAGTGACTTATGTTTTTCTTTCTTTAACCATATTTTATAAGTGGTGTTTCATATATGATTGCCGTTTACGAGTCCAATTTTCGTATGCACGTGCATATCTATTCTATAGATATGTAGTTGGCAGCTGTCAAACGTCAAAAATATTGTTTTTATTTTTAATTTGTGGTTATCAGTTTTTTTATTGATTATAACAACAGGGATGATAAACCTTTTGACGTTTTTTCGTTTAACATGATCTTTTTAGAAGACGACCAAAATTTCCTACTCTGCTTGTTAATAATAAATCCCAATCCTACCACAATTTTATTTATGTGATATTTTACCTGGTTCCGTGTACCGGTTAGATTTATAAAACTGACTACAAAAGTCAGTTTACCGCCACCAGTGACCGCTTTTTTTTAACAATAGTGGATACCAACCATAAGTTATTCCAATTTATTATTGTTATCCTTGTACCCGACCTACACTAAAAATTATGTACCTATGTGATAACATAAATAACAATAGATTTAAGTAAGGTAATATTCATGTGTTGTACTTACCTGGGTAATATTTAAAAGGCTGACAAATTTAGACTTATATTAATTTCTTGATTGATGAATTTACTATGAAACTAATACCTACGTGATTTACAAAATTATGTAAAAGTGTCAATCTTCCCCCAAAAATGTAAATGCGACCAGTATCAACACGGCATTGTTTTGTTTAAGTAGGTGGGTACTCCAACCTATAGATAAGACAACAAATATTTCTCATGTATGATTTACTGCTTGTAAAACTCTGACACAATGTAGAATTAGGCCCCGATAAGCGTAATTAAATGCCATTAATAGCATCAGATTAAGTGCTTTAACTTTCGCAGAATCTTAATTCGTGATTATTGTATTGGTTTTCTGCGAAATCTCCCACGGCGTTTTTTCTTAAAATAATCGGAGGTATTAAAAGAGCTCGTTTATTTTTGTTTACATTCTCGTTTCAATGTTTAGTTGGCGACATGTGGTCAGTAGTCACGTAGGCATAAATCATTTAATGACCAATTTAGTAGTTCGTTGCCAACAAAACAACAAACGTAAAAGTTAAGATAATCATCTTAATTGTTTGGGACCCTAGATTTTCCCATAGCCACAGTCAAAAGTCCCGTTATCTGTCTAGTTGATAAACGACAGAATCTCGCTTATAAATGTTGTTATAGCAAAGTATTTCAATATTATCAAAATAAATTATGTTTTCACAATGCCTGTTCTACCAAGGAATACGTACTTATGAGATCCAGAAAGATGAATTTCACTTAGTTCTAAAGCAATGCCAGTCCCGTATCATAAATCGACATTATGATCGATGTGATCTTATCCGTCTTGTTTTCAATGTAAGTTACCTTAGATAACAAGGCGATATTTTATCCATTACAATCTACATCAGTAATCCTGAAAATGTAATATGTAACAAAATTATCTCACACTGGTTAAAACCTTCTTTCAATGCACAAGAAGTATCTAAGTAGTACCTATGCTTTGATCTGCCTATAAACTGGTAAAGGCGTTGTTTTTAAAATCACTACTCTTGATAGAATGGTACATGAAGCTGATGCTGTTACCAACTCTCTTCAGGGGCTGCAGTCTCGACATAGATAGCGACAAAAATCGGTCGTTAAGTCATAACGATGTCAAATTTCTTTAATAGATTTTCAACCTTAAGGTTTCGTGATAAAGTTGAAAATCTATTAAAGAAATTTGTCATCGTTATGACTTAACGACCGATTTTTGTTGCTATCTATGTCGAGACTGCAGCCCCTGGGCCTGCAGGCCTGCGAAGTCCTTTACGATGTACTTGCACGAGAAGACACACCTGTTCAAGGAAACAGTACACGTGCAAAATTATATGAAGTTGTGAACATAAAGTCGAGCAAAACTTAAACATGTCAAGTAAAGTTTAAACACCATGTTACAAAGTTACTTGCTCTCTCCGGATCCGCTTCAAATTTTCTTGGCTTTACCAATTAGAACTTATCTCGCAAATGTATTATTCACGTTTGTAAATAATTACTTAACTCAGTCGTCCTAAATATAGATTAACATCAAAGTGTCAATTTAGTACGACGTTGTGGATCATCACTACACGCTGTTTGAAAGCAGAAGCGGTGATGAGGAGGGATGAAACACACGTGTCTAAGAGGGTGATGAATACAAATGTTGATGGACGGAGGGAGAAAAACTGTTAAAAGAGGGCATGAATGAAGCGGGAGTAAATGATTAGGTGATGGTTGACATCTTTGAGAAATGTGGAACAAGGGCAGGAATAGAAATAATACATGGCTCATTCAATGAACTCCGCTTATCGTAGTCCACTACTGGACGGACATAGGCCTATTCCAAACTGCGCTACAACTCCCTGTCCTCACCCCTCCACATCCAGTCTGTCCCGTCCCCGTCACCTTTTATGTCGGTAGATATAACTTAGCGGTCCATATGACTCATTAGAAAGCTTGGTTTGAACAGCAGTAAAAGGCAGAAATCAAACTACATTTCAAGCGCTCATCACACTTTTGGGTGTTCTTATAATGTATATAAATCTTATGACTAACTAGCCGACCCGCGCAACTTCGTCTGCGTCACATAAGAGAGAGAAAGGGTTAGAGAGAGTCCGAGTCAACCTTAAAAGATAGGTAGATTTGAACTTTTTAAGGGAAACGATTCCGTCATACACGATTGTTGCGCAACTTTAACCGTAAAACTTTTACCCTTCCTCGATAAATGGGCTGTCCAACATTAAAAGATTTTTTTAATTCCAACCAGTAGTTCCTGAAATTAGCGCGTTCAACCAACCAAACAAACTACTTATGTTTTTCCAAGGAAGGGCTTCCCTCGACAGCCTTACGTCTTCATCCTTAAACACTCGATGACAGTCATACTCCAGCTAGGTCGAAAGTTCTTATCAAGGTGCATGAAATGACACGATGAAGCTGCTGTGAACTGTTGCGGAACTCTTCAACTGCCATCCGTCTCCATCGTCAGACCCTAGATGAGTCATACTCCAGGCAGATCTAAAGTTCTCACTAGACTAGACTAATCTAGAGTACCATTTGCTATCATAACTTTTAAAAAAAGTCGATCAGTCGATTTTAAAGTTATCGAGCACATTTTTCGGCTGAAATGATGATGATGAGCACATTTTGATTCATTAGTACCATTTTGGTTCAATAGCTGTAGATGCATGTATCTTACATATTGATGATAAGTTCTTCTTGAACACTCAGTATGTTACTGCTTCATAAATACTCTCGATGATAAAACTCTTTATTTGAAAATGTATTAATACGAATGTAACCAACTACTAACTAAATTTATTTTGTAATTTACTAAATATATTTTAGAACAAATAAGCTGCTATTGAGACTTAACTATGATCGATATATTCCATAAAAAAATATATATTGTATTGTTTGTTGTTTATGTATATTGTTGTTGTTGTATTTTATATATTGTTTATTAAATAGTACATAATTTTTAGTATCATCAATAGATTTCTCAGCGCACGCTATTTAATGAGTTTTATAGCTTTGGGTTACATTATTGCAATTTTCTTTTGAAAGGATCTAATTTTTTTTAAAAATAAATTATAGCCTATGGCTATGTTACTTCCATTCCATTTTTTCACCAATATAAATTATCAAATTTAGCTTTCTATCGGTGAAAAAATGGTTTAAATCGGTCAAGTAGTTTCGGAGCTTTTTCGGTACAAACAAACGAAGAAATCTTTTCTCTTTATAATATTATGATCTTATGACTAATTCATATGACGAGTCATATCCGATAGTGGAAAGTTCTTCGTTTATAGGCCTTGTTCTCGAATCTTTAGTTGAATTCTGAATACCAGATAACACCATGAGGAAACACACCGAAATCGTTATGTTACTTGTTAATACATATTCAGTTTCAGCGGTCCACAAGTTGGCACATCGCGTGACATGACTATTAGGTAAACGACCTACTCGTCCGTTTGGTAATTGACCTACATCACCATGTGCTTGCCAAATTTACTCCAGCGTGCTAAAATCTGAATAAAATGGGCTCGAAAGCCTTCAAAATCTTTTGTTTTGATTTTTTTTTTCCTTCAGTATACTGTTACTAACCATACAATGTGTTTCTCAAGTATTACATACAAACCACATTACGAATATATGACGTATGCTATTCGTCATGAGATCACGTCATGAGGAATTAAAGATACTCAGTATATTTCGATTTAAAAGATTGCTCAATTGCATGGAGCAGCTGTGCAGGAATCGGATCTAACATATTCCTAGAATATTATGTGCACGATGGTATAATCATCTGATGTAAATCATAGACAATGAAGTGTTTGATTAATTGCAATGTTATATAGATATCTAATCTAAAACGTATTTCAATAATAGTGTTCGACAAACCTCGGTTTATTTGCAGGACTGTTTATCGATAACTGAGTCATTTTCCGTGTTCAATCAACTATCGTTACGGATGAATTTGTTAATGCATTGATGCTGTGACTTCATTTAGCTCTAACAAGAGAGCTAATGTGCCACAGTAGATATGTTTTGTACTATAATTTTAAAAGTAAGTATTGGAAAAAGCAATCGCAAAAAATAACAGTTTTAGATAAAATATGATAGAATCTGTTACAGCGGTAAGTGTTACGCTTACGGCACTTGTATTTTTATTGAATATTGGAAGTGATGACCGATAAGTACCTATTAGCAGTAATGAGTATGTGGCAGATGGGGTAGTCAGATCCTTTGTGGTGTGCAGCACATTTAATAGTTTTAAATGCGCTGTAAATGTGGCATTGTTGTGATAATATCCTTTTCAAGCAGAACCACCTTGGAAATGCAAGATATAATTGTAACACACACGACACACACGTGCGGTCACACATACGGGTCTAGTATGTAGTTGGCTGCATTCATCTTAATTAAAGGTAGTTTGAACTTTGAATGTGTTTTGTTTGAATACACATTCGATTAATGTGAATAGATTGACTCAATACCGTTATCAAATTCGATTCAATCGAGACTCAGAGATTTGTAAACGGCCAAGAAAATTACTAAACTGGTACTTATACTAAACCTCCTTAAACTAAACCTCCTTAATTTTTGATTGGATATTTTTTTTTAATAGCCTTGTATGTCCCACTGTTGGGCAAAGGCCTCGCCCATATCCTTCCAGGTACTCTACTCTTGCGCCAGCATTTCAACTCAAACCAGCCTTCGTGATGCGCGTCTAAATCATTTCGCCACCGTTTTCTGGGCTGGCCTCGGCGGCGCTGTCCATCCTCAGGCACCCATCGTGTTGAGACCTTTGCCCAGCGGTCGTCATCTATGCGGCTCACGTGACTTACCCAATCCCATTTCAGCCTGGCAGCCTTTTTGCCTAAGTCTGTGATCCCTGTTTTTGAGCGCAGCGTAGTGTTCCGTGTTTTATCAGCTCTCTTTACACCCAGAATGCTGCGCTCCATTGCTCTTTGGCAGACTCCAAGGCGAGACTTTTGTGATTCGGTGTTGATTGGGTATAGCCGTGTTTATTCGTTATAATAAATTTTCCGTTAGATCTTTATGGTTTAATTTTATCATCACAGGCCTCGACTTCGGCTTGTTGCCAAGTGTGCATATCAATTGAGTGTTCCCTTTGTCCTGTATTGTTAGCTTGATAAGAATGAAAGAGCACTCGATGTAAAAAGATTGTTAGTCTCTGTAAGGAAGTAATTATAACACCATTTGCCTTTAGAATTACGCAGACGTCACATATTTTGAGTCTATTGTCATCATTATTGTTTATGCTGCGACTCATCTTTCAAATTAACGCAATTAAAAGCAAAATAACATGTGGTTAAAAAGATCTTTTATTGTAAAGCAAACTGAAGTTAAAAAATACAAATTTTACTATAAACCGATGATGCTAATGCTACTGAACTAAAACATCATACGAATACAATCATGTCACCAAGGTTATTTTGAACTAACAATCAATTCATAGGGCGTTGACCTTAAACCTGTCGGTTGTGTACTGGTTCATACGATAAAGGCCAACGCATTTATCAATATTATCTATGGGTCTTTATTTCTCGACAAACCAACTGTTATTATGCACTGCAATTCTTATGAACTCTTGTACAGTCTAGCAGTACAGGTTCCTACATTAATTAGTAGAATCTGGTGTCAGTAACTCTATATAAGGTGTAAACAGACGTTTCGCGAAGCCGTCAACCAAGCATTCTGTACAAAACTAAGTAACTTTTTTTCGGATTATACATCACGGTTTACGGTAGGACTCAATGTAACGCACTCAAAACATTGTGCTGATGGATAGATTGAATAGTATAGAGGTCATGGTGGTATTTAAAATAAAGTTGTAGATTATTAAAAATGTGTTTAATAAAGAACTTCTTTGTCCTCCAATAGTTCCGTAACTAGAAGGTTCCCAGGCCTGCACCAAAACAAAAAAAGCAATATCTCAATGACGGGGAGAACAAGTGCCTTTCGGCTTCGTAGAGTGTCTTTAACACCCATTTTGCGGATGAATAATATTTATTCAATCGGTCCCAGCAATATTAAATGATATTGCCTATTTTACTGTTGGCACTGTTGCATCTACGCTAGTCAGTGTTCACATTATTCCTGTATTAGATACCTTTAATTGCTAGCTGATCGTAATATAATTTTATGTTCACATTAAATTATTCCGTGGTAAAGGAACATGGTTCAATAGAACATTTACGAGTGATCTGTCCATAATTATTTATTACCTAATAGATTCTCACTTGACGTAGTTATAGCGCTAAACAACTACCCATCAGCTGTGCCAATAATGTTGATCTTCAGAATGCACTATAAAAGATATCAACACTGCATGTCTTTGTGCATTCAAAATGTTAAACGTATTCTAAAAAGCCAGTGGGCCGAAGCATTTGTATTAAAATGACCCAGACACTACACAATGTACAGTGATTCATGCAAAAATCATGTATTTTTGACTATTTTTTCCTGCAGTTGCTGACCAGATGAACAAAACCTAACTTCCTACTATTAATTTATTTATAGCCTTTTTTATAGGCTGAAAATGTGATCTAGTGAGACTAATGTAAACATTTTGAAACGGATAGGTGCCAAAATAAAGCATTTAAATCGCGGTACAGGCTAGCTTGGCGGTTATTTGACTAATTTAATATTCCGACAAAAAGTTTATTTTCACTCCAACATAACTTTTCGTCTGGCAAGAATACAGCACGTCCAACTGTAATAGAATTCTTGAATAGATTAACTCAGAACAAGAATACTACACATTACATTTCTGAAGTAGTACTACTGCCTAAAACTAAAACAGCACGGAAGTAATAAGATTATATAACATTTCCAATTTTTAGTAAGGATGTAACATCTCAAAATAACATCCACTACGCAATCTAGACAATTTCACTTCGGGTCAAAAATCTATTGTAGTCACAAAAATCTTGGAACAGTGCCCAATAATTGAAAAAAGGAAGGCAGACGAAATGCTGATGAACAGCACGAGAAGTCATCTCTTAAAACCTTGATCTAAGTACGGAGGAAAAATAAAGGAACATTAACAATTTTATACAAGACTTACTCTTAGCTTAGCCAATAACCTAAAATTCTAAATAAACTTGACACTCCTAAAACAGCGTAACGTTTCTTCGTTAGCTTAGTGATTCAAAAGCGTAAACGTAACACTGTTATCACGGTCTAGCAGGCGAACAGTCACATAACACGTGATTCAGTGAAGTTGCTAGACAAGGACCATAAAGTTAGTGATACCATGGCACTATTACAATTAGCAATTACGTCATTTTCATTGTAATTTTTTTACTGCTCCTCTTATTTGATCTTGTTTCATTAGATCTGTCTCAATTTTGTGTGTGTATTCGGAAAGCACTTAGTAATAATAAATTACTAACACAAAGAAGCTGCCTAATAATTTACTGACTGTATAAGTGACAGCATTAATGTGTACTACTCTCATATCTCTGTCTACTACGTCGTTTCTGTGATTAATTATTTAGTGTAGTCCATGCCATGAACGTTCTAAATGCTCTCTTTTGTACTAGACAGACACGAACACTTGTATGCCATTTATAAGCATTGTAGTAATAAGTTGAATGCTACCAAATAGTAATTAACTAATGGAGAGAATGTTTCCGAAGCTACTTATGTAGTTACTGCATTTTACATTTGTTGAATATTTGAAACTGCGTCTGAAGACCAAAGAAACGATGCATGGTTTGTTGACAATCCATGCATCCAGAAGTCCTGCCCTTATCCCGGTGTTGGGGTCGGCGCAACACGTTTTTTCTTCTCTGCCAGCCGTCACGCTATGATTTACCTACTCGTATTTCTTTCAAAAACGATGGACTGATTGTGTGAGAGATAATATGACTAAGTAGGAAGTGAATGCTGAGATGAAGGCTGACAAAAATGGTTGGGACAAGATGCCGCGCCGCCTTAAATAAAGTCCTAAAAAATAAATTCAGTATTAATTAAATGTATTCCTGGTTTATTGTGGAAATCTATCACAGCGGTATGCCAATTGGTATTCTAAACATTGCCACAGCTTGTCGTCATTGACGTTAATAGGCCATAAAGCAGCTCCTTCCTAAATGTCAATAATTATTTCGGATGTAAACGCGTAATGTTAACATAGATTGAAAAACATCCGTTTCTCTTTGCCGTTTCATGAAATTATGAGTGAATGCTTTCACAATATTAATTGATTTCAGTTGACTAATTTTGTTAATCATGCTTCGTATTTAGGAGTCTTTTAACAATACACTTTCATTAAGAATAGGTAACACATTATTTCGTACTAAAGGTGTGCTCTTTTGTTAACAGGAGTCATGGTGCCGTCGATGGCGGCCTGTGCGCCGCTCCTTCTTCACAAGTGTTTGTACACATGGAAGTAAAACGCCAACAAAAGTCGAGCACGAAATATCTGATGGTAAGGATCTAGTAAATTAAACAACCCACAACATACATAAAATACATTTATTACAGAAAAAGAGACCATCACCAATAATACGGTACACTTTGATCGCGAACGTTAACAGCTATCTATGTTAAAAGAATACACCTAAAAACTAATTTAGATACATGGTTATAAGCTAAATATTTATATTAATAGGTACTACATTTACTAGCAATAATTTATTAGTGTTATTTGAATACAGATCACATTTTACGTAAGCAAAAGCTTATGATAATAATGGAGACATATTTCATTATTTTAATGACTTATTGCTATTCAAACTATCGTAGCAAGACTCTAAAACTTCAAACTCTTCGAACACCATCTCTCCAAATTTTCCTGTGGTCACTTTGCCTTGGTCTAAGTTATCATTCACGTAGTAAAATTTCTTCTCGAAGGTGTGGGCATTAGCTTGTTTGTCTGCTTGTGCCGCGGCGTTATCTTCCTCTGAACATTCGTCCTGTTGTTCTGGGATTATTGCTTCTTTTTTGGCTTCGGTAACCGTTACCATTTGTTGTATAGCTGCTTCTTTCTTTTTGATAATAGCATCATTTTGTTTTATAGCTTCAATTTTGGATTTAACGATGTCCTTTTTAATCCCGCTGTCTTTATTGTCAAACGGAGTTTTAACTATGCCTTTACTATAGCTTTCAAGGCGGCAGATTTTATTTTTAACTGAGTTTTCGTCATCATGTTGTAATAATGGCGGGTCTTCTTTTGATATTTGTTTTTTGAATTTGTTTCGAGGACTTTTGCTGTCGTCTGTACCAGTGAGCTCCAAACGGCTACTGCAGCTGTTCGATTTTACCAATTTAAACTTAAAACCTGGAAACCCCTCCGTCCGTTTGTTCTTGTCTTGATTTTGAATTCCTGCATCTAAACTCGTATTGGAGTTTTGCTTTTCCGAAAGCATTTGCTTATGTTTATCTGCTACGAGACATGAACACTTATCTCCTCGGCATTTAGTTTGACACGAATAACAATCCCTACTGCAGTTTTTTTGTAGACTTTTTATTTCTTCCATTATGGCTTTCGTCATAGGACTCACGGTTGAACCAGTTTTTGAGGTTAATACTTTTCCTCCGTAGTACGTTATTGAAGTTCCACACTCTCTTATTTTTCTCAAAATATCTGGGCTTACGTATTGACTTTCACAGCAAAAATCCTGGTTCATTGAATCACAAAGATATTCTTCACTTGAGCTATATACATTATCTTTTAAATTTTTCTGTGAGTATGGACTTAGCCCGTCAGTTTCATATTCGTTGTTTGAGCTTAGATCTCCACTCGATACACCACTGGAAAGGCTAGCATTATCCCATTTCTTATTGCCAAAGTTTGTATCTATAGTCAACTGTCGTATAATTTTCTTTCTACCACCATTTTTGTTTCCTTTGGTTTCTTCGTTAAGATTTCTGTAAGAAGTTGCTCTTCTTGTCAAGCCTGTGTTTTCATTAACCAAAGGGGGATCATGGGTCATCGGACTTTTCATTTTCAATGTATCTTCGAATAAGTTCCTTACTTTCTTGACCGTATCTGGGTTAGGGAGTTCTTCTTCTATTATTTCTTTATTAACTCTTATGGGATGATAAAAGAAATGTCTTCGTACAGCATTTTTAGGCTTGTCAGTTTGGCAAGCGTTATTATCGTTTTTCTTTAGCAAAGTTGGTGGAATTTTACATGTGTCTGTATTTTTTCTAGGTGCCGGTTCAACTTTAGTGCGAACGGGTTCGATAATTACGATGTTGTTATTTACCAAAAGTTCCTGAAAGCTGTAATCTTGTAGATACTGTAACAAGCCGTCAAACTGAGCTTCTTTGCGATAGTTAGCTATCATGCTGTTTTTGAATAATTCTGATTTCATCACCTTGTATCTAACGTGGTCGAAGTCATCACAACCTTTTTCAAAGCCCTTTGCTTTTATAAGCGTAGCTTGAGTCTTTTGATTTTGATTATCATTGCAACTTAACTCTACTATTTCTATCTCAGGAGTATCTCTCGATAAATCTTTTTCAGATTTTGCCACTTCATTCTTATCGTAAAGGTTTGGATCACAGTCCTTAACAATTTTATCCAATGTTGATTCTTCTATTTCTGAGTCACTTTTAACTTTTTCGGTTTCGTCTTTCCATAGTTGTATTTTCGCCTGACTGATTTTGCGTATACTATCTACAATTTTAACGCTTTCCAAAGACTTGATAATGTTTCCCACTGATATTTCTGATAAAAATTTGCTGTCATCGTTCTTCTGTTGAATATTTTCTTTTTTTACATCTGCAAAATCACTGCCATTATTATTGTTAAAATCTTCTTGAAGAATTTTTAGCTCTTGTTTATTAATATTCTCATTGCCATCTGGATTTTTGTCCACAAGCTTTGACCAATAGTTTTTGACTGAATTTATTTTTTCCTGATATTCGATATCGGTTTTTATTGCGTTGTTCAGTTTTTCTTTTACGCTGCTTTCAGTTTTAGGAGATTTAATATCCTCTTTAACTTCGACTGGGATATCTGGTTTCTTACTTACTGCCCCACTTGTTTCAATGCTTTTTTCCATTTTTGCTGTAATGTTTTGCTTTTTACTTTTGGAATCAATCACCTGTAACACCTGAGGTCTAGTCATGGTGGTGTTTATTTTTTTGAATGTATATAATGATTGCTCTTGGCAATTTTTGTTGTCCTTGATTATCAACTTTGGAGGTGGTTTGTCAAACTTTTGTTGCACAAATGCAATTTTTTCAGTTGTTTCTTTTTTTATTTTTGGTATTGTAGTTTTAACTACTTTATTTAATTTAATAGTTATAAAAGGGTCTTTAGGTGTGTAGTAACTCGATGTATCAATACAATTATCTGCTGTTACTTTTCTTACAGTTTCAGAAACGGGCGCTGGAACTGTTTTTACGTCGGATTTTGGTTGTCTTTCTGTCAAATTAGTTAATTCTGGTAGAGTTGTCTTCGTTTCCGAGTCTCGTTGAGGATTCAATTCTATTCGGTTATTATTTTCGGTAGATGTTTGTGTCAGCGGTGGATCTATAACAATTGTTTGGTGACCGCTTAGAGGAACTATTGCAATATTAGATTCTGCTGATGTCTTGAATGATTGAACTCTTGATAAAAGTGAATGGTTTTTTGATTCTTCAATAGTGGGAGATTTCACTGTCGTGGAATCACTAGTTTTCACAATACTTTTTTCTACTGTGTCTGGGCTAGGTATACGAATAATTTCGTCTTCTTCTGTTGGATCTCGTTGCCGAAGAGAATAATGTTTTTTAATTATTCCCAATCGTGACTTCTTGTCTTGTAATGATGTTTTAATATTATCATTAGATAAAGATTTTGTTATATTTATCTCCGGTCTATAATCTGAATTTGATATTTTCAGACTTTCTGATTTTGTGATGATTTTGTTGTTTCTGATTGTGCCTTCTATTTCATTTATCTCTCTTTCGTTTTGATGGTTGTCCGAACGAAAATAGTTTGTTTCTTTATCGTCAGCGTTAGAACTATCGATAGTTATAATAGATTTTAAGTCGTCGTCAAGCTTGTTAAAGTTTTGTATTAATTGTGGCTCTGTATATTCTGGAAGGTAAATGCAATTGTTTGTTTGAATTTTAATATTAGGTGTTGGGTTTGTAAAAGCTTTATTTAATTGACCGTAGTTTTCAGTGCCTTTTGAAGATAATATCTCCCTAAAATGTGTTTGTGCTATTTCATATGTATTTTCACAAGGTATGTCCTCTGGATCCTCCTCTCTTAATTGAGCATCAATACGTTCTGATTTTCTTAAGCACTTGCTGATATTAATATCAGGAAGCGAATAGTACTGATTTTCGATAAGGGTGGTAACAAAAGGTTCAGTTGTAATGTTTTTAGAAGTGCAGTGACTCTTTGTAGAATACGTATCACTTTCAATGTATGTGTTACTGACATACACTTCGTTGTTCTGTTTTTTCAATATTTCGTTGAATAGGTTGCCGTTCTTCTTTAAAAAAGAATCTCTGCGAATGTCAGCAAAGGTCTTTTTCTTGTTGACTTGAGTATAGATTGGATCTGTCTCTTGATTGTTATTTTCTGAATTTATGGTGTGCGATGCGATGGAAGTGTTTTCTTTAAATTGAGAGTCGCAATATTCATCAATTTTTTCTGCAAGGGAATTAGCCAAGTATTCCAATTTATGCGATTTGTCCGAAGAAGCAATTGAAATTGAAATATAGGAAGTTATGCTATCAGGGGGGCTCGACACTATTTCGTCGTTTTCAGAGGCTATAGATTGTATATCATTATCGTTTTTCGATTCATCTATTTGTACGATTTCTGCTGGTGTTGGACTTGTATTTTCTTCACTCTTTTTACTTTTTACAGAAATTTTGTCATAGGTTTCTATGTAGCTTATTGGCTCAGGTTCGACGGGCTTGTCCTTGTCACTCCGCGAAAGACTGTCGTTTGTAAATGATTTTGGTGTATTGTTTTTAGATCTTTCTTTTTCTTCGTTGTCAGTCCCTTGTTCGTCAGTTGTTACATAAAGTTCTTTGCTGGGATTAGGCGAAGCAATAGATCGGTCTGATTCAGGTGAACTGTCTTTATAATTTTTTCTATGAGCTTCAAAATTATAATGTTTTCTTACGTAGTTAGAATCTAAACTATCAATTTCACTCGGGTTACGGGAATGTCCGATGCTGTCTTCAGAAAGGTTTGTCTGTTTTATTTCTTCATTCAAGTTCGGCCAACTCCCACTTACTGACCTCGAATGATGGCTCTCGTTACGCGATACGACTTCTTCTTTTTCTGATCTATTCTCAGTGTTATCTGGATTATCGTTTTCTTTTTGAGCGTTTATATCCCCAAAACAAGAAGCGGTGCTATCAATGTAAATGCTTTCCAGAACTTCCTCTTTCGTTTGGTATTTGGCACGTCCTGGCAACCTGGAATGACATACAGAATTTTTTACTAGAATTTACTACAAAAACTAACTTGTGAGACCAATATCATGTTTTTTTTTATTATTTTAAAATTCACTCTCAATTGTTCATAGTCAAACCAAGCAGCTGATTATTATTATCGGGCAGTTATTATCAGAAGTGCAGAATACTGTTTCATCAAGCTATTCTTGGTTTATCAATCAAAATTAAAATATCTGAGATTATACATAGATTCATTTTCACACATTTTTGGCTTATGTGTGAAAAGCCGAATTGTCATAGTCAATATACAAGGTGTAAACGGACCCCTGAAGAAGCCGTCAACTAAGCATTCTGTACATCAAACTAAGTAACTCTACACAAAAACTATTGCTGGGGAATGACTATTTTTTTGGATGAAAAATCACGTTTTACGATAAGAGTCAATGTAACGCACTCAATACATTGTGCTGATGGATGCATTGAGCAGTACGGGGGTCGTGAGGTATATAAAGTAAAGTAACTAGAAGGTATGGTCTACAAAAAAAAAATCGCAAATACGAGGAGAAGAAGTGCCTTTCGGCTTCGTTGAAGGTATTTTTACACCCATTATAGGATAACCAGAGTTGGCACACTTTATACTTTGAAACATGTCAACTTCAGATAATTGTTGAAAAAAAAACAATATAAAGTGACGATGAGTTAAAAATGAAAAACGTTCTTGACAGACGCAGTCGTTAAGATCTATCGAATTAAGTCTGAACTTGTAAAATAAACTTAACAACAAAAAAATAAGTCACAGAGTAAGTTACCTGTCTTTGAAGCAAGGCTTGTCGAACAAGCGGGCGCGGGGTATCAACTGGGATCTCTTGCTTTTAGCGTGATTTTGTATCTGAAGATCAGTGAAAGTTTCTTCTCTTATCACTGCCAAGCTTCGACTGCGTCGTAAATTAGCACCTTCAGGCTCTTTGTGTTTGCACAATTTTCCGTAGCTACCGCTGAATTCAGTATCGGAATTAGAGAAACGTTTTTGTATGAGTTCCTCTGCCGCTTTAGACCTTGTCAAATGTTGGTAAAATTCGTCCTGAGGTAGTTGTACAGGTAATTTGTAGTACTCTGCTAACTTACTCTGGTACTTTTCGTGTTTTTTGTTCTTATTATCACAAAGATCTTTATCCTTGTCTTTATCCTTTTCTTTGCCCTTTGATATTTTCCTCTTTTTGGGACGTTCTTCTTGACTTTTCTTTGATTCAAGCGAATTCCGCGGCTTGTCAAACTCTAACGTTTCTGTAGGGTTTTCAAAATACTGGATATCACCGACGGTGTCTGCCGCGGACTTGTTCTCGTCCTGACTCGATTTCCTTTCGACAAATTCTCGAAGGCGGCTTCTTGTTGAGCTAGTGTTGGACGTGACGCTCTCCGGTCGTTTGTGAGGATATTCTAAGTTAGATGATGACGACCGTCTGAAGAGGCTTGTCTTGATTGATCCGAAGTCGCCTTCGTCTTGACAAGAAGCCGCTGAGAAATTCTGTGCCCTTATCCGGTCAACGTGATTCTGGCTAGAATACGACGCGACCGAGTCCACCGAGTGTCTGAAACACAAAACAGCATAGATTAGATTAAGATGTATTTCCTACGAGCTTGATAATATTGTTTGCATAAGATATGTATCTTTCGGTGTGGCTGCGTTGAGTCATAGTTTTTTCATGACGTCAACTAGGTCAAACATTGATACAGGGTGGCATCGTACACAAAAGGTGTTAGGTTAAACCCTAGAGCGTAGATTGTGGGCATTCCGGTATGATATGGGATCTCAGTGAACTAGACATTATGTGGTGTGTACGATTCTGGCGCGCTGCCAACGGCAAGAGCTATTTTGTTGACAACAGATATATATGTCTGTGTGAAGTGGTTCTCTTTAATTATCATAGCGAACAATTTCTAATATGTTTTGTGAATGTTTGAATTTGAGTAGTAACACGATTGGCACTCATTTAACTTCAGAAGTAATTTCCATGATTGATTCGTTGACGAAATTACACTTACAGGTGTTTGAAGAAGTGAATGACTTTCACAAAACTGGGTTCTCTCAAATTATCGTCATAAAGCTAAGGTTTTCATTAAAACCGAGTTGGAATAAATGACGACGGGGTCAAACAATAAAAAGTTATCGCCAGCAGAATGATTCTTCAGAGGTCAGCGTCATTTTATCATAGAATTACATGAATGAAGTGTCTTATTATTATGATAAAAATTACTATTATTCATCCAAGGAAAAGGCTAGGCAGCTGATGATTCATCCAAGTTAACCGTGATACTGGATATCTTTAGGGAAATACTTGAGCCGTAATAATCGAAGTAAGAATTATATTTTACTAGCGATCTGCCCCGGCTTTGCACGGGTGCAATATATACATATAAACCTTCCACTTCAATCTTCCTATCTATTAAAAAAATCCGCATCAAAATCTGTTCGCGTAGTTTTAAAGATAGGGACAGACAGACAGCGGGATGCGACTTTGTTTTTTTACTTTGTAGTGATTATCTCATGGACGGCCGAAAATAAGATAGGATTCGTTTAGTAAGGTTTAATTTTAAACAAACTCCGAATATAAGTATGTACGATTGTACGCGTACCTCTACATAAAATATTTTAAGAATTTCTACAAATAAAACTGTGCAAAGTTCACTCTCCAAAATTAAATATATCATAACCCATTTTCTCCTCTTTAACAAATGAGCTTTGTGCCGCAATTCTAAGACAATATTTTAACGAGTCTTAAAGCATATGACATCTGCAGTGAACATTTGAAACCATGCCAGAACGGGCCTTTCGGTAATAAAGAGCTGGCGCCGTGTGTACTATGAGGCTTCGTTATACTACGTACGTTTAAGGATTTTAAAATTTAAGAACCCTCAGTCGTATATGCCTGCATGTTACCCCCATGCCCCATATATTCTGCGTTCGAGGGTAGATCGTAAAGTACGGCAATCAAGTAAAAGCAATGAGCTGGTTTACAACTTCAGGTGCCTACCTCTTGTGATGGGGATATTTTATTCCTACCATATTTCAGGGTTATAGTACTCTGTAAAGATCGATGGAAACATTAAACTTCTTTGTAACAGGGAAAAATATTAATATTATAGTTCACATTAACTCGACCAAGTTTAATGTACCATTTATGACCATTATAATTCAAGACTATTTCAAATCATAATTAATCGTGCTAGTCGCGGGTTCACCATAACTACATAGACTCGTAATTGAACCTATAAATTGTGCCATAAGCCTACAGGCTTATGATATACAGGGTGAAAACAGACCCTTGACATAGCCGTCAAGCAAGCATTCTGTACATCAAACTAAGTCTCTTTACGCAAAAATTATTGCTGGGAAACGACTTTTTTTTTTGGGGTGAAAAATCACGTTTTACGGTAGAAGTCGATGGAAAGCAATCAAAGCATGTGCTGATGGATGAATTGAATAGTACGGGGGTCGTGGAGTTGTGTAAAGTAAAACTCTTAACATTAAAAACATGTATTTAAAAAAAAAAACTTGTGAAAAAGTTGGAACTTTGACCCCCAATATCTCCGTAACTAGAAGGTATGGTCTAGAACAAAAAAAAGATCGCAAAGACGGGAAGAACAAGTGCCTTTCGGATATGTTAAGGGTCTATTTACACCCTTTATTTGTGTTAGTACAAAATGTGTTTACGTGATAAACGCATGGACATATCCCGATCAGATTAGCCCAGTTCCGAACGGCATCGAGCCGGTCCTAATTGGCGCATAGACTCGTGTGATGACTGCCTAATGCCTTTCATACATGTACCCGACGTGGATTCACCGGAATTCGCACGTAACATCGGAAACAAGATAAGTGGTTATTCTGCTGTTCATAAAATAATACTGTGCGGGTATGTTATGCTCTGAAATATCATAAACAACGTGTAAGTATTCTATACGTCAAACAAAAGCAAATTGGTTTCTAAAATTTTTAAAATTTCTTGAGTATAATTGGACGTAGTTTTGCCAAGATCTAACCTACAAGTGCCTACAATCTCTTCTTATCTGAGTTAAATATGTTAAGCTAACCCCAAATTACTACAACTAAGGTGGTATATTAATAATTGTTCAGTTAAATCAGTAGATAGGTACCTACAGGTATACATCCGTAACGTACGCTTAGAACAGATGTATAATTCATTAGCGTTTTCTTTTCCTAAAACATTATAATTACTACGAAAATGTTTGATGTGGGTTGGCAGATACATTTTGAGAGAACTACGTTCAATTGGTAAAATAGTCGAAGGTTTCACGAATTAGCAATTATCATATTTCGGATTAAATATTAATGGTTGCTCAAAAATGTGCTAAGTGAAATTAAATTGTTACAATTTGATATAAAAACCTATCTTACATTAAATAACAATTAATGGAAGAGTTACCTACAAAACTGTCAGCGGTGACTTTGCACTGTGGGATGTCTGTATTTTCACCGCTGATTGTCTATAAATATTCATAGTCTCGACACTCGGGAGCCTGCTATCTTTTGACAGGTCACTCGAGACTTTCAGAGCCACTGAAGCTTTCGTAACGCTTTGGAAAACAATACTGTGTCGCAACGGTTACGAATGGTTTAGATAAGTAATCTGATCTATTAAATTTTCTAAATAATATGGTTGAACATAATATTATTTGTTTAAACACAGCTTTTCCACTAGCGTGAAATCATCTGCAGATACGAAGTATTACTAGACAGCTGATGTTTTCTATACGTTTTTATTGAGCGTTGCTATTTTTGTATCGGAGAAATGCATCTATTTTCTGTATCTAAATAGCACCAACGAATTTAATTTTGCATCGCATCGAATGTTTGGCATCTCCCTTGTTGCCAGTAAATACTTTTATCACTAGTAAAAATCCACTATATCTTATCATTCGTTATCTACCACATACTTTATTATTCTCAAATCGTGGGTAACTCATAGCAAGAAAGGGAACTAGTCCTAACATTGATAACTATTACAAAACAAAGTCAGATTTTTTACAATCATTCTTTACGTACCCGTACTGTACCATAAATTCGGTCCCAGAGAGAGATATCCATTTGTTATAATCTTCTATACGCTGTTGTTCTTTATGAAATAAACTAAAGTAGTCGGCACTGTGGCCATAGCTTCCTCTTTTATTTTTATTCATGCATGGTCGGCCATTATGTCTTCTGCTCACGTTGGCGTCGTACAACATGAGATAATGTTGGTATTCGTATTCTGGATAAAATTCTGTTGATTACACTAGATCTTTTCTATGATAAGCGTGACGAGTGTCAGTAATTATTTATGAGGGTTCTATGGTTACTTGCATAGAATCTTAATTTATTTTAATATAGGTTTAATGGGTCAGGTGCTTCGTGACTGAGCAAAAGTTTTTTTTTGCTGGTTATGTCTGGGCTATGTATCTCGGCCGATACGTCTATTGCAGAATGCATTGGTTCGACTTGACTTGGGAGGAGCTTATCACCAAATAATATCTTCGAGTAGCTTTAAAGATTTAGATAGTTTATTCCTAAATCTGCCTAATGTATTTTTTTTAGATTATTTTGTACCAGGTTATCTAGAAATGTGATACTACTTTTCGTTACGTATTAAAATATAAAGAGATAAACAATACTGGTATATCTAGATGATATTAAAAGTTAACGCTAAAGTGAGCCCTTTAAAGCTCTGAAAATCGTCAGATTGCGATATTTGCGATAAACAAACTGCGAATTTGATAGAGAATATCTACCAATCAAAATAGGAATTCCAGCGCCTCAGGGGTTGTATATCTACTGATCATTTTACGGGCAATGATTGTAGTTAGGTAAATGACTCTTTCGGACACTACATACAGGACGACCTCAATTTTACACAGTGTTTCACGTAGAGAAGAACAATAGTCTATTAAGTAGAGGAAATGGAAATTTATAATGCATCTGTACGCTTGGTTTTTTCAATTATAAGTACAACAGGAAGATAAGATATTCTCGATACGCGTGGATAATTTTTGTTTGTGTATTTATGTCATCTATTGACAGATGATAATGAGCGTGTTGAATTCTGAATCTTAAAATAAAGTGTTACGTCTCAATGTTTGTTTTACTTTTTTCTTTTACCGATGTGTAATGCAGGAACACTCATTTTTTTCTCTCGTCTTTTGAGCGAGTAATAATTTCTATTTATTCCAGTCACGTACCGCAGCCCCGTTCTAATGCACTCGCTGAAATATTCAGAACAACGCCTCAAATCGTTTTCCTTTTTCAGTCAAATAATATATGCTAAACGAACCTGTGTTTTATTACTATTAATGACATTTTCTACGCTTTAGAAAGGGTGGGGGTATACGGGAATCAAACTTTAAAATATCCTATTACACAATTTTGTTTAATCGGCAAATTGTTGAACACACATCGGTGTTTAGAACAGATAGTTATGTTAACTTTGTATAACTCTTTGATCAAAGATGTAACCGTACCCCTACACTTCAAATATTAACAGATGCTGGTCCTATTAAACTAAGCATGAACTCAAACATGCATGATTACCGTAAACATTTTTAAAGGCAACTTCCTCCCCTTCATTTCAGTTTACCCTGCCAGCGCTAGTAGATAATTTTGATTTATATAGATATGCACTAAAGTTGCGGATGAATTAGGGAAATGTAGTGAGGGAAATGTTGAGTATGAATGTAGATGGTTATAAGAGTAGAGGAAGACCAAAAAAACGATGGATGCACTGTGTGAAGGATGATATGGCTAGAAAGGATGTGACTGCTGAGATGACGAGTAATAGAGAAGTATCGAAGAAGAAGACATGCTGCGGCGACCCCAAATAAATTGGGCTAAGGGCAGAAGAATGATGATGCACTAAAGATCATCTAAAAAACTTCTATATTCCTTTCAAAGATCATTAGAGAAGAGTCTATCGAATCAAGTAAATCTCTTGTCACTATCAATCACTAGGGTGCTTAAAAGATTTTCCTTCTGACTAAGATTAAATCTCTTGAGATTATTCTGATCAAAGAAAGATTAGTGGGTCTTCGTGGTAAGTGTTACCGATTATCGAGATAATATAGGCGTTATTGACTTGGAAGGGATCGACTTGATAACTTTTATCGAAGCTTTACTATAGCTACTTTCGTAAGGAAAAGCACCACATATTTCTACAAACCCTTACGGAATTCCCTTCTGGATGTTAAAAAGATAAATCTAAAGAAATGGAGGAAATTAGAAGGTACTCCCAAATGGATTCTCAATTTTCAAAAATAGTCTGTCAGGGGTTTTCAAATTACTTTCCCGTCTCTAAAGCGCGAGCTTGAAGAGGAAAACGTGACCTGACCTTAAAAAAAGGCTGCATTTTAGACCTTTTCGGTACCTAATTAAAAGCTATTGAGGATTTAGTCTCTTCCGGAGTGCTCTAGACTGTTTGTCTACAGTACTTTCGTGATGTAAATTGGTGCTAGAAGACGTTGGTTTTTTGATTTATATTCCAATCACACAGTACAAATGTTCACGTACTGTAACTCATTGCTTACACCTTCGTAGTAGGCGTCTTAACGGAATTCAAAACGACCTCACGTAATAATTAGGCGGTAGTTGTTTAGGTTCCTTTACCAGATACTAATACTATGCCTAAGGAAGCCCGTGTGATTATGTAATAGGCTGTTACGTTATTAATTCTATGTTATCGCAATCATATATCTACATTTTATGCTACTTTCAGAGTAGTTAATGGAGCTATTTTGTACGTCGTTGATCCTACCATAATTTTCTTTTATTATGACTGTATTCTTGTCTACCGGTGAACATTATGTTATATTACACTTTTAGTAATTCACTTTGGCGTGATTGTAACAGATACCTGAAGTAAATACTCCAAAAAAACTAACACTATATGAGTTGGTACTGTATTATTTCGTATAGCTATTTAAATTTGTTTAGACGCCATTTTGAAATGATGACAGCCAAAGTCTATTGGCAACTAATAACCAAATAACTGTAATTTATGTTTGTATAACCGATGGACGTGGTAATTATTCAGCGGCGAATTTATGCAAGTGTAGCGAAGCCGCAAGCTTTCAAGGATATTATAGATATTATGATGTCAGAGTTAACTGTTCATAATTGTTTTATCTGTTATTTAAAATTAAGACACGATGAATTTCTTCACAGTCAATACCTTGTAATTAAAAGATAATATGCCAAAATAATTTGAATTCTCTAACTTGAGTCAGAGAATTCAAATAATTTTGTGGCGGCGCCAAAACTTAAAACATTCGTATCTCCCGTCCTAAATAGCCAGCTAATTTGTTATTATTTCAGCATATCCAGACGTCATTGACATTCCCAGATTACCTTCCCGTCCCAAGAGACAAAATGACGTAAATACTTAGGGCAGAGAAAATACTTTTTTCTCGGCGCGGTGCCGCCAGTCTTATATTTAGAACACCGTAAAGATAGAAAGATTCGTGATTCAATGTCAGAGATTATTTTAAGAAACTAAACAGATAAAGTTGTTACGGTAAACAGAGTGTAGAGTTATCATATGGTGTATCTAGTTTGTAAGTCAGTCAAACCTTTACAAAATTAATGCTTTGTAGTCAATAGAATCTATATTAATATTACCTACTTTACTGAAAGATTTGAATAAATAAACACACGTCTAAATAAGCAATGCTTCAATCGGCTCTAATAATATTTGAAGAAGTTTTAAACCACGGTTTTTTCTTTGTGTTGCGGACTAACGAAGACATGATATTGGTCGAGTACTTAATCATTGGTATTGAGAGCTTATAAAGGAAGTAATCCAATATTGAAGTACTTTCTAGATTGCTATCTCAATAGATAAAGTTAGGTAGGTACCTACATTTAATAGATATACTTTGGGAAGTGTGTCCATCTTTTACGTAAAAAATCTACTTAAGCACTTATACATTTTATAAAGTAGACAGATCTTATGTTTCTCCGGTCTAAGTCATAAAATGGTAACAGCTGTTTTTGAAATTTATTCCAAGTCCGTTTCATTAAATTGTGCTTCAACTTGCGTACGTATTAATAATGACGGCTTCAAGTAAACGAAATAAAATTAAAGAAGTTTGACAAGCGGACGTGTTTCGTAGATTCAATTTTATCAATTCTTTTAAATATTACAGTTTTTCAGGCATCTATTTTTGAAGAGGAAGTCGTGGCACGTAACAAGTAAATAGTGTTTTTTTTTTCTTTTTAAATAATAATGTCTGGCCTGAACCACAATGTTCGAATAGTCAGTAGGTATACCGAGTGTAAACAAACCCTTCACATATCCGTCAACCAAGCATTCTGTACATCAAACTAAGTAACTTTATGCAAAAATTATTGCTGGGAATCGACTTTTTTTTTGGGGTGTAAAATCACGTTTTACGGTAGGGCTCGATTGAAAGCACTCATAGCATTGTGCTGATGAATGGATTGAATAGTACGAGGGTCGTGGAGGTGTGTAAAGTAAAAATCTTACATTAAAAACATGTATTTAAAAAAAACTTGTGAAAAAGTTGGAACTTTGACCCCCAATATCTCCGTAACTATAAGGTTCCCAGTTATGGTCTAAAACAAAAGTATGATCGCAGTGACGGGGAGAACAAGTGCCTTTCGTTTATATTAAGGGTCTATTTACACCCTTTATACTAATTCTCTTCTAGTACCTATCAAAAAATTAAAAAATGGGACAGAACTTGTATGTTTTACTCGTTTAAATTACTTACATTAATTAAATGTAAGCAATTTAAACGAGTAAAACAAGTGCTAGTTTATGAAATTGATTTCAAATTTTCATGACAGTTTTATTATATCCCAAAGTGCATGTTCAATTTATTTATTATCAGTATTGAAAATGGTATACCTAGGGCACGCTTATCCGTAGTCACTCATCGAGTTAACGTATTAATTAACATAATTCATATGTAAAACGCTGTCATGCTTACCTGTCAGTCACGCGTGTTTTCCATCTGTTTATCGCAATTAGGGTTGCTATGCATGAATAATTATTAACCATTATGCTAACCTACTGCATGTCGTTGGACTCGATTATGAAAGATAAACGCCGACTGTATTTTTTCTCTTCTAGCTAACTTGTATTTAATAAGGGCACTTGGAGTAACAACATACATTTCTCTACACGAAAAACATGATCATCCATGCCAAACCCCAGAATTTACCGCCGTTATTTATTGCCACATAAAATAAAGATGGCATGGCAACCCTATCTGGGTACATTGTCGGCCATAATGCAATAACTTTTTGCCCACATCCGTCGTGTCCGCTTTCTTCCGGCCGTGACACCCCAGTTGCGATCTGTGCTCGGCACATAATTATTCAATTAACTTACCGTAAATATAGGGTATCGGTTTAATTGATATGGACTTGTTTGTTGTTGATACTGTAATTTTGTTGTAGTGAGTATGATCTATATCGAATAATAGCACAAATGTGTATTACTATTGTACTAACCCCTCAACACATTCATAACATGCCATTCGCTTTTTCCCAATTTAAATGGATAGTTACGAGCCAAATTATTATTGAAATCCCAGATTTATGAATAAACAATGTCAAATGAGAACAAAAGTTTTCTCATTTGCAAACAGGTAACTAATATTATGACAGAATTCCATTAATGCTGTTCCCCAGATTTCTCTCAAAATTCCGATAAATGTCAAAATCAAACCGATTACTGAAATAGCCATCGGTTTCGGTTTGCTTTGGTATAGTTTTAGAATTAAGATCAATAGTTGTGAAGCCCACTGTTGGTGCTGTCAGCCGATTGTCATAAAACAAACTTCTGTGAGGATTAGTTTGCAGAAGTTAAACAAGGAAATCATGAAGCGAAAAGCGTTGGCTTCATCAAGATACAGAATTCAGTTTAATTTACTTTGATTCATCTGCAGCATCCGTAGCGAGATACTGAATCAACTATTGGGTTTATCCGAAAGATTTTTTCGGGCCTTAATCTGATGTATCAATCTTTTGATCTTATCTGCTGTTGTTGTTTTAGTAATCCAGAGTAATTCCGGCCATTAGAATAATATATTACCTAGGAACGTGAAAATTGTTTTTGCCTCGTAGCGAAATACACATTGTGTTGGCCAAAAGAAAATGAATAGACTTGTAAGTCATTGGCCTTTGCCTTTGTTGGATTAGTACACGGAGGCAGTTTTATTATCAGGTGATAAAACCAAGTAAAATCTAAGTGAAATATTTAATTTAGAGCGTCTCGAATAAAAGGTTCCAAGCGCTTGGATTTGGCAGTTCATTTTCTGCCTAGCCTTTTCTCAACTATGTTGGGGTCGGCTTGCAGTTTTACCGGATTCAGCTGAATACCAGAATCGCTTGGAAATAGCAGTTGATAATCAAAACTATTCATAACGCGTAACATGTACGACGCCTGGGAAAAAATGTAGAAAATTTCGTAAGAACTTAAAGCAAGTTGACTACAATGTTTTTGTTTACTGTAATTTCTATTTACTCGTTGGAATGCATAAAAATGCGGACATAACGCATAGTTTTTAAGTGAATAATTGTTTAAACTGTCGCGTGCTATTTGGCTGGCATTTTAATGATCAGGAACGTACGACAGGTCCGAAATAAACTAACGTCATTCCCAGACCACCTGCGATGACGGAATGATTAATTATTTGTACTTTTTGAAAAGCGTATTGGAGGCAGAAGTAACGAATTGATTTATTCTGTATTTCTGTTGCTATAATATGGTCCGTTAGTTACGGTAGTACGCAACGTCGAGTGATAGTAATGTATTATAGTGATACCGTTGAAATCTATTTGTGTGCGGGAATAAAAGTGAAAAAAGTTATGATTTCTTGCCAACCGAGGATCGGTATAACGCAACTGTACTGTACCGTGTGACAACCCTAGTTTTCGAGTTGCACAAAAAACAGATTAATTCTAACTTTTAATTTATGGTGTCGTATGTTACTGTCAACGATAGCAGGTCTCATTTTGGGAACCAAATATTCATACCTACCCACTAATTAACGAAAGAAAATCCACTTCTCGGAAAAACCTAACTTCGAATGTTCATTCCAACATTTTCTATGATGTGAAACTTGCTAATCTTCAACATTTAATCTGCTTACAGATATTCCAAGAATACGGATTGTTATTTCATATCAGTTCCAGATATTAAACCGCTTTTATGGTATCCAATATCCACGTGGCTGATTAAATAATCGTATTTCGGCGAAATAAGTTATCGTTCGCTGATTTTTATTTTCAGGTCGAAATTCTCTGGAGTAGGTACATTTTGCCAATGTATAATGCGAATCCCATCCTAGCCGAGTGTGAAACGATGTTTACCGAATGACCGATGTTTACCGGCGAATTGGACCAGGTGGTCGCACAGAGCTCCGTTAAAATGGCCGAAGAATTTTTCACTGAAAAATCTGTCACAACCACGCATGAGGCTATTTGCAGTTTGGATCGGAATCCATTCACACATCCCACTACCGAAATAGTATTTAAGTTTGCTAGCATATACAATCTAAATCTATGTTAAGTCTTCAGTATGATGCCGTGTCTTAAGCTTCAGACTTTCGGTTCCTATCTCGAGATTAAAAAAAAACGTTCTTGATTCAAGAAACAGTAAGTATTCTATCTGAGAACCGACTTCTCTGCAAGATGTTTAGTTTCCGTTGAGATTAGTTCTCGCACCATCTGTTCCTAATCATACTTTGTATTTCTATCAATAGGTACACAAAATAGTTTCATTCATTTGCGACTTAATTTCAGTAGATTGACATACTGCGTTCCTGTGCTTCTTGGACTTTTTAAGATTGGTTCCCAAATGATCACAGCACAGCACTACATCACTCCTAACGAGACGACTTTAGTAATATATCTTTGAAAATAACCGATGTGTCCCAACGCTAACTACAAGCAATTTCACCTTAATAAGCATCTGCGGCAAAGCGGCTCTTAATCTAGTCATCTAGAGGCTGAATTTGATATCTGTATCATACTCATTGCACGAACAAGACGCAATCATGGGCTTGTGTCATACCTATCTACGTAAATCGGGATTTTTGTATTAACGCGTTGTCGTTAGAGTTTTGAAATAAGTAACAGGTCTTTATGTATGCGCTTGAGCAAACATTTGTCTTTATTTTTTTAAATCGACTGGACAGTGGACAGTCTGGATTAAGATTTGCTTTAAGAAAAATAACAGAACTGGGCAATTTTCTAAGATCTTCTGTTGTCCTAGTGTCTTATTTGTTATGTTATGAAAGAATGAATCTTCTATTTCTTATTATTCCTAAACATTATGTCAAGATGTAAACGGACCCTCCACGAAGCCGTCAACCAAGCATTATGTATATCAAACTAAGTAACTTAACGCAAAAATTTATTTATTTATTTACGTACACACAAAATACTTAACAAGACATTACATTAAGATAGAAGAGCACAAAGATACTGCTTATTTCATGAGAAATCTCTTCCAGCAGACCTGCGAGAGGAAAGTAGGAATAGAAATGTAGACACAGTGTGTAGAAAAGATAAAACAGGTAAATTGAAATTGGAACTTAAAACAAAATTATACCTATATAAAATAAACATACATACAAATATACACATATAAAAAAAATACTGGTACTGTAAATATATACCTATAATATATATCCAGAATATTACAGTATAGGAAAATTATTGCTGGGAAACAACTTTTCTAGGTGAAAAATCATTTTTTATGGTAGGACTCAATGTAAAGCAACACATTGTGCTGATGGATGGATTGAATAGTACGGGCTGTGGAGGTGTTTAAAGTAAAAATGTTAAATTAAATATATGTATCTAAAAAAAAAGTTGTGACAAAGTTGAAACTAGGACCCCTAATATCTCCGTAACTAGAAGGTTCCCAGGTATGGTCTAGAACAAAAAAATAATCGCAATGACGGGGAGAACAAGCGCCTTTCGGCTTCGTTAAGGGTCTTGTTACACCCTTTATAACGTAACAATCCAGTCTTGAGTTATGTGAGCAAGTTATATAAGTGATAAGTTACGAGGTGACCCTAAAAATGATTAGCATGCAACCAACCACGCACCTGATACCTTTCATTGCTAGAAATCAGTTTTGATCAAGCGCCAAACATTTAATTAAATTACAACATATTATGAACAAATCATTGAATTGCAGCCATTTACAATCGTTGTAATCCATACAGGTTTGTTTGCCAACTCATTAAGTTTTCTCATTGACCGACAATAAAGACCAAGGTATACCACAAACCGGTGTTCTTAATCTTGTTAAACGTTGCCCAATATGTAGCGGCTTTCTTTGCATTGAGATTATAATCTGCGGGGTTTTGATTTAAAGGCTTTCGACTTTATTTGTTAAGTCATGACTACGTATGTCCCACCATGCACCGGCTGGGATTTCTCAAATATCTCACCTGCACACTTGACTATTTGAGCAATGCCTCTGGCCACTTACTGGGCCCAAAAAGAATAAAAGAAAAATAAGTCGAGCCTATGGACCTAGAATAATAAATAGTGGGGGTTATTCCTCAAAGCGCAACTATTTTTAGCGCAACTATGGTGCTCTTCGAGGAATAATTTTGTTGCGGTTAGTTAGTTGCGCCTAAAAATAGGTGCGCTTTGAGGAATACCCCAATAGTGGGCGTAGGTTAGTTCAGATGGGTCAATTAGTTCGAAAAATAATTTGTTGAACACACACTTTTCCAAAAATTAGTACAGTATGATTAGCTAAATGAAGCTTATGAACGGAAGCACAAATTAATTAGGATCCAATTGCGGCTGGAAAGTGGAAATGAACCAAATATCGTTCGGGAAAATGTATTAAACGTAGATACCTACATTAGTAAATAGTATGACATAAACGTGATTCCGATAAAAATCAACTGTTCCATACATTTTGACCGTGTACCGTGCGTAAATAGCAGATTTTTTTTTAATGACCGAAGGAATATTTCTGTGTTCTATGGGGGGGGGGGGGCTCAGAATGATGTACTGAATACGTGGTAACCGTTTTCGCGTCGGTGTCCCTTCCACCCTGTATTTGCTGTCCTCTTTAAGCTAAGTGATTTACTGTAAACAAAGATTGATAACATGTTTATTTGATTAAATATCTGACGTGACCTTTGATTCCGTTTTCCTTGTCAGGACAATACGGAACCATTCATTTCCTTAATCTAGCTAAGTACTATGTAACTACATTTTTATTATTGTTGAGTATTATTTAAGGACTTTTCCTTATTTTGGACGCTAAAAATGTTGCTTAAGTTTGATGTTTATCATTAGGTACTTCTTCGTGTCTAGGGAGTTCATTAAAGTTAGCAAAATATGTTATTTTGAACATTAAAATATGTATAATTTGTAGGTAAAACTATTTTACAGACTATTCTAAATCAACTTAAGAGAATTAAATATAATTGAGCTATTAAACAAAGTTCGAAAGTACGTGCGAGAGTTTCGTTAATTAAAATTACTTAGTAGTTTTAACCCTGTACCAGTACTAACTGTAAGTTAAACTTATACTGTCACTTACGGGGTATCTTCCGTGATTGTTCATAATTTTGAGCTCCTGGTATAAACCGGCTTTCCGTTTTTAAACCGTGAAAGCTTAAAACAGTGCTTAACTATAAGTTCTAAAAATTACTTAAGAGCGTTAAAGTCTTACGGCATTTCATACAAACTTACAAGTGATTTTTTTTCGAAATGACTGAACCGATTTTAATGAAACTTCGTACGCATAAGCAGGATACATAAGTCTAAAAAACATTAACATTTTCGAAAAATAGTGTTACAGCTAAATTAGACCGATTTTAGATTTTGCATAGAAGCAGAAATTTCCAATTATCTTTTTTTTAAGACACATTTCGAAAAGTTCTCTGTCTAGTTTTTAGAGTTATGTATCCTGCTTATGCGTACGAAGTTTCATTAAAATAGGTTAAGTAATTTCGAAAAAAAAATCATTTGAATGTTTGTGAGAAATGCCGTAAGACGTTAACGCTCTTAATACTACAGTTGTTTTTACATCAGGATCCTAAATGCTGGGTTAGTGCCCCATTGATGGCATGGGCTCGACCCCTATTACATGGGGTTAAAACACTAAACTGGTGACATGTGAGTGTGCGAACTACTACACTTCTCCCAACCCCTTCAGATAATACAATCGTGCTATAAAATTTTCATGATTGAAACTGAAAGTAAAACACAGAAACTGTGAGAAAGCAAGAGTTATTTTAGTTCCCCCGTAGTCATGAGAAAACATATGTCATTTCCCACGAGGTAGATATCGATATAATTTTATCCTCAATGTCGAGTCGACTGTTATGAGTTCACGACATAGCATTGACCTTTTTGGTACTGACATTGCTATGAAATAGTGCGTTGTTAAAGTGATGTGTTCTTTCCCCCCTAATCTTCTCACGGATGGGTATAGGTACAGTCAAGAGCACCAATTTGTGTACACTTATTTCAGAAGCGATTTTCTCGTGTAGTAACGATTTCAACTTTGACATAAGAACTATTTCATAATAGTATTCATCATCATCATTCTCCTGCTCTTATTCCATGGGGTCGGCGCAGCATGTCTTAATAATATGGGTTCTAAATAACTATGTTCGTAAAAACGTGAAATTGCAATCAAAACAGTAGATGAAAATCACTTAAAAGTTGCTTAGTCTAACTCAAACATATTGATGCTTTTGACTGTACACCTATAAAATTGATCTGGCGTTGAATTCTATAGTGTTTTATTTTTACTACACCTTCGAGAATATTCCTACTTTCCCCTTTTTCCGATATCATTCGCTCTTGTTGCTATTTTATCGCGAACTAGTCTGCTATTTGTGCCGAGGTAGCCTTGGTTAGTGGACTATTTGTTCGAAGAGTTGACATTAGTCTTAAGTCAAGCTTAGCTTTTAATTCCTAGTGTGCACGGCAAGACACGTACCGAGGTCTGCCAAAGCAAATATACTGCACCAATGCACCAGATGTTGATTGTGGAAGATACCGCTTTTGTTTAAGTTCTCATTGTTTTTGTTTTCCAGAATAGAGACAAATAATATACGAAACTTATGAACATAATTTTACTATTCATTCGCATCGTTTCGTGGCTGTAGAAAACACTAGAAGACCACAAGCAATTAACTGAAAAAAAATACGGTCTTTTCGAACCAAATCAATAATGTAATATATTGCGTATAATATTTAATTTGTACTCGGCTCTAGTGTCAAATAATATATATTATCCAATAAAGTAATCGGTGACCGTAAAATTCACAAAAAATATAACTGATTGTGTAATAATATGGTTTACTGTACTCGTACATTTCGAGGTCTTTGACATTTGCCCTCGCGGAGGTTGCGTGTAACCTGAATTACAATTTCAAAGAGACATAATAAAGAAATAGAAAACTAAATTTACAGATCACCTACTTAAATTATCAACCGCAATATCACACCAAGATGGACGCAAGAAAATAGAAAAAAAAAATGAAATTCTCATTTCGTGTTGATTTAAACTTATTAAATCTTTAATTGAATAAGACTCGGACGCAAACGCTGAATCATTTCATTAGAGCGACCGAGATTTTCATAAATTGCAAGTGCTATTCAGTTTGTAGTCTTCGTTGCAACAATATAAGGTTCACATTCGGTTACACTGACCTACTTTTAGTAGACAATATTATGAATGTGTATTTCATTCATTGTACAAGTGAAATCGATTATTTCATTGATACATTTTGTTTTGATATGGCGAGTACGTTCGTGAAACTATCGATTAGTGCTATCGTATCAAAACATGTCGATAGTAATTATCTTGTTAGTAGATATTTTTATGACATAATGCATTATCTGTATCATTAATGCTATCTATTTATCAAGTACGTAGTAAAATAACTTATTAATATAGTTTTTGTTTTACGTCAGTACAAAATTATCTTTGTAGGGATATTTAATCAACAGCATCATCCTACTGTTACTGTTTATTTGTGCAGCACGCAAGTATCTTTCTTCCATATACATGTCTTTAAGCTATCCTATAGTCTATCATAATTATCATATTTCTCGCAATCTTTAATTGGGATGGTTGTATTGCTGATTTTAATGATTATAATTTTGTAAATAAGTACGTGTTATGGTTGTTTATTTTAATCAACATACAGTTTGACACTGACCTGAAAATGATTTTTAATTAAACCGTAAGAATTTCGCGGGTTACCCTGGCATTTACTCCTTAACACTTCATCTTCCATACTTCTCTATTACTCCTCATCTCAGCAGTCACCTCTTTACTATCCATGTCATCGATCACAAAGTCTATCGTTATCTTTTCTTTGGTCTTCCTCTACTCTTTTAGCTATCCACATTCACACTCAATTAGATAATTATTAATTTATTTATTTATTTATTTAAACTTCATGTACAATAGTGATACATAGGCGGATACTAGCCAATCTTTGGGTTAAATAAGAAAACATTGTGATAGGGTACAAAATAAATATATAAAAATAACTTCTTGCCATCGAAAAATAATATATATTAATTCATGTTTTCTTGTCACATACACTTTATTACATACCGCATGGGTTTTACAAAGCTGACTATTCAATTAAATATTCAAACTCCAATCCCAAATTAGTTTCGAATTCACGATGCGACTCGATCATGAATCGATTAGAAGGCTAAAGCGAAATAATAAAATATCGCCAGTATTCAATTAAATGCCCGCATCAGTGGTTTATGTCATGCCATTGTCGCTAAGTTCACAATTGTGTCAAGGGCACCCAAACAGATCGCGAAGGTTTGTTTATTTATTTAGTTTTTTTTTAATCAGTTAATTGTTGCCATCATTTTCAATTTTGACGTGAGTTTCTGTCAACAGTAGCACTTTCGGGGCCATTGATGTATCTAGTCTGTCTAGTCTATTCGTAAGATCTTAAATATACTGACAATGGACTACCTAAACTGAGGGCTTCCAAAAGTGATGTTCATTAACGAAAGCTCTTCTTCTTATCGTATCGATGTTCCTTCCATATTAGACGGTATGGGCCCAGTAGGTGGCCACGTTTATTGCAGCGGCAGAGGCGCTATTCAGGTCGTCAAGAGTGCAGGTAAACGGACACCGGGGACACTCCAGCAGGTGGGGCATAGTTTGATCCGGAGCGCCGCACTCGCACTCGGAGAAGCTCTAAGAGGACGGATTTAAAAAATCCTTTCTAATATAATAAAGGGGATAGTGGATGCAAGTTTGTCATTTAAAAACGTCCCATTGGAATCCCATCCAATCCCATCAGGGCTACTATGATTTATTTTCTACATGGATTGTAGTCATAATAATCATAGTTATAACGACAATATTAATTTTATCCTTGATCACTACGATACTCTTGATGTTTAAGGAAAACAGAAAATTATGGTTTTCCACGAAGTTACTTATTTAGTATTCCCGTATATTTCATTTTCTACTTTCCTCGTTTGTGCTGCCAGTATCAACGTAATGATGTCATCATTATGTTCTTTTTGATCTAGGAAATTCGTATCTTTAATATTTACAGTTCAAATTCGAAACAGGTATTAATGCCAGGCTTATGTATGTGGCACAACATGTTTTGTATGACCTACTCCACGTTAAACCTTACACACAATGCCAAGGTTCTGAAAATCCTTTAAGTCCTTACATAAACGTTAGAGCACGATATATTAGATCATCGTATCTATCTTATATTAAATCATAACGGTCATAATTGCTTTTCGAATAGAGTTCAATATCGCTTGACCAGTCTTGATGTTTGCTAACTACCGTCGTCATGTATTGCATTCATTTATCCTTACCCTATTCACTGAAAATAGCGTTTGAATTGGATATGTGTTGATTTGCATATCATTTAGCGAAAGCGTGTTTTGTAGAAGGCTGTTAACAAATCAATAGTCACGCCTTTGCCTCGTCTGACGTCTTGGGTAATGTTGCCACAACAGAAAAATATCGGAAAGGTACTAATTTAAATATCAAAAGAAAAATATAAAAATGTTTTTGGCCCCAAAGAAAAGTCTTGAATTCTGTTTTTGAAGAGTGAAGTTTAAACAATGCAAAGGGCAAAAGTTTACCAAGATAAAGAAAAAAATGCGGGCGATGGCAAAAACAGAAGGAAATAAATTTAGCTGACGAGGATCTAATCAGGACAAGTGTGTGGGGCGGAGATAATCAAGATATAGAAACTTTTTGCACTAGCTACAGAACAAATGAATATGCAGATGGACTCATATGATGACGTAAAGACACCACGAAAAGTATTTTTAAGGTTTTATTAATTTCATACCAATTATAACCGTTGCAACTTGTCATGTTTTGAACACAAACATAGATGACAATAGATTCCATAAACAATATCTTCGATTATTGTGCTAAAGTTAAAAAAAAATCAACCGTATCTTTTCGTTATACAGTGATTTGACGAAATTAGTTTACGTGTAGCTTACAAAATCTATTTTCCTTTAGAAGATAATAATTTATTCAAGACCAGACAACAAAACTTAGCTCCACTGGTATTCGTAATCGTCTGAGGAGATTGCCTGACTGCTGCAAACTTAGCTTAACAAATCAATAGTCTGAAAATAGATTACCTAAGTTTCCGAAATCTGTATTTGTTTGTTCGGCAATCTTCTACCGTGTGATGAATGGTCGTTTAAATATTGAATGATTGATAGCTTACCAAGGCGGGTGTCTCATGAGATAAAGACTAATAGAGAAGTTTGAAATATGCTGTTTCCCCACAAACAAAAGACACTTGATAACGTGTCCTGTCAGTCCTTTTGTTTGCACATCACAGGAGCTGATAGACGCCAAATTTTGGGCTAGCTCAAATTAAATTGTCATCGACACTGAAAAGATAGATAAGCATAAAAAAAGAAGACATGCTGCGCCGACTCCAAATAAATTGAGAGAACAGGAGAATGGTGATAATTATGGCAGTTTACCCACTAAGTTTAATAATCTACCCAGCTCCTTTGTTTTACGGATCGTTATCACCGAATTTGGGTCTCGTGTATCATTACTAATAATGAAGTGTCCTTCCGTAGCGTATCGTCCAGTGACCCTCGTATCCGTAAAAAGTATTGCTGGTGAAATGACCATAAATAAATCGTTTAGCTGCATACCGATAGAAGAGCCTTTAGGTTGGCAAACCTATAAATTATAAACACTGGTATGACATAGATACACGCGTTTACAAATATCCCGAACATTTACACTAATCCTAAAACAAACGAGACAAACAGACTTATTTCACAAATAACTCTTAGCTCAGTTGACATTTTGACAAAGAGCTGAAGCTCCAAATAGTTTCTAGATTCCACTGAAATTGTCACTTCCATTTATTAACTGTAAGGTAGACTACTCGAAGGGGATCTAACCCATCACTGAAAGTTAAGTGATCTACAAAGTTATTTGTCAATGTTTACTGACTTTCAGCTACTCAACTAAGTTCGGTCTTTAAAATTAAGTTAAGTAATTTGTTTCGATTGTCTCTTCAATGAACACTTATTTTTGTTTGCTAATGTCATTGACTTTGGAGTTACTTATCTCGTTGTTTCGATTAGTTAAGTATCAGCTGGTCTCATTAAGTAATCAAGCTTTTGGAACATCGGTTGAATTGTTGTTGAAAAGATTGAGTTGAGTTGAAAAGAACATAATCAGCCTACAATGATCCATTGCTGGAACACAGACCGCTTCTCAGGGCCGTAATTCTCCACGCGGGCCTTTTGCTGTATGGCTTCTTATTTTTCTAGAACATGCATCTCTGCTCTTTCTTTCCTCACGATGTTTTTCTTCAACGTATTGAGTAGTTGTGATGAAATTATTGAGTAAGTACATCTTTCTGTAGAAACGTAATATCAGCTTTTGTGTCATCAGTCCTTTGTATAATTCCATAACTGGAACATATTATACATGACATAATGTTTTGTATCGATTCTCCAAATTATATGGGCAATCTAATTGGCTTATTATTATTTAGATTGCTTATTGTGTCTTCATTGTAACACATCGCGTTTCGACAAATAATACATATCTTATAATAATGTTTTACATAAGCTGTAATTAAATTTGATTTCTTTAATACTGAATTGCAAAATTCATTGAATTTTGTAGAAATAAGGACTGATTTCAAACGTACGTGTTCTTTTATTATGATCAAATTCTATTGTAACTGTTATTGTTATAATATGTAATATATGTATTCCTTTATTTTTTTTCTATACATATAATTTACATTTTTAAATATTTCTATACAAAGCAATATAAAAAAAACATTTAAAAATATAAAAAATGTAGCCCACCGGCATCAGGAACAGGGTCCGAGCTACCGGTGGTCAGGGCTCTTGAGAGAGCATATATGTATTATTATTATATGTATTATAAATTGTTATAATAACACTGCACTATAATACACTAAATATTTAGTCGATAACTTTTCCAACAGTTTCCTCAATTTCTAATTCTATTATGAAACACATTGCAATTCAAAACTGCATATAAACTATGTAGAAGCTCACAACTTTGTTCCGTGGACTCATTCCTCATTACTTGTTGAAGTCTAGAGGAACAACAAACTGGCAAACTGTCGCTTTTGATATATGAGCACAGCACATACAGGTGGCTGAAAATTCGTTACTCAAAGTACTAGCTTTAGAAGTCGTATTTCAGACGAGTCTAGATTGCGTAGGAGTAATATGTTCTCTTGATTGCGAATTTCATCTGGAGAATTGTTCGTTCCAAAGAGAATTCTTCAGACACTAAACAACATCACTTCAACGCTTCTTAAGCTGAAAGAGAGACGTTGATAAATGCAGTCCTCTTTCTATTGGTGGAAACAGTTCTAAAGCTCTGTGCTCACAGCACGGGCACGGCATCCATCAACCCTCTAGATGCAGAGATGCGATTGTGTTGCGCTGAAAGGAAATTATCGTCTCCTTTTTCACTCGTGACAGAATTGTTTTGTGAGCTAGTGTGCTCTGTGGTTAAACAGCTTTGTGAACGTGCTCGCTACGTGTGGATATTGATCTTTAGATCTTTGTGTTTCGCACGTGTCATGAGTCTGTTTGTATTCTATTTGGAGTTGTCTGAGTTGTTTTCAACGGAATAAATTGACTCGTTTGAGGATCGAAATCTATAACGGAATAATAAAATTAAGCAGTATCTTAATAACACGACCGGTTCTGCGCTTGATCAAAGCATGTGTGTGTGGTAACAAAGGGCTTTGTTATTTCAGGATAATTGCTCTTCAGAACGTATCTCGTTTCCAAATACCAATCAATTTTGAATATCGTACCTTCATTTACACCAAAACCCCTCGAGCCGAGATTAAAGCATTTTTTTATCTGGTTATTGTAGTTGAAATGGTCCTCTGAATCGAGAACTCATATTCAGAAGAATCCCAGCGCACATTTGAAGACAAGTTATGGAAAGGTCGCGCAATCAGGAATTGAATTTTCCAATAGGAAACGGGTCAAAAGCCCGTTTGTGACAATATTGGAGGGAATATGAATCGAAATACCGGTTTACTGAGCAGGCAGATATATATCGGTAAAATTTTATCGGTATTGTGGAATTGCATCGATGCCAAAAGACATACGTGTTCTTACTGTCAAGTAGCAGACGGTTGTGGTCCGACTTTGAAGTTTTGTAAAAATCTTGACTCGTTAAGAAATCAAGAAGTCTTCAGCCGTTAAGTAAAGCGGGCAGTCGAGGAAAGTTAAACATTTAACGAAGATCATATTGGTTTGACTTTAAACTTTACTTCTTAAAAACTTTGTCAAGGTAGGAAATCAAGGGGCCAAAGAGAACACTAAGTGAGAAAAAATGGCTGAAGTTTTTCAAAACTGTCTACGTTTATTTTTAGCAGGAATGCTTACTAGTGTTCATTGTAGAAAATATTGTACCTAACATAAGTAAACTTAAATATGATTAACAAGATATAATATGATATATAGATGAAACATTAAGTCTTATTTACCACAAATAGAGCACAAAGTACAACGCAGTGCGCTCGAGTAAGCCCCTTCGAAGAATAACTACCCTTAACTTTGACGGGCCAAGTTTGGACTTTTCCAAGTTAAATTAGAACAATCAGGAGGCCCGTAAAATTAAATAAAAACTTTACGAAAGGTCTTGCGAATCGGTAATGTAAACAGTAGATCATATAAGAGGAGCTCGTGGCTCAAAGGCAGGATCGATCCATCTTCTTAATAGTTTCGGGACCGTATCATCTCGAAACAGGGAAACAGATTGATAAGGGACACACAGAACAGAGAGAAATTACAGAAGAAAGGGGAGCTCTATATCCAACAGTGGGTGATTCCGGGCTGAAATGATGATGATGATGATCATCAAGCCAATGAAAAAAAAAAAACATTTACACGAAATAGGTTTGCAATATCAGCCGTACGGGTGCATCTTCAGGGATAATAACGCTTGCTGAGAGGTAGTCTGCCCGAAACTCAGACAACCAGTCTTACCAAGGGGTTTCGTGTTGCCCAGTAGCTGGGTTGTGGAGGTCAGATAGATAGTCACTCCATATAAAATACCTGTTAGACTGGAAGCCGACGCTAACATGTTTTGGAAAACTCCACAGAGATCTGACGTGTTCACCAAGATTGCAGGTCTTGAATTGAAGTCAGTTTTATGTAAATGTTGGCATTCAGCTACACAAGTATAGCCTGAATCCCAGAAGGCGAGCATGATAATAGAACGCTTTAAGAATAACGTGTCTTATCGCGGAGTGACATCGGCACTGCACCGATGTTATCGTCGCGTCGAAATCTGCCAGCTAATGGCTGCGAATCATGTAAAGGGTTGTACACAGTGGCTGATGCTGGCCTTAGTAGGTATAGTTAAACGTCTTTTGGAGGATACTATTTAGATTTTCTGAATTGCATTATGCAAGTTCTTTGTTATAGGATTATGCAAACAAAGAGCAAGGCACTTATTTGTTTCTTTCATATTTTAACTAAATTCAGTTTATAATTTGAATGTATCTGTGGCGTTCTATATAATTAGTCGATTAGATGTTTACTGGAATTACTCGACTAATTCAGCGGTTCAACGGTGACATCATTCTCACTTCACAATAGAAATTATGTCATTTGAATGTTCCGTAATTCGATACAGAGTGTTACATTAACATATTCACACGAAATTAGTAACAGTTAGGTGAATCTAATCATAAGACATGCAAAATAATTACTCAATCAAGACACGTTATTATCACGCAAATTAATTGTTTCAACGTCTTTCATTAGAACACTCCTTAATATAAGTAATTATGCGATTCGTAGGTATACTATCTGTATGAGGATCTTTTGGCGGGTGAACAAAATCGGAACAGATGCCGCCATCTTGTTTTTTAAATACATTTCACAAAACATTTTCACAAATGTTTAGCAACAATGCACCCGGTTACCTTGCTCCGAAAAATCCTTCTAGCACTGTAAAACATTTAAATTTTTTGCAATATAAAGGGTAGGTAGCTTTGAAAACGCTTTCCAATTGAATACAGATATTTATTCTTTTGTTTTCATAAGAAACAGACTTTCAAAATGAAAACTTGATATTAAATTGGTTTCAAATGGTAATGCAATATTTTCTTGAATGTTATTATTGCAGGTATAAAAGAGACATTGCTCCAAAAAATATTTTACGGTTCAGTCCCGTCTGTGCTCATTATCGAATGGCTAATATTGAAGTGCTTTACTTTGCTGCCGGTAAAGTAGGTACACGAAAGATTCAATTTCGCGCCAAATTTAAATGGCCCTTTGCCGTAATTGCTTTTAGAATTACAATTACCTCCCTACGCTTCAATTTTGTTATTTCAAGGACGTTTTTGAATGTAATCATTCAATTATGATAATTATAAATCATTTATCGGCGTACTTAGAGGTGCTTTTGGAAACTGACGAATCAAATGATTCAGCTATACTTAGCTCTCATTTTTATTCGGGGCGCGTATGTAAAGTTTAACTCAAATAGGTAAGGGTAGGCTAAGCGATTTTGTTGAGCAATCATACTTTTTCTTTTTATTACGTAGATTTTATGTGTGCTTCGAAACACACCAAGTGTTTCAATGTTTTAAAACCGCCATTGTAAATAAGTCACTCAAGACAATGGACTAAGGAAACTTATAGGGCAAACGCAGGTGGAACAGAGCTTCATGCCATTATGGAAAGTGAACAAGATCTTCATACTGCTAATAAATGCACAATTTTCCTTCCACACTTTCCTTCCTTACAGGTGTGCTGGCAAACATCCCCGTTAAGAACAATTTGTATGTAAAACAACGTTGCGACAGTGTGAAATTTCATGTCCGCATTGCCAAAACTACCTATGAAAGCGAGAAAGAGATGGGCAGAGGATATCGTCCTGTCCCTTTTATTTCATTACAGCATTGTTGTAAGACTATTGATGTTTCGAGCCCATTATATGCCCAAAACCAGCTTAGCCATTCAGTTTTATGTACTTCGACTGATTTGATGGCCACAAAGGATGACCCCAAAAAACGCCCAATGCTTACACTCTCTTCTCAATTCGATTAGGTACTGTCTTATCACATGGCCCACATTCTGCCTTACTTGAGCTTTGAATATTTTATTTTCAAAATCCTAAAACTCTTATAGCTCTTTTAGTAAAAGCCTATCCAAGTTAAAGTCTAAACAATTAGACACGTCAAAAGTAATCTCATTTTCTGATAAGCAGTCCACACTTCTGCTTTTGCCTGGATATCTGGGACAGGTGACAGTGAAAGCTCGTCTGTCCCGTTTTGTCTGCAGGTTTGCAGGCAGCGGTTTTGTTAATCATAAAATCAGTCTGTTTACGTCCGCTGGTAAACATGGGGCTTAGAGGTAAATGTTTAACTGGTGAGAACGGAAAAGATGGCGGCAAAAATTGAGACCTAACTATACTTAGTAATTTCAAAGTGTAGTAGATATTAATTTCCTGACGTTCATTGCTTTAATACCACACCTTAAAATGCATTGGTGACGACAGAAAGTTGTAAAAAGCCCATAAAAGATGCTGTAATCGAAAAGAAAAAGTAGCTCGCGTGAAAATATGTAACAGATTCAAATCTTTGACGTGTAATTTTACTTTTACATATTCTAGATTTTAATCTTAAATTACACAGGCTGGTATGCGACCAAAAATATAACATGATTTTCGACTGCTCTCGTATTTTTAGCTTCTTAAGATCCCTTGCTCCAAAAATTGGATATGCGACATCATCATCAATATCGTCTTTGACCTACTCCTAATTTTTTTGGGGTCGAACCAGCCGTCATTTCAGTAGACAGCCCCTTTCTACAGTTTTTATCCATATCATTTGTCACAAAGTCCAACCATACCAACCATTTCTTTGGTCTTCGCGAACGACCAATCTGGCAAAAACTAACATATTCTTCGGCTTCTCGATAAATATTTTGTAATTCTAATCTCTCACGCAGATGGAACATATGGTACAGTACTAAGTACCTAATGATGCGTGCATGATCTGTTGAACGATGAAACAACAGTTGATCTATTTACCCGTTCACTGTTACATCGGATGCTGGGAATGTTCTATGAATCAAGTAATAAATTGTAATTATGGTGTGGAAATTATTAAACCAAGTATGCTAGTTGGAGAAGTAAAGGGACCTGTCTGGAGAATAGGAGTCTGAATATGTCATGTAGGTACAAAAGTAATGGCTGGATGGTTTGACCTAATTTTAATTTTATTAATTAGAATGTACCAACTATCTTCATTGGAATATTTTCAGTAGAAGCAAGTTTCTTAGTATCTTATCCTCGATAAATCTCCTTTATCTTTTGTGACAGTCACGCAAGGTCATGTCGTCACGAATACTGATCTTATTTGTCCTAGATGTCTAAGAACCTTTCACGTTTCAGGATGACCTAGCAAGTTGTGACATTATCTAAAAAAACGTGACGTGACAGCTCAACCGGCTTTTTCAGGGACTAAAATATAAAAAGGGATCATATTTTTTGCTCTGGTAACCCCGATTTGGGAAATTTATTGAAATATTTTGGGTATGAGTAGAATTTGAGTAGTAGGTACTCAGTATTGTGGATAATATTTAGTTTTTCGTTGGGTCCGACGTTATACCACGCGTCTCAAGATTATGACACCGAAAATTCATCAGTTTATACAAGATTATTTTATGCTCAAAATGTTTTCGCCGTTGGAATGTCATTTTTACGGAGGTTGATTGGGCCAATCAAAATATTTAAACGAAACGATCTTTTTATAAGAATCTAGCCTCGGGTTTATACGAAAGCTGATATTATTATGATGAGAACCAACAATCTCACTCAAGATACACAAGACGAAGAGAAGTTTGAGAAAACTTCGTCGATAGCTTTATTGATCAGATACGGCGACAGAAAATGATATTATTAGTTTTGATAACAACATTGAAGGAGCAAACAACTTTAGTGAAGGGCCGATTTGATTGCTGGAGTAGGCGATTTAATAACGTAAAACATATGTAGGTAATTTCATTGTTGGCCACATCATCCACCATTTTGATAGAGATAGTGATCATACCAAACACAAATTTTAGTCTAACAAGCATAAACTTTTTCCTGACTTGGAAAAACCAACAACTAAACCAAATTAACGCTTATTTCAAAACATTACATCAATGTGGTTTCGACCCCTGAACTAGGGCACCTGTATGACAGGGGTCGAAAATTATTTGTCGAGTTATGTGGTAAAAACAATTTTAAATATTCTGTAATCCTGCCATATGATAATTTGTTGGTTAGTAACAAAACATCACATCATTTGTGATCACCGAAGGGTTTAGCAAAGGTGTACCTTATAGTAACACTCACATTTCGCACGTTACGTTTAAATCCCATGTAGTTGGGGGACTCGGGGGTGAGTAAATGCTTTTCTTAAGTAAAATATCTTCCGACTGCCATAAGCACTACCTATTTACTTCCACAACAATTTTATATAACTAATTCTAAAGCTTTGAGTTATTTTCAACACGAAATCAATTTACAATCACCAAAACTTTTAACAAACAAATATGGCGGGGAGCGGGGCACATGACGTTCAACCAATTAGCGCGCGAGGTAAGATCCGTCGCATGCCATTTCACAATTCGACGGTTTCACTTCGATAGATTATATACCGAAAAATAATGCGTTAAATTGTAAGCAGTATGCGTTCACAATCTTTCGACAGTTTACAATCTCGCGAGATTGATTATAATCTAACGGAATTTACAATTTTACGGTGACATATACTTACAATTAAACTAATCTTGTACCTACTGTAAACTCTAATCCACTATTATCTCCCATAGTTATTACGTTGTCACTTAAAGTTGTACCTAAGTATGAGTTAGGGTCGTCAACTAATGCTAGGTAAGACTCGGTAAGAGCTGTAATAAAGAGCGGGGTTATAGGACTTACTTGAGTTGTTATTCTATGATCAATGATGGTTTTGGTAGTAAAAGTAACTTCTTTTTCGGGGATGTAGGGAGGGGAGAATAGGAAATTATCTTTGTAATTGGTGGATGGATTTTAGGCTTGTTTTTAGCTGTAATAAAGTTTGGTTTTATAGGTGTCCAGTTCAGGTCTTGCGTAATATTCTGTGATCAGTGGTATTGTTGGTAAAACCAGTCCTTTTTAGTTTAGTCCACTCTCGACCCCTCGATCCCTAAAAAAAGATTTGTTTATTGTTTTCTCTCAACCCTTAAACATAGTTTTTTGGGGGGTGTAGTGAGCAGTAGATAAGATATCATCTATAAAAACGGGTAGATTTTTGGAGGTTGGTTTTTGCTTTGTTTTTTTTTTTCACCGTATCAATTCAATGTTTTTTTTATCTAATATTGTTAAAGCACAATAGTCGTTTATGTTCGTCTATATGGGCTACTATACATCTGTACCTGCTTCAACTTTAGTTATTTGTTGACATAAAGAGTAAAGCCCATAATAATGTTGAAGTGAGTAGCGACCTTTTTAATGTTCTCTCATTAACTAATTCAATCCCTCTTTACTAATTAAATCTATCTAGGTACTAATCCAATCACTACGTTTGATTGACATAGTCTAGGGGCATATGAAACAGACAAGAAAAATCGTGGATAGGCTAACCTAAGTCGTAAAAATTTTATAGACCCAAAAGTAAATCTGGCCAATTTGGCTAATGAAGAGGAGGTACCATGTCCATTTATTACGAAAATAAACATTAGTGCTAGCCCTCTAAAAGTAGAACATCACTTTCACAGGTAATAGCCCCTACCTGACCTAACTGCTCCTAATCGTGAGTTGTATCATTCTTAATTAAATACAGGACGAGCCATGCAAACTGATTTTCTAGGCTAGTCTTAAGAAAGTCGATACTTGAAGTAAATACATCGTTCATTGAAAAATAGCTTTTACTACTTCGAGTTTCAAAGAAAATTCATAACAATACTCAGTTTGACAACAGTAATAAAAAAATATTAGACAACTATCACGATAAATCTCGGAGCTAATAACTCTGTAAATGAAAACAAAAAAAAAGGTTGTTCTTTTTTCAAAACACTAAAAATGGCCGCTCAGACTTAGCGCACTGTTCCACGACCCCGTTTTGACGAATTAATAAGCGGTGACGTCACTAAAATTAGAATAACCGCGTGTGGGAGTTTCCTCGCCGCAAATTAGTTAAAAACTAAACAAATTACGTGTTGTTAAATGTAAACCTTACTGTCTGTTAAATAAGGATGAATTCGGCTAAAGATGATCGTTCCTACCCTGCCGAGCATAGTTCCTGCCGCATTGTCTCTTCACAAATACGCGAGTTTGATCGTGTAACGTGATAATAATGTTGATGGCATACATAGTTCACGTTTTTTGGAGGTTTTTCATATGGTGATTGAATTTACATTTTTAATAACATGCACTTTTTGAACTGAGGGTCAGTGACACTCTTTTTCAATTATACCTACTACCTAAATATAAAATACATTTTATCAAGCAGAGAGACTTCATATCTTTAGCTTGCCTCATGATATTTTTTAAATTCTGGTCAACTCCTTTTTCTTATAGTGCCAATTTAAATCTCCCTACGACAACAAGTAACAAAGATAAGATATATGTACAAACAAAATCGCGATAACTACGATATTATTGTTAAGCTCAAAAACATAATATAACAAATAACAACAAACGATTAGTTACTGAAACTCTTCATGGAATAAGCTTTTACTCAGCGCAATTTTCGCTCTGAACGAACCACTAAACGGATTTAATTTCCACAGAATTTTATTTCTAGTGGCAATTGTTTTGCTTGTTGTTTTAGTGTCTAATCGGCTTACAAATTCGGAACGCAACCGTTTGTCTGTTTCTAAAGCTCTTGCAGTATCTATCTGATATTTTAGCGCGGGTAAATTCAATTTTACACTATTTTGAAAGGATGTTAAAAGGTTATTGTGAAATAAAAACTGGCATTTTATTATTGTCCAATATCCAGATACAAAATAAACATTTATTTATTGAAGAGCATAAGAAAAGTTGTAAATGTACTGCCGTATGAAGCCATAACCTTTTGATTGTAAAAAACCTGTCGCGAAGACACAAAAATTGCCTGTTCTGCGAGTTTATTTCCTTATGAAACTTTAACTGGGTCAAGATACTGCTTTAATATGGCAACTGGATTGCCCAACAAGGTTTTAATATAAACACAAGTATAACAGGTGACAGGTCAAGTCGACTTATACGCATACGTGATAATCGCGTTCAAATAATGTAATAGTCGCTTTGCACATTATATGTTGCCTAATTTCACCTTCACTCTTACTTGGTCTGTGACAAAACACGTTTTCCTAATTACAGGACACAGGTTAATTACGAGTAATGTTTTGAGTAACATTTATTTCGTGTTTTCACAACCACGCCCTCGGCTATCATAATAAATCGTATATTTAGATACTGTCAGAGTTAAACGCAATATGTAACTAAGCAAAGACAAACAACGGGATTTTCATTTTGTTTATAATACCTCATGGTATTATAATTAAAATGGCTGTAAGTACTTAACATTGAAATTTTAAATACATAGAATAGCGTAGTCATCATTCTCCTGCCCTTATCCCAAGTTCCCAAGTCCCAAGACTGCCTTGACCAGGTGGTCGCAAGCACAGCACGAGGTCCTGGGTTCGTTTCCCGGGTTGGGTAAAGTGTTATTGGGTTTTTCCATCAGGAATTTCTCAGTAGCAGCCACGGAGTCTGGATTTTGCGCCCGGTTGATTGCAATAGGCTCGCCTCCTATTACATGGGACTTAAACATAACTGGTGAAATGTGGGTGTACTATTTAGGTACACCTCTGCCTAAACCTTCGTTGGTTACAGGCGTGATGTTATGTTATGTTATCCCAAGTTATTTGGGGTCGGTGCAGCATGTCCTCTTCTTCCATACTTCTCTTTTACATAGCAGCAGTCGCCTCCTTTCCAGTAGTATGATCTCAAATAAACATTACCCAGATAAATTGGGTAAGTAACCCACGATTCATATTTAGCTAAACAGCAGTTTTAAAATAAAACAAGTTTTGCTAACAATGCTGCCATTAAACTCCTGTTATATTCCAACCAATCTGCGTTTAACAGCACACAATCACATAAAATTACAACAAATTATATGAACATAGTTTGAGCTACGATCCACAAACAATAATAGAAGCCGCAAGCTATAATAATAAAGTTCGAAATAGTGCACACAACGACAAAATTACCTCATTTAAATGTACTGTTTAACTCATTAATTTAAACCTGGTAACCCTGTACAGTGTACACTCGACAAATCGCTTTCTCCGGGAAACATATGGTATACTTACGAATAAAACGAACGTGTTTAAATTAAGCAGACTGAGTAATAAGGAACTAATTAAGCAAGCATACCTAGAATATCTACATAAAAGTGACTGGGTCATCAGTATTCAATCCTCATGAAATTACTCAAGTTGGCAACATTAGTAAAAAGGGCAATGCGTGCAGACAGAGTTTATGCGTGACACGGAAAGCGCATCGCTCCCGTTACACCAAATTATCAATACATGCACGTAAGTATTATGTTAAAAAAAGAGGCCAATAAAGTGACAGAGAAAATAGATTTACCAAGTTAAATCCTCCTTTGGCCTTGATACAGTTTCTCCGGGAGATAAGTTAGCTACGTCACGCGTGGAATTTGAATCTCTGTGGCCGTGTTGGCGCGGCTGTGATAATTTTCCTAAATAATTATCACGACCTGAATATACGTGAGTACTAGATGAAATTTTGAAGGTCCTCGTAGAATGTTTTGGTGATAAGGTTCTAAAGATGATGTCATTATCGTGTTATAGATGTTACTATTACAAATGTATTTAATTTACTTCGTCACGTAAAACGTAGTGCATTGATTTACTGACGTTATGTAAATGTTGGATTCGGTTGTTTAATAGAGTTTGGTCACGAATTTAAACACTTTTGCTTTTAACCAACGCTAAAGCATTTACCTTAAACGGCTTTTAGTACACAAGACATAAATCAACAAGAAGTATGTAAAACAAACTACGAGTTTTGGTCAAACAAAGAAGTGGATAAATTCTACGAACCGAAAACAAAATGAAAGGCAGAATAAACCCCGAACAGTAATCGAAACGGACACGAGGCAATTGGCTGGAAGATGGTTTTGCTTCTGATAGATAAATAACCGTGAAATTTTCCTACACGGGGAAGGACTATCTATCTCACGGGTTTATATCGATTCCACTTCGTCAACATCACTTCATCAATCTTTGTAGTTCACGAGAGCTCGTTCCGATCTCGAGAGCACATTAGCAGTACTTTTCAAAAAACTTCGAATATTATTTTGCATTCATAATTCGAGCAAAATTGAGCGAAAAATGTTCCAAGCACTTTTTTTACGAAAGAGAATTTTATTATTACGATCTTGAGGCCTCGTTAGGTCTTGTCCGAGTACCTTTTGTTCGTTAAGAAATGTCCAGTGAGTAAGGAATTTTATATTAAAGCGACCACGAAAGAATTAAAATTCTCATACATAAAAGAACATAGAAGCACGCCTGTAATCTCTGTAGGGTTAGGCAGAGATGTACCTTGTAGTACACCCACAATTAGCAAGTTATAGTCCCAAGAAATAGGGGGCGAGTCTATTGCCATCAACCTCCCCATACATCTAGACTCTGCGGCTGCTACTGAGAAATTCCTGATGCAAAGACCCAATAACAATATGCCCGACTTGAGATTCGAACCCTGGACCTCATTCTCAGAAGTCTCATACATAGCTAAATAATCTTGCAGAGGAGTGAACGATATCGAATCTTTTATCAGTTTTATCTATCTTCGTATCTGAGAATGGGCACGGGAAGGAATTGTCAGTTTGTCGATAGCAAATATTCTGTAATCTGAAATTATACGAAATCCCTTGCTCAATTCTTGTTCAACGAAATTATATTTGCTGGTATTTGTCATGTGAGACAATGCCGAAGTCTGTACGTGTCGATTTAGTTGTAATTGTAGCAAAATAATGGTATGAACACATTGTGGTGTTTCTCTATAGATGATTCGAGATATTTTTGTTCCTCGTGGTGTATCCAATGCAGAAACAAAGCTTCTAGAACAAAGGTTCATTTACTATTGTTGCCATTTCACGAACATTCTATTAGCGAACCTCTTTTGATCCGGAAAATTGGAGGAAAATTATCTGAGCGGAATTCTTGGGTCAGATGTTTTAAGTTCCTTGATGTTATTTTTACACGATGAAGATAAAAGTAACGATTTGTTTATTTTTAACGCGAAGGACATAAGCCTTAAAATGTTATTGTTTTTTTTTTTTAAATTGAATAAACATTAATGTATCTTTAGTTTCCGCCTCGCCCCTTGGGAAAACTGCGTGAGTTTTATTGATGTATTAATTTACCCTTTTTCTAAGTTATTAAACTACCTATGTCATTGAGGTCTAACATCATACACGTATGTAAACAATTGTAAAAAGATTTTTTCTATGTGATTGTCATACGACGAATTCAGCTAAAATTCCCATCATTCTATGAAAATGCTTATGTAATTAAATTGACAATACGCAAAGAAAACAATAAGCATCGTTAGGCATGTGAACAGTTAATTACAACTAATTGTTACGTGAACAATGTTTACTAATATTAAACTAAACACAATCTAACCTTTCAAAGTCAAGGCTAACTTAAGCACAACTTAATTAGACATTACCTTTAAAAACATGTTATAAATCCCACTGATAAGGCACTGTTTCACACAGAAATAAATATTGTTATATAAAAAGTCACTTTTTATGTCACTCGCGTGATAAGTTGTGCGCGGGAGGCTGTCGCGCGGCACCGGCGCGTCTGAGTAGCTGCGCTCGCGCATACATCACGTGCGTGCACTACCAGCGCCACCCGGCCACTACGCGGGCAAGTATGGAACTAACGGGGCTTTCCACGCTCCAACGATTCACTGAATGGTTGCATCTGACGAAATGTATTGCAGACTTATTGATAAGTGTAGAAAGGTGGTTATTACAAATCTGGTAAACATAGTACTGTTTATGTAACTTGTGGATTATTTCGTTTAGGTTTTTTGGTTACTGCTTCGATGGTCTAGTGGTCGCAAGCGCGACTGCGGAGCATGAAGTCTCAGGTTCGATTCTCAGATCGGGAAAAAGTATTATTGAGTTTTTCCAACAAGGATTTCGCAGTAGCAGCCACGGAGTTTAGATTTGTGCCCGATTGATGGCAATAGGCTCACCCTCTATTACATAGGACTTAAAAATATCACGATATGTGGGTATACTATTAGATACCCCTTTGGTTAACCCTTCGGGGATTACGTGATGTTATGTTTTCGGGTAAAAATAGTCAGGAAATAAATCAGACAGTGAAACAAGTGCACAATGTTTGAGAACTAAACAAAGCAGCCGCTTGAAGCACTGACAGTCTTATCGTGCATTTGCTACTCAAAGCGAAGCGAAGCCGTAGAGAAGAGCAAATATGCACGAACACTCGTTCGGCAAGTAAATAAATGGACTTCGCTTGCATTTTCGTTATATGAACTGGGAATCAGGCAACATTACTGTGTATGTTTCGAATTACTAAGCAGTACGGCAGTCATTTTTTCGTTCATCAATATACATGAGCGTAGTAAAGTACCTCAAATTAATAAAAAAAAAATAATCTTTCTTTCTTCTTTCTTTTATTAGTCTGCATTTCCCTAGTTGGTCTAGTGGTCGTGAGCGTTACTGCTGAGCATGAGGGTTCGATTCCAGAACGGGCCAATGATATTAGTTTTTACCCATCAGGAATTTCTCAGTATCAGCCCGGAGTGGAGTCAGGGCTTGTGCCCGGTTGATGGCAATAGACTCGCCCCTTATTATATGAGACTTAAATATGTCTGACTAAATGTATTGTACTATATGTAGTTACAACCCTGGCGTGACGATCTGGACTCATTCTTAACGGATTGGTCGGAGAGGGCAAATTGAAAACATTATTGGAAAGCCATTGTGGGGGAGGCCTTTACCCAGCAGAGGGACAGAACAAGCTGATAAATAAAAAAAACACACAGTTATGCCTCTGGCTAACCTCTCAGCGACTACAAGAGTGAAATTATGTTTTGTTCTCTTTTTTAACGTTATAAGTGAAAACTGTCACATTGTTATGAAAGTATTTTATGGATTTCTATTGGAATTATTCGCACTATTTATCTCATTTATGTTTACCCCTATCACTTTCACTCATTTGTAATGTAATTGCGTATCAAATCGTCAAATAGGAATCATTGTTAAAAACCGGTCAAGTGCGAGTAGGACTCGCACACGAAGGGTTCCGAACCATCGAACAAAATTAAAAAAAATATACCACTATTTTTGTCATTATTAAAATTACAAAAATAGTGGCATGCAGTCATAAAAATACGATATTTAACACTACTTAATACGTAATTATTGTGTTTGCAAGGTGTCTACCTATTACAGTTCAAAAGATATGGCCCTGTGACAGACGCGATAGACGGACGTACGGACGGACAGACAGCGGAGCCATAGTAAATGGGTCCCGTTGTCACCCATTGGGTACGGAGCCCTAAAATTGTGGCTGTTAGTAGTAATTTATTCAGTAACTGTTGACGTGCGCTATTTTTTCATTTTGTATGTTCAATGCTGTAAATGGCCAGTTAAACAACAATCATACTTGTCATGCGATGTCATAAAGCTCAAGATTTGTTTGTTTGCGCACAAAAAGTACCTACCTACTTCATAGATTCTTACGTAATTTTAGCTGTTGGATAAGAGCATGATAAGTTGCCGGTATGAGAATGGGTCGTAGTGAGCCTTTGAAACTGTTGTTCAATGAAGTAAATGTCTTGAACATGCAGCTTGAATCAGGTAATAAAAACAGACCTAATCATGACGTTGATGATTCGAAAATAGCTAAATAGCCCATGTTTCCACAACCCTTAAGTTTTAAATTCCCAGGAGCAGAATCTTCTGAATCGGACGGCTTTTTTAAGTTATATTAATACCTACTGTCGGTATTTTTCGACTAAAACATCTCGATCTTCGAATAAGTTCCACCAAATCTGATGTCATCGAATAGGTTTACCAAAAATTTCGAATGTCCCTTCTATGTTGACGTCAAAGGTCGTGACTGATGTTTAGATCCATTGTTTACCTAAATGCTAATATTACATACAGTGCTAATAAACATGAATACAGCAAATATCGTATACGGTTTATGAAGGAGTCACGTTTGCCAATGTCCGGCAAAGTCCGGCTTATCACGCGCTCACAGACACTCCACAGGTAATATTCCATTCATGGACAATCGTTTTACTTTTTATAGTCTGACGTACAATACGACATTATACAGAATGGCGACCACTCTTCTATGCAATTTGTTACAACTTGTAATAGGCAATTTTTATGTTAATTTATGGACAAAACAGGCTGTATGCGAGCCTTTAATAATATTACAGCCTGTAATAATATGCAAATTTTCGCTATATTAGGAAGGAAGTTAGGTTTTTGTGGCACTAATGACGGAAATTCTTCAGTTAAATGACTTGATGGAGTAATACAGAATGGTAGCAGTAAGTAGTTATTCCTTTTCTTTGGATATAGTACGGTTGTATGACCTGTAGCCATTGCGAATCAGAAACGAACCGGAAGACACTTTAAATATATCTTACTTATTTGCCACAAACGAAAATCTTGGTAAAAAAGTAATACATTTTCACATGGACGCCCAAGTGAAATACTAGTGTAACGTTTCTTGTTTTAAACGTAGACTGGAGTACCGGAGTTTGTTTTTCGCGTAGGTACTAAATAACTTGCATATATTTCTTCGTTTAATAGTTGATTTCAACTTTAGATTAACAACACATTTTCAACTTTTAGTAAGAGTAGACCGCGGCGAAGATGGTGTGACGATCTGATCTCGTTTGCGGGTTGACCATGGCCAGATATCGCACAGGACAGAGAAGTTTGGAAGGAGAAAGTGGAGGCCTTTGCCCATCAGTGGGACACTCAAACAGGCTAACAAAAAAAATAATAGGAGAAAGAAGACCGTGGTCTCTGTGACCTTTTTAGTACCTATGTCTGTTTTTTGCAATGTTTACAAGTTGCACATCGTCACTCGTAAGCATGTACTTGACCTGTCCTTGGTCGATGCTAAGTAACCTTAGCTTGAACGACTTAGGTTAGGTCATGCTGTTAATTTAGATGTTCACAGTTCACAAACTAACGAAATTAGGTCCTAATGATACTTTTAGTGTTTTGGAAAACCTTGGTGTGACGTCATTGGCATAGCCTTCTTGAAGGCTTGCCGAACAATGATGTTTTAGGAAAATAGTAACATGTTAAGCAAGGATTTGTGACTAAAGCAAGCGTGAAAAATATGACCTTAGCCATGGTCTAGTTTAAGTAATTCACAGTCGTGTTAGGGAAGCAATATATTTCTTTATTCAGTTCGACAAAAAACATTTGGTCTAGAAGCTGACTCCGACATACTTGGGAAAAGGCTAAGATGATGATGATTTACTACACTGTACAAGATCTTTCTAATATAAATAAATGCGAAAGTTTGTGAGGATGGATGGATGGATGTTTGTTCCATTTCACGTAAAAACTACTAAATGGATTTGTACGAAATTTAGCACACAGACAGGTTACCTGTATTAAAACATAGGACTTTTTATCCCGGTAGGACAATTATCGAACTCTACGCGGGCGAAGCTGCGGGCATAAGCTAGTGATACATATTTACAGAAAGTTCCAAGAAGGTGATGAAAGCTCAAAATCTTCATGCAGCTTTACTTACTTGTCTGTACCCAACTAACTTGCTGAATTCTTTTCCATTACCAAACTACTTTATATTCCTGAACGACTTTTCTATTTATGAGAGTCACGATTCCTGCATACGGTTGTTATCTGCTAATCCAAAGCCAACACGTCCCAACTCTATTTGCTGTAGCACTTCACAATCTGTTTCTACCAACTAGCGAAAAGTTCTGCTCTAATCTGGGGGTCCTTAAAAGAAAAAACATGGACAGTATTTGCTGCTTATTCTACCTCTGCTGAAAGTCGAATGGGCAAGTTTGTTCAGGATACTTAATTATTACTTATTGCAAAACTTCGGCCCTCATGTGATCTTGCTTGGAGTTATGTATAACAAGTAATGGCTGTCTTATGATAATAATATAGCCAGCTGGTCATTTCCCTTACTGTCTCTTACTATATGCCTCTTCAAAGGCATTGAGGGCGATGATAGATCATATATACCCGTATTCTACTCTTTGATTAAGTGCTATTCTACATCTTAGAATTAGAAATTAATGCATTTTATTCCAAAGCATCTTAAGGGATTCAGTTTATCCCTGAATTAAAATTCGCATGCATTTTACATCCCCCAATCTGCACTAGCCTACGAGGTGAATTATGGTTACTCCTAATCACACAGAGGAAGGATCAGTAAGCATCTCACCAGTAAGAATATTTATGATACGCTGGCTGATAGTACCTTATTTACAACCTTGAAAAGTAAAAGATCAATTTACTCATCAACACACACTTTTCTGTTTTTTTAAGTTTCAACACAAGTTCGCATCATGTACACACGGCGGCACATGAAGCTGTACATTTCCATTATAACGTGGCCTCGCTTTGTATAGATTTCCTTTACAATGAGAGATCCGCATAAACTGGTTTTGTATAGCTTGATTGGCCGTCGTGCGTACAAAGCCGTGCGGATCACCGAGCTATTAAAGGCTTACCCTACAGGTCGTGCTACTGCTCCCTAATCCTGGCCCACTGTTAAGGTGTCTACCCGTTCTATTGCAAGCTTAGTATCCCAGACATTTTTATTGAATTAAAATTTTATTACCCGTACAAAACTCTTAAAACACCTTTTAGTGTTTCAACGCGATTTATAGTGTGTTCTCTCACAGTTTTACGTCGGGATTTTATAGTCGAGGTTTTAATTTTTTTTGTACTTTGTCGTCGTACTGTAGTCTTTCTGTGCGGTGCACAGTGTCTGTTTAAATTAATTGGTCCTTAACCGCTGTAAGAAAAATTGTTTTTGAACGTACAATAGCTTCTGATGTATTAAATTATCCTGACAACTAACACCCCACATAGAATTTATTCATCGGCAATTATAAAAAAAAAATGCTGTTCCATACTTTTTGACAATGTAAGAACATAGATATTGCACTTTTGTAAGAAACAGTTGTTTCACTTTCATCCTGTGTTTATATACCCTTTCGGATCAGACAGGTTTTTTTTTAACATATTGTATAATGTTCGTTACTGAAAATATTTTCGATTTTTGTTAAAATATTGTCGTATTTTTAAATGACGACGACAAAAAGACGACGTATGATAAGAATCTACGCGAGATCTCAAGAAATCAGCCATTGAATGCAACAGCTGATTTCTTGAGATCTCGCGTCTGTTTCAGTCATCTGTTTTATCAGTCAGCTTACAGCAAACAAAGCCTTATCTCTCTGTGTTAAATAAACAAGCATGTATGTACAAATATTGCTTCACAGAATGTACATAAAAATGCCAACGTATTGTTGAATATATCTGCAAAGTGATTGTCCATTATTTTGGAGTCAAGGCCGCAAATGATGCGGCAAATGAAAACAAAGAAAAAATAATTGTGGCCAGTCTCAATCACGGCGTGATGGGAGAAGTAATTGAAATAAGAGCCTAGTGATAATGATTGGTGTTTTTCCGCGGGAAAGAATCTGTGGGAATGTTAATTATCAATCTTGTCTTCTGTGAGTTTCACTTGCAGTTTTTTTTTTTGTGCTAGTTCTTCTGCTAAGTTACAATTTTTTTCTAAAAATATTGACTTTATCAGAAGAGGTACTTACCCTAAAATAATAATACAGTATAAATAAAATAAATAGTATTAATAAAACAGTATTTTTCGTTTCGTATCATAAGACCAATTCAATTTTCCAATCAGTAGCGTTATTCAGTGTTGTTGTCGATAAATAATCATGATATATGAACAGTTTCTAGTTTTTCCAACTAGATGTAAACAAATGAAGTCAGTTGTCGTTCCACTCGGTTTGTTAGCCAACAGGGATGCTCAGTTACTTCGTTGTTGTGTAGTGCAAACGCCATTTTACGTATCACGAGTATTCACTATATCTTACTTATCTATGACTTCTTAAATCTACGCTCTATATTCAAATGTTTTATTCACACTTCTTTTTGCTTTTTCATTCTTTCATGCCAGCTATATTTTGATGCTATCATGAAGCAGTCAATTTAATTTTATTTTGCATTTATGGTTGAATTTAGAATAATTTGCACCGATATTCTATTCATTACATTACACTTATGGAAGTCAAACCTGACTGACGGCACAGAGTGATGTCTTCACTAAATAACAGGTGGATGGCAGGTTAATGTCCCATGTGCGATAAAAACGAAATAAATTATATTTGAATACGAGTACGAGACGCTGAAACCGAACTGAAATAATGACAGCTCAATGATATTGTATTATTTGCTGTAAAACCATCACTTATCGCCTTCGAAAGACACAATAACGTGTCATAAAATAAAAACTGCTTAGAAACCATAAATGATAGACTGTTTCCTTGTAGATTCACAAAGAACGTGCCTGCAATAAAAAAAAACCCCCGAACAAATGTTTTTTTTTTTAATTCAAAATTGCCTGATAATAACAGGTGTAACTATTCGACAATCCGACATAAGTACTTTTAAATAACGTGTTTTTTTTTAAGAAGGAAGATGATATTACTTCATCAAATCAAATTGATCAGCTGAGAGCATCATACAGTTGCGAATTTCGAAGGTTGGTGTTAGCGGCATTGCATTGATTTGCTCAATGCTACTTTTTATGCAGTAGTCTCACTTTGTGTTGGTACTTCACGCTTTTATTTGATCTAGAATTGGTGTTTGTAAAGTCGTATTGTGTTAGTGTTAGGTTTTATTGGTTCATTATTTATTTTATTGTACTTTTAGCCGGGCAAAGTGTTATTGGGTTTTTCCATTAGAAATTTCTCAGCAGCAGTTACGGAGTCTGGATTCGTGCCCGGTTGATGGAAATAGGCTCGCACCCTATTACATGTGACTAAAACATAACTGGCGAAATGTGGGTACACCTTTGCCTAAACCTTCGGGGATTAGAGGCGTGATGTTCTGTTATGTTATTGTAGGTACTATTGACGAATGGACACAACGTTAGTTTATTGCGAAGTTTCAAAAAATTCAATCTCTCAATTTGGTGAACAATCACAAGGAGTTTTTTTTGTTTGTTAATTTGTAGATAGGAATACTGGGTCAGGGTGGTGGATTATGACCCCTCTTCCTTTCCCAGAGATAAGGCATATGATGTCCCAATTAAAAGAACGTTATAGGCTGTCTAAGACAAGTCCCTTGCACGGCTCTTTAATTCCTATTTTTGATAAACTATGCAAAGTTTTATGTTCTAGAGTATAAATATATTGCAATTAATAGCTCAATAAATAACATATCCATCAGTAAATGAAAGCTGTAATAATAACATCGAGGTAGATAACGTACCAAAGCATTTCAGTGATGTCACATTTTATCTCTGAAATAATTTCTCTTCCAATATTAAATAAATGAAGCGAAATGAATGTACAAAATTTAATTTTATCGTTGCAGTGTTCGTAATTAATTAAACCGTGAAAATCATGTCAGCCGACCATTGAATAATTGTAATGTAGTTTTAACTTTAATCTAGGTAATAAAAATGGCTTTCATAGGAATGATTGAATAAATATTGAATCGTTTTTTGATTCATGACGAGATGCGAAACTGGGAAAGAAAAAAATGGAGTATTAGCTTGAAGGGAAAAAATTACAAACTATTCTGACTTGGCTAAGGGAGCGGGTGTAATATGAACCTTATTCACTAAAACTTCACATGAACAGTTGCTCAGTGCATCATTCTAAAACAAATCAGAGAATAAAAAAAAAAACAGCTATTCCATACATTTTCACCATAAAGGTATGGCACTTTTGTAGGATAAACAGATTTTTTTTAAATTACCGATGGTAAATTTCGATATGGGGGGTTCAGCTGAATACGTGTTAGAAAGCTACACTGTGGGTGACCACTGAAAATCAGCGCTGTGTTGTGGGCCCCCCATAGCACAGCATCATGCTGAGTGGTAACCTGCTTGTCGCAGTCACGACGTGCAAGCTGTTAACTTTCTTCTTTTTTTGTTCCGTCCTGTTGAATTTATAGTTTATTGTTTATTTTTTGTAATTTTGTATGATGCATGTCATGTCCCTGCGACAAATAAATATTTTTTCTTTCTTTCTTTCTTTCTTTCTATGGGGGTTACTTTAGTGTTTTCACACTAAAGTGATGGAGCTATACAGAACGTCTCGCTCCATCGCTTTCCACCACTGAATTACGATTAAAACAATACTGCTTGAAGACGTCATGGTATATACTAACCTGACGTCTTAGATACATTTCAAATAACTAATTTCACGCAGACGCAGTCGCGGACAAAACTTAGTTAACAATAAAAAAGGGTCGGCTTATCCTCCCATGTAATTAAGTACTATTCATAATAATTTGATCGTTATAAGAAGGATTACAAATTCATTGTAATTAAACGTGGTAATTAGCATTTCAAGTGCTCTTGTTAGCTCTTTCAGTTGTTATGAATTTTATGATATCGTTTTAACTTTCATTTTATTACATCTTGAAGGTATTGCGTTTATTTTTTATTAGTCTGTACTGTCCCACTGCTGGGCAAAGGCCTCCCCCAATTCCCTCCATGTGCTCTTTTCCCGTGCCTCTTCGGTGCAGCCCTCGCGGTACGCGTCCAAATCGTCTCGCCACCTCTTTCTGGGCCGGCCTCGCCGTCCGTCTTCCGGCAACCATCGTGTGGAGACTTGCCCAGCGGTCACCGTGCATGCGGCTGATGTGTAGTGTGAAGTACTTACTTTATAAAAGTGATATTCAATTTACTAAGAATGTTGAGTGTTAATGTTATCATCAATATCATCTATCTCATAGTTTCGGGAGATATGCCAACGACCACTGTTTTAAGAACACCCTGGAACTGAAACTTACTGAAATGCGAGTCATGGATTGCTTTTTTAAAATCTCAATTCCATTCATCAATTACTTAAGTGTAAAATATTTTATCGAGACAGCTCTGTTGATTGGTGTTTCAAACGTAACCGATATCCCATTGACCATTTTTCACTTAAAAGATTGAGGAAAATATTCCTAGGAAACTCCGTGGTGTATGTATTAAATAAGTTACAATATTGATTTTGATGTATTTGCCACAGTTACAACAAGTTTTTTGATTTTAAATAAAACTTAAAAAGGGTGAAAAGATGTTTCATGTTTCTATTAGGACGAAAGGTTTTCATTACATAACACACATATGCATTTAACATTTTTGAGGTAACATTGAAAGTTGTTAATAAGACCCCATTTTTCATGTATACTATGAAATATACTGTTTATTTTAGCAAACTGGTCCCTAGAGTAACATAACGCTAGAATAGAAAAGATACTAATAAAGTATTCGTCTATCTCTCCAATATTTACACACACATCATGAACGGAACCTTTGGCCCAAGGTCCCTCATGTTTGGTCGTTCGATCATCATCCTCCAGACCTTTATCCAATTTATTTGGGGTCGCGTTGTCTTTTTCTTCTATACCTACATCTATATCAACCTTCATCTCAGTGTTTACTTCCATCTTAGCTGTATCATCTTTCATACAACCCCGGACGCCCTATTCCACATTTTCTTTCCCTATTTTCAAAGTTTTTGCAAGCTTATGACTAAGCATAGAAAAACTTCATTTTCGTATGCATGCTAAGCACACGCCAAGACATCACGTCCCTTACATTTTAGAAACGTGAACTAGGTCAGTATGAAATTGTCTCCTAGTTTCATACGATAGGGAACACCCAGCTTCTTCTAAACGTTCATTTTAATCCTGTCAACTTATACAAAGTTATAGCCTTTTTATTTTGGCTGGTTTGTATTCCATTCGGGGATTCGAAGCTCCAATAAATTTGAAGAGAAACATGCTTAATACAAAATAAATGTTGGCTTTTGAAGGAAATACCTACACTGAAGATACACTGAAATGCTTTTCTAGTTTTGTTGAATTTATCTGTTTGATTTTGTGTTTTGAATATTAATCAGCTCATGAACTAAGTAAAATAGACTTTAGTCCGACCTTCATAAGCTACATATGCAAACATGTGTGAACAGTCTTCTTCCTTATTTTTAATTATTCATATATTTCTTTGAAACCAATACATATAACCAATATATAAACCGCTTATGTATGTTTACTTTCTTTTTTCTCTACTGAGTAGACAGATAACATTGATGGGTTTGTTTTCTTATGAGGGACCGTCAAGTAGTTATCGTAACTCAAGTGTTTATCCTTGAGGAAAGTCGGCCCTTGAACTTGGCAAGGGCGGGAATTCATTTGTTTCTTTCAGACGTTCTTCAGTATGCAGGATAATTCTTCATAGTTGAGACATTTCTGACGTGGTTTTACTGAGCGGTCACAATAGGGTTTACTGCTGTTTTTTTTATTGATTTACGGAGGTGTTTTCTTACTGACTCCACAACGTAGTTACTGAGGTTATGGAGATCAGATAGGCCGTCGCTCCATGTAGAATACTGGTATTCAGCTGCATTTTGTTAGACTGACTGAAAACCGACTCCAACACAGTTAGGGATAGGCTATGCAGATTGCAGATATATACTGATTAGAATTTTCTTATCGGTTACGATCACTAGACTGTTGCCTAGTTTAACATCTTTGCCAGAATGAAATTTTTACCAATGTTCAGTTATAAATTGTCGTTATTATTTTTTATTACAGTACGTCATCTCATTGTCTCTGGCTATTGATAACACGTGCTTTACAGAAACGTAATCAATAATAATCATGTGCAATTATAAGGTTGTTTGTGTCTTTGATAGTAGGATGTTGGGAGGATGACAGTCAGTTTTTTTTTTGTGCAATCATTTTGTTCTTTCGCGACGGTATTGTCCAACAAAAACTCAGTTTTTGTAGGAACTTTGGAAGTGTGTTTGAGAATACATTTTTCTTCTTTGTTAACTAAGTGATGAGAATTCGTTTTAAATAAAATATTTTATTCTTCAAAATTCACAAATACGCAAATGTTTTCCTGTTAGTGTACTCCTAAAGACTAACAGACTAGTCTTAGCCAATACTGTGCTGATATTCTTCTCACAAATCAGTCATTCAATTAGTCCAACGTAGAACTTGAGAACTCATTGTAATGTCTTCTACGTCACTTCATTTCATATTCAATTAGCTGCATTTCAAATGCTCCACGGTTACAAAACAGTCCATACAACCGCATTTCACCTTAATTGGCAACTCCTTTCAGCTGTAATCAAAGGCAGTTCCCTAATTACTGGCTGAAAACTGAAAAATCCCTGAATTAAGTCGTGCAGGATAAAATGTATTTATTGTGGAAGAATTTGTGTCGTTTACGGCAATAAAAACGTTTATTAAAAGTCTCATTTATTACGATTGTCTTTTTATTATGCTTTTCGAGATGATTAATGAGAGTGCTGAATTCATTTTGAATGAAGTTTTTATTGCGGCTGTCACTTAATTAAAACAATGTTGTGTCCGTTGAGGTTCATTTGTCATTCTGTAAATGATGAGTACTCATGGGGATGTTACAGAGATACTAGCATATTTGGGCAGTGGAATGACTTTGACAAAAAAAATCATTTCATGAAATGTATTGTAAAAACAAGGTGGCGATATTAGTGCCGATTTTGGGAACGCGCCAAAAGATTCTTGGAGCACTTAATTGTTAGATATTTTAAAACGGAAACAGTTTGCATGATTTAACTACGAAAATATACATGCAGTCACGCCTTTTTCTCATGGGTGTAGGCAGAAACCATAGAGAGCCACCTGCTACGATCCTTACATACTCTTTTCGCCTCGTCCACGTTCATACATCTGGTCATACACGCAGCCGGTTGCGAGTACTACGCACCTGAACTTTATTACAAAAGCCTCAAATAGAAATCATTAATCGGCTCCAAGGACCATCTGTAACCTTAATCAACCTATATTTCTTATCTTTTTCGCCGTTAACTCAAAACGGGGTATAAAAAACTTCGCTTTAGATTAAAAGTTAACCTGTTCAATAGTCTTTATCACCGTCTACGAAATGGGACTTTTCTTCTAGCCAATAATTGGGCCTTTGAATTACTGCACTTCTATGCCAGTGGTAACGACCCTGTTCAGCTTAATTTCAGCCTAGTTTCAAGTGAAACCTTGCCAACTCAAGTACTTAGTGCAAAATTGCCTTTATTCTGCCAATTTTTTTCTGGGCTATTTTAAGTGGACACTGCTACATCTTTATGACATTTACAGGGGAAGGGGGGATGCTATTGGTTAAATATTTGTCAAATCATAATCATAATTCTTAATTTATCTCAACATCAGAAGTAACAAGCACTGGTATATGCAAAGTCTTAAATAGAGAGAGGTGTCTGAAGTAGGTATGTCCTGAGGTACAGAAACAACACGTTGTTGTTAGTTCCGCATACTTGACTATTTGGTCGTTCTTTATCTTTGTCATTCCCAGAATTTTTGTTTACTATGATGGGTGTATTGAATATGAAAACATAGATTTATTGGTCATTTTATTAAGCTACTTAATCAATTTCCGGAATCGAACTATATGGAATTATCAGTTTTTGTTAAAATATGTTTCTTTATTCCTCAAATAATATTGATATAATGGTCTCGATACTTCTTAATCAAAGTAAGATGTTCTTTCAATCTCGTCACCGAAGTTCACCCAAATTAAATTCTATCGTAATGAAACATCAACAAAGCCTATCAGGGTTTAGGTCGTTTGTCCTTGCGTCGCTGTAATTGCCTAATCTAGCGAGTGATTTATCTTAACAATCGATATTTTAATTCGCTTCGCTACCGAATTCATTACCATTTTTTTTCAGCTAACTGATTAGCATTTTAGTATAGTTAAGCCCGCATTGTCTACTCATACGGGTATAATTTATTTCTATTTTTTTTGCATCAAAAGAAAATCGGAAAAGATAATTTTTAAGTCAAACTAACCTTTGTGGGGAAAGTTCGCTAGAATTGCATTATAGTAATAAATTCTTTATTTCGGACAACATAAGATCCACTGTGTTAGTAAATTACTTATAATTAATGTTAGTAAAAAATTACCTCAAAGTTTAAAACTAATTATTTGAGTTCGCTTCATGAGGACGACTCACAAGCGGATGGAAAGTACGTCACTCATTCATCACCCCCACAAAACGTCTCAGAATAGGAGAGTAGATGTTCTCCGCCACTGTCCTCAGAATACTGTTGTCACTGTCTCGCAGTCTTGTTATTAACGACGACATTTTTTTTCGAATGACCGCATAAAAGTCGTCAGTTCGATTCAGCGCAAACATGTCAGATGCGCTACAAAAACGGGGCAGTCCCAGCAGCTTTGCAGCATAATATTGTATCGACGTCTTACAATAACCCGCGAACCGGAACCGCGAACTGGAAGACGTCGCGTTGGAAGGCCTCCCACTAGGTGGACCGATGACCTGGTAAAGGTTGCGGGGATCCGCTGGATGCGAGACGCACGGGACCGGTCAATGTGGCGACACTTGGGGGAGGCCTATGTCCAGCAGTGGACGTTTTTCGGCTGAAATGATGATGATGATGATGGTCTTACAATAGAGTTGCAAACTTGTGATCGAACTTTTTTCTCAATAATAAAAGTATGAAAATATCGAAACTAAAGTTATTGAAAATTGTTTCAAATCCGTGAATAAGCGATTACTGAAAGTTATTATTATAAGGAAATACAATGATTATAGTATAATATAATGTGTTTTTTTTGAGACAAAACAATTAAGCTAAATAAGTGGAATAACAATTCATTGATGTTATATTTACGATGCCTAAGACCAAATAAACGATGCGACTTCTAAGGTTGACTAGTAATGGAAGAATGGACATGCTGCGCCGACCCTAATTAAATTGGGATTAGGGCAGCGAATAATGATGACGATATCTATTATTTTTAATATTTTTATACGCAAACCCTGCGTAGGGAACTACAGCTGTTTTGACATGGAAAGAAAAATTATAGTGCGAGCATCTATTATGTTGACTATACTTTATGGTATACTTTCTTGTTTTCTTGTGGTTTTATTTACTTTTATATACTACTACTGTTTCGCAGGAAATTGTTATGACGAGTATGAGGCGAGGCATAGTTATAATTTAAAAACGGTGTTCAAAAGTGTGAAGTGTTTTTGAGTGTTTTTCTAATAATTTGTTTTTTTCTTGTTTCAGGTAAATATCTTTTTGACCCTTATTTAAGAATTGCGGTAAAGGATGTAAGTAATATTCAAATCTAAACTAGAAACGACGACGACGGGTAAAACCGCGAGGCATAGCTAGTAATTAATAAATAGAAATTGAGTTAGCAATACATTGTTTGCAATTAAATTACAAGCTCAGGAACTATAAAAAGACTTTAAAAAGCATTGTGATTCATGTCCTCGGGCTGTCATAAAAATTGACATTTTAACGGTGGAAAACGCGTAGGTAAGTACAGAACGCTTGTGAAGAACCATATGGTAGTGCTTATTTAGATTTATCAATATCTCATTGTCATTGATTTCATATTAATATATCAGCTTGAAATATACTTGGTCAACGCGTGGAGAAAATGAATAATACATAATTATAGTTTTTTTGAAAGACTCCTGTTCGTTCATTCGTCCTTCCGTTCTCCAGGACTATTTGACGGTTTCTGTAGATCTAGGACACTACTGGCTGATACGGGGATAATTTGGAATTAAGAGCGTTTAAACACTGTTTTAAGCTTTCACGGTTTACAACTAAACTTACACTGTCACTTACGGGATATCTTCCGTGATTGCTCATTATTCTGAACCAAAAAAAATACATAAAAAAATTAAATAGTTTTTATTCCCGTGATTGTTTTTTTTTAATTTTTTTTTTTATCGGGATCTCAAAATAATGAAGATTCACGGAAGATATCCTGTAAGTGACAGTATAAGTTTAAGAGCGTTTATACAGAAAGTGGGCATAGTCGCAAATAGCTGTCAAATATTTCGCTGTTTTTGAATAATTTGGCAATATTACTGTAAGGAATTAAGAAATATGCAATTATTAATATCGTAACATCGAATATTTAGTTTTAGATGTAAAAAAAAGTATTTGGCAACTTTCCAACCGTTTTAAAACGGTTACAACATCAAATTCAGTGTTTTAATTGCAATTCATTATTAATATTCATTATTAGTTCACTAATTAGCCATATTTCCTATTTCCATAAAGTAATATTGCCAAATTAATTAAAACAGGTAAATATTTGACAACTATTTGCGACGTTGCCAACTTTTTGGATAAACACTCTTAAGGCACGCCACAAACGTCACCGTCACCGATACAGGTAAAACGTAGTTATCCGGCTCGAAGGACCACCATAAAGGGGTTAAGGTGATTAGAAATGAAAATAATATGCCAAAAAAGGTATAATATTGATGATTCATAAAGGATGTATATATAGGCTACATATACATCCTAAAATGAATCATAGACAAGTTTATTCTCGTCCAAATTAAAGCGTTTCACTAGTATTTGACAAACTGTTTCGCAGTTAATTTGCTTTTGATCTCTGGCTCTCTTTGTAAGCTCGCGAATAACTCGGAATGCCTGCTAATATTAACTTTGTACTTTTATGGTTCGGTTTTTGTGATCTGAACATTTGCTAATTGGAGGATTTTCTTTTGAAATTGTTCGGGCGTTTGCTCAATTAATTTACTTAGGAACATTGGTAGTTGATGTGAAAAACCTTGCTTGTCTTTTCGATCAAAGTTTGATAGGTTTCTGTGATTATTGGAATAATTTAATTAGTTCACAGTATGTTCAAGAGATTGTTTGTCGTTGTCTGTACCTACTCAATTTAAAAAACTTTCCAAATAAAAGTAATTCTTATATGAATAAATTATCTCGGGAATAATTCAGATAGCACAAAGTCAAAAGTATAAAACCTCTTTCGACTTTTCGACCCAAATTATCCATTATGTACCTACTAGGTCTCCAAAGAGACTACGGACTTTATTATCTAAAGTGAGTAAGCTTAACTTGGGGAGGGAAATTAAGTGACATTCGCTTGTACCTCTTAAATTATCCCCTTATCTCTTCCATACTGCATAAGTAGTAATAAGTCCTCGCGAATTTTTAACCAGAATTTTTCTTGGACGTGAATATAATTCCGTTGCCTTGATTGCCTGAACAGAAAATGTAGGTAGCAGTTTTTGGAAGTAGTTTTTGAATTTAGAATTTAACATTGCATTTTTGTATCTAACTAAAATGCTGCTACATCACGACGTGCGACGTGTTTTAATTTCAAACTTAAAGTCAAACAAAAAAAAATAATAACCCTTTGTTTTCTGTCGTGCAGTCTGGTCATAAGGATTTATTATCGTTTTCATAGAAGTTCTGTTGCGTCTCCATTATTATGATTAAATTAATTAACAATCTTTGTTTTGATTTTAGCTCAGTCAGCATTTATTTATAGACCAATTTCACGCACTGAACGTGCATTTCTTAGTTTAAAGTCACGTATACACGCGCCCGCCCGCTGCCTTTTCTCAAGATCAGATTCCGAACACACGCACTTAAAGATAACCAAATCAAAAGACATATTATCGAAGTGACGATTACCAAATAAAAAATAATGTTTTCTACATGATTCTATAGAAAAAGGAAAAATTTATCCCTGTAACATAATAATCCCTTAGTCCCTTCTTATGACTCCCATGGGATGTGACGGTAAGATTTATTTGTTACCGGAACCGCACGACGTGGACCCGTCATATGATATTTAAGAGGGAAAAATACTTTTTTCGTTGGTACGGCTGGCATTTTCTGCTACAGTTCTTTGACAGATATTTCACGTCAGATTTTGCAGCACTGTCAAAATCAAAATGATCTTTATTCTTGGTTCAATAAAGTTTATGTTTGGTTGATACTAACTGACTAGACTTAATATTACAGTGATCTTATTTTAATAAGGTTTTTGTTCGGAGGACTGTACAACTCAGTCAACTGTGTCTGGATTTTTGTCAATTGACTGACTATTCATCACCATCTGCTTAATCTTTTCCCAACTACGAGTATGTTGGGGTCAGTTTCCAGTCTAACTAGATGTAGCTGAATATATAATAAGACGATACCCCTTAGTAAGGTTGGTTGTCAGACTTTCGGGCCACTGGCTACCTGTAACGATCAAACAAATGTCAAAGATCAACAAATGACAGCTGGGAAAAACAATGTAACGTGTTTTCCGAGGCACGGAGGAAACTCGGTCACCCATCCTCGGCCAAACTTAGGCAAGCGCGGCTTAACCTAAAGTTCAATCCAAGCGGCTGTTATTATTTAACTATTGTGACTTAATCAAATCATTAAAGTTTTGTACGTACTAAAATCTAATTTTACTAAATGAATCCAACGTGTCCTCATCTGGGAAAGTCAATAAGTAGATATAATATGATTGGACGTATCTATAAAGTGTTGACCTTACATATGAAGAGCAATCTCATAGCTCATAGCCCTGATTAGATGGCCCCTCTCATATTTGTTTAGGATATGTTTGACTATTTCTGCTCCAAGACTTAGCGACCCATATAACTATATGGGTCGTGTCCGATTGGGTTATGTTTTTGTGCGTGCGTGTGTGTTTTTGTTGCATTATTTGCCAAAATTGGAGGAAGTGTTTTCGCTTCGCTTCTGTCTGGGGACGTGTAAACGAGAATTCGAAAGAAAAGTTTAAATTTTTGTGGAAGTCGGTAGTTCTAAGGGAATACGATTAAAAACATCTACAAATTAGTAAACAATAGTGGATATGTTTTAAAGTTCACTTTTTCAGAGTATACTATAGAGGAAATTCTCTGCAAACTGAAAGTCTTCGACCTCCCCAACTACTAATCCCCACTGTAAGAACCTATTATTACCACCGCGAAACATTTTAACCCACCCCTGCCGAATCGTTCACTAATAATTCCAAATATTTGCTCAAACTGTTCGCACTTTGTGTAAAACTGTTGAATTTTGCACAAGTTGGGAAGGCCACAAGCCGCGAGAAAGCCGCTTGGCTTTGGAACTCCTGTAACAAGATGTGGTTTTGGAGTCACAGCTCACTGGTAACGTAATTATTATTGTCTCACTGTACTACAGTTACAAAATGGTGAATTAAAACTGGGTTTAGTTGGTACATAATAATTTAACCCCCGATTTTGAATGGCTATTCATTCATTCAAAATGGTTTACCTATCTTCAGTGCTGCATGGTTATTTTGGCGCTTGAATGACGTTGACAGGAGAACGCTGTTGGTAACCATTTGTCAAATTGTATCGAAACAACAAGAGTGTACTGTTAGTTCCAATTAAGGCAATGCCCTAAAAGATCCATGTACATACATCCATCTATTCTAGTAAATCTGCTGTCCAATCACGAGAGCTCGTTCCAAATTCAAACGCAGATTGACTGCTCAGATTTCACATGCCGGTAACATAATCGAATTTTCAGAGTAGCTATTTTTACTCTCTGGTTCTCGTTGATTTTGTAACCGTATGCACTTGTGCCAAGCATGATGTACTGGGCTCGATTCCTAGATCTGAAAATGAAAAAAAAAAAATTGTATTTTCTCAGAAGCAAACTGCAAACAGTTCATGGAAATAGGCTAACTCGCTATTATATGGGACTCAAACATAACTGGCGAAACGTGGATGGACTATAGGAACACCTCTCTGCTTTACCCTTCGGGGATTACAGGTATGATGTTATGTAGGTAGCATTTTTCCTCTTCTAAGCAACCACATTGCATATTCAAGGGTGTTACATGACTATTTTGCTCAGGAATTCAACCCTTGTAACACAACTAGTGGGGTACCGCTGTCTTCCTCTATAAAGTAGGGTTAACATCATTACAGTATTTCCCTGAAGGTATGTGGACCTTTCGCATCATACGTCTCAGTTTAATGAACAATGATCTCTTTGCACGAAGCAATAAGGTTGTCGTTTGGTTGCTGTCACTAACAAGTCTGTCAAAATTATTGTGATCTTTATTTGCGTGATGATAAGGTTCTCGATCTCATTAAAATAGCCGGAAGAAGCTGGATAGCCATGACACAAAAACGCTAAAAGTGGAGAGATTTTGAAGAGACCTAAACTCATTGGGCGGCCAAAGGTGGAAGAGACCACATTCTTATATATGACATTTTTTGATACATGCTACCTACCTAGTACCTCTCGTCGGTAACCATGGTAATACTTCCACGTGTATTCAAGTTGACGCCATTCTTATAATATCTGACATATAAGATGTCTCACATTTATACGGAGATCATTAAAGATGTTTAGGTATTAGGAATATTACAACTCGACAGGATTTTCGTCGGCTGATTTATGTTTTTTTATGAAAAAGATTTCTTTGTATTCCATTTAAAAAGGTATAAAAACGTTTTCTGTTAATATTTTCGTTTTCAATACACGTGTCAGTATTGTGTTGAGGCTTTTCAGAGTTTCGTATGTAATATACGTTTCAATCACAAGCGAAAAGTAAGTTAAGTATTCACATTTTGTACCATTTATTGAGGACAGGTTTTTTCATGGAAAAATTCATGTTTGATTTGTTATAAAAGTAATGCTCGTTTTTAACTAACACCATCTAAATAATGCCTAGGTAAATATGATTGTGATTGTACTCCTGGAATTTGAACTTTCGAGGTTCGGTTCGGGGAAAAGCCATGGAAATGATGTGTTAAAAAACAAATGAACGTAAAACCTCCATTCTTCCCAGCGTGTGCCACTCTAAACGGCACACATATATTATTCAACAGCACTAGAAATAGCCGCGACTACAGCCAGCCGTGCTAAACATAACGTAAGTTGGTGTGGCTGGGTTAATCTCTGTACACAATGGGCCACTATGGGGCACCTGACCTGGCACGTGCTCACCACTTCATTAGACACGTCACACTCAGGATTAACTCTGCCGTAGATGCCATTACATGAACAAACAAAATTGGGACAAAGATTATCAGTTTATTGTCGTTGCATCCGTGAATATGTTAAACCATGACTGCGTATGCTAAGTAAATGCTTTGTTAGATTAACTGCCTACTAACATCAGATGACACCGCGCACCGTTACACTGTTGCGACTTAGCCCAGAGATTCCAACAAAACACGCATTCTTTTAGCTGTTCGGTTAGTTTTAGTGAAAACATTAGACGTACATATGACTTGTACAATAAAGTATACAGGGTGTAAACAGACCCTTCACGAAGCCGTCAATCAAGCATTCTGTACCTACATCAAAGTAAGTAACTTTACGCTAAAATTATTGCTGGGAAACGACTTTTTTTTTTGGGGTGAAAAATCATGTTTTACGGTAGGACTCGATGGAACGCACTCAAAGCATTGTGCTGATAGATAGATTGAATAGTACGGGGGTCGTAGCACCTCCACGACCCCCAGTAAAGTACCTAAAGTAAAAATTAAAAAGTTAAAGTAAAAATCTTACATTAAAAACATGTGTTTATAAAAAAAAAATTGTGAAATAGTTGGAATCTTTACCCCCAATATCTCCGTAACTAGAAGGTTCCGAGGTATGGTCTAAAACAAAAAAATATCGCAAAGACAGGGAGAACAGCCTTTCGGCTTCGTTAAGAGTCTTTTAACACCCTTTATAGTAGTATATTGTTCATGTTATGTATTTAGTCAAGATGCGCAATGCGGCTTTAAATCTAAACAACAGAGCCTTCTCATTCATAATAATCGCATTAGACTTTACGTTCTCAAGATTTGTGCAAAAGCCTTCGATAACTCGATTTTACTCAATGATTTATAAAATCCAATCCGATCTTAGAGTCAAATCCATTCCTATTATTTGGGTCCACGAAAAAGGTCGACGAATTATCTGCAAGATGACTTAGGAGACGTAGGTCAATCAGGCCGTGTGGCATTAAAGTCAAACCAATAAGGTTGGTATTGCTATCAAACCTTTTCGATTCATCTCAATCTTTGGTAGATTTAGCTAACGTAGCGATTTACAAATTAGACTTTTGTTAGACAACTAGCTTTTACACGCGGCTGCGATCGCCTTATAGTCGGAAATTATCCTACGGGAAAGTTTTAATAGCCTATGACACTGGGAGATAATGTAGCTTCCTATTAGTGAAAGAATATTCGGAATCGGACAGGTAGTAATAAAGAATTTGAATTAGTTTTTTTTTTAGCTTTGCTGCACACTAGGAATATCTCCTGTATCGTGGGTGTGTTTACAAACATTTAAACTCACATAAACAAACAGCCAGTACCGGAACAACGACTCGTAGGCCATACGAATATTTGTTCCATGCGGGAATCGAACCCGCGACACGCAGCGCAACAGCCAATTACTCAGTCACTGCGCCAACCATGCCGCATGCCGTCCAATGTTCCGAAAAAGTCCGAAGTTTTTCCCTACATCCAAACTTACAAGCATACAAACTTTACCTCTGTATAATATTAGCATAGACAATAAGGTTGGTATTCCTATCAAACCTTTTTGATCCATCTAACGTTCTTCGGTAGATTTTGCTAACGTAGCGAATTACAAATTAGACTTTATTAGACAAAGACTTTCAACACTCGAACAATGGTTATCTCAGGTATCTGATGTTGCCGTGTCGACGGCGCGTTCGTGTTCCACGCGCGCCTCAAAGAGATGTCAGCAATCAAGTAGGGGTCCGCATGGGCCAACGCCTGCCGGGGCTGCGGGACTGTTCGAAAGAGATACCGTGGCCCTGGAACATAACGGGCAAAGAAGGAACATGGATGGGTTTTAGTCAGTACAAGTCTGACACTCCCCTCCGCTCCGCCCAGAGTGGGGGGGGTCATTTGATGATTTCCCATCCGGAAAAAAAAAAAAAAAAAAAAAAAAAAGGTATCTGATGTTTCGTCCTATTGTGTGTCCACAATAGATGTTCTAATGGAAATGATTCTCGTTATTTGTTTTCTGAGCTCGTTAAAACAACGTTGTTTTCTGAAATATTTCATTATTATGATAATTATCTGCCTCTCTGGCTCCGTTGCTCATGGTTTTGAGGAAGTTGTAGAAATACATAGTAGGATTCCCATTATTTCTCGATGTTCATGTACTTACCGTTGAAATTTTCTTAGAATTTGTTTCTTCTTAAGATTCATTTAATTTCGTCTAATGTTTTAGTTATTTTCAGATGTGGACTAGAATGGAAAATTGTTATACATTTGTCTCTTGCTATATTGATTGCAGTTTTCTTTTATTACGAACATGTTTAGTATAATATTGTGGAACCGCTACTATTATGCAATAGGTTCTATCCAAAATTAATTGTAATTCTTATTCCACGGAGAAGATCGTTAATCGCTTTAAAATGTAGCTTTTTTATTTGTGATCGTAATTGTAGGTACCAATGATATTAGTAGTTTTTTAAACCCCTAAATATGTTTATTTCCACTTTGAAGTTTTGTAAATACCTTCTTACTTTGCAAGGAAGTCGTCTGTACCTGCCCAATAAAGCAGACGTTATTCTTAAAATACACGGTGTTTACCTGTAACAAACAAAATATATTTTTCATTACACAAGTCTAGTCATGCAACTCGCTTGTCACGAACTATAATCTTCACAAAACGTATATTTTCGTCTCGTAAACAGCACTTGAAGCTTGATCTATGGATAACTGAAGGCCAGAGAGATAAATCTATAACTAGATATTTCTAAACAGGCTGACTGGTAAAACGACGGACCATGGTAGTAGTTATTCGATATTTGATTTCAGTTTTAAATGCGTATAAAAAATACAAGCTACCTTTGAACTAATTATCCAAGATAGATCATCAATTACGTGGATATTCACTTTTTCGCCTGTAATAAACTCGGGTACTAATTTCCCCCATGGGAAAAAATGAGGCCTTTTTCCGTAGAAGTAACAGAAATAGGTTGATGTATCGATATGTCATGTAAGCCCAGTTTCATAAAGGCAATAAGAATCATACCTCGCCGCGCGAAAAATAAGCCTTATGCTGAGCCTTGAAAAAATCAGATCTTACTACACTAATTTCATGTCTTCTTTGCTATACAACATTAGTTTTAGTATATGCGAAACTTGAAACACGTGTCTAGTATTTTTATGTAAAGACTCTATGTACAAAATTTCAAAACTGTATCATGAAAAATCACAGAGTTATAAGCTTGTTCTGTTACCTGGTTGTCTGCACAAAAACGTGGTTACCACGCGGCGAGTACGCGTGTGCGCCTCTAGCGTCGTCTTGAGCTCATTGATAATAATAATTTATCAGTAGGTACTTAAATGATTGCGATAGATACTTAATGTCGCTCGGTGTCCAACTTGTAACTTTTTTAAATATTTTTGGGAATATTTTTAAAATATTTTTTTAACATGGTTTAAAAACTATTTGAATCGTTTTAGTTACTTATTCTGAACAAACTATATTCAGGTTTCGCATATACTAAAAATAATGTTGTATAGAGCTGATTCCGCCAAGGAAACTAAACTTGCTCAGCTCATCTAAACCTCGTTCAAGACCCGTCTGTGTCATACATTATTGCCAAGGAATATTCAAACTGATAGCTCTTAAATACCGTTAGCTACCAGCTTACATGTTTTATAACTTAAACAACAATGTCCACGACCACGGGTATACCCCTAAGTCCAGGGTAAGTCCCGGGTTTAACCAGTCATACTGTAGTAGTAATACTTGCACATTAGTCTTGTGATACACCATGGTATTAATAGCATTTCATGTCGTTAACATTCGTGACCGGATACTCTCATTATCTAGTTGTCATTGTTATGTTGTAAGAGCTGAACCGTGAAGATGCAAGGTAAAGAAGTAGTTATGTAAATGACCATGTATTATCGAATTACGTGTTTTGTTTTCATGTAAATAGGGGTTTGGAGTATTAACACTTCTGTTCTTGTTATCTTAGTAATTGTTTCGTTTTACATAACATAACATCACGATTGTATTTTCACTAAGTAAGAAGCAGAGGTGTCCCACATTTCAAATAAATTATCAAGTATTATTGAATTATGTATTTTATTTTCATGTATGTAAATATGGGTTTAAAATATTAGCACTAATATTACTTGTATCTTACTAATTGTTTTGTAAAACATAATATAATTTTTGTATTTCCTCGCAGTGTTAGGCAGATACATACCTATAGCACGTCCTCAGTCCCATGTAAATAAGGGGAGCCTATTTCCATCAACCAGGCATGAATCCAGACTTTAACAAAAACACTTCCCAGCCTGTTTCGTTCAATTATGTTTGATTTTACTAATAAATACAAAAAAAAGTTTTTAAATGAGCCATTTGAGTATGTCAGTATAGTCATTAATGAGTATTCTGTCGACATATCTCTTAATTATGTTTGTAGCTGAAGTTTTCAGTTGCCGGTAAAGTAAAGGCTAAGAATACGGGTTTATGTGCCTACAAACAATAAAACTGGACAGTTGATGGTCTTTAAAACGGGATATGAGCTGTTAATAGATAACAGAACTCTTTATTGTGGGTATCTAAAGTGCTAGAGAGATATAGTGGCCATCATTGCTTAATCGGGCTTTATAAAATGAATAGGTCTTAAAACTTTGAATTCAAAATAATTGAATGTGATTTCTGAAATAGGTACCTACCTAAAGGGTGTAAATAGACCCTTAACATAAACGAAAGGCACTTGTTCTCCCCGTCACTGCGATATTTTTTTTGTTCTAGAACATACCTGGGAACCTTCTAGTTTCGGAGATATTGGGGGTCAAATTTCCAACTTTTTCACAAGTTTTTTTTAAATACATGTTTTTAATGTATTTTTTTTTTACTTTACACGCCTCCACGACCCTCGTACTATTCAATCCATTCAGCAGCACAGTGCTATGAGTGCTTTCCATCGAGTCCTACCGTAAAACGTGATTTTTCACCCCAAAAAAAAAGTCGATTCCCAGCAATAATTTTTGCGTAAAGTTACTTAGTTTGATGTACAGAATGCTTGGTTGACGGATATGTGAAGGGTCTGTTTACACCCGGTATACAAACTCACTCCTTTTTACCACAGTGCGTAGGCAGAAACAACAAAACGCAACCTGCTACATTCCTTACATACATCTTTTGTTTCGTCCACGATTATACAATTGTTCATACACACACGCCGATTGAGAATACATGCCTATCTATTCAACAATCCCTATTTATTAAAGCAAAGAGTAGACGTAAATAATAACTGTACGTAATGTATGTAGCAGTAGCGAAGTGTCAATTTTTGTAAGAGGTAAGCTGGAGTACATATCTTTAATGTGATTATATTATTTGTCTATAGAATACTGACTGTGCCATTTTTCAAAGGGAAGCCGGTAGGAATCGAGTTATATGGAACCTTCGTCACTGGTATGTAGACTCCTACACCATTCGATGTACAGCAGCTTAATTATTTAAGGCGTGTCAATAGATTTTCGTCGGTTTTCTTCACCTATTTTCTTGTTTATCAATTCTAACGGCGCTACATAAACAATTCGGTATTCTAGATCGTTATCTACGAGGCAGAAAGTTTCACTCAAAAATAATGTCATCATCTTCACCTAGCTGCCCTTGTTCCTTGTTACTCGGGGTCGACGCAACACGGTCTTCTTCCATTCACCCCCTGTTAACCGTCACGCTATCATCTACTAATACAAAAGAATCGGAAAGCATTAAGTTGTTTATCCATATCCAGTCTCATGAAACTGAGTTTGTGACAAGATAAAGTTTTAAACGCTGTTATTCTTAAACTCTTTGCTGACATCGTTATCTGCCTAGCCTTTTCCTAACTATGTTGGGTTCGGCTTCCAGTCTAACCGGATGCAGCCGAATACCAGTACTTTACGTAGAGCGAATGCCTATTCGACCTCTACAACCCAGTTAGTACTGGGTAATACGTTACCCCTTGCCAAGACTGGTTGTCAGACTTTTTGGGCCACTGACTATCAACGTTACCAACGGCTTAACGTGCTTTCCGAGGCACGGAGGAAACTCGGTATGTAATGTGTGGTCACCCATCCACAGACCAACCTAGGTAAGCACGGCTTAACCTAAATATCGACCCGAGCGTATGTTATTATTTAGCCCCGAGCTCCTCATACTCTTTGTATGTCAATGGACCATATATTATAAGTTTTTATGTTCGCAACTGGATATTTTCTCGAATCTTTTAAGTTTGTCGTAAAGTATGTAGTTTTATATGCTTAGCTACAATATTGCTAGTTTATTAAGCTTGATAGATGTTGATGCTTGTAGACTACAAATGTCAGAGTAGCGGTACGCAGTGGTGGCGGCCCCGTCGTGGGTTCGAATCCAGGCAGGCGCATTACTTTGTGTAATTTATTTCATCACCACTGCTCTCAAAACGGTGAAGGAAAACATCGTGAGGAAACCGGCATGTCCTAGAACCAAAAATTCGAAGACATGTGACATTTACCAACCCGCACTGGGCCCGCGTGGTGGATTATAGCCCATTCCCTCTCATAGAGAGGAGGCCTGCGGCCCAGCAGTGGGAACATTATAGGCTGATTATGCTTATGCTAAAGTCACTAACTTTCAGGATTATTTCAGACAGTCTAATAATATTAGAGTTTTTACATAGTTTGAGCACGATTTCGACTTTCGTGAGCAAAGGAATGGAATCTTTTCGCATGTCATAACTCAGTTAAGGGGTAACAACGTTTTTAAATAGATAAGTACATTTACTCACGATAGATTTCTTTTCGTGGCAGAGATATACTGCTGATATTTTTATGCCATAAACAAATCTAAGTTTAGTTCAGTAGTGTTAATCTTCCATAGACCTCTCTGAATTCATGCGTAAATTAGTAGGTGGTAGGTGCTTTCTGGGTTGTGGAGGTCAGATGGGCAGTGGCACCATGTGAAATACTGGCATTCAGCTGCATCTGGTTAAACTGGAAGCCGACCCCAACATAGTTGTAGAAAAGGCTAGGCAGATGATGACGAGGTGCTTTTTTGTAGCCCTGTCCGCTGCTGCACCACTTGATGACGTTACCTCAATGCCGACGGTCCTCGTCTGATATCGGTCCAATGCCATTGTATCGCATAGAGGCATTATCCTGATTGTACACGTATATTTTCCTACAACATCAATCGGATCATATGATAATCGATATTACCTAACCTGCCTACCCATATGATCCTTTTGTATGTTACCTATTAAATATTCAAAGCAGCATCTTTCTATTGTTTCTTTTTATGATCCTGCAAAAAATCGCGATCAAGGTCTTACGTACGTTCAGCAGGGAAAATCCTCCAATCCATTTGCATATGCAGTACCCATAAGAGGACCGTAGACGCCATCCTAATGGCATTTGCATGGCGGAGGCATTCGAACCCTCGGTTGTTAGTGCCCTCAGGCGCCTGTCCCACAGCTGACGATTAGCGATAAGTGCGTAGAGCTAGCAACTAGAAATGAGTTGATGGACAACGAGCAGCAAGTATAGTTCAGATTATTTTTTTGCGGGGTCTATATACTATGTGTCCGGTCATGGTCTAGCGGTAGTCTAGGTACTTATGCAACAACTATTTTAATACACCAATTCATTACACACTTGGGTCCAATCCATTTCCCTGCTATTTGGCAGCCATTTTATTTTTTTGGTGAGATATTCTCTACGTGTGTACAAAAAAAAACATATCTCTCAAAGTACGAAATAACGGGTTCACATTTTTGTAAGTTTAAGACAAAAATTTAACTAAAAAAAAATATATCAAAAAATTCAGCACAACATTTTTTTTTGTGAACAAACAAACAAATTTGTCAACAATTTTTTTTTATAATCAACTAGCCGTAATATGTCTGTATCGAGCGAGAGACTCTCAGCGAGTGTTTGGCCTGACAAGCGAGCGTCGCTGAGCGAGTACTCTCTTTGATAGGTCTTGCCGCAGCGACAAACCAGACAGTTAGCAATTATTATATAATGTATCTTTTACTGTCACGGGACAATCTTTTGTAAGTTTCTTGAAGCAGAAAATTGTCAATAGCCAGTCCTTTCGTCGTCGACGCCGACGGTGGCGCAGACGCCTTATACTGTAACGAATAAACATATACACATGGCCGTCCCATTGTTTCTTTATGACGAGCCCGGAAAATCGCTGTACCACTTGCTTAGGTCAAGGTATTAGGAAACGCCGAATCATCTAAAACAACATTCTACCTCAATTATTTTCGAGTTACAGTGAACGTAATCAGTTTTTTTTTGTTTGTTTACGTAGTAATTGCGAAATGTAGAAGTTGGTTTTGCTAACATTATCGAATTGACAAGCTTTTTTACTTGCCTTTCCATCACTGCCATTTATCTACTGGAATATTGCAGTTCCAGTCTTTAGTGCTATTGGAAATAATTAGCACTAAATACCATAATGTACCATATAAGACCCCCATTGCAACAAAGAAAACCGAACATACATTTGAAAAGTTAATAAAACGGCTGAGCCGGTTTTGATAAAACATGTCTAATTGTAATATACACATCATGCCCTTTCATTTGATACCCCACTTGGGTATAATTGAAAATATTCGATTTTTCATCCCCCAAATCTAGTAAATGGCTACACCGATTTTGATAAAACATGTCTTATTGTAATATACACAACATGCACTTTCATGTGATACCCCACTTGGGTATATTTGAAAATATTAGATTTTTCATACCCACTTTCATCGCCCATATCTAGTAAATGACTGCACCAATTTTGATAAAACGTATCTAAGAACCATCGCCAAGAAACTAGCTTTCAAATAAAAAAAAAAAACTGCATCCAAATCGGTTCACTCGATTAAAGAGCTACGGTGCCAGAGACACACACACATAATGCGATCAAACTTAGGCGGCAGGGTTATTGGGTTTTTCCATCAGGAATTTCTCAGTAGCGAACACGGAGTCTGGATTTGTGCCCGATTGATAGCAATACTCTCATCCTCTATTACATGGGACTAAAACACAACTGGCGTGTACCCTGTACTATTAGGTACACCTCTGCCTAACCCTTCGGGGATTACAGGTGTGATGTTATGTTATAAACGAAATTATCATAACGTAAATAACACTTGATTCTTGCCGTGTGGAGTGAAGTGACTTTGTTAATAGATTGTCTTTTTTTTGTTAAATGGTGCTCTTATTGCTTCTTATTATCTCTGCGTCTCTAAAAGATGACTAATGTCGTCAAAATATCTTTGAAACACGAGCCATCCCAAAAGGTTAAATAAAATACACGTCGTCAAATAAATCAAGAGCCTGTCACGAGTTTTCGACGACTGTCAATTTTATTTGACATTTTGACTCAAAGATCACATGCAGACTATCATAATTATTACCATTGTGCATTGCAACTAGAAATATTCCTGCTTTATGGTCACAAAAATTTCAAACATTTTAGCCCGTTTTACGTTGAATTCCGACTTGAAAATTCCTTCGTACAGCTTCTATCGCGAATTTAGTTGGAGCTGGCGTTCAAAGAGTTTGAAGCCGAAAATTGTACGTTTATTTAATCTTATTTTCATAAAAAATATATTCTGACATAGCTCTCAGCAAGTTAACAGTGATTCAATAACGGATTCGTGCTTTTTACGAGTTATTTGATTATCAATTGCTTGCTTCGCTTTCGCGTTCCGACTTTTAGACCGTTTCTTCGAAATCACAAAGCACTTTGCTTGCCTTTGAGAGATTTTTTGCGTGGGCTATGTATATAATGCATATTTTACAAGTGGGAGTATCACTTAAAAGCTTTTTATTGTTTGATGGTATGAGTGTGTTCGCTCAATTCGTTTTCGGAGAGAAAGGGTTTTATTTTAACTTTTCTTGTATCTTGAGTCGAGAAAACTAGTGTGTTATTATTATAATGAAAGAACGAATTTTTATTGGTTGTTAAAGTGTTGAAAGTATTAAAGCATATCACATTATGTAACAGATACTTATTTATAAAAAAAACAAACAACGGTTTGCTACTTTGACGGCACGGTTGGCGCAGTGGCTGAGCGATTGACTGCTGCGCTTCGTGTCGCGGGTTCGAGTCCCGCACGGAACAAATATTTGTATGGCCTACAGGTAGTTGTTCCGGGTCTGGCTGTTTTTGTATGTGAGCTTAAATATTTGTAATCGCACCCACGATACAGGAGAAATTCCTAGGGTGAGGCAACGTTTTTTAATAAAAAAGAAAAATTTAATTTGTATAATATTGCGACACTTCCCTGCCCTACAGACCATAATTACCTAAGTAACTAACGACAAACCCGCCAAGTTTAATGTTTTGATATTTATAGCCCTTAACTAAGAGCGAAATAAACGCGATAGGCACATTTAAATTGACATAAAATCACATAAAATACTGACAGTGACGGCACTTAAACCTAGTTTAAATGTGCTGATCACCTTCTGTTCGTTGTTGAAATTCGCCCTAAATCCAACCATTGTTCAATAAACATTTGACATCTAGAAGCTCTAACATCTCAATTACTTCGCACTGTGACCCATACCACATCAAATAACAAAAGTCTAGACAACTTAGCTACTCTAAATGGTAAATATTTTTGTTTTCTATCTAAACAACCTGTACCATTTATCTCTAATGGGCTAAGATCGTCTTTCCTTTTACAACAACAACAATAGCAAATCTATTTGGATCAGCTTACACGGCCTGTTTGTTTTATTTATAAGAAAAACATAGTTACAGGTCATCGGCATCTTTAGGCCATGATCTTACCAAAAGCTTGTTTTTTTAGGTACATTTGAAGGACGCCTAGATGCTTAATAAAAACAAAAGGCTGTTTTTAGCAGTCCATGATGAGAAGTCTTGATTTTTTTACCGAAAAGCTAGCCCTTTTTACAGGTTTTGTAGATATTTTGTACACACAGATAGATGGGCCTGCAATAATTCGGCGGTGGGTATCTTAATCCTTGTTCAGCTTTGTGGGGTACCCTTGGTTTAATCTTTAAATAAGCTAAATGTTGAAAGGGATCTGAAGAATTCCTGTAAGTAAAACCTCGCTTGAACTTGCTTTAATTAAATTCCGTACTAGTATTATAAATACATGCGAAAATAAATCTGAACCTTTTGAAACCTTAAAAACTGAACAAATTTGGATGAAACACTCAGCTCACCGAAATACCATGACCTAGATTACTGTTACTGTTAATCTGTGTCATCCCACTTCTGGGCTCCCCTAAGACCGCCAAATCTTTTGATCCAGGGCCAATGTAGACCACTAGACTTTGTTTCTATCCAGTTCGACCTGCCATCTCCTGCGAGGTCTACCGCGTCGCCTTCTGGCTGTGCCAGGGCTACACGTGGTTCTTTTAGAGAGCTAAGCCCACGGGGAGAAGCTAGTATTTTATGAAAATCTTCAACTTATGCATTAACCAACTAAATATTTAACATATACAGACAGCAGCCTTTTTACAGCTTCCCAGTAATGCTTTCAAGGGATTTACTGAGCAGTAGACCGTAAACCCGGAACTATTTTACTTTAATCCACTTCGTTAGATGGCAGTACTTCACATTCTTACTAAAAGCCGTAAGCATCGGTAAAATCCTTCCGATCGGTTTACGATCTCTGGAGATGTGTAGTTTTAAAGATAAAAGTAGAAAATGCTGGTGGTAACATGTAATTTTATTAAGCTTTTGAGTTTAGTGGTCTGTAAAATTGATGAGAAAGATAGAAAATTGTGTTCATTCGGCATTGTTAAAAACAAATTCACCTTGAAAATTTAACAAAATAAATTAGCAACTAATACTGCCAAAAGGGCCTCAGCTCAGCTTAATGTCAGATGGCAACACAAGGTGTACCACCTGACGCAGATTTTCAGCTGCATACCACGAGTGCCGTACGCTCGAAAACATAAAGAAACACATATATTATAAAAGACTAGAAGATTTTGCACAACAACCAACTCAAAGAAAAATGTTGTGAATCTTAATTAATGAAAGAATAAAGAGTTAGATAGGATGAAGGATTATTATATGAAGTTTGATAGAACACAAGCCGACCGCCACCAGCTTCGCCTGGTAACGGATTTTCACACAAACTTTCAATCCCTATTTCACCCCTAAGGGTTGAATTTTACAAAATCCTTTACTGGTTGACTACGTCATAAGTTTTTACCAAATTTTAGCCCGATACGTCCAGTAGTTTTAGCTGTACTATGATAGTCAGGACAAACCGTTTCATAAGTATAGATGATCACTAAAGCAATATTTTGTTAGTATTTTCCTAAACTTGTGGGCTTATAAACCACAGATATCTATATCTGTGTTATAAACCCATTTGGCTTTTCCGCGGCTCTGTGTTGAGAGCCTTAAATATATAGGATCAAAAGTAGTTTCAGAACTTCTTTTATCGGCCCTATTTTATCATAAAACTAGGTTCAGTAGTTTAGCCATTAAAATGGCACTAACATACAGACTTACTTTCCATTTATGAGGATAATCCTCACCCATTTGGAATATGAGGCCTTTTCGGGAAATATTATTTTCCTATAGAGTATAATTTTCTCGTTCCTTTTCCCTAGTAACTTAGACTTAGTATCTGACCGACAGGAAACCTAAATCTAGTTCGTTCTAACTTACTAAAGGATTTAAACTTATGTGGTGGGTCAAACTCAATAAACTTTATCGAATAAAACCTTGTCTTGAAGAAAACCGGACTCTAAAAAGCTAACTTTAAAATTGCTTTTCAGTTTTTGTCTTTTAAAGTTTAAGTTAGCGAATCCTTTAGTCCTAACTTCGTGGCAGTTGGATTGAAACTTAGTGAAACGGTAAATACGATTTCGAACTAACTTTGTGTTAATTGGAAAAATTGATTGTGACTAGTTCTTGTTATTGTAGTCTCTGTTTTGTTTCCACACAGGGTATAATTTTCATTGAACAGTAGGTTTAATAAAATATCTAGCAAAAAATAGTATAGTTTACGAAAATAACACTTTCTGGAGTGTACTGAATAGTTACGCAAAAGCGCTTTCAAGAGCTATAGCTCTAAATAAGTATCATATGAAATGTATGATTAAAAAAAGTAACACCATAATACATAATTCCCATATGTGTTATGGCGTTAAATCATGTTTCTCAGTAGTGTCCTGGAGTCAAGACTTTTTGTCTGGTTGATGGAAATAGGCTCGCCCCCTATTACATGAGACTTGAATCATAACTGGCGGAATGTGGGTGTATTCTGGGAACACTTCTGCCTAAACTTTCAAGCGTGATGCTATGTTATGAATGAGTAAGTCACGTTTTGTAAAGCCCCTATATTTGTGCAAAGTGAGAAGACAGATAAAGAAAGTTGTTTCTTTCAAAAGCACGATAGGATCCTTATCAAAAAGTTGAATAACTTCCGTTCCCTTCGTAAAAGTCCCCAAACGTAACAAATATAAGTTATTGGTACAGTTTGTTCCAATTTTGTTGTTCTAAACCAAAATATTAAGAACATATCTTCAAATATTGATTGTAGGTTTGGTTATGTTTCTTTTAAATTCGCAGTTATGGGCCTTTTGTTCTAATGTGGACAATCATTTCTGTTTTTTTTTAACCGACTTCCAAAAGGAGGAGGTTATCAATAATTGGTCTGAATGTTTTTTTTGTTAATGTTCAGCGATATCTTCGCCAATTGTGAACCGATTTCGATGAAGCTTCAGAAGTCGGTAGCACAAAAACTGAATCAAATAAACAAAAGTCACAGACTTCTGAAGCTCAAGTTATTTTTCACTTTTTTGTGTTTTTTTAAGTTGTTTTTTTTTTGCAAAAAATCTTTTTGTGGGCTATTCTTTTTGTAAAGGAGTTTTGTAAAAAGTACCTACGTCTCTTTCTAAAACGTTGCTATTTTAACACTGGGTACTGTACGTGTAAGATATTTAGTAGTCATTCGTTACTTATACATAATAACTGTCGAGGGAATCGAGATTAACCACAGTGACATCATACCCATTAATTAATGCCAATCAATCATGTGTTCGCGGAGACTGCAAAGAGGTTTACACTAATATGGGGTTAGTTTACATGCCAATGGGAACGGCTGACATACGATGGGGTGAGGTGAGGTGGAATATGATAGTAATCTAATTAAAATTACACCTGTTTGTCATGAATAGTAAATGAGAATTTCCTTTCAAGGATACTTTCAAGATTTCTGAAGCAACTGATCAAAGTTTAATAAGAATCTGCATCTTAAGATCATTTGACAATTTCTGGAGCAACTGCTAAAATGTTTGCCTAGTATCTTAAAAGAAATAAATGTTCGAGACTTCGACATCGTCACAAAAACACCGCTTTCATGCCTGTTACAGGTAGAGGTTTTTAAAAATACATTTCTTGTAACTTCTACTCAATCAAGCCAGCCTATCGCAGTTCACGTAGGCCTCTCCTTAGATGCTCCTCAACTCCCTGTCCTCCGCTTTCGGGGGCGGGTCTATTCCATCCACCTTTTCAAGGTCATCGGTCTATTTAGCTAGGAGGCCTTGTATGCTGATATACGCTGATAAGATAACTTCAATTTCAAACGGAAGCAACTAAATAGTTACCCAATTAAAACTATTCCTGTAATAGACTACTAACTCGTTAATATATTAATCGCCCAACATTACTTTGTTACCTCACTAACAAATTTATACGCATAGTTTTATCAACTTCTTAATTGAGTGAGGAGAACCAATTAGTTCCAGAAAGTTCTATGAACATGTGATGGGAACAGTTTGGGGTACAAGAGATATTAGGCTCCGTTCACGGCTTCGGGTGATGCGAAACGCGTGCGTCTTGTTTCCTACGGAGGAGTACCGCCACTCAGCATAAGGGTCATGCATGTCTTTTTTTCTTCACTTAAATCAATGAAATACAGAACTATGAACCTAAGAAAAGTATTAAAAGTTACGTTCAACTACTGCTTGTCGCTCAAAATGAATATTAAACTCCTACAATTTTCAACGACAATTCAAACGTCCAAAACTGTCGCGGCCATTCATGTCATGTTGTGTGACGTCATTTACCTCAATCTGCCTTGTTTACATCTTTTTTTTTGCCCTTCATTCATAGAATAATTTTACTAATTGTATGTGCTTTACTTAAGTAAAAATTGCAAATACAATATGATAATAAAATCTTCGTGAAATTTTAAGTGTTATTCAAATGAAAGTGTTTGCATTCCGTTTCACCAAAAACAAGCTACATAAAATAATAAATTGTAAAATAAATGACGTATTAGATAATTAAACAAGTGTATCATATTGTTTTTATGTTCTAATACAATACATAAAAAAAAAGTTATGTATTACATGCATATTCCCTATTGGCGTCACAGTGGCTTGCCCAAAACCTGCTTCCATTTGTTGTCGTCAAAGTAGCTGTCGTAACACGCATGTGTGGCTCGGGGTTAGGGGTGTTAGTATGAAATACAGGTATGGTATGAACTCCTAGCGAATGAGACCGGTTTTTTGTGGGTGGTAGTAATTGCTTGGTCATTTTTGTAAGGCTGAAGAAGTTGTGTAGGATTTTTTCAGTAAGTTCTTGTTTGCTAGTTTCGTTTATTATTTTTGTTTTCATGGAATTTACGTAATTTCAAAAATATTTTAATTTAACATAATGTATGTTTAATTTCAGGCAAGTTTGGGCCATTTATATATAATGAACATATATTGTTAACGGAATCATAAAATGCAGCGATTTAGTTGAGCGTATTTCTAATTCAGTCCCTTCAAAACCTCCCAGATATCCCATCATCAGACTGTTTCATATTCCTTACCGCAAATCAAACCGTGGTAACTCTCCCTTACTACAAATATGTAGAAGCTACTGCTCCTGCACATCCCTGGAAACCGATTTATTCGGTGTTTCCCTCAACAAGTTCAGAATATCCGTTTCTGAGGTACGGGAGTGCACTATTTGCTATTACAAGTTACAATACATGTAGTGTCTTATATTGAAGGTCGCATTTCTCTTCTTGAATTCCTAGACTAATACACGTAAGTACGTAGTCACGAGGATAGCAAACCGTAGTGCTCGTACCTAAGACATTGTGGCTTAGAGTTATTTATTGAAACAATAAAACATGAACACATTGTTAGAGACCGCAGTCATGCTTCGGATGGCTTAAAGTTGCTAAAACGGTGAACACAGGCACTACACAAGCAAGAGTTAGAGTATGAACCTATACCGCTACAAAGATTTTTTGGCGCGTGAATGATATTGATAGGGGTCGGTAAAAATCTGCAAAGGTGAAATATGTAGTTTCATGAAATAATAAATTAACCTTCTTTTTTTTAATAAATAAGCTTTTATTAAAATGAAAAGAAAGAGGTTACGTTTATCTATCACAATTGAACGTGTATACAAAATTTCGTGTCCGTGCTATTAATCGTTGAGGAGTTATTTCGTGATCAGGCGATAATGGCTGCAGGATCAAGTCATGTCTGTCATAAAAAATAATTGTCACCAGAACCAAATGTGTGTGCAAAATTTCAGGCCAATCGGATGGGGAGAAATGGTTTCAAATTCAGTTACAAGATTTGACCAATACTCACTAACCAACTAACTAACAAGGCAAGTTAAATGAAAACTTATAAAAACAAGAAGGCGATGGCAGTATTGGTTTTAGCTACGCGTCAAAAGATCCATGTACAACTATAAGTAATGTTACAAGCAGATGATCGCTTGTAACATTACTTATAGCTTGTACATGGATCTTTTGACGCGTAGCTCAAGAGACATCAAAAACTAAATATTCTTAGACGTTTTTATTCCAAATTAATAAAACGCTATTTTTTGCATTGAACTGTATGCGCAAAAACAAACATGTAAGTAGGTAAGTATTTGCAAAGACATTTTTCGTTCCATACGTAAATGTTACTACGGCTCCTTTATTGCTAGAAGATCTCATCTGAGTATCGCAATAAACAATGATTGGATGCTAGTCACAACGAGTGGGTAGGTACGTAATATATTGATCATATCATACTTATATAAGTATATATTTGTGAATTGTGCCATATTTGCAGTTGCTTTTTAGAAATTCTACAAGTAGATACCTACTGTACTTTGTTCCTTACCGCATTCAGTTCAATATGTTACTACACTGTTCCAACTAGGGATATGAGACACAGTTTTGACATAACTTATACATTACATACATTCAATCCCCGAAGGGTTAGTTACCTATTGTACACCCAAATTTTGCCAGTTATGTTTAGTTTATTAAATTTATTTTATTATTTCTTCCTCACCTTCGTTGTTTATTTCATTGTGCATGCTGTGGTCTCCTGTAACTGAAGGAGTATATTGGCAAAACCTACTAAAAATATATTTTATGTTATTATTTACCTTTTTTCGGCGCTGTTGCAAGCACCATGATCAGGGATAAACGGAAGTTATTGCGGGTGGGTCCGTTTTCAGTGTTAATAATAATGTTAGTGACCATGTCAGTCTAAAAACTTATACTTTATGTTGTCCATTATCTATATGTAATGTTTTGTGTCAGTATATATTTTGTTGGTGATCCTAAAATAAATAAAATAAAATATAATTTCTATGTAATAAGGGCGAGCCTATTTCCATCAACTTGTCACAAATCCACACTTCGGACTGCTACTGAGAAAGTCCTAATAGAAAATGCCTATACACACTCAGAAAAGGTATAAGTTTTTGTAAATATAACAACAATACCAAAAACTTTCGAAAAATATCAGTTTCCAAAGAATCCGTTAATATCCAAACTAAATAAATAGTACAACGTCCCGATACAAAACCACTGTAACAGAGACACAAAGTTCACCGAACATTTGATGAAAAAACTTTCTCAATGTTATGATTAGTGAACGATGAAGTTGTAACTAGGTCTCGCGTTTATTAAAAGTAAGAGGGTAGCTAGAGAATTGTTGAGCTGAAATATCCTTTGTCAGCTGCAATACAGATTTTTTTTGTAAATTTTTGCTGTGGCCGTTTGTTTAATAGTGAGTTTGTGGACCCACTGGAAACTTTTTGAGTACTGTCTGGTTCATTATTTAAGGGGACTTTTTTCGTTTGAATATAAATATCTGTTTTTGACTGAGGAATAGGGAGTTAGGCCTCACTGTCAAACACCATGGAAATGTCAGCGCTAAACAGGGTGAATTTTTCAAGTGGGCTTGTTAGTCCAAATCCGTAACTATGAGGAATAGCGAATAGTTCCCGAAGGACCTCGGGGCTGATTTCGATGAGAGTTAAAACTGCATTAGAAAAATCAATATTCTGTTGATTTTAAGAAAAAAAAACTCCATTTTTTTAGTAAACCATTCGATAGTATCCTTAATATGGATCAAATTCTGAAAACTAATGACATACGGCAAACTATACATTGATGTAGTTTTACTTTTCATCTAAATCGTTCCCGAGACTTCATTGAGGATTTTTCGTTATTCCTCATACTTTCGGATTTGGCCACGTCCACTTGACAAACTCGCTCATTATGCTTGGGTATTTTAATAACTTAAGCTTTTGCAGTACTTAGCTTTATACAGAGTGGAAACAGACCCTTCACGAAGCAGTCCACCAAGCATTCTGTACATCAAACTAAGTAACTTTGCGCAAAAATTATTGCTGGGAAACGACTTTTTTTGGATTTTAAAATTTCATGGTCATTAAAACAATAAACATGGTAAATATCCCGTCTTCTAGTTATGACTTTTTTTGGGGTGAAAATACACGTTTTACGGTAGGACTCGATGGAACGCACTCAAAGCATTGTGCTGATGGATGGATTATTATTAGGAGTATGTACATGTATTTAAAAAAAACTTGTGAAAAAGTTGAAACTTTGACCCCCAATATCTCTATAGCTAGAAGGTTTCCAGGTTAGGTCTTGATCAAAAAAATTATCGCAAAGACGGGGAGAACAAGTGCCTTTCGGCTTCTTTAAGGGTCTATTTACACCCTTTATAAAGGATCTTGAAGCAAAGTCGAGCTTTTAATCTGATGAATACAAGTCCGTGATTTATTGGTTTGAACAGATATTCTTTTTCGTAGTAAATAAGATGGTTTGAAGTTTCAAACTTACACTCAAAGCATTCGTTTAAAATAAACCAGTTACAGGCACTTTTGAATTGCCAAAAAGTTGTTTCCCATTAAGATATAAGTGGTGAAATTGAATAACGACTGTAAACGTCATTCGATTTGAAACTGCCGTTATAGCATTATCTGGCAATATAGTTGAGCTATAAACCGCTCTCCTAATAGTTTTTTCACAAACATTCCGCAGGTTACAGTCGAAAGTTCTTGGGACGCGCCACAGAATAGATTTATTCAGTAGGTTAACATTATTCTTCTTCTTTTATTTGTAGAAAAATGTAGATTGTGTCCAGTAAGATTGCTTAACATCATCCTTCTTTGTAAACACCGGTATTTTTATCAGAATTAGGTAGATAGGTCACCCCTCTGTTTGCAAATAGTCTTGTTATATTTTATTAGCGCTATCTTATTGTATCTTCGAAAACTTATGGGCTTAAATTTTTTATAAACAATAAACTGAAACCTCGACCTCGTGGCTAAATAATAACAGCCACTCGGAACGATCTTCAGGTTAAGCAGCGCTTGCCTAGGTTGGTCCGTGGATGGGTGACTGCCCATTACATATCGAGTTTCCTCCGTGCCTCGGAAAGCACGTTAAGCCGTTGGTCCCGGCTGTCATCTGTAGATCTTTGACAGTCGTGACAGGTAGTCAGTGGCCCAAAAAGTCTGACAGCCAGTCTTACCAAGGGGTATCGTATTACCCAGTACTAACTGGGTTGTGGAGGTCAGATAGGCAGTCGCTCCATGTAAAATACTGGTACTCAGCTGCATACGGTTAGACTGGAAGCCGACCCCAACATAGTTGGGAAAAAGCTAGGCAGATGATGATGAGACTGAAACCATTTTTTTTTAGAAATCCCTGTAAAAAATGAAGGTTTTCTAAAAAAAAAATGGTCCTTCTGTCTTATCTTATTATATAGTCACATTAAACACGCGTCCCGTAACGACCGTCGGGCCACGATCCTCTTTTATAGCATAGGAAGAGGTACCGTTAAAGTGTACGAATGGTACCACTGTTTATTGTTACACTATAGAATACTCTGCGGTTACCCTTTATGAGTCGTTTACGAATATTTTGTGGCGTTTTTATTAATTAGTTTCGGTTAAACAAACCTATTAGGGTTTTTAATTTAAGGTTTTCCTCAAAGCGCAACTATTTTTAAGCGCAATCAACTAAGCGCAACTAAATTTTTCCTTGTAGCGCAACCATTAGTTGCGCTCACAAATTTAAATTAAAAATATAATATGTTTTTTCCTCAAAGCGCAACCATGATGAAAAATTGAGAGATTCATCATTAATGAATCCATCATACCATCATATATATATTTTTCATCATGGTTGTTTAAGAGGAATAATTTAGTTGCGCTTAAAAATAGTTGCGCTCTGAGGAATACCCCTTTAATTTGAAGTTGTTTTTTGCTCTCTCAGTATTAGCTTTTATGTGAAAGGGTTTAACCTTTTGTCTTGGTCAGGATAAAATAGGCAATTAGGCATTCTGGACAACTGAAATTCTTTACATACATACTCACATGGGTTATTAAAAGTCCCGAATACCTACCTACGTAATACATATGTGCTAAATCACAAAAAAAAGGTCTATGTAAAGTTCGTCCTCACATAGGTCCTTTGCTATTGTTTTTGTCATACCTGCGCTGGAAAATTGCTACATAATGTTTAATCTACAAAAGAAACCAAAATGCTCAACGTCGTTATCAAAGCCAGACTACTATTGTTACTACTAAAATCTAGATAAGGCCAACACTATATAAGTAAAATATAGAAGCGATTAACCTATATTTTTATGTGAGTTCGTAAACCCCACATTTTAATTTGTCGTGCCAAGTAACAATAAAATAACTTGATTACGACGGAACCCTTTTACATGTTTATTAGAAGATTTCCTCGTCAAGCTGGCTCCTGAGTACAGTTCCATGTTATTCTTCATATAAGGAGTCATATAAAGTGGTGTGAGGCATTTACATATCTCTGCCTCCTACAGAAGAAGGTTTTACCACCAGTTGCTTTGAAAACCTTGAAATAAGTTCGTGCAGTTTGTTTTTAAAGTTAGTTGGTGTTTGTTTTGAGTTTCTTTTACTTTGTATTTGTAGGTACCTATGTATTGATTTTAAATTAGGAGCATAGACGCTATGATATCTATAAAACAAAGGGTTGAAATATTTTGATAGATGATGCATCATCATCTGCCTAGCCTTTTCTCAACTATATTGGGGTCGGCTTCCAGTCTAACCGGATGCAGCTGAATACCAGTATTTTACATGGAACGACTGCCTATCTGACCTCCACAACCCAGTTAGTACTGGGTAATACGACACCCCTTGGTAAGACTGGTTGTCAGACTTTTTGGGCCACTGACTACCTAACGACTGTCAAAGATCTACAAATGACACCCGGGACCAACGGCTTAACGTGCTTTCCGAGGCACGGGGGAAACTCGGTATGTAATGGGTGGTCACCCATCCACAGATCAACCTAGGCAAGCACGGCTTAACCTAAAGATCGATCCGAGCGGCTGTTATTATTTAGCCACGAGCTCCTCATGATGATGTGAGTCAAATTAAAATGAATAAGTGGGTACCAATAACTGAAAACCCTATTTATAACCTAGAAAGCTATACTTTTAGGATAAACAGTGAACACAAGGAGGTTCCCTGATCAATCAATTTTGAGTTCTATAATCTACGTATTTACTATCATTCAAACATAAAGTCACGCTTTTTTCCATGGGGGTAGGTAGAAACAACAGAGCCACCTGCTACGATCCTTACGATCATATAATGTAAAAAGCATTGAGAATTTCAGACAAATCTATAGTTTTTAATCAGTTTTAATAGAAACCTTCTTCTTCCTAGTCTTGCTGCAATTCCATTTCATCTCAATCAAGTACAAAGATTGTAATTCTTGGCTGTGAGCGACCCGAGTCCCGCCACAGACGCGCCGATACCACGCCGCGACGCGACATGAATATTTATGTACAATTGTACAAGCACCACACTTAACAACGCTTACATCTTACACAAATAATTATTATAGAGTGCTTTTAAAGCCTTAATGAGTGATGGTTTTTAAAGTATCTGCCTCGTTGGTCTAGAATTATTAACCCAGTTACTGGGCAGGTTAGATAGGCAGCCGCTCCTTATAAAATACTGGTATTCAACTGCATGCGGTTAGATTGGAAGCCGAACCCAACATTGGGAAAAGCTAGGCATGTTAGTGCCTCATTGGTTTAGGGGTCGCAAGCGCTCTTGCTGAACATAAAGTCCTAGGTCAAGCAGTGTTTTTCGATGTTCTATAGGTAGAACCCTACCTGTTACCGTCGGGGATTACAGGCGTTACGTTATCCCTTAATTTGAATTTGTCCGCTGGGGCAATATTTAAAAAAATCGTGCCTGTTAATTATTGAGAATTTTGTTTTTATTTTCATGTTTCTTTGCACATAAACAAGTTGGCAGTATAAATTTAAAAGTAATTGAATGGTTTTATTCTTGTGGCAATAAATCTTACATGAAATTCATTTTTAGCGCATTTCTTACAGTCACCGTTGGTTCATCATATAGCTGAATTTGATATGTTTGCTCACAGAATGATGGATCTAGACTTCAACCCACGTTTTACCCCACTCCTGAAACATTATATCTCAATTCAATGAGTATGAAATATTAGCTATGTAAATATTTCACTCCGGCCCCGACAACGTGGCGCTGGTTTACTTACTATATGAATATTTATAGTCAAACCACAAATAATTCTTTAAGTAATTGTAATGACGTGAATCTATTGAAATGACGTAACTCCAATCAAGCTGAAAGGTTTTTTTTTTTTTTTTTTTCCGGATGGGAAATCATCAAATGACCACTCTGGGCGGAGCGGAGGGGTGTGTCAGACTTGTACTGACTAAAACCCATCCATGTTCCTTCTTTGCCCTTTATGTTCCAGGGCCACGGTATCTCTTTCGAACAGTCCCGCAGCCCTGGCAGGCATCGGTCCATGCGGACCCCTACTTGATTGCTGACATCTCTTTGAGGCGCGCGTGGAACATGAACGCGCCGTCGACACGGCCTGTAGTCATAAGACGGCCGGACGGCGAGCTAGCCCATAACTCGCCGTCCACAGGCCAGCGCCTACGGTGGTCGGAAGCCACCACGTGACCCCCGACGCCCAGGGCGTCTCCCGCGGCGGCTGGGACGTGAGGTTCTTTCCCTCTCACGTCCTGCCACCTCCTTCACTAGCATGACTGCTTCGCAGAAGGAGGTGACGGCTTCCCATTCCCTCTCGCTCCGGACCATGGCTTGAACCAAGGCCGGACGCGAGAGATCGTCGCCGCCAATCGCCGCTATGAGGACACGGCAGTGCTCCGCCCAGGTGGGAAGCTGAAAGGTTAAAGTGAAGATTGTGGGCGGCTGCTTTCATTATCATTTGACTTAGTATTGGTCATTTATATTACATAGGTATACCATATACGCAACACCAAAATGCGCTACAAAACACAAATTACTGACATTGCTCAAAAAGCTAAGCTAAAGTGGAACTGGCTTATGCCTGACGAGCTGTGGGCCAAAATAATGCGATGTGGCCTGGCCCTGGCACAGCCAGAGGTGGCACGGTAGGCCTTGCAGGAGATGGCAGGACGAGCTGGACAAAACCAACGACCAGTGGTCCACATTGGCCCTGGATCTAAGAATTTGGAAGTCGTGGGGAGAGGCCTTTGCTCAGCTGTGGGACAGGCTAACAGTTACAGTAAGTAATGATTTACTTATTCATAATTGATGAGATTTGAAAAGTTAGGCCCTTGTTGAGGAAGAACAAATATGTAAATATTTAAAGTGAATGTTTCAGTTGAATCCGCACTGTGGACCGTTTATTAACACATGACCAATGAAACTGAAGTCTTGATCGCGTTCAGTTTGTGTAATTCGCCCTAAGCAAGTATAACACTGAGCAGTTGTTACCAAGTGGTAAGTGCCAATAAAAGTTCGCGAGCGGACACATCTAGTTTCGTGTGTCAGGAATAGAATCGAGTTGTGAGTGACAGTGGTAGCGGTACCGAGTGCAAAAAAAAGAAAAAGAAAGAAGGTAGACCAATTTGTCTACTCATAAACACCCACTCGCAATAACTTCAGTTTATCCGTGATCATCTTGCTTGCAACAGCGTTGAAATATCGGGAACTCGGAACAAATAGTAATGGTAAATATTCTGTTTTCAATGTTAATGATAAATTCATAATCCCTGCTCTCAAAACGGAAAACATCGTGAAGAAAGCGGGTCTTAGAAACAAAAAATTCGAAGAGACTGTGTCTTCGTAGTAGGAACATTATAGGCTCATTATGCATATTATTATGGTAAGAATAGTATTGCCAGATTTTACCAGAGAATGGGCAGCAGCGTTCTGTGCGTTTTATAACAACCGCACTGCGATCGCCAACCCGCCTGCCACGCGTGGCGATTATGGCAAAACCCCCCCAATGATGAGCTCAATACAAAAATGGCCCCTAGTACCCGGCAGCCCGTCTACCCTCGACTATGGTAGCGGTCGAGGTTACGGCGTGGCAAGGGGTGCGAAGAATCTCTATCTGGCAGTACCTATCTAGAATCTACGTGATATACAAGGTGTAAACAAACTCACTAAGTTTACGCAAAAATTATTGCTGGGAAACGACTTTTTTTTTTGGGGTGAAAAAATCACGTTTTACGGTAGGACTCGATGGAAAGCACTCAAAGCGTTGTGCTGATGGATGGATTGAATAGTACGGGGGTCGTGGAGGTATGTAAAGTAAAAATCTTTCAATAAAAACATGTATTTATAAAAAAACTTGTGAAAATGTTGGAACTTTGACCCCCAATATCTCCCTAACTAGAAGGTTCCCAGGTATGGTCTAGAACAAAAAAATGATCATAAAGACGGAGAGAACAAGTGCCTTTCGGATATGTTAAGGGTCTATTTACACCCTTTATATCGGCATTCCCATACCCCTATTGCGCTGTCATGAACAAACGCACACTGCGTTATATTTCAGTAATACCTTGCTGAATGATAACTGCCCACGTGAGCACTAGTCGACAGTTCGAATCTGAGTTGTTAATTGAGTGGGTACTAGTTAACTAGCACTTCGTTATCTGGTTTATGGATTCGGCTCGGATACTGCAAACCGATTGTTCCGATGTTAGTCTGATTCTGTCAGTTATATGTCAGTCGTTTTGCAGAACTAAGAAATGTTTTGCTAAATGTGAAGAACAATGTTAAGGATAATCTGTATTGAACGACTGACCGAACGGTAGTTCATGTTTTACCTGAAAGAATTGAAGAATTGTTCTGGATTTATATTAAAAACTCGGCGAAGGCGAGTGCCATTTAATTTCTTGTCATCATCGTCATCTTCCTATCCTTGTCCCATTCTACTTGGGGTCGGCGCAACACCTATTATTCTTCCATTCTCCCCTATCAGACGTCACGGCATCATTTACACCTTTCTCTTTCATATCATACTCACACAATCCATCTATCTTTTCTTTCGCCTTCCTCTCCCTCTCCATCCATCGACATTCATATCCATCATTCTTTTAGTCCCTTGTATTCCATCAATAAAAAAAACTTGATTTTGCTTCCAGCGGGGATTCAAACCTAGTTGTAAAGCTTTGATGAATCTTAGCGGCCTATCTAGATAGGCTGATAAGTAATTCTTTTTTCAAATAATTGTCAAAGGTTCGTTGGCAGCTTTTTCCAAGTCTCCAATAAATAGAGTACTGTACCTACCGACATGTCTTTGCCACGGCTTATTTGAATTAATTATTTTATAATTATTTTATTTTTGAATTGTTTTTACTATGGACACTTTTAACGTACACATCTTGCTGCATCGTTCTCACATAATGTACCATCTCAAAATGAATGATGTAACCAATGGTTTTGTTAAAGTATTCTGATTTAAAAGAGTGTCCATGGAGTTTCTTGCCCGTTCTTCTCCATAGAGATCTACGTTAGGGAATGGGCAACTACAGTACTTTCACAGTTTTTGTGCCTTGTGACTGGGACTGTAGCTATTTTTTACTGTTGTCTTTGTTTCGACAATTCAAAAGTGCCTGTAACTGGCCTACTTGAAATAAATGATTTAATAATAATAATTTTGATTTTTGATTTTGATTTCTACAATAAATAGAGTACCTGTACCTACCGACATGTCTTTGCATAAACATTGTATTCACACCACACCTACTGCAATTGTAAAACCACTATATTATGAGTACCGCAGCCACTGGTGTTAACCTCTCCGCAAACAATGTGCAGACTGCAGAGAACACAGTTTAATTAAATTAATAAACTAGCAGGCGCTCCCAGCTACAATATTCACTAGTATCGGCCACCGAAGGACAGGAGCTCGTTAACAAGTGTGTATGTGGTTATTTGAGGTTGATTTTACACGTTTATCTAGTCGATCTCGTAACTGCTTTACCACTTTTGACAGCACTTTCTAGTAAATGAAAACTTCACTAAGGTATAGATATTATACAGGCTGAAAACGGACCCTTCACGAAGCCGTCAACCAAGCATTCTGTACATCAAACTAAGTAACCCTACGCAAAAATTATTGCTGGGAAACGATTTTTTTTTTGGGGTGAAAAATCACGTTTTACGGTAAAACTCAATGTAACGCACTCAGAACATTGTGCTGATGGATGCTTTGAATGGTAAACAGGTCACTGAGGTAATTAAAGTAAATTTATAACTTTAAAAACTAGTATTTAAAAAAAAACTTATGAAAAAATTGAAACTTTGACCTCAGATATATCCGTAACTAGGTTCCCTTGTATGGTCCAGAACAAAAAAATAATCGCAATGACGGGGAGAATAAGTGCCTTTCGGCTTCATTAAGTAATTTTTTACACCTTTTATGTAATCGCCACATAAATCGACATTGTTGACTACCTTAGGGCGATATAGCGACGAGGCCGACTGTACTAACTCGACGGACTACCACGACAAACGACAAATTCAGAATATGTAATTTACAACAATGGTTTCAATAAAGGCCTTATTGTGGAGAGCAATTTTCCAGCTAAAACATTACAGGTTTTTTGAGGTTCTAGTGTATTTTTTTTCTACCTTTCGTGAAATGGATGACTGTTTCTGTCTGTATGTATGGCACGATGACGATGATGTCTGTATTAAAGGCTTCTGATAATTATGATCAATATGGTTATAATTATTTCAAAATATATCGCTTTTGTAAAGATGTTTCCTACATGAAAACTAGATTTAATGAAACGCTAGTCCCTGATATCGAGCTCATCATTTTGTCTAGAGAGGCGGCTTATATAAAACGATAGGCGCGTGACATCGCGCACATGCCTAAGATACTGGGCGCCGATCCATATCTCCAATTGTGCAATGAGACGGGTCGAGATCCAAGTCTCACGTCCTCTCGTTTTGTCTCGTCTCTGTCTGGTATGCGGGTGATTAATAGTCGTCTCTAACCCTTCAAAGACTTTGAACACGGTTATTTGTAGGTCGATTGACAATAGATCCTGTTTCTTTTGCTAGTTTGCAATGTAACCTTTCGATATATTTTTAACCAAATACCTAAGCAATAATGTTTGACAGTTTTTACTAATTGGGTTGTGGTGTTGAGATAGGCAGTCGCTCCTTATGAAATCCTGGTATTCAGCTGCATCAGGTTAAACAGGAAACGGCTAGGCAGATGATGATGAAGCCAGCGAAAATAGAAACTGCCAAGGAGTCAAGTAGTCATCATCTGCCTAGCCTTTTCCCAACTATATTGGGGTCGGCTTCCAGTCTAACCGGATGCAGCTGAATACCAGTATTTTACATGGAGCGACCACCTATCTGACCTCCACAACCCAGTTAGTACTGGGTAATACGATACCCTTTGGTAAGACTGGTTGTCAGACTTTTTGGGCCACTGACTACCTAACGACTGTCAAAGATCTACAAATGACTCCCGGGACCAACGGCTTAACGTGCTTTCCGAGGCACGGAGGAAACTCGGTATGTAATGGGTGGTCAGCCATCCACAGACCAACCTAGGCAAGCACGGCTTAATCTAAAGATCGATCCGAGCGGCTGTTATTATTTAGCCACGAGCAAGGAGTCAAGTAGTATCTGTGTAAAATATAGACCTTTCCTATAATTTGGTTAAAATACAGAATTTGGCATGTCTACATTCAATTATTATTATTATTCTATATTGATTTCAATTTAGCTATCTACCGTATTCGCACGCTTTACAGGCAATTTGCGTGTTAACGCACAAACGTTTTCTAGCCTTCAGGCAGTTCAGAGCCAAACATAATACCTTAATTATCGAAACAGATGTTCCTTTCAATACAGTGAACCACTAATAGTAATTAAGGTATATATACTAAGAATGATACGAGCACTTTGGGCTGGAATGGATACCTATTTGCAAGTAAATGACCATTAGAAGTAACTGTTTCGAGAGAATCTCGTTAGGACAGAGTTTTTCGTTATGCGACATCTTGCCTTTTGCGTAGTATTAGACAGTTACTTAGCTCAAAAAAACACACACACACACACGACACACGACATTTTATCGGCTACTAGACGATTGCTAAAGTAACAAGACCTCGGTGCGTCATGCTTGTAAACAACGGGTTGCTTAGCAACAGATTAGTAACAAATTGCCTTGCACTGCACTTTATTAAGAAAACCACAGACATCATCATTCATCATTCTCCTGCCCTGATCCTAATATATTTGGGGTCGGCGCAGCATGTCTTCTTCTTCCATACTTCTCTATGACTCGTTATCTCAGCAGTCACCACCTATTCCAGCCCATCCATCGATTCTCTGATCTTCCTCTACTCTTACAGTCGAGAGTAAAACAAAACAATATTGATTTGGTTATTTGGAATTTGTTTACGTTAGATATTACCTGACTAGATAAAAAATAAAATAATATAAAAAAAAACACGCACATGACTCCTGTAATCCCCGAAGGGTTAGGCCGAGGTGAACCTAATAGTACACCCATATTGCGCCAGTTATGTTTGAGTCCCATGTAAAAGGGTGCTAGCCTATTGCCATCAACCGGGCACAAATCCAGACTCCGTGGTTGCTACTGACAAATTTCTTATGGAAAAACACTTAGCTCGACGCGAATAGAACCCAGGACCTCAAACTCAGCAGTCGCAAAAAAAAAACATTTTAATACTTAAATCCTTATTACATAATAGTATGTCTTTGTAGTTATTTACGTTTTTATAAAGTAGGTTATGAAAGTAGATGGTATGGTAATATTACTGAAGCGGCTGGTCGCACCCTCGTTTGCCAAAAAATCTCCCGGGAATGTTCCATTATGTAGCTTGAAATATGGTTACAGGCTTTTAAAATTGAATGAGAATTGTTAAGTCTTGTTTTGGGTTATTAAAGAGCCATCTTAAGTGAACATTAATTATTTTCTTCTTGTTATTCTTGGTCCGAATTGAAATAAGATTTAGTCATCATCTGTCTAGCCTTTTCCCAACTATGTTGGGGTCGGCTTCCAGTCTAACCGGATCCAGCTGAATACCAGTATTTTACATGGAGCGACTGCCTATCTGACCTCCCCAACCCAGTTAGGACTGTGCAATACGATACCCCTTGGTAAGACTGGTTGTCAGACTTTCGGGGCCACTGACTACCTGTAACGACTGTCAAAGATCTACAAATGACAGCCGGGACCAACGGTTTAACGTGCTCTTCGAGGCACGGAGGAAACTGGGCGGTCACCCATCCACGGACCAACCTAGGCAAGCGCGGCTTAACCTTAAGATTGACCCGAGCAGCTGTTATTATTTAGCCACGAGCTGCTCATGCCAAGCTGAAATAAGATTTAGTAAGGTAATAAAATAAGGCGATCTATCTAAACACAATTTGTTCACTTTATAAGATCATCATTCAAGATACAGTCATGATTTAACCTTGCTTTAGATATATTTGATAATAAAAGATAAGTTTATTTAAATCAGACATCTCGTGTGTTGTCAAGATACTTAGATCTTAGGATAAAGGATAAAACATTTTATACATAGTATACAATAAAGTCGCTTTTCATGTTTTTGTTTGACCACTTAGGTCTTCTAAAGTAGAGAATGAATTTCGATGCAGTTTTCACCATCATTTTGACCATTTAGCCATTTATTCTGGAAAGTCTACGTGGCAATGCTTCCAGCCTTCTGGGCATTGTTCCTATTGAGAGCGCTATAGACGATGTTTTTAATTCTTTTCACCTTTTGATACTTGTACATATTTTGATTATTATTTTAAATCGATTTGTAGTTTGTAAATAATGTATATACGGAATTCAAATAAACTCCTATGTGTTAACTTAGACTTCGATTATTATTGAACTTAGATTTAGTATAGACATCTCGATTTTTTAACATGTCGCCATTGTACAATGACTTATTAATTTATTTCTGAAAATAACTAAATAATTCGATGCCTTTTCTACTTCGTTATTATCTCTCAAACAATCTTTTTTACCAATTATCACCCAGGGAATTGGTCGAGATCGATTACTTTCTATAAGAAAACGAAAACTTAAGGTTCAGAGTTATTGTCAGATCCCTTAGGGGATTTGACAATCATCGGAAAGATTGGTGGACAGCTACCGATTGGTTTTTATGAATGGAATCGATGCGCATTTGTTTTTTACGAGTGTGGAATAACGGAGACTGGGCAAACGTTATCTATGGATTGATAGCGAGGTATTAGTGAAGAGGAACCGTATCGCTATTGGACCACTTCCCATACAAATTTGCCCAGTGTCCTTTTCCATAGAACTTTCAAACAGGCTTTTTGCCACTTCAATTGGGCGAATGAATTATTAAGTACTGAAATACTATTCAAAACTTGTAATAAACATCTATAAACTAGGCTTAAGGGACTATGTAAGGCATAAACTGCGTCTGTCTTGTACACTTAACTAACTTTACCAACTTGTGGTTTCGCAATGGCTCAACACAGCTTATTTGTTTAATACTTCGTTGTTACAATCTTCTTTAAAAACTTCTCAATTTTCGACAAAGAGAACTTCCGTAGCGGTGTAATATCGTACATGCTTGAATAAAATATTTCGTTTCTCTTTTATGTTTTTCTCTTCATTCTGTTCTCTCTCTCACTCATTCGATGAACTCTGCATTCGGTAACGCAGATTCTGGCTGACTAATCATTTTAGCATGATGGTCAACGGGAACAGCGTTGTCTCTCACTAAGGCGATTCCCACACGACACCCCAGGTCCGCGCGACCGGGCGGTGAAGCGGATCTCACGTTGCATTGACTTGTATGAAATCAAGTGATGCCCAACACGCGTACACAGACCAACCGCGCGTGCACCGTGCACCACAAGAAAATCATCGCCGCCTCCGCACGAACGCGCGGTGTCGTGAAAGAATCGCCCAAGTTATTTTGAAACACTATTTTGTTAGTCAATAATTCAATTGCATTGACATTAAATAATGACCACAACAATAAATAAACATCCAAGGCATCTTAACTTGAACAGTATGAAGGAACGCGTGAAGAGACATTATTACAAAGATTTATAGCTCTTAAGACAGACGCCTGTAAGTTCTCGCGCGCAATATTGCGTGATGGCCGCCACAAGTCGGACTAAATAGGCAGGAATTAGCTAAATTCCGAATAAATGAGATTCGACACGCGATGCAGTGAGTAAGGAAGTTTATTTGCATATTCTAGCAAATATTTTGTAACCATGTTGTCTAGTTTCTCACAGAGTATAGCTCTTTTTGGACAAAAGTGTCATTTCATCTTGGTAGGTAGACTGTTCGACAGGAATTGTTACCGCCAAAACTAAATAATATGACACGTCTCAGAGTTGCAGTATTTTAATAATTCTGTTTTGCAGAATAGTACTTATTATTTTCATTTTAATTAAGGAAAGCGTTATTTTCCCCACTTGTGAACAAAGTTTTACTACACCCTTTAAAACAGTTTTGAACTGTCAACCAGACATAGTAATTAAATTTGCATTACGGAAATCGCTCTTACTACTATGCCATTGGCGTTGTCAATGTCTAATTGGGTAGTAGATACCATTAACCAATAATTCCAAGAAACGTCTACACTAAATAATCACTTTATTTTACGTCTGAAAACCTGATTAGTTTTCAATGACCTGTAAAATTATATTTTTAGTGGTTTTGAAATCAATAAATATATTTGAGTCATTGAGTTGACAAATTAGTGACGTCATAAGTTGCCATATATCTATGGGGGAATTGCGTTTGACAGCTCAGTTCAAAAGTATATCAAATGATTGGTGTGTCCACTGCCTTATTGTTACTACTGATGTGAGTAAATACACGGTAATGAATATTAATTTTGGCCTTTTAAACACAATTATATAAAGACTGGGCTCTATTGATCAATCCAAACATTGGGAGACTCATACATTATGTAAGCAAATGGGTCAAGGCTAAGACAATTTTCCTGGGTGCACTGAATGAAGAGGCGGCGTCGATATGTGCCTCGCATATTAACCAACGAAGGAGGCTCTTAACTAGATTAGTTGATAAAATACAACTATTTACTAGATGATTGAATCGATCTTAGACATTCAAGACCTACAACTATTAATTCAAATGATTCACTGAAATAATTTTAGATAGATTCTGAAAAGCTGGCTCGTATTTTTGGTTTGTCATCTCGCAGCGTCTAAAAAAAAATATAATGCTTAAGTAATGGACTATTTTGATATGCTTGCATCTTCAATCTCTGCTCTTTTCTGAGAAGGAAAGAATCGAAATGTACTAACGAATTATGGGGCTCGCTTTTCTTCCTAATTTACTTCAGATGGCAGCATGTAATAAAACAAGTAAAATAAAAGAAATCCTACATGAACGATTACCTACCTTTCAAGAGAGCTAGCTACTCGTAATCATTTATGAAGCCTACAAAAATATCATATTAATGTTTTGCAGTAGCGAAGGGTCAATTTTTGTAAGAGGTAAGCCGGAGTACATATCTTTAATGTAATTATATTATTTGTCTATAGAATACTGACTGTGCCTTTTTTCAAAGGGAAGCCGGTAGGAATCGAGTTCTATGGAACCTTCGCCACTGATGCTTTGCATAACAACCACTCTGCTATCTACAGCAAAGATCTATGCGTGCAGCTAATAAATATTCAAATGGGTCCCCTTGATATAAAGATCTGATAATATTTTTGACGTAGGTACATAAACTGTATGAAAATGTAAGAAAGTGATGTTATTTTGGGAGTGTAAAGTAACTGTGTCACGCAACTTTCGTGAAATGGGTCACTAAGCCCGTGAACATTAGGTTAATAACGTGTTTTAAATTAAGTGAGAACTGTAATTAGAGAATTTAATTCACTGGCAACACATTTTCTTTTTTTTTCGGCGATAAAAATGTGACAAGCCCGGTACTTGGGCGTACCAATGCAACAAAAGTTGTTCAGCACAATTGAAAATTACATATCTTTTTGCAAATGATGTGCTGAACAACTTTTGTTGCCAATCGTGCTAAGGCTCGATAAACCTAAAACAAAGTGGTACAAACCCAAATTTGTTGGCAGGTCACTGGCACCGTTATACAGTCATCATCATCATCTGCCTAGCCTTTTCCCATTTATGTTGGGGTTGGCTTCCAGTCTAACCGGATGCAGCTGAATACCAGTATTTTACATGGAGCGACTGCCTGTTTGACATCGACAACTCAGTTAATACTAGGTAATACGATATCCCTTGGTAAGATTGGTTGTCAGACTTTTTAGGCCACTAACTATTGACTGACACCGTTATACAGTAAAGTACAAAAAAAAATTAGCATCTTGCTGACACGGCGATGTAATGTTGAGATCACACGTCAACATCCCACTGTTTAACAATTAAAACAAATGTCAATGCCATGTGATTTCGAAATTATACAGTAAAACATCTTACTTGATCATTGTCGTGTGAACATGTACCTATACAAATCTCAAAATTGTACAAGAAAACTGTTGGCGAATTTCACAGGTTGTTTCCATTCTGTTGTCCGTGACTGTACATGGTACATGAATGAACTAAAGTGACTTCCAGGCCCTGTTTGGCCGTGACATGTGACTGACGAGCACGCAAATCGAATTCTTTTGGGAACAGATTTTTTGAACTGTTTGCATTTGGAAGTGTCGCTTAGATTAAATGGCGGTTAGCACAGTGATGTCGTTTTTCACGAACACTAAGCGATGCCTTATTAAAAGTGTAATGTTGGAGTTTCAACCATTAGATTAGTATCGAGGACTAAAACTTCAACAATATACGGGGTACACAAAAAAAAAATTCCGCTGTTTTCTACAGTTATACCTACACGTTCAAAATTTATAGAAAAATTGTTTTTTTAATTACTCATGAAAATTTCTATGATGTACTAAACACGTAGTAACCTAACTTGCATGAATGTCGGAAAACCGGGAGTTATGACGTCGTATAAGTTAAAGGCAGACCTCTTTCTAGCACTAGACTGTGCTTGCTAATTTAATTAATCTAATAGATTAAATAGAGTAACGGAGTTTCCTTGCGTGATCAAATCAGAAATGAGGACATCCGCAAGAGAACCAAGGTTACCGACGTAGCCCAAACAATAGGTAAACTTAAGTGGCAGTGGGCAGGGCACATTGCTCGCAGAACGGATGGCCGATGGGGCCGAAAAGTTCTGGAGTGGCGACCGCGAACCGGAACACGCTGCGTTGGAAGGCCTCCCACTAGGTGGACCGATGACCTGGTGAAGGTTGCAGGGATCCGCTGCGCGTGGCAACACTTGGGGGAGGCCTATGTCCAGCAGTGGACGTCTTTCGGCTGAAATGATGATGATGATGAATAGATTAAATTGTAGTGCCTGTAGTAAATCTAGTATTCAACTAAGTTTAAGGTGCTGTTCAGGGTGTAATGCTATAATTCTAGTTTTCTTTACGGACTCTTTCTACAAAATAGTCATCTTGAATTAATCTCCTGAGTTGGCACTTGGCACGTTTTCAAGAAAGCAATTAAAGCTACTAAAACCATTTGACACCCCAACCTAGTTAGAATACTTTTTTAACTGTACTATAATGTTCTTTAATAAATTCAAGCGTGCAGGCAACCACACATCCATGATAAAGATTTAACTTAGAAAGGGCCTTTACTTCATATCAAGTACGGTCTTACAAGTTCAAGTGTTGACCGTACCTACTAAATCCATACTTCACGTTGACCTCGAGTAAGGTCGTTGATACTTACTAATTCCTAGTCGAGGAGTCCATTAGTACTATTGTTTATGTTTGCTAATCGCCCAATGAGCGTGTCAATGAGCTCCCCGCCTATCGAGCGTCAAATCGCGTGCCATTAGAACTACACATTGCGTGACAACTGACAACAGGTGGGATAATGCGTGAAGAGTTGAAAATGTTGATTTTATTGCGATTTTTTTCCGCGAAACGGCGCTTAGCATGTTTTTGGTCATAATGACATGAAGGAGGTAATGATTTCATTTGCGGGATATCACGGCCAGTTCATTTGATTTAATGACTGGTCCTGAAACTGATGTATGGGTATATGAATCATTATACGAATTGCAGATAGACGGTCCTAAGAAAAGATGCATGGCCAGGATGGCCTATGAGAAACAAAATATTATGGGAAGTTGGGACTAATCAGAGCCGATTAAAAAAAAAAAACACCTAGTGCTTTTAATAACATAACATCACGCCTGTAATCCCTGAAGGTTTAGGTAGAGGCGTGCCTATTATTACACTCATATTTCGCCAGTTATGTCTAAGTCCCATGTAATAGGGGGCGAGCCTATGGTCATCAATCGGGCACAAATCCAGACTCCGTGGCTGTTACTGAGAAATGCCTGATGAAAAAGCCCAATAACACTGCCCGATCCGAGAATCGAACCCAGGATCTCATGCTCAGCAGTAGTGCAGCACCAGGCCAACGAGAGACTTTAATCTTATTTAAAAAATCGATTACCAGATTTTCTTGTAGTGGTAAGATGATAATGCAATAAGCACATAGCCTAGAACACCGCTCATCCAAATCACACATTACACTCATTTAGCTTTCAAACAAATGAAATTAAATTGCTCAAGATCAGCGCTAAGACTAGCTTCCGGAAGTCGCAATATTAATTTCCTTATTTCTGAAGAATGCACGATTTTGCTTTTCTTACATTACAACAGTAACTACATAGCACAGCAAATATTCGCACCGATTTATCTCAACTAAACATCAGGTAGTTTTTCATAATAGAAGTGATAAAAGAATTGAAAGAGACTCCTATTGTTCCGCGGTTTATCTCTTTGAACGACAGTGCTTGTTCAAGAAACTATCGCACCAATTTGTTCCCCTCGACTTCGCTTAGGATAAAGGCGCAGTTCGATTGCAGCGTCGGTTACGCTTCGCACGTGTACTTAGACTCGCTAAATATGAAAACATAGACGGATTTGTCTACTGCACGGCCTACTAGAGATGATATTGTCAACACTTCCATAAAAATTGAGTATGTATGTAAACGTCATGTTTTACTTATAAAAACGATCGTCCTGTGAATTTTTTGACAATGTTTGTGACAGCACAAACTTGCGCTTTACCACCCCCTGTAACATACGGCTATGTTACCACGGATATATTTGTAGTTTTCAGGCAATGGAGGACGTTCATGATTTTGATACCACTGTAATTAACCAAATGATATAAAAATATAGTTGAAAACTTGAAAAACGGCGTTTTTTTTAAATTCACCAATATGTAACTGAGAAATAGATTATTACGAACTAAATAATCTACAACATTATATTTAGTATATGCGAAACCTGAATATAGTTTGTTCAGAATAAGTAACGGAATCGATTCAATAACTTTTAAACATGTTTATATTTTGTCCCAAAAATATTAAAAAAAAAGTTTAGGTTTACCGCCAAATCATTATTATTAATGAGCTCAAGACGACGCAGGAGGCGCGCGCGCGGCTGCGCGCGTGTTGACCACGTTTTGGTTCGGACAACCAGGTAACAGAAAAAGCTTATAACTTTGTAATTTTTCATGATACAGTTTTGATATTTTGTGTATAGATTCTTTACAAAAAAATACTAGACACGTATTTCAGGTTTCGCATATACTAAAACTAATGTTGTATATTTTTTAACTTATTTACAGTACTGGATTTTTTTTTCTTAAAATCCGTCTTTATGTTATTGCTGAAATAAAAGGAGTTTAACTTCCAAGTAAGTACGTACTTATAAAACTTCTCTTGAGTCTGTTTTGTTAGCCACACATCAAGAGTAAACTACGACATGAGGTAAAATGCAATAAACTTGTCTATTCAAACCTACGCAGTTAACGCGTAACTCTCCCCATACCCTACGCAGCAATGGGATCGCACCTTAACGCCTTAAGGCGACGAGCTGTGAACGCCTTAAAAGATTTATTCTCTAAGATTCAAACAGTTGAATCAGTAGCCATTTTGTATGCAAATACGAAAGCACTGAATGATTTGATCAAAGTAAAGTTACATTTGATGAAGAACTTGATTTGATTGAAAGTGTAAATTAGATTGGACGTTTTCTTTCCAACTGATTTATTGGAAAGAAAGTTAAATGGCAATTCACAAGTAAAATTGGAAAAAGGAGTTCGGGTTATAAAGAAATCTTTTCATGGAATTCGAAATTGCGACTGTGACTTTTAATAAATCAGAAGTACAAAAGAATACTTGCTCGAAAAAAAAAATATGATATCGTAGTACTACATTTTTCTTGAACTACAGAAGAAAAAACTTCGAAAAATCTTGCTTATACTTGACGGGTCAAAGACCTTCTTTTGGTGATCCCTAGCGTGAAAAGTGAATAGTAAACAAACAATAGAGTAAACAAAAGAGCGTCGGCTAAAAAATGATCCCTTGAAGTCTACAAAAACTTTGCAGCGGATATTTTGACAATTTCATTCTTGAAACAACGAGGAAAGGGCTCTTTGTTTCTAGTGAGCTTTTTGTTACATAACCGTTTTGCTAAAGTTTTCAGTAAGTTTCAAAAGTCTTGTTTGTTTAGGTAGTTCAGACTTTACTACGTCCGTACCTTCGTAATACAATACAATGCGTATAAGTTTACGACACGGTCGCTTAGCGGGGATATACTACATCCATCTGAGTATCGTAGGTATACCGGTGAATGAAATTTTGGCAATCCGGCTTAAGTGGAACTCCTTGCTGGAGTCTATTTTTTGAGGCTTCACGTCTAGGGTCCAGGCAATCGTGGACATTCGTTGATCGCTTACCATCAGGTGAGATACACATAATGGTTTTACGTAAATCTCCAAAAATCCAGTGGTAAAGAACCCGAATTACGTGTCGTTGGTCAGAGGTTCGAGCTTAAACAGGTACCTTTTTTTTCCTAGCCTGCTATGTCCCACTCCTGGGCGAAGAACTCCCTCTACTCCTTCCACTTCTCGCGAACCTGCGCGTCCTTCTTCTAGTTCGGACGGAACTTGTCCAGTTCGTCCTGCAATCTCCTTCGTGACCTGCAGCGACCCCGCCTCGCTGTGTCAGGGCACCAGTTTACTGCTATTTTGGCCCACAGTTTGTCCGGCATGCGTCAGACATGACCTGCCCAGTCCCATTTGAGTTGGGCAGCCTTTTGAGCCACGTCAGCTATATTTGTTTTGGAGCGCAGTATTATGTTTCGAACACGATCCGTTAATTTAACACCTAGTATCTAGTATACTGCGCTCCATTGCTCGTTGGAAAATCTTGAGTTTGGACTTCTGGATGTTAGTTAAAGACCAAGAAACGGTGAAGGAAAATATTTTGCAGAAACCGGCGTGCTATAGAACCAAAAATTTGGAGACATCGGCCGGGGCCCGCATGGTGGATTATAGCCCACTCCCTCTCCCTTTAAAAGGCCTGCGACCCAGCGCTGGGAACCTAAAAGGCTGATATTATAATGCTAGGCAAAAAACTCCCCTAATTTACCACTCAGTCAGTCACGGAACAACGGTTAGTTTTCACTGACAACTATTTTGTTCACAGTTACCTGTTGTCACGCTAGATTATCATATGAGTGAATAATCACAGTTTTTAATGCTTTTTGTGACGATTTGCGATGATTTACGGGCTTTTTAGATTCTTATGTTCTTTTGGTAGAGTATTTCGCGAGCGACGTTGCTGTTTGTCATTTATTGTTGATGAAGAGTGTGATGCATAAGATTCGGTAAGTTTTTTCAGCGAGTTATTTATCGATCATATTGTCTTCTGTTTTTTTAATTCTCAACAATCATTTTTTTTTTAAATCCCACTCTTGAAAAAAAATTCAATCAACTCCGCGGTTTTATTAAGGTAGATTTATATTTGAATAAATAAATTCTAAACAGTATCCGATATCTTTAAATCGATAGCTCTGTTCTTAGATTATATGCCGATGGTTACATAGTACGCATATGTCTTCCGTATGTCGACTCAAACACAGTGTTCAAACAAGTATCAGTACGCCACGCAAATATTTGTCGCCAAGCGGAAATCCACGTCAAAGCACAAAAACGACGGTACACCGTACACGTTTATAGTACAATGATATAACTGAAACATAGGTATATTTTGTCATAGATACGTTGTCATCTTGCTCAGTACTGGGTGGTTATGAGTTCTGAATAGTATGGAGTGGTACGGATTAGAACGGAGAAGTAGTGAGTAAGAGACTACTACGCCGTACTACTTAGTACGTCTCCGTACTAGTCTGTGTGGAGTAGTACTGAGTAGTGCGGAGTACTCCTGAGTTTAGAGCATAGTACAGCTATACACATAGCCTAAGTCGATATAAGTCCGCCAAAAGATGTTATATAAACTTAATTTTGTTCAAATTCAAATCTGTACTGAAGATTGCAACCACTACAAACAATAAACTTTTCCTTATTTGCACAAAAATACTGCAAGGCAAGTAAAATTGTTAGTTAGTCAAAACTCTTAAATTGGTTGGTTTTAAAAGCCTCAATTTAATTATTAAATTAAATTAATTAAAATTTGTTTATTTCAGACTAGGTAGACTAGTAACAAATTAATTATCTTAAGACTAAATTAGTAGCAGTTACGCAGGCTGTCCAAACGAATACTGATTTAAAATTAAAATAACTTGATTGAAAATAAATTAAATTGAAATTAAATTAAATTAAATTAAATCACTTCGCGTGACCAGAGGGCTGGCTCTTTCTTTGGCCAAAGAATTAGCATTGCCATTCAGCGTGGCAATGCTCCCAGTCTTCTGGGCACGTTTCCAGATGACAGCGATGCGGAGGAGTACTTTGACGCCTAAGTGTCCTATTGTCGTCGTTGTTTAGATGTTTATATTTTCTTACTTTTAGTCTTATTTTTATCATTAGTTTAGTTCTATTGAAATAGATAAGATTAACTAATGCAGATAAATAATAAATTAAATTGCACTATACGGCACCTTTGTCGTTTCGATTTTCTAACAAGGAAACGACAAATACATGTGCATATTTGGTTTTATAACATAACATTTTTTGCTGTCTAAAAATAAAAGGAACTTTTTATTTCCTTCCTACATTGTATAAAATATAGAAATCTAAAGATGAAGGTACTTATGGGAAAGTTTGGCATACTAATACGAATAGAATGCGGACGTCTAATGAAGATATTTCAGACAGTATCTATCAGAGTCGGTTACGATTTGTTCCTACCGATTTAACCGAAACTTAAACGATTAAATATTCATTTCCTTTAGGCTACGCTCAATAGCATAAACTTACATTACCATACCATGAAAATAGAATATATTTGAAACAAGCGATATTCATAACACAACAAAAATAATATTGCATAATCATTATAGATTCCTAATTCGTACGGAATCCATTAGATAATTCAGTCAGATTAAGGTCAAGTCGACCCCTCATAATTTAAACAGCAGTGTCTCTTCCCATATCCGAAATCACATCTCGATTGGATGTCATTCTACTAAATGGATTAAGACCTCTTCCGACGGTACAGCCGCAGATCTTGCAAGCGGTAATAATAGACAACTCATCATCTATGTAGCCTTTTCCCAACTATGTTGGGGTCGGCTTCCAGTCTAACCGGATGCCGCTGAATACCAGTGTTTTACATGAATAGACTGCCTATCTGACCTCCACTACCCTGTTAGTACTGGGAAATACGATACCACAGATAAAGTCTATCTATATCTGTGTACGATACTCATTGATAAGACTGGTTGTCAGACTTTCGGACCACTGAATACCTGTAACGACTGATCGGTATGTAATGTATGGCCGCCAATCTACGGACCGTCCTTAGGAAGCGCTGCTTAACCTAGAACATCGACCTGTGCGGCTTTTACTAATTTTCCAAGAACAGTAATAGACTACTCAAAACTACAGATTGTTTTGGTCATTTTCTACTTTTTTCAAGATAAAGCTCATATTTAAAAACGATATTTAAGCAAGGTTCTCAGTTTACTCTAGCAATTAACTTTGAGTGGAATTTAGTATGTTATCCGACAAATTGATTCGAGCTTCATGTTTGAGCGTCACTCCAGAATTCGGGCTTGAATTTTATCGCTATTTGTTTTTGTGAAACTTTTACAGAACGAAAATATAGTGTTACTATGTAGAGTTATTTCACGGTTAATTTTACCTCGGACAGCAGCAATAGAAAAGCAACCGTATTGTAACGAAAATAAATATTACTATAATTTTGGCAAACTTGACAGTAGCAGCAACCGTATTTTAACGAAAATAACGTTCAATATCACCCAAAGTATAAGAGCAATATTGTAAAAGAGCTGTTGTTAGGTTGGTCTATGGATGGATGACCACCTATTACATACCGAGTTGCCTTCTTGCCTCGGAAAGAAAGTTAAGCCGGTGGTCCCGGCTGTCATTTGTAGATATTTAACAGTCGTTACTGGTAGTCAGTGGCTGAAAGTCTGACAACCAGTCTTACCAAGGGGTATCGTATTACCCAGTACTAACTGGGTTGTGGAGGTCAGATAGGCAGTCGCTCCATGTAAAATACTGGTATTCAGCTGCATCCGGGTAGACTGGAAGCCGACGTCAACATAGTTGGGAAAAAGCTAGGCAGATGAGTGTACAGTCACGAGCATCAACATGTTTCCACTTTCCTAAATTTAAAAGCAATTTCCGCGAGAAATAACGAGGTGGTGGATTTTTTTCATAAAAAATTGAGTTCCAGAATGCTATGTTCGTAACCACATGAAATTTTAATCAGAACAGTAGGAGAAAAACATCTTTGAAAGTTGTTATCTGTTTACATATTGGTGCTCGTGACTGCACAATAAAATATGTTCTAAATATATATCACTATGAGTTGGACAGTGATGCAAACTCGGAAGCAAAATAACAGTGAAAGGACTGTAGTTGTAAAGACCGCTGGCACCCACAATGCAACCTCATCGCGATTATCGGCGACTACACAGGCGACAAGGCATCTAATTTGGTTTTGACACAGCGTAACCACACGTTATGACCACAACTCCACTGTAATGCGACTGTAGTCAGACACAGTTGCGATACTAGCGTTTAGTGGAGATATTATGAACAAATAGGTGTAACTATCAAGCGTTTCGCCACTGTATGCTGCGTCTGAACAGGAATCAACCTTTATTGAGACACTTCATAACCGCGTTGTTATTATAACTGCGACATCATCTAAAAATATCACAGGAAGCAACAGGAGCAAGATTTCAGTTTGTTTTATGCATACTTCGGTGACAACCGCAGAAATAACTTACGAAGAAAAACTATCAAACAGATACATATTGTGCTTGGGTATATATGTATCCCGACCACGAAACCCTTCGTTGTGCTTACTCCGACGCGCACTTGGCTGGGTCACTCTTGTGGCCCCCAAAATAAAAAGAACCTATATCATCTGCCTAGCCTTTTCCCTACTATATTGGGGTCGGCTTCCAGTCTAACCGGATGCAGCTGAATACCAGTATTTTACATGGAGCGACTGCCTATCTGACCTTCACAACCCAGTTAGTACTAGGTTATACGATACCCCTTGGTAAGACTAAGACTGGTTGTCAGACTTTTTGGGCCACTGACTACCTAACGACTGTCAAAGATCTACAAATGACACCCGGGACCAACGGCTTAACGTGCTTTCTGAGGCACGGAGGTAACTCGGTATGTAATGGGTGGTCACCCATCCACAGATAAAACTAGGCAAGCACGGCTTAGCCTAAAGATCGATCCGAGCGGCTGTTATTATTTAGCCACGAGCTCCACATAAAAAGAACCTATATCTCGATCATAAATTCATAAGTGACATCAACCCATACAGATGTATCAATAAAATAGCTTTCCCTCGTAGTCTCACCTACCGTGTCTCACTCCTAATGGTAGTAGAATAGAGTATGGATGGATTTTAAATAGCCTATTATTATACCTTCCTCAACAATTGGGCTTAGCAATTTTTTTTTTCAAATCCGACTTGCAACTCCAGAGATTAAATAAACTCTTCAACTTTATTATATTAGCATAGATCAAATACGCCATGTTAGGCTATGTTCGTCTAAAGGGGCCCTAATGTAAACCCTAACCGCAAGCTGTCGTCATCAGAATTCACTATTCGAGTGGGAGTGCTCGTACGATCGCTGCTTGTGTATGTACGACGTTACGTCCTACCGAAGGTATGGAGTTCAACAAAGATAGACGGTCCGCTTGTGTGTGCTGGCTGTATTTGTTGAATTTAAAGTCTGGGCGTTCGCAATTACTGACTTGTAAAAGGTTTTTTTTTTCTAAAACAATGTCTCATTTTATTGCCAGATTATTTTAACAAAGATTTACATTGCTAGATTTATTGTGATAGCCAATAGGTTCACTCTAACTGACCTCGACTCAGTATGAATGAGGTAAACAATACTACTCAAATTCATTGTCAACGAAACGGAAACGTAGACCTCATCCATCGCTATTTTCCAATAAAAAAAAAACAATCATTCTTTAACGTAGATCTAATGATTCAAGTCTGTGTGTTTATTTCACTTAATAATTGTATCACTTCTTATTAATATAGTCACTTCACTTGAACAACTTTATTATAGAATGCCCAAGTTCATCACATCTGCTGTATTGAAAAGTACTACAGCTTCTTATAGACTTAATAACTAAACTTTAAAACTTAATAAAGATAATTATATTTTGCTGAGACACAGACTGGGATAGAAGCTATAGATAGGTTCTAAGGCTACAGTATTCTTCCTGAAAACTTTTCGTTAACTCCTATCGGCAATAAGGAATTTAATAAGAACCATCTTGTTTAAATCCTCAGGCCTTGGGCTTTGTCTAAAACTTTGTTCTACCATTGAATTTGTTTCAATTTCATTAATTTGCTAATTGGATTGAAAGTTTTTGTTTTCTTATTGTTCAGAGCTTTTTAGGTCAACGAACTTGTAAACTGCTGTTATAAACACTGAACGGGATCAGCATCGATTAAAGAAACGATGGTCAATCAGGCAAAGAGCATGTTTAAGGAAAGAGGGAGTGCTTATTGACCATCATTTCCATTGTGGACAACGATTTAACGCGCCTTACTGACACGGATGGACTGTGTGAAGGATGATATGGCTAGAAAGAAGGTGACTGCTGAGACGACTAGTAATAGAGAAGTAATGAAGTAGAAGACATGCTACGCCGACCTATTGAGCGCGCCATACTGACAAGGACGGACGGACTGTGTGAAGGATGATATGGCTTGAAAGAAGGTGACTGCTGAGACGACAAGTAATAGAAAAGTATGGAAGTAGAAGACATGCTGCGCCGACCTATTGAGCGCAGCGTACTGACAAGCACGGACGGACTGTGTGAAGGATGGATATGGCTAGAAAGGACTCATTCAGTATGAAAGTAGCAGACATGCTGCGCCGACCCCAAATAAATTGGGATAAGGGCCGGAGAATGATGACAACGGGAGCAGCTTCGCCTCAATTCAAGCCTTTTAGAAATATTTTTATGAAGCTCCATACTGCAACGTACACTTCTATACACTGTAAAGACATTGCCACGAATTGATTAAGCATCTGGTGATGCAAATCCGGAACAGCTTATGAATGTAGTATGAGCTTTAACAAACAATTTTAAGTGGTCGCGCATTTCCATTTGCGTAATCGAATCGTACCCAAATAATTTATGCGTGTTTTTGTTTGTGGTTTGTTGTTGGTTTTTGTGATGACCGTACATTTCAGGGAAATGATAAGGCAGTTGTACTACTAGTTATGTTACATTCAAAATATCACGCTTGTATTCTCAGAGGTGGTAGCAAGGCACTTAGAATCGAACATACTAAAATCTTCATACAAAGACTTTTAAATTCCTAAATCAAATACTATTTTTAATATTTTATACGCAAACCCTGCGTAGGGAACATAGCTGTTTTTGACATGGAAAGAAAAATTCGAGTGCGAGCAGGGTTTGAACCTGCGACCTTCCGATTCAGTACACCGGATGTCTTAACCAACTAGACCATCGCACCCCGCTCATAGTTCTCGAAATTTTCGTTCCATAACAACGTCTTACGGTGACGTTAGCGCCATCTATTTAAGAAAGTATCGAACTAACTTAAACCAACACGTTGACATTGCAGTCAAATCAATGTTGTATAGAAGTCGCCATACCAAACTAATTTTTAATATTTTATACGCAAACCCTGCGTAGGGAACATAGCTGTTTTTGACATGGAAAGAAAAATTCGAGTGCGAGCAGGGTTTGAACCTGCGACCTTCCGATTCAGTACACCGGATGTCTTAACCAACTAGACCATCGCACCCCGCTCATAGTTCTCGAAATTTTCGTTCCATAACAACGTCTTATACTATATTTAAATCTGAACTTAAATCCACAAATACGTATAGAGGATGTAGAATTTCTGAATTTCAAAGCTATCCAAGGAAATATATTACACGAATATTCAAAATATCCTACTACAAATAGTGGGTAGTTTCACATTTCAGCCACTTAATGTAAACTAAAGTATTCTTTTGTGCTGTAAAAACAAAATGGTGGCCATGGTCGGATGTGCAAAGCTTTTAAAATAATGAAGTTTTGACACAAGTTTATGTTCGCAGCCAGAAGTAGGTAGTTTTCGTAAAGAGGGGAAATGGATATAGCGGGCCAGCTCCAATACCGTTCTGAGCATGATAGCTAATAGGTTGGACTGTCGTGTATGTGCGACACTGCTGTGACAGGCAAGTTACATATAGTGTCGCTCGTAAGAGACCATAATATTGTAATGAATTGATTTTGATTGAATGTGATTTATTGTTATTATTAATTAATTGGTGTTGAGGAGCTCGTGGCTAAATAATAACAACCGCTCGGGTCAATCTTTAGTTTAAGCCGTGCTTGCCTAGGTTGGTCTGTGGATGGGTGACCGTCCATTACATACCGAGTTTCCTCCGTGCCTCGGAAAGCACGTTAAGCCGTTGGTCCCGGCTGTCATTTGTAAAATTTTTGACAGTCGTTTGGCAGTCAGTGGCCCAAAAAGTCTGACAACCAGTCTTACCAAGGGCTATCGTATTACCCAGTACTAACTAGGTTGTGGAGGTCAGATAGGCAGTCGCTCCATGTAAAATACTGGTATTCAGCTGCATCCGGTTAGACTGGAAGCCGACCCCCATATAGTTGGGAAAAGGATAGGCAGATGATGATTAATTAATTGGTGTTGATGTGTATTTATATTGTATGTGATTTTGTATTTAATTGAATAATGTTTCCAATATGGGTTATGTACCTGAAAGAAATGCATTTGAATAGCAGATTTTAATACTGGAATTTGTATATATGAATAAAATGAGTAGGTAGGGTAACGTGTCCAATATTTTTTTTGTGAAAGATGAAGAAACCAAAGATTTTTTTTAAACACATTTTTTTTTCACCAAATCATAAAGCAGAGTATCAAAGGGTATAAAGGTTCCCTCGTTAGATACCTTCCTACCTTACCTCCCTACCTTCAACATTTTTTTGTTTTAAAATATTTTTTTCTATAATTCCTACTATAACAGAGCCAGTTCTTTAACCTTTTTTCTATTCTTGTATTCAGATTATGTGTATTCTAATAAAGATTTTGTATTTTTTCAGGTAATGTATGCTGGTTTACGTAGAATAAGCTGTGAATTTTGTGAGGTAAACGAAAATATACAACACATTTAATCTCCCAGAGTTATTTTTCATGCGATTATATAATACTGAATAGATTTTTAATTAACATCGAAAAGGAAGCAATTATTTCACGATACAATTTTAATGAACAAAAAATTTAGTTACAAACTTCAAAACATTTTAATTTATTATCAAAAAGTTTGTCTCCAAAAACAAAATGTTCAGACTGACATTGGATTCTTTTCAGGTCCTTTGAAAAGGAAACTAAGCTTTTTCACGTGAATTTTGCGGGCAATTCATCTTTTTGCGTCGCATCGGCTTTACGGCCACCATAAAAAAAGGTTATGAACCGCTATATGTAACCATTGTCCTTCACAAACATATTGAATGTTTACTGTCCTGTCATGTGGTGACGTTTCACCCATATTTTTTTATAAGTGTGCCCATAACTTTTTATTTGCGAAGTTTGTTTTCAAAGAATAGCTGTTTTAAACACATCGTAGAATGTTGTGGAATTTGTTCAATCGAAAATATTTTTTTAATTAGAATTTTTATTTTTTTTATTAAACAACACGTGGTAGTCACATTTAAAAGCTATCTAATCCTTACTTTCCAAATATATATTATCCAAGTAATTTATGGTTATAGCTTGGCACTTAAAATATATTAAACAATTTATTCTAAACGGTAACTTTAGCATTAAACATTTTATCGAAGGGTAATATTTTGAGCTAAAGTGAACGACTAGCGCCAAAACTTGATTTACGTAGCGCTCTGCTACGAGTGGCGCTACGAATTCGTAGCGGTATCTACGAGGCGTAACTCGTAGAAGGAGCTACGAGCGTAACAGATTGTGCGTCCTTTTGCTACTTTTCACACTTTAGTGTCTACGGACGCTGGTATATCAGCGAAAAAGTCGTGCTAACATTTATTTAGAAAATTTGTGAAATGTGTGTACCAAATTCCAAGTACGCTAAAGTGTTTTTGTGAGGTAATATTTCATAAATTCATTATGAAATATTACCTCACAAAAAAACTTTCAGCATGCAAAGCATGACATATTCAGTATTGGGCATGAACATGAAAGTAGGTACAATTTAACTCCAGCCAAGTGAACCGGAACGGATTTATTACCCGTATATACAATACTATATAAGTGGACTCACGATTTGCATTCAAAGAAAAACCACTAACACTCGCAGCATCTGATGTACGGACCACAGAGTATGCACGCAGAGTCTTTAACTATTTTGAAAGCAATATTGTTGCGTGTACTAAGTATTTATTCCATAATCGAGTTTTAATTTAATTGATTCATAATAAGCACACCGTTAAGGTCAGTGAACGTCCTTCTAGTGCCACTGCCTTGTAAATACCATTTAAGCGTGCTACTGTTAATTTCTGTCACTACACAAATTTGACGATATATATATATATATATATATATATATATATATGTATATGACGGAGGAGGAACCTCCTTATTGTTTTTAAAAAGTGTGACGTCAGCATTGCTGACGTCACAATTGTTGTCGTCTTGATGACCACTCATTTTTAAAGAAAACTTCACCAAAACTTTATAAACTTCGTTTATTCAATGGGCAGCGTAACGACGTCTAAGAGGTCCGTACTGTACGGTGGTTTGAGTGCGACTAAACTGATCGCCTACAGTGCGGCCGTATTTATAGGGCTCGGCGCACGTGCGCGTGTTTACAAGTTTTTAGGTTAAGTATTGAAATTACAATAATAACATTAATTTTACATCGTAATAAACTCAAAGTAATCAACTGATGGTTTATGAACTAATTTAAGGACAATCAAATGATTAAACTTAATTATTCTAGTTGGTCGCGCCGATACGGCCATACTGACAGGCGGTGCGCGCTCTGCACCAGCCTCGTTGCTTCTCGTAGATTGTTGAGGGTTCTCGTAGACCTGAAAGAATAGAAATAATTTCCTCTGAGTAGAGCATCTGTAAACAACTGGCGTTGCTTTGTCTTTTGGAAATATTATTGCTATTCAGGTTAGTAGGTTCTCGGAGATTTTATTGAAGGGTTCTCGGAGGTTCTCGTAGAGTTCTCGGAGGTTCTCGTAGAGTTCTCGGAGGTTAATTTGGAATATTTGAATTGAGTTACGTACCATTTATTCTGATGGGTCGTCTTCACCCTGTTGGTCGTGGTTTGGCTGTACTTGCAGCTCTTCTCGTGAGGTCGACGGGATGGGCTCGTTTGGTTCTGCAGTGGGATCTCGGTGAGTAGGTGATTCGTTTTCCACCGATACGGTCAACTGATCACCAGGTTGTGGAGCACGGCGCAGCTGATCATGAGCAACCTTGCGAGGTCGTCCTCTACCGATAACTTTCTTTACCAAATATCGGTCATTTTCCAATATTCTACATACTTCATACGGTTCGCTGAATTTAAGGTCAAGCGATGTTTGGTTGCGCGGGTTATTCTTAACCAATACGTAGTCTCCTCTTTGGAAATGATGGATTTTGGCCTTATGTAGGTTGAAGCGTTGTCTGTCTTGTTCGCTTGAACGAATCATTTTCTGTTGGACCTGTTGAGTAAGCGCTTCAATATCAACGGTTTCGTTGTCAATATTCACCAAGTTAAGAAGCTCAGGAGGTACGCTGTGTTTTCGTTGTGTAATAAGTGTCAGTGGAGCAACACCGGTGACACGATGGGTTGTACAGTTCATTGCGAGCTGAAGTTCCTCGAGTACAGTGTGCCACTGCTCTGCTTCGTAATTTTTAATCATTATCAATGCATTCTTGAGGGTTGCAACGACCCTTTCAACTTGGCCATTCGCTCGGCTGACTCCTGGAGCGATAGCATGAATATTTATTCCGATGTTGTCACAGTATTCCTTGAATTCACCAAGGAATTCTCTTCCTCCATCGACTATGATTTGGACCGGTGCGCCAAACAGGTGAACAGTACGTTTTAGAGCAGCCAATGTACTGTGTGGGTTTTTATTGGTACTGAAGTACAGTAAAACATACTTCGAGAAAGCGTCAATGGTGACTATGACGTACTGCTGATCATCTGGAGTGCCCAGCTTCCCTGTTATATCCATGTGAATAACTTGGAAGGCGGCCGTCGGTTTTTGTATAGGGTGTAATTGGGCTTGAACGGCCCCGGATCTTCCTTTGGATGTTCGGCATATAACGCAGTTATCCACAAATCTTCGAACAGTAGAACTCATTTTGTTAAACCAATAAGTTTCTCTGATCTTCTGTAGAGTCTTTTCCCAGCCGGGGTGTTTCAGCGCAGTATGAAAAGAGTTTATAATGCTCCATTGAAACGACTTGGGAACGACCGTACTGAGTTGCTGACCGAAGACAGGATCATTGACGTTCTTCTTTAAGACATTGTCCTCCAAGACATAGTCTTCTACTGGGTTATTATCACCGAGGCTGTCCATTATTGGTCGCAGTTCATCGTCCCGTCGCTGTTCAATTTTGAGCCAGTTCAAGTCTTTTATCATAACATTGACCGCAAACTCAGCTGGGTTTCTACTGAAAAAGTCAGCATGTTGGAGACGTTCACCTTTGCGGTACTCTACCTCGAAGTCGTAGTTTTGTAAGAATGCCCACCAGCGATGAATCCTTGGCAGGAGATCCTTTTTATGTTTTGACGCTTTTAACGCGTTGCAATCGGTTATCACGGTGAATTTTCGTCCATATAGATACTGGCGAGAGTTTTTTATAGCGCGTACCACTGCCAGTGTCTCCAACTCGTAGGAGTGGTAGCGACTTTCAGCCTCCGTGGTTCTCATGCTCATAAAAGCAACAGCATGTTGGCGTCCATCTGTCACCTGGACCAATACTGCTCCAAATCCGAGGCTGCTTGCATCCGTGTATAGTAGTATGGGTGCCTCTTCTTGGAATAATGTAAGTGCTGGAGCAGACGTTAGGCATTCGATGATTGTGTTACGGGCTTTTTCGTGTTTGTCTCTCCATGTCCATTTTGCTCCTTGTTTCGTTAATTCGTACAAAGGCACCATTACACGAGAAAAGTCGGGAATGTACTTCCTAAAGTATCCAGCCAGACCGTTGAACTGTCTGACTTGCTTGACAGTTTTGGGTACTGGGGCTTTTACGAGGGCCTCTACTTTGCGTGGACTCGGTCTTACTTGTCCATTGGAAACTACGTTCCCGAGATATTCGATGGACCGTTTGAAGAAAGCGCACTTGTCTGCATTGATAGAAAATCCCGAGTCTTGCAGTGCTATGAGGATTCGCTCCAGGTGTGACATTCCCTCAAGGAAATCTGTACATTTGCTCAACACGTCATCTACGTAGACTTGTGCAGCTGTTCCCAGCAATGATGTCAAAGCTCTGTTGATGCATCGTTGGTAAACCGAACAAGCATTGCTCAAACCAAACGGCATGGTGAGGTATTCGTATAATCCATCTGGTGTGACGAACGCGGTCTTTTCTATGGAGGTCTCACCAATGGGAATCTGGTGGAAACCAGCCGCCATATCAAGGCTTGTATAGAAATTACCATTTGCCAACTGGTCAATCTGATCGGAGATCAACGGGAGTGGATAATGGTCACGTAAAGTATTTGAATTAAGTTCTCGAAAGTCCACACAAAGCCGATCGTCACCATTCTTTTTCTTGACCAAGATGATGGGACTTGAGTAGGGAGATTTGCTCTCACGAATGATGTTATTTTCCAAAAGTTCTTGGATTATGGTGCGAACCTTCTCTCGTTCCACTGGGCTGAGGCGATATGGTCTTCTTTCCACGAATTTATCAGGGTTTTTCAATCTGATTTCTAGCTCGCCGGTGTTGACCCGAGTCTTAGGATATCCACGGATAAACAGGTGTTCGTATTTGTTCAGAAGTCGTCGTAGTTGCATAACTTCATCTTCATTGGTTAGGTCACAGTCCAAGTTGTGGAAGAGACAAGAACTTGTACTCACATGATTGACGAGTGTTTCATGGATTAGCTTCGTCCCATTGGATGTGATTATCACACTTAGATTAGTGTCATGGATCAGGTTCATACCCACTAAAATGTCTGTTGACATTTCATAGTCGGGCAATAGATAAAACTCAAGCTCAACACTGATGGTATCTACGACGCACACAGTCGTAAGTTTGGTTAACGATAGTGCGGGGAATTGACCAATTCCTTTCAAATAATTGACTACTGGTCTCCTTTGACCAGGTAAGGCTGTAGCAACCGATTCTCTGACGATTGAGCACTCTGCCCCGCTGTCAAAGACGGCTTGCAAAGACCTTTCACCTATTTTGATGGTGATAGGAGCCAGCTTAGTGCTTGCTACGCAGTTAACGTTTGAAGTCAACGAACGTTCGCGTTTGAAGCAAGTTTCGTAAGTGTGCCCTGGTCTCTTGCAATAGGTACAAGCAGTTGTTTCGTTTCGTTTTTCGTTTGTCGTGTTTGCGGCTGTTGTTTTCGAATCCTTATTGCTAACTTCGGGTTTAGACTCCGAAGGTTTGAATCTGCAGTCATTAGTGGAGTGGTTCGTCTTCTTACATATACGGCAGCTTGTTGTTGATGGCATATTGTCCGAAAAACGTGAACGTTTGTTAAATGTTGTGGAACTGGAGCTTGGATGACTCCGCTTCTTCCGTATGGATGTTGCAATTGAGATGAGCTCAGGGACAGTGGTTGCCCTAGCATTCATCAGTTCGATACGCAAGCGCTCGTCATTAACGCATCCAATCACAGCTTCCACAGCGTGTTCGTCGCCCAGTTTGTCTTTGGTGACCCTTCGCCACAGGATCCAGGCACGTGATAAGAACTCAGCAATGTCTTTAGTTGCGTCGTAAACATGTTCTCTAAACATGATGATGTCCCGGGAGTATCTATTTTCGGGTTCAAATGTGGTGATGAGATTTTTCCGCAACTCTTCCCACGTTGTAGTAGTCACCATCCAATCATCAATCCACATTTTTGCACGACCCCGCAACAGGCTGCAGACTTTCATGCGTACATCGAAATCATCAAGCTTGTACGCTTCAATCGCTTGATCTATATGCTGGCACCATTCTCGTACACCGATGTGAGTGTCCGGATCGAATGATGGTAAATAGACGTCCTTGATCCTTATTTTTGCTTCGGTAGGTGGAGCACATAAGCGCTCCGACATTTTCTGCATAGTTTCCATCATTTGCATCAGGAATTGTGGTGGTATCCCACCTAACTGCATTCCATGCTGAGGATACGCTTGTGGTCTTGATTGCAGTACGGCTTCCAATGGTGCATTGGTAACCAACACAGGTTCTTGCTGCTGGATGTTGGTTTGTTCCAGTTGATCAGGTGGTAGAGCTGATGAGGAAGCGGGTTGGGTAAGAGCTTCTTGCAATCCCACTTCTGATGACGGAGGAGGAACCTCCTTATTGTTTTTAAAAAGTGTGACGTCAGCATTGCTGACGTCACAATTGTTGTCGTCTTGATGACCACTCATTTTTAAAGAAAACTTCACCAAAACTTTATAAACTTCGTTTATTCAATGGGCAGCGTAACGACGTCTAAGAGGTCCGTACTGTACGGTGGTTTGAGTGCGACTAAACTGATCGCCTACAGTGCGGCCGTATTTATAGGGCTCGGCGCACGTGCGCGTGTTTACAAGTTTTTAGGTTAAGTATTGAAATTACAATAATAACATTAATTTTACATCGTAATAAACTCAAAGTAATCAACTGATGGTTTATGAACTAATTTAAGGACAATCAAATGATTAAACTTAATTATTCTAGTTGGTCGCGCCGATATATATATATATATATATATATCAGTCCAATAGAAATATGACATAGTTTAGGATATATTGAACTAAGGTTAAAATTGATTATTATTTTAAGTGTCACAATGAGTGAAAGATGCTTATCTTTCACTCATAATTTTCTTGAGATGTCTCAAGAAAATGATGAGTGAAAGATGCTTACATTGTGCCCGAACACATAATTTTTTTATCGACTGTACACACCGTGCAAGTCCTATTTGCGAGGATAGGGGAAAGTTCAATATGTTTGCAAAAGAAGTTCGGTACTGATCTAGAACTCTTAACATCTATCATAGTCAGAAGTCGAAAGAATTGGAAATGTGGTTCTTGAAAAGTTTATGAAGTTCTCGTTGAATAAATTTAATCTTTAAGTTTACACAGAATAGGAACGTTTATTCCGTTTCTCCTCTGTAGTACATATAAAGAAACGATTATTGGTGGTTAAACATAACATCACGCCTAATCCCCGAAGGGTTAGGCATAGGTGTACCAAATAGAACACCCTCATTTCACCCATAGTTAAAAGTTTGATGCAATAGGGAGTTCAACCGCGCATAAATCCAGACTCCCATGGCTGCTTCTGAGAAATTCCTTATAGAAAACAGCAATAACAATTTACCCGACCCGGGAATCGAACCCAGGACCTCATGCTCAGCAGTCGCGATTGCGATCTAGTAGTCGCGGACCAACTAGACAGTGATATTATTAAAGGCTGGCTATTTTAAAAGCCGCACGGGTCGTTCGATCAGCGTTAAGCGACGTTTACCGAAGTCCGTCCGTATCTTCGAAAGTACTTTAAACCGTTAGACCTGACTGTTATTTGTAGATCTTTCACAATCATTGTGGGTAGTCAGAAGTCTAAGAGCCTGATAACTAGTCTTTTAGTTCAGATAGGCAGTCGCTCCATGTAAAATACTGTTATTCATCATCCGGTTATATTGGAAGCTAATCTCAACATCATCCAGATAATCATGTTAGCCTAGCCTTTTCAAAACTACGTTGAGGTTGGCTTCCAGTCTAACCGGATGCAGTTGAATACTAGTATTTAAAAAGGAGCGACCTAGTACTAGTATCTAAAAAAAATAGGCAGATGATGACATCAAATATTAATTTGTCCAAGCCCCAAGCCCCACGCCTTTTCAATTGTATTTTTAAAGGAGGCTCTACTCTTCAGCGCTTTTAAAATTCACCGTAATCGCTTTGCCGAAGCGCACAACTCTTTTGTTCCGTACATAGTTGATTGTTTCGGCCGCCATTATTTACCGAGACTTCTCATAGCAACCGGTTCTGTATTCACGTTTTGAGATTATATTTGCTATGATAGTCTGCATCTGAAGTAAAGTGGCGACACTTGGGGGACGCCTATGTCCAGCAGTGGACGTCTTTCGGCTGAAATGATGATGATGATGAAGTAAAGTTATGTATTTACCAGGAATGGAACTAGGTACTGGCGAAATGTGGGTGTACCATTAGGTACACCTCTGCCTAACTCTTCGGGGATTACAGGCATGATGTTATGTTATGTATAATGTGGTAACTTATCTTAGAAATCAGCTGTTTCATACAAAAGTGCAATTACTGTATGGCGGTAGCGAAGAGTCAATTTTTGTAAGATGAAGCCGGATTTGATTATATTGTTTGTTTATAGAATACTGACAGTGCCATTTTTCAAAGGGAAGTCGTAGGAATCGAGTTCTATGGAACCTTCTCCAGTGCTGTATGGTAATTTATGGAGCAGCTGGTTTCTTTTTAAAAGTCGACGAAAAGTGTCTATACTGTAGGGTATAAAACCATGTGCTCAATTTTACGGTAGCAGTTTGCGCATCGAGTTCCCTCAGACTGTATAATTTCATGACCAACAGGCAAATAACACACAATTAGGTAATAAGTAGTTTTCAATGATTCAAAATAACTCGAAGGCTTCAAGAAAATGCAAATGAGAAAAATAAAGTGGTTAACGCCAGCTGGGAGTAATATAATTAAATACACGGTTATCTAGATTAATTACAACTAACGTTATTATAGTATTAAATACCTTTCAATTAAGGAAACCTTTTCACCATGCGGTGTAAGTCGGCCACGGTCGAAGCAAGTAGTCACGCAACATACTCAACCGCACTTGATCATATGCGTACAAGTGTTGAAACTCCTTAACTTCCACCTCACTTTGCTCCCGTTTTATAAAACTTAACACGAGATCCGACCTCTTACCTAGTATTGTAGCTTTCGAAAACTAGTTGAAAATAGTGAGGGATGTAGTCAGTCGGGAAAAGTAGTTTTGAAGGAATCTTCATACAGGGTGTAAACGGACCCTTCACGAAGCCGTCAACCAAACATTCTGTACATCAAACTAAGTAACCCTATGCAAAAATTATTGCTGGGAAACGACTTTTTTTTTGGTGTGAAATATCACGTTTTACGGTAATACTCAAAACATTGTGCTGATGGATGCTTTTAATAGTAAAAAGGTCAACAGGTCATTGAGATAATTAAAGTCAATTTATAACCTTAAAAAAACTAGTATTTAAAAAAAAACTTGTGAAAAATTGAAACTTTGATTTTTTGATACTTTTAATTAAATGAAACTTGTTTAAATTTAAAGTTCTCCGCCCTCAAAGAAAAACATCCTTTAGTTCACCTAGATTTGGTGTAGCTGCGGTGATCTTAACAACCCAACACTACTCCAAACTCTTTTCATAAGTGAAGCGATTTCATTCCAGACAACACTTGCGTTTTCAATGGCTTTTAACTTAAAAGCTTTCTATAGTGTTCCAGACACGCTTAGCTATTGATAAAATAAAGGTTATTTGAGGTTAACTATATTTTATTTAGTTGCTATACGACTCTGTTGGAAGTTTAAGTAGGAGTTTGGTAATTAACTCGTACGATTATTATTTGGGGTTGTGAATACGAGTTTGTAAATTAATCGTAATTTGAGCGTTCTGGGCATCGTGAACATTGCTAATGTAATTAATTGTACCATATTTCACTTGTACGAATACTAAGCAATTATAGTTTCTAAAGGATTTAAGACAAATATAAAATTTGGTGGCCGTAGAGTATGAACATGCATATTTTACAGTCAAAACTGTTAATCGGCCAAAACGACTTTTGACTGGTTTCAGTCAAAATCCTTATAATGTTAAAATGCGTTTTTTCCATTTAAAATATGTTGTTTTAATTACCTAGTCCTAGAATTACTACAACATAATGTTTTGCAAAGGGTCACAAAAAAAAAACCTAACAACCTAATAAGTTCCAAGTTAATATTAGTTATTGTTAAAATAATTTTCACCAGTTAAAAGTAGTTTTGACTGATTAACAGTGGTCAAACGTAGTTTTAACTGATTATCAGTTTTGACTGTGACATATACACTTACTTAAATTCTCTCGTGTCGTCACCATCGGAAAATTGAGATAACACCAATTTCACAAAAATATGGGTTCCAAGATGTCAGTAATAACAGAAAATTACAATCAGTAGGTACCATAGAAGAAAATCCCTTTTTAAAGTTTCTTAGTGGATACATATTGGTGCTCATAACTGACTTAAATAACTTGACGCTGCTTGGATAATAAAGAAGGAATTTAATAATGAAAATATAACATCGCCCTGTAATCAAATGAAATAATGATAATGACTAAATCAAATGAGGAAAAAAATGCTAAGCCCAATTGTTGAGGAAGGTATAATAATAGGCTATTTAAAATCCATCCATACTCTATTCTACTACCATTAGGAGCGAGACACGGTAGGTGAGACTACGAGGGAAAGCTATTTTATTGATACATCTGTATGGGTTGGTGTCACTTATGAATTTATGATCGAGATATAGGTCTTTTTATGAGAAGCTCGTGGCTAAATAATAACATCAGCTCGGGTGGATCTTAAGGTTATGCCGCGCTTGCCTAGGTTGGTCCGTGGATGGGTGACCGCCCATTACATACCGAATATCCTCCGTGCCTCGGAAAACACGTTAAGCCATTAGTCCCGACTGTCGTTTGTAGATCTTTGACAGTCGTTACAGGTAGTCAGTGTCCCGAAAGTCTGACAGCCAGTTTTACCAAGGGGTATCGTATTACCCAGTACTAACTGGGTTGTGGAGGTCAGATAGGCAGTCGCTCCATGTAAAATACTGGTATTCAGCTGCAGCCGACCCCAACATAGTTGGGAAAAGGCTAGGCAGATAATGATGAATGACTAAATTAAATATAAACTTTAAGTTATCGATAAACAAGTGTATTGCCAATAATAATAAGAACAAAGGGTATTGAAAACAAACAAAAGAGATTAACTTCGCCTCAATAATTCTCAAACAAATAACTTTTAACACAATCATATTTGTGTTATATGACGCAGAAATTATTTTAATTAAATGAGCCATAGAACTAACAAACGCGTGTTGAAAACATGATGAAAATAACAGCATAACTGATATCGTTTGGCATTTTATTAATTATTTATATTTTATAAATATTATCTTCTATACAAATACATAAAATAGAAAGTGTCCGTTTGTAATTTCAAAATAACAGCTTTTTACTGAATGTACTTATATGAAAGTATATAAGGTACTTAACAAGAAAAACAATGTTGTCCTATGTGACCCAAAGTTTTACTGGTAGAGAATGCCTTGGCATTAAGCCCGCCTATGTAGCTCCGTTCTTGTACATGAAGTTTAAATAAATAAATAAAAACATTTTTTTTTTCGTTTTTGTCTGTCTGTTTGTTCCGGCTAATCTCCTAAACGGCTGGACCGATTTTGACGGGACTTACATTGGCTGACAGTTGATGTTATATGAAGAAACTTAGGCCACTTTTATTTTAGAAAAAGTATTAGGGTTCCGTACAAAAAAAAAAAGAAAACCCTTGAAATTTTTAACGAAATCCGATTCAAATAGGGAAGTAATATTTTTATAATAGTTTTATGCGGACAAAGGGCGCGGGGCACAGCTAGTTAAAAAAAATCAAACGCGTCCGTTCCATAATAAAAGTTGTTCAATTACACCTTCAGCTTGTATATTATAAGTTATCCCAACATCTTTTGCAAAGATGTCCGTCACCACCTCATCTGGGCTTAGGAGACAGCGCTTTTACATTCATTTAACGTCGTGTTACATTCAATGTTACTCCAGGGATGATGTGGACTATCCACAGGTCCATAGTAGCAATTTCACATTAATATTACCACATCACATTGGCTTTATTTCGTAGCAGTAAGGGTGATTTTCGTTTAAGTCTTAATACAGATGTATAGTAGCCCGTACCAAAAGTTTTGTCGTATTTAGACAACAAACGTTTTATTTAGTTACTGGACAAAAAATGTTTGAGAGAAATTCTGTTTCGCCAGTTCAAATGCGGGTTGTTTGCTTGGACGAAACGTGAAATAAACATCAACTTCAAGTAGTAGTAAAATTAAAATCTCGTTTTAAATAAATAATTTGTAAAATCATCATTTATAAGCTACATTCAGCATCAACATAAATGAAGCTGAAACCTAATATTTTTTGCTGTAAAAAATAATAAATAAGTAAAGCGGTTAATTTTTTAGGCCCAATTGCACCAACTAGGGTTATTTTGAATGGTTACTATGGTTACAATCATGGTTTTATAAAAAAAAAAAACCACAACAGACACTTAAGACAATTTAAAAGCCTTAATAAATAATAAGTTACAGCTGTTTTAGTGCATCCAAAGAAGGTTATTACCCTAAAAAGGAATATTTGATCTTCAAACTAGTTTTATAAAGCTTAAAAATGCTCCGAATTTACAAAAGTTTACATTCCTCAGTTTCCACAACACAAAATTATTCAACAAAATTCGTTTCTTTGCTCTGAAATAAAGCAAAATAACCGCTGCACTGTTATGCCCGACTGCTAATGAAGTTGGTTGATTGACTAGGCGAATTTCACATGACGTCAAATCTTATTTAACCCAAAGGTTGACTGGTAGAGAATGCCTTGTGGCACTAAGTCCGCCTATGTAACACTATTGTACATGAAGTTTAAATAAATAAATTACATATAAAGCAAATGGCCTAAAATATTTTTTAGATCAGAGATGGTTGTTATGAAAATATGTGCTGAGTTTGTTCCGTTACTTTTCTCCCCAGCTGGGTAGTGGCCAAGGAGCGTCTTGGGACACGTTTTTTTTTTGTTTTATGTTAACTAGGCTTGCGTTTGACAGCATCTCGCCTGATGTGGAGCGTGGAGTACGCTTGCCTAGAAGAAGCTGATTCACTTGAACTTTGAATAGATCCAAATTATAATGACCAGGGAACAGAGAAGTCGGCAGTGAATTCCAAAGACTGGCGGTTCGCACAATAAGTCTGGAAGCATAGCGCTTTGTTCGGGGCCGTGGGACTTCAACCATATAACCGTGACGCTTCTATCTAAGCTCGTCCGATGATAGAATGGGGATGAGGGAATTAGATTGTGCAATTCCAAAGCTCACTTTCCGAAATGTTATCGATTACAAACCGATAGGCTAGCATCTGGACCTGTCCTAAACTATCTGTCTTTTGCCAAACTGAATAGTCTGGTGACCTACTCCCCGAATGATGTTTTTAGCTGTTGTAAATGTCCTAATCTCCGTATAATTCTGCTGTCGCAATGCAGGATATTGTGTGACGTCAGGTATGCTGCGTAGTTCGCATGTGGCGTTGAAGATGCCGATGAACAACTGGAATGCCTATAATTGCCCTCCTGGAGGGCAGCGCTTGGTTGAGCAAACTTGAGGTGAACGATGAAAATGTTGAGTTTAACGTAAAAAATCTTTTCTAGCGGAGCTAAGCAGCTTTATACTAAAAATAGGTTCATTATTAGGATCCATTTAGATTTTTATGTGTAAAGATAACGAAAATTGTTCATTCTAAGCATTTCCCAAGAGAAAAGCTAAGTCAAGATAAAAGGCCTACCTTTCAAAGGTTTTCTTTATGTAAAATTGATTGCTTATGAATTATGAACGTTCGTTAAGATATCGTCGAATAGGCTTTGGAATAAAACTTCGTTATTGCGAAATAGCATTGTTGAAATTGGTGGGCGTTTTCTTAACCCAATTATTTGAGAGTACATTAACCTAATTCTGTTATCTTCTACTCCGCTGTGTAGTTTTAAGTTTACAATATGTGTTACATAGTACCTTTAATGGATAAGATCAGAAATAAAATGCTCCTGCCGCCCTAGTACGAGTGCGCGGTGACATACGGACGATTTTAAAATTTAACAAATTACTCATTTCACTTATATCATTTACTTAAAATTAAGAATTTATCTATATCTATGGGTGGTAATAATTGTGACTGTCGCAAAATATTGAACCAACATGCTATAGGATATTTGTATATTCGAATAAAAAAACGACGTATTTATGTTACTGCTACTTGAGTGTCTCAAATGTCTGTGCACCTGTAGCCTTGACGATATGAACAACACCTCTGACGCTGCAATAAAAGTGGACAACTATGCCCAAAAAGTATAATATAGTTACGTGTACAGCAGTAGCGAAGGGACAAATTTTGTAAGAGGAAAGCTAGAGTACATATCTTTAATGTGATTATATTATAAAAAATGGCACAGTCAGTATTTATAATAGCCATTTTTTCAAAGGGAATCCGGTAGGAATCGAGTTGTATGGAATCTTCGCCACTGGCGTACAGTCAATAATATAAAGGAAGAAAAAGGATGTGGGGGTTAGATGATGCAAAGCTTATCTAACTCCACACCACACCTCCCTCCTTTACAAGTTAAGTAATAACACACTGCCGGTACCATTGCCATTAAAAAAGGAGGTACTGTGTATTTTTCGAGTTTAAGAATACAATCTCCCGCTGGTTTTAGACGTGAACAGGCAATAGATGAGAGGTATTTCTGCTTGCCATGGTACCCCGCTGGGACAACATTATGCACGGATGTATACGTTTTTAAATTGAATCAGGCACATCCGCAGCCCCTTATATTTTGTCCGTACACAAGAGACGAAACGTAATTTACCCACCCCGAGTGATGCGATTAAAAACATAAGTGACTTGCATTGCGCGCACATACTTGCGCTACGAAAACCGCCCTTACCACAACGACTTAAAGGCTAAATGACTTAAACCACTGATGTACAATTGACTATACTTACCAGGAAAAGGTGAGAGACGATACAAACGTATTTTAAATATTCTTTGCAAAAAAATAAGTAGGTACTTACGCGTTGTCGTCTTTGTATTGTCGGTTTATGTGACGTAAATGATTTTAGTTACTTTTTTTTTGTAAATATATGATTCTTTTATACTTAAATTTGCATATATTGAATTATATTCTGTAAGATAAATGACAGCGTTATTTACTCTATCCTATTTAAGAAAATATTATAACAGTTTTATGTGATTGTTTTTATTATTTTCTGTACACAAAATACGCGCTTTGGACGTGGAGTTGCGGACACCAGCCCGTTATTATACAATACAATGTGATTATTTTAAAGTCGCATTAATTTTTCGGAACCAAACAAAAATCTTTTTTTTTGTCCCTGCGACAAATAAATATTTTTTCTTTCTTCAAAGGTTTTCTAAGACCACAACATTTACCATCGCAATGAAAACTACGTAAATAGTTTTCACTTAATGAACAAAAACAACAATTTTACGGTCTGCTAATAATAGCCCCAGACATCTCGATAAGGATTCCTTCTGTATTCAGTGGAATGAGAAAATTGAGCGTAAGTGCCTATCGTCTCGCTCGAATTGGGAGCACGAAGTAAATAAATATACAGGTTTGGAGAGTCAATTGACGATAATTCGAATACTTACGGCAAGCAATATAAAATATAGAAGAAAATATTGTAGTTCTGCCTGTCAGATATATTTACCACTTGTTATAAATGAAATATAGTCCTCCCTATCGATTTCGATAACGGCGACTCTTAAATAAACTAAAATTATTTCCTGTCATGTGCCCGGATATGACTTGCTAGACCGAATTTTGTTTTGAATACCCGGTCACAACTAGAGCAACCACCTCCAACCGCACCTGTACTTCAGGTGATTAATGAAATAATGGGTGTAAAAAGACCCTCAACAAAGGCGAAAGGCACTTGTTCTCCACGTCATTACGATCATTTTTATTTTCTGAACTTTACCTGGCAACCTCCAGTTACAGAGATATTGGATGTCAAAATTCCAACTTTACATTGCATTACTATGTGTAATTTATTTTATCACCGCTGCTCTCGAAACGGTGAAGAAAAACATCGTGAGGAAAACGGAATGTCTGCGGGACTGTTCGAAAGAGATACCGTGGCCCTGGAACACAAAGGGCAAAGAAGGAACATGGATGAGTTTTAGTCAATACAAGTCTGACACTCCCTTCCGCTCCGCCCAGAGTGGGGGGGTCATTTGATGATTTCCGATCCGAAAAAAAAAAAAAAGGAAAACGGAATGTCCTCTCACAGAGAAGAGGCATGTGCCCAGTTGTGGGATAAACGTTATAGGTTATGCGTAAATAACAGAGAAACAGTTTATTACTGTAAATGTGAGGACTACGTGGGTCATACTATTATTTCCTTTATTTATCTTTACACAAATCTTATACATTTTTAAATATTTCTTAAACTAAAAACTATATAAAAAACATTTAAAAATATAAAAAATTGTAGCCCACCGGTATCGGGAACAGGGTCCAAGCTACCGGCGGTCAGGGCTCCAGAGAGAGGAACCTCCTGACAATACGAGCCGTGTCCAGGAGTACCGCTTTCTGAATCAAACCCTTGATCCAGCTGCCTAACGAGAGCCTCCTCAGGTATTGGTCGAGGCTCTTGGCAATTAAGCCATGGGCTGATACAACTATCGGCACAATGATCGCTGAGTCCATACTATTATTATTATTATTTTTTGTTGAGTTAGTTTCACGATTTTCTGACAGTTTGAGTACTATATGCGGCCTACCCAAATGTCCTTTCTTTGGTATTGTTCGTCGTGTCGTTGAGCTCCTTGGATTATGAGTCGAGCTACATGATCACTGACAAATGCTTGCACTGTCTGGACTCTGGACAGGTCCACTCAAATCTGTGTGGTTATTTCTTCAAAAGACCATCTTAGACATTAATCTACATGGTCCTCATATGACTTGAGCAATGTCTGGACTTTAAAAGAGACAGTGACCTCTGACTTTGTTTCGGGTGTTTCTTCTCAGAGTAGTCAGGTACGAAACACCGGCCCCATCTAGTTTTAAAACATAACATGTTGACTTGTAAAAGAGTTTTGTAAACCAATTTACAGAAATAAATATGATTTATGATTTAGTCTTCAAATAAAATTGAATGAACGCTTGGTTTCTTATAATATTGTACACCAGACAGCTCAAATATAGGTCTTCCATTCGACATAAAAGCCTTTGGGAACATTGTCATTGTTTGCCTCAAGAAATCTTCCACGTCGATATCGGTAAAACAATCGTATGTTCCTCTCAAAAGTAAAGTGTCATTTCTGCTTTGCTCGCTAGAGTTTTTCTTAGAAAAAAATTACAACCGTGAAGTATTAAATGGTTTTTAAAGATTTATGTGTGATGTTAAAACTTTTGTTTGCAGAATTAAACCTTATCGTGGAGCTTTGATGATTCGGGCCGCGTAGCGCTACGCCGTAGCAGTGGTCGTAGCAATGTCCGCCTACGCGTGGCGTGTTTTCCGCTACGTGACAAATATTTGTATGGCCAACGGATATTCCCTTTATGGTTTATGATTGTAATAGCGTTCACATATAAAGAGATCATCCTTGTTTAGGGCTGTTGATGTCGTTTGTTTGTTTATATACTAAGCCTGGAAATAATAACGAAACAATATATACAGCGGGTTTTTTTATTAATTTAATTCCTTTGTTTTTAACGCCTGCTCCGTCTAAAACAAACAGTTTTGCAAATTAGTGTCAAACTTTAATTGGATAAAACAACTATTTTAGTGACATTAATATTAATAACTAACACTTCGTCCGCAAAAATTGTGATAGCTCGGCTAATATGCATGATATAAATATTATTTATTGCCTATAGCACCCACGTATAATGTATCTTTCTATCAGTGAATTTTTTTTTAGAATTGGAGCATTAGTTCCGGGGATTACCGCCTACATAAAAACTACCCCTTTACAATATTAATAAAGATAGCTAATATAACTTTACAAACATTGTGTACAACGCATTTTTATGCCATGTCAGATTATTCCGTTTCCTCTCTTATGTCAACATTTTGTTAATGTTGTGTAAAATGTGTGTTTTTCCTGTTTCCGAGGTAATGTGATCATTGTTCTTGATAGAAGTGATAACGATAAGGGAATGTCAGCAAATATACTGTTATGAGTGTACTTTATTTAATGTTCTAAGAATGACATTTTCATTGCGTAAATATAATATCTCGCCTGTAATCTCCAAATGGTTGATCAGAGATGTACCTAATAGTACACTGTAAAACTGCAGTTGTTATTTTTATGTTCCATATAATAGGGTCGAGCCTAATGTCATCAACCGGGTACAAATCCAGACTCCGTGGCTGCTATTCAGAAATTCTTGATGGAAAAACTCAATAACACCGACCTCTACCTGGAAATGGAACCCAGGACTTTAAGATTAGCAGTCGCGCTTTTAACCATTGGACCAACGATGCATTGTTAATAATTTGATTATAAATACTTATGCAATTAGTCAAATTGATTTAAATATTTAATTTTATTAGTCAGTTAAAAGACAAGTGATAAAATAAATGTGAGCTGTTTTCTCCGTAACTACCTACACACTTTATAATTAATCGTTTTCAGAATTAGTCAATAATTATTATTGATCAATTCTGAAAAAAGTCATTTCCATATTAAATGTGTTTGCGAATCAAATATTAAATTAACTACACAACATAACATCACCCTTGTATTTCTTCGAAGGGAAAGCAGACGTGAGGGACAAACAATATTTAAAAATAATCACTCATAGCAGCTTAGTTTGAAAAACTTTTCACACAAAGACTCTCCTTAAAAATCATCAAAATACGATTAAATTATTTTTCATTTAAAATTCAACAGCACAGTTCGGGGAACTTGGCAAATGGTTAGTAACTTGGTAGCACAGGTTCGATTTTTGTAAGAGGTAAGCCGGATTACATATATTTAATGTGATTATCAGTGGCGAAGGTTCCATAGAACTCGATTCCTACCGGCTTCCCTTTGAAAAATGGCACAGTCAGTATTCTATAGACAAATAATATAATCACATTAAAGATATGTACTCCAGCTTACCTCTTCCAAAAAGTGACCCTTCCCTACTGTGCCATTTTTCAAAGGGAATCCGGTAGGAATCGAGTTGTATGGAACCTTCGCCACTGGTAACTTCCCAGATAAATTGAGCCTAACTAATGCTAAACTCAGGTCCGGCGACTATAGAATACGAATATTAAATGAACTTGGCTTTCTATGAATTAGAGGAGCGTCCTTCTTTCCTCCAATAACAATGAAGGTACTATCTCAATTTAACAATTTCCTTACGATGGCTCATTGTGATAGAATACGACTTCGTGCACTGCAAAGGACAAATACATCGTGATTCGCCATATTTATGATGACGTATAGACATACCATGGCTGAAAAGTTTAAACACAGTGGGTCTACCAGTTCTATTTTAATCATGTTTGTGTGAGGAAAAGTTAAAGCTAGAGGTCCTATATAACTCCATCTCTTTCCCTCACGGAACTAATATTAATATTATATGTGGTAGAACAAGCCCTAAGTATTTGAGTTAATACAGATATTGGACAGCACAACTAATATTGTTATGCTTGAAACTTGTCGTAACTTAACGGTAACATAACTGTTTCATATCGCAAGCTTGATGACGTTACGTTACGTTACGTTACGCATTTGTGTATTTTTTGTTTTTTATTTGTAACAAAGTGCTGCAATAGAATTAAGGAAGTTAATTCACGTGCAAGTACCGAATTAACTTTCAGATAGTAGTGGTATTTTGGTAGTTTCACCATATTTTAAAGAAGAAAAGCTAAACATTTTTTTAATATTATTTGGTAAAACGTAAGCGAGGAATTTTGTAAACAACATTTTTAATGCATGCTATCTTTCGCATCAACATTATATATTAACAAGGCTTCTTGCACACCGCAGCCTGCAATAATTTAATATTTCAACAGCTAAGGAAAATTAATGGACCATTACCGTGAATACCGACAGAATGTTAAAAGTTTGTGTCGCTCACAAATTAATGAGGACCACAGAATACACACAATATACAGTGTGACAAGCGTTATTTTATTAATAAATAGCATAACATAACATCATGCCTTTAATCCCCGAAGGGTTAGCCAGGGTTGTATTTATAGTACACCCACATTTCGCCAGTTATATTTAAGCGTCATGTAACAGAGAGAGAACCTATTTTCATCCACCATACATCTTGTCTCCGGGCTATATAAGGTAAAACTTAAAAGATATACATTGTGGAAGGGGACACCGACGCGAAAACGGTTACCACGTATTCAGTACATCATTCTGAGCCACCCTACATAGAAATTTTTCATCGGTTATTAAAAAAATCTGCTGTTCCATACATTTTGACCGTGTTACCTACACTTTTGCACTTTTCTAGGAAACATCTTTTTTTTTGCTCAGAATGATGTACTGAATACGTGGTAACCGTTTTCGCGTCGGTGTCCCTACCACCCCGTATAGGAGAACTAGTAGAGACTATTACAGTCATTATTTTTGTTTCGTTCTTATTAAATAATTTATAATGAACTAATGAATGCATAAAAAGCTAAGAACTCAAAGATATGTAATAGAAGATGAAGAAAGATATATCTTATTATATTATGTACAAGATTTATCACTCCACTGACAAAATTAAATAAAACAACACGAAAACTTAATATGCACTCCCCTGTTCCGTGGCTTATTTTAGACAGACGCCTATGCGCGTCCTTACACATTTAGCGACCACAGCCTCCCGTGTTGAGATGTACCACTACTCTACCTAACTTTATCACACAGTTGAGGCAAAAATGGATAAAGTTTGAGTTTAAATTGCTTTTATTTCTGCCAGTACATGTGTTGTGCTGCTGGCACCGCTTACATGCCATACGTCATCTGCTTTTATTTGTGAAATAACTTTTTATGTCAACGATAACCACGACAAACTTTGACGCAATTATGGTTTTTAACACGATGTATTTGACGAGTTTGTTAAATTTCGTATGAAAAAAAAAACAAGTTTATTGGCACAAAAATCTTTGTATACAATACCATTAGGGCCTTATCATACTAACGGATTGCGAGCGTCCTCAAAGCGGGCGCGCAACGAACACGCCGCGCATGTGCAGCGACTTCGTTGCGGATAATGGATCTTCTTAAATTCTTCGATGCTTTCGTTTTCGTCTCCGGCATCTTCGAAGTAACAAAGCCAACAGCAGTGTTTCCTCGTCGGAATCCATTTTGTTACTGAGTGTATTATACGTCGTTAACTTGCTACAAACACGCGACGAAAACGTTGCGTATTTGCCACGAGTCCGCGACATACTCGCTGTGCAGCCGCGGCGTGTTCGCGATGCATTCGCTGCGCGCCCGCCTTGCCCCGCAGCCGATCGCAAATCGCTAATATGATGAGGCCCTCACATTCCACATAGGTACATTGATTTATAGTAGAAGGCTGTACAAATAGTTAAAAAACCTGTTTCCTAAACTAGAGGGACTCTGTGACCTAGGAGTCAATTTATGAAAATGTAGTATGAATGAAAATCGCATTACTATGGAATTCAATTGTTTGCAACAGTACCTAGAATATACTGTAGTGGAACTTTTGCAGTAAGATCGATACTGAGACCAACCGGAGCCTGACATAAATTGCGTAATAGTGAAATCTAAGTATCGCGCAATTATTGTAATAGCGCACCGATGCAGCTGTGCTTTATTGAGATTTAGCTTTAGTTAACTATGGAACTGATGTTATTAATGCAAACGTTTGGATATTTGTTACTCTCAGTTACAAAGACTGTTCGAATTTGGATCTGTACGGATGGAGGATGCCTTGGAATAACCAAAGAAAGAGATATTCGAGTATTATATTTTTTTACGGGGATCCTAAAGTCCAAACGAACGTAGTCTTGACCCAAAGCTAAACATATACAGGGTTGCGATTTAGTTACCTGTATCGTTCAAGGAGGCAAGCCTACCCGTCATATTAAACAACTTTCCCAAAGAAACTCATATATACAATTCTTAAAAAAAAAAAACACATACAATTACAGTAGTCATACTATTTGGAAGCATGTATGAAAAGCTAATTTGTTTTTCACGATACTGTTATGAGTTACGCCACCCTGTATAAAGCAAAACCGTGCATTTTGTTAATTTGAATGACTTAAAAGATTTACTATTTCTCTGCAACCATGGTTCAATTGCGTATCTTTCAACAACCGACCTCTGAAAAACAAAATCTCGCACAAAGGACAGTCGAGTCCCACAATCATTTTTATTTCCCTTCGGAAGTAAGGCGAAGGCTCGATGAAAGGAAATGTAGTTTTTACTCCCGAACGGACCATAGTTTCAAAACCCCGGAGGATTTATGGTATGGTCAACTAACGAAAAAGATTTATGTATTTGGGAGCCTGCTTGCTATATGTCTCTGTCCCTTTTAACCCCATTGCATATGGTGTGACATGAGGATTTAGAAAATTATTTAAATTATTCGAAATTGTGAAACTGGATAGTTCACTGTTTTAAGCTTTCACGGTTTAAAACTAAACTAATACTACTAATTATGAACAATCACGGAAGATATCCGGTAAGTGACAGTATAAGTTTAACTGGATAGTTGATTATAAACACAACATAACATTACTTTATTTTCAGGCCCATAGCGAAGCTAACCTACGATAAAATACAAATTGTGAAAAAAGAAATCGTAAATTGTTGTTGTTATATATTGTTTATAATAGATAGTAATGTACTATGTGAAGTTTTAAAAGCAAAACAAAACAGCTTGTAATAATGTTCTTAAGATTTTTAGGAGATATTTTAAGAAAAGATCTCATTCCGCAAAAAATGCAAGTAAATATTTGGAAAATTCTCGTGTTGTACATTCCTGAAATCAAATATAAAATCTTGCCTCATACATATTCCTCGAATACCCTCATCCTTAGAACAGTAAACTTCATCGTGTGAGTTAAACGGAATCAGCATGCGAGTGTGAGTCCTTAATAAAAAATGTACAGAGGCTCTAAAAAAAATGTACGAAGCTTCTAAAAAAAAGTACGCAAGCCTGAACGTTCGCAGCTTCGTTGAATATTTTATTTATCTCGCTCGAGTTCGATTGCTGGTTGTTTGGGCTCGTATATCATATACTTGGCAGATTTGTCTTTTTTTTTCTTCGTATTGTTTGATGTGGGATTGCTGTGCAGCAATCTCACCAAATATTGTACCAAATCTGTGCTCAAATTCAAATACATTTAATTTTTTTAGAATACGTTTCTGGTTTAGGGTTGAGAGGCGAGTAATTATCGCAAAAATCGTTTCAGAAAATACAAACATTTTCATGGCCGCTGGTATGAATATGGCTATAACTACCACTCTTTTCAAATTCATCATACTTGCAATTTTTCACTGTTATCGCAAAGTTACTGCAGACACCAATTAAAATATCAACCGCGATGCAGATAAACGCACTTAACCAAATCGAAAAGTAAAACGTTCGTCGTACTACTAACCTACAAAATTTCCTTGATGTTATGCCAAAGGCATTCCTCACAGAAATATGTCCGTCCTAATTTACATTGTATACAGGTTGAAAAGAGAAATATCAAAACTATTTACTTTGCCTGCGTGAGGACGGAAAACGATACAAAGAATGGTTATATTTTTTGCAAATTTCAATACGTTCATTTCGGTGTTTGCCCTGCAGTATACCTATATCAATACTCCTGTATACATATGTTTGAATACCTTATGTTACCACATTATTTAAAAAAAATCAGCTGTTCCTTACATTTTGACCGTGTAGGTATTGCACTTTTATAGGAAACAGCTGTTTCTTTTTTAATAATCGATGAAAAATTTCTGTGTAGGGGGGCTCAGAATGATGTATTGAATACGTGGTAACCGTTTTCGCGTCGGTGTCCCCTTCCACCCTGTATTGTTGGTACATAGTATATCTGTTATATGAGTTACACATTGCGTTGAACGCATCGAGGTCGTGTATCCTGCAATGCGTAAACGATGTTCGCCAAACATTTGACCGAGAAACAACGTCCTATATAAAGACCTCACTTTGGCAAATTTAAGTTCCGTTATGGCTAAACTGCGGGATAAAGTTTTGTTCTAAATTTAATTGGTTCACACATACTTATAATAAAGATCCTAGTTCAGAGAAGCATTTTGTAAGGAAAGTATAAAATAGGTTCCTTCTTCCAAGAACGTGATATTTCCCTGTTTTTTTTTTCATCTTTTCTAGGAAAAGGCAATCAGTCAGGAAACGGATAATTTAATAGCGTACTGCAGATGCCACTAAATTAATCTTAATTTACAAACTTCAGACATTAAACCTTGCACAGATGCACTGAAATATGACTTCTAAAAACTTTGAATTGGTAGTCTTAATTTCGAAAATATTTGTACTACACATAAAATAACGCCTGTAATTCCCGACGGATTAGGTTGCACCTCAGCCTAATCCGTCACCTAATGGTACATTCACATTTCGCCAGGTATATTTTTAAGTCTCATATATTACTAGGGCAAGCCTATTGCCATATGATGTATATTTATCATTGCTTCTTCTTCTATCGTATCGACCATCACCGTCGTCATTAATTCATCTACCAGTACCAGTTCCACTTAAATCATTTTTGAACCGCATTTTTAAGAGCCTTCATCATCTGGCTAGCCTTTTCCCAACTATATTGGGGTCGGCTTCCAGTCTAACCGGATGCAGCTGAATACCAGTACTTTATATGGAGCGACTGCCTGTTGCACCTCCATAACTCAGTCTGTACTGGGTGATATGATACTCCTTGTTAAGACTGGTTGTCAGACTTTCGGGCCGCTGACTGCTTGTAACGACTGTCAAAGATCTACAAATGACAGCCGGGATAAACGGATTAATGTGCTTTCCGAGGCACGGAGCAAACTCGGTATGTTATGAAACCACCCACGTAGCGTCCTCGTTTAGCGTGGTTTCTTAATGGTCTAAATCTCTGCTTTGTTGATGTATTGTAGGCAATATTTATCCTCTTTCTACACCAATTTAAACACAAAATTATCTTTGGTCTCTAGGCGTAAATCTACTTAAAAAGTTTGTATGTAATAAAGTCATTGTATAAACTTGGGAACTATTTGACATTCTACTAAGTTTGTGATTCGTTCCGCGGCAGATCTTAGTTTGCAGTCACGGATGCGGAATTATACGGATGAAGTCGAGTTGTCTACTGAAATTAGTTTGTCTCAAATTATATTATTTAGGTACCAGAGGCTGGGAATTAAATCTGTAAACGGAAGTGCAGAAGATTCGGGAATGGTAGATGTTTTTAGAGCTGCAGTTCATCTCTAAACACATATTCCTCTAACCCCACCTCTTTATTACTTGTACTATAAGTGGTTTTAAGTGCAGCTCTGACCCAGCTTCAGAATAAATGCTTTTTCATCCTACATTTTCTGGAAATATCAAGTAGATATTTTCAGATCCTCATCATCATCTGTTTTTAGACTATGTTGTGGTCGGCTTCCAGTCTTAACCGGATGCAGCTGAGTTCCCGTATTTTAACTGAAGCGACTGCCTATCTGACCTGCACAACCCAGTCAGTAATGGGTAATACGATAGCCCTTGGTAAGACTGGACGTCTTTCGGGCCACTGACTATTTGTAACTACAATGACGATGTTTTCAGATCCTCTTAGATTTAAATCAAATCGTTTTCTGAATAATGTAGTTCTGTAGTAAACATATTTAGTTCAGTTCTAAATCGGAATATAACTACAATCTAAACCAAGACCCACATTTTCAAAGAAAACAGAATTGGTTCCTACGTTTACCACAAAAGATATTGGAATTGTGGCGAGCATAGAAATTCTTTGGAATATTACTTTGTCAAAAACAGAAACTTTCGTGTTCGACGAAAAGAAAAGAACGATTTGTTCATTTTGTTTCTTTTTCGAGGAAACTGAGTCTAAACTTAGCAATAACTTTGTTACTTAAAGTTTTAGGTTTAGTCATAGTTTAGAAAGAATTTGGGAGAGGGGTTTGTCCACGACAGTGTATGATATAAAAATATGGTTTTAGATTTAGATGTGTATATTATTAGCGCGTCAATGATAATCTAGAGTGAGTTGGTTCAGAATTGGGCTATGAGCGCGAATACGCGCGTTCAGTAGCATCCTTCAGTTCCTGTTATGTGTTTTGTTTATTGATATAAAATTAAATGTCTAGTGGTACTAAATGGTATCAAGTTGCTTTACATAAGTTTTGGTTTTAAATGGCAACAGACATTTTTGATACATTTAGATAGACATATAAAAGGTGAAATACACGTATACACCTGTCTACCAACCTTTGGCCCTTTTAACAAATATAAGCTTATATTCGTACATAGTTTTCCGTAATAGAATAAAACCCAAAAATGTGTTAACATTTAGCTCCTAAACCCAACGTACGCAAATCCCTCGAGTACACATTACAAAGGATCCCTATACAAAGGTAAATTACACAACTTTGAATGTTATATTCTATTATTAGTATAATATTATATCATGATGCGAATAGTAAAGCCACAGGGCTTTTTAAGTATACAGAAAAGTTTATGTAAATTGAATCGTAAGTTTTTATGATAGCTGATGCGAGATATCATACGCATTTGAAAGAATCTCGAGTGCCTATCTAGATCTAGAAGTACCTACGATAAAATGCACTATCCAACGAAGTCATAAAGTTACTTCAGTTGGAAGTGGAAGCGTCAGTGTAACACGCGAATTTTTTTTTTTTCTTAGTTCATTAATTCCCATAAATGAACTCTTCCATTAAGTAGTCATTCCATGGGATTAAATGAACTTAGAGAGCTGTATTGATAATTTTAATGATTATAACTCAGTAAAGCCATATTTGTTACGGTCGCGAATCATATTTTAATCAACATACAACCTGACACTGACCTGCAAATTGCAAAAAACGTACAAAAAATTTGAATTTCGAGGGCTACACTGACGCTTTACTCTAACGTGGTCACACTCGGGTACACATAGTTCATGGCCCCAAAACTTCGTGTTCATAGCCCAGTTCTCCATGCACATTGGCCATGTGAGTATGGTGTAATAGATACTCCTGTGCTTTATACATTTTAAGTAAATCAGAAAACGATTTCCTATGACCTATATTCACGTAAGGAATAACGAGACTTAGAGACCTTGCGCAGCGGCCGCCTGATCGTGCGACCAAACTTTCTTCCTGGTCGAAGCTTCTACGGTTAAAAGTCGTGGTCGTAGCCGTGTAGTGCGTGAGGTCCCTAACTCTTCTGTCTAAATTGTAAAAGGCAGTTTGCGTTTCCGTTCAGTGTGCAGTAAAAATTATTTTACAGCTTGTGGCCGACATTGTGATACTGAAGAAAGTTTATAGGGCATTATGCCAATCAGTACTAACCTATTGCATTTCATGTTGGGGTGGAGCTTCGAAAACCACTCTTCTTCCGCTAGAAATAGCACAACGGGCAATCCTTAAAGTTAGCTCCTTTCGACCCATATATTATCCTACATATTTATTATATCAATCCTGGAAATTACCTACCGTCCGCCAACACTTCATTATAGCTACGATCCTCAAACAACACACTCTCACACCTTTAGACAGTAGTATTGTACTTAAACGACGTCGCAATGCCGTGGTACCAAGATCCAATCAATTTAAACACATATTTACTCATAGGTTCTTCTGTTTCTGCGGTCCTTTCCTTTACAACAAACTCAATTCCATACTCAACATCTACACACTAAACAAACAAGAATGCAAAATCAAACTAATAGATTTTCTGCTTACATGCGATTACCATACTACTGAGGATCTTCTTAAAATTTTAATATAAAATAATAATCCAACACCCGTCCATATAAACAACACCCACCCCACACCCACAACACAACACTCACAATCACCTCAAAATACACACACAAACACAACACACATCAAACCAACTTTTTTTTTTGAAAATTCATTTTTATAAACAAATTTGATTTATTATTTCTGGACGCAGAAAGCGATAAACTGAATTGTGAATTGTTAATATCGCTCATAATACTGGGAAGAGAACTGTGACCTGAAATACAGGCTCAGCCTAGCTCAGGCACAGCTGCTCATATTACTCTTTGTGCTTATTCCTAACTACACTTAAATCTTGTTCAATATGTTATATCTTTAAGGAGCAATAAATAAACTTATTATTATTATTAGCTTATGCCATTTGGTAATGGGTTTTTTGGGGCTAAGGTGATCGGTTTTGACCTAAATTGAACAACGGTAGTATTTTTTATTATTCGGTAAGTACCTATTACCTCGATGGTTATTTCCACCTAGTATCGAAGTGTCATTGCATTACGCTCTTAAGTCAAACAAAATATTTGTACGCCGTTGACGGCAAAACATGGCGTTTATTTTTATTAATATTGACAGTTTTTTTTTCGTGATTCGTTCCGCGGCAGATCTTAGTTTGCAGTCACGGATGCGGAATTATACGGATGAAGTCGAGTTGTCTACTGAAATTAGTTTGTCTCAAATTATATTATTTAGGTACCAGAGGCTGGGAATTAAATCTGTAAACGGAAGTGCAGAAGATTCGGGAATGGTAGATGTTTTTAGAGCTGCAGTTCATCTCTAAACACATATTCCTCTAACCCCACCTCTTTATTACTTGTACTATAAGTGGTTTTAAGTGCAGCTCTGACCCAGCTTCAGAATAAATGCTTTTTCATCCTACATTTTCTGGAAATATCAAGTAGATATTTTCAGATCCTCATCATCATCTGTTTTTAGACTATGTTGTGGTCGGCTTCCAGTCTTAACCGGATGCAGCTGAGTTCCCGTATTTTAACTGAAGCGACTGCCTATCTGACCTGCACAACCCAGTCAGTAATGGGTAATACGATAGCCCTTGGTAAGACTGGACGTCTTTCGGGCCACTGACTATTTGTAACTACAATGACGATGTTTTCAGATCCTCTTAGATTTAAATCAAATCGTTTTCTGAATAATGTAGTTCTGTAGTAAACATATTTAGTTCAGTTCTAAATCGGAATATAACTACAATCTAAACCAAGACCCACATTTTCAAAGAAAACAGAATTGGTTCCTACGTTTACCACAAAAGATATTGGAATTGTGGCGAGCATAGAAATTCTTTGGAATATTACTTTGTCAAAAACAGAAACTTTCGTGTTCGACGAAAAGAAAAGAACGATTTGTTCATTTTGTTTCTTTTTCGAGGAAACTGAGTCTAAACTTAGCAATAACTTTGTTACTTAAAGTTTTAGGTTTAGTCATAGTTTAGAAAGAATTTGGGAGAGGGGTTTGTCCACGACAGTGTATGATATAAAAATATGGTTTTAGATTTAGATGTGTATATTATTAGCGCGTCAATGATAATCTAGAGTGAGTTGGTTCAGAATTGGGCTATGAGCGCGAATACGCGCGTTCAGTAGCATCCTTCAGTTCCTGTTATGTGTTTTGTTTATTGATATAAAATTAAATGTCTAGTGGTACTAAATGGTATCAAGTTGCTTTACATAAGTTTTGGTTTTAAATGGCAACAGACATTTTTGATACATTTAGATAGACATATAAAAGGTGAAATACACGTATACACCTGTCTACCAACCTTTGGCCCTTTTAACAAATATAAGCTTATATTCGTACATAGTTTTCCGTAATAGAATAAAACCCAAAAATGTGTTAACATTTAGCTCCTAAACCCAACGTACGCAAATCCCTCGAGTACACATTACAAAGGATCCCTATACAAAGGTAAATTACACAACTTTGAATGTTATATTCTATTATTAGTATAATATTATATCATGATGCGAATAGTAAAGCCACAGGGCTTTTTAAGTATACAGAAAAGTTTATGTAAATTGAATCGTAAGTTTTTATGATAGCTGATGCGAGATATCATACGCATTTGAAAGAATCTCGAGTGCCTATCTAGATCTAGAAGTACCTACGATAAAATGCACTATCCAACGAAGTCATAAAGTTACTTCAGTTGGAAGTGGAAGCGTCAGTGTAACACGCGAATTTTTTTTTTTTCTTAGTTCATTAATTCCCATAAATGAACTCTTCCATTAAGTAGTCATTCCATGGGATTAAATGAACTTAGAGAGCTGTATTGATAATTTTAATGATTATAACTCAGTAAAGCCATATTTGTTACGGTCGCGAATCATATTTTAATCAACATACAACCTGACACTGACCTGCAAATTGCAAAAAACGTACAAAAAATTTGAATTTCGAGGGCTACACTGACGCTTTACTCTAACGTGGTCACACTCGGGTACACATAGTTCATGGCCCCAAAACTTCGTGTTCATAGCCCAGTTCTCCATGCACATTGGCCATGTGAGTATGGTGTAATAGATACTCCTGTGCTTTATACATTTTAAGTAAATCAGAAAACGATTTCCTATGACCTATATTCACGTAAGGAATAACGAGACTTAGAGACCTTGCGCAGCGGCCGCCTGATCGTGCGACCAAACTTTCTTCCTGGTCGAAGCTTCTACGGTTAAAAGTCGTGGTCGTAGCCGTGTAGTGCGTGAGGTCCCTAACTCTTCTGTCTAAATTGTAAAAGGCAGTTTGCGTTTCCGTTCAGTGTGCAGTAAAAATTATTTTACAGCTTGTGGCCGACATTGTGATACTGAAGAAAGTTTATAGGGCATTATGCCAATCAGTACTAACCTATTGCATTTCATGTTGGGGTGGAGCTTCGAAAACCACTCTTCTTCCGCTAGAAATAGCACAACGGGCAATCCTTAAAGTTAGCTCCTTTCGACCCATATATTATCCTACATATTTATTATATCAATCCTGGAAATTACCTACCGTCCGCCAACACTTCATTATAGCTACGATCCTCAAACAACACACTCTCACACCTTTAGACAGTAGTATTGTACTTAAACGACGTCGCAATGCCGTGGTACCAAGATCCAATCAATTTAAACACATATTTACTCATAGGTTCTTCTGTTTCTGCGGTCCTTTCCTTTACAACAAACTCAATTCCATACTCAACATCTACACACTAAACAAACAAGAATGCAAAATCAAACTAATAGATTTTCTGCTTACATGCGATTACCATACTACTGAGGATCTTCTTAAAATTTTAATATAAAATAATAATCCAACACCCGTCCATATAAACAACACCCACCCCACACCCACAACACAACACTCACAATCACCTCAAAATACACACACAAACACAACACACATCAAACCAACTTTTTTTTTTGAAAATTCATTTTTATAAACAAATTTGATTTATTATTTCTGGACGCAGAAAGCGATAAACTGAATTGTGAATTGTTAATATCGCTCATAATACTGGGAAGAGAACTGTGACCTGAAATACAGGCTCAGCCTAGCTCAGGCACAGCTGCTCATATTACTCTTTGTGCTTATTCCTAACTACACTTAAATCTTGTTCAATATGTTATATCTTTAAGGAGCAATAAATAAACTTATTATTATTATTAGCTTATGCCATTTGGTAATGGGTTTTTTGGGGCTAAGGTGATCGGTTTTGACCTAAATTGAACAACGGTAGTATTTTTTATTATTCGGTAAGTACCTATTACCTCGATGGTTATTTCCACCTAGTATCGAAGTGTCATTGCATTACGCTCTTAAGTCAAACAAAATATTTGTACGCCGTTGACGGCAAAACATGGCGTTTATTTTTATTAATATTGACAGTTTTTTTTTCGTATGGGTAATCATCAAATGACACCCCCCCCCCACTTTGGCGGAAGGGAAGGGAGTGTCAGACTTGTACTGACTAAAACCCATCCACGTTCCTTCTTTGCCCTTTGTGTTCCAGGCTCGCGGTATCTGTTTCGAACAGTCCCGCAGCCCAATATTGACATCTTTACTTTTGTTTACCGATGTTCTATAAATAAAAATATTTGATTTTGAAAATATCATTTCCATACATTGCCTGCACAGCACAGTTTTACTAACACATCCTTTAACTGAAAACCTTCAAATTGGATTCCCAAAAAACATCTGGCCCCCATAAAAGAAACTTTTCATTCGTGTCCCTGCCAAGTTTCCTTGTTACTGTATCTAAAACCTTCAAACTTTCCCCGACAAGCCTTACAATATTGATGGGGACTTGAATGATGTATGCCTATGGGCCTGTGACGAAGACTAGCTGTCCTTCACCCTTTGTTTAGACAGTGATGTGGTAGTGTTGTAAAGGAGTTTATAAAAGACGGTTTGTAGTAGCTTTACTATTGTATAACAGTGAACATGTTCTATATTTAGTTGCATTTTATCAATAGGTATTTAAAATATTTCCTTAGCTAAAACCATTTCAAACAAATTGATTGCTGTTTCAATGTTTAATAATATTTTTTTTTTTCTTTCACAAATAGTACTTAATCTAGTTTACATATAAGTGCTATGAACAGTATTTTGTACACAAAAGTTTTAGCATCTGGAGCCGAACTAGGAGGAACCTGTATTTCGGTTTGTTTGGATGTTGTTTATGTGGCTCTAACGGCTGAACGAATTTGAATGTTTGATATAAAAGTTCAATTACCGGGTTGCGATAAAACTATAGACCGACCGCTTTAATGTGTCCTCCGCCTTGCCCCATCAAAGGCACATTAAGCGTCCATAAAGTCCTAACAATATCCCACAGGTTATTTGCTTTAAAACAATCATAATCCACGTAGGTATTACGATACTAATTAAACCAATACGTGATCAACCTTCAGAATAGTCCATTTAAATTGGTACCTTCGCGAGGGCTCATTAAAGCGGTCGATGTTATAGTTTATTTATTTAAACTTCATGTACAATAGTGATACAGAGGCGGACTTAATGCCACAAGGCATTCTCTACCAATCAACCTTTGGGTTAAATAAGAAAACATTGTGATAGGGTACAAAATAAATATATAAAAATAACTTCTTGCTATCGAGTTTCCATGCATAGGTAGTTTTTTTAAAGTTATTAAATGTAATTCCACCGAAATTGTTTTAAAAATTATCATAATCTTTTACCTGGTCTTAAAATAAATAATTATTAAAGTCAAATACAACGCTCAATTTAAATAAGTATTCAATTGGTATTATTTTTACAATTCTAAAAAATATCTACTACATTTTACTTATTTACAATTCACAGAAACATTACGCAACTGTATAAAACAACAAACAAAACGAACATCGATCCAAAGTTCGTTAATTTAATGAATTCTCAATTAACTTCCGTATTCCGAGGGCAAATACACGCGGAAAGAAAACAATGTGCAATAACATGTACTTATGTTGTGTAAACGAACAATATTGAAACATGGGGTGTAATGTGGTATACAACGTGTAAACGGGCCCTTCACGAAGCCGTCAACCCAGCATTCTGTACATCAAAGTAAGTAACTCTACGCAAAAACTATTCCTGGGAAGCGCCTTATTTTGGCGTGAAAAATCACGTTTTACGATAGGACTCAATGTAACGCACTCAAAACATTGTGCTGATAGATCCATGGAATAGAACGAGGGTCGTGGAGGTATTTAAAGCAAAGTTACAATAAAACTTATATTTAAAACAAATCTCCCCTTATCTCCTTAACTAGAATGTTCCCAGGTATGGTTTAGAAAAAAAAATCCCAATGACGGGAAGAACAAATGCCTTTCGGCTTCGTTAAGGATATTTTTACATCCATATATAGAGGTCGAGATACAAAGTCAATGAAAAATACCTGCAAGGTTTTGTAAGTACTTTGACGTTTAATCAGTATAAAAGTGCGACTGAAAATCAAAGAGTTGCTCATTGTTTGAGCACTAATCAAATATTTAGAAAACCGTTTGTCACTGACTGTCAACGCGTAGCTCAAACCACTGGGCGGGTCGGGATACAGTTAAAGCTATTTTGACGAAGGCATCAGAAGGCTTAAGAAAGGATTTTCGAAAATTCAACCCCTGAGCCGGTGAAGTAGTGGTTGAAAATCTGTATCAAAATCCGTCACCGGGCGAAGCTGGTGCGGGTTGGCTAGTTTATATATCTATACAAATAAATAAAATTGAAGTGTCTGTTTGTAATTTTAAAATATCAGATTTTTACTAAATGCATATGAAAATATATAACGGTATTTATAACAATTTTTTTTTTAAATATTTGTTTGTCCTTTAGTTCCGGCTAATCTCCGACGACTGGCAGATATATGATGTTATAAGGATTAACTTAGGCTACTTTTATACTAGAATTGCCTAAATATTATTGCACGGCGCTGAGCTAAGAAAAATCTAGAAAAAAAAACGACATAAATGCTTCAAAGAATGTGTATATATTTTTCACTCCCAAATACCGTAGCACAAAATAATTCTTTTGACGAAAAAACACTTTCAAGGACCTCTATTTTTTCAATAACCTTGATAGGTAATACCCATGAGGGTGATACAGGATGTAACTTACAAAAATAAACTCCCCATAGAGCGTTAACACAGGCTATAAACTGCGATAAATACCTTCACAGGAATCGATTGGCCTTGGCAATACTTTGAACTGGTAGTGAAGTTCATAATTAGTATAATCGATGAAAGCATTGCATAATTGCTGAGAACTTTAATGTTTCATATTCACGCATAGAGGACATGTATTTTCTAATAACTGAACATGATCAGGACATCTAAACTGCGTTCAAGAGTAATCAGTGTCAGTATTCCAACAATGATGACATTGATAGGTACTACTGACATCTCTTAAGCGCGGTGTGAATCAGCGGATCGTCAGGTTTAAATTAAATGAATGATTAAATTTTTTAGCAATGAACCGGTCATACAAGGAGGACCTCATGGCTAAACAATAACAGCCGCTCGGTCGATCTTCAGGTTAAGCCTAGCTTACCTAGGTTGGTCCGTGGATGAGTGACCATTACATACCGAGTTTCCTCCGTGCCTCAGAAAGCAGGTTAATCCACGGTAGGTGATGACTGGTATTCAGTCGACAGGAAGCCGATCCCAACATAGTTTGGAAAAGGTTAGATGATGATGATGATGAACAGGTCATACAAATTAAAATGCATAAGTTATGAACCGACACTACACCGTTGTTACCACTGTATCATTATTGCCGACTTTATGCGAAAACGGCTTGCTTAGCTGGTAAACCAATTTATTTTGGCAAAGAAGTCGTTCTTGTAATCAGATAAGAAATAAGCTATGAAAAGATTGCCTACCTTGTCTTATTTATGATTAAAAGTACTTTTGATGTTGTAACACAAAATATCCTTGGATAGGTACTAAATTTACCTAACTATTTTCAATCGTATCCGCAAGAATTAAAACTTTTATAATCAATTACAAACGACCTACAACCGCAACAAACATTTAGTAATTTAACTATCATCTCTACTAATCTAATTTACTACTAAAAACGTACACTTCAGATAACTAACATTATGTTAAAACGAGACGCAATGCGGAAACCGAAACGTGAGGAGGGAGGGGTAGGAGGGGGGACTCCGTACGCACTTCCTGCTTCGTACTTTCAACCTTCTACGTCCGTGTTGAACCTTAAATTTTGTTTAACACAGGACTTTTAGTTAAAATGTTTCCCTTTGGCTAATAAACTTAAATAAAACATAATCTCACGCCTGTAATTCCCGAAGGGTTAGGCAGAGGTGTACCTAATAGCACACCCACATTTCACCAGTTATGTTTAAGTCCCATGTAATAGGGGGCGAGGCTATTCGCATCAACTGGACGCAAATTCAGACTCCGTGGCTGCTACTGAGAAATTCCTGATGGAAGAACCCTATAATACTTTGCCCGACCTGAGATTCGAACCCAGGACCTCATGCTCAGTAGTCGCGCTTGCGATCACTACACCAACGAGGCAGTCAGCAAACAGTCAGTCAGTAAACTAATTTATTTTATTTGATTTAAGGCTCAATTTTGAAAGCCCTTTCGACACAGTGTTTAAATGAAAACGGCCGATTTGTTTGTCCGAGTAAAAATTTCGGTAATAATTTGTATAATGTTCACACAGCGGAGACTGCAGTAATTTTAGGTTTATTTATTCAGTTTCTCCATCTTCACTTCCTGATCTTAGGGTAAAAGAAAAACAGAATATTTTATCCTACTTGTTATTCCACACACGTTTCCAAATCGTGAGGGAAAGAGCGTTGTACCAGTCAAGCCATGACAGGTCGGTAAGCCTCTCAAAATCACTGTGTAGTAAAATTGTATTATTTTTAACTTTGCTACAAGAACTTAGAAAGTTCTTCGGGACTAAACTTAATTCGTGAATTTATTTCCCTTATTAATTTTTTTACAAATTAAATACGTTTTTAAATATTCATTAAAAAATATAAATCATTTAAAAATATGTAGCCCTCCGGTATCCAGAGAGAGGAACCTCCTAACAATACGAGACGTGTCCAGGAATACCACTATTCGTGAAATAATTCTTACTGACCTAAAATACCTGCTTTACATAAGTAACATAATCAGTCTCTAATAACGATGTTTTCCTTCGCCCTTTTGAAAGCAGAAGTGATTAATTAATCCACACAAAGTATATTGCCTGACTGGGTTTTGAACCCACGACACGTAAGTTTGGGAGCCGTCTCTGAAATATCTGCTTTTTCTCAGTAATTTTCTGAACAAGTAAGTTAAGTTGCCCTTAACTTGAGTTAGTAGTTGTATAAAACTTTTGCTTCAAGTAGGCACCAGTACCAACCATGTTGATAATTAAAAATTCATCAAGTTCGTACTAATCCTAGGCGTCTTGCTGAGCATCGGAATTAGTTAGCTTCTTTGAAATTGTACGGAAATCGACAAGTTTACCCTTTTCAATTAATTCATGGCGTAGCTTTCGGTGTTCCAATAATCCCGCAGCTTTTTGATGGTTAAAATTAAATTAGATTTTGAGTTTGGCGCTGCTAATTTATTCTGAGAAATATGAAACGGGGTGTTTTTATAGTAAAATACTTATTTACATTTTGGTGTTTCAGTAATCTAGTAATCAAATGAATAATATTCCATTCTAATGAATTGTAAATGAGAAAGTAACTCTTTCTGTATATTTGTTAGCATTTCACTCTTACCAGCTAAACAGATTTCGATGAAATTTAGCTTACATGTAGACCGTGATGCCGGTTAGGCCATAGCATTATGTCATTATTATATTGTTTTATCTACTTAATAATTGGCTTTTATAATATTAGAAAATATTGGTCTTTAAAAATTAAATTGAATATTCTTCTGCTCCAGGAAGCTTTTAATGGTTACTCCACAAACAATATTACTACCGTTATAAACTTTATTAGATTAATTTTATTACAACCAGATACTCCAAATATTTTAATAACCAAAGAAATTAAAATTAATTAATTAAGTACATATAAAATTTCATAAGCTGTGTGAAATATTTCTTTAATTATTCAGTATGCGTAGTCGCGTTATAAGTACGCGTGATGAATATTCATAGTGCTGTCGTAAGTGAAGATTTTATTATCAAAATGAGCGGGGCTTAGAAATAAGTAATTATTATTTTATTTATTATCAGGCATGTGCAATTGAGACAACTGATAGCTGCTTGTATCCTGCTGGTCACCACTATACGAATTTGATCCATATTAGCGAGACTATCGAATGATGTAATAATACAACGTGTTTATTTTCCGAAATCAATGGGTTCGATTCCTGGCTAGGAATATTGATTTTTCAAATATGTAATAATGCAGTTTTAGTTTCCATCAAAATCGAGCTGGAGACTCCTATGAGTATTTTTATTTTTTTTTGTAATTTGGCCACGCCCACTTCTAAAATTCACCCTGTAGATGTTTGTCTAGCCGATATTTAAATTGGTTTATATTTGGGGCTGAGACTAGCTCTTGATTTGGTATTGTAAAGTGGATATAAGCAAAACTTGTGTGAGATCGATAACTCAGTATTTTGCGTAAGTTATGTTGTGCTTAATTCTGGAGACAATAGGGAACACCCTATGTATGCTAGAGCTCAACTTATGTGGTACGAGAGTTTTGAAAAATCTGTTCTTTTTCACCCACGCATGGTAGTCAGTTATCAACACTTAGATATAAACTTCTTTAGGCTTTTTTAACGTAGTTATACGTATCTTGGAAATTATTTCAGTGTGAAAACACTAAAAATATTACAGGATCAATCTTAACTAAACAACCTGCCTAATTTTATTACGAAGATATGAATACATAACCTCACATAACTGAGTATGTAAAGTGCAGTTTTACTTACAAAAATGACAATAAAACTCCACACATTTACACACAAGTGTTAGTAGGTCTTACCTCATCCTTACGGTGTTATAATATTATTCGTAAACTTAACACATACTCCGTCAGTTTTCAGCGGGATTATCCGGTGACGTGCTTGAACGATCTCGCTGTCATTTTGTGAAACCCTGGCTTAGTATGTCAAGCGTTGAATGTTTAAGACTGTTAAACAATGATGTTAACAACGATGTTAAGACTTGTTATGTAAAAAATGTTATTATAATTTAAACGACTATTTGAATGACACTGACATGCTAATTGAATTGTAATTTTATTAACTTTAACATATCGTATCTTTTTAATAGTTTGACATTAAATAATATTTTGAATGTAATCCAGATAATATTTTTAACTGACTTGCCACAAATTGTTATTGTTTTATTTTTATTTATTTTTTGTCTTGTAATTTATGTACCAAATATTTGCACGCCACATGTGGCAGATTGTGATGAGACCACTGATTAGAAAGACCATTTATTGTACCACATTCTAACAAATAAATGAATTTGAATTTGAATTTTATCATTTTTTTTTATAAAAAATAATGGATGGACTGTGTGAAGGATGATTTGTCTAGAAAAGAGGTGACTGCTGATACGACGAGTAATAGCGAAGTATGGAAGAAGAAGACATGCTGCGCCGACTCCAAATAAATTGGAATAAGGACAGGAGAATGACAATGACCATACAATTTTTTACGTGGACCTACTATATGACCTACCACCGTTGTGTTAAGTTATTAATTTGCGTGTTGTCAAAGGAAATGCTATTAACTATTTACGTTGCATTCTGCATTGGCCATAAATAACAATAAAAATAGAACATCGTTTTAAGAACGCATTGTTGAAAAAAGATACAAAATACAAAAATACAAAATGGTTTATTGCTTCAACAAGTTTACATTTACAATATTTGTGTTTGGAGCTCCCCTGTAAGCAAGTAATGCCTGTGTTGGGGAGCCCAATAAAAAAGATAATCATTTACTTTCAATACCGCTATCATCTATCACTATAATTAATATACTTACTTATGAAATCGTTTTCATTCAAAACAACACTTTAAAAAAATGCAAGCCATTGTGACGTAACGAAAAAAACAACACCATTTAATTTTATTCGAGAAAACGTAACACGAAAGTCATTTTTACTACAGTAGGCCCTAATCACTATACGCAACAACTTGCACCAACTAAAACTGTACCTTCTGACATTCAAATACGGTTGGTTTTAGGAAGTTGGAGGTTTTCAGGAATTGTCCCTTAATATTCGGCGTACAGTGTACACTGCCGTTCAGATTAACGGCCTGCTGTGTGTCGACGTTTCAACAGATACGCGTCAGGTTTCCGATTTTGAGCAGTGTATGTGTATTTGGATTGTATGAAGTTGCTCATATTGCTGACGTTGACGCATTTCAGAGAACGGCAATGTTGGCGGAAGTTTAGTCTACATTTATTTATGTGGCAAAAAGTCGCATTACATAACATAATGTGACGCCTGTAATCTCCGAAAGGGTTAGAGAGAGGTGTACCTAATAGGACACCCACATTTTTCTAGTTATGTTCAAGTCCCATGTAATAGAGGGCAGTCTAATGCACAAACCTAGACTCCGTGTCTGCTACAGAGAAATTTCAGATGAAAACACGTTGCTCGATTTGGGAATCGAACCCAAGGCCTGATGCACAATAGTCGCTCTTACGACGACTAGACTTACGAGGCAGTCTAATTTATTTATTAATTGTTTAAATAGAATGGTGCAATGGTTACCATAATATATCACGAGCCGTAAGTCACGCACTTACGAGCCGTAAATCGTTGGTTCGAACCCAGCCAGGCGCATTACTTTGTGTAAGATATTTCATCACCACTGCTCTCAAAACGGTGAAGGAAAATATCGTGAGGAAACCGGCATGTCCTAGAACCAAAAATTCGAAGACATGTGACATCTACCAACCCACACTGGGCCCGCGTGGTGGATTATAGCCCATTCCCTCTCATAGAGAGGAGGCCTGCGTCCCAGCAGTGGGAACATAAATAGGCTGATTATGCTGTGCTAAGCTAAATAAAATATCACCAATATTTTTTTATGCTATAAAAATAGTTATTTAACAAGAGTTGTGAGCTTTTCTGTAGTAATTTATGAATGGAAAAACCCATTAAGCCATCGCCAGTGCGCATTAGCTCAATTTCTATGCAAACGCGTGATTTATTGTTCTCACCAGAGTTGTGAAGGCATGCGATAAAACTATATTTAATAACACCCATTTTTAGGGGCGCTAAGTGACAATTTATAGGTAAGTTATGCATGGAAAATAGGATAATATCTGTGATAAGACGGAATTTTTGAAGGGTTCATATATAGGATGGAAGGGACTCCGACGCGGTAACGGTTACCACGTATTCAGTACATCATTCTAAAGTTTTGAGCATGAAGGTGGATGGGCATATGAGTAGAGGAAGACCAAAGAAACGATGGATGGACTGTGTAAATAATGATATGGCAAGAAAGGAGGCGTCTGATGAGATGACGAGTAATAGAGAAATATGGAAGAAGAAGACTTGCAGCGCCGACCCCAAATGAATTGGGATAAGGACAAGAGAAAGATAATGATTCTGAATGTTACAACCGTTTTAGCGTCGGTATCCCTTCTACCTTGTTTAGGGAGTAAAACTCTGCAGTTGGGAAAATAAATAAAAGAGCCTTTGCACAATCCTGGAATTAAGTCGGCCTACCAATTAATGTTTTACTACCATTAGCCCGAAAGTAAAAATATAAATTACTTGGGTACTTTAGCATCAAAGCTCAGCCCTAAAACCTAGAATTAATTTACCCGCAACAAATTATACAGAGCAAAGCCCAGCAGAATAACCGAGATCGTATATTTTTACTCCCCAAAGTGTGTTTTTATGCAAACACTTGTGCTATAATGAGATCGTTAAAATTACCGATACCATCTTAACTACCCTCCCACCACAAGTAAGATTAAAATTTGATTATACCTCCGCCCTGTATAGAGAAAATCTCGGGATATTTTTTTTAGATTTACCTTCCCAATATCGCTATATAAATGCTCGCAAATGATTCCCTAAGGCGATTTCCTTTAGATGCTCGAGAAAATATTAGAAAGGGACCTCTCCCGGTTTTGCATTATTGTAGCAACTGATTACGCCTTTGAAATTCGCATTCGACGATGTCCGAAATTCCGAGGGAATTCCGGGAAATCGTATCGGAATTCCGGAAGAAATAAACCTATTAGAATTGAATCAAATATAATTTGGTTCATTAAATCTTTGAGTAAATGATTAAATAGTAATTTTAGATAGAAATCTTGGTTCGAATTTAATCACAGTAAACTCCCAAGAGATGCGCTTCCAGAATTGCACAATTTCCTTCGCCGTGCACTCATCCGATTAAACCGTTACCGGTGTAGTCTGAACGATGTATCTTCATCAGATATTGTTATGATCTTTCTTTACATAAACTTGTGTAGTTACGTTATAGTTACGATTCGCTTTAAGAACAGCGAGCTCAAGGTCTGGTTATCAACAATGTTCCTCAATTTCCTGCTGTTTCTACATCGCCACTTATCGGTTATTTAGATTAATTGGCAATCAAAATAAAATAACTTTGAAATGGATTACGGATGTTATGATGTTATGACACAAATTCTTTAGGATTCTGTTTGATTAACAATTTTTGTTTTGTTTGGTTTGTTTATCGAGTACAAAGTGTTCAAAACATAATCCATTTCAATTTGAAACCTTGCATTTTATTATTATATTGAAGACAGGTGTGCGGATTTTTTTTTGCACTTTATCGAAGGGTTTCCGAAGCAAAATGTTTGAAGAGGTGTATAAGGAGGGGAAAACATCATACGTTGATATGGGTTTGTGTTGTGGAATAAACATGAGGCATCTTCCGCGTCCCTCTAATAGAGAGAAGGCCGTTTTTTTTTTTTTTTTTTTTCGGATGTGTAATCATCAAATGACATATTGTTATTCTTTAATTTATGGATGTTTTTTTAAAAATAGATCGTATTTTTTATAGTTTCGTTTATGCACAGGCTTTTGTTTCGAACGGTTTTTAAATAAACATTGATACAAATATTTGGTTTCGGTCTCGGCTGAATATAATGTGTCGATTGGAACTTACAACTTGGTTCTATTTTACTTTAAAGACCACTTTTTCTCAGATCATACCACTCTCATGTATTCCTAGACCACTCTATTCCTGCCTCTAATAAAATATTGTATAATATAATCATCTAGTTTATATACTAGTCTTTCTTTATGTAGTGGCAGTTCCATCTTTGTTTTATTTTTTACAAAGAAATGCAGCTGTACCTGATAAGACGTGCGCTAAAAACAGCAATGAAACCAAAATAAGTTTCTTTCTTAAAGTCAAATGTTTACATAGACTCACTAAACCTGTGTCCCAAAAGAACACGTGTGTAAAACTTTTTTTTTTTTCCGGATGGGAAATCATCAAACCCCCACTCTGGGCGGAGCGGAAGGGAGTGTCAGACTTGTACTGACTAAAACCCATCCATGTTCCTTCTTTGCCCTTTGTGTTCCAGGGCCACGGTATCTCTTTCGAACAGTCCCGCAGCCCTGGCAGACATCGGCCCTTGCGGACCCCTACTTATTTGCTGACATCTCTTTGAGGCGCACGTGGAACACGAACGCGCCGTCGACACGGCCTGTCGTCATAAGACGGCCGGACGGCGAGCTGACCCATAACTCGCCTTCCACAGGCCCGCGCCTACGGTGGCCGGGAGCCACCACGTGACCCCCGACGCCCAGGGTGTCTCCCGCGGCGACTGGGACTTGAGGTTCTTATAGAGAGAAGGCCTGTATCTCAGAATTTGGAACCATTATTATCTGTACTTTTGCGTTGTAAATATTTTTCACATCTCTAGCCTGACATTCCATGCTCTATAAAAAGAGGACGGAAAGTCAGATTAGCCACATCGAGACTCAGTACCAAGGAACACCTATTCGGGATCGGATTCGATTCTCAGGTCGGGCAAAGTGTTATTGGGTTTTTTCATCCGGAATTTCTCAGTAGCAGTTACGAAGTCTGGATTTGTGCCCGGTTTATGGTTTTGCCCTATTACCTAAGACCTAAAATATAACTGACGAAATGTGGGTGTATTATTCGGTACTGCCTAACCCTTCGGGGCTAACAGGCGTGATCTTATGTTACGTAATATCTACTATTTAGCATTTAATATAGAATTTTACAACCATTATATTGATAACTAAGAGAACTTTCCAATTCAATAACCAGTGTTAAACAAAGCGAATATCAATTAATTGGCTGTTAGTACTGTAAGATTAACAAACGCGCAGCTGGTGTTCAGGACAGACAGACTAAACTAATTAGTCTTCTGTAAATGGGAGTTTCTCGTTAGTTCCTTTTAGTGAATGTTTGTTGATACAAAGAAATACAGATGGAGCTGAGAGTTATTTGTAGATCTGGTTAATTAGGATTGAAGGACCAGCAATTAAGATCTTTTACTTGGGTGTTGATCCTTCGAACCGGATACTTTTATATCTTTGTTAGGACATGGTTAAATTTGACGTTATTTTAAGTTGTGTTTCTGTTTTTGTTACAGGTAAGATGATTTTAAAATAAAGAGCGGATGTGGTAATAGCTGGAAAAGCGTAGTAATTGTAAGTTTTCATCAACAAAATATTCATTCATTGCACTTCAGCTAGTTGAAATAAAAAGCTATAAAATTGCAGACCGCTCTTTTGAACAAAAGTTTGTTTGATAATTTTGGAGTGCAATGGATAAAGTGGACCTTATAATCCAAAAAGTTAAACCCGTGTTAATAAAAAGTTAAAAAAGAATGTTAAATTTTTATCCGCTCATTTCTGAGCACCGATATCACGTAACGTAGTGGACACTAGTTAATTGAGCTTCGGATTCCGCTGCAGTTTTTAACTGACCAATTTAAAGTACGCACGGCGGCCAAGCAAGCAATGCAAAACCAAATTAAGCTGATCTCTCATCGTACGGGAAGCTCATACAAAGCGAAGTCAGGTTATACTGGAAATGTATAGCTTGATGTGCCGCCGTGTGTACTTTTTCGTGCTTCAATTTTTTTTTTCGTTTCGTTTTTGCTGGTCGGGAAACCTTTTTGTAAGTTATTTAATCGCACATATCTGAGTGAATGTCATAATATGGAATTCGTTATAAAACATTAGTTTTAGTATATGCGAAACGCGTGTCTAGTATTTTTATGTAAAGAATCTATGTACACAATTTCAAACCTGTATCATGCAAAATCACAAAGCTATAAGCTTGTTCTGTTACCTGGTTGTTCGCACAAAAACGTGGTCACCACGGGGTGACGCCACGCGCGCGCCTCCTTCGTCGTCTTGAGCTCATTGATAATAATAATTTGGCAGTTGGTACCTAAATGTGTCGCTCGGTATCCAACTTATAACATTTTTTAAATATTTTTGGGACAAAATATAACATGGTTTAGAAATTATTGGTATCGATTAAGTTACTTATTCTGAACAAACTATATTCAAGTTTCGCATATACTAAAAATAATGTTGTATATATGGTCTCAAAGGAACATTATTATAACTGCTTTAGACCAGTGACCAACATCTATAAGGAAAAAACAGTCGTAGCCGGCATTAGACTGTGGAAAAAAAAACCATTACAGGGTTTTTTCTCTGACTTCCAAATTACCTACTTAATGGACCTGAAACGTGTTTATTGTTAAACAGGCAATTTAGTTACAATAATATTAGCTGTAGAATCAAACCCAGCTCATGAATTTTTCAAATGTCTCGTCGACAAGGACCGGGAAGATCAATTTGTCCCATCCACATAATTTTATTCAGTGAATTTCACTGTTTGTCTCACTCAAGAAGCTTCAGAACTTTTTGTAAAAAGAGTGTAAATGAGATGAATTAGAATAAAATTCGGTGACCTCATGAATTCGTAATAATTGGCACAAAAAATGGAATCTGCTTGAGATTTTTCTTCATCTCATTATCCATACAAATAAAATTGATATTTTGAAAGGAAGAGTAAGTAAGAGCGTATGCTTTTTTTTGTAAAATTGTTTGTTTTTGCAGCTTTTTCTTTGATCACTCAAGTGTGAAAAATCTGGCGTAGGTAGATGTTGTGTTTTTGTTTGTTGTTTACCCACGTAATCTTGTTACGGTAACGATGAGAGTGTTTTTTTTAATGATTTGAATATCGGATTTGTTCCTTTCCTTTGATCGGTGACATGATATTTACGGTTTTTTTTTTCTAAATTTCTAGTAGAACTTTAAAGTCGCCGCTGTTGTCTATTTTGCATACAGGATGTAAACGGAGCCTTCACGAAGCCGTCAACCAAGCATTCTGTACATCAAACTAAGTAACTCTACGCAAAAAATAATGCTGGGAAACGACTTTTTTTTTTGGGGTGAAAAAATCGCGTTTTACGTTAGGACTCAATGTGATGCACTCAAAACATTGTGCTGATGGATGCATTGGATCGTGGAGATACTTAAAGTCATAACTTTAAAAACTTGTTTTTTAAAAAAAAACTTGTGAAAAAGTTGGAACCTTGACCCCAATATCTTCGTTCCTAGAAGGTTCCCAGGTATTGTCTAGAACAAAAAAACTATCACAATGACGGGGAGGACAACTACCTTTCAGTTTCGTTAAAGGTACTTTTACACCCATTATTATTTATCCTAGTTCATTCTGAAAATCACATTATGAGAAACTTAGGTAAGTTGCTTAAGTGAAAGAACTCGGCAACATTCAGTGATACATTGTATTTTTTATACTGGCACTACATAAAGAAAGACCCGATATGTAAAGCTATCCTACTATTAACATACGTCACAAACAACAAGTTAATATCCGTTATCATTTTATGTATGTGTAAAACCATACATTACCCGACAGCTGTAATTATCACTAATTACAGCTGTCGGGTATTCTCGATCGCCCGGCTCACGATAGATACGAGAACTGGGCGATCGAATGACAAACGATGCCACAGTGCCGTAATAACAGACTTTACCTACTAGGCTACTACCCTGTATATTTCAAACCCTGTCTAATCCAACCGCGTTTTGGGGTTGTGCAATTATGGCGATATGTGGTACTCGTACTATTGAGACACTGCAATCAGACATTTAATAAGAGTTCGTTTAATTGATAGTTATTCTAAATAGATAGCTCAGGTTTATGGCCTTTTGTAAACCTAGCTAGGGCATTGATATATGTTAAAAAAGGTCACTTTATCGCTAAGCGCGAATCTCTTTAAAAGTGAATCTTGTTATGGCTTCTTAAGGTGAAAGCGCCAGAGTAGCCCGCGAAATTCAAATTCTCTTATGTTTTTTGCAATTTGAATTTCGAGGGCTACCTTAGCGTGCCTCCTCAAACTAATTCTGTTTTATCCGAAATAAGGTTTTATTTTAATTAAATTTTAATACGTAAGCGTACTGTATACTTTCTTTAATAGGTTTTGGCACAATTTGAGCATGCAAGCACATGACATGTCCCATATTTTCTCCTTTCTGAGATCCAAGATCGTCCCCTATAGACAACCTTCTAATCACAAGGTTTCTTTTCGTATACATAACATAACATATATATTAGCTCAGCCACAACGGTTGATTGTTTTCCGTGGTTAATTTATATATAATATACCGTTGTCATGCGTTGTTATTCTTTAATTTATGGATGTTTTTAAAAATAGATCGTATTTTTTATGGTTTCGTTTATGCACAGGCTTTTGTTTCGAAAGGTTTTTAAATAAACATTGATACAAATATTTGGTTTCGGTCTCGGCTGAATATCCTGTGTCGATTGGAACTTACAACTTGGTTCTATTTTACTTTAAAGACCACTTTTTCTCAGATCATACCACTCTCATGTATTCCTAGACCACTCTATTCCTGCCTATAATAAAATATTGTATAATATAATCATCTAGTTTATATACTAGTCTTTCTTTATGTAGTGGCAGTTCCATCTTTGTTTTATTTTTTACAAATAAATGCAGCTGTACCTGATAAGACGTGCGCTAAAAACAGCAATGAAACCAAAATAAGTTTCTTTCTTAAAGTCCAATGTTTACATAGATTCACTAAACCTGTCCCAAATAAACACGTGTGTAAAACTTACTGAATACATCTTCTCAACTACTGCAAAACTTAAGAACATTTAAAGTTTCTAGCGCTCCCTTAGTTAGCAACTCCAATTAATTAATGACCGTTGAAACTTTAGTTACGTGACAAAGGGTTCATTCCTCTAGTCTGTACCCAAATTAAGGTGGATTATCCTCTTTACAACTACAAGGAAACACCTTTTCCTTCAAACCTCTTGTTTTTACTTAAAGACGGGTAGAACCTTAGTGTGCCAGGGAGAGACAAGAAATAGAAACATCAACAAGAAGTTTCCATGTAACTTTGGGAGCTGACTGTACCGTAGAAAAAACTGTTGAAATTTATGGTTGACGAAACGGGAATCAACGTCATCATCATCAACATTATCTGCCGAGCCTTCTCCCTATGTTGGGGTCGGGTTCCAGTCTAACCAGATGCAGCTAAATACCAGTATTTTCCATGGAGCGACTGCCTATCTGACCTCCACAACCCAGTTAGTACTGACCCAGGTACCCCTTGATAAGACTGGTTGTCAGACTTACACTACAACTAACGATGGTAACAGACGACGGTCTTTCGTGACTATTTTAATAATCTTCAATGTATGAAGATTTAAATAGTTACGAAAGGGGACTTATTTCAATTGTTTTGCACGTCTTTTGTTTAGTTGGCGAAACGGTATAATTACCAAACGGGACGTTCCCGATTTAAGTTGGTTGGCTGGTTTAGTTTTGTTTTTGGCGGCAACAGGCGGCAATGTCGCCATTAATGAAAGGGGTTTCCTAGAGTTAGAAACCTGGCGTGTGGCTCGCTGTGGTCTGTCATTGCAATAAGCTGCGGGATGCGGCTGCTTCAGAAGAGCGCCCTTAGCAAAATTGAGAAGATATTTTAAATTTTTCCTCTTTTTATTTAGATCTCTATTACATAACTCTGACCAGGTGTATGAACGTGGACGAGGCAAAAGGAGTAAGTAAGGATCGTAGCTGGTGGCGTTCTGTGGTGTCTGCCTACACCCATGGCAAAAATGGCGTGAGTTTATGTATGTATATACTGTTCATTCGCAGTATGAGAAGGAGCTTGGCTCTGCAGTAGACAGTAACTTTAGGCGGAAAGGTATGAAATTCCACTATCTGAAGTCCTACAAAAATGATTTATAGAAACCCTTATCAAGACCACTATATTACTTTTCCGTTCACAAAGGCGAGGATATGGATCCTCTACATTATTTGCACCATTTGCAAACCCTGTTAAATCAACCTCCGAAATTCCTATGATTTATGGAAATATATTACTTTCATATCTACCTGTACGAATAATGGATGCTAACGTAAAGGTTTTTGAGTTAGAATACCATAAATAACCCAAAGGTAAGGCAGCCATTTTGATCGTTCGGTATTTTTCGCGCCAATCCATCACGTATCAGGCGCCATCTTAAGTTCTAGAACGTTTTACGGTCGTTAACCTTTCCATGTTTCCCGATAATGGGAAACGAGTAAACGACGGGACATAAATGAACACGATTGCTAATGATATTAAAATACTTGTGGCTACATTTCCCCTTTGTAGCGGATTTTCCTTACGTCGTAAGGAGAAAAACGATACTCACGAGTATGTTTGTTATTCCGAATATCAGGGAAATGGTTATCGGACCACTATGAGCGGAAGAGTAGTGAATATTTGCTTAATTGTACTTCTAATTGATAAATGCGTTGTGGTTGTGGAACCACGGAAACATTAACTGCATTCTAAATTGCAGGAAAGGAAAAGTTGCTAGATTACATCTCATAGCTGGTCGTCCACTTTGCTACGCGAAAGTAAACATTTATTCCGTTGATTTTGAGCAGCATCCTGGACGACAGGAATATTTTGAAGAGAGTGCCATGTCATCATCATCATTTTCCTGCCATTATCCCAATTTCTTTGGTGTCGGCGCAGCAAGTCTTTCTCTTCCAATACTTCTCTATAACTCGTTATCTCAGCAATCACCTCCTTTCTAGCCTCATCATCCTTCACACAGTCCATCCATTGTTTCTTTAGTCTTCCTCAACTCTTAAAGCCATCTACATACATACTCAACATTTTCCTCGCGACATTTTCCTCATTCCTCCGCATCCCATATCTATACCACACAACTTTTCAGTCACAGGCGCCACTCAAGAGTGTGTGATGACAGAACCGAAAATTCTAAAACATGTGACATACATGCACTTGCAGTGGGCTTGCATCGTGGATTACTACCTACTGCCTCTCACAGAGAGGAGGCTTGTGTAACAGCAGTAGATGCATTTTAAGCTAATTATTTGTGGATGACGGTCCCCTAATCAAAAAGGTCTCGAACATTTTCATTCAAAATTAAAAGTCTCGAAGCAGCTGTCTTTTTTGCAAATTTTCAACCATAAAATAACCTTTTCAATATCACGGCTACCTCATTTCGACCACATGTTGCTTCCACTCATCGGTTAAGACTACGTCAGGGATAAAATTACGAGTACCTACGTATGATATTCGCCACAGCCGCACATAACGTTAATTTGCTAAGGTCACTGAGAGCTGTTTGAACAAATCGGTTACTTGACATTAAAATGAGCAGAAGTTCAAATACCGTACAGGCTGTTACTTATACTCCCAGATATAACAGTAATCGTAGCTAATCCACTATTACCTATGTTTGGCAGTTTTATCAGATTTTTTTATCGGATTAATTAGATAGAAGAAGATATGCTGCACCGATCCCAAATAAATTGGGATAAGGTCAGGCAGGAGATTGATGATGATTTAATAGATGATAGTAGTGTAACTTCTCTAACGAGAAAATTTGAGGCGCATTTTATATGAGGAAAGATTATATGGCTAAAAAGGAGGAGCTTGTTAGACGAGTAATAGAGAAGTATGGAAGAAGAATACATGCTGCGCCGACCCCTAATAAATTGGGATAAGGACAGGAGAATAATGATGATGTTATATGGGGAAACGAAAACTTTTATAAGTGAGCGACTAAAATACTCGTTGCGAAGTTTATAAACCCCTTCAAACAATATTGCACTTCATACAACAAACCCGCACCAGGCCCGCGTGGTGGATTACGGCCCACTGCCTCTTACAGTTCGCGATCTTCTAGGCAAGCGTGCTCCACCCTAGGCCGAGTCATCGCTTCACATCAAGCGAGTTGCGGCCAAATGCTAGCCTAGTTAGGATAAAAAAAAAACTGAAAGATAGAAATAAAGTTTTTTACTCTATTACACTCGAAATTATCAGTAGCTAGAAATAGGACATACAAGAAACATCTAGCTACTCGAAAGTTAAAAAAGAACAGCACGGTCCTTCTGCATTTTATTCCGTTGTGGCGGCTAAGTCTCGGCCGACATCGTACGACCGCGACCCGCGACCCCACTTGTTTGTTCGCGACCTTACGCTAATTTAATCGCACGATTTGTTACTGAACCGTTTCCTATGATTCTTTGGCTTTTCTTAGTACGGAACAATATTGTTCTATGTAGAGTAGAAAATTGTTAGGTTTTAGATACTGTTGGTTTTTAGGTAAAAGTATCTGGAATTTTACTTTAAGATAATAAAGTGACGATATTATTCATCATTGAAGGAGATGCTGAAGATAGTTCCCTCAGAATTCAACTTTACTGAACTCAATACATACTGTCATCCATTATAGTCACTTTGCGAAGTTGGTGACTCCGTAAGAGGTCTTGTAGATAACATTTTATTAATTTCAATAGAAAAACCCCGTCCATTCTTAGATGAATAATTTTGTTGATTAATTGTTTAATTACTCACCACTCACAGTGCGTAATTAATCAAACTCAAGTATACCAGCGAACTTTAGAAGTATATTCAAGTATGTTCATCAAGACTTTATATTTTTTTTAAATTAAGGCGGGAGCATTCGCCTGTAATGTTCAGATTCAATTGTTTTTCTACAAAATCGAATACAGGCGAATGCTCGCGTTGAAGGAGCACTGTAATACACAAAAATTCATACAATGTGTTTCCACAAAATAAATAATTAAGTAAACTCCATTACCAAGTACCTAAACATCCATTACATTAACCAACTTCTTTTCATGTAACAATAATTCAAAATGAAATACGACCCTGTTTTTCTGGAACATTTAATAAATTAAGTTACTATTTTATTTGTCCGTATTTTTCGTTTGCGTTAATTCGCTGAATCGGAGGAGCTCGTGTCTAAATAATAACAGCCGCTCGGGTCGATCATTAGGTTAAGCCGTGCTTGCCTAGGTTGGTCTGTGGATGGGTGACCGCCCATTACATACCGAGTTTCCTCCGTGCCTCGGAAAGCACGTTAAGCGGTTGGTCCCGACTGTCATTTGTAGATCTTTGACAGTCGTTAGGCAGTCAGTGGCCCAAAAAATCTGACAACCAGTCTTACCAAGGGGTATCGTATTACCCAGTACTAACTGGGTTGTGGAGGTCAGATAGGCAGTCGCTCCATGTAAAATACTGGTATTCAGCTGCATCCGGTTAGACTGGAAGCCGACCCCAATATAGTTGGGAAAAGGCTAGGCAGATGATGTTAATTCGCTGAATCATATCCGTGAAAGCGTGTTATGTGTCAAGGTAATATTATGACCAGTTGGGAGGCGTGAAAGGGATCGGAAACGGTGAACACATTCAAATGTCATTTGATATCGGACGATTGACTCAACAAGTGATTATACGGAGCGCGGTAGGGTTGTCGTGGGGCTAATAGATTGTTGAAGTAAATTAGTACTTATATAATCTAATAGGTCTTTAACTATGAAATTGCCGTTTTTTTTCTCACATTTTGTTCTGTTTCTAACTTTGACGGATAGTTATATTTTTTGCTAATTCCATTTTTATTGGATTAATTGTTAAATGACCTTTTAGAGTTTAAAAACCGTACTTGTAGTTGCATAGTACCTCATAGCGTAGTGTGTCAAAACACCTGTTTCAATGTGCCGTCGGTTTCACTACTTCAAGTAGGTATATTTTTGTCATAGACTGTGTTTTCGAATTTAAGATACGCAGTGCAGCGCAGCTTTTTTCTCTCTAACTGTTGCAATTGCATTACACATAGGTAATCGGTTCAGCCGTTTCCAAGAAAAATTAAAAAATGTTAGTATGAAAATATCACTTTTTACGAAATCGTCCATCCAAATCGGCAATTTCATACTTTAACCCCTAATATATAGTTAGAAGCAGAGTTTTGGTATGCGCTAATAAAATAATTATCGATCCTGAGGACCTCTGAGGACCATTTGCAACACAAATCTATAAATGTATTTAGCGCTCAACGAATTTAAAAAAAAGCCTGGCTAAAGGCCTTACACTCAAGCCACCCACAGGATAGTCCGGTTAAGCAGATGACAACCTCCTAAATCCTACGAGATGCCATTCACAAAAAAAAAAAAAAAAAAACGAATTTAAAACATTGGCCGCATCGTTCCATTTCTGTCAATTTATTGAAGTTGAAAGGGATAGAATGTTGTTTCAAATAATGTTGTGGGGTAAGAGGGCGTTATGTTCGTTTTCACTAAGTGACACTAGGCGATGACTGAAGGAATACTTAAATAAAATCGCAATGTTAGATTTTCAACGCTGGAAGTTGAGATCTAACAGTGAATTAATAATATTCACGCATTTACATAAGTGTCGCTTATGTTCGTGAAAACGCTGTTAGTGTTATTGTGGTGGGTTAGGTACGTTTATATACATTGCAAAAAAAGAAAACCCTAATCATTTTAGAGCTTCGGCACTTTAAATAATGTCAGGACCTTCCAGCCATTTAGGTACTCTAGTCTAAGGAACTCTATATTTAAGTCTACCGTCTGGCAGACATTTTCAGCTATAATCGGGCAATTTCGGGGATTCGGGACTCACATAAATGTTTATTTAAATGCTTTACTTTTCAGGGAACAAGTTCTTATGATGTTTGCCAGAATTATCTGTATTTTTTTAAGAAATAGCAGGAGATTTTTATTCCGACGAAGTAAATTAAGTTCTTTTCATTTTCTCTCACTAACAGCATTTATTTTTAGAAGCAATTTTCTTGTACACGTGTTGTAAAATATGCAGGTTCATCTTTATACCTGGCTGAAGTCTCATTTATTATTTAGTTATTAATTCACGTTGAACATGAAAACATTTTAAAACTGAACTTAGATTTAGTTTTGGTGTTTGTTTAGAGGTTTTAATAGAGGTCACTGACTGTAGTGTTGTTGACTTTTTACTTACTTGAATTGAAACTTATTTATCATAGTCCATCAGTTTATTCTATGTCTGTCTGCCTCTGTGTGTGTTTAATAGAGAAACTTCAAGAAAGTAGCTCATCATCTGCCTAGCCTATTTCCAACTATATTGGGGACGCCTTACAGTCTAACCGGAAACAGCTTAATACCAGTATTTTACATGGAGCGACTGCATATCTGCCCTCTACAGTCCCGTTAGTACTAGGTAATACGATACTCCTTGATAAGACTGGTTGTCAGACTTTCGGGGCACTGACTACTTGTAACAAACGTCAAAGATCTACAAATGACAGCCGGGACCAACGGCTTAACGTGCTATCCGAAGCACAGAGGCAACTCGGAATGTAATAGACGGTCACCCATCCATCAATGAATGCTGCAAGATGTACAGAGAAACTCAACAGTGTACACCTAATGGCAGTCACATAACCGACATAATCTTTAAAAGGCCTCATACGAAACGGCGTCGAGAAAGGGTGTTGCCTAATCTACACAGAGACTATAAGGAAACACACCATACCTTTTATTACGGCTGTTTATGTACATAAAACGTTGTTTTAATAAGGGTTAGGTTGGTGTCTTATCTAATGTGATCTAAGCTTCGAAATAACACCACAAAACTATAATAAAACAGTCGTTTTGACTGAATAGGGCTTACCTTAGAGTTGAATTTCACCAAGAAAGAAACTAATCGCGATCACCACACTTAAACTGCGTTCAAGACCTGTCATTGTCATAATTGCTGTAGCTTACAACAAAAATCCAACGACCAATCAAAAATCATATTAAAACAATGTATCCATACAATTTTTTTAAAGTCTGTTACTTAAAACCAAGATAATTAGTAAAAGTAAATAAAGAGCAATAGTAAAAAATATACTACGGTCAAAGCTGCAATACATACAGGAGGTGGTCCAATCTATGCTGAAACTGCGGAAGCACTCCTACACCTATATAAGGTCTACCTTTTCATACACGAAATATTTTAAGAGTAAAGTCGCCATAGCAACGAAAAAAAAATATCTGAGTGTTTTTTTTTTACAAAATTATTATAATTCTAAAATTGTTTGAGACTTTGCATAAAACCTTTACTCCCATATTCTAACAATGACAGTAGGTAAATACGACGTAGTAAACTAGCGTAATGGATGCTTAAAAATAAGGCGCCAGTATTTATTTTGTGGGTCAAGTAATTTTAAATTATTTATTTTTTTATAAAAAAATATACTCAGATAAAAAAAAATCCCTTGAAATGGCTTTGTTATAGCCGTTAGATGATTCCCTGAAAATATTTCGTGTATGAATAGTTAGACCCTATATATACATATTTAGTACTATTTACATACAATCTTATCTTTGCATAAGGGTTAGTTTCGATCTTATGTGATCAACAGCATTACGTTTTGAAAGTGAAACCATCAGGCTGTTTATGGAAACAATTAGAATGGAGTATTAGCATAAATGTAACTGTAATTGTGTACCGTGATGAATGCGTGTGGTACCAGTTACACGATCGGTAGGCTAATGTAATACTACTACTAATATACATTGAGGATTTTTATGTATTTGTATGAATATCACTAGAAACGGGATATTTACCATGTTTACTATTAAATAACCTAAAATAAATAAACTAACAACAAACTATAAAAGGGCATCAAAAAACTCCTCCTCAACGCTGTCAGCTGGTAATGTGCCCAAGAGACTGGCGGCGTTGCCACGTTGTATGGCAACACTTAGCCTCTGGCCAAAGTAAAAGCCAGCCCTTGGGTCGCGGGAAGCGTTACTGATTGATTTGAGTTCCCGATATTTCGGCGTTGTTGCAAGCACCATGATCACGGATAAACTGAAGTTATTGCGGGTGGTTGTTTATGTGCAGACAAATCGGTCTACCCTCTTTCTTGTTCGTTTTTTTGCACTCAGTACCGCTACCACTGTCACTGTTATCAGTAAACATGGTAAATATCCCGTTTTTACAGTTAATTATAATGCCATGATAGTTTAAAATCTTATATTTGTATGAAGTCAGAGTTGGGAAATATTTGGTTGAGCGCGTGTGACCTATTAGTAACTGTTTTGTTCTTAATTTTATATTAAACAAATAAAATAAAAAGCCTTTAAAGCCGCGTTGACACACAGTATGCTCGGACCGACTGGACTCGGATACCAACCCATCCGAGAGCGCTCGGATTATGAGTTGCCACAATACTATTGCGTACCGAGTAGGTATCCGAGTCCACTCGGTCCGATCATACTCTGATCGTGTCTACGCGGCTTAATTTTCCTTAATATTAAAAAAAAAACAAAGATAAAAATACAATATAAATTTATATAAAACTTCTTAAGATCTATTAAAGACCCCTCTTTGGGTAAAGGCCTCCTCCATTTGTTGCCAATTATTTCTGTCTCCTGCTATAGTAAGCCATTTTTCTTCATTTGACATTTCATTTAATAAAACAATGTGCTGAAGTTATTTTATTATTTATTTAAATTCATCTTTATATTTCCAAATATTGACTGAACCGAGCAACCAGCTAAGAGAGCTTTCTGGTGTTGCCGCTACATTATCGTATGTCAGCTGTCAAACTGACAGCGATAATTGCAAGTTGACATAATTAGTACAGTAACCGTACCCCGACTTAGTCTTCTTTTCTTTGCTCTGTATAATATATTTTATTATCACTGCTTTCAAAACAGTGAAGGAAAACATCATTAAGAAACTGGCCATGTCCTAGAACCATTTACTCGTAAGACATGAGTGTAATTACCACCACGCATTAGGCCTGCTTGGTGAATTATGGCCACCTTCTTCTCATACAGAGGAGACCTGTGTCCCAGCAGTGGGAACGGTATAGGCTAAAAAATGTTAAGATAAGTATAACTATTGAATGGGTTGTTGGTTAGATTTAGCTAAAAGCGTTTCAGTTAACGTGTAAGTAAAGAAAATGTAACAAAAAGGCCTCGTACACATAAACGCGATACGACGTCGCATCGTGCTACGACGCAGCAATGACAAACAAACATTAAAGAATTAGCCGTGTCGTAGCGCGATGCGACGTCGTATCGCGTTTATGTGTACGAGCCCAAAGGTTTACATAGCGAACAAATACTGAATGTTTCAGTTTTAAGTAGAAAATAGAAATAAATCTAGCACACTGAAATGTACCGACCGCTGCGCTCTAAGAAATTGCTTTATTTATCCGTATTCATGAACGGGGCTTAAAATTGCATTGAATATTGATACTTTCTGCATTTTCATCTTCTAAAGTATAGAAGATGAAAATGCAACAAGCCAGAAATTACAAATTTCAGAGACGCTATCTTGTAAGTGTTCCATGAAAACGTCGATTTCAATGACTCGACGCTCATCAGATAGTTTTATTGTACTAACGTGGAGGTTCTATCTTTCAATCTGGAACCATCCATACACATTTACAAAATTACATTGAAATTGGTTCAGTGTTTCGGAGATTAGCGTGTACGAACATAGCGAAACGTGATTTTAATTCATCAAGATATAGTGTCGATTTCATAAATTTTGAAGATAGACAATTTACAACTCCATATCACTAACACCCTGATACGACACCAGTGCAAGTGAAAACACAACAACATATCTTAGTCTCGATAAAGATCCGATATTGCCAGCCTCAACCGCCTAGCGTGAAGCGATTCAACGTTACATGTATGTCATCGAGAAATATGTGGTGTAGAGAAACGCGAGAGAGGCGACCACGCTTCGCTGAACGCTTTTTTACACATAATATTAAGTGGGGAGCGGTCATAGTGATAGCGGGTAGCGTTTTGTTAGCAGTGTTATGTCATATTTTGTTTTGATGACTGTTGTGTAAAGCTGTGTTTTGTTTGGGTTGTGTTATTGTTTACTGTTTGATTAGTCATAATATTGTGGCTAGGGTGCATGTGTTACGTAAATATTTGGATTTTAATGTTATTTAGATGACTATCTAGAATACTAGATAGTCATCTAGGAATTATTTATTTGTTATAAAGCACGACTATTATTCTGATATCAACAAAGGGATCTTAAATAGCATACCGAGGATATAAAGAACTTAGAAAATAAGAAGACTAATGAGAGGTACAGTAAAACCGATCCGGAAAAAATACGAACGCTGCTCCGGATACCGAACTCAGACAGATATTGTACTAAGTAACTGTTAGTGTCCGCTGCCAGTCCGCAATCTAATATTCTATCACCAAAATCAACGTAATTTTACCAAAAATATCAATAAATTCAAAACGCTCGTCAAAATCAAACTAATTGACAGAAATTAATCATCCCCGCTTACATAGGGACCACGGCCCATGTAGTGTTAGCAGTAGAGTCAGCGCACTTGGCGCGTACCGTACGCAAAAACACTTAATTAAACACTTCTGCGCGACTGCCATTTTAATTACTTTTGTTTATTCTAGCTGTGAAAAGTTAGGATGTTCAGGAAACTATGGATAGAGTTTGGTTCTGAAAAGAACACAGTAACTAACACACGTGTAGTAAAGATTAAGTTAACCTTATAATAAAACCCTGATGTTCGAGGCCTGAGTTCTCAGTAGACGAGTGATTATTTTTTTTTAATCTAATATGGTAGTGACCATATTAGATTTAAAAAAAATAATCACTCGACCCTCCTTAACATTTAAAACGGGATATTTAAAATGTTTATTGTTATAAATTCCCAATATTTTGGCAATGGACGTCCACTGCTGGACATAGGCTTCCCCCAAGTGTCGCCACAATGACCGGTCCCGTGCGTCTCGCATCCAGCGCATCCCTCAACCTTCTCCAGGTCAACGATCCACCTAGTGGGAGGCCTTCCAACGCAACGTCTTCCGGTTCGCTATCCGCTCCATAGACCATCCGTTCTGCGAGCAACGTGCCCTGCCCACTGCCACTTAAGTTTGGCAATTCTACGAGCGCCATGACAAGCATGATAAATACCTCGATTTAAGTGTTAATGAGAGTGAATAATTGTTACCACGATTACTTTTAAGTAAGTATAAATTTTCAGAAGAATCACAAATCTATTTTTTATTTATCTATCAGTACGCTTTTTTCATAATTTAAAACGATTCCAATTCCTTTAACATTCATGTTAATATTTCAAAACAAACGTAATTCTATGAATCCAGAAAATCTTTTGCTTTCCATCTGCACATTGCAGTATGAATGCTGAATTTTGCAGGCACCTCGCATCACGGCAGAAGCTAGCTTTATCCCACCTAGATTGGAAGAAACCCGGGGATCTAGGATGAAATATTTCATCATAAATTCCACTCTATCATTGTACTACGTAAATAATTTTATTCTGCTAGTAAGAAATAAAAAATCCACCAACTAAACAGCACCAATTTTTCAAACAAATGAGACTCACTCATATTTTGACATTACAGCTGTCACTTATGTCTTCAGTTTGACGTAAAAATATTGATTCAAGCTTTGGATTTTTCCATAAACGTTAAATGTTTCAGTAAATGACGCTGGCAGAATAGTCCAGATTAGTTCAATTAAAAATTAAAAAAAGATGTCAAAGCTCATTTTGAATTGTTTTGCTTTCCGTGTATTCACTGTACATTAGTTTTATATAACAGGATTATACAGAATCACGCTACAGTAGTGTCTCTGAAGAGAAAAACATATTTTTCTCCTGTGAAATATTTCTGAAAGAAATAACAGGTTATTGACATTGTCACTGCTTGTTTAAAAGCTGCTAGTTTACTAACATTCTAAATTTAAAAGTGAATTCTGTTTTAAAATATCATCACGCTTGTAATATCCGAAGGATTGGGCAGAGGTTCTCTCAGCAAGTACACCCACATTTCGCTAGTTATATTTAAGAAGTCCCCTGTAACAGGCAGGTTGGAACCCTTTAGAATTGTGTTGTTTTAGTGTGTAACTACATAAATATAACCTATAAAACAACAATAAATATCAGCTTAAAACAACATGAAAAAACTTAAGAAGAATAATAAAATATAACTAGTTTTTGATGAAATCGTTTATCACAATGATCTATAAAATTTTTACGACATTATAGTTAAGTTTTATAGGAGCCTATCTGTTTCCTAAAAAGAGAATTTCATAGCTCACTGATTGCTGGCGTAAGGGCTCTTAAATAACGATGTATTTGCTATTTTCCCGTCCTTACCAAATACGCGGTAATGCGGCAAATATGGTGATTTTTCTCGCTTTATCGCAATTTCCCTTCCTTATTTTTTTCGTGGTTGAGATTTGACTGCTATTTGTTACTAAAGCTGGGCGTTTACCTGTTTTTAAGTCTAGTCTGAAATAATGGTCTGCAAATTATGCCAAGGTCGTCAGTGGGGCAATTTCACTTATGACTTATTCTCAAATTCTAACAACTACTACCACTACATACATGGTTCCATGCTCTTTTTACATGATTATTATATATCTGTCGTCACAAGCGATTTCAAGACAACAGCATTTTCAAATTATTATTTCTACCTATCCGTTGATTTCTTAATATTAGTCGAACTGTAATGTAACTCGATTCTCATTGGTTGATTGGTTAGTACAGTGGACGCCGTGAGGTGGCGCTTTAATTTCCCGCCATACACGTGGACAGAGTAGATCCATAATTCTAGACAGGCGGTGCTGTAGCTGACACCACACTAATCGGATCATACGATCGAAACTGTCACGTCCACCGTACAAGCCCTAGTTTTTTAGTTGCTACTTATTGTAAATTACCGTGTATTAAAAGTAACTGTGATTGGTGTTGAACCTAAGTTTCACTGGTTTGCCCGAGTACCTTCCTCAGGAACCCGTACCAAGGAACGATAACGCTGACGACCCTGTTATCGTTACGCGCACGCTCCCGCCGTCATATATTTATACAGATTTATATATGTACTAGCTTTTTCCTGCGGATTCGCGCGCATATATGTCGAAAAATATCCGACGGGAACGTTCGGAACAAACATAGTTACTTACCTTTATCCCCCTTTTTAATCCTTCGGGGGTAGAATTATTAAAATCACTGAGACACGTATATATTAAATTTCAATCGTCTGCCTAAACACAAATTTGAAGATCCTAACTTCAAAACTGACGGACTTTCATATAAACTTCCATCCCCTATTTTACCCTCTTAGGGGTTGAATTCCCAAAATTCCTTTCTTAGTGGCTACTTACTCTTCACAAAGAACACACCCTCCAAGTTTCATGTCTGTAGGACCAGCGGTTTGGGCTGTGTGTTGATATATCACCCAGTCAGTCGGTCAGTTTATCATGTATATGTAAATGAAACACCACAGACTAACTGCAGTACTGCCTCTCCCTCTTCCTGGAGTCCATCCAAAGGGTGCCTTGTAAATAACGCTTTTAGCGATAAGACCGCCCATTGTGTCACTCTATGTGAAAAATTTCTTTTATGAATTTTACTTGTATAGTGTACATAATAAAGGATATTCTATTAAGTTCTATTCTATACTACATATCAATTTCTATTGCTCTCTTTGTAAACAAGAATTTTATACCAGCAAGGTCATCGCATAGCACACTTTCAAAGGCAATGTCTGCTTGAAAATCGCATTGAATGTTTCATTGCAATGACGCCTTTGTCAAACAGACGATTTGTTCAAACCATTGAAGCAAAGAATTTGGTATTTCTTGTAGATCTTTCGGATTGTGATAAAGTGTGTTACAAATCGTTATCATGTCGAAGTTGGGTCCCAAGATATGCAGCATTTAAAGCTAAAATCAACAAATTATATGAAAAAAAAACAGGAAACTACAGGGTAAGTTAGCACGTAAACACATTTTTCTCTTCCTTTTCTCACACACTACCGTCTACATTTCTTTCTCATTTCTCTTTTAGCAGGTCTACTGGCAAAAAAATTCTTAAGAAATAAGCAGTAACTCTCTCTCATGGTCCTGTGTTGACTACTGTCTGTACATAAATAAGGAACACTAAAGTCTTTTAATCTCACTTATATCAATTTCTTCTTATGTTACTAATGTTAGTTCGTGGGTCTTCAAGCGTTATCATCCTCACTTATTATGTATGTGCGATTCGTCACGCTCTCTTCACGTCGCGTCCACACAGTAAAGTCACGTGGTTATGTGGCGCCACCTAGTGTGTGTCCATCTTCAATGTGAAGTTATCGGTTTTGTATGGATTTTGTTTCAAAATAAGTAAAGATGGAATTCATTATTCTGTGGAATCAAATCAAGTTGTCAATAGGCCAGCCATATTAGCCGTAAAACCGAGGAGTTTTGCTGAAGACGTATCTTTGAGTGGAGGCCGCAAATCGGCAAGATGGGACGACTTCAGGCTAGGTGGAGTGACGAACTCTGCAAGGTGGCTGATAGCAGCTCGATGAGAGTGGCCGAGAATCGAGCTGGATAGCGTGCAATAGAGTGGCCTGTCAGTTGAGAAGATGTCCTGCAGTAGATTGCTGTAGGCTGATGATGATGACGAACTCGTTACATGTGTGTGTTGTAACACTGACCGTGATGAGAGATGTAATGTAATTTGTTTTTAGAAAAATAATCCGTGACCCGTCCTAATTGTTGACGGCACGCTTGGCGCAGTGGCTAAGCGATTGGCTGCTGAGCGGCGTGTCGCGGGTTCGATCCCCGCACGGAACAAATATTTGTAAGGCCTACAGACAGTTGTTCCGAGTCTGGCTGTTTGTGTATATGAGTTTAAATGTTTGTAAACGCACCCACGATACAGGAGAAATTCCTAGAGTGGGAGCAAAGTTTTTTTAAAATAAAAAAAATAATAATAAAGTTATTAAGTTGAAGATACTAGCACTATGTAACCACGGCTTGAAAGCCGTGAAAAGTAATAAATTATCTTGTTTGCACGTCTGGCAGTCCATTAACTGTACAGTTTTATTAAATACGGTGACATAGCTTATGTATGAGATATGAGTTCAGCCGATAGGCCAACATTTTTAGCGCGACGTTCATTATGTTCCTAAACAATTTGAAGAAAATCAAACAAAAGTTTCAGAAAAAACGTACCTTTTCATGAAATAGTCATTGAAAGAGAATAAATGAACTTAGAGAGTTGTATTGATCAGTTTAATGGTTATATAATTCTGTAACTGTTCTACATATGTGTTATAGTCGTGAAAAATTGAATTTCGCGGGCTCCCCTGGCACTTCTCCCTTAATAATATTGTTCAAACGATCCTATTTTTTAGAAATAGTATCTATGTAAAGTCCTGTTCCTTACAAAAAGCCTTCCATTTAAAGTTCCTTCTTAATACAGCTTAAGGTGTTAGTAAGTCATCTTAGTGAGTTACTGATACTGATACTGTTAGCCTGTGTCATCCCACTGCTGGGCAAAGGCCTCTCCCCATGACTTCCAAATTCTTCGATCCAGGGCCAATGTGGTCCACTGGTCGTTACTTTTGTCCAGCTCGTCCCGCCATCTCCTGCGAGGTCTACCGCGTCGTCTTCTGGCTGTGTCAGGGCTCCACATCGTGGTGGTATTTTGGCCCACAGCTCGTCAGTCTTAGTGAGTTATTATGTAAAAAAATTACATAAATAGGTTTGTTTACACTTTCATCACACGACTGTCTTACTATTAGACCAGTAAGACAGACGGTCACAAGCGCAACAGCTGAGGATTAGGTCCTGGGTTCAACTCCCATGTCAGGCAAAATGTTATTGGATTTTTCCATCAAGCATTTCCCAGAAGTAGCCACGGAATCTGGATTTGTGACTGTTTCCATCAAGGAAATAGCCTCGCCTCCTATTACTTGGGACTTAAACATAACTGCCGAAATGAGGGTCTACTATTAGGTATACCTCTGCTTAACCTAGGGGATTACATGTGATGGTATGTTTAGTGAGTTATTGTGTAACAATTTAGTCTAAACAGGTTTTTTTTTTCTTTTATCAAAAATTTTAGATCCGGATACGTACCCCGTCTTTGAGCAGACGTAAATCCTCCATTCGTGGTAATAAACACAGACACTTATCAAACACTCATACATAATTAATATCGGATATAATGCTAAGTAGATACGATTTATGTTCAGATGAAAACGCTTGCGGAATGTGAATTAGGTTTAATTGCTACTACCGTTATACTGGATTGTCTTTACGATAGTTTCTGTAATATACTGCCAAGATGTTCTAGTAGTTACAACTGTAGATCATTGCGCTTCCTTATAAAATACTAATGAGATTAATAAGTGTGACATACGGACGGTCATTTAGCATTAGGCTGAGATCTATAAACGTTATTTTAAATAACTTAACATTTATTTATTTTCAGGCAACTTTGGGCCATAGATGAATACCTTTCTGACTAATATAGTATGTCTTTATCATGTACATATATGGTTTTAACATGTGCTGTGACTTAGATATGATACCATCTCTATCTTGCTCTTATAGTTTGACAGTTGTACGACAGCGACAGAAATAACGCTTAGCTACAGTACGTGCTAAGCAATGGTTGTAGATCTTGATCTTAAATACTTGTTTATTATATATACATATAAAATACATTCTTAAATACTTGTATATTATAGTGACTAATGCACCGTATTCTTTTTTTTTAAAGAAATATTGCGAGTATCTACGTAACTTATAACAGGTGCCATGATAGCAAAAGTTCATTTCCCCATTTGCCAATCCTCTTTTGGATTTCTAAACTTTATGCGATCGTATTTCGGGGACAGGAAAATTCACCTATACATATAAAGTCTTAACTATTCATAAACAAAATATTTTTAGGGAATCATCTAACGGCTATAACAAAGCCATTACAAGGGATTTTTTTTTTTATCTGAGTATATTTTTTTTACAAAAAATAAATAATTTAAAATTACCTGACCCACAAATAAATACTGGCTCCTTATTTTTAAGCATCCATTACGCTAGTTTACTACATCGTATTTACCTACTGTCATTGTTAGAATATGGGAGTAAAGGTTTTATGCAAAATGTCTCAAAAAGTTTTAGAATTATAATGATTTCGGAAAAAAAAATCATTTTTTTTTTCGTTGCTATTTCGACTTTACGACTTATAGAAGTTACTCTTAAAATATTTCGTGTATGAAAAGATAGACCTTATATATAGGAGAACGATAGCAAACAGGGAATCAAACGCCCGAAGTAACACTAATACTATTACGAAAACTATTATTTATAGTACAGTATCATATTGCTTTAAGTACCAAATGGAGAATTTTTATAATGAAGTAAAATCCTTTAAAAAAAAATTATTAATCCACGTTTTTCTACCAGTTTCGTTAAGTGATTAACAAGCACATTTTTCCTAGTTACAACATTACAATAAACACTAGAAAGTACAAGACATTTACACGTATTTAATCACTAGTGTACGGTAGCATTTTTCCATATTGATAACTAAAAAACGCTGATAACGGAGCTCGTAGCTCGTTCAGTTAAGCTATGCTCCAATTGTTGCTGTACCGGTGCGCCGGCGCAGACTGGACGTTGTTAAGATCGCTCGGATCTATAGACTACGCTCCGATGATAATTGTTGCCATTATTTTTATCAGGAAGCGTTTATGAAGCGAAATTGCTGAGTTAAGATTTGGTTTCTATGTTTCTAAATGATGCGTTGAAGTTAAATTGTATTCGGTAACTTTTTCAAGTACGATTAGTTATGTGGTTCCACCCGCCGGCGCCGTTTACTCCCGCTGTTTTTGCTAGGCTCCTAAAGGTTGTAGCGTGATGTTAAATAACCTATAACCTCTCTCAAGAATTTGGTTATCAAATGGAAAAATTTAATTTTCAAATCCATATGGGACTTACAAGAGATTAGCGCGTTCAAACAAACAAGCAAGGTATAGCTTTGATGCGTTGGTACCTCACCAGCAACGCTCGAGGTTCCGTTGATACACTATCAACCTTAGTAAAAGCTGAAATAACCAGTAATTTCTTCTATAATGTCATGTCAATGATAGTTAAGGTAGCAGGAAACGACTACCTCGAACCGTGCATCTAACTTCTGGCGTTTCATAAAGTAGGATTTATGTAAAATTAAATATTTTGAATTTTAAACTTATTCTGTGACTGAGCCTTTCAGAAATACTATCTTCCTTTTTCAATAATTACAGAACTTCTTCGTTTCTGGCCGCATACCATGTAACTGCGTAATCAATGTATATAATGTTCCCACTGCTGGGACACAGGCCTCCTCTCTATGAGAGGGAGTGGGCTGTAATCCACCTCGCGGACCAACTGCGGGTTGGTAACTGTATAAACGTGAATGACTGCTAGTATTACTCATCTATGAGTCATTGAACATCACGGTACAATCTATTCGTTCGTTGCAGTATGCTAAAACAACTTAACTTATAGAATGTTAATTACACTTCATCTAAACACACGATATTTGTCTGAAAAAGTGCGAAGTGTTGTGAAAATAACTCGGTAGCACGCGAACCTCTCATGTAGGCAAGTCAGGTGCTATCAATATACACATGTATGTAAGAGCATGTCTTTATGTAGACAATCGATGACTTGATCAATGATCAGACAAGATTAAAAATAATAATTAATTATGAATAGCAAAAAACCGATGGCTGATGAATAATCGTTCTGCAACCTCTCATTATGGCGTATTTTGAATAAGAGACAGAATAGTGCTTCAATTTGCCATCGACACGCTAAGAGAAAGATTTATTTATTTCCTGAATATATTGTTTAGGAATTAACACCTTCATCTATGGCGTCTTTATGTTTTTTTAATGCCAGTACCCTTGCCACTTGCAACAATAGATAAGTTATTAAAAACATCTTCGACTTGAGAACATTTCCGTCGACTCCCTGAGTAAATGTTTTGTTTATAATGGGTGTTAAAAGTCACTCAACTATTCTAAATTACGTTGTTTTTTGGACACAGTATCAAACTACGGGATCGCTGAAATATGGTTAATATCTTCGCTAGATAAATGACATTAAATAGTTTTGTGGTGCAACACTACTGTGTCCAGTAAAATAACGGAAATTCCAACAGAATCTAGTAACTATTTCAAGCATTTGCTCTAAATGAGGAAACTTTAAGTTAAGCAGCTTGGAACATGTGCATGTAACTGCCGTAGTTACTGCATTCCTAGGAACATATTTCACAACTTATTATCTAAAAAAGATGGTAAGATTCGTGTCGTTTGTCGCGTTTAAAAATATAATATATTTTGAACATCGTTCGGCCTCCGAAAGCTCCGTAATTGGGGCTTTACACCCAATTTCGGAGTGACTTCGGTTTGACTCCAGAATTTTTAGGCTATAATGCGGTACATTTTCCCTCGCATTTCGAAAATTTTCTACACGAACCAGCGTATTTTTCTTCTGTTAATATCTTTATTAGTTAGAACAGAAAAGTAGTTACCGTTATAAAATGCCTGTAAATTAACTTTATAATTGTTATGAATGCATTTAAGACCAAGGACGAAGTTGTTTCCGTTCCTTGGGGCGAAATTCACGAAATCTGGTGCTTGCATACTTTTCCTCATTAATGGAAGAGCTCGAGGGGAAACTGGGAGGAACTTGGCTTCCTATTAAGACACGCTTTTGACTTTTTAATCATTTTTATAATTAATTTTTATTTGAACTTTGCAGTTTTTTTACTTCTTTTTGGACAATATTTTGGTCTACTGCCAGAATTTCCCTTTTGTCTTCATTTCGCAGTCGTCATGCATTATCTGTGGTTATATTTACATCGTTACATTTAAGAAATATTTAGTAATGAAATTCTTCCGCCCGTTGTTTGATCTAGTTTCACTTATAATGATATAATTCATTACCGGAAAATAAATACAATTAGATGTTATGAATCAGGTTGGTAAATAAGACATTTTTAAACAAATTACAAACAATTTTGGGTTCGTAATTGAATTTGGTGGTGTTGCAGTAAATATAGAAGTTAAAGGGTTAGCCTCTGGGAAGAGTCCGTGATGGCTTATTCAAATAAATTAGTAAGCTGGCAAGTATTTGAATAGGCTTCAAACCTTTTTGGAGTCACTAGATCAGTGGGATTAAAGTAATGTCTGAATTACAGGAGCTCATAATACCTACTTCATGAATATTAACTTAAAGTCTTCATAGTAATTCATCGATAACTAGTTTTAGTGTTTTGTTCTAAACGACGATGTTTTGAAAAACTGACATTTTTTAAATGTTCATCTTCATGACAAAAACATGTGAAATCCAAGAATATTTTCATTAATTTCAAATCTATTATGTATGAAAGTATTCCAACTATAGAATAATTGTCACCAGCAACTTTCCTCTCTTGCCGAACAATTTTGATCTCTAACCTTGTCACTTTGATGTTTCTTTTTAAATGGCTGTACCTACCCTAACACACTTGTCAAACAATTTTGATCTCTGACTCAGACACTTTTGGGTTCAATTTACGCGGTTTACTTGTAAGAAAACGCCCTGGCTAGGTGCCAAGACTAAAGTCTAGACCGAGTCCAGACTCAATCCTTGACCTATCGTAATCGGTTATATTGATGATTTATCTCTCTGCTTACGTAATGCAGTGAAGATATTGATATTCAAGTTCTTTGACTTAATTGTTACGACAAACGTGTTTGTGTAGACTATAGACATTTAGTTCATCGATCACAATGGGTGTAAAAGACCCCTTAACAAAGCCGAAGGGGACTTGTTCTCCCTGTCATTGCGATCATTTTTTTGTTCTGCGCCATACCTGGGACCCTTCTAGTTACGGAGATATTGAAGGTCAAAGTTTCAACTTTTCAAAAGTTTTTTTTTAAAGACACGTTTCTAATGTTATAACTTTACTTTAAAAACCTCAATGTTCCCTGTACTATTCATTCAATGCATCCGTACAATGTTTTGAGTGCATTACATTGACTTTTTCTGAAAAAAAAAAAAACGTGATTTTTCACCCAAAAAAGAAGTCATGCCCCAGCAATAATTTTTGCGTAGTCTTACTTAGCTTGATGTTCAGAATGCTTGGTGCACGGCTTAGTGAAGGGCCCGTATACTCCTTGTATGAATGAACTTTAGGTTAGAGTAGGTAATATCGCATTCATGTGCTGTACATATTGTTTTATACAATGTAAACGTATACAGGGTGTAACAGAAAGGGTATAGTCATTTGAAAGGATATACTGCAGACCATCAAACTGAACAACTTTCTCCATGGGTCCAATATTGTAAATGCGAAAAAATTATCAGCTGTTCCATACATCAAGGGGTCGAGTAGGTATTGAAATTTAGTGTGGGACAGCTGGATATTTTTTTCACATTTACGATATTGGACCCATGGAGGAAGTTCTTCAGTTTGATGGTCTACAGTATATCCTTTCATATGTATAGTCATATGAAAGGATATGCTGCAGACCATCAACATGTAACAGACAGGGTATAGGACCCAATGCTGGGCATTATACACAATGCCCAGCTGGTGTCGACGGTAACGTATTTTTAGAAGAGGCAATTTTAATCTGTTAATTATTCTAAATGCTCTATGCCAAATTCAGACGGCCAAATAATGTCCTAAATTGAATTTTCAAGTTATGAAGCGCTCACATACAAGACAGGAACGAAATATAACTCATTATAAAGGGCGTAATAGAAAGGGTCTACACCCTGTCTGTTACATGTTGATGGTCTGCAGCATATCCTTGTCTGAAATATCCTGCAGTGGTGAAGCTTCCATACAACTCGATTCCTACTGACTTCCCTTTGAAAAATGGCACAGTCAGTATTCTATAGACAAACAATATATTAATCACATTAAAGATATGTACTCCGGCTTACCTCTTACAAAAATTGACCCTTCGCTACTGCAACTGATGTTCTGTCTAACACCCGTATCTATAGTCAAGTTAAAGTAATAACTTGAGTTTAAGTATTAACTTATGCAACCATTTTTATAAAAGAATTTGAATGAAGTAAGAACCGTCAAAGAAAGAAAAGCTAAGAATTCTTATTTTTTACAGTTATAACTTTATTCAATTACTAAACTACAGAATAAAAATCGTGTCTAAATAATTACTTGTTATTTGTATGTATTTTCTTGCAAATAAACATTTATGATTTGATTTGATTACTGTTACTCAAGTAATCACTTTGACTTGTTTAATCGCCTGAAACACAGGATTACCTAATTCAGGTACAAATAATGGCTGAACTTGGCATAGATTTAAGAAAAACTGAAAATGTTGTACCTTCCTAAAAGCTCCTAGCTAATTCACCAGACGTACCATATATCAGGTCTATCTTTTCATACACGATATATTTTAAGAGTAACTTCTATAAGTCGTAAAGTCGCCATAGCAACGAAAAAAAAAATTATATGAGTGTTTTTTTTTTACAAAATAATTATAATTTTAAAAATTTTTGAGACTTTTTGCATAAAACCTTTACTCCCATATTCTAACAATGACAGTAGGTAATAAGCATCCATTACGCTAGTTTACTACGTCGTATTTACCTACTGTCATTGTTAGAATATGGGAGTAAAGGTTTTATGCAAAAAGTCTCAAAATTTTTTAGAATTAACAGCACTATTTCTATCCAAAACCTTTGTTTGGACTTGGTCACATTGTTTACAAGTTTAAGTGTTACAGTTGACAGTTCTACACAGTTTCACATTCCACCGTCCATTCGTACGATATTTACGAAAGCATGATTAAAGGCTTAATCATTTAGCCCCATTAATCGTCCAAAGCAATGGAAACCATATTCTAAGAGAGAAACTTTGCTTGTCGATACTGAACCTTTTGAATAAGTGGGTGAGGTGTATAATCAAATGAAGATTATGCTACTTGTTATCTTAAATCTAGACTACTAAAGCGGCTTTGGCAGTATGAATGCGTAAAATTTTTTCACGCTCATATGTGTTCGTGATAGACATTTTACGACACTTATGAACGCAAAATATTCCGTTATTAAACGCTTCAATGATATTTGCATGTTTTTGAATATTTATGTGTTTATAGAACGCGTTGTTAAGAAGATATTTTTATGAGAAACTGCCGAGATGGATATAAAAATGCAACTGAAATAGCTTTCTTGGTAATCTCTAGTTTGCCCTAGTTTGACGGCTCGTAATTATGAACGACTTCAATTAAAACTACTTTGTGCAATCTTTACGGATTCACAGTAATATGTGTATAAGACGGTTTTAGAAACTGCCTGTGTTCTTTATTCCTAATCACGTATCGTGAATTGAGTCAAAATGTCATGAACATTAAATTCCATTTTAACACACCCTATACTTATACATCAAACGTGACACACCTTGTATAGCAAACATGTTTTGTGTTCACAATTCTCAAAAACACTTATATCTAAACTCACCTCCGCCTCCTACTATGTGTCTTGCGCCGATCGTGGGCGGGCGGATCACTTGCGTAGGCGCCGCCCTCGCACTCAGCGCTGTGTCCAGCCCCCATCGCTACCCCATTCCACAACACACACCGTCACTGATGACACACGCCACCAACGACACCCCACACTGAAACAGTGACGATGACTTTTCCGACTATTCCGAATTTCTGGACTATTCCAAATTTCCCGAGTAGGTATTCCAAATTTTCTAACTAATCCAACTTTAATGACTTGTGTAGGCTATCAAGCGCGCGTTGTTAGTATGATGAGGTACAGGAAGGTTCAGGGTGCCGTGGTGCTGACGATAGCCCGTAACGTATGGCCCGGGCGGCTCGCGGCGCGAATGTGAAGCGTAGCGTCGCATGCGCACCGCACGCGCAAGATCTACGTTATTGTTAATTAGTTTGTGTTAGAAGCTGATGGCGGGTTTGTGGGTATGGGTGATGAGCGGTTGTTTTTTTTCATGGTAGTATGTTTTTGTTAAATCTTGAATGGAAGAACAGGCTGTTATTGAAACGTAACTTAGCTTTTATTTGTGCCGTGTAAGTACCTGTTCTAACGTTTTTCTTGGAACTATTTTTTAATTACAGATTGTTTTGCAGATTACGTATAACTTATAAAATCATTATAAAATGTTCTTGTAATGAAGTACTTAACAAATAATATTTTTTTTTAATAATTTTAATTTTTTTTTTCTGAAGTTTTGTTTTAAGAACATAATATAAATTTTAAAAATGTAAGTTAATATGTACAAAAAGTAAATAAAGGAAATTATAACTGAATTGAGTTTGATTAAACACGATTTAACATAATCCTATAGTTTCGATTGGTACGTACTTAGGCAAGCTCTAATCGCCTGTGATGCTGTATATTTTAGTAAACAAACATTTATTTCAACCTCCTGGTCCTGGGTTCAATTTCCGGCTCAGGCAAAGTGTTATTGGGTTTTTCCATCAGGAATTTCTCAGTAGCAGCCACCAAGTATGGATTTGTGCCCGGTTGATGGCAATAGGCTCACCCCTATTACATGGGACTTAAAACAAAACTGGCGAAATGTGGGTGCACTATTAGGTACACCTCTCCCTACCCCTTCGGGTACTACTGGCTGATGTTATGTTATTTTTTAATTACAGCTTGTTTGCAGATTATGTGTAACTTATAAAATTAAAAATTAAAATTAAACGTTCTCGTTGTGGAGTAACAAATTAATGATTAAACATGATTCAATATAACCTTATAGTATTCGTTGGTTACGTTCTTATGCAAGCTGCAAACGCCTAAGATGCTGTAGGTGTATTTTAATAAACAAACACAAGTTTCAACCTGTTACACCCACCACTCGCTCTCCTCTTACACCTCACACCCATCCTCCACGGGCTACTAATTGTTGCGCGATCCGCCTCGGAAATCGCTTCGCTCTCGTTTCGTCTAATTACACGAGCGGGTGCTTTCCCGATGGAAACGTCGCGAGCACCGGAAGGAACCGAGACTCGCCTGTCCACATGGCCATTTACTTGCCACGGTGACTGATTAACCTCATGACTATATCTGGGCGGTGGAGCGGGAAAGGTTCTTAATGAATGACCACTTTGTTGAGTTCCGGAATGAAGGATTTGTACAGTTATGATAGCGTTGCGAATTATACGTTGTGGAATTTAACTGAAAAATGGTTTCTGAAATTATTCTTTACTAGCTTTTGCCTGCGGCTTCGCTCGCGTTAGTTTAGAATTTGACAATCAATTCGGGTTGTATTCTGCTTGTAATAATATAATTCAATTATGATTCGAAAGAGACGTGGTGCCATCTATTATCATAAGAACATTATTGTTTTTTCCTCAGAAACAGTACGATTTTCGGGATGAAAGATATCCTGTGTCCGTTTCTGTACACCTGACAACGTACTTGCAAAATTTCAGGATGATCGGTTCATTGGTTTAGGCGTGAAAAGGTGACAAACAAATAAATAAACTTACTTGCTCATTTATAATATTAAGTAAGGAAGTAAGGATTAAATCAAAAGCTTTATACACTTCTTATAATTGATACAGTTAAAATTGTAGTGAATTAAGTTTTGGGAGGCTTTAGTCAAGCCTCCCAAAACTTAATTCACTACAATTTTTTCTTTATTTTAATTTTTCAGAGTGCATTCTTATAAATCGAATATCAAATAACATCAGCATTTAAGTTTTAATATTTCTGTCAATCAATGACAACAATTACCATAAGCCAATAGTGGCATGTATTTTAATGAGAGAATGTGTTCTGTGGCTTGGTGGATAAGAGGGGTGAGTGAAAAAATCAAAATCAAAAATAAAAAGTCGACAAGGGCACTTATAAAACGTCGACAAAAAAATGCACGGTTCGGGTTGGTCGTTTCCTTTGGAGAAGAACCGGCAAGAAACTCCATGATTACTCTTTTCAAATCATTTGGTATTACAATTATCATGGATATAGCATTTGTACTTAAGTATGGGGGAACAGCGTAGGCCCGACAATTAGTCGTTGCTTACTACACAAACAATGTAGAACAAAATAAAAAGTTAACTAAAGTTAACAAGCAGCTGGGACTCTACAAAGCCTGCAATGTTCACACATTCACAAACAATCTTCAACATTGTACGCTAAAATTGAGACGAAGTCTTGTCTAGCATAAATATTTGATAACCAGTCACATAATGGTAAGTAAAACTAGGATCACCCACTAAACCCTGCAAACAAAACTTTTTTTGTATTTTGATGGCCGACTTTCAAACGTGCGATCATACGAACAGCTCGACAATGGAATCTACTTAATCACACGTTAACTGAAGTATGATGGATCTATCGAAGCGGTGACTAAGTGCATCTCTAGTACGCTGCGATTGGAAAACTGCAGTTAACACACATCTTTATTTACTGGTACAGTTGTGGGAACATTCACACCATAAATGTCACAGCCAAATGCATAAACATTATTGACAATGCTGTGACATCTGTAAGAATTATGAGTAATTTATGTGAATGTTTTTTTTTAACGTTAATAGGCTTACATTTGGCCGCAGCTCGCCTGATGGGAAGCACGCTTGCCTAAAATAAACCGATACACTCGAACTTTGAAGAGATCTTGAGACTTTGGTACGGATTATAATGATCGGGAAACAGAAACGCCGGCAGTGTATCTTGGAAAAACTAAAGAATCTAGCTACAAAAAGTAACATAAAAGGTTCATTGAAAGTTACTTTTAGTAGTTACGCATTAGGGATAAAACTAGTCGAACGAAGCTTCGAAGCTTCTTGGTTGAAAGTTCTGCGGCCAAACTAACAGCCGGTCGACCGACAAGTCGTGGTCTTGGCCGCGTAATATGGTAAGGTTCCTTAAACTTCAATCAACTCGGCATATCTTAGTCCACAGATTGGCATAAGCCTCTCTAAACATGCGCCACAACACCCTGTACTCCGTCTTCCGTCAGTCTATCAAGTTCGGTGGCGTCCAAAGGTTACGCTTCCCTTGCGCTTTACGCTGTCTCGCGGTTTAAAAGTTAAAGTTTCATTAATTAATAATTCCCATTTGCAAGATGTAATTGAAATACCTGAAAACTGGAAATGGTGTCATTGAACTCTTTATTTAAACAACTTTTTGAACGAGACCAACACTGCAAGCTATATAAAACAGTTGTTCCCTAAATTTTATTGAACGCGAACCTGCATGTGCGGTGTTCCGAAGAGGCAGCTGATTTTTTTACGAGTTTTCTTTATTTCAGTAACACCTTGTATGAATGTTACCGAAAAAGGTGAGGCTGATTAGCCAACCTTACCAAGTATTTTTTTCCTTGTAAAATAAAAGTCATGCTTCATAAAACGACTAAAGATTTACGAGTTTGTTCAACAAAGCACATGAAAGGAACGGTAAAAAAGTGATGTTCGTGTACGAGCCGGGATTGGCTTTATTTCACTCGAACAACCCTTTAAATAATAACTTCTTGTTAATAGGGTTGGCTCAGGTTAGCTGTTGTCTAATGTGATATATCAATGACTATTAATTAGGTATTTATTTGTTCACGAAAACTAAAAGAAAGGTTTATGATGTTACAAAAGGATTTTTTTTAATGAACTATTGAACTCAATCAAAACGGGTTTTATTGTGAAGTAGTCTTAGTATTTATTTTCCTTCATTTCTTATATGTATATTTTGCTTATACGACTATATAGGAACATAAAGGTACGAACTAACACACTTTATTTTTAAACAACACTGCCACCCCTAACTGGAAATGCAAAGCATCACGAAATTGAAAATTATGAGTTTGTTGGCAATCATTTTTACCTCACCACACACGAAAGCTGGTGTACGTCCGATTAATCTTTATCATAATAAATAAATCCTAATGTACAGGGTACATATTTTAATTTGAGCGCATTCCCAGTAACGAGGTACGTGCCGGAATGCCGGACATTTTTCATTCCCGTGAAGCGGAGAAGTGAATTCCCGGAGTCGTGTCCCGGAATGAAGTTGTACGTCCCTCGCTCAGTGAATGAATGACCGAACACTCATTGGTCCGTTGGTATGACAGGGACCTTTTGACGTAGTGATAACGGCGCAATAAAATTCACGTAAACATACGAAGATATTCACGGGGTACTTGTTTATCAAATTAAAATTGGTCAAATTATTGAGAGAGCAGAGCAGCGGTGGTCCAGTGAGAGCATCGGTGGTTCAGGGAGAGCAGCGGTGGCCCAGTAACTTACGAACAGTAAGTCGTGGATTGGAACCCGGAGGCGCATTACTTTGTGTAATTTATTTCATCACCACTGCTCACGAAAACGGTGAAGGAAAACATCGTGAGGAAACCGGCATGTCCTAGAACCAAAAATTCGAAGACACGTGATATCTGCCAACCTGCACTGGGCCCACTTGGTGGGTTATAACCTTTTCACTCTCATAGTGAAGAGGCTTGTGTCCCAGCAGTGGACACATGGCAAAATGGGCTGTTTATGCTGCTGCTATGCTGAAGTTATTGGCCTATCCTTCTGTAATATCACAGATCACGGTATAAAATAAAGGTGAGATGCAATTCTAAAGTCCATAACAGATTTTGATGTGGTGTTCACTATTATTAATTTAGAGAATTTATTCTGGAAGGTTCACTGTGTTTCTAAAACATTTAAATTTAACTTTTTTATGGTACAGAAATCTCGTTGTGTTGACATGGCTGCATTGTACCCGTACTTAACACCCGAAACTAGTTTAGGTGCCTATGCCAATAAGTAAACGTGCCTGCTGAAAAATCCTCTGCGCATTTACATCTGCAATTATAATGATTAAACGTAACTTAAACGGTTTCTTAGTCTGAAGCTTTTGGTAAGGTATGTAGTGAACTTAACTAATTATGTTCTAGAACTCGTTAGATAACACGACATTGCCTAACTCACATCTCATTGCTTTCCAAGAAGTAACTTCTGAAGCCGGTGTCCATTGATGTCATAAATAGGGGGACAGTGACGAAGGTTGGTTTGTCAAAGAGAATATATCCGGATTACTTACCTGTCTTCATCCGGATAAGGTAGTCAGAAAGGCCTTGCGTCCAGTGTAAATAGGGCTTAGGATTTTGTTAGCAGAGACGAAATTGAACATAACATCACGCCTGTAATCTCCGAAGAGGTGTACTTAATAGTACACCCACATTTCGCCAGTAATGTTGAAGTTCCATATAATAGGGGGTGAACCTATTGCCATCAACTGGACACAAATCCAGACTCCGTGGCTGCCACTGAGAAATTCCTGATGGAAAAAAACCCAGTAAAAAATTGCCTGACCCCGGAATCGAACCCAGGACCAAATGCTAAGCAGTCGCGAACCAGTATTTTAATAATATTGATATTTATATTACTTAATAAAAAAAAAAAAAAATTTAAATTGTCTACTATCATTTTATCGGCTATCATTCGTAGTCTTTGACTGCCGTTACTGTTAATCAGAAGGCAGAGTCTGAAAACCAGTCCTACCAAGAGGTACCTTGTAACCTAATGACTGAGTTGTGGAGGTCAGATAGGCAGTCGCTCCATGAAAATCTGCGCTGATTCAGCTGCAGCCGGTTGAATAGAACACCCATTCTAACTGTGTTGAGGAAAGTTGTCTGCAGGGCAAAGGCGTCCACTTATCATTTCTATCTTGAGCTGGTGTGGATTAATCCAGCCTGTAGCCGTCAACCGCCTCGCCGGGCACCTTGCAGGGATGGGGCCGGATCTTGCGGAACACCAGTTTGGTTTCCGCAAGGGGCGCTCGACGGTGGACGCCATCATGCGCGTGAGAGCCCTCACGACGGGGGACGCGGTGTCCCGGGGCGGGGTCGTCTTGGCGGTGTCTCTTGACATCGCCAACGCCTTCAACTCCATGCCCTGGAACTGCATTAGGGAGGCACTCCGGTATCACCGGGTGCCGACCTACCTTCGTCGTGTGGTCGGGGACTACCTGACGGATAGAGCCGTCATCTACCCTGGTCGAAGCGGAGAATGGAACCGGCGAGAGATGTCGTGCGGTGTTCCACAGGGATCGGTTCTGGGACCGGCCCTGTGGAACATCGGTTACGACTGGGTGCTGCGCGCCGACCTCCCTACCGGCGTCAGCGTAGTTTGCTACGCTGACGACACGCTGGTACTGGCACAAGGGAGGTCGCACGAGGCGGCGGCCGAAAACATGACACGCGGGGTTGCGATAGTCGTGGAGAGGATCCGGCAATTGGGTCTCGAGGTGGCACTGCACAAGTCCGAGGCCTTGTGTTTTCATGGGCCTCGGAATGCGCCACCGTCGGGATCCCTACTGACGGCAGGAGGGGTTTCCATCGGCGTCGGGTCGACGTTGAAGTACCTAGGACTCGTCCTCTACAGCCGGTGGAACTTCGTGGAGCACTTCCGACGTTTGGCTCCCAAACTGGAACGGACAGGGGCTGCCTTCAAGCGGCTCTTGCCCAACCTGAGGGGTCCAAACGCCTCCTGCCGGAGGCTATACGCGGGGGTCGTGCGGTCCATGGCCCTTTACGGGGCCCCGGTGTGGGCGCGTTCTTTGAGGCGGCAAGCCGCCCACTACCTGAACGCGCCCCAAAAAGTAATAGCCATAAGGCTAATCCGGGGGTACCGCACGATCTCCGGCGAAGCGGCTAGCCTCCTTGCCGGATTGCCGCCATGGGATCTGGAGGCGATAGTCCTCGCACGCCTGCACGAATGGCGAGCGGAGGCACTACGTCGGGAGGAAACTCTGTTGCCGCGGCAAATTGCTGCTCAGCGGACACACCTCCGGCGTGATCTCATGGCGACATGGAGAGAGCGACTGTCGCAACCCCGTGCAGGGCACGCCACCATAGTGGCGATAAGTCCCCTCTTTGAGGAGTGGCTAGAGAGGCGCCACGGCGCCCTCACCTACCGCCTGACGCAGGTCCTCACCGGACACGGTTGTTTCGGGAGGTTCCTGCACCGAATCGGGCGGGAGGAAACGCCCGGGTGTTTCCACTGCGAGGATCGTCCGGAGGACACGGTGGAGCACACCGTGGAGGTCTGCCCCGCTTGGGCGGAGCACCGCCGTGTCCTCACAGCGGCGATTGGCGGCGGCGATCTCTCGCGTCCGGCCTTGGTTCAAGCCATGGTCCGGAGCGAGAGGGAATGGGAAGCCGTCACCTCCTTCTGCGAAGCAGTCATGCTAGTGAAGGAGGTGGCAGGACGTGAGAGGGAAAGAACCTCACGTCCCAGCCGCCGTGGGAGACGCCCTGGGCGTCGGGGGTCACGTGGTGGCTTCCGACCACCGTAGGCGCTGGCCTGTGGACGGCGAGTTATGGGCTAGCTTGCCGTCCGGCCGTCTTATGATGACGGGCCGTGTCGACGGCGCGTTCGTGTTCCACGCGCGCCTCAAAGAGATGTCAGCAATCAAGTAGGGGTCCGCATGGGCCGACGCCTGCCGGGGCTGCGGGACTGTTCGAAAGAGATACCGTGGCCCTGGAACATAACGGGCAAAGAAGGAACATGGATAAAAAAAAAAAAAAGCCGTCAAGCTCGTCCCACCATCTGCACCCGGTCTGCCGCGATGTCGCTGCAAGTTTAACCCACATTGTGGTTCAAATAGTGACTGATGTAAAAATAGGAAATTGGGAGCAGGTTACCCAGTGTTATAGGTATATTCCACTGATATTTAATGGTTATTAGTGCGTCCCTTACAGTAGGGATTACCTACTGTAAGGGACGCATTTATTCAGCTCTGTTCAGCTTTTGTCCAGTGAAAACAACTATTTCGTACGGAGATGCGTATGCATGCATTCAGCTTTCCGCGTCTATTCAGATGCGTACGCGTGCAAAATCGTTGTTTTCTATGGGCAAAAGCTGAACAGAGCTGAATAAGTGTGGTTAGTCCCTAAAAGGAACGGCACGATATGGCCATTAAATGACTAGGCACTTACGGCATAATATTACTTGTAAATAATAACACCAAAAAGTAAATAACGTGCCCTTATTAAACCTGCACGAAAGCGATAAAACCCCCAATTAATTCCAGAAATCAGATTGTATTTTCAAAACGAAATTGCGTTATTTCATCGATTTTCCCCTAACAATATACGCATCGGTGTGGCCTGTCCTTTATCGCCGTATTATCACGCTCATGAATAATGGATACCAGCAGTATTGTGAAGCAATAATCCCCACACAATAGTGATTAACGCTTTTGTTCTTAACACTGATTGTGTATTGGGAAATTAATAAATAATTAATTTATTGGATCTCATTACCGAGGATATTAATTGAACATAAATAGGGTATCGAAAATGGCGCTTATTATATTCTCTTATTGACTATAAGCAAGCAATTGTAGAATTCCATTATTGTGTATTGGGAAATTAATAAATAATTAATTTATTGTGTCTCATTATCAAAGAACTCAATTGAACATAAATAGGGTATCGTAAATGGAGCTTATTATATTCTTTTGCTGGCTATAAGCAAGCAATTGTAGAATTCCATTAATATCTTTCATATTTACGATCAGAAGAGTCCTGTAGCGTCCCGTATAGAGCATTCAGTAACAGCAATTGATTATTTCACTACAACAATTTTACTCTTTAGAATAAAATAAAAGATCACAAAGTCACAAAAAGTGTTTTTAGACAATATACATAAATAACACATAACGTAACATCACGCCTGTATTTCCCGAAGGGTATTAGGCAGGGTGTACTCAATAGCAAATGTGTGAAAGCTCGCTGGTAACTTTTTTTCTTTCAGCTCACAATCCATTCATACTATTCTATAAAACTTCTGAACGAATAGTGAAGATATTACACAACTCTTAACTACCCTGGTAATATAGGCCTGATGCTATGTTATCCTACATGTTCTGTAATCTTACTTCTTACTAATATTATAAATGTGAAAGTTTGTGAGGATTGATGGATGTTTGTTACTCTTTCACCCAAACACTACTGACCGGATTTGGATGAAATTAGCACACAGATAGTTTATAACCTAGATTAACACAAAGGATACTTTTTATCCCGGTAGTATAATCCCGTGGGACAATTATCGAACCCCACGCGGGTGAAGCCGCGGGCATAATAACATATTTTAAGCTGATTCAAACTTTTCCAACATATTATTCTATAGCTTCATTGATTCTCATTTCCCAATTACACTGGGTTCGTGGCCAAAGTTCCAGTCTTCACAAATTCTCATTACGTGTTCCCGATTTCGTTACATTACATACAAACCTCATTAAAACACGGAGTAAATATAAATAATAACACACAAAATACATCCCATATTGTGGACCGAGAACTAAGGGTGCGTTTACATTTGGTCGAGTAAGGTGTCAAGTACTAGAAACCCATTTTCTCTTTAGCTTATCAACGGAAATCTAAATTGTTTCTGTTAAATTCGACCACGAGTTTGGCATTCCTAAAGTGTGCAAAAACAGTATACGCAGGTCACGATATTAAGTGTCCGATCTATTACTGTCATCATCATCATCTGCCTAGCCTTTTCCCAACTATGTTGGGGTTAGCTTCCAGTCTAACCGGATGCAGCTGAATACCAGCAGTTTACATCGAGCGACTGCCTATCCGACCTCCACAACCCAGTTATTACTGGGTAATACGAAATCCCTTGGTAGGACTGGTTGCCAAAGCTTCGGGCGACTGACTTCCAATCCCATCTATCTATGACCGCGCAAGATAAATCCTGAAGCACTCTCGATTCTTAAGTTGTCCTATAATCGAAATGAATTACCGTGGTAAGATTTACCCTTAGAGTTTTCCTAGGAAACATTTTGGGTGTTAAAATACGTACTAGGCTTTCAAATTGGAATAGCAGTGATTACAGTAATCTACTAGTCTACCTACTTGCCCCGTATAAACGCGACCTAAAGGAACTGTGGCTTCATTTCCGCCGGGAGGTTTAATATAAGCCTGTTGTTATTGTACTGTACGTCGCTTGCCATTCCTATTTAGTTTGCTACTTCTGGTATTTAGTATGTAGCGGAGTAATAATAATTTGCGTTTTATTGCATTAGGTAGGAATGTAATAGTTTCGTGGTTTTATGCTGAAGTTTTTTATTAGCCATGATCATCATTGGTAGCTTGATTCCACCCTCAGCGAGTGTAAGCGTGAAATTCCATCTGCATGCACGGATGAGGGATTTCGAGTATCTGTATTTCAGTCTGTCTCGTAAATGCGTCATTTGGTAGAGAGAGAAGTCCGGTCGCAAGCATTCGTCTTTGGTGAGTTGCAAATCCTAAATGACAGAAAGGAAAAATGATGCAAGGAAATGCTGATCTGTGCGTGTAAATGTGATTTCACTCTAAGCCTCCTCTCATTTGTGTAATGCTGCCCTGGTTTTTACATCCAAGTCTCAACCAGGTCTTGCCCGCGATCTTCTATAGGTCTTCGCTGCGGTCTGGCGTAGCGATTATGCGGCATTTTCGCTACGGTGGGGTTTCATCTTCGGAATCGTTTGCTTTGCGTTGTGATCCTTTGTTTCGGTGATTAAAATTATGGCTGTACACTCTCGCCGAGACTCTCCGAGGATGGGCGAGTACGAGAGTGTATATAGTGGCTGTCGGTGTTCCTCGCTTGCTCTTGATCCCGTATCGTTACTATACGAGACGTCTCGGGAGAGTCATAGAAAGAGCTCTCGATCAAGAGTTTGTTGTAAATGAGCGACCACAACTTAAAAGACTCGGGTTAAATGATAAACATAACTAAGTACGTACCAAATATTTAATGCTTCCTTTAAACAAATTCAAAGCTATTTGACGCTTAAGTAATGGTCTTCCGAATTGCTAACTGAAAAAGTTCTAGTTGGTTACGGTTAAATTCGTGGCTGAATTTTAATGTTTCGATACAATCTGATCAGAAAGACTCGAGTTAATAAGTTTGTTACCGTTCATCCTACAGATTTGCTCTGATAACTTTAGTTTGGTTTTAATTATAAAGTTTAAGCACTATTGAGCACTGCTTAAATTTATAATACGCAAACTAAATACAAGAAGTGATAAAAATTATCCACAACTGTCTTTAGGAGGCAAAGAGCATTAAAATTATACTTTCGGTACAGACACCAGCACATCAAGCTACCCGAAATTGTCAAATTTTCCCAATCAACCTTGAACTTAATGCTTTAGCGATAAAGTTGAAAATCTATTAAAGAAATTTGACAAATTGTATTAGCTTGATGTGTGCCCGTCTGTACGTTGCATTTCTTTATCTTCAGAGTTAACGTGTGTTCTAGACATTAACTAATAACATCTAACAAAAGTTTGCTGTAATTAGTTAATATTAAATCTATAACTGACAAAAACCACTCGAACTTTGTAAGGTAACATTTTTTTCGTCTCAAAAAACTTTTGTACTTCCTACAGCATTGCATGAAAAGGAACGCTTTAACAAATGATTTGTTCATTTAGACGCAGAGCCACAAGATCGAGACTGACAAATAGTGACATATTACTTCAATCTGTATCACCACACGCCGAAATCGTGGTAATCAGGAAAGTGGGATAAACCGAAAAGCGATAGAAAAAAGCCCATTATTCTTATTGTACCGGATTTTTGCTGATGTAAGGGTAGTGAATACACCCTCAACTTTATTTTCTTATGAAGCTATAAGCCAACTGTACAACTTAATGTTGTACCTTTGTTGTTTCACATAAAGTTTAGAATACACCGTGACTTTTTAGTCGTCTTACAACGGCAGCCCACTTCATGTATCCAATGAATACTAAACATTCATAAAATAAAAATAGGTATTTATGAGATTTTAATAATTTAAAAATAAAAATATAATTCAGTATTATGACGCATGACGTAGTTAAAACACCATGTTGCGAGCGATGATCTACTGGACTCGAGTGCTGGGTAGGTATATGTTCTCCCGTTTGACAAGTAAACATCATTAACACGTTATTGTTTTATAATTTTATTCTATTTTTTACTATTATTTTTCTTTGTACCTATTATGGAAGATAAAAAAAATCGCGCGTAGGGCTATTTTATGTCGGGTACATTGAGTGGACGACCTTTGTAAGACGACGAAAAAGTCACGGTGTATAATTGACTTTGGGCTGATTTTTTGAACGACGAGAATCTATAACCGAAGAATAATTGTATTCCACGAATAAAATACAACTAACGTACAATAAGCCTTAAGGAATGTATTGCTAAAAGTTTTACTCGTTTCCAATTACATTTAGGTAAATTAATAGGAATAATCCTGAAAGACCTCATGCACCTGACCTGGTACACCTCTACCTAACCCTTCGGAGATTACAGACGTGATGTTATGTTATGATATTATGTAATCCTGTAAGAAATTGGAAAGGCTTCTTTATCTACTTTTATCTTGCCACAAGCATGTCATATTCGAATGTCTACATAAAAATATGTAAATATGTTGGAAAGAGGCATAATCTCCGTTTGTTCAGGATATTGAGACTGTCGATTTAGGCATGTTTAAAAATAAGATATTCAGGATATGTCTCCGTCAAAATATGGAGGCGTATTTACAATATTATTTTGTAAGGAAATATTGACTTAGCCACTCTCTTCAAACATTTCCTTACCTTATTAGATGTCTTTATGGTGATCAGAGATCGGAATAGGTATTTACAGTTTATTTGCCTTATCCTCAAGAAAAATGTATATGTTGATCTCATATTTAGTTATATTATTTATTAAGTAGAGTAAACTAACTATATACATTATTATGTTGTATGGCAACACTTAGCATCTGGCTAAAGTAAAAGCCAGCCCTTGGGTCACGGGAAGCGTCAACTAGCACTCGGATCCCACGGCTCTAAAGTTTCAACCCCAAACGGCTCGAAAATATAGTTCCCACAAAGGTTTCTATATTTACGCCGCTTGAAGTTCTCTGCAGCCGCAGCGGCAGCGCCAGCACAGCACGATGAGCTTGGAAGATGTGATGGCGCAAGAGTATCGACGCATGTTGCGTCCCACACAATAGGCTTACCCATCTTTCAACGAAACAAAGACATGCCGTCCAGTCTTTTGCAATCGTCGCGTGCCAAGCCATGGGGTTCTAAAACAGAAACAGATAACATACCTCCCTATGAAATCTCGGAATGATTTTTAAGTTCCGAAATGAAAATGTTAAATTAAAGGGAGGTAATATCCACATGTTACTTACTTCCTTTAACTTTAGGCAAATAAACTTTACCTATCCCAATCTGCGTTGATGATAATTATATCTGTAAGCCAGAAAACAATCTCTAAGAATGCTCTTTGTAGGAAAATATTGAATCAAGAACGGTTCTTCGATGTTTTTTATTAACGAGGTCATATACAACAATAAACCGTTGTCTGAAAACCAATAAAATAATCATGAGTTCATATTTATTATACACGTTTTATTCAAACAAAGGTTAACAATAGGCACTGGCGACAACAAAGGATGAACACATCGAAATGTGTCGATATTATGTCACCGTATAAATGAATGAAAATGCAAATCGCTTTGCTGATTGGCTCAGCGCTTAGGCCTGGGATTTTTTATCGATAAAACCGTACTCGATAAATGGAATCGCCAATTTCCCGGCGATAGGTGAGGCGCAGGGATGGAACGCATGTGGTTAAAAGAGTGATAAATATAATTGGATGTTAAAGCAGAGGAAGATCAAAAAAAAGATGGATGGATTATGTTAAGAGTAATATTAAAGAAAAATAAGTAAATGATACCGTGACAGCTGACAGGAAGAATATAAGATGATCAGGTGTGGTGTTTTTTTTTAAACTAATAGAATGGTATAAACACATTACGGAATACGATGCTTAATTTTGTAGCGTGACTTACCAAAGCAAACATTGGCGATAATTGAAATATTCATAATAGTGCAATTAGTTTCTGTATGTAAAACACAAACAAGGTTGTCAAACAAACACATACATTAATCTTTAACGAATCGTATGCAAAAAACATAATTAACATTTAATTTTGTGTTTAATAAATTTTGTTAATATATCCGTGGTGGCCCACTGGGCAAAGGCTTCCCTCCATTTTTACCAGTTCTCTCGGCAGCCATAGATCAATCTTTAATAAAGCGGTCTACATCATCTCGCCATCTTTGCTAAAAGGCCTTCCATGACGTCATGTTTCTTTCCTCTGGCACTCATTTAATAATACATCACATAAATTGTGTCAAAGGAAAAAAATACAATCTCATCGAAAAGTTTATTAGATAAATTAAACGAGGGTAGTAAAAAGAGTATGTGTACCGTCGCATGCAAAAGTGATATCTATAAATCAAACATTGGAGAGAAACGCTGGACAACGTGATGATAATTAGGAAAGTGACAGGGCAATTACAACGTCTGCCCACTGTGCGGGCATCGCTTTATGCTGCGTACGCGCATACTAAATATGGCGGCGCAATGCATAGGAGGTAGCGAGAGCGGGTAGACTAGAAGCAATTCAAACAGAAGTGTATTTTTTTACGATATAGTTGAATTATTCAGCAGTTTGACTATTGTTGAAATAATCCAATTTCAGCTGACGCTGATCCATTATTGTCTCAAGATTTCAACCAACTGTCGCTAAGTACATCAAACCCTATACACAACTACTACGAAGTACCTACCTAACATGTATTATCTTAATTACAATCTGTGTAGCACGAGGTAATTAGCTAAATCCTGCATTAAAGTCGTAATGGGATTAATGTGTTGGATGCAATAGCATTATCTTATTGTTATCTTCCGTTGCTTAAATAAATAAACAAAATAGGGCATCAAACAATAAAAATCAGGATCAGGAAGTCTTGATCAGGAAAGAAAATCCTAAACAAAACTATTTGACTTACCAAATTTTTTTTTTTGTTCCTAAAAAGATATGGCCATAAACGATCCCAAAATAATTTAATGTTGTTTTCACCGAGATATTAAGTAAATGCACCGCAAAGTAGGATTTAAGGGTCTTCGAATACCGACCACCTGTGGATGGCTAACAATTTATTAAGTTATTTAGGGGCTTGTCACTGCTTTATGGCTTACTAAGGCCGTATTTATGGGGTTTCAGCATCATGGCGTTTATTATGAGGCGCATGAAAGATTGTGATTACAAAGGAAGCTGCTGAAAAAATTGTTGCTGTGCTATGGCAGATAATAATGGTCTCTGGTATTATTTATTTTACAAGTCGTGTCTGCTGGCATGTCCATAGGCACAAATTACAACCGTTCATACCGTTTTAACCTCTATCTTTTAGGAATGAATTTTCAAAGTTCCTTTCTTAGTGTTCTCCTTCGATATAAAATAGAATTTTTGTATGTTTCTAGACCGAGCGATTCGGGCCGTGCATTGCCTACCAGTAAAACTTAGAATAAATTTCGTTTTTTTTTCTTGAATAAATTGTCCTTTATCTTATAGGTCGGTCTAAAATCGGTTTAAACCGAATCACCTATAAGATAAAGGACAATTCAATTATACAACCCACATAACTTCATCTACCTGCTCCTTAAAATGTTCGGATTAACTATATTAATAAGTATTCACGTGCGCCAACCAAGTTCATTTCGTTAGAAGTTATTAATCCCGCATTCCAAAGTTACATTAGCAGATTAGTTACTTCAGAAAATAATTCCACTAATTATGCGCTTACGTGAATGTTCTTCGCAGTTAGTAGGAATAATTAGCGGCAACTTTAGAAGCGAACAAATTAGCATTCCCCGCTGTCGCTTGTGACATTTACCACAAATAATTATCGTACGTCTCTTTCTAACGATTAATCTGCTTGAAAGTTTAACAAAGTATTTTGTACAGTTGCGTGCAGAATCGTTCAAATTAATTCTACATTCGTTTTGACGGAACGTCGGAATATAAAGACTTTTTTGTAATTTTTGTTTGCTACTTACGTAAACGGAACGTTGTGGTTTTATTTTCCTCTTCCCTTCGCTGTAAATCGACGGAACTGAAAACAAATTTGTTCTCAACTTATGACAAGGTATGACAAGAATTTATTTTTCTTTTTCGTCTACTTGACACGCTTAAGAAGATTTCCCGGTGTACAATTGGAGACAAACGTTTAAATGTTAATGTGTCATAAATATTAAACTCGTCAGTCACGCAACAGTTGGTTCCGTAGCTTAGGGTTAGAAATCCCTATTGTGCGGTTTAAGAGAAATAATTAATTGTTGTTCCTGTAGCTTATCTACTTATGAGTCTCGGACATTCATCGCAGCCTTGTTATTTATAAGCTCTGGATTACCGCTTGTAATTAAACAGTGTTTGTTGAAAAAGTGTTGAGTTTCTTTTGCCTTTGCAATTCGTGTCGCAATAATTTTGTTAGCATTTTGATGTTATTTGTGACATCATACACACTGGTATTGATATTGTTTTATAAAATTATAGAATAAAAAGGACCTTCTTGTTCATCATTCTCCATGGGAAACTAACTTTTGGAGAGCTAGATTCAATTTTTTTTTTTGTGTTTCTGCACTTTGACGTTCAAAAGACAGTCTTTTAATAGTCTAATTGATATAAACAATGTGATTATAAGACATATATTACAGAATAAAAAAGAAAAAGAAGTAGGTATGTAAGGATAGTAGTAGCATGTGGCATTCTGTAGTCTCTGTCTATTTTCATAAACAAATGAGTCAGGTTATGTACCTGTGTATGTGAATAGAAAATACATTGCGGAGTCTGAAAAGTAACAAAAAACTACACCGATAGTAGTTAATTAATAAATTCATACAACGTTTAACACTTTCGCGGCTAAGTGTACACGGTAAGTGGAGCGTGCCGACAATCAGGTTGTGTCCGTTCGCGTATAATGAAACAATTTACTTTAGACCACTCCACACCATTATCAATGGAACCATATGTATGACTATTTATAGAAAAAAAATGTAAGTCATTTCTTTTAATTTCAGAATACGAGGTTGTTTTTTTAATAGATTTCCTTAGTAAAACAATGTGCACACCAGAGTCAATGCGGTTTTGTCATTTGTAAAACAAATAAATGAGTAATTTTGTTCTAATAAAGAAGTTGTGACAAGCTTTCGACAAGACTTGTAAACTGACGTGTTTAAAACATGAACATAAAGGCTCAAACCCACCGCGGTGCACGCGGGTTCATTTGTTTGACAACGTGGGTCTACGTTTCCACAGCCTTACACGCTACACACCCACAACTAAGTGCAACGGTAGCGTGCGTGGCCCACCGCGGCATAGTCGTGGGTTAATATTCGTGTATAGCGTGTACCGCATGCACAGCGAACATGGCATTGACAGCGTTGAGCTATGTGAGCATCTTATTCGAGCAAGCCACGCAAGTACTAATGACCTCATTTGATGCATAGCGTGTCCGTGGTTTACAGTGGACACAATCACATACATTTTGTTACAAAGCGAAGCTTAACATAGGTGCGTAGCCTATCCGTGCACCGCGGTGGGTTTGCGCCTTAAGTGTATTGACGTTGTTTCGGTCATGTATTGACAACTATTTTGATAATCTTTTGAAATTTTGGGTAGTTTTGTACAAGTGGTGCATTTAACTAGTCTTAACTTCTTATTTTAGATATAAATGATAGACAAAACTATTAGACACGACATGTATTGTACGTCGTCGTAAACACGAGGTTACAAGATGAACAGGTCTATAAGAGCAGAGGAAGATCAACGAAAGGATGGATGGATTGCGTGAAGAATGATATTCAAATACGATCTAAATCCAATTCATAAAAAAAACCATTAACTAGTCTCCGAACAAAATTCAGCGTCACAATAATTCCCGAACGGTGTCCCGAAAACCAGATAAGAGCCCTGAAAATTCCCGAACGTTGAATACCAAGGTTTTACGGGAAACCGCCTCGGAAAGTGGTTCCATACAAAAGTTCCGCTTCCAATCCACTCAAGTGTAAATGAGTTTCTGTTCGTTGCCTTTTAATCCGTTAAAACCTTGTACCGATGTTGTAATGATAGTCTGTATTTAGTTTAGAAATTACTATGTGACTAACTGGATTAAGTAGCTATTAAATTGTTGGACATGTTTACCTACTGTATATCAACTGAAATCCGTATGGCCTATTAAATTAGATAATGTGTTTATGTTCCATTATATCTAAACGGTAGCACTAAGGCTAATAAAACCAGAAAAACACATTAAAAGTTACACAATGCTACATTTATTTGAAGAGTCGTAAAACAGCGTCGTAATTTGGAAAATCCTATTTATGGTTTTTGCTACATTTTTATAGTAATCTTGTTTAACTGTGGGCATTAGGCTCACCCCTTATTATATGGGCTTACAAATAAGTGTCGAAATGTGGGTGTACCATCTATACAGATACAACCTGCTTAACCACTCGGGGAATACAGGCGTGATATTATTTTATACTTGTAATTCTAAATAATATTATAGTTTAAAAAATAAGCTTTAGAGTCTTCATTCTATTTCTCGTATTCTTCTGAGTAAACCCTTTCATTTGAAGCCCATATCATTCAGCCGCTCGGATCCATCTTCAAGTTAAGCCGCGCTTGTCTAGGTTGGTCTGTGGATGGGTGACCAACCAATACATACCTAGTTTCCTCCGTGCCTCGGAAAGCGCGTTAAGTTGTTGGTCCCGACTCTCATTTGTAGATCTTTGACAGTCGATACAGGTAGTCAGTGGCCCGAAAGTCTGACAACCAGTCTTACCAAGGGGTATCGTATTACCCAGTACTAACTGGGTTGTGGAGGTCAGATAGGCAGCCGCTCCATGTAAAATACTGGTATTCAGCTGCATCCGGTTAGACTGTAAGCCGACCCCAACAAAGTTGGGAAAAGGCTAGGCAGATGATGAGTTACAGGTAGAAGGGGAAGCTAAAAAAGCGTGTTAAAACCAAAGCGAAAATTTCTCAAATTCTGCATGAAAGTCAGTTAATCATTGCATTAAAAACCTTTTATAGTCAATACAACTTCAACTTACTAACCTCAAAACACCTCAGTCACGATTCCACCACCACTTTCGCGAGTGTTTGAGCGCCCTCAGACAAAGGGAGCAATAAGCCCGAGGGTGCTTCTCACAAGACGCTGTAGAATCGAGGATGTTTGAACAGTAAGCAATGGATGTTGCGCCAGGATATGAAAGACTTGAATGAAAATATTTTGTGGGAACGCTGTACGTGGTCTAAGGGACAGGAAAGAGTAAAGGCGATTCCTAGTCTAAGTTATGTTTAATCTAACTTTAATAAAATTAACTTTATTTAAAACAGGGAAAATTGATGTTAGAAGTCTTTCCTTTCGTTCTCACAGTTTGCAGGGAAAAGGTTATTTTTTTTTTATTTGCAGTTCTTTTCTTTTATACATAACATCACGCTTGTAATCCCCGAAGGGTTAGGTTGAGGTGTATCTAATAGTACTCCCACATTTTGCCGGTTATGTTTAAGTCCCACGTAATACTGGCCAAGCCTATGGCTCCTACTGAGAAATTCCTGATAGAAAAACCCAATAACAATTTACCCGACACGGGAATCGAACCCAGGACCTCATGGTCAGCAGTCGTTCTTTTTTCAACAAACCTTATTTCGCACTTCGTGTGGTGTTTTGTTATGTTCCTTCCGTTAACTTTTTCATTATTTTATTTCAGAGGTGACGGTTACATACCGCCGCGGTCTGCCGGTGATCACCGTGCCGTTGCCGTCCCGGCGCGAGAAATGTCGCTTCACACTCCGTCCCGTCTCGCAGACCGTCGGCGATCTGCTAGAACAGGTGAGAGATCTTCTTACAGGCAAGAAGACTTGGAGTTGCAAATGATTCTGCGGTGAGAAGGACCATTATTAGATACTAACTTTTGCCCGCGGCTTCACTCGCGTTAATTTACAATAATATGACAATTAAACTCTTAACACACTACTAAAGTTTCTTTAAAGATATAATTCAATCATGATTCGAAAGACACGTGGTGCCATCTATTATCATAAGAACGTTATTGTTGTTTTCCTCGGGAACAGTACTTTTTTCTGGATGATAGGTACCCTATGTCCGTTTCTGTACACCTGACAACGTATATGCAAAAATTCAGGATTATCAGTTCAGTGGTTTAGGCGTGAAAAGGATACTACAAACTTACTTTCGCATTTATAATATTAAGTTAGGATGATGTGACTAAATCCATCATTGTCTCAGTGCAAAAGAGAGGTGGTGTATAAAATCTTCTTGTTTCGTCTCGATTGTGTTTTCAAATCACTTGGGCCCAGTAGAAACCCATGTTAATCGTGCGTCAGTGGAGTCATGTATGTCCTCTAACGTGGAGGCAAATCTGGGCACAGATTTGCCTCCACGTTAGACAGCAGGCAAGGCTGATCACGAGCACCTCATTTGAGTTTCGAAATTTGCCTTATTGTGTATGCAGCGGCTACTTGGGTGTTCAAAGTTAATATTAATATCCAGTTTTCGGAACAAATGATGGACTTTACTCGTCATAACTGACACCCCAGGACATTTTACTCGCAAGCAGCAAGCTGAATTTCCTTGAATACTAATTGAACTTTCAATTTTCGTACTTACAGTTCGTGCCGAGTTCTATCCGACCATCAGACCACAGCTCGCACTGAAAACACACTTTTGAGTGAATTCCTATTCAATTTCTGATAGCAGTAAATACCAATCAATTCATTACCTTATAACTTATTCATTCCCCTTCAAATGATTCTCGGGTCCTGAGTTTCAACAGGTGGAAGGACAGCAGTTACCGTTCACCTTTATAAGTAATATTCATTAATGGAAGATCCGCTGGCAAGAGTCCAACCGTGTTAAAACAATCACTTTAATTTTGGACCCTTGGTTTCATCATAATTTCAGCTAAATGACTTTCACTGCAACGCTTTTACTAAAAATCGCTCAACTGGTCGTGAGCCTGGTCTTCAGCTGCTTGAGCTTTCATTTAGCGAACAGACTATACCTTGTTTTACCTATACAACATTATTTTTAGTATATGCGAAACCTGAATATAGTTTATTCAGAATAAGTAACTGAATCGATTCCAATAATTTTTAAACCACGTTATATTTTTTCCCAAAAATATTAAAAGTTGAACACCGAGCTAATTTAAGTACCTATCGCAATAATTTAGGTACCTACTGCCAAATTATTATTAACTATGAGCTCAAGACCACGCTGGAGGCGCGCGCTGCGTGGTGACCATGTTTTTGCGCGGACAACCAGGTAACAGAACAAGCTTATAACTTTGTGATTTTTCATGATACAGTTTTGAAATTTTGGACATAGATTCTTTACATAAAAATACTAGACACGTGTTTCAGGTTTCGCATATACTAAAACTAATGTTGTATATAAAGACTATCCTCGTCTCAGAGTCTTGGCTAAAACCATCACCTCAATTACATAAAACATTTTCTATCACAATCCAAAAGAAATAAAATCCGCTCACAATGAATAGGCATAATTGAATCCATACTTCGATACTATAAATATAATATGATAGATGCGAAAGTACTTAACTCTGTTTGTTTGTTACCTTTTCACGACAAAACTGGTGATTGGATCGTAATGAAAGGCAAGAAGAATTATATCCTGGGGAAGGACATAGGCCATCTTTTTTTTGCTCACACATACACATCAAAATTTCCACGCGAACGAAGTCGCGGTAAACAGCTAGTTGTTGTTGTAGTTGTTGTTGTTGTTGTTGAAAGATATTGCAATAGTTGTGTTTCGCAATTATCCGCTGATCTTTCTCCGACTCCCTGTATTCTTTACCGGCTAAATGTTTCGTTACAGTCAGTTACTATAGACTGCCCAAACATGACAGCACCCTTGACACGCGATTGCTTCAAGTGCCCATCAAACTGACGTAATAGGCCACTAGTTGCCACTCACGACACAATTGTGCACTGTGTACGTTGTTGAGTGGCCCTTATTTGCATACGACGATGTCTATGTTCAACCAGATAGACTTAGGTTCAGACTACGCACAGATAAATGATACTCTCGAAGGCACGTATTACAGAACGTCACTTAAGTATCAAGCATTACTTTGAATAATTTTCAACCAATTAATCAATCAATCTTGAATCTAGTTTTATAAAGGGTGTAAGTAGCCTTAACATAACCGAGAGGCACTTGTTGTCCCGGTATTTGCGATATTTTTTTTTGTTCTAGACTATGGTCAAGGACAAAAAAAGATGGTAGGTTCCCAGGTATGCCTGGGAACCTTCTAGTTACGGAGATATTGGGGGTCAAAGTTCCAACTATTTCTCAAGTTTTTTTTAAATACTTGTTTTTAATGTAAGATATTTACTTTACTCACCTCCACGACGCCCTTACTATTCAATCCATCCATCAGTACAATGCTTTGAGTGCGTTCCATCGAGTCCTACCGTAAAACGTGATTTTTCACCACAAAAAAAAAGTCGTTTCCGAGCAACAATTTTTGCGTAAAGTTACTTAGTTTGATGTTCAGAATGCTTGGTTGACGGCTTCGTGAAGGGTCTGTTTACAACCTGTATTTTATACGAACCTAAAAATTCTGATTTTCGAGCGGAAAATCATTACTTATTTCGGTTCGGAATTGTTAAGAAAACAGAACTAGACATATTAAATGGATGTTAGTTTATTAGGTGAGATGTTATTTCAAGTACGTAAACAATATTATTGTATTACAAACAATCTGAATTCCATTAGAGCTTACGTGTAAAAGGAAACAAGGGCAATGAAAGGTCATAAACACAGAAAAAATTATATGCAATTGTTTATCAATTTGACATACAACGTCAATTTGCGAATGTTGTAGCTATTTCAAATACTTGAATATGCGAACAATTAGAGTTGATTGTCAATTTGCTCAAGAGTTAACTTCACTGACTTTACAATAATCTATCAATCTTAATTTCGTCCAATTCAGATTTATTAAGAACACGTGAATAATTTACGTCAACGAAATAAGTTACTTAATATCTAGGACAGATGAACTAAGATTGATTACGAATTATATACCCGCCGATGACCCCAAACCCTAACTACTAATCAATAGACAACCACCAAGTTCTAACTCACCAGCTTGCCGATACTATCGATAATTACGTTTATTACTTAGTCCAAGTTCGACCGTCTGGAGTAATGAGGGAACTTGTAATGTTGGTCGGGATTTATGTGTGATTTAATTGAGTTTAGCAGATTATGTGCTTGTGAGGGTTGATTGGTGTTTCTTCTTTCGTTTTCGTGTGGTTTGTACCTGGTGTCAGAGTTTTAATGCCGCCCAAGAGCCTCTGACTTGGCTTTCCATGCCGTTGGGAATATCTCTCACGCATACTGGTTCCCTCACGTTATTTTCCTTCAGTACGCACATCCTCGTCCGAAATCAGAGGTGCGTGTCTTGGGTTCGAACTCGAGACCTATGACTGAGCACTCCAACGGTCACACCACTAGGCTATTACTGCTGCACACTGGTGTTTGTTAAGAGATTAATGGAAAAGCTTTTTGTGTATGGCATATCACAAAGGCTCTGTGATCTCATTATTTGTATACACATGCGTTATTGACAGCCTGGTCCACTCACTGCGGAGTATAGGGCTCCTCCCTTTATGCCATTCTTCCCTGGTCTGCGCAAGTCTAAACCAGATCTTACCCGCGGTTAAGAAGAAGAAGGTCACGATCTTCTGAATCTCATCTACCCATCTGGCTGTAGTTCTGCCAACACTTCTTCTACCGTCTCTTGGTAACCATTTAGTGAGTAGCTAGGTGTACCCTTAAATCTTTCTAAAAAACTCCTAATTAGATGCTCGTAAAGGTACTAAAAGTTGGATGTTTTCATTCCCTGAAATTATTTTTCATCTGCAGCTGGTGTAGTGGAAAATAAAATATCTTGCATTTTTCCAGGGCGACCAGAGCTTTAATATGAATTATGTGCACTGCACCTGCTGCTAGCTGCCTTCGTTGGCCTGTTTACATTTTTGTGGCTACTGGTGTATTTATTAATTAATTACATGCTTTACGCACTAGTAAAAACTACACAAAGGCGGACTTTGGGCTGAAATTCATTTACACGACGCCGATGTAGACGTTGCCGCGATGTGACGTCGTCGACCGGCATCGTATCGTGATTTTTAACCGACTTCCAAAAGGAGGTGGTTATTAATTCTTCTTACTTTTTTTATTATATCGGAATGAAACCTTAGTTACTTAGCTGAATCTTAAAGTACAAAACAAAATCCGTGTCGTATGTCATTTACACGATTAAGAGCTAGCGCAGTTTTATAAATTTCGCACAATACATTAATTACGGCAGACCAGCGACCTTTCCACAAGCAGCTCAGTGAATGTTGGTTCGTAACCTTAATTGTTTGAGCCCGAGTTTTTCTTGGCCGGTTTTTCATTTGTGATTTTTTTTTCATTTATTACTGTCATCCTTTCTGGTCATGCAGTGGGACAGTATAGGCCAAAAAAATCTTTCTGGTAGACAAAAGCACAAAAAGTTATTTATCTCCTTTGTCCGCTTTACCTGACTGCATTATATTCATATTCTATGTTTCTATCTCCAGGTGAAGGCTGAAGACCGCGGTGTGGAGCGCGCGGCTGCGCTGGCGGCGGACGAGCGCGTGCGCATCGCCGCGAGTGACACCATCGAGGCGCTGCTCGAGACAGACTTTCGCCTCATCATCAACGACACAGAGTACTATGTCAAGACTCCTGCTCAGGTTAGTACTTCTAGATATGCGCGATACCAAGGGCGGATCCAGCTTTTATGTCAAGGGGGTCACATAGTTGAGATCGATCTAACAAAATCAACTTTTCTCTTATGTCTTTTCCCAAAACGTTTTAAAATTATAATTTTTCCCATTCCAGGGGGGGTAATGCCCCCAAGACCCCCCCCCTCCTCCTGGATCCGCCCTTGCACGATACTTTCATTAATTGTAGCGATGCTTTGGATTGATCTGAATTGCAAAATGGGATACCATTTTGGATCGTGTTGAATATGAGTATTATGACAATCATATCCTCCATTGAAAAAGAAGATCCTCCGATCAGACGAATGCTGTGTCTGGTGGGCTACTGCCTGACGGTTGTCGGGTTTCTGTATTTATAAGTTGATTGCTTGGATAACTGCTGCGTGTTGCAGGATTTTGCGTGACGTCAGGTATGAAGCGTCAGTAGTTCGCATGTGCCGTTGGAGATGCCGCCAAACCATCATAGTCTTTATGCTGAGACGTAGTGAGTGGAAAATAAGGGGGAAGAATACTGATACCGGAAGAGATTGGCGCAATATCTCTTCTTCTTGTATCGACACCTTTGATAGAAGAATAGATGAAATAAACGGAATTACGGGCTGGATTATGATGATTGTTAGTGTTCACGGTCAGCAATCAGACTTAGCGAGTTCACTGCTTCTAGAGTCGATTCGCATTCTATTTACGTGATACTCTCCAGTGATCCAACCTGAATTGGTAGCGATATTTTATAGTTTTAGATAAAGGTAAGGTCACTGTAATGTATCACGCTTCGATTTGCCAGAGGCGGCTTTTACAGCAGTGCAAGCATTTATCCTCAATCAGTCCATTCGATCACTGCTGCCGAGTGCCGCTCAATCAGTCTCCCCAAAGACTGACTGGAAAGTGCGGTTTTTGAGCTTCTTGCGTTAAAAATACACACTACGTAGTGCTAAATGCACCCAAAAATGTGGCAAAAAAATTAACATTCCATGTTTTGAAGGCTGGATTACGTACTACTTGGTATAATATTTAAACACAAAACTATTAAACAATATTTGGGCAAGTCCCTGCTGAAAATTTGTCAAGCGATGAACAAGCGGTCAGCTTTACATATTAAACTGTTCTTCGGAAAACGTGCTAAGTTGTGGCAAACCGGACCTTAGCGCTGCGGTGAACACGGACAACTTTGTTTATAATACTTTTGGACAGTCTGCAGCTTTGGGTAGCAAAGCTAATGTTAATAGAACCTGTTGTATTCGTAAATAAATGAGTTTTTGTCTGTAGCTGTGGTAGCTCATTTATGTACCTTTAAATAGCTGATAATGTTCCCAGTGCTGGAAAACAGGCCTCCCCTCTGTAAGAGGCAGTGGGCTGTCGACCCTATTGGTGTAAGTCACATATTTTTTCGTTCACCGTTTTGAGAGCAGTGGGGATAATAAATTACATAAAGTAATGCGTCAGGCTAAGTTCGAATCTAGGACTCGTTTAGGCTACACCTAGATGAAAGTAAAAGACTGGTATTCAGTTCTCTTTAGACTGGAAGCCGAATCAAATATACTTGAGAAAAAGCTAGGCAGATAAAGATGAGGTGAAGACCCAAATTAATGCCTAAATAAAAGCGCACTGTTGACGGACAAAGCTCTGCTCAGCAGCGACGGTTGAACTTCATATAGCGCAATTATATTTAGGCATTCATTTAAATTTCGCTCCGTGTTTAATGAAAACGGGCACTATTCTCAAACATACTAATTTTGCAGCATATTTTGAACCATAATTTGTTACTTAAAGAAGTTAGAAATATTATGTATGTATACTACCCACATTAAAGCAGAGCCAGCTGTATCTATTCAGCTATACATTCTCTATATCTTACCAAATACATGTACAGCCACCAGCACAACAAGCTACTACAATCTGTCAAATTTCTTTAAGAGATTCTCAACTTTATCGCTGAAGTATTACGTTCAAGGTTGATTGTTCAATTTGAAAGTTTCGGTTAGCTTTATGTGCTCGCGTCTGTACATATACAAGTATATACACCTAATTTAATTGATATTCGGTCAGGCTTACGTTTGTGTTTGTCATACGGTCTAATTGGCAACTGGCGGCGAGCCGACTTCGCTCGTGTGATCGATACTTTAGATGTCATTATTGAATATCAGGTCTATTAGTTGGCCATAGTTCTGAGTTAGTCGTGTGTGCGAGGTTTAAGGGATATACAGATAGTGGACATCTGAGGCGTGGTCTGATTAGTTTAAGATTTAATATAGTGTTAACAAATTGATTTGAGTTCCGTCATTGATTCATTAGTTTGTTAATCTTCACTTACGTAATCATTTGGAATACCAGTACCAAATTTTTTCATTGGAGTAGTGAACAGACATTTGGCGAGTAATAAACACTAAAGGGACTTCTTTAGTGTTTATTACTCGCCAAATGTCTGTTCACTACTCCAATGAAAAAATAGTTAAAGTCATTATTGACCTTAAACTACATTTAATGCATGTTTTTTTTCTACAATAAGCGACCCCTAAATTAATGCTTAAATAAATAGTGTGGAAAAGCGTTGAAAATCTAAGAGAACATTTTTTTAAAGGCATTTATTTTACTATTGTTCTAATTTACTACAGTACTAATTGGTCTAGGTCGTCTAAGGTTAGTGAAAGCTTATTTAGTGAAGGCATTAAAATGTCCAATTTTACTTAACTACTACTTACAGCTGTTCATCGAAGGAATCAGCAAAAAAAATGAAAATAGATTCTTTACTATTTAAATAACTCAAATGTAATAAAATATTTCAGCACACTATTTGAAAGGTAAAAGAAAATGTTATTTACCAAATAAAAATAGTAACAGGTGAAAATAAAGGGTGAAAATAGTCCCTTAACAAAGCCGAAAGGCACTTACACACACACACAAGGTTTTTTTTAAATACATGTTTTTAAAGTTAAGATTTTTACTTTAAACATCTCCGCGACCCCCGTACTATTCAATTCATCTATCAGCACAATGCTTTGAGTGCGTGCCATCGAGTCCTACCGTAAAACGTGATTTTTCACCCCAAAAATAGTCGTTTCCCAGCAATAATTTTTGCTTAAAGTTACTTAGTTTGATGTACAGAATGCTTGGTTGACGGCTTCGTGAAGAGTCTGTTTACACCCTGTATAGGTCAAAGTAATTTGACGTAGGCTTCCATCTTGATAAGCTAATAAAAGAAGAATAATAGAGTTCGCTTTTCCTCGAGAACTTAACAAACAATTTGTCCTTGACAAAAAAACAATCTTGATTAATGGCGGGATACAATTTCGCAATCATTCTCGTCGTTAATCACTTTTTTGATTAATTAGTTAAAGTCCGAAGCGCTAAGTTTGTTACGAAGTCATAAAACTTTTAATTATGATATTATTTTGCGAGAATATTTTTGTGGTGACCGAAGAGTTAACTCATTTCTGAACCAGCGGGTTGTGAGTTCAAAAGAGTGAACTTTGGTGACTTTTTTTGAGAAGTCATTCTTAACTTTGTTCGGAGGAGCTCGTGGCTAAATAATAACAGCTGCTCGGGTCGAAATTTAGGTTAAGCCGTGCTTGTCTAGGTTGGTCTGTAGATGGGTGACCGCCCATTACTTACCGAGTTTCCTCCGTGCCTCGGAAAGCACGTCCCGGCTGTCATCTGTAGATCTTTGACAGTCGTTACACGTAGTCGGTGGCCCAAAAAGTCTGACAAGCAGTCTTACCAAGGGGTATCGTATTACCCAGTACTAACTGGGTTGTGGAGGTCAGATAGACAGTCGCTCCATGTAAAATACTGGTATTCAGCTGCATCCGGTAAGACTGGAAGCCGACCCTAACATAGTTGGGAAAAGGACTCATCATCTGCCTAGGATGATGATGGTTCTTAACTTTGTTAGTCTTTTGATAGTCAGAAACCCAAAAGTCTTAACAACCGGTCTAACCAAGGGTTATCGCGTTACCCAGCAGCTGGGTAGTGGACGTTAGATTTGTAGTGTGTGTAAAATACTGGTATTCAGTTGCATTCAGTTAGACTGGAAGCCGACCCAACTTAATTGGGACAAGGCTAGGCAGATGTTACATCCCTATACATAACCAGTTATCTGTGTATATCCCTAGAAGTACATACTTACTAAGCAAGTGTCAAGATTTGTAAAATAATAGTTAATTGTTCATTTTTTCTATAAGAACAGGGATTTGGCCCGAAAAATAACAGTGACAGACGGATGACCCCATTGAGTAGAGAGAGAAAATCTGACCTTTTTTAATCCACGACGATCTTTTACATCTGAAACATACCAAAAAGGAAGAGGACCAAATAAATCCGGACTAACAAAGCCACAATCGATCTCATTCCGTAAAGTAAGCACATAAAGCCTTTATTTTACCGATAATAAATAACCAACTTATGTAATTGCAACTACTTGAGAAGAAATAATAGTAGATAGTACATATGTTACAGTTACAATTACCTGAGGGTAATGGTCGAGAGAAAGAACGAGATTTGATCACTACAATCCATATTGTTCATCATTATCATCATCATCAGCCTACAGCAGTCCACTACTGGACATAGTACGCCACTTAACTCGATTCTCGGCAACTCTCATCCAGTTGCTACCAGACACCCTCGAAGATCGTGGCTCCACCGAGCCTGAGGGCTTCCCACCTTACGCTTGCCGATTCGCAGTCTCCACTCAAGAACTCATCTACCCCAACGGTTTTCGGTTCTCGGTCAATTTATATTGTTATTAAAAGATGACCGCTGGATAAAGTTTGGCTCGACCCTGAAGTTGGCAAACTTCACTGCCCACATCCAGAAATCCTGCTACCTTCCCTGAACTGAAGGTGGACCGGCGTCCACCTTCTCCGCTGAACGTTCCGGTTCAGATCTATCGGCCATCCATACTGTAATCTCCCAATTAACTACTCCCAAAACAAAATAATAAAAACTGTTTTGGCAAACAGCCAATACATTGTCCGTATTCAAAAATAATTTACAACCCGGGCCCCACCAATACCCATCGCACTACGATAACTAAAAGCATTTCATCCACGTCACCTGCATTCCGTGCTACGTGCACACCAATTAGTTAATAGTTAATTACCGTATCAGGGGCCCAATGGTGCAATTAATTTGCTTAAGTACCTCCCTGTAATTGCGCCTGGTCACTTTCGTGCCCTGGTTTCCCGCTTTTCTATTTGTTTGGGACCCAGAGTGGGAGAGCCATTTAGTGCGTTGCTGCAGGATTTTTAAATAGAGTTTTTTTTTGTTAATTTGGGTAAAGTATGCTGGGTGTGTTTTAATGGCGTTTTTACTTTTAAATTCAACTGAGTAGTTGAGTCTGCAGTTATGTCGGTGGAGAGCAGCGTTTTAGCTGTTGAAGCGAAAAGCATCTTCGCAGTTTAGCTATGTAAGTTCGTAGGGACACACTAATAGACAGACTAACTCTCAAAGCATACTCAAAAGTTCTCTCCACTTCAACCACCACAAGGAACTATAAATAAACAGATTAGTAGCTCCTGGGGTTCCCAACCAAAAGTCCATTACTAAAATTCTCTCATATTCTTGCTACAATATTTCATAAACACACCTCCTCTCATGAAAGATCGTCTAATCCATGCGTGCACGTCTCGATGAGCTAGTTAAGCCGTCTCTAAGCCGGCCGTCAGTTAGATGGCATTTGAGTGGCTTGGAGCGTTCTCTCGACTCGTGAGAGCGTTATGCTACGTATTGCTTTTGAAGACTTAGAAAACATGTTTATGTGCAATTATGAGATGCGTTAGGAATATAAAACATCTTTTTACTTACTAGCGTTTGCTTTCGATTTTGCCTGAATATAGGTCAGAAATTATCCCACGGGAACTTACTACGGGGATAGAATATATCCTATGTGCGTTTCCCCGGTCACGATTTACCTGTGTGGCAAATTTCTTGATAATCCGTATAGCTCTTAAGGCGTAAAAATCTAACAGACAAATAGACACCAGACTCCAGGTATAAGTTATATTCATATGGAACCAGGTCCTTGTAAGCATAAGGGATGATGAATGTTTTCTTCAAGTTTCGTAGCAAAATTAATTGTCAAGTTTCTAGTAATTCAATCCAATAATGGTTAATGTCAAGGACTTATGCAAGACACGCGTAAAAAGACTTTTAGGAAAGCGACTGTACCATACACGTGCAACTGTTATCAGTACCTGTATTGATTGGATATACTAGGAACCTCGGGTTTTCAATGACAGGGACTTTTCCGATTACCTACCCGTTATTTCAAAGTCCGTTTCTATTTCAGATTAACTTATTAAGTATAAATAAGCTAATAAGCAGTAATAAGCTAAGATTTATTCTGAGGATAATTCGCTGAACCTATCATGTCGTTTCAAACAATTTCCAAATCATTATCGTTAATACTAGAAACGGGATATTTACCATGTTTACTGATTGCTTTGAGTTCCCGATATTTCGGCGCTGTTGCATCACCATGATCACGGATAAACTGAAGTTATTGCGCCCACACCCACCCGCAATGTTTGTGAACATGAGTGTGTGTAGTTTAAAATCTTAATTTCCAAATCGGTTACGATATAGTGTTTTCAATTGTATATTATCTAATCGTATACAGTAAGTACCTAGTTTCTAAGCGAAAATGGCATTCCCTAAGTCCAGAAATTCTACAATCCCTTGTTGGATGAGCCTAAACGTGAAGGAAAACGAACGCTTGTATCTTGGACTTGTAGTTGTCAATGCAACAGCAACAGAAATAGCGTTTTGCCAAAATACGTAAGTTCAAAGCAACTTATAAAGTTCTCAACCTCAGATTTGCAGACCATATGGTTCATCTTACTCAAAAGTAATTCACTAACAGTGTATTGATTTGACTCATCATTTTCTACCAAACGTTGAGCAAATATTTGGACTGGCCCAAAACTCGTTAAGTCCCCACTCCCTAATGTCCCTAGTTATCTTTAGTTATTTCCGGGGTGTAGGCCTTGATGTCCAAACGTATTAGGAGCACGCAGTTTAATGTATCTGGTAGTATTGATGTAGATAATACGTCCGGTAAGACTGGAAGCCGACACTAATATAGTTGGGAAAAGGCTAGGCAGATGATGAGTTGCTATCTTAGGAGGCGGGACTGTTAACTTGCATGCTTATATTCTGAAGCTAGACGAAGTAATGGCTGGGTCTAATCAAATTTTATCAACAACTAGCTTTTGCCCGCGTGGATGAACGTACCAAACAAACATACTTACTTACCTTCATCCCGCTTTTAACCCTTCGGGTGTAGAATTATCAAAAAGCCTGAGACACGAATTAATTAATTTTCAATCGTCAGCCTAAACACAAAATTTGAAGATCCTAACTTCAGAACTGACGGACTTTCATATAAACTTCCATCCCCTATTTTACTCGTTTAGGGGTGGACTTCCCAACAATCCTTTCTTAGTGGATACTTACTCTTCACAAAGAACACACCCTACAAGTTTCATATCTCTAGGATCAGCGGTTTGGGCTGTGTGTTGATATATCACCCAGTCAGTCAGTCAGTTTACTATTTTATATATATAGATAGAAGATACAGCAGAAACGGCACGATGGGGCAGTGGCTGAGCGATTGGCTGCTGCGCTGCGTGTCGCGGATTGGAGCCCCGCACGGAACAAATATTTGTATGATCTTCAGGTGTTCCGGGTCTGGATTTTAGTGTATGTGAGTTTTAAATGTTTTTAAATGCACCCACGATACAGGAGAAATTTCTAGTGTGGGGCATCGTTTTATTAAAAAAAAATGCAATTAACTGAATTAGGAAAAGATTGATATTCTTGATTGATAATCCTCCATATTATTATACTCTCTTACACCCCTTCTCTCAAACTGAAGATATAATGTATACATGATGTAAACAGACCCTTCACGAAGCCGTCAACCAAGAATACTGTACATCAAATTAAGTAACTTTACGCAAAAAATATAACTACTTTTTTTTTTGGGGTAGGACTCGATGGAACGCACTCAAAGCATTGTGCTGATGGATGGATTGAATAGTACGGGGGTCGTAGAGGTGTTTAAAGTAAACATCTTACATTAAAAACATGTATTTAAAAAAAACTTGTGAAAAAGTTGGACCTTTGACCCCCATTATCTCCGTAACTAGAAGATTCCCAGGTATAGTCTAGAACAAAAAAAAAATATCGCAAAGACGGGGAGAGCCTTTTGGCTTCGTTAAGGGTCTATTTACACCCTATAGGCTATGTTGTTCTGGCTACCTTATATGCTTCTCTCGGGGTACATACGATCGTATTATACCGCTTCTTAGTATCTTACTCTACTTTTGAGGTCACATAAAACTATAAGTATGCTTTCAAAGTTGACGTCTACATATATTCAGTAGGTCTTACACCTCTTCGTAATATTTGACGTTTTATGTATGTATTTCAATTATATGAGATGACATGCTAAAAAGTTTTAGAGCATTTTAATAAAAGTGGTCTTAAGACGAAAGTTTATGAATAGGAGTCGTATTCTTGGAGAACTGTGGCCCCGCTGTGGAAGCATTAAAGGCTGATTATGATGTTGTCTCCTTAATCTACTAACCGCGCCTGATCTCTCTCCATTCATGTCGGATTGCCGTCCCATAGGACTATGAGAGTAAAAGAACCAGATAGTGCACCTGTGTCTGCACGCACACTTCTGCACTATAATATCTCCCGCTCCAATGGCTAATCTCCGCTGAGATTCAAAAAGAGACCGAAAAACAGTCAGGAGAACTGTACTATCTACTAAATAAGAATCTTAAATTCATTCATACATACACTGACAGCCAAAAACAGCTCAGCTTGAGTTAAAAGTTTAAAAAAATACAAGAGAGCTCCTCATTATACTGATGGTGTGAATTTTTTGAAAATTTATCCCCGGAATTGCTTAACTAGATGTTTGGTTGATGTAAGTTTGTCCTTTTTGTCGATGTGAAACCCTATTGAGTGTACGGTTTGTGTGACAAAGTTCGTAGATTCCATTATAAGCCTACAATTAAACGATAACTTATAGAAATAAACCAGTTTTAAATGGAACATTCACGAAGAAAACTTCCTCCATAAATCCTTCCTTTAAAATGAATAGCGCAACCTGGCGTGCACGAAATGTTCTCAAGTAACTTGCTTCCCAATTTGACAATAAACCAACACTTGGCGAAGCCTCAATAATAATTAGTTCGGTTACTTACCTCGGGCCTTGTATTCCCAGATGTTGCTGAATACGTTGCCTGATTTACTACCTAATTACCTACGGCAGTAATGAATCGGTTCATTGGATAACCCACCAACCTACACGAGCTCGCGTGGTGGATATACAGCTACAATGCACTCACTACAAGTCAGTTGTTTCTGTTCCACCCAAAGGTTGACTGGTAGAGAATGCATTTTGGCATTAAGTCCGCTTCTGTATGCATTATGTCTGCTTAAAGTATTAAATAAATCAATGTCTTTTAAGAGTTTCCGATTTAGTCATCATCTCATCATAATCTACCCATGTTCCGACTATGTTGGGGTCGGCTTCCAGTCTTACCGGATTCAGGTATATGCCAGTATTTTACATGGAGCGCCTACCTATCTGGCCTCAACAACCCCAGTTAGTACTGGATAATACGATAGCCCTTGGTAAGACTGGTTGTCAGACTTTTGGGTCGTTATAACGACTGTCAAAGATCTACAAATGACAGCCGGGACCAACGGTTTAACGTGCTTTCTAAGGCACGGAAGACACTATGTATGTGAGAAGTACAAGCGCGGCTTAACCTGAATATCGACCCGAGCGGCTGTTATTATTTAGCCACGAGCTCCTCCACGAATTTTCCGAAGTTAAGTTTAGGTAGGATTCTAAAATAAACTAAATGCGACCTTTGCAAGCCAGTTGCTACCCACTAGCGACATTTTAAGCTAACACTATATTGCCATGTGAAAAAAAATATGTTTTAAATAAATTTTGACTCAGTTCTGATCGTTTCAAGCTCTTTTGCGGTTCGTAGCTGTGTGTATCTGGATTATATTCAGTAAGTGATTGACGTGTACTATTGTCTACATGAATAGCGATTGAAACATCCACTAATGCCCACATACTACATCTGCAGTCAACCATTAACCAGGATATAGGCTATGTTAGATAATACTACCTGTTTAACATACAAGTACCTTTACACTGAATAGTATGGGTTCAAATGACCGGTATATCTCTCCACAATACTCACGCACTTTTGACGTATTGAGAGACAACATTGTGTATCTTGAATATCAATGCAGTGTAATTTCCGACTACCTACAGTTCCTTTGACATTTATTGGTCTATTAGCTTTTGCTTTTTTTTTAATTGGCTTCGTTCGGAAAACGACATCAATTAAAAACAAAAGTCAAATCTTAAAATGGCTTTAAATCCTTTAAAAGAATAATGAATAGTCTCAGCTATTTAAAAGAAAATAATGAAATATTTATTTACAAAGGGTATTAGGAAATATTTCTGAAAAGAAAAGCTCAAAAGTAAGAGGTCTTTAATGACCAGCATTTTCCTGTTTCCAAGCGGGAAAACGTAGGTTTTTAATGTTTCTTTACATAACATAACATAACATCACGCCTGTAATCCCCGAAGGGTAAGGCAGGGGTGTTAGATTTATTTATTTATTTAATTACAACGGTTGTGTTTACAACAAATACTGGTATTCAGCTGCATCCGTTTAAACTGGAAGCCGACTCTGACATAGTTGGGAAAAGGCTAGGCAGACGATGATGGCTGTGTTTACAACCAATTACAGTAACTAAAATTATAAAAATAAAAGAGGCAATTATAACATATATTAAAATATACAAAATAACAAAGTAAAGCGAAATTTTGTTATGTTTTCACCTAAAAACATAAATAAGGAGAAAAGAATGTAGGTTAGATACATTTCTGTCTCTGCTAGTACACCCACATTTCGCTAGTTGTATTTTAAGTCCCATGTAATAAAGGGCGAGCCTATTGCCAAAAATCCAGACTCCGTGGCGGCTTCAGAGAAAATCTTGATGGAAAACCCAATAACACATGCTCAGCAGTCGACCAACTAGGCAGTCTAAGTCGAGTTGTTTCTTTACAGGATTACAATATTCTTTATATACCCAAAACTTCCACGTAACATTTTCAGTACATAGATAAGCTTCAGTTAATTATGTGTCTTAACTGATGTCCTACCTTGTCGCTCCAATGAACAGCCCGCCTTGCTAACTCCGATATATGGCATCCCGCAGTTTGTTACAAGTTACAGTCAACGCTGTGAACGTGGCGTGAACTGCAAGGGACCGGTTTGTAGTTGACCATTTGAGTGGGACGTTTTCATAAGAATTTAATAACATAACATCACGTCTGTAATCCCTGAAGTGTTAGGCAGAGCCGTACCTAATAGAACACCCATATTTCGCCAGCTATGTTTAAGTCCCATGTAATAGCCTGAGCCTTTTGTCATCAACCGGGCACAAGTCTAGACTCCGTGAGTGCTACTGAAAAATTCCTGATGGACAAAACTCAATAACACTTTTAACTAATAACACATACATAAACTTACTAATATTAGGTGGTATGTTTTGGTGCTGGTGTTAGGTTTGCTGTAAGAAAACCCAATTCTGGGTTAAGCTCGCCTTTGTACATAAGCTATATGTTGTAATTATGTATTTCTCTAATTTTTGTGTGCAATAAAGAATAATAATAAGAATTATTAATGCGAAAGTTTGTGAGGATGAATGGATGGACGGATGTTTCTTACTCTTTCACGCAAAAACAACTGAACGGATTTGATGAAATTTAGCACACACTACATAGATAGTTTATACCTTGGATTAACACATAGGATACTTTTATCCCGATAGTATGATCCCGTGGAAAAATTATCGAACTCCACGCAGGTGAAGCCGCGGCCATAAGCTAGTATATATTATTCTATTTTAGAACTTAATGTTATGCAATTAATATTCCAAAATTCTAAAAGAAAATCTTTGATCCATTAGCTATCGTATGGTGTAATTAAATTTTGGATGTAGCTGGTAGATGCTCGCGTAGCTGCAACACCAAACTGTATATCTCTATTTTTATCATCAGTTTTCTGAACCGCACCCCACAATGAAAACAAAATAAAAGAAGTACTGACGTCAAAACACCTGTATAATATTAGTGGCTATTTAAAAAAAGGACAGGAGATAAATCTGAAATCGTTGAACGAAAATTCCTAGCTGTTTTTTGTCACGAAGTTTTTCTGACGTTGTCTGTCTTAGGTACTAAGATACAGTGAGCAAGTAGCCTGTCCATCCACCTGTCATGTCACTTAGTTTAATCCTAACTTTTATAGACTGAAATAAACTGGATTTAGGTAGAAGAACAAAAAAAAAGTAACCAAGTAGGATGAAGAATAAAGTTCCTAACAAAGATCATATTACTGACATACTTAAGCTCCAAACTTCCTCTAATTACATCTGCAGGAACTAGGTGCGGTACGTAATGTAATTAGCGAGGTTACCTTCAAATTAGCTGAATTTTTTATTGTTTCTGGTCTGTATACTGGGCTTATGAACTTAAAAGTAGTATTTTATTTACCTTACAAGTTTACAACTAAAATAATGTTGTTATAAGCTTTCACGGTTTACAACTAAACTATCGGGAGCTCAAAATAATGCACAATCACGGAAGATATCCCGTAAGTGACAGTATAAGTTTAAAATAATATTTATATAATACAGTAAATAGGCTGAGAGTGACCTGTTGATTTAGTGGTCGTAAGCGCGACTGCCGAGCATGAGGTCCTGGGTTCGATTCCCAGGTCGGGCAAAGTGTTATTGGGTTTTTCCATCAGAAATTTCTCAGTAGCAACCACGGAGTCTGAATTTGCGGCCGGTTGATGGCAATAGGGTCGCCCCCTATTACATGGGACTTAAACATAACTGGCGAAATGAGGGTGTACTATTAGGTACACCTCTGCCTAACCCTTTGGGGATTAAGGCGTGATCTTATGTTATGTATACCGTAAATACATTCTGCTTACTTTTTAATGATTTTTATGTTACAAACAAGCAAATTCTAAAATATATTTTTACAAAAAAACTTTATTATTTATAAAACGATTATTATCTAACCCTTCGGGAAAATATAAGGGTGACGTTATGTTATTTTTTTAGAACTAATTGATTTAGAATTGAACTTAGTAAAATATTCATAAAAAAATTATTGTATAACAAAATTTAATACTCGCTGTATCTGTACTCTATATCAGATTACCATCAGTAAATCTGCCATTTTATTTATTTCTGGACAAACCAAAGTACTGAATAAATGAACAGCGGTAATGCCCACAAGCCGACTAATATGGTTCGTCGGTTACCGGTAAATGTACTCGTGGCGGTAATCATTTTATTTGCAAGTCGTTTGTTATGTGTTTAGTTTGTTTTACTCAATAATAAAGTCCTAATGAATACAAGATTAGAAGCACTCATGTAAAATCTGTAAATAATCGTCGTAAGTTACAGAAATATAGTGACTAAGAATTAGGCAAATGTCCCAGAAAATGTTAGACTTAGACGTATACAGGGTGTAAACGGACCCTTCACGAAGCCGTAAACCAAGCATTATCTACATCGAACTAAGTAACCCTACGCTAAAATTAAAAACGACGTTTTTTTTGGGGTGAAAAATCACGTTTTATGGTAAAACTCAATGTAACGCACTCAAAACATTGTGCTGATGGATGCCTTGAATAGTAAACAAGTCATTAAGGTAATCAAAGTCAATTTATAACCTTATAAACTAGTATTCAAAAAAGAACTTGTGAAAAAATTCGAACTTTGACCTCAAATAACTCCGTAACTAGAAGGTTCCCAGGTATGATCCAGAACAAAAAAAATTATCGCAATGTCGGGGAGAAAAAGTGCCTTTCGGCTTCGTTAAGGGTCTTTTTACACCCTTTATGTTTGTATTGTTGTAGGATTAGTATCTCCTGCCTCGTTGGTCTAGTGTTCGTAAGCGCAACTGTTGAGCATGAGGACCTGGGTTCAATTCCCGGGTCGGGCAAAGTGTTATTGTGTTTTTCCGTCATTAATTTCATTATTAAGTAGCAGACACGGAATCTGGATATGTGCCCGGTTGATGGTATTAGGCGCGCCTCCTATTACCTGGGACTTAAACATAACTAGCGAAATGTAGGTGTACTTGTTAGGTACATCTCTGTCTAACTCTTCGTGGATTACAAGGCGTGATGTTATGATGTTTATTAGTCTCTAAACACTACGAAGATATCCATCTACGAACTAAAAATATAGTAAATCAATAATTTACTGTCCACTAAGCGAAATAACTATAAAATAATCTTCAGTAATCGTTTACTTGCTATGAGAGCTATCATAATTCAGCAGCATGCAATGTTGCACTATTCAAATTATATTGCGACCATCAATATGCCTGTCGTAGTAGAACAAGACACCGCTTTGCAGCGGTATTTGATCTACCACTGAAACATGACGATCTTACATAAACCCAAGTCGTTACTAGACTTATGGTGCAACTTGCAAAATGATGACACATCCACATGCCAGCATTTGGTACTCCACTTGCTTCAACAATAGTGTTTTTTTCTATTAATATTTTTTTTAAATCGGATGTACATAACATAACATCACGCCTGTAATCCCCGAGGGGTTAGGCAGAGGTGTACCTAATAGTACACCCACATTTTGCCAGTTATGTTCAAGTCCCATGTAAAAGGGGGAGCCTATTGCCATCAACAGGGCACAAATTCAGACTCTGTGGCTGCTACTGAGTAATTCCTGAGATATAAAACCTAATAACACTGCCCGACCCGGGAATCGAACCCAGGTCCTCATGCTCAACAGTCGCGATTGTGATCACTCGGTCAAAGAGGCAGTCAAATGAGCAGTTTCCGATACAACCTACTATATCCAATCGTACAAACTTAACCTCCATATAATATTACTTTAGATAAGCCCCTCACCTCATGTGGTGTTAGAGGCATTATTCTTTGAGCGCGGGAGAGAGAGCTTTAACTAGACAAGAATAAGGGAGTCTGAAAGCTGTGTTGGGGTCGGCTTCCAGTCAAACCGGATGCATCTGAATTCTAGTATTTGACGTGTTAGTAACTAATTAACATACGGATAGTCAGTTACTTATCCTAGACATCTCACCTTTCTGTCTGTAAACCAAAAAGGAGGGACAACATAACATCACCCTGTAATCCCTGAAGGGCTGGGCACAGGTGTACCTAATAGTGCACCCACATTTCGCCAGTTATGTTAAAGTCCCATGTAATAGGCCTTATTACTTTTTTTTGTTTTTTCTCGTATTGAATAGGGGACAAAACAAAAAAAAAACCAAGTTCAAATTAGAAGCTGCCATTATAAACTCCACAACAACAGCGCGAAACTTTAATAGTTCCCTTCATTCTCACCTGTTCGTCAGTAATGAGTGTCTGGGTTTAACGAGCTTCCCTGTAAAGGACCTTTTGCAGCAGGATTATTTACACGGAGGCAGTTTCTAGCCTGTAATGGGCGATTATTGAGAGGAGATTAATAACGTTCACTCATGTGCACAGGTCGTGTAATTCTCGCATGAGAAGATGCAGTCGAGAATCGTTTCGCAAGACAAAAATAGAAACGTCCGGTCCGTGTTATTATAAAAAACATTCAAGTTGCTTGATTTCGAGTCACAGTTCGAAAAAACGAGGTTCTGGGTCCGATTCCCGGGTCGTGCAAATTGTTATTGGATTTTTCCATCACTAATTTCTCAGTAGCAGCCACGGAATCTGGATTTGTGCTCAGTTGATGGCTCGCCCCCTATTACGTGGAACTTAAACATAACAGGCGCAATGTGAGTGTGCCATTAGGTACACGGCGTGATGTTCTGTTCGAGAAAATTGCGTTTCGTGTCTCGGTGTTCGAGTTTTCCTTTCGTTTTCTTTTTTTTTGACTCATTTAGCGATCATACAAAGTCAAGTCCCACCACACCACACTCACAGAAGTGCAGTAATCGCCTGGCGAGTGTCGCCTACGAGATTTGCAAGTATATTCTCGCTTTTCGACGAGCAATACTCTCCTAGTGTAAATGAGCCTTAAAGGATCTTTTTTTATAGCATAAACTGAAACTATACGGTATGTCAGCTGAGGAGAAAGCCTTTTTTTACGGGGCTGGTTACTGGCGCTCGTTATTTCGGAAGCTTGGCTTCTGTAACCGTGACTGTGGAAGTTTTTATTTTGGGTGATTCGTAGTGTTCATAGCGTGATTTGAGCGGGATATTGTTGAGGAAAAATCTAGATTCTTGAAGAAATGTATTTTTGCGAGTTACTAGAAATCCTTGATAAATAATATATGACCGCGAACAACTTGATCTTTAAGATAGAGTAGGTGTTAGAATTCCTCTAAAAAGGAGTCCACTGAACTTACACATCACGACTATAATCCCCGAAAGGTTAGGCAGAGGTGTGCTTCAGTAGCTACAACCAGATTTCACTAGATATATTTCACCTTTAGGTTCAAGTTATCCTTATTAATCATTGGTTGTTGGCATGAATTACACACGTAAACATATAGTAAATCTGTTACATAAATCTCGAATTTACAACAAATCGATACGATTTTTGCGTGCCACTACGCTTTCATCATAATTTTCTCTTCATACGATCAATCTTATAAACGATGTCTATCCATCTTCATCTGAGTATAAATTAAGTACGTCAGTGTAATAATGTTGTACATATTTCCATTACTTATTATATTTTTAGGAAAGTATGGTAATTCTTTAACCAGGTATAATATGGCCTACTCATAAGTAAGAATAATGTGAATCGTGATAAAGTGCGGATGTTATACACAAAATATGTGCGTACGAATATTTATTTGTGGTAGAATTTCCTATGAAATAATTTATCTGAGAAAGCTCACAAAACTTCTGCTTAGCAAAGCTAGACTCGTTCTTGTTTTTGAAAAGAATTCCATCCTTAAAAGTTTTTAAACCGTCACTAACACTATCATTAACACTAAAAACGGGATATTTACAATGTATACTATTTAATTTGATTTCCCGATATTTCGGCGCTGCTGCAAGCACCGTGATCACAGTGCTTGACGTGGCTTGGACGTGACCATGGTGCTTGCAACAGCGCCGAAATATCGGGAACTCAAAATAAATAGTAAACATGGTAATTATGGTAGCAACTGAATGAGAATTGCTGGGAATAGAGATAAATGGCGTGCGATCGAGGAGGCCTATCCAATAGTGGACAGCTGTAGGCTGATGATGATGATGGTAAATATCCCGTTTGTGTTATAATAATAATTTTATCCTTGTTGATGATATTGCAAATACATAAGACTATAAACTAAATGTGACAGTGTCCACAAAACAGGCAGGTAATGTCCTAGCTAGGGTTTCCACGTGTCACACTCACAAATGTTCGATTCGGTTTGATTTGACACGTTTCGTTTGCCAGGCGGCAAAATATACATTCCATTCAGCCGCCCGGTTTGTGATCAGACCGACCTTAATATGATTAGCACCTCTAGTCCCATCGAATAATGACGTAACATAACGTTAAACAATGCATGGTTGGCATTGTTGGCAATCAACCCATATGAAAGATTTTATCAGTGTAGCAATGTCAAGGTATTGTATAAAAGTTATGCTTACGGTTAACCAATAATAAACTGTTTTACCTTTCATGCGATAGACGATTAACGTGAAGGCACGTACAATCGTGGAGTACATGTCAACACGTAGGTACATCCGAACAAGCTGGTTGGTATACGGGTATCAAACTTGCAACTTTTTTTAACAACGTTCTGAATATACTGAGAGAGAGACAGTGTAGAAAAAGAATTGACTCTTTTTCAACACTGTCTTGAGTTTTTCAAAAGCTTGGTTATGACGCTTTGTAGTGTAAAAATAAAGCATATTTAAAAGTTTTGTCAAATCGAAACGGACAAATTGCGACGCACGCGGCTCTGGACACTGGTCTCTGAGATAACTGGTCTGTGCGTCCGTTGTCTGAAACCAGTCCGCAATCTAACCGTAGCTTTAGCCGTTGTTGGCTGTCATTTGTAGTTCTTTGACAGTCGTTACAGGTAGTCAGAAGCCCGAAAGTCTGACAACTATTCTTACCAAGGAGTATAGTAACAGTTACTGGGTTGTGAACTTCAGATTCGCTCCATGTAAAATACAGGTATTCAGCTGCATGCAGTTAGACTAGAAGCCAACCTCAACATAGTTGGAAAATGGCAAGACGGATGATCATGTGGTGGAAAGATGAATCAATTTGCATGTGTACCCAATAGCTTGTTCTACTGTACTATAAATGTTGACATGCAATAATTGCGTTAAAAATTATACCCTAGACGTTAACATGGTTCTGACAAGCGAAGTGTATTGTGTGACGTTGAAGTGGTTATTAGTATTCCTCGTAGGGTTATTGTAGGGGTAGTTCAATGTTATTGAATTCTAGGTACCTATCAGGTACTGGTGTACGAAAAGGTTATATTCCCTTCTATTGTAGGGAATATAATATTTCCGTTTATTACGTAGAAGCTTTTGATTAAGTTTGGACAACACAGGGTGGGACTTTAAAAAAGGTCTTGTCCAGTGTTTGGGTTGTTCTTGTCAAATAAACTGTATAAATAAACAGAAAAGATTAATAAAAACAAAATTTTTTCGTTGTTTAATTGGTCAGCAAAATATAGCCACCCCAACAATTTTTAATCAAACAAAAGTACAACCTTCTCATCTTTAAACCCGTTATCGAAATATTAACACAGCTAACTCGATGGAAAACTTCATAAAGCCGTCGCTTGCCGGCTTAGTAGATTCATATTTGACGTGCTGTCGACACCGTATATTGTGACGTCAATCAAAAGCTGTCGAGACTTCGCGACAAAATACCAGCAGAAGTTTCAATAAGCTCTATGATTGATAGCAAAGCCTATCGATACTGCACTGAAGTAAAATATGAAAATTTTAGCTAGGAAGGAAATGATTTTATGATAGGTAATGTTTGATTGGCGTTTACATGACTGTCATACTGTACTTTGAAGTTTAAAGGAACCAATGTACTGTATTCATAAAGTTTTAAATCCAAATACGTTTATTTGCGACACATAGGTAAAAGGAAGTACACGGTGTTATGAAAAAAGTTATGTCTCACTATGTGCTGCCTTGCAAGGCGTACAAATAATGTCTACACATTAAGTCGTGCAGGTAGTTTTTTAGGTATGTATAAAAACTGAAACAAATAAAAACTAAAACTAGGTATTGTTAATTACCTAATATTAATCTTGAATAAAATATACGTTAAACAAAAACAAAATAACAATTTCAGTGAGTTAGAAGGTACGCTATGGCGACTCATTTAATTGAGAATGTTCATAATCGCGATGTACGGAACTTCGCAAACTTGCTATGACGAATAACTTAATTGAGAATGTCCATCATCGCGATGTACGAAACATCGATAGCTTGCTATGACGATCGACTAAACTTCGAATGAAAGCGAACTAGAATTTCTGGACCAGTCGTAACATGAGTGTCCACGTTTCGGTCCCGTAAGTCAGAACAGGCAGGACGAACTGATTCAAGACCTTGGTGAATTAGGCCTGTGGAATTCGACGAGAAGACTCGATGAAGCCTACCCTAACGCTGCCCAACCGAATTCTTCTATTGTCTTCGCTTTCAAGGTTTTTCTTACCAAACTGCACACTTTGGTACAGAGTAACTACCTAAGCTGTAGTGGCAGGGAGGCTAAGGGGAGAGGGGTTCAGCTGGGTTGGCCAGCGTTTGGGAGGCTTCACTGAGTCTTCTGAGAAAGAGTTTAGAAATTAACTACAGTTCTAAGTCTTACTCAAACAGACAAAAATAGTCTTCATATACGAACATCTCAAAGTCTTCTGAAATAAAACCTAACTACTAAAAAGTATTTAAGAATACTCGTCCTACCTATTCGTAGCAAAACTACCCGACACCCTTACCACAAGTTAACATGTGTAGAACTTCTGTTATCACGTGATTACACGTGTTGGTGCACCTGTGACTGAATATTTGATCCTAACTAAGTAGCTCCGTCTCCTTGTTAGTTTACTGCTCTCCGTGTGGAGCAGTTTGGCGGTTGTATAGTCAAGTCGTAACTCGTAAAAAGTATACAGTGTAGTGTTGTTTAGACGTTACGTGGTCTGCAGTTTTCTTTGTTAGTTAGGTTTCGTTTGTTTTCTTAAATTCCAAGCTGTACAATGTATGGTTTATTTCTGAAAGGTACTGAAGATTTACTTGGGTGTTTTTTTTATACAGGATAGGTAAAAAATCGTGGATCACACGAAAAAGGGCGATACTTGGGGTTATCAGGGACATTTTTCGGTGGTACATTTTTTTTACAGTAAGGTTCTGAAGTTATAAATAATCTTTCATGGGACTTAAAGATATTGAAAAGTGCCAATACTCATAAATAAGGTACCTACATACTGTCATAAAAGCACTTTAGTGATGATACATTTCTTAGAAGCAGCCCATTTTACTCTAATTGCAAGAAAATACCAAATTTTTTACTAAATAAGTAAAAAAATTGGTATTTTCTTAAAAATTACTTAAGTAGTCATAACTTTTAAGGAGATCAAGATAGGACTCTGCCACAGAGATAGTTTTAATGAAACATCTATGTACCTATTACCCATGTTTGCAAAGAAATAAATGATTTGAAGGATTTGAAGGAAAATAACCCCAACTATCGCCCTGTTTCGTTTGATCCACGATTTTTAACCCAGCCTGTATGATGCAAATCATTGGTATTATAGAAAAATTAAGCGGATATGTTACTAGCGCGCGCATTATCGAACTCGAAAACGTCCCATTTGAGACATGTCTGTAGTGCTCGACAAGCAGGGCGAACTACGCACTATAGGTACTCGTATATCAGCGCGACCATATTTTAAACGTCGTCGGTTACTATGGAAGTAACATATCTTGTGTTTACTTACATTGATGCAAATAACACAGAACATAATCACGCTACCCTCTCTAGTGTTATGTCAGACTTCAGTTCAAGCAGTGCATACCATAAAAAGCTGAACGTGAAATTACTTTAAGCAATTATTAGCCCGTAAAATGACCGTGCTATAGGTTTTAAAAATAAAAACTAACCCCAAACAGAGCTAACCTTAAAAATGAAAACCACCGTAAAAATTCGTTACAATATCAAAACACTCAGAAATTATAAATAGCAATGGGTCTACTTAGAACCCCTAAGCGCTGTTTAGAACCCCCATGAATACTTGATCGTTGCTCGATAGCCTCTTTACATTGCATTGCTCGCAAGAAGGGTTGGATTCGACCAGAGTTTGTAGTTATTATGATCATTTTAAGCAGTCGTAGAATATGCATTGAGTTTCACAGAGTTAGCCGAAGTGGCAGGGGTCGGCTTTCAATAACATTAGAGGTTTCGGTTGCAAAGTAAAAGCTGGGGTTGATTATTCAAAAGATAACCTGCCGTATAAGATTAGGTTGATGGGGTGGTCTTTTTAACCGACTACGGCAAAACCAAAATAAAGGGTTATGATTTTATCAGTGTTTATATGTAGGTATGTTTGTAACATATTTACATATGATGGCAGATAGAGTCTGTCAAGCGAGTCGAGTCCACAACCATTTTACTGATTTCTTATAATGGCAATACTATTATCTGTCAAACAGATTGTCACAATTTCTGTTCTAACCTCGAAGCATTCCGGTTTTTGTTGAATTTTTTAATGTTATAATGCCAAAACCTATTAAAAGTAGTGTCAGGAGCCTGCTGTTTACAATGATTAATAAATATAATCATGTAAAGATTGAATCTGATGACGTGTTAACAGAAAAACAACGACTTTTGGATGAAATTGTTTCAACAACAGGTAGGTTGGCTACAAAATGTTGATACTTTTAGCACAATTGTCTAATTTTGTTTATTTTACTATGATGTGATCACGATTTCGGTTTTGGTTTAGATTCAGACGTCGTATACATGACATTGAATCTCAATGGGGCACCTATAAGTGAAAAGTATTATAAGAGATTGTTGTCATCTTTTTTCAGCCACCTTGGATGATGAATTAATAAAAAGCACAATTGATAATTTAGTTAAGAAAGTCATAGCCATAGATGAGAATAAAAAAATGAAATCTGAAACAGACTATTTGACAAAAATTGCTGCTATGACAGGTTAGTACAGATTTATTTGTTTACATTGTTTGCATTTTCTACAAATATTATCATAAAATTTGTGCGTTTGATACTGAACTGACATATTGAACTTTCAGATTTAAGTGTGAAAACACTGCGAAGAATTAAAAAAGAAGGTGCTATTAACCAAGGCGAGTGGAACACACCGGGGAAAAAACGTCCACGACAGCCAACTGTAGCCAATCTGGATAATTTTGACTTATCAGCCATACGCAATAAAATTAATGAATTTTACTGTGTGAAAAAGCAAGTTCCAACTCTACGAAGTTTGCTTGCAGATTTAAGAGAGTCAATTGGATTTACTGGATGTCATGAAACATTGAGACAATTATTACTCAAAAATGGATTTGAATTAAAAAAAAATAAAAATGAGAGATCTCTTCTTATTGAAAAGTATGAACTAGCTGCATGGCGACATAGGTATCTCAGAGCTATTGATGAAAAGCGGAAACAAGGAAAATTAATAGTTTATCTTGATGAGACCTATGTCCACCAAAATTATAAAGTTAAAAAATCATGGCAAGGGCCATCAACAAGCGGTGTAATTGACAAAATATCGTCAGGCAAAAGACATATTGTTGTTCATGCTGGATCCGAAAAAGGTTTTGTTCCCAATGCATTATTGGTATTCAGTACTAAATCAAAAATGGCAGATTATCATGATGATATGAACAGAAATAATTTTATGAAATGGTTACGTGAAAAATTAATACCCAATTTAAGTCAGCCCAGTGTCATTGTTATGGACAACGCTAGCTACCATGTAACACAAATAAATAAGCCACCATCTATGAATGATTTAAAGGCTGACATTCAGAAATGGCTAACTGAAAATGGAATTCATTATGAAGAATTCTTTACAAAGGCTGAGCTTATGTGCCTTGTGAATGAACATAAAACAACTCCAATGTATGAAGCTGAAGAATTTTTGAAACAACATGGCCATGAGGTTTTGAAACTTCCGCCATATCATTGTGACCTGAACGCAATTGAACTCATATGGAGTTTGGCTAAAAGAAAAATAGCCAGCAAAAACTTAGGGATTCCAGGTAAAGAATTGGAGAACCTTATAAAAGAATGCTTTAATAGTGTCACAGCCAATGATTGGAAAAAATGCACAGATCACACTATTAGTGTCGAAAATAAGTATAAAGTAAGAGACAGGATATCCGAAACCGAGTTGGAACCCTTCATCATTTCTGTGCGTAATGATTCTACTGACAGTGATTTCTCATTTGAAGGCATTGAATTTCTTGATTCTGATTTTAGTTCTGATGAATAAATACGTACATTGAAATGCTTTTTTTTTAATTTATCCCAAGTAATTTTTTTATCAAAATTCAAGTATCAACAAGTTTTCAGCGTGCTATATCAGTGTTGACACCTGAAAGATTTTTGAATTTGCCGCCTTTTTCATGGGACTAGACTCGCTTGACAGACTCTATTAAAAATGGAATTTGATGATGTTTCTTATATCTGTTTGATTTTCTGTGTTTTACAATAAGTGGTTCCTATCGTTAAGCGTCTGTTTGTTTTCAAGTGAACAGGATAACAAAAAAAATCCCTAAAAACTATATATAGAATTCATCTCAAACATCCAAAGAATACCTTAAATAATAAACACAATAAAACACGTACTAAACGCCGAAAAACCTTTTTAACTGTACAAATAAACAAACAACCCATCGAAAATCGAGCAACAACACATTTTGCCCCATTTTCAACCCCAATTTTGAACCCGTTCATAAATTTCAAAACATCTCGCGTTTAATCAAAACTCTAGAGATTTAATAACGTTTGACATGTAAACAATCCACAAGCCTTCGTATGAGACATGTGGAAACATGTCGAGTTTTCGCAAAATGAAACAATCTGGTGTTCGCATATTTTGGCGACGAGATTTTTCCTCGTGACACCAAGAAGTTCACCCCGTACACCGGTTTCATTCATATTAAGCCGGTGTACGGGGTGATTTTTTTAGATGTTAGGCACCTGCCTACCGGCTGTAGAATGAAACTAGGATAAAAAAGAACCCAGTGGTCAAAAACTTTGAGCTCAATTTTGAAGGAAAATGAAACCGCATTTTTAATGTCGTTTAGCCTGTAACCATCTTCTGCCTTTTCCCAACTATGTTACGGTCGACTTCCAGTTTAACCGGTTATGATTGAATACCAGTACTTTACATGGAACGACTGTCGATCTGACTTTTACAATCACCGGTAGTACAAAACCTCTTGGTAAGACTGGTTGTCTTATTTTTTAGATTCTGACTACCTGTTACGGCTGTCCAAGACCTGTCTGTTAAGCCAGGAACCGAACACGATTTTTTCTTAAAAAATCATACTGTATTTCTGGAGTATTGCGTGTAAAAAATGTTAAGAATTAGTAATCCAAGTGCGTGATTCCAGGACGTAATACGCTGTCACCTGATTATCTCTCCCACGAAATTGTAATGTGAGGTCTTAAGGAAAATGGCTGTGTCCTTCCCTTGGCTTAAACGTGTATATTACTAGCGTCCTTGACATAATTATGGGAGGAAAATTCGGTAACCTTGGAAAGCCTTCTGAATGATTTTGTTTGCTGCCTACTGAGGGTTTGTGAATATAATTTTAGGATGAGCAAATTTAGCAAACAAGAATATGTGTTGGTTTACAGGGTAAAATCGACTCCTCCTATTGTTGAAGTCGGTTAAAATGCAGCTTATGTTATCCGAGTCATAATAACGAATCGATTGACACCTTATTCATCGAAATCGGATGAATAGTTTAGGCGCTACGGAGGAACATACGTAAATACAAACATAGACTGCTAAAATCATATCCGGTTTCGCCGTAGTCGGGTAAAAAAGCTTATGCTATGTTTATCGAATGGTATCGAATCGATTGCGTATCGACTTGCGAAAAATGTCAACTTTATGGGCTCCATAATCATGTGCCGAATTCCTGGTAACATTACCTTACACCTGGTATATTAGTAGTCTCGGATAAACAAAACTATTTGCTTATCCTTCACTCTCTCTTATCCTTAAAACAAATAAAGATGGTATCAACCCACAAGTTCCCAGCAATTTGTCCAAGTAAGAAAGTAAATTAAAAGGCGATAGAACTTGCCGGGCCTTTCGACCCTCCTACCAACTTACAAGAAAACTTTGGTAGGCACGAGTGCTTATAGGAAAACTTCTGCTTCTTCCGGATAGCTAATGTTTCTAGAAGGTAAAAGATGAGTAGTAAAGCCATTACATGAAGATACTAAGCTAACGAGATTGGTCTCAAGAACTAGAAAAAAACTGCCCGGCAAAACATTATATTTTGCTGATCAATTTTGTTCGCAAACGGAAAACATTTTGATGCTGACCTTTTTTAGCTGACCACATAAAATTTTAAATCATAGCTCTTTGCATCGATCACACCTAGATTGCTTGAAAAAGTAAATAAATGATTTTTTTAAATAATTTAGAACGCGAATAAACGTAGGTGATAGTACCTACTATATTGCTTTTGCTATTCAAATAGTTAAGCTTAATTGCAATGTTTAAATGAGAATATAATTGTAAGATTACGGTAATTTCAGGAGTGAACGCTGTGATAATATACAACATTAGTTTTAGTTTATGCGAAACCTGAGACACGTGTCTAGTATTTTTATGTAAAGAATCTATATACAAAATTTCAAAACGGTATCATGAAAAATCACAAAGTTATAAGCTTGTTCTGTTACCTGGTTGTCTTCTCAAAAACGTGGTCACCGCGCAGCGCCCCCGCGCACGCGCCTCCAGCGTCGTCTTGAGCTCATTGATAATAATAATTTGGCAGTAGGTACCTAAATGATTGCAAGGTAAGTACCTATTACTTAGTGTCGACCGGACAAAATATAACATGGTTTAAAAATTATTGGAATCGATTCAGTTACTTATTTTCAACAAACTATATTCAGGTGTCGCATGTACTAAAAATAATGTTGTATAATTCAAAACTTCAGGCGACTATTATAGATAACTGTGAACTGTAACTAAAATAATCTTACAAGTCTCAAATGCCATCTTATCCCATTTTCTTAAATGTCTTGGAAGATTTTAAAATTCTAGTACGTCTTTACTACATATTGGATATCGAGTGTAGCTCACATTTATTTTAAAATCGTCTAGATAGATCGTTTAGGGATTATTTGATGGAAAGGAGATGAAATGGCTATCATGAAACGAAATGAAATTCTTTCAGAAGATGCTTATCACGGAGCTCTTAAAGTGATTATTTTAGACTGAAACAGATCATTATATTAGAACCCTTTGACAAATACCTACATTGAAAATACAAATATGTAGTTTCAGATATTTCCAGGTGCTAGGTTTACCAGGTGTTTCTTGACCCAATATTGTATACGGCTACGTCGGCGGTTTCAAGATGGCCATGCTCTATGCAATATTGGAAAATGCAAGACAACCTTTTTTAGAGCGGCAGTTTTGCCGCAGTGTTTAAAGTTCAATCGGAACAGAGTTTAAAAAAAAAATTGAAATGATTTTTTGTATAAATTATGTTGACCTAGTTCAATATGTAAACCAAAAATCAATCTGTAAAAAAAAAATCAAAAACCTTATCCCCCCTATCTGTATATCAAATTATATAGCGTCTAGTTTTTGCTGAATTTAAACGAAATATTGAATTAAATAAAGCTTTTTTACCATCTACAACACTAAACTACCACACATTTCTTTGCACATAAATAAATATTTAAATTTTATCGTCTCAAAGGGTTTAATGGTGCGTGTAACACCTATAAATTTTCACGGAGCGAAGGTCAAAGTATGTTCTTCTCGAAGCCATAAAATTCTATGCCTCGTGATTTTTTAATCTCACCTTTCTTTCTTATGCCATAAATATCAAATTCCTACTAAAAAATATAAGAGCCTGTCTCTATTAAGTATAAAATTTGTATAGACAGGATTGTTCATGAATAATTACAATATTACTAGGGTTCTTGTGTAATACGTAATACCGCTAATGCTACCACAAGACGATCCCATTTAGGTCTAAGTGCTAAGTGCAAGCACTAAACGTATTAGTACATAAGTAGCATCAATTTGTACATACTCGTCTACACAGCTGATGTTGAACACTCAGCATTTACCTAATGCACACTGTACAAAGTCTCCTCCATTTTCTCACTTACATGAATTAAATTTAGATGTCGATTGTAGTTGGTTTTATTTTGTATATTTATTTCTTATTGCGTTTGTTGCGCTATTTTCATACAAGCACTCATCATCCAATTAAAGGGACAGTTCATCTTGTTGGACTCGGACTTCGTTCAAAAGTTCATCTTCTGAGACTCGTTTCTTTCTGGCAGACTTCTACTAGGCAGCAGTGGCGAAGGTTCCATATAACTCGATTCCTACCGGCTTCCCTTTGAAAAATGACACAGTCAGTATACTATAGGCAAATAATATAATCACATTAAAGATTATGTACTCCGGCTTACCTCTTACAAAAATTGACCCTGCGCTACTGTTAGGCAGAGGAGTACCTAAAAGTACACCCACATTTTTCCAGTTATGTTTAAGTCCCATATAATATATTATTATTTTTGCCAACAACCGGGCACAAATCCAGACTCCGTGGCTGCTACTGAGAAATTCCTTATCGAAAAACCCAATAACACCTTTGCTCGACCAGGGAATCGAACCCAGGACGAAAAGACCAACGTGGCAGCGTTATAATTATTTTTGTGTAATCGTGTCCAGACGGCTAGACTCCTCTTTCTGAAGCTGCTGTTTCTGTTAGAGACACTGACTTACAGTAAAAAAAACCTTCGAAGAAATCCTGGACTTATAGGTAACAGCCCAATATTCAAGCATGATGATCAAACCTCTTTCCCTGTTTCGTTTCGCATTGCAGTACGACAATTTATTAGTCATTTGCCGAAATACCAGCTCCATTTTAACGCATGTCGTGTTAAAACGGAGCCAGTTATACTATTGCAGCCTCTGAATTCATATTTGATTGAGACCAAACGGGTTGGGTTTATTTGTCAACCTTTCAATGCAATCTGTGGGTTCCACTTTGGCGATAACATAGTGCTGCCGCATTGATTTCAGTTCAAAGCGGTTTTTACCCCGCTTTGTCGTGTGAAAAAAGGTCGTACTGAAAAATATAGAAATGAAACACAAAATATATGAGAGTAATCTGTTATTTGATGGAATATTTTGAGCTATTTGATGGCGAATATTTTTCATCAATCCGATGGTAATCTCCTGGCTCTATTTTAGTGAAAATGACAGTTTAAAAATTGGTCTTTCGTTCAGCGATAAAGTACCGTTATTTTTCTTACGCTGGCGCTGGCTTTTCATAGAATAGAATAGAATAATAATAGGTTTTTATTTGCTTAGAATGTAGGTACATAAAAATAGGTTGTTAAATTATATAATAGGATCCATGTACATTCTGCCTTAATATAACATACAAATGTAATACATAGCAGAGGATAAAAAGGATATTACAAAATTATTATCATTTAAGAAATCCTGCACAGAATAATAACATTTGTCTACAAGTAATTCGGTGAAACGTTTTTTAAATTTTTGTAACGGTATTTTTTTAATTTGGGCAGGTATTTTATAAAATATTACAGATTACTTGATCAGATTACTTGTATGGCACAAGTCAATAAGTATGTAGTTCAGACTAACAGCCTCACTCACACGCTACAACCTTTAAGAGGTAGTAGTGTACAAGTGTAACAACACGTTTGAGTCCACCTGATTCGATAGGTATGATTCGGCACATTTGCCGGGCGGCAAAATCTACTGTATATTTTGCCGTGCGGCTGTGCCAAATTAGAACACACTTAATGAACACGGGACACCAACACCAAGATAATAGACAAACCTCCATAGAACAACAGAATCTCGTTTAAACCCATCCTCCAATGTATGTTCCTCTTAATCCCCGCGTCATCTCTCCATAATACATGAGACGTTCCGTGTTAGCAAACACCATGGTTCCTTTCCACCCCTCCTCACAAATTCGTACTTACTTTCCTATAAACAAAGGTTCTTTGACCTTTAGAACACAATAGATTTTCGTTAGTAAGCTCGTAAACGTCAGATGCATTAAATTATTTACTTTTTATCGTCTTTTCGTTGTTTCCAGGCATGGTTTACGTTCAAGTGATACATTTTGGTGTTTTTTTTATATTGGTTCATTATTTGTCCTTATGTGACAATGTAAAAGAGGAGACGTTATTGAAGGGGGAATGGGCTCACCCCCTATTACATGGAACTTAAAACACAACTGGCGAAATGTGGATGTGCATATTAGGTACATCTCTGCGTAACCCTTCAGGGATTACAGGCGTGATGTTATGTTATTGTAGGGGATTTTCACGTCCATGTTAAATTGTTATATTCCTAAGAACATGTTTTACCCTAGTAAAATTCCAAAAGTGAAATTAACTATCTTCTTTATCGTGTGGTTTTGCCTTACCTGGTGTCAGAGTTTTATGCCTTCCATGGGCCTCTGACTTAGCTTTACATGTCGTCAAGAAATATCTCTCAGGCATGCTGGTTTCCTCACGATGTTTTCCTTCATCGAAGCAAGTGAGCAGTTCATACGCACATGAATCCGAAAAATCAGAGGTGCGTGTCTCACGCAGCTCCAAAACCATACCCCGCTGCTGTTCCATTGAGGTAGCCCTACTTGACCATCTGATTTGAGCAAAGGTTGTGATCCATGACTATACCTTCTTGTGAGAAAAGATGTGTGGACAAAGATCTCTTGCATTTGCCCTAGTGTGGGATAGTAATAGGCTTGTATTATGTAAATTACTCGAGACATCTCAATCCCATATCATCATTCAACATTTTTTTTTGTTACCAGGAGCGCCTGAGTCAAGAGGAGGTGACGCGACTCAGCGACGTACGGAACTTAGTGAACCAGCTGTATGAAGCGCTGAACGTGCGCGAACATCAAATAAGGAAGGAAAGGGAGCTTAAGGCACAGCTTGAGAAGCTGTCCACTGAGCTGCAGCCGCTGGAAGAGGTAAGGTCCTTGATTAGTCTGACTTCGTAAATGGGTGCGGTTCCTTCCGAGGGTGTACTTTTTTCTCCTCAAAACAAACTCCTCAAATTATTATTCTTGATATGCTAGATAGATTACCCATGGCATAGTATATGTGCCACTAAACTCAGTACTTATGGTAGTAAGTTCCTTTCTTTTGACAAAATTCTCACCTACACTGTCACCACCTTCCAGAAACGCCTGAGCCTCGAAATGGAGACCAGCCGTCGTACGTCAGCTCTCACATGGGTGGGTCTAGGTCTGATGGGCGTGCAGTTCGGGGTACTTGCCCGCCTGACCTGGTGGGAGTATTCCTGGGACATCATGGAGCCGGTCACCTACTTCGTGACCTACGGGACCGCGATGGCCACTTATGCTTACTTCGTTTTGACTAAACAGGTGAGGTTATTTCTTTATATTATTTATCGATTAGTTTCTTTATTATAAAAAGTTAACAGTAGGCTTCTACCCGTTGTTGTTGTACCCGTAGACTCAACAATATCACTAAATTGCTGTGTAACGATTTTGGTTTACATTAAAGTATATTCTTTCTATCTATCTTTGTCTATACGGCGCTTCTTATTATACGATGACAGTCAATAGAAATGTATAGAAGAAAAAAACGTGCTGCGCCGAGCTCAAATAAAATTGAATAAGGAGAATGATAAGGCGCTTCTATCCTCATTCTATCATCGGCCGAGCAGAAATACGGCGAAGCGTCACCGTTATATGGTTGAAGTTCCACGGACCCGAACAAAGCTCTATGCTTCCACATTTATTGTGCGAACCCCCAGTCAGAAATTCACTGCCGGCTTTTCTGTTCCCCGATCATTATAATCTAGATCTTTTCAAAGTTCGAGTAAATCAGTTTCTTCTAGGCAAGCTTGCTCCAACCTAGGCCGCGTCACCGCTTTACATCAGCCAAGTTGTGGCCAAACTCAAGCCTATTTAGTAAAAAAAAACTAGATATTGTGTTAACTGCAAACCATAATGAGCCTATATAGTTTTCACTGCTGAGAAACAAAGTTCCTCTTAGTGAGAGGAAATAAAGAAAGAAACTGCAATCCACCGCACGGTGACGCGGGCCCAGTGCGCGTTAGTATGAAACTGCGAAGTATGGCTGCACTTGATTCCCATCAATTTTAGGTAAAATAACTACATAAATTGTGACTGAGCACTTTCTGTTTCATTTTCATAACATCTAACTTAACTTTTCAGGAGTACGTGTTACCGGATGTTAAGGATAGGCAGCACCTGTTGACTCTGCACAAAAAGGCGAAAAAGATCGGACTTGACATCAACCAATATAATAATCTCAAGGATGAGGTGAGCTCGACCCTAATTAGCCTTTTATCTTAATTACTACACTGCCCTTTAGTCTTAACGTTGCCCTTAGAGATTATTTTTTGTGAGGAACTTTGGCGGATTTTCTTTTATCATTGCCGTGTCAAATTGATATTTTTTTGGAGTTTTTTTGTTTTACGCTGTTTATAAATTACTACGCCTGCTCTTGATAAGATAGGACCACTTAAAGCACTTTGTCCGTAAGTATCTGGCTATGGGATTGTTTACCCCTTAATAAACCAAATACTCTTGAACACTGTCCTCATGCAAGGCTGTCTTCGTCTGAGGATACTGTGCATTTCGTTTTCATATCCCCATTTAAAGCTGTCCTCATTCGAGGCTGTCTTCGTCTGAGGATACTGTGCATTTCGATTCATATCCCTATTTAAGGCTGTCCTCATTCGAGGCTGTCTTCGTCTGAGGATACTGTGCATTTCGATTCATATCCCTATTTAAGGCTGTCCTCATTCGAGGCTGTCTTCGTCTGAGGATACTGTGCATTTCGATTTCATTACACACACTGATCCTTTCGGTTTCATATCAGATAATACTTTAAAATTGGTGTTCAAAAATAATTATATGAAAAAGCTATTTTGTGTACCACTATTCACTAAATATAAAACTCTTTTCCATTACAGATAGCAAAATTAGAAAAAGATCTGGGCCGTCTTCGTGACCCGCTTCACATCCATCTCCCGCCTTCCGTCGGAAAGGGAGCAGATAGCAAGCGTTCTCCTTTAACCAAAATCAAGGATATGCTGGAGGAAACCAGTAAGAAGATGAAAATCACGTAATATTGGCTGAACCTCCTGCGTCTTGGAACCAAACGGTAAAACGCAGTATAACGGTTGTATAGGGATAATAATATAATGCTTGTTGATAATATTGTAACTTGCTTGCTCGTGTATGATGGGGCCCGTTGTCTTTAAAATAAGTTATCATTTTATAGTTCCTGTCATAATGAGACGAGCCACAATCTCTTATTAATTCAGTCAAATATGTCAAACTATTCAAAAATTAAAACGTGATCCATTGTGACGTATAAGACAGATTTAAAATTAATCAGCGTTAAATTTACTGTCATAAGTCATCACAATTACTTCGAAAATGGCTGACATTTTGATGTGGGTTGGTACATTGTTGCAGAACTACGCTTGTTTGAAGATTGTCTTATTTAAGTTATGCCAATAATTTTGTTCCCTGAGTACGTACATAATTATATTGTTGTAATTTTTCAAGTGTGTATCCTTAAGTAACAATGTTGTTGTGAAAGAACTTCAGATACATACCTTATTTTACAATTATGTTTGTTTTGCCACTATTATTATTTAAATGTAAGTGATCAACGCGCTGACATTCAGACACGAGCATTTAGTGTTTTGTAAGTAAAGTTGTAAAGTCGTACTGAAATAGTTGTTGATTTATTTTCACGGACTTATAAGTATGTAATTTAGTATATTCAAAAGTCCATTAAAGCAGTTGTTCGTCCCTTAAAAACCAAAGCGAAAATATTCTCTCTTGCCTTAATTTTGACTTTAGTAAAATATACAAAAATAATAAAGATAATTGTATTTTCTTTCTTGAAGGTATTTAAAATAGTTAATTATACATTTACGTTTTACTAGTTTAAATTATGCTCAGAAAATGGTTTCCTAATTTAATTAATTAATATTTATTTTTCAGTAATGGAATATATATTTTAGCGTTTCTGTTTGAGAATGTGCAATAACTAACACAATATTATAAGTGCCAATAAATTAGATATGCAAATTTTAACTTCAGGGATGGTGTTTATTTTGTAACATAGTTTTACGGAATCTAGTCTTTTAACTAATGTTCTTTTAGCAAAAAGCACTTCACTTAAAACAAAGGTGTTTCACATAGAAGTAGTATGGGTGAAATATATTAGAAAAAGCAATAGTCGAATTTGTAGGTACTGAAACAGTCTGTAATATAAAAATACTGATGTAAAGAACCAGGTAAAAGCAGGTAGGGAAGCAATTATTAATACCATTGTTATTTTTTATTTCTTAAGTAAAATAATAATTCATGTTTTTGGCATTTACACTAGTACTAAACTATGCTGGTGTTACATTTTTTTTAAGTAACCGTTTGTACAGAGTGTGCCAGCACATCAAGCTACAATCTGTCAAATTTCTATAGATTTTCAACTTTATCACTAAAGCTTTAGGTTCGAGGTTGATTTGACAAATTTGGCAGTTTCGAGTAGCTTAATGTGGTGGCGTCTGTACATACATTACTTGAATGTTTAAAATTCAATATTTTCATTTGTTTTAAATATTTTTCTCTTAGTTATAAGCTTGCAAAAATAGCACAAACAGTTTTTTTTTAAGTGATCAGATGCTTGTTAGTTTGATTGCATAGTGTTGCCAATTGTTTTAATTAAAATTTATTGAAAATGCCGTGTATTTAGTGGCTAACATGTCCATGAAGTACTAATTTTCCCTCGTCTACCTGAAAATACTTTTTTGGGGCTTTTTCTTTTCTTGATGGTAAAATTTTAGAAAGAGATCATTTTTCATTTCCTATTATAAGTTGCCCTTTAATATTTTAAATGTTCTTGTTAGTTGGTTATTTATGAAAATAAGGACAAAAAAGACTTCAGTAAACAGAGCACTCCAGCTCTAAATTCATCTTGACCTCATTTGAGTATACCTATTACACCGCGTATAAGGGTTTGAAAAAAAACTTAAGCTGTGGATTGGTACGTTCTTCAAGACATCCGCTTAGTTTATATTACTTGATTGAACAGAAAAATGAGTACCTACGTTATACATTCTGCATCAAGTTAAATCTGTTTATGTTTAATATCTAGTTATTTAAGCTGTATAAAAACAATTCAAGCTTGTATACCCTAGCTTATTCGTTACAAATATACGAGTAGCTTGTGCTTCATAATTTGCACCATTCTCGTCTAATTAAATAAAAATAGTAAGCGGTAGGTTAAATATTGGCTGTGAATTTAATGTGTAACAAGCATTATTCAGTCCATAGTAACGTTTAGTACCATTTTAATACATTGGATACATTAGACGAGTAAATAAAATAATCATTAACATACGTAAAAGATTTTGTAATAATACATCGAAGTTAAAAATGAAAAAAAAAATGATTTGTGTATCGCACAATTTAATCGAGAGGGTGTGACAAGCAAACACAAAAGATTCAATTTGAATTGTATGTTATGGAATCAGGCGTTACTTTGCCTAAATCCATGATGTTAAATGTAAAGCAAAATATTTAGTTTAATTCCGAAATTGATCTAGGCAATTGGATTCAGGATGCAGCACCGCTCTCCGGCCTCAAAAATTACCACTCGCGGGAAACGCGAAGCAACATAGTATAGGTTTGGTATATTCTATGATACTCCTATACTCGACACATGACTCGTCCATCCAGGGGGCATCTTCAGGAGACTTACTTCCTGCATCCTAGTTCGGATCTCTTGATTGCCACGACTTATTTGAATTAATTATTTTATTTTTGAATTGTTTTTACTGGACACTTTTAACGTACACATCTTGCTACATCGTTCTCACATAATGTACCATCTCAACATTAATGATGTAACCAAGGTTTTGTAAAAATATTCTGATTTAAAAGAGTGTTCAGTGGAGAGAGCAACTACAGTACTTTCACAGTTTTTATGCCTTGTGACTGGGACTGTAGCTATATTTCATTGTTGTCTTTGTTTCGACAATTCAAAAGTGCCTGTAACTGGCCTACTTGAAATAAATACTTTGATTTTTTTTTTGATTTTTTTTTTTTATCTATTTGCGGAATTAAATCTAAATATTTGGTATAACATTTAAAGAATTGTATCGCAAATATTGTATTTATATGAGAAGTTTAAAGGCGAATGTATTCGGTTGAATTGTGGTGATGAGGATTTAATAAACAATCGCAAAATTAAAACTACCAGATCTGAATTACAGGTTAGTATAAGCTATGTAAAAAGTGTAATCATAACGTCAACTTTTGTCACTCAAGCTGTGAGATGCAAGTGTGTCTGTCTTTTCTTACATTAGAATAAAGTGATAAAGATAGAAATAACACAATATTATCGTAAGTCTAGCGTTGTGTGTAATTCTACGGATGAAAATATTCGACCAAGTTTAACGAATAGAATACATTTTAAAGCCTTGGGCCCAATTATGTATTAGAGATATTCAGAAGTCTCAAATACATTGACATCATAAAGGTAGGTTTTCTGATTCAGTAGCTTTACACCTTATGGTCTAATGTTTCATCTGTAGAGTGTCTGTCATCTTAATCATTATACATAACTGTTCTATATAAATATATTAGGTGAGTAAAAATTACTTCAAGGAGTAACATTGTCTGCGATTGTCTAATCAACAATGTACTAAAAAGTGCTTTTTTCCATTTGTCGGGTATGGTAAGAATACATTGAAAGGTATTGTGACTTTTAAGGCCTTGAGAATTCGGTCTAAAATTCTTTGTATATAGCCCTTGTATCTAATCTTAAGCACGCACATAAAATTATTCGCTCAATAACGGCTTCTTCTCGTGATTTGCTAATTTGCCTTTTATAGTCTTTTTCTATATACCTAATGTTTTTCTATCTATATAAATAGATTTTTATATACATCCCTAGAGATAAGGTTAAGGAGCAAAGCTTCTGTTAATTGAAGTTTATTTACTGTAGTATAAAATAATTTATAAAATAATTTTACTAAACATGTCTAAGTTTCGAGTTTGTATTTTTCGAATAAGTGAAAATGTTTTATTAACTTCACAAACTTCTAAAAGTCTTCTAGTTCCATAAAATAAAGGAAAATAGTTAGAAATTGTATGCTGTAGAGTCATAGTTAGTTATTATAAAATTCTGATGGTGAAGTGGGGGTGTTAGAAAGGAACATTGTCTTTTTGCCCTTACACTTATTTTACTCATGTGAGTAATCCATAAATCTCCTCATTTGAGTAGAGTGAGCAGGTAAGGGTTAATAAAAGTGTTGGCCGTGTAGAATATCGCACACATTTAATTTAGTTAATAGACACAAATTATGTTTAAAAATAGTTTATTTAAATTATACGTACGTCTATAACTAGTAATTTATTTATTAAAGAAGTCTTACAATATTTACACATTAATATAACATTTATTTGAATATCCTAGCGAACTGTAACCAATATTAAACATTTTTGAAATTATTAAGGAAAATATATTAGACATTGTTTGATCAATTTCAAAATCGAGTAGTTAGGTACTTAATTATAAAAAAAAGTAATATATCTATTTAGTCTAAATTCATTTAACACCAAACTAACTTTCCTGTTACTATTTCACTACTTGAGATTGCCAAATTTAACCCTTCCAATGATATTCTATTCTTGTTATCTTTGTTACACCTTTTTGCATAATATTTCCTATATCGTTATGACATAAGGGGTGGCTACGGGAGTGGGGCATGGAATGATGACGTCACGCACACACACATACATACAACCCGACTCCTTGTAACAGTAACTATTTTGCATTTTGTTATTACAGTCGTGTTGTTCGAATAAATTTTTTAAAAATTATTTTGGATGTGTTTTATTTGTATGCCGTTTCAAAAAACTTATGTGTTAACCCTGATGTGTTGTGTAATAGTTCTAAAATACTAATTTAATTTTTAAAGTTTATTCTTCATAAGAATGTCTTAAACGATTGGTATTACTTTCACTAGAATTTAAGGTCTGATATTTTCACAAATTATGGTCATGTTTTTAAATAGCACTTATCGCCCTTAAGCACCGAGATGTTTGAAATCAAACACGATACAATTTATAGTAATCTTTATTATCTATTAAATTACAATCCTTACAGCTTTATAATAATACTTCGATGTAGAGAAACCGTTTAAAGTTAATAACATTACGTTTGATCGTGTTCTAGGGCTTCAGCAGGTGATATGGGCTTAGAACCAAAAGGGTATAAGTCAATGCTTTGCACATGAGCCCTTACTGACACCCCTGGTGGGACTCCAAAGTAATCTCTTCCTAAATTCCTAATGATCGTAGTACCGGGCTTATTGTGGTTTATATTGAATCCTATAGCAAACTCTGGTGTGTTTTTATCGTGTATAACTTCATCTACAACTTCGTCGCTTATGTCATTTGGTGTCTGGAATGGTTTTGGTGTCTGGAAAGGTTTTAGTGGCACATACGGTTTCTTCGCCGGCCTATACGGTTTGCTCGACGGTCGGCCCGGTTTGCCTGCAATTGTTTAATCAGTTCAAATTCCCTTGTTTAGTATAACGATCTGTGCTGTATGTGCTGCGTGCCGTAAGGTGTTGGTGTAATAAAAACCAAATTGGTTATGAATAATATTTATTGCGTTCAAGCAAATATAATAAATAATATTCGAGTGCATCTTCAGGCGGCGCAAGCGGATTGAAACTCGTGATCTTGTGTCACCTGATTATGATCGACTTTTTGGATTTTGGTTAGATGCTTCTTTTTGAGAAATCATGCATTGAAATTTCTTTAGAAAATCGCAAGTCAGATTGTTGCTAACCAAGAATCAAAAGTTTCAACAGAATTTTCAAGTTACAAGCCAACCTACAAGTTGAAAATTCCGTAAAAAGTTTTGTCCAAAAAGATCGATACAACCGCACGAACCACAAGCTTCACCAACAACCCAGTTCCGAAGGACCGACTTCAAACATTATATTGGTCCTTCGAGCCGGATAATTTTAGAAGGCCGTGTTTCAAGCGATAAAAATTACAATTATAAACAAGATCACTAACATCAATCATTGCCGGTGCTATTCATCACCTGGTCCTTTCGTCGACTGTGGAGGGGGTCCGAATGGTCCGGTTGGTGATTGGTCTTCGTCTATGAAGGACGTGTCATCCGAGCCTGCGTTTTGAGGGAAGCTTGGAGACGGGTTGTACTGGGGTTCGCTACCGTCGGCAGGGCTAGCGTCTGGGGGTTCTGGTCCTGATGCTGGGACAGTATTACTAGGTCTGTCAGATTCACTGGGTGAGAATGGAGGCGGTTTTACGTGGCCTGATGCTGCGGTACCATCTGGTCCTGTAATAGAGAATTTTATTAACTTGGAACGATCGATGTTGGTAAGAGAAAAATCAGTTATGAGACGACCACAGTGCGGTGCTACAAAAGAGTGTATCTGAGTGGTAATTGTCCTTACACTTATGTTCTACAGGATCGCAGCACAATGACTTGGAATAGGCCAGATTTACGAGGTATTGGCGGAAAATTAATAAGTGTTATAAATTGTGTTGTACGACTATGTTGGGGTAACATCCCCACCTCCACATTATTCTCCTTGACCGCATAAGTAAGAGTAAAATTAAATAATATAGCGCTGTACCTTTGAAAACATCATCAGCAGCAGCCCCAGCAGGTGGGCTTCCAGCGCCATACTTAGAGCCAGCGTTGACAAACTCAGGGTCGTACTGACTGGGAATTGTGGGGAAGTAGGGCGGAATGTAGGGGTCGTTGCTGTTCTTCACTATGCGGTAGCCGATTCCGGGACCTGCTATGTAGTTTACTGTTCTATTGGGGACAAACAGAAGAAAATGAATTATGAAATGTTTCAAGACTGTGTCCCAAAAGATCACACCATCATCATTTCAGCCGATACGTCCACTGCTACCTCACCCAAGCGTCGCCACATCGAACAGTCCTGTGCTTCTGAATCTGACGAATTCTGCCGCTTTCAGAAGACCATCAGAATATCTTTTGGGGAGGCCACCGTATAAGTTTAGCGCTAAAAGCGTTTAAAACATTTCTGTTTCTGTCAATCGTTTGAAGATAACAGAGACACCACGATATTGTTTTATGATGCAACACGGTCATAAGTTCCTTCTCTTGTGCTCCACTCTAGTTCAACCTGAACCTAAAGCTGTTTGGGATACTACATACCTTTGAACACCTTTGTCATCTAAGAAGGTGTATGATCCCCTGACGTTGCCTTGCGAGTCACTGCTCTCTGTCCTCCTCTGGTCAGGACCCGCTGATATAAACCTGTGTATGAAATTGTGTGAACAGTAGAAAATGTATATAAAAGAAGTATTGCAGTCAGATCAGAATCACTTATATTTTCTTAACACATTATATTCTCTCTCATCTTTCAAATATTAAACTCATGTTCCCTGCCAATTCTTAGAAAATTTCTTTAAAAGTGTTTCCATTAGGAACCTACATCACAGAGAAACACTAGCAAAATTAAAATTTCACTCACTACTTAGGTATGAAAAGAAAAACTGATACCTTTTTTTTAATAAGGCCATAGACTCTTTTCTATTCCACTTACCTAACCTAGTAGCTAATTTAGGAGAACAAACACCATACCTATAAGACCCATCCCTCCCCCTCTGTACAGCAGTCCTTCCCCTGGCCTTAGTCTCCCCCCTGACAAGGGGAACCCTGTGGAAAGGCGAACCGATGATGCTGGGGTTGTCAGGAACTGCCGAGGACACGTGGAAGCCGGTGTCCCTACCAGCTACGTAGGAGACCTCGTGACGCTCGCCCACGTCATCGACGAAGGAGTAGTGACCTGATGAGTTGATTTTTGTTTAGCAGCCCATCGTATAGTAATCTATCGCGAATAGAATGTCACTTTGTTAAGAGCAGCGGCGCCAATATGTGGTCGTCTTCATTTCTAGGAGAACTTGAATCCACTGTCTAATAGTGGTGGATTTGAGGATATTTTTTTTTATTTATAACGTTGCAGACTTTGGGGGCAATTTATGAGAAGCCCAGTATATAGACGAAACATATTCAAAACCTTACACCATCGTTAATACATTACTTGATGAGTCTTTTGCAAGAGTTGCTATTCAAATTAGATACTGTAAAGGTTTTCTGCCGAAAGGAACCTTACATCATGCAGTCTGACTGAAAAGTGGTTCGGGTTGGATAACTTTTCACACGAATTTAGAATCGGTTTAAAAACTGTAAAAGGCAAACTGTGCAACAGGCAAGTGTTTGAAGTAAACATATAAACATAAGTAGTACACATTTTATAATGAAAAAATCTCTATGTTTTATCAAAAGAGCAACGGGCAAGTCGCTAGTTGAAAATAAATAAATGGGTGTAAGTAAAAGTACCCTTAATAAAGCTGAAATGCACTTGTTCGAAAAAAAAAATATCTGCTGTGATCATTTTTTTGTACTGGATTGTATCCGGGATCATACCTCCTAGTTACGGAGATATTGGAGGTCAAAGTCCCAAGTTTTACTACATGTCTTTAAAATACCTCCATGAACATGCATTGTTCAATGCATTCATTAGCACATTCTTTGTTAGCGTTATTTTGAGTTACGGTAGGACTCAATGCAACCAACCGCATACAACCGTGATAGTTCACCCCAAAAGAAAAATATTTTTGCTTAGAGTTACTTAGTTTTATGTACAGAATGCTTGGTTGACGGATTCGTGAAGGGTCCGTTTACACTTTGTAGATAAACAATGTATTAGCAGCTGCTATCTATTGTCCCGGTACTGCAAGGCTTTTAATATTTGTGTAATGTATGCTGATGACGCAACTATATTTATTTCAAATGAATATTCCAATGACCTTATTTACGAAACTGAAATAAATAGAATATTAACAACTGTGACTGATTGGTTGCAGTCAATAAACTTAAAAGTCAATGTCTCAAAAACCAAATTAATTCAATTTAGAAATTATAAAAGTAAACCTACTACTGTGAATGTAACCATGTCTGATACAGCGATTGAAGAAGTAAAAGACACAAATTTCTTAGGAGTTACAATAGATCAACATTTAAACTGGAAGGCACATATTGAAAAGATTAATAAAAGGATATCCAGTGCATGCTACGCATTGTCAGTTCTGGCAGAGACTACAAATCCAAGTGTAACTAGAAATGCTTATTTTGGAAATGTGTACCCACTGTTAACTTATGGTGTCATATATTGGGGAAACTCGACAAACGTACAATCAACATTCATTCTCCAGAAGAAATGTCTTAAGACAATATACAACATGCATAGTACCGAATCATTAAGAGATGTTTTCAAAACGGAGGGTTTCCTGACACTGACTGGTATTTATATACTCGAATTATGTTTATTTGTTAAAAACAATATGCAATATTTTAATTTCAAATCAAATTTTAAAAGAAACATTCGAAAACAATATAAATATGACATTAATTTACCGGTTATTAACAATGTGATTTTTTATAAAAGTACCTATGTTACTGCTATTCGTGTGTACAATCACTTACCGCCAGCAATTAAACAATTAAATGGAAATATGTTTAAAAATAAATTGAAAAAAATGTTAATTGCTAATGTATTTTATAATCTGCATGAGTTCTTTGAGAAAAAATAATATTTGTATGCACCTTAATCCTTAAAATACCATTGCATATCCGACTTGGGTAAACTGTTGAAACTAAAAATGTAATGTTTACTAATAAGAACTTAATGTACACAGTTATGCAATAAATATATCTTTATCTTTATCTTTATCTTTATTCTACAAGACACATTTTAATTGTGAAGGTAAACATGTACTACTAACCCGTAACATCCCCTCTACTGTCAGCATTCTCATTCTTGGTGTAAGTCCGTGTGTCGATCTTAAACGAGTAGCTAGGGTCTTCACTGGGGTCAAAGTAGGGGTCATCTTTATTACCGATGTTCCCCCGGGGTCTTTGGTCTAAGTCCATGTTTCTGTGCACATTTGGTCCTTTCGCGCGGAATCTGTGTGTAAGAAATTGTTATGGCGGAGAAAAAGTTGATTGAAGTTGGTTTATTGTCCTATAAAATTAGATTTTAATCACAATACTTTTTTCATTTAAAATTTGAATAAATTTCACTGTTCTGTGTAGATTACTTCGGATCTATTTATTAATAAAAAAAAAAAATTATCAGCATTTTAAATTATCATTTCAATTTAGGTGAATTATTTTGGTCCTTTTATTCTATTTTTTCGTTACAATTACAGTAGAAATCACAGTGTAGAAAACCTTTTTTCTCACTTCCCGTCGAAACTTAGAAAGATTTTTCATTCTTTAAAATTAAAAAAATAAACTGCCTTTAGTTAAATTACTTTCTTGCAATATCTACTTATCACTCATTCCGAATAGGTGCAAATAATCCATATTAAACTCACCCTCTTGGACCAGCAGTATAGACAGTCTCCTTCACAGTATCCGTAGCCGGGTCCTTAGCTCCAAACCGTCCACCGACAACGCCATTAGTGTTGGCATGCGCCAAATGATAGCTGGCCCCTCGGTCCTTGTTGGCGTACCTAAGATCAGATATCATTGAATTGCAACGGCCTTAATACACACCTTTTGTATGCAGTATAGCGATAAAGTTAATGTTTCTAAAAAAACTACTTAAATACTGGCTGACAATAGACCGTTTGGGAATCCTTGGATGTAAATTAGTAGATAATTTCGTTTTGTTTTTTTAGATTTTTTGTGCTTCCAGTGGTTGAGAACCCCATTTTATTCAGTATATCACTGAATAAAACGGTAGGTATTTTATATTATGAAATTACAGGGAAAGCTAACTATACTTATGCCAATGCGTTATTCAGATAAAAGCTTTTGTAACATCAAAGTTACCCATAGTTATGATGGCAACACAATAATTCAATTCTTATTCGTAAAAATTAAAGTATAAATAGCTATTTTTTTTTAAACAGCCTCTTCATTTCTAATTTTATTTATGTTCAAAATGTTACCAAATAATTCTTTAAGTATATCAATATACAAATTATACAGCTTTATTAGTTTTAGGTTAAAAAGCAAACAAAAAGTATCAACTGACGCTTTTTTTTAAACTTTCAAAGCATAAAACTACACTTTTATGTAAGATGCATTTAAAAAATCTTGAACTCCTAAATAAAAGCCAGTGAATAAACGCAATAATTACCCGAAATCGAACGATCCATCAGGATTCACACTATTGTAATCTCCATCACTGGCCCTAGCCTTCCCAGGAATTACTTGAGTCCTTACTCCCGCACAAAAACACACTAAAAACACACTTTTATAAATCCAATACATTTTCACTGATTACTAAGACTTTACTATTATTTTACTATTGCATCACACACTGTATGTTGATTCGTTCAAATTCGGGGTAACTGTGGAGGTAAAAAACATGGCTTCTCTTATATATGGCGGTAAAAATGAGCGTCCAGTGGAGGCAGACCGCGTGAAAACGGCCGGACGTCATTGTTATTAATATTAGGTAAGTCTGGTAGTGGAAGCTAGAAGATATAGCTTGACGCTTTGGTGAGATATCTTGTAAAGTTTTCTGTGGGGTCTAGGAGGACAGGTTTCCTTTAACATCTTAAGAAGCTAAAAACTGTTAGAGAATGTTGACTTCAACAGAAAATCGTGAGATGTAGTTCCTTAGCTTTTAGGGTTATAAATTAATTACCGTGTTCCTTCTTTCTATAAGATATCCGTTATCCTATGCACACAATCCAGGCTGCTTATTTTTTTCTCGTTATCATTGAAAGATAAAGAGCCATTGCGAGATTTTTAATGCAGTTTTTGTATTGTTTATTTTATTACTTGTTATCCAAAACAACAGCTTTTCTTATTATAAAATCAAGATTATTTATTAAATTTAAGTTATTAAATAAAAAACACGACGTATTAATAAAACGACCACTCTGTATATTTACTCCACAGCATATCTTTCACTGCGATACAGCTTAACCAAGATGCAGCGCCGAGAGATACAGGGGCCACATCCTCTACCACAAACCAGGAACAAATCGTTTACGATCATTACAATGCTCTGCCCAAATGGTAATAATTATGTGCTCAGAAATTAATAACGCGTCTTTAGAGCCCACAAGATAAGAAGCTCAGGTAGATTGTGTGAACTTTAATTTGTAATTTATATGGTGCTTAGAAGCCATTTCCCAGTATAGTATTGTAAGTATATAAATAGCTAAGCTCAAACGAGATCCACGCGAATCCTCCGAGCCAAAAGTATTTGGTTGCGCCTATTTTTTTTTCTTACATTGATCTTTCAGGCACTGAAAACAAATCGTGATGTTTGGACAGTCATTAACACAAACAAAAATATTTCAGGGATCTAGCTTTTATAGTTCTTTCAAAATGAAAGATATCCTATTGTAGAAAGTTAATATAGGAATGAAGACTTGACTACAGAGAATAAACGAAATTATGTTTAGTTGATCCTATAAAAATACGACTATGACGTAGAAACTTCATAGTAATAAATTACAAATCCAGGTATCATTTATTGGGAGGCTGATTGCATAAAAATTAAGATTAAGATCCCAACTGAATCCAGAATCGCAAGTCAAAGTCATTCAGACCATTTGATTACACTCCTACGAACCAGACAATGCACCAACGATTTGATAATTCGTGTAATATGAATTCATAATAGGCTATTAAATTCTGTAACTAACACCAATGCAGCTGAAACAAAAACTAAATAAAAACTTATCTTTTGTCTAGACTAGATTGAGGTCGGCACTAGATAAACTGAAACAGAATAGGTACCTATTTTGGTTGCTATTATATTGGTTTATTTATTTTGGTGAATATTTATACTGGATTCGTATGTACTACCATGCTCACTGAGCATCGACCTATTTACCCTTATGCCCTGAGTAATAAGATTGTAAAGTGGTCGATCGTCAGTGAGCGCGGTAGTACAAACTACCTCGTCATTTTATTAGAATCGTATCTAGCAGTTACAGGGTTTTGTACTCCCTGCTGTTCAAAGTCAAAGTAAACAGAACGATAGAATGACCGACAAATGCATAAAACTATATTCAGTTTTCCAGTAGGGCCATTCAAAAACTACACATTTCATTTTTTTTGAGGAAGTGCCGCTTGAAAATCTCAGTCGAATAATAAATATGCATTGGAAGGTAACTTCAAACAAATGATAAAAACACGTTCATATCCTATGCTAATCTTCTTACTTGATTACCAAGTTCTAGCTAAAATTAGATAGGTACTTAAAAACATTTTCACACTTTATTGAGAACAATTTCTGCTTATAATTGGCAGATGACAATTATCTTTTCAATCAATCAATCATTTTATTGTCAGGCAACTGAGGCCCATAGATAAAAATATACAAAATAGTCTTATAAAATAATAAACTAATACATATAAAAAACCTTATTCAACTAAAAACTAGACACGAATCGTTGACGGCGTCGTGTTTTCCTGCGTGGTGTCGCGTAACCGTCCTCGGAATCGTCCGTATACGACACCTTTCGGCCAAAAGTCCTCTTTTAAGAAGGTCTGCAGATGGTGAGTTGTAGCTCGAACCACGAACGATTTGAAGTTGATGTTGTGGCGCGATTCCAACCTTTCGACCCTCAGGGTCCAGTTGGTCTTCACTCTTAAATACTCCACGACTTCCTCAACCTTCGTGGAGTGATGCAGACGCGAAATGTACAGCTGCGTCGTAGGCACAACAGGACGCAGCAACATCCACTCGGTCCACTCGGTGCGGTACCGCACCGGTTACGGGAACAGGGCTTCCTCTTCTTCTTTTCCACCTTAGTGAAACCCTCTTCATCAACTTGGTCCGCTCCTGGCAAGGAGCTATGGACCGCAGTCAGGGCAGTTTGAGCACCCTTTTGTCCTTATGCACCAACTTATGCGTATCTAGAATAATTGCTGGAATGACTAAAGTTCTCAAGCTTTAAATGCTCTTACAGACTGACATTCATTCAAACAATAACTCCACGTATGCTAACAATGAGCATTATTAATATTTTAATTAATTAAAGGCACCTGCAGAAATAATATAGTCACCTATGTATGCATTTGTTTGAATAAGATACCGTACTTAGCGAAATTCACATACAAATTGTCTGTCAGATATTTTTAGCTTATGATTTTGTTTAATCGAACTACTGAAAGCTTTTGATGTTGCCAACACTTAAAATTTTCTTAAGAAACAATTTATTTTAAAATAAAATGTATTCTAAATTCATCTTAAACCTTAACAATAACCAATTAAAGTTAAAGTCATATTTCCTTCAATTCTTCTTTCCCTGAAGCGTCAATTTTAGCGCATACCTCAAGGATGCACACTGGGACCATCGCCAATGGACTCTATTCATTATCGACTTAATTAATATTACCGTCCGGCGTTTGTTTCACTTCCCTGTCCGACGAGCCTTGTGGATGTAGCACAATGCTGTAATAAATGTCTAATTCTGATGAGAGACCTTTGTTAGGAGTGGTTGCATGGTACCACGGGATGTCGGATGAGATGCATTGGTCAGTAAGTAGGCTGATAAAGCTTTTGTGTTGTCATGACTTGTATGTACTGTTGATGTCAAACTATTTTTGAAGAACTCTGATAATAACACAAATCTATCCAATTTGGGAACTTAATAGTTTGTAGTATCTATTTATTTAATTGTGATGTAAATAAAAGCTTCATTAAATACGAATGACCATTCCGTTACATTTTGTCGTCTTCAACTGAAAAATGAATAGGTTTTACTGAGAGCTCTAGTATTAGATATCAAAATAATTATTAGAATTGAACGCCCAAACGTATTTGTATCGTAAAACAACGAAAACAGTCTCTCCGATGCTCGTTCCGGTGCGATCATCTCGGATTATAGTGTCGAATTGTACTCGCTGACTTGTGAAGCGAACATCTAACTTGACCTCACAAGCTACACCTAATTGTTCCAACTACTTTTAATAACACGGCTCAGGTTAAACTGGTCCTTTGCGGCGCATTTGCATGTGTCCTTCCACCCGTAGTATTGTTTTGTGCGATATATAAGTTTGACTTGGTCCGAAGATTTGTAATAATAGGTAGCAGCACAATAGCGATTTGCTGGTCAGTTGCGATAATTAAGGTGGAAGCTTTTATGGTTGGTTAATCAGCTGGATTACACTTGAAGAGCTATCTATACTCAAACAGGACATACATACATCGCTCCATCATCGACCTCATCTCTGTCCTCAGGACTAGATTGAGGTCAAGAGTAAGCCCATTTATAATAAAAAAAAAAAGAACAGTTATGATAAAGGATAATATTTTTATTTGTGGTAGTATCAGTTAATTGGCGATGGATTTACTCTCTCCATTTTGTTTTGCTAGCTTGTTCTCTCCCGCTCCTGGGCAAAAGACTCTCTGTAGGTATTTATTCCATGTTTTGCGAGCCCCTGCTGTCTCTATCCTATGGAATAAGAAAAACTGCATACACTTATTTCAAATTCTAAGCTATGGAACGATAGCTACCTATAACTTTTCTGATAACATACGTATTTCATTATTATCTAGCCTGGAAAAACCAGCAAGATTCAAAGATACGTAGCCTGTTCAACTTCTCACCTAACCGGACACAATCTTAACTAAAGATAAATTAATTATACGTATATTCAGCTCAATTATAATATTCAACTTCTTGTACTTAAGAGAAACAATGAGTGGCTTCGCACAATGGTAGCAGTACGGTAGAAGTTATCACTAATGTATCAGCATCATATTCGGAGATGTTTGGCAACATCCTACCGTTCCTACCTACCCCCCATTCAATGTTAAACCAACTGCTGAACGCTTCGGTGGTTCTGCGTTGTACCTGATATTGAAATTCGTTGGTATAACCTTTTGACCTGGATCTTCTTGGTAGTTGATCATCTTAGGAAGGAAAAGCGTTGTAAATTGAGGACCTACTTCTTATTATAATAACTTTTCGGTAATTTTAGCATGTTTGGTTAATCCCTTTTAGACTTTGATGTTTATAATTAGCGGATTAGCGCTCATTTCCTAAGCCAAACTTAATTTTTGTTCCAAATATTTGTTCTGTGAGAACTAAATTGTGAGAAACTTATAAATTGATTGGAATGCTTCTGTGTGCGTGTCATACAATTTATTAGCACTTATACATATTGGAATCATACTGTGACTGGAATACCTGAACCCTCTGACACTGCAACTGCACCCAACGTGTCCGCTAGCACCGCGACGCTGCGAAGTACCGAAGCCTCTCGATCGAAACTGGATCAGCCACGGAACCCTGCTCTGCCCGTGCTCGGAGTATCGATTTTATGATGCTGGATACGCTCCTGGAATGTTCGGCATACATTCGGTTAGACATATCAATTGTAGAGTCTTATTTTTTTTTTTTTTTTTTTTTCTAACCTTTAACTGGTCGTAACTCTAACGGTCTTATAAGTGAGTACCTGAGTAACAGTGCTTGTCGGCGCATCGAGTGACCCGATGCTTTCTCCGAAAGGAGTCTCGAATTAGTCGTTGTGTTTTGTTCGTAGTAACCCATAAGTTGTTCTTTCTCGTTGCACTGAAGTGAATCAGTACATTTAATGACGAGAATCCTGGTCACGGCACCACATGGGGAAGAGTAAAGAAATGTGAAGTGACGATATATCACCACTTCGGCGTCCACCAATAACAAACGCAATATGTTCTGTTACAGACTGAATCTACGGTGCGCTTGCGCAAGTTGTGTGTTATCTTAGACAAGGGGTAGATTGCCGTAAAGGGTGTTACTAACATGAATACGCGTGTAGGGGGAACTACTAAAACGTGTCTTCCTCAATGGCAGTAGGACTTCTCAGTACTCTGTCTTAGGATTGAAAAAGACAAGTGAATGATGCTTAAGAAACGTGTTCGGTTAGAATTCGTAGCAGGATCCTTAGTGGGCCTATGCGCTTAGGTCTAACCGTCACGTACTGAGGCAGTTATTGTAACCGGTTACATGCCATAGAGTTGGGTTCGTAATACGTTTGAACCATTAAATTAACGTAACTGTAAATAGTGAATCTCTTAAGCGCAAGCGTAACGTTTCCTTTCACCAACCTTTCATCATATATATATATCTTTGCGCCCTCTTGCCTTATTAGCTTCATACTTTATTACTGATTTAGTTTTATAGGATTTGATATTATTCATGTATATGTCTTAACTGTGACCTCCCAATATTAAACTACACCTTGTACGTCTCCCTGTCCCTTAGCTTCTAAAGTCGGGACAGGGCTGGAGTTCAATTTAGTAGTCGGTGGAAAGATGACCAGTTTGGTGTCGAGTCTTACAGGGCCGTGCGGACGGAGGGGCGCGGCCTCTCCTCCTTCGGGGGGAGCCGACATTAATACTAATATGTGCATGATTTAGGAAAAACGAAAATTTTATCAGCCTGGGGTAATTTACGAACAGTCACAATACCTTTAATTATTTTTGATTTGTTATAATATGGAGTTTAACATGGAGTTGTATATTTCAAACTTCTGGTTATTCCTAATTCAGAATTTTTGACTTATTCCATTTTAATCTTCTTAGCGTGTCTATGACAATCCAAATTGATTCAGCTCAAAAGCCGTCGATCGACTACGTATAAAATTTATCCCAATACCTGCATGCTTGATAGTAGGTACTTCAACCACCTTCTAAGTACCCGCCTCATTTAAGAATTCGTTTTGACGACTGCCGGTGGTCGGACAAGCGGCGCGGGCGCCGGTGCCCGCCCACCGTGAAGATGCGAGATGCCCTTCGAACGCGGCCATTGTGACCTACGACCTTCGTCCTCCTCAGCCAATATTCAATCATGTTGGGAAATTTTGTAGAAGACCTTGACGTTTTGTTCAAAGCGGGTAAGTGTTTAAATTGATGCTCTATTTTCTGGAGACTGGATTCGTAAAGTTGTTGCCATGAATTATAAAACGCTCCTTTATCATTGACAAAATGATCAAATTAAAATATGTTTATTTGTGACACATAGTTAAAAGTAGGTAGGTATATGGCAGTGGCGTAGGTTCCATACAACTCGATTCCTACCGGCTTCCCTTTAAGAAATGGCACAGTCAGTATTCTATAGACAAATAATATAATCACATTAAAGATGTGTACTCCGGCTTACCTCTTACAAAAATTGACCCTTCGCTACTGGTAAAAAAGTTATTTGTCACTATGCGCTGTGTTCAGTACCTACAAATCTATCTTATTATTTTTGAGCTAGTGCAAAACAGTATCTATAGGGAGCTTTAATTTTTACGGCAGAATTCATAAGATCCTTGTCATTGCACAGCCAGTGGATCACACCACTAATATCATAAATGGTATCGTCATTATGATTAAAAATCATTATCATATTTGTGCAGGCTATGTTATTGTGCTTGTATACATAGTAACTCAGAACATCGACTTCCTTTGCGTGATAAACACAAAATGTTCTTTAACATAACTTCCTCAAAAGATAGCACTGATATGCAGGATCCTGTTCACTTTGCTGTAAAAAATTAAGTGTTTTTGTAATGAGATTCTAGGTTTCCACGAGATGTTACGATTGTGTTACAAAATTCACTTAAATACGTCATTAACATTAATATCTCGGACTCGATAGGGAAAACCTTATGTTGTAACATGCGCAAAAAGACGCTTATTCTGGTTCTCATACCTTACAGGTTATACGGAAATTAAAGATTCCATCTTCTTTAAAAAATTAAACTTTTTATTCTGTCTTAACCAAGCAGGTCGTGGGGACCTCTGTACCATTGCATGCACCCATAAGTGCAATGTGTCGCGTGCGTTTCAAGCTGTCGTAAACACCGATTTTTCACACCGAAAATAAATTCGTTTCCCAGCCAAAAACTTTACTGGATGCAATTGTTACATCAAGCAAAGATAACTTAACGTAACATAAGTTACGTTTAGTGTGCAAACGACGTCTATATATTTTTTTTCATTCTGTATTTGAGGCCGATGGAATCTTTTATCAATAGTGTAGGTAATTTACTGGGATCAAGCTAAGTTAAAAAGCTAGTCAAGTCGTTTTTTACTCGAAAATTCAGCTCCGTTAATTAGGCAACCTCTAAAATAATCATCATTATAGATATTCTTCCCTCACATTCATAAATAAAACAAATTCCTGTTTGATGTGTTACGTACTCAATCAGCATACATAATAGTATACGTTTCCTAGTCATAATGCCTCGTGAAACACAAAGCTTGAGTAAAATTGATGATCGCTATCAGTCATTGTGTCTGTCCGTGTGTCCCACGACCTTAACTACTAAATACGAATCTGCTTAAATACAAAATTCAATTGTACAAGCGTGATAAGGTTCACCTTTTGCGTTTGTTTAATTATCATAAATGTAGGTTTTTCCTATGTATATTGTATAAAGTGTTGTGTTGGCGTGGTTTGCAAGGAGTTGAATGTTGTCTAGGATTAGAGGAACATTGGTGTTGCTGGTTATCAGCGTTTATGATATTCAATGAGCTATTCTAGAATGGTTAAAGTATTTGTAAGGTTTGATTGAAAATTTACCAGTAAAGTAATTATTCAGATTGCCAGAATCACTGTACTTAAAGGTACAATTCTGAAGAATACTTTATTAAAGCGTTTTCGAAGATGGCGTCATTTTAACGGACATCAATGTTGATATCTCCGGAGGGCTTTTCACAAAGTTACAAAGGAACCTGTCGAATTGTTGTGATGTGTCATACAGTTGGCGATCTGTAAACTGTATTATTTATCTTTACGCTAAAACTTGATAAAAAATTTAGGGACAGATAAAATGCCACCACATTTTATGTAAGTAGTTTTAATGATTAGAGAAGACGGTATTGACGCAAGTCCAGCTAAACGTCTGTAATAATCGGAAGCGCAGGTAATTTGTCCACATAAACTTATTGCGTGACTCTTAGTACTTCAGAAGTTTGATATGAGTAACACCCTCTACATGAATTCAATGATTAGGAACTTATCTTTCAGTCTGTATATTTGTTATAAAACTCTGGACGAATTATACATACTAGATTTGTTGAGAAGGTCTTGACTTGTGCCAAGAGGTAACGGTAACTGTTGTGTTGTGGAGGTAAGATAGTTTATCGCTCCATATAGACGGTTTAACTGACCCCAACAATGTTGGGACAGGTAAGGCAGATCATGTGATTCGCTCTTGCTAAAAAGGGGCTGACAATGTATTTTCCTTTTGAACAACAATAAACTCTTGCGCAAGCAGTCCTTTCAGGAGTTTTAGCAATCGACTGTCATTGTCTAAGACTAGCCATAAGCCTCACAAGCTAATTGGCCGCAGATTCTTAGATCTCTCACGATCTGAACAGTCGTAGCCTAACAATAATTTATATTTGAACACGCAATAGATATTTCTAAGCTGATAAAGTCAAATTTTATTGAATCAGGAAACAAAAAGTCGTGGGAGTCAAATTATGGTTATTAGTGGCTTGTTTCGAAATATTATCTTAATTCGAATTAAAGGTGATATACTAGTTACGTAAAATTTAATGCGTTACCTTCAGTAACTGCTTACATCCTCATCACATTATCTGATATGCATCTGCAGAACAGTTTGCCTTCTCAATGATCATCGGTACATCTACTGCTCGTGAAGGAATATTTATCTAACAGTCGGTTCTTGTACTTCTTGTGTCGACATTTGTTTCTAGATACAAATTATGAGATATGGAAGTGATGAGGTGATATCATTAACTCCTAAAACAATGCGTAGGTCTGCAATAGCCTCACTAAAAGGTTTTCTTCATGAAACTACAATTTTGATTACTTTGGTGTGTTAACTTATGTTTTTTTGAAGATAAATATCAACTGTTTTATGTCTTAAGTGTCTAACACCCGTATCTATAAACAAGTCAAAGTGATTACTTGAGTAAAAGTAATTACACGATACGATTTTTATTCTGTAGTTTAGTAGATTATTGATTGAAATTAGAACTGTCAATAGTTGGAATTCTTAGCTTTGCTTTCATGGACGGTTCATTTATGCAATAGACAAGAATTTGCACGAAGTAGGTTCGTACCTACTTCGTGCAAATTCAAATAAGTCTAAGTAATTAGTATGCAACCATTTTTTTGCAATAGACAAGAATTTGAACGAAGTACGAAGTACGAACTTCGTACTTCGTTCAAATTCTTGTCTTCTTCAACACTCACACTTCACTTCACTTCACTTAACTTGACTATAGATACCTACGAGTGTTAGATGACACAAATCTTATTTGTCACTTCTTTATTTTCTGTAATTCTTATTTTTAGGGCGTCTATGTAAACTAAATAATGTTTAACATTTTTATACGCAAACCCTGCGTAGGGAACTGCAGCTGTTTCTGTTGTTTCGTTTGTTTGCTGTTTCTTTTTTGGGTTTTTTTTTGCTGTTTTTTTGTTTGTTTTGTGCGCTGTATTTTTTTGCTGTTTGTTTGTTTGTGTGCTGCTACATTTTCTAGCAAAACTGGTTAGCGCGATCGCTAACCAATCTTGGTTTTGCTAGCAAATGTTACTGCAGCAATATGCTCACAGTTTTCAAACAGGCGATTAATAAAGATATAGTCATGGAGCAGAGCGTTTACAAAATCCATGTTACTTTAGAATCGTAGAATGAATTGGATGGATAGACATTATTTCTGATTACTGGTTTAACTGAACATTATTTATATATATCGTTGTCGGCAGGAAAACTATACTTTCTAAGCAATAACTAACTAATTGGAATAGGAACTCTTTTCAAATATAGTATTTCCGATCTCTTTCCAAGCTTCGTGAAAAACCTTCTTCAATAGGTAACTGTAACTTAACTAAACCATCTTTTTAGTTAGGCTAGTACCAAGTTCGTTAATCTCGCTTCCGTTTGTCGACGTCACGTTATACAGTCGTTTGCAAGTGGGTCAAGCATAGCGCCTTTTGGTTAAAACATAGCATTTAGTTTATCACGAGGGTTCAATTCACCAACATTCATAAGTCTTGTTTAGTAACTATTATCTGAGTTATTCAATGGCCCATATTTATCCCTTTCTCGTCCCTTTCTTTTCTTTGTTATTTTAATTGGATGTCCTCCGCGCTGTCTGTCTCCCTGCTGGTATTTGGCGTTTGGGTATTGCTCTATCATCATTCATCCTACCCTTATCCCAATTCATTTGGGGTCGGCGCAGCATGTCTTCGTCTTCCTTACTTCTCTATTACTCATCTCATCAGACTCCTCCTTTCTTACCATATCATCCTTTACACAGTGCATCCATCGTTTTTTTGGTCTTCCTCTACTCTTATAACCCTCCACATTCATACTCAAAACTTTAGAGAAGAGTATTCTTCGGCTGTTGATTTAGTTCTTTCTACTTATTCAGACACATGATTTTCAATAATAAAGTTTATAGATAATCAGGCATTGTAACACTAGTATTAGACTACAGCATTTTACAAATACCGTCACTCCTGTAATCTTAGAAGAGTTAGGCGGATTTGTACCTAATATACACCCACATTTTGTCTATGTTTAAGTCCCATGTAATAGGGGGCGAGCCTTTTGCCATCAGCTGTGTATAAATCCAAACTCCGTGGCTTTTAAGAATTTCTTGATGAAAAACCCAATAATACTTTGTCCGACCTGGGAATCGAACCTAGGACTCATGCTCTAGAAAAGTGTAGATAAGTTTATATCTATTAGGAAATGAAAGAAAACGAGGCAGTAGATATATACAGAACTTTATTACATAAACCTTAAAGCTATGTTAAATCTATCAGTTCGTTAAGGATCAGCTAATTTAAGGAGTAAAAGTAGTCGTAGTAGCGACTCGCGCATCCGTGGGTAGTATACTCCCCAATCATAAACAAGAGTACCTATACTACCCCCGGACGCGCGAGAGGGCAGTGTTGACAAACAAATAGAAAAATACATTTTAACAAATAAACTTATACTGTCACTTACGGGATATCTTCCGTGATTGTTCATTATTTTGAGCTCCCGATATTACGACGCTGTTGCAAGCGCCATGATCGCATGATATCGGGAGCTCAAAATAATGAACAATCACGGGAAATACTCCGTAAGTGGTAATATAAGTTTAACCTTTAAAGCTTAAAACAGATTTTGACAAATGTTTTAAACATGAAATATAATTGCAGGCTTGCGAATCTTGCGATTGCCGAAATTGAAGCCAATTCCACCACATCTGAATAAAATCCCACTTCATACTTTGCAACTATTCTGGCAGATGGTGTATATCCAGAGATGAGAAGCAGGCCACAAAAACTCGTAGAGCTGCATCTTTTTACAATTTTTCATGGAAAATATGTGGAGCTACCTTACAACTAAAATTATTGAGCATCACATTTTAGTTTAGTTAATTACAATCTATGTACATGTACCTTATTTCTAGTGGTTTGTTTCGTGTTGGTAACTTATGTAGAATTTTAAGTACAAAAGATAAAATGGTAAAAATAGCAAGAAAAATGACGTTGGTATGATTATTTTTTAGAATAAACTTTCGAAATAAACGTAGCTTAGTACTGCCAAAATGTACCTTCTCACAACATTTATCCCATTTTACGAAGTACGAATATGTTTAAGAAATATTTGAATATCTTTGATGTTTTTGAATAGTTCACACTATTCAATTTTAAATCTTGCTCGATAAAGCATACTGGTACATTTCAAATGTGGATAGTAATACGACACATTTATAATGTTGAATCAGTTTCACGTGTTTAACTAATTTACTAAGAGAGCAGGCTTTTTCATTTGGCACTACCAAGTCCAATGGATCAAAAGAATTTAAGAAACATTAATTGTTACAATCTTGGTGGGTGCACGGTAGTGCCCGACAAAGTTCAAATAAGTAATCTTCTAACATATCACAAATTAAAGAATTTTGATTAGTATTTTCGAATGGTTAATTTCAATAGTTAAACCTACATCGACAGTTTTATAAGGAAATTATAAAGCAGGCAGTGTGTGGTGCATCAATGTACTACGTTACAGGTTACAAGCCCGCGGTTCCGCAGTACTCGCCGATGCGGTCCGAAATACACTCGAATATGTCGAACGATATGTCACAGTTGCGACCGTTGTCTGGAAACAAAAAAAAAATATTTTGAATGTTTTCAGTTTGCTAGAAAAAATAATTTAATTCTTCATTTCTTGCTCGTAGGTATACGATTTAGAGCATCATCGAATTCAGCAAACGATTTTTTTAACAGCAACACCGCTTTAGCTGTTTTCACGGGAACAGTTTGATATGAGCTATATTCCAAGTACTAATCTAAAACTTTTATAGATTATCTTTATATTTTTCTAATTACCTAATCTATAACGATTTCACTTGTAAAATGCCTTGAGGACCGCCATGCAGTGACAGCGTTCCTTGCAAAATAATACTCAGTTGTTGTGTACTAGTGTGTAGAAAATCTAATTCCGATGCCAACCAAGTACCCCACTTTTCTGACGGCATGACAAATTCTTTTATTATGCACGACGTAAGTATTCTTAAGTTTTTTTTTCAGAAAATTGCGACGAAACAGAAGTAGTAATAGCACAGAAAACTCACCCATAGGCACAGTTCTGGAGAACTGGTCGTGGTTCTTCATGAGACACTCACGCGAGGCCTCCAGCACCGCCATGAAGTAGCCGCGCTCGTTCACGCCGTCAGAGTACAGTCCCACCAGACCTTCTAGCGTCGGGAAACCGTAGCCGTCCACCTGAAAATGAAAAAAAGTTCGAAATTAAGTAGGAATTCTAATAATACTAGGTACCCACATTTCGCAAGTTTTGTTTAAATCCCTAGAAATAGGGGCCGATCAGCCTGTTGGCATCAATCGGGCACAAATCTAAACTCCATGGCTGCTACTGAGAAGTTCCTTATGGAAAAACCTAATACCAATTTGCCGACCAAAAACTAGAACCCAGGATCTCATCAACAGCAGCGCTTGCGCCCACCAGCCCAGCGAGGCGAAAAATCAATTGGACTTCTTCTTCTTCTTTTGGAATTTTGGTTTATATTATCGTTTTCAGCCTCAAATAATAATTAGGAATTTTCTAGATTGTTTTCTAATTTCTGAGTAGCAGACATTTACAGTCATAGTATATAGCTTGAAATCAATTGGCTAAATGTAAGTGCACTATTAGACAGTATCACTTCTGTCTGTCCAACCCCTTTAAATTTTTAATATAGTATCAAGCTTTTATTAAAGTCTCACTTTCCACACGGAGGCAGGTGGCAGTATCATAAAAATGCTAAACATTCAACGAGCAGATAAGAATAAAATAACACTACAATAAAATAAAAGTAACTAAAGATGGATGTATACTCTCCGCAGCTGCACAAATACTGTCTCGTTCGAAGAAGGATTTACAGATTTATTTCTTTTTCAGAGACTTATCTCATAAAGCCGAATTCGAAAGATCCCAGAAAAAACCTAACCCACTTAAGTAATAAAATTACGATTATGACTGCGAGGATAAAAACAACATTTATTGAAACCAATTCATAGCAAGTCGTTCAAGATTTTATTGTAGCTACGATCCTAACTAGTGTAATACTTGCAATAAAATATTTCATACAAAAGAAATTTATCTCCAAAAAAAAGGATGGCAAGCAAACTGATGGGCCCGACCCCCAACTATTAAATTCAATACCGCTTTTTGAATATAACACAAATAAAATACAAATAACAGCATAAACCGAAGATCTTTTATGACCGTCATATTCCTGCTCAAGGGATTTCAAGTATAATAAATAAGCAACGAATTTTTCTTTTTCAGATTTACGACTTTACCCTCATGTTTTATAGTTAACAAATTGGAGCAATCAGTTCGTGACAGAACTATAAAGCATTAAAACTCGATTTAAAGTTATTTTATTTTTCGTTTCGAGTAAGGTTGACCTCGGTTCACGTTACAGGAATAACCGCCTAACATTAAGCGAAGATTTTCATAATATTTTTTTAATTTATTCTTGTTGATGTTGTTGTGTTTCACATAAGGGTAATTGCTCTGATGAGGTCGGAATGGGCACGTTCGTGCGTTTCACAATGTTGTTTGATTTTTAAATGACTTACTGGCCAAAAGTTCACTTGAACATAAACGCCAGTAATTTAAAGAGTATGTAACGACCAATAATCATTTTAAATGAAGCAATTATGCTTAATTTTTAATGCTTTATGTTGACTTTGCATTTATGTTACTACCAGAACGCAAAATGTTGAGAAATTAAAGCTTCCTCTAGAAGTTTCTGACACAGTTTTGCACAATTTCTATCTAACACCGTAACACAATTTTCATGCAGATAAAAAAGTGTAAAACGTCAACTACCTCATGAACCCAGTATCCACGACGAACAATATGATTTTTCTCTCCATATCGAGGTAAATAAAAACTGCTTCTTACTCGGTGTGTCAGAAAGTTCGTTTGATCATTCTTTGCTCCACAGAAACTGAATTGCGTTGATCAGGGATGGCACTTGCAATATTCATCCAATTTTATTTCAAAATGTATATTTGGGCATTATAATAAAGAATTGGAAAACGCTGCTCAAAATGGTTCTTGCATTTTCGTCGGCGAACTTGGCTTGAAATACTTTCATGTGTCTAAATATCTAAGTAGGTACCTAAATACTTATGTTTTATTGAATCGTGAAAAAACAACAGTTTCCTACATTTTGTGGAGTAATGAACATAAATGTATGGAGCAGCTATTTTTGTCCGTGATTTCAGTTTTGCTTCTACAGTAAAAGTTGTAATGATATGATACGTGCAATAACCTCTTAAGATCTTTTCAGTTATTTTAATTACACCTTGTAGGTGGAGGGTATCCAGGAAGACGAAAAAGCGGCTTCAAAACCAGCTATTTCAAACTTTCCTAAGATAATTTTCCGTTCGGATGACAGCCCTACGTTTATCAGTTTAATCAGTGCAAACGAGTTAGCAGTTACTTAGATAAAATATATGGATGGAGTGGCTCACTGGGTTAATACTTACGGCTTTCACTTTCCGGTACACGCACTGCAGCAGGCACTGGAAACGAGAGAAGTAATGTTTGATTTGTTATGGACAACGATCCAAGCAGATAATCTCAAAATAAGGAAAGTAAAGTGGATAAAAGACTGCATTTTGGGCACAAACAAAAACAGGTTGTAAGACTTGTAAGTTAAGAGACAAAGAGTCGATAATATTAATACGTTCACTTTATCTTGTTGTTTGAGTGAGTGCAATAACTGTAAAGCCTAAAGGACTTTCGGTATTCTCGGTGTAGGTACTACTTCCAAAATCAGTTCAATGAGATAAAAAAAAAAACTGGTGGTAAATGTGTGCCAAATATAAAATTCAAAAATGTAAGTTCATTTGAACCTTCTGTTTTCTGAATATTTTTTCAGTATAGGTTTTTTAGGTGTCTTTCCAAGGAATCTCGCGTTACCCTGTTAGTGTGTTGTGCTGGTCAAATAGGCAGTCGCTCCATTTAACATCCTGGTATTTAACTGCAGCCTGTTGAACTGGAAGCCGACCCCAACATAGTTGAGAAAAGGCTAGGCAGATGATATATAAGGTCTATTCATACACGAAATATTTTCAGGGAATCATCTAACGGCTATAACAAAGCTATTTCAAGGATTTTTTTTCTATCTGAGTATATTTTTTTATAAAAAATAAATAATTTAGAATTACTTGACTCACAAAATAAATACTGGTTCCTTATTTTTAAGCATCCATTACGCTTGTTTACTACGTCGTATTTACCTACTGTCATTGTTAGAATATGGGAGTAAAGGTTTTATGCAAAAAGTCTCAAAAAGTTTTAGAATTATAATAATTACGTAAAAAAAAAAACAGCCAGATTTTTTTTTTCGTTGCTATAGCGACACATAGATAGACATTAGAACATGATGAGTCGTGGACTATTCCACTGCAGTATTAGATTATGAGAGCAGCGGTGGCTCAGTGGTGGAGACCCCGACTTACGAGCAGTAACTCGTGGGTTCGAACCCAGCCAGGTGCATTACTTTGTGTAAGTTATTTCATCACCACTGCTCTCAAAACGGTAAAGGAAAACATCGTGAGGAAACCGGCATGTCCTAGAATCAAAAATTCGAAGACATGTGACATCTACCAACCCGCACTGGGCCCGCGTGGTGGATTATAGCCCATTCACTTTCATAGAGAGGAGGCCTGCGTCCCAGCAGTGGGAACATTAATAGGTTGATTATGCTTATGCTTATTAGATTATATAAGGAATGTAATAAACCTACCCCAGCGATCCTCTTCTCGTCATGCGTAAAGGGCACTTCTCTCTTGTCACGCCGCCTCTGTGCCGGCATCGTGTGCTCTTCTTTGATCACGTCCAGCGCCTCTGGAAATAGAGATAGAGTAACATTTAGTCAGGAAAGAAATAAATGGTAATGGATAATGAAATAAACAATGTAAATACAAAACTGTTTTTGATTAGACAACTTAACTATGGTTAGACTGGAAGCCGACCATTATGGTTGGGAAAAGGCTAACTTTTTCCCATTCATTTTAATCGTCATCATCTGCCCAAGCAGATGATGATGATGAAATTATGGGGATGCATTCTCGTATGAAAACTTGAAACTATGGTGATCATCACTATCATCTTTTTATTTTATTTATTTATCGTTTTGGCGATGATCGCTAACAGACTGGATTGCTGATGCTGATTACCATATTTCCAAGAATATAAAATTTTGACCTTTCCTGCAATTTACATTTATGAAGTAGCCGTATTTATAAAAACAAATGAAAATCTATTTGATAAACTTAAATCGAGAAGATACAAGTTAAAAATTTCTAATATACCACATAAAACGGCTCTATTTAACAAAAGCTTCTTTGGCATGGCATCAAAAATATACAACAAGATACCTATTGACATTCTGAGCACTAAGGAACTTCCAGTATTTAAAAATAAACTGCGTAAATTTTTAATTGAGAAACCATACTACACGATCCAAGATTTCTTAAACCATTGAATAAATAGTTGATCATGTAATAATTTGACTGTATATTCATATTTTGACATTTATAATAACCAAATTTGACATGTAAAATAATTTTAAATGTAATGCCACTACATAATTATTGTATGCCTATTAGGCAGGACATATTGGAACTTAAATTTATTGTTTAGACCTGTAACTAACATATGCCCACAATAAAATATTTTGAATTTGAATTTGAATTTGAATTTGCTCTTATATCCGGCATTGCTGTAGAAGACATATTGTTACCATGTGAGTGTTCGTTTTTGTCTGTGCTTGTTATCCTGTCTGTATCTGTTTGTGTATGAGTATTGTTACTTGAATTAAACAATTTTTTTAATTTATTTATTTCTAAAATAAGTATAATAATCGATTCCGTTCGATTTCGATTCGATTGACCGATTCGATTAATTTAATTTTTTCCGTATCTATCAAGTTGATGGCACCTTACAACCACGATTTATACAATTTAAAACCAGGCACAACCTCTGTATTACGCGCCTTTTTGTTAGAGTTTAGACAGACACTAAAGAAAATCTGTACCTCGGATATCTCCATACATAATGCACTTGTGCGCACTCCAAGATGAACGTGGTTATGCACTCGTTTAAATCAAATTAGCGAGTAACCATGGCGACCTTAATTGCTTTAATCCTAAGGCGGATGGGTACCTAAGTGGTGTGCGATAATTTTACGCATATATGATCGTTTCGCAGCATTAAAAGTGCTTATCTGTTTGTTTTCCTATGGTTCATGGCGTGTTTTATCAATGGAATTCAAATGAAAAAATAAATTAATAGTTTTATTTTAGTAAGAGAAATCAGAAAGATGAGGAAAACTCTCTCAATATGTAAGCCACATAAGAGATTCTTCTTTTTTTGAACGCACGGTGTTTAAAATCTTACTCTTACTAATATTATAATTGCGAAAGTCTGTGAGAATGGATGGATGGATGTTTCTAACCTAAGTTTTTGTGTGAAAACGCAAAAACTACGAAACGGATTTGGATGAGGCACACAGATAGTTTATAACCTGGATTAACACTTAGGACGGTGGTACAATCCCTTGGGACAATTACCGAACTACACGCGGGTGAAGCCGCGGGCATGAGCTAGTATTTGTATATAGGGTCTAACTATTCATACACGAAATATTTTCAGGGAATCATCTAACGGCTATAACAAAGCCATTTCAAGGGATTTTTTTTTATCTGAGAATATTTTTTGTAAAAAATAAATAATTTAAAATTACTTGACCCACAAAATAAATACTGGCTCCTTATTTTTAAGCATCCATTACGCTAGTTTACTACGTCATATTTCGTCATTGTTAGAATATGGGAGTAAAGGTTTTATGCAAAAAGTCTCAAAAAATTTTAGAATTAAAATAATTTTGTAAAAAATAAAACACTCAGATATTTTTTTTTTCGTTGCTCTGGCGACTTTACGACTTATAGAAGTTACTCTTAAAATATTTCGTGTATGAAAAGATAGACCTTATATTTTAAACACCGTGCCTTACTTTGTTCGACCCATATTCCTTACGCAGGATATTCTCCAGTTTGATGATCTGAATCACCACATTACAGCATTGAGCAGATTTTTGCGTTACACCTGTAAATAAAAATGTGCACCAGTGGCCAGAACGCACCACTGTATTTTGAACAGGGCCACATCGTCCTAAACAAAACACCACACCAGTAACAGCTAGTGTTTCAACAACCTCGCCGAGTTGCCAGTTACACTAGCATTATGTCCAGATATAAAAGATCAAAGGTTTAAAGCGCATCTTGCTTCATAAGGAAGAAACGCGTCACTTAACCGAATAACCGTAGAAACTCGTAAATAGTGTTGCGTTAGTATTTATTTAGTAGTACTGTAGTATGTAGGCCAGGCGGGTCACGATCCAGCCGCGAGTTAACCAACGCTCACTTTCAATAAGCATGCCACTCGGTACTGAGATGTTCTAGGATTTAGAGATTTAATGTGGTTTTTTAGGTGGATATGGACAGGCTTAGGCTATGTAACCTATCTAAGAAAATAATATTAAATGCTAATAAAGAATGTCTTATGAAATAAGCAGTACCTTTGTGATCTTCTATTTTTTGTAATGTCCTATGCTAAGTGTGTGTACATAAATAAAAAAAAGATTCTACTTATTAAAAATCTTCACCCTTGGTGTTAATCTTCAAAACAATTAAGGAATTAATTATAAAACATCATATTTAAGGCTCTCTCGAAAAGTTTTCGATTTTCAAATGATTTGAATTTATTAAAGCTTAGTTCATTGATAAGGCTGCGAATCTATATCTGTACTAATATTATAAAGCTGAAGAGTTTGTTTGTTTGGTTGAACGCGCTAATCTCAGGAAGTACTAGTTCGAATTAAAAAAATATTTTAGTGTTGGATAGTCCATTTATGAAGGAAGGCTATGGGCTATATAACACCACGCTACGATCAATAGGAGCCGAGCAAAAAAAAACAAGTCAGAAGTGGCGGGTGAGACTGCGGGGCACATCTAGTTTATTATAAAGCGTAAGTACACATTGGCAAGTGGATGAGATTTTTTCTAGCCTGGTTGCTCAAACTACTTTGTGTATGTTCGTAGTACTTTATGGATATCACTGTTTATGAACAGATGAATATTTGTATGTGCGTACAAAATATTTTAAAAAGACTACATAATTCTCTTTCACAACAACAATTCAGTGATATACATGTAATTTGTGTGGTAATCGGTTATCGTGGAAATTTTGAGAATGAATTTAGACGGCTATAAGAAAGGAAGACCAAAGAAACGATGGATGTGAAGGATGATATGGCTAAAAAGGAGGTGACTGCTGAGATGACGAGAAATGGGGAAATATGGAAGAAGAAGACAGACCCGTTATGAATTGGGATAAATGATGATGAATGATGAATAAAGTAACATACGATATACTACCAAGGAACATTCAACCAGAAACAAAAATAGTGCGTATAAGAATTATGTTTCACATTAAGTGAAGCGAGTAAAGCAATCTATCACAAACTCGCTTTTGCAATCGGTAACTTGAATACCTAATTAAAACCTCGTAAGGGAAACTGGGTATTACATGCTGTTCTTATAGCTATGTGAGTACTATGTACCTACTTAGATTCTTAAGTAATCTAGCGTAGTTTACAAGTCAGTGATATCTGCGGGGTGGTCTGAGTTCTATTATTCTAAAATCCGTCAGTACTGGAGTTGTACCTACAGTACGCCCACGTTTCGCCAGTTATGTTAAATTCAATGTAATAGGGGCGAGCCTATTACCATCAACCAACCTCTCATGCTCAGTAGTATAGCAGTAAGTGCTGACGGCTGTTTATATTAAAATGGTTAGTTAGATCTGTATGTTTTACCATCAATCGCTTCAAGAGAGCCCTAAGAGAGTTATTGATGATCAACAACAGAAAATCCAGGTATGGACTCCTTTGCATAGGTTTTTTTTTTATGGGAAATCATCAAATGCCCTCCCCCCCCCTGCTCTGGACGGAGCGGAAGGGAGTGTCAGACTTTTACTGACTGAAACCCATCCATGTTCCTTCTTGACCCTTTGCGTTCCAGGGCCGCGGTATCTCTTTCGAACAGTCCCGCAGCCCTGGCAGGCATAGGTTTAGAAGCTTAAAGCACTAAGAAACGATTTTTGAATATGTGTCCCCGCATGTTGTTTGTTACGGCATGTAAGTTTTTATGGCAGTTCGTCATTTATACCCATGGGAAATCCAATCGGGCACACCGTATCCGATCTGATCAGGCAATCAAATACAAGATTTCCAGTAACAGAACCGGACAAATTAAATTATTAGATTGTGTAAGCAAACTAATCAGACAGTAATTGGCCTCCATATGAAACTGTAGTAAACCAATAATGATTAAACAATTATGTGTGTTACAATATCCTGGCAAATCAAAGGAAACTCAATTACTGAGAGGTTCCTTCTTAACAGAAACTTTTTTGCCATTTTTGCTACGGTCAAGATTTTGAATTTCGATTCTCAAGTGAAGTAGATAAATATAATAACATCACGCCTGTAATCCCTGAGGAGTTAGGCAGAGATGTACCTAATAGTATACCCACATTTCGCCAGTAATGTTTAAGTCCCATGTAATAAGGGGCGAACCCATTGCCATCAACCGGGCGCAAATCCAGGCTCCGTGGCCGCTACTGAGAAATTCCCGATGGAAAAACCCAATGACACTTTGCCCGACCCGGGAATCGAACCCAGGACTTCATGCTCTGCAGTTGCGCTTGCGACCAATAGATCAACGAGGCAGTAGATAGGTATTTATTTATTTAATATTTTAAGCAGATAAATGCACGCTAAGCCGTTGGTCTCGACTGTCATCTGTAGATGTTTGACAGTCGTTACAGGTAGTCAGTGGCCCAAAAACTGACAACCAGTCTTACCAAGGGGTATCGTATAACCCAGTACTAACTGGGTTATGGAGGTCAGATAGACAGTCGCTCCATGTAAAGTACTGGTATTCAGCTGCATCCGGTTTGACTGGAAGCCGACCCCAGCATAGTTGGAAAAGGCTAGGCAGATGATGAAGCAGATAAAACTACAGGCTGGCTTAATGCCATAGGCCTTTTCTACCAGTTAACCTTATATATCATATGTCAGTCAACCATATGGCTTTGGTGCGTAGGCTTAATAAGTGTCAGGTAGAGACAAACTAAGGTCAAGATGAAGGTTTAATTGATCTTGTTTAATTTATTGTGAAATGTTAGGTTGACGAAATTATTTTTCTATTAAAAACAAATTAAGTGGTTGACCTTGAGATACTTAAATAATACGCAACACATAGGTTTAATTATGTTAATATAATACAGGGCTAACTACACTAATTAAATAACTTTAGTTTCTTCTAAAAATATGATGACAGTTTTTCTCTTAACTGCATCCCAAGTAAACTAAAAACGGGGTATTCTTCAAAGCGCAACTATTTTTAAGCGCAACCATTATTGAAAAAAAAAATAATAAACCCATCTTACCCCTCTCTATTTTTCATCATGGTTGCGCTTTGAGGAATAATTTAGTTGCGCTTATTTGGTTGCGCTTAAAAATAGTTGCGCTTTGAGGAATACCCCCTAAAAACAGGGCAACGGTTACCATATTGCTTACCTAATAGCTAGTGTTTTGTGTAATTTCAGTGTGAAATCCTAGAATCTAATCACACAATGCAATTTAACGGGTTCAAACCAGTTATTGCAGCTCATCATAATAAGTTATGCCTATCATAATCTTTGAGGTCAGCTACAAATTTAAAATATGTAGAACGAAGTTAGTAAAACGGGCGATTACAACAAATTAATAGGCTTAGTCTAGTTTTAATGCCTTTTTAAGCGGTCGGTGGTCATAAAATAGATAAACCGCGAGAAATTATTTGTTGCTATAAGGTAAAAAGCTTAGTATAACATAATCTGTGGATTCGTGGTTCTAAATTTTTCGTCGTATTTTCTGAAGTCGTTCTCAAACTGGAATATTTACCACTAGCATACAGACAGCTAATCTGTCTTTAAAACATTATGATTCGTGATGTACCTACGCCTTACGCCTTTAAATTCCGCCGGAATTTTTCTTCGGTAAGGTTCATTTTAGCAGATAAATAAATATCCTAGTAAATATCTTGTAAAATGTGAATCCTGCTGAAATGGCCTCCTAAAAAACCTACCATTTACTCATTTTTCCTTGTTTATTGTTCTCTTAAAGTTTATTTATAATTTAGTGTAGTTATAGTGAGAGAGCGACTGTTGCAACCCCGTGCAGGGCACGCTACCATAGTGGCGATAAGTCCCCTCTTTGAGGAGTGGCTAGAGAGGCGCCACGGCGCCCTCACCTACCGCCTGACGCAGATCCTCACCGGACACGGTTGTTTCGGGAGGTTCCTGCACCGAATCGGGCGGGAGGAAACGCCCGGGTGTTTCCACTGCGAGGATCGTCCGGAGGACACGGTGGAGCACACCGTAGAGGTCTGCCCCGCTTGGGCGGAGCACCGCCGTGTCCTTGTAGCGGCGATTGGCGGCGGCGATCTCTCGCGTCCGGCCCTGGTTCAAGCCATGGTCCGGAGCGAGAGGGAATGGGAAGCCGTCACCACCTTCTGTGAAGCAGTCATGCTAGTGAAGGAGGTGGCGGGACGTGAGAGGGAAAGAACCTCACGTCCCAGCCGCCGCGGGAGACGCCCTGGGCGTCGGGGGTCACGTGGTGGCTCCCGGCCACCGTAGGCGCGGGCCTGTGGACAGCGAGTTATGGGCTAGCTCGCCGTCCGGCCGTCTTATGACGACAGGCCGTGTCGACGGCGCGTTCGTGTTCCACGCGCGCCTCAAAGAGATGTCAGCAACCGAGTAGGGGTCCGCATGGGCCGATGCCTGCCAGAGCTGCGGGACTGTTCGAAAGAGACACCGTGGCCCTGGAACACAAAGGGCAAAGAAGGAGCATGGATGGGTTTTAGTCAGTACAAGTCTGACACTCCCTTCCACTCCGCCCAGAGTGGGGGGGGTCATTTGATGATTTCCCATCCAAAAAAAAAAAAAAAAAAAAAAGTGTAGTTATAGTGTTAATTATAGTTAGTTTTGTCAAATTATTATGGAGTTTCTCCATCAGGAATTTCTCAGTAACAGCCACGGAGTCTGGATTTATGCCCATTTAATGGCAATAGGCTCGCCTCCTATTACGTTGCAAAATATGGGTTTAGTGTTAGGTACACCTCTGCCTAACCCTTCGAGGATTACAGGCGTGATGTCATGTAAACGACGATATTATTTTTTCCTTATGTAAAATCTGGCGCAATTATCGTTGGCAAAGCTTGCTTTTAGCTTATTTGGATTGCCCTAGATCTTCTAGTGATTAAGGTCTTAATGGCACCACTCTACAAGGCAGTCACGTAAAGTTTAAAGGTCAGAAATGCAATAGTCCATCATGTAGTAACAGACTTATGCATAAAGACCTACAAAATCATAAGCTTTTCTTATATAATGCCACATAAGATTTGCTATCGCTAAACCTGTGGTTGGTAAATAAACCACCTGTGTAGATTTTGTAAGTCTTGTGGCATTCACTAGTGTAATACAGGTTTTAATACACCATTTCAATGAATATGCTAAATCTAGTTTTCGCCATGTGTTTTGGAATTTAGAAAGACTGAATACGGGGAGGCCTATGTCCAGCAGTGGACGTCTTTCGGCTGAAATGATGATGATGATGATGAAGAATTATGGTGATGAAAATGCTGTTTGCTGCAATGTCCGAAAGGGTTAGGGCAGAGGTGTGCCTAATATGTCTCAGTTATGATTAAGTCCTAAAGAAGAGAGCCTAATGTCACCAACCCGGCTCAAATCCAGACTATGACTAAAAATTACTGATGGAAAAACCCAAGAACATACCCAACCTGGTTATCGAAGTAAATTTGACTTTCATTAATTTATTGGAGTGACACCACAAGAAGAACAGACTTGTACGCACGACGGCAAATCAAGCTATACAAAACCAGTTTGTGCGGATCACTCATTGTATAGGAAATCTATACAAAGCGAGGCCAAGTTATACTGGAAATGTACAGCTTCACGTGCCGCCGTGTGTACAAGATATATAAAAAAAACTAAGTCTTCAATCCAGTATCCTTGACCGCACTTGATAAGTATGCCATTTCCAAACCACACTTATACGATAGTAACCCAAAAAAAGGTTCCCCAAAGGTTGACTGGTAGAAAATGCCTATGGCATTAAGTCCGCCTCTGTACTTTGTGCTTGAAGTGTTAAATAAATAAATAATGCTGCCATTTCGATGTAATTTGTCAATCAATGTTAACCTTTCAATAACTAACTCAGCAGTTATGTAATAGGATAATTTTTATATCGATAGGACGTTCTTTAGTAATAATATTTGACATCTGTGCTAGTTATAAGCTAGTTTTACAATAAGTTGAGTAGATATGCTATGACAAAATTGCATCTATGTAGGTACGCGACGCCATAAGAGCGCTTGTACAGAAAGTGGGCAACGTCGCAAATCTGTCGAATATTTCGCTATTTTGATTAATTTGGCAATATTACTGTATGGAAATAAGAAAAATGGCTAATTAGTGAACTAAAGTATAGATTATGTAATGCAATAATTAATATCGTAACACCAAATATTTAGTTTTAGATGTAAAAAAAGTATTTGGAAACTTTCCAAATGCCTTTTTTACACCTAAAACGGTTACAGCATCAAATTCAGTGTTTTAATTGCAATTCATTATTAATATTCTAGTTCACTAGTTAGCCATATTTCTTATTTCCATACAGTAATATTGCCAAATTAATATTTGACAGCTATTTGCGACGTTGCCAATTTTTTGAATGAACGCTTTAGCTAAAGACGATTGCACTATTAACCTCTCTAATACGTGAGCAGTAACACCCAATTAACACAGCTGTATCTACCCAACAATTGCACAGTTTCGCAAATGCACAATTCAGGTACAGTCGAGTGCACATCGCATGTCCTGCGGTGCAGCAACCTGCAACTGCAAGACTGCAACTTATGCAACGTGACGCAATGAGTATATGGGTCAGTTGCTCAGGCATAGCGACGGTTTAGAATGTTGTTTGTTTATGGGTCAGTCACTCAGTTGAGTTATCAAAGGATCTTTGCGTTTGGAAATTGTTTTGTGGATGTAATTGAAGTATGTATTAAATTTTGAAATAAGTAAAGCTACCAAAACAAGAAAAAATATGGAATACTCGCTTATGCTCGCGGATTCGCCCGTTTAAGTTTGATTCCTGTCCCACGGGATCGTACTACCGGGATAAAAAGCATCTTATGTGTTAATCCAAGTTATAAACTATCTGTGTGCTAAATTTCATCCAAATCCGTTCAGTAGTTTTTGCGTGAAAGAGTAACACACATCTATCCATCCTCACAAACTTTCGCATTAATTGTATTTATAAGATTATTTTTTTGAAGTCGGTTTATAATGAAGTACGTGAAGAACTATTGCTAAGATTTTTATATGTTTTATGTAGCATTTAAAGTTGTTAAGCGGACGTTTGGTCTTATCAGATAGTAATCGTGATTGGCACTCGGGGCTGTTAAAAAACTATAAGGCTGAACAACATATTCGTTCTCCCAAAAACGTGAGCAAATACAGAATACATGGACGTATGCAATATTAAAATTAATCATATGTAAGTAGACGAAGGTCAAGCATTATATACATATTATGTAAATATTTGCATGGATTTAAATATTAAATTAATGTTTTCTTTCCGTGTTAAGCAAAATGCTTTAAATAATTTCTTCAAATGCTATTCTTAGAATCGTGCTGAAAATTACGAAGGAACTAAAGAAGCAGTAAATCAAAAGAAATTACGTTATAATAACCGTTTTTCTTCTTACAAATAACCGTTATATGTATAAGCTAATGATGACAAAATTAGGAATAAGAAAAAAAACCGTTTAACTACTGTTACGGCATTCTTTTTTTCCAAAAACTGACCGGGACTTTTGGGAAATGTTAATAACACAATATTAAGGGTGTATTACATAAGCTAATTATGCGCTAATAACGCGAAGTAATGCGAAAATGTCTCTTGTGCCGTAACTCCTTAATTGGCTCTACACATCAAAGCCGACGACGCGACGTTGACGACTTGAAGTCATTGCAAGTCAAAAAACTTTGTCGGCGACACGAGATGTGCAAGTTTGTTTTTACGCAAGTCGCCGACATGCCACCGATATGTTGGCGGGTAGAACCGCGAGTGCATATCGTTGCGCATAATTTTTTGTGACCGATCCAAACACGATTTTTAACCGAAACCGAAACTTAATGAATACAGGGTGCGACAGAATAAGCGCAATACCTGGGTGAATTTCAACAAGAGATTTTTATGTATCATTTCGGTGGGATTTTTTTATTTCAATGCAATCTATATATTTTTAGTGACAAATAATACTTTAGTCTATTTTATAACATTGTGCGTGAGTGGACATCAAATATTATCAAAACTTACATAAATATTTAAGGATAAAGTTTTAAGAGTCCACTGAAATTAAAAGTGTCCACCGAAATGATAAAAATTACCACCGAAATGATAAATCCACCGAAATGATACAGCTAAGAACAACCGTGCCCCCAGCCAGGGTTCCGTACTTTGTTAGGTTTGATTTCCACAAATTTTAGATAAACACTGAGACAGCACAGTACACAGTTTTTTTAATATCATCATTAATATACAGATATTACAGTTAGTATTATTACATATATCATTCTTTGAGGTTACAATAACCTCAAAGAATGATATTAATGTAATGTAATGTTTATTATGATATGAATTAATAGTTTCTTTACTTTTATAACCTTTGGTAATTTTTGTGGTTGTTGTTGTGTGAAAATGTTGGAAAACTTTATCGTAAATGCTGGTAACCTTAAATAAATATTTTTGCTTGTTTATGTACTAATACTAATTTACTTGATATATTTTCAAAAGAATCAACGTATCGCGATTAGAAAGCTTAAAGTTTCTGATTAATATGATGGTTGCATTTGTAAGTTATGCCATTAATAGTAATACCTAATGTCTACCTATTGCACTAAGAGAAAAATGCTAGGTATAATTTAGTTAAATTGGTAACGAGAGGAGAATAGTGTTTCTACAGGTATATCAGTAAAACTTCTAAAATTAAATCAACTCTTATATTTTTAAAATACAATAAATGAATAAGAAACATTATAAAAATATCTTAGTAGTAATAGCTTAGTACTTTTAATCCTTTTACATAAACGTATGAAACATAACAGAAACCTGAGATTGAGATCACTTTATTCTTAAATTACTACAACAATAGAGAAACGTACATATCTAAATAGAACAAAAAACAACAAAGTTTTGTTCTACCTATAACTATAATTCGCAATTATGTATAAGTAATTCTTATACCTAATGCGAATTATAGTTATTCCAATAAAACAGTCTTTCTGGGTACGTATTTACGAGTAGGTTCAAGTATGTAGCTTAAAGATTAATTTTTCATCATGTCACTTTAAATCACACAATTATTTCTCAAATTCACTAATCAGCCTCTTTTCATGACTATAAATATAGGTTTTTAATTTAGATATGTACCTAATAAACAAATCTTCTTTAATTATCACACCACAGCACGTCTTTACTATAATTATTATAGTCATCAGTCTTCTTTAATAAGTTTAACTTCCTACCTAAAACAAGTCATGCCATTAAATGACAGCAAATATTTAAAAAACTAAATATACAATAACAAAAATCAAAAAATATTCAAATCAGAACTGGACGAAGACGAAGATAATCTTCTTACTTTTCTCTTCTTGGCTGTAATCATGATTTCTTCTTCGCTGTCAATATTTCTTGTCCGTTCATACTTTTCAATAATTTCAGTATCATTGTTTTCAAAAAATGAACACGATGGAGTGCTAAATTCATTGAAGTTTTCATATTTTTCGAGCAATGATTTGGGTATTATCGATGATTCCTGCTCATTCTCTCCTTTTTGATTATTCATTCCATCAAAGGAATGGGATGTTGAGGGCTTAATAATTGATATTTCAATGTTTGTGATTGAGTGTGTGTGTGGTTCATGTATGAAACTATTCCTTTGTAATTTTTTGGAAAGATTCTTTTCATTGAATGGCTTGGGACGTAGTACTAATTTTTCTGACAGTTGAATTGGACGCAGATGTGCTATATTTGTATTATTTGCAAAATTCGTTGATTGAATCCCAGTGAAGTCATGAAAACCTAAATGCTTGCCGTGAGGGCACCTAATAGTTTTATTTAGGCATTCTCTTTCAATACAGGACAGATGTCGAAGTGCCAAACGGTTTCCTGACTCTTTAGACCAAACAACTTGGTGAACTTTCATAGTTCCCGGAAAAGTCTTTAAGTCTTTGGGCAAGAGCCAATCTTTTTCTGTCACCTGATAATCTTCAACTGTTTCAATTTTCACACCTTTAACATAACACTGTAGGTTTTGTACCAGCGATTCAATATTGGTAATATCATGTTGATATGAGACTTGTTTATCTAGCGTTCTCTTTAATACTCCACCCACTCCATCTGCTGCGCTTTTTCCATGACCACACTCACAATAGTTCCAAATTATGTGGGTCAGCATCGGACAATAGGAGGATAACTGAGTTATTATATATAATATATTTTTATTCCTGTATTGCGCAGATGGTGAGTCAGAAATAACGTAAAGTTTACGAACCAGAGGAGCAGTTATCTCAATTTCTTGCAAAACAGGAATGAGGTGTGCCCATACTGCAGCAGCATCATGCCTTAAAGAGGTACTTACAGTACAAAATGACTGAGTTTTGCAAGTTTCGTTGTCGAGTTTGAAATATATTACGACAGTATGCAAAGTGAACTGTTGTCTGCTACCACCAAAATGAAGGGATTGAATTTCGGATCCATATTTGGCATTATAATTTTCACTGAAATCAATTTGTATAATACAGTCTTCCGTAGTCATATTTTCTTTTAACGTTTTGAAAGCTTGATTTTGATTTTTATTATTGACGCAATGTTTAAGGAATGGTTTCAGGCTATCTTCGAATTTTTTTATTAAATCTAGTGGTTTCACCCAACGCCTTACTTTTTCAACTTTAATAGCAGATTTTTCTACATTATTTTTGACATATATGCTTTTATTCTTCTCCCAACCCCAATACGCTATGTTCACTTCATTATTAAACTCTTGATAATCAATGTGTCTATTTTTACAACTTGAGCATATTCTTTGCAGACAATCGATGTTATCTTTACTACAACATAGGCTACTTAAAACGTCGGATATTGTATTTTCTTTGATAAGGCGGTTTCTTTTCATAGATTCAATCAAAAGTTTCATATTTTCGTGCTTTTCACATAGGCATGTATTTCGTGCATTCACATTTGGTTGAGTGACCCAGAAAGGCTTCATTCTTGAAAATGTTGAATAGCTTATCGGTGGTTCTCCTGATCCCAAATATTTCAAGTGTAAATTTTTAAGTGTGTCTGTCAATAGTCTTTTTTGTTTTTTTAATCCATGTCTAGATATGGTGTCATTTTTTCCAGGACACAGTGTTGAATTTTCATCATCTTCTAAAAATTTCACCACCCTCCTGAGAATTCGATTTTTTTTTTCATCAGGTTTTATGACTTCTACTGCTGGTTTTTCTCCTTTTTGGGTACTTTTCTTCAAAATCATATGATTGCTTTGTAGTCTGTTACACCTTTTTTTGAACATTTCTTTTTCCTTAGTGACCTGTAATAATTTGTTTTGTAATTCTGTTATTAGCTTAGTTTTAGTTTTTTGATATTTTCGAAATTTGTCTTTAAGTCCTCGCTTGAATTCTACAGATGTAATTGACGAGTCTGAAACAGGGCTGTTGGGGCATAATGTTGACTCGATACTACTTAGATTTGATGGACATGTTATTCGTTGTACGCCACTTGGTTGTACACAATGAGTGCCAGTTACTACATTGTCATCAATATGATGTTGAATATTGGAACCAATTGTACTATCGCTATTCATCGGCAAGCAGCGCCGAGCCGAAGATGGATTCCCTTGACGAGAAGTGCTTGGACCAGGATTGCTATAGTCAAAATTTACAAAATTTTGATGCGTTGATAGCAGGGTTTGTCGTGGACTGTTTGTGTATACCCGATGAAAGCTTCTAGCTTCTGTAGTATTAGAACGTTGGATTTGGATATTCGTACTAATACTATTGCTGTTCAATCGTAAGCTGCGCCGTAAAGTAGGCAAGAAGGAACTGTGACAGGAAGTGCTTAGTCCAGGACCATCACTTTAATCCCCAATTGTCTCATCCAGAGGGTTAGCACGAGCCGCTATAGGAGCTGGAGCTGCTCTATTTTTTTTTCTTTGGTAATAAGCAGCAGCACTTATTTTGTTTTTTCTTCTTAGGATTCTTAATTTTTTAGGGGTCATTAGATGCCTTGAAACAATTAATCCCGCTGCTTTTTTTCTGGCATACCTTTCTCTGTCTTTTCTCAAAAACTCTTCGCGTGAGACTTCATTGCTCTTAATTCTCTCTTTTCTTCTTCTTTCATACAACCTCCTTTTTTCCAACCTTTCTTCTCTAGTCTGTTGCTTAGGCCGCGGCATCCTAAAATCAAAATACACGCTTTTCAATTTTCTTCTTTCTCATATCCACAGACATACATTCATACACACTATACTATGATCCTATAAAATACTATACCTTCAGATACACCACGCGCTCACACACTAGCTCTCTTGCATTGACTCAGACAAACACTCTCACAGGCAATTTCTCATCACATAGGTATATCTCTTTTTTTTTCATATAACGTTTAAATGCTCTTTAACTTATTTGTTATATCTTGTAAAATTAAGAAATTTTGTAATTATATCAAATATTATTTATTATTGTTATTTACTCGTAATAAATGATATAAAAATAAAGGTAAGTGACTTATATTGAAGGTAAACCCTCGAAATAATTATTTTGTTGACAATTAGTAGGTATAATAATCTACACTGTGGTGACCCACACACTCATCACATTTTCGTTGAGCCGAACAAATGTGTATCTAAAGTATAGTAAACATGTACTAACTACATAGATATATGTATATATTATATATCTTAAGCACAAATATTACACAACAAATACACCTAAATAATCTAATCGACACTCTAGGTAAAAGTAGGTACATTACAAAACTATGACTTTGTATTTGACACCAGGATCTCTAAAACTTTATGTTTTTATCATTTCGGAGATACTTTTAATTCCGGTGGACTGTAATTGGTATAACAGTCCACCGAATCCACTGAAATGATAACACTGAGATGATAAAATAGAGGTTAGTTCTACATTTAACTCCGAAAAAAAATTATTTAAAAAATATGAACACTACTCAAACAAAACAGTACTTACTGCGAATTTAATACACAATTTTGAAACAAATTAAACAAATCTAGCACGAGTTATAACAGCCACCGAAATGAAACTATTTTTGTCCCCATATTACTGAAATGATAAACTTACTTTTTTGGCGGGAAACCGCAAGACGTTGGGACCGGTGCGTTCGCGCCGAGAGCTTAAGCCGGACTGATCCGGAGTGAGAAAAGGTGAAAGGGGCGTAACAACGCAATGTTGATGTGGCTATTCTACTAAAACTTACTGTCCTCTGAAATGATAACTTTTTTCCAGACAAAAGTTGACTGCCTGTCAAATCCATGAGAAAGAAGATAAACAAACAAAAATTGTTTTATTTGATCGAATATATTATAATTTAATGATAACAAAATCAATTTAAATCCATATTACGAATGTATTTGCAGGAGAAGGTATGTTATGAGCGGAATTGGGTTCAGGACAGGTCACCGTGATGATAAAATAACACTTTGTAATTTTTTTTTTGGGTATATTAGAGGGTAGATACCAATGATTTTTTTTGCCAAGGTAGAGAAATACTTACGTTGTTGAGAAAAAATATATAAAATTAATAATCAGCACATTGCACTACCGTTCTCAGGTTTGCCGTGTATTTTTTTGCTTGGGCAATTCACCCACCTCTTAGGTGGTGATTCAGACCATCAAATTGGACAATTTTCTCAAGGAATATAACGAAATTTCGGCCAATAATTGGCCGAAACCGAAACTAGAATATTAATTTTTACATCAAAGGCTGGCTGTGTTGGCGGATCTTCGGCTTTGGTGTGTAGAGCCTTTAAAAGTGACCGGACGGCCATCGCACCATATATGGTGGTCAATGGTTAAGTGTGTGATGTTGTACTTGTATTTGACCTCAGATTCAGTTCACGAAAACTTGCGACATTACAGTTTCGTATGTATTGAATATTATCAATTAATTATTACCAATTAATTATTTATAGCATCCGCTCATAGATATTACGTATGTTGGGCAACGCAAATATATTTTCTAAATTGATCTAAAATTAAAATGTTAGCAGTGTTTTGCTGCTGAGATTAGGATATATTCGAACAAAAATCTTATGCAAACTAGATTTGGGCGAGATGTTGCGTCAAAATATAAATAAATCTATTTAGGAAACAGGAAATGTCTGAATGTCACGTTCTGTAACAGTTAAAATATATATATATTGTTTGCTTACAAAGAAATGTAAATACTATCGATAGGCTATCAGAAAACTGCTACAGAAAAAGTGTGATCTCATGTTTCAGTTACTTCGTAAAGCAAAATTAGGCCAAGATACTATACATATAGAACTGTGAAGCATTATTTCTTGTCAAACACGTTGTTAGTTCAACGGAAAGTTTCTCCTATCTATAAATTTTTAAAAGTAAGAAAATCATCCAACTGTTGAATTTTCTCGAGACTTCTACTTCAGTATTTTTTATTATTTTTAAATCTCCTACTCTTGAAGTCACCTAAAAGCATCTAATAACTAATTAACTAGGTCAAGACCTACATTTACGCCAAGTTTGACACTCTTATACCGCTATATCTATTTAAATGGCTTGGTTCGCTAATGACTCAATTACCTCAACCTGAACAATTCACGAGCTTAAACTGTTCATCTCAAAATCACTCAATACTAGTTCAGCTGTTTACAAAGACACGTCTTATGCAGACAATATGTCATAAAACTAGCGTTTATTTGCAAAGTATGGCTATTTTTCGTTCAGAACGGAGACATGAGTCAGAAAATGATCTCAGCTTATACAGTTACGGGTTTCAACCTTCCTTATTAGTGACTGGTGACGTACTCGTACCTACACAGTATCGTTGAGGAAAATGGCAGAAGCAGAATTGATATTCGATTATATAAAAATCTAGAATATTGGTTATACCAGATATTTTGAAGGGTTTTGAGGTATGCCATCATCATCATTCTCCAGGCCTTATCCTAATTTATTAGCACAGCGCAGCATGTCTTCTTCTTCCATACTTCTTTATTACTCGTCATCTCAGCAATCATCTCCTTTTTTACCATATCATCCTTCACACAGTCCATCCATCGTTTCTTCAGTCTTCCTCTACTCTTATTTCTCTACGTTTATACCCATCCACATTACTCAAAACTATCCTCACGACATTTTCCTCATTACTCCGCATCACATGCCACAACTTTTCAGTCACCGGCGCTACTTTCAGACTTCCTCTTATGTTGAGTACATAAAACGAAGTCTGTTCCTTATTTAATCCATTCGCGTAACACTACAATCCCCCTTTCAATTCTCATCTCAGCCACATGCAAATGCCTTTCATGTGGCTGAGATGTATGTATGTAATATGTATCTAAGTTTGTATAATAATTCCTAAGGCGTGTCGCCCACTGGTCAGTAAAGGCGGAGTCGCGACACGGTCGACTCGTGGTGCCTATGTGGAGTCGATGCGCGGGCTATGCTTCTATCCCTTTTCTATACGTTGCTACGCACGAAACGAAATATTAAAATGACGTCACACTCTGGGGCACTTCCGTGCCTGCACTTCTACTCTTGATCGTGTGGGCGATGGGCCTTAGATGCTCCGTACCTCGCGAAGCACGTTAAGCTATTCATAGATATAATAGAGTCGTTACGGGTAATCGGAGAAGCCCGAAAGTCGGATAATCAGAATTCAGTCTATCAAAAGAGTTTTACGTTACCCAGTAACCCCGGTTCAGGAGGTCAGATCGGCAGTCGCTTCATGAAAAACTCTGGTATTTACCTGCATCCGATTGGACTAGAATTCGATCTCTACATCGTTGGGAAAAGGTGAAAAAAAAATGTCAGTAACACGAAACAGAACATTGCATTTCATCGGTTTAACATACTAGTACCATGACGACCTGTTGTTAAATGATGTCGGTTGGAACACGGTATTTATATTGTGATGCTAATATCATTATTAACATCAGTGACCAGTTCACACTAACCTTTATATCTAGGTAAATAATTATTCTGCAAAAAGTCAGTACATTCGTTGCAAAAGCTAGAATTTATTAAACTCTGAGCACTCCTATGTTCACAAGTTATTTGTCGATAAAAAAACTGCTGTTTTTTTATATTTTGAGCCGAGAATCAAGTACCTACTAAATCCATGGTAAAAGTTCATGTCACGATGTCCCCCTTCCACCGCGTGACTTAACTACCATAGATCCCATAGTTGCATAATTAAAAAATGTTTAATTAACATTTCTAAACACATAATTTGCAATCCTAACCTCAAAAGGTTCTTTCCTCATAGCACTATTTACCTACTTAATTTTCACAGTTTTTCTACATCACTGTACAAACTTACTTACTTGTCAATATGCATTGAGGACACTTAATGTATGTGGTTCTTACAGATTTCAACCGTATACCGTTGCTGCAACTTAACCTCATTTCTTTATGGTATACTACGCCCTGATTTAGTTAGTTTGTATTAAACAATGGCATTTAGTATTGTTGATGATGAGACTGCATTGCTTGAAGTTGAGAATCGGTCGTATGTGATTTGGGGAGTTGAATATCAGCGTTGAATATCAGCGTTGAATATCAGCGTCAGTCTTTTGGATTTTTTAAGACCGTGAGAATTGCTATTAGTATGAAAGTCCAATCCCATAAACCCGCAAAACTTTAGCTGGACTGAAGTACACATCAAACTACTACAATCTGTCTTTCTTTAATAGATTTTCAACTTCATCGCTAAAGTTTTAGGTTCAAGGTTGATTGGGAAAATTTGACAGTTTCGGTTAACTTGATGTGTACGTCTGTACATTGCAATAGTTAGAAACTACCAAGTATTTGTCAAACAAAATAATCCATGACGGTGATAATGTGATGGTTATAATTATAGCAATTAAATTAGCAATGCTATTGTTTTTGTCTAAAAATTCTACGATTTATATAAGAGACTAGTTGTGCCCCGCGGTTTCACCCGTCGCTTCTGACTTGTTTTCTTTTTGCGTAGCGTGATGTTATATAGCTTATAATGTTATAAGAATTTATATGTTATAAGAAATTTACAATTCGAACCGTTCGAACCGTTTGTTTCAATTCGATTCGTTCCTGAGATTTGCGCGTTCAACCAAACAAACAAACTCTTCAGCTTTATAATATTAGTATAGTTAAGTAGGTAGGTATTTTAAACCATTTTTTCAGAAATTGGCCCGTCCGAAATAGTTAGATTAACAAGACATATTCCGTGTATAAAAAAAAACGATATAAATTTCAAAACTAGCTAAAATGTTCCGTTTTTGTATCCGTTAATACAGGAAGCAGAGTACCTATAATTTTACGCAGGTAGATACCTAAAATGACTTTATAATATATCTACGTGCCAAAGCATCTTCATAATAATATTGTACAGAGATAAATATCAAGGCTTGCAAAACAGTTCCTTAAACCTGCATTATAATTCGATCTTGAAAATGTAGCCTTTTGAACGTATCCGATAATTTGTGGTAAGGTCACTTGTGTACTAATTTAATTCAATCTATTTTGTGGCAAATGTTAATGTTAATTTTATGTATTGGTTCATCAAAATGTAGATCAAAACCATAGAATCGTTTTATTAATTAGATCAAGAAATGAATTTTAGTTCCGTAGTCATTAAAATCTTAATCATCTCAAAATTATTCTTATTTATTAATGTCAAACATGCCATGTGTATTATTGTTTATTCTGTAATACTAAAGATTAACCTTTGAATTGCAGCAGAAAAAAACGCAGCCTCAGCAAAAGAAGGACTAAAAAAGTCCGAAAATGTGAAACATTTTGGAGCCGCCTTTAGTGCTCTTTCTAGCTCACTAAATACAACACACTTGACTAAAGTAATGCAGACACTGAAACTCTAAAACCGAGGTCACGTAACAATACAAAGCACGACTAGCATAGCCGTTGTAAGAGCTAATTGAACCGAATCATTAGCAGTCAACTAGCGTGCCAACTTGCACAAAAATGCATTCAAATAAGTACTGAACACAGCATGAAACTAGAAAGTTCTCTTTTAAAATGTATCTTTTGTTCTGTTGCATCTCTGAATATGTACGTGATATGCATTTTTATTTCGGTAGCAAGTAGCTACCAGCTATTTATATTAAAAAGCCTGGATAGAGGTTGATCTTCTAAGAAGAATTCACTCATTCATGAGTTCACTGTCAGGACTTTAATTAACTTTAATTAGATGTTACTCTTCAGAAAACTCTTGCATTGTTAAATTTCAGCATGGTTCATCTTACTTTAAGCATATTAAGCTGCTGTAAAAGAGCGGTTGTTTAACTGAAATTGCAGGGCCAAACTAGCTGCAAATGAATTGGTGAGCGTTGCACCCTACTTCTCCGGATAGCAACGCCAAACATTTTATCTGAGATTAAAAAACTCTTTGTTTACGCATTTATGAGATAACATCTGATAAATACTAGTGTAAATACGTAACAAGTCGAACCAAGTCAAGTAGGTACGTCTCGTTACGTATGGTGAACGTTTACTTTCACTGTGCACGAGCCGACCTTGACAACGCGTGACCGCGACTGATCGAGTTTTGATACTAGTGCGATACAACGGGGCTTGGAAGTGAAGGAAGCATGAATTATTGATATTTATTTGATTATTGTGAATGTTAATGGTTGGCGTAACATGACATCTTTCGATGATATGTCGTTAAAAATATTTCACTCTAAAACTCGAATTATCTATCTAACTAGCACAATGAAACCATCTCTCCCCCATATACTGTACTGCCCACCAAGTATTACCAGTTTATCCGACCGACGGACATCCCAATATTTCGTAGGGATTCAGCTTATTATACATTCCTTGACACCGAGATAACGTTGGTTCCATTAAAAAACTTAAGATCAAACGCGAGAAGCTTATGCATACGTATGTACGCAGCTATTTAGACATTGGTATCACGATCACCGATCTTCCCCTTCACTCGAATTACGATATGTTGTTACGAGTGCAATGTGCATGCACAAGGTTCCTTTAAATTGTGAGAAAAAATCTTTTGATTCTAAAAGAGCATTAAACATGATTGCTCTATTGTAAAGTGTGGTATGAACAAAGACCTCAATTTATTAATCGTGCGTGTCGATTATTATCATCTGTGAATACACTTGAATTGATGGTAATTCGTCTGGCAATCATGAATTTGTTTTTTTTTGTTACCAGCTGTTCTTCGCAGATGCATGTTTCTTCCGTGACATTAACCTACATTTATTTGCTTAGCCTTTTCCCAACTATGGTAGGGTCGGCTTTCAGTCTATCCGGATGTAGCTGGTTACCAGTATTTTACATGGAGCGACTTCCGCTCAGACCGCCACTACTCAGTTACTAAGTAGCACTGTATCGTTATTACTCAGTTACTAAGTAGCACTGTATTGTAGTCAAACTTCGGACGTTTGACTACAATACAATTCGAATGTCAAACATCAAGAAATTACAGTCCTTTCTGAGGCACGGCGCGGTGTCGGAACAAGGATCTCGTTATGTAAATTACGGCCACCCATCCATGGACCGACTTCGCCAAGCGTTGTTTAACCATGAACATCGCCCCGTGCTGTTGTATTGCTTAGCAACGAGATATACACCACATTGATCTCACAAAGAAAAATCTGGACTTAAAAAAACTCAACTGAGTTGGTTTCTATATTTTATTCAGTGGCTTAAAAACAGAACTATGTATTACTTTCGTCTTAATAGACTTACAGCCCCACTCAGAGACGACTAATGGTACTTAGGCGGTTCCTTAGTAAAAATTCACTTCAAATAAACTTTAATGTTATCTAATATCAACACTTTCTTTTGAAATGTGGCTACACCAAGGCTTTATCGATGTGCAATCGATAAGATGATTTTAGGATGCTTCGCCCTACGTATACTTAAAACTGACATTAGCTAATGAACCCTTAAATTATGTCTCTGTAATGTACCGTTGATTAACGGATTTAATGCAAATTAGTTAAGTACTTATTAAGATTAATTTAATTAACCTTTCTGAGTGTGGCTGTTAGCTAGAGAAATTTGCGATAAAACTACACATTTTCTTGTGCCATTTCCTAGATTTTTTCTTAACCTAGTCAACAGATCCGCATAGACGTTTTTTTGTGAGTTTTAATTGAGGTTTATAAGTTGATTGATGACAGAATACGGTAATGCTGTGTAGGCAGTATAAATCTGCCTAATATAGCAGTTATTAATATTTCTTACCTCTAAGTATGGAGAGTTTAATTTCATCCTGGCACAGGGTTATTACTCGTTCTATCTTCTGCGGCGCGGTGGGCGGGTTCCTGCATCTTGACTCCTAGAAATAAAAAGAAGAAGGAATTAGTAAACAGAACACACCTGAGATCGCAGAAATAATTGGGCTTGAAATTGACACCAATAAACTTTTTTTGTCGTAAGTCGAAATGCAATGAACACGTTGAACGCGTATTTATGCTACCGATTGCTTTGGTTGAAGCTTTTGGTAGACCATAAAACACTATGAGTAATCTACTATAATGGATCACTGTTGAACTATCTTTGTTTAACTAACCTAAAAATTTAAATAACCTGACGAGATAGAATCTGTAAAATTATAGGTACCTACTCGGACCATAACTTTCTGGTACTCTAGTTTTTTTTTTTTTTTTTTTCATTCCTAGATTCACAAAACGAAAACATGTTCCCAATTAGATATCCAAAAACTAGAGGTCAGAATAATTAAAATAAATAAACTCGTTATGGCTTTAAATGTCACGCCTTCGTTATAAAGTTATTATAAAGATCGTCAATATATGCATTTTTAATTTAAGTCTCTATTGTCTATTGGACTTAAAAATAATAATTCTCTCTTCTTTTTTTATCGTGTGCTTAGTGCCTAACCTGGTGTCAGAGTTTTTATGCCGCCATGGGCCTCTGACTTGGCTTTACATGCCGCCGAGAGATATCTCTCAGGCATGCTGGTTTCCTCACGATGTTTTCCTTCACCGAAGGAAGTGATAATTATACAATAAAGAAAGAGGTGAGTGTCTAGGGTTCGAACTCGGGACCTATGACTTGACAGTCCGACGATCACACCGTTAGACTATCACTGCTCAAAATATACATAAAATCACACCTGGAATCCCTGACGGGTTAGGCAGAGGTGAGTACAGATCTTAAAGTACACCCACATTTCGCCAGTTATGTTTAAGCCCTATGTAATAGGGGGCGAATCTTTTGCCGTCATCCAGGCACAAAACCTGACTCCGTGGCTACTACTGAGAAATTCCTGATAGAAAAACCCAATAGCACTTTGCCCGACCTAGGAATCGAACCCAGTCGCAGCAGTCGCGCTGGCGACCACTGGACCAACAAAGCAGTCAATTAAATAATAATTATATTAGATTATTTCCTTTTATATTTCTATACAAATCTAATACATTTTTAAATATTCATATTAGATTTAATCATTACAGTTATTCAATTGTTAATAACTAGGATGCGAGTAACATGAGAGCTAATAGTTTACAAGGTATGGGGATTTACATTGCAAAATACATTTAACACAACAATGTACACGGGTGTTATTACGTTAGTTAGATAATATTGTAAACTCTTACAGTAACAAAACTTTAGTACTATGTTTTATCTATAGTGTGGTCTGTGTTGTAAAATGCGTAGACATGGGAACTCGACACTTTCACTTCAGAAAATCTTCGTTCTTCTATTGTTTCTATGCACGCTCAAGTGGTACGATTCTGTATGGAAAATACGCATAATAATACGTGAAGTAGTCACGTTTGATTTATTTCTTGGGGTCTAATCTCCTCTTGTCCGACTTTAATAATCATTTTGAGAAATTGCCAATTAATTACAAAAATATACATAGTAGTTATCAAAGAATGTGAAACTAAAAAGAATAATCATCATAACATAAAGTAAGTGTTGTGAGTTAATTGCATTAAAACCATCAAACGGATTCAAATGCGTAAAGATCATGTACGTATACAGTTGAAACAAAGAAATTCTTGAAATGGTTTTGTTATACTTTCACATTTTCATTAGTAGAAAGCATGATACAAGGCTTGAGTACTCAAATACTAATGCGGAAAACGTCTGGGACATTAAATACAAGATTGTTTTATGAGGTCAATAAATCTGTAAGTTTTCCCTGCGTATTATGTCTAAGATCTACAATGAAATTGTATGACTAACCATGGGACGTCTCTGAAAACTCCACCAGTAAACTTCAATTATATTAACCTACATGACAGTGTGATCCAAAAATGTTGCGTTTCTGTTTTCATGACATGAAAGCGATTTCTTTATTTTCGCCAATCAAGTTCCTTTTCATCATTTACCTAGCCTTTTACCACTATGTTGGAGTCGGCTTCCAGTCTAACCAGATGCAGCTGAATACCAGTATTTTACATGGAGCAACAGCCTATCCATACTCCACAACGTAGTTAGTGCTAGGTAACACGATACCCCTTGGTAAGACTGGTTGTCAGACTTTTGAGCCACTGACGTTACGATCGTAAAGATCTACAAATGACAGCTGGAACCAACGGCTTAAACTTGTGGTAATTTGAGAAAGGATTAGACATGGTCATTTCTTGTGCCAAAAAGTAACGAAACAATCTGAGCTTTTATCCATTGTTGTAACAATCGAAAGACAATAGATTTTACTAATCAGATATTGAATGACCGTTTTTTTAACGGTGATGTGTCAAGGACTTTTATGTGGGTGCACAAGTTTGTGAGACGTGGGAGATAGAGGATTTCAGACATCGTGTTTCTAACCATTTCTAACTGGAAACTGTCTAGAGGTTAGTCAACAGTCCTTGATTTTTCATCGAAAATTAAATGTTTCTACCGAAACGAGTTACGTGTTGATATGGTATATGTCTATATGATGATGATAGTATGTGGTAAACGAGAAAGGGCATTAATTTTAAGATAACAGCTGCCAGGCCTAAGTTGAAGAAACAGAAAGAAAAATATATGATGTCGATGAGCACCCAGAGCAGGCAGAAGAACAGTTCAACCTTTAAGTTCATTGGCACTAAAAGGCAACATGCAAACCGGAAAGTGAAGACCCTAATCAAAGCAAGAAGAGCCTAATTCTCAGTATTGATTCGGAATTCATTTGATATCGTAGGTATTTATCAGTTCCATTACCTGGATGAATTACAAGAAATCTTGAATCATTTAAAAGTAATTTAAAACAGTATAGTGAGGCGGTGGCATTTGCTTTGACATTCAGAAATTATTAGAGTGGAATTTTCAGTGTCGGGTTTATGAGTATAAAATATAATACCTTCGTCACACTGTGGAAGTTACCAATGTCACTTAGCAACTATTGGTGCGTAAAGTTTGTTACTTATTGAACAAACAGCTATTGAGATGAAATAGTTAAGGATCAATTTAAAAATGTTAGCAATACTCGCTTGGTTGGTCTAATCGATCGAGTATTAAGTAGTTTGCTTTTTGTCAGCTTATTAAATCGTCAAGTGTTTAGCTAATATAATAAAATCAAATCAAATAGTCAATTAGTTAAGCTAGCACATTAGGTTATTAACTTGATATAGAAATCAAACCGAACGGGAAAAGCTAAACAACGACCGGAATGATAATAAGCAATAAATCCATGTTTAGAAAGAAGATTTAAAAGTAATTTGACATGAGGAAATTGTTTTAAAAATACAAGGTGTAAACAGACTCTTCACATACCCGTCAACTGAGCATACTGTACATCAAACCAAGTAACCCTGCGCAAAAATTATTGCTGGGAAACGCCTTTTTTTTTGGGATGAAAAATCACGTTTTACGGTAAAATTCAAAGTCTCAAACTAGTGAAACAGTCTTGTAAATAAAGTTTATATAAATAAATAAACTGTGACCCCCAATATCTCCGTAACTAGAAGGTTCCCAGGTCTAGAACAAAAAAATAATCGCAATGACGGGGAGAACAAGTGCCTTTCGGCTTCGTTAAGGGTCTAGATACTCCCTTTAAAATATACAAACATTCGAATGTTTTCACATCTATTTTTAGTCACGAGTCTGAATTCCTCTGCCAGAGAATATGAACACAGTTGGCCTTGGTCGAAGCATTAGCAGATCTGCAAGTATTATCAAAGCATGTCGACAAATCCATAACTGCTTACAATAATTTCAAAAGAAATTTCAGTGGTATTGCAAAAATCTTTTCGTAAACCAAGCTCTAAAATTAGAAGTTACTTCATAAAGTAAGAGTATAGTTAAAATTAGATTAGTGTACAAATGAGATATTTTGAAATTATTGTTAGAAATACTGTTGTTAGTGAAGGTCTAAATAGAGTCTAGGACGTAGTCCGTTTCATAAACATTTACATCATAGGTCATAATTTGTCGTTGCGAACACATACTGAACATTAGAACATTGTGCTAAGCGTGAGAATGCGGTTATGAATGGATACAGATCTTAGTCAAAACTTTAATAGATTTTGTGAGAAATGTGCCTATGGTTTGTAAAGAATTTGATTAACATCTCAGATGTAGATATGTAATCTGTCCTCTAAAAATTCAATCAACAATAGACAAAGCTTTGTTAGCTAATTCAGTTTATAAGGTTCCCATTGCTAGGACACAGGCCTCGTCTCTATAAGATGGAATGGACTGTATTCCACCACACGGTCATGTTGCGGGTTTCTAAATGTCACAAGTCTTCGAGTTTTTGTATCTGGGACGTGCTGGTTTTCACAGTATTGAGTACTAAGTGCCAAGGGAAAACATACACAAATTAACGCGCTTGGGGTTCGAACCTACGACTTAGAACTCGATTCCGGGACTGTTACCACTGGACCACCGCTACTCTCAAGGCTTCGTAAGTCAAGCACGAATATTGAAAAAAAAAACAGCCCCTAAGACGGCCACTGACCCAGAAATCCTAAACCTCACATGACTTTACGAAGCCAAACTAATTAATAGGAATTATTATTATATGACCATCAACTCTTATAATATTCAGGGCGTCAGACACAACGTGTAGGCGGAAATGACGATGTGTAGTCATAAGACAAAGACGATTAGGTACTGGTTTAATCTGAGCCTGCCCTTATAAGACAGACAGTAGAAAGTTGTCATTTCATGAACTTTTATGCTCACAAATAACGGGTGTATTTAGCGAAATTGCTATAATGTGCAACCGGTGGAAAGTTTTAATGGGAATCCGGGAATCGAGGGAAAACTCGATTAATGTGTAATTATCTTTTACACGAGCTGCTAACATGAACTTGTGATTTGCATGATTGATTTGATACAGCTACTTTCATACTTGGTACGTAACATCACGCCCGTAATCCCCGAAGAGTTAGGGAGAGGTGTACCTAATAGTACACCCAAATTTCGCAAGTCCTATAATAATAGGGGGTGAACCTATTGCCATTAATCGGGCACAAATCCAGACTCCGTGGCTGCTACTGAGAAATTCGTAATGGGAAAAACTCCATAACACTTTGCCCGACCCAGGACTCAAACCCAGGACCTCATGCTCAGCCAGTCGCGCTTGCGACAATTAAACCAACGAGACAGTAAAGAATATATAATTATATTTAATGTAATGTCAGACTAGACGGACCCCGTGTTTTACCAATTGTCATAAAAATGGGGACAGAGATTACGCATTGCCTGACACGAGCCATTGAGCACTATAGCATTCTTACACCATGTAACCTCATTGTTCGAAGATAGCATTACTTCATTATAACATATTTAACTATTTTCAGAAAATATGTCAAATAAAATATAATATAATTATCATCATTCAAATAAAAAAAAAAAAAACTAAATTAATTAAAATTCTCAAATTATTTAGGATCACCGCAGCATGTCTTCTTTTACAATCTACAATACATATACAAATATAGAAATAATAAAAATAAGATATAAATAAAAAAATATTATCTATTATAGAAATAGAGTAGTATATTATACTACTCTATTTCTCGTAATGTCGGTAGGACAGTAGCTACCCCTTTTATTGTAAAATAAAATACATATACGAAGAAAATCTACCTGTCTCCAGAAACTGAACATCTACACCTCCCTCTGCATCTGCGTTAGGTAACAGACACAGATTAGCCTTCGTGTCATAAGTATCATGTCATAAAAACTGACAACCTACACATTGACACCTGAATTAATTAACCATCTAGTATGTCCATACCAATCCTGTGTCCTCATTACCCAACTCCGTACAGGCTGCTGATGCAAGAGACTAGAATCTTAGTCTTAGCCAATAGGTTCAACTCCGCAGTTCAACTTGCCACCAATTGACGTCGCCGGCGCAGCTCTAACCTGAACGACTACTTATGTAACTGGCGGAACATCAATGCAAATGGTATTATCAAACTGACTATTTTATTGGTCTGAGAATATGAATTTTTGTTGTTAATTTTATTATTGTTTTGTGAGCTAAGTTTTATTCAAAGAGATAAAATTATTAAAACACTATTATTATTAAGTGCTTAACGTTCCTCCATTGCATTCTACGCTTGTCGTAGTTGTCTTAAAACTGCAATAACAATGATTTAATTCTAATTGTTACCTATACTAACTTGTAAATAAGAGTGGAGGCTCGCGGAGGTCAGACAGGCAGTCGCTCCATGTAAAATATTAGTATTCAACTGCATCTGGTGAGACTAGAAGCCGACCCCAACTTAGTTGGGAAAAGGCTAGGCAGATGCTTACTAACTTTTAAATAAGTGTTCGCTGATTTGATTTGTCAGTATATAGGAAAATGTACAGGACACCTACTAAGGCCCACCCATATCTGCTCATACCGACCAATCTTTAAATATGTTTTAGAGCACCTGTGACTCTTTGGGCGGAAGAATGATTGTTCCCTTACTTCAATACTATCTGACGAAGATATTTCAGTTTCACAAATTCTACAGGATATTTGAAATACAATAAGTATGCTGTCCTCATCGCTAATGCAGTTACTATGTGCAACGTGCATGATAGAAACATTGTCTCTTACGACATTATCCGTGACGGTCGATAGTGCAGCATTAAGTAAGATCGTTTGGTTCTACAAGCTTATTCAAGGTGAAATAAGGATTGCTTGTGGTCGAATTTATTGATCAATAGCGTTTGCCCACGTGTAAGATATGATCTCGTGGGGACCTTTGTCAACCTGTGTGCCAAGTTTCATCAAAATTTATTCAGCGGTTAAGGCATGAAAAGGTATCAGACGGACGCACAAAGTAACTATCGCATATACTTGCCGATATAGTTGTACTCTTATTAATAATATGTATATTAGATAATGTTGATGGATGAAGAGGGAGAGGAAGAACAAGGAAACGTTGGTTGGATTGTGTGAGGAATGATATGAAAGAAAAAGGAGTAAATGATAGTATGACGGTTGACAGAGTGGAATGGAAGAAAAAAAAGTGTTGCGCCGACCCCAAATAACATGGGACCAGGGGTGGGGAAGATGATGGTGATTGTTGTATTCTAATTCCGGTCTGTAAATTAGTTATATTCCCGTTAAAATACCTCAAAGATTCGTTGCTAAACTAGAACGAATGTTATGACTATACAAATTGATGACATACCAACAAAAAATAACAGACAACGATTGCTATAGAAATATTTTTCATCTTGATGAATTTGATGGACGCAGTCCGAACTATTGCATGAGAATATTAGACGAATTATCTCATGCAAGATAACATTTTCGTGTAAATTCTCTAACAAAAGGCGTATGTGAATCAGTCACCTCGGCCTGAGTGGGTGCGGCCTTGCTACGTAGACTATCTGCTCGCTTTATAAGGTATTGTGTGGGCTGCAATGACGGACTTACAATACCTTTTTAAACCTTATACTACTCATATACAGTATTTGAATAAGATTTGGTAGAACTTTGATGTTAGCTTCACGAGAGTTAAAAAAATTGCAAATATATGCAAATCGTTTTGTAAACAAAATTTTTGATGAAGGAGCAAATCTCGGTGATAATAGAGGGACAATGTTAAATACTTTAGTGTACGTGTGGAGGGACGGCTAATAGAAAATTCTGTCACAGACCATGATCATGTTCATCCGTGATCATGGCGCTGGCAACAGCTCTGAAATATCGGGAACTCATAGCAAATAGTAAATAATGTTAAATAACCCGTTTTTATTGTTACTGACAGTATTTAAACTCAAAATTCTATCAGTAATAAAAAGACGACGTGACGTGACGATCTCAACCTATGGATAATAATAAAAAAAATGTATATCAAGCTAGAATTTTTGAGGGATATGTAAAATCCAGATGCTCTAGAACTCTTCTAGCCTACATTTCGATTCATAATACTTACCTAGATTATTGTTATAGCCATCACCATTCTCGGCTATCATAAGGAATGCCAGTTGATTGACCCTAGACATCGACAACCTTTTCAGTACCAGCGTACCTTATTTGTCTTGATTTCTTTGAAGTTGATCGATAGGTGACCCTACTGATGACATATTAGCAAGCAGATTCATTGTCTGACCTACCAGCTCACACTATTATTAAATACTACATACTCGGTACTACTATTTGTTAAAATTAGTACGTTTAAGACCAAGATAATTATAGCTGTTTTGATATGGAAAGAAAAATTCGAGTGCGAGCAGGGTTTGAACCTGCGACCTTCCGATTCAGTACACCGGACGTCTTAACCAAGACAAAAGAAAAGAAGATAATAATACCTCAAGATAATTATACCTCATTGCTGGGTAAAAGTATTGTTGTGTCAATAATCAGAATCATCAGCGTCTAGAACAATTTGATTTCTTTTTTAAACTTATCTATTCACCGAAGCAAGTGATAATAATTATGCAATACGCACATGAATACGAGAAATCACAGGTGAGTGTCTAAACCATCGTGGAAACCAGCATGAATCGTCGCAATGCGTCGAGAAATATCTAGACGGAATATGAAGCCAAGTCAGAGGCCCATGGGCGGCATAAAATCTCTGACACCAGGTTAGGCACTAACCACGATAAAGAAGAAGAAGACTTATCTATTTGACACGAAGGATCGCTTTAGGATCTGTTTTCTTTTAATCAGAATCATCCCAGTAATGGGCCATCTTGAAACACCATTTGTATAATTTAATAATTTCACCAATCACCATGAAACATCAAATCGATTTGACTGACGTAAAATCGATATTTTAATCGATTAACGGTGTCTTAACCAATTTGTTATTATTGTTAGACCTAAGTTTCATTCGAATTCTCGTAATTGGAAGACAGTTTGCAGATTATTTATTGGAAACAGGTAGGTACCGTACCATATTCAAGACAGATCTGTAAAATGTAGCAGCATCAGAAAAATTAGATCCTACTTCAAATCTATAAATGAAAACTATTTGACAATATAATATAGAACAGTTCTAAGCCAGGTCGAGAGCAGCGGTGGCCCAGTGCCCAGTCCAGTGGCCGCGACTTTAAAACAGTAAGTCGTCGGAACCCAGGTCGTCGTCGAACCCAAGCAGGCGTATTACTTTGTGTAATTTATTTCATCACCACTGCTCTCAAAACGGTGAAGGAAAAAATCGTGAGGAAACCGGCATGTCCCAGTACCAAAAATTTCGATGGAATGTGACATCTACCAACCCGCACTGGTCCCGCGTGGTGAATTATAGCCCATTCCGTCTCATAGAGAGGAGGCAGTGGGAAAATTATAGGCTGATTATGCTAAGCCAGGTCTACATTAAGCACCATAATCACACAAACATTTCCTTCAATAAAATACTTTATTAATAACCTGGACATGATTGTCAATGGAAATAAACGACATTTAATTCTCGACAGTCGTCTTGTTATATCAGAGGTGTCATACCTTCGGTCTTTGTCAGAGAAATACGATACGATACGATTTACTATTTATATCATCGTCGTAAAATAAATACAACCAGAAGTTATTAAAGTAAACTTATGCATGCAGAAATGTATCCTAGGCCGAAGATGATGAATTTACGTAACGTAATTCAATGCACAAAAAAAATATGCATATATATTTAAAATTAGTTTTATAAGTATCCAGAATTTATATGCCTATTAGGTTAAACATAGCGATCCTGACATTCGAATTAGATACTATTATATTGCACCTATGTTTTAAATAAATAATTTGTAATAAATAGCTAAAGTTTCTCTGCGAAGGAATTGACATACATTTGTCAAGATATTTTGTAAGGTAAGTCCAAATTACACTTAAAAGAGGCAATCCACAAAAAGAATAACTTTATTTTATTAGATTAGTTTTGATTGACGCTTAAGTGGTCGGGATAAAGCTCAAATTGGTTGATGACTCAAATCTTAGGAGGAAAGTATATTTTTATCTATTTGGTAAAACACATTTGCACATCTTGATGTAGTAATCTTTGTAACAAGTTACCTAGGTTGTGGTGTAAAGTAATTGATTCGTAGCTCGGTTAGCGTGGACTAACATTTACCACGGTTATAAGGAGGCCACAGCCGGCTTTGGAGCAACATCGTTGTGTAATCGTACGTCGAACTTTTTAAAGGGGAAATCTCTCAATCTGTTTATAGAGTTACCTCGGAGAAATGTGTGCTAGAATCATTGGGACCTAATTAAAGTTATTTGATTGCAATTCAGACCTTTTCTTGTTATTCTACTTTGTGCAGTTAAAGGGACATGCCCAAATACATCAAAACAGAGAATAGATGGGACAACAGGAATAAAATCCTACTAATCTACTTGCAATAGCTAACTGGTCGCTGTCGGTACAACAACCGGTAGGTGTCTAACTTAGTGTGGCCATAATATAGCATATTATGTCATTTTGTTACAATTATTATGGCCACACTGAAACATGCAATTACATATTTTATTCTGTACATAAAATCTCTTAGAACATGATTTATCGGAGTGTGTAAGTAAGTAATTATTGGTCCATCGTTTTAATTTTAAAAATTCTTCATTATTACAACACTAACAGGACGTGAACGATCTTATTGGTATTCGAAATCACGTGCCAATATAAATTTATTGGTTAGTTTAAAATAACTGCAGTCTAATTTTGAATTTTATAAGTTTACGAAATTCAGTGAAGTTAATCATATCAAGAACCAGTCTGCACAATTTCGTAAACTTCATAAATAATGTTGCTATATGAACTATTAAAACTTACCGTATGAAATAGCAACAGCATTGCAATAGCATTGTATAACCAAATTTCGTTTGGGATGTCTAGTAAATGAGCCTGATAAGATCAGCTATTTACAAATGAAAAAAAATACATAATGTTATCTTTTCAGTAAGATTGCATTTTATATTCCATTTCGTAAATTACTGAAGCGAGTTTTTATTAACCCACCGTAACCAAGAAAGTCTAAACAAAACCATTGCCGAAATTATCGTAACCGGTTAATCCGTTTCTTTGTGAAAGCATATCAAAATCCATTACTTTCTTACAACGATATCTATAACAATATCTATTGTTTCTTAAGAATATTACCTTTCTTAAGGTGCTCACACACTGAAGTTACTTTTTGTGGAGCAACATTTTGCAATATGATTACACTAAGTAACTATAAAAAGGGTGGAAGGGAGAGCGACGCTAATACGGTTACCACGTATTCAGTACATCATTCTGAGTATATCCCACATAGAAATTTTACAAAAACTTTCAATGTCGGGGGTTTAGAATTATGTGCGGCTTTTGCTCTCGTTGCCCACGGTTGCTTATAAAACATGCTCCATCTGACTATATTGAGGCTGCTAAAAGCTCCTAACGGGCTATCAACTACCATGGTCCACTTAGATATCTCTGGACCGACTACGAAGCCAGTTGGGTCGCTTGAGGTACAACTTAGTCCGATGGGGGTATTCTGAAAAAGCACGGTGTGATTGTGTTACTTTAGAAACGATGTCACACCTGGTCTACTGTCCTGCTCTTTGTGCTGCTTCACCTGCACCTGGATCTGTCTGAAGCCACTAATAACGCCTTTGAAGTGGCTGAGTTCTGATCGAACCTAATCTAAAAGAAACATACACAACACGACGAAGTCGGAGAAAACTTTCAAACGTTTCTCCACAAAAAGTAACTTCGGTATAGTTGCAACTTAACTCATTACCTACATTTCTAATTGCTTTGCTTTCGGAATGGCAGCCATAATTAGCATATGCCATAACGCGAGTGCGTTGACTGAGCACTTTCACCTTGCTTCATTCACACGCACCAATTGTTGACGACACCTGCTATTGGTAACGTTTACATACAAGTTGCTTTACGCGTGTTTCCTCCATTTTCATTGTTAATTAAACGGGTCTTTGAATTTATGAATAATATGAATATTTGATACAATGTTTGATAGGTAATAGGTACATTTGTTTGCATATATATCTCGTCTCGCAGAAAGAAAAAATCACATTTGTGTCGATCTGTGAAGATTTTTGTTTTGTGAACTGCTTTTGTGCCATTAACTAGTATACAATGTATATCATTGTATGAATGGTTATGTTATTTGAAACCGGACGGTTACTTACTCTTTCATGTCTAAGCCTTTTAATTTGTCAGTTTACAATGCTGTACAGACCCTTCATCATCATCTGCCTAGCCTTTTCCCAACTATGTTGAGGTCGCCTTCCAGTCTTACCAAATACTGATAAATACTAGTATTCTACATCGAGCGACTGCTTATCTGACCTCACAACCCAGTTAGTACTGGGTAATACGATACCCCTTGGTAAGTAACAACTGTCAAAGATCTACAAATGACAGCCAGGACCAACGGCTTAACTTGCTTTCCAAGACACGGAGATAACTCGGTAAGTAATGGGTGGACACCCATCTACGGAACAACCAAGGCAAGCAGCTTAATCTGAAGATCGACCCGAGAGGCTGTTATTATTTAGCTTCGAGCTCCTCCACGTTGTACAGACCTTTTAATAGAGCTTAATTGCAAAACTAATCAGGTCCAGCCCATTCAAGGTTTATGCTAGCTAGGTTTTAGTACCTGTGTGTCTTTGAATGAGAATCGTGTATGAATCACTGTGTCTTTGCAATTACCATGTTGAACGCCCTTCAATCTATGTACTAAGATCGGAAGCCCGGCTCCAACGACAATCCATTTCTCTAGTCAACATACATTATTACACTTTTTTAACTCCACATTTGTATTTGGAATTAGTGTTAAATGGGCTTTTGGTCCCGGCTGTCATTTGTAGATCTTTGACTGTTGTTACAGGTAGTCAGTGGACGAAAGTCTAATAACCAGTCTTACCAAGGGGTATCGTATTACCCAGCACTAACTGGATTGTGGAAGTCAGATAGGCAGTCGCTCCAAGTATTCACCTGCATCCGGTTAGACTGGAAGCCGACTTCAACATAGTTGGGAAAAGGCTAAGCAGATGATGATGTATGTATTTGGAATTAGAAATAATTCAGATATTAGTGAATTATAGCCCCTTCCCTCTCATAGAGAGGAGGCCTAAGTCTCAGCAGTGGGAACATTATAGGCTGGTGCTATGCTATGCTATGCTATACTATACATATTTCAAACTGAAGCTGTCTACATGGACGGTAAGAAAAAAATAAAGGTCATAGGTATAGAAAAAGGCGGTTACTAAAAGTAGTTCCATAATAAACAAGGCAAAAAACGATGTAGGAATTAAATTAAAGTTCCTATAGATAATATTATAATGTGGCTTGTAATAGTTGTATAGTGTCCACCAGAATGACAAGTCACATTCAATACTCAAGGCCGGCCTAGTAACTAGAGCAGCTTTATATGTGCCAAGCTAAGGTCATACAATGTATAAAAAGATTATTATTTTATTTAGAGACCGATTAAAACCTTCATTGACGTTATTTTACTAATTAGAAAGCACGTAAGCAATTAATAAGTTTAAAAAAACAGGTTGTTTTCTACGTTAGGTTTTCAGAGGACTTACATACCTAGTGTGGATTTTTATATCCACATTTTCGATCGCTTTAAGGTGAATTCAATCTGTACTGAAACTGAAGTGGTGCTAGTAATGGGAAACATACTTATCCCATACAATTTAAGGTTTACTTTCAAGTGATCGAATCTTTTTCAGAAAAAAAAAACTCACACTTGGACCACAGATAGAACAAGATGACCTGTTTTATTAAATTCGAGTGGGATGTTACGCAATTTTGAGCTTGATTAAAGACACTTAATTCGAATGCAATTACTATTACTTACTTGAAAGCTTGATTATAAAATGCATTTTATCAATCGAAAGTAAAGTCATAATTCAAACGTAAACCCAATTTCAATGCAATTATTAAGCGAATTTCCAGCATTTGTTACCTATAATTAGATTAATTACTGGCAATAAATAATAACAGTAAAGTTTTGTACATACACAATAAACGATTTAATTTACGTAGTTACATTAGACTTTCTCATTGATTCATTCATTGATAGAAAATCAATTGCAGTCTATACTAAACTGTCAATGGACGTCAAACATCCACCAATATTCGCCATTGTGTGCAAGGGTCTTACAAATATAGTAAATTATTTTTGAGTACTTACAGAAACTGCTGATATAGCGCTATCACTCAATGAAATACCGAAAACGCAGAGGCAACACAGGAGTCCACCGATTTTGCGAACCATTTTGCACAAACACTTATTTCTTTCTATAAACAAAAATATTTAAATGTAACAGCGGCCAAAAAATGTCGCTGTAAAAAAAAGAGATCTAAAATGCGAGCTTGTATCTTCGTTCGAAATTAAAAATGTTTTTTTTTTAATCAGTGTTTACGGCGTGCGGCGAAAGGTGCGCGGCCGGTCGCGGTATGGAACGTAACTCGCGAATGTGACGATTTTTGAAAGGCCCGCGTAGGAGGGTTTCGCGCCGATTTCTGCATGCGTTCCGTTTCATTCAAGCTGATAATATGATGTAAGGGCTAGACATGTCGTAATTGTATTTTTTCCCGGGTTGTTTAAAGCAGTGCTTAACTTAAAATTGTTTATGCAAAATTTTTGGTATCAGTGTGTGGAAGTAATTACCAAATTATTTAAGCATTACCTACTTGATAGGTAATTCTTCAACTTAATGGAAAAAAAAAATAAAGAAGACTATTTCACAGTCACACACAATAGACTACACCCCACCCTAAAAACATAATTTGTGTTCATCGAAGATATCAAGGTAATACCGTTTCATAGGGTCAATAATGTAATCTTAATCATTAGATACAATCGTTAGTTAAAATTAACTAAACATTAGGTTCCGTTAACATTGTAAGTCTGATTATTAGTTTACAGTAATATTAATAAGAGAGGAAAATTGATTAAGTGAGAATATTTGCATAACATAATTGATGTTATATAACAAGCATGTAATTTACCGCTTCTTTAAAAAAAAACTCCTTTTGTTTTTTTTTTAATGCTTGGCAGCTACGCATTGCGTGTGTTCGGTACCGTTTTATTTTTAATCTATGTTTTGGTGATTGTGATTGGACGTGTCTTTGACTTTAGTAAAAAAATAACTATTAATAATGAAAACACAACAAGAAAACCTTGATTTCTGCGCCTGCGCCTTCAGTTTTGTGGACGGCACTATTTAACGTGAGCAAAAATTATTAACAACTTTAGTCTAGGCGTCTACCATTCAGGACAGACGTGTTGCTAAATAAATAATTATCCGTATGTAATATATTGCTTGCTATATATTTTGTCTATCATCTAAGTTTCTATGTAGATAAATATGTACTTAGTTTTATAAGACCAGTCTGATAAAGTTGAAAAACACACGAGTGTTTTAGAATCCACACTTTTTTATATTTTTCCTTTGTCCGGCATGGACATCATAATGCTAAAAGTTACTTTATTACTAGTCACTCAGCAGGAAAATCTCATGTTGGCTAACCTTCACACATGGAGTCTCTCGTAAATGCCGCATTTTATCAAAAATAAACAACGTTGTTTTCTTTTCGTAGGCTCGTCACTGTCCTTTATTAGGAAACTTATTTATATTGGCACAACCTGCCTGAAGATCGCCCCGGCCGGCTGTTATTATTTAGCCACGAGCTCCTCGCAAAAACAAACCTAGGCCACCAATTCTCTGAAAAATGAGCCCTAGGTGCTTACATCCAGCAAATGACGTTCATTATTAGATCACGGAATTTCATAGCAATCGAAATATTTGTTCTTTTAATTAGTTTATTAGTATGTATTAGGTGCAATAAATCAAAATAATACTTTTGCATACATCCCGCCAACAACCTAAAGATACCATAAGCAAACTAAAATCTATTCAAATAAATTAAATTGGACTGTCTGTTTGTAGTTTAAAAAAACAGATTTTTACTGAATCTATAATAATAAAAGAATATACGGTACAAATAACAAAAAAAAAATCTTTTTAAATTTTTGTCTATCTGTCTGTGCCGGCTAATCTCCAAAACGGCGGGACCGATTTTGAAGAGAATTTCACTAGCAGATAGCTGATGTTATAAGGTCTTATTTAGGGAATTTTAGTGTAGATAAAGAATTAGGGTTCCGTGTAAAAAAATTAAAACCCTTGAAATTGGTAATAAAATCCGCTTAAAAAAGGGAAGCAAAATATTTTTATAATTTCACGCGATTTATTCGCGTCGCGGGCAACAGCTAGTAGGAGATATAAAGTAGAGCACCGATCTATGTATAGACTACTTCTAGAATACTAGAATGTTGTTTTAGGTACTTGTAAGACTTACTGGAGGGTAACGAACTCGACATGTTTGCGTATAAACATTATCCATGTTGACGCTTACCTACTGTTGTAATAGTTCAATATTCTTGTCCTAACCATGTTACCTAAGTAATTCGGTTTAATTAATCTGTCTAGTTTAAAACCCTCTCTAATAAAATAAAGAAACAAAAAATCGATTTAGTAGGAAAACAGATAAATAATAATTTAGCTCCAAAATCATGAAAACGTTCGCCCTACAAAAAATCACGTTTTAGACTAGAACTCAATGTAATGCATTTAAAACAGTGCTAATGGACGGATTGAATAGTATGGGTGTCGTAGAGGTGTTTAAATTAAGAACCTTACAATAAAAATTATTTGTAAAAAAAAAACTTTTGAAAAAGTTCGAACTTCCCCTAATTCTCTGTAACTAGAAGCTAGAAGGTTCCCAGGGATGGTCTAGAACAAAAAAAAATGATCGCAATGACAGGGAGACCAAGTGCCTTTCGGATTCGTTAAGGGTCTTGTTACACCCTTTAGATACTGCACATATGATGGCGACTGATTTCTATTATTATATCTCAATGATACAAACACTACTAAGCAGTAACCAGTCGAGATAAATTAAACGTAAAAAGAGTAAACAAACATTGTGGGAGACAAACATTATAGTAGATAAGACAAATTGCAAACTCGATTACGGGCATCACTCGCTTCTCTCACTTAGTTTCACTTTATTAACGGGAAGAACAACACGCGTTCTGTGTCTTATTAAAAAAGTGTTTTTAAAAAAAGAACCCGCGCTATGAATTCAAAATGGGAGAACGATGAAGTCGTACAAAGGTTTCGGGAGTATTTGAGAATTCCAAGCGTCCATCCTGATATTGATTATGGTGAGTTTTACAGAAGAAACTTGTATGGAGTAATGTAATCAATGTTTTAAATACGTACCAAAATTAACAGATTTAATGTCATCAACCTTTTTTTTACAAAACAGAAACAAACGACTAACAAAAAACCACGACAGTGATAATTTTCCTGAAGTTGGTATCTTTGGTAGTTTTATTCAAACAGAAAGAGACACAAATTGAACAAAATGTGTTTTTGTTATAAATGCCGCCTATGTTATCATATACATTCAGTAAATATATGTATTTTGATTTTACAAACAGATAATTCAATTTTATTTATTTCAACAGGGCGCTTAGGCGTCTAAGTACTCCTCCACATCGCTGTCATATGGAAACATGCCCAGAAGACTGGCAGAATTGTCACATTGAATGGCAATGCTACCTATGTTTTATTTAATTCCCATGCATTACCGGGTGCGAGCCTATTGCCATCAACCGGGCAAACACCTTGACTCCGAGCTGAAAATTCCTAAAATAATAAAAAAAAAAACAAACAATGTCTTGAGAAACTTACCCAACAGAAGTGCTGGCAACGAACTGGGCCTACCGCAGCAATTCTTAATTCGATAATTCTTTAAAAATAATTATCATGTTACACGTTATTAAAATATTAAATACCTAATTTGTATATTCTATTCTACAGGTAACTAATTTCCTTATAAAATTGTTGTTAAGTTTTTCATACAATAAACATTGACTTCAGAACGCTCAATAGATGGGGAAAATGGTGAGGCAACTCCGTATTCTGATTCTAATCAAATCAAATCCTTTATCCTACTGTTTAGACAATTCAACCCATCCTAATGTTGTAAATGCGAAAGCAACTCTGCCGGTCCGTCTGTTATTATTTTACGCAAGATCACTAAATCGATCGATATGAAGTTTAGGAGATAGATAGCCTGGGACCTGAGAACGACATGGCTACTTTTCTTTGTAGATTGCAGATGAAAGTAACAACGACAACACGGTCAATAATATTCCTATCCATATCGTAGAACCTTTAACTGACGAATTTACTTTTTGTGCAGGGGACTGTGTGAAATTCTTGAAGAAGCAAGCAAGCCTTCTCGATCTGCCTGTTTTCGTCAAAGAGTTTGTGCCCAACAAACCAGTGGTGGTGATAACATGGCAGGGTCAACAGCCAGAACTACCTTCTATACTGTTAAACTCACATATGGACGTCGTTCCTGTAAATGAGGTACCTAAAATAATTTGATTGATCTATTTAATTTTTATCATCTCGTAACTTTATTGGGGTCGGCTTCCAGTCTAACCGGATACAGCTTAATACCAATATTTTACATGGAGCGACTACCTATCTGACCGCCACAACCCAGTTAGTACTGGATAATATCTACCTACCTACGATACCCCTTTGGTAAGACTGGTTGTCAGAATTTCGGTCCACTAACTATCTGTAACGACCGTCAAAGGTCGACTAATGATAGACCAACGACTTAACGTGCTTGCTGAGGCATGGCGGAAACTCGGTATGTAATGGGTGGTCATCCACGGACCAACCTAGGCAAGCGCGGCTTCACCTGAACATCGACCCGAGCGGCTGTTAGCCACGAGCTCCTCGAATCCATCTTATGCTAAGGGAAAATAGACTTTCTCTTCAGTCCGTGTCATCCCAGCTTAAGGATGCATCATGCATTATAGATAGTTGCCAATCGGTGCGGGGAAACTATTCCCAGACTTTTTATATGCGCTCCCACATAAAGCAACAGTACAAAATCAAGGGTCCAATCATTAATTGGAACTGATTTAATTGATTAATGGTAATTGGTTAGTTCAAATTAAATGCTGTCTGTCAACAGGATCAGAAGAACAGCGATCAATTGCTCCAAACGAACACGTTTAATGTATTTGCTGAGACGTTCTTTGATCCACCTCAAGAATATCATAGGAATCAGACAGTCGCTACGTATATATCTCGAAACGAATATATAGTACATGAAGAGGATCTGCGATGTATATGCTCTCAACTTTATCTCGACAGAGTAATCCTGCCATCATTAGCTTGTAAAACAATTTTATCATCGGGCAGATAATATCTAGGTGGAGACGAATCAAATAAATAAATAAAATATGTACTATATAGATAAATAATACATACATAATTTTATTCTTGGTTTTGTTCGTATTTTAATCATAAGTAAAGCAATTTCGTGGATATCTAGTAGCCGAGTAACACCGGTGTACAGTCGTAGACACCACTTTACAGATTCACGCTCAGATTTCAGCCCTTTAGCAATAATGGGTTCCGTGCTTACTTAATAACATTTATAATTGTGAATCATAATAATAATATGTACCTACTAAGCATATTTTGTGTTCGTGTGCTTCGTCTTTCATAGTATGACAACAGGTCACACACGTATACGTCGTAGACACGTCTCTAGACTAACGAATCAAGAATTACGCTCCATTGTTTGTCGGATGTGGCGTACATGTCGAAACATCGAGATATCGTATCAATAAGTTATACACACAAATCTTTCGAAACAAATTTACAAAATTACGGTGAAACCCGCATTCAAATTCATTTGGCCTGAAACACAGGTTTAAATAAACCTAGATCGGGCAGGTCGCTGACATCTAAATTGAACTATTGAATACTTGCGACTGTAGAATATATTTTAGTTATAGTTTACTTATAAGTACTTATAATTAGTATGAGAAATAATACTACTGCGCTTAAATGTACACTTTTTGTAATAATTTTTAAATAAAATTATTCTTATTCTTATTTAGAAATTTAGAAGAACAATGCATTCACACTGACAGGCACAAAATATGACTTTGTTTCTTATTATTTAACAAGAATTCGTGTGGTCTACTACAACTAAAAAACCCGACCACTGAATAAAATATAGCCTATGTTATCCGAACCATAATAACGAATCGATTGACATCTTATTCATCAAAATCGGATGAATAGTTTAGGCGCTACGGAGGAACATACGTAAATACAAACATACATAGACTGCTAAAATTCTTTCCTTTTAATTCCCTTCCCTTTAACTTCGTCGTAGTCGGGTAAAAATAAAGGTGAGGTAGATTTTAAACTTTTCGTAATTTCAGGAAAAATGGACCTACCCTCCATTCGACGCAGTCTTGACAGACGATGGGTATATCTATGCGAGAGGCACTCAAGACATGAAGAGCATAGGCATGATGCATATAGAAGCTATCAGGAGGCTGAAAGATGCTGGAGTCAAGCTTAAGAGGACAGTTTATATGTCTTTTGTACCTGGTTAGTACTTAGCATAAGCCTCCTATCTTGGAGAGGGAGTGGATACCTAATCCACCAGTTCCACCACGCGGGCCCCGGGGGTGATGGTGGTGGATGAATGTCACGTAATATATAGTTTTTTGTACAAGAATAATAGTCCGGTTTCCTCACGATGTTTGTCATCACCGTTTTGAGAGCGTATTTTGTGATATGGTGAAATTGATCATCTTTCCAAGTATATTTAATAGTTTAGTTGCTTTCATAGCAGTGGCACCTGCCTGTGTTATTTATAGGTAGGTATAGTATGCGTATCATATTATTCCTTATATTCGGCAAAATTCATACATAGTACCTATCTAAAGTACCTACTCTTATGTAGTTAGCACGAATTCACGCTGATGTGACTTCTTGCTTTGCAAATTGTATGCTGATTGACTGGTGATAATGATCATTATCCCCTGATTTCTTGTAAACCAGCTCACAATGGCTTGTAATATATATATTCACGTTAAGTGATCAGAAATTGATCAGGCTTTCAGATTGCAGAACTATCGTTAATATTTTAAACATGTTTTTTACGCAAACCCTGCGTAGGGAATTACAGCTGTTTTTGATATGGAAAGAATCGTTAATATGTTAATGTGCCTTATCATTTTAGACGAAGAAATCGGTGGCGTAGACGGTATGGGTGCATTTTCAGAGTCACCTGAGTTTAAGCAGCTGAACATTGGTTTCGCGTTAGACGAGAGTGCCCCCAACCATCATCCTACGGAGATCATGGCTTTTCACGGAGAAAGAACATCGAGACGTGAGTATCCTTTTGACGTGGGAAATTCACAAAAGAAATCCTACAGGGCTGAGGTTGGATTTTTTTTTTGCACGAGGGCTCTTTTGTTAAACATATCTGAAAGTGTTAATGGAAAGAGGAAAAACCAGATAGTGACGTTAGTTCTGATTATATGCAGCACTTACAACTCTAAGCGCTCTAAAACGTACAGATTGACAAAGTAACTTTTGTATTAGGGGTTAAAGTATGAAATTGGCGATTTGTATGGACGATTTCGTGAAAAGTAATACTTCCATACAAACTTTTTTTTTCTTGGAAACGTCTGAACCGATTATGATGCAATTGCAAACTATAGTTAGAGTGAAAAAAGAGCGGAGGAGCTCGTGGCTAAATAATAACAGCCGCTCGGATCGATCCTTAGGTTAAGCCGTGCTTGCCTAGGTTGGTCTGTGGATGGGTGACCACCCATTACATACCGAGTTTCCTCCGTGCCTCGGAAAGCACGTTAAGCCGTTGGTCCCGGGTGTCATTTGTAGATCTTTGACAGTCGTTAGGTAGTCAGTGGCCCAAAAAGTCTGACAACCAGTCTTACTAAGGGGTATCGTATAACCCAGGGGGTATAGTACTAACTGGGTTGTGGAGGTCAGATAGGCAGTCGCTCCATGTAAAATACTGGTATTCAGCTGCATCCGGTTAGACTGGAAGCCGACCCCAATATACTTGGGAAAAGGCTAGGCAGATGATGAGTTAGAGTGAAAAAAGCTGCGCTGCACTGCGTATCTTAAATTCACAAAACACAGTCTATGACAAAAATATACCTACTTGAAGTAGTGAATCCGACGGCACATCGAAACAGGTGTTTTGACACACTACCCTATGGTAATATGCAACTACTAGTACGGTTTTTAAACTCTAAAAGGTACGTCATTTAACAATTAATTTAATAAAATGGAATTAGGAAGAAATATAACTATACGTCAAAGTTAGAAACAGAACAAAGTGTGAGAAAAAAACGGCAATTTCATAGTTCACGACCTATTATTAAGCCATCATCTCTGTCTGTGTTCCACTATTTTACATGGAGCGACTGCTATTTGATCTCTACAGCCAAGTTACTAGGTTATACGATACTTTTGGTAAGACTGATTGCCACAGACTTTCGGACTACTGACTACCTGTAACGACTGTCAAAGATCTACAAATCTACAATCTGCGTCAACCGTGACCAACATCTTGATATATTATTAATGGAACCATCCACGGACTAACCTTGGCAAGCATAGCTTGACCTTCGTTCAAACCGAACACTTTTATTATTTAGCCACTTGTAACTTTCAATTAAGTATGAATTCATATCATAAATAAATAAATATCTATATCATAAATGTCAACTTTTATACCCGTAATTTTTATGGTGGATATAATAAAGAGTATTCTATCTACCTATCTAAGGCGATTCTCACACAATACCGCCCGTCCGCGCGGTTTGGCGGTTTGCGTATGGTGTTAGGCCTACCTAAATCAACAGGTTTTATACTACAAGCCAATGAGATCCACTTCAAGGCCCAACCGTGCGGACGAGCGGTGGAGTGTGAGAATCGCCTACATATTTAAACCACCACTACCCACCACCGCCACTAGTCACTCAGATCCAGCCTGTCCCTTTGCTGTCCTCCCCGGCGACGCCCTAAGCCGAGGCTGGTAACCCACAGGGGTGCCCTTTGCGCGCTGTCGCTTAGTTTATAAGTATTTTGCCCCTGACTGGAGGGCTTACACTCAAGGCACCCACAGGATAGTCCGGTTAAGCCGAAGCCAACCTCATAGGTTGACCAGCGAGATACTATTAAAAATGAACCACTGGCACTAGTAGTGCCTCACGGGATATTCGTAGTGAATTTGTGAGTCACGGGCATACGAAGTAGCTTTTTAAATTTAAGTTTGATTAGACATTTTCTTTTCGCTCTTTGGTCTGGGTAACGATTTTGGGACGTTCATAGCAAAACTTGGTAACTTGCAGGGCACATTTACGGTGGATATTCGCAGTGACTGGTAAGACTTTGATTGGGACTTTTGTAGGAAATCATGGAATACCTGAATAACCCGCTATGATTATCTATTTACCTACCAGCATAAAATTGAAAAGCCGAAAAGGTCTAAAGTGGCGACCGCGAACCGGAAGACGTTGCGTTGGAAGGCCTCCCACTAGGTGGACCGATGACCTGGTAAAGGTTGCAAGAATCTGCTGGTTGCGAGACGCACGGGACCGGTCAATGTGGCGACACTTGGAGGAGGCCTATGTCCAGCAGTGGACGTCTTTCGGCTGAAATGATGAAATGATGATAAAATCGTAAGAAACCGCTCTTTTGAAACACCGTTTTAAGGAGAAAGTTGCTCAATTCGTAGCATTAGCTTTTTCCTAGATGACAATCAGTATTTTAATGTATATGTGTCCATTTAAATGGCGTGTGTGAAATGTACATATAATTAAATAAGATAACGTCTGTGTCGCAACTTTAAAATACTGTCATAAAACTCAGACAGAGTTCCTGCTGATGAACCTAATTTACGTGTTGTTTGGTAACTTTAGTACTTGTAGTGTCATAGTGTGAAAGATACGTAATTAATGTACCAATTATGACGTGTAGGTATTTAGATATTTATACCAAGGTTTTTGCCTGACGTGATGCTGGCAACACGATAGGTTACTGCAAAAATGGTAAGGCCTTTGCAAAGAAGTTAAGACAAGATTTTTTGCACCAGTATACATAAACTCACGCCTTTTTCCCATGAAGGTAGGCACAAAGTAAAGAACGCCAACTGCTAAGATCCTATCATACCTCTTTTGCTTTGACGATATGTGTAAATGATAAAATAATGTTCAGTTGTGTTGAATGATTGAATGTGCCCTTGCGGTTAGGAGTATGTCATGCTCACTCAAATGTCTCGCTGATGGTGGCGCGTGTGTCGGATCGTTTAGTTTCCTTCAAAATGGTTGAGTTGAATGGTGCTGATACTTGCGTCATGTTTGTTAACGGGTGCTGTCAGTTGTGGTCTGGTCATCTCTTGGTTGCCACGGCTTATTTGAATTAATTTATTTATTTTTGAATTGTTTTTACTATGGACACTTTTAACGTACACATCTTGCTATTATATCGTTCTCACATAATGTACCATCTCAACATGAATGATGTAACCAAGGTTTTGTAAAAGTACATTTAAAAGATTGTCCATGGAGTTTCTTGACCGTTCTTTCATAGAGATCTACGTTAGGGAATAGGCAACTACAGTACTTCACAGTTTTTACGCCTTGTCTCTGGGACTGTAGCTATATTTAATTGTTGTCTTTGTTTCGACAATTCAAAAGTGCCTCTAACTGGCCTACTTGAAATAAATGCTTTGATTTTGATGATTTTGATTTTACAGAAATCATTGTAACGTGTAGAGGTGAGCCCGGACATGGCTCCCTACTCCAGTCGGGCACTGCTGGTGAAAAGGTTAGTAGCAATTTCATAAATCTTCCTCAGAGAAAAATCCGCTCCTAAGACGACCCACTGACCAACATTCCAAATAAAATACCTAGGTACACGAATCGGGACAGTCAGGATAGGTGTACAAATCAGCCTGTGTCCTAGCCACGGGCTGCTCGCCTGTGGCTAGGATACAATTTTGAAGGGATAAAATCATCAGGAATAGAAGGGATGTAGCAATATTTTTGAATGGATAGAATCGTCATTGTCTTGCCCGGATCCCAATTCATTTGTAATAGACGCAGTATGTCTTCGTTTTCCATGATTTCTTCTCTTTTAGTCGTCATCGTCCAACTTACCGCAGTGTCTCAAGACGAAACTCTGTGACCAGTGTGTGTTGCCAGTGATTACATACGGGACCGAAACGTGGTCGCTCACAATGGGCCTCATCAGAAGACTTATAGTCACCCAAAGGGCAATGGAGAGGGCTATGCTCGGAATTTCCTTAGCAAGAGAACCAAGGTAACCGACGTAGCCCGAAGAATAGCTCAACTCAAGTGGCTGTGGGCAGGGCACATTGCTCGCAGAACGGATGGCCGATGGGGCCGAAAAGTTCTGAAGTTGCGACCGCGAACCGGAAGACGTTGCGTTGGAAGGCCTCTCACTAGGTGAACCGATGACCTGGTGAAGGATGCAAGGATCCGCTGGTTGCGAGTCGCACGCGACCGGTCAACGTGGCGACACTTGGAGGAGGTCTATGTCCAGCAGTGGACGTCTTTCGGCTGAAATGATGAAGATGATGATGATGAGTCGTCATCGTCAGTGGTTCACCCCCCTTTCTAGTCATATCATCTTTCATACAGTCACCTGTGTGTTACCTTGTACCGATGATTGCATGATTACGGGTACGATATTTTGTACGGTGGCGGATAGATGCTTTAAGTTATGAAACATCACAGTATGTGGCTAACTCTCGCCTTTCATTGACGCTGCATTGGGATTTTTTTTGTGACTCCATTATGCGTGCAGTTTCGTTAAATTATTATTGTACCTACTGTTATAGCCATGTACAACGGAAGTGACCGAATGTATTAACAAAATTGATTTCCTAGTTTACATTTTCTGTTCACAGTTACATTACATAATCGATAAGTTTATGACCCTTCGCGCTGAGGAAAAGAAGAAGGCAGACGGCGATGTTTGGTGCGGCGATGTTACAAGTATCAACTTGACACAAATATCGGTAAGCTTTTACTTCAAAGACCAATTTCACAATATCACTACACAATCTAGGCGCTATTTACCGCAGTGCAAAATGGAATGGATTTTGCATAAAATTACCTGCCAGACGAACTATGGATGTTGAACTATTTTGCATTTTTTTTCTTTTTTTTTTTTTCGGATGGGAAATCATCAAATGACCCCGCCACTCTGGGCGGAGCGGAAGGGAGTGTCAGACTTGTACTGACTAAAACCCATCCATGTTCCTTCTTTGCCCTTTGTGTTCCAGCACCACGGTATCTCTTTCGAACAGTCCCGCAGCCCTGGCAGGAACTATTTTGCATTACATGCAAGTTTTCAAACTCGTTTGCGACCCGTTCTTAATAAGCTTATTAGCTCTGTAAATACTCACATGGTAACTGTTCTTTTTTTCTTTCTTATTTATTTAGGGACCTTTACAATCGCAATGCGTATGACAGTATCATCGTACCCTAAATACATAAAGCTCATATCTAGGCCATGATCCTGAACAGACTCTTCATCAACACAATGGATATAATATTTTTTCTATGCTGAAGTCTGATGGAATGCTGGCTCATACCGCGCAAGAGAAGGCAAATCTATTTGCCTTCATCTTTGCCGTAAATTCACGCCTAGACGCGGCATACATACCACCTAACATACGTCACTGTGGCTCCGCAATGCCGGTGAGTTAATTCACGTAAAAGAGGTCAGTCTAGATGTGAATAAAGCCAGCGGACCAGACGGAATACCCGCAAGAGTCCTGAAGAGCTGTACTCCAGAATTGTCTCCTGTCTCTCTCTAAAAACCGGAGTGGTGCCGGAGTCCTGGAAGCTTGCTAAATTGCAGCCAGCGCCCAAAAACAGTAACCGTGCCGATCCTGTCAACTATAGACCAATCGCCATAACCTCCATACTATGCAAAGTGATGGAAAGGGTACTTAATAATAAGCTACTCGAGCTCCTCAGTGACCTACTGTCCGAGGTCCATCTGTTACCACTTACCGACACCTACAACTTTTGGGCATGGAGTTGACATCTGAACTTCGGCTCAAACATGGAACGCAGAGTTAAAAGGCTTAAAGGCAACGTGACATTGGTGGTGACGCTTTTCAGCCTATCACATCGGCGTAATGTTGCCTGCCTGTCGGTCTTCTATAGACTGTACTTTGGAGAGTGTGTGCAGGAGCTCCACGACTTGATCCCACCCCTCCCTCCCTTTTACCGCCGGACTAGCAGACGTACTGAGGCGTACCATCCACACTTGGTTGATATCCCGAGGAGTCGTACTCAGCGCTTTTCCTCTACGTTTATTATGCGCACAGCCAAAGTGTGGAACTCTCTATTTGTGTTCCCTCCCACATTTAAGCCGTCTGGCTTCAAAGCAAGAATGTACAGGCACCATCATCTTCTGGACACGCTCGTTCCATCATAGACATCATACATCGCTTTGCATCAGGCGGGATCGAGGTCAAGAGCAGGCCCATTATAATACTCGTAATCGTGAAATTCATTTTTTCTAGGGTGGTGTCCAAATTAATGTGTTGCCAGAAACGTTATCAGTATCATTTGATATAAGAATTGCCCCTGATGTGGACCACGATGAGTTTGAAAGAATGGTGAGTAAGTAAGCAGTTTGTTAATCTATCATTAGAATAAAGCCGGGACATGAGAAAGACACCACTAAACTTAATAGACAAGTAGAAAACCAAGAACCTTGTGAAGGCTACAAAATTTTGCAGGGTGTGAGAAGTCCTGTGACTTAGGTGGTTACGTTCAGCAGTGGGTGGACTTGCTGCTGGAATGATGATAATGTTGAGACAAAGAAACGAGCCACTTTGAAAGAGTTATAATAACTGTCTGTCTTTAAAACCGAATGATAGTTACTTTGCTATAATGAATCACATTTCTACCATATTATCCTCCTGGTCTGGAAAGGTAAATTCCAAAGACCACCGTAACCGAGAAAGAGGTTAGCAATGACGGTCCTCAGTGACTGGTTCCTATGTAACCCTATGAAAACACCAACAGGCGGCAAATTACAGAAGCATTTTTGTTGAGTAACATAGAACTTGTCGTTAGCCGTGGTTTACCATCGCAGCCACCTTTGGAATTGTACCTTCGTCGTTATCATCATCCACAGCCTCACCCACTGCTGGGTATAGGCCTCTCTTTGCTTGTGCTAAACTCCACGTTCTTGGTAACAATGCCGTCTTCTCATCTCGCCGCCGGACGACCAACAGTTCTCTTTTCAGTCCTTGAACGCCACTCGGTCACAGTTTTGATCCAACTGCCATCACTGCGCCTTGCTAGGTGTCCTTGATTGTACCTTTATGCTTAAATATCTGTAGATTTCGAGATGGTGCGAGGAAGCGGGTGACGGTGTGAGTTTCCAGTACATTGTTAAAAACCCACAAGTTAAGAGCACTGAAATAGATGGCAGCGTACCTTTCTGGACGGTCATGAAGAAAGTTGTCGATGATATGTAAGTTGGATTTCAAGATATTTATTGCTCACATCAAAAATCCGAGACGAATAATAATTCTTTATTTTAAGGATGCTTTATGTCAAGCCTTTTTTTCCGTCTGTACTAAAACTTGTTTGTCGCTTGTTTTACGGCTCTCACAAAGCGAGAGGCCTGTGTCCCAGCAGTGAGAATGTTAAGACTCAACTGGCTATATAGGCTGGTAGTGCAGCTGTTCCATACATTTATATCATCAATTCATCACGCAGATAGAGGCGTACCGTAAAACGGGGTGAATAGAGACAAAATTTTGAAAGGGATTTTAACGTTGAATTAATATGTTATGTGGCTAACAAGGTCTCTAAATAATTAAGTATAACTAAGTAAATAAAACACACTACTTTTTGATAACATAATCAAATTAATTCAACGTTAAAATCCCGTCAAAGTTTTGTCTCTATTCACCCCTGCAGTCCTATTCACCCCGTTTTACCCGGTACCTAATAGTAAACTCACATTTCGCCAGTTATGTTTAAGTCCCATTTAATAGGGGGCAAGCCTATTGCCATCAACCGGGCACAAATTTTAATCCAATCTCCGTGATGGCTATTGTGAAATTCCTGATGGTAAAACCCAATAGCACTTTACCCGACCTGGGAATCTGATCCAGGATCTATACTCAGCAGTTGCGCTTGCGACTACTAGACCAAGGAGGCAGTCAAAGCAGTAGAAATAATTAGCTACAAGTATTATTCGTGCAAATTCAAAAAATATCACTTATTTAGCCATCGTGATTTTCACGTCTAAGTTTTTTTCCTCAGGGGCTTCTCAATACGCTGTGTGACCTGCCCAGGCGCAACAGACATACGCTACGTTCGCCGTCAAGGTATACCAGGAATCAGCTTCTCTCCACTCATGGACTCACCGATGCTACTACACAGCCACGACGAGAAAATACATATAGACGTCTTTATGACAGGAATTAATGTTACTGAGAAAGTTGTTCAAGCTGTAGCTAATGTGTAACTAAATTCATGTGAAGGTGCGTGCTTCTTTTTACAGTTATTTAACCTCTGAGCAGCAATACACCGTGACTTTTTAGACGTCTTACAACGGCAGCCCACTTCATGTATCCAATGAATACGAAACACTCATAAAAAAAATAGGTATTTATGAGATTTTAATAATTTAAAAATAAAAATATTATTCAGTATTATGACGCATGACGTAGTTAAAACACCCTGTTGCGAGCGATGATCTACTGGACTCGAGTGCTGGGTAGGTATTGTTCTCCCGTTTGACACGTAAACATCATTAACGTGTTTCATAATTTTATTCTAATGTATTATTTATTTTTCTTAGTACCTATTACGGTAGGTAAAAAAAAAACGCGCCTATTTTATGTCGGGTAGGTACATTGAGTGGACCACCTTTGTAAGACGACTAAAAAGTCACGGTGTATTATTGTATTTTATATATCAGAGTAATGCTAACCTAGCGGCACTTTTTAAGCCCATTTCTTCGCACAGAGAAGAGGCCTGCATAGCATAGCAAAAACAGCCTATAATGTGTCCCAGCAGTGGAAACATTATAGGCTGTTTATGCTATGCTATGTTATGCTATGTTTATTATTGTTATTTGTAAACATTAAATATTGTAGCTGTTTTATTGTCTCGTAATAAATAAAATAAAATAAAACAACACGCAGTAGGTACTTCCACACAGCACTGAATTTACAAAAAAAAAAGACGGAAAGGTATAATTTGCCCTCAAAAAAATACAAAACATGCTTTCACAGCCAAATTTTATATGTACCTCGGACCGCTACTCTATAACAGGCTAAATGAAAAAGGAAACATCCACTCCTTAAATCTTAGAATCTGCAAGAAAATCCTTAAAGAAGCCCTTCAAAATATTTCCGATGGAGATACAGAGAAGTTATTATTTGTGCTAAAGTAAATACTGTTCGTATTATTGTTAGTTTTGAATTAGTTAGCTAAGTTAAGATACTCTAATTTTACATTTTTACATAGGTTACCAATAAGATTAATATTATAAATATCTCGACTTGGCACACGAGGTTGTCGACATGTGGAATGTGAACTCGGCTATCATTGTGCCGATCGTCGTGACGGCCAATGGCCTTATAGCCAAGAGCCTTATTATTAAGTTTATTCATTTTCCTTACATGATACTAATTAGATTTTTAAATATTTTTAACAACAAAAATTATATAAAAACATTTAAAAATAAAAATAAATTTAAATTTTAATAAATTTTATTATTATTGTTATGAAAGCGAAGGAAAAGAACGAAAAAAATTGTAAATAATTGAAATAAGAACTTACAAGTGAGTTGGCGCCAAAAGTGATTTCGTTGATTACTACCAACTGTTTGCACATGGTTACGTATTTTTTTAAAAATGAACTCTTTCCTTTAGGGGCAGTTTTAGATTAGCGTATTTTCGGCGCGTACAAGATTGTTTTTGGAATTGCGTGTACGCGCATTTACTCGCGCCTTTTGTTTCACGTGTAACTTGTTGATATAAACACGTACAAACGTAGAAAAACATCACATGTAAAATCAAAAAGATGTATTTACATTCATACACTTGACGGATAGGTAGCCTGGAAACTGAAAAAACACTTTAGGTACTTTTTCTGGATATTTGAATTGAAAACTCACTTATAAAAACACGCCGAAAAAGTCGTGGGCAGCAGCTATTCGTTCCCAATGCTGATCCCGACAATTGTTGTATGTTGTACCATCGATTTATTTATTTATCCACAGTAGTGGACACATTAAAAATTTGTCACTTACGTGTCAGTGTGTGCTAGGATTGCTCTAACATTCGCAACGGATTTTGAGGCGGTTTTCATCAAAATTAAGTGAATAAAATTAAATCCGTAAGGTTTGTAATAATAATTGATATTTCTAACCAGCTGATTATAATACATTGGTATTAATCTTAAATATAATGGAGAAATCTCAATGTTTTGCCAAGACCTAAAAAACTATGCATTCTTTGCAACTCGGGCTGCTTTAACTTTCATCCCGTTGTAATCTAAACCATAGACTATCCAGTATATTCAGTTGGATCTTCTGTTGACTAAGCGGCATTGAAACCATGCTCGGCAAAAGCCTAATACTACTGAAGTACTGATATGTTCCTATTGAGTATTTTTCTTACTTGTACTTGGTTGATCTTCATCTTTAGGAGTCTCCTCATCTCTCTTTTCATCTTTAGGAGTGTCCTTATCTATCTTTTTTTTATCTTTCTTGAAAATGTTTTCTTTTCTTGTAATGCCACTTGTTTTTTTAGAGTCTACTGATTTTATACTTTCTCTATCTCTTTCCTCGGATTTTTTAGAGTACGCTGATTTTATACTTTCCCGATCTCGTTCCTCGGATTTTTCAACGTTTGTTGATTTTGTATTTTGATCTGTACCCACTTCTTTTTCTTGACTACTTCTTAAATCGATACTACTTATTGAGAATAATTTAAGTTGTTCTATGTCTTTTGATATACCCTGAGATAGCTTTTGCGCCTCTAATTGAGCATTCATATTGCTTCTGGAGGTAGTTTTGCGATTAAGCCTTGCCAACTGGTACATAAACTTAAGACGTCTTTGGGACGATAGTGTAGGTCGCATATCTTTGTAATATTCCTCTATTTCTTGCAATGTCAAGTCTTTTGTTTCTGGTAACCAGAAAAATATGAATACCGAACCTGTGAATTAGTGAACAGATATTACACAGCGCTTTCTAATTTTATCTTGCTATACTATTCTAATGTGAAAGTGTGTGAGGCTGGATGTATATGTGTTTGTGTCTATTAAGACTACTGAACGGATTTTGATGGAACGTTGTTTGAACATCAAAATAACACGTAGGCTATAATTTCTAATGTTATTGTGTAAAAAATAATTTAATCAGGTAAAGTCGGGAGCTGAAGCTAGTTAATTATAATTATGTTTTTCAAGAGGCAAACTCACGTGTAATGCATGCTTACCTATGAATGAAAATAAACCAAATGTTATATACGTTCTTGCAACACCTAAACTATGCAACACAAAGGATTCCATCTTAGTAGTGGCAAAGATTAGGAGAGAAGTTATAGAAATTGTTGCTCCACCGAGTATCCCGCGAACCTGAAATGTTCAGTTAATTATACATCAATTGATATCAATAAATAAAAAGGTTTTTCGTTTCTGTTGCATAAACTCCGGATCCACTAAGGTTTCAGTCTGGGTTCCCCTTTAACTCAAATATTCTTATATGACTGTAGACAATTCATTTAACTATTTCTAGGAATAAAAATCCCTTGCTTAAACGAATAAACGCTAAGTGTAAACCTAATGAGTGTTGTCTGTTGTGTGCCAAAATCCCGCCTTATAACGTATGTATTGGTCCTTCGAGACCCGGATCACATTGGATAACCGAGTTGTTGGCGTTGTCACACGGAGCAAAGCCCACGCTGAGGCTGAGCAAAGAACTTGAGCGGATACCACGTGTGTCACTACGATCCCGCGTAGTGAAGTTGTTGCCACGTGCGCGTCGACCGGGTCGAAGCGCTGCGCCTCCGTGTCAAGTACAACGCCGAGAAAGAACTCGTCAAGTTGAAAGAACAGCTCATTAAGAAAAAAACTGGCATTAGAAACCGCCGAGATCGAGGACGAAGTAGCAGAACACCGCGCTCCGAGTGTTTGCAGTGTCCTAATGACGTGGATGAGTGGCCACCACCGCCACCGCCACCTGCTCGCATGGGACTTGACTCTAGTCAAGTCCCATGCGAGCAGGTGGGCATATCGCCAGCGCGTGCTGGACCGAAGTCCTAACTCGAGAAGGCGCGTGCGGGTTCATGCATGCGACTTATTCGTCAATAAGCGCGTGCGCGCGAGTCAAATTTCTTCAATAGATTTTCAATTTTATCGAGAGCTGATTAGGTTCAAGGTTGATTGGGAAAATTTGATTTAATACGTTGACCCAACGGTCTGTGTCATGGTGTATCGTTACCTACTGATGACAACTTTAGACTTACCTACCCAAAGTATGTCCGCCTGTGATACTACTACATATAAACATTTACGAGACCTAGATTGTTGAGAGATGTCGTGCGCTAAACCGTTGCCATTAATTGAGCAAGACAATTGGAAGTTAATAGTAAACCAGGACTCCAGGAGATACGACAGGCTAAATCCGGAAAACCCGTAGCGTAGCTTATGAAGTTAGGGTGGGTTGTTCATGGGCCTGTAGGTATTTATGATAAGTCTGGTCATGAATTGGTTAATCTCGTAAATGATAATTTAGATGAATTAAGTGAACTTGTGAAACATCAATTTTTGTTCGAGTCGATCGGTGTCGAGACTGAAAGCGCTTGTAAGATTCTAGATAACACTATAGTGTTGACAGGGGGTAGGCTTGCTATGGTGTCACGTGATGCGGTACACTTACCTGATAATTACGATTACGCTGTGAAGCGTCTCCGCGGCATAGAGAGTAAGATAGATAATAATCTCGGTTATGCTGAATCGTATTCGCGGCCAATTTGGGCTAAGAACTCAAGAAGCGGTGTTCACCCGCGCCCGTCGTGGTGGAGGAACAGCTGTTTTATTTCAAAACTCACGAGAGCGGAGTTCTGTGCGATTGCGCAGCCGTCGCGGTTGCGATTATCACTCGCAAACTTGGCGGGCGATTATCGCAAGACGGGCGGTTAACGATCTGTTGAGGTCCAGACCGCGGACACACACAAGAAACGAGCTGTTGCGCTATACTTACTTCACAGAAGAATTAAAAAAAGTAGGCCCAAAAGGTTCTGCGTGCATCCATTGATTCAGGATAGATATTGCTATGGATTGTTTGTTACTGTTATTAGTGAATTAATGAAGGACGAAGCAAAATTGTTTAGAACTTTTAAGAAAAATGGAAAGTGCTCTTCAAAAACAACGTAGGTATGGTTTAGATTTAAAATAAATACAAGGAAAGTGGAAGTAAGACATATTAGAAAAAAATAGTAAAGTACAAGATATGATTTTTAATGGAAAGATTAAGCATTATAATATGAAGACATAAAAAGCTTAAGTGAAAGTATAGTAGTGTAAGTGTGGTGAAGTTAGGCCCTAGGAGGCGTGAACAAAAATTTGGAAAGCAAAAATTTCAACAGGCATTACAGGCAACAAAGCTTGCCTGGCCTGTAGAGTTAAAGTTTATAAAAAAAAGACAAAATATCAAAAGCATCTATAACTTATGAAAAGGAATCTCTTGTTTATGCGATTCATCCCTCCTCATCACATGTCCATACCAGGATAGTCAATTCTCTTCCAACTTTTCTGTAACTAGCGCAACTTTCAAACTTCCTCTATCAAAATCGTCCGCTTAGATAATGAAGAAAATTAGAAAAATCTGTAATAGTAAGGTGTTAAAAACCGATGACGAACCGACCGTCCAGATGTATGTTATAACTAGAAAAGAATCGTAGCTTACCGTTACTGATGGTGTACAAGCAGATGACAGTAAAGACATAGACACCACACACCACAGTTCTGTAATGCTATCTGCAGGGGAATGGTTGGTTATGGCTAACTCGTGTTTGGGCATTCATTGAAAAACACAATTAGAAGATAAACAAACACGGCCAGTTTTAGACAGTGGAATAGCTGGTAAATACCTCATTCAAGGCATTATATTGCCACGGTATGGCACTCATATTCAAATAAGTTTCTTTTTTTAAAATTGTCCTATTCTCAATATCAAAGAGAATTTTTGCTCAATGTGGTATGGGAATGATGCGCATTGTATTTACCAAAAACTATGACTTACCTGTAACGGATATAATTCAAAAGCCATTAGTATTGGCAAGCTGTAATACCCTATACTAGCAAAAACCACATACACCATTAAAAATATTTGAGGTGTCAGATTTGGTTTATCCTTGTGAATTAAGGTCAATCCAAACAAGCAACAGACGATTCCCACTCCGATGGCTGAAAAGTTACAAGAAATGAATTAGATAGATTTGAAAGTTAGTGTTATTTAATATACAGCGGAAAAAGGTTTTTTTCGTTTTAATAGCGTATGTTAAACATATGTGTGTATGTTGGTTTCTTAAGCTGGCGGTCAAACACTGTAGCCGATTCCTGCATTGTAACATAATAGTCTTCATACACCGAGACGGCCATGTCTTGAAAATTAACATTACAGTAAATGCCTAATTACTTACACTACTAACTAGAATAATATTTAAAAAATACACCGTGACTTTTTAGTCGTCTTACAACGGCAGCCTACTTCATGTATCCAATGAATACTAAACATTCATTTAAAAAAAATAGGTATTTATGAGATTTTAATAATTTAAAAATAAAAATATTATTCAGTATTTTGACGCATGACGTAGTTAAAACACCCTGTTGCGAGCGATGATCTACTGGACTCGAGTGCTGGGTAGGTATATGTTCTCCCGTTTGACACGTAAACATCTTTAACAGGATGTTTCATAATTTTATTCTAATTTTTTATTATTATTTTTCTTTGTACCTATTATGGAAGATAAATAAAAATCGCACCTAGAGCTATTTTATGTTGGGTGCATTGAGTGGACGATCTTTGTAAGACGACTAAAAAGTCACGGTGTATAACCTGAAAGCAAAGCCAAGGGCCTTCTGCCAAATCTGTAGAGGAGTAATGCAGAGAGCATGCCCATAACTACTCTAGTCACGCCAATCATAATATTACCAGTATTCACATCAACAGAAGTTTTTGTTTTCTAAAAACAAAACACAGATAAATACAAAAATAGAAGATAAAAACAATTGAAAACTGCTTTAATTAGCATTAATGCAGTTTTAAACTTTTGTAAAAGTATGTTTTGAAGAGTTTTTGTCTCAAGAACAGATTCAAAGGCATATTTAATTGATTCCTTGATTCTTAGCTGCTGGTATCAAAGAAACTCAAGGTACAGTTCCAAAAGCGACCCAAAGAGTTTTCATCGAGTTAGATACCGTTTACAAACTGACAGTGTATACACGGACAACATTCACAAATCTCCTTTGAATCACTCATAATACCATTTGGTGACTGAATTTTCCCGTTAATTTGTTGCACGACAGACTTTTCTATAGATACAAATGCGAATCGGTGCTTACAGGGATGATGTCACCCTTTCGTGACGCTGCGGTATGTCATGGGGTTACGACTGACGTTGCGGTAAGTGGTTGCAGTCACCTTTGGAATTGTACCTACTTTTTTTTTTAAACTTTGCCCCACACTAGGCATTTCTCCTGTATCGTGGGTGCGTTTTCCAACCTTTTAACTCACATACACAAACAGCCAGACCCGGAACAATTAACTGTAGGCCATACAAATATTTGTTCCATGCGGGGATCGAACCCGCGACACGCAGCGCAGTAGCCAATCGCTCAGCCACTGCGCCAACCGTGATTCAAAATGCGGTAAAACCGTACATTTGTCACAAAAAAGTAAGTCTTCTCTCTTTATCGTGCCTAACCTGGTGTCAAAGTTTTTATACCGCCCAAGGGCCTCTCTGACTTGGCTTTACTTGCCTAAAAAGTAAGTAATTTACCTGCAACAGATCTTAGTCCACAGTAAAATTATGGAGACGCCGGCAGCTTGTGCAATTAAAATATAAATTATCATCAACGTGAACGTCTTACAGGACGCTATAGAAAACAACATTATCAAACTCTCCTTCAACGATAACCTGTACAAGAAAAAAAAAAAAAATGTGGAAACAGTCGAAGTCCCCATCAAATAATAAATGGTAAAGCCACATTACTGTAAGTTATTCATATTGTATATTCATAATCTCCAGACTCCGTTAAAAATGCCAGATTTTTTTGACATTGTTTCTAACGAAGCTATTCGGTAATATTACATTTTGATATAAGTGGGGAAACTTTTTTGTTGCATTCGAGGCGGAAATAACACCCGAGCTGCAGGCGAAGGTGTTACGTAGCCGAGAACTGCAGTAACAAATCCCCTTGCGTCTCAAACGACGATTTTCAATACACTTTCAAAGAAATAAAATATTAGTACGGAAAGTATTTTTGTCAGGACTTGTTGAAACTATGATTTAATTTGAGTTTGATTTATTTAAAACAAATATTTACTTTTATGATCAAATTTACATTTATTTGTGTTCTAAATTAAAAAACATTTGTTTTTTTTTTTTTCAATTAAGCTGTTTAGCGGCATCATACCTATGCTTCTTCTTCAACCTGGCGAAAGCAGGCGAAAGCAAAGCGCGGAAAAAAAGCTAATTAATCATAGTTTCCTAATAATTCATGACAAAAATACTTTTCGTTCTATTATTTTATTTGTTCGAAAGTGTATTGAAAAATGTCGTTTGACACGCGTGTTTATTTGTTACTGCAATTCTCGGCTCCATAACAACCTCGCCTTGCGGCTCAGGTGTGAATTCCGCCTCGAATGCAATAACAAAATTTCCCCACTTAAATCAAAATGAATATCAGCTCTTTAGTGACTATCAATGGTTTCAACCATTCAGTAATATGCGATTACCAGATTCTTCGCGTGAAATCTTAATCTGATGAATATGACATTTTTCAATATAAATTTGTTCATTGAAGGAAAAACGGAAAGGTAGGGTAGAGTAATAAAAAGTATAAGGAGGTAGTAGGTAGGAATGCTGGCTGTGCCCAGCATGCGTTGCAATGCACCTTGCATTGCAACGCATGCTGGGCACAGCTAGTAAAAGATATACTCGTATATTTTTAATATATATTTTTTTTCAATGTAATTTTACTGTTTATATTGTTTTATTTTATGTTGTAGCATCGCATTGGACTTGGTCTGTAATGTGGCTATAAGTTGGTGGTAAATAAATAAATAAATAATAATAATAAATAATTTTGCAATGTGGCGTGGCCCCAGTTATACGAAAACCAGAAATAAATGACTTTAGTTTTTATTCTCCCTGTGAAAATTAAGAAGTTTCTATAAACTTCTTAATTTTCTTCTTATTATATTCGTCACATAATAGCGTCTATACGCTATTATGTGACGAATATAATACGACTCCGTAAATGACTTTCCAGATTAACCCACCTGTGTGTGAGTTGAATGTCTTGTTTGAACATTTCCGTTTCTCGGTTTTGAAAGGCAAGGTAACGAGTGATTGTTATCTCTGTTATTCACGATTCTAAGCCTACAAAAACAAATTTAGCAAAAAATACATGAAAAGAATGGCATAAGAGTGTTATGGAGACCAGACTACTTGTCCCACCGCAGACGTCGTATTTCAGAAGCGAGCCCTTTTACCAAGTCACTTAGCAGTTACGAGAATATAAAATAAGTGATTACGAAATACAACCTACTTACGAAGGTTGTTTTCCTTTTTAAAATCTATAAGTTGGGCCATTTCTTTTTGAACGTTATAATTCTTTCCCCTGAACAGCGCTAGATTGGCTTGTGCGTCCTCCTCAGTTTTAGATTGCAAAATGAAGTATGGCGTTTCAGGTAACATAATAAATGAACAGAAGTTTACAAATGTCAATGCGCAGCAGATGTAGCAAACGAGTTTCCATGGGAAGAATTTGCCGAGAGCAGCCTGAAATACGTAAAACAGAATTAAACTTAATAAATTTAACTTAACATAAACGATTGAAGGTTTAAATTCCAAAACCAAACCAAGCCAAACCTGCCGTGTCGGACTCGTGTAATCTATACTAATATTATAAAGCTGAAGAGTTTGTTTATTGGTTGAACGCGCTAATCTCAGGAACTACTGGTTTGATTTGAAAAATTCTTTTAGTGTTAGATAGCCCATTTATCGAGGAAGGCTATACAATTTTACGCGGACGAAGGTCGCGGGCAACAGCTAGTAAGATATTAAAGCTGTAGCAATATCGAGGCAAGTCCTGCGCCAGGCGCGGGGCGAAATTCGTCTAAGGAGTCATACGTTTGCATCAAATAAACACCGACTGCATTTTCGGTTGCGATAAAATCAATTTAATAATACCGTAACAATTATTCCTAAGGAAATAGCCAGGTCAGGGAACGCCCCAATCACTCCGCGCATGTTTGGCAACGCCATCTCAGTGACGTAAGCTCTCGAAGGTCCCATAGCCATGCCACATCCCACGCCTGTTATGGCTCTCGCTATAAATAAAATTAAAACTGCAGTATTATAAGACGTTTTAATCACCTAACTAATTCACACAGGTCAAGGTAAGATAAGGCTAAGGTACATGAGATACAAATCTCCCAAGAAAAGTATGCGCTTCGTCTTATCTTCGGAAGTACGAACGCGCTAATAATATCTAATAATTATGTAGCTGTTACAATTAGGGAAATGCTTGTTATTTTGTATCACCATGGTCACAAAGTTATAACAGATGTAGATTAAAAACTCACGTAGGCACTTAATTCGAAAAACTTTTGAGTGTCAGATGATGAGGTGCGACCGAAATAGGTAACCCAACGGAGAGAAAACTTCATACAAAGTTACAAACGCGCAGTTTACGTGTACAAAGCACGGTAGAATTTAACTCGCAAGCCTTGACTACGTACCATCACCCCGACTGTGGCGCGACGTTCACTGCTAATTTGGAAACAAAGAAATGATTGAAGCGCGTACCTTTTCTGGTTTAACTGTACTGGTTTATTTGTATTAGAAAAGAAAAACATACATGCCGATTTCTTGAAGATTTGGAAAAAAAATTCGCAAACATTTCATCAGATTACGATGGTATTCGATCATTATTACTAAAATATCCATGAATCTGCTCTGCAAAATATTCGGAATATACATCAGCAACTGCTCTGAAATACAGCCTTGTGGAATCGGAAGTGCCGTACTGTAGGCATGTGCCCGACCCAGTTCTCGAAAATAGCAATATCACATTGTACTAGGATCACTCCATCATCACTGATAGGACTATTGTAGCCAATAAGCCTGATAAAGTGGCGGTGGATCGATCAGAGCGGCGCGCAATGATTGTTGACATAACGCATGACGAGAACCTCGTGAAAGCCGAGAAAGATAAATCAAGTATCTTGACTTGGTTCACAAGGTTGTCGACATGTGGGATGTGGATTCAGCGATCATTGTGCCGATAGTGGTATTGATCAGACAATGGCTTAATGAGCCTCGACCAATATCTAAGAAGGCTTTCATAGGGCAGCTGGATCAAGGGCTTGATTCAGAAAGCGGTACTCCTGGAGACGGCACGTATTGTTAGGATGTTCCTTTCTCTGGAGCCCTGACCGCCGGCAGCTTGGACCCTGTTCCCCATACCCGTGGGCTAAACTTTTGTAAAGCTTTTTTGTTGTTTTTTTTAAAGGAATATCTATACTAATCTATACTAATATTATAAGGCAGAAGAGTTTGTTTGTTTGGTTGAACGCGCTAATCTCAGGAACTACTGATTCGATTTGAAAAATTATTTTAGTGTTGGATAGCCCATTTATCGAGGAAGGTTATATATAGGCTATAAAATTTCACGCGGACGAAGGTCGCGGGCAACAGCTAGTTTAAAATAAAATGTATAAAATTTGTAACGAAATAAATAAATGAAATTTCACAATAAAATTCAACAGTAAAAAAAAATCTCGGGATTCAGTCAAAACTCGTCGGTTAACTGGGTATCTATGCGTCACGGCGTTGTGCCGGGCGCCAGGTTAAGCTTCAACACAAACCCGGTTTCTACCCGGAATGAGGTGAGATTATGATGGCATGCGCCGTGCGCACTGCCGGCCTAGTCAATAAGCACTCATCGACTGTCATAAGAGCGAGTACGAACGGGCTTTAGCGCCGGCGTGCGGCGTTGTACAAGCCTCCATAGCACTTCAAACACAATAAACTTTCGACCAGCCGTGCCGGGCAGAAACGATCGTGAACAGGAGCCCAAAAAACTAAAAAATGTTACAAACCTATAATAATATTTATTGCAGTTTTTGCTAAGGCAGTGTAAAGCCATCCAACGAACATGGGTACCTGACTGCCAATCAGCGTGGGTCGACGCCCAGCCCAGTCCATCACGAAGCCACTAATCACACAACCAAGAGGAATCAGTAGTGGTACCGCACTGACTGGAACATGAAATAAAAATAAAAAAATATGAATTATTACCAATCTTACACAATTAGGGATAAACGAGCGGCCCGTCACGGCTTCGCACGGGTGAAAATATAGCCTATGTTACTCAGGGATAATGTAGCATTCTAATGGTGAAAGAATTTTTGAAATCGGTTCAGTAGTTTTTGAGTTTATTCGTTACAAAAATACATATCTTTCCTCTTTTTATTATTAGTGTAGATATACAGGGAGTAAGGGACAACCCTCTGCAGACTGATGTAGCTGACCCTTACACTCTATATACAAATAAATAAAATTGAAGTGTATGTTTGTAATTTCAAAATAACAGCTTTTTCTTGAATGTATATGAAAGTATATCATCATCTGCCTAGCCTTTTCCCAACTATGTTGGGGTCGGCTTCCAGTCTAACCGGATGCAGCTGAATACCAGTATTTTACATGGAGCGACTGCCTATCTGACCTCCACAACCCAGTTAGTACTGGGTAATACGATACCCCTTGGTAAGACTGGTTGTCTGACTTTTTGGGCCACTGACTACCTAACGGCTGTCAAAGATCTACAAATGACACCCGGGACCAACGGCTTAACGTGCTTTCCGAGGCACGGAGGAAACTCGGTATGTAATGGGTGGTCACCCATCCACAGACCAACCTAGGCAAGCACGGCTTAACCTAAAGATCGATCCGAGCGGCTGTTATTATTTAGCCACGAGCTCCTCTGTATATGAAAGTATATACCGTACTTATATGACAAATGAACATTGTTCTGTTAATTTCTGTCTGTTTGTTCCAACTAATCTCCGAAACGGCTGGACCGATTTTGACAGAACTCTTACTGGTAGATAGCTGATGTTATAAGGAGTAATTTAAGCTACTTTTCAAAACAACAAAACTCTTGGAATTGTTGACAAAATACAAATAATATTTTTACAATAATCTCACGCGGACGAACGTCGCAGTCAACATCTTTTACATAACCTGATCTAGCCGTTGCATTCTTAACAATACCTAGACTTTGTATAGAAGGACTAGGTAATGTAAATTGACAAAAATGTTTGTTTTTATGTAATATGGGTCAATGACCTGAATTAAACAATTTTTTTATTTTTTTTATTATTCAATACGATGACTGAATAATATGCTTAGCCGGTGACATCATGATAGAGGTCCAAATCTGTTCCAAAGCCTCTCCAATCGTAAATAAGGGTTTTCTTTTTTTTTTCCGGATGGGAAATCATCAAATGACCCCCCCCACTCTGGGCGGAGCGGAAGGGAGTGTCAGACTTGTACTGACTAAAACCCATCCATGTTTCTTCTTTGCCCTTTGTGTTCCAGGGCCACGGTATCTCTTTCAAACAGTCCCGCAGCCCTGGCAGGCATCGGTCCTTGCGGACCCCTACTTATTTGCTGACATCTCTTTGAGGCGCACGTGGAACACGAACGCGCCGTCGACACGGCCTGTCGTCATAAGACGGCCGGACGGCGAGCTGGCCCATAACTCGCCGTCCACAGGCCCGCGCCTACGGTGGCCGGGAGCCACCACGTGACCCCCGACGCCCAGGGCGTCTCCCGCGGCGACTGGGACGTGAGATTCTTTCCCTCTCACGTCCCGCCACCTCCTTCACTAGCATGACTGCTTCGCAGAAGGAGGTGACGGCTTCCCATTCCCTCTCGCTCCGGACCATGGCTTGAACCAAGGCCGGACGCGAGAGATCGCCGCCGCCAATCGCCACTACGAGGACACGGCGGTACTCCGCCCAAGCGGGGCAGACCTCCACGGTGTGCTCCACCGTGTCCTCCGGACGATCCTCGCAGTGGAAACACCCGGGCGTTTCCTCCCGCCCGATTCGGTGCAGGAACCTCCCGAAACATCGTAAATAAGGGTCACGTCACATTGTTTGACGGCCTTCCACACATTGTAAAGTATTAGCTTAAAAAGGGGTAATGGGAGCCACTTAACACCACACACCACCACACAGCGAGAATTGAAATAAAAGATTATTTAAAAATAAAATCTTTATTGCAACCACCTATTAACATAATTTACTTATGCTTCTATCAACTGAGATCATATAATTATAGGAGTTTAAAAAAAACAGTTTTGATCCCCATTGCACAGAGGTGATGGCAATTGTGATCACTCTGTGGGAAATCAGGATCAAAACGAAAACTAACACATATCGCAGGTAATAGCTATTGACGGAGTCCTACCCGATGCATACTACCTGAGCCCACAGCCCACATGAAGTACATTTGGTACCACATCAGTTTCCAGCGTCTTTGCATTATCTGGAATACCTACAGTTTGAGAAGCTTTTCTAGCAGTTCAATAGCTTTTTATAGACTATCTGTAGACCAGGCAACCTTTGCAAAAGTTCTGACTCGTACTTTCGGCATCTACAAAAGACAGTATCATTTAGGTAGTAAAATCCAAAGAGGACCCTGATCCTCAATCCCCACAACCACAACAATTAGAAAAATGGATAAAATCAAATAAACTAGAAATTATTATAACAATTTAAGTTGCAAATCACAATTTTGATTGACAGACTAAATACAATAATAAATTAGACCCTTACCTTTTGTCTTATTATTACGAAAATTTTCATTTCACGTTGCGAAATCGACACACGGCTGTCATTCGGAAACACCCGCCGACCGCTAACGCGAGTCGTTTGTAACTAAGGCACAGGACGAGATGCAGAGGTCCTTTACGAAACTCTCTGATGTTTAGTTTTGTAGATATATGGGTGATCCCCATTGCCAACTGATCCCCATTGCCTGGTTTTCCCCTACACTAGTACCTACGCCAATCCACTGCTTACGTCTGCGTACGGATGCGAACGCGGCGCTGTAAGAGGTGGATCGGATGCGTTTGCATTCTTACGCAGTCATAAGGAGCCGAACAGCTCGGAACATCTCCAAAAACACCCCGCTTTACCACAGTATACCAAATTACAGTAAATTCATAGGTTATGTATATATACACAGCGTTAGGCAGTAGGTACCTGAAAACCAACTATTTGAAGAGAAGAGTTTTCTTTGCTTAATACAATACATCTGAAACAAGAAGTTCAAGCTATAGCCCAACAAGGGTTTCTACTTGAGCAGTCCTACCTACCGATCCAAGATGCGTCAACCCCTGTGATTTGTATTGCAGAGTCGGGTCTCGATAACATTGGTATCAGAATCGAAGCGAATCCAACGGCCGAACCAATAGCTAACTGTGCCATATTCACCCAAACACCATAAAATAGCTGAATCTGGGAAGTTTTAGTTGAAATATCAGGGTCAAGTGGCACTTCTGGACTTCTACTAAATTTATTCATCTTCAAGTCTTGTTAAATGAATTTGGCAATGTGTCAACAAAATTTTGCCAAAATCCCGTTTGGCCATCAAACGTAATGCCTTATTTCGTAGAGTACTATTTATATCCGACTTTTTCACATAAGCATTGTACCACAATGTTACCCACAGATAACTATATTCTATAGTATGTTATCAAACAATTTGGAAAACTATTTTATGTGAATACCAACACCATGTTACGCCATTTTTGACAGAACCTGCACATCAATATACCAAACGGCTGCTATGATGAGTGCAGAATCTGTAAAGAAGGAGCGAGGAATTGTCTATTAAAAAGGTGGTATATAGTTCTACATCTTTTGACGCGTGTTCAATCCCGGAACTAAAGCCGATTTAGTGCAGTTCTTGTAGGTAGATAGATTGCAGAATTAAATGAAAGCTTGAATAAAGGGTGTAACGAGACCCTTAACGAAGCCGACAGGGCCCTTGTTCTCCCCGTTATTGCGATCATTTTTTTGTTCTAGACCATACCTGGGCACCTTCTAGTTACGAAGATATTGGGGGTCAAAGCCTCAACTATTACACAAGTTTTTTTTTTGAAATACACGTTTTAATGTAAAGGAGGAAATTTCTAAAGTAAAAGAAGGAAAATTCTTCTGTAGTTTTGCTGTGGTATATAATACAACATTTTGATGAGCCTTCAAAATATTTTATTAAATTCCAAAATGGTAGCCTTACTTCTAACTCTTATATTACAAACACGGACTTAGTATCAAGTGCTCTCAAGGTGTAGAGATAACCTCTTCATTGACTGTGCTCATAACCATCACCAGCCTATAGAACTCCACTGTTGAACAAAGCTTTCTCCAATTTCACACTTAGCTAGATCTTGAACCAATTACGGGCAAATTCGGGCCTCTATACTGCGTGTAAAAGAAATGAGTACCTATAGTCATATTTTAGGGTGTGCAGGCCATCATACTGAACGACTTGCTCCATGGGACCAGCATTGTAATCGAAAAAATTGTAATTAGTTATCACGATGTTACACCTAATATTATGACTACACCCTTTCTGTTGCACGCTGTATATATCGTACCTCCATGTAGCCTCTGCAGGCTTAAAATAAAATTGATTCTTTCTCAGCTGAATTATACAGAAACGGCGTAAGGTGAAGGCGCGGCGCAGGCGTGGAATTTATAACAAAACGGAAGAACGGCGTGCCTGTGCCGCATCGCTTGAGTGAAATTCACGACAAGTCGCCTCCGTACATTTTGTATGAAAAAGTTTTGAAGCGGCATCATGCCTGCGCCGCGCCTTCACCTTACACCGTTTCTGTATAAATCGCGCCTTAGGTAAGGTTAGTTGCCGAATTCGATTTCCTCCTAGGTCAGATTCCCCTCTTGTTGGGCGGTGTTAATGGGTTTTTCTATCAGTAATTTCAGGCGAAGCCTGGAATCGTTATTTGTGCCCGGTTGATGGCAATTGGCACGCCTCCTGGGACAAGGAACTTAAACATAAATGGCAAAATGTACACAGGTTTTATAGGTAGACTTTTGCTGCCTAATGGCACTTTCATGGCCACAGACGATCCGACTTGTGACATGCGTGTGCATTGTTTCTCTCGTTGAGCAAAATCTCGTCTCGGAGATTCCGACATGCTCTAAGCAATTTATTTCTACGGTTTTCTTTGCAGTCTTTGTCGCAAAACGCGTGTCATGGCAGTCACTCTTAAAGCTAAACGGTATATAGGGAGATCCCGTGACCAAGAGATCCAAGACATTTAATAAAAGCTGAAACTTTTTCTGTGGATAAACGAAAATTCACTTAAAATTTAACTTTGTGTCGTTTTCACCCACACAAAGTGTCTGGCAGTGGAGGTAATATAATATAAAAAATCACACTTTGTGGTATGACGTAATTTAGCATAACTTTGTTACCTGATATCTGCCAAAGCCACCGCGACCGACTTTTCATAATATCCAATTGTTCTTATGTAGGTTTTAGTAAGGTAAATCAACAGAAAAAAGTTTCAGCTTTTATGAAACGGCGTAAGTCTGGCATTCATGGGATCTTGGTCCAGTAGCGCTGCCGCGATTACGGGCGTGATGGTTTAAAAAAATTAAAAAAAAATTGAATTGAAGGTCCAAAATTCATTTTGGACCTTCAATTCAATTTTTTTTTAATTTTTTCTCAACAACTCGTAAAGATAAAGATAAAGATATATTTATTGCATAACTGTGTACATTAAGTTCTTATTAGTAAACATTACATTTTTAGTTTCAACAGTTTACCCAAGTCGGATATGCAATGGTATTTTAAGGATTAAGGTGCATACAAATATTATTTTTTCTCAAAGAACTCATGCAGATTATAAAATAAAATAAATTTATTTTTAAACATATTTCCATTTAATTGTTTAATTGCTGGCGGTAAGTGATTGTACACACGAATATCAGTAACATAGGTACTTTTATAAAAAATCACATTGTTAATAACCGGTAAATTAATGTCATATTTATATTGTTTTCGAATGTTTCTTTTAAAATTTGATTTGAAATTAAAATATTGCATATTGTTTTTAACAAATAAACATAATTCGAGTATATAAATACCAGTCAGTGTCAGGAAACCCTCCGTTTTGAAAACATCTCTTAATGATTCGGTAGACATAGAACAAAAGTTGTTGTTTGGTGGTCCGAGAGGTTGTGCGTTTATGATGTTATACCTTGTATACGATTTGTACAACTTGTATAATTGAATGTGGAGGAGTTTCCTCTTTCTCTTTATTTTAGATTTTTGGATAGATAAACGGTCTTGTGTACTGGTTGTTAGCGAACTCAGCAGTAAAAATAGGCTTCATTTTCTTCCTTTTTGTGTTCTTGTGAATTGTCTCTTGGAAAGCTGAAAGGATTTTCAGAAGAGTCGATCGGGAAATATTATTGAATTCCACGCCGTCAGTGACAGTCCCTTTCTTTATACCTGTTGGACATAAAGCCAGATTTACTTATGGTAAGTAACAAGTCAGCAACACTGACACACGTTACATGCAGTCAGTAGTCGTGGTAATGTCTTCACGGTGTTCAAACGTGTTATTGAAATTAGTGGGGAAACCTGAATTCGCTAAAACGGTAGAATTTACGACTGAATTATTTGTTGAGAAAATGTTTCAATCTGTTGTTGGAAACGTTAAAAAGAGACATCCCAAAAAAACGAGATAGCTCTCAATTGTTTATATTGTTATTTTTGTTTATATTAGTTTTTAAACTGTAAATATCTCGTTTTAAATGTTAATGATAGTATTTTTGTTTAGTTTTGAACAAACCTTTAGTTTTCGATGGGACGACCACCTCACACAGTACTATGAGAAAACACAGCAGCAGGACCAATTTCATGACTTTGCTGAACGAACACACATTTCAGACTCAAGTCTTCAATGGTTGTTATCAGTTCCGATAACGATTTAGCTTGTACTATGGGAAACTCGATATATTTTCACCATAACGATTGCATTAAAGCTATTCAACATACAATGAATTTTAAATACCCTAAGACCATCATCGGCCCAGCCTTTTCCCAACTATGTTGGGGTCGCCTTCCAGTATAACCAGATGCAGCAGAACACCAGCAGTATTTTACTTGAAGCAACTGCCTATCTGTCCTCCACAACCCAATTAGTACTGGGTAATATGATGCTTCTTGGTAAGACTGGTTGTAAGACTTTCGTGAACCTGACTAGTTAACGACTGTCAAAGATTGACAGCCGCGACCAACGGCTATACGTGCTTTCCGAGGCACGGAGGAAAATTGGTATTTATTTATTTAGGATCTCCAACAAAGGATATACACAAACACATGAAATAAATAATCGACGACAACAGTATCACGTAGGTGTACTCCTTCACTTACAGGAGACCACAGCATGCATAACAAGATGTACAGCTAAGCCAACAAAGTTATAGTAGCATTTAAAAATTAAAATCAAATATGTAATGGGTGGTTACACATCTACGGACCATCGTAGGCAAGCGCGGCTTAACCTGAAGAGACACGAACTCCTACCCTAAGACCTTTGTCAAAACTTAATGGATTAACAATTCACCTCACCCAAGACTCACCGCTCTTATATTGATCAAAGAATTTCTCAGAAATAAGGGTATCGCGTATCAGTGTTTGTGTAAAGAACATTTTTCTGGTGTGACTGTAGACCTTTAACTTTGGATGTTCCTTTTGGGTCTTTCTGAAACCTGCTTGATGGCCATCTACCTGATGAAAAGCGGTACAGATTAAGGAAGTGGGTACATTTGTCTTTTGGCTTTGATTGTCAGTGACTTTCATTACCCCAGACTTGTAAGTATGTATTAAGTAAGTACATATTTAAGAGACTTCTGGGCAGACCTTTTATTGAATTAATTGTAACGGGCTTTAGTATATCTTAAAATCAACGTTTACTGTAATATATTTATGTTAGATTATTTTTTATCGCTTTTCCTCGTCTCGAATCGTAAGTAACTATTGAACGACGTGAGTTCACAATCTTGAGTAGGGGTTTAATTCATTCACTTAATGCTTTTTTACAACCACTGTTTAAAAATCAAGCAAAAGATTTGGGCTACAGGTATTTACACAAAACGACAAATACATGAAATATTTTCTTTATTTTCAATCAATCAGATATGTTCAACATTTGCTTTACATTTACTACTACTATTCTAAATCGCTATCACAAAATGCTTCACTATTTCGTTATATAATAAATTAAACAATAAATAAAATGCATTGTCTGCTGAAGACAGAGTAAAATGGTAACTTTATTTTCCGTATTATTTAATTATTCAATTGTAAAAGACAACAACACATTTTCGATATCTTTATAGACTTGTGAAATATTAAATTACTTGATATAAAAATTGGGGCAAGAATCTGTGGCCTCCTCTTTTTTTATTACCTTAAAGTGTTGTGTCCTTTCAATAACATAATTTCATTGTGACCACATTTTTGTGACTCAAACATTTATAAAATGGCACATATAACCGTAGGTATAATATCTACAAAAATAGAATTATTCAGACTAATCTTAACACAAACTACAGTATAATACTTTCACAAAATATACAACAATATCTCATCACATACAGTTAATCACAACATTTTGTTAAAACCCTTTTACACTTCTGTAGATTTTTTATTTTTGAAGAAATCCATCCCCTAGCCCCTAGTTTTTATGGTTTTAGGGTGAAAATGTATTCCAATCAATGAAGAAGTTTCAGCATTAATAACCAAGAAGAAAAGATAATTACTAAAAATATACAACTCGGGAATTACATCACATCATGCCGGTATCTTCCAAAGGAAGCAGGCCGTATTTCAGGGCCTGAGCTGAGCGCAAATCCATAGGTAGGTACACACGGCGGCACATCAAGCTATACAAAACCTGACTTCGCTTTGTATGAGTTTCCCGTACGATGAGAGATCAGTTTAATTTGGTTTTACAAAGCTTGATTGGCCGCCGTGCGTACTGCGGCCTAACAGAGAATTTGCTAGCAAAAATCGAATCCAAAACCGCGGCATTGGCCTTCGTTTGCCGCCAGTAGTCCAAGTAGTAAAGAAACTTAAGAAATATGAAGATTACGGAATTTTCTGCTTCTGCTGGGCTATTTCCAGATAAATAGGACATGTGAAAATGAGTCTTAACAATTACAATATAGGAACCAACCACACACGTTTTCGTTCACACAATATTAAGTAAATAAAATGCCTCACAATCAAAGGCACTCAGTTTCTCAGTATCTTTAAGTTTACATAATTAGACAATCGTAGATGTTTGATAATTCTGTCTTACATTATAATTACAAAAATATTTGGTTTATTTTATTATGAAAAGCTTTTTACATTGTGGTCATTTCAATTAATTTATTTTTTTACAAGTTCGACGAGTTAATACTGTACTTACAATAAAAATATATGTTGTAAAATCTCTTCCTGATTTAGTTTATTATTGTTATATAATATCAAATATTTAGCAGCTTTGCTGTACTATACAGTAATAGGTAACTCCGAGGAGTATGTATGTCCAATTTAACGATTATCTTAAAACATGACACTTAGGCAGGAAATGCACACTAGTTCGTATAAATTGAAGAGCTCCCTCAAAAAAAAGGAAAATCAGAAAAGTTTCCATAATGTCGTTCTTGTCCCAATAACCAATGCACGGGATAGTGTTTTCAAAGACAATGCATGAATCTCACAGCACGCAACCACAAGCTTAGGAGCATTTACGACTTACGGCATTTCGTACAAACTTTCGAGTCCTTATTTTTCGAAATGACTGAAACGATTTTAATGAAACTTCTTACGTACAAGCAGGATAGTAAAAGGAAAATAGGAAAAATAGTGTTACAGCTAAATTAGAAATAGATGGAGAAACAGAAATTTCCAATTAACTTTTTTTTTAAAAGACATTTCGAAAATGTTCTCTATAAAATTTTTAGACATATGTATTCTGCTTATGCGTATGAAGTTTCATTAATATCGGTTCAGTCATTTCTAAAAATTAGGACTTGAAAGTTTATATGAAATGCCGTAAGTCGTAAAAGGTCTTAAATTCTTGTCTTGTGTTGACTAGAGCGGTTTGAACGAGATTTGTTGGGTACACACGGTGACACATCAAGCTATACATATCCAATATAACATGGCCTCACTTTGTATGGATGTCTCTTACAATGAGAGATCCGTAAAAACTGACTTTGTATAACCTGATTGTTTGTCGAGCGTACAATAATTTACAATTGAGCTCACCAATTCATACGAAAACACAGCATTCACACATCATATGACATCACATCATATCAATCACAATATCAACGTCATCATTTGTCTTAAGCGATCACGCTCCAGTTGTCAATGTGTTGCGTCTGGTCAAAGATTTTGTTCTGCCGCTGAAGTAGTCTTCTATCTCTTGTAGAGACCTGCCTTTCGTTTCAGGTAGGAAGAAGTAGAAGAATGCTATTGCTGTAACAGAAAATCATAAATACTTAAACATTATTAGGTATCACTTACAAAAAAAAAGTCGTTGAAATCGGTCTGCACTTTTAAGAACTACGATGCCACTGAATCAGACTTCCATTTGTTTTTGTGTATTTAATTAATGTTTGGATATGTCTAGCTTTTCCTAAATTTATTAGGCCGGCTTCTAGTCTTACCGGATGCAGCTGAATACCAGTATTTTAAATGGACCGACTGCCTATCCGTATCACCCAGTACTGTGTTGTTGAGGTCCATAACCCATTTAGTGCTGGGTAATACGGTACCCCTTGCTAAGACTGATTGTCAGGCTTTTGGGCTACTTACTACTTGTAACGGCTGTCAAAGATCTACAAATGACAGCCAGGAACATCGGCTCAACATGCTTAATTAATATTTGGATATGGCTTTAAAATAACATATGGATTTTTAAGTGGTTTTCGCGCCCTAGTAGGCCACTGCAAGTATAATCTAGTAACATGGGGGATTATAGACCCCAGTGACACTCACTGCAAATGTGGTGCTCCTGATCAAACCATATTTCAAATGTTGGTACCGGTATGTTCAACAGAGTGCACAACTCATTTAACATAATCATATAAGAACATTTACCATCGATTTCAAAAGAAGAAGGACTACAGTTGTACAAAAAGAAGAAAACTTACCACATAAAGACATTGTCCCGTAGAGCCCGAACACCCCGTAGTCATTGAGACTTTCCTTCAGGAAAGGGAAGGTCTTCACCACGGAGAAGACGGACATGTGAGCCACACACGTCGTCATACCACCCACGATACCACGCACCTGGACGAAAGAATAAAGTTAGCACAAAATCCCATGGACCCTACGCTGAAACAGTATCAGGACACTTGCGCGAAAGATGTTTGTGCGAAGTAAACTTGCGTGAAGTCTATTCGCGCACAAGACAAAAGTCTATTCGCGCAAGTGTCCATGCGCGCAAATATCCGTTCACGCAAAAGGCCAATCGCGCAAAAGTCCATTCGCGCATATGTCTTTTTGTGCAAGTGGGTTGGCACAAGTGTCCTTCGCGCAAATGAAACTACATAGGTACTCCTTTCGCCTCGTCTACGTTTATTTGGTCACACACGCACGCCAATTGCGAGTAGTACTCACCAGAACTTTCTGAAGAACCTCACCAATAAGGATAACACACAATTACACAGACACACTTGACCTAATACTGCATACTCCTCAATGACTGATATTAGATTCTGCCTGGACTTGAAAAAACCACTGAGTTTGTTTCGATGTTACGCCTCAGAGTAATCGAATAGGAAACACCAACCTCATCTAGTTTTTCTTAAAAAAAAACTTATACCGGGAGTATTTAGACCATCAAACTGAACAACTTTTCCCAAGAAAGAACCATGGGTCTTAGAGATAGTGGTCCAACTTGATGGCCTGAATCACCACTTACGGTATTGCGCTTATAGAGTTACACCTTGTATAAATAAATATCATTTATATAGAAAAAATGGTTTAAATAATAATATTAACCTGTGTTGGATAAACTTCGCCAATCATGACCCAGGGTACGATGAGGTAGCCCAGTGTGCAGGCGATGACAAAGATAAAGATGCTGAGGACCGGAATCCAGGAGTGCTGCGGAGGAAGGCCGTTGTCCTTCCAGAACTTCACGAAGTACATGTATACCGCCAGGATTATCATTGTGATGCCACAGCCCAGAGCTGGGAAGAAAAATACAAGGGTCATTTAAAATCACAATATTTAAAAAAACATTGTTTACTGTAACAGTTACGGCTCTTGTTTACGACCGGTTTCTATCCGGCACAGCGCCGGCCCGGCCCAATGTGAAGCTTGTACCCGTTAGCTAGCCGGAAAGAGTAGGCGATTTTGAATGGTATGCACTGTGCGTAGTTCCAGCTCTCATCAACAAGCGCTCATAAGCTGGCGTACTTGACTTTTCGCCTGGCCTAGCCACGGCCGCGCTGGGAACATGAACAGCCGACGAGGACAAGCCTCCATGTCTATAGTGCTTTATACGTTACTGTCGACAGCAACGCTGAACCAGCTCCTTGCCGGGCAGAAAACGATTGTAAACAAAAGCTCTTAGATTTTTATTCAGCTCGTCTTCTTTAAGTTGGAAGCGCCAGGGTGGCCTGCAAAATTCAAATGTTCTTACATTTTTTGCAATTTTCAGGTCAGTGTATGTTGATGAAAAATGAGTCGCGCAAGTAACACGCGTGTAGTTACAGAATTGAAATCATAAAAATCATTGATACAACCCTCTAAGTTCATGTAAGAAAATTAGAATTTCGCGGGCCACCCTGACGCTTCCGTCTTAAGGTTAAGGGACCTCACGCACACAACCACAACTTGTCGCATGACTGACCTCTGACTTGACTAAAACTGGTCGTACGCCCAGAGCGATCAAACTTTCTTCCAGTATGAAGCTTTTGGGGCCAAAAGTCGTGATCGCGGCTACGTAGTGAGCAAGGTCCCTTTAACTTACTCAACCATTTATTGAGAATAGTTGTGGAATTTTCTTTCTTCATCACATAAACTTTTAAGTACTTACCAGACATGAAGGTAAGAAGTCGTCTGCCACACTTCCGACATAGCACACAGCCGACTACGGTGAATATGACTCGTACTATGCCCATAAATATTGCCAGCCAGTTCTTGTTAAAACTCGCGCCAGATGCCTGAAACAATGAGACATTAAATAAGGGTTTTGATGGAAGACAGTTCTGGTTTATTTGAATAGCGGAAACCTGAGGGGCCTAAATGATTGATACAGACACCCGTCCTCGGACACAAATGATTGATACAGACACAACACCAGTCTAAGGATTCTACGTTTTCTATGAATGATGAGGAACTTAACCCATAGCCACCTACACCTCTTATTTGTCAACTACGTCTGTGGAGGTTGCTCCACCAGGTTAGGTATGCCAATCGTGTTAAAAGTGATTCTAGAAATTAATCATCAGGCTGAGTAACCTTCTTGTCGCAGTCACGACGTGCAAGCTGTCCATTTTTTTTGTTCCGTGTTTTTGTATTTATAAATAGCCTTATTATGCGTTGTATACATGTTTATTTTATTTATTCTGACATTTTGTATGCACGTCATGTCTCTGCGACAAAAAATTCTTTCTTCTTTTTAAATACAAAACGCTTTTACAAGCGCGGTATAGATGTCGCCACATGTATTTTTATGCAAAGTAATAAATGGAGGAGCGTGGTTCTTTTAGTATTATTCTAATTGTGAAATTATCTATGGAAATTGAATTAAAAAACAAGATGGCCATGTTTGTCCCGACTATGACCATGCACGCGCCAAAGAACCATGATCCTCCAATGGTGCATACGTACTTCAAAAACTTCGATGGCGTAGAAAGTGATGGTGTTGACGCCGCACCACTGGTAGACGAAGAAGTACACAGCCAGAATGGTGAACGGTTTCAAAGTAGATGGTGACAGCAGAGCCTTGATCGTTTCACGGAAGCCATGTAGCCTGGAATTATATGATAACTGTGATTAGTAGTCAATCTTCGCCAGTTGTGTTTAAGTCCCATGTAATAGGGGCGAGCTTATTGCCATCAACCGGGCACAAATCCAGACGCCGCCGTGTCTGTTACTCAGAAGTTCCTGATGGAAAACCCCAATAACACTTTCCCCGATCGAACCTAGGGCCTGATGTTAAGCAGTCGCGCTTGCGATCACTAGACCAACGAGGGAGGTTGCACACTGTTATACCAGCTAGTTAATACAATTCTATCCAATATCACACGTGCTTATTATAACTTAAAATAAGGAAGTAATTGCACAATGAGGCGCAAATATAGACGTACATTTAAACAGCCGTATTCATATTCAATTGTATATCATGAATATCGTCGCGATTAGGTACTGCTTTTATCTACGCCAGGCTAGTGAGGTTAGATCGTGACTCTCTATCTATTAACATAACATTATATTTATCTATTAACATTGTGAGTAAAATGTTACTCATTAATAACGTAATGGACAATAGACTAAGTCTCATTCTTCGTTGAGTTCCGTACATTGGAAACTTCGATGAAGGCTGTTAGCAATGCCCTTGGGAATATCTTGTAGCTAATTTGAACTAGCAGGCGTTTTGACTATGGTTGTCCTTCAAAAAGTGGCATTATTTTCTGTGATAACGATAATAAATACGAACGCTATGAAAACTATTGTCAAGACGGTGTATTCCCGTTGACTCCACCACTCTTGGCCCCTCTGGTGGGGTCAACTGGAATTGATTAAAATAATTTTAAAAAAGTCCCATCCTAATACATTCGATAAGTTTCGATGGAAGAAAAATATTCTAGCTAATTTCTAGATAAAATATGTATTAATTGTAACAAAGGTTTTTACAATAAAACGAACGAAAGTGTACTCAATTATAATTCAATAGTCTTTACAATTAAGTAAAAATGCTTTTGCTAACAATCTAAATAAATGTGCGATGTAATCGTAAACTTTGTTAGTTATTTAGCTTTTTATTATGTATTGGTCAAATCTAGCTACTGAATTTCAGACCAGTTCCCCCCAACTGATTGAGCTGAAATTTTGCACACACTTTTGGTTCTAGTGACAATACATTTTTGGGACAGACATGGCTGGATCCTCAAGTCAGGATCACCTCCTCACGAGGGAACTCCTCAACGGTTAATAGCACAAACACAAAACTTTGCACACGCGTTCAGTGTTGATAGATAAACCTAATTATATACAAGCTTGTTTTTTTTAAACAAAACATTAATTTGTTACAAGAAAGATATGAATAACTAGCGACCCGCCCCAACTTCGCAAGGGTCCTATATACAATATTAGTTTTAGTATATGCGAAACCTGAAACACTTGTCTAGTATTTTCATGTAAAGAATCTATGTACAACATTTCAAAACTGTTTCATGAAAAATCACAAAGTGATTTGCTCGTTCTGTTACCTGTTTGTCCATACAAAAATGTGGTCAACACGCCGCCACACGTGTGCCTCCAGCGTCGTCTTGAGCTCATTGAAAATAATAATTCGCCAGTAAGTACCTAAATGATTGTGATAGGTACTTAGTGTCGCTCGGTGTCCAACTTGTAACTTTTTTTAAATATTTTGGGACAAAATATAACATGGTTTAAAAATTATTGGAATCGATTCAGTTACTTATTCTGAACAAACTATATTCAGGTTTCGCATGTACTAAAAATAATGTTGTATGTACATAAATCTTTTTCTTGAAACACTCTATCTATTACTGAAAACCGCATCAAAATCCGTTGCGAAGTTTTAAAGATCTAAGCTTACATAGGGACAGACAGACAGCGGGAAGCAACTGTATTTTATACTATGTAGTGAAGAAAGAGCAATCAACGCTAGTTATGGAGGACTAAAGGTGTTTGTGACCAACCCGGACCCGCCACTTGAATTGCATAAAAACTTATTTGTTGATACTACAATTGCACTGATAATTCCAATGTATAAATATTTAACAATTCCGTATACTTGTTTGTAAATACTACGTAAATATTGTGCTCATAATATAGGTAAACTACTACGGATACAAATACTAAGAAATATGAAAAACAAAGTAAAATGAGAGCAAATTGTTTGACTAAATATGGCTTTATTTACCCTAGATTATTATGTTGTGCTACACGTTGTTTAAACATTGGCACATAATTTAATCAATTACGTAAAAATATCGTTTAGGGTGTGGTTATAATATCTAACCTTATCTAGACATATAATAAAATGGAACAGGCCGATGTTTGTACATTGAAGATATTGAATTAAAACGATATGGGGGTCTTAATTAGAGCAACAGAAGCCAAAACAACATTTTTTTTATAATTTTTATCTGTCTGTCTTTTTGTCTGTATGTTTGTACGCGCATTACACAAAAACTACTTCATGGATTTGAACGTAGTTTTCACCGCTCTACTGATGCTTAACTTAAAATATACTTAGGCTACATTAGATGTAGTTTTGGACCCGATAGGTGGCGCTGTGCGATGCAAGGGCGGGTCGCTTGTTAGAATATAATGTATTCGAAGTTCGAAATTAGCGTCGGCCTATCAGTCTTACCAATAATACGTCACCCCCATTTCACCAGTTATATTTACGTGTTATGTAATAGAGGCGTGTCTATTGCCTTAAACTGGGAATTAAAGCAGGTTCCAGCCTCCTACAGAGAACTTAACATAATATAACATTACGCCTGTAATCCCCAAAGGGTTAGGCAGAGGTTTACCTAACTGTAGGTACACCCACATTTCGCCAGTTATGTTTAAGTCCTATGTAATAGGGGGCGAGCCTATTGCCATAAACCAGGCACAAATCCGGACTCTGTGGCTGCTACTGAGAAATTTCTGATGGAAAAACTCAATAACAGTTTGCCCGACCGGGGAACCGAATCCAGGACCTTAAGCTCAGCAGTCGCGATTGCGACCACTAAACAAAAATCCTTATAAAAACTCAGTTACACTTTTCCCGACCTGGTTATCGAACCCTGGACCTCAAGCAGGTACCGCTAAAATAAAAATGGTTACTCACGGTTCAACATGATTCTTCTCCTTAAACGCAATCATCTTCTGAATCTCATCATCTATGTTGCACGTCGACCCTCTCAGCTTCACTAGCGAACTCTCAGCCCTGTCCCTCTGGTCCTGCTGCAGGAGGTAGTTGGGGGTCTCCGGAAGGATCAGCATTCCCAGGAACGAGAGGATCGGTATCGTTGCGCTGACGCCTGCCAGGATGTTCCATGATGTAAAACTGCCTATCACGTACTGGAAGAAAAGAAACAGGTATTTGATTTTGAGCAAATAAAGGGTGTAAATAGACCCTTAACATAGCCGAAAGGCACTTGTTCTCCCCGTCTTCGCGATAATTCTTTTGTTCTAGACCATACCTGATAACCTTCTGGTTATGGAGATATTGGGGGTCAAAGTTCCACAAGTTTTTTTTTTTTAAATACATGTTTTTAATGTAAGATTTTTACTTTACACACCTCCACGACCCCCGGTACTCAATCCATTCATCAGCACAATGCTTTAAGTGCTATCCATCGAGTCCTACCGTAAAACGTGATTTTTCACCCCAAAAAAAAAAGTCAATTCCCAGCAATAATTTTTGCGTAAAGTTACTTTGTTTGATATACAGAATGCTTGTTGACGGCTATGTGAAGGGTCTGTTTACACCCTGTATACAAGCTTATACTTTTTTCATTCATTTGCACCTCCAAATATGTACAGTAGGCGCACGGCAACGGTAACTATACCTGGCTAAAATTTAATAGCTGACCTAGCGTTGGCTAGTCAGCTCAAGCTGGTGAAAGTGTTAATATCGATGTGCGGTTGTACTGTCCAAGTTCCCAGGGAAACAGGGATTGACTCATATCTACGTGGACCAAACATGATTTTAATGGATGAAGCAAAAATGTGTCCCACTTAAACCTTTGCCAAGTCCTTTGGAGACTGGGAAGGAATTATCGTACACCTGTTCGGGTTCTCCTAATACGGCACAGGCCAGATGTGAAGATGGAATGTATTTGTTGGCACCGGACTATCCGATCGTGGGGAACATGTGTGTAGCAGCAGTGAATCGAACCTTCGACAACCAAACTCTTTACTTCCTTTTTTTTTTCGGATGGGAAATCATCGAATGACCCCCCCCCACCCACTCTGGGCGGAGCGGATGGGAGTGTCAGACTTGTACTGACTAAAACCCATCCATGTTCGTTCTTTGCCCTTTTTGTTCTAGGGCCACGGTATCTCTTTCGAACAGTCCCGCAGCCCTGGCAGGAGTCCCGCAACCCAGGCAGGAATTCTTTACTTCCTCAAAATAGCCTTTTATAGCAAAATTGTCAGACAAACACGCTCCCTTCTTCACATTTTCATTCTCCTGCCCTTATCCCAATTTATTTGGGGTCGGTCATGTCTTCTTCTTCCATACTTCTCTATTACTCGTCACATTAGCAGTCACCTGCTTTTTAGCCATATCATCCTTCACACAGTCGCTTATTTGGTCTTCCCCTACTCTTATAGCCATCCACATTCATACTCATCATTTTTTTCACTGTATTTTCCTAATTCCTCCGCATCACATGTCCATACCACGATAACCGATTACCACACAACTTTTCAGTCACCGGCGCCACTTTCAGACGTACTCATTACTTATTTTATCTGTTCACGTTACACCATACCCCCACGCCCCCTTCTATGTAATCGAAAAGATTACAAGCTCATCAATTATGATAATGAATGACGTATCAACTATCAATCAATAGTGTTCCTTACGTAGGAACCACGTGAAGTTTACCCATGTAATACCAATGTTGTCGCCAATATTTGCCCAAGGGCGACAGGTCTAATTTTATAGAACTAACAGTTCAATTATGACACTTAGTTACCCGGTTGACAAGCGTGACTACCTTCCGACGTGAGACGCAAAATGATTGATAATATCAATATGTACTTGCAATTTTGCCCCAAGTATATTAGATTGAATTGGCAAAATTTTAACACTTAGTTAATTTTAATACACGTTTATTGAATATTATTAATAGTTAGTTGTGAAATTCGTGTTTGACAGATTAGGAAAACTCATTTTCGCACTGAAAAATTCCATTACCCGGTTATCAATTTATAAGTTTGGATCTAATATGTTTATTGGTGTGGCTCTAATTATATAAAATATTTAAAACTCATCTAACTAAGTACAGTCGCCAGCAACTTACCACAAACTGTCAAATTTATCCAAATGATTTTAAACAATAAAATGATGACGGTTATGTTCAAAATCGAATAAGAAAATTTGAGAGTTTGTAGTAACTTGTTGCGCTGGCGACTTTGTCCCTAATAGTAATAGGTAGTGGTTCCATGTAAAACACTGGTATTCAGCTGCATTCGTTTAGACTGGAAGCCGACCCCAATGAAACCCTTAACACCTACCTATAGGTAGGTGTTAAGGGTGTAGTGTTAGGTACGCCTCTGCTAAACTTCGGGGATTACAAGGTGTGATGTTATATTATGTTTATGTTAAGGGTAAAATGGAACAAGACTTTTTTTTTTTTTTTTGGATGGGAAATCATCAAATGACCCCCCCCACTCTGGGCGGAGCGGAAGGGAGTGTCAGACTTGTACTGACTAAAACCCATCCATGTTCCTTCTTTGCCCTTTGTGTTCCAGGGCCACGGTGTCTCTTTCGAACAGTCCCGCAGCTCTGGCAGGAGCAAGACCTACCCTTCAGGGATTGTTAGAAAAGAGGATACTTGCATTAACTGCTACATATTATAACCTATAGGTTCACGGTCACACGAGATAAGCTTTTACATTAGATGAACTGAATTCAAGGTAAAATCTTGTGTCACAAAGTCCTGGGATTCCAACGACTGCGTCAGTCCATTTTGCCAAGTGAAATAGCATTGTGAAACCAGTCTGCTTACCCCCATGTCGACAATACATGAAATATTAAATGCATAGCATAGCTTAATCAGCCTATTAATGTTCCCACTGCTGGGACGCAGGCCTCCTCTTTATGAGAGGGAATGGGCTATAATCCACCACGCGGGCCCAGTGCGGGTTGGTAGATGTCACATGTCTTCGAATTTTTGGTTCTAGGACATGCCGGTTTCCTCACGATGTTTTCCTTCACCGTTTTGAGAGCAGTGGTGATGAAATAACTTACACAAAGTAATGCGCCTGGCTGGGTTCGAACCCACGACTTACTGCTCGTGAGTGGGGGTTAAATGCATTTGTCAACAAGTGGACAAGCAAATTGGGTCTGCGTGACTACAAGTGTCCATTCTATGCCTAATGAGTTATTGCTGTTGAAAAATGCATGCAATTATTTAAAATTCATAAGCACACCGAAGTTGTTTGCATTTTGGCACCTAGCTATCCAATTTATAATTAAAAATATGTTAAGGGGTCTTTAAATAAAATTAATAAGTGTTCATGATCAATAATCGTCATGTTACCAAGTTATTCCCAATTATTATGAATAAATGATTCAAGACAAGGGAGGAGCTCGTGGCTAAATAATAAAAGATCGACCCGAGCGGTGCTTGCTAGGTAGGTCTGTGGATGGGGGACCACCCATTACATACCGACTTTCCTCCGTGCCTCGGAAAGCTCGTTAAGCCGTTGGACCCGGCTGTCATTTGTAGATCTTTGACAGTCGTTAGGTAGTCAGTGGCCCAAAAACTCTGACAACCAGTCTTACCAAGGGGTATCGTATTACCCAGTACTAACTGGGTTGTGGAGGTCAGATAGGCAGTCACTCCATGTAAAATACTGGTAATCAGCTGCATCCGGTTAGATTTAAGGAAAGTTACCTATTTGTGCAAGAATTGCTAGAAAAGCTGATTAAACAAAAAGTTGATAGGCCAGACGAATGAAGGCGAATAGATACGAGTATATAGGCAGGATAATAGAATGGGGGAAAAAAACAAATTGTATTGATATAAATTAATTATGATCAGACCCGTAGGTCATCGAACTCGCGCTCATTAAGAAGATGCTCCATCATGTGGCCTTAACCACGGAGCCATGTGATTCACTTCATCAGCTCATTCGCCAATCATGACGGCTTGCACTCTAATTGGCTACTCATGAACTTTACTAATGGCGTAACTCACATACCTTTCCAGTAATGAGGCATCCGCGTAAATTCGGCTACTTCTTCACCTGGTTCTTTAATGACCGCATCGTGCGTACACGTTAGCATCGTGTAAAAAGTGCGAGAGTCTAGTAACCTTCCCGTCGCGTGTATTAGGGGTGCTACACACATGTTTGGCACAAGCCTGGCGACAATGCTTATAGAAATGTAGATACAGGCTGGGCCATATCCCGCCAACGAACAAGTGTGTAACACGTCTTACTCACTCGATTAGTCGATAGTTTTTAATATTGTACCATTCTATTTGAACTAAATAAAATATTATAATTATTTACTGTGTACACAAGAGAACTTACATGCAAGTTGTCAGTGCCATAAATAAAAAAGTTTATTTAGTACCAGCATACCTGTATCAAGACACCAGTAGAGACTCCGACAGACGCGAGAGCGCCCAGCATTCCTCTGAGATGTGGCTGTGAGACCTCGCAAGTGTAGACCCTGGCAGGAGCTCCCACCATGCCCGAACCGAACCCGATCATCAGCCTGCCTATAATCATTAACAGAATTTATACAACATTATTTTTAATATATGCGAAACCTGAATATGGTTTGTTCAGAATAAGTAACTGAATCGATTCCAATCAATATTTTTTTGTTTTTTTTTGTTATAATTTGTCCCAAAAATATTTTAAAAAGTTTACATGTTGAACACTAAGTACCTATCGCAATCATTTATGTACCTACTGCCAATTTTTATTATCAATGAGCTCAAGACGACGCTGGAGGCGAGCGCACGGCGGTGCCGCGTGGTGACCACGTTTTTGTGTGGACAACCAGGTAACAGAACAAGCTTATAACTTTGTGATATTTCATGTTACAGTTTTGAAATTTTGTACATAGATTCTTTACATAAAAATAATAGACACGTATTTCAGGTTTCACATTACTAAAACTAATTTTGTAAATAATGTTCGCACTGCCGGAGAACACACTGTACTACTCTCGTTCCTGGAGAAAAGCGTGGGCCGCTATCCACCACACGCGGGCTCAGGTCGGGTTGGTGTATCTGTATAGGCAATCCTTTGAGGTGAAAGCGCGAGAGTAGCCCGCGACATTATTTTTTTTGCGTTTTTTGCAATTTGCCGGTCAGTGTCAAGCTGTATGTTGAACAAAATATGATTTGCGGCCGTTATACGTGAGTATTTAAAGATTAAAACCATCAATACAACCCTCTTAGTTCAATAGTTGTAAGTCGACGACCCGTGCGTTGTTTCTATCGTCGTGTGTGACGTCAGCACCACAAAAATAAGGATATTTTTTGTATGGAGGTTCGTAAGGATATGTTTGACTTACCAACATAAAGCATAGGAACATTCTCCGCAAAAGCGACTATAAGCCATCCGAGTATGAGAGGTATTTCTGTGACGATGAGCGTTTTCCGGCGTCCGATGTGGTCCATCAGGTACCCGCTGACGATGCATCCTATTGGCGTACCGGCCGCGCTAAGACTGGCTGGAACAATGGAAAAGAAAATGTAAGGTTTTTGTTTAGTGGGCAAAAGTACTAAATAGAAACAGGGCCTAGACAATATATATGAAATTTTCTCATCGATTACAGTATGACTACTTTAAGTATGTAGTTCGAAGTGGCGCTGCTTGTCAAGAAAATATGCATCGATATGTCAAACTTGGTACATCTATTTTAGTTCTGTGTTTTCCCGCCTGTAAAGATAAATTGGTTGAATTGAATTGACAGAATCTACCAAGAAACTTACATTAAACCTATTGATTATAGACAAAGAAAATTTTTAGGAAAGTGATTACTAATTATCTAGGCCCAACTATCAGTGGCGAAGGTTCCATACAACTCGATTCCTACCGTCTTCCCTTTGTAAAATGGCTCAGTCAGTATTCTAAAGACAAATAAAATAATCACATTAAAGATATGTACTCCGGCCGGTCCTCTTACAAAATTGACCCTTTGCTACCTGGTAACTATATTATTTTCTCTCATTCGATAAATAAAATTGACCCTAGAGCATCATCATCATCATTTCAGCCGAAAGACGTCCACTGCTGGACATAGGCCTCCCCCAAGTGTCGCCACATTGACCGATCCCGTGCGTCTCGCATCCAGCGGATCCCCGCAACCTTTACCAGGTCATCGGTCCACCTAGTGGGAGGCCTTCCAACGCAACGTCTTCCAGTTCGCGGTCGCCACTCCAGAACTTTCCGGCCCCATCGGCCATCCGTTCTGCGAGCAATATGCCCTGCCCACTGGCACTTAAGTTTGGCTATTCTTCGGGCTACGTCGGTAACCTTGGTTCTCTTACGGATTTCCTGATTTGATCACGCAAGGAAACTCCGAGCATAGCCCTCTCCATTGCCCTCTGATGAGGCCCATTGTGAGCGACGTTTCGGTCTCTAGAGCGGCAAAAGATATTGATAGTCGAGAAAATAAAAAAAACTCCCATTTTCGCCACAAGAAAACTTCTTTACCATAACCATGTTAAAATACCGCCTCATTTCATTGCCAAAAAAGGTGTATTTTTTGGGATTAGACACAAATCTCTTTGTAAATTCAAGGCTTAGTTTTGTATGTTATGCTGTAACAATAGGAAGACTATTTTCCCTTCTAAAAATAATACTAACATAATGCATATTACTTCAGAAATAACTCAGCTCCACATTATTATGTAAAACCAAACACGCTTGCCTATGTACTCGTCTATGGTAATTTATCTTGTAGTGTTTGCAAAGTATAATCTCGAGATTACAGTCGATGTACATATATGTGAGATAAGAGTAACTAAAGTAACTAATTATCTAATATCTAACTGCGTAAAGCGCGCAATAACACTTCCGTATTACTGATTTAGCTTAGATTTGGTTAATCAGTCATCTTCTGGCATTTTTTCCAACGTTTTCGCCGTAATCGGACTAAATGCGGAAAAAAATTGGGCGAAGTCTCTTATCGATGGTCGTATAATTATTTTTGACGGAACATCACGCCTGTAATCCCCGAAGGGTTAGGCAGAGGAGTACCTGATAGTACACCCACATTTCGCCAGTTACGTTGTCCCATGTAATTGGGGGCGAGCCTATTGTCATCAACCGGGCACGAATCCAGACTCCGTGGCTGCTACTGAGACATTCCTGATGGGAAAACCCTATAAAAATTTGCCAGACCCGAATCGAACCCAGGACCTCATGCTCAGCAGTCGCGAATGCAACCACTAACTGACCAACAAGGCAGTCGTATAATTATGTATTTTGAAAATGAAAAAGCCTTCCTAAACCTATCGGCAATCGTTTTCAAAACATTTCGTATTTCTTACTTCTACAACGACGATGTTTACACGATTTTGAACTCTCGGCTCAGTTCCGACAGTTGACAATCCATCAGTGCAATCATTAAGAAGCCTAGTGGTGTGACCGTAGGACTGCCAAGTCATAGTTCTCAAGTTCGAACCCAAGACACGCACTTCTAATTTTTGGGATTCATATGCGTATTGTATAATTATGGCTTGGTTCGGTGAAGGAAAAAATCGTGAGGAAACCAGCATGCCTGAGAGATATTTCTCGACAGCATGTAAAGCCAAGTCAGAGGCCCATGGGCGGTATAAAAACTCTGACACCAGGTTAGGAACTAACCACACAAAAAAAGAATATAAATAAAGAAGAATATATAATATATAGAAGGCCTTATATAGAAGGCATTTAGATTTCACTCACTGTTAGTAAAAACGGGGCTTTAGGGGTGAACAAATTAGACCTTCCTTTGCAAAAAAAAAAAAAAAATACTTTTATGAACAAATTAACATGTTTATTTATTTGTGTTTAAATTAAAAAATATTTGAATTTTCTGTTTTTCATATTTCAGCTCAGTTTTGTATTAGTGTTTTCTGTTTTTCATACTGGGCTGTTTACTTACGCTAACTCCGCTTCGAATGCAGTAACAGGGTTTCCCCACTTATATCAAAATGTACTATGATATGATTAGTCTCATTAAATAAATAAAAAAATTAAAAAAATCAGGTTCTTTCGCTCAACACTCGACATAAACAATAAAATCAAATTCTTACCAATCCAACTGGCTTCATTATCCGTGATAAGTATTTTGGAACTGGGATCCTTCAGCTGAGGCAGCGACGTGGCGGAAAAGCCGAACGCCATGCCCGTATTTATGGTACCAAGGTTGGCAATGAAGGATGCCATCACCTGTCTCAGGGCGGTGCCCCTGCCGGCTTTACCCAACATCTTGTTGGGGAGAGGGGTCTTCGTAATGGTGGCTGATACTCCATTCTTGATGAAGGGTATGGAGTCTTTTCTGGAACAAAGATGGTGGGTTATTAATATGGGGTGAGATTTTGAGGTGAGGATAATAGGGAAGGTATTACACCTTCGCTATTATCCTTAGTCAGTCAGTCAAGTTTAAAAAAAAAAACCTTCTTTTTCTGTGGGTTGGTGTTAATTTTTCGCTAGTCATTCTGAAAATGAATTACCTACATCCAGACAAAACGTTAAGTATCTAGGTATATTTAAATATTTAGTCCAAAATATGAAAAAAAGGTTTCTAGTTTAGAATTCTGAAAGATAATCAGTCTATCGAAAATGTAGCAGTTTTCAATCAAAACATAATTTTTCTGACCCTATGTCAGTTTATATGAGGTCAGCGCTGTATGTTTCCTCTATACTTCTCAACTGGACGTCATCTCATGCATGAGTTACTGCATTTAATCCATAATCAGGCATTAATTTAATCATTATAGTGACCGTTTCTTTCCAAATATGAAGAAATACAAAGATCATTCTTAATTATCACCTTACACGTTCATTATAATAAGTTTATTGTTCAAAAGACCTCTGGGAGCGGTGTTAGGGTTATCTTCCAGATAACGAGGCCTCTTCGACCTCATACTCGCGTTAACCCTCACGAACCAATGATACTCAATATTTTACTATCAACTTAAATATGGTCAACTTCAATACATTGACTTGTAAACATGATAATTGCCTATATTTCATAGATATAAATGTGAAAGGTTGTATGTTTGTTACTCAATCAGGAAAAAATCGGTCAGGTGCGTGTCGGACTCGTGCGTGAAGGGGTCCGAACCATCGTTTTATTTTTATTTGTTGCGGTCATAGAATTACACAGTCTGTGAAAATTTCAACTGTCCACTTATTACAGATCATGAGATACAGCCCGCTGACAGACAGATGGACAGACGGACGGATGGGCGCGGGCGGACGGATAGCGGAGGCTTAGTAATAGGGTATCGTTGGTTACCCTTCCGGTACGGAACCCGGACGCACTGAACGTTTTTGGATAGGATATTTGATACTTTTTATCCCGGTTTAAAAATTAACAAACTTAACGCGTCCGAAGCCGCAGGCATAAGCTAGTGTTCGCGATAAAATGATAATGTTATGCATCACGTGTATTAAAACTGCAGTGATATTTTTATGATAATTTTAATCGTTTGTAAAGAGGAAACTCTTGAGTTGAAAATACAAAGTAAAGATTTAATTTATTCTAATCGATACGGCACTAGTTTTTCTTAGATTATAATTTTATTATTCAGGTAACATTAATAATGGATTTATGTTCATTCAACTAGAGATAAATACCTATTGAAGGATTAAAATGTGTTTTTTATCGTCGAATATATCTAGTTAGTTATGTAGGTAGTACGCTCTGGCACATGCAGGAAACTATTTTCTTTTTAAAATGAAATAGGCGTATTCGCAACCGGCGTGCGTTTGTGACCAGAGGGCCTAAAATGACCGCTTTAGCAGAATCATAATAAGATAATAATATGAATTACGTTACAATTCGTAAAATGGTCGCAAAGTGACTATTCATAATATTAACTGCGTCTAAACCGGGCATTTTAGGACCTCAGTTGCATGAACGTGGACGAGGTGAAAGAGTATGTGAGGATCGTAGCATGGATGGGTTTTAGTCAGTAGAAGTCTGACACTCCCTTGAGCGGATCATTTAATGATTTACCACCCGAAAAAAAAAAGGATTGTAGCAGGTGGTGACCTGCTACGATGCTCCTCTTCTGTAGTTAAGGTATGCCTTGCAAAAAGGGCGTTTCTATAGTTTCTATCTACCTACTCGGAAAAATAGCGTGACTAACTTAATATGCGTAAATTCCCCCTGCTAATAAACCTAAGATTGAGAACAACTGAAAACTTGCGTAGGTACTAGATAACGCGAAAGAAGGGATAGATAAGACTAATAATGTTTGTTAAGACATTATTATATCATCTTCATTTCGTTGTCTGTCGCACAAATATCAATTAACGTTAGCTAAGATCAGTGGGTTATCTGAAATATTGGCTGGTTTTACGTAACTTTGTTTCCAACCAGACTAAAATGGCGCCTGGGAGCGTTGAACTAAAAGCCTTGAACTTATTTTTTTACAGATATAATAGGACGGTTTAACCTTTTAAACGCCATGCTTGCACGCGCTTGCTTGTCACATATGCGTGACAAGTAAGCGCATGCCCTGTTCGCCAAACGACACAGATATGTGACAAAATGTTAGGTGAAATTGTGGCTTGGCGTGGAGGGCACGCGCAGGCGTTTATGCTCTGGCGTCCAAAAGGTTAAATCTGGAAGAAAGTAGGTTGGTATACTTTAAAAAAAGAAGTTTTCTAATGTTCTATTACGTGAAACATGTTAATACTTTTATTTTTGTTTTTTCCGCGACCTGCCTTGACTAAATGATACCTGTATAAATTCCATGAATTCATAAAACGTATCATTATCCCTCATTTCGCAATCTCTTAAGCGGCGTTTTTCCAATAATTCCAAGTTTTATTCGTAGCATGAATACTGGTTCTTAAATTAGGTTATGAGGCCTCCAATAAGGCCTTATTGACCCCCTAGAGGGCACAGTAAGCACAGCAGGGGTTAGCAATAACGTCAGATCGAATGCAAGTCATATTGTACATGAATTTCTTAACATATCGCGAACTCTTTTGTCCTAAAACGATATCTGGGCGATATGGCTGCCAGGGTTACATTGAAAAATCAGAAGGGTTAGTCACTAGTATCGGATATCAATTGAATTCAGACATGGAGTTTAGCTATCTAGCCAGTATTGCTATGTGGCTAACATTTACATAGCATCATTAATTCTCATAATTAATAGGAAAAGAATAAGAAAAATAAAAAATAAAATCCAAAAATAAAAATATCCAATTTCCAAAAATAAACTAATAAAGTGAAAAAATAACTTTACTTTCGGAAATCGGTGACACATGTTTGTTTCATTTACCACCAAAAAAAAACCACATAATATCTTTCCTTTTTTAAAAGTCGGTTAAAAAGCTGTAAAAGTTGCTTACTTCATCATAACAACAACTTAAGGGGAAACTGGCAAGCCTGACCTATTAACTAAGTAAGGTCAAAAGTAACGGTGGCCACGAAAACCGCCATAAAATCTAGTATTTATTATTCTGCATCGCTGGAGGAAAGTCATTAGGAGTATTAGTGCTGTCATTGATGGTAACTGCACTGGTTTTCAAAGTGGGTTTGCGCATGTGCATTGCAGATAAAGAGGTCTTCTGGTTGCCTGGAAGGTGACCTCGTCAAGGGTTTGAAGTACATGGTTGATATTGGAAAGGATGTGTGGAGGAATCTATACATTTATACAAATAAATAAAATTTAATTGTCTTTTTCTAATATCAAAATAACAGCTTTCTACTGAATGCATATCACTACATACTCGTAGTATAAAACAAAGTCGCTTCCCGCTGTCTGTCTGTCCCTATGTATGCTTAGATCTTTAAAACCTCGCAACGGATTTTGATGCGTATTTTTTTAAATGGAGTGATTCAAGAGGGAGGTTTATATGTATATATTTCACCCGTGCAAAGCCGGGGCGGGTCGCTAGTGAAAATATATACGGCATTTATTACAAAAATACATTTTGTTCGATTTTTGTCTGTCTGCCTGTTTGTTCCGGCTAATCTCTGAAAGGCTGGACCGATTTTGACGGGACTTTTACTAGAAGATAGCTAATGTTATAAGGTCTAACATAGGCTACTTTTATTTTAGAAAAAAAATTAGGGTTCCGAGCAATTGGTAACAAAATTGAATTAAAAAATGGAACTCAAATTTTTATAATAACTTCACGCGAACGAAGGTCGCGAGCAACAGATATAACAAAATAAAATTAGTTGGAGTAGTCCTAGGGATCCTGCTACTTAGAAGCTATTCTTGAAAATCAAAGGATTCTAAAATATTTTGGAATACAAAGGATTCTAAACTTTTTGCCAAACTGTTTCCTAGTTTGGCAAAAAGTTTCAGTCATTAAAACAACTGGACCTATTTGATGACACATCGAATAATGGTGTACAAATCAACAAAACTTGGATCGAAAATAGGAAAACAAACATTTCTCATACGAGTTACCGTATCCGTAAGACAGATAAGGTAACTGGATACGAGTCGCACGGGACCGGTCAATGTGGCGATACTTGGGGGAGGCCTATGTCCAGCAGTGGACGTCTTTCGGCTGAAATGATGATGATGAAGACAGATTTCATAGTTACTAAATACAGTAAATACGGACCCTTAATAATTTAGTTATTAAATTCACTGTTATGATAGTTTCAAAGATTAAAAGGTAACCTCGATTTTATTATTTTTTCTGCAATACATTATCGAAAATGCACAATTAGGTATGAATTGAGGAAAGAAATTAAAACATACTATAGACCTCTAGACTATCTAAGTACCAATCAGTATCAGAGGTGTGAGGTCGAGTGCCGCAACGGTGGTAATACCAATGTCGTGGGTAATGAGATGCGCAACACGATGTTTGGACGTATTCGTACAAATGCGCGTGTAAACAGTTTAACTTACATAACATAACATCACGCCTGGTATCCCCGGAGGGTTAGGTAGAGGTGTACCTAATAAGTACACCCACATTTCGCCAGTTATGTTTAAGTCCCATGTAATAGGGGCAGCTTATTGCTATCCAGGCACTAATCCAGACTCCGAGGCTGCTACTGAGAAATTTCAGATGGAAAAACCCAATAACACTTTGCGCGACCCGGGAAAAGTACATGACAATGCCGATGCCGGTGATGGACATATCCTATCATCTGTGTAAAGTAGACCACATGTCAATGCAGTAAAAAAAAAACAGTATAAGCTGACCTTTTATTCTATTGAAGCTCCGTACTGCACTAGACCAACTCAACGTATACCTAATACTCAAGGAAATCTGCCAGGGCTGCGGGACTGTTCGAAAGAGATACCGTGGCCCTGGAACACAAAGGGCAAAGAAGGAACATGGATGGGTTTTAGTCAGTACAAGTCTGACACTCCCCTCCGCTCCGCCCAGAGTGGGGGGGGGTCATTTGATGATATCCCATACGGAAAAAAATAAAAAAAAACTCAAGGAAATAATCACAAATATGCTTTTAATTTATACCTCAACCTTTTTGACCTAGATCACGACTATCTGCTGCTAGGGGGAAATAAGTACGTAGGTATGGTCCTGCCATTAAAGATCAAATTATTTACCAAGAGCAAAACCAAAAACTTGTGAATGTTCTTGCGAAAATTAGCACCTAATTCTGCCGTTTAAGGCTGAGGCCAAACGAGCGTAATTTTTTGAGCTGTGAGGCGCGTAAAATGAGTCGCGGAATTTACGCTGCATTCGGTTTCATCCTAGAGTCCTGTTTGTACAACTCACTTTGCGTCGCCGTGTGGCTGGCAGAGCTTAAAACCGAATGCAGCAAAAATTCCGCCACTCATTTTACGCGACTCACAGCTCAAAGAATGACGCTCATTTACCCTCAGACTAAAGGTAGTACAGCTATCAGTATGAGATACTTTTATTACTTAAAAGTACTGATTAGCTGTCAAGATTATATTTTAACAAAACAAGAGTGATAAGCTTCAATAATTGTACCAAGAACTCTCATTTTTAATACGTTTATGTCTGTTTGCCCTACTTGTGGCCCTGGCACACTATAATATTTACCACTTCGTCATATCGCTCTAGTTCCGAAGTTGATGTAAATAAAGCATCGGAGTTTTGTATGATGAGATTATTTTATTACTCCGTGATTTATGTATTTAAATGATAATTTCGGGAAAAATGTCTGTTGTTCAGTCAGTTTATAATTTGAGACAATCTGTTTATTTTTTTAATAAATCATACTATCTGTTTATTTTTTTAATAACCTACCACCACCAACCTAAGGTAACCTTGATCGCGTCTGTCCTGTGAAGAAGTCTTCAAATCAGACTTTCCATACACAATCAATTTTAGGATGAAATTTCTATCATCTGCCTGGCGTTTTCTCAAACTATATTGGGGTCGGCTTCCAGTCTAAACGGATTCAGCTGGATACCAATATTTTACATGGAGCGACTGCCTATCAGACGTCCACAACCCAGTTAGTACTGGCCTACGGGGTATTACGATACCCGGTAAGACTGGTTGTCAGACTTTCGGGGTTCTGACTACTCGGAACGATTGTACCTATCTCTAAAACACATAGTAGTAACCAAGTGAAGTATCTATAAGAAATAAAAAAGTCTAATGGCAGCTATCGTGTACCTATGTGACGTCATCATCAAAGAGAGGAAGCGACAAGACTGTCGAAACTGCTTCCAATTGTCCTAATTAATACGTAATTATGCTAACCGGGGAATCGAAAGAGTGGCTTGAACGTCCGATATTACAAGACAACAGTGGGTCAGTTTAGTAACAGCAATTTGAAAGAAGAAAGATAAACTATAAATTCATTCACAAAATAAGTACAGAAAATAACCTTCACCAATAAAAATATCTTGCACCTTTAATGATAGATAAAAAAGCAAATAAAATAGGTACTTCATCGTCTTTACATGATCTCACACAATAAAATAAACCCACCATCACCAAAAAACCATTAATTCACAAACTCACAGAAAAAATACTAAAACCGTTTTGCCCTGTCACGGTTCGAAAACTTACTCCTAAAATGCTAGACAGTGACAAAGCTTAAAAGAAAACCATATAAACAAGGATGGATAATAATATATATCAAAAACTGGAACAACACAGCTCAAATATATATGATGGAATCACACACCGGGCCTTCTAAATATAAATTTTGTCCAAAACGGAGACGATACAGGCTAAAACCCATGAAGACAAAAGCGAATTCCAAGAAGACAGTCAAGAACTTACATAGTGCCGTAATCAGTCATCTGGTTAGAAGAGTCTTTCGTCACATAAGGGTTCGTCAAGCTGCTCCTAAGTAACACATATAGATGATTATACAAGTTCTAATACAAAAATCACAGATCCCATTTCATATTTGCAAAGGCTCCTTCTATTATAGGATTGGTAGGATTACCTACAGAATTTCTTCTATGGCAAGAAAAAATTAGCACATCTATTTTTACTATCCGAGGCCGGCCCAGGCAAGGTGGCGAGACGATCTGGACGCGTACTGTGATGGCTGGTTCGAGGGGGCACGGGAAAAGAGCACATGGAAGGAATTCGGGGAGGCCTTTACCCAGCAATGGGACAGTACAGGCTATTAAAAAAATACAGCATCATGGCTTGTGAAATAGTAGTCATATAATATATATGGTCAAATTATGATCATCTTCCTGTCCATGTTGCTTAGGGTTGGTGGAACACGTTTTTGTTCTCCCGTTTACCGTCACGCTATCATTTACAAACTTTTCTTTCAAATATTGATGATACACGAAGAATCTGATTTACATTTTAAATAAAAAAAATTGTTGCATTACCATAAATCCATCAAGTTCTATAAAAATCAAAACTTATTTGTATCCGTCAAAAATAAAAGCCGAACGAAACAAATATTTTGCAGAAATGTGTAATGTTTGACGTCAGAAGCTAAAAATGAACCAATGTTGGTGCCAATAACTGCCAATGCTACCTTGGTGCAAATGTAAAGAAACGTTATTGGCCATGTTTGTTTGTTTACAATATGATAATGTGTTGCGGCGCTGCACGAAACGGATCACACGACTTTATTATGGAGCCCCCACGTGATAATACGTTTATTTGCATAAGATATTGTGTGCTATATTGACTTCAAGTACTGTTAATTTGAAACCTATCTGCAATAACAACTTCTGTTGTTCAGTGACTATTCAACAGCTGATACGCATGAATGTAACTAGGAAAGCAAAAAACAAATATAATACAACAAAAAGAGAATGGTGTAGCAAGACGGTTGACAGGGCAGAATAATAGAAGAATTGGTGGTGCTCAGACCCGAAGTAAGATTAGACTAGGTCAGGAAGACTATGATGATGACCCATGACTGTAACTGTAATTTCTTGCGTAATAAAGATTAGTGAACATGATATAAACTTAAGGCCAGGAATATAAATAGACCGAGTCAATTTAAATTATAAGGGTACTTGTAATCAAGATTCTTTAAGCCTTTTTATGATCGAAATCTACAAACCAATCCGCAACTATAAAAAAAAAAACAAAGAAATCGTGAAAAAACCTGAATAAATTTTCTTTTTCAACACTGTCTTTCTAAAGCTCATAATAGCTTAGCTTAGCTTTTCCCAACTATGTTGGGGTCGGCTTCCAGTCTAACTGGACGCAGCTGAGCACCAATATTTTACATAGAGCCACTGCCTATCTAACTTCCACAACCCAGTTAGTACTGGGTAATAAGATACCCCTTGGTAAGACTGGTTGTCAGACTTTTTTAGGCCACTGACTACCAAACGACTGTCAAAGATCTACAAATGACACCCGGGACCAACGGATTAACGTGCTTTCCGAGGTACGGAGGAAACTCTGTATGTAATGGATGGTCACCATCCACGAACAACCTAGGCCAATGCGGCTTAACCTGAAGATCGACCTGACCGGCTATTATTAACTAGCCACGAGCTCCTAAACCTAAACCACATAAAGCAAGGACATAAATGGCAAGTTCATTTTCTAGATAATGCCCCACTATTTGCCTAACAATGCAAGTTTATACCGGTATCAGGACACTAGCGCGAAAGACATTTGCGCGAAGGACACTTGCGCGAATCCACATGCGCGAAAAGACATATGCGCGCATGGACTTTTGGGCGATTAGACTTTTGCGCGAATGAACCTTTTAGGCGCATAGACAGTTGCGCGCATAGACACTTGAGCGAATGAACTTATGCGCGAACGGACATTTACGCACAAAGACACATGCGCGAAAGGACTTATGCGCGAATGGTTAGGTTAGGTTAGCTGTAGAGTAAACATAACACTGAGGTTCTTCTAAATCGGAATCGATTGATTAATCTTTTTTGTACAAAGTAACAAGAATGTTCTATACATCAATATAAATTTGTCATAATAGACATTAAAACAACTGAATGACCTTAAAAATCGACATTAATAAAACCCAAAAGCTTGAACAGAGAGTAAAATTATTTTGTTCAAAATCGATATTGTAAATCGATTAACCAATAATTATATCTGGCAACACTATTCATGGTAGATACGAAAAAATAATTTGACATGTCTCTCGGGCAGTGTTACCACTTCCCTCGCTCTATCTCATTGAAAATAAGAAATAATATGATGTTATGTTTACTCTACAGATTAACCGTAGCCAGTCGCGAGTAAATCTAGTCGCGGAAGTGTCCTTTTGCGCAAAAGTTCATTCGCGCAAGTGTCCATTCGCGCAAGTGTCTCTGCGCGCATGTGTCTATGCGCGTAAGTGTCTATGGGCGCAAAAGTTCATTCGCGCAAAAGTCTAATCGCCCAAAAGTCCATGCGCGCATATGTCTTTTCGCGCAAGCGGGTTCGCGGAAGTGTCCTTCGCGCATATGTCTTTCGCGCTAATGTCCCAGATCCGTTTATACCGACAGTCAGAAATGCATCATCTTATCTGTCATACGACACTTATCTAGCTCAAACAAATGGAAATACTCGAATGACTACAACTATTTAATTAGTTTAATTATTTTCGTAATGATTTAACTTGTTTTGGGTGAAATCATCACATGATTTTTGATCAGATAGCAGTTTACAAATAATCATAAAGTACGATGGTTTAGTCTTTCATCATTATTATCGTCGTGGCTTGTATACAGGGTGTAAACAGACCCTTCACATAGCCGTCAACCAAGCATTCTGTACATCACAAACTAAGTAACTTTACGCAAAAATAATTGCTGGGAATCGACTTTTTTTTTTGGAGTGATAAATCACGTTTTACGGTAGAACTCGATGGAAAGCACTCGAAGCATTGTGCTGATGGATGGATTGAATAGTAAGGGGGTCGTGGAGGTGTGAAAAGTAAAAATCTTACATTAAAAACATGTATTTAAAAAAAACTTATGAAAAAGTTGGAACTTTGACGCCCAATATCTCCGTAACTAGAAGGTTCCCAGGTATGGACTAGAACAAAAAAATGATCACAAAGACCCTTTCGCCTGCGTTAAGGGTCTATTTATAAACTCCCTTTATAAACTCACTGCGGTGATATTAACTTCGTTTCTTCGTATATACTTAGTTACAGTCTTTTCGAGGCTGTGTTAGGTACGTCAATGAAACATTATTTTTAAATGGGCCGGTTCTTCAATCTCCAAATTACTTGAATACGTTGTGACCGTTTGTGTATCGGTGTCACTTCCACCCTGTATTTATTCAATGTTGTTTATAGTATATTTTAGCGCAGGGGTTCTCAAACGTTTTCAGTTCGCGGCGCACTTACAGGTTTGTTATTTTGCCTCGGCACCCTAGCTAGTCGAAAAAGCAGAGTTTTTATAATAGTATTGACACACAAGAATACATTTGAAAATACGGCTTTAATAAGATGTTGCGAGATGAATGAGAATTCTTGAGGTTTTTAATTTAAAGTTTGATGTGCATTTTGGACCAATATCCAAAACTCCACCAAATCGAAACACATGAACCTTAAGGCTGCTGTCGGAAGAGTTCGATGAGAATCTCTTCTTCTTACGAAGTGAATTCTGGTAAATCTTGAGAATGAACAGGATTTTATGTTCACGAAAAATTTTCGACATCGTCTTTGGCAAAAAATTTCAAAAACCATTAAGTGAGCTTCGATAGGTTTTCCGTGAAAATGGACACTAACTCTTGTGAGACAACAAGCTCATTAGACTTTAGACTTTTTTTTAGACTTTTATCGAATACTTAAGATTAGTTTCCGGAGAATAGTAAACAGAAGTGCCTCACGGCGCTCCTCTTTACTCTCCACGGCACCCAGGGCGCCGTGGCCCAGTTTGGGAACTCCTGATTTAGCGGATTCTTTACCAAAATGTAGGTATTATAACGCCTTATTACATCTTTTTATTTATTTTATATCTTATTATTATCTTGCATCACGTAGGAATACTTAGTACATCTGTATCCTAAGAAAAATCTCATAACAAATACTGGAGTCATTTCTAACACGGTGCTATTGAAGATACTCCGAATGTCACTTGTTCAAAAGGACATGTTTTCAAAACCTTGTTAATGTCATGTGGCGTGTGGCTACACCAACATGTCATGCTATGTTGACCACGGTGTTTCACTCTGACATAAGCCTTATGACAAAGAGAAAAAAGCTCACTGTACTTCAAAATTAAAGGTAAAAAAACAACGAATGGACAGTAACTTGCGGTTAATAAAATAAAACTATCGTATGACATCACGGTGACTGAATACGTAGAAAAGTCAATGTGACTTTAATGAACGTTACAACAAAGTAAATAAGTTTATGTATACAGGGGAATTCAATATTTAGGGAGGAAAGTACTTTTATCAAATGTTTGTTCACGTATGTTTAGTGGGTAGCTGAAATTGTATGTGAAGTATTTACAGAAGAATAGTTTATCAAGATATCTATCATGTCTGTAAATAGTGAAGATTAAGTACCGTTTCCAGTCATCAGAGGCCCTAGCACGAGCGCGCCGTGTATAGGTACGTAACGTAAATAAGTCGATTTTGCCCCACATAGAAATTTTTCATTGGTAATTTAAAAAGAAAAACAGCTGTTCCATACATTTTGACGCTATAAGTCACTTTTCTCACTCAGTCACTTTTGTAGGTAACTACTTCTTTTTTGTAATCGTCGCGTTTGTGCGTCGGTGTTCCTTTCACCCTGTATTTTTAACAGCGATCGGGACTTTTGAGTTTGCAGCTCTGTAAACCAACCGCGATCTACGTTTGAAGTAGAAAGTTTAATTCTAAAGCACAACCGGTCTTGGATCAGCTCATAAAGATCTTAGTAGGAAACACGTGCGTCGTTCTTCAAATAGCACGAATACGTCGGCACTTCATGAATTCACGTGCACTAATATTATTTAGAATCGCATGCCAACTTTTAGGTCATTATCAGGTTCTGAATTCCTTAGAAAGATAAAGTGAGTAATAATAATAATAATAGAAATGAAAAAAAAAATGAAAAAAAAAAAAAAAAAAATTAAAAAAAATTAAAAATAAATGACCTTGTTCCTGATGCTGATGGGCCATCTATTTTTTATATTTTTAAATGTTTTGTTTACTTTTCTTTGTAAAATATTTAAAAATGTATGAGATAAGAGAAAGAATGAATTAAGGAAATAATAATAGTAATAATACCCCAATCTATTTAAGTCGCGAGTTAATAGGCTTCTTTTGGGTTAGCTCGTTCCATCGTCGACCTCATTTCTGTTCTCTGGACTAGAGATTGAGGTCAAGAGTAAGCCCATACATAATAAAAAAAAATATATAAAAAAAAGTGGAATAGAATATGAGAGTGAGACTACCACTAGCTTCCTATTTAATTAGATTTCTTTGCCTTCTCTTTTATGAAATGTATTGGAGACTGGCTCATGCAGTGGTAAAAAGGGTGGCAGACAGTAGGTAATCATTTTTGTCGATTTATGTGAACAAAAATGTAGCAGCAGCTAATTTTCAAGGTTAGGTTACCCCATTGTCCCACTGAAAGGTAAACAAAAACTACTCTGGTAATATTTGGGTTGCTCGTGTGAAATATCTCAATTTTACCGTAAGGTATGCCAGGCGACCTCCCTACAGTATTTAAGGTGAAAATAAACTAAATCGGCTCTCTTCTACAAGCTTAGCAAAATCTACATTCAATTAATTCTAGGTTAGAACCCAGAAATACATATTTGCACCAATCACTAAAATTTGAGGTTATTTTATTACAGTTTCTCATTTTACCTCTGATCACCTGTATTTTACCTCTGAAGATAACTGAGTGGTGTCATATAACAGAGATGACTGAACAAATAAAGATAGGTAAGAGAAAAAAGAAACAGATAAGATGACCATGAACGCACTTATTTGCGACACAATTTCTTCCGCAAGATTCTTTTTTTCCTACGCATCGCATCACGCGATATTCAAATGTTATTTCTAAATCAAAATAGCTACAGTGACGTCAAAACAAAGCATATAGGTACCCGAGTATAACGAAGTATTAATATACTACGGCAGAAACAGTAGTAGTGTTACGTAGCTACTCGTGTCGTTTAAAAATTCGAACAAACTCATAATCTAGCTAGCTTTTCTATGATTGGGGTCTACATCCAGTAGCTATAACTGGATGCTTTTGAATACTAGTATTTTACCTGGAGTCTCTGCCTATCTAACCTCCATAACCCAGTCACAGGTTTAAAGACCCCTAACACGATACCCCTTTGTCGATATTCCAGGCTTTTTACTGGATGGATGTGTGTTACTCTTTCACGCGAAAACTACTGAACGGATTTGGATGAAATTTGGCGCATAGTTTATAACCTGGATTAACATTTAGGATACTTTTTATCGCGGTAGTATAATCCCGTAGGACAGTTACCGAACTTCAAGCGACCGAAACCGCGGGCAACAGCTAGTATAATAATATGTACCTACACTTATTTCACCTGATTTATCGGCTGATACTATCTTTATCAAAAGAAAAGACATTTGACACATGACGATAGGCTTTTTATTACCTTAGACAGTTTTATTTTGGGATATGATGGTGACTCCGTATTCTTTTTAACGTGTCTATGGCAATCTAAATTGATTCAGCCCAAAATTTGGCGATAAGTTTGGTAATCCCAAGTGCTCCCAAGTTCTATCAAGACAAATCGGATATTCTTTCCAACTTGTACCGGAAAATACACTGCCAAAATCTTTGCGTCTGAGAGACCCACCGAGATGAAACCCAAAGTCGGCCACTCATCGATGGACTCATGCTTATCGCCGGGATCTGTCACCCGAAGCACGGTAACGCAGTGTTTGGTGCTTCCAGCGTAAGATGGTTTCCAATAAATGCTCAAACGAGAATGGTTTTGCTCTTTATGCTCCATCATGACTGACAAATCTCTGCGTATTTTTAGTTCCAGAAAGTTCCATTTCATGCACGATGTTTTCGTGCGGGATATGGAACTTCCTAGAACCGTCAAGAGTAGTGGTAAAGGTAATGAAGTTACTCATAGTATGTACAGTGCCTGCGACCCGTAAGTCGGGCCAGCTTTTAGTTATTACATTATGTACCTTACATTTCACCGTAACAAAATACTAAAAATAACCGGAGTGGCATTACCTTGTGGCAAAGCGGATACTAGAGACGACTGCAAAAGACTAAACTCCCAATTCGGGCAAAGAGTTATTTGGTCATCTAAAAAGGAATTTCTCAGCTTTAGCAGCAGTCCGAAATCTGAGTTGGTGGTCAGTGTGTGGTGATGGCCGACAGTATTGTTGCCATCTTAAAATCTTGACGAGGCTGTCACTGGAGCGTGGAGAGGTCTATACCCAACAGCGAGTAAAGTCAAACTGGGGATGATGATGATGTAAATAGTAATTAATACTCTTGCCCACTTTTTTGAGTACACCTTAAGAGCGTTCATCCAAATAGTTGGCAACGTCTCAAATAGCTGTCAAATATTTATCTGTTTTAAATAATTTGGCAATATTACTGTATAGAAATAAGAAATATGGCTAACTAGTGAACTAGTTATTATATATTAATAATGAACAGCAATTAAAACACTGAATTTGATGTCGTAACCGTTTTAGGTGTAAAAAAGGCATTGGGAAAGTTTCCAAATACTTTTTTTACATCTAAAACTAAATACTCGTTGTTACGATATTAATTATTTCATGATCATTATTTTAGTTCGCTAGTTAGCCATATTTCTTATTTCCATACAGTAATATTGGCAAATTAATGAACACAGCGAAATATTTGACAGTTATTTGCGACGTTGCCCACTTTCTGTATAAACGCACTTAATCTAATCTTCTGGGCAATGTGCATGAATATATAATGCTATCCAGTTAAAAACAGAAATCCAAAAAGGCAACTGGAACAAAAAATGCGAAAGAAAATAATTTCACTATATTGTATGCAGTGATAACTGTACAACTTTTCTACAAGAGTTATAATAAACGTTCAAATCATCAATCAAATAGTGATTATCGTTTTGGCAATATGCAACAAGAGCATAATTTTCAGATTCAGTAATTTGGATACTTGACATATTTTCAAAATAAATCAAATTTTCAGGTTTATGGTAATTGGTATTATAATAACGCTGAAAAACATTATTATATGACAGCTCACGATTCTCAATAACAATTATCACATTGCAATATTTGCAATTTACTTTAAAGAATCAGCCTAGAGCGAGTCGGACTCGCACACGTACGGTTCCGTACCACCGCTGAAAAACACGTTAATTGTCATTTGATTACTGTTATAGCGGCTATTGTAGGTCTGTAAAATTTCAGGTTCAAAACACATGTAACCCTATGACAGACGGACGGAAGGTCGTACGGAGAGACAGCGGGGCCAAAGTAATACGGGTACGGAACCCTAAAAACGAGAGAAAATTATCTAATCACGACTTATTTATTTGGTCAATTATGAAATAATCGTATCGATATTATATCTCATTATATGATTATCGCGATAAATATGACCGCATCATCGATTATGTGAATACGTATTGAGTTGTGTGGAAATCGTGTACATTAGAATAATCTCAAGTATTAGCAATAGTCTTAAAAAGCAATATAAAATAAATAGGTACAATATACTGGAATGTTACTCATTCCATTGAGTTCATAAAAATATATAATACATAGCATCAATAAAACTTCATAAAACTCAATTAAATAAACAAATACAGTTTCATTATGAAGATAATTTTTAAAAGTTAAAAAAAATGTAAAGTCTACAGAAAAATAATACACACCTACACCTACAGCTAGTTCAAAAACACAGTCAAAGTGTTTCTAAACAGCATTCTTCCGTTTGCAGAGAACCGTTAAAATGTTTATTTTTAATCAAATTGACATCAATGATCGTTGTGAATGCGAGATGTATTTCGGGATGCCTATATGTTGTATTTCAGGTGCCTCTGCCATTGCTAAACTACCTATTGGCAAAGTTTCAGAAAAACATTGGAGAATTGTTTACTATTTTCTATCCAGCTAAAACACTAGGATGAGGTAATATCATCTGCCTAGCCTTTTCCTAACTATGTTGGGGTTGGCTGAGAGTCTAACCGGTTGCAGCTGAATACCAGTATTTTACATGGAGCGACTGCCTATCTAACCTCCACAACACAGTTAGTTTATCTATCTGTACTAATATTATAAAGAGGTAAAATTTGTTTGTTAGTTTGTATGAAGGGGGTAATCTCCGGAACTAATGATCCAATTCTAAAAATTCTTTCACTGGCCGAAAGCTACATTATTCGTGAGTGTTATAGGCTATAAATTATATTTATATCATGCATATTAGCCGTGCTATCAGAATTTTCGCGGACAAAGTCCCAAGCAAAGTGCTAGTTACCATATAATAATATTCTATTATTATACCATTAATACACATCTATCATCTAAGAATATCAAAAATACCTACAAATACAAATGTTCTATCAAAATCGCAAAGATTTGCATCAAACGTGATATAAATCAGTCTTGAAACATTATATTAACACGTTTTTGATAAGATAGATAAGCGTGATTGACAATAGATTGAGTACATAAGTGTACATTATAGTTTTATTTGCCACCCGGTGTCCACATGGATCGCATGGTTGAAGCGGATGATGAGCATATCGGCTCATCCGATATCAGTAACGATGAGTTTATGATAGCGCGATAGTGTAGAATGGAGTTTTTCATCGTTTGTGTTGTCTTTGAATGTTTGTTTGTTCTAGATAGTTAATTTAGATCGTGTATAATTTGACCTAATTATGAATAACACATAACCTCACGCCTGTAATCCCCGAAGCGATAGGCAGAGGTGTCCCTGTACATGTACACCCATATTTCACCAGTCATGTTTGTAGGTCCCATGTAATAGAGGACGAGCCTAAAGCAATCAATCGGGCACAAATACAGACTCCGTGACTCTACCGAGAAATTCCTGATGGAAAAACTAATTAAAGCAAAAACAAAGACAAAACTAATTAAAATAAAACGAAACTAATTATTAATCTACAGTTATTATTATCCGAAGTCACTCATGAAGGGTGACCTGCCTTTATCCCTGAAGTTCAAACTCGCAAAAGTCCAAACTCAGGGTTTGTCATTAGGCGATGGAGCGTAGAGTTGGGTAATAAGCTCAGCGACAGAATTCGCAATACCACAATACGCTCAAAAACAGAAATGGCTGATGTGGGCAATAAGACTGCTGTGTTGAAGTGGGATTGGGCGGGCCATGTCTGATGGCCAGAGTCATCATGTAATGTGTGCCAGTAGCCGGGCGTCCTCGCCAAGGGAGGTCTAGAAAACGCTGGCGTGAGGAGTTAGAGGCGTTTGTGAGAGATTGACTGGCAATGGGGGAAGCCAGTGCCCAACGAAGGGACAATATTGGCCCATACATTCGGGTCGAGAACTTCACCCCAGCCACGGCGGCATCAGTTGCAATGCAGAGGTAACTGCTGCATGTTTTTGAGCTACGAAGTCAGGATATCAGGTGGAGCATAGTTTGCGCCACAGCTCACCATTCCGTTGTGGTAGGCCCACTTAACGAGGTTAGAGTTACATCTACCCACTTGAGTCCGGATGGTTCAGGGACTTCGATCTTTCTTATGCATGTATACATGCTTGATTTTGTGCAGCAAAGTTCGTAGTACCTACGACCACGTTCAGTAGTCTAGTGCTGCTTTGGGAGTAAAAAAAAGGATTTAGGAGTGCTTTGTGTCTTCCAATAGAATCCAGAAGACTCACTGAGTAACTGTGATGGACCAATGTGTTGTTCTTATCGCGATAGGCCCAAAATACCCCCAACCTTCCGCTAGTACCTACTACCTGCTATACTACTGAAAACTATGGCGGAGTAAGTCCGTTGGGCGATTGATAATATTATACAGCTTTGAATTACCAGAAACACGTCTTGCTCTCAGTGGATGAAGTTTTTTGAAGCATCTGCAGTAGGTGTCTGATACCTCTCGGCTCTGAATTGTCGACTCTTCAAAGCGAAAATTTTATACCATCTATGAAAAGCTCCTAAGTATAATTCCTGCAAAGTTCAAAGATAAGCCATTACACCTTTTAAAAGCTTTCACGTGGGCAGTTTTGTTCTGTTCAATGGAAGCCATCCAACTATTAATGTTTTCCTGTGGCTTGTGGCCAAAATGAAAGGCATGGTTTTACATTCTAATCACTTTGTGAACTATACTCTAACCTCTTTGGTAGCAGTCCTTCGAAATAGGGGAATACTGGCCATAACGTGACAGTAAAGTTGTATTGCCATTAAAGTTTTTTTTTTGTTTTGTTTTTTTTTGTCTTGTTTAGTTAATGGCTTTTATTTTTTTACCGAAGGAGTATGCCTGTATTTTTAATATTATAGAAGTGCAACCTCTTCGTTTAGTACTTACTTATAATACTTACGATCAAATATGAATAGCTTTATCGATGTTTTATCGGTAGTTGCGCAGAAAATTACTATTAAGTATAATATGGGGAAGAGTTTGTATGAAAACGGGTATTATTAATGCTCGTTCACTTATGACAGAAATATTCATGTGCTTAGTCAAACGCAGTAATACCAGTTACATAAACGTTTAGCAGACTAAAATACAGTATTTTTTTCAATGTCGAATATTTTGACGAGTCTCTAATTATGTTTAACGTCTGGCACTGAATTTCATTTCTCATTACCGGTACGATACGTCATAGCAAACCAGTATTTTCGTTGGCTTCGTATTGGAAACTGAAATAACTTTGCCACACCCACTTTGGTTATGTAAAGCGAGTTTCGTGTTTCCTTGGCTTCATGTTGGCCCCAAATCGTCGCCAACGTTGGTACAAAAAAAACATGCTGTGGTAGAACTGATGTTTGTGCCAATATTGTTCCAGATTGTTGAAGCCAACATTTTGAACCATGCTTGCCCAACGTTTTTTTTATAATCTTTGTGTCTGAAGAACTGAAAAAAGAAATGGGGGTGTGCTTCTGGCTCCGGTTCATATCCGCAACGTTATATTTAATTTCAATGTCAACATTTTTGTTTTTGACAAAATTAGGCGCCATTTGTTTTTCTGACAGGAAAATGTATCATGGTTTTTTTTGCTACGCAAATAATGTTTTGCTATTTTTGTCATGTTTGTGTAGGTACAAGAAAACGCGAGCACATTAGCCGAAGCAATTCTATTGTGACAAAATCCGAACCATTATATTATCGTTGAGAAAACATATTTATATTCAATTGTGACGTTCCACGTGTTCTACTAAAAAGGTTGGCGTATCTAAGCCCTTAAAACTTACATACGATGCATGGCTGCAACGTGGCAGATTTGATAAACTAATAGGAAGCTAACTAAAATCAGTCGTTTCCCCGTGGGCATAGGCTGAAACTAAGGAATGCCACCTGCCTCAATCCTTACTCCTTTCTCTTCGTCAGCGTTCATACATGTGCTGAAACACGCACGCTGGCACTAGTGCTACGGATCAGGACCATCAACAATTAGATCAGTATATATAATTTTAGTGCGTCCTATCGGCCTTTGCACTCATATCTTTAACACCCTCAACATCAATCGAATGCCCATATCTCGGGCCGGCACAGCTCCTCGTCTTCCTCCATACTTCTCTATTACTTCCTCGTCTTTCTAGCCCTATCATATATTTGACAGACTGCGGTTTAAAATTACATTGTTACACAAGCAAACGAATGATATCATCAGTTGTCTAGCCTTTTCCCGACTATGTTGGGGTCGGCTTCCAGTCTAACCGGATACAGCTGAATATTAGTATTTTACATGGAGCGACTGCCTATGTATCTGACTTCCACAACCCAGTTAGTACTGGGTAATGCGATATCCCTTGGTAAGACTGGTTGTCAGAATTTCGGACCACTAACTACCTGTAACGACTATCAAAGATCTACAAATGACAGCGGGTTCAACGAGGCACGGAAGAAACTCGGTATGTAATGAGCGGTCACCCATCCGCGGCGCCAAGATCCCAAGCGTGGCTTAACCTGAAGAGTGACTCGAGTGGCTATGACGAATGATATGATAACAAAAACTCAAACTAGCGCTAAAAATTAGCAATTTCCAGGCCTCGCGATTCCAAATACTCGTCTGATTAATCACTATAGAACGTTGCCAGAAAACCGCTGGACACGAGACGAACACGTGATGCAACATAAATAAACATCTCATTTTGGCGTTTGGCAACCCCAACGGGAACAGACTTCGTACATAGTACGTACAAAGATATAGAATTTGGCGCGAATTTACGCAAACTCGCGTGATTCTTGAGAATAGAGATTTATGATTTTCTGTGTTGTTATAAATGATTACGGAAACCTATGAAAATAGCCTGGAGAACGGTGAATTTAGGTCATAAGGAAATCAAAAGCTTTATGATGACAGACAAAGCTAAGCCTGATCGCTGAAGATAGACGAAAATTAACGAAAGATTTAGAGATTGACTAAGTAGGTACTTCTTAAAAGACCCAATACAATTATAGGGAAATACTATGCAATCTTATGCAATATATAATATGTACTGAAGTGAATGAATTATCGTCATTGAACCCTGAAGCCCTATTGCCATAACGTATCTAATTAATACCAATACAAGTCATCACTGACCAATTAAAGAATATATTACACAATTATTTCCAAGAATTTAATTAATTTAAATCATGTGACGGCAAGGTTAAGTAAATAAATTAAGTAGAATCTCTTTGGGTACGGGTTAATCGCTTACATGTGTACGTTTATATAGAGAGACGCTATTAATATAATGCTATTTATCATACAGTCATTATAGTGTGTATATTCAAGGAAATAATGAGTGTAAAAAGACCCTTAACGAAGGCAAAAGTTACCTGTTTTTTTGTTCTGGACCATACCTGGGAACCCTCTAGTTACGGAGATATTGGGGGTCAAAGATCCAACTTTTTCACTAGTTAAAAAAATACAAGTTTTTAATTTTAAGTATAACTTTACTTTTAATACCTCCATGACTTATATGTTACTTGATGCATCTATCAGCGCAATATATTGAGACCGTAAACCACGATTTTTCACCCCAAAAAAAAAAAGGTCATTTCCCAGCAACATTTTTTATGTAGAACAACACCTACTTAGTTTGATGTACCTACAGTTTGCTTGGTTGACGGCTTCACGGTGGGTCCCTTTACACATTTTATACTTACAAAAGCCATTGGGTACAGTGTGTTTTTCGTAATTGGTCTAGTCGTCGCAAGTGCTACTGCAAAATGAAGTCCTATCCTAAATATACCAGCGGTTATCGGTTTTACTACTGAAATGGCCGGCCCATTATCGGTGCCTGCGTAATCTGTGGTCTTGGACATAGTCTTACATGTTTTTGAAGAAATGTGGTAAGGATAAAGGAGAGAAAACTGAGGATGGAATATGGAACTTAACGTCAAAATTGATAATGATTGACACCATTTGAAACGCTGCTATTAAACGTTTTTCTATCAATTACCAAATAATATGTTTGAAATTGCATCCCACACAAGAGACATAAATAAAACTGCACCATTACAGCGTAACACGCTTTCAACACAGTTCGAAGGAAATTCCTAATCCATTACTTCATAAGTTTAAAGAATTCGTCTGGACATCAGCGTAAACAGCGCAACGAATATTACTGAGTTATCAAAATGAAAGCTGGTGAATGAGTCAGGATCCAGAAAAAGTCTAGACTTAGCTGAGTATTCCAATTTTATGTTTTGACGTCATTGCCAAACCTTCCCTATCAGATAGACCACTTGAACGTGTTCATTATAACCCGTCATTAATCAATCTACGGCTAGGGTTCCCACCCGGCTGGATTTGTCTGACCATACATTACCATGCCCTTTATCCCAGGGGTGTAGGCAGAAAACGCCCATGATAAGCTGCTACGACTCTAACATACTCTCTTTGTTTCGTCCATGTTCATACATCTGTGATCTGATCATACACCCACGTTACTTGCGAGTCGAGTCCTACACACCTGTTATCTGGACATGTCTGGCCGACATTTTGGAGCCCAGGAAATTTATTAGAAACTATACAAGAGTAGGATAGAAGAGAAGAGGGTACTGCCTCGTCGGTCGACTGTTGACCATGGGGTCCTGGGTTAGATTCCCGGGCATAGTGTTATTGGGTTTTTCCATCAATTTCTCAGTAGCAACCACGGAGTTGAATTTGTACCCCGTTGATAGCAATACGCTCGCCCCTTATTACATGGGACTTTAACATAACTTGCGAAATGTGGGTTGTACTATTAGTTACACCTCTCCCTTAACGTACAGGCGTGATGTTATGTTTATGTATAAAAGGGTAATTAAACACTGAAAAAGAAAGTCAAAAAAGAAAATATTACAATTTTTTTTTGCAAATACTCGATTTTTTGTCAGCATTTTGCAAAATTCGCTATGGTAACCCTATCTGCGACCGTCCATCGATTAGGTAATCAGTTACCAGTGTACCACACTTGTGTATTACATACTGTGCGTCTATTGTGATTAATAATGTTTACCTACAGTAGGCGTTAGTAAGATAGCGATGACGGATCGGAGGTGTGGTGTGAGCTGACATTGGGTCTGGCTCTGGATAGCATTCCATTGTAATAAAATTTATTTGGGGAAAACAGCGAGGAAAGCATACGGGGTGGTAGGGACACCGACACGAAAACGGTTACCACGTATACAGTACATCATTCTGAGCCGGAGGGGGGAGGCTCAGAATGATGTACTGAACTGGAACAGCTGTTTTGTTTAATAACCGATGAATAATGAGATTAAAAAAAAACAGTTTCCGCGTCGATGTTCCCTCCACTTCTTATATATGATGTAAAACAATGGAATAGCAATATGGACTGGATACATTTTGATGTATTTTTTTTTTTTTTAACATGGCGTTACTATCCACATTTTTCAGTGAATGAATGAGAAACTTCGTGTTTTAGTTGTATAACTGTTATTGCAACCGAACGCTGCGCTGATAAAACCAAACGAACTTCCAATTTGCGTGGGTATCAAAAACGCTTTTATTAAGAGCATGTTCATTTCATTGCATGTTTCCAACCAAAAACAAGTGTTTTTGAGAATGTTTGTTTTCGATATTCAGTTATTATTTTATGCGCTTTTCACAACATACATATTTTTAGACCATAACTCCCATAAATTTCAAACAATCTGACAGATTCACATTCATCTGCAACTCCACACAATATTAATATCTTTGACAGCGTATTTTCTAGCTACCTACCTCCAGGTTTTTTGCTAACACGTGACTGTAATGTTACCGGCATTGCGCGCTGCCAAAGAACAGGCAAGGTGAAGGGCGGTGGCATGGAGCCAGCTCCCATTCACCGGCGCATGAACACGTGAGCGGTCGACAACCCGGTTGACATTTTCGATTCTGAGAAAATTTGCGATTAACCCATTCTGTACCTTAATAAACTTCGTTTTGATTTAGGTAACAAATGCTGTAGACGAAAATTTTCGTAAACGGAGGTTTTTTTTGAGGTTTCTCTGAACTTTCGGCTTGGAAAGTTATGAATCAGACTTTTACTTACTTTAAATATACAGGGTGTAACAAGACCCTTAACAAAGCTGTCAAGCGCTATGTAACTTTATGCAAACTAAGTAACTTTACGCAAAAATTATTGCTGGGAAACGATTTTTTTTTGGGGTGGAAAATCACGTTTTACGGTAGGACTCAACGTAACGGTCTGAAAACGTTGTGCTGATGGATGAATTGAATATTACCGGGGTCGTGGAGGTGTTTAAAGTTAAAAACGTGTATTTAAAAAAAATACTTGTGAGAAAATTTGGTCCTTTGACCCCCAATATCTCCGTAACTAGAAAGTGTGGACTAGAACAAAAAAAATATCGCAATGATGATGACGGAGACCTTTCGGATTCGTTAACTTGTTTACCCTTATTAACGTAGATTTGGAATCAATTGGATCCATTTTGGCTAAGTCCTTAAAGACCGAAATTAGAACTGATACCTTACGCCGTGATTAATACAAGTCAGGAAATGCTAGGAAATCTTCATATAAATGTAAGAAATAACTGAAACATTCGAAACTTTTGTTTACACAACAACTTGACATTTGTTCGCCATAAAACATTCAGCTTCAAATAGCCGGCCCTTGGTTCACTCATTATTATTTATCAGTAAACAAAGGTCTACGACACTTTATCGTACCCTTCACCCCGTCTGCCGTAGACTTGGTACAGACACTTATTCATTATTAACAAGAATTTGTCTGGTATACTACAACTAAAAAACCCGACTACTAAATAAAAAGTTGCCTATGTTACCCGGGCCATAATAACGAATCGAATGGCACCTTATTCATCAAAATCGGATGAATAATTTAGACGCTACGGAGGAACATACGTAAATACAAACATACACACATACATACATAGGCTGCTAAAATCATAATCCTTCCTTTTGGCTTCGCCGTAGTTTGGTAAAAAGAGTCTGACTGAACTGTAGTTATAGAAATATTAAAGTCTCTTCAAAATGACAGATTGTGTCGACACAATGACAGATTTCTTTGCACTATCTGTCATTTTGTCGATTCTTCCGTCAAAGAAAACCTTGTCTACGGTGGTCATGCTACGGGGGCTGAATCATGTAAAAAAAAACAAAGGAATAAAGTATCTTCTTATTCATATTCTTTACTGCACACAAAATAACAAATATACATACAAAAACACACACACACCATCTCACCACACCCGCTCTCTCTCTCTCTATCTCTCTCTTCATCGTATACCATATACTTTTGGAAGGTAAAAAGTCATGTTTGTGTATAGAGTCATCATGTGTCTTACTGTCTTAGCCTTTTCCCAACTACGTGAGGATCAGCATGCACTCTTACTGGGTGCAGCTGTATATCAGTATTTCACATGAAGTGCCGTTCACCCATTTACTGGGTTGCTGGCTATGAACTACCTGTAACGGCTTTGTGAGATGATGACTTATAAAATACCAAGAAAAATGTGCCCGAAATCTTCTTCAGCCGACCACAATATAGTTGGGAAAAGGCTAGGCAGAAGATAAATAGGTGCAGTGGCGAAGGTTCCATACAACCCGATTCCTACTGGCTTTCCTTTAAAAAATGGCACAGTCAGTATTCTATAAACAAATAATATAATCACTTTAATGATATGTACTCCGACTTACCTCTTACAAAAATTGACCCTTCGCTACTGGTACCTAGGTACGCTTTTAATTACAGTTCAATAACACCTCTCAATCAAAGACTGCAATAATAAATGAGACTATAGTGACCGTTAATACAAATACCCAGTTCTATATTTATTGTATTATCTAATTAACACGTAACATTAATTATTTCATAGCAATTACTAATCTTAATCAAGCAACACGGTATTAGGTACGACCACAAATAGTTGATTGATGTTCAACATCAATGAACTATTTGTGGTCGTACCTACCATCATCACAGCGAAATGCTATTCACTGTGATGATGTCACAGACTTCTGGTTGAGTTTATGATAATATTTCAGTGGTTTGATCGTTTTATAATTTCTACTTCTTTTTTTATATGCTACCCTTTAATTATGTATTGGTTAAATTAGCTAGGTACCTGCTTACCTATCTTAATAAATACATACAGAGCTAACTATGCATCTCATCATCATCTGCCTAGTCTTTTCCCAACTATGTTGGGGTCGGCTTTCAGTCTTACCGAATGCAGCTGAATACCAGTATTTTACATGGAGCGACTGCCTATCTGACCTCCACAACCCAGTTAGTATTGGGTGATACGATACCCCTTGGCAATACTGGTTATCAGACTTTCGGGCCACTGACTACCAGGTCATCAAAACATTAATATTAAAAGCAGCTTTGCAAGTCAGTCTGTGTGACTGCGTTGTTCTTCAACACTTGTGTTACGGTTTTCACTATAATTTATTTCAGAGTGTTAATGTGTATACCTAAATTCATATTAAACAAATAAATAAATCTCAATATCGGTGTTATCAAGTTTACGATATCAAAATGTTTATTTTTTAATTTATTTTCCTATACTCTATCACAATGATGTCCTATTTGACCCAAAGGTTGACTGGTAGAAAATGCCTTGTAGCATTATGTCCGCTTATATACCACTGTTGTACATACAGTTTAATAAGTAATATTATAAATGTGAAAGTAAGTTTGTTTGTTACCTTTTCACGTATAAACCACTAATCCGATCATCCTTCTCATATTTTGCATATACTTTGTCAAGTGTAAAGAAACGGACATAGGTACCATTTCATCCCGAAAAAAAGTACTGTTCCCGAGGAAAACAACAATAACGTCCTTATGATAATAGATGGCGCCACGTGTCTTTCGAATCATGATTGAATTATGTTATTATACTCGTACAAGCAGAGTACAACCCAAATTGATTGTCAAATTCTAAATTAACGCAAGCGAACCCGCGGGCAAAAGCTAGTAGATAAATAAATAAAAGCTGTGCGAAGTAGGGACACGCTAGTGTATAGTTCTGTTCAAACTTTATGGCGGCTCTGAAGTTAGCTGCGAGTGACGGTTTGCGCAGGTATAACTGTTCAAACTTTATCGTGACTCGGAACATCCAATGTAAATCTGCGCAGAGCACAATTTTAGGTATCAGCGGGCAGCAGAGCACGCATCGTTTTGACTGTGTAATGCGCAGAGCACCACTCGCAGCTAACTTCCGAGCCGCCATAAAGATTGAACAGAACTATACCTAAGTTTAATGAAACTATTGCGATATTTATAACTCCACAAATAGGTATAAATTATTTTTCAACAATAAAATCTTTTACAGCATAAGATATCAAGAAATCACAAGTAAACACCGTTGATAATTCGAATACCGTACCAACCAACAAGTTGCATGAGCATCTACGTCAAGTTATTTACTTTAATCGTTTTTATCTCGACGTCAACTTTTATAATTATTTATTCACACTGAAATATAAGTTTGCAGAGTGGTAAAAAGATATGAATAGGATAAAATTATTAAATGTGTAGGTAGGTACGTGAAACCCTAAAACATCGTATTCAAATTTCCATGCTTCAAGAACTTCAGACATTTTACTGTAAGTGTTATTTGATAAACAAATCGATCTTATATATGCTGAGTACCCCACCTGTTAGGTACGTTTCTTACATACCTACTCCTTAATGCTGTTTCCATTTCAATATACTTCAAATATTTCATTCATGAACAACACGACCTTTATTTATCGAAACTAGCACATAGACAATGCGGTTGAAACTGTTTTATTTAGCTATAATATGATAATTTCTGATAATAGAATAATGTTCCTCTGTTGCACTTTATCTACGATACATGGTGCACCCATTTTACGCTTGCCTAACATAAATAAATGATGATAAACTGTAATAGAATAGAAACGGGATCTCTTTCAGAGTTCTTTTTTATTTGTATTTTCGAATGTAAAGAGGGAACAGGGGCTTTGGTTCTCCATACAAATTTATTCCCCGTTTTTCTTCCTGAATAATGTCTATAGAACATTTTTGTTTTCATAGAACAAGGTCTGCTGTAGACACATCCCTATCATTTTCTTTTTTCAGCAACTAATAAGTAAAGAAAATATGACCCTCCAAAAATGACAAAAAATGCTCCATTTTTACGACCGTTATTGAGGTCTACCAGACAAATTCGAAGAGTTTGTAACATAAAAGAAATTGATAGAACCTAGAACCTAGACAATAGACAACTCCTTCTTAAAATTTTAATGTCAATAATAATTGAATCTGCTCTGTTTTCGAGGAGAAAAAAGGGGAATACGAAACGTCGATCTCGTCAAAATTTTTGTGATAATCGGTCTGATCTGCAGGCAGCTGTCCCTATCGCACTCTACGGGGACAGGCTTGACGCAGCGCGACGGCAATATAATTTCTTCAATTAAGTATTTTTCAAATTCCTCGCAGGCCCTGTTCCCTCCTAATCTTTTGTTTTGTGGAAGTCAGAACGTACAACTAGCTAGTTAATGTAAGCAAGACATCATAATTTGACTATTTTATTGTCTGATGCTTCTGACCTCAATCTAACCTGATGGAAAGCGGTGAATGAGGTCTACGATGGGTCGATGGAACCTGCTATACCTTTTCACTCTTGTTTTGCTGCCTGGTTTTGAGCGCAAAGGACATTCAATATTATTTGTCTAACCTCGCTATAGCTCAGTTTTCCTTTTCTAATCCACAAACGCTCAATAATTACTTTAGTAACACTAAATATATGTTTTAAAGCTAGGATGTGGCTTCACATGCATCCGGAGTGTACCTATTTGTACCTATGTACATATTTATGTACCTATGCTTATATCTATTTGGTCAGTCCTCGTGCTCGCTCACCCACTTAGATAACGGGGTTAGCTATGTTTGATTTAAATAGATTTTATTAGTCCAAGTTATTTTAATTTGTCGACTTGTTAGTTAATTTTCGCAATTGCAGTAAGTATAAGAACTATCAGTTCCTAAATTCATCTTTGATTAAGGAACTGAATATTATCATTATTATTAATCATTTATTTCAGACATTGTCCATATAAAAATTAAATAACAATAAATATAATAAATAAATAATATAAATTAATAATTATATTAATTAATAATATTTTTTTTTTTATTATTATATTGCATAATTATCCGCAAGCTAATTATACGCTTTGACGTGGAGTTGCGGACACTAACCCGTTATACACTAAAATACAATTACCAAGTGTAGAACTGCGAAGTGTGTGTGATTAATTTAATTAATTAATTAAAGCAGCCTCTAAGAGAACAAACTAACCGAATATTCTCTGTGGGCAAATAACACTCGGTGTTCATGAAAAAAAATCTGCTGATCCATGCAAACGTGTTACATGATCAAAATGTATGGAACAGGTGAATTTTTATAATAACTTCAAACCAACGGCACGGTTGGCGCCGTGGCTGAGCGATTGGCTACTGCGCTGCGTGTCGCGGGTTCGATTCCCGCACGGTACAAATATTTGTATGGCCTACAGGTAGATGTTCCGGGTCTGGCTGTTTGTGTATGTGAGTTTAAATGTTTGGAAACGCACCCACGATACAGGAGAAATGACTAAAGTGGGAAAAAGTAAGAAATAATAAAAGGTGGTCTAAAACCATGCACTGAGTCCGAGTAAAAGTTTCTGACACGATGTCATGTACAGTCACAAGCACTAATATGTATACACGAAGTAACTTTTAAAAGTGAATTTCTTCTATAGACTGACCGCTTTAATGACTCCTCCGTCTTACCCCTTCAAAGGCACATTAAGCGTCCACAAAGACCTAACAATATCCCACAGGTTATTTGCTTTAAAATAACCATAATCCACGTAGGTATTACGATACTAATTGAACCAATACGTGATCAACCTTCAGAATATGCCATTTAAATTGATATATTCTTCGCGAAGACTCATAAAAGCGGCCGGTCAATACTACATTGATTAACAAACTACGTTTTCACAGAGTAACAAGCACCAATATGTTAACGCTTAACAATTTTTAAAAGTGTTTTTCTCCTACTGTTCTGATTAAAATATCATGTTGTTACGAACATATTCTGAACACATATTTTCATAAAAAAGATTCATCTCCAAATTACAATCGATAGTTCTCGCGAAAATTGATTTAAATTTAGAAAAGTGTATACATATTGGTGCTCGTGACTGTACACCGCATTTTTTCCCAACCGTTCTAGAAATACGTATGTCATTCCCAATATTTTTTATTTCAGAACCTCACTATTTCCGTACATCTGTACATACATAAGTATGAGATATCGTCAACAATTGTCGCTCGAGCGACTGTACGCGTAGCATGTCCACCGTAGAAACGGGTTTTGTCGACGGAAGAATCGACAAAATTACAGATCAACAAAAGAAATCTGTCATTTTGTCAATTCTTCCGTCGACGAAACCCGTTTCTGACGGTGATCATGCTACGTGTGCTGGTATGTAAATTACTGTCATAGTAAATCTTAACTAATAAAAACAAATAGGTTGTCAGTAGGAATGGCTTTAAAAATTACATCATAATTTTATTTTATTACATTAGTATCTATTAAAAGGGAATAAATTTACCCAGAAGACATTCATGTTTATTTACATGTCAGTGTTTGCTACATACACTATATAGCTATGTATGTGGAGAAGTTATCGTCGCTAAAGATACGCGAGTTTACGTAAACTACCCACATTTAGATATGTGCGAATCAAAACACAATTACTTCAGAAATATAGTGTTCTTGAATGTCTATATTTTAAATTGAGTATTGTTCCTGCCTCGTGTTTTGTCGTATTTATATTTTAAATTAAAATCTATTCATTGATTAGTGCCGTAGTTTTAAAGGAAACAAAATAAATACGATATTTCATTAAGTAGATAATATAGCAGATTCAAAAGTCCTATTATAATAAACACTCACAGAATAACAAATTAAAAATACTCACTTTTCGTCCGACATTGTTTTAAAATTGCACTTTGACTAAAAAATTAAAAAGTATCTGTACACAATATCACAGGGAATAATTTCACTTATTAATTACTATCACATTATTTTTTTAATAAACTTAAAGGCACTTTATTCGAGTTAAGATCCGATTGTTTACCCGCGCATTTTATTAAAGATGGACGCGTGCGAGCTCGCCCGCGTTCGAGCGCGAACTGGCAAGAAATGCGATTTTCCCGCGATTTATCGTTATTTTCTTCTCGCGACAAAGCTCGTCAGTGGAGACGTGATCTTTAATTAACCCTGCGGACAGAAGCCTATGTGGTGTACTTTCAAGAACGCACCGTGTTAATAAAAACCTATCAAATCATATGACCCTCAGATATATTTTCATTTATACTGAAAGCAAATGATTAACACTGAGCATTACACGTTGCATCATTGTTTTAAAACATAGACAAACTTTCTTTTAAGAGGAAATTTTATATGCATAACGACAATGTCAACAAGAAAATCGCAGCCAATGAGATCTACAATTTAATTACACAACAAAATTATAACAACAACATGCCATTATTATTTTCTCGACCATAGGTAATAAAAATATGTCTTAAAAATAAGTCAATAAGAATCGACATACAACTTTCAGGCTCTGTCAGTTTCGTCGTAGCTCGTGCTACGCCGTAGCCCAATCAACCTTGACCGTAGACCCTCTACGAATAATGAGTTTGACGATTACCAATGACACTCATGTCCACCGTAGCCAAGTTTTCATTAAATAAAGTATCGAAATTACGAAATATTGTTACAATATTCATAATGCCTGTTATTATTCATGATTGCATATTTCAATAAAAAAGAAGCTCGTGACTAAATAAAAACAGCCGCTCGAGTCGATCTTTAGGTTAAGCCGCGCTTGCCTAGGTTGGTCCGTGGATGGGTGACCACTCTTTACATACCGAGTTTCCTCCGTGCCTCGGAAAGCACGTGAAGCCGTTGCTCCCGACTGTCATAAAGGGTGTAACAAGACCCTTAACGAAGCCGAAACGCACTTGTTCTCCTCGGTTACGGTGATATTGGGGGTCAAAGTTCCATTTTTTTCACAAGTTTTTGTTTGTAATACAAATTTTTAATGTTATTACTTTACTTTAAATACCCCCACGACCCCGCACTATTCAATGCATGCACATCGAGTCCTACCGTAAAACGTGATTTTTCACCCCAAAAACAAAGTTGTTTCCCAGAAATAATTTTTGCGTAAAGTTACTTAGTTTGATATACATATTGCTTAGTCTTCGTGAAGGGTCCGTTTACACCCTGTATGTAAATCTTTGGCAGTCGTTAAAGATATCCAGTGGCTTGAAAGCCCGACAACCAGTTTTACCAAAGGGATACCCTTTGGTAAAACAGCATTACCCAGTACTAACTGGGTTGTGGAGGTCAGATAGGCAGTCGTTCCATGTAAAATACTGGTATTCAGCTACATCCGGTTAGACTGGAAGCCGACCCCAACATAGTTGGGAAAAGGCTAGGCAGGTGATGATATTTCAATAATAATAAATTTACCCGCAGCCGTAACAGAGGCGTAGGTAAGTACTAACATTTGTCATAGTTTACATTCAATGTATTTTGTTCGCCGACCAAGGTGGGCTTGAAACTATCATTTAATAGTTTTGTTTACCTCGTAATGATGGCCAATGGGTAATAAACTGCAGTGAAGTGCAACTGCATTAATTCACGAGGGCCGTAATAGAGATATAGTGTACGTGGGGTTCATCAATGTGAGGTAACTTAGGGGTAACTTAGAGGTATACTTTTGATTATGTCGCTACAAAGATTTTTTCCAAATTTACATACAGGGTGTAAGAGCATCACCACAAAGCCGTCAACTAAGCATTCTTTATAAAACTAATTAACACTGTGAACAAAGGATTCCTAGATAAGCTTTTATTTTTTGTTTTATTTTGTGTGAAAAATCTTGGTAACGCACTCAAAACATTGTGCTAATGGACACATTGAATAATAGAATTTGGTTCAGTACATAAGAATTATCGCAATAACGAGAAGAACACGTGCCTCTCGGGTGTTTTTACACCCGTAAGTCACGAATTAAGTATACAGAAACGACGTAAGGTGAAGGCGCGGCGCAGGCGTGGAATTTATAACGAAACGAAAGAACGGCGTGCCTTCGCCGCGCCACGCTGCTTGAGTGTAATATGTCAAAACACGTCGCCTACGTATATTTCGTATGAAAACGTTTTGAAGCGACATCCTGCCTGCGCTGCGTCTGCGCCGCGCCTTCGCCTTAGGCGCGAATTATACAGAAACGGCGTAAGGTGAAGGCGCGGAGCAGGCGCAGCGCAGGCATGATGTCGCTTCAAAACGTTTTAATGCAAAATATACTTGGAATTTATAAGGAAACGAAAGAACGGTGTGCATACGCCGCGTCGCTTGAGTGTGATTCACAGGAACTTGCTTCGTATAAAATCATTAGATATCTTTTTAAAATCAGGTTATTTTAATATCGTCATCAGGGACATCATGAAATTCGTGAAGTGTTTACTTGAATTTATAATTCACAAGTCGCGGTCAACAATGGGCTCCGTGCAAACACACCAGTGCTAGTTACAGGCTGGCGACAGTATCTCGACTCAATCATGTGAGGACGAACAATATTTGTTCACTTGCCACGTGAGGACTCCAACATATGGCGTTTCTTTTTAATATACAAGAAAATAGCCTTTTTGAATTAGATCACTGGTAATAGGCACGACTTTCAATTAATACAAGTAATAGGACTTCTACGTTAACAAGGTTAACTAAAGTCTATTTACTTTTGTTTCATCACCACTGTTCCCAAAATGGTGAAAGAAAACATCGTGAGGAAACCGTCATGTCCAAGAACCAAAATAACGTAGACACCCACCAACCTGCTCTGGGCCCGCGTGGTGCGGCCCATTAAGGCCCATCCTCTGTGAACACAGGAAGCTTGTGTCCCAGCTGTGGGCATATTATATTATTATTTATTTATTAAAACAAAGTATACAAAAATCTTAACTTAAGAACTATGCCCCACAAAACCGTTAGGTTTAGGCTGATATTATGGTATGCCACAGAGTTCTAAACCGTCAAAACGAGGAATATAATTTTCAGTTTAGACTTTAACGTCTAACGTTCACGGCCGCCTTTCATTGAACTCATCAAAGCTTCCAAACAAAAATCGAATCTCTTACATTGAGTAGTATAAACTAACCTATAATTTATTTAAATATCGGCAGATTAGAAACATCCTCTACTCGTATTTATAATAATCTAGACAACCTGCAGCCTTAGCCAGTAGGTACTTCAGTTTACCTTAGCTAAGTACTTACGCACAGATAAAAAATACTTTTACTAGCATTCATAATAATAAAATGCACATTCCGGCCATAAAAAAACCACTATCTCTTTTAACGAGACATAACTGACGATCAATGGAATACCATAGACCATGGCCGTCTATTCATAGATTTTGATAAACCACGAGTTTATGATGCTTGTTTCATGTTATACCAAACACATTGATGTTCGATTCGTAATTATTTTTGGAGAAACGCCAGCAGCATGAAATATTGGTGTTTATTTTTCTTTTAGTTCATCAGTTGAATTATCTGCAGAAGTTCGAAGATGATTTTGAATTTATTAGAAATCTTTCTTTTAATAATGATCAAACCAATTTTCGTTGAAAGCTTTTTTACGTTTTATAATCCTAAATGTTTTCAGAACTTTCCTCTTCTTACTTTAGAAATTAGAGGGAGTGTCTTTCAAACGATTGACTTTGAGAAAAAATGGTTTTTGGGAACATCAATGTAATTTTTAAAGACCTATCTATTGAATATTTTTTCATCAAACCTATACCCCGCATGTATAGCTTTATTGAATTTTTTTTTTAGTTTCAGTTTCATGTTTGGGGAGCCCCTTATCTTTATGATTTTTTTATTTTTGTTTAAAAATCGTAAAGCGGTTCGCAGAGTACAACCTACCAAGTTTAAACTGTGTAGTCCAAATCATTTTTAAATAAAGTGGCTGTGACATAGGGACGGACAGACAGACAGACAGAGATGACGAATCTATAAGGGTTCCGTTTTTTTCCATTCGACTACGGAACCCTAAAAATAGGTCGAGTTTTTTTTTTAATTTTGTCAGTTTTTAAACTTATACCTTGAACTCATGCTTCTAAATAGAAAGTCAGCAAAGTCGTATCGTTGTTATTATTTCAACAAAATAGAGGGTGAACGACTTTCTCTAAAAATGTGTGTCCTTTAAGTACATTGTGTCTGTTGAACCCGCGTTCTGGTAAATAATGTTATTATGATATGATTATGCTACTGTTTACTGAACTCTGTATTTGGCCAGCTATAATATTGTCTGGTTACTCATCATAATTTGGATACACTTGTTTAATATAGTGTCAAGTTTCAAAAAATTTACTTTTAAAGTGCACTGTTTTTATTCTGTCTGTCTTTCACTGGGTTGAGGAGGTCAGACAGGAGGTAATTTTTTGAGCGTTGCGCAGTCGCTCCATGTAAAATACTGGAATTCATTTAAATCCGATAAGACTGGGAGCCGACTCCAATCTGCTTGAGAAAAGGCCAGCCAGGAAGGCGATGATGATCTTGCAGAGTCAGCTCTGTGGTTTTTTTTGTACGGTAGTCAGTGGCTTAAGTAGAAAGGTACCTAAGTTATTTAATTTCTGAAACAAAATGTTGTACGTAGCAACTCAAATTTTGGTAAGACCTATTTTACCAAAATAAGTAGGTACTGTACCTTTACAGTACATTTAGAAACTACATCACATCAATGAGTCATGTTGGGCGCTTAATCTACACGAATATGTCTGTCTATGGTGCCTACAGCGACATAGACGTATAATAGCGTATTATTTTGTTATATTGCCTTCGTAAATTCTCAAATAATAAGAAACCCTTAATCTGGAATAAAACAACTTTATCTATAAACAAATAAAAGTCTACCGACACTATTAATTTATGCGCAATGACACATCTGCATCTCCCGTCACGCGCATGCGCGAAGTTCACAGCGTCAATAGCTGCCAGACGGCTTTACGATAGCATAAAGCATTTGTCCCACTGCCGACGGAGAGTCGACTAGCGTATCATCATCTGCCTAGCCTTTTCCCGACTATGTTGGGGTCAGCTTCCAGTCTAACTGGATGCGGCTGATATTATTTAGCCATGAGCTCCTCTAGTCGACTAGCGTATAATCAGCCTAAAAGTTCCCACTGCTGAGGCACAGGCCTCTTCTCTGTGGATGGTTGTGAATGGAAGTGGATCTGATATAACCGACAACGCTGATCAAGAAAGTCGTATCTTAGATTTTATGACATACCGGTTCTCTCTCGACCTTTGCCTCTGAGCCAAGACTTGGCCAAGTTAAAAGACTAAATGCATAAACAATTTTTTTTACAAAATATTGAAGGTCACTTGTCTATAAAACAGATACATAACATCACGCCTGTAAATCCTGTAATCCCCGAAGGTTTAGGCAGAGGTGTACCTAATAGTACTTACACCCACATTTCGTCAGTTCTGTTTATGTCCCACGTAATCGGGAGCGAGCCCATTTTCATCAACCGGGCTCAAATCCAGACTCCGTGACTGTTACTGAGAAATTTCTGATGGAAAAACCCAATAACAATTTGCCCAGCCCGGGAATCGAACCCAGGACCTCATGCTCAGCAGTCGCGATTGCGACCACTAGACCAACGACGCACTTAACAGATACAAAATTACATTAATAGTGATCACTGACTGTTTACACTACCGCATACCGACAAGAACTCTATCCAACCAACAACTCTTTTTTAGTTTCTATTTCTACTCGCTAATCGCTCGCAGTAGGACAGGAGCCTTACGATAGCATAAATTACGCCAACTATCGCTTCCTCTAGATAGGCCGTCACATGACTGAGCTTTGTGGGCCGTGAGATGAAGAGCCTTATCTCCTACGTCTGAGTAAACATAGGGGCTACCTCGTGATTTGTGTCATTGTAGACCTGTATTTGTTTTGTGACCAACTGTGAAACTGTGATTTGATAAGTAGTTCACTTGCTGGTGCCCGTGGCTTTTACTGTCTTATATGCAACAAAGATTTAAACCGTTCAATGCCCTCACCGTAATCAGGTCTCGCGAAAAAGTCAGACGTCTCCCTCAGGATCAGGTCTCGCGACAAAGTGTCGGTTTGGGTGAATGGCATATTTTTGGAGCGGGTGGGTGTCCCTGCATCCAAGCCTGAATTTTTATCTTTTTTGAGACCTAGCCTATACTCTGTCCCACTGCTGGGCAAAGGCCTCTCATTTCTCGCCCAAAACTTCCTGTTTTGTGCCATTTCTGGCCACGTTTGCCCCGCGAACATGATCAGATGGCAAACCACCTTTCGCGGAATTAACACTAAATCTTTTGCATCACATTTAATGTCATGGATTTCCACAAAGTAACGCCTGATTCCATGGCTTATCTCTTTCTGGCTCCAGGTTACGAGAAAAATTGCTAAAGCCTCTACAAACGAAACTCGTATGAAACGATACATACGATTTTCAATATGAGTGAGCGAGACAAACCATTCAAATAACATTGTCAATGGAACAGAAAGGTAACGCACTTTTGTGACTGCGTCAAAAAATGGTCACGCTACTACCTAACGATTTAAATCATTCGTACCCAATCGGAAAAACTTCATGTAACCGGAATAGCGGTAGGGTATGTGTTTATCCATTTGGGTAGACGAAACAGTTGCCATCGGGGGAAAAACCTGGATGAGGCTGGCACAAGAACATGGAGCTTGGCACAAGAACATGGAGCTTGGCACAAGAACATAGAGCTTGGCACAAGCAAAGAGAGGCCTATATCCAGCAATGGCTGAATTCAGGCTGTGGATGATGAAAATGTGTACACCTAGAACACTTTCTATCTGTGGGCTAAATTTCTTCCAAATCTTTTTAGCTGTTTATGTATAAATGAGTAACACCTCGCAAAAAACAGTTAAATAAAAACACATAATTTAAAAAAAAAATGTTATATATCCTTTTTTCCTCGTAACTTTAAACATATGTAAGTAACAAATAATTGAATGCTTGTTAGTATTACTTCGTCCTCGTTGTTATTAAACATTTTAGTATAAAAATCTAAGTCTTACGTCAATAAGTTAATGTGTTAGGCCTATATTGGAATGTTAAAAGAATACATTTAGATATAGTCGACCGAAAATCGTGAAGTAATTAATAGTTTACAATTTTTTTTAAATGCAGCTAGTTGAAATTGCTAAGGGCGAATTTCACCAATCAAACTAGCGCAATCAGCACATCTGAACCAAGTTCAAGATCAATATTCCGTCAACAATGGATGATTCTCTCAGCAGCTTTTAAACGCGGTTAAAATGAGCAAATTTTTTTTATTATCAATGGTGAAGTCGGCCCTTAGGTTGAAACTCCTCGTATCTAATGCCCGAGATACACTAGGCTATTTTTTCAAGCTAGGATAGCAAGCTAGTGTTAGTAAGCTAGCAAGCTAGTAAATCTGGCTTCGTGTATACAGAACTAGTTTCTTTTCTAGTTGGAAAAAGCAGCCTCGTGTATCTCGGGCATAGATGTCACATTGATAAATAGAATTTGTCATTATAAGACATGCAACATTGAACTTTAGGGTGGTAAAGCAAGGTCGACTATGCAAAATAATTATAAGATAAAATACATTTCTTTAAATATTTGTCTACTTATTAAACAAACAATATAAGATTACTTTTTCATTGCTTAAATAATACCCGAATGACATGAGTTTTATAAGATAACGTAACATAAGTCAACATTGTCCCTAAAAATAACGAGAAATGAATAAAACAAACATAGAATAAATTGTACTTCAAAATGCAATGAATTGTATCCTGCAATTACATGGAATGCGTTCAATTAAATATTATGAAACTGAAACATGAGCTATATCTGAATGACATAACTCTGGATAAACACGCCTGTATATATTATCCAGATCTATGTCATTAATTCACTTACTAACAGTACTTCAGTCTCGTTTTAATGTCAATGACAATTTTTAAGAGAATGAAGTTGGCATTACCACAGATAATATAATACTACGTAGCATTACTATCTGCACTACTTCTATGGATTTTTTGTAAGTTCTGTAAATAGTAACGGATTGGTAACTCCGAGGACAGGTGATTTTTATTTCAGTCGGTCATTATTTGTATAAAATTATGAATGAAATGACCAAACACCAAAATTTTAGTTAGCTTGCCCTATCCTGTACTGTCGATTATTTTCGGTCCTGTTTTCTATTTATTTTCCCGGCTAAATGCAAACTATTAAAAACGACTTGAGATGGACTCTTTGGTGAACACACAAATAGACATCTAAACCCATGTCACCCACGGCTAACACCAACACCCTTAAAAACTATAAAACATGATAAAAATTAAATCATAAAAAATACCTCTCCACACATTTATTGTCCCTACTTTACTTTATTTGCACTAAAGTTTATTATATTTTGTATTCAAATCGTTATAGTCACACTTTTATTGTCCATTATCACACACAATGCCCTCATTTATCATGAAATATATTAAATTGTTTGTCTATTTAACACGTTTTATAACGATTATAAAGAGGTTTTAGTTCTTATGACATAGTTACACGAGATAAGCTGTTCTTTAAGCATTGTTGCATAACAACCACTCCATTGTTTTCAAGCATCTCATTTAATATCGCGATAAAGTTTAAAAGAGAGTGGGCGGTTTGTCCTCAGTGCCGTATCAAGAAGACAAGAGCCCATACAAAAACTCCCATTCTCCTTTTCCTCGAAAAGCATCTCGTTCGTATAGGTACTGTTTTCATCTCAAAGAACATTTATTTAGTTTTCGGTACTGTATCAACTTCCGCATTTTCTGTTTACGAGTCTTTATTTAGAATCCCATCACCTGTACCGACGCGGGACTCTTTGGAATAACAGTTCATCATTCCATTGCGTCTTTGGAATATATTGGAATCGTTTATTCCCTTTCTACGTTAGCTGTTTGGTTATATTCCAAAAGCTTTCCATGATTGGAAAATTACTCCCGCGTCTATTATTTATTTCACCTCCATAGCTTTACACAAAGTGCTTACCATCATCACTTTTAGGTATTATTTCTAATCATTTTATTTCTCCTCATGAGCGTCATAATCTTTTTACTCGCTCGCACCTCAACGTTTAAGTTTCGAGTGAAAGAGACAGAGTATAATCGTGTCGTTTTTCGTGTCGTGTTAGGCTGGGGCTCCTTGGTATGGTTCCTCAGGATCAGATTTGTTTTCTTCTTCGTTAGAAGTCAGGTTTTCAGTAGATGTGGTGGTACCATGTAGTTGGACGTACCGCGCCTCTCTGTTGATAAAAAATGTGTATGTAAGTTTAGAATTTTCTTTTTGTTTACAAAATTTATAGGTAGGTAAGAATAAGATTGTGACGCATTTATTCAATATGGATAGCATTCTCCAATAAGATTCTGCTTTGTGTTAGCTGTTAACACAAAGCACCGTAGCTACAGTAGGCCTGTATGCTGCACGTCTGGGGTAATTGAACCAGTACTAGCTGGACTCATCTTCTTATTTCTTTATCGTGCGGTTAGTGCCTAACCTGGTGTCAGAGTTTTTATGCCGCCCATGGGCCTCTGACTTGGCTTTGTATGCCGTCGAGCAATATTTCTCAGGCATGCTGGAAAGAGAAGATGGACACTTATTCTATTGAAACTTTATACTATACGCTTGACCAGCTCAGGGTCAAATTGTTAACACCGCCGTGAAGACTTAACATTATACAACTGAAAGCAGGTTAGTGTTTGGTCAGAAATCCGGACAGAGCAAGAGGAGAGCTTTTTAAACAGAGAGTTATTTTTTTACATTCATTAGTCCAGTCTGTAGGCAGCATTGCCTAAACCCAGCTGCTTGCCACTTCTAACAGTGTTTTCCCTTTCGCCATCGCTGATCAGCAAGTTCAGTTGACGAGTTTTTTGGCTAGTGTAGGCGTCGCATAAAAACACCTTTTTTACTATTATAATTTACTGTTTTTTGTTATTGTGTCAAAAAAACATCAGACCTTAATATCATGTCAAAACATGACGTTGTTATCTGTCATGTCTATTTTATAAAACCGACAAAAAACTATTTAGTCCAGTCAAATAAGCCAAAAAAGGGTTAAACCTCGGAATGAGAGATAATAAGCTGTAAACTTGTGTATACCTTTTAACCTAAAACTGATTTTTGTGACGTTTGACCGCGAATAACTTGCAACGCAGACACGAGATTTTATGAGACTTTTGAGACAATTTTTAGAACACCAAAATGAAGGTGTATACGAGTTTACAGCTTATTATCTCTCATTCCGAGGTGAACCCCTAATATGACTGGACTATATTTGCCTTTTTCGCCTAAGCACAAGTACAAAATAGTTCAGTATTCAACATAACATCACGCCTTTAATTCCCGAGGGATAAGGCAGAGGTGTGTACACCCACATTTCGCAAGTTATGTTTAAGTTCAGTTCGGATCAGTTTAGACCAGTTAAGACTAAAATATTATGTTAAGATAACACTAACGACACCTAAAAGAATGCCTAAGGCCGTGTTCACATACAGCGAATAGTCAGCTACCGACTGTGAGCGTCAAACTCAAAATGTATGAAAAACAAACTGCAGTCTGAGTTTTCTTCGTATATTTTTTACTGAGCGCTTACACAGTCGGCGGCCGACTATACGCTGTGTGTGAACGTAGCCTAAACGTTGGTGCACTTGTACTATTACGTATTCTGTGGCACTGTTAGAGAAATTTAACTTTCATCATTCTCCATTTAGTGGTCGCTTGTTGTTTGTTGAAACAGGCTTTATATTCTAAAGAACCGTCTACGTACTATTGTTCCTACTACTATATATAGTCCTCCTTACCGATTTCGGTAACGGCGACCCTTTAATGCTATTTCCTTGCGTGTGCCCTTATATGGCTGGCCAGACCGAATTTGCTTTTAAATACCCGGTCGCAACTAAAGCAGTAGAGTTGACCGGTGGAGTTATAGGTGTAGGTGTAGGAGGGCTTAGGTCTCTCTTTACGTATTTGGCGCTTTTCGTTCAATGTATCGAGTCGCTGGTTTTTTTTTTTTTTACCTACTACTACAGTGGTATGGTATCATAGTGTTCGTCATAAAGCTTTGTCTCAATTGACACTGTCGCAATAGTTTTTTCTAAACGCTCTTGGTACGCTCTTTGTTGTATCGATATATCGATCGATATATATATCGGTTGTCGTGGTATGGGCATGTGATGCGGAGGAATGAGGAAAATGTTGTGAGGAAAGTTTTGAGTATGAATGTGGATGGGTATATGAGTAGAGGAAGACCAAAGAAACGATGGATGGACTGTGTAAAGAATGATATGGCAAGAAAGGAGGTGTCTGGCGAGATGACGAGTAATAGAGAAGTATGGAAGAAGAAGACATGCTGCGCCGACCCCAAATGAATGGGGATAAGGGCAAGAGAATGATGCTCTTGGTACGCTCTTGGTTGCGGGGTTCTGCTGGATGCAAGTCGCACGGGACCGGTCAATGTGGCGACACTTGGGGCAGGCCTATGTCCAACAGTGGACGTCTTTCGGCTGAAATGATGATGCCCTTGGTATCGTGTTGTCTATCGCTAGATCGAGCGCGGTCGTTCCCGCTGGTTAAGGGCTTGTACATAAAACTGCAATGCGACGCGATGCGAATTCGCAACGCAAAAAGTTGCTAGCAGGTAGGTAGCAGTAGCTCGCAGGTTTTTGCGATGCGTCGTCGCATCGCAGTTTTATGTACAAGCCCTAATACCCCGTGGTTAACACTATTAACTACCGGGAATGATGCGTTCTACTAGTTAACAGTCTTGAAGAACGCGACATTTTTTTCCCAATAGTTTTAATACCCTCGTCTCGCGAATAGTTCAGGAGTCAGGTTAAAGAAAAGTAAAAAGAAATCTATATCTATACTAATATTATAAAGCTAAAGAGCGTATGCGTTTGAAATTCACTGTTTTTGGTTTGATTTGACAGATGTAGTATTTTTCGCCCAATAACATGGAATTTACGGGTCACCCATATTATTTATATTTTGTCTATCACAGTTTAAATAGTTAGAGACTTGTGTATATCGTACGTTCACCTTGGCTACGTACATTATATACCTGTCAGGCATATGATCTTGTTGAAATATTGATACAATATACAGCACAACTTATACATAAGGTTATGTAAATAGGTATTGTAGAATCACTGCGTCTGCAATCTGTCTGAATGTCTGCCTCGTTGCTCTAGTGGACGCAGGCTACTGCCGAACATGAGGTCCTGCGCTCGATTCCCAGGTCGGGTAAAGTGTTATTGGGTTTTCCCATCAGGAATTTCTCAATAGCAGGCACGGAGTCTGGATTTGTGCCCGGTTGATGGCAATAGGTTCGCCCCCTATTACGTGGAACTTAAACATAACTGGTGAAATGTGGGTGTACTACTGGATGCCTAGACCTCTGCCTAACCTTTCGGGGATAACAGGCGTGATGTTGTTCCTCCCGAAGAGTTCATAAGTTGTAGATATACCTACCCATCATATTAACATCAACCAGACTCTGGATTACCAAGAAATTCAAAAAGATTTTGAGGTATTATAGTGTTTTTGTTTCAGAAATCGTTCTTATTTGTTTTCTATTGTTTAATGACGTTTTGTATTAGGTTTTCTTATTATCTCGCTGAAATAAGCACACGGTACCTAGTTTCCTATTAAAAGCTATTAGGGACATCTGACGTCACAGTCAACTTCAGAGTATTTTTAAGCTACGTTTCAAAGAGACAGCAACTGTACATTCCCTAGCGATGCATAGTGTCGTCTTATTAGCCAAAGAAATATCAACTTTGCCCTTATTAAATAAAGTGAAAAATATGTTAACTCAACCACGCCAGAGCATCATGATTGAGATTATCGGTTTACGACTTTATAAGAAGCAGTATAAGGTTGATATTTTTCTGTTATATTTTTTGTGTACAACCATTTCTTATCTCGACCTTGTAGTATTTACTATATATATGTGGTGTAAGAAATTTTCTTTTTGATTTTGTGTGTGCGACCATTTTTAATATCAATATTATCGTAATTGGAGTATAAATGTTATACCATTTATATTAAGGTTAAAAAATCTTAGGTGCAATCAAGGGAGAAAAAGAGAAACACAGCCAAACCAATATTAATTTATTGAATACCATAAACAAAAACCTTATATACTATACAACATGTAATGGAAAGGGTATATCGATATGAAGCCTGCTTGTTTGTATATGATACCAGCTGGAAATTAACCAAAGAGAAATTCAGCAACAAAAAAACAATTGAGCTATGCTTTTCAAAATACGAATAGAAAAAAACGACAACATTTTCAAATTAAGAACCTTGCATTTGATTATGTATTAAAACCTTTCCGATACACATTGTATATCCTCTAACGATAAAACTAATTTGACAATAGTACATAAAATAAAACTGAGATTTTTAAACAGTAACTTATTGTTTTTTAACTTAAAACTAAAATAATATATTTAATAGTGAAGTTTTTTGTCGGAATCAATGGATAGGGATGGGAAAAGACCGAAGCTTATTTGTTAAGGATGGCAATCAAAACAGCAAGTGATATTATCATTTCACATTTTAATATAAAATGTGTTATAATCACAGATCCTTGAAGCGAATGACTTTGTCATTTAACAAACAATAATATACCTAATAAAAATTGTAAATATAATGTAATTCAGTTTTTAACTGTTTTTACCAATTTATATAGTCTATATTTTTATTTCGCCTTAAGAATATTAAAAGTTTTTGAGCTCTGCAAGTCTTTAAAGAGATTGTTTTCACTGCTCATATGCGCTCGCGCATAATAAGACTGGAGTAGGTAGTGTGGATATAGTTTTAATAATTTAATTGTTTTAACTCTTAATGTTCATAAGATAAAAAGCGAAGTATGTAGTGTACAAATAATCAAATAGTACTGATCCTCAATTCTAATTGTTTGTTTGTACACTACATACTATACTTTAGTGCCAGAAAATACTTATTTATCCGGACTATGGCCTGCATACCTGATCACAGTTTAGTAGTAGCAAGGGATTGCAAATAATCCAATAGAAAGTCCCATAAAAATCATAAATGCTCAAAATATAAAGAATATCAGTCTGTTTACCATGTTTAAAACAGAAAATAATAAAAATAACTTATCGGACAGTATCCTAACTAAATAATAACTGTATTGATGTCTTAATCATATTAAAATAAATATACTTATAGAATATAATTGTAGTCATAGCATTGCTACGTGTCTCTATTAATATTCCAAGTTTAATTACGGTATATGGCAGTGACAGATTATAATCGGATGCTAGAGATGATAATACCCCCAAAAATACTTATATATAATTAATTACCCAATGAATACTGCTTGCAAGTTATTTTATAAACTTGCCCTAATCTGTCAAATATATTTGTTTAGAACTTAAAAACATTGCAATCCTTAATTATATTTTTTTATAAACGTCATTAAAAACAAAAAATATCTTAATAAAGCTAAAATCAGACATCAGCAACAATCTGAAAGTTGTTGTTCAAATGTAAACCTTACTGGATTAAAGAATAGTTCTAAATTACTATGGAAAACTGGCACAGGGCTGGGTTGTTGGGTTCATCACGCTTTGACGTCCAGGTCATACTTTTTCTCGCCGGCATGCCTAAAATATATTCAAAAGGTGAAAAGCTGGACGGGGGTTTAAATATATAACAGAGGTGGCGAATCTACAATTTCTTGCAACTTTTTTTTTTTTTATATTATAGTTATTGCAAGTTTATAATTTATTTATTTTATCAAATGCATAAAAGTTAAACGTAATTTACGAATTTAAAATCTTGAATCAATTGACTTACTTTATAAAATAAACGTTCGCCAAAAAAAGTTGATCTCTCTTTTTTGGTTTCTTATAAGTATACAAAATATATATAAATTGCTCAATAAAATTAAAACAATCACCATTATCCTCGCCACCTCAATTCTCAAACCAAAGCTATTCTAAATCTACTAGAATTTAAAGATAAAGACAGAAAAATAATAATATACAGCGTGTGTTAAAGAAGGCTTTATACATACCAATCTTGTACCAAAACAAAATACTCCCGCCCCTCACTACTGCTTGACAACTCCGAACCCTCGTCACTACTGTTAACCCTCACAAATTCTTTGCCCTCTCTGAAATTATATACCACAAAAAATTGTTCCTTCAATTGCGTAAAAATCCGCCATTTTGTTTTTATCCCCAAAGTGCGTGAAGCTTAAGCGAATGGTCCCTGATGATGGTTGTGCGAATATTTTTTGTAATTTTTGTACTATGATTTTTTTTGTTACAAAAAATATTTTGATGGTGGTTGGTGGTTGTTGATCGTTCTGTTTCTGTCACATTACAACTGTATTCCACGATGGTGTAGGCAATCATCGTGATTTCTGCCTGATTTTTCGTTTAAATTTCCGTTTTGTTCATTTTGCTGTCCCTTTCGGATTGATTTTAGTTGCTATTGCTTTCTTCGTCGAACAGTCTTCTTCTCAGTGATTGTAATAGTTCCCCAGTACAGTGTAAAATCTACTTTTCATTAGTAGATTTTTCCACAAACTATAGAACACCTGATATCGTGTCCTGCGTGTCCTGATGCCTGCACAATACAGCCGTCGATGTACTGTATTGATATGCAATATCGTAGCCAAGTTCTGGCCACACGCATTATAGATTGCCATCGACACGCCAAGGAGATTGGTATATTTCCTTTATTCATCAATGTGACATTTCTCGATTCAATTTTTTATCAAATGTTGTATTGTCGTCTCATATATCTTTAATTTCTTCAGTCTTGAAGTTTGTATAAAGTACAGAAGACAGACATTTTGTTACGAAGTGAGTTAATGTGTAGGCGTTAGTGAAAACAGGACGATTAAGGCTATGTTAGTGACCCAACACCGCTTAGGATAATATCAGATATTTAATCTATCAATACTTTATGCACAAGTAAAAAATACCATATAAATGCCAACTTAATGTTTGTTTTGGCTATTTTTCTTCATTTTATGTTCAGACTACGTGAAATGAATCGTCTAATCATAAAATTAATGAAAATTGAACAAGAAAGAACTTTCTGATATCACCTTTAGATGTAAGAGGAATAGGGAAAAGTAGAAAAGTTCCATTCCACGTAACATCTTGTTAGTAAGCACCGGAAAAACTTATTCTAAAGGAGTTGTCGTGTCAAAAGTTGTTTTTTTGTATAGATTTTTATTATACCTAGATGATCGATGAACTTTGTTTTTTTATTGATAAAAATGAATTTCCCCAATGATTTGTAGAGTTTGAACGAAAAGTATGAATTAATTTATCCAACATTTTTTTTTTTATATAAATCTTGCATGACACAATCAAACAATATTTCGTTCATACTCTAAACCCGAAAAGATGTAAATAAGAAAATTATTTTTTTGATAAAATACAATAGTCATAATATCTCATGCCAAGAAAAAACTCACTCAAATAAAAAAAATAAAAAATTAAACACTTTCAACCAGTAAGTAGAAACACTCGAAAATCAAAAGTTACACGACAACTCCTATTTCAAAACTTCAAAAAACGAACTTCAACATACCTATAGAACACATAGTGTTGTAGAATGAAGAATATGTCGAAGACGAGACTGAACAGGCCGAGGCCGAACTTAGTCGCGTCGCCGAAGAACGAGATCCAATCGTTGTAGTTGTAAGCGTTCAGCGTCATCTGTAGGATGGACAGGGAACCTCCCACGAAGTCTAGGAAGATGTTGCCGATGCTCCAGCCGACTGTGGATTTACGTTTGTAGTTCATGTAGGCCTGGAAAGTGATAAGCAGTTAGGTACAGAAACTTCTATTTTTCTTGAAGAGATTTGCACGGCGGTGTGAGGTCTTCACAGCAAACAGAAAACGACAACATTATTTTTAATATATGCGAAACCTGCATTTAGTTTGTTCAGAATAAGTAACTGAATCGATTCCAATAATTTTTAAACCATGTCATATTTTGTCCCAAAAATATTTAATAAAGATTACAAGTTGAACACCGAACGACACTTAGTACCTATCGCAATCGTTTAGGTACCTACTGCCAAATTATTATTATCAATGAGCTCAAGACGTGGTGACGTTTTTGTGCAGACAACCAGGTAACAGAACAAGCTTATAACTTTGTGATTTTTCATGATAAAGTTTTGAAATTTTGTACATAGATTCTTTACATAAAAATACTAGACACGTGGTTAGTTGTATATACGAGGCCTAGATGGATATGAGCCTGTCTAATTATTTCATTCTTTCCTCGCCAGCTCATACTACTCACATAACAGTAAATAATGACAACTGGGAAGAAAAATCAGGGTTTTATTAGTCATTGCATTATCAACCTTATATGATTATTTTAAGGTCGAGCTAGGCCTTACGATATCTAAGGAATATGTAAGTAACGCCGACGGTGACACGAATCATGGCTGGTTGCTCTTACTTCCGCCAATCTAAAGAAGGATAGTTACTTCATCTAAGTATAATTTTTTTGCCCCTTGTTCCATTTTATATGGGACTAGCTGTGCGACCTTCGCGTGTATCGGATTTTTATAACAATTTCAAGGGTATTTAGTTTTTTCTACGGAACCCTAATCCTTTTTCTAAAATAAAAGTAGCCTATCTCCTAGTAAAAGTCCCATCAAAATCGGTCCAGCCGTTTCGGAGATTAGCCGGAACAAACAGACAGATAGACAAAAATTCAAACAAAAGTTTTTTTTTTGTTATAAGTACCGTATTTTCATAAAAAATCAGAAAAAAACTGTTATTTTGAAATTACAAACAGACACTTCAATTTTATTTATTTGTATTGATTAGCGCCAACCAATACAACACGTTTTTTGGTAAAGGTCCGGCAAAGGATCCGTTGGATGCGAGACGCACGGGACCGGTCAACGTGGCGACACTTGGGGGAGGCCTATGTCCAGCAGTGGACGTCTTTCGGCTGAAATGATGATGATGATGACACGTTTTCTTCTTCCTCTCTCCCTTGTCAATCTTCACGCTATTATTCCATCCCTGTCCTTTCATAATTATCATTGCTCAAACAATAAATTAATCTTTTCTTTCAAAGTCCTAATAAAGCTAGAAGCCAGGTCAAATAAAGTGTTAAGTACAAACCTGAGGCACATATTTAATGAGCGTGATGGACAACTTGATGTAGCTGCAGTAGTACAGGAAGTCGAGCCACTCCAGCTTGCCGGCGAACGTCACCCCGGCTGTCACTATGACGATGGCAGAGAACACGCCTAAGATGCTGCGACCGGTCGTTGATACTCGTTGGTCTTCGCGCTGGAATGAAAGAAGAAGTATTTTAGAATTTTATTTTCTGTTTGTTTTAGTTTGGCTCGAAACGAACGTGCTATAACTAATTCTGGCTTTTACCACATTCAATAACTGACGCTTGTTGTCTCAAAAGAGATACCTCGCAATTTACAACACCCGCAATTCAGAAAAATACTATGTGAATAAAAACGAGCGTAAACCAGCGTCTGGCACTAGCTGCTCGGCAGTTTTCTGGGCCTATTTGGCACAGCCGTGAAACACAATACTATCTTTATTGAAAAAAAAAAAAAAAAAATCTAAACAAGATTTATGTTTTTTTTTTTTATAATGTATAATAAAGTTAGTAATTTAGAATAAAGACTTATGATTTGAAAGGTACGTACAAGTTGAACTGTAGTATTTCATTATCCTTGAACTCCGTATCGAGCTACTAACACATAAACTCCACAATAACTTATGACCACATTTTTACTGCACAGTTGGAAATTCAAATCTTGGCTCTGATAGATTTGTTAAGTAAAAGAGAAATATTCCATCATCATCATCTATCTAACCTTTTCGGCTTCCAGTCTAACCGGATGCAGCTGTATAATAATATTTTACATGGAGCGACTGCCTACCCGACGTCCACAACCCAGTTAGTACTGGGTATTACGATACCCCTTGGTAAGACTGTGGAATATTGATATCCTAGTTTAAAGGTAACCCTTACCTCATACAAGAAGCACTGTGTGATGGTGATCAGCGTAGCGAAGGCGGCGTGTAGGGAGAAGAACACATCGTTCAGTTGTACCGGGTTCAGACCGCGGGGGTGACGGCTGAAGTACTCGCTCTGAAAACATAGTGAAAATTCGGTTAATTTTGATATGGAAGTAATATAGTGACTGGTTTTTCCAAAGCTACAATAAACAGTAGGTACTTTTGTTAAGGAAATGGAAGGATTTTATTTTTGTTTTTGTTTCTTTAGTGGTTCTCAATGGGTTTTTAAGAACCAGGGTTAATACTTTCATCAGTAAAATGGCCAGCTACTTGCTATATCAAAAGCTAGTGCCACCCTTGAAGATACTTGATTAGATTCGGTTTTCCTGCATACGCTGTGGAATTCTTTCAAAAATTTCAAAAAAAAAAACAAGCATCTATCTAGGAACAGATCAACCCTTAACTTAAAAGTATGGAAATAAAGTTGAAATTTCAATGTTAACGTTCGTAACTACAAAAACAATACCGTGGTATGTACTTACGACCGTTAACATTGAAATTTCAACTTTATTTCCATTCCATTAAGTTATATTTTTATTCGTCGCCTAAAAATACCTTGCCGTGACGCCAATGGGCGCCGGGCCTAATTCCTAGTATTTTTATCTACCAGTACCCATATGCTCCATAGTTTAATTACATTCTAATTTGTCACACATTTTAAGATTCAAGATCCTTTATTTGCATGAAATTATGTTACCATAATGGTACAAATAAAAAGGTTTCACATAAATTTCGCTTACTTCGTTGCATGCAATGCAAACTAAAAATTAAATTAAAATACCTAGTACAATGTACTTTTATTATTATAATTTTAAAGATATCATCATCTTAAAGCCCTTGAATTAAACAGCACGTGTTTCCATAAGCAAGATTAGCTATGAATACAATTAACATACGTTTAACTACGGCTTATCATGATTTTCATGAATGGGTAGTTAAACTGGTGACGCTATTATTGTTATCTGACACTCCACTTATGTCATTATGATCGGTAGTCGAGTGGGATCCCCTTTACCGAGCTCTAAGTAGGTATATTGGATACAATATAATGGTATTTTTCGCCAAATGCCTGCATTGTTGGAAATTGTAATATTCTTAATTGGAAAATTCACACGTTTGATGCCAAAAAGCTATACAGGAAGTATAGCGACATATTTGTTTACCCTGAGATAATTTTATTATGAATTTGACATTTCCTTATGGCCCTAAGCCGGTCGCTTAAAAGTATATTTAAAAAAAAACAATCCTAATGACAATAAATTACATCGAAATTCTTTTGCAAAGAATTTCGATGTAATTTATGGTATCTAAAACCAATTCCTAATTTGTACTAATTAAAAATCATTGAGGAGTTCGCGTTTGGCATTTGGGCCTAACATATTCGAACGTTATACCATCAACACTCTACCTAAAGAAGAACCTAACATAACATCACGCCTGTAATCTCCGAAGGATTAGGCAGAGGTCTACCTAATAGTTGTGCCTAATGTTTAAGTCCCATGTAATAGGGGGCGAGCCTATTGCCATCAACCGGGCACAAGACTCCGTGGCTGCTACTGAGAAATTCCTGGTGGAAAAACCTAATAACAATTTGCCCGACCCGGAAATCGAACCCAGGACCAACGAGGCAGTCTAAAGAAGAATTAAAAACATAAACATACCTGTATATCCCTCGAGAAGTAAAGACCGCAGTTAAATAAGGAATACATAGTGAATCCCATGATGTTCAGTGCCAAGAAGTCAAAGTTGAGTCCAACAACGCTCTTCCTCTTGAAGTTGATGTAGATCTGAGGGTAGAAGGAGACCGACCAGGCCGCGAAGTAGATCCAGCCCATGATGTACGAGATCACGTTGATAGCGTGGGAGTGCATCACTGTGATACGGAGGAATACTGTGTCCATGCTGGAAGAAGTAAAGGAATCTAAGTTACAGGCAAACGACTAAAGTATGCAGGAAGTCACAAATCTATATTATTATGCACTGTCATTAATGTTGTAGTAATAGCGTTCCACATCTGTTTAAAAATTGAAATGGATTTTTGTAAATTACCAAAAAATAAAATGAAGAAAAAAAATCTTTTTTTTTTTTTGTTGTTTTGTTTGTTGTTTTAGTAAAAATATAAGGTAGAAACAAAATACTTGGACAATTTTTTTCTATAGGACTAATTCTGAGATATGAAAAGTACATCGTCTGTTTCACACAACCCTGCAGTAATAATTACATATAATCCAATCAAAAAGTATGGAAGAGCTGAATTTTTTCATTTCAGGTTAGTTTTAAATAATACAACAACCTCACAAAACTTCTACAGTGATTTCAGGCTCTATGGAGAAGGTATTCTAATCTATGGAAATCTATGGAATATGGTCAGTTTGAAGTTACCGTAAAATATACATATTCAAGATTTTTTTTTCACTTACTTGACAAACCCAGCAGGTGTAACATTAAACGTAACTTCAGAATGTCCAGGGCTCTTTGCGTAAGCGCAGATGTCATACGAGATCTTGACTGTGGAGTTCGGTTCTTTGGACCCTGGGATCTCGATCGTTTGCGGTACGAGCTGCACGATGTCGGGGTGTTGGATGTTCGCAGTCACTTGCAGGCTCTCGTTGTATTGGCCGCTGAAAAGGGTTAAGGTATTTTGATAATTTCCACATATAACACTTTAGCCTCTATGATTTTGGGTTATCAGTTTTTTTTAGTCTAAACGATGTTGGGCTATAAGGATTTAGTGTTATATTTTTGTCATCAGATTTTAATTAATAAGGTTTATGTGTGCTTTTGGTATTTAAGAATTCCGTCCATTTGATTTTTAACGGACGAAAAAAAGGAGGAAGGTTCTCAATTCGACGCCTAGATATCTTTTTTTATCAATGAGTTTTTTGTATCTATACATTATTAGAATGCAACCCATTAGAATGTTATGAAAACATTTGAATGAATGGAAACAGGAACCAGTTGCTTTATAAAATATTTAAGAAGGAAGTGTTCTCGATCTAGTACAATACCTAATGTTTATTAGTCCACTCCTCGATCCGTGTTACACAATAACTTTGAATGAGTGAGTGAATGGATCCCCTTTACGTGTCGTTTTGTATGTAGTCTGCACAGCCCTAACATAGGTTTCGTTTAAACCCTGGAAGGTGCATCCTTGCAAATGATTGTGCAGGATGAAAAGGAAAGGAGATGTGGGATATCCTGCAAAAGGGGTCCACACTGGTACTGTCTGTAGGAAGGAGTGAATGAATGGTAATGTTAATCGTTTACTTACATTTGTATCAGTTTCATGAGGTGCGTGTCATCCACTAGGATGTTGAGATCCGTTTCGCTTATATACATCATATCTAATTGGGAATGTGCACTTGGGATGCCTAGAAATAAAGACAAAATAAATGAGAACTTAGAATATTGTTAGTGACATCACTTAAAATGTTTTACCAAGCATGTCAAACCTGAGGGGTTAGACAAATGACTATGCTTTTAAATCATTTCAACGACTTTCAACATTATTGACATAAGCGTTTTTGACTTTTACATCATCGTTGTTGCTATTTAGAATGCCATTTTCACTAGGCCGTCTGAGGAGGCTCTCAGTAGGCTATAAGATCAAACGCTTGATCCAGAAAGTGCTAAGCATAAGTCATATTATTGATGGAAATTTTCCCTCTCCGGAGTTTTGACCACCGGTAAGTTGGACCTTGTTACCACTATATCAATGTTCATTATCTTCACTATTTTTATTTTAAAATTAATTACTTAATTTTTGTTGACACTTACCTAATAATAGAACAATAACAAAACACAGGCTTAAACTATGACTAGAGGGTGCGTGCGTGCCTCTGCGCGGCGTCAATACTGATGCTAGAGCAGCCATCTTCTTTTTCTGTCTATGCTTCTTGAGTCTGTGGGCAAAGAAAAAAACAATTTTTAGCAAAAAAAGTATGTACACGTCAGTATGTTTTCGCAAATAGGTAAATTATGATTGCATTGTTGATTTGAATTTCGGAGATTCCGATTTTATGATAAAATACTTGATAATCTTATCTTGATAAGTACATAGACAACGGTTTTTACTTCTGATATACGTACTTATATTTTGATTAAACTTGCATTTCCTAGCTAGGGACTGCTTTTATTTAGGTATTCATATAATCAAAATTACGACAGCGAGCTTTTATTTAGTATATGTTTGAAAACGTGCATTAGTAAGTCAACAAAACTTGTGCCAAACTGTAAATGTAGGTATATAATATACCTGCGATGCGAAAATAAATAGATCTACCAAGTAAGAATATAACTTTATTTTATCATCTGCTTCGAACAAATAAACAGACAATTATATACCCTTTTATGTTGATTGTCAGCCCGTCCAAGTAGTCACTTATAATTCAAACGAACCTCACGACACTAACGTACGGGTATCTAGCTATGTTGAAGGCTAACTACTAACTGTGAGGTACATTTAGTTGTAAGTCGGCTTGCTACTTATAATTAAATCACGAATTGTATTAATGAAGCAGGCAATACCGTAATGTAGGTCTCAATCTACTTCAAGCTAACGGTCTGATATGATTTATTTATGTTTGTTTAAATAAAAACAGACTGAGGCAACTGAAAGCAGCGGTGGCCCAGTGGTGGCGGTCCCGACTTACGAGCAGTAAATCGTGGGTTCGTACCTAGGCAGGCGCATTACGTTGTGTAATTTATTTCATCACCACTGCTTTCAAAACGGTGAAGGAAAACATCGTGAGGAAACCGGCATGTCCTAGAACTAAAAATTCGAAGACATGTGACATCAACCAACCCGCACTGGGCCCGCGTGGTGGATTATAGCCCATTCCCTCTCATAGAGAGGAGGCCTGGCTACTGCAGTGGGAACATGATAGGCTGATTATGCTTATGCTTAATAAAAACAAAAAGAAAGAGTGGTGGCAAGATGATCTAGATGCGCATCACGAAGCCTGGTTCGAGATGGCGCAGGAGAAGAGTACCTGGAAGGATATGAGGGGAGCCTTTGCCCAGCAGTGAGGAAAACAAGGCTATTGAAAAAAAAAAATACCGACCAGCCCCTCCTGCAGCACAACACAAAGTACTTAGCGCAGTTTTACAGCACAAGAACATCCACTTCTTCTTTCTCTTTCTCTTTTGTACTATTTTTTTAAATATTTTGTACATTCTAAGTATCGTCAAGTCATCATTCACCTGTCCTAATCCTAATCTGTTTGCAGTCGCCACTATTCTCAAGCCACTGCAACTCTTGAAAGCCTGAATCAGCAGTGGCGACAACCAGAACAGCGTCAAGACAATGTAGCTCGACGCAGTCCCAAAAACAATTTAACTGTCTTGGTTCCCGCAACGAAATTAGTCAGGAAAGAATCGCCGCGGCATGTCTTCTACTGATGCATGTATCTTATACGGGTGATGTTCCATCCATACATCCCAACAGCCGTGATCTCACTACTCAGTCCCTTTGTAGCCCTAGTCTATCATCATCATCTTACCGCTGATCTTATTACCTTGTCCCATGTTACTTGGGGTCGGCGCAACACGTTTTTTTTCTTCCATTCTCCTCTTTCAACCGTCACGCTATCATTTACTCCTTTTTATTCCATATCATTCCTCACACAATCCATCCATCGTTTCCTTGGTCTTCCTTTTCCTCTCCAGCCATCAACATGTATATAGGGTGACTGGTAATTAGAGACAGATATTTAAACACGTGTAAAAAAAATGTATCTTTGGAAAAGTTGTTTGTTATCATGAGTACAATCACGTGTTAAGTATCGGTCACTGATTACCAGTCACCCTAATTATTGTCTATATCTTTCACATAATATTCCTCCATCGTTCTTTTGTATTTTCCAACTTTTCAGTTATCCATATTCATTATTCATACAAAAAACTTTCCTCAATAATAAATAAACACCTTGTCAATTAATAATATAACGACAAACGATGTATGGTAATTTGTCATCAGTTTGTTGGCATATGTGGTCGCTAAGCAATAGAGGCCGTTAGTAAAATTAAAAACAAACAAGGTACTATGCAATCATAATAAGAATTAGAATGGCCTTGAATGGGGTTGTACTAATTTCACCTTGATATGTCAGAGTATTCTATGGAAATATCCTGAGCAAATAACTAATAGATTATAAACCACTTCGAATTTGAACTTGAACTTGTTTTTCTCGAAATAAATTTAAGTAAGCTGAGACACACGACGACAACAAAAAATAGCATTGGATGTCATGTCGGTGTTGCCAAAGGACCAATCTGTCATGCTTCCTCACACAATTCCTAAACAGTGCAATTCTCGTCAACCAGAAACTGCAGTGGACCAACCAAAAAAACTCACACGAATCCAAATTCCAGAGAAATAATTCAACTGTCTTAGAACCGATATTAATCAGTAGGAAAATAGGAAAGCAGTACTACCTAGGCTTCTTCAATCTGACTAAATTATTTATTGTACTGCCGTTATATCATCAGCTGTATGTGCACCCATTAAGCAGTACCAATACACCGTGGTTCCAATTAGCAATAAAACACTTATCGAGCGATAACTAAATGAACAGCGCACTTGTTTTAACTCGTAAGCCTTGACTCTGCACCACATGCCTGCTAGCTTGATGATGTAAACACAAACTGTTACATTACTGCAAAAAATAACTAAGCAGGTATGAAAAGAAACAGCACAAAAACAGTCATCCAAAACAAATCTTGTCAAGTAAGGTTGCGATCTTTAAACGTTACACGTTTCACCCTTATGCCCTAAGTCATGAGGTTGGTTGAAATGTGGCAGACCGTCAGTGTCCTCGGTAGGTATTGAGCTGTTACTGACGCACAACTCAAACTTCAAGTGTAAGATAGAGACGGGAACATGTCTAAGCCGAAGCACAAGATAAGTGATCAGAGACCGTTGAAATTTTTTTCTATCAAAAATTTTAACGGTAAGAACATATTAAATATGGAGGTAGGTATTTTCTAGTTGTAAGAAAATACATAATTATGTTTTACTATCTAAACTACTAACTACAAAAAAATAACAGTAATCAATAAATTGATCATTGTTGAACTTGAAAGGTAGAACTGTTGCATAACTCTCTTAGCGAACAATAGGTTAATAATTAAAGAAATGGGGAAACAATATGACACAGAACATTACGGAAAATTTATAATAATAAAAATCTATCGCCACATACATGACGGAGCATCACTTGAGGACGAATTTTTCATAGGTTATTAAAAAAAAACACTGTTTGCAAAAAAACTGCAAAACCTACACGGTTAAAATGTATGGAACCACAGATTTAAAAAAAAATAACCGATGAAAACTTTCTATTTCACGTTTTAACGTGGGTGTCTCTTCCACCTTGTGTAATCAAATCAAATCGAATTTGTAATCAAATCGAAGATTATCTCCAAAGGACCGCATGTCAGGGCTGGATAACACCAGCACAAATCCAGAAAACTATGGGACAAGAGTTGACCCCTAATATAATCAGCAGTGTAGACAAAAAAAAAACAACGTCGTAAAAAGACGACAAAATTCTCACAAAGACAAAAAACAACACAAAAATAATGGGATTAAGTCACGAAATAACAACAAAGACATGAAAAATATAACAATAACTTAAAATGTAGCTACATACCACCACAACGAAAACTCAACCATCGATTGTTACAATCAAACTGGAATAACAATGTACTGCCAATAATGATTTCAGCGATAAAACATCTAACTATTGCGGGGAAAATTGAATTTCATCGAATCGTGTTTTTATTTGCTTAATGGATGATTTCCACCAAACAGCTCGCATCGCATTGGATCAGAACGGATTTTACAATCTTTGAACGATATTAAATCGGGTACACAGTATTTAAAGTCTATATTACCAAGCTGCGCACAGAAGCTTGACCGCGGGCATCCTCCGCGACACGCGATCGTAGCCGAAAGTATGCTGCGACGCGCGATAGGCTCCCTTCGCCTATCGTCGTATTCGATCGGATACTTTCTACTGTCAACACGGTAGGAATGAAACTATTTGCCGAGGCGCAGAAAAGGATACGTTCGCAAGCGACGGCTCGGAGCCAATCGTATGAGTCGACATCCTGCCTGATGCGATCGGCTGTCGCCCCATCCGTTCGTATTCTTTCCGGTCCGATGCGATGCGAGCCGTTTGGTGGAAATCATCCTTAATGCTTGAAACATGTGATTCCAATCCTTTTATAATACTAAGAGTTAATCATGTGTTTTGTATACATTGTGCGATAATTTTGTATACATATGATATGAATAAACAATAGCATGACGACGTTTATGTAATTTACGTCGTACATTTATCTTACTTTTTTCATGCCTACTTACAAAAATGCTAAATGATAACTAACCTCATATCATTTTTATAAAATTAGTTAAAAACCAGATCTTTTTACAAGCTTGTATTTAACTTGCCATGTTAGGTCAAATCTTGCAACTGAATCTTAAAACAGTTATCCCCGACCGATTGAGCTGAAATTTTTCATACACGTTTAGTTAGGTTAGCTAAATGACGTCATTCCAAATCCAATATGGGGACTCCCAAAGATGGCGGACTAGTTATTTTTTTGCAACCCCCCCTAATCCATGTCGGGTATCAATTCAAAAGGTGTGCTGAGAAGAATACGTAAAAAAATGAGGCACACCTATTATATATTTCTAAGCTTGTTTTTGTATAAAGGTTTATTTTTCAGGGTGCAACTAAATTATATCGACATCCCGTCTGCAGTTTCGCTGGAGATTTTACTACCCTTACATTACCTTGGTAACCTATCTATTTTGACAAATTATATTAACCTTAAGTTTTTACAGTCACGGTTTACGATCTGCATGATGTTCCATTAATATTCATAACCACGAAGTTATATCAAGCTAAACCAAAATGGCGCCGATCATTCCACACATTTTCACTGTCAATGCACACAGATAGCATAAGCATAGCATAATCAGCCTATTAATGTTCCCACTGCTGGGACGCAGGCCTCCTCTCTATGAGAGGGAATGGGCTATAATCCACCACGCGGGCCCACTGCGGGTTGGTAGATGTCACATGTCTTCGAATTTTTGGTTCTAGGACATGCCGGTTTCCTCACGATGTTTCCCTTCACCGTTTTGAGAGCAGTGGTGATGAAATAACTTACACAAAGTAATGCGCCTGGCTGGGTTCGAACCCACGACTTACTGCTCGTAAGTCGGGGTCTCCACTACTGGGCCACCGCTGCTCTCCTGCTCATGCACACAGATGTTTTTGCAAAATAAATGAATTGAATTGAATGAATTGAATTGAATTTTAAGAATGCGTACAATAACAAAAATGTGGCTTAGATAACCTTGTTTCATTGTGTTTAAAAGAATTTGTTAGGGTATGTTCAGAATGCTAAGCATCATTGTTTTAGGAAAAGACACTGACTGACTTATAATAACCATGTTTAAACAAAAACAATGGTTTGAGCAGTGTTTGGAAAAACCGAAGGTTGGCGATTCAACCCGTTTGTTGAACAACCTGTTATGTGAGATTATTTAAGCACCTTATAAATCATATTTATTTCTTTAAATTGGTTTACAAAAACCTTTTACATGTCACAAAAAGTCTCAAAATACAGACTTCTTCTCCAAAGCACATATTCTTACAGCTGGGAATCACGCCTTCGGTCTTTGAATGGGAATCATACGGAAATCCACCACGATAGCCCAGTCCGGGCTACATAACATAACGCCACGATCACGCCTGTAATCCCCGAAGGGTTAGGCAGAGGTGTAACTAGTAGTACACCCACATTTCACCAGTAGTATTTTAGTACCATGGAATAGAGGGTGAGCCTATTGCCATTAACCAGGCACAAATTCAGGCTCCGTGGTTCTACTGAGAAATTCCTGATGGAAAAATCCAATAGCACTTTGCCCGACCCGGGAATCGAACCCTGCAACAACCCTGTGCTCAGCAGTCGCGCTTGCGACCACTACACTAACGAGGCAATGCAGAGTCTACTAACTGTTTCTAGGATCCATCGTTTCCTCGTAAGCACGTGGCAATGTTAAATTTCTAATTTATAGTTTAATAATTGATTAAAAACTCTTTTATTTATACTCTTTAGACCACTTTATCGTCTGATAAATACAGATATTATAAAGAGGTAAAATTTGTTTGCAAGTTTGTATCATGTAGGCGGTAATCTCCGGAACTAATGATCCAATACAATTTTTTTTTTCACTGGTGGAATGCTACATTATTCGTGCGTGCTATAGACTATAAATTATTTTTATATCATGCTTATTAGCCGAGCTATCACACTTTTTGCGGATGAAGTCGCGGGCAAGGTGCTAGTCATCTGATAAACTGAGTAGTCGTTGGTTATTGCCTTTTAATAATGACTATTATTTTGAGGGATTCCCTATACGAATCGAGGCGTGAAGGTCATAAGTTTGCGTGTATATAATTGTGTTGTTATTACAGTAATGTACAATGAGTGACAAGTCAATTGTTACTACACAATAGCCTAGCCCTTCGCAAAGTTCAAATTATTATGTTTTTGCATACCTATCTGATGTATTTTTTTTCATCGAATAAATGTGAACAATCCTAAGGACCAGATAGGACATCAACAAGATAAAATACCTCCTCAACTTACACAATGAAGATCTGTATTTACAAACGTTGGGAGGCAACAATGTGGAAATAAAACATTTAAATTCTTTAAGAGTATCTATCGTCGTTGAAGGTTTTGACATTTTGACTTTCGATGCCGTTTGCTAGAGAATCGGAAGACGCGTTGTTTCAGCCAAACACAGAAACAAGCATGTCTCTACCTAATTTGAAGTGAACACAAATTATAAAATGGTAATAGCTTCAGGCCGCGACTTCGCCCGTGTGGCCTTCATAAAACAAAGGGCTCTCACTCCCTTTTTGACTCTGTTGGGGGATGATTTTGGAAAAACTCATCGCTTCATACGCGTGTCTCATAATTTTATTTGAAGAGTGTGTACACACATTTTCGCTTCAATCGACCTAGAGAATATATAATATAAAGTTTCACAGAAAATTCAACCCCCTATTTCCTATTTTCTTAAGGGTAGAATTTCGAAAAACTCTTTCTTAGTGTATACTTGCTCTTCACAAAGAAACCTTCAAATTTCATGTCTCTAGGACCAGCGGTTTGGGCTGTGCGTTGATATATCAGTCAGTCAGGACTTTGAATTTTATATGTATAGATTGTACCATTATCTACATGGTATAATTATGCAGTTTTTTCAATCCCCTGTAAAGTTGCCATTTTTTACTTACGTGGTGTAAGAACTTCAACGACACTGCTATGATCTCCTGTAAAGTTGCCATTTTTTACTTACGTGGTGTAAGAACTTCAACGACACTGCTATGATCTCCTGTAAAGTTGCCATTTTTACTTACGTGGTGTAAGAACTTCAACGACACTGCTATGATCTCCTGTAAAGTTGCCATTTTTTACTTACGTGGTGTAAGAACTTCAACGACACTGCTATGATCTCCTGTAAAGTTGCCATTTTTTACTTACGTGGTGTAAGAACTTCAACGACACTGCTATGATCTCCTGTAAAGTTGCCATTTTTTACTTACGTGGTGTAAGAACTTCAACGACACTGCTATGATCTCCTGTAAAGTTGCCATTTTTTACTTACGTGGTGTAAGAACTTCAACGACACTGCTATGATCTCCTGTAAAGTTGCCATTTTTTACTTACGTGGTGTAAGAACTTCAACGACACTGCTATGATCTCCTGTAAAGTTGCCATTTTTTACTTACGTGGTGTAAGAACTTCAACGACACTGCTATGATCTCCTGTAAAGTTGCCATTTTTTACTTACGTGGTGTAAGAACTTCAACGACACTGCTATGATCTCCTGTAAAGTTGCCATTTTTTACTTACGTGGTGTAAGAACTTCAACGACACTGCTACGGCCACGATGATAATGCTAGAAGCATAATATCGTACAGTCATTATTTATAATTTAATTCACTTATGCTCTGAACAGATCTCCGAGAAATAAAACCAGATAACATCATAAGACGCAGAGAGATAATCTAGACTTCGCTTCTTATGTTATAAACATAAAATAACTGTATGATTTCAACACCGATTAGTTTCCTCAATAATTAAATGATAATGTTTTATAACACGCAGTTATTATAACGGCTTTTATTAGCCATACGATGTATACATTTATATGATTATGTCCATAATCAAACACTAAATAAAGTAAAAGGAGCTAAATTATTTATGAAATAATCTATTATTATGCTCTCAAGGTTAAATAACACGGTAGGTAATCTAACCCAGAATTTAACAGTTAAGATTATAATAATCATTGAACATTAGCCTAGATTAGATTTATATCTTGAAGATATGAAAACCATTAAAATAAATGATAAGATTGTATTGGCGTAATTGATGTAACTAAGACATCAAAGGTAATTTGGGATTGGTCTTGAATCGTAGAATAAAAATAATAAAATTTCTACCTGAAAGGCCTACAAGCGCAATATAACATCTATCATCATCATATAATACAAGTAGCTATTGAAAGAATTGACTGATTCATAAAATACAGAGATACTAGAAGTGGGGTCCTGAAGACCCGAGGAAAACTCTGAATTGAAAGAGCAAAATGCAATAGTACATTTAAGCAGCGTATATAACAGCGCATTACGAATGGTAAGATATTGAAAGCACTCCATTAGTCGCGCGTTCTACAATTGTAGAACACGCATGCATTTCGTGGAATTTTAACGTGAATTGTGGGTATCTAACGCAATACTCATAGTATTCCTCTATTACTAACTGGTGATCACTATTAGTATTCTTGCGGCGACCTGCGCGATCGCAGGTGTTAGAAAAATCGCGTCAAAACTAAAATTCTACAATAGTAGAGCGCGTGAGCACTCGCGTGACATATTTGTCGGGAGTTTACCTTTCGTGTTTATTTTATGTAAGCGTTTATATTATGTATACATATTGTTATTATGAGTTTTTTTTTAGTTTAATAGTATATAAATACTATTAAACTAAAAAAAACTCATAAATATAGTTACTTTGGTTATAAAACCAAAGTAACTATATTTAGTACAAAAACGGCGCATATTTCGAGATACCCCAATACTGGTCGCGTTGGGAAATGTTCCTTTTGTACAGGGCGCGCAATAAGTCCACCAGAAAACAATGTCACACCTCTAACAAGTGGATTTGTCTTCAACATCAAGTTCTTCAATGTCCTGACTGTTGTAAAAATGATGAAGACTTGTAAACGATATGAGCGAGTAAAAAAAGAAGACTGAGAAGGTTTGATGTCAAAAAATAATAAATTTTTCTCAAAATTTACTCGCGTCCCAAACAGGGGCGCGTGTAATGGAGTGTTAATATCCACAACAGAGGTGATCAGAGGTTTAAACATAGCCTTGAAACATAAGAAAATTTAAGAGCATCCATCATGATTTGCAAATTGAATGTTATTCTTAAGAACCCATGGTACTAAGTATGATTTATTCTATATTGTTAGAAACCGTGAAAGATTAAAAAATACCACCTCGGTAATTTTTACCGTGTGGTTTGTAAGCAGGTCAGCACACAACACTTTTTACTCCAATGCACGGTAAAATGCGAGACGCCGCCGCCGGCGCACTAAGTGGCACAGAATCTCCTTTATCATAAAAGGAAAACGGCAAGGCAACCTCGATAGCCATTTACAAGCGTAATCCGAATTAGATAGGTACAGGGTGTGACAATACAATCAAACTAGACAACTTACGAAACATAGGTCTAACAAAATTAATTGGACGTTTCATACTAATTGCGTTGCCGATGCGATATTTTGTACGGAAACCCCAAATTTTTTTTTTTGTCGAATCTTGTTCCTTAGAGAAAGTTGTCCAGTTGGATGGTCTGAACCACCACCTAAGAGGTATTGCGCTTATTCTTAAACACCTTGTGTATAGAATACTCTTTATTATGTACACCATACAAATTACTGGGATAAAAAGTAGACATTACACATAAGGTAACACAATGAGCAGTGGTGGAATTAAATCTTTCTTCTTAAACTTTGATTAATACAAACTTAAGGAAATTCACGCTTCGGCAGCAACAATTGGTGATTCCTTGAAGATATCGACGGCTTAGCAAACGATTCAATAGCCAACTAATCTGAACTAGTTTGGTAACCGCCATTCGTGACACTTAACAGTGATGGATCGACAGCAAAAAGCGTCCATCCGTTTAGAACCTGTTGTTCCAGTGTGGTTTGAGGTTGGCCACAAAAACAATGCCAATATTGGGCCAAAGTTTCTCACGAGGACAGTCACTTGCACGGACATGTACCGTTGGGACTTAATCGATTTGTTTTTGCCAACATGCAACTGGTTGAACGTACTTTTGAGTCGCATCATGCTAAGCGACGACGGCTTCGAAAAATTCGCAAGAACTGTAAGCTGTTTTATCAAGTACCTACAACATGTTTGTTTGCTAATTAACCTTTTCATATCAGATATAATATTAGTGTGCTCATTTACGTGCAATAATTTGTAGATGATTAACTATATCATGGCCGAACATGCAATTTTATCGTAAATTTGACTCTAATTAGTGTTAACATCATGTTTCTAACTGATAACATCACACTGTACAAATATTGTAAAGTCAGAACACAAAGTTCGACTCATATGAATGCAAAAGAGAAGGTTGTTGGTGTTTACTACCGTTATATTGTAACCTATTTACAATACTAAAATATTTGTGCTTTAGTTTACACTTTACAAGTTCACCATACGGTATCGACCATGTTTATCTCTGACTCTTGACTCTTTCTAAGGCGAGATTGCTGAAAATTGCTTAATCTTCCCCAAATTCATGTATTTTTTCGTCACACCTATTAAAGATTAAAGAAAAGCAACAATAAAGAAGCGTATACCCAAACAACAACAGAAATGATATCGTTAAAATTATCTTGACGACAATCCGATTGCACAGATAAAAGCAGAATTACAGTCCTAAGGATTACAAGTAGACTGTCGCATACAGAGCCTTTAATAAACCAAGAAGCATCATTTGCGTTTTCTTAATTAGTCCATCAGATGTAAATGAAGCAACTAGATACAGTTGTATTCATATATTTTACAGGATTTGCAGTTGTGTCTGCTGCTAAGGAATATTAGACTTTCGAGACACTGCGGTCTTTCATTGGGTTAATCAGTTTATCTACAGCTATACTTATATAAGGTCTATCTTTTCAAACACGAAATATTTTAAAAGTAACTTTTGTAAGTCGTAAAGTCGCCATAGCAACGAAAAAAAAATATCTGAGCGTTTTATTTTTACAAAATTATTATAATACTAATTTTTTTTGAGACTTTTTGCATAAAACCTTTACTCCCATATTCTAACAATGACAGTAGGTAAATACGACGTAGTAAACTACCGTAATGGATGCTTAAAAATAAGGAGCCAGTATTTATTTTGTGGGTCAAGTAATTTTAAACTATTTAATTTTTATAAAAAAATATACTCAGATAAAAAAAAATCCCTTGAAATGGCTTTGTTATAGCCGTTAGATGAAAATATTTCGTGTATGAATAGTTAGGCCCTATATTATTAAAAAGAGGTAAAGTTTGTAAGTATAGTTGTAAAAGGTAATCTCTGAAACTACTCATCCGAATTCAAAAATTCTTTCTCTGATGGAAAGCACTACTACTGGTGGCAAACACTATTACCGAGTGCCATAGAATATGTTTTTCAAGCGGGTGAAGTTGTTGGTAGAAGTCAGTAGATACATAAAATTATAATGTTTATATTACCAATACCTGCATATACGGGGTGGAAGGGACATCGACGCGAAAACGGTTACCACGTAGTCGGTAAATCACATAGAAATTTATCATCGGTTATTCCATCCAATGGATCAAAGGACACAGCGATTCCCGAGGCAATGATGCAGCGGACGAACTCGCTAGAAGGGGATCGAGCATGGCAGCAGTGGGTCCCGAGCCCATTGTGCCACTCCCCTTCGGGTACCTACGCACACTGGTAAGGAAACGAACCAGCGAACAACACCACAAGCTGTGGCTGGACCATGGCGAGTGCAGGCAGGCCAAGGAAGCACTTCCTACTATCGATGGCCGCCTCACCAAACGAGCGCTTAGGCTGTCCAAACTACAGCTGCGCACACTCACAGCCGCCATCACTGGACACGGCTCTTTTAATAAACACCTCTTTGTCATAGGAGTCACAGACAGCCCCCTGTGCCGAGCCTGCATGGAGGAAGACGAAACAGCAGCCCACGTGCTTCAACATTGCCCAGTGGTTGCAACATACAGGGCAAAGTACTTCGGTACCCCAGGTACTCTCCGCGAGATTGTCAGCAACACCAAGGCGCTGCTGGCCTTTCTCGGGGAGTTAGGGTGGATCGAATAGATTTCCCACCCGCACGCAAAATACGCGCTTTGACGTGGAGTTGCGGACACCAGCCCGTTATACAATACAATACAATACAATCATCGGTTATTAAAAAAAAAAAAGTTTCCTACTAAAGTGCAATACCTACACGGTCAAAATGTATGAAACAGCTAATTTTTTTCTTAATAACTGATGAAAAATTTCTATGTGGAGGCCCTCAGAATGATGTACTGAATGAGTATATATAGCAACTTTCGGTGTTTTTTAACACCCCTTCACTATTGCTTTAATTATCATAAGGAAAGACTACAGACATTCTCAAATTATATGAAATGTCAGAGCGTATGTAACGTTCAGTCTGCCATTACGTAACATGATATTTATAATGCCAGTCATTCATCAAAAATTCCTCTTAAGAAATGCAATCAAATATTAATGCTTCGTATCATAACCTCAAAGAAGAAACGCAACGCAGCGAATTCAACGCAAAGATTTTAAGAAATAATAACAAGGAGTTCCCGAGATTAGCGCGGTTAACCATACAAACAAACTCTTCAGTTTTATAATATTAGTATAGATTATTTAAAATCGCACGTACTACAGGAGCTATCACAACATAGGAATCAATCACCAAGTTTCTAATATTTAACACATCAAACCAAAGGCAACAATTTTTCACGAGAATGAAATTGTTGATACAGTAGTGTACCGACTTAGTCCCCGATAAATCCCGATCAAACAAATTATATTATGGTTGTGATTTTTTATCAAGTAGCTGACAAGCTTACGCGAAACTTATCATTATCTTGGGTATATATCGCGAAACTGAAGATTGATTATACATAATGAGAAAGGTAATGAAGTCATTGAGCTGCCCTAATTACAGCAATGACGAAAAGTAAGTTATTAGATATCATATCAATAGGCCATCTTAAGCCAATAGATAACAATCACGGTAGATTGCCCATTACAGCTGGTTCTTTGATCCATGCACAAATAAGTAGGACGAAAATTAATTGGATCAAAATTATCACCATCTGTCTGGCCTTTTCCCAACTATGTTAGGGACGGCTTCCAGTCTAACTTGATGCAGTTGACTACTAGTAGAGCATAGAGCGACTGTGCATAAGTGTGACCGTGCCTCAAAACATAAAACATATGTTTTTGTTATTGTTTTGTATGTAACTGACCTAAGCTTGTAAAAATATAGTGATGCAAGATCATTCGTATCAGCTGTTGTGTTTCTTATTACTTGACTATGACTAGAGAAAAACATACGATTGCGTCTATAGACCGACCGCTTCAATGAGCCCCCCGCCTTGCCCCATCAAAGGCACATTAAGCGTCCACAAAGTCCTACCAATATCCCACAGGTTATTTGCTTTCAAATAACCATAATCCACGTAGGTATTACGATACTAATTGAACCAATACGTGATCAACCTTCAGAATATTCCATTTAAATTGATACCTTCGCGAGGACTCATTAAAGCGGTCGGTCTATAGTGTTTGCTTTAAATGTAGTCGAACCTAATTCAATAATATTTTCATTATCTGGCTTAATGTTATTTATGCAGAAAATGTTTTATTGAATTGAGTCAGCCGTTTTAATTACAGAACTTTAGATTAGTCTTGGTTTCTTATCAGTAATTCTAAAGTGTATGAAGAATGTTCAAAATAAACTAAATGAAAAACATGATAAACATGCTGTTTTGATATGGAAAGAAAAATTCGAGTGCGAGCAGGGTTTTAAACAGCTGTAGTTCCCTACGCAGGGTTTGCGTATAAAAATATAAAAAAATATGATAAACATGTTCTGACGTGACGTTGTTTCAATTAAATGAGAGTTAACAAGAATGTCCACTATGCAGTACGTAAAACAATAACAAAGAGAGAATTTATTAAAAAATAAACAAACATTTTAAGAATTCTGAAAGGCTTTTAAAACATAACTTTCTAACTTATATAAAATACTAGCTGTTGCCCACGACTTTGTTCGCGAAACTGACCATGTTCCATTCAAACTTTCAACCCTCGTTTTAACCCCTTAGGGAATGTATTTTCAAAAATCCCTTCTTAGTGCACACTTACGCCATTTAAGGAACGTTAGTGCAAAATTTCATGCGTCTAGACCCAGCCGTTTCAGCTATGCGTTGATCGATCAGTCAGTGAATCAGTCAGCCAGTCAGAAAACAGACATATTAACACATAACAGATATATTTATATATACACCGTGACTTTTTAGTCGTCTTACAACGGCAGCCCACTTCATGTATCCAATGAATACTAAACATTCATAAAAAAAATAGGTATTTATGAGATTTTAATAACTTAAAAATAAAAATATTATTCAGTATTATGACGCAGTTAAAACACTCTGTTGCGAGCGATGATCTACTGGACACTAGTGCTGGGTAGGTATTGTTCTCCCGTTTGACACGTAAACATCATCAACAGAATGTTTCATAATTTTATTCTAATTTTTTATTATTATTTTTCTTTGTACCTATTATAGAAGATGCTATCTTATTTCGGGTACATTGAGTGGACGACCTTTGTAAGACGAATAAAAAGTCACGGTGTATAGATAGGAAAAATAGAGAAATCTAAAACGTTCACGTCAATTGAACATCTTCGTCGTAATAGCACGTTCAATTGTCTATTACAGTGTTACTGGAAGATTCATGATCTGATTGGTTCGGTTGTTTAGGACCAACAAATATTGTGAATTTGCGACTTGACACCTTATGACCATACTTTCACTGTGGGAACATGTATGAAATCCTAATTCTGATATTTGTACACACGGGGACACATCAAGCTATACATTTCCTATATAACAGGGCCTCGCTTTGTTTCGATTTTTCTTACAATGAGAGATCTCCATAAACTGGTTTTGTATAGCTCGATTGGTCGTCGTTTGTACCTAGTACCTAGGCACAATATAAATGTTGTGTATACTAACTAGTATTTGAAATTATTAACGTAGTTTGATGAGGCTTTTGCAAGAGGCAACTACAGCCGACGACGTCACTTGTAACAATTTATCCAATAACATACTGCGTCTGCGCACGCGACAATTTGTTCAACGATAACACTTACGACAACACCTCATTGACACATTTCTCTTGATTACTTACCAATTTACCACTTGTTATCGTTATCCTCACGTTTATGTGTAAAAGTTTTATAATTTGCCAAATAAATATTGAGCCGGTTTATTTTTATTTTTAGGATTTATTTACATTAATAAACACGAATGAAGTATTTATTCCCAAAACAGACACCCACTCACAATATTTTACTGATGTTTTATTTTTTTAACCACCAGAGGTGTGGTGGTGATAATCGTAAACTACAGGAAAAGCAACAAAACCTCTGTAATAAATCAATATTGACAATGTGTCCAACAATATTTATGTCCATTCCAAGTTATTATTGTAGACTATAATATGAAGATATAGTAAACCGGAACATCATGTTCAGTGGCGTAGCAAGGCCTAATAGGGACAAGCCAAGTCTTCATTTAAGAGCGAGCGAAGCGAGCTCGAAATTTTGAAGCGTTCTACACGGCGATAAGTTAAATATTCATTATTTAATCATAACGGGTCTCGTCAATAACAATTTGAGGTTATTGGAAGATTTTGTGATTTTTTTCCTCTACACGTCGGGGGCCTTCTTACTCGGGCGCCCCGTATCATTGATACGGTTGATACGGCGGTAGCTACGCCCCTGATTATCTTCCTAGCCTTTACCCAACTATGTTGGGATCGGGTTTCAGTCTAACCGTATGCAACTGAATACCAGTATTTTACATGAAGCGACTGCCTATCTGACCTCCATAACCCAATTAGTTTTGGGTAATATGATATCCACTCGTAAGACTAGTTGCCAAACCTTCGGGCCACTGACTAAGATCTACAAGTGACAGCCGGGACCAACGGCTTAACGTGATTTCCGAGGCACGGAGAAAACTCAGTGTGTAATGGATGGTCACCCATCCACAAACCAACCGAGGCAAGCGTGGCTTAACCTGAAGATTCATCCGAGCGGCTGTTATTATATAGCCTCAAACAACCAGAACGATTTAGCAAAAATAAATACCAATACGTTTGACATTCTTTAAGGTAAGGTCACATCATCACATGAGTCACTCCGTTAAGCAGATGTTGATGACCCCACCAAGCTTTTTATTTGCCTACACGTGAATCAACAAAGCTATACATATCATTATGTTTAGGAGAACAAAAAAAAAACAACGGCTTACAATACGAACAACATGTAGGTGTGTAGATATTAATCTGAAATCAAATCACGTTATCAATAAAGCCAAGCGACTTTTTGAAAAGCCGCTAAAGCCGGTATTTAGTACATCAGTAGTCCGTAATACAGAAACAAAGGAACTTAAAAATGCAGTTAGGACAGTCACCCCTGTTGTTAATTGTTACCATGAGAACTTTAAAGTATGAAAGAGCTTTGATTAACGAATTAATTTAACAAATTAGCATGAAATCCTTTATATTCTTCAAAATATTTATATTATTTTTACGGTAAATCTTTCAATGTACAATATACTGATTGCATGAAGACGGATACAACTTCAAGTGCTAATATGGCTGCAGGAATGTAGTTATATGACAAAAAGATTGCTAACAACTTGTACAGGTGAATACAATCGTCTTAAATCAGTTTACATTTTATTAAAAATTACAAAAGCTTGCCCAATATCTGCTTAGTAACTTGCTAACTTGGCGACGATTTTATCATGTAACCTAACGAAGTTAATCTTTGTAACATGTATTAATTATATTTTGCAATAGTGTTATAAACTAATCAAGCTTTCGGTTAACGAGAATTTGCAACCTCGTCCATGCATGCCACAACTTACTCTATTTTAAAACGCATTTGCTAACAGCATAATGTATGAACGTGGACGAAGTAAAAAGAGTATGGTAGGATCGAAAAACGCCTAAGTTTATTTACGTTTGTGCTAACAGCAAAAATAAACATTAACAATGTCAATATTAACTTTGCAAAGCCCGTCGTTAAAGCGCATAAAATGTGAACTAGTACCATTAAAGCACGCATGTAACCTATTTCTATCGTTTTCTGAGAATAAAATAATAAATATGTGTGTATAAAGTTGTTTTGAGTAAAGTTAACAGCGCTGTCGGTGCCTGTACTAAAGGGAAGAAGTGACACGGTCATGAATGAAAGCCGCTTTCGCGACATTTCGAAGTGTGTTGATTGTACTTGCGAGTTTTCTTAGGAGATGAAAAGTTCAATGACCACGATTTATCAAAAGCCTGTCACCAATAGATGATTAAGTAAGCAAAAATCGCAGAGACATTCAGGACGGTAATATATACTAGTGGTATCACACAGTTGATGAGATATTAAGCCCACACGGCCCGGATTCCCGAAGGACCGGATCCCTGAAGGCCGGAATCATCAACGGCCATGTTAATTTTATGATTGTGAATTATGTGGATGATCCTTAAAACATGTGGCTCATAAATATGAACCAAATTAATTTATAGTTTTACGAAACAGTTAAGGATGTAGCTATCAGTAGCGAAGGGTCAATTTTTGTAAGAAGTAAGCCGGAGTACATATCTCTAATGTATTATTATTTGTCTATAGAATACTGACTGTGCCATTTTTCAAAGGGAAGCCGCTAGGAATCGAGTTGTATGGGACCTTCGCCACTGGTAGCTATACAAGTAAATCAATGGACAGATTACCTTGTATGGTAAAAAGTTCGATTAATCATTACAAGAAAACCAAATAGCACACACTGGTACCTATTGATGTTGAACCATACTGAATCATTGTCCAAATTGTACGTACCTACACCAAGTGGATTGGTGGTTGACCCTTGTTTGAAACACAATACAATGTAACCAGAAACGATGACCCAAAACCTGCATTATGTAGATCAGTCTTAATTTAAGACATGTTGCAAGCGATTGCTGGCAAGTACCTACCAATCCCCACTTAGTTTCTAAATAATTATTAATTTTGTAACAGAAAATATCACCAAGATCACGATTCACTAGCTGGAGAGTCCCTGCATTTAGTACATTTACAGTACGCTAATACTGACACCGCGATTAACGTGGCCACCTTCTGGGCCCCAGGAAATGAAAAGTCGTACCGTTGATACCCAAGAAGATCATATAGATAGCCTTTAGAAATATTTAAAAACATTAGATGTTTTTTTTAATGTTGTACTTTGAGAATGTGTAGTTAATGGTACAGTCAGTCACACTCACAATCTGAAGATTCCTAAAAGTGTAATATTGGACAACGTAAAATATTTTATGTTTTAATTATTTTGGCATAAGCTCTGAGGTGTATTTATTTATTTATCTTTGATTCAGGCACTTTATCCTTAAAATTGATAAAAATAAATATAATCGATGACACATAATAAATAGGAACAATTCACTTTAGAAATAACACTTAATTATGCGATCTTTATTTATGGTTAAATTACTAACATGTTAACAATAGTGTAAGTTAATGAATTTATTATTAAAATAATAAATTAAAAAAATATTCTCAGAAAACGATAGAAATAGGTTACGTGCAATGAATGTTTATCAGTAATTGATGTGAAAAACGTTTTCATTCAACGTTAGAGAACAAATAATCATAACTTACAAATGACTTACAGGTTCAATTGTTTTCCACTTCATACCTATGATGACTTTGCGAGGCTTTCATGCAACAGATGTTATTCTCTTGTTACTAATCCAGTAATCTCTGACTGACTTACCTACGTATGTTATTCATTGTTGAAACAAATGTTTGTCGTATATTGTGATTTGTGGGTACTTGACAATTATTTTGACATCTGTGCTGACAGAGATACATAAGTTGTTATAAAATGTGACATAAATGTGTACAGTATCTGTAGGTACTTTTTCTTATTTACACGTGTTTTCTTGATTGATTGTATATGATGTTTCATGAATGCTGTCTCTATTGAATTGAATTGAAAAAAATGCGCATAACTCATGTGTAATATTATGTTAAGAGAAAAAATACAACAGATTAATAGTGGTTAAAAGAAAGACATAATAAAATCGTTGTGTTGACACAACGATTTTATGCGTCATGTGTTGTTGTTTTATCTTTATTTACCTAATACATATTTTCTTATTGAAATTTGCACATCATGCGTTACTGATTGTATATATAATAGCTATGTATTTATTATACCATATTTTTGTTACAATATTATTATCGAGAAAAACAGTTGACAGATGTTCTACTAATAAGAGTGTCAAGGTAAAATTCAATTTATATTACCAAAAAAATAAATAAAAATGTCACATTAAACAAAATTAAAGTAATTATGTACGAGTACTTATTATAAGGTAAAGCCTAGTCTCTATGTGGTCTGTGGCTACTCACTTTGATGTCTATTGTCTTCCATCTATTAAAAGAATAGATATTGAGAAAGGTACAGCCAGCATCAAAAACATATGTACTTCTTTTTTAGTACTAAATTGGCAAATACAGTGACAATGAGTGGAAAAATTTAAAGTTAGAACATTTATTTATTTTCTTAAAATAATCCCCTCCAAAACACATCAGATTTGTTTACAAAAAAAATCAAATAAGGAAACGCTGAAGCGTGAACCTCTCGAGGACCGGTTGTATTGTAACAGCTAAGCCGGACATAGCCTTGTGTAAACAAACGTAAACAACCTTCTGTCATCATTGAAACAATGATAACATTGGCGCACAAGAGCTTTTTCCAAACATATACAAAATCTATAGGTTTCCTGCCTCTTCTCTTTGCTTTGGGAAAACTTTTATATCAACCAACCATTTTAAATGGTAATATTGATGCCTCAATAGAGAGAAAACATATTAGGGTAATAATTATGATATTCTTTGGGGGGAACCACAGTAAAGATATTCTATACTTTCTGTAGCCTAGCAAATATAATTGTCATGGAAGACATTATAATCATTAAAAAACACCTGTAAAGAAACAAATGATCAGCAAATTGATACATCGTTATTTAGGTAGTAGAATTCGTCAAGTCACTTTAATGACGTAAATGTTACGTCTTTGTCGTATGTTATGTCTTTTTCTAACGTCTGAGTGCAATATAAATCACAATGCAGTACGTAACACAAAACTGAATGGCGAATTTAAACTTAGTCCGTTATATAAGAAAAGATACTTTGAACAAATAAATCGATAACCAGTTTTTGTTAAATCTATTCAAGTCTTATGACGTAAAAAAAAAACTACGGCGTAGAAGATAGTAATCTACATATTAATACGTTTCCGTCCTGCTATTACGAAGACAGTGAGTTCACCACCTTTCCCACCAGTGAAATAGTATAGAAAAAATATTCATGCATGATAATTTGATGGTAATCAGTTCGAAATGTTCAAGGCGATAAACTAATTCATTGATTTTTCGCAGTTAGTGATAAGGGCAAAAGTACAGTCGGTAGCCTATTCATATCTATACTAATGAAATGAAGCTGATGAGTTTGTTTGAACGCGCTAATCTGTGGAACTGTTAGTCAGGTTTGGAAACTTATCTTTGCCCAATTTTTGAGGAACGGCGGGTAAACCCGCGAGGCACAGCTAGTACAGCTGTACGTCAGACAGAACTGTCAGATGTGATTTACTAACGCAAGTAGTATAATAAAACATAAAGGTCAGATGTAAGTAGGCGCATCGGAAGCTGACGAGGACGCTGCTTCTATACATTTGTGACAATAATCTCATTGTAGTGAATTGGACCAAGATGACAGATAACGAGTGATTGTGATCGGCTCCACAACATTTCCATATTTAACGCTGATAATGTTCTTGCATGATAGCTCAGCGGTAATATTGTAGCTACGGTTTCTGATAGATAAATACTTCGTTATCTGGTTGGAATATTAAATTATGCAACGCACGTGAAATGTATCAAACAGAAAACAAATAAATACTTAGATGGGAGACTAATCTATGGTAGATTAAAGAAAACGTGTTTATTTAGTACAAGTACACATTGCTTTTCTCTTTGATCCATAAAATTCACGGTAAATGACGTTTTCAAGACTTCTCTAGATGCTATTACAAAGACAAGTGTCCCGGCCAAACTCATAAAGTCAGTTTATGAATGTAAAATATTGAGTATGGAAACACTGGTGATTTTGCAACAAAGAAAGGTAATGTCAAATGTTGTTCAAAATACCGATGATGTCATTGCAACTCAAATTAAAGCCTCAACCTGTTATTACCAGCCATTACTGTGTGCAGTTGAAGCCAAATTGCATTTTTTGTCCTATCGGCTGTCAGAAAATACAGTCAGGCAAAATTACATCATAAAATATTATTAAATTTATTTTTATTTTTTTTGGAATTTTTATTTGAAAAAAGTTATTTATTCAAATTATGCTGAGAATCAGCACTTTTTCAACGTCAAAATCACTAACATTCCCCCAAAACGACCGCTATTTGCCACATGCGCTGTTTTTGAAAGGAAGAATTGGCAAAACAAACTTCCGAAAATGGAGGAAATATTATTTTTTTCTTAAATTGAATTCAGTCATAAGTAGGCTAATAGGTAATGTGAGTAACGCAGACGTATTTTGTAACAGTGATGTTCACGATTCGCCTCTTATCATCCAATTTACTAATGTACTGAGGTGTGTGGTCGGTTTACTATAGCTTTAGACATTATTATTTGTGAAGCTAACCGCTCCAATCCAAACTGTCCCGAACTTGCTAACTTTGAGGCTTCTTCAATAAATATAAAGAAACAAAAATACAATATTTTTTATACATATAGATGAAGTCACATCTGAGTTTTCAATAAAAAATAGTCTGGAAACTGCCGCCAAATTTAGTTTAGCTAAATCGTAGTTTCGTCCATCTTACTGCGCCATTCACAAAGTACGTACGCAAGTAACATTTTAAATTATAACAATAGTACAATGCGCCACATTCAATTAACATTAAACAAATTTATTATAATCACCTTCATTAAGGTTAGTACCCCACTTTTTTCTTTCACGTGAAAGGTTCATGCATAGAGCATAAGCAACAAGGCAATGAATTAAAATAATTTGTTCATTGGTTTTTAAACAATACACACATTCATTATCGCAAATACGGCTGTTATGAAATTAGAAAACACTAGATTTGTAAACTGCGAGGTGTTGCAAAGTAATTTGTTTTATGTTTTCGCTTGTTTCATTTGTTTTTGCTATTAATAACATGCTGTTTGAGATTTGCTTCGCGATAATTATTGTAATAACTCTCAAAACCGATTGAATAACTTTGAAAACAAAATTGTATTCTAAAGCGCAATTACTTAAGGAATGACCGAAATTGAAATAGGTATCTACGTACTATGTAAATAAAACTTTAATCATGCACGATGCACATGATATGCATTAAAATTCGTTCTGGCATAAATACATTTTAACCTAAACGTCACAGAAGTATTAGCAGACAGTAAAAATAAAACAGTTTCTATTCACTTATGTAATTGATTAATTTTACTGGCTTTATAATTTTATTTACGGAAATACAAAATCTTTCTTTCCTGAATTGCAATTACGTGCAAATTCCGCCGCTGACTGTACTTGTTAGACGGGGCAGCTTTCGAACTGTTTCCGAGTAAATTGGTGAAGTCAAACGAGTCCAACCTTGGACTGCTCATTATATCCATACTCCATAGCGATACATGTACGGAGAATTATTTAATGAACCATTATTACATGCCATAATCGATTTACGTAAAGAAAATTTTGTAATTATTTGTTTGGAGCGAATTCTAAAAAAGAAGGAATTATTTCTGCTCTTTTACTTATTTGTTTCATTATTGTTTTAAAATAATGCATGTGCTGACGTATTATTTTTATTCTTACAAAGAAAATCGGTTTTGTATTTCGTACGAAGGTACAAGTACCCACACTAAACACATATTATTGCACCTGACTGTACAGGTACACGACAAGATTTTCCTTCTACATTATGCAAATAAATGATGAAGGAAAGCTGATACATAAGCACAAAAACAGTTAATTAAATGTCACTGAAGTTGTCAGGATAATTGTAAATTATTATTTTATGCTATGTTTGCCGCCTCTGTGAGTTAGATAATCAACTAAGATCACTAAGATTTACTTTAACCAGTCGAGCTAGTTTTCACTAAGTAACTATTTTACTGCAATAACTGCGTATTAGTTTTCACAGTCATGTTAGATTTGCGCTTTCCAAAAAAAATAGATTAAAATATTTTAGTTCCAAGCAACGTGCAAAACCTTAACCTTTTTTTTTGAAAAACAACTGATAAAAAATCAAATATCTATGTACAGACGAGCACATCAAGTTACCCGAAACTGTCAAATTTTCCCAATCAACCTTGAACCTAATGACTTAGCGATACGGTTGAAAATCTATTTAAAAAAAATGACAGATTGTAGCAGCTTTATGTGCTGGCGTCTGTTTTGAGAATTATACCAGGATGTATTGGCTATTGAATAAAAATTGGCTTTCGAAATAACACATAATAATAAAGAGAAAGTTGTTTGCACCTTTATTTATTTAATTAGTCATTAAAATGCTTTATTGGCAATAATATTTGTAGATACAACATAAATCCAGCTTTTAAGTAGCTAATATTTGATAAAACTGCTTCAAAAAATAATTTAAAAAATACTTACACACAACGTACACCTCTGCCTAAGCCTTCGGGGATTACAGTTGTGATGTCTGTGTGGTAAGTTGTGAACACTTTAAAATCACAAAGGCTCAAATACTAAAACTATCAATAAGTTCTCATAACCACTGAACGGATGAATCAACTCCTGCGCACAACCTGCAGTGAAGGCTTGCGTGAAACTGAATAAGCAATAATCAGTATAGTGACTGATTTTATTTCAGGTTTGTTTTCAAACAAAGTCGGCATGTAACCACATTCTACAAAACAAACTCACAGCAATGTGTTTAACAAACTGAAAAAAAAACCATGTGAGCAAAACTTGAGTTTCAATCAAGTTTACAAGTGAGAAACGAATACGAACAAAGATAAAAGGATTATAGAACAATCTTTTAAATAAAATAAAAAAAGCATTTTTACCCGACTGCGGCGAAGCCCGAGGGAGGGTTATATGTTTGACCTGTTTGTATGTATGTATAAACGAATGAACGGATTTGGATAAATTATACGTCGTTAGATTCGTCTTGGTGTCGCGAGTGTCACTAGTTGCATTGAAATGGAAAACAAAGAAAAATGGCGGATTTAGGGTGCCATGATATCGTAGCGTCCATATTTTTGCTTTCGTCCAATACCATCGAGTAGGGTATCAAAATTTTAAAGGGTAATTACAAAAAGCTTATAAGTTTAAAAGTAATTCATAGTGACAAATCGTATAATAAAAAATATTCATCATAATTATCTTGTTTATTTGCGGTCATCGCATCTTCTTTTCTCATACTTCTCAGTCGTCATCTTGGATACAGGTCATCATCATGTGCTTAGCTTTTTCCCAACTATGTTGGGGTCGGCTTCCAGTCTAACCGGATGCAGCTAAATACCAGTATTTTACATGGAGCGACTTACTAGGCGATTTTACTAGGTAATACGATACCCCTTGGTAAGACTGGTTGTCAGACTTTTTGGGCTACTGACTACCTGTAACGACTGTCAAAGATCTACAAATGACAGCCGGGACCAACGGCTTAACGTGCTTTCCGAGGCACGGAAGAAACTCGGTATGTAATGGGTAGTCACCCATCCACAGACCAACCTAGGCAAGCACGGCTTAACCTAAAGATTGATCCCAGCGGTTGTTATTATTTAGCCACGAGCATGGTATAATAATATACTTCGCCTGGTATTCTCTTCCCGTGACAACTGGATCACGTGATTGGCCCAAGAATACGTCATCAGTTGCGATGCTGTCGATGTGTTGCCCGGTGTGTGATTGAATTACCCGAGCAAAGTGCATTTTTTAACTTAACAAAGCAATTATGAACTTATAATTCAATATTTAAATTAATTTAAAACTAAATAGATGAATCACACGAGTTACTAAATAGTTAAGCTAGTTAGTAATTTATTTTATTTTCATTCACTAAATGAGAGTCCCTAAATTTACTGAAAAGGACAATCAATGGTAACACTTTTCGTGACGTAGTCTTGGGCCATCCTGGGAAGAGAATACCAGGCGAAGTATATTATTATACCATGGCCACGAGCTCCTCATCTTGGATACAGGTACAGGGTTAAAAATCTTTGGAAGAGACGGAATAACCTATTCTGACCCTTTACGGGTCGTGTCCAATACGTGATAATGATTATCTACAATATTAAAACAATGACATTCATTTTGTTAAAGATTTTTGAACTTCTTGATAAGACGGTGTAAAATAAAAATACATAAACTGGTCAATGTTTTTGTAGGTATATTAAGATAAAAATAGTATAATATAGGTATTAAGATGACAGAAAATTGGTTTTGTTTATGCTTAGATAGCCCTCACATTCAATTGAGATAGAAAGTAGGTCGTGGTTAAATTAAAAGGACCAGATAATTCTGAAATGGTTTTGGTCTTGTTTCCGTTAAATTCTTTGGGACGCACGGCGGCCAATCAAGCTAAGCAAAACCAAATTAAGATGATCTCTCATCGTACGGGAAGCTCATACTAAGCGAAGGTTATAATGGTTATGTAGGGTTCGATGTGCCGCAGTGTGTACACAACTACACACAAATTATTTTACTAACAAAACATCATGGAAAGACCCAATAATCAAAGTATTATATGGTTAAAACACAATTCTTATAAGTAACAGTCGGATTTTTATACGGTTTTCAAATATTTTTGATTCTTTTCTTTCTTTTAATTCTTGATTCTTATTTTCTTTTTTTTTTAATATTTATTAATTAATTAAATTAATTAAAAATATTTTGGTTGCGGAATTCACAACATAAGAATGAAAGAATTTTGATATTAAACCTGTAATAAAGGAATGACAAAGTTTTGTCAGGTCGTATAAACCGTGCGACGTAGGGACGGGTCGCTATTAAAAGCATAAAAGCCATAAAAACATGTAACGACTAACTAGCTAGACAAAAAAGCCATCCAAATGTTTATAACCGAATTAACATATCCACAATAATAGAAAAGTAAACGCACTTTCTAGCGACACAGTTAAACTTTCTTGCACTAAACAGTTCCGCAATAACATACCTAGAGGTTGGTACACTTGGTACGTGTTCAAGATTGGTTAGTTTATAAATAAAAGGTTTTCTGATGCAAGGCACGTGGGTGTTACAGTCAGCATTGATACGATAGAAATGTGCAGACGACTCGGCGCGAGCGATGTCAATAAGAAACGCTACAATGATCTACTATAGGCTCAATTAAAATTACGTAGCGAAACTTCGCAGATGAAGATAAAAAAGAAAAGATTTTCTTATTAAATTCAACACGGTCAAAATGTATGGAACAGCTGTTTTTTTTTAATTACCGATGAAAAATATTATGTGGGCGGCTCAGAATGGTGTACTGGATACATGGAAACCGATTTAACTTCGGTGTCCCTTACACCTTGAATATAACAATAAAGGCAATACCTCATAAGTGGTGACTCAGACCATTAAACTGGTCAACTTTCCGCAAGTAAGGAACATGGATCGTCAAAAATAATAATTGGCTTCCCCTTGGATGCGATATTTTGGTAACCCATATGCTCCTGAATGTGAACATAGAAAGAAAGAAAGAAAAAATATTTATATAACATAGGATGTTGCAACTATCCACGTGTACATTGTTTTGGACGAATAACCACTAGTAGCTGTTATATTTCTCATATTTACAAATTCGTTGTATCCGGTCTTTGTTGAATATCCGACTAGTAGGTAGACAACATTACTCCCATAGTACTATGAATCCTGGGAATGTAGTTTGTTGTCAACGGTTTAGTAAATAGATTAGAAATGCCAAAACAAAATTTGTAATGAAAACTCGTTCAGTGTTGCTACCTCGACGGAACAGTAGCGGGGTGTGGGTGTGAAGCTGTGTCACAAATTATGCTGTACCTCCTATCCTGTCCTCTGAGCCCCAAAACTTGCTCCAAAGTAACATCTGCGCTGCCACTGACACACCGTGGAGCTGGCGAAGTTTTGGCCAAAAAATATAAAAATCTGTCGTGTCAGTGACACCAAGAGGAAAAGGACCACGAAAACAAAATTGTCGTTGCAAAAGGATCACGAGTAAGTATATTTTATTGGAGTCCTTCGATCTTTGCAATGAATTTTGAGGCGATGCGTAAATCGTAATGCTTAATGGAACAGTAGTAAGGAAGCATTTCTGAATGACTTTACCTAGGCCAAGCAATATTTTATTGACAAGTACCCAATATTTACCAAGGTTTTGGCAGCTAAGGTGCACTTTACCGCAATCGAGTGGCGACATAAACATCACGTCGTGTATAAATTCTGAACACACATTCTAGTTTTAGTAGAGACTATAAATAAGGCATTTTATAAGATGCAGTAAATATTTGTAGCTAGGTAAGCTCCGCGGTTCCACCAGCCGTTTCTATTTCAGCTCGGCTCCTAAGAACGTAGAGTTGTTAATATCCTATAACTACAGCCTTCCTCATTCAAATCAGACTAGCAGTTCCAAAGATTAGCGCGTTCAAACAAACAAATTCTTCAGTTTTATTATATGAAGTATAGATTTTTAGTAAATATTGGTAATAATATTTAGGCTATTTGTGAACGAGGATGAGTACCTAGACTTGGTCTACCACGTACTGAAACAGTGTAACCAACGGTTTATGACTTAGGTCAGGAATGATTCAACCTAATTATAGCTGAGACGTAGGAATTCTGGTTCAGACGATTGTGTACTGGTCAAACACATTGAACTTATTGATGGGGGAAATAATGGAACTGTTGCGTAGGGACTTTAGATAGAAATACCATAGACATAGAATAATGTTAGGACAAAATAAATAAATTACAACTGCCTACGTTTCCCAATTTCAAAGGTTTGGGGGTTTTGAGTAACGCTAAAACTACGGATGAGAGTATAGCACCGTATAAATTACAAAAAAAGGGGAAAAAGAAAAAATGAAAATTACAAATGGAAAGAAATTTTGCATAGGGTGACACAATGGGCGGTCTTATCGCTATAAGTTCTCTCTTTCCTTTATATGTATAAAAAGGGAAGAAGGGAGATTACTGCAGCAGTAATAGTCAGGAGACTTTATCGTTAGGGAAATGTAGAATCCCTAAAGGATTATGAAAAGTGGTATGCCGATTATATTTCAAAATAAAATGCAGTCATGCATACCCCAAACATAAAACTGCCATAAGTACAGTCCCTCATCTTTATCTCTGTCCGTGTAACGAAGCTTCGATGTGCTGCATTCCGATTATCAATGTTTAATAAACTCTAGGAGTTTGCCAGTTTAGCACGGAACGCCATTAAACTTAGCTGAACGACTAACTACCGGTCTAGACAGCCTTGGAGTGCGTATTTATAGTTAGATGCATTGCATGTTTGCTTATAGATTGTTTTAGATCGGAGCAAATTCTTCTATGAATTCCATCTTGTCGATAGTGAGCTTAGAGACGGGACATTTTTATAATGACTGAAAACCTATTTATTTGGGTAATTGCAGTCATTAATATGAACAACTTTTATTACTGGACTAAGACATAAATATCCACACGCAAAATACGCTCTTGGACGTGGAGTTGCGTACACCAGCCCCGTTATACAAGTCTGAAGTATGGCAAAACCAAAAACTGCTCTTACATACAAAAGTGCATAAGGTACAAACAATGAAAATGTGCGCAAGCAGATTTATTTTTCCTATTACAGAGTTGGTCCCATAGATAAAGCTGTTTGTAGTGGTACTTTCGTACACGTCTAAAAGCTTGACTTGCCTTATAACCTATTAGGGGCTTGCCATAATGTTGGTCCCTAGGCACGTCACTGCTCTTTTCATTTATCAGCCATAAAATACAGTTGTCAATGGTCTAACCTACTCAAACAACTATCATGAATCTCAAGGCTTAGGACACGCATTAAAGACATAAGAAATATAATCGGCAAACCACTTTTCATAATCCTTTAGGGATTCTACATTTCCCTAACGATAAAGTCTCCTGCCATGTATCCATGATGTCCTAATACAATAATCTGTCGCAGTCAAGTGCGTGATAGCTCAAGTGGTGCTCGAACACGACATTATCAGCTCTAATCCCTGCTATCAAGCATTCAAATACTATGGCTGTATCTATTGTGTTGTAAATAGATATACGGCAGGCCGTTGATGTTGCGTAATTTAATATTTACATGAAAGTTTGAATAAATGTGTAGATTTTCAGAGAGTGTATTGGCCGGCTAAATAAGGGATTATCATACAATGTTTATAGAATACTCTTATATTAATCTTGGTTTTAATCAACCTCGTTGGTCGAGGGGTCGCAAGCGCGGGTGCTGAACATGAGGTCTTGGGTTCGATTCTCGGGTCGGGCAAAGTGCTATTGGGTTTTTCCATTAGGAATCCCAGTAGCAGCCACGAAGTCTGGATTCGTGCCCGGTTGATGGCAATAAGCTCGCCCCTTACTCCATGGGACTTATACATAACTGGCGAAATGTGGTTGTATTAGTGGGTACATCTCTGCCTAACCCTACGGGGATTACAGGCGTGATGTTCTGATTTAATCAACCGATAATGTTCATGTTGTTGGGACATATGCCTCCTCTTTGTAACACTGAGCGGGCCTTGCAAACCCACATGTGGGCTTAGTGCGGGTTGGTAACCGTCAAGCAAATTATAATTCGAACATTTAAAAAACTCAAGTATACACAAACGTTGTGCATATTTTCGTCCCCCTGTATTTTCATAAAAATAAATCTTTCTAGACATTTTTCAAGAGATAACTAAGACAGACGAAATTGCAACCGAAGCAACTACTAAAGATGTACAAGGTTTAAGTAGAAACTTTTTTATTCTATTTCCTCAAGTTATTTCTTTCTGGATACTAATAGAAAACTTGTCAAAAAAAGTATGAAATGTATACATGGTCTGACACGACTTATCAGGGTTCGAAGCGATTGATAACTATCTTCATAATTATCATGATAATAACAAAAAACAAAAACAATAATTTGTTATCTTCACGTGTATCCGAACGCGATTTGCTGCTTCCACACGTATCCAAACGCGTTAAATGTCAACTTTAAACGAAAAACGGACATAAAAATTGTGTTTAACTAATCAAGAAACAGATTTTGTTTGTTACATTGTTGTGTTAAAACTAAAAAATAAAAATAAAAAATTATAATTGCCTTTCTTTACATAATGTTTTCAGATAAAAAACAGATCAAGAGAATCAGAATTCATAATTACGAACCCTGCGAATTATCGTAAACAAGTTTTACTACTTATATCCGAATATCAACGCAGGGTTGGACATATCCGTCAACAATTAATTTCCGACATCATTTTCCGTTGCTAGACCAAAAGAATGATTAGTGTTATTCATCACTTTTCCCTGAATATGGTCTTTATGCCTAATTTCATTGATGAATGGGTATTCGTTGTTTATAAGTGGGAATACCAGAAAAAGTTTTTCCCTGAGGTGTTCTCAATTGTTACCGTTTCATTCATTAAATAGGTTTTCCTTTGTGTCATATTATATCTATTGTTTCAGCCGGAAGCCAAGTAGTAATTCTGGATGACAAATAGGACCTGGGTTATTGTGGTGATTGTTTTTCTTTCACGTATTTTGTACGTCAACAAAAATCACGTCAATGAAAAGCATTTTTTCCAGTTTGACGCAAATAATGAAGTATCATTAATTTCCTCAAAATATTTGCAGCTTGCAGATGCTAAAAGACGGTAAATTACTTACAAATCTCTTTAAAGACTAGTTGTAGCTGAGAGTACCAGACTGAAACTGCACGTTTTGATGCGTTTCTTTATATATTTATTAGACTATTAACGTACACACATTAGACAACACAAGAAAAAGACATATAATATTTGAGTACATAGATACTGCTTATTTCATAAAAAAATGTCTGCCAGCAGACCTACGAAAGGAGAAAAAAGACAAAACAGGATCCTAAGCGCTTAAATTATTCAGGAAAAGCATCAATTTATGACACTGTTCTTGGATTTAAACTGACGAAAACAGGAAAACCATCCTCAAAACAAACCTCCTTTTTTTTCGTTGATTAAAAAGTGTCATGGCACTTCCGATTCAAGAACCCAAGTTCTAGAGATCGAAGGGTACTCTGATTCCCAGAAAGCGGTGGTTATAATACGCACTGCACCTATCGAATTACACGTGAGGCGACACGCAAGTGTACGCGCGTGAAATTGATACAGTGCGCCGTTTCACAACGGCCCCAAGTGTAATCTTTCTTCAATGTTACACTATAGGTACAGGCAATATTCATTTATCTATTGGTAGTAATTATGAAAATGTTACTAATAATTAAAAAAAAAAAACATTTTTGAATTTCTTTACGTGATGTAGATAGATTATGTTTACGAACAATATCATCCCTATGTAAAACCTACACCCACCTAGATGATAATATTCTATACCCACCTAGTAGTACCCATATTTCTTCAGTCATGTAATAGGATGCGAGCCTATTGCCATTAACCGTGCACAAATCCAAACTCCGTGGATGCTACAGAGAAATTCCTGGATAAAACCAGACAACACTGCCCGACCTGGGAATCGAACCCAGGACCTGATGCTCAGCAGTCCGGTTTGCGAGCACTAGACCAAAGAGGCAGTCAATATCTACACGGTCAAAATGTATTAAGTGTTGAATAAACATAATATTCGATCGAACGCATAGCAACCGCAAAAGAAAAATAAAGTGAACGATATTTTTCATGCACTTTCTTACAAACACACGTGCATGACACATTATCGCAAACATGCTTTACTTATAAATATTGAACATATTGGAGTTAACGCATAATACTGTAATCAGTTTATTTAAATAATACTAAACTACGCAATCTGTCGTGTAATGTTTCAATAAATCTTTAAGACATAGTTTAATTTATGTAAGTGCGTACTTGTAGGTAGGTATGTACGTCAACAAATACTCCGCATTTTCTAAATCTGTCGTGAAACGGAACTTATTTTCGTGTTTCGGTTTTTTTTTTTTTGTACCTAATACATTTTTTCAGTACATCAAATATTACAGAAGGTAAAGATAAAAACTTAAGGAAAATTACGTTATTAACAGTTTCACTGGAACCTATTATATTAAAAATTATTTAATAAACACGATAAAACCGAAAATACATGCCATTATTCTTCCTGTTGCGAGGCCTAAGGTCAAAAACGACCATACTGCCAACGAATTTTATAACAAACCTGAATTGTACAGCCTAGAATTTTAAATAAAGAACATACACATTATACAAGTCACCGAACTAGATAAGAAAAAGATAAAGCTTTGATTCTGTTCTCTCTGGCACGAACATCATTGCAATAAATCTCATCAATAACTATAATTTCCAGACGAAGATACATTTACTTATCATTAATATCTAAAACACAGGGAGGTTGTTATATGGCTGTAAGTCTATAACAGAACCTCTTTTTACCGTTTTTTTAGTCTAATTTATTCCATTCTCTATGGTATAGCATACTTTCAGCCCATTTCTCCTTCCAAACCTCTCTATCCTGATTCCTGTGTGTTCACAGGCCATGTTCTTTTTTTAAATAAATTGGAACGATTAGTAAACATGACGGCATGTCAAAATGCTTGCTAATTCTTATATTTTTGCATAAACAATTTAGGACATAATGGAATAGAATTTAAATTTGAATGGCATTGTGATTTATTCAAAGTCGATTACTTGCACAAAAAATCTATTATGTAAATTAATTATAATTTCATACATAGACGTTTCATGGAGTGTCAAGGTCAAAAGTAATTAAAGTAAAGTCGGATAATGAAGGTTTATTATTTTATAGATCACTTGATTACCCCGAATAAGATATAATGTACCTAGGCATAATTATTAAACTTGTTGTCTCAAGTGTTTAAATAACAGGTAGTTAGCTTTAACTAATACCTTATAGATAAACTCTATTTACACGATGATTGTACATTATCTTCGTTTTATATTTATTTACTAAGCGTTATTTATTTTTTTGGTTTACTTTTAAGTAAATATCCGCATAATAAAACTATAAAACACTAAACATACTACATAATAAAACTATAAAACAAATATAATATGGATATCGACACAAACATTTCGTAAATCCACTATTTCATTCACGTTTAAAATGACGAAATTTAACTTAGGTAGGTATTTGATATTTTCGAAAAATGTTTTGTAAACTGCAACGTAGACAGGTTTTAAAATATTTCTGAATGCATTCGTTTTATTCGCTTTAATCAAATGTTTACCAACAAAATATTTATCAGCGTCAAAAACATTTGGTTCCTAACAGTTTCCTGTAATGCTTAAAAATATAAAAATAATTATAACTTACCGCTTAAAATCAATAAAACCGTCCGTACTCACTGGCACTAAACACTGTCTTCACAAAAGCAAATAAAAAAGAACAAACTTTAAAAATTAAAATTAGCGGCTAAAACTTTTAAAAATCGAACTAAATATTCAAGATGGTGGAGCGCGCGTCTGCGGCGGCGGTTCAACGCTGAATGATAACAGGTTGTGTTGGCGGCGCCGTAATTATATCAATGAGAGTCAAGCAGTTTTCTGAACGAGTCAGGTGGAGTCAGTCACACTAGCTACCTAATGAATAGCTAAGTAAATAATATCATAGCATTCATAGCACATTTTGCTACATCATACGCGGTTGCACTTCGGCAATAAAATACATAAGGAAAACTTGACGATTACCCGTTGATCTGGTTTGGTTGCTTCTGTTGTTGAAAAAACTGTCCGCTTTTTTGTAAAAACCTTTCGGCCAGTCCAAAATTAAGGTTTCAAATTTTTAGGGCGCTTCCATGACTTGTTACGAGTTTATAAATTAATCAACAATCGATTGTAAGCCGAAACTACTTATTACCAAAATATGTCTGACCACATTTTTCTTCAAAAGAGATATTTTCCAAAACAGTTTCAAACTTTTCGGTGTCTGGGGAATTAACCACCGCTACTAAAAATTAAAGTAATCATCACCAGTATCTGCTTAACTATGTGCAAATCAGCTACCAAACAAATGTTAAGTTGCGCTTTCAACGATTGAAGGTTATTTCTTCATTAATTAATAAGCGGTCTATAAAATAATTGTTACGTACTGAAAAACCCCCATCACAGACAAAAACTGGGAATACGGAATAATGTCAAAATAATTGCTATCGAGTGCTACCTAGATCTACCTATTAATTAAATATGACCAGAAGTATAATAGGACAATCCGGAAAGTTGGTATTTTCCTTGAAAAGTTCTATTAAAATGATGCTTGAATCATTCCTATTCATTCACGATATAAAAGAAACGAAAAAAACATGATTGCCAGTCGCCTGGACTGTGTTTATGTGGGTCGCTGCTGTGCTATCACTCATGGGTTGTCGCAGCAGTGATCCACCGTTATTTCTTGTGTTGTATTGTTCAGTGTTTACTAACATAGTCGTAAGTTTTACTAACAGTTTTTGAGTCATGGATACTCGATTAAAGAGAATTCTATTCTATTCTATTCGGAGTATAAATGAGTTCTAAAATTTTAATTTAATGGAAAAAATTAGTTAAGACATGTAATGAAACTTTTTCAGCTGGTCGGTGGTCTAAATCGTGTAATCGGGTTATAATCAATTATAATCAGAAAACGATCAAAGGTTTTTTTTTCATACACACGTTTATTTGTATCAGTTTTGATAATGATTAGTCCTTCCAGGCCAAAAGTATTAAAACATCGTAATACTATTTATGCTGTTTTTATTTCAACTGGTGTCATGAAGGTTAATATTTCGATGAATAATTGTATACTTATAATAAAGAGGTGAACTTTCTAAGATTTACATTCGTAGGAGATAATCTTCGAAACGATTCATCCGATTTCAAAAAATCTTTCACTGATTGAAACCTATTACCGACGGTGCGATCGTGTTCCACGCGTGCCTCAAAGAATTGTCAGCAACTAGCATGGTCCGATGTCTGCCAGGGCTGCGGGACTGTTCGAAAGAGATACCGCGGCCCTGGAACACAAAGGGCGAAAAAAGGAACTTGGATGAGTTTTAGTCAGTAGAAGTCTGACACTCCGTTCCACTCCGTTCCACTCCGCCCAGAGCGGGAGGGGTCATTTGATGATTTACTATCCGAAAAAAATAGACTATTACCGAGTGCCATAGAGTATGTCAGTTAGACGCGAACGAAGCCACGTGAAGAAACTAGTACAATAAGCACGTCAATCTTCAAAAAGTTGTTATTTTACAACAACAGTGAAACTACCTAAACTAAAGCGATTAACGCATCAATGTCCCGTAGCAAAATATAGGTGTTTTAAACTGGGGAAACGGTGAAGCAAGAAATGGACAATTAGTCCAAAGTTAAGGAAAAAGTCTTGAGGAAACAAGAACATTACCTACGTTAAAACAAATACATAGCATGTGCCGCTTGATTACAAACTGCAGGATAAACGTTTAACAAGAAAATGCTAGGAAAATGAAGATCATTTTAGTACCTACCCACTCAAGGCACCATACGCATAGCATTTTCCCGACTCAGGCTGAGGCCTAAAGTCCTGTTTGTACCATACGGCGACGCAAAATTATATTTTTATGGTACATACAAACAGGACTTGAGTTTCTAACGAATTCCGCGTAAATTGCGCGACTCATTTTACGCGACTCACAGCTCAAAAAATTACGCTCGTTTGGCCTCAGGCTATAGATTGAGGTCGGCTTCCAATCTAACCAAATGCTAGCTATCAATATTTTACATGAAATTATTACCTGACCTCCACATTCTGCAACTCTGATGCTTCATTAATTTTAATATTTTAAGTTTGTGTTAAATCTATGAAATTTCTAGACTACCTCTTACGCCTATCATAGAAATTAGATATTCATAGAAGAAGTTAACCCGTGATCTGGGCATGTGGACCTAATAAGTAATTAACAAATTAGTCGATGGAAGCCAAACACAACTAGTATGTGTTTGCGTTTTTGAAAGATTTATTTTATCATATTTACCCAAAGATAAAACCTGTTGATTTTGCATGTTCACTATTTGTTTTGAGTTCCTGATAGCACAGCTCAACAAATTAGTAAACATGGTAAATATCCCGTTTTTAGTGTTAATGATAATGTTAGTAACAATGTCAGTTTAAACACTTATTTATCTGTTAATAGTAAAAAAAAGTCCAAACTCAAGCTTTGCCAAAGGGCGATGAAGCGTAGTGTATCGGGTAATAACGCTTTCGCTCAGCGACAGAATTCCCAATACCACAATACGCTCGAAGACTGGAATCGCGAGTGAGCGGGCCATGTCTGTAGAATACATCAGGGCCGATGGGCCAGAGTCGTCACTCAGTGGATGCCAGAAGACGGGCGTCGTCGCCGAGGAAGGACTAGAAAACGCTGCCGTGACGACTTAGAGGCGTTTGTGAGAGATTGGCCTGAGAAAGCCGCACGTAGAGAAGAGTGGAAGGCTATGGGAGAGGCCTTTGCCCAGCAGTGGGACAATATAGGCTAAATAAAAAAAAATCTGTTAACTAATATTGATTTGTGTCTGCATTCTAATCACTATAATAAATGTTCTATTTTTATCACGTCAAGTTTTTTTTTTAATACCCGTAGTTTTCTCCGTATTGGCCAGAATCTACAACGCGTTTCGTCACGATTGTTTTCCTTCATCGATTTATTTATTTATTTTATTTAGCTCTTCAACAATGAGTACACTATTATATATAATAAAGTAAAACATTGCAAACTTAAGTCTAAGTGCCCCATTACATTTTGAGAGCGTTGTTGTTGCACAAAGCAAAGTGCTTGGCCGGTTTCGAACTCACGACCTACCTATAAATAGGGGCCTAAAATAGCCTCTTTAGCAGCATCATCAGCCGTGGGTGATTCCGGGCTGATATGATGATGAATATAAATCACGTTAAATTATTAAATTGGACACAGACGCTGGACGCAGTTAATACTATGAATAGTCACAATGTGACCATTTTTTTCTGGACCACAACTGCGCAGTCGATGAAAGCTTATCATCATCATCATTTCAACCGAAAGACGTCCACTGATGGACAAGGCCTCCCCCAAGTTTCGCCACATTGACCGGTCCCGTGCGTCTCGCATCCAGAGGATCCCCGCAACCTTCACCAGGTCATCGGTTCACCTAGCGGGAGACCTTTCAACGCAACGCAAAAGTTTCTGCAAAATAATAATTGAAAACCTCAATAAAGCGATAATGTCAACTAAAGATTACAAGCATGATTCAGCAAATGTATTAAACTCTATAATTCCATGGTTGTTTTGTAAAATCATAGAACAAAATACTGACGTCATTTTTCATGACATGGCGATTATTGATTTCAAAACTTGTGCAATTTTGTTATGAAGTTTCCAGTTCAATGTTTTCATAGTAAGTAACTTCTTAAGATAAGGTATGTTAGGTACTTCGTCCAGTGATCGTGTGCCAAAAGATAACTTGCTTACTATGTGACTCGTGTGCAGACATCTTTATTGTGTATCTTTTTATATTTTTGTCTCTTATCATTTTCAGTAAAAATAATTACTTGGCTCTCGTTAACATGTTTTTAGGGGTCCGTTTTACAAATAGCCAATATTTTTATTTTATTTTGTAGCCGTGTTTAATTCATGTTTACGTGACGTAAGTTCGGAGCAAGTTGGAAAATCCCTGAAAAATGAGGCAACCGTACCTAAATGCTCATTAAGGTCTATCAAAATTCCAAAACTTAGAGCGCAGAGCTTCTAGACATTCCAATAACAAAATAAATACATTTTTTGGTTTCTTTTGAATGTTACTACTTTATCAGACTTTATGTCCTACGGAACCGCTACGCTTTTGACACGAGTTTAATTTTCTTCGGGATTCTTATCAGGCAAGGATGGTCCCCGCGAAATACGTGCGATAACCACAGTCCACGAGGTCTGATGCAATAAAGTGGGTCTTTATTACTTACTCGTCATTGAAGTTAATTAGGAAGATCATCATTGTTGGTAAACTATTCCGCACAAAAATCTTGATACGACACTAGGTCATCGACATAATGACTTTTGACTGGTCAAAAGCAGGAAAAAACTAAAAGGACACTTTAGTATTTTTGATCAAACACAGTTTTTTTTATGTCGCTTACATCTCTGCGCTATGGGGTCCCGGAGTTTTTGAACAAGTGCCAGAACGGTGAAGAAACCGACGATTATCCCTGATGGACTAGACAAGTGCAACCCCGTTGGTAGGAGTTTACCGGTGGAATTTAAGTAGTATTAAGCTTTATTTACTGATTTTCTTTTAACATTATTATGAGGCTATACCAGGCGATGGAAACAAAGACAATAAGACTATGAGTTGAGAACTTGTGATAGCCTGTTATTATTTCCTTTATTTATTTTTATATTTTTACATATTTCTATACAAAGTAATATAAAAAACATTTAAAAATATAAATAATACCGGTGGTCAGGGCTCTTGAGAGAGGAACCTCCTAACGATACGCGCCGTGTCCAGAAGTACCGCTTTCTGAATCAAGCCCTTGATCCAGCTGCCAAGTGAGAGCCTCCTCAGATGTTGGTCGAGGCTATTGATATTATAGCCTGTTTATTATTACATTTTTCTTTTTTTACAAGACATCGGAAATAATTCCTCGCAGCATTTTCCTGCTCCATCAGGATAACGAAAGAAAAATCTGCAAGACAAGGACAAACCCGCATAATCAAGGTCCACATTAATCGAATCAACTTTCTCCGTATATGCACATCATGTCACGGTGCAATGCGTGTTAAATAAGAAAAGTGAAACGGACCGTTCGATGCACTTTTATATCGCACCGGCCAATCGGCCATGGCTAGTGACGACATATGCGCACGCGCACCAAAAAAAAAACCTAGCAGTTGCATCATGTACCTGCTTAATCGTCACGGCTTTAATGGCTGAAAGAGTGACCAGAAATACTTGATCCAAATTATCCATAATCGCATGGATTACAATATATACTGGGGCATCGATCAACATGATGTGTATAGAAGGAATGAGGATCAACGGAGATACAAGAAGTTTCACGAATAACTCTGCCTGCGCGATGCAGGGGTTTGCTTGATGGAGGGATGGTGCGCAGCTCCCATTTGGCGTTGTAGATGCCACTACAAGAATAACCAATGAACACAAGTGAATTTTCAAATAGTACTTATTGTTGGTTAGATAAAGATTATGAGAGAGAACCCAAAGCCAGCAAGGGGGGTAAAAATCGATGGTTTTTTAACTATACGGCAAAATTTCACTCATTTCGACCACTGAGCTTAGGACACTCGAAAGTTGTGCTTACGACTTCCAAACTAATGAGCCGATTACATAACTTCACGTTTTGACTGATTTTCTATATGATGGAAACAAAGACCATCTTACACATACTCTTTGTAAGTCAGCAGATTAGCTGGACTAGGGCGAGTTCGTCTGTTAACTAAGAATGACGACAGATTTTCTTTACTTGTTTCTAAAACTGCTCTGTCATGTTTCATACTGACTGAATTCTTGTTGATGAATGACATACTGTTTAACACTGCTTTGAGAGCAGGCACATTGGAACTCATTATTATTTTAATAAGTTATAGGAAAACAATTAGGTGACATATTTATAAACCAACACCAGTGCTATCATGACAGCTGCATTTATCATGATGGTGAAGTATCAATCAGTTGCAGTTACTGCATGTAAAACACTGCTATTCAGTTGCATATGGTTAGACTGGAAGCTGACCCAACATATATTGAGAAAGATTAGCTAAATGATGATCTGTGCCGTCCAAGAGGTATTAAAAATAACCAGATTTTAACTAAAAGTTCACCAGTCATCACACTATCACATGGCGCTTATCAAATTAGGCGACATAATAAAATTACCCCCACATGTCGATGTCAAGAACGTATCGATTAATAAATGTCAAGTCATTTTAAACGAATCTTGTTCGGTCCAGATTGTGGCACGTACCTACATACACAAGACTATATATATGTGTGTATGTGTGTGTGTAGCTCTGTTCATTAATGGACACAATTAATCGAAAGATTTGCATTGATATGGGAACTTAGGAAACACAATATGATATGATTAATCAATCAACTTTAAGTTAAAAATAAGTTCTTTTTTATTATTACATATTGTGTTTTGAGAAAAGTATTGAGTATGAATGTGGATGGGGAAGGTATAAGAGCAGTGGAAGACCAAAGAAACGATGGATGGACTGTGTGAAGGATGCATGATATGGAAAGAAAGGAAGTGCCTGATGAGATGATGTATAACAGAGAAGTAAGGAAGAAGAAGACATGCTGCGCCGACCCCAAATAAATTGGGATAAAGGCAGGAAAAGGATTATGTTTTTGTGGCATCTGCCAAATAAGCTTATTTTCTTTCTTTCTATATCGCAGTCCAATGTTGAGCATTGGTCTATGATATAACATCGTCATATAATTTTGTAGTTAAAACTACATGAAGGAACTCTTTTTCATAACGATCGTCAACTATTTCAGTGTTCGCCGCTTAGGACCAAAAATAAACTACGAACTTTACGGCCGAAAATTATCTTCGATGACAGTTTACGGAAATAAAACAACTGCAACTTCATTCTACCTGTGAAAAGAACCAGGATCTAGCACTACTATCAGACAAATAGACAAAATATTGCAACTCACCACACAAATCAATCTGCTAATCATAAAATAATAGTAAGACATTTACAAACGATTACTTGCAATTGTCTTAGTTTAAAATTTGCCTTGTAATGCTGTTATCTTTCAAGTTGGATATGTGATTGACTCACGCGCACATGGCTTCTTCGTGAAAATACACACTATCGTACGTAGTCATTACACAATTTATTTCATATTGCGATACGGGGAGACCTCGAAGTCATAATATTAAATTGGGTTTTTTTTTTCAAAATATTATTCAAGTTCAATATAATCATACAATAAAATAACAAACTTATCCTGATTTGATTTAGTTCTGATCTTGATCTGAAATATAATGTTACGTCGGTTGCTGTACCATTTAGAACATTCTAGATTACGTGCGAGTCTCGAATGTTTCTGTAAGAACCTGTCTAGAAAATGAGAGTCTAGAATGGTCCACTATAGAACTGTCTGTTCCACTATAGAAGGACAATGTTCTACTATGGAGCTGCGTAGAAGATTCGAAAAAGTTGTGCAGCTTTCTCGAAGGATATGTTCCACTAAGAACTGCGAAGAAGGTTCCTGAAAGTTGTGGAACCTTCTCGAAGGATCGGTCGCCATATAAACAGCCGTCCTGTTTGCGGGAAGAGTGAGTCCGATTTAGGCGATACAACGAAACGAATTGAAGTGAACTAGAAGTGCGATATCTAAGCGAATAGTGTTTTAGTGATTGAGTTTTAAGTTTTTTGTGGTTATTAAAGTTATTTGTTGTTTAATAGGTCGGTAGTATTTAATTTATTCCATACCCAGCTCCTAACAATAATATTCGGCCAGTTTTTACAGAACGGTTAGGCAGACACAGTCCCAATTCGCCAGGTATGTTCTAAAAGGGTGGCGAGTCCTCTGTATCCTGATCTACTAAATAGGATATAAGATAAGAATGAAAGTCTTTTTGATGCAATAGGGCTGAAAGACTAATTAAATCTACGTACTTCCGCTAGGTTTACCAAAACACCAATAATTTCGTCAAAGTAAGGAAAGCCACTTACCGTAAAGTTTCAGTCACCCATTCTGAAGATCTAAGTTGCTGGTAGCATTGGTGATATGTTCAGGGACGTGGTGAACCCTCATCATCTGTCAATTTAAAATTCGCTGTATTATAGGACTCCATTAATCTTTGCGTTCATCTTTTTGCTGACAAAAAGTAAGTGTCAGGTTGATATTAATTTTCAGGATTTTTTTCTGTACTGGCGCTGACGCTGCGGCTGCGGAGAACCTCAAGCGGCGTAGATACAAGTAACCTTTGTGGAAACTTATATTTTCGAGCCGTTTGGGGTTGCAAACCTGGGGCCGTGGGGTTCGAGTGCCCACAGTTTTTTTAAGGAAATTTCGAAACGCCTTATTGACGCTTCCTGTGACCCAAAGGCTGACTTTACCTTGGCCAGAGGCTAAGTATTGCCATACAACGTGGCAATCCGCCAGTCTCTCTTCACATTACCCTGCCACTTTAAAATTTGGGCTGTCCCTTTTATAGTTTGTTGTTAGTTTAGTTATTTTAGTTTATATATTTTGTTGGTATGTGATGCATGTATGTATACTGTGTAATATTTAATTTTGATTACTGCATTATTTTCAGGAAATATAAAATGATCTAATCTTAGGCTTCTCTTAATCCTTATGAAATATTAAATGTGTTCGAGATTTGATAACTTCTGTTCTAATATTTACTTAGCTAAGGATGAGTAAATTCAAACAGTCAACATACACAAAACCTAAGTCAATATTAATTGTTTTTCTGTGAGCGGCATTCTTTACAGCGATGACTTAATTCTGAAGGAATTGGCGCTAAAATGTCAAGGAAAGGGAAGGAAAATCTACATTTAAACGCCTCTATTTAAATTAAATCTGCGCATAAGAAAAACAATGAATAACAACACATCACGAGGTCACACCTAACCACCTACAACCCACATGACTGAATGTATTGTTATAGGTAGAAAACTTAATCAGGGCTTTGTCATAGTGGAAAGACCCCAGAAGCAACAGGAAAAGTACCATTACAGAGTCTAGACAAAATAGCATATACCTACTAAACTAGTACAAAGTAAAGAACGCAAGCGCAGACTCTATGCAATGGCCAATCTCTCCTCGTTACGCTGTCTATCCATCTATCAATCTAGCATTCCTACTACCACAGTGTAACTAGTTGCAGTGGTTCTTTATCCTTCTTATTTTCGTATCGGCGGTACATTTCTACATTGTACTGTTTCGGCTCAGTATGTGGAGAGACAGACATCTGAAGTGTTCACATCGCCAAGGGTAGGTGAACGGACATTTGAGTCACCCCAGCAAATTGGCCGTGGAAAATGGTTTTTTGTTCATCGCTTATAGTTTTGACAGGACCTGAGAAATGTCAGCACTTCTAACAATGTCACACAACCGGCAAAAGAACCATGCTGACCCGACCTTTACCTACATTATACCAAACTACTTTTGGCCCAAACAGCCGTTGGTGCTGCAAACTGCAGTTTTGTCTGAAGATGTACACACACGCACCACCTGCGCACGATTGCCGTTGGTACGATAATAGAAGCGTTTTCATACTGTAAGTTGTTACACTGTGCCGCAACCAAAGAGGAGGTAATTTGCAATACAGGCTGTTATCCTATCATCGAGATTAGAGAGTTCGGGTGTGCGCACAATTGGACAATTGTCTGGTCGTTACAGGCACTTCTTCCTATTCGTCACCGATAGCCGTGCGGGTCAGACGGTCATTCTAATATCGCATGAATGATGTACTTGCGCCGGTCAGTGCATCTTGAGTACTATGCACTTTCGAAGACATGAATTTCGTCATTAAATGTAGATAGGTAGTTCATCATAGTTTGAGTTGTTATTTTTATGCTTAATTAACTTGACAGCTGTGAAAATATATTGTTATGAGTCATTTGGAATGAATTCAGTCGACAAACAACGTAAGGTGCTATAAAGCTATGGCTTTACAAAGCCTGATTGCCGATTGGCATGACGAGTTAGCACTTGTGGAAAACGCTAGAAAACATAATGAACAAGCTGAGGTAGCACGGGGTTAGGTTCGACTTCCAAGACATTGATAATGCAATCAATAGCATAACGGCCACCGAATCTGCAGAGGGAACGAAGAAAAAAACCCCAAGAAATAATAATATATAAGTACCTGTATTAAACGTCAAGGAAAATCTGTCGTTTTTTACTGCCTGAAAAATAGTTTATAACGAGTTGAGTAACAGCCCGAGTTACGAAACTTAAACACGTATATTTTAGTCAGCCATACAAACAAATATTCAATATTTTGTTCGACTGCTATTGTTGACGACTCACGATGTTTTATAAAATTAGGTATTGTTATTGTGGGTCATGCTTTTAGGAGGCTCTTAGGAGAAGTACTTCATGAGAGGGTAAAAAGTATTTTGGACGTGATCTTAGGATCGTAGCAGATGGTATCCAGTAGTTTCTACCAAACCCTCAAGAAAAATACCAGATACAGCTGAATACCCTTACTTTACGTGTAGCGACTGCCTATATGACCACCACAACCCAGTTAGTACTGTGCCCCTTGATAATCGATACCCCTTGGTAAGACTGGTTGTCAGACTTTCGGGCCACTGACTACCCGTAACGACTGTCAAAGATCTACAAATGACAGCCGGGACCAACGGCTTAATTTGCTTTCGGAGGTACGGAGGTAACTCGGTTTGCAATGAGTCGTCACCCATCCACAGACCAACCTAGGCAAGCGCGGCTTAACCGAAAGATCGACCCAGAGCGGCTGTTATTATCTAGCCACGAGTTCCTTAGTTTAGGTGTGTATGTAAGGTGAGTAAATGATAGCGGGACCGCTGACAGGGGAGAATGGAAGAAAATAAAACGTGTTGCGCCAACCCCGAGTAACATTTGAGCAGGAAGATTATGATGTGCCTATGTATGAATACGTATTTGTGAGACGTGCGTGCTAGATTTTATCTAAATCCGTTAGGAATCTGTGTGAATTAGAAGCAAACATCTTCGCGAACTTTCGGATTGGCAAATATACAAGGATCATATTCATTTTTCGAACGATTGCGAAATGATCGGGCTTTGACCAGCATTGAACCACAGATTCCATAACAACCTATTATGATTAAACTATGATAGTCGGACTCGATATGGATGATTCAATAGTTCTTGCTGTGAACTCCGATGTCTTATCTTAATTCTAATTTTAACCTATAAACAGCTATCTTGCCCTTTTCGGTTTGACAAAAGCGATGAATGTTATCGTGCTATCTGTTGTGCAGAGGTGAATATTAGCGTAAAGAAAAAGGATAAAGTTTATCTGACACATTGGGGTATTAAGTCATGTCAGACTCTTGAATTTCGATAGGGATATTAAGATGGTGTTCATTATGGCTTTTAAGTACACAGACGAGGTAAGATCGAAGGCCGTTGTTGTTTATTCATTCTAATTGAGAACCGTATATCCACAATACCGCCCGAAACCGCCGTTCGGTACGGCAGATAGGTGCAATCTTTTTTCTTTTTCGTGTTGTACGTGCAGCCTAAGCTGGTGTCAGAGTTTTTATGTTAATCCAAGTCACAGGTCCATCCTGTGACCCTGGATCCTTGTGTCCTTGGATTAACATGTCGTCGAGAAATATCTTTTAGGCATGCCGGTTATGTTTCCTTACGATGTTTCCCTTCACCGAAGCAAGTGATAATTTTACAATACCCAAAAGAATCCGAAAAATCAGAGCTGCATGTCTTGGGTTCGAACTAGAGACCTATGACTTATAGTCTACTGGTGTGATTGTCTGACTGTCCAAACTAGGTGAAAAACCTGTATGTCCGGAGTCAGCGTCTCAGCCCAGTACCATTGTACAATGTTTTAAGCCAAACACTATACTAAAACCAGTTAGATATTTACAGTTGAGCAACCACAAAGTATGTTCTATTTTCCCAATGTTCCACTAAACTGCTGAGCATTAATGGCCAAGTTCTCAATCGTATTTAGATAGTTGGCCACGCCGAAAAGCATAAGGTGAACTGCACTTCGCTTGTAGGTCAAAACTATCAAGCACGGTCATTATCAAGAGTGCACGTCAAAACATGGGCCAAAAAACATGGCCATATTTACATCGACGAGAAATGTGAATGACATTACGACTATTATTTCGAGATAAACGACGTACAACAATGTTTTTATTGATAATTAACAATAATAGCTTGCAAAAGTTACTTTCTATTTTTTCGTCAGTTTAACTTTTTTAAGCGCTTTTATGAGACAAAAGGACATTTTCTTCTGTGAGCTTTTTCGTACACTGGGAGGTGCAGTTGCAAACACTCTGAACTCCGTCGAATTCCACGGCTCAGTAGCCGTCCTAGATATATTCCGCTTCTTAACCGATGTCCATAGATTCATGATATGAGCATACACATACAGTGTTAACCAGAAGACACCCCGACCATGTTCCCAGAGGAACCTGTTCTAGCTTTAGTTTTAGGCTACAAACACACAAAAACTCACGCCATCTTCCCATGAGTGCAGGCAGAAACTACAGAACGCTACCCGCTATGATCCGAACATACTTCTTAACCAACTTATGAAAAACGAGGAGTTTATGTATTCCACGGGCATCTTTTTTATTTATTTTTTTCATGGGTCGATTACTCCGTGATTACTGGGCCGATTAACAAGATTTTTTTTTCACTGGGCAGTGGAAGCTAGGAAGTGGGAGGTGGGAAGGGAGGCCTTTGCCCTGCAGTGGGACACAAATGGCTGATAATAATAATAGAGGAAGCCACACGGTGATTCCATGTACATTTTATTAACTTTGCTTGAGTCGTTTATGAGTTAGCTCCTATAATACGTACCTATTTTTTCTTCTTGGCCTATGTTGACGACATGATGGTCCCTTAATAATAACTTCTAGTTACAATGTAGAATTGATTCATGACAAGAATTTGTGTGGCTAGGGCTACAACGAAAAAGGGTACCGAGTAGTGACCTCAAAGTTCCCAACTAATAACGTTGCACACTATAATATTATTCTCGTGTACATATTTAGTACCAATACTGTTCATTCATTCGCAACAAAGACCAAACAAGACGCGAGTTCGAAACTAATGGAAGTCTTTAGTCGACCTAGCTTTGCCTGAATGAAGCAGTCCATTGACTCAGGTACAGACAGTAATTGTTTATGAAATAGACACACTATGCCAAATTCACGTGTCAGAGGCATTTTAGACAACTGTCGTAGGAAGACAGTTCATAATCTGCCTAGCCTTTTTCCAACATAGTTGTTGCGGTCAGTTTCCAGTCTAACCGGATGCAGCTGAATACCAGTATTTTACATGGCGGGACTGCCTACCCGACCTCCTTACCATTTTTAAAAAACGCGTGCATAGACTGGTTGTCGGATTTCCGTGCTTCTGACTAACCGTAAAAAGGAGCAACGCAGCAAAACGGCTCGAACAATTTCGATGAAATTTGCAATATATAAGGTCTATCTTTTCATACACGAAATATTTTAAGAGTAACTTCTATAAGTCGTAAAGTCGCCATAGCAAAAAATAAAAAATAATCCGAGTGTTTTTTTTTTTTACAAAATTATTATAATCCTAAATTTTTTTGAGACTTTTTGCAAAAAACCTTTACTCCCATATTCTAACAATGACAGTAGGTAAATACGACGTAGTAAACTAGCGTAATGGATGTTTAAAAATAAGGAGCCAGTATTTATTTTGTGGGTCAAGAAATTTTAAATTATTTATTTTTTATAAAAAAATATACTCAGATCAAATAAAATCCCTTGAAATGGCTTTGTTATAGCCGTTCGATGATTCTCTGAAAATATTTCGTGTATGAATAGTTAGACCCTATATTCGATTTTTGCACCCCGCTATGGGGTGCAAAAATCGATCTAGCTTGGTCTTATATCTAGGAAAATTCGTATTCTCTATTTTCACCCAAGTAGAGCTTAGTCGCTTAGGTACTATGGATAATTTTATTGGTATTCACTTGGAAAACGATTACTTTCTGTGACATTACATTATTAATGGCACACAGTTAATGGGAGTTACTGATACTGAATGTATTTACATCATCCTATTTAAATACATTCAGAATCATTCATAGATTGATAAATATTACTCATTTCATTAGTTGATTGCAGAAGTACTGTATACAACATGCCAATATTAGTTCTATTTTTGGTTAGTTAGTAATTAAATAATGAGATAGTTATTTTGTAGCCATGTTTTATACAGGGATTTGTTTGTGTTTTATAGAAGCATTAAGTACACTCAGCGACACATCAGGCTACAAATTTCCAGTATAACATGGACTTGCTTTGTATAGATTTCCAATACTATGAGAGATCCGCATAAACTGGTTTTGTATAACTTGATTGGTTACCATGCATACTAAACCACATAAATATTTAGAATCATGGATCAAGTTTATGCTATGGCATTAACTGTTGCTCCCAACATTAAACAAATTGTTTATCAATTTTGGTGGGCAACCAAGCAGTATCTCAATTTACTGGGAAAATCACAAAATTAATCTGTAATGGCAAAGTGACTCATACAATAATATCTGACAAAATAAGTTGTGCAGTTAGTTACGTAAAGCTTGTAGCTAAATAATAACAGCCGCTCGGGTCGATTTTTGGTTAAGCCTTGCTTGCCAAGGTTGGTCTGTGGATGGGTGACCACCCATTACATACCGAGTTTCCTCCATGCCTCAGAGAACATGTTAAGCCGGTGGTCCCGGGTGTCATTTGCAGATCTTTGACAGTCGTTAGGTAGTCAGTGGCCCAAAAAGTCTGACAACCAGTCTTACTAAGGGGTATTGTATTACCCAGTACTAACTGGGTTGTGGAGGTCAGATAGGCAGTCACTACATGTAAAATACTGGTATTCAGCTGCATCCGGTTAGACTGGAGGCCGACCACAACATAGTTGGGAAAAGGTTAGGCAGATGATGAAAAATATTCTAACATAAAAATTACATTGCCTTAATAAAATCTACTAAAACAAAACAGTTCAATGACCATGGAACAATAGACTTGTTTGTTAATTAGGTACCTACCTACTAAGATTAACTGTGCTACCTGACTGTTATTGACATAGAGTTTTAATGACGTACTGTTGAAAACTAACCTGAACCAAACACATTGTGATAACGTTTTTAAAAGACTTCAACGTGTTTATTTTTCTATAAAAGAAAGAAAGGAGAAAGAAAAAGTATTTATTAGACTCACACTGGACAAAATCTATCTGATCATGATCTTTCTTCTGCCCTTATCCAACGAAAAGAAGAGTATACAACTGTCCTAGGAACATCTGTGACGAACTATAAGGCCTTCATTCCGTTTTTTAAATTGAACTGGTAGTAAATGAAGTAATTAGTAACAGTAATTTCAGCATGTCATGCTAGATTGTGGGCGTTGCTGTTCGAAAACTTTTAACGCGTTCTAGACATCGAAATACGATCTATATTTAAATTAGTTAAACCCAACGTTCTAAACCTTTCCAAAAACGCAGTAGACTCTTATTATTTGTCTTTAATTGTAATTCAAGCCGCAAATACAGCATGATTAAAGTTCTATATAAGCCCAAGAAACTTACCTATAAACCGTGTCCCAGAATCACCTTCAGGCATACTCTTGGCACCCTCTCTGTGCGTACTGTTCATTGTTCTACATTCTAAGTTAAAGTTATCGATGAATTACATTTTACTTCCTAAAAAACTATGAAAACAAATCAAAACAAAACCTTTCGATCGCGAGATGACATGCACGACGGATGACTTTGACACTTGACAGTTGCCAGCTGGTAAGCTGTCAGTTGTTATCAGAATTCTTCCTTGCAAGGGTGTTAGTGCATACAGCTTGGTCAATAATTTTCTTATAATTTACTACGAAGCGAGCTCAAAAATGTTAGCAAACGGTTTCAGATTGGTTAGACATTAGATTCATGCAATGCATATATAAAAGTAACTTTGTCAATTTATGTATGTGTGTACCTTATTTCAAAATTATACAGAGAACATGAGCAGGCGAAGCGAGCTACAATTTTTTTTTTCTCACTCAAACAGGAATAAGACCGACCATATCGATATGATGTGATTAGATGTCTAAGCGAGCGAAGCTATCGATAGAGCGAAAACGTTTCGATATTCACGGATAAATTAAGAGATATTATTCACACATACAGCAATAGCCGCAATAGGAGTAAGAGCGAGCTCGAAAATTTTTGCTTTCGCCTCGGATAGATTGATTATTTGATAGTTACCCAAGATTTCGGGTGCTTCAAACCCAAAAACCCTCCCCCCGCCTACGGCCCTGACGATGGGAGACACAGCCTATCGTAGGAAAAGAATTGAGGAGGACCCTGAAATTAAATTGACAAGGTGTGGATAGCAACCTAGACTCCTTAAATTTTTATTCATACAGTAACTTATATAACTAATCTTAATTTTATCTATGTATTTTATTTCTAGACAGGTGTATCCTGCTGCCGGCGCTCATGTCACTGGTCGACCTAGACTCAGCCCAAAAGAGGTGGTGTGCATGCAAGGCTACTAAAACAACATTTATAGAACTTCTTGTGCATAAAATATATTGTAAAACAAAATACTTTTATGATTCTTTAATATTATTGAGGTAGCTTTGAGGCAACTTATTTAAAACATCACTTTTCTCTAATATTTAAATAAACTGAGTATGGTTACTAAACAAAACAGATCTTAATAAAATAACAATTAACAAATACAATAGGAACCTACATAAAACTATGACAAGGGTCTCTTTAATGCTTTCCTCTCTTTATTTAATTTATAAGCAGCAGACATCTTCTGCAAATTATCTTTGTGCACTTTATCATGGTCAACTATTCTTTTTGGGTAATCCTGCCCGATGATGCATCCTGCTGTTGTCTGAACATTTTTAGGTGCCTTCCAAGGCTCATAAATGAAAGCAGCAGGAAATTTCTTCAATTCTGGCACATACTTTCTTATGTATAAACCTTCTTTGTCAGTTTTCTTTCCAAAAGCTACAGGGCTCTAGACTCTAAAGAATTTATAAAAGAAGGCAGATGCTGAGAGCCACATCCAATTGCCAGCATTCAGAGACCAATCATAGTCCAACAAGTAGTCTTCGAAAATTTTGGCTCCTTGTTCCCAGGATATCCATAAGTCTCCTCTTGTAAGGAAGCAAGCAACCATGTGCCGTGCCAGGTGATGTATCCAACCTTCTTGTTTAAGCTGGCGCATGATGGCATCAACAAATGGATATCCAGTCCTTCCTTCTGCCCAGGCTTTCAAATGTTCTTCATTTATACCCCAAGGAATTTGAGTGCAAACAGCATTACCAACCATCTTATCAAAGTTTTTAGTTCCTGCTCCAGCTGTGTAGTAGAATTCCCTCCACATTAATTGTCCTAGTAGGGAGACAGGTGGCTCTGAATGTTTCTTGCCACTTAAAGCTTCCTTCAGCTTGTGGTAAAAAAGTTTTGCTGATAAACATCCATGACTGATATAAGGACTCAAAACAGTAGTGCTAGGTTCCAAACTGTTAGGTGATGAGTTTGGTTTCTCAAATTTGCAAACCCATTCCCTTCGCGCCATATACATATTCAACCTCTTAAGACCCTCAGTTTCACCACCAGGGTATTTCAAAGGTTCCAATGCTGATTCATCAAGCCCCAATTCATCAAGACTTGGAACATCATACTTTTTAGAATCTGCATCTGATGGCTTACAGTAATCAGAAATCTCTTTGGTAATCTCAATACATTCTTTTACTTGTACATCTTGTACTAGTGAAAGAAACTTCTGGTAGGTCATGGGAACACTGTTGTTGTTCTTTTTTAAGACACTATGAACATCATAAACAGTGTGTTGGACCCTGCGGACAATGAAGATGTCCTTCTTCTCTGCAATGTCATCAATTACCTCATCTTGTTTGACATAGATGGGATCAATGTCAAGCTGGCATGTCAAGTACTTCACTTGCCATTTATCAAATAGTTTAGGCAACTCTTCAACAGCATTTCCTTTTATAATGTATAGACGTGTATTAAGCTTCTTCAGATTTACATCTAGATCTAGAAGGCTTTGTACTAAAAACCTTAGTCTGTTGACTCCAACCTTATTTTTAATATCAGGTTCTATGAAGTACACTGGCCTTAAATGGTGTTTACGGTTTTCAGCCTAATAGACAAACATAAAGGTTATGATATTTTATTCGCATCTAATAACTACTAGTAAATAGCAATTAAGATGAGAAAATAAAGAAAATAATTATGGTATCCAAAATACCTGCATTCATGTAAACTTACTTCATTTATAGCATTGCGTAGAGCAAGGTTGTCGTGAATTCGTAAATCTAAGCGAAACCAATGAATAACAGTTGGTACTTTAGTCATACTGGTTATAGATTAATGATAATATTTGCGAAAAATACAAAATTACCATGTAGCCACAACACAACGCGCGCAAAATTTTGTTTTTGACAAACACCAAAGTGACATTGGAATTTTCGTTTTGGTTCAGTGGTCTTGTGCGTGTTCGGTGTTGGTGCTCATAATTCCAATAATCCATCAATACAGCCTGAAGCCCCTTTTAACAATGCCAAAAAAAAAATATTTACTATAATAGAGCAGTATTCAAGCTAAAAACAGACAAAAACAAATAAATAAAGAAATGGAAACATTTTCATTTCTGAACGGAATCAGTTGACAGCAAGGAACTTATGGTACTAAACTTCCTTGGTTGACAGTTCAGCTTCAGCTTTGTTTGACATTTAATCATATTTAATTTGTGAAGTTGTCATGACAACAAAAAACCCAAACATGGTTGGTTGAATTTTGATTTTTTAATACATTTCGTAAAACGTTATCATTTTTGATCTAAGAACCAATCACAATGCTTTAGGATTATTTGTGAGTGTCAGTGGACAATGACAGCGTACTATTTATTTGATAAAAAGTAAACACTACATTATTTCAATTGGGATGACAAATTAGACCATTATGATAGACTTTCTTCGAAAATTACGTGTTTACTCATGATTGTGATTGTGTAGTGAAAGCTAGTCTAATCGGCTAAGTGATGCTGCAACATGCCTAAAACTATCGAGTTGACAGTGGAAATAGCTGTTCAGAGGGTAAGTTACTTGCTTTCTTCATAACATCGTAGTTTTAAAAGTACAACTTTAATTAGATCGTCTACTACTAAACACCTTCTATTTCATGTACTAAAAATCTCTCATTAGACATTAACATGCTTTTACTAAGGTTCACTCATAGTAATAATCTTGAACTACCTAGCCCACTTTCAAAAGTTCTTGTATGTAATTTTGATGGTCTACAGAAGATTGCATGTTGGTAAAATTTTGACTTTACTCGGTCACTATACCACACTGTTGTGCAAAACAATTCTAATTAATCTTGTAATTTGTAAAAGAATTATTCATCATGAATCAGGAAAGCAGAATGTCCTAGAATAGAAAATTCAAAGACTTGTGACAACTATCAATCCACACTAAGCCCTCTCACTGATAAGAGACCTGCATCCTAGCAATGTGAAAGTTATAAGGTGGACAGAACACCGACGCACAAACGGTTACCACTTATTCAGTACATTATTCTGAACCCGCATATATAAATTTTACATTAGAAATTAACAAAAAACAGTTGTTTCTACAAAACTGCAACACCTACACGGTCAAAATGTATGAAAACTAAATTAAAATGTGGTAACTATTTGTGTCGGTGACCCTTCCATCCTGTATTGGCTGATTATGCTATATCCATATTATATATTATGCTCCAGGTATCATGTCCAGGAGTGTGGTTGTGTCAAGATGGCCGTGTCTCCCTCACCTTGTTTGCACTCGGCACTAACTACCAGACTTGCTTGTTGCCGCCAACATTCCCTCTCATGTTCAAAGATGTTTTCTACTTCCAGAAAAGATTTCAGGAGTCTTGTGCATTGAATAACATTTGTTGTTTGTTGAGTAAGTACTTTAAACAATATTTTTCACCTTTAGGGGTCTTACTGCCTGCACTTTTTTTACTGCAATGTATAGAATAACTTCAGTAATTAATTTGTAAGTCTTTGTAGGAGGGTAGATAAATTTCTGTGGTTCTCAAACATCAGATTCAGATTACATGTGGCAAAAAATTATCATAGGCATTGGCAAAACTTGCAGACTAAAATGAAATAGGTATACCAAAAAAACATACTAATTGTTGCTTGTAAAAAGTCCGGAAGCCATGGGGTAGTGTCTTTTATTGCCATTCTTGTTCACCAACCTCAGCCTAACTGGACATGTCTTACTATGTATGAGCGTTTGCCAATCTCCTTTTTGTTTTATTGACAACTTTAAATATTTATTATCACAGTTACTACTCTTAGAGAGAACACTTTTTCGATTGACCTAAGTACAATGAAGGCAAATCTAACGATTAAAATGCCATCACCAGCAAAATGTAGTCACACCAATGTCATGGTTTTTTTAAATGCCCGAGTTTTTGATTTGTAACAGTACTTACTAAACCTGTTAGAAACTACATTGCAGACAGTATACAAGTCCAACGCACACAACTAAAAACTGCAAAACATTTCAATTACAGAAGAAGAATCAATATACTGTGAACTGTTGCAATGGTGTGAAGGCACTGGGTCGTGTGAATGTGAAATTCTTGCCCAATACCTCGGCGCACTCAATGATGTGCTGTTTCCACCCAACATGTGCTCAAACGAAGGAGTAGATCTGCTCATGAGGAGGTCTAAAGATTTCCCTGTAATAATTTTTTAGTACATTTTTTTTTTCGTTTACCTTTGTCTGATTTTCCTGTTTGCCAGTGTTGGCTTTGTAAATATTTTACTACCATGCGGATAAGCCCTATCTACAAGCCCGAAGACAGGTTCTAGGTGGAGCCTGGAACATTTGTGGTTGATTTGTATTTAGTTAATCATCATTAAATAAAAAACACACAGTGAAACACCCTACTTATTAAGCTTTTCACATTCAAGTTATGTAATTCTATCAGCCAAATAACAGGCAGTACCTACGTAACTCAAACAGGACATGTTTCTCTAAAGAAACCTAACTGCAACAAAAAAATATATAATGTATAAACAGAAAACCACACACATCGCCATGCTGAACGAACTGTGGGCCCGTAAAGCTCAGGATAGGTGCCCTGAGACAGTGACACGGGGTCGCGGCAGACCACGAAGGAAATGGCGGGACAAACTGGATGTTTTCCTTCAGAATTGGAAATAAGTAGCACAGAAGAGTGAACTTTTGAAGGAGTGGGACAATGTGGGCTGGCTATAATAACAGAAAATATAAAAAAAACATGTTTATCTTTTTCATGCACAAAAATAATTCGTTCTAAATGGTTTTCAGGGTATTCTGTCCCCTAAAATTGAGATAGCAACAAAAGTGCGCATCGATGAGGTGTGGAATCAACCTTCCTCTCATCAGTCACGCCGAGAAGACCATCAGCGGCAAATACAGCCGCCAGCCTGCCATTCTGCCAATTTCCATAGGTGAGCTACTATGATAGTGTAAGAAGGGTAAACGGTAGGTCCCTTTTTTGGACCGGCGCTCATATCTTAAAACTTAAAACCTATTGGCTTAAAATTTATTTTGATGTATTGTTCATTTTATCAGCTTTCAGAAGGTTAATAAATTATCGACCTCCAATAATGGAAAACAGAGTAAATAAGGTTTATTTTAAAGAGCAGAATTGACCCGAGGTTGAGGTCTTGAACAATGAATCACTCTCTGGTTAACAATACCCATTGGGTTTATAGGTAATTAAAGACTTATATATTTATATGAATATAAAAACTAAATCTACATTATATCGTGTCTTAAACCGAAAATACATCATTTGATTTCATATTCATATTCACTTTATTTGCGTTCCACAATTTTAAAAAGGCTTGCGCCTTTTATAACACGTTTAGCTAACGACTATATTGTGGACCCCAGGTCAGCTCTAAATATTCTTCTCACGGAATAATTTGGTGTCAGATGGTCAATATTTTCTTTTCTTTAAATGTAAAAGGCAAAGTGGTGCTCTGCAGCTGCTTTGCCGGCTTTTATGTGTTTTTAAATTAGCCTATTCTGTCCCACTGCTGGAAAAAAGGCCTCCCCCATTCCTTTCCACCTCTCCCGGTGTTTTGCCTCCTCTGGCCAATCAGTCAGGAACGAGTCCAAATCGTCGCGCCAGCGTCTCTTGGGCCTGCCTCGTTGACGACGACCGTCTTCAGGCACCCACTCTGTGACGATTCTGGCCCATCTGTCCTGACCCATCATGGAAAAGTGACCCGCCCAGTCCCATTTTAAACTCGCAGATTTATCGCCAACATCAGCGATGCCTGTCTTGGAGCGTAATGTGGTGTTGCGTATTCGATCGGTGGTTTTGATGTTCAAAATGCTACACTCCATCGCTCTTTGGCAAACCTTGAGTTTAGAGTTTTGAGCCTCCGTCAAAGACCAAGTCTGGGTGCCATAGGTTAGGATAGGCAGGATACACATGTCGACGAGCTTACGCTTAAGTGAGATAGGAATTGTGGAGATAGGCTTTTATATATTTAATAATTATATTGTCATAATAGCATATTATTAATCAGACTGACCGTTGACCATACATTTTAAATAGAACCAAAAAACCAGCGTATTTAGAACAAATAGCAAGTCAATTATTTATGTGATATTACATAACAGATAAATTACAATTTTATCGATATCTATTGTAATTTTGTTTGTTTTTGTTTTTGTTTTTGTTTTGTTTCGTCATCGGCAGCCTTCCAGCCACTGCCGAGTATAGGCCTCTTCGGTCCTCCCTTTTGTGTTATGCTTCCCTGGTATGTGTGAGTCTCATCCAGGTCTTGCTGGCGATCTTAATCGTCTGTATCATCATCTGCCTAGCCTTTTTCGAAATATGTTCCAGTCTAACCGTATGCAGCTAAATACCAGTATTTTACATAGAGCGACTGCCTTTCTTACTTCCACAACCCAGTTAGTACTGGGTAATACGATACCCCTTAGTAAGACTGGTTGTCAAACTTTCGGGCTGCCGGAACCAACGGCTTAATGAGCTTTCCAAGGCATAGAGGAAAATCGGTCGAACGGCGATCTTATCGAAATTATAATTTCCAGAAATCAGTGCACTAAACGTAGGACACCATCAGCGACGAGGTCAAGGTTGAGGTCGCTCACAGAATCAACCAGTTCGAGGTCATGTTGCAGCATGACGCCGAAAAAAGTTGAACGGCATTACAACTGCATTTTTCCCAAGTATGTTGTGTATTTGAACTATATTAGAATAACAAAACCGTTCTTTAGTATGTGTCAAGTCACAACTTCATGAGCACTGAGAGACATCCAAGTAGGTTCTAAAGGTATAAAAGCCCTTGAGTAAAAGTGACGAACCAATTGGTAAGGGGCTTAAAATATGCTAGCATTAAAATTTCTGAACGTCCTTCCCAACCAAGGCTCTGTTAACACGGCGTTGATCATTATAGGTGCAATACTATTTAATTTTGGGAGGCATTTATTTGAAACTGTACGAAGAATGATTGATGAAAGGATTGATTCTTAAACGCTGCACATCATACATTTCTTGACGTATAATTAAACTTCTCTTAACTTTGATTAGTGTTTATGAAGACACTGACATACCGTATAGTACAGCGCCATCAACCAATCTTTGTACTCCGTAGACCAAAGTTATCCGTACCTCCGCCACGCCGCAAGACGAGCCGCCATCAACCAATCTTTGTACTCCGTAGACCAAAGTTATCCGGACCTCCGCCACGCCGCAAGACGAGCCGCCATTAACCAATCTTTGTACTCTGTAGACCAAAGTTATCCGAAACTCCGCCACGCCGCAAGCCGCCAGGTCGTTCGCGCCTGTTTCGACATTACTGTGTCTATAATGTGAACACGTCACCTTGGAGAGCCAACGAATACGCGGGCCAAAATAGCGAGACCAATGACAGGTGGAGTGTTGTTGAGCTGTAGTGGAACTGTCATATTGTAGTATACAAAAGTAGGACGACTATACAACCTTATTTTTAGTATATGCGAAACCCGAATATAGTTTGTTTAGAATAAGTAACTGAATCGCTTCCAATGATTTTTACACCTTGTTATATTTTCTCCCAAAAATATTTAAAAAAAGCTACAAGTTGGATACCGAGCGACACTAAGTACCTATCGCAATCATTTAAGTACCTACTGCCAAATTATTATTATCAATGAGCTCAAGACAATGCTGAAGGCGAGTGTGCGGCCTCGCCGCGTGGTGACCATGTTTTTGCGCGGACAGCCAGGTAACAGAACAAGCGTAAAACTTTGTGATTTTTCATGATACAGTTTTGAAATTTTGTACATAGATTCATTACATAAAAATACTAGACACGTGTTCAGGTTTCGCATATACTAAAACTAATGTTGTATAAATTTAGTACAACGTTGTTAGTTCGCACGACGACCAATCAAAGTTGATCTCTCATTGTACGGGAAACTCATACAAAGCGAGGAGGACTGGTTATACTGGATATGTATAGCTTAATGTGTCGCCGTGTGTACGGTGGTAGCGGGATTGTTAAGTTGTAGTGTAACTGGTGGGTTGTAGTGCAACTTTAGTAACGTAAGAAATTTAAAATGGTGGTTCGTCTATAGAAAGTAATGCAACGCTCAAAGTACGATAGTAAGAGGATTGATGAGTCGTAGTAAACGTATGCAGTTTAAATTGAAAGTTTTACTTTACATCCTACAACTCAAAAGTCTAGTCAGTACAACTGTCGGGTTGAAAACTTATTCTATAACATAATTATTGTCGAGTGGTAGGTACTCCAACTTCAACTCTCGACTTCATTCGCGTGAAAATTTTGATTCCGCCTCAAGATTTCGATTACACATCAAAATTTCCACGCGTGTGTGTGAGAGAAAAAGTAGCGTGCTTGCTATTCCAGACTATAATCTAAATCAGTTCCAAATTTCATTCAGATCCGTTCAGCCGTTCTGGTGTGATTGAGTAACAAACATCCATCCATCCATCCAAACTTTCAAATAATATTAAGAAGTAAGATTTAGAAAATACAACTTACAGATTGAAGTACAGACGCCAGCACAATCTGTCAAATTTCTATAATAGATTTTCAACATTATCGCTAAAGCATTAGGTTCAAGGTTGATTGAGAAACTTTTACAGTTTCGGGTAGCTTGATTTGCTAGCGTCTGTACAACACTCAGCATTGCCTGATAGAACTGACATGAATATTACATTCTAGATCACTGGACAACTCGGAGGAATTGTACGCTTGGCGTTTTGACGACGATTCTACGCCTAAGACTGTCATAGAAAGCCATTACATAGAACATGACAAAGGCAAATATTCCCGGACTAGGAAAACAAAAAAGCATTACTTACCTGAGATCTCGCCCTGCATCTGCGAGATATGTAAGCGGTACCACGAGCTGTTTCATAAAAACACTAAAAGTGGATAAAATTATGTTTATGAGTTTCGGACCAATGTAAGTATACCTACCTCATCATAATTTAAATAAAGTATTGTAGAGATCAAATATTTTTTTGAAATCAATATAAATGCAGGCTTTGGCATAACTAAAGATTTGTTTGATTTTATTGGCAATGCGAAAATTGAAGTAGTTATATTTAAAATATGTTTTGTTAAAAACCCTAACATATTTTAATCATCGATATACAATTTATAAAAATAGAGAGCACTTCATTATTTGTTGATCATGTTCTGTCTAATTGTTTCGAAGTTTTATAACGTAAATGATATCGTTATTCGGAATTGCGTTACGTGAAATATGAATTGTACAGAAAAATCTAGTATAATGTAAGTTTTGTTACAAAATACGTTGTGTTCAATTATAATAATTTATTCTATTTATCATTAAAAACAATTCATGTAAATCATTGTTATATATTTTTTTTAATAATTCGTGTTGATGTAATAGAGAATCATGAAATAAAACTGAAACAATAATTAAATTACTATTATTTATTATTACATTATGTATAGTTTTGACACTAAGGTAACTTAAGAATAACTTTTAAAATTAAGTGATATGGCTTCACTTTAAAAGTAATTTGACACCAAGGACTTAGAGAGCGTCATGATTCTTTTGGCGCGTTTACCATAATCGGAACTAGCGCCGCCATTTTTTTTTTCTAAAACAATTTCCACAGACAATTTCACAAAATGTTTACCTACAGCGCCCTCCTGTCATTGAAGCGCCAAAAGAACCATGACCCACTTTATGTGTTAAGGCCTCGATGAACAAAACGTTTACTATCCCTTACAAGTAATCATTCAAATAATAATCTAAATCTTCTCGAACACTTTCCAAGAACACAAAAACTTTTTTTTTTTTTGCTTTTTGAGTGTACCGGGGTAACATGCATCAGTGGGTTTGGCTAAAATTAGCAGTAACTAATATTTTTAATTTTTCGACATAAGTATTTGTGTACGAGAAAAAAATCTACATAATTGCAGTAACTCTCGCTGCAATGTGTTTAAGTCTGTAATCATCCTACATTTTTCTTTTAATAAGACGCACAGAGATTTAAAAAACGAGATACACTTTACCGTCCTTTGATATTGAAACTAATAAAAATGAAACTAAGTATGTATTTATTATGCTTAAGTTTCTATAGCAACTGTATGTACAGGGATGTATAGCAACATGGCCTTATTAGAAAAATAATTAGTAAAAAGTGGCATTGCCAGTATTTTCCGCTTATTTTACTTTTCTACTAATAAAGAGGTAGAGAAGAGAAAGCGATTAAGAATCAGAGATTGATAGATTTCCACATTTCTACAATGAAATGTAGGTGAATGCAAAATTCATAAACAGTGCCAGGATAATGGGATGAACAGAAGCTGAAATCTCGAGCTTTTTATATTTCAAAGACTAAATCATGAACCCAGTCTTACATCTCATAAATAGTCTGCTGTTATTGAGTATAGAAAATAATTTCAACAATCAATCAGTACCGAGTCATGAGATCTAACAGTAAATTCAATTGATTACGCTTTTTAATGAATACAACACCGAATAGGTAATTGTAAAGCCAGTAGCGTCCACTTAGGTCCTATTCACCCCATAATAAAAATATTCACTGTAGATTATAAACAAAATAATAAATCCTCATAATAGTAGATATACCTATATGGACGGAAGACCTACAGTCAGCCTTTTTTTTTCAACCGAACAGTCGAAATTACTCCTATTTTATATAATTTCATTATGACAATTCATACTTTTGTACATTGTTCGACTTTTATATTCCTTATTACAAATCGTTCAAATATATTTATTAAGCTAAAATCGCCCTAAGATTGAGCAATAACCGTAGAACATTATCATAGTATTACATATTATATATTTTTTATTAACACTAATCTGCACGACGCGACGTTGCTAGTATTAAAACTAATAATTCGACATAATTTTTAAACTGCAAATACTCATACCTATAGCAAAATCGCCTGTAGCAGATCAAAATTGGTTTAAGCATGGATCTATCAGCAGATTTCCTCATAAAACTATCAGATAGTCGGATAGTCTCAAAAAATCAAACACCAGTCTCATTAAAATTCAAGGAGTATTAACACTTATTTTATGTCCTCTCCTAGACGCACGGTCTTTTCTCTTCGTATACTTGGTACAATCGGCGACAAAAGCCACTAGACCTATGAACGCGAACACAGCGTAGAATATAGCGAGAGAGATGAGGAAGGTGTCTTCACTCCACTCCCAGAGGTGATTGGATCGGAGGTACTCGTAGTTTGAGAGTACTTGTGTCCCGTTCGGAGGGGGGCACGGCGATTGTACTATTATGTCTTGGTAGGGTATCTGAAAAGAATAAAACAGTTTTTCAGAAAGGTCTCTCAACACTTTTGGGAGATCCAGTCCATATCAACTCAGTGCCAGCACCGAGGCGTCTAAGGTTTGAACCCTCATCTACAGTGTGCTGCCGACCGCATCGTCGATACTGCCGCGTGCTATAGCACTCCTGCTGTTTCTCGCTCTAGCAAATGATGGTTCTGAGCGACAGAAAAGGATAGGAGCATGGAAAAATGTGATTCTGTGCTACTAGATGAAATTCAACTCTAATTGTACTGTGATAACAGCAGTCGGGGTAAAAATAAACTAGAATTTTGCATTCTTGGGAAAACCTCAAGTGATAAGCGTTTCCTTTTCTGAAAGCAAAAGTAATAATGCTTTTTTTAAATCTGAGAGTCTTTTCCTACTTGTTATAACATTGTCTTCTTTCGGGCCAGCAGCCAGACCGATTAAACACTAGCCAACCTACGATCTACTTTTCTATTTTAAAACGTTACGTACAGTTAGTGCACAACATTACCTGACCCCTCTTTCCATATTTCACACTGGCTGTAGCAATTATTTCGTATTCTAAATTAATTTTAAAAACCTCACCTGTTTATTAGGACACCGAATATCCTTACTAATACTGCTTCTCAACGCAACTTCACTGAGTTCCCTCCCCAAAAGTTCCGGCAAGGTCCACCTAGATGGCGACACATACTGTAGCCACGTGACGTAGCTTGGCAGGTCTCGTTCGTGTATCGTCACGCCGTTGACGAGGGTGCTCAGCAGGAGGCAGAACCCTGATATGACTGCCGCAGTCTTTTCCATTGGCACAAGGAATATCGTCGCTCGACATAACATTTGAATACTTATTAGATAGAGCACCATGTAACCTGAAAAAGAGAATTAATTTGATGAGATTGAAATGGGTTGATAAGGTTTGAAAGGTTCTACTGGACCACACGTTGATTGATTTTGGCAGCTATACGGAATATCAAAAACAGAGATAATGATTGCATGTGAACTGGGAACAAATTCAGTTGCATAGTTCACCCGCATTCTGAGGGCGATGCCGAGATAGATTCCGGATGCTCCTTGCCGTTACTTTATCATCGTCATATTCGACGTAAGATCGACTGCTGGACATTTTTGACCCCTGGAATCACCACAACTATCAGTCTTGCGGTGCTGACATCCAGGAAATTTTCACGATACATAGATCCATTTTGGTACCATTACTGGCATCGGTTCACTTATTCTATACTTCAACATACCTAAGTATAAATAAAATCCGTCGAAGGACGCGGGCGACTGCGCATACAGTCCACTCATGGCGTAGCTCGGCACTAAGTACGCCAGCCACGTCACTCCCGCTGACCATAACTCCAGAAATTGCTGTAATGCAAAAACACAATTTATAGACAAAATACCTTGGAACCGTTAGAAAGATAAAACACTTAGTTCAGTGGTTTTCTAGTGTGGTACAAAACGGAACTTGACTGCAGCGTAACTGCAAAACCTGCGCAGTGGAATTGTCTCCCACCGGGATCTTCACTTAGCTTCCTATCTGATATCTTTTCTGCGCGATGGACCATGACGATGCATCATTCCGCAAACTACGTGTACGTATTGAGCGAAGACTGACAATAAGGCTCTGGCGACCTACTTATAAAAAAATATGTCACCAAAATTAATTTAATTATACTAACTACAAAGAGGTCCACTGTGTTAGTACCTATATAACTTAGCCTATGTTAGTACTTAATCTATGAGAGTGTCCGTGTAACCGGTTCGAGACCTCATAAGATTGCTCTATCAAGACTGACTGACTTCTTTGAAAACCGGTCAGTATAGTGCTGGTAGAGAAGCTTCTTCTCATCCAGCACTATACTGTCGCCGTCAGCCGTCAGTCGAAAATCTCTTACATCAAACAATATGAAGACAGTTCTGGAGTACAGCCCCACAGCGATGTCCCTCTCCACGTGGTGTCGCATCGAGCTCGCTTCTCTCGCACTGAGCCACAACAGGATCGGCCACACAGTGAGGCACATTACTGTGTAGTGGAAGCCTATCCTGTCGTTTTGTGTTAGCTGCGAAGAAACACAACGGATGGGTAAGTGAAATTATAGCAAATGCTGGAGCAGTGAAACGGCCAATAGCTAGCGGATTCAGTAGGATGGAGTGGGCAGGCCATGTCTGTCAAAGTACCGAAGAAGCGATTTCAAATGAATAAAGAAGTCTTTGAGCGAACATCGCAAACTGGCATACAACGAAAGAATTTCCCGTTCATATTTAGCATTGTCAGATAAAACTTACTTTCTATCCTTTCCATAATATTTTGGAAGTCTATCCACCACAGAAAAAAGCATCATCTACCATCTTTACCAGAAACAGCAGCATGTTATCATTTACCTTAGGATCCGTAGCCGGTAGGTCCCAGAACACGGCGCCGGTGATCATCGACATTACAGCGGCGAGGAGCACTCGCGTTATCACGTTCGACAGAGTTGTCGATTGTGTGAACAACAGGCTCTTTCTGGAGATTTAAGAAAATATATAGCTTTAGAAAGTTGTGTTACACACTTTACCGTCACAAATGCAGCAATCCTGAAATCGATTTTGTTATTTCTATGTAAGTTAACGCAAATATCACACGTTCAAATTGATTTCGGACGTTGAAACTATTAAAAATTGGCAATAATTCTGACTATGAAACCGCCTTTATTGCTACAAAATAAAGGCGTTGTCTATGTCAAATTAAACGTGTTGACTCTTTCGCATCCAATGGACGAACAAGTTCATATACTCACTCTATAAGCGCCCCCGCCTGAGCGAACACATTAGGCCTCGTCAGCGGCGCCGGCAGCGGCACCGGTGGCGGCGGGTCCGGCGCTGCGTGCGCGCCCGCGAACACGTTGGCGAGCGCTGAGATACGACCCGATGACTCGAGCATCGCTGCTGCTGATAGGTCGTCGAGAGTTACCAGGTCCACTATAAAAGTGGAAGAGTTTTAGTGACTTCATGAAGAACAATGCAGTGTGGTGGTTTAAACTTTAAACTAGGACATTGAGAAACTAGATACTGAATGGGTATTCAAAACTGTCTTCCATGATTCTTCACTCCGCTGATAACCAGAAATCAAGACAGTTCATGGCTATGATGACGATTATAGATAGCATTATGATACTTAAATGCTGAATGGATCACACTTACTCCTCCAGTGAAACTAAAAGTGAAGTTCAATACTTACGATAGTAATCTGAGGGGTTCTTGAAAGCTGGGCAGGGATAATCGATCGAGGCGAAATATGGCAACATATCCCTTCTGTACCCGCTAAACATCGTTCTACCGGCTGATATTAACACCACCTAAAACATCAAAGAAAACATTAAATATTATAAATACCGAAATATCTCTGAGCCCAATTTGGGTCAGAAAAAAATATCAGCACTACACACTCGAATCGAATTGCTTCATCTACCCACCTTAGTAAGCATAGCAAAAATCTCGTATGTTGGTGGATGCAGCGACATGATGACAACTCTGCCTGTACTGGCCCAGTTCCTCAAATATTCCACTAAGAAGAAGGTGTCAAAAATGTCCATCTCCTTCGTAGGCTGGTCCAGGATTAATATAGCCATGTCTAGAAGGAGTTGACAAGCTACGTTCAGGCGTCGGATCTCGGAACGAGTAAGGCGACCTACGTTTGTGTCCCGAACTTGTTCTAGACCTAGTTCTTCTATTAGTAGGTTTATCTGAAAAGTTCGAAATATTGTTAAGACTGTAAGCCTTGATGCACCAAAAAATCTAAACATTATTATTCAAAGATAACTTTGAGTGCTTTGTTTTAATATTTAATAATTTTATATATGGGATGGGATACATTATGTTTCTGAGGAGAGTCAATAAAAACCAAGCTACATACCCGGTCCCTATCATCCATCTTGACCTGTCCGTTGTTTCTTGGTCTTCTCAAAGCGGCGTGGAACTTTAAAGTATGTTCAACTGTCATGGCAGCACATAATGACGTGTCCTTACGAACGTACGCAGCGATCTTCCGAAGAGTTGAGGAGGCGACCGGCTGCCCGTTCAGGACTATGTCGCCTGTCAGTTTCTGGATCAAAAAAGTTAGAATGTGTGATTGAATATTCGTAGTATGAAGAAGAACAAGGGAAACAGGTCAATTAATGCAGAGCACTGACTGTATGAAGTGTCAAAGCCGTCATTTTTTCGTTGCAAAAAGGGGGGTGTAATACGGCTATATACCAATTTAGTCTCCTTCTCGCACACTGAAACTATAATAAGTCCAACAACCAACATGTCATAGTCTACTAGATTGACTAAGGCGGTGTTCCTAAGTAAGCAGCGTGACGGTATCGTGATTTTAAAGCAGTATGGTTTACTAGTACACCACAAAATTACTTTTAATAATGATGCTAGTGATAAGTTACGTGTTAGACCACTGGTCAGAACACGTGTCACGTTGCTTAGGTTGGAAACAGCGCCTTAGATTTCCTAGGTTCATCTGTTTATGTGAATGAGGTTCATACCTTTCGTACTCCTGCTAAAACATCCAGTAGACCAGTGGCTTCGTGATGAGAAGTTGCTAGAACAGCTAATATTTCTCCTGACTTCACTTCGAAGCTCAGCCCAGATACCAGCAACGTTGACTTGTTCTCGGGAGCCGTTATTTCTAAACTGTTTACCTGCAAAGCAAAGTTCTCTTCTGTTTAAGTTGTTGCTGATAATATCTCTAACAAGCCAAACGCACTCTCTAACAGACTAACCAAAGAAGCTTAGAATTTTAACAAAAGATATACACAAGACATATCATTTAAAAAATATCAATGAAATTTCTAAAAGAGAGATTTCTGAAAGAAGAAGATATACTTCGCTTATTAGGGATGATGATGCGGTCAATAACATAGAAATCTGATCTTTTACAGAATTTCCAAAGAGGAGTTACTCACATAATAATTAGGGTAGATATACGCTGAATGCGTGTATCCGTCAAGATGGTCTCCAGGTCTTAGTGTAGAATGCTTTCTGGACTGTGCGATGGACATGTGGCTGCCTGCCTTTGACATGCGACCACCCAGGTGGGAAGGTGACATTAGGTAGCTGAAACAGAGTTGTGAAATAGTTATTTATCATTTTGGTACCATAATCAAAAAAGATGACAGTTTTCGCTCAAACGGATATTCAGCGACTATTCTGCGAGGTTCTACCGACTGGCTCATAACGGCTTATATCAAATATGAAGAACGTACCTTTGGTGGTCTCCATCAGGAACATAGTCGGCGACGCTGTTTCTTCTATTGCTATAATGAGTACGATGTTGTGGTCGTGCATCTATCCCCAGAAGGTTGGCTTCACTGACTGATTTGTTTCGAGAGTTCGTCCATTGACCATCTCCGCGGATTCCGGCTTGCTGCATCGCCACGACTGGTATTCCTGTATTCGGCTGGAAGACAAATGAAGATTAGAGAGGCGAGAAAATATGAAAAAGTTATATTTGAAAAGTATGTATTTGGTTTTGGCCCACCTTTAAATATGACATAGTAACTTGTTTAATTACTACGATAAAAGTAAAATTGTTAGCGTGTTTGGAGTAACGAATGATATCGTGAAACAGATAAAAATGAGACCGTTTTAACTCAGACGAACGTTCGACCAGAGAAAGGAATCATGTTCTTGACTCATCAAACGTGTTTTAGTAGAAAGTATTTACCTGCAGAGAAGGATGTACGTTCTGCATCCTAAAATCCGGGTCAGAGCGATATTTCCGACTATATTTGTAGTTTGTGGTCGTCTCGTTGTCAGAACTGTCGTAACCCGAGGAGGTCTCGCGCATTCCTCGACTTTGCCTTTGGATCCTGTGAGAAAATACCAGGAGAATGTCAATTGATTGTAATCCCCATAAACTTAAGTGTTTCGCCTCGTTGATCTGGTGGACCCGAGTGCGCCAACTAAGCGTGGTATCCAATCCAGGGTTCACTTTTTGCTGACCATCCGAAATTGTATTGGGTTTTACCATTAAAAGTAACAGCCTGAATTCTGGATTTGTGTCCAAAAGCAATATGGCCGACCCATATCCGTGACAATACCTCTGCTGATCCCTTCGTTCGTGATGTCGAAACAAATTTGTAAAAAGTCATACAGTACAAGAACTTGGCTTGTTTGCGCCTATTGTATTCGTAGATGTTATATGCGATAAGCTGACAATATGTCACAAACAACATGCTTACACACTATGTCATTATCCGTTTACTTGCGAAATGTTCATGTACTTAGTATATTGTGTACCTACTATATCTCCCTAGTACTTAATACTAAGTATATTCCTACACGCATAGATGAAGAATATTGAACGGTAACTTTACCGTCCTCAATATTTACCTAGGCACTGGTTTCATGCCACTCCCAATAGAAGTCTTCGGTTTAGGTGTGCCCGAGCGCTGGGATCCGTTATGATTCGGCGGAAACACCCGAGGAAGCCCGAACTTCAGGTACGTGTACATATTGGAGCCGAGAGCCGATCTGGTGACAAATTGTAAGGTTTGCTGTAGGACAAGGTAAGGCAAACTCCGTGACATAAATTTCATTAACGGCGAGGCCGATTCTGTAATAAAGTTGGTTAGTAGGTACTGTATGTTACAATCAGTTTTTATGAGGTATGTTTTTAATAGAAATTTTAATGGTTAAACAATGCTGGTAGGTGCGTGTTCTAGAATTCTAAATAACTTGAATTCAGTAGCAGGAAATTTTAAATTGACCAAATGTTTTACTGCCGTCTTTCTAGTTAAACCGTCGCAAAGGAATGGATCCAGGAAGAAGAGGATAGCTACGATGAAATCAGTAATCCTAGTAATAGATTGGCATTTGTCAGCTAACAACGTATCAGAAAAATATTCTAGATGATATTTCGCCAGAAAATGACATTAAGTACACTTACTTGGGTCCATATCGAGGGTGCGACAATATAGATTGCACGGTGGTATCTCTCAGCTGAAAGTTCCCATACGGCAGGGGACTCTTGTCCGTACTTCCCAACGCACTGTCAGTGAAGTCCGAATTCAGGTTTTGCCTAAAACATGACAATAATAATGTTTATGTTACGCTCTTTTATTAACAATGGGTTATCTAGCTCGTGATCTGTGTTACTGTCATGATTCTCACGCCAGACGGTCAGATCGTGTTTAGATTTACTCTGTTTTGAGTTGTATATGGGTCGAAAATGATGACAAACTCCTAAATGAAGCGTCATTGTCATAAACGCCATCTTTACCTAGATGTAGGTGCGTCAGCTGTTCAAAGATGTTCTGAAATCAGCCAACCCTCAAACTCATTGTGGTCGATTTCACGAACACAGGGACGAAAGCAATGTCACAAAGATAGGAGCAAATGCTAGTAAGGCCCAATTCGGCAAAGGCCTAGATGTTTAATAAGACCTCCTGTTGTTGAAAGGGTCATATTACGGGAGGGCCACTTATAAATATCAAAGATGATTTATAAGTTTTTATGATGCGAGACTTCTTAGAAAATGATTCACGAGGCGGTGGTTCGGTAGCTTACGTCCCCTTGAGGTCTACTGCAAACTCGAAGCCTTATTTTGAAGACTCTTTCCCAAGTTACAAGTAGCTATTCTCTTGTCCGTCTTTCTCTAGAAGACCGCTTCGCCATCTATAGATACAGAGTAGAGTACAACTGCTAATAGACACAATATTCACCTGTAAATAGACCACGCGTGCAAATCCTCCGAGTGCATGCCGCGATGGTCGTGCATCAGCGGGTTGGATGGCACCGAGTACCTCCGCTCCCCGCCGAGGCCCAGCGCCGACTGCGACATTGTAGGCCTCTAGTGTGTCTGTGTAGGAATTATGTGGGTTTTGAGCTTTTTTGTTAAATTAATTAAATACTAACTTCTGGTACTCGGGATTAGTTTCCATCAGTAAAAGAGTTTTTAAAATATGAGTGTTTCCTACCTCACAGATTAAAGACCAAGGTCTTTAATCTGTGATGTTTCTTCATACAAGTATCGGACAGGAATGATTTGAATAGGTGACGAATGATACAGAAGTACCTAAGAGTTTTATATATTCCGTGAGACTGTGTCGTCGTTAGGACAAACTATAATATCTAGCATCACCGAGGGCACAGAAGTAAAATAAATAATAATACCCTATGGTTCTACTCCTTTCGTCGCAAAATTAACGTCTCTTTACGAGACACAAGACAGGGGCAGAAAAAAATAACAAGAGAAATGAGTCAGACACAACACTACGTTATTACAAATTCCAATCATGCGTGCAATGTCAAGAGATTTTGATATTCTATGCGTAGGAGGTTGATAACACTTACGAATGTCATTCCAATGTTATAACGTGTTCTGCTTTCTTGAGCTTACACATGGTCAGTCAGTGTTCAAGCTTCATGACGATCTGAAACAAAAGACGGTGCCGTTAGATGATTGGAATGCATACTATCATAAAACGCAAGGTTTTAAATTGAAATCTGGTGCGTAGACACAGTTGGGGTCGACCTGATTTGGCACAGCCAGAAAGCAAAATATACATTTGATTTTGCCACCCAGCCTGTCGCCTGACAAATCGCTGATGAATGTATAAAAGATGGTCCTATTTCTGTCCATAAAATGCTCACAGAAAAAATGTCTGCAATGCTCTTTTGTGTAGTTTTCGAAAGCAAGCCTAGCATACAAACCCATGATTGGTATGTTCACATGTCATTTCCCAACAGCGATCGACATTGGCCATATCCCGTACAAACCGTCTGTCTGGCGGCTAGTATGCCGAATCAAAGGCCGCACCAAGTTGCGTCACAAACCACAGTGGACATATTAGGAATAACATACAGTATTTCAACTAGGAATAAGTGGTCGGAATCGGCTCACACAGACATGCAAGGCGTTTAGACGAATTGCATAGTTTAGGTAACAGGTTACTCGGGAATAAGTCAGTGCTGTCACGTCGAGACAAGTGGTTACGTTTTATGTGTGTAGTGCAACATAAGAAAAAGTTAAGATGGCAACCCTAACGCCAACGTTTGCTTTCATAAAAAATACCTAGTTGATTTACTGGTTATCTTTATTTATACTGTCTGTCACAAACGAACCAACAGTTGACTAGGTACCGGACGTATGGGCGACGACCAATCTCAACATCTCATTGTCGACGTTGCGAAACAAATGAGTATGTCAACGAGGATTTGTTTTTAATTTCCATTTTATTAATGTGATGTAATTTGGACGTGGTTCGTCACTTTTCGTGAGGAAGGTCATTGGTACTATTATTTTGCACTTCCGTGTATGGAGGAGCCTATACTACATGACTATATCAACAAATAGTAAGCGTCTGCACGCATGATGCAAAAAAGGACCTTGACCCGTCTGACCTAGGACTACTGTAGGTCAGTTTCCTGTATCTTATTAGCTAGACCAATTAATAACTTTGTGAGGCGTTGAAGAAGTGGTCTAGTCGAGAACCACACTGCAGCTTGAAAAATCAACCGTTCTTTCCGGAAGTGAACATCTCACGGGAACTGCAGACATTACATACATCACAGAAACAACACCATGCTTGAACTAGACATCGATTATGTGGCAGTAAATAGACCCATTAACTAACCGTGGGATCCCATACACATTGTTTAACAATTATGAAGATTCAGTTAATTGAATCACTAACTTACCTACATGATTTATATTCGCGTTAGTTTTAATTGGAAATATGACAACTTCATAGGCGGGCAAAAAGTTGAAACTGTCGGAAACCAGTTGACGTGTTTGAAGTACCTATTCTATCAAACCATTAGCTCTATTATTGGAAGTACTGGCAGTCTAGTACTAACGAACGAAACGTTTTGTTTGAAGCATTTCTCATATTGTAAGTGCGAATTTCACCATAAAATTGAACGTGATCTGCACATTTAAACTGCGTTCAAGAGCTATCAGTGTCATCAAGCCATCATTATTGAATGAATATATTAACAATCCTCTTGCTTACAGAGATAATTATCATGTGATCATAATTTGATTGAATTATTCCGCTCACTGATGATCAGTGTCCATCATATCCTATCACTCCTATCACTAGCCTCAATCAGCTTACACTGTCAGCTCCATATGCTGATTATTCCAAGCCAGTTCAACCGGTAACTTAATAATCACTTCTCGATTACCATACATTATTGTCTATATGTGTCACTTCGGAAGTCACTGGAGGACCCTCACCTACTTGTCTAGCGTGATGCTGCACTACCGGTTCTAAGACATTGCGTGTCTTAATGATAATTGCAGCAAGCTTTATTGATGGAGGCATTGAGTAATACACTGAGTCTTCTCGCACATTGTGTGGGATAAATAATGGTGAAGATAATGAAAGAGAACAATTGCTGCTTATTTTATTAATAGCTTGATAGATTTCTTGCCAGTTCAGCGATTCGTCTTCATTTATTTAGTCAGAAAAATCGTTTTGGTATGCTAATTATGGTGGAGTATCGGGCACAATAATCATTAGCCCATCCAAGGTTTCATTAGCAATCTTTTGTTGGAATCAGACATCTAGAAATCAAAGGTTGAGATACAATACTCCTTTACCGTCATTTCTAATGCCAAGCTTAGATTTCTAGATGTCTATCCGTAACCATCGAGGGATATATTCGCACTAGTGCGAGTTTTTTACAATACTAATGTTAGTAAACCTGTACCATCTGTTATTAGGTGTAGTTCTTCAACATCCGTTCCAGACATACCAATGTGCTTCATCATAGCAATGACTGATTGAAACTTACACGAGGCTCGCCACAACTGCGTGGGCGTGCGTGAGTTGTGTATGCAGATATAATCATCTAATCCTATATTTGATTTTTATCTTTCTTACAAAATACAGCCATAATTTATATCGTCGGTATGTGTTTAGTGTTCGTGCTAAGTCTTGTTAGTACAGTTCATTTTATAAGTTTATTACTATGTACTGATCTTATCTGCAGCGTTTGCCACTGAGTCATGTGGTCATGTGTAATTGTGTACCTGCATTTAATAAAGGTGATCTTACTCCGTTAAAATGTTAAGTAGCCGCCGTAAGCTTATTTCATACAATTTTATTATGACCGTATTTGGCTCTTTTATCTTCGTTGATGTCTAGGTAAACTTACAAAAATGGCTTGGTATATTTAAGAAAATTTACTTTAAATGAGACAAATTGTTTTACCATGGTTTTAACCCTATAACAATATAGTGATTATAGCATTGAAAACGCATCAGTTAATATAATTATTATCTAGGCTATTCTTTTAACATTACCGTGTGGGTAAGTGGCAGGTACCATCATGCACCTTAAACATCGGTTGATTAAGTCCGAAGGTTCCTGCCAGTGGGCGAGGATCATGATAAGCTCTTTGTATGTTAATTACAAATAATTTCGTATTACACACACGGCCTTCCCTCCTCTGTAGTTACCGATGAGGAAGCTTTGAAATGTCACGCAGTAACTCATCGGGTAAGTATTTTTAATATTTTTTATCGTCAGATGTTGACAGAGCCCGAAGTGATGAAAATATTGTTTTTCATCAGTTAATCAATCAATATTTCATAGTTGAACATGGTGCTTTTGGTGCGTGGTCTAAATCGAAACTAACGCCGCCGCCATTTTGGTTTTTCAGTGACATTACATCGACAATTCAAAAATGTTTACCAACAGCGCAGGAAGCACCATGCATTCAGCACTTTTCACTAATTATATTTTCTATTTGATAAGTCACACCAAGCAAGAAGGCTTTACTTATTTACATTAAATACCATAAACCAAAATATTGTCATTTTCAACACAATTTAAGTGCAAAGTTTATGCACTCACCACAATCTGTTTGCCGTGTCAATTAACTTATGAGATAGATTAATAAAAGACAGCATTGTTTACAAATTAAATAAGTCAAGGTTGTGTGAAATTAAAATTCTGTACGAAGATTATGAAGTCGTTAACTTAATACTTGTCTGTATGCGCAGGCGCCACCCAAGTTACATAACACGTCCTCCAAATTCCTAAAGATTTTAGTTAGCACTTGCAACATTTGCGTGACCAATTAGTACCTTGTCGTTTCATTGCGAAATGTAACAAAAATAACAAAATTGAAAGGATTTACGATAACATACGTGGTCTAGAAAAAAGGAATTGAAAGAATTAAAATGTAAGGGTTGGGTAGTGTTCACTAGAGCTAGGCTTTTAGGTTTGCATTAATTAATCAGTAAAGGCGAATTCTACCAATGGATAAACCGCAGCTGCTACAGAATATTGATACCTCTTAAACGCCGTTCAGATGGGTTAATCGCGTTCAGTTTCAATAGTAAAATCCGCTCTACATAAGCACACAACAAATCAAAGAGGATTGATTGGGACTCTCTTGAGGCGCCACCACTGAGTAGGCTACGGAACCCTAACAAAAGGGATAAAAGGATTCCTGAGCCTGCATTGTTACTGCCTTGATTGCATAAAGAGAGGCTCTTGACTTCGAACATTGATATATTGCCTGGGGATTCGAAGCGTAGGCGCCATGCGAATACCTGTTTAACATTTTTCTTTAGCAAATCATCTTCTAGTAGCGGAACAACACGCAAATACCATTCGCTTTATGATGAGATTCATGTAAATAATGAGATCGAAAATATGGAAATAGAATCATCCATATTCCACGCGTGTGGCTATGATTATTTATTGTTTTTTACTTGCTAAGCGTAGAGGAAGACCAAAGAAACGATAGATGAACTGTGTGAAGGATAATATGGTTAGAAAGGACATGACTGCTGAGATGATGAGTAAAAGAGAAGTATGGAAGAATAGGACATGCTGCGCCGACCCCAAATAAATTGGGATCAGGGCAGGAGAATGATGAATGATGATGAAGCGTAGAATAGCATAGCACAATCAGACTAAAATAATCCCACTGCTGGGACACAAGGTTGTCTTTCAGAGGACGTGGGCCGTAATCCACCACGTGAGCCTGCGTGTCACATGTCTTCGAATTTAGTACAAAAAAAACGAGTTCTTCAGGATGTTTTCTTTCAGCGTTTTGAGAGCTGTGGTGATTGGGAAATATTTTACCCAAAGTAAAAATACTTGTCTGGGTGCAAACCCAGGACTTACAACTCATAGGTCGCAGTGTTTGCTTGCTTAGCGTATCATTCCATTAAAATTGTTCATAAAATAACATCACGCCTGTAGGCAGAGGTGTCCTAATAGTCCAATGTAATAGGAGGCGAGCTTATTGCCATCAACCGGGCACAAATCCAGACTCCGTGGTTGCTACTGAGAAATTCCTGATGAAAAAACCCAATAAGTGTTATCCAGGACCTCGTGCTCAGCAGTCTCACTTTTGACGACTCGAATAACGAGGCAGATTAACAATTTGTAAATCGCAGCAATCATCACTGGACCACCATAATGGTGGTCTCTTGCTTGCTAAACGTATTATTATATTAAAATTGTTTACCATACTCATATTAAAATTGAGAAACATAAGAGTATGGTAGCTCGTCGGTCTCTGACGCCATCATAATCTACATCTGACATACATTGTCAAGCAAATAATCCAGTGAGCACAAAACGCCAGTGCGTGACTCTTGCGCACGCATTCTCTATTACGCCTCCATTCCTTCACTGTCTACGCAAATTTCTCTGTTCTCCAGTAAATGGGCAATGCGTGTACGAAGGCTATATTGCTCGGAACAGGGGCTATTTTTACCCGGAATGGCATGCAAGCCAGGCGCTCCGGGGTCGCCGACCCGTGGCCCGCCATATTCTATCGCACGTAAGCATTCTTGGTCGCAATTGTTAGAACAAAAGGTATTGAGACAAATTGGCTTCGTGGGCTATTTGATTATTGTTATTATTGTTTTTGTTGTAGAGATTGAATGTTAGTAGTTAAGTTGTGTTAGTTACGCTATAATTTGGCGGACGTTGAACTTTTTTTGTTATGAATCCTCAAGATTGCTGAAATGGAAATTGTTGGTAGGTAAATATCACTGTCAGACCTCCAGGGAAGCATAAAAGGAGGAGGTTTATAACCTACTTAGCGCTGGGTGTACTTAGTTCAAAACTAGACGTAATACAGCTGTTGTCTATATTAAGATAGTGACTTGAACTTATGTTATTTATCAGGTGCATTTTTGCCGATAACCTGGGACAACCTAAGTACCTATTCGTTGCCAGTCAACTCAAAATATTGTTCTTAGATACACCAAAGTAGCCATTTTAAACTTTATCTGGGAATGTGAAGGAACAGAATTTCTGACTAATAATAATATTAGAATATGAGCAATTTATTATGGAATACAATTCTAAGATCCGCATTCCGTTATTCCAAGATTATTTACAATTTTATAGTGTCATATGTCACGACAAAGCTCTAAGTTGTCATGACATAGTTCGCTACGCAGTCACGAGACATTAAGTAGTCATAAATATATTTCCATTAATGTATAAATAGTTGCATTGCGCCCACGCATGCTGTGAATAAACTTGAACTTAACATGGGAACCGCATACAACTTATGGTCGTTACTTATAAGCTGTCATTTTCGCAATTTCTTTGTACTCCAGCATGCTTCTCCAACCGTACAATAAAGTAGATACCTACCTTAACAATGTATGAGTAGGTACATGCCTTACGGTATTTTTATACAGGGTATACGTATACATAAGGGACCGTTATCGTAACAAAAAATTATGCCTAGAATTTCGTATGCACGTCTTCTAGACCAACTGAGATTCTGATAGCTCAGATTTTTTACACACGATATTATTCGTGCAAAATATATGGAACAGCAATTGTTTTTTCAATAAAATTACCCCAACACCGTTTTACTCCGTGTATAATGCATTAGAGGCAGAGTGCAAACTATGATTAATTTTCCAAGAAAACTGAGAGCTGAGTGTTAAAAACATGTTTACACACCTTTACTCATAAATATAAGGTAAATCAATCCACATATTAAATAAAAAAGAAAAAAACAAGACCGACATAGGAGATAACTACCATTAGGAAAACAAGAAACTTACTATTATAGTAATATGCAATAATTTACCACAATTAGAGATTGTAAATCGCGTTACGTTACGCGTTACCGGTGCAAGCGCAACTCTATTGAATAAATTAGAACATAACATCCGATACTATTCGTAACTGTTCCGGTTTTTTAACTTCATAGGTGGATCGTTACTTGCGATGCTCATGAAGAATTCGTGGGCTTAATTGCAAAATAAAAGCATCACAGGCCTCAAGAATCTTTTCTGACTTTTCCGACTTCCTCAGGGTGAGACAAATGGCAAAAGTTTTAAAATGGTTTCTAGCTTGTTTTTGAAAGCGTTTCATATTTCTGTAAAGACTTATATCAGGTGGCCTACCATGATGTCTTAAAGCAGGAGTAATTCCAGGGGAAAGAGAGACCTATAGAGATCGTCTAGCGCCTTCTCTTTCCCAGGATTGACATACAGAAAAGGTTCAGAATGATGTACTGAATATGTGGTAACCGTTTGTGCGTCAGTGTCTTTCCCACTTTCCTGTTTAGCGCTGGTAGAATGTTTTTTTTTTGTCTACAGTTGTAGACCATCTAGTTACAGTATCAGTACCAGTTATGTGATACTTCGGCCCATCTTGGTTGGATGTCTCAGCTTACCTCATGTAATTTTATACCTAACCCATCATCATTTTCTTGCCCTTATCCCAATTAATTTGGAATAACGGCATACTTCTCTATTACTCTTCATCTCATCAGACACCTCCTTTCTTGCCATATCATTCTTTGGTCTTCCTCTACTCATATTCTCATCCACATTCATACTCAAAACTTTCCTTACGACATTTTCCTCATTCCTCCGCATCACCACCCGCATCATCCGAACCGATTACGACATAACTGTTCAGTCACCGTCGCCGCTTTCAGACTTCCTATAAGAATACCTAACCCATCACAATCAGCAAAGACCATTTTCTTTTAAGAGCAATTTGCACTCTTACACCCGTATCTATAAACAAGCCAAAGTGATTACTTGCGTAAAACCAATAACATAAGATATGATTTTTAGTAATTGTTTGAAGTTAGAACTGTCAAAAGTTAGCTTTGCTTACTGTCACGGAAGAACCGTGACAGTAAGCAAAGCTAACTTTTGCTTACTGTCACGGTTCTTACTTCGTTCAAATTCTTATCTATTGCATAAAAATGGCAGTAATTACTAAAACTCAAGTAATTACTTTAACTTGACTATCAATACCAGGGTTAGGTATTGTTCCACTTTTTTACAAATTAAATGTTAAAGTGACCCGAGGTCTTCTTTGACTTTATTTTTAAACCTGACTTCAAAATCCTTCACTTAAGTTGATGCGGTCAGCTCAAAGTCACCCGTTCGCTGTGTCATACACGCGGAGATATTTCAACGCGCATGCCAGCTTGGCAGGCCTCAGCTGACTCACGCAACTTACCTGCCACAAGTTGTACCGTTACCATTCCAACGAATATTATCACATAATATAGAATTTGTAGTATGTTGAAGGTTTTGAAGTGTGAGGAGGAAAATGTTGAAGCAAAAGCAAAATTATCACCATCATTCATTCATTCCATGGGGTATCGTATTACCCAGTACTAACTGGGTTGTGGAGGTCAGATAGGCAGTCGCTCCATGTAAAATACTGGTATTGTGCATAGCTGCATCCGGTTAGTCTGGAAGCCGACCCCAATATAGTTGGGAAAGGCTAGGCAGATGATGATGATTCATGAACTCAGGAACATGCAAAAAAAAAATATTTGGGTTTCGGCCTTTTAGTCAGTGATTGTTATTCTACTTATCGACGTCTTTTTGCATGATATATTTTTTTAAAGTGCATCTTATCAATAAATACATATACAGTTTACATAGATATTTTGGCGCGAGGCCTTAGTCGGAGATAACGACGCCCCATCTTGTTTTTTCAATACAATTTGTATCCATAGCGCCTTCCTAACAAAGTTTTTTTTTTTATCTTTGGCAACTGAGCCGATGTCGACTATTCTGCCAGTGTCTCCTGAAAAAGTTATTCAAGCGCGAAAAGATCCATCTAGTTTTTTCTCGTTTCATTTATCATTCTTTGTCCAAAGAGCGTGGCCCAAAATACAACTTCAGGGTTTCTAAGAGGTAGAACTCAATTCCACCAAGTGTTTATAAACGCAATGTGTGAAGCACATCGCTCCGTCTTTATTAAAAAGAAAAGATTGCTGATAAGTGGAACGAAGTGAGATTGATTGTTTGCTTGAGAGATTTCATCTAGATTGAGTTTTCTAACACTTATTGTTTCATATGTTGTTATGGCGTTGAAAACAGTCATAAAATAATCAATTCTATCGGAGTGAACATAAGCTAGCTAGCACACCTCATTTTACACGATTTCACAAACATTAGGGGTTGCCTAAATGAATGCGTAAATAAACCACTTTGTTGGCTCGGCTCTGCCGAGAGTTGACATTACAATAGTAGATATTTACTTAAGCAATCATTTATTAAGTGTCAGCGAAAACGTGTATATGTTTGCTGCGCCTGCGCCATAATGCACCGTACAATATCTCAACGCAGCAGTCACTAGTAATATTTATGTTTAAACGATTTTACTTTCTTGTAGCAATAAAACTTATGTTTATTCTTGTTCATTTCGGCGCTTTCTTTAACCTCTGTCTTGTTCCATTTCACTACTCGTGGTTTAACTTCATTGGTGGTTTCTCAACTCTCGTTTACAATACCAGGTGGTTACTATGACATCTTAAAACAGAGGAGTAATTTCAGTGTGAGAAAGACACAGAGCTATACAGGTCGTCTAGCTCCATCTCTTTCCCACACTGGAATTACTCCTGCTTTAAGTGTCATGGTAGGCCACCAGGAGCTCCTAATTTTTGCTATGAAATTCTTGTAGCATCGTCGCCATCCTGCCGGTAACCCAATCTATTTTCGGTCAGCGCAAAATGGCTTTTCCCACCTTAAGTCTCTTTAAACCTTTATTCAAAAACCTACGTGAGTTTTTTACACAGCTGTGTCTGTTATTGCTAATGTTCTTAATCTATACTAATATAGATTAAGAATTGACTTGGTGACACCACGGCTCCGCTCGCTTTAATTTAGAATTTGACAACCTAGCGGTGTGAAATAGACTTTAAGACCTATTCTCATACCTACCAAATATGAATAAAAAATTTCATAAAAATCGGTCGTGCCGTTTCGGAGGAGTATGACCACAAACACTCACGAGATTTATAAGATTATAAAGAGTTAAAATTTGTTTGTAAATTTATCTTAGGAACTTCTGATCCGATTTTAAAAATTCTTCCAGTAACAGGAAGCTACATTATCGCCGAGTGTCATAGGCTACATTTAAAACGACTCCGAGGGTTAATTTCCGTACATAACGGGAGCGACGCCGTCAGCAAAAGCTAGTCATTTATATTCGCAGAAATCTAACCTGCTGGCGGTCTTTAACCTAGGCTCACTGGGGTCAGAAACTAGATGACCCTAATGGCTTTTGCAATAAAGTCTTTTATTACAAATGTATTTCTATACATGAGACCATCCACATCAGAATAAAGCCATTGCATGTCCTACATACAGAAGTAGATTTAAAGATAAAAATATCAATGGTGTTAAGATATTTTACGATAGAAAACTGGCTTCACAGATGAGTACGGGTATTTTATGGTTTCTAATAAAATCTCAATGTTACGGCTTAGATAGTGCTAATCCGATATTTACGATAAGTCGTCTCATTTGTTGCAGGTACTTATAACTTCACAAACATTTTATGAATATGCATTTAGGCTAGCTTACATGTAAAACACGAAGGGAGTGTCGAGAGACTTCTACTGACTAAAACCCATCCATGTTACTTCTTTGCCCTTTGTGTTCCAGGGCCGCGGTATCTCTTTCGAACAGTCTCGCAGCCCCGGATTTAACCTAGCCTCGAAACATCTTTTACAGCAAACGATCTGCTCTTTTTTTTTTCAAAAGAAACACCGGTTTTTCTTTAAAAGTTCTACTTTGCATAATTTCTCAATCTCACCCTTGCAAATTTACAATACTTAGTAAGGAAATATTGAAAGACACACTTATCCATAACGACATAATGAAGACCAAATGCGAAAAAGATGACGGTTACTGTAAAATCCAATGTAAAATTACCTACAGAAGCATCCCGTTATAAATCCATGGCATTACTACCATTGTCAACAATTCACACGATAGGAAATCGTAAATTAAAATAACATTATAGAAACGTCTAATTTATACGGTGATATACGAAAATGGCATGGTATAACCTGTCATCACTGAGGCTGTACTACTATTCCTTGATAAAATCGACCCTGAATATGAAAGGAAACTGACACTTAGTAGGTGGGTTACTTGACAGTAAACATCTGTAGTTTATTTCAAGTTGCAGAATCTAGGGAGATATCAAGTGTTCAAGCCAGATTGAACAATTAAACGATTGACAGTGTAGTCTACGTACAAAAACAAGATAAAATATAGAGGAGAAAATAGTCTCAGCGATATTTTCTAACTGGATTAGTTACCAAGAACCAATTATTAACAGTTTATGACCAATCAATCAAGTCTGAATATCAATTAGACAAGTTTCATCTGCACTATTAAAACAGTCCATTTCAAACTTTCAAATAAATGACTACAGTTTTGGTCTAACGTCTATAATTAATAATTCTTTCAACGATCAATACAATTTACGAGTAATTTGTATTTATTTATTTTCTCCAGATTGCTAAGTGACTGATTTGCATATTGATTTCACTTTCTTATGCACGAGGTATATGATTATTTGCATATGCAAAGAAGCGTCTAAGCGTCTCTAAATGGCATTCATTACATTACGAATGTCCAATAAATAAGCGGGTAGCGGAACTTGGCACAAATAAAAGTAGTTTTTTTTATAAAATATTTTAAACGCAAATAAATGTTTACGCTATAACAAGCTCGCTCTTAAGCTGGCTGTAACAGAAGAGGTTTCGAACAAAGGTTGAAAGTAAAGGCATGTCATCTGCCCAGCTTTTTCCCAACTATGTTGGAGTCCGCTTCCAAACTAACCGGAAGCAGCTGAATACCAGAATTTTATATGGAGCGACTGCGTATGTGTTTGACCATCACAATCCAGTCACTGGGTCACTGTCATTCGTAGTCGTTCGTAGTTGTCAGATCTTCGAGCTTTTTACTACCAGTAGTGACTGTCAAATATCTACAAATGAAAGCCAGGATTAGCGGTGTCTAAATTAAAAATAATAGTATGGAATAAATAGAACAATTGAACCATCATTGTCCGCTATCTCTTACAACTCCGACCTTCATTACTCAGGGGTATTGCGCAAGCGAAAAATATTATTCAGTTTGAAGGAATGTCGCCGCCATTGTAACCGGACGCTATTGAATGAAAGGAAACGTATCTAAAGTTTAGTACGGACCTTAATCTGTTACTTCCTTTAAATATTACACTAATAGTACCTATAATAACAGTTGTAGATTTTAATTACAGCCTGTACGTAAGATATAAATCTGATCTTTGGGCTAAGAGCTAAATGGAAACCTAAATCCGTGAACAGATTAGCAATTTCCGTACAAATTTTCATCAGTACTGGTTTTCCTTTCGTTTTCCTTGAAATCTTGAGTATTAGTGTATTAGTCATAGTTTACGAGTTAAAACAGCGATCTGTTTTATTGCCTAGTTGCTCTAGTCGTTTGCTAGATTCAACTGAGGAAAATTAGTCACGAATTTGTAAGCTGTCGGATTATATCTTTACCTGGGTATGTAATATCATGTGCTAGATTAGGATTAGATACTGTCGTAAATTCTGCTTTATTCAATTTTTAACTAGATTTGCCCTAGATTTAGATTCGATACTACAACTGTGGAAAAGTCGGGCTGGGTTTTCCATCTATACTAATATTATAAAGCTGACGAGTTTGTTTAGTTGAACGCGCTAATCTTAGTAACTGCAGGTTCGAATTGAAAAAATATTTTAGTGTTGGATAGCCTATTTATCGAGGAAGGCTATATGCTATATAATATCAAGTTACGACCAAAAGGAGCGGAGCATCAATGAAAAATTTTGCAAAAACGGGGAAAAAGAATTATATAAAAAAAAATTATAGATATATTTTTATAATAATTTCACGCGGACAAAGGTCGCGGGCAACAGCTAATGATTATATAAAAAGAATTAGTTTAGACCAACAAGAAAAACTTCAGGGTTTTTAAATTAAATTAAATAATAAAAGAACGTCTGTTGATGTTGGCAGATCCTAATCACCCTGTATTTAGTTCGATAGCTTTTAATTTATGAAATTAAAAAGCATTCATTTTGTGCGTAAATGTGTATCTATCTAAATAGGTATGCAGGTTTGTAACGAACCTTGTATTTTATAACTGTAAGTAAATGTGATAAAGTGAGAGGTAAAATATTAGTTTGAATACTTTAACCCCATATATCTTAAATCTTACGCCATTATCAACGGGTTAGAGTCACGCGATCTCCTAACTATTAAATACGGAATAATATTATGGGGTAACAGTACAGACGCACCTTCGCTATTTACAATACAGAAGAAACTTATAAGAACATTGGTTAACATAGAAGACACCGACTCATGTAAACCACACTTCAAAGAACTAAACATCCTAACACTACCCTGTCTCTATATATTTGAAATTTGCAAATTTGTAAGGAAGTACCCACAATTCTACAGCAAAAGAAAAGACATACAAACAGAAATCAAACTTAGACATGGAAATAGACTCAACCTGCCAACTTCACGATTAAAAATGCACTCCTCTAGTGCGTTTGTCACGTCAATAAAAATCTACAATAAATTACCTGAACACATAAAAAACACAGAAACAAACAATATATTTATAAATAAACTAAAACGATTTCTCTTAGATAAAACCTACTACACAATTGACGAATACTTCAAAGATAAATTCCTCCTAGAGAAACGAAGATAATTAGAATAACCAAGTAGTACCTAATACATCTATTTACCTTATCTACCGTGCAATATCTTTAATTACTTACTATTTAGTTAATAATAAATTACAGCTAATATATAAATAAATATATAAAATAATTACCTAATTTATAATTTAGAAAATATCTATTAATAATAAATAAATAAATATATAAATAAATAAATAAATATAGAAATATTAATAATAAACAAAATTAATATAAATCTACTCATAAATAATATCTACTTAAATATCTAAATATAAGATTTACTCCTTAATTTCAATATTATAATTTCAATATTATTATGTTTTTAAACAAAAAGCGCTTCATCCTCTCCTCTAAAAACTAACTTGCTGTGCCCGACAGGGTCCATAATTGTTTCTCTATAATTTACCTACCAGCCTTGTATACATTATGGAATGCAATAAAGTATTGAGTATTGAGTATTGAGTAACGGCTTAATCAACGGTTAAGTAACTAACTCGTACCTAACTACCATTGATTTCATGGTTTCTACAAAATACAAGGTTATTTTGTGTACAATCGAGGAATGAAGAGGTTAAGCATTTTCATTTGCAAATGTGAAATGACAGTTTGAAAGGATATGCTCGCTATCCAGAAAATCGTCGTCGGGGGAGGAGCGGGCGTCGCCTCAATTGAGGAAATTTACTGTCAAATTGACACCCTACGTCAATCTGTCGTGTTCTGACCATTTAATTATGTCAAAAAATGATAGTGTTGTTATTTCAGTACTTAGGTATAAGGACTATTGGTAGTCAAATTGACTTATCAATGACTTTCCCTGGTTTTTTTATTTTATTATTGCCTTACTTTTTCACCCACATAGGTGCTTAATAACCGAACAAAACTGGTTACTTAACGGTGTTCCAGGCGTGAGCCTAAGGAATGTATGTACACAAGTCGGCCGATACGCGGGCTTTCTACCAAGAAGGCTATTATCAATACAATGTTGCAGATTCTCATAGGCGTATAGGAAATCGGTTAGACAAAGATAATTTAATTTGTTATGCGGAATCAATTACCAGAAGTAGCTGTATCTTTTAATTTTGGAAACAAAACACGATTGATGAAATTTTCAGCAATTTGAAACAGTTTTTGGACATTAGCTAAAGTAAGAAATGTCTTAGAAATAACGAATACGTTTTGACTATGAATCAGATAAAACAGTAAGGAAAGATCAAAAAAACGATGGATGGACTGTGTGGAAGATGATATGGCTAGAAACGGGAAGAGAAGAAGGCATGCTGCGGAGACCCAAATAAATGGAAAAAAGGACAAGTGAAGTAGGCGACTCACTTGAACTGACTTTATCATGATCTGCCTAGCCTATTTCCAACTATGTCACTGTTAACTTCCAGTCTAATTGGATGCAAGTGAATACCAGTATTTACATGGAGCAACTGCCTATAAGACCTCAACAAACCAGTTAGTACTGGTTAGTACCAGTAGCAAAATATCACTTTGCTAAGACTGGTTGTCAGAATTTCGGGTCACTAACTGTAACGACAGTCAAGGATCTTCAAATACCAGCCGGGACCAACGGATTAACGTGGTTTCCGAGGCACGGAGGAAACTCGGTATGTAATGGGTGGTCACCCATCACATGAACTCACTTCTTGAAAACTATAAAAACAAGTCACAACACCCACCAATCTGACTCTCAAGAAGAAATATAATTTGCAATATCATAACTATTGTGAAATCACAATAAAATAGATTGATTTATTAACTTTTTAGATGACATAGATCAGTAAAGTTATTGGAAAATAATCGTAAAGAATTGCAGTTACGTTGTGGCCAGTAATGATTCTCTGATTCGCTTTCATTCGAATTAACTACGCGATCATCGAGTTATAATCGAAAAGGAATGAAATTGAATGTTGCTCAATCGAGTTTCATTCACAAAGGTTTTTTTCTTAAAGTTGGTAGTTCCATTCGGGGACAGCAGTGGGTCAACGAGTTTTTCTTGACGGTATGTATTATGACTACACGCACAGTTTTAAAATTTAACTTTATGAACATAATTACGAAGGTTGTTATTTGAAAATGTTTTTCTTAGTTATGTTTAGCTAGGTGTGTTTCTATGTGATCACCGTCTGAGCTTCACGAAGTAACTGATGCCTGTGTGTAGTAGTGGTATAATGCGAATGTGATTAGTATTTAGTCGATTCGTATGACTAAATTTACGATACACACAACCGTCTGTGTGATGAATGATGACAAAATCTTATTTTTAAGCGATAAAAGCTTTGATTTTGGTATTCAGCTGCATCAGGTTAGACTGGAAGCCGACCCCAACATAGTTGGGAAAAGGCTAGGCAGATGATGAAAAGCTCTGATTCTGCTCGTCACTGTACATACGTACGTAGAGGAGTAAAGCTGGTTGGCAAATAAGCAACATTGTACAAGGTGAGAGAATTGAGCGCATAAAACATGGTTCTTTAGATTTATACACTGATATACAACATTAGTTTTAGTATATGCGAAACCTGAAACACGTGTCTATTTTTATGTAAAGAATCTATGTACAAAATTTCAAAACTTTATCATAAAAAATCACAAAGTTATAAGCTTGTTCTGTTAATTGGTTGTCCGCACAAAAACGTCACCATGCAGCGCGCCCGCGCGCGAGCCTCTAGCGTCGTCTTGAGCTCATTGATAATAATAATTTGGCAATAGATACCTAAATGATAGGTACTTAGTGTCGCTTGGTGTCCAATTTGTAGCCTTTTTTTAATATTTTTGGGACAAAATATAACATGGTATATTGGAATCGATTCAGTTACTTGTTCTGAACAAACTATATTCAGGTTTCGCATATACTAAAAATATTGTTGTATATCCGGGAAAACGCGGACAACCCTGACCTCCTCAAAATTCCAGCCTAGCATACATATCAAGAATGGACATTTTATTCAACAAGAACTTTCGCTTTATTGGCATTGCAAGTTTATTTATAAAATGTTATCTCGAAATAACTCTGCTTTTATCGAAACAAACAAAACTTTCTTCGAAAAGCAAATGCCGCGTGAAAGTAAAAGTTGTGATCGTTCATAATTATTAAATGCTTCGTTACCGTTTATATCTTATAATGTGTCAGTTAACCTTAAGAAACTTAATTCATTGTTATACATAGAATATGATAAATACTATCGATGTATTTATTTAATATAATCATCATCGTTCTCCTGGTCTTATCACAAATTATTTGTTGTCAACGCAGCATGATTTCTTCATTCATACTTCTCTATTAATCGTCGTCTCAATCATTTCCTTTCCAGTCATATTTCACACTGTCCATCCATCGTTTCTTTGGTCTTCCCCTTTTTTTTTCTTTTTTTTTTTCCGGATGGAAAATCATCAAATGACCCCCCCACTCTGGGCGGAGCGGAAGGGAGTGTCAGACTTGTACTGACTAAAACCCATCCATGTTCCTTCTTTGCCCTTTGTGTTCCAGGGCCACGGTATCTCTTTCGAACAGTCCCGCAATTGGTCTTCCCCTAATCTTATTAGTTTTTTTTTCAGCAACGATGTTCATCAAGAGAACTTGATAGCTGGGCTCCCCACCAACTTGCAGTCATACTCAAAACTTTTCTCACAACATTTTCCTCGAGAGGAAGGTGGAGATTCATTCATGACTCTGCCCTAGAGTGTAAATGTGGTATGGTGTGTGGTTGGTGTGTGGTGTGGTGTGGTGGTGTAGTGTGGTGTGGTTTGGTGTAGTGTGGTGTGGTGTGGTGTGATGTGGTGTGGTGTGTGGTGTCTGTGTTTGTGTTCCACAAACGATGGGGCTCTTAATATCGTGTCCTGCGTGTCGTGTTGTTTGTTCATTACAGGAACTGATGGACGCTACTGAAGGCGCCAAACTAGTGGCTCAGTTCTGGGCCGACCCAATTTAGATTGCCATTGTCACGGTAAGAAGAAGAGAGTAAGGTGTTGAATATAGAGAAAGGCCATAAAACGATCTGTAATCAATGCTAAAAATGCTGATAATGCCAGTGACATTTACGCAGACTCTCTTTAGACCACAGCAAAGTCAATTTCCCGAAGAATACTCACCAACATCAATAATTGAACAAATTCCTCTCGTAACAAACCGTTCAATTTCCTTCCTGAAACGTGCAGTATACGATCTATCGCAGACGATCACTCACTTCCTTTAGAACGTAACGTTACACGCGCGAGCGCATCGCTCGATTGACCGATTAGTTGATAATTCGATATAATTATCGCACTTCTCGCGAGATTTAGTTCAGTTCTCAATAGTAGAGTAGTAATTTGCTAATGGGTGTAAGAAAGTAGGTAGGTGATTAGATTATATCGTGCTTACGATGGCTTTATAGATCACCAACTAATTTTGCAGCTATCGCCGTTAGTTCGACCTCATTCTTAAATCTGTTACAAACTGCTACATTGCATTATGAACCTGAGTTTTTCCGTTAATCTATTCTACTGTGACCATATACATTGTATAGCTGCTTTGACATGGAAAGAAAAATTATAGTACGAGCAGGGTTTGAACCTGCGACCTTCCGATTCTGTACACCGGACGTCTTAACCAATTAGACAATCGCACCCTGCTCACAGCTCTCGAAATTTTCGTTCCATATACATTGTATGTCCATTGCAAGCGCTTTCGCCTTGTCTTCTTATTTGATCTAGCTATCCTAGTCAGGAGCCAAATCTGTAAAAGTCCAGTTCATTCCGCCTATGTTGTACGAGTATTCTTTGGGGTCATCACGATCTTTTGAATTGTGAGTAGTAAAAAGTGTTCGCTACAACATTACGCTGGTAATCAGCTCTCCTTTGTTACGAGATCATAAAACTTGTAATATGTTGGACGCTGCGTAAAAGCGTATATAATCATGTTATTATTTTAAACTGCAAGTAAAAGTTTGTTGGCTTGCGTTTATTATCTTTTAAGTAACGATTACTCATTTTGTTCCACAACTTTTATTAAAAGTTATTCGTGATTCATTTAGTCATGTTTCTTCCATGACATCAGTATCGTTGTTGTCATCATCGTTGATTTTTCCAGTAGGTACTACCGTTACTGTTTCATTATTATCTGCCTAGCCTTTTTCCAACTATGTTGCGGTCGGCTTCCAGTATAACCGGATCCAACTGAACACACGCAGTATTTGACACGGAGCGACTGCTTATCTGACCACCAAAACCCAGTAAGTACTGGGTAATATGATACTTCTTGGTAAGACTGGTTGACAGACTTTCAGGCCACTGACTACCTGAAACGACTGTCGAAGATCTACGAAAACACACGGGACCAACAGCTTACTGAGGCACGGTGGAAACTCGGTATGTAATGGGTGATCACCCATCCCCGGAACAACCTAGGCAAGCGCAGCTTAGCATAAAGATCGACCCGAGCGGCTGTCATTATTTAGCCACGAGCTCCTCCTACCGTTACTGTTTTCAGGGTAAAGTTAAATTAGCTAGTGAAACGCAGAAGCAATGGGGGTCGCGATAACAAAACAAATCTGCGAAATTTCTAGAGTAAATTTAATTTGATCCAGTATAATCTTTAAAAATTTAAGTAAACTATACAGTTGCTGTTGTGGCTCACCAGTCAGTACCGATAAAAATCAATAAAGAACTTGATTACTTACCATTCAAACAGCGGTTTCCGTGTCCAACACGAATTCTGCAACAAAACATAGGCACATAAGTACAGAAAAAGGGAAAACTATTCATTGACGTGAAAGCAGTTACATATAATCTATACATTCGTAACGGTCACGCATATGCACCTGCAATTCTCAGGTACCTCGCGAGGCACTCGTACGCATCCCAATGTGGAACTAATTCCTTTACCGAGCCTAGCGTTATGTCGGAAGGTTTGTGCTTACGCCACACAGACACGTAAGGTATTAAGTACACTATGTAGGTAAGTAGAAACAATTGTGCACGTTAGAAAGAAAGTAGTTTCTTTCTGTCGCAAAGGAAAGCGACAGGTAGGCTTGAAATTCCAAATGTAATAACGATTCTACGTTGCTAGTTTACCTATTTTTTATTGTGCAGACAACCCACGTCCTTTCCATGGTGGTTTCCATTTGAATTTGATAGTGCCTTGATTTCGTACTACAGTCGCCAGCACAGCACATCAAGCTAGCAAAAACTGTCAAATTGCTCCAAATGATTTTAAACCATAAATTATTATTTGTTAAGTTAAAAATCTAATGAGAAAATTTGACATTTTGGGGTAACGTGATGCGCTGGCGACTGTTCATAGTAAGCGAGTTTTCGTACAATTCCAGACCGAGCCGACCGACCGTGTTTTTGACCGTTTTGTTTAAAACTAGCTTCTGCTCGCGAGTTCCTCTACAAAGTCAATGAAAGAATTTTCTGAAATCGGATGAGTAGTTTCGGCGATAACCCCTAATCCAAATATACAAACTTTACATAAATTCCGTTATTTCATCAAAATTCCACTACCAAAACATTGACATTCCACTATCGTTTATTTTTATTTTTATTAGTTTGGCTAATAATACACAGCCTCTTAACCAATGATCTCGTAAGATTAAAGAGGCTAAATTAGCGACGCGGGCAGAGCAAATTGCAGTTCAGTACCGTGGATTCTGATTTCATGCCCTAACAGAATGAACTAGTCTACTTTGTTCTGGAATGTTGGGCAGTTGAGCTAGATTCCGAAGCAATTGACCAGCTATGAAATATGGTGTCTGTTGGTAATAAAGATTGTGAGTCAGCGGTTGGACATCTGAGAAAATGTAATTGGAAGATTTTTATTGAAGAAACAAGCCGATAGGATTACCCATCCGCAAAAACCGCGAAAGGAATTTTCAAAATTCTTGTCATGCTCACTTTATTGCAAAACTTGCTTTTAGACGCAACGGCCTCGGCGTAGTCTGGGCGTGTGGGCGTGGTCTATGAGTGTTTTTTTTGTTCTGTAGACGATTCCAGTATGTATGCTGCCAATCTTTAGGGCACTATACAAATTGAACAATGTAAACCGTGGACAATATTTTGCAATTTTACCTTTTGATTGATCAACAGAACCATTAGAAATATCAATCAGCACTAAAACCGGTCTTGCATCGAATGCAGATTAATCTTGTGTCAGGATTTCGATGATTGATTGTCATTGAATGTACCGAAGCAATCATCGACAATTCGTTGCAACATTTAGGTATTATGTCTACCTACGATTACGATTATCCGGTTTTTTTATTGCGGAATTGCAAAACAATGAGTTGCCAGTGATGTTGCAATCTTCATAAATATTCAAACAGCCCTTCTCGAGAGTAATCATCTGTCAAGTAGATATCGAGTCGACTAGATGTCGGTATCTGGCAGTCATAAATCGATGAATTTATTCAATCAGCGAACATCGAGTGATTATTTCAAAATCCGAGTTCTCGATTCGAATATTGAAATGACAATTTATCTTCGGACATACCGATATATCTTGGGCCACCAAGATACAGGCTGTGCCTAGTTTGGGGTCCACGGCTACTTCTACTTTTAAATTCTTTTAACTTTCCTCATTGTATTTTGCTTTTCTATGTTGTATGTTACCTAAATTGTGTGTGTCAATAAATTTATTTATTATTGATCTCTGTTTTTGCAATTACTTGCAATTAAATACATTAAGTATCATAAAGTTTATGAGATTACTGACAATACTTATTAAAATTGAGTATGTTTTGCAATTAAAACGAATTCTTACTAAAAGATGTTTCATTATTCTTCGATAAAAACTTAACTGTACAGTTAATGCTCGGTAAAGATTATAATTATTATTTATTTTCGAGACACAGACATTTTTTATGTGACATTAATATTTTTATTAGGGTTCTTAGTAGCTCAATGTCCTGCTAGTATGTATTCTTGATTTTCTAACATTTCAAGCGAATTTTGAAAACCTTGCAATCTAATTTTTTTTCAAATATGTCACTTTTGCACCCAAATGTACCAGGTGTAGTTTACGATATTGAATTTGTTTATAAATTATTATCACCGGTCCTTTGGACCGTTGACTATTTTTGTTTACGGTCGAATGCCCGCGCTCCATTCGGTTTGGGCCATTTAGACTAAATAAAAAAAAATATTCAAAAATATAAGATACAACGTTTACAGGTTTTCTTAAATCTAAGTCAAGTTCACCCATGATTTGTGCCTGATCTAGGTAATCCTGTGTTTAGATACCCAGCTTATTGATGATTACGGATTGAAACAACGAAGGTTGTCATCAAACAGGTACTTCATCGTTTGATTGCTATTAAATTTTAATAACGACCTGTACATGACATATTCACTTATTTGCGTTCCACAATGTAGGTATAAGGTGGCTTAAAACCAACCACGGATCCTGCTAGGTCACAGTAATGTCCCATGACCTATGTGAAGTTGTGCCAATTTATTGAATAAACGTATAAGTTGTAAGACTTTCAAAGAAACTCGACCAATTACATTTTTAAGCAAAACAAGAAATAGCGGAGAAACTACGAAACATCACGTCCAGCGGTCCAATCAACGAGAGAGTATTAATTTATGGAGAGAGTAATAGATTTATATTCTAAACAACCTAGTTTTAATTACAACGTTTAGTGATACTTACTTTTATCTCACATCGGTGATAAGTGTGGACAATTCTACGATAACTTAGCAAGTGAATGCAGTAGATCACAATAATGGCACAGCTGAGAATCAAACGGCCATTAGTCACGATACGAAATACGACAGATTCATTGAGTCGCATGAAAATACGCGTGAAAAACAAGTCGGTGTCAGTTGCAAAAGAGGTCTCACGTCAATTCTAATTAAAAACCGTAACTTTTTGCTGTATTAGGTAAGGGTTATTGGTTATAAATTATTGTAGTTAGGGAAATTAATTGATCATCAGATTGTCTCGTCACGCTCTTAAATACGCGAATTTCCCGTGTGATAATTTACCCGACTTTTCATTTTTAACCTAACTACATGAAAACGCACAAAGAATCCCTATTTTCTAACTAGTACTAAGTTTTTTGGAAATAGACTATTATTATTATACAGTACCTACAGTTACAGTACCTAGAGTTTACCTACACTTTATCTAAAATAATGAACACACTTTTAACAATGCTGTAATTTAATCACTGCGTCAAAATACATTTTTTCCAACATTATTTTTACTACACAATTTAGCAAATGTCTTGCTAAATTGTGTAGTAAAAATTTTATTAAATTAGTACTGTATTACTAATAAAATAAAAATGATGCGAAAACTTTAGCAACAATAAAACTATTTGCGTTACATGCGCAAGAGCAGGCACGCGGCGATCGGGTGAGTAAAATTTGCACGTCGTTCATAATTAAAATTATATTATACTACTTAATGTGGGTCAAGATTACAACGATTGTCGTTTGTGCAACGTTAGTGCGACTTAGGGTGCAATGTTCACATCAAATCGTGGATTCTTGTATCTGCGATTTTTTGCAAAGTGACACCTCGAATTCGCGGATTAGCAATTCGAACATTATTGCGAAGTAGATTTTTTTTTTTAATTTCTATAAACCTCTGTAACGAATTAAGCGTTAAAATTTTCTATTTATATCAAGGCAAATAGATCGAACTTAATGGTTTAAAATAATTTAGTGGATGCCTAAACTAACACCGTACGTTTTTCCGGGGTCGGAATTTTCCGGAATCTACGAAATTATTTCAAGAACATAACCTTCTCATTTCCTATTACTTCCGCTAACCAGTTTAAAGTAGCAATTACATAATACGGTATGATGTTAATTATTCTGTAGTGTCACTATCCAATAATATCATTCTTATAGATACATGACAGCAGTGACAGCCAGTGGTGTGACCGTCGAACTGCCAAGTCATAATCAGTCTCGAGTTCGAACTCAAAGCATGCTCCTCTGATTTTTCAGATTCGTGTGCGTATTGTATACTTAATTATCACTTGCTTCGATTAAGGAAAGAGGAAACCAGCACCTGAGAGATATTTCTTGACGGCATGTTAAGCCAGGTCAAAGGCCCATGGACGGCATAAAAACTCTGACATCCGGTTAGGCACTAACCAGACACTAAAGAGGATAGGTACATGTAAATATTAAAACACAACAAATAACTATCGGCCCCGTTCTCTGAATTCTTCAAACTGTAGAACCCGTAGAACACATATTTGTTTCTCCACTTCCCCGTTAATCAAGCCATCTAAAAGCTAATCATGCTATATCAATCAAACACCTTTTCTTTCTTTCCGTCAGTTCGAGTTAGTTTTCTCTCACAATTCATTGGTCATGATTTAACTAGACACTGTTCTTGGATACAAAATGAATGTTTAATAGTAACGCATACGCGAATAGGGTTGCGAGAGAAGGAAATTGTCAAGGAGGTGGAAAACGGTGTCATCAGACCAGTTTACTGACTTAGCCGTCTTTCTTAGGTGTTTTCGCGTAAATTGGAGAATCTTGTTATTATGTTTTCTTTGATTTTTTGTGGGCCTAAAAGACGTCGAATCGGTCTTATTCGTCATGATTTTTATTTCCTGTCCTTTCACCACAATCACAAGAACTAGTCAAATCGTCTTAAAGCAGGAGTATTATTCCAGTGTGGGAAAGAGACAGAGCTATACAGGTCGTCTAGCGCCTTCTCGTAATGTAAATGTCATGGTAGGCTACCAGGAATAGAAATTGAAAAAAAAGGGCTAAAAGAAAAAGGAATGTCTCCGAATCGGGTGACACAGTAGGTAGTTTCTGCCAACCGCTATGGAAAAAAGTTTCAGTCTATGTAGGTATAAAGATATGTCCTGAAAGAACGTCATTCAGCCTACAGATATTTTTGAGCTAAATCTGAATGTGAGACAATCCTAGCTAAATCTAACGGCTTGTAAATAGGAGCGCACGCGACACGGCGCACACTGGTCCCAAATGATAAAAAAGGGGACATTAAGAAATTTTTGACAAAAGGTCAACCGATTCAGCTTATTTTTTTTTTGTAGACAGCTGATGCAATTACAAATCACTTTTGTACATTGAGTTTTTGCCAAAAAAGCCGTATTTTCAGAGAAAAAAAATATTCAAATATTTTTTGTATGAAAGAAATCCTAATTTTGTCTTTATCTTCCAAGATTCAAACGTATTCAAAATAAAACTTAGCGCAGCTTGTAGAGGGGCTAATTTCTCACTACTTTGTCATAGACACTCAACTGCGATTTTGTGCTCCTTTTGAGTTACATGCACTTTAAATATTTTTTGTATGAAAAAATCCTAATTTTGTCTTTATCTTCCAAGATTCAAACGTATTCAAAATAAAACTTAGCGCAGCTTGTAGAGGGGTTAATTGTTCATCACTTTGCCATAGACACTCAATTGCGATTTTGTGCTCCTTTTCAGTTACAGGCACTTTAAATTTTTAGTTGTCGGATGAGCTTTACTAGTTTTTTGTAGACAGCTGATACAATTACAAGTAACTTTTAAAGATGTATTTTTTGTTAAATAAGCCGTATTTTCAGAGTTAAAAAATTAATTCAGGCGGATTAGAAATAATCTTGTTAAAGATAGACTAAGATGTAATAACATTTTCTTCATTAATAAGTAACTCTTATAAATGTCTTTCTATTAAAAAAAGTCTTATTTTAAATATATCAAATAAACAACTTGGATATCTCAAAACGTGTACAGACATGTTCAGGTACAGGTAATTTATTGTGTGACTCATATTCAGATTATAAGCATTTTTTGGTAATGAGTCATTGCTTAATTAGCCGATTACTTACAATTTGGGCTATATTTGGTCATCTAACGCTAGTGAATGCGTCGGAAACGCTGAATGATAAAAAGGTATAAATTGCAATTAAAACTTTTCCTTCGTACTTTAACGGGCTTAGGACCGTCAAAATACAAACCTATATAATAATATAGGTATTGTATTAAGGCGTACTTAAAAAATGTGAATTATGCTAGCGGATCTTGTGGGGGATTATTCTCAATGTCGACGTATACTTCTTCCTCATCAGCAACTTCTAAATCGAGTTCATTGGGTGAAACGTCATCCTTTAGAAGATTTTCGGCTTCTTCAAACCTCTGCTGCTTTTGAATTTTGGTGAACTTCGGTCTTATGTTCGTAATGTACGGATCGGAGCTGATAAGTAACTGGTGTAAAATATCTTCATTTGTTTGCATTCTGCCTATCTTTCTAGTATGCTTTTCTCTGATTGAACGAAAATCTTTGTTTCTTGCGTCTGAGGCTTCTTCGGACATCATACCAATTGGAATAAAAGAAAAATGCTGGCAAATATCTGCACCATGCACTAAAAGTTTATGTACACTCGAAGGCATGTAATACCACGAGTACTCGCTGACATAAAGTTCTGCTGTTTCTCTGCAATAAATTCTAAATTTTTCAATATCTACATTTCTCCCAGAAGATATTGCCTGCAAAATTACAGCAAATCTCTTAATCAAATTAGCATTAACTCCTGTTATCTCAGCTGACCTTTCGTAATCATTGAAAAACCGTCGAGCTGTATTGCCATCGTTTGTTGTCCCAAAGCCTTGTTTGACGATATCAATCATTAAGCCAGTTACAACAAAAAACTCATGCTGCGTTAACTCTTTTCTTGATTTTCGGAGCAGTTTGTCCTCACCCCGAGCCGCCCATTTTTTGAAATCTAAGTTGTATGATATGTGCAAAATACATTCCATGCATCGCAACCACATGTGAAGTGAAGATAAACCATATTTGTACATATCATGGTTTTCTGGTTTGTTAAAAACGAGGTTCAAGTTGTTCATATCTTTCGGATTTGTTAAGCAAATGTTGCAATTGGTTGCAGACTGTGTCTGTGAAAGTGCCGTGCATACTTTGCCGTCGATCATCGTCATATGCAATTCATGAAATACTTCAAATTCGCCATCAAATAACTTTATTGGTAGAAGGTTCTGAATTTCTTCTTGTAATGTTGCTTCTACTTGCTGAATATATTCTTTTGTTTCTTGTTTGAATTCGAACATAATTGGTCTGCAATAGTTTGTTGAAGAAGGGCGCGGATTTTCCCATACTATCACATCGTTGTCACTCATAAGGCGAAGTGGCACAAAACTAACCATAAATACAGAAGATTCTGAAAATATGTCACCAGTTGGTTTTTGTTTGTAACAACTTTGTGAAGAAGCTCCGTCACAGCCCCATTTACTAACTAGCTTCAAAACACCACCATTAATATTTGAACCAGTCACTTTCAAAATCTTCTCGGCAGTTAAATCTAGAACTGCCTGTAACTTAATTTTAGCTCCTGACTCCGATATCACAATATCTTCTTTTGCTGGATAGCATTCTTTCTTCTTCAACAGTAACTTCTGGTAAGATGGAAAAGCCGCTGTGCCATTTGTACTTAAAATGGACCTCAAAGTTAGATATTGCCATTTTGATAAACTCAATGCTGTGGCAAGAGCTAAGGTGCCTTCCTCGGAAATCGATTTATCAGAAGCTTTATATAAAAAGTCACTTACTTCTTGCACCTTTTCTGGCTTATTTGAGAGGCACTTAATAACTTTAGAACAAACAGTGCGCCCGTTTTCATTAAGTTTAGCAATAAGAGCATAGAACAGCTCTTCTTCGGAATGCTCCAAAAGAGACAAAGAACGTCTTTTCTTCTGCTTATTTGTTAAATCTTCAAATGGTCGTTTATTTCTAGTTCTGGGAGTATTTGTGGTAGCTTCTGATGTAGATGCACCCGCTTCCTCTTCGTACGATAAATTATGCTCTTCTACGTCTACTGAAATGTCCTCTATGGTATATTCTGGATCAAACAACATAGGAAAATTCACAGAAGTTAAAGTTGGCCACAAAATTTTAGACTCCAACCACTCCTTGTTTTTAACACCAAATCTTTCGTTTCTACCTGAATTGTCCCATCTTCTAGCTAGGTTTGACGTATAATTTTGGCAAAACTTTTTGATAATACTGAGCTCTTCGTTTGGAATTTCACTTGAAATACGATTTATAATGGTTTGACACAGTAAATCACTATTTTTAAGGCACCCACTATTACTCAAAAAAGAAAAAATGTCTAAATTAGTCACAAATGTAGTCATTTTGATACAAAAATGTTACAGGCAAATAAATAAAAGTTACAATGTGGTGATAGTTGATAAAAAATTGTGTTGTTTTTACGAGCACAAGACGCGTAATGAACAAAAACGGGTTCCGCTTGCCCTTATACTATTGATATATGACTCATTACCCAACTATCCCGTTACTTAATGGGGTAGTTAGATAATGGCTCATTACCTAACTACCTCATTACTTAATGGGGTAGTTAGATAATGAGCCAAATATTCTTGCAATTTGGATGAGTCACGAGAAAATAAAACATACTAAGATGTGCTCCTACATAAATACCGCAAAACTACAAAGGGAATTTTTAATTGCAATTTATATACCTATTCATCATTCAGCGTTTTCGACGCGTTCGACTAGATGACCAAATAGAGCCGAAATCGTCACTTATAGGGTAATTAAGCAATGACTCTATACAAAAAAAATTTTACATACGAGTCACACAATAACTTACCTGTACATAAACATGTCTGAACACGTTTTGAGATTTCCTTGTTTGTTTATTTGATACTGATAATTTCATATATTTGTAAGAGTTACTCTACAAGCTGCGCTAAGTTTTATTTTGAATACGTTTGAATCTTGGAAGATAAAGACAAAATTAGAATTTTTTTATACAAAAAATATTTAAAGTGCCTGTAACTCAAAAGGAGCACAAAATCGCAGAAGAGTGTCTATGACAAAGTGGTGAGCAATTAGCACCTCTACAAGCTGCGCTAAGTTTTATTTTGAATACGTTTGAATCTTGGAAGATAAAGACAAAATTAGGATTTCTTTCATACAAAAAATATTTCAATATTTTTTTTCTCTGAAAATACGGCTTATTTGGCAAAAACTCAATCTATAAAAGTGATTTGTAATTGCATCAGCTGTCTACAAAAAAAAAATCAGCCGAATCCGTTGACCTTCTGTCAAAAATTTCTTAATGTCCACTTTTTTATCATTCGGGACCAGTGTGCGGCGCTTACGCAGAGTCGATTAGCAACGGATGAACACACAACACGATTGCTGCTTTAACGTAATTGGAGTATTAGTGGCCGGCGGCAATCGTGAAATAATACGTTTGATAGCAAAGAAAAATGTCTTCTATTTGAAAAGTAAATATACACACGCATGCATATGCATGTGCCACTTACGCTTTTATTCGGCTGATTCTATGAATGTAGACGAGGTTTTTCTGAAGAAACAAGTAGGGTAATGAATATTTGTATAGTACAAATACGAATGGACATGTGTTCTTAGTTATACAGGGTGGGAGGAACACCGACGATAAAAAGGTAAAAAAATCTGCTGTTCCATACATTTTCACCGTGTAGGTACTGCAGTTTTGTAGGACACAGCTGTTTTTTCTTGATAACCGACGAAAAATTTCTATGTTGAGAATAATGTAGGTACTGAATACGTGATAACCGTTTTAGCATGGGTGTCCCATCTAGCTACCCTGTATGTTCTGCAGCGAGACATCTGAGGTCCTAATTCATTTTTTTCAATTCAATTCATTTATTTGCAAAAACATAATTATGTAGATAATATACATGGTATGATGCTTATTATACGTGTTACAAGGTACTCTTTGGCTCAACATGTTTGACCATGGCTGGTGTACAAATAAGGTCGAAAGACCATAAATTTTCAAAAAAATAAAAATACAACGAATAATAATCAAAAAAAAAACAATTAGCATTAATAAGAAAAAAATAAAAATAAAATTAGATAAATAGTCATGCGATTCAAAATAATTAGAATAGATTCAAGTAGTATAGTTTTTGAGCGATTTGTCATTTAAAAATCCATTGACATTATAGGTAGCAGGCCTAAAGAAAGTGTAGCATTCTCTCAGGAATGTCAATGACGGTAAAGTCAAATATGTATTCGATTGATGATTGTCATGATCTATAGATAAACTTACGTCAACCCTGTTCAAATTCTTTGTAAAAATCGAAAAGCTGTGACTAACAGTTAACCATAATCTGTTCGATTATCTATTTCTTACTTATTTTATTAATCCCCGACGCAAAAAGAGGGGTGTTTTTTATGATTGCAAAAGGAGCATTAAAAAGGTAGTTGAATGCGAAGTTATTGAGACTGATTGATTTGGCAGTAAGTACTAATAACTTAAAAAACACGCGTTTCATAAGCCGATACGTTACATTGATTTCATTGCAGACTGCTTTTTAATAACCTGATTATTATTTCCAGACAATGTGATTTTTACACTAGAAAAAAATCTTTTTTGCAAAAAATAAAACCGACTTCAAAAACACAGAAAAGTGAAAAATAACTTTAGCTTCTGAAGTCGGTGACTTTTGTTTGTTTAATTCAGTTTTTTTGTCATCATTTTATTTTTTGCAAAAAAGATTTTTTATTTTTCCATTTTTAGTGTATTTGTATAGGATATTACAAACCTATACAAATATTTGCTATACATTTATTTTACATTGTTAACGATACATGTCATGGTAATAGGCTTATCCCTAATAAAATAGAAGTTAATATACCTAACAGTCGCAATCTGGGTGTACTGTACGCATCTGCGTACCTCCTCAGAGCATACAGCCGTTACGTTATGTTATGATTTTGTGTAAACAATGAATATCCAAGCGATTGCAGCCATCGCGACAGATTTGCTGTCTATTATTGAAGAGTTCCATTGTTAATCTCCGAAGATCAGCGTCAGATCTTCACCAAATAAAAAATGGGACCACCGCGGAATGGTATTCTTTCAAACAAAAAAAGAATCATCAAAATCGGTTCACAATTGTCGAAGATATCGCTGAACATACACAAAAAAAAAAAAAAAATATTCAGTTGACTTGATAACCTCCTCTTTTTGGAAGTCGGTTAAAAATGGCCCTTTCTTGAGTAACGTAATACGTTTTACGACTGTACCTGTGACCCTTCATTTTGCGTATTTTCTTCTGCATTTGTTCGTTTTACCACATCATGGCCAAGTCGTCTTGCCGTCTTGAAAAAGAACGAGCATAAATCACTACGCTTACTCAAAAGTTCTGAGAAATTGCCAATAAGTTATGTAAAGTTCCTCTCATTTTTGTTTACCTTAACTGCCAGGCAAGTGATACACAGTAACGGTACGGTAAGACACTTACCGGTTAATTCTCCTGCTCGAGAAGCATGTTCTCAACCTTTCGATCCATCTTTTACATCTCTTTTTGAGGGTTTCGTATCCAAAAGGTGTCAACGGGACCCTATAAGGCTCCGCTGTCTGTCCGTCTGTACCAGGGCTGTATATTTTGAACCATAATGAGTACACACAACAAAAAATAATAAGGAGGTCCCCACACAAGAAACGTATTTTTTTTAAAGTTTGGACGGTATTACGGAACCGTCAGTGTGCGAGTCCGACTCGCTTTAGTCTGGTTTTTTTCATCACTTTGATGACTCTCAAAACGATTAATTAATTAAGAAAATATTAGAAATATGCTTGCATTGATGACACAGTTACCTTGACCGGGCGTAACCTCGTGCGAATGTCATTAGCATAAGAATCGACCCCCGATACGAATCTTTCACACGTCTTCTGTCTCTCTATATCTGCTTATATGTAACGCACTTATGTACTAGCACATACACTACAAATTATCATGATTCATTTTTATAAAATTGTCTTGTTAGCTTGGGAAAACATAGGAAAAATGTTGTGTACTTTGAAAGCTATCGGTGAATTGGTTTCTAGTGAGGGCATTTTTTTGACATGAACTGCGTATTCATATTTCCTATTGCCGATTCGTTTTTCTTTTATATTGTATGTCATTCTACAATGTACTAAGAAGACGGACATGCTAAAACTGGACAGCATAAGCATAACCGGCCTATAAAGCTTCCAGTGCTTGGAGCCAGGGATCCAGGGCTCCCTCTGCATTAGTGATAACCTGAGCTGTAATTCACGACACGGCCCTCATCCGGGTTGGTAGATGCAAAAACTGGCATACAGACTGCTCAAACAAAATCTTGAGGGCTCTTAACTTTCGATAAATCGCTTAGAAAAATACAGATGCCATTTATACGTACCCAAGGATGCCTAGAATCAGCTCAAAAATTTAATACGTACCTGATACGGTAGTGAAACTAAGTAGGTCTCCTAAAACGACACGTGCGACTGATCAGTGTCACGACAATGGAGATGTTACGTTGAACGTGCAGCGCTACTCGATTAGATCGGACGCGAAACGAGGCCATCTGCCGAGGTACGAGGTACGTGACATTGCTGGGGAGTTCAACGAAAGTCTCGAGAGATCGGTTGTTGTTATAGACGTGTTTGCATGCTTTGAGCATTGTAAGATCCCGAGGGACAAATGCGAGGTAGAAGATTTGCCTAAGAATAGCTTAATTCTGCAGGAAGCGGATCCCAAGTCATGGAGATCATTTTATGTATTTTGAGCTTATTATTTATATTTAGATGACGAAGTACAGGTGTGTGGTTTTCCAAAGGCAAAACTCTAGACCTGTAGAAAATATGATCGGAGTAGAGGTTAGATGTGGGTGTCTCAATAAGGAAATCCGGTAAGGTTTAGAGACGGACTTTGCCAGGATAGAATAAGTCCATAGTGTCTCTTGAGATTATTCATTTATTGTAGACTGTTGACCTAAGGCGAAAATTTTATTGAGATTCAAGTGTGATTTTCCGGAGTAAAATCTCGAAGGACGAATGAGAGAAGATCTGGAAAGCCGGGCTACGATGTAAACATAACAAAATAGCGGATAAAGCCGGGTAGGAAGGAAAGCTAACAGGCTCATTAGCTTAGAGAAATGCTTCCTTGCTTCCTTAGTTGAATTTATGTTTAATTCATTTGAATTAATTGAATTGAAGTGTAACAAAAATAAATATAAAAATTTCACTTTGAATTGAAGGCGGATATAAAAGTACGTATACATTTCCGTATTTCGTTTGATAGAAAGAAAGTAATCTAGTTTTTTCAATCCGGTAAAACATAACATAACATGTAATCCTCGAAAGGTTAGGCAGAGGTGTACCTAATTATATTATATTAGTACACCCACATTTCGCCAATTATGATAGTCCCATATAATTAGGGGGCGACCCTATTGCCATCAACCGGGCACAAATCAAGACTCCGTGGCTGCTTCTGAGAAATTCCTGATGGATACACCCAATAAAACTGCCCGACCAGGAAATCAGAGCAGGACCTCATGCTCAGCAGCTTGCGTCCACCAATAATGCAAAATTGAAAATCTAGTCCTTGTGACTAACTTTTATAACCCAAAAGTAATAGGTAGCCTCTGGAGTCTAGACTGTACTATTTCTAGGTACAATTAAAACCTACAATCAGTAGTTTATTCGCTTGACATCCGGTTGTTTGGTCGTAAAAACAGTTCGCATAATGCAATTAGCTACAGTGTTGCCCCGCAAAAAATGCCACTGTTTGTAGACCTCGTGGGATAACTGCATAAATTGATCTCTGTGATAGTCACGCTTTAGTAGACGGATTAGAGAAATTATCGCAGTAAGATCGTTGGCCCGATTTATTGATACTCCGGTCGGTAGAGTTTCGTAAGAAAATAATTTGGAGAATTCTGAGATGTTATGTTTTTTAAGTTTCGAGTTTCAATTCATTTTAATAAATACGTAGGATACGTCTTTCTTGTTTTATACTCATTTTTACTGTTCAATAAAATAATAATAAAATTCAAAAAGTAAAGGGCGTCAAAAAGTTCGTCCGCATCGCTGTCAACGGGGAAGGTGCCCAGGAGGCTGGCAGCATTACCACGTTGGATGGAAATGCTGATTATTTAGCTGAGAAATAGGCCAGTTCTCTGGACTTATACTTAGTTCTACAATTTGTCATCGTGTGAAAGCCTTCTAAAAGGCCTTTAATCTTATAACATCAAACCTGGATTAAAACGAAGCCTACTTGTCATGGTTTAGACCCATCTCGGCACCTTCCCATCTCGGCACCCATGAATTCATGCCCACGAAACATTCCCATCTCGGCACCCTATCATATGTCATTGTTCTGGTACACATCAACAAATGGAAACACAGTATCAGTATAGTAAGTAAATCAACTTGATTATTTATTGAGGGCCCAGTCCAGCAAGATAGACAGCCCGTCGAAATATTCAAATTTTTTTTTCCATACCAGTCAGACAAAATTTGTGATCGACACGTTAAAAAGGTTGTATAATGATTTAATTGCATTGCCCATAAAAAGTCTGCCCACAAAAGGGATCACATATAATAAAAACCTATTCATTCATAAATGTACATAGCATGATATAACAATACTTAAATGTCAGTCTGTCAATGTTCCTAATAAACTACATAATTGGTGTGTTTTGCTGCAATAATTAGATACGTCAATAAGGTGTTGCAATCACAGCAGAATATAATTTGTATTGACTATTGTAATGTTGACTGTGCATGCAAAAAAGCGTGTTCGTGCATAGTAACAATGTTTTTTTATCTACTACAAGAGTACTGTGTGATATTTTAAAACTTGGTCATAATTTTAATTCCGAAATTACATACACTCATGCATAAACTCATGTTTTTTTCGCATGTGGGTCGCCGAAAGCTTCAGAATGATACCTGCTAGGTACGATCCTTACAGACTAGCTTTGCTTTATTCATGCTCATACATCCATTTGGGCTGAAGTGGGAGTGGGCTGGCCACGTCGCACGAATGCACCCGGAGAGGTAAACAATGATCGACACTCACTGGACGCCTGAGGGAGGAATCGCCGTCCATGTAGACTGCGGCAAATGTCGTGTGTATGTGATCATGTTCGAGGGGCAAACGTGACCAGAAATTGCGAAAAACAGAGAGGTTTGGATACAGAAAGGGAAGGCCTTTGTCAGCAGTGAGACACGGTAGGCTATAAAATAAAAAGTAAATAGATATTTGTACTTTAAATACTTGACAAAAAATACCGTTGAAATGGTCCTAAATACCTTTAACATTTTCATCTCCAGCTGTTATTACTATCAGAGCTAATCCCAGAGCTTCTTACATCTAATAAAAACCCATATCATGCTCCAGTTGTTAATGTTCTGACAAGACATGGATTCGTCTCGCAGTGGGAAAAACGGAGAGGTTAAGCTACCACCCGTTATCTTACGGTAAGTTCTGAATGTTTAGGCTGACGATGCCATCATTTCACTGTCCACATTGTTTTGATTAGCCCAGTTTTCGTGTACTCTAGTCTTAAGCCAAGTTAGCTGTAAAATGTAATTACTTACGAGGCCAACTTGTTATGTTTTTATTGTTCACGCAACGAGAGATGATTTTTAGATGGTAATTTTTTGAATTGTAGTTGCTGTGTCAAATTATCTTCATATTTAAGTTCACGTTCCTCTGCTTTATGTTTTTTTCCTAGCCCTTATAGTATTTTTACTACCTTTAAATCTACGCTTGAGAGTGAATTTCACCAATGAAACGGAATGCAATCATCACGTAAACCGCGTTCAAGAGTTGTCAGGATCAATATTCCCTAGCAATGATAACCCTGTCAGCTTTCGAGCGCAGTATACATGTGTGGATCGTGTTAAAGTTTCTTTGGTAAAATTCTCTCTTAGTAGTGTGGTTAAGGAATCATCGACATGTAGAAGAAGTCGTTCAGGTGCATATTGTCTCCGATTAACTTCTCCATATGCATAACAATGAACATTTAAGTAGCCATGCGTAAAGATGTGAAATTACACCTTGCAATAACTATTATCATAGTAATCGGCCCGTATAAATGTTGAAGAGTCCTTCAGATAGCATTCCTGACATTTACCGAGAATAACGCATAAAAAAAAATATACCCGCGTCAAGGTGTTTATCAACAACTGCTTTTTCTGCTTGCTGTAACGTCCACTTCACAAAAAAAAAACTAAAAATATAGCACTCAGTAGGTAATGTAACTCGTCATCAGTGAAAGAATCTTTGAAATTGGATGAGCAGTTTCGAAAATTACCTTAGACCCCTCTCTTAATAAATAAGTCTAGAAAAAGTGGCTATCATCATTTCAGCGAACACTATTGCAATCGTAGTTCTCGTAAAACTCTTCAATGTTTTCCTGCTTTTTTTCTCGTAATACCAATGAGTAAGACTAAGAACTAATTCGACAATAGACATCGTCATTTATCTGACCCTCGAATAAGTCGACCGTAAAGGTCATTTACACGAACGATTAGACACAGAGATTTTAATGTAAGCGGGCGTTTAACTAGTCGATGACTTCGAAACAAGTAATGAAATTCATTAGTTAACTGGTCCCTTGAAACTTGGCAAACACAAAAATACACCATAAAAGACTGTCGTTGAAATTAAAACTTATAGATACACGGTTAACAACGATTTTATTTGGCTTTTTTTATAATATTGACGATCTGGACGCGTGCCGCGAAGGCTGGTTCGAAGAGGTACGGGAAAAGAGCACTTGGAAGGATTTGGGGGAGGCCTTTGCCCAGCAGTGGGACAGTACAGGTTACTAAAAAAAAAAAAAAAAATATTTTGTATTAAAGGGTATCGTATTACCCAGTAGTAACTGGGTTGTCGAAGTCAGATAGTAGTCGCTCCATGTAAAATACTGATGTTCAGCTGCGTCCGGATAGACTGGAAGCCGACCTCAACATAGTTGGGAAAAGGCTCGGCAGATGGTGATGATGATAGTGTTCGATGGAAATTAAATCGGCCAAAATGACGGACTTTATTATAGTATAATATTTTACCCCTTTGGGTATTTTATTCAACCACTTTTTGTATACGTAATAGGAACTCCTGTGTATTTTTAAACCTAGCGGTTTAGATTGTGTTGTGCTTTGCCTGTTATTGAATAAATTAAAGATTTTATTTAAGTAGATTAAAAAAAACACTGTCTCCTGACGAGAGATTGAGTGACCGAAATTTAACAATTCTTTTTCATGTTTCCTTTTATCAGTCACGATGAGTGGCGGCGAAAAATTGATTCACAAATTACATTTTAAAATTAATCTTCTAACGGGTATACCGAACGTTATTATAAAGACAAGAAAAAATCTAAGAACAAAAAAAAAAGCTAAAATTCATGCAATCAACAGAGTACAGTTTCGTTCAACCGTTTCTTCTTCAGAAAAACTTGGACAGTTCCTTTAAGTCGACGCTCCGTTTTCTACGGGACATTAAAACTGTGTAATGGAGAAGTCGGGGCTACAAGCCATAATTGCTCAAGTCTAGTGAGCAATAACACATTATTTGCGTCATATGGACTGCGACAGTAACTGATCCGCTTCCAACAGTTATGCTGCGAAGTGACAACTGACCAACCACTGTTAGGCACTATTACTTGCATTAAATATTACGTTATGTTTACAATTTCATGCTAAATCTAACATCGATAACTGGGAGCCTCCCTCGGCAATGATCAGGCGGAACATGTAAGCCGTATACAGACTATTTTAATGTAAGGTTACCATTTCTTAACGATTTTTTAACAACTTTAACTTTTTTGTTTCCATAATTCGAAAAGTTCATACAAATAGTTAAGCCAGACAAGATCCGGACGAGGGCCAATAAGACGGACATATCCAGTCAAATTCACTCGGAGAGCCATCTTATTTAACCTTATGACCGCCATAGTCACATATACATGACACGCAAGCGCGTGCCCTGTACGCCAAACGACACAAATATGTGACAAAATGGTAGGTGAAATTGTGGCTTGGCGTGGAAGGCATGCGCGTGCGTTTATGCTCTGGTGGTCAAAAGGTTAAATGTCTATTAATACATTGGTAATCTTGCAAAATAATTAATATAGGACTAAATAGGACATGGAAGGAGTATGTAAGAATCTTAGCAGGTAGCGTTCTATGGTTTCTGGTAACCCCCGTGGGAAAAAATCATGAGTTTATGTATGTATGTATAAATAGGCTAGAATCTTTTACTATTACAAACTCTGAAATATCGATTTCTGATCCTGACAATGAGACGGAAACTATTATTTTCACGTTTTCAGCTAATATCCAGGGATGTTATGGAGCTCCGTAACCGCAACCGAAACTATCGGATATCCGAAATCAAAATATATCCGTAACCGTAACCGTTTCACAAGTTTCGGATAGTTACTTACCTATATGACTGATTATAATACCAAATGATAACCTAGACTAGATAAAAACTATAAATAAAACCAAATTATACTATTTGTGTTTATATTTTACTTTAATCTAATATCCGTAACCGAAACTATCCGAAACTTACGGATAATCCGAAATAATTACATATCCGTAACCGTATCCGAAACCGATATAATTTTATTCCTATATTCATATCCGTATCCAAATCCGAAATATCATATCCATAACATCTCTGCTAATATCATAGTAAAAGTTGTTCTGACTCCAAAGACAGCCTGTATGCCTCCTTACATGGGAAAGTAATTGATGCTTTCAGCAAACAGATTGATCGTAGATTGAAAGCATATGCTCGATTTTTTTTTGTGTCCCATTAGCGTTGATACACCTATACTTAATGCAATAGCCTCATAACTGACCAGTGCAAGTCATTGGAACCATGTTTAGCATTAGGATGATTCTATAATAATGTTGGCTCATGTTGCTTCATTATCTATTATGACTGTTCAGATTATATCGATATCAAAAGCACATGCCTCAGCAAGTCTGAAAAAATGTTTAAGACAGTTTATCACCTACATCTGGTGCCCTTATTTCCTTCATTATTTATTTGAATTCTTCTGCCTGATCTTCTTCTTCCCTACTTCTTTGTTAGTGGGCATCTGAGTGGTTCTCCACCTTATTCACTCTCACCTCATTTCTAGCCATATCATCTATCCCTTTCCATCCATTGTTTCTTTAGACTTCCTTCGCTCTTGAGGTACTCAAAACTTTCCTTTTGACATTTCCCTCATTTCGCCGCATTACATGCTCATACCAAGACAGCAGTGGCGAAGATTTCATACAACTCCATTCCTACCGGCTTCCCTTTGAAAACTGGCACAGTCAGTATTCTATAGACAAATAATATAATCACATTAAAGATATGTACTCCGGCTTACCTCTTACAAAAATTGACCCTTCGCTACTGCAAGACAGCCAATTTACACACAACCTTTTAGTCACCTACCGGTGCTATATCTATAACTACATCCACAAAAAACCAGATAGGTTTTATATTAAATATATTTCTGGCATATACCTACTTGAGAAGGTACCTGGATAATATACCCTCCAGTCACCAAAGTCTTTGACCTCAACTTTTTTAAATGATTTTTTGTTGTTTTGGAAGCTGCTGCACAAAAATCAACGAATTATAAATTATGAAGCATAGTTTTTGCGTAACCACCTAATAGACACCAATTATCATCGTTGGCATTCAAATTGACCATGTGTTTAATTACTTTAGTTTGTTATCATCAAAATCTCGCCGAAATCCGCGAACGGGTTTTTAGAATTCAGGATTTCTCATTTTTTTTTATGTCAATGACGTTTGATGCGGACATGGTGAGCTTTCTCTCTTTTGAAATTTTAATCCAAAATTGGTCGAAATTCGCCAGCTTCAAGTTCTAAATGTCAACATCTTAAGCTTTTTATGCTGGTAGGTAATTAAGGCCAAAAATATAAAATTGACGCAAAAGAACACAACCCGCAATTCTTTTGAATCGAGCTATAATTTTCAAGCAAATCATAAAACAAACAGCCACACTAGTACTATCCCAGCTCCCAAGTCACGGTGTTCGAAAGTTAAATCTGTTAAAAGGGGGACGTGCGACGCGCTCCATCTGGCATACAAAACACTAGAACAGCTGAGCTCAGCGGGTGACAGCAATGTAACCTTGATGCGACCGAAGAAAGCGTCCGGAACGATCGGCAAGATGCCAATTATACGGAATACGAATAGACGTTCAGGTGAAATCACAGAGTGCAACCTCTTTACAGCTGAGCAGAGACTGGCAGAGACAACGTGATCGGCGTTCGGTATAGTGCTGCAAAGATATTTTGGCACTAGAATGACGTTTACAGCTGCTGGTAAATACAGTAAATCTGTAGAAATTCTAATAAATGACAAGATTGAGGTATTTGTTCCAAATTCCGAATGTTGAAATACGCCAAAGGAACCGTCCAGCACAATAAAAATAATTTCGTGACAATAAAATTCGGTGTAAATAATTATATTGAAAAACAAGATGGCTGTGTTAGTTCCGATTTTGATAAAGATTCAAAAACAGTAAAATTTATAATTAAAATTTTACGAAATAACATCGTTTATATATTACGTTTATTACGATTTCACATGGTATCAAAGTAATTAAATTAAATAACGAATGCCGTTTTATTGCTTCGAGCTTTCGTCGCGGTTATTATTGCATTGAAACGTTGGCTAAATTGGAACCTTGACATTAACTTCCTAAACTGTTGGTGAACTAAATAGTCATCGAGTTTTTAATTTATTTAATGACAGAGTGTTGATAGTTATAGGCGGATATTTGCAAATATATTTTGTCTCGCAAATTAATCTATTTTCGATGTCGATATTAATGAACCTTTAACCTTAATAGGTGATATTTTTGATTGGAATTCATTCTAAGTGCAAGGTCGTGCCAATAACTCACAGACATGGATAGTCGTAAATTAAAATTACATTGTACAGAGGTGCTATTTTCTTGATAATATCATTTTGGAGTGTGACTGACACACATCTGATTGTGGCAGAACCTCATAGCTCCAAAACATGATCTCCTAAAAACATTTTCAAGAAGCTACGGTTAAATTTAATTGAATTTAGCTGCCCTTAGTTACACAGCACTATCTCAAATAACTACCCTATGAGGCGTGTAACAAGACCCTTAACGAAGCAAGCACTTGTTCTCTTCTTCACTGCGGTATTTTTATTGTTCTAGACCATACCTTCTAGTTACGGTGCTAGGGGTTCAAAGTTCCAACTTTTTCACAAGTTTTTTTTATGTGATTTTATTTTTGAATGTAAGATTTTTACTTTAAACCCCTCCACGACCCGCGTACTATTCAATCCATCCATCAGCGCAAAGTTTTGACTCTACCGTAAAGCGTGATTTTTCACCCCAAAAAAAAGGCGTTTCCCAGTAATAATTATTTGCGTAAAGTTACTTAGTTTAATGTAGATAGTGACGGCTTCGTCTCTATAATTTTTTAATATTATTAATTACTAAATAACAGGATAAAAAGAAAAAGAAATACGCAACTAGTCATACACGTACTGATTCTTATGGTATGGAATTCGATGCCATAATATTGACACGGCCGCACAATAATTGGGTAACATGACCTTACTCAATGTCAATGCAAACGTTAAGTGCCTAATTATGGTCCATCACCTGTTTATTAAATATTCTAGCCACGTACAATGTCAGCTGGGCATGTAAAGGCAGGCAAAGGTCGAACAATAAAAGTCAATGGCAAAAGTAGACGTAGGTAATTGAAAAGAGAAATAAAGCAAACGACGCCGACGTTATGGAAATTAAGGTGACCTGGATACAAAACCATTAAATACCTAATAAGTATTTGGTATGAAACAAAGTTTTAGTGGAACTATGTTTCATGAGTCTCAGATAATCCGCGATCATCATCTGCCTAGCCTTTTCGAGGTCTACAAAAACCATGTGCACGTCTGTATTTCTCGCACAGCTGGCGGATAGCGAAAATGGCATCCGTCTTTCCCTGACCAGGCATAAAACTGAATTAGTTCTGCGAAATTTCGCTCTCTCAGTCGCCTTTCAATAACTTTGTCCCAAACTTTCATACTATTTGACATCATCATCTGCCTAGCCTTTTCCCAACTATGCTGAGGTCGGCTTACAGTCTTACGGGATTCAGTTGAATACCAGTATTTTACATGGAGTGTCTGCCTATCTGACCTCCACTACCCAGTTAGTACTGGGTCGTGGAACCATGACAAATGAAATGAGATGAAGACGAATTTGTCAGTCTGAAAAGACTGCTGACAAAAGGCACAAGATAGTTAAACTAATAAATGAACATAAAAGTGAAAGAAAGTACTACAGTTTTCTTAAATCGAAGATGAATGGATAGTAGTATTAGTAGTCATAATCAAGTCTATTTCCGGCTTGCTCCACAAATTAACATAGAAATTAAAGCAACGATTAAAATATCTCAGAACAGACCGTTTCTATCAGCAAAGCCATAAAAATATTTATGATTTCTACTTCGCTAGAAAACTCTGATTTATTATGATTCACATAATTCTAATGAACATAAAAATATGATTGATACTGTTAAGTTATTTGTAACACACAGACTATATTTCAGTTTGATTAAATGTTATTACCATCAAGATGATTTTTATATATTTACTTCCTCGTTGGTGTAGTGGTTACAAGCGCGACTGCTACGCATGAGAATATGAGATCCTGTTTTCGACTCCCAGGTCGGGCAAAGTGTTATTGGGTTTCTCCATCAGGAATTTCTCAGTAGCAGCCACGGAGTCTGGATTTGTGCTGTTGATGGCAATCTCGCCCGCTATTACCTGGGTGTTAAATGTGGGTGTACTATTAGGTACACCTATGCCTAACTCTTCGGGGATAATAGGCGTAATGTTATGTTATGATATTAAATATGTATGGGTTGCTGTCACCGGATATGGTGAAGAGGACTATATGGACATAAGTTAGATGAGGATCGACAATGCCCAAAGTGTACGTTGTTTGAAGGACGATAAGACTAGGAAGTAAGTGAATTCTGAGATGAGTGCTAATAGAAATGATGAAAGAAAAATACGTACTGCGTCGACCTAAATTACATTGGGACAAGGACAGGACGACGACATGATGCATTGCATGAGGAATGATATGGCTGAAATGCAAGGTAATGATACAATCAAGGATGTAACAACACCCTTAACGAAACCGAAAGGCACTTGTTCTTCCCGTCATTGCGATCATTTTTTTGTTCTATCTGGGAATCTTCTAGTTACGGAGATATTGGGGGTCAAAGTGGCAACTTTTTTACAAGTTTTTTTTTTAATACATGTTTTTGAAGTTAGACCTTACCTTTAAACATCTCCCCGATCCCTGTACTATTCAATTCATCCATCAGCACAATGCCTTGAGTGCGTTACATTGGGTCCTACCGTAAAACGTGATTTTTCACGCCAAAAAAAAGTCGTTTCGCAGCAAAAATTTTAGCGTAAAGTTACTTAGTTTGATGTACATAATGCTTGGTTGACGACTTCGTGCAGGGTCCGTTTACACCCTGTATAATCACTGACATGGGAGAAAAACCATCTTGCACCGATCACAAGTAAACATGAGACACGAACATGAGGGGTGCGTTGTCAGAATTCCTCCTCGTGTGCTTGATGGCTGCCGGTCCCTCTCGATACGTCTGGAGGGAATAGCAGCTGCTGGGCCGGTGCACCCTGGGCGTGGGCAGTATCCTTCCCCGAGGAATGGGAAAAGATTCTTATTCCTCGGGGAATGTTACTGTCCATGGCTAATATTCTGACATGGGAGGGGTCCATCTTGGACTTAGGGGGCGTTGCTCCGTGTGACCCTCTGAAAAGCAGAGGGCACAGCGGAGGAGCTAGGGCGGGCTCGGTGTGCACTTACCCTGCCTCCGAGCAGACAGTGAAGGATGCAGTCCTTCACTGTCCCCGTCGATATCGTAATCCCACCGTCGAAATGTCGTGGAACACGTCTCGCGGCTTCGATTGGGACCGAGGGTCTTGGCTTAACCGCCCGGACCACGAGGTAGAAAACCTCTATAAAAAGTTACCCCGAATCTCAAGCGGCGGCGCACCGCGAGGAGATGTATGGCTGACGGGTTCCTTTGGAAAATCAGTCGCTAGTGCGAACCACTGCCGGGCCTGGCTATGGCTTATCTGGGTACAGGGGGCACTGCCCAGATGGACTTTTATTTCCCCCATACTCGTGGGAACAAAATGGAAAATATTTTAACCCAGAAAACGGCCGATAACGGCGAAGGAAGGGAGGAGAGGGATGCGGGGTCGGAGTCCGGCGCCGCATCCGGCGATGTGAGCGCGGGAGGCTCAGAGAGCTCCCGGCGCGGAAGGCCCGGGGCTGCTGCGGGGAACAGGGAGTTCCTTCGCAAGCGGTCCAGGCCGGTAGGCGACCGAGAGTCGTCATCAGAGGGGGAACTGGCTTCGGCTCGCAAGATCCCCACCAGCAAGCGTGGCGGGATCCGCGGCAAGGGGAGAGGCCTCTCTGCCACCGAGAGGTCGGCACGGCTTGCCGCGGAGGCGCGCCACCCGGGGGTGGCTGCTGGTCACGGAGTGGCCCGTTCGGGCTCCTCTGGTAACGAGGCGGGCGCAGACGGCGGCTCCGAAGCGGAGCGTAAGGCCGGGCTTGCGAAGGAGGTGGAGGCGGCGCTGAGGGCTGTCTCCTACAAGCAAAAGCCCTCCACCAGGCAAAGGGCTATACCCTCAGCGGTCGCCTCTATCATGGCGGCAGCGGAGGCCAGATATGCGGCGCCCCCGCCAGAAGGCATGGTCAAACTGCGGGCGGAGGTCGCTCGACTGACGGCCGCCACGGAGCTTCTCCAAGAGGAGAACAGGAGGCTCCGAGCAGACTTGGCCAGTCTGCGTGAGTCCGGCTCTCGCGAGGCGCCCCAAAATGGCCAGCAGCGACCACGCCAGGCTGTGCCGGTGGAGAACCAGGTCCTGAACCTGGTTCGGCAGGAGCTGGCTGCCTTTCAGGCTCGGTTCTCCGTCCTGGAGGGCATTGTTCTGCGCCCCCCCTTGGCGGCAAACAAGGCGCCCTCGGGCCCGAGGGCGGCCACATATGCGGCTGCTGCAGCTTCCGCAGCGGGGCCGTCCAGCCAGCCCTCCGGCAGGGTTACGTCGGCTCCTGGAAAGCCGGCTAAATCGGCCCCGGTTGGGGGGGCGGCGGCCTTGAGGCAGGGCAAGGCGGCGGCCCACAAGAAGGGCAAGGCGGCGAATGTGCCAGCGCCAGCCGCGAGACAGCCGCCACCTCCGCCCCCCCCGCCCTCTAAGCCATCCGTGGCCGAGACCGGGTGGCAGGTGGCCGGAGAGAGAGCGAGGGAGCGAAGGGCGGCCAAAAAGGCCAGGAAGCGGGAGCGGAAGCGCCAAGAAAAGAAGCGGAATGGTGCTGCTAGGCTCAGCGCCCCGAAGACCGCAGCTGTAGTGATAACACTACAGCCGGAGGCGGAAAAGAGGGGCGTGACCTATCGCGACGTGCTCGCTAAGGCGAAGACGATGGTGGATCTCGGGGAGCTCGGGATCGCCGGGGGCCTCCGGCTTAGAGTCACCGCAACAGGGGCTCGAGTGCTGGAAATCCCCGGCGAAACCCGTGGCTCGTCCGCTGACGCTCTGGCTGAAAAGCTTAGAGCGTCCTTAAATGCGGAAGAGGCCCGAGTGTCCAGGCCCGTCAAATGCGCAGACCTGCGCATTCTGGGTCTGGACGACTCGGTGACCGAGGAGGAGGTGGTGGCCGCCGTCACCAGGACCGGTGGGTGCCCTGCCGAGCAGGTCAAGGCAGGCACCTTACGTCCGGACCTGTCGGGCATGCGAACCGTAACGGTAAGCTGCCCTGTGACGGCGGCGAAAGTCATTGTGGAGGGCCGAAGGCTCTTGGTGGGCTGGGTTTCGGCGCAGGTAAAGCTGCTGGAACCCAGACCTCTGAGGTGCTTCCGCTGCCATGTGGGGCACCACGTGTCGGTCCGGTGCACCTCGGAGGTGGACCGCAGCGGCCTGTGCTTCCGCTGCGGCCAGCCTGGTCACATGGCCGCGGCTTGCTCCGCCGCGCCGCGCTGCGCCGCATGTGCGGCAGCTGGCAAGCCGGCTGATCACCGGGCAGGGAGCAAGTCCTGCGGTACTCCCGCCAAGGCCAGGGGCAAGGGAAGGCCCTCCGCCACCACCGCCAAAGCCCCCACCGTCGCCACCACCGCAGCCGCCGCCACTGTCGCCGCCGCTGCCGTTACTGCTGCAACTTCCGCAGCGGAGCCCTCGCAGGGGGCCCGGGAGGGGGCTGAAATGGAGTGCCAGTAACGGCCCCATTACGCCTCCTCCAGGCGAACATCAACCACTGCGCCTGCGCTCAGGATCTGTTGCTCCAGAGCATGGCGCAGTGGTCGATTAACATCGCCGTGGTCGCTGAGCCGTACTTTGTCCCGCCCAGGGATGACTGGGTGGAGGACCTTAGCGGCTCAGTGACCTTAATTGCGTCGGTCGCCGCCGGTACCCCGACCCTTGAGAGTGTCAGGAAGGGTCAGGGGTGCGTAGCAGCACGGTTCGGGGAGATCGTTGTAGTGGGAGTCTACTTCTCCCCGAGCCGAACTCTCACCGAGTTCCACAACTCCCTCACGGAGTTGAGTGTCGTCATCGGAAGCCATTCCCTCCCCGTGTTTGTGCTCGGGGACTTCAATGCCAAGAACTTGGCTTGGGGTTCTCGTTACACGGACGTGCGGGGTAGAATGGTGGAGGACTGGGCTCTGGAGACAGGCCTGGTCGTCCTAAATCGGGGTTCTGTCCCCACGTGCGTGCGGATGCGGGGCGAGTCGGTGGTGGACATCTCGTTCGCCAGCCCCGCTCTGTCGCCGCGTGTCGTTGACTGGCGCGTCATGGAGGGGGTGGAGACCTATTCCGACCACCGGTACATCCGGTTCGACGTCTCCACCCAGTCCTCAAGCGTGCCGGTCCTACAGGCCCCGAGTGGTCCGCGATGGGCGCTGAAGCAGCTGGACCGGGAGCTCCTCCTGGAAGCCTCGATCGTGCAGGCCTGGGTGTCATCACCAGTCAGGCCTGCTGACATTAACAACGAGGCGGGTTGGTTCCAGGAGGCCATGTCCGAGATTTGCGACGTGGCAATGCCCCGAGTTCGGCCAGGAAGCGCCCGGCGTCAGGTGTACTGGTGGTCGCGAGAGCTGACGTCTTTGCGCAAGGCGTGCGTTGCCGCGCGGCGCCTGTACGCCAGGCATCGCAGGCTCCGCATCCGCCCTCCGGATGCGGCAGCCATTGAGGCGGAGCTGTACGAGGGGTACAGAGCGGCGAAGACCGCCCTCCAAGAGGCTGTCCGGCGGGCCAAGAATTTGGCCCGCGAGGAGATGCTGGAGTCTCTGAACGGAGATCCGTGGGGGCGCCCTTACAAGATGGTGCGGGACAAACTCCGCACCCGGGCCCCCCCGCTAACGCAGAGTCTCCGGCCTGAGCTCGTGGAGGACGTGGTGAGCGCTCTGTTCCCTTTGCGAGGGGAGCATCCTCCCCCGCCTATGGCTCCGCCGCCGCGTGCGGTGCCGGAAGCGGACCACACCGATGACGTTGACGACGTTCCGGAGGTGACTGGGGTAGACCTGAGAGTGGCGGTACGCAGGCTGAAAGCCAGAAACACCGCCCCGGGACCCGACGGCTTGCCTGGCAAAGCCTGGGTCCTGGCCTCTGAGGCTCTCGGGCCCCGACTGAAAGGGCTCCTAAGCGCATGCTTGGAGAGAGGCCAGTTTCCGCTTCGTTGGAAGACGGGGAAGCTGGTCCTCATCCGGAAACCAGGGCGCCCTGCGGACTCTCCGTCCGCATACCGGCCCATCGTGTTGCTCGACGAGGTGGGCAAGCTCTTCGAAAGAGTCATTGCCAACCGCCTTGCCGGGCACCTTGCAGGGATGGGGCCGGATCTTGCGGAACACCAGTTTGGTTTCCGCAAGGGGCGCTCCACGGTGGACGCCATCATGCGCGTGAGAGCCCTCACGACGGGGGACGCGGTGTCCCGGGGCGGGGTCGTCTTGGCGGTGTCTCTTGACATCGCCAACGCCTTCAACTCCATGCCCTGGAGCTGCATTAGGGAGGCACTCCGGTATCACCGGGTGCCAACCTACCTTCGTCGTGTGGTCGGGGACTACTTGACGGATAGGGCCGTCATCTACCCCGGTCAGAGCGGAGAATGGAACCGGCGAGAGATGTCGTGCGGTGTTCCACAGGGATCGGTTCTAGGACCGGCCCTGTGGAACATCGGTTACGACTGGGTGCTGCGCGCCGACCTCCCTACCGGCGTCAGCGTAGTTTGCTACGCTGACGACACGCTGGTACTGGCACAAGGGAGGTCGCACGAGGCAGCGGCCGAAAACATGACACGCGGGGTTGCGATAGTCGTGGATAGGATCCGGCAATTGGGTCTCGAGGTGGCATTGCACAAGTCCGAGGCCATGTGTTTTCATGGGCCTCGGAATGCGCCACCGTCGGGATCCCTACTGACGGCAGGAGGGGTTTCCATCGGCGTCGGGTCGACGTTGAAGTACCTAGGACTCGTCCTCGACAGCCGGTGGAACTTCGTGGAGCACTTCCGACGTTTGGCTCCCAAACTGGAACGAACAGGGGCTGCCTTCAAGCGGCTCTTGCCCAACCTGAGGGGTCCAAACGCCTCCTGCCGGAGGCTATACGCGGGGGTCGTGCGGTCCATGGCCCTTTACGGGGCCCCGGTGTGGGCGTGTTCTTTAAGGCGGCAAGCCGCCCACTACCTGAACACGCCCCAAAAGGTGATAGCCATAAGGCTAATCCGGGGGTACCGCACGATCTCCGGCGAGGCGGCTAGCCTCCTTGCCGGATTGCCGCCATGGGATCTGGAGGCGATAGTCCTCGCGCGCCTGCATGAATGGCGCGCGGAGGCACTACGTCGGGGGGAAACTCCGCTGCCGCGGCAAATTGCCGCTCAGCGGACAGACCTCCGGCGTGATATCATGGCGACATGGAGAGAGCGACTGTTGCAACCCCGTGCAGGGCACGCTACCATAGTGGCGATAAGTCCCCTCTTTGAGGAGTGGCTAGAGAGGCGCCACGGCGCCCTCACCTACCGCCTGACGCAGATCCTCACCGGACACGGTTGTTTCGGGAGGTTCTTGCACCGAATCGAGCGGGAGGAAACGCCCGGGTGTTTCCACTGCGAGGATCGTCCGGAGGACACGGTGGAGCACACCGTAGAGGTCTGCCCCGCTTGGGCGGAGCACCGCCGTGTCCTTGTAGCGGCGATTGGCGGCGGCGATCTCTCGCGTCCGGCCCTGGTTCAAGCCATGGTCCGGAGCGAGAGGGAATGGGAAGCCGTCACCACCTTCTGTGAAGCAGTCATGCTAGTGAAGGAGGTGGCAGGACGTGAGAGGGAAAGAACCTCACGTCCCAGCCGCCGCGGGAGACGCCCTGGGCGTCGGGGGTCACGTGGTGGCTCCCGGCCACCGTAGGCGCGGGCCTGTGGACGGCGAGTTATGGGCTAGCTCGCCGTCCGGCCGTCTCATGACGACAGGCCGTGTCGACGGCGCGTTTGTGTTCCACGCGCGCCTCAAAGAGATGTCAGCAACCGAGTAGGGGTCCGCATGGGCCGATGCCTGCCAGAGCTGCGGGACTGTTCGAAAGAGACACCGTGGCCCTGGAACACAAAGGGCAAAGAAGGAACATGGATGGGTTTTAGTCAGTACAAGTCTGACACTCCCTTCCGCTCCGCCCAGAGTGGGGGGGGTCATTTGATGATTTCCCATCCAAAAAAAAAAAAAAAAAAAAAAGACACGAACATGAGAAAGAGCTGAGCAGATTTGGATTGAGTTATACTTAGTGATAGTTAAATTCTATGCAAAATATTTAGTTATAATTCCACGAAAAAAGATCCAGGCCTGATGCCGGATGCAGCACCGCAGAAATATGCAAATGCAGGAAATGCAATAATAATTAGCATGCCATGCACCGAAACCTATACTCGACACGTTAGGACACATTTGACATTAAAATTTAACGTCATGGATTTCCTCAAAGTAATGCCCGATTCTTGTTTAATATTTGTGCATTTAGATAATCGGAGGTTTACAACATCACTATTATAAATAGCAACTGATATTTATGATACTAGTAAAAACAATATTAATGTTAAGAGCTAGTATTCTGAAGCTACAACTTTCACAACTATTCGATAATTGGTCGTCTAACTTTATGATTATTGTGAAATTTAACCTCTCGTATGTAGTAAGTATCGTATTTAGTAATGATAAATTTAATTTGTGCGCAACCACCATAATTATTATAATGAAGACGGACTAAAACATTTGTCTTTGGAGGCATTTATTAAACACGCTTTTTCATTACATCATACATGACTATTTTTATCAACCAGTCTTACCAAGGGGTATTTATTACCCAGTACTAATGGTTGTGGAGGTCAGATAGGCAGTCGCTCTATGTAAAATTGGTATTCAGCGGAGACTGGAAGCCGACTACAGCATAGTTGGGAAAAGGCTAGGCAGATAATGATGACTGTTTTTATCAAATTTTTATACTTGAATCGTCGTCTCTAAACAGAGCTTTCTCGTACCCAAAGCAGAGCACTGTTACTTCATGAACAAAGCTTCAGGAAAGCTTCTCAACTTTATTTAGCATAACGTACACAGAGTTCCAGAGTATTTATGTATTTATGCTGTCTTGGCTTCCGTACGTTTTTTCTCGGGTGACCACTGAAAACCAGCGCTGTGTTGTGTGCCCCCCATAGCACAGCATCAGGCTGAGTGGTAACCTGCTTGTCGCAGTCACGACGTGCAGGCTGTTAACTTTTTTCTTTTTTTGTTACGTCCTGTTGAATTTATATTTTATTGTTTATTTTTTTGTAATTTTGTATGATGCACGTCATGTCCCTGCGACAAATAAATTTTTTTTTTTTTCGTTTTCCTTTTCTCATAATGTTCTAGTATATTCCATAAGTTAAGTTATCAAAATATATCCGCGCTAACTTTATTCGCTGTTCTCGCTACTGCAGCAAACAGTTTAGGTAGCACTTAGTAATAAAGTGCTTGTTAAAAATGACCAAAACTAAGTAACTAATGTAGAACTAATCATTTCCTGCCCAAACTAACAGCGAAGTAGACCAGATGCGAGTGGGGTAACGGCAGCTCGTGCCTTCCTTGTTCGTAACGGCAGCCTTGGCCACGATGATGAGACTGCATTTACCAATATAAAGTTGAATTTACCGTTTTTGTTTGCGATACAATTATTTTATTGATAACCTTTGAGATTGTAGGCAATTGAAATGTAGTAGGAACTTGTTATACTATCTCTTTGGTCCAGTGATTGCAACTATTACAAGCGCTACTGTTGAGCTTGAGTTGTCTAGGCTTCTATTCCCGGGCCGTAGTGTTTCTCAGTATTAGTCTGGATTCTGGATTTGTAGCCGGTTGATGGTAATAGGCGATCCTATTGCCATCAACCGGATAATACGTGAGAATTAGACATAACTGGCGAAATAAACCCTGTACGCTAGACATACCTACCTCTGCCCAACCCTCCACGCTTGGAACATATTAGATTCCATTTTGGTCCTCGCATATTTTTGGTCCTTCAGGCTACAAGAAGCTTGTACATAATGGGTGTAAAAGTACCCTTAGCGAAGCAGTTGTTGTCTCTGTCATTGCGATATTTTTTTTGTTCTTGACTATACCTGGGAACTTTCTAGTTACGGTCAAAGTTCCAACTTTTTCACAAGTTCTTTTTAAATTCAAGTTTTGAATGTTATATTTTCACTATTCAATGCATCCATCAGCACAATTTAATGAGTGAGTTACTTTGAGTCCTACCGTAAAACGCGAATTTTCACGTACAAAAAAAAGACGATTCCCAGCAATAATTTTTGCGTAGTTACTTAGTTTGATGCAAGATGCTTGTTTGACGGCTTCGTGAAGGGTTACACCGTGATTTACACTCTGTATTTTGTTTTGTTTCTCTTTCCCTAAATCAACAAATTGGTCCTAAAGCATAAGTCTCACAGTCAGATAAAATTCTTTACACCGACAGGTCGCAAATTCAGAATGCAATAGTTCATGAGATAGTAAAACAATGGGTAAATTACTGTGATCTGTTTTAACTTTATTTGTGTACTTACAATAAGTGTAATCACACGTATCGTGAGGCACAAAGGTGAAACAAAGTAAGTACTATGTATGGAGTTGTAGTACCTAATAAAAACGCCATACAACTTTACTGGAAGACTGACTTTACTGAATTTAATGGTCCAGCTCTGGGGCCATTAAATTTCTTCTCCCCTCCAATAGTATGTTGTAATAAAACGCCCTGGGCCATAGTAGCCAAAAGGACCATTTTCATATTTAAGTATGTACTGACAACAACTGATTGTCTCACATACATAGTATAAGTAAGTTCAGACTTAACATTTGTTTGAATACATATTAACCAGTAACCTACTAAACGAAAACATAATATGTACCAAGTACATTCCGTGCAAAGATTCATAAGATACGATGATAAGATAAACTTAGTTTCATGCCGACCTGCGGATTGGAGGACCAGCACTCTAATTACGAACCCCATTTTTAGATTTGAAAGAAATTTGTAATACTATTTAAATAGTATACAGGGTGTAAACGGACCCTTCACGAAGCCGTCAACCAAGCATTATGTCCATGAAACTAAGTAATTTTATGCAAAAATTATTTCTGGGAAACAACTTTTTTTTTGGGAGAATTATGGTAGAACTCAATGTAACACTCTCAAAACATTGTGATGATGGATGGATTGGATAGTACGGGGCTTGTGGAGGTGTTTAAAGTAAAAATCTTCAATCAAAACACGCATTTTTTTTAAATTAACACTAGTAACGGGATATTTAATGTTTATTGATTTGTTTGAGTTGAAGCAGTTTCAGCTTATCCGTGATCATGGTGCTTGCAACAGCGCCGAAATATCGGGAACTCAAACAAATCAGTAAACATGGTAAATTTCCCGTTTCTAGTGTTAATGATGATGTTAGTTGAACATGATAGTTTACAATCTTATAAGTATTTTTTTTAAAGTGTGAAAAATTTGTAACTTGGACCCCCAATATCTCCGTAACTAAAAGGTTCCCAGGTATGGTTTAAAACAAAAAAAATATCGCAATGACGGAGAAAACAAGTGCCTTTTGGCTTCGTTATGGGTCTTCTTACACCCTTTTTAGTTGAAAAATTTGTCTGCTCAACAATGTAAAGAACCCAAATATTGTTGAATTGTCAAAATTGATCATTTTTCTTGTACTAAGATAATTTTTCATATTGTGGATCCTAACAAAAGGTTTGTTTATGTATTCTTGCACAAGCAAATTAGCACTTATACCACGGTGTGCCTCATCGAATTAAATTTAATACCAATTGACACCGATTCAGAATCACGTTAATTGCGTGAAGTGTCACTTTGGGTATATAAATACTAAGTAGATACCGTTTTATTTACTGTTATACTTTTGTAGTAACAGCCAGAATTACTACGAGAGATAATAATGCAGTTAGTAACTGTTCAGCGTTACATGTTGTACGACAAAAGTTGCATTTAAACAAATGCTTTAAATTGATGTCCTAGTTTTTATGTTGAAGAGGTACTTACATGTCTCGGTTTGACTCTAATCATAATTTTCGACACACGCGTCGACTATGTTCATTGCTGACACTTACCAATTTGTCTTTTTTTAACTTGCCAAGTGTCCCACTGCTGGGCAGAGGCCTCCCATTACTCCTTCCAAACCTCTCTATCTTGTGCGATATCTGTCCATCGTTTCCATTGCATAAACATTATCTTTCTAAACGACTCAAGTCGTTTCTGCGTCAATAAACGTGGTCACTGTCGAAGTTAGGTTTCTGTGGACGGTCTTCACTTAAGTTCGCATATAAACGATATTAGATATCATCTTCATATTGTTATCCTTATTAAGAAGAGAATCATAGTCAGTTGAGAGCAGCGGTAGCCCAGTGGTGGAGACCCCGACTTACGAGCAGTAAGTCGTGGGTTCTAACCCAGCCAGGCGCATTACTTTGTGTAAATTATTTCATCACCACTGCTCTGAAAACGGTGAAGGAAAACATCGTGAGGAAACCGGCATGTTCTAGAACCAAAAATTCGAAGACATGTGACATCTACCAACCCGCACTGGGCCAGCGTGGTCGAATACAGCCCATTCCCTCTCATGGAGAGGAGGCCTGCGTCCCAGTAGTGGGAACATTAATAGGCTGATTATGCTATGCTTATGCATAGTCAGCAACACAACACTGAAATCTTCTTCTCATCTTTTCCAATCTCTACAAATATTGCTCTAACATCCGCGAGCTTTATGGAGAGAAACTCTTCACTTCAACAATAATTCCGCATATCATTGGAACAGATCAAAAGTTAATGTAAAACGAAAGCCGACGTGGATCGGTTCAGCATCGACACTAATCCACATTGGATCGTTATTCTGATAAAAATGTAAAACAATGGCGTCCGTTCCGTTCGCCGCCACTCTTGCGCAGGTATCGTTGCGCGTACGCTAGGAAACTATCCTGCATTGCGAAACAAGTGCTGTAAATTATATTAATTGTACCTTTTTAAAAACAAAAATAGATGATAGGAATCTTCAGTAAGCCTTGGATCTTAGTTGCGTAAAGTCTACAATCTACAATAGTGTTAACTAACAATTAAAACTGAATGCAGTAAACGTTTAGTGTAATGCATCAGTTAGATGTTCAGGTCTGATGAACAGTTAAGAATGTTAGAAATGGCTATGTCGTACAAGGTGAAATAGTATTCGCTAGGAATAGCGGCATCCATACGGTGTAATGATACACTTTTGCATATTGCTGATAACATCGTGTCATATGAAACTATCATTTATAACAGCAGCATGCATTTTCTTTTCTTAGACAATTTAATGTCAGGGACTTCAAAGTGATTATTTTTGTATATAATTACTTTACTACCGCTTGTTAGATGAGAAATAGGCTAACAACATTATTAAACGCTAGACAACGCCGATAGACGAAGCAGACGAGATGAGCTTGACTCTTACCGAAAGAAATGATGCCGAAAATGAAGAGGGAGGTCTATGTCCAGCTTTGGAACCAAACAGGCTAGTTAGTGACACTCTTCATCATAATCTGCCTAGCCTTTTCCCAACTATGTTGCGGTCCGCTTCCAGTATAACCAGATGCAGCTGAATACCAGTATTTTACATGGAACGACTGCCTATCTGACCTCCACAACCCAGTACTGGGTAATACGATACCCCTAGTTAGTGACACTATAAGTGATAATAACAGTAGATGATAAAATCATGCTCAGAGCTCGTAGCACGAGCACGCGATGTAAATGTAACGTAAATACGTCAATTTAAAAATAAATATACTCGTTTCACATATCATCACCTATCTAGCCTTTTCCCAACTATGTTAGGGTCGGCTTTCAGTCTGACCGGACACAGCTGAATACCACTATTTTACATGGAGTGACTGCCTAGCTGACCCTCACCCATCCACAGGCCAATCTAGGCAAGCACGGCTTAACCGATAGATCGATCCGAGCGGCTATTCTTATTTAGCCGCGAACTAACATATGAATAAGAATTTATTCATATCTAACATATCTATGGATAATAGGTACTGATTGTGCTTGTCGCAAACAGTTTCACTGAACTGCTGTAGGATAATTGTAATTTCGATTCAAAAATCGACGTATGTTGTACGTTACGTTTATGAAGAATATACGTTTATAAAGGCCTCAGGTTTATTATAAAGAAAGGCACATAGTATAATAATAAAAATTATACGAGAACCGAGAAGTGCTGTATGACATTCAAACATGCTCGTATCAATGACTGAACCCCCACTAAACAAAAGTTGCTTCATTCGTTCATAACCTCACTTCAATATTGGCGGTCACTGTACAAAAGTAAAGTGGAGTAACGCTAACGTTAATAAATGATATTGAATTACTTAACCGGCATTATGGCCCATTGTTAGTAATTCAGTTACAAACGTGCGAAAATTTGTACTACTGAGGTTGAGCTACATCGAAAACTAAGCGAGAATTGAGCGTAAGATATATTTTTCTAGTTTTAGTTGCAGAGAAGTTGGTATGAATTTCGATTACCTCGCCCACGGCGACTTTTTGTAGCCATGCTGTCGTGCGTGTTTATCGATACAGCCGCGATGCTGTCGCTGGCTGTGTACCTTCGCCCAATTCTGTATCGCTGCTATCGCGATGCAGAAGCGCGTTTACAAAACGCGCGACAGAATCGCTACAAAAAGTCGCCGTAGGCGAGGGGCCTAGGGGGCAATCTGTATCCAGAGGATATCCGGATAACTGAGTCTGCCGATGGCGGATTTTTTTCCTGCTGGTGTCCATCTATGTATTATGCAATAAATCATAAAAAACAAGTAATTGTTTCTCAAACAGTTTCCCCGGATCTCTTATGGATTTAGATTTCTTTACAATGGTAAAAAAAAACTCTATACGGCAAGCTAATTTCCACAAATTCTACGTCACAAGAACATAAGGTTTATTACTAAAACTCCGTACCTATTCAAAATTCAGGTTTTCGTACCTTAGGACTAAGTCAACTTTCCATCTACTAACAATAGGAACAACTTACTGAGCTGTCCTTATGTAATTTTTGTTCTTTAAATTTCCACGATTTCACGTCATTAACAAAACTGCTTTTCATAATATGCTTTCGGACTCTTGGCTACTGTTTAACCTGGGACAGTTGCCAAGCCAAGTTTCCAAGCATAAGCTTAATTATAAGCAGCCTTTAACGTTCCCACGGCTGGGACACAGATCTTCTCTCTACGAAAGCGAGTTATCCAAACGAGTAGTATACTTCCCAAACTTTTATCCTTATTCACAACAATATCTTCAGCTACCGTTACCTAAGAAACGAAGCCAACCGCGTTGTACACAAGCCTTAAGCACGGAGACAAAGTGCGATCGTTCAGTGATGTACATTTATATACTGTGAGAACAATCTTATTATTAGGCGCCATTTGGCTGTCCCCGCTATGAATCCCGTTCGCTTATATGTAAATTACGGGTATTGTGGATAGAAAATGCGATAGCAATTTCAGACTATCATTTTGGTATATCGGTTTCCTTAAATCTTCTAAGTGCCGTAATATAGAGCGGGTTTAGTTACTAGATGTAAATCTTTCTGTCTTGTTATCGTTTGGGGAAATGTACGGATATTGTTATTAGTAGAAACACACGTACATTATAAACTAAATGTATGAGAGTAGATACATTCACTCACGATTCCAAGATGTGGGTTTGATATATAACATAACATCACGTCTGTAATCCCCGAAGGGTTAGGCAAAGGTGTACCTAATAGTACACCCACATTCGCCAGTTATGTTAAAGTCCCATGTAATAGGGGCCGAGCCTGTTGCCAACAACCGGGCACAGATCTTTATTCCATGGCTGCTACTGAGAAGGTCGTGATGGAACAACCCAATAACACTTTGCCCGACTTGGGAATCGAACCCAGGATCTCTTGCTCAGTAGTCGCGCTTGCGGCTGTTAGACCAACGAGGCATACATAAACAGCATTACTATGTTCTAACTATCCAGACAACTTCTCGTTAAAATCTTATAAAACCAAAAGACCACACATTACAATAACCCATTGCAACAGCGCGGAAATATCGGGAACTCAAAGAAATCAGTAAACATGGTAAATATCCCGTTTCTAGCATTAATGATAATAATCCATTACTTGAAAAAAACGTCCATTTTTTTCAAATCCGCTGCAATTGAAACAAGAAAAGTTTTAATGTAGAAAGTGAACTGAACATTGATCTGCTTTTATTAAAAACATTTTAGCTACCTACCAAAACACCGGTTTCTACCGTCAGAATAAACCGGTTAACGAATTAAAATTCTGTATCTTTGTTTACGTATTTTTTTATAATTGTGTAATGAACCGTAAAACTGGTTCCGTTTTCACAAAACGTTTGATTTTTGTACTATTAGTAACAAATTAGAGAGTAGCGGATGTGAGTGACGTGTTTATATCGGGCCCTCTTTCCGTTTTGGTCATTATATGATGTTGAATATCAATTTCATACCTGTCATTTTGATAAAAGTCTGACTCCGCTTGATCATAAACCTTTGCGTGATGTGAATTGTAAAACTTTTGATATCAAATTGTAGGTGCCTCTGTTAGTGCATTTTGAAATACGTCTTGCCAGAAACGTATCGTAACGAAAATCATATCAACATATGTACATACTTAGATATAATAGGCAGAATACGTTTTCCTACACGAATAACATCGTATAATATACTCTAGCAACAGTCGGTTGCTTCTTCTTCTTCTTAGCGTGTCGATGGCAATCTAAATTGTGTTGGCCCAGAACTAAGCCACTAGTTTGGCGCCTTCAGTAACGTCCATCAGTTCCTGTAATGAACAAACAACAGGACATGCAGGACACAATAATAAGTGCCCCATCGTTTGTGGAACAGCACCACATTTACACTCCAGGGCAGAGTCATTAATGAATCTCTCTCTCTACTCAGGTACTCGTACAAGTGTAATATGTCATGTATAACTTTTAGGCTTCACTGAGAACAAAAACAAAAAACATCGAAACCCTTTTTTATTCTTGATTGAGTGATGACGTTTCGCTAATATCTGCTCATCAATCAACCGAGTCTTCAAGGCCAGTATTCCATGGTACCAGTAGCTTAGACTTATGACATGACGCAATGATTCCATCATCCCACGACGCAGATGTCAATGCCACCGCTAATGAACGCATGCGCATCTCAGCTTAATGATTACTACAAACATACTTGGATAAATCTGTAATCCAAGTGTTTTTTGCTGCAGTGCGAATGAAATTATAAATATCAGGAATTGTATGGTAAGACCAGTTAAGTTGGTCCTTTTCTACGCGTCGTCCTTGTTTTGGGTATTAAAGAGGGTCGTCATTTTTAGTAGGACGTCCCGTGGACCTTGACGAAAGCTGAAGTCCTTGTATTCAGAAGGTCATCAGCTATCTCCGTGGCATTCCAATGGATGTCAGAAGCACAGGACCGATATGGCGATGCTTAGGGAGGGGGGGTAAGTCCAGTACTGGAGTCTATCGGCTGATGAGGATGGACGCCTGGACTGCACGCTGTCTCATCTTCCCATTATTCTTTGGCCAACTTTTGCGCAACCTTTAGTCCAACCAGATGCTGTACAAATTCTGCATTTTCCTCGACTATAATTTTAAATTATGAATTATTTATTAACAGCCAGATACGATCATCGATTGCAGTCACCTACATGCGCGACCTCGGATGCGCAAAATAATAAATTGCCCACAAACAATGGTGTTGCGCAAGAGTACGCACCATTGGACTGCATGCGCCGATGTGGTCGCCTTCACGGCTATTGATGATTTGTAGGACATGGCTGATAATTATTATGTCGACATTTCTATGTGAAACTGAAAAGGTGCTATCTGAAGGGGGATACTTAAAAGACCCCAATGAAACTTCCAAGCCAAGTCAGAGGCCCATGGGCGGCATAAAAACTCTGATACCAGGTTAGGAACTAACCACACGATAAAGAAGAATGAAACTTCAATTAATTTCATGTCTTTTTAAAGTCAATTATTATAATCTAGATTGATAAGCATTAAAATCCATTATAGCGAAACGATTCTAAATGGAGATGGAATCTAAAAACCGGCCAAGTGCGAATCGGACTCGCGCATGAAGGGTTCCGTACCAACGTAGTAGAGGAGCCCGCTTTTGTTGTTATAGCGACAACAGAAATACACATTCTGTGAAAATTTAAACAGTCTACTTATTACCGTATTACGCATCATGAGATACAGTCCACTGCCAGACAGACTGACGGACGGACGGATGGACGGACAGCGAAGGTTTAGTAAGAGTCCCGTTGGTTACCCTTCGGGTACAGAACCCTAAAAATTATGACAGAACCAGTAAATGAGTTGACCAATATGGCGAGACGGGCATGGAAATTTAGCGCCTTCTTTTAAATCTAGAAGGAAAGAGATGGATTCACAGCTCTTTACTTTCCACAATATACCTATAGTTGTTTCTAATTCGATCTAGAATGTAAATATGAAAATGATCACACAGAGAATGAAGCTAGACGGATAACTTCAATAGGGAGTCACAAAAAATCTTTCATAGCCGAATACTGGCGATTATTTCCATAATTCGAGATGTGGGTTACCTTGGCTGCCTAAATCGGGAATGGCATGCGATATACTTTAATAATGAATAGTAGGTAGAGCTTTAAATCTGAACAATATCCGTCATTGGTGACTCATTAGGTTTTCTTAGTTCTGCATCTTCTAAAACGTTGATGTGTGATGTTCGTACCTAAATACTTAGCTTCTCTGATTGCATGACGCTATCGAGGAGGATTCAGCGATACTGAAAACTGACTAACGTTCCACGTAGGAACCTGCAATCCTCATTTATCTATTTGAGGTTTTGATGGTCATTTATTAGTTTATAAAGGGTATAACAAGACACTAACAAAGCCGAAAGGCACTTGTTCTCTCCGTCATTGCGATAATTTTTTTGTTCTAGACCATACCTGGGAATCTTCTAGTTACGGCGATATTAGGGGTCCAACTTTTTCACAAGTTTTTTTTTAAAATACACGTTTTTAATGTAAGATTTGTACTTTAAACACCTCCTCAACCCTCGTACTATTCAATCCATTAATTATCACAATGTTTTGAGTGCGCTACATTGAGTCCTACCATAAAACGTGATTTTTCACCCCAAAAAAAAAAGTAGTTTCCCAACATAAATTTTTGTGTAAAGTTACTTAGTTTGATGTACAGAATGCTTGGTTTACTGCTTCGTTAAGGGTCTTGTTACACCCTGCATGTAATACATTTATATAAAATTTCAGAAATTGTAAAAAAATGTCGATGTTTGGTCAAATCGTAAAAACCATGAAAAGCATGGCAGCAATAATGTATAAAATAATTTTGAGAAACGAATTATAAGGTATCTGCCTACATTCCGCAACATGCATACTAATATACAATGTAGGTTACAGCTTTTATGTATACCTACTTAGTCATAGTTACACTAACACATAAGATACGACGGTACAATAGGAAACATGCTTTGCTAAGCAGGTCAATGACTCGCTTTATCATGTCTCGTTGAAAAACAGGCGCCAACACTAAGGGGATACTCATACTTGTCAGGTATTATTCGCAACTTGGCAAGTATGGGGCTGTTTTCTAACTTTCTTTGAGAAAGCCGATTGTCAGGAATTAATCTTTGCTTTACTGACAAAAGTAGCCTTCAGGGTTTTTTCTTTACTTATATATTTATTATCTAGGTGTTGCCCGCGACCTTCGTTCGTGTGAAGTTATAATAAAAGAATATTAAAAGAATATTCCCTTTTTGATTTGAATTTTGTTACCAATTTCAAGGGTTTTATTTTTTTTGCACGGGACCCTAATTATTTTTCTAAAATAAAAGTAGCCTATGTTAGACCTTATAACATCAGTTATCTTCCAGTAAAAGTCCCGTCAAAATCAGTCCAGCCGTTTTGGAGATTGGCCGAAACAAACAGACAGACAGACCGACAGACAGACAAAAACTGAAAAAATTTGTTTTTGTTAAAGTCCCGTACATATTAATGGGGGTAGGCAAAAATTACAAAACGCGGTGACGTCTGCAGCCAGTGTGCTAAGTATACTCCTTAGAAACGATCGCATAGTTGGGGCGCATTTTATCAGAGTTGATTAGAGCTATGTGCATCAGGCTGTGACCATACATGCCTGTGACTAACATCTTGGTTTGAAAGAGGGCTTCATCCACAAATATTGATTTAAATGTTTTAGAAGATAAATGGTTAAAGACTTCAATCTTGCCTTTTAACTTGCTAATTGTCAGTGTCAAGTGTGGGTAAGCCTTAAGTCTGTAAACACGACAGCTCGTCACGATATTCGCATAATTATAACGACAGCAATTGTAAACCCTTCGTGCTCACGACGAGTTGAGCTAACACTTTCCTTGTTTGAAAGAAAGTCATTCGTTTTAGCTGTTACTAGTTTTTGAGTAATAGATTAAACGTACTTCTTTACAGATGTTATGATTGACAAACTGAACAACTCTAAGCAATTATTTCAAATAGATCGATGGTAAAAAATCAAAAGGTGTTAGCTAGGTACAGTTCAGCCACAAGAAAATAAGTTGCAAGATTTAAAAAAAATTTTAGCCCTTCGTCTTCACCATGTTAAAATCATTAAAAAAATATTCAGACTTGAAAGTGGACACTTCTGTGCGGTAGTGAGATAAACGACCAGACCTAGCCCACATTTTGTCTGGGGCTGGCCCGTCTTTCTTCAGTTTTTTTAAATTCATTACTTTTTCAAATTATAAACATTCGAACATTGTTCAATGGTAATAATGTCGCAACTACCAGAAACGACATTTAAAGTCATAAGTAAGTCATAAGTCATTTATTTCTTAACAAAATACATTACACAATGTATTTTTACACAATATATTAAAACTCATTTTTTACAATAATAAAATGAATTTTTGTTACTTTTTTTCAATATATTTTTCGTTTAATAAAAAAATATAATGTCAAAAGGTTAAAATAATAAAATTAATAGTCACTTAATTACCTAAAGAATATAATGGAAATGATTAACGCAATAAAAATAATAATAAAACTCAATAATAGAAAACATCGCATAAATACATGATTGTCATTTGTCAACTAACGAACTCTTCAATACTGTAATAGTCCTTCCTCAATAAATATATCCTTAATTTGTTTTTGAATTGCACTAGTTAATTGGTTATGCTTTAAATTCTAACGGCAACTTATTGTATAACAAGACGGAGTAATATCTAGGACTATGTCGAACCACTTTCAATTTTGGTTCAATTGTATAGTGTAACTCTTTCCTACGAGTACTATATAATATCTAGCCTGTCTTTGCTCTTCAGTTTCAAATTTGTGCAAATTCGTAATAAAGTTAGTTAGCAACACAGGAATATAGATCACACATCAAAGAACCCTCAACATCGTTCGGTACATATCAAGACCTCAGTTCTTCTTTTAAAACAGTAGATTATACGAATTTATAAACATAATAATATACATTTCTGTTGAACTACAAATAGCTGAGCTCAATAGTATAAAGGACGCTTTCTTCTCCACCTTGGAAAGCTAGTTAATCCGGTCCGTCCCAGTCAAGTTTACGTTATTATAATTTATTATATTTTTAAGTATACGGATCTGACCCGAGCTAAGCTTGTTGGCCATAGAATACTTTGTAAACTGAGAAAATGGTAAAGATTTCTAATATTTTCGTTTTAAATTGTAGTAATTATCTAGTTTTTCAAAATAGAAGCCGTTTTCTCGATTCGCTATTGCTGGCAAACAAACTTTAGCTAAAACATTTAAATTGAGGAACTATTTAACTAATAATGGTCATACCATATCATAACATAACATATTTAAAGGCGTTCAAGAAAGACGTGCCAGAGAGATGAATCTGTGAAAAACCAATAGATCAAAAATGCCTACGTGCTTATAATAGTCACAAATAAAAACCATTTTAGTCTTGCAAAGGACATCGAAATAATAGGATTAGAACATTTTTGAGGCGTCTAAAAAAGGGCCAATTTTTTGACTTAATCTCAGACTTCAAGGACCAAAAAACGCCTACGTGCCTACAGCCACATACCACACTTCACTCTAACAAAAGGAAATACCAATCGGCAGCAATGTTTGCAAATTTTGAAAACAAATCGCTGTTTGTTTCCTAACACTGCAATCGCGGAGATGCTTAACAAATCTCAAAGTGCAGTGTATCGTAGTTTACGTAACACGAGGTGGACGGTAATGGTAGGTTTGTAATGGGTAGCGGGACTTCAACCATGATTGCAGGTGTCTTTATAGACAACCACACATCATACTGACGGGTTGCGCATGGGCAGGTTGTGGCCGTAGAAAGTATGGAGCTGTTATGTGATAGATGAGTGACAGGGCTGTGTGTGGTATGTAGGGATTGGTTTCGAGTAAGCTTGAAAATGCGTAGCTGTAGACCTCGCAGGAGATGGCGGGACGAGCTGGATAAAACCAACTACCAGTGGTGCACATTGGGCCTGGATTGAAAGATTTTGAGGTCATGGAGGGAGGCCTTTGCCCAGCTGTGGGATAACACAGGCTAACAGTAACAGTAACCTTGAATTGGTTGGACGGTTCTGTAGGAAGATACACAAAAGATACTGCATAATAGATATGAGCAACCACTTAAAGGTTAACTGCTAAATAAGGATAGTGAATGGAAAAACAACGAAGATTTATCTTTTTAAAGCGGTCCTCCTGCAATTCTGATAAAGCAGAGAGTAGGTTAACTGTTAATGGAAACATGTAAATTCACTCAAGCTTATCTAAATCTAGACCAGAATCTAATACTTTTAAATACTCAATTCCTATCTGATAAATTATTCTTAAAAGGCCCTATTGGCCTTATAAAACTCGATACTTCCCAAGCTAGTACTCACTTAATATTAGCCATTTAAAGTGAGTTAAAGTATACCACTGGTAACGTAAACGAGACGTGCAATATGGCCGTAGTTTTAGTAAGAAATAATTGCTGCGCAAACGGGGCTAGTTAACCCATTAGATAATATATGTAGAACGAGCGAGTTCATTGTTCAAGCAAACGAACATCCAAAACACGAACTCTGTGTGTCTGTTTATCTGCTACATTTTCGTCTTAACAGCTGAACGGATGTTGATGAAATTTCGCATACAAGTAGACCATGACTTAGGTTTTGGAAGGATATCTATCAGAAAGCATATCTGTCTGGCGGTCTTTCTGTTTGTCTGTCCTGAACACTTCACTTCTTAGCAGCTGAACCAATTTTGATAAAATTTGACACACAGACAGACCGTGGCCTTTCCGTGATATATTTTTTTCCATGCAAGCAAAAACACGCGCAAAAGCTGAATCATTATGATTAACTGTACGCAAATTATACTAAGTTATATACACGCATGAAGTTTCGCCATAGGTAATTATGTTGTCAAATGCAAATAATGTCAGTGAACTTGCTCATAATACTGTTTTATTCGCTGAATGTGTGTCGATATGTTCAGCAAATCAGATGTTGTGCGTATTGGCTATTCTTCATATTCGTGGTACTGGAATGTTTGCGTTTGATTTGACCAATTTCTTAGGATATCCTGTTTTTCTTTGAATAGTTTGAAGAATTTGGTTACTTATTCTGCCCTCATAACGTAACATATCATAATATCACGCCTGTAATCCCAGCAGGGTTAGGCAGAGGTGTACTTGTGTACACCCACATTTCGCAAGTTATGTTTAAGTCCCATGTTATAGGGAGCGAGCCTATTGCCATCAACCGGGCCCAAATCCAGACTCCGTGGCTGCTACTGAGAAATTCCTGTTGGAAAAACCCAATAACAATTTGCCCGACCCGGGTATTGAACCCAGAACCTCATGCTCAAGTCGCGGTTGCGACCACTAGACCAACCAATCAACGAAGCAGTCACGTGGTAACTTATTCTGCCCTCATAACTGAAAATAGAATAACTTGAATTAATGTTACATTGAAATTGCCGTTCCGTTTTCAGTTACGAAGACAACATTCAGTCCTTTCCATAATATTCAATTTAATACGCATGCTTATATGGGAATCCGAAAACATGGTTTCATTTTGCACTGGCCATTAGAGCCTACGTCATGAAAAACAATCGGTTCAACAATTCTCGCGCGTGGCAATACCGAACCAAATAGTACCTATCTTTATGTCCAACCGTTGAAAATTATGAGAAATATTAACACACAGTCATGGTCTGATGCGGGGGCAACTACATTTAATTGGCTTCAGCTTACGCTGTTCTAAACAGACCGAAGAATAAGATCTAAATATTAATTTTACGAGTTAACTAATTTTTAAGGCCAACCTCTGTTAATAGTGTGGTAACATGCAGACGGCCCAAATACCTCCGTTATTTAATTTTATTTGGTAGTTCGAAATACCACGTTATAATCCTACCTATTACGTTTTATTATTCATTCAGTTTTACACCATCACCGGCATAGCCTATTTCCCCCCTATTTCGTTTATGGACCATAATAACCGGGACTGCCTCGTTGGTCGAGTGGGCGCAAGCGCGACTTCTGAGCATGAAGTCCTGGGGTCGATTTCCTCGCGTAAAGTGTTATTGGGTTTTTTAATCAGGAATTTCTCAGTAGCAGCTAAGAGTCTGAATTTGTGCCCGGTTGACGGCAACAGCGTCGCTCCCTATTACATGGGAATAGAGAGCGAGCCTATTGCCATCAACTTAAAACACAACTGGCCAAATGTGAGTGTATTATTAGGTATACTGCTGCCTAACCCTTCGGGGATCACAGGCGTGATGTTTTGTTATGTAATAACCAGGAATCGAGAAGAGAAACCAGTCCATTTACCAAACGCTTTATAATCTTTGACATGATTCGTTTTACTCATTCACTCTTTTAATCATCAAAAGATGAGATTACTCTCCAGAAGTAGGGCGTCGTAAATGATTACAGCAAGAATCTAGGTCTGCACTAGGTATTATTAAAATTGATAAACACCTTCTAATCGTTTTAAAATGGCTCTTAAAAATCCCAAATTTTTCCTCAATTATTTTGCACGCTTGCCGATCTAAAATCGACCGTCAAATTACCTACGCAGCGATTCTTAAAAATCGTTAATCGCTACAAAAAGAGGAACTAAATGCAACTCTCTGAATGAATCATCAAATACCTTTTGTTGTTGGTCAAAATTTTGCATCCGTAACACTAACCTCCAACCTCGGTAGATTTAAGAGTAACTTTTAGGCTTCCTTTTATCTTTTGGGGGTCTTCAAAGAATTTTATTACAAATGGGTATTTTTAACACTTTCTACTGCAGGTAGGGACATATCAAAATATAATCATCAAAATACGAGCACAGCGCCAGGAGCCGTCACCCATACCAGCTTTCTGAAATTCTCATACAATCGATTAGGTTTCTCTAATCGCGTATTCTGTAGTCAACATGTCAGGTCATTGATATATTTGGTCTTACAATTAGTTAATCTTTCATGACTGATGAGATATAGTCTTTATTATCAAGAGTAAACCTCATGTGAAGGCGACACTCTGACCGAAATTTTTGGCTTACTATCAAAACTTATAAAAAAAAACTTCGCTCCTGTACTACCCAAAGTGCAGGGATGTACCCTATAGCAGATCCACATTTCACAATGTAATGGGGGCGAGCCTATTGCCATCAATCCGGTACCTACAAATCCACTAACAAATTCCTGGTGGAAAAACCCAATACCATTATGTCCGGACCTGATAATCCGCAGTAACGGCCTACGACCACGACCAACACAGCAGATCAAAAAACTAGTAAGCTTTAAATTATGCAATGGAAGATTAATGTCGATGATGAGGTCAGTGATTTGTCTCCGACATGATGGCTACGATACGATACGCCAGTCTGCAACACATTGACTCACCTCGGACTGGCTCCGGCTAAAGTTCGTTAACACCGACCATTGTTTCATGAAAATTTTCGTCGAATCATGAGAAAATTTTAGAATAAGTTATGATAGGAGTTAATTTTTGGTGTGATTCAAGGTTAGATTTTCCGAGAGGACCCCTAATTTGTATCTAAATACTTGAATGCTTTTTCGAAGGTTTCGGTTATGGAGATTACCCTGAACATTAGAACACATGCACAATTGCCCCATAGTGTCTGAACCCGTCACCATTTCTGGCCAAGATTCCAAAGTACTAGTTGCCCCAACCATGGTTGATTTAATCATTATATACCGAAGACCCCATAGACTCAAAAACAACTGAATAAATATTTGAATGGGACACTAGGACAATAGAAGAAGAATTTTCACTTCTAAATAATCCAGAATAGTAGGACAGGCATTTTTTCTCTTAGAACAAAGCAATTTTGCAAATATCTAACAGCAATTAATGCTCGTGTAGAATCGATTTGAGAGAAATAATCCGCGACTTTAACGCCTCATTGAGGACTCCGAGTGGCCTCATTGGCAACTGTGGTCGAAACTTTTTGTTAAGAAAATTATAGCTAGTATATTAAATTCACTGTAGTCGAAACAAAATGATAACAGTACTTATTTTGTTTAGGGGTCTAGGAACAGGTAAGTCGGAACAAAAAACACGTCAGATTTTTTATGACAGTAGCCTGCAAAAAATACTGATCGATCATTACATAGTTATCGAACAAGAAAATAATGTTACAGAAACGAATATTCGGATGAGCTGGCCTGTAACTAATTTAAACCAATAACCACCAATGATAGCGCAAAATCTTTTACACTGTTTTTTGCACTGAGCAGCAAATGAACACCTACGATTTCTCAATCAACAATTCAATTTGATTAATAATCTTAACAGAAACAAAGTTCCAAATGATGAACCACACAACAAGAAACGTCTATACACTCTAAAAAGTTTTATAGTTTCAACATTTTCATTGAACTTACCGGTAACACGTTCCAACGGGACTCTGGTGGAACACACTTCAAACCCAACACTGATTCACTGAACACTCAACCCAAACCCGACGACACTAAACTCACAAAAACATAAATAACATTTAATTTTCATATGTTATTTCAGTTGCTATATCGTTTAATTTTCGTTCGTATCGATAACAGACCTCGTTTGAATATTAGTTTGTTATTTTAGCGAGTAATACCAACTCTAGCGGCTATACGACTGTACGGAGTCGTACTGAGTCAGTGACACTACGCACATCGCCCCTTCTCTGTCTAACCCCGCCTAACTTAGGTAAAAAGAACGAGACGACTAATCATTGGAATGCATCAACATAAAGAAGGTAGTATTGCGTGGGTGTCTCGCCTTCATATCAGGTTTTGTGGCGAGAGCGAAAGGGACGGAGATGGCGTTTAGCCTTTCTGAGGTTCACGGTGAGTATGGATGGCAACCAAGCGTAGAAATTATGTGAAAAAATGAGGCTTTCATCGTTAAGGCGATGCACTTTCTGAGGCAGCATTTAACTGCTGCAAAAATACTATTGAATGCTACTTACAACAGATGAAAGAGAAGAGAGGATGATAGTAGGGGAAATACAGTCTTGACAGGCTGGCAGTGACAATGGGTCCGAAATGTCCAACATCAGACAAGTTGCGATTAGCACCTGATCAGGACAGCACAAGACGCTGAAGAGAAAGACTATACCAAGCTGTACAGTCTGCGTCATTAGCCGAAGACAGTTTTGGGCCTAATGTGGTAGAAATCTAACGCCAATGAGTTCTGTCTTCCTTATCAGGGTTCATGGCATTACTTTACAACAGATGAATGCAGACATGCTCAAATATTGTCTTTCTTCAAAGTAGGTTTCCTCTTTTCAGTACCAGCAAAGTAGTGAAAAGTAGATACCACAACAGCCTAACTTTGTTTAAACTTCGCCTTAACTGGCTTAACTCCCATGTTTTAGCAATGTTATACAGAATTAAAGCCTATACTGATGACAATAAGGTACATTTCCCATGTAACAGCAACTTGTTCTAAAAATCAAGTGCATCTATAGCAATGAAGTAAGCCACAGGTAAGTCTGGCAACGTTACTAACTGTCACGTTCAGTTTGAAGTTAACCGCAGTTGGTTTAGTGTGCTGCATCTCGTTGAAGCGGAGGCTGTGTCGCTCTGAGATGCATTTGTTTGTGTTTAAAAACAATATTTAATGTTTTGAGAGAGATTTTTTAAAAGAAATAAGTTCTAAACATGATTGGAAGTGACTATACGTTGGAGCTGTGTAATGTTTTTCATTCGGGACAGGTTTGTTAAGCGTTTGTTTTGTCTGTTTAAAACAGTTGCAACACTGTTTAAAGTAAACTTTGAATTATTAGAGCTGTCATTGTTAGGACTTTTTAGTACATTTAGTATTTGTTTGTTTTTTTTTTGCGTGTATTTTAAACGAGAAATACATAACAAACTTTGGTTTCCCGAAGTTTGGCAAGATTTGTACTTATCGAAACTTGTTTTAGATAACTGTTTTTTCCAAAGAAAGACCTTTGTCAGAACACTGATGAGTTTCGATTTAACTTATTTTTCAAACATCTAACTTCTGCCTAGCTCCTTTCAGACAGCTTACTGTAATGTGCAATGAAGAATGGCGAGTTCGTTGATGTCTTTTATACGGCGAGATTGAGCTTGCTAAATACCTATATGTTGTCTTGTCTTTATGTGTTTATTATGTACCTAATATTTCTTATTGATAAGAGATTACATAATTGTTAGACTACTAGGTAATATTTTATTTATTAAACGCACCGGAGTTTTTTTTTGTTTCAAAAGATATTAGATACCATAACTTTTCCAATTTTAATTGGGGACAGCAGCGGCATACCTTAAACTCCTATTGTTTTATTCGTATAATGATTATTTTGAAACTTCCGGCCGAATCCGGATGTCAGCTGTGTCAGCTGGGATAACACGTTTAGAAAGGAAAGAAATGTTCGTTCGCAAACGCATTTACATTTCATTAGAATTACTCACGCATTCATTGCGGGTTTGCCAACTTGTTTTGGACTTCACTAGAAGTATAACGCAACTAGTGATCAGCTCAGTTTCAACGGAGACTTTCCTGCACGATGAGAATATGAGCTCATGACTAATGCCCAAGTTTACTTAATTACGCTAAGCGACGCCTAAATATTAGATATTGCACTGTTGGAATTTCAATTTTAAGCACAGATCCGAAAGTTGACAATCTAGCAATGCGTACTACGTCTCATAGTTGATTGTTATTTCATACATCTAGGTGGAGCCAGGGAGCTTCTTCCAGCGACTGACCGGTGGCGTGAAGACGGGGGTCATCCTCAAAGATGTGTCCTTCACCACGCACAGCGGGGAGGTCACGGCTATCCTGGGATCGAAAGGTATAGCTCGGTTTTAAAGATCTGCTGCTGCGTACCTTTGTGTCGCGGGTTCGATTCCGAACGAAATAAATCTTTGTTAACTAAGTAATTTTTGAGTTTTTTGAAAACACACTAATAATAAAGTATGTTCTGTCAAGAATTTATTACAATTAGTATACAATAATAGTATACAATTAGCACTTTTCCAATTAATTAAAGAAAGAGTCATTGGCGAAAAAATCTTTAAAAAAGAAATGGGCACGTAACTTTATTTCTCTTTTCATTAGACGCGCTGAATCAACACAATGTCTACCTAACATCGAGTTGATTTCACATCTAACAATTTTTTAACCTGCTGAAAATCAAGCACTGAAATGGCTGAAGGACTTTACAAGTTACAGATAGATGATGGATGGATATTTTATCATGATCATTTTACTTTCCCACAGGCAGTGGTAAGAGAGCCCTCCTCGACGTAATAGCCCGCCGCGTGCCAGCCAAGGGCCACATACTGCTAGAGGGGGTCCCTCTAGAAGCCGATCAGTTCAACAGCACATGTGCTCTGGTGCGACACAACACACGACTCCTGCCGGGACTGAGTGTTCAGCAAACGCTTGGCTTATCTCTCACTAAGGTAAACTTGTGTTTTTGGAAAGAATGAAAGAAACAAACTTTTCGTCCAGTTTAGCTCCACCGTTTTTTTAATTCTAAATGGGCTTGCTCTTGACGTCAACCTCCACCTACAAAAAAAAACTAACGACCAGTGGCCCTGGAGCGAAGAATTTGGAAGTCATAAAAAAAAGTCATAAATAAGGCGAGAGGCCTCTGCCCAGCTGTGGGATGACACAGGCTAACAGTATAAGTATCAGTAGCTCCATCTATTCCTCACACTGGAACGCTGATGACTTAATTTTCCTTGAAAATTTATAGGAAACGACACAGGCTCCGCATTTTAGGGGCCTAAAATGGGTAGGTCAAGAGCTAGGTGAAATTATTCTTGGTTTAGTAATTTTCATGTTACCAATTCTAAAGCCCCTCTCACTCAATCAGGAAACCTATTTGTCGGGGTCCAAAAAATTAATTCTCGGTATTTGCCAATCTCTGAACCTCGATAGCCCCATTTTAACTGCGCTGATGATTAAATCATCACACGGGAATGAAATTGATGTTAACATTTTATTTTGTTTCAGATTTCAGGGTACTTGAAATCGTCTAAAGTGAAACAAGTAATGGCTGATTTAGCATTATCAAATGTGAGTTACTTTTTTATCTTTTGCTTCGTTCCTTTTTCAAATTTTCCCGGAGTTTCTGCCCCAGTCCTCTATCATGGTATAATAATATACTTCGCCTGGTATTCTCTTCCCACGATGGCCCAAGACTACGTCACGATAAGTGATACCATTGATTGTCCTTTTCAGTAAATTTAGGGACTCACATTTAGTGAATGAAAATAAAATAAATTACTAACTAGCTTATCTATTTAGTAACTCGTGTGATTCATCTATTTATTTTTAAATTAGTTTAAATATTGAATTATTAGTTCATAATTGCTTTGTTCAGTTAAAAAATGCATTTTGCTCGGGTAATTCAATCACACACCGTGGCAACACATTGACAGCATCGCAACTGATGACGTATTCTTGGGCCAATCACGTGACCCAGCTGTCACGGGAAGAGAATACCAGGCGAAGTATATTATTATACCATGTCCTCTTTATACACAATGTATTTACAAACAAGTTTATTTTAGGTTGCTAACAAATGCGTGACGAACCTAACAAAGAGCGAATACAGAAGATTAATCATAGGGGTGCAGCTTATACGAGATCCAAGTAAGAATATTAAAAAATACGAAAATAACACATTTAATTTTATGCAAAATAAGTGACTAACTTACTTGAATGCAAATTTATTTTCAGTTATTTTACTCCTTGATGAGCCGACATGGGACTTGGATCCACTGAACACTTACTTAGTGATTTCAATACTGTCCAACGCAGCGAAAAAATATGGCACCGCCATCATACTTACTATGGAGAAACCCAGATCAGGTAACATTGTCAGTCTTCAGAAGTAAAGGTGCGGTCAGACCAGCACGGACTGATTGCGGGCTGGCTTCAATCATTGGACACTGCCGCAACACCGGACACTGACATTGACTTCAGTAAATTATCTGACAGGATCCGGAGCCCTGTCCGCATTTCGGTACCGTTTTGATTGAACCTAGTATCCGAAATAAGGCTGGCCGCATATTCGCTTTATAGGATAAGTTACTGTGTGTCGTACGTGTACCTATGTGTGTGACGTATTGTGCAAGTACCTATAGACCGGCCGCTTTAATGAGTCCTCTCCCTGAGCTTGAAGGTATCAAATTAAATGGAATATTCCGAAGGTTGATCACGTATTGGTTTAATTAGTATCGTAATATTTACGTGGATTATGGTTACTTCAAAGCAAATAACCTGTGGGATATTGTTAGGACTTTGTGGACGCTTAATGTGCCTTTGATGGGGCAAGGCGGAGGACTCATTAAAGCGGTCGGTCTATAGTAATTATTATCCTTTGGTTTTAAAAGAGCAGTTTTTTAAGAACTCCCAAGACAAAATAATACAATAGAAAACGGTAGAAATAATAACAAAAATCCACCACACAATCCTGTAATTTCATGACGCATTTCTTGAAACTTTTTCTTTATACAACTCTGACCGAATCTAAACTATAAACCAAAATAAATAGAAACAATTTACCTAAATACTTCAAACTTAAAAACTGACACGTTCGTACCGTACATCGACATTTCACCTACATAGACCCCATTATGATGCTAATCATGGCATTTTGTCAAATAATCCATGCACTGTGGCTCACTTTATGCCCATGTTCTGAAAACCTTTGTTTGCGTGTTGTCACAGCTGTACATATCATTATGTTGAAATAGGAAGGTATGTCAGTTTTCACTTGCGTATTTCATAATTTTGTTTACTGGGTCATTGTACTGTGGAATATTTTGTATTTTTTTAGTAATAGGTATTAATTAAAATATTATTGTTTATACCTACAAGCAAGTAGGTACTTATTTTTATCCAAACCTACACTACATATTTATATTATGATACTTTTGGAGATCGTGAGAGTACCTATCTCTTGAACTAAGATTATGTTTATTATACTAACGGATTCTGGATTTGTGCCCGATTGATGGCAATAGGATCGCACCCTATTAAACATAACTGGCAACTTGTAGGTGTACTATTAGGCACCCCTCTGCCTAATAGTGCTGCCTTCGGGGATTACAGGTGTGATGTTATGTAGCGTAATAAATAATAAGAAAAAGAAAATAGAGTGTTTTAGAAAGCGACCTATTTATAAACCTAACCTCCCAATTCCCATCACTTTCAACCTTACAATATTTTGCAGATGTGTTCCCATTCCTGGACCGCGTGGTATACTTATGCCTCGGCGATGTGGTCTACGCTGGACCCACGAGGAACCTCCTGGATTACTTCGGCAGCATCGGCTTCCCTTGCCCACAACTTGAGAACCCGTTAATGTATTACTGTAAGTTGCAATTCATTTTGTTAAGACGTTTATTGACTTAACAATTCGGAAATACTTCGACATCTTATCCTAAACCGTCTCCCACTACATGAGACTTAAACATAACCCGCAAAGGCAAACTATAACACCTGTCTATACACTTTTGGGAAATGTGGGCGTAATGTGATGTTATACCTACTTCGACAATCGGTTTCTTCGAACGAACTTATCACTATTACAGAATTTACGTACACATTTCGGTATGGGAGAGAGATTCATTAAGGAATAGCGACATATCTTTTTCCCATTAGAACAGTAACAATAATAATAGTTTTGACATCTCATAAAACGGTTCGTCTTGTCTCCACAGTATGCCTATCAACGGTAGACCGAAGATCTCGGGAACGATTCATAGAATCCAACCACCAGATAGCAGCATTGGTTGAGAAGTTTAAGCTGGAAGGCCAAGGTATAATGCAAGGAAACCTGCATGAGAACAACCGCATCGTGAACCCTAACAAGATACAGCTTAACTACGGGAAGCCGGGAGGCATGCAAGTTATATGGATGCTGTATTTGTAAGTTACAATTTTTCTTGACAGTCATCATAATCCTAATCTTCGCCTAATGTCAAGCCTCCTCTCAACTATGCTGGGGTCGGCTACCAGTCTAACCGGATACAGCTGCATACCAGTATTTTACATACGAGCCAAGTGAGGCTCGCTTATAGTGATAAAAACGAGGTTCGAAGTGGCGCGGGAAAAGAATGCCGGGAAAGACATTTGGGGAGGCCTTTGTCCAGCGGTGGGATAGTAAAAACTAGCAATAATAAACAAGAAGACTAACCAAGGGGAAAGCAAACAATCCCTTTTTCTATGTCATCCTGCTTAAGTTCTCTTACTAAAGTGTGTTTTAAGCCACGAAACAGAAATTAAATAAAACAGCCATCTTGTTTTCGCAGGAGGTTACTAGCTTCGATATTCAACCTAAAGAAGAATGGAATGAAACAAATGTTTATGAGACTATTCAGCTTACCATTGTACTTCTTCATAATGTGGATATTCTACAACGAAGCTAAGGTAAGATTTAACGTCCAAAAATAGATTTTGTCGACGCACACCAAAAATTATGCAGTCCTAGTGTTTTTCACGATCTACAAAGAGAAGCATCCTTTTAGTACCCATGTTTATTAAATGATTGCAACAACATGAACCCCTTAAATGTTACCAAAATAAAGTATTTACCAAAGTTCAACGAAGACGGAATACTTATTGTGTTTACTGTTGCCAGGATTATCAAAGAGCTTTCATCACTAAGAGCGGCCTGATATTCAACGCGATGGTGGGAACCTACTTCATCAGCATTATGAACACAATTTGTTTATGTAAGTTTCAATTTCCAGTTCCTATACATGAGCGTTTCTGCGCTTTGTCTCGTCTTTCTTCTTCGAAATAGGTACGTAGGTACTTGTTTTTATCCCTTATTGATCTTCTGTACTTATTTTTTTTTTGCAATGCGTCATTTTTGATGCAATTTATGTTTTTAATTCTTAAAGGTGCCATTTTTTCGTCTTGCGTCATGTTTTATCAATGAGATCTTTCCATTCTGTTCACAGATAGTCCATACCGAACGCGATACTACCAGGAGTCCCAGGAAGGCTTATACAGCGGTGCCAGTCTACTTCTGTCGTGGAACCTTGTGTCGTTGCCATTCTCGTTCTTGAGCACGCTGGCCTCCGCGGTTGTTATTTATCCGTAAGTTTTTTTGGTCGAAAATAATACAAGGTGTCCCAAAAGTCCTTTTCAAAATAAAAAAATCTGTAATAAAATAATTGACGGGTTTAAGGATGAATGTTTATGTTTTTATTCAAGTAGTGTTTTTGGGAATTTCCTTTTATCAATTGTATCGTCTATGTAGGTTCAGTTGTATTGCTGGCATTCTTCTGAAAGTTAGGCCAAATTTCTGAGAACTCCGCGACACGTATTTACTGCGTTCTCTCGCGCCGTCAGACGCGCCGCACGCGACGTCAACGCTCCGCGTCTCCGTAAATGAGCCCTTAGACATAATATCAAGATTTCCGATTTTAAAATGAAAGTAGATATGTACGTCGCACTCGCTCTCGTCTTTTTTAATATCTGAATTCCACCCACTTCAACACAATAGTATTAAAAACTACCCTCTTCCCACAGGATCCTATCTGACATCTCGGAGAACCTGGACTTCTTGTACTTCGCTCTAGCACTGTGGTCGTGCTACGTGTACGCGGAGCAGCAGGCTATATCCGTGATGATGTTCGTGAAGAATGGCCTGATCGCCGGCATCGTCAACATCTACATCACTTGCATCTACGTTATGTTGGCTAGTGGAGTACTCAGGTAAAGTACCCAATTTTACTTATTTTCTAACCTTTTACCTTGAGAGCAGGTGGGGCAGATGGAGCTAAAAGGTTCCCAAGTGGTGACAGCGTACCGTCATGTCCTAGAAGACTCGTGACTTCTACCAGCCCACACTGTGCCCGAGATAGATTACGGCCCACTCCCTCTCAGAAAAAGGAGGCCTATATCTCAGCACTGGAGACATGGTTGATTATGGTGATCGCGTGCCAAAAAAACAGCGCAGGGGTAGGCTAGTTACCAAGATCGTCTATCTTGACTCGCTAAGTTCTTAGAAATCCGTTGAATGCGGGCAGCGCAGGACAGGACGAAGCGAGGTTGTGGCGATGCTTGGGGCCTTTATCCAGCATTGAAAGCGAAGTAGACGAAAGCGTGTAATATGTCGATGTTTAATTAAATAACACCACGTCAGTAATCCCCGAAGGTTTAGGCAGAGGTATAAAATTAGTATGCACACCCACTCACACACATGAAAAGAAGCTCAGTTTTGTGTAGCAACCTAGCATCTGCAGGTTGCAGCACCACCAAACATTCCACTGAAAATTAAATAAATAACTCCTTTTTCAACGATTTGATTGTAGATCCTACAAAGGCTTCGAAGAATGGCTGTACTACATAACCTACATCACCCACACACGCTACGCCTCAATCTTTATGCATCGTAACGTCTTCAAGCAGCCGACCTTCAACATTCTCCCATACAGCGACCAAGAAAACTGCACCTCAACCATACCTAGTCTCATACAAACTTCTTCTACCTTAAACTCCAATTCCAATGCTAACTGCAGATATGCCAGTGGTAAAGCTTTCCTCACTGAACGGTTTTCTTCAAAGAATTTCAACGGAGACCTCTATGCGGCTGGGGACTTTAATCCAGAGTTCAATTTAGGAGTGTCCTTCGCTTTTTCTGTTGGTATCATGATTTTTAATAAGTTTCTGTATCTCATGCCTTTGCCTGGTTATATTACTGATAAGTTTAGAGAGTAGTATGTATTGATTGGAATAATGAATTATTGTGCAAAATCCGTCCCATTATTGATATTTTGGAAATTATGTGTAAGTCAAAGATATTTTAAGGATTATTAAAATTGGATATTATATTATTTGATCCAGAGTTTTATTTCAATCTAGATACAGGCCGGCTTCCCACAGGTGCAAAAAAAAAATCTTTCATTCAAACCTCGACAAATTACAAACAACCACAAAGGCAGGATCAGCCTAATTGGTCGAGCCGTCCTCAAATGATGCTCCGTCATACATGACATGTGGCATTTGTTTTTTTGATATAGATAATTAATTTTAAAAACCTAAATGATGAGACGGAAGTGAGTATACTAATCGGTACAACAGTAAAAGCGACGTCTGATGCGATGTTAAGTCGCGTTGTCCAAAACAAAACGAGGCGTCTTTTTTACTAGCTGTTATTTAATTTCCAATACTTGTATGTTTTTTTAAGTAAAACCTTGCAACCGAATTTTAAAACAGTTATTCCCAACCGGTTGAGCTGAAATTTTGCACTAACGTTTAGTTTGGATCACAATGAATGGTTAGCTAAGTGACGTCATGCAAATCCAATATGGCGGACTCCCAAAGATAGCGGACTAGTTATTTTTTAAGCACCCCTATGATATGGGTATTAATTTAAAGGGTTTGCTGAGAAGAATACAAAACCAGAGAAAACTAAATAGAAAAAAGAAGGTAGTTAAAAGAAAACATTTTTAATTTAAATAAATGGTTTAATTTAAAGTTTATTTTCTGTTTTAAGAGCACTTAAATAACAGCTAGTTTTCTTTAATGCTTTTTGCTTTTATTGCATGGATAAAGTTTCTTTCTGGCCAGGTAAAGCAAATTCCACGTCGATACTAGACGACCAGGTTTGTGTATTAAAGAATTTAATAAGAAACCACAAATAAGTTAGATGGTATATTTATAATAACAATACTTACAAATACAACCACTCTATTTTTAAACAGAAAAGACGGTTCATTATAATTTTCTAGCCCAGAGCCCCCATACTCGCTAATGTTCTATCGTTACATAATAATATTTTGTATATTGATTGACACACTGCATACAAAATTAATTGAAGTTTAGTGCTTAAAGTACACGCCAGCACATTAAGAAGAAATGCGGTCAACTTCAGATCCGACTGAATAGCCTAAGTAAAAAGTCATAATTAGAGGTTTGGCTCTCGACTGTTTCCTCCTCCAATATTCGACCAATTTAAAAGATATTTCATAAACTGAATGAGAAGGGTATATCCTGTGTCCCTATGTTTTTATTTTTTTATTAATAGTTGTCAAATTTGTACGCTAGGCCTCTGTTGATAGCGGTCTAAATAGGCAATTTTGAGCATTTTGTAAAGGTTTTAGTGCTTATAAAGATTATGTATCATCAAAAAGGAAAACATAGAGACCTAGAAGAAGTTGATATTTATATTACTGTAAAAATCATTGCTTTAAAGTCATAAACCAGAAAGAAAACAGACGAGAGCGTTTGTATGGAGAAAAGACCACCCGCATTTCCTCTTAATTTATCCGAAACTATCAAATTTTCCCAATCAACCTTAAATCCAATGCTTTAGCAATAAAGTTGAAAATCAGCTTTGATATGGAAAGAAAAATTCGAGTGCGAGCAGGGTTTAAACCTGCGACCTTCCGATTCTGTACACCGGACGTCAGGGTGCGATGGTCTAATTGGTTAAGATGTCCGGTGTACAGAATCGGAAGGTCGCAGGTTCAAACCCTGCTCGCACTCGATTTTTTCTTTCCATATCAAAGCTGTAATTACCTACGCAGGGTTTGCGTAAAAAAACATATTTAAAATTAAGTTGAAAATCTATTAAAGAAATTTGACAGATTGTAGCAGCTTCATGTACAGACGCCGTAGAAGACGTAACCTGACTTGCGCCGGTTACATACAACTACATGAATGCCTATGCCTAATGCGTTCTGGTGAGATTTTATTTGGGCATTATTTAAGGTACAGGTTACCTTTTCTTACGGAATAAGGACAAATGATAAGGCCTCTTGTCCACACGCGTTATTTCGTGAAAATATTCAGTTTATTCGCCTAGGGCCTGTCTAGGGCACGGTTGTCACTATTTTATAGATCGGTATCAGTGGCGTGCATTCGGACTGGATAGGCAGCACTAGGCAGATGGAGCAAGTTGATCTTACACGAATTATTGCTATCAAAAAATGGTTTATAAATAAACGTGACACTAAAAAAAACATTTATTTTCAATTACCATTTTGCAAAATTTCGACAGAACTTAATAAGGTTTTGAGTAGAACACCAGATATTTACAACGCGAAAACGATAAATCTATCCACTATTTTATTATTATCAAAATAACGTAAAATTAGAACAAGTTGTTCTTTTTCCGCTAACGTCCGGAGTTTCATAACCGCTACAAAATCGGTTTTACTAATTTGAATCTTAATATTTCTTAAAATAACAGAAGCAATTGATGAAACGAGCTCGTCTTGTGTTCTATTTGAAAGTCCAGTGAGAGCATTCGATGAATTTAAAGATGTTACCTATATGGAATGCACGCGCCTAATCGGTATTGAAGCTAATGCAGCACTACGCCTCGGTTAACAAGCCGTGGACAAGAGGCCTTAGCAGTCAATGTTTTCAACGAATACATCAGTAAATTAGTGTACTTTTTCTAAGCCAGTCTTTTTCAGTTATCGGAAAGGAATACATACAATAATAATTAAGCTTGTCTCCCTATAAAAATGTATGAAACGTGATAACCTTATACTACTAGACTCCTAGTCCTTGTTTTTGTTCACGCAATGGTGAAATCTTCAATTACTTTTAATTCTTTGTATGGATAAAGTACTGCTGACTCCGTCTGCGTTTCATTATCATGTTCACCTGGAATACATGCGGTTCCATCTTCTGTAAAGGACAATAGAGTACATTTTAGAAACCATACATATTTCATAAAGTACAATGATAATATGGGAGTGACCAAACAGACCGAAAAAGATATCATCGGCCTGGCTTCTGTTCGTACAAGGGTACTCGAGACAGCATCGGAATATTTGCTTTTAGACCAAGGACATAAATATAGGGCTTTGAATTATTTAGCATGCCTAAATTCCGCAATTGTATTTAAATAAATTACTGGCCGCGACCTTCGTCCACGTGAAATTATTATTTAAAAAAAAAACCCTGTTTGAATCGGATTTTGTTAAAAAAATATTTATTTATTTAACCTCATGCACATAGTACAGAGGCGGACTTAATTCCATAAGCCATTCAAAGGGTTTTATTTTTTTTGCACAGAACCCTAATCTTTTTTTCTAAAATAAATTATCCTAAGTTACTCCTTATTACATCTAGCTATCTGCCAGTAAAAACTTGTTGTACTGATACCAGCTATTGATTAATGCAGGTTTTATATTTTGAAAATAAAATAAAATGGCGGCAGTTGAGCAGGATACGCTCCATACAAAACTCTTCCAACTCCTTTTTGTCTGATTCAAGCTGACTACGCGACGATGAGTGTGATCATTCCGTAAATGAGTAAAGTAATTAATAAGGATAACTAACCTCCATACACTATTATAGGTTTGTTTAATTTGTTCATTGTGACCTGCAAAAAATAAAAGTAAGGTAAATACATAAATAGAACTACCTACTGACATACATTTGAGTTTGCTTTTTCTACTGCATGATTCATAGAAAATTAGATGTCATGTCATTGATCTGTCTGTAATAATTTGATTTTCGTTTTACCTTTTTTTTTGACCTTTTGTTTTATTGTATTATTAATTATTATAAATTGAATTTGGATTATTATCGTTTTGAATTTGTTATTCTTTATGTGTACTATTAATGGTTTTCTTTTTTATTATCTTTGATATGTTTTTCGATTGTAATATTTTAATGGTACTGTTTTATTTTACAAAATTTCTACACAATATAATATATTGTTCTCAATTAAATGACTTATGACTTATGCTGGTTCATAATAAGGTGTGTGCTATAAATGTTGCCAATGTCCTCCATATAACGTAAAAACATTGTCATAGTTTAGTCAGGTGCTTAGTGAACCCATTGTTAGCCTGAGTTGTACTATGAGGTTATAAAATTCTAATCTACTAAAAACATCATAGCACTGCTGGAGACATAATATCTTAACGGTTTAACATAATAAAGAGATTACATTTTAACCATAAAAAGCTTAACTTACAGTGTTACTTACTGGTGATAGCACAATCTCCCTGTATTTTTTAAGGTACAGCTTCAAAGGCTCCACATAGTTGTCGAAGCCTAGTGCATTCATAGCAAAGAGCACGTCTTCTCCGTTGATTGTTTTTCTCTTCTCCACTTGACACCGGTCACTGGCCTCGCTTGTGACGAAGGAGATGAACTCTGATATGCATTCTTGGACACATTCTCGAGCATCTTTTGCTATCTACAATTTTTATAATAGAGGTGTAAACAACTTGGGAATTAAAAAATACGATTTAATTGTGATGATAGGGCACGTAGTCAAGCAAGATTTCGGTTGGTTGCGACAAGGACTACTCAAACAAAAATGATTTTTCGATGTTGTTTGTAGTAAGTATTAAATTAAGTAAGGAACCTTTCATCTATTGATAAAAGGTTTCTATGCAAAAAAAATATTGGCAATATAATGAAAGTATTTTCAGTCTTACTTAAAAATATGCTGTCCTGTATTTCTTATTTTTTGAGTTATGTCATTATTGTCGCAAACAAGCGATTTCTTATAAGTAGACATCAGATTATAACATGTGCATATTCAAACATGCTTTTTTTATAGCGTTATTGCACATTTTTGTACTTTTTCATTGATAGTGCTTATTTCAGTTGTTAAATGTGTTAAGAAACGTTGCATTAAGCTGTTCAATATAAAAACTCAGGTCTAATTGACAAAGTTCATCAATGGCGCTCCATGCTGGCCAAACCCTGCCTGAACAGTTTTCTGCACCAACTTTATGTTCTGTCCTGTCCGGTAATGTCAGATAACGTAGAGACAAATTAAGTGACAAATGTTACACAGCTCTAGAAAATTTTGAAAAATATTTATTTATGTTATCTGAAGTATTACAACTGATTTATAATGAAATATATACCTGTACGAGGTGGAAGGGACGCCGACGCTAAAACGCTTACCACATATTCAGTACATCCTTCTGAACCCCCACATAGAAATTTTTCGTAGGTTATATAAAAAAAACAGCTGTTTCCAAAAAAAACTGCAATACAAAATGTATGGAACAGCTGTTTTTTTTAAATTCCTAATAAAAAATTCTATTTTCAGGGGTTCAGAATGATGTTCCAAACACATGGTAACCATTTTATACATAAATTCTGCTATTAAGTAGCATTTTGATTGTGCATATTTTGCCCTTTTTAGTGCATATTGTCGGTGCGCTTGCCAAACTGAATATGTGCATTTTAAGAACTTTTCAGGACAACATAAAAACAGTTTTTTTCGTAATGAATGAATAGAAGAAGAAATTAAAGACCCTTCTGAAAAAATAAAAATAGAACAAAATATGGCAAAAAATATCTATTATAGTCTAAGATAATAAAAAACTTATTACATTTGTGTATGAAAGCTAAAATATGTTTTTCCAAACCTGATTGTGTACACACATTAGGTTTGGCAAGCGCACCAACAATATTTTGAAATTTTGAGAGTGTATACATAATACAAATTTTGGGTAGCTTGAGCTTGTAGATTTAGATTTTATAAACCTGTACATCATTCTGGTTATTTATTAAATGAATCTTACCTTTCCATTTTCAGGTATTGCTCTCTTCATTATCTTAGCAATATTTGCAATAGGCAGAAATCTGTCCTGCTCCCTCAGTGGAGCATTCTTACTACCAGAATCCGAGTTGTTTTCTTCATCTGAAAGGACAACACCTAATTTAGCATATTACAATAGGTGTTATAATTAGGGTTTGAGGGCATCTGGGCGGGGTTTTAGAAAGTGTCCCGGTCACCCTTATTGTCACAGGAATCCAGGCCCGCTGCGCTGAAACCGTGTCTGCATGCCTTGTGGCAAATTTTGGCGCCCCAAACAGTGGACACAAAAGGTTAGCAGTACCACACTGTCTTCCCTTATGTGGTATTTATTTATTTTTACATATTTACAAACTTAATGTCATGTTAAAGTTACAGAACTAAATTAAAACACATGGAATGTTTTTGCAAAATAATTTCAAATGAGAGAATGATTTGTCAAATCATTCCATTACCAATTTGGCTATTTACCTGCCATTTTAATATAAATATCCAATAATTTGGTACATGATTATCAAATGGTTATATATTTTGTCAATAAAACCAATAGTATTAGTGTTTACTATTTGAAAGTAGTGAGAAAAAAGTGTGCCACTGAAACACTAAATTCCGTTTATCTCAAATTGGAGTCCACAATGGAGTGGAACATTTTCGTATAAATACGTCCATACATAGATAGAATTGTATAATATTATGGCAAACTGTACAATAAAAACAATTTTTCTAATTGGTTTGAGATTAGAACTTGGTTAACTTTTGGGAAACAATGTTTATTGGTTGCGATAGAGAAGTGGATATTATTCTTCGCCAGTTCCATAATTTAGGTACGTCGAAGAATGTTCAAGAAGATTTCAAATAGTCTGTAATATGACGTAGAAAAAGCCCTTGAATACATACCTAAAACATCGTCCGAGTTCACGACATATTCGCAACGAATATTATTTTCCTCGTCAACGAGATATCCGTTGTCTAAGCGCACCAAATCATTGCCAATTTCATCGTTTTCCATGGTTTATCATAAAGAAATCACAACACAGCTACAAGGTTATTTCTTTTAGAATACACAAACGAAGTATCAAATATGTTTGGAGTGGGAAAGACTACACTCAGAATATTTTATTGTGGTTAACTCTGGTTATTATTCAGGTGGTAAGAATAATTTTTAAATATTTCCAAAAACCACAATAATGTTTACAACGCCACAAGACATTAATCCATAGACAAGCTGACAAGCACAAAATACAGGTAAATAATAAAACTAGTGAAGCGAAATCTACTCTAAAAGCCCAAGCTAAAATGGACTTTTTTTGAGGTAAAATTCGACTAACTCGGAAAAAGCGATGAGGTGAAAATTAAATTTCTGGCGCAAATCTTATGTGGCTTTAAGTAATTTTTTACATTAATTATATATCATGAATGATGTGTAATTATCAGTGGTCGGAATTAGGTAGAGTTATTTATGTACTTGCATCGATGTGTTGATATTAATATGGATCTTCCCGGGATTTCCCGAGATTTATAATACAATCCCGTGTGACCCTTACTTGTTTGATGTACAAGTAAGGGTCGAAAAATATATAATGAAGTAAAAACGTAGACAAAAAAGCTCTAGAGATGGTATAGAGCGAATCGCGCGAACAAAATGTTCTGCCACTTTTTGTGGGAGGCGAGGTAAACACAAACAGAACACTATGGGAATTTGACCCTCATTGTTACAAACGCACACTAAGAAAAAACAAGCACACAATAACGAAACACGCATAGACAAATTAACGTGTAGCTTTCTATACACAATAATGTCCTACGACAACTAACTAAGACTGCTAGTGCTAGTGCTACGACACAAACAATGAGTGATATTTCACTCGTCATCCATGAGTAAATGAATAAAAGAAACAATTTTTTTTTCTTAAAGTTATATTAAACTTGACTAATTTCACAAATAAATAAATACACAATATGATAAGTGACCAACAACGAAACTGCATAGGTCAATAATAATGACAATATGTATTGATTGATTGTACTAAGGAAGGACTCTACATTTTCGGGCCTAAATATATGTACATTTGAGCGGGGAGGGGTGGAGATCCCCTTCCCCCATGGGAAATGTTTTTTTTTTTAAGTGCCGCTTTCACAATGAAATAACGCAACTGTAGGTTCCCGATTCATTGTGCCCCTGTTATTGTGTTAAGTTGTAATCTCAAGTAATTCGTTAGTTTTGCTAGAAACAGTGTATCGCATCCAGTGTGTTTTCATAGCACGAAACCCATCGTCTGCCCACATGATGTATGACCCTTACGGAATAAATCCAAACAAAAATCAAATTGGTGGAATAAAACTTTAAAAAAAAATGTATTTTATTTGCAGTAAATTAATTATGTAAAATGCGGTCGAATTGTTATTTCGTAAAGATGTGTGTATCCGATTGCAGTAACAGGCTAAAAGGACAAAAATGTCTGCGTCGTACACATGATACTTCCATATTTGGTAGTTGGGTATTTCTCTTTCTAACTAAGGTGATGAACCTATGCGAGAAAAAGAAAGAGCTTGTGACGACTGTAACAGGGTGTCACAGTGTTATAGTAACTTTTTTTTTTATCTTATTCTTACAAAGGTAACTGTAATATTGTTTGAATAAAGAAAACTTTGTGACTGTCGTATAATGGATTTTGAAATCTCGTGGAACAGGAGCTTTTCTTTCAGTTTATTTGTCACAGTTAAAGTCTGCTATTTAACGATACGTGTTTTATTTAGCTGTTACGACAAATACGCCTCAACCCTATCTCAGACTATAGACTACGTTTGGGCTACCAACGTACAAACATCGAGTTATTACAATCTGTCACATCTCTATTATACACCGAGAATTCTTAGTCGTCTTATTAAAGGTGGTCCACTCAATGTACCCGACATAAAATATCTCTAAGCACCATTTTTTTTTTACCTACCGTAATAGGTACAAAGAAAAATAAATAATACGTTAGAATAAAAATATGAAACATTCTGTTAATCATGTTTACGTGTCAAACGGAAGAACATAGCTACCCAGTGCTCGAGATCAGTAGATCTTCGCTCGCAAAAGGTGGTTTTACTACGTCACGTGTCATAATACTAAAAATATTTTTATTTTTAAATTATTAAAATCTCATAAATATCTATTTTTTTTTTTATGAATGTTTAGTAGTCATTGGATACATGAAGTGGGCTGCCGTTGTAAGACGACTAAAGAGTATGGCGTAGATTTTAACTTCATTGCTAAAGCATTAGGTTTAAGGCTGATTTTGAAAATTTTACAGTTTCGGGTAGCTTGATGTGCGCCAACGTCTGTACATACTTTGGCAGAGGAGTAACTCTATGGCTACTTCCTGTATGAGTAAAAATTAAAACTAATCGACTATTGAAAGGTAAGGTTGGGTGTTCTAGCATAGAGAAAACAGCTATTTTAGTAAGTTACCTCTCGTCCAACACTAAAAATTCTCCGTTCCGCGATGTAGGTTGCTGGAAGATAATTTTTCATAACACAATATATACAATTCATCTGATCACCAAAACCACAATTTCGTAAAACAGTGGGTAGCGCCATTGTATAACAGTGTGCGCCGCCGCTAAAGTTACTGGTAAAATAGGTTATTTCATTTTGGGGTCAGTGCACAACAAACGCTTATCAAGCATTACTATCGCAAATAATTGGCATAATAATCAATCAGAATGGGTGTACCGAAGTTCTTCAGGTATACCAGCGAGAGGTACCCTTGCCTCAACGAACTGGTGAAGCAGTATCAGGTAAAAAACTCTAGTATTCTTTTGTCATCATATACCTACCTACATACCCATAAGAAAACAATGTTTCATAACTAACTGAAACTTATTTACCTTTGGAGGAATGTAATTGTAGAATAAAATTCTAATAGCATAACTTGAAGTTCGTGTTACCAAAACATATTAATAACGAGAATAAAAGAACTATAGTGATGTACCCCTTAGATAACCCTCTGACCAAAGCAGCCCTATACCTACATCATGCAATGTTGCATGAGAGTTATTACTGTCATAATGTGATCAGTTTGTTGCAAACCAACAGTTCATTTTTATTATATCGCTTGTTTGTTCTTTTTTTCAGTTCAGTTTATAATTTTAACCTTATTGCATAAACATTGTAATAACATTGCACAAGTGTTTGTCATAGCACACCATAATGTTGATCAACACAATATTCAAAAGAAGGCAATTTTCTATGAACTCTGGGCATTACACCAACAGAATTGAAATACATCTCAAATAGTAGTTTATGATTTAATTTCATTCTAAAAACAAAAAGTAGGTAGTTTTTGTTTTTTTTGTTAAATCTTAAACAAAGTAAAAGGCAATCAATTGCACCATTTTCAACTGGCCCTACCTCTGGTTTCCAACTACTTAAGAACTTGTCATAATAGTATGAATTGGGGAACTTATTATGAGCTATGATTTCAGATATATATCAATTCTGTGGGACTTATGCCCATGTTGACCAAGACATTTTTACATGCTTAAGGAAAATCCAATAATTCTTGCTCTTTGCCTTATTTTACTAGTTATTTTAATCGTGACTGGTGTTCAAATATTAAACATAAACAATCCACGACTGTCCGTAGAAACTTAAACTTAAATTTATAAACCGTTACAAATTAAAAAAAAAACTTTTTTGGTTTCAGATACCAGACTTTGACAACATGTATCTGGACATGAACGGAATCATTCACAACTGTTCCCACCCTGATGACTCCAACCCGCATTTCCGTATAACGGAAGAAAAAATATTCCAAGACATATTCCACTATCTTAGTATCCTGTTTCAAATTATTAAGCCTAAGAAGTTGTTCTTTATGGCTATTGATGGAGTTGCCCCCAGAGCTAAGATGAACCAGCAGAGAGGCAGAAGGTACTTAATTAATTAAAGTTATCCTATCAGCACTGCTTGCTCTTAAACAATAGTGGACATTGTAAAAAAAACTGGCATGTCAAAAAATTAAAAAAATTAAAATCGATATTGAAGTTCTAACTAACCACATAAGGAAATTAATGGGGGTTTTGATTTTTGATGCCGTTTGCTGGATAATTGAAAGATACGTTGTTGCAGCCAATCAGAAACAAGCATAGTCTCTATCTAATTAGAAGTGTACACAAATGATAAAATGGCATTGTACCATTATCTAGGTTTAATTATGCAGTTTCTCGACTCCTGTAAAGTTGATATTTTTGACTTACATGTTGTTAGAACATCAATGACGAAATGTGTATCCACCAGCATCTACTGTGCGTGCATGGTGGCATCACCCGTGTGTAGTTCTTTTATTGCCCTACGACACCATACTACCAGGATATAAAGTATCCTATTTGTTAATCCATGTTATAAACTACGTGCATGGCCAAATTTCATCTAAATCTGTGCAGGAGTTTTTTGCGTGAACAACTAACAAACATCCATTGTTTACATCCATCCTCACAAACTTTTGCATTTATAATAGTAGTAAGATAAGAAGTAAGATTTAATTACTAACAGCTTATGCATATTGCTCCTTATAATATACTAACTTTTGCGCGCGGCTTCGATCCCATTATGTAGGGAAATTAGCCCACAGTCCAAACGTTTTAAATGTAGCATAATATGTCACTTGTGAATAATGTAGCTTCCCTCTTGTGAAAGAATTTTCGGAATCAGATCAGTAATTCCGAAGATTACCCCCTACACACTTACAAACAAATTTTACCTAGATTGCCTTGCAATTCAAAGAAATTGAAAACTGAGATAATTTTATTCAATATTTTAGGTTTAGATCAGCAAGGGAAGCAGAAAAATTGGAAGAAGATGCAAAAAAAAAAGGTACATGGTATAATATATGTTTATTTCTTGATTAGTCTGTGGAAAAAAGTAAAAGCTTGATAAAATAGTGTTTGTACACTTCTGTATTTAGGTTAGTAATACATTGACACTCTTTGTTTGATTATATCATCAATTTGCATATATTTATAGCTTTACAATTAGCAAATAATCACGCCAAATGAATATACCTATTTGTTCTTATGTATTTGCGAATGATAATTAAGTAACCATAAGATTTTGATAAATAAAATAAAAGACCCTTTGTAGTGTAAAGGTAACTTGGCTTTTATGCTCCCAAGCTCTATAGGGCTATTGGCTAAAGCGCGATTTAGACCGCCGGTAGGGAGTCGGGACGTGTGATTCCCAAACGCTAAGATCGTGCCCCATTTCGTTTTACTAAATGTTACATGTATTTCTAGCCGATTGCAATTAGACAAAATATTGGAGAGGTGGAACGAAGTTTATAGTGGTCGGATTTTCATGGGACTTTTTTTTATTGAGTTCCTAGAGAAATGGATAAAAAGTAAAAAAAAAAATTCGCGACTTTTTTTTTTTTTAAATTTCATTTGTTTTATTTTTTTTCGTTAATGAATAACTTCAAATTCGACGAATTCATATTGTGGCGTAATAGTAGGACCTGCGTGCGTCCATTAAACGCCAATTTGGTCTGTTTCTTTGTTCGTTGTTGTCGATGTAATGCAATGCATATTTCAAGTATTTTTTGAAAATTTCCTGTTTTCTTCAATTATTTCTAAAATATCGAATTTTAAGACTATTGACTTTTCTTTTTTTTTTTTTTTTTTTTTTCTTGTCTATTGACTTTTGAAATTGGAAACTGTTGCTTTTTCACAAATAACTGAACGTAAAAATATTAAACAAAACTGCTTTTGCGAGTGAAGTGACAAAAAATTAATTCACAATTATCAGTAAATCGTCTATGTAAAAGTTAAGGAAGGCCATTTTTCTCAAAATATTTCTATGACGGTCGACGTAAATATTATCCTGAAAATATCCTTATTATATCTGCTATCTACAGATAATAAAAACAAAAAAAAAATATTTGGAGGTACTCGATAAATTTTGATTATTGCTGACGAAGGTGGAATGGGGCCGCTGGTAAATTTACAAAAAATATCGTAATTATAACGTAACCGTTTCTCACGATTTTTATCTAACATTAGTTGCAAGCGTGGGTCTCTGCGCGCAATTTAATATCAATACCGATACCACTCCCAATTCTTAGCGATATAGGCCTTTTCGTCATGTTTTACTTTTTCAGCAGTAACTAATGTTTAACAAGTATCCTTATATTTCAAGGCTCAAGGCATTTCTATTAGAAATATGCCTATATTCATTAGATGAAATGTAAATGTGACGTTTGATGTATTTGAGTTTAAATTGTATGATTTTTTATTTTAGTTTTTTTTTGAACATTGTTGGTTATTGATTATTTGTTGATTATTAATAAAATTCATGACATGTTTTTAAATATTTAATGAGTTTATTGTGCTGACATTGTTTCATTATTGGTTTTTTTTAATTTTATAATTTAATTCGTGATAATTTTATAGTTTAATTCGTAATTTAATTTTATGTGTTTTTTTGTTTATTTGTATTAATTTTTGTGTTGTTTTGTATTTTTTGAATTTTTTGTGTTACCAATTTTTATGAATGTGATTTTATATAAAATAATATATAATATTTATATAATTTTATATAATATTTATAGTATTATGATTTCAAACTCAATGTGAATTCTTATACCTCATTTGATAGCTAATAAAATGAGGATTTGGACAATAATTTTCACATTGATTTTATAGAAACATTTAAAAAAAAAATTGCCTTTATTAACATAGACGATGCCTTTCGTTCATCCCTTTTATGTTGGGCCACAAAAGGGATGAACGAAAGGCATTTGCATGTGGCGGAGATGAGAATGCTAAGGGGGATGTGTGGTGTTACGCGTATGGATAAAATAAGAAATGAGTATATAAGAGGAAGTCTAAAAGTGGCGCCGGTGACTGAAAAGTTGTAGTCGGTTGTCGTGGTATGGGCATGTGATGCGGAGGAATGAGGAAAATGTTGTGAGGAAAGTTTTGAGTATGAATGTGGATGGGTATATGAGTAGAGGAAGACCAAAGATACGATGGATGGACTGTGTAAAGAATGATATGGCAAGAAAGGAGGTGTCTGGCGAGATGACGAGTAATAGAGAAGTATGGAAGAACAAGACATGCTGCGCCGACCCCAAATGAATTGGGATAAGGGCAAGAGAATGATGATGATAACATAGACGATTTTCTGACATTTGCGAATGAATTTTAAGTCACTACACTCATGAAAGTAGTTTTCTTGAATATTTTTACGTCCAGTTATCTGTAAAAAAGCATCAGTTAAAAATTTCAAACAAGATCTTAGTCTTAAAATTCGATATTTTAGAAATAATTGAAGAAAACAGGAAATTTCAAAAAATACTTGAAATATGCACTACATCGACAACACTGAACAAAGACTCAACCAAATTGGCATTTAATGGATGCACGCAGGTCACAATATTAATACGTCGAATTTGAAGTTATTCATTAACGAACTAAAAATATTCCAAAGGAAAAAAAAAAAAGTCGCTAGTGGCGAATTTTTTTTTTTTTACTTTCTTCTCCACTCCTCTAGGAACTCAATAAAAAAAGTCCCCTGAAAATCCGACCACTACAAAATTAGTTTATTTATTTATTTATTTTTTAGTTCCACCTTATTGCCTAATTGCACTCGACTATTGTTATTTTTTTTCATTTCGGGCACTAAGTCCTTTTTTCTTTAACACAGGCGAAGTACTGCCAACGGAGAAACGTTTCGATAGCAACTGCATCACGCCTGGCACCGTGTTTATGGCACGCCTGCACGAGCAGCTAAAGTTCTTCGTCAAGTACAAGATGTCCACCGACCCCCTGTGGTCCAAGGTCAAGGTCATTCTGTCGGGCCATGAGGTAAGTGTGATTGGTTTAAAGAAACAGCTAGAGTTTGTATTATGACGAATGACACGATTTATGGACGACAGAGTAACTGTTTGTTCATAAGAAGTTGTATGTGTCTTTGTTACATAGAGTTTATTATTTTAAAAGTTAATATTTGAATTTAATAGGTACTTTTCCAAAACCGAGTCGAAAATAGCGTGTAAGAGATAATATCAACTCTACGTCGATTTAGATTAGGTTAATTGTCATTAAAGAAAACTGCTAAGATACCTCATTTCCAACAGACCCCCGGCGAAGGCGAGCACAAGATAATGGACTACATTCGCTGGTCGCGCTCGCAGCCCGACTACGATCCCAATACCAGACACTGTCTGTACGGGCTCGACGCCGACCTCATCATGCTTGGCATGTGCACGCACGAGCCACACTTCGCGCTGCTCAGAGAAGAGGTAAGCAGTACAACATGTAGGTGTACAAGATGATGGTGTACAATACGACCCCAACACCAGACACTGTATTTATGGGTATTACATTTTGTTTTTTAAACTCGCTTTCGATGTTATTAGGCTGAAGAAACCGCGACTCATATTAATAGACATCGAAGAAGCACGCAAAATACGCGCTTTGCCGTGGAGTTGCGGACACCAGCCCGTTATACAATACAAGACAAGTAGTCATAAAATAAATGTTTGATTATTATGTCTCTTCAACAGGTAAAATTCGGCAGAACGACACAGCGCGCAACCAGCCCCGAAGAGACTAATTTCTACCTCCTACACTTATCTTTATTAAGAGAATATTTAGAACAAGAGTTTATATCTATTAAGGGCAACTTGCCCTTCCAGTATGACATAGAGAAGATTGTCGATGACTGGGTGCTCATGGGCTTCCTGGTGGGCAACGATTTTATACCCAACTTGCCCAATATGCACATAAGTAATGATGCCTTGCCTGTTCTTTATAAGACTTATATGACTGTATTGCCTACGTTAGATGGTGAGTAAACTTACTCTTATTTAACTTTTTTGATCATTCTTTTATACTTTAATTTTAAACATAATTATTATTTACTAAACTGATTCAGCATGATTCAACATAGGCCCGGCGGCAAAGTTGAATGTTTATTTTGCCGCTCGACTGTGACGAATCAGGTTGACCCGAACATATGTGTAGCACCAATAACCAATACAATATAATATTAGAGCAACAGTTTTGCGCTACTTTTTGTTTACCAAGAGTACATATAAATAAATTCAAAACTATTTGAAATATTTTTTTTTCAACTGTTTCGATACTTTAACTAAAAAACCATTTTCCCAGGTTATATAAACGAGTCTGGTGATTTAAACCTGCGAAGGTTCGAAATCTTCATGCAGGAGCTAGCCAAGATTGACATGGAGAAGTTCCAAGACACGTACGCGGATCTCAAGTACTTTGAGGCGAAGACTGGCAGACGGCCTAATGCTAATGAGAGAAGAGAGGTCTGTTGTTGGTCACTTTTGTATGATTTTATCTAGAAAATACTTGCCTTATAGGTAAAATCTGAGTGGAAAACACGGCCAATTTTGGACGTTCTGTTCGCTCAGGTGTTTTTCTTCCTGCAGTTTGTCTTTGCTTTTTTTAATTTAAAAACTCAAGGTTTGCCAACGGGCAATGGAGCGTAGCATACTTAACGTTAAACTTACCGATCGAATAAGGCGCACACTGCGCTCCAGAACTCAAATTGCTGACGTAGCTCAAAAAGCTGCTAAACTAAAATGGGACTGGGCAGGCCATGTCTGCCGGATGCTGGAAAAGCTGTGGGCCCGCATATCACAAAATTGGAGCCCTGAGAGAGATAGACGGGGTCGCGGCAGACTGAGGAGAAGATGGCGGGAAGCCTTGGAAACGGAAACTCGTCTTCACTGACGGTCTGCCTCTTTTCACCCTTACGCCCTAAGGAAAGGTTAAAAAGTGGTCGACCGTCAGTGAACTCTCTAGACATTACTCTTTTTGCTCAAAATTATTTTTGTCTTTTTTAATCTGGTATCAAAGTTTGGTCTCACACGCTGCAATATTAAAAACCTTAGCCACTTTCTATAAGCCTCGCGCCTCGCACCTCACCCACGCCACGTCACCTAAAATCTCTACATACAACTAAACCAGTTTTATACATTTAATTTCGCAGTATAAACCAAATAACGACGAGACGTTCAACGTGGACGTGGATGATATCAAAGCTGAAAAGCCAAGTGATGAGCTGCAAGCACTCATGGATTCTACAAATAACATGGTATGTATGAGATGTTAGCCCTGGTGAGAGCCGTGCCAAAGAACGTAAGATGCTGTCCTCTTCTTGCAGAAGAAGTAAGAAAAAGATGTAGGAACTAGGATAAGATCTTTGGAATTAAGTAGTTAAATACAAGAACAAACCGTGGCCACGATAGATAAAAATTCCATGCAAACTTTCACCCCGTGTTCAAGGTGAAAGGGAAACTGACATAAAACGTGACTTTTCACCCCAAAAAAAATATGTAGGGTCCCCTATATGAAGGGTCCTGTTTACACCCTGTATTGGGTGACTGGTAATAAACGACCGATACTTAAACACGTGATTGTACTCATGATAACACAAAGGACGAATTTTTAGAATATTCATCTCCATACAGGGTGTAAACAGACCCTTCATATAGGGGACCCTACACATTTTTTTGGGGTTAAAAATCACGTTTTATGGTAGGACTCGATGGAAAGCACTCAAAGCATTGTGCTGATGGATGGATTGAGTAGTACAGAGGTCGTGGAGGTGTGTAAAGAAAAAATGTTACATTAAAAACATGTATTTAAAAAAAAACTTGTGAAAAAGTTGGAACTTTGACCCCCAATATCTCTGTAACTAGAATGTTCCCAGATATGGTCTAGAACAAAAAAATGATCGCAAAGACGGGGAGAACAAGTGCCTTTCGGATATGTTAAGGGTCTATTTACACCCTTTATAGGGAACTTTTGGGCAAAATTCCAAGCTTTTATCTATGGGTCCTTACCCATAGGCCAGGGCAGTGAGATGTCAATCAGTAAAATCAAGGTTTTTGTTTGTTTCTTGTGTTAAATGCCACAGAGTGAGACTTAAAGAGCTGTGAATTTCCAAGTAAATTGAGATAACTTGTTCCAATTGCTTTTTTATTTTACATGATTGTATTTTTGTTGTTCTGCAAATGATTTTAGCTTTGTTGCAAATATTGTTGAAGTTACATATATTTTGCAGTTCCTGGATGGTGACGCGGCTGTTGACGATGATGGGTATGAGGAGACCAGTGATGGTAAATATATAATTTTTTTTTATAAAGCAAAACTCAAAGGAGGTAAAAATGAACATCTCTGTCTTTGATTTTATTTTAAATTTTCAATCTTCAGCATTCACTTGTTTTTTTGCAGAGGAAGCAAATATGCAAATGGAGTTCATTCTACACAAAAAGGATTATTACATGAACAAATTAACCTATTCGAAAGTCACTGAGTAAGTTGATCTACACTCGCTTTAAACAGTTATACAATGGTATTAACAGTTTGGAAAAATCCAGTGTAAACAACTGTGATTATAAAATGGTAATGGCTTGGAAACCGATTCCGTGTTTGGGGAACAACTTGCAAGGGAAAATATCGAGCCAAAACGAAGATTTACATTAAAAAAATCATCAAATGCAAGACTGCCATTTTTGAAGTTGGATAAATCATTCTTCAATTCAAAATTTTAATATTGTGATGCGATTCCAGCAGAATTATATTTATATATCTTGTTTGTTGGACGCAAGCAGCCCAGACCCGTTCGTTAAGCAACTATACGGGGGCGGCTTATGTCCGGAAACGGACGTCTTCCGGTTAATATGATCACATATTTATCTTTGCACGGGTGTTTGGTAAATACGTGCAAACTATGTGCCTACAGATTTACCGAACTAGAAAAAAAATATTTAGAAATATCGATACTTTTTGAGAACAACACTATTTATTAACTGCGATATCGATTTTAATAACCGATTAAATCTGTAGGCACCGTGTCCTTATACCGTAGATGTGTAAATTAAATTCTGTGTTTCAATTATGCATTTATTCTCGACATCAATATTGCTATAGGGAAATAGGGCTTATCAATATTACTTACTCATTGTTTGTATAAAAGAAAAATAGTATTGTGTCAATTAATTATAATGTAATTGATAAATAGATAATAAATTGTTCAGTTTCATGGTCTGAGTCAACACAACAGAGTTTGTGCGTTTATTATCTTCCACCTTGTATAAATTATATAATAATTTATTTTCCTCTGTTCATTCAGTAATTGGCTACATGACACGCCAAATAGTTATTTAAGAGCTTTGGCTTAAAATGTAAATCAGAATTGATTGACACAATATAAAGATAAACAGTAAACCAAATAGGACCCTTTTTGTAGAATTCAATCGCGGGTGTGTTAGGGTTGTCAGCTAAACTTTTACTAAGTTACACATAAAACGTAAACACTTGTCTCGATGCGACAGCCCTGGCTTGCTAACGAGTAATTTGTTACCTGCAGCATGCTTATAATTCGTGTGGACGCTTTGCATGTGTGTGTGAGCTGGTTTGTTCCTTGCTGAAATACTGTATGTTAATACAAATACAGGGTATAAACAGACCCTTCACATAGCCGTCAACCAAGCATTCTGTACATAAAAATAAGTAACTTTACGCAAAAATTATTACTGGGAAATGACTTTTTTGGGGTGAAAAATCACGTTTTACGGTAGGACTCGATGGAAAGCACTCAAAACATTAAGCTGATGGATGGATTAAATAATACGGGGGTCGTGGAGGTGTTATAAGTAAAAATCTTCCATTAAAAACACAAATTAAATAAAAAATAAAAACCTTGCGAAAAACTTGGAACTTTGACCCACAATATCTCCGTAACTAGTAGGTTCCCAGGTATGGTCTAGAACAAAAAAAATATCGCAAAGACGGGGAGAACAAGTGCCTTTCGGCTATATTAAGGGTCTATTTACACCCTTTATGTATACCAAGCATACTATATGTGTTTATAACCTCCAGAACATTGCAGTATTTTACCAAACACCCTAAAACTTTTGAAACTCAACTGTGTCCTACACAACGATTTGTTTTTAAAGGGAAGTGTTAGCCGACCAAGCCGAGGGCTACGTTCGGGCGATCCAGTGGAACCTGTTCTACTACTACAAAGGCTGCCCGTCCTGGTGCTGGTACTATCCACACCATTATGCGCCTTATATCTCTGATATTAAAGGCTTCAAGGATCTGAAGATTGAATTCGAGCTTGGAGAACCTTTTAAGCCTTTTGAACAGGTGATTATTTTATGCCAAATATTTATTTTGAGCTGCAGACAAATTTTTTAGTATTTCAACAAAATGCTTGATTTTGCCATCTGGTCTGTTCAAACTTGAGAGATGTGGACGATGCTTTGGGTTCATTATAAGCTTTCAATTCGAATGTAACAATACATTTGAGCCACCTTCTGACCGCCATAGTCACATATACGTGACAAGCAAGCGCGTGCCCTGTACACCAAATGACAATAATATGTGACAAAATAGTAGGTTAAATTGTGGCCTGACGTAGAGGGCACGCGCGTGCGTTTATGTTCTGGCGGTCAAAAGGTTAAGGAACTACTTATGGCCCCAAACCCTAACTCCTGGGCTACTAATGAAAAAACCCAATGAAAAACTACTAATGCGTGGATCGAACTCGAACCTCACCACTTGGCAGTCGCTCTACTAACGAGGCAGACTACTATCGCAAAAAAAAATCTTCCATATTAAAAATGCTTTTGACTTTTCTCTCTTTCTTTAGTGTGCTTTTAAAAAGTATTTCATCTACCTCTTATATTGCAGCTTCTAGCAGTGCTGCCAGCAGCAAGCAAGCAACTGCTACCGGCTCCGTTCCATAACTTGATGACTGATGTAGACTCCCCGATAGTCCACTATTATCCGCTGGACTTTGACACCGACCTCAATGGGAAGAGAAACGATTGGGAAGCGGTCGTGCTTATCCCGTTTATTGATGAGGTAAGGATGAACAAACACTAAACGTGCCTGACAGACGCTGGATTAAATGTAAGAGTGAGAAAATACAATTTTTTGTCTAGAAATAAATATTTGCCGTCCTGCTCAGACGTTGTGTCTTTTCGCAACTGCCACAGTCACCTTTGAAAACAATGGGGAAGGTAACTCTGTGAAACTATTGGCGCTAGTGTAGCTTGTACCAAGAATTCTTATTGGCTGTCAATGTGATTTTATATTTCAAAATAGCTTGTTCTCATTGGTCAGATTGAGACTAAGCTAAGGTCACGCCACCTATAGTGAGCTTTAACCGGCGTTCATCATTAACGTGCAATACGTGATGCGAGTTTTCGCGGAATATAATGAGACAAAAAATAAATGGAATCATCATCATCATCTGCCTAGCCTTTTTCCCAACTATGTTGGGGTCGGCTTCCAGTCTAACCGGATGCAGCTGGATACCAGAATTTTACATGAAGCGACTGCCTATCTGACTTCCACAACCCAGTTAGTGCTGGGTAATACGATTGGTAAGACTGGTTGTCAGACTTTTTTGGGCAACTGACTACCTAACGACTGTCAAAGATCTACAAATGACACCCGGGACCAACGGCTTAACGTGCTTTCCGAGGCAGGGAGGGAACTTGGTATGTAATGGGTGGTCACCCATCCACAGACCAACTTAGGCAAGCACGGCTTAACCTGAAGATCGAACCGAGCGGCTGTTATAAAATGGAATAAAACCGCGTATAATTTTACTAGGTTAATCTACTGTCAGCAATGGAGCCCTGTTATCAGAGGTTAACAGAAGAAGAGAAGAAACGTAATTCACATGGACCTATGATGATGTACAGCTGGACTCCGCAAAATCAAGGTATGTTATACTCTTTCATTCTATACAAAGAGGTACAAAGGAATTATTCCTCTTAATCAAATTAGCCTTATTGGAGTATGAAGTACGGGTGTAAAGATCTTCATCCCCCGTAGAAAAGGGAGGATCCTCCGACAAGAGAGGTATTGTGTCTGGTGGGCTACTCTACTGCCCGACAGTTGTTGTCGGGATTTACTATATGGTCTTAAGTCGCAGAATACTTTAGTATCCCTATTTTAGGAATTAAATGTTAGTTCTTCATTTGTGGCATAGATGGCGTTGTAGTGGTTTTTGTACTACGGAGCTGTAGTGCTTTTTGTAGTACCGCTACGGCCTATTGCAATCCACTGTTAAATAAATAACTTTTTCGGCGGGACAATTTGTTGGACGTAGGCCTTTCCAGGCCATTTCTCAATTGCATAACAATCTGATAAGCAAAATGACAGCTTTCCAATACTATTCAATTATCAAATCAAAAATCATGCAATTGACTTTTAAAAATCACCACACATAATCGCCGTTATACAGCGAAAACCAATTATCTCGAGTCATAATTATATCTGGTTACTTTTTTCTGCATGAGAAAGACTCTCGGAAGTGTTCGAAATAATTGGTCTTCCTATGGACTATCTCACAAAGTATGCGACATACCTCTTAATGGGTTTTCGCAGACGAAAGAGCACGTCAAATAGGGTAGGATTGTACTGTTAAGTTATTTTTTACAAAATCTCGAGATAATTGGTTTTCGCTGTATAACGGCGCATTGTTCCCACAAACACAAAAAGATAAAAAAGGAACTAAACCAATGATTACTCCCTTAACAGGTGTAACTCTAGCCCCGGAATACTTCCCGGCCATACCCGAGTGCTACGCCACAGAGCATCAAGTATGGCGGCAAGAGATAGAAGTCCCCGGCAGTATGCTCCGTAGAGGCATGCTGCCCAACGCCAAGAGAGACATGCTGTTCCCGGGCTTCCCGACCATGAGGCACCTCAAGTATCAAGTAAGTTGATCATTAGTTGAACGGATAAATCTGCTCTAAGTTGGGGGTTACCATAAAGTCTTAAAGCAGGAGTTATTCCAGTGTGGGAAAGAGACAGAGCTATACAGGTCGTCTAGCGCCATCCCTTTCCCGCACTGGAATTACTCCTGCTTTAAGACATCATGGTAGGCCACCTGAACAGTGTATAAAGCAGTGTCGCCGTGTAACCTTAAAGTAAAATACAAATTATCGTAGAGCATTTTAGTTAAATTGTTTACAACAAACACAATCTGTATAATCCATAGATATACCAGCGTTGGGCACCAGTTGCCCGTCAGTCTGCTGAACTTGGCCTATTCAACAATTATCTATTTTTTTTTTCATATCATGTTTTTGTGGCATGTGCCTAATGTTTTCTTTCTATATGGATAAATTCTTAAAATCATGGAAATATTTTCCCCCTTCAGGGGTTACAGGCAACAGTAAAAGAATAAAGCTATTATTTACACGTATCACTTAGCGTGGCTCTAATAAGAACTAACGCCACCATCTTCATATAAAATTTCACAAGGTCAAGGTTATTCAATCGCTAAAAGATCTGTTTCACAATAAACGTAATTAACCTACAAAGCAGAGCACTGGCAATACTAAAATAGCCATGATGGTATCCCCCTATTCCATCTATCCAGCCCATTCACATGGATATCAACAAATTACATCAATTCCACAGACTAGCCTCAAGAAAGGCAAAGTGAAAGTGTTCGACCAGCCGTCACGCAACGACAACATGATAGTGGAGATCATACCAGACACGGACAAGGAAGAGTCGCTCGAGAAAGCGGCGCAGGAGTTGCTGGGCAAGGTCATCTGGGTCGGGTGGCCGCATCTTACGAGAGCCAAGTATGTATATTAAAATTAGTATAGTAACATTATTACAGGGTCATAAATTGTGAGCTTCCGTTTGTGATGATAAATAGCAGTATCAATGACTCTTGAATAAACAACAAATCTTTGTGAATTGAAAGTATACTTTAGTGAAAATTGGCAATTTAGAGAACCCAATAATATTTTTTGATTCAATATGGATGTCACCGTAAAATTGCAAAAACCTTTAGATTATAATCTATCTACTGAGATTGTAAACTGTCGAAAGATTGTGAACCGTAGCAAACTGATTACAATTTAACGCTTTATTTTTCGGTAGATTGTAATCTATCGAAGTGAAACCGTCTAATAGTGAAATGGCATGCGACGGATCGCACCTCGCGCGCTGATTGGTTGAACGTCAGCTGCCCCGCGCCGCCATATTATGTTACGGTTCACAATCTTTCGACAGATTACAATCTCGCGAGATAGATTGCAATCTAACGGTTCTTTAAATTTTACGGTGACATGGACATAAATTAAATTAAATATATTTGTTTATTTATGGCAACTAGGCCCAATTGTTAGTAAAATTGTTCTTAAAAACTATTGTTAGTAAACAAACACAAGCAAAACAAAAAGAAAATTATAAGGTGTGTGGTCTTCTGACCAGCACCTCCACAACGTGTGACAACCAAGGTGCGTCGACTTCTCTATTAACATACTTAGGATGTACTTAGAACATAAATAGACTGTCCAGAATAGGCTTGACAAGAACTATTATAATGCTAACTTTAGAGATTCAACATAACGTTTAATTGAAAAGTGATAATGCGAATTTGATTTTTTATGAAAGCTAATTACTATCATAGAATTTTAATGTGAGCTAAGAACCTCACCCGAACTACGCAACACCGTCTTTACTGCTAAGAAATAAGGCTGACTATCAAAATTTGCACAGAGTAATATCGGTGTCCAACGAGAAGATGCGTCTACACTACGTGGACAAACAGAACAACAACGTGAGCGGTGAGCCCACTTACACCACTGAACCTAACTTCGGCAACCTGCACAAGCAGTGGATCAGCGAGAGATCTACCATAATTGAGCAGTAAGTGACTTCATTATTAGGTAGAACATCTGCCTAGCCTTTTCCCAACTATGTTGGGGTCAGCTTCCAGTCTAATCAGATGCAGCTGAATACCAGTATTTTATATGAAGTGACTGCCTATCTGACCTCCACAACCCAGTTTGTACTGGGTAATACGATACCCCTTGGTAAGACTTTCGGGCCACTTACTACCTGTAACGACTGTCGAAGATCTACAAATGACAGCCGGGACCAACGGCTTTACACGTGTTTTTCCATTTTTTTTTTTTTTTTTCGGTTTTATTATTAGGTTACTGCGGGCTTATGATTTGTCCGAAGTAAAATCATTATAGATTTCCTTTAAGATTTTACCTCGGAGAAATCGCAGTGTAGATGGTTTTACACACATAAATTTGATTGTTTTTGTTGTACATTTATTTTATTAAAAACATAAACACCTTAAATTTTAAAGAAAAAAAGAACTAAACAGTGAATGATTGCATATTATCCAAACGTTGAACCAAGAGTAGAATGTGTTATTTTCTGTTTTAGCAATATGAACCGTCTTGGACTAGAATTGGGCGATGTCAGGATCATTATTCATGCAGTCAATTTAAAAGGTGAGTTATTCATTAAAATTTTAGAAATCTTCCTCTTAAAATTTCTGAGAAAGTGTTGAAATTTTTGATTGGTACAATAAAAGGTATTGTTTTCCTGCCTACGGATCGGATTTTCCTTCCGGATTTCGTGTATACGGTAACTAGCATAAATAGTATGGTAACTGGCATACAGTAGACACGCAATCCGCGTTAGGTCGCAAATAATTATATCGTACTGATTTGTGCGGACCGGTCAACGTGGAGACACTTGGGGGCCTATGTCCAGCAGTGGACGTCTTTCGGCTGAAATGATGATACAATACAATAACAATACAATATCTTTATTTTCTCTCTTCACCAATGATGATGATGACTGTTTTTTTTTTTTGTGATACTAATAGTGTAATACGTAGTTCGCATCTTTAAAAGATATGTGCTAACTGAATGGTGCTCAAAAAACCTCTAAAATTTTTAAATGTTTCTAGTTTTTGCCTTACCAACTTCTCAAAAGTGCATCCTAAGGAAAAATTAACCCGTATATTTTAAAGAAGGCAAAGGTGCTAGAATTTGAGCGCAACTTTAGCTCTATAGTTCGAATAAAATCCGAGATACAGCACTTTAAATTTTGACTATTTACATTGTCTACTTACACCCTTAGCCATGTCTATGTCCAAGAATACGACTTAGGAGGCTATTCGAACGACTTTCGGGAATTATTTGCCTCCTACGATGAAATGACTGGCCTAATTTGACTTATCGTATGTAGGTTTTAAATACATGATCCAAGACAACGTGCGAATGGTCCAAGAGCCGGAATGGTGCAGCATCCCGTGTGGGTATGCTCACCAGGCCGTAGTGCGAGACGTCCGGGCGCACATCATACAGGAGGGCGGCAAGTTCAGCACGCCGCAGGAGGCCTACCCACCCGGAGACAGCGTGTTCCTGCTCACACTAGGACAGCACTACGGTACACATGCCACTGTGGGTAGTATTTTTAATATCAACTTTATCATCCTGAAATAAGATTGAAAAAAGAATGAATACACCCAAATTTCATGTCTCTAGGATCAGCGGTTTGGGCTGTGCGTTGATATATCAGTCAGTCAGTCAGGACTTTGAATTTTATATGTATAGATAAACTATTATAAATGCGAAAATAAATAATGCGAAAGTTTGGATTTACAGATGTTTGTTACTCAATCACGCCAGAACGGCTGAACAGATCTGGATGAAACTTGGCAAAAAGATAGATTATAGTCTGGTATAGCACATAGATTGTTATCCCAGAAGTAAGATCCCGTGGGCAATTCCCGAACTCCACGTGGACGAAGCCGCGGGCATAAGCTAGTACTATTATATTCGTCTAAAGGCATTACTTACTCTCTCAGGTGGTGGACTCTGAGTCGATCCGCAGCGGGCGCATCAAAGTGTTAGTGCGCGAGCGCGCCGAGCCTCTGCCGAGCGCGCACGCCGCCGCCACGCCCTACCGCGCCGCCAACCACGCCGCCGCCGCCTGCGGTACGTACATACACTCTGCCGCCGCCACGCCCTACCGCGCCGCCAACCACGCCGCCGCCGCCTGCGGTACGTACATACACTCTGCCGCCGCCACGCCCTACCGCGCCGCCAACCACGCCGCCGCCGCCTGCGGTACGTACATACACTCTGCCGCCGCCACGCCCTACCGCGCCGCCAACCACGCCGCCGCCGCCTGCGGTACGTACATACACTCTGCCGCCGCCACGCCCTACCGCGCCGCCAACCACGCCGCCGCCGCCTGCGGTACGTACATACACTCTGCCGCCGCCACGCCCTACCGCGCCGCCAACCACGCCGCCGCCGCCTGCGGTACGTACATACACTCTGCCGCCGCCACGCCCTACCGCGCCGCCAACCACGCCGCCGCCGCCTGCGGTACGTACATACACTCTGCCGCCGCCACGCCCTACCGCGCCGCCAACCACGCCGCCGCCGCCTGCGGTACGTACATACACTCTGCCGCCGCCACGCCCTACCGCGCCGCCAACCACGCCGCCGCCGCCTGCGGTACGTACATACACTCTGCCGCCGCCACGCCCTACCGCGCCGCCAACCACGCCGCCGCCGCCTGCGGTACGTACATACACTCTGCCGCCGCCACGCCCTACCGCGCCGCCAACCACGCCGCCGCCGCCTGCGGTACGTACATACACTCTGCCGCCGCCACGCCCTACCGCGCCGCCAACCACGCCGCCGCCGCCTGCGGTACGTACATACACTCTGCCGCCGCCACGCCCTACCGCGCCGCCAACCACGCCGCCGCCGCCTGCGGTACGTACATACACTCTGCCGCCGCCACGCCCTACCGCGCCGCCAACCACGCCGCCGCCGCCTGCGGTACGTACATACACTCTGCCGCCGCCACGCCCTACCGCGCCGCCAACCACGCCGCCGCCGCCTGCGGTACGTACATACACTCTGCCGCCGCCACGCCCTACCGCGCCGCCAACCACGCCGCCGCCGCCTGCGGTACGTACATACACTCTGCCGCCGCCACGCCCTACCGCGCCGCCAACCACGCCGCCGCCGCCTGCGGTACGTACATACACTCTGCCGCCGCCACGCCCTACCGCGCCGCCAACCACGCCGCCGCCGCCTGCGGTACGTACATACACTCTGCCGCCGCCACGCCCTACCGCGCCGCCAACCACGCCGCCGCCGCCTGCGGTACGTACATACACTCTGCCGCCGCCACGCCCTACCGCGCCGCCAACCACGCCGCCGCCGCCTGCGGTACGTACATACACTCTGCCGCCGCCACGCCCTACCGCGCCGCCAACCACGCCGCCGCCGCCTGCGGTACGTACATACACTCTGCCGCCGCCACGCCCTACCGCGCCGCCAACCACGCCGCCGCCGCCTGCGGTACGTACATACACTCTGCCGCCGCCACGCCCTACCGCGCCGCCAACCACGCCGCCGCCGCCTGCGGTACGTACATACACTCTGCCGCCGCCACGCCCTACCGCGCCGCCAACCACGCCGCCGCCGCCTGCGGTACGTACATACACTCTGCCGCCGCCACGCCCTACCGCGCCGCCAACCACGCCGCCGCCGCCTGCGGTACGTACATACACTCTGCCGCCGCCACGCCCTACCGCGCCGCCAACCACGCCGCCGCCGCCTGCGGTAAAATTTGCCTGTTTTTTGAGTGGAATGGCTCAACTTGTGGTTTATTGTTGATTAAACATCCTGAAACGTGTCTCAACAGCTGATAATGTTTAAATTAATATCTTTATCATAAAGATAGTTCTTAAAGATATTTTTTAATTAATATTCGCAGGAGTATCAGCACAACTGCTGTCTCGCATCACCGGCACGGTGCTGGTAGTGGCGGGACAACGACACGACATGCCCACTGAGGGCGTCAACAAAGTCAATATTGGACTTAATTTGAAGTTTAATAAGAAAGTAAGTTAGCTAACTTTATACCATTCTGACTCTGTCTCTCATGTTTAATTCACTAACAGTATATATCACTTTTAAATAAATAACACTCAACATAATCAATTACATAACATCACGCTTTTAATCCCCGAAGGGTTAGGCAGAGGTGTACCCTAAATAGTACTCCCACATTTCGCAAGTTATGTTGAAGTGCCATGTAATAGAGGGCGAACCTATTGCCATCAACCGGACACAAATCCAGAAATTGTGAAAGGAAAAACCCGACCACATATTCTACAGCATATTTTCATATAAAAATATTATCTTTTTCCCATAGAATCTAGAAGTTTCCGGCTACACTCGTCGCTGTAAGGTGACCAACTCCTGGCTATACTCAGAGCGGTGCATCGAGCTGGTCAAATCTTACGAACTGCAGTATCCTGAGCTGTTCGACACCTTATCCGGTTTCAATAAAGACATCTACTTCGAGAGCGATCTCTTTCCGAATGAAATTGGGTGAGTGTTCTTATAGTACGAGAAATAACAGGCATGTGGGATATTTCAGCTTTATCGGGCTTATACAGCATGGAAGGGACACCTATGCGAAAACGTTACGGTTACCACGTATTCAGTACATCATTCTGAACCCCACATAGAAATCTGTTTCCTACAAAGGTGCAATACCTACACGGTCAAAATGTATGGAACAGCTGATTTAAAAAATATTACCTGTGAAAAATTTCTATGTGGGGGGGGGGGGGGGGGGTCTATATAAATCAAGGTTTATGTCTAGACCCAGTTTAAAAGTAACTTAAACTAATTCAGTATACGGTTCAACATACAAAAAACATGTTTAAAGTTGTAAAGTTTAGGCTAAAGTAAGATCTTTTTTTGTAATATACAAAATTCTCTACTCTTCTTAGATGAATTTCCGATCAATTATAAAATCACAAAATAGATGAAGGAGACAACAACGAATTCAGAAATGAAATCCCGAAAAGAATATCTATTCTATAGACCGACCGCTTTAATGAGTTCTCGCGAAGGTGTCAATTTAAATGGAATATTCTGAAGGTTGATCACGTATTGGTTCAATTAGTATCGTAATACCTACGTGAATTATGGTTATTTGAAAGCAAATAGCCTGTGGGATATTGTTAGAACTTTGTGGACGCTTAATGTGCCTTTGATGGGGCAAGGCGGAGGACTCATTAAAGCGGTCGGTCTATAACTTAGTGTATAATTTCAAAACCCCCATTTTTTCTCCTACAGCAAAAACAAGCCACAAGACATAGCCCAATGGATAAAGAACCAGCCTCACTGCCGTGCGGCCCGACGTGAGTGTGGCTCCGAAGCTCTAGAACCTGAAGAGATGAAGGTGCTCGCACAGGACCTGGACAGGCAGATAGCGGATCTACAGAGTAAGGAGAAGAAGGTCACGTTGCAGGTCAAGTGGAATTTGCTGTATAAGGTAAGTTAATTCAAGAAATTAGGTAAATTGGACTTAAACATAACGAATGAAATGTGGGTGTAGTATAATACATCTCTGCCTAACTGTAAAAAATTAGAGCAGTACATTGTTGCCACCATCATAGAGATTTTGTAAGCTTGTCCATATTCCAGTGGCGAAGGGTCCAAATTGAGTCAGGGGAAGCCGAACAAAGAAAATGAGAATTGATTTTTTTTTCTATGTTTATTTTGACCTTATTTTCGTTGTCAGTGACCCCGAAAACCATGAAAATGATACCCACGACGAAAAAACCGAAAATATTCGTTAGCGCCATCTTGGTTTTTCGGATTGACCACATTTTCGTAATCAGCGACCCCAAAAACCACAAAAATGATACCCATGGCGAAAAACTGAAAAAAATAAAATGAAGAGGAAGTAAACTAAAGAAAAGATCTAGTTGGTATCAAATACGATATGATATAATACGACCATTATTCATTCTATCTCGTTCTCCCCTACACACATACCTTATTTTTCTGTCCCTGTCGTAACTCGATATTTTTCGGCTTACTGAGCTCCTTGCAAAACGGTACTGCTAGCCGCGAAGTCACGTGTGCACGTCCATACAATTTTAGTTCGGAATTCTGACATCCGAGCACCGGCTTATTCTGCGCCTCCTTTTGCTTTATTTGTTGACATGAAAAATGTTGTCACTTTTTCAATCCTAGGATGTATTAAATGTCTGTACTGTGATGTGATACCCATAGATGTGTATGTAATAACTATTTGACTACAGTAGACACCTAGACACTACCGGCTGGCAGGAATCGGCTTCTTAGGTGCCTACGGGCCTGCCAAGTTCCTTTTTGTTATTGCGTAACAATATCATATGGGAGTACACCTCTGCCTAACGCTTTGGGGTACACAAGCATGGTATAACATCCATATTGGTTTGTGTGTTGTCAGCCCGAGCTGCACAGCGGCAACATCACGCCCGACCCTCGCGCGGACTTCAAGCTGTACGACCGCGTGGTGTGCGTGGCGCGCAACATGAGCGTGCCGGCCGGCCACTCGGGCACCGTCGTGGCCGACTGTGCGCCGCCCAATAACAATACGGTGCGACTGAGTGACAAGCTCAACGCGGACCACTCCTATCTCGTCATGTTTGATAAACCCTTCCCAGGGGCTATGACTGAGGATCTGTTTGAAGAGGCGAGGTTTTATAGGTAAGTCTTTTTTAGTATACTAGGCTCGGCAAAGCTACAGCTTTAAATTTCGGTTGGATAGTAGCAGACTGAATCCTGCCTAACAATAAATCATTTCCAATAACATGTTTTACTGAATGCAAATGAACGTACTTAAATACGGTACTTATAACAAAAACATTTTATTTTTTTTGGTCTGTTTGTTTGTGCCGGGTTATTTTCGAAACGGCTGAAACGATTTTAACTTTACTGGCAGATAGCTGTTATAAGGAGTAATTTAGTCTACTTTTATTTTAGAAAAAAAAATTGGGTTCCGTGCAAAAAAAAACCCTTTAAATTGTCAACAAAATCCAGTTCAAATGGGGAAGCAATATTTTATAATAATGTCGCGAGCAAGAGCTGGTTTAAAAAAAAAATAAAGCTCGACCCTAATGCACATTGGACTGACGATATCGTCGATTGATTGCAATATACTTTACTTTTGAGACTTTTTTTAAATTTCCAAACATTTTAAGCAATTGGTAACACTAGAAAACAAATAGTCTCAATATCATGTGTACTCCATCAGGTTATCTCCTTCCAACATGCTGAACCTATCGTTCGGTCGCAAGCTGCGCGGCACAGTGAGCGCGGCGCCTGCGCAGGACTACTTCCTGCCGCAGTCGCAGACGCCCAACCTGCTGCGGCGGGAGGACGGACATCACTCCGCCTTCGCTAACTACAGGTCACTATAAATACACACAATCACATACAATTTAAATACTTAAGTCACCACTGACCTTAGGGACTATACTGACATTGAAAGGGAACGGAGAGCTCTGTGCGTACGCGCGAATATGATAGCCCGCAGGTTTGCTCGAAGTACTGCAGACGTAAAGGTGACGCTCTTTAGAGCATTCTGTACCACTTTTTACACATGCAGCTTGTGGGGAAAATATTCACAAGCGTCGTATGGAGCCCTTCGTGTCCAATTCAATAATGCGATTCGGAAATTTATGGGGTTCCCTATACCATTACTTATTACAATTTTATGGCCCGTGCTTATAACGCGCGCGTGTGCGTGCTCGTTGCGTGCGTCATGTCCCTGCGACAAATAAATATTTTTTCTTTCTTTTCTTTCTATCTCATGAATGTTCCTCTGTTTCTCGGGACGGTTCTTCTCTTATTCACTCCTGATATAATTTGGCCACACATAAGTTTCACTGAATTGGTATGCTTCACGCCTTATAAGTTATTTTTACAAGTTATTTTTACTTTTCAATGTGGATCTTCTATCCATCTCTATCATCTACTCGGGCTTTCTTCTTGTAATAAATAACAAGTATTATAACAATCCTTATACGTTACAGTCCGCCTGGAGATAAGGCGGTGTCGCCAGACAATCGCAACCACAGCAGCCACTCTGATGCTAGCAATGACCCAGCCGGACAGGTATGTTCTACCCTACCAACCATAGTATTCGTTTATTTGCTTATCTATTTGAAAAGGATTCACAGAGAACCTCATTACATTACGCGTCGCGAACAGGAGTATCGCTCTATATCAAGGGCTTGATATACAGAGCTTGACCCTCTCAGACATAGAATCTGGCTTTTAGCTGGTTTCGTATCCTCCTCGAAAGAAACTCTGACCTTACTAACAAACAATTACCGAAACAAGAGGTACCAATAACGATTAGTTTTTGATTTGTTTGTTAACAGGACAACGCCACACACTTACTTAGAAGCTTGTTGAAGATCAGCGAAACGGATGCTGAAGCTAAGAAGAATAAGGTAATCAACGCTTTATATACAGGGTGAATTTTCCAAGTGGGCGTGGATGACCTAATCCGAAACTATGAGGACTAGCGAAAAATGCTCAAAGGAGTCTCGAGCCCGATTTTAATGAGAACTAAAACTGCATCACTAGATTTTTGCAAAATCAATATTCTCAGCCAGGAATCGAACCCATTGATTTTTGAAAAAAACACATGCTATTATGACACCATTCGCCATGTCCCTTTGATGGGACAAGGCGGAGAACTCATTAAAGCGGTCGGTCTATAACTGTCATGGGATCCCGCAACGAAATTTACCAGAAAAGTATAGCGGAGGAGTAGGAAAACTGTAATTACTACCGTCCATGCCATTATTATTACTTAAAGTAGAAGGAAGTTTTGTCTGTCATTTTATCTTTCCTTAGCCTACAACGCCAGAGAATCGGAACTGGCGAGTGAAGAACGACAACCAGCCCACGCCGGCCGCGGTACCCCAGCAACAGAGGTGAGTTTTGCACTCTTCAGCTCATTATGTCTAACCAATAGGTGTCGTGTGACGTAATAACTGGAGGCCAGATAGGCAGTTGCTCCATTTAAATAGTGGTATTCAGCTGCATCCTGTTGAGGCTTGGCAGATCATAAACTCAGTCAGATGCAATGTTAGGTATGGAAATTGTATGTATGTACAGTCGCGAGCAATGAAATGCAAAATTAGGAAAATTTAAAAGCGATTTTCTGTATTGATTAACGTTTTAATGGACAGATAGTATTTTGGAAGCCATACTATTACGAAATAAGTCTTATCTCAAAGTAGGAATCAAAATTATTTATTTGCTGTAAATGTGGTACAAAAGATGGTAAAAATGACATGAAGTGCAATGACACATTTCGCCATAAAATAGCATGCAAATATTATTAAACACAAACATTAATTTAGGTAGCTAACTATATGCTCACTACTGTACACCAATCTTTTGCTATGTAGAAATACTCTCCGCAAGTCTGTTACAAGCGTGTAACAAATTGTCATTGTCTCAAATGTTACTACAGTGCAAGTCAACGTGTTAATGACTTCTTGTAAAATTTATATTTTGTTATTTTTTGTGCAAGCACCCCTCCTGCGTTTTGGAGTTTATTTTCTGGGTAAGAAACACATTTCATTTAATGAAAATGACGTTGACATTTGACTCATTAGACATACTGAGAATTTACTCAAGGTATAACTTTGATTAATCATTTCAATTTAAACCTTATTTCATTGCTCGCATAGCGCGCTCTTGAAGTACAAATGTAGTAGGTCTGCGGGCGCCATTATTGTTATCTTTTAAACATCTTCAAGTGTCAATTAGTTGTATCACTAGATGGCGCTGACGGTATGATATTAAATTATAACATCACTTTTATGATGCGTTCTAAACTTAAGACCGATAAAAAGCATGAAATAGCTACTCTAACTCATTATCTTTCTGTCCTTATCTCATCCCGAGTAGCTTCAATCTTTAGCATGTATGAGAAAGGTGTGCTTATAGGAGTGTGATGTAGACCATGAAACTGAACAACTTTATCTTCGGATCAATAACGTAATCGCGATGAAATATTCAGCTGTCCCATACAAACCTCAATACTTTTATTAAAATTTCTCATTAGCTGACAGATTCGGGATTTGGGACCGGTTGGCGCAGTGGCTGAGCGATTGGCTGCTGCGCTTCGTGTCGCGGGTTCGATTCCCGCACGAAACAAATATTTGTATGGCCTACAGGTAGTTGTTCCGGGTCTGGCTGTTTGTGTATGTGAACTTATATGTTTGTAAACGCACCCACGATACAGGAGAAATTCCTAGTTTGGGGCAAAGTTTTTTTTTTAAAAAAAAAGGTCTTCAACTTGTAACTTAAAACTTGGCGAAACTCTGGCGAAATGTGGTCGTCCTAGACACTACTGCACCAACAGGGGTGCTGATATGTTAATTATGTTGTGTATGGCACAGGGGCCCGGCGCCGCCACAGAACTGGCGCAAGGAGAGCGCGCACGGCAGCAGCAACACCCGAGCGCCGCCTGTCTACAACAACGAGTGGTACAAAACGTATAAGGTGCGACTTGTTACCGGCCATGCTTGATGTAATTCAGTCCGTTTTTGTGCCTCTTACGAAAGATTTTGTCTTTTAAGGTATCCAACAGAAAATATGCCAATCTTACTTTCCAATACTGTTTTAAGTAAGTAATGCAATCTCAATAAATCGTAAATTCAAAACCGGAAGATGCCTCGAACAAACTCGATCTCGCCAGGTTGCCGGGTGAGATCTCTCGAATGGTTAATCTCGACCCCAGACATAGCACGCGACGTCTCGAGTTGTCAATTGCGTCTCTAATTATAACTGTTTTAAGTTGGGCTTGGATGGCTGTTATTTAATCACGTTTTCAAAGTTGAATTAATTTAAACGTATACTGTCACTTACGGGATACCTTCCGTGATTGTTCTGTTATAACCGTAAAAGCTTAAAACAGTGTTTGAATTAATTTATATGTCAAAAAAATCAAAAAATCAAAATCAAAGCATTTATTTCAAGTAGGCCCGTTACAGGCACTTTTGAATTGTCGAAACAAAGACAACAGTAAAAAATAGCTACAGTCCCAGTCACAAGGCACAAAAACTGTGAAAGTACTGTAGTTGCCCATTCCCTAACGTAGATCTCTATGGAGAAGAACGGGCAAGAAACTCCATGGACAAGCTGGCACACATATAGTCCATATTTTACATAAGAGCTCACTGTATCCTTTTTATCCGGGTATATCAAGAAGATCCCCTAGAATTTGATTAACAAAACTCATAACAATTTTATCTCCCACAGAGCCAGCCACCCCTCCCGCCGTACCCGACCTTCGGGCAACCGTTCCAAGGTCCAGGACCGAGCCAGATTCCGTTCCCGCAGTTCCAAAACCCGCACTTCCAACAGCGCAACCAACCCTTCACGTTCCGCAACCAGGACAACGGGCCGCGCAACCAAGGCCACCAACCGAACAGAGGGTTCGACCAACCGGGCTTCCCCAAACATTTGCCGAGTGTTGGCACCGCTGGGCCCAACGTCGCCTTGGGACCAAGTTGGAACCAACCTAATAATCAGGTGAATTTTAGTTATTTTTTTTAAGGTATTATTATTTGGTATTTTGCCATGATTGCGAAATATAATATTGCAATCGGAGATTGCGTAGTAAGTATGTAATCAAGAGATTATTGGAATCGGGGAACTTTCTGTTTGTGAAGTGATTGTTCAATTAATAATATTGACTGAGTAAAGAAAGAATACACTTGCGATTCTCAAAGTGGTCTACAGTAAGACAAAGTTGGTAAGCCAGATGGGAAGTACTGAAAAATAAAAGACGGAGTTAAACAAAAGGAATCATTTTATATTGCCTCTGTAAACATTTTTGACTTAATTGAATAGAATTAGTTTACTTCTCATACAACACAATATCCGATTCGTGCGACCAGATTATATTACTATTCAAAAATTAGGAAATTTCTTGTCATTTCTTTTCCTTTTCTAAGCAAGATTGTTTGAAGTTCCTTATCCTGTTAGTCTGTGTGACCGCTTTGTTCTTCAAAACTACACAAATAAATAGAGATTTTTTTCCAAAAGTTTTCGGCGTATAATACATAAATATTTAACTTAGATTAAATACAGAAATCTTATTTGTTTATATTAAATGGGCCCTCTATTGACCTCCATCTTGTCCTGAGGACAGAGATGAGGTCGATGATGGGGCTAGTTAACTCAAAAGAAGCCTATTAACTCGCGACTTAAATAGATTGGATTGGATTGGATTGTCGTATGAACTTGGAAACACCGACGCAGGCAGGGAATCCCACTCCTTGCGTGTGCGCATAATACAAGATGTAGCAAAGCGCTTCCTGCGAATGTGTGGACCATCGATATGGTCCCATAACCTTCACGTTTTGTCAAGTCGCTTGAAATAATCATGCAAAGTCGGGTCGGGTCGCTAGTTATTAAAAATACCGAGTTTATTCACGTGCCTATGTTAGGGGCATCCTCGGTCGGGGATTACAATTTGTTTGGTCAGAATGTGGAGTGTCTTATCATAAGTGTAACAACTCGTTATCTATTGAGTGTTTTGAACTTATTAAACGTGACTAAAACTTGGATTTTCATTAGAAAGCCTCTTTAAATGATTGTAATATAGAAGCAATGTAATAAAATAAGGAATAGATATTATTAATTATATACACCGTGACTTTTTAGTCGTCTTACAACGGCAGCCCACTTCATGTATCCAATAAATACTAAACATTCATAAAAAAAAGGTATTTATGAGATTTAATAATTTAAAAATAAAAATATTATTCAGTATTATGACGCATGACGTAGTAAAAACACCCTGTTGCGAGCGATGATCTACTGGACTCGAGTGTTGGGTAGGTATTGTTCTCCCGTTTGACTCGTAAACATTATTAATAGGATGTTTCATAATTTTATTATTATTTTTCTTTGTACCTATTATGGAAGATAAAAAAAAACATCGCGTTTAGAGCTATTTTATGTCGGGTACATTGAATGGACGACCTTTGTAAGACGACTAAAAAGTCACGGTGTATACGAAATTAAAGTTTTTCAGAGTTGTTCCGTTAACCCTGATATCATACATAACCCCATTCTTAGTCGTTTTTTGATAATATTCTTGTAGCAATTCTTGTTCCTTCTTACAATGAAATATTTTTATTTTTCCGTCTGGTTGCGTTTAGGGTTAAGATTCCATAAACAACATCTGCAGCGTATAGAGTTTTGCTAAAAAAGTCAAGGTGCTTGCTTTTGAAATATTGAATACTATTGTAATAATGTATATCACATTGAAACGCTCACTGCGTTAAAATACTCAAAGGCGTAGGTGGTGTGACGATCTGATTAATCCGTTGATCCGTTCGTGAGGTAAACGTGGCCAGAAATTCCACCAAAACAGAGAGGTTTGAAAGAAGAAAGCGGAGGCCCTTGCTCAGCAGTGGGACACAGTATAAGCTATAAAAAAAAAATACGCTGACCCCAGGGCGCTCACCATAATCATTTGCGGTATATGTCAAAATGACTGTTAAAGTTGCAATAGAAGACTATGAGCGTTAATCGTATCAAAGTTCAGGTTTAATACCTTCTGATTGTTTCAGAATGTAAAGCCGCCGGCGAACAGCAACAAGCAAGCCGCTGCGCCCGCGCAGAATAACGCGGATAAGGTCAACAACCCCTTCGTACCGCTGCAAGTACAGACTAGTCAAAGGTAAGTCATATTTAATGTAATATTTAGGGTGAAAACGTATTTTCAATTTAGAACACCGTTTTCGAGTATCACTATCATATTCTGTTACATCATCTGTTTTGGAACATTTAAACAAATTATTGCGGGACTACTGCTGAGGCTCTAGCACGAGCGCGCGGTGTAAAAGTTATATATCACGTCGATTTTAAAATAAAAAATACTCGTTTCACATATAATATTTTCATATTTTTAAGAATTTTACCACTACCTCTGGACATCTGATCTTGGGCTGATTACTCCAACAGGAATTTCTCAGTCAAAGCCCTAAGTCTGGATTTGTGCTTAATTGATCAATCAATCAATCAACAGTCTTTATTTTGTCTTTTTTTATTTATTTTTTTGATGCCAATAAGATCTGAACCTTTTGAGTACATGGGATTTAACCATAACTGGCGAATTGTGTTTGTAATAAAGGAACACTTCTGCTTAAACCTGCAGGGGTTAAAAGCGTGATGTGTAGATTATAATTTACTTTCGATTTAAGGTCTGTTTCACACAGCTCTGCATACTCAATCAGAAACAAAAAAAGTAGTAATGTAACCTTAAAAAACAAAACTACCTACATAGTTAAAAAATTGCCTTCACTTTAATACCTCTCAAGTAATCAAACTGAATCATTCATCGTTATCATATAAACGTGATTGTCTTTGAATTGTTGTAAAATACCACAATGTTCCTCTCCACTGGCATACTCACTCGGTAAACACTTCCGTGCAGCACATAATCCTCGACAGAGGACCCGAGAGTGTAATACGTTATCGGGGTAATGAAGTAATCAGTAATGGCTGACCGAAGGCCGGTTTTGCAGCCGAGAAGTTTTCTGATTTACTTGAAAAGACTCGTCATTCTCTTCTCTTGCTTACATTCAACGCAGCATTTCTTCTTCTTACATACTTCTCATTTAGTCGTCATTTCATGATTCACCCTCTTATTTTCTTGTAACTATTACACTTGTAAAATGGCGGTGATACATGTAATTAAATATATTAAATCAAAGTTAGTCTAAATCATGGAACGTTTTTAATAGCACCGCATTTTTAATTGACGAAAAAAAGCGTAAGCATTTTTACAAGCTCTCAGTAACTTTTAGGTACTTACACAGCATTGGATGATATGGATTAAAAAAGAGAGACAAATATTTTAACTGAATTGTAATCGTATTTCTTGATTCACTGGGTATGATTCCAAGATTGAGCAGTGTTTACGAATTTCCTTATGAAATCTCTCAGTAACAGTCCCAGATCTGAGTGTGTTCTAATTATGGCAATGCCCCACAATAATAGGTGACTTGAACATAACTGGTGATATTTGCGTGTACTAAGGGAACACCTACCTATGCCTTCGGTAAAAACAAGCGTGATAGTATGTTACTCAGCACATTCGATGGCCACGACACATATATGTGCCTAGCGCCACTCCAGTTAAAGTGCTTGATAACTATTGAAGGTCAGAGCAACGCCATGCAAGGTCCTGTTAATTTCCATATCTTAGCGTGAACAATCACTATTGTTATGTACTTTCAGAATCACGTGCCAAATTCCAAGTGTTGTGTAACATGTCACATGATGATTTTATGAAGACTAGCCAAGGGCCTTACTGTAAAAACTGACACTATTTCTGTGGAAAAACTTTTCTATAGGTTTTCCACCACACAAAGTGTCTGGCAGTGGGGAATGTGAATCATCATACAAACCCTTCACATCTGCCTTGCGTGTTCCCAACTATATTGGGGTCGGCTTCCAGTCTAACCGGATGCAGCTGAATACCAGTATTTTACATGGAGCGACTGCCTATCTGACCTCCACAACCCAGTTAGTACTGGGTTATAAGATACCTCTTGGTAAGACTGGTTGTCAGACACACAACCCATCATACAAACCCTTATTTAGTATAAAAAATGACGCTTTATAGTATGACGTCACTTAGCAGCTATTTAGCACATGATATCTGTCAAAGACACCATGACCGACTTTTCATAATATCCAATTGTTCTTGCCTATAGTACGGTTCTTCCACAGAAAAAGTTTCAGTTTTTATAAAGTGACGTAGGTTTGGTGTTCATGGGATCCTGGTCCATGTGGCAGAGAGAGATGGAGCTACGGTATATCACTATACCTGTTACATAACATAACAATTATGGCTTAACATTTTATAGTAGGGCCCCAGATCGTTCATTAGCTATTTTTCATTGACCAACACTATGCCCGCGACTTAGTCCGCAAAAGTAGTGATAGCTCGGCTAATATGCTTGATCATCATCTGCCTAGCCTTTTCCCAACTATATTGGGGTCGGCTTCCAGTCTAACCGGATGCAGCTGAATACCAGTATTTTACATGGAGCGACTGCCTATCTGACCTCCACAACCCAGTTAGTACTGGGTAATACGATACCTCTTGATAAGACTGGTTGTCAGACTTTTTGGGCCACTGACTACCTAACGACTGTCAAAGATCTACAAATGACACCCGGGACCAACGGCTTAACGTGCTTTCCGAAGCACGGAGGAAACTCGGTATGTAATGGGCGGTCACCCATCCACCATAGACCAACCTAGGCAAGCACGGCTTAACCTAAAGATCGACCCTAGCGGCTGTTATTATTTAGCCACGAGCTCCTCGACTAATATGCTTGATATAAATTTAATTTATAGCTTATAGCACTCACGAATAATGTATCTTTCAATCAGTGAAATTATTTGATTGATTACCCCCTCCATACAAACTTACAAACAAATTTTACCTCTTTATAATATTAGCATAGATTACTGCAATCAAGTTTGACATTTCTTCTCTGATACTAATACCATCACTCATCTCGTTCCTAAGGAGATTGCCAAGGTGTATTAAATCCAAGTAACGCGGGGCGAGCCTTGCAGTTTACCAGGCCCAGTTACTAAGTCTGGATTCCTTCTGAGATTTTATTGATAAAAACTAGATTTTGGAATCACTGCTGCTGTAAGAATGATTAAACATGGCCTAACATCACCCATGATTGTATTCCTCTAATAAAGGGTTAGGAGAGTTATTGTGTAGTACGAAGATGATTGACTCGTTAGTTACTTATGCTTGGTCATAATGGATGAAATGTGGATGGTTTTCATACCATCATGCGGAAGCGTTGTGCGTCTCTTATGAAGCGCATGCGTGCAAGCTCGAACAGCTTTCTGAGGTTGTTTGTAGGCCGCTGGGACTCGCCGATGTGGCGGCACTGGATGCGACCACACACTGCGGGTGGTCGCGCCCAGGGCTTGGCATAAACTGGCGCTCCTGTGCGGTGCCGCTTTTTTCTGTGGGTTTAATTTTGTATGTACTAACAATGCCGACAAACTGTCTTGCAGTTTGGCAGACTTTTTATATGTTACTTCATTACAGATTTTGAATAAATAAATAAAAATAGCTTTATAAGGTTTTTGTGTTACTAACAGTATACGGACTACGTCTGAAATAAATGTCTTCTATTCTATTCTGTAATCTGTCTAAACCGCCTTTTCGTAGCTATGTTCATATATTGAGATTGGCTGACACTCGATCCAGATGCAGCTGAATACCAGTATTTTACATAGGGCGACTGCCTATCTGACATCAACTACCCAGTTGGGAAACACGATCCCCCTTCGTCAAAAGGCCGAAAGTCGAACAGCTAGTCTTGCTTGTTCGACTTTCGGTCTATTATTGTCCGTCAACTATCGTCTGTCAAAAGTTAACGTACGCCAAGAGTAGTAACTTATAGACAGTAAATATTTCTTCTTGTTAGCAGACGCGTCTCCCAGCCAAGCGGTTCTTCGCACAGAAGAGATTCGGGACAAAATCAGGCGTCCAAGTCTTCAATACCGAAACCACAGCCTAATAACGCGCCGGTGAGTTTAATATTATTATTCTTGTAGTGTTGAATGTAGCTTTAAAACAGGCCAAGATATCAAGGTTGACTATTATTAAAGTTATTTATTTATTTCTAACCAACTTATACTTACAGTTTACACCACACATACAAGTTAGTTAGTTAGTTAGTAAAGCATTTTTTTTAACCTGCGAATCTTGGCGAACTGCACTTACAAATTGAGCAAAATTTCTAGTAAACGGCGCATCTTAGTGAATGATAACTTTTTGAGCAGCAGATAAGAATCGATCGAGTAGAAACTACGAATAAGGACATAGGTCTGGCTTAGTCCTTACACCTAAATACCTTGAAACAACTATTTCCTACGGACTAGCAACTTTCCCGACTTCCGCTTAGATAAATAACACCTTAATCATTGTGACAGATGGCGCCACAACACCAGGATCCGACATCGCGGCCGATGAAGAAGAAAAAACCGAGAATAGCAGCCAACCTGCCCTTCCAAATAGACTAAATTATTTTTAGTACTAACTGACGTCGATAATATACGATTGTGAACACTGCTCATAGCGCACGCTAAATTTACGTTCATCCATGTCCCACCGCCGACGAGAAAACGACCATCGACTATTTTCTCTCTAAAGAAAAAGAGATCGCTGGCTGTTCACACTGCTGGAGAAAATTTTGCTAAACAAACAACTCGTCTTCAGTTCCTAGCTCGCGCTTCTCGCTAATCGACAACGGTAGAACTGGTGCCCAACTGAATAATACCGTCGGCATGTTAAATTGCTTGTATCAACTATCACAAGGTACATTTTAACATATCGTATGAGGCAAATCGGAAACTCTATGAAAAAAAGTACAAGTACTCTGTAATGTTCTAAAAAATATTTTTAACTAGCGACCCGCCCCGGCTTCGCACGGGTGCAATGTAGATACTAATGTGGGGCAGTGTGGAGTGAACTTTTTATGTGGGCGTGGATGCCCAAATTCGAAATAATGAGGAGTCCCAGAATTTGATCCTTATTACCTACACTATCGAATGGTGTAGTAATACAGTGTGTATTTTTTTTCCGAAATCAAGGGGTTCGATTCCTAGTTAGGAATATTGATTTTTCAAAAATCCAATGATGCATTTTTAGTTTTCATCAAATCGGGCTCGAGACTGAGTATATTTCGCTATTCCTTATAGTATCGGATTTGGCCATCCACGTCCACTTGAAAAATTCACCCTGTATACATATAAACCTTCCTCTTGAATCACTCTATCTGTTCATGAAAACTGCATTAAAATCCGTTGCGTAGTTTAAAAGATTAAACGACAGCGGTAGCGACTTTGTTTTATACTATGTAAAAAATGTACTTTAATAAGCGTAACTTCAATTATCCGATTTGCATGACATAGCGTGCATTATGAGTAGACGCAATCTTATAATAAGTGACTTTGAACTGAGCTTACGATTGACTGCAAATAAAATAAAAATGGGAAAGAGCAAGTTTTCGGAGAAAAAATTCAAGTTTGATGCATCTCACGAGAATAGAATAAAATCTTGTACATTTTGTAAATATTATGAAGTTATAAGAATCTGTAATGAATGAGTGTGATCAATTAATTTTAATGGAATTAAGTTGAGATTGTATACTAAAGTATTATTATATGTCTAAATTACTTGAAAATGAAATTGTTTCTTCTACTTGAAGTAACTTTCGTTAATTTGACGAACGAAAACGTACATAATCTCGGTGTATGAATGGCAGCATTTATTGAAAGTTCCTGAGTTTTTCATAACTTCTCATAGTGATAATCGTCATGGATGTCATTAATTTCAAGATTCTTGATAACTTTGTGTCAAAATCATTATCCTTAAAATATTATTTCCCATTCTCTTCTGTTTCCCGGTAATTGTTTGTTTTCCATCTCACTTGTGTACAAAATAGTCTTGTTTCGACTTCCATTGACATGTACACTTAAATAGTACAAAGTACTTAGCATTACGAATAAATCTATTTTTCTCGTGTAAAAAATAACAGTTCGCATATCCTTAACTGTAGTAGACACTAAACACAATAGGCATATGCTATTTATACGTAGTAACAGACATTTTAATTTGCACCCAATTAAATAAACGTGAAAGCATACTTTTTAAATGAATAGAACAGGTAAAGCAACAAATATGGTGAAAATTTGCGATACGGTTCTTTTCCAATTGCTTCATGTAAACGTTTGGGTCTTCTGCATAATAAATTCAAAATGCATGGACGGAGGAGACTAGGCAAAGTTATCAGACGCCATTTTCGAAAAATAGTGTTACAGCTAAATTAGACCCATTTTAGGTTTTCCGTAGAAACAGAAATTTCCAATTATCTTTTTTTTTTTTAAAGACATCGAAAATATTCCCTGATAACTTTTTAAAACTATGTGTCCTGCTTATGTGTATGAAGTTTCATTGAAATCGGTTCAGTCATTTCGAAAAAAAAGGACTTGAAAGTTTGTACGAAATGCCGTATGTCGTAAACGCTCTTAAGGTCCGGTTTTCTATACTCTAAATTGAAGTGATGCGATGTATGCATGGTATTAAGCCGTTAGATGGACGATGACCATTTTATGAAATTGTATTTAAATAAAAAGTACATATTGTTAAAGCAAGTGTCCCTGCATTATAGTATATAATATCAAAAAATGTCCTTATACAACTCATAGACTTTAATAACTATCGGTGTGTGTACATTATTAAAAATTGTAATTTCTTTATTGAATGTGACAGAAAATTTGTTTAATTCCGTTTATTTTTATATAAAATCAATATTTTGACTCAATAAAGTGAAAATTGCAACTCAGACCATTTGTTTGTATTGGAACTTTTTTTTTTTTAAATATGGAAGACATTTATGTAGATTTAGGATAACATGAAACTGACACGATGGATCAACATTATCCTGTACGTAACTTAGCACGTACTTGAGCTGTCGGTTTCTGTATTAAGAATTTGTGAAACCTGTCAAAATCTACTTTAGCAATATGGGAACTTGAGGGGATTCCTATGAAATTCAAAATTGAATGCAAAGGTAGAACTCAACACTTCAAATACCGTAAAAAGAGTTGAATAGAAACGTAGGGGTGAATCCAGACAAAACTTTGAAAGATTTTTAACCTTGAATTAATATTGTTTGTTGCCAACCAGGTCCTTAAATAACTAAGTAAAATTAAATAAAATAGAGTACTTTTTGGTAACATACTTCATATGAATTCAACGATAAAAGACCTATTAATATTTTGTCTCGATTCACCCCTGCATTTCTATTCACCCCGTTTTAACCCGTTATTCAATGACTTCCTCGACTGCCTCGTTGGCCTAGTGGTCGCAAGCGCGACTGCTGAGCATGAGGTCCTGAGTTCAATTTCCGGGCAAAGTGTTATTGGGTTTTTCCATCAGGAATTTCTCAGTAGCATCCACGGAGGCTATATTTGTGCCCGGTTGATGGCAATAAGCTCGCCCCCCTATTACATGAGACTTAAACGTAACTGACGAAATGTAGGGGTATAACGTACACTTCTGCCTAACCCTTCGGGGATTACAGGCGTGATGATGATGACAAAGACTTCAGAAACCGGCAATAAGCGTTAATATGGCGTCATTGCTCTCACTGGCACAACTGTCAACCTACAAGATAGAGCCGGCAACATGTGTATACGAAAACACGTGCTAAGTAACGACACTAGAAAACTTCTTCTACCTCGGCCGTCTGTTCCCGTGAGATTATAACAGACTTCCACGTGAGCAAAGCCAATTTCAGATTATTTAATTTGCCGACTTCGGAGATTGATTCATCATCTGCCTAGTCTTTTCCCAACTATTTTGGGGTCGGCTTCCAGTCCAACTGAATGCAGCTGAATATACCAGTATTTTACGTGGAGCGATTGCCTATCTGGCCTCCAAAACCCAGTTGTTACTTGGTAATGCTGGTTGTGAGACTTTCGGGACTACCTGTAACAACTGTCAAAGATCTATAAATGACAGCCAGGACCAACGACCTGTAACAACTGTCAAAGATCTATAAATGACAGCCAGGACCAACGACCTGTAACAACTGTCAAAGATCTATAAATGACAGCCAGGACCAACGACCTGTAACAACTGTCAAAGATCTATAAATGACAGCCAGGACCAACGGCTTAACGTGCTTTCCGAGGCACGGAGGAAACTCGGTATGTTATGGGCGGTTACCCATCCACAGACCAACCTAGGCAAGCGCGGTTTAACCAGAAGGTCGACCCGAGCGGCTGTTATTATTTCGCCACGAGCTATCCACACTAATATTATATAAAGGTAAATTAGTTTGTATGTCGGGGGTAATCTTCGGACCTACTAATACTTACTTACTTAGAACTACGAATTCTGAAAATTCTTTCTCTAACGGGAAGCTACATTATCCCCGTACGAATGGCATAGGCTCATTTAAAACGTTACCGTGGTCCGTGGGTTAATTTCCGTTCGAAACGGGGCCAAGCCGCGAGCAAAACCTAATCTAAGATAATGATAAGTCTAGTAGAAGATTATGCAGCATTACCGTACCAATACAGAACCCAGATGTAGTTCTTTATGAAGTAAGTATCTTTGAAGGGAGTTACTAGGTTTTATAATTATCATATAATATAGGATAATTATTGTTTTTATTATTTTACTTTTTTCTCTATTATCTTAGTCATATAATTGCAAGCCAAGTATTTATATTCTTCTTACTTTTTGATTAAAGCAGTGTATTTTCTGTTTTTGTGCTCACACCATAATTTTTTTATTCAAAGTCTATACGTGAGGATTTGTAAATGGCTTTCTGGCGACTATGGTTTCCTTTTTTGTTTGTTTTTAGTAGCTGTAAGTGCTCCATGCACTAAAATAAATAAATATCAATGATGATTGTCGCGAAAAAGCAAATAACGTCGAATGCTCAAGTGTGCACTCGAATCTATATAAGGACCTGCCGTTTGTGACTATCGCCATTGGTGAAGCTGCAGTGAAAGCAGGTAAGTGTGTTTTAAGTTATTTAAATATATCTAATTACTCAATGCAACCCATAGCTAGGAGCTTCCTTCCCATCTGGACCCTAATTTACTTTTAGGCTATTCAAGTCCTTGTTTCCTATTTGTGTTATTTCTACACAAACGAATATCAACTTTAATCTAATGTAAGTGGATTTCAGAATGACTAATAGGTGGGTACTATTAAAGAAATCGCAAAAAGTTTTAGCGCAACCTGTACTGTGGGGGTGTTTAAATATAGTTTCTAAAAACACGTACTTGTTCACAAGTTTGGAACTGAATCGATACCTACATTTTTCTGGAAGGTACCACCGCTATAGAATGCTATGCACAGAAGCGGATGCCAGTCGTGAACGCGGTGCCAGGGTTTGTCATTGTGTCCCACTTCATAGATTTAATTTCGGCACGAATGAGTTTCGGTTAGCGTAGCTGTATTTGAAAATGCTAGTTTCGTATGAATAAGTTAAACAGTGAAAATAAACCTAATAATATGAACCATTTTTTTGTGTATTCAGCCAAAATGCAGGTGTTCACGCTGTTCCTGGTTGCTGCGACGATCGCGAGCGTCTCGTGCGTGGACATGTGGTGGAAGTCATGCGTGGTCTACCAGATATACCCGCGCTCCTTCATGGATAGCAATGGAGACGGAATTGGAGATCTAAATGGTAACCTTTTTAGAACTTTTTTTTCATTGCATAGCATAAAAACTGGTATATGTAACACCCACTCCTATCAAGATCGGAGACTCTACACTCGAAGTTGTAGACGATTATGTCTACCTGGGACAAACGATCCAGTTAGGTAGGTCTAACTTCGAGAAAGAGGTCAATCGTCGAATCCGACTCGGCTGGTCAGCGTTCGGGAAGTTGCGTGGTATCTTCTCGTCCAACTTACCGCAGTGTCTCAAGACGAAAGTCTATGACCAGTGTGTGTTGCCAGTGATTACATACGGGACCGAAACGTGGTCGCTCAAAATGGGCCTCATCAGAAGGTTTAAAGTCACCCAAAGCGCAATGGAGAGGGCTATGCTCGGAGTTTCCTTGCGTGATCAAATCAGAAATGAGTAAATCCGCAAGAGAACCAAGGTTACCGACGTAGCCCGAAGAATAGCCAAACTTAAGTGGCAGTGGGCAGGGCACATTGCTCGCAGAACGGATGGCCGATGAGGCCGGAAAGTTCTGGAGTGGCGGCCGCAAACTGAAAGACGTTGCGTTGGAAGGCCTCCCACTAGGTGGACCGATGACCTGGCAAAGGTTGCAGGGATCCGCTGGATGCGAGACGCATGGGACCGGTCAATGTGGCGACTCTTGGGGGAGGCCTATGTCCAGCAGTGGACGGCTTTCGGCTGAAATGATGATGATGATGATAAAAACTGGGCCTTTTTGGAGAGGGCCTCTTTAGTTTAAATGGTCATGCTCCTGACCAGGCCATGTCCCATATGTTGTAGTGTCCAATCGCCTGCAATTTTGAGGACCTACAAACGCCACTGATAGCTCGACTGGCACAGCCACCTTCTAAGCCCAATTATTAAATCACACACGTCACACATCAAGCTACCCGAAACTGACACATTTGCCCAATCATCTTTGAACCTAATACTTCAGCGATTAAGTTGAAAATCTATTTAAGAAATTTGACAGGTTGTAGTAGCTTTATGAGCTGGCTTTTGTTCCTAAGCAGTAAAACAGTACTTATGAGAATGTCTACTTATAAAGATATATGTATCTATTTAGCTATAATAAACCTTACATTTTCAACAGGTATAAAAAATAAGCTGCCGTATCTACAAGACTTGGGCGTAGATGCGATCTGGCTGTCTCCCATCTACAAGTCACCCATGTACGACTTTGGTTATGATATAGCAGATTATAAGTCTATTTCACCAGACTACGGTACAATGGAAGACTTCGACGCTCTTATGGTTGAAGCTAAGAGACTGGGTAAGTCGTACTGAAATCACATAGTATTTATAAACTTTCCAAGAGTTATCGTATTACCCAGTAACTGGGCTGTGGAGGTCGAAAGGCAGTCGCTCTATGTGAAATACTGGTGTTCAACTGCATCCGATAAGACTGGAAGTTGACCCCAACATAGTTTGGAAAAGGCGAAGTCGATCATAGTATTTATAAATAGACTTACTGATGAAAAAAAGAGAGTGAATGCGGGTAATAAAATAAACGGTGCTGCGTTCTTATATTATTCCACACAAATTAAAATAAAAACTTATGTGTTTGTGGCCCAAAACTCAATGTTCAAAAAGGTTCGACTAGCTGTCCATCGTATACTGGTGCATTCATATATGCATGGTAGGTAATGTGTGGCTGAAGAGACATGAAAGAAGAATTAATGTCGAGATCAAAAAATGTACTGTTAGTGCCTCTAGGTAACCAAGGAAGATTATTCGTTAACGAGTGAGGCTCCTCTATGGTGTAGTGGTCGTTAAGCCTTACTACTGAGCATGAGGTGCTGGGTTCGATACCCAGGTCGGGTAGTGTTATTGGGTTTTTCGATCAGGAATCTTCAGTAGCAGTCTCGATATCTGAATTTGTGCCCTGTTAATGGCAATAGGCTCGCCCCCCGTTACATGGGACTTAAACATAACTGGCGAAATGTGTGTGTACTATAAGGTACATCGCTGCCTAACCTTTAGGGGTTACTGGCGTGATGTTATGTTATGATTGAGATTTTTCGCGATACGATCGCGAAGTGAAGACCATTATTTCTTTTAGAACAGTTATTATGTTATAATTATTCTTCTTGTCCTAAAGAAGTTTATAATACTTCAACTGACGTGTAGGCGTTCGCGTGGTGCTGGACTACGTGCCCAACCATACGAGCAACGAGAGCGAGTGGTTTACAAAGTCGATAAACAGAGAAGCCAACTACACCGACTATTACATCTGGGCCAACGGTACAGTCAACGCAACAGGCGCCAGAGTTCCGCCAAGTAACTGGGTAAGATGTACCTTCATTATCTTATTGTAAAAGCAAGCAAATAACATCTAGTCCTAGCAGAAAATTTAATATTAAATCATTATCTTGCTGTCCTTGTTATTGTCACTTGTACCATTGACGTTCAAAACTGTCTTTTAATGACATTGACATTTTCTTCCATTCTCTCCTGTCAATCGATACACTTTCTTTCATATCACTCCTCACACAATCCATCCATCTTTGCTTTGGTCTTCCTCTCCCTCTCGATCCATCAACATTTATTCATCACTATTTTAGTCACATCAGTTTGAGCCCTTCTCATCACATACCCGTACCATGACAGACGACTCCCGTCTGTCATGGTACGGGCTACGGGTACGGATCTGTAATAAATAAATTTTAAATTCTTTCTTAAACAAATCGTAAACTACTGGTCTATAAGCATGTACTTTTGCACAAGAGTCCTTTTCTAACCCAAGCGAACACTGGAAGGATTTTTGAAAATTCGTCCCTAAAGGGCTAAGTTTGGGTCGGAATTCATATTTTTTTCCTGATGGGAGATGCCATCCTGCGGCCGACCATAGTCTTATGCTAAGCATTTTCCACTTATCATTCAGATCAGTCAGTTCCGCTACAGTGCGTGGGAGTTCAACGAGAAGCGAGGACAGTTCTACTTGCATCAGTTCGTCATCGGACAACCCGACATCAACTACCGCAATGCGAATCTCCGTGAAGAGATGAAAGTATGAAAATATAACATTATGTCACACTGTAACTTCCAAAGGTTTAGCCAGATGTGTACCTGTTAAGAATAACTAGCAAAATGTGGGTGTTACAGTACACCAAAACGCCAGTTATGTTTAAATCCCGAATAGTAGGGGCGAGCCTATTGCCATCTACTATCCACTAAGCACAAATCCAAGCCCCAGGCTGCTACTCAGAAAAACCCAATATCACTTTGCTGGACCTGGGAAATGAGCTCAAGACCTCGTGCACAGCAGTATCGCTTGCGGTCACTAGAACTACGAGGCAACGGTAAACGAGATGTAAATGTTAGCACTTATAACCAAGCTTAAGAAAAATTGTTCCATAATGCAATTATTTGAATTTAATCAATAACCCTTTGTCCCAATGCGCCTTAGAGAATCAGCAGTTTAAGTAGAAGACTTGAAAAACGTTTTAACTTGCCAAAGCTTTAAAAAAAAACTCGCAATTTTATCTGAGATCTTTTAGCTATCGATATAGCTAAAAGATCTCAGATAAAAGTCAACGAAACATTTCAGGAGGTGCTTCGTTTCTGGTTAAGAAAGGGAGTGTCCGGTTTCCGAATAGACGCGGTCAACTTTTTGTATGAAGTGGAACCCAATGCTGACGGGTCATTCCTCGATGAACCACTCTCAAGTAAGTTCACATCACCAAACACAAACGGTAGATAACCTGAAAAACATCCTGCTGCAAGCAGCTGCCGCAATATTAGCTTTTGCCTTCGGCATCGCCTACTTTTTGGCGTGAAAAGAAAACAGGCAGACGCGAGACGGACAGACAAAGTTGCTTTCATATTTGTTATATTACGGCGCTCCCTGACCTCTAGCGTTCGCCTGTAATGTAGCATTTCAGATTCACTTGTTTCTGTACAAAATCGAAGCTTGGATTGTTACAATACAGGCGAATGGTCCCGATGTGGAAGCACTTTTAGTTTGACTGTAACTAACTTGATTTATGTGGGAAGCGTTAGAACCCCGCGAAATTCAAATTTTCTTACGTTTTTTGCAATTAGCAGTTCAGTGTATGTTGATTAAAATATGATTCGCGGCCGTAACAAATATGGTTACAGAGTTATAATCATTATAATCAATACTCAATACTCAATACTTTATTGCATTCCATAATGTCAAAAAAAAACCAATACAACAATTGTTGTATCATCAATACAACTCCTTTAAGTTCATTTAATCCAATTGAATGACTATTTCATGAAAAAGTCATTCAACGGGATTTAAGAGGGGAGGGCGCTGCGATTTCTCCATACAAATTTTGACGACTTTTTTGTTCCTGAATAATGCCTGTAGAGCTCTTTATCTTTTTCTTTTTTCATTTTAAATCAAGACACATGAGCAGAGGTCGGAATTAGGTAGAGTCATTTGTGTACTTATACTGATTTCATACAGCGAAAGAATAAAGTGGATATGCCTCAAATCCCGAGATTAATTTTAAAGAGCAGAAAAATCCAGTGATTTATTAAATTAAAAAGTTATTTACTTTTACACAATTTAAACCATCCGACATCGGACATCATGCGCACGCAGCGCAGCAGTTAATGAAAAAATGTCGCTGGTTCGATTCCCGCACGGAACAAATATTTGTATGATCTACAAGTAGTTGTTCCGGGTTTAAATCTTTGTAAACGCATCCACGTTACAGGAAAAAATCCTAGTGTGGGGCAACGTAAATGAAAAAAAATAGTATTATGAATGAATGTAAATACTAATAAAAATTGTATGTTAATTATCTTTGTTTTATTTGTCTTATCTATCTCTGAGGTTTTTATTATTATTTATTTGTAATATTGTTGGCCACACGGGATTGTATTATAAATCCCGGGAAATCCCGGGAAGATCCATATTAATATCAACATTTCGATGCAAGTACATGAATAACTCTACCTAATTCCGACCTCTGCACATGAGTCACGTCCCTATCATTTCTTTTTTTCATCAACTAATAAGTAAAAAAAATATGACCCTCCAAAATTAACAGAAAATTTCCCATATTTAGGGCCGTGATTAGAGAGACAAATCCTAAAAGTTATTAACATAAAAGAAATTGATAGGAACCTAAAATTTGTATGGAGAAATCCCGTCTTAATGAGCAGGTAACAGCTTATTTTTTTTAACAATTTGCTAAATATTATCCCTATTTTGTGTCTTTAGATACTACAACCGACCCCGACAGTTACAACTACCTACTTCACCCCTACACAAGGGATCGAAACGAAACGTACGAAGTCGTTTACGACTGGAGGGCAGTCCTCGACGATTTCGGACAAAACGAGTCCAAGATCATGATGACAGAAGCTTATACTGAAATGGCATTGATGATGCGTTACTATGGAGAAGGAACTCGCAACGGTTCCATCCCTTTCAACTTCGTGTTTCTTGGGGAGCTGAGTGGCACGTCCACTGCGAATGATATGAAGACTGTGGTCGACAAGTGGATGTCCAATATGCCAGCGAATAAGGTCGCTAATTGGGTGGTAAGTGTCCTCGAGTCTGTGCTTTAGGTGTAGCCGAAGAAAATGAAATTTACTTACGATAGAAGACGCGAACAAATTAGTAATCTGCGCAAGAGCCATCAGGCCATTGCGCTCATTAAGTTCTAATGTAACGTATCAAAATTGGTAATTATGTCACTATTCTTCGAGACTGACACATGGAATCCATTTTTATGACACTTCTGATAATCTCGAGTATCTTAAATCTCTTTGGGTAGAGCAAACGTCATAATAATTACTCATGCGCTTTGGCAAAAATTTCGGATAAACTTAAACTTCACTAAAGTTAAAACTATCAAACTGTCACAGTAAAATAGACCTAGTCGTTTTATGACATGCAAGTGACATTCAACCTTAGGGTAAAGCAATGGGTCCACTATACAAGGTTCCAACATAAATGTGAAAAATTTAGTTACCTAATTTTCATTTATCTATAGTGGTCATCAATTTTTGACATTATAACTTTTACGACACACACAAAACGTTATGCAATTCAGGTCAAGGTCATCTATGTATTCACTGTGATTTGTGTATTACAGAACGGCAATCACGACAACAGCCGCATGGCCACGAGGCACGGCGTGAACAGAGTTGACGCGATGAACATGTTGGCTCTCATCCTCCCCGGAGTCACCATCACCTATCAGGTAAGTGAAGTGTGCCTTCATAATATCATCTACCTACCTCGCTTTTGCTCAACAATGTTGGATCCCGGCATCCAGTCTAATCGGATGCAGCTTATACCGGAAATTTACATGGATCGGCAGCTTATCTGTGCTCCACATCCCAGTTCATCATCTGCCTAGCCTTTTCCCAACTATATTGGGGTCGGCTTCCAGTCTAACCGGATGCAGCTGAATACCAGTATTTTACATGGAGCGACTGCCTATCTGACCTCCACAACCCAGTTAGTACCGGGTAATACGATACCCCTTGGTAAGACTGGTTGTCCGACTTTTTGGGCCACTGACTACCTAACGACTGTCAAAGATCTACAAATGACAGCCGGGACCAACGGCTTAACGTGCTTTCCGAGGCACGGAGGAAACTCGGTATGCAATGGGCGGTCACCCATCCACAGACCAACCTAGGCAAGCACGGCTTAACCTAAAGTCGACCCTAGCGGCTGTTATTATTTAGCCACGAGCTCCTCACAACCCAGTTAATACTGGTTAATACGATACCCCTTGGTAAGACCGGTTGTCAGTCTTTCGGGCCACTGACCACATGTAATCGACTGTCAAAGATCTACAAATGATAGCCGGAACCAACGGCTTATCGTCAAGCATGGTCTCGGTATGTAATGGATGGTCGCCCATCTGCGGACCGACCTCTAACTTAGAAGATCGACCTGAGCGGCTGTTATTATTGAGCCACGAGTACTTGTGCCTAATCTTTCCTAAATGCTTACAAGACACGGCCGGTATGGCTTACTGTGAACTTGTTTATTTATAATAAACCATAGTTTTCCGTTCCAAGACCATTTCCTTTATCGAAAAAGAAAAGGAGCTAAAATGATTAAACTCCTCATTTCAGGGAGAAGAGCTTGGTATGACAGATGGCAACATTAGCTGGGTGGACACTAAGGATCCTCAGGCTTGCAACACCAAAGATCCTGTCAACTACTGGAAGAGCAGCCGCGACCCTGCGCGCACGCCGTTCCAATGGGACGCGACCGCAAACGCCGGCTTCTCCACCGCCAACACCACCTGGTTGCCCGTCGCTAGTAACTACGAGACTGTTAACGTGGCGGCACAGAAGGCAGCAACTAAGAGTCATTATAAGGTAATGCTGAAGTTTTAAGAAGCCCCCCCCCCCCCCCTCTTTCGTGTTATCTCCAGTCACAGGAGAGCTACCTCTCACCAATCCTAGAGGATGCTATCGACTCCGTCACGCTATCTCCATGGTTTACAACTACCTTGTCGAGCCTAGTAAGTTTTGCGGTATGAGGAGCCCCAGTTTGCCAGGTATCCGGCAGATATTGTCTACTCAATCACATTTCAACATCATAACTTTTTGCGCAGTACAATGTTTCTTATGCGATCTGTCAGTTATCGGCAGTCCTTGACATGGTTGGATTACTAGATTTAAGTCAAAGACCAAGTTTATGAAACACTAGCTTATGCCCGCGGCTTCGCCCGCGTGGAGTTCGATAGTTGTCTCACGGGATCGTACTACCAGGATAAAACGTATCCTGTGTTAATCCAGGTTATAAACTATCTGTGTGTGAAATTACATCCAAATCCGGTCAGTAGTTTTTGCGTGAAAGAGTACCAAACATCCAGGCAGCCTTACATCCTAACAAACATTCACATTTATAATATTAGTAGGATACGTTAGAATGTGAAGAACACATCAATCAGCTTGCGTCTAGGGGTATAGGTAAATCGCCTTTGAAAATCTCAACTAGGCAGTTTCTGTGCGTCTTGGAACTTTTGGCTATCTTCCTAATTCTTCTGTGCCAGTACTAATGGCTATTTTATTTATTATCTGTTTACAGTTTTACAAGGATGTCGTTGCGCTGAAATCTACTGCGGCAGTGAGCACAGGCTCGTTGGCAACATACGCAATCTCAAGTAATGTCTTAGTTGTTACAAGGTACGTACTCTATCAACTTTTACCAAAACACATTTTCAGGTCAAAAAAGATCCAGTAGTACTTAATATATGCTGATAGCTTGTGGTACTAAGACATGAACGCTCAAAAACGAGACTGTCCACCTAGTATGAGAGGCACAAGAACCGTGGAGCGAGACATGAAATAAAAAATCAATCAAAATCAAAGCATTTATTTCAAGTAGGCCAGTTACAGGCACTTTTGAATTGTCGAAACAAAGACAACAGTAAAAAATAGCTACAGTCCCAGTCACAAGGCACAAAAACTGTGAAAGTACTGTAGTTACCCATTCCCTAACGTAGATCTCTATGGAGAAGAACGGGCAAGAAACTCCATGGACACTCTTTTAAATCAGAATACTTTAACAAAACCTTGGTTACATCATTCATTTTGAGATGGTACAATATGTGAGAACGATGCAGCAAGATGTGTACGTTAAAAGTGCTCGGCACAACCATACGAGAGCGATTTCGTAACATCGAAGCTATACGTCAGACGAAAGTCAACATCTCTAAAGTGGTATGGATAGATAGCCATCAACATTAATTACGTACATCCAAAAGTTTTCACATTCACACATCAGTGATCTGATTAATTAGAGATATAAATCTATCATTTACTGAACTTTTTTCTAGCTACACCGTAAAAAAGAGTATTGAAATATATGGAGATTATCTGGAAACAATATTATATTCTTTGTATATTTATCCTTGATTTTTTAGTTCAGCCCGGAAATTTTTGAACCAATATTTGTCCAATATTTTAATCACATGCGGAATAACAGTTTTATTGTGTCTTATTACTTTTTCGCCATCAGGATTCCTTCTTCAAGTGGACGTGCAATCGTAGCAGTACTGAACTTGGGGTCTACAGAAACAACCTTGAACTTGGCTAGTACACCTGGCGTGACCGCGACTATGGAAGTAGTTGCCTCGGGAGTCGATTGCTCACTCAACAAAGAGTAAGTCTGTCAATTTAATATTCCGTCCTATAACTGTCCTACTGCAAGAAAAATCCCTCTTCTGAAACAAATAAGGCACGAGCATTAATCGCCAAGCTTGCCAAAACGTTAGACGATTTCAAACTTATACTATTAATAATACTAGGGTTCTGCAAGATGTATTCCTTCACCGAAGCAAATGATAAACTTAGAAAGTACGTCGGAATTTAAAAAGAGTCAAATTGATACTAGCCCGAATTTAAACCCTCAACTTTGTGCATGATACGCGAGACCTTAACCACTGGGTAGTCCCGACAAGTCTATCATATTATTTATCTCTACACTTGACTAGAAGTAACCTGTTTCCTCTCGAGTCGAAGACTCCCCACGCTATAGTAAACGGGAAACCGACTCCGCGAGCGAATTCGTATTCCCGTTCGTAATTCGTCGTCGTTGGATAATAGTTTTAGGAATTTGTTGCCATATTCGCAAAATTGTTTACGGATTGTGAGTATGGATAGAATATCCGTCAAGCAGCGGTGTTATAGGGTTAGGTACCATACGACTAAATTTGTCCGAGAATGTACGGCTGTTTGGCCCTCTGTCTGGGCTTCAAACGATGTAATATCTTGTATGTATAAAATGTTTAAACAAATAAAGAAATCTTATCTTACCTTCGTCCGTCCATATCATTTGTTCCAGAATGTTCGACAACAGGGAAAAAATAAAAAAATCATAGAATCACATGAATCACTACATGCCTATCCTTTTCCCAACTATGTTGGGGTGGGCTTCCAGTCTTACCGGATGCTGCTGAATACCAGTATTTTTCATGGAGCGACTGCCTATCTGACCTCCACAACCCCTTGGTAAGACTGGCGGTCAAACTATCGAGCCACTGACTATCTGTACCTACCTGTGTCAAAGATCCACCAGCTGGGAGCAACGGCTTAACGTACTTTCTGAGACACGGACGAAACCATGTAATGGGTGGTCACACTGCTCACCCATCCACGGACCAACCTACGTATGCAAGTGCGGTTTAACCTGAAGGTAGACCCGAGCGTCTGTTATAATTTAGCCATGGGTTCTTTATTTAAAAAAAGTTTAAATACTCCACAGACACGCTCCTCTGATTTTTCGGATTCATTTGCGTATTGTATAATTATCATTTGCTTCGGAAACCAGCATGCCTGAGAGATATTTCTTGACGGCATGTAAAGCCAAGTCAGAGGCCCATAGGCGGCATAAAAACTCTGACACCAGGTTAGGCACTAACCGCACGATAAAGAAGAAGGAGATAGAATACAGAAAATTAAAAAAATTAAAAGTAAAATTGTTGAACTTTTTTATGCCCTGGCTACATTTTAAATTTTGAAATGGTAACCCTAAGCAGTGGCATTACCTTATTTTTTGTTGCCTTTGTCATTTTTTTATGTTGTGTTACAGAGCGATAGTGCAGAGTAGCGGTATTACCGTGTCTGGAAACTGTGCGCTGGTATTCCGAAGTTCAAGTACAAGATTTTTAGCACCAGTACTTCTGTATATTTTTGTTTCATTGATCCACGTATGGTTAAAATAATTCAGTGATTACGAACAATTGATTATTATTTATTAATATTATTTTAATAAGACAAATAAAAATATAGTAGGTAATAATAGACAACTTGATTGCTAATTACAAGCCTCCACAGACACACACAGAGTTATTAAGTATTGTATAATATTATCTACTTGTGTTATTATATATTTTTACATCTACAGTATGAAATTGTTTTGTTCAATATTAATAAAAATGTTGTTTACTTAACCACCATGTTTGAATTCAAAGTCCAAAGGTAAAAAGAGGGTACCTAAAAATAAATATACATAACTTATAGTTCTTAAAATGTAACTTGATTAAAATGAGATGTCAGGATGTACTATAATTAAGCCAATTATTTTACAAATACTTACACACCACTCCATACGACCCTATCATCCTCTTTCAGGAAAGCAGTACGGAAACCAGTACAATACGTAAACACAGATACAAACCGCCGTCATTCCGGCCCGCCGTCGAGGCCTGTCGCGCGGCCTCGGTCCACGCCCCCCCCCCCCCTTGCCCAAGCCAGCCCGCAGTGCTGAGCCAGTAGTTTTAAATCAACCCCATAATAATAATCTCACTCCAGCCAATAAGCCTGATATAATGGTGATGGATCGATCAGAGCGGCGCGCAATGATTGTTGACATAACGGTCCCGCATGATGAGAACCTCGTGAAAGCCGAGAAAGATAAGCAAATCAAGTATCTTGACTTGGCTCGCAAGGTTGTCGACATGTGGAATATGGACCCAGCGATCATTGTGCCGATAGTTGTATCAGCCCATGGCTTAATTGCCAAGAGCCTCGACCAATACCTGAGTAGGGTCTCTTTAGGCAGCTGGATCAAGGGCTTGATTCAGAAAGCGGCACTCCTGGCCACGGCTCGTATTGTTAGGAGGTTCCTGTCTCTGGAGCCCTGACCGCCGTGCCGGTGTGCTACTATTATTTTTACATTTTTAAATGTTTTTATATTGTTTTTTTTCTAAGTAATATTTAAAAATGTAAATGATTTTTAAAAATATAAATAAAGGAAATAATCTCACTCAGATCCAGCCTGTCCCTTCGCTGCCCTCCCCCAGCGACGCCCTAAGCCGAGGCTCGCACCGCACAGGGGGTGCCCTTAGTGAAGGCACCCACGGGGTAGTCCATTTAAGCAGAAGCCAGCCTCAAAGTTTGATCTGCGAGATGCCATCAGAAAAAATAAAGTTATAAAGACTTATGTTAATTTAATTGACGTTAATTTAATATTAGTAAGGATTAAGTACCTATTTTTCTGTTAAACATCACACATCATGATATCACGCGATACAAGGCAGCCATTGTAAGCAATTTAACTACAAAGCCTACATAAATGCCTAGCATTATACCAGGCATACCAGCAGGCACCAGAACATCATATCATGGCCCAGGATCATGGCAGATGAAGTCCCAAAATTAGAACAGAAGATGCCGCAGTGTCAGATCAGATGATCTAATAGAAAAAATCTCGATGCGTTCATCAATTTAAAACACCAGCCAAGTGCGAGTCGGACTCGCGCACACATGGGTTCTGTAGCACCAAACAACATTTGATATTTAGCTTTTGGGATATACGACTTTTTCGTAAAACTGCAGCAGAAACATTGTTTTTAATTAACACGGAAAACAAATTTAGTTTTGAAGTTGAGTGTAAATCTAAATTTGTTTTCCGTGTTACCGCCGACCTCCCTACCGGCGTCAGCGTAGTTTGCTACGCTGACGACACGCTGGTACTGGCACAAGGGAGGTCGCACGAGGCGGCGGCCGAAAACATGACACGCGGGGTTGCGATAGTCGTGGAGAGGATCCGGCAATTGGGTCTCGAGGTGGCATTGCACAAGTCCGAGGCCATGTGTTTTCATGGGCCTCGGAATGCGCCACCGTCGGGATCCCTACTGACGGCAGGAGGGGTTTCCATCGGCGTCGGGTCGACGTTGAAGTACCTAGGACTCGTCCTCGACAGCCGGTGGAACTTCGTGGAGCACTTCCGACGTTTGGCTCCCAAACTGGAACGGACAGGGGCTGCCTTCAAGCGGCTCTTGCCCAACCTGAGGGGTCCAAACGCCTCCTGCCGGAGGCTATACGCGGGGGTCGTGCGGTCCATGGCCCTTTACGGGGCCCCGGTGTGGGCGCGTTCTTTGAGGCGGCAAGCTGCCCACTACTTGAACGCGCCCCAAAAGGTGATAGCCATAAGGCTAATCCGGGGGTACCGCACGATCTCCGGCGAGGCGGCTAGCCTCCTTGCCGGATTGCCGCCATGGGATCTGGAGGCGATAGTCCTCGCGCGCCTGCATGAATGGCGCGCGGAGGCACTACGTCGGGGGGAAACTCCGCTGCCGCGGCAAATTGCCGCTCAGCGGACAGACCTCCGGCGTGATCTCATGGCGACATGGAGAGAGCGACTGTTGCAACCCCGTGCAGGGCACGCTACCATAGTGGCGATAAGTCCCCTCTTTGAGGAGTGGCTAGAGAGGCGCCACGGCGCCCTCACCTACCGCCTGACGCAGATCCTCACCGGACACGGTTGTTTCGGGAGGTTCCTGCACCGAATCGGGCGGGAGGAAACGCCCGGGTGTTTCCACTGCGAGGATCGTCCGGAGGACACGGTGGAGCACACCGTAGAGGTCTGCCCCGCTTGGGCGGAGCACCGCCGTGTCCTTGTAGCGGCGATTGGCGGCGGCGATCTCTCGCGTCCGGCCCTGGTTCAAGCCATGGTCCGGAGCGAGAGGGAATGGGAAGCCGTCACCACCTTCTGTGAAGCAGTCATGCTAGTGAAGGAGGTGGCGGGACGTGAGAGGGAAAGAACCTCACGTCCCAGCCGCCGCGGGAGACGCCCTGGGCGTCGGGGGTCACGTGGTGGCTCCCGGCCACCGTAGGCGCGGGCCTGTGGACAGCGAGTTATGGGCTAGCTCGCCGTCCGGCCGTCTTATGACGACAGGCCGTGTCGACGGCGCGTTCGTGTTCCACGCGCGCCTCAAAGAGATGTCAGCAACCGAGTAGGGGTCCGCATGGGCCGATGCCTGCCAGAGCTGCGGGACTGTTCGAAAGAGACACCGTGGCCCTGGAACACAAAGGGCAAAGAAGGAGCATGGATGGGTTTTAGTCAGTACAAGTCTGACACTCCCTTCCACTCCGCCCAGAGTGGGGGGGGTCATTTGATGATTTCCCATCCAAAAAGTTGAGTGTAAATGTTGTGTAAATGTTGACCTATGAGCGTTAAAAATCATTTAATTATATTGTTTGGTGCCACGGAACCCTTCGTGTGCGAGTTCGATTCGCAGTTTGCCGGTCTTTAGGAGCTATCGTTGATAGACCTTTCATATTTATTTACTTAGAATTATTTTTTTCAACCTTACGTTATATTCGTATGGAGGGCCACTCCTATATTTGTTTCATTCATAATTTCATATCACTTTTGTGTAGTTTCAACTGTGTGCTGCCAACAGTTTTGGAGTAAAGTGGGTAAGACATACGGACGGACAGACATGATAGGACGAATGTTGCTCAAAATTGCCTGTTGAGACCGCTGTCTTCTTTCTTTATCGTGTGGTTAGTTCCTAACCTGGTGTCAGAGTTTTTATGCCGCCCATGGGCCTCTGACTTGGCTTTACATGCCGTCAAGAAATATCTCTCAGGCATGCTGGTTTCCTCACGATGTTTACCTTCACCGAAAAACAAGTGATAATTATACTATACGCACATGAATTCGAAAAATCAGAGGTACGTGCCTTGGGTTCGAACTCGAGACCTATGACTTGGCAGTCCGACGGTCACACCACTAGGCTATCACTGCTAGACCGCTGTCAACGGAGGCCTACTGGCCTAGTGTACAAATTTGACAATTATTATTAAAAAAAGTCGCGTTTCTGCCTTGAAAAAACCGCGTCGATGGCACCCAAAAAGCATCCTTACATTTTCTTTCCTTTTTCTTAAAGATCGTCATTTGCATTGCCTCCATTCTAATCTATTACGTACATAATTAAAGCGTTGTTTAAAGGACTTAAAGTCCTGACGTCACGGAAGTAAGTGGACATTTGATGATAAAGACAAGTGTTTTGTTTGCATCTTTACTTTTTTAAATACATTTTTAAGTAGGTTTGTAGATCCGGTGATTCATTGAGATGGGGTTTTTCTACTTTCCTCTCGACAGGGAACTGGTAGGCACACAGTCCTCGCCAAAAACGTAGCTTCACGGCTATCATTAGCGAGCCCGCCAGTTCCAGTACTGACGGAATTTATCCGGTTCGTCCCGCTATCTCTTTTGTGGTCTGCCGCGACCCCACCTCACTGTCACACGGTACCAGTGCCACCAGTAATGTCTTATTTGTCAACAGTTTTTCCGGAGTTTTGGCATGTAAGAAATTGAACAATTGCATAATAGTTGAGATATTAGATCAAATAGTCTAACTGCCACCTTTTCGGCCGTAGAGTTTATGATAAAAACAGTTCTGTTTTTTTTTCTAATTTGCATCTAATCCGGAATGTTATATTTTCTATTCAGAACGAGGAGAGTTTCCTTTTTCGACTACTTTAAAATTCCTTTAAACGAACACATCTTTGGGTACCTATACTAACTTTTACAAACATCATCAATTGAAAGTTCAGTAGAACGAGAAACATGAAGTATTCCTGAAGAATAATAATAGGTAGTATAATCACTAACGATAACATATCACTAAGAGACAAAGTCGAGTACTGACATTCAAAACACTCGAATCCTCCTGCTTATATAAGGACCGGTCGATTGTGACCATCTCTATTGGTGGAGCAACAGCGGAAACAGGTCAGTGTGATTAAATTTATTAAAATCTTACCTAGTGACGTAGCTATGTACCTACTTACATAGTTCATCTTGGTACTCAGTGCCTCCTCCTACGAATACGCAAATATAGAAAGCTTCTTTCATCTTAATATACAGGTGACAAAAAGGGAACTCATTTTTTTAATACTCCAGAAGGCAATACCACTAATCTACACTAATATTATAAGAGACAACGTTCTGATTTAGGGGTAATTTTGGAAACTACTGATGATGAGTGGGCATTTAATGCTTAGTGTAGTTTAGGACATTAATAACAATATTGGTCCAAGTCGAATAGGACTGCAATTTCCAGTTTTAATGGCAATTACCAACCTTATATTCAAAGAATGAGAACATAATATTGATCACATTTTTCGTGTCTACCGAAAGCCAAAATGTGGGTGTTTACGCTGTTCTTGGTTGCTGCGACGGTGGCGAGCGTCTCGTGCGTGGACAAGTGGTGGAATTCTGCTGTCGTCTACCAGATATACCCGCGCTCCTTCATGGATAGCGATGGAGACGGAATCGGAGATTTAAATGGTAACATACCTGGAACTATTTTTTTTGTTGGTCATGACTGACGTACAATTATTCACTCATGATGGGTACCTAATGGTAAAATACTTATATGATTGCTGATTTAATGCTGATGATATTAACGTAAGCGTTATTCATAAAATGATTAGTTATAACTTATACTAACGTGAGCCTAAGTAGTTCTTATGATATTGTCTACTTATGTACTTAAATGTAGCTATAACAAACGTTACAATTTCAACAGGTATAAAAAGTAAGCTGCCGTATCTACAAGAGTTGGGCGTAGATGCGATCTGGCTGTCTCCGATCTACAAGTCACCCATGTACGATTTCGGTTACGATATAACAGACTACAAGTCTATTTCTCCAGACTACGGTACAATGGATGATTTTGACGCTCTCATGGTCGAAGCTAAGAGATTGGGTAAGTCCTGGTTTACTGCGCTATTTCTAAGTACATTTTTGTAAACCGAGAAATTGAAATCACCAATCCATCTAATTGATACTTTGGAAGAATGTGATGTCGTGGGTATAGATGGACTGACTGACACGGGCTCACACGGGGCATGTTAGTAGGACCAACCCACATAAAAGCTTTACGACGACGTAACGCAAAAACTTCTAATTTAAAAAAAAAGTCATTGTGTGATTTTTACAAGGCGACGTTGTAACGCTTGTGTTCCACGAAAACCGTGTCTTTATAGTACAGCCCTACGTTGCTAGTTTAGCAATGCCGTCGTAATTAGAACCTCAAAATAATGTTACAGCAGCCTCCTCGTTTGAATCAAATTGAATCCAGTGAGTTGTACATTTGTTAACGTGTGGAAGACCTCATAGATATGCAAATGCGGAGGGAACTATGAAATACTTTCTGACTGTAACCACACGGTGTTTCTAACAACCTTCTAGCAGGTACTTTACCATAACCTTGGTAAAACTTGCCATTACTCAGTGCCAAAGTTAAACCGTGGTACCTACAACTCGGTTTTCAAGTGCTTCGTATAACATCTGTATGTTTTTACCCGATGTTCACGAAATGAATAAATGAATTTGAATTTGCTTTCACTCTTGTCAAGTGTTTTAATCTTATCGGAATAACTGAACAATGGAGGCAAGCGGTTAGTTTTTAAAACTAGTTGCACTAGCACTAAACTGCCTCGTTGGGTAAGCGGTCGCAAGCGCGAACCAATAATACAGATGGGTTGCTACGGGTTGACACAATACGAATTGCGTCCGAGTAGGTATCCGAGTCCACTCGGTCCGAGCATACTCTGATCGTGTCAACGCGGCTTAACTGGCGAAATGTGGATGTACTATTAGGCACACCTCTGCCTAGGCCTACGGAGATTACAGACGTGACGTTATGTTACGTTGCACTCGTATAGTGGAATAAGTCAACGGAACCCTAACTATGAGAGATGAAGATGCTGTTCTAATAGTTCCTTGATATGCAGGCGTTCGCGTGGTGTTGGACTACGTGCCCAACCATACGAGCACCGAGAGTCAGTGGTTCCTGGATTCAGTAAACAGAGTAGGCAATTATACGGACTACTACATCTGGGCCAACCCCAAAGTAGACCCCACAACAGGCGCCACAGGCCCACCTAGTAACTGGGTAAGTCACGTCATGTATTGTCTGTGACACTATAATAATTTCTAAAATAACATGTGAGTTTTTTAAAGTCAAATTCAAACCGTTTATTTCAATTAGGCCTTTAAAAACATTTTTGAACGTCAAACTTTACGCGGAAACGAAATTGATTGTAATTGCCCGTTCGCAAATATAGTTTTGCTTTACCTTGTATCTCTGATTTAATTCTTATTAGTTTTTCGATGTTGTAGGAGGAAGAGGAAACAGTCACGTGGACTATACCTACCCAGCTAATTTGCTTGTAACTTTTCTTCAGATCAGCGTATTCCGCAACAGTGCCTGGGAATACAATTTAGTGCGAAAACAGTATTACTTGCATCAGTTCGTCATTCAACAGCCCGACATCAACTATCGCGACGCAAATCTTCGCAACGAAATGAAAGTACGTTAAATGCAAATATTTGAAATTTATCTATAACGCCTGTTGTTTAAACTTTGTAATTACTTAACGTTTAGCCCTACTGGGGCAGTATGATAGCTCCCTTGAAAGATATCACAAAACGCCAAATCTTTCAGGAGGTGCTTCGTTTCTGGTTAAGAAAGGGAGTGTCCGGTTTCCGAGTAGATGCAATCAACGTGTTGTACGAAGTGCCAGCCAGTGCTGACGGCACATACCTCGATGAACCGCTCTCGAGTAAGCTAACACCACATTTTAAGCGTTTGATGGGAAGCTCTCGCCTCTGTCCACCCCAAATTATAATACCAACCCGACCAGCTTATTATATATATTCCCACAACAGGGCAAAAGCCTCGTCTAATGCAAAGACGGCATGATCATGATCACCATGTTTGCTCAATTTGTAGGAGACTTCAGACCCTTACAATTCTGCCCATTTACTGACAATAAGCAACACGTTAATGTAATGTTTAAACAAAAGCGCACAATTCAATTTTCAAGGCTAGGCTAAGCTTCGAGAGTTGAAAATCCGACGCGCCATATTATTAGGCACTACATTAACGTGTCTCCTAGATGTAGTGAAAAAGTGTGGTCAGTTTTTCAAAATCAACTTAGAATTTATGTACTTACATGATGTGAAAACTCATTATTGGTTGAATACCATGTTACATTTTTTTTTAGTTAACCCGTATTGTCCCACTCCTGGGCAAAGGCCTGCCCATTCCTTCCACTTCTCTCGATAATGTGATTCTTCACGCCTATTCGCGAGGTTAAATTTAGGATTCAGCATTAATCCTTAATTCATTGATCATGGTTTCAGATACCACTACCGACGAAAGCAGCTACGACTACCTACTTCACACCTACTCTAGGGATCAAAATGAAACGTACGAGGTCGTCTACGACTGGAGGGAAGTCCTCGAAGAATTCGCACAGAACGAGTCCAAGATCATGATGACGGAAGCTTACTCAGAGTTGGGTCTGGTGATGCGATACTATGGAGACGGGGTTCGCGATGGTTCCATGCCTTTTAACTTCTTCTTTCTTAGAGAGCTTAGTGGCACGTCCACTGCGGTTAATATGAAGAGTGTGGTCGACAAGTGGATGACTAATATGCCAGCTAATAAAACTGCTAATTGGGTGGTAAGTTCTGAACTAATAATCTCTTAATAGCCGTCCATAGATCCGCAATCACAATATTTAGAAGCTAGGATAGCTTTCCAAATAAAATTAGTCGAGGGTTAGTTTAAATAGAAACCATAAGTAAATCAGTTTAGAGGCTTCCTTTGCTGATTAATTACTTGTGAAAGTTAAGAAAGCATAGCTTCTCATGATCTTAATCCAACATTGTATGGTCACAAATCATATTTTAATCAACATTCAATCTAATACTGACCTGCAAATTGCAAAAAACGTAAGAAAATTGGAGGTTCGCGGGCTACCCTGGCACTTGGGATGGCACTTTCAGATCATTTAAGTATTTATTGTCTGTTATAGAACGGCAATCACGACAACAGTCGCATGGCCACGAGGCACGGCGTGAATAGAGTTGACGCAATGAACATGTTGGCTCTCATCCTCCCTGGAGTCACCCTCACCTATCAGGTAATTGAAGCACTATGCCTTATGTTTTCACTCTGTTCTTCGGAAAGGGCTCTTCCAAGGAAGTGTTGCACCATATCGCCAAGCAGCGGACTGGTTTAATATAATAACAAGCATCCCTTCCTAGGTCATCTTCCAAAGCCTTTCTCTGATACACTTTAGACACGATAAACGAGGTATTGTGGGTATAACCTACAACCCGGCAAACGGACTCTTGCATCGCATTACCATTACAAAATTAATTTCATCATTTCAGGGCGAAGAGCTCGGTATGACAGATGGCAACATTAGTTGGGTCGACACTAAGGACCCCGCGGCGTGCAACACCGAAGATCCTGTCAACTATTGGAAGGACAGCCGCGATCCTGCACGCACGCCCTTCCAATGGGACGGGACCGCAAATGCCGGTTTCTCGAACGCCAGTTCTACCTGGCTACCTGTTGCTAGTAACTACAGGACCGTCAATGTGGCGGCCCAGAAAGCAGCATCTAAGAGTCATTACAAGGTAGGTTACTGAAATATAAATTGACATAAGAAGCGCCTATCACTGTCGCGTCGATCATGAATGCAAGGAGACAGTTCTCTATACTTGAGACAGTTTAGATCATTCGCAGTTTTTATATTTTCATAATAAAAAAGGTTTAAGGGTAGTGTCTGTTGTGCATCCTGCAGAGCGTCAATTACGAGCCAGTATTAATTACTGTTTTCCTTATTTCAGTTTTACAAGGATGTCGTTGCCTTAAAACATTCTGAGGCAGTGACTTCAGGTTCGCTGGGAACATATGCACTCACAAGTAACGTCTTAGTTGTTACAAGGTACGTTTCCATCAGTAAGATACCAGCCGCATTTGCGGTTTCGCATGGGACACGATGTGCAATGGCCTATATGGAAAACCATCAATCGACCTAGTGCGCGAAATGTTAAATTATAGACCGATATAATAGCGGTACTTTCATAGAAGCCTAAAAGCTTGGCTTGACCTTGTAACCTACTTAATGATGTTAGGGTTTCTGAACAGTCTTGCTTTATGGGCTTGCCGTATTGTTGGTCCCTAGACACGCCACTACACACCTACACCCAGTGCGACTCCGGTGGTGTTGACTATGTCCCGTATGTTGGAGTGTCCATAGCCCAAACACCTGCACTGCAAATGACGTGATTGGATTGGCCACCATTCGCCATCAATTCGAAAGCAAGGAGATGAAGTATCGGATTCTCCCATAATCGAAGTGAACGAGCTTTGGCTTACGAGACTTTTTTTTAATGTAATGCCTTTTTTGTCCCCATTAGGGTGCCTACCACCAGTGATCCTGCAGTCGTGGGAATTCTAAACTTGGATTCTTCATCGACAACCGTAAATCTGACTTCTATAGCCGGCGTGCCTGAAACGATGCGAGTCGTAGCTTCGGGAGTCGACTGCGCACTGAACAAAGAGTAAGATCTTTATTATACTCTGATTTTCAATACCTCTTCTAAGGTCTTCTTTCTACGTTGCTTAGTTTTGTTTTTGATTTTTTTTTGGGCAGCTCAGATCGGATTATCGTCGTGACAGCAGTAACAGCAATGCCATTTCTCGTTTGAATTGATCATGAATCATGATCAGTCTGATTTTATTTGTTTAAAACCTTTTAATAATTGAAGCTTTATTATTTTAATCCACGTGTTATTGTGGGTTTCTATTTACTACAATATTCGGGAGCTCTCCTTACACAAACTGTGACATTTAAAATATTTCCTAGGACTACAAATCGAAAACCTCACCTCATTAACTTTTTTTTTTTTTTTTGTATTGCAGCGTAACCGTTCAAAGGGGCAGTGTTACCGTGTCAGGATACTGTGCGATGGCATTACAGACTGCAGCTACAAACGGTACCAGCGGCGGCAACGGTACCGATACTGGAGGCAGCGGAAATGGTACCGATACTGGAGGCAGCGGAAATGGTAATGATACTGGAGGCAGCGGAAATGGTAGCGGAGGTGGTGCTACAAGTATCGTAGCATCATTCATTCTGTACATTATTATTTCATTGATTCATGTATGGCTCAAATAATGTGGTTGAGATAACTAAACCAAACAGCCTTTGATGAGGGCCTTCTTTTGTCATACCTACATGTAAATTATAATTTATATATTTTGATGAACGTATCCATTATGTAAATCCTAATAGGGTGAATTCGTCCGGGTCTACCGGTCTGAGCCCTAAAGGACCTGTATAAATAGACTTTGTAATTGTATGATCAATTTGTCTCGTTGAATATTTGTAAATAATGTATTTTATATTTGTGCTATTTTTTTAATTTCTTTAAATAAATCGTTTGTAGTACCTAGTCAATTTGTTGTTTTTTGCTACAATTTCGTACCAATTTAATTTCTCCCTACCACCATATTGGTTATAACTATTACTCTAAATGGAATAACACTACTACCTAACACTAACACCTGAAAATTCTATGATCGACACAACTACTTAAAATATGGTTGAAACTCGTTAATTAAACAACATAACACAGTTCAGGTACAATTTATCTTACCTCATCCTATCTAACCTCAGGCCCATAACAGAAAACTGTAAGAAATTAGTAACCATAGTGTTTCTTACCCATTCTTCTCTACTGAAACTGGCAATTATCTTTGCTTTGTATAATTTTACTTAGAAATATACCTATAAAAGGTCTGGTTGAAAAAAAACCTCAAAGTCATTTTTAAAGACCTAACTATACAAACTCGCGCGCAGATTGATGAAAAAAAAACTTTCAGTTCCAAGTCAAAATCAAAATCAAAATATTTTATTTCACATAGGCCTAGATGGGCACTTGTAAAACGTCTACAAAAAGGTGCACGGTTCGGGTTGGGCGTTTCCTATGGAGAAGAACCGGCAAGAAACTCCATGGTTACTCTTTTCAAATCATTTGGTATTACAATATTATTATGGATAGAGCATATGGGGGGACAGCGTAGTCCCGACAATAAGTCGTTGCTTACAACACTAAAAATGTAGAATAAATAAAAAGTTAACAAGCAGCTGGGAATCTACAAAGCCAAGTAAGTATCTCCCGTTAATCTTTTATTTTTGTATAAAAATCGTAAAGCGGTTCACAGAATACATCTACCTACCAAGTCTCAACTGTGTAGTCCTAATAGTTTCGGAACAAAGTGGCTATCACATACGGACGGACAGACGGGACAGACAGATAGACATGACGAATCTATAAGGGTTCCGTTTTTTGCTATTCGGCTACGTAACCCTAAAAAGTTAAACTCTAATTGAATACTTATCAACCAGAGAAAATAAGAAACAGATGTCCTGATTCACCCTCGCATCTCTATTGACCCCGTTTTACGGTATATTGCCGTTGAATTTTAACACCACGTAAGTCAAAAATAGCAACTTTACAGGAGAGTACAAAAACTGCATAATTATACCATGTAATGGTATAATACCATTTTATAATTTGTGTTCAGTTAAAGTTAGATAGAGACGTTGCTTGTTTCTGGGATTGGCTAAAACAAAGCGTCTTCCGATTCTCTAGCAAACGGCTTAGACAATCAAAATGTCAAAACGTGGTGTCAGAACCTCAACGACGATGGCGACGACCAAAACTGGAAATAGCATGAAAAGTGACAAGGTTTGTAATTTGATTTGACGAATTGGACCGTAACTTCATTTAACAAGATTAATTGTCACTGCAGATTTGTCTGGCCTTGTCATATATCCAACTGTCCACACTTTCCACCATAAGGGGTGTTTTTCCGAAAATGAAAGAAAATTTAAAAACAAAGAGGTTTAAAGACTTATATAGGGTTACTGGTAATTAGTGACCGATACTTAAACACGTGGTTATACTCATGATAACAAACAACTTTCTCATAGAAACAGTTTTTTTTAGAACGGCGTCACGCGGCTAACAGCTGATAGGTCACAGGGGCGCGCGCGCGCGCGGATTTCATACGGCTGTTGTGTTAAATGTTGGAATAAAAGTGAAAGAGTTTTAAAAAAAAGTTTCTTAAAGTTTAAGTATCGGTCACTAATTACCAGTCACCCTATATGTTTACTTATACATTGGGAATATTTTCATATAAAAATTTTGTTCCCGAACATTTGTGATTTTGGCACACAAATACTAGGCTACCTGATAAGCGGGCTACAAGACAAGACAGAACTATTTGTTCCTAAGTAGTAACAAGTATTGGATTACGAATTTCTTTGTCTTGTCTTTAGTTAAAAACTAAAATGTCCACCCTATTTAGCAAATGCCCCACTTTTAGTCAGGACACCATCACTGGGTGATAATAACATGCCATGGTATCGTATACACTGAGTTGTCTACAAGGCCGTCGACTGCTTACTGTAACTCTAGATCTACACTCCAATAATAGCAATCAATCAAAAAAAAGTTGGTTTTGTCTTTGAACAAATAGCGAAAATTACATAAATCGTCGAAGGTCAGTTTTCTTTAAGTAATTCCAAATTCTCTTTTTTTATTTTATTAGTGTGTTACTCATTGGTTAACCCCCCCACTTCATCATCGTCATCATTTCAGCCAAAAGACGTCCACTGCTGGTCATAGGCCTCCCCCAAGTTTCGCCACATTGACCGGTCCCGTGCGACTCGCATCCAGAGGATCCCTGCAACCTTCACCAGGTCATCGGTCCACCTAGAGGGAGCCCTTCCAACGAAACGTGCCACATGAACGCACGGTGACATACATAGTGCACAAGTGAAGTGATACTAACATGGGCGTCGGGGGTCGCGTGGTGGCTCCCGGCCACCGTAGGCGCGGGCCTGTGGACGGCGAGTTATGGGCTAGCTCGCCGTCCGGCCGTCTTATGACGACAGGCCGTGTCGACGGCGCGTTCGTGTTCCACGTGCGCCTCAAAGAGATGTCAGCATAAGTAGGGGTCCGCATGGGCCGATGTCTGCCAAGGCTGCGGGACTGTTCGAAAGAGATACCGTGGTCCTGGAACACAAAGGGCAAAGATGGAACATGGATGGGTTTTAGTCAGTACAAGTCTGACACTCCATTCCGCTCCGCTCAGAGTGGGGGTGGGGGGGTCATTTGATGAATTACCACCAGAAAAAAAAAATACTAACAATTTGTATTTTATTATATGTATGTTAGTCTGTAAGGTATATTATCTATGGGTCAACCCCCACTTGCTGTTTTCATTTTGGGGTACCCCCCCCCCAACCCCCCAGAATTTGCTACGGACCCCGCGCTTGCTTAATCCGGCACTGTTGGCTACTTATACCTATTAAAAACATCACCAAACGAAAGTTAAGTAGAACTACAAACATGAAGTATTCCTGAAGAATTCTAATAGGCAGTACAATCACCAACGATAACATATCACTAAGAGACAAACAAACTCGAGTACTGACATTCAAAACACTCGAATCCTCCTGCTTATATAAGGACCGGTCGATTGTGACCATCTCTATTGGTGGAGCAACAGCGGAAACAGGTCAGTGTGATTAAATTTATTAAAATCTTACCTAGTGACGTAGCTATGTACCTACTTACATAGTTCATCTTGGTACTCAGTGCCTCCTCATACGAATACGCAAATAAGGAAAGCTTCTACCATCTTAATATACAGGTGACAAAAAGGGAACTCATTTTTTTTATATTCTAGAAGGCAGTACCGCCATAGAATCTACACTAATATTATAAGAGACAACGTTCTGATTTAGGGGTAATTTTCGAAACTACTGATCCGATGAGAAGCTACATTATCCCCGAGTGTCTTATACTATATTTAAAAAGTTCCCATAAGTGAATTTCAGACCATAACGCGATCAAGCCGCGGCCGAAAACTAGTGTTATTGTAAAATTGTATTGTGGTCGTGTTTTGTGTGTTGCGTAGCTCATTATGGCCGATGCCATGGTTCTGTCGTTGATCAATAACTCAGATCACCGATAAATCGCTTCAAGTTCGCAAGTAATCTATCTGCATTATGACGATCATGAGTGCGGCACTTAATGCAGTGTAGTTTAGGACATCATTAATAACAATGTTGGTCCAAGTCGAATAGGACTGCAATTTCCAGTTGAAATGAAAATTACCAACCTTATGCAAAGAATGAGAACATAATATTGATCACATTTTTCGTGTGTGCCGAAAGCCAAAATGTGGGTGTTTACGCTGTTCCTGGTTGCTGCGACAGTGGCGCGCGTCTCGTGCGTGGACAAGTGGTGGAATTCTGCTGTCGTCTACCAGATATACCCGCGTTCCTACATGGATAGCGATGGAGACGGGATCGGAGATTTAAATGGTAACATACCTGGAACTATTTTTTTTTGTTGATCATGGCTGACGTACAATTATTCAGTCATGATGGGTACCTAATGCTAAAATACTTATGTGATTACTGATTTAATGCTGATGATTATTAACGTAAGCGTTATTCATAAAATGATTAGTTATAACTTATACTAACGTGTGCCTAAGTAGTTCTTATGAGATTGTCTACTTATGTACCTACTTATATATAGCTATAATAAACGTTACAATTTCAACAGGTATAAAAAGTAAGCTGCCGTACCTACAAGAGTTGGGCGTAGATGCGATCTGGCTGTCTCCGATCTACAAGTCACCCATGTACGATTTCGGTTACGATATAACAGACTACAAGTCTATTTCTCCAGACTACGGTACAATGGATGATTTTGACGCTCTCATGGTCGAAGCTAAGAGATTGGGTAAGTCCTGGTTTACTGCACTATTTCTAAGTACATTTCCGTTTTGTAAACCGAGAAATTTAAATCACCAATCCATCTAATTGATACTTTGGAAGAATGTGATGTCGTAGGTATAGATGGACTGACTGACACGGGCTCATACGGGGCTTGCTAGAAGGACCAACCCACAAAAGCCTTGCAGCGGCGTAACGCAAAAACTACTATCAATTTATAGAACAGCCCTACGTTGCTAGTTTTTTTCGTCGTAATTAGAACCTCAAAATAATGTTACAGCAGCCTCCTCTTTTGAATCAAATTGAATCCAGTCAGTTGTACATTTGTTAACGTGTGGAGGACAGTAACCACACTGTGTTTCTAACAACCTCAAAGCACTTTACCAAAACCTTGATATAACTTGCCACTATCCAGTGCCAAGTTAAACCGTGGTACCTACCTACCACTCGGTTTTCAAGTGCTATTACTCTTGTCAAGTGTTTTAATCTTATACATGTATAATAACATGAATATACATAACATACATATATGAATAACTAAACAATGGAGGCAAGCGGTTAGTTTTTAAAATTAGCTGCACTAATTAAACTGCTTCGTTGGTCGAGTGGTCGCAATCGCGACTGCTGAGCATGAGGTCCTTGGTTCGATTCCCGGGTCAGGCAAATTGCTATTGGGTTTTTCCATCAGGAATATCTCAGTAGCAGCCACGGAGCCTTGATTCGTGCCTGGTTAATGGCAATAGGCTCGCCCCCTATTATATTGGACTTAAACATAACTGGCGTTATGTGGATGTACTAGTAGGCACACCTCTGCCTAGCCCAATGGAGATTACAGGCGTGATATTATGTTATGTTGCACTCGTATAGTGGAATAAGTCAACGGAACCCTAACTATGAGAGATGAAGATGCTGTTCTAATAGTTCCTGGATATGCAGGCGTTCGCGTGGTGTTGGACTTCGTGCCCAACCATACGAGCACCGAGAGTCAGTGGTTCCTGGATTCTGTAAACAGAGTAGGCAATTATACGGACTACTACATCTGGGCCAACCCCAAAGTAGACCCCACAACAGGCGCCACAGGCCCACCTAGTAACTGGGTAAGTCACGTCATGTATTGTCTGTGACACTATAATAATTTCTAAAATAACATGTGAGTTTTTTAAAAGTCAAATTCAAACAATTTATTTCAAGTAGGCCTTTAAATTAGAACATTTTGATAAAAGTGGGGAAACTTTGTTGTTGCATTCGAGGCGGAAATAACACCCGAGCTGCAGGAGAGGGTGTTATGGAGCCAAGAACTGCAGTAACAAATCCCCATGCGTATCAAAAGACGTTTTTCCATACACTTTCGAAGAAGTAAAATATTAGAACAGAAAGTATTTTTGTCAGGAATTATTATGAAACTATTTAATTTATATGATTTAATTTGATTTCTTTCCGCGCTATGCTTTCGCCAGGTTGAAGAAGTAACGTAGGTATGATGCCGCTAAACAGCCTAATATAAAAAATTGAAAATTCAATTATTTTTTAATTTAGAACACATATAAATGTTAATTTATTCATAAAAGCAAATATTTGTTTTAAATAATCATGTTTATCTATGATATTCTATTAATAAACACAATTTAAATACTCAAAAAAGATTTACGCCGTAAAGATATCTCTTTGCTGAGGTTAAAAAAAAAAAAAAACCCCGGCTATTATAGTCATTGAACCCATTTGGACTTAATAACTTTAGTTATGTGGTTTTTTTTTTACAATATTATAAATCCACGCGTGTGCAATACATTGCATGTTGAACCTAATCGTAGTGCGTTAAAACCAGTTTTAAAGAAAGTGTATTGAAAACACTTTTGAACATCAAATTTTCCGCGGAAACGGAATTGATTGTAATTGCCCATTCGCAAATGTAGTTTCGTATGGGGAAAACTGGGCGAGAAACTCTATCGTTAAGGCCCCAGGGCCTTAACATTACATTGACATTGTTCGGTTACATTGACATCCCGTCAAAATATTCGCGCAGGTTTACAATCTTTTTTTGACTTAAGTTATTAATGAATTGCAATTATTTTTAATTCACCATAATATTGGTTATATGCTTAACAACTACGTATTTTTTTAAAGTTCACAAAACTCGCTCTTGTTGCGTAAACCTGGCATTGAAAAGAGGTCTCTCGCGCCCAACACGAGTCCGAGGTCTGTTTCCGCACTCCGTCCGAGGTAACAGAGGCTAAATCGCAAAATCTATCGAGCCAATAAATTCCTTTATATCCTTGTATTCAAAGTTGGCTCGTTACTTTTTGTAAAAAGTCTTTTATTTTCTTAATCCGATTACGATAATATCGTCAAATTTCACGGTTTTTGCTCTTACAAAATACATAGTTTCTGTCAATAGATTAGTGTTATAATTGGATTTTATAAAAGGGCCACTACTGAATGATACGACATAATAAAAAAAAATATTAAAATTACCGTACAAAGAAAATTATTAGTAAACCAAAACACCCATAAAATTACAGTTTATATACAGAAACGTTTGTCATATTTCCTTAGTGACCGCCGAGCCACAGAGTACTTTATATATAGGTACGAGCGGTCGAGGTAGAAGGACGTCGGGATATCGTCAATTGTTTTCTGGTCTTCTCACTCGCACAATCATCCTGTTACGCTCATGTTATGTCATGCAGGCTACTCTACTTAAATATTTTAACCGACTGCAAAGAAAAGAAGGGTTACGTTTTTATCTATGATTTTTAAACGTTTTACACATGTGCGGAAAACACTAACGCGAACGGATACTTGCGGGCAATAAGGAAATTAAACGCACACTATGTAAGCAAGCATAGTACAAGTTGGACGATTATATCACTAATAAAAATGCTTGACTCAATGCCGGTCTTGCTCCACAAGAACAGGGGCTCATAAATTGATAGCATTAAATAGTATTGTTGGAGCTGCTGAAGATTGTACAACTGTCAAACTTTTTTTTATTACGTCTTTGTATGATGGTTCCTAAAAACAATAATACATATAAGCGTCGAATTAATAACCTCCTTTTTTTTAGTCGGTTAATATGTAGGTAGAGCAGCTTTGGCATCATGTCAAATAATTAACTACGTCTATGTGTCAAAAGGGGAGGTCCCCGCACACAGAAAGTGTTTTTGTTTTTGCTATGAATTTCTGAGTTTTGCACAACAAGACTATCGCCTTAAGCGAAGAAGACCGTCTAACTTGTTTGCTACATTACCTTGTAGGTACCTATCTCCGAATTAATTCGATGTTGTAGTAGGTAACAGGTACACTACCTACCTTCAGTCACGTGGACTATACCTACCCAGCTAATTTTATTGTACCTTTTCTTCAGATCAGCGTATTCCGCAACAGTGCCTGGGAATACAATTTAGTGCGAAAACAGTATTACTTGCATCAGTTCGTCATTCAACAGCCCGACATCAACTATCGCGACGCAAATCTTCGCAACGAAATGAAAGTACGTTAAATGCAAATGCCTGTTATGTAAACTTTGCAGCCCCGGATCTTGGAATTATTTCGAGGTGGGGCAAAAACTGAAAAACGCCGCCCCCGCCTGACAATATTTTTACCTTTATCATCATCATCATTTCAGCCATAACACGCTCACTGATGGACATAGGCCTCCTCCAAAGAACGCCACAACGACCGGTTAAGCTAACCGCCCGCACGGCGCCGCCGTCAAATGTTAGTGCGTTTCACTTGCGTGACTGCACCGGCCGCCGCGCGAGAAATCGCGATCTGTGCCTACACGCCCCGCGGAGAATAATTAATTGTTTATTTTATTACACCCCGCCCCCCCACAGATCCGGGGCTGAAACTTTATAATACCTTAACGATTAAGCCCTTTGCTGGAGCTGTTCTATATTATAGCTCCCTTAAAAGATATCACAAAACACAAATATTTCAGGAGGTGCTTCGGTTCTGGTTAAGAAAGGGAGTGTCCGGTTTTCGAGTAGACGCAGTTAACATGTTGTATGAAGTGCCAGCCAATGCTGACGGCACATACCCCGATGAACCGCTCTCGAGTAAGTTTAACACCACACAAGCGTTTACTGGGAAGCCGTCGTCTCTGCCCACCCCAAATTATAATACATACCCTACCAGCCTAATATTGTCCCACAACAAGGCAAAACCCTCGTCTAATGCCGAGACGGCACGATCATGATCACCATATTTTTGGGCAATACATTAAGGTGTCTCCTAGATGTAGTGAAAAACTGTTGTCATATTTTCAAAATAAACTTAGAATGTATGTAACTATGTATGTACATGATTTGGAAACTCATTACTGATTGAATACCAGGTTACTTTTTTTTTTTAGTTAACCCGTATGGGTAAATATATAAATACTTCGCACGATGATGTACTTCTTCTCGCTAATCGCGAGGTTACATTTAGGATTCAATATTAATCATTCATTCATTGATCGTGGTTTCAGATACCACTACCGACGAAAACAGCTACGACTACTTACTTCACCCCTACACTAAGGATCGAAATGAAACGTACCAGGTCGTGTACGACTGGAGAGAAGTCCTCGAAGAATTCGCACAGAACGAGTCCAAGATCATGATGACGGAAGCTTACACAGACTTGGATCTGATGATGCGTTACTATGGAGACGGGGTTCGCGATGGTTCCATGCCTTTCAACTTCGTGTTTCTTGGAGAGCTTAGTGGCACGTCCACTGCGGTTAATATGAAGAGTGTGGTGGATAAGTGGATGACTAATATGCCAGATAATAAGACTGCTAATTGGGTGGTAAGCTCTGAACTAATAATATAAACTCTTAACAGCCATCCACAGATCCGCAATCACAGTATTTAGAAGACAGGCTAGCTTTCCAAATAATTAGTGGAGATAGTTTAAATAGAAACCATAAGCAAACTAGTTTAGAGGCTTCCTTTGCTGATTAATTATTTGTGAAAGTTAGGACAGCATAGCTTCTCACGATCTTAGTCTAAAATTTTACGGTTGCGAATCATATTTTAATCAACATACAACCTAACGCTGATCAGCAAATTGTAGAAAACGTAAGAAAATTTCGCGGGCTACCTTGGCACTTCCCCATTAAGGATGGGGATCAGGACAGCACTTTTAGATCATTTAAGTATTTACTATCTGATACAGAACGGCAATCACGACAACAGCCGCATGGCCACGAGGCACGGCGTGAACAGAGTTGACGCGATGAACATGTTGGCTCTCATCCTCCCCGGAGTCACCATCACCTATCAGGTAAGTAAAGCACTATGCTTTATGTTTTCATTATGTTCTTCGGAATTGGCTCGTCGTGGAGGGAAGTAAAGCACCATATCGCCAAGCTGCAGGCTGGCTTAATTACAAGCATCTGAAGCATCCCTTCATAGGTCAACTTCCATGGCCTTTCTCTGATCACTTCAGAGTCAGACAAGATAAACGAGGTATCGTGGGTACCTACAACCCGGCAAACGTACTCTTGCACCGCATTACCATTACAAAATATTCCTCATTTCAGGGCGAAGAGCTCGGTATGACAGATGGTAGCATTAGCTGGTTCGACACTAAGGACCCCCAGGCGTGCAACACCGAAGATCCTATCTACTACTGGAAGAACAGCCGCGATCCTGCGCGCACGCCCTTCCAATGGGACGAGTCCGCAAATGCCGGTTTCTCCAACGCCAGTTCTACCTGGCTGCCTGTTGCTAGTAACTACAGAACCGTCAATGTGGCGGCCCAGAAAGCAGCGTCTAAGAGTCATTACAAGGTATGTTACTGAAATATAAATTGGACATAAGAAGCGCCTGTAACTGTCGTGTCGTATCATAAATGCTAAGAGACAGTTCTGTATACGTGAGACAGTTTAGCTCATTCGCAGTTTTCATATTTATATAGTAAAAGTTTTAAGGGTAGTCAGATGTCTGTTCTGCATCCTAGAGAGCGTCAATTACGAGCCAGTATTAATTACTGTTATGTTCCTTATTTCAGTTTTACAAGGATGTCGTAGCCTTGAAACATTCTGAGGCAGTGACTTCGGGCTCCCTGGGAACATATGCACTTACAAGTAACGTCTTAGTTGTTACAAGGTACGTTTCTATCAGTAAGATATCAGCCGCATTTGCGGTTACGCATGGGACACGATCTGCAATAGCCCATATGGAAACCCATCAATCGACTGCAAATACAAGTAACAAGTGCAAGGACAAGTACGCTGCTACACTGACACCCAGTGCGGTTGCGGTGGTCTTTACTATGTCCCGTATGTTGAAGTGTCCAGAGCTCAAACACCTGCACTGTAAATTACGTGATTGGTGGCCACCATTTGGAAAAATTGTTTTTCCATAGCATCGATTCGAAAGCAAGAAGATGAAGTATAGGATTATCCCATAATCGAAGTGGACAACTTTGGCTTACGGAACTTTTTCTTAATATAATGTTTTTTTTGTCTCCATTAGGGTGCCTACCACAAGTGATCCTGCAGTCGTGGGAATTCTAAACTTGGATTCTTCATCGACAACCATAAATCTGACTTCTATAGCCGGCGTGCCTGAAACGTTGCGAGTCGTAGCCTCGGGAGTCGACTGCGCACTGAACAAAGAGTAAGATCTTTATTATACTCTGATTTTCAATACCTCTTCTAAGGTCTTCTTTCTACGTTGCTTAGTTTTGTTTTTGATTTTTTTTTGGGCAGCTCAGATCGGATTATCGTCGTGACAGCAGTAACAGCAATGCCATTTCTCGTTTGAATTGATCATGAATCATGATCAGTCTGATTTTATTTGTTTAAAACCTTTTAATAATTGAAGCTTTATTATTTTATTCCACGTGTTATTGTGGGTTTCTATTTACTACTATATTCGGGAGCTTTCCTCACACAAACTGTGACATTTAAAATATATCCTTCAATAACAAATCTAAGACCATCTCATGAACTTATTTTTTATTTTTTTTTGTATTGCAGCGTAACCGTTCAAAGGGGCAGTGTTACCGTGTCAGGATACTGTGCGATGGCATTACAGACTGTAGCTACAAACGGTACCAGCGGCGGCAACGGTACCGATACTGGAGGCACTGGAAATGGTACCGATACTGGAGGCGGCGGAAATGGTAGCGGAAATGGTACCGATACTGGAGGCGGCGGAAATGGTAGCGAAAATGGTACCGATACTGGAGGCAGCGGCAATGGTACCGATACTGGAGGCAGTGGAAATGGTACCGATACTGGAGGCAGTGGAAATAGTACCGATACTGGAGGCGGAGCTACAAGTATCGTAGCACCATTCATTCTGTACATTATTATTTCATTGATTCATGTATGGCTCAAATAATGTGGTTGAGACAACTAAACCAAAAAGTTATTTATGAGGTACTTCTTTTGTCATACCTACATGTAAACTATAATTTATATATTTTTATTTGAACGTATCCAGTATGTAAATCCTAATAGGGTGAATTCGTCCGGGTCTACCGGTCTGAGCCCTAAAGGACCTGTATAAATAGACTTTGTAATTGTATGATCAATTTTTCTTGTTGAATATTTGTATTCTATTTTTTTATTTATTTATTCAAATAAATCTTTTGCAGTAGTCTATTAGTTGTTTTTTGCTACAATTTCGTACCAATTTACATTTCTCCCTACCACTATATTGTTTATAACTTTATTACTCTGTCATGGAATAACACTACTACCTAACACTAACACCTGAAAATTCTATGATCGGTACAACTAGTTAAATATGGTTGAAACTCGTTAATCATAAACAACTTAACAAAGTTCAGGTACAATTTATCTTATTGCCACAAGAACACCTCAGGCCCATAAATAATCCTTAAACTGAAATTCGTAGCAATAGTGTTTCTGACCCATTCTTCTACATAAATTGAAACTGGCAATTCTCTTTTCTTTGTATAATTTTACTTGGAAATATATATACGGTATACCTATAAAAGGTCTGGTTGGAAATAAAAACCGTGTAGATTGCTTAAGTTGTGATTGGTTTGAAGAAAAAAAGTTAAACTCTAATTGAATACTTTCAACCAACTAAATTAAGAAACAGTTGTCCTGATTCACCCTCGCACCTCTATTGACCCCGTTTGACAGTATATTTTATGTCAAAAATAACATCTTTACAGGAGAGTGCAAAACCGGCCAAGTGCAAGTCGTACTCACACGAACACAGGGTTCCGTAGCACCAAACAATAAAAATATTTTGAAGGCTCCTTCATTTGTTGTAATAGATTCAACAGCAAAACTAAATTTGTTTTTCATAGTATGTTAATAAAAAACAAAGTTATTGCTGCAGTTTGATAAAAAAGGTCCATATCTCAAAATCTAAACATCAAATCTTTTTCGGAACATTTTTACGTTCTGCAATCCTAAATTGTTTTCAGAATTTTCCCCTTCTTTAGAAATTAGAGGAGGAGGACACACATTTTACCACTTTGGGAGTGTCTATCTATCTTTCAAACAATTGTTTGAGAAAAAATGGTTTTAGGAACCTCTATGTCATTTTTAAAGAGCTATCTATAGACACCACATATAGGTTTGATGAAATTTCACAGCCACTTTATTCCGTTCAGATGAACAGGTAGACAGACATGACGAATCTATAAGGCTATGGCAACCTAAAAACTGCATAATTATTCCTAGGCAATGGTACAATACCATTTTATAATTTGTGTTCATTTAAAATTACATAGACATTGCTTGTTTCTCTAGCAAACAGCATAAAAAATCAAAATATCAAAACAGACAAAAAAATACTTACGTGGTTTCAGAACTTCAACGACGATGTGGTGAATTTTACATTTAACATCATTATAAAACACATTTTCGAATATCAATCAACTAGCTACCCATCAGCCTACTAACAAGAGTCTCTAGTGATGTTGATGAGGCTCCAGTACCTACGTGGTAAGCCTGCAGCTGTAGTGTGATCATAATGTATGTAGTGAAAAGTGAACTAGAGTGCCACAAACTTGCCACTTCCCAGTGACCAAAAGTGGAAGTAGCATAGAAAAGTGACAAAGTTTGTAATTTGATTGGACGAATTGGACTGTAACTTCATTTAACAAGATTAACTGTCACTCCAGTTTTGTCTGGCCTTGTTATGTGTCCAACCGTCCACACTTTCCACCATAAGGGGTGTTTTTGCGAAAATGAAAAAGGTTAAAAACAAAGCGGTTTAAAGACTTCTGTTTACTGTACATTGGAAATATTTTTATACAATAATTTTAACATTTTTGATTTTGACACAAATGCTAGGCTACAAGCGGGCGTATGATCCATGCCAGAATGATTTGTTCCTAAGTAGTAACAAGTAAAGGATTAGGATTTTCTTTGTCTTGTCCGGTCTATCGCTCGTAAATATTTGAATGTCTTTTGTTAAAAACTAAAATGTCCACACTATTTAGCAAATGCCCCCCCCCCCCTCCCCCACTTTTAGTCAGGACATCATCACACACAGTCATAATGATTAATTTTACAACTTCTACTAAAATATCAAAAGTCCATGGCACCTTCCAGAAAACACAAGCAGTCCACTTTGTTGATCACCAAGTCCAAGTCTTTCTTTGCTATTATTTTCCTCTTATTCGTAGCTGTGTATGCATAAGTTTCCTTTGCTATTGTTTCCAGAAAAAGTTCCTGAAAAAAAGTGAGTACAATAAGTACCAGAGTAACTGGATGATGATATCATGCCTGGGTATCATAACTACTGCGTTGTCTACGAGGTCCTCAGCTGCCTACTGCAACTCTAGATCTACACTCCAATGACAGCAATCAATAACAAAAAAGTTGCTTTTGTCTTTCAACAAATAGCAATAATTAATTAAACAAAATGAAAGTAGGATAGTGAAAGAGTGGTTTTCAGATCCTCCAAAAACAAACAGTAGTTCAGTGTCACTAGAACACTAAAAAATTTGGTTACTTACTGTGGCTTTAGTAACTAAGAACACAGCGTCGCCCGACACGACGCTAACATCGGGATCCATTTTCATAATATTCTTGATCCTAGCTATTGGCAGCCGCGTGGAACGTATCACCTCAGTCTTGTTCTGCACCTGAGGCCTCTTTTCGTCCACCGTATGCTCTTCAGAATTTAATAAATCTGAATCGGGTATCGTGTTTATGTTTTCTGACTCCGTCGGCTCTGCTAGCTCCGCATGTTGATGATCCGCTTCCAGATAATGCTCCGACTCGTCAATTATATCCGATATGTCTACGTCGTCGTAGTGTTCTTCTTCTGTCATTGTTTTACAAAAATAATTCAATAATTATCTAAAAACACAAACTTGGCGCGATGTTTTTTCGAACTGTCAGTGTCACTCAGTGTGACCATTTCAAAAATGGCGAATCTGCCCGACTTTGGTAAAAAATCTGCCAAAATCTGCCAAAGCTAACTCCAGAAAATACCAAAAATATGCCATCATATTATAGCATCTATAGATATTGGAGACAGGTATGAATAAATAAAATACTACGTATTCAAAGAAATTCCTTTATTAACCAACTACCTACTAGTCTACCACAGTACCTATCAAAACATTCCCCACACTCTTCACTTTCGTACATTGATTTGGATGACATATTTTTAATCATAGTATTTGTTGGTTTAAAGGAGATACAGTCTCCGTGCTCCTTTAGACCTTCTTTAGTTGTTACTAGCGCGGATACATGTTTATTTAGGAACCTGTTCCTTATTTTTGTTTTATTTAAGTTTACTTGGGAGAATATTCTTTCGCAAGAGGCATTTGACATAGGTAAAATTAAGAGAGATTTTGCAAAGTTTGCAATATTAGCATATTTTGGAGCTCCATTTGCATCACGCATTTTCCCAATCGCTCCCCAGAATTTGTCCACACTCAAATTTGTACTGGTGCTACTCCCACCAGATTCCAACAAATCGCTTACACTTTTGTCAAATTTAATTTGTCGAAGTTCGTCGTCAACTTTTTGAAGATTGTTTTCATCTACTATATTGGGAAATTTATTTGCAATGTTGACTGTTGATATAAAATCTTTGTAAACAACATTTTGTGGGTCTAAAAATTGTAAGTCTTTAAAAAGATTACTCAGTGGCAATCGTGTTTTTAACTGATTACTGAGTTCAATCAAAAATGTTTGCATTCTTTGAAGGAAACTTTGAATTCCGGGTTTTAGACTAACATCTGCAGATAGACGATTGAGTTCTTTACTAACGTTCACACCTAAATACAATTCTTTTAGCGGTAAAAAGTTGACGATAGATTTTGGATCTAAACAAAGTGGATCTGTGGTTTTCAAATAATGTCCTTTCATATAACAACTCAAAAGGCACAAGTACGCCTCGGAAATGTCTTTAAATGCTGTGTGGACTGTCGTATAGTCTCCTTGAAATATAGTGTTCAGTTTGTTAACTATTTGCAGTATATAATCCAAAGCATAAAAATAAAGTTTATATATCTTGTCATTCAAACTATTATTTAAAAATTCAGCCGAAATATTTTTGTCTTCCAGAAACTGTGATTGAAAAAAAAGTTTGAGGGCATCCCATTGCTCCAAAATTCTTTTAATACATGCATGCAAACATAGCCATCGAATTTCGTAATGCTTTAATATTTTATGCTTTTCAGTGCCAATAAAATCTTGGAATTCAGAAAATTCCCTTTGCCTTTTACTACTATATGCAAAATATCCATAAACTTCTTGCACTATTTGGTTAATAGCCCTTGGTATAGAGTTTTTACTGGCGTGAGATACACACAAAGCAGTAGAATGACATATACACTTAATGAAAATGCAATGGGGATTTACATGTCTTATTTTGGCAATAATACCGCCTTGTTCGCCAAACATAACGTTAGTAGTGTCAGCTCCGAAACCAATCGCATCTTTAATATTAAGGTTAGCATTAGTCAACGCTTCGGAAAGTGAATCAAACAAAGCTTGGGCTGATTTTCCTTGCAAGTCCACCAAAGTTAAAAATTTTGTTTTTACCTGAAGATCTTTTTCGGAATAATATTTGGTAACAACTGCAAGCGTTGATGTGGTTGTGACATCTGTGGTCTCATCTATAACCAAAGAAAACATTGGTGTATGAGTTTTAATGTTTTCACATGATTTTAAATCGGCAAGCATCTCTGCTTCTAGCTCTGGCTTTAAAACATTATATATTATCGCTGCTGCCTTAGTTCTCTTGCAGGAAAAGGACTTAGCAATTTCCGAATCGTGAAAACATTTTGAGATAATATCACTCAAATGATCCATTAATCGAAACGGTAAATTGTGTTCCACTAGCATAGCACAAATATTAAGTTCGGCTTTTTTCACTTCCTCTTCTAAAGGAGATTTCTTAAAAAACTGTTTGATATTAGTTTTTCTAAACTTACAATATCTATTGATATAGTATTACATATTTACGTCTATTAAATTTTTACATTTATTGTAAACTACTTACCGATGATTGGCCGCTATACCCAATCATATGCTTCTTATGTTTTTGGGATAACACATGTTCTTTTAATGAAGACAATCTTGTTACTAATTTACAATTGCAAGCTTTGCAAAATGCGACATCAGGATCCTCCTTTGCTCTGGAAATCCAGGACGAAAGCAAAGGATCTTGCTCCCATTCAGGTCTATACGAACGCTCATATTTTCTCTTCATCCTGCACGGAATACACAATGCACTGGCAGTGGCACTGCACGCACGCACACGTTAAACTTCATATGAGAATAAAGTGGTAGTAGACAAAACAACAAACATTGATTTGAACCTCGATCAGTTATAGCATTACGAAAATAAACCATATTACTGATTAATTGTCGTTCATAATCATATGGCGTACCTGCATAAAACAGAATAAACGAGGAATCCCCGTATTATCTGGCATAGGACAAAAGTTGCCACCTCAGTAAATAATTTCCTACCAAATAAATTCCTAATAAAAAAAGTAAAGGAAATAATAAGACATAGAAAATTATAGAACTACATACATTAAAATCTATTTAAAAAAAAATTAAGGACTTATTCGAAATCTGCCAAATCCTGCCACTTTTTTAAATCGTCACCTTAGTCTGCCATGGTTAAAATGTACGTGCCAAATCTGCCAAAATGGCAGAAATCTGCCACAAATGGTCACCCTGCCAAGTGTCATTTTGTGTTTCCGTCTAGAAACATCGTTCAAATTTTTTTTTAAATAATTTAAAAATTATCCTAACGCTAAGTTCTTGTCATCTTAGGCACCATCTTAAAATGACAAGACTAAGCTCGCATTAATAATCTAGAAAATGCCACGTGTCTTGGTGTTAGGAGACATCTCTGTCCGCTCCACTCCAAGCTGACCCTGCCTCTTTTCACTGGAGTAACTTGGCTCAATGATGACGAGGATCTGAGAATCACAGAAAAGTTTAGTTTATAATACGGTCTGTCAAGTTTCATAAAATCTAGCTGGTAAATTCGACTGTTGAGCATGTGGTCCTGGGTTTGACCTTCCGTACACAGACAGCTGCAATTGTACTTACAACTCTTAGAGAATTTACAAAACAAATAAATGTTGTAACTAGTGGATAACCCACTGTGCACTTATGTGCAATGCAGGTAGGTACACCTTGACCTATTTACTAAAAATGTGGAAGTAGGAATTAAACTTTCCTGTTCCATAAATTATACCATGATTAACTTCAATTCAACGGTTTACACAGCCCGATTATCCAACAGCTCAAAAAATAAGTACGATTAAAAAGTGAATCACTTCCCTTTTATATGGGCAAGCCTGACATATCAGGGAACAGTATGAAATAAATATTTTCTTAAGACAGTACATAATGAGAGCCCAATGGTAACCAATCATGCACAATTCTACAGCGAAAAGATAACATTGGAGCGAACAATTTCATGTATCACAACAGTTGCATGTTATAAGGTGCCGTCGCCTTCGCAATTTTCCATAATTCGCAGAGCAGCAGTGATTGCTGGTTGGTTGTGCATTACCTAGATATTATTTAAGAAACTTAAGAACTCGATATTGCTTACAAGTTATAAGGAAGTGACAATCGGAAAGGTAGGTACAATGGCCAGTTTACCACTAAACAGGCCTGTGTTTCGTTCATTATTGTTAGGGTCCTACAACATCAGTGACGGTTAAAAATTAACGATCTTCAAAAAAGGGGAAGTTTATGTATTGCAATTTTTTTTACGTACGACTTTTCTTAGCAAATATTAGCTGAATAGCGGAGAACAGTAAGTAAATTATCTTTACACCACAAGATCTATATTTGATTCTGTAGTTATTTAAATAACTTCTATAATAACCGTGTTTTTTTTCCACATGTAGTTAGTCAAAATGCGGGTGCTAACGCAGTTCGTGATTGTTGCAACGATCGCGAGCGTCTCGTGCATGGACATGTGGTGGAAGTCCTGCGTGGTCTACCAGATATACCCGCGCTCCTTCATGGATAGCAATGAAGACGGAATTGGAGACCTAAATGGTGAGACTGTTTAAACTTTTTAACACGACTTTATTTGAATTAGCTCATTATACGGAGACTTTCAATTTAATCGGTACTCTTCCGGTAGAAACTACTCCAGATACTAGGTACTAAAAAAACATCGAAACAAAAGGTAATGGCTAGATAGGTACCTATTAAAAACCGTTACCGTTTACGTATGTTTAGAAGAATCTCATGGTATAAAGGTCTAATGGTAAAAGTCGTTAGTTTAATAATACAATTATTTAGTCATGGAATATTAATAAAATAATGTAGGTAATTATCACACTGTTGCAGTTATGTCATTATTTATTGACATCACATCATGCACAATTGCTCATAGATGCGGTCAATTGAACTCTCATGACCTGAACGTGCCCTTATCACACATGTTTCTTATAATAGCAACTTCGCTAGCCTAGTGGCTAAGTTATTAGCACAACCTCATATCAACGGGGCATAAGGTCCCAGTTTCAAACCCTGGATACTTCGAAAAAAAGATTGAGATTTTTTCTGTCAATAGGTTCCACTCGGTGGCTCGATGACAGTCTCCTTCATGACTTTAGGCCCGGTTTCCGACATAGTGGAGACGATCAGAGTAGAGAGGATTTGGCAAGAATCTACCAGTCCCATTGGCTGAACTCTTTCGCGTCATTATACTTTCCTGTGATTGATCAAATCGTGCAAACCGGTGGAAACTGGCTCGGTTCTTTATTCTTCTAGATTTGTTTTAATGTGCATGTGCATGCACAAAAAACAAATCTGGAAGAATTTGGCGGATATGTCGGAGACCCAACGGTGTCCCTGCTGCCACGCTTCGAAGAGTCTGGAAATGGCCGTACATCTCTTAAAGATCATCCAGCTTGACCTACCTATATCCTCTCGGAAATTTCGTTATTGTTTTACCGCTCATCATCCTACGGATATTTAGAGACGCTTCGGTGGCAGTCAGCAGTTGACAAAACACCGAGGTAGTGTTCGTCATAACATTATTCTTTCGGAACCATTACAGTAAAAAGAAAACAAAACAAAGGGAACATTAACTAAACATTATATCTAAACATCAGCATCGACAATAACACAATCATCACTAATCTCACTCATTCATCATTATAGGTTAAATAGGTTAACGTCTGTGATGATGATGATCAATACACGACGCACGATTTGTTACGTGTCTGTTTCTTATGAGCTTTTTCGAGGCATTGGCTATTTGGCTCATGATCGAGTTAGTGCAAAAAGGTAACTGCATGAGGCCTTTGCAAATATATCGTAAAATTAATCCAAGGGATGTATTGTGGTCCTTTCTCCTTTTGCTATTTTTTGTTTTTGAGGTCTTTCCACCATAGCGAAGTTGGGTAAAAAAGGCAGGGAGTGGGAACTTCAATAAATTCTATTCTATCGCGCCACTTTTTCAACAGGCATAACCCAGAAACTTCCGCACCTGAAAGAGACAGGCATCGATGCGATATGGATGTCACCAATGTTCCTGTCACCTATGTATGACTTTGGATATGACATATCGGACTACAAGAAGATAGCTCCGGAGTACGGCAACATGGATCACTTCGATAAACTCATGAAAACCGCTAAGCAATTAGGTAAAATTATTTGCAATACGCACATAGCAAAAAGGCCAAGTAGCACTGATGAGTCACGATGTCAGTTTAAAGGGCGATCAATGCCGCCGATGTCTTTCCTAATTACTTACCGGCAAATGAGATCAGGCCCTAAAACAACCCTAAAATGCAGATTTGCTGCTCTTGCATTGTAATACAGATGTCCATTAGCAGCGATTGTTTGATTGATTGCATTTTTTGTTTTGATGCGATTGTTTTGGTCTAACGCAGCGATGAGCATCCACCATAGGCTGACCATAGGTTCGTTGGACTTAGTTCGCAAATTATTTTTTTTTTTTTATGTGACTAAATAGATAGAATTTAACAGTAGCAAGTTGATCAAAAAATAGTACCTGTAAGCGCTTACTAACAATTTATGTTTTGTTTAACAACCTGTACAATAAGTAGGTACTTAAACTACATTGTTTATCCCATCTTAAACGGCGTCGTCCGCGACAACAGTCAGAGATACAATCTTCACGCGACTTAATGATGTCTTCCGGCCATTGGCGGCCAATGTCGCAGTCGTTAGTTCCTTACGACTCACAACAAAGAAGGCCTGGCAAACAATTATTGTAAGAAAAGACATTATGTAGCTGTGTAGTACTAGCTTAGTGCTACTTTGCAAAATGAAAGATTCGAAGGCACAAAGTAGTACGATCTCTCATGAACTGTACCAAAGAGTTGCGGATGTCTCTTCCTTCTATTCTATTCTGTTTTACTACCACATTGATCCATGCTGTATAGGAATTCGCGTGGTGTTGGACTATGTGCCCAATCACACCAGCAACGAGAGCCAGTGGTTCATCAAGTCGACACAAAGAGACCCCAAGTATGACGACTATTACATCTGGGCTAATGGCAGGCCCGACGTCAAGAATCCTGACTATATGGGACCTCCTAACAACTGGGTAAGTACGAAATCATCAAGGATCTTGGGGCTTATACAGGGTGTAAACGGACCCTTCACGAAGCCGTCAACCTAGCATTCCGTACTTCAAACTAAGCAACTTTACGCAAAAATGATTGCTGGAAAACGACTTCTTTTTTGGGTTGAAAAATCACGTTTTACGATAGGACTTAATGTAACGTACTCAAAACATTGAGCAGATGGATCGATTGATTAGTACCGGGGTCGTGGAGGTGTCTAAAGTAAAAATCTTACATTAAAACAAGTATTAAAAAAATGCTACTTTTCACGTCTATTACCATAAAAATGATTACATTAGCTATTTTGTACTGTTCCTGCTCCTCTTTCCTCGATACTTCTTCTCAATTTAGGGTTATTTTAGTCAAGTGCTTCATTTATCTTCACTTTTCTTTACATTATCCAGATCAGCATATTCCGCAAGAGTGCGTGGGAGTACAGTGCCGTCCGAGGACAGTACTACTTGCATCAGTTCGTCATTGGGCAGCCCGACCTTAACTACCGCAGCGAGAAAGTACGCGAGGAGATGAAGGTACGTACTTGTCATCATTCTTCTGCCCTTATTCCAATTTATTTAGGGTTCACGCAGCATGTTTTCTTCTTCTATACTTCTGTTTTAGCCATCCACATTCATACTCGAACTTACAAATGTCGTTATTGAGGGCTCCAGATTTGTATAAATAATTTTTAATGCGATGTTCGCAGGATGTTCTTCGTTTCTGGTTGGAAAAAGGTGTTTCTGGATTTCGAATTGATGCAGTCAACATGTTGTATGAAGTGGATCCCGCCAAGTTTGAAGGAAGGTACCCTGATGAACCGCTGTCAGGTTAGTTAGTGCATGTGACTAGTTATAACCTGGAAAATACTGTTAAGTTTAAGTGAATTTTGTGCATTATTTTCTTCTGCTGTCCTACAACTTATGTGGAACTGTTGACAGTTCCAACTCAAGGCTGTTAGACAAATAGGTCCTTACCGTACAGTTAGTTTTCGTGCAATAAACTGCAAAAGATGAAGCTGCTTGACTCCTCACAGGTGCAGCCGGAAAGACACCGGAGGACTATGACTATCTAACCCACATCTACACCAGAGATCAAAATGAAACGTACGACGTCATTTACGATTGGCGAGCAATTCTTGACGAGTTCACGGAGAAACACAAGGAGTCGAAGATCATGATGACTGAAGCCTACGCCGATTTACCTCTGATGATGCGGTACTACGGAGACAAGACCAGGAGCGGATCCGTTCCCTTCAACTTCATGTTCCTCGGAGACTTGTCCAATAAATCCAACGCGAGGGATATCAAACAGAACATTGATACCTGGATGACGCATATGCCAACTGGGAAGGTTGCCAATTGGGTGGTTAGTATCTTGACTTCTTTCTTAAAACATAATCGTCATGTGAATAAGGTATACTTATTAACAGACTCTTAATTGAAGAATCCGAGACAGAGTGTAATCTTGATTCAATTTCAGTAAAACAACGTGGTTTACCTTTCAAAAAGTAATTAACAGTGGTCAGATTTTTTTGGTACTTTTGCATCATGTGATATTAAAGTCTTAATACTGTAATAATCCCGAAAGCATAAATCTAAAATATTTTCTAAACCAGGGATTGTGGAGGTAAGTCCATCTTAGATTATAGATCTTTAATCAAGGTACCTACTCAGACCACTGCTAATTAATTAACACTTACAGAACGGCAATCACGATCAAAGCCGCCTGGCCACAAGATATGGCGCTGACAGAGTAGATGCAATGAACATGTTGGCTCTCATCCTCCCTGGAATCACCATCACCTATCAGGTAAACAAACCATTAATCTAAGATCCACTTCTAATCAGCATTCATCGCTTTGATTTGAATTCACAGTTTTTACTACTCGCCGATACCCACTGGCTTTAAAGTCATGAGCTCTTTCTTATTCTTGTGAACATATTGTGAGTAGCGACAAGAGTAAACGTCGCATAAAATGGGGTGGTCCACGCATCGCACATGTTGAAAAGTCTACCATAAAAAACGCGATAAAAAGCTCACATTTTGATGCGCGGACCTCTATGTATTTTTATTTTAGGGCGAAGAACTCGGCATGACCGACGGGTTCGTGAACTGGAAAGACACCAAAGACCCTCAGGCTTGCAACACCGACGATCCTGTCAACTACTGGAAGAGCAGCCGCGACCCTGAGCGCACACCGTTCCACTGGGACGCTACCAAGAACGCTGGCTTTACCACCGGCCTTTCTACTTGGCTTCCCGTCGCTAGTAACTACGCGACTGTTAACTTAGCAGCTCAGAAGGCTGCCAATAAAAGCCATTATAAGGCAAGTTGTAGTAGTAGTGTTTTTCATATACATATCATAGCATGATTAGCCTATAATGTTCGCACTACTGGGTCACAAGCCTCCTCTTGGTGCGAAGGAGTGGGCCGCAATCCACCACGCAGGGCCAGTGCCTGTTGTTTTTTATACGTATGTGAAGGTCAATTGACCTTTCATTGGTCATTCAAGCAATTTCTCCTGTCGGGAGACAACTAAACAAACACCAAGTACCTAATAAACTTGTCAATCTCACTAAATTAAAGTGTTCAAGAGAAACACTTGTTTAAAAGACCAACTTATAAATTATTTCAGTTCTACAAAGACGTGGTTGCGGTGAAACGTCTCCCGGCCGTCCAGTCCGGTGACCTGGAAGTGCGCGCGCTCTGCGAATACGTGCTGGCTGTTGCAAGGTAGCAATCACATTATACACTAGTTTTAGAGACTCCCTGAGAAAGAGATGGTAAGTACCGTAAGGCAAGATTTTCACGAGAAAAAAACTTGGGTTCACAAGAGGCCAGTAACGACATCCGTGGGCATATGCGAGATATCACGGCCATTCCGAATAACTTATACATTCATTTTGATAAAATTTAATTCGGTTAAAGGATTTTCGATCGGCTGTCAAAGGACTTCAGATCAAGCGAACGAACACTTATGAACATTTGCGCTAGCTAATGCGTCAGAGGCCTTTCTTTGCGTACGTCAGTATCTACTTCAGGGCCAATTCACACCGAAGGGCAGTGTCGCTGTCAAACTATTTTAAGCACTGTCTTCATTAGGAAATGCATTAAAGCGTCGGGTTCGGCGCGCGGCCACCAGCGCCTAAGCGGCCCGGAGCCGCTGCCACTTTACTGTGAATAGACTTTCAAAGGGAAAATCGAGTGAACGTTTACGGCATGTGTAGGTGCATGCGAATACTGATCGGCAGGGCGCTTTCCGATCAGATGATAGGAGGTGTCCATCGACGATTCCTCCACTCACTAGCCTTTGCTCGCTTGCTGTATATGGCATCTCACGAATATTTTTCGAGTTTTATTTAATATCTTAACTCTTTCATTCAGGTTATTGCCAGGTCATCCTGTGGTAGTGGCTGTCATGAATCTGTCTGACATGAACATTCCGGTGAACCTCAGCTCATTACAACTACTGCCTCATCAGCTACAAGTCGTAGCTTCTGGTGTCAACTGCACATTGGAGAAGGGGTGAGATGTTATACAAGTAGTATTTATTACATTACGTTTTTAACCCATAAAGGGTTAGACAGAGGGTCCTTCCTCTATTCTAGTGGTCGCTAGTAACGATACTGCTGACCATGAGGTCTTGGGTGCGATTACCGGGTCAAGCAAAGTCCTATTGGATTTATCAATGGCAACCCGGAGTCTGTATTTTGGGTCCGGTGGGTGGCAATAGGCACCTCCTATTACATAGGATTTTAACATAACTCGCGAAATATGGGTTTACTTTAAAATCCTTACGAGAACAGAAAAGGTATTTTTTTCTGTCAAGTCACTTCTGCGCCGTCTCCTTCTGATCTTTAGGAAGGTGAATCTTTTGCCGTGGTAAACAATTCAACAAGGCTGGGAATGGAGCTGGCTGACTTTACCAGAAGGGGGTAGGCAGAAACAACAGGTGGCCTACCATAACGTCTTAAAGCTGTAGTAATTCCAATGTGGGAAAGAGATGGCGCTAGACGACCTGTATAGCTCTGTCTCTTTTCTACACTGGAATTACTCCTGCTTTAAGACTACATAGTAACCCCCCAGAACGCCACTCATGAGTTACTACAGTAATAGTGTATAATGATGTTAACCTACTTTTTATTGTGTTACAGGGCAAAGGTCCAGAAAGATGTCGTGGACATGGCGCCTCACTGTGCTCTCGTTCTGACGTCTACAGAAAAATGTTGTTAACCAACTAATTCATTCTTCACCCTGTTTAGAGCGCGCCCTGCGCAGTATTTTAAGGGCTTATAATTTGTTATTTAACAAGTTTAGTAGTTTTATTACACAGTTGCAAACAGTGAATTCGTTTTTTTTACTGATAATCTTATTATTTAACACTTTAATGCCACAAGCATTTTCTATCAGTCAACCTGACATCCAACCATCCATCCATCCATCCATCCGTCCGTTCGTCTTTCTTCTATCCATCTTATTCAGTCTTCCCACTGCTAGGATACAGGCCTCTCAATGAGAGGGACTGGGAAATGAATGATAAAAGTGTCTATGAATGATAAAAGTTTTGTTATTCGTAGGCTGTGATCCACCACGCGTGCCCAGTGCGGGTTGGTAATGTCGCAGATATCTTAGTAAAGTAAAGACAAATAAAACAGCTTTTTGTTATAATAAAATATTATTATCAGTTCGTGTTGAGTATCAAAACAACATTAAAATAATTATCCATATATATACACCTATAACACTTGTCATATAATTACAACTAATTATTTTCTACTGTACATATCATTAGTAGGTAGGTACATCATAAACACATGTGTAGATATGCGAATTAAATTGATCACATTTTTTTTTCTATAGTGTAGTATATATATTTTTTTATTTACCACCTGTAAGTGTACATTATGGATATAGCAATAAACGATTTGATTTGATTTAGTAAGTATCTACAGCATAATTTCTTGTTCTCTAAGGAATTTTTAACCTCGGCCTCTCAAAGCTGTGGGCAAAATTCACTACTTTGACTAAATTCAAGTTTCATACGAAATTGATAAAGTAATTTCAATATATGTATGGAACTTGTATTCTTGATAACAATCAAAGGTTCATTTTCGTTAAAATCTTAGCATGACTATTTCTGTCTTCTGAGCAAGTTTCATTTGACAGGAGCTACTTGAATGTGTTAAAAATTTGACGTATTCAGAATACTATTATTTTACGATTATTAAAAAGCGCAGGAATTTCAATCTTGTGCCGTACAAGTTCATTGTATGAAATCGTTGTGATAGTAGAAAAAAGAGCGTTTTTTTGTGAATTCTTGTATCATTAGAGATTAGGGTTTACCATTTCGGATTTATTCGACTCCGGAACTGGAACCGGACTTTGTCCAGCCATCTCATGTGTCCTTTCAACTTAAAAGAGTTTTTTAGGGAGTAAGAAACCTTTAAAAATAAAAATAAACATGTCCAGAGCCTGGATTTTAGTTTGCAAATGCCAAGTTTTTAGTCAGGACTTTCAGATTTTAACATGATAACCCTAGGTATTATCTATTTTTATCTAAGCTGTAAGCCGCTATTGAGACTACTTCAATCGATCCATTCATGTAGGCCAAGGCTTTAGAGAAAATTTGCAGTTATACACAAAGAGGTTTTATTGCTGCATACAAACTTATTTATTTATACCTACTTTATCGTACGCCAAGACTTACATGTATAACAGACTGAAATAACTAAAACACGTTGCAAAAAAAGCTTATCTTTGTTCAGAAATTGTTTATTTCCGAGCAACAATTTATTTTTAAAATAATTGCCTGGCACTTTTTATGTAGCAACACATTGTGGTGTAAAGCATGCTAAGCAGCTTCTGAAGGCACTTCGAAAAAGTTAAAGAAGAAAACAAGTTCAGAAACCACGAAATGATTAAATGATCACGGAACGAATTACTTATTGTTTTTTTTTTTGTGTCTAGGTACGTGTGGTTTTTGTTCAAAAAGTATTTAATAGAAACAGTTGAAGAAACCTAAAAGCCTGTAGTGAACAAACAAGTTATAACAACGGACAGGCGTTTTATTTTATTTCCATTCATTCACAAACAACATTGTGTCAATTATATAAATTCATTTAAGCACATTTTTTTCTAAAATCTATAACAACGAAAAGAGCACAGAATTGCTACATTTTAAAGCTTGCTACTTTTCATATAATTTATAATTACAAGAATAACAATGTTCTAAACTGGTCCATTCCTCCGTCTTTTGATTTTTAATATAATCTCTTATTCTCAAGCAACAAATCTACACTGTACACAACAATTTTCCAAATAGGCCCTCATAAAATAGTCCATTTCTTCTAAAATACCTACTTTAAGTTAAACATAGTAGTTTCTTCCAAAAAGGTTTTTTCCTGTGTCTTATTGGCAACCCTGCCAAGATGGCGGCGTCGAAAGCGTCCTTCAGTTGTTTCCTTGTTTTCGCAGAGGTTTCTATGTAGACTGCGTCTATCTTAGCTGCTAACGCTTTTGCCTCAATCTCTGAGACAACGTGCTCCCCACGACCCTGGAAAATGGTACAAATTCAAAGTTATTCCAATGTTTTTAATTTATTGAGAAAGCAAAAACTTTTATAAGTTCGACTGAACATGCTACGACAACTCTCTTTCACCAGGATTAGAATAGTTGACTTGACGACCTTTTAACTGCATCAACAAGCGGTGTCGGCGTAGCTGAATTTTAGGCCAAACATGTTAGAATTGTTTTCCCATCGATTTGCTACAAAGAAGTATTGCACAAAAATTAAAAGACTTGGCACTATGCAACTGAAGCATAAATAATTACCTTTAAAGTCTGCAGCACTCGCGAATCCTGCGCAAGATCACTCTGCGTGCCGACGAGTATGAGAGGCGCGTTCACATTCGCCACGGCCTTGGTCCACCTCTCGGCGACAGACCTGAAAGTCTCTGGCCTCACCACCGAGAAGCACAGCATCAGCACATCGGTTCCAGGGTAGCACAGCTCGCGGAGCTCAGACATTGAGTCCTGGAAACAGAACAAATGAGGTTTTATTTCTATACTAATGAATAATGAGGTCTTCGGTTAATAGGTTGGATACACAGGTTGGATGTCTTCAGTGAATAGTCAGTTTAAATTAGGAGAAATTACGGATTACATAGCCTGTTAAAATCGTAAACCTCCTTTAGCTTCCGTAGTCGTGTAATAATGGAAAATCATTCAGTTCACTGGCAACACATGATATTTATGAAGTTATGGCTGTTTTGTTTCCCCAACTTGTTCCCAGCTTCATGAATTCGTGATCCACCTTGGGGAAGTGTAGTAAATTTAAAAATTTCAATGTTTACTCGTCATCTTGGTCCCATTTGTCAGTTATTTTATTTTTATTATGTAATATGAGTCGTGATACACGCGCGATGCATTTTTACGTCACAAGTACCTACTGTATGATAATATTCACGTGTCAATAAATATCAAGTAACAATCATGTTTCTGTATCTTTCTCTCAATAGCTCTCTATTTCAACTTCACATTCATTTGGTATTCACGTCATAGACTTACTGTATAAGATTCGGTACATCAAACTAAGTTACACTGCGCAAAAATTATTGCTGGAAAACGACTATTTTTTTTTTCGTTTTTTATTTTAGTTATTAAATTTTCCCAATGGTTCTACCGTAGAACTAGTGGGAAAATTTTAAATAAAAAAAACCATTTGTTCTACCGGTTCTATCACATAGTTTTAAAACTGATGGGGGTTTTTGTTCTCACTAGTACCACGTTTTGGTGTTGGTCGTACATTCACACTGCAAAACTCGCACCAATTCGATTTTTTTTCCGCTTTGGATCTGTAGTATATTGGCACGATTAGCCTCAGGTCATGCGAGTCGAAACTCGAAGATTACGTAGTAGAAAAATAGCTAGGACAGGTTAGAGGTGAAAAACAAGGACAGTAAAGTCTTACAAACTACCAGGAGGCCGTGTGCGCGTGTATCACGATTCTGGCCTCCTGGTAGCTTGTAGGACTTTACTATCCTTGTTTATCTATGTCTTTGAACAGTGCCGGGCTCATAGAGGTATTTAAAGTAAAGTTACAACGTTTAAAACTTTGAACGATAACAATATAACGTGTTGCTGTGATAAAACCATCTATACTGAATTTCTGACAAAGCAAAATTAATGTCGAAAACACGCTCCGACTTCACAAAAAGGGACAACGCGATTTATAATTTTAATATAACGGTGCAACCGGCCCTTAACGCGCCTCGTTTAGGGTCAACGAACAGAACATTTGATACATAACTGTTCCTGCATTGTAATTACTCTGACCGACTAATTATAAATGATAACACAATTGTAACGCATCGATTTTATACGGTACATTCTCAAGTAGTTCGTAAGGTTCATTTTAATACTGGCTAGTGAAGAAGACATCGTGAGGAAACCGGCATGTCCTAGAAAAAAAAAATCGAAGACGTGTCATTTGCACTGGGCCCGCGCCGCGTGGTGGATTACTTAAAGCCCACTACCTCTCATACATAATGCTAGAGAAGGCCCGTGTCCCAGCAGTGGGAACATTAAAGGCTGATTGATATGTAGTGATAAAAGATTACGCGTCGAATTAAGTAATATTTACTTGCAAAACTGTTGGAGAAACAAACATTTTCACAGAAAAATTTACTGTTTTGCTGCTAAACACAAAATGTCCAGTCTTTGAAACCCGCTGCAAGTACATAAGCCTCCTCCCTTTTACAACATTCTTCCCTGTTTTACACCTATCTGGGTCTTTCAGTCGGACCAGCTTATCTTTTGTCGTCGACATACCTTAACGCCATCGATCTTTTCGCGTTCTTTGTAAAAAAAATAAGTCGATTTTCCCGACCACGTCCGGTTTCATTCAAAGGGTTATTGAATAGTTGAAACCGTTTCCCTCACAAACTTTAAAATCGTTTTGTTTAGAGTATGAGCGCTAAGTCGCAACCCGCAGCAACTACTTCTATGAGTGAAAGTATTGACGGCAACCATCAAATTGACGTACCATTTCTGGTCGGTTGCCTAGAGTTGCGCAACCTTCCTTCAACATGATGCTACCTTTTATAGCGAGCTATGATTTTGTATCGGTGTTTGATTGAAAAGATTGTATGGTTGCTGTCGGGGCCGCGTTTGAGCGTGATTGTGTGATGAAATGGTTTTCCATGGCGTCATAAGAGTTCAGAAAGCGTGGTAATACTTGTTCCCTCACTAACACCATCGTTATACTCGAATACTTTACCAAGAGTTTTTATTATTTTTTGGCTTCTATCTATCTATCTAATTTATCCAAGTTTTTTTCTTTATCAGCAGATAAAACAGCAATACAATATTCTGATCCTTTGTTCAGAATGTTACACTGATCCGATCTAATATGTTAAAGATTTATGAAACTGACCCAACACACTTCAACATGCTGCTTTGTCGGAACTTAATACGGGAATCTATTATTGGTCCACGGAGCTCTCACGCTGAGCAAATGAAACCAATTCAGATGCTCTTGCTGTGGAATACTGGCTGGAGCATTATCGTTATTGTACATTGAGAAAATTGAGAAATCAAGATGTGTTCGTTTTCACTAATACCCTAGAGGAGTTTCTCTGATTTCTCATACAGCAAAATGACGACGTGCGTACTTTTCACTTTCATTGTCATTCATAGTCGGGGTTTCATATCAATGGGCCTACTGCACTCAGGTTTGTGACTATATAGAAGTAACTTAGAATATGGGGAAATAAAATAATTCTTCATTTTAAAGATCACGTTTGTGTGCTAAATACTGCCTGGAAAGTGCGTTGTATGAACAAAACTAAGACTCTTCCAAGACGTTACCAAGACATATCTAATATTTGTAAAACAGAATCGCAAAGATTCTTTTAACATTAAAAATAATGCCCGCTTCTGATAGCACAATCTTTCCGCAATTTGAACGACGATAAAAGTCTTTAATGCAGTTCCAACTGTAAACAAACCGTAATTGTTTTACAACGAATTTATATAGTAAAAACTTCAGTCTTGAACTCTTGAGTAACAATAAATTGTCGCAAAATATTCTGCAAAACGTATTTACGAACAAAGGCTGCGAACCGGTAAAGTTGCATTCATACAATTGACAACCAAGTCTTATATGCATTCCGGCAGTTAATTTCAAGTGCTTTCTTCGTATAAATAATGAAATAAGTGAATAACGACGTGTTCGGAGTTCACAGAATCAGGCAGTTTATCACGTTTTATTCAATATGTTTTTTTTTTTTTAATAATATGGCATGCGAATGCGACTCAAGGTATATTAAACTATGTGCGACTCCTTCTCAATAACGATGAAGCCATTGTGATCCTACTGTGAACGAATCGATGCCAAAGTGAATGAAACATCAAGAGCACAATAGACACGTTCAATCGTTCCTAACGTACGAAATATAAAAATGTTTGTAACAATGACAACCTTTCTATGCTACTGAGATAGGAAAAGTGCTGAAAATGGATTAAAAAGATTGAAAGAGCTGTTGTCTTCGAGTTTTCGATAACACCGAAAAAGAATCGTTATTGGTTTTCAGTCAGTAGTTTCAAAATCAAAAGTTGTTCAATAAAATTACGCTGACAATCAGCCATTTTTGACTGAAAAATTACATACGACAGTTCACAAAATGGCCGCCCTTCGCCATCGTTTAGTCAAAACTCAAAAGTCCTTGTCTCTGGCCCATGAATGCAAACGAGCAGGTTGTGTATCACCCACTGGCCACCAGGCACCTGCATCATTTTATAGACACACACAATAATGTACAAGAACCAAGCTACGCTGCTTCAATTTCCTACACACACAGGTAGAGAAACTGTGGGAATGCACCAGGTTGCGTATCTATTGTGTATTGAAAAAAATCGGATCCGGTGCGTAGGAGGCTATAGACTAGTGCACGTGCTATTTTTTTTTTAAACATAATGTCGCCTTTTTGTTATATAAATAATTATGGCGCTAGGCCAGGTGCTGAATTGATGGTCGTGGGACCTCCGCCCTATTGTATCCACCGGCTTAGATGGATGTGTGAAAAGCTGAACATGTCAAGTAAGCTTAGTATAATATGTTGAGTGTGCGAATCTTGCTTGACGATGATTTCATGTGGTCGATAAATTAATGATAATGTGTTATGATTTTACTGATAATTCGAAATTATGTCACGGCTGCCGTGTTGCCGATAACGATGTAAGAAATCAAGGACGGCGTTATAAGAAATTAGAAAATACTGTTTCCCTTAAAACTTAGTAGTTTGGTGATGGACTACGGAAAGACTGTAAACCTCATTCATATGTATATTACTTACGTGAGACCCGTCTATAGAAGAAAAACAAATGAAAATATGTTTCGATTGCTTTTGCAATCGAAACATATTTTCATTTCAGTACGTAGGAGTTCAATATTACTGAAATGATGGCAAATAAATTAAATCCCAAATAAATTGGGATACGAGGGCAGGTGGATGGAATGGTCATGAAGAATAAATATAATCCCCAGACTAAGGAAGTTCACCGGACGAGATGATTTTTACATACATATCCGTCTTCCCAGCGTGGTTCAGATTTAGTTTCAGTGTCAGTTGTCAGAGTGTTCCAATGCGGCAGTTTTTTTTTAATAATAGGTGCAGGGGGCAAACGAGCATGGCGGCCCGCTCTTGGTGTGGTAAAGCCTCCAATATACACCTGGAAAATCAAAGGAGTCTTTTACCTACGTAAGTACCTCCTTATTTCTTTAAATATTATAGTGTTGCATGGTTCTTCTGGCGTGTAGCCATAGTCAGAACTAACACCTCCTCTTATTTACATCTAAAGCATCTAACTAAGGGAAATTTTCAAAATACGTTCTCATATTCAATGGTGGCTGCGTGTCGTAGGCTTGTAGGTCATTCAGTTAGTAAATCAGTTCGACAATCAGATAGGTGCTTCAAGTCGTATTTTATATACAGTAAGAATAGATACATACTAGAATACAGATATCCTTTCTTCGTTATAATAATAATGATAATTTTGTCTTTAATTATTCCCTCACCTGCCCAGCGGTATCACAGATTTCTACGCAAAGCGGCCTGTCGTCCACGTCCACCACAACTGAAACAAACAAATGGACATCGTTAATATTCTAGTCAATATTTAACAAGTTTGAATTAAGAATTTAGCTTGGTTTAGTTATTCATTTGTAAATTAAAACAAAAGGTACATACATTGTGCAGATAAAAGATAGAAAAAAATCTACCAAAAACTTCTGCATTATTTTTGCTGGCAGATTTTTTTTTGCTTTGTTTTTATTACGCAATATTTTATACTTGGCAACAAAATTCAATGAACTACGTTTTCGAAGTACTTTCAAGTTTGTTGTACACACAGCATTGATTGTGTAACTTAAAAGTAATATTTTAAATGTCAGTGCGAACACGGCTTACAATCGCGAGCCACAAACTCATCTAAGTTAGGTAACCAACTTGATTCTTGTATTTTATTCCAACAATAGAACTCTCGTCTCAGTGCATAGTGAGGTGCAAGCTTAAACTTAAGTACTTAACAAATTAATTGAAAATTATAAGTTACATGGTAGACGTTGCACTTTCTAATCGCAGATAGGTATTATGTGCAGTTAAACAATGGATTCCTGGAAATAATTACAGCGGAACTAAACAACAATTTTGAAGTAGGTAATTGTTGTTACATAATAATTTCGACAACGAAATTACATTTTAATATCTACGTAATTTTCTTTCCGTGCTTTTTATAATACCTTAGACTTTACGTAATTACGCACCCTAAAAACTAGTATTTCTAGTACACACAACACACGCATTAAGAAAAAACAACAAAGCAGGACAAAAACAATTAAAATAAAATACAATAATGTCAAACGGTGTATGATTTCTTTTTTCACAGTGACAACACCGACTCGACACCCGATACGTCAGGTCTCCCTCGGCCCGGATACGCGCAGTAAACAGCGAATGCCCGAACATCCTGGCTTTTGTTCAGAAACCTGTATTACCGCATTTTACCGCCATTCGCAATTACTGAGATTACTGGCCACTCCAGCCATCATATTGTTTTGTTTTGTTTTGTGTCCTAATAGTTTTGTTATTGTTTATTTTTATTGTGCTTGTTGTGTGGCATGTATGTACCTTTTACTACATTTTGTATGTCACAAGGCATAGGTAGACAAAGGGAAATATCAAATAATAATGTGCCTATTTTAACCGAATTCGAATTAGGACTGGTCCAACTCCTGAATACTTACCATGAAATGAGCTAAGATGATCGATTTGAACTCATCCACGCTATACTTGACTCCCGACGTGTTCGGAATCTCAGATTAACAGAGTTAAAACATGCGTAAAAACGCATAATTTAACTCTGTTAATCTGAGATTTCTTACACAGAGCAATAAAAAATCTGTATGTACAGACGCCAGCACACCCAGCTACCCGAAACTGTCAAATTTTCCCAATCAACTTTGAACCTAATGCTTTAACTATACAGTTGAATATCTATTAAAAAAAATTACAGATTCGAGGCGTCTGTACAATTAAACCGTTTACTCTTCTAATATAGGTTAAACCGTTAGTTCAAAACTTCAAAGCGACCCGATAGGATTAAGTCAACCGAAGCAAAAGAAGAATATTGTACAACTGTCAACTAGTAGTTGAAAAAAGTATCCAACAAAAAGGAGGTCACGAGACAGCCGTTAAAAAAAGATAAAAAAAAAGCTCTGAAATCGAGAGCGTATCAGCCAGTGAGGCAGTCGGGCTGTTGGGCCAAAGTCCAGTGCCTCGACTCGAGTTAGTCACCATTTCGCTGCGCTCGCGTAGCCGTGACCGTGTCTCACGATCCTTGTGTAGTTGTGTCCGTATTAGTTTAGTTATGTCATTACTTTTATTGGGATTAACTTAGAGATAGAATATCTTATGACAACGACACTAAGGGTGATGCCAAACGACGACGCGACTCATTTCATTTGTCGCGTAAAATGAGTCGTGGAAATTACGCTGCATTCGGTTTCATACTAAAGTCCTGTTTGTAACACACGGCGACGCAAAATGAGTTGTCTGCTAACTCACGGGCATTATTTTTATTTCAACCGAATTCCGCTAGGGTTGAGGGAGGGCAGCGAGGCAAGCGTTAGTTAGTTACAGATTGCGCGAGAGTCGACACGTTTCTTGCTTTCTGCCGTCTGGCATTGTAACCGAATTTTAGTTGAACGTAAATTGCGGTACTCAAAATAATCGACTCACAGCACAAAAAATTACGCTCGTTTGGCCTGACCCTAAAGGTCACTGAGATGAAAAATCAAAGGTAAAACAACACTAAAAGAGCAGTATGTAGAACTATACATACACGTAACTCATCCATTGGCACAGCACATCGAGGTTCACCTGAATCTATAAACTTGACTTGAGTAAAAGTCATTGCTAAGATACGAATTTTATTCTGTATTTTAGTAATTGCTTGAAGTTAGAACTGTCAAAAGCTAGAATTCTTAGCTTTGCTTTCTTTAACGGTTCTTTCTTCGTTTAAATTCTTGCATACTGCATAAAAATGTTTGCATAGGTATTCACTTGAACTCAAGTAATTACTTTAACTTGACTGTACATAGATACGGGTGTCAGACAGCTATGAGTTTTGCACAGAAAGGCTAGTCTACAAAGGCTAGCCGAACTTTATCTTAAACTCGATTAAAGCTCGGGTCCTGTTTTATGTATTGCTTATAATTGTATTTTGTATTTTTAAAACGTTATAGCAAAACGGAACTGTTATTCGGGTTAATTAAGTTATTAGTGCTAATGTCACAAGAATCAATAAAGTCGAATGTAGGAGTTCAATGGTCATTCAACGCAAGAGGTCAATCAAAGCTGTTAGTACTTGATCCATCAATTAGGGAACGTTGATTCGAACTCAAGAGCGGTAGGTATATATGAAAATTTAGTATAAGACATATCTTCCCAATATAATACCAGCCTATTACTGTCCAACTTCAGGGCAAAGGCCATCACACCTTCACACATCATCATCTGCCTAGCTTTTTCTCAACTATATTGGGGTCGGCTTCCAGTCTAACCGGATGCAGCTGAATACCAGTATTTTACATGAACCGACTGCCTATCTGACCTCCACAACACATATGCTTTGAAAATAGAACAACATTGTGGTTTAGAACGAAGAGAAGAGCCTCAACTAAGGTAGGAAAACTAAATAAAGCAAGAAAATGTCGCAGAATGAGCCCATTGAAGATGCGCGACGGGAACGGATGGCCTCGTGTCACAGAGAACAAAATAAACTAGTCTAGACAAACAAAACACTGCCTTGCCTGGTGATTACATCAACAGATATATACTTTCGTACCAGATATAAGATCTTGCAAGCATAGAAATTGTAGATTGTATTTTACAACATAAGGTTACTGTCTTTTCATTGTTATTACTTCTGATTTTCCCGTATAGGGACCTCTATTCGTATTGAAATAAGGTTCATGTCAGTGGTTAAATAGCTGTGGGTTGAATCTGAGCGATGACCTCTGTTTATACAGATCTAGGCAAAGATAAGGATTATGATAGACAGATTAAAACTGAGAAGAACCAGTCTGAAAAAGATAGCAGACTGAAAAATATAAATGATGATAAAAGTTTGAAAGTCGTTTCAGATAATTGCCCAAGAAGAGCCAGCTAGCCAAATCCAGATAAATAAAGTCTGAATGAATAAGTTTACATTATAAACTAAGAGGCTTATCAAGCTTGAATGGCAATTCCACTTAGAGTAAGAACTTGAAACTCACATAACATCTTTTGCTTATTTTTATGAGCATTTTACATAAAAGCTATGAATAAAAGATGTAAAAGGCTTAGCGTAAACATTTCTTTTTAGATCTACTTTAGAAATTATGTGAGTGAGCAGAGGGCATAGAGATATATTGATACATAGATAATCTAATTTGCGACCTTTACTTGCCATTTGGAACGGTTCAAAAACCCTGGTGACCCCGTTTAGATGGCGCCACTGTGACCTTCCCGGGGACCTAGATCAACTTGACCTATTATCGAATAAAGACGACCATCTACTGATTGTAAGTGAGCGATAAAGTGAATCATAGAGTTGCCATTTAAGAAAATGAAAGACATTTCTGACCTTGGATCCTTGGATTATTTTGTTTTGTTTATCATGTGTAGATGCAAATTTTGAGTTTGAATGTGGGTGGTTATGTTAGTAGGGGACGAACTAAAGAGACGATAGATGAACTGAGAAAGATAGCGACTAATAAAAAAGTATGGAAAAAAAAGACATGCTTTACCGGACCCCTTATAAATTAGTTACATGATCATCATTGAGAGAGAGAGATTGCGCTTGATGGAAGAAGGCTTCAAACAAGCCACCATGACTCTGATATTCTTTCGTAGATGTATCAGTTTATACTTTTGTTTAGGTAGTAATAAGTTGCATCCGGTTAGACTGGAAGCCAATCCCAACATAGTAAGTAGGGAAAAGGCTATAGGCAGATGATAATCTTTTGACAAGGCCATGTAAAGCATTTCAATAGTGCGATCTAACTACATCTTTTGTATTTCCTCCAAAACTGATCAACGAAACCGATACATGCAACCGTAATCGTTATCACAGCTAAATTAGTTTTAAATTAGACTAGATAGTGTCAATTAGGTTCAAGTCTCAGTGGTCAGGTAAATGGGCACTGTTGCGGTTGGGATCACAACAGGATGAATGCCAATGAGAGGTCGTTTAGTCGCTGCACTGCCAGGGACATCTAAATGGCTTTTATCGTTAAACTATGTCGGATGTGGTTTGTGTAGAGCAATGAAAGCGTGACGTTGTATATTGAGATCGGTATGAAATATTCTTATGTTGTACATATGGCTTGATAGCCATCCGTCCGTATTGGTCCGAACATTTCCAGCTTTTTGGCTCCACGGCCCAGTCCCGACTTTGACTGCAGTTGTCATTTGTGCGGATTTTTCAACGTATGGTACCTATATAAAAATAAATGAATAACGAAAAAGAAAATTAAAAGTAAAAATTTCGGACATTTTTGCAAACGTCCGGCTTTTTGTCAGTCAAAACTATCCAAAATGGTAACTGTGTAAATGTGCCGAAAATATTGATCTGAAATTGAACGACTCGTATTTAGACAGATTCAGTTTTGTTGTATAATGTGTATTACTTCTATTATTTCTAATTCATCTGTGACTTGTAGTGTAGAAGGATTAAGAAGGAAACATTTTTCTTCTTCTACTCGACATGCATTGCCAAACCAACTGTCTTATACGGTTTTAAAATTCTCGTCTGGTGTTCTCATTGCGATTTTTTCAGCATCATCTCTTCATCAAAAACAACAGAAATTGGTTGAAACACTGTTCTGTTGAGCTAAGTTAATCAAGTACCGATAAAACGTTCTCAAATCTCATATTTATGATTTTAATCTTACTCGTATTGAACCGAGGTCAGCTCTCCGGGTCCGTAGTCCCAACAATCTGAGCTAACGTTAATACCCGGTCAATTTTAGTGTGCCATTAAATTAGGTCCGGATTTACGACGTCTCGTGGTTTTTATAGTCAGCCGTGTTTTTTGCGAGTGGAGTGTGCACGCAATGATGGCGCGAACCGTTTATTTAAATGTTGCCATTTTACAAAATGTTTGACACCCGTTATAGAAGTGTCAACGGCACGTATTAGCCACGAGTGTCTAATTAGACTGTATGCGATTTCTGTGAAATAATCGTGTAGGTAGCTGCACGTCGGAGTTATAATAAGCCAGTATAAGCTATAACAGCAAACATGGTAAATATCCCGTTTCTAGTGATAATAAGCTATAGCCGCTTATTCTGTAGAAACATCTTACCCTTTACCCTAGGGGGCCTAGGGGCCTAGGCCAGATAAAGTGTTACTAGTTGACAGTTCCCAGTTCATCTTTTTATTTTATTTTTTATGTTAGTAGCCCTAGGTTGAAAAATAATGATTTTTCGTTTATCCATAGTGATTTCTCAGCCGCAGCCTCTGAATTTGTGTCCGGATAGCCCGGATCAATAAAAGGAACAAATATTAGTATGGCTTACAGGTAGTTGTTCCGGTTCTGGCTGTTTGTATATGTGAGTTTAAATGTTTTGTAAACGCGCACCCACGATACAAGAGAAATTCTTAGAGTCTGCAAGGTTTTAAAAAAAAAAAAAAAAATGCGACTGAAAAATAGGAAAACAGCAGCGTTCCTTGTTATCTTTGGGCAAAATCTACTTATTTTGTCCGTAGGTAGGTCATACAACACGATCAAGTGCTCAATTTTTTAAGAGAAGGTTGAAACATGAAAAGATCAAGGTTAAATGAAAATATCACGAGTTTGCACGTTATAAAGCATTGTTGAATTGAATGGCATTGTCTGTAGCATGTAGATTAATTTATCAATGCATTGGAATTGTGACATACACATAACATAACACAGTAGGTAGGTACCTATTCTTTGACATTTCGTCAGTTATGTTTTAGGTTCCATGTAATTTTGTCAAGTTTGGACTACAAGTGGGAAGAGAGCTTCCTTTGCCCTGAAGTAGGACATGATAGGCTTATAATAATAATGACTTTTTTTTTCCGATTGAAAATCATCAAATGACCCCTCCCGCTCTGGGCGGAGTGGAAGGGTGTGTCAGACTTGTACTGGCTAAAACCCATACATGTTCCTTCTTTGCCCTTTGTGTTCCAGGGCCGCGGTATCTCTTTCGAACAGTCCCGCAGCCCCGGCAGGCATTGCGAACCCATTTAATCTGCAACACATTTTAAAATCACACAGTCTATGCTGCTTCTGCTACTTCCGTGATGGAAAATCCCGATAGCTAATTTGCCCGACCTGGGCACTGAACCTAGGAGTTCACGCTCAGCATTTGCGACTGCTAGACCAACAAGGTATCATAAGTTAATAAATTAACAGACACTTAGTAATAATGGATATCACATAACATCAGTAGACTGCAAGCAAAATTAAACGATAAAGTTGAATAATTATGGTTTAATTATAAAATTATGGCTGATTGAAACTATTGAAGGACCTAGGTTTAATCGATTTAAACTTAATTGGACGTAAATCAGCTCTGACTTAAGTACTTATTAACGTAAATCAAATCTTGCTAACGAGCCACAACATAGTTGGGAAAAGGTTAGTTAGATGGTCACGATAAAATGCGTAACTAAATAAGTACAGTACGTGAGTTAGGTGTGCCTGTTTTCACTAAGTCTAGAGGACACCTCAAAAAATGCCTGTTCGATTTTTAATGCTAGGGTTACAGTTCATACCTCATATACGGAGTGGAAGAGACGCCGACGCGAAAACGGTTACCGAGTATTATACTTTTCATCGGTTATTTTTTTTTAAATCAGCTGTTTTTTACAAAAGTGCAATGAATGAAAATGTATGGATGTTCAGAATGATGACGATAAGCTGGTTGGTACCAGGCTTCATAGCCTAGCACACCGGCGCAAAGTTGCATGTTTGTCGGTCTTTTACAGATTGTACTTCGGTGAGTGGGCCCAAGAGCTCCACGAGCTCATTCCACCATCTCCCGTCTACCATCGGGAGTCCAGACATACTGCAGGTTATCACCCTTACCTTGTTGATATTCGCACGAAGCGCTTTGCTGCATCATTTATTATGCGCACAGCCAAGGATTGGAATTCCCTGCCTGCGTCGGTGTTCCCAAGTTCATATGACCCCAATCTATTTAAGTCGCGAGTTAATAGGCTTCTTTTGGGTTAGCTCGTTCCATCGTCGACCTCATCTCTGTCCTCTGGACTAGATTGAGGTCAAGAGTAACCCCATTCATTATAAAAAAAAAAAAAAAAAAATGTATTGAATACGTGGTAAACGTTTTCGCGTCGGTGTCCCTTCCACTCCGTGTGTAGAGTTACCTACGTCATCTTTCACGAATTCCAGAGTTACAATTGTAATGGAACCATAGCACTTACTTTTCTCACCTCTCGACTTAAGAAGACTTCATCTTTGCTCAGAAACGTTTGTTATAATAACTGAATTGATACCTATTGTTGATACGACTCGTCTATGCAACGAATGTATATCATATTTATTAACCCCGAGAGCAATGTTTACATGTTGCTGTCACTGACTGACTACTTCTAGTAGTCGCAAACGCTACTACGACATGATGTCTTGAGTTCGATTCCCCGAAGTTTTGGCCAAAGCCGAAGTTTTCTACGAAGCACCGAAATTGAACGAACTGTTACAAATGTGCAAAGAAAAGGCGAACCGCGGGGTGCAGGGTTCACACATTTCGAAATGTTAGTATTTTCGACAAGTTGCAACGTACTTCATTTTAATCATCTCCGGCAAGTCAAAGTCGGAAAGTCAACATGAAACCTTTAACTCAAAAGTAAAAAAAAAATCTTAATAATATTCACGTTTAGCCAATCTTGAACTGAAGGTTGTGGTGATAGCCGATTAATCGACTCTGGGTTCGGCCAGAAATCGACCTTTAATCGGACAGCCTCTGGCTTGCTGACAGATGCTGCACGTGCTCAGCAGTGGGCTCACCTCCCACTACATGGGACTCAGACATAGCTGACAAATTATTGGTGTACTACCTATACGAAGGTACACCTCTGCCGATGCGGCTGATTGACATTATAGGAAGTTTCTAAAATGTTTATGCGATCTCCTGGTTTTATAACCTCGTTTTGGTCGCCATAAAAAGAAATAAGACCACCGTAGTGGATGAGTTCACGGATGAACTTACTTCCTACTTTTGAAGTAGTTTTTAATCGACTTGTAAAAAGGAGAAGGTTATGTATTTAGTGTCTGCTGAAATTTTTTTTTTTAGGAAATCTTGATTTTTTTTTACTTTGATGTTATATTAGGAACTTACGTAAACTGTTATTTGTTTTTATTTTTAACACAAAGTCGTGATAAAAATAGAATCGAAACAACCTTACATAAAAGTGACAAACCTATCTCTCCAAGTAAGAGTATTTACAAGCAAAACATTGACTTGACTTATGTAATCAAGTCGTTATCATTAATTCACGTGACATTCACACATTATAATTTAATTTACTGACATTCCAGATAGTGTTTTAATAAAACAATCATAAAGTGAGGTGCAGTATTTCTACGGTCTACCCTTGATAAAGAATGCAACAGTTTATGTAGGCCACTAGGGCATCGAGTGTTGGTATACAGTAGCCCATTTCTGTTCTTTCACCTTTATGAATTTAAAGATAAGTAAGTTATCATTGACATTATGGTTTTTTTCTACAAATTCTTGACATGGTTGTATGATTTTTTTAAAGGTGGCCTGTATTTTTCGGGGTTACTTATAAGCAAAATATTTTGTGGATTGTAGTAGACATAATTATTTTTACTGCCTTTGTCTATTTGAAATTATTATTAAAGTAAATGTGTACAGGAATCCATGACTTTATCAGTGACTAAACAAACATGCTCTGCGAAATTCCCGCGTTTAAAGGTTACGGTAACTGACAGTCCACTTCGGGGAAACCCGTAAACCGACCTATCATAAAAAGAGGTTCTTTTTAAGATAAGCCATTCACAAGAGTATACAATACATAGCTGTTTAAGGTACTTCTGGCACATGGCCAAAATCGGAGCTAACTCCGCCATCTTGTTTTTTGTTTAAATATTATTTCATGAAATAATACCAAACTACGTCTCCCTGTCAATGTCAATCAAGCGTCAAAAGACAGCATTATACCGTTAACCGTAAGCACAGATGAATAAGTCCCGTTTATGACATTAAAACATTTTATATCATTTTTCTTTGTGTTCAAGCTTGTTATTATTCCTACAACAATAATTTATATGAATCATATTATAAGAGGCGATCTAGTGACCTGGATACGGGCCTGTGGACTGATATCGATCGTTACGGAGAATAATAGCAGTATTCTAGCACAATCATCAATATTGCAGGCTGGAACGAGCGACTGGGCTGGCAACTCTGTTATTTTTTCGCAATATTCTGATTTTGCAGCATCTATCAAATTAATTGCCTGTTTGAACAGATATGCAATACATGCATGCCTGGTTGCAAATGTTGCGATCCGGTTTCGAAATACGATATTGCTATAGGTAGAGGTACCTAGGTAATTACTTTTATCTATCTTAGAAAGATTTCGTTTTGTACAAAAAATGTACGTAGGTACCTAGTTAGGCGTTCCAGAATACGCTGAATAAATCATAAATCTCTCAAATAGATACAATTCTTCTTCTCAGACGAAGGTCAAAGTTAAAGAAAAACCAGAATTTGACCGTTATTGATATAAAAACACCTACTACCAACAAACTCATAGGCAAAACCATACAATAATCTAAAGAATAGAACCAGTAAAAGTTGTATAAAGGATAGGAAACGGAAAATTTTCCCGTTTGTTGACAATTTAATTATAACACGATAAGATAGCAGATTGATTTCAAGGAAAGCGAAAACAAACAATGTTTTATCTTACTTTCTATGCAGATTGCACATGTTAACTATTATAATACCTACTACACATAAAGTGCAAAAGCAAAATCTAGAAGACTACAAGGGTTAAAATAAAGGCGGCAAACTAGGTCATCTATAAGTGTAGTGTGTTAAGTGTTCAACCAGAAATAAAAAACCTTCCAGAACCATTATACTGATATACCGAGGCTATTTTTTTACAAAGGATAGGGAGGCCGAGAATATGAGTAGGAATCTGATACCAAAATGATCATTAACAGCTTGTCGAATTCGTCATCTTATTGACTAAAATCAATCGGAGTTTTCGTTACGAACTGTCACAACTCGATTGACAAGTCGATCCAATTCACGTACATTTTTGCGTTACATTGCGTTTAAAGGCTGAATACAAAAACGTGTTTGCCTATATGGAAATATAGAAAAAATAAAAACGCTCCATATGAATGAAATATTAAACATGGTTGAATATTTTCATGATTTTTTTATACAAACAAATCTATTTTAAACAAAGGAATACACTATTCAGGTTATATATCTAGATAGAGTAGGTAGGTATCCGATATTTAACAATAATAATAATATACACTGGATTGCGTTAATGATGATCATTTTGTAAATTACAACAACCTTTATAAATTAAATACTCAGTAGTTTCCGTTAGTCAATAAACTTTCATGCTTATATGCTACGAGTGAATAATTTCAATATTTACAAGGTCTATTTACTTCCGCCAACTTAAAGTATTAGGATATTAGGTTTATGATCCGTGTTACCGTGTATGATATGAGGACCAGTTACTCAATGAGAAAGCTGCTGCTCTTTTATTTATTCATTTTGTCAGATTAAGAACGTTAGGGCAAGGGCAAAAACCCGCCAAGTGCGAGTCGGATTCGCGCATGAAGGGTTCCGTACCATAGTAGTAGGGAAGCCCCCTTTAATTTGTTTTTTATTATTTGTTGTTAAAGCGGCAACAGAAATACATATTCTGTGAAAATTTCAACTTTCTACCCATTAGGGATCATCAGATACAGCCCGCTGACAGAAGGACGGCCGGACGAACAGCGGAGGCTTAGTAATAGGGTCCCGTTGGTACGGAACCCTAAAAAGGCCGCGGCGGTGACACTCGTGGTATAACTTTGGGTAAGACGCTGATTGTCTTCGAATCAGATCAAGAATCCTCATCATCATCATTCTGCACTTGTTCGAATTTATGTGGAGGCAGTGCAGCAAGAGTGCATCATTAAAAGTTGTCACCACGTCATTCGCACTTTTTTTTAGGGATGAGAATTACACAATTCACTCATCGAATCACGAACTCTTATCGCTTTTTTCAGTTTAAACATTCCTTCTTTCTTTTGTGATTTCAAAAAGGGACCATAACTTCTTCTGACCACTGAAAATAAAAAAATGAAAATATTTTTGACGCGTCTATGACTCAATCCCTAATTACGTTTTTTACATTCATAAATTGGTTCGATGCCACGGATACCGGACGTGTTAAGTAAGGCATCGACTACTTTTTCCTCAATTAACGTTTAAATAAACTGGTTTAAAGACATACGAGTACTGTCACTCCTTAATACCAATGTTATTTTTAACTGCAAGCACTTATTATGTGTTAAGTACATTTGTTTGGTCTTTTTTGTTGTAGCTGTGTGCCATATTTTTATGCGTTTGTATGTCCAATGATGGTTTAAGGATTTAACTGCGAAACGATTATTATTCAGCCTCATTATGTCTTGTTAGTCTGTGTTTTCACGATGCTGTTTGTATTCAAAATAAGAAACCAACAAAAACAAAAGAAATTCAAATTGCATTCACCCAGAATTGCAGGACCAAGTCAATGTAAAAGAAAGTGAAAAAGTAAAGTAGAGCATATTCCGCAATAATGCCTATTCTGAAATAAAGAACACAGTCATGCAGGGTACAATTTGTGTTATTCGTGGGGTATCAAAGTGCTCGACTTGTAGCAATAAGTCAGGTAAGGACCGCCTACAATGTGTTCCATGTATGGCATAAAATAAAGCTGAGTTACTTCCATAGCGTCTCTTGGGGCGTGGCGCAAGTGGTAGTAAATGAGGATTCCCCATAACAGTCACTATAGAATCTAAAACCAAATAGAAAACACAGAATCTAGAGTATTTTTATATTGCTATGTTGGTAACATCTGGAACATCAGTTAGCAGTTTAGTGGAACTTTGAATAGGGCAAAAAGCATGCTAATTAATTTAAATTAGAAGAGCTTCTGCTATCCTAATCCACTAAACAAAAACAAAATAAAACTACTCTGCATGTCCACAAACTTCGACCAATGTAAAGCAAGTTTCAAAACTCAAACCGCTACATCTTATAACACACGTCGGCCCCAGCGTCGCCGTCTCCCCACATCCGCAGGGTAGTCATTTGTGTCCATATCTGTTCCACACATCCTAGCGAGCGAATTAAATAATCTTGTATCTGAACTCTCGACCAAACATGGCAGTCAGGTAAGACTTTATTCTCTATAATTATATAAGGGTAAATAGCTTACCTTTAAATGCGACCACATAGAGCGTATTTATGTTGTTTGACTCTTACAAGTTCTAAGTTTTTTGTCTTGTTTATTGATGACTAATTCGAGTCGATTCGTGCAGCGGTTATGATCAAATAACATTTTTATATGATTTGTGGTGTGACAGTGACCAATTAACTGGCCGTGGTTCCTTTCTAAAGGTACAATGAATAATGGACCGTCTTCGAAGGATTGTAAACAATCGGTGAGGAAAGAGGCAGTCACCATTCTAAACAAAATATTATTATGTCGTCGATATATACGAGATATTGTTTAACTGGCAGTGATGACAGTTCATGATTAATATTGAATACACGTACCTACGCAGATAATTGAATATTAGATTTTCGAATTTGTGCGTAATGATGATAAATGAATGACAAAAACAGAGAAAAATCTAAAAACAGGGTGATGATAAAAGAAAGGAACAAAGTAAACCTTGAGATGACAAGAATGTCGAAATAAAGGATAAGGGGTGACGACTGTGATTGAATACGATATTAAATCAACGGACAATACGACTAAATTCAGACTGTCTCTGTTCTCTATGGGCACTGTCTAACATTAATAGTACATCAAATCTAATTCATTCGTTTATTCTGCTGAACACTTAAAACACCTGTAAAAATCCTCTTGTTAATAAAACTTAGCTGCAATGCTCATAATTTTAATATTTACTGGAAAATTATAGCCATAAAACAGCTCGTCGACTAAAAAGTATCACACTTGAACCAGATAGATGTAATGGTAGAAATTAACATAGACAAGCGACAAGTCCAAGATCGTATGGCGGAAAACTTGGCGCCAACTTATAAATAGTTTCCAATAAAGTACCGCCATTAGGTGCAGTGAGTAATCTAACTGGAAATAATTGACTCGTCCTTGCTGACAAATTAGTGCACTGCGTTTATCTTTATCTCTGTCTTTCTTTAACTTTTGAAAGGACAGAGAGATTGCGAACTTGAGAGCAATAATAGAAAGCTTGGTATTATCAATCTATTTGTTTCAAATTTTTTAATTAATCTAGTTTTAGTCCTTTGAAAGAGTTTAAACTATTTACACCTGAGATTGAACAGTCACAATATTCACAATTGCTAGAGCTTAAGTCTTTTTGCAGTTTGCCGATGATTTTTTATTTTTTCTTGTAAGCAATGCTTCAGAAAACTTTATTTTTTCCGTCTTAATAAAAGATAAAGCAGACATTCCGCCTTCAGCAGAAGTTTTAGCTCTTAATCATCAATATGACGAATGAACACGATGAATCACAACTGTACCTTGAATACTTTACCTTTTTCGCTTCTATTATCTCGTTTTAATAACGTTGAGTGATGTGTCATCCAGATAGATCGAAAATAACTGATAATGGTTACATATATTTCAGTTTTTCCGAGAAGATATCTATAAATAGAAACTCATGAGAGATTAAACTGAATCTGTTACCAATCTCGAATCGGTAGAATTGTAACTTCGATAAAAGTATTTCAAACTAAGTTCATTCATTTCGACTCGGTAAAAGTTTATTATTTTCGAATATCATTTCTCGAAATTCCTACTTGACTGTAGTCTGTATAAAATATAAATCTTCAAATCTCTACCAGCTTCTGAGTGCTGAATGCCATGGAACGAAACGATATTTTATCATTTAAGGACAGATCATTGAGGAGTTCTGTCACGTCCTTTCGATATACGCAAACTAGCCCTATAAGGGCACCGGCAGATTCACTGCTTCGGATGAATACTAATGCCTGTGACAAAAACGTTAATGTGCCCTCCATCTGTTATTAGACAGAATCGTTAATTAGAAACTAAACAATAGATTCCGGCTTCATTATGCTATAGCATTTCTTTATTGATTCCACGCACAACCGGTTTGTTTGACAACGTTTATTGCGCTATTCGTTATAAAAATCTTCGCCACAAGTCCATCAATGAAATCGAATTAAATATGGTGAGCTTTCAAAATAACAGTGATGCTTATCCTGGTTGCAGCTTAGGGTCAGAGCTGGGTAGGGTAGCTGTCAGAGCCAAAACGTTTTGGCTCGGACGCAGATTTTATAATCTGCGTCCAATTTCAGCAGAAGTCGCAAATCTTACGTCTTGTGTAAGTTCCTTCTACTAGTAGCGGTGCTTCTTTATAATATAATACATGGATTAGACTCTGGTAACGAGATGAACAATACATGTTTTTCCTTGGATACTGACCAGCTTGGACTTGCGTTTCTTCTAATTTTATAGGCTGCAATGCTCATCACATGGGCTCATATAAATCGTGTACAAGTACGCATATTGTGAGTGATTCCAGTCAACTAGACTGGTGTAGACAATTAGACATATCGACCCGCACTGGCAGACGACCACCAGACAATTTAAAGAATACCGTCTCGATAGCGGATCACTGAGCGAAAATTCTTTCTGTTATCTACAAAATATGTATTAAATGAGGTTATGAAAAGCCAAAAGGTTAAATTGCGAATTCTAGATTAACTAACTGTAGTTTTGGCTGCAATTTGTAATGTAGTTTGTTTTCTTATACAGTTCTTAAAAGTACTAAAAATACAAAAGTCAGCACACACGATTGGCCTTAAAATTTCTCTTTCTCATTTACGTACCAATTGGCTTACAGTCTCGTAATCCGCAAACCGGTCTCACCGGTGAAAAGTTCAGTTGTCCCTCGTTCATTCTGCACCCGATTCGTTCATTCGTCACGATGAGAATGTGAATTACATGTAATTACAGCCTTTACGGAAATATTTTACATTGTTCTTGGGATAAAAACCATAATGAAGAGTAAAATGGTTAAAAAGGCAAGTAGTTTGTGTTTTCCAAAAATTTTTATTTATTAACATTTTAAAAGCGGTTGACTGTTACATCAACATCACTCTGTTGCCCTTTCCAAATAAGTTGGGGTCGGCGTAGCCTATCTTCTACTTCCATACTATTACCCGTTATCTCAGAATTCTAGCCTTCAGCCTCCACACAGTCCATCCATCGTTTCTTTAGTCTTCCTCTACTCTTACAGTTTGACCGTTTCACGGTACACCATTCACAGTAAGTTAGCTTTAGAGAAAGGGCACAATTTTATATTATGATCTGTAAGTAATAACACAAATATTAAAACGGGTTGGGCTTAGGATTCCAAAATATCGGTTGTCGATTGAAGACATTCTTCAAAAGTTAAGTCATCAATCAACCCAATTATGATCTTGTTTTGTTTGGTAATACGATAGCGACTCGTGCTACCGGTTATTTCGTACTTCGTTTCAAAAAGGATTAATATGTCAATGGGATTAGCAGTTGTGGTTGCTTTAATTGTGTATCACCTTAAAGTACCAAATAGTAGTTCAAACAATCTAAACAGTTTGTCCGTTTTTTTTAGAGTTTTGGAAGGTTTTGAATTCTAGATCCATGTACCTAGGTACATGGATTTAGAATTCCAAATCTTCCAGTTCTGTAGGTACTTATACTTAATTAATTTACTCAGGTGTGCAATAACGCCAATCTTATAAAATAACCTTCAACAAAATAGTAATTTGATGCTATTATTTTTTTCGTTCGCCTAACTGGAATATTCTTTTAACGTTACTTTCTTATCAGATAACAGCTCATAATACAGATCATTATCAGATCAGGCGACTGAGTCGAGTGTTTATCTTGGTATAATAAGTAGATAAGAAAATTCGCAGCAATTGATAAGTACGTAAAATGACGGAGTACCTAAACATACGATGCATTTTAGAGATTTGATAAGCATTAAATATGAAAACAAACGGGAAGGTCTTTTGTTATGAATCAATCAATTTCTTTAGATTCGGTCAAACTATTGCGAAAAATTGCGGATGCGGTTCCGGACACTGGACTGGTACGGGAGAGATACTGTAAATATCTAAGAAAATATGCTCATAATATGTAAAATAACTTTTCAACCTAACCCACAGACCTAACCTAATCACAAAGGGCATAAGTGTGCAACCGCCACGGTAAGTTGTATCTAAACTAGAGACTACTCCCTTGATACTGGATCTCGATCCAAAGCCGTAACCATTTGAGTGATTAACTGGAAAGAAATATCTAGATTTATGTCAGAATATTATTCCAGAACTGGCCTTATTGTCTAGGAATTTGTACAACTGACTGGCCTGGTAGACAATCGTAACATTTGAGACGATCAATAAGACCAACTCAATTCTGCACGCGTTTAGACCCTGTACGTGCGAAAAGGCGTTTTCTCTTATTGTTAACAAAAAAAGTATGATGAAAGAAAGGGAATTTGGAAATAAAATTGAGAACGAAGCGTACTACCTATATTAATTCCTAACTGACGAATACAGGTAATAAGAAGTCCTTTCCCAAACTGTTAGAAACTTTAAACATGCAGTTTAGAAGTCTTAACTCAATAGTTTGTCAATGATAAAGATCTACTATCAGACTATCAGTAGATTATACCAAACCCATAATCACGAACAAAGAGGCCGGTTAACCGCCATGTTGGCGCAAAAAATGACAACAACCGCAAATCATACAATTTTGAAATCACCGAGCTGGAACATCTAACAGTCATTCATTTGTTTACTAACCAACACGAATACTACTAAAGCAAACAAAAACTAACAAGCTAACGTAAAAAGAAACACCTATTAATATAACTTCTTACGATTTTCTTTTGTTGCCGCCATTTTGGAACGAGAGTTGGCGCCAAGAACTTTTTGTTAGGTTATTTTTATGACCAAATCAGCAACGGTTGCTTCAGGGTAATGAGTAATGAGTCAAATAAAGAAGGTGAACTTATGCGTGAGTTAATTTTGTTGAGCACTCGACTTTGAAAGATACTGTACGCATTAAGATTTATGAAGCTACGAGCTGGCTAATATTTTTATAGGGTTGTAGAGGATTAGCGCGAGTTGCTTACGCAAGCGGCCTCTCTCTAGTTTCCTTTGTTGTCCAGGCAGGGTTTATATTTTATTCTGTGTGTAAATGTTCAGCATCGGATTTTCAGCCTTTCTTTTCGTTTGATGTTTGCATATTTTGAGCAAGGGGATCTACCTATTAAGCATCTTATTTTAATGAATGCTTAGGTTGTGCAATAATAAAATTTCATTTTGGGAACCTGAAAACTATGTGTTTTATTTTAATTTCTGATTAATACTCATGTGTCACATATAGCCAGAATAGGTAGGTATTATTGAGAAGAATTGAAGCAAATACATGATGAGACGATATGTTTCGGAGATTTTCCCGTGACATCAATTTCCTGCTCAGTTTCCTTGAAGAATAGAAATACAGCAAACATGTGGTAGGTATAATAAAGCAATACCTATTCAATCTATAGCATAATATCCATGGTTCGAACAATAGTAGGTAGAATAGATACTTATTGAGCGCGGACGCAGGAATGCAACGCGCATGCGCCCCGTCCATAATGAAAATGAGTGCGGTACCCGTCACGCGGCCCAGGCGCTAACCGTTACCTAAAAACAAACACACCATGCCATCAAATCAAGCCAAATACAACCTTAAATCACCTGTGTAACAAAAGAATAGAGTGGCTGGATATCTTGGTAGAATAAGCCGAGTGTAAACACCTTATACAGAGCCATACATGGCAGAGAAATAAAAATCAATCTCAACTATTTTTCTTCGATGATCGATGCAGAAAATTATATTCATTTATATCGTTTTATTGCCAGTCGTATCCTGCATTGGAAAATTTATGGTTTCTTGTCATTGAATGACGAATTGCGTTGCACCTTGAGCGATAAGAAACTGTAAAAACATAAGAAGACATCAGTCATTCAGAGATCGGGTTCTTGAAAGATGGGGTCATCGTCATGGCAAGTTAATAGGTACAAGCCCTTATTTTGTTTACATCATCATTATTAATATTTTAAAATTGTTCTTTATAACTTCACAATAAACAACGATAAACAATATTTTTTTCTGTATTTTAATCCCCCTCTTTATTTATTTATTTATTGAATGAACAATGTACACGTAGTTATACGCTAAACTTAAAACTAATGAGTACATGATCCTGTTATAGATTAGGTATACTGGTCTTTCTTTGTCACTAGATAAAAGACCTTTGTTTAAAAGGGCGAACAAAGTTTCACAAAGGACTTTTTAGGTAGGTAGTTGAACTCAGTGAAAATAATTGATGAGATAATTTAAGACAACTTAAATTGTCCGTAGATTCAAATCAAAACTGTAATATCAAAAACAATAACAGTCACAGAGTCCGTCGTTTTATAATGCCTGTATCTCGGCAAATCAACGTAGTTTGTCAAACTGACGAACAATTACCTTACTGTAATTATATCCCCTGTCTGTACACCGACAAAAATATTATAAAGAAGACTAGTATTACATCGAATGCATTGTAGCCTGCAGGTTTATTATTGTCCCTAATGCATCACCTGCAAGTCCTGCAACCTGCAACGCATTCTATTCAATAAATCGCTCTGGTTTGGGACCGGTTTTCGGTTGGTCCTTGGAGCAGCTGCTGCTTCTATATTGTGATCAACATGCAGTTTTATTCACAAACTTTAGCATCAACAATCAAAATTTTCATTTAAACTTAGAGGGATAAAGTTAAATATTGCAAAGCACAATCCCGTCTTGCTCAAAGATTTTTTCTCGACATCTCGTAATCGTAATTCGTGTTTTTGTGTAAAAATTGCATCTGAGTATGGTTGTAGGTAATACGATTGGTTTTTGTTTCACTTGCAGCTGATCCCTTCGAAGCATATTGTGGTTTTAACTCGAATCATAACTTCGTAGAAAAAGCTAAATAATAATAAACAGTCATTGAGAAACAATTTAATGAAATTGTCGTACGTAGTTTTTTTATAAAAATGTGTCATTAAAGCAGCATTAATAGCATAATTTATTATGAACACTTAAAGTGACTCATAAACGATATAAATATTTACAAAGACTCCGGCGCTTTTGACCTGTCATCGCCCATTCATAACTCTGTCCACAGTCGCAAAGTTTCTAAGGCGAAATCATTTAGCAATTAATCGTTTTGATTTCTTTGACCTGAAAAGCCTAAATTATTAACCTAAGTTATTGTGGAATACGATGAGTGATTCTAAGTTATAAAGTCTTGAAGAATAGTAACTTGTGATTGTGAGTGTTACCTAAAGCCCATATACATAAGTCTTAAAGAAAAATGCTAAATGAAAATTAATTTACTTCGACATAATCGAATCTTAGGAAACACAAAAAAGCCATTATATATAATTTCTTAAACGTCTGCTTCTGCCAGAATAATCATAAATTATCAATTTTAATTCAATCAAATATTCAAATACCTACCTATTAAACGATTTAACAACTAACACTAATCGACTCTTCATTAACAAAATCTACAAGAAGAAAGAACCATTACATCAACAAAGAAAACCTATTTTAGGCCAAAGCCCCAAATCCCACCAACGAATTTCTTAGAACTTTAAAAACGTACCATAAATTATTTCTTCTTCATAGCTTTACGTTTACGATGCTTATCAACCGGAGAATGTTGACGCAAATATTTCTACTGATGGTTTTGAACTTAATATAAGATTGTCATGGTACAGACAAAGCCATGAACGTATTTCGAAGCAATAAGTGACCAGAAAAGTAAGTATGCATATATGAAAATGGTGTGATGGGTGAATATGTCAGTAAAAAAAAAGAGGAAGACCACAGAAAATATAGAAGGATTGTGTAAAAGATTACATACATTGTGGATTACGTGAATTATAACCGCGAATAGAGATGTTGATGTTCAAGAAGCAAAATATGTCACGATCCCACATCAATTGGGAGAAAAACGACAGCACTTATAAAACTTATTTTGTAAAACGGAGCAATCTACAATCAAAATGCCGGCTGTTCTTGCCCACCTCGCCGCTTACAGTGTGTTTTAGTGCACAACGAGAATAAAAAAAGAAATGGTAATGTTCATTGTATGCAAACACCGACGATCCCGAAATCGATGCAGTCTGATTGAATCTCACGAGAGTTTCTCAATGTGTCGAAGACCGTGACATGTATAAAGCTTTTCAAAAGTCGTTTATGAAGGGATTTAGGACTTCTGAATAAATGTATTGCGTATTGAGTCATGTCACACACAATTTAAGAGACAAATTTAGATTATCAATGGTGAAGGAAAACTTAGAAAATTGGCTTATACCTACAAACAAGTATGTACACCAAACCGCACTGGGGCGGCGCGCGGCATAGTGGATTATTTTCCACTCACAAAGAATAGACTTACATATCACTATTGGGAACATTATGCTAATTATGCTTATGCTACCAGCATTATTATCAGCATTACAGAAATAGTACTTCGAATCTCCCTCAACTACAACACTAATTGTTGCTTTAGCTGCGAATTCCCTTCTTATTAGATAACATGTGACACGCCCGGGACCCCGACATTAAGCAATTGAACCCATTAAGCGAAGTATGCCGTTGATTGTTGCAATCAACCGCCGTACTGATTGATTGACACAACCTAGAAGGAATTAGGACTCGTTCAATACAGGCAGGCCATCAACTGTCTGTCAATGTCAACGATAGCTTGTATCACGACGAATTTAGCATACTGTATGTGGCTTTAATCCCCGAAGGATTAGGTAAAGATGTACTTAAAGTACGCTCACGCTACGATAAAGACACGACTTAGGCATAATGTTTAAGAGGTATTAAATGATGGATTGTTCTTTTCATTGCAATTTAGACTAAAATATTTATAGCTGTATGGCTGAAACAAACGACATTAAGACAGAACTACAAACTTCTATATTTTAACGGTTTTCAAACATGATGGTCTAATGTTTGAAAACCGTTAAAATATAGAAGTTTGTAGTTCTTGAAACTCAAACAACGTTCCAACTGCCCAGAAAAGACAAATGAAGAGAAATCTTCAGCCTTTCTTTTAGAAAAATCTTCGTGTATGACCTATACGTGGTCATATTTATGTAAAAGTGAATCAAGATGTGTTGGGCAAACATCGAACGGTTTACATTCGAAGCCGCACATAAGCCATAACGCGGCAGCCACGATTCGATGTCCAACGTGCACGTGTTTCCGAACTGGTTTGTCGAGAGTTCGAGTAACGATCGACATCGATGCTTCCACGGAATACTGTAGTTATATTGTATCGGAGATTAGTTTTTTGATTAAACTCTAAAATTCAATTCCACATTGCAGCGAAAACAAAACAGGGACCCGTTTTCGATGCCTCACCAAATTCTGTAGTAATTATTAAACATTTTTTTTGGATGAGTGGCTTCGTGATTATCAAATGGATTCTGTTCAGGTAGATATATTATCAAATGCAACTAGAGGGCAATTATTGAGACCTTACAACTGATGCTCTACTGCTACCATCTAATTTCAAATTGCCACCAGAATCAGAAATGGGATATTTTTGTAATTCATTAGTGTCGTTTTGACTTGTATGTATAGTATAAGTATAATTATATCTGTTCCCTATTCTTAATAAGTACAGGCGGTACCTGTTGTATACTATCAATGTCGTAAGTCGCGGACAAAGAAATGTGATTCTTTTATACCAGTTACCACCCATAAAAAACCTGCTACTAAATCCTACCCACGAAACAACCAGCTTAACTAGTAACTAAGTAAGTACAAAATGTGGGTGTCTGTATGGATAGTATGCATTGCATTAGAGATAACGGTACGAGGCATGCCCGCATCGGAATAGTTACGCAACGGATTATGCTACAATGATAGACTTGGTCGATCAACCGGGAAGGTCGTGAGAAATGTTGATTCATTATTCAGCGGTCTGTGTTGCAGCGCACATTGGAACTTTGTTCATTTAAACACCGCGTGCTATCGACCTGATAGTTTTGTATTACGGTATTCGGATAACAGAAGAGATGTGTTTTAAACAATAGCTAGACTAGAACCTAAATAAAACGCAGCTGGTAATCAACCTTCAGAATTTATTTTTATCTTCTTTGCTTTTTCTTGTCCTTACTTTAATTTATTTCTTCTTCCATACTTCTCTTTTAGGCGTCATTCCATAAGTTGACCGTTTCTAGCCATAGGTACTATTTTTTACAGTCCATCCATCGTTTCTTTCATACTGAAAACTTTTCCCAATTTCCTTTTCATTGAAAACAAAGATATTGGAATGGAAAGGAGGAAACCACTTTTTATATTTCCAAACACACTTAAAGCAATCGAAAATGACATTGCTTTTGAACTTTACAACACAAATAAGCAATGTCATTGACAAATGATTTTGTTCGTTTACCTACACGTGGTCAGCCATTTTCTCGAGGACATCCTGCAATTTAAAAGAGTTGGACACGAACTCGCTTTGTGTGACTGAATATTACATGAATAATACACCGATGCGTCATAATAAATATGAAAGGTGCGATCTAACGATATGCCGCTGCGAATGTGATGAATTTTATTATAGAATACTAGTCGCTCCTCACGTACATATTTCCATTTATTTACTCCGGTACCGGAATGTCAATGTACAGTTGGGGAATGAATAGGTTAGGCAGCTGTAGAGTAATTTTAAGTGCGTAAGACGTATTGTCAAAAAAAAAATAAAAGAACCCAAAAGGCAGTGCAGTAAGGTGGCATGTGCCTACTACGCATTTATTAACACATCTGGGGTACCTTGTGGCCATCGTTCGATCGCGATCGCTAGTACCCAAACGTGTGATCAAAAATTAAACTGTTCACAGAAGCGAAGCGCACTTTCACTCGAAGGAAAAGAAATGCTTAGTAATTATAACTGAGATGCGTGAAAGTAGGTAATTTGCTTTATGTTTGTTGTCACGATAAGATTTGCGAGCCATTATGTTTGTCTACTCTACCGATAAATAATTTATAGACGATGACGAATACTCGGCCGTTCGGCTATGATTAACCACACCACTTCAGGCATCATTTACTTTTTATTTTGATGTGGGCAGACGCGCAAAGCGATAATTATTCTAGGAATCATTAAGTCTTACTAGTTACCATGTTTTTGGAATAATGCTACCAAAGTAAATAAAAGGTTAAACATAATTTACGTTACGATAACGCGCTAAAATAAGTATGAATAACAACGCTTATGTGTGCCCAATCAATCTTAGCAGTTACGCAATAAAAACAAGAACGGTTTTTAATTTCTGACTAAAAACAAGAATGAAACTTTCTCTCATTGGCTTCACATTTATAATATCTTCCTGGACGACCAATCTAACATTTAACAAACAAACATCTAATAACAGCTTCATCATGCAGTAATAAAAGTTACCAAACAGTGTTTTATCAGTATTATCTCTATTACAACAGAATTCTTGCCCACTAAAATGTTTAATTACAGTGTATGCGTGGAACGGAACGCAATGCACAGTAATTTACTAACATTATTACCGCATACCGTTCCATTATTCGGTATTTCAACATTGGGAGCGTGATTTTTAAACAAATTCTACATTTTCGTTGTAAACATCCTTTCTCGTAGTTTAATTACGATTTTTGTGGGATTAAAAGTGTTTCATAACAATAAAAATGTAATAAACAAACACATTTGCCGCTTAACCTTCCCATCGCTACAGGTATTATCCGTATCAGCTGATAGGCAACAGCTGCCTACCTGTACTATTATTATAATAGTGCTGTCACCTTTACAATAACACGTCCGTGAGGCGCAGAGTATCGTCAATATTTCCCAGGATTGTTTGGTCTTGCGTTGTTCTTTGCACTATTATCTAGAGAACTCTTGTCAATATTTTTTATTTCGATAAGATTTATTATTGGATTTGAGAGAATTGAACACGTCTTCCTTTTACCGATCGAATGCTAAGCGTATCCTTTTTCCGGCGCAGCCAATAATCAAGTATTTTATGTTCGGGGTCCCCCATAAAAGTTTGATGAGTCTCTCAGACGCATAGTTCCCGCAGGCGGCTTGTCCCTCGCTGGTCTACGTTTAAATGAACTCAGGAAACGTACGGTTAGTTCATTTTACATTTTATAACGAGCATTAATTCTGCGTTAATAAAGATGCAATAAACTCTCGAGGTATTACCTGTTATCTTTGAGACCGACGGCACAAGGACGGCAGGGACAGGATATCTATCTATAATGTGTGAAGTGTAAGATATTTCGCATTTATTTACATGGAGTAAGGAGACACCGATTTTATTAAAAAGGAAGACAGGTCGTAAACACAGGCAATCTCAAAAGCAATAGATTATTAAGAGAAATTTGTGTCTTATTCCAAAGTGTTAAATACAATATAATACGTATATGAAGTACAAAGTACATGGTCCATCCCATAGTTTCTAGTGTCTACGAAGCCATGGAATGAATACTGTAATTAACATTCCAAGTCTACATTACTTTTAAAATCAGTCTTACTTTTTTCAACATCAAATGTGCCGGTCATAATGGCTTTGGACGGGGCCCATCTACAAAAAAATTGTAAGGTATGAAGGTACGTCCCGAAGGCACCGGGTGCCTTTTCTAAAAGGTAATCGCTCGGAGGTTTAGTTTTTTTTTTTGTTTTCGTAGAATGCAAGGGCACAAAGAGTTGAGGCAGCTGCCAAGTACAGCCGGCTGGTTGATCTATCTTTGTGTTTTTTAAATGTCACCTGGAGCAAGCGCCAAGTGGTTGGCTTACGATTAATGAAAATGCATATAAAGTCGTTTTAAATAGGCTTAATCAGTTGATACTAACTTGCAGATAAACCTTTTGAAACATGTTTTTTAGGTTGAGAGAGAACATAACCTAATAGGCGGCGCGCGGCGTGTTCCCACTCTGGTTTTGTGCTCCAGTATAAAATTGCCGCAACGTTAATCACAATGCTTATAAAAACCTTGTACGGAAACTTGACACTGATTACATTGTCAATGTACCTAACGTATATTTTCTGCAAACAATGCATAATTTAATTTACTTCCGCGAAGCACACGCTTTGAAACACCGAAAGAGTACTTATTTGCATTTCTTGTGTGTAAACAGTTTTTATGCGACAGCAAAAAAACACGGTTTAACGTAGGATATAATAAAAGTCCCCATTACAGACCATAAATTCGAGAATGCATTGGAAAAACGAGAATATTATTTCCTCGTTTACATGAAAGTAGAAACAAGATAAAATCAAAAGACAAGAGTTGGCGCCTCCCTATCTCGATTGACAATAAACACTTTACTGAATGCTATCTGTACACTTTTGCCAACATTGAAAATACTTTCTTGTCTCCTTGACCCACTATACTTGAAAACGCTGCATTGTCCACTACCTCAAAAATATGACGGATTAGTCGACAAAAGCGGAATCCGCTTGAGAATATTGCGCCCCATAGACGTACACTAGCGTGTTTAAAAGAATATGACTGCATTTACAGGTTAAAATTAGATTTGTAAAGTTGAATGTTTGTATTGTTCTATTTTTCTATCCGTATGTGACTTTTTCCTCTCTTCTATACCGTGTAAGATATCAACAATTGCTTGTATTTGTTATACTTAATATAAATAATTTATTGGCTAGCACACCATTTTTGCACGTTCGCGGTTTCACAGCGTGAAATCAACATACGTACGAATCGAAATGAAATATTCACACCATACCACGGGGCGGGACACGACTTAATTACTGAGACCAACTGGAACTGAGACATTTCGATATCCAAAGCAAAATCGGATGTATTCTTGTGATTAGAAGTACTAAAAATACGCCGAAAATGACATAAATGTGATCGAAAATGCTGACTTATCAAAATCTAACCCTATCTACACATAATAGATACCGAAGTTGTTTGACAATGACGATCTATATGAGTCATTGCGCCGGTTAGCGACCAGTTAGCTGGGTTGTCCACTTCAGATGAGAAAAAAAAAATGTTGTCTACACGCAAAATACATAGTATATGTTAATGTGAATTTTTCCCAAATATTATCTAGTTTGGATACAAAAACATAAAATAAAAAATACAAAAATATTTATAAAATGCTGAAAAACTGAAAATGTAACGAAAACGTCGGTTTACGACCACCAGTGAGCTGGTTTGCTACCGCTATTTTAATATGAATAATATGCCATTAAAAGAATAATAATCGCTTTAAAAATATTTTAATTTGTGCCTCTTAATATGGTAATCATTTGGTGTAAGGTTTTCTTATAATTAAAAAATAACAATCTTACATTTAGTAGGAACTTAGTCATAGTTGTAATAGAATTATCAATCATTAGTCAAACAATATCCTGAATATGTAGTATAACATTTAAAAATATTATTTAAGGAATCATATTCCGCGTTTCTTAATCATAATTATGAAAATAAATTAAATAGGAATCATGATATGTGTCCTCTTCTCTTATAATATTATAATTAACATATATAAAATCTACAATAGCATTTTCACTGTGATTTATAGAGGGGTTATCCAAACAACAACTGTTAATAAATGCTATAAAAATTGATTATATTTTAATAAAATCTACTGTTTACACTTAAATATCTACCCTACCTCTCTCACCCTGTTTGATTATTTTGTGCTGTCTTTGGACGGAAATTATCACATACATTATTAATATTATTGTCTTATGTTAATCTTCTAATCTTTTGGTCTTATTAAAACCTTTGGCAAAAGTATTACTGATCAGCTATGCATTGTATTACTTTTAAATGGTTTATCTATAACATCAAGATATGACGATCCGACGAAGGATTTTAAATGATACCATCTTTGACAGAAATCGCAACCTACATATTTGTCTTCATCCTTTTCAGCGTCACTAATTATAATATTATATACATTCGGGCATAGTTTTTTTTAAACTTTTTATTTCTTTATTTGGTATGTACAGGTGATCTAGTCTTGGCTTGTGGCATAACGACTCTCTTTAATTTCTTCTGCTTTGCTCCTGCGGCTCTGTTTTGTTTTCTCTTTAATGTAGCCACCTGTTTTTCTGTCTTTAAATTTTCTTTTTCTTCGTAAAATTTTCGCCATGCCCCAGATGATATGGCAGAAGGTGTTTTTAATTGTTTTGGTTGAGCTCGTTGTGGTGGATCAGGTATAAACAAATGTTTGCTGAAAGCTTCAGTATCCAACATTGCCATATTCTTGGGAGTAGGTATGACGACCACATCATCCAGGGACACTAATGATCCAACTTCTAAGTAACTATTTACATCCGTTCCAGTTAAATGGAGCGTTGATAAAATGTCATTAACTGTCACGTTTTCGTCTATGTCAATTGGTATTTCTTTTGTAGGATGTGGTGAAATTGTACCCCACTTTCCCATTGTCTGATCATCAGTGGCTCCTGGTACTTCGGTTTAATTAAGCGTGAGTAAAATGTCATTAAGTGTCGGATCTTGCCTAGCACTTATTATATCTTCATCAGGAAATGGTAAAATCTCTTCAAATATGTTTTGGCTAACGGGCTCTGGTATCACCTTATTTTAATAAGGTGATACCAGAGCAATACGTGTCTGTTCATTCGTGACGCTCGCTACTTCGGGATGACTAGACTTTTCAAAAAAGGGGGGGAAAGACGGAATGAACGTCTGCTGTGACAATGATAGAATGAGATTCTGCTGAATTATTTTCAATATCAGATGTTGTTACTTCTTCAACTCTGTTTTTATCATTTGTGCAATACAAAACGTCACTGATGTTGGTCAATATCGGCAATGATGGATCAGTTACTGAAACACCCTCAACAGAATATTCCATTTGGAGCAGCGTTGCCAGATTTTTTTTGCCAAGTCGGGATTTTGGAACTTTTTGAGTGAAAAAAGCGGGATTATTTCGTCGAAAGCGGGGACATAGTAAAAAACGTATATAATTAATTAGAAGTTTTTAAATATTTATCTTTTTATTTGAATTCAAATTACGTTTACGTGACAATAGATAGCAAAAAAGCCATAGAAAATGTTTTTAATAAAAATGTAATATTTTAAATCAGATTTATCAGATTTATCGTTAAATAGTTGAGTCTTATTCGTCTTCTGAACAAAAAAAAAAAAAAAAAAACAGAAATTAAAATCAAAAAGTTTTATTCATTAGAAAAATATGGCGTTTCAAACAATAGTCTATGGAGTGAGTGTTACAAATTGCAACTTACAACAAGCGAATAATTATTTATAAGAATTACTTATTCATGAAATTTCTGTGAAGATTTAACTTCTTTTAAAGTTCCTTTTTATCTTTAATAATGATGAACAAATCTTTGAAAGTCGTTACAGGTAGAGTCAGTGGCCCAAAAAAAGTCTGACAACCAGTCTTACCAAGGGGTATCGTATTACCCAGTACTGGGTTGTGGAGGTCAGATAGGCAGTCGCTCCATGTAAAATACTGGTATTCAGCTGCATCCGGTTAGACTGGAAGCCGACCCCAACATAGTTGGGAAAAGGCTAGGCAGATGATGATGATGATGAAAGATGAAAGATGAACAACTCTTCACAGGATAGCTGTAGATTAAACAAATAAGTAATTTTGCTTTTTTCGGCCAGTCCACACTTGTCTGTGCCACCCGCCTATCCGCTTCCTCAGCACGCTGCACCCACGGTGGAGTTATCCCCGAAAAGCGGGACTGAGCCTGTCCAGCGCGGGTCATTTAATTTTGATCTAAAAATCGGGACGTCTCGCCAAAATCGGGACGTCTGGCAACGCTGATTTGGAGGGATGTGGACTAATCAACTGAATTGTCTGTTATATCTTCAGAATCGGTTTCGTGATTTCCAGTCTTTGTTTTTAATTTACGCAGTTCTTTCAAAATAACACTGACATTCATCTTTTTTTGTTTTAGTACTGGTCTCAGATGTTTTAGTACCTTTCTTGTACTAGCAAGATCCGTATACGTTATGTCCTTTAACGGATGCCTCGGTCCTTTGTGAACATTCTCGAGGGTATTTTGTACACATTTACTGTAATCCACAGCATCGGGATTAAACGGATACAGTCCACATTTTCTGAATCCGTTTTTTATATTTGTGGTCATGTTCGAGTCTTCCAGCGTGTCACGGAACAGCTGACAAAAGTTGGTTTTGCTAACGCACGAATTTACGTTTTCTGGTTTCGATAGAAATTTTCTGATGACCGCTTTCCATGAAGACTTTAGTGGAGCAAAAACGCTTACGTCTGCTGGCTGTAGCATATGTGTGGTGTTTGGGGGTAGAGCATACAAAATTATGCCAAGCTTTTCGCACATGGCACTCAAGACCAGTGACATGTGCGACTTGTGACCATCGATTAGCAGTAATATAGGTTTTTTTATACTGTTGCGGTCCACCCAACTATTAAAATCGTTTGTGATATATTCAAAAAATACATCCGAGCGCATCCATCCACTTTCAGATTTGCCAAGACACCATTCTTCAGGCATGCTCTCTAAAACGGCTCGTGGTGGACGTATATAGGGAAAAACAATGAGCGGCGGACTTACTTGGCCACTGGCGTTGAAGGTGATCAGAACGGTTAAGTTATCCTTTTCATTTCCCGCTTTGATCTGGTATAAATTTCGGTATCCCTTCGGTGCTAAGACCTTTCCGGTTTTTGGACACATAAAGAAGCCACTTTCATCACCATTAAATATGCGCTCTGGGCATTCTAATATATCTTGATTATTAGTTTGTTCCAAGAACTCTTTTAAATCATTAAACCAAGAGCGTATCCCTTCTTCAGTTACTCTCGCTCTAGCTTTATTAATTCCTTCGGCAGCACGACATGATATATCGGGGTGGCGTTTTAGGAAATTTGAGTACCAGGTTTGCCCTGGACGATCACCCTTAAAAGGATTCTTTGTTCCATGATCTTTAACAATTTTCTGTACTGTGTCCAACAGTTCCTGTTTCTTGACCGGGAATCCGCATTTTGCTATGTCCAAAAGCCACTCTTTAATTTGTTTCTCGCCTTCTATACCCAATACAGGATCTGGTCCCTTTGTCTCGATTTTATCACACCTCTTTCCACTAAGCCGATCTTGTATCGTGGTCCTTGGGATCTGATACAGTCTGCAAGTTTCTCGTATGCCCTTCCCTTCTTTTCGAATGGCATTGAGAGCTTTTGTCAGGGTCTCTTTGGTATACTGAACAGTCTTTTTATTTCTCAACTCTGCATTATTTGATAGCTCCATCTAAAAAAAGTAACATAAAATAATATATTGTTGTTTTTATGACTAATTTTGTTTTAAACTGAAAAATAATAATATCTAGTTTTCGACAGATTATGTACAACCACATGGTTGCTTGCTAAAATAATTATTAAACGGACATTTCAATAACCAAACAAATTAAAAAAAACAGACTTGGTCGCACACTCAATGAACTTTCATACTTATTTCTGTTAGCGGCCGTTTTTTCTCTCATACCAAATGGTGGCCGGAAACCAATGTCTTTATTTTGGTTTACGACCACCTGTTTAGCATCCAATTTTGTACGTAAATGAAACTAAGTTCTTTCAAAGAAACTGGTGGTCGCTTACCAAAGAACTACAAAGAAAAACTTTTACAATGCTACATTCAAAATTGTAACAGTCCTGTATGAAGCATTAGGATCATATTAATCAAAATAAAATAATGCGGTTCTCGTCGGTTTGCGACCATGTGGTCGCTATCTAACGTTTTTGATAAATAAGCATTTCGATTACCGACCACTTGATTTTATCTTAATAATAAGTTTAAAAATAGCAAAGTACAACTAAATAACAACCAAAACTTATCAATTGTACAATGTAACATCTAAATTGTGTGTAAAACATGAATTATGTAATAAAACTTACATTTGAGCACCGCGCGCCGTGTTATTTTTTTTACAACTCGCGGTACGTCCACTCACCACTGAACCAAGACGCGCACTGAGCAATTTTTCTTTCGGCTCTGGGTTAACCCATTTGTTTCAAACTGTGTAAATTCTTATTTCATAATTATTTATTGAGCACGTTAGATTTATTTTTTATTTATCCTCTACAAATACTATTATCTTGATTTAAAGAAACTTAGTCCTTCAAATGGTCGCCTACTGAAGGTGGTCGCGATACCGGCGAAAGGACCCTACCTACTCTACGTAAACACTTTGCAATTCTTCAAAATCCAAGTAACATGCACTCGACGTCAGCGGAGAAACGTTCCAATATCACATTTCCTCCTAGATAATCGTTTTATCATTATTGTTTTATAAATACCATTGAAGTGTCTGTTTACAATAAATATCCATAGGTAAATAACTAGCACCTAGGTATATTGCTTAAAGAAAACTTGTTTGACTGACGTAACGCAATGGAGGAATATCTGTACTGAAAATGAGAATCTAAAATGTGTTTGAAATGGAGAATCTTGGATAGTTTTACGGTCAGTATTCCAGCAGTTCTCAATCTATCCTTAATCAATATTACAGACTTCTCGGTATGGGCGCGAGAATTGCATTATTTGATTTGTATTCTATTGGTAATAATAAGTCTCGATTTATGCAGAGCCTGATGATTAAAATTCCACGACCCACACTCAAACAAAAACACCGATATTTTTACTTTGATCAAAGTACAGTCAAGGAAATTAATAATTGTTCCTCAGATTGACACTGTCAGACTAAGTCAATTTCATACGAATGCCAAAGAATGATGAATGAATATTCCCTGCAATCGTTTTCCCCGTCTTTACATTAAATTAAAGCATAATCAGTTCCTATCAAACGACCCGAATCTTTCTTTTAATAAACGCAAAGACTTCCTATTCATTTTATTTTAATGATTGAATATCTAAATAGCACACCCTAAAACATTTAAATGCTATCATTGTAAGTGGATTAATAGCACAAGTGTTTTAAAACTGTTAATTTGTAACTTGTGACCTTATTCCATTGCACCACTCTCCCTGTAAGTTTATCGGACGAATATAGGGCGATGTGTCGTAATGTATACCTACGAATAAACACTGTGAAAACTTTCGATTTTTATTACTTACTGCTTTTTGTTATACACAATGTATCGCTTGTGCAATGTACTCATGAATAAAAATGTATAATGTGTCGGACTAAAGTAACTTTGTGTTGCGTAAACGATATTTTAGTACTTAAGCATTTAAATTAAGGTACCTACTAGGTACCTAAAAGATAATTTCTGACAGAATTATGCCCCAATTTCCGAAATACTGACCCTACCTAGTTTCTACTTTGTACAATTCTACCAATAAATAAGATTTCACGAGACAATTAGGCGCGGACGGCCTCAAACGGTCTTCTATAAAGTCTACTATCGACCCAGTTGAAATTACATTAGGCCAATTTGGCCTTCTAGTTTAAATCTTATTGAGGCCTATTTCAGGACGAAGCGAAATTTTACGATCTAGTTTGCCCTGAAATAAAAATTCTAATAGGTGTATTGTTTTTTACACTTTTCTCAAACAGGAATAACAAGCACCATCTCCTGTCAATGTCATTCAAGTGCCAAAATTGCCGTGTAGCACTTTACACAAACAAACATAACAGGGAGCACAGTTTATCATTTACACTATGTCATTAGTTTAGACAATATTTCCCATTCACCTACATTATTTCTAAACGTAACGACGATATTATGTGTTGCAAGATTATTTTATTTTGTAACTCAATGGAAGTTATTGCGCGCGCACGTATGGACGCCAATAAAGAATATTGCAATACTCGCGGAGTCGCGGCTTTGGTTTGCAAAATGCTGTAACTTATTTAAAACGTATGATTGTATCCATGTTTGTAAATTCATATGAAATGGAGTGCCTATGCCTATCTAGGTAAAATAAGCATTTTTCGGTTATAGACTTCAATAATCGAACAGTTTTCCTAAAAAAAAATGAGTTGCTGTTTTGTTAATCGCTGTTACACAGCCCGTTTCGGTCGTGGGGAATTTACATCAGTTACGGTTACTTTGCAATTTGATGATTTTGGCGCTTTTTATAATATGTAAATGCTTACGTAATTTTTGGCTATGTTATGTTATCCCAAAAAAACGATAAGTTACAGCAGCGATATGCAAACAACAACGAACAGAGATCTTCAACCTTTCGAAGCGTTTGTCAAAGACCGCGCGCAGGGCTGCATCTATTCATTTACCGAGTCATTAGGCTTAGCCACGCAGCCACGTTTAGCCACTTTCAATGTCCACAGTTCTTTAAACCCAAGATTATTCGCATGCTAATGTAGAAGCCGGCGAAAGTACATAGTCTTGACACTTTCACATTAACATGCAGACATAATACCTTCATACGGGTTCCTGGAAACAATCACGATAAGTTATAACTGTGTGTTTAGCATAGGCAATGTTTTTATGAGCGTATTGTCTGTATGCGGAAGATCTTCGCCGTTTCTCCATGGAAAGTTGAAGTAAGTTCACGTCAATGGATGGTTGCAAAACAATGGTAGAATACTAGGACTATTTTATATTTATTCCGTTTATTAGGGAAAACAAACAATTACACACTATAAATGGTCAACAAAGAATTGTACGAGACTGCATCAGTGTGCAACTAACTACGTTATCCACATCTTTTATAAGGTCCCATTAAAATAGATGGGCAAATTTTAACACAGCGTTCAGTACGTTTATCCAAAGATATCCAAGCAAAAAAAACACAGATTAAAGTGATTTTATTTTGACCGAAAACCATTGGGTAACACTTTTAGTGTATTTTTGTTAGCTGTATTTTGGTGGTCTGAATGATTTCTAAAAGTTTGTCCATCTATTTTAATGGGACCTTATATAATTCAAATTGAAAGATACATGCACGAGTACAATTTAGCCTTAGCTTTATTAAATACAATTTAAATTTAAATTAAAAAAAAAAAAAATACAACAAAATCTACAGATACAGAAATAAGTAAGTTAATCCTCAAAGAATACTAGAACCTGTTCTGATAGTTTCAATTACAATTAGACAGTAAGGTCTCTATGGACAACATACAGTCTAAATCACTATATATTTAAACAGTTAAATCATGTTAATTCGAAACTTCCGGTTTAAGTCACAGGAAACACCTAGTTCTAAACAATTATAAAGATTTTGTTTCATTTCTGCTGTTCAATTTGCAATACCACGTCAATCCAATTATGTCATTCTCTATTACGCTTGCAAACCCAATTCGCGTTAAGTCATTAGCATAAGATAATCATCATGCCGTTACCAAAACTACGACAGTGTTACCACACTTTAAAATATAAGATCAGCATAATGTGTAGATACGAGAGAAGTTTTTAATGGCCGTCGTCACAGAATACGTCATTCAAAAGTGCTTCTGTAGTTTGAAATGTCATTGACATTTCATGTGACTACGATTAGGTTTATATATTTAATCAACAAAACTAATCACGTTTATGATAAGACTGATTGTTGCTTACCGAGTTATAATAGGATTTTGTTATAATTGGGTTTTACCCATTTTAATGAAATAAAACATAAGAAAACGTCGAAGGCGCCATAAACTTTCTCTGTATTGTCAATGTTGTCATTCTGTGGCTTCTAAACAAAATGACGTTAAACTGTTAAAGGGATTGTCTTTAATGGGTTTCTCTACGGAGCAAGTTCTTTGTCAAAGACAGACACAATAGACACTTCATAGTTTTTTTAAACAGTTTGGAGAGGGACACTAATTACAGGCGCCAACCAGGGGTTGGGCCAGTAATTATTTTTAAAGGGTACCATATAGAAACTTTTGCTTTACTATTTAGTTTATTAGCTTAATTGATGGATTTTCTTAAGATTTTCATAAATTACAGCTTTTAAATCTCTATAAATTAGCAAGCATTACGTGTGTAACGTTTCTAACTAAACGCCTTATCTACATTACATTAATCATCTTGAATACATTAAAAGCGGGGAATTCAGAATATAAATCAGAAAGCGGATCTTGTCAACAAGAAATTATTGTAACGAAGATCTCTACAGGAAAACTGGTACAAAATAATGTCAACACGGCCCAATTAAATAAGTAAAAAGTATTTATTTAGTACCTACTCCAAATTAAGGATGTGTACGTTTCCTAATGTTATTCGCACCCGCAGTGTAATCAGCCAAGGTTTTGACGACAAATACTTCCTGAGAACTTTTCCTCTTTAAAGTGGCAATGACAACAAGAAGGTCACAGTCGGAAATAAAGTTTGTGGACAGAAAAAGGAAAGGTTACAGAAAACTAATTGCAGAAGCATTTAGGTGTTGATAGACCACAGATGTTAACGTAGATGTGTTATAGGAAAAATGGTCACCTAGACCTGACCTAGACACAACAGGAGATTTTGGTCACTATTAGAATTTCTAAGTAACGATTTAGAATTTGATTTCTACGTAAGTAGCTTATTTGTAAGTTTTCCACGGAAACAAGGAAGGTCCTTATGAAAATGATTCACCAACCTCCAGTTTTTTGAGGAGTTCATATTTAGCTTATCAGTGCATTCGTTTTTAGTATTTTGACTGGGCGATGCTACTATGTGCTTGGACTACTGTTTTTTTTTTAATTTTATCCTGATTTTCAAGTGCTTTAATCCTCATTTGTTTAACACTCGGGTGACTTCGATATTTAAACAGCGGCAAATACTTAGCGACAGACCTTAGACAAGGTACTTAAGTTGATTCTGAGTATAGAGGAGGTCAGTCCCTCGTCTATCTACATATAAGTACAGAAGTAACCCTTACGAGTTACGATGTTAACGACTTGGGACTGGCGTGGGATGACACAAGGATAATGTCTTTTTTATCTTGCCCTTTTTCTTCCTAGATCAACGGCAAAGAAACAGGCTAAGAGTTAAATAGGTATTGAAATAGTCTTTTGTAGAAATGCGGGTTATACAAGATATCATAAAATGTTGTCAATAACGAAGTCAGAAAAATTATACGGTAAAAAAAAAAACCTTAATGTGTAGGTACATTATTCTAATTCAAGCTCTATCGTTTTAATTAATTAGTCTTTTTACAAAATATAGAAGCCTGATTCTTCCATACATCCTCTTGATTAATGAAACTCTTTGTTCCACTCTGTATTCAGATCCCAAAGGCGGTGTAACATTAATTGGTCTCGGTATTAGAGACTACATATTAAAAAGGTTCAACAACCCTTTCCTACGTGCAGGTATGGTGAGAATCCTCTATTTTTTTCTACTTTTTGGTAATAATATTCTATTGTCATACGAAGTTCGCACGTGATTTGAATTTCGAATAGATAAATTCGGCACAATGGGAGGCTGTCGATAAATTATTTTTAAATTATGCTTTGTTAGTTCGGTATCAATAAATTAGTGCTTAAAATGTCACAATAGATGATGATGGCACTATTATTCAATAGAGCTATTGGGAACAAAATTGTTGTTTGAATTCATTACTATTCTGGACATGTTTATTAAAACAATAGAAAAAGGTAGCGCAAACACCACTCTCTGGTACATTGGATTGGATGGTAACATTGATTTACAAGACACATGATATGAATAAACACAAAGATCCTGGATCCCGTTCGACTTCTTTAATGGGTTTAGGCGCAGAAGGCCTAATTTTCAAAACGGCAACAGAGTCGCAAAAGGACTAGTTCTCAAAATGGAATCGATTATCATGCAGCATGCAATGAACATAATACTTTTATTGTATTGGACACCAGCCCGTATTAGTAAAAAGATAAATTAATAAAAAGTTACAAACACATTAGAACAAAAAAAACATGCATCTTCTTTAGTGCCGACCCGAAGAACTGGAAATAAGGCCTGGATAAACAAGAAAGGCTAAGTGTGATGCGTATTAATGATGAATATGTTTAGTAAATAATGATTTAATAAACATGGAAAATATTCCTGATGCATTTAGTTATCTCAGTAGAGAATTGGCCATTCGGAGAATTAGACTTTTAGAGAATCGGCCATTCAGAGAATTAGGCTTTTGGAGAATTGGCCATTCAGGTAATTAGGCTTTTAGAGAATTTGCCATTTTGAGAAGTAGTCCTTTTGCGACTCTGTTGCCATTTTGAGAATTAGGCCTTCTGCGCTTAAACCCTTTAATATTGCCAGCGCCACAAATATGAAATATTTTTAACAATAGTATTTCCACTAGGATTATGATGTGTGTTTAAGTCGTTTTCTAAGAAATTACCAAAAGCTGAAATGATAATCGTATTCGTATACCGCGAATAATTGATAACAGTCTCCAATAACGATAACTGGTTCTCTATCCAGCAAACATTTCGTAAATACTTGATATAAGTCTCTTTGTCAGCCCGGTTCTTGTGCTGAGCTGAGAAGGGATCTTAACAAAAATGAGACAGCTTAACAACCAGCTTAACAACAGGTAGATGAAGTCAGAAACCTGCGAAATGCTTGCAACCTTAGGTCAAGAGACCAGTTTTATAGGTTTCCGTCGATTACTGGGTTCCACATAGTTTTTGCTTCATAAAGAAACAGCGCGGGTACATCCCGTTCTTGGCCCAGCCTAAAGCTGGGTTTAGAGTTCTGGGGGCATGCATTATTTTTTCACAAGAATTATTGCTCATTACAAAAAAAAAAAGCGCACTCCGAAAGGATATCTGAAAATTTCCCCGGAAGGATGAGGAGGTCAATTTCGACATTTTAGTCGGTGGAAAATAACATCGGGCACACGGTTTGTAACCATCAACTTACTAAAGATTATATTGCACCTTGTTATGTTTCTCCATTATTGCATTAAATAAAATTGTTCCGTTTATTCATCATTTGTCAGTTATCTAGACATTCGATTCAAGGATGCGTTTGTTTCCAGTTCACAGAAGTGATATGTCTCACTCGATAGTCGATACCTTATCACTTTTATGACGTGGCGGCAAGACTTCACAAGACTCAAGTACAGTGGGAGGCAACGACGAAACGAACCCTTTCATTAACTTCGCGTGACACTTCGGGACTTCATACTTTGAAACTCTTTTGTGACTGCCTGCTGTCTTCGTAACTTTAGTCCTGTATATCTGTCTTTTTTTTAATTAACTGTCAACTTGAACAGTTGATGTTTTTGTTATATTCAGCTATTGGTGTTGGTAAATGATAACTAGTGCAACATAAATGCTGTATCGCTTCGTTATTTTATTATGACTTCGGCTGCGTAAATCTGCAGACGGGAACTCGTGGAAGCTAGGAGATCACAGCTTCAGTATCATTACGGAAAACTACGGAAGGTTTACCGAACAATCAAACATTCTTATCGCGATATACTACACCTTAAATAATTCGTACCGCGAATCACTAAAATACCCGAAAACCTTGATGTTTGTTTTGTCATAGATAAGAAGTTAATTTAACAAGAAGAAAACGCACCTATCGCAGTTTACAAAACTCAAGTGTCATCGGTGTAGCACTGTAGTTAAACCAAAGTAAATACAGATTTTATCCTGAGATTACACGTCACGCGAATAGGTACGTAACATATTGCAAAATTAGGTAAACAACATTTTTGGGACAATTTGCAGTAGACTAATTTTTCGTTTTCTGTGTGACTTCGATCAAAGGATTGACTTCCTTTGGAAAATAACGGCAAAGACAGTAAAGTGCTGTGAGAATCTTTTGGCGCTTTGAGGAAATTGTCAAGATCGCGCACTTAATAAATAAATCTGTGGAAATCGTATTGAAGAAGCGTATGCATAAAAAAGTGAATGCAGTAGCTATTCATTAATTAGAGTACTTACCTCAAACAACGTGCTGATAATTTCATAATACCTACTAATTGATTTTCCCAAAATTCTCTTTATTTCAGTTCATTGTCGTTTTTGGAAGGCCGTTCAGCAGTGGAATTTTACTTGCTGATAATATTGATATTGCTACTTCAAGGATGATTGAACAAATGCATGATGTTGATGATTCACTTTCAAAATGACCAATTTTCTACGAAAATCTAAACAGCATAATTCTGTTTAATTCAAAAGAATCGATGATGAACTATCTGAATCCGATCTTAGAAAATGTTTTCGAAGAACTTTTGGTTATTTGTTTTCACAAGGTCGGTCGTAGACTTCTAGTTTAGAATAGGTGTTTAGGTAAGTACCTACTTAGTTAATTCAAATTAGCCTGGAGGTAGGTTTTTACCGATCTAATGTTTTGTAAACTTTTGTTTCTTTTTCTGTTTTTAGTGTAGGTAGAGTTTTTGTAGCAAGTAATTAGTTCATTAGAATAACTACACAGACAGTCACACACAACATTAGAATATCTTAAGGTGATTTATCGACGCGACGTAGCCTGCGAAATACTAAGTAGGTACCTAATACTAAACTAGAGTTTGACAAGTTCCACACCATTTCAGAAAACGGGTGTCGTGTCTTTTCTTATAAAATTATTTTAAGTTGCATTTTCCCGAAAGTAGTAGGCAAGCTACATATAAGCAAATAAAACTACTAAATATAGCTAGGTAGGTACATTTATTTAAAGAACTCACGTCATGTGAATGACCATTATTTACACAAGGTAGAGTTCGCAGAAATTTCGCATCTGCGCTTCATTATTGAGTATCTTCGATTGTCTGCAGTTGTTGAAAGAAAGATTAATAATATGTAAACAGATGTTGCATGGGTATAATGTATAGTACAAGAATACGAAACAGTAAACTGGATTTATTTACACATGCAAGTTCTGGCTAAATCATACATATCTGTGCCATCATTTCTGGGATTACATTATTCAGAACACTATTATGGACCTACTACTGGCTGGAAAATAAGCCAGATGTTCTGTGTTTTACTTTACTAGTAACACACATTGAATAAGTACCCAGTACCTACCTAATTCTGTTGGAAGATCATAATTGCTACCTATACCTATCTACCCAAAGACAATAGACGGAACAAAGGAGACAACATCGTAATCTACTTGCAGTAACCAACACGTGTCGAACTTGCCATTTTGTCTGATTTTGTTGCTGACAACCTACGTCCACCCTGCGACTGAGACATGCCATCACAGTTTTCTATGACAGTCTGACTCTCTGTATTCTTTGTTTACCAATTTATTGTACAATATTATATTGTGTAAAATATAGCTTGGCTTGAATGACAGCAGTTGACTAGGTAGGTATTCTATTGGAAGGAGCTGACATAAATAATTATCGCATCCATTAAAATCTTTGTGTGGTTATGTTTGTTGTTAGTCATAATTATTCTTTGTTTTCTTTAAAAAATACATTAACTTTTTTTATTAAAGTTTTGTTATTTTATTTCTGACACCTGCGAGTTGTGTCATCTTCTATGAATAGACTATAGTGGATGTAGCGAAACGGGCCACTTACTTTCCCAAGGTCCACAAAATAACAATGATACAATTTAAATTATGTAATATGAAAAAAAAAATATTCTGAACGCCAGTTATAAATTGAAATGAGAAAGCGTAACAAGAATTTTAAATAAGAATACGACCACGGTGTTATTGCTACGTGTGTTTAAAACAAGTTTCTTTTGTTGATAAGCCAACAGAAAATGTCTGGACGAGTCATTGACTCCTGCTGTGTATTTTTATTTCATACATTTATTTATGACTTTTAATTTTATGTTGTAAGTTTAAAGGTCTATCGCCTATAATGTCATACAGCCCAAAGAGCAAAACTTGTATGCATGTTTGGCAGGTGTTATCCTACAATTTTGTTTCAACTTGAATGCGAAATTAGGTTGGTACATACTTTGTCCGTTTTCAGACTGAATCAGACTTATCATGCTGTGTTCCCATTCACAGTCTATTTGTGTTTACACATCTAAGTGAAGTTCGTCCGGTCACGGTCAAGGTCAATCTTTTCCTATTTTGATAGCGTAATAACGCCGGATTGCCGCTCATGAAAATTTCCTTTGTAATGTAATCAAAAGTAAAGAGTCGTATTTGGTAAGCATCAACTTATTTTTAAATTCCCGTGTTTATATAAAAAACTTATGCATACTCTTTAGTCTATTTCGATAACGAACGTCGCATTCCATAAATAATAAGATATTTTCTAATACCACATCCTACTTTATGGCAAGAAAAAAAGCATAATTTAAACTTATACTGTCACTTACGGGATATCGTCCGTGAAGCATGGTTTATATATTTGGAATGAGTTAATCATAGACAATCAGAGCGTGGAAGCATAGAAGTCTTGATTCAGTTATGATAAGTGAGTGCTGCACCACTGCTTCTGCTTAGCTCATAATGATTTCTGTTGATCTTGGAACGATGAAGAAAGCTTTCAGTATTGTTAAGAGTTTAGCTGGAGATTGGTCACTGATCATCAATGATGGAGGTTTGTTTACGTACAGCTTTCAAACTGAGTGCAAAAAAGTTACGTTACAATTTCCAAAGGAATCTAAAAAAGATAAGGTCACGTGAGATTAAAGAAATTAAATTACCTGTAAGAAATTTTTGTATTGCCTGGCCTTGCTGTACCTAATTGGGAGTTAGCAATTTTCGGATTACATTGTTATCGTGTCGAAATTGTTTGTGGCGCCAGTAACAACAAAACACATTACTTATATCGTAAAATGCAGCTAACGATACGATCGCTCGCCAGACGATAATTCTAGAGGTAATCACTCATTATCTCCACAAATCAGGGTCGCGAGCGATAAGTCACGCAACTGGCCGGCCCGTGGAGCGCCAACCATGTCTTTGTTTTTATCTCAAACGTATTCTTTTATGTTTCCTGGAGAAGTATTGTTTCTCAGTACTTAATCTTAAGGAATGTACTAGTAGTGTAATCTTACCGTTGAATGTGTCGTAAGCTGTAGGCTGATAATCCTCCCGGAACGTGTCTTGCGCGTACGCCGCTATCAACGAGCTCTTGCCCACAGCTCCGTCCCCTACCAACACACACTTTATCTTCTCCTTCTTACCACCTTTCACCTTCCTCCTATCATTAATCTGAAACATTCGGTTCAAAGTCCGTCTGCTCTTCTTGTCCCTCACGGCCCACTCGTTCACTTTATCACAGCAGTTCAAGTCTTCAGACACATCGTCTCGTATCACAGTGCGGCCGTTCTCCTCGGCCACTTCCGAGTAGTCGTAGTCGTCGTCATCCCGCCGCGAGATCGGGAACTGGCTCGGACTGTGCACTCCGAACACGAACGGCCCGTCTCTCTCGGGCACACGGGCAGCGAACCCGTTCGCCGGAGTCGGGGGCTTCGCATAATGCACTGCCGGGGCACGGTACTGACTCGAAAGGTATTCGTCAGACGCCTGCGGATCGAACCTGAATACTAGTTCCGCTTCCCTCCGATCCAAATTTATTTCTGGAGGCGTAACTTTATCTTGAAAGTATCCAACTTTCTCGCGTGCCCTTGTCTCCTGCAGCCGCCTTTCGAGTTCGACGTTCGAAGGTTTCCAATAATCTGGTCGGTATTCGTAGGAATAATCTGTGGGCAGGTTCCTGGGCGCGGGCAAAGGCCTATGCGGGCCAGTGTCGCGGGGAGGCGCGCGTGGTGGGACCATTAGAGGCTTTTGCGGTTCCGCCAACAACGGCCGGCGCGCCGACAAGTTCGCGTTTCTGTTGAACATGATCCCTTCTAAACTGGGAGACATTTGCACTGTCACGACTGGCTGCCGAACGGATAATAGAGGTGTGCGTTCGCGCACATAACTTGCGCGATGTAATCGAAATATATCGCGGTTTGTGGAGCGTGCGGGCACGAGTAGTAACGTGCCGTCACTTCGGAGAACAGAACGCGACTGTCTCGCGGCGGCCGGTGGGAGCCGCGCGCCCCTCGCCCGGAGAAATGACCTGTTGCTTCTGTTACCTGTTCAGGTACAAGCGAACGTTTCGCGAGCAAAGCGCAGCTGCTGCCCGTGAACAAAGCCATCATATGGCGTCGTCGTCGCCAACCGCCTCACATAACCCGGCAAGGAAATTCATTCACGATATCCAGCGATGAATGAACCACGACGTGTTTTGTTTACCAAACGTTCAATGTTTACTTATTAGGTTTAGATAGCTTCCAACCTCGATTCAGACTGTGTTATTGCGGTTATGTATGGGTGGTTAGGGTTACATCATTTCGTAAGCATTTTATTTTCTTCTAGCTTAAACACCAATACAAGGCTGGTTTGTTTCAAGTCTTCAGGTTGCATTCCGGGGCGCCATGGCATTTTAATTAGGTATGCAAAGCATGGATGCCATTATATTCCTCTTTTATTCATAAATACCAACGTTACATTTATACATGTGCCTGTCGTTCCGTGGGTGGGTCAGTTACGTAGAAACTTCTAGTATTTTATAGTGGGGTAGGTACGTAGCCTAATTGGTGCCTAGATAGAGAGCTCAAAAATAGAGATCCTTGTTTACAAACACCAATCATGAAGTTGGGAATGGAAATCATGACGGCCAGGACCTTAACTCAATCGCATGTTTGCACCTACGACCGTAACACCAACGAGGCCTTTAGGAAAGAACCACGTCTATACAAGTAACAATTTACCAAAATTCAAAAAATTCAAAAATTCAAAATTCAAATCACTTTATTTGTAGATCATAGGTGAAAAAATACATATATGCAGATTTTAGTGCTCTTAAAATTATCGCTATGTCTTGCCGTCAGCGGCGTACAAATATTTTAATTTTAATTCTAAAATATTCTAATTACAATTACGAATTATTACTATGTCAATCTCTAATTAATTAATATGTCAATTTTCAATTACTAATTATTACTACGTCAATTTTCAATTACTAATTATTACCATGTCAATTTCTAATTATATTAATATGTCAATTTTCAATTACTAATTATTACTATGTCAATTTTCAATTACTAATTATTACCATGTCAATTTCTAATTATATTAATATGTCAATTTTCAATTACTAATTATTACTATGTCAATTTCTAATTATATTAATATGTCAATTTTCAATTACTAATTATTACCATGTCAATTTCTAATTATATTAATATGTCAATTTTCAATTACTAATTATTACATACTATGTCAATTTCTTAATATGTCAATTTTCAATTATAATATTATGTCAATGTCAATTAATTACAAATAAATGGATTAAAATAACAATAAAATAATGAAATGTCAACAAATTAAAATACATCTTCTAAGAACTCATTGACTGTATAGTATGTTTTTGCGACTAATAAATTTAGAAGAGCCTTTTTGAAATGCTGTATGCTGCCAACATCTTTTATTGTAATGGGTAGCTTATTGTACAATTTGGGACCCATTCCCAAAAAGCTTTTCGAATAGAGCTTAGTTATGTGTGGAATAGCACATATATCATTGCGTCGCTTTGATCTGAGCGTTTGGAACAAATGCAAGTTCAATCTAACGAATACTGCTGTCTCGTATATGTACATACATGGCAAAGTCAATAGTTTATATTTATTAAATAATGGTTTACAACTGTCAGTCGTTTTCAGCTTAAACATACTACGTATACACTTCTTCTGGGCTTTGAAAGCAAGTTCTTTATCAGTGGAGTTTCCCCAATACATTATTCCAAAGCGCAACAATGATGGAATATAAGCTTTGTATGCTATTAAAACTACAGCCTCGTTACATATTTTTGCAAGGTTATGAAGTGCATAGGAATACTGGTTTAGTTTTTTACATACGGTTTCTATATGACATTTCCAGTTTAGCTGACTATCCAAGTGAAGTCCCAGAAAACGGGCACTATCAGTTTCGAGTATTTTTTGATCGTTGTATTTTATATTTAAGTTTAGTTTTTTTGTCCTTTGTTGTAACATCATAATTTGTGTTTTTTCTAAGTTTATTTTAAGTTTATTGTTATTTAACCAATGTATAATGTTATGGATAGACTTATTTATTTCATTCTCATATGATTGAAGGTCACTACATGGTACAATAAGCGTACTATCATCGGCAAACAGGACGGTTTGGTAGTGGGTACATTTCGGCAGATCATTAATAAATATGAGAAAGAGCAAGGGCCCAAGGACACTGCCTTGGGGTACACCGCGGGTAGTATACCTAATGGACGACTTGTGAGCGACTTCTATCTTAGAGTTAGGACAAATTCTATTAAAAAAAAACAACACATCAATTTACCTATGACAAATATGTATATCGTTTGCCATTGCCCCTTTTTTGTTAGTAAGAACACTATTCAAATTTAATTTTGTAACAATAAAAAGTATGTCGATGAATAAAAGTGTAAGTCGTGCCCAGAATGCACTTGCTCTGGTTATACTTATAAGAAGTGAGAAAAATATTCGTTACTCATCCATCATCTGCCTAGTGCCTTGCCTTTTCCCAACTATGTTGAGGTCGGCTTCCAGTCTTACCGGATGCAGCTGAATACAAGTATTTTACACGGAGCGGCTGCCTATCTGGCCTAACACGATACTTGGTAAGACTGGTTTTCAGACTTTTGGATCACTGACTGCCTGTAACGACTATGAAAGATCTACCAAAGACAGTCAGGACCAACGGCTTAACGTGGCATTCCGAGGCACGGAAGAAACTCGGTATGTAATGGGTGGTCACCCATCTACGGACCAACCTAGGCAAGCGCGGCTTAACCTGAAGATCGACCCCGAGCGGCTAAATAATAACTTATTTAGCCACGATCACGAGCTTTTCGTTACTGATACAAAAAACCTACGAAAAGTGAAATGAGGTATTTGATTTCAGTGTTCATACAATAATATGTATCATATACAGCCCCGCCCGAGGTCTGTTAATGTACCCGGTAGTGCCAATGCCAGTAACACAGAATACGCTCACCCCTGATCTCCCCCAATTATAACTATGTATTATGAGACCTGCGTCTTCGGAGAATATCAACAATTGTAAAAGCGCCAGGGTAGCCCGCGAAATTCAAATTTTCTTACGGTTATTGCAATTTGCAGGTCAGTGTCAGGTTGAATGTTGATGGAAAATGAGTCGTGCAACTAACACATTATTCATATTTTTATTTGCATTTCATAATGTGTGAAGATCTTACAATGGGCTTAAAGCTAAGGTAACGGACCCTGTAGGGCAAAAAAAAACAAAAATATTGTGTGAAATAAAATTATTAAATTAATACTGAATCAATGAATTAATTCATCAGCATGCAACCTGACACTGTCCTGCAAATTGAAAAAACGTAAGATTTGAATTTCGCGGGCTACCATGCAGCGGTAAAATTATTTGCATGACAAAGTACGCATGTTTCTGTCATTAAAAAAAGGGTTTCCGAACGAACGTTTTTTAATCTATGTTTAATTGACAAGCATGGACAAGCACGTGTTTTTATTTTGACATTATTTTGACAGCAATGACAGGCGCCATGCTTCTTGCGTTCCATTTGTGAACTTGCAAAACTCAAGTCATTTAGCATAATGGTTACTTTAGAAAGAGACAGTATGATAGTAATACCGTGGAAATGTAGGGATAACGAATACTTAAAATGTTTCAAACTAATTCCCTTCCGTTGTCAACAATGCCAATGTCATTATTGAAAGAACTTGGTTAGGTTCGGTTATAGTGTACTGCGAATGTATTAACATTTTAAAAGTTTTAAATATAGTGTAGAGTTAATAATAAGAATCTTATATCTAGTACGATGGCCAAGTTTAAACTGAGTAAGTAAAGTATTAAAATTGCCAGTTACATGTTTAATGTAAGAGCATGCTACATGGCGATATTGATGACGATGGTTTAAAAACAAAGACATGCTTATAGTTTACAACTCAATATCCAGCTTAGTTGATAAAATTTAGTGTATGGTTTAGCTACCATATGTTTCGTCGGCAAAATCTATCAACTGAAAAAAGACCATATCAATATTGCACAACAAGAGTAACATAAGTTGTGATCTGTAGTAATATACAATAATATATATAGTATATATAATATACCTACTAATTATTTGGTAATAATGAAGTTTATATCATGCGTTTACTGAAAACTCATTGGAATTCAACACATAACCTCTATTTTTGTGTCCTTACTTACCGAACGCCTATAATGGTGCTATCAAGCCTTACAATTAATAACTCTTAAATTACATCATTTCTTTCTTCAGAAAAACCATCCAAGAGACAGCCGGCTCGTCTCCGCTACAAAATAGAAAAGAAAGTGAAAGATCACAACAGAAAATTAAAAAAAGAAGCAAAAAAGAATCCAAAATCAAAGAAGGCTAAGCCCATACAGATTCCTAATGGGTGTCCATTCAAAGATGACATATTAAAGGAGGTGGAAGCTGTCAAAAAGCATAAGGAAGAAGAGAGACAGAAAAAGAGAGAATTAGCTAAACAAGAGAAACAGAAGAAAATGGAAGAAAAGAAGAGTAATAAAATTAGTATGGGCACATTAGTGAGTTATTTCTGTTTTTTTGACTACTAAGACTCTCACAGTCCACAAAAGACGGCCTGAGGCCAAAGTTTAATCAGAGGAATATTATAGGCTTATAATGCTATGTATTGTATTGTACTTCATGTGATTTTTACTGAATGACCCTAGCCTGATCAAATTGTTGAATTTGTGCTAAGGTTGAGTATACTTAGAGTATACTTTAGTTTACCTGTATCATTTATATCTGTCTGTGATGGATTTTAAAATGCTCTCAAAAAACACGGAATTGTGACCATATATCTATTTTCACCATTTGTAGGTAGAAAATGCACAAGCCAGAGGCAAAGTTCACGATGCTTTCAAAGGTGACGAACCTACAGATGATGTAGAGTTTGGCAAGGACAGGAAACAGGAGAACTCACTCAAGACTTACTACAAAGAGTTTAAAAAGGTTATATCTGAAGCTGAAGTTATCTTAGAAGTTGTGGATGCCAGAGATCCTTTAGGTAAGAACCATTTATCTTTAAAAAAAAAGATCTAAACCTAAACATAATTTCTCTACAAATGACATGGTATCTTATATCCCCCTTATATCCCTTTTCGCACGCAAAATACGCGCCTTGATGTGGAGTTGCGGACACCAGCCCGTTATACAATATATCCCCCTTATTTTCTAACCAAAGCAATCGGCTTCACACAAATTCGTAATTCTCGAGTTAAAATGTCACTCATTTGTTGCCAGCCCACTGAACAAAATGAATGCAATGGTCACGTTTTCTCACAACAATCGCTTTGGTTAGGGTACGGCTTAAGTCAGAATTAAATCTGATTTTGTCATTATTATTATCAAAAATTGGTTTCCTTGTAATTTTAAAAGCCATTATAGTAGATATTTTCGGCAATTTTAGACTTTTTACTTACAATATAGTTCAACCAGTTGATTAAGAAGTGTGGTATCATATTCCTATTTATATTCCCATCTAATTTAATCATTAAACCTTAAATCTCCAGGCACACGCTGCTCTCAAGTAGAAGAAGCTGTCCGTGAGTCGGGCAAACGTCTAGTCCTAGTGCTGAACAAAGCTGACCTGGTTCCTCGCACCAACCTCGAGGCCTGGCTAAAGTACTTACGTCGCACAGCCCCCGTGGTACCCTTCAAGGCTTCGACACAAGACCAACAACACAATCTTGGAACGAGGAAGATGAAACATGTTGTTAAGGAGAAGCAGATGAAAAGTGAGTTTAATTATGTGGAGTTTTTAATATGAAGTGGTCAGAATTGAAATGAAGGGAGATACGAGTTTTATGTGAGCAAATCGATTAGAATTTGTTTTTCGCATTTGTATTGGTAGTTCAGTGGTAACAGCCCCGACATGCTAGCTGTAGGTTTTGGGTTGATACCCAGGCAGGTGCGTTACTTTATGTAATTAATTTCAGAGTAATGGTGGAGCAGATCCACTAGCTCTCAAAACAGTGGATGAACATGTTGTGAGAAAACGTCCTACAACAACGCATGGCTAGTATAGACATTTCCTAGAGCCATAATTTCGAAGAAATGTCACTTCATCAACCCACACTGAACGCATGTGGAGGATTATAGCTTAGTCATACTCATAGAGACAGTGTCTTTGTCCCAACAATGACGAATGTTCATAGGAACTTCAACCCCTATTTCACTCGCTTAGGGGCTCTTCCAAAATCCTCTCTTATATACCTACGTCATAATAACTAGCTGTAGCTGCCTCGTTGGTACAGTGGACAAGCGCGACTGCTGAGGATGAGGCCTTGGGTTCGATTCCCGGGTCGGGCATAATGCTAATGGTGCTGTTTTTGGGCTTTTCCATCAGAAATTCTCAGTAGCAGCCACAGAGTTTGGATTTGTGCTCGGATGATGGCAATAGGCTCGCCCCCTATTATTAGACTTAAACACAACCTTACCCTTCGGAAATTACAGAAGTTACAAATACTCATATCACGTGATTCCCCATCCCCAGGCTCCGCATGCGTAGGCGCAGAGTTGCTAATGAGCCTCCTAGCCATTTACTGCCGCAACAAGGGCATCAAGACGTCCATCACGGTGGGCGTGGTCGGGCTGCCCAACGTCGGCAAGAGCTCCGTCATCAACAGCTTGAACCGGTCTAAGGCCTGCAATGTTGGCAGTACTCCGGGAGTTACTAAGTGAGTACTGTTAGTATATATAGGAGTTCAGTTACTGTTGGTTGGTTATTAGAAAAGGCATATAAGTGCAAGGAATAGGGTTAAAAGTCATTCATCAAGTTTCATTGTCCATTGAAAAGGAGAATCCTCCAACCAGAGTTGTCAGGTTTCTGTAAATACAAACCCAAAGACAAAACATTAACTGTGAACCAAGTGTACAATGTTGGTGTTATTTATGTTATGTTAGGTGTGGCAGAACAAGCGCAATAACTCTTATGTGCTGATTCAAATCATAAAACTGTACAACATTCCATAAGCAACAAGGGTCGAAAACAAAAAATTGTTCTCTTCATACTAATTGCGTCAGCCGATGTAATAATTTGTATGGGGAGAACAACATTTAAAAAATTTCTCGACTCATGTTGCTTAGGGAAAGTGAAAAAGGGAAAAGCTCGATGATCTAAGTCACCATGTAAGAGGTAAAGCCCACTTTACTTTTTACCTTGTATAATGTTATTCGAACGGACAAATCTGCTTGGATTTTTGCATGACGGCAGGTATAAACCGTAGTTCGTATGTGGCCTTGTAGATGCCGCCACAGGCATAGCGTTTGGCCTGTATGCTACTTTTTGTTTCCTACTTCCATGTAATAGTAGGCAGAGGCGCTCAAATCCCTACTTATAAATACTCAGTAAAACTCACCTGACTCATTGTTTTTTATTAGCAAACTCATAACTTGCCAACTTAGTCATCATCATCTGCCTAGCCTTTTCCCAACTATGTTAGTGTCAGCTTCCAGTCTAACCGGATACAGCTGAATACCAGTATTTTACATGAAGCAACTGCCTATCTAACCTCCACAACCCAGTTAGTACTGGGTAATACGATATCCCTTGGTAAGACTGGTTGTAACTTGCCAACTTAGTATTTACTTTAATTTTATTGAACAGTAATTACACAAATAGTATTAAATTTTTAAATTGTTTTGTGTTCCTGTGTGTTCCATTGGTTCTGCAAAGGCTAATCAATTCTCTTCTGTAAATATTTCAGGGATAAAACAGCTACTTTCACCATACAATCCACTAAACTATGCTCCAATATTTCCAGACAAATGCAAACAGTTCAACTAGACTCCAAGATCAAGATCCTGGACAGTCCCGGAATAGTGTTCCACTCCGGATCAGAGAGCGACTCCACCGTAGCGCTAAAGAACGCCGTCCGAGTGGGCAGCTTGAAGGACCCCGTCACTCCGGCAGCCGCCATATTGCAGAGAGCTAACAAACACACGCTCACTGAGCTCTATTGTATACCGGACTTTAACACGCCGCAAGTAAGTTGTCATTTAGCTTGAAGAAGTATTGTGGAAGCGTGGTTTTCAATGCTAAGCAAATATCTATCAACATTACACAAGTTGAAATAAAGTCGAGAATGGATTAACTTATAGTAGTTTGTGTCATGACATCCCATGCAAGGATAATGTGGTAAAGTTTAGTGAACATATTTTTGTTCACTAAGCTTTTCCAGATTCTAGTGCTGACTATGAATCGATTTCGATATCGGAACAACATGCATGGTGGCGTTTTTACCCGACTACGGCGGAGTCCAAACTGACGGTAATGTTATTTTTAGACCTACATCTTAATTTAAATCATTGTTTGTTTCAGGAATTCTTTGCACACTTGGCATCTCGGATGGGTAGGTTTAAGAGGGGTGGTGTACCAGATCAGGAATCTGCTGCCAGGATACTACTGAACGATTGGAATACCGGCAAAGTATGTATCATTATTTAACTAAATAAATAAAAACCTTTTCTGATATATCCATTTGTATCATATACAGGATACAGGTCCCCCTTTTTGACCAACTTTGTCTCTAAATGTTTGTAAATTCTGAAATTAGTCACATTTTCGCCTTCAGTTTTGCTTAAAATGTTAGGTCCAGCCTATAGCAATCAACTACTAAACATAGGTCTCTCCCAAAGTGAGCCACAATGTTTCTTTCGCCCTCCGCAGCCAGTATGACCAAGCCATCTTAATTAAGATCGTTGAACCGTCTTGTCAGAGGAGTCTCAACACAATTGTATTTTTACACTTTCTGTTATCAGGTGAGATACTTCACACTGCCTCCAGAAACTCCCGACTCAGAAATCCACGTAGACGCGAAGATTGTATCAACAATAGCAGCCGAATTCGACATCAACTCGTTCGAAGCGATGGAGACTGAAGCTATCAACGAGCTTGCTTCTCACGACACAGGAGTAGAAGGAATTAAGGTAAAATATACCTTATTATGTGATTAATCATGAGGTACATTATTTGAAACGAGGAGCAGCGGTGGCGGCCGCGACTTACGAACAGTAAGTCGTGGGTTCGAACCCAGGCAGACGCATTACTTTGTGTAATTTATTTCATCACCACTGCTCTCAAACGGTGAAGGAAAACATCGTGAGGAAACCGGCATTTCCTAGAACCAAAATTTCGAAGACATGTGACATCTACCAACCCACACTGGGCCCGCGTGGTGGATTATAGCTCATTCCCTCTCATAGCGAGGAGGCCGTGTGTCCCAGCAGTGGGAACATTATAGGCTGATTATGCTGTACATTATTTTGCCAGTTGTGTTTATGCCCCTCGTAATAAGGACCCAGCCTATTGCCTTCAAACGGGACAAATCATCCGGGCTACTATGGAGAAATTCCTTATGCAAAAACTCAGTAACACTGCCCGACCTGGGACTTGAACCAGGACATCATACTAAGCCTCATCATGCCTACTTAGCACTCGAGACCAGTGTACCAAAGAGGCAATTAAGTATTTAGAATTTCAGTATAAGGGGTGGAAGGGACACCGACGCTAAAACGGTTATCACCACATCACATCTCACATCACATTCAGTACATCATTCTGAGCCACATAGAAATTTTTCATTGGTTATGTTGAAAAAAAATTAGCTGTTTCCTACAAAAGTACAATACCTACAGCTTGGCAAAAAAGAGTGTGGAATAAATGAGGTCGCCAGTATCGCACGTGTGGCAACCCGGAATACTACGACTCAACTGTTTTTGATACTTGTTATTTTTGGGGATTTGATCCCAATCCCAAGTGGGTGGTTCAGTCCCTCGGACGCTACGCAAACACCATGGAAAGCTTCAATGTCCAGTATTAACAATGTTAATAGTGGGCGCTAAAGCCTTGCACGAAAGCCTTGCAGTAGGTACCCACAGACAACCATGATAACCATGCCCCTGACGGCAGTCTTACAGTGGGATTGTTAGGAATTGACGACAATAGTTCGCTTACAAGATAATGAAAGAACACGTTTTGTTTTAAGTTTTATTTTAATACAAAAAATTCAATCAGACGAATCGAAAACACTTTCATCTAAAAATTCAATGCCAGAAAAGCTCACATTTTGGCTAGAGCTTCCTGCAACTTCAGAATCACTAGAATATTCTAATTCTGATGAATCACTGCTACTGTCATCTCTGAGATTTATTACCAATCGTTCTATTTGGTCATACATGGTCACACCTCTGTCATAATATTCTTTTTCTATTTTCATTACATGCTTGCATGAATTCTTCCAGTCATCGGCAGTAATGTTTGAAAATGCTTGTTCAGCAGCAACCTATAAAAAAAGAAATAATCATTAACAATAGTCCTTGCATAGCAACATTAAATATGCATATGTGAACTAGGCTACATACCTTTATATCAATGGACCCAACATTGACTGAAGCAATTTTATGCTTTGCAATCCCCCATATTAATTCAATAGGGTTCAGGTCACAGTGATAAGGTGGAAGGCGTAACACTGTGTGATCATGATCTCCTAAAATATGGTCAATTTCGTAAATGGGCTCTGGTTTATGAAACTTCACTAGCATTAATAATTGAGGCTTGCGGAGAGACTCATCAAAAGGTATATTATTTTGCAGTAACCATATCTTTATCTCAGCAACTTTTGAAGCGCTAGTTGGTGCCTTGTTCAAGACCACCGAATGGTACGGAGCATTATCCATTACAATAATGGAAGGTTCACTTAGGTTGGGAATTAATTTTTCAGTGACCCATTTTGTGAAGTTAGTTTTATTCATTTCCGACTTCATTTTTATTTGTGCCGCTGAAAATCAAAAGGGCATTTGGAACAAATCCTTTCTCGCTCCCAGCATGTACAATTATATATCTCTTGCCTTTTGATATGTTTTGTTTCACTCCGCTGACATCAACTGATTGCCAACATTTTTTCAGCTTGTATGATGAGTGAATATAACTTTCATCCAAATATATGATTTCTTTTTGTAGTTCTGGAGGCAGGTTTCTGTTATCCATAATAATTTTCAAATATTGCTCCCGCTTTGCTGCTATGTTAGGTTTCTCTATTAGAGCCGATCTGTCTGTTTTACATTTCTTATATGAAAAACCCAGAGAGTGTAATATCTTTCTGAGATGTTCACGGCTTCCATCATAACCCAAGTCCTCTCTAACTACCGGCAGTAAATTTCTCAGTGTAGGCACCTGAAACATGGTATTTTGTTTTATATGTGCTTTATTAAATTCATGAAATCGGGAGTAGTGTAAGAATAAAACGTACCTGCTTTTTCACAGTGTAAAAGAAATGAACCTTTTGTCTAATTGCACATAAATCGAAATCATCTAAAACTTTCTTCGGGCGACCTTTGCGATGTTTTCCCGGTGTTGAAAAAATACCATTATTTTTTTCACCTTCCTCAACAATTTTTCTTACTGTGTTGACAGATTTACCTAAAACAAAAAAAAAATAACAGTTCTTTATTATTCATTCCATGTTCATTTTCTTCAAGTATCAATCATGGAGGTTAGCGTATACGAGACTTGTCAAACTACAAAACATAACCTTAATTTTCAATTTCTGTAAACAAGACTAAAAGTTACTTAAATCTGGATATCAACAAAACTACGCATTGAAAACATTTATAAAAACTTATTTAAGGTACAAGGAGTTATTTACGGTACATAAATACCTGTCATATCGGCAGTTCTTTGATAAACATTCTCGACATCAGATAAAATTTGCCCCGCTTGAGATTCGGCCAAACACCGCGAAAAGACGTGGCAAATCACTGCTCTGCCACTACTACGAATAGTTTTATTCATTTTAAATAGTTAATTATGCAACGAAAATTGATAATTTTTTTAAATCTATGAAAAACGATTATGTTATACGCACTGTTGACACAGGATGTACTAGCAGTTGACAAGTAAAGCAATGTTGTCACAATCATCGATTTTTAGTTCCAACTGTCACCGCGTCAGACTCTTTTTTGCCAAGCTGTACATAGTACACTACATAGTATGGAACTGCTGCATTAAAAAAAAAAAAATAAAATGAAAAATTTCTGTGTCGGGCTCAAAATGATGTACTGAATCCGTGGTAACCGTTTTCACGTCGGTGTCCCTTCCACCCTGTATTATTAGTTTCTGTATTTTTTCTGTCACAGCTTGAATAAGGATATTCTATAAGAAACACCAGCATAACAACAACAATTTTCCCATCCACAGATTTCAAGTACAGGCCCAGTGAAAGCAGCTTTAGAAAGTGACATGCAAGTAGACGATGAAGATTCAAGTCTTCTCCCAAAATCAGTGAACATACGTGGAAACAAACAGGACAAAAGCGCCAAATCTGTAGAAAAAACTAAATCCGACCCAGAAATGCTCATTGAAGGAAACACGAAGCTAAATAAATTAAGGAAACAACAGTTTAAGAAAGACAAGAAGAAGAAGGCTAAAAATGAGAAGCAAGCCGTTAGCCTGGCTGATGTTCTAGAAAATGTCACGATTACGAGTTATAAGAAGAAAGATGACTATGATTTTAAGGAGGACTTTTCGCTTTAAGTTGGCTTTGTTCGGTTGGTACGTGAAATTTTTTTTTCGAAAACTATTGTGAACACAAACTTTTACGATGATTTTTAAACATGTAATAAATATTTTATTGTCGCACAGTCTGAAAGTATAATGACGTGTAGGTACTTTTTATTAGCCATTATTCTTCTTTACTTAATTAATTTTGTTGATTTGATATCAACAAAATTAATTCGGTAAAATAAGAAAACATCGGTTTTTGAAAAACAATTTACTTGACTCCACACTAAAGTAGAATTATTTTCAAGGATATTTAACGATATCATCGTTTTAAATGTAAAAAAACGATTTTCGCCGAAAACAAAAGCAATTTTATATAACGAAAGAGAAAATTGTGTTTCGCGAGCCAATCGATTGCTTACCCCTAAAGCCACGTCATATTTTTGATATCAAATAAGTTATTCAATACTGTTCATAGTACATGTGGTACTATCCTATTTGTCAAGCTGTTTTTCAAGGACTTTATCACTCAATAATGTAAAGTGCATAACTATTGTTATTGTAATAAGTCCTATATTGCCTTGAGACGGTATTTACTCAAGTATTTGCCACGGTTATCTGTAAACCTGTTGAGTAATTAAAGACATTTACATGCAAATTCTTGTTTTAATAAATTTTTGGAGTTATCCACGAAATTGACAAGTGATAAGGAAATAGAAAGCTATTCTGCTATTTCTTAAAGAAAACATTAAATTCACTTGCGTTCTTGCCAACAACAGTGACAAAAAAAAACATGACAATTGATAAAGAATTTGTTTTGTGGCTGAACTTGAGGTACAGCTGCAATATTGTAGCAAGGAAAGCCCGCCATCATGGCAGTTATAGCCGATTCCAAATCCCTTGTCTAATGTAACCATTCATATATATATTGGGATGCACATGTATACCACCTACAGACCGTTTTAGTGATGTTCTTCAGAAATGTGAGGTTCCTAGACTTCTTAGTACTCACAACCGGCATGCATATACGACCAGATGTTGAACAAAGGTTTTATTACTAATCAAGTTATTTTGAATCTTATTTCAATGATTTAGAATTCATGTTACTTTATTTCGATACAACAATGCCGCGAAATGACGCGACGTGCCGCGGGATCAGTGGTGAATTTACCAGAAGGCTGAGTAGGCTTGAGCCTAGGGCGGCAAATTTGGGGACCGATTTTTTTTTTTTGCTACCTCATAGAAATCAAAAAGATTTTGGCATGACGGTTTTCAGATGTATTACAGATAGAAGTCTGCAACAAAATTTGCCGATGACGTTCCCCTCTCACTTGCCATTGCACATTCCGAGTAGTAATCTTCCATATTCTAGAGTAAAATAATTACCGGTTACTGGTTGTGGGGCGGATCCCCACAACCAGTAATCGGTAATTATTTTAAGTGCAATTTCAACGAAATTATTGGATTGTAAATGTAAATTGTAATTGTGGATTGTTCCACGGGTTGCCACGGCGCGTCATTGCATCCCGCGAGACGTATGGGTCACTGTGTCGAGGAATTATGATTGCTAAGCCAAATTGAAATAAGGTTCAAACTTCGAACTTCCAACTTGGAATCCGCGCGGAGCAAAACTGGTTGATGCCAGAGTGGTTGGGCTTTCAGCAGGATGCCACGGAACGCCGCGGGATACCGCAGCACAACCTGCCGTGCCATGCCGTGCCACCCTGTCAGTGAGCGCCGCCGGCCCTTATGGTTAAATAATAACAGCCGCTCGGGTCGATCTTCAGGTTAAGTCCTCCCTAGGTTGGTCCGTGGATGGGTGTCCATGTATGGAACGGAGAAAACTCGATATGTAATGGATGGCCATTACATACCGTTTTCTCCTTGTCTCGTCAAGCACGTTAAGCCGTTGGTCCCGGCCTTCAACAGCGACCTTTGACAGTTGTTATAGATAGTCAGTGGCCCGAAAGTCTGATAACCAGTCTTACCAAGGGATATCGTATTACCTAATACTAACTGGGTTGTGGAGGTCAGATAGGCAGTCGCTCCATGTAAAGTACTCATATTCAACAGTATCCGGTTAGACTGGAAGCCGTCCCTAACATAGTTGGGCAAAAGGCTAGGCAGATCAGATGATGATGTTGCAGGAGGCGCAATCTGTAGTTTCTACCTGCGTGCGATTTCCGAGGCCTATTCTCTACCGAGGAAATTTAAAATATTTAACGGAAATGGTGCAAATAATGCAGTGATAATAATAATAGCTCTTCTGCATGAAATTCGTGACTATACCTACCACTTACCTACTCGTGAAACTGTCTATAACCATATAAATAAAAACTATTCTATTGGAACACGTCAGTCAACTACCCACTATCTCTAGCTACCATTGAAATTATCAACGGCATGCATGACGGTAAAACTATAATAATGTGCGAGTTATTTACTTTATTATCAGCACATTTTGTAACAAAATTAATATGTACTGACGTGGTTCTGTTCTGTAACTACCAAAAAGATAGGCGATATTTTTTGCATTACTAAAAATTATTTACGCCTAACAATTGTTTCATGTAATAATACATGCTGGCAATATCAAACAAAATTACTTTCTTCTTCCTCAGATAATTCGTAATCCCTTTTATTCCTCCACAGTACAAACTTAATTTAATTTATTTACTTATAAATGTCAGCATTGTCAATGTTAATGAATGTTGTTATTATTCCGTTATTTTTTTTTTAATTCCATGCTTCTATTAATATTTACACACCATGACAATATGGTAAACATGTTAGCACAACTCAATGTAGGTACCTACTTATAACACCTTGCATACATTTTTTCGTTTCTTGCATGTAAACACATGTTCGAGCAAATAAAGTCATCTGAATCTGAACAATGACTCATCCATTCACCTCATCATCTTCCTGCCCTTGTCCCACGTCACTTGGGGTCGGCGCAACACGTTTTTTTCTTCCAATCTCCTTTGTCAACCGTCACGCTATCTTTTACTCCTTTAACTTTCATATCATTCCTCATACAATCCATCCATCGTTTCTTTGGTCTTCCTCTCCCTCTCCATCCATCAACGTTTATATTCATCACTCTTTTAGTCACATGCGATTCGTCCCTCCTCATCACATGTCCATACCAAGACAGTCGATTCCCTTTCAACTTTTCTGTAACTGGCGCAACTTTTAAACTTCCTCAAATATACTCGTTCCTTACCTTATCCATTCATGTCACACCACACATCCACCTCAACATTCTCATCTCCGCTACATGCAATCTCCTTTCATCCATCTTCTTCACAGCCCATCCATTCACCATTCATCTAATTTTGTCTTAATCTTAATCTTCATCCATTCACCTAATTTTGCTGTAATTAATAAGTAGATCATTATAATAATAAGTACACACGGCGGCACATGAAGCTGTACATTTTCAGTATAACTTGGCCTCGCTTTGTATAGATTTCAATGAGAGATCCGCATAAACTGGTTCTGTATAGCTTGATTGGCCGTCGTGCGTACCAATAACTGCCTTGTTGTACTATTGGTCGCAAGCTTTACCACTAGGCACACTGGGCACGTGCCCAGGGTCCTATAATCCAATTCAAATCATGGGAATGTGCATTCTTCTCATTTTGACCTATGGATCCATGACTTGGTCCTTTAAACCACACCTGCAACATTAATGCCTTAATGAGGCACGAAATGTTAGTAATCATGTCTCTGTACTGCTCGTCATTGACTGTAACGTTCTGATAATCATCATTTTTGAACTTTTGACGAAATTAGAAATAATTGAGCAGCCGCGCTAGCCGCGGTGGCTACATGAACGAAACGATATTCATACATAGGTACCTACCTGTGGCGAAGGTTCCATAGAACTGGATTCCTAAGGGAAGCCCCCTTTGAAAAATGGTACCGTCAGTATTCTATTGACAAATAATATGTATAATCACAAGATATATACTCCGGCTTACCTCTTACAAAAATTGACCCTTCGCTACTGGTACCTACATCACATAAAATTATTATGCGTAAAATCAAATCAATTTCATGGATTGTTGTGTGTAGTTTTATTTCAAATCAAAGTTCTCTGACGCTAAAAAATCACCCATTATTTTTGTATTGAACTGTCACAAGAAAACCTGACCTATCCAAAGCGGGGTGCAACAAAATTCGAGGTCGCTTTGCTCGCTCTTGCATCCTACAACGGCCCTATCATTCTCAAGTGCCTAGGGCCTCCTATTGGTTAAAGGCGGCACGGTCGCAAGCGCGACTGCCTGTACCTAGGTTCGATTCGAGCGAAACAAATTTTGGAAATGGTGGTATAGGTTTTTTTAATATTTCAAATTATGATCGTCGTGTACTGCCACATTTTTTACGACCTTTATAATGGTATAAGTTTTATTGTTAAAAACCTAATATAACTCAAATGAAGTAATATTAAAAACCATCATTTAGACTTGTCTTTGCGATTTAATTGGATCCAACAAACTGCAAGTAATCGTGTATCGCTGTGCCGAAATATCTAGATCGAAGTGTGAAATATGTAATATTTTTTTTTCAGAATTTAAATCCGTGCTATATAGGAATAAAGCACAATACAAAACGACGTTTATCTGGATAACGTCGCCTTAAAAATTGGATTATACATCAAGAATTTCTCGGTAGCAGGAAAAGATAAAAATTAAAAAAAAAATGTGTCTGGTGCATTGTAGGTGAATTATTGCTTATTCTTCCAGAAAAAACCGGCATGATATATGATTAAAACAATTCTGTGAATAACGATCGGGGTATACCTTCATGTCCTACGTATTTTCAGGTACGAACAATAGCTTACGTCATAAAGATTGTCCACTTGTCCGTATGAATACCGGAAACGACAATAACGTAAAGTACAAATGTCGTCCATTGTCTTATTTGATAAACAAAGCAATCATCGAGAAGATTCGTAGGGACTGGCTGGTAAGAAAACTCGCTCTGTCAAATTTTAATAATCAAATGCTCCTATTGATTAACACGACCATCGACCTCTTGAACCGGGATTGTCCGATGATGTGATGAATGTGGGAATATCCCAACATCGAGCAAAAACCTGAAAAAATTATAAACATAATAATATTCCCGCGTATAGGTAGTTAATTATACCAAGATCTTTCCTTATCGCGGTTATCACAAGCGAAAGGTTATTACGCTGCGGGACTGTTCGAAAGAGATACCGTGGCCATGGAACACAAAGGGCAAAGAAGGAACATGGATGGGTTTTAGTCAGTACAAGTCTGACACTCCCTTCCGCTCCGCCCAGGGTGGGGGGGTCATTTGATGATTTCCCATCCGAAAAAAAAAAAAAAAAAAAAAAAAAGCGAAAGGTTATCAAAATCATAACAAGACTATAACTGGCTATTTATTTTATCTAAAATCTATAGGAAATATATTTTTTTTCCGTACCTATACATGGTAATGATAACTTTTATATTTCAGTCGATGTTTTGTTAATAATTATGTGAAGAGGCAGTACCTTTACTCCTAAAGTAGAATTAAGTACCCAGATACACAGAAAATCTGTGACCAGGTGGCTATTCGCCAATACTCGCTACAATGGACCTTTACAAGACACAATTAAATATTAATCTTTCAATTTGTTTAAGTGCACCGTATCTGTACTAAAAATTACGATGATCTTGTGGGTATCAGAAGTATGCGAGACTGTAATAATATTGACCTAGTTATAATATAATCGATAGGTATAAGTAATTTAAATAGATAGGGGGTTGTCTTCCCTATAAAACTGCAACTTTTCGAATTAATTTATAGGCGAATGTCAACCGATAATGCTGTTTATAGTTAGGTGAGGGCTTTTTAGATAAAGGTACGGTCAGATTGCGGACCAGCTGCGGACACCGGACACCCGGACACTGACAGATACTTCAGTACCTACATAATTTGTAATGGTGCGTTGTGTGGAGCCGCATCAGTAATTTGGGTAAATTTACAAATGGATATTAAATGCCTTACATAGTTGCGGATAGGATAGGGTGGAGGTAGTGAACTGATTCATCATCATTGCTCTCCTACCCTCAGCCCAATTTATTTGGGGTCAGCACAGCATGTGTTCTTATTTATTTAAAATAGGTAGGTACGCCAAGAGTACTTACATTTAACAATAAAAGTAGGTATACAGGTTAGGGTTCTTATGTAGGTACCAATAAAAGGTGTACACAACATTCTCTTAAGTACAATATATAATAGCTATATTGTCGTAAAGTTATAGAAATAAAATGTAACATATATAGTAAACAAAACATCTTTGACATAAACTAAAGAATAGATTAAAAAACTGACTTATACTAATAGCAATTAGTAGTATAAGTAGCCTTATAGTTAGCCAAGAGCCTCGACGACCATCTTTCGAGGCTCTCCTTAGGCGGTTGGGTCAAGGGCCTGATTCAGAAGGCAGTACTCCTCGATATGGCTCGCATTGTGAGGAGGTTCCTGTCTTTGGAGCCCTAACCACCAGTAGCTTGGACTCTGCTCCCGAAACCGGCGGACCACTATTTTTTTAATTTTTAAATGTTTTTTTATATTGTTTTATATTTGAATATTTAAAAATGTATTTAATGGATATGTGTAAAAATAAATAAAGGAAATAATAATTAGTAGTATTACTAGTAACAAAATATCCAAATAGTAACTAATACTTCTTCTTCAATACTTCTCTATTTCATAGAGAAGTAAAACATTTTTTTCACCGTAGAAAAAACAGTTGAAAGGAGATGTTTGATTTTGGGCCACCACTATGTCTATATTATATACACTACATAGATAAATAGAAAAAAAAATAGGGGAATTTCAAAAATACTAACAAACCTACATGGTAATGATAACTTTTATAGGTATTTCAGTCGAAGTTTTGTTAATAATTATCCATATCATCCTTCACATAGTCCATCCTTCACATAGTCCATCCATTGTTTGTAGGACTTATTAGTATCTAGAACTGAATATCAATACTAGTGACCGGTCTAAATCGATCTGATGGCATGGCCTTTAGATTTTGTCGTTATAGGTAAGATATTCCGATTGATAAGGCTTTCAAGGTTTCGGTCTAATTGCTTAGACCGAGGTCTCGCTAGGTAGTTAGGACTGAGGTAAGTAGGCAGGTAGGTAACCAATTACCCGAAAGAAAATGGCATCAGAATCAATGTACCTACCTACCTAGATCCTCCTGCTTATCATACATTGTTTAACACATTTGTTAAAACAGCATTAACAATAACGAAGGCCATTCAAAACTTTTATTGTTATACATTATGAATAAGTACCTATTTACATATAAAAAATAATATGAACACATTACAACTAATGTGAAGAGACCACGACGCTGTTAATCCACGTCGTACTAGACGAGTACCTCTCTTTCCAACTAACGATGTTACCTATTTGCATCTCTCTCTTATGCTCTGTGCGGTAGTGATTGGCGGCTACGTTTACATTATCATCAATACTATGAATGAACTTTCTCGATTAAATTACTAAAATAGTATTTACGCAAAATTATATTTCATCATAGTTACGATAGTTGGTTTAAAGAGTTTGTGATTGTCAAATTTAAAAAATATACAGTTTAACATGAATGAAAAACCAAAAATGTTGAGTACTGGAAATATAACAACCGGTGTTCATAATTTCCCGCCGTCTGAATCACTAATTTCATGTAGTGTGTTCAATTCCTATTCGCTAAAGTCCAACCAATAGCAGCTTTCCATCTGTCTGTCGTAATTTAACGTAAAACGTCATTTTCTCCGACTCTTTCACTCCCATGTAAAATCACCGAGTTCAAAATTATGTCTATCTCACTTCCGCATTACCCAATACATTGGCTTATTATACCCATCTCATTCGCACTTCAAATGTCTCCCATTATCAGAGCAAGATAAAACATTGCTGAGGCTTACAAACCGGTCGAAGTAATAATAGAGACTTCGCCAATTTTTGAAGTTATTCGTGGCCAGTCCTTTGAACGTTGAGGTGCTCGTGTGAATCAAAAATGAAGTCTTTAGTGCTAGCTGTTGTCAGTTTACTGGCAATTTCATCAATAAATTGTGAAGTGTTCTTCGAGGAGAGATTCCTTGATGGTAAGTTTACGCATTTTATTCAAAAAACTTAATTTCAAGCTGTGCCGGCTTGCCGCGTGTCTATCGATCGACTCCAGGATTATCGGCAGCCGGTTTATTTTGAGGAGTAGTGTGTTAAAACTGTACGTTTTTCATTTCAGACTCATGGGAAACCGACTGGGTTTACAGTGAACACCCTGGCAAAGAGTTCGGCAAGTTCAAGCTGACTGCTGGAAAGTTCTACAACGATCCGGAGGAAGATAAAGGTAGGTGGAGACCGGTACCCTTCTAATGCCTCTTACAATTTTACATTCACATTTGAGTGATAAATTAATTTTTGTTGTGTGCAAATCTATGAACATTACCGTGCTGTATGTACTTGTATCTGTATGTCGTAAATTACCCAATACTATGAGCCCGCAAAGGACACTGAACTCAATTACACACAATAAATTAACAATAGGCCGCACGATAGCGTCACATCACAACACGCCGCTCTCACTGCATCTCCTTTACATTCCTGTTCTCTTGGTACTTGTCAGGTCTGCAAACCTCTGAGGATGCGCGGTTCTACGCGCTGTCGCGCAAGTTCAAGCCTTTCAGCAATGAAGGCAAGCCCCTGGTTGTGCAGTTCTCAGTGAAACATGAGCAGGACATCGACTGTGGAGGTGGCTACCTCAAGGTCTTCGACTGCAAGTTGGAGCAGACCGACATGCATGGAGAGTCTCCCTATGAAATTATGTTTGGCCCTGACATCTGCGGTCCCGGTACCAAGAAGGTAAGAATAACAACTAACTTATTTATACAAATTGACTGAGTATTTATTCTGCTTCTTTGTTGCATGCAAACAAAACTAAAAAACAATGACAAATAAAACTAGGTGACTAATTTCAACATTACTTGATGACTATTCATTGAAGAATAATTTGACTTAAGTAACAACTAAATGAAAATGTTAGATAATAATAATGCCAAATTAATGACCCACTAAACTTGATTAACCGGTTATACTCTCCTGATCATTATAGTTGAATAATAATGGCATCATTTTAAACAGTTATTTTCCAATACCCGTTTAAGAATATTAATACATATTCAACAAGATATCCTATTGGACAAAATAATAGTCAGATCATCATATCCTTGTCAGTCACAGGAAATAATAATTAAAAATGTACAAAAAGTGCAGTTAGTTGCTCACTTTCCATTATCAGGTACTTCACTATTACAACTAATGGATTTCAAAGGCCCTTATCTGATTAGGACATTGGCTTTCAGTTTCATTTGGCTATGTTGAGATTTCATAGTGATTAATAGCTTTACATTTATCTTTGGTAAAACAAGTTATGGAATAAGATAAGATTCAACAATAATGAGTTTCTTCCTAATTGACTAGGCAATGTGACATTTAACTTGTAAACTTAGGCTTAAAAAAGTTTAAAAAAAAGTAAAGTGAGTCAAGTATACGGATCTCTTTTTATTCAATCATATTCACTTTAAACTAAGGTATACACTATGTCATTTAGTCAGTGACCTGAAAGTCTGACAACCAGTCTTACAAAGGGGTATTGTATTACCTAGTACTAACTGGGTTGTGGAGGTCAGATAGCCAGTCGCTCCATGTAAAATACTGGTATTCAACTGCATCCGGTTAGACTGGAAGCCGACCCCAACATAGTTGGGAAAAGGCTAGGCAGATGATGATGATACACTATGTCATTTACCAAAACCACACAGCCAAAATAATTTAAATTCCATGTTCCAATGATTCATTCATTGTTTAGATTTGAGTAGCCCAGTGAAAAAAATCACATAATATTGATTTACCCTAATGATGTAAAATATTGTGTACTTGGCCTTCATACTCACATAATTTATTTAATTTAATTTTCGAAAGTATTCAGGCATACTAGTTAATTAATCACAAACTTTTTGAACTTATTAAGGAATTTCATGTAAACGACCTTCGGAATATTAATTAGATTAGTAAATAATTGCAAATGCGCCAGTTTTATGTTATCGCTATAGCTGGGCAAACAGTATGGAGACATTATCAATATATAAAAAAGTTCGAGGTCAGCAAACATTCATAATTACTTGCTTTCTACAAACACATTCTGACAACACATAAAAGTAATGATCAAGTAATGATCTACTTCTTGTCACATAAAATTAATAGATAGATCAACGCTCGAGAATGCGTCTTTCACCGTATACAAGTCGTATCGTAGTTTGTTGATCTCGTGAAACACTCGATATTTTTTTATACAGTTTCGCCATAAATTCAACGTGTTCGAGAAAGCTTTTATTTCATAATTTCTAAGCGTGCAAATAGGTCATTAATAAAAAAGAACATTAATATTATTGATCAATTGACATTAAAAATTCATGCGACCTTAAACACTACGCGTCGAGTTGTCAAGTGCATGCAGGCCAGGCTGTACAATCTTAGAACATTTTACCATGCAACTAGGAGAAAATAATGTTACCAAATTAAAAGACTACCGTAATCTAGTAACAGGTCCTTCTCCTAATGCATTTTTAATTTTGTCGTATTATAAAATCATGTATCGCTGGTTTGTGAATACAGATGGCGTTTGCTGACGCTAACCGACTAAATTGAAAATAGATTGCAATATACTACAGCTTCACTGACGAAGTGACTATTTTATTCTTGCTTCATTATACTCCATCAAATGAACGCCAAATGTTACCATTAATAAAATAAATATTCTGTTTAGTAGTTTATTTTATTATAATTGAACTAAATAAACTACCAAACTTTTTAAGTAAATTCGAAATACGCGTAATATATCAAATAAAATCATAAAATATGTTTTTAACAAATACAACATGACTACTGGCATACATTTTAATGTAAGTGATACTTTAAATAAAACCTGCTAAATTGGTGTCGTAGTAGTTATTTTGTACTTTTTACTTGCATCAATGAAGCAAGCTGTCAAACAATCAATCTGACGGTCGTTTTTGTTATTTTTCAAGAAATTGGAATTGGAATTTTGAATGGAAGACAATATTTGTTACCCTTAAGATTTGGAGATATCATCCAGTCTGTTCTTGAAGGCATTCAATGTGTTATTCAACAACAACAAATGTGTTAACGACAAACTCGGCATATTATTATTATTGTTTGACGAAATGTCGCTAAAAGCTAACATTACTAACAATAAAAGAAAAGATTTGATTCTATTATGTATGACCTACTACGACGACTGTTGCACCAATGCTTAGGCCAAAATAAATGACTATGATTATAATAATATGGGTTTAATTTTCTGCAGCCAAGTAATTCCTTAATTTATTCATATACGTTAGTCTATGAGTAAATTACGGGGTTAATAAACATAAATTACCTAATTTTAAAATAAAAACCTGCCTGGAAGCAAGAATGATGGTAGACGTATACATCTACACAATTATATACATATCAGGAAAGTTGTAGGTTTGTGGATACAGATGGCGCCACCAAACGCTTTCCTTCTGAACCCGTTGAGTAAAGCCTCTATACCTATATATAAAAGTACTCTGTGATGCAGGCTCTAACTATATCGATTATCCCAGGCACGACACCGTTCTATGTATCGATATATTTGTGTATCTACACCGCCCCCAGCATTACGTTTTATAACAACTGTTCAATGAAGCATTGAATAGCTGGGATGTTGCATAACATTGGTTTCCGACCGGCGATTTCACACCGACGATATTGTCTGCCTTCAACAATTTGGTGGCAACACTTATTATGTACTCATTTGCAAATGTATAATGAGGGTATCATTTGCTAATTGCTAGGTTCCTTTAATGAGATGATAGTGTAATGTCTGAATTAGAGAAAAGGCGTTATGAAAAAAACCTACACAATTTTAGGGTCATTGACCAGTTTTGAAACAAAACTTGCGCGTCTAGATCGTGTCTCATAAGTATGCAAATAAATAATTATCACCTTTAGCACAAGTTCGATAGAACCTCTTAGTTCGTCAACCTCAAACGTGTTTCTACGTTTTATGACCTTCTATCTTTTCTCTCTTTCTATCCTCAATGCTAAACACATCTTTCTTCTCCCTCAGGTTCACGTAATCTTCAGCTACAAAGGCAAGAACCATCTGATCAAGAAGGACATCCGCTGCAAGGATGATGTGTACACCCACTTGTACACCCTGATAGTGAAGCCCGACAACAGCTATGAGGTTCTCATCGACAATGAGAAGGTGGAGTCTGGAGAGCTTGAGGCCGACTGGGACTTCCTACCACCCAAGAAGATCAAGGTAATTTTTACGACTTATGAACCTCGTGTTAGTCAGGTCTAATATTGCGACTTGAAGTCTTGACTCCTAGCTATTTGAAACACATGCATCATAAAAATAATAAAAAAAAAAAATATTAATAAATCCATAGACTCGGTTTTCTCTATCCGGTATTTTCGGGTCAAGGAGTTTTGTAAGGTAGTTTTAATAAAATTATATTAACCAAGCTTATGAAAGCCTGTCCTACTGACAAAAACGCGACAACATTTGCCAAAACCCTAGCATCTTTTCATTTTACTGAACCCCCTTATGCCCCTTAGGACCCTGAAGCCAAGAAACCAGAGGACTGGGACGAGAGGCCCACCATCGCCGACCCCGATGACAAGAAACCCGAGGACTGGGAAAAGCCTGAGCACATCCCCGACCCTGATGCCACCAAGCCTGAGGACTGGGACGATGAGATGGACGGCGAATGGGAACCCCCCATGATTGACAACCCCGACTACAAGGGAGTTTGGGCACCTAAGCAGGTAATTTGCGGTTTTTGTACCAGGTTTTAGGTGTTTAGGTTGTCGGCCTATGTCAAAACCGGTTCGTGATAAATGGCGTCATTGACAATGTGTCATGTCGATGCAGAGTGCTTTGTAAATCATGAGCATTAGTAGCTTTAACGTTTTAGTAGTCAAATGTATAAAAAAATACGATTTTGTGTTTGTGTGTTGTGCATATTTGCAGTTTTTGGTAACTAAGACCAAAAAGGCTATGTTAGTAAAGCTAAAAATACTTTCGACAAAAGCTGAAAATTCGGAGCAATGACACACTGAAATAACGAAGTTTAAAATCATCTTGTCGACTCAGATAAAAAAAAAAAGTCGACATGTTCCAATTTCAACAAGAGTATTTAATCGTATCAGAAACGGTTTCCTTTCTACACAATTTCTGTTATCTAAAAACTGCATTACACTACACCCGAAACGTTTTAATTTCGCAGTAGCACCGTGTAGAATCTATTTAAAACTAAAGAAAGCATCATTGGTTCTGATGACGTCAGCTTCCTTAGAAGTCGCGCGTGGCTGTTTGCATAACGTTCTCAACGTGTATTGACCCGCTTTACCGTTATAATATGAAAATTGAATGTCTCATTGACTAGCCGATGTAAGCCGGTATTACTATTACGCCGTAATAGTTGAATAGACTTGAATGTGTACTTAGTAAATCACACAATTTATATATCGGGATTTTTCAGTTTTCATGCGAATTACACTATTGAAATAAACAATCTAGGTCTACCACTACTTGACTTTTCACAAAGTCACCTAATTGCTCAACTAATTATATAACTACCTATCCACAGATCGACAACGCCGCCTACAAGGGACCCTGGGTGCACCCTGAAATCGAAAACCCTGAATACGTGTCAGACTCCAATCTTTACAAGCGCGACGAACTTTGCGCCGTCGGTCTCGACTTATGGCAGGTCAAGTCGGGCACCATCTTCGACAACGTCTACTTCGGAGATGATATTGCAGAGGCCGCAGAGCGTGGTGAGGCCCTCAAGAAGAGGCTAGAAGGTGAAAAGAAGATGAAGAGTGAACAGGATGAGGTTGAGAGGGAGAAGGAGAAGGCTGAGAAGCCTGATGATGAGGATCTCGATGATGAAGATCTGGATGATGAGGCTGGTGACGCGGCGCCTGTGGTAAGTTGATTTACTTTTCGTTTTGTAACTAATCTGTTTCAACAAGGTGCAATACTAGTAGATTGTTTTGCCATTCTGAGCCAAGGATAATAAAGCTTAGCTAGTTGGGTTCCCAGTTCTATTAAAATCTTATAAACACCACTTACCTTGAAATGGAAGTACTTAAAAACCTAATGGTCTTACTAAGTTGCGTTGCTGACGAATTTAGATATAAATTTTTTGCGTTTAAATTCTTGGCATTATAATCGCCTTTTGTTACGTTTATAATTAGAATTCTTTGCAGAGTTTGAAGACATATCTGCGTCTTAATTTTATTGTTGACCTCCATTCTAATTGGGACTTGTCTTTGTTACAGGAGGACCACGATGAGCTGTAAACTGTGTCAATGTGTGTGTAAAGACAATAAGTATCGTCGGGTACATACGTGAGCGTGTGTGTTAGCGCGGGCATGCCTGTGCGCATGCTGTAGTTCCAAAAACTTGAAGAACCTTTAGTTCATCATAGTGTGTTATAGTGTGTATGTTCCAGTCCCCTTTTTTACAATATGTATGATAAAAAGCTGTAAAATTTAATTCATTATCATACGTCTTATCCTGCTACGCGTGTGCTGGCTCGAAATATTCCACGTTGGGGTTGATATTTATTTTTGCGGACCCAACATTACTTTGTATAAGGGTTGCGATCACGCTCAGTTTTATTGTATTAATGCTAATACGGCACTGTGTGTCGTCGAGTGCAGGGGTTTATTGTACAGCGTTAGTTGCTGTAGCCTAAATTTTTTGTAAGAATTTTGACTAATGTTGTAGAATAAATCTGTGAGTGAAAGTTTCTCATTTATGTTGTGAAACGAGTCTGATTAAAGTTAATATATTAAATTTATTTTTTGTTTTATTTTGTTTTTGGTACGAATTGGGTGGTTTGAATATCGACTGAATCTCGTTACTCGAAATTTTTGAAGTAAAGAAGTTGTGTGTTTACTTGTGTTAGCATGGACTCAGTAATTTGTTATATCTGTGGCTCGTACTGGGTAATATTTCATTTTTTCCCCAAATTATTTCAGTTTTTTGGATGATGAGCGTGCGTTATACCTCCTAATACATATAAATTATAATATTCAATAAGTTTTATTAAACCTATAAGATTTGAATTGAAACAATTTTGTACACCGTAGTCATGCCCAGGTTGTATTCTAATAAACTTAACATTTTACAATTTTGTCTATAATTTAACAACAATAACAACAGCTTATAGTTCTACCCCACTTAAAATAGCAAAAAGTTACATTTACAAATAAATGTACATAAATCTTTACATAGTATAAAACAAAGTCGCTCCCGCTGTCTGGTCGCTTAGATCCTACAAACTACGCAACGGATTTTAATGCAGTTTTCACCAATAGATAGAGATTCAAGAGGAAGGTTTTATATGTATCTGTATCTACATTGCACCCTTGCGAAGCCGACGCGGGTCGCTAGTAATTTTATATAACTTAAAATAAATATGTAGTACACATTTTATTTAAAACATACTATTGAGAATATTTGACAGGAACTTCAGATACCCAGAAATCATTCTGTCCAGTTCATTCATAGAGCGTGGCTTCTGACCCTCGCTGCTCGGCCCCCACAAAACTGTTTGGGAGAGACGATACACAATCAGAATCTGTTCATTATAATTTTTGGTTCAGATTGCTTCGTGTGTTCATTGTAACTTCAAATAGTATTTGTACGTCTTTAGTAGCTCGACAAACATTATTTCACTTTATTTTTGTCATCTTAGTTTACCAGTATTTCACTAGATGGCGCTGGGGCATAGTGGTTATATGGGTGTTCAGCGCCATCTATAGTTAGTTGCGCATCATTACGTCTAAGTTCAAAACTAATTTCCATTTCAAGTTTTTACTTACTCCAATCGTTGATAACTGCAACACAAAACAAAAAGCAGATTACTACATAGTTACCTATAACGTAGTAGAAAGTAAAACAATGGCACACAGTAAGGGATCGTGAGGTTCTTCTTGGTTTGTGTTCCATCCTATTATTTATTTTAAGATTGAGGCTTATAGTTGGTTACCTTGTCCATGCCCCCTTAAACAGAAGTCCAATTGTAAAGGGGAGCTATCAACCCAAAACTCAATTGAGAATAAACAATAGGAAAGGAACTATTGTCTACAGAAAGTCCCCAAGATGGGGGGAGCCTTTGCGGGATTGTTCGAAAGAGACACCGTGGCCCTGGAACACAAAGGGCAAAGAAGGAACATGGATGGGTTTTAGTCAGTACAAGTCTGACACTCCCTTCCGCTCCGCCCAGAGTGGGGGGGGGTCATTTGATGATTTCCCATCCAAAAAAAAAAAAAAAAAATGGGGGGAGCCTTTACAAAAGACTCGGCCAGGGATCAACAATAGTTTGTTTGATATTAAACATTAGATATTCTAGCCAAAGGAATTTTAATATTTGAGGAAAAGTCCTCTAAAATTAAAGCCAAAACAAAAAAAAAATATTCAACTCGAGAATTTGCACCGAATTTCCAATTACCGTCTTTTGAAAGCGTTTGCATTTGTATGTAAATAAATGAGTAAGAGGAAACTGAAACAATAAAACGAAAACTTTTCCCCAAAAATGATGAGATCATCGTCATCACGATTTCAGCCAACTCCCTAAGCGATTTTTCGCATAGAGTTTTATTCGATTTAGTCTAAAAAATCCTTATTTCTGTTACTTTACGAGCATGGTCTTCTTCCATAAGTAGGAACTTACTTTATGTTACTTAGTTGTCATCGCAATAGTCGCAGCTTTTTTATCCATATCTGCATCTTTCACACAGTCCATTCATCGTTTCTTTTTTCTACTCTTAGAGGTAGAAAGTGAAGTTTTGAGTTAGTATGTTTGTGGATGGATAGAGGAGAGGAGCAAGTAATCCTATAACCATTCATATACGTAAATATAACGTACCTACTCAAAACTTTTCTCTCGACATTTTCTCGCTTTTTCTTTTTACGTTAGGGTGTCTAAATACGTAAGTAAGACTTACGTTTCTCAAACTGCTTGGTTTTCTTGTTCTTCAACCTGGCAAAGTTCTCCACGACATCGGGCTTGGTTGTGGTCGTCGTGGTTGGCTCAGGGTGGATTTTGCCGTGATCCAGCATCCACAGACACGGGTGAGGTTCTGGTGCAGGGGCAGCTGTCACTGTGAACACCATGATAGGGACCTAATTTATCAGAAAGGAATCAAAGCAACTACTTTTAACAGGGCTATTAAGCGACAACAAAATGAAGGCCTTAAAATGATTGCATTGGAATTTTAACTCACGGCACTTAGCACTGAAATCCCAACAGTGAACTTTTATTTAGGCATTCACTTAGATGTAAACACGTGTGTAACACTAGACGGTTACTGAAAACTAACATAAGTTTAGCAATATATGCAACTTTCGAAAATGTACTGGAGACGAACTTTTAATTTCACTCTTTTTCCAAATTACCTTCATAAGTTACCTTATTTGACAGTTGACGCATTACCACTTGCCACCCGTCGTCTTTCAGTCAAGTTAACTTGTAAAACGCGGAAAATAATCTGTCAAGACGCCATGCTCGCAGAATACCAATAAGACAGCCGCGTCTAAATAAGCATAAATTGTTTTTGAGTTTAGTTGTTTACAGTTGATGTCTCACCTTCATTGTCTGGATCGAAGTTTAAAACCTGAAAAGTTAAGTTTAAATTTATGTTTTAGTCTTATTGTATAAACGATGGGAGGACATTTATTTAAGGAACGATGTGGGCCAGATTGGAGAAGACCGACTAGGGACAGAGACAACTGGAGGAAGCTGGGGGAGGCTTACGCCAAAGAGGCGACTTCCACTAACTAAAATGATAATTTATAATTTTTTATTCAATAAGTTATTAATTTAAAACTTAAATTCAAATTTACTATTTTAGATTTTTATAATTGGAATTATTTAATAGTATTGTATTAATAATTGCTAAATTGTGGTAGAATAAAGGCTATTTTATTTAATTTTTATTTATTTTATAGTCTTATTGACAACGAGAGTTTCAATGGTCGCTTGATGTAGTATGTCATGGTTATTACTGTTACTAAGCTCAGCTTAGCTAACACCGACCGACACATATAACTTTCCCATGTGTTGTATCTACTTAGTATCTAGAGCGCTTCTTTGGGACTGTTTATGGTTTCTGATGCAATTTGATTTGGCAAAAGTTACTGAATTAAATTTCGCTAACGATATTCTAATTTTCAGCATGAAGTAGGTATGAGAAAAATAGATGGATATTTTGATAATATGCTAATTCGACTTATTCGTCAACTAGCGAGTTGATACCTTCCTATTTTACCTATTTTTATTGTCGTCAACTCGCTCGCACATTATAAAGTACAGTCAAATAAAAACAGATTGAAACCAATAACTAGCTATTCGGTTAAGTACCGACTTTCTACCTAGATTTCGGGATACGTTAAAGCCTATGTTGTGTATGGTACAAAATAAGGCTAGGGGGACCCAATACCCAAGCAGCCAGCGTTCCAACACCGCGATCCAGCGTTACCAGAATGTTACTTTTGTAACATTTTACGTTGCTTTTGACCTTCTCATGTTACCTCCATGTTTTATTTTAAAGTCAAGTCGTATACAATGTCTTAAACATATATTTAAAGTGGGTACCTATATAAAACATTTTATAAGAAGTTTTTGTAGCTGACTGTACATCCGACGTATTTGACGTCAGATTTTCAATGACAAGCGAGTTGACGACAAAAAAAAAGGTTAAATCGGAAGGTGCCAACTCGCGCGCAGCCGCGAGTTTCACACGCGCCAGTTAACGAATAAGTCGCTAATTCACAGACAATTGCCAACCCACAAGCACGCTACTATCAACAATCCACGAGCGCGAAATCTAAACTTTGGTCAATTCTTACCAATACCGCAGCAACTGACACGAAAAATTTAAAACCGTACATGTTTATCTACTTAACGAAACACATAATAATGGCTGAAACTGTCGCGTTGTTTATATTTATAGACAACGCCTTTGATACGGTCTATTATACGCCTATTAACGTACACTGTGCCGAAGAATATTTCCTTGTTTTATTGTCATGGCATTTTTGGGTTAGAATTTGGCAAATAAGACATTTAAAGACTGTTTAAATAGATTCAAGGTATCAATTGTTTATAGGCTGTTAGTTTTCCATTATTTTTCCACCTTAATATCACGTCTAATGTCTTCAAAGGATTATGCATGCCCACTGTGTCCGGGTGTTCTTTTCAAATCGGCACTCAGTACAACGGTCCTTCATCATATGTCCTACGGTACCTAAAGTCATCTTCAATGATTACGTGAGATACATACGTCTTCAAACTGAAGAAAGAATGGAGATCCTGTCGGGGTCGTTTATCTCGGGTAGACAAAAGTACAAGGGTACTATCAGAAAGCTTAAATTGCTGTTTATATTCGTCCTTTCAGTTTAGATCTAGCTGGATCTGGTAGACTGAAATCTAGATGACTCAACACAATCATCATCAGGAGACCTCTGAAACCGGCTGAAACAAAACTTTAAACAACTTTTCTCGAGTCCCCTATGTTTTTTTTAATGTCTTTAAAAATATAGTGATATTAGCTTCTGCTAAGTAGGGTGATACAACACGTCATCGCTCATACTTTAATCTTTTCCGCTAGTGTGAAACATTCCTACGTTGACACCCAAACTATTCCTGAAACCCTCCGAGGTATCAAGAAACAATATTTTCGTTGCCCAAACTTTAGTTTATTTTGAGTTTTATAAGACCCGCCGACACCCGCCCTACAGCATTGTTTTCACAGTCACCCCTTAACTTACTTGTGCCATACTTTTTGTACAACTTTGACATAAGATTGCCTTTCTTAAGGTTAAGGGGAGAGAGTTGAAAATTGCTTGTGTGTTTTCAGAAGGGTGTTAAGGTAACTTTGGTTCCTCAAGTCAGGGTGATAACGTAAAGTGTCAACATTTGCCCTGCATCGGTGGATATCCGGTGTCGACTGACATGACCGACTTTTGTCTATGGTTGGGAAGAATGAGGAGAAATAAATGATTGTGATGGATGACCTTTTTTTGCTCAAGAATTTGGGTACAGATGAATTATTGCTTGTTAGATAAAGCGAAATAAAATAGTTAAAAAAATTAAGGATATTTTTCTTTGTAGCATTTAATTGAGTTGATCGTTTTTAATGTTTTTAGAATGTAAATGGGAGCTTCCTAGTTTTCTACTGTAATGCTCCTTTTCACAATCTCACACTGTCTGATTTTCCACGCTAGCTCAGGGCCGAAAGTTGAAAATCTAGGCATTTGTTTAGATGCCACCTAGTGTAAAGGAAAAACGATTGTAAATTACATACACAAGACATTTTATGGACACGTTAAATTTTAGACTGACATGTACTGACAATAAATTAAAGGTGAAGTTAAATTGTAAGACAACTTTAAATTAAATTCATTTTATCATTAATCTTTCTCACCATTTTAATAACTTCATCATGCGCAGGAAATTATGCTCATTTGGTTTGGTCTTGATAAACTGTGCGTCATTGATTGTAGATACATACATATATTCTCATTTCAGACCATTTATTCTTCAGTCGATTGATGTGTTACGGCGAAGAATTCCTGTACCTACTAACTTTTGAACTTAGACAAAAGAGTATATACTATACAGGGTGTAAACAGACCCTTCACATATCCGTCAACCAAGCATTCTATACATCAAACTAAGTAATTTTCACAGCTAAAGCAAACAGTACGTTGTTAGGTACCAAGTAACAGCCTAGACCAAATGTCTCCACTGAATCTTTCTAGCCGGCAGGCCTAACAAGAATTTACTCTCACAGCGAACTCGACAGTTTTACTATCTTCGTAAATAACACTCCAGTTTTACGCGAGTCGAGTGCAGGCAACGGCATGACATTTTTATGCCACAGCAGGGACGCTAAACCCATGAATCGATGGTAACACGATTAGGGGAATCGGACATCATTAGAACCCCTTGGAGTACTTGCAATAGGGGAATTTTCGAAACGGGAAAAATAGAAATGGATGATCATGATTTTTCATTTGAGTCTAAGAAATATGAAGAGAGGATATTTATAAGAGTGTCTTCATAAGGAAGGACTTTGTATATGGGCGATGCGACCTGCCTTTAGTGAAACGCGCGTGCCTAACCTGTTTCCTTCGCATGACGTACGGTCGTGCTGCGTCGCTTCGCGGTGATTAGGGGCATGCCCTAAGCAATAGGGTTTATAGGGTAGTTGACACCACCAATCAACGTGGATGGCAACTGTGAAACAAATGGCGGTAGCATAGCTGGTCCCAATAATTGTCATTGGTTGAAAATCTTATAATGTCATTATATATTTAAAAATTGAAAATAGCTTGACCTCATAGGTCAAAGTAAGACCTAGCTATGGTGGCGCCATATACAATTACCTTTTAACGGTCTTACCCATTGGCATACTTTTTATGCGCTGTCAAAACCCTATGATGTCACCTTGGATGTCACCAATATTCAAACTCAATGACTCAACTATTTATTGATTTTAAAGGAAGCAAAATTCTAATTTCAAAGTTAATTGAAAATGAATTAGGTTTTCTGGCTTAAAATAATGTAGGAGAAATAATGTAGGAATTTTCGAGGAATTGTGTCTTGGAATTATTGGTTAATGGTGTCAACTACCGAATTTAATTCGTTTTCTCCGAAGTCGCTGTTCAAACACACGTGTTACTTGGGCATGTATCTCTCACCATGCAATAAGGGTGGGTTCTAAGTTAAGGACTTTATTTCATGGCGGTTGGAGAGTTCTGGGGCGTATTATAAATATGTGAAGAGAGGCTGGGGAGTAGCCATAAGAAGACGAGGGTCATCGTGTTTCATGCAGCTACTTACGTAAAAGGAAACAGTAAAATATTTTTCTCAGTGTTATTTTTTCAAGTGGGGTTTGATCGCTGGGTCAAGCGTTGCTATTGATTGGGTATTTCCATTAGGAATTTTTCAGTTGCAGGATGGATTTTTAGCTCTCTGGCACTCCCAACATAACATTATTTATGCGAATATAGCAAAATGTAGAAGACTTTCGGGGATTACAAGTGATGGTATTTTATGAAAATAACTTTACCATTTTTGCTTAATTTTGATCCTGTTCTTATAAACTCGAAAGTTTGTGATGATGGATGGATGTTTGTCACTCTTTCACGCAAAAACGGTTTTGTGGATTTTGATGAAATTTGGCACGCAGATAGTTTCTAACCTTGAGTTACACATAACATAAGATACCTTTTGTTCCGGAACAATGCTCCCGTGGAATAATTTTCGACTTCCACACAGGGAAAGCCGTGGGTGAAAGCTTGTATGATACCTATTCAACATTAGTTTTAGTATATGCGAAACCTGAAACACGTATCTAGTATTTTTATGTAAAGAATCTATGTAAAAAATTTCAAAACTATTACCTGGTTGTTCGCTCAAAAACGTGGTCACCACGCGGCGCGCCCGCGCGCGTTCCTCCAGCGTCGTCTTGAGCTCATTGATAATAATAATTAGGCAGTAGGTACTTAAATGATTGCGATAGGTACTTAGTGTCGCTCGGTGCCCAACTTGAAGCCTTTTTTAAATATTTTTAGGTCAAAATATAACATGGTTTAAAAATTATTGGAATCGATTCAGTTACTTATTCTGAACAAACTATATTCAGGTTTCGCATGTACTAAAAATAATGTTGTATAAGACTACCGCTGCTTCAGTCTTTGATTGATCGGCAATGTAAAGGGCGAGGTACAAGTGGGGTGCGATCGGCGTCGGTAGTACGACTACAATTGATTATATTGAGCTCAATGAACTGGATTACAAGATGGGGTATAAAGATAATCGTTACTACTTCTATGGGTGTTGTTAACGTGATGTTAACTAACCTTTACTAGGAGAGCTTGTGTAATCTGTCCGGGGAGTTACTGTTGTTTATGATTTACAGGGTTAGTGTGATATTTTGTACTTTCCATTTCATATTTTACTCTACCTCGTTGGTCTAGTAAACGGAGGAGGTCCTGGGTTAGATTTCCAGGTCGGGCAAACTGTCAGCTATTGGGTTTGCCCATCAGGAACAGCAGCAGCCAGGGCTCAGTAGCAGCCCCATGGTCTGGAGTCTGGACTTGTGGCCAGTTTATGGCAATAGGCTTTTGCGCCTTTTACATGGGGTTTATAGTTTATTTCCACAAAACGGCACGGAAGTCACAAATATCGTCTGCGTGAAACAGCGCTACTCTGTGCTTCTAGCAAAACAGCTGTTCATTTCCAGTATAACTTGGCCTCGCTTTGTATAGATTTTCTATAGAATGAGAGATCCGCATAAACTGGTTTTGTAAATCTTGATTGGCCGTCCTGCGTACAGCAGGTGTAGATCGTGATGCATTATTCAACATAGCTTACGAAATGGTATACTATTAGGTACAACTCTACCTAACCCTTCTCAGGTTAAACGCGTAATGCTACGTTATTTTGTGTAGACCGTACTGTTTCTTTGTGGAACCTGGCCATCTTTTCTTGTGCGATTCGCAAACACCTTCTGCCGTCTTGTGTTGATGGCACGTGTATTATTGTGAGATACTGACCAGTGGTCTAAGGCATCAACGCTTGATTTTCATTCTTATTTAATTTAGTGATGATCAAACATCACATCATCACCGTCATCGCTTACGTAGTCAGTCGACAGTAATCGAGGTTATCCTCAACAAAAGTCAAGGAAAATCTTCAGTAATTCAATAACAAACTTACGACTTGAGCCAATCTGACTCATCTCATAACAGCTTCCAAGAACTAGTTTTACATTCTTATTGCAGTTGTGTATCCAATTGATGGCAATAGGCTCGCCCCCTATTACATCGGACTTATGCACAACTGGTGAAATATGGATGCGTTTGCTAAATTATTCGGGGAAAACAGGCGTGATGTTATGTTATTACAATTATAAGGTACAACTAGCGCCATCTCTCGTGATCTATGAGAACTGAGTATAATTTGTGGACAGCTTCGTCGGTGCAGAATCCGTAGCGAAAGCATTTGTTTCACTTTAGCATGCTTTAGTTATGGTTATGGATACAATGTCTTCAAGGTCACGGCGGAATATGGTGATCAAATTGGTGATATATTATTAGTTTGTTATTTTTGTGCTTTTTGTTATAGAAACATTTAGTAATGACTAATCGGATTTATCAACGAAATGAACGAAAAGCTTAGCTTATCTCTTAACGGGCTTTCTTGTTCAGATTACAGAACAATAGACACTTATCACAGTCCGAGCTTTTTTACTACTTTTCGTCTTCCAGTAATATTATCAACATATTTTTTGTAGAATGTGGTTAAATTCTTCTTTCTTTGTTAACGCATTAGGTCGACATTTCATTGCAGGGGACTTTCAATCGGGTATCATCACATTCGCATATTCTTTTTTTGTTTTGTTAGCCTACGTAGTGTCCTAGTGTCCCACTGCTGGGCAAAGGCACACATATATATATATATATTTTTTTTTTGAAAAAAAAACGTTTCCCCACACTAGGAATTTTTCCTGTATTGTGGGTGCGTTTACAAACATTTAAGCTCACATACACAAACAGCCAGACCCGGAACAACTACCTGTAGGCCATACATATATTTGTTCCGTGCGGGAATCGAACCCGCGACACGAAGCGCAGCAGTCAATCGCTCAGCCACTGCGCCAAAATTAATATTAAATATGCCTTTTAAAATTGTCTCCACAGACATGAAGAAAATATTTCCACTTGCAGCAAATCTCAATAATTGCGATGTACTGCGCCTGCGCCGCGATGCGTTCAAGCCACCCTCTGGTGATCGGAATAATATGAACAGCAACAGCTTCACATACTCCAAGCGGTGCCACCGTTCTGCTCTACCTCAAACCAAAAAGTGCATGAAGATAAGAGATAACATTCATCTATCCATTCAAACTTGTGTTGTATTTTTATACCTCAGTCTAATCTGAGATGGACTGTGTCAAAGATGGTATTTACGTTACATTTACACAGTTTGCTGGTGCTAAGTCCTCTGATCTTAGCCACGCATACACGGTGCTATGAGCTATCGTTACTTTCATAATAATATGTTCGATATTTATGTTCTTATCTAGCCCAAAAGGGTTTCAACAGGAAAACAAAAACGAAGTAAATTCTATTTACAGATTTACTTTAACTCTACTAACGCCATAAATTTTATAGTTTTCAAATGGACTGTTTATGTTTCCGGGATTTAAACGACTTTCTTTAAGTTTTGGGGATTTGGGTCAGTTTAAAGTTTTATACTTACTGCTTTTACAATTTTGTTCTATTTAATCCAAGTTATCTACCTCAAGTTCCCACATAACACACAGTCGTATGTAAACACAGTAAAACTAATAAAAATAACAATAAATAAACATAAATACCTTTATTTTTCAAAGGAGCATTACACAAGCTGAATTTCACTAGCCTAGACACTAGGATTCACTGAGTTGTGGAGTCTCTTTTGTCTTACAAGATAAATAGGTAGTTACTTAGTGAGGTATTCGAACAATACCATCGTACAGGTAAGATTTCTTGGGATACAGTAAACATAAACAATAGTAAAAGTAGAAAGGTGAACCTTTGGCCCAATAAGACTTTGCCCGACCAGGGCATTAAACTCGAATCAAACCAACAATCGCGCTTACGACCACTGAACCTAAAAGTCAGTTCGTAGTTCTTAAAAGTCATGTACTAGATAAGTAAATGTCATGTTATTAGGCTAAATAAATATAAAATGAGTCTTTAATACCGAGGGCAATGCCCAACACATTTGTGATGCTAATATAAAAAAAACTGGCCAAGTACGAGTTGGACTTGCCCACCGAGGGTTCCGTATAAACTTAAAGGTATTTATTCACTACAGATTTTTTCCTTAAAGTGTGCTATACGACATTGCTTCTTGCCTAATTTCATGATTCTAGGTCAACGGGAAGTACCCTTGTGAAATTGCAAAACACACGACATAAACGGTCATATCTTATCGCGCTTACAAGTTGCACTGGTTTTTTCACTGTTCCAAGGAGTAGCGAACCAGAGTAAGTACTTGATATTAATTTCAGCATGATACCTCCACGCATTCCTGAGAAAAAGGTTCTTGACAGACGAACAAAGTGATCCTATAAGGAACCCATATACGGAACCCTAATATTTTGTACAAAGCTCCAAATAATTTCGGACAGTAATCGATGGCCGTCCACCCATGGGACGGTGTAGGACATTGTGTACTCAGTGGACGCCGAATATTGCGTGGAAGCCGAACAGCTCATAAACTACAAATTTTTAATTTAAAATAAAGTGTACTCATGGGAATTACTTAATTAACCCGCAAGAAAATTAAAGAATTTTTCCGATGTAAATTTCTCAAATTCCTAGTGTTACTGAATTTCTTTGAAAGTTTCATAAAATTATAAAGAAGATTTTCATCTTTTTAACCCAAAAAAAGATTCCGACGACTTCAAAAAAGGAGGTGAGGTTCTGAATTCGTCGGAATCTTTTTTAAATTCTTTGACTTTATATTTAGTAGAGGAACGGTTCCATTACACTTTCATTCAGATTATCAGACGTGTGTTAGACTAAGCATGTTCAAATTTGTCCTTAATTAATAGAACTTCAGTTAAAATTCCCTAAACTAAGTTGAGTTAGCGAAGACTCGAACGGTCAAGGCAGGGTCTACGCTAATGCTCCTGAAGCCCTGAACTTTTTAAGAACGCCTATACTGGATTGAACTAACATTGAATAGAGGATAATACTGGCCAAATTCTGGTTACACTGCACAAATTTGGTAAACAATGTGGTACTTCCTGATCGAAAATTCGGTTAGTTATGATCTGAAGCTGCAACACAGTAGCCAGTTAATGGCGGTAAGCTTGCTCTAAAATACGATAATCCTGAACTGGTTGGCTGGTTGAGCACACGTGTTACGTAATACCACATAGAGTTACTATGGGAGTGGGTGTGGGTGGGTTCAGTTAAACCTTTTTCTATGGGGATTTGTTTTCTGGTAATTGCAAACAACTGGTTGTTGGCGACACAAAAATACTGTTTTGATATATTCATTTTTTATTTATTATTGATAATCAAACTAACAATAAAAATAAGATATTTATACGTCAAAAAATTCATCCACATCATATTTGACCACAAAACAGGCCAACCCTAATTAATTATTTTTTTATTTTATTTTACAGTCGTATAACCACGTGTTTTTTTTTCTTGTTTTATTTTTCAATGTTGCTGTCATGTAATAAAAACCTAGCAAAAATTGGTGCCTTTTTAATTTGGTTGAGCTCCTAGCAATGTCCTCAATCCACATTATTTTTCCTTCGAACCGCATAATCCACAAAACTGTTGTTAAAGTTACTTACAACTTAGGCCAATACAAAGTTGTTCACTCTTTCCACCAAACGAACATAAACATTTTTATTTCTCAATTTTTCTTTCTTTTATAATCGGATATTAACCTGAATTCGTTGACAGTTGTATACTGCGGGTAATACCGACCTTTACGGATTATACAGAGTTTTATTTTACTTTTTGTATTTCCCTGCGGTGTTGTGGTTGGGTTGGTGCTCAATTTTCTCATTTATTTAATTTCATACTCTTTATAAGGGAAATTTATTTTCATTTACTCTTTTTACGGGACGAGTGGAACAAGATGAAAGTATTGACTTTTCCGGATATTGTGTGGAATAAATTTCCTGAAATCATGTTCGTAGGTATTTCCGCAATTATCTAGGAGTAGGTATATTGGTAAGTACGGTAAATGATAGTACCAAAGTCAACTATCAATTACCGTACCTACGAAAATCTTTCGAACATAATTTCAAGAATTTTAATGAGTAAAGTCAAGTAGAATAATTGATTTTCCAACCTTGGCATAGAAAAAGCAGTCTCCAATGAACAGTATTTATAAGAGTGTAGCAATCCATAGATAATGAAGATGGCGCCAAGTTAATTTCGAACAATAATGTAGGGTTCATACTTCATAGCCACCGGGTAATTGTCAATAGTTGAGCCGCGAAGATTACGTATTGTGCAATAATTACAGCCTACATTGTAGCAGTTAATGAAGATTGGAAGCGATGGGCTAACCCTGTCATTATCTGGTGATCTTTACGCCTATCATTTTCAGTTCATAGGCCGGTTGCGCGCGTGTTGCAAGATCGCATTTGAACGTTCAGGCACTAAAATCACGATTTTTCAGATGCTAGGTAATAGTACATTTTGAAACAAGTGAGGAAACTTTGTCATTGCAGCCCAGGCGGAACTTGTCTATGTACCTATCGATATAGGTACTTATCTAAATTGTTTTGGTGCTGATAACTGCAGTGACAATTGCACACGTCTTTCAAACGCATTTTTCAATACACTTACGAAAAAATCATCTTTAAGACAATCCATAGAGGAATAGTCGTAATTAGCAGTGCCAATGTTATGACAGGCTTTAATTTTTACTCTGTCTGTCTGTCTGTTCACTATCCACATCAAAATGAGTTTCAAACAATCATTATATAAATCTCAGCTAAAAGCAGAGCGATACTGATTAGAATCGCGGAAGCTAACTTTGAAACGACCTTTGGCATTTTAAATGTTATTTGTTGATTACATTGCACTCTGCAGTAGTCTGCTTATTATGGTAATAGTGTCATTTGTTTTGGATATATAAATATCTTGTGTATTTTCAATACTAAAACATATTTTTTTTCGCTTATATGATAATTTCTTCGACAATTCTTAAGAAAAATACTTTATGAATTTCCTTTGCCAACGACATCAAGAGTAAAACAAGTTGAGCAAAAAAATAAGTCCATATCAAAGTCAGGTTTGATCTCGAAGTATTAGCCGTGTATCAGAGTAGGATGACTGCATGGCTGCAATCACCTAGATGCAACCGTTGCGGAACTCGGTCGGTGAGTCGGGCCGAAACACGAGTCGGCGACCTTACTTCTCATAGCCGGTATTATGGACACCCCACAATAGTGATTAGCACGAAAAGGTATAAATAGCTTGCGGACTTAACGATGTTTGTATGGAGATAACGAGCTTGTTTGTGTGGCATTAAAGGAGTTAAGATAGTTTTGAATTTTAATGTTGTTTGTTGTAAATCATTCGATTAATCAGCAGATGTTTGCCTAATTACAATTGTCAGGCAGGCAATGTACGCAGAAACTAAGTAATTGTCGCTAGAGGAACGTTGATAGTACAGAGGTGCTCAGCCCCGCTTCCCTCACTCAGTGAGGGCGTCCCTCAGTCCTCTCTCAAACCTCGTGCGAAGCGCACGCCCCCTCGCGTCGAAACTGAGTGCCGGAAAAAAACAGTTGAATTTTTTTATTAAGAAAAAACCGTGCTGTGTTTCAGAAATTTCTAAGAGAACATTGGATTTTTATTTCTGTGAGTATCGTTTAGAATTATTTTTGTTGTTTGAAGTGAAAGCTCTGAGCTTTGAAGGCTTAGCTTAGGCCATTCGAAAGGTGAATGAATCAGGGCGAGTAGCTTAGTTACGTTCTATATTGTTGTCAATATTTGGGACATGTGTTTCTTCAGAGATGATTTTTAGGAAACTATTTTTTTTTTTTTTAAATGCTGCTTTTTTCTGTGGTCTTAATTAGGAATACTTTTTTTGTTCTTTTCTATGCCAGCCTTTTTTTTATAGAAATTGGTGAAAGTCGGGATTGAGAATGCATTTTTCAGATGTAATGCAGGTTTGAGATAGAATAAGTTATAATTGAGTATTTCATGTATCGGTTTTTAATTCCCAATTTATGTTGAAAGTTTGTTATACGTGTAAACTTTTTACGAACCTGAAAATGACATCATGAAGAACTAATTAAGTACATAGGTAGGTACCTACCTATTTATTTAAAGCCATTAAACTAGTTTTTCTACTTTATTACAAACAAACAAGCGCAATTAAGTGTTTTCATTCTAATTTGCATATTTCGTTAAAATTAATTATTTCGCGTTCGTGTTTTTCTTTTAGTTTTGTAATGGTGAATATTTAACACGTTGTGGCGAGTTTCGTAAAATTTAAAATGATGGCCTGATGCTGTAATGGTGATAATAAAACATTTACCTAGATGGAGAAATATTAATATTAGTATTTGTTTTTATGGATATTCGTTTGTAATTACTTAGGTGACTTTGTTTTAAGAATCAATAACCTAGAAAATATAACATAATACATAATAGATTTATTTTAAAGATCCTATTTAAAATACGACTTATGTAAAGCTATTGTATTGAAGTGTTTCTAATAAAAAACATCTTAACCCAATAACACGACATCGATACGATTTAGACATATGATAAGTTTTTCCGTGTCAAAATTAAACTTCACACTCGGCCGCTATTTCCTGCACTTTTTCATTCACGGATCATATCTTAGTTCCGCTGTCAAATAAATGTCCAGTTTAAAACTTTCAAAGGTCTTCATATATCTTGGACCGATTATGAAGGTACAAAATTCAACATTAGTGCTAGGTTTTCGAACAAAAAATTCTTAGAAGTCAATGCTTGGAAAAAATTATAAAAGCAGGCAGCATTTAACAGATGTTCGTATTTAGAAGAAAAACATATTAAATAACAAAAGTTATATTTAAAATGGATTTAATGATTTATGAAATAGGTACCTACCTACTCCATCATCAGCATTCTCCTGCGTTTATCCCAATAATTAATTTGGAGCGCCGCCGCAGCATATCTTTTTCTTCCATACTTCAATATTACTCGTCATCTCAGTAGTTCCCTCATTTCTAACCATATCATCCTTCACATAGTCCAGCCATCGTTTCTTTGCTAAAAAGACAAGTTAAGCCAAGAAAACTGGCCGTTACATTCAAACATTTGCGCAGAAATCAGATGCCAATTTCTGACGCGCCATTAAAAAAAAATGCAAGCGATGCATGGCACGGTGTGTAGGTGTGTTGTGTCATTACCATCGCGTTCTTTGTTTGCCAATTAGTTCGTTGACACACACAGACCAACCGACACTAGTTAATGCTAATCATACGACGAACTCTGAATGGCAATCAGTCGGAAACGCGATGGACAACGTCACCACGGAGGAGGACCTTTTTGGTTGACGAGATTTTTTTTTAAGTTCGAATTTGATTTGATGTTGTTAATATTTTGGTGGATGATTGATGACATAAAGCTATATTAGAAATATTTATACATAAAGAAGTTAAAGGAATATATAATCTAATTCCCCCCATTAAACGAATATCTTGTATAACATTTATTATATGATATTCGTTTAATGGGGGAATTAGATTATATATTCCTTTAACTTCTTTATGTATAAATATTTCTAATATAGCTTTATGTGGTATTCCTTTTTTAGTGTCAATTTGTTTTATAAGATTAATTAGTTTGTTTTTATCCAAAACGATGTGTTTTTACAGTTTCTATCACAGATTACATAGAAATACTATGGTTTTGATGTAAAATAACAAGTTCTTGATCACAGAAACTCTTTCAAACAATATTAAAATTAGTCTATCAGATGATCTTGAATTGACATATTAAATTATGTTCTTAAAAGCTTTTTAGCTCTTGGATAAACGGTTTACTTAAAACACAAACTTGTTTCTATTGCATCTATTAATTTCTCTTTGATCTAACGTGTCACTAATTTGTGATTATTTAGCTGTTATGTATTCTTACTCACTTTGACAAGTAAAAATATATATAAAATTAGATGTGTCCTACGACCTTCGTCTGCGTGAAATTATTATAAAAATATGACTTCCCTATTTGAATCGGATTTTGTTAACAATTTCAAGGGTTTTAATTATCTTGCACGGAACCCTAATCCTTTTTCTAAGATAAAACATTAGCTATCTTCCAGTGAAAGTTCCGTCAGAATCGGTCCAGCCGTTACGGAGATTAGCTGGAACAAACAGATAGACAGACTAAAGTTTAAAAAATGTTTTTGTTGTTGTAAGTATCGCATATACTTTCATTGCATTCAGTAAAATCTGTTATTTTGAAATTACAAACGGACACTTGAATTTTATTTATTTGAATAGATTACAACTTATACTGATGAATTTGTTAACGGGGACATCCTTCAAAAAGTTTTTGAAAACTATACTACTTACCTACTTACTTAGATGATTATTCTGTGTCTCAGATTATATTATTTAGTTTGATAAACCATTACCACCTAAACATTTACTTTGTAAATAAAATTATGTAGTCATTACGGACTGTACATAACACTATAAGAATAGAAACATACATATTTACATACGAATCTATTAATAAGTGTTTGTAGACACAATGTCTTGCTGCACTAAGGAGGTCCTCGAATGAGTCATAATATTTATTTATTAAATGCAAAATAGTCTTGATGTCATTCCGGGAAGCAATACAATACATATCTATAGTTAATCTTCTTTTGAAGGGTATAAGAATGACGATGAGTAACTTAACTACTCGAACGATAACTTCAGAATTATGAATTTATCATAATTTTCTTGCCCTAACAACATGTCTTTTTCTTTCATACCTTTACATTACAAGTCATATCTAAGTTAGTTTCTTTCTAGACATAATATTCATCATGACATCTCTCACACAATTTATCTATTGTTTCTTTGGTCTTTCTCTACTCAAAACTTTCCTCACAACATTTTCCGTTTCCATTTTCAAATTGATGTTAATAATAACGTCAATATTTTACCCATCGCGTCTCGTATATTATTAGGAAACAGAACAAAAAGTATTTTGTTCATGGCTCTTTTGCAACAAGCTCTTTTGGGACTTACTTTGCTTTTCGAGACCTGCCGACTCCATGACAAGTTTGAAGAGATAATATTGAACCAATAGGACTACCGAATATGACAAACTCCGGTTAGAAATACTTTAGAGAACGTACAATAAATAATCAATGATTTATTTCGACAGCTTCAAAAAGCTATCACGGTGTTCATATTCTCCTTATCAGTCCGGAAATCCAGTTTTTATGTTAATCTGAATCTGTTCTTTGAAGATAAGATATGAACTGTGGGTACCCCTTTATCACTCATAGAAAAAGATCATGTAAATTCTTGTAACGAATACCAGTGCTAAGTTTAGAAATGATAAATCATCTTTATCATCTGTCTAGCCTTTTTCCAACTATGTATGTTGGGGTCGGTTTCCAGTAACCAAAATTTTACATGACAATAGATAAAGGTACCAGAATTTGACTACAAGCGACTAAAAGATCGTAGACAACAAGCCCCGCTGTCATTCTGAATTGACTGGCAAGAAAAAAAAACACGAGCAATTTATGTAGTCCTATCGATATGAGAGACGAAGCAATATTTTGCTATAATATTTCCTTCTTAAGTCTGAAAATAACGAAATAGTTTATTACCTAACTCCCGAAGCTCTCATATTTAAACAGTTTACTGCTGTTTTTCGCGGTTGTACTACGCCGTAAATTGTGCCTCCATATGGAGGGAAGGAGAAGGGTCGGCCATTTGTTTACTAAGTGGTCTTACGGTCATATTAACTGGGAGATTTGTGGTTTATAGGTGTGCCCACTTTTTGAGAGGTTTTTGATATTAATATTAGGTATTGGTGCATATTGAGGACGGTTTCTCACACCCTGAAAAAATATTTTTTCAGTTTCTGTCAAATTAAAATATAAATCAAGCATTGTAAACTGACTTAAGTTTTAAAAAAATGTTTCCCCAGAATTTTTCTTATCTCGTTTGCACGTAAAAAATACTTATCCTGGAAAATACCTAAAACTGAAAGAAAATCTAATTACCGAGTTTAAAACAACGGGATACCAAGCTGTCGGTATTTAATTACGAACTTCCTGCTTGCAATCGAATACTTTTGCACTCCATCCATACGGCACATCGCGAGTTGAGAGGAATCTTTCAGTTATAGAAGAGAAGGAAAAATCTTTCTCTACAATCTATTTTGTTTAATAAGAATGTTTGTTTATTTTTATATATTTTTTTTTAAAAGTTCTATTCGAATGCAACCTCTTTTGATTTACAATGAGAATTTTCTAGCCACAAGACTTACTCTCAAAAAATATTGAGATGCCATTAAAGATTATTTTGTTTTATTTTTCCTTTTTTATTTAATGTCAGCAAAAGTTTTTTACCAGAATGACCCTGGATTTCATTTAAGTGCATACATATTAGACCTTTTTGATTAACATTAAATTTTTAAGTGCAATTTTATTGGTAGGGATTAAAGTACAGTTGTAAGCCGAGGATAAAGCTCGGAAACAAATAAAAAAAAATAACTGAAAGTGATTGAGTATGACGCAGTAGATTGAAAAAACATGATAACTAGCAAGGGATTAATCAAATAACACCTTTTATCTAATGGTCTATCTATCCATGTATATTGATAACACCTAGTATTAATAGAAAACAAGCAAAAACACGCAAAAACAAAATTAATAAACGTTTCAAAAACTGACGCATCATCAAAAAACATAAAACATGTTTGTTCAAATGCACACACAGAATACACGTGACTGACAACGTCGTTATTTTGTGACAACATTTTTATAGTCTGTGGTTCACAAAGAATGATTGTTTTTTTTGTAAACTTCGTGACAGATTTTACGTTCGTTTCGAGGATACGGGTTTTTAATTTGAAATGTCTGTGAAAACAGAAGGGCTGTCTGACATTTCCATAGGGGACGGAACTATTATAATGTAGGAGGGGATTGTTTGGGTAGTTTCTTCCTCATTTTTGTTTTCCTTGAGAACAATAAAATAAATGTAATCTCGTAATCAATCAGGACGTCGGAAAGTGGCATCGGTGACTGAAAAGTTGTGTGGTAATCGGTTGTCGTGGTATGGGCATGTGAGACGGAGGAATGAGGAAAATGTCGTGAGGAAAGTTTCGAGTATGAATGTGGATGTGGGTATAAGAGTAAAGGAATACCAAAGAAACGATGTATGGACTGTGTAAAAGATGATATGGCAAGAAAGGAGGCGCCCGATGAGATGACGAGTAATAGAGAAGTACGGAAGAAGAAGACATGCGGTACCCTAAATTAATTGGGATAATGGCAAGACAATGATGATGAGATGTAGCCTCATAATGTAGATAGTTCACATCATGCGTATCGTCTGGTGCGATTAGATACTTACATGTCGTTTATCACATTTTTAAACGAAAATGGCAAATTAAAGGTCTATAAAAATTCGATGATTCTATAAAATATGGAGTCTAATTTAGTAATTTGACGCTGCTTTGATCCAATTTACAATAAACCCTGACATTTCATACACGGTTAAAAGCAAAACTGCCTTTCAAATGTCAAAATTCAGTGTAAATTACAAGTTTAAGTTATTGTCGAACAAAATATCGATGACTTTTACGTTTTTATGCTTGAGAAAGTTCATACAAACTTAAATGAATATATAAAAAATAAAATTCAATTATACAATTCCGTACATTATTACAGCAAAAAAAAAAATATGTTAATAAAAATAGCATTTGTATTTCAGAAATGACTTTAGTGGCCTGAAAGTCTGACAACCAGTCTTACCAAGGGTTATCGTATTACCCAGTTATAACTGGGTTGTGAAGGTCGGATAGGCAGTCGCTTCATGTAAAATAATGGTATTCAGCTGCATCCAGTTAGACTGTAAGACGACCTTAACATAGTTGGGAAAAGGCTGGGCTGGTGATACCATGCAGCATGACTGACTATGATCTGTCAAGTTCAGGCTTTTTAGGAAGTGTGCAACTCCAAAATTGCGAATGAGATAGTTTACGGTGATAACACTAAAGATTAAATTAAATAGATATAGTATTGTTAAATAAAACTCGAGTACAAAGATGGTGATATCTAATATGTGTTGAACTTTACAATCGTCCCACTCGGTCGCCTACGCCTTGCACTTTCCAAGCGAACTTATGTGGACCGCGCAAGAGATTGTTCTTGATACCCAGTTTTTGTTGTTGTTCCAAGATTTGCAAGGTTTTCGCTTTTATTGTATTTATAGTGTCGTCTGCAAAATGTTTGAATTGAACCATAGAAATATGTGTGTGTATGTGTTTTCTGGGCCTAATATAAATGATAGGTTTAGATATAAGCTTTGAAAATCTTTACAGATGTTCCTTTTCAACAGAATCAAGCTCTTTTGTCCCAATATCCTGTGTCACAAGTTTCCGGACGAATAAAAGCTTTCAAAGAGTCCTTTTAAGACCATGCTACATTTGCATATTCCAGTTTATTCACCGTATTTGAAACTTCATAAGTGCATATCTTGCAGTTATGACAACCACTGCTTAAGCGCCATTGCAATGCATGTAACTGATCATTTGAGCTTCAAAATCGAGCCAATAAGGGCACAGAGTTGCACAAAACTCGAAGCGTTAGCTGGCACAACGTATTATCGATATTTATACTGCAAACTTGTATCTCAGACACAAACCGGTCCCCAAGTCACCGAGTTACCGCTGTGGCTAACGCGCTGGTTTACGTCCACTTTATATTGTTTGAAACACAAGGGCAGGACGGTAACGTGGTGTGGTAAGCTGGGCACTCGCTCGGCGGTGACTCGGTGACTCATAGGCTATATAGGTGGAGGGACGGGTGAGTCAGCTGCTTACAGTGATTCAGGATTGAATCCTGAGAATGACGGCGATTTTTCCTATTTGCTCATTATCTCTTGTCTATCCGACGCCCGACGTCCGCTCAAGATACGTCAGTATGCAGTTACGGTACTTACACAAACTCTGAACAATGTGAATAAAAAACGCAAGTCCAATACCGTACGCTTGGTGAAGCGATTAATCGATTCTCGATTTATCGTCATCGTTATTATTAAATCGATCAAGGCGTTTAATTTTCTCGGCCATGTCGTCTGGTTTAATACTTTCTTCTATAACGTCTGGAAGTGAATTTTATATGTTTATACTTACAAAGGACTTAAGTAAATGTTTGGAAGAGTGGATAGTAACCGGTACTTGCTAGAAGTAACTTCTTTTTGGAATAGCCAACTTACCTAATTGATTTTTTTTTTAATGGGCTTAGCAACATACATACATTTATGATTACATGAAGCAATACAATTGTAATTGCGATGAACGCGACGGTAACCCGAAAAATTTTAATTTCCTGATATTGCTCATCACAATGAATTTTAATTAATTAAAACTATTTCAATTAATTAAGTTATCACCGCAATCTACCAACAGTATGACAAAAAATAATGACAAGTAAAAATTCCCGCCCATTTTTCGAGCATAGATTAAATAAATTATTTTTAATGCGCTACGGGGCCTGTCATGGCGTATCGGTCACGGAAACTCACCCTATACGGTTGACCCTATTTACATCTGACCCATTTCTCATATGATTACCCGCAGTCAGCTAAAATTGACCCACCTTGATACAAAACCCATGAAACGGCTGATAAACTGAAATATTTTAATGAATTATATCGTTTCGTAAATCTGATAATTAATAAAAGCTAATTATATAATTAGTTAGTTATTTTCCCAAGCTGTTCGCACACGGTGTTTAAAAACGTTCTTTTGTTCGCGAACAATCGTGTAAAAAACATTTTATCGTCTGGTCTGTTACATTGACAATTCAACATGGAGATAATGCATAATTTATATGATAAAATCTCGTTAGGTTTCCAGGATATCAAGCGCAAGAAATGAAGGAAATACGCAGTGTTGAAAGTTTTCCTGCACTTGTACATACAACATGAAAAATATACATGACATGATCACGAATCATATACTTACAGGAACATGAGAAAAGTTTAAGACCAATTTACAAAATAAAAGTGTCTACACATATTTCTAGCACCTATCAATATTTAATACAGATAATATAGGAAAATTATGTTCAGCAGAATATAAATTCCAGTGAAGTAACCTACTTCTGCCAATAACTCTTGTTCTGCAAATTGACATTTGGTGGGTCATCGCTTGAAGCGATGCAATTTTGATGAGCACTCTGCCGTGGCTAATTGGGCTAACGGTAGGGGGCACAAAAAATGTGATAACACTCACGACAGATAATGAATAATGACAAATGGACCATAGACATAAAAATAAGCTAGGAATTTAGTAAATATTATATAAAGAAGGAAAGGTACGAAAAGTTATGTGGGTTTCGCAGTGCTGCAAATGTTTAAAGTTTTGCTAAATAGATAGAGTTAAAAGATCGTATTAAGCTTGCAGCAATGGGGGATCTAAAGTATGAGCCTGCCAGGGCTGCGGTACTGTTCGAAAGAGATACCGTGGCCCTGGAACACAAAGGGCAAAGAAGGAACATGGAATGGTTTTAGTCAGTACAAGTCTGACACTCCCTTTCGCTCCGCCCAGAGTGGGGGTGGGGTCATTTGATGATTTCCAATTCGAAAAAAAAAAGTATGAGCCTGCATGGTAGATAAAATATGGCTGAAATCCTGCGTTGGAAATGAACTCGTTCAAAATGATGCGTAACACATTTTAAGGGGGCATCCACCAAAATCCAAAACGTAATATATCCACCCATTTACACTGAGAGGAAGCTGGTTAACTTCATAGGTCGCTCAGACTACCTTGAGGTCCTACTGAGAAATCGAACGTGAAGACATACAAGTCAAAGATGCATGTGGAACCCGATCCATCTGAACGCGGCATCCAAGCGCTCTGGTTTCTGTTACTTAGGCTCGGTATGAAGGAGTCTTATTACACCGAACGAAGACATTCCCTTTTCGTTTTCTAATCACTTTTATTGTACTAGTGTGGAAATGTAACTTGAGGCTAGGAACATCATGCTGCGGGACTGTTCGAAAGATAATATACCGCGGTCCTGGAACACAAAGGGCTAAGAAGGAACATGGGTGGGTTTTAGTCAGTACAAGTCTGACACTCCCTTCCGCTTCGCCCAGATCGGGAGAGGTCATTTGTTGATTTCCCACCCGAAAAAAAACGCTAAGGACATCATCAGTGGTTGTAATGACACCTTTACAAGTATTTTTATTCTTTTCTTGTTTATGCAGGTGCTGTCTCAGGTAGATAATTACCGTCTCTGTTCCCCTTGAAACCAAACGTTTGGCAGAAAGGTGTGAAATTTTAAAAAACTTCTCGAATACGAGTCACCTTTTAATGCAGCTGTGTTTGTCTATAACATGAAACTGAAATATTTTGATCATTCATTATTTTGTGTAAACCTAAGTACGTGTTACAGCAGCCAGTTTTGCAATTAAAAGTTATTCTAATTATTAAAAATGGTATCCGCTTTTCTTTCAATTTAATTCTCAAAGAAAATTATCCATCCATTTTGCATTTGATTGATAAAAAAAAACTTTAATAACCTCAAAAAAAATCTCGTCTGCAGACTAGACTGAAATAACGAGGCGCTTATTGAAACGGTGTCCGTTGAACTGAAACGTCTGATAATTGCAGCAGTCAGATTTTTTGTATTCACGGCAGATTACGAAGAATAACATCTTTTGTACTTGAGAACGAAGGATTATTACAAGGATAAGGTAAATAATAACCTTGGATAATAAAACAAGACTAATAAAACATTCAACACTAATAAGTTTCACGAATTTGGATAAACCTATCCTTTTATAGTAACGGATCGGGTTAACAAACCATTTGATCGAAATGACACTGTGTAGCCTTGATAAGTAAAAACATAATAGATTTGGGACAAAAAATAAGAATCAAAGCTAAATTGCCAAAAGGCTGTTTAGCCTCAAATTGAATTAGCTACATCAGTTCTCGACTACGTTGAAACCGGTTCTGAAAACAATAGGAGTTGCAAGGTTAGCCTTTATGTCACGAGCAAGAATACATGCGAACTTAAGACGAGACGAACACAACAGCAAAATATAGGTAGTTAGGTAGCTTATGACCACGACTTCGTCCACATAGAGGTCGAATATTATCTCAAGGGAACTGGCTTCTGGGATAAAAATATTGTATGTTCTTATCCAGATCATGGTCTATCTGAGAGCCACATCTTAATCCGTTCAGTCGTTTACACGTGAAAAAGGTAACAAACCGAGTTACTTTCACATTTATTTTATTATAATTATGAATATCAAAACCTCATAATATATCATAAGCTAGAGCAGTAAACCTGACAAAGATAAAGGAAGGGATGTAAGTTGACCCGAACCGCAAAGGAGATATTTATACTTCTTGGGTGGACTAAAGGTTGAGTTTGTGGGGCAAAACAGAGGACAATAAACAAGCTCTTTATGCAAGTTTATGTTTAAAGTAAGTAGTTCTTTTGTTGTACTCTGAGTTTGGAGGGCCTTGAAGTGTACAAAACTTTAACTGTTGAAAACTGTTCCCCTATAATGCCAGATTAATCATTGTTTCCTAATCTAGAATCATTTTATTGATCAGTTATTTCCTTTTGGACCCCTAAGCAATTTGTAATGGTTTATAATACGGTTGATATTAAGTATTAAAAAGATATATCCTAAACTTATCATCACAAAAAAGCTACTGGCAATTTACCCAAAGACACGACTTGAAGTCACTGAACCAAGAACGATTCGCAAACCGCCAGGTGTTGTCCAACAGCTAATAATTTTGCAGCTTTACTTCTAATAATAAACATAACAAGAAAAAACAAAATCAGTTTGATCAATATCGCAGTTGCACGCCCGAAGGCTTTAATTAAGATAATAATTTTATCTTTACCGGTTTTCCTTGATGCCGTGACGAACGCCGTGCCAAAGTTCAGACGATCTCGCCTCGCTCTATCTTGTCTATTGTGTTGTGAGATATAGACAAGTCGTTTGACACGATAGAGGCTACATGTGTGATGGTATTGTAAGCTCACAAAATAAGAGCGTTGCTTTGAATCGGATTGAAAGATTAACTTGGACATTAGTTGGATCTTTACAGATACATTTATAAAGAACCATGCTTGTTTTCTACTTGAGTCGCAGTAGGGTCAAATTGAGGACAGATATTGGTTGCCATGTTGGATACCGAGTAGGCGGTTTGTTGGTTTACAAAACAGCTCTATGGCGATCATATCCGAATATAAGAATCTCCTTTACGTCGCCAGTCGTTGAAACATAGATATAGAGAAAAATGTTATCAAAATTGCGTTTAGCGGGAAAGTGGATTTGCGTAGATAGAACCGCAATATGGCAGAATAGTTTATTGCAACGGTAACTCTTATGCGTAGATGGCTTATATATTACATTCCTTTTACATCGTCGATGCTCGTAATATCTCGTAACTCAGTAGAAATTATTCATATAATTTCATATTCACTTTCATTTTACATTTCGCTTTAATGTAAATTCAGAAGGATTGAAATAAAATTTAACAAGCGACTACGCTTGTTATAGATAAATTCATGTTCTCATGAATAATTGAGAAGGTGCCATTAAAATAATCTCGATCTGTATATTATTTGATCTGATATTTACAGCATTTATTATTATTTATTTCTAGAGAAACTTCCATGTAATTACATATTTTTGTAGCTTCTAGCTTTTTATATATTGATATACCAGACAATACAGTGCACATTTTTAAAAATAAATTATTTCTTTATAGATAACTGAATATCTGCCTTAAGACAATTCTATTTTAGACCAAGAGAGAGGATTTTCCGGAACCACGTACTAAAATAATCTTTTATCTGATCCCAAAGTTACATGAAAGTGCCACAATGATGTGCCACCGGAGGTAACAAATACATCAAGTAGGAATTTTCCTCAATTTGTTTTCAATATAAGGCGATACACAGCTTCATATATTAAATCATCCTTTTCCATACATCCCAGATGCGCAAAGAAACACAGGTGTAGGTAATACATAGCAAGGTGTCTTATAAAATTCATCAACTTTTACACATTTGTATAAACCATAATAAGGTCAAGTAACTACCTACTTGATAATATTAACAAACTGCTTGCGAAATAGTCACACTCCGGTGGCGCACGTTGTTCAAGACATTTCAGTTTAGAAACTCACCATTCTATGCGTTGTTATTTGGAGCACTGTTGCTGCAACTTTTATCCTTACTACCTTGAATTTAGAGTAAAATATTGTACAAGTTATCAACTCAAAATATAGAATTACTACAAATGTTCTTGATAAAATCATTGTCATGATATTCGTAAATCGCTTTATTATTGCTGTCTTTGCAATTGTTTGTATAAAGTCACACACATTTTTATAGTTCACAAATCAACTCATAATGTTCAAACACTACTAAGCTATTCTTATCTTTATGTGCTCTTACATTATGTGCTAAAATACCGTGAGTTTTTATGGTATATAATGTAACCAAAGTCGCACATGTGCCAGATACCAGATTGGGTTGTAAATCTTGTGTGCTTTTAGATATTATATTGTCATCTTCTCTAAGACTTTCTGGAATTAAAATGAGACAGTGCAGCAGTGAGGCAAATTTTGCTTGAATATTGCCTACGCTTATGTCATGTTCTTAATGACTACTAAATTATTGACTACATAATGAAACAAGAACGTGTTTGAAAAGAGAATTGTAAAGTAGTAGAACTAATTCAGACTTGTAAACAAACTAATTCAACTCGAATAAACATACGACTCGGAAACTTCTCTAATTAGATCCCTTCTCTTCTTCACTTTCTAAACTCCAGAACCTGTTAAAGTGCGGGAAACAACTTGAATTACTTATGTAAGCTACATTACGTCGGGATCAGGTGCACAAAGCCTGCAGCGACAAAATACAAACTTAAGATTGCTATTGAAAAACTTACGATGTAGTGGCCCCAGTATCGAACCCTTGGGTACTCCATTGTAAAACAATTGTTGCGTTCAAAACTTCTGTTCTATTCAAAGGCTTTACGATTTTGGACCATGTCAGATTGCAATAGGGGTGAGAAACCATTGCTTTGTTAACAGAATTAAGCTAGAGCAACCGAAAAAGTAGGGCGTCGTAGTCACGAGCTTAAGTTAGAATGTTTTATTCCGAATCGTGACGGATGGTAGGGCGAAGGTAGGAGTTCACAGTAATTGTAAGTATTAGATAAAATTGCTGGTTTTAAGACAAATAATACTGGCTCACGACAATCTGTATAAGTCAGCCGCCGTGAAAAACTCTCACTGGCTGCTTCAAGCGATGCAGAAAGTGGTTATCCTTGATTTTTTAAATCGTGGGAACGCTCCTCGATCCGTGACCACATAATTGTTTCTTGGGATTCAAAAACCAACAAGTCATACGTTTTATGAACATTTGATAGGAGACCATTGTTCAGAATACTAATTCGATTTGCAGGAAAGTTGTGTCCCCTGACGATACTTGTAATATGGCTAATGTAGTCCAGGCGTTTACTAGAAAAGGTCAATGAAAAAGGTAAATTGTTCAAATAATAGCGTTATGTACGAATACCCATAGGAATTACGTGAAATATTACAATATAAGTTAACTAGTTTCTGTAGGTGTGTCGCTGGTTATGAACATAATGGTGGAATTAAATAGGTCGTAATATCTATCGTAGCATGAAAAATAATGAAAATGTTTGCGGTGCGATAATCCTACGGTTGACAGAGGAGAATGAAGGAAAAAGCCGACCCCAAGTAACATGAGACAATGGCTGGAAGGTGAAGATGATGATTGCTACTTAATTATAGAGTCTACAATATTTTAACATTGACATTATTCCCTGGCATCCTTCAACGAGCAAAAGATAGATTTTTATTTGTCATGATTTTTTACGAGTAAGTTACTAAATTGCCCGATGTTGCCACACTCAGTTTTGTAGAGATAGATACATTTTGTATAGATAAAACAGAGTTTTACTTCAAAATCATTAATTGTAAATCGATCTAATAACCCACATCACCCGTATCACACGACGAGGGGGACAGAGGGTCAAAATTAACGTCGAAAACATAAAAACCGATACAAATGCAATACTAAAACAACAGCTGTATGAGACAATTTAAAACTCCCATAAAATATCTTTAACAGGCCTTTTTATTTCATGATTTACTTATGGTGATATTGGGTACACACATTTTGATTGCCAGGTAGCATGAAATATAAATAAGCATCTTTTGCAAATTATCTTTTTAAGTTATGGACAATATATGCAAGACAAAGGTTCATTATAGCAATGTTTTGTTCCAACTCAGTGTTTCGAAACCTGATTTGCACATGCGATAAATCTTAATAAAGTTACGGAAGAGGAAGAGCTTGGGTTTCATTTTAACGATATCATTTTGAAGAACAATGATTAAAGGCTTGGAGAAAAAATCAAGTTCCCTCGCAGATCGCCGATGTTGATGTAATACTATCGACTAAGCAGACATAACATCACACCTGTAATATCCGAAGGATTAGGTGGTGTGGGTGTACCTAATAGTACACCCACATTTCGCCAGTTATGTTTAAGTCCCATGTCCGGGGGTGAGCCTATTGCCATCAACCAAGCACAAATCTAGACTCAGTGGCTGGTATTGAGGAATTCCTAAAGGAAAAACCCAATAACACTTTGCTCGATCTGGGAATCGAATCCAGGACCTCATACTCTGCAGTCGCGCTTGCGATCACTTGAGCAACGAGCTAGTCAACTAAGTATATAGTTTAGTTTAAAACGGTAATGAATCTGGTTTTGCAACGAAATTAAGAAATCTCTTTTGAATCACATTACAGTTATGCCTTATTGATTCATCTTTTATGATTGGCCTGATTGACCATGGACTATCTGTCCAAGCAGCTACATTTATTTCGTCGTTTGTTTTTCTCTAGTTTTGATGTGCATCAATGCGATAGACAAAGTCATGCGACCGCAGTCTACCTGTGGGTCAAGGGCGTAACTGTCAAGATGATACAAGTCATTATTTTTGTTTCTCGCTATTACAATTTGTACATAATGTGTCGATGTCTGACTTGAGAGCCTGGCAGAAGATTGTATTGTGACATTCTCGTCATGAAAAAGATTAATATTATTTTCTTGAGCTCCTGCTTCGTTATTTTAATTGACATGAGTTTAAACACTGTTTCTTAAAGTCTGATTGTACTTACAGATTCTTTTAATAGATAAATGAATCACAAAACTGTGAAATCATTCTCAATGTGTACGTAATGGCCACTTAGCTACTCAATTTGATATCAACCTTGGATCTGCACACTTGATATTTATTTTTTTAATTTCGGTTACGGCATTGCAATTCTCTACCATAATTTAGAAACGTATTAATTTTTTTATAAATTGAATTATGTGCGATTGTATCCAATGCACGAACAAAATCTAGATTAGCTTGCATTTCTATTGGAAGTGTGGAGAACAAAGTATTCGTTTACATGAATGGAAGCCTCTTTCCGGTCTGCCTGTCTGTACACAGTGTACTTATTTGTATCGGCTATAATTCAGTCTATTGTGTACTCGGCCTTGCTTCGCCTTTCACCGCTCCGGTTGAGAAATTACGCCTAAAATTTGAACAGATCTACTGCTGACCACTCAAACTATATCTGTGCAAATAAAAAGATTGTCGCACCAAATAGAACCTATTGCACAATAATAATACAAGACGAATTTATTACGTTATTACTTTATTGTTACTCGGTACTCGCCCTTTTGAGTCGAACTTTTCGATTGTTTTATTTTGATATTTCTTTTATTTATAATAACACCTTTCTCGTTTATTTTTTCATTCATTTTAAAAGTTCTCGGTTGAATTTTCTGAAAATTGCGTACATTGTCTAAGTCAGAACGTTCCGAAAAATAGAAAATTATAAAAAATCTGCTAAAACATCTAATAATGCGCTGTTGTAGTGGAACAGATGAATGCCAATCATTTTAGTAGGGGTCCAAATTTTTTAGAAAGTCTTGTCCTTGCTTATGCTATGCGTAACGAGGTGTTGTCTAAGTCTTGTACATAGAGTTCCTAGACAACTGGAATGAGGGTAATCTAGACATTCTACATCTACTTATGGAGTGCCAAAAAATCATGCGCGTAAGCGCAGGTCAAAGAGAAATTACATTATACCTACGTGAGAGAAATGGTATTCGTCTGTCACTTATTCAACTGCAAGTCATCAACAATGAAAGTTGTTACTAGTAATAATTCCTTACTTCTGCTGAAATAGAACTAGCGATTGTAATATATAAATAAAGTAATGTGGATACAAAAAAAAAAAACAGATTGACCAATTTAATATAAATAATTAAGTATCAATCCTTTTAAGGAGTAATGGTGATAATAACAACATGGCTATATTTGGGCAATAATATATGACAACTTGTAATATATTAGGGCGACATTTACAAACTGATTCATACTATGATTTCATATTCTTATTACCTTCTCTTGTTAAAGAAAATGTTTGTATTGTTCCAGGTCCATGTTCCAACACGAATAGCAGAGACAAGAATAGTGCGGAGCATTCTTCTTCCTACTAGGTGGGTACTAATAATATATATCAGGAAATAATAAAATAGTCGTATAATCTACAATGTAATGATCATCATTCTGTATGTATCGCAGTGTTACTGATTTCTAATTCATCTTTAGAAATGATTTGTTCATTGAAATCACTGTCAGCGTCTAGGTGGATTAAAGAGTTGCTTCTAATTTCCGTTTTGTTTGTCTTTATCGTAATTGGACTAATAAATATTTAAATATGACTGTTCTTCTGTTCTTCATTATAGATTCTGCCTTGTTTTGGACTATAGTCGTTTCTGCCAGGTTTATAAGACGAGATTCAATCTTACCTCAGCTTTTAGCAGTAACATACGAATTTGAAAAAAACCTTTACCTTCTCAGTGTGCACATGTTTCCCAAGTGTGCAACGGTGGTTTTAGTTAGTAGTTTTTGGTTTGTAAATAATCCGTCATGCTTCATAGATTCGTTTTTATTTACTAAAAAGTCTAGGTTTAACGAAACTCTGGTTTCTTTTAATTAAGTCGTTTTTGATTGACCGAACCATACATCGACGTTTTAATTCAAAAAATTTAATACCATGTTATTTTGTAATTCCATCGTAAACTTTATCTCCAATAAACCCATTTTTTCAATTTTCCAATCCGATCGTTAAGTATTCGAAGTAGGGAAAGAGTAAACCCATATTTCATTTTAGGTAGGTACATAATTATGTAGGTAATAGTTAAATTATTCAAGCTTATCCACGCTAATCCTCTAGTGTAAAGCTGACATAGCAAAACTGTTTTTTAAAGATAAACCAAGTGGATATTCAGAAAACCAACTTTAATTTTAATTTTCTTGTAACTGCTAAAAGTAAAACTGGTCGAGTAAATAAATTTATTTCTTCTTCCAAGTTTGTGTACAAACCAAATGTAATTAATACGAGTATTTCTTTACGTTAAACATTAAAATAAATCCCAGATAGACGTACCTAACTCTATAACACCACGGAAGCGTAACGAACTAGTCGTGATAAAGAAACACGCTCAACGTTCCGAAATCACGACGAACAGCTAAAAGAAGGTGTAATCAACATTAATGACCTTTTTCGAATCTTTAGCTTGCAGTTTTTATTCTAACTTACAACCGGCTTCATCGAAGTGCAAATTGAAAATTGATTCTCCGATTAAACGCTCATAGATTTTCTATGATAAGGTTATTTTTAGATATACAAACTTGACATCCTTACGGTAAATATTTCTTTGTAGTCTTGTTTTTGCTCTCTGTAAAATCTAAATCGATTCTTGATCTTGAAGCTAGACTGGCTTTATCTGCTGATTGTAGTGACTAGAGTGCGCATTGACTAATTCGTACACTGTATGTAGCAAAAAAGTCGCGATGTTTCATCTTAATCTAGCCACTTCTAATCTAAAGTATTTCTGACAAACTTTGTCACAGTCTGTCGGGTATATCACAAGTCCACAATGGATCAATGGCACTTACTGATTGTAATTAATTATAGACCTGTAGGTTGTAGTATTTGCCTTTAGTTAGGCTAATTAGGTAGCGCTATGGTCGATTAAACTTTACCCATGGCTTGAAGGGACATTTTTTAATTTAGGCTGACTTATCAATAGCCATTTAAGTTTTATCTGAGAAATTAATACTGAGGTTTGAGGTTTGATACCTCTTTTAGCTAGATAAAGAAAATATGTCAAACGGCTGCCATATTTATTTTTATGAAAAAAAATATTCAGTGGTAGACCATTCGCTTTGAGTTTATAGTACGACCACTTCAAGTGTTCAGTTCAAGGTGGCATTGCTTGTCAAGAAAACTCGTATCGATATGTCAAACTTGGCACAACTATTATTTTTAGTCCTGTGTTTTCCCGCCTGCACAGATAAGTTGGCTGAAGTGTATTATTGTCTACAGCATAGGTTGCCCTAAGGTCAATAATTTTCTGTAAATTAAAAAAAAATAACCTTGCTCTTTTAGTCATCTTTTTCAAGGACACCAATAAGATAAAAATCATAAAGGGCGGTGATCTCAACATAATTCATTAGCACTAAAATGGTTGTAAATAATAATAACCGCTGAAGATTTATAGTGATATCAATCAATAAATAAATAACCATTACTAATTATAGAAACTCAGCACGTGTCTGTAATACGTGACTGGCAAGCTAACCTCTAGCACAATAGCGCCTCCATTGGAGACAATGTAACTTTTGTTAACATTGGGAAAGTCAAGGAAATGGTTGATAGTGACAGCATCGCTGGCATCATATTTGTTTCCTTTAGATGTGTTCTGAGTTTTGCTTAGTATAAAAAAAATCGCTTCCCGCTGTCTGTCCCTATGTATGCATAGATCTTTAAAACTACGCAACGGATTTTGATGCGGTATTCAATAATAGATAGAGTGATTCGAGAGGAAGGTTTACATAAATATATTGCACCCGTGTGAAGCCGGGTTGGTCGCTAGTAGAAGATAAAACAAGAAGAAACTAATGCTCCATCAGAATCCTTCTGCATATCCTAATTTATTTGTTGTATGCGAAGTAGGTAGGATGTTTGTATACCATAGATACATTTATATTGTCTCTTGTTCAGTTTCTCAGTTTTAGTTCCTTATCTCAGTGTTTCATTTCTTTCTAGTAATATCATTTTTACACAATGAATACATTTTTTTTAACACAAAACTTTTAAAAATCAAATAATGTTCATACTTTGGTCGTTTTCTACATAAGAAGATGCTAAAATTAGAATCAAGATCATCGTAACATAATAATAAGTTCTTTTACAAAGATCAACCGATTACACATCGTATGTAGTACTTAAAATAATAAATGTGTGACAATACGCGTATCAGATCCTTGTCTATGGCCGTCAGACGCCATTATAGTTACATGGCATCATATATAAATGTCAATTACAACGATTAAAACGCCATCATAACATTAAATACAACATTTTATTTTATTAATTCATTATTTTGCAGACAATGAGTAACTCGCATCTTCTAGTTATATGATGATGTAATATTTTTGCAAGATTAGTTAATTAAGTACCTATTGGTGAAGTATATCGTTTTTCTAATAAAAACATGGTCGCGGCCAAGAAGAAAAAGCTCCACTACATATGATTTCTATTTTATATTCATGGTTTCTTGAAAAACACTAGCTCACCACGACATAATAAAATTAAACACAGGACAGGTAAATTGCATCAGACAGGTTACTAGTCCATCGGCTTTGGTCAACTTAGTATGTAACCCGTTTAAATATCGCAGGATGAAAAACCACTTATATAACTGTTTTTCAATCCATCAGTATGGAAAATCGTAGGACATGATCGTAAAAAGTTAACTCATGTGCAATAGGTATAAAAACTTGCGATAAACATGGCGATTACATTATTTCTTACGTTTTATTTTTATGTAATAAGAAGGAATTATTCATTACGAAAATAAGATTTTTGATAACACTGTCATGTATCTGTGGTTATGAAATTGTTATTGGTTTTACATCCGCTGTTAACGAAATAATCATTTATGCTATGTTGCAATCCTAGCCTTGCTCTACGGAGCACTCATTATGAGTTTTCTAAAATTGAAAAGTTTTTTACTTGTATACTATTTTCATTTATCATATTCTTTTGAGCTTCGAGGGCTGAGATTCGAAGGGCATAATTCAAGGCTGTCCTATTCTTAATTTAAACACAAATTTTCTTGCAACACCAGTTCATTCGTTAATTTCCAATCTTAAACTCACTTTTCGTCCGTCCTTTATTTCACATTAACACTTGAACCTTGCTTCTTTCGTACACAAGCCGTCCATCAAAGTAATTAGTAGTCTATTACTGGACGAAGGAATGCTAAACATGAACCATTGTGTATAAGAACGCCAGTAACGAATTATGTAGCTATCAACAATGATTAAAGCGATTCAATTTGTACTTGACGGAAAATGGTTTCCTGATCACTGAAACTAGGTCTAAGGTACCTAAGTCTTTCGTATCGTGTTGTTTGTGTTGTCTTTATCTGAAAGATAACATTTAAAAAAGCTCTTATTTTATAATTTGTTTATGGTATACGATAAATAGTATCTTTGTTCAGTAAGTTATAAAGTCCATTAAAAAACGGTGCACATCAAGCAGGGTAGACGCACTATCTACAATCACATGACTTTAGTACGGCTTTTGCAAATCTCTTGTTTTGAATTATCCAAAAGGATTTGTTCATACTATTCTGATTTCAACTCTGTGTTATTTGATTTGTCATTACTGGCTTTATAGTTTTGAAAAGGATTGCCCGCCAGTGTCAAATTTTCCCTTCTTAGTAGGCTGCCAACCTGCTTTATAAAAATACTCTTTAACCCAAAACCTTTTTACTCAACAACTGAACAACATCATCAAATCCAAAAACAAGGTTCGCAAACAGCATTCAACCTCCTTTTTTTCGAACAAACTCGATTGTAGCATCTAGTTATGGATAAAAGTGTGGCCACGACTCCACAGGTTTAGTTACGGAGCCACAATTGGTCGAAGGCCGTATTATGTCAGACACGCGTCGTGGCGCCTTTCCACCTCGCGAACCAGTCGGGCAGCTGCCTCGTAAAGAAATATGATAATATTTATTATGAATCCTTCTTTGATACTGTTTTGGTCTCGATTTATTTTGATTTTCGAGGAGATTACAGTTGTTATACAACTTCGAGTAAAAGTTTTTGATATTGTGATATAGATAAATACTTTTATTAACGCGGCTTTGCTCGCGTTATGGTCGTACACGTATAATGAAGCTTCCCACTAGTAAAATAATTTTCATTATTTCTGAAGATATCTACCTACATTCAAACTTTAGGTACTTCTCCATAATATTTGTATGAACATCTTTTTCTTAAGCTTGTTTTATGGACAAAACCAAGGTCTAAACGAAGCCATACCGACGCGCGATCGTTGTATTTCTTGAGAATAAGTTAGCTATAAGTTACGTAAACCGTACCGCCTCCTTGGCTAGACCCTTGCCAATACGTGGGATTACTAACAAAGAAACAACATTGTTTATCAAATTCAAGAGCAACAAGGACTAAGGAAACTTCACATAATCTTCATAAGTAAAGCAAAGTTTAATAAACAATATTTACCGATGACTTTCCAGTTTAAATCTCAAGCTGTTTTTAGTGACTCCCAATGCTTGTCTGATGTTTCTCCGAAGTTAAATAAGGAAAGATAAAGATAAACACATCGTTCGTAAGTACATACTTTGTCTTGTACAAGGATATAATGAAGGCTACCAGTTTTAGATCAGATTAAAGAAATCTTACTTAGTTGGATTCCTGATCAATGCGCTTTTATTTCACTTGTGATGACTTAGGATACAGGATACCTACAAGTTTATTTCGCTTTAAAGATTAGGTACCTACGTGGTCTTGCTACTCTCTGACAAATTGTAGGTGGCCATATATTGTTGTTAATTATGAAGATGGAGTGTTTAAAATGGCCTAACCAATAAAATCTTCGTCGATAAACTAACAACACAGGCTCTCATATTAAGTAATAAACACAAAGTTTATTTCATGCGTAGGATTCGTTTGATAACACTGATTTATGATACTGGCTTTATAGAACTAGAATCAACACTAGTTTTCGTCGAGTCGAGCGCCATTAAAAAGAATAACTGCACATGAACCAAAATATGGCGAACAGATTTGAAATTAGAACATATTTTTGATGGACATTATCAAATTGCGGATCTGGGAACTTTGACCAACTGGTAGCAACATTTTTATAAAGCTAATTTTAACTTTTGATCCTTTATCATTCATGAAATCTCTGCTGAGGACTGTCTTCTTTAATTTTAATTAAGTATGAAAACGTCACGTTCGGACGGACGCTAATTAAATTCGTTATTCATTATGAACACGTGTTTCTTCGATAGCTACGGATATTTTCATAACAACATTTGACACACGTGACTTTTATTTTTGTTTTAATTAAGGTTTTCTGTCGAATTGCTGATGACTTTTGGGAATATTAATTTCTTCTTCACAATATCAATTATGAGTTTTAAACATAGAACGATGTCGAACTCGTCCATAAAATCAAACTTGATTAAAATGACAGCTGCTAAACTAATGTGACTAGTGCTGCTAAAGTAGCTTTGGTCAGATCGATAAAAATAATTACGAATGTTTACCTATGCAGTCAGTATTTTACGCTATGTGAATACAAATGCCTATTGATTAGGGTCAATAAAATTAAACCATATTGTACGGAAATTCTCGATAACCACAAAAGTCATTCCAATACACAGAATACAATTTAATTATTTTGTAAACGGTTATTATGACGTCATCGTGTTCATAACAAACCTTTATGCTGACATACAAGGCCGATTCCTTATTTAATAACAAGTAAAACGTGTGTGAGAGAGATAATTCACTGTGTGGCGCTAAGTTGGGTAACCTTCGGTTGGTAGCAGCAAGGTGAATGTCCACAATTACGACCCTTGCTCAATGATAACTCATCTCACCCAATTTGACCGACTAGCCAGCTAATGATTTATTTTTGGAATACAGAGCAAAGAAAATTTTGAAGTCGTTCCCTCGAATTCCATATCTGAATTTTCGAAGTTGTTAGTGTTAGGTGCTAAGACTACTCACGGTGGAACTCTTGTAAGACTGGCCGAAAAATTAAAGTCATCTAAAACTCACAATACTGATAGATACTATGGTATTATAATAATAGGTCTTTACCTATGTAATTGCAGATTTAATAACCAACACTTTCAGATCTTATTATCTGTGGATTGGCGCGCAATTCGAAATTCAAATAAATTTTATTCGAAAGCCGTGTTCTTTTAATTTCAAATTCAGTCATTTGTTTTTAGGTAGTTTTTTGTTTTTGTGAAATTGTGGTAGTTTTTGGCGCCCTGGATAAACTGAAAATTCGTACAATTTTCGAATATGAGTTCCTACGAGAACATACCGCTGCGCAAACAACACGAAACAATAACGACGTGTACGGGCCTAACATTGCTTGCATAAACAGGGTCCATTATTGGTTCAATTGTTTTAAATCTGGAAATTTTGAGTTGAAGAATGAGCCTCGCGTTCGGCCGGTAACCATTGTCGACAACGACGAATTGAAGGCGGTAGTGGAAACGGATCCAACTCAATCTACGGCTGAGCTTGCTGCGGGCCTTGGAGTTAGTGTCTAAACGACATTGAAGCACTTGCGTCAAATCGGAAAGATAAAAAAGCTAGATAAGCTAAAATAAAAAAAAAAAAACATACAAAAATTTTGTTTTTAAAATTTTCATACAAATCTCCAATTTCATAGGTAAAGACCTAATATATAATGTATGTAGGTACGTAGAGCATACCTACTAGGCTAGTTTCAAATTCTCATAGCAAATGAACTAAAACTAACTAAAAACTTAAGATTGCAAATGCTAGATTTTATTTTCAATAAAAAATAAATTAGCCACAAAAACCAGTTTCCTAAAAATAAAAAAAGCCACTAAATTAGTTGACGCGTGACTTTTTTATAGGACTATCAAACAGAGATTTTGTTTCAAGACTTATTAATGGCGATCATTAAGAGTTCAAGTAGGTTCAATAAGAGGGTAGGTAGGTATACTAAGTGACATTTTATCAGCAATAACGATGATGGACGTCCAAACAGTATGATCCTGACATGAGCTACCGAAAAGCTGGTGAAAATTCCGTTAAAAAGTGCTGTACAAATAGGAAGTACTTTGAAAACGATTATGATTGGTCTAGGCACCGTGGTGGCCCACCAAGACGTCTTAAAGTCTCGACCTGTATAGCTCTGTCTCTTTCTCACACTGGAATTACTCGTGCTTTAAGATGTCATAGTAACCCTCCAGATCTTTGATTACTTAGCCACCTCCTTAAATAAATGTCCGGAATGATTTTCGACGAATCAATACCCCTGGTTACGGAGTCGTTACACTGTCTAGTATTACCTATGCCTTTCTATGCAGAAATTACACTTCCGGGTTCAGGTCAAAAAGCATTCACTTTTTTAGATTTCTATGGGCAGTTATAACCTTTTTGTAAGCATTTCGTCGAAGTTCACTTGTATAAAACTCTTTGTGGTCAAAAGGTCTCAACTAATTGACAGTTGACAAGACAACGTTAGTAATATTTTGCACAGGAACTATGATATAACAAGCGAAATATTAGCGAATTAAAATATTAAAATGCCGTTGCATCAGAACATGAGCACATAATTTAAAGACAAATTATCGATTTAAATTCGATGAGTTATAAGAAAATATCTGTCTTATCTAACAGAATGTATTGAAATCAAGATAATTAGTATATTAAAGGAAGACAGGAAGTTTTATTTATGTTGATAAGTAAACCAGATCACTTATAAACTGATTTGCTGACTAGCTCAACTTTCGAGGCCGATTATTTTACAAGTCAATGCAAAAATATCGATGTTTTTAACTTAACTTTTATTATTGTCGATAAAGTTTGTAAAAGTGCATCGTAAGAAGTTTTAATTGAGTCGTTTTGTCGATTTTATTGTGCAATAAGTTTACGGATCTGACTTTGTGGAAACTTTTTGTTATTGAACTAATAATTTAAATTATTATTGAGGTTATAAACCAGTACGTTTTATTTCAGTCATATGGTCGGCCACTTTAATTAGAACTGCTAATAAATAATTATGTTAACTTTCAACAAATCTTTCAAATCAGTACCTAACTGATAGTTGCTATAGAATGACTGTGATAACTTCTTTCTGATGATTGAAACTTGGTACCTCAACCTACTCGGCATTTCCATAAATCGATGAACGTGACAGAAAAAGTTCGTTTTTTAAAAAACTTTTTAATTCTCAACCCGGTTAGAACGCCTACACTGATATTCTAAACCAAATCACAGGCAAAAAAAAAAAACAATTGGCGCGAATTTTTGACACACAATTTCGCATCCTACACGATAATTTAAGAAGTAGACAATAAAATAAATCGTTCGCGATCAATACAAAAGATTTCGTGTTATCCTATCTGCTATTAATATTAATGGTCCGGTGTGGTTGGCTGAACCGGTCGGTGTAAGGTCATGATCCGACTGATCTAGCTATACGACATTAGGTTTGTCTATAAATATCTGCGAATAGATTTCCTTACTTACTTACTTACTTTTATACCTAGGATTTAATTTAATCTTGAAGTTTGTTTACTAACTTAAAGCTAAGTATTTACTTTTTCCGTCAAGTTCTATGTTCATCTACGATTCAGCAGGACTTATCTATAAAACCGGTTAAATTCTGGGAAATTAATTGTATCGCAAACTAATAATATTATTGGCCGTAAATTCAAATCATAACTGTCATTCTTTAACAGCTGTATGAAATTAATGGCTTTCAACACGTCAAAATTCTGAAGTGTTTCAATTTAAAACAATAAATTTTCATAGTAGACTTACTATTCAATTATAAAGTAACCCATCCATGCTAGTCGACCGCAAAAGACGTCATTATACGCTGATAAGTGATCTATACCAAATACATTACCTACTAACACCCCATCTGTCCATAGACAATATTTTGTTTCTTTCACGTGCCACAGTCCACACGTGCCATTATTTTAACGTGCTCGTTGTTTATCAAGCTGTGAAGATTAGTTTATTGGCTTTTGTATCAGCTTTCATAACATCGGTAATTTAATTCCAGTATAGTCCGGTTCTAGCGATTAGTATTCATAGCGAAAGAGGTTTTTCTGCCTACTTGTATTTTAAATTTTAAAGGTTTTGTGACTTCCTTGTGTAATTTTGCTAGATCGTAATAACACCATGATGGTTGTAAGCCCCCAAGAGTCTTTACTCTTACCATTGTATACACACATTTATGCGCCAGTTATGTTTTAGTCCGATAAAATCAAGGACCAGCATAGTTTCAACAACTTTTTTAGTTCTTTTTACCAATTAATTAAACCCACGTAACATGTTTTTACAGCAAATGACTGGAAAATGTGACAAATTATTTGGAAAAAAAACATGGCACGTAATAATATAGAAAATTCACATAAGCAATTAGGTAGGTAACAAAACTAATTCAGTGACCCCGTATTAAGGTCACGTCCAATAATATCTCTTTATGACATAACAACGTGGTCTATGGGTGACCCAGTCATTACGGCTATCATCTGCCATCTCATAAGTGGTGGTATTGGTGTACTATACAACAAGGTTTTTCCGTGATTATCCCACACGACCCACATTACAAGGTTAGACCTAGTGATCATCATAATGTGTACCTACTGGCTAGTAATAAATAGATGAAAAGGGCGAAGCAAAAAAAAATACGAAACATTATTTAACTTATTGTTATTGATTTAATTTTTAATTATTATCTAGAAGTTTGTAAACTGCCAGTTCTTTCTACAAATTAATTAATTGTTGACTAAAAGTAAACCGATTTTTAAAACAATGGAATCAATTGTAACAATTTTTATCTGCACAGAATGTCAAATCAATTTGATAAACAATGAAATGGATTGCGTGCGATTACCATACCACCATGAAGACATTACATGATACAGATTACAGATTATGTACGTGGGTTAAAATATACAGTTAAATGCTACACCCTGTATTAACTTGTAAGTGCAATAATATAATGAATAACAATGAGTTAAAGAACTCAACGGATTTTGCTCATTGTAAATAATGATTTTATGTTGCCAAAGAAGAGGTTCTTCTATTCCCAAGTATTTTAATATGGAAAAATCCATTGTGCTTTTTTTTTTTTTTTTTTTTTTCCGGATGGGAAATCATCAAATGACCCCCCCCCACTCTGGGCGGAGCGGAGGGGAGTGTCAGACTTGTACTGACTAAAACCCATCCATGTTCCTTCTTTGCCCGTTATGTTCCAGGGCCACGGTATCTCTTTCGAACAGTCCCGCAGCCCCGGCAGGCGTTGGCCCATGCGGACCCCTACTTGATTGCTGACATCTCTTTGAGGCGCGCGTGGAACACGAACGCGCCGTCGACACGGCCCGTCGTCATAAGACGGCCGGACGGCGAGCTAGCCCATAACTCGCCGTCCACAGGCCAGCGCCTACGGTGGTCGGAAGCCACCACGTGACCCCCGACGCCCAGGGCGTCTCCCGCGGCGGCTGGGACGTGAGGTTCTTTCCCTCTCACGTCCTGCCACCTCCTTCACTAGCATGACTGCTTCGCAGAAGGAGGTGACGGCTTCCCATTCCCTCTCGCTCCGGACCATGGCTTGAACCAAGGCCGGACGCGAGAGATCGCCGCCGCCAATCGCCGCTGCGAGGACACGGCGGTGCTCCGCCCAAGTAGGGCAGACCTCCACGGTGTGTTCCACCGTGTCCTCCGGACGATCCTCGCAGTGGAAACACCCGGGCGTTTCCTCCCGCCCGATTCGATGCAGGAACCTCCCGAAACAACCGTGTCCGGTGAGAACCTGCGTCAGGCGGTAGGTGAGGGCGCCGTGGCGCCTCTCTAGCCACTCCTCAAAGAGGGGACTTATCGCCACTATGGTGGCGTGCCCTGCACGGGGTTGCGACAGTCGCTCTCTCCATGTCGCCATGAGATCACGCCGGAGGTCTGTCCGCTGAGCGGAAATTTGTCGCGGCAGCGGAGTTTCTCCCCGACATAGTGCTTCCGCGCGCCATTCATGCAGGCGCGCGAGGACTATCGCCTCCAGATCCCATGGCGGCAATCCGGCAAGGAGGCTAGCCGCCTCGCCGGAGATCGTGCGGTACCCCCGGATTAGCCTTATGGCTATCACCTTTTGGGGCGCGTTCAGGTAGTGGGCGGCTTGCCGCCTCAAAGAACGCGCCCACACCTGGGCCCCGTAAAGGGCCATGGACCGCACGACCCCCGCGTAAAGCTTCCGGCAGGAGGCGTTTGGACCCCTCAGGTTGGGCAAGAGCCGCTTAAAGGCAGCCCCTGTCCGTTCCAGTTTGGGAGCCAAACGTCGGAAGTGCTCCACGAAGTTCCACCGGCTGTCGAGGACGAGTCCTAGGTACTTCAACGTCGACCCGACGCCGATGGAAACCCCTCCTGCCATCAGTAGGGATCCCGACGGTGGCGCATTCCGAGGCCCATGAAAACACATGGCCTCGGACTTGTGCAATGCCACCTCGAGACCCAATTGCCGGATCCTCTCCACAACTATCGCAACCCCGCGTGTCATGTTTTCGGCCGCCGCCTCGTGCGACCTCCCTTGTGCCAGTACCAGCGTATCGTCAGCGTAGCAAACTACACTGACGCCGGTAGGGAGGTCGGCGCGCAGCACCCAGTCGTAACCGATGTTCCACAAGGCCGGCCCCAGAACCGAACCCTGTGGAACACCGCACGACATCTCTCGCCGGTTCCATTCTCCGCTCCGACTGGGGTAGATGACGGCCCTATCCGTCAGGTAGTCCCCGACCACACGACGAAGGTAGGTCGGCACCCCGTGATACCGGAGTGCCTCCCCAATGCAGCTCCAGGGCATGGAGTTGAAGGCGTTGGCGATGTCAAGAGACACCGCCAAGACAACCCCGCCCCGGGACACCGCGTCCCCCGTCGTGAGGGCTCTCACGCGCATGATGGCGTCCACCGTCGAGCGCCCCTTGCGGAAACCAAATTGGTGTTCCGCAAGATCCGGCCCCATCCCTACAAGGTGCCCGGCGAGGCGGTTGGCAATGACTCTTTCAAAGAGCTTGCCCACCTCGTCGAGCAACACAATGGGCCGGTATGCGGACGGAGAGTCCGCAGGGCGCCCTGGCTTCCGGATGAGGACCAGCTTCCCTGTCTTCCAACGAAGTGGGAACTGGCCTCTCTCCAAGCATGCGCTTAGGAGCCCTTCCAGTCGGGGCCCGAGAGCCTCAGAGGCCAGGACCCAGGCTTTGCCAGGCAAGCCATCGGGTCCCGGGGCGGTATTTCTGGCTTTCAGCCTGCGTACCGCCACTCTCAGGTCTACCCCAGTCACCTCCGGAACGTCATCGTCGTCATCGGTATGGTCCGCTTCCGGCACCGCATGCGGTGACGGAGCCATAGGCGGGGGAGGATGCTCCCCTCGCGAAGGGAACAGAACGCTCACCACGTCCTCCACGAGCTCAGGCCGGAGACTCTGCGTTAGCGGGGGGGCCCGGGTGCGGAGTTTGTCCCGCACCATCTTGTAAGGGCGCCCCCACGGATCTCCGTTCAGAGACTCCAGCATCTCCTCGCGGGCCAAATGCTTGGCCCGCCGGACAGCCTCTTGGAGGGCGGTCTTTGCCGCTCTGTACCCCTCGTACAGCTCCGCCTCAATGGCTGCCGCATCCGGAGGGCGGATGCGGAGCCTGCGATGCCTGGCGTACAGGTGCCGCGCGGCAACGCACGCCTTGCGCAGAGACGTCAGCTCTTGCGACCACCAGTACACCTGACGCCGGGCGCTTCCTGGCCGAACTCGGGGCATTGCCACGTCGCAAATCTCGGACATGGCCTCCTGGAACCAACCCGCCTCGTTGTTGATGTCGGCAGGCCTGACCGGTGATGACACCCAGGCCTGCACGATTGAGGCTTCCAGGAGGAGCTCCCGGTCCAGCTGCTTCAGCGCCCATCGCGGACCACTCGGGGCCTGTAGGACCGGTGCGCTTGAGGTCTGAGTGGAGACGTCGAACCGGATGTACCGGTGGTCGGAATAGGTCTCCACCCCCTCCATGACGCGCCAGTCGACGACACGCGGTGACAGAGCGGGGCTAGCGAACGAGATGTCCACCACCGAGTCGCCCCGCATCCGCACGCACGTGGGGACAGAACCCCGATTTAGGACGACTAGACCTGTCTCCATAGCCCAGTCCTCCACCATCCTACCCCGCACGTCCGTGTAACGAGAACCCCAAGCCAAGTTCTTGGCATTGAAGTCCCCGAGTACAAGCACGGGGAGGGAATGGCTTCCGATGACGACACTCAACTCCGTGAGGGAGTTGTGGAACTCGGCGAGAGTTCGGCTCGGGGAGAAGTAGACTCCCACTACAACGATCTCCCCGAACCGTGCTGCTACGCACCCCTGACCCTTCCTGACACTCTCAAGGGTCGGGGTACCGGCGGCGGCCGACGCAATTATGGTCACCGAACCGCTATGGTCCTCCACCCAGTCATCCCTGGGCGGGACAAAGTACGGCTCAGCGACCACGGCGATGTTAATCGACCACTGCGCCATGCTCTGGAGCAACAGATCCTGAGCACAGGCGCAGTGGTTGATGTTCGCCTGGAGAAGGCGCAATGGGGCCGTTACTGGCACTCCATTTCAGTCCCCTCCCGGGCCCTCTGCAAGGGCCCCGCTGCGGAAATTGCAGCAGTAACGGCAGCGGCGGTAACAGTGGCGGCGGCTGCGGTGGTGGCGACGGTGGGGGTTTTGGCGGTGGTGGCGGAGGGCCTTCCCTTGCTGCTGGCCTTGGCGGGTGTACCGCAGGCCTTGCTCCCTGCCCGGTGATCGGCTGGCTTGCCAGCTGCCGCACATGCGGCGCAGTGCGGTGCGGCAGAGCAGGCCGCGGCCATGTGACCGGGCTGGCCGCAGCGGAAGCACAGGCCACTGCGGTCCACCTCCGAGGTGCACCGGACCGACACGTGGTGCCCTACATGACAGCGGAAGCACCTCAGAGGTCTGGGCTCCAGCAGCTTCACCTGCGCTGACACCCAGCCCACCAAGAGCCTTCGGCCCTCCACTATGGCTTTCGCCGCCGTCACAGGGCAGCTTACCGTTACGGTTCGCATGCCCGACAGATCCGGACGTAAGGTGCCTGCCTTGACCTGCTCGGCAGGACACCCACCGGTCCTGGTGACGGCGGCCACCACCTCCTCCTCGGTCACCGAGTCGTCCAGACCCAGGATGCGCAGGTCTACGCATTTGACGGGCCTGGACACTCGGGCCTCGTCCGCATTTAGGGACGCTCTGAGCTTTTCGGCCAGAGCGTCAGCGGACGAGCCACGGGTTTCGCCAGGGATCTCTAGCACTCGAGCCCCTGTTGCGGTCACTCTAAGCCGGAGGCCCCCGGCGATCCCGAGCTCTCTGAGATCCACCGTCGCCTTCGCTTTAGCGAGCACGTCGCGGTAGGTGACGCCCCTCTTTTCCGCATCCGGCTGTAGCGTTATCACTACAGCTGCGGTTTTCGGGGCCCAGCCGCGACGCTCCGCTCCTTTTGCCGGCGCTTCCGCTCCCGCTTCCTGGCCTTTTTTGCCGCCCTTCGCTTCATCGCTCTTTCTCCGGCCACCTGCCAACCGGGCTCGGCCACAGAAGGCTTAGTGGGCGGGGGAGGTGGCGATGGCGGCTGTCTCGCGGTTGGCGCCGGTACATACGCCGCCTTGCCCTTTTTTTGGGCCACCGCCTTGCTCTGCCTCAGGGCCGCCGCCCTCCCGACTGGAGCTGGTTTCGCCAGAGCCGGCTTTTCGGGGGCCGACGTAACCCTGCCGGATCGCTGGCTGGACGGCCCCGGTGCGGAGGCCGCAGCAGCCGCATATGTGGCCGCCTTGTTTGCCGCCAGGGGGGGGCGCAGGACAATGCCCTCCAGAACGGAGAACCGCGCCTGAAAGGCAGCCAGCTCCTGCCGAACCAGGTTCAGAACCTGGTTCTCCACCGGCACGGGCTGACTTGGTCGCTGCTGGCCCCCATTTTGGGGCGCCTTGCGAGAGCCGGACTCGCGCAGACCGGCCAGGTCTGCTCGGAGCTTCCTGTTCTCCTCTTGGAGAAGCTCCGTAGCAGCCGTCAGGCGAGCGACCTCCGCCCGCAGTTTGGCAACTTCGTCTGGTGGAGGCCCCGCATATCTGGCCTTCGCTGCCGCTATGATGGAGGCGGCCGCTGCAGGTATGGCCCTTTGTCTAGTAGAGGGCTTCTGCTTGTAAGACAGAGCCCTCAGCGCCACCTCCACCTCCTTCGCAAACTCGGCCTTACGCTCCGCATCTGAGCCGCCGTCTGCGACCGCCTCGTCACCAGAGGAGCCCGAACGATCCACCCCGTGACCGGCCACCCCCGGGTGGCGCCCCTCCTCGGCAAGCCGCGCCGACCTCTCGGTGACAGAGAGGCCTCTCCCCTTGCCGCGGATCCCGCCACGCTTGCTGGTGGGGATCTTGCGAGCCGAAGCCAGCTCCCCCTCTGACGACGACTCTCGGTCGCCTACCGGCCTGGATCGCTTGCGCAGGAACTCCCTGTTCCCCGCAGCAGCCCCGGGCCTCCCGCGCCGGGAGCTCTCTGAGCCTCCCGCGCTCACGTCGCTGGATGCGGCGCCGGACTCCGACCCCGCATCCCTCTCCTTCCTTCCTTCGCCGTTATCGGCCGTATTTTGGGTATTGTCATTTTCCATACTGTTCCCACGAGTATGGGGGAAATAAAAAGTCCATCTGGGCAGTGCCCCCTGTGCCCAGATAAGCCATAGCCAGGCCCGGCAGTGGTTCGCACTAGCAACTGATTTTCCATAGGAACCCGTCAGCCATACATCTCCTCGCGGTGCGCCGCCGCTTGAGATTCGGGGTAACTTTTTATAGAGGTTTTCTACCTCGTGATCCGGGCGGTTAAGCCAAGACCCTCGGTCCCAATCGAAGCCGCGAGACGTGTTCCACGACACTTCGACGGAGGGATTACGATATCGACGGGGACAGTGAAGGACTGTGTCCTTCACTGTCTGCTCGGAGGCAGGGTTAGTGCACACCGAGCCCGCCCTTGCTCCTCCGCTGTGCCCTCTGCTTTTCAGAGGGTCACGCGGAACAACGCCCCCTAGGCCCACAATGGGCCCCTCCCATGTCAGAATATTAGCCATGGACAGTAACATTCCCCGAAGAATAAGAATCTCTTCCCATTCCTCGGGGAAGGATACTGCCCACGCCCAGGGTGCACCGGCCCAGCAGCTGCTATTCCCTCCAGACGTATCGAGAGGGACCGGCAGCCATCAGGCACACGAGGAGGAATTCTGACAACGCACCCCAAATCCATTGTGCTTACAGGACAGAATGGTGAAAAATATGAGAATTAAAGATGATTATTTAGATTGATAATTTTAATAATAATAACATTAGAAACTCGTGTTTTTCACGGTGTTAACAATAATAATTCGGGCTTTTACTAAAACTTTCTAGAGTAGAACTTATAAGCACTGGCTATCTAATATTATAGGTACCTATGTGTCTCCATCTGAGACTTTAAGTTCATAAAAACAGTTGCGGTTGCTTTAGAAAGCTCAGTTAACCATACCAAATCATTGCTCTTATAACCATATAACCGCAACAAGTGCAAATGTGTATGAAAGCGAAAGCTCTAATGTTTAACATGTGAAGTGAACTTTTAGCTATGAGATTTGAACATAGAAAATAAGACGAATAAACGAAGTTTGGATCAGTTGCACTACTTACTTATTATTTAACCTTTTTTAAGTTTGGAAGTTCTCCAGTGTAGAACTACACGGCAAAAGTTTGAAGCTTTCATTTCGGTTTTGGTAAAACGTCAAAAGCCTTCTGAATAATTTAACATAGCTGCTTATTATTATGACGTATCTGAACATTTAGGTGCATACATAATACCCCCCGGTGGCGTGCTTAGGGGCCAACCAATACGGCCAGCCCATAAGGCAAGCAGACTGTTCAGAAACCCTAATATCGTGAAGAGTAGGAGGTAATAAGAACAAGTCAAGCTTTTAGACTAGAAAGTACCGCCACTAAGTACAGTGAGTGATAGCAATTAGCTGACCCACCTTTGCATAAATAAAAAATAGTAAATAAAATTCATTTAATTAAGATAACTTGATCCATACAGTGAAATTAAAAATTAAATTAAATTAACATTGAGGTGAAATCAGTATTAAAAATAAAATAAATTAAAATTTAAAATCAAAAAAATAAAATAAAATAAATTACCATCAAAATTAACATTAAAATCAGAATTAAAATAAGATAAAATAAAACAATCAAATAAAATAAGATAAATCTAAAACATTCATAAATGCACTAAAACATAATAATGTATTTAATTTAACTTCCATGTAAATAACAGTTGTATAGGCGGGACATAACTGATCCCAATTTAATTATTTAAGACTTCTATTATGTAACCTATTTTTTTATGTTATGTAAACATAACATAACACTCTTGAAATAAACGACAAATATTAACTTATATTGTTTTATGTAGCTGCATTAAATATTTCAAACGGTTTTTTTTTTTCAATTTATCAATTTATAAATTATTATGAAAAATAGGTTACATAATACAAGTCTTAAATAATTAAATTGGGATCAGTTATGTCCCGCCTATACAACTGTTATTTACATGGAAGTTAAATTAAATACATTATTATGTTTTAGAAGTTTTCGCGAAGATACTCAGAATAATCAATGAATAGACAGCCCGATGCAATGCAGCCCAGAACAATGATCCACAGGATATATCGGGCATGACAAGAAATACAGTCACATCTATACAAATAAATAAAATTGAAGTGTCTGTTTGTAATATCAAAATAACAGCATTTTACTGAATGCATATGAAAAAATATACGACACTTGTAACAAAAACACATATTTTTCAATTTTGGTCTGTCTGTCTGTCTGTTTGTTCCGGCTAATCTCCGAATTTTATAATTCTTTTGTATTTTATTAATTTGAGCAAATTAAATAAAATACAAAAGTATTATAAAATTCTATCGATTCCTTTTCTAAAAAATCTACCATTTATCCAAAGGTGGGTCAGCTAATTGCTATCACTCACTGTACATACAAGAGTCAAGACACTAACTACTTTTATTATACTAAACTATTATATTTTATTTTTATTTTCACAATACTTAATAGAGACACTTAGTTAGTACACTATAAAGATTTGGCAACAGAAACTACGACTTGTAAACATTAACCAGCTCCGTTATTCAAAGAGCTATAACACACTACCATCAAATTTGAATTAGGAAGGTAACTGAAGAAAAGGTCAATGTTACCTTGACATTTTAGGGAAAATACCCGTGAACACTGATGTATCGAAAGGCAGAATGTCTCTGACGCTGCGGTTTTTTCAATCAGACTTAAGACTAAGATATTGTGTTTTACTTCTTTGGCAAGGGGAAATAAATAGTAGGTACGGCATATTCAAGTATATTGGTATCGTACGAGTTTGTCCTGGGAAGTACCTACCTAGTAGTGTGAAACTTTTTTCTGAAATCTTTCAAACTATTTTTTCTTTTGCATCTGGGATTTCCTCAAATGTAATTTTAACGTGGTATAAATTGAAAAAAAAAACGAAATTACGTTTAAGGAATTTCCTTTTCTATGTTTGTATATTACCTACCTATTAAAATTTTAAACCCTAAGGACTACAGCACAACCTTCAACGTTAGGTTTCCTTTGCAAAAAAAAAACAGTAAATAAAATTAATGCTTCCACGCATGTCAGGTGGTTTTTTCAAATGTAATTACTTTTTTGTCAGCACATTTTTCATAGTTAAGAGGTTTTGCTTCTCGTTAATGTAGCCACATTAATTATGCATGAAGCCATAAAGATACTTAATATTCTTATTATCTAATAAAAACTTAGGTACCTATGTACTTAATTTAATGAAAGTTCCTGCTTATAATTTGTTATTTAAAATCATAAATTAATTAATTTGTACAACAAATAATTTTATTTGATTGAAACGTACCTATTAATCAAATTAAAGAATGATTTATTGTATTCAATAAATTTTTAACTCTCAAAGTTGTCTGTATAAAAACCACTTAGGTACAAAACGTACACGTTGAACAATGACCTGACACGTATCTGTATTTTCCCAAACGCTGTTCAAGATATGACCTTGTCGCGACGTCAGGTAACTTTACACACTGCGTTGGAGAACGTTCATACAAGTTGCAGGCGCGACTCAGAATAAATGTAACGTAATCCCTAAACTAAAGTCCATTGCATCAAGCGCTTCCGTGATAAAAAAGCTTATTAATTTTGAACCGTGCTGGTTGGGAATAAAGCCGTGTAATTTGAGTTCAGAGGTCAAGTCTGAGTGGTCGAAAGTGTCGTGTCTATTGAAGATTGGAATAAAAAGTCTGTAGTTGTAACATCTTGGTCTCGTTAGGAAATGTCTGAAGTAGGCGATTGCTTCGTTGTGTTGCAAGTTGAAGTGTTCGTGTTTGTTGCTAAGTTTTAATGAAGCAGACTTGAAGATAATGTTGTCGTTCGTGTAAGCAAGTGCTATACGAGAATAATAAATGATGACGTAATAAAAAGCTCACAAGGTAAGTGAGAGGATTGACGCCGAGTTCGCCTAATTTAGTATAATATCTAGAATAATCCAGCCTCTGACACAGACCTTGTCTCACTGAGAGGGTCTAAAAATGTTTCTATAAATTATTAATAAAAATTCAGCTCAATTGAGTCTAGATTATAGACTGTTTCAACCCAATATTGGATTCAGAATCAATTTTTCAAACACGATGAATATGTCAATTCGATTGAAAAGATTATTAGCAATTCTGCCAGACGACATAAAGGTAAATTTTGCCGGATTGAATATTTAAAACCACTTCGGTCTTGGTGCGCGGTCTTTAGGTGTTTTATTATTACTGCTCGGCTGCTGTTTGTGCAGTAAAGAAGGCTTGCGATTTAAGGTCTAAAATATTTAATTTTAAAGGCAGGAGCGACTTTATTGCTCAGGTAGGTTTTTTGCTCACTTAAGAATATTTTTTCAGTTTCTTTTTCTACATACTTAGCCTTATAGGAGAATACACTCCTATAAGGATCTTTTGCGTCAAAGTCGCCATAATAAGGAACTAACACCGCCAACTTGTTTTTTTAAATACATTTCCTTGAATCAATTTTGATAATGTAGTTATATCTACAACAAAACGCCTTTCCATGTTTTTAAAACGCCATCCATGTAGCACTGTGCTAGGGTGGAACAGTTTCAAAATGCTTATTCTTAAAACTGACCGCTAAAGTTATCAGCCATCTTAGTTTTCATTAACACGTCATTTGTTTTTTTTATGAAAGCAGCTGTTATATCGTTGTCTCATAATTAAGTGAAAAAGCAAGCCTTCTATTATGAGATGTCAAACAAAAAGCGTGTTTCAATCATAATAAATAATCTCACGCTGTCACGATATAATTCGTTCGACGCCTGTAAGTGCTGGTTGCCGTGAACAAATCTGAAACTGATTATTATTGTATAAAAACTATAACGCAGACGATAATGGTTGTGGTACACAGAGGGGGAACGTGAAAGTATAAATTGTTCTTTTCTTTGAATTTTATTCATAAAGAGAATCTAGTTCTAGATCTTACATGGAAAAAAAATATGTAGAAAAATAAAGTGCCTCTAGCCTCGTTTCTTTCTTATTGGCTTGTGCACTTGCACCCAACATACCTAAATAGTATATAGTAGACAAGTAAAAGATATTTTCGACACATCGAAGTCCAATACAACAAGATAATAAAAAACAGGACGCTAGGGGCCATCTTATCTCATAATCTATTTTCTCAGTTATCTAAATGTCACTCACATATCTCGATAATTACCTATGATGTAAGCCAGCATTACACTACCAACTATGTGGTCATACAACAGCAACGCAGTGACTAATCAATTTAGAACTGTTCTTCTGTCATAAACTGGTTCGTTTTTCATGCTATTCTTAGAAAATTAAATTTGTTTCATGTTTGGCTGCTTTGTAACAGAAATGAGGAAAATTCACGGAAAAATAATATAAAGAAGTTTGTTGTTGTTTTTTTTAAATATTTACAGATCATTTGAATCAACCGAAAAGAAAACAAATGTGTTCTTAGACACCGTCTGTGACTTAAATAACGCTTACAGTTTCTTAGAAACAGTCTATGATGGAATGATGATAGATGATGAATTTTCATAGCTTAAACTTGAACATGTTTATCTACGGATAAAGGCGTGCTCACGTCACGTGACGATATTTACTTATCGCTATTTACTAATTGTCATCGAACAAAATTTTCTTTCGTAGTAAGTCTTTCTGCTTCACCTATTAGGAAAAGCTACAATCGACGGCCATATCTAGAATAATGACTTGGTTGTTAAGTACAGCTAAATAAGGCACTTTGTGATTCCGTAAATGATGTCACAACTGTAATTTTATATATCAGGAAACGAGCGATAATATTCGCGAATAAAATACACAGTTATAAAAATATAATAAGACGTAATTACATAAAATATTTACCGTTTACTACTGTACGATCAATTTCTCACTGACAAGCCGAACGATAAATTGTAATGTTGTCTTCAATTTGCTTTAATATTTATTTTATGGCTCGTAATTAGTTGATTTACTCGTAGACGCTGATTTTATATTTATTTCAACAGGCACACAGAAAGATAATATTATTTTTATATTCTAATTAATTACTTTGCTACTTAGACTACATGTATATTGAACCTTCTAGATTTTGACTTTTTAAACGTCCAATTAATAATATATCCAAAAACTTGATAGTGCAAAAACTAAACTATTATTAAAATATCAAATTATCAGCACAAAACTAAAATAATTTTTAACTTATAAAAGTTCGTCGTCATACAAAAAGACATCATCGAAAAAATATTAAACCAAAGATTTTTGTTCTACATAAATACGTTTTCCTCATTCAATGCATTCAGCGTTTCAATAGAACGCAGTGTGTTCCTAACCTAACGCCTATACCTATAATAATAGCAGTGACAATTTCTCGGCTACTCGTGCACTTTCACTGCAAGATTAGCCTTTTTTCTTCCCTCGCTTAAACGTTCCTGACGTCATCTCGATCTTATCGAGACGTATCTCGATAGCTAAACTTTTTCTAGGTCTATAGATGTAGATAGCTTTTGTCTCGCCCACAGTCCTTTGTTCGATACTTAGAAAGTGCTGCAACGGTTTGATTTTAAATTGTAATTTAGTTATTGTTTATCCTTTGTGTTTGTAATCAGCGTGTAATTTATGGGGGATTTATTTCGCTGTTACCGCATATAGTGTCGAGCTTTTGAGTTATTGAAGCATGCATATTTTCGCCCATTCATCAAAATATAAAGAAGCTAAGCAACCGTTTTACTATTTAATTCCTAAACGCTTTAATGAAGTTATAAACAGATGCAAAATAAAATAATCTAATCATGTGGTGATCTTGAGCAAATTTTGGTCTTATTTTTGCCTGTTACTGAAAAATTACTTCCTTAAATCGACCTCTCAAATAATTTTCTCTTAAATTGCCAGTTTCAAAAACTATTCACCAAGAAAGAGAAAATAACGATGCAGCCACCACAACCATTAATAATATTAATAGCCCTCCGTCCGCGGAAACGTCACCTAATTTTTTATACGGAACACGGAAATTCTCTATCAGACCTACTTAGCTCCTTATATAGACAGTTTGCACTCGACTGGCGCTTTACGCAGCCCTTACTGTCACCGTGATTTGTGATGCGTTTGAGGAAATACAACATACATAGGTAGACAGAAGCACTACTACAAACAACGCATTTAGAAACACTGATAGAAGGATTGAACCCTGATTGGAGGACTGGCTGTCAAAAATCTGTGAGCAGTTCTGATTGGTTGACCTTATTGAACAATAGACAGTCGTTAACGTGACACGAAATTCGAATTTCAAATAGAAATCTAAGAAAGACATAGACAAATACATAAAACAAAAAAACAAATCGCTGAAGAGCTTAAACCCTGACTCCAGAGATTTCAAACTCCTCCATGGTTCCTTATTTTCGCGGTACTTATTTTTGAAATTCTTTTCGCATGTTGCCAGTAGTGGATACTCTGTACCTCATTATTTGTAGAGGAAGTGAGAGGTCGCGATGACACGCCAAAGTCCGCATCCGCAGCTTTTATTATGTAAAAATGACAACTGGCAACCATCGCGTCGTGCGACTGCAGAATAGGTGAGCACTTCTTGTTCGAAACAAGATTAAAATGTTCAGTTGTTTTGAATATTGCAGTCATGAGGGACTATTATAATGGTTCATCATCTGCCTAGCCTTTTCCCAACTATATTGGGGTCGGCTTCCAGTCTAACAGGATGCAGCTGAATACCAGTATTTTACATGGAGCGACTGCCTATCTGACCTCCACAACCCAGTTAGTACTAGGTAATACGATACCCCTTGGTAAGACTGGTTTTCAGACTTTTTGGGCCACTGACTACCTGTAACGCTTGTCAAAGATCTACAGATGACAGCCGGGACCAACGGCTTAACGTGCTTTCCGAGGCACGGAGGAAACTCGGTATGTAATGGGCGGTCACCCATCCACAGACCAACCTAGGCAAGTACGGCTTAACCTAAAGATCGACCCGAGCGGCTGTTATTATTTAGCCACGAGCTCCTCCTCTACTATTTTAGTGGTTATGGTAGGTTATTTTCCAATTGTTATAGGTACCATGTTCTTAGTTTAGATTGTGTTGTGTTGATGGCTGTTTCCATGGATACTTATGTTCTAATATGGTATGGTATGTAAATCACCTCTTTTGGCAAACAGATTCGTGATCGCATGATCTTGTTAATTTTATAGTACTGAGTCAATTGAGATACTTCAATCATGCGAAGATTACTTAATTCTCTAAGTATACACTTGGAAATAGAAGACCAGAATTTATGGAGCTATTTAGTAATTAAACGTTTTATAGTTCCATGTTTTACAACAATGTAGTAGATAATTAGAATCTTTACTAAACTGTGATTAACATCAGTACAAATGGTTCAATTGTTGAACAACTTTTGCAAATATTAATTGCATTATAAATGCAAATATATAATGTTGCAGACATTGATTGATTTATTGCAAGTCAACAAGTAAATCTGTGATTTTAGAGTTACGTCTATTTGCACCTAGATTTTTCTATTAAAAATAAAACATGTAGGTAGGTGAGTTTCAGAAATATTAAGCTGCGCATTAATACATCATTAATTTTATTCTAATAGTCATCTTCCGCTACTCGATGATTTTACGTTTTATATCTGACGTGTAGTTGCAAAAAATATTAAAAGGTTGTTTCTGCACGATTTGGCTAAAGAGGTCACGAATATAGTTTATATTACACACGAAATTGCAATTATTAGATTAACAATTCTTCCAATTATCCCATAATGTACAGGATGTAACAGAAAGGGTATAATCACTGAACAACTTTCTACATGGGTCCAATATCGTAAATGCGAAAAAATTATCAGCTGTCCCATACAAAATTTTAATACCTACTCGACCCAAATGTATGGGACAGCTGATATTTTTTTCGCATTTACGATATTGGACCCAAGGAAAAAGTTGTTCAGTTTGATGGTCTGCAGCATATCCTTTCATATGACTATACCCTTTCTGTTACACCCAGTAAAGACATAAATAATTCTGGCACATTTTCGAGAAGAAATTACCTAACTAGTTGAGGAAAAATATACCTAAGGTAGCTATTTTTACATCCAGAAAAAGTTACTTTACCGAACGGAGGAAGATTGCGATTGCCTTATAATCCCATTTCGTTAATTAAACAAATGATCAAATGAACTTGGTAATGATATTTCTGCAACTTTTACGAAAGCGTTGAAAGTTACTTAGTCCCTCATATTAATAGGCATTAATTAAGGATGCGTTAAGAAAAATCCGAAATAAGAAATTATAATGTATAAAGTTAATATTAATCACAGGAAATCGTAATAAATCTCACGTTCCCGTAACTTTATATGTGGATTTTCTCTTTGACAATACGATAAGGAAAGTCAACGGATACGACTTACCCATACAGGGTGTTTCTTTAAACGTGGGCAATACTTTAGGGGCGTGTAGTACTCATGAAAATAAGCAACTTTTACTATGGGACCGAACAGTAGCAAAGGGTAAATTTTTGTAAGAGGTAATCCGGAGTACATATCTTTAATGTGCTCACATTATTGGTCTATAGAAAACCGACTGTGCCGTTTTTCAAAGGCAAGCCAGTAGGAATCGAGATGTATGGAACCTTCGCCACTGAGACCGACCATGAAATCGCGAGAAAAATATCAACTGCTCCACACATTATTGGTCGCGTAACTCGAAAAACTAGAGGCAACAGCAGATTTTTTAAATCATATTTCATAGTTAGTCCCATAGTAAGAGTTGCACATATTTATGAGTACTTCACTCCGTTAAAGTATTGACCACGTTTAACCAAACACCCTGTAGACTTATAAAGTTATAATGTAGGTAATATAGGTTCTAATGTTATAGGAAAAGATCTTCCTTCGAATTGAATAAGACCTTTACTCCTGGATTTGACCTAAGTCCATCCATTTTTCTGGTTTTCTATCAAATCCACTTCGTATGATAATTTATAACATGCCTACTGTTTTGTCAAAGGCTCTTTGAGAGCGAGCTATTTACTTCCACTAAAGTTCATCCTGAATTTTAAATGAAAAATTATTTAAATCATTTGCCTAGCCTTTTCCCAACTATGTATGTTGGGGTCGGCTTCCAGTCTAACCGGATGCAGCTAAATACCAGTGTTTTACATGGAGCGACCGCCTATCTGACCCAGTTAGTACTGGTAATACGATTCTCCTTGGTTAGACTGGTTGCCAGAGTTTCAGGCCACTGACTACCTGCAACGACTGTCAAAGATTTACAAATGAGAGGTCTCCGGCCAACGGCTTAACGTGCTTTCCGAGGCGAGGAAATTCGGTATGTAATGGGTGGCCACCCATCCACAGACCAACTGTTATTATTTAGCCACGAGCTCCTCCATGAAAGTTTATTTAAATGTTTACATTTAACTAAATTATTAATAGCTTCAATGTAATTCAAATTAAATACTTTAAAGTTGTACAAAATTGAAAACTCGTCGGTAGAAATAATTCACAGGCAGTGTACTTCAAATTATGAAGCACTCTTGTCATTATTATAATTGAATTAACAACCCTTTTAGCTCTTAAATAATAAATTGGAGGGTTGTTTGTTGGAACAGTTCGTTGTTTTAGGTTAATTGTCAATTAATAAAATAATCGTGACGGTGACCGGTCAAAATTCAGGTATCGACATATCTACGTGAATTTTGAACCGGTCATGGCGCGGCCTTAGCTGCTTTTAGATTTTATAAATTCTGAAATTGAGCCAAAATCAAGTTAGATTGAAACACAAACACAGCCTGAAATGAAAATAAAATACTTATGATGTTTTTATGTTGTAAATTTTACAAGGAATTTCGTAGCGAATCGTAGCGCTTAAGAATATCATTGCTACGAAAAGCGTAGCGGATTCACACGAAATCGTAGACCCTAGTATAGACAAATATTACGTCACTTTCTCTAGGATTTTCTGTTGGGTTTCAATACCTTTTATGTGTATTAAATCGTAGACTAGATAAAGAAAAACTCCCAAGTAATCAAAACAAGCAATTTAATTGCAATTAATCATGCATGCAGGACATCCTGAGATAAAACTTGAAATGGTAATGCTAGGCAAGAACACCTGGGTCTTTAATGATACTTAACATAATAGTACAGTATTAATAACGAACTCATTACTCATAATGAAGCATAATAATTTAAAGTAAGCACTTTCTTAGGAGCTGTACGAGAATGAGAATAATTTATGCTGTAGGTTAAAGATTGAAGAACGAAGCAGTGGTTACCAGAAACGAAGGGTCAATTTTTGTAAGAGGTAAGCCGGCGTACAAATCTTTATTGTGATTATATTATTTGTCTATAAAATACTGACTGTGCCATTTTTCAAAGGGACTCCGGTAGGAATCGAGCTGTATGGAACCTTCGCCACTGGTGGTTACGGTCCCAACGTTCTTCGGTTCTAAGCCTGACAATTTATCTTGTGTATTTTTATTTCAGTACTATTGTCAAAACAAAACGGTAAAAGAACATGTGACGAAACCGGCATATCTTAGAACGGAAAAATCAAAGACATGCGATGTGGCATCTACTAACCCGCACTGGACCCGCGTTGGGGATCGTGGTCCCACACCCTCTTACAGAAAGGAGGTCTGAGTCTTAGAAGTGTGAACATTATAGGCAGATTACGGAAACATACTTACTTGTCGTGGCGTGTCGTGGTGCTTACTGTCGTGACAGTGAGTGTGCTCATTAAAGTGTAGTGTCGTGGCGTGCTCTGACGTTATTTCTGAACAGTACATATCGAACCTTTGCAGCGTTTAATCGTACATAATGTTTTCTTCAGATTCGAATAGTGATTTTGATGAAGACCTTCAAATACGAAACATATAAAACTTTTCGTTAACGTAAAAGTTCAAAGCTCGTCAATAATTTTTCAGAGACATACTAGATGTATGAAACCGATATGCTTCTGACACGACACGACACGCCACGACACGTAAGTATGTTTCCGCCTTTAGTAAGTTCCAATCTGATTGAAGTCAAGTCAACGCAACATAAGCCGACAAACACAACAGCCCAATTAGCTGTACTTACACTAATGATATAACTTGCGTATCTATGCGCGCAGTCATATGTTTTGCAACGCGATGGCACGCGCGTATTGCCACACTAGTGCTCTACATCCATGCCATGGTGGTCATTATGGCATAGTTATCGTTGTTTCATGTTATGTCATAGATTGTTAATTGATGTTTATTATTGTAGACTCTATGATGTAGAGTGGGTATTGTAGAGCAAGCTACGAAGGCAACCAAGTGTTCCTTAGGTATGTAGATTACTAAAGATGTCAATCAATATCCACAAGATAAAATAGCAAATTAGCAAATTACAGTTGTTGTATACTGAAAATTCTTAAAATTAAATTGATTAATTTTTTTCCCCATGTTTGCTAAAAAAAGAGGTGTCTGATGAGATGACGAGTAACAGAGAATAATAATAAAAAATAACCGAGTTCCAAAAAAAAACAATAAAAATTGGAAAATAAATTTACTTTCGGAAGTCGGTGGCAAAAAAGTCAATGAAACAAACAAAAGTCACCGAGTTCCGAAAGTACAGTTTTTTCCAATTTTTATTGATTTTTTTGTAAAAAAAAGGTCGGTTATTTTTTGCAAAAAGCTTATTCCATCATCGTTATCGCAGACAGAATGCACTTTGTCTATCTACGCCCTCTGTGCAGTAAGTCCCGCTGTCAACCTTGCTACCGGCTTATCTTTACACGGAATGAGTTTCTATAGCCTACGTACTTGTTGCAAACATATGATAGCACTACGTAATATATTTTTAATCGCCACCGTGCCAATCAATTTCCAATTAAAACCATTTACAAGCCAAAACCCATACAAAAAGCGTGTTTTCGTCGAAACTATTACAAAAACATCAATCATCAGTTCTCTATTGAGCGCATCCGAGGGCTAGGGTTATACATCCGGATTTGTCTGGCTACATCCGGCTTTTTGGCTCTCCGGACTTTAAACGGCTTACAAAAAAGTTACCGAAAACATTTTATATTGGTAATAGACGTTACGTAGAGTGCCTTGTTCCCAAAAGGAAACCGGTAGGAATCGGCTTCTTAGGTGTCTTCGGGCCTGTTATATAAAACATATTTATTACTAATCCGTAGATCTTTGACAGTCGTTACCGGTAGTCAGTGGCCCGAAAAGTCTGACAACCAGTCTTACCAAGGGGTATCATATTACATAGTACTAACTGGGTTGTGGAGGTCAGATAGGCAGTCGCTCCATGTAATATACTGGTATTCAGCTGCATCCGGTTCGACTGGAAGCCGACACTAACATAGTTGGGAAAAGGCTAGGCAGATGATGATTACTAACCCGCATGGTTCCACAGCTTGGCAAAGGCCTCGTCCTTTTTTTCCATCGGAACACATCCAGATCGTCCCGACACCGAATAACTAAAACTTAAAAAGTAAAATATACAGCATACCTTTATGTTTTATCAACATTCTAACCGGCAACCCTATCCGTGGGTGACTTGCACTCGCGTGGATGACGTCACTCGCCGTGAGCGACCGATCGGAAACGGCAACACATTAATCAGCTGACACTAGGAAGTGATGCTGTTCATAAAAGGCTTTTTATCTTCATCTTAGTAGGATGAAGTGGTATGATATAGACGTGGTTTAATCTATGGGGATTCGTTCTTGGTTTTGTAAAGGATTGTGTGATCGAACTAATTATTCAAGTTGTAGATAGAGGGTGGTACATGACTTTATAGTCGGTCATACATAACTGCACGGTCAAAATTTATGGAACACAGATCTTTATTAATAATCGACGAAGATATTCTTATCTAAGGGGAAGGGGGGGGGGGGGGGGTTAAAATCATGTCCTCGATACACAGTACCTAAAGAAGTTTAATAGAAAAACCAGCTTTCGATTAGATATAGATAGAGAGATAGAAAATATGAGCATTTATTTATTTTTGTGTCTTATTGATCATCAGGTACATTCATGACTTGTCTGCATGACTTTACATATACACACAACTTTTGGTATGAATCATCATTAAACTGTGACGGTATTAGGTGGTAATAGGCTGTTAAAATAATGGTACCTAATGAAACTGTCACTGGATAGGTGAAATGAATGGAGGATGTAACTCACTGTCGTTGGATCATTGCATGGCCGGCAAACATGAAAAGCTAGGGAAAGTCACAGAGGGTAGGTGTACATTATCTACTTGACTACTTGTAGGGATTATTTAACTTCCGGATTTGTTTATAAAAGCTGACGGAAGAGGGACATATTATGAATAAGCTTATTCTTAGCTACTTGAAGGCGATGTGCCAACAACGTTTTTTATTTATTGATGGTTGTGTGATATTTATATAAATTCATCGCGATGCTTTGTTGATTGCTGTTTCTAATACGAAACAAAAATATACATAAATTCATCTAAAAGGCCATCACTTTAAGCTATGTACAGTCGCCAGCACAACAAGTTAGCAAAAACTGTCAAACTCCAAATGATTTTCTACCATAAAATATTGATGGTTAAGTTCAAAAACGAATAAGAAAATTTGACAGTTTGTGGTAACTTGATGAACTGGAGACTGTACCAACTTCTCGAATAATAACCCTCACAAAAACTTTCTAAGCAACCGAGCAGTCGGAGCGTGGAGTAAGCTCCCAGACGATGCAGGCTCGGCCCAAAATATAAACCAATTCAAAAATCGTCTAAACAAACATTTTCAAACATTACAACGGGAACAACAGAATACAAGCAGCTATCAGTTGTCCAAAATATCTGCCTGATAATAAATAATAATAATCCTTATGGGGCATTAGCTAGCATTGAAGCCGAATCCAACATTGTTGGGAAAAGGCTAGGCAGATGATGATGATGAATAATACTTAATATGATTTTTATATCGAGGCAGGTACCGCATATTACAATACATAGGATGTTGACGTACTTTTTTTTCGTCATCATCAGGTGCCGAGTAAAACTACATTAGGTACCTCATCTTTTCGTGATCGGTGAAATTACTCGAATTTAATCCAATAATTTACTTTCTACATTATTCAACATCAAAGAACTAACTAACATACATATGTAGTTACTGAACTGTGATATAAATTATGAGCTAATCGAGCCTAGTCTTGTCACCATTTATCGCTAAAGCCGTCATTTCCCCTGACGCCAATGACAATGTGTATTTCTGAAATGATGATATTTCTCTATTATAGCCTTATGTATTTACTTCTCAAAGCACGTAAACTCCATAAACGATACAGCGACCATCTTGAGACAAATCACCCAAAACCAGAGATTTAAACCGTTTGATGTCACATCTGCTCAAATCATGCTGAGGTGGTGCGAAAAATGTGTTTTAAATAAAACGATTGAATAAGCTCGCGCTTATTACATGGAATGATATAAATTATTTTCAGCACGAATGGCTTGGACAATACTATTCAAAGTTATTGTCAACGAAATGATTGTTTGATGCGGTAGGGCAAATCGAACGATTTAAATCTTTTCCGAAAACCATATCTTTGTCAAACTCAGTTAGCAACAATGGGTGAAACATTGTTTATGGCTTTATAAACTCCACTTGCAGTGACAGAGATGCGTGATAAGATACCATAGAGACATAGAGCGTGCCTTGAATTAATCATAGACTAAATTCATGCGGAACTTAGACATGCATAGACAAACAGCGAGAGAACTGATTTGAATATTTGCATAGAAATTCTCCTAGACTCTGCTGAGTGGAGCTACACAATGTAGTAATTATATTAATTCGTGTTTTTATTAATAATAGTCTGATTTGATTTTGTTGATCGTGATCAGATCTCAATATTGCTAATGTCAAGGCGACATTTAGCCCATTTTGGGGCGATTAGCCGACGGAAATGGTCGATTAAACCGATTTCTGTTCTAGAAAGTATACTCGTTACCGGTTATATTGGAAATAGCTGATTTTAGTGACAAGAAAGAAAAACACTCAAATTGTATGGGGCTAGGAAGGTTCTAAATTTTCTTGAAAAAGAAATTCGTTACCTGAGTACGATGTAACTTTTTGTCTGATTTTTTTTTTATGTAGCCATTCTATATCTAAAATAGTACGGTTGACAGGTACTAAATGTTCTACAGGTTCTATGAATATAGAACTAAACCATTTAACGCCGCGTCATCATTTTTTGTTTTCCAAAATAATACAGGAAAAAGGCTTGACAAATGTAAGATGCACAAACAACAAGTGAGTTCCCACGGCATTTATCTCAACAGATCTCTACTGGAATTTGGGGCTAGCGATGTCACCGAGAAGTAACGTTTCCTACTTGTGCATATTACCTTAACTTAGTATTTTGACTGGTAGAAACGGGTTCAATTCTCGCTGGTCAGGAAATAGTCACCGAAGAAGTTCATGAATCCTAGCTCAGATTCCTTCAGGATTTCCTCGACGTCTTCAATATTGACTTCAGTAGCTCGAGATTTTCAAAGAGGCGTTCTTATGTACTGCCCAATGGTTCGGACAGATTAGGCACTAGCTGCGGACACCGTACTCTCGATCGAACTGAAAGTAATTTCAATATTAAAAAGACAAAGGCCGCCCCATGACCTTCCACTCTTCTCCCTTTGCGGTTTTCTCTGGCCAATCTCTCACAAACGCCTCTAGGTCGCCACGCCAGAGTTTTCTAGGCCTGCCTCGGCGACGAGTAAGTAGCCTATGTAGGAAATCATTATCATTATTTATTAATGTACTACAGAATAACTGAGGTAAATAGAAATACCTATTTTACATAAACCACTGTCTGCACCCAAATAAATTATCCCCGTTCTATCATCCCCGTCAATATAATTATCAGCCCTATTGATTTGATTAGACACGCTCCTACTATCTCTCTGTACCCAGATAGCAAAATTAATTTCTTCATCGCACAAAACGACTAGAACTAGCTTCACAAACAAGTTGAGCGCGAAAATGACTTAAACATACACATTATAATATCGTAGCTAGTTATTAAGGCGTCTGGATATAACTGCTTATTAGAAGTAATTGCGTATTGGACGGCGCCGCGATCAGATTGAGACCTAACGATGTTGATTGGATGAGCTGCAAAGTATTAGGTATAAGTGTTGTGTGAAAGTGTGTAGGAGAAAGAAAACACACAATGAGAATGGAAGAATGATTGGGACATCTGAAAGAAAAAGAGAACAACACGATTGGCGTAGTGGCTGAGCAGTTGGCTGCAGCGCTGCGTGTCGTGGGTTCGATTACCGCACAGAACAATTTGTATGCCCTACAGATAGTTGTTCCAGTACCTGAATTCAGGTTTAGGTGTGTACTGATCTGGCTGTTTGTGTATGTGAGTTTAAATGTTTGTAAACGTATCCACGATACTGGAGAAATTGCTAGTGTGGTCGCCGTTTAAAAAAAGTACATAGATTTGACATCCAGTTCTGAGGGCCTAGGCAATGTCACTTATAACAATGACGATGGTGGAAAAGTCAAAAATGTATTAGATTGACTTATGTTCCGAAAAGTTTATGTTCCAATCCTTTTGAAAATTGTCGTAGAAATACTTTGAAATACAATCTTACATCAATCAATCTTAATTTGAAATACGAATTGTTACTTGTCTAGGCGTTTTCACGGAGGCAAGTTGATTACAGCTACGAGATATACACAGAGCCAAATTATAATAAGTATTAAATTCGTAGATAAATGTGATAATAAATGATTATAAAAACTTAAAGTTAACAAATAACAAAATGATATCTTCATTAATCATTTAGATTTATGGTATAATTAACATAATTAAGTATTAAGCTTAACTTTACCTTTTTAATTAATTTAATGATAATCGAGCCGAATTTAGAATAATTATCGCTTTGAACAGTATAGTTTCTTAAAATTTTTAATGCTTCAAAAATTATTTAATCAGGTCTTTTGAGATGAATATACATAATAAGGTCGCGTCTCCTGAAAACCTCTAAATTAAATCGAGTGTCGTCGAGTAATTTGGTTACTGTTATGAGAAGTGCAAGCGTTTTGGGAAACTCATTGGAGACTGTTCATTTTGATGGCAGTTACTTAACATTTTTTATTTTTTGGGTGGTTAGTGCGTAACCTGGTGTCTGAGTTTTTATATCGCCCATGGGCCTCTGACTTGACTTTACTTGCCGTCGAGAAATATATCTCAGGCATGCTGGTTTGGTACCTAACATGGGTTTGATACCGTTCGTATTTTTTTTATTATATCTACTTATTGACTGCAGAAACCGAATGTCAGCCTCGTATTTTAATCTCCGTTTCAATCCCTATTCATAGCATAGCATAGCATAGCACAGCAGCAGCCTATAATGTTCCCACTGCTGGGACACAGGCCTCCTCTCTTTGAGAGGGAATGGGCTATAATCCACCACGCGGGCCCAGTGCGGGTTGGTAGATGTCACATGTCTTCGAATTTTTAGGTTCTAGGACATGCCGGTTTCCTTACGATGTTTTCCTTCGCCGTTTTGAGAGCAGTGGTGATGAAATAAATTACACAAAGTAATGCGCCTGCCTGGGTTCGAACCCACGACTTACTGGACCGCCACCACTGGGCCACCGCTGCTCGATCCCTATTCAATTTACATACAATGCTGGTAATCATCTGTACAATACGTGTATATTGACATAGCACCCACGGTGAGACGATTATAAAAACGACCAGCATGTTCTTCAAAGTGCCTTTGACTTGTCTACGTTTACTGATCGTGTATTTTTAAAGCTGTTTTTGCTGGTGACTATTGAAATGGTGACTCTCAAGAAAAATATAAAGAACTATTTGAAATAATTGAGAATGTATTAGGTGGAAGGGGTACCGACGTACAAACGCTTAATAGTAGTATATAGTATCTATTATATATAAATAGTATATATATAGTATTCAGTACATCATTTTAAATCCCTTCCGCTTTATAGAAATTTTTCATAGTTAGTTTTAAAAAACATCTGCCGTACCATACATTTTGAACGTAATTGAACTTTTGTAGAAAACAGCAGATTTTTTAAAAAAGTACCGATAGATTTTTTTTTTTTCTAGGATTTGACGCAACGAAAGTGATTTATGTTGTTTTTTGTTGTTGCTTTAAAAAATCTCGATTGTTATCAATTCCCAAGACTGTGCTAAAAAAAATCGTTCCTTCATTCTGGAGCCACATTTCAGGTGCTGAAACCGTGCATTTGAATTGCTACTGTTCTATTGTTCTATAAATATTTGAAAAATATTCACTACTAAGTATTTGCTTATCTATTTTTAGCGAGATAGCAGGCATCTGCTATTGTCGGTAACATGGCAGAACTCAGGCCATTGTACTTAGTGCCTATTTTAGTCAAAAGCTATGCGCATACGCAAGTGGGTGCTTAAGATGAGGAGTTAGGACTTTTTGAAAACGTCTGACACTTTTTGTGTTTACAGGAATAAACATTAGAACGGCTAGTTGAATGAACTACTTTAGATTTGCTTTGGTAGAGTAAACTTACTACTAATACAGTTTACATGTGTTGAACTTATCAATAAATGGTAGGACTAGTAGTAAGACTATGGTATAACTTAGATATGACTTTACGAAGTTACTGTTGAGTTGACACTCATTTTTCATAGTTTATTAATGTACAATTCGGGTGTATTCATACTCTATTCATCTATCATAGAAGCGATTTCCACAGACATTGTACCGAACAATATTTCGTAACGAAACAAGCAAATACTTTTCAGGTAATGTTACTATTATAAAGAATATCATAAAAGGTGAATTAAATAACATGATAAAGCATTTTCACGTTTACCCAACGTAGGCTGCCAAGTTAGTACCAACTCAGCGAAAATAAAAATACCTAGTTAAGTACTCGTTAATAAAAACAACATAAAAAAATTGCCATGTCCACAGTTTTTGTACAGAACGGATGTTTAGAAATCTGCGAATGAGATCAGAAGAACTAGGACGCACCGCAGGATGTCTGCAAGCATCTAGGGTCGGCAAACAAAAACAAACAAATATCTGGAACAAATACTACATAAACAATTTCTCAAAACAATTGTTCTCTTTGATCTATACCTAAGTTTTGCACTAAACCATAACATCGACTACTATCGCACTTAATTCCAATATTATGTACGGAACACTTAATTTTTTTAAACACCAACAATGTTTAATTTGGCCATCAAAGCGCCTCTTTCTCTGCTATTAAGGAAACATTCCACTAGCAAGTGATGCACATCCTCCACAGTTCTGCACTATTTATTTTTATAAACAAAACCTTGACGCGTCACATGACATAAGCCATTATACCATTTTTATAAACGTTACATAAATATTATTTTTGTAATTCAGTCTCATGTCGAGTAGGACCAACCTACCTCGTTTTTATGTGTTAGGCTCATTAAATATGCGAATATTTCAATGGCATTCCCCAAATAAAACGAGGTGCTGTTGGAATCGAAATAACAGATGCTGCCGCAGCCATCGTTATCTTTTTTTTGTAAACACCATCATCAAACAAAACAGTCCAAGGGAATCAGCCAAATTGATAATAAAACTGGTGTAAACCCTTCCGTACGCCTTGACACATAGTAATAAACACAACATTACCTGGCTGGTATCATTGGCACATAATAGCAACACCAGCAATTAAAACAGCTGACGTATTAACAGTAATTTCGTTATCAGATCTCTTTTCATATTCATTATATTTTTTGTGTGGCAACACCGCAAGGTTACGCCGATCTTCGTAGGAATTGTTTAGTCGAATTAGATTTTGATGCAAATTACTGGTTTTCCGGGCGCCATTGTTTTGGCCTGCTAAATTAGGACGCATATATGAATTATAATTGGTTTTATTGTGATTCATATTGTCCTTCTAACGGGGAAATAATAAATTAAGTTTGCTATTTGATTGATGATGAAACTTAAATGGTTTATGATAACAAGGTTAACTTAATGTAAAATGGGTTAGGTTAGGTTAGCTTTGTTTTGTTATAATCTAAGCATTTTCAGATGAAAGTCCAGTCCTTATCCAGATATTATCTCCAGATATTAATCAACAAGAGCTCCCGGAGACAAACTCGTACAACAGCAATCGTACCCAAATGGCCGGCCATCCATTCCGGCACCATCTGCCTGAACCATTAGGTCCCTACTTCATCCACCCACACAGTAATTAATGTCTAAACAAACACTCATTAATTTAAATTAACTAGTCCTATTGAACTTACTCGCTTTGACAATGCCATTACCGAAATGCAAAGTAAACTTTTCAACGGATGACTTTTCTGACAGTTACGGCCGCCATTTGTAAATTCATTTAACTTCGCTGACAGTTCTTTGGGTTAGTAACTTTTTTGACAATGCTTCAGTCTTGTAATTAATCACGGTTAATATCTTTACAGACAAAAGCTTTTTGTGAAAGATTATATTTGAGGCGTACTGGCAAAAGATAAAGTTAAAAGATTTGATCATTTTGAACTAAGCCCAACTCCGAAAGTGATATCAGCCGCAGCTTTGAATATCAATAATCGGTGAATTTTTAGAGGCCGTTAGAATAGATATATCAGAAAGAGAACATCAATAACATTTTAACTGTCCATCCATGTAGGTAATTTTGGATCTCTTTTTAATAACAACATTATGTAAACCCTGCTTATGTTTTTAAATACATAAAGGGGTAAATCACAAAGGTATAGTCAAAGGTAAATAAAAAACCAACGAGTACTTGACTACTGTCATACCATGCCTAAGTGCTTTCACTATGAACTTTTTTTAGTGAGTAGTTTTAGCAATTTCTGGGGATGCTTCGCGATAACACTAAATACTATTCAACTTTATTTGAAAAAACATTAATTTCTACTAACTCCACAGTCCACAGACATCGGCACAGAAGGTCACAGCAGCAACACTATCTCTGGTTGACAAAAGCATTGTGCTCATGATCACACGTCTCGCCTTGACTTGCGCAATTCAATGAGCATTGGTTAAGTAACGTGATTATCCAACCCGAGTCGTGGGAATCGTCACAGCTTCACAGCTTCTGTAACCGACTTCGACACACTGCTCTTTTGAGTTTTGTTTTGTTGTTAAACCTTTGTGCAGTGAGACTTTTTGGTGGCTGTTAAACTTAATGCGTGGTGCAGGGGGCCTTTAAGATCTGTCCTTGTCTATAGTCTGTTGAGCCATCTACTTTAGTTGATCTTAGTGTGTCCAGTCACTCTTACAGTTGCTGTACTATGATATTTTCACGTGGCTATAATCAGAAGAACGTAAAACCGTCACACTAGAGAGATTTAAAAGAGACCTACACTCAGCATTAGGTGGCCGATGGTTGAGAAAGAAGAAATAAAATCAAAAGAATGAAGGACGCCATCTTGTTTTACCAATACATTTCTCAAAACTGTTAACGACGTTTGATGTCTGAAAGATACATGCAGCATTATATCTCAGTCTTGGTATTTAGTCCCTATTTTTATAGTCACATCGCACTACACAGTGCGTTGTGAAAAAAAAGTGTGTGTGTTAAAAATAGGGAAAGGTGGTGAAAGGTGTTTGAAAAAGGTCTGTGTATATCCTTTTTTCACAGGAGGTATTTTTCCCATAGGCACTTATTACTCTGGCATTCCCATCTCTCAAACACACTCTATAGGTACATGGTAAACTTGACAATGTTCATGTTCCCTTGCCATGTACCCATGTTGTTGTTTATTGCGCTGATATTGGGTTGTGATGCCTCTATGAGGTAAACAATTGCTTTTGTCGGGCGTGTCGCAACGTTACCATGTGAAGATGACTTTATTAAATTGGTACTTGTGTGGGAATCCACAGATGGGTGGACACAAACAGAAAGATTAACAGAAGCTATTTGGTGTAAAATAAACTTAAAAACTAAGAGTTTTTCAAATACCTAACGAGCTACATAAGGCTGTAATCACTAAAGCTAGGTGGCACCCAAACAAAAGCGCACTGTTGAATTTTTCGCTACATAGACAAAACTACTATTACTTATCCTTTCTAATTGTACCAGTAGATACCTATTGCATAATGTCTGGTCAATCAACATCACATGATCACTTAGCTAGATGATAATTATGGTTACCTATACCTAGAAACCTGTAATACAGCTTTATAAATAATAACCCCGACATAAGGAAAAACTTACCAACAAATATCATTAATAATTTAAATATGCATTTTTTGTACCATCTTTGACATGGACCAAATAAAACGATGATCATAATCATGAAAAACTAGTTTTTGCCCGAGGCTTCGCTTCCATTTCTGACCTCAACACAAGCGAAGGTACGTCTACCTGTGTGGCAAATTCCATCAAAATCCGTTCAGCCGTTAACGCGAAGAAGTAAGTACCACATAGATAGGCAGACAAAGAGTTACTTTCGCATTTGTAATATAACATGATATGGTCTGGACATTAGCGTTAGCTCCACGTTTGTATGCGATTTACAAAAAAGGAAATAAAAGTGATTTGGATGCGTATACGCAACTTCCTGCGGACAGCCGCTCGCTCTGACGTCATAACAATAGGGTGACAATCAACAGATTGTGTTTGTGGTCTGATAAAACTGAACCCTCCACTTACACGGTGACCTGAAATATGTGTCCTATTTAAAGTATTGATCTACTTTAAATAGAACACATTCTAGATCGCCCGCCGCCGGTTGGACACAATATTTTGGGTAAAAAAACTAGTGAAATATAAAATCAATTTTACGCTTTTATGGTTTTTTGATTAAAAGTAGCTTTAACTTTTATTTAATAAATCAAGTAATTGGAGGTTTGCAAAAACACGAAAACTGCTGAAAAAAGTTCGCTTGTATTTTCCGGAAAACTTAACTGAGCCTCGTTCAGTTTCGACCTTAAAAAGTTAACCTCAATGTTTTCAAATTTAGAACACAATCTCATAAACCCACGCCATTCGAAAATAAAAGTAATTTTCACAATTTTCCCGCCGCGTGGTGTTGCCAGTGTGCGTGTGACAATTAGGGCGCGACGCTTCGTCATTCCTCTCTGAATACATTAATTAAACAAGATAAATAACTGCTGGTGTACGACAGACACATTTTGTTTGATAAGTGATAATACAGTCGCATAGTTTCACAAGTTTTTGCCTGAATGCGTGAGAAAGTGGCAACTTTCTGTTCTGGCGATATTGATACTTCGACGTGATTGTGAGAATGACTGATGTCTTGCTCAACTTACCTTCACGTACATAGTTACATACTCTATAAAGTTACGTGGGCTTATGTGCAACAATCAAGATTTGTAAACAATAGTGTGGCCCCAAAAACGATCCATCGATCTCTTTAGATTGAGGATGATGTTTCGATCAGAATTTTAGGCGAATTCTTAAATACAAACTTAAGGCTTAGTGGGATTATTGTTCAGCTTGAATGCAGTCATGCTTTCTAATCAACTTTTAGTAACAAATTGTCTAAGTATTCTCGGTGTATCTTAACCAAATATCTGTACAATTTAAAGCGAACGCTATGTTAGTAAGCTGTATTTGAGGAAGCTGAATTTAATACCCAATTTATTTTTCGTTATGGCATCATTTATAAATTTGCGTGCATACAATTTCTTTACAAAAATTTAAGAAATAAAACCTATTATTCCACCCACCTTCAGTCATATTTACGTCATTCTTTGTTCTCTTTATAATATTTGTAAAGAATTAAATAGTTCGTCGTCTGGGACGATAAGCCACACTGTATTATAGCCACACTTGTACAAATACAAACAACATTATAATATAGTTCTGTGAAAACCCACAAGGACGTAAAAGTTGTTCATGCAAGTGCAACGTATCTCTTTTCGATACAGGTAGGTATCATATTTTGTTTGAATATTGGATATAGCAAGATACACGGCACGCGGCGGACTACAATAGTTCTGAATGTGATGTTTTTTTGTACGTTGCGTTGAAATGTAAATGCTTATGTAAAATCGATGGTCCCCTTTAAAAGGTGACCATCGATTTTACAGGTTTTTGCAGGTGTAATAAAGGGTGTAGCAAGACGGTTAACGAAGCCGAAAGGCACTTGTTCTCCCCGTCATTGCGATCTTTTTTTGCTTTGACCTGAGGTTCCCCAACTTTTATTTTCGTAGACCACTTTCAGAGTTTTCTGGTTTCGGTGCTCCCCCTCCCCCGCTGCTACATTGCTACCATATTCCATACCAAATAAACAAGTTCATGCAAGATTACACATGCGCTTTGCACGTCTCGAAACGCGTTGAAATAAACAGCGACTAATAATTATGCAAGTTTTACAAGTAACAGTCGCTGACTTTCTTAAAAATACACTAAAAAAAATTAAGTGAGGTATTAAAAAAATAATACAATAATATATAAAACATAAATATATTAAATAAATAATATATATATAAATGAACACGCTATTTGATTCGAAAAATTTCAAGCCCATAGATCAAACAAAATAGCAAAAAATTTGCAATTTTATTTATCTGTATTGCAGGTGCAGGAGAGCCAAGCACCTAAAAATTTTCGCCAAAAAAACTGAAAATTAGAATCATCGAAATACAACCTGTCAAAACTGAATTTGTATTTTTTTATTAGTTTATTATCTGCCTACATCGATAGATAGAGCCAAGCCAACATTTTGTTCTTTTACTTACGACTTGTGAACCCCCATTCTTTATTTTTTTCACGCCAATGTAGTCCCCGTCGAGTTTCCCGTGGACCCTTGGGGGTCCACCTGGACCACTTTGGGAATCATTGCTTCAGACCATACCTGGGAACCTTCTAGTTACGGAGATATTGGGGGTCAAAGATCCAACTTTTTCACAAGTTTTTTAAAGATATATATTTTTACTGTAAGAACTTTAAACATCTCCACGAGCCTACAATATTCAATTCATCCATCAGTACAATGCTTTGAGTGCGTTACATTGAGTCTTACAGTAAAACGTGATTTTTCATTCCAAAAAAGTTTCCCAGCAATAATTTTTACGTAAAGTTACTTAGTTTGATGTACACAATGTTTGGTTGACAGCTTCGTGAAGGGTCCGTTTACACCTTGTATAACCATAGTGGCTTTACGAAAGGAATGTCTGATATTTTATTTGCCTATGCAACGACACATTTTTCTCTCCAAAATATACAGTTGGATGTATTTTCCTGCTACGAAACTTAAAAATGATTCCTATTCCTATCCAAAAGCTGGTTTTATGATTTTTTCGCTTGAGACATTTTATATCTCGCAGGCATTCGCTTCTAGTTTCGGTCTAGACGCAAAATGCAGTCGAATTTATTCGTTTCCAAGACATATTTTATGTCCTACTTTAGCATAAAAGCTAGAATATTTTTCTGTCTGTAGATTATGTGGTTTTAAAACCTTTTAGTGGTAAAATTATTTGAATTTTCTGAAACAAAGCGGTTCTGGATTCTAGAACGTATTTCGCTTGTTTTATTTGAAATTTAAATAGGTAGGTAATTGTTTTGTTCGATAGTGATGGCAGTTTCAAGAATCCACAATGTAAGGAAATATAATGATTGTCTTGTAAAGACAAGGACTACGAAGTAATCACATCATAATTACATCATACTGAGCTCCGACTTCGGCTTTCCGCGTCTATTCAGATGCGTAGGCGTCTTCAAAACGTCCATACAAAATCGTTGTTTTCTATGGACAAAAGCTGAACAGAGCTGAAAAAGTTCTGTTAGTACCTAATACTCCTTTGACCAACTCAACCTCTTTATTTTTATCAGTTTCAGTATTCACTCCGAAGTCTTACGTCGAAAATTCATGTTTCAAAACAGTTAATCCTTAACTATTCCAAACTGAATTTCGAATGTGCAAATAAGCTCGCACACCGCCTCATGTCATAATACAACGTATATTAGTGTAACTTAAGTAAATTGCAAATGTAAGGTAACCCAGTAATTATTGCATACGAAACGGCTTACGTCAGTCATAAGTCAGGCAAACACATCCCCGAGAATGCAATTATGCAATTAGTTTTATTTGCTAATCTAAAGTTACCTACATGCTTGTTGTTTTGAACTTTCGTGTTGGCAATGTGTTACGGTTCAAGTGAAGTGCTTAGAACGGAGAGAAATTGTTTAATTACAGACAATCAGATTCACCTACAAATCCAGCGAAATCGATTCCAAGTATCAATTCCAATTAAAAAGAAATAAAACATCGTTTAAATTCGGAACGCAGAACGAAAACAAAAGCTTATTGCAAAAAAAGCGTGCTGATTCGGACAAAATGGCGTTCCTCGATGGTTGTCAAACAATCTGTGGCCCAGTTGCCTACGGGCCTACATAACATAGCGTAACAATCGTGTCAGCAATTCGTGTTTACTCGTCGCGGCTGTTGTAAATTGCTGAGCATTGTAAACCGCCGATTAACGAAAGATTAGCCCGCGAATAAAGTCAACTCAGCTTGACGCTCTGTCCACTGTTGAACGACGGTTTATGCATACTAAGCGTCTTGTTTTCCGGTTGGACCGATATAAAAGGTTAACTTTTTATTTGAATAAATGTTTACTTTATGCATAACTTCACCTGATTCACATAGACCTTTCATTTGATGCCCCAAATAAATATAATTAAAGTAAGCACAGATAAACAGCTCATTAGCTTCCACTGAAGCTTTGAATACTAAATAAGTACCTACTTATAATATCAACAAAATGAAGCATCAAACAAAATGCATTGTACTTTTTTAATATTCGACAAAGTGCTGGCAGATTAAAACGGCTGCATGTAGTGCCTACGCTAAAAAGGATATAAAAGTTGCATTTTCAAATGCATATTTTCCCGGTTAGCGTGGATTTCCCGCGTCAGACGTAATAGGCATGAATGGCAATCTCGCAAGGTAAAATGTGGAAGTGGTGTGTCTGTGAAATGATATGCTGTGCTTATGTGTAAAATGCATCATTTGTAAATTCTAACGGAACTGGGATTTGGAAAAGCAAAATTCTAAAGAAGTTCAGTAAGTTTTATTTCGATGAATAAAATAAAGCGAATACTTCGCAGGTGCTGATCAAAACGTTCCCCAAACAATACACGAATAAGAAGTTTCATAATACCATCCCTCCCGAAAAATCACCTGCACAAGACAACCGGTTGCAAATAATTATTCTTCAAAAAAAGAGACTTCTTTAACAACACAGGCATATAAGCAATTTGAATTACAAAACGAAAATAAAAACAAAATCTGAACACAAAATATCGTAACCGGCGTGCATGACGTCACACGCACAAGATGGCGGCTACGATCATGTGTGGCTAGAGTTAGGTAAAGTGCAGTGACCCCGGCCAACCAATGTTAATGTCAGCTGTTACGAGTGCCGTAACCGAGATGTATTGATGGACCATGGATTTATTGAAGGGAGCCGGCAGTAAACTTGACATAGTGCTGCTGTTTATTTTTTTTTAATTGTTGGTAAACGAAACGAGACTGCTAAAGAACTAAGGTTTTTTCTTCAGAAGCTGAAATATTTCTAATTATAAAAGATAATAAATCATCACACTCAGCGAAGCTTGATTCCAAACTAGCAGCTCTGACTTATTCCCAAATTTTCATTTACCAATCGACATCATTCCAGCCCGCACTGATGACTCTTAAAATAGTGAAACTTAATATACTGACGATGATGTTAAACAGAACTTCCTTTTGAAGTAGCTCTACGAAATACCTATAGATCCAAACATCCAGGCTAATGCCCTAATGTTAGTATAACAAATTTAAAACAATCTAGTTTGGCATTTCCACAGGTAGCAGGTTTGGCACAATTAACTAGGAAAGTAAAGAAAGTGTTCCATTCACGAACAATTTGTGGAAGAGCTGTGCTCTGTATTTTGTTAGAAAATGTATGAAATGGCGCTAAACGTTTCGCATTGTTTGACGACGGACAGGGCTGCCGATTTTTTTGTTGCCTCGCATTTATCATGATTTTCGGTGGCAAGGGACGCTCCGAAGCCGTCTTTTATTACGAAGATCTAGCTTTATCATAATTCTTTTGATTTCCCCGCAGAAGATTTCATTACTTTTCATCTTTCTACACAAATGATTAATTTCCTAAAGAAACCAAAAATTTTTTTTAGCTTTATGATCCGATCGTACCAGAAATGAATAAGACGATAACATTCAGTACTAGAACCACTTACAACAAACTGAGCACATTGGTACCACTTCGTGTGAACAACTCCTTCACAATGTCATGAAGAGGAGACGTTTCGAGGACAATATGACAGCCCTGTCAGAGAACGGCGGCGGCGTTGGCGAGGAGGGCGCAGTCAAGCGCACTATATTATATTCTGAACACAATGCAGTCTACGGATGTCTGTACACGCGAGCGCAAAACGCTTCCGTGCCATCGTTTTAGCTAACTAGCTTGTAGGAGTACTGGCGAGAAAATTAATGATTGTTTTTAGAGGGAAATAAAGAGCTGTTGCTCATGATATATCTTTTTAAAGCTGGAAGTTGCTGCTTGGTTTTATAGGACAAAAGAGGTTGAATATTTTTGAAAAGGATGATGCTAAAACAACGTAAACCAAATTCTAGATGAAATTCAAAATTCTCATATTATCAGTCTCTATCAATCTAAATTACCCAACTAACTCTGCAACTTCAGTATGTCGAAGTGTGAAAACCGTCGTTCTAATCCTTGAACATGAAGTTCCGTCTTAATTACTTTAACGACTACGTAGAACTTCAACTGCAGCCAGTACAAGTTCTATACACAAGACTTTCAGCTGAAGAACTTCGTGAATGCTTATTAGCTCCCTGTTGTTCGAAGAACTTCTCTGTCAAGTCACCTTCTATAACAGCAAAACTGAATAGCTTCGTACACAAGTTTTCCATTAAATTCATTTTCGTATTCTTCTTCCGTTATAATTAATACCTCAGCTTAAACTTTTTCACTCGCAAGTCCATACCAAGAAGGGAAGTTGTTACCCTAGTCAGTGTACATCAGTTACGGACCGCAGCCTCCTGTTCTTTATCATCGCCATTGTTCGGAACAAACACTACACAGAATTAATATCTGACGTACTCGCCGGTCGGCTCCTACAGACTTGAGAAATTCACTTTCACGAAAATGTTTGGCTAGATAGTTTCTAAAATGCAAGCGTTAAGTCATATTAATGTGGCATGTAAGAGTTGTTCGTTATTAGTATTAAATGCAACAATTTCTTGGTTCAATTCGACTGTTACTTGTCTCGTTTGTATCGTCTGAATTTGTTCCTACATAGGATACACTCTAGAATAGAGTATCGACAATTTATTTTGGGGACGCGACGAATAAACACAATCTATTTCGTACCTATTCAAATTTAATTTCCAACCAAATTGTTTTCCTCCTATTTGTCGAAGATGTGTGTGTGTGTCGGATCGTACGAGTATATTATGTAGACTATTGTAGACTGTAGCTGTTGGTATTGCCATGCTCTATATGTCTATTCACAAGTAAATGTCAATTAGCTAAGGGAAGTGGGACAAATCATTTATTTTACTAGGCGATGTGCTCGTTACTTAGGTGCTGTGTCTAGAAATCTCCTCCGCTTATGTGACAAAAACGTGGGCGATATCGTCTATTGTCCTATCATTGTACACTACTCGTTTATTGTAACAATTGACATGTTGGGCTGTATGACTACCGAATGATTTACTGTGTTTAGCATAAGCATGATTGTTAACTGTTTCACATAATAATAGTCTGCTTTCTCCTATTTCCAGATCTCATGATGAGGTGTCTGTGATCTCACACATCAGGCGGGTGCTACGCCTTCGATCACAATGACGTCAGAGCGGGCCATTCCCCACCTTCGCGACATCTTCGGCCTCAACCAGCAGTACGATGGCAAGACCTTCGACGACACAGACGACAAAACAAAGAAGTCCAAGAAAAAGAAGGAAGACTACCGCACGTACCCCAACGGCGATGTCAAGACACTAGAGAGACACCTCAGTATGAAGAAGACTATCAGGAAAAAGATCATGCGCGACCTTCAGCAGGCGTTCGTTGAAGACCCTAACGAGTTTAAGGTCGAGAACACGAGCCCTGAGAAACTGAAGGCTGAATTGAGCGCGGAATCTGTGAAAATCGAGAAAAACGTTCGTAAGAACGATCCGACGTTCCTAGACATCCTGCGAGGAGAGACGCGGGGCGAGGAAGCGCGCGAGGAGCAGCCTCCCGCGGAGAAGACCAGCTTCTGGCGACGTCTCACCATGAAGAACAAGAACAAGAGATAGATGCGAGCCCCCGCCGGGCGCGCCCCGCTCCGTACCGACTGACTGCACGCGTCGTTATCAATAAGTATTTATTGTACACTTTTTGATCACTGTATTACCGCGTATTTGGAACCTTTTTGATCATCTTTACATAACATTTATATCTGTACGCATAATAATCTATTGTTGTATTTGCTTATGAATCCTTCTAGTTGTTATAATAGAGTCAAATATTATAAGCTTACGAGAGATTTTTGATAGGCGCTAAGTTACTTCTAAGTTTTGGTGGGAACGGAGCGAAGTGTTATGAGTATCCTCGGCTATTGTTACTTATTATAAAAAAAAAGATATCTCGTTCTACATGTGATGTAACGTTAAGTCGGCTAAGTTAAGTGTAAGTGAACTTAGGCTAAGTATTTCGTAAGTGGCGATTGTGTAAGTTAGGCTCGTGGCAATTCCTTGTTGTGACAGTTTTTAATTATTATAATGCAATATAAATAATTTTACACATTTATTTATTGTTTTATTGAAGTTATCAATTAGCCTTATGATTTTTACCTACTACAGTAAGAACCTTTCTATTTTAGTCTTGTACTTTCTTATTAATTTCAGTTCTGCAAATTATATTGCCAGACAGAAAATACCTAATAAGAATTCCTCAGCAATGATTTCCTTAAGGTGGAAGCGCCAGGGTAGCCCGCAAAAAAATTCTTAAAAAAATCATTATCTTGAAAAAGTCATTCAATGGCGTTAAATGATCTTAGATTGTTGTATTGATGATTTTAATGATTATAATTCTGTAACTACATACGTGTTACTTGCTTGACTAAATTTTCATCAACACACAATCTGACACTGACCCACAAATTGCAAAAAACATAAGATAGAGTTTTGCGAGCTCGCCCGCTTACACCTTAAATACTGAATTCAGGCAGTCTAAAGCTATATATTTTACCTATTAGATAATATTAGCACTGTAGAACTCCTATAACTCAAAATAGCATGATGCAATGTTAAGTATGTCATTTCAATTCCCGCAGATGCGAACTTCAAAAACTTGCGCGTTTGAAAATTGAGACCGAAAACTTGAAAAAGATTGGTTTACGTAGATTTTTTGTGTAGCGTCATCCACTACTTGATACTGGTCGCAAACTCCAGCATAAAAATAAGTTAAAGTGGAAATAGATTTGTTTCCAAAGAATTTTTGAAGCAATGCACTACTTGGTTCTGCTAGCAAATTCCGGGTAAAAAAAGCTATTCTGTGAATGGCAACGCCATCTATTGAGAGTATACATTAACAAATTAACCAAATGGAGGCGCTAGATGGCGTAACTAGTAAACGACAATGGGATGGGACAAGTAGTAGCATCAATACTTCTAGATGTCGCTGTATAACCATTCTTATCAAGAGCATTGTAGACGAGGAGCTCGACTCATTGTATGCCATTGACCATCGACGCCATCTACCAGGGAGTGCTCAATTTTTGAGAAACTGTAAGTGCCCTTGTTTCTACACCAGATTACAGATGGCGCTTATAGCGCTGCGGCCATGCTACAGCAATTCAAATATGAGATTCTTTAGCCATTCACGAAGATACCTACTTACGTCTACTTAGGTAATCTGTACGTGACCACAGAGCATTGAACCCCATGGAATCATGGTGTATTGCCCTTAAACCGTCTCTTACGACCGAAATATCTACCTAACCACTTGTTTTGTTTCGGCATAGGTTCCTATCTATTTAAATCAGCCACAGAAAGGAGGCCTGACTCTTATTTTTGGGAACATAAGATATTTAAGACTGGTTGTGATATATCTAGAATCTGTACGCAGGGTCTAGACAAGTGGCATTCACGTCCAAATCGTTCCCTACACAGACTGCTAACAGGATTAATAAAAGTTTTCAGGAGTTTGTCAGTCCCACTTCCATATATACTTTTAACTTTTCAATAAGCTTTATAGCTGATAGAATTATTGTCAGTTTTAAAGTCCCCGTAGACTGCAGAATTTCTATCAGCCGATAGTTTGGACGGGCTCTGAACATGTATGCTAGTGCGCATATAACATTTCGGTATCGGCTGATAAATCACTTTGATGGGCTATACGATTGCCTTCGAACAAAACTATCGGCCTACTGCTAGATTAGTACCTACCTATGGCGTTCTCACCCCGTGCGCAGACTTGCCGATGTTTTTTAATCGGCCGATTCGGACGATAGTTCTAGCCAGCAAATTGAGCTAAGCAAATTGTTTGAGCGCAGTCGACCGAATTTTGGTCTGGTTTGAGCAGTCATCAACCTGACTGTTTAGTTGGCCTAGTGTGCGCGCTAGCACACGACTTGAAATATCTGCCGATAGAAAGTCTGCAGTCTACTCCGGGGAATCATAGACAAACTGTCTTCAGGCTAGGTCAGATAAGCAGTTGTCACTATTCGATAACCTACTGTTACGGCTATCAATAGTTCAAAGGATATGAGAGTTCATTTAGGGATCGAACCGAATGAAGTCAAGGTACTACCGCACTCACTGACGGTCTGCCACTTTTCACCCTATGCCCTAAGTAATAATGTTGAAAAATAGTCGACAGCCAACTCGGTAGTACGTCAATTATCAGCATTAGAATGAGACTTCGCCATTTAGTTTTATTTTTCTACAGAATTAGATCAAACAATCAACAACGAATAATTAACTCAGCCTGTCTCATACTACTACTGGATATGTAGGCTTCTCTCTTATGACTTGCTACTATCGGTCTTGAATCAGATACTTACAGACGACATCGACCCTTTATACTTCCACCACGACCGTCACCCAGCAGACTCCTTTCACAGCCATCATCTCCAGAGTTAGCCCATAAGCAGAAGTATGAGCCTATAAAGTTCCCACTGCTGGGACGCAGGCCTTGTCTCACTTGAACTTAATAAGAGACTTATTTCAAGTCACCATTTATGTTGATGAATGCCAATTTTAATTTCAAGTTCAGCTTTAGCATCAATTTAGACCTTTATTCCCATCTGCAACCTTCGAGCTTGCCACTGCGATGATATAGGGATCACGGTTGTTTGAAGGTGAGCAGAACTCCATAGATGACATGTGTGTATTTTGTGTTGTGTGTATTTTTGTGTTATTGTATTCTTTTTAGCAAAGGCATGTCATCTCTATTTTTGAAAAGGATCATTTCCACGCAGAGAGCAAATGCAAAGGCAAAAAACAACAGCGAAAAAAAATTTAAAATTGAAAAGTGGTCTTTATTATTTAAGTTTTACATTGGTTCTCTGTGTGTTTAAGGAAATAAGAATAAAAACAGCAGATAGGGTTAGAAACATCATTTATTTATTATTTTTAATATTAATTATTTGTTTGTTTTTCACATTCATTTCTTTTTATTGTTCACCTTGAGGAGGTGTTTTCCAAAACATGACCACCGGTTCGCAACCTACAATCGACTGAGAAGAACCGGCAAGAAACTCAGTAGATTTGTTTTTTTTTTGTTTTACAATTAAAAATTCAACCCACGCTGTCGTGGTAGTCGTACCTAAGTCGGGGGGACCTATCGGGGACTTAAGTACATGTTGAAGACATGTTATGTCAACATTTAAATGAAATGTCATCTAATGACATTTTATTAAAATTATTATAAAAGAGAGGGATCGACTTCTGAAAAATGTTGTCAATCTGTCAAAGTTGTCATAATTTACCTAAGCATCCCAAAAAGTAGTATGGACTATAAAAAAAAATATATGTCTGTAATTATAAAATAAAAATATGTCTTCAATTATAAATACGTATTAAGAATAAAGTCAAGTCAGTATAAGGGAAGGAATGTCCTCTAAAAGTCGTGTTAGTCAGTCCAAAAATTCTGGAAAAATCATAACCCTTTCACCCCCAAATCTGTGCCGCATAGTTTACTAATGGAAGACACTTGTGAATATCTAACTATAAGCCTCCCCTCCCACTCTAGCTAAAAGTTCATTTCTAAGTTAATAAGATGCAATCCATAGACAAGAATGAAAATTACTCTACATTCAGTAACTTCTAATGAAATACTATTCTTTCCCCTTTCATAAAAAGTCCCTACAAAAGATAATCGAAAATATGTTGAAATAGAGAAGAATTTATTTCAAGTTAGTAAGATAAGGTATTCGTATTTCAAATGAAAAAAAAGCCTACCTATGAAAACCTTAAACCTTAATTTCCAATTTTCTTGAAAAAAATTAAAAATCCCTACCTGCCTAATTGACTGATTAATTGACTAGAACGCCACCTAAACTATTATTTTAGCTGTTTAGTTGACGATAGATTTCTTAAACTAAGATATAATACAAACTTTATAAAATATATATAATTCTTATATTCTAGTATATGTGATGTTTTATAGGTTTGTGTATGTTTCCGCAAACTATGCAGTTACCGTAAAATGCATTCGTACTGTAGGTTTCATAGTTAGCATTTATGTCCAATTAAATAAAAATAGTTTATATTAATAATTAATTTAATGCGTTTTGATGATGTCCGAATGTCATCACTGTTTTCAATGTGATATAGCCTCTAAATATATATTCATTTCTAATACATATTTAAAAAAATATTTTAATTGTAACAAGAGTTTTTATTAAATTTATAATGAAATATTTCAATTTCTAAAAATTTAGATATTGCTAAAAGAAAAGTACGAAAATATAATTTTGACTGAAACAGGAATGTATATTCTGTTAGGATAATTGAATAGAATTGGCTTGGGAAATATTAAGTATTTACACAAAGAGAAACAAAATGAATACTTTTGATTTCTAATGATTTATTAATCAAATTTACAACGATTTACAGACGCCCATGAATTTACTTTTTCGAAATAGTAAAATTATTATTTTAAAAACTAACATTTTATCAATAAAAAAAGTTTAATTGAAGTTTGTTCGGGGACAGATAGGTACAATCGAGATATAAAATAATTTTTGAATATGACATCAATTTTTAGTACAAAAATATAATATTTTATCAAAATGTACACAAATTATTGATTAAGTGTGTGAATTCCAGATTGTTTCATCGAGTTCCTTTAAACCGTTATTTGGCAGAAAATTGCAATCAATAGCATAAAATCCGAAGCGAATGACTTGTCTAAAACTAACACCTAATTGCTACACTGCTGTAATTTAAAGTTACTTAACGATATAAATTGCAAAGAAACACATTTTAATAGCAGCCATAATACGACCTCTAAGTATTACTGAAAGTTACTTCTAAATGTTATCAATACAATCCTAATTAGACCTTATCTATGTTTAGTCTACGTTCCTAAGTATAGCTAGGAAAAGCCACGCCTGAGAGTTTAGGAGTTTTAATCTAAGCCTGCCAACAAATTAGGCTTCTTCCAGATTCGTTTTATGGAGTCTAAATACGGACATCCTGAATCTACGGCCTGTTTAAACCCTAAATACCAGGGGCTACCATCCTACCTAACCTAGGCTACAACTAACACAAGCTTATAAGTTATATCTCTAACGCCTACGACTTAATACTATCATATTTCGAAGAAACCTTAACTTTACGTGGCTGTTTGCACAGCTGCAATGAGTACATTTATATCTAAGCTGTAATCTAACTTACTAACCTTACTTCGATTTAAATCTAGCATATTGTAAGATGTCAAACACTGAATGTGATAATATTAAACGTATCCTAATCATAAAATAGCCTAAGTCATCGCCCGGTTTAATGTGCTCATTTTCATACCTATCGTAACTCTTTAGTTCTACAATACATTCTTGGAACTCCGTTTGTATCAACTTACATCTCTAATTCATGTACTACAACTTAATGATGTGAATGAAATACAAGTAAACTATGAGAATAAACCATGTTTATAAATATTTTCTGACCCCTCACTAAAATAATAAAAACGCAATCAAGTTGATTGTTACGGTTAATTTTAAACATTGAACGACTTATTTTGCCTAATACATAATTATCAGTTTCAGAAACATTTGAATTACAAAGATATATAGCTAGTGAATATATATAAAGTTATACCTAATTTACCTAGTCAGATAAATCTCATATTCGCCTCATGTGTTTACTGCTGCCAAGTTTTGTTCTTAGACTTTGGAAACTAACATCTCTGCCTAAGATCCGCTGATAATAAGCCTGCCTGATGCCGCCAACATAATAATAAAACATCTGAAAAATTAAATAAGTTTGCAATAGTTAAATCTAAGTCCGTGTTCCTTAGGTTTGGTGTTAGGTGAGGTTGTTCTAGACTGAAGGCGATACGTTAAAGTAAGTTAGTACAATAAATTAACACTAACATTTACACTAAGCATCTCGGATTTACGACAAGTGTGTCTGTCCTCTACTTGGGCTAACCCACGGATGACAGGTGGTGATGCGAGATTTGGACCATCTTATTAATGAGAGGCATTGAAATATTCTAACATGCTGAGTGTTTGGTAAAAATGAGTGCTAATCATAAATCTATTAGTGTGTGGATTCAATATTACGAACTGTTTCGATTTGAATGATTAAAACATTAATTCTGCTAATAATTTTACTGTCGAATGTAGTAGGTCATGTACTTGTTCAGTTAGTCTAGAAACAGTGTTTCTGCTGTACATACTAGGTACGAAGACTCTCGACGCATAATAATTAATTAATTCACTAAGAGATTTAAAGAACGCTTCGACATTGTAAAAATTAGCAGAATTGGGCACCAAATAGAAAAAAATATAAGGGACTTAACCAGTGCCCAATGACGTTAGTGAAATCGCAAAAAAATGAAGATAAATTAAAAAAAACGATAATAGTACCTTGAATTTTAATTATTTTGTTCTAAATTACGGAGGTGTTATTAATACTGGTGAATATCTAGGGTCCATCCTGCGTCGTCCACGATAACGAGTCAAATTGATGAAACTATGTGTCTATAGTTTTGTAGATGGGACAGGCGGCCATGTTGTAAACGACGGAACCTTACGGGGTCTGCAGGAAAAGCGGTGGCATTAAATACGTGAACAGTTAATTTTAGCTCCTGAAATAATATTAAAGAAAAATATATATTACATAAGTATTTTAAACGTTAATCTCATCGAGCAGTGTAAATATATATATAACTTGTGTATCTAAACCGATCTCGCTAGAATAGTGTCGTGTATACTAACTAGTTGTATGTTGTATTCCATATTTGCGTTTAAAACCGTGGAGACACAACATCCCAATGCATAATATGAACAATACATATTTAATAAATTTATTAGATATTTTAAAATGTAAATTAGTAACAATAAGCGTACGTTTTAGAGAAATATGTACAGCTTTACATCAACCCCATGAAGCAAAAGAAGATAAAACAGACTTTACATCAACACTTGACAAAGACGAAATTAACCAAACCCACATTTCAGAACTGCAATTAAAATAAACCAAGAACGCTGTGGACTTTACCGGCATGCTACATTTGAACAATCTGAAGCACATACATAAACTAATTTCCATTCAAAAGAAATAATTAATGTAGGTAATGAAATACTGTTCATGCTGTTCGGATTGGTTGCGCAAAAAGATATCGGCAAAAGAGAAATCATTTTTCCACCTAAACATTGCAATTAAACTCAGTGCTGATAGGAACATGATTAGGATAGTGCCGGTTCTACCACGATTTTTAAACAAATTAAATGTGTGCGTTCGTCTAATCTAAGAGGTTTCATTGTGTGTGTGTTATAGAAGTGTTCATTTACCTAGCCTACAAGCGTGAAATTTTGAAAGAAATCCCTTCCTAACAAGCTTTCCTAATAATCATTTGGGCATGAAAAGCTTTGAATAAATACACCTAATTAAAATATGTACGCTTAACTTATTTTTATATTGCTTATTTAATTGTACTCCTTATTATTCGAATGTTATACTATCTTACTTAGTAATACATAATTATCATGATGTGTTATTCTGTTTCAGTATAAGTAATATTGTTAACATCCAATAAGATCCAGCTTAACCTGAATTATTTTAAATTAAATGTACGAGAGTGGAGAATACCTTTTCGATATTTTGTTCCAAATATAATAATATTATAATTATATTATTTTTCGCAAAAACGAGAACGCATTAATAAATAAATGACGTCAATAGCTATCCATTAACGAAATATATTTTGTCAAAATATAGAATCCTATATAGTTGGCCCATAATAGTCAAGTCGTTAATAGATACCATAAAAACTCGTCATAATTTACCCTAATCAAAAAACAATCCCTGTTAAATATTGGCTTCCTACTTTTCTTAATTCACCTCTGTTAATTTATTATAAAAAGATAATATGTATTTGTAACGTACGTTAACGCAAAAAAATCCTATTCACAGGCCTAGTAACAAGATTTTTTTACCCTGTTGTTATTAGGAACCTACCTCAAACATACTCTACGCAAACTAAAATTTTCCTGAATATAAAAGTAATAAATTTTCAAATACACACGAAATTACGATATTTATAAGTTCATATTTAAAATGTATGCTAAGCAACTAAATAAGTTTGATTTCCGCTAGCGTGCCCGTTTGTTCAACCCTATGACTTATTTCCTACCTAGTTAAGATGTGGTTGGTAATTAGTAACCTACCTATAGACGCAGTTTCGGTGTTTTATATGCCGTTCTTATTTGACCTTCTTTATCTTATAACTAAACATTGGATTATATGCATTTGCATGCTTGCATATATGCAAATGCATAAAACGTTTATTTATATAGCGTATATATGTAGTACGAGATCGATAGTACTTATTTCAGGAGTTATATGTCAGGCGCGTTGCATTACGTTGTTGTTGTTGAAAAGGTGGCACCAGCCAAACCTTGCCTGAAGAGGTATCTGCACCACATTTCAATTTCTGTCCAGCAGCCTCAGTTGGCGTAGAGACATCATTTTCATCCTACAAATTAATATTAAGTGACAAACGTCACAACTTCGCTCTAGAAAATCTATATCATATTTAATTGTGTATGGCACAAGAATTGCTACTGATTATTAATATAATTTTTTTTTTCTTTTTCTCTTTTATACAATACTAGCGCGCGCCACCTATCGGGTCCAAAACTACATATATCTAATGCCTATATTTTAAGTTAAGCATCTAGCAGTAGAGCGGTGAAAACTGCGTTCAAATCCATGCAGAAGTTTTTGCGTGATGCGCTTACAAACATACAGACAGAAAGACAGACAGACAAAAATTCAAAAAACTGTTGTTTTGCCTTCTGTTGCTCTAATAAAAACCAACCATATATTTTTTCAATACCTTCAATGTACAGACATCGACCTTTTACAATTTTATTTTATGTATTACCTGTGTGTACCCACTTACTTTTAGTCTTAATTTTTTATTATTATTTTAGATCTATGCTGTAGTTTGTATATTATAATGTACATAGTAATAGATATGATATTTATATTTTGTAAAAATAAACGAAATTTATTTTAATAAATAGCATTTTCATTGTGCATATTTCGCCCTTTTTTGGCATTTTGATAGTGCATAATATTACGATGACTTATTACATTTTTGCCTACCGTAGTGTCTTAGTAGCCGAAATTCTTATTTTTTTATTTTTTATTTTTTTCTTTTCTTTTTTTTCCTTTTTTTATATTTTTTTTCTTTTTCTCTTTTTTTCCTTCTTTATATTCTTTCTTTTTTTCTTTTTTTTTCTTTCTTTTTTGTTTTGTAGTTCTTTTTTTTTCTTTCTCATTATTATAGGAATTGATCAAATTACGTATACAGTAATTTATTTATGTTTACAATATATGCAGATAGGAATTACAATTTTTGTTATATTACAACTCCACGCAAAATAAATTCATTCGTATAAGTAAATGTCTAACTTTCATGGACATAAATTATTCGCAATAAAAATAATTAAAAACATCGACATTACAAATGGTTTTAAAACTTAATACTGTAACAAATTCAGTAAGTACAGAGGCACACCAAATATTACTTTAATTAATTAATTATAGTATTAATTGCATTTAATTACTGATAATATTGCATTGTCGATACGCAAGACTAAAGAATATAAATTGAAATATAAAAATATATTATAAAATTAGTTTATTCATTAATTAATATAAATGTTTGGTTGTGACTATAAAGTTATTAGAATAGATACTTCCTTATGCGCATACATACTTGAGTTTAATACATTAAAAATTAAAATTAGAGATGATAAACGGTTAAACAGATTTTTTATTAAGTTAAAAAGTGGTATTATAAATATATTTTTTTTTGTAATTTTCCAATCATTTTATTTCACGTACAAATATTTAATATCGATAAATGTACGAAATTTTTAAAATTTAAAACATAAAATCGTCGGCACCTTTTGCAAAATTCTACTGTATTATGTGGTTATGACAAATATTATATATTTTATAAATATTATACACAGACAGAAAATAAGTAGTTACCTTGATTAAAATAAACTATTGTATGTTTTTGTGATTTAATTGTTAAAAGTCCCAATACGTACGTAAATTTTTATAGTTATAATAAACTGAAAATATAAAATTATTAGACCGAACACTGTAACCAAATTATAAAGATTAACTAAGATAAACAGTACGGATAAGTACGGATAGAGTGAAACTTTTTTATATTATTGTTATTTAGTAGGGTAGTGTCTATCTACATCAAACCCATAGCTTACAATAAACTGCAATTCATTTATAATTTATTATTAAATATATAACCGACACCGATCACTAACACGAAACGAATTTTTGTACTATTGTTATGTCATCCATTTCTTTTTTGTTTTGTCTTGTGCGAGTCTAATAAATACTTTTTCTTTGTATTTTCTTTTATCACTTTAGTCAATTAAAACAGTTTGTTATGTTTTGTAAACTAAAAAAAACAAACCTGCAAACTATTCCGAAGTAAATAAGACATATTCTAACTTAGTCATAATTAACAAAACTAAAATAAGTTTTTTTTTTTATCCATCTAGAATCTATAATAACTTTAATAATGATAATTATCATTGTATTCATTATTTTAAATCAATCTTGGCGAATATATTTAAAACATAACGATGATAACGTAATTTTAAAACAGATACGACCACAAGTGTTATCTGAACATAAGTTAAATATTATTTTGTGAAAACGAGTACCATATATAAAAAAATATCGAAACATTCGAGATTCTTTTTAAAAACAGAAATAAACTTAATGATAAAACTGATATATTATACAACTGCAATTTAAATTTTTATTAAACTTTTAACTTTTTAATTTTATCAATACTGTCCTACATGATAAAGGATTTAAATACAGAATAGTACCTTATTGTTTTAGATATCATATTATAATATTTGCATACACTAGATTTTTAATTTTAAGAATATTGTCTTAATGTTATTCTTTTACTTAAAAATATCACTAAATCAGAAAAGCTTCGCTGACAAAATGATTGGTTTTTTCAACCTAAAACGTTTAAGTTATTAAGTTCATTATACGTACAAAATTTACGTTTTTTTTTAACCGAATACCAATTAATTTAAATATACGTAATTAAATATTATAGACGTAAAATTTCTTTCAGCCTGTAGCCTCGCCGTTCTTGGCTAAATCAACCAATTTAATTGCTATCGACACGCTTAGAACATAGTTTATAAATTTTAATCTTCAGATAATTTTCTTTAAGGTTTAATTTTCTTAATTGGAAACGCATTTTTCCTTAAGAACGCAACGTCTTAAAATAAGGTTTCAGTTTCTGTGAAATGATAACCACCTATCTAATTAATTCCGTTTTTTCTAAATAATATTATATTATAAAATAACCATTTCTTATTGGTTTAATTTTTCGTAGTAACTAATATTAAAAATATTAAAGTTCAATCATCTTAAGAACTAAAAATACCTATTTAAATTGGGTTATTTTTTAATTAAACATTTTAATACTTGTAGCACCGTCTTATTACAATTTATTCACATTGTTACGCATACTTAGTACACCTTATACACATAAAACGTATTTTTATTTCATTAAACTTTTTTTTTAAACGTAACTGCTTTTTTTTAAATTACAATAACCAGTATCATGGCTTGTTCTTTGCTGTCATAATTCCGTCTAACCTCCGTATCCACATGAAAATCCTATGATCAACAACCTCTCTCATATCCGTTTACGAAACCTCACTACTTTGATCATCTCTGCTCGTTCTAAACTATCATAATTTCGTCTTCCGTCAGTTCCCTCTCGACCATCATATTTGTACCTATCTAGGTTACCTATTATTTCATCATTAATGATTTTATAAAACCTTATTATTCTAACCACCTTAGCTCGTTTGTTGCTATCATAATGATAAACTATATGTCTATCGTCCTATAATTGTATTCCTAAGTACGTATTATCATAATCATTAATACTTATAAAAGTTAACGCCATTACTCTGAACGTTAGGCTCTTTAATTGATGCCATTACTCCGTCTATCGTCAGTACCCAATTGAGTATTTTATTTGTATATCTAGGACGTATTGTTATCATCATAAATTGTTTACTAAACCTAACTACTTTGAGCAGGTGATCTAAGTAGAAGCGGCTCGTTCTATACTAACATAATAACGTCTTTCGTCACTTCCCTCTAGTCCATACTATTTGTACAGGTACCTATCTAGGTTACGTATTATTTCATCATTAATGATTTTATAAAACCTACTTCTTCTAACCACTTGGGTTCGTTCCTTGCTATTATAATTCCGTGTATCGTCAGCCAAATTGACATGCTATGATTTGTATATTTACAAATTATAACCAGCATTAATGCCACGCAAAATACCTTGACCATCCCCTTGCACACATTCCTTTTCAATATTTCCTAATTCTGTCAATCGCCATGACTCACTTAAATCAACATTAATATTTACCCAACCTCATTACTCTATTTAATAAGCAAATTTTTCGTAATTTATAATAATCCCGTGTCTAGGATGAACATCCTATGATTGGATTCCTAAGTATTATCATCATCATTAATATTAATTTAACGTCATAACTCTGAGATTCAGGCTCTTTATTTGCAGTCATTACTCCGTCTGTCGTCAGTACCCATTTGAGTATTTTATTTGTATATTTAGGACGTATTGTTATCATCATAAATTGTTTACTAAATCTCTATAATTCTGTCAAACGTCAGGACTCACTTGAATATCCTTTTTGTAAATCTACGGTACTTGTTATCATCAACAGCAATCAATATAACGTCATTGTTCTGACAAACTCGGCTCATTCTTTGTTATCATATTTTCGTATATGGTCAGTACCTACATGAACACCCTCTGATTCTAGGCTTATTGAATCTCCTCAGTCACCCATGAACATCCTATGATTCTAGGCTCGTTCAATCACGTCAATACCTACATGAACACCCTGGGATTCTGGGCACCTAGGCGCGTTACCTGTTATCATAATTCAGTCTATCGTCCAGTATCTTCTCACAAGAATCTGCTATCATTGTTTACCTACGTGGATACATCGTCATAAAGTGCTTACTAAGTCTCGAATACTTTGATCATCACGGCTTATTACTTTCTATAACAATTACGTCTGTCACCATTATCATCATTCATGTTTGTTAAACCTGATTGCTCGGACAATCTCGGGTCGTACTGTACTTTATTATAATTCCACCTATCATCCGTACCCACATGAAAATCTTATGATCGACCATCTCTCTCCGTAGAACGAGCCACGTGGCTCGTTCCATACTATCATAATTTCGTCTTTCGTTAGTTCCCTCTTGACCATCCTATTTGTACAGGTACCTATCTACGTTACGCTTACGTATTATTTCATCATTAATGATTTTATAAAACCTTATTACTCTAACCACCTAAGCTCGTTCGTTGCTATCTTCTGTCAAACGTCAGGACTCACTTGAATATTCTATTTCTAAACCTAGGGTACCTACCGACTTGTTACCATCATCAGCAATCAATATAAGCTCATTGTTCTGACAAACTCGGCTCATTCTTTGCTATCATAATTTCGTCTTTCGTCAGTTCCCTCTTGACCATTCTATTTGTATAGTTAGGTCCCTATCAAGGTTACGTATTATTTCATCATTAATGATTTTATAAAACCTTATTATTTTAACCACCTAAGCTTGCTATCATAATTTCGTCTTTCGTCAGTAACCTGTTGGTCATCCTATTTGTTTATCTGCGCTACGTATTTTCATCATTATAACTGATTTTATGAAACCTACTTCTTCTAACCGCTTTGGTTCGTTCCTGTCAATTATAATTCCGTGTATCGCCAGCCACATTGACATGCTATGATTGTATATCTACTAATTATAACCAGCATTAATGCCACGCAAAATAGGAAGACTATCCCCTTTCACACACTCCTTTTCCATATTTGCTAACTCTGAGTACAACCCTTCACTACAATTTCGCTTATCGTCAGTACCCACATTGACATGCTATGATTATATATCTACAAATTATAACCGGCATTAATCTCACGCACAGTACGAACACCATCCCCTTACACACAGTCTATTTCCCCATTTCCTAATAAAACTCTGAGCATGTAATAATAGAATCAGTATTACGACTCATTATTGTATGTCTCTTAATAATTGTTTTGATATAATCACGTGTGCGCTCTACAAAATTCTTACTTATTTATCTACTATTGCAAGTTTGTTCAATACGAAGTTTCTTAAACTTTTCCCCCGTTCTTCAAGTACACTTAAAATAAAATCCATAATTTGTCACTCTTATTATTACGAACATACAATTCCTAGTAGAAATCGTTAAACCTAAACCCTCAACCTAACCGCAATCCTAATTATAACCCTCGCACTACTATATAGGACCAAAATAGTTCATTTAATTCTCCGTAGTTTTATTTAAATGATCTACTAGATAACACTAATCTTAAATTCAGTCTCCAAAACCATTCCTTTTGGTATGTTCGGAAAATTCCGTACCGCTACTCAATCATTCTCAATTTCTCTCGTCTTTTTAGTCTACAGACTACAGTCAGCCTTAAGTACCTTACAATATTATTTCTGGTATATTTTATATCCGAGCAATTCCGTGAGGCGACACAAACACCGAGATCTTATATTTTTATTGGAAACCTTCTACTAAAATAATGATCACGTCAATCTACAAAGTCAGCTCAATAACTTAACAAAAAATACTTGTTACTCTCATATTTTATATTCGGAGAAACGTCTTATACCTATTTGCTTCGGCAAAAATCATGTAGACTTACAAATTCAGTTTTAAAAACCTTACAGTTAAAGTATTACTGTTACTAGTTTATTTTATCGATCGAGGTTTTGTTTTGTAATATGAAACTATACTAAAATAGAAATCATTCCAAGCAACAAGGTCAGTCTTAATAACTTTATCAGTATAATATTTTATATTCGAGAAATACCGTGAGGACCCTCGGAAATAGAAGTTAAATGTTTTTATTGGAAGCTATAAGTACTAAAATACCTCATCACAAAGCCAGTCTTAATAATCCTACCATTAATATATTACTGCTATATTTTATATTCGACAAATCCCGTGCTACCGGCTACTCAAAAATCAAAGTTTTAATTTGGCAGAATACCTCATCACAAAGCCTGTCTTAATACCTACCATTAAAACATCACTGATATATTTTGTTAAACTTTACTAAAATAATAATCATTTTAAACTAAAAAGTCAGCTCAAAACCCTTACTACTAAAACACCAGTGATATTTTTTTATAATTTCGAAACGTTATTAAAAAATCGAAGTTTTATATTAGAACTTTAGAAGCTTTACTAAAAATAATAAATCACGCCAAACTACACAATCAGTCTTAATAACCTTCCCATTGACATACCACTGCTATATTTTAAATTTTAATAACGTTATCATTAAAATATTTCGGGAATATTAATAATTTCGAAAAATCCCATCGCTCTACTCAAAAGTTGTGGTTTTATACTATTATTCGAAGCTTTACTAAAATAGTAATAACTTCAAAGTCACTCTTCATAACCCCGCCACAATCAGTCGCAATAAGTGCTATACAGCATGTGTCAGAAAAGTGTGGTCAGATTTAAAGGACGTGGTAAAGATCAACAAACTGAACCACTTTCTCCATTCAGCTGTCCCTTAAATTTCAATACCTACTCTATCCAAATAACAACAATTGTTTATTTTTTACGCGATGTTGGTCCCATGGAGAAAGATGTTCACTTCGACGGTCTGTACCACACCCTTGAATATGTACACACCATACTGGTACATGCAGTATTTCATATCAGTCTTTCGTGACGCTACTTAAAAGCTGCAATCAAACTATTCCAACTAAGTATATTTTATATTCGAGAAATTCCATGACGCTACCCAAAAATCAACGTCCTACATTTTTGTCGGAAGCTTTACTAAAATAATATTCACGGCAATAATCTAAAAGTTCAGTCTCAAACCGTAACATACAACCCCTAAATAAAAACAGTCACGCTAATCTTAAAGATTCGGCACAATAACCCTCTCCTAGCCTTATAATATTTCTGGTGTAAATAGCTTATTCGAATAACGCACAAAAAAAAAATGAGGTTTCGTAATTAATTTTTAAAACAATCACAGTTATTTTAATAAAAAATCTGTTTGCTTTTATAACACCTATTAGAAGTTTCTTCAGACAAGCATACTATTTAAGAAATTATATTTACCGTATTTCTGCTTAATAAATGAGCCCTTATAATTTCCTAAAACCGAAAAACAACCATGACAGTTACTTAAATAAAAATTCAGTTCGCTTTCTAATACCTATTAGAAGTTTCTTAGGTAAACTAATAGAAATATACTAGTTACGAAATCCGTATTTCTGCTTAATAAATGAGCCCTAATTTATAATTTGCTAAAACCAAACATTTTCTGAAACCAAATATACTATAATCACACTTATAGTCTCTAAATATTACCTAGTGCTTATTTTGTTCCTAGCGGTTTTTGTAAACCTCGTTCTTTTTACTGGCTACATCTTTCTACATCATTAGATTCGTCATTCCCTAACCCACACAAATTCACTTCCTATTTGTCATCATTAATTTCGTCATCGTGAGTTGTAAAACACCTATTGCATCATAATGCGTAACTAGGCATGTTCATTGCTCTCCGTTTATTTTTGCTATAATATGTCTTGCACTGTTTTGTGTTACAATGATATCACTATTGCATCGTCATACTTCTTCGTCAATCAACGAACCTACACTATACTTTACACAATATTTAATCATGAATAGTCCTTGCACAAGTATTTGTAACTATTAACAAACATCTCTTGCAACACAATGTGTTACTATAATTTAACTTATCGTCATATTCATCCTAACAAATTTTACCCAATAACAACAATTATAACAATAACACGTAAACTCATTTAAATATTTTCGCTATCTGAAATTTATAGAAACATTGTCATCAGCTGTCACAATTCCTAGACATCCTAATCTTCTTACTATGTTCGTTTGGATGGTTATATCATGATCCGTGTCCGTGTACTGTCGCACCGCCTAACCTTCGTTTCAAGTCATCTCTTCTTAGAAATAATACGTCTATTAATTAACACTTGCAGTGAAGCCTACTTAAATTTCTAAATTAGCAGCTATAACGTAAATCTGTAGACTTTTTGTCAACATTAAAATTCCTATCTCTGAAGGAATCGTTATATTATTCGTATTACAATTTCACTTAACTGTATTATTCGTGTTGAAGTTTACTTAAATTCATACCGTAATAATTCGCAACGTCGACGTCTGCTCTAGAATACCAAGTATGCGACGGAACCTTGCTTGGTATTGCTGATATTTGTGCAATATCTTTGTATTCTACTAGTCTACTGCCATCCACCCCATGTGCACATTTACATGATGTTACGCAAGAGACCTTGACCTTGATTACATGATTGATCACAATGATTCATCATTATTCTTAAGGTTATCGTTTACGCTTATTAGTTTTTTTTTTTAAGAAAAACTTTGCCCCACTCTAGGATTTTCACCTGCATTTGATTATATTGAAATCAATTTGTTTTCTACGTGTAGTTAATGTTATACCTACTCTTACTTATTTAGCATATTAAAATAGACAACAATTATTCTAAAAAGAACAACACAATTTGGTAATATAAAGCACAATAAATAAGTCATAAAACTATAGGTACCTCCTTCTCTTCCTTTATCTTTATAGCAATATTAACTGATTCGATCCGTATTCCGATTCATATCCTGACATTTACGATCCTTACTTAACAAGTACGAACTGGCATCGATATTATTATTTCATAATCCGTTTTTCCTTTCTGCTATTTTTTATTTTTCGTTGAATTGCTTATAAACTATCCAGCAGCTTACAAGAGAATTATGCTGACATATAATTGTAAAATTGCACCTGATTTTGCAATGGTTTTTGCAAACCTTTTTCAGCGAGTGCTCTGAATCTTAATGGAACATTCCGTAACATCGTTTTGTTTTTCGTTGCAAGCATCAAGTAAGCAGTGATTATCTAGCATTTGTCTAGTAAAATAAACTTTATCTGTGCAAACATACGGCGTTATGCGATGTTATATTTATGATTTATATTTCGATAGAATGATGATTGTATGTAAGCATTGCTAAACAATTTTCTATATCTTCAATTAAATATAGGTACTCTGTTTCCGATTCAGTAAATCAATACGTGGTTATATACGTGGCTATTGCTACAGCATTGCAAATCTGTTTCATTCTTACGCCACTATATATATCCTTGCACCATTATATGAAATATTCAAGTGCTCTAATTAAATTCTTCTTTTTCTCAAAATTAAACAAGTGTTAGTAATTTTATGCTAGATTCAATACCATCATCCAAAGTACGTTTTATGATCATTCTTTGATACGATATGTCGAAATTGCAAAATAAAAGTAGACTCACATCATTCATCCTTATGGACTTTTTAATAAACTTCGGAACGTTATTGGTTAAATCAAGAAGTAGGGTAAAATTCATCCGTTCGTGTTTCTTGTCTCTTAAATACACGCAGTCCAATATTCTATAAACGGTATACGATGTTTTGCTTGACATTATGACATCTTCATTTTCATTGATACTTGTTTCATTTCAGTTTCATACTTTAATAATAGTAGTTTCATTCTATGGTAATAGGACTTTCATCCTATGATGACAGTTATAGTTTCACTCTGGGATTTAATTATTCAGTATAAACCTAAAAATAGGTTAGGTTAGGCTTCAAATCGCGAAACGTATTTAGAAAACCTGCTGGAATAATTTTGAAAATTGTCTTGATTAATTTGCTTAAACATATTTCAAGGATTTATAAATCCATCTAGTTTCGATTCGTAATCAATAATGATTATTGTTTAAAAACTTTTCAAAGTGCTCATCATGATTATCGAAGTTAGCAACACAAGAGATGTGACTAACCATAAAATTGATTCCAAGAATAGAAAACGTTACAGCTTGATTACTTTGCAATCCGTGCAAAACGCAATATTCTTCTTTAATAAAGATCTTTTTGCACGTAGCAAAAAGATCTTTTCTTTTTTCTTTCTTTTTCATTGTAATTCAAATTCATTCATTTTAGATAAGTAATTTTTTGGTGTCATGTTCATAAACTTCCAAATTCTGCTTTATTATGTTTAAAAAACGTGAACCTAATGCTAATAAATAAAGCTTCTTTTGCATATTTTAAGTATTTCATAGCTAAATTAGGTTCTTTTTACGAATTTTCATTGGACTTTAGTTCTGTTTAATTTTCTTCTACTCGATGGTAGGCTCACATAGCATAGCATAGCTTTTAGAGCTTAGTCTATTTAAGATTTTCAATGAGTTCAATCACTTATCTAAAGTAGACACTAGCTCATGTTTTTATTGTTTCGGGCCTTCTACTGTATGGATACTACCGTTTCGTTTTATTAGATTTGCTTTTACATACTCGATACTGGGTAGGTTTATATCTTGCATAGTTTTCATTCAAAATCTTATTAACTTTTAAATAAATTAATTCCACCACTTATTTAAAGCAGACCCTAGCCCATATCAACTGTTCCGAACCTTTAAACAGTTTCACTAACAGTAGCTTTCCGTTTCCAATTAAATCTGCTCCGACTGTTCGATTTACCAATCTGTGTTTAACACTTAATTCTGTAAGTTCCATTTTTACTGCAAGTTATTCGATTGCGTTCTCTTAACTTTCAATGTCGATATTGCAAAATAGAACCTGTCTGAAATTAAAACGTCTAGTTCTAACATAAATAATTCGTGCTTTATATGTATTCTCGATTTCTATACAATGCGTGTAGAATGTAATTGAAAGAAGTCGGTTAAAACATGCTTAATTGCTTCGTGTTAGTCATTATCTTTCATCATGGCATCAATCAAATCAATTAATCAACTGTATCTAGTACATAGTTTCACTATACTACCATTTACAAGTAATTGTATTTGTAGTATCCTTATCTAAAGCTTTAACTGCTTTATTAGTTTTATCAGGCTTAGCTATTTCAGTGTTGTATTTGTTAATTACTGTACTGTTTTATTCTTGCTTTTTCAGTTACTATCAAGTGCAATTTCTCATTCGTTTCATTACGATCTAATCAGAATGCCTCTCTTTCTTAACATCATTGTTCTTCAAAAACAATACGACGTTGATCAAATTTTTCTTTGTTGTTACTACAATAGTTGTTTGGTATCTGTTGGTCAGAATCAGGACTTATTGTTCTTTTCCTCAACGACTTTATCAACACTGACTTATGCTTCTACAGCTTTATTATTTAGCATTTTACTGTATTCAGTGCAAAAAATTCAATTGCATTTGTAGTTAATTCTATTTTAACGGTTATTTGTTTTATTTGCAATGTTATTTTCATTATCTACATCACAATTTGCGTGAAATCATTCAATGCCGTAATTATTTTCGACTGCCTTTTGAATGCAGACATGGTCATAATTTGAAAAAAGTTAGGTTAAGATTCCTAAGGTATAAATAAACTTATGAAGACTTATTCAATTCTGTCAATTCCCAAATCCCAATCGCTTGTTAATTTCACGACACATGCAAAATTCCAAATTTTAGGCACGTACGAATAGAAAATACTTCTAGCAAATAGTTACTAGCCCATGCAATCAAATTGAAGCCTAAACCGTCGTAATATTCTGAAAGTGTCGATGAAAAGCAAGCTCCGTGGTAGTCTTTATTTACTTGTTGGTAAGGTACATATTAAAATTAAAAGACATCACTACACATCACCCACATGCACTTCACATTGAGAAACAAGAAAACATGGAAAGATTAAGAATTTTGAAAACAACCGCCACAAATTCTATTATCTGAAGTTTCACTCCACATATCATCACTATGAGGAATCTCACAAACACTTGGGAAGATAAGCAGAAACTACTACACTTTGAAAGAGGTCGTATGCCTACGGGTATTGTAGTAAATAAAAATAGATTTCACATAAAACCAACCACAAAAACTAAAAGCAATCACGTAACTTCAAAAAACACTAAACATTTTGATCTATCGTCTACTTGAAGTTTGATTTTCGTTTTTGGTATTGTTTAAATGATAGATTGATTAGACACTTGTAAATATTGAAATCCTACTTCTTAAAAATTACTATGTCTATATTGCCATCACCAATTCACTATGTTAACCTATCTTTGCTTATAGCGTGTTATCGTGCTTTGTTCTCTGTTTTTACTAAAAATCTACTAGCTTCAACATCATCAGTTTACACATTGCCACTTATATTAACAAACTCTTCGATAAAATTATCACCAAAAGTCTAATTTATTTAAATTTAGTTAATACTAATTAAGATTTTGACTTACAATCTTATTATCCACGAAATCAGTGTGGTATTTATGTGGAGGTCACAAACCAGTTTTAGTGTCGAAACAAGTAAAAAAACTTGTCTAGCTATTTTTGGTTTAAACTTTTTTCTTCAAGTTCTTAGTATTTTGTAATTTTATTATTTCTTGTAACACTGCGTTGTTAACATGGCCAGTAGTTTTACGGCTTAAAACCTGTTCCTTTGAACACGATTACGACGTAGATATAATTATTAATGCATGAAATATAATAAATTTAACACACGATTCGACATGGTTAACACGAAGCCTTAAAAATACCAGCTATCACGAGAGAATTATTTTTATAAAAATAAACGTAAAAACAAACGAAGTATTAAACAAATATGCAAAAGCTTTAAGTAAAGCTAAAAACATAAATACCATTAAACAAAAGAAAAAGGACAACCTCAAGCTTACAATGAATGCAAGACAGGATTAAAATGGAGTGCTCAACGAGAAACTAACTTTACGACACACAACATAAACTCGTGTTTAGCTTAACCTAACATTCACTGGAGATTGGACCCTCTCAAGGATTGCTTTGTATTAGCGTACAAACGCAATTGGACCTACCTACTAATTCTAATGGTGAGCCAAAAATAGCTACGTCGGTGATATATGGTGCAACAGTCCCAAGCAACGCTCTAAGTATCTATTTGTAGTCAGATCACACAAACCACGCAAATGCATTTCAAGTGAAAATCGAAATAGTCCGAAAGCGAATGCTAAACTCAGTGTTAAAAATGATAAAAGTACAGTATGTTAATTGACCAAGCAAACTTCTTACCTTAATTTTAATAATGAACGACCAGCCCCTAATGATCTTATGTGATTTAAAGTGGATTTCTGTACAATTTTTATTGATAATATGCTCTATATTTCACACCAGAATGATTCTTTATGAACAGATTATGCTATTTACAATCAAAAGTACTTAGTGTATAATAATTTCAGCGTTAACCATTTTAATAACTGGGGCTCTTGATAATTTTGTAAATGCGCAGCGTAAATAATATTAAAGAGCATTAAACAATGCCTCACATTTTATAAAATTAATTGATTAAGTATTAATCAACAAAAATATAACGCATTTATAAGTAGGTACCTATAACTGCTAATTAATTAGGTTACCACATCCTTGTATTGGTTAATAACAACAGAATTATCAAATATATAGGTATAAATAGAACATCACTTGATATTCTTAACAAAACATACATATAAATACATATTATTTGATTTGCGTCTGCGGAAAATTACCATAATTAATTTTAGAATGAATAAGTTTAATAATTAGTTCCAAATTCCTATCAACCAATAATATCCATTTATCATATTATAAAAACAGTACCTACACGAATCTTCTTAACACGAACTAAAATTTGCCAATAGTTGTAAAATAAAAATAATTACGCACGTAACTTAAAAATAAAGTGTTTAATTTTTCTAATTATATACCTAATTTCCACATAGTAAAAACACGCATGTTAATCTAACTCCAAGTACTATTCAATCTTCATATTATTTCAACAAAAAGCTTACGACTACGAAAATATTAACTTAAAAATATCCTATCTTTTAAATAATAAACGTTCGTTTTCCCTAAACGAACAATTTCGATTCGAAGCGTATTCGATACTCTGTCGAATCAAAATTGTCCGAAAAACCAAAATTGATTCCTAAATCATCTTTGATATACGTAAATAAAATTAAAAACGGTATCAGACTTTTCGCGCAACGAAACACCACGCCCTCAGCGCCAGTCTAAAACCGTTCTTTCCGTAAGTAACTTGCAAAAGAAGCGACGAGGACACCAATTCGTACTCACAAAGGATTTTTTTAATATTAGCTTAACCTTTTCTCCTGATTTTTAGCTTATAACGTGTTGTGTTGTTTCCTAATACCTTTCTTTGCAATTCTAGCGTCAAATCACCTGATCATATGAATGAATCATAGTTGTATTTTAATTAACCTTAACTTTATTCTTTCAAGAATCCAGGTCCGTAGGTAAAAATTCTTTGAAAATTTTTGCTTTTTTAACGTCAATGTATTAACCGAAGATAGGGTTTTACAGCTCGTTGAACAGTTTAATTTGAACATCTCATCTTTTTAAATATCATAATGTTCCTCCATCTTCTTTTAACATTGTTTAGCTCGTGCTTCAACATAACGATTAAATCTTTGCTACCTAGACGCCATTTTGGATTAATAACGGGAGTCCTCTAAAAACACCTTTCTAATTCTAACAATACAATGAAACTGGCGTTGTAAAAGGTACTTAGTGGAGATTTGAAATAAAATCTGGTACGATTCCAGTTACTCTAAGTCTATCGGCCACGACATTGATTCTTAAGACTGTTTTTATGGCTATTCCATTGCAATAATAATATTTCTATTGACTGAGATTACCCTTCTCTCCGAATAAGGGTTTTCCTTTAATTTCAGTAGTTTTGACACTATTATTATGGGTTTGTACTTAATCATGTTACCTACTATTTCTCTGTACATTTATGCAGATAATCTTGAAAATATGCTTTCAAATCTTTAGTTTTTTTTTCGTAATTTTGGGATCATAACTGATCTTACTAGAACTTATTTCTAATCTAAAAAATTGTTCTGTCACAGTAATTCCTAATAATTTAATTAAAATTATAATCTCCGATTCACAACAGTTAAAAACGATAATTTCTCCCAATTCCTCTAACATACTCATTCGACAAAGAGAACACTAGGCTAGGTGATTCTCAAATCTATCCTACTTCTTAATAGTGCGTGCTTTTACTCTTCATAAAAAAGACTGCTTTCTGAAAACACTCCGTGTCCTATATCTTGCCATTTTGTGATAGTAATGGAACTCTTTTTAACACTTTCCTAATCCGGATACCTTCGGCACCTTATCATCTACTTAAAATTAATTTCTTGCTCATATTTCCTGCCTGTTCGTCTAATTTATTCTATTGAGTAGAAGACCACTAGAATCTTCTTCTTCGTTTTTACTAAAATCTTCTTATTTTACTTTCTGCCTGTACTCTACCTTTCGTTTTATCTTCAATATTATTCGGATTTCAAAAGATTCCGTAAAATTCCGTAATAGTTCGTTTCCGTTCGTTGATTCATCTCATCAGATATAAAGACTACTTTTTTGTCTGTTCTATTTTCATTATTTTTATTATTTATCTTTAGAATTACTTATTCTACTGTCGAAGTTTTAGATTTTTTATTCCTAAACGCACTGTTCTATTTCTTCCCAAAACGTACGCCTAAACCTACATCAATACTTTTGTCTGGAGTAGGTCCGACCGACTTAAAACTACTTTCTTTCTTCGTTCCTAAATTACCGACCTATAGAACTTCAGCGTTCCTGTTTTTTCCTATTTTATTAAAAAAAAACTAGCACACGCTCATGATCACGACATCTCTATCACTGTCCTGAAAAATATGGACTACCTAGGACTATATATGAAACAATTTCGCCTGTCTTCTAAAACGTTTTAAGTCCTCCCTTCCCACTTCGACGCAATCTTGAGATCACATCGGGATGTTTCTACTATTTGAATTGCTCAATCCGTATTAAAAACTTTCTTTATCCTAACCTTTCCTAACAAAAGTTTTGTCACAGGTAAGTATCGACTATCGACTTATTATATCGGTTCGGCTCCAGCTGTTTTACCGACCTACGCTAACATCGCAAAAGTCCCTACAGATGCGCGGCTACGCCCCGCCCTGCGGGTTGCGCATGATGGCGTCACTTTTTTTTCAAAACACGTAGTTCCTATACACACAGTATGTTGATTACATTATAAACTGATTAAAATAAATACACACACAGATGTTCCTCAAGGGAAACAAAAATTACAGACATTTAAAAAAAAAGTAGGTTTATCTTTAAAATAACGCTCGACGACTCTTTTACGATCTTATTAGGTATAACCGACTTAAACTCAATCGATAATAATATATTAGGGAAAGACTAACCCAATCTCCCATCAAATATTTCATCCAAGAAAACGTTATAATTATCCAAATACACATTTTATCTCTCGGCAATTCCATTTACGGTCTGACCCGTACGTGAAGTAATTGAAAACGTGATAAGATATTTAAGTTTATTTTAAAATTAGCATACACCTAATCTTAATTTATTTGCCCGTATCTTTCCGTACGTACATTGTATAGGTACCTAACTGCGTAGTTAATAGTTCCTACTTAGATTACCACTTATTTTTGCGTTTTAGGTCTCACGTTGAGATTACACCGTCGTCGAGTTAATTCCGCTTTTTGTTTAATAATTAACCGCTTTATCTTAATTAAAATTAATCCTCCTGAACTTTTGTTTTTTAACTCATTATAATTTTGTTCATAACGTACCTTATAGATATCTTTTTTCTAAATGAGCCTTCCCGACCAAAGGGACGGCAGAGCTACCGAAAAATATCAGCGATAAATCAAACAACTTAAGCCTAATTTCCGACAGAAACTGAAATCTGAAACCTAATAAATTTAAAAGTAATTATATTCTTTATACCGATTTATCCTAAATATATAGGTAATATTTTGTTTAGTTACACGGAAGATTCAAACGTCATATCATAGGCTAAAACAAATATCAGCTGGTTTATAGTTGATAAGCGATTAAATAACATTCACAAATAAACAAACGAAATGAAGGTCAAATAAGACGCCATTTTGGACACCTATGTCGGCAAACATAAAACACCGGTATTAATGATCCTACACCGAAATATCCGTAAAAACACATATAATAATAATCTAACACGTAAAATATAACTTTTAAACGACACATCAGAAGCAATTGAAACGAAATCAAAAAGAAAAATACTAACACAACCACATCATGGCGTTCTGTGACGCAATTTCGAAGAAAACCAATTCCTGCCAATATTATGCAAAACTTTACGTTACAAAAACAAAAATATAATAAAATAATACCTTACCTTACATCTTATCCTTAAAAAAACGTCTTCCCCTGCTTTATACAATCAAAAATAAGAGGATCTACGCAGTACTCGTCAACCGGGCGATGACTCCGCCATTTTATGCGCTAACGGGACTTGCCACCTCTTTAGCTATACTCCGTACGATAATATACATTTTTAAAACTATGTTTTTACTCGCTATGTGCCTACATTTTAAAGGGCCTGACTGGTCCTACCACTACTCAATCCTAAAATACATGTTTAAATCCGAACCTCACCACTAGGCTTGGAAAAGGTATCTCAAAGAAACCCCCCCGCGTTTCAGTTTATATAGCCATTGCGTCAGACGCAGGCCCCTCAACCCACTTTACTATACGTACAATTTGGAAAGACCCGAAAACGCCACGCGGGCTAGCGGAAATAAACAAACACTCTGAGTAGACGGGTAACCGTTCTAGAATGTTCTTTGCCGCATAGTAAGAGATGGCATTACGAGAAAGAACGAGATGCCCATATGTATTGATCGTATTTTCCAGAAGAATCGTCCGCAGTACCGCAAAAGGGTGAAAGAGACAAATGATAAATTATACGAGATGGCAATATCCTTTGGTATGTTCTAGAATCAATAAAGCCAGCCGGTGTGGCCAGCGTTCGTATCAAAATTCCCCTAGTGGAAAGCTTTACAATGACCACGCCTTGCGTGCTTATGTTTACCGTAATATTAACCAGCATAATTTGCCATTACCAGTATACGCTCAAGTATTAATTTCGTTCTACTAATTAAAATCCTCAAATCGGATACTAAAAAAACGAACAATATAGCTCGGCTCATGTTCATCCTTTTTTAAATTATATTGACTGTCTCTTTGGTCACAAGCGCAACTTTTGAGCATGAGGTCTTTGGTTCGATTGATATACTACACATTTGCCTAATCCTTCGGGGAGTACAGGCGTGATGCAATGCTGTGCCCCTTGAAGCGTCAATGGTCTGTTAAATAAGAATAAAAATGAGGAAATCATAATTTGAATTTTTTTTATGTTTTTCAAGATGAAGTACCTACCTGACTAATTGTAGACCCTAAAAGCAGGGTATTTATGAAAAGCTCAGATAAAGAAATATGGCAGTAATCACCACATGGGATAAGACGTGATGATGTTAACTGTCAACGTAATATCGATGATGTTATAAGTATGTACTTAGTAGGATGCTGCCACAGAATGCTAATACCAAAAAAAACTTTTAGGATTTAAATGATTTACTGAGTAGGTAATATATCTGAAATTATTTAGGTAGACTTAGTACGACACACTTATACATATTAATTAAAGTAAGATTTTAATTGAACTTTTTTTTTTAATAATCTCTTAGTAACCCTTTCAATATAAGCAAATCAACACAATTATACCATAAAAAGAACACAATACCACGTTTTCAGGGAGTTTTTATCAGCTGGTATTACCATTTGTTGCTTACTTACTCATAATAGCTCGTTCTCTCTCTGTCGCGAACGCTGATTGGTCGGCAAATATAAAACTTCAAGAAACTTCTTTCGTAGAACGAATCTGATTGGAGCGTTGAGCACGTTCTAGATTGTTCTCGAACGCTATTGGCTTCATATATAAACTGGCAACGAGCGCGGCAAAGCATTCAGTATTTGAAAACACAAACAAGCGAAGAGAAGTCAAGGAGCGGTAATACTACCGAACAAAGTTAACGCAGTGAAGAGAAGAAAGTTAATAAGTGAATTATCATCGAGTTTACTGTTTAAGTGTTATAAGAAGAATATTATACAAGTGAAAATGCCAGCCATCGGAATTGATCTTGGTACTACCTACTCGTGCGTCGGAGTGTGGCAGCACGGGAATGTGGAGATTATCGCCAACGACCAGGGCAACCGAACCACTCCATCATACGTGGCGTTCACAGACACCGAGCGGCTCATCGGTGATGCCGCCAAGAACCAGGTCGCCCTCAACCCCAACAACACAGTGTTCGATGCCAAGCGACTCATCGGTCGCAAGTTTGACGACCCGAAAATTCAACAGGACATGCAACACTGGCCCTTTAGAGTTGTCAACGACTGCGGCAAGCCTAAAATTCAAGTTGATTTCAAGGGAGAAAAGAAAACGTTCGCGCCGGAGGAGATCAGCAGTATGGTGCTGACGAAAATGAAGGAGACCGCTGAAGCATACCTCGGCACCACAGTACGAGACGCCGTCATCACAGTCCCTGCTTACTTCAACGACTCACAGCGGCAGGCCACCAAGGACGCCGGTGCCATCGCCGGACTGAACGTGCTGAGGATCATCAACGAGCCAACAGCCGCCGCACTCGCCTACGGTCTCGATAAGAACCTTAAGGGTGAACGTAATGTGCTTATATTTGACTTGGGTGGTGGCACATTCGACGTATCCATCCTGACCATCGACGAAGGCTCTCTATTTGAAGTAAGAGCGACTGCCGGCGACACACACCTGGGAGGAGAGGACTTCGACAACAGACTCGTCAACTTCCTCGCCGAAGAGTTCAAGCGCAAATACAAGAAGGATATGAAAAAGAACTCGCGCGCCCTCCGTAGACTGCGCACGGCCGCGGAGCGCGCTAAACGCACATTGTCATCAAGCACGGAAGCGTCCATTGAGATCGACGCACTGCACGAAGGCATCGACTTCTACACGCGAGTGTCTCGTGCACGTTTCGAAGAGCTGAACGCAGACCTGTTCCGCGGCACCTTGGAACCAGTTGAGAAGGCGCTCAAAGACGCGAAACTAGACAAGAGGTCCATCCACGACGTTGTACTTGTCGGCGGCTCCACTCGCATCCCCAAGATCCAAAACATGCTGCAGAACTTCTTCTGTGGTAAGCAGCTGAACCTGTCCATCAACCCTGATGAGGCAGTTGCCTACGGTGCGGCAGTGCAGGCAGCTATTCTGAGTGGTGAGCAGCACTCCAGGATCCAAGACGTGCTGTTGGTGGACGTAGCTCCTCTATCTCTCGGCATTGAAACAGCTGGTGGCGTCATGACGAAGATAGTCGAGCGCAACGCTAAGATCCCATGCAAGCAGTCGCAGACGTTCACCACTTACGCAGACAACCAACCAGCTGTCACCATTCAAGTATACGAGGGTGAGCGAGCTATGACGAAGGACAACAACCTGCTCGGCCGCTTCGACTTGACCGGCATCCCACCAGCGCCTCGCGGAGTGCCAAAGATCGATGTCACCTTCGACTTAGATGCCAACGGCATCTTGAACGTATCTGCAAAAGAAAACAGCACAGGCCGTAGCAAGAACATTGTCATCAAGAACGACAAGGGTCGCCTCTCGCAGGCCGAGATCGATCGCATGTTATCAGAAGCAGAGCAGTACAAAGAAGAGGACGAGCGCCAGCGAGAGAGGGTGACAGTTCGCAACCAGTTCGAGTCTTACATCTTCAGCGTGAAACAAGCGCTGGATGATGCTGGTGACAAGTTAAGCGAACAAGACAAGCAGGAAGCACGAAGTCAGTGCGATGAAGCGCTGAAGTGGCTTGATAACAACACGCTCGCTGAGAAGGATGAGTACGAGCATAGATTGAAGGAGCTACAACGTGCTTGCTCGCCCATCATGAGCAAGATGCACGGAGCGGGCGCTGCTGATGCGGGAGCAGGACAGCAATACAGACAGCAAGCCAACACTGGACCCACGGTTGAAGAAGTCGACTAAGTGCTCACTAATTCAGTGGAAATTAGCTTAAAAAAATAAGTTCTTAGTGATCTTAAATCACACTGGAAATTAGACCTGATCTCTAGTCCCACCAGTCATGCATTTCCATATTGTGAAAGCATTGTTAATTATAATCTAGATTTTAAGTTAAATTATTGTAATTTTAAGTTTAGAAAAAAAGATAACGTGCTGACAAAAAAAATAAAAAATATTTTAATTAAAGCTCTTGTCTTTATCTTTTTACTTTACTTTTTAAATGCCTACCAAACTCGCTAGATAAAATCACAATAGTACATCTTAATCACACAACCCTAAATAAATCAACCAACACAAACACACATATATTAAATACACTGTATAATATAAACGCAGTACACAACCGAACTAATTACAAAAATAGAAACTATAAAATTACACAAACATGAACAACACAACACAGAACATACAAGCAAACAATCTACACTATGAACAATTTACTATTATAATAACTCACTAGGTCCCAAGACCAGTCAGGGCAATAACTTTACTTTGATTTAGGTTAGTACAAACCGAGGTTTCCAACATCTAGGCAACTCATGCTAAATGTAGTAATACAAGGCCCTAACATGAAAGTGAGTTCAAACGAAAATTTCACTTCCCAAAGCATTTTGGTTTAATTTTTTCCGCCTAGTAGAATATAAAGATAAGCAACTAAATAATTATTACGCGAAACGAATATTTTCCACATTTAAATGTTAGAATTTTCGTTACTTTTACTCCACGTTCGTGTCGTGAGTTTTAAAGTCAGGGGTAACGAGGGCTGCGGGACTGTTCGAAAGAGATACCGTGGCCCTGGAACACAAAGGGCAAAGAAGGAACATGGATGGGTTTTAGTCAGTACAAGTCTGACACTCCCTTCCGCTCCGCCCAGAGTGGGGGGTCATTTGATAATTTCCCGTCCGGAAAAAAAAAAAAGGGGGTAACGAAAATATTCTTTATTATTTACAGTTGCACCCAACTCTAAAACCTGCCTATAACTCAAACAAATAAGGTTCGTGCAGTTGCTCTGCATTACAACACTGATACTTACCATTAAAGAGTTGCTTCGTATTTCTACAAAAAAAAAAAACGTTACAATAATAAAGTTTTGCTATACTTAGGTGGCAATATTCTTTAAAGAGACAGATATACAAATTATCCTGCTTACCACGTTACATTCAACAACATTGCAACCCATTACTATAATATAATGCTTAATGTACATACATATAAGTACATTAGGATATTATATCCTGTAAGTGACTGCAACATTGCCTTTATTTGTAAAGCTGTTTTGGTATTTTATTTTATCGAGGCGTGCTGGGTGGTGAGTATAATTATACTCACCAGTTTCTAAGTTTATCTTGGACAACACTGACATTGGTGAAGGAAGACATTGTGAGGAAATCTGGACTTATAATTTATTCATATAAGTCTGAAATCGCCACCCCGTGTTGAGCAAGCGTGGTGATATACTTTCGTGCCTTCTCTGTATGAGAAGAGGTCTTTGCCAAGCAGTGGGATAGTAATGGGATAGCACACTCACCACTAGGTCCAGTTGAAAACCAGCGTCACGTACTTATTTGTCTGGTATTTTGCTGAACTGGCGTAGCCCTGAGGCTCAAAATATTATCTTAATATTTTAAAGTTATTTCTTTTCTCTGTACTTTTATTGTGTGCGTTTGTGACATGTTTCCAGTGTCAAATAAACATACCAGTATTATATTGATGCTCTGTGTAAATATATTTTCTTACAAAACCAACCAGACCAGCGCACTCAGGGTTTGTACTAAAAAAAAAACAAAATAGTGCGTATAAAACCATACGGACGGACACACAGTGTCTGGTTTTCAACCTTTCGGTGCCAACGGAACCATCAAAACTAAATAATTCGGTTAGCAATGATTGTCGTCAATATCCTGCATACGCTGCTAGGGCCTGAAGTACTTTTGACGCGGCGTGGGCGTGCTTAGCAGCGTAGACTTGTCGTAGGCCTACGTAGCAACGTAGTCAAAGCGCTGGCTCGCGTAACTGCGTAGACGCGGCGTAGGCGCGCGTAGCAGCGTAGAACTAGCATAGGTCTGCGTAGGCCCGCGGTAGATCTGCGTAGTTAGCTGTGTAAGCCCACGTAGCAGGTAAGATGTAGCAGGGTAGACACGACACGGGCGTACGTCTGTATAGCAGCGTACACGAGCCCGCGCAGAGTTGTTCCCTCTGATAAGAGTCCATGCATGATTCGTTTCCTACCAATATTGTTGCAGAAACTTACGAGCCTTTACATAATAAATGAATTTGAATTTTCGAAAATTCTCTTGCCACACTCGGGAATCGAGAGATTTCATGGTTTTCCTTTCATTTAATTAATCGTGTTTGTTAGAGAGATTTTATCCTTATGATTGACCTTAGCGATTAATGTCATAAAAGCACAGTGTTATTTTTTGGAATTTAGCCGGTTCGATTCTCGAGTGTGGCAAGCGAATTTTCGAAAATCTTCGAATGCAGATTTATTTCTTTTTAAAAATAAAGGAATATTTCCTTTGAGTAAAATTTTCTCCAGTATTTTGAAATACTTTCCCTCCAGGTGGCGTTGAAAAATTCTACCCTGCATATCTATGGGCCAAAGTAGCCTGAAAATAAATGGTTGTTGTTGTTGTTGTTTTTCGGGATTTAGGTGAGGCTAGCACGGCAATGTACCTTATCACTTGACATAAGAAAAGAGTGCCCAGCAGTGAAATTTTACTGTAGAATGATGGTAATACTGATAAAAAATACTTATTTAATTAAAAGACACATAAATAAATAAACGACAAAAGATTAACACTATTTAAATGCAGCGCGAGCGTCATCTCACTATCTCATCTCGTTTTTCGCATTAAACTAACTTTCAATAGATTTCTTTTAGTAGAGTAACTTGATAATTTCTTAAAATTATCTTAAAGAAACGCTACCCGTAGAAATCAACATCAAGTCAAGAGATTTGATTAATCCTCATAAGCTTGTCATACCTGTAAAAAAAAATGTATACAGTGCATAAATAAAATCGACTATTTATACTGTACTGAACTAAAATGAGATCATTCAATGCATCACTATAAAAACCATAACCACAGGCCACAGAGTATCCATGACAACAACTTGACATTGACACTGACAGTTGACATACCTAAAAAGTGTACTCTTTGATCGACATCGCTTCTTCACATTCTTGATTGTAGCTGTAATTTATTTTATCGCGATGCATTGAGAAAGTGTAATGAGTGTTTGGTGCTCGTGGTCGTGGTATTGTTACGTGTGTGTTCATTAAAAAATAAATGCTTGATTTATAATTAAATCGTTAGGTGTAAACTTCGGAAATGGCGCCGAATTTTAGTAAAATTACTTCACGGACTGATGTGAAAATTGCGTTAGCAGCAACAGCAGCGCTAAGTGCCTGGGTAATCAGGAATTCTTTAAAGTCAAGGTTAGTTGTTCTTATCAATATGTATTTAATTGATCAATATTTTTAAAGAAGATAATGGAAATACAGAATAAGACCAGATTGTTGTAAGCCTTTCAAAAACTATTAACACTACTAAAAAAAGTTCAGTTAAGTTCGCAGAATTTATTATCAAACATTACTCGGAATATTAAATTATTATTCTATTTTTTTAAATGAATACTTTTACTTTATTTACTTTCTCACAAAATATATGCATTATTTACCAAACTCATAATATATACATAATATGTATCTAAAATAGAACAGAATTTTCATTAAAGGGTGTCAAAAAGTTTGTCCACATCATTTTCTTTTCTGGAACTAAACAATAATGATGAAAAGTTCTCTGAATGAGGAATTCTCCAAAGAAAGTATACTACATACTTTGAAAAAAATACAAAATGTTATTGATTCACAAAAAGTTATGATCCAATAAAATCCCATAAAATACTTTTATCATAATTAAAAACTTTTTTAACTGTGTTTTCATACAATTTTGACACAAAACAGACTTACCTATGAGTAAAGAATATTTTTTTGGATACTTATTTATCTAAAGTTTGAGTTTTGATTAGTATGAAGTTAGCAGCAAAATTTGAATTCAGTTACTTAGCAGCAAAATTTGAGGTTGAAGTAGTTTTTTATTTCCACAATTTTTTTGCCTAGACCTTTTTTGCTTAAACAGCATAGAAATATTTATTATTCTTAGAAATACTATATTTTATACACAACTATATTTTATATGAAATTCTGCAAAATCGGGAAAAAATATATTATGAGAAGCCGCTTCCACATTTTTGTACCCTTTGCTGGAAACAAATGTACTTAAGGTCAATCTAGAAATGGTTTGTCACACAGTTTTACAACAAAAAAAAATTTTTCAACAAAAGAAATGATGCTAGATAATTCAATTCAAATTAAAAGCTCCTAAAAAAAAAACATTATATTTGTATAGTAATTGTAACATTTATATTAATGAAAGGTTGTTGAAATAACAAAAATGTAACTCCCACAGTTTAAATATACCGATTTCTAAATAACATCTTTATTAATTGCAGCAAACACAAAAATGTCAAAGCAGGCAAGTTATCACCGGAAGAACAGATACAATACATGATAAAGGAGAGAAACAAAAAAGGTCCAAAGGCACAAGTTGATGCCCAGTTCTTAGCAGAACTGAAAACACTATGGAAGATCATGATGCCCACGTTGTGGTCCAAGGAGAGTGGTTTCATGGCTCTCATTGCTTTCTCCTTGATTTCACGGTCCATGTGCGATCTGTGGCTTATACAACACACAACGCTAATAGAAGGGTGAGTTTTTATTTAATTACTGTTTTGCATTTGTAATGTCACATAGATTCTATGATATTTAGAAATAATTGTCAGGCTATAACTATAATGTTTCCACTGATACGAGTCTCTTTATGCAAGAGGGATCTGTAGTCTACCCTAGCCCCCAGTGCCTGTTAGAGGATCATACATGTCTTCGAATTCAAAGTTAGGATGGTCTCATGTCAGTTATTTATTTAATAATATCAATTAAAAAATAATATAATTTTAAAATTAATTCTATTGTAGTAATTGTGTGTACAAAATAAAATAAATGCTAACAAACAATTTGCTCTAAAATTTACCTAACTATACTATTACTACTATTTACTTTACTACCTATCGCATACTCATGTGACTAACAATGTATGTTTCCAATTTGAAAAACTATTACCAAAATAATATTCAGATTACATTACTAAATAAATTTACAAAGAACAAATGTTAACTTGTAAAGTTATGCCGCTATATAAATATACAAATGTGTATTGTTTATATTTAAAATAATGTCCATATGATGTAACAATGTAAATTGTCATCTATTTTCAGCTATAAACTTAATTAAGTATCTTATATTCATAATATTATACTTTTTGTTTGCCCAGAAAGAAAATAAATAAAATACATAACTGGACATAATTCTTACTCAATATCATATAATGTACTTCCTCAATTTCTATACGAAAACAAAAGTATAAATAACAAGCCTGTAAAAATACTACAGAATACTATAGAGCAAAGCCATAAAAAAATATAAAATAGTTTAAAAAGAAATCATATCAAACTTATTTTACTTGAACCATTCAACAAGCTACGCAATGTTTCATCTCGGCCTTAGTTAAATGATTTCTTTAAAAAACAAACAGGAAGCCATTAGACAGGACAGTTTCTAATGTATGTTAGATATGTTGAAAGAGTGGGTTGAAGAAGTGACAAGTGTGTCTCCAACAAAGGGTTAAGGATGTCTATGAATGGTCATCAAGAAATATAATGGTACTTATACTCAGAAATCTAGCATTAAGTTATTATCTATCTATTGCTTATACAGCCTATAATGTCTGCTGGGACACAGTCAAATAGGCCTCCTGTCTGTGAGAGTTGAAATATTAGATTAATAATCATGTAAACTTCACATACATTTGCGATATGCGCATGTCCATCGTTGGTTGACTAATATTAACAAGTAACCTTTAATTAAAAGAATCAAGAAACCCGACTGCTACGGCTTGCAATATAGCGCCAAAAAACGGCCATTTTGTTTTAAACACCTATCTAAGGACACATGGGTTTTTGAGACGAATCTAATGATACCTTAATCGTCGAAATTCATCCAGCCATTTGGAACATACGAGGTGATAAATAAATTCTTTAGAAACTCACAAATTATAAAGAAACACAAGTTACGCTCGAAAAACATAACCCTTCCTTAGCAGTCATGTAAAAATATGAAATTAATTTGCCTGTTAATTATTTGTATGGTTAAATTACTGAATTAATTTTAACGAGGTAGAAATATTTTTTTGAATATTAGAGAGGATAATTTATATACTTACTTAATTAACAGGTTGGGCACATTTATAAAAGTGCATACCTATAACGTGAATTTGAAAGTGTGAAGGAAGTCACAATACAAAATGTTATGTAAATACTGTGGCCTTTGCAAATGGATTCCCTGTATCTATGCATGAATGCATTACACATGGAAGTGTTTTGTAAATATTTACCTACTTCGAAAATGTTTGATTTTCTGTAAAACGTGTTAGTTTAATTATACATACTAATATTATAAATGCGGAAGTAACTTTGTCTGTCTGTTGTCACCATCCGCGCCTTAACGGCTGATCGGAATCCAATAAAAATTTGCCCCCAAGTAGCTAGAGGGGACATAGGGTACTTTTTATCCAGGTAGTAAGTTCTTTTGGGATAACTTCTGCCCTCCACGTGGGCAAAAGTTTTTTTTTTAAATAAAATAAGCAAAATCAACCTATAATGGTTACACTGCTCAGACACCTGTGTATTCTCTTACGAGAAAGGAAAAAATATCTTTGAAATTATTTTTAACTTATTTTTATTTAATGTAAATAATATTATAATTTATATTTCGTATGGGCCATCTTGCCTGAAATCAAAGACTTTTTTTAATACTATTTGAGATTGACTGAGTCTACAAAGTAAAGACGCCCATGGAATATAATTTATCCAGTATTGTATGCAAACCTATCGAATTTATTACGGCTTTGTCAGTGACATTTGGATAATCGCTCACCTTTACTGGATTTTTAAACGAATTTGAAAATCAAATTTCCTAAGTACTTACCTATTTTGTAGTTTTGATACAATGTAGAAACTTGCAAAAAAAAATCTAATTGTTATTTAAAATGATAGTACATAATTGATTATGATTTGCATGCCCATGGGGGGCGGCAGAGCATAGAATAGAATAGAATAGAAATAATTTATTTGCATTGAATGTAGGTACATACATGAGTTGTTACAATAGTAGTTATTTGTTCCTGGTACATTCTATCATTTGGTATGCAAAAATTTATACTTATAAACAATTATACAACTTCAATTTAAAAGCTTTCAACAAAAAATCAAAATTAAGTAACAATAATAATACAGCTATATTTTATCTGTTAGGAAATCTGATACAGAATAATAACATTTTTTAATTAATAAAGACGAAAGCTGTTTTTTAAAAATTGTCAAAGGCTGCTCCTTGATGCTATTTGGAACCTTATTATAGATTATAGGCGCCATACCTAAAACACTTTTTTTGAATAAAGATGTATTGTGAGGATGGAGAACTAACTTCTACGACAACTTCTATGTTCCCAAATTCACCCATGTTTGCGAAGAAATAAATAAATTGATTTGATTTGCACATTATACAAGCTATAGAAAATCATAGTGATTGGATTTACCGACATCATGTATTTTTACAAATTATGAATATGACCTTCAGGTTTTTCTGTAGACTAAAAAAGTGCTTGCTTTACCAGCAAAGCTGGTTAATAATTTATGTGTAAATCTGTGCGCTGACCGCCATAACAGGATTCACCTGATTTCTTTTGATTTTTCATCACTGGTATTTATTCTATCCTTTTGACGTGAGATTATCCAACGAAGGCTAACTTTAAACCCAAAAAAAAACATAACGTTAAAAAGAAACATATTTTAAGGAGAGACCTCTAATCTCTTCTGCACCCATTAAGAGCTATAGCGTAACCATCACGTCCGCCGTCTCGTAAGTCTCCTCTAACATAACAATTTGATTGGCCACGTTATATCGTACGATACTAGTATACTTCATAGATTACGTCATAGATCTTGTCGTATTTATACGAAACCGGATTCTAATAGCCCTATTTGAATCGAGAATAGCCAGCTTGGTTCCGAACAAAGTATAGACATTAAGGTGATATGCTACTACCATGTGATGCGAGAAAGTTTGCAGTCTGAGATAGTTGACAGGTTGTAATTGAGTGCCCTGTGGGCCTGCTGTCTGTAATAGGTATTAAAGACATCACAGTAATAGTATTATCTCTTTAAATATCGTCGACTATCAGATTAGATCCTAGAGAAGGTGGTTCTGCAAATACCAGTTGTATTAGGAAACAAGTCTCAATCCAAAAGGAAAAATGAAAATAAAGAAAGATAGAAAAAGGAGACTATGTTGTACCTACATAGATTTTCATTGACACAAGACGTTATAGTCAATGCAAACAACCTACCCATCATAATGGACTAATGGATGATCGATGACTAAATAATGTCAATAGCTACCAAAGATTTAGAATTTCTATATTCGCTGCGAAACTTCCTAGGTATAATCCCGTCAAAGCTGATCGAGGTTAAATAGTTAATATGTGAATAGTAAAATAACAAAACATTATGTTATGTAAAAACATGTTTGGAAAGGCTGACCAACGAATTTGCTGACCAAATTATGTAAGAATAGCTTTTGCCCTACGGCGTTGCCCGCGTGGAAGTTAGAAATTACCCCACATGTACGTACCTACTGTTGGGATAAAAGGTATCCTATAACCTAATGTAGCACATGATTTACATGCGTTCAGCGGTTACGACGTTAAGAAGTAACAGACAAACAAACACAGTTTCGCATTTATAAATATTATTATCGATCAAGGTATAATGTACATAAGTTCTAAAACTAAAACCCGACTACTGAATAAAGTCGGTTAAAATGTAGCCTATGTTACCCGGGCCTTAATAACGAAGCGATTGACACCTTATTCATCAAAATCGGATGAATAGTTTAGGCGTTACGGAGGAACATACATAAATACAATCATACATACATAGACTGCTAAAATCATAACCGTTCCTTTTGGTTTCGCCGTAGCCGGGCAAAAAAAAAAAATGGATGCTTAGCAGTCTAGTCTAGTCAGCCTTTGAGTATGTCCGTATTGAATACCATTAACTCTAGGAACTCTATTGAAATACCTTTGCTTGTTTGCCCATTCGAGGCGGTAGGTGCGAGCGTCGGAATCTGCAAAGCTATGTGTAGAGTATTTCACACTTTCCCATTTGCATGAAGGATGTGCGAGTAATTAAATTCTATTCTCCAGCGATGGAACCTAAATGATCTTTGAAATCGAGTTGATGCAGTCTTCTTAGATTAGTACTTTGTAGTACTTTGTTTGATAGTCACGGGACCCTACCCGTGACTATCTTTGGTCCTTTTTTTGGACTGCTTCGTTCGTCTCACGGTCGCAAGTGTGACTGCTAAGCGTGGGTTCCTGGCTTTGATTCCTGGGTCGGGCAAAAACTGTTATTGGCTTTTCCATTAGAGACTTCCGACCTTGCCGTCCCATCGGACTGTGAAAATGAGGGAAGAAAGTGTGCACTTGTGCCTGCGCACACACTCGTGCACTATAGTAACTCCCGCGCCGATGGCTAATCTCCGCTGAGATTGGCCGCCGTGACCGAAAAGGGTAAATAAATTTTAACGAAGCCGAAATACACTTGTTCTCCCCGCTATTGCGATCATTTTTTTGTTGGGGACCATACCTGGGAACCTTCTTGTTACGGAGTTATTGGGGGGTCAAAGTTCCAACTTTTTCACAAGTTTTTTTAAAAAAAATACTATTTAATGCATCCATAAGCACAAAGTTTTAAGTGCGCTGAGTTTTACCGTAAAAGGTTATTTTTAACCCCAAAAACAAAAGTCGTTTCTCAGCAATTCTGTGTACGGAGGAGCTCGTGGCTAAATAATAACAGCCGCTTGGGTCAATCTTTAGGTTAAGCCGTGCTTGCCTAGGTTGGTCTGTGGATGGGTGACCGCCCATTACATACCGAGTTTCCTCCGTGCCTCGGAAAGCACGTTAAGCCGTTGGTCCCGGCTGTCATTTGTAGATCTTTGACAGTCGTTAGGCAGTCAGTGGCCCAAAAAGTATGACAACCAGTCTTACCAAGGGGTATCGTATTACCCAGTTCTAACTGGGTTGTGGAGGTCAGATAGGCAGTCGCTCCATGTAAAATACTGGTATTCAGCTGCATCCGGTTAGACTGGAAGTCGACCCCAAAATAGTTGGGAAAAGGCTAGGCAGATGATGATGAATTCTGTGTACGGTTACTTAGTTTGATGTACAGAATGCTTGATTAACGGCTTCGTGAAGGGTCCGTTTACACCTTGTGTTGTTCCTTATATTATGATCTCATAAGCACAGCATCAGTTTCCACTGCTGGGACGCCGGCACTCTCTCTGTGAGATCGAGCAAGCCGTATCCACGACGCGGGTTAATTGAAGGGTTGGATCACAGGTTGGATGCATTCCTGAGGTTTCCTATCGTTTTGCGAGCAGTGGTATTGATGCCTGGTGGGTTCGATCCGACACTCGCAAGTTGAAGCCGTTACCACTGCTCTCACTTTTACCAGTATTCATTAGTTAGTTTCAATTTGACGGCACGGTTGGCGCAGTGGCTGAGCGATTGACTGCTGCGCTTCGTGTCGCGGGTTCGATTCCCGCACGGAACAAATATTTGTATGGCCTACAGGTAGTTGTTCCGGGTCTGGCTGTTTGTGTATGTGAGTTTAAATGTTTGTAAACACACCCACGATACAGGAGCAATTCCTAGTGTGGGACAACGTTTTTTTTTAAAAAAAAAAAAAAAAAAAGTACAGACGCCAGCACAGCAAGCTACTACAGTCTGTCAAATTTCTTTAATAGATTTTCAACTTTATCGCTATACTATTAGGTTCAAGGTTTATTGGAAAAATTTACAGTTTCGGGTAGCTTTATGTGCTGGCGTCTGTACAATGGTAGTACAGGGTCAATATCCTCATCTTATCATAAACGGAAATCTTTATATACCTACTCTTGCTATTTTAGATCAGCGTTGCCAGATTTTTTTTTCTCAAGTCGTGATTTTGGAACTTTTTGAGTGAAAAAAGCGGGATTCTTTTAGCGAAAGCGGGACATAGTAAAAAACGTACATAATTAATCAGAAGTTTTCAAATATTTATCTTTTTATTTGAATTCAAATTGCGTTGACAATAGGTAGCAAAAATAGCCTTAAAAAAATCAGATTTACCCTATCGTTAAATAGTTGAGTCTTATTCGTCTTCTGAATAAAAAAAAAACAGAAATTAAAATCAAAAAAGTATTATTCATTAGAAAAATATGGCGTTTCAAACAATAGTCTATGGAGTGAGTGTTACAAATTGCAACTTACAAAAAGAGAATAATTATTTATAATAATTACTTATTCATGATATTTCTGTGAAGATTTAACTTCTTTTAAAGTTCCTTTTTCTCTTTAATAAAGATGAACAACTCTTCACAAGATAGCTGTAGATTAAACTGGATGAGTAATTCTGCTTTCATCAAATTTACTTTTTTCGGCCAGTCCACACTTGTCTGTGCCACCCGCCTATGCTTCCTCGGCACGCTGCACGCACGGTCAAGTTGTCCCCAAAAACCGGGACTGAGCCTATCCCGCGCGGGACATTTAATTTTGATTTAAAAATCGGGACGTCTGGCAATACTGCTTTAGATCCATGACTCAAAAGGCTAGTTTTCCCACAAAAATTCACTAACAATGGTTTTAATTGAGGATTAATTGTTCTATTTTATTTTAAATATACATTTGATACCTTAGTCATAATTTCCGTCGTGAGAAAATACTATGCAAATATGCATTAAATCTAATTAGTAGGTATTTATATTACATAAGAACAATAATGCACATGATGATAAAATGTTTTAAAATCTTTTCTTGTAGATATCATTTTTATGAAACGGTCCTTGATCCTTGCTTATTAACGCCGTCACTCTGGGATCGAAGTCCGTTCTATCGCAATACTTATCGACTTGTCAAAGATAAAATATCGCCAAAATGACCTCAGAATGACCGTTGGTACTGCGATCTCTGCCTCGCCTTGGGTAAAGTCCATTGGATTCATCTTGTCTTTAAATATGTAGGTATTAAATACATATCTTTCTAAATAAATAATATAAAACCTATTTAAATTTACTTATCTATTTAAATAGATGAAAAAACTTTCTATTAAAAATAATTGATGTAAAAAATTTATTGGTTTAAATAAGTCACTTGTTAGACCAGTTTATTTTTAGTCTTACACCAGATTTTTGCTTGCCATAATAATCAATTAGCGTTGCGACGTAGCTACAAAAAAAAAATGTACCTTAAAGTACATTTTGACAAATCGTCGCAACGTTTCCAAATTTCAGAATGAACCTTAATAGATTATAGTGGCTGTGTTGGTTTGGTTAAAAGATTAAATAGATGCTTGTAATAAATTACTATTCGAAGTATGTACGGTTGTAAACATCATTACCATTAGAAATAATTTAAATTCATATCTCAGAGCATAAGACACTTCGTAGCTGTTAAAAAAGATAGTGTGCAATTACATTATCTTTTTACAATGACGCTTAATCTTAATTCTATTTATTTTGAGATATGAAGCTTAAGTAATCTCAAATTCAGTGTCATATTGTTAATTTCGTATGTAAATAAAAAATCCCGCGTTATCTTTGAAACACGTTTGACCTAAATTCTCAGTAAATGTACGCCAATTAATAATATAATTTTATTATATATAATTTTTAATGCATTTCGCATGGGTGTTGTATGCTCTTATATGGAGAAAGCGTGTTCTAACAGTGGAAACGTTATAAGCTGATGTTAATAGGTGTTTTTTTTTGGGGCAGGACAACTCTCTCATTTTTTAACGCCTTTTTTGAGAAGACCTGGGGGCCTAAAATGGTCGCTTTAGCAGAATCTTTAATCAGAAGTCATAATATTAACTGCGTCTGTGACCATTTTAATAATTTTAGCGTGATTCATATTACGAGTATTATCCTATAATGATTCTAAAGCCGGAAAGTTCTGGAGTGGCGACCGCGAACTGGAAGACGTTGCGTTGGAAGGCCTCCCAAAGGAAAAGGTAAAGGTTGCGGGGATCCGCTGGATGCGAGACGCACGGGACCGGTCAATGTGGCGACACTTGGGGGAGGCCTATGTCCAGCAGTGGACGTCTTTCGGCTGAAATGATGATGGTGATGATGATTCTAAAGGCCATTTTGGGCCGCCTGCTGTGTTTTAGTCCTTTTCTCCCAACTCACTTTCAGTATTATTCTGAGAATAGTTGCTTCAAGAAACTGACTAAGACTTTATGATTTGAATGACGAACCCAAGATCATGGTTGCAACATGCATTTTTCAATATTCGTTTTCGTCGTTTTGATGATTCTAATATTTAAATTTTCGTTTCAGCAACCTTTATGAAATCATAAAATTCCTTTACAGTTTTATTGCTATTGTGCGATTTTAAGTGTTTAATTTTTGTTTCAGATCCATAATCACAATGAACCACAAGGAGTTTAGAAGGTTATTAACACAGTTCTTCATTGCCATGCCTGTTGTTAGTATTATTTTATGATTTACTACATTGTCCATACAAACATTTACAAAAACTTATTTATAACAAGTTTATAAACATCAAACTTGCATAATTACCAATAAAAAAGCCCATTTAAAACCAATGATCTTGCAATATTATAATAGTCATATTTCCATATTTTTTCTGCATTTTCATAATTTGCTCTAAAGCCAACTTAAGGCCAGGCTTTGTCATTTTTTATAGACATGAAACCATTCATAAAGAAAGTCATTTATTTCATGGGAAAAGATAAATAAAAACATCGACATTATTCTTAGTCAGCTTATAGCATAATCTACAAATCATTAATTATTTTAAGTCTTATTTTTTTTTTCGATGACCTTGTCTGGCCCACTGCTGGGCAAAGGCCTCCCCCATGTCCTTCCAGGTACACCTACGCCACCTCGAACCAGCCTTCGTGATGCGCGTATGGATCATCTCGCCCCCCCGCCTTTTCTAGGCCGGCCTGGGCGGTGCCGTCCATCCTCAGGCATCCATCGTGTTGAAACCTTTGCCCAGCTTTCGTTATGCATGCGGCTCACGTGACCTGCCCAATTCCATTTGAACCTGGCAGCATTATTGCCTACGTCTGCAATTCAGGTCTTTGAGCGCAGCGCAGTGTTTCGTATTTGATCTGCTCTAGTCGTAATTAAACTTGATCATTATCTAGCTAATAACAAACACCTTATTATAAAGAAAATGACACATTCACGACTATTATGATCATTATCTTTCCGTTTCAGATATCAATAGTAAATAATGTACTGAAATGGAGTATAGGAGAGCTGAAGCTTAGACTAAGAACCAATCTTACGCTGCACTTGTATCAACAATACCTGAAGTGAGTATTATTTACACCATGATTTTAATTATAAGCCTAGAGGATTTTCCGATTTGGATAAGAAAATTGTACCCCGTAAGTCAGCCTATGTACTTTTTAGGGCGAATTTCACACGACTAATACGTCTGTACAGGGTTCAAGAGCGGTGTGTATTGCTGTGAAATATTGACACTCAGCGATCGAGACGTGCTAATCACGTTCAATTTCATTGGTGACAATCTCCCTGAGTTGCTTATGCAACTATAAAGTCAAGTAAATATCCATATGCCATGGAATCTAAAATCTACATTTTTTGCATGCAACTTGTATTCGTTGATTGCTTTAGCAAAAAAATTTTGCACGGAAAAGAAAAAAAGAATACAGAGAAAATGTCATCCGGCTCGAAGGACCAAACTTTCCTGGAAAAACTCACATCTTAGTTGTCTGCAACATACAGTACCTAGTTTTATTTTGAGAATTAGCCTAGAAAAAGCTTTGGGTATAAAAGTTATCTGTATAAGCCTTCCCATAAGACCTTGTTTTGCTTATCAGTATCACATGTTATATATTTTGTTTTCGTTTAGTATATATTTTCGGCTGATAACACATATCAATACTTCCACTACTACTGACTAACCAGCGGTTGAAATTTAATTTCCAAAAATTACAATCAATCCAATACTCACTCTGGGTATTGAACTCTTAAAGTTCAGGTTGCGCCACAACTTCAAAACATTTTTATGAAATTTTCGGTAGAACTAGCCACCCTAAAACCAACTTTATTTGCAATAATGTAAAGTTAAAAATGTTTTAGTAAAAATATCGTCAATTGGAAAACGTATAGGCTTATAAAACACAGTTTCGGTTACCATCTACATTAATTTGCATGTTAGAATATTAATAGGACCGATATAGCATAATAAACAACAAGTCGTTCACTCTGTCGAACCCACTTTGAACCCACTTTTAGAATAACAACAAGAATACTAATATTTTAAACGAAGTTTAACTGGTCATATGCAATCTAAATAATAGAAGCCTTGACCGCGGTCGCACACCACTGCTTTGATAACTCATCAGATTAAATACTAGCTACAAATCTTACATAATTACACTAGTCTAAACGTGGTCGCTGACAATCTGGTTAGTCTAGAAATTCAAGGTCGCTGAGCGCTCTATGGAGCGGGCTATGTCCAAAGTTTTCTTAAAAGATACCTTAGAGCCACAATGAAATTATCAGGAAAAGAACTGGAGCTACTGACATAGCTTGCAGAGTAAAACCTAAAGTGACACTAGGCTAACCAATGGACATGTTTGTCAAGGATCGGTCCCTGATGGAGAAAACGTTTCGCAAGATTGCGTATCAACAAACACAGCATAAAATTCTCCCCAAAAAGGTGAGTAGGGTGCTGCGGCGGAGCATGGAAGGCGCCTATATCCAGCACTGGGCTGTTATAGGCGGCTTTGATTAATAGAATAGAATTACTAAGCTACAGATGTCTAGGCTAGGTGTGGTCTACATGAACTAATATATGCTTAACAGCACCTGAGGCATTGATAAGTTCCACAAGGAGGTTTTTGAGCTGAGCAAAAGGTCACCTCGTCAGTTCTGCTCTCAACACTACATAGTTTATAACAAAGTCGCTTCTATGTATGCTTAGATCTTTAAAACTACGCAACGGATTTTGATGCGGTTTTTTTTAATAGATAGAGTGATTCAAGAGGAAGGTTTATATGTACAGATCGCACCCGTGCGAAGCCGGTGTGGGTCACCAGTGTTTACTAAATTCAAGTTGATGTAATATGTACAAATGTATAAGGTATATAAGTCTAAATGCGATATAAAAAGACTAAATATTAATATTAATGATCATAATGACTACTTACATAAGTTACATCATACCATGTTGGACATAAATGATGGATATTATGTAAATTAATTTTTTCGTTTAATAATCGTGTCTATTATCTTTTAGAAACCGGTTTCGCAATGTTTTGTCGGGTATTAATAGTATTATCTGATTGTGATTTTCTATGAACCATAATATCTATGTTTTTATTAAAGTCCAATAAAATACGACTACAAATTATGTTGAAAATCACCTGAAAACAATAAGCTTGTTCAAAATTACAGTATTATTAATGTATCGTAGCTGTCTAGATAGCAACATGCTGAAAGGACAAAATTGTGGTACATAAATTTGTTAATTGACTCGAAAAGAGGAATGAATCACCATATTTACACCAAGAATTCGGGCTTTAATTACGCCACCTATAAAACAAGTAGATATAAGATACCTATCTTGATTACTCACACAAACCGGTAAACACCAGACGAGTAACTGATAGACTTTGTCCTCAGACTTTGAACCTTAAAATCACGCAAGTCACTGCCCGCATGACGGTATAGTTTTGACTGAGAACTCAATTCGGTTCCATAGTTTTAAGAATAACTCATTCCTTTACGCGTATTTTATTTTGGTTTCAAACAAACTTTCAAGAATTTTAATGAAACTTCATACGCATAACCTGGGTACATAGGTCTAAAAAGTTATAAGAGAACATTTTCGAAAAATAGTGTCACGGCTAAATAAGACCGATTTTAGATTTTCCGTAGAAACAGAAATTTCCAATTATGTTTTTTTTTTTAAATACATTTTGAAAATGTTCTCTGATTATTTTTTAAACTGTATTGTATGTAACGCATATCATAAAGTTTCATTAAAATCGGTTCAATCATTTAAAAAAAAGGACCTGAAAGTTTGTATGAAATGCCGTAAGTACCAACTTCCTCTCTATAAGAAAACGAAAAGTTAAATTATTGTTTTATGTTTGCGTTTACTGTTTCGTTTTTATCGTAATAATTCTTATCAATTGAATACATACAAGATCGATGTTAAACTAGAAGAAATAAGCTGATATAGTAATTGTTTTTTTTTTCTTTACTAGATGGGGGTGTAGGGAAAAAAATGATTTTTCATTATTTTTCTATTTAGTTCAGTAACAACTGGGTTGTGGAGGTCAGATAGGCAGTCGCTCCATGTAAAATACTGGTATTCAGCTGCATCCGGTTAGACTGGAAGCCGATCCCAATATAGCTGGGAAAAGGCTAGGCAGATGATGATGATTATTTTTCTATTTATCATTATTATTTAATTTTCTTAGGAACTCTTACAAAGTCAGTAATGTATCCATAATGACACGGATTATTTTAAAATGAGGTGGAGGTTTGCAACCAACCGCTAATTCAAAATTAAACAATCTAGCTGTCTTTGTGTTCGAATCAGAGCATTGCATTCATAGTACTTTGGTAAAATGGCTCTAATTGAAACACAAAGACAGCTATAGCGTATAATGGTTGTGACCTCCGCTGACACCGCCGACCACGCAAGGAAAGCAGTATATTTTAGAATCACCAGACATAATTTTCAATGACTGTCAATTTTCGTGTGCATAGCAATTTAAATTAACAAAAAAGAAAGTATGCTTCATAAATAGGAGAAAAGTAGTACTTTGATAACGAAGAAAACATTGTATCCAGAAACTAATGTACTTTGGTAATTTCGAAACTACCAATTAGGTACATACAAATAAAATCAAAAATCAGGCGCACGACCAAAGGTACCTATTATGCGAGGACATCTAGGTTTTAACAAATATTTGATTGATGCTATCGACCACTCAATACGAAGATATAGCTGGCCATTGTCAACACGGTCCTTCGTCATATTTGCTTAGCAATTATCTTTACTTACTCAAAAAATATATATCAATGGGATTAAAAATGAGTGTATTCCATTGTTCTGTTGGTACTTGTAATATTTGTATCTATTCGTAGAGTAGTGACCAAAGCAATTACTTATGTAAACAATGCACGCTAAAGAAATATTTTCAACGTTAATGACGTAGTACTAATGTCAATTCTGTTTCTGTTAGCCTGTGTCACCCCACTGCGGGGCAAAGGCCTCTCCTCATGACTTCCAAATTCTTTGAGCCAGGGTCAATGTGGACCACTGGTCGTTGGTTTTGTCCAGCTCGTCCCGCCATCTCTTGCGAGGTCTACCGCGTCACCTGGCTGTGTCAAGGCTCCATATCGTGGTTATTTTGGCCCACAGCTCGTCGGACCTACGGCAGGCATGGCCAGCCTAGTCTCACTTTAGCTTAGCGGCTTTTTGAGCAATGTCAGTAATTTGTGTTTTGGAGCATAGTGTGATGTTGCGTACATGGCCGATAAGTTTGACGCCTAGTATACTGCGCTCCATTGCACGTTAGCAAACCTAATAAAATAATTTAATTCGGTACAAATTGAGTGAGAACAAAAGATTAAACTAATAAATTGCTGAATATCTGATGGTAGACAAGTAAACTTTTTTAGCCACTCGTTATTTCAGTACAGTACCTACAGAAGGTTAGTTGGAGTGCAGTACCTACAGAAGATACATAATAATATCTTTAGTTCGTTGAATTTATTGAGATTAGCCATCTCTATCGTGTAGTTTTTACCGTGCAGATGTTTCTTGCCTCATCTTACAACGTTCTGGGACACAGGCCTCCTCTCTTGGAGATGGACTGGGCCATAATCCACCACGCGACCCAGTGAGGGTTGGTCACGATTGAAACCAAAGGTGCGAAGACCAGCCACATTCACCATGACTTCGATTTTGCCGATTTCCTCGCGATATGCCCCTTCGTATTGCGAGTATTGCGACAGCTAGTTGCTATGCATAATTTTTTTCTCACTTTTAAGATGAGTAGGTACGTATAGGTAATAAATATTTAATACCCATTCAAAGTCCGAAAATAAATTATCATCCTACTTCATCAAGATAAATGTAAGTACAGTCGGAAAACAAAATGCAACAGCTTATGTAAACTTCTTAGATAACCGCTGGATTACCAACTATCGTGTTCATTTATTTATTGTTATGACTATACACGTAAAACATAATACCTGCTGTGTCTGATACGATTACAACAGTATCTATGTTAGACGGAAACGTCTACTGGGAATAACGATTACCATGCAAAATGGCGGGGAAATTGAATTTTGCTTTGTGCTAGTTCGCTTAACTTAAGACAACTTTTTTTTTTTTCTTTTTCGGATGGGAAATCATCAAATGACCCCCCCACTCTGGGCGGAGCGGTAGGGAGTGTCAGACTTGTACTGACTAAAACCCATCCATGTTCCTTCTTTGCCCTTTGTGTTCCAGGGCCACGGTATCTCTTTCGAACAGTCCCGCAGCCAACTTAAGAGAGCTTGTCTGGAAAGTTGGCAGCATCGCAAATAGCTGTCAAATATTTACCTGTTTTAATTAATTTTGCAATATTTCTGTATGAAAATAAGAAATATGGCTAACTAGTGAACTAGAATATTAACAATGAATTGCAGTTAAAACACTGAATTTGATGTTGTAACCGTTTTAAAATACTTTTTTTTTCATCTAAAACTAAATATTCGGTGTTACGATACTACTTATTGCATTTCATAATCAATACTTTAGTTCACTAGTTAGCCATATTTCTTATTTTCACACAGAAATATTGCAAAATTAATTAAAACAGGTAAATATTCGACAGCTATTTGCGACGTTGCCAACTTTCAGTACAAGGTGACATTTTTCTTGACGGTATTAGTGAAAGCTATAAAAGTGCCGAAAGACCAAATTCATCCTTTTACAATAATAAACGTTTACTCTATACTCAACACACTATCCTAAATCATGATAAGTGGTATGATTTTTGCTACCATAATGGCATTTAAAATAATGAAATTGATTATGGTGATGATATGCTATTTGATAGCGCTAGATCGTTGTGGTTATTTAAATTCAAGGCTATACTATATATAGGTTAGATTGGTTTGGCATTGGTTTTCATACCAAAATTAAAAAGACGAGGATGCTGATGGTAATAGGTTCGCCCCCTATTACATGGAACTTAAAACATAACTGGCGAAATGTGGGTGTACTATTAGGTACACCTCTGCATAACCCTTGGGGAATGGCTACAGGCGTGATGTTAATATTTTATTAAAAAGACCAAATTGGAAAAAGTTTTCTTGAAAGAAAATAAAGCACACTCTGGCTAGCATTATTGCACTTGCAATCACCATAAATGCAATAATAACTCTTTTGTCATGACTTTAAAGTCCAGATTGCTATAGCAACTTCTCTATTCTTACAGGGGCTTCACATACTATCAAGTATCGAACTTAGACAATCGGATATCAAACGCCGATCAGCTGTTGACGACAGACATCGAGAAGTTCTGCGACACCGTTGTGGATCTATACAGTAATATTAGCAAACCTATGCTAGATATCAGCATATACCTGTACAGGCTTACTGTTAATCTTGGAGCTTCGGTAAGTAACTTTACAGTCGCGTTCTTATTTTATGCCTAGAATATCAAAGAGACGAGATAGAATCGTACCACGTGGCGCTTTGTGGTTCCTGCCTACCCCCAGTGACAAAAGCGTGTGTTTATGTATGCAAGTATATGATATCAATGAATATGCAAGTCTTCCATTTGCCCAGAAATCAGATATTTTAACTTACAACTAAAGATAAATTTATCATATTTTAACAGGTTAAATACCATTATGCTAATAATCACAGACATCCTGAGCATGAAGATACATACTAATTGTCTAGTTTGGGGCTCACTGGCCATATTAATTGTATAAAATTGTTGTAGGTTAAAATTTTACTAACTGTAATAATTATATTCATCCATGTAACTGCTTATATAGTTTAATTATCTGGCAACAAACATAATTATTATTAAAAACAGATTATTAAAACTTGCCATGCTAATTTTAATATGTATTGGTAATTAGTATCAAGTAATTTATCAAAGCATTTATTCAAATCAAACCAAATCATTTATTTTTGCAGAAAACTGTTACAATGGTGTTATAAAATTTACATGTTTCAAATGATTCTACCGTAAGGCATGCATTAAAAAAAAAACTGTCCTAATACAGATAATTTATTTACTTAATTATTATAATATTTAATTTATTTCAATGTCATGTCTAGAATTATTACAATATTTAAAGATACATGCATAATTATTGTTATTACTTGATGTCACTGTGAGGTCTTAACTTTTTATATGGTCTATGGTCTTAAGATTTTATTTATATGTATTTTTGATTTACAGACCCCTGGTATAATGATGGCATATCTACTCTTATCTGGAGTACTCCTGACATACCTCAGAAAACCAACAGGTGACTTATTTGTATTTTTGTAAGGGTGTGTAAGATTATATGCAAGAATGGAAGCAAATGGAGCTTTAAGGATCAAAGCAGGTTGCGTTTTGTAGATTCTGTACAAACATTTTTTAAACAAGTTCGAAGTCTTTTGCTATAATATTTTTTTCTTAACAAGTCCTTAATATATCGATGAGTTTCTTTTAAATACTCTAACATTAGTGATCGCAAGCGCTACAGTAGAGTATTAGGTCTCGGGTTCGAATCCCAAGTCGAGCCTAGTGTTATTGGGTTTTTCCTTCAGAAATTTGTCAGTAGCAGCCTGGAGCTGCGACTCGAGCCCGGTTGATGGCAAAAGCTCGCATTCTACTACATGGGACTTAAACAGAACAGAATAGTTACACGTCAACCTAACCCTTTGGGTATTACAGGCGTGATGTATGATAATTATCTTTGAAATTACCGTGTTTCTAATAACATCATAACATTTTTATTAACAGCTAAGATGACAGTTCACGAACAGAAACTGGAAGGTGAATTCAGATACGTGAACTCCAGGCTAATCACATATTCAGAAGAAATTGCTTTCTATCAGGTGAGTTACCATTACCAAACTATTATGTATGGTACTCAAAAAGTGTTTAGCACTTTGGTATATCAAGACCCACTTGCACCACAAATAACTAAATACTATTTAGCGCTAAGCATTTAAAACATCATTTTGTTTCTCTGAATCTTTTGAAATTGACGGAGACAGAACGGTTTTGTAAATGTTTAGCACTAAACTCATTGAAAAATTGTATTCATTATTTTTGCTTATTAATCATTTTTTTTTTTTGTAACAAACCCGTGGCTCATTGTTGTCTGAGCAAATTAATTATTATTTTTCCTTTATTTTTATCTTTACAAATTAATTACATTTTAAAATATAAAAATTGTAGCCCACCGGTATTGGGAACAGGGTCCAAGCTACCGGCAAAAAATGACTATAAATTATTAAGTTATTTCTGGCGCCAGTGGATCTAATAAAACAAAAGGTGTGCAGTTTTTACGTTTATTGCATTGCAAATCTATACCAGTTTGTATGCAAACTATACGTGTATATCTGTCGAGAATAAAAAAGCCATAAATAAATGCGAACGGCGTAAAATGCCATAAATAATAATCAGTGCATAAAGTGCACGTGATTATTATTTATGGTATTTTCTAATCACGCACTTGATCTCTTTAAGTTAATTACAGAACAGTTATGAATAATTACTTGATAATACTGTTCATAACGATACGGCAGCTTATCAATTTATCACTTGTGGTGCAAAAGATATTCAAATTAAATAATGGATTTTAAAGGGGACCATGAAGGCTGATTAGAGATGGCGCAGGAGAAGAGTACCTGAGTACCTGAGTTAAAACTAAAAAAAAAAAAATCTAAAAGGGGAACAATGTCACCATCGTATTACTTGTCGCTACAGTTAGTAGAGAGATATACAGGTTGATTTTTTCAAGTGGGCGTGGATAGCCAAATCCGAAACTATAAGGAATATCAAAAATGCTCAAAGCAGTCTCGAGCCAGATTTTGATGAAAAGTAAAACTGCATCGTTGGATTTTTGAAAAATCAATATTTCTAGCCAAGAATCGAATCTGTAACAAATTGGGTGAGCAATAAACTATGTACAGAGTGAATTTTTAAAGTGGGCGTGGATGACCAAATCCGAAACTATGAGGAATAGCGAAAAATACTCAAGGAATCTCGAGATTTTGATGAAAACTAAATCTGCATCATTAGATTTTTCAAATATCAATATCCCTAGCCAGGAATCGAACCTGTTGGTTTTGAAAAAAAAACACACTGTATTATTAAACCATTCGGTAGTGTCGCTAATAAGAATCAAATTCTGGAAGTAATGACATGAGGCTAATTTAGGAAAAATATAAATTTTATGTTTTATCGTATTATAAATGAATGTCCTTGATTGATGACACCCGCACCGCAGTCATCTTCACAACATTACTTGTTCTAATTTAATTTTTTTATCTCTTCGTGATTAAAGGCCACAATATAAAAATAAAAAATTGTAAACAATTGAAATTAGAACTTACAAGTGACTTGGCACCAATGGTGATTTAGTTCGAGGTTTTGTCGAACACTAATAACTGTTTGCACGCTGTTACGTATTTTATCAATTCTTTCCTTTGGTTTGTTAAATCTCATTACTTCACAGAATTTGATTCTTAATGGCGACGCTATCGAATGGTGTAACAATACAATGTGTGTTTTTTTTTTTTCAAAACCAACGGGTTCGATTCCTACACAGCTTTATTACAATGTTAATGTTAGTTTGAAAATTACCCAAATGACTACCTCTAATATAAAAACAGCCTCCACTAGTAGTAGCCCGATCTAGTAGTAATGGGCAGGGCACATAATATGCCGCCGTCCGATTGGCAGATGACGACAATAAAATAAACTTTTGACCGGACAGCAAATTCTACAAAACAACAACAACATCCATTTATTTTACTACTACTTTGGCCCATAGATATACACCGTGACTTTTTAGTCGTCTTACAAAGGTCGTCCACTCAATGTACCCGACATAAAATAGCTCTAGGCGTGATTTTTTTTTCAACTTCCATAATAGGTACAAAGAAAAATAATAATAAAAAATTAAAATAAAATTATGAAACACCCTGTTAATGATGTTTACGTGTCAAACGGGAGAACATATACCTATCCAGCACTCGAGTCCAGTAGATCGTCGGTCGCAACAGGATGTTTTAACTACGTCATAATACTGAATAATATTTTTATTTTTAAATTATTAAAATCTCATAATTACCTATTTTTTTATGAATGTTTAGTATTCATTGGATACATGAAGTGGGCTGCCGTTGTAAGACGACTAAAAAGTGACGGTGTATACCTTATAGACTAAATACAAATTGTTTATGTAAATAGAACCATAGGACTATGTTAGTAACACTTCACTCGTGTACTATGTCACTGTGCGTACATGTGACAAAAGCTTACTGGATATTTTTTGATCTATTGCGATTATAAAACTGTCCTTGTTTGGTTTCCAGGGTAACCACCGGGAGCAACTGACGCTGCTGGCCAGTTTCTACAAGCTGACGAGACATCTGCGCAACTTCCTCAACTTCAGGGTCGGCATGGGCTTCATTGACAACATTATTGCTAAATGTAAGTAATTAATAAAAATTGTAGACTCCTCGACAAAAGCCGATAAATATCGCAGTTCGCTGCTGAACCTGTTGCAACGGTTTCCTTCGTAAAATAATAGATAATCATAATGGAGTCTCTGGAAGAGCTCGTGGCTAAATAATAACAACTGCTCGGGTCGATCTTCAGGCTAAGCCGCGCTTGCCTAGGTTGGTCCGTGGATGTGTGGCCACCCAAGGCATACCGTGTTTCCTGGCTTTCATTTATAGATCTTTAACAGTCGGCTCATGGCAACTTCTATTCTTAGCTAGTCTTACCAAGCGGTATCGTATTACCCAGTACTAACTGGGTTGTGGAGGTCAGATAGGCAGTCGCTCCATGTAAAATACTGGTATTCAGGTACATCCTGTTACTGTAAGCCGACCCTAACATAGTTGGGAAAAGGTTAGGCAAATGATAAATGGAGTCCCTGAAAATCATCTTTCTGTCTGTGGCACGACAGTCATACAAATTTTGTTGGCTCGAAACTTCTCCAATTCCATGGCTTCTCTGAACATAGAAATTAAACAGCATTAAATATGCTATCGTTGCATTTTATCGTATCGATTTGTATTTGAATAATGTGAGTATGTTTATTTATGTTACAGACATCGCCATCACAGTCGGTTTCTACGCTGTGTCAAGACCCTTCTTCGCAATAAACCACAACCTACTTACTACGGGAACAGAAAATGATAGATTTAAGGTAAACATTATTATGTCTAACCATTTTACCTCACATATTGTTGACCGGTTCACAGATAATCAAAATAAGTAAGCTTGAGATCAATGCAGATTTTTTGGTCCTCCGATCCGAGATTGAGTACATCGTACCATATTATAATTGTTAAATTTATTGCATCTTACTACTATTACAAATGTGAAAGTTTGTGAGAATGGATGAATGTTTGTTACTCTTTCACGCAAAAACTTGGCACAGAGATAGTAAATAACCTGGATTAACACATAGGATACTTTTTATGTAGGTAGGATCTTTTTATCCCCTTACGATCCTGTGGGACAGTTAACGAACTCCACGCGGGCGAAGTTGCGAACGTAAGCTAGTAAATTCTATTTATTGATCAGAGCTTGTCAGCGAAATTATTAGCTCCTAATCACAAACATATCATTCTTTCTCTTTCTCTTACAGCACTACTACACATACGGACGTATGTTAGTCAAAATGGCGGAAGGTATCGGTCGCCTCGTCCTGTCGGGTCGCGAGCTGAGCAAGCTGGCCGGTCTGACGTCACGCGTGACGCAGCTGCGCACCGTGCTGGACGACATCAACAAAGGCAACTACACGCGCACCATGGTCGATAGGAACACGCAGAATGGAGGCGGCGGTGAGTGACTTAGTATAGTAAATTATTATACCTGTATTTGGTGCATTACCTGGTCCCCCCACTCTTTGTAACTTTAGCTTGTAGCTTTTAATTTGTCCGGAAAAAAGACCGATATAGCCTGTCCCTTGCTGTCCTCTCCCAGCAAAGCCTAAAGCTAAGGAGCGATCCCACAGAGGGTGCTCTTACCCTGTAGTCGCTTAGACTATAAGTATGCTCTGGCTGGAGGCCTTATAAAGCACCACAGTATAGTACAGTTAAGCTGCCAACAACTTCCTAGGCTGTCCCTAGAGATGTCATATAGAAATTAACTTTGTTTAAAAAAAACAACAAGCTTTTACTAAAATGATAAGAAGAAAATTAGGTTTATCTATCAACATTAAACGCGTATACAAAGTCTCGTGTCTATGATGTTAACCGTTAAGAAGTTCTCTCGTGAGGAAGCAATCTTGGCTGCAGGACCGTCATGTCTGTCATAAAAATGTATTGTCACCAGAACCAAAGGAGTGTGTAAAATTTCAGCACAATCGGTTGGGGGAACTGGTTTGAAATTCAATTGCAATATTTAAATTCAAATTCAATACTGAATTGGGATAAGGGCAAGAGAATGATGAATAATGATGACATACTAACTAACTAACTAAAAAAAACAACTTTGTTTTCCCTCACAGCGGAGCTCCCAGCCATTCTAGCACCAGGCGCAGGCCGCATCATCTACCAGGACAAGATCATCCGCTTCGACAAGGTGCCGCTCGTGACGCCAAACGGTGATGTGCTCATCAAGGAGCTTACCTTCGAAGTGCGGTTAGTATTACTTAACATTAAGAGGTAGTAATGGGGCCAAAATCAAGCCCGAAGGACCAAAATTTGGCTTAAAGGATCAACATGTTTCAAATAATTTCAATGTTTCTGCTTGGAAAATTGTAAACAAAGTATAAAAGGCGTGAAAATAGTCATTCGTGTATCAAAAAATATTCAATATATCTTATTTACTTATTATTTATATTCAACTATCTGCTATAACTGCGTGGTGGAATGCAGGCCCATTACGGGTTGAGGCACAATATGTTCGAATTTCCTGCCGGGTCCTTACGTTAATTATAACGAGTAATTAAATAATAATTATTATTTTAATTATTTATGAGAAACTTACATAAGTAAGAAATCGAGTTTTTTTTTGTCCTATTTTACTAATCTTTACCATATTTCCTTCTAGCTCCGGCATAAACGTGCTAGTATGTGGCCCGAACGGCTGCGGCAAGTCGTCCATGTTCCGGCAGCTGGGCGAGCTGTGGCCGATCTTCGGAGGCACCCTCACCAAACCACCTAAAGGGAAGCTCTTCTATGTGCCTCAAAGGCCGTACATGACACTGGGAACTTTAAGAGATCAGGTTAGTACCATGTTTATTTATTTTTGGCAATAACTAATTTCGAGAACGGATACAACAATCATGCTTATCTACTGATGTACTACTTTGTAACCTAAAGTGGGACAGGGCTGGCCTTGTCTGCCGTATGCCCAACGAGCTGTGGGCCAAAATAACCACGATGTGGAGCCCTGACACAGTCAGAAGGCGTCGCAGTAGACCTCGCAGGAGGTGGCGGGACCAGCTGGGGAGAAACAAAGACCAATGGTCCACATTTGCTCTGGATCGAAGGATTTGGAAGACACTGGGAGAGGCATTTGCCCAGCAGTGGGATGACACAAGCTAACAGTAACAGTAACTGATGTACTAAACCGGATCATTGACTTAGTTACTCATGATTAGAGGTCGGAATTAGGTAGAGTTATTTGTGTACTTACACTGATTTCATACAACGGAAGAATAAAGTGGATATGCCTCAAATTATTAAAGAGCAGAAAATTCCGTGATTTATAAAATAAAAAAGTTATTTACTTTTACACAATTTAAACCATCGGACATCATGCGCACCCAGCGCAGCAGTTAATGAAAAAATGTCGCGGGTTCGATTCCCGCACGGAACAAATATTTGTATGATTTACAAGTAGTTGTTCCTGATCTGGGTATTTGTGTATGTGTGAGTTTAAATCTTTGTAAACGCATCCACGTTACAGGAAAAAATCCTAGTGTGGGGCAACGTAAATAAAAAATTGTATTGTGAATTAATGTAAATACTAATAAAAATTTTATGTTAATTATCTTTGTTTTATTTGTCTTATCTATCTCTGAGGTTTTTATTATTATTTATTTGTAATATTGTTGGCCACACGGAATTGTATTAATCCCGGGAAGATCCATATTAATATCAACATTTCGATGCAAGTACATAAATAACTCTACCTAATTCCGACCTCTGCTCATGATGCATGCTGACTGTTACTGGTGCTAAAAAACAAAGTGTGTATCCAATGAATCTACTAAGTGTATTAAATATTGAAGTGTCAAAGTCGGTTTCATCATTAATCGTCGTAGGTGTAGTCTTTATGTGACCCAGTTTCAAAGAGCCATTATTTTTTTTGTAGCAAGATAAAAACTGAATCTATAATATACCTACTGATTGATTGGCTGAGTCTGTTTGTATAACTACCCACGCATTACAGTAATTCTTTCCGTCGTCAATTCAACCCGCTATTAATATTTTTTGTTTTAGATAATCTACCCTCAAACTCGTGACGAGATGAACAGACGCGGCCGTAAAGACGACGAACTGCACCGCTTCCTCGAGATAGTACAACTGTCGTACCTCACTAACCGCGACGGTGGCTTGGACGCAGTGGAAGACTGGATGGACGTACTGTCCGGCGGCGAGAAGCAGAGGATAGCTGTGAGTTATCATAGTTAGAGAGAGATAGCACACCTGTCGTACCTCACCAACCGGGTTTATCCCGATCTGCCCCCACCGGTGTCACCAGTGCAGTGGTATTTATCTCATCTTACACCACTGGTGGTTGCGTATGATTCAGTCACATTTGTTCCTACCTCTGTCACCACTGGTAGCAGATGCCACTTGAATTGGTGCATTCCTCCACAAGGGGAGGAATCTACCGACCCAAATATTTCGACCTACAAATAGACAGGGGTTGAAAGATTTTATTATGAAGCGTGGCCTGCCAGGCTATCGGCATTTTAATTTATTTTCAAAATAGCGGCAACTCATAAAATCTGTATTAATCAGTAGCTGATAACAATACGAACAAGTTTTGTATGATAGGACAAAAATCTTAAGTGTCACGTTTCCGTTAACGCGCTGTCCGTTGCCTAACCAGTAGAGCTGTGTAACCAGAGCTGGCAGATGAGATAAATGGAGCGACTGCCTATCCGACCTGCACAGTCTAGTTATAGAATGACATAATAATAATTGCGCTGTTATAAACAGATGGCGCGCCTGTTCTACCACGCGCCTCAGTTCGCGATCCTGGACGAGTGCACGAGCGCTGTGTCCGTCGACGTAGAAGGACAGATGTACCAGTACTGCAGAGAGGTAAACAAAACATTATTTTTGAAAACTTGCACTATTTAAGACAACACTACAGGTTAGTTATGAGAAACTTACAATAAGTAAGAAAATCGAGGAAATCGAGTTTTTTTTCACCTCATCTCTGTCCTCAAGACTAGATCGAGGTCAAGAGTAAGCCCATATAGTACAAAAAAAAAAAAAGTTAGTCCGCAAGCCGAAAGTTCAAGTAGTCGCTACGGGACACAACGTTATCTTCGTTCTTCTTCTTTATCGTGTGGTTAGTGCCTAACTTGATGTCAGTGTTTTATGAGCCTCTGACTTGGCTTTACATGCCATCGAGAAATATCTCTCAGGCATGCTGGTTTGGTTTCCTTCACCGAAGCAAGTGATCATTATGCAAGACGCACATGAATCCGAAATATCACAGGTGCGTGCCTTGGGTTCGAACTCGAGACGATGACGTAGCATTCCGACGGTCGCGCCACTAGGTTATCACTCAATCTTCGTTTAGAACCTTTATCAATGTACTTCTGCCCATATCACCATTATTTTGGGGTAAGCCCTCGGCGTAGTATATTTCCTTCTTCCAGACATCTCGACTTCTGCTCGTGTTTAGTAAGACTAGGCGATTTGAAAATAAATGCCTAAGTGAAAGCGGGCTGTTCAATCTTCAAACACTTAGCTCAGCACCGTAAAGAAAACAACCAACATAATCTGGGAGTGTGTACTTTGTAACACAGGTTAATCACTTAGGACAAGAGTCGGATACTCACAATTTATAACATCTTCCTTCTGTTATAAAGATTACAGAACAGCGCGGTTTTATCTATGCATTCATTTTAGAGTCGGAATGTTAGTGAAAACGTACGCTCATCTTGGTCAGCGGAATGCCAAGGAGCGAACAATACGGCAAGCCCCTAGGTCAAGCAGACTATTCATAAAGCCAGGTTTAAGGCTTGTTTGAAAGTACCGCCACTATGGTAACCCTCTTTCCTCCCTATAATCTTTCACACACAATAATAATGTAACAATAACAACCGTTTCCCAACAGGTCGGTATATCCCTGTTCACGGTGTCTCACCGCAAGTCCCTGTGGAAGCATCACGACCACTACCTACAGATGGACGGCAGAGGTGGCTTCGTCTTCGAGGAGATCGACAACGAAACGCAGGAGTTCGGATCGTGATCAATTGTATGGTGATCAATAATTGTAAACTTAAATCTTAAAACAGCTATAGTCTGTTTTTTAATCCCTGAGACTAAATGCAAATGTCAAACTTACAAATAATGTTGCAGGTCTTTTGTATAGTGTTGTACATACGATACCGGTTTGTTGAATCGTAACTTTTTATATTTATTAGACGATTAGAAAAAAAATACAGATGCTATCAGTGTTGTTCCGTTTTACCGTGTACGGGCACGGTAAAACGGATATATTAACGTTTTTCTCTTAAAAAAGGCAGAACTTTTAAAACATACGACAATTATTGGAACTTGACACCATACAAACAATTACAATTTAAAAAATAATTATCGTAATACGGCAGTTAGTGTGAACAACACTGGACGCCGTTTTATTATTAATAATGTATGTTTCACATTGTATATATCTATATCTTATTACTTTTGTATTATTTCGTTTTAAATTACTACCTTTTATTCAGGATAACTTATTATAAAAAAACGATACTACTTGATTTTATTAACGGCAATTTACGGTAGTGGCACATCACTATTTAAGAAATGCAAAAAAAAAAAAAAAGGCAACCCACGTAATGTCAGTTTAGTCTCAGAGATTAAAAAAACAGACTATAGCGTCTAACGCTTGGGAGAGTTAATACATTCAAAGTCAAAGGTAAACCATTTAATTCATTCAGGCTATTAAAAGGCACTTTTGAATGTCAATCTGTACAGAAAATTGAACTGTCTTTAGTTCCTCATTCGCAAAAGTAGTCGCCACTCTTTTATCTATAGTTGTGTTGTAATCTGTAGTTGTTTTAAAATGGCAATAGCGATCATTGGCCCATCTGCATTTATATCCGTTTTCATGGAAAATCGGAAATGAAGCCTTTTAGCGCCCTGAATCTAATATAGGGATACGAAGAAAAAGGTTTAAAGTTCTTTATCCTCCATAGGAAAGGGAAGAGTCCTCCGACCAGACGGGTGTTGTGTCTGGTGGGCTACTACCCGACAGTTGTTGTCGGGCTTTTCTATATGGTCGCGAATAACTTTCAGAATTTTCACGTTAGTTCTTCATTTATATCATTGATGACGCCGTAGTACTTTTTGTACTACTTTTTTTGCTGTGTTACTTTTTGTAATGCCGCTACACTATCATGATCCACTACATTTTTTTACCAACGAAAAAGAAAACATTGTATAAATATAGTTCTAGTTAGAAGATTTTTTAGGGAAAGGGCAATGACCGCTATTGCCATGCTAAAATTGATTTTATATTCCTTCCGTGTCTGTATAGGTTCCCCATGCATGATATAAAATAATACCTCATGAGGTTACAACATTGTTGACAAAACAACGCTTTGTGTGCATTAGTTCTCACAAATAATATAATTTACGATAGTAAGATTACGTTTTTTTAATCATTAGAAAAAATTATAATTGATGTAAGAAAACTATATTTTGAATAACAAGAGTTTTTACTCTACATTTATACTATTTGGCTCAAAGTTTGTCGTGTGTATATGACAAAATATTCTAAAGGTCCTTCCTATGCACCGAAATTAAGAATAGGAATTTGTTTGTTATATTTTCTCTAAATGCCAAATTATAACCAGCCATTGATGTGTGTAAACATTCGAACACCTAACATCCTTCAACTTTTATTATTAGTTTTAGTAATATGCTTGGTGAATTATCCATACGTCAGTTATTATGACTAAATAATAACAGCCACACGAGTCGATCTTCAAAAGTTAAGCCGCGATTGCCTAGGTTGGTCCGTAGATGGGTGACCATCCATTACACACCGAGTTTCCTCCGTGCCTCGACAAGCTTGTTAAACCTTTGGTCCCTGCTGTCATTTGTACATCCTTGAAATTAGGAAACCAGTCTTGCTAAGGGGTATAATATTTATAACTCAGTGTTGTGGAGGTCAGTTAAACAGTTGCTCCATGTAAAATACTGGTATCCAGTTAAACTGGAAGCCGACCCTAACACAGTTGGGAAAAGGGTAAGCCAATCATGATAATATAAATAAATTATACTACTGACTACTCTTATTCTTATTCTGATTGCATAGTGTGTAAATCATAAATTCTCACAATTTAAAATATTTTGTAATACTTTTTTCTTCTCAAATGATAAATTCCAATGTCAGTAATTATCCGACAGTTCTCAATATTTACGATTTTAAGGGTACTATGTAATGTGCGCGTGTAATTTAATTTATTGTGTAACAAATAAAACATAAATGTATTTTTTTATATTTGTTAAGATTTGTGGCTCGATGTTCATGTGTTTAAATTGTACACACTTTTGTGGCTAAATTATTTTTTATTTTAAACATCTAATGTTTTTATTAATTCGATATAGTGTAATAACTGCTAAAAATAAATCTTATACAACAATATAATAATACTAAAATGTATATCTAAATTAGCATAATTTTAACACCAGACCAATGTTAATGTTTTATTCAACTTTTATTATTTGCCATTAATGACAATTTTTTTTTGACAACAGTACGAAATGAGGTTATATTCTAATATTAAAAAGAAACTTGGAAACTTAGAGTAAACTTTTTCTTCTGTGCTACAAGTTCGCATTGTTAGTAAACTGGTTGGATTGCTTGTGCGCAGTTAGTAAGTTAATATAATAATGTAATAAAATATACAATTATAATTTCTAGACATAGCAATACTAGTTACCATTCTAAGGAATGTTATAAAATATTCTATTTAATAAGGAAATTCTATAATTATAGAAATATATAGACACAAGTGTTATTTATTAGCTTAATGTTTTGTGATAGTTTACAAAACACGATGACATGATAAAGTTGTAAACAAAAGATGATAAAATTATCTTTGCACTATATTCATAATTATTTTTGTGGATCAAATAGTTTTTTTAAGATTTTAGGGAATAAATGTATGCATCTGTAATAAATCTATTATAAATGAAATGTGAAATGACCAGGAATTTTTTAAATATTGAGCATATATTTAGTCTTTTATGTCTTTAGTCTTTTCTGGAGGAGCTCGTGGCTAAATTATAACCGTCGCTCGGATCGATCTTTAGGTTAAGCCGTGCTTGCCTAGGTTGGTCTGTAGATGGGTGACCACCCTTTTCATACCGAGTTTCCTCAGTGCCTCGAAAAGCACGTTAAGATTTTGGTCCCGGCTGTCATTTGTAGATCTTGACAGTCGTTACAGGCAGTCAGTGGCCCAAAAAGTCTGACAACCAGTCTTACCAAGGGGTATCGTATTACCTAGTACTAACTGGGTTGTGGAGTTCAGATAGGCAGTCGCTCCATGTAAAATACTGGTATTCAGCTGCATCCGGTTTGACTGGAAGCCGACCGTAACATAGTTGGGAAAAGGCTAGGCAGATGATGATGACTTAGTCTTTAATATCTACACCCATTGTTTTAGTAAGGCCCGTATCATACTTACGTTTTGCAGGGGTATACAGCTTTTTTTACAGCAGCCTTTGAAATGGTACAAGAAATAAACAGCAATCATTGTGGTATCGAAACGCAGCACTCACGCACTAGAGACGCCCGCAAAACGCTAGTGTAATAAAGACCTTACCTGATCACATAGTTGAACAAAAGTGGCAATGAAATGGCCTTGATACCAACAATAGTTATTTGTCTTCTATCAACAAATAATCGACGACTATTGCATAAAATTAACAAGGCCGTCTCATTGCGCCTTCGTTTTGAGACTTGAGGCCATTGCTCATTCTTTGTGTAGGTAATTTACTGTTAAAATGTTGTTTGATGACATTGCTGTGATAGATGTTAAGTTTTGTTGTTCTTATCGTGTTGGTGGGTGCTGGGTCAATAAAGAGGGTTCAGGAATATACATACCTGGTTTTTATTTTTTCTTCACCGTTTCCTACTATTTCCTCAGAGAAGCGTTCAAGAATTACTGAAATCACACCTAGTTCTTGTTCACGACTAGAATTAAGTGGTCCTTATGGTAGTTTTCCTCTCTCAATTATTTAGAAGGCGGCCACGGACTGTTCACAATCTTTAAATAATAAAAGTCCAAGTTTGCAGGAATCAAAATCCAGGGAGTTCAGTCAGTTCATAAAATGTTTTTTTTTGCCAATTCAAAGAAATAAATGATGTCATATTTACTACTTGAATCGGCATCATAAAAATACTACGGAAGAATATTTAAATTACGATGATAGGACGCCAATTTAAGTTTACCGCTAAATTTATCAGCATGAGCAAGCGTTGCGTGACGTCATGTGACGTCTACCTTTTCTACGTTCGTATTGTTTAGGTACGAGCATAGTGCGTCATCACTTTGCATCTTGATAACATCAGCACTCTTTAATAAATAAGAATTACACCTTACGAATAGAAATATGATGCTTAAATGCTTACTTATCTCAAGGCAACTGCCGTATCAGTTAAAGTAACATTTTATAGTGCGAAATTATTAGTCTGTATGAACAAAGACGTGAAACAAAACGCATAATAGTATGCGCTTCGCATCAGCTGTTGTAAAAAAAAATTAACGGGATATCGCGAATGAAAACTGGTCACACCGACGGCCACATCAAAAAACTGGGGGTCTGGCGTGACCCTGTTATTTCTATCCTGCAATAAAATAGCTGTGTAATTTAAGATAGTTCGTGTGTGCTTCGAACAGTGTTTTATAGCAAATTCTAGTGTAATTTATGAAGAAATTATGGAACGCGCCACGGGAACAGAGGTATACGGGTGTGGCTCGCCCCAAACCTCGGACATAACGCTGAATATACAAACTACTACGGGTGGTAATTTCTCCATCAGTTTGAACCCTAAAAATACAGTGGAGCACCTCAAGAAGTTGGTTTCGAAGAAACTTAAGGTGTCTAAAGATAGAATATGCTTGCTGCATCGCGAAAGGTGAGCGTTTTATGTCGAGACGCTAAGCTTCTATTGTCAAACATATCACGGAAATATGTCGATACGATGACGCATCAGTGTTATTTGACTCGCGTATTGAAGTTGAGTTTTGTGTTCGCAGACAACTGAGAGACGGCACGCTGGAAGAGAACGGTCTGCTGGACGGATCGCGGGTGATCCTCCTGCCGAGCGTGGAGACTGGCTTGCTGGTAAGTTGTGCGTCACGCTGTGCTGTGTCGAAACCCCCCAAGTACCTCATGATAATCACGTGTTTCACAATCCTGACAAACTAATCAATACACATTTATCTCTAATACCATTGTTGTCTATTGACTAATTAATTCTTACATTAATTTTATCATTCTGTCCTTTGCAGAGCCATAGACCCGAAAATTCTGTGATGCAAGCATTAGAGTCCTTAAATGACACTCAGGTTAATGACTTTTTAAGTGGCAAATCTCCACTGAATTTAACAATGAGGTTAGGTGACCATATGATGCTGATTCAGCTGCAGCTGTCCACCCTAAACTCTAGTTCCAGTAGCTGCAGGTCCTTGAGAACATCCACACCAACTAAAAGCTCTTTAACATCAGTACGGACTACTAAATGTGACACCAGGGAATCACCCAGCCCTCAGACAGCAACTCCGCCTACCTGTACACCTGTGCCCATGGACCACTCCTACATCAGCAGTGAATCTCCTAAATCAGAAGCAGCAGCACCACATGGTCTACAGAAGCAAGATTTTGAAATGTTACAAAACTGTTTTGACTTGTACCGGTCAATGGCTGAAGAAAAATATTCCGAGAAAGATACTAGTGATGACAAAGAAGAGACAATAGACACAACTAATTGTACAGTGTCAGATCTCTCGGATGCATCTACAGAAAATGAGCAGTCCCCTATAAAATCTCTGTCCAATCTAGTGTCTAGTCCGATAGATGCTGCTTCTGCTGCAGAAATCAGAGCTAGAGAGAAGGCAGCACTTCTTAACACTGTAAAAAACAACTTAAAAGATTTTTTAGCACAAAATAATATAACTGATGGTGAGGACATAATACCTGAAAGAAATAGCAGCTGTGACAAGCAGTGCGCCTCTACCTCCTCACACACAGACAGCTCACTCAGTGATGACAGTGACAACTTTACTGACCAAAGTTCATTCCTTGCTGAGAGCACTATAGATGAATACCCCATGGAAAACCTCTTCAACAGTGCTGTTGACAAAGGATTGTTTGAAGATCAAGATGAATCTATGATGGATAGGGAAATATCAAATTTGGCTACAACTAGTCATGGCAGTCAGGAAGCTAACTCAGGCACACTGCCCTCTTTCCAAAGTATAAATGAGCCTTTGAAAAATAAAAGATTCCAATATTTACTGCATAAGACGTCCAAATTTAAACATCCTATAGGTCAGAATAAACAGAAGGCCTTCATGCAATCTGTCGTGAATAAGCATAAGAAAAGGATGCAGAGTCGACAAGACACCAATTTATCACAGCCCTCCACCTCTAGAACTGAGCCTTATATAACTAATTCTAGAAAACTCATTCTGCAGCCCAGCAATGGCAATGGGGAAGCTGAGGACTCTGCCACTCCATCCACATCTAAACAGACTGTTATATTTAAAGCCCCCGATGCTCCAAAGAAACCTCAAAGAGCATCACCAACTCCTCCTGTAGACACCAAAGCTCTCATTGAAGCTTCAAAGAATTTGACACAGAAACTAAAGAAGTTGTCTAAAGAGGTTCTGACTAACAAGATTGAATTGAGGGCAGCCGAGGAGACAACCGTGTGCAGGAAGATTGGTCCTGGGGCTGTGATAGAGTCCATGAAGCATCATGGCAAAGGAATTTATTCTGGGACATTTTCAGGCACACTGAACCCTGCCCTACAAGACAGGTGAGAGTTTAACTCTTTTATTCATACTTTCTTTTGTAATTTCAAACAAAGAAGATGTTCAGAAAGATAATGCTTATAGAATGTGTGTCAGTACATATTTGCACATGTGCCGACACATTTTTTTTAATCAAAGATGGCGGCGATATTTCATGGTGATTTGAAAGTAGAAATGTTTAAAATTCTAAAGGAACTTCATTTGAAGCATGTTTCATAAAGTAAACATAAGATTTCTCCTCATGGAGATTACAAATAAGTTAGTAATGATAAAAAAATATTAGCTGTGTAATGTGTACTTATGTGAAAACTATGTGTTGACTGTTGTTAAGTTATCTCTATGTCTCGTTACTTAGACTGTTATTTATGTTTATGTTTCAGATATGGCCGACCAAAGCGAGATATATCAACAATCATCCATATTTTAAATGATTTGTTATGTGCTGCGCCACCAATAGCCATTGCACAGGTATGTCTATTTGTATAAAACTAGTTATTATTTAGGGTTATAGATAAGAGGCTGAATGTAATAGAAAACCCATTGTTATTTCCTACTTATCTTTTACGTGTTTTTATCTTGTCTACACTAGTTATCGCTAGTTACGCTTTCTACGCATTCTGAATAATAGTTTATGATTGCAGAAGGAGCCGAGCCACTCGTGCTCGACGAGCACCGCGGAGTGCGAGTGCGCGGGCTGCAGCCAGCAGGCGTGCTCGTACGGGCTGTGCGACGGCCACGCGCCCTCCACATCGGCCGCGCCCAGCAAGCGCTGCACCTGCGAACCTAAAGACTGCCAGTGCCGACGCCTCGAGCCCAAGCCTTGCTCAGTGTGCGTCAGCAACGCCGCCGGAGAGATGTGCAAGAAATGTGATACTGCCAAGACTTTAGCCCTGGAGAACTCTAAAACTAAATGCAAACTGGAGCAACTAAGGCTTGTAATGCAGCAGAAAAAGCAGAGGCGTGAAGCCCGGAAACTAAAGACTTTGCCTTACACCAACTCACCCTCCAAGACGATATCGTCTGCCGAGCAAGCGGCTGGCATGCAGGAAGAAATAGAAACACTTGCCTAACACTAAGTGACATACCGCGTAAATTATTAACTCGCGCTTCTAGATTCGTAACGGTACTCCGCCATCTTGTCTTGCTTTTGTATGGAAATTACTAAATATTTCAGTTGTCTCATTTAAGGTATCATAATACAATTAAATTGGTGGACAGGATGTATTCCAACTGCAGACATTGGCGACTCAATAACCAACAAATTGTTACAATGTGGTATCAGTGTTGACCGTGCATAAGAAAAAGCTTTGTTAATGTGTGTTGACAATAACGTGTTTCCAGATTTGTAAAATGCGTGTGCATTTGAAATGTGAACAATTAATGTTTTCAACCTTACAAAATGCGAATTTATGCTAATAGTTGATAGTCTTACTGGGTGACTCTTGAAAGGTTTGCAAGATATTCATTGTTTATACACGTATCTGTGTTCTAATGAAAAATGTACTTTTTCAGGAGAATTTCACAAATTAACAAAGCTTGAGTATGGGCGCAGACGCGGGCGCAAAAGCATGATGCGAGTGCGGATAATATTATTCTAAATTACCATTTTAACTAAGTTTGGATAATAGTATACCCAATAACTTTAAGTGCTATTATACGCATGTACAAATGATAAAGATTGATTAGCAAAATCACTAGTTCGTAGCTGAAGTAACCAGTTTAGGACCACGACACACTTGCCTGGAGCGGCTTCAAAATTGATTTTTGTTGTTATATTTTAGATTATATTTTATTGGTTCGAAGTTTTAGACACTTGTGTACCTAGTTTAATTTTTTGAAAATCACTTTTGATTGATATTCGACATTACGGGGTTTATTAGTAACTAACGCATTTTATTAATTCATCCTCTAAAAAAATTTGATAAATTTAGGACAAGTGATCTTATATCCCACTTTTTTAGTTAATAATTGGCACTGTTATTCTTATAGTTATTTTTTCTTTGTTTTTCTCTTCTCCTTTCATGTTGTTGTTAAAGATAATAAAAATGTTTTCTGAATTACACCTGTTTCGTTTAGTTTTGTTGTATTTTTTATGTCATTTTTGGTTTACGGGAACTATTACTTTATTATGTAAAGGATACAATCCAAGTAAAATGCAATACATGAGTATGAACGATCGCGAGGTATCGATCATAGAAATACTAGAGCTAGCTTTGTACATACATATTTATATGCAAAACTTTAGTAGCAGTAAAGTGCTTTTTGAGTATAATTCATCAATTTATATAAAAACCTTTTATCGTTAAATTGCCTAGACATAATTTAGGGGTTTATTGTGAAATATCTCTGTGAATACTAATTAGTATGTATAATTGGTGACCCACTGAACTAAACAATGGCAGGACCGAAATTACTAGTGTATAAATAACAAAGATCAACATAAAATGCTATTTATTTAAGTTAACATTGAAGAATGCCCAATACAGTTTATTCTTGTATGTTTATAACGATGTGAGACCAAGTGGCAGAGAGATGTCAAGATGAACGATAAGATGTCAACTTTGCTAGTTTCACGTCTCGAAGACAACAAGACAATTAATGTTAGGATAATTGGGTAGTGATACTGACCTGTCTTCCAAAAGAAGTCCAGAATTAAATGATAACATTTCCTCAATCCAAAGATGGCAACGCATCAAGATACCGGGCCATTACTACAGTGTCTTCAAATGAACGAAAGCAATAATTGAATTCCTAACAAGCCGTCGGTACTACCTTACCTAGGCCAGGTTGTGGTCATGACTGAACAGCGACTCCTGAACATGAAAGCAAATAAAGAGCGATGTGTCTTAGACTGTCCAAAATCTCTACACATATATTTTTTATTTATTAAATTAAGGATTCTGGTACACATTTATTTCATTGAACTGTGCACTTTACCTCATAGTATGATAGATTATAAAGCTAGAATTACTGTGATGATGACGTTGAAACTTGTGAGAAATTAGTATGCTGTTTTCCGCCTATATGCAATGTCATGAAGGTAAAGGCTAATTACCTTGCAAAGGCTTCGGACGTTAATTGGGAGATTCGCTCTTCAGTCGTGACATAATCTTTCTTTCCAAAGTGCCTCTAACTGTAAGGTACATTGTACCTATTTAGTGTTGTGCCATACATGTATAGTATTTAAGTTCCATATTAAATGTTTATGGCACTATTCCAAGTTCGAATTTTCAGTTCGATCTCTTACCAATCATGTTCCTAAGATCTCAATTTTTTCGACAACTTGTAATGTTTTGGCGGCAAACTTATTCGGTCTATTGTTTTTGTAAATACATTTTGTTACCGTATAATTTAGTCGTGATGAGTTTTTGTTAGAAGGTTTTGAGGGAAAAGCGTAAATTGTTTTTTTTTGTCCTTGTATTTGCATGTCTAGTGAGGAGAATAAAGTTACATAACAAAAGTATTTCGTTGTTTTATAAACCTCTTTTACGAACATGTCTAGGAAATAAAAATGTTGTATGCCGATTGAGTGTTGTAAATAAAAAAATAATTTGATCCAAAACAATATAAATGAATTTATTCGAATAATAACTACTGATTCTGTGGTGTTATAATGAGGAACCTATGGTAATAGTAACTTAATCACATATTATTTCTGATAAATTGGACGACAGAATCAATACGTGAATCTAATATTCGTGATCGAACAGTATAACAAAATATACATAATGTATTACAAACAATCCAACGCAAACTTAATAAACATAAGTTTTGTAAGTTACTCTTAACAAAGTTGAATACTCATCATTTATATTATAAATTACAATTACTGTCATTTCACTTATATCTTTAAGAAACTGAAAATTAAAATTAACAATAATAAGTTGAGTTAAACTGAGAAAATGTCTAATTTCACATCCTTTGTTCAGTCTTCATATCTAGACAATGTTGCAGTTTAGTGTGAATAAGAACTTGCAGTTATAATTGACTTGAACTGAGTACTTTTGAGAATCCTAAAACTATCGTGTACAATGTTAACAGTAAACTAATACAATATTGGTAGGTTGTTACTTCGTGTCTTGACGGGCAATGAACGAAAACAAAACATGAATCCTGCTTAGGGTCTACAAAAACAAAGTCTGTACTTGTAAATTATTTTATTATAAAGTTCATTTATATAAATTAGCACATAACCCACACACGCGTTGCCACGCACACTACACCGGCGTCGTAGAGAGCGCTACGGACCGCGAAATAAAAACTGTGAACACAGCGCTGTCTGCGGCGACGACTATTATGATTTTAGAAGAGCAGTGTACTCATGCCGCCCATCTCGGCTTGCTCCTTTACGAAGATTTCGAAGTACTGGTAGATGATGGTAACGGCAAGCAGGATACCCGTGCCGGAGCCGATGGCGCCGAGGAAGTCGGCGAGGACTGAAAGAGCGCCGATACACAGGCCTCCGAAAGCGGCCGCCGTCGGGATGTATCGGTTGAGCTCGTGGATCATCGAGTTGTCTCGGTGACCGCGCATCACCATCTGTTGTTCTTTCAGTTGCTTGGCGACCTGCGAACGACCACATAGGTCAGTATTAGATACATCAAGAAATCAATAAGTCATTTGCATTGTAAATTATTCAGCTGCAGTAAACAGGGCGTGTACACAACTAATGAAGTTACGTTCACTTTATCAAAACGATCAAATAGTGAATTACTGAAACAAAATGGCCTTTACTGTTGCGCTATTTCTACGGCACAATTTAGTAATACACTTTCACTAATTGGAAAGTTAAGTGACGGCCGTCCACTACAGCCGTATCATAATGTTAAAAGCATTGATTGTGAAGTTCTAAAGTTCGTTCACCTTTACCGGTTTACGTAGATAACTGGAGCTTTACGACAGAATACAGTTTGATGCTGAAACTAGTTTTCTTTTTTGTATTATGTTGGTAAGCGTAAGCAAATGCATGAGTAATTTCTAGGTCAAGTAACTTTGATTGAAATACCAAACATTTTATTCAAATAGCTGACACATTACTTTTCGATTGAATTGAATCGGCAACTATAATGTGTAAGAGTATTTTATCTAAAGCATTCTTTGAGCTGATATTTTCCATCAGCCAGTAATGGATTTTTTGTGGTCAATACTTTTACTTCAACTAACTTCAGTAGATTCTCAGGTAACTACTAAAGTTTTTATAACTTACATCCTTAGCCGAAGATCCAGACACATCGATCCAGGTCTTGGAGAAGAACGCGCAGGAGCCCAGCATAAAGATGATGTAGAGCACCGCGTGCACGGGGTCGTGCGCTATGTGCGTGAGCGACTCCGGCGGGCTGAAGTAGTAGCACAGGCCGCCCACCGGGTAGGCGCGGGCCGGCCCGCCGCCTCCCACGTCGGCCCACACGCCCAGCAGGTTCACCAGGAAGTTACCGCTGAATTTTACGGCTAACATCTGTGGGGAAAAGAGTCGCTTAAATGTCTTTGTATGTTCAAGAAACTAATGTCCGGCCGGCAGGAACGCGTTGCCGTGCACGCCGATGTGTCGATTAGTACATTGTATAACCTGACTTTTCGTCTATTGTGATATAGTGCCTTCTGATCGTATCAGAACAATCCTAGACATATTCGAATCCCAAAAGACGTTCTAGAAGTCCATAGTGACGTCACATTCTACCAAACGGCAGCGAGCTGCATCAGCAAGCTTGATCCAAGCCAGGACAAGGGTGAAGCTAAAGGTTAGTGGAGACACATTGCCTGTTCTAGTCAAGGATCTGAATCATAGCCAGTTTACACTATAATTATTTTTATTATTAGGTATCTCTAAAGCCCTCTATAGATCTCATACACTACTCCAAAATAAGACATGCCACATTATTTTGGTAATAAAAAATTAAGAAGTAAAATGAAATTTTATCACTTAAAGATAACATAGGAACAGTCCATAACGTACGTTTTAGTTAGGATTCTTTGATTTTGATGGCTTGATTTACAACTAGGTGCCAGCATTTCAACACAATTTGTTGTACACACAATTTCTGTTTGTGCTTTTTGATAAGCATTTTGCTAACAGCTGCCAAGTCGGATCACTGTATGTTATGTGTTTTACTAGGGCATGGCTGAAGAATTAGAAATAATAGTAATAACATTTTAAAATCAAAGAATAGCCGAGTCACTGAATTTAATAACGCAATGTTAATTGTTTACACTGACTATGCAATTCTTGACCAATCTAAAAATGTGGATATTTAAAACGTAAAAGTTTACAAACCTGTGAGATGACGTAGAGATTAGAAACGAGCGCAGATTGTAGAATGATAGGTATGTTGGAGGTGTAGAAGAGTTTAATCGGGTACGACGAGTACTGTCCGCGGTAGCGCGCCGACTTGATCGGTAGATCCACACGGAAGCCCTGAGGAATAACACATGAATTGTAGGAAAGAAAAACAAAACAATCAGCAACTTTCATATAAAAACTTGCAGTGACAATGGTTAGGGCGGATAAACAACAATATGATACAACTGCGCATCGTCAAACTCGCGGTAAATGTTCAAATTGCAGGTTATTATCGTCCTTAACAGGTTATCAGAAATACAAGCAAGTATTAAACCCACATTGAATCTTTAATATACCGTATTTTTCGCATCACACCATAAATGGAAATGAACATATTATCCGTACTTTAATGACATGTTTCATGTTGGCGATCTACAAATGTCAGGTAATGTGGTCCTGACTACGACAGAATTAACATGGCGTCGTAGGTCGTACAAGTTAAACAATCGTTACTTCTGTTCCGTATCGTTTAATGTTTTAATTTTTTTTTTGCACGGAACTCTATTCCTTTTTCTAAATTAAAAGTAGCCTTAGTTACTCATTATAACATCAGCTATCTGCAGCCGTTTCGGAGATTAGCCGGAACCAAAAGACAGTCAGACCGACGGACAAAAATTGAAGACCATTTTCTTTCGTTATAAGTACCGTAGTTAAATACTTTCATATGCATTCAGGAAAAATTAGTTATTTTGAAATTACCAACAGACAGTTCAATTTTATTTATTTGTATATGTAGATTGATTAATACAGCAGGGCATGCTGCATTTGTGACCTCGATTACTTCAATTTTAAAGGTGAAGGTGTACAAAATTTGCTTTCTCAAAAGGCATTACAACTTTGTACCCTCGATGTTACAGATGTCCAGGTTTTACTCTAACAGCGAATACGATGGGCAAAAGAACAAAGAAAAAACATTTACGCATTTACGTTTTAGACAGATAAGTAGTTAGACTTACCTGGAAGTATATGACGATAGCAAACACGAGGACAGTGGCGAGCAGGTTCATGAGGTTGGGCAGGTTCTGGCGGTAGAAGGCCTCCCGGAGGGCGCGCACCTTGTCGGGCCGCGTGGCCAGCAAGTGGAACAGGGCAATCACTGCACCTTCGAACTCGGTACCGCGACCTAAGGAAAGTTGTGATGCTGAGTTTCAGTCTGATAGAGGGTCATGTATTCTGTTGCATCCAGTAATATTAGAAGCATATCCAAACATTTCAAGACTTAGGTAAATAAATAAAAAATGAGTACCTAACTCGTTTCAGATGAAGATTTAAAAAAAAATATGAATGACAGTTCAAAGTATTTTATTCAACTGATATTTTCCTTTTTGTTATGGTAATGTGACTGAAGAAGGAAGTGCTGAACTATAATTTGTATTATTCATTTAAGTTCTTGTTCATAATGGCAGTAGTAAGGTATTTTTTCTGGACAAACATAGTCTCAGTTTTTAATATTCAGGAAGGAAGTTTATCTACACCTAGGTATTATAGGTGTGTTCTAATTAACAGAAAATAATCTGATAATGATGTATTGTAGTTACAAATATCAGTTTAAACTGACCTTTAAGTTAATGATTGATGATTTATAGTAATTATACTAAGTTGTTAAGTGCAATTAAATTATTATTTATTATGTCTGCAAACTGGTTTTAGAGAGCAAAATAATGTTATGAAGAAATATGATGTCAGCTTGCTAATTTTATTACAGTAAAATTAGTGGCTTTTTCTTTCTGTAAGTAAATTCAACATGACACAACCTATTTCACAGTTTTCACCTAACTTTAAAGTCATTAATCCTGAGAAAGAAAAACAATCTAGGATATTTGGCTAGACAGGGGCCTGACTACTGAGATGATAACTAATACTGAAGTAAGGAAGACGAAGACATGCAAAATAAATTGCAACAAAAGCAGGATAATGATGATGATGATATAGGGTACTTACCGGTGTTGACGGTAGCAGGAGAGAATGCCTTCCAGACGATGGTCTCACAGATGTTTGTGGCGATAAACAGTGAGATACCAGAGCCAAGACCATATCCTGTAATAAAATAAGGTTATTTAGTATTTGATAACCTGTAGAATCCCAATTGGTACACAAAAGTTAGTTGAGTATTGATAAGTCTCTTGAATAGTACATTTACTTTGATTGGAGAAGTTTATTGATGAAAATTGAAGTTCCCTAAATAAATAAATTATTGAGCAGCAGTTCACGCGACCTGCGGTCATTGACCTCGTAATCAGCTGGACTTTCGTAATGAAATTGGAAAACCATATTTAACAATTAGATTTTGATACCTATCATGTCTATGAAGTTCCACCAACATAAATCACACCTTAAAAAACAAAATGGCGACAGCATCAAACATACAATATGTACTCTATGTAACATTATAAAACTTGAAATACCTATGCAGTGCTGTGCACACCTGTCAGTGACAAATTCACCCTAGATTTTAAGTTTTATTGTTATAATACCCCAAAAATGTATTAGTGAATAAGTTGTTGGGAGTGCCATAATTAAATAAATAAATAAAACTCTTTACTGACCTTTTTGTAGTAACTCGTCGAGCAGTAACACAATAAGACCAGCAACAAACAGTTGGATGATGATGAGCAGACAGACGCCCGCGCCGATTTCACTCGGCTCGCCGTACATGCCTGTCATGACGTACACGATGGCTTGACCCACCGTGATCACCATGCCGAACACTGTAGACAAAGAGGAAGGCGGTCAAATGGAGTTTTGAACCTAAGGGTGCATTGTTGTTGGCCTAGATAATGTCTTTGTTTGATTGAATCTTTGAATAGTATTTGTATGAAACTCTTAGAAGAATTGGTGAATTGTATACTTATTATAATATTTAGGATTTTTTAACTAAAAATCTGTGTACAGCAAGGAAGGTGTGGTTTCCTAAATGAGAATTTCAATTGTTAGTTACAATTAATTTGAATTAACAGAATTAATAGTATGATACAATTTGTAACATAAAATGAATATTGATTTCATTGTGAAAATGGAAATCAATTTGTATCTGAACAAATATTTGCTCTCATTAATAATAAAATTATCTAAAATAAATACCTCATTTAATAATCTGCAATCTAATGGGAATTACCAAATGATTATAAAAATACTAAAATACTAGTTACTTCTGTTGTGAGATAAGAGATATGTGTTTTTTATCAATGGATATCTTAACAATAATACATTTTTATCTTAGTCAATTATGTTATAGTTACAAAAGTCTAAAAATTAAAAAAAAAATGCGTCAATAATATTATACTGATAAATTTATAAAATTAGAAAGCAATTCCTTCCTTTTGTTATAAATATAAATTGGCAAAATGCCTGACACTTATATGTATGGAACAGAATTGGCATTCTGCCCCTATATACAAGGTTTAGGAGACATCTAGTAAATAAAAACATTGAAAATAATTTACATTATGAAGAAAATTCTTGAATATTGATCTTTGTCTATGATATTTTGCAATTGTTGTTTCCTTCAATATTTTCATAAGTTTATAGAAACAACACAAAATTTTATCTTCAAGTCCAGAAATAAAAGATGTAAGCAAGGTTAACATCAGCCATCTGATTGGAAGATAACCTAAAAGAGAAAGGCAATATCAAGATCCACTTACATTTCTGTGCACCGTTGAACAAAGCTCTGTCTTTTGGTGTGTCACCGACTTCGATGATCTTCGCACCAGCTAACAGTTGCATGATAAGGCCAGACGTGACGATGGGAGAGATACCGAGTTCCATGAGTGTTCCTCTATTTGATGCAAGGATTACACGGATCCAATAGAAGGGATCTGCGCTGTCTGATGACATTATACCGAATAAAGGGATCTGAAAAGTAATTTTAAGGTTAGAATAAATAGTGGTGTTTTAACTGGGTAAGATCTTTGGTAGTCTGTGAATTTATTTTCCATATGTTAGGATTTTGATAAAAAATCTAGTCTTCTTAATAAATAAAAAATGTTTTTGTTCTAATAGGATATGGCATAATACAGTGTTTGAATGGGTGTTTCCCATTGCACTATGTGGGTAGAGAAATACATTTTAGAGCAAAACATGAAATAAACTATGGAGTTACATAGAATTGGATTGTATTATTACTATATTTGAATCAATTCACTTAAAATTAGGGCAGAATATGTCATTAACTTAAGTAGCATATGGCCACATCACAATAAAATATCAAAAATGTAACTCACCTGACAACATACTAAGAAAATAAATAGAGTGATTGCAGTCCATAATACTTTCTCACGGAATTGGATCTGAAATACAAAGCATTCAGTTAGAAACGTACCAAATTATACACTCCAAAATATTCAACATGAAGTACAGTTAGCTATCCTACATACACCTACTTTAGGGTTAGGTATGCACTTTCACTTGTGTTTTAACACGTAGGTAAGCCCTAAATCACTCTAACACGTCCACAATCACAAATAGATGCTATTACAAACACAAATAATATCAAAAGAATACACAATCATGCAAAATTTAGCCATGGCTTACCTTTCTTTCTGGTTTTGCTATTTCTGGCAATATACTGCAAAACGGCTTTATAACTTCGAGGAATTTGACTGCAAGCAAAACAAATACATTAAAACATCACACCTTTAACACAGAACACACAATTTTAGGATAAAATCATATAAAAATGTGGAAGTACGTGTCCGAGGTTTATCACTATTTTTAGTTATAAATATGAACGATACTCACTTCCCATTTTGAATTATTGCGAATTAACTACCCTAACTAAAATATTAACTGATCAATCCGGCTAAAACCATTCAACTTTTGTTCATTAGTAACACTCCAATAGGACTTTTCGCGAGAAAGAGCCTGCGCAACGCCGCCAACGAGCCGTCCGCGAATGACACGTCCACAACGTCACGTCACGTGACCTGTGATGTTGGCGTGTATAATGTTGCCTTTAACAATCTCAAATAGGAATGAATAAAATGGTTAAAATTGTGGTAATTTTAACTATAACTAAAACTCCGAATTGCATAATGCGAGGTAAATACAATTTTTTACAGTTCTATTAAATGGGTTCACAGGTTTAGTAGACATTATTTTAGATTCCACAATTACAACATTCATTTCAGAAACAAAGAATTAACATTAGCATTTTAAAATATATTTCCATCTCAATGCAATTCACTATTTCATCTATTTCTATTTTATAGTTTTGCATCACATAGCTAGATTTTGTATTTCTTGGTTACTGGCAATTTTGTTGTTTTTTTCGGAGCTTATTTTCAAGTAGATTGAACGCTACTGCATTATTCTTCCACGAATTTCATGTGCTGATAGCGAGAATACCAGAAAAGCATTTTTGAGTCTGTTTGTATTTTTTCTTTTATTTATGGTGTTTTTGACAACAGATTTTATGGGGGTCACTTTTGTCAAAATAATATCATGTCAGTGTCACTACCAAACCCAGACGTCAATTTCCATTTGTAACCGCACCACCATGTGCTTGTATTAGTAAATAATTTCGGTTTTATGCATTTCTAATCAATAAAAATGCAGCAAGCTCATCGTGCTGGTAATCTAAAACAAAGCAATAAAGCGCACAAGTCGCGCCACCGCTCCAAACGTGGAATTTCAGCCGCTGTTAAAGGTTAGTCAGTGGTTTTTATGCATCAGACCTTTTTCCTTTTAGCAAGTATTTTAAATGAATCGATATGTTTCAGGTAAAGTAAATGTTAAGGAATTTGTTCGTCGTAATCGACATATACTGAAAAAAGATGAGCGTCGCCACCAGGCCCTTCAATTACGGAAGAACAAACGCGAGGAGGTGTTAGCAAAGAAGCGTGCGTTAGGTGGGACTCGCAACCCGCCTTTCCTAGTGTGTGTGGTGCCATTGAACGCGCAGCTTGACGTGCAGTCTGCCCTTGTTATCCTGAAGACCTGTTCTGAAGGAGCTGTAATTACTCAGTCTTCTAATGGCATTGTACATATTGGGTATGTATTAGTCTTAACCAATGGCGTAGCGTGGGTTTTTGCCGCCCGGGGCCGATTGTGATTTTGGCCGCCCCGTCTATTTTCATAATTAAGTTTCTTAGTCAAGAAACATAGAAAAGAGTCTAAATACAAAGTATTAATAGAGAGTTAGAGAGGTATGGAAGAGGAAGACATGCTGCGCCAATCCCTAATGAATTGGAATAAGGGCAAGAGAATGATGATGATGATGATCATTTGTTTGTATGGATGTAGGCATGTCATGTTCAATTAGCATTATAGCTAATACCTAGTGTATAAGGATCGCCATTCCGGAAATTAACAAAAACAGCAAGCTCAACAAATGGGATTTAACATACTTTTACTACAAATGCATTAAAGATTTGGAACAATTAAGAAAACTTAGCTGTAAGAGCAAGCGAAGCGAGCTTGAAAATTGTAGCATCCCAGATAGGTTTGATTTTCTTAATATAAAAAAGGCAGGCTAGAAGAATATAGTGCTTGTATCTAGAAAATACGGGGCGGCAGACTGGAATATATGTGAGGCTTGTATGAAAAACTGCCCCAGGCCAGTGTTGATGTTTAGGAAAATGCTCCACTTCGACAATAGTAATTACCTATTCTGATAACTATGAACTGACGCTACTGCCTGGCTCCGCTTCCCGCCCCCTGGCTCTGCTCTCTTTTACCCCCTGAAACGCACCGTCCGGGGCCATGGCTCTCCTTGCCCCCCCATGCCACGCCACTGCATTTAACAGTAACTTTACTTAAACAGCATAATTATTCTAATTTAATTTAAAATGTTATAGCTTACCTAACTTCAAGCAGAGATTCTCCTTCATATGCCCAGAAGTGGGCAACGACTTTGCTCTTTTGGATACACTCAAAGTGGCAGATACTGCTCTCTTTGTGACCTCTGCTCTTGATGAACCAGTGGATGAATGGGGTGAGAGAGTCCTAGCATTATCCATGGCCCAAGGCATGCCCACACCAACAGTAGCCACAATGGACATTGAAGGAGTTCACCCCAAAAAGCGCACTACAGAAAAACAAAATGTACAAAAACTTATCTCAAAATGGCTTCCAGAAGAAAAAGTTGTGCAGCTAGACAAAAGTTCTGATGGACTGAACTTATTACGTAGGATTGGTAACCAGAAACGTAATATCCTTCATCACAGAGAAAAGAGACCGTATATGTTGGCTGAAGAGGTTGAATATGTGCCCGACAGTGAAGGAGATAACGGTACTCTTAAAATCAGTGGGTATTTACGTGGAATGCCTCTCAATGTGAATGGCCTGGTGCACATAACTGGACTTGGTGACTTTCAAATGTCAAGAATTGATGGAATAGAAGATCCACATCCTTTGAATTTGGGAAAAGAGAATACTAAGTCAGATGAAACTATGGATGCTGAGGTTACAAAGGTTTCAGTGCTCCAAGTTGCAGACCCAGCCAAGCAGGAAAGTCTGGTGTCAGAGAATATTCCAGATCCAATGGAAGCAGAGCAGACTTGGCCCACTGAGGAAGAAATAGAACAAGCTAATTTAGAGGTAAAAACATTAATTTATTTTGCTATACATTTCATGGACTAAAAAATAAAACCATTGTTCCTGTGTCAAAAATAAATCCTATCGCTTTCAGTTTTCGCCCACATAATTAGCAAATATTTGTATAAATAATTATTTGTGCTAACTAATTTGTATTGTTTATTTGCTCATTTTAATTTCCATGTCAAACAGACTAAAACAAAAAAAGTGAAGAAGGTGCCAAAAGGCTGGTCAGACTACCAAGCAGCTTGGATCGTCGAATCTGACGCGGAAGGCGAAGGTTCCGATGACGACAGTGAAAGCGAAGACGATGATGACGCTGACGAATTTATGTCCTGTGAGGAAGATCAGTCTGACCAGGAAGAGAATGGAGAAGATAATGACTTTGAGTCTGTTACTGAGTCCGAAGTAGGACCCACAGATGAGAAGTATGATGCTACTATAGATGCAGCTGAAGAACATGAAATGCTTCAAAAGTTAGCAGCTGCAAAAGAAGATAGACAGTTCCCAGATGAGGTTGACACTCCTCAGGATGTGCCAGCCAGGGAAAGGTTCATGCGCTACAGGGGACTGGAGTCATTTAGGACCTCTACTTGGGATCCTAAAGAGAACTTGCCTGAAGATTTTGCCAGAATATTCCAATTTGAGAATTATGATAGGACAAGGAGGAGGGTCTTCAAAGAGTTGGAAGATAGCTTGATCAATATGGTGAGTGATGTTTATAATTTGTTCAAACAGGTCTGATATGAAATAGAAAATTATGTGATTTGGCTATAGCATTTGTTTGTGTGTATCACATGGCTTCATGGATGTATCTAAACTTGATGAAAATTTTAATTATCTGAACTCAGTAAATCAAAATCAGTCCTCATCTTGGAATCACTTTAAAACTATGGGGTTCCGCAAGGTTCAGTGATTGGACCTCTAAATTTTATTTTAATTGTTATCGAAATAAAAAACCCATTTTTGTTTTCAGTATGGTTACTACATCACGATCCACGTCAAAGACGTTCGCCAAGATTTATGGAAGGCTTTCCATTCAGCCAACGAGAAAGCTCCCCTTTCAGTCTTTGGTCTTCTACCTCATGAACAGAAGATGTCAGTCATGAATGTAGCCCTAAAACGCACTGGGGCTACTGACGAACCTATTCAGAGCAAGGAGAGGCTGATCTTCCAAGTTGGGTACAGGAGGTTCATCGTCAACCCTATCTTCAGTCAACATACTAATGGCGGCAAACATAAGGTTAGTAGGAGTATAATTTAATGGTGGTATTGGAACATACACTTTATTATCAGTACCACAATGTGAAAAGTTGAATCAAACAATGCCAGACATCAAACAGATCATGGCACTAGCGCTCATATTATGCAATTTTTCACTGTAGGACACTAAAAACAAAGTTTATTTTTGAATGCTAAGCTTTATGGTTCTTCTAATGTGTCTCATGTTGATTTTATTTCAGTATGAGAGATTCTTCCAACCCGGATCCACGTGTGTTGCGTCTTTCTATGCGCCGATTCAGTTTAGTCCGTCTTCAGTACTATGCTTTAAGGTAAGACGCTTCTTTTTTCAATATTTATTTCCATTTCTAATATTTTCTTGGATATTGTTCTTCTCGACTTGGAATTGTTCTTTTTGACACTGGAAATTTGAATTGCCAAATGTTTCATTTACAACAGTGCACTCACTTCATTTTATTTCTCACTGAACTCCGTTTTCTAACTTCTATCTTCTTGGATAATAATCTACAGCGTTTTTACATTATAGGAGAAGAGAAACACAAAACTGCAATTATTAGCAACAGGAGTATTGTCATCATGCAACCCAGATAGGTTGATTATCAAGCGAATTGTGCTGTCTGGTCATCCATACAAGGTATTCTATGGTCTACAAAAAATATTAGACATTAGTAAGCTTCTTGGCTTTATAAGTATTGTCCCAATTTGTTGATGAATTAGCTGTTACTTGTAAACTCACCTTTTTCTATGAGGGTAGGTAGAAACTTAAGCTTCAATTTATTCAGCCACTTTCTAGATATTCAATATTACTTATTAAAAATCAGAGACCGAATTATATGCAACTTAAAATCGTAAAATATACATCATACATAGATGCTCGAAATATGCATCAAAAGTGATAAAATATGAAACATAAAATTGAAATAAGTACAAAAAATGAGTTGTTTTTTTAAATTTATATACAAGTTTAAAAAATAAATATTTTAAGATCTTACTTAAATGCATTTGCGACGAGATCTTATCATATTGTTTCTTTTTAAACTTGTACTGTTCGAAAGTCTCAATAGTACGATGGGGCTTTTCATTAATTAAATTATTTTTATAGCTTGAAAACGATTGTTCTACATCCACTTACGGCAATGGGTACTATTTGAATTTAGTTGTTTTTTACATACAGTTAAAATTAAAGGAAACATGCCCAAAAAATGAAAGAAATGCCGAAATTAGCTACATGCAAATGCATAATTATACAAATATGCACGTGCTTATAATCCGGTTCTACTGATAATATTCTTTGTGATAACACTGAAATTGTTTCGTCTCCAGGTGAACAAGAAATCGGCAGTTATTAGGTTCATGTTCTTCAATAGAGACGACGTTCTATACTTCAAACCATGCAAACTGAGGACGAAGTACGGTCGCACTGGACATATAAAAGAGGCTTTAGGTAAGCGAATCATTGCAATCTAGTACTTTACTTTCGTGCATCACGAATTTCGTGGCTGGTAGTAAAGTTCTAGTTAACGTCGAAATTTGGGCCGCCAAATATAGTTAAAAATACCTAGCTACTCAATTTAAATAATATTTTTATACAACTACATACGTTTAAAAGTCACGTTGAATCTAGCTAGTAATTCTTTTACAAGTAAGTACCCAAAACTGAGGCGATGGAAAATACGCCGAATAATTACTTAGATGAGGCAAAATAACAGACTAATGTACAGTAAACAAAAAAAAAAAAAGAGATTTTTTGTTGACCTTGATAACAATTTTGAACGGTATCCGGACTCTACTTAAAAGTACTTGCCGACCATAATGTTCTAGTTGTTATTTCTAGTTATCAGGTATTACACGGCTCTTTCTAGTGATTTGCAGGCTGATTAGGGGAGTGTTAATAATCGTGGTTTTTGTGCGAGAAAGATTTAATACCTACAGAACTAATACCATCCCTTTTTCGCCCTGGAACAACTGACACTATCCTATAAGGTCCTGTCTATACTTAAAAATTCTAGTCTATACTTAAAGATTTGTTTCGTGCAGGTACTCATGGTCACATGAAATGCGTGTTCGACGGTCAGCTGAAATCTCAAGACACGATACTCCTGCACCTGTACAAGCGAATGTTCCCTAAGTGGACCTACGAGAATTGCGTCGTCACTGATAGAGATACTAAGGACGCTGATATGATGGATTAGTTGTTATGTAGTTAGGTATAAGTAAATAAATGATATTATAATCATAAAACTGTACTTTGTTTTCTTTTATTGCCGTCTTACAACTGACTGTCTGCTGAATCGTGAGCTTTAGGATAAACACTTTACTTATGAGGAACACGTACGCAATAAAAAGCGCAGGTATGTGAACTTAGCCTCCGGCCGCCGCAACCCTCTGTCGTTCCTCCAGACCTGAAGATATCCACCGAATACTGTAATACAAGAAGAAGAAAAAAAAAAAAAAATTGTCGCAGGGACATGACGTACATCATACAAAATTACAAAAAATAAACTATAAATTCAACAGGACGGAACAAAAAAAAGAAAAAAGTTAACAGCTTGCACGTCGTGACTGCGACAAGCAGGTTACCAGCATGATGCTGTGCTATGGGGGGCCCACAACACAGCGCTGGATTTCTGTGGTCACCCGTGAAAAAAAAGACGAACTTATCATCTTCCTGCCTTTGTTTTCGGATGGGAAATCATCAAATGACCCCTCCCGCTCTGGGAGCGGGAGTGTCAGACTTTTGCCCTTTGTGTTCCAGGGCCGCGGTATCTCTTTCGTACAGTCCCGCAGCCCCGGCAGGCATCGGCCCTTGCGACCTCTTCTTGTTGCTGACATCTCTTTGAGGCGACCGTGGAACACGAACGCGCCGTTTACTCGGCCTTTCGTCATAAGACGGCCGGACGGTGAGCTAGGTCATCTTCCTGACTTTGTACTATGTTACTTGGGGTCGGCATAACATGTTTTTTTCATCCATCTCCTCTATCAACCGTCACGCTATCTTTTACACCGTTTTCTTTCATATTATTCCTCACACAATCCATCCATCTTTTCCTTGCTCTTCCTCTCCCTCTCCATCCATCAACATAAATATTCATTGATAGGGATATAGTTCTCAATATGTATCAATTGTAGAAACACGGAAAAATTACCTTTTTATGAGGGTAGACAGAAACACATGGACGCCTCGTGGTACCAATGACCAAAGCATACAGTCCTCACAGCAGCAATTTTGAGACTTGTCAACGGCAGCATCGTTATTAGAACCACTGACAGCAATGCAATTAGTGGTAAAATACCTAAAAGGAATGTATTTATAGTCTAAGATCCCGCCTAAGGCCGACCTTCACTCATCTGTTTACTGAATGAAAAATATTTTTTAGGAATCTAATATTAAAATCTGACGTTGGTGAATCTAATATTATTAAAACCAACGTCATCATCTGCCTAGCCTTTTCCCAACTATGTTGGGGTCGGCTTCCAGTCTAACCGGATTCAGCTGAATAGCAGTATTTTACATGGAGCGACTGCCTATCTGACCTCCACAACCCAGTTAGTACTGGGTAATACGATACCATTTGGTAAGACTGGTTGTCAGACTTTTTGGGCAAGATTTACAGATAACAGCCGGGACCAACGGCTTAACGTGCTTTCCGAGGCACGTAAATAAACCAACGTATGATCATGAATAGGTTGCCTGATGAAATTTATTAAGTCTCACTATTTAAAGTGCGATAACTGCGAGTCTTTACCGATTTTACTTGACAACTTAGTACCACCATGTTTGTGATAAAATTATCTGTATTTTAACAAATATTTTAATCTGAAAACAGAGAAGTGAGCATGCATAATATATCAACTGATCTATTTATACCTGACTAGCTTTTGCTTGCGGCTTCGCTCGTTATGTACGAAATGCACAAACGGGAAATTTAAATGCCTATAACACTCGGGGATATAATGTAGCTTCCCGTTAGTGAAAGAATTTTCGGTCCGAAGATTACCCCCTACATATTAACAAATTTTATTTCTTTATAGACAACCCTGTAGTAGGGACAAAAACATAGACAACACAACACTTTCTTGTTCCTTATGTTTTGTACAGACGCCAGCACATCAGGCTACTGCAATCTGTCAAGTATTTTTTAGTACATTTTCAACTTTATGACTAAAGTATTAGGTTCAATGTTGATTGGGTAAATTTTACAGTTTCGGGTAGTTTGATGTGCTGTCTGTACTTTCAATCAACATTGATCTTGTTTGGTTTTTTTTTTTACTTAATTTTCAAAATAAGCGAAAGTTTTTTTTATAAAAGTTAGTCTTGACTTAATTTCACTAGGCAACCCATTCGCAATGTCCTTTCTTGTATTAACATTTGTAAAAAGTATTTTTCATTCGGTAACCAGGTGATGCTAAGCGGGATCTCAGAAAATTATGTGTGTATATGAATATTGTGTAAGAGACAGGTTACAAATAAAATCCATGATACATTTCCACATCTTTATTGACACATGAAGCGCGAAGGCCTACTCAGTGAACATCAGGGTAGCAATCTCCTCGCCACTAGCCTAACATTATCCGTAATCTCTTATGAGGCAGTGAAATAAGTGAAATACTGCGATTCAAAGTTATTGTAAGTCGACAAGAAACAATCGTTTTAAAAGGTATACATTATAGAACGATAAATAATACCACAAAACTAGAGGTCCTGGTTTTATTGCGTTCAAAATAGTGTTATTACCGTTCCGCTTAACCTTTTGAACGCCAGAGCATAAAAGCCCGCGCATGACCTACGCGCCAAGCGACAATTTCACAGCAAATACGTACAAAAAGAATAAGGGATTCCAAAACTATATCGATAAACAATATTTTTATAACATTTTTCTCTATAGTTTTCGAATAAACACTACTCATGAAATTGAAATTTTATTTTGTCCATATTGTCATATAAGGTTCAACCCTTACAGTCCTTTCATATTTAGTTACTCTACTTCTAATAACAGCAATCCAACAGCACCCTTATGCAACGAAGATAAAGATTAATGTGATTTAAACAGTGATGCAAAGTTAGAAGTGAAACAACTTGAAAGGACTGTAGAACCCATTTACGAGCACAAGAGATGCGATGGAGACTTGCGTCAAACTAGTGAATTTTGTTTATTTTGCGTCAGTACCGCCGCTTTGTAGTGGCTCGTTTAGAGCATAAACGAGCCACGTTCATGCTCTAAACGAGCCGCCGTCTAATTTCGGCATTAGAGCATGCCTCAAATCACCGCGAAGTCGACGGTACTTACACAATTTCCTTAATTTTTTTTTTACGCAGTCGTTGCAACACGCGTGTGGCTCTTGGCGGAACAGTTACGACTTATGAGGTAATTTACGTTACTATAGTGTGTTAGGTTAAATGACTTTGTATACGCAGTATAGTTGCTGTTTCTAAGCATTGGTTGGGTCTAGAAGAGCGCCACCACGCTAAACTGCGTCTCTCAAAATGAAAACTAACACTCAACGTAATTTCAGCGATACATTGCACATGCGATGTCGCTTTTGTTGCGTAACGCTGTATTATTTTACAAATACATAATTAATATAATAAGAGAAGACTAAAAATTAATTCCACGGAATGAGCACAACTGAGATAAATTATTTTATTGTGCCAATTTTGGCCCATAAAGCAACGCAAGACTCCCGGGAGTCTCGCAACAATTTTAAGTAATGTAGTATCTTTTTAGATCTTGTCGACTTACAATAACTTATAAATCTAAACAAAAGTTGCAGAGAACATCACAAAAAATATTAATTAAATAGTACAAAAAATTAGTAAGTTATTATTACAACAAAAAAACTGAATTTACTGCATTCTCTGCAATCGTGCGCACACAACACGACCGAATTATTATAATACAAGTATTAATAATAACAACTATTAATAATGTATGAATGCAAACAAATTGTACTATTCGGTGTGATAAGTGATAAGTGGAAAAAGGAATACTTAAACAAAGTACATTTAATTTTTATAGAGTATTTTTCTTGCAGTTCCTGCTGCTTTGTCAAATTGAATCTTATATTCATAGTACTAAAACACGTAATGTAGAGAGATGTTTTAATGGAAACTAGTGTTAAAATAGAGCGTGCAGATATTGGTTTATTGATAAATATTGCTTTGTTCGGTTGAATTTACTGTGACAAATTTTATTGTCTTGGCTGTTGGTTTTAACAGCCGAGTCTTATTGGAAATTTTATAGTTTTGTTAGCAAATGTAATCCGTGGTCAGTTTCCGATTATGCAATATCTGAACGCGTTATAAAATCTCAAGGATAGTCATCTATAGTCAAAACGACAATTTATTTAAAAACATGTTTATGCCATGTAAGAAGACACGAAAACAGACATATTTCTAATGACTCGAATGGTTTCAATTGACATATTTTAATGGAAATCGGCAAGTGCAACGTTTCGCAATCACGAGTTCATCAATCAAAGTTCATTGCTCCTGCCGACTTACATTAGAACTAGGAGATCTATTTAATCGTAAATTCAAAATCTCATGTATCACAAAATCAAGCAAAATAAGATGATAGAAACTAATGTAAACTAGCAAAGACTTTAAATTTTCTCATCAAAATCGTTAATTATCTAACCTAAGTAGGTACGTCAGCGACATCTCATACACATTGTTATTTAACGCTTACACAATCTATTCTTCAAGCGTCATCTTAGCCACACAATATGTTTTATTTAGAAATTATTATATAGGTCAGTATTTAGGTTTAATTTCGGTTTTAATTTATATTTCTCTATTTTAAAAGGCAAGTGTTTCACAGTAGGGTACGGCAGGCGTGACCAGCTTATGTCAAATGTGTTCGATATTTGAATTGCGCGCGAAAAGTTCACGTTCATCTATTTTGACAGCTCGGTTTTTTTTTCTTTGTTTCTTTAGGGAGGTTTTATGTGTTTATGCTTTAGGTTTTTTATTACGTCGCTTCTTGGCGTCTGTGGCGTCGGGAGGCGATTGCTTGGCGCTGGTCGTGTTGGTCGGCACACCAGACTTGCTGTAGAGGTTGTTGAGGAACTCTTCGAGATTGGGATCGTGACTGCAACATAGGATATGTTATATTAAACTAACATAACATCACGCCCGTATTTCCCAGAAGGATTAGGCAGAGGTTTAAATACACACACATTTCACTAATTATGTTTAAGTTCCTTCTAATAGGGAGTGATCCTATTGCCATCCATCGGACATGCATCTATACTATTACTGAAAAAATCCTTATGGTCTTATAACACTGCCTGAGAATCGAACCCAGGACCCTTATACGTAGCGCTTGCTTGTTAAACTAACCTTTATTTAAAGTAATATTTCCTAAATACTTACCCAGTGGACGGTCTCTGGTTGAGGTCGGAGGCTGCGGCCGCTTTGTTGCCGAGCACGATCCGATACTGCACCACGTGGCAGTCGGGCCTCAGTTGCTTCAGGTTCTTTTTCTGATTGGAATCAAAAAACAATATTTTAAATGACTATATGGCTGTAAAAAGAAATGCCAAGCATCGCATCCTATAAAAAAGGAGAACATTAATAATTTATTGTTCCAAAAACCTTTTTAGTTATATCTCCACCAGTTATGGATTTGAAAACTTGGCAGTACAATACGGTACGTTATTTTAGTGGAAGAGATCACCTGTATCGTGTGCACACGGGGACACATCAAGCTACACATTTCCAGTATATCATGGCTTCCCTTTGTATAGATTTCTCGTACAATGAGAGATCCACACAAACTGGTTTTGTATAGCTTGATTCGTCGTCGTGCGTACTAGTTGAAAAACAATATCACACACAGGGCTTTCCGTTTCGAATGAGACAGCGTATTGACAATGTAAGTAGATATTTGTTGAAAAATCTGTTATTAAATAGAAAATGGAACAGTAAGAACGAGTTAATGATTAAAATAAAGTAACTGTAGATATGAGTGTGTTGTGTGTGATAAATAAGAAAGAGGGAGAATATAGGGGTTCTAATATATTACCTGGCAACTGGCCCACTGTGTGATCTGGTACACGGCGCCATCCATACAAGCGTAGTACATCACGAGCAGCCCCAACATACTCGACTCTGCCCATATGTCGCCCTGACATAAACAATTTACGTACATAAATAAAAATCACGCATAGTTAAGACCATTATAAGTTTACTAGATAGCAAATGGGTCAGGGCTTGAGCCGAACACGTATACCATGGACGTTGTCCCGCTTTTATTGCATGGACATAAAGGTCTTTCTGATCAGCTCAAGCCGATTCCTCTTCGATATGTGTGGCAACTCCCTTATGAGCACTATTTCTCCACAGAGTCCCAAGTGCAAAAGTAGCAACTTTATAAGCAGTTTTTGTTAAAAACGAATAATTTAAGACGTTACCTCTTTAGCGGAGTGTCGTATCTTGCACTGCACGCAGTACCGGGCGGCGTAGCACGGCCGGTCCGTCAGCACACGCTTGTGGCGACGTCCGCAGTTCGTGCACCTGATACAAGTCACATGGCAAATGATTATGTGGGTAACCTGTTGGGATGTCGAAGTTTACTAGATTGGATAATTTAATCTGAAGTCATAAGAAAACATTGTATCATCATCATTGTATCTACAGATATATTATTTTATCTATATATCCAGTATATTTTATGATATAAATAATTTCTTACTATAGACCGACCGCTTGAGTGAGTCCTCGCGAAGGTATCAATTTAAATGGAATATTCTGAAGGTTGATCACATATTGGTTCAATTAGTATCGTAATACCTACGTGGATTATGGTTATTTTAAAGCAAATAGCCTGTGGGATATTGTTAGGACTTTGTGGACGCTTAATATGCCTTTGATCGGGCAAGGCGGAGGACTCGTTAAAGGGGTCAGTCTATAGTAAGACATTTTTATCATAAAATATACCATGGACGGCTTTCTCGTTAATTGGCGAGAAGAGGCGAAAAAAACAAAAAAAAAAAAAAAAACAAGAAAAGTGGAAGGAATGGGGGAGGCATTTGCAGAGGAGTGGGACAGTTCAGGCTGACAAAAAAAAAAAATACTGGATTCAAGACACAGTTTTAGTACCGTAAATGGATCAGAACGTATTCAGTCAGTAAAGCCCAGGTTGTAATTTATTGCTGCTTTATTTTCCAACCCAACTCACGTCAGAGTTGTACAACCTGAGTCAGAAAAAATGCTTGTTTAAGCGATTGATATGCCATGTCAATGTCGTCGATGGAAGTATACACTCGCGTGAAAAAAATCGGCCTACCCCGTGTTGCTATTTGCACACCAGTGTATAAGGTGACTATCACCTTCTAGACAATTTGCTAAGCAATCTTTTTACCGGACCACGTTACCTGATAGTGTTAGCCGCGAACTCCATCTTGTCATGGAGCTGAGCGAGCAGTTGGCTCAGCTCGCTCCACGCGGCCTCCACGTGCCGCGACTCTAAGGCGCGGCGCTCGTAGGCCTCCCGGCGTTCCTGTTGGAGAAGGAACATTTTATATTGTGTCATGCTAATATGGACCTTATTTCTGTCCAATAGGGTTGAATAGGTCTGTTGTCAACTTTATCTGAAGCAAAATTACCCCAAAGAGGTTCCAATCAAGTTGATATTATATTTAAGTTAAGTTTTACGTCTAGCTCCTCTCATTTCAAAAACAATATGAATCTGCCAAAGCAATATGAACTTACCGGCTCCCCAATAAGGTCGAAAGCATGTTGCAGTATCTTGAAGGCCTCTTCGGCGCCCGGCTGCTGATTCTTGTCGGGGTGGACAAGGAACGCTTGCCGTCTGTAGTACCGCTTTATTTCCTCGTCTGTACATGATACACTCACTCCCAATATACTGTGGAAGATTGGTGTTATTTGAACAAAAAACGGTATGAATTATGAATGGTTACAGACAGACTACCTACATTATTCTCTCTTCCTTCCTTAAATACATCCAAAGGTTGTCTTGGAAAGATCGCCTTTAGTGATAAGACCGCCCATTGTGTCCACATATTTATAGTACTGTAATTTGTATGGTGTACATAATAAAGTGTATTTTATCTATTGGTTTCTCGTTGATAGATAGTTGTTCAGTTATGATCTGCCTAGCCCTTTCCTATGTTGGGGTCGGTTTCATACTAACCGGATATAAAATCACGCTTGTACCATGAACGGCTAAGCGGTGGTATACGTAAAGTGACACGTAGATTTTAGCCTAACAGTAAGATTAGGCCACGTTGGGTACAAGTTTAGCCTACAGGCTGATATTTAGAAATTTATCATGGAAAAATGCACTTGCGACCTCTAGACCAATAGGCACTCAGACAAAATATAATTCTTACACCTTCAGTGCCGGGTTCACTCAAGTCGCACTTGCGATTGGAACTGGAGGGTCCACTACTCAGTTGCAATATGTATGGTGGGATGGCACATATGCTCTATAAAAACGGCGGTGTTCAGTCTCAATAAATTAGTACGTTTATTAACTAAAATTATGCTAAAGGCTACGGCCCTGCCACTTCATTGACATGAAGACGATAAGGACATATTGTAGTATTAATTTACAAATGCCAAGATTTTATGAATAAAGAGAACATTAGCATCATTTATCACTGATCGCTTGTGAGTAAATTAAATAGCTTTTGCTGTGTTTATTCCGAGACTGGTTTAAGTAGGGGTCGAATATCATCCCACGGGACCATAGTTCCGGGATAAAAAATAGCCTATATCCGTTTTCAACTCAAATTTCATCGGTATTCGTTTGGCCGTAAAGGTGTGAAAACAGACAGGCAGAGTTACTTTCGCATTCATAATATTAGTATGTATGGATGAGGCCAATATGAATTTTGTTTTGTCATCTTCTTTTGTGGTCTTAACTGGCGAAATATGTAACTATGTAGATCCCTTCTCCGATCCTTTGGTTAATCAGGAGTTATATTATGTTTTGTTAAGTATATTATATGTTAACATTTGTAAAACATAATTTGTTTGAATTCTGATAAAGCTCGCGGTTGACCACAAATGCATCTTTAAGTTTTATTCAATGGAGCCCACTTGGCGTCTGATTTTATAAAATACAATGGAAAAGGAATATTTCTAGGTGGTTACGGCAAGTTCATTAAGGTTTTGTGACAAACAGTGCGGTTAAAATTAGAATGACTGGCTGCGTTTATAACTTAAGTTAGTTCGGCAGCTAAAAATTTTAAATATGGCGTAAGGGAATGTCAGCAAACAGGAAGGGGTCCGCAAAGGTCGGTGCCTGCCTGGGCTGCGGCACTCTGCCCCCGATAGAAGAAAAGACGTATCTAACAAAAAGTAAAAACGGAGAAAAAAATGTTTTAATAAATGAAACGGGAAATTGTTTGCTGTCTTCGAGTAAATTAAAATGTTTACATAATAAAAGTTGAAAATAATTCCCACTAGGCTAGGCTTTAATTTGTTTTAATAAATAATATGAATTTATTAATTATTATATTAAAAATAATGAAAAAACCGTTACAACTTAGCATAAAAAATGAAGAAAAATATTACTTACTTAATTGAATAGACGTAAATGGCTAGATGCGTCTTTTAAATTTCAAACGCTTGTGGGTGTACTTTTCTTCTAAGTATTTAGTTTAGCTATCTAGTATATGGGTTTAACAGCAATGGGCGCAAATAGGTATTTTCGCCTTTTTTCTTAAGAATTAGAAAGTATGTAGATAACCCTTGGCTTAGATAAAATGTTTATAAAATTATTTAATAATCCTTTTATTTACGGTAATATATATTCTAGTATAGTAGGTTTGTGGTTATCTTATAAGTTATAAGCCATAGCCTAATTTATTATTTGTAAATAAAACACAATTGATTATATTCAAGTATTTATTTAAATTCTTTTGTTATGTCAAAAGAATTTAAATAAATACTTGTGTTTTATATTACAAAAATGCTATCCATGGCACAGTAAATTATAATGGAAATCAGAACTATGTATTAAACTTGAGCAAAGTTTGCTTAATCAGTCTTATATGATACAGATCTATAATTGTAATTATCTCTTATATCTTTATCATAGCAAATACGTCTTAAAAAAATAACATTGTTAGGCTATAATCCCATTACTACAAGTAGTTTTCAAAAGTAGTTTACTAACAATATTATGATAATTATTTGACTAAATTATCAAAGTAAAAACGTTATAAAATCAATATCAAAAAATTTAAAAAAAAATCAGTCTCAACTGCCTCTAGATTCTCTTAAAATCTAAATTTAACGTAAGATCACAGACAATTATCAATCCTTTGGACAAATCTTAAAAATAAGTACAAAAATTAGTTTTTTTGAAAAATATTGTCTAACCTAAAAATCTAAACAGATAACATTAATCAGCGATGTAAATGCAGTTCCACTGCTACCAAACACAAAGAGCTGCTGTTGCTTTGTATGCCTATTTGTCACCATCTTCCTCATATTCGTTAATCAAATCGACAGAGTTATCATTAACTGGCAAATTTAGCCAAAACGCCCTTCGGTTCTCTGGCATTAGAGAAAGTAACTGATTGATTATGTCAGATTTTCGCTTTTCATTAACTCCTCTGAATTGAGTTTTTATTACTGGTCTTGGAATGCCAATTTTGATATTTTTCACTCTCAGGAAGTCCAGTTCACTTTCTATGCCATCATAATCAGTTCTGTATGCTATTGTATTTATTCCCCTTCGAAAAGTGACTTCGCACATGCTACTCAGATAAACTCTTGGAATCGTGTTTTGAAGTTTGTAAGAAGAAGAGCAATCTTCAAATCTACAAAAGTCGCTGACGACCATTTTCTTCACAGTGATTTTACGATGAGTATCAGAAACCGCGTGATGGAAGTCTTCGAAGTCATATATTCTTTTCTTCTTTTTGAGTGACAACTCGACCTGGTGATGAAATTCATCCGCTGACATGTAAGTGTGTCCTACTTCCAAATATTTCAGAGTGATAGTTTCCAAATTTACATCGCTTGAGTTTATCAGATACAATAAATAGGAAAAAAGACTCCAGTTCTTGTTTTGAGCGGCACAGTTGTCAAGCCACAGTGTTATGTGCTTGACATCACGATAATTCAAAAAAAGGCTCGGAAGCAGCTTATGATGTCGTCTTTTTTCCAGCCAGCAATAGCTTCGTGCCAGATACAAGCAAATGTGTCCTTCGCGCCTCGAAATTTCTTGTCTCCAAGAGGTACGAAACTCTCGTTAAATAATATGAGTCTTGGGCAAAATATAGCAACCTTGAATTCATCAAGACGAGGGCACATTATAACCTTTTCTAGGTCTACAGAGTAATACATAGCGTCACTGGTTTGGTCTTGCATACTCATTTGACGAGATTTATCTTCATCGTATTTCTGTCGTGCTGAAATGTATCTTCTGTGATGTAATTCATATTCCTTACATAAGGTGCAATTTCGATGACGGATCTCCATAATATTAGGGTTATGTAATTTATATTTTTCGCATATTTCGCACTCCTCATTACCTAGTTTTGCGAAAGAGATATTAAGTTCTTTAATAACTCGTCGATAGTGATCGTAAGATACACAATCTTCGGGAGCGGACTGCTCAGTTATACCCATTTTTTCACAAAAGTCTTTGTACATATCACGGATATTTAATTCTGACGGTAAATATTTTCGTTTGGGTGCATGTACCCTTCTGTAATGTGATACAGCAGGATGAAAAGAATTAATGTGATCAATGATGGGCTTGTTATCGATCTTTTTAGGGTTAGGATTATTGCCTCGCATATCCGTTATTTCTTGTACTTGCACTTGTTTTAAAGCGTTTCGCAGAACCTTGTCGTTTTTTTTCCCAAATCCAAGGGTTGTCAAAAAAAAAATCTTGCAAACTGTTACTTTCTCATTATTTTCATTCAACATAAAATATGTAATAGTTTTTCCTCGGTTAATTTCTTTTGAGTTAGGATTTTTTTTTGTTCGCCTGGCCGGTATAGTTTGAGATGTGTTGTTAATTATGTATATGTACTGTTCTCTCCACGTAAAATTACGAAACTGCTTATTTATAATACCTCGCTGGTTCTCAGATATATTTGAAGAACAGTTTTTTTTACATTCTTCGGCACAACCTGGTTTAACGCAATACTTGGTATTAGCCTTTAACTCTTTCTTAGCTTTAATACGCTCTCGCAATGAAGTATCGTAATGTTTGCGTTTACGTCCACTTCCTTTCTTGGTAAGTTGGATTACATTTTCAGAAGCCTGGTCAGTCTGATTTTCGGACTCAAAATCTTCTCGTTCAGGTGACTCTGATACGCGAATGTGGTTTTGTTGTGAGTTCTCTATGAAATCAATATCTGAATCAGAGTCGATATCACTATTATTGTTGGTTTTTTTTTGTGGTGGAATGTAATCTTTATCAATAACTGAATCATCAGAGTCAAAATCTTTTACTGAACTTGTTGAACTGCTGCTGCTGCTGATAGTAGCTGCAGTGGTGGTATCGCAGATTTTATCCGGAAGAACACTATCAGTTGTAGAGACGTGGTTAATTTCTTCACCATTAGTAGCTGCAGTGGTGGTATTATCGCAGACTTTATCCGGAAGAACACTGTCAGATGTAGAGACGTGGTTATATTCTTCACCATGGCTTATTTGGTAAGGGTGTTGGTCGTGAAATAAGGGATACAGCGAAATTCGCTCTGTATTTTCCACTGCAGTACTATTTGTACTTTCCGTACTTGTGGAAGCTAAAGCTTTAGTAAGTAACTCAAAGCATCGACCCTTTTTCATGTTAGTTTTACCTGTAACAACAGTTAATAGTGTTAGAATGTACAAAAAAAGCACGTTAAGAGTTTGCAAGCGATATAACGCACATCAAACTTAACTTTTATTAAACGAAAATTAAATATGATCACAAAAAACACACAATTTAATAAGAATTACTCAATAAAAGCTCACTTCAGTTAAGTATCACTAATGTATTATATATCTTATTCAAAGAAATGATAAAATGTAAGTACCTAATAAAAATGTTTATGAATGAAATAATTTTCGTACACCTAAATCCGAATGAAGTAAGTAAAACAAGTCTTTAACAATTCGTATTATTATTTGGCACACTACGGTTGAATAAAATTGCACACACAAACAACATACAAACTTTTCAAATAAAAAATACTTACTTTGTTACGACGAATCACGCTGCGAAAAATTGCGCGACCGCGACACGTTCGTGCTCCTTCAACCTACTCGGGCGCAACTGACATAGAAATTGGTCAGGCGCCGTACTAAACATACCCCGCTCCACCCCCGCGCAGTCTCCGCTCGATTCACAATTTCTAGGAAAAAAGGACGTTTCTGCACACATGCGCCTTTTTTATTAAGCATCGTAATGTATTTTTTTATTCAACGTAACGTATTAAGACGCTTATGGCAAATGCGCCTATGCTAAAACAATTTTACGAAGTAAATAGGGCGCAAGTGGTTAGATGTGGTCTTTTTTTCTTAATATGAAAGCAGTTTTTTAGTAACGCGTTAGACGCAAATGCTTATTTGCGTCTTATTAACTTCCTCTCAGAAATAGGGACAAATATGCGCCTTTTATATTACTGAACTAAAAAAAGAACTGTAAAGTATAAGGACATTATCTACATAAATGCGACTTTTTAATTAAGTTTCATATAAATTCGTCTTTTCATCTTCAATCGGGTGTAAAAAAATGAACAGAAGCGCCCTATTTTGTTGTGCTAAAACCGCATTGGATTGAGTTAGAAAAATATTAAAAATACAGGCAGATGCGCCTTTTTTTTCTGATTCCGGCAATGTATATAACTCAAATCCGGAAAAACTGTTAGATGCGTCTTTTCTTCTATCGGGGGCAGCACTGTTCGAAAGAGTTACCGCGGCCCTGGAACGCAAAGAACAAAGAAGGAACATGAATGGGCTTTAGTCAGTACAAGTCTGAAACTCCCTTGCACTCCGCCCAGAGCGGGAGGGGTCATTTGATGATTTAATGTCCGAAAAAAAGGGACACATTAACGCTGTCTGTGAGCAGGTACTCTGAAAGTCTAAGTATGAACGTGAAGTCGTAATGAGGATGGGCAATCAAGACACTGCGTAGAGGTTCGATCAAATGAGGGCGGAAAAATTGTGAGCGCGGCTCGTAACAAAGGATTCTAATGGATAATGTACTGAAATATCTATGTCCGTAGCCGAACAGCAATTTGTTCGTACCTTTTTGATCGAAACTTTACGCTAACTATCATTCGGCGGTGGACTATAACCGAGCCTTACATTTTGTTCAAAGATAAAGGGTTCCATGATTCAAACATGTTTTTGTGATAAGACTCTTTACAAAACCATTAGAAAAACAAACATCAAGTCCAACAGTAACTTATCTATAGAATACGATCTCATTACTCAAAACAAATAGCTTATAATGTATATAATAGCTACATTATGTTCACGCCCATGTACGCACGCCTAAATATATATAGCATCCATCTCTATTGATATTTTCAAGTCTGTCTGTAATACCGCTAAACTTAGATCCTCAATGGATGTTGATGCGGTTAACCATCATTTAGAGCACTTATTCCGAAACACTTGTGTAAAATGAGATTAATAATTAGCATTAGTGAAAGAATTTTCGAATTTTGAATCAATACCTAGTAGGTAGTTTTGAATATTACCCCCTTCATCCAAACTTACATATCTTTATTTTTTATAAATGTAGTAAGTACAGAAATCTCGATGTTTCCTTTTCATGATTTTGTTACTGCCGTCTGCCCGATATTGTGTTATGTCTGATTAAGAGTACAAGATTTATAAAAGCAAGCGATTTTATTTTAAAACCATTTTCAATAAAATGTGCACATTTTGCGAAATGCTCATTTTGAGATGTGCCCGTTATGTGAAGTGCACCAATTGCGATGTGCACGTCTTGCGAAGTGCACATTCTACGACGGAGCCGTTTTGTCATGTCGCCATAACGCTCTTGCGAAGCAGGGACGGTGTCGCTAGTCCATTACAAGCTGAACATTCATCGTACGTCAATAAAACATGAGGTCAGCGTATTCTGGAAATGTATAGTTTGATATGACGTCGTGTGAAACAAGGACAATCGAAAGTCAATAAGACAAGCGGTTCAACGCTCGAAGGTTTAACATTGGCGATGGGATATCTATGTATGTTCGACTGTATCGATATAAAATCGATACGTCGTGCAGAAAATACATTTTCACTCTTGATCCACATAAGTTAGAAGGCTAGAAGTCTGACAACCATTGTAACTGGAGGGAATTGTATGTCACGATACCCTCCAGTCAGGAGAGGCAGTCGCTCTAGGCTGCATTTCGCACTGAAACCCAGTCCCACCAAAGTTAGAAAAAGGCTAGACAGCTGATAATGACATGTGAATGTTAGCCTTCAAAAACCACTTAGGAGTCTACTAGAGAAGGTCGTGAATTGAATGAAGTGTGTCTTCTGCACATTTCCTGCCTCATGGCCAGGCTAGACAGCTGATGATGACATGGCAATGCTAACCTTCTAAAAACCACTTAGAATTCAACAAGAGAAGGTCGTGAATAAAGTGTGTCGTCTTCACATTTCCTGCCTTTTGGCCATGTTGATAATAAAGAAGTGCTATTGTCATTATACAACTTATGACACAATTAGATTACAGCTCAGATGATAACAATGATAGTTTAATTGTACTGTTATGTCACTGAGCCAAGTAAACGAAACAAGGAACAGCTGCATCATGTTCATTCACAGCCCGACTTCACTCACTGCTGGTTATAAGCCTCTTCATCATACATACATGCTTACACAAACTCACGCATTTTTGCCATAAGGGTAGGCAGACCCACAGAACGCCACCAGCTACGACCATTACATACTACTTTCGCCTCGTCCACGTTCATAAATGTGGTCATACACGCACGCCGCGCCTGGGTTGTGGAGGTCAGATAGGCAGTCGCTCCATGTAAAATACTGGTTTTCAGCTGCATCCGGTTAGACTGGAAGCCGACCCCAATATAGTTGGGAAAAGGCTAGGCAGATGATGATGATGATGTCCTTTTTTAATGGAATGAATTAAACCTAACCTTACCAGAAGTGGTGAATCGGGCACTTAGTAAATGAGATAACTTGTAAATGTTTTGGTGATTTCCAAACGACATTAAAACAGTATTAACTACAACACATTACACTATTGAGCCAGACTATCTAAACATGGTGTATTGGGGGTCCTAATGTAATATTTTTTGCACCTGGTTTTCCCGTCTACGTGATATTTTCAGTTTCCGTCGTATTCAATGCTTAGGTAGGTATCATTTGAAACAATGATCAGAATAGCTACCGTCTAATTTATACAGGTAAAGCGATATAAAATACAGTAACTGTAGGTTAAAAATTGTGGTTACAATAAATTACTTTAGTAGATAATATGTATAACAATTATAACATATTTAAAACATAGTTTGTTCAATAAAGAAATAGTACATGATATTTTCATTCTTCTTAAAAATCTCTACAACTTCATGATTTTTTTATCTATGATCCATAATTGAAATAAACTACAAACATAACTGATTGATATGCTGCCTTCAAATAAACAAAAGACGCAATTTTCACAACCCATATCAAGCTAGTTCTATGAACTATCTATCTATTCGTTCGTATTTTATTAATTTTCTATTAAAGTGGAGCGTCTGATATCGGTTTCAATAATAATGTACTGCTAACTAACCTGTAAGGATCTTTCCCCTTGCACGCTAGCAGTCTCTTCATAGCTTCCTCTCCAGTCGCTGGCAAGGGTATATTCGCGTTCAGCTTCGTCGAATCATTTCCATTGTCCGTTTCTATTTCAGCTGCAATCAAATTACTTTGGTTAGGATCTTCGCGTGGCGGATTAGGGTCCACTCTCACTCAGAGACACAAACAGAGAGGTTGCTTGTGTCCCAGCACTGGGAATATTATAGGCTGTTTATGTTGAATATGTATAAAGGAGAACCAAGTAAATGATGCCGTGATGTCTGACAGGGGAGAATGGAAGAAGAAAACGCGTTGCGCCGACCTCAAGTAGAATGGGACTAGGGCAGAAAGATGATGCTGACGTATGCTTGGGATTTAGAAATAGCAGAAAAAGAAATAAAAGGAAAAAACTAACTGTCTGACATAGAACTGTCTCGTTGATCCCAACTACTAAAGTAAGATCGCTAGTTGTATCTACAGTGTTATCTCTGCCAAAATAAACACGTGCAAATGGAATGGATGTTGCAAATATTTATTTTACCATATTAATCTTATTTATAATGGCCGTAAAAGGCAAAACATAAAGAAAATTGGAAAAGTATGGGAGGGAGAGACCTTATCTCGGCCAGAGAAGACAAAACATAAAGAAAAGGGGGGAGAGAACTTTTCTCAGAAGTGGTTTTTTTTTTTGGGTTTAAGTATAATCAGCCTATAATGTTCCCACTGCTGGGACACGGTCCTCCTCTCTATGGGCTATAATCCACCACGTGGGCCCAGTGCGGGTTGGTAAATGTCACATGTCTTCGAATTTTAGGTTCTAGGACATGCCGGTTTCCTCACGATGTTTTCCTTCACCGTTTTGAGAGCAGTGGTAATGAAATAAATTACACAAAGTAATGCGCCTGCCTGGGTTCGAACCCACGACTTACTGTTCGTAAGTCGGTGATTTTGGGTTTAGTACGCCTTTTTGCATAACCTGTAAAATTGTCGTATTATATAAATTTGTGTACAATATAGAATAAGAATAGGTTAATAATAAAACAATCCAATCTTGCCGCGAAATAACATACAATAATAATAAAACTTTCTGTGTCTAACCTAGAAAGTTTATGATAATATTATTGTGTATGTATGCTAATTGTAGCTAAGTAATTAGTAAGTAAAACGGTTTATCTAGTCACTAGTGCATGACAACCATTAAATAAAATTGTACTAAAACATTATACAGTTGGTATTTTCATATAAAAGTAATGATTTCAATATAGAATTCATTTGCGTTTTTCCCCTATTATGAGACTTACCAGCCATGTTAGAGAGGAGATTACAAAAAGGGTTAGACATAGGTAAAAAGGGGGCGTGCCTAGTGCTATCAACCAAGCATAAATTCAAGACACCAAGCTGAGAACAGAAATTCCTGATGGAAAATCCGAAAATCCCAATAACACTTTGACCGACCTAGGAATCGAAAGTAGGACCAATGCATAATAGTCATAGTTGTTTTTTTTTCCTATCTTCTTCTGTTCCACTCCTGGGCGAAGGCCCCCCTCCAGTCCTTGCAGTCCTTGCACTTCTCGCGAACCCGCGCGTGCTCCTTTCAGTCTTTTCTCATAGTTGTTATTACATAAATATAGTCCAGAGCTGGATCTGCTCATGCACCATAAATCTAACAAGTTAAGCAAATCACAGTAGCCTTCTGCTACATTAATAGTGAAAGAACAATGGCAATGGTGTAATAAATACAATATCACTCTTATAACCTGCGGTTGAAAAGCAGAAACACTTCTCCGTTCAATTTGGATAACTTGTTTGTCTTGGTAAGACATTAAGTCCACAGTGTTATTAGATTACAATATTATTAACATATCTAACAAAACTATGCTTACAGCAGAACCAGTTTAAAACATTAATAGGCATTTTCACAAACATTAGAAGGTGACACATAATTGGGTGCTATTAATATTATTACACTGCGCGAATTTTACCAGTGTTCTTAAATTAAGGCGTTCATTCAGGTGTCTTCTGGAAATTGAGTATATAGGGTCTAACTATACATACACGAAATATTTTCAGGGAATCATCTAACGGCTATAACAAAGCCATTTCAAGGGTTTTTTTTTTTATCTGAGTATATTTTTTTATAAAAAATAAATAATTTAAAATAACTTGACCCACGCGGCTGTGTGCGGCTGTTATTATTTAGCTCGTGGCTAAATAATAACAGCCGCTCGGGTCGATCTTTAGGTTAAGCCGTGCTTGCCTGGGTTGGTCTGTGGATGGGTGACCGCCCATTAAATACCGAGTTTCCTCCGTGCCTCGGAAAGCACGTTAAGCAGTTGGTCCCGGTTGTCATTTGTAGATCTTGGACAGTCTTTAGGCAGTCAGTGGCCCAAAAAGTCTGACAACCAGTCTTACCAAGGGGTATCGTATTACCCAGTACTGACTGGGTTGTGGAGGTCAGATAGGCAGTCGCTCCATGTAAAATACTGGTATTCAGCTGCATCCGGTTAGACTGGAAGCCGACCCCAATATAGTTGGGAAAAGGCTAGGCAGATGATGATGAACTTGACCCACAAAATAAATACTGGCTCCTTATTTTTAAGCATCCATTACGGTAATTTACTACGTCGTATTTACCTACTGTCATTGTTAAAATATGGGAGTAAAGGTTTTGTGCAAAAAGTCTCAAAAAATTTTAGAATTATAATAATTATGTGAAAAAAAAAACACTCAAATATTTTTTTTATTTCGTTGTTCGTCTTTACGACTTATAGAAGTTACTCTTAAAATTTTTCGTGTATGAAAAGATAGACCTTATACATATAGAATATTATAATCACCTTTCTTAAAAAACTTAAGCCTCCTCCAGAACCCAAGCCTGGTGTGTCCAAACTTCCTATCAATATATAGGAAGTATTTGTTGTCACCGAGCTTGGTGAGCCAGTCCTTGGTGCTGCGCCACACCGCCTGGGAGCTCACATAGGTTTGTGTGAACACTGATGTGCATCTGTGGGGGGAAGATAGGTTTGTATGCATGAAGCTTTGTTTCTTGTAGTAGGAGACAATGTCCTGCAAGATGGGTCCCTAGAGTTGTCGAGGGATGTAAACCGACGTTACCGACAAATCCAGCATTGGTTTGTAAAGGTCTAACATTCAAATGAGACAACAATATGTCCGACTTATTTTATAAATGTTTTAAGTCTGTGAAGAATTTTCATTGAAAGTAAAAAAGGAAAAACTACATCACAGAATACTTGGAGAACATGAAATATTACAAATAATGTCTCAAATATTACAAGTGAAGCGATGGGCATAGAATAGTTACTTTTACAGAATTATATGTGTAGATATCTACTATCTAGTTTTTGATTGGAGTTTCCTTAATAGTGGTAGCCTTGAACCTAGAGGTTGCTTAACTCAGTCAAAAATATTTTTTACAAAAGTGCTTCCTTAAACCAGATGTCAAGCAGGATAAATTAGATAACTATACTGGTTTGTGTATTAGTGGCAATCAATACAAGGAAAAAACTATTTAAAAATCCTATGATTAATTTGCCCCACAAACGATGGGACACTTGATATTGTGTCCTGCCTGTCCTGTTGCTTGCACATCACAGGAGGTGTTGGATGCTACTGAAAGTGCCAAACTCATCGCCTAATTTTGTGTTGACTCAATTTAAATAGTCTTTCTCACGCTAAGACAAAGAATTTGCTTAATTTATATACATAATGAATATTAATATTTTTTTATGGTCTGAATGAGAGTAAAGGCGAATGAGAGTATGGTCTAATGATTTAAGAATATTGTCGTTACTTTTCCTCTCTTGTTCTTGCTATGACAAGTAGGTCCAATATTTGTTCTCATAAAATTACTAATTATTGAGCAACAATTATAGAGTATGTTCTACTTATTTATGAGTAGAATAAGCTTCAGTACTATTGAAACACAGCATTTTATAGTTCGAAAATAAATGACAATTCAACAAACAATACAACAGACAACAATGGAAGTTTATATTCGGCTGTGCTACATATTAAGAACTCAGTTTTGCTCCCATTATATACGGAAATTACCCAAACAGACCGTTTTAAATGTAGCCTATGACACTTGGAGATAATGTAGCTTACCCCTAGTGAAAGAATTTTCGGAATTGGATCAGTAGTTCCGAAGACATCCCTACATACAAACTTATAAACTTTACATCTTTATAATATTAGTATAGATAATCAAAAATTCCAAATTAAACTTACAAGTCAAAAGACAAATGGAAACTCATGCGGCATATATCAGAAAGCAGATACATGAACCATACAAGTGCCTTCCATGTCACTTCTCCCCAGTGCTCCAAATAGTTCTGAGCCAACCCCAGGTATCCAGGCTTGTTCCTCCTCAGCTTTGAAAGATTCTTCTTCTTGTCCTGTACAGGTTTTGCTACTTTGTGATAACTACGACCATCCTTTTTCTTTTTAGCCTTGGTCTCACCCTGTCCTTCCTGAATAACAAACTGAGATTGGTCATCTTCTTCGTCCAATTTAAATTCATCTTCTGTAACAGCACTCTTGTCTGAAATCTTTGATTTATTATCAGACTTCTTCTCTTTTTTTGATGGTTTCTCTGGATTTTCAATGAATACAAACTGACTCTCACTATCATGTGTGTAGCTTGATTCTTCTTCATTGGTAATGTCATCCAGAGATGACCATTTGCGAGAGATGTTGTTGCGTTTGTTCTTAGACTTTTTGTTTGGTTTCTGACGCTTTTCATTGTCATCAGTGTTGATGTCGCCAGACTCGCTGCCTGAAGAAATTGTGTTTGTGTTTTGTTTCTTCTCATTCTTGTGTTTATTATCATCGTGTTTAATGTTAGTCGGTTTCTCTGGTTTTGAATTTGTTTTGTTATTCATTGGCTTAGCGTCAATGTTCTGTGGTCTTACTTTACGTGTATTTTCTGATGGGGGAGTATTTTTTGTATTCTTGGCCAGCACATCTGAGTAAGAAGGGCGCATTGGCTTCACTTCAGCCACTATACGCTTCTTGTTGCTTGTGTCAGCTAGAGGACTGTTTTCATTCCTTTTTGGCGAGTTTTCAACTTTAATAGGCTGGTTCTTTGGAGGTTCAATTACAGGGGCATTGGTAAGTAAATTCATATTAGATGCATCTGGATGATTCAGAGGATAGTTCTGTCCAAACGGAGAGTATGTGCCTGTTGAATTAGGTTCCAAATTTCCCAACAAATCTTTCAAGAAATTAGATGTAGGTGACTGATTGTTCACATTTTCAGGATAAGTTGTCTGATTGAGAGTTGCTGGTGGTATGTGAACATTATTATTGTTCTTAGCAAAGTCCTGGTTGAGTGTGAACAGGTGTGAAGGCTGAGGCATCTGCAGGGGAATGTCACGCACTCCCTGATTGTGGTTGAACAGTTCATACTGACCGGACATGGGGAAGATAAGCTGTTGATTGTTCTCGTCGTAAAACACACGCACTAATTGGCCATTGCTCAACTTCAACATAGCATTGCCGTAGTTCTGGTTGGCGCGAGGCACGTTAGGCATGTTGTTGAAAGGTATCTTCTCCTCGTTATTAGCGGCGGTATCGCCTGTCTGCACGTTGTAAGCGTGTTTGTTCAAATAAACATCGTTGCCGAAACTCGGGTTGCCGTAAATACTATTATCGTTCATTACACTCGGGTTGGGCGAGATCTGTGATGGTTTTCTCTCATTCAAAGCACCAGGTGCACAATTTTCAGCAGTTTCCGCATGATAGTTCCATGTATTGTGCTTCATATCGTTGTATATCGGATCATCCTTTGGCGACCTTGCCATTTTTGGTTACTTTTCAATGAACACAATTAACATGAATACTATGTCAATGCACTTAAAACTGCGATATATAACTCAAGGATTTAACATTTTGATATTTTATAGATAAAATCGAAGAATATGTTGTTAAAACGTGGATTATAATTTTATTGACGATTTGACGCTTTTCGCATTTTTAAGCACAGATAATACATTTTTAATTTGACATTTAAGGTTCTCTTTTTATCGTTGTTCAACTCTGAAGAAAAAGCATGGAACTATTAGTTACTGACAACTATGACCTTTTTATGGCCAAGTTCACATTATACTGTGAAGGTCAGACTGAAATGTGAAAAACAAGAAAAAGAGAATATAGTACGTTTTTGCCAAAAATCAGACAGCATCACCTTTTTAAATTAAGTATGATCACTTTAAGTGTGCAGGTAACGGTGGCGTCGCTTGTCAAGAAAATTTGCATCGATAATGTCAAACTTGGTACATTTATTTTAGTTCTGTGTATTCCCGCCTGCACCGATAATTTGGTTGAAGTGTACCAGGTTTTACACCCCTCTTCTGCCAGTTGCTTATATTATTATCACAGCTAATTGTATCACCTCCACAGTAGCTCTGTTTAAACCCCTTGACAACTCCATCGATAAATCTGAGAGCACGTGTATCCGTGGCCAACTTAGAAGTCTCTAAACAGATTTTGAACTTAAGTTAACCGTAGCTAAGGCAATTTACACGGGGGTTCATTGATGGCTCAGATCTTAAGTGCGTCTGCTCCTCTCTCACAAACAACAGCTCACTTTCCATCTTGTGCTGAATGCTCTTTTACTGTTACCGTAACTGAAGTTCGCGTTCGAGATATCTGAAATTGTGGGCAAAAATATTTGAACTTTTTGATACACTTAGAAGACACTTTTTGATACACTTTTGGTCAACGCGATGGATATAATATGTTTTGACAAACATTCACTGATCCAGCTCTTTAATAAAAACATCTATGTATTTATCAAGTACATTGCTGCTTTAATGTATGAAACCATTCCTGCTACTCTTCGGGGAATGAAGTCGAACCGTTCAAATAAGTAGACTCAAATCGCCACTTAAATCGCCTCAAAAATATTGCCTATATTTCCAAAATTACACACGGCAACATATCAATCTATATATTTCCGTTTCGCTTTGTACAGATCTCGTGTACAATGAGAAATTCGCTGTGCTGGTTTTGGATAGCATGGTCGTTGTGCCTAATCTAACTGAAGTTTGAGTTGTTGAAGAGTTTATCGTCAATGGGTGCGCTAAGCTAACTTACTCAGCCCCGGATCTTGAATTATTTCGAGGCGGGGCAAAAACTGAAAAAATGCCGCCCCCGCCTGACAATATTTTTATCTTTATCATCATCATCATTTCCGCCATCACACGCACTCTGATGGACATAGTCATCCTCCAAAGAACGCCACAACGACCGGTCAAGCGCTGCTCTTTCTCTGTTAAGCGTATATTTTTAAAATACATGGACGTGTTGGACCACGAAGTCTGGGGGGAGGGCAACAAGGGGGGGGGGTTATACTATTATCAACAAGTTTTGAAAAACGAAATTATGTCAACCATCTCTGGATTAAAAAAAAAAATAAAACAATCAAGGGCGCCTAAAGCTTATTTCCGGGAGGTGCATCTTTAGGTTTCAGAAATTGTGTCAGTTTATAAAGATATACTGAAAAGAATGCAGAATGTCAGAGTGAGCAAAGCGAGCTCGAAAATTTTAGCACTGCATCGGGTAGGTTAGATTTGCTTTTGACCATTTATACAGGAGTTGTGTACGTACTCAGACGCAAGAACGAGCGTAGCGATCTCGAAAATTTTTGCCCTGTGTATTAGGTTCTATTTGTTCATTCATGCAGAGATGAGAACAAAAGTAACTCAGATGCATAAGCGAGCGAAGCCAGCTCGAAAATTTTAGAATTCTACCTCGAAGTTTCTCTTATTGAACGATTAAGCAGGAAATCAGGTAATAATTTATATCCGAAAAAAGCTATTTAAGAAGGTTTATGAAAAACCAACCTCGAAATATGGTGTTATTCGCTGATGACACTTCCCTAATTTTTAAGATAAACAGACGGGCCCAAAATCTAGATGACGTGAATAATGCCCTACTTCAGGTCCATAATTGGTTCACAGCAAACAATTTAGTGTTAAATGAAAAAAAAACGAAATGTATGAGATTTGCTTTACCGAATGTTAAAAGAAGCGATTGTGATATACTATTGAATAAAGAGAAACTTGAATTTGTAGATAAAACGGTTTTCCTGGGGATTACGCTTGATTCAAGGCTACAATTGGGTTCTCATTTAACATCTCTTGCGGGGCGGCTAAGTTCAGCAGCGTATGCTATAAGAAAAATCCGTCAATATACTGATGTAGATACCGCTAGACTGGTCTATTTCAGTTACTTTCATAGTATTATGTCTTATGGCATTTTGTTATGGGGACGGGCTGCAGACATTGAGTCTATATTTATTCTGCAAAAAAGAGCCATCAGAGCCATATATAATCTTCGTAGGCGCGATTCTCTAAGGGAACTGTTTAAGGAAATTAACATCATGACGGTACATTGTCAATACATCTACGAAAACATAATGTATGTAAGAAAAAATCTACATCTTTTTAATAAAAGAGGTGACATACACAATTACGGTACTAGAAATAGAGCGAGAACGATGTGGTGAATCATGCCTTGATCTTCGTGACTGCGACCGACGATGACTGCGTAGCTCCATGCTCATGGTTTCCAGCTTACGGCTTAACTCAGCAACGGTTTTAGTCAGCGCGTTCACAGCAGTATTTTGCGGATCAGCCGTTACTGGCGGGCGAGTACTGGTACTTGCTACTTGCCCGGTTACTGGAACGATGTCATTTATGCGATCCGCTAATTCGGCCAGGTCTTCCAGGGTCATGGCAGTCTGCGACGCGACAATGGTTTGTAGGTTGGTGGGAAGCCGACTTGACCAGATTGTTCTGATGAATTCTGCTGGGACCGTCGGTCCTGCCAAATGTTGTAAATGGCGCAGGAACTGTGATGGTTTTCTGTCGCCGAGTTCTTGGTGCATCATCAACTGCTTTATTTTCCGCTCTTGTGATGCAGAAAGCCTTTTAATTAATTCTGCCTTCAGCTTCTCGTATTTCCCCGTTGCTGGTGGAGTAACGACCAGGTCTCTAACCTCCGCAGTATGTTGTGGTTCCAGCTGTGACAGAACGAAGTAAAACTTGGTTGTGTCCTGGGTCATGTTTGTCAACGCGAACTGTCCTTCTAACTGGGCGAACCATAGTATCGGGTCGTCAGGGTTGAACGACGGCGTCCTTACTCCAACTCGACATGCTTCCTGGAATACGACATTCTCTTTGCTTGGCTCCATCTTCTCCTCTTGACAACGGAATCGGGGTCACCAATGAAGTGGCCGGGCGTGTGTGATGGTGAACGCTAACTGGGCCACTTACTGTGCGAGCACTAGCAAGTTGGTAAGCAGGTAGGTAGGTACTTGTCGGGGTGCAGATGACCGATAGTAAAAGGCGAATAAGCTTAATAATATGAACTTATAATTTAGGAAAAATAACAATTGTATAAGCGGGCGAACAAAGCAGAAATGAGTATCAGTCCCATCAAGACACCAACATTTATACTCCTCAAGTAAACAAACTTCGTCAACGTCGTCGTGAACGGCCTCCGTGTGTGCGTCGACATCCGAGACAAAGGAATCGCGGGCGCCGGTCGTCCGAGTGTGCGCCTCGCTACGCACACCTAGTTGAGATCCTTACCACAGAGGCGGGGCTTAAAGGTGGCGTGATTTTTGGTGCTGCGAGTTGACTTGCCTACTCGCCACAGTGACCAATTAGTTCAGCCGGGCTTCAGACTCGCTAAAGTAGTCTCATCTTTCATGGGGTACTGTTTGAGATACTATAATAAAATTCCACAAAGTATTCTTGAACTGAATGAAACGATATTTAAAACATGCATTAAACGCACATTATGTAAGAAAGCATATTAAAAGTTGGACGATTATATCACTGATAAAAATGCTTGGCTCAATGCCGGTCCTGCTCCATAAGAACAGGGGCGACTAAATTGATAGCATTAAATAGTATTGTTGGAGCTGCTGAAGATTGTATAACTATCTTTGCATTGTATAAATTCAATCTCTTTAGTATTATATAGCCGCCTAGCCCATATTGTGTGAGTTCTATGTACTAGAAAGCTGTCATTCGCTGGAAACCTGCGTTTTTTCTTGACTTGAATGTGCTCTGGCGGTTAGGAGTATGTCATGCTCACTCAAATGTCTCGCTGATGGTGGCACGTGTGTCGGATCATTTAGTTCCCTTCAAAATGGTTGAGTTGAATGGTGCTGATACATGCATCATGTTCGTGAACGGGCGCTGTCAGTTGTGACTGGTCATCTCTTATTTGCCACAGCTTATTTGAATTAATTATTTTATTTTTGAATTGTTTTTACTATGGACACTTTTAACGTACACATCTGGCTGCATCGTTCTCACATAATGTACCATCTCGACATGAATGATGTAATCAAGGTTTTGTTAAAGTATTCTGATTTAAAAGAGTGTCCATGCCACGGCTTATTTATTTATTTATATATTTAATTCTCAAGTAACAGGACTCACAAAGTTAGTAAACATAAATTATAAATTTAAACAATAATAAAAACCATTGTGACATTTTTCTGATATAATTATCAGAAAAATGTCACAATGGTTTTTATGTCGGTATTAACCGACATTTCAATTTAAATTTGACTTTGAATTAATTAATTTATTTAATTTAAAACTCGAAAATACTGTTTATTTAAAATAACTATACTAAATAGCGCACCTTTCAATCCAATTATCCAATTTATTTAAAAAATACTGTAAAAAAAGTTAATTTTAGATTATTATTATAACTTATAATTTTAGTATATAATGGTGCAATAAAATAAACTAAAACCAAATATTACATTTAAGACTTATAAATTTATTAGTACTCAATTAAATATAATTATGATCTATAATGTAAATACCACAAAAGCCATTTTACTATTTGAATTTAATATTTCTTAACTTTTTAAAAACCAATTAATTTAACTTTGCTGTGCCCGACAGGGTCCATAATTGAGTCAATGTTTTAACATACCAACTGTTTTATTTAACATTATGGAATGCAATAAAGTATTGAGTATTGAGTATTGAGTATATCCGACGGCCTCGTATCGAGATCCTGTGTGAACACACCATCCGGCTTTTTTTTAGGCAAGAGCGCGCACAATTCCTCACGTTGATTTGGAAGCGATGGACGTGAACAGTGTTGCTATAATATTCTGGTATTATCGCCGTCAGCGTCGTGGAAAAAGATTGTGGTTAAACCCACTAGTACAAAGACGATCAACAGTTGGTGCCTTTACAACTCTAATGAAGCAGTTGAGAAATGATCCACAAAAATTTTCGCCACCCGGCGCCGCCGTCAAATGTCAACTTCACACTTGCACACTGCCACGTGTCACTGCACCGGCCGCCGCACGAGAAATCGCGATCTATGCACGCGCCCCGCGGAAAATAATTAATTGTTTATTTTATTATTTTACTACACTGTCTGTTAGTAATCGCAAAGTTGCGATAATGCTGAGTAGTGTATTCCTCTACCAAGCTTGAATTTGCCGCCCGGGGCACGGGCCCCGGCTTGCCCCCCCTTAGATCCGGGGCCCAATTTACTGTATCTTAAGAAGTGCTTTGATGAGTGGGTTAACTGACTTCGTCGGTTTAGTGATCCCAGGCTGGATTACTTAGCGTGGAGTCCTGTATTCAATCCTTTGGTCGCGCAGTGTTAGCATATAGAAAATACTCATTAGCAACCCGGCAAGCTGCCCATCACATACGATACACATACCTCATACCTCTGCGGTCTGCTTACTTCTGAAAATGCAAGCGTGATGTCATATTATTGGGACAGTGTTCCAAGGCTGTTTTGGCTCTGAATTGACATAGTCTGGGTGTATTTTTGAAAATTTCATGAATATTTATTGAAATATCAGGATGCCGAAATTACTTTAAATTTTCCACGCGTCGGAGAATTTTTGTCCAACAACGATAAAATTATGAAAAAAAAAAGAAACGAGTTATTTTATTAAAGCTAGTCGTAGGAAATTAGGAGATGAAAATAGGTTTTATGTGGTAAACTTTTACTCTGATACTCCTAGCGATGGTTTTATCTCTACGGTTAAATCGGTAAAGTACCTACTTATTGTGCAGCAAGTCCCCATGGCCTGCAGACCCCGTTGTGGTCGATTACCGATAGTTTATTTGTCAGCCGTATCGATGTGGTCCAATTTTTTCTCAATTAATTTGTCAAACCTTCAGAGCAACATACATAATTATAAAATCGATTTCGCAGTGGATTAGGTCCAGGTAAACTAAATTAAAAAAAGGAAACTCGCATATAGCCTTTTTAGTTTCGTACCCTATATTACTAAACCTCCGCTGTCGTTCCGTCCGTCTGTCTGTCTACCAGCAGGCTGTATCTCATGATCCGCAATAGGTAGACAGTTGAAATTTTCACGGAATATGTGTTGCTGCTGTGACAACAAATAAAAAATTAAAGGGGGCTCTCCTACTACGATGGTACGGAACTCTTCATGCGCGTGTCCGACTCGCACTTAGCCGGTGTTTTGTATGGTTTTATGAAACTTACTGACAAATTTCTAAAGCAGCTTGTATGCAAACAACACAGAAATTATTGAACTTTAGAGCAACCAATTATTTTAATATACCTAGGAGACCCGATTTTCACTAAACCGAAGTGCAAGATTCTTCCATTGAGTGCTTGATTCCCGGTAAAGGTTGCAGGGATCCGCTGGATGCAAGACGCACGGGACCGGTCAATGTGGCGACACTTGGGGGAGGCCTATGTCCAGCAGTGGACGTCTTTCGGCTGAAATTATGATGAAGTGCAAGATTTGATTAATCACAGGATTAGATATGCGATGTGGATCTCAAGCAATGATTACCAATATGATTTGTTGATTCCCGTTTTTCTTCGCTTTGGTGGAAACCGAGCCTTATCGTGCAGAGCGGGAATTCATTTCAGCGAGCGACCTTGTAGTGTCTGATAATAAATAAATGATTAAGTCAAAAGCTATTGCTTAACCAAACTTCGTAAAAACAGTTGAACTTTGGCAGAGACACCAAAATCAGTAGGCCGAGTGAGACTTATAATTATTGTGTTTTTTTCTATCTTCAAGTGTCAAATGAAAGCGAAATCGATTGTCATAGGCGTTTCATAATTAACTTAGAAATTAGAATGGAATTGCATGTTTCAATGTTGCATGTTTAGGCAGCATTTTACTATTTCAAGTATTTCAGTGACCTTCAATTCTTATGTCAGATTACCAAATAGTGTGGCGCGGTTCTTTTGGCTCCTGCCTGAATGACATTGCCAGGATGGTGTGCTGTTGCTAAATCTCAATAATTATAAATCTTCTAACTACTATTGCGAAAGTTTGTGAGGATGTAGGTATAACATTTATGTACCTATTTTTGATACTCTTTCACAAGTAAAAACTGCTATACGGCTTTTGATGACATTTGGCACACTCATACTTAGTTTATAACCTGGATTAACACATACGGATACTTTTTATCCCGGTGGTATGGTCCCATGGGACAACTACCGATTTCCACGTGGGCGAAGCCGCGGGCAAAAGCTAGTATGTGTAAATTTGTCTGTGGAAATTGTATTTAAAAACAAAATGGCTTGTATTATTTACGACTATGGCCACGCGCCAAAATAACCATGCATCACTAGGTATAAGTTTGGATAATGTCAAGGCATAATGAAAAAAAAATTGAGGATCATCGATTGCCGAACCTAAGTAGGTAATTACTAATTAGCATTGGCCTATTACCAAACCAAATTAAAAAAAATGTTTGAAGGCATTCGTATTTGAATGCATCAGACAAAAGCAAAAAGAAACTGGTTGCTGATTGATCTCACTGTACCCATTGTTAGAAAGAATCGAGCATCCATTTACGTTTTTGCAAGAAATCGCTCGACATCTTCTATGCTTAAGGACCAATGGAAATAATAATAAATGCACAAAAGCGTAATGTTGAACCTATTAAATATTACACCTGTTATATTTAGGCCAGAACATTGAATAATTGAACTGCATAGTATGAGAAAACGTCAATTGCACCACTGTTTATTTCATAATCACTAGACTGTGACAGAGGTCGCAAGAAAAGATCGTGTTTTGCCGACAACACCTTCATTAAGGTTGATAACTGTATCAGTTGGAAGACGTCGACCGATTTTTGAATATCGTAGAGATAAGTTTTTTTTAAATTTGATTGATCATAAAGGTGAACTTTTTTATAAATTAATAGGTTGGTGAATGTTGTTTTATTTAAATAATTTAGTTTTTGAGTGATATCCTAGTGTGTGGTCAGTGTTTTGGTCAGTGGGTCGTCTTAGGGGCGGAGTTGTCCCAAATTTGGTTTTAGTTAGGGTGAAAACTTACTGTGCACTGTGCTGACTTGAATAATAGTAGGTTTCTGTTATCTAAATATGTGAATTAGGTAGTGTGCATCTAAGGTAGGCGCGCAGTGGAATGAATAACGACTCTCCTATATCACTAATATTCAACGACAAGTAAACAAATCCCTAAACCACCTTCCCTATTGAAGGAATATCGACTCTCTGGTCTGAGCCGACAGTTGATAGCCCAACAATGTGCTTTAATTTAGGCATTTATGTATGTGTCTTATACACATTATAGTGAAAACGCGCGGACGTTTTCGCAAGATAGGAATGCTTCATTTCACTATGGTTTATCAACTTAAATAGTGTTAAATTAATCTCCGGAAGAAAATGTAACAGGGTTTCCTGTGTTTTGTTGTACGATTTTCCTTTAGGGCACTTAACAGTAGGTCGATCGGGGTCCAGCTAATAGGTAACTAGATAAAAAAATACCCTGTCAAGGTTCTGTAAATTCAATACCACCTCGTTAATTGGTATGCTATGGCTCATCCCCATAAAACAACCTTTGACCAATTCAGGTTTTTATCAGTCTGGATTGTGCGTAGGTAGTTATGACTAGAAGCTTACTATTACTAGGACCGCTGCCGAAGTCTTCAAAAGCTGCTGGGATAAAGAGGCGTGATGTAATGTGATAGTAACGGTGAAGTGTTCGTGTCCTCTACAACATTTTGCATTCAGTCCAAAAATCAAGTATTTTGGATAACTTGACTTGAGTAAGAATTGCAATCTACACATGTCTGATCTTAATCTGATTAAGTAGTTATAACCAGTAACATGCCCAATTCGGGCCGGTAAAAGGAACAGTTTTCGGAAGCCTTGATATATTTACATATAATTTACTCGTTTTCGTTTTGGTTTGTTTCATTGTGCCTTTCAATAATTTAATTGTGTATTTCAGACTCCCGCCAACTCGTGTTACTAGCAAAAAGAATATTATGTCACTCGATTAAAAACAAATGGTTTAAAAATGTTTCGGTTGCTCTTTTTGATTATATTGGCGGCAGTCACTGCGAGGGTACAAGACGATCCAGCGGGAAATCAAATCGTTCTATTCAAAGAAAAAACTAAGGTGAGCCATAGATAATAAATTAACCGCAGCAGCCACGTAGTCTGGTTTTTTTCCTGGTTGATGGCATTAGGATCACCCCTATTAGACACATGGGACTTAAACATAACAGGCGAATTGTGGCTGCACTATTAGGTACACCTGTGCGATGTTAATTTAATTTATTTCAGATGGCTGGTTGTAGTAATCTAGTTTGTATTTTATCAAATAATAATTTCATTATTGGTGTCAACTAATTAAAGAAAAATCGGGAATTTATGAATATTCTATAGGTACCTTTCTCTACGTATTTTTCATTGAGGGATTTTCATTCAATAATTAACAAAAATAATTAAATTAATTGTTTGTATGCTAGTTTGATCAAAAATAATGGACTTACACAAAATAACACGCGTATATTTGACATTATGTAGTCAAATTAATTAAAAACAATTTTACTTCTAAAATATTAAAGGACGGGTAAAATATGGAGAAAACCAAATTAACAGTTAAAAGTATTTAATTTACTAACAAGGCTATTTTTTTCTCAAGCCAAGATGCGAGTAATTTAAATGCATTTTTTTCTGCTATTTTCCAGGGCCCAATCGCTATCATGACGACTTCAGCGGGAGCACCCATCGAACATAAAGAAGCAACAGTAACTTTAAACGAGAGGCTAATATTCAACGAAAATTTCATGGACACCATGACGCATTTGGTCAGGGAGAGGATACCAGAACGACTGGTCCACGCTAAGGCTGGTGGAGCATTTGGTTACTTTGAACTCACCCACGACATATCTGATATTTGTAAAGCGAAGGTATTTCAAAGGGTTGGAAAAAAAACTCCCATCGCAGCAAGATTCTCCCCAGTAGTCGTTGAACGAGGTGGTATCGACACATCGAGAGATGCCAGAGGATTCGCACTTAAATTTTACACCGAAGATGGTAACTTCGATATAGTCGGCTTCAACACCCCCATGTATGTCTACAAAGATCCTCTCCTCTTCCCTACTTTCGTACGAGCGCAAAAAAGGAACCCATCAACCAATGTTTTGGACCCTAACATGCTTTGGGACTTCCTTACGCTACAGCCAGAGAGTTTACACATGTTTCTATTGGTGTTTGGTGACCGAGGCGTCCCTGATGGCTATCGACACATGCCTGGATTCGGAATCCATACTTTCCAAGTAGTAAATAAGCATGGAGAGAGTCATTTCATTCGATTCCACTTCAGACCAGATGCAGGTATCAAAAATCTACGCACCAAAGAAGCTATGAGGCTTGCAGCTTTTGATCCTGATTACGCAACTAGGGATTTATACAGAGCTATAGGGAATGGAGATTTCCCCAGCTGGACGGCTAGTATTCAGGTCTTAAGTGAAGATGACATCAAAACTGCAGGATTTGATGTCTTTGATGTGACAAAAGTGTTGCCTTTGGACAAGTATCCACTCAGGCCGTTGGGTCGCTTCGTTTTGAATAAGAATCCGTTGAACTATTTCGCTGAAATTGAGCAACTAGCCTTCAATCCAGCGAATTTAGTTCCGGGTATTCTTGGAGGACCTGACAAAGTGTTTGAAGCTCGAAGACTGGCCTACAGAGATGCACAGTATTACCGCTTGGGGGCGAACTTTATCAACATACCTGTAAACTGTCCTATTCAAAACAAGGCATTTGTATACAACCGTGATGGTCAGCCTCCCGTTAAAGACAATCAAAGAGACATTCCTAATTACTATCCTAACTCTTTCAATGGACCTGTTCCTTACAAAGAAAAAGATAAAGTTGAATTAGTAGAAATATATCAAGATCAACCAGATAATTATGAACAAGCTCGGGAACTGTATGAAAATGAAATGACACCAGAGGAAAGGAAGAGATTGGTAGAGAACGTTTTGTACAGTTTGGGACCTGCGACCAAGTTTCTGCAAGATCGAGCTGTGAAAATGTTTGCCCGGATACATTCAGATCTTAGTGAGAGAATATGGCAAGGTCTGCAGGGGAACAGAACTAGTACAACGTCCGGTTATTACTGGGACGATTAGTGCACCTATTTATTATAAATACTTAGTTAAACATTGCAGTGCTATTTATAAATATTATAATAGAAATTGTTCTTTTGTTTTTGTTACGTTACTGTGTATTTAATTAATTAAATCGAAGTCGAAACTGTAATAATTCTTTCCAGCTTACTCTATACCTACTATCCTTTGTTGCATTATAAAGTGTACACATTCTGTTTTAACAAGATGACTAGTTCTGAATCAGACCTTTCGTTAGTCAAAAAAAACTTGGACATCACTTGATATCAGTATTACTTAGCACAAGTCTGTTGTGTAATAAGTAACAAAGTCACTAAAATACCAGATTTTGTGCTATGGTAACAACATCTGATCTTAAAAGTGAAACTTTTTTAAATTACTAGTTTTTTGATTTTTAGTGATAAAGTGCGTGATTCTGTTTTATCCCAGGTTTGGTTCTAGGTGAAAACTTACTTGAATAATAGTAGGTTTCTATAATTATCTAAATAAGTGTAAGCAGTGTGAATCTAAGGTAGGAGCGCAGTGGAATGAATAACGACTGTCTTTTTACACAAATATTAAGCGACATTTAAATATATAAATTCTAAACCACCTTCCATATTGCACTGTAGGAATGTCAACTCTCTGGGCTGAGCCGACCGTTGATAACCCAACAATGCTCTTTAATTTATGCATTTATGTATGTGTCGCTTAGTACATATTATAGTGAAAACGTGAAGGCGTTATCTCAAGTTGTTTCATTATGGTTTATTAACCTGAACAGTGTTAATTAATCTCCGGAAGAAAATTCACAGGGTTTCCTGTGTTGTTCGATTTTCCTTTAGAGCACTTAACAGTAGGTAGATCGGACTCCAGTACTTAGGTACAAGGTAACGTGTGTAGAAAAAAAAACCTCGTCAAGGATCTGTACATTCAATTCCACCTCGTTAATTGGTATAGTATTCTAGCTATGATCGGCTCTTCCCTATAAAACAACCTTTGACCGAAGGATTCTGGGTTAAAATCACAGATCGTGTATTTTTTCAGTCTGGGTTGTGGGTAGTTGTGACTATAAGCTTTCTATTGCATGGAATGAAGTAGGTATGTACTAGAAACGCTGCGTGATGTAATGTGATTCATAATTAATTGAAGTCTCTCTGAAGTTCTTGAGCACATTGTACATCAGCAACTCACTGTCTTCGTTTCTAGGAATGACCTGAGTAATATTCAATCTGGTTTTCGACCTGGCCATAGCACTGTAACGGCTCTTGATAATATCCGCTGGAGCGAGTAAACTCGTACTTCTGGACTTTAGCAGCGCCTTCAACTCTGTTGTTTTGACATCCTTCTTGGGATCCTTAAATCTATTATTTTCTCCTCTTTCACTATTGCTTGGTTCGACTGCTATCTAAAAGACTCATCAAGACAAACACGCTGCGAGTGGCCCCTACACTCGCCGCGTGTTCGTCTTGATGAGTCTTTTTCTTATTGGTGCCGTCTTAGAGTGGGTGTGTCTCAGGGCGGAGTTCTCTCTCCTCTAATTTTCTCTATTTTAGCTCAGTCACTAGAGTCATCACTTCCTTCTTCCATCTGTATGCCGACAACTTGCAGCTTTACTACCATTTCTTAAGGGAAGATGCAGAAGCCGCTTTATCTGTCATGAACAGTGATCAGGATTTAATTAGTGAGTGGTCGCGGTCCTCTGGACTGCAGATCAACCCTAATAAATCTCAGGTCTAGATCATTGTTTTCAGTAACATGCTCAGTTCGGGCCCTGGAATATAAACACTCGTTTTCGTCTTTTATTTATTGTCACGGACTAATTACCCAAAAGTTACTTTAAAATGTACCCAGCATAACTGGTTTTTCTAGAATAAGGTGAATAATAATTTTGGCTAATCTTTTGAATAAGATAGTACAGTAATAGGTAGTTTTATGTAAATATAAAGCCGAAATAAGTCAAAATTCAGTAACTAGGGGCTTGCCTAATGCTAAAGAAGTTTTGTTTAATTGTGCATGTCAATAATTAAATTGCTTTTTTCAGGCTCCCGCCAACTCGTGTTACGAGTAGCCTAATTTTTTTTTGAAAAGATTGTAATGTCACTCGATTAAAAACAAATGAAGAATTGAACGCATCCATTAAAAAAACATGATGGTTTTAAAAATGTTACGGTTTCTGTTTTTGGTTATATTGGCGGCAGTCACTGCGAAGGTACAAGACGATCCAGTGGGAAATCAAATCGTTCTATTCAAAGAAAAAACGAAGGTTAGCTATAGATTATAAATTATTGGTCTAGTGGTCGCATGCGCGGCTTCTGTGCATGAGGTTATGGGTTCGATTCCCAGGTTGGGCAAAGTTTAAAGTATTTGTCCTTTAGAAATTTCTCAGTAGCAACTACGGAGTCTGGATTGATAGCTTTAGACTCACCCCTATTACATGGGACTTAAACCTAACAGGCGAAGTGTGGGTGTACCTACTATTAGGTACACCTGTGCCATGTCGTAATCTAGTTTGTATTCTTATTTTATCAAACAATTCATATCATAATTGGTGTCGACTAATTAAAGAACAAACGGAAATTTATGAATATTCTATAGGTGTACGTATTTCATTAAGGTATTTTCATTGACTAATTAACACCAATAAAAAAAAATAACACACAAGGTATCTTTCATGCGTTAAGTTAATGTTCGTGTTTGACATTATTTATTCATATCAAATGAAAAATAATTTTACCTCTAAAATATTAAAGGAAGGCTAAAATATGGAGAAAACCAAATTAATCAGTTTAATTTTCTAACCGAGAAGGCTATTTTTTTCTCAAGCTAAATACGAGTCATTTTGAAATTAAAAATTCATTATTATTTTTTTCTAATATCTTCCAGGGCCCAATCGCTATCTTGACGACTTCAGCGGGAGCACCCGTCGAACATAAAGAAGCAACAGTAACGTTAAACAAGAGGCTAATATTCAACGAAAATTTCATGGACACCTTGACGCACATAGTCAGGGAGAGGATACCAGAACGAGTAGTCCATGCTAAGGCTGCAGGCGCATTCGGTTACTTTGAACTCACCCACGACATATCCGATATTTGTAAAGCGGAGGTATTTAACAGGGTTGGAAAAAAAACTCCCATCGCAGCAAGATTCTCTCCAGCCCTCCCTGAACGAGGTGGTATCGACACGGTGAGAGGTGCCAGAGGATTCGCACTCAAATTCTACACCAAAGATGGTAACTTCGATATAGTCGGTTTCAACACCCCCATGTATGTATATAAAGAGCCTCTCCTCTTCATCACTTTCGTACACGCGCAGAGAAGGAATCCAGCAACACATGTTCACGATTCCAACATGCTTTGGGACTTCCTAACGCTGCACCCAGAAAGTTTACACATATTTCTATTAGTGTTTGGTGACCGAGGCGTCCCTGATGGCTATCGACACATGCCTGGATTCGGTCTTCATTCTTTTCAAGTAGTAAATAAGCATGGAGAGAGTCATTTCATTCGATTCCACTTCATACCAGATGCAGGTATAAAAAACCTCCTCACCAAAGAAGCTATGAGGCTTGCAGCTTTTGATCCTGATTACGCAACTAGGGATTTATACAGAGCTATAGGGATTGGAGATTTCCCCAGCTGGACGGCTAGTATTCAGGTTTTAAGTGAAGATGACATCAAAACTGCAGGATTTGATGTCTTTGATGTGACAAAAGTGTTGCCTTTGGACAAGTATCCACTCAGGCCGTTGGGTCGCGTTGTTTTGAATAAAAATCCTGTGAACTTTTTCGCTGAAATAGAGCAACTAGCCTTCAATCCAGCGAATTTAGTTCCGGGTATTCTTGGAGGACCAGACAAAGTATTCGAAGCTCGAAGACTGGCCTACAGAGATGCTCAGTATTACCGTTTAGGGGCGAACTTTAACAAAATACCTGTAAACTGTCCTATTCGAAACAAGGCATTTGTATACAACCGTGATGGTCAGCCTCCAGTTAACGACAATCAAAGAGACATTCCTAATTATTATCCTAACTCTTTCAATGGACCTATTCCTTACAAAGAAAAAGATAAAGTGGAATTAGTAGAGATACATGAAGATCTACCAGATAATTATGAACAAGCTCGGGAACTGTATGAAAATGAAATGACACCAGAGGAAAAGAAGAGATTGGTAGAAAACATTTTGTACAGTTTGGGACCTGCGACCAAGTTTCTGCAAGATCGAGCTGTGAAAATGTTTGCCCGGATACATCCAGACCTTAGTGAGAGTATATGGCAAGGTCTGCAGAGGAACAGAACTAGTACAACGTCTGGCTATTAATGGGACGATTAGTGCTCATATATATTAGAAATAGTTATCAATCACAGTGCTATTTATTTGTTTATTTATTTATAAATAGTTTTATTAGACAGAATGTTATTTTGTTTTTGTTAAGTTAGCTAAAGTAAAATCTAACCTTTGTTAAAAGCCTAATATTCCATTAACGACTATTTAAACGATACAATGGTTGGTCGCGGTGTTGAACTCGATACAATTTTTATGTTCTTTCAACAAAATTACCTTACTGATATTTTATATAACTTTATATATGTATATTTGGGCACGTCCTTTAGGTATGCCTGCAAGCTTTATTCATGTTTGAGCATATTTTTTTAAATGTTTTATTATTGGTGTGTGACAATAATTAATGTAATAGATTCTTTGTTTGTATTAACTTACACACTATTATTTGAAATCTGGTTCTTCAAACCTAGCAGACAGGTGTCTTTCCGGGGAGTTTGTTTTGCCACTTCTTCTTTCCAGGTAAAACACTATGAAGTGTCGTTTTGGCGGAACCTCTTCTAAAGCTTGACGTGCTACACGTTCTTCGTTAGTTCTGATTATCAGCCTAATTTGACTAAATAACTTTAGATTTTATTACAGCATTTTATTCTGAATAATATATTATGTCTGTGCTGTGTATTTAATTAATAAAGGTTTAATCCAGTTTAATCGAATTTAAAACTGTCATAATCCTTCCTAGTTTATTACTCACTCACTTAGTATCAATCCATGCATCCGTTGTTACATTATAAAGTTTTCAAATTCTGTTTTCACAAACTGACGAGTTCTGACTCAGACCTTCCGTTTGTTCAAAAAAACATGGACGTCAGTATTGCTAAGCACAAGTCTGTCGTATAGAGGCTCGTGTCGATACGCGTACGAGCAGGACATATTTTTTGTTAAATCTATTAGTTATATTTCTCGGAATGTTATTGTTTACGCTCGACGCAGCTGTGGCCCTGGCTCGGCCTGGCCAGGTATCGGACGTGGGGCGCGGGCGGAGTGCGTAAACTACCTGAGTTATGGCGAACATTGTTGATTGTCATCAATCTGATGATGAGACGCAATCTATAAATGAGGTCGACGAGATGAGCGATGCAATACTACAAGAGTAGTGCGGAGATGAGCAGGTTACCAACAAGGCGACTAAAATAAACCGAGAAGCAGAAGAATCTGATGAAGACTGGAAGGTAGTGGGACAAAATCGAAAAGAAAAGAGATTCAAGCAGTATAATTCTCATGAAGATATACATAAGCTGGAAGTAACTATAACATGCAAGGATAAACTTCCGAAGTCATTTACATTTGCGAAGTTTTTAACAACCCATGGTATGAATAATATAGTTCGTGTCAGATATTTGAACCCGTTCAGAATTCGAGTACAATTTGGAGATGAATTAGATTGAAATAAGCTGTTTACATGTGAAGCATTAATTACTAAGGGATGGAGATTTAGTAAAGATATGGAAGTAAGTTACTCATACGGGGTTATAAGGGATGTGGAACTAGAATTCGAAGAAAAAGAAATCCTGGAGAGGGTATCCTGCCCAGGAAACTTTGAATTCATTTCAGCGATGCGATTAAATAAACGCGATCAGGACAAGGGTGGATGGATACCAAGCGAGGTAGTTAGATTATGTTTCAAGGGTTGCCTTCATACGTTTCTACAGATGGTCTTAGGCTGAAGTTTGAACCATTATGTTTATCCAGTTTCTCAATGCTCACGATAATGGAAGCTAGGACATAAAATTAAGGCTTGCCCATACAATAAGAAAGTATGCCCTAAGTGCGGCGCTAATCATGAAAACTGCGAGACTAAAGAATATAAGTGTATTAACTGTTCAGGTAAACATATGGCCTTATCTAAGTCATGCCCCACATATCTGAAAGAAAAATACTGGCGCGAAATTATTTATTTATTTATTTATTATTCCTTAACACACACATTTGTTTTAACAGGTAAGACCCAAGCTAACAAATTTGTCATAAATTGCATAAATCCAGTCCTAAGTAACGGGACTGGGTAGAGGCACAAGTTAAACAGCAGACAACATACCAAGTGCCACCCTCTGGAATTCTGCCAAAGAGCAAGAAAATATGTCCAATCGCCGAGAGACACTATTTAGCATTCTTAATGCACACAATACAGGCGCAAACTTTAATAAGTTTGTACGGGTTGCCGGAACCTTAAAAGGCCCCTCCCTCGGTCCTAACCGTAGCGTCCTGCTTGGAACAAGCAATCCCAACGATTCCAGTATTTGTGGATTATTTAGCATACAACGAAAAACCATAAAAACATATTTTACGAGAGCGAGGTTGCGCCTTACTTCCAACTTGTAGTACCCAACCATCCCAATAACAAAGAGAGTTGGATACATAAGTGGGTAAAAAGGGTAGACACCAAACTGCTTCCAGTACAGGTATCGGGTAAATTTGTTCTGCATCTTTTCCAGCATCTGGGAATACTTCACTGCATAAGGATTCCAGATAATAGCACTAGTTTCCAAGTTGCTTCGCACCAACGCATTATAAAGTGTTTTCACTGCTGCCATATTAGTGAAGTCACGAGTTTCACGCATGACAAAACCAAGATTTTTAAACGCTTTTTTGCATACCTGCACTACATGCGCACGAAACGAAAGATCCCCAGCGAAAGTAACCCCGAGATCTCGGACTGACCCCACCCGCGGTATGACGTGACCGCCCATGCAATAATCATGGCGTCGGGGTACCACAGCCCGCGCGAATGACATTACGCTGCACTTCGTCACATTGAAGAGTAGTTTATTCTCTACACTCCACGCTACTACCCGATCGATGTCACGCTGGAGCATTCCGCAGTGTGACTCCTCTGTAATCTGCAAGAATAGCTTGAGATCGTCAGCAAATAACAAACAGCTGGCGTCTTTAATGACTTCAGGAAGATCATTAATCATAATTATAAATTCTAAAGGTCCTAAATTTGTCCCCTGACTTACCCCCGTAAGAGTAAAATACGAGTCAGAGGTGTAACCAGCATATTCTACCATCTGTTTGCGGTTGCCCAAGTAGCTAGCAAAGAACTCTAGGAGGGCTGGGGTAAAACCGACCCTCGCAAATTTATTTAAAAGTATGTCATTATCCACACTATCAAATGCCTTCCTGAAGTCGAAGTAAGCGACGTCCAGTTGGGCACCAGTCTCCGAGTCCAGCACTGTGGTGGCCTGATTTAAAAAACACATTAAATTTGAATTTTAGCCACGGCCCACACGGAACCCATGCTGCGCGTCGTTAAGCTGTGAGGCTACTTGCGAGTGGATAGTTGAACACAACGCGGACTCGAAGACTTTAGCAAAAGCTGACAATACTGCTACTGGTCTATATCCGCTAACATCCGAGCTTGGAGTCCCCTTCGGTACCGGAGTAACCCTAGTCAATTTCCAGCCGTCCGGATACGAGCATTCCCGTAAAAAGCTATTAAATAAATGCATGAGCGGCCGGCTATTATGGCTAAATTCAAATGAATATACAAAAATTTCCTAACTATGTACGTTTTACCTAACACCCCAGAATATGTTCCAGAAAAACCGAGAGAAGTTAATAATCCAGTCCATAATACACCGAAGTTTACAGTCGTTAATACTCCTTCGTTCGCAGAGATAATTAAGATTACCGCAGATGTGCACCAAGAGCAACCTTCTTCTAATGTACAATCGGCCAAGCTAAATAGTTTACAGTTTATATGTGTGGGTGAAGTCATAGTTATGTACACAAACACAAAATAAAACGAGCGAGCTCGGTTTTTATTGGTGTGCGTGTGCCACATCAATTACCATATACCAATATGTAGTCATCATTCACATGATGCTAAAGGAGATATAATATTTTGCATAATGTTAATATATCAATCATGGCACAATGGCTATCGTCTTTGGTCACTGAACTTGAAGCCGTAAGTGCAAACCACGCATATGCAACAATAATATACTCTTTTTCTTTTTGTATCCATTATTTTGTTAAACATTACTTAAAGTAGAATTTATAACGATTCGATCCGGTTCATGGTTGTGTAATGAAGTTTCCAACGTTTGAGACAACCATGGAACTTTCAGGCCATTTTATTTTGACTGTTTAGAAAATAAATACCGACAATTTAAAAATATTGTTTTCAAACACCTTCATTTATTGATTATTGAATACTCGTCTTGCGCATGTGTGCGGATTTACTTCTGTGGATCCAACCATGCATTATTTATCAATGTTCAAAAAAGTGAAAATCGTTGTTTTGGATGAGTAAGACGTATCTATATTATGTGAAATTGTGAGTGTAAATGTGGTGCTGCCCCACAAACGATCGGGCACTTTATATCATGTCCTGCCTGTCATGTTGTTTGCTCCTGTGAAGTGCATCACAGGACGCTACTGAAAGTGCCAAAGTCGTCGCCAAATTTTGGGCTAACTCAATTTGAATTGTCATCGATACGCTAAGAAGAAGTGAAATTGCAAGGCGCTTAATGATATCGGTGAGTAACAGTTAGATGTTACGTTGATACATATTATACCTACTTCACTGTAACTAACTCCTCTTTCCTTTCAATGTTTATTCAGAATAAATAATTAATGTAACTAAGTGCAATACCTACCATAGTTTTAATAATATATTATCATAACTGAATTATAGTTTTTTTAAAAATTTGTAATCGTATGTTGATTATGATAAAATTAGCTTGGTCTAAAATTAGCTTGATTTAGCCCTTAGACAGATTAAACAAAAGCCTTTGAATAACGTAAATAAATATAGATTATAATGTTTGCTAATGTCAGTGTATAATGTCTTGTATTTATGTATTGTATTATTATAAGTAATATTAATTAGGTACATATACGTATATTGAATAAACATAGTGTATATATAGTATATAAATATAGTGTTTTTTTATTATAATATAAGCTATTGTTATAAGTATTAATAATAATCTACATGGTCCTCATATGACTTGAGCAATGTCTGGACTTTAAAAGAGACGGTGACCTCTGAGTTTGTTTCGGATGTTTCTTCTCAGAGTAGTCAGGTACGAAACACCGGCCCCATCTAGTTTTAAAACAACATGTTGACATGTAAAAGAGTTTTTTTAAACCAATTTACAGAAATAAATATGATTTATGATGATTTTATGATTTAGGCCAAAACCAAAGCCATATTCATCGGCTCGACACCACGACATCGTGTCAAGGCACAAGGCTGATCCCTTCATATCCACCCGCATAAAAATGTACTTACAAACTGTAAAAAGTCACCTACATTCTGCTGGATTACGTTGCAGCAAGCCAGCGCGCACATTTGCTGTCCACTGCGCAGCGACAAAACCGACTACAGTTTGCTAGGTTTTAGCGACGAAAAAACTTTTAGGTCAGTTAAATATGGGCGTAAAGTAGGTAGTAACATATGCACGAATATAGTTAACAGCATGAGCAGAAGGTTACAAGAAGTAATAGAAAACGAAGGTTTGCCGACTCATTATTAGTCGATTTTATTTTAATTAGTAGACGAATATGAATCTTATTTTTATGCACATAATGTTCATATTTGCTTAGCCATAATTAGGTATAAATGTTAATAATCTCTTCCACTAATCATCTATTTAAAACCACAACTCGTAAAGTATTGAAAGTATGGTGAAGTGATGTTATTGTTATGCGGTTAGAAGTTGTGATAATTTCTTACTATCTAACATGTTATTCACTTCACCTCTAATTTTACTTTGATTCAATTTATATACCTTACCAACAATAAACTTTGTCTTTGTCAAAAAAACTGGTAAATAACAGCGTTTTACTCATTCGAACGTCTAGTATGGATAGTTATAGCCTAAGTATGTTTAAAACAGTTTGTATTAAATCATTGTATCAGCCACACAAGTTTTTTTTGCTAACATACAGCCCCCACCAAATTGAACCTTAAAACAACCAATGTAAGGAAGGAACATATTGGAAGAAACGAGACGGATCATTTTCAATACCAATGTTTATCTAATAAAAATCAAATTATTTTATTGGATTTTATTTAATTACTTTTTGCTTGAGTGATTTTATTGGTCACAAAATTAATTTAATATAGGACAAAAAGTAAAAAACAGCAAAAATAACTCTTCAGCTGGGATCGAACTCACGTCGTCGAGCTTAGATCACTAACTGACGCAAGCGCTTGTACCAATCAGCTATGTTACATTTGTATAAAATGTTGGGCTTTATTCTAAACCCGTTTATTTTATACAGCCGTGTACCCTACACGGGTAAAAATAAAAAAATAAACCTCGTGTAGGGTAGCATACGTATACGCACACAATAATAATGAGCAGCTGTATGAATATTACTGGCTCGTACAATTACAGTTACCGATGTGTGCGATGTAAACTATTTAGCTTGGCCGAAGTCGTAAGTCTAAATTGGCATCACACAGTAAGATAAGGTTTTCTAAGCAAAAAATACAAACTAATACATCGGAGTGGTACAAATGTAACGAGTAACAGTGTGATTCACCACAGCTCAATGAAACCAGTATTGACGAGTATAATATAACTACAGATAAAAACAGAAAGTAAATCGGAATCTAAGATAACATTTAATGAACTGCTTTCGCGGTTACAAGAGGTTATATTTATGAAGAATTGCGCAATCATCGTAAAAGTTAAAAAGGTGTTTAAATTATTTATACAGCAGCAGTGCTATTCTGTAAACGGTGACTCACTTCGAAAGTCATCTCGCAAATCATCTCGAAAGTCACACTCACTTCACTTCTCATCTCGCCTGTACAAGTTTTGGTATTCTCATGTCACGATCAAGGCCAAGTGAAGTGAAGTGACTTTCGAGAACTCAGGTGACATTGCTCTATGGTAGTAGAGCGGTGACACTGAATTGTGCCTTGTTATGATTTATATCGACTCACAAAATTTAGCTGAATTAGCGCTCTAAAATAATATTTAATAGTTTATTTCAGCCATAAATGTTATGTAAATGCATTATTTTGTATGTTTTAATATTTACAAGTTTTATTTGAGACAGAGAATGAAAAATTAGACTGAACGCAGTGTCGCCTTTGCCTCATGGAGATATGGGAGCCCGAGTATAAAAAAAGCATTCACTCGCTCGCAAGTCGCAACGCGTACCCACGCCAATTATTTTTTTGTTGACAAACAAGCTTTGTTTTTTTTATTTCCTCGCGATTTTACTGTGAAGTGTTTAACAAAATGAAGTAATTACGATTTCTGTGGTAATAAGTTACAGCCGGTATCGTTTTATTCATATTTAATTGTTAATTCTCTACTTCAGTGTTGAGCGTACTTCCATCCAACTGCGGCTCAAGTGGAGACGCTAATCGATTTCTTAGAAAGGAAGCCTAGCTTGGCAAAAGGGTTTGCCAAAAATCAAAGCGCCAAACAGGCGGCTAATAAGGAGTGGAATAATATCACTGTGAAATTAAACAGTATGGGTGGAGGTACGATAAAGACGGCAAAAAAATGGATAAAGAAACAAAGTAATGTATTTTTTTTTACTATTTTTGGATGGTTTAACACATTAACGATTTAAATAAGTAAAACATGACATACATATCTATTATCTACCTTAATTCTATTAGCCAGACCTCTTCCTTTTTTTGCCCTCACAGGTTATAGAGATCTAAGCTCTTGTTCTAAATTTCTAATAAGCTCCTCTGTTAGTCTGTACACATGCACATAGTCCTGACCACGGCTCAATAAGTTTAAATTTCTAATGTTCTGGGCTTGGCGACGGGTTGCGGCAACGTCTAAGGTATCAGCTTCTTTCAGTAAACTCGATATCAAAAAAGAATGAGACATCTACAAAAGTTAGAAATAGATGAACACACAATAAGTTCATGAAGTTTTTTAAGGTCGGTATATTAGTTCATACCAACTGTTTTACTTTTTTTCTGTAAGAAAACCACAAATGTATAGATTATAGATAATTGTTCTTTTTGTTTTGCATTTATATCACATACATATTTATTGAAACACTTATTTTCACTCAAGAAATAGTAACTTTTCATTTGACAGATGAATTCGTGTGTGAGATGCGAGATGACTTTCGATATGGCGAGCGAATTGTGTTTGAGAATACGAAATACTATGGACAAACGTCAAAATACTCACCCGTTGTAATTCCTCTCACTTTCGTCATCACTTGCTGGCGCTAGTGTCGAATCCACTCAATTTGAGAATACGAAATGTTTATGTCCCAAGATTTCACCGCGGATTCAGAAGTGATTTCGCAAACGAAGCTTTCAGAATAGCTCTACAGTGGTTTATACTTTTAATAGTGGACAGTATTGCAGATTCTTCAATGGCCGGTTTAATTAAGAACATTTTTAATGGCTAGGACAAACTGTATCAGATTTAAATTTTTACAGTGGAATGCCCAGAGCCTCAAACCTAAACTGTTAAGATTTTCCCAGTTATTAGTACAAAATAAAATACATATTGCTGCAATTTCAGAAACCTGGTTATCACCTGACAAGCCAATTAGAATTAGTAACTGTAGTATTTTCCGTAAAGATAGGGATGACTCATACGGTGGTGTTGCGATTATTATTCATCAATCTATCAAAGTTCAACTTGGAGCCTCTAATATGTTTGCTTCGGGAATTGAAATGATCCACGTTAAAATTTTTAATTACCCTCTAGTAGAAAATATAATATCACTTCATTGTCCCCCTTCCGTTAGGACTAGTCAGGTGGATTCGCTTAGATTATTTTCTACTTTTAACGTCGCCCACCACACCAACTGGTCAAATAAGACAGATTACAGAGGGGCTCAACTTTTGGATGCGGTGATAGATTAATTATGGGGTATTAAATAATGGGAAATTATAAGTCAAACCAATTTTTTTTTCTTGTCCACGGAACGTTACCTCTAATTTTATATGTCAGCTTCGGGAAAATAAGAAAGCTTCTAATAAACTAATTCGTCATTTTTAAAAGCGTCAAGTTAAGAGCAACAATTATTTTTACTTGTCTCTTTGATTATACATCACCATCTAATTTACTAAGTCAGTCACGGATTTTGCAACTCGCCAACATTTTAAGTGCTTTAAAAAAATATATGTAGTTCAGGCATCAACTCGAAAACTTCATTGAAATAACTTAACTTTTAAAATATTACATTGTATTATTTTAACATAAAAATTAGAAACTGCAACGATACAGCGACACGGGCGCCACTACGCGCTACCACCAATGAGAGAGTGCCGGTGAGTGCCCTTCGATTCAGGCGGGGACGAGTCGTTTCGTGTAATCAGAGCAATAATAGTCCACTAGATTGTAAATCTTTTATTTAGTTAAAATAAACATTAACACAATTTGTTATAATAAACATCGTAAAAAAGGCATTGCGGCAAAGGACGTCTTAGGTTCGTGTTAGGTTACTTCAAACCCTACAGCTAGGAATAGGAGCCCCGCCTAGCGGGGCTACGTCGACTCCGCCTATCACAAAATATTGGTGTTTCCCATGAACCTAGTTAGCACCTAGCTGAATATGTAAGATCGATTAAGAATGGGTGTAATTTTGTTATTCTTACCAACTTCAAAAGTGCATTACAGCATTTGTTTAGTTGTTCAGCTATGGTTAGGGGCATTTCACTGGCGAATGATATTTAAAAAAAATTGTATGAGCTTAACTCATTAAATACCAATGTTATTTTGCAGTGGATACCTTCCCAAATCGGCATCGTAGGAAATAAAATGGCAGATAAACTCGCTAAGGAAGCCCCGGTAGACGGTATTAACTTTTAATATTTTTATACGCAAACCCTGCGTAGGGAACTATAGCTGTTTTGACATGGAAAGAAAAATTCTAGTTGGTTAAGACATCCGGTGTACTGAATCGGAAGGTCGCAGGTTCAAACCCTGCTCGCACTAGAATTTTTCCTTCCATGTCAAAACAGGTATTAACTTTGCTTGCGAGTCTTATTACACCGATCATATAAGCGACATTAAGAAGTTCAGTACAGAGTTATGGTCAGAGTATTTTGACAGAAGGTCATTAACGAAAGGTATTTGGTACAGGCCTTTACAACCCACGTTACCTGATAAATTATGGTTTGAAAAATCCGATATGGGAAGGTATGACATAGTAACGAGTTTCAGACTTCGCTCGGGACACATTCCATTAAATAAGTTCGCTTTTATGATGGGTAAGATTGTTTCATCGAACTGTAGTGAATGTGATGTGGTAGAAGATGTTTACCACATATTGATGGAGTGTATCCGGAACGAAGCCCTTAGAAATTTTATAAAATGTAAAATTAATGTGATTCCCTCAGATGTGGGCTGGTGTAACATCATTTTGCCCTTTCCTTTACCGAGGGAGGCCAGTCTGCTGTAAATGCTCGCTCAAATGGGCGTCAAAAATAGAATAACGTAGCTGAATTTACGGTGTGATTGTGTTTTGTAATATTTTGTAATTTGTATTACAGGGGTGACATGTTCAAATTGAACAAGCCCCTTTAGATAAAGAGAAACAGAAAAAAAAAGAAAAAGTCTGTCGTATTACAAAGTTACTCAAAGACCAGGTTTTGTGTTTTAATAATAACAATAAGAAGTACAATATATATTACATATTATCTACTCAAACGCACGCTTTACGTGTCACTTACTATGACAGTTCATCATTGAGAAAAATAGAGAGAGAGAGAACTAAGTCACCAAACAAACTCAAAAATATTAGCGAGCGAGTGTAACCGGGACTTGTTAAAATAATCAAAGAAAATAAGATGTTATTGAAAATATTATGAATCGTGTGTTTAACGGTGATAACAAAACTAACTGCTTTTATTCGAGCTAAACAATTTGGTGAGTTGTAGATTATTAAATGTCTTTGAATAAAAATTTATTTGCATTTCCTTTATCTTACTTGTTGCACATTTATCGGCTGCTCTAGTTCGTAAATAAAAACCGAAATAAAATATTCACATCTTGAATTGTAAAGTATCTACTTACCTGTTTTTAATGCATTCTTTAGAAGTTGTTGACTTCAATTTATGGAGAACGATAAACAATTTTAGATTGACTTTTGCATTTCTTTTTCATAAGAAAACGAATGGTATTGGTATTTAGGACTGGTATTTAGGACCATATCGGTATAATGACTACTGCTGCTGAAGCACTTGTAAAATTGAGAGTTCGAAAGACGACCATTTTCAAGGTGTTCTCCTGTGGTTATTGAAAAAGGCAGCACTGAGAATACGAGATCTTTATCTCTCTTTATCTTTTTTTTTCTATTTTAATTATAACAATTCTGCGGGTGTTTTAATTTTCCACCTTTCATACTATAATTTTTCACATCGCTGGGACACAGGCCTCCTCTCTGTGAGAGGGAGTGGGCCATATCTCCCAATTTTTGGTTCCAGATTGTTAGAATATAACTTCAGTTAGTTTATGATACCCACTATAATTTATTCTGTCTTTATTCCTACCACAAGGTGTTTTAGATATTTGGTACTTAGCTATTTCTTTACTTTATACTTGTCTGATTTATGTGTTCTATTGATTTGTGTTAAGGGGGCGGGTTAAATAGAAACGACCAATTACGACCGGAGTTTATTTGCGACTGAAGTTCACACTTGACACATCTATGTATCACGGGCGCAGCCGTGCGTCATCAAGAATAAATTCGCTGAGTACGTACATTGCGTCCATACAGTAGCCCCCTTCTTAAAAATAGTATTAACACTAAGTACATTTTTTAACAAATATATTATACGTATCTAAAATTACTTCTATTTACATGGGCTTTATTTAAATATCCGAATTCCATTATAATTTTACACTATTCAATTTTATCAAGAAGAAAAAGGATAATACAAGACACAACGACCCAAGACTGTGTTTACAATCACTCAACACTAATACACATCTGGGTTGCGTGGTACAGTCGGTGGTGGCACTGTTTGCACCTTTACAACTGGCGGACTCCAACCGGCCGCGACTGCTTCCCTCTGAAACCAGCCTCGTACCCGTTTCTTGCATTGGCCTCTGATTAAATACAGAATCAGAATTGCCATGAGAACAGCGCCCGCAATCACGATAATTTCCAAAGTCAAAAATCAAAATCAAAATCAAAGCATTTATTTCAAGTAGGCCAGTTACAGGCACTTTTGAATTGTCGAAACAAAGACAACAGTAAAATATAGCTAGCAGTCCCAGTCACAAGGCACAAAAACTGTGAAAGTACTGTAGTTGCCCATTCCCTAACGTAGATCTCTATGGAGAAGAACGGGCAAGAAACTCCATGGACACTCTTTTAAATCAGAATACTTTAACAAAACCTTGGTTACATCATTCATTTTGAGATGGCGCATTATGTGAGAACGATGCAGCAAGATGTGTACGTTAAAAGTGTCCATAGTAAAAACAATTCAAAAATAAAATAATTAATTCAAATAAGCCGTGGCAAATAAGAGATGACCAGTCACAACTGACAGCGCCCGTTCACGAACATGACGCATGTATCCCCATTCAACTCAACCATTTTGAAGGGAACTAAATGATCCGACACACGTGCCACCATCAGCGAGACATTTGAGTGAGCATGACATACTCTTAATCGCCAGGGCACATTCAAGTCAAGAAAAGACGCAGGTTTCCAGCGAATGACAGCTTTCTAGTACATAGTACTCACACAATATGGGCTAGGCGGCTATATAATACAAAAGAGATTGAATCTATACAATGCAAAGATAGTTGGAGCTGCTGAAGATTGTAATCTTCAGCAGCTCCAACAATACTATTTAATGCTATCAATTCAGGCGCCCCTGTTCTTGTGGAGCCGGACCGGCATTGAGCCAAGCATTTTTATCAGTGATATAATCGTCCAACTTGTAATATGCTTTCTTACATAGTGTGCGTTTAATGCATGTTTTAAATTTCGTTTCATTCAGTTCAAGAATACTTTGTGGAATTTTATTATAGCATCTCAAACAGTACCCCATGAAAGATGAGTCTACTTTAGCGAGTCTGAAGCCTGGCTGAACTAATTGGTCTCTATTTCTAGTTCTGTAATTGTGTCTGTCACCTCTTTTATTAAAAAGATGTAGATTTTTTCTTACATACATTATGTTTTCGTAGATGTATTGACAACGTACCGTCATGATGTTAATTTCCTTAAACAGTTCCCTTAGAGAATCGCGCCTACGAAGATTATATATGGCTTTGATGGCTCTTTTTTGCAGAATAAATATAGACTCAATGTCTGCAGCCCGTCCCCATATTAAAATGCCATAAGACATAATACTATGAAAGTAACTAAAATAGACCAGTCTAGCGGTATCTACATCAGTATATCGACGGATTTTTCTTATAGCATACGCTGCTGAACTTAGCCGCCCCGCAAGAAATGTTAAATGAGAACCCCATTGTAGCCTTGAATCAAGCGTAATCCCCAGGAAAACCGTTTTATCTACAAATTCAAGTTTCTCTTTATTCAATACTATATCACAATCGCTACTTTTAACATTCGGTAAAGCAAATCTTATGCATTTCGTTTTTTTTTCATTTAACACTAAGTTGTTTGCTGTGAACCAATTATGGACCTGAAGTAGGGCATTATTCACGTCATCTAGATTTTGGGCCCGTCTATTTATCTTAAAAATTAGGGAAGTGTCATCACCGAATAACACCATATTTTGAGGTTGGTTTTTCAATAAATAGGGTAGATCATTTATATATACTAGAAAGAGGAAAGGACCCAATATTGAGCCTTGCGGTACCCCCATTTTAACTTTTAAACCCTGCGAATTAACACCATTTATTTGCACATGTTGTTGTCTATCACTCAAATAAGATTTTACCAAACTAAGTGCAAGTTTTCCTAGTCCGTAATGCTCAAGTTTCAAAAGTAATGTGTCGTGATTTACGCAATCAAATGCTTTGGAAAGGTCACAAAATATTCCAATGGCGTCTTGGGACTCTTCCCACGCTGTAAATATGTGCTTTAATAAGGTTACACCGGCGTCAGTTGTACAATGTCCCTTGGTGAAACCATACTGTTGATCGTGTAAGATTCTGTTGGTGTTAAAATGATTGAGCATTTGATTTAGCATAACCTTTTTAAAAACTGGCAACACGGATACAGGTCTATAATTATTTGTATCTTTACTATTACTATTACTATTATCTCCGGATTTAAACAGAGGTATGACTTTACTGTATTTCATTAAGTCCGGGAAAGTACCAACTCTTTGCCCAATTATCTCGTTGGACACGGTTTGTGCTATAGCGACATTGTTCTGTTGTGGTTTACTTTGACTTCAATCCATTTTTAAATACAGAGTTTTTATTCTGAATAACAATTATTGTTCGTATGGTCTTATTCTAGCAATGGATAAATTACGTTTAGTGTTACAATACTATTTGTCTATGCTACCAAAAACATTCTGTCATGCCTATTATTAATCTTGGTCAGCACATTTTTAAACTTTGCACTTGGCTGGCCCAAATAAACATCCTCTAATATGTCAAAATTGCATTTATTCATTGCAATGTAATTTAAGTGTTACGTGCTTGCTGATTGCGCACTTGATACTTATATTATTTACTTGGTTGCATTTATAAAATCGTAGTATTGGATTTTTGAATCGAACCCATTTATTCGTAAAACAATGGCTTACTGTACCATAAGTTTCAACATACATTGTTTCTATTATGCAAACCTTATCGGTTGCCTGACCGTCGTACCACTGCGTGTGGTATAAGTTACATGCTTAGTACTACTAGTCTTTATTTATTTTTATACAAATCTTCTACATTTTTAAATATTTCATAAACTAAAAACAATATAAAAAACATTTAAAAATATAAAAAATTGTAGCCCACCGGTATCGGGAACAGGGTCCAAGCTACCGGTGGTCAGGGCTCCAGAGAGAGGAACCTTCTAACAATACGAGCCGTGTCCAGGAGTACCACTTTCTGAATCAAACCCTTGATCTAGCTGCCTAACGAGAGCCTCCTCAGGTATTGGTCGAGGCTCTTGGCAATTAAGCCATGGGCTGATACAACTATCGGCACAATGATCGCTGAGTCCACATCCCACATGTCGACAACCTCGTGAGCCAAGTCAAGATACTTGATTTGCTTATCTTTCTCGGCTTTCACGAGGTTCTCATCATGCGGGACCGTTATGTCTACAATCATTGCGCGCCGTTCTGACCGATCCACCACCACTATATCAGGTTTATTGGCTACAATAGTCCTGTCAGTGATGATGGATCGATCCCAGTACAATGTGATACTGCCATTTTCGAGAAATGGGTCGGGCACATACTTATAGTACGGTACTTCCGATTCCACAAGGTTGTATTTTAGAGCAAGTTGCTGATGGATAATCCTGGCTACAAGGTTGTGTCTATGCAAGTACTCTCCGTTAGCAAGACGAGAACACCCGGAGATAATGTGACGGATTGATTCGCCTGGACGGTGGCATGCCCGACATATGTCAACCGTACCGTCCTTCACGATAAATCTCCGGTAGTTATTCGTCATCATAACTTCATCCATAGTTGCACAGACAAAACCTTCGGTTTCTCCGAAGAGGTCCCCGGAACGTAGCCAGGCTACGGACGCTGATAGGACTACATCGGGCCCATGCAGGGCCCGGAAAAAGCGTCCGTGAAGCTCCTTACTCTGCCATACCTCCATGCGGTCGTTAGTGTCAAGCACTACAGGTTTGCGCCAGTTCTCTTTAGCCAAGGAGAGCGGGGTGAGCCCCTTGTCCACCGCGACCACATCTCGATGCATCCCCACGTCGGTTTCAAGGAAATATTCCCTGAGACTGTATATCTCGCGATTGTGGAGAGTCTTAGCGTTTAAAAAGCCTCGACCCCCACACCTCCGCGGGATATACAGTCTCATAACAGAAGAACGCGGGTGATGCATTCAATATGCCGTCAACAATGTACGGACCCTCCTATCCAGGGCGTCTAATTCTGTCTGAGTCCATTTGAGTATGCCGAAAGAATACATCAAAACCGGCATGACCCAATCGTTGAAGGCACGCACCTTATTGCCGCCTGTTAAAAGACTATTAAATACTTTTTTCAGTCGGTCAAAGAAGCGCTCATTCAACGATTGTTTTATGTCAGCAACATTGATGCCCAGCGCTTCCGACATACCCAAATACTTATAGGTTTCAGTTGCTGAGAGGGATCTAAGATTTATGGAATTCGAGAGCTGGGTTCCCACAGATTCCACAATCTCCCCTCGCTTTACATGCATGACCGCACATTTGTTAACACCAAATTCCATCCTGATGGCGCTACTGAGAGTTTCAGTTACTTTCAGTAGCTCCATCAGTTGCAAATCGTTGGGGGCAAAGAGTTTCAGGTCATCCATGTTAAGGAGGTGAGATATAACTTGACCACCTCTCCTCAACCGATAGCCTAGACCTGAATCCTCCAGCAGCGTGCTAAGAGGATTCAAGGCTAAGCAGAACCAAAGCGGACTCAAACTATCGCCCTGAAATATACCTCGCTCTGTCCTTATCGGCTCGCTATTCCTCTGGATTTGCCGACATCCTGGATAGCGAAGGACTGTCCTCCATTGCCCCATACATGACATCAGGAAGGTGCGCAGAGTTGCATCAATTTTATACAACTCTAGCACCCCCATGAGCCATGTATGTGGCACCGAGTCATAGGCCTTCTTATAGTCTATCCAACATGTCGACAGATCTTTTCGGAAACTGCGAACCTGTTCACTAATGGCCATATCAATGAGGAGTAGCTCCTTAGTACCGCGGGATCCGTTCCTACATCCATTTTGAGAAGCAGACATTACAGAATTGTCATCAATGTGTTTGTTAATTTTAGCTCTCAAAATAGATGTAAGAACTTTATAGAACTAACTAACTTTAACTTTTTATATACTACTAGTCTTATCATTAAAAAGTTTATTATTAGGATTAGTTATTATACAATCTTTTTCTTGCTGCTTTAGTGGAAGGGTTCCTTCATTAACTACGTACGCCGGTTTTAACCTATCGATTGATATCTTAACCCGCTTATCTGCTATTTGTAATAAGAAATACTTGTCTTTTCTCTCCAAAACCTGATATGGACCGTCATATGGAGGTTGTAAGGATCAAAAAACTTGATCTACTCTTACAAAAACATGTGAGCATGTTTTTAAATCCGAATGAACAAATATAGTCCTCGCGTCTCTCTGTTTAATCGGTCTTGGCCTAAGGTTTTCGATAATATTTCTAATTTTGTTTACATATTCGTTTGAATCGCTAACGCTTATGCTATTATCACCGTAAAAATCCCCTGGTAACCGCAATGTCTTTCCAAAAGCTAATTCCGCGGCACTGACACCCGTGTCGCTCCGCGGTGTTGCGCGTAACCCAAACAGAACTGTCTGCAACTCTTCAACCCACGCGCCACTGTCCCTTCTGGCCATCAGTGCTGCTTTTAACACGCGATGAAACCTTTCTACAGTGCCGTTAGCTTGCTGGTGATACGCTGTGGTTCTTAACTTGTTTATTCCTAAACATTTAATTAATTCCTTGAACAAGTTACTTTCGAATTGTCTGCCTTGATCTGTAGTTACCCTTACCGGACAACCGTACCTCAAAATCCAACCTTCGTACAGCGTCTTGGCTACCGTGCTGGCATAAATATCTTTGATTGCAAAAGCTTCTGGCCAGCCTGTCGCCCTATCAACCACCGTACGGCAATATCTATAATCATCTGGTGATGTAGGCAATGGTCCTACTAGATCCACATGTATATGTTCGAAGCGTCCACTATTTTCGTATTGTCCTAGTCCGGATACAGTGTGACGTATAACCTTCGATTTTTGGCATTGAACGCAAGTTTTGGCGCACTGTCCTACGTCTGTGTTCATACCTGGCCAAAAATACTTAGAAGTTACTAATTTCCGAGTAGTACGAACCCCAGGATGGCTCAAACTGTGTACCGCCTGAAATGCCCTTTTCCTAAAAGTTACTGGTAAATATGGCCTTGCAATCGAAGTAGATAGTTCGCACATCACCTCACTTTGACAGTCGGGTAACATAATTCGCTTAAATTGCGTCCCCTTGTTGTCTTTCGATAAAAGCAACGTCAGCTCGTCGTCCGTCTGTTGCGCCAATGCTAATTCGCTGAAATTGATCGCTGTTGGACATGTGATCGTTTCTACCCGAGACAGCGCATCCGCTACCGTATTATCAATACCGCTAATGTGTTGTATATTCGTCGTAAACTCACTGATACAGTTGTCTCTTTGTCACTGGGTTTTTTCGCGAACGCATAAACTAAAGGTTTGTGGTCCGTGTAAATTACAAAAGATCTACCTTCTACCATATAACGAAAATACTGAACCGCCAAATAGATAGCTAGAAGCTCCCTGTCATATGTGCTGTATTTCAGTTGCACGTCACTGAGTTTCTTAGAAAAATAACCTAAGGGGCGCCAGTGTGAGTCAACCTTAATTTGCAAAACGGCACCAACACAGTCGTTCGACGCATCCGCCCAATTCGCTAGCTCAGCGCCCATTACCGGATACGATAACATAGTTGCGTTCTGTAGGCTAGTTTTACATTTCCCAAAAGCTATGTCTGCCTCTGGCGACCAGTTAATTATAGACTTATCTTTCTTTTTAACCTTCTGCATATAAGTATTCAACACCGATTGATATTCCGCTGCCCAGTCCAGTTTACCTATAAACTGGACCTATAAAAATTAACCATTCCCAAGAACCGCCGTAACTGATCCAGCGTTTTGGGTTTTGGGAAATCTATAATTGCCTGAACTTTGTCTGGTATTGGTTTAATTCCTGATGACGTGACCTCGTAACCTAAAAATTCTAGTTTCTCTTTTCCAAAACTACATTTTGCCATATTGATAGTTAAACCGGTTGTTTAATCGCTCAAATATCGCCTTTAAGTGTAACTTATGAAGCTCGGGCGTCTCACTAGCTACGATAATGTCATCTATGTAACAGAAGTAGAAACTGGACTCTGATTGACCTCTTGAACCTATCTTGAATTGTGCATCTAAGTCTTGTAATACCGCGTTATTCATATATCGTTGAAACGTTTGCGCTGCATTCCGTAAACCAAAGGTCATACGCGTAAACTCATACAACCCAAATGGAGTGGTTATTACTGTTTTTTCTATGTCTTCAGGTGCAATCACAATATTGTGATACGCTCTATTTAAATCTAAACGCGAGAATGTGTACTTATTGCCTAATAAATACGTAAAGTCATTTATCCGCGGGATGGGATACCTATCAGGTATTGTTATAGCGTTCAAGGCCCTATAATCACCGCAAGGACGTATCTGTCCATCCTTTTTGGGTACCACATGCAGCGGACTGGCCCAAGGACTCTTCGATGGCCTGCATATTACCATTTCCTGCATGCGCCGAAACTCCTCCTTTACCTTGATATATTTCTCTGGGGCTAATGACCTAGCTCTAGCGTGAGTTGAGGTGGTCCGTGAGTTTCAATGTAATGTAACACCGCATGTGGGGGTTCCTCTCTAAAAGACACAGGTTTAGTGATCTCGGGAAACTCGGCTAGTATATCCGAGTAAATGCAAGCGTTATCAATCGTAGTTAAGGATGGTCTCTTCCTCTTAAACTAGTTACTTCATCTATGAGAAGTCGACCGCTTAAATCTACCAGCAATTTATACTTTGTTAAAAAATTTGCGCCTATTATGGGCGGATTTACATCTGCTACAATGAAATTCCAAGTATACGGACGTCTTAATCCCAAACTTAGGGTCAGTGTTTCTACACCATAAGTTTTTATTATTGCACCGTTAGCGGCATATAATGTTAAGTTAGACTTATTACTATCATAATAAATACTACGCAAACGATTCTTCTTCACGGGAATTACGGAGACATTAGCTCCCGTATCAATTAAAAATCTCATACCTGTTTTCTTATCACATACTACTAGGCGGTTGTATATCGTGCAACGTCCCGCCGTCGGCTATACCAAGTCTAGTTTCCCGCCGACTCCTCGTGGCCCTTGCTCCAATTACAGGGTTTCACACACTTCGTTGCCTTCTCCCTGTAACGATAGTGGTAAAAGCATAACCAATTAGCACTCTTTCTCTCACCACCCGTATCACCACGCTTCGATGACGACCTCGATCTCCGGCTGCCGTTGGCCCAACGTTCTCTATTTCTGCCGCGCACCAGACCTGCGAGACGCAGGTTGATCTTCACCAGCTCTCCCAGGATTTGGCTGATGATTGCCGATCCATCACTCCTTTTCCCTGTAGTCTTTCTCTGGACCTCCGCTGCTTTGACCGCTGCCACTGTTGATGAGCCCTACTTTCCAGCACCTTGTCTGCTATTGTAGCGAGCACATCCAAGTCCTTTGAGTCAGTCACTGTCAGCACAGCCCGCACTGATTTCGGTAGGTGCGATTGCCTCATCAAATTTAGGATGTCGTCAGGCACTTTTCCTCTTGCCAACTCACGCATTCGCCGTAGCAAATGCGATGGCCGCTGGTCGCCCAACTCCATTTCGCTGATCAGCTTCTGCAACTTCCTCGTCTCCGACTCCTCGAACACCTCCAGTAGCCTTTCCTTCAGCGACTGATACTTCCGAGACTCTAAACGACCAATTACGACCGGAGTTTATTTGCGACTGAAGTTCACACCTGACACTTCTATGTATCACGGGCGCAGCCGTGCGTCATCAAGAATAAATTCGCTGAGTACGTACATTGTGTCCCTACAGTGTAAACGAACGCTTCACGAAGGTTTCAACCAAGCATTCTATATATGAAACTAAGTAACTCTACGCAAAAATTATTGCTGCGAAACGACTTTTTTTTGGGGTGAAATATCACATTTTACTGTAGGACTCAAAGTAACGCATTCAAAACATTGTGCTGATGGGCATTGAATGTATAGGTACGGGGGTCGTGGAGATATTCCAAGTAAAGTTATAACATTACACCAAACTTGTAATATTATTTTGATAGATTTTAAGTTGTACCTACTTCTATACTAGTCTTTAACATTATAAAGAGGAAACACTTTTTTGTTTGTTTGTTTGTACGGAATAAGCTTCCAAACTACTGGACCGATTTTAACAATTTTTACACCAATAGAAAGCTTAATTATCAGGAAGTAACATAGGCGATAATTTATTTAAAAAAATAAAGATCCTATAAACCTAACCTAAAAACCTAGTAAAACGTGCATTATTTCTTTAGCAATTAAATTTCTTACATATTTGTCGTGACACGATTTCAGTATAAAATGTTTATCTATGACATTTTATACTGAAATCGTGTCACGGTAGTTAAGAAAATTGCAATAATTTAACCCCCAAAGTAGCAAATTCATTATTTGGCGTGCGTGACTGAGATTGATGATACTTATGTACTACATGATTACAGTACTCTCTCTAAAAAATTCCGCGAGGGCTATCATAGTTAGGTAAGTCCTAATAGCAGCTTTTGTGTTCTAAAATTTAATTAGATCGCTGCGGCCGGTAGAAACAAAAGTTCGTTACATTCGTATCGTAGCATTTATTCTTCTTCAAATAAATAGTTTCATCCTCAAAGGTATTTATGTAACAGTGACTGGTAGAAAATGCCTATGGCATTAAGTCCGCCTTTGTACTTTGTGCTTGAAGTGTTAAATAAATAAAATACTGCGTGTTCATGAAGAACTTATAATCAGTATGTAAGATACATGCAGCGACATCTATTGAATCAAAATATTACTAATGAATAAAAATGTGCTCACAAGATAACTTTAAAATCGACTGACCGGCTTCTAAAAAAGTGATGATAGCAAAAGGTACTCTAGATTTGTCTACATGACGCTGCTTTAGCCTATACCCTGTAGAGTGTGTGTTCGATCGCATTCCATGCATTATATTTTAGCAGTTTAACTTCGTGCTCGATAGATGGTGTTGTTCATTTAACTCCATTTTCTAAATCGCGGAGTTAAGATTTTCCGTGAAAGAATAGAGTTCGCCCGTATCAGTTGCTTGAAGTTTGGTTTTCTAACCGACGGATCAAATGGAGGAAGTTCTCAATTCAACGCCCATTTTTTATATATTTTATGTATTATGTATGACCATGCATGACTTTTTACAAAAAAGTCGGATATGCATAAATCTTTTTTTTTTGTGAAAAGCGTATGTCTCAAAGTTAATCCCGTTTAAAATTGAAAAATCATGTTTGGGCTCACTTTCTGCACCTTGATGAGAACTTTAGACCTAGCTGAAGTGTGACTGTCATCGAAGGTCTGACGATGGAGACGGAAGGCAGTTCCAAGAGGTTCTCAAAAGTTTAATCATCTATAACGTGTTTGGGCTCATTTCTTGCATCGTGGTGAAAACTTTCGACATATCTGCAGTGTGACTGTCATCGCATCAACATCACGCTACAACTAATAGGACCATAAGTAAATTAAAAATGTTGCAAAAACAAGAAAAAAATATTCCTTTTGAGAGCTTCCGTTGCGTGCGCTGCGTAAACAGTTAAAGTTGTCACTCGCAGGGTGTTTGTATTAATGAGTCTTTTTCTGATTGGTGCCCACTAAGCGTGGGTATGCCTCAGGGTGGCGTTCTCTCTCCTCTATTTTCAATAACTCTGTCACTAGAGTCATCACTTCCTTCTTCCATCTGTATGCCGACGACTCTCGGCGTTACCATCATTTCTTGGGGGAAGATGCGGAAGCCACCGTATCTGTCATGAACAGTGATCTGGATTTAATTAATGAGTGGTCGTGGTCCTTTGGACTGCAAAACAACCCTAATAAATCTCAGGCCTTTATCATTGTTTTCTGTATTTAGTGTGTACACAAACTGTTAAATAAATAAACATTTTGCATTCAGTACAAAAATCAAGTATTTTGGATAACTTGAGTAAGAATTGCAATCTACACATGTCTGTTCTGAATCTGATTGAGTAACTATAACCGGTAACATGCTCAGTTCAGGGCTTGGAATATAAACATTCGTTTTCGTCTGTTATTTATTGTCACGGACTAATTACGTTACGTTTAAATGGGTGCCTGTCTAACTGGTTTTTCAAGTATAGTATAAGGTGAAAAAGAGTTTTTGCTAATCATTTGAATAAGTTAGGTAGAACACTAATAGGTGTCTAGGTAATTTTCATAAATTATATACAAAATCAAAATCAAAATCAAAGCATTTATTTCAAGTAGGCCAGTTACAGGCACTTTTGAATTGTCGAAACAAAGATAACAGTAAAATATAGCTACAGTCCCAGTCACAAGGCACAAAAACTGTGAAAGTACTGTAGTTGCCCATTCCCTAACGTAGATCTCTATGGAGAAGAACGGGCAAGAAACTCCATGGACACTCTTTTAATTCAGAATACTTTAACAAAACCTTGGTTACATCATTGATGTTGAGATGGTACTTAATTGAGAACGATGCAGCCAGATGTGTACGTTAAAAGTGTCCATAGTAAAAACAAATCAAAAATAAAATAATTAATTCAAATAAGCCGTGGCAAATAAGAGATGACCAGTCACAACTGACAGCGCCCGTTCACGAACATGACGCATGTATCAGCACCATTCAACTCAACCATTTTAACGGGAACTAAATGATCTGACACACGTGCCTCCATCAGCGAGACATTTGAGTGAGCATGACATACTCCTAACCGCCAGGGCACATTCAAGTCAAGAAAAAAAGAAACGCAGGTTTCCAGCAAATGACAGCTTTCTAGTAGCATCTCAAACAGTACCCCATGAAAGATGGGTCTACTTTAGCGAGTCTGAAGCCCGGCTGAATTAATTGGTCTCTATTTCTAGTACTGTAATTGTGTCTGTCACCTCTTTTATTAAAAAGATGTAGATTTTTTCATACATACATTTTGTTTTCGTAGATGTATTGACAATGTACCGTCATGATGTTAATTTCCTTAAACAGTTCCCTTAGAGAATCGCGCCTACGAAGATTATATATGGCTCTGAAGGCTCTTTTTTGCAGAATAAATATAGACTCAATGTCTGCAGCCCGTCCCCATAACAAAATGCCATAAGACATAATACTATGAAAGTAACTAAAATAGACCAGTCTAGCGGTATCTACATCAGTATATTGACGGATTTTTGTTATAGCATATGCTGCTGAACTTAGCCGCCCCGCAAGAGATGTTAAATGAGAACCCCATTGTAGCCTTGAATCAAGCGTAATCCCTAGGAAAACCGTTTTATCTACAAATTCAAGTTTCTCTTTATTCAATACTATATCACAATCGCTACTTTTAACATTCGGTAAAGCAAATCTTATGCATTTCGTTTTTTTTTCATTTAACACTAAATTAAATTGTTTGCTGTGAACCAATTATGGACCTGAAGTAGGGCATTATTCACGTCATCTAGATTTTGGGCCCGTCTATTTATCTTAAAAATTAGGGAAGTGTCATCAGCGAATAACACCATATTTTGAAGTTGGTTTATCAATAAATAGGGGAGATCATTTATACTAGAAAGAGAAAAGGACCCAATATTGAGCCTTGCGGTACCCCCATTTTTACTTTTAAATCCTGTAAATTAACACCATTTATTTGCACATGTTGTTGTCTATCACTCAAATAAGATTTTACCAAACTAAGTGCAAGTTTCCCTAGTCCGTAATGCTCAAATTTCAAAAGTAATGTGTCGTGATTTACGCAATCAAATGCTTTGGAGAGGTCACAAAATATTCCAGTGGCGTCTTGGGACTCTTCCCACGCAGTAAATATGTGCTTTAAAGGTTACACCGGCGTCAGTTGTACAACGTTCCTTGGTGAAACCATACTGTTGATCGTGTAAAATTCTGTTGGTGTTAAAATGATTAAGCATTTGATTTAGCATTACCTTTTCAAACACCTTGCTAGAAACTGGCAAAACGGATACAGGTCTATAATTATTTGTATCTTTACATATATGTAACCGAAAAAAGTCAAAATTCAGTAACTAGGGACCTATCAAACGCTAAGCAAAATTTGTTTTATTGCGCCTGTTAATAATTAAATTGTGTTTTTCAGGTTGCCGACAACATGTGCTGTGTAATAACAGCCTAAAAATAGAAGATTGTAATGTCACTCGATTAAAAACAAACGAAGAATTGAACGCATCCATTAAAAAACAAGATCGTTTTAAAAATGTTGCGGTTGCTGTTTTTGGTTTTATTGGCGGCAGTCACCGCGAAGCTACAAGACGATCCAGTGGGAAATCAAATCGTTCTATTCAAAGAAAAAACGAAGGTAAGCTATTGATTATTAAATATTTTTTTATTATTGGTCTAGTGCTCGGCTGCGCGGCTTCTGAGCATGAGGTTATGGGTTTGATTCCCAGGTTGGGTAAAGTTTAATATGTTTGTCCATCAGAAATTTCTCAGTAGCAACTACGGAGTCTGGATTCGTGCCCAGTTGATGGCATTAGACTCACCCCTATTACATGGGACTGAACATAACAGGCGGAGTGTGGGACTGTGGGTGTACCTACTATTAAGTACACCTGTTCGATGTTATGTTTTTTATTTCAGTTGGTGGGTTGTAGTAATCTAATTTGTATTCTTATTTTATCAAACAATTAATTTTATAATTGGTGTCGACTAATTAATGAACAAACGGAAATTTATGAATATTTTATAGGTGTCCGTATTTCATTAAGGTATTTTCTTCAACTAATTAACACCAATAAAAAAAATAACACACAAGATATCTTTCATGCGTTAAGTTAATGTTCGTGTTTGACATTATTTATTCGTATCAAATGAAAAATATTTTTACCTTCAAAATATTAAAGGACGGCTAAAATATGGAGAAAACCAAATTAATCAGTTTAATTTTCTAACCGAGAAGGCTATTTTTTTCTCAAGCTAAATGCGAGTCATTTTGAAATTAAAAATTCATAATTAATTTTTTCTGATATCTTCCAGGGCCCAATCGCTGTCATGACGACTTCAGCGGGAGCACCCGTCGAACATAAAGAAGCAACAGTAACGTTAAACAAGAGGCTAATATTCAACGAAAATTTCATGGACACCTTGACGCACATAGTCAGGGAGAGGATACCAGAACGAGTAGTCCATGCTAAGGCTGCAGGCGCATTCGGTTACTTTGAACTCACCCACGACATATCCGATATTTGTAAAGCGAAGGTATTTAACAGAGTTGGAAAAAAAACTCCCATCGCAGCAAGATTCTCTCCAGCCCTCCCTGAACGAGGTGGTATCGACACGGTGAGAGGTGCCAGAGGATTCGCACTCAAATTCTACACCGAAGATGGTAACTTCGATATAGTCGGCTTCAACACCCCCATGTATTTGTATAAAGAGCCTCTCCTCTTCACCAGTTTCGTACACGCGCAGAAAAGGAATCCAGCAACGGATGTTCACGATTCCAACATGCTTTGGGACTTACTAACGCTGCACCCAGAGAGTTTACACATATTTCTATTAGTGTTTGGTGACCGAGGCGTCCCTGATGGCTATCGACACATGCCTGGATTCGGTCTCCATTCTTTCCAAGTAGTAAATAAGCATGGAGAGAGTCATTTCATTCGATTCCACTTCATACCAGATGCAGGTATAAAAAACCTCCGCACCAAAGAAGCTATGAAGCTTGCAGCTTTTGATCCTGATTACGCAACTAGGGATTTATACAGAGCTATAGGGATTGGAGATTTCCCCAGCTGGACGGCTAGTATTCAGGTTTTAAGTGAAGATGACATCAAAACTGCAGGATTTGATGTCTTTGATGTGACAAAAGTGTTGCCTTTGGACAAGTATCCACTCAGGCCATTGGGTCGCTTTGTTTTGAATAAAAATCCTGTGAACTTTTTCGCTGAAATTGAGCAACTAGACTTCAATCCAGCGAATTTAGTTCCGGGTATTCTTGGAGGACCGGACAAATTGTTCGAAGCTCGAAGACTGGTCTACAGAGATGCTCAGTATTACCGCTTAGGGGCGAACTTTAACAACATACCTGTAAACTGTCCTATTCGAAACAAGGCATTTGTATACAACCGTGATGGTCAGCCTCCAATTAACGACAATCAAAGAGACATTCCTAATTATTATCCTAACTCTTTCAATGGACCTATTCCTTACAAAGAAAAAGATAAAGTGGAATTAGTAGAGATACATGAAGATCCACCAGATAATTATGAACAAGCTCGGGAACTGTATGAAAATGAAATGACACCAGAGGAAAAGAAGAGATTGGTAGAAAACATTTTGTACAGTTTGGGACCTGCGACCAAGTTTCTGCAAGATCGAGCTGTGAAAATGTTTGCCCGGATACATCCAGACCTTAGTGAGAGAATATGGCAAGGTCTGCAGGGGAACAGAACTAGTACAACGTCCGGCTATTACTGGGACGATTAGTGCTCATATATATTAGAAATAATTATCAATCACAGTGCTATTTATTTATTTATAAATAGTATTATTAGACACAATATTATTTTGTTTTTGTTAAGTTAGCTAAAGTAAAATCAAACCTTTGTTAAAAGCCTAATATTCCATTAACGACTATTTAAACGATACAATAGTTGGTCGCGGTGTTGAACTCAATACAATTTTTATGTTCTTTCTCCGAAATTACCTTACTGATATTTTATATAACTTTATATATGTATATTTATTTAGTTTTTCTTCGGTATACGTAAATCAATTTTATTTGTTTTTATTGAATGACCTAATCTATATAGATAACTAGCGACCTCAACCATTGATTTTAAATATTTTTTTTTGCCTCAGAAACCGGCAACAAGTTCGTCATGCTCCCTTAGATGTCATTGCTTGCGTTAGCGTCGGGGGCCGGGTTACTTCCTTCCCTCGAATATGGTGAGGGGGTAATTGTTGATCTTCGCGTTATGCTAGTTAACGGGTGCTGCTTGTGGTGACTGATCGTCTTGTTGACTAGGTTTTTGTTACTGTTATTAGTAATTCGTTTTTATTTTAGTTTCTATAATGTTTTTGCACTATGATCCTAGTTTATCATATTTTGTGACTTCAAGTTACTGCTGTATGTATAACATAATATTGCACATGTAAACGGGCACGTCCTTTAGGTATGCCTGCAAGCTTTATTCATGCTTGAGCATATTTTTTTTAATGTTTTATTATTGGTGTGTGACAATAATTAATGTAATAGATTCTTTGTGTGTATTAACTTACACACTATTATTTGAAATCTGGTTCTTCAAACCTAGCAGACAGGTGTCTTTCCGGGGAGTTTGTTTTGCCACTTCTTCTTTCCAGGTAAAACACTATGAAGTGTCGTTTTGGCGGAACCTCTTCTAAAGCTTGACGTGCTACACGTTCTTCGTTAGTTCTGATTACCAGCCTAATTTGACTAAATAACTTTAGATTTTATTACAGCATTTTATTCTGAATAATATATTATGTCTGTGCTGTGTATTTAATTAATAAAGGTTTAATCCAGTTTAATCGAATTTAAAACTGTCATAATCCTTCCTAGTTTATTACTCACTCACTTAGTATCAATCCATGCATCCGTTGTTACATTATAAAGTTATCAAATTCTGTTTTCACAAACTGACGAGTTCTGACTCAGACCTTCCGTTTGTTCAAAAAAACATGGACGTCAGTATTGCTAAGCACAAGTCTGTCGTATAGAGGCTCGTGCCGACACGCGTACGAGCAGGACATATTTTTTGTTAAATCTATTAGTTATAATTCTCGGAATGTTATTGTTTACGCTCGACGCAGCTGTGGCCCTGGCTCGGCCTGGCCAGGTATCGGACGTGGGGCGCGGGCGGAGTGCGTAAACTACCTGAGTTACGGCGAACATTGTTAATTGTCGAAAAGAAAAGAGATTCAAGCAGTATAATTCCGATGAAGATATACATAAGCTGGAAGTAACTATAACATGCAAGGATAAACTTCCGAAGTCATTTGCATTTGCGAAGCTTTTAACTACCCATGGTATGAATAATATAGTTCGTGTCAGATATTTGTACCCGTTCAGAATTCGAGTACAATTTTAGATGAATTAGATTTAAATAAGCTGTTTACATGTGAAGCATTAATTACTAAGGGATGGAGATTTTGTAAAGATATGGAAGTAAGTTACTCATACGGGGTTATAAGGGATGTGGAACTAGAATTAGAAGAAAAAGAAATCCTGGAGAGGATATCCTGCCCAGGAATCTTTGAACTTATTTCAGCGATGCGATTAAATAAACGCGATCAGGACAAGGGTGGATGGATACCAAGCGAGGTAGTTAGATTATGTTTCAAGGCTTCATACGTTTCCACAGATGGTCTTAGGCTGAAGTTTGAACCATATGTTTATCCAGTTTCTCAGTGCTCACGATGTTGGATGATGGTTGGTTAAGACTACCGCAGATGTGCACTAAGAGCAACCTTCTTCTAATGTACAATCGGCCAAGCTAAATAGTTTACAGTTTATATGTGTGGGTGAAGTCATAGTTATGCACACAAACACAAAATAAAACGAGCGAGCTCGGTTTTTATTGGTGTGCGTGTGCCACATCAATTACCATATACCAATATATAGTCATCATTCACATGATGCTGAAGGAGATATAATATTTTGCATAATGTTAATATATCAATCATGGCACAATGGCTATCGTCTTTGGTCACTGAACTTGAAGCCGTAAGTGCAAACCACGCATATGCAACAATAATATATTCATTTTCTTTTTGTATCCATTATTTTGTTAAACATTACTTAAAGTAGAATTTATAACGATTCGATCCGGTTCATGGTTGTGTAATGAAGTTTCTAACGTTTGAGACAACCATGGAACTTTCAGGCCATTTTATTTTGACTGTTTAGAAAATAACTACCGACAATTTAAAAATATTGTTTTCAAACACCTTCATTTATTGATTATTGGATACTAGTCTTGCGCATGTGTGCGGATTTACTTCTGTGGATCCAACCATGCATTATTTATCAATGTTCAAAAAAGTGAAAATCGTTGTTTTGGATGAGCAAAACGTATCTATATTATGTGAAATTGTGAGTGTAAATGTGGTGCTGCCCCACAAACGATCGGGCACTTTATATTATGTCCTGCCTGTCCTGTTGTTTGCTCCTGTGAAGTGCATCACAGGACGCTACTGAAAGTGCCAAAGACGTCGCCAAATTTTGGGCTAACTCAATTTGAATTGTCATCGATACGCTAAGAAGAAGTGAAATTGCAAGGTGCTTAATGATATCGGTGAGTAACAGTTAGATATTACGTTGATACATATTATACCTACTTCACTGTAACTAACTCCTCTTTCCTTTCAATGTTTATTCGGAATAAATAATTAATGTAACTAAGTGCAATACCTACCATAGTTTTAATAATATATTATCATAACTGAATTATAGTTTTTTTTTTTCAATTTGTAATTGTAATCGTGTTGTTTGTGTTTGTAATTTGTGATTATGATAAAATTAGCTTGGTTTAGCCCTTAGACAGATTAAAGAAAAGCCTTTGAATAACGTAAATAAATATAGATCTTTATCTCTCTTTATCTTTTCTTTTCTATTTTAATTATAACAATTCTGCGGGTATTTTAATTTCCCACCTTTCATACTATAATTTTTCACATCGCGGGGACACAGGCCTCCTCTCTGTGAGAGGGACGGGGCCATATCTCCCAATTTTTGGTTCCAGATTGTTGGAATAAAACTTCAGTTAGTTTATGATACCCACTATAATTTATTCTGTCTTTATTACTACTACAAGGTGTAAACGAACGCTTCACGAAGGCTTCAACCAAGCATTCTGTACATGAAACTAAGTAACTCTACGCAAAAATTATTGCTGCGAAACGACTTTATTGTGGGGTGAAATATCACATTTTACAGTAGGACTCAAAGTAACGCACTCAAAACATTGTGCTGATGGGCATTGAATGTATAGGTATGGGGGTCGTGGAGATATCCCAAGTAAAGTTCTAACATTACACCAAACTTGTAATATTATTTTGATAGATTTTAAGTTGTACCTACTTCTATACTAGTCTTTAACATTATAAAGAGGAAACACTTTTTTGTTTGTTTGTTTGTACGGAATAAGCTCCAAAACTACTGAACCGATTTTAACAATTTTTACACCAATAGAAAGCTTAATTATCAGGAAGTAACATAGGCGATAATTTATTTAAAAAAAAATAAAGATCCTATAAACCGAGTAAAACGAGCCTTCTTTCTTTAGCAATTAAATTTCTTACATATTTGTCGTGACACGATTTCAGTATAAAATGTTTATCTTTGACATTTTATACTGAAATCGTGTCACGGTAGTTAAGAAAATTGCAATAATTTAACCCCCAAAGTAGCAATTTCATTATTTGGCGTGCGCTGAGAAGACTTGACTGAGATTGATACTTAAATTTATGTACTACATGATTACAGTACTCTCTCTAAAAAATTCCGCGAGGGCTATCATAGTTAGGTAAGTCCTAATAGCAGCTTTTGTGTTCTAAAATTTAATTAGAACGCCGCGGCCGGTAGAAACAAAAGTCCGTTACATTCGTATCGTAGCATTTATTATAATTCATTTATTTTGCATTCCATATTGTAAAAAAGATGGTACAAAGGGCTTAAAGCTAGGTACATAATTAAGACCCTGTAAGGGCACAGCAAGGTAGGAGAGAGAAAGAGGGCTTTAATTTTACTATTAATTAGTTGGCATACAAAGTAACAATTAGTGAATCATAATTTTAATTTAAAATAATTGGTACTTATGACCTTTTATATTTATATTAATGATCATATTTATTCGTTGCATGAAAGCATGAAAGTTCAAACGATTATGAGTTAATTTCCACACGTTTGGTAAGCATAAGGTTTGGTGCTCGCGGTTATGTTACAAATTAGGTCAATAATCAAAGTAAAATGAATTCCTTTAAAGATTTTCATTTCAGACCTTTTTCTCCTTGTATCTGTACGGTACCTGATCCCTGAAGAGGGTAATGCGATGCAGTGTACTTGTGCGTGTCACGGTAGTTATAAATGGTAAATAATTCAACTGTTCTTCTCAGGGCCCTGTGGGCATTATGACAACTTCATTTGGCTCATTGAGCAACTTAGGTACAACTGTGAAAATGCAAATAGCACTTTGGCAAATAAAATGAATATGAAAAAAATACTTTAAATTAACGACCCATATTCCATGAATTATGAATATGGACTCCAAAACGCAATTGCACTTGAGTGCCGGATAAAATCTTCGAAGCATATTGTCTAGCTCGAGAGATGCTCAGTACTATCGTTTAGGAGCTTTCCAAATCATTGTTGTAAATAGATCATGAAATTTTTATAATCTCGTTGGAAGTCCTCCTGTTGTAAACGATCAAAAAACCAGATTACCTTTCCAACTTTTATAATGGTCCTGTCTGTATCATTTATTTTAATAGAGCTGATTTGATAGAAATATTTGAGAAACCTGCGGATAATTTTGAATAATTACGATAACAGTATGATGATATGAAGTCAAATGAAAGGGCGATAATGATCGAGAATTTTGTGTACAGTTTAGTTTCGGTAACGGTAACGGGATCTTAATGAATCGAAGTGTCTTACTGTTTAGTCAAGTCAGAGGCCTATGGGCGGCATTAAAACTCGGACACCAGGTTAGGCATATTTCTGACTGTAGCAGCGCCTTCGACTCTGTTGTTTTGACATTTTCTTGGGATCCTTAAATCTATTAATTTCTCCTCTTCCAATATTGCTTGGTTCGACTCCTATCTTAAAGGTCACTCGCAGGGTGTTTGTATTAATGAGTCTTTTTCTGATTGGTGCCCACTAAGCGCGGGTGTGCCTCAGGGTGGCGTTCTCTCTCCTCTATTTTCATTAACTCTGTCACTAGAGTCATCACTTTCTTCTTCCATCTGTATGCCGACGACTTGCAGCGTTACCATCATTTCTTGAGGGAAGATGCGGAAGCCACCGTATCTGTCATGAACAGTGATCTGGATTTAATTAATGAGTGGTCGTGGTCCTTTGGACTGCAGAACAACCCTAATAAATTTCAGGCCTTGATCATTGTTTTCTGTAATTAGTGTGTACACAAACTGATAAATAAATAAACATTTTGCATTCAGTACAAAAATCAAGTATTTTGGATAACTTGAGTAAGTATTGCAATCTAAACATGTCTGATCTGAATCTGATTGAGTAACTGTAACCGGTAACATGCTCAGTTCAGGGCTTGGAATATAAACATTCGTTTTCGTCTGTTATTGATTGTCACGGACTAATTACGTTACGTTTAAATGGGTGCCTGTCTAACTGGTTTTTCAAGTATAAGTATAAGGTGAAAAAGAGTTTTTGCTAATCATTTGAATAAGTTAGGTAGAGCACTAATAGGTGTCTAGGTAGTTTTCACAAATTATATACAAAATCAAAATCAAAATCAAAGCATTTATTTCAAGTACTCCAGTTACAGGCACTTTTGAATTGTCGAAACAAAGATAACAGTAAAATATAGCTACAGTCCCAGTCACAAGGCACAAAAACTGAAAGTACTGTAGTTGCCCATTTCCTAACGTAGATCTCTATGGAGAAGAACGGGCAAGAAACTCCATGGACACTCTTTTAAATCAGAATATTTTAACAAAACCTTACACCATTCATGTTCAATTGTTCATGTCGGTACTTAATTGAGAACGATGCAGCCAGATGTGTACGTTAAAAGTGTCCATAGTAAAAACAATTCTAAAATAAAATAATTAATTCAAATAAGCCGTGGCAAATAAGAGATGACCAGTCACAAATGACAGCGCCCGTTCACGAACATGACGCATGTTTCAGCACCATGCAACTCAACCATTTTAAAGGGAACTAAATGATCTGACACACGTGCCACCATCAGCGAGACATTTGAGTGAGCATGACATACTCCTAACCGCCAGGGCACATTCAAGTCAAGAAAAAAAAAAAACGCAGGTTTCCAGCGAATGACAGCTTTCTAGTACATAGTACTCACACAATATGGGCTAGGCGGCTATATAATACTAAAGAGATTGAATTTATACAATGCAAAGATAGTTATACAATCTTCAGCAGCTCCAACAATACTATTTAATGCTTTCAATTGAGGCGCCCCTGTTCTTGTGGAGCAGGACCGGCATTGAGCCAAGCATTTTGGCGGGCATTCTCGGGAACTGATATCAGTCCCCGAGAATACATGTCACGAGTCACAGAGCGCATCGACTTCCTGAAGCAGAAAGTTTATGCATGGGCTAACCGTATCCGTCGGTATAGGCGAAGAGTGGATCGATACACTCAGAACCGCATGTTCCAGAGTGACGAAAGGTGGGTGTACAGAACATGGGAGCGGCCCGTTACCATTCAAGGAGTGACTGACACGCATCTGCCGGATAACGACGCCATGAATGCTTTTTGGCGAAGTATTTGGTCGGTGCCCGTCGGCCACACTGGATGCGTGTTGTTGAGCGAGCGTGTGACTCAATTCCGGAAATGGAGGCCATTTCTATTAGTCCACTGGACGTGGCCTGTGCAGTCCGTCCGTTACCTCACTGGAAATCTCCAGGGCCGGACGGACTGCACAATTTTTGGATTAAATGGCTACAAAGGTCACACGCTTGCTTAGCCTCACAATTCCAGTCATCCTTAGAGACTGGGTCGCTACCACCATTCTTTACAACAGGAGTTACCCACCTGCTCTACAAATCGGGTAGTACTGTGGAACCTAAAAACTATAGACCAATTACGTGTTTACCGACGGTCTATAAAGTTCTAACATCCATTCTGAGAGCAAAAATTGTTCGTCATATAGATAGCAATTCAATTATGTCTGTCTCTCAGAATGGATGTAAGAATGAGTCCCGCGGTACTAAGGAGCTGCTCCTTATCGACATGGCCATAAGCCAACAGGTTCGTCGATCCCGGAGGGATCTGTCGACGTGTTAGATAGATTATAAGAAGGCCTATGACTCGGTGCCACATACATGACTCATGAGGGTGCTGGAATTGTACAAAATAGATGCAACTCTTCGCACATTCTTGATGTCGTGTATGGGGCAGTGGAGGACGGTCCTTCTTTATCCAGGATGTCGGCAGGTTCTTGGGAACGATGAACCGATCAGGATTGAGCGAGGAATATTTCAGGGTGACAGTTTGAGTCCGCTTTGGTTTTGCTTGGCCTTGAATCCTCTGAGCACACTGCTGGAGGATTCAGGTCTAGGCTACCGGTTGAGGAGAGGTGGTCAGGTTATATCTCACCTCCTTTACATGGATGATTTGAAAATATTTGCTCCCAGCAATTTGCAACTGATGGAGCTACTAAAAGTGACTGAAACTTTTAGTAGCGCCATCAGGATGGAATTTGGCTTGGACAAATGTGCAGTCATGCATGTAAAGCGAGGGGAGATTATGGAATCCGTGGGAACTCAACTCTCGGATTCCATATTCCTTAGATCCCTCTCATCAACCGAGACCTACAAGTATTTGGGTATGTCGGAAGCATTAGGCATCAATGCTGCCGACATGAAACAATCATTAAAGGAGCGCTTCTTTGTATATATTCCTTTAAACTTTAATTTACAATTGCAATTCTTTCAACCCACTAGAATAAGTAGTGGGACATGTTTGGATAATTTCGCACACAATATCCGAGGTTGCAGGGGGGAAATTATTGAATTTGGACTGTCAGACCACACCACACAGGTTTTAAGATGCCCGGTTAAAAAAACATGTGCTATTAAGTCATGGCGTGTTAGACGAAGGAACTATTGCCTAGAATATCTGGATAAATTTAAAAATTGTATAAAATGTCTCTCATTCTCAGACATTTACACTACTTCGGACCCTAATGAGGCTTATGTTTATTTTTTGGATTTATTTCAATGCTTTTACGACCTCTGTTTTCCTTACGAAACTATTACCAAGTCATTAACTAAAAAATCTAAGTGGATCTCAAAGGGAATAAAAAATGTAGTAAAAGGAAACGTGTGCTTCTGTGGCAATATAGAGCTAATCCCACTCACAAGAACAAAAATGCATTTAAAACATATTCACGTAGACTTAAAAAAATTATATCTTTAACCCAAAAATCTCAAAATAATTATTTTATCAAAACAGCACAAAATAAATCTAAAGCGACATGGACCGTAATTAACAAGAATAAAGCCTACTTTCCTAAAGAACCTATAACTGAAATAAAAACTGACACAAAGATCGTCACGAATCCTACTGAAATAGAACAAACTCCTTCAACGAATATTTTATAAACCAAGTATCTAATTCCAATCATAGCATAACGCAAGAAATCCCCATTCATTCAAACACTTTGGACTCTTTATTTATGGAACCAACTTTGCCGCATGACATCATGAATCATATTAGGTCTCTTAGAAATACAAACAGTGTAGGCAGTGATGGAATATGCACAAAAGTCATAAAAACAGTCTCTCAATATATAGCCCCACACCTAAGTTATATAATTAATTTAAGTATTGAGAATGGTATCTTCCCGGAGAATCTCAAAACCTCCATAGTTACTCCACTATATAAAAAGCAAGACAAATGTCTAATGAAAAATTACAGACCTATTGCTTTGATACCCATATTTGCAAAAATATTTGAAAAAGTCATATATAAAGCACTTTATAATGACTTAGAGAAATCAAACATTCTACTCGATGAACAGAAAGGATTTCGCAAGAATAGGACAATTAACATGGCTATCCATGATCTGATACGCCCTATCTTATCAAATGTAGACGAAAGAAATGCCGTAAGTGCTATATATATGGACCTTACAAAGGCTTTTGACTACGTAGATTATAAAATACTATTAAATAAATTAGAGAAATATGGTATAAGAGGCAACATTCTGAATCTTATTGAATCTTACTTACACAACAGAAAGCAGATTTTGGAAATAAAACGTATATGCCCATGCACTGGTTTCGAAAGAAGATACAGATCTAGTAGTAGGATTATTAAGTACGGAGTCCCACAAGGTAGTGTGTTGGGACCTCCACTATTCTTAACTTATATAAATGATCTGCCTAGAGAAATAAAGCATCCGATGGTATTATTTGCTGACGACAGCACGGTAGTAGTAAAATGTGACGATCCTAATACATACGAAGCAGAGATAAATTTGACATTGAATAAAATAATTACTTGGCTAAATAATAATAATCGTGTCATAAATCTAGAAAAAACTAAAATAATGCACTTTTATCAAAGGATTCCTAATATAAACCTTGACATTAACTACGTGGGCACTAAAATTGAGTCGGTAACTAAGACTAGATTTCTTGGTGTTGTTTTAGATAATAACTTGACCTGGAAACCTCAAACGGAAGACATCTGTAAAAAAGTCAATAAATTTGCATATGCCCTCTATAAACTGGCTAAAATTGTTAGCCTAGAATCTCTTTTAATGGCTTACCATGGCTATGTGGCATCCACACTAAGATTTGGCATAATATATTGGGGCAATTCAGTAAATAAGGACTATGTCTTCAAAGCCTAAAAAAGATGCATCAGAGCTATGTGTGGTTTACAAAGTACCGACAGCTGTCGACCTCTATTTAAAAGTCTCAATATCTTAACCTTGCCTTCTCTGTATATTTATGAGGTAAATGTATTTGTGAAAACAAACATGCACCTATATGAAATAGCTTTTAGAAGTCAATATAGGAAACTACGGGACAGAAATAAGTTAGAGGTTAAAGTACCAAATGCAGGTACGGCTTTAATGAGGAAAAGCTTTTTTTGTATGGCCCAAAGGATATTTAATAAGTTACCTTGCTCAATGAAAAATCTAAATTTAGTCAATTTCAAGCGTAAATTGTGTACTATTTTAATACAGAAATGTTACTACTCTCTCAGCGACTACTTTGATGACATCTCTTTGACATAAAATATTTGTATAATAATAATAATAATAATAACACTTACGTCAAGCAAACGTCTTCATATCGGATTTACCAAATTTTCTTAAATTTAAATAGTTTTAGTATACCGAAAGATTTGAATCATACCACCCTTTTACAATACCAATTTTATTTAATAATATCAATGAAAAAATACTAAAATTACAATGAAAATAAATTGAAACCAATAAAGAAAACCACACCGTTGATTTGACACGTGTCATTGTGTGTCAAAAATTTTCCGAAATATATAAAAGAAATGAAGATATGACGATGATATTATGTTGACGAGATCAGCTACACGACGCGCACGCCTATCGCCTCCGGACCCGTCGCTCAGCTCCGCCTCGCCGCCGCCGGAATCCAGCCCAATCGTGAGTGCTGTGACACCGGCCGTGGCAGTTGCGTCGAGCTCGAGCGACGAGTATTTCTCTCCGCCGACGACGCCACCACCTGTTCGTCGACGAGGAGGACGCCGGCCGCCGGACGGTTTAGGACCTCGAGGCCCACCGGCCTCTGATAGGGTCCCAGCTCCCGGCGGGAGTGTGCCGCGCATGCGATGGACGCAATCCATTAATGCAAATGTCATGCGCGCATACTATGGGGCTACAGAGGGGGGTAACAACCTGACCGCGTACCGTGTTCGGATGCTCTCTCTGTTTCAGGTGCTTGAGCCAGCTGTCAACGTGTCGGCACAACGACTGTCGGATCAGGTGCGAGTCATCCAGCGTAATGGTATGTTGGATGACACCGTACTTGATCGCTTGCGGACTGAAATGCAGAGTAGCCATGTCATTGCCACGCCGCCGCAGACTGTGGTTCCACCACAGTCTACCATAATACCAACTCACGATAACAACGTGAGTAATGACATGGTTACTAATGTAAGTACCCAGTGCAATGAGGAAATGAGGTGTGCTTTGGAGGGTGCGATTCGGGAATATCGGTTCATGCAACCCGATCTTAGACCACGCGTACCTCGTTTGCCCATGCATAACAAAAATAAGGTGCTGGTGGCAGTTCTGGATTCGCAGTTGTCAAACTATTTTGATAACTGCGAAAACCTCACCGATGCTCACTCAGTCCTGTATTGTGCGGCTGTAGCGGCATGTCGTGTAGCTCATGTCAAATTTTCTGATGACAGAGCTACACGACCTAAACCAGCCGTACCGTCATGGCAGTACAGGATTGAACGACGTATTGGTGAGGCCAGAGCACTCATCGGCAAACTGATCTGCTTCAGGGAGGGCAATACTCGCCCTAGAGTGATGCGTTTTGTGAGGCGGGCGTTCTCGGGGACTGATATCAGTGCTCGAGACTACATGTCCCGTGTCACAGAGCGCATCGACTTCCTGAAGCAGAAAGTTTATGCATGGGCAAACCGTATTCGTAGGTATAAGCGGCGGGTGGACCGATACACTCAGAATCGCACATTCCAAAGAGATGAAAGGTGGGTTTATAGGGCTTGGGAGCGACCCGACCAAGGTGTGGCTGACACGCACCTGCCGGATGATGATGCCATGTGTTCATTCTGGCGCAGCATCTGGTCGGTGCCTGTTAGCCATACCGAGGGTGAATGGACTCGGGAGGTCGAGCGAGCGTGCGATCTAGTACCAGAAATGGGGGCAATCACTATCAGCCCCCAAGACGTAGTTCGTGCAGTCCGTCCGTTACCTAACTGGAAATCTCCAGGGCCAGATGGGCTGCACAACTTCTGGATTAAATGGTTTACAAGGTCGCACGCTCGCCTGGCGATCCTGTTCCAGTCAGCCTTAGAGTCAGGGTCGCTGCCAGAGTTCCTGACAACAGGGATAACCCACCTGCTCCATAAATCGGGTAGTACTGCGGAGCCCAAAAATTATAGACCGATTGCCTGTCTTCCGACAGTCTATAAAGTTCTTACATCCATTTTGAGAGCTAAAATTAACAAACACATTGATGACAATTCTGTAATGTCCGCTTCTCAAAATGGATGTAGGAACGCGTCCCGCGGTACTAAGGAGCTACTCCTCATTGATATGGCCATTAGTCAACAGGTTCGCCGTTCCCGAAGGGATCTGTCGACATGTTGGATAGACTATAAGAAGGCCTATGACTCGGTGCCACATACATGGCTCATGAGGGTGCTAGAGTTGTATAAAGTTGATTCAACTCTGCGCATCTTCCTGATGTCATGTATGGGGCAATGGAGGACAGTCCTTCGCTATCCGGGATGTCGGCAAATCCAGAGGAATAGCGAGCCGATAAGGATAGAGCGAGGTATATTTCAGGGCGATAGTTTGAGTCCGCTTTGGTTCTGCTTAGCCTTGAATCCTCTTAGCACGCTGCTGGAGGATTCAGGTCTAGGCTATCGGTTGAGGAGAGGTGGTCAAGTTATATCTCACCTCCTTTACATGGATGACCTGAAACTCTTTGCCCCCAACGATTTGCAACTGATGGAGCTACTGAAAGTAACTGAAACTTTCAGTAGCGCCATCAGGATGGAATTTGGTGTGGACAAATGTGCGGTCATGCATGTAAAGCGAGGGGAGATTGTGGAATCTGTGGGAACCCAGCTCTCGGATTCCATAAATCTTAGATCCCTCTCAGCAACTGAAACCTATAAGTATTTGGGTATGTCGGAAGCGCTGGGCATCAATGTTGCTGACATGAAGCAATCGTTGAAGGAGCGCTTCTTTGGCCGTCTGAAAAAAGTATTTAATAGTCTTTTATCAGGCGGCAATAAGGTGCGTGCCTTCAACGGTTGGGTCATGCCGGTTCTGATGTACTCTTTCGGCATACTCAAATGGACTCAGACAGAACTAGACGCCCTGGATAGGAGGGTCCGTACATTGTTGACGACATATCGAATGCATCACCCGCGTTCTTCTGTTATGAGACTGTATATCCCGCGGAGGTGTGGGGGTCGAGGCTTTTTAAACGCTAAGACTCTTCACAATCGCGAGATATACAGTCTCAGGGAATATTTCCTTGAAACCGACGTGGGGATGCATCGAGATGTGGTCGCAGTGGACAAGGGGCTCACCCCGCTCTCCTTGGCTAAAGAGAACTGGCGCAAACCTGTAGTGCTTGACACTAACGACCGCATGGAAGTATGGCAGAGTAAGGAGCTTCACGGACGGTTTTTCCGGGCCCTGCATGGGCCCGATGTAGACCTACCAGCGTCCGTAGCCTGGCTACGTTCCGGGGACCTCTTTGGAGAAACCGAAGGTTTTGTCTGTGCAATTATGGATGAAGTTATGATGACGAATAACTACCGGAGATTTATTGTGAAGGACGGTACGGTTGACATATGTCGGGCATGCCACCGTCCAGGCGAATCAATCCGTCACATTATCTCCGGGTGTTCTCGTCTGGCTAACGGAGAGTACTTGCATAGACACAACCTTGTAGCCAGGATTATCCATCAGCAACTTGCTCTAAAATACAACCTTGTGGAATCGGAAGTACCGTACTATAAGTATGTGCCCGACCCAGTTCTCGAAAATGGCAATATCACATTGTACTGGGATCGATCCATCGTAACTGACAGGACTATTGTAGCCAATAAGCCTGATATAGTGGTGGTGGATCGATCAGAGCGGCGTGCAATGATTGTTGACATAACGGTCCCGCATGATGGGAACCTCGTGAAAGCCGAGAAAGATAAGCAAATCAAGTATCTTGACTTGGCTCACGAGGTTGTCGACATGTGGGATGTGGACTCAGCGATCATTGTGCCGATAGTTGTATCAGCCCATGGCTTAATTGCCAAGAGCCTCGACCAATACCTGAGGAGGCTCTCGTTAGGCAGCTGGATCAAGGGTTTGATTCAGAAAGCGGTACTCCTGGACACGGCTCGTATTGTCAGGAGGTTCCTCTCTCTGGAGCCCTGACCGCCGGTAGCTTGGACCCTGTTCCCGATACCGGTGGGCTACAATTTTTTATATTTTTAAATGTTTTTTATATTGTTTTTAGTTTAAGAAATATTTAAAAATATATAAGATTTGTGTAAAGATAAATAAAGGAAATAATAATAATAATAAAAAATGTTTATTTATCTCCACAAATTACAATCGTTATTTGAGATATAGTTGACAGGTAATATAATTTACAGCAGAAAGTTATAATTTGTGGGAGATCTGGAGTCTAAACTAAGCCTAGGCCTGTATTTTAGAACTCCAGGCCCCCTATTACATCATAGAGTTATTGTCAACGTGGAAAACATTGCGAATTTGGTGCCGGTGTGTGTGTGTGTGTGTGTGTGTGTATGTGTGTGTGACAATTTGTATTTTTATGAATATATATATATATATATATATGTATATAGAATATTTATAAGAATATTACTAAGATCTTACCTACCAATTATGTACGTAAGTATGGACTGCCTAGCCTACTTACATTACTTAGCTATATCAAGTATTTTTTCTGTTTCCGTATAGTTTAACTTCAATAACCATTTGATAATTTTAGTTTTACATTCAACTTTACTACAATTTGATATATTTATAATTTTATTTAGTTTGTTATATAATTCACCTCCACGGAAAGGAAAGAATCTTTGCGCAAAGGAAGTACCAACCGCAGTCGTCCTACATACTGCGAAATTTCTCCTGGAGAGACCTATGCGTTTTCTCCCTTCTTCGGGTAGGTTTAAGTGTTGTAGAAGTGCAGTATGCAGTATGTACAGCTGGCGTACAGTTAGCACCTGTGCTTCCTCATAAAGTGAAAGGGTGTTAGAAAGACGTGGTTTGGATAAACTAACTTTTAGTATCATCCTTTGGGCTCTTTCTACTGTTATCAGTTTTGTTTTACATGCCCCGCCCCATGTGGTAATGCAATAGCCAATAATAGATTGCACCAGAGCCTCGTATACCATCCTCATCGTTTGTTTGTCTGCTACGTCACGGAGTCCTTTAAAAATGTAAGTGAGCTTCCGTATTCTTTTAGATAGAAAGCCAATGTGGTTCCCAAAAGTTAAATTTGCGTCAATTTCGACTCCAAGGTATTTAAGATTTTTTGTAGGATTAATATTGGGACAATTACAGTTTGGAGTTGGAGGGAAATTACATTTATGTGCAAGGATATTGTTAGTAGTTCGGTTGTTAAGTTCAAGTTGATTGCGAATACAGTATAGAATATATTTGGTTTTATCTTCATTTAAAGTGAGGGAGTTAGAGGATAGCCAGTGACACACAGTGTTAAAACCATTTTGCGCGAGAATAAAAAGCTCATTCCACGAGTCAGCGAAAAAGGTTAGCGCAGTATCATCTGCATATGCGGAGATGCGGCAATTATTAATCTGAAGGGAACAGAGAAATGCTGAGTATGCTCGTAACATGACTGTAAAAGCATGACAACTCTCACATTTCTGTGGACAATATCAATTTTAGATATTTTTCTTAGCAGTAACTTATTGACATCATAACCATTTAATATTGACATTATCTTATTTCATTAAAGATTGACATTACCTGACATTACCTAATGCATTATGTTAAAATTGATATTGATATTATGAACTAAACTTTTACCTCTTTATAATACTAGTACCACCTATAGATTAATTTACCCAACTGGCAAAAGCCTCCTTGAAATGTATATTTGTACGCCAAATGGCAAAACATAGAGAAACTATATAATGTATAACAATTATTGTAACATCTTGCACACTGTTATAACCTATGTTTATAAATAAAGACTATTGATTGATTGATTGATTTGGCCGCCTGAATAAAGTGTTAAACAGTCTTTTATCAGGCGGAAACAAGGTTTAATGGTTGGGTCATGCCAGTATTGGTGTATTCTTACGGCATACTCAAATGGACTCAGACGGAACTTGACGCCCTGGATAGGAAGGTCCGCACACTACTGACCTCAAATCGGATGCATCACCCAAGGTCATCGGTGATGAGACTGTATATCCCGCGGAAGTGCGGAGGTCGTGGATTCTTAAATGCTAAGACCTTGCACAACCGCGAGGTATGCAGTCTCAGGGAATACTTTCTCGAAACCGACGTCGGGATGCACCGAGATGTGGTCTCAGTGGACAAGAGCTTCACCCCGCTCTCCTTGGCTAACCAGAACTGGCGCAAACCTGTGGTATTGGATACTAATAACCGTAGGGAGGTATGGCAGAGCAAGGAGTTACACGGACGCTTTTTCCGGGCCTTACATGGGCCTGAAGTTATCATGACGAACAACTATCGGAAATATAATATCAAGGACGGTACGGTTGACATCTGTCGGGCATGCCACCGTCCCGGTGAATCCATCCGACATATTGTTTCTGGTTGTTCTCGTCTTGCTAACGGTGAGTACTTGCACAGACACAATCTAGTAGCTAGGATTATTCACCAGCAACTTGCCTTGCAATACAACCTTGTGAGTTCTGAAGTACCATACTACAAGTATGTGCCCGACCCAGTTCTCGAGAATGGTCATGCCACATTGTATTGGGATCGATCTATCATCACAGACAGGACTATTTTAGCAAATAAACCTAATATTGTGGTGATAGATCGCCGAGAGCGCCGTGCAATGATTGTTGTTATCACTGTCCCTCATGACGAGAATCTCGTGAAAGCTGAGAATGATAAAAAAATCAAGTATCTTGATTTAGCACACGAGGTTGTCGACATGTGGGACGTGGACTCTGCAATCATTGTACCGATAGTCGTTACAGTTAATGGACTAATAGCAGAGAGCCTCGACCAACACCTTAGGAGGCTCTCATTGCGCGGCTGGGTCAAGGGCTTGATTCAGAAAGCAGTACTCCTGGACACGGCACGCATTGTGAGGCGGTTCCTCTCTCTGGAGCCCTGACCACCGGCAACCTCGACCTTGTTCCTGATGCCGATGGGCCATCTATTTTTTATATTTTTAAATGTTTTGTTTACTTTTCTTTGTAAAAATATTTAAAAATGTATTAGATAAGAGAAAGAATGAATAAAGGAAATAATAATAATAATAATAAGCCCCCTAAAATCCAACCTTACGTCCGAGCTGAACACCTAGCACACGTGGGGGGACACGCGTACTGTACAATTGTACAAAAAACTTACGCGGCTAACAAGGCAGGGTAACCCTTTATGGAGATGAGTAAAAGAGTATATAATTTACGGTCGCTTCCCGGGGAGCGCCGGGGCGCATCTGGGGCCGATGCTGGATGCCACAGCATGTGAACCATCGGCGGTGAGGAGTTGAGCAAGCGGGCTCCCACCGAAAAGATAGCTACAGCCGATTCCACGGGCGAAGATACCACTTCTTTATTCTCATCCATCCCTTCAACTCGCCCATCGTACATGACAAGAAGAAGAACTAGATTGTCGACCACTACAACGCTTGACAGTGTTGTGCAAGAAGTCAACCTTGACTCTGAGCTTGCACCCGCTACAAGCGCTCCTAAAACGCGCAGACGATGGACGCCAGAAATGAATAAGTTCATACTGCGTACTTATCTTCAACCTACCTCATTAGATACAGATAGAAAAACTTACCTTGAACCGCTCCACCTCAAATTCATAGAGAAATACCCTAACATGCAAGTCAGCAGACAAAGAGTAGGAGACCAACGCCGAGCTATAATTAATAACAAACTACTTACACAAACAACAATAGATGAAATAGAAGCCGAAGTTAGAGAAAAATTAAATCAATTACAATTAAGTGCTCAAACTCAATTCTCCACTAATCATACTCATTCAACAACCACAACTACACAAACACAATCTACAACACCGCAAACACCTAGAACACAAAACAAAACACAAACTCGAATGAGATGGACCAATGCACAAAATGAAGCGATTATGCGGTCATATTACAGAGTTACAACTTTGGAGACAAACCAAACCGTATATCGAAAACTCATGCATGAAGATTTTATTAGAAAATTTCCCTCACTTGCTCATTTAAGTGAGTAACGAATAGCTGAACAAAGGAGAGCAATAGTAAATAACAAATACATTAGCACTGAAAGGTTAAATTCTAAAAATTAGAAATATCGAACGAATTACAACTAGACAACAACAACCATAATAACTTAGCAATCACAGTTAATGACAACGCAACTGAAACCCTGTCTAACGCTAATAACATAGATTTATATTCTACAGAAGATCCATTAGTACAAATATCAAATAACGATCAAGTAGACATGGCAACAGATGGACTACATAATTCTCAAACAAGTCTAGAAGAGAGAGACCTATTGATAGACGCAACTTTCCAACAAACGCTCCAATTTTATATAGCAACTAGTCCTACAAACAGAATGTACATCCCCAAACAAAAGCCGTCAAAAAATTTGGCCAGAATAGTAGACTACATCAACAAAATAACACTCCCTGAAAACGTAAATAAAGACACTGACTTTCATAAGTTACAGACGGCCATATACAGTGCGGCATGGACCGCAGCGAAAGTTAACGGAGCAAAGTTAACACTTCTGCCAAGGGAAATGAACACAAACACAAATACTAAAACAACATACACGCCCCATTGGCAAAGACGTTTAGAGCGAAAACTTAAAGACCAAAAATCAAAAAGAAAACTTAAAGACCAGAGATCAAAAATAGGCAGGATGACACAATTCATTAACGGCAATAGAAGCAGAAAAATATTAAAACATGTAAAACGTATTAATAAACAATATAAAATCCACACAATACACGAAGAACCAAACACACAACCCGAACACGCATTAGACACACTAAAACAAAAACTTGCAGTTGTAACAGGCCGGCTACAAAGGTATAAAGCGTGCACCCAAAGAAAACGGCAAAACACCCAATTCATCTTTAACGAAAAACTTTTTTATCGTAATATCAGACAGGTTTCCAAAAATATCCAGAATAACAACCCTAGTGATGACGTTGTTCATAATCTGGACCTAGAGACCCTACAAAATTTTTGGGCAGGAATATGGGAATACCCTATCGAATATAACACTCAAGCAGATTGGTTACAAACTGAAGTGGCTAATGCCAACACAAACATTCAGCCAATGGCATTCGAACACATATCGCCACAAATATTTCATGGAGTGCTAGCTCGGTTACATAACTGGAAGGCACCCGGATCAGATAAAATTCATAGGTACTGGTACAAAAAGTTCACAGCTGTTCATAGCTTTCTTTATAATCATATAAATAATTTCATCCAGGATCCCAAAACAATTCCGCCCTACTTAACATCAGGTACAACATACATGATACCTAAAGACCGCAATGACCTCTCTAACCCAGCAAAATATAGACCTATCACATGCCTTCAGACCTTGTACAAAATTATCACATTCTGTGTATCCTCATTAATATATCAACATACTGACACTAATAACATCTTAGCCGAACAGCAGAAAGGATGTCGAAAGTTTAGTCAAGGCTGCAAGGAACAACTAATCATAGATTCTATTATTCTTAAAAAAGCTCAAAAATTTAAAAGTGACCTTTACAGTATGTATATTGATTATAAAAAAGCATATGACTCTGTTCCCCATTCGTTCAAATTTTAGAAATTTACAAAATACACCCAACAATTATCACATTCCTGAAATCTACGATGACAACTTGGTCTACCGTCCTTAGATTCAATACTTCAACCGAAGCAGCGGATAGCCGCCCAATCAAAATACTACGAGGTATCTTTCAGGGAGATGCACTGAGCCCATTGTGGTTTTGCCTCGCCCTAAACCCTCGATCAAACATTTTAAATTCAACTTTCGCAGGATTTCCCTTAGAAGATACAACCCTTGACGGACAGCGTGAGGTACAAAATAACACTTTAAATCATCTACTCTACATGGATGATATTAAACTATATTCAAAAACTGAGAGTCAATTAAATGAACTAGCGAACCTCACAGAACGATTCACAAACGATGTTAAAATGGAATTTGGTATAGATAAGTGTAAAATAAATTCAGTTAGAGCAGGACAATACTATCACCATTAGAAGAACACGATACATATTACTTAGGGTACACCCAATCACGACAGATAAACCATAAAGAAACAAAACAAAAATTAAAACAGCAATTTCAACATCGATTAAATACTATTTTAAAAACACAACTTTATTCAAGAAACACAATAAAAGCACTCAACACTTTTGCAATATCCGTACTTACCTATTCTTTCGGAATTATCAACTGGACCAAAACAGACCTAAAAAACCTACAACGCAAAATAAATACCAACATGACTAAATTCCGAAAGCATCACCCAAGATCGTGTGTGCAAAGACTTACACTGCCAAGAAAACAAGGAGGCAGGGGGCTCATCGACATTCAAAATTTACACGATAAACAAATAACAACCCTTAGACAATATTTTTTTATTTAATCTTCTACACTTCATAAACAGATAGCAAACAACGACAACCACTTTACCCCTCTAAATTTAAAAGACAAATCCGAACAGAATAACGAGAAAATTACCGATAACAAAACCAAACTACTTGAATGGAGCCAGAAGTCTTTACACGGAAGACATTACCAAGATTTAAGCCAAATTAATGTCGAAAAGGAAGCGTCGAACGCATGGCTTAAACGAGGCGAACTCTTCCCGGAGACTGAAGGCTTCATGCTCGCAATACAGGACCAAGTAATTGAGACTAAAAATTATAGGATTATAAAAAATAAAAATTATAAAAAACCTAAGCACTGATACATGCCGAAAATGCAATAGTTCACCAGAAACCATCCAGCATATTACAGGCGCGTGTAAATCAATAGCCCAGACAGACTACAAACATAGACACGACCAAGTTGCTAACGTCATACATCAGAAACTAGCACACCAATACAAACTAGTAGACTCCATAGTGCCCTACTACAAATACACCCCTGAAACTGTGTTGGAAAACCCTTCGACAAAATTATATTTTGACCTAGGGATTTTTACTGACCGAACCATCCACTTCAATAGACCAGACATCACATTAATAAATAAAACAAACACAACTGGATATCTTATCGACATAGCTGTACCAAATACACACAATTTACAAACTACTATTGCAGAAAAATTATCTAAGTATACTGAATTAAAAGAAGAAATAACCCGCCTCTGGCATCTGCAAAAAGTAACAATAGTCCCCATAGTGTTGTCCACAACAGGAGTAATACCAAAACAACTCCACCAGTCCCTTACTTCTCTGAACCTGTCCTCTAACACATACCACCTGCTGCAGAAGGCAGTGATACTAAACACGTGCAGACTAGTGAGAAAATTCCTACAATGTGAATCAGACAACCCGCACCAACATATCCACTTAAACATACCCTCACCTTTCTTTCAAGCTACAACTCAAAACCGTAATGTACCAATTACTACCTCTGTAACTCTTTACCCAGCTGATAATCACTTGGCTTAGGCCCGTGCTATCCGCAAATTCCGGCTACCCGGCTAGCTGAGCAAAATAAACGCATAGAAAAATAATAATAATAATAAGCCCCCTAAACAACCACACGTCCTGATTGACCATCTAATCACGTGGGGGGCGGACACACGAATGAGAAATTACTGGCGTGGGTAACGTGGCTCTGGAAACCCACTAAAAATGGAGACTCGATCAAAGAGAAAACGTATAGGACCGCTGCCCGGAGGCGATCGCTGGGGCGCACCTGGAGCTGACGCTGGGTGTCTCAGCATGCGAACCGTCAGCGGTGAGGAGTTGAACAGGCGGGCTCCCACCGACAAAGATACTACAGCCGAAATCATTGAGGATGGTGACAGACTGACGGACAGGACAGACACCCCTGTAGAACCCAAGTGTTGTGTTTAGTCCAAGCACAGTGTCATACACACCTTCTAGGCGATCATCACCATCCATTCCATCGTCACCAACACTCTCATCATCCCCCATTATTAGTTTAAACACTGTATCACCCACTCCAACCTTGAATGCTGCGCGGGGGGTTTCTACCTTTTTGCACACGTCCACCAAGGCTGGAAAAGCAAGAGTTCGCATGAAATGGAGCAAAGAAGTAAACACATTTATCATGCGAACTTACCTATACATCACTAAATTAGAGACAGATATGACCACCTACAGACAACAACTGCATGAACTTTTTATACGCCGATATCCAGAAATTACCGTTTCTGAATAAAGGATTTCGGATCAAAGAAGAACTATCGTTAGGAATAAACTGTTATCACTAGAAGAAATAGATAGGTTAAAAGTAGAAGTGCTCTTACAATTAGAATCAGAAAATAATGAAGATACTAACAATAGCTCAATAACACAAAACACATTCGAAAATATTCAACAAGAACAGCCACAACCGGTTGATCAATCAGAACCTTACACTCAATCTCTACCATGCTATCATTCTCAAGCATATTCACAAACCACACATACATCCACACAAACCGAAAGTATAACAATAATGTTAGAAAATGATGTTCAGATTCTATCAGATACTTATCAAATCCAGCCCACAGATACGCGTACCCGAGAAATTCACGATAAATTTAAAACAGCTCTCACTCAATACTCTGGCTTGGACCCGGCAGCTCGACCAAAACTGCCCAAACTCAGGTACACACCAAAACTTTGTCAGCTAGTTAATGTATTCAATCAAAATATCCTAAACCAATATGTTAGTGAAGAAACTCAACTCACAGATGTGCATACTCTTATATACTGCACAGCATTGGTAATTTCAGAAGAACTTAATTATAAAATCACAGACTACACAGGCAATAGAAGACCTAAAACTATTAACAAACCAGCCTGGCAGCAGAGGCTTGAACAAGACATAGATAAACTTAGAGCAGACTGCGGTAGACTTACACAATATATTAATAATAATAGGTCCAACAAAGTAGTTAAAAGAGTGGAAGTCATATTTAAAAACACGACTACCCACACCAGACACGAAAGAGATAATAGAAAACCGGAAGAATTTCTGGATACTCTAAAACAGAAATTAGCTGTAAAAGTACACAGATTAAGAAGATACAAAAAAGCGCAAGAGCGTAAAAATGATAACTCCTTATTTGCTATGAACGAAAAGAATTTCTACAGAAAGTTACAGACTAAACCACAAACTGACACAACAACTTGAATCATTTTGGTCTGGAATATGGGAAGAGCAAGTGCAACATAATGATAAATCTGATTGGGTGACAGACGAAAAAACAAAAAGGATTTCATTAGAAGAAATGGACTTCGTTGAGTTAACCGAGTCTGACATTACTAGTATCACAGCAAGACTTCACAACTGGAAATCCCCTGGCATTGATAAAATCCATAATTACTGGTATAAAAAATTAGAATCACTGCACAAAGTTTTAGCCAAAAATTTTACAGATATTATAATAGGGAAACAATATATACCCGAATTTTTCGCTACAGGAATAACCTACATGTTGCCAAAAACACAATACTCTCCGCAGCCTTCTCAATACAGACCAATTACATGCCTACCTACTATATACAAGATTCTAACATCAGCAATCACCACAAAAATCAATAAACACGTAGAACAGCACAACATTATTGCAGAAGAACAAAAGGGATGCAGGCGAGGCCACATGGGACGTAAGGAGCAACTAGTAATAGATTCGGTAATACACAAACATGCTGCCACAAAAAATAGAAATTTACACTGTACCTACATAGATTATAAAAAAGCTTTTGACAGCATTCCACATTCCTGGCTAATCCAAATTTTACAAATTTATAAAATTAACCCAAAAATAATTGACTTTTTGCAAAATATTTTGTCTCGATGGAAAACTACCCTTCAGTTAAATTTTCACGATAACACTATCACAACTAGACAGATAGCCATAAAAAAGGGTATTTATCAAGGAGATTCCTTGAGTCCTTTATGTTCACTTACTACAGCGTTGCCAGGCCGGAGATTGTCTTAAACATACAACAGAAGAAACCACTATCTCACATCTTATTTATATGGACGACATTAAACTATACTCAAAAACTGAAAAAGACATGAAAAAGTTAATAGAAATCACGACCGAATTTAGCAAGGACATAAACATGCAGTTTGGACTTGACAAATGTAAAACAGTACATATAATAAGAGGCAACATTAAGCCTGGTGACTATGCAATTAACACTAATGACACAATTACTGCTATAGAACCCACTGATTTATATAAATATTTAGGATACAGACAGCTCAAAGGATTAGATCACACAACAATTAAACAAACACTGAACACAGAATACAAGAGAAGAGTGGTCGCACTATGTAAAACCCAGCTCTCCGGAAAACATTTAATAAAGGCATTAAACACCTACGCGATTCCAATATTAACATACTCATTTGGAGTGATCAAATGGTCAAAAACTGACATCCAGCAAATAGAGAGAACAACACGCACGACACTAACTAAACATAATAACCTACATCCTAAATCTGCAATAGAAAGGCTGACCATCAAAAGGCAACACGGAGGGAGAGGCCTAATAGATGTCCATCACCTCTGGCAGAAGCAAATAAGTAGATTGAAAACATTCTTTCACAGTAAATCTAACACAAGCAACATACATAAAGCCATAAATAAACGATATCAACTACACACCACTTCACCTAAACGAGCTAATAGATACACAACATACTAACAATGAAGACCCACAGAAGAAAAAGATAGAAGATTGGAAAAAGAAAGTGCTGCACGGACGGCATCCCCATGATTTAGAGCAGTCTCACATAGATACGACGGCATCAAATAAATGGCTAATGATAGGTAGTTTATTCCCGGAAACCGAGGGATTTATGATTGCAATACAAGATCAAATTATAAACACTAAAAACTATAGGAAATATATTATTAAGGACCCCACAATAACGAACGATAAGTGCCGCAAATGCCACAGCCAACCGGAGACCATTCAGCACATCACTGGGGCATGCACAACACTCACACAAACAGACTACACCCATAGACACAACCAGGTAGCAAACGTCATTCACCAAAATCTAGCTCTCAAACATAAACTGATACAAGATACTACTACAAATACACACCAGAAAGAGTTCTTGAAAACACCACACACAAACTCTACTACGACCGCGCCTTTATGACCGACAGGACCATTCATTACAATAGACCAGACATAATACTTCAGGATAAACTAATAAAGTCACTTATCTTATAGACATAGCAGTTCCAAACACACATAACTTGCAAAAAACAATAGGTGTGAAAATTAGTAAATACGCAGAATTAAAAGAAGAGGTTACCAGAATATGGAGACAGGAAAAAGTGTACGTAGTACCGGTAGTAGTCTCCACTACGGGTGTTATACCCAATCACCTCCACCATAGCCTCAAATTAATAGACCTCAAGGACTCTATCTACATAACACTCGAAAAAGCCGCAATTTTAAACACCTGCAGAATAGTAAGGAAGTTCATACAAATCGAAGAAAATGAAATTTCTCCCCATGACTTACACACACACACGCTACGTTGACTTGGTTTAGGCCCGTTAACGTAGCTAAAACTAGCTAAAGAAGCTAAGAAACAAATATGTTTTTCCAAAATAATAATAATAAGAAACAGAATACACAGGCAATGCTAGACAATCAAATGTTAACAAACCTGCATGGTAGCAGAGGCTTGAAAAAGATATAGAAAAACTTAGAGCAGACTGTGGTAGACTAACCCAATATATAAACAACAATCGATCAAACAAAGTAGTCAAAAGAGTAGAAGTAATTTTCAAAAACATGGCTGTTCATACTAGGCACGAGAATCACAATAGAATGCCGGAAGAATTTTTAGATACTTTAAAACAGAAATTAGCCCTAAAAGTCCACAGGTTGAGAGTATCATACACACCTTCTAGGCGATCATCACCATCCATACCATCGTCACCTACACCTACACCATTATCACCCCCCATTATTAGTTAAAATACTGTTTCACCCACTCCGACCTTGAATGCTGCGCGGGGGCTATCTACCTTTTTGCCCACGTCCACCAAGGCTGGAAAAGCAAGAGTTCGCATGAAATGGAGCAAAGAAGTAAACACATTTATCATGCGAACTTACCTATACATCACTAAATTAGAGACCGATATGACCACCTACAGACAACAACTGCATGAACTTTTTATACGTCGATATCCAGAGATTACCGTTTCTGAACAAAGGATTTCAGATCAAAGAAGAACTATCGTTAGGAATAAACTGTTGTCACAAGAAGAAATAGATAGGTTAAAAGTAGAAGTGCGTACACAATTACACCTAGAATCAGTAAATGATGAAGACACTAATAATATCGCAGTAACACAAAATACGATCAAAAACATTCAACAAGAACAACCACAGTCATACGATCAATCAGAACCTTACACACAATCTCAACCATACTATTATCTATCATCACAGGCATATTCACAAATCACGCATACATCCACACAAACCGAAAATGTGACCATAATGTTAGAAAATGACATTGAGGTTCTAGCAAATATAAATCAAAACCCGCCCACACATACGCGTATTCGAGAAATACACGATAAATTTAAAACAGCTCTCACTCAATACTCTGGGATGGACCCGGCAGCTCGACCAAAACTACCAATACTCAGGTACACACCAAAACTTGCTCAGCTCGTTCATGTATTTAATCAAAATATTCTCACTCAGTATATTAGCGAAGATACTCAACTCACAGACGTACATACTTTAATATACTGCAAAGCATTAGTTATATCCGAAGAACTCAATTTTAAAATCACAGAATACACAGGCAATGCTAGACAATCAAATGTTAACAAACCTGCATGGCAGCAGAGGCTTGAAAAAGATATAGAAAAACTTAGAGCAGACTGTGGTAGACTAACCCAATATATAAACAACAATCGATCAAACAAAGTAGTCAAAAGAGTAGAAGTAATTTTCAAAAACATGGCTATTCATACTAGGCACGAGAATCACAATAGAATGCCGGAAGAATTTTTAGATACTTTAAAACAGAAATTAGCCCTAAAAGTCCACAGGTTGAGAAGATATAAGAAAGCACAAGAACGTAAAAATGATAACGCTTTGTTTGCTACAAATGAAAAGAACTTTTATAGAAAATTACAGAAACCGCAAACTGAGACCGATACACCGATAACCGAAAACAACATAGAACTACCAACAACGGCACAATTAGAAACCTTTTGGGCTGGCATATGGGAAGAACAAATACATCATAAGGAAACATCTGAATGGATTCAAGACGAAGAAACTAAATGGAGCTCACTTGAAGAAATGGAATTCATTGAGTTATCTGTGTCTGACTTAACTAGTGTTACAGCGCGACTACACAATTGGAAATCCCCTGGTATTGATAAAATACGTAATTATTGGTATAAAAAATTAGAATCATTGCACAAAATTTTAGCTAAAAATCTAACGGAAATCATTTTAGGAAAACAAAACATTCCGGAATTTATAGCTACAGGAATAACTTACATGTTGCCAAAAACTCATTACTCATCACAGCCTTCCCAATACAGACCGATCACATGCCTACCCACAATATACAAGATCTTAACGTCAGCAATCATTACAAAAATCAATAAACACGTAGAACATCACAACATAATAGCAGAGGAACAAAAGGGGTGCCGGCGAGGACACATGGGATGTAAGGAGCAACTAGTCATAGATTCGATCATACACAAGCATGCTGCCACAAAAAAATAGTAATTTACACTGCACTTATATTGATTATAAAAAAAGCTTTTGGTAGTATTCCACACTCCTGGCTTATTCAAATATTACACATATACAAAATAAACCCACAAATCATTGAATTCTTACGAAATATTATGTCCCGATGGAAAACTACGCTTCAATTAAATTATCGCAATAACGCTGTCACAACTCGCCAGATTGCTATAAAAAAGGTATTTATCAGGGAGACTCCCTGAGCCCTTTATGGTTCTGTCTCGCTCTGAATCCTCTATCTCACCTACTACAGCGTTGTCAGGCTGGATATTGCCTTAAACAAACAACAACAGAAGAAACCACTATTTCTCATCTTATTTATATGGACGACATTAAATTATACTCAAAAACAGAAAAAGAGATGAAAAAACTAATAGATATCACAACAGAATTTAGCAAAGACATAAACATGCAGTTTGGACTAGACAAATGTAAAACAGTACATATAATAAGAGGCAAAATTAAACCTGGCAACTATGCAATTAACACTACTGATACTATTACAGCTATGGAACCCACCGATTTGTATAAATATTTAGGATACAGGCAACTAAAAGGATTAGATCACACAACAATTAAACAGACTTTGAACACAGAATACAAGAGAAGAGTGGTCGCAGTATGTAAAACTCAACTCTCCGGCAAACATTTAATAAAGGCATTAAACACATACACGATCCCAATACTAACATACTCGTTTGGAGTGATTAAATGGTCAAAAACTGACATCCAGCAAATCGAGAGAACAACACGCACCACACTTACTAAACACAATAACTTACATCCTAAATCTGCAATAGAAAGGCTAACTATAAAACGACAAAACGGAGGGAGAGGCCTAATCAATATTCATCATCTTTGGCAAAAACAAATAACTAGATTAAAAACATTCTTTAACAGTAAATCTCACACAAGTAACATACATAAAGCTATAGTAATGAACGACAACAGCTATACCCCACTTAACCTAAATGAACAGACAGATACACAAAACACCAACAATGAAGACCCACAGAAACAAAAGTTAGAAGATTGGAAGAAGAAAGTGTTACACGGACGGCATCCGCATGATCTTGAACAACCTCATATAGACACACTAGCATCAAATAAATGGCTTAAAATTGGTTCTTTGTTCCCGGAAACCGAGGGCTTTATTATTGCGATACAAGATCAGATCATAAATACTAAAAATTACAGGAAATTCATCATAACAGACCCCACAATGACTAACGATAAATGCCGCAAATGTCACACCCAACCAGAGACCATACAACACATCACAGGAGCTTGTACAACACTCACACAAACAGATTATACTCATAGGCACAATCAGGTAGCAAATATCATCCATCAAAACTTAGCACACAAACATAAGCTCATTCAAGACTCAAACACTCCTTATTACAAGTATGTAGCACAACCAGTTGTAGAAAATACCACTCACAAACTCTTTTACGATTGCGGCATATTAACCGATAGAACCATTCACTACAATAGACCAGACATAATCCTTCAAGATAAAGTAAATAAAGTCCTCATAGATATAGCAGTTCCCTAACACACATAATTTACAAAAAACAATAGGTGATAAAATAAGTAAATATGCAGAATTGAAAGAAGAGGTGACCAGAATCTGGAGGCAAGAAAAAGTGTACGTAGTACCCATAGTAGTCTCCACCACGGGTGTTATACCCAACCACCCCCACCATAGCCTCAAATTATTAGACCATAAAGACTAAATTTATATAACACAAAAAAGCTGCGATTTTAAACACCTGCAGAATTGTAAGGAAGTTCATGCAAATCGACGAAAATGAAATATCACACAACTCACACACACACACGCTACGTTGACTTGGTTAAAGACCGTTAACGTAGCTTAAACTAGCCAAAGCTCTAAGAAACAGAACATGTTTTCCAAAATAATAATAATAATAATGTTTATTTCCAGTAAAGTGTTCACAAAGGTTACAAGTACAGTAATATGGTACAACATAAAGTGCATTAAGTATTATCTCCTGGCACCCAAACTAGGTTTATAGCCTGTGACTTGGGGACCAGTGATTCCATAAGGTGGAAGATCAAAAATGTCAGTAAAACTGTTTTCACCAGTAACATGGTTAATATAAATTTAATTATTATTTTTGTGTTTAGAAAAAGAAAAGTAAAGTAAAGAAAAGTAAAAATAATTCGTAATAAAAATGTTTGTGAGTATTTGAGTTAGAGTGAGTTGGTTGTGGTAGGTGTAGTAGGTATGTTGTGTATGTGTAAGTACTTAGTTAAAAAAGAAACTACAACTAAAAATTACCGCGGGTATTAGGCGAAATAATCTCGTACTAACGAGCGAACCTCGGTGACCAATCCGACCGTCCATTCGAAAACAGCAGTGGCGAAGGAAGTTTCTTAATTGATACAGGTTATTCCCAAAAGTAAATGTTTTAGAAATAATGTCGTTATTATTATATTTTTGTTTATGTGTTATGTTATAATTGTTAGGTATTACTTTTACTTCATCGTGTATACAACAATTTGCACATGTTGTTGTCTATTACTCAAATAAGATTTTACCAAACTAAGTGCAAGTTTCCCTAGTCCGTAACGCTCAAATTTTAAAAGTAATGTGTCGTGATTTACGCAATCAAATGCTTTGGAGAGGTCACAAAATATTCCAATGGCGTCTTGGGACTCTTCCCACGCAGTAAATATGTGCTTTAAAGGTTACACCGGCGTCAGTTGTACAACGTCCCTTGGTGAAACCATACTGTTGATCGTGTAAGATTCTGTTGGTGTTAAAATGATTGAGCATTTGATTTAGCATTACCTTTTCAAACACCTTGCTAAAAACTGGCAAAACGGATACAGGTCTATAATTATTTGTATCTTTACATATATGTAACCGAAAAAAGTCAAAATTCAGTAACTAGGGACCTATCAAACGCTAAGCAAAATTTGTTTTATTGCGCCTGTTAATAATTAAATTGTGTTTTTCAGGTTCCCGACAACGTGTGCTGTGTAATAGCAGCCTAAAAATAGAAGATTGTAATGTCACTTGATTAAAAACAAACGAAGAATTGAACGCATCCATTAAAAAACAAGATCGTTTTAAAAATGTTGCGGTTGCTGTTTTTGGTTTTATTGGCGGCAGTCACCGCGAAGCTACAAGACGATCCAGTGGGAAATCAAATCGTTCTATTCAAAGAAAAAACGAAGGTAAGCTATTGATTATTAAATATTTGTTTATTATTGGTCTAGTGCTCGGCTGCGCGGCTTCTGAGCATGAGGTTATGGGTTTGATTCCCAGGTTGGGTAAAGTTTAATATGTTTGTCCATCAGAAATTTCCCAGTAGCAACTAGGGAGTCCGGATTTGTGCCCGGTTGATGGCATTAGACTCACCCCTATTACATGGGACTGAACATAACAGGCGGAGTATGGGACTGTGGTGTACCTACTATTAAGTACACCTGTGCGATGTTATGTTTTTTATTTCAGTTGGTGGGTTGTAGTAATCTAATTTGTATTCTTATTTTATCAAACAATTAATTTCATAATTGGTTTCGACTAATAAATGAACAAACGGAAATTTATGAATATTTTATAGGTGTACGTATTTCACTAAGGTATTTTTTTTGACTAATTAACACCAATAAAAAAAAATAACACACAAGATATCTTTCATGCGTTAAGTTAATGTTCGTGTTTGACATTTTTTATTCGTATCAAATGAAAAATATTTTTACCTCTAAAATATTAAAGGACGGCTAAAATATGGAGAAAACCAAATTAATCAGTTTAATTTTCTAACCGAGAAGGCTATTTTTTTCTCAAGCTAAATGCGAGTCATTTTGAAATTAAAAATTCATTATTATTTTTTCTGATATCTTCCAGGGCCCAATCGCTATCTTGACGACTTCAGCGGGAGCACCCGTCGAACATAAAGAAGCAACAGTAACGTTAAACAAGAGGCTAATATTCAATGAAAATTTCATGGACACCTTGACGCACATAGTCAGGGAGAGGATACCAGAACGAGTAGTCCACGCTAAGGCTGCAGGCGCATTCGGTTACTTTGAACTCACCCACGACATATCCGATATTTGTAAATCGGAGGTATTTAACAGGGTTGGAAAAAAAACTCCCATCGCAGCAAGATTCTCTCCAGCCCTCCCTGAACGAGGTGGTATCGACACGGTGAGAGGTGCCAGAGGATTCGCACTCAAATTCTACACCAAAGATGGTAACTTCGATATAGTCGGTTTCAACACCCCCATGTATGTATATAAAGAGCCTCTCCTCTTCATCACTTTCGTACACGCGCAGAGAAGGAATCCAGCAACACATGTTCACGATTCCAACATGCTTTGGGACTTCCTAACGCTGCACCCAGAAAGTTTACACATATTTCTATTAGTGTTTGGTGACCGAGGCGTCCCTGATGGCTATCGACACATGCCTGGATTCGGTCTTCATTCTTTTCAAGTAGTAAATAAGCATGGAGAGAGTCATTTCATTCGATTCCACTTCATACCAGATGCAGGTATAAAAAACCTCCTCACCAAAGAAGCTATGAGGCTTGCAGCTTTTGATCCTGATTACGCAACTAGGGATTTATACAGAGCTATAGGGATTGGAGATTTCCCCAGCTGGACGGCTAGTATTCAGGTTTTAAGTGAAGATGACATCAAAACTGCAGGATTTGATGTCTTTGATGTGACAAAAGTGTTGCCTTTGGACAAGTATCCACTCAGGCCGTTGGGTCGCGTTGTTTTGAATAAAAATCCTGTGAACTTTTTCGCTGAAATAGAGCAACTAGCCTTCAATCCAGCGAATTTAGTTCCGGGTATTCTTGGAGGACCAGACAAAGTATTCGAAGCTCGAAGACTGGCCTACAGAGATGCTCAGTATTACCGTTTAGGGGCGAACTTTAACAAAATACCTGTAAACTGTCCTATTCGAAACAAGGCATTTGTATACAACCGTGATGGTCAGCCTCCAGTTAACGACAATCAAAGAGACATTCCTAATTATTATCCTAACTCTTTCAATGGACCTATTCCTTACAAAGAAAAAGATAAAGTGGAATTAGTAGAGATACATGAAGATCTACCAGATAATTATGAACAAGCTCGGGAACTGTATGAAAATGAAATGACACCAGAGGAAAAGAAGAGATTGGTAGAAAACATTTTGTACAGTTTGGGACCTGCGACCAAGTTTCTGCAAGATCGAGCTGTGAAAATGTTTGCCCGGATACATCCAGACCTTAGTGAGAGTATATGGCAAGGTCTGCAGAGGAACAGAACTAGTACAACGTCTGGCTATTAATGGGACGATTAGTGCTCATATATATTAGAAATAGTTATCAATCACAGTGCTATTTATTTGTTTATTTATTTATAAATAGTTTTATTAGACAGAATGTTATTTTGTTTTTGTTAAGTTAGCTAAAGTAAAATCTAACCTTTGTTAAAAGCCTAATATTCCATTAACGACTATTTAAACGATACAATGGTTGGTCGCGGTGTTGAACTCGATACAATTTTTATGTTCTTTCAACAAAATTACCTTACTGATATTTTATATAACTTTATATATGTATATTTGGGCACGTCCTTTAGGTATGCCTGCAAGCTTTATTCATGTTTGAGCATATTTTTTTAAATGTTTTATTATTGGTGTGTGACAATAATTAATGTAATAGATTCTTTGTTTGTATTAACTTACACACTATTATTTGAAATCTGGTTCTTCAAACCTAGCAGACAGGTGTCTTTCCGGGGAGTTTGTTTTGCCACTTCTTCTTTCCAGGTAAAACACTATGAAGTGTCGTTTTGGCGGAGTCTCTTCTAAAGCTTGACGTGCTACACGTTCTTCGTTAGTTCTGATTATCAGCCTAATTTGACTAAATAACTTTAGATTTTATTACAGCATTTTATTCTGAATAATATATTATGTCTGTGCTGTGTATTTAATTAATAAAGGTTTAATCCAGTTTAATCGAATTTAAAACTGTCATAATCCTTCCTAGTTTATTACTCACTCACTTAGTATCAATCCATGCATCCGTTGTTACATTATAAAGTTTTCAAATTCTGTTTTCACAAACTGACGAGTTCTGACTCAGACCTTCAGTTTGTTCAAAAAAACATGGACGTCAGTATTGCTAAGCACAAGTCTGTCGTATAGAGGCTCGTGTCGATACGCGTACGAGCAGGACATATTTTTTGTTAAATCTATTAGTTATAATTCTCGGAATGTTATTGTTTACGCTCGACGCAGCTGTGGCCCTGGCTCGGCCTGGCCAGGTATCGGACGTGGGGCGCGGGCGGAGTGCGTAAACTACCTGAGTTATGGCGAACATTGTTGATTGTCATCAATCTGATGATGAGACGCAATCTATAAATGAGGTCGACGAGATGAGCGATGCAATACTACAAGAGTAGTGCGGAGATGAGCAGGTTACCAACAAGGCGACTAAAATAAACCGAGAAGCAGAAGAATCTGATGAAGACTGGAAGGTAGTGGGACAAAATCGAAAAGAAAAGAGATTCAAGCAGTATAATTCTCATGAATATATACATAAGCTGGAAGTAACTATAACATGCAAGGATAAACTTCCGAAGTCATTTACATTTGCGAAGTTTTTAACAACCCATGGTATGAATAATATAGTTCGTGTCAGATATTTGAACCCGTTCAGAATTCGAGTACAATTTGGAGATGAATTAGATTGAAATAAGCTGTTTACATGTGAAGCATTAATTACTAAGGGATGGAGATTTAGTAAAGATATGGAAGTAAGTTACTCATACGGGGTTATAAGGGATGTGGAACTAGAATTCGAAGAAAAAGAAATCCTGGAGAGGGTATCCTGCCCAGGAAACTTTGAATTCATTTCAGCGATGCGATTAAATAAACGCGATCAGGACAAGGGTGGATGGATACCAAGCGAGGTAGTTAGATTATGTTTCAAGGGTTGCCTTCATACGTTTCTACAGATGGTCTTAGGCTGAAGTTTGAACCATTATGTTTATCCAGTTTCTCAATGCTCACGATATTGGAAGCTAGGACATAAAATTAAGGCTTGCCCATACAATAAGAAAGTATGCCCTAAGTGCGGCGCTAATCATGAAAACTGCGAGACTAAAGAATATAAGTGTATTAACTGTTCAGGTAAACATATGGCCTTATCTAAGTCATGCCCCACATATCTGAAAGAAAAATACTGGCGCGAAATTATTTATTTATTTATTTATTATTCCTTAACACACACATTTGTTTTAACAGGTAAGACCCAAGCTAACAAATTTGTCATAAATTGCATAAATCCAGTCCTAAGTAACGGGACTGGGTAGAGGCACAAGATAAACAGCAGACAACATACCAAGTGCTACCCTCTGGAATTCTGCCAAAGAGCAAGAAAATATGTCCAATCGCCGAGAGACACTATTTAGCATTCTTAATGTACACAATACAGGCGCAAACTTTAATAAGTTTGTACGGGTTGCCGGAACCTTAAAAGGCCCCTCCCTCGGTCCTAACCGTAGCGTCCTGCTTGGAACAAGCAATCCCAACGATTCCAGTATTTGTGGATTATTTAGCATACAACGAAAAACCATAAAAACATATTTTACGAGAGCGAGGTTGCGCCTTACTTCCAACTTGTAGTACCCAACCATCCCAATAACAAAGAGAGTTGGATACATAAGTGGGTAAAAAGGGTAGACACCAAACTGCTTCCAGTACAGGTATCGGGTAAATTTGTTCTGCATCTTTTCCAGCATCTGGGAATACTTCACTGCATAAGGATTCCAGATAATAGCACTAGTTTCCAAGTTGCTTCGCACCAACGCATTATAAAGTGTTTTCACTGCTGCCATATTAGTGAAGTCACGAGTTTCACGCATGACAAAACCAAGATTTTTAAACGCTTTTTTGCATACCTGCACTACATGCGCACGAAACGAAAGATCCCCAGCGAAAGTAACCCCGAGATCTCGGACTGACCCCACCCGCGGTATGACGTGACCGCCCATGCAATAATCATGGCGTCGGGGTACCACAGCCCGCGTGAATGACATTACGCTGCACTTCGTCACATTGAAGAGTAGTTTATTCTCTACACTCCACGCTACTACCCGATCGATGTCACGCTGGAGCATTCCGCAGTGTGACTCCTCTGTAATCTGCAAGAATAGCTTGAGATCGTCAGCAAATAACAAACAGCTGGCGTCTTTAATGACTTCAGGAAGATCATTAATCATAATTATAAATTCTAAAGGTCCTAAATTTGTCCCCTGACTTACCCCCGTAAGAGTAAAATACGAGTCAGAGGTGTAACCAGCATATTCTACCATCTGTTTGCGGTTGCCCAAGTAGCTAGCAAAGAACTCTAGGAGGGCTGGGGTAAAACCGACCCTCGCAAATTTATTTAAAAGTATGTCATTATCCACACTATCAAATGCCTTCCTGAAGTCGAAGTAAGCGACGTCCAGTTGGGCACCAGTCTCCGAGTCCAGCACTGTGGTGGCCTGATTTAAAAAACACATTAAATTTGAATTTTAGCCACGGCCCACACGGAACCCATGCTGCGCGTCGTTAAGCTGTGAGGCTACTTGCGAGTGGATAGTTGAACACAACGCGGACTCGAAGACTTTAGCAAAAGCTGACAATACTACTACTGGTCTATATCCACTAACATTCGAGCTTGGAGTCCCCTTCGGTACCGGAGTAACCCTAGTCAATTTCCAGCCGTCCGGATACGAGCATTCCCGTAAAAAGCTATTAAATAAATGCATGAGCGGCCGGCTATTATGGCTAAATTCAAATGAATATACAAAAATTTCCTATGTACGTTTTACCTAACACCCCAGAATATGTTCCAGAAAAACCGAGAGAAGTTAATAATCAGTCAGTCCAGTCCATAATACACCGAAGTTTACAGTCGTTAATACTCCTTCGTTCGCAGAGATAATTAAGACTACCGCAGATGTGCACCAAGAGCAACCTTCTTCTAATGTACAATCGGCCAAGCTAAATAGTTTACAGTTTATATGTGTGGGTGAAGTCATAGTTATGTACACAAACACAAAATAAAACGAGCGAGCTCGGTTTTTATTGGTGTGCGTGTGCCACATCAATTACCATATACCAATATATAGTCATCATTCACATGATGCTAAAGGAGATATAATATTTTGCATAATGTTAATATATCAATCATGGCACAATGGCTATCGTCTTTGGTCACTGAACTTGAAGCCGTAAGTGCAAACCACGCATATGCAACAATAATATACTCTTTTTCTTTTTGTATCCATTATTTTGTTAAACATTACTTAAAGTAGAATTTATAAGGATTCGATCCGGTTCATGGTTGTGTAATGAAGTTTCCAACGTTTGAGACAACCATGGAACTTTCAGGCCATTTTATTTTGACTGTTTAGAAAATAAATACCGACAATTTAAAAATATTGTTTTCAAACACCTTCATTTATTGATTATTGAATACTCGTCTTGCGCATGTGTGCGGATTTACTTCTGTGGATCCAACCATGCATTATTTATCAATGTTCAAAAAAGTGAAAATCGTTGTTTTGGATGAGTAAGACGTATCTATATTATGTGAAATTGTGAGTGTAAATGTGGTGCTGCCCCACAAACGATCGGGCACTTTATATCATGTCCTGCCTGTCATGTTGTTTGCTCCTGTGAAGTGCATCACAGGACGCTACTGAAAGTGCCAAAGTCGTCGCCAAATTTTGGGCTAACTCAATTTGAATTGTCATCGATACGCTAAGAAGAAGTGAAATTGCAAGGCGCTTAATGATATCGGTGAGTAACAGTTAGATGTTACGTTGATACATATTATACCTACTTCACTGTAACTAACTCCTCTTTCCTTTCAATGTTTATTCAGAATAAATAATTACTGTAACTAAGTGCAATACCTACCATAGTTTTAATAATATATTATCATAACTGAATTATAGTTTTTTTTTAAATTTGTAATCGTATGTTGATTATGATAAAATTAGCTTGGTCTAAAATTAGCTTGATTTAGCCCTTAGACAGATTAAAGAAAAGCCTTTGAATAACGTAAATAAATATAGATTATAATGTTTGCTAATGTCAGTGTATAATGTCTTGTATTTATGTATTGTATTATTATAAGTAATATTAATTAGGTACATATACGTATATTGAATAAACATAGTGTATATATAGTATATAAATATAGTGTTTTTTATTATAATATAAGCTATTGTTATAAGTATTAATAATAATCTACATGGTCCTCATATGACTTGAGCAATGTCTGGACTTTAAAAGAGACGGTGACCTCTGAGTTTGTTTCGGATGTTTCTTCTGAGAGTAGTCAGGTACGAAACACCGGCCCCATCTAGTTTTAAAACAACATGTTGACATGTAAAAGAGTTTTTTTAAACCAATTTACAGAAATAAATATGATTTATGATGATTTTATGATTTAGGCCAAAACCAAAGCCATATTCATCGGCTCGACACCACGACATCGTGTCAAGGCAAAGGCTGATCCCTTCATATCCACCCGCATAAAAATGTGCTTACAAACTGTAAAAAGTCACCTACATTCTGCTGGATTACGTTGCAGCAAGCCAGCGCGCACATTTGCTGTCCACTGCGCAGCGACAAAACCGACTACAGTTTGCTAGGTTTTAGCGACGAAAAAACTTTTAGGTCAGTTAAATATGGGCGTAAAGTAGGTAGTAACATATGCACGAATATAGTTAACAGCATGAGCAGAAGGTTACAAGAAGTAATAGAAAACGAAGGTTTGCCGACTCATTATTAGTCGATTTTATTTTAATTAGTAGACGAATATGAATCTTATTTTTATGCACATAATGTTCATATTTGCTTAGCCATAATTAGGTATAAATGTTAATAATCTTTTCCTCTAATCATCTATTTAAAACCACAACTCGTAAAGTATTGAAAGTATGGTGAAGTGATGTTATTGTTATGCGGTTAGAAGTTGTGATAATTTCTTACTATCTAACATGTTATTCACTTCACCTCTAATTTTACTTTGATTCAATTTATATACCTTACCAACAATAAACTTTGTCTTTGTCAAAAAAACTGGTAAATAACAGCGTTTTACTCATTCGAACGTCTAGTATGGATAGTTATAGCCTAAGTATGTTTAAAACAGTTCGTATTAAATCATTGTATCAGCCACACAAGTTTTTTTTGCTAACTTACAGCCCCCACCAAATTGAACCTTAAAACAACCAATGTAAGGAAGGAACATATTGGAAGAAACGAGACGGATCATTTTCAATACCAATGTTTATCTAATAAAAATCAAATTATTTTATTGGTTTTATTTAATTACTTTTTGCTTGAGTGATTTTATTGGTCACAAACTTAATTTAATATAGAACAAAAAGTAAAAAACAGCAAAAATAACTCTTCAGCTGGGATCGAACTCACGTCGTCGAGCTTAGATCACTAACTGACGCAAGCGCTTATACCAATCAGCTATGTTACATTTGTATAAAATGTTGGGCTTTATTCTAAACCCGTTTATTTTATATACCCGTGTACCCTACACGGGTAAAAAAAAAAAATAATAAACCTCGTGTAGGGTAGTATACGTATACGCACACAATAAAAATGAGCGGTTGTATGAACATTACTGGCTCGTACAATGACAGTTACCAATGTGTGCGATGTAAACTATTTAGCTTGGCCGAAGTCGTAAGTCTAAATTGGCATCACACAGTAAGATAAGGTTTTCTAAGCAAAAAATACAAACTAATACATCGGAGTGGTACAAATGTAACGAGTAACAGTGTGATTCACCACAGCTCAATGAAACCAGTATTGACGAGTATAATATAACTACAGATAAAAACAGAAAGTAAATCGGAATCTAAGATAACATTTAATGAACTGCTTTCGCGGTTACAAGAGGTTATATTTATGAAGAATTGCGCAATCATCGTAAAAGTTAAAAAGGTGTTTAAATTATTTATACAGCAGTGCTATTCTGTAAACGGTGACTCACTTCGAAAGTCATCTCGCAAATCATCTCGAAAGTCACACTCACTTCACTTCTCATCTCGCCTGTACAAGTTTTGGTATTCTCATGTCACGATCAAGGCCAAGTGAAGTGAAGTGACTTTCGAGAACTCAGGTGACATTGCTCTATGGTAGTAGAGCGGTGACACTGAATTGTGCCTTGTTATGATTTATATCGACTCACAAAATTTAGCTGAATTAGCGCTCTAAAATAATATTTAATAGTTTATTTCAGCCATAAATGTTATGTAAATGCATTATTTTGTATGTTTTAATATTTACAAGTTTTATTTGAGACAGAGAATGAAAAATTAGACTGAACGCAGTGTCGCCTTTGCCTCATGGAGATATGGGAGCCCGAGTATAAAAAAAGCATTCACTCGCTCGCAAGTCGCAACGCGTACCCACGCCAATTATTTTTTTGTTGACAAACAAGCTTTGTTTTTTTTATTTCCTCGCGATTTTACTGTGAAGTGTTTAACAAAATGAAGTAATTACGATTTCTGTGGTAATAAGTTACAGCCGGTATCGTTTTATTCATATTTAATTGTTAATTCTCTACTTCAGTGTTGAGCGTACTTCCATCCAACTGCGGCTCAAGTGGAGACGCTAATCGATTTCTTAGAAAGGAAGCCTAGCTTGGCAAAAGGGTTTGCCAAAAATCAAAGCGCCAAACAGGCGGCTAATAAGGAGTGGAATAATATCACTGTGAAATTAAACAGTATGGGTGGAGGTACGATAAAGACGGCAAAAAAATGGATAAAGAAACAAAGTAATGTATTTTTTTTTACTATTTTTGGATGGTTTAACACATTAACGATTTAAATAAGTAAAACATGACATACATATCTATTATCTACCTTAATTCTATTAGCCAGACCTCTTCCTTTTTTTGCCCTCACAGGTTATAGAGATCTAAGCTCTTGTTCTAAATTTCTAATAAGCTCCTCTGTTAGTCTGTACACATGCACATAGTCCTGACCACGGCTCAATAAGTTTAAATTTCTAATGTTCTGGGCTTGGCGACGGGTTGCGGCAACGTCTAAGGTATCAGCTTCTTTCAGTAAACTCAATATCAAAAAAGAATGAGACATCTACAAAAGTTAGAAATAGATGAACACACAATAAGTTCATGAAGTTTTTTAAGGTCGGTATATTAGTTCATACCAACTGTTTTACTTTTTTTCTGTAAGAAAACCACAAATGTATAGATTATAGATAATTGTTCTTTTTGTTTTGCATTTATATCACATACATATTTATTGAAACACTTATTTTCACTCAAGAAATAGTAACTTTTCATTTGACAGATGAATTCGTGTGTGAGATGCGAGATGACTTTCGATATGGCGAGCGAATTGTGTTTGAGAATACGAAATACTATGGACAAACGTCAAAATACTCACCCGTTGTAATTCCTCTCACTTTCGTCATCACTTGCTGGCGCTAGTGTCGAATCCACTCAATTTGAGAATACGAAATGTTTATGTCCCAAGATTTCACCGCGGATTCAGAAGTGATTTCGCAAACGAAGCTTTCAGAATAGCTCTACAGTGGTTTATACTTTTAATAGTGGACAGTATTGCAGATTCTTCAATGGCCGGTTTAATTAAGAACATTTTTAATGGCTAGGACAAACTGTATCAGATTTAAATTTTTACAGTGGAATGCCCAGAGCCTCAAACCTAAACTGTTAAGATTTTCCCAGTTATTAGTACAAAATAAAATACATATTGCTGCAATTTCAGAAACCTGGTTATCACCTGACAAGCCAATTAGAATTAGTAACTATAATATTTTCCGGTCAAGATAGGGATGACTCATACGGTGGTGTTGCGATTATTATTCATCAATCTATCAAAGTTCAACTTGGAGCCTCTAATATGTTTGCTTCGGGAATTGAAATGATCCACGTTAAAATTTTTAATTACCCTCTAGTAGAAAATATAATATCACTTCATTGTCCCCCTTCCGTTAGGACTAGTCAGGTGGATTCGCTTAGATTATTTTCTACTTTTAACGTCGCCCACCACACCAACTGGTCAAATAAGACAGATTACAGAGGGGCTCAACTTTTGGATGCGGTGATAGATAGTAATTATGGGGTATTAAATAATGGGAAATTATAAGTCAAACCAATTTTTTTTTCTTGTCCACGGAACGTTACCTCTGATTTTATATGTCAGCTTCGGGAAAATAAGAAAGCTTCTAATAAACTAATTCGTCATTTTTAAAAGCGTCAAGTTAAGAGCAACAATTATTTTTACTTGTCTCTTTGATTATACATCACCATCTAATTTACTAAGTCAGTCACGGATTTTGCAACTCGCCAACATTTTAAGTGCTTTAAAAAAATATATGTAGTTCAGGCATCAACTCGAAAACTTCATTGAAATAACTTAACTTTTAAAATATTACATTGTATTATTTTAACATAAAAATTAGAAACTGCAACGATACAGCGACACGGGCGCCACTACGCGCTACCACCAATGAGAGAGTGCCGGTGAGTGCCCTTCGATTCAGGCGGGGACGAGTCGTTTCGTGTAATCAGAACAATAATAGTCCACTAGATTGTAAATCTTTTATTTAGTTAAAATAAACATTAACACAATTTGTTATAATAAACATCGTAAAAAAGGCATTGCGGCAAAGGACGTCTTAGGTTCGTGTTAGGTTACTTCAAACCCTACAGCTAGGAATAGGAGCCCCGCCTAGCGGGGCTACGTCGACTCCGCCTATCACAAAATATTGGTGTTTCCCATGAACCTAGTTAGCACCTAGCTGAATATGTAAGATCGATTAAGAATGGGTGTAATTTTGTTATTCTTACCAACTTCAAAAGTGCATTACAGCATTTGTTTAGTTGTTCAGCTATGGTTAGGGGTATTTCACTGGCGAATGATATTTAAAAAAAATTGTATGAGCGTAACTCATTAAATACCAATGTTATTTTGCAGTGGATACCTTCCCAAATCGGCATCGTAGGAAATAAAATGGCAGATAAACTCGCTAAGGAAGCCCCGGTAGACGGTATTAACTTTTAATATTTTTATACGCAAACCCTGCGTAGGGAACTATAGCTGTTTTGACATGGAAAGAAAAATTCTAGTTGGTTAAGACATCCGGTGTACTGAATCGGAAGGTCGCAGGTTCAAACCCTGCTCGCACTAGAATTTTTCCTTCCATGTCAAAACAGGTATTAACTTTGCTTGCGAGTCTTATTACACCGATCATATAAGCGACATTAAGAAGTTCAGTACAGAGTTATGGTCAGAGTATTTTGACAGAAGGTCATTAACGAAAGGTATTTGGTACAGGCCTTTACAACCCACGTTACCTGATAAATTATGGTTTGAAAAATCCGATATGGGAAGGTATGACATAGTAACGAGTTTCAGACTTCGCTCGGGACACATTCCATTAAATAAGTTCGCTTTTATGATGGGTAAGATTGTTTCATCGAACTGTAGTGAATGTGATGTGGTAGAAGATGTTTACCACATATTGATGGAGTGTATCCGGAACGAAGCCCTTAGAAATTTTATAAAATGTAAAATTAATGTGATTCCCTCAGATGTGGGCTGGTGTAACATCATTTTGCCCTTTCCTTTACCGAGGGAGGCCAGTCTGCTGTACAGGCTCGCTCAAATGGGCGTCAAAAATAGAATAACGTAGGTGAATTTACGGTGTGATTGTGTTTTGTAATATTTTGTAATTTGTATTACAGGGGTGACATGTTCAAATTGAACAAGCCCCTTTAGATAAAGAGAAACAGAAAAAAAAAGAAAAAGTCTGTCGTATTACAAAGTTACTCAAAGACCAGGTTTTGTGTTTTAATAATAACAATAAGAAGTACAATATTTATCTACTCAAACGCACGCTTTACGTGTCACTTACTATGACAGTTCATCATTGAGAAAAATAGAGAGAGAGAGAACTAAGTCACCAAACACACTCAAAAATATTAGCGAGCGAGTGTAACCGGGACTTGTTAAAATAATCAAAGAAAATAAGATGTTATTGAAAATATTATGAATCGTGTGTTTAACGGTGATAACAAAACTAACTGCTTTTATTCGAGCTAAACAATTTGGTGAGTTGTAGATTATTAAATGTCTTTGAATAAAAATTTATTTGCATTTCCTTTATCTTACTTGTTGCACATTTATCGGCTGCTCTAGTTCGTAAATAAAAACCGAAATAAAATATTCACATCTTGAATTGTAAAGTATCTACTTACCTGTTTTTAATGCATTCTTTAGAAGTTGTTGACTTCAATTTATGGAGAACGATAAACAATTTTAGATTGACTTTTGCATTTCTTTTTCATAAGAAAACGAATGGTATTGGTATTTAGGACTGGTATTTAGGACCATATCGGTATAATGACTACTGCTGCTGAAGCACTTGTAAAATTGAGAGTTCGAAAGACGACCATTTTCAAGGTGTTCTCCTGTGGTTATTGAAAAAGGCAGCACTGAGAATACGAGATCTTTATCTCTCTTTATCTTTTTTTTTCTATTTTAATTATAACAATTCTGCGGGTGTTTTAATTTTCCACCTTTCATACTATAATTTTTCACATCGCTGGGACACAGGCCTCCTCTCTGTGAGAGGGAGTGGGCCATATCTCCCAATTTTTGGTTCCAGATTGTTAGAATATAACTTCAGTTAGTTTATGATACCCACTATAATTTATTCTGTCTTTATTCCTACCACAAGGTGTTTTAGATATTTGGTACTTAGCTATTTCTTTACTTTATACTTGTCTGATTTATGTGTTCTATTGATTTGTGTTAAGGGGGCGGGTTAAATAGAAACGACCAATTACGACCGGAGTTTATTTGCGACTGAAGTTCACACTTGACACATCTATGTATCACGGGCGCAGCCGTGCGTCATCAAGAATAAATTCGCTGAGTACGTACATTGCGTCCATACAGTAGCCCCCTTCTTAAAAATAGTATTAACACTAAGTACATTTTTTAATAAATATATTATACGTATCTAAAATTACTTCTATTTACATGGGCTTTATTTAAATATCCGAATTCCATTATAATTTTACACTATTCAATTTTATCAAGAAGAAAAAGGATAATACAAGACACAACGACCCAAGACTGTGTTTACAATCACTCAACACTAATACACATCTGGGTTGCGTGGTACAGTCGGTGGTGGCACTGTTTGCACCTTTACAACTGGCGGACTCCAACCGGCCGCGACTGCTTCCCTCTGAAACCAGCCTCGTACCCGTTTCTTGCATTGGCCTCTGATTAAATACAGAATCAGAATTGCCATGAGAACAGCGCCCGCAATCACGATAATTTCCAAAGTCAAAAATCAAAATCAAAATCAAAGCATTTATTTCAAGTAGGCCAGTTACAGGCACTTTTGAATTGTCGAAACAAAGACAACAGTAAAATATAGCTAGCAGTCCCAGTCACAAGGCACAAAAACTGTGAAAGTACTGTAGTTGCCCATTCCCTAACGTAGATCTCTATGGAGAAGAACGGGCAAGAAACTCCATGGACACTCTTTTAAATCAGAATACTTTAACAAAACCTTGGTTACATCATTCATTTTGAGATGGCGCATTATGTGAGAACGATGCAGCAAGATGTGTACGTTAAAAGTGTCCATAGTAAAAACAATTCAAAAATAAAATAATTAATTCAAATAAGCCGTGGCAAATAAGAGATGACCAGTCACAACTGACAGCGCCCGTTCACGAACATGACGCATGTATCCCCATTCAACTCAACCATTTTGAAGGGAACTAAATGATCCGACACACGTGCCACCATCAGCGAGACATTTGAGTGAGCATGACATACTCTTAATCGCCAGGGCACATTCAAGTCAAGAAAAGACGCAGGTTTCCAGCGAATGACAGCTTTCTAGTACATAGTACTCACACAATATGGGCTAGGCGGCTATATAATACAAAAGAGATTGAATCTATACAATGCAAAGATAGTTGGAGCTGCTGAAGATTGTAATCTTCAGCAGCTCCAACAATACTATTTAATGCTATCAATTCAGGCGCCCCTGTTCTTGTGGAGCCGGACCGGCATTGAGCCAAGCATTTTTATCAGTGATATAATCGTCCAACTTGTAATATGCTTTCTTACATAGTGTGCGTTTAATGCATGTTTTAAATTTCGTTTCATTCAGTTCAAGAATACTTTGTGGAATTTTATTATAGCATCTCAAACAGTACCCCATGAAAGATGAGTCTACTTTAGCGAGTCTGAAGCCTGGCTGAACTAATTGGTCTCTATTTCTAGTTCTGTAATTGTGTCTGTCACCTCTTTTATTAAAAAGATGTAGATTTTTTCTTACATACATTATGTTTTCGTAGATGTATTGACAACGTACCGTCATGATGTTAATTTCCTTAAACAGTTCCCTTAGAGAATCGCGCCTACGAAGATTATATATGGCTTTGATGGCTCTTTTTTGCAGAATAAATATAGACTCAATGTCTGCAGCCCGTCCCCATATTAAAATGCCATAAGACATAATACTATGAAAGTAACTAAAATAGACCAGTCTAGCGGTATCTACATCAGTATATCGACGGATTTTTCTTATAGCATACGCTGCTGAACTTAGCCGCCCCGCAAGAAATGTTAAATGAGAACCCCATTGTAGCCTTGAATCAAGCGTAATCCCCAGGAAAACCGTTTTATCTACAAATTCAAGTTTCTCTTTATTCAATACTATATCACAATCGCTACTTTTAACATTCGGTAAAGCAAATCTTATGCATTTCGTTTTTTTTTCATTTAACACTAAGTTGTTTGCTGTGAACCAATTATGGACCTGAAGTAGGGCATTATTCACGTCATCTAGATTTTGGGCCCGTCTATTTATCTTAAAAATTAGGGAAGTGTCATCACCGAATAACACCATATTTTGAGGTTGGTTTTTCAATAAATAGGGTAGATCATTTATATATACTAGAAAGAGGAAAGGACCCAATATTGAGCCTTGCGGTACCCCCATTTTAACTTTTAAACCCTGTGAATTAACACCATTTATTTGCACATGTTGTTGTCTATCACTCAAATAAGATTTTACCAAACTAAGTGCAAGTTTTCCTAGTCCGTAATGCTCAAGTTTCAAAAGTAATGTGTCGTGATTTACGCAATCAAATGCTTTGGAAAGGTCACAAAATATTCCAATGGCGTCTTGGGACTCTTCCCACGCAGTAAATATGTGCTTTAATAAGGTTACACCGGCGTCAGTTGTACAATGTCCCTTGGTGAAACCATACTGTTGATCGTGTAAGATTCTGTTGGTGTTAAAATGATTGAGCATTTGATTTAGCATAACCTTTTTAAAAACTGGCAACACGGATACAGGTCTATAATTATTTGTATCTTTACTATTACTATTACTATTATCTCCGGATTTAAACAGAGGTATGACTTTACTGTATTTCATTAAGTCCGGGAAAGTACCAACTCTTTGCCCAATTATCTCGTTGGACACGGTTTGTGCTATAGCGACATTGTTCTGTTGTGGTTTACTTTGACTTCAATCCATTTTTAAATACAGAGTTTTTATTCTGAATAACAATTATTGTTCGTATGGTCTTATTCTAGCAATGGATAAATTACGTTTAGTGTTACAATACTATTTGTCTATGCTACCAAAAACATTCTGTCATGCCTATTATTAATCTTGGTCAGCACATTTTTAAACTTTGCACTTGGCTGGCCCAAATAAACATCCTCTAATATGTCAAAATTGCATTTATTCATTGCAATGTAATTTAAGTGTTACGTGCTTGCTGATTGCGCACTTGATACTTATATTATTTACTTGGTTGCATTTATAAAATCGTAGTATTGGATTTTTGAATCGAACCCATTTATTCGTAAAACAATGGCTTACTGTACCATAAGTTTCAACATACATTGTTTCTATTATGCAAACCTTATCGGTTGCCTGACCGTCGTACCACTGCGTGTGGTATAAGTTACATGCTTAGTACTACTAGTCTTTATTTATTTTTATACAAATCTTCTACATTTTTAAATATTTCATAAACTAAAAACAATATAAAAAACATTTAAAAATATAAAAAATTGTAGCCCACCGGTATCGGGAACAGGGTCCAAGCTACCGGTGGTCAGGGCTCCAGCGAGAGGAACCTCCTAACAATAAGAGCCGTGTCCAGGAGTACCACTTTCTGAATCAAACCCTTGATCTAGCTGCCTAACGAGAGCCTCCTCAGGTATTGGTCGAGGCTCTTGGCAATTAAGCCATGGGCTGATACAACTATCGGCACAATGATCGCTGAGTCCACATCCCACATGTCGACAACCTCGTGAGCCAAGTCAAGATACTTGATTTGCTTATCTTTCTCGGCTTTCACGAGGTTCTCATCATGCGGGACCGTTATGTCTACAATCATTGCGCGCCGTTCTGACCGATCCACCACCACTATATCAGGTTTATTGGCTACAATAGTCCTGTCAGTGATGATGGATCGATCCCAGTACAATGTGATACTGCCATTTTCGAGAAATGGGTCGGGCACATACTTATAGTACGGTACTTCCGATTCCACAAGGTTGTATTTTAGAGCAAGTTGCTGATGGATAATCCTGGCTACAAGGTTGTGTCTATGCAAGTACTCTCCGTTAGCAAGACGAGAACACCCGGAGATAATGTGACGGATTGATTCGCCTGGACGGTGGCATGCCCGACATATGTCAACCGTACCGTCCTTCACGATAAATCTCCGGTAGTTATTTGTCATCATAACTTCATCCATAGTTGCACAGACAAAACCTTCGGTTTCTCCGAAGAGGTCCCCGGAACGTAGCCAGGCTACGGACGCTGATAGGACTACATCGGGCCCATGCAGGGCCCGGAAAAAGCGTCCGTGAAGCTCCTTACTCTGCCATACCTCCATGCGGTCGTTAGTGTCAAGCACTACAGGTTTGCGCCAGTTCTCTTTAGCGAAGGAGAGCGGGGTGAGCCCCTTGTCCACCGCGACCACATCTCGATGCATCCCCACGTCGGTTTCAAGGAAATATTCCCTGAGACTGTATATCTCGCGATTGTGGAGAGTCTTAGCGTTTAAAAAGCCTCGACCCCCACACCTCCGCGGGATATACAGTCTCATAACAGAAGAACGCGGGTGATGCATTCAATATGCCGTCAACAATGTACGGACCCTCCTATCCAGGGCGTCTAATTCTGTCTGAGTCCATTTGAGTATGCCGAAAGAATACATCAAAACCGGCATGACCCAATCGTTGAAGGCACGCACCTTATTGCCGCCTGTTAAAAGACTATTAAATACTTTTTTCAGTCGGTCAAAGAAGCGCTCATTCAACGATTGTTTTATGTCAGCAACATTGATGCCCAGCGCTTCCGACATACCCAAATACTTATAGGTTTCAGTTGCTGAGAGGGATCTAAGATTTATGGAATTCGAGAGCTGGGTTCCCACAGATTCCACAATCTCCCCTCGCTTTACATGCATGACCGCACATTTGTTAACACCAAATTCCATCCTGATGGCGCTACTGAGAGTTTCAGTTACTTTCAGTAGCTCCATCAGTTGCAAATCGTTGGGGGCAAAGAGTTTCAGGTCATCCATGTTAAGGAGGTGAGATATAACTTGACCACCTCTCCTCAACCGATAGCCTAGACCTGAATCCTCCAGCAGCGTGCTAAGAGGATTCAAGGCTAAGCAGAACCAAAGCGGACTCAAACTATCGCCCTGAAATATACCTCGCTCTGTCCTTATCGGCTCGCTATTCCTCTGGATTTGCCGACATCCTGGATAGCGAAGGACTGTCCTCCATTGCCCCATACATGACATCAGGAAGGTGCGCAGAGTTGCATCAATTTTATACAACTCTAGCACCCCCATGAGCCATGTATGTGGCACCGAGTCATAGGCCTTCTTATAGTCTATCCAACATGTCGACAGATCTTTTCGGAAACTGCGAACCTGTTCACTAATGGCCATATCAATGAGGAGTAGCTCCTTAGTACCGCGGGATCCGTTCCTACATCCATTTTGAGAAGCAGACATTACAGAATTGTCATCAATGTGTTTGTTAATTTTAGCTCTCAAAATAGATGTAAGAACTTTATAGAACTAACTAACTTTAACTTTTTATATACTACTAGTCTTATCATTAAAAAGTTTATTATTAGGATTAGTTATTATACAATCTTTTTCTTGCTGCTTTAGTGGAAGGGTTCCTTCATTAACTACGTACGCCGGTTTTAACCTATCGATTGATATCTTAACCCGCTTATCTGCTATTTGTAATAAGAAATACTTGTCTTTTCTCTCCAAAACCTGATATGGACCGTCATATGGAGGTTGTAAGGATCAAAAAACTTGATCTACTCTTACAAAAACATGTGAGCATGTTTTTAAATCCGAATGAACAAATATAGTCCTCGCGTCTCTCTGTTTAATCGGTCTTGGCCTAAGGTTTTCGATAATATTTCTAATTTTGTTTACATATTCGTTTGAATCGCTAACGCTTATGCTATTATCACCGTAAAAATCCCCTGGTAACCGCAATGTCTTTCCAAAAGCTAATTCCGCGGCACTGACACCCGTGTCGCTCCGCGGTGTTGCGCGTAACCCAAACAGAACTGTCTGCAACTCTTCAACCCACGCGCCACTGTCCCTTCTGGCCATCAGTGCTGCTTTTAACACGCGATGAAACCTTTCTACAGTGCCGTTAGCTTGCTGGTGATACGCTGTGGTTCTTAATTTGTTTATTCCTAAACATTTAATTAATTCCTTGAACAAGTTACTTTCGAATCGTCTGCCTTGATCTGTAGTTACCCTTACCGGACAACAGTACCTCGAAATCCAACCTTCGTACAGCGTCTCGGCTACCGTGCTGGTATAAATATCTTTGATTGCAAAAGCTTCTGGCCAGCCTGTTGCCCTATCAACCACCGTAAGGCAATATCTATAATCATCTGGTGATGTAGGCAATGGTCCTACTAGATCCACATGTATATGTTCGAAGCGTCCACTATTTTCGTATTGTCCTAGTCCGGATACAGTGTGACGTATAACCTTCGATTTTTGGCATTGAACGCAGGTTTTGGCCCACTGTCCTACGTCTGTGTTCATACCTGGCCAAAAATACTTAGAAGTTACTAATTTCCGAGTAGTACGAACCCCAGGATGGCTCAAACTGTGTACCGCCTGAAATGCCCTTTTCCTAAAAGTTACTGGTAAATATGGCCTTGCAATCGAAGTAGATAGTTCGCACATCACCTCACTTTGACAGTCGGGTAACATAATTCGCTTAAATTGCGTCCCCTTGTTGTCTTTCGATAAAAGCAACGTCAGCTCGTCGTCCGTCTGTTGCGCCAATGCTAATTCGCTGAAATTGATCGCTGTTGGACATGTGATCGTTTCTACCCGAGACAGCGCATCCGCTACCTATATTTATTTACTCTATAACTGATAATCCGATTTCTAAAAGCCGTTGCTATTAAATAAACATTATCAAAACGTGTCTGTAATAAGCAATTCGATTTGGTATTATCACTACCGCTAATGTGTTGTATATTCGTCGTAAACTCACTGATAAACATAAGTTGTCTAACGCGCCCAGTTGTCTCTTTGTCACTGGGTTTTTTCGCGAACGCATAAACTAAAGGTTTGTGGTCCGTGTAAATTACAAAAGATCTACCTTCTACCATATAACGAAAATACTGAACCGCCAAATAGATAGCTAGAAGCTCCCTGTCATGTGTGCTGTATTTCAGTTGCACGTCACTGAGTTTCTTAGAAAAATAACCTAAGGGGCGCCAGTGTGAGTCAACCTTAATTTGCAAAACGGCACCAACACAGTCGTTCGACGCATCCGCCCAATTCGCTAGCTCAGCGCCCATTACCGGATACGATAACATAGTTGCGTTCTGTAGGCTAGTTTTACATTTCCCAAAAGCTATGTCTGCCTCTGGCGACCAGTTAATTATAGACTTATCTTTCTTTTTAACCTTCTGCATATAAGTATTCAACACCGATTGATATTCCGCCGCATTCCCAAGAACCGCCGTAACTGATCCAGCGTTTTGGGTTTTGGGAAATCTATAATTGCCTGAACTTTGTCTGGTATTGGTTTAATTCCTGATGACGTGACCTCGTAACCTAAAAATTCTAGTTTCTCTTTTCCAAAACTACATATTGATAGTTATACCGAACCGGTTTAATCGCTCAAATATCGCCTTTAAGTGTAGCTTATGAAGCTCGGGCGTCTCACTAGCTACGATAATGTCATCTATGTAACAGAAGTAGAAACTGGACTCTGATTGACCTCCTGAACCTATCTTGAATTGTGCATCTAAGTCTTGTAATACCGCGTTATTCATATATCGTTGAAACGTTTGCGCTGCATTCCGTAAACCAAAGGTCATACGCGTAAACTCATACAACCCAAATGGAGTGGTTATTACTGTTTTTTCTATGTCTTCAGGTGCAATCACAATATTGTGATACGCTCTATTTAAATCTAAACGCGAGAATGTGTACTTATTGCCTAATAAATACGTAAAGTCATTTATCCGCGGGATGGGATACCTATCAGGTATTGTTATAGCGTTCAAGGCCCTATAATCACCGCAAGGACGTATCTGTCCATCCTTTTTGGGTACCACATGCAGCGGACTGGCCCAAGGACTCTTCGATGGCCTGCATATTCCCATTTCCTGCATGTGCCGAAACTCCTCCTTTACCTTGACATATTTCTCTGGGGCTAATGGCCTAGCTCTAGCGTGAGTTGAGGTAGTCCGTGAGTTTCAATGTAATGTAACACCGCATGAGGGGGTTCCTCTCTAAAAGACACAGGTTTAGTGATCTCGGGAAACTCGGCTAGTATATCCGAGTAAATGCAAGCGTTATCAATCGTAGTTAAGGATGGTCTCTTCCACTTAAACTAGTTACTTCATCTATGAGAAGTCGACCGCTTAAATCTACCAGCAATTTATACTTTGTTAAAAAATTTGCGCCTATTATGGGCGGATTTACATCTGCTACAATGAAATTCCAAGTATACGGACGTCTTAATCCCAAACTTAGGGTCAGTGTTTCTACACCATAAGTTTTTATTATTGCACCGTTAGCGGCATATAATGTTAAGTTAGACTTATTACTATCATAATAAATACTACGCAAACGATTCTTCTTCACGGGAATTACGGAGACATTAGCTCCCGTATCAAGTAAAAATCTCATACCTGTTTTCTTATCACATACTACTAGGCGGTTGTATATCGTGCAACGTCCCGCCGTCGGCTATACCAAGTCTAGTTTCCCGCCGACTCCTCGTGGCCCTTGCTCCAATTACAGGGTTTCACACACTTCGTTGCCTTCTCCCTGTAACGATAGTGGTAAAAGCATAACCAATTAGCACTCTTTCTCTCACCACCCGTATCACCACGCTTCGATGACGACCTCGATCTCCGGCTGCCGTTGGCCCAACGTTCTCTATTTCTGCCGCGCTCCAGACCTGCGAGACGCAGGTTGATCTTCACCAGCTCTCCCAGGATTTGGCTGATGATTGCCGATCCATCACTCCTTTTCCCTGTAGTCTTTCTCTGGACCTCCGCTGCTTTGACCGCTGCCACTGTTGATGAGCCCTACTTTCCAGCACCTTGTCTGCTATTGTAGCGAGCACATCCAAGTCCTTTGAGTCAGTCACTGTCAGCACAGCCCGCACTGATTTCGGTAGGTGCGATTGCCTCATCAAATTTAGGATGTCGTCAGGCACTTTTCCTCTTGCCAACTCACGCATTCGCCGTAGCAAATGCGATGGCCGCTGGTCGCCCAACTCCATTTCGCTGATCAGCTTCTGCAACTTCCTCGTCTCCGACTCCTCGAACACCTCCAGTAGCCTTTCCTTCAGCGACTGATACTTCCGAGACTCTAAACGACCAATTACGACCGGAGTTTATTTGCGACTGAAGTTCACACCTGACACTTCTATGTATCACGGGCGCAGCCGTGCGTCATCAAGAATAAATTCGCTGAGTACGTACATTGTGTCCCTACAGTGTAAACGAACGCTTCACGAAGGTTTCAACCAAGCATTCTATATATGAAACTAAGTAACTCTACGCAAAAATTATTGCTGCGAAACGACTTTTTTTTGGGGTGAAATATCACATTTTACTGTAGGACTCAAAGTAACGCATTCAAAACATTGTGCTGATGGGCATTGAATGTATAGGTACGGGGGTCGTGGAGATATTCCAAGTAAAGTTATAACATTACACCAAACTTGTAATATTATTTTGATAGATTTTAAGTTGTACCTACTTCTATACTAGTCTTTAACATTATAAAGAGGAAACACTTTTTTGTTTGTTTGTTTGTACGGAATAAGCTTCCAAACTACTGGACCGATTTTAACAATTTTTACACCAATAGAAAGCTTAATTATCAGGAAGTAACATAGGCGATAATTTATTTAAAAAAATAAAGATCCTATAAACCTAACCTAAAAACCTAGTAAAACGTGCATTATTTCTTTAGCAATTAAATTTCTTACATATTTGTCGTGACACGATTTCAGTATAAAATGTTTATCTATGACATTTTATACTGAAATCGTGTCACGGTAGTTAAGAAAATTGCAATAATTTAACCCCCAAAGTAGCAAATTCATTATTTGGCGTGCGTGACTGAGATTGATGATACTTATGTACTACATGATTACAGTACTCTCTCTAAAAAATTCCGCGAGGGCTATCATAGTTAGGTAAGTCCTAATAGCAGCTTTTGTGTTCTAAAATTTAATTAGATCGCTGCGGCCGGTAGAAACAAAAGTTCGTTACATTCGTATCGTAGCATTTATTCTTCTTCAAATAAATAGTTTCATCCTCAAAGGTATTTATGTAACAGTGACTGGTAGAAAATGCCTATGGCATTAAGTCCGCCTTTGTACTTTGTGCTTGAAGTGTTAAATAAATAAAATACTGCGTGTTCATGAAGAACTTATAATCAGTATGTAAGATACATGCAGCGACATCTATTGAATCAAAATATTACTAATGAATAAAAATGTGCTCACAAGATAACTTTAAAATCGACTGACCGGCTTCTAAAAAAGTGATGATAGCAAAAGGTACTCTAGATTTGTCTACATGACGCTGCTTTAGCCTATACCCTGTAGAGTGTGTGTTCGATCGCATTCCATGCATTATATTTTAGCAGTTTAACTTCGTGCTCGATAGATGGTGTTGTTCATTTAACTCCATTTTCTAAATCGCGGAGTTAAGATTTTCCGTGAAAGAATAGAGTTCGCCCGTATCAGTTGCTTGAAGTTTGGTTTTCTAACCGACGGATCAAATGGAGGAAGTTCTCAATTCAACGCCCATTTTTTATATATTTTATGTATTATGTATGACCATGCATGACTTTTTACAAAAAAGTCGGATATGCATAAATCTTTTTTTTTTGTGAAAAGCGTATGTCTCAAAGTTAATCCCGTTTAAAATTGAAAAATCATGTTTGGGCTCACTTTCTGCACCTTGATGAGAACTTTAGACCTAGCTGAAGTGTGACTGTCATCGAAGGTTTGACGATGGCGACGGAAGGCAGTTGCAAGAGGTTCTCAAAAGTTTAATCATCTATAACGTGTTTGGGCTCATTTCTTGCATCGTGGTGAAAACTTTCGACATAGCTGCAGTGTGACTGTCATCGCATCAACATCACGCTACAACTAATAGGACCATAAGTAAATTAAAAATGTTGCAAAAACAAGAAAAAATTATTCCTTTTGAGAGCTTCCGTTGCGTGCGCTGCGTAAACAGTTAAAGTTACGCAACAATCATGTGTGACGGAATCATTCCTTTTGAAAAGTTCTAAAAAAAGTCCGCGATAGAATAATTATGTCTTTTAAGGTAAACTCCCACTCTCTCTATCCCTTCTTCTCTCATAAGTAACGCAGACGAAGTGTGTCAGCTAGTATTTATATACTTTTATCTTAAGAAAATCGTTTAGTTATGTAAATATGTTGTGTTTTAATTGGTGTGACCTTTTATATTTAAATTAATGATCATATTTATTCGTTGACTAAGCATGAAAGCATGAAAGTTCAAACGATTATGAGTTAATTTCCGCACGTTTGGCAAGCATAAGGTTTGGTGCTCGCGGTTATGTTGCAAATTAGGTCAATAATCAAAGAAAAAATTAATTCCATTAAAAATTTTCATTTCAGACCTTTTTCTCCTTGTATCTGTACCTGATCCCTGAAGAGAGTAATGCAATGCAGTGTATTTGTGCGTGTCACGGTAGTTATAACTAGTAAATAATTCAACTGTTCTTCTCAGGGCCCTGTGGCCATTATGACAACTTCATTTGGCTCATTGAGCAACTTAGGTACAACTGTGAAGATGCAAATAGCACTTTGGCAAATAAAATGAATATGAAAAAAATACTTTAAATTAACGACCCATATTCCATGAATTATGTATATGGACTCCAAAAAGCAAATGCACTTGAGTGTCGGATAAAATCTTCGAAGCATATCGTCTAGCTCGAGAGATGCTCAGTACTATAGGAGCTTTCCAAATCATTGTTGTGAATAGATCATGAATTTTTTATAATCTCGTTGGAAGTCCTCCTGTTGTAAACGATCAAAAAAACCGGATTACCTTTCCAACTTTTATAATGGTTCTGTCTGTATCATTTATTTTAATAGAGCTGATTTGATAGAAATATTTGGGAAACCTGCGGATAATATTGAATAATTACGATAACAGTATGATGATATGAAGTCAAATGAAAGGGCGATAACGATCGAGAATTTTGTGTACAGTTAAGGTTCGGTAACGGTAACGGGATCTTAATGAATCGAAGTGTCTTACTGTTTAGTCAAGTCAGAGGCTTATGGGCGGCATTAAAACTCGGACACCAGGTTAGGCATATTTCTGACTGTAGATAACACAAGTCTCTTATTTTACTCGCATTTCTGGACTTTAGCAGCGCCTTCGACTCTGTTGTTTCGACATTTTCTTGGGATCCTTAAATCTATTAATTTCTCCTCTTGCAATATTGCTTGGTTCGACTCCTATCTTAAAAGGTCACTCGCAGGGTGTTTGTATTAATGAGTCTTTTTCTGATTGGTGCCCACTAAGCGTGGGTATGCCTCAGGGTGGCGTTCTCTCTCCTCTATTTTCAATAACTCTGTCACTAGAGTCATCACTTCCTTCTTCCATCTGTATGCCGACGACTCTCGGCGTTACCATCATTTCTTGGGGGAAGATGCGGAAGCCACCGTATCTGTCATGAACAGTGATCTGGATTTAATTAATGAGTGGTCGTGGTCCTTTGGACTGCAAAACAACCCTAATAAATCTCAGGCCTTTATCATTGTTTTCTGTATTTAGTGTGTACACAAACTGTTAAATAAATAAACATTTTGCATTCAGTACAAAAATCAAGTATTTTGGATAACTTGAGTAAGAATTGCAATCTACACATGTCTGTTCTGAATCTGATTGAGTAACTATAACCGGTAACATGCTCAGTTCAGGGCTTGGAATATAAACATTCGTTTTCGTCTGTTATTTATTGTCACGGACTAATTACGTTACGTTTAAATGGGTGCCTGTCTAACTGGTTTTTCAAGTATAGTATAAGGTGAAAAAGAGTTTTTGCTAATCATTTGAATAAGTTAGGTAGAACACTAATAGGTGTCTAGGTAATTTTCATAAATTATATACAAAATCAAAATCAAAATCAAAGCATTTATTTCAAGTAGGCCAGTTACAGGCACTTTTGAATTGTCGAAACAAAGATAACAGTAAAATATAGCTACAGTCCCAGTCACAAGGCACAAAAACTGTGAAAGTACTGTAGTTGCCCATTCCCTAACGTAGATCTCTATGGAGAAGAACGGGCAAGAAACTCCATGGACACTCTTTTAATTCAGAATACTTTAACAAAACCTTGGTTACATCATTGATGTTGAGATGGTACTTAATTGAGAACGATGCAGCCAGATGTGTACGTTAAAAGTGTCCATAGTAAAAACAATTCAAAAATAAAATAATTAATTCAAATAAGCCGTGGCAAATAAGAGATGACCAGTCACAACTGACAGCGCCCGTTCACGAACATGACGCATGTGTCAGCACCATTCAACTCAACCATTTTAACGGGAACTAAATGATCTGACACACGTGCCTTCATCAGCGAGACATTTGAGTGAGCATGATATACTCCTAACCGCCAGGGCACATTCAAGTCAAGAAAAAAAGAAACGCAGGTTTCCAGCAAATGACAGCTTTCTAGTAGCATCTCAAACAGTACCCCATGAAAGATGAGTCTACTTTAGCGAGTCTGAAGCCCGGCTGAATTAATTGGTCTCTATTTCTAGTACTGTAATTGTGTCTGTCACCTCTTTTATTAAAAAGATGTAGATTTTTTCTTACATACATTATGTTTTCGTAGATGTATTGACAATGTACCGTCATGATGTTAATTTCCTTAAACAGTTCCCTTAGAGAATCGCGCCTACGAAGATTATATATGGCTCTGAAGGCTCTTTTTTGCAGAATAAATATAGACTCAATGTCTGCAGCCCGTCCCCATAACAAAATGCCATAAGACATAATACTATGAAAGTAACTAAAATAGACCAGTCTAGCGGTATCTACATCAGTATATTGACGGATTTTTGTTATAGCATATGCTGCTGAACTTAGCCGCCCCGCAAGAGATGTTAAATGAGAACCCCATTGTAGCCTTGAATCAAGCGTAATCCCTAGGAAAACCGTTTTATCTACAAATTCAAGTTTCTCTTTATTCAATATTATATCACAATCGCTACTTTTAACATTCGGTAAAGCAAATCTTATGCATTTCGTTTTTTTTTCATTTAACACTAAATTAAATTGTTTGCTGTGAACCAATTATGGACCTGAAGTAGGGCATTATTCACGTCATCTAGATTTTGGGCCCGTCTATTTATCTTAAAAATTAGGGAAGTGTCATCAGCGAATAACACCATATTTTGAAGTTGGTTTATCAATAAATAGGGGAGATCATTTATACTAGAAAGAGAAAAGGACCCAATATTGAGCCTTGCGGTACCCCCATTTTTACTTTTAAATCCTGTAAATTAACACCATTTATTTGCACATGTTGTTGTCTATCACTCAAATAAGATTTTACCAAACTAAGTGCAAGTTTCCCTAGTCCGTAATGCTCAAATTTCAAAAGTAATGTGTCGTGATTTACGCAATCAAATGCTTTGGAGAGGTCACAAAATATTCCAATGGCGTCTTGGGACTCTTCCCACGCAGTAAATATGTGCTTTAAAGGTTACACCGGCGTCAGTTGTACAACGTTCCTTGGTGAAACCATACTGTTGATCGTGTAAAATTCTGTTGGTGTTAAAATGATTGAGCATTTGATTTAGCATTACCTTTTCAAACACCTTGCTAGAAACTGGCAAAACGGATACAGGTCTATAATTATTTGTATCTTTACATATATGTAACCGAAAAAAGTCAAAATTCAGTAACTAGGAACCTATCAAACGCTAAGCAAAATTTGTTTTATTGCGCCTGTTAATAATTAAATTGTGTTTTTCAGGTTGCCGACAACATGTGCTGTGTAATAACAGCCTAAAAATAGAAGATTGTAATGTCACTCGATTAAAAACAAACGAAGAATTGAACGCATCCATTAAAAAACAAGATCGTTTTAAAAATGTTGCGGTTGCTGTTTTTGGTTTTATTGGCGGCAGTCACCGCGAAGCTACAAGACGATCCAGTGGGAAATCAAATCGTTCTATTCAAAGAAAAAACGAAGGTAAGCTATTGATTATTAAATAATTTTTTATTATTGGTCTAGTGCTCGGCTGCGCGGCTTCTGAGCATGAGGTTATGGGTTTGATTCCCAGGTTGGGTAAAGTTTAATATGTTTGTCCATCAGAAATTTCTCAGTAGCAACTACGGAGTCTGGATTCGTGCCCAGTTGATGGCATTAGACTCACCCCTATTACATGGGACTGAACATAACAGGCGGAGTGTGGGACTGTGGGTGTACCTACTATTAAGTACACCTGTTCGATGTTATGTTTTTTATTTCAGTTGGTGGTATGTAGTAATCTAATTTGTATTCTTATTTTATCAAACAATTAATTTTATAATTGGTGGCGACTAATTAATGAACAAACGGAAATTTATGAATATTTTATAGGTGTCCGTATTTCATTAAGGTATTTTCTTCAACTAATTAACACCAATAAAAAAAATAACACACAAGATATCTTTCATGCGTTAAGTTAATGTTCGTGTTTGACATTATTTATTCGTATCAAATGAAAAATATTTTTACCTTTAAAATATTAAAGGACGGCTAAAATATGGAGAAAACCAAATTAATCAGTTTAATTTTCTAACCGAGAAGGCTATTTTTTTCTCAAGCTAAATGCGAGTCATTTTGAAATTAAAAATTCATAATTAATTTTTTCTGATATCTTCCAGGGCCCAATCGCTGTCATGACGACTTCAGCGGGAGCACCCGTCGAACATAAAGAAGCAACAGTAACGTTAAACAAGAGGCTAATATTCAACGAAAATTTCATGGACACCTTGACGCACATAGTCAGGGAGAGGATACCAGAACGAGTAGTCCATGCTAAGGCTGCAGGCGCATTCGGTTACTTTGAACTCACCCACGACATATCCGATATTTGTAAAGCGAAGGTATTTAACAGAGTTGGAAAAAAAACTCCCATCGCAGCAAGATTCTCTCCAGCCCTCCCTGAACGAGGTGGTATCGACACGGTGAGAGGTGCCAGAGGATTCGCACTCAAATTCTACACCGAAGATGGTAACTTCGATATAGTCGGCTTCAACACCCCCATGTATTTGTATAAAGAGCCTCTCCTCTTCACCAGTTTCGTACACGCGCAGAAAAGGAATCCAGCAACGGATGTTCACGATTCCAACATGCTTTGGGACTTACTAACGCTGCACCCAGAGAGTTTACACATATTTCTATTAGTGTTTGGTGACCGAGGCGTCCCTGATGGCTATCGACACATGCCTGGATTCGGTCTCCATTCTTTCCAAGTAGTAAATAAGCATGGAGAGAGTCATTTCATTCGATTCCACTTCATACCAGATGCAGGTATAAAAAACCTCCGCACCAAAGAAGCTATGAAGCTTGCAGCTTTTGATCCTGATTACGCAACTAGGGATTTATACAGAGCTATAGGGATTGGAGATTTCCCCAGCTGGACGGCTAGTATTCAGGTTTTAAGTGAAGATGACATCAAAACTGCAGGATTTGATGTCTTTGATGTGACAAAAGTGTTGCCTTTGGACAAGTATCCACTTAGGCCATTGGGTCGCTTTGTTTTGAATAAAAATCCTGTGAACTTTTTCGCTGAAATTGAGCAACTAGCCTTCAATCCAGCGAATTTAGTTCCGGGTATTCTTGGAGGACCGGACAAATTGTTCGAAGCTCGAAGACTGGTCTACAGAGATGCTCAGTATTACCGCTTAGGGGCGAACTTTAACAACATACCTGTAAACTGTCCTATTCGAAACAAGGCATTTGTATACAACCGTGATGGTCAGCCTCCAATTAACGACAATCAAAGAGACATTCCTAATTATTATCCTAACTCTTTCAATGGACCTATTCCTTACAAAGAAAAAGATAAAGTGGAATTAGTAGAGATACATGAAGATCCACCAGATAATTATGAACAAGCTCGGGAACTGTATGAAAATGAAATGACACCAGAGGAAAAGAAGAGATTGGTAGAAAACATTTTGTACAGTTTGGGACCTGCGACCAAGTTTCTGCAAGATCGAGCTGTGAAAATGTTTGCCCGGATACATCCAGACCTTAGTGAGAGAATATGGCAAGGTCTGCAGGGGAACAGAACTAGTACAACGTCCGGCTATTACTGGGACGATTAGTGCTCATATATATTAGAAATAATTATCAATCACAGTGCTATTTATTTATTTATAAATAGTATTATTAGACACAATATTATTTTGTTTTTGTTAAGTTAGCTAAAGTAAAATCTAACCTTTGTTAAAAGCCTAATATTCCATTAACGACTATTTAAACGATACAATAGTTGGTCGCGGTGTTGAACTCAATACAATTTTTATGTTCTTTCTCCGAAATTACCTTACTGATATTTTATATAACTTTATATATGTATATTTATTTAGTTTTTCTTCGGTATACGTAAATCAATTTTATTTGTTTTTATTGAATGACCTAATCTATATAGATAACTAGCGACCTCAACCATTGATTTAAATTTTTTTTTTTGCCTCAGAAACCGGCAACAAGTTCGTCATGCTCCCTTAGATGTCATTGCTTGCGTTAGCGTCAGGGGCCGGGTTACTTCCTTCCCTCGAATATGGTGAGGGGGTAATTGTTGATCTTCGCGTTATGCTAGTTAACGGGTGCTGCTTGTGGTGACTGATCGTCTTGTTGACTAGGTTTTTGTTACTGTTATTAGTAATTCGTTTTTATTTTAGTTTCTATAATGTTTTTGCACTATGATCCTAGTTTATCATATTTTGTGACTTCAAGTTACTGCTGTATGTATAACATAATATTGCACATGTAAACGGGCACGTCCTTTAGGTATGCCTGCAAGCTTTATTCATGCTTGAGCATATTTTTTTAATGTTTTATTATTGGTGTCTAACAATAATTAATGTAATAGATTCTTTGTGTGTATTAACTTACACACTATTATTTGAAATCTGGTTCTTCAAACCTAGCAGACAGGTGTCTTTCCGGGGAGTTTGTTTTGCCACTTCTTCTTTCCAGGTAAAACACTATGAAGTGTCGTTTTGGCGGAACCTCTTCTAAAGCTTGACGTGCTACACGTTCTTCGTTAGTTCTGATTACCAGCCTAATTTGACTAAATAACTATAGATTTTATTACAGCATTTTATTCTGAATAATATATTATGTCTGTGCTGTGTATTTAATTAATAAAGGTTTAATCCAGTTTAATCGAATTTAAAACTGTCATAATCCTTCCTAGTTTATTACTCACTCACTTAGTATCAATCCATGCATCCGTTGTTACATTATAAAGTTATCAAATTCTGTTTTCACAAACTGACGAGTTCTGACTCAGACCTTCCGTTTGTTCAAAAAAACATGGACGTCAGTATTGCTAAGCACAAGTCTGTCGTATAGAGGCTCGTGCCGACACGCGTACGAGCAGGACATATTTTTTGTTAAATCTATTAGTTATAATTCTCGGAATGTTATTGTTTACGCTCGACGCAGCTGTGGCCCTGGCTCGGCCTGGCCAGGTATCGGACGTGGGGCGCGGGCGGAGTGCGTAAACTACCTGAGTTACGGCGAACATTGTTAATTGTCGAAAATAAAAGAGATTCAAGCAGTATAATTCCGATGAAGATATACATAAGCTGGAAGTAACTATAACATGCAAGGATAAACTTCCGAAGTCATTTGCATTTGCGAAGCTTTTAACTACCCATGGTATGAATAATATAGTTCGTGTCAGATATTTGTACCCGTTCAGAATTCGAGTACAATTTTAGATGAATTAGATTTAAATAAGCTGTTTACATGTGAAGCATTAATTACTAAGGGATGGAGATTTTGTAAAGATATGGAAGTAAGTTACTCATACGGGGTTATAAGGGATGTGGAACTAGAATTAGAAGAAAAAGAAATCCTGGAGAGGATATCCTGCCCAGGAATCTTTGAACTTATTTCAGCGATGCGATTAAATAAACGCGATCAGGACAAGGGTGGATGGATACCAAGCGAGGTAGTTAGATTATGTTTCAAGGCTTCATACGTTTCCACAGATGGTCTTAGGCTGAAGTTTGAACCATATGTTTATCCAGTTTCTCAGTGCTCACGATGTTGGATGATGGTTGGTTAAGACTACCGCAGATGTGCACTAAGAGCAACCTTCTTCTAATGTACAATCGGCCAAGCTAAATAGTTTACAGTTTATATGTGTGGGTGAAGTCATAGTTATGCACACAGACACAAAATAAAACTAGCGAGCTCGGTTTTTATTGGTGTGCGTGTGCCACATCAATTACCATATACCAATATATAGTCATCATTCACATGATGCTGAAGGAGATATAATATTTTGCATAATGTTAATATATCAATCATGGCACAATGGCTATCGTCTTTGGTCACTGAACTTGAAGCCGTAAGTGCAAACCACGCATATGCAACAATAATATATTCATTTTCTTTTTGTATCCATTATTTTGTTAAACATTACTTAAAGTAGAATTTATAACGATTCGATCCGGTTCATGGTTGTGTAATGAAGTTTCCAACGTTTGAGACAACCATGGAACTTTCAGGCCATTTTATTTTGACTGTTTAGAAAATAACTACCGACAATTTAAAAATATTGTTTTCAAACACCTTCATTTATTGATTATTGGATACTAGTCTTGCGCATGTGTGCGGATTTACTTCTGTGGATCCAACCATGCATTATTTATCAATGTTCAAAAAAGTGAAAATCGTTGTTTTGGATGAGCAAAACGTATCTATATTATGTGAAATTGTGAGTGTAAATGTGGTGCTGCCCCACAAACGATCGGGCACTTTATATTATGTCCTGCCTGTCCTGTTGTTTGCTCCTGTGAAGTGCATCACAGGACGCTACTGAAAGTGCCAAAGACGTCGCCAAATTTTGGGCTAACTCAATTTGAATTGTCATCGATACGCTAAGAAGAAGTGAAATTGCAAGGTGCTTAATGATATCGGTGAGTAACAGTTAGATATTACGTTGATACATATTATACCTACTTCACTGTAACTAACTCCTCTTTCCTTTCAATGTTTATTCGGAATAAATAATTAATGTAACTAAGTGCAATACCTACCATAGTTTTAATAATATATTATCATAACTGAATTATAGTTTTTTTTTTTCAATTTGTAATTGTAATCGTGTTGTTTGTGTTTGTAATTTGTGATTATGATAAAATTAGCTTGGTTTAGCCCTTAGACAGATTAAAGAAAAGCCTTTGAATAACGTAAATAAATATAGATCTTTATCTCTCTTTATCTTTTCTTTTCTATTTTAATTATAACAATTCTGCGGGTATTTTAATTTCCCACCTTTCATACTATAATTTTTCACATCGCGGGGACACAGGCCTCCTTTCTGTGAGAGGGACGGGGCCATATCTCCCAATTTTTGGTTCCAGATTGTTAGAATATAACTTCAGTTAGTTTATGATACCCACTATAGTTTATTTTGTCTTTATTACTACTACAAGGTGTAAACGAACGCTTCACGAAGGCTTCAACCAAGCATTCTGTACATGAAACTAAGTTACTCTACGCAAAAATTATTGCTGCGAAACGACTTTATTGTAGGGTGAAATATCACATTTTACTGTAGGACTCAAAGTAATGCACTCAAAACATTGTGCTGATGGGCATTGAATGTGTAGGTACGGGGGTCGTGGAGATATCCCAAGTAAAGTTCTAATATTACACCAAACTTGTAATATTATTTTGATAGATTTTAAGTTGTACCTACTTCTATACTAGTCTTTAACATTATATAGAGGAAACACTTTTTTGTTTGTTTGTTTGTACGGAATAAGCTCCCAAACTACTGGACCGATTTTAACAATTTTTACACCAATAGAAAGCTTAATTATCAGGAAGTAACATAGGCGATTATTTATTAAAGAAAAAATAAAGATCCTATAAACCTAACCTAGTAAAACGAGCCTTCTTTCTCTAGCAATTAAATTTCTTACATATTTGTCGTGACACGATTTCAGTATAAAATGTTTATCTTTGACATTTTATACTGAAATCGTGTCACGGTAGTTAAGAAAATTGCAATAATTTAACCCCCAAAGTAGCAATTTCATTATTTGGCGTGCGTGACTGAGATTGATGATACTTATGTACTACATGATTACAGTACTCTCTCTAAAAAATTCCGCGAGGGTTGTCATAGTTAGGTAAGTCCTAATAGCAGCTTTTGTGTTCTAAAATTTAATTAGATCGCCGCGGCCGAAAAGTTCGTTACATTCGTATCGTTGCATTTATTATTATTCATTTATTTTGCATTCCATATTGTAAAAAAGATGTTACAAAGGCCCTGTGTCTCTCTATGGGGAGAGCGATCCCGTAGGCATTGCTGACCTCTTTAAGGAACATTTTAGAATAAAGTCTCCACTCTGGTCCCTGCGTTTCCGAGCCTGATGTTGTTGACCTTGGTAACCTTGGAACGAGATTCACTGCTAGGGACGTTAAACGTGTTATTAACAGTATGTCAAGAGGCAAGTCTCCAGGTCATGATGGTCTCAGCATTGAGCACCTCAAGTTCGCGGGCCCTCATTTACCAAGAGTGTTAGCAATGTTTTATAACTTTTGTGTGAGTCATGCGTATTTACTTTGCCATATGACTAAAACTATCGTAGTGCCCATTATTAAAAATAAAACGGGTGATATTGCTGACATAAAGAACTATAGGCCCATTTCTCTGGCAACAGTGATCGCGAAAGTGCTTGACAGCCTGCTTAACAGACAACTTAATAACTTTGTTCAGCTGCACTACAATCAGTTCGGATTTCGATCCGGACTATCTACTGAAAGTGCCATCTTGTGTCTAAAGTGGGCTGTGAGGTACTACTCGGATAGGAAAACTCCTACGTATGCATGCTTCCTCGACCTCTCCAAAGCTTTTGATCTGGTCTCCTACAATATCCTGTGGAGGAAGTTAGAAGAAGCTGGTGTTCCTCCAGAGTTGATTAACACTTTTAAATGCTGGTATGGAGGCCAGATCAATCAGGTACGCTTGGCCGGGGCTTTTTCAGAACCGTATAGGTTGGAGTGTGGGGTAAGGCAGGGGGGGTTGACTTCCCCCACGCTCTCCAACCTCTATGTCAATGGGCTGATCGAGGTGCTCAGCAGAGAGCGTGCCGGCTGTTACATTGATGGAGTATGTGTAAACAACATTAGTTTCGCCGATGATATGGCGCTGCTGAGCGCCTCGGTTTGTGGTCTTAGGAGATTGGTGACCATCTGTGAAGAATATGCTTTATTTCATGGATTGGTCTACAACGTCACTAAAAGTGAAGTCATGGTCTTTGGTGCCGGTGGTCGATGTCCTGATCCTATCCCTCCGGTCAAGTTGAAAGGAATATCGCTTGTGAGGGTATATAAAATGAAATACTTGGGACAACTCTTGACCGCTGACCTCAGAGACGATGATGATATTGAGAGAGAAAGAAGGGCGCTGTCGGTAAGAGCTAATATGATCGCTCGCAGGTTTGCACGTTGTTCTGTCGTTGTAAAAAGAACCTTATTTCGTGCATATTGCACCTCATTTTACACGTGCAGCCTGTGGGTAGATTACACTCAAAAATCGTACAGCGCCCTTCGCGTTCAATATAATAACGCGTTCCGGGTATTGATGGGGCTGTTCCGCTTCTGTAGCGCATCAGGGATGTTTGCTGATGCGCGTGTCGATTGTTTCTACACCACGATGCGAAAAAGATGCGCTTCCCTGGTGCGCCGGGTGCGGGCCAGCCCCAACATTATACTCCAGTGTGTGGCGAGCAGACTGGACTGTTTGTGTGTGAATCGTTGCTGCAAGCTTTCTACTTCGGTGTTAAGCTTGTAGCAGGGATTCGCATAAATCTATAATGTGAGACAGTGTTAGGTTAAGTGTGTAGGTTAAGTTTACTAACATAGTTGTAAGGAAATATTGTTACTAACTTTGTGAGTCTTGTTACTTGAATTAAATATAATAATAATAGTAATAAAGGGCTTAAAGCTAGGTACATAAATATGGACCCTGTAAGGGCACAGCAGGGTAGGAGAGAGAAAGAGGGCTTTAATTTTACTATTAATTAGTTGGCATACAAAGTAACAATTAGTGAATCATAATTTTAATTTAAAATTTGTCATTTAGATATTCATTAATAGTATAATAGCATTTATATAATAAAAATTGTTGTAATTTATTTATGAATGGATTAAATTTTTGTACATTTTTAATAATTTTGCGGATATATATTATAAACTAGACTAGGGCACTTGTTGAGTGCATTTTTAGCTTAGAGCTTGGTATGTTTAGTCTATTTTTATGGCGTAATGTGTATCTAGACTGTATATTTTCTCGTGTAGTGTAAAAGTGTGGGTATTTTCGAACAAATTTGCAAATTTCTAGAATGTATAGGTAGCGGAGGGTTAATATTTTTTGCTTTTGAAAATGAGGTTTACACCTGTCGGTATCGTCTTCTTCTTCAATTAAATAGTTTTATCATCAAAGGTATTTAAGTAGCAGTAAAATACTGAGTGTTCATGAAGAACTTATCATCAAAATGTAAGATACATGCAGCGACATCTATTGAATCAAAATGTTACTAATGAATAAAAATGTGCTCACAAGATAACTTTAAAATCGACTGACCGGCTTTTAAATTCAAATTCAAATTCAAATTCATTTATTCACGTATAAATAGAGTAAATACAATCGGTGGTTTCCATGTTACATTATTTGGTCTTATAATTCTATTTAGCCTGTGGTTTGGCATGTGAATCGTTTTCTTAGAAGTAAAAAGGAATAAAGAAATATAAATAATGGTTAGTCTTAGCCCGAGGTCTTAGCCAATACGTGTCTCCGAAATTCATAGTCTTATATAATGTCAATACAATAATTATGTGCCTGGTAAAATACATTGTCAAATGCCAATAAAACTCAGTCATTTCTACGTTGAATTAATAATACACAACACACATTATTAAAAAAAAAAAAATATAGAATATTTTCCTTATTCCTGTAGCCATTCATTTACCGAGT